>CM061554.1:84884874-94884874 GCA_030864225.1 Capsicum baccatum var. pendulum
TACCTACCATCCTCACACGAGTCTTCGTGCCATCATACATGTACTGAATCGACCTAATGTATGCCACAAGAAACCTTATAGCCTCCAAGCACCTCCACAGAATCTCTCTGAGCACTCTATCATATGCCTTCTCAAGATCAATAAACACCATATTCAAGTCATTCTTCCTCTCCCGAAATTGCTCCACTAATCTCCTCACAACGTGAATGGCCTCAGTAGTCGAGCGACCTAACATGAAACCAAACTAATTCTCATAGATAGTCGCAACCCTCCGCAATCTCAACTCTACCACTCGTTCCCAAACCTTCATAGTATGGTTCAAAAAATTAATACCTCTATAGTTATTGCAACTCTGTATATCTCCCTTGTTCTTATATAAAGGAATCATCATATTCTAACTCCACGCTTCAAGCATCTTCGCCACCTTAAAAATAATGTTAAACAACCATGTTAACCACTCTAAACCTGCCCCGCCAGTGTACTTTCAAAAATCCACGGAATCTCGTTTGGCCCCGTCGCCCTATCCTGACGCATCCTACGAATAACCTCCTTGACCTTCTCAACATCAATATGACTACAATGACCATAATCTCGACCCTTCTCAGAATTTTCCAAATCCCCCAACACGAAATCTTTGTCCTCCTTATAGTTTAAAAGTTTATGAAAATAGAACTGACACCTCTTTTTTATGAGAGTATCCTCAACCAACACCATACCATCCTATCCCTTGATGTACCTCACTTGGTCCATATCACGAACCCTTCGCTCCCTAGCCTTAGCCAACCTATACAACATCTTATCTCCGTCTTTCTCCTCTAAAGCCACATACACACTCTCAAAAGCTGATGTCTTAGATGCGGTAATCTCCAGCTTAGCCTTTCATCTAGCTACCTTATACTCCTCCTTATTCTTCCGTCTCTCCTCCCCATCCTTGCTCTCAACCAACTTAGCATAAGCCACTTTCTTAGACTCCACCTTTCTCTTAACCTCTTCATTCCACCACCAATATCTTTGATGCTTACCAGATAGCGGTCTTCCTAATGCAACTAGCCGTCGTATCCCGCATACTATCCACATCCCCTCTGCTCTCCAAAGCCTCCCTCCCCTTCAAATCCTCTCCCATCTCCATAGCACTAGCTAACATCAAGCTACCCCACTTAATCCTGGACCGAGCCTCTGCACTCCTTTTTTTTATGCCCTTATTGATTACTAAGTCCATCACCAACAACTTATGTTAAGTCAAAATACTCCCTCTAGGTATGACTTTACAGTCTTTACAACTCTCTATCCCCCTTCTTAAGGAGCAAAAAGTCAATTTGAGTCTTGCCATTGAACTGCGAAAAGTAATTCCCTTCTTCGAAAATCTCAAATTCGCTATCCACAACCCAAAGCCATAGAAAAATCCAAAAGAGAGGCTCCATCTTTATTCCTCTGCCCAAAACCAAAACCACCATGCACATCATCATACCCTCTTAACAAAGACCCAATATGCCTATTGAAATACCCTCCCATGAAAAGTTTCTCAATGCTCAGAACGCCCCTCACCACCTCATCCAAAACTTCCCAAAAGCTTTTCTTCTTCTCCTCGTACAAACCTACTTGCGGAGCATAGGAACTAATACATTTGCGGAGCTTAAACACTAATAACATTCACTGAAGATCCTCTAATGACCAACTTAATAGACATCAACCTATCACCGACTCTCTTGACCTCCACCACCTATTTTTTAAGATTCTCATCTACTAAAATACCTATCCCATTTCTATGTCTCACGCTACCCGAGTACCACAACTTATATCCATCCATATCTCTCGCCTTAGTGCCTACCCATTTAGTTTTCTGGACACACACTATACTAATCATCCTCTTTCTAAGAATCTTCACCAGCTCTATAGACTTATCTTGAAGCGTCCCTACATTCCAGGACCCAACTCTCAACCTAGAAGCACCCTTATCCCACCTAGCCCTGCTCACCCTCGCCCCCAACCCCAAACTCACACTTAAACCAGATCCCCTCCCCGACCCCAACCTATGACATGACCCCAATCCTTCATCTATCACCCCAGCCACCACTTAAAAAGATACACTAGAATAAAGTAAAGAACATAGGAGACAAAGAGACGACAAACAAAAGGGTATGACTAAAAACAACTAAATAATCCAATAAAAACCAGCAAACTAGGTAGCTACTGACAAGTAGCAACATACACTAATAAAGAATGCCTACTAAGTTACGGAGAAATTGAAATCAGTAATCCCACAAAAACAAGTCAATAAAAGTAGACAAGATATCAAGATAGATAAAGAAATAGAAAGCCAACACCAAATAAACTAGAAAGAAACAAACTATAGAAGAATGAAACGAGTGCACCTAATTCTTGGAGAAGATGCAGTAATGGACGTTTTCTTGATTGTTTTGTTGAATTTTGGAAAATTGATGCAGAAATTGGTTGCCTTAATTTGCTGCCACTGCCTTTACCCTACTATAATGCTGCTTCTCTTACCTGGTCGCCAGAGCATCGCCTGGGAATTACTGGGATCAGGTCTGGTCGAGCCGGCAGAAACCCTGTCCCACCGGCGATAGCAGAGCAAAGAGAAAACGGTAAAAAGAAATGGCTGACCTGTTGCAGACGTGTCTACATCATCGTCGGTGTCAGAGTTAAGTAGTGGGACTACTTTTGGTGGTATCCTCCCCCAAAAATGGTGTTCTGGATTTGCGGCGATATTGACTGGATTTGTAGAGGTTGTGGTTGCTGGCTGCTGGTTTTGTGCGGTGGCTGGTTGTCGGATTTCCTTTTCAAAATTTCATTGTCAATGTTAACGGTGTGCTTTCGGTGACCGATGTCGCCCTACAGTGATGATAGTATCTTTATCTCTTTTTGAGTTTGCCGGAGAAGAAAATCGAGAGGTTGACGGAATCTCTTCATTCCAAATATATATATATATATATATATATATATATATATATATATATATATATATATATATATATTCTCTTTTATATTAAATGTTTGCATTAATATAATAAAACTTACTTAAAATAATGTATGAAAAAATAAAATTTTAATTTATATTTTATAACCAAAAGAAGAAGATAAAAGAGAATAAAAATAGAAAAAAATGTATGAAATAAATAAACTATGATTAATAATAAAGATAATAATAACAATAATAATAAAGATAATAATAATAATTATATTTTTATATTATTTATTTTAATATTTATCTCAACTCAAATAGATAGATTATAATATAAATATGTATTGTATTTGAAAAAATGAGGATAAGGAAGAGTAGTAACTAGTCTTCTTTTAACAAATATATAATATTTGAATTTGAATTGGAATGAAGTTCTATCACTTAGCCACTATTATATATACTCATATCATCAGTTTTATTCATAAATTTATTTAATGCATTTTTTTATTCTTCATTCTTTATTTTTTAAATTGTATTTTATTTAACACTTTCTTTTTGTGCAGGAGTGGTATACATTTTCATCTTCATCTTTCTCTATTACTGTTCATGGCCTATCAATTTAAATTGATATTAATATCTTATTTTTTTCAACGATTCAACTTACGAAGTAATATTGTTTGTTGGATAATAAAATTTTGAGACCGAAAATAATAATCGAGACAAAAAAATATTGAAATAATCATTTGATTGATTTCAATATGTGAGTGTTACAATATCTATGAATCCTCTGATTCGTCTTTTCAAATATAAATTCAAGGGTTTCAACTTAATCTTGAATTTGAACTTGATTGACGGATTTGATGGATTCGATCTTGACTTGTGCTTGAATTCAAAGGCTTTAGGGCTTGTTCTAGAATATTGCAGTCTTGATATCTTGCTTGAGCTTTGGAGAGAAGTTGTGCTGTTTGATCCACGAAATTTTTCTTGCTTCTTGTTAGAGTTGTTGTTTCCTTTTTTTTGTGAATTATGAGACCCCTATTTATAGTTGTGGAAAGAAAAGAGTCATGGTTAAGATGAACTTATTTTGGCCAATCAGATTTAAGTGACATGACACATTTGATGGGTTTTTTATTTCATTGGGTCTGCTGCATCATTGTGACATGTAGCATGATCCTATTGGCTCCTTTACTTGACTTGACATGCCATTCCACTCGACATGTGACACTTATTTGGGCCTCTAAAATATGATAATATCTTGGGCTTAAGAAAATGGGCTTATCATTTATAGCCCAAATTAATGGACTAGTTCAATAAATATTGGACTTTATTTAAAGGGGAAAGGACAAGAATAGCCACTCGGCTAAAATAATTTCGGTCGAGTGGCCATTGATTTTTAAATTTCAAAATATAGCCATTTATGGGGTATAAAAGTGTATCAATACAATATAAAAGTGTATCAATGCAGTATAAAAGTGTATCAATATGGTATAAAAGTGTATCAATTGGTATAGAGACTGCATGCGACCGACGGGCCAAATGGCTAAAAACCAAAATTAAATTGGGCCGACTGGCTCCAATTGTCCAACTTTTACATGGACTGGCCATTTCTCTTCAAAATGGTCAGCCCATGTCCTTTTCCCTTATTTAAATCTATGTGTTTGGAGTTAAATAATTAATTCAATTATATTAATCCGCAATATTTATTTAGGACTAATATATTTTGAATTTAATATAATCCAAATTTCATACGGATTTGAATTTAATAAAATTTCATCGCCCACATTGTTGTCACTATTTTTTTTTTTTACATCATAATCATGTAGCTCTATCTTTGTCTCTTTCTATTGCTTTCATGTTTGTTAAAGTTTATGACATTTTCTTTATTTGAATTCACATATCAATTCTATATCAAAGGTTTTCTTGAAAATATATTATTGAATGTTTACTCTTAATCTTTGTATATAAATTTATCATCATTTTTAACAGAATATGCTTATATGTTTTATTTTTTTGGTTTTCCCTCCGATGTTCAGTATCTGCATTGGAGCTCGACTAATCTGAATTTCCGCCGGGTAGCGCTCCCAACAGGGTTTAATGAAGTAGGTCATTTTGAAAGTGGTTTTGACAGAACTTAATAAATAAATAGTTAAAGATATTACTAATAGAATCGAACACGAAAGAAATTATAAAAAATAGAACAATCTGAAAATTTAAAATAAAATAATAAAATTTTAGGTGTTTAGTTTTTGAATTGAGAGTGCTGAAATTTAAATTTTGGAAGTTTTATAATTTGCACAATTAAATTCATTTGGTGTTTGAAATTGAATGAAAGATGAATTTTTTTAAAATAAACGAAGTTTGTAGTTGAAGTTAAATTGATAGACCAAAAAAAAATTGAAATGAGACATGAAAAGGGATGATTACATTCCTTAACTAATCAAAATATAAAGGTAATAGTCCACAATAAAATTAAAATAATTGTAAATATGATTATTTATTAAGTATTAGTTGTAATTTCTCTTTTAGTAATTATTTTTAATTTTAATATTTCATAATTAATTTAAAGTATATTAAAAAATAAATAATATATTATTTCAATGTGAATACACAACTCCGCGCATCGCGCGGATAGTGTACCTTTAAATCAGAGACACTAAATTAAAAAACTGCTCACATGGACAAAAATACTATCACAGTTTCTACCAAAATCAAGTAAACAACCTTGAAATTTTGACAAAAGCAGGCTAGTAAATCAATCTGTGGTCTGGATGAGGTAGAACACTAGTACATAATAGGCTTTATTTCCGACTTCGAACAAATGATGTTGAAATAAAACATCAATGGTTACCGCAACATAACAGAAATCAAAATAAAAGATATGCATATTTTATCCTTATATTGTGAGGCAGAGAAGTTATATCCGATAGGTAATAAAATAGCGAAATACAAAGTAGATGGTAATACATATAAAAAAATTTAACGTTAATGCAAAGATCTAACTTTTTGGATGACTCGTCATTCACTTTTATAGTGGAATAAGAGATTTTTTTGTCATCTCTTCATAGTTGAGAAGCTCCTCTCCATAATCACTATTCTCTTTGTTTTCTCTCATGTTTAGCTACCCAAGCACGATAAAAAATGGGCCTTAAGCCTAACGTAATAGAAAAAACTAGCATCACGGCCTAAGAGTGTCCAAAGTCTTGCAAATAGTCCTTCCTATCCCTAAATAACCAATGTTGAAACTCAACATGAACCGAAAAACCTAAAGTTTGACTAGGAAAACTAATGGTAATTAATATTTTCAAAAAGTGAAGCTTATGCAACAATAGCTAAAAAATTTGAAAATTCAGACAAATTAGAAACTAAAATTATGGAACATATAGTGATATTGTATTCAGTTTCAATGGAAAGTATTGTAGCTAAGTATTTGATATCAAAACTATGTTCTTTGAACTTAGCCTCAGTATGGTGCTCCACGGAGGGTGCATTCAATCTGAATTTGCATTGTATAAAACCATTTGTGGATAGCACTTCTATCAAAAAATTTTCTATACATGAATTAAAAGAAGAAGACAATCTCCTATGTTACGTTAATTGTCTTGTATGTAAACACAATTGAATAGATGGGAAAGTAAATAAACGAATGCATAGTTTCTATAGTGTTGACTCTCCACCTTCGCCGCCCTACATATTTATACGGGAAAAGAGTCAAATTTACCTTTCTATTTTAAAAAATTGACTAAATACATCCTTCGTCATATTGAGGTTAAATTTTTTCTGGTTGTCATATTTTGGGGCCAAATTTACCCCTCTACTTCGAAAAATTGGTTAAACATGTCCTTCATCATATTTTGGGGTCAAATTTACTCATGATGTCATACTTTGGGGTCATATTTATCCTCGTTGTTAAAAGAATTTCACTTGTACCCTTCCTTTAACAAAAAATCCCAAATCAACATTAAATGACCCATTTTTAAAAATAAAACACACAAATTAAAAAACAAAATACAATGGGATAACATAGAAACATAAAATTAGAGTGTGTTTTATTTAAAAAAATGAGTCATTTAATTTTGATTTGGGATTTTTTGTTAAAGGAAGGGTACAAGCGAATTTTTGTTAACAACGAAGATAAATATGACCCCAAAGTATGACATCATGGGTAAATTTGACCCCAAAGTATGACGAAAGACATATTTAACCAATTTTTCGAAGTAGAGGGGTAAATTTGACCCCAAAATATGATAACGAGAAAAAATTTAACCTCAAAATATGATGAAGGATATAATTAGCCAATTTTTCAAAGTAAAAGGATAAATTTGATCCTTAATACCCAAACTCTCATAAACATAATCGTCTCTCAACCATTCAACTTTCTTTCTCCTTCTTCCACTAATAATACGATATTAGTTTCTCATATATTTTAGAAGCATTTTCCTAATTCTACTTTCATATATTTTAGTAGTCTACATTTAAATATTACCTTCCCATAAATTGCAAGGAGTCTTTTTCTATTCTCTTTCCATCTATTTTGAAAGTCTACATTAATTCCTCATATTTTCATTTCCATAAAAATTTCTCTATTTTTTTGTTTTTATCAAATTAATTAAATCATGCAGAGTTAATTAATATTTCCATGACAAAGAATAACTCAAATCTACCATAAATACTACTACTAACTAACTACGTTTTCATTCATTCTATAAAGAAAATGTTAGAGCTACTACTTTATTATCGGAAAAGGATCAAAAATATTCCTGAACTATTTGAAATGAATCAAAAATACCTCCATTAGTTTTTTGGCTTAAAAATACTCCTCTATTAAATATTTGACTAAAAAATACCCCTTCCTCTAACAGAAGTCCACCAAGGACACCATTAGATAAAAAAAAAGGCCTTCTGGACATTCCACATCAGCGTCCATGTGTATAATTTTTTTTTAAAATTCATCAAATAAATGAACCCGACCCAATAACCAAAATAGCCGATCTTTTAAGCAAATGGAAAACTGGTATATCGATCACTAGAGTCATTTGACTTAAAATCCCCCTACTCCGCCTACCCCCCCCCCCCCCCCCCCCCCCCCCCAAAAAAAAAATAAAAAAATTGATGCTTCTAAGGTTTTATGAACTATCGTGTTTTTCTGAAACTAATAAAGAAGCGGCTTGAATTCTTTGGTGTTTAGGTACATGACTGTAGCTTTGTCTGTGAGTTCGACTTGGAGCTGTGAGTTCTTCCCTCTTTCTAATTTTGCTATTAGGTTAAAAATTTTTGACTTAGGATTTATAAATTTGAAATATTACATGTTCTTTTAACAACAACATTTCAAAATCTTGCATGCAATGGTGTTATTATTTTGGGTCAAACTGATTTGGACATGAAGATGGGTTAGGGTTTATCTATTTCTTTGAGAATTTGTCTTGTATATATTGTGTTCCTAAATTTTCTTTGTTCGATTATATGTGGTCCTGAATTTTCTTTGTCCGACAGATTTTATCTTTTATATTTTTTAAATTTGATTATGTGTGTATTGCATTATATTATGCAAGTCTGATTTGTGTGATCTCAATGCCTTTTTTCATTGTTTATTATTGTACTGTTAGTTGAGAGTTCCTTTTTCTCTATTTTTTAAGTGCAAAATACGTGTGACCAATGTTCCTTTTTCATTATAAATTTTCTAAAGTGCTTACTTTATTGATATGAGGTTATATGTATTTGTTTTTTATTATCCAAATCTGATTATGTATATATTGTATCAAAATTAAATTGTGTGATTTTAATATTCCTTTTTCATTGTTTATTTTTGTGTTGCTAGTTATAAGCTCCCTTTTTTTTAAATGTAAAATATATGTAGTCCTTTATGTTTTGCTTTTTCATTTTTTAAAGTTTCGAATTCCTTAAATTGATAAATCTGAAATTCATCAGTAAATCTGAGGTGTTTACTTTTATGATATGGTCCTCAAATATGATTTTATGTGTTTATTTTTTCTAGACAATTAAACATGAAAGAATTATTTTTCGACCTTATGTTACACTATGGGGATAAATGGATCAAAATATCCTAACTAGTATATGAAAAAAAGTATGTTGCTGCTAGGAGAGACATTGCTTTTGATATGATAGATTACTATAAAATAGAAGATGAGTATATCCAAATTTTGGATTTGTGGTTGTGAAACAACTAATTGTGAAAGGACCATGTAGGAAATTTTTCTTGGTTGAAGGGTCTGAAGGGATTAAAATACTCCAGTTATTATTAAATGAATAGTTCAATGTGATTCATATTTTTGCTGTTGATAATTCCGAAGAATCAGTTTCTGCTCCAACTTTAATCCACCATACTGCAACACACTTTATTGAGTGTGAATATGGAACTGATGCTGAATCGGAAACTGATTCTAATGATAATGGTGAGCCAAATGATGAAGAGTATAACTTTGAGAAGTTAAAAGTCATCAAAATACAACAGAATAGGAAAGTGAATGAGAAACTTGATCACTACAAAGAACTTCATCTTTTAATGACCTTTAAGGACAAGAAAGAGGCTAAAAGAGTTGTGGATCTGTATCCACTTGCAAATAAGAAACCACTTTGAGTGGAGCAAAGTGGCAAAACAAGATTGAGGTACATATGTGAGGATGGCTACCCATTTGTCATTTTAGTTTCATTAGATGGAAAGGGTCCGGGATTTAAGTTTAAAACCTTAATTGAAAAGCACACTTGTGAGGATGCATTTACAAATCTTAGAGCCACCACTACTTCTTTATCCCAATATTTCAAGGGTACAGTGCAGAATAATCCCAAGTTTAAGATCAAAGATATGAAACAAGACTTAAATGATCAGTTTTATCTGAATGCTAATCCATCAATGTTGAAAAGGGCCAAGAGGATGGTACTTCAAAAACTATAAGGGAGTTCTTAAATAAGTAACACAAGTTAGAGGTTTATGCAAATGAGATTAGGTTGAGCAATTCTGGTAGTGATGTAGTGATAAATTTATCAAAGGATGAGTTGGAACAAGGCAAAAGAAAATTTCTTAGAATGTACAATATACTTCAATGCACTAAAGTTGGGATGGAAAGAAGGGCTGAAACCCTTCATTAGATTGGATAGAACCTTTTTGAAAGGTCATTGCAAGGGACAACTACTTGTGGCTATAGGACAAGATTGTGATAATTGCTTCAATCCTTTGGCATGGTCTATAGTGGATAAGAAAACATCAAGGACTTGGACATGGTTTCTACAACTGCCAGAGAAGTCATTGAATCTGAAAAATGGTGAAAGTGTTACTTTCATCTCTGACATGCAAAAGGTAAATTTAAAGTTATGAATTTGTGTTTATCTAAATCCTTTGTCCACCTTTTATGCTTTTTATATTACTGATTATTAATTTGTTTTACATGATCAGGGATTGATAGATGCAGTGAAAAATGTTCTCCCTTTATCCCACCACATGTACTTTAAGATGATGTAATTTGTTTTGTACTTTTTGGCTAACTATTCACTGATAATCTTTTACAGGTATTGTGTTAGGCATGTTGAGGCCAACTGGATGAAGAGATTTAGGCCAGGAGAGATGAAAAGACTACTTTGGTAGGCTGCATGGAGTACTTATGAAGAAGATTTCGAGGACCAGTTGAGTGCACTTGGTGCATTATCCGAAGAAACTATCAAAGACTTGTTGAGATTTGAACCAGTGAAATGGTGCAGGGCATTTATGGAAACTATTTGCAAAAAATCAAATGGTGGATAATAATTTTACTGATTCCTTTAACTCTTGGGTATTGAAACCAGGAGGCAAGCCAATATTGAAGATTCTTGAAGACATAAGAGTTAAGATAATGAATAGGTTGAAAGATAAAGAAATCGAGGGAAACAACTGGAAGGATGATTTCACTCCTAAGTGCATGAAATTATTCATTACTCATAAGAAGATAGCTCAATTTTGTACTGTTAATTTCAATGGTGATATTGTCTATGAAGTGACTAAAGGTAAAGATAGGAACATAGTGAATTTGGTAGAAAAGAAATGCACTTGTAGGTCTTGGCAGTTGACTGGACTTCCCTGCCCTCATGCCATCAAAGCTATGGAGCATAACAAAATAAAACCCGATCTTATGAAGAAAGAAAGAAGTATGTGGTACAGTAAGGAAACTTAGAAGACATACAGGGCAAAGTTGCTTCCTACAAGAGGTGAAAACTTTTGGAATATTTTGCCAGAACATGAAATGGATCCACCAGATTTTGTGAAAACTGTTGGCAGACCAAGGACCAAAAGAACAAGAAAAAAAGATATAACAATTAAAAGAGTAAGAGAATAGGCTCACTAAAGAAAGGAAATTAGAATGACATGTAGTATGGTTCAGTAACACATAATTCAAGAAAATTAAAGGTAACTATCACGATCCGAACCAGGGCCTGACCGTGACGAGCATTTTAAACCACTGGGGCCCAAAAAACCCCTATCTATCTGGTAATTATGCACCTAATTCATATGATCAAAGAAATGTGGAAAAACACAATAATTCAAAAACATGGTCATAAATATGAAAAGAGACAATAACAGGGAGATAATGTTCCCTCAACATCAATTATCCTCTGAACAACTGTCTGTGAAAATCTCTAACAAATGACTGAACAATGTCTATCTGAAAATTGGGACAAGGCCCCAAGTAGACCCAAAAACTGAACATAAGATAAAAAGACTGCAGGACATAAGACCTTCCGAACTATAGAAGGCTCACCACTTGTCTCTACAGCTCTGTCTGAAAGTTCTATTGATTCTGTTGACCCCTAGACTGGGCCTCTGAACCTGAGAGGTTGGAGAGGGGAGGGGGTCAACACAAAAGTACTGGCACGCAGAGATATCAAAGCAAAACATAATATTTTTATAAAATATAGTTGAGAGCCATTATAAAGCAATTTCGTGTCAAATCATTTGAAAGCACATGGGTGTAATGCAATAGTTTTTCTCAACAATAATGAAATGTAACTGAGCTAGGTGGAATACCCTACATAATTTACACTAACTGTCAAACCTCGGTGCCGCCGAGATTAGAGTATAAGTGAGGGAGAGACACACAAGACCACAAAGCATGGTGTCTCGACCCAAATCAAATATGGTAGTGCACAAGACCACAAAGCATGGCTCCTAACCATAATCCCAATTTGGGATAATATAATATCAGGTATGCAAGACCACAAAGCATGGTACCAAGTTACCGAGTTGGCAAACACAGTTTCCATCATAGAATCAATTGACTCATGCTTTCTTCGGGCAACCACCTATCTCATTTAAAATCAATGCATTTAAACTCACTTCATAATCCTTCACATATCATACTTTATAGGGTATCGTCATACCCGACTTGAAAGTCATCAATATCATATCAATATCTTCATTCAATCATCATATGCAATATTCTTCAATATGAACAAAACAATCCTCTCTTTGAAAATTGAGAATCATATCATTTCATAGTACTTTTCAAAATATTTCTTGACATGCTTTTAAAGATGATGTCAAAACCATTCATATCATATGAAAATTTAAAACATCATATCAAGAGAGGGATTCCAAATAATTCATGCTCTCAATTTAACATTATCTCAAATCATATGCAATTTCATATACAATATATCAAATCATTTCGAGGAAAGGCCTAAAAGACCAAAACAATATCATTAAAGCATTCGAAAACATAAATATATTCATAATTTCAAAACCCCATTGAAAAACATGATTTAAATTGCCCATGAAATTTTTTGGATAACCCCACGTACCACTATTTCCAAGGATAATAGATGTTTCTTGAAGCTTGCAGATTGGTGATTCCAAATATGTAATTATCTTTGAAACCCTACGGTCAAATCTTAAACTAGTTGGGTTTTTTTTTATTTTGAAACCCTAAGGAGAATCTTGAGCACTTTTGATGAAAGAATATGTATTTTGGGGTCCTCGGAACTAAATCTCGTGTTTTAGGGCTAAGTAAGGGTGGAAAAGGACCACTTTGTCCTCAACACGGAGTGTTTAAATCACTAGAATTCCTTACATAGGCGCCGCCCATCCCGTTGCCTATGTTCACATAGGCGTCGCCTAGGCTATTGCCTATGTTTGCATAGGCGCCACCTAGGCTATTGCCTATGCTTTCCAGTTGCCATGGGCGATTGGTTAGGCGACGCTTATCACCTTGAAGGGCCATAATTTCTTTCTCGAGTGTCGAATTTTAGCCAAATTGGTATCGTTGGAAAGCTAACTCGAATACCTATCATTTGACACATAGTAGGCTTTCTAATTCAGCATATACAGAGAGTTATGGTTGATGGAAGATGACACACTTTACAATATCTACTAAAATTTATTAGATCAAAATAGTTCCAACTCGTCCTTGAGTTGAAGGACCTCTATGGTCTAAATTCAAGCTTGAGCGGATTCACATGCTACACAATAATTAACAGGCCATATTGTCATAGGATTTTATGGCTTCGGAATTAGCAACGCTTCAAAATTATGGTCTATATTGTAGCCCGAATTGCAGGGCGTTACATTATCCCCCCTTAGGATCATTCATCCCCGAATGATGATGCGGAACACAGATAGACACGATTTCAAGCATAATAAAGGACTAGGAAATATTAGATAGGAATACTACCTTCTGTCTCCTCGTCCATCGAAGCAAACAAATTAGGATATCTAATTCTCATGTCATCTTCTGACTCTCAAGTTGCTTCTTCGACTTTCTGATTCCTCTACAGTACCTTTATTGAGGCTATCTCTTTGCTCCTCAGCATCCGAACATAGATATTTAGAATTTCAACGGGCTGTTCTTCGTAAGACAAGGAGTCTGTCACTTTGATACTCTCTACTGGCAATACCATAGAATGATCTCCAATGCATTTCTTCAATATGGATACATGGAATACCGGATGAACGGAACCCAAACTTGCAGGCAATTCTAACTCATATGCAACTGTACCAATCTTTTTCAAAATCAGATATGACCCTACATAACGAGGGTTCAATTTACCCTTTTTTTCAAACTACAAAATCCTTCCATAGAAGAAACTTTGAGAAATACCCTATCACCAATTTCAAACTCTAGTTTTCTTTTTCGAACATCGGCATAGGACTTCTGACGACTCTGAGCAGTCTTGAGCCGTTCTTTAATGATTTTTACTTTCTCCATCGCCTGATGAACAAGATCAGTCCCATACAACTGAGTCTCACCCACTTCATACCATCCTATCGGAGACCTACATCTCCTTCCATACAAGGCCTCAAAAGAAGCCATCTTGATGCTGGCATGGTAGCTATTATTGTAGGCGAATTCAACCAGTGGCAGGTGATCTACCCAACTACCTTTGAAATCAATGACGCATACCCTCAACATATCTTCGAGGGTCTTAATAGTATGCTTAGCTTGCCCATCCGTCTGAGGGTGAGGGTGGAAAGCTGTGCTCAAATTCACTTGTGTACCTAAACCCTTCTGAAAGGATCTCCAAAACTGAGATGAAAACTGCGTACCTCTGTCAGATATAATAGAAACTGGTGCCCCATGCAATCAAACTATCTCCTCAATGTAAATCTTAGCATAAATCTCTCCCAAATAATTAGTCCTCATAGGCAAAAAGTGGGCTGACTTGGTCAACTGATCTACAATCACCCATATAGAATCGTACTGGTTTCGGGATCTCGAAAGTCCTGTGATGAAGTCCATATTTATCATCTCCCACTTCCATAAAGGCAGGTCTATCTCTTGGGAAGTACCACCCGACCTCATGTGTTCTACCTTCACTTGCTGACAGTTCAAACACTTGGACACAAAATCAGCTACATCGTGTTTCATGTTATTCCACCAATACAAGGTTTTCAAATCATGGTACATCTTAGTAGAGCCTAGGTGAATGAAATGCCTCAAAGTGTGCGCCTCATTAAGGATTCTTTCTCGTAGTCCATCGACATTCGGAACGCACAACCTACCCTGAAATCTCAGAATACCATCGCCACCAATTTAAAACGACATAACCTTTTGTTGACCCACATTTTTCTTGATTTGCATCAAGATGGGATCTTCAACCTGCTTCTCCTTAACTTCAGCACAAAGAGATGACTTAGATAACTCATGAACAATCACCCCTCCATCTTCAGAATCTAAGAGTCGCACTTCAAGATTTACAAGGCGGTGAATATCCTTCACCATCTTTTTCTTTCCTTCATCTACACGAGAAAGGATGCCCATAGACAACTTGATGAGGGCGTCGGCTACAACATTTGCCTTGCCCGAATAGTAATGAAGACTCATATCATAGTCTTTCAAATTCTCCATCCAACGCCTCTGGTTAAGGTTTAATTCTTTTTGTGAGAAAAAATACTGTAAACTTTTATGGTCAGTATAAATTTCAACATGCACTCTATAGAGATAGTGCCTCCAGATTCTAAGAGCAAACACCACAGCTGCTAACTCCAAGTCATGAGTGGGGTAATTTTGCTCATGCACCTTTAACTGCTTAGATGCATAAGCTATCACCTTACCATGCAGCATCAATACACAACCAAGTCCCACAGGGGACGCATCACAATAAACCACAAAATCATCTACACCCTCGGGAAGGGTCAAAACAGGAGCAGTAGTCAGCTTGTCCTTCAATTTCTCAAAAATATTTTCACACAAGTCAGACCAAACAAACTTTATCTTTTTCTGAGTCAGTTTAGTAAGCGGAGCAGCTATGGAAGAAAAACTCTCTACAAACCTTCTATAATACCCCGCCAAACCCAAGAAGCTCCGAATATCGGTTGGAGTCGTGGGTCTGGGCTATTTCTCACTGCTTCAACTTTCTGGGGATCCACTCTTATCCCATCACTAGACATAATATGCCCTAGGAAGGCAATAACGTCTAACCAGAATTCACACTTATAAAATTTGGCATACAACTGATGATCATTAAGGGTCTGAAGGATAATTCGAAGGTGATTGGCGTGATCCTCTTTACTCTTAGAATAGATCAGAATATCATTAATAAATACAATGACGAACAAGTCAAGAAACTAACAGAACACTCTATTCATAAGATCCATGAAGGCTGCAGGGGCGTTAGTCAACCCGAAGGACATGACTAGAAATTCGTAGTGACCATATCGGGTTCAGAAGTCTGTCTTGGGTATGTCTGACTCCCTAACTTTCAACTGATGATAACCCGAATGAAGGTCTATTTTTGAAAAGCACTTGGCACCCTGAAGCTGGTCAAAAAAGTCGTCAATCCTAGGAAGAGGATATTTATTTTTAATCGTGACCTTATTCAGCTAACGGTAGTCTATGTACATCCGAAGGGACCCATCCTTCTTTTGCACGAAGAGAACGAGTGCACCCCATGGGGAAACACTAGGATGAATAAAACCTTTGTTTAAGAGGTCTGCAAACTATTCCTTTAACTCCTTTAGTTTTGCAGGAGCCATTCATTATGGAGGAATAGAAATAGGACGAGTGTCTGGCAACACATCAATGCCAAAATTTATCTCCTTATTAGGGGGTATCCCTGGAGATCTTTGGAAAAGACTTTAGGAATTATTCACTACAGGGACTGACTGCAGAGGAAGGTTTCCAACTTTTGAATCTTTTACTCGGATTAGATGATACATACAACCTTTGGAGATAAGCTTCAGGCTCTAAGATAAGAGATAAAGTGACCTCTAGGTTCCACAGAACTCCCTGTCCATACAATTGGTGTCTCATTTTGGGAAAGAAAAAGTGACCTTTTGGGTTCTGCAATCAACGGTGGCATAACACGAATGGAGCCAGTCCATCCCAAGAATGGCATCAAAGTCTATCATATCCAGTTTTATAAGGTCTGCTACAGTTTCTCTACCAAGAATAGACACGACACAATTTCTATATACCTTCTAAAAACAATAGAATCACCTACAGGAGTAGAAATAGAGAAGGGTTCTACAATAAATTTGGGCTCAAACTCGAAACTAACAGCCACATAAGGGGTCAGATAAGATAAAGTAGACCCGGGATCAAGCAATACATAAACATCACAAGAAAAGATTCGTAACATACCGGTGACAACATCTGGTGAAGCTTATGACTCCTGGAGGTTAGTCAAAGAATATAACCGGTTACGACCGCTTCCGGCAGCTGAAGGGGCACCCTTAGAGAAAGGAGCTGTAGAGGCGGCTTGGGACTTAGCCCCCCCTCCCCCGTATTTACTCCAGTAGATGGACAATCTCTTTGAAGGTGACCCACTTTGCCACAAGTATAGCAATTTCTTCCCTCAAACCAGCACTTCCCTGGATGATTCCTTCCGCAAACCTCACACCGCGGACGAGTACGACACTGCTGGGCCATACTGCCCTGAGACTATGTACCTAGAGATTTGGACCCATGAAGAGTCTAAAAATTCTGAGTTTGTCTGTCTGTTGGTGGTCTGGGTACTGGGGCGCTGGCTTCTGACTGTGCATTATTCCAAAACTTCTTCTTAGATCACTTATTACCCCAGTTACCACTCTGCGGTTGACTTTGGTACTGGTATGTAGATATAGCTCTCTTAGCCTGTCTGTCTTTCTCTCTAGATTTAACAATCTTTTTCTTCTTCTCTTTCACTTGATGCATATGAACGGTCAGTCGAGTAAAGTCTAACTCCTTATTCAACACAGCCCCCTGGCACTCAAGTACCAGGTCATCAGTAAGGCCAGATGCAAATTTCCTCATTCGGGCCCTCATATTACTGGTCAACTCTGGTGCATAGCGGGCTAGTTTACTAAACTTCAAAGTGTACTTCTGGACACTCATACTTCCCTGCTTCAAATTCATAAACTCTTCCGCTTTGGCCTCCTTCAAATCCAGAGGAAAGAATCAATCAAGGAAGGTTTCCACAAATTCACCTCAAACTGTATGCTTAGCACTTTCACCTTTTTCATCTTTCCAGTCGGCATACCACCGACTCGCAACGTCCTTAAGCTGATAGGTTGCTAGCTCTACCCCTTCAACCTCATCCACATGCATCACCTTAAAGATCTTTTCCATCTCATCCACGAACTCCTGTGGATCTTCCTCTACCTTGGTGCCAGTGAACTTAAGTGGGTTCATCTTCATGAAATATCCGTCTCTAGTAGCCTCAGATGTAACAGGTGCATACCCAACATCTTCCGATCGTTGATCTTGGTTGGCTACCAACGGTGTCAGCATATGAATAGACCATCTGAATTTTGCATTTGAAATATCTCCCTGAGCAGTTGGGGGACGGTTGGCATTAGTCCGTGGAGCCCGAGGTGAACTGGTTGGAACTGGAGGGACTCCTAGAGTAGGGACAAATTCTGAAGTGTGAGCCCTGTTATGGGTCCACATCCTATGGGTGGGACGGTCCTCATCTGCCTGAGCATTCTGATCGACGATATAATGTGGAGGCATAACTGTGTTTCTAAAACACAAGTGATCATTGATTAAGGAACAGTTCAGACTCTGAAGCATGAACTAAATCACAAAGAAGGGAAATATTTCCTAAACTCCTAGTAGCCTCCTGCTTATAAGTGTGGTGCGCTACACACCCATAAACAAGACTCTACCCGACGTGATTTCACAGACACCCTGGGACTATGAACCGTGCTTTGATACCAAGTTTGTCACGACCCGAACCAGGGCCTGGCCGTGACGAGAATTTTGAACCATTGGGGCCCAAAACTTCCCTATCTATCTGGTAATCATTCACCTAATTCATATGATAAAAAAATGCAGACAAACACAATAATTTAGAAACATGGTCATAAATATGAAAAGAGATAATAACGGGGAGATAATGTTCCCTCAACATCAATTATCCTCTGAACAACTGTCTGCGAAAATCTCTAACAAATGACTGGAACAATGTCTATCTGAAAACTGGGACAAGGCCCCCCAGTAGACCCAAAAACTGAACATAAGATAAAAGGACTGCAGGACATAAGACCTTTCAAAATATAGAAGGCTCACCACTTGTCTCTCTAGCTTTGTCTGAAAGTTCTACTGATTCTCTTGACCCCTTGGCTGGGCCTCTAAACCTGAGAGGTTAGAGAGGGGAGGGGGTCAGCACAAAAGTACTGGCACGCAGAGATATCAAAGCAAAACATAATATTTTTACAAAATATAGTTGAGAGCCATTATAAAGCAATTTTGTATCAAATCATTTGAAAGCACATAGGTGTAATGCAATAGTTTTTCTCAATAATAATGAAATGTAACTGAGCTAGGTGGAATACCCTACATAATTTACACCTACTGTCAAAGTGAGGGAGAGACATACAAGACCATGAAGCATGGTGTCTCGACCCAAATCAAATATGGTAGTGCACAAGACCACAACAAAGCATGGCTCCTAACCATAATCCCAATTTGGTATAATATAATATCAGGTATGCAAGACCACAAACCATGGTACCAAGTTCCCGAGTCAGCAAACACGGTTTCCAGCGTAGAATCAATTGACTCATGCTTTCTTTGGGCAACCACCTATCTCATTTAAAATCAATGAATTTAAACTCACTTCATAATCCTTCACATATCATACTTTATAGGATATCATCATACCCGACTTGGAAGTCATCAATGTCATATCAATCTCTTTATTCAATCATTATATGCAATATTCTTCAATATAAACTAAACAACCCTCTCTTTGAAAGTCGAGACTCATATCATTTCATAGCACTTTTCGAAATATTTCATGACATGCTTTTAAAGATGATTTCAAAACCATTCATATCATATGAAAATTTAAAACATCATATCAAGAGAGGTATTTCAAATAATTCATGCTCTCAATTTAACATTATCTCAAATCATATGCAATTTCATATACAATATATCAAATCATTTTGAGGAAAGGCCTAAAAGACCAAACCAACATCATTAAAGCATTCGACAACATAACTATATTCATAATTTCTAAACCCCCATTGAAAAACATGATTTAAATTGCCCATGAAATTTTTTGGATAACCCCACGTACCACTATTTCTAAGGATAATAGATGTTTCTTGAAGCTTGTGGATTGGTGATTCCAAATATGTAATTATCTTTGAAAACCTATGGTCAAATCTTGAACTAGTTGGGTTTTTTTATTTTGAAACCCTAAGGAGAATCTTGAGCACTTTTGATGAAAGAATATGTATTTTGGGGTCCTTGGAATTAAATCTCATATTTTAGGGCTAAGTACGGGTGGAAAAGGACCACTTTGTCCTCAACACGGAGTGTTTAAATCACCAGAATTCCTTACATAGGCGCCCCCCATCCCGTTGCCTATGTTCACATAGGCGCCGCCTAGGCTATCGCCTATGTTTGAATAGGCATCGCCTAGGCTATTGCCTATGTTTACATAGGCGCCGCCTAGGCCATTGCCTATGCTTTCCAGTGGCCATAGGCGATTGGTTAGGCAACGTTTATCACCTTGAAGGGCCATAACTTCTTGCTCGGGTGTCGGATTTTTGCTAAATTGGTATCATTGAATAGCTAACTCGAATACCTATCATTTGACACACAGTAGGCTTCCTAATTCGACATATACAGAGAGTTATGGTCGATGAAAGCTGACACACTTTACAACGTCTACTAAAACTTAGTCAATCAAAATAATTCCAACTCGTCCTTGAGTTGAAGGACCTCTATGGTCTAAATTCAAGCTTGAGCGGATTCACATGCTACAAAATAATTAACAGGTCATATTGGCATAGGATTTTATGGCTTCGGTATTAGTAACGCATCGAAATCATGGTCTATATTGTAGCTCGAATTGCGGGGCGTTACAGTAACAATGTTATGCATATCTATATAAAAGAATGAATACTTACATAAGTTGATTTTATGCAATTTACTTCAGTTTGCTGAAGAAGAACAAAGGGAAGGATTGAAGAGAAGAAGGGATAGAATTTAAGAAAAGGAAGAGGTTCAAGAAGAGGTGCAGGCGGATGTGTATGCTATTAATTGTTCAGCCCCTCAACCAAAACAAGAAAAAGAGGACTATTTCATTCCCATACCTGGGCTGTCACAACAACAATATGAACCATTTGGTCTTGTCAGAGAGCCTGAAAGTGATCCACCTTTGAGGCTTCAAACAATTCCTGAAGACACTACAAGGTTGTTGGTAAGACAAACATTCAGAATTTCATCCTCTTCTGAGAGCAGATTGATAGATTTTAGAGGTGATCTCACTGGAGTAAGTGAGCCTACAGATCTACCATATTCACCCACTAACCTTACTTTGAAGGGAAAAAAAGTTGTCACTAGTAATCAGTTGGAAAATGCAAGACAAAAGAAGCTAGGAAAGTTAAAGGCTACAAAAGATAATGGGAAATATCAAATTTAAAATGTTATGTCTAGTGCTAAGCATTGAATGCAAAATAATTAAAGTGCATCTGTATTTATTTTTGTAGAATTTGGTAGATACCAAATAATGGATGCTTTTATTTTGGCTTTCATTTGGTGACACATTATTGTGTTGGTGACTTTATTATGTCTTCAGATTATTACTTACTGTTATTAATGCAAAGGTTTGTGATGAAGTGTGTTTATAGGTGAAGTGAAGTGGTTACTGGTGAAGTGTGTTTTCTCAGGCTATGTGGTTGGATTAAGTGTTCACTGGTTTTTTAATTTAGAGTGTTGTGGGATTAAGTGTTCACTAGATTAGGTGTACCATTCACATGTTTTGACAGTGTTGAAACCACTGTCAACATGATTTTCAGCTTGTACCATTCACATGGTTTCCAGTTCTCATGCTTCGGGGTGGTCTTTTTATTTTAGTTACTGTCAATGTCGTTTTCAGTTCTACTTTGAGTAATTTGATAGAAGAGACTATTTTCTGATGATTGACCAAAAATTAGTTTTTCTCATGTGGGATCGCATATATGCTATACCAGAAACGTTTTTTTTCTGAATTTTAGCTTACCACTATAGTAAACTTAGTGATCTTATCATTGCTCTTTATGCTTGTTTACATAGGTTGTAGATCAAAAATATTTTAACTACGTTGCAACCTCTGTGACTTGCTGAATGCAATAACAATGATAAGAGCATTTTGCTCACTCTTTCTCATTACATCTTCATTTGGATAATTTCTACTTTCGAAAGGTATCGAAAATAATCTCAATATGATCAAATCTGAGCCCATTCATAGTGGTGTGACCACTGGTGGAACTGGTATGCCAACATTTGATAAGCACCATCCTGGTGTAACAAGAAAGATAACTTTGAGAGGTGCAAAATCGAAAAAACATCTTGATGAGTAACCATCAAGAAAATTCACATTTTTCAGGGGAAAGACCCATTGCAGATCCAGCTAGGGTATGTGGAACTAAGATGCTTACACATGAGTGCCCTTTAAATACCAATTCTAGCATATCTTTGAGCATCAGTGGTACAAATGACAAATGACAGTGGGAGTTGGTTTGAAATTCCATTTTCTTCACTAAAGATTTCTACAATTTTTGAAAGAAAATGTGCTGCCTAAGGAATTATTTGTTTGGTCTTTAAACTATCATTTGTAAGTGATAGGAGGGCTCCCTACAACAACAATAAATACTGCACTGGTGTTTCCAATATTGCCACCAATGATATTTGGGTGTGTATTGCTGGAGCCAGTGAAAGTGTTGATAGATGCTATTACATTAGCTAGTTTAATATCCTCTTGCATTTTGGTTAACATAACTTGATGTAGAACTTTTTAAAAATCAAGTTTTGAGCTTACTCCATATTCTCCAAAAAATGAATTCTAGAGATGTTTGGTGGGGTTATTTAGCAGCTTGGAGTATGCTTGATTTGATACATTTGTTTAGAGATAAGTATCTTTAAAAGTTTAAACTTCAAAGTAGAAAGGAATTACTTAATTGGCCAAAGCGTTTCAACATCATAAAAGGAATTGCACGTGGCTTGTTGTATTTCCATCAAGATTCTCGACTACAGATTGTGCATAGAGACCTTAAAGCAAGCAATATTTTGCTAGATATAGAAATGAATCCAAAGATATCAGATGTGTTTAGCTTTGGCGTCTTAGTTTTAGCGATTGTGAGTTGCGAGAGAAATAAAACAGTTTTCGATCAAGATCAAAACCTTAACCTTCTCGGACATTTAGGTACTCATTTTCTTTCTGTACAACACAAAGAAAATGTACAGAAAGGTTGTCTTTTTTGAAAATTCATGTCTGTTCAGAACAGACCTACCATTTCACGTGAAACAATGTGTCATTTCATTAATGGGTTGCATTCTTTTCGAAACAACACTTCGTTTCTGCATGGCATTTCAAAACAATGCACCAGTTCAGAAAATAGTGCATCAGTTCACTGCATGCATGTATAAATGGAGTATCTAACACTGTTTCAGACTGAATTTCTTTAATTTTGTCAAATAAACTTTGTCCAAATAGATAGATCTCATCGATCGATCATTTGACAAATCCAAATGTATAAATGTCAATAAACTTTGTCCAAAATGATAGATTTCATTGATCAATCCTAAGACAAAGCCAAAGCCAAGCCAAGCGAGCAATAGCAACGGCGTGAGGCATCTCTTATTTCTTGCCTCAACTTAGCTTGTGGAAATGTGTTTCACAATATAAACACTTAAAAGCTTCTTTCTCCAATCAATGTGGGAGAATTTTAGTAAGCTTTCCTATTTTGAGTACACTTTCCATTTTGGTGTAAACTCAATTTTCTTTTCCACTTAATTCCCTCCATTTTCCATTCAAAACACACACACAGAACCCAACACTTCTATCCTCTTTCAAATTTCTATTGTACCTTGAATATAAACATTAGATATGTTTCTTATAATAACTTTGAAGTATGTTACTTAACGTGCTCTCCAGAAGTAATTAGCTATACGAATTAACAAAGCTTGTCATGTAATTAGAAATCAAAAAATCATATTATTAGTTAAAAGTTTTCACTTTGTAACTCTATTTCATAGTAAGAACATATATTAGAACTGGAGCCAGTGAAAGTGTTGATAGATGCTATTACATTGGCTAGTTGAATCTCCTCTTGCATTTTGGTTAACAAAACTTGATGTAGATCTTTTTAAAAAAATCAAGTTTTGAGCTTATTCCATATTCTGCAACAAAATGACTTCTAGAGCTATTTGGTGGGGTTATTTAGTAGCTTGGAGTATCCAGGAAGTTGACAATTCAGTTAGTGTAAGGTGCAAATCTTACATTACTTTTCAGGAATGTTTGAGTATGGAATTAATATAGATGGTACTGCCTTCTCAAGCAAATGGAATTTTTTGGTGTGAGGTATAAGAGATAAATAGTCCTGAATAAAATGCGGGATTCTTTTATCCGATGTTTGGTTGGAGGTTTTAGTTAGTACCGTGATTATTTATCTCACCATTTTCATGATGAAATAAGTTATCCCATATATATGAAGGGATAACTAATCCCAAAATTAATTATCCCGATATAACTCTTTATAACCAAATGACCCCTTGAAGGTTTTACTTATACTAGAAAAACAATAAAAGTAACAGTTACTACTTGATGAAAGATACTAAAATAATTTGAAGTGTTCCTGTCACTGCTTGTAGTAACTTTTCACCCTTGTTTTGTCTTCATAATCTGACTAATATCACCAATTACAATAATTTCAACTTGCACTATACAAATAATGCCAAGTACAATAAGTCTCTCTCTACAGTAATAGTTTACACAAAGGTAGAATTAGTATATGACATGTACATCATTGTCAGAACATTCCATCAACAATAAAACAAGAAAAAAAATGATTCATCCCGGAGGAAAACTAACTTACAAAGAAATCAAACTAATCTTGAATGCTTGCACCTCCGTTCCAACAACATATCGAATGTAATTTCATTAGTCAGATCAGGGAAGGATAGTGTTTCCAATAGACCCCGACTCAAGTAAAACATTTCGAAGTAACTTGAATAAGGAGAGTACTTTGAATTACACAAGAGAATAAGTATGGATTTTGCATCAAAGAAGCAATCTTTCAACAAACTTAGAATATATAAACAGGCATGCTTCTGTGGTACAGATGTTATCAAGAACAATAAGATAGCATGTGTCTTCCAAACGCCTCAAGAGCATTTTCTCTAACTTGCAATACATTCAAATTGGACCATAAAATACTCAAGTTGAACTTGGCAACACATATACAATTGCATCGAGGCAATTTATGATTAGTGAGATATACATCCTATCCAAAATACAATTTCAGAAAATTAGTGGAGGAAAAATAAAATAGCAACATCAATTTTCGTTAACAAAGAACAAAGCACATAACTTGCAAATAACAACTTTTAACATCTTCATTTTTCAAGATGTATCAGAACTTTTCCAGCTTCATCGGCTGAAATAAACTTCATCTTCAACCTTCTCTTGTAAGACTCTTAACATTTTTTAACATCTTCCAATTTTATTTTGTGCGGGGCGGGGGGGGGGGGGGGGGGGGGGGGGCGGATTTTAAGTCAAATGACTCTCCTTATCGATATACCATTTTCCATTTGCTTAAAGGATCAAATATTTTGGTTATTGGGTAGGGTCGGGTTGGGTTCATTTATTTGATGAATTTTAAAAAGAAATTATACACATGGATGCTGACGTGGAATGTCCAGTTAGATTTATTTTTATCTAGGTGGCGTCCTTGGTGGACTTCTATTAGAGGGAAATGTATTTTTAAACCAAATATTTAACGAAGGGGTATTTTTGAGCAATTAGGGCAGAAAACTAGGGCCAGTTTGGGGCGCTAGGGTAGGGAAGTATTTGGTGGGGGTTTTATTCCTGTTATTCTTCCTATTCTTATTTTTATTCCTATTCCTATTCTTCTTCTTGTTATGCTTTCGGTGTTTCATGTTTTATTACAAATCTGGGTGCTTTCCGATGTTTCCTACTACTTATGGGTGCCGTATTTACGTTATGAAATCCTATTCTGTGCGTTACTTTATCTTTGTGTGGTGTTTGAGCCGGGGGTCTATCGGAAACAACCTTTCTACTTCTTCAGAGGTAGAGGTATGGACTGCGTACATCTTACCCCCAAGACCCCACTAGATGGAATACACTGGGTTTATTGTTGTTGTTGTTGTATTTTTGAGCAAAAAACTAATGAGGTTTTTTTTTACCCTTTTCCATTTTATTATAAAGGAAATAATGTTCTTTCAGTTCATTACTTGAATTTAATATAATTGTGTCCTTTAACGTTTTACCTACTTCTATTTATTTCTTGCAAAACTATTATTTACATAATTTAAATAAGGAAAAGATTTAATATTACTATAACTTTCAACCTGATTTAAATAAAGAAGAATTTAATGCACAAATAGTTACAAAAAATAAAATCACACAAAGCATGCAAAGGGCATAACAATAAAACATTACAACCTAATGAAGGATTTATATTGACAATAGATTTATTATGCCCGTAGAAGTAGAACATCAAAAAAACTAAAAAAACTAAAAAAAAAAAATCAATATTTTCAAATTTTAACATATTTTATACTGTCATAGTTGAATTCCACATTTCTTTAACTACAAATCATTTTATTGAATTCCATACCAAAATCGACCAATCACTTAAGAAAATAAGATTAGATAAATTAACAATAGCTTTAATCTTTCCTTGCCTTCAATTGTGTGATATACTGATTAACGCACATGATTACGACAAAAAGTAACAACAAACTTCAAAAATACAACATTATGTAAATCAAAACAAGATAATTTTTCTGTGCCTTCAACAGCGTGATATTTTGATAAACGTACAGGATTACAAGTTTACAACAATAAATGTAACAACAAACCTCAAAAAAAATAATATTATGTAAATCAATAAAAGCTCTATCCCTTCTTTGCCATCAATTGTATGATATACTGATAAATGTGGATAATTTAGTTAAAAGTGACAAAAGAGTTTTAAAATGAGGTGTAGGTGAATCAAGTTTTAATAATTGAGTGTAGGTCACAATTACTTTATTATGAATTAAGAAAGTTGAAAAAGTTTGAGAATAACCCACAAGTTTTTTAATTTACACTTTGATCCAAATGTAAAACCTAATATAGCAGAAAACAGAGGGGAAAAACGTACGTTTCTCTCTCTTCTCATTCATTGTTGTTTTTTCTCTCTTCGTGATTTTTATTGTTCATTATTGTTGCTGCTTTATTCATCATCTTCTTCTTCATTATCATCATTATCTTCTTCTTGTTGACCATTGTTGCTGTTGTTACCGCTACTGCTGCTACTTGACCAAATTTTTAGGTCAAATTTTGTTTCGTACATCACTTTGGCATTAATTCATAGGTGACTTTGGTAAGTAAAATTATGATTTGTAATTGAATTTGTCATCTGGGTATACTGCTACTGCTGTTTTTTCAACAATGGATAGAACACGAACATGAATCCAACATAAGAGTCATCTGTTGCAACAAAAGACTCATATGTTGGATTTATGTTTATGGTTCTATAGTACTATAACATGAATCGAACAGATGGGCCATTTATTGCAACAACAAGTTATCTGTTGCACTAGAGGAGTCATCTGTTGAACTAGATTACTCACCTGTTGCAACATAACCTAAAGTTGATTGTAATAGAGGCGTCATCTGTTACAACTAGTGAGTCATCTGTTGCAACAGGTTAGTTATCTGTTGCAACATGTCACTCATTTGTTGGAATCAACTTCAAAGGTTCTTTAGTACTGTAACATCTATCCCAACATATGAGTCATATGTTGCAACAGATGAATAATCTATTACAACAGATGATTTACCTGTTCTAACAGATGACTCATATGTTGAAATCAACTTTAGGTTCTATAGTACCATAGTATGAATTTTAACAGGAGAGTCATTTTTTGCAACAGATAACTGACCTGTTGCAACATATTATTCACCTAATGCAACGGATTACTAATCTGTTAGGGTTCATATTACGGTACAATAAAATCACTATTAATTTTATTATCATGTCATTGTTATTTTTTTTTTAAAAAATGTGTTTATTTAGGTACCACTAATGGATGGATTAATAACAATAGGGGTGAATTGTCATGGTGAATGGATCGAGAAGAGCAATCGATATGTATGGCGGTGGAAGAAGAGTGAAATTCTAGAGATGATAGCTATGATAGTCCAAAGTGATGTTTTATATGATGATTTTGTGAACTTAATCATCAGCTATTATGGACTGAATTGTCAATTAGAGAAACTTGTCATTAACTACATGCACAACTCCTTTTAAAATCAGAGTGTACTACCTTTCAAGATAACCAATCAAGTTTGGTTACATGCTTATCTGAGTGATTCAGCTAGGCTGATGTTAAGGGTGTACGTATTTGAAAAACTAAGAGAGAATGAGAACCAAAATATAGAAGAAAAAGAACGACAAGACAAGTTTGATGATAAGTTGGATGATATGGACATGAATATTCCAGATGATACTCACACACCTACGCCCGTTGTTAAGAGCAATACGGTGGGCAGTTCTTCTCAGTCAACACAGTCGGGCAATCGTCAAGATGAAGAGACTGGTTTTTACAAGTGAATGTCATTCAATAATAAGATAAAACTATTTACTTCCTTGTTTATTGCTTGCTTGAAAAAAGATTTCAGACTAAAATAGGTGATTAATTCGAGCAAAGTCTTTTCTTTTAAATGTGCTAATCTGAACTGCAAGTGGTAGTTGATGGTTGTGAAGTACTTAAGTTATGAAATATTCGTCATTAATGTTTATGAAAAGTATCACACATGTAGTTTGAAGGACATTACGAGCCAAAATCCTCACTCCACGACAAAGGCCATCGATTAATATTTCTAAAATAAATTCCCTAATGGCGAAGGCCCTTCTATAAGTGATATGGACAATCAACTCCTTACAAAATTGGGTGTTACGGTTAGTTAATAGAAGATATATATGGCCATAAGGATTGCCAAGGAATTGGTTAGGGGGACACACAATCACGAATATGCAGTCCTCGATGCCTACCGTTACATGCTTGGGTCCACAAATCTCAAAAGTAAGACGACTTTGAATGTTGATGAAAACGAAAAGTTCAAGTACTTTTTTTATCCTATGGTTCTTGGATTCTTGGTTTTCAGCAGTTAAGAAAATTCATAGTCATCGACGAGACTTTCTTGAGGAGCAAGTATAGAGGAGTTTTACTAGCGGCGGTGGCACAAAATGCAGAGAGTCACATCTTTCATATCACTTTTTATGTAGTGGACAAGGAATGTGATGCCTCGTATGGATATTTTTTTTGAACAAATACAAAGCTGTGTCGAAGATACCAAAGAGTTGTGTATTATTTTGGATTGGCATCCAAGTATCCTAAAGATGAGTTCAATTTTCTACACTTCAGCGCACTTTAGTTGTTGCATGAGGCATCTTAGAGATAATATTCGAAACAACTTTCACAATGAAAAGGTTGTAACTCTTTTTTATAGAGCAGCTAAAGCATATATTGTAGCTGAGTTTTTGGACCGTTTCAATCAAATAAGGGATATCTCACTAAGGAAGCACAATATCTGGAATGTGCCAGTTTCAAGAGATAGAGCCGAGTATTTTATCTGGTAAATATATACATCGTTATAGATTTAATGTCTTGTTTGAGTTACAAGTTTGTAATACTATATGATTTCGTACTAAGTAATTTTTTTGTATAGGTATAATATTATGACGTCAAACATAGTCGAATCAGTGAATTTATTATTTGGCATCGAAAGAGAATTTCCCATCGTGGTGCTATTTGATAAAATAAATAAGAAGTATGTCAAATCATTTTACGAAAGGTGTATGCAGTTCACGAATACAAGAAATAAATTTGTTCTAGAAGCATAAAAAAATATCAACGAACATCAATTTGGGGAATAGGTTATTTGCTCATCAAATAGCAAATTACAAGTTTAGTATCAACGGTCATGGTGATGTTTCCACGGTCAATCTTCAAACATGATCTTGCACATGTAGATTTTTTAACTTGGACAAAATACCCTGTCCATATTTTATGACAACACTTCGATCCCAATATGGTGCACAATACGAAAATAAAATTTATGAGTGCCCGTCTCCATTTTATTTGGTGAAAAGATATGTAATGGCATATAGTGAAAATATTAATTCGGTACCTCTTGAACAATCTTGGATTGTTCCTGTAGATCTTTTGGGTAGATGTAATACCCCGAAAAATTTTTCGTTCAAATTTTGTGCGTAAACGTGTTGGGTTCTATCTTCTAGAATAAATTATAAATTTTTCGTGTGGAATGTCTTAGATTATGATCCACCATTGTGTAGATTATCGAATAAGATTTCCAACGATATGTGGATCATCCAAAACGGACACCCGAGCGATGAGTTATGAACATTCCGATCGAACCGTGAATAGTAGTGAACAGTAAAACGTGCAGGAAAAAGTACTGAGGCCTGACATATTTTTGATCCAACTTTAAACGATCATAACTCCTTTTACATAATGATCTGGTTGATATACTATATATCAACGAAAAGCTCTGCGAGTTCTCTTTCCAATGAAATTGGTTTCATCCAGTTAGTCTATTGGAGCAAAACGTTATGGTCGATCTACTTCAGCCTATCAAAAGAGAATTTTTGGGTCAACTTCAAATGATCATAAATCCTCGTATACAATGATCTGGGTGAGATACTATATATCAACAAAAATATATGAGAGTCCTGTTTCTAATGAAATTGGTTTCATCCAATTTAGATATCGGAGTAAAACAGTATGATTGATCTACTTCAGACTATTAAAACAGTCCACCAAAGGACAGATTCGAGAATTTTTTTGATTTTTAGGGGAGTTTTGGTCATTCTCTCTAACCCAAAATCCGTCCAAACCCTATATTAAAGCCTATTAGAAGCATTATATGTTATATTTAATCAAATTCCCTCAAAAGGAAAACCCTAAGCTCCTACATCCAACTTCAAGAACCTCCAAAGTTCACCATTAATTCTGCAAATTTATTCAAGATTCAAGTTCCTAGTTCAAGAACTCCAAGACCCATCATTCAAAAGGCACGATTAACATCTCAAAAATGAGTATCGATCTAAATTTCATCATTCAAGGTATGTGAGGTTTTTCAACAAGAACTCTCTTTCGTTCTTGTGCCCAAAAGTACTTTTCTTTACAAAGGCATGATTTTTATTTGATTTTTTTTTATGAATTTGAAGCATGAACCCATATCTTATGATGATTATTATGAAATCTTTATGTTTATGATTTTGAAAGATGAATTTACATGTGTGGAGATATAAAACATGGATCTTGAACGATATTTATCATGATTTTAATATTTGGGTCGTGAATCCCCATTGGAAATTGTATTTTTTTTGAGGAAGTGTGTGTTATAAACGCATTGATGTTGAATATTTAAGATATTTTGAATGATTTTATCTTTTGATCTTAATGGAGTTGTTGGTGAGACTTTTGAAGTGTGCTTGGCAAACCTAAGTATGGCGTTACAAAGATTTGTAGAATTCAACCTAGTGGTGAATTGGGAGAAGTGCCACTTCATGGTAAAAGAAGGAGTCGTTCTTGGGCACAAAATCTCTGAAAGAGGAATTGAGGTTGACCGAGCGAAAATCGAAGTCATTGAGAAGATACCGCCTCCAATTTCGGTGAAGGGAGTTCGTAGTTTTCTCGGCCATGCAGGTTTCTATCGTTGGTTCATCAAAGACTTCTCCAAAATTGCTAGTCCATTGTGCAAACTCTTGGAGAAAGATGCGAAGTTTGACTTCAATGAAGATTGCTTAAAGGCATTCGAATGCCTCAAAGAAAAACTCATTGAAGCCCCTATCATGGTAGCACTAGATTGGTCTCTCCCGTTCGAAGTCATGTGTGATGCTAGTGGTGTAGTCGTTGGAGCTGTGCTTGGTCAGAGAAAGGAGAAATTATTTTATCCTATCTACTATGCGAGTAAGGTCCTAAATGAAGCCCAAAGGAACTACACTGTGACAGAACAAGAGCTCCTAGCAGTTGTGTATGTGTTTGAGAAGTTTCGTGCCTATCTATTGGGTACTAAGGTGATCGTTCATACAAACCATGCAGCTCTTAGGTATCTAATGACAAAGAAGGATGCAAAACCAAGATTAATTCGATGGGTATTGCTACTGCAAGAGTTTGATTTTGAAGTTAAAGATAGAAGAGGTTGCGAGAACCAAGTGGCCGACCATCTATCTAGACTCGAGAACGAGCATGTGGCGCAGCCTGATATCGAGATTGATGATGCATTCCCTGACGAGGAGATCCTAGCGACGATAACAAAAAAGTTACCATGGTATGCCGACTTTGCAAATTTTGTGGTGAGTAATGTAATACCTGCCAATTTATCATACCATCAAAAGAGGAAGTTTATGCATGACGTACAATACTACTATTGGGATGAGCCATATTTGTTTCGACGATGTGCGGATGGTATTATTCGACGATGTATATCCCATGTAGAGTTACCTACTATATTGGAAGCATGCCACACTTCCCAAGTTGGAGGACATCACGCAGGAAACCGGACGGCAAGAAAAGTATTGCAAAGTGGATATTATTGGACTTCGATATTTAGAGATGCCTATGACTTTGTTGGAAGATGCGACCAATGCCAAAGACAAGGTGCTATTTCGAAACACCATGAGATGCCCATGTCGAAAATTCTTGAGGTAGAACTCTTTGATGTGTGGGGCATTGATTTCATGGGTCCATTCGTGAATTCGTTTGGAATAAAGTACATCTTAGTTGCTGTAGATTATGTCTCGACATGGGTTGAAGCTGTAGCGTTGGCTGACAATGAGGGAAAGCGTGTTGTAGCATTTTTGAAGAGGAATATTTTCTCTCGCTTTGGAGTACCACGTACTATCATAAGCGATGGAGGATCTCACTTTTGCAACAAGCTATTTAAATTCGTGTTGGCTAAGTATGGTGTCAAGCAACATAAGGTAGCCACGCCTTATCACCCACAAACGAATTGACAAGTAGAGGTTTCCAATCGGGAGATCAAGCAAATCCTTGTGAAGACGGTAAATGCTAATAGGAAGGATTGGTCTCGGAAGCTAGATGATGCACTATGGGCGTATAGGACTGCATTCAAAACACCCATCGGCATGTCCCCTTATCAACTAGTTTATGGGAAGGCTTGTCATTTACCCATTGAGCTCGAACATAAGGCATTGTGGGCGTTGAAGCAATTGAATTTGAATTGGGATGATGCGATGAATCTGAGGTTGGAGCAGCTGAACGAATTAGATGAGTTCAGTCTCCATGCATATGAAAGGTCAGACCTATACAAAGAGCTGATAAAAAGGTATCATGATCAGGGGATTGTTCGACGAAACTTCCAAAAGGATGATATGGTACTTCTCTTCAACTCTAGATTGAAGCTGTTCCCAGGTAATTTAAAGTCTAAGTGGTCTGGTCCATACAAAGTTGTCCAAGTCTACTCGTCTGGAGTAGTTGAATTGGAAGACAATAATGGTGTTGTCTTCAAAGTGAATGGCCAACGAGTTAAACCTTATATCGGTCCTCTTGACTTGATGAGTTATATGGCCATCACTTATCTCGACAGAGTCTAAGTACTCGAGGAAACTATGTCGAGCCACGATAATAAATAAGACGCTAGATGAGAGGCAACCCATCGTTTATCGTTTATCGTTTTTCGTTTTGTCTTTCTTTCGTTCTAGTACTTGTTTTTCTTTTGATAAATGAAAATCCAAAAATAAGAGTCGTTCCACGACCAAAACTAAGGCGCTATATGGGAGGCAACCCATCATACTAATCATTTTTATTGGTTTTGAGCAAATGTAGGTGCAAGAGGTATTCAACGAGGAGATTGGTTTCAAATGACGATTTGGACGTATTGCATGGTAAAGGTGGTAAGTTTGGAATTAAGATGCATAAGACTATGGATTGAGCATTTCTCATGACAAAATAGGCATCGAGAAAGGCTAGGCCTAGGCAAAACTAGTCCACGAACAAGGCAACGCCTATACTATAGCCTAAGGTCTCGGAATCTAGTGTGCAAAGGCATAGGCGCCGCCCATGCTCAAGTATGATATAGCATAGGCGCCGCCTATGCTAAAGCATTTGGTCTCAGAATCTCATATGCCATGCTAAAGGCTCCGCCTATGGTCACTAAAGGCATTGCACTAGGCGCCGCCTATGCTAGCAAATGCTTTGCATTAGGCGCCGCCTATACCATGCATAGGCAAAGCTAAAGACCCCGCCTATGGTCACTTTTTGTCTCCAAAACCGATTTTAAATGGGTCAAAACCCAACCCATTCTTTTCCTATATAAAGGGGACTTAGTCTTGAAACATAAACACATTGGAAACTTGACCTAGGCACCGCACATACTCTCCAAAACATCTCAAAATTTTTCTTTTTGCTCTCCCAATTCACAAGAACATCTCCAAAGGCTTCAATCACGTAAGTACTCTTTTATTCTTCATCTATTTTTCGTAAGTACTACGTTGCTATGTCTATTATGAATTGCTACATCTTGAAGAAATATGGGTGATGTTAATATGTTTGAATTGTTGATACAACACCATGTGAGTGGACATATACGTTAGGATGATCTTAAACTATTTTCGACTTGAATTTGATTTTGATGCATTGTTATACTAATTGCGGAATTGCTATAGTCATGAACATTGCATAACCTTGTCACTTGAATACCTACATGTTAGAAGATCCCGTTCATCGGGATATGACTTAAAGTTGCCTACCGACATAGAAGGTTGTGATTATTGATAGAAACTATACCAGGATGTAATCCCTATGTAGTAGTCTTGTTATGCCTAACATGAAAGTATTGATAAGGTTGCAAGAAGTGATACATCTCTGATTTTCTTGTCGGACTATAGCGCCTAAACTGCATATCGATGAAGTCTAAGTAATCGACTACTTTCACTTCACTAATTTGTATCAACAACCTAAGTGTGGGGTGGTACCCCTACTGCTTGTGTATAGATTGTATATGTCGAGCTGATGCTAATTGGAACATTGTTTAAATCTCAGGTACAATGGCACCCAAAGCAAGACAAGATAAGGCTACCACTTCCCAAAAGGGCAAGAAAAGAGGTCGCAAGAACCAAGGAGAATCATCCTCAATGCAATTACCACGCCGCATGTTTGGAATAAAATAGGTTCTTGAGGAGGAAGCCAAGGAATGGTATAGGAACAACAAGGAAGGAAAATACGTTCATGTCGACTTGATCAACAAGGACAACCTAGCGAAGAAGGAGCCGCGCATGTTGGCGAAAATCATGGTACTAAATCTGGATTTCATCTTCCGCGACATGGGAGAATGCAATCTTGATCTGACAAGAGAATTTTATGCCAACTGGTCGCCGAAAATCACAGGCAGCGAAGTCAAGATTCGGGTCCAAGTTCTACAACTCAATGCGGATTTGATCAACTCCTTTTTTGGCTTACCTTCAGTCGATCCAGCACCATTCAAAGAGCTGTACAACAGACCTCCTTATAGAGCAATGCGACATACACTTTGTGGAAGTAGATCCATGGCAAGGTGGAGCAGACATAAAGACACCGGACGACACAACACCTTCTCATATGCTCCTTTAAATAGGGAAGAAAGGATATGGTTGCGTATTGTCAACTCTTGCCTCATTACAGGGACGCAATACACAAAAATAACAAGAGATAGAGTGTGCTTGGTATATGCATTGATGACGAATGTCCCTATCAACATTGGGGCAATCATTCGTTCTACAATGCGGATGGCCAGACTACACAAGCGGTCCCACTTCACCTTTGGCAACCTGTTGACAGCAATCTTGCAGAAGGAGGACATCGAAGAAGAACCAGCTGATCACAAACTCCCACATAACCCGAAGAAGGTTGACCTCACAAAGGTCAAAGATGCTGAAACAACACATGGCATCAACCTTACTACTGCGGAGAGACATGCTCGAGATGAGAGTTTCTTCCGTCACCTTTATGGCATGACACGGTTCACCATGATGAGCGGAGGCCGTGTTCCAACTGCTGCAGAGCTCCAACAGCTGGACCATGACTATCCAATGAATATGCATATGAGGGAGATGTGTGGAGTAGGTACATACTTTGAAGAACCTCTTGATGATGATGTGCCGACCGATGATGATCGACACATGCCAGACTCCGACGTGGAGGAGAATTCTGATGACGACGACTCCTATGATGATTCCGACGAAGGGGGTATGACCCCCGACATAGAGGAGGAGTTCGACTGACCAGGTTCTTCATATTTATTTTCCACTGAGGGTAGTGTCCCGTTTAAGTGTGGGGTGGTGGTATTTGCATGCTTTACTTCTCTATCCGCATTTGCATTTATTTATGTTTGTTTGTTTGAATTTTTTTTTAGTTAAATTTTTTTTATTCTAATAGGCAACATGAGATTATAACAAGAGTTTGTGCTAAAATCATGACTATTGAGACGTTTAGGCTCTAATTGTGACTCACTACGTGATATTGTGTGGTATAATTCCTTCAGTTGTTGGGTCAAGAGTCTATACTACTCCCAATAAAGTCGACCATGTTCCTTGTGTGTGTGAGGATATTGTATATAATATGTTTGTGGCTGATGCTAGAGCTTGCCTGGTATGTATGTAAAGCGAAAATAAAGACTGTAAGTCTAGGAGATGATTTAGGCATTTCTTTGGCAACCTATGATTGTTTACCTTCTTTTTACCTACCCATGGACATTATCCTAGTTAACCCTTTTGAGCCTTTAGCCTATTTTCTTTGACAACCTCATATGTAAGCCTAATCCATTTTTTCAAGACCATAATTTGATCCAAATTCCTAAGTGCTTTAAAGTATAAAGTCATGTGACAAAATAAGAGGGAATTGGGTGAGTATGATGCTTTAAAATGTATTAGTGCTTGAATTTGTTATGAAAAAGAAAGTGCTATCATAAGAGGTATGAAAAGAAAAAGGAAAGGGAAGCTGAAAAGTTGCTTAAAATTGAAAAAACAAAAGAGGAGAAAAAGGGTGGTAGAATAAAAGAAAGTAGAAAGGTTGTTTGAAAGAAAAGTGTTAATGATACAATGTGATGTATTAAAGCGCTTAGGAACATAGTCACTATTTCTGGCCAAAATAGTCCTACCTGTCCCTTAGCCTACATTACAACCCGTAAAAGACCTAGTTGATCCTAAGCTTAGCATTCTGACATTTAGTAGAGCATTACACTAAGGGCAAGCCTATGGTCATCAGTTGCTGCATATGAATTCTTTGTGAGAGAGAGAGCAAGGATATTTTTATACCCATGTTTGAAAAATATGCTATACTTATGAGTGATTATGGGTAATATATTGTGAGACACACATGGTTGATGAGTTTTGGATAGTTTTGTATGATTCTTTGTGTCTTAACTTTTGAGTATGAGTTGACCACCATCACGAGTCTATGTTGGAGGTTGAATTGTTTCTACTAATGAGCAGAAAAATACTCTTTGTTAATGATTGCTATGCTTGTCTTGACAAATATTTTGTGTTATTACCGTGAAACCCTAAGTTAATGTTTAGAAGGACATGATAGTTTGTTCGAGGACGAACAAAGCTTCAAGTGTGGGGTGTTGATGATAGGCGAATTTACACGCCTATAGTACTATATTTTGCCCATATTTTAGCCTAGTTTTGAGAACAAATTATATATTTCATACACTTTTAGTCCTTTTTCCTGTAAGTGAGCTAACGAACATGATTAGCAAAGTTTCAGGTATAAATGATGCAAAATTCAGCATTTTATCAATTACTTGACGCCAAAGAAAGCTTCACGAAAGGAGAAAAGGAAGCTTGGATGCCTAAGGACCAAAAGTGACGCATGGAAAATATGTCCCGGGCAAAAACAACAATTCTGAAGACTTTGTTGACTAGCAGTAACTTAGTAGGATTAGGATAATGATATATTAACCTAGTACAATTGGGTTAAGTATTTCATTAGCTTAGTAGGATTAGGATAATGATACATTAACCTAGTACAATTGGGTTAAGTATTTCATTAGCTTAGTAGGAATAGGATATGGGCATTATAAATACCCTATTTTGCTAGAGATTCTGAATGAATTCCTCCATTAGTTACAATTCATTCTTCTACTATTCCTCATACATTCTACTTAACAACAACTCTCATTCTAGTTTTAATTCATCTTTCTACTTCTTCTTCTATTCATCTATTCTTAATTTCCGCAACAAGAGAAACGTTACTTGTAAGAAATCATTGCTTACTTGTTGACCAAGCTATTCCCTGTGGGATCGATACCCAACCCAGTTGGGTTCTATATTTGCTAGCGACCGCTTTACACTCCTACGAGAGCTGTAGATTGAGCGTTATCATTGACTAATTAGTCATATTTTGTTATCTTTCTGAAATTCTTTTATTCTTGGATGATGATTACTCTATTGATATTTGAGGGTTATTTATGGAAACCCCATTGATTTGTGTTGAACTAAATTAAAATGGCTCAAAGGGTTAGCTTGGGGCTACTCGTACCCTCAAGTAGCGTGTGATGCTTTGGGACCCATTTTCTGGGGTGTTACAAACTTGGTAGCAGAGTCTAAGGTTTTAAAGTATCCTAAGGAGTCTGACAAGCCGCGTTAAGTAGAGTCTTGATCATCGGTGTATAGCACGCCATATCATTGAGCAAGAGGCTACAAGATGTTTTAGGAAAAAATGTGATTCTTTCTTTCAGAAGTTTATCGAGCTTAAAGTGTCTCTCTCTGCTATTGATTTGTGCGCCCCTCTTTCAGAAATATGCCTCCAAGTCGAGCGAGAAGAATAATGATGGTCAGCAACCTCAACCCGCTGACCTATTAAATGAAAATGTGTCTCATGCTAAATTTCGAACAGCCTTTCAGGCGTTGGCCCAAGCTGTTATTGCAAACATTCAGGCCAACCCGGCCCTAGCTCCATAACAGCAGGGAGGTGATTCAGCTACTGCCAGGATATATGACTTCATACGGATAAATACGTCGGAATTCTATGGGTCCAAGTCTGATGAGGATTCATGGTTATTTTTAGAGGAGGTGGGGAAGATTACACAGGTAATGCATGTATTTGAGGAACATAGTGTGGAGTTGGATGTGTATAGGTTTAAAGACCTTGCTTATGACTGGGTTGTTGCTTGGAGGAAAGGTAGAAGTGAGGGAGTTGTCCCTACAACTTGGCATGAGTTCCACGATGCATTCTTGGATAAGTTTTTACCTTTGGAGATGAGGGAGGCGAAGGTGGAAGAGTTTATGAACCTACGACAGGGCTCTATGACTGTTAGGGAGTACTGTCTAAAGTTCAATTAGTTGGCCAAGTATGCTCCTGACTTAGTGGCTGATAATCGAGCTAGTATGAGTAAGTTTGTGATTGGAGTATCGCGTTATGTGGTTAATGAGTGTAGGTCTGCTATGCTGAATAGTAAGATGAATCTTTCTAGGCTGATAACTCATGCCCAACAGATTGAGGCAGACAAGATTAAAGAGAGAGATAGAATGAGAGGGAATAAGAGAGCTAGGTCGGAGTAGCACGAACAGGGTTAGACTAGATCTCAGGGAGGAAGTCGCTCTCAGTATCAGGATCGTTCGTCTATGCTAGCACCTTCATCTGCTAATGATCCCTTGCCTAGAGGTAGGCATGAGCAAGGTAGTAGGTCATATACATCTAGGTCCCAGTACAGTACCGGCAGTAAGCTAAATCGTCTTTTGTGTCCTAAGTGTGGTAGGGCTCATTCGGGTAAGTGTTGGGGTGAGAAGAGGGGTTGTTTTTGGTATGGTGACATGGGTCACAGAGTTAAAGATTGTCCACACGATGGACAAGGGCGTTGTGAATATCGCCCTCAGACCCAGACTCAGACTGTTAGTGCTCCAATTCTAGCAACTCGCATGCCCCAACTCAGGGTGCCTCTTTTAGCAATGCTGGAGGGCAGCGCCAGAATAGATTCTATGCTTTACCGTCCCTCCAGGAATAGGAGGACTATCCCGATGTTGTTACTGGTATGTTTCATATATTTTAGTTTGATGTGTATGCTTTGTTAGATCCTGAATCCAAGATCCAGTTTCTCATATGTTACACCTTTGATTGCTGTGAATTTTGAAATGTGTCCTGAGATTATTCTTGAGCCTATCCTAGTTTCTACCCCAGTGGGTGATTCGATTGTTGCCCAAAAAGTGTATAAAAAGTGTCCTATTACCGTTCTTCATAGAGTCTTGTTGGCTGATCTAATTGAGTTAGACATGGTAGATTTTGATGTGATTCTAGGTATGGACTGACTGTATTCTTCTTATACCTCTATTGATTGTCGAACTCGAGTGGTCAAGTTTCAGTTTTCAGGTGCATCTGTGTTTGAGTGGTCTGGGAATTCCGTGTTACCAAAGAGTCATTTTATCTCTTACCTCAAAGCTAGAGATCTTATTTCCAAGGGGTGTATTTACCATTTGGTTAGAGTCAAGGACACTAAGTCTGAGACTCCAACTCTCCAGTTTGTTAACGTCGTCAATGAGTTTTCTGATGTCTTTCTAGATGATATCCCAGGGATACCTCCTGATACAGAGATAGAGTTTAGGATTGATCTTCTTCCTGATACTCAACCCATTTCTATTTCTCTTTACCGTATGCCCCTGCAGAACTTAAGGAGTTGAAAGAGCAACTCAAAGATCTACTAGATAAGGGTTTGATAGGGCCAGTGTTTCTCCTTGGGGTGCTCCTATGTTGTTTGTGAGAAAGAAAGATGGCTCTTTGCATATGTGCATTGATTACCGCCAACTGAATAAAGTCACCATAAAAAATAAGTAGCCCCTTTCGAGAATAGATGATTTGTTTGACCAATTGCAAAGTGCAAGTTATTTCTCAAAGATAGACCTTCGTTTCGGTGATCATCAACTCAAAGTTAGGGAGTGTGACATCCCAAAAACCATTTTTCAAACTCATTATGGCCATTTTGAGTTTCTTGTTATGTCCTTCGGGTTAACTAATGCCCCAGCAGCTTTTATGGACCTTATGAATCGAGTGTTCAGACCATATCTGAATATGTTTGTCATAGTGTTCATGATGATATACTGGTGTACTCCCGTAGTGAGGATGAACATTCTGATCATCTCTGAACTGTCTTGCAAACCCTTAGAGATCACAAGTTGTTTGCCAAGTTCAGTAAGTGTGAGTTTTGGCTAAGGTCAGTTACTTTTTTGGGTCATATCATTTCTTCCGAGGGTATTAGAGTTGATCCCCAAAAGACCGAAGCTATTAGAAATTGGCCTAAACCTATTTCTCCGAATGATATCTGAAGTTTCTTAGGTTTAGCTGGCTATTACCGCCGTTTTGTTGAGGGTTTGTCCTCTATAGCGTCTCCTATGACTCGGTTGACCCAAAAGAAAGTGAAGTTCTTGTGGTCCGAATCTTGTGAGAAGAGTTTTCAGGAGTTGAAGACTCGACTCACTTCAGCCTCTATTTTGACTTTGCATGATGGTGTTGATGGTTTTGTGGTGTACTATAATGCTTTGAGAGTTAGGTTGGGTTGCGTATTAATGCAGAAGGGTAAGGTGATAGCTTATGCTTCTAGACAGTTGAAACACCATGAGAAAAATGACCCCACCCATGAGCTTGAGTTTGCTGCTGTTGTGTTTGCTTTGAAAATATGGAGACACTATTTGTATGGTGTCCATGTTGATGTTTTTACTGATTATAAGAGTCTGCAGTATGTGTTTACCCAGAGAGAATTGAATCTTAGGCAGAGATGATGGTTAGAATTGTTAAAGGACTATGATATGAGTGTGCTGTACCATTCGGGCAAGGCCAATATTGTGGCGGATGCCCTAAGTAGAGTGTCCATGGGTAGTGTTTCGCATGTGGTAGAAGGTAAGAAAGAGTTGGCTCGTGATGTACATCGTTTGGCTAGATTGGGGTTTAGGTTGTTTGACTCTGCTGAAGGTAGTATAGGGGTTCAGAGTAGTTCCGAATCCTCCTTAGTTTCGGAAGTGAAGGAAAAGCAATACTTAGATGCTAGTTTGGTCTGACTGAAGGAGTCAGTTAAGGACCAAAAAGTAGAGGTTTTCTCCCAAGGGGGAGATGGTGTGTTGAGATTGCAGGGTAGATTGTGTGTCCTGAATGTTGATGATCTGAGATAGAGGATTATGGCTGAAGCGCACGGGGTGCGATATTCTATTCATCCTGGTGACACCAAGATGTACCGAGACTTGTGCGAAATCTATTGGGGGAGTGGCATGAAGAAAGATATAGCAGCGTTTGTAGCTAAGTGTGTAACATGCCAACAGGTTAAGGTTGAACACCAAGGACCTAGTGGTATGATGCAAGAGTTTAGTATTCCCACCTGGAAGTGGGAAGAGATAAATATGGACTTCGTGATTTGTTTACCTCCTTCCCGATGCCATCATGATTCCATTTGGGTTGTGGTTGATAGGTTGACTAAGTCTGCTCATTTCTTGCCTGTTCATACTTCATATACTGCTGAGGATTATGCTAGATTGTATATTCGAGAGCTAGTCAGACTGCATGGAGTTCCCTTGTCTATCATTTCAGATAGTGGTACTTAGTTCACTTCGCAATTTTGGAAAGCTTTTCAGAAGGGTCTTGGTACCCAAGTGCTTTTGAGTTCTGTTTTTCTTCCTCAGACCGATGGTCAAGCTGAGCGGACCATCCAGACCTTAGAGGATATGTTGAGAGCTTGTGCACTTGACTTTAAAGGAAATTGGGATGATCACTTACTGTTGATAAAGTTTACTTACAATAACAGTTTCCACTCTAGTATTGGCATGGCTCCATTTGAAGACTTATATGGGAGAAAGTGTAGATCACCCATAGGTTGGTTTGAGGTGGGTGAAGTGGCTGTGAGTGGTCCTAATTCGGTATTTGAGGCTATGAAAAACGTTAAGTTGATTTGGGAAAGGTTAAAAACTGCGTAGAGTCATCAGAAGTCATATGTGGATTCTAGAAGGAGAGAGAGACCTTGAGTTTGAAGTTGGTTACCTAGTGTATCTGAAAATTTCACCCATGAGGGGGGTAAAGAGATTCCGATAGAAGGGGAAGCTTAGTCCCCATTATGTTGGTCCTTAAAAAATTCTTAGCCGTGTTGGTAAGGTAGCTTATGAGGTCGAGTTGCCTTCCGAGTTGTCCTCTGTTCATCCAATAATCCATGTCTCCATGCTGAGAAAGCATATTAGCGATGCTGTGGTAGTGGATTCCTCTGTGAGTGCTGACATTCAAGAAAATCTTTCTTTTGATGAGATGCCTATTGAGATTCTTGATTTCAGTATCTGAAGACTAAGGAACAAAGAAGTTCCCTTGGTCAAGGTGTTGTGGCGAAACCAATCTGTTGAGGGTGCAACTTGGGAAGCTGAGGCGGATATGCAATCCAAGTACCCGCACCTATTTTCCGCGAACTCCGATCAAGCCGAAGGTACCGTTCTTTCCTAAATCATGCACTTTTGATGAAAGTTGCAGCAGTTTAGCTGTAGTTTCTTGAATTTATACAATCTATGTTGCATTCGGAGTGAGAAACAATGTGGTGGCTGTATGCTCTATTTCCTATCTAATCTTGGCATGTCTAGCGTCATTCAAGGATGAATGTTTCCAGGGCGGATGATGTAATACACCGGGAAAATTTTTGTTGAAATTTTGTGCATAAACGTGTTGGGTTCTATCTTCTAGAATGAATTATAAATTTTCCTTGCAGAATGTCTTAGATTATGACCCACCATTGCGTAGATTATCAAATAAGATTTCCAATGATATGTGGATCATCCAAAATGGACACCCGAGCGATGAGTTATGAATATTCCGATCGAACCGTAAATAGTAGTGAACAGTAAAACGTGCTGGAAAAAGTACTGAGGCCTGGCGTATTTTTGCTCCAAATTTAAACAATCATAACTCCTTGTATATAATGATCTGGGTGATCTACTATATATCAACAGAAATCTCTTCGAGTCCTGTTTTCAAAGAAATTAGTTTCATCCAATTTTTCTATCGGAGTGAAAAGTTATGGTCCATCTACTTCAGCCTATCAAAAGTGAATTTTTGGGTCAACTTCAAATGATCATAACTCCTCGTACACAATGATCTAGGTGAGATACTATATATCAACAAAAATATATGAGAGTCCTCTTTCTAATGAAATTGGTTTCATCCAATTTGGATATCGGAGTAAAACGTTATGGTTGATCTACTTCAGACTATCAAAACAGTCCACAAAAGGATAGATTCGAGATTTTTTTGATTTTTAGGGGCGTTTTGGTCATTTACCCTCTCCCAAAATCTATCCAGACCCTATATTAAAGCCCATTAGAAGTATTATATGTTATATTTCATCAAATTCCCTAAAAAGAAAACCCTAAGCTCCTACATCCAACTTCAAGAACCTCCAAAGTTCACCATTAATTCTTCAAATTTATTTAAGATTCCAAGTTCCTAGTTCAATAACTCCAAGAACCATCATTTAAAGGCACGATTAACATCTCAAAAATGAGTATCGATGTAAAGTTCATCATTCAAGGTATGTGAGGTTTTTCAACAAGAACTCTCTTTCGTTCTTGTGCCCAAAAGTAATTTTCTTTACAAAGGCATGATTTTTATTTGATTTTTACGGATTTGAAGCATGAACCCATATCTTATGATGATTATTATAAAATCATGATATTTATGATTTTGAAAAATGAATTTACATGTGTGGAGATATAAAGCATGAATCTTGAACGATATTTATCATGATTTTGATATTTGGGTCGTGAATCACCATTGGAAATTATGTTTTTTTTTGAGAAAGTGTGCGTTATAAGCACGTTGATGTTGAATATTTGAGATATTTTGAATGATTTGGCCTTTTGGTCTTAATGGAGTTGTTTTGAACTCGAATGTGAAAGAAATCCACAACGTGGTTGATTTTGATAGATGGAAAGCATGATGGCTCCCGATGTATATTTATATATTACTGAAATTGTTTTGTTGTAGATTGTCTTTGAAATGATCTGAGCTAAGTCTGGGAGAAATCTTTAGCACCGAGTGGGAGGTATAAAGCAACCTTACTTCCCTAGAACTACGTGCCCCCGTAAGAGTGAGCCTGAGGCTGATTTATAGAGTGATCACTAGTTTATGTGGATTTGATATCGATAGTCCTACTCCGATGGCAAGGATAAGATGGCTCTCCCTAACATGGGTTGTACGTTGGACTCCATGTAGCTCACATGGTTTATGTAGGTTATAGGATCTCCCAGTGTGCGTGTGTTTCCTTGTGTCTATGGTGAATGGTGAAGTGATTTGAAAGTGGAATTGTGAAAGTTATTCTTTCAAAAGATTTAAATGATATTTACACTATGAGAATTTATATTCTTGATGAACTGAAAGTGATTGACAAATTATATGATAACTCACATGTGTTATTGTACTTATTTCATCCTCTCATGATTATGATGATTTTCTTCAGGCTATATGAGTCTTTCATACATCCTGCATATTTCTTATAAATATTTATGATGATGATGTTTATACAACTGCATACACCCCCATATACTCGGTTTCTTTCCATAGTACTGACCCACATTTTTGGATTTGCACTGCATTTTCTCGAAATATAGGTTCAGGTGCTCAATATCAGGTTCGACGGTGATTCTTCGACATGCTGTTCTACATCCTCTGTTGTGGTGAGTCCTCATGTTACGAGGACATGATGTCTGATGTTGGTTTCACGGAATTGTTTACATTTGATAACTGAGTATGAGTTAGTTGGGGCATGTCTCAATAGCTTGCTGGTTTTATTGATTTTCTTAGAGGCTTGTCAGACTAGTATAGATGTTGGGAGTTGACTAATAAGTCATATTTTTTATCTTTCTGAAATTCTTTTATTCTTGGATGATGATTACTCTCTTAATATTTGAGGGTTATTTATGGAAACCCTGTTCATTTGTGTTGAATTGAATTAAAATGGCTCAAAGGGTTAGCTTGGGGCTACTCGTAGCCTCAAGCACCGTGTGACGCTCCGGGACCCATTTTCTGGGGCGTTATAGTAGATTAATACCTCATCCATATATTAATCCAAGCACTATAAAATTGAGAAAAAGACGATATGAGAGGAGGCATGAAGTCGGAGAATCATTTCCATTATGAAGAAATAAGTGCTTCGTATGTAAGAACGCTGGCCACAAATGAACTATATGCCCAAAACGTAATCCACCATGATCGTTGTAATAGTAAAACTTGAGTTGTTGTTTATTATGGAATTTGATATTCTTAACTCATTGTTGTGAACGTAAATGTTATTATTTTTAACTGGAAGATGGACCATCTGTTGCAACAGATCTTTTGGAAGAACATAATATAGATCATCAAACTGAATTGTGTTTATATAACAGATCACCAATCTATTGCGATAGATGGGCCATCTGTTGGAACAACATAATATAGTTCTTGCCACTGGTTTGTGTTCTTTCAACAGATGACCAATTTGTTTCAGCAGATGGTCCATCTATTGGAAGAACTCAAAACTCTTGCTATTTCTACTGGATTCAAAATTATGTCAAACATCCAATCCTTACCTCCAACCTTTGATATGTTAAGAAGAATAAATAGACATAATGATAATTAAACAAGAAATAAAGTCAGAGTCAACCAAATATAATTTTTTTAATTAAACAAAACAAAATATATTAGGCTTAGGTAGAATCCAATATAAATAAAATAAAATGCATATGCTAAAAGAAAAAACATAACCTATATTATTATTATTGTTGTTGTTGTTGTTGTTGTCAACCGACCAATCATCAACATGCAACAATAGTGCCCTTCTCGGCCTTCGAATCTCATCCACCATCCTTGCTCTCATGACACCCAACTCCCACTGATGTTCATTAACCTGTCTTTAAAGTTCCCATATGGTGTTGCATAGAATTTCCACATCCCAAATCGAATCAGCCATATCTAGAACATGCATGCATTTACAAAAAAATATAAAACACTAAAGAAAAGAGTTTGAATGTAATACAACGTATACTACTAACTAGTAGTTTTTTTTAAAAAAAATTACCTCAACAAAAGAGAAATCTTCTCTTTGAAGAGACGTGGTTGAAGATGTAATATGAAACAAGATCCAAGAAGTAAATAAAGTGGAGTAGAATAAATGAGTAAGGAAGTGACCTATTTATAGAAGATTGAATTTGAATATGCTAGGGAAAAAGTCATGACTATTCACCTCCATTTTATTAATTACCTGCCTTAATTAAACCAAATTGGTGACTTTTTGAATAATATGAAAGGTTATGGCTTAATTAAATCAAATTGGTGACTTTTTCATTATTGTGAAAGTCACGACTTTTCAATTTTTTAATATTAATTAGTTATTAAAATTAAATAACCATTTTTCTTAATTAAATAATTGAAGATTTTTTACATTTTCAATAAATGTTTCTTTTAATAATGACCATTTTGATGAGTTGTTGCAACAGATAGACCATCTGTTGCAACAGATAATGTATCTGTCGCAACAGATAATGTATCTGTTGCAACAAATGGTCCATGTGTGCAATAGATGGCTTATCTATTGTGACAGATGGACCATTTGTTGGAAGAGTTGTTTTGATTTGTTCCGACAGCTGATTCATCAGTTGCAACATATGGAGAATTTGATTCATCAGTTGTTTTGAATGTGTTAAACAAAAAGTCACAACTGTGCACCTCTTTTTTATAATTATATCCCATAATTAATTCAAACTGGTGACTTTTCAATTATTTAAATTAAGAAAATAGATTTAAAAATAATAAAGGTGAAAAATCATGACTTTTTTCCTATTTAATATTAACATGAGTTATTAAAATTAAATAGCCATTTTTTTACAATTTTAAATTGTATTTATCATTTATTTCCTTATTATTAATTTAAGTCATGACTTTTCACCCTTTCAATAATTTTTTTTATTAATAATCGTTTTTAGTCAGTTTTTCCAATAGATGGACCATCTATTGTAACAAATTTGTCATCTGTTGGAAGAATACAAACAAGTGACAAAAACTGTATCGTGTTCTTCCAGCAGATCTATTGCAATAGATGTGTCCTTTGTTGAAAGAAGAGGGTTTTAATTTTTTCCAACATATTACCCATCTGTTACAACATATTGGTCATCTATTGGTTGAATGCAATCCAGATTGATAAACTGTATTGTGTTCTTCCAGCAAATGTCCATCTGTTGTAACATATGGGTATTCTATTGAAAATATTTTTTGTAGTCTATCGTATTTACTTCTTGTTTTACTTTTTTTTATTCATGCACAAGTTAATAAATATATTTTATATAATAAATATTAACATTTACATCCCCAACAATGAGTTAAAATTATCAAAGTCCATAGCAAACAATAACACAAGTTTACTATTACAACTATCATGGTGCATTACATACGTATCACTTATTTTTTCTTGATGGGCATGTAGTCCTTTGACATTGTACACTACTTTACAATGGGAACTAAAGATTAAATACTATTTGACATTGATGGGGTAGGAAAATTAATGTGCATGAATATAGATGGATCCACTTTCATGCGTGGGAGTTGTGTATTACTGATCAGGTTATTGTGACAGCATACATAAAGTACAATAATTTTATGAATGTAGTTTTTTTACTGATTAGGCATTGATTCTTCAAATAATATCCTACATTTTATAGTTAAGTTTGATAGGTACGAACTGATAAGTTCGAAGGGTTCCAAGAAGGTGGTGTCAATTTCTTGTTATAGTTTAATGTTAGTTTTGCTCATGTTTATGTGTCAAGTTTTGAGAAGGGATCAATATTTGATGGCAGTGTAGAGATTCAATTGTGATTGGGTGGATTTTATTGCTTCAATAGACTTTGAGAATGACTTCGAAGCCTCCTAGTGCAACAAACAAGAATGAAAAACCAATAGAAATTCTCCTGATCCAAATTTATATGGATGGGTTGCTCGGGGAGACAATTATACAGTAGAACATGCTGTAGGAGTATATCTATGTTGGAAAGGGGAGTTATTTGAAGACTATATCATCTCAGACCTTGTTAAAGAGGAAACACAAGGTACCAAGCAAGGAACTTCTAGCCAATCTGGACAATGAAATTGATTTGAAAGATGAAAAAATTGAATGAGCAGCAAATATGAAAGTGTATCCAAAAATGAAAATCCGTCAGTCATTGTTGAAAAGAAAAATGATAAAGTGGACTAGAGCTAGACACTTTGCTAGGTAACTGTGACTAGTTAGCATGGCTTGAATGATAACGAACAGAACTCCAAGGAAGCAACTTTACGAGAACTGAGGATTGGAAAGATGTACCGTCAGGAATGAAACTTAACCTAAGAACTGCTGAATTAAGAATAAAGAAATCCAAAGCATCAATTTCTATAGTCTAACTTTCATCTCATGCCTTCTGTTTGTGGTTCTGACTAGGTCAATGGCAGTGGAAACAAAAAGGTTTGAAGTTGGGCAGAAATACCATGCCTTTTTGTTTCCACTGCCTTTGACCTGACCAGAACCACAACCAGAAGGCCTAGGATGCAAGTTTAACTTCAGAAATTGCCACCTTGGCTTGATCCCTTATTTTCACTTCAGGAGTTGCTGGTTTAAGTTTTGTTCCAGACTATCCATCTTTCAAATCCTTGGTGCTCGTTAAACTTCTTTATTTGAGTTATGTTCCTTACTTTGGAGGTGATCATTCAGACCATACTAACTAGTTGCAGTTACCTAGCAAAGTGTACAACTCCAGTCCACTTCACCATTTTTCTTTTCAACAACGAGTGATGAATTTTCATTTTGGGATACACTTCCATTTTTTTAGCTCATATAGTTTTTTTATTTTTCATGTCAATTTCATTGCCTAGATTCGCTACACATTCCTTGCTACCTCGTGTTTCTTCTTTAATAAGTCTTGAGTTGATATATAGCCTTCAACACATCCCCTTTCCCTTGCAGATATTCTCCCAAGAACCTTCTGCTGTATAATCATCACCCCGAGCAACTCAACTATATAAATTTAGGCTAGGGAAATAACTATATTGATTTTCATTCTTGTTTGCAGCAGTGTGAGGCTTCAAAGGCCTTTCAAAAGTCCATTGAACCCTTAAAATCAGTCCATTAACTATTGAATCTTTACACTGCCACCAAAAACTTGATCCCTTCTCCAAACTTGACACATAAATATTAGTAAAACCATCATTTAACTATAACAGGGTATTGACACCACCTACTTGGTCCCTCAGCCTTATCAGTTCGAACCTATCAATCTTAACTATAAAATGCAATATCTTATTTGAATGATTAATGTCTAATCGTTAAAAAACAACATTCACAAATTCAATGTTACTCTATGTATGTTTTCGCAATAACATGATCAGTAATACATACCTCTCACATATGAAGTGGTTCCATCTGCAAGCAGCTTATTCCTTCGAATCCATATTTACTTTAGCCTTTTATATTGGTCGGGAAAACGTTGATCCACTTCACTTTTTTTAATTTTGGAAAATATCTTTTATCTACAAACAAGAGAGATACAAAAAGAATATTACAATTGATGCACTACAAGAAAAACAACCTATAAGGAAGGGAAATCTGGTCCCAGAAAGTCCAAATCTTGTCCTATTTGGTCTTTTAGGATGGAAAAAACTAGTCGTATCTCGTCCAAACTGGCTCCTGCATAAAAGGTCAATAGCGAAGACTCTAATATGCTGGTCCTCAAAAACTTTTTGAGACGATAAAAATCCTGGTCGTAATTACCATTTAGCAACAATATATCTTGTCCTAATCAACGAACTACCTATCATAATAATCCTTTTGTGATGATATATATCATCCCAAATAGACTAACTACCTGGTCATAATTATCTTTTAGCGATGGTATATCTTGTTTCAAATAGACTACCTACCTCATTATAATTATCCTTTCACGACGGTATATCTCATCCCAAATAGACTAATTACCTAGTCATAATTTTCTGTAAGCGACAATCTATCTTCTCCCAAATAGATTAACTACCTGGTCGTTAACCTCTTTTTTGACCTTTTATGACCAACAATTAAGTGGTCCTAAATTATCTTTTATGGATGAGAAATACTTGTTCCTAATTTATCCTTTAACAAGGAGCAAAATTCTTTTCCTAGATAAACCTTTAAAGACGAGCAACATCCTGGTCCTAAACTACCCTTTAAAGATGAGCAACATCTCTAGTCCTAAATAAACATTTAAAGAGAAATAATATATCTAGTCTTTAATTGACCATAACTGAGACTAATATCGTAAAATAATAAATTTCATCAAATAAACATCAAATTACTATCGAGAATCTCGATACAAAACATGATATAATTAGAGATCAAAAAACTTAGTTAACATCCCATGATATTAGTTTCCATATTTGTTTCACAAAAAACATAGTTACCATCCTGATCGAGCTAGAGTATGATATCAAATTTTCCATAACATTGAATACATAGCAAAATAATAATGAGTTTCTGCATCTTCAAAGCTTGCATCTTGACTTGTCTTCAGTCTTCAGAATCTGTAAGTGTAAGATTTTGAAAAAATGATAAATAACTAATATTACAATATAATAATCTATGTAACGTTAACACTAGAATTAGTTAAATCTCTCACCCGAAAATAGTCTACATGTTATCTTGTAACATCAACGAACACTGCAACAAAATAAGAAAAAATAATTAGAAAAGCCTTGAGATGTATTAACCATTTATAGTTCCAAAAACCAATTCACAACCAAAAACCACTGCAAATAAACAAACCATTCCTCATTTTTTGGGGCATGGTCGGTAACCACTAGTAGTAAAATCATAAAGAGAATATAATGCAGATGGAAGTCAAGCTGATGAATCTGTGCAGAGTAAGTTTTGTGAATGAAGAACAATTCACTAACCACGTACATTATTATTTGTACTCAAAAGTGTAACAACTGATAGCTAACATGTATATTGAACAGTTTACGTATCACTACCTGTGGTTTAAAGTTGTTTTTCCAAATAGTTTATTTTTACTACAAGAAGCAAAACAATAATGACTTGGTAGTTTTTCTATTAATATCAATGTTTGACATAGCAGAGACAAAGAGTTTAGAATAGGAAATTTGGCACTTAGCAGTTGAGTTCATGTTAACTTTGGTTGAGGCCAAAGAGAAGGTCCTCGACATGATAAAGAAGGTGCCTTTGTTTACTAACATTTATTTTGCTATTTTATTAAATCGGTTTACTAGATATTAAGGATGAATCTTGCTGGCATAGTGCTAAGCCTATTCGACATAGCGGTGAACCTAGTTGGCATTGTCCAGAGAAGCAACTTGAAGTTACAAGGCTGACGCAGAGCTGCTATTTGGTTTAAAATGGTTTTCAATTGCATTAGGTGGAAATACTACTACTCCTGTTTCAATAGAGCAGTTTCCTTCTTAATTGGTTTCCCCTGAGTGGGAGAAACTCCATGCTGCTCTCCAAGAAATTGCTCAAATATTTAAAGGTAGAGCAAAGGTACAAATATGTTACATTAGTGTGTTTATCATAATTATATTAGGAGGTTCCTTTTTGATAGAAAACTACTAGGATGTATAACATATTTACAAGCACAACACCATCACTAAATATTGCCTGCATTAGTTACAACTATGGATAATTTTTAAAAAATAGATTATTTATGATATAGTAATCAACCTGTAAAAGTATCCATCTTGTTGCACATTTACAATTGGTTTACATATCCTATAAGGTTGATGAACTTTATATAGGTTTAATCTATATAATTTTGCTGTTGTATCCATAGAAAGAATAATTAATTTACATATTCTAGTATATTTGATTGATATGGGCCTTCGTGTGAAAATCTGAGCTCCAATGGTCCATCCACAATTGATGAGAGCTTAGTAACTCAACTAACTTGAAAAAGAAGAAACTGTAAACCTTTTATTTCTAAGAATGAATTGTGTATGGTACAATCTTTAGCTACTCCTATTTATAGACTCGATTGTGTAAGTACAAAAATATCTAGCATCTAGAAGCTTTGAATTATTGACAGTTAGACTAACTAACTTAACCGACTCAACTATCAGCTAAACTAACAACTCTATCGACTACACAGTGATAACTAACATTGCTATAGTAAAAACTATTTCAATTAAAAAGTAAAAATAGCTCAAAGGTAGCAGCCATAAGCTAACTCATTATAAAAATGAATACCACCCTTAAGCTGGAGGGTGCAAGATATCAAGCACACCAAGCTTGCCTAACAAGTTTCATTGTTGGGATTTACCTAGTCCTTTTGTCAATAGATGTCTATACAAGTCCAAAATTGATCTTGTCTCGGATATAATAACAATCAATTTGTATGTGTTTAGTCCTTTCATGAAATATAGGGGATTAGCAACCAATTGAATAGCCGATTTGCTGTCACTAATAGATTGATAGGACTATGAATAGAAACACCATATTGTGTGAATAAACATACCAATAAAGTAATTTTTGCAACAATTGTTGCCATACTCTTATACTTATCCTCAGCTAAAATCCTAAAGATTGTTGTTTCTTAGACTCACTTGACACTAAGAAATCATTAAATTTTACTACATAACCTGTAATAGACCTTCAAGTTTTGGGATAAGCATCCCTATCTAAGTTACACCAATAAGTGAGTTTGTTGGCCTATTGAGCTAGTAGCCAAACACCTTATCCTACAGAACCTTTGAGTATCTGGAAAACCCTAATTGCTGCCTCAAGATGAGACTTCTTAAGATACTACAAAAAGTAGCTATGGGACTTATATGACATAACAAATATTAGGCGTTGTAATAGTAGCATACATAAGTTTCCATATGATTATTTAATAAGAAGTAATGTCTTGAAGTATCTCATCACCAGTATAACCTGTATCATGATCAAATCCACTGTTGTTTACATCAAATTGGACAAAGGAGTTAGTGCAGGTTCATCACCACTAAGCCACATGGCTATTATCAACTATAGTATGTACTTTCTCTAATTAAGAATAACACCATCCTTATACCTCAAGACCTCTATAACCAAGAAGTATTTAATCTCTTTTAAATATTTTATTTTGAACCGAGTCTATAACATAGCCTTTTCCTTACTAATTAACATAAATATTGCTTCCAGTAATGATAAAAGCATCAACCTAGATTCAGTGCTTGAATACTTGTTTGCTAGTAGAATGTAGCTTTGAGATCAATGTAAATGACATAAAAATTACATGCTCTAGACACCAACCACTTGCTACAGTTCATGCATTCCAAATTTCTCAAACTATTATAATAAATATATAGAGGGGAGTGAGAAGGTATATGGTTACTAACTTGGAGAGCATAAGGCAGTGGTCATTCAATTGAAATTGGTAATCTTGTTGATCTGACTTGTGATTGTTGAGCAGTGAAGAATTCTTTCATTCTCCTTATTTCTTTCATCCCATCTTGTAAGGTAGACAAACAATCATTCATGGATTTTTTTCCTCATTTAATTATTTGTTTTCCTCTTGAGTAGAACGTAGCATGGACAATAATTCAACCTTGGAGGAAGTGTCACCTTTTAAGACTTTCGCCTTTACTCCACCCCTAAAGGAAACTACATAGTTATGATTTTGAGGTCCAAAACACTTTTCAACAATCTCTATGCTAGATAAAGACGACTTTGCATTCACTATTTCTTCTATTTGAGCATGCAAAATATAGAAAGAAATATTTTCTATCAATATTCCATATACTTTCAAGTAATTAATATACATATTAAATTTACCAAACACACATATTTTTCAATTGCTTCAGGTTCAACGAGTTTGTTATCTCTCTTTCTACTCTCATAGGAAATAGTCCCCAAATCGGGTAGATTGCCATCTTTTCCCGCTTTTACATCAAAGGCAAACATGTCAAATAACACCTCAAAAATATTTTTTTAGGAAAATAACTTTATGATAATACCTTTTCAAAAATAATATCTTGAATAGGCTTGCTACCCATGAGATGAAGCATCATCAACTTAGCTTGGTTTGGTGCATTTCTTTTGCTTCTCTCCTACATTTGTAAAACAATAAGCTTACTTTTAGTAATCTAAATAAAAATTATAAAACAAATGAGATGGCTACTGGAAATGGTTTAAGTTCCTCCTCTCGTTTAAAAATATACAATGTTAGTAACACACTCGATATTAGGAATTTTTTTTGAAGGAAAGGGAATAAAGCTACATATGATTTGGAAAAATAGAGTATTAAATTAGTAGGTATACCTGAATAGTTTTGGAAGAAAATGGTTCCTTTACCAACCATTCCCATTTTTTCTTGTCTATTCCATTTAGCTTATTCTTCAGAGCTTGTGGAAGTGACTTATTCTTCATATATTTTACATATAAGTATCCTCTCCATTTGTGTGATAACTCATTCATCTATCTCAAAATATATTCACGATGATCACTCGGTTCAACACCCTCAAATTTATCCTACAATAATCAAAATATGGGATAAGTTAATGCAGTGTAAAAACTATTAAGTAGTTTTACCAAGAAAGGACCAAAATTGAACAACGTGGTTTTATACCAATAAGAAGAGCTTCTATAGTAAAAAAAAATCTGAATTAGATGTAGATATGTGAATTACCTCAACCGCTGTCCATATGTGATTCAATTTATCTTGGCTAATATCACTCCTTGATGATACTCCCAGTGGACATATATTACGATAAAGAATAGTTTTTCCCAAATGCCTAAAAAATAATTGGCTATTTTTTCCAACCATTCGATTATTGCAAAAGGTTAATTTCAGTTTTTCTCAAATTTCAAGTGCAGCAACGTTTTTGCTCTTATTTCTACCTCGAACTCTTTTTACTATTACAGTATTAGATGAACCTATAGTTGTACAATTTGGTATAAACTACGATAATCAAATTTAATTCAATAAATTAATAACATATGAATTCAAAATATACCTTTTTAAACATTTTGAGAGTGTTGCATGACTTGATCAACAGATGGAGGCAATGAAATATTGGTTTACATATCCTCTTTCTCAAGAATCAAGGAATCTTTATCCATTATTCGTATTTCTTGACTATAAGGCATGGTAGAACTTGAACTTGTGATTTTAGATGGAGTTCATATATATTGGTTAGCACAGAGGGTGATCTTGTTTGAGGATTCAACTTTTTTTTTTTAGAAATCAGAGCTTAATGATCTAGGCCTTTGCTCTAGTCCCTTTCCTATATCACCTGAAATAAAAAAATATATCATTAAAGTTCATCAAATACATAGTAAATTTGAAAAAACACAAAATATTTGAACAAAAAACTAACTAGTTTTAAATTCTTGAGTGTATTTCTTAACTTGATTAGTAAATGTAGGCTATGGAGTATTATTTTTTATGTAGTCTTTCTCAATAAGCATTTAATTCTTACTAATGGTTTTATTCCTTGACTAAAAGACATGGTGGACTATTTATGCAATACCTCGTATTAGTCTTAATTTATTTCAGCTCATAGTGCATGCATAAGGGGCTTAAAGACTAAAATTTTAGCCAAGTGTTGGGACTTCACCTTATTTTTGACCTCTTAATTTTGAGGATTTTTAAAGTGATCTTCCCAAACTTGAGACATAAGTTTTTGAGTTAATTCTTGTTTAGGGGTGCAAGTAGTATGTCTCAGGGAAGTTTCAGATTCTTTGAATAAGGATTGAGGCACGTTTAGAATCCAATTCCAGAATCTCACCGCGATTGCATCATGTCGCGGTGGGTATAATGATGAAGGGGTCATCGCATCGCAGTGGCCCCATATTCAGCGTTTCTGTTATTAATTTAAATTCTAGAGGGGCAGTCTTGTCATTTACTATCATCCCAATTCGTAATAATGCGGGATTTAACTTTAGTTAGGGCATTATATACCTAATTTCTCAATTTTTCTCTCAAATAAACCCTAAAATTTCTCCAAATTCATAAAGCTAAATCATTTTCCTTTCAATAAAACTAAGAACTCAAGTATCCCAAACCAAGAAACCTTTCAAGAAAGTTGATCTCTTTCATGATTTAAGTATTAACAGTATGTGTGATGTTCATTCATCGGTCCTTTTAACCCATGGAGTCCAAAAACCTATTTTTATATTTGAATTCATAAATTTACATGTTTACAATAACTTATCTTCATGAATGTTTTATGAATTTTGATTATACATGATGTTTACAAGTGTTTTTTGTTGAAAGTAGCCCTTTCATGCTTGAATGAAGAAAATTTCATGTTAAATCTGTAATTTATGATTTTAGTGTTATAATTATGTTATTCCCACATGTTTCAATCATTCCCATGCTTAAGTTCATGAATTTCAAATGTTTGATGAAATGCCTAAATGATTGAAGTATGAACTATGACCTAGTATGTTCTTCTAAGCTTTTATATGTCTATATTGTTAATTTCATTCAGTGCTGTGGGTTATGAAGATCTAAAAATTAGCTGTTTACATAGTTTGTAGTATTTTCAGAATATTTTTAGATAAACCATGAGCATTATCAACCAGTTAGTTACCATGATCAGATATTTTGCTTAGTTAAACTTAGCTCAGTCTAGTAATTAGTGTCAGTTTAGTTGGGAGTAGGATTTAGCACCGAGCGAACCCAGGGATGGGGGATCACCTATCAGTAGAGGTTGCGATCTTTAGTAGTAGTCCCTCAGTTCCAAAACTATGTAGCTAGCATAGGTTAGAGATATTAACCTGCTAGTTGAGGGTTGATAAAATGTTTACCTGCCAATTGAGGGTAACATATGTATCATTAGAGCACCTTCCAGTTAAGGGTAACTCTTTACTGGATCCACACAGCCATTGTTAGTACCCGTGGGAAAGTACTGACCTCCTTCCAACTGGGGTCACAGGTTGGACCCCAATTAGCTCATTTGGGGCATATCAGTTAGATGATACCTTCTACAGTCTTAGCTCAGTATACAATACAGAGTTTAGTTATAGATTTTCCTGACCATAGTATACATTATTAGTTATTCAGTTACCTGATTTTAGTATTTCAGTTTACAGAGTATTTTAGAATCATGTTATATGCTTGGTCATGTATTCTCAGATTTTACAACTTTCATGTATTTAAACTTAGTTATCTCATGCTATTCATCTAGTTATTATCTCATGCACATAAACCCATGTATTTCATCTTAACCTCATCTCGCATACCAGTACATTCAAAGTGCTAATTGCATACGTTTTCTTTTCGCTATGATGTCTTATATAATAGGTTTGGACTCTCTGTTTGCTGACTGTGCTTAGATAGATCAACCTATTAGCAATAGTCATGGTGAGTCCTCATATATTGAGGACGTGGTTATTTATTTTCATTATTTTAGAAGTTTAACTTTTTATTTCAGTTACACAGTTGGAGTTAGTTAGGGCCTATTCCATCAACTCTTTTTAGTCAGTAGAGGCTTTCAGATAACAGATAGTTTAGTTAGTTTATCAGTGTTTTATTAGTCTTTTCATTATTATTTTAGACATTCAAACTTATAATTCTGTAATGATTTCCGTATTTTAAAAGTTTGGCATTATTCAATTATTTCTGCACATGTGCATCTTATTACTATATTATTCAGTGCTTACAGCAGGTACCAATTCATGGGTTAGATTGTGGTCTTTCAGGACTATAAGCACCATGTGGCATCCAGGATGAATTTTTGGGGTGTTACAAACTTGGTATCAGAGCCTAAGGTTTTATTGTGTCCTAGGGAGTCTAAAAGCCGCGTTGACTAGAGTCTTATGCATGGGTGTAAAGCGTGCCACACTTATGGACAAGAGGATACATAACGTTTAGGAAAAGTCTCCCTTCTTTCAGTGTTTATGTCATGCAAAAGAGCATGAGCTCAATTTGAACTCTTTTTTTAATTCAATCTTTCTTTCGTTTACATAATATGCCTTCCAGAAAGATTAATGGAAGAAGAAACGGGAATCAGCCAACACCTCTGCCTATTCAGGAAGATACCCTGAATGAGCATGCTTGTCATACCAAGTTCAGGGTTGTATTCATCATATTAGCTCACTCAGTAGCATCTCAGAACAATCATCCAGCTGCTATTACAGCTAATCCAATAGCTAATATAGATGCAGCTAGGATTTGAGACTTTACCCAAATAAACCCTCTTTTGTTTTTGGGATCCAAGTCTGATGAGGTATCATAGGAGTTCCTTGACATGGTTTAAAAGGTAATAGATATTATGGCGTGACTTCTAATTAGAGTGCATAGTTTGATGCCTACCAGTTGTAGGATGTATCTAACACCTGGTTTAAGCAGTAGAAGGGGGATAGAGGTACAGATGCAGGGCCTGTAGAATAGGAGGAGTTTGCTACTGCCTGTTTAGATAGGTTTTTTCCTTTAGAGTTGAGGGAAGCCAATGTGCAGGAGTTTATTAATTTGAAGTAGGGGAACATGAATGTGAAAGAGTATTTGCGTAAATTTACTCATCTAGCCAGGTATGCTCCTAATGTGGTGTCTGATGACAAGTCTAGGATGAGTAAGTTTGTCTCTAGTGTAGCTACTAGCATGGTCAAATAGTGTAGGACCATGATATTGATTAAGGATATAGACTTGTCTAGGTTGATGGTCCATGCTTTGTAGATTGAGGAGTTGAAGGTTAAGAAGAAAGAAAGAGAGAACACGAGGGATAGGATAGGTAGTTTCAACATTATTCAACTGAGGTTGAAAGGTGGTAACCGTCCCCAATTTCATCAAAATGTTTTAGCTCCAGCTCAATTTTCAGCTAGTGCGCCTTTACCAAAGTTCATAAATGATAATCGGGATTGGGCGCCAGGCTCTAAGACTTAGGGTAGTGTGAATAGTGGTTGGACTAATCCCTTTTGCCAGAAATATGGTAGAAATCATCAGGGTATATGTAGAGCTAGAAATGATGTGTGCTTTGGAGTGTAGCAAGCTAGCCCACAGAGTTAGGGATTGCCCAAAAAGTGGTCAGCAGGGTCAGTCCAGTCATCCCCAATTCTATTTGGTCGCCAGACATAATAGGGTGCCGCTTCCAGCACAACCAGTGGTTAGCGCCCGAATAGGCTATAAGCAATCTAGTTCCGAAAAGATCAGGAAAGTTCTCCTAATGTGGTTACGAGTATGTTACAGGTCTTTCATTTGTATGTCTATGCTTTGTTAGACCCCGGGGCTTCACTTTTTTTTGTAAACCACCTATATATCTATCAACTTTAGAGTCATTCCTGAAACTTCAACATATCTTTTCTTAGTGTCTACCTCAGCGGGTAAGTCTATCCTAGCTAGACGGGTATATAGAAACTGTCCGATTACAGTATCCCAGAATATCACTTCAATTGATCTTGTGGAGTTAGAGATGATTGATATTGATGTCATTTCCAGCATGGATTGACTCCACTCATGCAATGCTTCAGTTCATTGTAGAAATAGAGTCGTTCAATTTCAGTTTTCTAATGAACCCTTTATTGAATGGAGGGGTATTACTTCAGCACTCAGGGGTCAAATTATTTCATATCTTAAGGTGTAACGCCCCAAGTCTATACCCTAAATGCCACACAGTGCTTACGACCCCAAAGGACCACAAGATAACCCATGACTAGTACCTGCTGTGAGCACTAAATAATAATACTATAATAATGTGGAACATAAGCTGAAGTGCCATAAGGTTCATAATTTGAATACTGGTAATAATAATATATGACGATAATATTTGAAAACTGAATAAAGTTTGAACTAGTCTAGTCTAAAAAGCCTCTAAATGAACTTTCTGATTGTAGAGTTGATGGGACAAGCCCCTAACTAACTCCAACTATTGAAATACTGAAGTTATTAAGAATATTAAAATAAAACTATATCCTCGATAGATAAGAACACACTATTGAATCTGCTGCTTCTATCTGAATCTATCTAAGCACGGTCAGGAACCTGAGTGTCTGAGCTTATGATATGAGACATCATAGCGCAAAGAGAAAGTATGCATCAGTATTGGAATGTACTGGTATGCTAGATGAGGTAACTCTGAATGCAAAGGTTCATATGCATGAACAATAACTCACTAAATAATATGTAGAAACTGAACAAGGGTACATAGATAACTAAAACTTCTATAACTACTGAGTATGCAATACTGCGCATATACATGTATACTGTATCTAAGCTTGTACTGAAGCTGAGTACTAATTTTTGATAACTGAGTAACTAATATCTGAGTACTGATAACTGAGTTTCTAATACTGGTTGAGTATATCTGACAGTCCTAATTCTGTAGAACTGAACTGAGTTCTATACTGAGACTAAAACTGAAACTGTGGAAGGTAATCATCTAACCGATATGCCCCTTTTCTAAATATATTTGGGGTCCAACCTATAACCTTAGCTGGAAGGGTGTCAGTATCGTGCCACGGGTAAGGACAAGTTGAAGAGTCACCATCATCTGGTAGGTGCCCTAAATGAGAATGGTGGAACCCACAACTGGCAGGTAATATACCCTCAACTAGCAGGTTGATGTCTCACCCTACGCTGGCTACGTAGTTCTGGAATGCAAGGACTGCTACTAAGGGTCGCATCCTCAACTGGTAGGTGATCCCCCATCCTTGGGTTCACTCAGTGCTGAATCCTACTCCCATCTGAAGGACATTGAGTCTTATACTGGACTGAACTGGACTAATACTGAGTTTCACTGAGTTTGTAACTGACTAAGTACTACAGATCATGACATTACTGAGACTATTCTGCAACTACTTAGCTTTAGGTAAACATCTAGATTTTCAAAAATCGAATACCCCCAGGACTTGAAAGCATTAAAAGTAATGCGTAACATGATCATAAAAGCACACTAATGCACTCATTTAGACATTTTGTCAAACACTTAGTATACGTAAACTTGAACATGAATGGGACCACATAATAACATGTCATAAATTCACTATCCAATGCACTTGACCATTTTATCAAACATTCGAGGAGTATGCTTACTTCATATAACACTAAAAATATAATAATATAATGGCTACTACATACAACTTGTAATTAAAGAGTTCAACATGAAGATCACATAATTCAACCCACAAACTATCTATTTTTTATGAGACTTGTAATTAATCATGGAATTAAATCCCAAATAATATCATGAACATGGATTCAATCTAATTCAAGCATGGATATCATGAATCTGCAATCTTTTATGTTAAAATGGGGTTCTTGGACTTCATGGGTAAAAGGAACCCATGAATGAACACCTAACATACCTGAGAAGATTAATTCTTGAAGGTTCTTGAAGGAATTCTTGAGAATTTTTCTTGATTTCATGAAGCTAGGTGTTGTATTTTGAGAGAAAGCTCTTGATTTGGGGGAAACTTTAATAAGATAATGACTAATTAGGTTATTTTGGGCATAAATCTTGTGTTTAGACTGATTAGGGGTTTTAGGAATTGACCAAACGGTCCCTAAAATAAAATGACGAAAACTAAAAATACTATTTTTTTATTCCGGTGCGATGCAATACAATCACACCGACTCACTAGAAAATAGACGACTGGATACTGGACTGATGGTGCGATGCAGTGGTATCGCGTTGCCTTACTGAAAAATGACATTTAGGAAAATGGCTTGTGGCGTGATGCGGTGGGATAACGGTCCCTCACTGGAAAATGATAATTTTGAACTTGCACTTTGGCGCGACATGCTGAAATCACGATGGTACACTGGAAATTGGCAATTGCCATTTGGACTGCCTCCGCCACGTGATGATGCATCATTTGAGACATTATTTTACAGAAATTTCTGTAACTTCTCACCCGGTTATTGGATTTTGGTAAAATTTATATCGTTGGAAAGCTGACTAAATTTCCTACACAATTACAGGTCTTAAACTTAAAAATTTTAAGTATTTTGAAAATTTTTATAGAAATACTCATATATAGAGAGTTAAACTAAGCTAGGAAAATACAGGGAATTATAATATCTCCCCCTTGAGAACATTCGTCCTTGAATGAGACTGACTAAGCTTAGAAACACTGATAGACTGAGTTTATATATAATGAATAAGCATATCTGATGCATGAGTTCATGACTAAAACTACTGGTAAGTTAAGTTTTCATACTGAACATGCATATCTGATGCATGAGTATATTGCTGAACTGATTCATGAATGCATAACTTTTATAAAGATGATATGCAATGGTAATGGATACCAAATTTATAACTGTAAATGAACATGGAATTGAGTAAATCTAAGATAGACTGTTACCTCAAGCTAAGTTTGAGTTTGCGGAGAAGAGGTGAGGATACATGGTCTGCATATCTGCTTCTGCTTCCCAAGTAGCTCCCTCAACGGACTGATTCCACCAAAGAACTTTGACTAATGGGACTTCTTTGTTCCTCAATACTTGAATCTAATGATGTAGGTTTTGGAATAGAGCCTCTTCAAAAGAGAGATCATTCTGAATATCTACGCCCTCTAAGGGTCTATGACTGCTGGGTCTCCAATGTATTTCTTTAGCAGGGAGACGTGGAATACTGGGTGTACCGAAGCTAGATCTGAAGGCAACTCAGAATCATAAGGTACCTTTCCAAAATGGCTGAGAATTCTATAAGGATTGACTTATCAGGGATTGAGCTTTTCCTTCTTGCTGAACCTCTTTACTCCCTTCATGGGAGAGATTTTCAGGAGCACAAAATCACCGATCTCAAACTCGAGATCTTTTCTCCTCACATCTGCATATGATTTCTGTCGGCTCTGGGCTACCCTAAGCCTTTCTCTGATTAACTAAACCTTCTCTAAGGCATCAAACACTAAGTCATGCCCTAATACTATGGCCTCACCTTCCTTAAACCAAAAAATTAGTGATCTACATATCCTACCATAAAGAGCCTCAAACGGAGCCATCTGAATACTGGAATGATAACTGTTATTATATGCGAATTCAATCGAAGGCAAATGGTCATCCCAACAACCTTTAAATCAACAATGTAGGCTCTTAACATATCTTCTAGTGTCTGGATGGACCTTTTTGCTTCACAATCTGTCTGAGGGTGAAAGGATGTACTAAGGTAAACTTGGGTACCAAGACCTTTTGAGAATGCTTTCCAAAAATGAGAGATAATCTATTGAGAGAATCTGCCACTACATTGGCCTTGCTCGGATAATATAGAACACTCACGTCATAATCTTTCAACAACTTTAACCATCTTCTCTGATGCAAATTCAAATCTTTCTGAGAGAACACATACTGCAAGTTTTTGTGATCTTTGACCACATCAACATGAGCCCTATACAAATAATACCTCCAAATCTTTAAGGCAAACACTACAGCTGCAAACTCAAGATCATGGGTAGGGTAATTTTTCTCATAGGGCTTAAGCTGTCTAGAAGCATAGGCTATGAACTTATCTCTCTGCATAAGGACATAACCTAAACCTACTCTAAATACATAATAGTACACAACAAACTTATCTGAACCATCTGGTAACGTTAGGACTGAGGCTGTAGTGAGTCGAGTCTTCAACTTTTGAGAAATTTTCTCACATAAATCTGACCACTGAAGGTTGACTTTCTTCTGAGTCAATCTGGACATGGGGGATGCAATAGATGAAAACCCTTCAACAAAGTGACAGTAATAACAAGGTTAACCCAAGAAGCTTATCTGATGGAGAAATGGGTCTAGGCTAGTTTCTTACCACTTTGGTCTTTTGAGGATCAACTCTAATGCCATCACCAAAAATAATATGACCAAGGAATGCTATTGGCCTTAGACAAAATTCACACTTACTGAATTTAGCAAACAATTGATGAGCTCTGAGAGTCTGAATTATGATTCTGAGGTGATCTACGTGATTATGCTCATTACGGGAATAAACAAGAATCTCATCGATGAAGACTATAACGAATATGTCCAAGTACTGCTTAAACATGCGATTTATTAAGTCCATGAAGGCTGCTGAGGCATTTATGAGACCAAAGGACATGACTAGAAACTCGAAGTAACCATACCAATTTTGGAAAGTTATTTTCAGAATGTCAGATTTCCTGACGCTGAGCTGATGATAGCTTGATCTGAGGTCTGTCTTAGAAAAATAACCGGTGCCCTATAGTTGGTCAAACAAGTCATCGATTCTAGGAAGTGGATATTTATTCTTGAATATGACTTTGTTCAACTGACGGTAGTCTATACACATTCTAAGAGAACCGTCTTTCTTACGCACGAATAAGACTAGTGCGCCCCATGGGGTTATGCTGGATCTAATGAACCCTTTGTCTAAAAGGTCCTTTAATTGTTGTTTTAATTCTCTGAGTTCAGTTGAAGCTATTCTGTAAGGTGGAATAGATATAGGCTGAGTATCTGGAAGAAGGTCTATTTCAAAGGCGATTTCCCTTTCGGTAGGAACTCTAGAAAGATCTTCGGGAAACACATCTGAGAATTCATTTACTAATGAAACTGACTCAAGACTAGGATTCCGTGAACTAGAGTCTTTGACTCACACAAGATGATAGACACATCCCTTAGATATCATTTTTCTTGCTCTAAGGTATGAAATCAACTGACCTTTAAGCGTTGTGGTACTACCCCTCTATTCAAGGACTGGTTCATTTGAAAACTGAAAATGAACAATTTTGTTTCTACAATCAACTGAGGCATAGCATGAATGAAGCCAATCCATGCCGAGAATGATGTTGAAATTCATCATCTCTAACTCTACTACGTCTGCTAAAGTAACTTTCTGAAATATCATAATCGGACAGTTCCTGTAAACCCGCCGAGCTATGATAGACTAACCCACTAGGGTAGAGATTGAGAAAAGTTCTATTAAGATTTATGGTTTGACTTTGAAGTTGATTGCTATGTAAGAAGTTATAAAAGGCAAAGAAGCTCCAGGATCTAATAAGGCATAAACATGAAAATTTAAGATCTGTAACATACCAGTGATCACATCAGGAGAACTTTCCTGATTTTTTTTAGACTGAAGTACATAGAGCCTATTTGGGTATTGCCCACTAGTGGCATTGGTAGCAATACCCTGCTAATTCGGGTGATCAAACTGAGCTGAAGGACGATTGTACTGACCTTGCAAACCTGATAGAGGACAATCTCTGATTCTATGGCTTGGCTTACCACACCCGAAACAAACATCACTGCTATCCCGAGAGACACCCTGATTGTTTATGCCGCATTTTTGACAAAGGGGATTTATTTGAGCACTGCTGAAACCACCCTGAGATTTGAGCCTGGATCCCTACATTTGTTACTATTTTTGAACTTAGGGACTGGAGAACTGGCTGAGGAAGGAGCTGGAACAGAAGATTTTGGGTGAAATTGAGAACGATTATTGCCTTCTGACTTAGGCTGAGTGAAATTAAAACTACCTATTCTCGCTCTCATATTCTCCCTCTCTGTCCTAATTTTTAGCCTCTTCTATCTTTTACGTATGAAACATAATCCTAGATATATCCATCTCTTTAATTAACATTGTAGTTCTGCACTCCTTAAGTACACTCTATGACACCCAGATATGAACTTACTCATCCTGAACCTATTGTTTGCAACTACATGGGGAGCATACCTGGCTAAATGAGTAAGCTTAAGGGAATACTCCTTCACACTCCTGTTTCCTTGTCTGAGATTGATTAACTCTAACACCTTAGCTTCTCTCAATTCTAAGGAGAAGAAAATTTCTAGAAAAGCAGTAGCAAACTCTTCCCATTCTATAGACTCTGCATCTATGCCCCTGTCTACCTTCTACTACTTAAAACACGTATGAGGTACAACTTATAGCTGATAGGCAGCTAACTTAGCACTCTCACTAGTGGTTATCCCCATAATATCTGTGACTTTTTGCACCTGATTGAGGAATTCCTGTGGATCCTCTTCTGTCTTAGATCCTAAAAATAGGGGAGGATTCATTTTGGTGAAGTCTCAAATACTGGATGCAACAGTATTGGCCATTGGGTTATCCTGAACAACAGTTGGCCATTTATTTTGAGCTTCTACAGAATGGGCTAGAGTGGTAAACGCAACTCTTAGTTCTGCATGGGAGACATACTCGTCAGGGGATCTACCTGAAAGGGCTGAGGTGCTGACTGGTTTCCTATTCCTCTTTCGTTGGCCTTTTTGGGAGGCATGTTATTTAAATAAAAGGAAGAAATGAATTATACTGAGAGTTTGACTTGAGATTATGCTCACTCGCATGGCATGAATATTGAAAGAAGGGAAAATTTTTCTAAAAACATCTCCTAGCCTCTTGCCCATAAGTATGGTGCGCTAGACACACATGCACCAGACTCTACTAGACATGGCTTTCAATCTCCCTAGGTCTCTGTTGAACCTTAGGCTCTAATACCAAATTTGTAATGCCTCAAGTCTGTACCCGGATGCCACATGATGCTTACAACCCCAAAGGACCACAAGCTAACCCATGACTGGTACCTGCTTTAAGCACTAAATAATAATACTATAATAATGTGGAACATAGGATGTAATGCCATAAGGTTTATAATATGAATAATGATAATAATAACATCTAGCGATAATATCTAAAAACTGAATGCTGTCTGAACTAGTCTAGACTGAAAAGCCTCTAAATAAACTATCTGAATGTGGAGTTGATGGGACAAGCCCACAACTAACTCTAACTACTGAAATACTGAAGCTACTAAGAATATTGAAATAAAAGTATATCATCGATAGATGAAGACTCACTTCTGAATCTGCTGCTGCTATCTAAATCTGTTTAATCATGGTCGGGAACCTGAGCATTCGAACCTCTGATATGAGACATCATAGCGCAAAGATAAAGTATGCGTCAGTATATGGAATGTACTGGTATGCTAGATAAAGTAAGAATGAATGCAAAGGTTCATACGCATGAACAATAACTGACTGAATAATATGTAGAAACTGAATAAGGGTACATAGATAACTAAAACTATTGTAACTACTGAGTATGAAATACTGCGCATATACATGTATACTGTATATGAGATTTTACTGAAGCTGAGTTCTGAGTTTTGATAACTGAGTAATTGATATCTAAAATTTACTGATAACTGAGCTTCTAATACTAATTGAATGTATCTGACAGTCCTGATTCTGTTGAACTGAACTGAGTTATATATTGAGACTGAAACTAAAATTGTGGGAGCTAGTCATCTAACCGACATACCTTTTTTCTGAATAAATTTAGGGTCCAACTTGTAACCTAGCTAGAAGGGTGTCAGTATCATGCCACGGATAAAGACAAGCTGAAGAGTCACCCTCATATGGAAGGTGCCCTGAATAAGAACAGTGGTACCCTCAACTGGTAGGTAAAACACCTCATAAACCCTCAACTGGCAGATTGGTGTCTCAAACTACACTGGCTACATAGTTCTGGAATGCAAGGACTACTACTAAGTGTCACAACCTCTATTGTCAGGTAAGCCACCATCCTTGGGTTCACTCGGTGCTGAATCCTACTCCCATCTGATGGACACTGAGTCTTATACTAGATTTAACTGGACTAATATTGAGTTTCACTGAGTTCTATAACTCACTGACTACTATTGATTGTGACATTACTGAGACTATTCTATAACTATTGTAGATTTTAATACCCCCTAACTTGATAGCATTAAAAGTAAAGCATAGCAAGATCATAAAGGCACAACAATGCACTCATTTAGACATTTTGTCAAATACTTGGTTTACATAAACTTGTACATCAATGGGACCACATAATAACATGTCATAAATTCACTATCCAATGCACTTGCGCATTTTATCAAACCCTTGAGGAGCATGCTTACTTCATATAACACTAAACATATTATAATATCATGGATACAATATTTAACTTGTAATTCAAGAGTTCAACATGAAGATCATATAATTTAACCCAAAAACTATCTATTTTTGATGAGACTTGTAATTAATCATGGAATTAAATCCCAAATAATATCATGAACATCAATTCAATCTAATTTAAGCATGGAAATCATAAATCTGAGATCTTGTATGTTAAAAAGGGGTTCACGAACTTCATGGGTGAAAGGAACCCATGAATGAACACCTAACATACCTGAGAAGATTAATTCTTGAAGGTTCTTGAAGGGATTCTTGAGAATTGTTCTTGATTTCTTGAAGCTAGGGTTTTGTATTTGGAGAGAAAGCCTTGATTTTGATGAAACTTTAATTAAATATTGACTAATTAGGTTATTTTAGGCATAAATCTCGTGTTTAGGCTGATTAGGGATTTTGGGAATTCACCAAACATTCCCTAAAATAAAATCATGAAAATTGAAAATCCCAATATTTCACTCTGGTGCGATGTGGTACAATCACGCCGGCTCTCTAGAAAATGGACAATTAGGAACTAGACTTATGGTGCAATGCAGTGGTATCATGTTGCCTTATTGAAAAATGACAATTGGGAAAATGGCTAGTGGCGCGATGTGGTGGGATCGCGGTCCCTCACTGGAAAATGACAATTGTGAACTGGCAATTTGGAACGATTTGCTAAAATTGTTATGGCACACTGAAAATTGACAATTTCTATTTGGATTGCCTCCGCAATGTGGTGATGCATCATATGACCCACTGTTTTACAGAAATTGCTATAACTTCTCGCCCAGTTATCGAATTTGGTTAAAATTTATATATTTGGAAAGATGACTGAATTTCCTATGCAATAACAGGTCTTAAACATAGAAATTCTAAGTATTTTGAAAAAAATTATATAGAAATACTCATACACCGAGAGTTAAACTAAGCTAGGGAAATACGGGGTATTATAATATCTCCCCTTTGGGAACATTCATCCTTGAATGAGGCTGATCAAGCTGAGAAACACTGATAGACTGAGTTTATATATACTGAACATGCATATCTGATGCATGAGTGTATGGCTAAAACTGCTGATAAGCTAAGTTTTCATACTGAACATACATATCTGATGCATGAGTACATAGCTGAACGGATTCATAAATGCATGATTTTATGAAGATGATATGCAACGGTAATGGATACCAAATTTGTAACTGTAACTGAATGTTGAACTGAGTAAATCTAAGAAAGACTATTACCTCAAGCTGAGTTTGAGTTTGTGGAGAAGAGGTGAGGATACTTGTTCTGCATATCTGCTTCTGCTTCCCAAGTATCTCCCTCAACAGACTGATTTCGCTAAAGAACTTTAACTACAGGAACTTCTTTGTTCCTCATTCCGCGAATCTGATGATCTAGGATTTGTAATGGATCCTCTTTGAAAGAGAGATCATTCTAAATATCTACGCTCTTTAAGAGGACTATGACTGCTGGGTCTCCAATGCATTTCTTTAGAAGGGAGATGTGGAACACTGGTGTACTGAAGCTAGATCTAAAGGCAACTCAGGCTCATAAGCTACCTTTTAGAAATGGCTGAGAATTCTATAAGGATCGACATATCAGGGACTGAGATTTTCCTTCTTACCAAACCTCTTTACTCCCTTCAGGGGAGAGATTTTCAAAAACGCAAAATCACCGATCTCAAACTCGAGATCTTTTCTCCTCACATCTAGATACAATTTCTGTTGGCCCTAGGTTGTATTGAGCTTTTCTCTGATCAGCTGAACCTTCTCTAAGGCATCAAACACTAAATCATGCCCTACTACTGTGGCCTCACCTTCCTCGAACCAACCAATTAGAGATCTATATCTCCTACTATAAAGAGCCTCAAACGGAGCCATCTGAATATTTGAATGATAGTTGTTATTATATGCAAATTCAATCAAAGGCAAATGGTCATCCCAACTACCTTTAAAATCAACAATTTAGGCTCTTAACGTATCTTTTAGAGTCTGAATGGTCTTTTCTACTTGACCATCTGCCTGAGGGTGAAAGGCTGTACTAGGTGAACTTGGGTACCAAGACCCTTTTGGAATGCTTTCCAGAAGTGAGAGGTAAATTGGGTACCTCTATCTGATACAAAGGATACTGAGACTTTGTGTAACTTGACCAACTCTCTGATATAAAGCTTGATGTATTCCTCGTCTGAATAGGAAGTATTAACTTGCAAGAAATGAGTGGATTTGGTCATCCTATCTACGATAACTCAAATCAAATTATGCTGATGATGAGTAAGAGGCAACCCATCACAAAGTACATGTTCACTTTTTTCTACTTCCATTTGGGAATACTGAATTCCTGCATGGACGCACTAAGATTATTGTGCTCGATCTTAACCTACTGACACATAGAGCACTTAGCTAGAAACTATGTAATGTCTCTCTTCATCCCACTCCACCAATAAGTCTCCTCCAAATTACGGTACATCTTAGCGGCCCCTGGACAAATTGAGTATAGCGCACCGTGCGCTTTTACAAGAATCCATCGCCTTAAGTCATCTACACCTGGCACACATAGACGACCCTAGAAACGCAATACAATATCTCCCCTTGGGAGAAAACCTCTACATTCTAATCTCTGACCAACTCTTTCAACTTAACTAGACTAGGATCTTTATCCTAATTTTTCTTCACTTTGAACACTAAAGATGATTAAGAACTATTATGCACTCACACATTGCCCTATATTGAATCGACTAAGTGGATACCTAGTTTGGCAAATTGATAAATTTCCTAAGATAACTTCTTCTTACCACTCTCAACATGAGCAACACTATCCATACACAACCTTCAGAGAGCATCTGCCACTATATTGGCCTTGCTTGGATAATATAGAACACTTATGTCATAATCTATTAGCAAATCTAACCATATTCTCCGATTCAAATTCAAATATTTCTGAGAGAACACATACTACAAGCTTTTGTGATATGTAAACACATCAATATGCACCCTATACAAATAATTCCTCCCAATCTTTAAGTCAAACACTATAGTTGCTAACTCAAGATCGTGGGTAGGGTAATTCTTCTTATGAGGCTTAAGCTATCTAGAGGTATAGGATATGACCTTACCTCTTTACATAAGGAAACAACCTAAACCTACTCTGAATGCATCACAGTACACAACAAATCTATCTGAACCATCTGGTAATGTTAGGACTGGGGCTGTATTGAGTCGAGTCTTTAACTCCTAAAAACTCTTCTCATATGAATCTAACCACTGAAACTTGACTTTCTTCTGAGTCAGTCTAGAAAATGGGGGATGCAATAGATGAAAACCTTTCAACAAACCGATGGTAATAGCTAGCTAAACCCAAGAAGCTGCTGATATCTGATGGACAAATAGGTCTAGGCCAGTTTCTAACTACTTTAGTATTTTAAGGATCAACTGTAATACCATCACCAAAAATAATATGACCAAGGAATGCTACTAACCTTAGCCAAAATTCACACTTACTAAATTTGGCCAACAATTGATGAGCTCTGAAGTACAATTCTGAGGTGATCTGAGTGATCATTCTTGCTATGGGAATAGACAAGAATGTCATTAACAAATACTATAATGAAAATGTCCAGGTATTACTTGAACATTCATTAAGTCTATAAAGGTTGCTGGTGCATTTATGAGACCAAAGGACATAACTAAAAACTCGAAGTGACCATACCGAGTTTGCAAAGCTATTTTCAAAATGTCACATTCCCTGACTTTGAGCTAATGATAGCCTGATCTGAGGTCTATCTTAGAAATTAAGTGGCGCCCTGAAGTTCATCAAACAAGTCATCGATTCTAGGAAGTGGATATTTATTCTTGATTGTGACTTTGTTCAACTGATGGTAGTCTATACACATTCCAAGAGAACTATCATTCTTATGCATGAATAATACTGGTGTTCCCCAAAGAGAAATACTGGGTCTAATAAACCCTTTGTATAAAAGGTCCTTTAACTATTCTTTTAATTCTCTGAGCTTAGATGGAGCCATTCTATACGGCAGAATAGATATGGGCTGAGTATCTAGAAGAAAGTCTATTTCAAAGTCAATTTCCCTTTTGGAAGGAACTCTAGGAAGATCTTTGGGAAATACACCTGAGAATTCATTTACTAATGGAACTGACTCAAGACTAGGAGTCTCTGAACTAGAGTCTTTTACCCACACAAGATGATAGACACATCCCCTGGATATTATTTTCTTTGATAGACACATCCCCTGGATATTATTTTCTTTCTCTAAGGTATAAAATTATCTGACCTTTAAGATCTATGGTACTACCCCTCCATTCAAGGACTGGTTCATTTGCAAACTGAAAATGAACAATTTTCTTTCTACAATCAACTAAGGCATAGAATGAATAGAGCCAATCTATGCAGAGAATGACCTCAAAATCCATTATCACTAACTCTACTAAGTTTGCTAAAGTGACTTTCTGAGATATCATAACCAGACAGTTCCCGTATACCTACCGGGCTATGATAGACTGACCCACTGGGGTAGAGACAGAGAAAAGTTCTATTAAGATTTTTGGTTTGACTTTGAAATTGACTTCTATGTTAGGAGTTTGTAATACCCTGAGACTCTAACCAATAGTGCAACCATGAATCAAGCTCATGATGGATAAATAATAGTGTTTTGGTTGTTTTCTAGTCAAGGGTGATGTGTATTAAGGCTTTAAATATGTCCTAACAATTGGGAGAATCAAAACATTCCTTACCGATTGAATTCTTGGGAAGGATATTGGTATAGTCAACTTCAAACAAGCATATATCTCATTATACTTGGAGTTTTGATTTCATGACCTATCAATAGATAGATAATTGAATTATCTTTCCAATAATACCAATTTCTCCAAAATCTGATACCGGAGCAAAGAGTTATACCCATTTTACTCCAGCATGTTAATCTGGAAAAGGGTGACAACGTTTTTGGTGACATTTCTGATGACGTCGTCACATTTCTGACGACATTTCTGACGACGTCGTCAGCCTTAGACAGAAAATCATAAAAGTCAACCCTTTTGTAATGACATTTCATGACGGCCTATCACGGGTCTGACGGCTTGTCATGGATGTCGTCAGCTATTTTTTTCAGCAATTTAGAGACATTTTTGCAAGGGTATTTTGGTATTTTCCCATCTTTTGGAGGCCTCTATATATATGAGAATCCTCATCCAAACCCTAATTCCATTATTTTCTCTTCCAATTGTCTGGAGATAATATATCTAGGGTTATATCAAAAACATAAATTTTCCAAGAATCATTTCTTCAAGAACCAAGTTCCTCATAGTGTGGGCTTCAAGAATTATTTATTTCATCCATGGACAAAGTCTCAATCACTAAAGTTCATCCAATTTCAAAGATTAAGGTATGTGGAGCTTTGAACAAGAACCCTTCTTTCGTTCTTGTGTCCAAAGATTTAATTTCTATTGAATTTCATGATTTTTTGTGCAAAGTGGGTTTATACCCAAATTAATTTATTAAGGATTTATGAGATTTGAGCTAAACAAGATTGACATATATGACTACTTCATTGTCTTATTTATTAAATTAAGAAGTTATGTCATGAGTTGTATATTGTTATCATGAAATGATAATTTCTAAGTGATTTATGATAAGTGTCATGATTTATGTTTTTTTTCATGAGAAGTTTGTCCATTGAATATTTATTGATATTGATCTTGAGAGTCAAGAACGAGTTCTATGATACTGTTTAGAAGATTTGATACTTGATATGATTTGATAAGCAAGTGTACTTGATGATGAGAAGGATTATTTTGAGATTTAGTCGAGTTAGGAATCCATAAGTTGATTATGATTTACAAGTGAGATATATATTTATATTTTGGTCTTCATGATAGACCCTTGATTTGATTAAGGTGGATTTCCTAACGCGTTTTGAGCTTAAGTCTGGGAGTAGTATTTAGCACCGAGTGGGAAGTATGGGTTTAGCGCATCCTACTTCCCCAAAACTATGTGCCACCATAGGATTAAGATTAAGGGCCAAAGGCCAAGATATTTATCACTAAAGTTAAGGTTCTACTTCGATGGCAAGGATAGAACAGCTCTCCCCAATGTGGGCAAGACGTTGGACTCCATGTAAGCTCACATGGTTTATGTCGGTTATAAGAAACTTCCAAGTCCATAATAGTCCAAGTTCCATGAGTTACTAAGTCACTCTAAGTCATGAGTCAAAGATTTTGAGTTGAGTCCAATGGTTTATGAGATTTATGAAGCATGTGTTATTATTGATGATTTATGGAATGTTTCGGGTAACTCAAGCGATGAGAGTCATTATTATCACCATACATGATTTTCTTATACATTTATGATATTATTTAAATATTTCCTGCATCCCCACATACTCAGTACATTCCCAAGTACTGATTCCCATACTCTTCTATGTTCTATATTTTCTCGTGATATAGGTTTAGGTGCTCAATATCAGTAGCGATAGTGATGTTCAGTACCTCTATCTATATTCGTACAGTTGGTGAGTCCTCATGGTTTGAGGACCTATGTTCCTGATTTTTGTCTTGATAGTAGATGGTGGTTTATTTCTAGTTTAGTACGAGTCAGTTGGGGATTTGTCCCAATGGCTCCTTAGTCTTATGTAGTAGAGGCTTTATCAGACTAGAGTACCAGTATGTATAGAACTTTAGTATTTTAATTGTATAGAATAGTATTTCTTTGTATTCCAGTATATTCATGACATGATTATTCTTCTTTATTATATCTTGATTATTGTCATAGTGAGTTATAGAGGTGATGACAAGTTCAGAAAGTTAGCTTGAGGTCACGTGTGGCCTTAAGCACCGTGTGACATCTTGGGATGGGATCTTGGGGCGTTACAGAGTTACAAAAGACAAAGAAGCTCTGGATCTAATAAGGCATAAATATGTAAATAGATGATCTGTAACGTACCAGTGACCACATCAGGAGAATTTTCCTGATCTTGTCTGGACTGAAGTACATAAAGTCCATTTAGGCGTTGCCCACTGGTAGCCCTGGAAGTGGCACCCTGCTGATTCAGGCGACCAGGCTGAGCTGAAAGACGATTGTTCTGACCCTATAAACCTGACAGAGGACAATCTCTGATTCTATGGACTGGCTCTCCATAGCCAAAACAAACATCACTACTAATCCTGCAGATACCCTAATGGTTTTTGTCACATTTCTGACAAAGGGAGTTTGTTCGAGCACTGTTGACACTACCCTGAGATTTAGAGCCTGGTGCCTTATCTTTGTTACCATTTCTGAACTTAAGGATTGGAGCACTTGCTGAGGACAGAGCTGAACTAAATATTTTGGGCAAAACTGAGAACGATTACCGCCTTCTAACTTAGGCTAAGTGAAATTGAAACTACCTATTCTAGCTCTACTATTCTCCCTCGCTCTCTCTTTATTCTTAGCCTATTCTATCTGCTGAACATGGACCATAAGCCTAGATATGTCTATCTCCTTAATTAACATCACAATTCTGCACTCCTCAACCATACTTTCTGATACCCCAGATACGAACTTGCTCATCCTGGATCTATTGTATGCTACTACATGGGGAGTATACCTATCTAACTAAGTAAAATTGAGGAATACTCTTTTAAGCTCATATTGCCTTGTCTGAGATTGATGAACTATGACACCTTGGATTCTCTCAGCTCTAAGGGAAAGAATCTATCTAGAAAAGTAGTAGAAAAATCTTCCCATTCTATGGGCTCTGCATCTGTGCCCCTGTTGTAAGACCCCGCAAAATCCTTAGCTTATTTTAGTCCTCTACGCTTGTTAAGGGGCCCCAGATTTAGAATATTCTAGCTAAGTATTCAGACTTAGTGTCATTCTAGCCTTTAAAAGTTGGCGATCTTATTTCATGGCCTTTACGTCCATTATAGGTGGATATTTATGTTGATTCATGATCAGGAATATCTGCAGTTGTTTTCAGAAAAGTTTTGAATTTTTTAGACTTTGTTTGAAGTTTCTTTAGAATCTTAAAATAGTGGATCAATGTGATCTTGTTGTGCCACATTGACAATCACGTTGATAAATGTTTTCCCGAGCTCCCAACGTCAATTTCTAGTGATTCGATGCAAACTTAATCAGGATCCCTACGTTACAAAACTACATAGCCAACATAGGTTGAGATATATTCCCGCCAGATATATTAATAGTTGATATATCTCATTTGAGTTATCCTGGCAGCGAGGTTTGATGGAAGAGCTTTCTATCAGAGAGGGTTAACTCACAACTTATCCTTACCCATAGCATGGTATTGACACCCTTCTAACTGGGATTATAGGTTGGACACCAATCAGTTTAGAGAGGGGCATTTCGGTTAAATGATACCTCCTATAGTATCAGTCTCAAAATAGAACTCAGTTAAGTTCTATAGATTTAAGACTATCAGACATAGTCACTTAGCTCAGTACAGAACTCAGTATGGTTCCATAATATTTAGAATTGTTAGATATAGTCATTTAGATAATCAGTAATACAGTATTTGTAAACTTAGATAAGGGTTATCAGTATTCAGATTCAGTACTCAGTATTAGCTCGATCTTACTTACAGTCTATGTATTCATGCATGTACTCTTTATCAGTCATACTGATGTTATTCAGTTATTATTATGCATTCATATGAACCTATGCATTTTATCCTACCTCACTGAGCATACCAGTACATTCAAAGTACTGACACATGCTTTTCTTTGTGCTAAGATATCTTATATCATAGGTTCAAACGCACGGGTTTTAGAGCACCCTTAGTAATTTAGATTCTCAGCTTTCAGAGTAGTGGTGAGTCCTCATAGTTTGAGGACATGCTTATTATTTACAGTACTTCAGTTTTATTTTAGTAGATGGAGTTAGTTGGGGGATTGTCCCATCAACTCCACAGTTCATACAACTAGAGGCTTTTCAGACTAGAGTATTTTCAGACAGTTGTTCAGTTTTTCAGTACTTATATTCAGTTTTGGTATTTTGATACCACATTCATATTTATTATATATTTGAACCTTATGGCATATGTTTCCGCCTAGTTCCACAATCATTACAGTATTTATTACACAGTTATTGCAGCAGGTACCAGTCAGGGGTTAGCTTATGGTCCTTCGAGATTGTTAGCACTGTGTAGCATTTGGGGTACAGACTCAGGACATTACAAACTTAGTATCAGAGCCTAAGGTTCAACTGTGTCCTAGGAAGTCTAAAATCCTTATTTAGTAGAGTCTTGTGCATGGGTGTATTGAATGCTATACTTATGGACAGGAGGCTACGAGATATTTTAGGAAAAGTTTCCCTTCTTTCAGTATTTATATCGTATGAGTGAGCATGATCTATAGTTACACTCCCTTTATTAACCTAGATTCTCTTCTATTTAAAGAATATGCCTCCAAAGAGGAACAGGAGACCAATCAACCACTCAGCTCGTCCATCCAGATCCTTTGACCGAGCATGTCTCTTATGCGGAGTTCTGAGCATCCTTCACCTACCTAGCTCATATTGTAACAGCCCAAAATAAATGTTCAACTAAAGTTTTGTCCATCCCAGTGGCCAATACTATTGCTACCAGTATTTAGAACTTCACCCAAATGAACCCTCCATCATTTACCGGGTCTAAGTCAGATGAGGACCCTCAATAATTTCTTGATCAGGTCCAGAAGTTTACCGATATCATGGGGGTGACTACTGTTGAGAGCATTGATTTGGACACATATCAGTTATAGGATGTTGCTTACTCATGGTTCAGACAGTGAAAGGCAGAGAGGGCTATAGATGTAGGGCCCAAGAATGAGAGGAGTTAGCAGTTGCTTTTCTTGATAGGTTCTTCCTGCTAGAGTTAAGGGAAGTGAAAGTTTTAGAGTTTATAAACTTGAAGTAGGTCAATATGATAGTGTAGGAGTATTCCCTCAAGTTTACTCAGTTGTCCAGATATGCCCCGCATGTTGTGGAAGATAGCAGATCTAAGATGAGTAAGTTTGTATCAGGGGTATCTAGCAATGTGGTCAAAGAGTGTAGGAACGCAATGCTGAAAATGGAGATGGAAATATATAGGTGTATGGTCTATGCTCAGCAGATAGATGAGGCCAAGAATAAAGAGAAAAAGAGAGAGAGAGAGCAAGATAGCGAGGATAGGTAGTTTCAGTTTCACTTAACCTAAGTTAGAGGGTGGGAATCATGCTTAGTTCTTCCTAAAATCCTTAGTTACTACTCCATCCTTAGCCAGTGCTCCAGTGCCAAAATTCAGAGACAACAACGGAGATTGGGCATTAGGCCCTAAGCCCCAGGATAGTGTTAGTAGTACCCGAACCAATCCCATTTACTAGAAGTGCGGCAGAAACTACCACGGTATCTGCAGAGATGGAAGATATGTGTGTTTCAAATATGGCAAGCCAAGCCACAGAGTCAGACAATGTCCTCAGGTAGGTTCACAGAGTCAGCATACCCGGTCCCTATCTTAGTCGGTCGCTCGAATCAGCAGGGTGCCTCATCCAATGCCACCACTGGGCAGCACCCAAACAGACTCTATGTTCTCCAGTCCTGATAGGATTAGGAAAGTTCTCCTGATGTGGTCACTGGTACGTTACAAGTTTATTATTTGCATGTTTTTGCTTTGATAGATTCAAGAACTTTCTTGTCCTTTGTTACTCCTTATATAGTAGTTGATTTTGGAGTCAGTCTCAAAATTCTAGCAGAGCCTTTCTTAGTCTCCATCCCAGTGGGTGAATACATCATAGCCCGGTGGGATTACATGAACTGTCCGATTATGGTATCTCAGAAAGTCACATCAGCAGACTTCGTCGAAATAGAGATGACTGATTTCGATGTCATTCTTGGCATGGATTAGCTTCATTCCTGCTATGCATCAATCGACTGCAGAAACAGAATTGTCTAGTTTTACTTTTCAAATGAACCCGTTCTAGAGTTGAGGGGTAGTACTTCAACATTTAGGTATCATCTTGTTTCTTACCTTCGGGCTAGAAAAATAATATCAAAGGGGTGTGTCTACCATCTTGTTTAAGTCTAGGACACTAGTTTAGAAACTCCTACTCTTGAATCAGTATCAGTAGCATGTGAATTCCTAGATGTGTTTCCCGAAGATCCTCCAGCAGTTTCTCCAGAAAGGGAAATTGATTTTGGAATTAATATCATTCTAGATACTCATCCGATATCTATTCTGTCATACAAAATGGCACCTACAACACTCAAAAAATTAAAGAAACAGTTAAAGAATCTCTTAGATAAGGGATTCTTCAGATCCAATGTGTCCCCGTGTGGTGCACCAGTATTATTCATGCAAAATAAAGACGGTTCCATCAGAATGTGTATAGATTACCATTAGTTAAACAAAGTTATGGTCAAGAACAAGTATACACTTTCGAAAATCGATAACTTATTTGATCAAAATTAGGGTGCCAGTTATTTCTCTAAGATAAACCTTAGATCAGGATATCATCAGCTTAGAGTTAGGGAATGTAACATCCCAATAACAACTTTCAGAACTCGATACGATCACATTAAATTTTTAGTCATGTCCTTTGGTCTTACCAATTCCCTTGCAGCTTTTATGGACTTGATGAACCATGTGTTCAAGCAGTACTTGGACATGTTCTTTATAGTCTTCATAGATGACATTCTTGTTTACCCCCGTAGTGAACACGATCATGCAGACCATCTGAAAATAGTATTGTAGACTCTCAAAAACCATCAACTATTTACAAAATTCAATAAGTATGAATTTTTGCTAAGGTCAGTATCTTTCCTTGGCCATATAATTTCCGATGATGGCATTAGAGTTGATCCCCAAAAGATGAGGCAGTGAGAAACTGGCCCTAAACCATCTCTTCATTAGATATCAAGATTTTCTTGGGTTTAGCTGGCTATTACTAATGGTTTGTTGATGGATTTTCATCTATTACATCCCTTATGTCCAGATTGACTCAGAAGAAAGTCAAGTTCCAGTGGTCAGATTCTTCTGAGGAGAGTTTTCAAGAGTTGAAGACTCGACTTACTACAACTCTAGTTTTGACCCTACCAGATAGTTCTGACGGATTTATTGTGTATTATGATGCTTCCAAAGTTGGATTGGGTTGTGTTTTAATATAGAGGTAAGGTCATAGCCTACGCCTCTAGACAGATTAAGCCCCATGAGAAAAGTTATCCTACTCATGATCTTGAGTTAGTAGCAGTAGTGTTTGCCTTAAATATTTAGAGGCACTATTTATATGGTGTGCAAGTTAATGTGTTTATCGATCATAAGATACTGCAGTAGTGTTCTCTAAAAAAAACCTAAACCTCTATCAGAGAAGGTGGTTGGAGTTGTTGAAAGATTATGACATGAGTGTTGAAAAATTATGATATGAGTGTTCTATATCATCCATGCAAGGACAACGTAGTGGTTGACGCTCTCAGTAGAATGTCTTTGGGTAGTGTTGCCTAAGTTAAGGATAGTAAGAAGAAGTTAGCCTAGGAAGTTCATTAGTTAGCCTGACTAAGTGTTTGCTCGGTCAATTCAGCAGAAGGTAGTGTATGGGTGCAGAGCAACTCAGAATTATCCCTAGTTTCTGAAGTGAAGGAAAAGCAGGATAGGTATCCCAGTCTAGTCCAGTTGAAGGAATCAGTTAGAAATCAAAAGGTAAAGATTTTCTCCCAAGGGGGAGATGATGTGCTAGGTTTCCATGGTTGGCTATGTGTTCTAGGTGTAGATAACTTGAGGCAGCGAATTCTTGCAGAAACGCATGGTGCGTGCTACTCGATTCATCTAGGGCTACTAAGATGTACCACGATCTGAGGGAGATCTATTGGTGGAGTGGGATGAAAAAAGATATTGTAAAGTTTGTGGAATAAGTGCTCAACATGTCTGCAGGTTAAAATTGAGCATCAGAAGCCTAGTGTGTCCACGTGGAAGTTCAGCATTCCCACCTAGAAATGGAAAAAAGTAAACATGGACTTTGTGACGGGTTTGCCTCATACTCATCGTTAGCATAATTAAATTTGGATCATTATAGATCGGATGATTAAATCAACTTATTTCCTTCCAGTCCATACCTCCTATTCAGCCAAGGATTATGCCAAACTCTATACTAGGGAGTTAGTTAGATTGCACAGTGTTCTATTGTCCATTATCTCAGATAGAGGCACCTAAGTCATATCTCATTTGTGGAAAGAATTCCAAAAAGGGTCTTGGTACCCGCGTTCACCTTAGTACAACCTTTCATACTCACATAGATGGTCAATCAGAAAGGACTATCCAGACCTTAGTAGATATGCTGCAAGAGTGCACGATAGATTTCAAAGGTAGTTGGGATGACCATTTGCCATTGACTGAGTTTGCATATAACAACAGCTATCATTCCAGTATTCATATGGCTCCTTTTGAGGTGCTTTATGGGAAGAGGTGTAGATCTCCTGTTAGTTGGTTTGAAGTGGGTGAGGCTGTAGTGGTAGGGCCTGACTTGGTATTTGATACCTTAGAGAAAGTCCAGTTGAACAGGGAAAGGCTTAAGATAGCTTATAGACGAAAGAAATCATATGCAAATGTGCGCATAAAGGATCTCGAGTTCGAGATTGGTGACTATGTGTACTTCAAAATCTCTCCTATGAAAGGGGTGAAGAGATTTGACAAGAAGGGGAAACTCAGTCCCCGATATGTCGGTCCTTACCAAATTCTTAGCCATTTTGAAAAGGTAGATTACGAGCTTTAGTTTTCTTCTGATATAAGTTTCGTGCATCCAGTGTTCCACGTCTCCTTACTAATGAGATACATAGGTTACCCAGCAGTCGTAGTCCCTATATTGGGTATAGATATACAGAACAACCTCTCTTATGAAGATATTCCAATTGAAATCCTTGACTACTAGATTCATAGACTGAGGAACAAAGAAGTCCCACTAGTCAAAGTTCTTCGGTAGAATCAGTTCGTTGAGGGAGATATTTGGGAAGCAGAAGCAGACATGCGGACCAAGTATCCTCACCTCTTCTCAACAGACTCAGACCCAGTCTAAGGTAATATTTTTTCTTAAGCTTATTGAGTTTCATGTTCAAATTTCAGTTACAAACTTGGTATTTGTTACCATTGCATGTTCAGTCATGTATTGATACATCAGATATGCATGTCCAATATGAGAATCTCAGCTTATTAGTAATTTCAATCATGCATTCATGAATCAGTTTTAGCTATGTGCTCATGCATCAGATATGCATGCTATACATGATAATTCAGTGTATCAGTGATCTCAGTCATGAAACCATATTTTAGTTGTGCATGCCTAGTGTCTAAGTTTAGTCTCTCAGCATTCTCAGTCTCAGCAGTCTCATTCGAGAAAGAATGTTCCAAGGGGGAGATAATGTAAGACCCCACAAAATTCTTAGCTTAATTCAGTCCTCTAAGCTTGTTAAGGGGTCCTAGACTTAGAATACTCTAGCTAAGTATTAAGACTTAGTGTCATTCTAGACTTCAAAATTTGAAAATATTATTTCATGGACTTTACGTCCATTATAGATGGATATTTAGGTTGGTTCATGATTAGGAATGTCTGCATGTATTTTCGGACAAGTTTTGAATTTTTTGGACTTCGTTTGAAGTTCCTTTGGAATCTTAAAATAGTGGATCAACATGATCTTGGTGCACCGCATCAACTATCGCGTTGATAAATGTTTTCCCCAGCTCCTAGCATCAATTTCCAGTGAGTCGATGCAGACTCGACGCGATGTGTTGGCTATCATGTCGATGCCAACGACGTGATTCATCGGTCTGCGCATCGATGGTATAGTTGTTTAGTCATTAAATGTAACGCCCCAAGAACCTATCTCGAGATGTCACTTGATGCTCAAGGCCACAGGTGGCCTCAATCTAACCCTCTAAGCCTATCATCACTTTCAGAACTCATTACGATGCAAATTATGTTAATATAAGGAGGAACAACCATGTCATGAATATACTGAAATACTGCCCTGTACAAACAAACTATTGAGGTTCTGTACATGCTGGTGCACTGGTATGACAAAGACTCTACTACATAAGTCTGATGAGCCATTGGGATAGATCCCTAACTAACTCATACTGAACTAAAATGAATTAACCATCTTCTGACAAGACAAAAATCAGGAACATAGGCCCTTGAACATAAGGACTCACCAACTGGAGAAATGTAGATGAAGGTACTCAAAGATTACTGTCACTGTTGAGACTGTGCACCTGAACCTATATCATGAGGAAATATAGAATACAAAAGAGTATGGGAGTCAGTACTTGGGAATGTACTTAGTATGCAGGGGTGGATGCACTATTTTAAATAATATCATAAATGTGTAAAACAATCATGCATTCTGTCAATAATAACTCCCTTCGCTTGAATTATCTAAACATTATTTTCATAAATCATCAGTAATAACACAAGCTTCATGAATCTGATAAATCATTTAACTCAACTCAAACTCTTTGACTCATGACTTAGAGTGACCCGGTAACTCAATGTACTTAGATCATTATGGACTTGGGAGTTTCTTATAAGCAACATAACTACACCATGTGAGCCGCATGGAGTCCAATATTTTGCCCTCCTAAGGAGAGAACCCCACATTGGTGGGGGTGTCATATGCTTTCCAGGGAGTACAACCTCAATCTCATTATCACAATCCCATACTCGGCCTCTGGCCCACAATTATCAATATCAATCCTATGGTGGCTTTTTGGTGGGACGATTGGCTTGGAATTGGAGCCTTAGCGCAGCACAGAATTGTGGAAACCAGACCTGGCAGCATCAAAGTTTCTCAGTTTTTAATCGATGGCCGATGGAATGAAGAGATGATCAGACAACATGTTTCTCCCCTGTTGGTGCCACAAATCCTGTCCACTCAGTTTCATTTCCAGGAGGGCGTAGCCGATACACCAATCTGGAAGCCGAATGAGAGTGGTACTTTTACTTGCTCATCGGCGTGGGAGTTAGTTAGAGCTAAGAAGGAAAAGACTCGTCTCAACACAAACATCTGGCATAAAAGCATACCATTTAAAGTATCCTTCCTGCTTTGGAGAGCATTGCGAGGAAAGCTCCCAACTAATGATAGGATCACTCAGTTCGGGAGTACGCTGGTCGACTGTTTCTGCTGCAACCGAACAGCACCTGAAACCATTGATCACGTCTTTGTTTCAGGCCACTTTGCAAGACATATATGGCAGTTTTTCGCCGGGAACCTGGGCAGCAACTATGCAGCAGCTCCGCTGCATATTTTTCTGCTTAAATGGTGGGCTACGGAGCATAAAAATGAGGCCCACAAGCTGCTGATACATGCCACTCCTATATTCATCTGCTGGAACCTTTGGAAGAACCGCTGTGCTAGCAAATATGGGGGAAAGAAGTCCAATACCTACTTGCTGCTTCTTTCCCACATATAAGTTGGCCGACCAGCTGGAACGACTTGGTTTCCATTGTTGAAAAATGCAGACATGATGTTAAAGTGACCAGCATTACTTGGAAAAAACCCGCGGCTGATTTTTATAAGTTAAACACTGATGGGAGCGCACTTCAGAACCCGGGCAGCATTGGTGGAGGGGGTATTCTCCGCGATCATCATGGCAACTTAATCTATGCTTTCTCCACCCCTTTCGGCATTGGCACGAATAACCAGGCGGAGGTAAAAGCGGCTATCTTCGGAGTCACTTGGTGCATCCAACATGGATATACTAAGCTTATCTTAGAAGTGGATTCCGCGCTTCTTATCCAATGGCTCACTCACCATATCCATCCACCTTGGAGACTTGATACTGACATTCTGGAGCTTCAAAAACTCGTTAGTCAGCTTGAGTCATTTCAGAGTCGTCATGTTTACCGGGAAGCTAACTACACTACGGATGCCTTGTCTAAGTGTAGTCACCATTATGATATTACTCAGCAGTACTAAACTCATCAGCAGCTGCCTAGAGCAGCAAAAGGGTACTTTATTCTAGATAAGCTTGGCACGATGAGTTTTCGACGGAGAAAGCTTAAGAGAATAAAGAAACCACCTTGAATCCTCCAACGAAGGCGGTTACTTTCACTGATTCCATGGCAGGTATCGAAATGACTTCAGCATTTCTGCAGTTCCGCGGAATTATTTTAAAAAAAAAAAAAAATGAATTTTTTCTTTGTTCTGTATTTCTGCGGAATTCAGATTTTTTGTAGTCGTCATGTTTATTTTGATTTTTCTCTTACTTGTAAGGGGAGAGTCTCCCTCATTTATTTATACCTAGTTTACTTTGTATCGCGAGGAGTCCTCGTTTGTAGGTGCATAGCACTAGGTTTCCATTTTAGTATTGGGGACGAGTCGACTGACTTTCGTGGATCAGTTGACTTGAAACCACCATAGGTTTGGAGGTCAGGTTTATGTCCCCCTCCGTGTACTTTCGGTTTTTTATAATTCGGTTATTAATAATAAGGCTTGGGGGTGCATGGCTCAACCCCTGATCATCTCGGGTGAGAGAGCCCAAAAACTCTCGCACCTCGGATGATACTTTATATTAAAAAAAAAAAAAAAAAAAAAAAAATCCTATGGTGGCACGTAGTTTTAGGAAAATACCACATTTCCTGTTCGGTGCTAAATACTACTCCCAGACTCAGCTTAGAACGTGTTAGGAAATCCACCTCAATCAATATCAACTCATGGGTCTATTTTAAAGACCAAAACATAAATATATATCTCATCTGTAAATCATAAACATCTTGTGGATTCCTAACCCGACTCAACTGAACATAATCTTTCTCAACATCAAGTACATTTGCTTTTCGAATCATTTTCAAATATCAAAAGCTTCAAGGAAACATCATAAGACTCATTCTTAACTTTCAATCTCAAATATCGATATATATTCAATAGTTAAATTTATCATGGAAAGGCATAACTCATGACACTTATCTTAAATCGCTTAAAAATCGTCAATACATAATGACAACATACAACTCATGGAATAAATTCTCAATTTAAGAAACATGATGGTGAAATAATCATAAATATCAACCTTATTGATCTCAAATCTCAATAATCATAAATAAATAAATTTGGATGTAAACCCACTTGGAAAATCATGTAAATCAATAATAGAAAGTAAATCTTTAGGCACGAGAATGAAAGAAGTGTTCTTATTCAAGCCCCACATACCTTGGATTATAATTTTGGAGATAGAGAAACTTGTTTGGAACTTCTTCCTTACACTTTTGAGCTAATATACATGATGCCTTTGACTAGGGGAGCTTAATTCTTGGACGACTTGGAGAAATCTATGGAAGATCCATAAATTTCTTGGAAGGAGTTTTGATTTTTGGGTTGAGAGAAAACCCTAGTTTTCTAGAAAATTCTTGGAGAAATTAGAGATAAATAGGAGAAAATGATCTTCTCTTTACTACTTTGATGTATATATAAGGAAACAAGGAGCGGAAATGACCAAAATGCCTTTTTGAAAAAGCTAAAATTCGCTGATCGGGGCCTGTGACGGTCGATCTGATGGTACGTCAGGTCTCCTGATAGTCCACCAGATTGTCTGTCACTCGAGTACCAAAACTGGAATGTTATGCCTTGGCATAATGGTCAAAGTGATGGTCCATCAGGAAACTGATGGTCCATCAAGTCATCCATCACTCGAGGGCCAGAAATGTGACATTTTGTCTCGACCTGACTGACCCCTTGACGGTCCGTCAACTTTTTGATGGTCCACCATCTTGGCTGTCACATGGTGACTAGGAAGAGGGGTCACTGCCTTAGCTTGATGGTCCACCAAGGACCTGACGGTCTGCTAGGTCGATCGTCAGACTTGGGTGATCCGATATCGTTGAGTAATATGGCTATAACTCCCTTGTCCAAAGTTGGATTTCAATGAAATTGGTATCGATGGAAAGTTTATTCAATGATATACATGAAAAAAAAGTATAAATTAGAGAAATACATCATGGTTTAAGCATAAATCATTTTGTAAGTCATACATATCCACTCAGAAGATGGATTTAGGCTTAAGAAATGATCGGGGTATTATATTAAAAGACCGGATCCTTGGGTGTATTCAGGTCTTTTTCCCTTAACCTTCATCCCCTAAAACACAAAATCTATCACCTTAGAGAGAAATTAAACTCATATTTTCTCAAAATTTCTCAAGAATAAAATCCTAGAAGATTCAATTTCAAATCAAGAACTCAAGATTCCACCATCAACTTTCAGAAATTGCTTAACTATGGTATGTGAAGTATTCATCCTAGGGTCCCTTCCACCCTTGGAGTCCAAGAAACTATTTTTAGACTTCAAGTATATGAATTCCACATTGGGTCTGATAATATTCATGTTTAAAATAATTAATTATGTTTCAAAACCATGTTTCATGATCAATTTCATGTGGGGTTAATTGATTTATATCTGTTACCATGTGAAAACATGATAAAGCCTTCAAATGGTTAATCTAAAGACTTCAAATGGTTAATTTAATATTGAAATTATGTGCTCACATGTTGATTAGTACTATGTGCATAATTTATGCCTTTCAAGTGATTGATGAATTAAGCATATGAGTTGAATAGTGAAGTTATATCATGTTAGCATGTGTTTAAGTTCATGACATGCGAGGGTTTGTTAAAATGCCCCAATGAATGAAGAATGATCAAATGCTTAGTTTACATTTTTCAAGTTTATGCCATGTCTCTTATTTTGTGCTATCGAGTCCTGGGGGTACTTGAACCCGACAATTTAGCTGATTATTTAAAGCCATGGTCAATCATAGTATAGTAAGAGTTACGTTACTACAACTAGTACTCTCAGTTAGTTACGGAACTCGGGAAAAACTTAGTAGGCTCAGTATTCTTCCAGTATAGTTCAGTACTCAGTCCAGACCTTAGTAAACTCAGTTAGTTAACATGATTCAGTAGTTTCCATCAGTCCATGGAACTCAATGTACCCAGTTCGATTTAGTTAAACAACAATATCAGTAACAAATTAGTCCATCCTATTACAGACTAGAAATTATTTCAGTGTCTATTCAGTTGGGAGTAGAATTCAGCACCGAGTTAACCCAAGGATGGGGGCATTCCTGCCTACAGAGGGTTTGACCCTTAAAAACAATCCCTGCATTACAGAACTACGTATCCAATATTAGTTGAGATATCTTCCTGCCAGATATATTGAGGGTTGATATATCTCATTCGATTTATCCTACCAACGTGGGTTGATGAAAGAGCTTCCTATTAGATAGGGTTAACTCATAGCTTATCCTTACTCGTGGCACGGTATTGATACCCTTCCAACTGGGGTTATAGGTTGGACCCTAATTAGTTTAAATATGGGAATATTAATTAGATGATTACCTTCCACAATCTCAATTCCAGTCTTAGTCTCAGAATAGAACTCAATTTAGTTCTACAGATTCAGGACTATCAGACATAGTTACTCAGCTTAGTACGGAACTCAATATGGCTCCACAGTATTCAGAACTATCAGAAATAGTCATTCAAATGATCAGTAATATAGTATTTTTAAACTCAGATATTGGTTATCAGTATTCAGATTCAGTATTCAGTATTAGCACGATCTCAGTTACAGTCTATGTATTCATGCATGTACTCTTACTTAGTCATACTAATGTTATTTAGTTATTATTGTGCATACATATGAACCCATGCATTTTAACCTACCTCATTGAGCATACCAGTACATTCAAAGTACTGATGCATGTTTTTCTTTGTGCTATAATGTCTTCTATTATAGGTTTAGACGCACAGGCTCTAGAGCACCCTTAGCCGTTCAGATTCTTATCTTTCAGAGTAGTGGTGAGTCCTCATAGTTCAAGGAAATGCTTTTATTTTTAGTACTTCAGCTTAATTTCAGTAGATGGAGTTAGTTGGTGGCCTGTCTCATCAACTCCACAGTTCAAATAGTTAGAGGTTTTTTAGACTAGATTATTTTCAGACAGTTGTTCATTTTTTTAGTACTTATATTCTGTTTTGATATTTTGATACCGCAGTTAGATTTATTTACAAATTGAAAGCTTATGGAATATATTTCCGCCTATTTTTACAATTATTATAGTATTTGTTACACAGTTATTATAGCAGGTACCAGTCATGGGTTAGCTTGTGGTCCTTTGAGATTGTGACCATCGTGTAGTATTTGGGTCATAGACTCAGGGTGCTACACCTGTCTACCGTTCACTGCTTAAACCATGTATAAGATATATCTTATATCTGATAGGCAGCTAACTCAGCACTCTCACTAGCGGTTACCCCCATAATATATATGACTTTCTGCACCTGATGAGGAATTCTTATGGATCCTCTTCATACTTAGATACTGAGAATAGGGAAGGATTTGTTTGGGTGAAGTACCGAATCCTGGTTGCAGCAATATTGGCCATTGGGTTGTCCTAAACAACAACTGACTGTTTATTCTGACTTGCTATAGAATGGGCTAGAGTGGTAAACACACTTTAAATTCAGCATGGAAGACATGCTCTTCTAAGGGATCTGCCTGAATGGGCTGAGGTATTGACTGGTTTCCTGTTCTTCTTTTGTTGGTCATTTTGAGAGTTATGTTCTTTAAATGGAAGGAAGAAATGAATTAGACTTAGAGTTTGACTTGAGTTCATGCTCACTCACACGACATGAATACTAAAAGAAGGAAAACTTTTGCAAAAAATCTCATAGCCTCATGCCTATAAGTGTGGCACGGTACACACACACATACACAAGACTCTACAAGACATGGCTTTCAGACTCCCTAGGAATCTGTTGAACCTTAGGCTCTGATACTAAGTTTTTAATGCCTTAAATCTATAACCTGGACCCCACATAGTGCTTATAACCCCAAAGGACCACAAGCTAACCCATGGATGGTACTTGCTGTGAGCATTAAATAATAATAGTATAATAATGTAGAACATAGGCTAAAATGCCATAAGGTTCATAATCTGAATACTGATAATAATAACATCTAATGATAATATCTAAAAACCTAATGTTGTCTGAACCAGTCTAGTTTGAAAAGTCTCTGAATAACTTGTCTGAATATAGAGTTGATGCGACAAGCCCCCAACTAACTCTGACTACTGAAATACTGAAGTTACTGTGAATACTAAAATTAAATTATATTGTCGATAGAAAAGGACTCACTACTAAATCTGTTGCTTCTATCTAAATTTGTCTAAGAATAGTCGAGAACCTGAGCATCTGAACCAATGATATGATACATCATAGCATAAAGAGAAAGTATGCATTAATATGTAGAAGTACTGGTATGATAGATGACGTAAGACTGAATGCAAGGGTTCATATGCATTAACAATAACTGACTGAATATTATGTAGAAATTGAATAAGTGTACATGGATAACTGAAACTACTGAGTATGCAATACTGTGGATATATATGTCTACTGTATTTGAGATTTTACTAAAGCTAAGTTTTGATTTCTAATAACTGAGTAACTGATATCTAAGATTTACTGATAACTGAGTTTGATATACTGATTGACTATATCTGACAGTCCTGATTCAATAAAACTGAACTGAGTTCTATACTGAGATTGAAACTGAAACTGTGGGAGCTAATTATCTAACTGATATTCCTATTTTATAAATAGGTTTGGGTTCTAACCTGTAACCCAGCTTGAAGGGTATTAGTACCGTTCCACAGGTAAAGACATGATGAAGAGTCACTCTCATCTGGAAGGTTCCCTGAATGAGAACTGTGGTACCCTCAACTAACAGGTAAAACACCTTATCAACCCTCAATTGGTAGGTTGATATCTTGCTGGATACTTAGTTCTCGAATGCAAGGACTGCAACTAAGGGTCACATCCTCTACTGGTAGGTGAGTCCCCATCCTTGGGTTCACTTGATGCTGAATCCTACTCCCATCTAAAAGACATTGAGTCTTATACTAGACTGATTTGGACTGATACTAAGTTTCACTGAGTTCTGTAACTGACTGAGTACTACTAATCGTGACATTACTAAGACTATTCTGTAACGACTGTAGCTCTATGTACAACTAGATTTCTGGGTATTGAATACCTACATGACTCGATAACATTAAAAGTAAATCATAGAATGATCATAAAAGCACAACAATGCACTCAATTAGACATTTTGTCAAACACTTGGTATGCATAAACTTGTACATGAATGGGACCACATAATAATATGTCATAAATTCACTATCCAATGTACTTGAGCATTTTATCAAACACTTGAGGAGCATGCTTACTTCATATAACACTAAACATATAATAATATCATGGCTACTACATTCAAATTGTAATTTAAGAGTTCAACATTAAGATCACATAATTCAACCCACAAACTATCTATTTTTTATGAGACTTGTAATTAATCATGGAATTAAATCCCAAATAATATCATGAATATGAATTCAATCCAATTCAACCATGGAAATCATAAATCTGAGATCTTGTATGTTAAAAAGGGGTTCTTGGACTTCATGGGTGAAAGGAACACCTAACATACCTGAGAAGATTAATTCTTGAAGGTTCTTGAAGGGATTCTTGAGAATTATTTTTGATTTCTTGAAGCTAGGGTTTTGTATTTTGAGAGAAATCTCTTGATTTTGGGGAAACTTTAATAAGATAATACTAATTAGGTTATTTTGGGCATAAATCTCGTGTTTAGGCTGATTAGGGGTTTTAGAAATTGACCAAACGGTCCTTGAAATAAAATTACAAAACTAAAAATCCAGATCTTTCACTCTAGAATGACACAGTACAATTGCCCCAGCTCATTAGAAAATGGACAATTGGGAACTGGACTGATGGCGCAATACGGTGGTATCGCATTGCCTTACTGGAAAATGATAATTGGGAAAATGGCTTGTGGCGCGACGTGGTGGGATCATGGTCCCTCACTAAAAAATGATAATTATGAACTGGCACTTTGGTGTGATGTGCTGAAATTGATATCGCACAATGAAAATTGACAATTGCCACTTGGACTGCCTCCTCTATGGGGTGATGCACCATTTGACACATTATTTTACAAAAATTGGTATAACTTCTCACTCAGTCATCGGATTTGGGCAAAATTTATATCGTTGGAAAGCTGACTAAATTTCTTATGCAATAGAAGGTCTTAAATTTAAAAATTCTGAGTATTTTGAAAATTTTATATAGAAATCATCGTATACTGAGAGTTAAACTGAGCTAGGGAAATACGTGGTATTACATAAGGCAAGAAAAATGATTTCTAAGGGAAGCATATACCTTTTTGTTTATGTCAAAGACTCTAGTTCTTAGACTCATAGTCTTGAGTTAGTTTCATTTGTAAGGGAATTTACAGATGTGTTCCCTGAAGATCTCCTTGGAGTTTCTCGCAAAAGAAAAATTGACTTCAGAATAGATCTTTTTCCAAATACCCAGCCTATCTCTATTCCACCCAATAGAATAGCTCCAGTTGAGCTAAAAGAGTCCTTTTCATGCATAAGAAAGATGGTTCTCTTAGAATGTGCATCGATTACCATTAGTTGAACAAAGTCATAATCAAGAATAAGTACCCACTCCCCAGGATTGATGACTTGTTCAACCACTTTCAAGGTTCCATTTATTTCTCTAAGATAGACCTCAAATTCGGCTATCATCAGCTCAGAGTCAGAGAATGTGACATTTTGAAAATAACTTTCAAAACTTGATATGACCACTTCAAATTTGTAGTTATGTCTTTTGGACTCACAAATGCACTAACAACTTTCATGGACTTGATGAATAGAGTTTTTAAGTAGTACTTGGACATATTAATAGTAGTCTTTATTTTTTATATTCTTTTATACTCCCTTAGTGAAAATGATCATGCAAACCATCTTAGAATCATATTGCAGTCTCTTAAAGCACATCAGTTATTCACCAAATTCAGTAAGTGTGAATTTTGGCTAAGATCAGTGGCTTTTCTTGGCCATGTTATTTCTGATGATGGCATTAGTGTTGACTCTCAAAAGACCAAAGTAGTGAGAAACTAGCCCAAACCCATCTCTCTACCAGATATAAATAGTTTCTTGGATTTAGATGGCTATTATAGATGGTTTATTAAAGAGTTTTCATCTATTGCATCCCCCATGTCTCGATTAACTCAGAAGAAAGTCAAGTTTCAGTGGTCAGATTCTTGTAAAAAGAGTTTTTAGGAGTTGAAGACTCGACTCACCTCAGCCTCAGTTTTGACCTTGCCAGATGCTCAGATGGGTTTGTGATTTATTATAATACTTCCAGAGTTGGTCTTGGTTGTGTATTGATACAGAGATCCAAGGTCATAGCCTATGCCTCTAGACAGCTTAAACCCCATGCAAGAAATTACCCTATCCATGATCTTGAGTTAGTAGCTATTCTATTTGCCTTGAAAATTTAGAGGCATTATCTTTATGGGGTTCATATTGATATGTTCACTATTCATAAAGGTTTGCATTATGTGTTCTCGCAGAAAGATTTAAATTTTCATTAGAGAAGATGGTTAGAATTATTGAAAGATTATGATATGAGTATGTTGTATCATCCGAGCAAGGCCAATGTAGTGGCAGATTCCCTTAGTATATTATCTATGGGTAGTGTTGTTCATGTTAAGGATAATAAGAAGAGGTTAGCTAAGAAGGTTCATCATCTTACTAGATTAGGGGTACAGTTGGTGGATTCAGCTAAGGGTAGTGTATGGGTTCAGAATAGTTTAGAATCATCTTTGGTTGCTGAAGTGAAAGAAAAACAGGATATATATCCCGGTTTAATTATGATAAAGGAATCAATTAGAAATAAAAAAGTAGAGGTTTTCTCCCAAGGGGGAGATGGTATGTTACGATGTCAGGTAGACTGTGTGTGGCTTTTGTAGATGGTTTGAGACAACGAAACCTTGCAGAAGCGCATGGTACGCATTATTCTATTCACCTATGAGCCACTAAGATGTACCATAATTTGTAAGAAATCTATTAGTAGAGTGGTATGAAGAGCGATATTGCAGATTTTGTGGCTAAGTGTCCTAATTTTTAGCAGGTTAAAGTTGAGAACCAAAGGCCTAGTGGCACAATGCAGGAGTTTAGAATTGCTACTTGGAAGTGGAAAGAGGTGAACATGGATTTTATTATAGGGTTGCGACATTCGCGTCGTCAGCATGACTCAATATGGGTTATGGTAGACAGAATGATCAAATCAGCCCATTTTTTGCCAGTTCATGCTTCCTATTCAGCTGAGGATTACACCAAGCTCTACATTAGGGAGTTTATTAGGTTTTATGGGTTCCAATTTCTTTCATTTCAGATAGAGGTTCTCAATTTATCTCACACTTTTAGAGAGATTTTGAGAAGGGTCTTGGTACCTAAGTTTATCTCAGTATAAATTTTCATCCATAGACAGATGGTCAGGCAGAAAAGACTATTCAGACCCTTGTAGATAAGTTGAGCGCGTGTGTTTTTTATTTCAAGGAAATTTGGGATAATTACTTACCCTTGATTGAGTTTACCTACAATAATAACTATGACTCCCGTATTTAGATGGCTTCATTTGAGTCTCTCTATGAGAGGAGAAATAGGTCTCCTATTGGTTAGTTTTAGGCAGGTGATACTTCTTTAATAGGGCCTGATTCGTTGTTTGATGCAATGAAGAAAGTTTAATTAATCAGGGAGTGGCTCAAGACAACCCAAAGTAGTCAAAAATCCTATGCAGTTGAGCGTAGGAGAGATCTTGAGTTTACAGTTGGGGATCTGGTGTATTTGAAAATCTCACCCATGAAGGGAGTGAAGAGGTTCAAAAAGAAAAGGAAGCTTAGTCCCCAATATTTTTGCCCTTATATAATCTTGAGCCATTTAAAAAAGGTAACTTATGAGCTTGAGTTGCCTATAGATTTGGCATCAGTGCATCCAGTGTTCCATGTTTCTTTGTTAAAGAAGTGTAACGGTGATCCAGTTGTAGTAGTCCTTTTAGAAAATACAGATATTCAGGATAGCGTGTCTTATGAATAAATTATAGTTGAGATTCTTGATCGTCAGATTTTTAGACTAAGGAACAAAGAAGTTCCCTTGGTCAAAGTTCTTTGGCAGAATCAGTTCGTTGAGGGAGACACTTGGGAAGCAGAAGAAGATATACATACCAAGTACCCTTATATTTTCTCCGCAAACTCAGACTCAGTTTAAGGTAATAGTTTTTCTTAGATTATCTCTTTTCCATTCTCAGTTCCAGCCATATATTCATCTTTATGTCATTGCATGCATTCACAAATCTGTTCAATCATGCATCATGTTTCAGACTCCGTCATGTAATCATGTTTTAGTCATGCATGTTCAGTAAGAAATTTTAGTTCCTCAGTATTCCTAGCTTAATTAGTCTTATTCGAGGACAAATTTTCCAAAGGGGGAGATATTGTAATACCCCTGTATTAGTGTTAGTTCAGTTCAGCTCATTGTGCATGTATAAGAAACTTAAAGCCTGAAAATTTAAATAAGTTTTGAGGACTTAGCCTTATTTTTGACCTCTTAACATTGAGGAATTTTAAAGTTATCTTCCCAACCCTAAGATGTAAGTTTTTGAGTTAACTCATGTTTAGGGGTGTAAGTAGTATGTCTCGAGGAAGTTTTGGATTATTTGGACGAGGATTGAGTTACGTTTGGAATCCAACTCTAGAACCTTACCGCGATTGCATCGTATCATGATGGGTATAGCGATGAAGTATTCATTGCATCACGGTGGCCTCATATTCGGCATTTCAGTTATGAATTTAAATTCCAGAGAGGAAGTCTTGTCTTTTCCCAATGCCCAATCCATAATAACATGGGATTTAACTTCAGGTAGGGCGTTATATGCCCAAATTTCCTAATTTTTCTCTCTAATGAACCCTAACCTTTCTCCAAATTCATCAAGTTAATTATCTTCCTTTCAAGAAAACAAAGAACTCAAGTGTCCCAATCCAAGAAAGCTTTCAAAAAAGTTACTCTTGTTCAAGATTTAAGTATTAAAGGTATGTGTGATGTTCATTCATGGGCCCTTTTCACCCATGGAGTCCAAGAACCTATTTTTATGTTTTAATTCATGAATTTACATGTTTACAATGAGTTATCTTCACGAATCTTTTTTGAATTTTGATTATACATGATGTTAATAAGTGTTTTTTTGTTGAAAGTAGCCCTTATACATTTTAATGAACAAAATTCCATGTTAAATCCCCAATTTATGGTTTTAGTGTTATAATTATGTTATTCCCACATGCTTCAATCATTCCCCTGCTTAAGTTCATGAATTTCAAGTGTTTGATGAAATGCCTAAATGATTGAAGTTTAAACTATGATCCCCTAGTATGTTATTCAAATCTTTCATGTGTCTATATTGTTAATTCCATTTAGTGATGGGGGTTATAAATACCCAAAACTTAGCTGTTTACATAGTTTACAGTATTTTCAGAATGGTTTTAGACAAATCATGAGCATTATCAACCAATTAGCTACCATGATTAGTTGTTTTGCTCAGTTAAACTTATCTAAGTCCAGTAATTAGTGTTAGTTCTGTTGGGAGTAGGATTTAACACCGAGCGAACCTAGGGATGGGGGATCACTTTCCAATAGAAGGTGTGACATTTAGTAGCAGTCCCTTAGTTCCAGAACTACGTAGCTGACGTAGGTTAAAGATATCAACTTGCCAGTTGAGGGTTGATAAAGTGTTTACCTTCTAGTTGAGGGTACCACATATCTTATTAGAGCACCTACCAGTTGAGGGTGACTCTTTAGTAGATCCACACAACCATTGTTAGTACCCTTGGAACGATACTGATACCCTTCCAACTAGGGTCATAGGTTGGTTCCCAATTAAGTTATTTGAGGCATGTCAGTTAGATGATACTTCCCACAGTCTCAGTTCAGTATTTAGTACAAAATTCAATTTCAGGTTTGCTTGACCATATTATACAATATCAGTTATTCAATTACTAGATTTTAGTATTTCAGTTTACAGACTATTTCACAATTATGTTATATGCTTAGTCATGCATTCTTAGATTTTACAGCTTTCATGTATTTAAACTTAGTTATATCATGCTATTCATCCAGTCATTATCTCATGCACATAAACCCATGTATTTCTGCCTAACCTTATCTCGCGTACCAGTACATTCAAAGTATTAATCACATACATTTTCTTTGCGCTATGATGTCTTATATCATAGGTTCGGACACTCAGTTTCCTAACCATACTTAGAAACATCAACCTATCAGTAGCAGCAGTCATGGTGAGCCCTCATCTATTGAGGACATGGTTATTTATTTCAGATATTTGAGAAGTTCAGCTTTTCATTTTAGATAGATAGATGGAGTAAGTTAGGGCCTGTCCCATCAACTCTTTTTAGTCAGTTAGAGGCTTTTAGACAACAGACAATTTAGCTAGTTTATCAGTGTTTTATAAGTATTTTTATAATTATTTCAGACATTCAAACTTATGATTTGGTCATGATTTCCGTATTTTAAATCTTTGGCACCATTCAACTATTTTTGCAAATCTGTATCTTATTTCCATATTATTCAATGCTTATAGTAGGTACCAGTTCATGGGTTAGATTATGTTCTTTAGGGACCGTAAGCACCGTGTGGCTTCCACGGTGTATTTCCAGGGCGTTTAAGCCCTTGTCCTCAGCCCATCCCTATAGAACCTAGACAAGAAAAATCATATTCTATACTTTAATATTTAAATTCATATAAATAAATGGTACATAACTTAACCACATGTGTGATCTGGTTTTACATCTTTAAGTCACAGCCTAGAATATCAATAGCAACCTGATTTCAATTGGTATATAAAATATCTTACTTGTTTCAAACTCTTAGAGGTATTGCTTAATAACATTACTAGTTTGAGAAAATAAACTCTTAGTTGACATATTATATTTCTCAGCTAAAGATCTAATCCCTCGTCCTTGTCCTTTTCCTATAGCACCAGGCACAACAAATGTATACATAGTACTCTTTTTAGTTGATCCAACCTCATTTTCAGTTTTCAATCATTTCATCTTGAACCTGTAAAACAACCAAAAGTGAAAAAAAATAATATGAAAAAATGTGTGACAATATAGTAATACAAGAAATCATCATGTCATAAGAATGTCTAACAATATAATTATTATTTTAGATAACCAAAACATTGGCTCATTAGTTCTTTTTCATTTTTTTTGTGACAAACTTCCTAACTATACATTATCATCGTCCATTTCAATGTCATCATCCATTTTCTCCAATGTCTCATAGGAATCATGAGGTTGAGTCTTCCTCACTACTTTCCAACCTTTTTTGGAATCATCATTAACATAAAACACTTGAGATGATTGGTCCGCTAAAACAAATGGCTCATTTGTTTACAAAATTCTACCCGAATTAACACTCACAAAGTCATACTCATCTTTTTTTCACTCTCTTTATTTCATCATACACATCAAACCAATTACATTAAAATAAGATCACTCTTCTATCTGGTACAAATTGCAACTCAATAACCTTTGCTAAAACTCTATAGTAATCAATGTTCTCACCAGGAGTACCATTATCGCCAACTACAATACCACCACAATTTTGAGTTTTTAACTTTTTATCATAATCTTCTACATGAAATCTATATCCATTAACAATATAACCATTGCAATGTGTCAAATATTTGGTAGGACTACGTGAAAGTGAAGGCAGATCTTCCATGATCCGACTATCATCTCTTTTATGCAATTGTGCAAGCTATCAATAAGATTGCACTGAATACTTTAGAATGAGTAATATTATATTAAAATATTAAATCTGATGGTTATGTGTTACTTACCCTATCTTTTAACCATTTAATAAATTATCGGTTCCATTCTACATAAGACAAGTGTCGAATAGTATCCTTATGAGTTTGTGCAAATTCTCTACAAAATTAAAGTAAATCATAAATATCATATAGAAAAAAAATTACCCTAAAGGAAATAATAAAAAATGATACTTCATGAGCGCTTTCCATACTTTATATATGGTAAAACTTATCACAATTCTTTAATATGTATATATGTGCTAGTTCCAATTCATCGACCTTAATCTCACATGGATCTTTAGATCCCAAAGTTTTTCCTGATGAAATATAGATAAACCTCCATCAGATTCTTTTAATCCCCCATCATAATTTCTTTTAGGCTAATTAAATTTTGTGTCAATTCTATGCAAATACCTCAACACAAGGTCGTACACTCATTTGCAATGTAGCCCTCTGCAATAGAACCTTCCGGACATGCCCTATTACCAATGAGAGATTTCAAAAAATACAACCATCGTTCCATAGGATACATCCACCTATAATGAATAGGCTAGAAAATCTTATATTAGTATCTAAATGAATAGGCAAATGCACCATGACATCAAAACATAAAGTAGAAAAAACCTTTTCTAACTTGCAAAGTGTTGTGGGAATTTGCACTTCAACATGTTCCAAATCATCAATTCTCAACTCCTTGGATCCAAGCATACTAAAAGAATAAGATAACTCAATAAGCGGTTCACTCACTTCTATGGACAACTAAAACAAAGCGCAAGAGGGAGTAGATGTTGTAGAAGAACATGACAATCATGAATTTTCAACCCAAATATCTTGTGATCTTTTAAATTCACACATTGAGAAATATTAGATGAAAAACCATCAGGAACTTTTAGATTCTTTATGAAAAGACAAAATTTGTGCTTATCTTCAGAAAGCAATGTGTAGCATGAAGTTGGAACTTCCATTTTCTCCCCCTTTTGGATGAGGTGCAATTCTAATCTAATAGTCATCTCTTGTAAGTCTAATCGAGTGTTAATTGTATCCTTGGTCTTTCCATTAATATTCATGATTTTCCCCATAAAAGCCTCACATATATTTTGTTTCAATATGCATAACATCCAAATTATGTCGCCATAAGAGATACTTCCAATATGGAAGTTTAAAAAGATACTTTTCTTGTTCTACTTATCATTTCTATCTTTATGCGATATCTTATTCCTTTTCTTTGGATCTCTTGATAATTATTTCCCTTCAAGATCTTGTACTTGATTATGTATCTCAGTACCAAAATGATTTTTTGGTGGTGGCCTTTTCTCTTTTGCTCCATTAAAAGGACTATTTCTCATATCTCCATTTGTGACTAAGAGGAAGGTAACATCGGTGAACCATAAAACACTACTTCTGACTGTTGGCCAATCAAATTGAGGAAGTGTCTTTGTTGCAACATGGACATGTCATTCTTTCTTTGTTACTCCATCTAGATAAATTTCCATATGCTGGAAAGTCATTGATGGTCCATAACAAATATGCATGCAACATGAAATTCAGTTTAGTAGAAGCATCATAGGTCTCAACACCAATTTTCCATAACTTATTCAATTCCTCTATTAATGGCTAAAGATATATATCAATTGCATCTTCTGGACCATTTGGACCAGGAATAAACATTGACAAAATAAAATTTTCTCGTTTCTTACACAACCAAGGTGGTAAATTATAAGAAATATGAACCACAGGCAAAATGCTATATGAGGTTTTTGAATTTCAAAATGGCTGAAATTGATCACTAGCAAGTCCAAGTCTAACATTACGAGGCTCGGCCACAAATGAAGGATAATGCTTATTAAGTGACTTTCATGCCATTGAATTAGCTAGGTTCCTCATTATTCCATCATCAACTCTTTCATACTTATTCCATGTCATTAGAGTAGATGTCTTTGTAGACATAAAAAACCTCTGAAATCTAGGCTTTAAGGAAAAATAGCGTAAACTTTTTGCTGCTATCTTTTTACCTTTTTATTCCTTGTTTCCCCATTATGGGTATATTTTTTCCACCTAGACACACCACAAACTTTTCAATAATTGAGTACGCTATCTTTCTTCTAGTATAACATGCAATCATTAGTGCTAGTATCTATCTTATTGTAAGAAAGACTGAGTTCTTGAATGATTTTCTTTGCCTCATAATATGAAATTGGAAAATTGGAGCCATAGGCAATAACTCCTCTTTAAACATTTTCAATAACATTTTAAACCATGTATTATTCCAATGGCCCATACTTTTGATGTGAAGCAATTTAATCAAACAGGAAAGCTTTGACGCTTTTGAATTTTGGTATAGTGGCTGCTCAAAATTCTTCAATAGTTTGTAAATATTTTTTGCTTCAATACTTGGTTCCTCCTCAAATAAATCATAACAATCAGTGTCTGCAGGTCTACCATCAAGATTAGGATAAAAAATCTCTTAATAATTTTTTCACTTCATCTTCACTCTCACATTCTTCCATTACATCTTCAAATTCAGATAACAGTTCACCAAGCACTCCCCATGGTGAAACTAGAAAATATAATTCAGAACTATTCCATGTATATTTAAATGTGTTTCAACTATTTTATGAGTTTCTAAAGTAGTATTGTAATAGTTGGTACATGGACATTGTATTTCATGTTCTTCTCATGTTTTTTGAAAAGCATAATTCAAAAACTTTTTTACTCTATCCTTGTAGATTTCATTGGACCGGTCATTAATAAGTCGCATCCATTGCTTACTAGGTGTCATAACCTTGTAAAATATGTATAATATTAGATTGATAAAATAAAGGATAAAAAATTATAATTAAGATGCATATACGCATAGACACATTCTCAACAAAATAATTCTATGTGAGGTTAAGAGGTCAATTCCCAGAAAGAGGATAATGTGCTTTCAGGTAAGTTTTAGTTTCAAAGTTTCTAGATTTTTGTATCTTTATTCATCAGAAAAGGTAGAGGGAAGAAAATGGCACTAAGAAACTAAGAAAGACTAATCTATACTTCTGGGAGGTGTAATTTGGGCTACATAAAGTATCCACAAAAAAAGTTCTAACATTTGTTTAGGCTTCATTAAAGTCAAGAGGAAAATATGGTGTCACATATAAGCAAATTTGATTTCAAATCAAAACTTTTAGTCCTATATCATACTTTGATATCTCTCTATTTTTTATGAGGTTCGGTTTTGATTGTTGGAATTCTAGGATAAAGAAGAGGCAACTTTCTTCTGGTTAACCTCTTCAAATTGTTAGTTTGAGTAATGTAATTAGTTTATTGGTGCTGGTAACACATAATGTTTGATTCTTTCCTCTTCTCTGAACAATTATTGATCAAAAAACTCAAAAACTTTGTAGTAGAACATAGTTGTTGCGAAAGAAATACCCTATCATATTTTGTGCCCATAAGAAACTAATACTTGGAGTATGGAAAGTAGACAGGTTTAAATTCTAGTGACCATTCTCTTAGTTGAAGTAGAGCGAAAAGTCCTCCGAAAAATAATCTGTACCCCCCATGAGGTATTGGTAAGGTCTGCGTACGCCTATCCTCCCCAGACTCTACTCATTGCATTTCACTATGTTGTTGTATTCTCTCAATTGAAGCATATTTGCATCAATATTATTTTCTACCAGTACTGATCAATGGATGCTTCAATGAAGATTTAGCTCCTCTCTATTTTTCCAAAGTTCCTATCATGATTGTTGACATATGGCATAGTTCAAATTGAATCCAACACAACACTCAAATCCTACAAAAGACTTAACATTTAAGACTTAAATGGATCCTGTAAGAATAATCACCAAGGTTACAAATAATAAATACACAAAGCTACCGAACCAACCATTAAGTACTCAAGCAGTAAACATCTAGTTCAGTTGTTGTTTATCCTTTACTTTTATACCTTTATGACTTCTCTTCACTTGAACAGAATACCCATACAGGCAAAGAGTTTCATTGACAATTAACTGGGAATTAAGTATAGAATAAGAAAACAATGATAAACAATGATGTTTAAATTTTCCTACACAGATTGGTGCTCTATATTACCATAAAATAGAGAACAATAACGTAACTAATAATCATAAATTATAAGAATATTCCATGACTATCACACTTCTTTAAACTTAAAGACATACCTCATCAAACAACAACAACAACATACCCAATGTATTCCGACATAGTGGGGTCTGGGGAGGGTAGAGTGTACGCAAACTATACCACTACCTCAGGTGAAGTACAGAGACTGCTTCCGATAGGCCCACAACTTAGGTCCAATAATAGTATAGCAAACAGAAATGAAAACACTACAACTAAGTTCTCTTATATCTGAAATAAGAAATCACCAATCACTGATCTTGGATGCGCCTTGATCTAAAAAGTTAAGGAAACATATGGGTATACAAAAATGATCAAATAAAAACTCAGTAAACAACAACCATTCAGTTTTATCATACTAGAAAATACATCTTCTTTAACAAGTCACTTACTTCATATAACAGTTTCACTTATTATCAAAGAAATCAATAAAGACTACATTATCATAATTCCGATTACTCCTTGAAAACTTAAAAGAAATTGGAAAAATAGGGCAAATATAACAACTTAAAAGATAAGACAAAACGTGCATCTAGCAATAAACAGATTAAGAAAATGAACTAAATTCTCCAAAACAAGAATCACAGACCCTTTTCAAATAAAATCATACACATTGACCCATAAAGACAAAGAAAACAAATAGGTACACACAAAAACATGAAAACCTTATCAAATAACAAGACACTAAAACAACAAACTTTGGATCAGTACTACACAAAGGCCTAAATAATTGTAGCAAAAGAACAAAAAATGAAAAAAAATAAAAAAGATCAAGATTTTAGCTGATTGAAGCTCATTCCTCACTATACATATCTCACAAAACGGAAATGAACCCTTTTTATAGTAAATACCACCAAATTTATCCATATAGTTCAAGAAACAAAGAGGGTACACAAAGAAGATTAAACTTCACCAAACAATAAGAAGTTGAAATAATAAAACTTTGGATCAATAATACGCAGAGACCAAAAGCAATGCAGCAAAGCACAAAAAGAAATCACAAAAAGGGCAAAACTAACAACTTACAACATAAGACAGAAAATGCATCTAGTAACTAACATATCAACAAATGAACTAAAAATTCTCTGAAATAAAAGATCACAAATACATATCTCAGTAAACTAAAATGAACCCTTTTCATAATAAAAATCACACAGAATTGATTAAAGAGAGTTAAATAAAACAAAAGGGTACACAAAAAAGATTAAAACTTCATCAAACAACAAGAAACTAAAACCATAAACTTTGGATCACTATTACAAGAGATGCTACTTCATCATGCTAGAATAAGAAAATGCCTAAAAATAGCAAAGAAGCTATAAGAGGAAAATATCTAAATGAACATGTTCAGTTCAGGCCTACTGTAGACAATATTTTCATCATCTTCCAGAATAGAATAAGAAGCTACAAGGGCATCATACGCGCCGATATAGAGCTAAAGTAGGTCGTTGCTTTGGAAAATAGAGAGATGGGATTTTATGGAAGAGAAATCATACCTCGATCAGTTGCTATGGAAGATGTGATGGGAAACAGAGATATTTAGGGAATGATTTTTTCATTCAAATATGAGAAAAGCCAATGGAAATTTGATCAATAATATTGGAGCAACAATTACTAGGGCGTGATATTTTTTGGAGAATACAAAGAGTTTTTTCATTTTGGAGCGTTAAGTTTTATTATAATTAGCATTATTTTTATTAGACTAATTATTTGGCGATACTTTTAATTTCTCTAAATTATTAATAGGGACCGGTTAATAACTTTCTTAGGACCAGATTTTATTCCTTCACTATAAAATTCATAATTAGTGACCGAAATTTAATCTTGTCTTAATAAGTATACTTTTAGAGATGAAATTATCGACTTGCCCCTAAATATTGGTCTTAAATAGACCTTTTTATTGTAGTGATGTTTGCATAATTTTAAAAAAAGTAAGATAAAATTCAATAAATACAACACATTACAACAAGAATTTCAACAGATGACCTATCTGTTGCGATAGATTCCCTATTAGTTTAGCAGATGACCCATTTGTTGCAACAGATGATTGATCTATTGCAACAAGTGACTGACATGTTGCAACAGATAGATCATCCGTTGAAAGAGTTGTTTGAATTTATTCTAATAGCCGATTCATCAGTTGCAACAGATAGAGAATCTGTTCGAAGATCTATTTTAATATCTTCCACCATATGTTCCACTTGTTGCAATACCAATACCACCAAAAACATCAACAATGACATCAAGAACAAATAAATAAATAAAAAAAATTGATACTGTCAACAAGGCTTTTTAAGTTCTCCCAACAGATGACTTTTTTTTGCATATTTTAATAAAAATAATGATTCGTTTATTCAAGATTTAAAAGACACCTTTCCTTTAAGTTTCTCAATAAATAGGATATGTGTAATGAATAAATAAATAAAAACAACAGATGTAAATAACTAATTTAAATAACCAATGAAAAAATATGATATTCACAATTTCAATTTTCATCATATAAAACATGAAAAATTTGATGAAACAAGCAAAGAAGAAAAGAAGAAGTCAAGAATAATAGGAGAGTGCATAGATCTAATAGTGAACCATACATACCATGTCAAAAGCAAAGGGACCAAACACTAATTTCAAGCGAGAAAAGATATAGATTGGTTGAGATCTGAAAGGATCCTCAGGAAAAAGAGGAGAGAAAAGAGAGAAACGAGAGAAAAAAGAGGAGATAGTTGGGATTCCACTAAAGAAGAGAGAAAAGAAAGAAGAGAGATGAATTATTTTATGGATGAAGAAGAGAGAATTCTAGAGATAAGTTTAAATATTTATTAATAATTTATGGTGGTGAAATGCTTTGAGGAGGACAAGGAGATGGTGACGGTGAAACTAAAAAGACAAGATAAGACAACTCAAGGAGGAGATTTTTGAGTTATCCAACAAATTTTTTTACTGCCTTAGTATTTTTTATTTTTTATTTCATATAGAAAATTATTTAAAATAAATAAATCTTAAAACAAACAAGTCATCTGTTGTAACAGATGTCTACATCTATTTACAAATTTTTAATATATCAGTCACCTATCGCAGTAGATAGCAATATCTATTTGATAATTTCCAACAGATAAGTCATCTGTTTCAACAAAAGTCATTATCTATTTGATAATTTCCAGTAGATAAGTCATCTGTTGCAACAAATATCATTATCTATTTGATAATTTTCAACAGATAAGTCATCTATTGCAATAGGTTGAATATCTATTTTAATAGATATCTATAATTGCTTAATAATTTTCAACAGATGTGTCATCTAGTGGAATAGGTTAGTCCTCTATTTATTCAAATCAAGTCATTATTTCAAATATCTAAATTGATTTAACTAGAATTAAGGATAAGTTCATAGGTTCAACTACAATTTCAATTGATGTCATTGTAATTGCATGATGTTGGTATAGTGTTCGCCCTAACTGGAGTCATCACTTGATCAATTTGAATTAAAATGATTCATATCAAGCCATTGTTTAGATATAATTAAGGATAAGTTCATAGGTTCAACTACAATTTCAATTGATGTTGTTACAATTACAAGATGTTGGTATTATGTTCTATAATGCCCAGGGAGTACACCCCGGACGCCATGCAGTGCTTATGGTCACAAGTAACCCCAAGCTAACCCATAACCTGGTCCATGCTGATGAGCTCTAAATAATATACTGATAATGATTGTGTGCGGAAACTACTGAATGTTCCATAAGGTTTATATACTAAAATTGTACAAGTGAAATCCACAAGTCTGAAACATAAGCAAAAATGCTAAAAATTGATTGATAAAAACTGACAACTACTGATTATCTGAAATAATCGAAAGCCTCTAAAATCACTGAATACGAGTTTATGGGACATGACAACTTACTCTATATGTCTAACCAAAAACAAAATACTGAAATAAAAATGATTGATCCTTAAAGTATGAGGACTCACCACTGCTACTACTGCTGATATGCAGAAATATCTAAATGCGGTCAAGAACCTGAGCGTCTGAACCTATGAAATAAGACATCATAGCGCAAGAAATAAGTATGTGGTCAGCACTTTGAATGTACTGGTATGCTATATGAGGTTAGGTTGATATGCATGGGCTCATGTACATGAATAATAACTTGTTGAAAGGAATAGCATGAGATTACTGGTGAACAGTATGCATGAAAATTGTAAAATATGAGAATGTATGACCAGGCATAAAACATAACCCTAAAAATGTCTGCAAATTAAACATACTGAAAATCTAATAAGGAATAACTAATAACTGTATGCTATGGTTAATACAAACCTGAACTGAATCACAATGAAAACTAAACTAAAACTGTAGGAGCTAGCTATATCCAACATGCCATAATATATTATCAGGGTCCTCCCTATAACCCAGTTGGAAGGGTGTCAGTCACGTGCCATGGGTACTAATACTGGCTGTGTAGATCCACTATCTGATAACCCGAATGAAGAGGGTGTCATGCCTAACTGATGGGAGATCTCTTAAAGTCTACGATGGCAACATAGGTCTGGAACCTAGGGACTGCTACTAACGCATCATGCCTAACTGACCGGGGAGACGCCATTCCTAAGTTCACTTAGTGCTAAGTGTTACTTCAACTGAAGACACTGATTCCTGAAATGAACTAACCTTAACTAAACCGACAACTGACCATACTAACTGATCTGAGGATAATGCTTATGGTTTATATGAGATCATTCTACAAATTCTGAGACTGTGTAAATAGCTAAATTTTTGGGTATTCATAATCCTCAGGATTGAATAACAATAACAGTAGAAACTTACTAATGCCTCAAAAGCACCATAGGTAATCATTGTTCAAAATCCAACCATTTAGGCATTTCATCAAACACTTGAAATACATGGATTTAAACATGGGAATAGTTTAATTCATGGGATAATAACATAACCTCCATACTAAAATTATGTGTTAAGGATTTAATATGCAAATATCACCCTTCAAACATGTCAAGGACTAATTCCAACAAAACACATAAAAACATGGTATAAAAATCAAAATTCACGGGAGTTCATGGATATAATTTATGCTAGCATTTAAAGATCATAATTTTGAACATGTAAGTGAATTCTTTCAATCTATGGATGAAAAGGGCCCGTGGATAAATATTTAACATACCTTAATTAAAGAATTTGCGGAAGTTCTTGGTGATTTATTGAGGTTTGAGCTTTAATATTTAAGGGGCTAGGGTTTGTTCTTGAGAGAGGGAAGTTTTCTTTTAAGATATTTTGTGTAAAAGATGACCAAATATGCTCTTGGGGGCTTCAAATCTCGTGTTTTTATGAACTGGGTGGTGGGAAAAGATAAGACTGCCTCTCTAAAATTAAAATTCATAACTGGAACCCCGATTGGGAACTCACCACGATGCTCCAAGGCTGCCATCGCTATTCCACCACGACGCACCACAATCGCAGTGACTTGCTATTTTTGAAATCCAAACGTGGTCTAAACCTTATCTGAAAAATCAAAAACTTACCCGAGACATGCTCCTTACACCCCTGAACATGAAGTAACTCAAAAACTTATGTTTTGGGGTTAGGAAGGTTACTTTAAAAATCATCAAAGTTAAGAGGCCAAAAAAATAAGGCTAAGTCTCCAACACTTAGCTAAATTTTTAGGTTCTAAATCTCTTGTACATACATTATGGGCTAAACTGAGTTAAGACTAATATAGGGTATTACAATATCTCCCTCTTTGGAATATTCATCCTTGAATGTGACTGATTAAGATGGGAAATTTGGAGGTACTGAGATTACATGCTGAATATGCATAACTGAAAATATGATTACACGACTGAGTTTGAAACATGGTGATTGACTGAACTGATTTATGAATGCATGCAATGACATTAATATGACCACATGGATGGAACTGAGAATGGAAAAGAGATAATTTAAGGAAAACTGTTACCTTGAGCTGAGTTTGAGTTTGCAGAGAAAAGGTGGGGGGTTTTGGTACCCATGTCTGCTTTTACTTCCCAAGTAGCTCCCTCAATGGACTGATTTCGCCAAAGAACTTTGACCAAGGGAACTTCTTTGTTCCTTAGTCTGTAAATATGACAATCTAAGATTTTGACTGGGAGATCTTCGTAAGAAAGGTTGTCCTAAACATCTATACTTTCTAAAAAAACAACCACAGCTAGGTCACCAATACACTTTTTTTTAACAAGGAAAATGGAACACTGGATGCACTGATGCCAAATCTGGAGGCAACTCAAGCTCGTAAGCTACCTTTCCAAAATGACTCAAGATTCTGAAGGGCCTACATATCAGGGACTGAGTTTCCCTTGTTTTCCAAATCTCTTTACTCCCTTTATTGGAGAGATATTCAAATATACCAAATCTCTAACCTCAAACTCAAGATCTCTTCTCCTCACATCTGCATAGAATTTATAATGTCTTTGGGCTGTCTTAAGCCTTTCCTTGATCAACTGAATTTTATCCAAAGCATAAAACATTGAATTTGTCCATATCAACACAGTTTCACCTGCCTCAAACCAATCAATAGGAGATCTACATCTCATCCTATAGAGAGCCTCAGATGGAGCTATCTGACTACTGGAATAATAACTATTATTATAAAAAAACTCAATCAATGGCAAGTGATCATCCCAACTATCCTTAAAGTCGATAACATAAGCTCTCAAGATGTCTTCTAAGGTATGAATGGTCCTCTCTACCTGACCATCTATCTAAGGATGAAAGCCTATACTGAGACGAAATTGACTACCAAGACCCTTCTAAAGAACTTTCCAAATATGAGAGGTAAACTGAGTACCCCTATCAGAATGATGGATAACATAACTTCATGCAACCTAACCAATTATTTAATATAGAGCTTGGCATAGTCCTCAGCTAAATAAGAGGTATGCACTGGCAAGAAATGGGCTAATTTGGTCATTCTATCTATAATAACTTAAACTAAATTATGCTGGCAATGTGAACGAGGCAACCCGGTCATAAAATCCATGTTCACCTCTTCCCACTTCCAATTGGGTATGCTAAACAACTGAATAGAGCCACTAGTCCTTTGGTGCTCAACCTTAACCTGCTAACAATTAGAACACTTTTCTACAAACTCTACAATATCCCTCTTTATTCCACTCCACCAATAGATTTCCCGCAAGTCACGGTAAATCTTAGTGGCCCCTGGGTGAATAGAGTAACGCTCACCATGCACTTATGCTAAGACCCACTATCTCAACCTATCAACACATGACACACACAACCTACCCTATCATCGTAAGAAGCCATCTCTTCTTTGGTAGAAAACCTATACTTTCTGATCTCTGACTGACTCCTTCAACTTAACTAGACTGGGATCCCTATCTTACTTTTCTTTCACTTTGGCAACCAAATAAGATTCCAAACTATTTTGAACCCATACACTACCCTCAGCTGAGTCAACCAAATGAACACCTAATCTAGCCAACTGATGTACCTCCTGAACCAAATTTTTCTTATCAATCTTAATCTGAGCAACACTACCCATAGAAAATCTACAAAGGGCATCTGCCATCATATTGGCCTTGCCCAGATGATACAAAACACTCATATCATAATTTTTCAACAATTCTAACCACCTTCCCTAATAAAGATTTAACTCTCTCTAGGAAAACACATACTACAAACTTTTGTGATGAGTGTACATATCAACATGCACCCTACACAGATAATGCCTCTAAATTTTCAAAGTAAACACAATAACTGCTAACCCAAGTCATAAGTAGGATAATTATTTTCATGGGGCTTAAGCTGTCTAGAGGCGTAGGCTATGACCTTACCTCTTTGCATCAACAAACTACCCAAACCAACTCTGGAAGTATCATAGTAAAACACAAACCCATTTGAGTCATCTGGCAAGTTTAAAACTGGGGCTGAGGTGAGTCGAGTCTTTAGCTTCAAAAATATCCTCACAAGAATTCGACCACTGAAACTTAACTTTTTTCTGAGTCAATCTAGACATAGGGGATGCAATAGATAAAAACCATTTGACAAACCAATTGTAATAGCCATCCAAACCCAAGAAACTCCTGATATCTAATGGAGAAATGGGTCTGGGCCAGTTTTTCACTGCTTCTGTCTTCTAAGGGTCAACTCTAATGCCATCATTGAAAATAATATGGCCAAGTAAAGCTAATGATCTTAGCCAAAACTCACACTTACTGAATTTGGCAAACAACTGATGGGCTCCAAGAGCCCGTAATACAATTTTAAGATGGTCTGCATGATCATTTTCATTATGGGAGTAGACAAGAATGTCATCTATGAAGACTATAATGAACATTTCTAAATACTGCTTGAAAACTCTGTTTATCAAGTCCATGAAAGCTACTTGGGCATTTGTAAGACCAAAAGACATGGCTAGAAATTCAAAGTGACCATACTAAGTTCTGAAAGTCATTTTTCAAATGTCATATTCTTTGATTCTGAGCTGATGATAGTCGGATCTGAGATCTATCTTAGAGAAGTAACTGACACCCTAAAGTTGGTCAAATAATTCATCAATTCTGGGGAGTGGATACTTATTCTTGATTGTAACTTTGTTCAACTGACGGTAATTGATGCACATTCTGAGGAAACCATCTTTCTTATACACGAAAAAGACTGGAGAACCCTATGGGGAGACACTAGTTCTAATGAATCCTTTGTCTAAGAGGTCTTTTAACTATTTCTTTAGCTTCTACATCTCAGCTGGAGCCATTCTATAGGGCTGAATAGAGATAGGCTGAGTATCTAGAAGAAGGTTTATTTTGAAGTCAATTTCCCTTTCGGGAGGGATTTTGAGAAGATCTTTAGGGAACATATCTGGAAATTTCCTCACTACTGAAACTGATTCAAGACTAGGAGTCTTGGAATTAGAGTCTTTAACTCAAACGAGATGGTAAGCACACCCCTTGGATATCATTTTTCTCGCTCTAAGGTACAAACCAGCTAACCCCTAAGTGTTGAAGTACTACTCCTTCATTCAAGGACTGGTCCATTCAAAAACTGAAAATGAGAACTCTAATCCTACAATCGACTAAAGCATAGCTTTAGTGAAGCTAATCCATGCTGAAAATGACATCAAATTTAGTCATCTCTAACTCCACAAAATCAACAGAAATGATTTTCTGAGATATTATGATCGAGCAATTCCTGTATACCGGCCTGGCTATAATAGAGTCACCTACTGGAGTGGACACTGAGAAGGGTTCTTCTAAAGTTTCAGATCTGACACTAAAATTAAAAGCTATATAGGGGGTTACAAAAGAAAGGAAAGCCCCGACATCTAACAAAGCATAAACATATAAATAAAAGACCTGTAACATACCCGTAATAACATAATGAGAACTTTACCAATCAGGATAGGACTGGAGTGCATACAGTCTATTCTGGCACTGGCCACTAGAGGCACTGAAAGTGGTGCCCTATTGAGTCGGGCGACCCGCTGGTGCTGCTGAAGAGTTAGTCTGACCCTACTAGCAATCACTCCTACCTTTCCACATACCTATCGAACATTTCTTAAACCTGTAGCCTGTCTTCCCACATCTATGACACATATTGTTTCCATCCCTATATACCCCTTGATTATTCGTACCATACTTTTGGCAAAGGGGATTAGTTCAACTACTGTTCACACTACCCTGAGTCATAGAGCCTGGTGCCCTATCCCGATTATCATTTTAAAACTTTAGAACTGTAGACTAGCTAAAGACGAAGTTGGAGCTTAAGGTTTCAGACAAAATTTAGGATGGTTTCCCCCCTCCAACCTTAGCTAAGTAAAATTAAAGCTAACTATCCTAGCCTTCTTACTCTCCCCTTCCTTCTCTTAACCTTCTCCTCCTCAATATGCTGAGCATGGACCATAAGCCTAGACAAGTCCATATCCTTAATAAACATCACGTCCTACACTCTTTCACTATGCTATCAACTATACCAGAGACAAACTTACTCATTCTAGACCGGTTATTAGCCACTATTGAAGGAGCATACTAGCTAACTAGGTAAAATTAAGAGAATACTCCCTCATACTCATGTTACCCTTCTTCAAGTTAGTAAATTCCTACACCTTAGCTTTCCGTAACTCCAAAGGAAAGAACCTATCTAAAAATGCTGTAGCAAAATCCTCCCATTCAACAGGCCCTACATCTATGCCTCTATTCCTCTTCCACTCCTTATATCAGGTGTGAGATACATCCTACAAATAGTAAGCACCCAAATATTCACTCTCGCTTGAATTTAAACCCATAATGTTAGTTACCGTCTGACCTATGTCAAGGAACTCCTGCGGATCCTCATCAAACTTAGATCCCAAAAATAAAGAAAGGTTCATTTGAGTGAAGTCCCGAATCCAAGATGTGACAATAATAGCCATTGGAAGAGATGGGAAAATAGCCTACTGATTACTTTGAGCTGCTACTAAGTAAGCTAGAGAAGAAAAGGCAGCTCTAAATTCGGCATGAGAGACATGCTCATTCAGGGGATCTTCCTAAATAGGCAGAGGTGCAGGTTGATTCCCATTTCTTCTTCTATTATTCTTTCTGGGAGGCATGTTCTATAAATGGAAGAAATATTGAATTATAAAGAGATTTTAAATTTAGCTCATGCTCATTCATATGACATGAATATTGAAAGAAGGGAAACTTTTCCTAAAATGTCTTATAGAATCTTTCACAATAGATCGATTGTATTCCCATTTTCGACCATATAGTTGTAATTTTGAACTTTTTTCTTGCTTGTATCCATTATTTTCTCTCTCTTTGTAGGTAACAGCATTTGAGAAGAATTCTACATTTGTTATTTTTTCTAAAAATTAGCGCTTTTTAATTAATAATAAAAAAAATACTTTTAGTTGTATTATTTTTTAGAATGGGTTAACAATTTTAAATTTTGATGCTAAAACATGTATGAAGAATCCAAAAAAACCCTAATTTTATCGCAATATTTATTGATTGTCGTGGTATTATTGGATGGTGTTTGTGGTATTATTGGTAGCTGTTGGTGGTGTTTGTATTATTTGTGTTAGTGTTGGTGGTGTTGGTATTGGTGGTTATATTGGTATTGGTGGTGGCATTAGTATTGGTATTGGTAATGGTGGTGTTGGAGTTGGTATTGGTGTTGGTGGTATTTATGGTGGTATAGATGGAGGTATTGGTGGTGGTATTAGTATTGGTAGTATTGATGGTATTTATGGTGTTAGTGTTGGTGTTGGTATTGGTGGTATTGGTGGTGTTGGTGGTGTTGGTATTGGTGGCAGTATTGGTGGTGTTTGTAATGTTTTGGTGGTGTTAGTAGTGTTGTTATTTTTGTTGGTGGTGGTGTTAGTATTGGTGTTGGTGGTGGTGATGTTGGTAGTGTTGTTATTTTTGTTGGTGGTGGTGGTGTTTGTGTTATTATTGGTGGTGTAGGTGGTGGTGTTGGTGGTATTAGTGGTGGAATTGGTTTAGTTGGTATTGATGGTGGTGGTGGTGATGGCGGTGTTAGTGTTGGTGTTGGTATTGGTGGTATTGGTGGTGTTGTATTGCCCAACAGATTACATATCTGATAGAAATATGGAAGACCTGATTCAGTTTCATTCAAGAGATGATCCATCTATTTCAAAAGATAGGTAATCTGCTGGAAGTTGTCAAAATAGAACTGCTACTTGATTTGATAATTTCCAAGAGATGACCCACCTGTTGCAATAGGTGGAACATCTATTAGGAGATATTAAAATAGGTCTTCAGACATATTCCCTATCTGTGGCAACTAATGTATCAGCTGTTGGCATAAACTAAAATAGCTCTTCCAATGGCTTTACTATCTACTGTAATAGATGTATCAACTATTGGAAGAAAATAAACTAGTAGCAAGACTGTTTTGAAATTTCCAATAGTTTGTTCATCTGTTGCAACATGTTATGCATATTTTGTAACAGATAATTCATCTATTCCAACAAATAAGTTATCTGTTGGAATATTTTTTGTAGTGTGTTGTATAAAAGTTTATTGATGTGTTAAATTTTTAAAAAAATCATGCAGACATCAATTGTAATGTATTTTTGTTTTTCTCTTTTTTGTACGTAAAATATGTCTCTCAAAAGAAAAGAAAGTAAAAGTGGATCAACTTCTGACCACCTAACAAAAAAGGCTAGAGTACAAATGGATTTGGAGCAGCTTCCTGAACAATCTCAGTCAGGGAAAAGTAAAGTTGAGGACAGTTATGAAAATGATGTTGAGGGAGGTGGAGAAGGGTCTTCAAAGAGTGCTTAGGAAAATAAAAGTAAGGGGGAAGAAGAAGAAGATAAAGAAGAAGGGGAGAAAGTAGAAAGTGAGAACGATGATGATAATGCATCATCAATGGGATGTGAATTAAGATCGAAATCCCAGAATGGTCCTGTCAAAAAAATTAGTATTCACAGGTTCAAGTAGAGATGCCGATAGATAACCCTGCAAGATTAATTGGTGATTTTGTGGTTAAATCTTATATGGGAAAACATTTTGATGATTTTAGGAATATTATGAAGAAAGAAAAACTAGACGAATTTTTAAGACCAGCTGCTTTGGACACTTTCTTAAGCTGCCTGAGGACAACAATACCCATTTTTAAATAAGCATGGTATATATTCTTCTCAAGCGCAGGATCAAGTACGTGAGGGGTGATAAAGATTTGAAGGAAAGGGAAAAAATAGATGAAATGTGGATTAACTACTGTGGCATGCCGGTTTGTTTTGGCATAAAAGAGTTTGACATAGTGACAGGCTTGAGATGCGATTGTCCAAAAAAGCCTCTTATCAAAGAAACACCTCACAAAAAGTTCAAGGCAATCAGGATATCCAAACTACCACCATCAAATAAAGGCAAGACATTGTCCAAGCGACCACCCACCAGAACAAACAAACCCAAGGAAAAAATAGATGGGTTGTTGGACATTGCTGGACGTGTCTATAAAGCCACGATGGTGTTAAAAAATCTCAAGGATAAAACCATACCAAAGCATTACAAGGAGAAATTGTGCTTAGGTTGTTTTTCCCATTCCATTATATTAGCAAGAGATGTCTACAAATTCATAAAAGATGATTTGTTGGTGCTTGCTGAGGATTTTGATAAATTCAAAAATTATCCCTGGGGATATGATAGCTACAAGTTGACTGTCAAATATTTATTGAAAAAACTATCCCCAAAGATGATCTCCTTTTACGTCTTTCCTTGGGCTTTCATGGTAAATTTAATCACCATTTATTTACTCTTGCATTAATTTGTATTGAATAATTATTATGACTTTTTTTAATTGCTTCATGTTTACAATTTTTAGGCTTGGGAATTTGAAGCCATTCCTTCCCTCCGAAAGTAGGTCAAGGATTACCCAAATGAGGTTTCTCATCCAAGAATCCTTTGGTGGTTGGCTGCAAAGAACAACACAAAAAATTAGGATGTTGATCTTTTTAATCCTCCATATGATACAACAAGTCTTCTTTCAAGTAAAATAATTTGACTCTAAGAAATATATTGAAACAGATGGGCCATCTGTTGTAATAGATGGGTCATCTATTGCAATTTATCTTACCAGATTACCCATATACTACAACTAGTGCAACAGATAAGTAATCTGTTGTGATAGATGAGTCATATTTACACATTACCTATCTGTTGCTTTGTGTCTCTAAACTTGACTTAACAGATTACCCATCTACTGCAACTTATGCAACATATTGGTAATCTAATGCAATAGGTGGCTAATCTATTGCCACATATGAATCACCTATTGCAACAAAAAGATCATCTGTTGAATAAGTTGTCTATGTTAACATATTACCCATCTGACTGCAGATTGTTATTTGATTTGAACATATCTACTTTTTTACGGTTGTGCATCCATGGATTGTACCTACTAAGCAAGAGTAGTGAATGAGTTCTTTTATTACTCTAGGTATTGTTGATACAATAGTAGAACCAATGGTGGAGTTAATAAAGAAGAAATTAGATAGAGCAATATCCATAAAAAGAGCAGCTAGGTAAGGTCAGCCTCATGTTGAGGTTGTTCATGACCAACCAGTTGCAACAGATCTGAGTGCTGCTTATGGGGGTGTTGCTGGTGGAGTTGTTGACATGTTAGTGGCATCTATGCTGATGCTGATACTGATGCCAGTCATGATGATAAAGATGTTGATGGTCAAGAAAAAATAAATATGTTTGAAATCACCCCTTATAGCTGTCCCTCCACCCCTCTTCACACACATTTTCTTATTACAAATACAATTAGTGTATCGATAGATAGGAACAAATTTTTCAAAAAATAAATGCTCTTACTGATGCTGTCAAGGAATTGAAATCCAAGTGAGGTGTCATACCATTTAGGAAGATGAGAGAGATATACACTCCTTCAGTGGAGGTTAGGAAGAAGAAAAAATAATTAGACATATTCTCTCAAATAGAAAATCAAAAAAAGTGCAAATCCTCCTCCTCCAAAAGTTGATGAAGTTCAGGGACCATTAAACAAGGTGAACATAGACGTAGAACTTAATGGTAAATTGAAGACTGTTTTAAGAAATTACAAATATTCCAAGCAAAGCATAAAAACCTTCACTATGAATCCCTTATCCCCCCCAATACTTCAAGAATATGAAAAATATGGATGTGTGGTACGTGGGCACAGTAAGTTTACTTTTCCTAGCCTAACCTTCTAATCTGCTCCATGAAGAAAAAGCTACATAATAGATGTGTCATCTACTGCAGCAACTGAGTATTGTGGTATAACTAGTGGTTCATCTGTTGCAGAAGATTATACATCTATTGTATAAGTTGCATTAGATGGGTAATCTTTTAATAGATTTAGAGAACATATGCAATATATGGACCATCCGTTGCATCTTTCCACTTTATTTTTATTTTTTAAAAATTACTAACCTATTTAAAAATTGTCTTCTTATATAATAGTATGCTGATAAAATTCCCTCCCTCTGAGGGGCAGACAATTATCATACTCAGATGCTTATGATGCTACTGATAGGATAATGTATCTCAGCTTCTACAACAATTTCAAAAATAGGTACGATGATCTCACTCAGCTAGCGACAACTCTCGATGGCCCAAAATTTAATTTGTTAGTTTTTATGTTCGAATGGGATCAATATATAATTGATTATGTTAGAGAAAAGAGTCCATATACAGATGGCAATGACTGGATCAAGGTAAAGATAATTCTTGTAGTCATGAACATGGACGTAAAACATTTTTTGTCTCTTGAGATACTACTCGAGGACGAAAAGATGAAGGTATATGACTACAACTTACCTATTTATGAGGAGGCCAATTTTTTTACCAATATGTAGCCACTATTAGACATGTTCCCCAGATTGTTGAAGCAAAGTAACTTGATGAATCATTTGCTACAGAAAGAGTTGAATGAAAAATGAGATTTTGAAGGCCGAAACAAGGACATGGACCTTCCAAGAAATTTAACTAGTGTCGCATGCAGGTCATACGCGCTTGCATACATCGAATGTTTGCTAACCAAAATTGAAATATCCAACCCAATGACCTTTTTATGCGATAACTCTGTGGTAAGGATACAAGAGATCTAAGCTTATGAGGTACTAACTAAATGGTTGGAGCCTGTGTATAAAAAAGAAAAACATATATAAACACAAACACCATGACACTTTTTATTTTAAGTATACATGTAGTGACACTTTTTTATGTTTGATGAAAATTGAATTTTTTATTAAATTTGGGACCTTATGAATCAGTACAAAAAATAATTACTAAGTTCAAACATTGCAACAAGTGCATTACATAGATATAGACATTTGCATTATACAATAGATGATCAACATATTGCAGCATATAGTCTATCTATCAATAAATAAACTATCTATTGCAACATATAGTCTATCTATTGCAAAAGATAGGTTATCTATTGGAACAAATCAAAATAGTATAAAGACTTATTTGATAATTTCCAACAGATTACCTACATATTGCAACATATGTTTAAATATGATTGATAATTTCCAACATATATCCATTATTCATTGCAATATTTGAATCTAGTATTCATTTCAATTATTCGGTTCAAATATAAGGATAAAATAAAATTCATAGGCAAAATAAAATAAATCAAAGCCTTCAGAAATTACATTAAATAAATCAACAAATAAATGAAATGTAAAAATTGTTATGGGTACAGATGATTGGTATTTACAATTTAAGTTTTGAAGCCAACAATTCCTCTGGAGAGGTTATTACTTTTATTTTGACAGACTCAAGTTATAAATATTTACTCAATATGGACAAGTTGTTCTTCATTCGGTGCTATGAAATTTGGCCTTAGCCCTCATAGATCATTAATATCGCTTGCGCACGGTTTTTGAGCTTTCACTTCTCTATATTTCAATAAAAGAGTAACATATCTTTTATAGAGTAATGCAACATCAAGTCTATCTTTGGTACTTGTTATCTATCTCTTAAATACTCAGTGTAAGCGGCAGCAAAAAGATCGCAATCCCTACGTTTGTAAAAAATAGATAATCCATATATTGCAATTAGTGTAAGAGTTGTAAAATTTATGAATTAAAACTAAATCATGATACTTGCAGGCTACCACTGGGTTGTTAAGTAATTCCTTTAACATATTCTACATCAAATGGATTACCCATTTTATTCCCTTATGCTTCAATCGTCGACCAATCACTATGAATATTTTGGTCCAAAAATTCACTTATATCAAGGTAAGTAGGCAATATTTTGGCTAGCTTTTATATCTCAAACGATGGCCCAGAACATCTTCTTCCTGATATTGAGTCATAAACTCTGATGCACCTCTCTTTTAGAATGACGACAACCAACACCCAATGGAATTGATTGGGATTTACACTTCGTCGACCAAATAACAAGGTAAGTCAGCTGGAATGCCAAAATCTTTGATGATGTTGATTAAGTATTTCTCATTTTGGGACACTTTCGGCTGTTGTTGACAATACCTATTGTAGGTATTATTCATGTAAACTTTGTACAAATAATTACCTATCATGTATTTGTATTGTTGTTGTGTTTGCAACTTGACCTTCTTTCGAAGGTAGTAAAAAATGATATCGATGTGCTGCACATATTATCAAATATTTCAGATTACGTAATAGTAAAATTAATAAACAAATAAAATTAAATATAGTATTAATAGTAATATGTATGACATTTAATCCTCATCATTCAAGCAAGTTTAGGGTTGTGACATCAAATAGAACCAATTCTTCATTTTAGGATGTGCGACAACAAAATTGAAAATATCAAAACCAAAACCCGATTGATTCACTTTATAGTGTCCGTCTTTTTGTTTTCTGCATGATTTATATGTGTTAATTTCATATTTTTACAAGAAGAATTATATAAATCCATATCTTTAAAAATGATTTATGTACCTTTTGACATGAAGCTTTAAAAGCCCATTGGCAATCCATTCTGAATAGTCATTGATTAACTTTATTAGTTTTATTGGAACCTCGTTCGAGATGTTGAATCCTTCAAACGGGTAATTTTTTCATTCTTTCAAACTGACAGGCTTCACTTTTTCTTCATCTTTAAAAGCAGTTGATGGATTATAAATTGTGATATTATGTTGTTCAGTAGTACCTTCTCCTATGATATCTGTCAATGCTAATCACAGAGATATAAAAAATAGAAAAAGATAACTCATCCTTAGAGAAAATAAAATAGGTCCTCCTCCTGTTTTAATTTGTCCCAATAGATTACCTATCTATTACAATATATGGGTCATCTATTAGAACAAATTAAAATAGAAGAAAGATATGTGTGTAATTTCCAACAGACGGACTATCTGTTACAATATATGACTCATCTGTTTAGACAAACTAAAATAATAGGAAGTATTGATTAATTTGTACCAATATATGACCCATCTATTGCAGCAAATAGGTCATCTATTGGTATAAATTAAAACAGTAGGAAGACCTGTATGATAATTTTCAATATATGACCCATCTATTTTAATAGATGAGTCATTTATTGGAACAACCTAAAATAGTAAGGAAGTCTTAATGTAATTTGACCTAATAGATGGGTCATCTGTTGGGAAAAACTAAAATAATTAGTAACCTATTTGATTTTCTCTAATAGATGAGACATATGTTGCAACATATAATGCATCAGATGCAATAGGTTAGTCATCTGTTGTAACAAATGTCTATGTCTATTTGATAATTCTCAGCAAATATGTCATTCATTAAAATAGATATATAGTCTTTTTGTTTGTTGGAATAGACAATAAATATTTACCTGTTCAGCTCATGCTACTCTCGTGTGGCCCTTCTACATTGATCAAAAGTGCAAGACAAAAATAGAGGAGTCGCAATTTTACTTTTTTCGATGCTTGATAATGCCTTAGAAATTTCTTTCCTTCTCCGCTTATCCACTTAATCTCTAATAGAGGGTATGGATATGAAATCCTCTTTGATAGAATAACACCCCTCTTAGATGACAATTTTTTTACAAAAACAGTTAATGTATTAATAACGTTAATCACTCCATCATGTTTCGCCTTGTAGTTTTGACATTTGCATGCACAACATTCTCACTTGTTTTCAAAATGACTTTTATTTAAACTTTTTTGAGCAGCTAGAGATTTGAAGTAGCAAGAAAGAAACACATGCAAAGGGCCCAACCACAAGGGTGTATTGTACGCAGTCTTACCTTGCATTTCTGCCAGAGGTTATTTCCAAGGATAGAAAGAAAGAAACACATGGTATGTAAATTGAATAAGAGTCTTTATAGGTTGAAGTAGGCACCAAGGCAGTGGTACAAGAATCTTGACCTATTCTTGGAAAGTCAAACTTATACAGATACCTATTGTAATCCATGTGTATATGTCAAAATATTTTTGGATAAAACTTTATTATTTTGTTGTTTTATATAGATGACATGTTAATTGTAGGTCATGAAAAAGATATTGTTATCAAGTTGAAGAAATATTTGTCGAAATCATTTAATATGAAGAAATTGGGCCCAGCAAAACAAATTTTAGGAATGAAGATTATCTGAGAGCAAACAAGCAAAAAGTTATGGTTATCTCAAGAGAAGTAAATTGAATGTGTATTTGAACACTTCAACATGAAGCATGCTAAACTTGTTAGAACGACTCTTATTTGAAGTTATGCAAGAAAATTTTTCCTACAATAAACATGGAGAAATTAAGCATAACTAAAGTTTTTTGTTCTTTGGAAATTATGAGTTTGATGTATGAAATGGTGTGCACTAGGCTAGATATTGTTCATATAGTTAGTGTTGTTAGAATGTTTCATGAAAATCTTATAAAAGAACACTGAAAAGTAGTCAATTAAATACTAATGTATTTGATAGGTACCTCAAGAGACTATTTATGTTTTGGAGGATCTGAATCATTCTTGAAGGGTTATATCGATACAGATATGGCAAGTGACCTTGATAACAAAAAAATCCACTACTAGATATTTGGGTGTCTTTTCATGATGATCTATATCATGGCAGTCTAGGTTGTGGAAGTGTATTGCACTATCGACAATTAAAGTACAATATATTATAGCTACTAAAGCTGTCAAGGAAATGATATGGTTGAAACAATTCCTTCAATATCTTGGCTAGAATCAAGATAAGTAATGTCGTCTATTGTGATAATCAAAGTGTAATAGATTATCATGCAAGGACAAAGCATATTAAAGTAAGATATTGGATATGCTGACCAAGGTGGTACCAAAAGAAAAGTTCAAATTATGCAAGGAACTTTTTAGCATGCATTCAAATTAGGATCCCGATGCTATCTCCTTTTGATTAATGGGTCTGGAGGGGATGATTGATGGGGTCCACACCCATTAAAAGAAAAGAAAAGAGAAAGTGAGAAATTTGCTGACTAAACTTATTTTTGATAACAAGTTAATGTTATAACTTATGTTAATATCATGTTGAAAAAACATACTGGCAAGTTGTAGCACAAGTTGCAACATCCATCAAGGCTTCTTATTTGTCTAAAAGAGTGACCTCTTTTGCTATAAAAGGAGGCATTAGGTTCTTATTTGATACACACTAACAAAGCAGTGGTTGAGTGAATTTCACAGATATAGAGGAATAGTTTGTGAGGAAAAACTGAGAGTGTAAGCAGTATTATAGTGAGGTGAAAAAAACAAAAGAGGGTTATTTTATTTTATTTTATCTGAACTGATTCTTGGAGAATTTAGTCAGACCTACAAAGTATAAAATTCTTCATTATAGTGGAATATTTTTTTTCCTTGTGGGCCCATAATTTTTTCCTTTATTAAAAGAATTTTCCATATTAAAAACTTTACATCCTTGTTATTTCATTTTGTTGATTACTGTATCACGGTGCTATGTTAGTATTTTTCTGTTATTACTGCAAATATTATTTATGTTTCAGGGTTTTTCCTCAACACGAATGATTTAAAAAATCTAGAGAAATCTCAAATTTTCACGTAGGGATAATGACAATATATTATAATTATTCCATAACATCGTAACAGTACTTATTCAATGATTGAAGTTGATCTTGGGGAGAAAATCCTCCCAAAAACTAACTCCTACCCTTTATGTTCTTTTAGGTATAAAAATGCCTAGTTTCTGATTTATATAGAAGATAAAACTTGTTCAAATCATGATTAACATTTCCATTTCGCCACTAGCGATTTCATTCGCCATTGCATGGCAATTTCACTCTGAATTTTTAGATTAGTCATTGGTAATTCTAATTTGCCATTAGATACTCCATTTTTCCATTAGATATTTCATGTTTACATTGCATGATCATTTATATTCTCTAAAATTCTACATCCACCATTGGGGATTTCATATTGGCTTTAGCGATCTATAGCCTGATACCAAATTCCCAGGTTGGACACTCTTCAGCAATACACATGTAATTATTCATAGTAATGTACAAATAATTAATATTTTGTGGCATTGGAAATTAGACTCATGAGGAGTTAGGCTTTGTATGCACACTTATTTAAAACCGTAGTCCATAGTATAGTTTCTAACTCAGCTTGGGTTTGGGCTCCTTAAACAAATTATTTTCAATTTGTTTGAAATATACTCAAATCCATGGGATTCAAACTAAACTATACCAAGTCATAAATAGTAACAACAAAAACATATACACATACTCAAAACATGATTTAAAACACAAATATTTACATAGAGGTCGAGTATTGACCTACAATATTTTGCAACTTATTAAGGTTTGTGAATCTAATACCTTTTTAAATAATTCCTCTCTTGAAAAGTGTTTTTTGAATATTTCTCATTAATTGACCATGTGAACACATGATATGGTGACACAACTTTAAATTAATAGGATTATAGCAAAAAAAATCCCAATTTCTTTAAAATATTAAATCTTTCTTCTTTCATTTTATGTGGAGGATTTTTACTAGACACAAATTAAGAAGTTAATCTCACTGATTCCAACTAGTGATAATGGAAGAACACTGAAGTTACATTGAAGTTCAAAATATTAACAGTGTTGGTTAAATTTATATATGTTAATGAAATTTACAAAAGAATGTATAAGATAATATTACTAGTTGTAATGATCCTCCAGGTTATTTTTGCATTTTCACTTTGTTCAATGTTTAGAGCTCCATAGCTACCAAGCCATTTATGAATTGTTGGATCTGACAGTTCGGTTACTGAGAAGTTCATTTGATTTTTAGAGGTAATTATTTATTTTAGAGTTTTCATTGTTAAGGTATCAGGTATAAACTGCATGTAGATGGCCTCATATGTCAATTCTGACAGTTTGTTTAGATCCAAAATACTAATTTTTTGCCACGATTATCCTTGGTTTGGGTTCTAATGGTTCCAAACTCCATTTGGGTATTAGGTTAATTTTAGGTGAAATGACCCTTAGGTGTGGGACCCATATTTTATCAAAACAACATCAGATAGAAATTTTAATTGTGTCATTAAGTCCAGAATATTGAATTTACTAGGCTAATATAATTCATTTGCAGTCACGGGATTCCAAATGAATCTTAAGGATTCGGTCGCAAACTTGGCAAAATGCCAAGTTTGATAGTACAACCATGTTTTGGCTTTTATTGTCTGAGGCTGGGAGACATTCACGAGGGTTAAGGAAACTTGGTCTTCACATTCCTGAGTTAGCCTTCACGTTTGCAAAGGGTGAGCTGGACGAGCAATCCAAGCTTTCTCCTTCGCATTCACGGTCAATCGATCACGTTTGTGAAGGTTTGGCCGATTCGTGTGTTGCGATTGTGATGGGATCTCTACATATTTGAACAAAGGACCACTAGAAGCATTTAAAGTTGTGAAATATGATTCTTAATCATTTTCTGAAGTCCCAACTTCATTAAAATCTATAGAGCTTGTAGAGACTGAAGTTTGATGATTGGGTGTTCGGTATAAGTTGGAGAAGTTGTTTTGGTCATTTCCACATTGATATTTTCATAAGTTTTCATTAATTTCTTTTTTACTTCATGTGCTGATTTAGAATTTGTTTGTGCTTGAATTTCACCCTCTTTTGAGAGTAAATAATCCTTGATACTAGAGGAATATTTTGGTAGTTTCAAAGTTGTGCTTTTGCAAGTAGGTCCCACATGGAATTTTTAGCTCAATTTTGGATCCAGAATATTGATATACAATATGGGTATTGTTATTCGCATGTTAATGCATAAATTATTATTTTAACAGTGTGACATTGCTTGGAGGCTTCTCAAAAGGAAAAAGCTCTGATCTAGTGGACTTTATTGAGCTTTCGGTGACGTTCAGGTAGGCTAGGCTTACTTCTCTCTTAGACTGAGATTTATTTTGATACTGATGTGGTATTATGATAGCGATAGATGGGGTTTTATGATTTGGTAGTATGTTTAGTGACTTTTGGATTATTTAGTCACTTAGATAATTGTTTTAGGTAGAGCTTAGGCTCATTCTTCCTCCTCTGTGTTAGGTTGTTATCTCAAGCCTAGTTTTGACTTATTTAATAATTAGTAATGCAATATTGCATCCTTAGAGTAGTTTTGGGCAGAAACTTGCCTTAGTTTTGGGTAGAAATAATTTAACGCCCTAATTTTCTAAATCAAAATGCTACACGATGCCTATGACCCCGAAGGACCACAAGCTAACCCATGACTTATATCTGCACCTGACCACTGAATAACCATACTGCAAAATATGCGCAAACATAATACTGTAAGGCCATAAGTTTTAAATCTGAATAAATATCTGATAAAATAATATCTAAAAATGGTATAACAATACCAACATAAATCTGAAATAGTTGTCTGACATGCTGTAGTATGTAAACCTTTAAACTGAACTGAATAAGGAGTTGAGGGGACATGTTCCCAACTAACTTCATCTACTGACATAAACTGAAAACTAAAATAGTGTCCTTGAAGGATGAGGACTCACTGTTAATTACTGCTGCTGGCTGACTCTGAAATTGCTAAGGGAGCTCTGGATCCCGTGTGTCCAAACCTATGGTATAAGACACCATAGCGCGAGAAAAGTATGCGTCAGTACTTTGAATCTACTGGTATGCAAGTGAGGTAGGCTGAATGCATGGGGTTCATATGTATGAACAATACTGACTAACATGAACGTGAGAATACATGCATGAATTTATAATAACTGTAACTAAAATTGTACTAGTATTGGATACTGAATTCTGTGTACTTATTTACTGATATCTGAGTTTACTTAATAAAGAGGAACTGATGTTATATTACTGATAAAGAAAATGACGGTTTGTGATAGTTCTGATTATGAAGAACTGATCTGATTGACCGTATATAACAGTCTTGAAACTGAGTTCATGATAACATGACTACTGAGTATGAATAGGGATGACATGTATTTACTGATAACATATCCTGACTAATAACTAAATTATGATAACTGATATATCTGATAACATGAGTTCTGATAACTAATAGCATAAATGATTGTATCTGACAGTCCTGAATCTGATGGAACTAGCTGAATTCTGTACTGTATCTGAGTTGACTGTATCTGTCAATCTTTATATCCTGAAAAACTATCTGAGTTCTTTTACTGAGACTGATACTGAAACTGTGGAAAGTAGTTATCTAACTGACATGCCCCAAATACTCTATAATATCTAAGCTAGGGTCCAATCTTTGCCCTGATTGGAAGGGTGTCAATACCGCGCCACTAGTAAGGACAAGCTGTGAGTAACCCTCATCTGGAAGGTACTCTTATGAGATCGGTGGGAACCCTTATCTAATAGGTTAAGCCACCTCATCTACCCTCAACTGACAGGTATTGATGTCTCAACCAATGCTGGCTATATAGTTCTAGAATGCAAGGACTACTTCCAAGAATCACACCCTCTACTGGCAGGTGAGTTCCCATCCTTGGGTTTACTCAGTGCGGAATCCTACTCCTAACTGAATGACACTGAATTAATTATACTGAATTGATTTCCTAGTTCATACTAGAATTAACTGAACTATTACTGATTGTTCTATTTAACTGAACTGAACATGGACTGAGTTTATTGAGTTTCGATGACTAGCGAAACACTACTGAATTCTGTTAACTGACTAAATGCTACTGAGTTCTTTTAGCTGACTAAGTTTACTGATGTCTGAACTAAATACTGAACTAAACTGTACAACTACTGAGATTTATTGAATTCCATAGACTGATGGAATATTACTGAGATTACGTAGATTACTGAGTACTGAGTAAAACTGAACTGATACTGCCTTTACATGAGTTTTACTGAGTCATGAGACTGACTGAAGTCTACTGAACATGGTTTGACTGAGAGTATCATGAAAACATGACATGGCTCTAGGCACCTAGCTATATTTTTTGGGTACAAGTGCCCCCAGGACTCGATGGAAGGAAACTGACACATCATGAAAATTCTTGATCATAGGACTAAAGTCCTCAATTCATAATACCATAAGTTGGGGATTTCATGAAAGCACTTGATAGTCATAATCTTGTACATGAATAGTAATGTATCCTAACATATCATAATTTCACAATTTTAATTTCACTTGCATGACATGAACTTGTATACATGCTAACATAATGTAGTTTCATTACTTAACTTTCATGAACCATTTGTCAAACACTTGCAAGACATAGCATCAACATGGAAATTATTTAGATCGTGTAGTATTAACATGAATTCATTATTTAGATCACCAATGGATCAAAAGGCACAATTCATTCACTTGAACATTTTCACAAACACATGAAAGGCATGATTTTATACTTAGGCATATATAACATGCTCCCAATTCATAACCATAACCCCCAATTCACATCTCAAGGTTTTCAACATATGATGGTCATGATTCAACACACATGGGAAACATGGATATTTCATTCATCAATTAACATATCAATATTATGGGTATAACATCCAACTTGCTAATCCCAAGAACTCAACATAAATCTCACATGAATAATACCACAAATAAATTAGTTTTCATAGTTCTTGAAATAACTCATGAAATTAAAACTCAATTTAACATCAACAACATGCTTATAAGCATCCCACAACAAAATATTCATGATACATAACTTAAAACTTGATTTTTGAGCTCCATGGGTGAAAGGAATCCATGAATTAACACTATGCATACCTTAGATTGATTATCCGTGAAAGTTAATAGTGAAATTGGCTTGAATCTTAATACCCCCTATTGAACCCATACTTGTTCTTGATAATTTTTTAGAGTATTTGATAAAAAGAGAGTATGTTCTGCTCTAAATTAGGCTTAATGCCGTGTTTTAGCATATATATAGGATGGGGAAAAGACTAAAATACCCCCGGAGAAAGAGAGAAAGACACAGTTGTCCTATGTTGTTTTCAGGCTGACAGGCTGAAGTAAATTGATCATAACTCTTTGCCCGATGTTTAAATTAGATGAAACCAATTGCATTGGAAAGAGGACTCAAATATTTTCATCGATACATAGAAGCTCTCACATTTCAAAATATTCAAGAAGTTATGATCATTTGAAGTTGACCCTGAAATGCTAAAAATTTCCGGAGCATGCGACGTATGCAAATCGCATGGTGCCTCTTTTTTGAAATCCCAACACGCCTTAAATGGATTCCAAAAAATCCAAAACTCACTATAGATGTAATCTTGACTTCTACGATTACAACGCAACTTGAAAATCTAAAAACGGAGGTCGGAAAGGTCGTCAAATAAATCCCCGAAGTTTGGAGGTATAAGATGAAACTAAGTGTTTCTAACACTTAGTAAAATTCTTCTAAGTGTTGGATTTCCTTATCAAGCCTTAAGGAGATGAATTTGACTTAGGATTTTTATGGGGTCTCACAATATCTCCCCCTTGGTAATATTTGTCCTCGAATGAGACTTACTAAGAAGGGGAGAAGAGACCAACTGAGGCATATACTAAACATGAATGACTGAAACATGATTTCATGACTTACATGACTGATAAGCTGAATTTGTATCAAACTAAACATACATATCTAATGCATGTGTAACTGATTTATGAATAAAAGACTAAGTGTTCTGATGAACTGAGTTTCTCAAAATGAGAATACATATCTGGTGCATAACTGATAAGCTGAATCCATGCATATCTGATGCATGATTATATGACTGAATTGGCTCGTGAACTTGCGACTGAATATGCAATAGTAAAAGATGCCAAGTTTAACTAAAAACTGGGCATGAAATTAAATACCAAGCTTGGCACTGAAATCTGAACATAAGAACGAGTAAGTTTAAGGAAGACTATTACATTGAACTTAAAATACTGATGAGTCTGAGATTAATTACTCAATATGCATGAGCGAAAAATAAGGACATAACTGAGTCTGGAACGTGATACATGAACTGAATATCATGATATGAACTAAGTCTATAATGCGTGACATAGATAGAGTATCGTGAACTAAACTGAGCCATTGAGTACATGGCTTAAAACTGAGATTTGGAGTTAGAAGGTCATCTTATAAGTAAACCTTCCTCTAAGTTGGATTCATGATGTGACGAGAGACCGGTATGTTTTTGTCATAACAGTTTAAGGGATTAGAGTGTATCTCCCCCTTGGGACACTATGTCCCTTGAAGAATATTGGACTGCCTTTGCTGAAATATTAAGGAAAACTAAGGCGATGCACAAGGCATGTAGAAACTGAATCGTGACATAATTATCTGATATTTGGAACTGAGGCATGATACATGAATTGGGTTATACTCGTAACTACTAGGATACTTTATCTTGGAATAGTTACATTCAAGTCTATCATTAATACTACACCCTTGTATAAAATAAGCATGCAACAATCTTCTCTTAACATGAACTATTTTCTCTCTCCTATCTAAGAAACTGCTCATCAATACACTATTTTCATAAAAAGAGCTGACTGAAGGGTTAAATCAGGAAGACCTAAAGCATGGATCAATACAAACTGAACTTGACACATGAATGAAACCTGAGAAATGGAATATCAACAATATGAATTTACCAAAAAAGTATGAACTGAGGATATCAATGACGTAGTCTAAATTTATCTGATCTGTCGGGGCATAGCATGAGTCATAAAAGTTGAGTATACTATAAAGCATGATACTTGTACATGAGTCATGAGCTGTATGACCTAAGTTTCAAGTTTTTGTATTCGTGAGACATGATTCATGACACTGAGTGATTTAGATCTGACTCCCTATGTTGGGAACTGAAAGCGAACATGATTCTATGGAAAATGTGTGAACATAAGCCATGTTCATGGAATTGATTCATATTTTAGGGTAAACTGAGATCCTTTATACTGGGAACTGAAACCGTACATGATTTTCGGAAAAGTGCATGATCGTGGTTCATGACCTTAGAGTTGATATGTAAGACCTGAGTGGATTTTGTGATAGCTGAAGTGTAAATTTTTGTACTGAGAAGAGGATGGGTTGGGAATCGTCTTCCCTTACTGCTTTTCTATACATACTGGCACTACTACTGGAATCTGAGAGTCTGACTTAGTCACTTGATCTATCATCACATACTTATACTCTGTTTGACACCTGTCCATCCTACTAAACACATCAGCTTCTTCTGTTTCCTCATATACTACTAATATCACATCTACACCTTCATGCTTAGTTTTAAGTAAATAAACTTAAATTCTAGCTTACACTGTTTAAGACTCCTGATTTACCTTGGTACAACTATCCCCATGAATACATAATCTAATCAAACTGGATAATGCTATCCCAACTCATCTACTGCTAAACTCTTGGGTCGATGCTTAAAATTCTAGGTTTATACTGTCATAGATTCTGAGAAGGGATCTTTCTAATGGCATATCTAAAATTGGATTTGAGTTTACAAAGGAGTTCTCATGATCATAAATAAAATATGTACAACTTTGGAACATGACTAAACTAAGGGGATATTGTCTGAGCATGTGGCAAATCCCAAAACTGTCTCCAGGGACTGCATGAGAAAGCCCTATCTTTAGGATTTGAGCTTCACTATTTCTGTTACCTTGAAAGTAACGTAAGGTTGACATGAGGGGAGCCTGATGTGAATCTACATGGGTTCCTTAGATAACCTTGCTATAGCATGATCTTGAGACATGAAAGAAGGGAAACTGTTCATAAAATATCTCATAGCCTCCTGCACATAAGTGTGGTGCACAACATGCCCATGTACAAGACTCTACTTAATGTAGCTTTCAGACTTCCTAGGACACTGTTGAACCTTAGGCTCTAATACCAAGTTTGTAAAGCCTCAATTTTCTGAATCAAAATGCTACACGGTGCCTATGACCCCGAAGGACGACAAGATAACCATGACTTATATCTGTACCTTAGTACTGAATAACCATACTGTAAAATATGCGAAAACATAATGTTGTAAGGCTATAAGGTTCAAATCTGAATAAATATCTAATAAAAAATATCTAAAAATGGTATAACAATACCAATATAAATCTAAAATAATTATCTGACATGCTGTAGTCTGAAAACCTCTAAACTGAACTGAATAAGGAGTTGAGGGGACGTGCTTCCTAACCTATGGTATAAGACGCCATAGCGCAAGAAAAGTATGCATCAGTACTTTGAATATACAGGTACGCAAGTGAAGTAGGCTGAATGCATGGGGTTCATATGCATGAAAAATACCGACTAACATCAACATGAGAATACATGTATGAATATATAATAACTGTAACTGAAACTGTACTAGTACTAGATACTGAATTCTGTGTACTGATTTACTGACATCTGAGTTTACTGAATAAAAAGAAACTGATGTTGTATTACTGATAAAGAAAATAATTTTTTCTGATAGTTCTGATTATGAAGAACTGGTCTAATTGATCTTATATAACGTTCTTGAAACTGAGTTCGTGATAACATGACTACTGTGTATGAATACTGATGACATATATTTATTGATAACAGATCATAACTGATAACTGAATTCTAATAACTGATATATCTAATAACATGAGTTCTGATAACTGATAGCATAAATGACTGTATCTGACAGTCTTGAATCTAATGGAATTAGCTAAATTCTATACTATATCTGAGTTGACTGTATCAGTTAGTCTTGATATCCTGAAGAACTATCTGAGTTCTTTTATTGAGACTGATACTGAAACTATGGGAAATATTTATCTAACCAACATGCCCCAAATACGCTATAATAGCTAAGCTGGGGTCCAATCTCATCCCTAATTAGAAGGGTGTCAATACAGCGCCACAGGTAAGGACAAGCTATGAGTGACCCTCATCTGGCAGGTACTCAAATGAGAATGGTGGGAACCGTCATTTGACAGGTTAAGCCACCTCATCTACCCTCAACTAACAGGTGTTGATGTCTCAACCTATCCTGGCTACATAGTTCTGGAATACAAGGACTGCTTCTAAGAATCACACCCTCTACTGGCAGGTGAGTTCCCATCCTTGGGTTCGCTCAGTGCTGAATCCTACTCCCAACTGAATGACACTGAACTGATTATACTGAAATGATTTCCTAGTTCATACTAGAATTAACTGAACTATTACTGATTGTTCTCGTTTAACTAAACTAAACATGGACTGAGTTTATTGAGTTTTGATGACTAGCGGAACACACTACTGAATTCTATTAATTGACTAAATACTACTGAGTTCTGTTAGCTGACTGAGTTTACTGATGTTTGAACTAAATACTGAACTAAACTATACTGATACTGAGATTGACTAAATTCCATAGACTAATAGAATATTACTGAGATTACGTAGATTACTGAGTACTGAGTAAAACTGAACTAATACTGCCTTTACATGGGTTTTCCTGAGTCATTAGACTAACTGAAGTCTACTGAACATAGCTTGACTGAGATTATCGTGAAAACATGAAATGGCTCTAGGCACCCAACTATATTTTTTGGGTACAAGTACCCCCAGGACTCGATGGAAGGAAACTGACACATCATGAAAATTCTTGATCATAAGACTAAAGTCCGCAATTCATAATACCATAAGTTGGGGATTTTATGAAAGCACTTGATAATCATAATCTTGTACATGAATAGGAATGTATCCTAACATATCATAATTTCATAATTTTAATTTCAGTTGCATGACATGAATTTGTATACATGCTAACATAATGTAGTTTCATTACTTAACTTTCATGAACCACTTGTCAAACACTTGCAAGACATAGCATCAACATGGAAATCATTTAGATCGTGTAGTATTAACATGAATTCATTATTTAGATCACCAATGGATCAAAAGGCACAATTCATTCACTTGAACATTTTCACAAACACATGAAAGGCATGATTTTATACTTAGGCATATATAACATGCTCCCAATTCATGACCATAACCGCCAATTCACATCTCAAGGTTCTCAAAATATGATGGTCATGATTCAACACACATGAGAAATATGGATATTTAATTCATCAATTAACATATATGAATATTATGGGTATAACATACAACTTGCAAATCCCAAGAACTCAATATAAATCTCATATGAATAATACCACAAATAAATTAGTTTTCATGATTCTTGAAATAACTCATGGAATTAAAACTCAATTTAACATCAACAACATGATTATAAGCATCCCACAACAAAATATTTATGATACATAACTTAAAACTTAATTCTTGAGCTCCATGGATGAAAAGAATCCATGAATGAACATTGTGCATACCTTAGATTGATTATCTGTGAAAGTTAACGGTGAAATTGGCTTGAATCTTGAAATCCCCAATTGAACCCTTGTTCTTGATAATTTTTGAGAGAATTTGAAAAAAAGGAGTATATTCTACTCTAAATTATGCATAATTCCGTGTTTGAGCATATATATAGGATGGTCAACAAGTAAAGATCCCTCCCCAAGCCGTGCTTGCACTTTTCATTGCACACGGCTTTCCCTATGTATACATCAGTTCCTTTCTTATAGAAATTAGAAAGACTTTGAAAAGTTGAATACTCAGTTGATTTACCCCTTATTACTATTACAATCAACATTTCAGAATAGTTAAAATTTTCGATCTCTTCATCTTTTAGAAAATCAAAGAATGAATCATTGATAATTCGCCAGATCGTTGATAGAAAAAATATCCAAATACCAAATCCGACTTCTATATACTCCCCACAAACTAGACGAAGCTCGTGGGAAGGTCAAAGAAAGAACTTGTTCTTCCGACGTTAAGAATTCTTCCAATAATTCCGAGCCCGATCTTTTCAAAAAAGTGCGTACAGTACTTTTGTGTTTCCGAGCTAAAGTTCTAGCACAAGAAAGTCAAAGTATATACTTTATTCAATATAAAGTCATTTTTTTGGAAGATCCGCTAAAATAATGAAAAAGATTTCTGCATATACGCCCCAATCGGTCAATAATATCAGAATCTGATAAATCGGACCAAACCGGTTTACTAATGGGATGTCCTAATACGGTACAAAAGTGTGCTTTAGCTAATGATCCAATCAAAGGAATAATTGGAACAAGGGTATCGAACTTTTTAATTGCATTATTTATTAGAAATGAATTTTCTAACATTTGACTACGTACCGTTGAATGATTTAGTCGCACACTTGAAAGATAGCCCATAAAGTCACGGGAATGGTTGGATAATTGGTTTATATGGATCCTTCCTGTGTGAAAGCACAGAGAAAAATGACATTTCCAAAAATTGACAAGATAAAATTTCCATTTATTCATCAAAAGAAACGTCCCGTTTGAAGCCAGAATTGATTTTCCTTGATACCTAACATAATGCATGAAAGGATCCTTGAATAACCATAGGGTAACCTGAAAATCCTTAGCAAAGACTTCTACAAGACGTTCTATTTTTCCATAGAAATATATTCGTTCAAGAAGGGCTCCAAAAGATGTTGATCGTAAATGAAAAGATTGGTTCCGTAGAAAGACGAAAGTGGATTCGCATTCATATACATAAAAATTATATAAAAAGAAGAAGAATCTTTTATTTTTTTTTTAAAAGGAGTAACCGGGCTTCTTTGAAGTAATAAGACTATTCAAATTCCAATATTCGTGGAGAAAGAATCGTAATAAATGTAAAGAAGAGGCATCTTTTACCCAATAGCGAAGAGTTTGAACCAAGATTTCCAGATGAACGGGGTAGGGTATTAGTATATCTAATAAATAATTTAGATGTGAAAAATTGTCCTCTAAAAAAGGAAATGTTGAATGAATTGATCGTAAATTATAAGATTTTAAAATCTTTTTGCCTTCGAAAAAAGATAAAGAAGATATTAATCGTAGAGAAAACGGAATTTCCACAATAAATACAAATCCCTCTGATATCATTTGAGAATACAAACTCTTGTTGCACTCCAAAAATGGATTTTTGTTAGAATCATTAGTAGAAATAAGAAAATGATTCTGTTGATACATTCGAGTACTCAAATTATTACGAATAGGTCTTTCTAATGATAAATAAGTATGGACTCATTCGCTCATAGAAAATGAGATCAACTCCCCCATTGCGTATTGGTACTTATCGAGTATAGAATAAATCTGCTTCTCTTTGTTCCTACGAACAGAATTGTTCCATTATTACCACCAGAATAGAACACCCTTGATTCGGAAATAATCGACTGAACAAGAGTGGTCCATAGGATAGTCATATTATAGTCTTTTCCAATGCAATAAAGTTACGTAGTGTCCATTTATCTTTGATATAAGGGGTATTTCCATGGGTTTGCCTTGGTATCGTGTTCATACCGTTGTATTGAATGATCCCGGTCGGTTGCTTTCTGTTCATATAATGCATACAGCTCTGGTTGCTGGTTGGGCCGGTTCGATGGCTCTGTATGAATTAGCGGTTTTTGATCCTTCTGATCCTGTTCTTGATCCAATGTGGAGACAGGGTATGTTCGTTATACCCTTCATGACTCGTTTAGGAATAACCAATTCATGGGGCGGTTGGAGTATCATAGGGGGGACTGTAACGAATCCGGGTATTTGGAGTTATGAAGGTGTAGCGGGAGCACATATTGTGTTTTCTGGCTTATGCTTTTTGGCAGCTATCTGGCATTGGGTGTATTGGGATCTAGAAATATTTTGTGATGAACGTACAGGAAAACCCTCTTTGGATTTGCCAAAGATCTTTGGAATTCATTTATTTATTATGTAGAATATCTTCACTCTCAATAGTTACATACAAGTCTATAGAACATAGAAAGGCGGGATGCCCATGACGTGTACGTTTCGGATGAACCAAATCCTCATTGAATTTTATTTTTCCATTAGATGGGGCTCGCACATGTTCTGCAGTACCCCCCGTGAATACTCCTCCGGTATGAAAAGTTCTTAATGTTAATTGAGTACCCGGTTCTCCAATCGATTGACCTGCAATAATACCTACAGCTTCCCCCAACTCAACCAGGTCGCCATGAGTAGGACTCCGGCCATAACATAATCGACAAATCCAAGATGTACTCCTACAAGTAAAGGGAGTTCGAATAGAGATTGGTTGTGCCCGAAAGGTTATGAATCGATTTACAAGTCCAATGCCAATGTCTTGATTTCTAGTGGCAATACATCGCGAACCCATGTATATATCATCTGCTAATACACGGCCAATTAATGTTTGACTAAAAATCCTTTCCGGCATCATCGGAATCTGGAGAAAGAGAGGAAGACATAGTTGTCCTATGTTGTTTTCAGACTGATAGGCTGAAGTAAATTGATCATAACTCTTTGCTACGATTTTTAAATTAGATGAAACCAATTGCATTGGAAAGAGGACTCAAAGATATTTTCATCGATATATAGAAGCTCTCACAGTTCAAAATATTCAAGAAGTTATGATTATTTGAAGTTGACCCTGAAATGCTGAAAACTTTTGGAGCATGCTATAGACCATGCGACGCATGCAAATCACATGGTGCTTCTGTTTTGAAATCCAAACACGCCCTAAACAAATTTCAAAAAATCCAAAACTAACTCGATATGTACTCTTGACTTCTCCGATCACTAGACAACTTGAAAATCCAAAAACTGAGGTCGGGAAGGTCGTCAAATAAATCTCCAAAGTTCGGAGGTATAAGATGAAACTAAGTGTTTCTAACACTTAGAAAAAATCTTCTAAGTGTTCGATTTCCTTATCAAGCTTTAAGTTGCTGAATTTGACTTAGGATTTTTATGGTGTCTTACAAATAACCAGTCCTCTTTTATCTTAAATATTTAGATTAGCCCTTTGTAGACATGACAGTTCTTCTTTAGTAACCATAGAATAATTCTTGAACCTTTGGATGATTTAGAAACCTTTTCAACCTTTGGTTAAACTTGTGACTTTGTACTTGTTACTAGTTCTTGTTCAAGTTTGGCAAATTGCAATTTATATATAATGCTTTAATATGATGGTACGATACTCTAGTTTCGGTTCGAGTCCTACGTTTATAATATGTTCATGACATTATAATGGTGACATTACTCTTCAGTTTTGGTTCAAGTCTGGCATTATGGTTTAAGGAGAATCTCAGGTGTGCTTTACTATTGTTCACTTAAAGTTATTATTATTGGTACTCTCTTCCTTGTTTGTATCTTCTGGGCTTATGGGGTATGACTGAGTTTTTTTTGGTTGTTTGCATCTTCTGGGCTTATGAGGGTCCAGTTATGTTATAGTTAGACTATAATTTTTTTATTTACTATCATGCGTATTTATTGTTTATTCCCACATTTGGAGTAATATTTTAGATATCACCTTTATCTATGAATTTACCTTAACTTCTCATATTTTTATTATACTTTTATTATGATTTAGCTCAATTGGCTGATTATTCCTATGATTACCCGATGTTTTGATACTCATGCCACACTTCTATTCTAATACAAATCTGAGTATGAGTCACCGTCGCTGATGTTCTATCCAACTTTTCTTTGGAATTCAGAGATAGGATGAGCTTTCAGAGCCATAGATGATCCACTCTCATTTTTTTTATTTTTGGACAATCTTTAGTTTTGAGACTATTGTATTATACTATTTAGTACTTCTACTTTTGTATTTAGTGTCTCTTGTACCGGCCTTACCAGGTCGGTGGGATATTATTTTTTTGTCTCCCTCTCATTTGATATTGTATTGTTGTACTTTTGTTTGTATAGTTTACAATTCTATTGAATGATCATTTTCAGTATTTCTTATAATTTCCACTAATTACCCATTACGTAATGCTTTGGGATATGGTTTGGATTACCTACTGACGGATTAAAGTAGGTGCCATTATGACACCCAAAATTGGATCATGAGACTGGTGGTGGAAAAAACTATCAATGGTGGGATAAAAGCAGCAGTCTGATGCTTGAATCATGTCTCATTCATGAAGGATTTGGAAAACAATTACATTTGAAAGGGTATAATGTAGGCAACCTACCGTAACATGAGCATCAGTAGTGGACTGATTCCATAACTCAAAATCGTGACTTATAGATCCTTTATTTTTGCTCCAAGATTTTTCTTCAATATTAAAAGTGAAATAATGTGAACTTTCTTGGAACATATCACAATTAGAAGAATATTTAGCAAATTTGTATGTACGAACTTGACATTCGTGTAGAAATGTAGTTATAAATTGGTTAGTACAATTTAGAGCCACTTCCATTTAAAAGGTGAATACTCTTTAAACTTTTGAACCACCCCTCCCCCTTGCCACATAAGAAAAATTTCAGGCATGACACATTTTCTTCTATTTCTCAGTAACAAATCTTAATTTTTTTCCACTTAGTGATTCAAACACATAATCGATGATTAACATTTGGAAAAATTCTTATGTGTGAATAACAAATTTTGACTTTTGACTTTAAAAATATGCCTACATGCAAGGGTTTACTATTCTTTCTTTTTTTTCATTTAAACTTTGGATGTGTTCGGATGAAGGAATATATTTTTTGATTTTCTCATGTTCATTTGACTAAAAATTTTGAAAAATATTTTCTCTAGGAAAATAAGTTCCTTCAAACTAAGTGATGAAACATAACTGGTACCCACCAAACTAGGGACCAGGTCCTCGAACAAATTTGCAATAAATAACAACAAACAAGAAAGAACAAAAGATAAAAGTATATGACACAAGATTTTACATAGAAACCTCCTTGCTAAAGGGAGTAAAACCATAACCTACCTCGTAGAATTTCTCAATCAGTTCACTATATTCAAGAAATGTTGAATACAGACTTTGTAGTTGCAAGGATTAAACTCTTAATCCTTAAACTTCTTGCAACAACTCTATTACAAGACACAATCTGCAATAGCTCTATTTTTACTAGTTGAAACAACTAACTCTAGTCGACTCAATTCACAAACGAACTTTAGTTTTAACATGACAACAAACTTTAGCTAACATTTTCATCATGTATGAGAAAGGAAGTTATAAAAATACCTACAACAACTTTAATAGAAAGAGTAGGCTTATACTATTAAGAACAAGTAACAAAGAATCAATTACAACAAGAACTCATGACAAAAAAAAAGTTTGATTGGGCATGTTCATGTTGCGGTTGGGGTTGTGTTATGATTTTTTTTTGGTCATCCTTTTGCATATATATGATATATAAAAACCTAGAAATTTTCTTATTGATTGAGGTAAAAGGGTTGTTGTGCCTCTACCACCATGCCCACCAACTTTCTACCAAAAGTACACAGTACAGTTGTAATGATGACTTGCCAATATGTTCAAAAAAATACCGAACTTGGTCCCTGGAGGTTTGTACTCATCATAAGAATTCTATAGCGTCTCTATAGGAACTAGGTCCCTATGATAGGTTGTCCATCATCAAAATTGAGGGCTTAATAATTTCTCTTTTTATTGATGATGACAAACCTATACTCTAGGTTCCCTTAACTGTAAGCAGTTATAGGTATCTTTACCCTGAGACTGATACTACTCTACCTATATACCCCCTAAGAACCTATTTCTCCTAAATATAATGCTTCCACCAAACCAGTAAACGAATTCCCTTTGAGTTGATATTCTCCTCCCATACATTTGTCATCATCAATAGACTCATCCCCATCCATATGTCAGTAGACTCATCTCCCCACATAAGACTCATATTTTCCCCTTTTGGTATCATCTAAGAGGAAACATAGTACACCAAGCAGAATAGATAAATAACACATTAAATTTGGACTATTGAGTCAACACTAACATGCACAATAGGAGAGTAAGAAAAATAAAGTCTATAGCATCAAGACAACAATATTCATTATCACAGCCGAAGAAAGTATCATATGACATATTTAATAAAAAGTAATAAAAACTAGTTAAAGAGCAAGTGCAAATAGAAACATAGAGGAACAAATGAAATAAAGAACTAAGAACAAAGGAACAGATGGGCAACGAAGAGACCAGGTAGATATTACTAGGAAAAGAGATCAGAGAATTGATGAAGAAGAAGTTTTACACACTCATTTTCTATGGCATAGTTCTTTAAGAGTCACTGAGTCAAATCGTCAACCTAGCATTCAACATAGTGACCTTCACCTTTATAACACTATTTTTATCATAATGTACTTCAATAGCACCAGGTCGCTGCATTAGACTTCTATAGAGTAGCCTTCAAACTGGCAATTTCAATATCCTTTTAGGACATAAGAACAGTTATATCCTCCAGTTCACTTGTTAAGATAGTCTATGTAGTGATTAACTCAGAAATAGCAGATTTGGAATTCAACCCACCATATCATTCAACACATTCTTTATCCTCTAAAGTGGATAGAGTTCGCATCTTCTTGGAAGATTATTCCATTCCAGATGTACAGAGGACCTTAAAGTACTCAAACATCTTGTTTAACAATGTAATGACCCAAAATTACCTCCCAGGACGTCACACGGTGATTAAGGCTACTAGTAGCCCCAAGCTAACCCTTTGAGCCTGTTTCTACTAATAATACTCATTTCAAGATGAAATAATTCAAACACTAGCATAGTTATATCATATAAAGGGAGATACGGATAAAATATGCGGTCTAAATGACCAAAATATTGGAATTCTCAACACAATCACAATCTGGTAACTGCTGTTACAAATCCCCTACTAATCCATGAACTAGAGAGCCATTGGGACAGATCCCCAACTGGCTCAAAATAAATTGAAAGTAATAACATAGTCTCCTAAATTCAGAAATGTCTGAAGATAGGTCCTCGAACCATGAGTACTCACCACTGTAGGAATGTAGACAGAGGTACTCAGAAGTCACTAACGAGGCTAGGACTGAGCACCTGAACCTACATTATAAGACAATATAGCACATATTCATATATATGGATCAATACTTGGGAATGTACTGAGTATGTGGGGGTGCATGTATTTATATAAAACAACATCAGTACTCTTTAATCAAATTATGCATGCAATAAGTAATGACTCGCATAGCTTGAATAAGTATAAAATGTAAAGCTAATGAATCATGTAGAATGGAGCATGTAACACAATTCTCATGAGTCATCATAGTTTAAATTTGAAATATACTTGAAGAAATTTCATTCACTTTAGGAAAATATCTTATTTCAAGCTTTAGGAAAATCATTCAATCTCAATGGAAAGATACTATAGTTTAGGGAAATAACTTCTCTCATAGCTTTAGAGAAAATACTTATATCAAGGGAAAATACTTTAATCGTAGGGAGCAAATCTGCAACTTTACTATCGGGAAAATAACTTAAATCAAGGGAGGTTCTCTTAACCGACATAAACCATGCGAGCTACATGGAGTCCAATATTTTATCCTCCTAAGGAAGAGACCTCACATTAGGGAAAGGCATCATACTCTTTCCAAGGAGTATAACCTCAACTCAGTGATCACTTATCTCGGCCTTGGGCTCAGTCATCTTGGCCTTAGGTTCAAAATTTCAAACCTATGATGGCACGTAGTTTTGGGGTAAGAAATCATAGTAACTTACCCAACTTGGAGCTAAATATTACTCTATTTAGTTTATCTCGCTCATCTCATGAAAATCCACTTTCAAAATAATCTCATGGTTCATAAGAACCCAACAATCAAATTTGTAATCTCATGTAGTGAAGTGGATTTCAAAGCTCTATGACTATTAGGTCAAAACATTTCTCAATAATCTCAGAATACTCAAATCATGGGTGCTTATAGCACAAAAGTTCATAAAATTGCAAGTCTCAAGTAGGGCTTAATAACCCATAATTCAATCTCAAGTTAAACTCGTCAAAATGCATATTAGATAGCATATAGATTCATAAATCATATAGAAATCTAGAATTTACAGCAAGTTAGCTCATAATCTCCACATACTCATTTACTTCAATATCTCAAATATTTAAACTATCAACTTCTCAAGGATTAAAATCATGGGGTATAGACCCAATTGTAATTTCTCAAGAAAACATGTAAAAATCATGCCACTAGACTCTCAATTCATGAGAAACATCAAAAGCTTGCAACCAATAACAATGGGTGAAAACCCCCAATTCAATTGCATGTAAAATCTCATAAATTGTAGAAAATTATAGTTTAAATAAACCTTTGGGCACAAGGGTGAAAGGATTACCCTTGTTGAAAACCCCACATACATTAGATGATGAAATTGGATGAACAAGCTTGCTTCAACCTCTTCTTCTTACTCTCGAGAGAGGATTCTTGCAACCCTTGGACTTGGGGAACTTAAATCTCTACTCAATTTGTTGAATTTATGGTGAGTTCTTAGATTTCTTGGAGAAGGGTTTTAGATTTGCTCTTAAGGGAGAACCTCAGCCTTTGGATGATTTAGGAGATAATGAGGCTATCAGGTTCGTTTGGAATATATCCGAGGGTTAAAAGAGTGGAAAGACCAAAAAGACTTTTTAAAAACGAGTTAAAAATACTTAACGGGGGCTACGACAGTTAGAACGATGGTTCTACACTAGCCTGGCGATCCGTCGCTAGCCTGATGGTCCGTCGGATTATCTGTCGTACACTGGTTAGAAAAAAAACACTACCTCGATGTGATGATCAAAGCTACGGTCCGTTGGAGCCTAGACGGTCCATCGGTCGTCCATTAGATGTTGTCCACGATGAGACCACACTGTCGTAGTGGCAAAGATCTCAGCAATGGTCCATCGCAGCATTGACGGTCCATTATCCTGGCCGTCGTACTTGGGCCAGGAAAGGGAGTTATTTCCTTGGTTTTGATGATCTGAGCAATGGTCCATTGCAGACTCGACGGTCCATCGAATCATCTATCGCACCTGGGCAGTTATGACATATCTCAGTGAAATAGCCATAACTTCTCACCTCGATGTTGGATTTGGACGAAATTTGTATCATTGAAAAGCTAAGAAAATTCTATATGGTTTAAACACCAATACTTGGGAAGTCACTTCTCAATATTTTATGGCCAGAATTACACTTCACTTGACACACTCTAAGGCCCAGACTACGAGAGAACCTTGCGGGGTCTTACAATATCTACCCCTTAGAAACATTCATTCTCGAATGTCGCTAATTAGACTAGGAACACAGGAAAATAGAGTAAACATAGATGAAGCAATTTGCTAAATGACTCAAAATCTCTCTAAACTCTTGAATACCTCAATAATTACGAGAACTTATGCAAGAATAGATTTATAGCTGAACTTTAGATTAGAAGGGATAAATTAATGAAGAATAATACCTTCGGATCGATCTGAACTCACAGAAAAGAGGTACGGGTACTTGGATCGCATATCTGTTTCTGCCTCCCAAGTAGTGCCCTCAACTGACTGGTTCATCCAGAACACTTTGACCAAGGAATCCTCTTTGTTCCTCAGTCTACAGATCTAAAAATCTAGGATCTCAACAAGAATCCCATTGAATGAAAGACTGTTCTGAATATCAGTACTCTAAGAGGGATCTACTACAACAAAACCACCAATATTCTTTTTAAGCATGGAGACATAAAAGATAGGATGAACGACTGATAACTCTGCGGGCAACTCAACCTCATAGGCTATTTTCCCAGCATGACTCAAAACTCTATACGGGCCAATATAACGGGGACTAAGCTTTCCCTTTTTACCAATCCTCTTCTCCCCTTTCATGGGTGAAATCTTCAAGTACATCAAATCACCCACTTCAAACTCAAGGTCTCTTCTCTTTATATCAGCATATGTCTTTTGACGACTCTAAGCTATCTTTAACCTCTCACTAATCAACTTAACTTTCTCTGTAGGTTCAAACACTACATCAAGCCCAATGATGGCAGATTCACCCACTTCAAACCAACCTATGGGTGATCTATATCTTCTACCAAACAAGGCCTTAACTGGTTCCATCTCGATGCTAGCATGGTAACAATTGTTATAGACGAACTCTATCACTAGTAAATGCTAATCCCAACTTTCTTTGAAATCAAAGACACACACCTTCAATATGTCTACTAAGGTATGAATGGTCCTCTCAGCCTGAACATCAATCTACGAATGAAAAGTGGAACTCAAAAGAACTTAGGTACCAAGACCCTGCCAAAACGCCCTCTAAAACTGAAAAGTAAATTGAGTACCCCTATCCGAAATGATAGATGAGCGAACTCTGTGCAGTCTGAATAACTCTTAGCTATACAATCTATCATAATCCTCCGCTATATAAAATGTATGCATTGGCAAGAAGTGTGCGGACTTAGTCAGCCTATCTACAACAACCTAAATAGAAAGAGGTAACCCAATCACGAAGTCTATATTTACCACCTCCCACTTCTAAGTGGGTATACCAAACTCATGCATCACACCACCAGGTCTTTGGTTCTCTACCTTAACCTATTGGAATATTGCACACTTTACTATAAATTTAGCTATATCTTTCTTCATACCATTCCACAAATAGATTTTTATAATACCCATGCCTTTTTCCTAGATAGAAATTATCTCAAGGATGCTAGGACTTACTTTGAAATGTAAAGCCATCTTTTTACACGTGGTATTTTTGAGATTTTCACTTTGTATCATGTGGAAAATTTAGTTAGATTTTCAAAGGTACCAATTTTATCCAAATCTGACATCAGACAAGGAAGTTATGGACGTTTTACTTGGAACTGTCAGAAAAGCCCAGGTATGACGGCCAAGTTGATGGACCACCACATATGTGATAGACCACTACTTTGACTGTCACAACCAAGGCAGCTGAGCCACATACTAGATAAATATTTACGGACGAGTTAATAAACCATCAAAGTTGTGACGGACCATCATCCAGGCCGTCAACTCTAATCCAGTGAACCTCATTTTTGGTCCACGTCTGACGAGCTAAGTGACGGACCATCAAGTGTCTGATGGACCATCAGTCATACCATCACATGCTACGTTCAATTTATTTCTAGGTCATTTTAACAGGGATATTTTGATCACTTAACACTCGCCTACATATACCCAGATAGGTCTGAATTCAGCCATTATGCTCATTATTATTTCACAAATAAAAATAAACTAAGGTTTCTCTCTAAATTTAATCTCCAAGAAGAAGACCCAATCCTCTTCAAGAATCAAAGGATTTCAAACCCTCCAAGTTCAAAAACATCAAGAACCCTGAGTTAGGTATGCGTAGTGTTCATCTATGGACCCCTTTCGTTCATAGAGTTCAAGAACCATGCTTTTAAATGAGAAACTTTGATTTCCTTGTTGTTATGTGATGTTGTTCATGTTAATGATCATTGTTTAAGCTTGAAGATATTAATTTAGGTTGACTTCCATGATGTATGCATGGTTGTAGTTAAAACCCATAAATTTGGGTGGTTTAAGATGATTAAAATTGTTGAGAAAACCTATGCCCCAAAGTGTGCATGCAAGGTGTTTGTTAAAATGCCTAGAATGCTAAAAATCATGTTCCCATGACCCCATAGTATTTAAATGACAAGCTATGTTAATTCTTAAGATGATTCCGTATGAACTTTCATGCTATTGATATGTGTTGCTAGTATGATTATGCAATGAACATGATATTAAGGTTGTGAAAGTACTTGCATGTGACATGAAATCCTTTCCATGCAATACATTATTGATAACCATGCTTAGTATGAAATCCCTTATGTACGATATTATGAATTGTGAAACTCAAATCTTATGATCAAGTCATGTCATGTGTGTCAGCTTCTTTCCATCGAGTCCTGAGGGTGTTCTTACCTAAAAACATAGCTGTGTGCCTAGATCTATGTCATGTCATCATGATCATCTTATTCAAGCTACAATCTATAGAACTCAGTCAGTCATGTGACTCAAAAAACCTCAGAAATCTTATGATCTCACTAAAATCTCAAATAGTAGTTCTATTCCATCAGTCAACAAAAGTCAATTACTCAGTCCATGTACAGTCAGTTAAATCATGTTCATCCTCTTCAGATGGGAGTAGAATTTAGCACTGAGTAAACCCAAGGATGGGAACTCACCTTCCAGTTTAGAGTGTGATTCTTAGAAGTCATCCTTGTGTTCCAGAACTAAGTAGCCAGCGTACGTTGAGACATCTTAACCTATCAAACTAGGGTTGATGAGGTGACCTAACCTGTCAGTTTAGGTTTCCCACCATTCTCATTTGAGTACCTTCCAGATGAGGGTCACTCATAACTGTCCTTACCAGTGGCGCGGTATTGACACCCCTCCAGTCAGGGCAGAGATTGGACCCCAACTTATCTATATGCATTATTAGGGCATATCGTTTAAACAACTATCTCCCATAGTTTCAAACTCAGTCTAAGTAAAAACACTCAGACAGTTCTTCAGATACCAGTATACCAAGACTGTTAGATACAGTCAAATTCAGTTATAGTACGGAACTCAGATAGTTCCATTAGATACATGACTGTTACACACAGTCACTTATGTATTCAGAACTATAGTATCAGTTATGATCAGTTATCAGTAAACTATGTATTAGCATACAGATTTAGCTACCATGCATTCGCGATCTCAGTTTCTATGTATGCATGTTTGCACTCTCATATTTATATCCGTCATTTATTTAGCATTGTTCATAGATATAACCCTATTTATGTTCAGCCTACCTCATTCGTATACTTAGTACTCCAGTAGTACTGACGCATTCGCGCTATGGTACTTTCTCTTTATGTTACACCATAGGTTCAGAGACACGAGTTCCAAAATAGCAGTAGCAGTCGCATTCTAGTATACAGATTTTCAGTGAGTCCTCTTCATTAGAGGATGATATGATTTGATTTATTTCATTTATTATTTCAGTTAGCTATCATTTTATGGAGTTAGTTAGAGACATGTTCCTTCAACTTCTTATTCAGACAGTGTTTAGAGGCTTTCAGATTTAGTTCAAATTTGATTCAGTTTTTAGTTGTTTTGGGTATCTTTCACCCATATGGATGTTATTTTACCAGATTCTTTATTCAATCAAACTTTATGGCCTATATGTTCATGTTTTCTGCATTATTATGATATATATTATAGTGTATAGGTACATATATCAGTCATAGGTTAGCTTGTGGTCCTTCATGGTCATAAGCACCATGTAGCACTCCAGTTCAGAAAATTGGGGCACTACAAACTTGTTATCAGAGCCTAAGGTTCAATAGATTCCTAGAAAGTCAAAAAGCCGCATCTAGTAGAGTCTTGTGCATGGGTGTGTTGCGCGCCACATTTATGTACAGGAGGCTATGAGATGTTTTAGGAACAGTTTCCCTTCTTTCAGTATTCATGTCATGCTAGTGAGCATAATCTCAAGTTAAACTCTCAGTCTAATCCGTTCTTCCCTTATTTCAAAATATGCCTCCAAAGAGAAGAAACCATCCAATTTCTCAGCCTGAAGACCCTTTGGGAAAGCATGTTTCTCATGCAGAGTTTAGAGCCACATTCACAACACTTGCTCAGTCCATGTCTTCCCAGAATAAATGGCCACCCGTTATTCCGACCAATCCAGTGGCCAATTCCATAGCAGCTAGAATTTGGGACTTTACCTGAATAAACCCTTCATCTTTCTTCGGGTCTAAGTCTGACGAAGACCCTCAGGAGTTTATTGACCAAGTCCAAAAGGTCATTGACATCATGGGAGTTACTTCTACTCAGAGCGTCGAGTTAGTAGCATACCAGTTATAGGATATTGCTTACACTTGGTATAAATAGTGGAAGTCTAAGAGGTTAGAAGATGCAGCTCCTATAGAGTGGGAGGAATTTGTTATGGATTTCTTAGACAGATTCTTTCCCTAAGAGCTAAAGGAGGCTAAAGTTCTTGAGTTTATCAACCTCAGGTAGGGAAATATGATGGTTAGGGAGTATTCTTTCAGATTTACTCAGCTAGCCAGATATGCCCCTCATATGGTTGCAATAGGGCTAAGATAAGCAAGTTCATGTCAGGAGTGAATAATAGTGTGGTAAATGAGTCTAGATCTGTAATGCTAAATAGTGATATGGATTTATCCAGGCTCATGACTCATGCTGAACAGATAAAGGAGCAAAGGGTTAGGGCTAGGGAGAGGTAGAATAAGAGAGTAAGATCAAGCAATTTTAGTTTTTCTCAGCCCAAATCAGAGGGAGAAAATCGTTCCCAGTTTCATCAAAAGTCATCAGCTCTAGTTCAGTCTTTATCCGGTGCTCCATCTCCTAAGTTTAGAGATAGAGCACCCAGATCTAACTCTCAGGGCAATTTCAGCAATTCCCAAACTAACCCCCTATGTCAAACTTTTAGTAAGAACCGCCAGGGTGTTTGCAGAGCCGGTAGTGATATTTGTTTTGGTTGTGGCAAGCCAAGCCATAGAGTTAGATATTATCCTCATTTTAGTTATCAAGGTTAGCAAAATCATTCCACAAGTCACTCCGATCGCCCGAACCAGCAGGGTGCCACTTTTAGTGCTACTAGTGGGCAACACCCACACAAACTTTATACTCTCCAGACTCAACAAGATCAGGTACGTTACAGATTTTCCATGTTCATGTTTATACTTTGCTAGACCCAGGTGCATCCTTTCTTTTTATTACCCCTTACATAACAGGCAATTTTAGAATCAGTCCTGAAATTTTAGCAGAGCCCTTTTCAATCTCTACCCCAGTGGGTAAAACTATCATAGCTCGGCAGGTATATAGGAACTGTGATATTATGATATTTTAGAAATCTATGTCAGCAGATTTAGTCAAGTTAGAGATGACTAATTTTGATGTAATTCTCGGCATGGATTGGCTTCATTCCTGCTATACCATAGTCGGCAGCAGAAATAGGATAGTTCAGTTTCAGTTCCCAAATGATTCCATCCTAGAATGGAAGAGTAGTACTTCATATTTCAGGGGTCATCTTGTTTTCTACCTTCAGGCAAGAAAAATAATTTCTAAGGGTGCGTGTATCATCTTGTGCATATTAAGGATTCCAGTTCCGAATCTCCTAGTTTTGAATCAGTCCTAGTGGTTAATGAATATTCAGACATGTTTCCCAAAGACTTCTAGGCATTCCACCCAAAATGGAAATAGACTTCGGCATAGACCTTCTCCTAGATACTCAGCCTATTTCTATTTCGCCATACAGAATAGCCCCAGCTGAACTCAAGGAATTGAAAGATCAGTTGAAGGATCTCTTAGATAAGGGATTCATCAGGCCTAATGTATCCCCATGAGGTGAACCAATCTTATTCATGCGCAATAAAGATGGTTCTCTTAGGATATGTATCAATTATCATCAACTCACCAAAGATAAGGTCAAGAACAAGTATCCTTTTCCCAGGATAGATAACTTTTTTGAACAACTTCAGGGTGCCAGTTATTTCTCTAAGATAGACCTTAGATCAAGCTATCATTAGCTCAAAGTTAGAGGATATGACAGCCCGAAGATAGCTTTCCATAATCTGTATGGTCACTTTGAATTTCTAGTTATGTCCTTTGGTCTTACCAATGACCCTGCAGCTTTCATGGACTTGATGAATCGAGTGTTCAAGCAGTACTTAGACATGTTCATCATAGTCTTCATAGATGATATTATGGTCTATTCTTGCCAAGTTCAGTAAGTGCAAATTTTTGATAAGATCAGTAGCATTCCTTGGCCATATTATTTCCAGTGATGGCATTAGAGTATATGCTCAGAAGACTGAAGCAGTAAGAAACTGGCCTCACCCTATCTCTCCATCAGATATCAGGAGTTTCTTGGGTTTGGCTGGCTATTACAGATACTTTGTCAATGTATTTTCTTCTATTGCATCTCCTATATCCAAATTGACTCAGAAAAAGGTTAAGTTTCAGTGGTTAGATTCTTGAAAATAGAGTTTTTAAGAGTTGAAGACTTGACTCACCTCAGCCCCAATTCTAACTCTTCCAGATGGTTTAAACAGTTTTGTAGTATATTGTGATGTGTCCAAAGTGGATTTAGGTTGTGTCCTCAGGAAGCATGGTAAGGTCAAAGCCTTTGTCTCCAGACAGCTAAAGTCCCATGATAAGAATTATCCTACTCATGATCTTGAGTTAGCAGCCGTAGTATTTCCCCTAAAGACTTGGAGGCATTATTTATACGGAGTTCATGTAGATGTATTCATAGATCATAAGAGTCTCTAGTATGTCTTTTCTCAAAAGGATCTCAATCTTTGTTAGAGAAGGTGGTTATAGCTCTTGAAGAATTATGACATGAGTGTCCTTTATCACCCGGGAAAGGACAACGTTGTGGCCGATGCTCTAAGTAGACTCTCCATAGGTAGTGTTTCTCATGTAGAGGATGATAAGAAAAAGATAGCCCAGGAAATTCATTAGCTTGCTAGACTAGGAATTCACTTAGTCGACTCTTCAAAGGGTATTGTATGTATTCAAAGTAGTTCAGAGTCATCTCTAGTTTTCGAGGTGAAATAAAAGCAAGACAGGGATCCCAACCTTGTCAAGCTAAAAGAGTCAGTTCAGAATCAGAAAGTAGAGGATTTCTCCCAAAGGGGAGATGGTTTGCTTCGTTGTCAGGGTTGTCTATATGTTCCAGGTGTAGATGACTTAAGGCAGCAACTTCTTGCAGAAACATATGGTGCGCTATACTCTATTCATCCAGGGGCCACTAAGATGTACCGCGACTTGCGGAAGATTTATTGGTGGAGTGGGATGAAATGAAATATTGCAGAGTTTGTGGCTAAGTGCTCTACATGTTAGCAGGTTAAGATAGAGCATCAGAAACCTAGTGGGTCCATGCAGGAGTTCACCATTCTTACTTGGAAGTGGGAAGAAGTGAACATGGATTTCGTGATGGGTTTGACTCAAACTTGTCATTAGCATGATTCAGTTTGGGTTATTGTAGACAGAATGACCAAGTCATCTCATTTCCTTCCAGTTCATACCTCTTATTAAGCCAAGGATTATGACAAACTCTATATCAGGGAGTTGGTTAGATTACATGGTGTTCCATTATCTATCATCTCAGAAAAAGATACACAGTTTACCTGTCACTTTTGGAAAGCATTTCAAAAAGGTCTTGATACCCAAGTTTATCTCAGTACCACCTTTTATCCTCAGATAGATGGTCAAGCAGAGGAGAACCATTTAGACTCTTAAAGATATGCTAAGGGTGTCTGCAATTGATTTCAAGGGAAGTTGGGATGCCCAGTTGCCCTTTATTGAGTTTGCATACAATAATAGCTATCATTCCAGTATTCAGATGGCTCCATTCGAAGCTCTCTATGATAGGAGGTGTAGGCCTCCAGTCGGTTGGTTCGAAGTTAGTGAGGCCTCAGTCATCGATCCTGACTTAGTATTCGATGCCTTAGAGAAGGTTCAGTTGATCAGAGAGAGACCTCAGGCTACTCAGAGCCGACGGAAGTCTTATGCAGATGTTCGTAGAAAGGATCTCGAGTTTGAGGTCAATGACTATGTCTATCTTAATATCTCTCCTATTAAGGGAGTGAAGAGGTTCAGCAAGAAAGGGAAACTTAGTCCCCGCTATGTCGGTCCCTTCAGGATTCTTAGTCGCTTTGGAAAGGTAGCTTATGAGCTTGAATTGCCTTAAGATCTAGCCTCAGTTCATCCGATCTTCTATGTCTTCTTTCTCAAGAAGTACATAGGTGACCCAGCAGTTGTATTCCCTATTCAGAACATTGATGTTCAGGACAGCCTCTCTTATGAAAAGATTCCAGTCAAAATTTTAGACTATCAGATTTGTAGGCTGAGGAACAAAGAAGTCCCTCTAGTCAAAGTTCTGTGGTAAAATCAGTCCGTTGAGGGAAATACTTGGGAAGCATAAGCAGATATGCGTACCAAGTACCCTCACCTTTTCTCCGCCAACCCAGATCAAGCTCAAGGTAACAGTCCTCCATAAGCTTATTCAGTTTCACATTCAGCATTCAATACAACTTGATATTTCGTTTCATGTTCATATTCCATCACAAATTTCGTATCAAGTACCATTTCATATTCATTCATGCATACATGTATCAGTACAGTAAATAATAAGCACTTAACACACTAGGATAAAGGTCATGACACATGCATTTAAAATTATGGATCAAGAACATGGAAAATACACCTTCACCGTGATGCGGTGGAATCGCGTTGAGCTAATGGAATTTTTCATTTAAAGGACGAGTGCAATTTAGGGGCTTGGCCCGATATGTGCTTATCACTTTGAGCCACTAGAATTTTTCATCCAAAGGAAGAGTGCGATTTTGCACTTTACTGTGACACAGTTATGATCATGGTGAGCAACTGGAAATACAATTCGAACATGATTCAAACCTCATCCAAAAATTCCAAAACTTCCTCGAGACATGCTCCTTACACCCCTAAATACTAATCAACTCAAAAATCATCACCTCAGATCCCAGAAGGACAACTAAAAAATCCACAAAGTTAAGGATTCAAATATATGACTAAGTCTCCATCACTTAGTGAAATTTTCATGTTCTAAGCTTTTTATGTATAAATTTGGAGCTAAACTGAACTAAGGATAATACGGCATATTACAGAAAGCTCCATTTCATGTTATAGGTAGTTCTAGATATTTTGATTTTATTTTGGATATTGGTTTTGGCCATGGTTGGGGGCATGTCCCAACCGGATTATATTTCTCTTTTGGTTAGAAGCTTTGTGGTACTATTATAGGTAGGAATGGGTGGAATCATTATTGGTGTTAGCACTGGCATTGGAATAAGTTGGAGGACTGACATCATTAGACGATATTGTTTGTTGTTCCATCGTATTTTATTTTGGTATTAATTATATTATGTTTTGGAACATCTTTGGTTGTGTCCTAGTTTATGGCCCTTGTTTCGGTATTGGTTTCGTATGGTTGGATTGTTTGTATGGGATGGTTGGACTTTGTTCGGTGGGTAACGGTTGCGATCCTATCCTAGAGACTTTATATGAGCTGGTACACTATCTTGTTTCATGCTCAAAATTCAGCTAACTCAAGGCAGGCGACTAGAGGTTGGGTTGGGTAACAGTGGTGGTCTCCGATCCCGGTTGGACTTGGGACGCCCATTACAATAAGACCCTTGTCAGATCGTGTCATAAACACTGATAGGGGCATCAATTTTATACTTTCCCCTAGATCACTCAAGGCAAGGACCACATCACTATCACCAATTTATATGGGGAGGATGAAACTCCTTGAGTCCTTCAATTTCTTTGGTGTCTTCCTCATCAACACAGAACTACACTTCTTAGTAAGGGCCATCGTCTTAATATCCTGAAGTTTCATATTATTAGTCACCACAGCCTTCAATTACTTAGCATACTTAGGCATGCTCTGCAAAACATCTAACAAAGGAAGATTAATGTGAAGTTTTCTGAACGTGTCAAAGAACTTCTTGAAACGTGTATCCTTCTTAATCTTTTTGAGTGTTTGAAGGAATGATTATAGTGGTCGGTCAATTACATGCTCAGTAGTCTTTGGGTACTTAGACTTCCCCTACTTTTCATCATCTTTAACTTAAACATGCTTCTACTCAACCTATTGTGGGACTAACTCTGCCTGAACCTCTTTATTTTTCTTGGGAGGCTTGTCAATAAGATCTTTACCACTCTTTAAGGTGATTGCCATAACCTGTTTTATGTATTCTATTTCACTTGGATTTTGACCTTGTGGTCTGGTGTTCTGTATTTGATCTAGCTACCCCAACTGTGCCTCTAAATTCTTTTAAGCAAGCTGTTGATTCTTTATCTCAGTAGCCATTTCTTCTTATTTTGCCAGGTTCTTCTTCAATGTCTCTTCAATTTTATTGGCTTGTATATTGTGTTGTTGCTAAAATTGTTAAGTATGATTATTACCCTATGAATCATAGGGATGAGTTTTCCACTTGAGGTTGTAGGCATTTGTATAAGTTGGCTTCTTTGCATTGCACACAAAGTTTACAGTGACACGGCCCACACCGAGGCCTTGTCGTAATGGGCATCTCAAGTTTAATCGGAACTAGAGACCACCCTCGATACCCAATACAACCAACCAATATATACCCTGAGTCGGATGAATTTTGAACATATAACAAAATAATACATTTGAAGATATAACTAAGTCAATCCATCCAATAACCAACAAACAAAACCAAAGACAATAATCCAATATATATATATATATATATATATATATATTATAATCATTCCATACCCAAGTCCACAATTTTCTAGACAAAGCCTCTAAACCAAACCAAAGAGTATCTAGTCGGGACATGCCCCCGACATAGACAAAAACCAAAGTCTATGGAAAGACAAAAGTATGTAAAGTAAACCACCCTATTAAATGGATGCATTACAAACTATGGAAGCTTACTACTTCAATCCAATACCGACTGCCCCAAAATCCTATCAATAAGTAGGAGGAGTATTATGGTTGGTTCCTACATCACGTAAGGATACAGAGCCCAAAGACAGTTTAGTGGGTGAACACTAGCACACATTAACGATAAGGATAAAATGATGCCAACCATTAAAACTAAGTAAACCTACCATATATATTTACAACCATACATACATATATATATATAACCATGCCAGGATAAGGAATAGGATTTAGCCTGCCTTTAAAACCATTAACCAGGGTATGTGTAGCGTAACTTTTATAATCCACCCACGAGCTATATAGGTCCAAACTTACCCCCAGGATAAGCCTTGATGTGTGTATCCATACGAATCAAAGATACCATAGTAGTAAGGAATTTTCGTGTACCCTTCGCTCTCTATGATATATAAATATAAGTGTTAGGGGATTCTTATGTACCCCTCAAGTATATGGTCACCATGACCAATCCTCGTGTCAGCAAATATGAGTTTCTAGTGTCCATCCTTTGGACTCACACCTTCACGGTTAACTATCACACCCCACAATTATTGCTCAATTAAAATCATTACTACACAACCAAACCACCATTGCATTTATTATTAACCAAGGATATAAGTAGTGGTATCGTCATACCGACTATAGCTTGCAAGAAATGTCCTTATCCATTCTTAGGAGATTCCTAAGCACCCCATAGGTTACATTATTCAGTTTACTAGGGGGATTCCCATGTACCCCGTAATTACATCATCATTAGGCTTACTTGGGGGATTTATGTGTACTCAGCAAGTATATCATTATTAAGTCTTGCTTGAGGGATTCCCTTGTACCCCACAAGATTTTCATCATTCAAACCAAATTCATTATTTCATTCACTTTGGGGCCATCTCCTGTATCCCACAAGGTTGTCATTCAAAATAATTTCATAGACACCAAGGCATTACTATTTAACCATTCAAAACCTTTTACACCAATTTAGGGTTCTATTACCAAACCATATCATACAATAACTTAAATGAAAGTTCAACAATAGAGTAAAACATCCTCATCGGCATTTTATCAAATATGTTGAGGGAATACCTTTACCAAGACCAAAACCAAAGCATAAACTATAAAGTTTAGGGTTACCCATGACCCATTTGTTAAACTACAACCAACAAACACATATATATGCAAACCACCACCAAAAACATGTGAAAACATAATTTAAACCAAGAGTAAACAATACTTAACAATATTTATCCAAAACCCTCAACATTGGTTTTCAAAAGCACCATTTATGATTGATAATCAATTTTTAGGACATATTAAAACATACCTTTAGCTAGATCTAACACTGAGGGAGGAGTACATGCCTTATACAATAAGATTCACAGAGGGAAGCTTGACTCTTGATCCCTTTGAAGAACACTTGTAGAAACCCTAGCCCCAATCTTCAAGAGAATGATAGAGAGAGTATTTGGTGTGTTTCTATCTTTCAAGGTAAGTTATGAGAGGCCACCAAGTGTTATATAACATGGAGACATAAGGATTTTGGGGTGGGAAATATCTAGACTAACCTCAGCTTAAAAGCTGAAAAATACATGCAGGAGGGTACAACCCCCCCCCCCCCCTTAGCCATACCCTAGGGTACGAGTGGTACCCTAACTCGGGCCCTAAACCTCACCATGGACCTCCAAATTGATCATCATACGACCATAGAAGGCCAAGTCGCATCATGTCATACAAGTGGTACCCTTGGGTTCATACCTTGGTCATAATTATCAAGACCCTACTTAAGACATCATACGACTTGGTAACATACCACTCGTAAACTATCATATGATTGATATGATGCCTAGTCATACCTAGGGCAGAAACTAACCCATACACATTATCAAACATATGAGAGAGGGAGTACTAAACCGTATCTTAGCATACAACTAGCAAACTCAAGAATTTTGCAAAGGCTTAAGTTTAGGGTGTTTCATTCTCCCTACTTAGGATCATTCATCCTCTAATGACGGGTAAGGGCAAGCACAAGCATAAGATAATACATCAACAAACATCAAACATCCATCCAATCAAATTAGAAGGCAAAGACATAAATTAAGATGACAAGATCATCACATACCCCAAGCACGATTTACACCTCAACACCTCTATCCTAACCTATAACTAAATTAGAAGACAAAGATGCAAGGAAATCCAACCCTTCCTTTAACCAAGTTAGAAAACAAAGATGTGATAAAGAACATATACCTTTTGCATGAGTTTTCAAAATGAATAACCAATGCAGATACTTAGACTCCATGTCCACTTTCACATCCTAATTGGCTTCCCCGGACTTTTAGTTCCACCATAGAACCTTCACCAAAGCCACATCTTTTGTTCATAACTGGTGAACTTACCAATCTAAGACCCTTACCAAGAATTCCTTATAGGACAAAGAATCTGAGATACTAATACCACCTAAAAGAAAACAACTAATGAAGGACCATCCAAACTTTACCTCAACACAAACACATGGAATATCAGGCAGATAGAACTCATGCTAGAGAGCAAGTCCAATTCAACTCATATTTCCCATAGACACCTCACTACAAGAGCCTGACTCTAGCCATACACTACTTCCATGTTCAAGCATATCCAGAGTAAAAAGGAATTGACTTAGGCCACCAGGATCTACTCCTTACATCCACCCAAAATAATACTCCTCTTCCACTACTACTACCAAGCATCATACCCCATCAAGATTTTCAAGTATCCAACACAATGATTGGTATATCTATCAACCACAATATTCAAGCCTACCGTTTCTATACACGCGGTATGGTCTACCCTTCCAAAGATTTAGTAACCACTATTATTTTTCATAAGGATTCTCATCGCCTTTCCTCTTCTAACCATTTCTCATGGTACAACCTTACCTCACCCTCCAAAACCTTTGCTCTAGTAGTCACCTAGACTCTCTCCTACTTAGGGACTTTTACCTCTCCTCAATTTTAAAACATCACTACACCTCTAAAGCCACTACAACTCTACTATAAGAAGGGTCATTAAGGAACTAAAGTACAAGAATTAATCATGCCTCCTGAGGCGAGACCTCCCAAAGTGAGACACGGTACAGTAAGTACTAGGTATTTCACAGAAACCTCCTAGATCATAAATGAAGATCCACCCCGACACAACATACCATAGAAGGAGTCCTTCGTAATGGACACCAAAAGACACACGACCCTATATATCATAGGTAATGCTACTTAAGGTCAACATTCATATCCAGGGAACAAGGCGAATACAGAATGCGAACCTTAGGCATAAGTGCTACCAGAATGCACGTAATACTAGGAGAGTCCTATTTTGACCGACATTGGAGAGAATCACTAGAATATAAATCCTGGCCTTCCCTTAAAGTCCACCATAAAAATAAAATTTAAGATTAACCCTTGATCTTCACCTTACTATACCTATAAGCACAACACTCTGCTCTAAAGGGTATCACCAAGGATGATCATTAGGGATGCTTGGTTCTCCTATACCTAAATCCTCATCCTTCCAAAGGCTACCTAAAGCCAAGTATAGTTATCTGAACTCCATGTAGTAACCCAACCAATGACCTAACCACCAATCCACCAGAGTTTCCTTACTACCAAAAGATACCACACACACCCTATAGACTTTTTTAGTAATCACGGAGCCACCTATCAAGGTAAAAACAAAAAAAACAAAAATAACCTAGGGACCAAAACTAAATTACACAGCCATAAGGGAGGTCACATAAGAGAGAAGGGGCCCCAGGACAAGTAAGCAATACACAACACGAGAAAAGAGTTAAAACATATAAGTTTTAGAATCAGAAGATGCCTCAGAATCCTGAGGGATAGTAAAATCATTCAGACGATCTTGACCAGTTTCAAAGCCAGAAACAACACTCTTTAGTGCAAGAGCTAGAGAAGTGGCAATCGGTTTCCTATTTGCCCAAGAAGCAATCCTTGTGGGACACTCTCATTATATATGACCCAACTAACCATAATTAAAATGATAATTCCTCCCTTCCTAGCAACAACCATGGTGTGACCGACCACCAAATCTACAAGAAGGATAGGGTGGTGCAGATTAGGCCCCACTAGCCAGAGATTTGGCACCTTGTTCCTTAGAAGTGTTACTATGCTAAAAATATTTGTCATCTAATGTCTTTGGGTAGGGAGAACTAGATATAGAATAGGAGTTAAGTCTCATCTAACTCTTTCTCTTATACCACTTACCACCATATTGTTGGCCTTTCCTTTATTCAGAAAATTGAGACCTCTTACCCTGCTTATTTATTGACCTTTCTTTATTCTCCCCTATACTAATAGGATAAGACTAGCATGATAGAGTTGTCACTATCCAGGTCAATAGATGAATAAAATGTCAAAACTCGGCATTGGTAACCTCTCCTTGATGTAATTGAGCATGAGTTCCACTTTTCAGAGTAGGGTCAATAGAGACCGATGGAACTCCACGGGGAAGATAAATAACTGCGACCCTTGATCGATTCTGTGATCCATGAGTTGGACTAGATCCATCCAAGTTATCCTTGAGTAGGACAGGTAAGTTTCTACAAACTTTAGATTACTGAGAGGACATGATCTAAAAAGTGAACCAAAAGAATATTTAGGGAAAATTCAATATATACCCTGATTCAGATGAATTCCAAACATATAATAAGATAATACATTTGAAGATATAAAGAATTTGGGATGGGTCTACTTCCTAGACCAACCTAACCAAGTCAATCCATCCAATAGCTAACCAACTAAACCAAAAAAGATAATCCATTATATATATATATATATCATGATCCTTACATACCCAAGTCTATGGTTGTCCATACAATGCCTCTAAACCAAACCAAAGAGTATCTAGTTGGTACATACCCCCGACCATACCCAAAAACCAAAGTCTATAGAAAGATAAAAATATGTAAAGTGAACCACCACATGAAATGTATGCTTTTTGAACTATAAAATCTCACCACTTCAATCCAACACTGACTTTCCCCGAATCTGATCAATGAGCAGGAGGCGTAGCATGGTCGATTCTTGTATCGCGTAGAGATACAGTGCCCGAAGAATGGTTAGCGAGTGAACACTAGCATGCACTCAGGATAAGGATAAAATGATGCCAACCTTTAAAACCAAGTAAACCAACCATATGCATTTATAACTATATATATATATATATATATATATATATAACTATGCCAATAAAGAGAATTAGGTTTAACATGCCTTTAAAACCATTAACCTGGGTATGTTTAGCATAACCATAATAATCCATCCACAGCTTATATGGGTCAAGACTTACCCCCTAGATGGGCCCTAATGCTTGTTCCTGCATGAACTAGAGATACCATAGAAGTAGGGGATTCTTGTGTGCCCTTCACTCTCCATGATACATATATACAAGTGTTAGGGGATTCACATATACCTGTCAAGTATATGGTCATTATGACCAATCCATATGTCAGCAAACATGAGTTTATAGTGTCCATTCTTTGGATCACACCTTAATAATTAGCTGTTACACCCCGCCGTTGTTTCCCAGTTAAAAATATTACCACACAACCAAACCACTATTCCATTTATTATTAACCATGGCTATAAGTAGTGGTATCATCATACCGACTATAACTTGGAAGCAATGTTATAAGACCCCACAAAATTCTAATCTTAACTCAGTCCATTAGAGCTTGAAAAGAGGTGTGAGACTTAGAAATTTCAGCTAAGTATTTACACTTGGAATTTATTTTAGCCTTCGTAGGTTGGAAAATCTATTTCATGGCCCTCATGACCTTAAAGTAATGATATTTAGGTTGAATCATGATCAGGAATGTCAGTGGGTGTTTCTGGACATGTTTTGAATTTCTTATAATTCGTTTGAAACCCATTTGAAAGCTTAAACCAGTGGATCAATGTGATTTTGATGAGCCACATCCCTCATCGCGTCGATCAATGTTTTCCTCCAGCTCCCAGTGCAAATTCTAGTGAACCGATGCAAACTCAATGCGGTGCATTAGCCATTGCATTGATGCCAACAACACAACACGTCGGTCTGCGTGTTGCTAGACCAATTTTTTATTCATTAAAAATAACATCTAGAGGGGTAAATAGGACATTTTACTCACTTTTACCCAGCCCTTAAAACATGAAATTCAGCCCTCACTAAGCAAATTACACTCGTTTCTCTCAAATTTATCTCAAGAGTAAAACCCTAGAACATTAATTTCAAAATCAATTCTTAAGAACACTCTATCAATCTTCAAGAATTCAAGCATTAAGGCATGTTAATTGTTCATCCAAGGGTTTTCTTCCACCCTTGGAGTTCAAGAAACCCTTTGAACTACAATTAAATAGTTTTGATAAGTTTCATAATTGAATTTGATTGTGTTCATGACTATGATGTTAGTTGAGTTTATAATCCATGATTAATTACAAGTTCATAAGAAATAGATGGCATGTGTAGGTTATGGTGTAGTTTTATGTTAACCCATTTGAAATTTTAAGTTGGGATTATGATTATGATGCTTGCATATTATATTACAGTCGTGTGCATAAATTATTCTCTACAAGTGTTTTGCTGAATTATTCATGTGAGTTAATTAATGAAATCATATCATGTTAGCATGTCTACAAGATCATGTATATCAAGTGATTGACAAAATGTCTAAATTGATGCATTTTAGTGAGTAAGTACTATTATGCTACTAAATTCATGCAGTGTTCTACTTTTCATACTATCGAGTCCTGGGGGTATTTAATACCCAAAGAATCTAGCTATTTACTAAAGCTATAGCAGTTACAGAATAGTTTTAATAGTATTCAGTAATCAGTCTTAATTTAGTATAGTTCAAAACTCAGTAGTATTCAATTTCAAACTCAGTAAACTCAGTCAGTTCACAAAATTTAGTCAGTAATCGGTCCAGTACTCAAAGAACTCAGTGTTAGTCCTGTCCAGTTCATATAATCAATTCAGTGTCTTTCAGTTGGGAGTAGGATTCAGCACCGAATGAGCATAGGGATGGGGCCTCACCCGTTAGTTAGGACTGAGATCCCTAGAAGCAATCCCTAAGTTCCAGAACTACGTAGCCAGCGTAAGTTATGAGATGTCACCCTTTAGACAGGACTGATATACTCAGGGATCACCCGCTAGTTAGCACTGATCTTAGGGGTCACCCGCTAGACTATGACTGACCCCACAGTCAGGTGTCTTTACCCGTGGCACAGTACTAATACCTTTTTAATTGGGGTTACAGATTGGACCCCAAATCAGTTATCTTATTTGGGGCATGTCGGTTAGATGATTACCTCCCATAGTTTCAATTTCAGTCTCAGTATATAACTCAGTCCAGTTCTACAGATTTATGACTGTCAGATATAGTCACCCAGCTCAGTATATAACTCAATCAATTTTATAGAATCAGGACTGTCAGATAACCTAGTTATCAGTAATACAGCATCAATAAAACTTAAATAGTAGTAAATCAGTATTCAAAACTCAGTATCCAGTGTTATCATGACCTCAGTTATAGTTTACATATTCATGAATGTACTCACATTCAGTTATGTTCATGTTACTCAATCAGTTATTGTTCATGAATATGAGCCTACCTCACTTAGCATACAAGTTCATTCAAAGTACTGATGTACACTTTTCTTTGCACTATGATGTCTTATATCATAGGTTTAGACACACAGGCTCCTGACCGTAATTAGCATCCCAGCCTACCAGCAGCAGACTTATTAGTGAGTCCTCATATTTCAAGGAAAATGTTATTACTTCAGTTTATCAGTAGTTTAGTAGTCAGAGTTAGTTGGGGGCTTGTCCATCAACTCCAATTTCAGACAGTTAGAGGCTTTCAGACTAGAGTATTTCAGATGGATATTTTCGTATTCAGTTTTTTGTATTTAGTATTTATTTTCAGTTTTGAACCTTATGGCAAGTTTCTACCAAATTTTTGCATTTTCACAATATTATTACTCAGTTATTGCAGCAGGTACCAATCATGGGTTAGCTTGTGGTCCTTCGGGATTATGAGCACCGTGTAGCATCTAGGGTACAGACTCAGGGTGTTACAAATGTCCTTAACCATCTTTAGGGGATTCCCATGTATCCCATAGGTTACATTATTAAGTTTACTTGGTGGATTCCCATGTAACCTGCAAGTACATCATTATTAGTCTTACTTGGTAGATCCCGTATACCCCACAAGTATTTCATTATTAATTCTTTCTTGGAGGATTCCCATGTACCCCACAAGGTGTTCATCATTCAAACCAATTTCATCATTTTATTCAGTTGGGGTATTCTCATGTACCCTACAAGGTTTTTATTCAAAATAATTTCATGGCCACCAAGGCATTACCATTTAACCATTCCAAACCATACAAACCATTCAAAATTATTCAAACCAATTTAGGGTTCCATTACAAAACCATACCATGCAATAGCTTTAATAAAAGCTCAACAATAGAGTAAAACAACCTCATATGTATTTTATCAAACAAGTTGAGGGCATTTCTTTACCAAGACCAAAACCAAAGCATAAACCATCAAGTTTAGTGTTGCCCATGACCTATTTCTTAAACCACAATGAAAAAGCACACACATATGTAAATCTCCACCAAAATTTTTTGAAAACATAATTTAAACCAAGAGTAAACAATACTCAACAATATGCATCCAAAACCCTCAATATTGGTTTTCAAAACCACCATTTATAATTCATAATCAATTCTTAAAACACATTAAAACATGCCTTTTGTTGTAACTAACAATAAGGGAGGAGTATATGCCTTATACAAGAAGATTCATAGAAGGAAGCTTGACTCTTGAGCCCTTTGAATAACACTTATAGAAACCCTAGCCTCAATCTTTAAGAGAGTTATTAAAGAGAGTATTTGGTGTATTTCTATCTTCCCAAGTAAGTTATGAGAGGACAATAAGTTTTATATAATATGGAGACATAAGGGTTTTGGGGTGGGAAATGTCCAGACTACCCTCAGCTTAAAAGTTGAAAAGCATACTCATGAGGGTACGACAACCACTCTTAGTTGTACCCTAGGTTAGAGTGGTACCCTAACTCATACCCTATACCTCACCATGGACCTCTAAATTGATAATCATATGACCATACAAGTCCAAGTCATATCATAGTATATGAGTGGTACCCTTGGAGTTGTACCTTGGTCAGAATCATCAAGACTCTACTTAAGACATCATATTTGGCAACATACCACTTACACACTATCATATGATTGGTATGATGCCTAGTCGTACCTAGGGAAAAAACCAACTCATACACACTGTTAAACATATAAGAAAGGGAATACTAAACTGTATCTAAGCATACAACTAGCACCTATGAATCATACCTTATCTAGAATGCCCAAAACTCAAGAAATTTTGCAAGAGCCAACGTTTAGCGTGTTTCATAAAGACTCCAAATTTCCTTCATAAGTCTTCAAAGTGACTATTGTTGCCACAAATATCACACCAAGATAGGGTCTGCTGAATTGTATTCACCTGAACCTAAGACTGATTCACCCTTACTTTGCTAAACTGTGTCATCATCTAATTATAAAGAGCTGACAATTGGGCGTCTAAGGCTGTGACACTATCAAATTCAATCATCCCTACAATCTTTCTTACTGCACCTCTAGAGATGTTACCATGCTAGTCGGTATTACCTTATATAATTTTATTAAATAAGGTATAAAGATCCTCACATGTTTTCTCTAATACTTTACTACCTGTAGCTAAAAATATAACAAAAATTTCATATTATGGTTAAGTCCTTCAACAAAGACATGACCTAATACCTCATTGGACTATTGGTAGTTTGGAAAATCTCGTAGAAGAGATATAAACCTTAGAATAATATAATTTCTAATCTAGATTCTTCTTGTAGCTCAAAATCTCACTATGTAGCCTTGTATTCTTATCGAATGGGAAGAAATAGATGAGAAATTTTTGGGCCAAGTCATCCTAAGTAGTAATAAAACTTGTCGATTCAGCATTTAACCACTTCTTTACTTCCTTCAAAAGTGAGAAGAGGAAGAGTATTAGTCTAATCTAATCCATAGAGACTCCAGTGGGGAATAAATGTGTCACTTATTTCCAAAAAGTTCTATAAAAGGACCTATGGATCCTTATGTGACAAGCCAGTAAACTACTCACTGTTGTGCAAAAGCTATACCATATTTTATTAAATCTCAAATCTAACTCTCAATTTTGGTCTACGGATGGTAGGGGTAACATTAGTTATGAGTGGGATTGCAACTTCGTGTATGGTCCTGCGGGCTGGTGGTCTTCAGCCATGGGTGCAGGAATATCTTTTTCTTGGTGAATCTGAGGTATCTAATAGTAAAGTACTGCTTTTCTTCAACTAGTTAAGTGTTGCTCAGGTTTGAGATATAGTTCAACCAACTCCCTATCCTTTGCTAGCTTACTTGCTTTTCAAACCCATGCCTACAAATTCAAAAGATATGATTAAGTAATTTGTACTTAAGAAATCAAAAATCAAAACTAAAACTAAGAAGGTTTCCAATTTATAAGTCCTTGATATTAGTGCCAAAAACTTGTTGAGCCCAAGCACATACGTAAGTGTACGTGGTCCACCAAGTAGTAAAATGGCCTCTAAAGCCAAGTATCAATCCCACAGGGACTTATGTTAAACAACTATCCAATTCTAGTTCACTATTAATATGAATCAAGATCTAAAGTAACCGACGGTATTCGAGAGCTAACAATTAAAAGTAAACTTAACAATATGGTAATGTAAAGGTTCTTTGTCAGTAAAGGAGAGAAACCCAGAGTTAAGAAACTATGAACAATCCTATTAAGATGTATAACTTTGTTTATTTAGTTAATTATCTTTGTTTCTAGTTTACGGGGTTGATATCATGATTTTGGCCTTCTGAACCTCTAATCAACTATCTAACTTGGCCTCACAACTACATCGTTGAGAAGAGATGTAAGAACTAAGGGCAACACATTTGTATTTGTTCCTAACTATGAACCAAATAAGATGGATTAGGTATATTCCTATAGAAATTATCACTTTAATTCATTAAGAGGTTATAATCCTATCCTATATATTCCTTGTTCTACTCCATCGTTCCTTCGTCCAGGCTCTGGATATATTTATGCATTTATTCTATGGGTTTATAGTTAGTGGAATAGTAAATTACAAGGATATATTAACAATCCAAAAATATAATAACATCAAAAAACTCAATTAACAAGCAAAAGTATTCATGTTCTTGGCCTTAATCCTAGATAGAGGTGTTTAGCAAATCATGGATGTACAAAGAATTAAAGAGATAAAATTCATGTAATAATACAAAATTTAACTAAATATCATGTTAATCACCTCACTACACTTTCTATAATAATAAACACCATAAATTAGAGCTTTAAACAAGATAGATTCACACAAGACTAACTAGAATAGCACATAGCTCAAGCTAAGAGTACTAGTTATCCTATTTGAACTTTAAATGTACATTTTTCTTCCAACTTTGCTTTGAACACAACTTAAACATTACAAATACATAACTTAACACGTATGATTATTTATACAAAGATTAACTCATTATGCATATAAGAAGTCCTCAAAACTAAGCTAAATACGTGTAGATAACAACACTTAAGTGCAAACATCTACCTAAGATCATAAGTCTAATGTAGTTGTTGATGCCTTGAGATAAAAGTCAACTAGAATAGATATCTTGGCACATATTTTGACTCAAAAGATATATTTGGCCTTGGAGATTCAGTCTTTCGCTAACCATATAGTTAGGCTTGTTATTTCTACACCTAGGTGTGTTTTCACATCTATGTAGTCCAGGTATTTGTTGCTGCAAAAAATTTAGGCTCATTATTTTGATAATGTTAGGTTGAGAGTGATTTGGGATAAGGTTTTAATAGTGAGAATCAGGAAGCCTCGCTTGATCCAGATGGTGTCTTAAAGATTAGTGGCTGAGTTTGTTTGTCGAGAATGGGTAGCTAGATTAGATTGATATTGGAGAAGGCTCATTGTTCCAGATATTTCATTTATCTTGGAGTGGCTAAGATGTATCATGATTTTAGATAGAATTATTGGAGGGGTGGTATGAGGAAGAATTGAGCAGATTTTGTAGCTCATCACCTATGTTTCTAGCTGGTGAAGGATGAGATTTTAAGACCTAGTGGTTTACTTCAGAGGTTAACTATTCCTGAGTGGAAATGGGAATGAATCACTATGGACTTTATGACTAGGTTGCGTCGTACGTCTCATGGTTCTGATAGTGTTTTGATCATCATAGACTGGTTGAACAAATATTTTTATTTTATTTAAGTTTAGGTTTCCTTCAGTGCTGAGAGGTTGGCTCACATCTATTTTTGTGAGATAGTTTATCTTTATGGTATGCCAGCATTTATTATCTCGGATCGAGGTTCAGTATTTCCACCCTACTTTTGAAAGATTTTTAAGGAGGAGTTAGGTATATGGGTTGATCTTAGAATAGCATTTCATCCCTAAAACGACAGTCAGTTGGAGCAAACTATTCAGGTTTTGGAGGATACGCTCTGTGCTTATGTGATGGACTTTGGAGGTCAGTAGGAGCAGCATCTAGCTTTGGTAGAGTTTGCATATAATAATAGCTACTGGTCTAGTATTAAGATGGCTGCTTTCAAGGCTTTATATGGTGGGCATTATCACTTTCCAGTTGGTTGGTTTGATGTTTCATAGATTAGACCTCAAGTAACAAACTTACTTTATGAGTCTTTAGATAAAGTTTGGATCATTTAGGATAAACTTTGAGTGACTTGGAGTAGGCAGAAGTGCTACGCAGATCATTGAATTCATTTCTTGAGATTTAGTGTTTGTGATTGAGTCTTCCTTCGTGTGTCATCCATTAAGGGATGATGAGGTTTTGGAAGAGGGGAAATCTTAGAACCGGGTATATTAAACCTTTTAAGATCCTTCAGACTATTAGGGATATGGCTTATGAGTTAGAATTGCCCCCAGATTTGTCAGTTGTTCATCCAGTCTTTCAAGTTTCTGTGCTTTGGTGTTATATTCTAGATGATTCTCATGTCACTCATTGGGATTCAATCCAGTTGGATGAGCAATTGTCTTTTTTTGAGGAGTTTATGTCCATTTTAGTAAGAGAGTTATGTTTTAGAGTTTTTCTTATAGTTAAGGTCCAATGGAGGCATTGGCCTATAGATAAATCTACTAGGGAGGATGAGTCTGATGTGTATGGTAGTTATCCCCAAGATTTTATGGATTTAGGTATTTATATTATCTTTAGTTTGAGGACAAATGAGATTCTTAGTGGTCGATAATGTAATAATTTGATTTTTAGTGATTTGTGTGAAATAATTATTTCTTTATAATTCAACCATTTTACCTCTCCCCATAGTTGCTTTATGGTATTTCTGGGATGTAGGGATAATTGACATGATTCCCAATGTATTTTGGCATAATTTGTCCAAGTTTGTGATTTTGGTGGTTTGAAAAGCCTTGTAGTTGACTTCGATTAACATTTATTGATTTGTGCATTGTATATAAAAATAGATTGTACCAGCAAATATGAAATGTCAATTTTAGGTTGGTAACATGGTCGGTATGGGTTTACGTCTTTAATATCTCATTTCGACCCTTTATTTTAAAAGTTGTGAAAATAGCTCTCAGGTGTCAATTCCTTGAAAACAACATTTTTTGAAAATATGATATTGTCGTTGAGTTTGGAGACATCAAATTTAGTGAGTTAGCATAGTTCATTTGCGTTCTCAGGATTCTGGATAAATCCTGAGGGGTCCATGGAGACGTGAAATTCCAAGTTTCTACAGCTAGTGTAGTCGATAAAGTGCCACTTTAGTTGCTTTAGCGGCGGGCACTAAAGTGCCACTTGGTCTATTTAGCGGTTGACTACTAGCTGGGCAAGGGCATATTAGAAGCCTTTGTCCACTTTAGCAGAAGGCGCTAAAGCGGCCTTTTTCTACTTTAGCTAAAGGTGCTAAAGCGATCTTTATCTACTTTAGTGGAAGGCGCTAAAGTGGCCCTTGTCCGCTTTAGCAGTGACCGCTAAAGCAGCCACTTGACCACTTTAGTGGCACGTGACACCAGGGTATAAATAATCCTTTTCTCAATTTTCTTCACCATTTTTCAGACGTAGAGCTTGGGGATCGAGTTATTGAGCATTTTCTTCCATTTCTAAGCTTGGATAAGCTCTAAAGCTCCTATTTCAACTTCTTTCTTCAATTTAAATCATTTAATTCTTATTTAAATGTGGGATTAAGGGCATAATTTGGGGATTTTGTCTTAGAAGACCAAACCACCATTTCTTCAAATTAAACCCTAATTTTACCTCATTTTCACCTGGGTTTTCTCCTATTAATTTTTTTAATCTTGAAAAATATGTTCTTGGATAAAAATTTTGGTTTTATCCTTTTTTTGAAAATCCATTTGGGGGTTCGTTTTTATCCTGATTCAAAATTGGGCAATATGGGTGTTGCTGGATTTCTTTTGACGCATAGATTTTATATTTTTATGTTTTAGTTATTTCTGGGTTCATTTGTAAGGGGAAATCTCTGAAGGCTTTTAGGATTGATTTTTGGCATTTGAGGAAGTTATGACTTAACTTCTTCAGGCTAGATTAGATAGTTAATAATAATGTAAAAATATGCCATTGTTATGCGATTGTATCATGGAAAATCTATTTATGTAATTCATGTGCCCGTATGGGGACCTATGTGGATAGTATTTGATGGGTTTGAGAAATTATTTTCTATGTTTGACTGTGTAGGGTCTCATATGATTTTGTTGGTCCAATATTGATATATGTATGTTTAGTTGTACTCTTTTTGGTGAAACAACCTAGATTTTGGAATTTATGTGGTGTCAATGTCATTTTTTGCATGTATCACTTAATGGTTTCTGGATTATGTTGGATCATGGATGGTTGGTTTATTTGAGTAAAATTTTAGCTCACATGGTTGGTATATTGGTTAGATATTGGATATTCTTATTTTTTGATTGGTTGTGAACATTACATCCCCATATCATATTTATTCATGAAACATTGGTACCACTATGGAAATTCTGGAAACACTAGATTTTTTTATAGAAAATATGACATGTTTAAGAACCCTCTACCAATGTATATGCCAGAGAGTAAATATGGATATTGGTTGTATACGGGTTGACGAACCCCCCATGGGTCCTACCTTGGGAGGTAGGTGTATACGGAGGTTGTACGCTGACCTCGTACATCACATCATCATTATCATCTTCAGTGCAAATAATTTATCGTTCTTATGTTGTGATTGTATATTTGTCTTTGACTTGATATTTGTCCACTTGTTCTATCTTTCTATACTTTTATTTTATGTACGTGTAAATTTGTTCTTCTTTTGTCTACCAGCATTTTTTATATGTGTGAATATTAGAACTGTTTGTAGAGACAGTGTGGGCTATCGTTTGGGACATTTTCTAATTGCAGGTGACGTGCTCATAGTTTGAGTTTATCTGCTTTTTTTCTACTTTACTCGATTGTCCTATGATACCCACTGAGTACAAATGGATTGTACTCACCCTTATATACGTTTTTGGTACAGATCCAAGTACGAGTGCACCATACGACAGCTGATTCAGGTGGTACCTAGAGTATATTCAAGGTAGAGGTTGATCTAGGCTTCTAGAGTTGATCTACTACCTCTTCCTATATATTACATATCTTATTTTTTATTCTGAGATAGAGTCTTGATTTTTTCAGACAATTATTGAATCTTTGGATATTTGAGATGTATTTAGCAATTCTTACACTATGAAACCATGTTTTGGGGTATTGTATGATATCTTGACTATGTATTTTGACTTTTACTATATATGTGTGGTTCAAATCCATTCTAGGAGCCTTGCCTTAGGTTTGGGATTGATTTCTCATTTCATATCAGTTTCGGTGATAGGTTTATTTGTCAAGACTTGCCACGACAAGTGCCATCATAATCCTTGTTTTTTGTGTCGTGACAGAGACTAAGTTATATGTAATGTAGAATCAATTTGCATGGATACCTGCTTTCCAAATTATTACAAAAACTGAGAGAAAAAGACCCCTAATCAAGGAGGTTTAGTTAATCTTCATAAGTCCCAACTTCATACGATTTCCTTCAAACTAGTCCTTGTTGAGAATTTTGGTGAAATGTCTATGATTTGATCTTTAGTTTTAGAGAAACCCATTTTGACCAACACTTTCTCTACATTGTCTCTTTGGAAATGATGCTTGATGTTAATGTATTTTATTCTCTCGTGTTGTGCTGGATTTTTGGCCATATTCATAGCAATGGTATTGTTACAAAATAAGGGACATATTTTGATTGAATTCCAAAATCTTCAAGTTGTTGTTTGATCCAGAGAAGTTGAGCACAACATGGTGCAACCGCTACATACTCTGCCTTAATTATAGAGAGAGCCACTGAGTTTTATTCCTTTGTACACTAGGAGATCAAGGATGATCCTAGAAATTGAGTTATTTCTAAGGTGCTCTTCCTGTCAATTAGGTACCTTCATAGTCTGCATTAGCATATCTAACTAAATCAAAACTGTCACCAGCAAAAAAGAAAAGGACTAGGTTTGTGGTTCCCTTGAGATATCTGAGAATTCTTTTAGCACCCTTAAGATCTGATTCATACGGACATGCCTAAAATCTTGCACACATACCCACACTAAAGACTATGTTAGGTCTGCTAGTAGTCAAGTAGATAAATGAACCAATATTTCCTCTACACATAGTCTCATTCACAAAGGGATTAGGTTCATCCAAGTCCAACTTCAAAGAAGTCCGTTAGGAGTATCAATAGGTTTATCCTCCTTCATATGAAACTTTTTCAACAACTCTTTGAGATACTTTCATTGACAAATTGTAGCACTATTTGAGCATTTCTTGATTTTCAATCCAAGGAAAAAATTTAGCTCTCCTATACAATTCAAACTCGCTTCCTACCAATTTGACAAATTCACCACATAGGGAACTAGTTCTGGATCCAAAAATAATGTCATCCATATAAACTTGCACAATCAATAGATTTCATACCCTGGCTTTTAAGAGAGAGTGTTGTCAATCTTCCCTCTCTTAAATCCATTATCTAGAAGAAACTTGGATAATCTCTTATACCAGGCCTTAGATATTTGCTTTAAACTATAAAGTTCTTTGTCCAACTTAAACAGATGTAGAGGATAATTAACATTTTTTAAACTAGGAGGTTGCTTTACATACACTTGTTCCTTTAGTATCTCGTTCAGTAAAAATATTCTTTACATTCATTTGGTATAACTTGAACTCCATATATGGAGCAAATTCAATGAGTACTCTGATTGCTTCCATCTTAGCAACTGGTGCAAAGGTCTCATCATAGTCTATCCCTACCTTTTGATTGTAGACTGTTGCACCCAAGCACACACACAAGTGTACGTGGTCTACCAAGTAGTAAATTAGCCTTTATAAATCCAAGTATCGATCCCATACAGAATTGTACTCAACAACTATTCTATTCTAATCTCACTACAAGGACTTAAACAAGTGCTAAAGTAGAAGAAGGTGTTTAAAGGTTGAAAATTAGATTAAAAGTAAACAATACGATAATGTAAAGTAATTGAACAAGAATGGGGAGAATCCCAGGGTTAAAGTACTATGAAAAATCCTTCATAGCTATATAATCTTGTTGTTTTAGTTAATTATCTTGATTTTTAGTTCACAAGGTTGATAACATGATTGTGTTCTTCTGAACCTCTAGTCAACTATCAAACTTAGACTCATAACTACATTGTTGAGCAGGGATGCAAGAACTAACTTAAACGCATTTGTAATTCTTCCCATATATTAACCAAATAGGGAAAATTAGATATATTCCTATCCTAAAATAAAATCATAACTTCAATTCATTGAATGATTATGATCCTATTCCACATATACGACATTCTATTTTATCGTTAATCCTTCTAGGCTCCCAATAGAATTATGCATTTACACTAAGGGTCGCAAATATGTAGAATAGTAAAACACAAGGATATATGAATAACCAACAATGATAATAACATAAACCAACTTAATTATAAGACCTCGCAAAATTCTTAGCTTAATTCAGTCCTTTTAAGCTTGCTAAGGGGGGCCAGACTTAGAAAATTCTAGCTAAGTATTCAAACTTAGTGTTATTTTAGCCTTCAAAAGTTGACAATCTTATTTCACGACCTTTATGTCCATTAAATATTGATATTTGAGTTAATTCATGAATAGAAATGTCAATAGGTATTTTTGGACAAGTTTTGGATTTTTTGGACCTCGTTTAGATCATGTTCGAATTACAAAAATAGTGAGTCAACGTGATCTTGACGTATCACATCGTCCATTGTGTTGACAGATAAATTTTCCCTTAGCTCAGTGCAATTTCCAGTGAATCAACGTGGACTCAACGCGGTGCGTTGGCTATTACATCGATGCAAACGACGCAATGCGTCGGCCTGCGTGTCGATGATTCAATTTTTCAGTAATTAAAAAGTCCCATCCTTAGAGTTAATTAAGTCTTTTTCCCACGCCCTTAAGCCCCCATAACACGAAATTTAGCCCTCCTTTAGCAAAATATAATCATTCTTTCACAAATTGCTCAAGAACAAAAACCCTAGGTGAATTAAATTCAATTCAAGGCTCAAGATTCCACCGTTAATTTTTCAGAATTCACCAACTAAGGTATGTGAAGTGTTCATCCAAGGGTTTCTTCCACTCTTGGAGTCCAACAAACTCTTTTAAAGTTCATGTAGAGTGATTTCATGATTTCTATGATTTGAATTAAAGTGTATTCATGATGTATTGCAAGATTCATGTAAAGTTAATCGATATGTGTGATTTATCATGTGAATCCATGTTGAAACTCTTGGAAATGTGGAATTGGAATTGAATCATGATGCCTACATGTTGTTTTAGTATTATGTGCATATATTGTGCCCCACAAGTGTGTGATGAATTGTCCATGTGAGTTAAATAGTAAAATTATATCATGTTAGCACGTATGCAAGTTCATGTCATGCAAGTGTTTCCTTGAATGCCCAAATGAATGAATGATGACTAAGTAGTTAATTACCATGTCTCAATATTATGCCATGTCTTTTAAGTTTATGCTATCGAGTCTTCGGGGTATTTAATACCCGACAATTTAGCTGTTTATCTAAAGCTATAGTCATTCACAGAGTAGAATCAGTCATGTCTCGATCAGTAGAATTTAGTCAGTTATAGAACGTGGGAAGACTCAGTGAACTCAGAATCAGTCCAGTTCAGTTCAGTAAAAATCAATTCAGTTCAGTTATACAGTACAATCAGTAACAGTTCAGTCCAACCTAGTATAGTTTAGAATTCAGTCTAGTGTCTATTCATTTGGGAGTAGGATTAAGCACCGAGTGAACCCAAGGATGGGGACTCAAATGCCAGTAAAGGGTGTAATTCTTAGAAGCAGTCTTTTTATTCTAGAACTACGTAGTCAGCGTAGGTTGAGACATCAACCTGCCAGTTGAGGGTTGATGAGGTGATCTACCTAGCAGTTGAGAGTACCACCATTCTCGTTAGAGTACCTATCAGATGAGGGTGACTCGACACTTGTCCTTACTCATGGCACGGTATTGAGACCCTTCCAATTGGGGTTACAGGTTAGACCCCAAATCAGTTAGAGAAGGGGCATATTGGTTAGATGATTATTTTCCACAGTCTCAGTTTCAGATTCAGTCTCAGTAGGGAACTCAGTTCAATTTCGTAGATTTAGGACTGTCAAACACAGTCATTCATCTTAGTACAGTACTCGGTATAGTTCCATAGAATCAAGACTGTCAAACACAGTCATTCAGTTACCAGTAATACAGTATTCAGTGTTATTACGATCTTAGTACAATATACATATTCATGCATATACTCTCATTTAGTCTAGTTAGTATTGTTAATGCATATGAACCCTACCTCACTGATCATACCAGTATATTCAAAGTACTGACACATGCTTTATTTTATGCTATGATGTCTTATATCATAGGTTCAGACGCACGGACTCCCGAGCACCTTTAGCAGTTCAAACTCTCAACATACAGAGTTAGTGGTGATTCCTTATAGTTTGAGGACATGATTATTTATTTTAGTATTTCAGTTTATTTTCAGTAGTCGGAGTTAGTTGGTGACTTGTTCCATCAAATCCACAGTTCAGACAGTTTAGAGGTTTATCAGACTAGAGTATTTTCAGATAGTTGTTTAGTTTTCAGTATTGATGTTGATTTTTGGTATTGTGATACCATATTCAATATTATTTACAGTATTGAACCTTATGGCCAGTTTTCTGCCTATTTTTAATATGTTTATCGTATTATTATTCAGTTATTGTAGTAGGTACTAGTCATGGGTTAGCTTGTGGTCCTTCGAGATTATGAGCACCGTGTAGCATCCGGGGTATAAACTCGGGGTACTAAAAACTTGGTATCAGAGACTAAGGTTCAACAAAGTCCTAAAAAGTCTAAAAGCCACATCTAGTAGAGTCTTGTGCATGGGTGTATTGCACGCCACACTTATGGATAAGAGGCTACGAGATATTTTAGGAAAAATTTCCCTTCTTTTAGTATTCATATCATGTGAGTGAGCATGAGATCCAGTTAAACTCACAGTCTAATCCTTTCTCTTATGTTTACATAAATATGCCTCTAAAGAGGACTAACGAAAGAGAAACAGGAGACCAGCCAGAACCCAAGCTCATCCATCCAGATTTACTGGACGAATATGTCTCCCACGCAGAGTTTAGAGCAGCCTTCACTACCCTAGCTCATTCTTTGGCAGCCTAGAATGAATGCCCAGCTACCGTTCCAGCCAACTCAGTGGCTAATACTGTTGCTGCTAAGATTCGGGACTTTACTTGAATGAAACCTCCATCATTTATCGGGTCTAAGTCAAATAAGGACCCTCAGGAATTTCTTGATTAGGTGTAGAAGGTTACTGATATTATAGGGGTGACTACGGTTGAGAGTGCTGAGTTATCCGTATATCAGCTATAGGATGTGGCTTACTCATAGTTTAAATAGTAGAAAGTAGAGAGGGCCATAGATGCAAGGCCCATAGAGCCGGAGGAGTTTACCACTGCTTTTCTGGATAGGTTCTTCCCACTGGAGTTAAGGGAATCAAAGGTTTCAGAATTTATCAATCTGAAGCAGAGCAATATTATAGTGAAAGAGTATTCTCTAAAGTTTACTTAATTAGCTATATATGCTCCTCATGTGGTGAAAGACAGCAGATCCCAAATGAGTAAGTTTGTGTTAGGGGTGTTTAGCATTCTGGTCAAGGAGTGTAGGACCACAATAATTTTTAAGGATAAGGACATATCTTGGCTATTGGTATATGCTCAGTAGATAGAAGAGGCCATGAATAAAGAAAAGAAGAGGGAGAGTAAGAGAGCGAGAATAGGTAGTTTTAATTTCGCTCAGCCTAAGTTAGAGAGTGGAAATTGTTCTCAGTTTTTTCCAAAATCCTTAGTTCCACTCCGTCCTCATCCAGTTCTCTTGTGCTAAAATTTAGAGATGGCAATAGGGATAAAGCATCGGGCCCTAAACCCTAGGACAGTGTTAGCAATGTCCGAACCAATTCCCCTTGTCAGAAGTGTGGCAGAAATTACCAGGGTATCTGTAAAGTAGGTAACGATATGTGTTTTAGGTATGGCAAACCAGGACACTGAGTCAGAGATTTTCCCCAGTCAGGTTCTCAGGGTCAGAATAACCATCCCCCAGCTCAGTCCGATTGCCCGAATTAGCAGGGTTCCTCTTCCAGTTCTAACAGTGGGCAGTGACCAAACAGACTCTATCTTTTTAGTCCTGACGGGATCAGAAGAGTTCTCCTAATGTAATCACTGGTATGTTACAAGTTTTCCATTTGTATGTTTATTCTTTGCTAGATCCAGGTGCTTCTTTGTCCTTTGTTACTCTATATATAGCAGTTGATTTTGGAGTCAGCCCTAAAATTCTAGTAGATCCTTTCTCAGTCTCTACCCCAGTGGGTAAATCCATCATAGGCAGGCGAGTATACAGGAACTGCCCAGTTATGATATCTCAGAAAATCACTTTAGCAGATTTAGTCAAATTAGAGATAACCGATTTTGATGTCATTCTCTGTATGGATTGGCTTCATTCCTATTATGCCTTAGTCAACTGTAGAAATAGAATTGTCCAGTTTTAGTTTCCGAATGAACCCATCCTAGAGTGGAGGTGTAGCACTTTAGAACTTAGGGGTCAGCTTGTTTCTTGCCTTCGGGCTAGAAAAATGATATCTAAGGGATGTTTCTACCATCTCATTTGAGTTCAAGACTCTAGTTTAAAAACCCCTACTCTTGAGTAAGTGTCAGTAGCATGTGAATTCCCATATGTATTTCCCGACAATCTTCTCAGAGTTCCTCCTAAAAGGGAAATTAATTTTGGAATTGATCTTCTTCCAGATACTCAGCCCATATCTATTCCACCATACTGAATGGCTCCAGCAGAACTCAGAAAATTAAAAGAGAAGTTCAAGGATATCATAGGTAAGGGATTCATCAGACCCAGTGTGTCCCCATTGAGCTAGCAGTAGTAGTGTTTGTCTTAAAGATTTAAAGGAACTATTTGTATTGAGTTTATGTGGATGTGTTTATACACCACAAAATTCTGGAGTATTTATTATCTCAGAAAGACCTAAACCTCTGTTAGAGAAGGTGGTTGGAGTTGTTGAAAAACTATGACATGAGTATCCTGTATCATCCGGGCAAGGCCAATGTAGTGGTGGCCGGCGCTCTCAGTAGAATGTCTATCGATAGTATTGCTCATGTAGAAGACAGTAAGAAGAAGTTAGCTTAGGAATTTCATAAGTTAGCCTGACTAGGTGTTCTCTTAGTCGATTTAGTAGAAGGTAGTCTATGGGTACAGAGTAGTTCAGAATCATCCCTAGCTTCCAAAGTAAAGAAAAAGCAGGATAGGGATCCCATTCTAGTCAAGTTGAAAGAATCAGTCAATGATCATAAGGTAGAGGTTTTCTCCCAAGGGGGAGATGGTGTTTTACGTTGTCAGGGTTGACTATATGTGCCAAGCATAGATGACTTGAGGCAGCAAGTTCTTGTAGAAGTGCATGGGGCACGCTACTCTATTGATCCAGAGGCCACTAAGATGTACCGTGATTTGTGGAAGATCTATTAGTGGAGTGGGATGAAGAGAGATATTGCAGAGTTTGTGTCTAAGTGCTCGATATGTTAGTAAGTAAAGATTGAGCATCAAAAGCCTAGTGGGTCCATGCAGGAGATTACCATTCCTACCTGGAAATAGGAGGAAACGAACAAGGACTTTGTGATGGGTTTTCCTCGTACTCATCGTCAGCATGATTCAGTTTGGGTCATTGTAGACAGGATGACCAAATCAACTAATTTTCTACTAGTCCATACCTTTTACTCAGCCGAGGATTATGCCAAACTCTATGTCAGGGAGTAGGTCAAATTACACAGCATTTCTTTGTCCATCATATAAGATAGAGGTACCTAGTTCACCTCTTATTTTTGGAAATTATTCCAAAAGGGTCTTAGTACCCAAATTTACCTCAGTACAGCATTTCATCCTCAGACAAATGGTCAAGCAGAAAGGACCATTCTGACCAACAACTCTACAGTCATCACATACCCCGAGCAACCTACTCTGTCTAGAAGGTCCGACGAGTTCGGAATGACCACCCTAACTCAACGATGATGACTTAGTACCCCTCTACGGCTAATTGCTACTCTGACCACTAGAACCAATATAACTGGGCTGACCCCTGACCTCTGGGTCGACCTCGACCCCTAACCGAAACTCTAGCAGCTAATCTGGGGTCCCAAACCCCAATTACCAAACCTTGCATCCAAGCCATCTTTATAAAGAGTGAACCAATAAAAACTTGAAAACCAATTCAGACACTACGCACGAAAAATGGATTAAGAAAATGAGATTATTTCCTAAAAAGTGCTCTGTAGCTTCTCAAAGATAGGATACAGATGTCTCTGTGCCGATCCGCGAGACTACTAAACATTAGCTCTAGTACCAACAGTACCGGTGAAACCTAAGCTCTGATACCAATTTTTAACGACTTAATTTCTTAAGTCGTAATGGCACCTACCTTATCCCCCTAGTAGGCAAGCCAAGCCATAGCCCGAAATAATAGATAACGGGCTAATAGGCAGAAATCAGAAAAGATCGCGTATAATGATAGCAGTAGTAATAAAAGTAACAAACAGAAAGTTACCATCTCTCATATACTAAAAAGGAGGGAAGAAAAATTATCAAATACCCAAAAGAATCCCTCCTAAGACCTGATAAGGTCGGTACGAGAGTCATTACTAAAATATATCCAGAGTATTAGACAAAATCCCAAATATACCCAACATACACAAGTAGTCTCGAATACAAAAGGTTAAATTTGAGTAGATAGAGAAGGATCAGCCTCGGACGACAGTAAGCTCACCCTGCTTCGAATCAGTACTGGAAGGTAGGAATCACATCAATGTCAGCTGCTAATACTCGAATCTACGTCCGAGAAAAGATCCAAAAGTGTAGTATGAGTACCAAAGCAACGGGTACTCAGTAGGCATCATCGGCCGACTGAGCTCAATACAAAAATGGTAAAACTACAATGCAAGGATGTAATCTAAGTCAACAGTAAAAAGGAATAGAAAAGTAAACAACTACCAAGCTACGCGCAATGAGGTAAAGGAATAAACGTAGGAGATCAGAAAATAAATAACACAATAATTAGAAACAAATCAAACATAACCTAACTGGGCCCCCACAAGCTCGCTAGGCACACAACATAACCTAACTAGGCCCCCATAAGCCCGCTAGGTACACTGAAGAAGACAATTAACCCAACTGTACCCCCATAAGCCAGTGGGACACAAAAGTAACAATTAAAGAAAATAAACGTAAATAATATGTAACTGAGTCAATCCCAAGAAATCATGATAGTCATCCAGATGTGCACCGAACTTGAACCGGCACCAATGGGTAGTAACGAGAGGCCAGATTCGAACTCTAACCGATAGTAATGGATCATAACAAGAGGACACATGCCGGATTCGAACCAGACATAGTGGGTAATAACAAGAGGTCATATATATAATATGAAATAGAACTCATAATCAGATGCCAAACTCGAACCGACACTCATAGTAACCATAATAATCAAATACCGGACACGAACCGAAACTCATAGTAATCATATAATCAAATGTCGGACTCCAATCGAAACTCATAGTAACCATAATAATCAAAATGTCGGACTCGAACCAGAACTCATAGTAACCATAATAATCAAATGCCAAATTAAATTAAATAATCCATAATACATTTAGATAGTATGAAAATTATCAAAAGACTACCTGAAAATCAAACTATCAGTCCAAACAATTCGTAAATAACTTGGGATAGTTATAAAAAATAAAGCTCTACATATTAAAAATATGAAAAATGACCGTGAGGATCATTACAACATCCATTACTAAAAGAATTTTTGTCCGCGAAAGTAAAAGATAAGGAAATACCTAAAAGCTCATGCAGGTAGGGATACTGGGCGTGCATGTCACACTCGAGAGAAAGACCAGGTAGGTCGTTCAAAAACACATCAAGAAACTTGTAAACCACAAGGGGACAGAGTCACGCAATAGACTCTCGACACTGACATCCCGAACATAAGCATGAAATGACTCATAACCATAAATATCAGTCTCCTAGATGGAACATACAAACAAATCCCTATCTACACACGACTAACAGAATCCTACCGCATAATAAGATCAACCTGAATATTAAACTCCCGAACGATCACCAAACACGATCTATATACCTGATCCAGTACTAAAGAATCACTCACAAGGATAGCTATATGCAATGACATAGATAAAGACTCCAAACATGAACCTAATTGCGACGCAAAATGAGCAGAAACATATGAAAATGTGAAACCGGGATCAATCAATGTAAAAGTTAGCTAATGGCATACGAAAATAATACTTATGATCTCAACATCCGAAGCCTCAGCCTCAGCCTCAGGTCTAACTGATATAATTTAAAATTGACCCTGTCCACTACCGGATTGGGTGCCTATCCAACCAACTCTAGAACCCTGGGGACCATTCACGACTGTACGCATCACCCTTAACTAACAGTGACGTTTAACTGATCAGTTGTGCAATTGAAATTAAAGGCTCAATCATTCTACATGAGGACACTCATAGGCAAAGTGACCAACAACTCTGCAGTCATAACATACCCTGAGCAACCTACTCTATCTAGAAAGTCTGACGGGTCCAGAATGACCACCCTAACTCAGCGATGCTGACTTAGTACCCCTCTACGGCTGACTGCTACTCTGACCACTAGAACCAATATAATTGGGCTGACCCCTGACCTCTGGGTCGACCTCGACCCCTAACCGAAACTCTAGCAGCTAATCTGGGGTCCCAAACCCCAATTACCAAACCTCGCGTCAAAGCCATCTTTATAAAGAGTGAACCAATAAAAACTTGAAAACTAATTCAGACACTACGCACGAAAAATGGATCAAGAAAATGAGATTATTTCCTAAAAAATGCTCTGTAGCTTCTCGAAGATAAGATACAGATGTCTCTATGCTAATCCGCGGGACTCTACTAAACATTGGCTTTAGTACCAACAGTGCCGGTGAAACCTAGGCTCTGATACAAATTTGTCATGACCTAATTTCTTTATTCGTGATGGCGTCTACCTTATCCCCCTAGTAGGCAAGTCAAGCCATAGCCCGAAACAATAGATAACGGGCTAATAAGCAGAAATCAGAAAAGATCGCGTATAATGATAGCAGTAGTAATAAAAGTAACAAACAGAAAGTAACTATCTCTCATATACCAAAAATGAGGGAAGAAAAATTACCAAATACCTAAAAGTATCCCTCCCAAGACCTAATAAGGTCGGTAAAAAAGTCACTACTAAAATATACCCAGAGTACTAGACAAAATCCCAATTATACCTAATATACACAAGCAGTCTCGAATACAAAAGGCTAAACCTGAGTAGATAGAGAAGGATCAGCCCCGGACGACAGTAAGCTCACCCTGCTCTGAACCATTACTGTAAGGTAGGAATCACGTCAATATTGGTTGCTAATACTTGGATCTACGTCGGAGAAAAGATGCAGAAGTGTAGTATGAGTACCAAAGCAACGGGTACTCAGTAAGCATCATCGGCCGACTGAGCTTAATATAAAAATGGTAAAACTACAATGTAAGGATGTAATCTAAGTCAACAGTAAAAAGGAATAGAAAAGTAAACAACTACCAAGCTACGCGCAATGAGATAAAGGAATAAATGTAAGAGATCAAAAAATAAATAACGTAATAATTACAGACAAATCAAACATAACCTAACTGGGTCCCCATAAGCCCGCTAAGCACACAAAATAACCTAACTAGGCCCCCATAAGCCCGCTAGGCACACTAAAGAAGATAATTAACCCAACCGTACCCCCATAAGCCGGTGGGATACAAAAGTAGCAATTAAAGAAAATAAACGTAAATAATTTGTAACTGAGTCAATCCCAAGAAATCATGATAGTCATCCAGATGTGCACCAAACTTGAACCGGCACCAAAGGGTAGTAACGAGAGGCCAGATTCAGACTCGAACCGATAGTAATGGATAATAACAAGAGGACACATGCCGGATTCGAACTAGACATAGTGGGTAATAATAAGAGGTCATATATATAATATGCAACAGAACTCATAATCAGATGTCAGATTCGAATCGAAACTCTTAGTAACCATAATAATCAAATACCGGACTCGAACCGAAACTCATAGTAATCATATAATCAAATGTCGGAATCGAACAAAAACTCATAGTAACCATAATAATCAAAATGTTGAACTGAAATCGGAACTCATAGTAACAATAATAATCAAATGTCAAATTAAATTAAATAATCCATAATACATTTAGATAGTATGAAAATTATCAAAAGACTGCCTGAAAATTAAACTATCAGTCCCTTCAAGTCATAAATAACTTGGGATAGTTATAAGAAAAATAAAACTCTCCATATTAAAAATATGATTAAAACATGAAAAATGACCGTGAGGGTCATTACATAATCAGAGATGTCCTAGATAACCCAACTATTGAGCAGATAATTGAACTTCTAATACTAATGGTTTGTCATATTGATTAAAAAAAACTTATAATGTAAGAATTGTAAAGTACTATACTTGTTACTAATAGATTTTTTATATATATAATTGTAAGTATTAAAATTATTTCTATTTGAAAGGAGAAATGTAATTACTATTTTTTTTAATAATGATCCATTTGTTTTATAGTTTATTTGGGAGCCTTATTCAGAAGAAGCAAGTAGTGAATTTTCCAAGTGGTTATAACTCTATTTGCAGAAAAAGACGTTGAATATCGTCTAGTGATAACCACTACATCTTTTAAATCACTTATACCCATTTTGTTTTTTAGTAAGTGTTGCAACCACTCATATTTAAGAGATAATGGAAATATTTGCATAACTACAGGCCGTTGATTATATATTACACAATCAGTTTCATATAAACCTTTACCGCCCCAATATAAATTTACACTTACTGTATCTTGATTCATTTTTAATGCAAGAAACTGTAAGCTGGACAAGAATAAATATTCGAGTAAAACTATAAGCTGAACAAAAATAAATACATAGGTTGAAACGAAAGTGTAGAGCGAGCTGAAACGACTCACAAAAAAAAAACTTAAATAATGAAAAAAAGGTCATGCAAGTCACTTGGGCCCAGGTGGCTTGCAAGTCACTGGACCGACAACGTTTTGTCCCATTTAATTTCTTTCTAAATTATGTGGCCCCTTTAAAATTTTGGTAAAAAAAAACACCCTTTTAACTTCGGACTCTTGTGTAAATTTGCTAAAAGTTGTTGCCTTAAAAAATAAATAATTAACAAACGAAGCTTCCAATGATACACTGGTGATAATACACCATCTATTATTAACTCTTGGAGCTTTTAGGTGAGAGGAATAAGGAATAAATAATCCCCAAATTAATTTACGAATGAATTTATTCCAGGTTTATTAGGGATAACTTATTCCAATGTTATTTTTATCCCACATTGAGGATAGAATAACAATAATTTTGAGATAATTTATCCGAAATAATGTGTTCCCAACCAAACGAGCCCTTAGTTAAAAATATCCCACCTCCTGTATGTATCAGCCAACCTTAGTGGTATATGCATGGCAACAAAAATAAAACCAATGTGATCCCTCAAGTGAGATCGGAGAGGATAGTGTATACGTAGACTAGGGGTGATAAAATTAGCCCAAACCCATTAGCCCGCTCAACCAACCCATGTTTTAATAGGTCGGGCTAGAGTGATTTTGAAGATGGGCTGGTTTGGACTAGCCCAAGTGAACCCATCACAAATCATCAACCCAAATGGGCTCATAATGATGCCCAACTTTGACCCATAAAAATATTTAATTCTAGTATTTATAATTTCATTTTTAATATTTTTAGTTACTTCAAATATATTCTTTTTTCATTTTGAAATAATTGTAGTAATAAATCAGTTTTCTAATGAAGAAAAATAATTTTTTTTCTTACACCATCCCCCTACTCCTACCCCATCAAAACAAATTAAATACTTTCTAAAATTATTTAAAAAAAAAAAAAAATTCCCCACCCCCTAGCCCAACCAACCCCAATCCCCTCCTTCCCCCCAAAATTTATATTTTTAAGAAAGTAATTTTTTTCTTACACCATCGCACTATCCCAACCCTTACCAGCCCTCTCCTCCTCCCCCCCCCCCCCCCCCCCCCCCCCCCTCCCCCTCCTAAAAAAAACTTAATTTTTAAGAAAAAATCAAATTCATTTTCGCCCCAACCAACTCCTACCCCCGACCCTCCTAAAAAAACACATTAATAAAAAATAAAATTCTTACGCGATCTCCTTACCTCCAACTCCCTAAATATGACCCCCTATCCCCTACCCTCTCCCCGCAAAAAAAAATTAGATTTTCTTAAAATTTAATTTTTTACAACAAATAAAAAAAAAAAAAAAAACTTTTTCTTGCCTCGCCCACTCCCCTCCCTACCCCAACCCATCCCAAGCCCCCTCTTAACAATTAATTTTTTTAATTTGCATTTTAGAAAAATTTTAGAACTTTTTTCTTAGCGCACCCCCTACCCTTACCCCTCTCCCCCTCACCCCCCACCCACCCACACACCAAGAAAAAGAAATTAAATCTTTAAAATTTATTTTATAAAAAAATCATATTTTTTTCTTTTCCACCTCTTATCTTATTTGTTATCATTATTTTGTGTTACATATATATACAAATGCTTTTATTAAATTTTTTTAGTTTTTAGATGTTATTTTTACGTAAAAATGATACTATAATAATATTAATATAAATATATAAAAAAAAATATCATTCCAACTTAAATTGCTACTAGAATGATAACTTGTTCAAAGATTGATTAAGTTGGGACGGACTGGGCTATAACCCATTGTTTAGCCCCTCTTGGCCCAACCCATCTTAGCCCATCTATATTTTGGACAGGTTGGGCAATGACCCATTTATTATTTTAGCCCATTTTGACTCGCCCAAAATCGGCCCACCCCGTCCTAACGCAGACCAAAAGTTAGGGGAATATGCATGAGTCATGAGATATCAATTATTAACCTCTGATAAATCTGAATTTCAAGATATTACAGCAGACACAAGCAAGATTATATCTATGAACGTTTCTCTGAACATGACTAGGACGGAAAAAAAGAATGTAATATACATAGAACTTTCTATTGAAGCATATGGTAACTAAGTTGATTTAGCTGGGAATGGCCATGCTATTGTAATATCTATATCTTCAGCCTCTTCTGAGCTTGCTTCAAGTCCTCATCACTGCTTGCCTCCCGGAAATGATCCATATGTTGTTTGCCAGAGGGTGTAGGATTCTCATTATCCTAGAGTTAAATGCAAATGAATTGGTAAGCGTACAGTGGGGAGTGGGTGGATCGCTAAAAGAAGACATTTGGTGAGTGACTGGAACATTCTCATGGTTACTGGATGCAGAGCGATATCTCCAACATATGTGCTGCTCGTTTGCAACAAGTCACAAAGTTCATACCTTTGCAATAGGTGGCCCTGGGGTCATTCCTTGGTTTGCCCGGTTCCCAAAATTAATCTGCGTTGAGATAGTAGCCTCTGAAAGATCTATACCGGCACACAGCAGTGCTTGTATCACCGAATCCAGTAACCTGATTAGACCAAATCAATGACCAGTGATCAGTAGAAATATCATATTGACATCAAGGGAGCCTAATCCAAAGACATCATAAGTCTGGTAACGGAAAAAAAAGGAATGATAAAAGTAATTGGTATTTATATGCATGTGGGAGGTAGCATATATCCAGTAGAGTAGTTGAGATGTGCACAAGCTAGACCGAAAACTACCATTATATGAAATAGATATGTATATATAAATTTGTATACACACTTGGTATTTACTTGAGACATCATTCTCCACCACAGCTTTACCGGGATCATTTCTCAACTACGGAGATGAGTATGAACCATACTGTAATACCCCGTACTTCTACCTAGCTTAAATTCGTCCCGAAGATGTCAAAAACATGCCTTAAAGATGAATACACCTTTATACATGTGGTATTTTCAAACTTTTTACTTTTTACCATGTGGAAAATTGAATAAGCTTTCCATCGATATCAAATTCGCCCAAATCCGACACCCAAGCGAAGAGTTAAAGCCTTTTTAGTGAGACAGTGTATCACCTGAGTCATCAACGCGTTGCGGAGCAGGCCAAAATGGCAATCATCAAAATCCAGTGAGCCTCCGTAATTATGGTGCGTCACGCTAGGGTTCAAATTCACAATTATCCTTTTTCCAGTGTCTCAGCGCGATGTCTCCGCGTCGCGCCAAACTTCCAGGTCCCATCCAGTATTGCAACGCAATTTCACCGCGTCGCGCCGTCAGCCCAGTTCCCAGTGTGCAATTTCCAGTGACACGGCACGATAGCGCCGCAGTGCGCCAGCCTGCCAAATCGGGAAATTTTGACAAAAATAAAAAGACGCGTCCAGGGTTAAATGGGTCTTTTCCCATGATTTTAGTTCAGCCTTAAACACGAAATTTAACCCTACATGACCTAAGAATATCATTATTCACTCTATTTTTTCCCAAATTGTGTTGCTCTCTCTCAAGCCAAGGAACCCTAGCTCTCAATTTCAAGGGCCAAATCACAAGAACTCTCCATCAATCCTTCCAAATTCATTAACTCAGGTATGTCAAGTGTTGATTCATGGGTCCCTTTCACCCATGAAGCTCAAGAATCTCTTTTTTCAAAGTTCAAGTATATGGATTTTTATGAATCCCATGTTAGGTTGCTTTTGTTCATGTTGATAATGACCAATTAAATTCTAATCCATGTTTGGTGATAAATTTTATGTGGAATTAGTTATTATATGAGTAGATTTATGTGAACCCATGATTAAACCCTTGAATTGTGAAATTAGAATTGAATCATGATGTTTACTTGTTGTGCAATGTTGTCTACATATATTATGTTCATTATGTGCTTGATGAATTGCCTATGTGAACTAATAAGAGAAGAAACCATGCCATGTGCCATGATATATTTATGGGCAAATGTTTGATAAATTGTCCATGAGAATGGATTAATGCCACGATATAGTATGCAATTATGTATTCCCCATTCATGTACAAGTGATACATCCCAAGTGTTCGTTGAAATGTCTTAATGAATGAACTGTGAGTATATAGCCATTGTTGGGCTTTTAGGCTTGTGTCACAATTTACATATTATGCTATCGAGTCCTGGGGGTATTTAATACTCGACAATTTAGCTGTGTGCCTAGAGCCAGTGTCATGTTTTCATGATATCCTCAATCAAGCCATGTTCAGTAGAATTCAGTCAGTCGTGTGACTCAGGAAAACTTAGTAAACTCAGTAACCCGAGAAATCTCATAAAGCTCAGTAATTCAGCAATCTCAGTAGTGTTCCGTCAGTCAACGGAACTCAATGAACTCAGTCCAATTCAGTTCAGTTAATCATGTTCAGTGTCTATTCAGATGGGAGTAAGATTTAGCATCGAGTGAATCCAAGGATGAGGACACACATTGACAGTTGAGGGTGTGATCCTTAGAAGCAATCCTTGCGTTCTAGAACTATGTAGCCAGCATAGGTTGAGACATCAACACTGACAGATAAGGGTTGACGAGGTGGATAAACACTGTCAGATGAGGGTCCCACCGTTCTCTTTTGGGGACACTGTCAGATGAGGGTCACCCACAGCTTGTCTTTACCAGTGGCGCAGTATTGACACCCTTCCAATCGGGGTTACAGATTGGACCCCAACATAGCTACATTGCTTTATTTGGGGTATGCTGGTTAGATGACTACTTCCCACAGTTACAGTTTCAGACTCGGTCTCAGTAATAGAACTCAGATAGTTCTTCAGAATTTCAGGACTGTTAGATACAATCAACTCAAAACAGTGCGGAACTCAGTTAGTTCCATCAGAACCTAGACTGCAAGATACAGTCATTCAGTATCAGTTATATCAGTTATCAGTGACTCATGTTATCAGTAATAAGACTTAGTAGTCAGTACTATCACGAATTCAGTCACAGTCACTTATTCATGCATGTATTCTCACGTTCATGTTATTCAGTCAGTTAGCAGTGTTCATGCATTTGAACCCTTTGCATTCATCCTACCTCACTTGCACACCAGTACATTCAAATGTACTGACGCACACCATACCATAGGTTCAAAAGAACGAGCTCCAGAGCATCAGTAGCATTCTAGTTTCAGCCGTCAGAGTTAGCAGTGAGTCCCCATCCTTCGAGGACATGATCATCAGTTTATTTCTTCATTACTTAGTTTATTTCAATATTTGGAGTTAATTGGGGACATGTCCCATCAACTCCTTATACAGACAGTTAGAGGCTTTTCAGACTATCATGTTCAGACAGTTCATTTCAGTTGTTTTGGATATTTTATACCCCATCCAGGTGTTATGTTATATCAGTTATATTACAGTTTTGAACCTTATGGCCTTTTAGCCTTTATTTCTATATTTATACAGTATATTATGCAGTGTTCAGGTAGAGATATCAGTCATGGGTTAGCTTGTGGTCCTTCGGGTGCGTTCCGGGTACCAGATTCGGGGCGTTACACATACTCTTGGCAATATGCTAAACTCAATACGCCATAATTTGGAATGTGATTGAACATATGAAATACAAGAAGATGAATTAGTTGAAGCTATAACATTAGCATGAGATATATTTTCTCAAAACTGAAGAGAAAGGTATCAGACAATGAAGTATTTACGTCCCAAGATAGGATAACTGCTTATGTTAAGTCTCGATTTTGACAGAGAGTATGTAATCAACAACTGACTATTATTTGTGTGACAAGAATTGACGGGAAGGAATAAGATGAAGCAAAAAGACTCGATTTAAGACGAACAAACAAACCAAAGGAATCAAGCATACAAGGAAGATGGCTATGACCATAAGGAAGGACATATCAGGAAGTTTTGATGAACTTCAAAAAAAGAGAAACTCCAGAATACTGATAGATAAGCTCATATAAGGTAAGAACCAGTCACACAAGACAAGTCAAGAAAGAAGACCCCTTTGATACAAGGAAAAACTCAATCATACAAGATCAGTCGACCAAAAGAAGACCTCCACAACATTGGTACAAGGAAAGATCCGCACAAGATCAATCAACACAGAAGACATTGTATCCAAATTAATATGGAAAAGAAGACCTACTACATCTTGAGCAATATCTCTTGGGTTGCCAAAATTGGAATCTCTCACAGCTTGTTGCGATAAATGTATGTATACACAACCTTATCCAGTCAAGCAAAGGATGCGAGATATCAAGACAAACAAGGAAAAGAGTGTTAAATGCTCAATCTCAATCGGTCACCCGCAAAGTTCGGTTAAGTTTAAGGGAAATCAACTATGAAGATTCAACAACTAAGACGATTCAAATTGGAGTACTAATATGAACAGTCAACAACGAGGAAGTTACACACCTTAAATTTCTCTCAGGGTCCTCCTTATTCTTCTCAAAGATCTGCATTTCACACACTATAGTAGATTTACCGATAAAAAGAGGAACATAGAGAGATCTGGTTGTGTCAAAGTTGTTGGTGAGCGAATACACGAAAACCAGTCGTTAATCATCATTGGTGGCACGAATTCAAAACCACACGTGTAAACAAAACAGGAAGAGTTAAAAGAGAACCTCCTTGCAACCCAAGGGGACTGGACTAGGATATCACACCGGTTCTGAACCACTACAAAAACATAGCCTTGTCCAAGGCGGAGCTACACTTGCCCGGGGTTCCTTGAGGATGAAGCGACACCCCTTCGTCAAAAACTTACACAATATAAATAGGTTAAATTTTGATTTTATAGGTATATATACCAGTACTGACACCGCTTGAAACAAGTTGAAGTCCTAGCCCAGTGGTTAAGGGGTTGCAGAAGTTCCTTGAGGTTGCATGTTCGACCCTAGTTATCAACATAATTTTAATTTTTTGACTCTTTATCTTTTTCTTGTTGTCTAGATGGGCGAATTTGAAGTAACAAAGCTTGAAGTGCCTAAATCATATTTCTAAATGAGCAATCATTACCATCAGATTTGATGTTCCAATAAAAATCATACATTACTCGTTATTCCTCAACTAATTTGGAATGAGACAGTTTACGGAATGGTATATTTCATTAATTACATGTATTCTAATAGATTGAATAAAGTAAATAGTTAATTTTTTCATTTGATAGAGCAAGAGATTGAAACACACCCCTGTTAGCTCAACTCTTTATGCCATTAATCCATTATCCAAATGCTAACATTTAAAAGTTCACCAATTTCCTCCTATTTTTCTTTTCAATTTTCTAGGGACTTTCTTGGCACTATTTTTTTCATTCGTATCTGGTAGACTTGTATCTATCTAGCACTCAATTTCTTTTCCTAAATTTGATTGACTAGTTTTTACTTTTTTTTTTAAAAAAAAAAAGAAAATCATTGAACTACACCAATTTTAATTTCCTCTGAAAGCTTGAAAAACTAGGTTGTATGTATGTGAAAAACATATTTGTTTGATTCGACAATGAAGCTTATTAAGAATGACCCATGGAATCGGATAATGAACTTTTGAGTGGTTGTTTAGCGCATTATGTAGAAAAGATGTAGTTATTGATATTTTTAATGATGCTAGTGTAAAAACATTTCAAGAGATGAAACCTCGTCGAGTACAATTGTGATAATGTCATTACATTTTAATTTCATCATTAGCAATTTTTTTTCGTTTTTTTTATGTGTTTACTTCTTTTATATTTTGACACCCTTAATAAAAATCCTGGCCCCAACACTGACTGTGTCATTTACTTTTCTGCTTCTCACATTAATCTGTGTTATTTTCCCTTGACTAGGTGACTTATCTTTACCAAGTAATTTAATAATTTTAAGAAGGCCACAATCACCCCTACCCTTTCCCCCTCCTCCCGGATTAGTAAGTATTTACCTACTTATCTCATCTTTATTCTTAGATTTTTGCTATGCTTAATAGAGAAAATAGTGCATTTAATGTGGTTTACTTCCATTTTACATGTTAATATGTTTTGGACGTGATCGGGAAAGAAACCAAGAGAAAACAAGTCTAAAAAGAGCTAAAATGAAGAACATGGAAAAATTAGCCATAGATGCAAAAAGTGGCTGAAAATGTAAAACTGAAAATGTGAATGCTATATTTTTAATTTTTGATGTGGGAAAATTGGGGATCTATAAAAGCAAGACTTGGGGGAAATATCCTTTATCTTTGGCCATTAATCCGAGCCTTGGGAGCTAGGGCTCATTCCTTTAGCTTTGGCCATTTATCTGAACCCTGGGAGCTGTTGGGAGCAAGGAGAGAACACCTATGCAGCGTGGACTTTTCAAAAATGTCAACGGGTGCGTGTTGAATTCGCCAAAACTAGTGTATTTTTGGAGAATTTGACACGGGTGCGATATCGAAATTGAAGAGTCCACGCGACTTAGGAGGACGCATCCACACTCTTTGGGATTGAAGATTTGGAGCAAGTTTACGAAAATTTCTTACTCCTCTCTTTAATTTCTTTCTTTGTAATGATCTATTTGGGTTGTTGGGGTAATTTTGGAATTGGAAATTGTGTTTAGAGATGAAACAATATTTGGATTTTGATTATTATCTTGTGGTTTTATATTATTTGAATACTTGCTATTTTTATGAATAGATATTTGTTGATCTAATTAATCTTGTGATATTATTGTTTCTAAAGGCAACAGGGTTGTTTGGGAAAGAAAATTAAAGTTGGAAAGCTTTATTCGCGCGGTTTGAGGCTTTAAACCTTATTTAATGAGTTCAAGCTAGAGATAGGTAAATCCAAGTGTAGCCTAAAATTGAAATATATTTAATGTCACTTAGCTAGATTCGAGAGAACTCGTGAAGATAATTCGCTTGTCGAGAGACACGCGACAAGCGGGTGATGGATTGTTGGACTCATAATCAATCAATAAGTAGTTAACTAATTACAATGGATCATTCGTGATATTAATTGATTTCCTATTTCCAAATTCCTTGTTTTCCCCTGCTAGTGAAGGTCCTTGATCATTTTATCTGTTTTGTAGTTAATTTTATCTTTATTAGTTTTAAAAACAAAGCTCAACTATCAAAAAGTCTTCAGTTTAGTGTAATTGGTGATAATTCCTAACTTACTTGATCACATATATATTATTCTCTATGGGACTCGACCCCGACTCATAGTTGGGTAAATTATATTGCATACACTATGTTCACATTCTCTCTGACGAGTGTTTGGACATTATCTAGTAGAGATACTAATAGTTAGGGTTTGATTCAACTCTTGTTGCTTTCGTTTTGATTATTTCTTGCAATTAATGAAGTTGGTCTCTTGTTTTGAATTGATTCCTAAGGGAGTATCTAACCCTAGGGCATCCTCAATTCCCTTTAATTTAGCTTGAGAGCGGAAATTAAGGTTGGACTTGGATTACTTAACATGATTTGGGCTTTAAACCTCTAGATTTAACCTAGAGATGGGAAGCATCAAAGTGTACCCCAAAATTGGAATCTGTTAAATGCTTCTTAGCTTGATTCGAGAAAACTAGCTAAGATAGTCTTCTTAGTTTGATTCGAGAGAACCATCTAGGATAGTTTCTTAGTTCGACTCGAGAGAACTAGCTGAGATAGACGCGCTAAATAGTCGAAAAACATTAGTGAGTAAATTGAAATGCTAATGGTTAACCCATGATTAACTAGCGGTAGATCATTATTTCCAATGAATCACTTTTTATGTTAATCATTTCCCTACTTTCCACATTTCTTATTTTTCTTTGCTTGATAAGTCATTGATCACTTTACTCGCTTCTAGTTAGTTTTATCTTTGTTAGTGTTTATATCAAAAATCAAATATTATCAAATGTTTGACTTAAAGTAGTTGGTAATAATTTCTTACTTGCTTGATTGCATATATACTATTCTCCTCGGGATTCAACCCTGACTCATAGTTGGATAAATTATATTGCATATGACTGTGAACACTTTCTCACTTAAAAGAGTGTATTTGGATGTTATCACCCCCTCAAACACAATACATTCAGCATAGTGGTTTGTGCACTAGCCAAACCTAAGTTGCTCTGACTTGGTTGCGGGTGTCCGATGTGCGGATCTAGAGGTTGGATCCTTCATGATCTAAATTTTAAGATTTGTGGATACGGATCCCGATATGAATATGGATTTGGGGATACAATTAAAATCATTTACACATCAAAAAAATAGAGTTACATATCTACATTATGAGACATTATGCGGAAAGCTTACAAGGTATTATGAGGAAAAATTATTGATCTAGAGGAGAACCTCCAAAGATGATATAAGGGAACAGATTGACATAGAAATTTCTATAGAAAGTACTCTATTTCTTATATTTCACCTTAACTTTTGATTTGACTGCATCATTGTATCTGTCCCAAATTTCTTCATTGATTTTAGTCAAAATACCCAAAATCAGTTGACCACATCCAACAACCAAACCCACACCCATGTCATGTCGACACGGGAGCGGAACCAAAAGTGAAAGTCTGAGCAACTTAGAGCCAAACAATGTAAAAGTTACAGGTTTGTAAAAGTCTCAAATGAATGATGAGAGTTAGACAAGCTTAATATAATGAATAGACATGGGGGATGATAGCATTTACTTTGCAGTGGGCTTCAAGTCATACGATGTTACCAGGGTGGTTTCTAGAGCAGATACATAGTATGAATGGGTTGAAAGAGGATGCAATATGATGAAAAGAACGAGTATCAGTCAGAAGACTATGGAGTGGCTGGTTTACGCACTCAAGGAGGCATCAAAAGGTCTTGGGAACTCAGTACGCAGGTGGAAATTCCGTGATCATTACTCAGTGTTTTTCTCTTCAAGAAATTACAACAAATCTGGCCGTTATATTAGCATTATAAATATGCAGGGTAGAGAGAAGTTATCATCATCCCTGAATAGTCATTCAACTACGGATGGATAGATATTGCAACCAAAATAACGAATTTCATTAATGCTAAGTCCCAGAAGGTAGTCAAAGTACTACACAGAGAAACAAAGGGGGGCTTATTATACTCGGACACTGTCAGGAACAATAAATGGGCTACAAGAGAAATAAATGCGGCAAGGATCCAACAAAAAGGGAACTCGCTAATTATTTTAGGTGCAACAACAAGAATACAAGACGAGCTGCTAGCGAAAAGCGTCGTCGAAAGTTTCCCCGGGGAGAATCTAGATATCACATTGTCGGAAATTCGCCGATGGGCTACGAACACTTGGAAGCGCAACCATGGCATCAACATTTACGACATAGGGAGAAATCAATTTCTCTTCGAGTTCCCCAACAAAACTAAAGCAGATCATATTGTGAGAGGTAATTGGTTCTGGAATTCTCACAAAATCAATCTACAGTGGTGGTCACCGACTTCAAACTCCATAGACGAAAGGTTGGACCAGGTCTAGATTAGAATAGTAGGATTACCCCTCCAACTGTGGTCTCAAAAAGTTTTACGCGCGGTTGGTAACCTGTGTGGTGGGTGGATACAAACTAAAGAAGAAACAGAGTTGCGAAATCATATGAAGTGGGCAAAGATTAAGGTGAAAGGAGATGGCGATTCAGTCCCAAAATCAGTGGAGTTGGTCCATGAAGGATTGACTTTCAAAGTTCAAATTCGGGTTGAGCCACCAGCAAGAGTGATTTCTGATGAATGCGAAGAAGTACTTTCAAAGACCCAGCAGTAGAAAAGACCGAATATAAAGGGGATAGAGGACAACTAGGGTTTACAGAAGTGTCAGGGCACGTGGGTTCCTCTGATGACTCAGCTATTTTGAATTTGCCATCTATTCCAGCATGTGAACCTGCACGTAAGGCTGACTTTAATTTAATTGCCCCTCAAAAGAGAAGTAGGCCAGCAAATAAGAGGAGCAATAAATTAGGCCCAGACCTGCTGGCCCAATGCATGACTGGTGGGCCTGTTAATGTAAATAATACTTTTGCTCCTTTAATTGATCCTTTTGCAGCTGAACTGGAGGCAAATAATATAACCTCTGCAACGATACTTGACATTGAAGGAGGAAAAGAAACAGAGCATAATACAACATGAGCGAAGAAGTTGTTGCCTAGAAATCAAGTGATGAAGAAGAAGCATCAAATAAGACATTGGGGAATCAAGAAACTCCTTCCTCTAGGGATCCCTGACATGCAAGAATTTATCCCACAAAGAAGTGAAGGAAATAACTTGAGCTTGACACTAATTGAGGAGGCAGTACCACTTAATCAACATAACACAGAGGAAGAAGCAGACTCAGACTTTGATATTCAATCTGGATTGTACATCATCAAATTTGCCAAGAAATTCGGTGTAGACATAAAGGGGTACAAAGAGGAAGCAACATTGCTTTTTATGAAGATTGATATCATGAGGCAAAGCAACTCTAACAAGGAAGAAACAATTATGAATTCGACTCTTGCAGTCAAAAGAACCAAAGAACTGAAGAGCCTGTGGAAGCAATTTCAGAAGTAATGGTACAAGAAGTAAGGGGGATACACAATACCAAGTGATCAATGACTATCAATATTGTGTCATGGAACGTGAGGGGCCTAAACCAGGCAAGTAAGAGGTGCACAATTAAAAACTTAATTCGCAATTGGAGAGCTGATGTTTATTGCTTTCAAGAGACCAAAATTGAAGGATATATGAAGAATATTGTGAATGATTTGTGGGTCAATAGATGGGCAAATTCGTTCATCTCGAAGCTAGTGGAACTAGAGGAGGCATATTAATTTTGTGGGATGGGAAAACATGGATAGGAGAAGTAAGTAGTGTAGGAGCGTATTCTATATCCTGTGAGTTCACCGAAAAGAATCAAGATTTTAATTGGTTTCTATCAGGCATTTATGCACCTAACAATAAAGTAGAAAGAGAAGTGTGGTGGGAAATTGGAGCAGCTAGAGGACTTTTTACGGGCCCTTGGGTAGTCTGTGGAGATTTTAACACGGTTAGATTTCCTTCTGAAAAGAAGAATTGCTCTAAAATCATGAGGGCAATGACTGATTTTTCTGACTGTATTGAGGATATGAGTTTGTTGGACTCTCATCTTGTAGGGGGCAGCTATACTTGGAGGAAAGAGGATAGACACGACATAGCAGCTAGGCTAGATAGATTTCTAGTATCTGATGAGTGGGACGAGGGGTTTAGAAACATCAAACAGTCAATCCTTCACAAACTTACTTCTGATCATACATCTATAATGCTTTATAGTGGGAACTGGGAACTTGGAACCGGTAAGGTCGTCTTTCAAATTCGAGAATTGGTGGTTGCATATAGAGGGTTTTTTGGATAGAATCAAAGAATGGTGGAAATCACCCTAGCCTTCAAGTTGAAAGCTCTAAAAGATAAATTGAGAGAGTGGAGCCAAACTTAAATTGAGAGAGTGGAGCCAAACTATCCAAGGAAATCTAGCAATGCAGAAACAGAGTCCTCAGCTTGTAAAACTAGAAGAAAAACAAGACCAAAGACCTCTTAGTGAAAAAGAGAGTCATGCAAAAGTTGGACTCCTAGTTGAGTTTGAAAACATAGCCAAGCATGAAAAGATAGCATAGAGACAAAGATCAAGGGTTAACGGGTTAAAACAGGGAGACAACAACACCAAGTTCTTCCACAGAACTGCTAACTCACACAGAAGATATAACAACATAGAGGAGCTAAATGTGCGTAGAGAAGCTATTAGAAATCCTGAAACTATAAAAAGGAAAATTGTGATGCTAATAGAGAGCAGCTTATGATGGTCCGGATCATTTTTGTTCTCTTTGAGGCAATTTCAGGACTACATATTGATTGGAATAAAAACTTCTTGTATCCCATTAATAAAGTGACTGGCCTATCTTCATTGGCTAAGACCCTCGGAGGTAGAATTGGTGAACTACCAACTATATACTTGGGTATGCCACTGGGAGCCAAAAGTAGGTCCATAGATATATGGAATGGGGTGGTGGAAAAATGTGAAAGAAGACTTATGAACTAGAAAGCCAATACCTCTCTTTGGGGGAAGACTAACACTTATTAACAGTGTTTTGGATTCCATGCCTACTTACATGATGTCTCTTTTCCCTATTCCTAATGGTGTTATTCAGAGACTTGATGCTCTAAGAAGGAACTTCCTCTGGGAAGGAAACAGGGAAACCAAAAAAATTCACTTGGTCAAGTGGAATGCTTTGATTGGTAGTAAACAGGCTGGGGGACTAGGGATAAGAAATTTGAAAACCCAAAACCATTGCCTTATGTTGAAATGGGTTTGGAGATTTGCATTCGGAGAGCAGGCTTTATGGAAGGAGATAATCAAGTTGAAGTATGAAATGGATGGTCACTAAACTACCAAATTGGTCACTAGCACTTACGGAGTTAGCCTTTGGAGAGCTATCAGGAATCTATGGCCAAAACTAAGAGAAAACTGTAGTATAAAGACGGAAAATGGCACGACGGTTTTTGTCTGGGACAAAATAGATGGTTGGAGCAAGACACTTTAAAAGATCTATTTTCTGATATTTACATCCTCAACCAGCAGCAAAATGCCACTGTCGCAGAGGTATGGTCAAGCAAGGGATGGGATTTGAGCTTCAGAAGACCATTAAATGATTGGGAGATTCAACAGTTAGTAGAGTTCTTTAGAATTCTGGAGCAATTCAAAGGAACAACCACTCCACACGATAGTTTTGTATGACAGAATCACAATCAATGCAGATTCAAAACACAGGAGGCCTACATGAAGTTCAATACTTTCAACAATCAAGTTGGTAGTTGGTCTGAAAACTAATTCGGAAAGTAAAGATCCCCCTAAAAATTTCATGTTTTACTTGGTTATTGGCTAAACAGGCAGTGCTTACCAAGGAAAATCTAATGAAAAGAGGTTTCAATCTGAATCCAACATGTTTCCTATGCGAAGAAGTGGATGAAACAGTCACTCATCTCTTTCTACACTGTAGGATCACTAGTTATTTGTGGAAAATCTTCATCAACATGAAGGGACTGCATTAGGTGATGCCAAAGAGGATAGTACAGACTCAGAAAATCTGGAGCAGCTATGCTAGATAGCTAGTATCTCTGGTCATAAAGAAAGATGGAAAATCATACCTACATGCATTTGGTGGTCCGTGTGGAAAGAAAGAAATCTAAGATGCTTCCAGAACAAGTGCAACAACATACAGAAGATGAAGATGAATTGCATAGTTTTATTTCATTTTTGGTGTAAAAAGGAGTACATGGAAGATCTAGAATCAGTTATGGATGTTTTAGGCTCATTATAAGTTTTTGCTATAGGGTTAAAGATCTTCCTGTTAATTTCTTACAATTGTAATTATGAAACCTGTAACATGTTGTGGCAGGTATGATTGTTTTGGAATAGAAAACTAATTGTTACCTTCTCAAAAAAAAAATATAATGAAAAGACATCCACAAGAAACTGAAGATATTGGCATGCTTTTTCATGTAAGAGGATGCTACAACTGAATACCCAAACCAATAACATGTCCCACATAAAAGAAACAAGAAACAGAGACTACCATGAATAGAAGAGAATCAAAAGTGAGCAAATAAGATATGGAGAGACCACATTCTGATTAACTCTATATGGTCCCAACTGTAAAAGTTATATAATTACTCACCCCTCTGAGTATGGAGTTGAAATGCTGATTGTGCCTCCATCTATTGCCAGATCCCCACGATGATTCAGAGCATCAACTATGTTGGAACTTTGATCAGACACTGGTCTCGGTTGAGGCTCTGAGAAGGCACTATTGTTTGGCATTGGCATCGGCATACCAGACTGCAGAGGAATGGTTGTTGTGATTGATTTGTTAGCTAGTTCATTCTGTTGATCCATTGATTTAAATGACACGCCCCTGCTAGTATGAGATTCAACTGGATTCTGCTGATTTGGTTGCATTGTAGAAGTAACAGTTGCGGGATTCTCATCAAACCTTCCCAGGTATGTTGATTCTGGACCAGTACCATTCTTCAAGGCATGTGGCTGTACTGGTAAACTTTGCATGTGCCAATGACTGTTCCTCTGGACCATATAAAAAGAACTTTTAACTAATGAACAAAAACACCCTTCTCACATGACATATTCAGTCATAAAACTGGTACTAGTTGGAACAAGATGAGACACAAGTTTAGGAGTTAATACCATAGCCTAAGTTGCACCTAAGACTTTTCATTACCCAAGTCACATTTATCAGAAAAATCATTCCCAAACTGTACCCGTGTATGTGAACACTTCAGAGAACGGAAGAGAATGGAACAAGAGGGCACCTATTATAATCAATCTTACAGGAGTAAAGACACAATACCAATAAATAATAAAGCCAAAACTAATCTTATTGAAGGCACAGTAAGAAATAAAAGTGAGAAGTGACAGAAACCCGACTATGGAAAGAGATGGCTGGGAAGGAACACAATTCATGGAGTTAAATCCCTTGATTTGTATTGCATTGCCGTAAATACTTAAGTATAGCTGCCAGAAGCAGGACTGGCAGTAGATGGAATATACGATTTAGAAGAAATTCTCAAGACTAGGAGACGAAGGGTGGCTCACATCCCGGGATGTGGCCTAGTGGTTCAAAGAAGTGGGTTGAGCACCATGAGGTCTCAGGTTCAATTCCCAACAAAGACGAACACTAGGTGATTTCTTCTCATCTGTCCTAACCTTGGTGGACAGAGTTACTTGGTACCTGTTACCTGTTGTTGGTGGGAGGTGGCAGGTATCCCGTGGATTTAGTCGAGGTGCGCGCAAGCTGGCCCGGACACCACGGTTATCAAAAAGAAAGACAAAGGGTGGCTCAATATTTTGAAGACACCAAAAACATCAGGGAGTTAACCAAGAACCAGACAAATTATGGTGGAAAGCAAAGAAGGTTGGCACTTGGCAGGTTCAGAGTGAGATGTTGTAATAAACTACTGACATGACAGATGGCTATGGAAAATGATACGGAAGACGAAGGCCACAAAAAGTTGTGTACCAATAAAATTTGCATGTTTCAGATCGATTGCTACAAAAGAAGCCTTTTTGACTTGAGATAGTTTGCAGATTACAAAGGGGAAAGGGGAACAGCACAATATTGGGAAGCACAGATTACGGAGAACCAGAGGAAGACACTATGAAAGTCCCAGTATGCATATTATGGACAGTGTAGTCAAAAGGAACTACAGGTGCTTTGAAGGAAAGAAACCTGCAGATTTTTGTTTGAAATACAGGTGTACTTTTGGTGTAGAATGAATGATGCATATGATTTTGACAGCATAGAGATGCTAGACTAGTAGACTTTATGCACATTTAACTGCAGCACCAAACCGCTGGTACAGTTTTTGAGTATCCACTTGGTGCTTTTTACTTCATTAAATTTACTTGCCTTACTAGAAAAAAACCCAATAATCAAATTCATATGAACAACAAAGCCAAAACTGATCTTATTCAAGTGCAAATCCAGAAAATCAGGAGCAAGAGCAGTCATGCATACATTCACGGAAGTAGCAGTGGAAATGAAATATACACAAAACAAAAACAATGGAACCACAAAATGAAAGCATAGACATGGACTAATCATGGATCTACCGTTATACAAGTATAACGTGAAATACGTGCACATCAATGTTCATCTGCGGGAGGTGTTTAACGTGAAACACGTGCACATCAATGTTCATCTGAGGGAGGTGTTTTTATTTTTGTGCATGCACTCATGTGCGTGTGTGAAAGAAAGAGAGAGACAGACAGAGTATTAGGAAGAAATTTTAACTGATATGGACACCGGAGACAAGAGGCCACGGCTTGCAGTGTTGGTACAAAAAATGCAGCACTCTAACGAAAAAGATGCAACATAAGATGCATCTTTTATTTGTGCAGCAATATCGATAGCCTATGCAATATTCAGTATGTTTGTGCTGTCTAGTATATTGGATTAGCTAGCAATATAAGCAGGACTTTCCACATTAGTCTTCACTTTGTAAGTTGATTATCACACAACTGCATCTTACCGTATAATAACCTGAAGCATAAGTGCTCTCTGTAAGAAGAGTCGATCTTTCTTACAGTTGAAAAATACAAAACGCAACCCAAAGTTCACAATCGAAAACGTTTGATAAGAAAATTGATATGTCATGAAACTAGCTAGAGGAATTTACCCATGGCATAAGCTTTGTTGGCTCTGAGCTCCAAGGCTGATATGATCCTTCATACTTCTGTACCTTATCCTGTAAAAATTGTACGTACTGAATTACCTGCATACAAACATCAATTATCACCAACAGAATGAACAAATAAAACAAAAGGTAAACTGGTTTTCAACTAATAGAATGTACCTCTAACAAGAATGACGCAGTGTCTCGCTTTTGATTGGTATGGGGTATCAGATTTCTCAATGCCTGAAATCTAGATTACCCAAATAAACTTTAGAACAATACGGAATTTTCTCAGGCATTTTAGATAGATTTCACCACATAATCTTCAAATACCTAAGATCAATATAGTCATTCTATGCTTCATTTCCAAATCACATTGAATACGAGGAGGAACCCCATAATTCCAAGTCCCCTGCCCTAAAAAAAAGGAGGGAAAAAATGTGCAATTTAAAGACTTCAATGGACTAATTATGAGGCATGCTTTTCTTCAAATTTAAAAACTACTTCATTTTCATGAGTGACCGGATTTATGAAATTCACTTCTCCGGGAATAGAGTTAGTAATTTAACATCAGCAACCAATTAGTGGCACTATTGCAACAATTCCTATAGGAATAGGAAATTAATATCCTGTAAGTATTTTCTATGTAATAATGGAGCTCATCAGTTATCAGATTTCTCTGTAACATTTTTAGATGTTTTTTGTAAGACAGAATATTTGGAGTGTAAATTCAGTGTTCGTGAGACGGACGTAGTAGTGAAGCTTGATACCTAGGCCATTCCAAAGAGAGAGAGTTTCAAGTATCTTGGGTATATGACAAAGAGAGATAGTTTCAAGTATCTTGGATCTACGATATAGGGAAATAGTGAGTTTGACGGGGATGTCACCCATTGTATTGGCGCAGGGTAGGTGAAATGGTGGCTCGCATCTGGAGTCTTGTGTGATAAGAAAGTCCCCCCTTGATTTAAAGGCAAGTTCTATAGAGTGGCGGTTAAACCAACAATATTGTATGGAGAAGAGTGTCGGCCAGTTAAAAACTCCCACATTCAAAAGATGAAGGTGACAGAGATGACGATGTTGCGATGGATGTGTGGGTTTACCAGGATGGATAAGATCTGAAATGAGGTTATACGTGACAAAGTGGGAGTGATTTCGGTAGAAGACAAAATGTGTGAAGCAAAGTTAAGATGGTTCAGGCATGTGATAAGGGGGGACGCACGGATGTCCCAATGCGGAGGTGCGAGAGATTGGTTATGGATGGATTCAAGGCGAGGTAAAGGTAGATCGAAGAAATATAGGAGGGAGGTTCTTAGACATGACATGGAGCAGTTACGGCTTACCGAGGATATGACTCTAGATACGAAGATCGGGAGGACACGTATTAGGGTAAAACGTAAAAGGTTAGTAGGATAGGGGCTAGTAGTTGTAGAGTTTCACGGGTAGTATCTTGTTCTTGGAACTTTTGGGTGTTTGTGGTTTTGAGTAGATTGTTGGTAGTATTATTACATGATAATCTTGCTTCTGCTACTGTTGTTGTTTTCTTATTGTTAGCAGTTTTGTTACTACCTAGTTTTTCTTGTTCTTATATTATGTTTTTTCCTACATTGTTTAGTCTCGAGCCGGGGGTCTATCGGAAATAGCCTCTCTACTTCTCTACCTCGTCTCTGAGGTAGTGGTATGTACTGTGTACATTCTACCCTCTCTAGACCCCACTATGTGGAAATGAATATACTGGGTATGTTGTTGTATTACTTTTGATTTTTTCAGAGTTTTAAGTTCTAAGTTCTAAGAGGACTACCTACTACCTCCTCTTCTGCAAATATAGGTATTACTACGGTTCTCTAAAACCATCTCGCTACATTACTAAAACCTTAGAACCTTCACACAAATATCACTGAAGTCTAAATCACCTATTATCTTCTTTCATCCCTTTTTTGCTTTATTTTATTTAATTTATATTCTTCTTGATTTTTTGATCTATTTTGAAGCCTAAAGCTTTTCTCAGCTAATTTCAGCCGTTGTATACAACTTATTGAAGACCCAAATATATTATTTCAATTGGAAAATTGTAGGATTGTGTGATAGGGAGACTAGAGATTTTTCTATCCTCCTATTTTGCAAAAATTGAAATTTAGGTTAGCTTTTCTAAACAATTGTCTGCAAATAATACATTTCACCTAAGTTGCATGGACTCGGGTGCGGGTATCCGAGACAGGTGCGGATTCGAGAGTCAGATTCTTCAAAATTTAATTTTAAGATTCGGGGGGTGCGAATCCAATTATGGATACGGGTGCAGGGATTCGGCTAAAAAATTAAATATTATAAATATAGTTCTATATTTAAACAGTCATTTCAATTAACTTTTTCCGATGTGTCAAGGAAATTCTATTCCTAAAAAAACATTCTTTACTTTTTTCACTTTTAAGGTAATTTCTTTTAGTTACTTTTTAAATTAGGAATAGTATTTTTTTATATGGAAAAAAATAAATTCGTTTTAGTTAGGAGTAGTATTTGAAAAGTCAAACACTCACCAGATCTGCATAAATTAGGTTTACCTTTGTAATATAATTTATTTTTTAAAAAATATACAACAACAACAAACCCAGTGTATTCCCACCTGGTGGGGTCTGGGGGGGTAAGATGTACGCAGTCCATACCTCTACCTCTAAAGAAGTAGAAAGGTTGTTTCCGATAGACCCCCGGCTCAAGACACAAGATACCAGGCAAATACATATTAAAGCACCGAACAAAGTTACAAGACTATAAATAACATAACATAAATAACATAAATACGGCAGCCATAAATAGAAAGAAACAGGGGAAAGCACCCAGCCTCTTACTAAAACAAGGAGCACGGAATCATAACAAGAAAACTACCCCCAACAAGTAAAACCCTACACTAGCGACCCAAACTGGCCCTAGTCTTCTGCCCTAATTCGCGTCCTCCAGACCTTCCTATCTAGGGTCATGTCCTCGGTGAGCTGCAACTGCTCCATATCCCGCCTAATCACCTCACCCCAATACTTCTTCGGCCTACCCCTACCCCGCCTAAAACCATCCAACGCTAGTCTCTCACACCTACGAACTGGGGCATCCATGCCCCTCCTCTTCACGTGTCCGAACCAGCGCAATCGGACTTCCCGCATCTTGCACTCCACTGGAGTCACACCAACCTTCTCCCTGATAGTCTCATTCCGAACTCTATCTCCCCTAGTCAGCCCACACATCCAGCGCAACATCCGCATCTCTGCCACCTTCATTTTTTGGATGTGGGAAGTCTTAACTGGCCAACACTCCGCTCCATACAACATGGCCGGACGGACTACCACCCTGTAAAATTTGCCTTTAAGCTTGGGCGGCACCTTCTTATCACACAACACCCCCGACGCTAGCTTCCACTTCATCCATCCCACCCCAATACGGTGCGAGACATCCTCGTCAATGTCACCGTTCCCCTGAATCACAGCCCCGAGATACTTGAAACTATCCCTTTTACATACCACCTGTGATTCCAGCTTCACGACCACCTCGTCCTCCAGCCTTACGTCATTAAACTTGCATTCCAAATACTCTGTCTTGCCTCTGCTCAACCTGAACCCTTTAGACTCAAGAGTTTGTCTCCACACCTCTAATTTGTCATTCACACCCCCTCGAGTCTCATCAATCAGAACTATATCGTCTGCAAAAAGCATACACCACGGCACCTCCCCTTGAATACGCCGCGTCAACACGTCCATCACCATAGCAAACAAAAAGGGGCTAAGAGTAGATCCCTGATGCAACCCCTGCAAGACGGTGAAATGCTCTGAGTCTCCTCCCGCCGTCCTCACCTGAGTTTTCGCTCCCTCATACATATCCTTAATTGCTCTGATATATGCCTGCGGGACTCCACTCACCTCCAAGCACCTCCAAAGCACCTCCCTGGGGACTTTGTCGTATGCCTTCTCCAGGTCGATAAACACCATGTGTAGATCCTTCTTCCTTTCCCTATATTGTTCCACCAGCCTCCGTACCAGGTGAATTGCCTCCGTCGTCGAGCGGCCAGGCATAAACCCAAACTGGTTTTCCGAAATAGACACTATCCGACTCAACCTCACCTCGACCACTCTCTCCCAGATCTTCATAGAGTGACTTAATAGCTTAATCCCCCTATAGTTATTGCAACTCTGGATGTCCCCCTTATTCTTATAGAGAGGGATGATGGTACTCCACCTCCAAGCCTCGGGCATCTTTGCTGTCTTGAAGATTTCGTTGAACAATCCAGTCAACCACCTGACGCCAGCCTCTCCAATGAACTTCCAAAATTCCACCGGTATCTCATCCGGCCCCGTCGCCCTACCCCTTCGCATCCTGCGAACAGCCTCTTCTAACCTCAGCTACCTTAAAACGTCTACAATAACTAAAGTCCCGGCCCTTCTCTGAGAGCTCCAGTTCCCCTAACTCAATAGCTCTATCCCCTTCGTCATTCAAGAGCCTATGGAAGTACGACTGCCATCTATCCTTAACGTGGCCGTCCTCTACCAACACTCTACCGTCCTCCCCCTTAATGCACCTCACCTGGTCGAGGTCACGCCCCTTCCTCTCCCTCGCCTTAGCGAGTCTAAACAACTTTTTCTCCCCTCCTTTCCCCTGTAACCCTGCATACAAGCTCTCAAAAGCGGTCGTTTTAGCTGCCGAGACAGCTGACTTAGCCTCCTTCCTAGCTAGCTTGTACTCTTGCCTGTTCACCCGCTTCTCTTCTTCGTCCTTACTCTCAACCAACTTAGCATACGCTCCTTTCTTGATCCCCACTTTCTTCTCCACCTCTTCATTCCACCACCAATCCCCCCGATGGTGCCCGGCTCGGCCCCTAGAAACACCCAACACCTCGCTTGCCGTCTCCCTGATACACGAAGCCGCCTTATCCCACATACTATCCACGTCCCCCCTATGCTCCCACACCCCCATTCCCGCCAACTTCTCCCCTATCTCCCACGCCTTCACTGGAGTCAGGCCACCCCACTTAATTCTAGGCTTACCCTCCTTACTCCTCCTCTTTCTATTCTTCTTTATACCCAAATCCATAACCAAGAGCCTATGTTGGGTCGAAAGATTCTCACTCGGAATGACCTTACAGTCCTTACACAACACCCTATCCCATTTCCGAAGCAACAGAAAGTCAATCTGGGTCCTGGCTAACGCGCTTCGAAAGGTGATCAGATGATCAACCTTCTTCGGGAAGCCCGAGTTCACCACCACCAGCCCAAAGGACCTCGCAAACTCCAATAGGGTAGTCCCCTCTTCATTTCGATCCCCAAAACCAAAACCACCATGCACATCCCCAAAGCCTCCCGGCAACGCCCCGATGTGCCCATTGAAATCTCCTGCTACAACAATCTTCTCCGAGCTAGGCACACCTCTCACCACCTCCTCCAAAGCCTCCCAAAACCGCACCTTCTCCTCCCTCTCCGAGCCCACTTGCGGCGCATATACACTACACACATTCAGAGTGAGCCCCCTGATGACCAACTTAATAGTCATCAACCTATCGCTGATCCTCTTCACCTCTACGACCTGACCTCTAAGCTCATCGTCTACTAAGATGCCAACTCCATTCCTACGCCTCTCGCTCCCAGAATACCACAGCTTGTAACCATCCACATCCCTAGCCTTAGTCCCTACCCACTTGGTCTCTTGGACACACGCAATATTGATCCTCCTCTTCCTAAGGATCTTCACAAGTTCTATGGACTTACCCTGAAGCGTCCCTATATTCCAAGACCCAACCCTCAGCCTACCATCACTACCCACACGCCCTCCTGAGCCATCCCCACGGCCAAACCTTGGCCTCCCTCCCACTCCCGCCCTTTCCTCCTCCCCCGCCCCCACAGCAACCCCACTCCCCAACCCCCTCGAACATGACCCTATCCGACCATTACCACCCACAGCCACTACTACGAGAAAATATACAAAAATATAAAAATATCCACGATGGTAGTAGCAAAGCAGCAGCCAGAAATACAAGGCTCACACAAAATCAAAGAGATAATCAAGAACCAACCCAAGCCAATAACCCAATTCAAAACAGTGTAGGAAACGACCACAGCAACAGCATGCAACAGTTAATATCAACAAATCACACGCAAATCAAGGTAAGGGAACAATACCAGCAAAATACAAAGGCTGAAATAAAATAAAATGAAATAGAATCAAATAAATTAACAAAGGTTAGAGGTAACCGGGTGGCCGATCAACGGCCGAAGATCGCGCTGCGGCTTCTGGGGAACCGGGCGGCGCCTGCTGGGTCTCGCCGGAACCGGCCGATGGAGGTCTCGCCAGATCTGGAGACCGGTGGGACTGCTGGATGTCGCCGGAGCCGGCGGCCAGCGGGAGGGGGTGCGCCAGAGCTGGAGCCGGCTGTTGGAGGGGATCTGGGGCCGGCTGTTGGAGCTGGAGCCGGAGCCGGCTGTTGGGGGGTCTCGCCGGAACTTGTCGGCGACGGTGGGGCCGAGCCGGGGACGCGCCGGAGATGGCGACCGAAGGCGGGGGGGGGGGGGGCTGGAGCCGGTTGTTGGGGGGACTCACCGGAGTTTGTCAGCGGCGGCGACGGCGGCGGCGACGGGAGTCGGGGGTCGGAGCCGAAGATCGGCGACGGCGACTCAGTTGGGAACCGGGGGTAGGGGGTAGGGGGGGGAGAGAGAGAGGGAGGGAGAGAGGGAGAGAGAGAGCCGTTAGAGAGAGAGGGGGAGAGAGATAACAAAATATATTTTTTAAAAAATATAATTATTAAAAAATAGGACCACCAACAGTGAGCATTCCGACGAAATTCCGGCGACAACTATCAGATCTGAGCATTCTACTCTTTCTTCTCATCGAAATTCCAGCGATGATAACACCTCCGCCGGCAACAACCCTTTCGCCGGAAACAACCCACAATCACAAATCTGAGTTTTCTTTCTTCCCCATCGAAATTCCGACGACGATAACCCTTCCGCCGGCGACAACAATCACACTCGCTGATTTTCTCCCTTCGCTGGTTTCTCCCTTTTGATAACGGAGACAACTTTCTTCTTGATGTTGGTCAACGTCTCCGGATTCGATTGACCGAATCCGAGACGAATCTCACGCCGGCGTCCGCACCGGTGTCACGTCGGGACGAGTTCGACGGCATAACCACTGAGTCCGAGCAACATAGCATTTCACTTAAATTAGTCCTTTCATGCTTATTATAACTAGTTATCTCGGCTTTTTACTACGGTTTTAATAATTAACTCAGCTCCATTTTTATTGATCTGAGCAAGATATGACTAATCTTCTCTCTTTCACACACACTAAAAACACGCATTAGCCAGAAACCTTACTCAAATTTCATATGTCATTTTTGTACATGAAGTCTAACATCTTATTTGATGTACCCTATACAATTTGCAGACACACCCCAAAACACAGAGATCTCATCAGAATTGCATCCAGATGCTTCCCCAGTTCCACTATATGCAAGTTAACATATGGACTGAAGTTTGAACCCCAAAAGTATCTTCACAGCCTACTTTACATGCTATGTCGCTCAGACTCTCCAAAAATGCACTACTTTTGGAGGTTATGCACACGGCAGCATTTTTGAAGAGTCCGAGCAACACAGGTTATATGTCACGACTTTTGTTCTAACCAATCTAGTTTAATAAATTATTTGACACTCTTAAGATCTCAACATGTTTATCTTTTAAAGAAAGGCATTAAAGAAAAAAAGTAAACCAATAAAAGGTCGAAAATTACGAAAGATTACGAATGTGTTGGGCATGATAGAGGTCATTTTCCATGGAAAATGTTCTTCATAGAAAATCTTATGTTTTCTGGTGTGTGATTGGTGGGTGAAGAATATTTCTGAAAAGTATATACTAAACATCAATAATAACTGTAGCAAATTAGAGATGTTCTGATGACATTTTTGACGAGAAAAGATTAATAATAATGTAAGTTTTAGTTAACACAAGTAACATGAGTTTGAAAGTTAAAGAGACAATTTCCCTCCAATGGGAAATGGAAAAATTTTCTGGTAACCAAACACCACAAAATGACTTCCTAATGGAAAACATTTTTCTGAAAAATGACTTCAGTCATACCAAGCACCCCCATTGTATGATACTTGCAAATTATTTACAAGATTTATACTCCTAAATACATTGAAATGGGGTTTTCATTTCCTTTGCTTGAAAGTGCCATATAGGAATCATGCAGACTATGCAGCACAAACAATTATTGTAAAACAATAGACGACGTGGAAAAGGAGGACCCTTGGAAATCATAACAAACAAATAAATAGAAGAAAGAGACATTGCAGAAACACTAATCCACACAATAAAAATGTGAATTCACAATATTAGGAGGATTGCAGATATACGGTCAGTTGAAATAAAGAGAGTGCGCTCTCCAGAACTGAATCATTTTAGCAAATTAGGACTGAGGGACAGCATTTCACAGTATTAGGAAGATTGCAGATATACGGTCAGTTGAAATAAAGAGAGTAGCGCTCTCCAGAACTGAATCATTTTAGCAAGTTAGGACTGTGGGACAGCATTTGAAGAAGAAGCATGTAGGTTCATTTGGAGATTCATACTTCAGAACTTCATATAAAACATTAACAACTAGCATTTACAAACAAGTATATTTCGAACTAAGAGAATATTCAGACATATAAAAGTGAACCGACCCATGAAGATGATGAAAGCATTCCGGTGACAGCTAAACAAAGGATAATATGTATGTGCAATCATTCCTCTAATCAATCTCCCGTTTATTCCTTTTGCTTTCCTACTTCCATCATAAAAGTGAATGAAAGCATTCCGGTGACAGCTAGACAAAGGATAATATGTATGTGCAATCATTACTCTAATCAATCTCCCGTGTATTCCTTTTGGTTTCCTACTTCCACCATAACAAAACATTTTTAATCATTCCTTGATTGTAAGTTGGTGCAACTTTCTGGTTGGGCATCCACCAACAAAAGCCAAATCACATTTATCATTAGAAGTTCAACAACACAATGGCTGTCACACGGTCTAATTTCTCAAATTTATCACGAACCAAAAGATTTACACTTAATTGTTATTCTATTTCGAGTAAAATACCAGACTGCTGATCAATCTTTGAACTTAGGGCCTGAAGAAATTTTCTTACTCAAGCCTCCAAATACTTGTTTTACTATGATTTCTTTTTTCAAACTCAACCAACAACTCCTCTTGGCTGAAAGCAATTGACTTAATCAATCACTCTACACCTCAATCCTACAATCCCTGAATAGTTGTCTGTAATTAAATCCTTTATACTCATTCTGCTGCGTTCAGGCCCATTTCATTCCAAAAGAAAACTCTACACTAAAGACGGAAAAAAATAAGCTATTTAGTGCTGAAATCAAGCTTCCCAATGTCCAGCTAGTTACAACTTCTGTCAAATAGTCACTTCACATTTACACTGTTTCTGTCCATGTAACACAGCCATTATACATAGTTATTCCACTCAATCAACAAACTACAACTGCCAGTCTAAATGAAGACCTAAAAATCTCACAAACTGACCTTTTTCATGTACAAGTAGCAACAACATACTTACAGATGAGGAGGGCAGTGTGTACGCAGACCCTACCTCTTCCTGAAAAAGGATGAGAGGCTGTTTCCAATAGACCCTCGGCTCCAATCAGATGAACAAAATGAGAACAACCACAAGCAGTAAGAACAACATGAAAATACAATAATGAAGCTAGGGAAACAAACCAATAGTTCATGTGCAAGTAGAAAAAGCCAAAACTTCAATTAACCAAAAAGGAAAACAAAATTTCTGGAAAAACCTCTCATTGATCTTGCACCTCCGACGCTGCTCTGTCACTGAATGCTTGGTCCTTAATGCACTAGCCTTGTCATTATTCTTCCCAGCTGTTGCTTCCAATAATAATACAACCACAAAACAAAATTAAGGATTTTGTGTTTTACACTTCTAAATTCAATTTAACTTCTTTTTTCCAAAACCCCTCCCTAGGAACTCCCACCCTTTTTGCTCCAGTGGAGACTCAAACTCACAACATAGGATTGGAAGCGAGGGGTGCTTACCGTCTGAGCAACTTCCGCTTGTCAAAATCCAATTTAACTTATATCCTTAGCAAAAAAAATGCAATCTTTCAACTAGAAAAATAAAAGTTACAAACCTTTGGTATTGCTACTAGAAGGTGTGGCATCTTTCTTGATACAAGCATCATCTTCCTCCGCTTCTTCCTCTTCTTGATGACCCTTCATCCGTTTCATAGCGACTATCTGCACAAAATGATTAAAGAAAAAAACAAACAAACACAATCAGACCTTTTTGCAAACACAGCAGTGGCGGAGCAGTATTTTCACTAATGAATTTCAAAATCTGAAGAATTAAACAAACAACTAACCAAAGGGGTTTGACATTTGCTATATATATATATATATATATATATATAATAAGAAAAACTATGCATAAATAGTATAATTTTTAGCGGAAGCATAGATTAATTCATTTTGCATCCATTCGGCTCAATTCAGACTCAATTCATTCCAATTCAAAGATATACACCAAATATATATATATATACGAAATAAATAAATAAATAAAGGTGTATATGGAATAGAGAAGAAATATTACAGCTTTTTCTTTTCTGGCAAAATTGTGTTGATGGGAGAAATTGAGATTCGGGGTAGCTGGCAATAGTTGTACTTACTGCTGCAGGTTCTTGATTGTGGTATTGATTAGTGAAAGTCGAAAATTAGCTTTTTGATGTGAATCTTAAAAAAAAAAACACTCTGTTAACTATGGAATTATTATCATGGCTTTGCCTAAATTGTTTGTCATGGCACATGTGATTTATTTTAATTAAAATTTTAGTAGCAGGCGGCATCCGCTCTTAGTTTTGAGTAGGCGGAACCATTCTATTTTGATTCTTCTCCACGATTAACAAATTAATTACCGTGTATTTGATGATTCACAACCTAAAAGGTGCAAGTAGCGTGAAGTGACTCTTCTTTTGTCTTTTGTTCTTTTTTTCTACTTAGGTGTTTGATCCTAAAATTTAAAATATTTAGTGATTATTTATGAAATTTGTATAAGATTTTAATTTTAATTATAAATTATTTTTAAAAATTTTAATATTTTCTGAAAAGTGAAATTTTAAATTTTAAAATGTAAAACTTGACTCGTGAGTTAATATTTTATTTTTTAAAACTCTATTATTTTAAATTTATTTAAACAAAACTATTTATATTAAAAATAGTTAATTATTACTATGATTGATTTTTTATCAGTAAATCTTTATGTTCAACCAAAATATCAACTTCAAATCAGCGTTATTTTAAATCATGTCTTATTTTAAATCATGATTTAAAATAATGTTCAAACGAATCCTTAGTTAACCCCTTTTATTAATTAGCAATTAAATAAGAAAAAAAATACATTAAACTCACCCTAACTATTCATAAGACCCTACATTATAAGTTTCATAATTAAACTCATTTGTGGATCAAGCGACATAGAGAGTGATATTATTCTCTTTGTGTCATGTTAAGCCAAAAATTAGTAGTCATATGGCATGTTTCTTTCTCTCTCCTTTTTTGAAAAAAAAAAAAAGAGAAAAAACATCTTTTCCTCTAAAACTTGTCCCCACAACTCACTTTAGCACTTAAACTTAACTTCCGTTTATTTACCCCTTAACATCTTTAAAGTGAATTATTTTCATCCTTCAAAACTGAATACCACTCTCACGATGGAGAATGCGCTACACACGCGCCACGTCATTGCCACATCAGTGCCATGTCATTTGCCACGTAAGATTTTTTTTTTTTTAATAATCCCACACACTAACTTTTTATATATTTTATATATACTATTTATATATATATATATATATATATATATATATAAAAAAAAAAATATATTTTATATAAATAAAATAGACCCCACCCCCTTCCTTCTTCTTCTTCACAACCCCCACCCCCTTCGTTCTTTCACAACCCCCACCTCACCCCACCCCAATTCCTTCTACTTCTTCATTAGACAGCAGCCCCCGTCCCGTCCCCTTCCTCCTCCTCCTCCTTCTTCTTCTTCACATAAAAGCACCACTTTTTCTATTTCTTTCATCATTACCACAAGCTTTTTCAATGAATTTTTATCTTCATCAAATGCAAAATTAACTTGAATTAGCTTGAGCAAATCCATCAATGAACTAAATACAAGTACATGATCACAAAAACACATCAATACACAAAATTTCAAATTCAAATTCTTTCACATTAACCAAAACCCAAAATTTCAAAACTCCTAAATTTTCAATTTCTTACTAAAAAATGTCTACAAAAGTGGCATAAACAGTCCGAAATTCGAAAATGGCATAGATGATATTCGCATGACATGTAATTCTTGGCCAAGAATCAAACTTGTTCATCAATCTTGAACCGATTTTGATTGTCGAAAAATAAAATTTTGGATTAATTAGGACTTGATGTGAAGTTAATTACGAAGAAATGGGGTGGGGTATGAAGAAGATGAAGAAATGGAGTGTTAGGGGTGGGATGGGCGTGGGCGTGGGGGTGGGAAAGAGGAGTGATGAAGAAGATGAAAATGTCTTCTATGAAGACATATGTATGTATGTATAATAATAATAATAAACATAGCAATAAAGTAGTCTTTTAAAAAAAAATTCACTCACTCTTTTTTTTTTTGTCACGTCAGCTATAGGGGGAACTTAATTCATTTGAAAGTTGTTAAGGGGGTAAATAAATGAAAGTTAAGTTTAAGTGCTAAAGTGAGTTGTGACAACAAGTTCAGGGGGGAAAAGATGTTTTTTCTCTTTAAAAAACTAATCTCTATGAATATGTTCTATCCTTTATTTTCTAACAACCTCAATCATCACTAATATTATGTATAATTATATTTATTTATTAACAAAAAATATTACTATGGTATAAGATTATATATACTTAATGTTCCTTTGCAAATGTTCTTGATGTATATCTTTTTCTTCTTTTTTGGTTCCACTTGAGAAATATGTTAAGATTGAGATAATTTAATATTACAGATTAAGTGATCATATATTTATTTATTTTCATTACTACATAAAAGTGTTCAACATTGTTACTAAATAAAATCAAATTATAATAATATCTTTCTTCTTTTTGAGTAAATAAACGGATTTTATTTAACCAAAGTGCTAGTTAAAATATCAAACAAGATAGACCCCCTATTTCTTTAAACATCAACAAATAAAGAAAACGTAGACGGACTCACACTAAGATGCTTATAGAGTCACTTTCATAGTCAAACAAAATCCTTACAAAAACTAGCAAACTAGGATTACATTCTAATACCAAATGTAAGGGAAAAAAATGATGCATCATGGCATAATATCCATCTTCATTAACAAAATGCTCTCATTTCTTTTGTATCTGGCCTTGAATGTAGATGTGAAGGACAATTTTCTTGCAAATTTTTTTTGTGTGGCACCTGCCTTGTTGGAACCTTATGGGGTTGTATTCTCTCCATATGGTATTGATCACCATAGCATAAATGCAGAAAGATCTTCTTTTTGCATACTTTACAACCCAATCTAACTTATATTGCTAGCTTTTAACAAGTCTGTAGACTCCTAATCATTGCAATAATCATTGCCACAAGCCTTTATTAGTGCAATCTTCAATGAATAGATGTTGTTGATTTCAATAGCACTATCACAAGACACACAAGATAGATTCACATGAATGCCAAACTTAGTCAATCTATCAATAGTATATAGCGTTTTCATCTAGGCCAGCCAAAAGATGAAATTATCATGAGGGTGGATACTGTGATTGAGAGCAATACATTTTCAGGAGGTTTTGGGATGTTGAAGTTGCATAGCAAGGTATAAATTCTTTATTGAGAACGTGAAACTAAGTATCACATTGACTAGTTTTGTCTGCAAATCTCCTTGCAACGCTGCAGCTGCTATGATATATTATCTTGCTTTCATAATTTTTTGATTTCCTAAGTGGCATTTCTAAGTATAGCATATGTTTCAAGGTGCAAACCATTCGGATAGTATATATGAACTCATTTGATCCATCGAGAATTCTTTTTTTCATAGTATATATAAACCCATTTGATCCATTGAGAATTTCTTTTTTCAGTCACAACCCATAACTGTTTTATGACTGCAGCTTTGTTCTAATAGTAAAGGTTGAGTATTTTTAGCCCCCAGTTACCTTAGGAATACAAGGTTTGACCAAAGATATCATAGTTCTTTTGAAGTTGCTATATAAAACCTATCCAAAGAAAAACCTACAATAGTTGGTGATGAGCTTCATGATCTTCATAGGTAAGATAAAGATTTGTGCCCAATATATTTGGATGTCAAATACTATATATATTTGATTAGCTAAAAATGACCTGCATATGACAAAAGGTTGGCACACCAATAATTTATCTTCTTAACATTCCTATCAACAAATGGTAAGCATTGGTCCATTGTTAAATTCTTAGCTAAGAATGGAACCTCCAAATATTTAAAGGGAAGAGCCCTTGACAAAAACCCAGGCAATTCAATATATTTGTTTTACAGTTGTCTTTGCCCCATATAAGTAAATAGAACTTTTCTTATTATTTGTTTGAAAGCATGAAACAGTAGATATTGTGAGTTTCTTTAATTTTAAATAAAATTAAATATTTATTCTATCCGAATAAGAAATTTCCTCAAATGATTCTTAGGTTAATTTGGTCATTTTGAATAACAATCATGTGTTCCCGATATGACTAATCATATAATTTTGTTACTTGAATAAATACATTTTATCGATACTGACTTTTGATCGGAGTTCATCTTTTTAAAATTTGATTTAATTAAGATTGATTTGATTTAGATATATTTTTTCCTTAAAATAAATTATTTTTAAGATAATTAAGATTTTATTAAATTAAGAATCTCAGAATTAAATCTATTAATAGTGTATATCAAATTCTAATTTAATTTAGCTAATTTGTTAATTTTAGCCGTAATTAAAATCAATTTGGTCACAATTGCAATGCAATTGGCCAATTGATTTTTAATTCAGCTAAATTTTAAATAAAATTGACTAAGATCCCAACCATGGCTCTTTCTTGAATTAGCCTAAATTCCTAACCCCTTTATTCCTAATTAATCTACCCGATCCAATCCCAATACCAACCGACCCGCACTAACCCACTACCTTATACCTCATTTTCTTCACAAAAGACACCCGGCGAATAACAACAACCTACAACGATATTAACAATATACAACAATATCCAAATCAACCTTAAGACCCAAATTCTCTCGCCACTTCTACCTTTTTCTTTTTCCTTTGATCTCATACTGTGTCATGTGATTATTACGAGATTTCATACAAGAAAATTTTTGGGAATAATTTTTCCCCAAAATAAATATATCTATTTATGTCGTGCATTTCAAATTTGAATTTGTACTAAAATAGTAAGAAACCATATCACCAAGCCCTTATCCCTTAACGAATTTCAGTATTTTCCCTAAAAGAAGCTCGAGAAACTTTAGAAAGTCAACACTTTCTCCTCTCTAATTAGATGACAGTACAAGCAAGGATGAAGGTAAGCTTATTTTCATCCATTTTTGTGAGACTCAATAATAGTTGTTGGATTTAGGATTCTTTTCTAAATTTCACATCGAATGAAATTCAAAATTGATCCCTAATCATTTTCTATATATACTCCCATTGTTTTCACTGATAAGGTTGAAGATTAAAGACATTATGCAAGAGCAAGAACCCAGAGTAAAGAATTTCTCTAAAGTTTGTAGTCTAAAATCCTTTTAAGACTCTTAGTAGCTTAGGATTTTAGCTCAGGAATCAAGTTTATTTTTCAGTGGTGGTAAAGAAATTCTAACGAACCTTGTAGTCTTGATTTATTGTTCTGAAAAAGTTAAGTCTTTTGCATACACCATTTTTTTCTCTTTGATTGCTTCTGTTTCATTTTCTTTTTCTCATTTTGGCTATGGTAGGTTTGGTCTTGTTTGATTTTGTTGTTATGATAAGAATCTGAAATTTATTAATTTCATCCATACAAATTCTTTTAAATAATTAAAGATGCAACTTATTTGTTACCTTATGTTTAGTCTGAACAAAATTTTAAAAAGTAGTAGGGTTTGTGTATGATTTTGATTTTGGTGTTTGAGTGTTGTTGGGTATGTGATGTTATTCCTAAGTCAAGGACTTTGTATGGATATTCTTGGTCTATAAATTCAAGTGAAGAAGATACATGACCATCTCTATTTACCCCCTCACTCAACTATTTTTATTACACATTTGAAGTTTATTCTCTGAAAAACTATGTTATAGCTCTATTAAAATTGGACATGATCTGGTTATGGTATGAATTTTAATTAAGAAAAAATTTTCTTCTTAAAATATTGAAATCTAGAAATTGTTTCTTTAAGACCATGTGTATTTCATTTGTGATTTGTCTTTTCTTTACTGATATATAAGGAACGTGAAACGTCTAGTGGTATGTTTCTACAATTGAATATGAAAGAATTTTGTAAGTTTTGAGTATATGTTGTTTGTTGAGTTATAAGAGTTTTAATTTCAAAATTAGCTTTCTCTTGTTTGAAATCAGTAGATAAATAAGTTTTTGTTTGGTTATTCTGCTTTCATGAATAATGTCTCGAGTGTGATCTCGTTTGGTGTTTTGAAAGTGATTGCATTATTTTTATATGTGTTTGAGTTGATTTTCTTGGATAGTATTCTTTGTTCATGGTTCCAAGCAAGATTGATCAATAAAAATGAATTTGACTTTGGAGGAATGCTCTCCAATTCTTCCCTAAAGATTATAATGTGGGATGGAAATAAACTCTCCTATAATTTGCCTTTTATTTCTCATTGATCAACACAATCATGAATTTTTCTCCCCATACTCTCACTATTTGATTTCTATTTGTTCTTTAACAACTTTAAGATTCGCGATTTGTACCCAAAATAAGTTGCTATGATATGTTAACCTTAGATGGATCCATGTATCCATCTTCAACTTTTATCCCATTTTGTTGTGTTTTCACTGCTTGTTGTGTTATTCTATTTGCATGATTTCATATTCATCCTACCATCCCTCAATGCCATTGTCTTTTCGTTCTTGATACGTTTCAGGTCATAATTACTATATGACGATGAATCTCTAAAGATGGATAATTTATGTGTTACTGTTGTTAAAATAAAATATATTATTTGGCTATGATCTTTTGCTTGGTGAAAAAATATTTTTTTCATGCTTAATCTTACAATACTTAATGTCTATTTGTTATTTATTCGTATTGAAATCAATATGGTTTGGATAGAAAGTCATTACTTTGAAAGAAATTGATTTGAGTTCTTAAATGAGTATGTTTTTTTCTTGATTGATGTTTTGAATGGGTTATTCACAAGGTTTAGTTTTAAGTTTTAGACTGTTTAACAACATAGTCAAAATCTAAGTAGCTTCCCACTTTCGCAATAATCCAATTGGCTAAGTTGTGGTTTGTATTATCTCACTTTTGACCCGCCAACATCAATTTTGAGTAATTTTCCTACTTTCAGTTCATGTCCAATATATGCAAGGAGCAGTATGGGTAAGTTGATTCTTGATTTTATCTAGTTTGTCAATTTTTTGATTACTGTTATTCATCTATGACATTGATAAAAAAAATTTCACTTAAGGTCTCTTTCCATAATTGACATTTGTTATTTTTCTCCCTCTTTATGAATTTGTCTTATCTTTATCTACAAAGTTTTCTTGCCATTTGATCAGCTATGCCATTTATTTGTTTAGATATAATGGCCATTTATATTTCTTACTTTCATGATTGACTATGGGTAATGCTTATGTTTTGTAACTAATTAATTTACTCTCATGATATAATGAAATCTAATTATTTTCCTTTTTTTACTTTTATTCATGTGACACGGCAAAATTGAGTTCATCATGGACTTCGCCATCTTCACCTTGCATTACTGCTTATTGGGCTAAACTCAAATCATCTAGAGTCAACCTTTTGATAAGATCCAAAATGGGTTCAAAATACAAAGATTTGAAAGAGGATAAAATAAATGGCCTATGTGATACACTTGAAAGCTAAAATACAAGGCCGAAGATAAGATGGAGCGGAATGAAAAATGAGCTTAACCCAATTTCGATAGTCCAAAGTGGACATTCGTAAGGGTTTGGGCCTAAGGCCTAAATCCAACTTCTTCTCACTCTTTGGTTCATTTTAAGTGTATAATTTAATAGTTTATTTGTAAATACTAATTTTTTTTTTAATTATATTAGCTTAGTTGAGTTTTTCTGCTAGAGTTGCTATACTTTTTGTGAAATACATCTTTTTATAAAATCTTTGATAATAGAAATAATTTTCTCTTAAATAAGCATTACTCCCTTTCAATGTTAGTAAAATAACATCATTTTCAAATAGATCGGATAATCGCAAGTTAGGGGATACTCTTACTATTCTAACATCCTTCCAAGAGTATTACTATGAACCACTTACTTGAATTTCTAAAACTTAGAGATATTTTTTATTTTATATCTTCAAAGTTTTCACCAAAGTTTTCTTGATTTTCCTTTAAATTGATCAAGTGGCGACACTATTTTTGATAAAATTTGGAAATTTCTTAAAGTTTTCAAGTATAATTAAGTCAAAGCCATTTTTCTACAAAATAGAAACGACTACTATGCTAGGGATCTTGAGATTCTCTTTCAAAATTCATTGTTTATCTAGGTTCTAACCAAATATTTGAACTAACTTTATGTGACCAACTATTCAAATTTATAATATTTAACTACTTATTTACTTATGTATTTACTTTTTCTCAAATTATAACTGTTGCATTCATGGCATATAGATTTCGTCAAATGGCAATAACTAGATTATGTTAGGACCAGTGATTACGCATTTTTTGCAGTCGTTTCCTTGGCTGAAAAATAAAAAATTCTCAAAATAATAAATAATTAGTCGGTTCAGAATCGTCCGACACTTATTATCATTTCAGTTCATGATAGTCTATTTAGGTCCCCAATCTGTTTTCAAAGAAGCTCATTCTAGTAAAACTAGGATAGAGCGAAGTCAAATCCTGATGATTAAGCATTAGCCAAGGACATCTTAATATCTTAGGAAATATCAAGTTTATTAGAACAATAACCAAATGTATCAAAATAATTCATAATCTGTTGATACCACATTCAACTATATATGTGTTATTTGAAAAGACATATGTGTTAAAATCGAATCATTGTCTTGGGGTGAGACCTAACTATTACTTGTTTAGTAGGATATCACGATTCTCGAGTTTCAGCATGGTGTCAAAGAAGCCAATACTCGCTTGAAAATATCACGAAGAAATATAAGAAAAGAACAATGAGAGAAAGATCGTTTTTAGGAGCACATTGATTCTTTCCCCTGTGTGGGCTCATTTCTTATTTATCTATCATTTTTCCAAAATACCCTTGGGCGGGTTTGCCTTGTTTGCCCTTACATGAGAGTTTTTTTTATGTTTTATCCCATTATATAAGTTGTACCCCTTATTGGATAGTTTTGTATCCGTTTTGAAATTTTTTTTGGTTATATATATATATATATATACCTATCTTGGGGAAATGGAATGGCTGTGATCCTTTTCCTTCATACTTCATATAAATTAAAACAACATATATGTCTTTTTAAGCATTAGACCCACCTATGGCTCAAAAAGTACCTGTCATGACTAGATTTATGAGTCATGATGTCACTTACTAATTCTCGCCAGTAGGTAAGTCAAACTATAACCTGGTGTTAACGCAATGGGTTAATTCGGCAGGAAATGCCCAATATAGGTGAATTTTAAGAACACAATTATAGATAAGCAAAGAGTTCTAGATATATAAAATTATCAATACAAGAAACTATCCTACGACCTGGTAGAGCCAGTGAAAGAGCGTCTAATAATAATACAACTCAAATGTTTAGAATAGTTAATAACATCTGCCTTGATATCAAAAGACTGGATATAAAAGATAGTGGGAAAATGGGCAACTCAAACTCCAAGCGCTCACCCTATCTCTAAAAATATCAACACAACACAATCAACGATCAATGATCAATAGCGATAGCTAGTACTTGAATCTTTACTAAAAAGTTACAAAAGTGTAGTATGAGTACCAGAACAATGGGTACTTAGTAGGCATCATCTACTAACTAAGCTAAATCATGGTATAAGTATGATAAAATGCAAGATAACATAACTAAATCTGGTATAAAAACAAACCTGAATTATCTCCAATACTGATCTACATAATAAGTAATTTAATCGGAATAACAATATAACCTAAGGCATCGACACATGCCAATATCACCGTGCATAATAAGTAAATAAATTGGAATAATAAAGTATCACAGGGCATCACACAGGAATCATAAACTACAAAATTGGCTCACATACGTCAATTGGTGCGGAAAGTAAATAACTCATCACAGACTCTCATATGCCTGGAGCATACACTCAAAGATAGAATAACCCAACCATTCATCGCTTACAAATAACCAACTCATTATTTAACCATTATCCCACAATTTATCACCAATCGGTCATTTACTAACATTTGACAAAGTACCTACATTCCACAATTTTGCCAACATATAGAAATCTCATCATCATTATTCACTAGTCGCTATTTATTAGCTAACCATCTCTCATTAACTACTTTATTTAATTACTAGTCATCATTTAGCAACTATTCACCACATATCCGCTAATCATCATTCATTCGATAACCGTTATTTATTATCTAACATCATTTATCATCTAAGAATTGTTTACCAACTAATCCTCAATTATCAATTAATTATTATTTTACTATCTTCTAATTACCTGCCACTTTTGGGCCGTATCTGATCTCGCTAATATCAATTTCATACTCAACTACATATAAGTGTATATATATATATATATATATATATATATATAGTATCCATACATAGGGCATATCCTGACTCAAACAAATAGATGTACACATAGGCACACTAATATAATCATCCTTCGGCCTTGCCGGGTATCAATACATTATCATAAATGTCCTCCGGCCTTATCAGGTATCAGTATATCATCATAATCACCCTCCAGCCTTGTCAGGTATCGATATATCATTATAATCATCCCCTGACCTTGCCGGATATCAATATGTCATTATAGTTATCCTTCATTCTTACCAAGTATCAATATGTCATCATATATAATCATAATATTCAGACTCAAACCGGTAGCCACATTATCATAGTCGGTGGCAAAACTAATATCATAAGTGATCATATAATCAAGCATCATGATTTCAAGTATAATTAATAGCACAACTTTCCATTTAATCAATAAGCATGACTTCTAACATAATTCATGACACAATTGTTAATATCATCAATGGAAATATTTTGTAGCATGATTACTAGCATAATTTCTTAGCATGATCATAATTAATATCATGAGAAATGGCTAACTATAATATATTCAATGGCTTATCATTAACATGAAAGATAACTTATATATGGCATAACCAATAGCTAGTCGTAATAGGACTCATATCACATCAAAGAATAAATGACAATCTAACCCATTAGTCTATGAATATTACTTCTAATGTCATCATCACCATAACTATTAAGTGCCAAGGTTCCTCAATATTACCTCAAAAGGGCATACTCTAGGTATTCAACAAGCGTATAGTGCTTTCAAGAGAGCTAATCATTAATCTTGACTTAAAGCAGGTAAAAGAGCCCATTTCTGAAGCTTTAAGATATACTCTAAGTCAAATTCTACCCTGGATAAGGCTAAGGTATTTAAATCCACTCTTAGATGTATAGAAAGCCACAATTAGCTCTAAGGTAGAGATTCTTCTCAAGCACTTTAACTAAGTCAAATGAAAACTAAGGCAACCTTCAATAGTGTAAGCAACTAAGGCCAAATTACTCTAAGCATGAGTAGCTAGAGCAATTTACTATCTTCAGCAATCTAAGGCATTCTCATGCTAAACATGAGTAATGAAGTCTAATTCACCTAAGGCATAAGGAAACAAGTCAAGTGTTTCAACTCTATAGTTTCAAATTTTCCTAAATGGTCCAACTAACCCAAGTCTTGCATTTCAACAATACAATTCCTAAAACCAATCCCAAATCTAACATAATATTAAGAATACTATGAGATAGCTCAATCTAACAACGAATAAACCTAGTCTACCTCGATATATAAGAAAGCTCAATGAACTACTAAACCATCACTTTTTTCTTTTGAGAAGCCTCCTCAAGGTGCCAAGCTATCATAACACATTCTACTCATCAATGTGATTGTAATGATACCTATATTGCACCATTGTGCTTCGAGTCCAAAAATCACATCAAAACCCTATGTGTCTTACTTACAAAAATTGGTTTTTGAAACCAACCCAACACATCAAGCTCAAGGAATTATTACCCATTAATGGGCGAAAACTAAGCTAAATTAGGACTAAAATTAAGCCCTAAAGATTTTGGGGTTTTGAGCAAGAAATCATGAAATTTCACCAAGAAAAGAGTGAATTCTTACCTTAAATTGGAAGATAATCAAAAAAATAAATATTAATTAAGCTCCCATGTCACTCACAAGTCTCAATTCTGAGCTATCATGCTATTTAGGATTTATGCTCTCAAGAAAGGGGTGAGAAATGGCTAAAATCATGACATTAAGGTTTATTTATACCCATACCAGGTACTCGAGTCCCGCTATTGCAGACCTAGACCAGAAATCGCAGCATTGTTGGTGACTTCACAAGGTGTTGCAATCGCAACACCTCTTCCCACAGTCATATAACTTTCTCTACCAAGTGTACCACAATCGCAACCCTTGTCTTGCGATTGCAGCTGCACCAGATGACAACTGAAACTTGGAAAATCTTCCAAGTTTCTTCCAAGCCCTCGAGATTCACCCAAAATCCCATATAAGTAAATAAAATATGTAAACATACCAAATTTGATATTGCGGACATGATGGTGCACTCAAATTGTTCATCTGAGGTCATTTCAACTAGATGTGGGTCCCACACCCATATTTCATTTTATTAACTTTTCGACCAATAGGTTGAAATGAGCTCTGGTGCCTCAGGACCCAAACTAAAGGTCTACCTAGCCTAAAATCGACATTCTAAAGTTGATGGCACAATCAGAATTTGTATACAAAATTATTTTACTAAAGTTTTTGCTCAATGGCCATTTGAAACCAGTGAAGACTTCTAAATAGGGAATTGACTCTAAAAACCAAACAAGCCTGGTGACGAACTTCCAGTACCAATAAGTTATAAATGACTAGCTAATCTATAGAAAATCTCTAATAGTGAAAATAAGTGAAAATCTAGAAAATGACCTAAAGGGTCATTATAGTACCCAAATAGGATGAACGCTTTATTATGCTTGTATGATTTAACTATCTTATGTATCTATATGTGCTATGTTGTTTAAATCAAAGAAGAATTGATCCACTCCTATTTTTCTAGTTACTTATTAAGTAGACACATATACCCACCATACATAAGTTCGATAAAAAAACTCTTAAGTCTTTTAGAAAAGTCTGCAACTATTCTTAAAATTTCTAAGAGTTATTTCTATAATTTCAGGAAGGTTGACTATAAACTCAGAAAAAGCCACCGTAGGAAGGACTAGAGAAATTGATAGGAGAATTACTCAAGCCTAAAGGTGATTATTAGACCTAGATCAAATGGAAAAGATGCTGAAGGTGGTAAACAAGAAAGTGGTTAAGAAGATTGATGTGACCAAAAGAAAGATTGCTAAAATCAATCTATCGATTACACAAAAAAGGAAGTTTCCATGGCAAATAGTAGGGAATTAGAGGACCAAACCACCCTAACCAAGGGAAAAATCATTATATTGGACCAAATGTTGGAAAAAAAGAAAGGAAATGCCAATAAGGGACCTTATAGAGAAATCAAACAACTATCCATGGAATTTGAAGCAGCTGCTGAGATGATTAGAAAAGTGATAGGATAAAATAAAGGGGAAAAACCAAAAAAAGGTAGCCTCATGCAAGAAAGAATACTAGTGACCCTCGGAGAACTCATAAGTGAAATAAAAGAATGGTTAGAAGACGCAGACAAGACATTCTTGCTTTGAAGATTCAAGCAAGAATATGAAAAAATCACACTCAAAGCAAATTCGAGGATATACTTAAACAACAACAACAACAACAACAAACCCAGTGTATTCCCACCTGGTGGGGTCTGGGGGGGGTAAGATGTACGCAGTCCATACCTCTACCTCGAGGATCTACTTAAAAGAACCAAAAATTGTGAAAGTCTTAGAGTTTTACCAACTGTTGTAGGCTATGGGAACTTTGTGTCTGATTAAGATCAAGGACCAAAATATGACCCCATGAATAAATATAAGAGATGTGCATACCATTTACTATAGGAAGGTCATACCATATGTGGACGTCGTGTGTTAAAGGAAAAAATATATGACTTAATCAATAGTGGAAAAATTTCTCACTTGTATGGACCATACGCCATGATGACATATGATAAGGTTGAACCAGAAGTGCCTATTGCTAGAAGTATCACAATTTAATATTTGGACTTGATGGATTCTAATGATAACTATGAGGACATTTACTCTAAGTTGGTCCAAGCAAAAATTCTCCATCCAATCAAGAGAAAGGAAAAGAAAAGGGTCTGTAGAATAAGAGAAGGGTGATAACATTTGTAATTATCATAATGAAACCAAAGGACATGCCATTGAGAAGTGTTGTGCTTTTTTATTTAAGAGCACTTGATAAGAATTCAAAAGATCTACTTGAGATTATATGGAACCATACATGAAGTAGAAGAAAGATAGAAAGAGCAAAAGACCTTTTCAGTATCTAGAATTAAGCTTTAAAAGTAGCAAGTTTTGTTGTTTTTATGTATTTATGCTTTCCCTAATATAATGAACATGAATGAAAGAAATAAAATAACTTTGTCTATGCTATATTCGAACTACGTAGAGCCCGATTTCTCCATCATGATTTACTTAGGCAATTATTCGACCTGACTTCTATCTTCAAGAACTTTATTATGCCCTACCTCATTGAAAAAAAACATAAGGGTGGGAAAAAAGGGTCGAACCTTCTTGATAAAATCCGCTTATCCAAATTAGTGAGCAAAATCCTGTTCAATAGAATTCTCTAATAATTATTACCATGAAACACCCTGGGTTTTGGCCCTTAAAAATTTCCTGTGCTTTGAACTCACTAATGTGTGGGTACAAGTTAGTTGACCCAACTTATAAAATTCCTAGTGAATGGTGGTTAGGTTTTTGTTGTGGTTACAACTTGGTGGGTATAGGTCATATGGTTTGGTGACGAGTCATTGGGTTAATCCTTTACTTAAATTGGAACTTAGTAACTTGACTTGGCTCTGAGTACGAGTAGCTGACAAAGAGCTATAAGTATAGGGTACGAGTGGTATAGTCAAATCGAATGTTGTCTAGTTCAATCCCTTTGAATTCTATCTTGGGTACAATTGGACCTTACGAGTCAAATGGTCTAGTCATGAGTTGATGTAATAGAGTCGTATGGTGGACAGTGTGTGGTGTCCAACTTTCTATTCTGGTTATGATTGGTTGGTACCAGTTGTATGTTATGGTGATGAGTTGGAGAGTTAACTCGTACCCACCTGTGGAGATTTTATAATTTTAAGTTGGGGTATTCTGGATATTTTCTCTTTTAACTCTTTTTGACCGCATGACATAAAACACCTTTTGGGACTTCATTAACCTATTATTCTAAATCAAACACTTTTAAAAAATCTCTTAAAATCTCTCTCAAGCCTTGGTTCAAGAAAGGCTAGGGTCTCTTTAAGGTAATAAATTAAGGGCTTTCAAGAGTGAATCTCTCCATCTTTCTTGTTGTCTAAGGCATGTTACTCCTCCCTCATTGTTAGTTCAACTAAAAGTATGTTTTAATGAATGGTTTTCATAGTATTCTTGTGGGTATTATTTTGGTTTTGAAATAAATGTTGGGGGTTTTGGTTGTTCTTAGTTGGACAATGCTTTCGCATGTTTTACTTATGGTTTTTCATGTTATAATTATGATTTGAACATGTGGTTGCATGGAATGGTCCACTGATACTTGGTTTTGTTTTTGGAAACTATATGCCCTCAACATGCTTGTTAAAATGCCAGTGAGAATGATTTTATGACATAGTTTGACTATTCTTTAAACCTTTGCATTGAATAATATGGTAATGGAATGCAAATTGGGTTAGTTGGTTTTAAATAGATTGGAAAGGCTTTGGTGGCCATTGTATTGGTTTAGTTGGAAACTTTGGAATCAAATTAGATAATGGCTTTGGTGTGGCATGAATGGATAGACTTGTAAGCTCTAATTTTTGTATGATAATATCAATGGTAGACACCTAAATAAAAATACTTCTTGGTAAATGGTTGGTTATGTGTTAATAGTTTTTATATAGGCTTAAAGAGGGTCATGTTAGCTAGAGGTCCCGGGGGGACCAAAACTAAAAACTCATATTTGCCGATGTGAGGTTTGGTCTTGGTGACAGTGTTCATGATGTCACACTTATATTTTGGGAGATGTACTAGTCATCTTATGTTTTTCTTCGGTTCATGCGCTGACACACATCAGGACCCTTTCAGTAGGAAGAGCTAAACCCATATAGCCCAAGAGTGGATTTAGGATGGGAGAGCTAACACAACCTAGGTAAAGGTTTTAAATGCATGCTAAACCCAATTCCCTTTCCTGGCATGATATATATATATGTATGTATGTGATTGCATATGGTTATGTACCTTGGTTTTGAATAATGGCATTATTTTATTTTTATTCCTGAGTACATACTAGTGTTCATTCCGCTAAAATTGCCTTCGGGCGTTGGATCCCCATGCTACGTAGTAATCAACCATACTACTCCTATGGCTCAGTGACTTGGATTTGGGGATAGCTTTGAGTCAGACTAAAGTGGTGAGCTTCCATATTCCGAAAGGCTTTATTTCATGCTATGGACTTCTTTTATTTTTGTTATTTCTTTGATTTGGTTTTAGCTATGGTTAGGGGCATGTCCCGATCGATTATTATTGATTCTGGATAGAGGCTTTGTTAGACTACTATAGGCATGGGGGGTGTTGGTATTGGTGTCAGCCTTGATATTAGTATTGGCATTGGGGTTGACACCAGTTGGACGTTTGGTTGGATATTTGGTTGGTTATGGTTATGAAATTTATTAAATGTCTTTAAATTATTGAGGCTTTATCTTGTTATTTGTTTGGAATTCATCCGAAATAGGGTATAGGGTAATTATGGTTGGGTATTGGGGACGGTCTCTGGTCCTGGTCGGACTTAAGATGCCCGACATGACTAGGCCCTGGTTTGGGTTATGTCAAATTAGTATTATAGCCCAAGGTTCATGGTCAGTTGGGAGTTCGACAAAGCCGTATCAAGTGGAGTCTCTTTTAAGGGTGTATAGTATGCCACACTCATAAGGGAGAGGCTACAAGGCATTTAGGAGTGTTTCTCTTTGTTGTATTTTGTTTTCGAACAGTAGAATCTAAGGTCCTGAATTCTCCTCTAATTCCTGTTTTTTCACTTTTCAGATCATGCCTCCTTGACGATCTGAAGCTCACGAAAACTCCTCTATCCTACCTATGGATAATGTTGATTGGACCCATTCTACTTATAGGTTCCAAACTCGATCTAGGGATCCCGTAATAATGCTCAGCTCACTCCCATATTAAGGGGTGAGGCGGTCGTTGTCAAGTAACCCAATGTAAATTGGGGTCGAATCTCGAGGAGCGAATGCTATAGACTTTAGACCTATGGGTATTCCAATTACTATAAGGTCATCCAGAATGCTAAAAAAATACATATATAATTAAATGAGGTATTTGTTTGGGAACCTTTTCTACTACTACCTTTAGCAAATAATCAGTAAATGATATCTTTGATTAGAATTCAAGGTTTGGAAGAATTTTGGGATCATGTATCCTTAGAGGTGAAACATGTGGGATCGTGTTGTTTAGTATGGACTTTAGTTGTTAATTAATGGATAGGCTAAGTCAAAGGTCTTTGAGGTCAATCTTTCAATAAAACCCCAATGATTTCACTCATTGGCTCTTTCGAGCACCTAATAGGTGTGGAGTTTATATAACCACCCAAAACCTCAACCAAGCATCCCTATTTATAGGATGATGCTCTTAACATAAATTACCATCACTAAACACTTATTTCTAAGATTCCAAAGGGTAGTAACCCATAGGGTTAGTTGTTTACCGTTGCCTTGTTCCTGATAACCCTCTTTTGATGATGTTATGGGTTACCTAGTATTCACCTAAGTTCCTTTTTCGAGGATGAAAAAGGGGTTTTAGAGCTTGGAGCTTTCACCCATCAAACCCATTTGGGAATTTGGAGTTTTCACCCATCAAATCCCAACCCATAAGCTCAAGCAATGGTAAAATCCCTACTCAACAACTAAAATCCATGCAAACACAACAATACCCATACACAATCACACACTAATTCAACATAATCCTAAGATTAAATCATTTAGCTACTCATGAAGAAAGTAAAGAGAAATATACCATATAGGTCATTTATAGCATCTATTCTTCAACAAGAAACTAAGAAATTTGAGTCTCCAAAGTTGATTACACACTAGCCCAAGATTAGGGTTTCAAGTCTTGAATTCCAAGATATCTTTTGAGCTAAGATTTTCTAAAGAGAAAGTTTTTTTTTGCTTAAATATGGCTTGGGATGCATCTAAGTGCTTTTACAGATCTGCCCCTGGTCACATGCCTGCTTAACCATGATCGCGCATGGCTCCCTGTGACCGCGACCATACAACCAAAGTTGTGTGCTGCAACTGCGTTGTTTTGACCGTCTTCACTGACCGCGACTGTGGATAGAGGAACGTGGTTGTGGTAACCGATGCTGATGTATTCTAGGTCTTCAACCGCACTCTTTTTATTTCCCTTTTTATCATTTTCAACTCCCATCCACATCTTTTGGCCTCCTCAACTTTATTCCTATAAAGAGTGGTTATTAGTGCATCTATCCATAGATTTTGTCTCATTTATTCATTGAAAACAAGGAAATGTACATGAATAATGAGTACGAATGAATTGTAAACTCACCACTCATCAACATCCCTAACTTAAGACCTTGCTTATCCTAATAAAACTCTACCTCTTACTATGAGACAATTTCATATGTATGCCCTTATTCTATCACCCAATGATCATAATGACTCAAACTAGATTGCTATCATAAAAAGATTTTTACACATGGGCAAATAGGATTTTAATTACTCCCCTCATCATAAAATAGAATAGTGAAAAATGTAATAGACTTTGAGGATCAACCATGTAATAACTATTAACGCTTTAGAAATGACTCACATGCTGACTTCAAACATGCAATACTTCTAACTATCTCATTGTGCGGTAGATGAAAAATTACCCACCTCAACTAGTTCACATGCCTCCTCACAAAAAGGAGAAATCACACACCTAGCTACCAATCTTGCACCAAGTAATTTTAAGTGCAATCACTCACTCTGTCAAGAAATTCTCCATGTTAGCAAGTACCATGCCATCGGCTTGCCCTAATTTCAGCCACTACTACAATGACTACACTTGGTTGGGAATCACAAAGGGCTTGTTGAGCTTGTAATACAGGTTTAGGTTAGGGTAGGAGATCAACTTAGGAGCACAAGGCTACACCCTCCTTCAACTTCTATATTGTACTCTTTTCATTCTTCACTTATTGCCACTTTTTTTTACTTTACTGTTTTTCCTACCTTTGCTTTTTCTTGGTTTTCCCACTTTCATTTTTTTCTCTTCTACTATAATTTTTGCACGTAGATAAAACCTTTCTTTCCTTTATGGGATCTTTTCTTTATTCAAATCCAAAAAGCTTTACTTTTTTAAGATTTTAGGAACCTTCTTAAGACTTCATGGCCCAACTATACTTCTTTCTCTTTCCACCACCCCCAACTTAGGATTTTAGCCTCAATTTGTATTCTTAAGCTCAAGGAGGATAGGGTTCAAGGGCAGATGAATAGAAGGGTCATGACTTTTTATGCAGTTGCCAAAGAAAAGTCCAAAGGCTCGAAAAGGGTGACTAAGGGTAACTCTTATGTAATGGTAGGCTCTTTAGGCTAAAGTGGACGTCAAAAATCACAAGATGACCTATGATCATTTTACCAACCAAGCACAGTCAAACATTAGCTTTGAAAGACTAAGGGGGCAAGTTCTAAATAGTACAATTACACATAAGATGGAGACAATTAACCTCACACACATGGCATGCGAATATCGTCAAGGGTATTCAATTATTCTACCTGCTCGAGACAAAGATGGAGTATTCATTATTTTTCCGAAGTCAACTTTTGGAGTCATAGGAAGAGGAAAAAATTTTGTCATAAAGTTGCTCATGCCCATGCCTTCGAATATTTTAAAATTTTTGGACAGAAGGGGTTATTTACTTTTGCATCTGCACCACATATAATTTGCTAATCATGAAAACCATCCAAGTTGTCCTCTCACATTGAAGTTCATAGTATGGGCGACCCACCATATAGTTACTTGGACTTCGCCAATAGACACTACTAGAAAATACCCCTATCACAATGAATTTTTTTACAACGGTTGGACAAGCGTTGCGATAGAGGGCCTATTGTAACGGTTACATCCGTTGCCAAAAAAATTGTTCTAGTAGACCTATTTAGTGGTATAAGCGTTACAGTTGTCGCATAACCGTTGTATTAGACTACCCTATAGCAATGTTTGACAAAATTGCACTTCATTTTGGAAAAAAGAAATATTGCATCAGTTTTATCTTATATAATATTTATATCCACAAGTGCAAAAAGGAAAAAGTATTTCTAACTTCACATTACTGAACCCTTCTCTCTATAGCAAAAAACATCGGTATGAGTAAAATTGAGCTTTATTTCTCCATTTATTTAAGAATCAAATATACCTTCAGCCAATAATTTCTTTATTTATGTAATAATGTCCATTTATGTACGCACCAGAAGCTCAAATCGACCACACACCAGTACTGCAAAAAGCAATTTCTAACCTTCTTCAACCACCACTTCAATTTTCGATCAAATTTGGGGATTTCTGCTAATTTGGTGATTTTAAGGTTAGTTTATTTTTCTAATTGATGATTTTGACCTAATTTTTTGAGTTTCGAATTTGGGATTTTCTTCTCCTTCACTTTGGTGAATTTTGACATGCATAGTATAAATGCTTATTATTACTCCATTGTTTCCAAAATAGTTGTTTGTTAATGTTTTGATTTTGTTTGTTTGTTAATGTTTGATGTCTCACAGATCGTTTAGTGAGGATGAAATGTGGAAATTAGACTTCTTATTTTGTTAGATAGGTAACAGAGACCTGTATAACAAATGCGAGATAAGATTATGCCCTAACACTATATGCCTAATATCTTCCTGTAGTTAGGGAATTGGCAATTTAGTTATTAAATGTTCAGCAATATCAATTTTTCCATTTTATAGACCATTAAGTTTGGACATATTAGTAACAATGGAATTTAGATATAAATGTTGAAAAATTTTAGACTTTAAGAAAAAATGCATAAAAGGAACATGATGCCTGCTTCTTTGCTACACGGGCAACATGTATAGCAAGCTTTTGTCCACCATTTAAGAGAGTAATGTAATGCCCCGAGTCTATACCCCGGACGCTACACAGTGCTCATAATCCTGAAGGACCACAAGCTAACCCATGACTGGTACCTTCTGCAATAATTGAATAATAATGTTGTAAATATGCGGAAATTAAATGGAAACTTTCCATAAGGTTCAATACTAAAATAAAAGAGAATACGGTATAACAATACCAAAGCTAAAACAATAGTCTGAAAATACTCTAGTCTAGAAAGACTCTAAACTGTTTGAAATAGGGAGTTGATGGGATAAGTCCCTAACTAACTCTGAACTACTGAAATAACTAAAATGTTGAAGTAATAATCATGTCCTCAAACTATGAGGACTCACCACTAACTCTGACTGCTGAAAATCTATAACTGCTAGGGATGATCAGGAGCCCGTGCGTTTGAACCTATGATATAAAAAATCATAGCGCAAAAGAAAGGTATGCGTCAGTAATTTGAATGTACTGGTATGCAAAGTGAGGTAGGAAGAAATGTCTAGGTTCATATGCATGAACAATATTGACTGAATAACATGAAATATAACTGAATGAGAGTACATGCATGAATACGTAAATTGTAATTGAGATTGTGATAACACTGGATACTGAGTTTGAATACTGATGAACTGATATCTGAGTCTACTGATACTAAATTACTGATAACTGAGTGACTGTATCTGACATTCCTAAATATAGAACTATATTAAGTTCTGTACTAAGCTGAGTGATTGTATCTGACAGTCCTGAATATGTAGAGCTGAACTGAGTTATACTGAGATTGGAACAAGACTGAGACTGTGAGAGGTAATCATCTAACTAACATGCCCCTCTTTGAACTGATTGGGGTCCAACCTGTAACCCCAGTTGGAAGGGTGTCCATACCGTGCCACTGGTAAATATAAGCTGAGTCACCCTCATCTGGCAGGTGCTCTGAACGAGAATGGTGGTACCCTTAACTAGCAGTTAGATCACCTCATCAAACCTCAACTGGCAGGTTGATGTCACATCATACGCTGGCTAGTAGTTATGATACACAAGGACTGCTTCTAAGTATCACACCCTCTACTGGCAAGTGAGTCCCCATCTTTGAGTTCACTCGGTACTGAATCCTACTCCCAACTGAATAGACATTGGATTGATTTCTAAACTATTCTAAGCTGAACTGAACTGTTACTGATCATACTATTTAACTGAACTGAACTGAGTTCACTGAGTTCTATGGACTGACCAAATGCTACTGAATTCTGTTAATTGACTGAGCACTACTGAGTTTCCATGAGTTCTTTAACTGACTGAATTCTACTGATCGTGACATGGCTGGATACTATTCTATAACTAACACCGACTCTAGGCATACAACTAAATTATCGGGTATTAAATACCCTCAGGACTCAATAGAATAAAAAGCAAATCACTGCATGACTTTAGTGATAGAACGGTACTAGCTTACTAACAATACATTCACTAAGGCATTTATGTCAAACACTTGATATACATTAGGCATGTGCAAGATTTAATTCACACAATAGCATATTATGCTTGGCCTAGTCAATTCACATAGGCATTTTGACGAATACTTGAGAAGCATGGGTATTTCACATATCAATACACATGTAGTACTATCATGAATTCTACATTCAACTTGCAACTCAAGAGTATAACATGAAGTTCACAAAGTTCAATTCACAATTAACTAGTTTGCATGAAACTTAGGACAAATCATGGAGTTAGATAACCATTAACATCATGATCATGAATGCATTCAGGATCCAATAAGAAATCCATTAAATCTATTAACTTAAATTTTAAAAGAGGTTCTTGAACTCTATAGGTGGAAGGATACCCTAGGATGAACACTTCACATACCTTAGTGCCTGAATTCTGAAAGATTGATGGTGGTTTCTTAAGTTCTTGATTTGAAATTGATCCCCCTAGGATTTCTGTTCTTGATAAATTTGAGAATAATGAATAAATTTAGCCTCTGAAGGGGCTTAATCTCGTGTTTTGGGGGCTGATAAATATGGGAAAAAGACCCTAATACCCCTGAGGACACAAATTTTTAATGACTAAAAACTAAACTATCGATGCGCAGCCCAACACACTGCATCGTTGGCATCGATGCTATAGCCAACGCGCCGCATTGAGTTCGTGTCAGTTCACCAAAAATTGCCATTGAGAGCAAAGGAAAATATTGATCGATGCGATGGCCGACGTACCGCATCGAGATCACGTCCTAAGGGCATATCGGTTGAAGTAGATTCAATGACGGTATCTGGGGAATAAGCATCGGCTAAATGACAATTCACTGAAATTTAATCTTTGTGAGATCGAGCTGCGGCTTCAATTAAATTATAGGGTACATTATTTTAGATTCCCAAACGTTGTTCAAACGAGGTTTGAAAAATACGGAACTCATCCAGGAATACCTATTGATATTCCTGATCATGAATTAACCTAAAGATTGACATTTTAAGGTAATAGAGGTCGTGAAATAGAGTTACCAGCTTACGAAGGCCAAAATGACACTAAGTTTGGATACTTAGCTAAAATTTTCTAAGTTTGGGACCCCTTAGCAAGCTTAAAATACTTACTTGAGCTTAGGATTTTACGGGATCTTATAATATATCCCCCTTGGGAAAATTCATCCGCAAATAAGACTTATTATACTTAGAATACTGATAGACTTGATTTAGACACTAGACATGAACAACTGAAGCATGATTCCATGACTGGAATTAGTGGTATACTGAATTATAATACAAAACATACATATCTGATGCATGAGTACATAGTTGAACATGATTCATAAATGCATGACTATGATTACTAATAAGTTTAGTTTTTATATACTGAACATGCATGTATGATGCATGAGTACATGACTGAACTGATTTGTGAATGCATGACTGGGTATGCCATGTTAATTGATACTATGTTGGTAGCTATATCTGAATATAAGACTGAGTAATTCTAAAGAAAACTGTTACCTTGGGCTGAGTTTGAGTTTATGGAGAAGAGTGAGGATACTTGGTCTGTATATCTGCTTGTATCTCCCAAGTAGCTCCCTCAACGGACTGATTTTGCCAATGAGCTTTGACTAGAGGGACTTCTTTGTTCCTCAGTCTACGACTCTATTAATCAAGAATTTTAACTGGGATCTCTTCATAAGAGAGGCTGTTCTGAATATCTATGCCCTCTATAGGGACAACGACTACTGGGTCACCTATGCATTTCTTAAGCAAGGAGACATGGAACACTGGATTCACTGAAGTTAAGTTTGAAGGCAACTCAAGATCGTAAGCTACCTTTCCAAAATGATTAAGAATTCAGTAAGGACCGATATATCGGGGAATGAGTTTTCCCTTCTTACCAAAACTCTTCATTCCTTTTATAAGAGAGATTTTTAGATACACAAAATCACCAAGCTCGAACTCGAGATCCTTTCTGCGCATATCTGCAGATGATTTCTTTCAGCTCTGAGCTGTCTTAAACCTTTCCTTGATCAACTGAACTTTTTATAAGGTATTAAATTCCAAGTAAGGCCCTACCACTGCGGCCTCACCCACTTTAAACCAACCAATGGGAGATTTATACCTCCTCCCATTAAGCGTCTCAAATGGAGCAATTTGAATACTGGAATGATAGCTGTTGTTATATGTGAATTCAATCAAAGGCAAGTGGTCATCCCAAATACCTTTAAAGTCTATCTCACATGCTCGCAACATATCTTCTAAAGTCTGAATGATCCTTTCTACTTGACCATCTGTCTGAGGATGAAAGGCTGTACTAAGGTGAACTCGGGTACTAAGACCTTTTTGGAATGCCTTCCAGAAATGAAAGGTAAATTGGGTACCTCTATCTTAGATAATGGCCAACAGAATACCATGCAATATGGTCAACTCCATGATATAGAGTTTGGTATAATCCTCAGCTGAATATGAGGTATGGACTCGTAGGAAATAAGTTGATTTGGTTATCCTACCTATAATGACCCAAACTGAATCGTGCTGACAATGGGTATGAGGCAAACCCATCAAAAAGTCCAAGTTCACTTCTTCCTATTTCCAGGTGGGAATGCTGAACTCTTGTATGGACCCACTAGATTTCTGATGCTCAATCTTAACTTGCTGACATATTGAGCACCTAGCCACAAACTCTACAATGTCTCTCTTCATCCCACTTCATAAATAGATCTCCCATAAATCATGGTACATCTTAGTGGCCCCTGGATGAATAGAGTAGCATGGACCATGAGCTTCTGTAAGAATTCACTGCTTCAAGTCATATACACCTGGCACACGTAGCCGACCCTGGTAGCATAAAACACTATCTTTCCCTTGGGAGAAAAACTTTTACCTTCTGATCTCTGACTGATTCCTTTAACTTAGCTAGACTGGGATCTCTATCCTACTTTTCCTTTACCTCAGAAACTAGGGATGATTCTGAACTACTCTGGACCTATACACTGCCTTCTGCTAGATCGACTAAGCGAACACCTAGTCGGGCAAGTTGATTAACTTCTTGAACTAACTTTTTCTTACCATCCTCCACATGAGCAACACTGCCCATGGACATCCTACTGAGAGCATCAGTCACTATATTGGCTTTACCCAGATGATACAGGACACTCATGTCATAGTCTTTCAACAAATCCAACCACCTTATTTAATAGAAGTTTCGGTCTTTCTAAGAGAACACATACTACAGGATCTTATGGTCTGTGAACACATCAACGTTCACACCATACAATTAGTGCCTCCAAATATGTAAGGCAAATACTACTGCTGCTAACTCAAGATCATGAGTAGGATAATTTTTTTTATGAGGCTTAAGCTGTCTAGAGGCGTAGGCTATGACCTTACCTCTTTTCATCAAAACATACCTCAAACCGACTTTAGAGGCATCACAATATACCACAAATCTATCTGAACCATTTGGTAGGGTCAAAACTGGAGCTGTAGTGAGTCGAGTCTTCAACTCTTGAAAACTTTTTCAAAAGAATATGACCACTGAAATTTGACTTTTTTTTGAGTCAATCTGGACATAAGGGATACAATAGATGAAAATCCCTCAATAAACCATCAATAATAGCCAACAAAGCCCAAGAAACTCATGATATCTGATAGAGATATTGGTCTAGGCTAGTTTCTTACTACTTCTGTCATTTGGGGATCAACTCTAATGCCATCACCAGAAATGATATGGCCAAGGAAGGCTACTGAAGTTAGCCAAAATTCACACTTTCTAAATTTGTTGAATAGCTCATGGTTTCTGAGAGTCTGTAGTACTAATCTGAGATGTTCTTCACAATTATACTCACTCCGGGAGTAGACAAGAATGTCATCTATATAGACTATGGTGAACATATCCAAGTATTGCTTGAGCACATGAATCATCAAGTCCATGAAAGTTGTTGGGGCATTGGTAAGACCAAAGGACATGACTAAGAATTTGAAGTGACCATAACGAGTTTTGAAGGCTGTCTTTGAGATGTCATATTCTCTGACACCGAGCTGATGTTAGCCTGATCTGAGGTCTATCTTAGAAAAGTTACTGGCACCCTGGAATTGGTCAAACAAGTCATCAATTCTGGGAAGTGGATACTTGTTCTTGACTGTGACTTTATTTGGCTGTCGGTAATCAATACATATTCTAAGGAACCATATTTCTTATGCACGAATAAAACTGGTGCACCCCATGGGGACACACTGGGTCTGATGAATCTCTTATCTAGAAGATCCTTTAACTATTCTTTTAATTCTCTGAGTTCTTCAGGTGCCATTATGGCGAAATAAATATGGACTGCGTATCTGGAAGAAGGTCTATTTCAAAGTCGAGTTTCCTTTTGGGAGGAACTTCAGGGTGATCTTTGGGAAACACATTTGGGAATTCACATGCTACAGACACTGATTCAAGAGTAGTTTCTGAACTAGAGTCCTGGAGTCGAACGAGATAATAGACACATCCCTTAGATATCATTTTTCTTAACAGAAGGTAAGAAACAAGCTGACCCCTAAGTGCTAAAGTACTACCCCTCCACTCTAGGATGGGCTTATTTGTAAAATAAAACTAGAAAATTCTATTTCTACAGTCGACTGAGGCATAGCAAGAATGAATCCAATCATGCTGAGAATGACATTAAAATCAATCATCTTTAATTTGACTAAGTCTGCTGAAGTGAATTTCAAAGATATTATAACTATACAGTTCCTGTATACCCACCGGGCCATGATAGATTTACCTACTGAGGTAGAGACTGAGAAAGGATCTACTAGGATTTCGGGACTAACTCCAAAGTCAACAGCTATATAAGGAGTAACAAAGGACAACGAAGCTCCTGGATCTAGTAAATCATAAACATGTAAATGGAAAACTTGTAATGTACCAGTGACCACATCTGGAGAACTCTCCTGATCCTGTCTGGACTAAAGAACATAGAGTCTGTTTGGGCGCTACCCACTGGTGGCACTGGATGCCGCACCATGCTGATTCGGACGACCAAACTAAGTTGGGGGATGGTTATACTGACCTTGAGAACCTGACTGGGGACAATATCTAACTCTGTGGCCTAGCTTACCATAACCGAAACACACATCACTGCCTGCTCTACAAATATCCTGGTGATTTATTCCATATTTTTGACAAAAATGATTGGTTCGGGCACTACTGACACTACCCTGGGGTTTAAGGCCTAGTAACCTATCCTTATTGCCATCTTGGAATTTTGGTACAGGAGCACTGACTGAGGACGAAGTTGGAACTGAGGATTTTTGGCTGAATTGAGAAAGATTACCACCCTCTGACTTAGGCTAAGAGTAGCTAAAACTACCTATTTTTGCTCTTTTATTCTCTCTCTCTCTCTTTATTCTTAGCCTACTCTATCTGCTGAGCATGGACCATGAGCCTGGATATGTCTATATCTTTAATCAACATTACGGTCCTACATTCCTTGACCATGCTATTAGACACGCAAACATAAATTTATTCATCTTAGATCTGCTATATGCTACTACATGAGGAGCGTATCTGGCTAATTGAGTAAACTTAAGAGAATACTCTTGCATGTTATGTTGCCCTACTTCATATTTATAAACTACAAAACCTTTGCTTCCCTCAACTCTAGTGGAAAGAACCTATCCAGAAAAGCAACAACAAACTTTTCCCATTCTATGGACCCTGCATCTGTGGCCAGTTTTGCTTTTCACTATTTAAACCATGAGTGTACCACATCCTGTAATTGATATGTAGGTAACTAGGCACTCTCACTAGCTGTCACCCCCATAATATCAATGTGGGAGACGTGTTCGTCCAAAGGATCTGGCTGGGGTTCTAGCTGGTCTCCCATTCCTCTTACCTTAGTCCTCTTTAGATGCATATTCTGTAAATAAAAGAGAAATTTGGATTAGATAGAGAGTTTAACTAGAGCTCATGTTCACTCACATGACATGAAAACTGAAAGAAGGTAAACTTTTCCTAAAACATCTCACAACCTCATATCCATAAGTGTGGTGCACTACACCCCCATACACAAGACTCTACTAAATGCGACTTTTAGACTTCCTAGGACTCTGTTGAATCTTAGACTCTGATACCAAGTTTGTAATGCCCTTAGTTTATACCTCGGATGCTACATAGTTCTCATAATCCTGAAGGACTACAAGCTAACCCATGACTGGTACCTACTGCAATAACTGAATAATACTGTTGTAAATATGTAGAAATTAGGTGAAAACTTTCCATAAGGTTCAATACTACAATAAAACTGAATACGGTATAACAATACCAAAACTGAAACATCTATCTGAAAATACTCTAATCTGGAAAGCCTCTAAACTATCTGACATAGGGAATTGATGGGAAAAGGCCCAAAGGCCCTAACTAACACTGAAATACTAAAATAACTAAAATGCTGAAGTAATAATCATATCCTTGAACTATGAGGACTCACCACTAACTCTAACTGCTAAAAATCTATAACTGCAAGGATGATTGGGAGCCCGTGCATTTAAACCTATGATATAAGACATCATAGCACAAAAGAAAGGTATGCACTAGTACTTTGAATGTACTGGTATACAAAGTGAGGTAGGCTAAAAGGTATGGGTTTATATACATCGACAATACTGACTGACTAACATGAAGGGTAAATAAATGAGAGTACATACATGAATACGTAAACTGTAATTGAGATTGTGATAACACTGGATACTGAATTTGAATACTGATTAACTAATATCTCAGTATACTGATACTGAATTACTGATTACTGAGTGACTTTATCTGACAATCTTGAATATGGAACTGTGATGAGTTTCATACTTAGCTAAGTGACTGTATCATCTAACTGACATGCCTCTCTCTGAACTGATTAGGGTCCAACCTGTAACCCCAGTTTGAAGGGTGTCCATACCGTACTATGGGTAAAGACAAGCTGAGTCACCCTCATCTGGCAGGTGTTCTGAATGAGAATGGTGGTACTCTCAACTGGCAGGTAGATCACCTCATAAACCCTCAACTGGTAGGTTGATGTCTCAACCTATGCTGGGTATGTAGTTTTGGAATACAAGGACTACTTCTAAGGATCATATCCTCTACTGGATATTGAATCCCCATCCTTGGGTTCACTCGGTGCTGAATCCTACTCCCAACTGAATAGACCCTGGACTGATTTCTAAACTGTTCTAAACTGGATTGAACTGTTACTGATTATACTATTTAACTAAATTGAACTGAGTTCATATATTTCTTTAGAATGATGGAATACTACTGAATTCTGCTAACTGATTGAGTACTAATGAATTTCCCTGATTTCTGTAACTGACTAAATTCTACTGATCGTGACATGGCTGAATATTATTCTGTAACTGATTCTAGCTCTAGGCATACAACTAAATTGTTGGGTATTAAATACCCCTAGGACTCAATAGCATGAAAAGCCAATCACTACATGACTTTAGTAGCAGAATGGTACTAGCTTATTAACAATACATTCACTTAGACATTTCAGTCAAACACTTGATATATATTAGAATAACATATTATGATTGGGCTTGGCAATTCACATAGGAATTTTGACAAACACCTGAGAAGCATGGGTATTTCACATATCAATACACGTGTAGTACTATCATGAATTCTACATTCAACTTGCAACTCAAGAGTTTAAGATGAAGTTCACAAAATTCAATTCACAATTAACTAGTTTACATAAAACTTGGGACAAATCATGGAGTTAGATAACCATTAAAATCATAATAATGAATACCTTCAAGATCCAACAAGAAATCCATGAAATAAATTAACTTAAATTTTAAGAGAGTCCTTGGACTCCAAGGGTGGAAGGATACCCTCGGATGGACACTTCACATACCTTAGTGCGTTAATTCTGAAAGATTGGTGGTGGTTCTTTGAGTTCTTGATTTAAACTTAATCCTCCTAGGGTTTCTATTCTTGAGAAATTTGAGAATAATGAATGAATTTAGCCTCTAAAAGGGCTTAATCTCATGTTTTGGGGGCTGATAAATGTGGGAAAAAGACCCTATAACCCCCGAGGATGAGACTTTTTAATGATTGAAAATTGAACTATCGACGTGCAGACCGACACGCTGCATCGTTAGCATCGATGCAATAGCCAATGCACCTTATCAAGTCTCCATTGATTCACTAGAAATTGCCTCTGGGAACCAAGGAAAATATTGATCGATGCGATGGCCGATGCACCATGCCGAGATCGCGTTGATACACTATTTTGGATTCCGAACGTGGTTCAAACGAGGTCTAAAAAATATGAAACTCATCCGAGAATACTTACTGACATTCCTGATCAAGAATTAACCTGAAGATTGACATTTTAAGGTCATAGAGGTCGTGAACTAGAGTTTCCAACTTACGAAGGCCAAAATGTCACTAGGTTTGAATACTTAGCTAAACTTTTCTAAGTCTGGGACCCCTTAGAAAGCTTAAAAGACTGAGTTGAGCTTAGGATTTTGTGGTATCTTAACATATCTCCCCATTGGGAACATTCATCCTCGAATAAGACTGATTAAACTGAGAATACTGATAGACTTGATATAGATATTCTACATGCAGAACTGAAGAATGAATCCATGAATGAAATTACTGATATACTGAATTATAATACTGAACATACATATCTGATGCATGAGTACATAGCTGAACATGATTCATTAATGCATGACTGTGATTCTGATAAGATGAGTTTATATATACTGAACATGCGTGTCTGATGCATGAGTACATGACTGAACTGATTCATGAATGCATGACTGGGTATACAACGTTAATTGATACTACGTTGGTAGCTATATCTGAACATGAGAATGAGTAATTCAAAAAAAAAGTATTACCTTGAGCAGAGTTTGAGTTTGTGGAGAAGAGTGAGGATACTTGGTCTGCATATCTGATTCTGCCTCCCAAGTAGCTCCCTCAACAAACTGATTTTGCCAAAGAACTTTGACTAGAGGGATTTCTTTGTTCCTCAGTTTGCGACTCTGTTAATCAAGAATTTCAACTGGGATCTCTTTATAAAAGAGGATGTTCTTAATATATATGCCCTCTATAGGGACTATGACTGCTGGGTCACCTATGCATTTCTTAAGCAAGGAGACATGGAACACCGAATGCACTGAAGCTAAGTGTGAAGACAACTCAAGCTCATAATCTGCCTTTCAAAAATGACTGAGAATTTGGTAAGGACCAACATATAGGGGATTGATTTTTCCCTTCTTTCTAAACCTCTTCACTCCTTTCATAGGAGAGATTTTCAAATACACAAAATCACCAATCTCGAACTCGATATCCTTTTTGCACACATCTGCATACGATTTCTGTTAGCTCTCAATTGTCTTAAGCCTTTCCCTTATCAACTAAACTTTTTCTAAGGTATCAAATACCAAGTAAGGTCCTACCAATGTGGCCTCACCCACATCAAATCAACCAATCAAAGATCTATACCTCCTCCCATAAAGCACCCTAAACGGATCCATTTGAATACTGAAATAATAACTGTTGTTATATATGAATTCAATCAAAAGCAAGTGTTCATCCTAACTTCCTTTAAAGTCTATCGCTCACTCTCACAACATATCTTCTAAAGTCGAATAGTAATTTTTGATTGACCATCCGTCTGAGGAAGAAAGGCTGCACTGAGGTAAACTCATGTACCAAGACCCTTTTGGAATGCCTTTCAGAAATAAGAGGTGAACTGGGTACCTCTATCTAAGATAATGGACAATGAAACACCATGCAATATGACCAACTACCTAATATAGAGTTTGGCATAATCGTCAGCTAAATATAAGGTATGAACTAGTAGGAAATGAGCTTATTTGGTTATCCTGTCTACAATGACCCAAACTGAATTATGCTAACTATGGGTACGAGGCAAACCCTTCAGTCCATGTTTACTTCTTCTTATTTCCAGGTAGGAATGCTGAACTCCTGATGGACCCACTAGGCTTCTGATGCTCAATCTTAACGTGCTGACATGTTGAGCACCTAGCCACAAACTCTGCAATGTCTTTTTTTATCCCACTCCACCAATAGATCTCCCACAAATTCATGGTACATCTTAGTGGCCCTAGATGAACTGAGTTGCGCGCACTAGGCACTTCTGTAAGAATTCACTTCCTCAAGTCATCTGCTTCTTGCACACATAGCCGATCCTGGTAGCATAAAACACCTTCTCCCCCTTAGGAGAAAACCTCTACTTTTTGATCTCTAATTTATTCCTTTAACTTAGCTAGACTGGGATCTCTATCCTGCTTTTTATATAACTCAGTAACTAGGGATGATTTTGAACTACTCTACACCCATACACTGCCTTTTGCTGAATCGACTAAGCGATCACCTAGTCGGACAATCTAATGAGCTTTCTAAACTAACTTCTTCTTACCATCCTCCAGATGGGCAACACTACCCATGGAAATCCTACTAAGAGCATTAGCCACTACATTGGCTTTACCCAAATGATATAGGGTACTCATGTCGTAGTCTTTTAACAACTCCAACCACCTTCTTTGATGGAGGTTTAGGTCTTTCTTAGAGAACACATACTGTATAGGCTCTTATGGTTTGTGAACACATTAATATGCAGACCATAGAATTAGTGCCTCCAAATTTTTAAGGTAAATGCTACCGTTGCTAACTCAAGATCATGAGTAGGATAGTTCTTTTCATGGGAATTAAGCTGTCTAGAGGCATAGGATATGACCTTACCTTTTTGCATCAAAACTCACCCAAACCAACTCTGGAGGCATCACAATATACCTCAAAACCATCTGAACCATCTGGTAGGGTCAATATTGGAGCTATAGTGAGTCGAGTCTTCAACTCCTGAAAACTCTTTTCATAAGTATTTAACCACTGAAATTTGAGTTTCTTTTGAGTCAATATGGACTTAGGGGATGAAATAGATGAAAATACCTCAACAAACTATCGGTAATAGCCAGCCAATCCCATGAAACTCCTAATATTTGATGGAGAGATAGGTCTAGGCTAGTTTCTTACTGATTTTATCTTTTGGAGATCAACTCTAATGCTATCACCGAAAATTATATGGCCAAGAAAGGCTACCAACGTTATCCAAAATTCGCACTTACTAAATTTGGCAAATAGCTAATGGTTTTAAGAGTCTGTAGTATAATTCTGAGATGGTCTGTATGATCATGTTCACTGCGGGAGTAGACAAGAATGTCATATATAAATACTATGATGAACATGTCCATGTACTTCTTGAACACAAAATCATAAAGTCCATGAAAGCTGCTGGGATATTTGTAAGACCAAAGGACATAACTAAGAATTTGAAGAGACCATACCAAGTTCTAAAGGTTTTCTTTGGGATGTCACATTCTCTGACTTTGAGCTGATGATAGATTGATCTAAGGTCTATCTTAGAAAAGTAACTGGAACCCTAAAGTTGGTCAAATAAGTCATCAATTTTGGGAAGTGGATACTTGTTCTCGATCGTGACTTTAATTAGCTAATAGTAATCAATACACATTTTGAGAGAACCGTCTTTCTTATGCTCGAATAAAACTAGTTCACCCCATAGGAACATACTTGGTCTGATGAATCCCTTATCTAGGAGATCCTTTAACTGTTCTTTTAATTCTCTAAGTTCTTTAGGTTCTATTCTGTATGGCGGAATAGATATGGGCTAAGTATCTGGAAGAAGGTCTATTGCAAAGTCAATTTCCCTTTTGGGAGGAACTCCAGAAAGATCTTCAGGAAACATATCTGGGAAATTCATATGCTACAAACACCGATTCAAGAGCAGGGGTTTCTTAACTAGAGTCCTAGACTCGAATGAGATAATACACATATCCCTTAGATATCATTTTTCTTGCCCAAGGTAAGAAACAAGCTGACCCTAAGTTCTAAAGTATTACCCCTCCACTCTAGAATAGGATCATTTAGAAACTTAAACTGGACAATTATCTTTCTACAATTGACTGAGGCATAACAAGAATGAAGCTAATCCATGTTGAGAATGCCATCAAAATTAGTTATCTCTAATTAGACTAAGTTTGCTGAAGTGAATTTCTGAGATATTATAATTGGACAATTTCTGTATACTCATCGGGCTATGATAGATTTGCCAACTTGGGTAGAGACAGAGAAATAATCTACTAGGATTGTAGGACTGACTCCAAGTCAATAGCTATATAAGGAGTAACAAAGGACAATGAAGATCCTAGATCTAGCAAAGCATAAATATGTAAATGGAAAACTTATAACGTAATAATGACTACATTTAGATAACTCTCCTGATCTTGTCGGGACTAAAGAGCATAAAGTTTGTTTGGGCGCTGCCCACTGGTGGCACTGGATGTGGTACCTTGCTGATTTGGGTAATCGGACTGAGCTGGGGGACAGTTATACTGACCCTGAGAACCTGATTAGGGATAATCTCTAACTCTGTGGCCTGGGTTTCCATACTCAAAACACATATCACTTCCCGCTCTACAGATACCCGGGTGATTTCTGCCATATTTCTGACAAAGGGGATTGGTTCAGGTGCTGCTGACACTACCCTAGAGTTAGGTCCTGATGCCCTATCCCTATTGTCGTCTCTAAATTAAAGAATAGGAGCAATAACTAAGGACAAATCTGGAACTGGGGATTTTGGGCAGAATTGAGAATGATTACTACCCTCTGACTTAAGCTGAGCGAAGTTGAAACTACCTGTTCTTTCCCTCTTATTCTTTCTCTCCCTCTCTTTATTCTTAGCCTCCTCTATCTAATGAGAATGGACCATGAGCCTAGATATATCTATCTCCTTAATCAACATTGGGTCCTATACTCCTTGACCAAACTATTAAACACGCAGACACAAATTTACTCATCTTAGATCTGCTATATACTACCACATGAGAAGCACATCTGGATAATTTAGTAAGATTAAGAGAATACTCTTGCACCATTATATTGCCCAGCTTCAGATTTATAAACTCCAAATCCCTTGCTTCCCTCAACTCTAGTGGGAAGAACCTATCCAGAAAAGCAACAACAAACTCATCCCATTCTATGTTTCTATTGATACTAGAATTACTTACAAAAGTCTCAAAAATAACATGGAAAATAAAGTGTGACACTTCAAATTCTCTAAATAAAGAATAATACAACACAATCAAAATCTATATTTCACTTCCCGACAATGACATCATTTTAATAATGCTCAACTCACTTCCATAATTGAGGTCTAATACGATTGTTGTCAATTATCCCAATGTAAATTGGGGTCGAATCTTGAGGAGTGAATGCTATAGACTTTAGACCTATGGGTATTCCAATTACTATAAGGTCATCTAGAATGCTAAAAAAAAAGACATGTATAATTAAATGGAGGGATTTGTTTGGGAACCTTTTGTACTACTACATTTAGCAAGTAATCAGTAAACGATATCTTTGATTAGAATTCAAGGTTCAGAATAATCTTGGGATCATGTATCCTTAGAGGTGAAGCATGTGGGATTGTGTTAGTTTAGTATGGAATTTAGTTGTTAATTAATGGATAGTCTAAGTCGAAGGTCGTTGAGGTCAATCTTTCAATAAAACCCTAATGATTTCACTCGTTGGCTCTTTCGAGCACCTAACAAGTGTGAAGTTTATATAACCACCCAAAACCTCAACCAAGCATCCCTATTTCTAGTATTATTCTCTTGACATAAATTACCATCCCTAAACAGTTATTTCTAAGATTGAAAAGGGCAATAACCTATAGGCTTAGTTGTTCAACATTGCCTTGTACCCTTATAACCCTCTTTTAATGATATTTTGGGTTGCCTAATATTCACCTAAGTCCCTCTTTTAAGTATGACAAATGGTTTCTAGAGCTTAGAGTTTTTCCCATCAAACCCATTTGGGAATTTGGAGTTTTCACCCATCAAATTCTAACCCATAAGCTCAAGCACTGGTGAAATCCCTACTCAACAACTAAAATCCATGCAAACACAACAATACCCACACACAATCACTCACTAATTCAACATAATCCCAAGACTAAGTCATTTAGCTACTCATGAAAAACTTTAAGAGAAATATACCATATGGATCATTCAAAGCATCCATTATTCTACATGAAACTAAGAAATTTGAGTCTTCAAAGTTGATTACACACTATCCCAAGATTAGGGTTCAAGTCTTGAATTCCAAGATATCTTATAAGCTAAACTTTTCGAAAGAGAAAGGGGTTTTTGATTAAATATGGCTTGGGATACGTCTAAGTGCTTTTATAGATATGCCCCTAGGCACATTCTTGCTTAACCATGATCACACATGGCTCCTCGCAGCCATAAAACCATGGTTTTGTGCTACGACTACATTGTTTTGACCGTCTTGACTATCTGCGACTATGGATAGAGGATCGTGGTTGTGGTAACCAAGGTGATGTATTCTATGTCTCCATCAGCACTCTTCTTTGTTCCTTTTTTATTATTTTTTAGCTCCTCTCTATATCTTTTGGTTTCCTCAACTTATTCCTACAAAGAGTGGATATTAGTGCATCTACCCATAGATTTTGACTCATTTATTTATTCAAAACAAGGTAATATGCATGAATAATATGGAAGATAAGTGGTAAACTCACCACTCATTATTCTATAGGAGTTTCATTGATTTTCTCCCATCCTTATCATGCCCCTCAGGCTGATGTGTCAAACACTGAGTTTTATCAGTCTATCCATATATTGGCACAGTTGGTAGCTTCTTAGTCTGAGCGTGGTACTTCTTTTACTCTATTTTCTGAGGCCATTAGTTTTGGACAATTTATAAGGTTGAGTCCTCCAACCTTTTCCAGTGTTAAGGTAGAGAAGGATTCTCAAGGTTTTTTGGATGAGATGGAAAAGATATTAGTTTGTTTATCTAAAACAAGTAAAGATGTCAGTCATTGAGTATGTCTTGAAGTTTCACTAATTATCTTGGTATGCTCCGGCATTGGTTTCTAGCATGAGGGATAGAATGAGGAAATTTACTTCTAGGGTATTTTGAGACTTGATTTTGGAGGGTAAGGTTAACTTGTTAAATAAGGACATGGATATCTCCAGGTCGGTTGTAAACATACAACAAGTAGATGAAGAGAAGAAGAGACAAACTAAGATAGGGATGAGGCAGAGCAAGAAGTTTAGATTTTTTAAGTAGGGTGGTGGCTAACAGCAGAGTGGCAGGGATGATGGTAAGTGGCCAAAAAAATAAGTAGGGGAATTTTGGGTCTTAATCAATGGCTAGGATCCCTACCCAAAGCCGTCGGGTGATAAATATTTCTATAGTAGCGATAAATATAGGGCACAGGTGCCTAATCTTAGGCTTATGGGGCCTAATTAGCTCCATCATATCCTTTCTATAGATTCTATAGTAGATTGTATCAGTGTTACTATAAGGGATAAGTGCTTCAACTATGGTCAGTCAGGGCACATGATTAAGAGTCATCCTATGGCCAAGTTTTCTTTGGGGGCGAACAAGGTCCAAGTTTCCTCTTTATCAACTTCAAAACCAAAGGGTGCACTACTTGGCCCTAGCATGGGTTAGAACTGTCTCTATGCTCTCACTACTTGGAAGGAGTTTGAGGCATCACCTAATATCGTGACTGGTATGTTGAAACTCTTTGCTTATGATATATACTGTTTACTTGATTTGGGGTCCACTTGTCTTATGCGATCGCATTTGTGGCTATGCATTTTTGTTTTAATCTTGAGTGTGTTTCAAACCTTTTTTTTATTTCTACCTCGATAGGTGATTCTGTGGTGGCTAGCAGAGCCTATAGAGGTTGTGTGGTATCTTTGGGTGATCGAGAAACTTGGGTGGATCTTTTTAAATTAGACATGGTTGATTTTGATATCATATTAGGGATGGATTAGTTATACTCGTGCTATGCATCTCTTAACTGTTAGACTTATAAGGTCATCTTTAAGTTCCCTAATAAGCAATTATTAAGTAGGAGGGTGGTTTACTAGCTCCCAAGAGGAGGTTCATGTCATATCATATAGCTCAGAGATTAATCTCCAAGGGGTGTCTTTATTATCTGGTCCGGTTTAAAGATTCTAACTCAGAGGGTCCTTTCTTGCATTTTATCTCAGTGGTGAATGAATTTCTTAAGGTTTTCCATGATGATCTTCCTGGTGTCCCTCCTTATTGGGAGATTAAGTTTGGGATTGATCTTGTTCAAGAAACTCGTCCAATTTCTATTCACCCATATAATATAGCTCCAACTAAGTTGAAGGAGCTTATGGAGCAACTCAAGGATCTTTTAGACAAGGGTTTCATCCATCCTAGTATGTACCCATGGGGTGTAACTATTTTGTATGTGTGTAAGAAGGATAGGTCCCTTCGAATGTATATTGATTGCCGTCAGTTGAATAAGGTCATGGTAGAGAATAAGTATCCTTTTCTAAGAATAGATAATTTTTTTGGCCTGTTGCAGGGTGCTAAGTTTTTCTCCAAGATTGATCTTCGATTCGGATACCATCAGTTAATGATTAGGGAGGTAGATATCCCTAAGACTGCCTTCCTTACTCGATATGGGTATTTTGATTTTCTAGTTATGCCTTTTGGGTTGACCAATCCCCCAACGACATTCATGGATTTGATGAATAGGGTTTTCCATTAGTTTTTAGATTTATTCATCATTGTATTCATAGATGACATTTTGCTGTACTCTATGAGTGATGTGGATTATGCTGATTACCTCCATATTGTGTTGCAGACCCTGAAAGAGCAACAATTGTATGCCAAATTTCAAAATATAAATTTTGGTTAAACGCTGCCACTTTTCTAGGTCATATTATTTCTAGTGAAGAGACTATGGTGGATCTGTAGAAAGTTGTTGTGGTAAAAAAGTGTCCTAGACCCATGACTCCAACCGATATTTAGAGCTTCTTGGCTTTAGCTGGCTACTATAGGAGGTTTGCGGAGTTTTTTTCAACTATAGCTACCCCATTGAGTAAATTGAGCTAGAAGAAGGTAAAATTCTTGTGGTCTGATACTTGTGAGGATAGTTTTGAAAAGATGAAGGATAAGCTAACTTTGGCTCTAGTTTTGACTTTGTCGAAAGGCATAGATGGGTTTATGGTCTACTGTGTTGTATCTCGTATGGGGCTTAGTTGCCTTTTGATCTAGTATGGCAAGGTGATAGCTTATGCCCCTAGACAGTTGAAGGTGCAAAAGAGAAATTATCTGACTCATAACTTAGACTTGTTAGTGGTGCTATTTGCATTGAATATATAGCCTCACTATTTGTATGGAGTGCATGTGGATATTTTTTTAGATTATAAGATCTTGTAGTATGTGTTTACTTAGAAAGAGCTTAACCTCAGGCAAAAGAGATGACTTGATCTGCTCAAGGATTATGACATGAGTCTTTACTACCATCTACATCAAGCTAACGTTGTTATTGATGCTCTTAGCAGGTTATCTATAGGGAGTCTAGATCACGTGAAAAAGGAGAAGCGGGAGTTGGTGAACAATGTTCACCACTTGGCAAACCTTGGAGTTTTCCTCTTGGACTCTGAGGATAGTGACGTGTTTGTACAAAGAGAAACAGATATTAGATCCTCTCTTGATATGGGTAAAAGGTGATGTAGATGGGCTGTAGGTGATGAACTTTGAGATTATTGGTAATGCTACTTGCGGTACCAAGGGAGATTATGTGTTCCCAATGTTGATGGTTTGCGAGAAAAGATCTTGGCTGAGGTGCATGATTCACGCTATGTCCTTTATCCTGGTTCTATAAAAATGTACCATGACCTTAAAGAGATGTATTGGTGGAATAATATAAACCGGGATGTGGCTAGTTTTGTGGCTAAGTTCATGGTGTACCAATATGTTAAAGTTGAGAACAGGAGTCCTAGATGATTGTATCAAGAAATTGAGTTCCCAGAGTGGAAGTAGGAAGTGATCAACATGGATTTTTTTACTGGTCTTCTTTGGTCTTAGAATTAATTTGATTTTGTTTGGGTCATCGTGGATACAATGACAAAGTTGGCTCACTTTTTGCCTATGAGGACTAACTTCTCGGTTGAGGATTATGCACGGTTGTGCTCCAACAGATTGTGAAGTTGCATGAGGTACCTGTTTCTATTATCTCTGATCATGGTACTCAGTTTTTATCTCAGTTTTGGCGATTGTTTCAAAAAGATCTAGGAACCAAGGTGAGTCTTAGTACTGCTTTTCACCGGCAGTCGGATGGGTTGGCAGAAAGGACTATTCAGACGTTGGAGGGTATGCTTTGTGCTTGCATGATGGACTATGTTGGTGGTAGGTTGAGTACTTACCTCTTGTAGAGTTTGCCTATAATAATAGCTATCACTATAGCAATGGGATGGATCCGTTTGAAGCCTTTTATGGTAGGAGGTATAGGTCTTCGATCAGATGGTTCGAGGTTGGTAAGGCGGAGATGTTTGGTCCGAATTTGGTTCACTAAGCTGTGGAGAAGGTGAAAGTGATTCAAGATAGACTGAAGGCTACATAAAGTTGCCAAAAGTCCTATACAGATGTGAGGCATAAGAAGTTGGAGTTTGAGGTTAGGGACAGGGTTTTCATAAAGGTAGCTCCCATGAAGAGAGTAATTCAGTTTGGGAAGAAGGAGAAACTTAGTCCCCAGTATGTTGGTTCGTCTTGGATTTTGAGAAAGGTTGATAATATTGTGTATTAGTTGGAGTTTCCTTCTAGTTTGAGCTCCATTCATCTGGTATTCCATGTTTCTATGTTGAGAAAGTGTAAAGGTGATCTATCGCAAATTAGCCTATTAAGGATATTTGTATTTCAGATTCCCTATCTTATCAGGAGATCCCAATTGAGATCTTGGATCGACAGGTTCGTTGGTTGCGGACCAAGGATGTGGCCTCAGTAAAGGTTTTATGGAGGAACCACAAGGTGGAAAATTCTACATGGGAAGATAAAGAGTACATGAAGTCCAAGTATCCATTCCTATTCTCCATTCTGAAAATTCATGCATAAGGTAGATGTTCTTCTTACCAACTTTTTTTTCTAAATGAGTTAAAGGAAAGATTGATTTCCTTGCATCTTTGTTTTCTAACTTAGTTAAAGGTAATAGTAGAGGCGTGTGGAGTCCAAATCGTGCTTGCACTATCTTATTCTATCATTCTATGATGAATAATCCATGGGAGAATTGAAACACCCTAGGTTTTGGCCCTTGAAGATTTCCTAAGCTTTGAGTTTACTGCCCTTGTAATGACTTACCATAAGAGTCGTATGGTATGGTAAGGTTTAGGTGACCTAATTCTTAAGGTGTCCAACGAGTGTTGGTTAGGTTTCTTTTGTGTTTATGACTTGATGGGTACAGGTCATATGGTTTGGTGATGGGTTATTGGGTTGATCCTTCACTTATTCTGAAACTTAGTAACTTGACTTGGCTCTGAGTAAGAGTAGCTCACTAAGATCCATAAGTATAGGGTATAAGTGGTATAGTCAAATCATATGTTGTCCATTGTTAATCCCGCTGGATTCTATCTTGGGTATGACTGGACCATAGGAGTCATATTGTCTGGTCACGGTTGAGGTAATGGAGTCGTATGGTGGACAGTGTGTGGGTATCTAACTTTTTATTCTGGTTACGACTGGATGGTACCAGCCGTATGTTGTGGTGGTTAGTTGGAGGGTAAACTCGCACCCACCTGCGATGATTTTACAGTTTTAAGTTGGGGGTATTCTGGACATTTCCCCTCTTAACTCCTTTTGACCCCACGACATAAAACACCTTTTGGGACTTCATTAACCTATTATTCTAAATCAAAAACTCTTAAAAATCTCTCTCAAGCTTTTAGTTCAATAAAAGGCTAAGGTTTCTTTAAGGCAATCAATTAGGGGATTTCAAGAGAAAATCTCTTCGTCTTACTTAGTGTCTAAGGCATCTTACTCCCCCCTCTTTGTTAGTTTAACTGAAAATATATTTTAATGATTTCATAGTATTCTTGTGGTATTGTTTTGGTTTATAAATAGATATCGGGGTTTTTGGTTGTTCTTAGTTGGACAATGCTTTCCATGTTTTACTTATGGTTTTTCATGCTATAATTATGATTTGAACATATGGTTGCATAGGAATGGTCAATTGATACTTGGTTTTGCTTTAGAAAACTATATGCCCTCAACACATTTGTTAAAATGCCAATTAGAATGATTTTGTCACATGGTATGACAATTCTTTAAACGTTTGCGTTGCATAATATGGTAATAAAGCATAAATTGGGTTGGTTGGTTTTAAATGGAAAGGCCTTGGTGGCCATAGTATTGGTTTAATTGGAAACTTTGAAGTAAAATTGGTTAATGGCTTTGGTGCAGCATAAATTGATAGACTTGAAAGCTCTAATTTTCGTATGATGATACCAATAGTAAATACCTAAATAAAAAGCCTCCTTGGTAAATGGTTGGTTATGAGTGAATGGTTTTAATATGGACTTAAAGAGGGTAGCTCTCCCATGTCTCCTAAAGAGCTTCAGTTGGGAGCTTCCTAAAGTTGCTAATCTTATCCCTCAACTATACCCTCCTGGAGGGCGAAAATAACCTTTCTAGGAAAGACTCTTTCAATTGCCTCCAGTTGGTTATAGAATCGGGCATCAGCTCATTATGCCACAATGTTGACTCCCCAGACAGAGACAACGGAAATAAACTCAGGCGAATGGCATTCTGTCCCACTCCTAAGTTATCGAAGGACTTACAAGTAGTGACAAAGTTCACTAAATGCATATTGGGATCATCTCCCGGGAGTCCGCCGAACAACCCCTTCAGATGAAGGAGCTAAATTATTGTACTGGTAATATTGAACTTTGCCCCTGGTGCTAAAGGCGAAGGAATAACAGCTCCAGTGGCACCATCTCCATCCATTCCATCTTCATCATCATTAAGATCAAATTAAACAGCTTGGCGATTAGGTCTCGCCCTGAAAGGACGGTTTCTGTTTACATTTATATTCACTGGTATAGCTACATTCTCTGCACGCCTTCGATTAAAAGGATCTAACAAGTCATCATCCCCCAAATCATCATCATTAGAATTAGGATGACGTGACTGCTAACCATCATTCTGCTGATTTAGTTAAGCTCTAGCCAACGCAGCTAGTCTCTCAGCATCTTGGGGATCTGCCATTCTGCCAATTAGTTATGGTTCCGGATGTATTGGTAATAAAGGTGCACCCTATTTTTGTGTACTTGGAATACACAACAACTCCCCTGCACAAAACAAAAACAACAAACAAAAGTAAAATTTAGGAAACTTGACCAAAGGTCAATTAATAAACACAAACTTAATTGACAACCTTATTCCCCGACAACGACGCCAAAATTTGATACGTTCAAATCACACCTCTCTTATGAGAGAGTAAGTGGTCACTGTCAAATATAGAATCCAACTGGGTTGGGTGTCGAATCCCACAGAGAATACCGTGTTCACTAAGTATTATGACTGTTATTAGACTGTTGATCTAAGGTTCCAAAATCAAGGGGGTTTTGAAATGTTAACAGTGCTCTTTCGTATTTGTGTCACAGAAAAGTCCAACTACTGAGAGTTAATGTAGTTGTAATTTCAATGAGCATAAATTAACTATGGTTATGCTTACAAAGATGTTCAAACAATTAGGGTTGTGAGTTTGTGTTCGAATTCTAACTTATGTATTCAATTGCACAAATTATTGAATTCTAAGAATTACCCACGTGTTTCTTAACCTAATGAGTGTTTCACCCTTTATTTCTGTCGAAGTTAAAGGATTCATGCATTATTTAATAATACTCTTGTGAGGGTTGATCCTGTTAAGGCATCAATCCGTTAACCCAAAGGGTAAACTTATGGAGTTCATGTGAATCACTTCTTTTCCCAACATCCACTTTTTTGTCAGACAAGTGGAGTTCATGGGCTCACTTCTCAAGTTTACAACCAACAGATGTCATTATAATGAAGAAATATTCATGCAATTTCGATAGATGTTAGGAATCAAACCAATTCACAACCCCAAAATAGTTTTCTACATCAAGGCTCCCATAACCTTAGTTATGGGAGTTTAAATACTCATCTCTATATAAGAAATCAAAGATATAATGATGTTCATAAATGGCTTCAAGAGGGCACTTACAAAAGTCACAATATTGTTTTCTCAATCTTCAATGGAAAATGTCAAAACTAATATTCAGATCTTAATCTCTAAATTCAAATCTCAATGAAAAGTGTACACAGCTCTCAATAGAGATGAAAGCATGAAACTAATGATAAATGATACAGACTAAACCCTAAAACATGGTATTTATATGATTCCAAAACTGGGATTTTAAAATTCAAACTCCAATTTTTTGCTTTATGGTCGACGGTTCAAGCGACGGTTCATTGCAGGTCTGATGGTCCGTCTCCTACACCATCGCTGTATCTCCAGTGACTCCATTCTATGCTTCTAGGAGATAGGTAGTGCGATGGTCCATCGGAAGGTCGACAGTTCATCGCAGGGCTTCTAGTGATTATGCGTTCTGTATTTTGGCGATGTTTCAGACCGATGGTTCATCGCAGAGTTGACAGTCCATCACCTGGACTGTCGCAGGATGTCCACATTCTATGACTTCTGCTTTTGGTCGACGGCTTAGACCAACAGATCATCGCGACAATCCATCACCTAAGCCGTCACTGCTCATTTTACCTTTTTTTTGCTCAAATTGTCTAAGTTATCTTTCTCACTCAGTTCTTATCCTGAAAGCACTAAAATACCATGTTAAATACAACAATGGCTGCTTGAAAACACACAACTATCCTAAGAAAAAGGTCTATAATATTTTGTCAAAAGCTGGAACATCATGTTCCAACCTCTTGAATCATCAACATCATCACCATAATTATCCTCATTATATCATACATTGCATTTTCTTTATTGTGATTGATGTTGTGATTGGATTTCCATATTGACTTGTTATATGTCTACTTTCTCTATATCTTATAACTTATACTTGACCATCCTGTATATACATGTTGCACCCAAGCGAATACGCAAGTGTACGTGGTCTCAACAAGTAATATAGTGGCCTTAAATAAAGACTCATATTGATCCCTCAGAGACTTATGTTAAGCAACTATCCGATTCTAGTTTAACAATTGAGATTAACTAGTGCAGCGCAGCCAAAAGAGTTTTGAAAGTTTATAAACTAAGAGTAAACTAAAATAATGAAGAAAAATAGAGACTTTGGACAATAAATGGATAAAAACACAGGGTTAAAGCACTACAAACAATTATACTATGCTATTGAACTTCATTCATTAGATTAATTATCTTGGTTGTTGATTCGCAGGGTTTATCATATGATCATGGTATCCCGAACTCTAACCTTCTACCTAACTAGACATTACAACTACATCATTGAGTGGAGATGTAATAATCCATTTAGATGCACTAACATGCCATCCTACAAGTGAACCAAGCAAGGATTCTAGGTATATCCCTATCCTAGCCGCTAATTCAAATTCCTTATTTCATAAAAGAATAAGAACCTTGCTCTATCTATCCCCACATTTTATCCTCCAATTCCCCCTACAAGGTCGACAATATATATATTCTAAGGATCAAGAATCCTTAAAATATTTATAACAAGGTTAAATAAACATCCAAATATGATAGTCAATCCAAACAAACTCAGTTCAAAGCAATCGTAAACATGTTCTTGTCCTTAACCTTGGAAAGGGGGCGTTTAGCCACTGATGGGAATAATCGTTATCCAAATCAATGAATATATGATAAAATACATTAAAAATGTAAATTAAAGAGATATAAACCCTAAATATCATGTTTTGCAGACCCTCTTTAAGCCTCCAAGATATCCAAGGTGAATAACAATTAGTACAAGAGTCTTATTAATAGGACACGGATTTAGCCATGTGTGTAACAAGGATCGCACCGCGTGGTTTGGTCCAGGGGAGAATGGATAGTGTAAATATTATTATTTCATGGGATTGGGGATCACTGTTCACTGGTTGGTCTAGTGGAATAGGGGTCCCTCCGCCCTTCTATTGCGAGGCCTTACAGGAAATTGCAGTTTTGCCTTCTTCCTCGTCTTATGCCTTTGTCCTTCCACCCCAACCCTTGTGGTGGTGTTTTGACTTGATTTATTTCTCTTTGAACATAATTATATTATCATAATAAATTCAAAAAGAATCCTATAACATCACACACCACTGATTAGATCTTAAAATGGCACAATATTAAGAACAATGAACTAGAAACTCAAGCTAAGAACTAGGGACGTCCTTTAAATCTTTAACTTAATGTTTTGACTCTTGGCTTATTTAAATTGCACTTTGAAAACTATAAATAAGTTTTTCCACACATAATTACACAATAATAACCATAGGAACTCATTAAAAACACTAGAATCCATCGAGATTAACTAGACAAACACCTAGCTCAAGCTCGTAACACTAGTTTTCTCATTAGAACTTTAAGTGACCCAATTAAGTACAAACTTGTTTGAAATACACCTTAAACATTATAATAAAATAATTAAACACTTATATGCTCATTAATATCATTATTAACACATTAGGAGCACAATTTTTCCCCAAAACAAAGCTAAATAAGCAAGGATAACACACTAAAGTACATAAAACCACCTCAGATTACCACCATACACTTAAAGCCTTGTTCGTCCTCGAACAAATCTTTACTCTAAGAATCATAAGACAAGGAGACTCTATGCTTCTACTATAAGTAAGACGATCAATATAGTACTATAATGACTACACAGAATGCAATTTTCTATGCTAAGCATGTTACATACACAATTGAAAGTTCAAGAACACTACTTCAAAACATCCTAGCCTCAAGAATTGACTCACCAAGTTGGAAAAATCATGCATATTATTCAATAACTAACATCATATAATTCACCAAACTATCATCAAACATGTTTCCTCACAACCTGAGAGTTACCCATAATTACTCACATAAAAGCAATTTATCACAAATGGGTACAAGAATCAGATTATGCTCCCCCTTACAAGGAATTCGCAAGTTACACAAGATAAACCATATGCTTGATCTTAGTGTAGTACTAAAATAATATCAGAATGTTAGATCTTAGGATCAAGTAGATCTTTAAGGGTTGTAATGTAAGATAAGGGATGATTAGGAACTATTTTGGCCAAGAACAGTGACTATCTTTCCTATACAAGAATAGTGGGAGTATTATCTATTCATTCATGATACAATTTTACCCTTCTTCATACCCATTTTACGTTATGCACCCTTATGATAGCCATCCTCAAATTAAGCGATTGGCTTAGTTTAGGTGCACAATGTCCAAGGAGGACTAGGGCCAAAACAAGTTCATTGTAACACAATTAGGCTAAAAATGGGGCTATCTTTAGCAAAAATTTCTCTAACTCCCAACCACTATAGATCAATTGCAGACACCAATAACTATTACTATGGGGATTTAATTTCACCCTTCTCCTACTTGAATTTCAAACTCCTTACTTAATTAATTTTACACTAAAGTTCTTAAGAGATTTTGATCAAATTAAGGTCAATCAAAGAAGAGGATACAGGCTACATATGCGGCTGCCAAAGAAAATAAGCTAAAGGCTCAAGGGGTTAACTAGGATTATGCAAAAGGGTAGGTAAGAAAAAGGGTATAAATATGGCTATCAAAGAAATGCCTATATTATCTTCTAAACCTACACTCTTTATTTCACTTTGTACATACACTAGACAAGTTCTAGAACCAAAATAAACAAGGAATATATAACAACCTCACACACGCATGGAACATTCTTAACTCAAGTAGGATCATTATAGACTCTTAACCAAACAACCACATGAATTCAGCATTAAGCCACCAAGTACAAGAGTCACAATCATAAGCCTAGGAGTCTCAAAAGTAGTAAACACAATCAACATGCTCTTACAACCAAAACACACTCATTATGCAGTCAAATATAGTGCCAAATAAAACATACAAAAATTTTAAAATTACCCTAAAAGTTGGTAATTTCCCTACACTACACTAAAAAATCTACTTTGTTCCCAAAGTATACTTTAAAAGTAGAGATAGAAATACTCCTCGAGACCTCTAGGACTAGCTAGTAGGATCCTTATGCATCAAAAGGGTTTGGGGACCCGTACTTCATCTTCTCCATGATCCTTAGCTCTGGTTTTTCGATACTCAGATTTCCCATCAACCTGTGACTCAACAAAAACAAAAACTTACGTGAAGTAAAAACTAAAAATATTGAAAATAGAACCTACCTTAACTTTGGTTTCCTCCCAAGCAGTACTTGATTTAGTGTCGCAGCATGAACCAATCTACGACTTATGTATTTTTCTTCATCCTCATCCTCCTACTTAGAGTCCATCTTCTTATTCATTTCTGACCTCTTGAGTGTGAACTCTCAAGGTCAACAACTTTCTCAATAATAGCCTTTTCAGGATCAACAATCTGTATCATTTTGGGCTGGGGTGGTTGTGTCTCGAGCTGCTCAATGAGGAAGTCCAAAGAGGTCTTTTGTGGAATAGACTCCACCAACCCACACTTATCTACTTTAATCATTATAATCATGCATAAATTTTTGTAGTGGGATAGTGTTTTGAGCGGTTTGTACACTTTGAAAACTGCCTCTTCATCATCCAACCTCATTGTAAGCGTTCCCTCTCTCACATCTATCAATTCTTATCCCGTCGCCAAGAATGGAAATCCCAAGATGACTGGAACTTTTTCATATGCCTAAAAATCTAAACAATAAAATCAACAGGAATAATAACTTATCGAACTTGATAAGAACATCCTCTATGATTTCTTCGGGATGGTCTAGGGTCTGGTCTACCAATTGGAGTATCATAGATCTCGGTCTCGGCTTTCCTAAACCTAAAGTGTTGAATAGGGAGAGAGGGATCAAGTTGATACTTTCCCCTAAATCACTAAGTACGTAGACCACCTTACTGCTGCCAATTTGAATAGGGATTGTGAATCTCAGGGTCTTTAAGATTTTTGGGCATCTTCTGCATAACTACAGAGCTACATTTCTCACTGAGTGCTAATATCTTAACATCTTACAGCTTAACTTTGTTAGTGACCACATCCTTCAAGTACTTGGCGTACTTGGGCATTCCCTACAAATCATCTAAAAGAGAAAGTTTAATGTGAAGCTCTCTGAACATGTCAAAGAACTTCTTAAACTTACATCCTTCTATTCTTTTCTAAGCCTCAGTAGGAAAAGTGGTGGTGGTCTTTGCTTCTCTTGTTCAACAACTTTAGTTTTTGAGTACTCAGACTTCGTTGAATTTTCAGCAACCTTTTCATCTATTGGTTGGGGAACTATCTCTGCATCTACCTCCTCAGTTATCTTTAGAGGTTCTTTATTCAACTCATTACCACTCCTCAAAGATTGCCATTACTTGTTTAGAAAATTCTGTGTTACTTAGAAAACCACCTTAAGGCCTGCCATTTTGTGCCTACTGCATTTTCCTAACCTGCATCTCCAAGTTTTTTGTAACCACTTGATGGCTCTTTATATTTGTTTCCAATTGTGCTTGACCAACTAAAATTTGTATCAACATCTCTTCCATATTGCTAGTTTGAGTCGTGGCCTATTTCTGATACTGTTGGTTATTCCGTGATGGATTTCGTGGCTGAGACAACCATTTTAAATTACAGGCGTCCCCATAATTTGGGCTTTGATCATTTCTCACAAACATTACCGACTCAGGATTTGCAGCACACATAGCCACATAATGACGACTATTGCCATAAATCTTGTACCAAGTACTTATCTAATACATTGCATTCACTATTTCTGCAGCTGTGTAACCCCCAATTTCATATTGCTGAACAAAGTAGTTAAATAATTTTGCAGTACAGTAATATAAGCGGATATAGTAGTAAACTGGTCAACTTCTAATATGCCTGCAACCTTCTTTGTAACACTTCTTAAGTAAGAATTCCACTCAGGATTTCCTTGTGCAATTCAGTTCAACAAGGTGTATAGATCATCATACATTAATTTTAATGCTTGACCACCTGTAGCTGAATCTCGATTTTTTTTTTGTTTTGTAATTAAGTGCCTTAAAAAGTATGAGGTAGTACCTCATTGGACTGCTGATGATATGGACAGGCCCAAAGAAAAGATTTGATTCTCTTCCATGCATGATATAAGTTCTCATATGGCTTCTGTTTGAAGAACACAATCTCACTGCACAGTCTCATAGTCTTCCCAGATGGAAAGAATTGGATGAGGAATTTTTAGTCTAAGTCATCCCAGGTTCTGATTGAGCTTGCTGGCTCAGGGTTCAACCACTTCTTCTCTTCTCCCAACAATAAAAAAAGGGAAAAGTGTCAACCTAACAGAGTCAGTTGACATACCCATTGGGTTGAATGTATCACTGATATCCAAGAAGTTCCATAGATGAACTTGTGGATATTTATGTAAAAGCCCCATAAACTATCCACTACTGATCAATAACTACACCATGTTCTATTTCATCTCAAATTTACCTCCAACAACTAATTTCTAAAAAGGATAGGTCAAATTCATCGATAGTGGAATTGCCACTTCACGAACTATCCTGCGGTCTGGTTGTTCTTCCTCTATGAGAGCAGGATTGTCTTGTTTCTCTTGAGTTTATGGGACACAAGGAAGAAATACTAGTTCTTTTGTTAACTAGTGAAAGTGTGCTCGGGTTCGGGACTTGGTTCAACCAATTCCCTATCCCTTGCAAGCTTACTATTTTGTACACCTGTTTTCTACAAATTCAATACCAAGAGAAAGTGTAAAGTACTGAAGAAATCTAAAAAATAAAACTAAAAGTAAAATAATTGCCAATTTACAAGTCCCCAACAACGGTGCCAAAAACTTGTTGTGCCCAAGTGCACAGACAAATGTATGTGGTCTCACTAAGTAATACACTGGCCTTAAATAAAACTGAATATTTATCCCTTATAGACTTGTGTTAAGAAACTCTACAATTCTAGTTTAACAATTAGGATTAATTAGTGAAACATAGCGAAAAGAGTTTTGAAAGTTCGTAAGCTAAGATTAAAATAAAATAATGCAGAAGAGTAAAGACTTTGGACAATCAATGGATGAAAACCTGGGGTTAAAGAACTACGAACAATCATACTACACTATTGAAATTCATTCATTAGGTTACTTATCTTGGTTGTTGATTCCCAGTGTTTATGGTATGAACATGGTCTCCTGATGTAATAATCAATTTAGATGCATTAAGATGTCAACCTTCAAGTGAACCAAGTAAGGCTTCTAGGCATACCACTATCCTAGTCACTAATTCAAATTCCTTATTTTATAAAAGAATAAGAACCTTGCTCTATCTATCCCCACATTCTGTCCTCCAATTCCCCCTCTTGAGCTCACAAAGTCAACAATATATGTTTTCTAAGGGTCATTAATCCTTAAAATAGTTATAAAAAGGATAAATAAAACAACAAAATGTGATAAGAAATCAAAACGAACTCAATTCAAAGCAATCGTAAACATGTTCTTGGCCTTAACCTTAGAAAGGGGGCGTTTAGCCACTAATGGGAATAATTGTGATGCAAATATGTGAATACATGCTAAAATACACTAAAAATAAATTAAAGTGATATAATCCCCAATTAAAGTGCTTTGTATCCCCTCCTTAAGCCTACAAGACGTCCAAGGTAAATAACAACAAGTACAAGAGTCCTATTTATAGGACAAGGATTTAGCCATGTATAAAACAAGGGTTGCGCCACATGGTCTGTTCCAGTAAAGAATGGGTCATATCGAGAGGATTATTTCATGGGATTTAGGGTCGTGGTGCACTGGTTGGTCCAGTGGAATACGGGTCGCGTCGCCCCCTATCGCGTGGCCTCACTGGAAATTGCATTTTCTCCTTCTTCATTGTCTTATGCCTTTGTCATTCCATCACAAGCCTTGTGGTGGTGTTTTTACTTTATTTACAGATTATTAAACATTCGTATATCATCATAATCAATTCAACAAGCATCATATAGAATCAAACACTACTGATTAGAGCTCAAAATGACACAATATCAAGAACGGTGACTATAAACTCAAGCTAAGAACTAGTGACATCCTTTAAATCTTTAACTCATTGTTTTGACTCTTGTATTATTTTAAATCTTTAACTCATTGTTTTTGACTCTTGTATTATTTTAAATCTTTAACTTATTTTGCATTTATTATACTTGGGTGGTTTGGTTTCATTCTAGAAGCCTTAACTTGGGCTTATAATTGTATTTTCCCCTTTTGTGTATTATTTGGGTGATAGTCTCACTTGACAATGTTCATCATGACAAGTGCCATCATGACCTTTTAGATTTTGTGTTGTGACAATTGGGGACTAAGCTTTCCATTATTTCCAAATCTCATTTCCCCATTGATGATAGGCGGATTTACGCGCCTATATCTATATATTTTGCCCATATTTTAGCCTAGTTTTGAGAACAAATTATATATTTCATGCACTTTTAGTCCTTTTTCCTATAAATGAGCTAACGAACATGATTAGTAAAGTTTCAGGTATAAATGATGCAAAATTCAGCATTTTATGGCTTACTTGACGCAAAAGAAAGCTCACGAAGGAAGGAAAGGGAGTCTACACGCCTCAGGACCAAAACTGCTGCATGGAAAATCTGTCCCGGGCTAAAACAACATTTCTGAAGACTCTGGGGACCTGGAGCAAAACTGCTGCATGGAAAATCTGTCCCGGGCTAAAACAGCATTTCTGAAAACTTTGGGGACTTACAGACACAAAGCTGGATTTTGACAATGATACATTAACCTAGTACAATTGGGTTATGTATTTCATTAGTTTATTTGGATTAGGAGAATGTTACATTAACCTAGTACAAATGGGTTAAGTATTTCCATAGTTTAGTAGGATTTGGTTATTTATTTCATTATCATAGTAGGAGTAGGATAGGAGTATTATAAATACCCTATCATGCTAGAGATTTTAAGGAAGTCCTCCCTTAGTGGAGAGGCAAGTCCTCCCTTAGTGGAGAGACACATTCTACTTCTCAATTACAACTCTTCTAATCTTTCCATTAATTCTATTCTTCTTCTATTCTTAAATTCCACAACAAGAGAATCGTTACCAAGCCAAGGAAACACGCCGCACGCCTATCACCTAATCCACACGCCATTACTCAACAATAACAAGGAAAATCGTGATCTCCTTCGCATTCATGGGTAACTAAACTTCTCTGTTGGGGTTATGGAAGCCGAATGAGTTACTATCTATTACTGTGAGTTTGTGAGTTCGTGACACGTATACTGCTTATATCATTATTCTCTTCATCTTAATGCAAATTCTTGTGGCTGCTGACGCATAGAATAACGCCAGTCTAACATTTAACTTGTTCGCGAGAAAGGTTATTTGTCTGGAAAAGAGATAATGTCAAGGTAGTAGGACACCCTTTCCTATTAAAAAACTAGTGCCATAACTGGACTAACCTCTTGGAGAATTCGTACTGTTAGACACGCTTTAAGCTCGAGAGAGTTAAAGTGAAATAGTCCTTGTTCAGGTCGAGAGACGCTTGGATTTACCATCGACTACAATTCTCTATAAGCAATTGCATGTCAAGACTCTACACACTCATAGCCAATAGAGACGTATACCTCAGAAGGTGGACATAACCCCAACGCTTCAATTCTCATTGTTTACAACCAACGTGATAATCTCTCTCTCTTTACTTTATTATTTTCAGCTTTTATATTACTGTTTTGGTTACTCATTACAATCCCCCCTTTTTACGAGACTTGCACCAAAAGTTTAGTAATTTTGCTTACTTGTTAGCCAAGCTATTACCTGTGGGATCGACACCCAACCCAGGTTGGGTTCTATATTTGACAAACGACCGCTTTACACTCCTATGAGAGCTGTAGATTGAGCGTTATCAAAAATTGGCGCCGTTGCCGGGGAATACGAGTGTCAATCAAGTTTGGGATAATTACTAGACCCTTTGGTCAAAGATTCTCGTACTTTTACTTTTAGTTGTTGTTTTTGTTTTTTTTTAGGTTTATTTAGTGCATCAATGGAGGCCCAACGTGAAATGAAAAGAGTGGTTTGTACGTTCCCCCTGGCAGACGTGATACCATCATATCTAATTCTATAAGTATGGAAGACATGATGGCTAAGTTATTGAAAGGAGTGGAAGCAACGAGCACGGGAGTTAAGGAGGTGATTGATGATTTGTCCTCCATGAAGCAACTAGTTGATTCTGATTTCACTTCTATCAGGCAAATAGAGAAGCAATTGAGCGAACTTTCAGCAACATTTAATCAAAGAAAGGCTGGCACCTTACCAAGAGATACTGTGCAAAACCCAAGGAATGATGGATCATGCATGGACATCACTACCAGAAGTGGTAAGGTGATGGAAACTTCATCAAAAGGCAAGAAAGTGATTGACGAAGTTGCGGAAATAGATGACAACGCAAAAGGAGAAGATGCCCCAGCCACTACTCCCGACATCAAAGACGCCACATCCAGCACTGTGTAGCCTGAAAAAGTGGAAAAACGGAAGCAAGAGGAGAAGAAAACCATGGAGAGAACACTTCCATACCCACCACCACCTTTTACCCAAAGATTGAAGAAGGTGGCAGATGACACAAAGTTCAGCAAATTCATGACTATGCTCAAGCAGCTGACCATTAATGTTCCATTGGTGGAGGCACTTGAACAAATACCTGGATATGCGAAGTTTATGAAAGACCTGTTGACAAAGAAGCGGGCAGCAAGTTATGAGTTAGCGGATAATGTTCATCATTGTAGTGCAATCGCTACAAGGTCGTTAGTTCAAAAGAAGGCAGATCCTGGAGCTTTCACTATTCCTTGCACAATTGGATCATTGGATTTTGCCAAGGCATTGTGCGATCTAGGTGCTAGCATCAATTTGATGCCACTATCCATCTACAAGAAGTTGGGGCTAGGCGATCCGACACCAACCAATATGAGGCTCGTGATGGCTGATAGGTCGGTAAAACGACCTGTGGGTATCTTGAATGGTGTGTTGGTGAAAGTTTCTTCATTCATATTTCCTGCAGACTTCGTTATTCTGGATTGTAAGGAGGATTCTGAAGTTCCCATAATCTTGGGACGTCCTTTTCTTGCAACTGGAAGTGTGCTTATTGACATGAAAGATAATGAGCTTTTGTTTTGAATTAATGACGAAGTGGTACGGTTTGATATATGCAAAGCAATGAAGCAGCCCAGCGATATGAATGAGTTATCTGTAGCTGATGTTCATCATAAGGATATGAAAGCATTATCTATAGAGAAACAGCCTACTGTTGAGCCATTGTCTGCTGCGCCACTGAATGTTGAGCATGAAGGTTATGAAGAACTTATGAGTGCTCTAATAGAAATAGAGCCTTATACTCCTAAGCAACCGGAATGTGATCTCAAGAATCAACCAACAACGAAGACTCCCATTAATGAGCCACCAATGCTAGAATCGCAAGAGCTTCCCAATTATCTAAGTTATGTGTTCTTGGAAAGTAGAAATATACTTCCAGAGAGAGCAGATGATCTAAGTGAACAACACGTAGAATCTCTCATCTCTGCTCTGAAGAGATACAAGAGAGCTATGGGTTGGACTATTGATGATATAATTGGTGACTCTCCGGAGAAACGTAGGAGCCATCTAAAAAAAGATTGCATGCCCACAGGTAAGCCTCATTGTCGTCTAAATCCTTTCAGAAAATGATCCATCACTTATCTCGACGAAGTCTAAGTACTCGAGATTACTATGTCGAGCCACGACAATAAATAAGGCGCTAGATGGGAGGCAACCCATTGTTTTATCATTTTATCGTTTTATCGATTTATTGTTTTTCTTTTAGTACTTGTTTTGTTTTGATAAATGAAAAATCCAAAAATAAGAGTCGTGCCACGAACAAAACTAAGGCGCTTGGTGGGAGGCAACCCATCGTATTAATCGTTTTCATTTGATTTTGAGCAAAAATAGGTGCAAGAGGTATTCAACGAGGAGATTGATTTCAATTGACGATTTGGATGCATTGTATGGTAAAGGTGGTAAGTTAGGTATAAGGATGCATAAGGGTATGGATTGAGCATTACTCATGCTTAAAAAGGCATCGAGGAAGGCTAGGCCTAGGTAAAACTAGGCCACGAACAATGCAAAACCTATCCTATAGCCTAAGGTCTCGGAATCTAGTGTGCTATACACTATGCGCCGCCCATTCCTAAGTGTGCTTTTGACTATGCACCGCCTATGCTATAGCATTAGGTCTCAGGATCTCATATGCCATAGACTATGCGGCACATATGTCTCTAAATGCCATAGACAATGCGCCGCATAGTGTATGGCATTCTTAAATAAATGCATGGCATAGTGTCTGGCATTCTTAAATAAATGCATGGCATATGTTATGGCATTCTGCTCAACTAAGCAAAGCATTAGGCACCGCCTATGGTCACTTTTGGTCTCCAAATCCGATTTTAATGGGTCAAAACTCAACCCAACCTTTTCTTATAAATATGAGACTTAATCTTGAACCAAAAACACATTGGAAACTTAACTTATGCACCACCTATAGTCTCCAAAACCTATCAAAAAGTTTCCTTTTGCTCTTTTTCTTCACAAGAACATCATCCAAAGGCTTCAACCAAGTAAGTACTACTTTGTTCTTCATTTATACTTTGTAAGTACTACATTACTACACCTATTATGAATTGATAAATCTTGAAGAAGCATTGGTGATAGTCATGTGTTTGAATTGTTGATACACAACCAAGTGAGTGAACATATACGTTAGGATGACCTTCACTTACTTCCGATTTGAATTTGATTTTGATGCATTGTTATACTACTTGCAAAATTGCTATAGTCATGAACATTGCATAATCTTGTCACTTGAATACTTGCATGTTAGAATATCCCGTTCATCGGAATAAGACTTATAGTTGCCTACCGACATAGGAGAATGTGATTATTGATAGAAACAATACCATGATGTAATCCCTATGTCGTCGTCTTGATATATCTAACATGAAAGTATTGCAAAGATTGCAAGAAGTGTTACATCTCTGATTTTCTTGTTGGAACATAGCTCCTAAAACGTATGTCGATGAAGTCTAAGTAATCGACCACTTTCACTTCACTAATTCGTATCAACAAACTAAGTGTGGGGTGGTACCCCTACTGCTTGTGTATAGATTGTATCCATTGGGATTGTGCTACCATTAACACTATTTCAAGTCTCAGGTACAATGGCACCCAAAGCAAGACAAGGCAAAGAAAAGGCTACCACTTCCCAAAAGAGCAAGAAAAGAGGCCGCAAGGAGCAAGGAGAACCCTCCTCGCTGCAAATACCCCGACTCACGCTTGGAATTAAGTGGGATACTTATGAGAAACTTCTGAGGATGACAACTCTGATGATGATTCCAATACAAGGGGTATGACCCCATACATAGAGGATAAGTCCGACCAACCAGGTTCATCGTATTTATTTTCCACTGAGGACAGTGTCCCGACTAAGTGTGGGGTGGTGGTATTGCATGCTATACTTCTCTATTCGCATCTATGTTTGTTTGCGTTTGTTTCATTTTTGTTTCGTTTTTTTTAGTAGTTAAAATTTTTCTAGCTTAGCATGAAATTATTTTGATAGGCAACATGAGATTATAACAAGAGTATGTGTTACAATTGTGACTATTGAGACGTTTAGGCTCTAGTTGTGACTCAGTATGTGATATTGTGTGATTCAATTCCTTCACTTATTGGGTCAAGAGTCTATATTACTTCCAATCAAGTCGACCATGTGCCTTGTGTGTGTGAGATAATAGTATATTCTATGTGTGTGGCTGATGCTAGAACTTTTCTGGTATGTATGCAAAGAGAAAATAAGGAGTGTAAGTTTAGGATATGATTTAGCCATTTCTTTGGCAACCTATACATGTTTACCTTCAGTTTTACCTACCCATAGACATCATCCTAGTTAAACCCTTTTGAGCCTTTAGCCTATTTCTTTGACAAGCTTGTATGTAAGCCTAATCCATTTTTTTCAAGACCGTAATTTGATCCAAATTCCTAAGTGCTTTAAATTTAAAAAGTCATGTGACAACATAAGAGGAAATTGGGTGAGTATGATGCTTTAAATTGTAATGGTGCTTGAATGTGTTATGAAAAAGAAAAGTGCTAGCATAAGAGGTATGTTGTGAAAAGAAAAAGGAAAAGAAAGCTGAAAAGTGAGTTGTGCTTAAAATTGAAAAACAAAAAAAGGAGAACAAGGGTGGTAGAATAAAAGAAAGAAAGGTTGAAAGAAAAAATGTGTCAATGATACAATGTGATGTATTAAAGCGCTTAGGAACTTAGTCACTATTCCTGGCCAAAATAGTCCTACCCATCCCTTAGCCTACATTACAACCATCAAAAGACCTACTTGATCCTAATCTTAACATTCCGACATTTAGTGGAGTACTACATTAAGGGCAAGCCTATGGTCATCAGTTTCTACATATGAATTCTTTGTGAGAGTGAGAGCAAGGACATTTTGATACCCATGTTTGAAAAATATGCTATACTTGTGAGTGATTATGGGTACTATATTGTGAGACACACATGGTTGATGAGCTTTCGATAGTTGTATATGATCCTATGTACCTTAACGTTTGCATGCGAGTTGATCACCATCACTAGTCTACGCTAGAGGTTAAACTGTTTCTACTTATAATCGGAAAGCTACTCTTTGTTGATAATTGTTGTGCTTGTCTTGAAGAATGTTTTGTGTTGTTGCTGTAAAAACCCTAAGTTGATGTTTAGAAGGACATAATATGTTGTTCGAGGACGAACAAAGCTCTAAGTGTGGGGTGTTGATGATAGGCAGATTTACGCGCCTATATCAATATATTTTGCCCATATTTTAGCCTAGTTTTGAGAACAAATTATATATTTCATGCACTTTTAGTCCTTTTTCCTATAAATGAGCTAACGAACATGATTAGTAAAGTTTCAGGTATAAATGATGCAAAATTCAGCATTTTATGGCTTACTTGATGCAAAAGAAAGCTCACAAAGGAAGGAAAGGGAGTCTACACGCCTCAGGACCAAAACTGCTGCATGGAAAATCTGTCCCGGGCTAAAACAACATTTCTAAAGACTTTGGGGACCTAGACCAAAACTGCTGCATGGAAAATCTGTCCCGGGCTAATACAGCATTTCTGAAGACTTTGGGGACTTACAGACACAAAGCTGGATTTTGACAATGATACATTAACCTAGTACAATTGGGTTATGTATTTCATTAGTTTATTTGGATTAGGAGAATGTTACATTAACCTAGTACAAATGGGTTAAGTATTTCCTTAGTTTAGTAGGATTTGGTTATTTATTTCATTATCATAGTAGGAGTAGGATAGGAGTATTATAAATACCCTATCATGCTAGAGATTTTAAGGAAGTCCTCCCTTAGTGGAGAGGCAAGTCCTCCCTTAGTGGAGAGACACATTCTACTTCTCAATTACAACTCTTCTAATCTTTCCATTAATTCTATTCTTCTTCTATTCTTAAATTCCACAACAAGAGAATCGTTACCAAGCCAAGGAAACACGCCGCATGCCTATCACCTAATCCACACGCCATTACTCAACAATAACAAGGCAAATCGTGATCTCCTTCGCATTCATGGGTAACTAAACTTCTCTGTTGGGGTTATGGAAGCCGAATGAGTTACTATCTATTACTGTGAGTTTGTGAGTTCGTGACACGTATACTACTTATATCATTATTCTCTTCATCTTAATGCAAATTCTTGTGGCTGCTGACGCATAGAATAACGCCAGTCTAACATTTAACTTGTTCGCGAGAAAGGTTATTTGTCTGGAAAAGAGATAATGTCAAGGTAGTAGGACACCCTTTCCTATTAAAAAGCTAGTGCCGTAACTGGACTAACCTCTTGGAGAATTTGTACTGTTAGACACGCTTTAAGCTCGAGAGAGTTAAAGTGAAATAGTCCTTGTTCAGGTCGAGAGACGCTTGGATTTACCATCGACTACAATTCTCTATAAGCAATTGCATGTCAAGACTCTACACACTCATAGCCAATAGAGACGTATACCTCAGAAGGTGGACATAACCCCAACGCTTCAATTCTCATTGTTTACAACCAACGTGATAATCTCTCTCTTTTTACTTTATTATTTTCAGCTTTTATATTACTGTTTTGGTTACTCATTACAATCCCCCCTTTTTACGAGACTTGCACCAAAAGTTTAGTAAGTTTGCTTACTTGTTAGCCAAGCTATTCCCTGTGGGATCGACACCCAACCCAGTTTGGGTTCTATATTTGACAAACGACCGCTTTACACTCATATGAGAGCTATAGATTGAGCGTTATCAAAAATTTTATGGGCGACACCTTAAAAACACTCAATCACTTACCTCAAACTTTAGTTCTCTCCTTCTCACATTTGCATATAATTTCTTATGACTTTGAGAAGTCTTCAACCTCTAATAAATCAACTGAACCTTCTCCATTGCCTCAAGAATAGAATTTGGTCAAATCAAAGCTGCTTTACCAACTTTGAACCAACCTATAGGTGATCTATACCTATGCCCATACAATGCTTCAAACAGAGCCATCTAGATACTAGAATGATTACTATTGTTATAGAAAAACTCAATTATGAGCAAATTATCATACCAATTTCCTTTAAAGTACATTACACAAGCTCTCAACATATCCTCCAAAGTTTGAATCATATTCTTGGCTTGACCATCAGTATATGGATAGAAAGTATTACTATGCTTCACCTTTGTACCAAGGCCCTTACAAAATGATTGCCAAAAATGAGAAGTGAATTCCGTATATTGGTTTGCAATAATAGACAAGGTAATCCTATGGAGCCTTATGAGCTCGTGAACATAAAGCTTAGCATAATATCTCGTTGTATCTATGGTCTTAACTGGTAAGAAATGGGTTGAATTGGTCATTAGATCCATAATGACCCAAATTGAATCATGCTGATGTCTGGTGTGAGGAAGTCCAGTAGTGAAATCAATATTAATGACCTCCCACTTCCATGTAGGGGTGCTAATATCCTGAAGAGTACCTCCTGGCCTTTGATGCTCAATCCTTACTTGCTGACAATTGGGACACTTAGCCACAAACTTTATTATATCCCTCTTCTTACCATTCCACCAATAAAATTCTCACTGGTTGTAGTATATTTTTGTAGAACCAAGGTGAATCAAATAGTTAGAGCTGTGAGCTTCAACTAATATGCTTTCTCTTAATCCATTAATTTTAGGAACACATAGCTAACCTTGATAGCAAAGGACACCATCTCTCTCTTAGGATAAAACCTTATTGCTGCTGATCTGCATCTATTATCTAGCTAAGTATGGGATCGTTATGCTATTTCTATTTTACTTCTATCACTAAGGATAACTCTAAATCGTTCTGAACCACTATATCCCCATTATCCATATCAATCAAACATAGATCTATTTGAGCTAATCTACGTACTTCCTTGACCAGTTCCTTCTCTTTCTTTTTTACATGAGCCACACTACCTATAAATAATATACTCAGCACGTTTTCCACTACATTCACCTTACCCCGTGGTAGAGCACATTCATGTCATAATCTTTTATCAACTCCAACCACATTCTTTGATAAAGATTTAACTCCTTCTATATAAATATATATTGAAGACTCTTATGATCGGTGAAAGTATCAACATGCACACCATACCAATAGTGTCTCCAAATCTTTAGGGCAAACCCAACACCTGCTAACTCTAAATTATGAGTTGGTATAATTGTTCTCATGATCTTTATGTTTTTTTGGATGTATAAGCTATTACTTTTACATTCTACATCAAAACACAACCTATCCTAACTCTGGAGGCATCACAATACACCATAAATCCATCTAACCAATTTGGAAAAGCTAGCACTGGTGCTGAAGTTAATCTATCCTTCAACTCTTGAAAGATTTTCTCATATTTATTTACCATATAAAATTCACTTTCTCTTGGTCGATGATGAAACTATTGAGGAAAAATCCTCAACACATCCTCTATAGTAACCGACTAAGCATAGAAAGCTCCTAATAATGGATGGTATAATAGGCCTAGGCCAACGCTTCACTGCATTTGTTTTCTGAGGGTCTACGTGAAAACCTGCACCCGAAATCATATGCCCCACAAAGTTAACTAACTCTAACAAAAAATCACACTTACTAAACTTTGCATACAACTGATGATCCTTGTGGTTCTTCAACACTATCCATAAATGGTCTGTATGCTCCTTCTTACTTCGAGAATATACAAGAATGTCATCTATAAGGACAATGACAAACATGTCCAAATACTGCTTGAAAATCCTGTTTATTAAATCTATAAAGGCTGTAGGAGTATTTGTTAGTCCAAAAGACATAACTACAAACTCAAAGTAACCATACTGAGTTTTAAAAGAAGTCTTTGAAATGTCACACTCTATGACCTTCAACTGATGGTATCCTAACCTAAGATCAATTTTTGAAAACCAATGGGCGCCTTGAAGTTGGTCAAATAGGTCATTAATTTTGGGAATAGGGTACTTATTCTTGATGGTGACTTTGTTTAATTATCCAAGCTACACCTTCTCTCAGAAGAAGATACGGTCACTACCAAATATAGTAACCCAACAAAAGTTAAGGTCTAATCCTAAGAGAATATGTGGAATAGTGGTTCTCAGCTATTGTAATCAACAGGAAGAATTGGAAAAGTAAATAGTTTGTTTGAATAAATATATTGAACTAGTAGAAAATACCAACTTTGATTGTAATCACTCGTAAGTGAACACTTGGATTGTGTTTCCCCTGGATTCTTAAATTGATGGCTTATCTTGCTATGTTGAACCAACCCGATGCCTTGCATGCACAGTCGATAAGTTATGTACCTTCTGCAATCTTTTGGACTAGTAGTAAGATTTCACCCTTTACTTTTTGAGTTTCAGGATGTCGCTTTACTAACCCTTATCTGGATCCCAATTAACTATTACCTTTTGAGTATCTAATTATTTGATGAAATCTAACCATCTTACCTAGATAAAACCTACAAGAGTGGATCGACAGCTAAACTCCAACTTATTGCCGTCCTTATCTTTTCCTAGTCACTACTCCTCTTTTGGAGTAAGTAGCAATAATCTAGGCGGGATCCTAATGTGTGCACCCGTTAAGAAAACTATTATATTGAAAATAAAATAATACATGCATGGGTATAGGTTCAAAACAACAATAGCACTTCTCCTACTTCGTCAATTTGCCAGGGTTTCCACAACCCTAGCTATGGGTTTTTAGCCACTAATACTTATGAAATAATCAACAACATTCATAATTGAAAGCATAGATGAAATCATAATAATAAGAAATAGAAAACCCATAACAGTAACTGAATTAATCAATTGAAGTTGATACAAGAGAATCCCAAGATCAAAATCAAATCTTGAAATCAAAATATGTTTATGAGTATCAAAAGTGCGTAACTTCTTCTAAAAAACTCATAAAGGGTATTTATAGTACATGAGAAAACCTAAAACCAAAGCCTGAATGAAATAGGAGAAAATAGGGTCGGTGGCTACTTATGGCCTCTACTTGTGCCCTGACCTTGGGCATAGATAGCACTTGCGGCCTACAAGGTGGACGCAACCAGTGACCACAAGTACCAAGACTTAAAATGATATAGGTTAGCTCTCAGGATTTTGGACTTCTGGCACTTGCTTTACCCATATGCAGTCCATAAGTGCTACTTTAAGTCCACATGTTGACTTAGTGCTGGGAGTCATATTTTTAGCTCTTCTTCAACTCCCAAACATGCTTTGATCACGAACAAGACGAAAAGTATCCCAAATATTGATAATTGCTCCAATAAGTATCCAAAAACACCTTTTTCACAAACTTAGCATCCAAAACATGATTTTCTGCAAAACATACCCAAAATGCATCATATCTAACAAAACAACCTCAGAAACTTGCATATTTTCCTTGTTTTAAGCATTGAAAGTGCTATATTTCTATAGTACATCAACACCCTTAACTTATAATGTTTGCATATCCTCAGGCCACAAAATACAACAAAAATAAAAGGGCGTTTAACTGGGAGAATCTAAGCTATTCATGGTAGTCTGTCAACACTTTTAAGCTCAGAACACAACACCCCTCCAACCTCACTTTTGAAAATCTAACTATGTATGAACATAAAGCACAACAGTGTGACATAATGGGATCAAGGTAAGGCATTATATTAGCCACAAACAACCACGCATATGTATAAGTTACAATACTTAAAACAAGCAAGTTGCTAGCGATATGACTCATGTGCCCTCATAGCAAAGATTTCCCACTTGCTCATATGAAATAAGGCATGTAAATGTAGGGCTAGTCAAGAGAGACTCATACTCAGAAGAGAAGTTTCAATCAATGTGCATCAAATACCATAGACTTGCCCTTATTTTCTTTACCTTAGTATTTAGACAATCAAGCTAGGATTACTATACGACTTTTCTCGTCTTGTAATGTAGGCTTGGGGGCTTGTATGATACTTATAGATGTATCGAGTAACAAAACCTCCTTGGAAATACACTAACCTTGGGGTCTCACTTACTAGCCATTTTTTCACTTTATTTCCACCCTTATTTCTCTCTTTTTATTTTAATGCACATTCAGGTTGGGTGTGGTCTTTAATTCTTTCTTTTTCACTTTTGCATAATTTTTTTTTCTTTTTCTCTTTCTTTTGCTACCACACCCAACCCTACTAACTTTTTCTCTTATTTACCCTTTTTTGTACCCACTTTACACTATGCACCCCTATGATAACCATCCTCAACTTAGGCATTTTGCTTGAGTTGAGGTGCACAATGTCCAAGGAGGACCAGGGCCAAAATAGGTTCATTGTAATACAATTGGGAAGGTAAAAAGGTGAAAATAAAGAAAATGGGCTATAAGGTTCAAAACAAGAATCAAGGGATACAATTAACACATGGAAGGTCATTTAGTCTAAAAGTGGACTGAAATAAGAAACAACCTAAGATTATTTCCTAATAGACTTTCTTATAATCTAGGAAAGACTAACTGGGAAAGTTCTGGATTCAACACACAAAGGGAACTAAGTAGCATCTCATACATATGGCACATAGTCAATTACAAGCTACTACATAGCTAGTTCATGCAATTATCAGCAAGTGATTATCATGCCCCTAATCCTAATGCTATAGCAAGATCCACAAAGTTCACACATATATACATTTACATAGTTCTAAAGCACAAGTTTTAGAGGGGTATCATTTTTCTCAAAAATCAATAAGAAATATGATTACTGCCCTAAATACTTAAAAATCTTCTAATAACAAAAAAACAAAACACAATATAAAACAAAACATAATACAAAACAAATTATACTATACATGCCGGTTCTACAATTATAACACATCAACAAAAACCCGCGGTGGCTACGGTATCTCCCAACCCATCTAAAAAATTGCATACTGTCCTCAATATGCTAAAATAATACAAAAAACAAGGAAATAAGAACATACCTAGGATGCGCTAAGTATCCATGTCATGAGCATCCCCAGACATGGTCATATCAGCTGGCAGAGGCGGTGCTCTACTAGAGTATGACCCCTCTGCTAGATTAATTTACCTCTACCTATCAATGACCACATTCTTTATTAAATCATTTCTGGCCATTTTAACGGCCTGTTCATATGGCATATCAGGATCCTGCAAGTCTTCTATGTGACCTCTTTTGGATCCAATAGTCGGGACCTCCTTCTTATCCCCTGTAAAGAAATCAAACTATACCGGTGCACGTGGAAGTGATATCTAGACCACTAGGGGTATAACTTATAGAGTGGTTGCTATACGACTCGCTATGAGAGAGCTTACCTTTGCTCATAATATATCATACTCCTCCCTCATCTAGGATAGATCTAGAGTATCTTTCTCTATGAATTGGGCTATAACCCATCTCTCAAACTCATCAGGATGTGTTTGGAAGTCAACACATAGCTCAAATAGTGTAGCTCTCTATGTAGCCTTCCATCTGGCCACTACCTGCTTAAATCTGGTTTGAATTCCTGATCTTATCTACTCATAGAGGTTGGTTATCTAGATCTCAACAACCCTCAACTGAGCATGACTTGCCCTCTTGCTATCTACTAAGCTCTGCAAGAACTCTTAAGATATAGTAATCATACCTGTAGTAGGAGCAGTAATGGATGGGTGAGTAGGCTCTGAAGATACACCAACTGGATCTAAAGTCGAAGTTGGGGCTAATGAAGAAATAGCTAGTTTCCCCTCACCTTGTGTATTCGAATCTGGCTCTGTGTATCGCTTCCATGTGCATAATCAGGCTCTGTGGAAATTGTTGGACCCTTAAGTTGGGCCCTAGGTACTGCAGCTAGATTCTTAGATCTCCTTGTAAGGCCTATTTTTGCTAGAATCTTCATACCTTCTGTCTCTGTAATAGCCAAAGCATATACCATCTCATCTATACTTGGTATCTCAGGTACACTAGCCTTATCACATAGTCTCTAAATCATGTAAGGAAATAGCAGATTAGTCATCTCCCCAAATGCTCTGTCATGGATCTTATATAAGAAAATAGCTACAAAATTAATAGTGTATCCGGCCATCATACAAGAAACTAGGACTGCTCCCTTCCAAGTCAATAAATTATCTGAGGTTGTGGGGAATAGTCGGTATCATATGAGAAACCACCAAAACTTAGACTTAAAGGTCAATTTATCCTTCTTGATCACACCATGCCCCTTAACACATGGGGTAGCATCACCTAAAGGTAAAATATAGCTAGCTGTCCACCTAACTATCTTAACCCCCTCTCTTTTGTGCTCAACCTCCCACATAATATGTCGATTATGTTCGACTCTCAATTTATAGTTGGACTCAACATTAGATGTGGGAGTGATATAATCTGGGCCAAAAATAACCCGGCTTATAGTCTCTACTAACAAATCAACTCTGGCCTCTCTCACAGGTGTTTGATCAAGCTGTGGATGCTCCATGTGTCTCATCGGTCCTAGTAATCTGCGTTTGGAAATCTCTACTATATCTTGGTATGATCCATAAGACTCATGCACCATAGATAGGCTAAAATAACTGAGTCATCTAGTTATCCACTCTAACAGATATCAATCGAATTCATCATGTAACTTAGGTACTCGACTTATTCCTTATAGATCAATCCTGCAGTTCTCTTAAATAAGTCTCTTAGGCCTGCCAGAATCTAATATACGACTATGTATATCATAAACCACCTGTATATCCTCTACACACAACCTCAGAGATACCTCCGTGGCATGTGTGGGTGCAGGACTCTGCCCCTACTGTATTGATGTATTGTGGGTAGCCTAATCTATACCCTCATCAGATTGGGGCATATCTAACTAATATACATATGTGGTGGTACCCTCCTTAGACTGGGGTACCACTAATGACTCCTCCTGCTCAGCATCCTCAGATGAATCCTGGGACCTCTCCTCAGACTGGGGGTCCGGATCTACAACCTATTGAGTAGACTCGGAATCTATCCTTCTCCTCTTCCTTCTTATCTGGTAGAAGAGTGTTTGGTGGTGGCATCTGCCTAACTTTACTTATGGCTGGGATGTAACTGCCTAAGGATCTTGGTGCCTCTGTCCTCTAGTAACTCTACATATCACCCCTTCTGTAATGTCTCTACGTTGCTGTATCAGGTACTCCTCCCCTGAACCACTAGGCTCGGGAAACTCTACACGTCTCATTGAGGTATCAAACTTCTTTTTCCTCACAGCTTAGGTTCCATATTTACCTTAAAAACTAGTCGTTATTTTTCAACAAAAATTAGGGATAGCAAAAGTTGAAGAAAAACCCAAAATTCAAGAAGTTCAAATTTTCCCTCAATTTTCACACCCCTATGACTTATTTGAAATCCTAATAATTCCAATGTGCATTCATATAGAAAGAATCATAATTTTTAAATCAAACTCAATATGCTCAACTTGTAGTATTACTCTACTCCTTCAAGTTCAACTTTTAGTTAGGGCCTAACCTTAGAATTTAGTTCAAAATAAGGCCCTACATTATGATTTTAGGCTACTTCAAGGTTCCTACATACAAGAATGATAGAATATATATATTTTGCATGGGAATACACTTATCAACTTGTTTATACAATAAATAAATCAATATATAACCATTAGAAGCCGAGAAATTTACCTTTTTTATGATGAGCTGGAATTGAACAATGAAGAACTTGAGCAAAATATAAGTTGGAACTTGTTTTTAGTGTATTGAGGCAAGTTGGTATCTCTAACAAGTGTCAATTTAGCCATTACTTAAGTGTGAGGTTAGTTTATATTTTAAGAGGGAAGTTTGAATTCAAAGAGAAAAGTGAAGTTTTGAGGATTTGAATGAGTTAGAATGAAGATAAGGATATTTACATATGGATAAGGGCTGTTTTTTGTCATATATATGTGTTGGTGGGCCCAAAGTTTTAATTAAAATTTTGACCCACTCAATACCTAGTCACGGCATCCACTTGCGTCTGCTATCTGTGACTAGGCATGGGGCGCAAGTGACACCTACGGCCAACAGATGGAGGGGCAAAGATTTTGGCCGTCTTTGCTGCAATCCAAACTTGTCTTATTGATATTTTCCAACTACTAATGGTCCCAAAATGTAAATTACATTCCAAAAAATATGAACAGGTTTCAAAGTCCACAACTTTTCATTTTCATCCTCAGAATTTTGACTTTTCAATTTGTTGTTCAACTTACCTAGTCCATCTGGGATATGTGACCTTGATGGTTTTGGTCACATAAACCCCTTACCTAGAAATCGATGAATGTAGCATTCTTACCATATTCCAGGTAAATCCATAGGCTAAAACCTACAGAAGAAAGAGAACAAAAGTGTGAACACTAAAATAGTGGGTTACCTCCCACTCAGTGCTTGATTTAACATCACATCATAACGTGGCTTTGTTGGTTACTCAGAATTAACCAATAAGACCATGGATTTCCTCCCATATAACTTTATTAATGTTGCAGAACGACACGAGTATCTTGATTACTCAGAACTAATCAAGATACCCGTAAGAGTACCCTCCAAGGTCATCAATACAATCAATCACCGACACCACCCTTATGTCGGTAGGCTACTTCATTGATTTTTGAATGTTGAATATGGCCTCCTCACCGTTGAATTTGAATTTTATCTCTCCTTTATCCATGTCAACCATCACTCTACCTGTGGCTATAAATGGTTTTCCTAATATAATGAGCATCTTGGTATCAACCTTATAGTCGAGAATGACAAAGTCTATGGGGAATATAAAATTATTCCCTATGATAATAACATAAAAAAAAATTCCCTCAAGTTTATTCACCGTGCGGTCAGCCATCAATAACCTCTTTGAAGTCGATTTCGGAGGGTTCAAACACCATTGCTTAAATATGGCCAACGACATTAGATTTACGCTGGCTCCTAAGTCACATAAGGCTTTGGTAAATCGGGATGACCCAATAGTACATGGTATAGTGAATACTCTGGGGTCACTTTTTCTGAGCCAAAGACCTCGTAGTGATTGAACTACAATGGTTCAAGCCATAATATCCTCAATAGTCGCTCCTTTCTTCTTTGTTACCAACTGCTTCATAAACTTTGCACATCCAGGAATTTGCTCCGATTCCTCAATAAAAGGAATATTCAAGCTCAACTCTTTTAGCATCTCAATAAATCACTTGAACTTTTCTTCCTCTCTCTTTTACTTCAGTCGTTGAGGAAAAAGTGGGGGCGATCTCAGAATTTGTCTTATTTCCTGCTCAATAATTAGGCCTGTACCTCTTTCCTTAGCAACTGCATCATCACCACCTATTGCCTTTTCTAGCTCCATAACAAGTGTCTCCTCATCATCACCATCTGCAGCAGGTAGTAGGGGATCCATAATAGTGGTACCACTCCTCGTAGTAATGGCAAGAACATGAACATTGTTTTTCAGATTTTTCTGTGTTGCTTAGAAGGGTACCTGGCTACCTCTGGTTCATAGTTGTTGACATCTGCCCGAACTGGTGCTCCAATTACTTGACAGCAGTTGCATGAGATTCAACCTTTTGGGTTAACCCTAAGATATCAGCCTTAATCTCCTTAAGGCCGATCTCCTGATTTTCTTGACCCTTCATCAACTTAGCAATATCTCTTCCATTCTCAATTCTGCATCTAATTTTTCAGGCGAAATGTACCTATCTCCCTTCTCTATGTAGTCATCCTTCTTCCTCTAGTCACCATCCCACTCTCTAATATGGTCTCTATATCGGTCATAGTAGTTCCGACCTTGGTTCCGACCTTCCTCCTCTAATTTTGACTCATAAGCTTTGGAAGCAAAACCCTATGCTGCTACTACATTTACTTTTTTGGAAATCGCTGCTGCAAGATGCTTTACTTGTACCCCTAGATACGTTTGTAGCAATGCAATTTCTTGTGCTACTAAATCATCAGTTACTTTCTGGTCGTAGAATGCTCAATACCATACGTGCCAAATCCCCTTTCAGCCTCCCAAGTTTGCATCCTCGGTTAGTGATGAGATCTAATATAACATCTCCGAAGATGCCTACAGCGTAATCTCATAAAATCTCCTCCAGATATGGTGTCTTCCATGGCTCTAGAGCTGATGGTCAAGGCTTGGTAGAATATTTCCAGCAAGATCATCTTTGACATCCGATGGTTGGGTACCATACTCAGCTTCTTCTTGAACATAAACCATGTCTTGTAAATAGATTTCAACTGCAGCTACTTGAAATAATAAATCTCAACCTTAAGAGGCAACATCCTGGATGGAGAAAAGAATCGATTTAAGTATTTCTTGCACAACTCATTCCATGTAGTGATAGAGCCTCTTGGCAGTTCCCTTAACCATAAAGATGCTTATCTTATAATTGAGAAGGGGAACAACCTTAGTCAAAGTTCTTCCTGATTCACCCCCGGATTTGTATATGATATGCAGATCCCAATAAAGTTGGCAAGGTGTAAATTTGCATTATCCGTAGGCAGACCTGCAAAGACACCCTTAAAATTTAAGAGCTGGATCATTGCACTCGTTATGTAAAACTTGATGCCTGGGGGTAAAACAGGAGGAATAATGGATCCAGTCTCTACCGGATCAACTTATCCCAGATCTTATTCATCATTTATATATAGCTGTATATACTGATATACTGGGATAACCTGAACACGGGTACTGCTATCTCTATTCTAATTTCCACCGAGTGTTGCTCGGCGGTTTGCTTCATATCTTTGCTCAGCTAGGTCTACCTCATGAGCTACCCACTGAGCTTCTTCCATTGCCCTTCTATCCTTCTCATCTTGAGCTAAAAATTGACCAGTCTATCGATCATCAATATCCTGTACTCTGTTGGGAGGAGGCAGAGGCACAATATCACAAACTCCTTTAAGATTATCATCTCTTTTCTGTTCCACCATCCTACCGGGTGTTTGTAGATCCTCTATGGATTTGGATTTACTGGGAATAAGGGATTTCCTCTACTCCGTATACTAGGAATACACCGGCGTATGCCTAATAAAGAAAAAAAACAAAAAAAACTGAAAACTACAACAACATCAAAACACAAATAAACACCATATTCCCCAATTATTGCGACAAAATTTAGTGACGTCCAACGTATACCTCCTCTGAGAAGATGATACGGTCGCTACTAAATATAAAAACCCAATAAAGGTTGGGGTCGAATCAAAATAGAATACGTGGAATCATAGCTCTCAGTTGTTGTAATCAACGGGCGGAACTGGAAAAGTAAATGGGGGGGGGGTTTGAATAGTAATATTGAACTAGTAGAAAATACCAAGTTCAGTTGTAATCAGTCGTAAGTGAACACTAGGATTGTGTTACCTCTAGCTTCTTGATAACACTCAATCTACAGCTCTCTTAGGAGTGTAAAGCGGTCGCTAGCAAATATAGAACCCAACCTGGGTTGGGTATCGATCCCACAGGGAATAGCTTGGCCAACAAGTAAGCAAAATTACTAGACTTTTAGTGCAAGTCTCGTAAGAAGGGGGGATTGTAATGTGTAACCAAAACAATAAAGTAAAAGCTGAAAATAGCAAAGTAAAAAGAAAAGGATTGTTACGTAAGTTGTAAACAATGAGAATTGAAGCGTTGGGGTTATGTCCACTTCCTGAGTTATACGTCTCTATTGACTATGAGTGTGTAGAATTTCGACATGCATGTGCTTATAGAGAATTGTATTCGATGGTAAATCCAGGCGTCTTTCGACCTATTTGAGGATTATTTCACTTTAACTCTTTCGAGCTTAAAGCGTGTCTAACGGTACGAATTCTCCAAGAGGTTAATCCAGTTACGGCACTAACTGTTTAATAGGGAATTTTAGGGGGTGACCCTACTACCTTGACACTATCTTTTTTCCAGACAAATAACCTTTCTTTCGAACAAGTTAAATGTTATACTGGCGTATTCTTGTGTTTGTAACCACAAAGAATGTAGATTAAGATGAAGAGAATAATGATATAAGCATCATACGTGTCACGAACTCACAAACTCATAGCAATAGATAGTATTTCAGTTGGCTTCCATAACCCCAACAGAGGAGTTTAGTTACCCATGAATGCGAAGGAGATCATGATTGACATTGTTGTTATACCACAATAAGGATGAATTTCGTGTGGCTCAAGAGGTAGGCGTTAGGCATGAATTTCCTAGGCAAAGTAACGTTTCTATTGTTGCAGAAATTAAGAATAGATGAATGGAAGAAGAAAAATAGAATTAATGGAAATTGTTGTAGAAGAGAAGAATAGAAGAATAAGAGAGGAATGTATTTTTTAAGTGAAGAATGAATTAAAAATCTCTAGCATGATAGGGTATTTATAATACCTATATCCTAATCCTACTAAGCTAATGAAATATCTAACCAAATCCTACTAAGCTAATGAAATACTTAACCCAATTGTACTAGGTTAATGTAACATTATCTAAATCCAAATAAACTAATGAAATACTTAACCCAATTGTACTAGGTTAATGTATCATTATACTAATCCAACTAAGTTACTGCAGTTCCCGAAGTCTTCAGAAATGCTGTTTTAGCCCGGGATAGATTTTCCATGCAGCAGTTTTGGTCCTTTAGGCGTTCAAGCTCCCTTTCCTTCCTTCGTGAGCTTTCTTTGGCATCAAGTAAGCCATAAAATGCTGAGTTCTGCATCATTTATACCTGAAACTTTGCTAATCATGTTCGTTAGCTCACTTATAGGAAAAAGGACTAAAAGTGCATGAAATATATAATTTGTACTCAAAACATGGCACAAATATGGGCAAAATATATTGATATAGGCGTGTAAATTTGCCTATCATCAACACCCCACACTTGAAGCTTTGTTCGTCCTCGAACAAAATATCATGTCCCTCTACACATCAACTTAGGGTTTCACAGCAACAATACAAAATATTCGTCAAGACAAGCACAATAATTATCAACAAAGAGTAGTTTTCCGATCATTAGTAGAAACAGTTTAACCTCTAGCATAGACTCATGATGGTGGTCAACTCATTTTCAAAAGTTAAGGCACAAAGAATCATATACAACTACCCAAAACTCATCAACCATGTGTGTCTCACAATATAGTACCCATAATCACTCACAAGTATAGCATATTTTTCAAACATGGGTATCAAAATATCCTTGCTCTCACTATCACAAAGAATTCATATGCAGCAACTGATGACCATAGGCTTGCCCTTAGTGTAATACTCCACTAAATGTCATAATGTTAAGATTAGGATCAAGTAGGTATTTTAATGGTTGTAATGTAGGCTAAGGGACGAGTAGGACTATTTTGGCCAGAAATAGTGACTAAGTTCCTACGCACTTTAATACATCACATTGTATCATTGACACTTTTCTCTTTCAACCCTTTCTTTCTTTTATTCTTCCACCCTTGTCCTCCTCTTTTGTTTTTCAATTTTTAAGCATAACTCACTTTTTAACTTTCTTTTCCTTTTTCTTTTCACAACATACCTCTTATGCTAGCACTTTTCTTTTTCATAACACATTCAAGCACCATTACATTTTAAAGCATCATACTTACCCAATTTCCTCTTATATTGTCACATGACTTTATACTTTAAAGCACTTAGGAATTTGGATCAAATCACGGTCTTGAAAAAAATGGATTAGGCTTACATACAAGGTTGTCAAAGAAATAGGCTAAAGGCTCAAAAGGGTTTAACTAGGATGATGTCCAAGGGTAGGTAAAACGATGGTAAACATATATAGGTTGTCAAAGAAATGCCTAAATCATCTCCTAAACTTACACTCCTTATTTTTGCTTTGCATACCTACCAGGCAAGTTCTAGCATCAGCTACAAACGTAGAATATACTATTAATCTCTCACACACAAGGCACATGGTCGACTTTATTGGAAGTAATATAGACTCTGGACCCAACAAGTGAAGGAATTGGACCACAAAATATCACATAATGAGTCACAACTAGAGCCTAAACATCTCAATAGTCATAATTGTAGCACATACTCTTGTTATAATCTATGCTTCCTATTGGAATTATTTCATGCGAAGCTAAGCAAAAATAAAATAAAATTTTATTCCTAAAAACTTAACTAAAAAACGAAACACACACAAAAAAAAACGAAACAAATAAAACAAAGTAAACAAAGTAAACAAACATAGACAACAAACATAGATGCGATAGAGAAGTATAGCATGCGATTCCACCACCCCACACTTATACGGGACACTGCCTTCAGTGAAAAATAAATACGAAGAACCTGGTCAGTCGAACTCTTCCTCAATGTCGGGGGTCATACCCCCTTCGTCAGAATCATCATAAGAGTCGTCGTCAGAGTTCTCCTCCTCATCGGAGTCTGGCAAACATCGATCGTCATCGGTTGGCACATCATCGTCTAGAGGTTCCTCAAAGTATACACCCACTCCACACATCTCCCGTGCATGCATGTTCATTGGATAATCATGGTCTAGCTGTTGAAGCTCTTCAGCAGTTGGAACACGACCTCCACTCATCATTGTGAAGCGTGTCATGCCATAAAGATGATGGAAGAAACTCTCATCACGAGCATGTCTCTCCGCAGTCGTAAGGTTGACACCATGAGTTGTTTCAGCATCTTTGACCTTGGTGAGGTCAACCTTCTTTGGGTTATGTGGGAGTTTGTGATCATCTGGTTCCTCTTCGATATCCTCCTTCCGCAAGAGTGCTGTCAACAGATTACCAAAAGTGAAGTGGGATCTTTTGTGGAGTCTAGCCTTCCGCATTGTAGAGCGAATGATTGCCCCAAAATTGATAGGGACATTCGTCATCAAAGCATAGACCAAACACACTCTATCTCTTGATATTTTGGTGTATTGAGTCCCAGGAATAAGGCATGAGTTGACAATACGCAACCAGATTCTTGCTTCCCTATTCAATGAAGCATAGGGGAAGGTGTTGTGTCGTCCGGTGTCTCGGTATCTGCCCCACCTTGCCATGGATCTACTTCCACAAAGTGTGTGTCGTATTGATCTATAAGGAGGCCTGTTGTACAACTCTTTGAATGGTGTTGGGTTGACCGAAGGTAAACCAAGAAAGGAGTTTAGCAAATCCGCGTTGAGCTGTAACACTTGGCCCCGAATCTTGACTTCGTTGCCTGTGGTTTTCGGTGACCAGTTGGCATATAACTTCCTTGTCAAATCAAGATTACATTCTCCCATGTCGCGGAAGATGAAATCCAGTTTCAACGCCATTATTTTTGCCAACATACGCGGCTCCTTCTTCGCTATGGTGTCCTTGTTGATCAAATCGATGTGAACATATTTCCGTTCCTTGTTGTTCTTGTACCATTCTTTGGCTTCCTCCTCAAGAACCCATTTTATTCCAAACATTCGGCGGGGTAGTTGCATGGAGGATGATTCTCCTTGGTCCTTGCGACCTCTCTTCTTGCCCCTTTGGGAAGTGGTAGCCTTATCTTGCCGCGCTTTAGGTGACATTGTTCCTGAGACTTAAACAATACTCATGTTAGCATCAACTCAAAGGAAACAATCTATAAACAAGCCATCGGGGTACCACCCCACACTTAGGTTCGTTAAAACAAAATAGTGAAGTGAATTCATACGTTTTAGGAACTATGTTCCAATAAGAAAATCAGTGATGTATCACTACTTGCAGCCATTGTACTACTTTCATGTTAGTTATAACAACACTACTACATAGGGGTTACATCATGGTATATTTATTTTCAACAATCACAACCTCCTAAGTCGGTAGGCAACTATAAGTCTTATCCCGATGAACAGGATAGTCTAACATGTAAGTATTCAAGTATCAAACTTAAGCAATTTTCATAACCCTAGCAATTCCGCAAATAGTATAACAATGCTATTAAAACCAAATTCAAGTTGGAAACCAGTCAAGATTATCCTAACGTATATGTTCACGCACATGGTTTTGTGTCAACAATCCAAACACATTAATATCACCAATAATCTTTCAAGATGTAGCAATTCATAATAGGCATAGCAACGTAGTACTTACGAGAAATAGATGAAGAATACAAGAGTACTTACGTTATTGAAGCCTTTGGAGATGTTCTTGTGAATTGGAAGAGCAAAAAGAAAAAGTTTGAGATGATTTGGGGAGAGTATGTGATGCTTTTAGGTCTATTTCTAATGTGGTTATATTTCAAGACCAAGTCCCCTTTATATAGGAAAAGAATGGGTCGGGTTTTGACCCATTTACAAATGGTTTTGGAGACAAAAATGCCCTATATGCGGCGCATAATGCTAGGAATAGTCATAGTATAGGCGGCGCATAGTGTATAGAATTTAGGCACCTATGCGGTGCATAGGTCATGTCATGTAGGGACATATGCACTGCATAGTGTATAGCATTTGAGATACTGAGACCTAATGCTATAGCATAGGCGGCGCAACACACTTGAGAATGAGCGGCGCATAGTGTATAGCACACTAGATTCCGAGACCTTAGGTTATAGTATAGGTTGTGCATTGTTCGTGGCCTAGGTTTACCTAGGCCTAGCCTTCCTCGATGCTTATTTTGGCATGATCAATGCTCAATCCATAGCCTTATGCATCCTTATTCCTAACTTACCACCTTTACAATACGTCCAAATCGTCATTTGGAAGCAATCTCCTCGTTGAATACTTCTCGCACCTATATTTGCTCAAAACCAATGAAAAAGATTAGTACGATGGGTTGCCTCCCACCAAGAGCCTTAGTTTTGGTCGTGGCACGACTCGTATTTTTGGATTTTCATTTATCAAAAGCAAAAACAAGTAATAGAACAAAAGAAAGACAAAACGGTAAATGAAAAATGATAAACAATAAAACGATGGGTTGCCTCCCATCTAGCGCCTTATTTATTGTCGTGGCTCGACATAGTTACCTCGAGTACTTAGACTTCGTCGAGATAAGTGATAGCCATATAATTCATCGAGTCAAGAGGACCGATATAAGGTTTAACACGTTGGCCATGCACTTTGAAGACAATGCCATTATTGTCTTCCAATTCGACTACTCCAGACGAGTAGACTTGGATAACTTTGTATGGACCAGACCACTTAGACTTTAACTTGCCTGGGAAGAGCTTCAATCGTGAGTTGAAGAGAAGTACCATATCACCCCTTTGGAAGTTTTGTCGAACAATCCGCTGATCATGATACTTTTTCATCCGTTCTTTGTATAGGTCTGATCTTTCATATGCATGGAGATGGAACTCATATAATTTGTTCAGCTGCTCCAACCTCAGATTCTTAGCATCATCCCAATTCAAGTTCAATTAATTCAATGCCCACAATGCCTTATGCTCTAGCTCGATGGGTAAGTGACAAGCCTTCCCATAAAATAGTTGATAAGGAGACATTCCAATAGGTGTTTTGAATGCAGTCCTGTACGCCCATAGAGCATCATCAAGCTTCCTAGACCAATCCTTCCTAGTCGCATTAACCATCTTCGCAAGGATTTGCTTGATCTCGCGATTGGAAACTTCTACTTGTCCACTAGTTTGGGGATGATAAGGCGTATCTACCTTATGTTGCTTGACACCATACTTGGCCAAAACTGATTTGAACAGCTTGTTGCAAAAGTGAGATCCTCCATCACTTATGATAGTACGTGGTACTCCAAAGTGGGAGAAGATATTCCTCTTTAAGAACGCTACAACACGCTTCCCTTCATTGTCGGCCAAAGCTACAGCTTCCACCCATTTTGAAACATAATCTACAGCAACCAAGATGTACTTCATTCCAAACGAATTCACGAATGGACCCATGAAATCAATACCCCATACATCAAAGAGTTCTACCTCAAGAATTTTGGACATGGGCGTTTCATGGTGTTTTGAAATAGCACCTTGACGTTGGAATTGGTCGCACCTTCTAACATAGTCGTAGGCATCTCTAAATATCGAAGGCCAATAATAACCACTTTGCAAAACTTTTCTTACCGTCCGATTGCCTGCGTGATGTCCTCCAACTTGGGAAGTGTAGCATGCTTCCAATATAGTAGGCACTTCTTCATGAGATATACATCATCGAATGATACCATCCGCGCATCTTCGAAACAAATAAGGTTCATCCCAATAGTAGTACTGTACGTCATGCATAAACTTCCTCCTTTGGTGGTAAGATAAATTGGCAGGTATCACATTACTCACCATAAAATTTGCAAAGTCGGCATACCATGGTAATTTTTCCATTGTTGTCGCTAATATCTCTTCGTCCAGGAATGCATCATCAATCTGAATTTCAGGTTGCGCCACATGTTCATTCTCAAGTCGAGATAGGTGATCGGCCACTTGGTTCTCGCAACCTCTTCTATCTTTGACCTCAAAATCGAACTCTTGTAGAAGCAACCCCCATCGAATTAACCTTGTTTTTGCACCCTTCTTTGTCATGAGATACCTAAGAGCTGCATGGTCTGTATGAATAATCACCTTAGTACCTAATAGATAGGCACGAAACTTCTCAAACGCGTACACAACTGCTAGGAGCTCTTGTTCAGTAACAGTGTAGTTCCTTTGGGCTTTATTTAGGGCCTTACTCGCATAGTAGATAGGAAGAAATAATTTCTCCTTTCTTTGTCCAAGTACATCTCCAATGGATACACCACTAGCATCACACATGACTTCGAACGGGAGAGACCAGTCTGGTGCTACCATGATAGGGGCTTCAATGAGTTTTCCTTTAAGGCATTCGAATGCCTTTAAGAAATCTTCATTAAAGTCAAACTTCGCATCCTTCTCTAATAGTTTGCACAATGGACTAGCAATTTTGGAGAAATCTTTGATGAACCGCCGATTGAAACCCGCATGGCCAAGAAAACTACGAACTCCCTTCACCAAAATTGGTGGCGGTAGCTTCTCAATAACCTCTATTTTTGCTCGATGAACCTCTATTCCTCTGGCGGAGATCTTGTGCCCAAGAACGATTCCTTCTTTTACCATGAAGTGGCACTTTTCCCAATTCAGCACAAGGTTGAATTCTACACATCTTTGCAATGCCATGCTCAAGTTTTCCAAGCATGACTCAAAAGATTCACCAACAACTGAAAAATCATCCATAAATACCTCCAAAGTGTCCTCGACCATATCAGAGAAAATGGACATCATACAACATTGAAAGGTGGCTGGTGCATTACATAACCCGAATGGCATATGTTTAAAGGCAAACGTACCATATGGGCATGTAAATATTGTCTTCTCTTGGTCTTCGGAGGCAATACAAATCTGATTGTATCCTGAATAACCGTCCAAGAAGCAAAACCATCCTTTCCACGCTAATCGATCTAGCATTTGGTCCATGAATGGCATTGGGAAGTGATCTTTGAGTGTCCAAGAATTCAGCTTTCGGTAGTCCATGCATACTCTCCATCCAGTGACGGGTCTGAGTGGAATAAGCTCGTTCTTCGTATTCGCGACCACAGTCATGCCTCCTTTCTTGGGAACACATTGTACTGGGCTTACCCATTTACTATCCGAGATAGGATACACAACCCCCGCGTCTAACCACTTGATAATTTCTTTCTTCACCACTTCTTGCATAGGTGGGTTTAGACGTCTTTGATGCTCAATGGTGGGTGTGCAATTTTCTTGAAGCTGAATTTTATGTGTGCAAATCCCAGGTGGAATAACAATAATATCCGCAATGGTTCATCCAATGGCTGTAATATACTTGCGTAAGATAGCTATAAGAGCTGCAACTTGTTGCTTACACAAATCGGCTGCCACAATGACTGGAATAGTTTTTCCTCTTCCTAAGAAGGCGTACTTCAAATGACTTGGCAGCTCCTTTAATTCTAACGTGGGTGGCTCTTCAATAGATGGATTAGCTGGTGGTGTGGGTTGATTCTTGAGATCAAGATCCAGCTTCTTGGGAGCATAGCGATATGTTCCTAATCCCGATAGAGCACAAGTAGCTTCTTCACCATTTTCAGCATCCTCATTCTCTCCATTCATAAGCACAACCTCCAAAGGGTCATCAATAATTTGCTCTTATTCAAGTAATTCTTTCTCATCATCAAAGAAAACATCAACCACCGAAAATACACTGAGATCTTTGGGTTGCTTCATTGATTTGTACACATCAAAGCGAACCACTTCGTCATTTGTTCGCAATGAAAGCTCATTGGCTCTTAAATCAATGAGCACACTTCCTGTAGCAAGGAAAGGGCATCCCAAGATTATGGGAACTTATGAGTCTGCCTCACAATCCAAAATAATAAAGTCTTCCATAAAGATGAATGAAGAAACTTTTACCAATACGTCACATAGAATACCAACAGGTCGTTTGACCGACCTATCCGCCATGACGAGCCTTATATTGGTTGGAGTAGGATTACCCAACCCCGACTTCTTGTAGATTGATAATGGCATCAAATTAATGTTGGATCCTAAGTCACATAATGCTTTGGCAAAATTCAAAGATCCTACGGTGCAAGGAATAGTGAAAGCTCCGGGGTCGGCCTTCTTCTGAACTATCGATCGGGTAGCAATTGCAGTACAATGATGCACATCTTCTTTCAACTCATAGCTTGCTGCCCGCTTCTTTGTCAAAAGATCCATCATAAACTTCGTATACCCAGGCATTTGTTCAAGTGCCTCCACCAATGGAACATTAATGGTTAGCTGTTTCAACATAGTCATGAATTCACTAAACTTTGTGTCATCTGCCACCTTCTTCAATCTTTGGGGAAAAGGTGGTAGTGGGTATGGAAGTGTTCTTTCCATGGATTTCTTCTCCTCTTGCTTCCGTTTTTTCAATTTTTCAGGCTGCACCATCCTGGAGGTGGCGTCCTTGACGTCAGGAGTAGTAGCTGCGACATCTTCTTCTTTTGCATTGTCATCCATGTCCGCAACTTCGTTAACCACTTGCTTGCCTTTTGCTGAAGTTTCCAGCACCTTACCACTTCTGGTAGTGATGGCCATGCATGACCCATCATTCCTTGGGTTTTGCACAGTATCGCTAGGTAAAGTGCCGACCTTCCTTTGATTAAGTGCTGCTGAAAGTTGGCTCAATTGCTGCTCTATTTGCTTGATAGAAGTGGAATGTGAATCAACTAATTGTTTCATGGAGGACAAATCATTGATTACCTCCGTTACTCCCGCACTCGTTGCTTCCACTCCTTTCAATAATTTAGCCATCATGTCTTCCATACTTCCAGAATTTGATGTGGTGGTGTCACATCTACCAGGGGGAACGTACAAACCACTCTTTTCATTCTTGTTTTTCCAACTACCTTGGTCTTTGTTTCCCAATTTATCATAGTAGTTCCGACCTTGGTTTCCTTGGGTATTCCCACGGAAACCCCCCTGATTGTTCAAGTAGTTGGCCTCCTCTTCCGAATCAGATTCGTTTCTTCCTTTTGACGCAATGGCTTTGACTTTTTCGGTCTTCCCTGTTAATAAATGCTTTGTAAGAAGATCCATTTGTGTTTTCAGATGTGCCATATCTTGATCACATTCTTCTTCTCTTCTTCTTTGGTCTGCAGTCATGCCAATAGATAAAGTGGGGCTTGCTACCTCAGAATCCCTGGTATGCCAAGCTCTACTTTGCTTTGTCATACGATCTAGCATATTGCTTGCTTGACCAAAGGTGAGGTCCATAAAAGATCCTCCAGCTGCGTTATCCACCACTGGTTTAGTTATTGAATTCAAGGCTCTATACAAGATCTCCATTAGGTGGACATTAGTCATGTGATGGTTTGGGCATCTCGCTAGCTTTGTCTTGAACCTCTCCCATGTTTCATGAAGAGCTTCAGTGGGAAGCTGACGAAAGTTGCTGATTTCATCTCGCAATTGTGCTCTTTTGGATGGCGGAAAGAATCTTTCTAGGAAAGCGTCTCTCAATTGCCTCCAATTTGTGATTGAATCAGGAGTCAGCCCATTTAACCATAGAGTTGCCTCCCCAGACAGAGACAATGGAAATAGACGTAATCGAATTGCATTCTGACTAACACCAGGATTGTCAAACGACTTGCATGTAGAAATAAAGTTGATGAGATGCATATTCGGATCATCGCCTGCTAGTCCCCCAAATAATACCTTGAGTTGCAATAACTGAATCATAGTGCTTGTGATGTTGAACTTGGCTCCGGGCGCTAATGGTGGTGGAATTATGGCTCCAGTGGCTCCGGCACCATCAAGATCATCATCATCATCATCGTCGAAAGCTGGCTGCATAGGTTGGCGATCATACCTAAACCGAGCTTGTCGACCTATTCGGTTGGCAGGTGTTATGATTTCAGCATCATGCCTTGGGTTTAGTAACTCCTCATCTGCTAAATCCTCATCATCAGGATTTGTTGCTCGCCTAGGGTTATCAATGTTTTGTTGGTGTAATTGGGCGGCGGTAAGAGCAGCCAATCTCGCCTGTTCCTGTTGAGTAGCCATCCTTTTAATTTCTGCTTGTGCTTCCATTTTGCCAATACATTGTGGTTCAGGATTGATAGGTAATAACGGTTGACCAGAACTTCGAGTATGGGGCATGCACTGAATAAAAACCTGCAGTAAACAAAAACAAAAACTAAAAGTAAAAGTACGAGAATCTTTGACCAAAGGGTCTAGTAATTATCACAAAATTGATTGACACTCGTATTCCCCGGCAATAGCACCAATTTTTGATAACGCTCAATCTACATCTCTCTTAGGAGTGTAAAGTGGTCGCTAGCAAATATAGAACCCAACCTGGGTTGGGTATCGATCCCACAGGGAATAGCTTGGCCAACAAGTAAGCAAAATTACTAGACTTTTAGTGCAAGTCTCGTAAGAAGGGGGGATTGTAATGTGTAACCAAAACAATAAAGTAAAAGCTGAAAATAGCAAAGTAAAAAGAAAAGGATTGTTACGTAAGTTGTAAACAATGAGAATTGAAGCGTTGGGGTTATGTCCACCTCCTGAGTTATACGTCTCTATTGACTATGAGTGTGTAGAATTTTGACATGCATGTGCTTATAGAGAATTGTATTCGATGGTAAATCCAGGCGTCTTTCGACCTATTCGAGGATTATTTCACTTTAACTCTTTCGCGCTTAAAGCGTGTCTAACGGTACAAATTCTCCAAGAGGTTAATCCAGTTATGACACTAACTGTTTAGTAGGGAATTTTAGGGGGTGACCCTACTACCTTGACACTATCTCTTTTCCAGACAAATAACCTTTCTTTCGAACAAGTTAAATGTTATACTGGCGTATTCTTGTGTTTGCAACCACAAAGAATGTAGATTAAGATGAAGAGAATAATGATATAAGTATCATACGTGTCACGAACTCACAAACTCATAGCAATAGAGAGTATTTCAGTTGGCTTCCATAACCCCAATAGAGGAGTTTAGTTACCCATGAATGCGAAGGAGATCACGATTGACATTGTTGTTATACCACAATAAGGATGAATTTCGTGTGGCTCAAGAGGTAGGCGTTAGGCGTGAATTTCCTAGGCAAAGTAACGTTTCTGTTGTTGCGGAAATTAAGAATAGATTAATGGAAGAAGAAAAATAGAATTAATGGAAATTGTTGTAGAAGAGAAGAATAGAAGAATAAGAGAGGAATGTATTTTTTTAAGTGAAGAATGAATTAACAATCTCTAGCATGATAGGGTATTTATAATACCCATATCCTAATCCTACTAAGCTAATGAAATATCTAACCAAATCCTACTAAGCTAATGAAATACTTAACCCAATTGTACTAGGTTAATGTAACATTATCCAAATCCAAATAAACTAATGAAATACTTAACCCAATTGTACTAGGTTAATGTATCATTATCCAAATCCAACTAAGTTACTGCAGTCCCCAAAGTCTTCAAAAATGCTGTTTTAGCCCGGGACAGATTTTCCATGCATCACTTTTGGTCCTTTAGGCGTTCAAGCTCCCTTTCCTTCCTTCGTGAGCTTTCTTTGGCGTCAAGTAAGCCATAAAATGCTGAATTCTGCATCATTTATACCTGAAACTTTGCTAATCATGTTCGTTAGCTCACTTATAGGAAAAAAGACTAAAAGTGCATGAAATATATAATTTGTTCTCAAAACATGGCACAAATATGGGCAAAATATATTGATATAGGCATGTAAATTCGTCTATCATCACTTCTCAACTCTGTAGGCTTATCGTGTTATGTTGAACCAACCTGATACCTTACATGAAAAATTGATATGTACCTTCTGTAGTCTTTTGGATGAGCAGATGGATTTTACCCTTTACCTTTTGAGTCTTAGGATGTCGCTTTAGTAACCCTTATCTAGATCGCAGTTAACTATTACCTTTTGAGTCTCTAGTTATTTGATGAAATTTAACCATCTTACGTAGATAAAACCTGGAAGCGTGGATCGACAACTAAACTCCAAATTACTATTGTCTTTATCTTTTCCTAGTAACTACTCCTCTTTTGGAGTAAGTATCAATAATCTAGGTGAGATCCTAACATGTGCACCCATTAAGAAAACTATTATATTAAAGATAAAGCAATACATGGATGGGTATCAGTTCAAAACAACAATAGCACTTCCCCTACTTCATCAATCCGCTAGGGTTTCCACAGCCCTAGCTATGGGTTTTTAGCCACTCATGCTTGTGAAATAATCAACAACATTCATAATTGAAAGCATAGATTAAATCACAATAATAAGAAGTAGAAAACCCACAACCATAACTAAATTAATCAACTAAAGTTAATACAAGAGAATCCCACGATCAAAATTAAATCTTAAAATCAAAATATGTTTGTGACAATCAAAAGTGCGTAACTTCTACTAAAAACCACATAAAGGGCATTTAAAATACATGAGGGAACCCTAAAACCAAATCCCAAACAAAATAGGAGAAAATTGGGTCGGTGTCCACTTGTGGTCTCTACTTGCGCCCTGACCCTGGCGCACATAGCACTTGTGGCCTACAGGGTAGGCGTAAGTAGCGATTGCAAGTGCCAGGACCAAAAATTCTTTAGGCCAGCCTTTGGAATTTTGGACTTCTGGCACTTGCTTTGCTCATATGTGGTCTATAAGTGCTACTTGCAGTCCAAATGTTGACATAAAAAGTGCTGAGAGTCATCTTTTTAGCTCTTTTTCAACTTCCAAACATTCTTTGACCACAAACAAGCCAAAAATTGTCCTAAATATCCATAATTGCTCTAATAAGTAGCCAAAATACCTTTTTTTTCCTTCATTTTTTCATAAATTTAGCATTCAAAACATACCCAAAATGCATCACATCTAACAAAACAACCTCAGAAACTTGCATATTTTCCTCATTTTAAGAATCAAAACTGCTATATTTCTTTAGCACATCAATGAACCCCTTATCTAGGAAGTCCTTAAGTTGCTTCCTCAATTCTTTAAGCTCTGTCGGGGCCACCCATTAGGGAAGAATGTAGATAGGCTGGCTGTCTGGAAGAAGATCAATTGAAAGCATAGATTAAATCACAATAATAAGAAGTAGAAAACCCACAACCATAACTAAATTAATCAAATAAAGTTAATACAAGAGAATCCCACGATCAAAATTAAATCTTAAAATCAAAATATGTTTGTGACAATCAAAAGTGCGTAACTTCTACTAAAAACCACATAAAGGGCATTTATAATACATGAGGGAACCCTAAAACCAAATCCCAAACAAAATAGTAGAAAATTGGGTCGGTGTCCACTTGTGGTCTCTATTTGCGCCCTGACCCTGGCGCACATAGCACTTGTGGCCTACAGGGTAGGCGTAAGTAGGGACTGCAAGTGCCAGGACCAAAAATTCTTTAGGCCAGCCTTTGGAATTTTGGACTTCTGGCACTTGCTTTGCTCATATGTGGTCTATAAGTGCTACTTGCAGTCCAAATGTTGACATAAAAAGTGCTGAGAGTCATCTTTTTAGCTCTTTTTCAAATTCTAAACATGCTTTGACCACAAACAAGCCAAAAATTGTCCTAAATATCCATAATTGCTCCAATAAGTAGCCAAAATACCTTTTTTTTCCTTCATTTTTTCATAAATTTAGCATTCAAAACATACCCAAAATGCATCACATCTAACAAAACAACCTCAGAAACTTGCATATTTTCCTCATTTTAAGAATCAAAACTGCTATATTTCTTTAGCACATCAATGAACCCCTTATCTAGGAAGTCCTTAAGTTGCTTCCTCAATTCTTTAAGCTCTGTCGGGGCCACCCATTAGGGAAGAATGTAGATAGGCTGGCTGTATTTCTCTATTGAGAGGTACCCTGGGTAGATCCTCTAGGAAAACTTCAGGAAATTCATTGACTATACAAACTGACTGAATAATTGGGGTTTTAGACTTAGTATCTTTAACCCGAACTTAGTGGTAGATATAACCTTTTGAGATTAAATTCCTGGCTTTAAGATAGGAGATTAAATGACCCTTGGGAAATACTAAACTACCCTGCCACTCGAGGGCTAACTCATTAGGGAATTGACAGGTGCTATAATTAACTGATGCATAGCATGAATGGAGCCAATCCATGCCTATAATGACATCAAAAAATTATCATCTCTAGTTTTATTAAATCTGCTAAAGTGACTCTAGGAGGATACTATAAGGGCACTTTCTGTAGACTCATCTAGTGACAACTGATTCACCCACTGGAGAAAACACTAAGAAAGGTTCAGAAAGATTCTCTACACCAAAGTTTATAGCGACAAGTGTGGTCACAAAAGAGAGGGTTGCCCCCAGATCTAATAACACATAAACATCAAGGTGAAAGACATAAAGCATACCAGTAAATACAACTGGGGAGATCTTCTACTCCTGATGTGACGATATTTCATAAAACTAGATCTGATGCTGATCACCACTTGTACTAGATGACGTGCCTTGTTATGGAGCTGGGTGGCCTAATTGAGCTACTGAAGTAGTGGACTAAGCCTAAAAACGAGCATCCCTGTTACCGTTTTTCACAATTGGGTTGTCATCAATATGTTGTCACGACCCGAACCAAGGCCTGACCACGACGGGTATCTCAAGTCCACTGTGGACTAGAGACCACCCCCTAAACCTAAACAAAATACCATACACTGGCCAACAGGGGTCGAATTCCAAACATATAAAGAAATAGTATTAGATGAGCTCAAATAATATAAGATATATTTATAACCAACAACCCGCAACTAACCCAAAATAACCAACCAGCACCATCCAGGTCCACAGTAATCCAACAAAGCCTCTATGTAAAGAAAACCAAAACTAGTTTTGGTTGGGATATGCCCCCGACTCTGACATTGACAATGATAATGTTAATGATAATATAAACTCTCAATTCTAGTCTATGAAAGGAACTGATGAAATGTCTAAGTCTATCGGAGAATAGAAGCTCACCAGTTTACTGTAATAAACCAATGAACCGATCGAATCTACCTAACTCTACACAGGATAAGTAGTAAAATCTCCAGTGTTTGCATCACATAGGGATTCAAAGTCCGGAGATGGTTAGTGGGGTGAACACAAGCATGTAACTAGGGGATAGAGGACAAAATAATGTCATGCCAAACCATTTCAATTACCTTATGAATTATATCATAATACATATATAAATAATATGCCGGGATAGGGAACAAGGTTTAGCATGAAGTAAAACATTATCCTGGACTATGTAGCTCAACCATCATAATAGGCACCCACGGGATATATGGGTGCAGCCCTCCTACTGAAAGGGCCTTAGTGTATGTTAGCCGCACGAACCGTTAAAAATCTGAGAGAAAGATAAATCCATCAAGGCAACTAGCCGTCCCAAAATATATATCAAGCATGACATATGGACACAGGTCATCAAGACCAAACCTCATGTCAGCAAACAAGAATTTCCAGTACAAATCATCCAATACCACACCTTCACGGCTTCTCTATATAACCCCTATTAAGACCAATTTAAAGAAAGTTTCACACAACCCACGTATTAATCAATGAACTAACTGTTAAGGCACACCGTGGGTATAATCATACACAAACACTTGCAAGCTTATCTCTTGCCATAACAATCACATTAAAACTCGGGGGAAAGCCTCACCCACTTTGTTCATTAATATCAAAATTTTGGGGGAACGCCTCACTCCCATTGTTTATTAATATGATAGCCAACAAGGCCTTTAAAATCCAAGTTCATTGGTTTACTAATTATGCAATGCAATAACATAGGTGAGCAAGTTAACCAAGTGACAATTTTTACAATTCAAAACCATTTACACAAGCTGGTTAAGGGAATGCCGTTATTCAAATTCAATTCCAATCTTTAAGACTTCAATTTTGGGAAAACCATGCCCCCATTGTTTATTGACTATTGCCATGCACCCTACAAGTTCCAAACCATTAATAAAGCATAAGCAATTTATAACAAATCATAGGAAAATAATTCAAGGAGCAACTATGTCAAAACCCTCAACCTTATTGGAAACCCACATTCAAAACCATTCAATTGAACCATGTAATAAATTAGTGCCTTTGACAAATAAAAATTTGGGAAAAGTAACATACCTAAAATACCAAGTTTTATGGGAAGAAATCAACCCTTGATCCCTTGGATGACCTACTTCTCAGAAACCCTAAGTATCATGACCTTGAAGTGTTTGCAAATGTTTTGAGAGTATTTAATTACATTATGAATGAGAAATAAACCCCTTGAGTGCTTTATGAACATGGGTTTTAATTGGATAAGAAGGGAATTGTCAAAGTACCCTTAAATTAAAAGCTTAAATTTAGTCATTAATGGCAACGGGCCGCTATACTACTCTTCACCACGAGTCGTAGCCAAGAAAGTTTTAAGGGCCCACTCAAACTATTGACCCCACAACTCACCTAATACAACTTGTAATGGGAAACTATGACTCATAGAATCCTGTCATAATCAACATAACAACCATTTGGGTATATACTGGACATCCTACGATTTGTACATAATGACCTATAAAGAGTCCTCACAACTTGTAGTGAGTCACTCGTACTCAGAGCAGAAAACTTAGCCATACATACTATTTAGGCTATAATTTAGGTCTAAAGACTCGTACAGACTTCCTACAATTCGTAGGGTATGTCATAGTCTGGACAGTGAGGATAAAATTTCAAAAATTTCCAAGGACCAAAAACTCGGGGTATTACATTCTCCCACCTTTAAGATCATTCATCCTTGAATGATAGGACAAGCAATTAATTAACACGATTTGACTCCCAATACATCCACATCTATCTTTAACAAAGACAGAAAACAAAGATATTAAGGAATTCACATACCTCAAGCATGATTATCGAAACCAGGAAATAGGAATGGGTATTTGGACTTCATGTCCTCTTCAGCTTCACAAGTATCTTCTTTACGCTTTTGGTTTCTCAATAAACCTTTACCAGAGCCACATCCTTAGTCTTCATTCGACGAACTTGCCGATCCAAAACCCCACCGGGACTTACTTGTAATACAAGGAATCTGAAACACCAATACTCTCCCAAGGAACGACCAAGGAAGGATCACCCACGCATTTCTTCAACATTAACACATGAAAGATCGAATGAATAAAATTCAAACAAGAAGGCAACTCCAACTCATAAGTAAACTTTCAAACTTTATTCAAAACACAATATGGGCCAACATAACAGGGACTGAGCTTCCTCTTCCTTCCAAATAGCATCACTCCCTTCATAGGAGACTCTTTTAAAAACACCAAATCATCCACCTCAAATTCTTAATCTCTTCTCCTTACATTCGCATAGGACTTTTAGCGACTTTGGGCGGTCTTAATCCTATCTCGAATCACTTTCACCTTCTCCAAGCTTGGTGAATAAAGTGTAGGCCAAATAATTTAATTTTTCCAACCTCAAACCACCTAATAGGAGACCTACACCTCCTACCATACAATGCTTTAAAAGTATCCATCCCAATACTCGAATGATATCTATTATTGTATTCAAACTCTATAAGATGCAAATGGTCAACCCAACTTCCACCAAAATTGATCACACAAGACCTTGGCATATCCTCCAAAGTTAGTAATCTGTTTTTGCAAACCTCAAACAACCCAATTAGAGACCTATACCTCCTACCATACAACGCTTTGAAAGGATCCATCCCTAGACTCGAATGATATCTATTATTGTATTCAAACCCTATAAGAGGCAAATGGTCAACCCAACTTCAACCAAAATCAATCACATAAGACCTTAGCATATCCTCCAAAGTCTAAATGGTCCTCTTTGCTTGTCCATCCGTCTGAGGATGGAAAGTGGTGCTAAGGTTCACTTTAGTCACCAAACCTTTTTGAAATGAGCGCCAAAAATTAGACGAGAACTGAGTAACTTGGTCAGAAATGATGGAAATTGGAGCACCATGCAGCTTAACTATCTCCCTAATAAACAACTTGACATAATCCTCTGATGAGAAATTAGTCCTTACCGGTAAAAAGTAAGACAACTTAGTCATCCTATCCACAATGATCCAAATAGAATCCAACTGGCCACAAGACCATGGGAGGACGATAAAATAAATCCATATTAACTACTTCCCATTTCCACTCGAGAAACTCAATCTCTTGAGAGAAACTACCAAGCCTCAAGTGCTCAAGCTTTACTTGTTGACACACTAAAAAATTGGCCACAAAATTAGCCACATCCCTCTTCATGTTATTCTACCAATATATATCCTTTAAGTCATGATACATCTTTGTAGAACCAGGATGAACAGTACACCTCAACTCGTGATCTTTAACCAAGATCCTCTCTCACAGACCATTAATGTCAAGAATATATAACCTACCTTGGTACCTCAAGATGGTGTCACCACTAATCGCAAAAGCCATCACTTTCTGGTGACTGACATCATCCTTGATCTTCATAAAAACACGATCCAAAATCTTCTTCTCCTTCACCTTAGCACCTAGAGATGACTTTGCCACTTCTTGAACAATTACACCACTATCCTCAGAGTCTAAAATACAAACTCCAAGATTAGCCAAATAGTGAAATCTTTAAACTAATTCGCGCTTCTCCCTATCAACATAAGAGAAGCTTCCCATGGACAACCTGCAAAGAGCATCAACAACTATGTTAGCTTTACCTGGATAATAATTAAGACTCATATCATAATCCTTGAGCAACTTAAGCCATCTCCTTTGCCTAATATTCAACTCTTTCTAGGTGAACACATATTGCAAACTCTTATGGTTTGAGAATATATCAAAATGAACCTATACAAGTAATAGCGCCAAATATTTAGGGCAAAAACCATATCTAACAACTCCAAATCATACACCGGATATTTATTCTCATGAACTTTCAACAGTTTAAAAGAATAAACAACCACCTTTCTATGTTTCATCAACACAAAACCTAATCCAACATGGATACGTCACAATAAACCACAAAACCATATGTTCCTTCGAGTAGGGTCAAAATCAATGCTGAAGTGAACTTATCCTTCCACTTCTCAAAACTATCCTCACATGACTCCAAACACAAGAAATTTTCCTTTTTTTGAGTCATCTTAGTCAATAGGGCAGCAATAGAAGAGAAGCTCTCCACAAACCTTCTATAATATTGTCTAAACCCAAGAAGCTTTGAATATCAGTTGGATTTATGGGTCTAGGCCATGTCTTAACCACTACAACCTTCTGTGGATTCACCATGATCATTTGTTTTAGAAATAACATGACCCAGATTAGTCAAAATATTTAACCAGAACTCACACTTAGAGAATTTATCATACAGTCACAGCTCCTGAAGGGTCTGCAACACTAAATGATGGTGATCGACATGATTTGACTCACTCTTCAAATATACCAAAATATCATCAATCAACACAATGATAAAAAAAATTCTAGGAACTGAATAAAAACCCAATTTGTAAGATCAATGAATACTATTGGAGCATTAGTCAAACCAATGGATATCACTAAAAACTCAGAGTGACCATACCGGGTTCGGAAGGCGGTCTTACAAACATCCACCTCCCTAATCTTCAATTGATGATAACCCACTCCAAAATCTATCTTGGAGAAGTACTTAGCACCCTGAAGCTGATCAAATAGATCATCGATCCTAGAAAGTGGTTACATATTCTTCACAATCACCTTATTCAATTGGCGGTAATCTATGAACCATCGAAGGGACCCATCCTTCTTACGCATGAATAGAATTGGGGTGCCCTAAGATAAAATACTAGGGCAGATAAAACCCTTATCCCAAAGATTTTTCAACTACTCCTTGAGTTCTTTCAACTCAATTGGAGCGAGGGATAGAGATAGGATGAGTGTCCTAAAGAAGATCAATTTCAAAATCAATTTTTCTATTAGGAGAAACAACATGATCATCAGGAAATACCTTGGGGAACTCACAGACCATAGCGATACAGTGAAGGACCTTTGGATCTAGAATCCTTAACATGTACTAAATGGTAGAGACACTCATTAAAAATAAATTTCCAGGATCTATGATAAGATATAAATCTTCCCTTGGGCACTAGGGAACTACCTTCCTATTCAATCATCGGCTCATTTGAGAAATGGAAACTGGCCCTTTAGGTTCGACAATTAAGGGAAGGATAGCACGAGTGCAACCAATAAGTCCCCAAAATCATATCAAGTTCTAACATGCCCAACTCTATCAAATATGCTAATATCTCCCTATCACAAATAGATACTGTACATCCCCTATAAACTCTTCAGGATATAAAAGAGTCACTAACTGGGGATGATACAAAAAAAGGATCCAAAATACACTCAAGACCAATACAAAAATGAATAGCCACATAAGGGGCATAAGAAAGAGTAGACCCGAGATCAAACAAACAATACATATTATGAGTGAAAAGTTTTAGCATACCAATAACAATATTAGGAGATACCTCAAAATATGATGGGTAGCAAGAGCATACAGATGGTTTTGACAAGCACCGGAGCCAAAAGTAGCACCTTTTGGTGTGGGAGAAGAAGAAGCAACCGAGACCTAATTTGCCCCCATATCAACATCTCCTAAAGAACAGTTCCTCTGAAAGTGGCCAGGCTAGCCGAACCTAAAACACTTATTTCATCCTTATCGTAAAAACCACAATACAACTACCTACAAAATCTATAATGAAGATGGGATAGTGCCGTATACGCCAGTCTAACATTTAACTTGTTCGAGAGAAAGGTTATTTGTCTGGAAAAGAGATAATGTCAAGGTAGTAGGACACCCTTTCCTATTAAAAAGCTAGTGCCGTAACTAGACTAACCTCTTGGAGAATTCGTACCTTTAGACACGCTTTAAGCTCGAGAGAGTCAAAGTGAAATAGTCCTTGTTCAGGTCGAGAGACGCTTGGATTTACCATCGACTACAATTCTCTATAAGCAATCGCATGTCAAGACTCTACACACTCATAGCCAATAGAGACATATACCTCAGAAGGTGGACATAACCCCAACGCTTCAATTCTCATTGTTTACAACTTACGTAACATTCTTCCTCTTTTTACTTTGCTATTTTCAGCTTTTACTTTATTGTTTTGGTTGCACATTACAATCCCCCCTTTTACGAGACTTGCACCAAAAGTTTAGTAATTTTACTTACTTGTTGGCCAAGCTATTCCCTGTGGGATCGACACCCAACCCAGGTTGGGTTCTATATTTGCTAACGACCGCTTTACACTCATAAGAGCTATAGATTGAGCTTTATCAAAAATTGGCGCCGTTGCCGGGGAATACAAGTGTTAATTAAGTTTGTGATAGTTACTAGACCCTTTGGTCAAAGATTCTCGTACTTTTACTTTTAGTTGTTATTTTTGTTTTTTTTAGGTTTATTCAGTGCATCAATGGAGGCACAATGTGAAATTGAAAGGATGGCTGCTCAAGTGCATCAATAGAATATTGATAACCATAGGTGAGCAACAAATCCTGACGATGAGGATCTGGGCGATGAAGAGCTACTAAACCCACGGCATACTGCTGAAATGACGGCACCCATGCAAAGGAGAGATCGTCAAGCGCGATTTAGGCCCGAACGCCGAGCTGTGCACATACCTTTTGATGATGATGATGATGATCTTGATGGAGCTGGTGCCACAGGAGCTATTATTCTTCCACCATTGGCACCGGGAGCAAAGTTCAATATCACTAGCGCCATGATTCAGCTTTTGCAAGTCAAGGGATTATTTGGTGGACTAGCAGGCAATGATCCGAATATGCATCTGATCAACTTTATTTCTACATGCAAGTTATTCAACAATCCTGGAGTTGGACAGAATGCAATTCAATTACGTCTATTTCCATTGTCTCTGTCTGGGGAGGCAACTATGCGGTTGAATGGGCTGACTCCTGATTCTATTACAAATTGGAGGCAATTGAGAGACGCTTTCCTAGAAAGATTCTTTCTGCCATCCAAAAGAGCCTAATTGAGAGATGAAATCAGAAACTTTCGTTAGCTTCCCACTGAAGCTCTTCATGAAACATGGGAGAGGTTCAAGATAAAGCTAGCGAGATGCCCAAACCATCACATGACTAATGTTCACCTAATGGAGATCTTGTATAGAGCCTTGAATTCAATAACTAAACCAGTGGTGGATAATGCAGCTGGAGGTTCTTTCATGGACCTCACCTTTGGTGAAGCAAGCAATATGCTAGATCGTATGACAAAACAAAGTAGAGCTTGGCATACCAGGGATTCTGAGGTAGCAAGCCCTACTTTATCTATTTGCATGACTGTTGACCAACGAAGAAGAGAAGAAGAACGTGATCAAGATATGGCGCACATGAAAACCCAAATGGATCTTCTTACAAAGCATCTATTAGGGAAGATTGAAAAAGTGAAAGCGATTGCGTCAAAAGGAAGAGACGAATCTGATTCGGAAGAAAAAGCCAACTACTTGAATAATCAAGGGGGTTTCCGAGGCAATGCCCAAGGAAACCAAGGTCGGAACTATTATGATAAATCTAGAAACAAGGACCAAGGTAGTTGGAAGAACAAGAATGAAAAGAGTGGTTTGTACGTTCCCCCTGGAAGACGTGACACCACCACATCTAATTCTGGAAGTATGGAGGACATGATGGCTAAATTATTGAAAGGTGTGGAAGCAACGAGCGTGGGAGTAACGGAGGTAATTAATGATTTGTCCTCCATGAAACAATTAGTATATTCACATTCCACTTCAATTAGACAACTAGAGCAGCAATTCAGTCAACTTTCAGCAGCACTCAACCAAAGAAAGGCCGGCACTTTACCTAGCGATACTGTGCAAAACCTAAAGAATGATGGGTCATGCATGGCCATCACTACCAGAAGTGGTAAGGTGCTAGAAACTTCAGAAAAAGGCAAGAAAGTGACTGACGAAGTTGCGGAAATGGATGACAATGTAAAAGGATAAGATGCCCCAGCCACTACTCCCGACATCAAGGACGCCACATCCAGCACTGTGCAGCCTGAAAAAGTGGAAAAACAGAAGCAAGAGGAGAAGAAAACCGTGGAGAGAACACTTCCATACCCACCACCACCTTTTCCCCAAAGATTGAAGAAGGTGGTAGATGACACAAAGTTCAACAAATTCATGACTATGCTCAAGCAGCTGACCATTAATGTTCCATTGGTGGAGGCACTTGAACAAATGCCTAGATATGCGAAGTTTATAAAGGACCTATTGACAAAGAAGCGGGAAGCAAGTTCTGAGTTGGTGGATAATGTTCATCATTGTAGTGCAATCGCTACAAGGTCGTTAGTTCAAAAGAAGGCAGATCCTAGAGCTTTCACTATTCCTTGCACAATTGGATCGTTGGATTTTGCCAAGGCATTGTGCAATCTAGGTGCTAGCATCAATTTGATGCCACTATCTATCTACAAGAAGTTGGGGCTAGGCGATCCGACACCAACCAATATGAGGCTCGTGATGGCTGATAGGTCGGTAAAACGACCTGTGGGTATCTTGAATGATGTGTTGGTGAAAGTTTCTTTATTCATCTTTCCTGCAGACTTTGTTATTCTGGATTGTAAGGAGGATTCTGAAGTTCCCATCATCTTGGGACGTCCTTTCCTTGTAACTGGAAGTGTGCTTATTGACATGAAAGATAATGAGCTTTTGTTTCGAATTAATGACGAAGTGGTATGGTTTGATATATGCAAAGCCATGAAGCATCCCAGCGATATGAATGAGTTATCTGTAGCTGATGTTCATCATGAGGATATGAAAGTATTATCTATAGAGAAACAGCCTACTGTTGAGCCATTGTCTCCTGTGCCACTGAAAGTTGAGCATGAAGATAATGAAGGTTATGAAGAACTTATGAGTGCTCTAACAGATGTAGAGCCTTATACTCCTAAGCAACCAAATTGTGATCTAGAGAATCAACCAAAAGCGAAGACTCCCTTTGACGAGCCACCAATGCTAGAATCGCAAAAGCTTCCCGATTATCTAAGGTATGTGTTCTTGGAAAGTAGAAATATACTTCCGGAGAGAGCAGATGATTTAAGTGAACAGCACGTAGAAGCTCTCATCTCTGCTCTGAAGAGATACAAGAGAGCTATGGGTTGGACTATTGATGATATAATTGGAGATTCTCCGGGAAAATGTAAGAGCCATCTCGAAGAAGATCGCATGCCCACAGGTAAGCCTCATTGCCATCTAAATCATTTTAGAAAATGATCCATCACTTACCTCGACGAAGTTTGAGTACACGAGGTAACTATGTCGAGCCACAACAATAAATAAGGCGCTAGATGGGAGGCAACCCATCGTTTTATCGTTTATCGTTTTTCCTTTCATTCTAGTACTTGTTTTGTTTTATGAAAAATCCAAAAATAAGAGTCGTGCCACGACCAAAACTAAGGCGCTTGGTGGGAGGCAACCCATTGTACAAATCATTTTCGTTTGGTTTTGAGCAAAAATAGGTGCAAGAAGTATTCAACGAGGAGATTGATTTCAATTGACGATTTGGACGCATTATATGGTAAAGTTGGTAAGTTAGGAATGGTGATGCATAAGGCTATGCATTGAGCATTTCTCACGCCAAAATAGGCATCGAGAAAGGCTAAGCCTTGGTAAAATTAGGCTACGAATGATGCACGACCTATCCTATAGCCTAAGGTCTCAGAATCTAGTGTGCTATACACTATGCACCGCCTATTCTTAGGTATGCTTTTGACTATGCGCCGCCTATTCTATGGCATTTGGTCTCAGTATCTTATATGCCATAGACTATGCGGCGCATATGTCCCATTATGCCATAGACAATGCGCCGCATATGTCATGTCTATGCCAAGCATTATGCGCCGCATATGTGGAATTTTTGTCTCCAAAACCGATTGTAAATGGGTCATAACCCGACCCATTCTCTTCCTATATAAAGGGGACTTAGTTTTACAACACAACCACACTAAAAATTGACCTAAGGGTGCCGCATATACATCCAAATCATCTCAAATTTTTTTCTTGCTCTTCCAAATCACAAAACCATCCCCAAAAAGCTTCAAGCAAGTAAGTACTCTCTTATTCTTCATCTATTTCTCATAAGTACTACGTTGCTATGTCTATCATGAATTGCTACATCTTGAAAGATTATTGGTGATGTTCATGTGTTTGGATTATTGATGCAAAATAATGTGAGTGAACGTATACGTTAGAATCATCTTGACTTATTTCCGACTTGAATTTGGTTTTAATAGCATTGTTATACTATTTACGGAATTGCTATAATCTTGAACATTGTTTAAGATTGCTACTTGGATACTTATATGTTAGGCTATCCCGTTCATCGGGATAAGACTTATAGTGCCTACCGACATAGGAGGTTGTGATTGTTGAAAGAATAACTATTCCATATGGTTACCCCTATGTAGTAGTGTTGTTATATCTAACATGAAAGTAGTCCAATGGCTGCAAGTAAGTGATGCATTGCTGATTTTCTTGTCGGAATACAGCTCCTAAAAATGTATGTCGACAAAATCTGAGTAATCGACCACTTTTACTTTACTAATTTATGTCAACGAAACTAAGTGTGGGGTGGTAACCCTACTGCTTCTTTATAGATTGTATCCATTGAGATGATGCTAACATTACTCTATTGAGATCTCAGGTATAATGGCACCAAAAGACAAGGCAAAGAAAAGGCTACCACTTCCCAAAAGAGCAAGAAAAGAAGCCGCAAGGAGCAAGGAGAACCCTCCTCGCTGCAAATACCTCGACTCACGCTTGGAATTAAGTGGGATACTTATGTGGAACTTATGAGGATGATGAATATTATGATGATCCTAACGCAAGGGGTATGACCCCAGACATAGAGGATAAGTCCGACCAACCAGGTTCCTCGTATTTATTTTCCACTGAGGACAGTGTCCCGTTTAGGTGTGAGGTGGCGGTATCGCATGCTATACTTCTCTGTTTGCACCTATGTTTGTTTGTTTACTTTGTTTTTTTAAGTTTTTTATTTGAGTTTGTTTATTTTGTTTTTTTAAGTTTTTTTAGGAGTAAAATTTTTTCTAGCTTCGCATGAAATTATTTTGATAGGCAGCATGAGATCATAACTAGAGTATGTGCTACAATTGTGACAATTGAGACGTTTAGGCTCTATTTGTGACTCATTATGCGATATTGTGTGATTCAATTCCTTCACTTGTTGGGTAAAGAGTCTATATTACTTCCAATCAAGTCGACCATGTGCCTTGTGTGTGTGAGATAATAGTATATTCTATGTGTGTGGCTGATGCTAGAACTTGCCTGGTATGTATGCAAAGCAAAAATAAGGAGTGTAAGTTTAGGATATGATTTAGGCATTTCTTTGGCAACCTATACATGTTTACCTTAAGTTTTACCTACCCATGGACATCATCCTAGTTAAACCTTTTTGAGCCTTTAGCCTATTTCTTTGACAACCTTGTATGTAAGCCTAATCCATTTCTTCCAAGACCGTAATTTGATCCAAATTCCTAAGTGCTTTAAAGTGAAAAAGTCATGTGACAACATAAGAGGAAATTGGGTGAGTATAATGCTATAAATTAGAATGGTTCTTGAATGTGTTATGAAAAAGAAAAGTGCTACCATAAGAGGTATGTTGTGAAAAGAAAAAGGAAAAGAAAGCTGAAAAGTGAGTTGTGCTTTAAAATTGAAAAACAAAAGAGGAGAACCAGGGTGGTAGAATAAAATAAAGAAGAAAGGTTGAAAGAAAAAAGTGTCAATGATACAAAGTGATGTATTAAAGCGCTTAAGGAACCTAGTCACTATTTCTAGCCAAAATAGTCCTACCCATCCCTTAGCCTACATTACAACCATCAAAAGACCTACTTGATCCTAATCTTAACATTCTGACATTTAGTGGAGTACTACACTAAGGGCAAGCCTATGGACATCAGTTGCTACATATGAATTCTTTGTGAGAGTGAGAGCAAGGACATTTTGATACCCATGTTTGAAAAATATGCTATACTTGTGAGTGATTATGGGTACTATATTGTGAGACACACATGGTTGATGAGCTTTGGATAGTTGTATATGATTCTATGTACCTTAACATTTGCATGCGAGTTGATCACCATCACGAGTCTATGCTAGAGGTTAAATTGTTTCTACTTATAATCGGAAAGCTACTCTTTGTTGATAATTGTTGTGCTTGTCTTGAAGAATGTTTTGTGTTGTTGTTGTAAAACCCTAAAGTTGATGTGTAGGGGGACATCATATTTTGTTCAAGGACGAACAAAGCTTCAAGTGTGGGGTGTTGATGATAGGCGAATTTACACGCCTATATCAATATATTTTGCCCATATTTTAGCCTAGTTTTGAGAACAAACTATATATTTCATGTACTTTTAGTCCCTTTTCCTATAAATGAGCTAACGAACATGATTAGTAAAGTTTCAGGTATAAATGATGCATAATTCAGCATTTTATGGCTTACTTGATGCAAAAGAAAGCTCACGAAGGAAGGAAAGGGAGTTTGGACGCTTAAGGACCAAAACTGCTGCATGAAAAATCTGTCTTGGGCTAAAACAGCATTTCCGAAGACTTTGGGGACCTGGACCAAAACTGCTGCATGGAAAATCTGTCCCGGGCTAAAACAATAATTCTGAAGACTTTGGGGACTTACAGACACAAAGCTGGATTTTGACAAAGATACATTAACCTAGTACAATTAGGTTATGTATTTCATTAGTTTATTTGGATTATGATAATGTTACCTTAACCTAGTACATTTGGGTTAAGTGTTCCATAGGCCTAGTAGGATTTGGTTATTTATTTCATTAGCTTAGTAGGAGTAGGATATGGATATTATAAATACCCTATCATGCTAGAGATTTTAATCAATTCCTCCCTTAGTGGAGAGAAGACATTAACAATTCATCCCTCACCACAATACATTCTTCCATCCCTCTCTTCTTCCACCACAACAATTCTACAACTCTTCTAATCTTTTCATTAATTCTATTTTTCTTCTTCTATTCATCTATTCAATTCTTAATTTCCGCAACAAGAGAAACTTTACTTTGCTAAGGAATCACGCCTAACGCCTATCACTTGATCTACACGCCATTACCCAATATTGTGATATAAAAACAATGTCAATCGTGATCTCCTTCGCATTCATGGGTAACTAAACCTCTCTGTTGGGGTTATGGAAGCCGAATGAGTTACTATCTATTGCTGTGAGTTTGTGAGTTCGAGACACGTATATTGCTTATATCATTATTATCTTCATCTTAATCCACATTCTTTGCGGTTGCAAACGCAAGAATACACCAGTCTAACATTTAACTTGTTCGAGAGAAAGGTTATTTGTCTAGAAAAGAGATAATGTCAAGGTAGTAGGACACCCTTTCCTATTAAAAAGCTAGTGCCGTAACTGGACTAACCTCTTGGAGAATTCGTACCGTTAGACACGTTTTAAGCTCGAGAGCGTTAAAGTGAAATAGTCCTTGTCCAGGTCGAGAGACGCTTGGATTTACCATCGACTACAATTCTCTATAAGCAATTGCATGTCAAGACTCTACACACTCATAGCCAATAGAGACATATACCTCAGAAGGTGGACATAACCCCAACGCTTCAATTCTCATTGTTTACAACTTACGTAATATTCTTTCTCTTTTTACTTTGCTATTTTCAGCTTTTACTTTATTGTTTTGGTTACATATTACAATCCCCCTTTTTACGAGACTTGCACCAAAAGTTTAGTAATTTTAATTACTTGTTGGCCAAGATATTCCTGTGGGATCGACACCCAACCCAGGTTGGGTTCTATATTTGCTAACGACCTCTTTACACTCACAAGAGCTGTAGATTGAGCGTTATCAGTTGTGAAGACTCATTACGAGTCATAGGGCTATAGTCGTAGGAAAACTAGTTAGGAATATCCAAGTTTCTATTGAGATCAGAATTTAGACTTCCTCACGAGTCATAAGGTGAGTAATGAGTCATAGGGTGGGAATCATAACCAAACTAGTGAGGTGGGCCACAGTTGCTGTCTTAGTAACGACTAGACCCATGAGTCGTAGGGTTAGTTCATAGTCGGAGGCTATGTCTCATGACCATAACAATAAGGATGCTCTAAGTCACTACCCAGACTACGAGTAAAGGCAATGACTTATAGCTAATCATCACGAGTCGTGACGTGACCTATAACGACTGACGATAGTTTTTCCTGTGTTTTATTTAAGGGCACTTCAATTATTTTCCTCTTTCCCTGATAAGACCCACGTCCATAAAACACCTTTAGGGTCTTACTAGCATTCTAACACATATCAAATATACTTCTTTCTTCTCTCAAAATCCCTAAGCAAGAGCACCTAGGGTTTTCTAAGGACTGGTCTTCTAAGGCTCAAAAGGTGTTTTTCTCTAAATTTAATGGTATCTCAGGCATGTATCTCTTCCTTCCAAAATTGTGTTTTATTCATGGCATGATATGTTGATATTCATGTGGTTTTAAATGTTGATTCTTGAACTTGGGTTGAGGGTTTTAGATCATTGCTACTTGAATGGTCTTCCAATGATTTTATATACATTGTTTATGCTTTATTGATGTTTTTTAAACTGATTAGGTGCATAGGCATGGTAATATGGGATGTGAGCCATGGAATTCCTCTAAAATAATGATTTTTGGTATTGGAATTGGTTTGGAAATTGTGTAACCTCAACCCACTTGCATAATTGTCTTGGAAACATGGACAATCACATATTACTATCCTAAACTATTACACTGTATAAAAGGGTAAATAGAATAAAAATACTTTTTTAAAGGCCTTGATGGCCATATGTTGACTTAATTATAAACTATGGGGGTTGAGGCATTCCCCAAGTTGAGTTTTATAAACTACGAGGGTCGAGGCATTCCATTAAAATTTGACTTGATAAGTCACGGGGGTTGGGGCATTCCCCCAAGGTGATGAATAATTGGAATGACATAATGATATTAGCTTGCAAGCATAACTGGTCTAACGATACCAATGGTATATGCCATAATGGATGATTCTTGGTTAATAAATAAAAAAGTGTAAACTATTTTAATTAGACTTAATGGGGGGTTGTGTATCTTACCTTGAAGGTGTAATTCCCAGGGTGGAAAAATACTAGAAACTATATTTATCGATGTGGGGTTATTGACGATCGTGTAATAGTTCATATATATATATATATATATATTTATATATCCTGGAATAACGTAGGGTCGGGGTGTTCCCTGGTCTTTCTTGGATATATTTGTTTTTAACAGCTAACACATATTGGGGCCAACCAGCTGGGAGGGAGCTAGACCTAATCAGTAGAAAGAGTTGGACCAATATAGCCCGTGAGTGTTCAGATGATGAAAAAGCTACATAGTCTAGGCTAATGTTTGAAACTCCCATGCTAAACCTTGTTCCCTATCCCAACATATTACATATATATATGTATATGATTGTTTCCATATGGTTTGGAATAATTTTGGACTAATTGATCATGTCATTATTTTAACCCTTAAGTTATATGCTAATGCTCACCCCACACTGTACTCCCATGAAATACAGGGTCTGAAGATATTTTTGTTTCCTTGTGCAACGGTAGGTGATTTTTGATTTTTTCTTGAGTAAGATTTGAAGTGGTGAGGTTCCATTCTCTGGAAGGCCCTCATATCATGGTCTTGTCTTTACTTATGTCTTAGACTATTTTGGTGGGTTTTTTTGCTATGGTTGGGGGCATGTTCCGATCTAGGTGGTTGTTTGGTTTCTTACTGTATTTTGTGGACAAAGTGTGGGTGGATGATGTTATGGATTCTTATATCCCTCTTGTTATTGATTTATCTATCTTTATGTGTTCAAAATTTAGCTCTATCTTTTTATATGTTTGGATCTTATCTATTGCTAGTTGTATTGTGTTTTGGTTGGCTAGTCTAATGAGGGTGGTCTTTGGTCCTTGGCAGACTTAAGATTCCCATCATGGCTAGGCCCTAGTTTAGGTTATGAAAAACTTGGTATCAGAGCCTAGGTTCATGGTCAATGGGTTTCCACAAAGCCGTGTAAAGTAGAGATTTTTGTATGGGTGTATAGTGCACCAAATTTATAAGGGAGAGGCTACGAGGAATTTAGGAATGTTTTCTCTTTATTTTGATCTAGTTTTGAGCTGTAGAGTCTAAGGTCTTGAAAACTCATCTAATTCAATTTGCTCGTATTTCAGATCATGCCTCCTTGAAGAGTTGATACTCGTGGGAACTCCTATGTCCTATTTTAGGATAATGTGAATAGAACTGGCCCTTCTTAGAGGGTACATACCAATTCTAGGGTCCCTGCTCCTGAGTGTACTATCTCTCATGGAGTTTTTTAGTTCCTATTAGTCCTCTTCAAGATTCTAGAGTTGATAATTTTTATGCCCCAATACCCTATGGAGATATTTCCAATGCCAAGTTTCATCAATCTATTCATCTGCTGACCCAATTGGTGAATTTTCAATCTTATCAGCCTAATCATGTTAGTTTTATTTCTCCATCTTCTAAGGTTACTAGAGTTGGCCAGTTTATGAGATTAAATCTTCTAACCTTTACTGGGTCTAGGTTTTAGGAGGATCCTTAAGGTTTTGTAGATGAGATAGAAAAGATATTTATGGTGATGCATGTTATTAACTCAGAAGGAGTGGAGTTTGCCGTATATCAGTTGAAAGATATGACATATTAGTGATATAAGGAGTAGGAGTAGTTGAGGGGTGATGATGCAGAGTGAGCTATATATGGTGAGTTTTTGAGTACCATTCTTGATCATTTGTTTTCTCAGGAATTGAGGAAGGCTAACGTTGAAGAATTTGTGAACTTGAAGTAGGAAAGGATGACTTTGAAGGAGTATGCTTTGAAATTCCACTAACTGTCTCGTTATACCTCAGAGATTATGTCTAGTATAAGGGAGAGAATAAAAAAAGTTTACATTGGGTTTGCCTCAGAACTTAGTACTAGAGTGTAAGACGACAATATTGAATAATGACTTGGATATCTCAAGGTTGGTGGTGTATATTCAACAGGTTAAAGATGAAAAGAAGTAATAAGCAAAAATGAGAGAGAGAATAAAAATAAGAAGTTCTAATATTCAAAGCAGGGCGTAGACCAGAAGAACAGTGGTAGAGATTGTAAGCAGTGGGGCAAGAAAAAGACTTGGGGAAATTTCGGTTTTTATTCTACGACTAGTGATCCCTATCCTAAGCCGTTGGGTGAGCGTTTCTTTTAGGTTGATAGTAGGTTTAAATCTCTAGGCATCCATCCTCAGGCTAGTGGATCTTAGTCAGCCCCATCCTATCCTTCTTGCAGAGCTTATGGCTAGTTGCACCATGGTTATTATGAGGAAGGGAGGAATCAATGTTTCAAATATGGATAGCTTGGTTATATCTAGTTGAACTATCCTTCAGATAATATTGCTACCTGAGCTAATAAGGTTCCAGTTTTTACTTATTTAGCTCATGCGCCAAAGGGTGCTACTTTTATTATTGGTACTGGTTGGAACCGTCTTTATGCTCTTGCCACCCATCAGGAATCTGAGGCATTTCCTAATATTATCACTGGTACATTAAGACTCTTCTATCATGATGTATATTATCTACTTGATGTGGGTTTTACCCTTTCTTATGTGACCCCTTATGTGGCTGTTCATTTTGGTATGGATCCTGAGTGAATTTTTAATCCTTTCTTTGTGTCTATCCTAGTGGATGATTTTATTACAGCTAGAAGTTTTATAGAGGTTATCTGGTATCTAACTATGGTAGGGAGACATTGGTAGATTTGGCAGAGTTGGATATGGTGGATTTTGATGTGATCTCAAATATGGATTGGCTCCAATCATGCTATGCTTCTCTAGATTATCAAACCCGTAAGGTTAGTTTCTAATTCCCGAATAAACTAGTGATTGAGTAGAAAGGTAGTTCTCTAGTACTTGAGGGAAGATTTATTTATTATGTAGAGCCCGAAAGTTAATTTCTAAGGGGTGTTTATATCATTTAGTTCGGGTTAAGGATTCTGGTTTTGGAGGTCCTTCTTTGCAATTTGTTCCCATGGTTAACAAATTTCTTGGAGTGTTTCTCAATGACCTTCTTGGTATTCATCCAATAGGGAAATAGACTTTGGGATTTATCTACTAACGGACACCCATCCTATTTTTATTCCTCCCAATAGAATGGCTCTGACTGAGTTGAAAGAACTTAAGGAGTAGTTAAAGGATCTTTATGATAAGGGTTTCATCCATCTTAGTGTTTCTCTGTGGGGTGATCCTATTATTTTTGTGCATAAGAAGGATGACTCTCTTTGGATGTGTATAGACCATCGATAATCAAATTGGTTGTTGTGAAGAAGAATGTTCTTATGGGCCGTAGCTAAGTTAAATAAGGAATTTTAGGTTGAGTTCTCTATTGGATGGACTAGTATATTATGTGGGATATTTCATTGGTTGTGCATGATTATTGCTACACCCTAATTTTGAACCTTAGATATTGATGGTGGTGATAAGAAAGTTAGCTCGAGGATAGCGATATAAGATTTGTGGGAATAGATTAATGGGCTTGATGTGATATGTGAAAGAGATTAAGCTGATAACCTTATGAAATATTAGAGTGGGTAATCGTGATATATACTAGAGGTCTAATGTTGAAGCAAAGAATTGGGACTAAGTCATTAGGTTTATAAGGGCACTAAGTTTCTAAGAATATGTTGAACCCCAGGTATCATCTTGGTAGATGAGGTTTTAAGTATGTAAGTGCCATGTGTACCTAGTTCATATTAATGAATATCTTAGTGTAGAGAAGTATGGAGAGTTTTTATATGGTTTTCTTCAAAGCTGAATTGAGGAGAAGATGGATAAATGATGTGAGCCCTTGGTGTAGTCTTCAGAATTTTTCTAAGTTGTGATGTCATGCAATTAGAGATTTTGTTATGGGTTAAGAATTATGGAGGTGTATGCTCATGCGAGTGTGACTTATAGGGTGATAGCTATAGAGGCTAGCAGAAGATTATATTAGCATCTATGAAGGGTAGTGGCATCATATTGTAGCTGTTGGGGGGGGGGGAGATGGTGAACTAAGGCTAATCTTAAAATTTATCATGGCGGTGAGTTTCGGGAAAGAGTCATGGTAAAGCTATGCTCATTCTAGAAAATTCCTCCTACCTTTATTTAAGGGAACATTCTACCAATGTCCTATGTATTCAAATTGTCCCTATTCCTAAGATCCGAATTGTCTATGCAGCTTATGTCCATGCATTTACCCTAAAACTAGAAGCAATAACGGTTCTCAGAAATCCAAGCCTCCAAGTATTCAAGCTTTATGTTATGAAACTCGTGATCCGTAAACTTATGTTTCAATTTATGCTTCTATTCTATTCTTAGGTCCTGCAATAATCTCAATTCATTTATTGTATCAGCGCTCTATAAAACTAATGCCCTAGATTATGTCTATGTTACATGTCATTATCGCATGATTCGTGCCTACACGGTTTACTTGGTGATGTCATGAAGCTTATTTATCTTGGTGCCTATGTATGTTTTTTATGAGTGAGTCTTCTTAATGTGAATTTATATCCTTTATTAGAGCTTCAATAAGTCCCTATCCATCATTCGGGGATGAATGATCATAGGGGGATAAATAACACCTCAGATTTTTGGCCTCTAAAAAATTTGAGTTTTTGAGCTTACTGCCTAGGTAACGACTCACTTAACGAGTCATAAAGATTCTTTATGAGTCGTAGTGCTCTAGTCATTGGCAAACCAGTGAGGAATGCCTAAGTTTCTGTTGAGGTTACGACTTGGACCTCACGAGTCGTAAAGTGAGGTCACGAGTCAGTAGGTGGGACTCGAGACCAAACCAGTGAGATGACCCAAGGTTGCTGACTTGGTAATGACTAGAATCCATGATTCATAGGGTCTGGTCAAAAGTTGTATGGTGTGACTCATAACCATACCAGTAAGGATGCTCTGAGTCACTGCTTAGACTACGAGTTCAGGCAATGACTCGTACCCAATCGTCACTAGTCATTTTGTGACCCATAACGACAATTTTTCCTGTGGTTTTTTTAAGATCACTACGGTCATTTCCCTTTTCCCCAGATAAGACCCATATCTATAAAACACCTTTAGGGTCTCATTATCTTCCCAACATCCATCAAACGCACTTCTCTCTTCTTCCAAAACCCCTAATCAAGAACACCTAGGGTTTTCTAAGGATTGGTCATCTAGGGCTTAAAGGGTGATTTCTTCTCCAAATTTCTTGGTATCTTAAGCATGTATCTCTTCCCTACAAACTTGTGTTTTATTCATGGCATGCAATGTTGATATTTATGTGGTTTTAAATGTTGATATTTTAACTTGGGATGAGGGTTTTAGATGATTGTTGCTTGAATGGTGTTCCCATGATTTTATATGCATTGTGTATGCTTTATTGATGGTTTTTGAACTGATTGGGTGAATGGGCATGGTAATATGGGATGGGGTCGTGGTATTACCCCAAATATACAATTTTTGGTATTGGAATTGATTTGGAAATTGTGTAACCTCAACCCACTTGCATAATTGTCTTTGAAACATGGTTAATCACATGGTTTGTCTTATTATCCTATACTATTGGATTTCGTAAAAGGCTAAATGGAAAACAAATGATTTTTTTGAAGGCCTTGATGGACATGTCTTGACTTAATTATAAACTACGGGGGTAAGGGCGTTCCCCCAAACTGATTTTTATAAACTAAGGGGGTTGAGGCATTCCCCCTAAATTTGAATTGATAAATCACACGGGTTGGGGTATTCCCCCAAGGTGATGAATAATTGGAATGGAATAATGATATTATCTTGTAAACATAATTGGTATGACGATACTAATGGTATATTCCATAATTGATGATTTTTGGTTAATAAATCAAAATATGTAAAATGTTTTAATTCGGCTTAATGGTGGGTTTTGTATCTTACCGTGAAGGTGTAAGTCCCAGTGAGGAAGAACACTAGAAACCATATTTGCCGACGTGGGGGTATTGATGACTGTGTTCATAGTTCACACTTATATATATATTTATGTATCCTGGAATGATGTGGGGTTGAGGCATTTACTGGTCTTCCTTGGATATCTATGGTTCGTGCGGCTAACATGCATTTGGGCCTAACTAGCAGGGACAACGATAGACCCAATCAGCAGGAATAGCTGGACTAATATAGCCCTGGGTGTTTAGATGATGGAAAAGCTACAAACTCCAGCTAATGTCTTAAAACTCTCATGCTAAACCTTGTTCCCTATATCGACATATTATATATACATATATGTATATGACTGTGTGCATATGGTTTGGAATGATTTTGGACTGATTGATCATGGCATTATTTTATCCCTTCCCTGAGTTACATGCTAGTGCTCACCCCACTAATCATCCACGAATTCTGTATCCCCATGCGATGCAGGATCCAAAGGTAATTCTATTTCCTTACACAGTGGTAGGTGATTTTTGGATTATCCATGAGTGAGCTTTGAAGTAGCGAGCATCCATTCTTTAGATGACCCTCATTTCATGGTCTTGTCTTTACTATGTCTGTAGATTATTTTGGTGGATTTTTTCTATGGTCAAGGGCATGTCTTGACCTAGGTTGATATTTGGTTTCTTAGAGGCTTTTATGGAAAAAGCGTGGGTGGATGGTGTTATGGATTCTTAGATCCCTCTTGTTATTGATTTATCTATCTTGTTATGTGTTCGAAATTTAGCTCTATCTTGTTATATGTTTAAAACTCATTCGCTGCGAGTTGTATTGTTCTAGTTGTCTAGGCTAATGGGGGTGGTCTCTGGTCCTCGGTGGACTTGAGATACCCATCATGACTAGGACCTGGTTTGGGTTGTCACATCAACCCATTTACCAAGATCCTCCTCGAAATTCTAATGTTTACCAAAGCGATATAGTTAACTGAAGGTTTCAACCAGTCCCTTCTCTTGTTAACCAAAATATTCATAATTGTCCCTGTTTGAATTTTGAAAAGAATGTTCCCTAGAATTCCACCACCTTAGCTAAAACTAGGACTCAATTATTCAAAAAATTAAATGTGATGAGACTCATCCAACCTACTCTACCAAGATAGGTAACAACAAACTCTTAATCCTTCAGAGCCAACAAGTATTGTTCTTATCACCCTAGAGGCACCAGACATGATATCAAAGAATATGTTAATCTGAAACATACAATATAAGGCCTGATTGAACAGAAGGTCATAAAATTTAGATAGCACCACCGAATATTACAAATGAACCATTCTTGAATCATGGAAAAATCACTATTAAGATAGCATAGACAAATAAAAAGTGGATAATAAATATGTCTATAGTGAGGGAGAGTCACAAGGAAAAAACTAAGGTAGAAAAAATTGGAACTACCCTAAATGTTGGTGAAAAGACTAAGTTTTCTTTACTTATAGTACCATATCAAGCCACAACATTGATGCCTATGAATAAGAAGTTTATGGTCGAAACCACTACCATACACGAAATGACTAGATTAGAATGGATATAGTATAAGGAGTATTCTATTATGAAGCACTAAAGAAATATCCCAAATCATATCTTTATTTGGGCATTATTTATGACCTCCTAGTCTCACAAATTGACTTTAGTGAAAGTTCTCAAGAAAGACCTATATGCCGGTAGAGAATCTTCGCATCATCCTCAGTAGTAATGAGTTATCTTTTGAGGTAATTATGTATAATAGGGTATTACATATCTATATCAGATCTCCGAATATGATCATTAACATGGCGTTGATTGATGATAGATTAGTTATGGATGTCTATCCATCAACTACTCAATTGAATAATGATGTAGGAAAAACACATCAAAGAAAAGTCAATATGGTAGCTTTCAATGATGGTTATAAAGACTCCATCAGGGAAGTCAAGATATTTCTTAAGATAGGGAACATAAATTCCAAGTTAAATTTTAGGTGATAGATATTATTACAATCCATAGTATGCTCTTAGAAAGACCATGGACCCATGTAACATAAGCCATCACTTAAACATTGATACCAATTGCTGAAGTTTGTATAGGAGGACCAAGAAATTATCATTTGTGATGGAGGGAACTACTTGATCTATCCAAATTGGCATGTTCCCGAGATTGAAGATTCCCTATGGAAGTGATCCCGACATCATAGAGATTGTGAATACCACTACGAGAGAACTAAATTATCACAAGCCAATATATTCAGTCTGCAAAAAATAGTAGCCACCACTATAAAAAAAGGTGCATTATAACTACACGTGACCATGGAAAGATTTTAAACAAGATCATTCATCCCATTGTGATCCCAATAAGGCTATTCAAGTATGATATAGGGCATGTTTCAATTGAAGAGGATGAAAAGAAAGAAAAAAAAGGCTAAGAGTTTTCTTAGAAACTTCCTAAGCTATACTAGTTATTTTACATATTTGTGAAACCTTCAAGCGATGGTCTCAGGAATAGAATATGAAATCATGTCATGAACCAGCCCACAGATCGTGCGGGCACCTAGATAACACCTTTCTAATATATGAGAACCCTTGCTACCCAACCATTAATTTAATGTGAAATTTAAAGTAATTTATTTTGAACAACTTAATCTAGTTGGCTCATACATATATAATTCTAATTTAATACATTTGATACATAAAGTAATGTGCAAAATAATCAATAGTGAATCCCTAGAAAATTTCCTAAACCGGTTCAAGAGAACTAAACCAAAAACATGGAAGTCCATGATATAGTATCCATGCAGGGTAAAAAGAGCAGGAGCTATTGTCGAGTGCTCATCATCGCTACTATAGAAACCCCAAACAACCTACACCATGGCTATATCCCCAGTTGGAGATATAGTAGGCATAACATTACTACAACTATACATATTAGTAGGCATATTAGTCAACTAAGGTTAGAAATAACTAACATTAATAGTACATGAGAAGAAGTCATAGTATTTAGTAAAGTTCTAATTTTCAAATCCCCAATTATCCAATTATTAACATCACACATTTAGCATCTCTGTGATCTATCTGCTATTTAATATTTTTGTATATCTTTTTCCTTTGATAATTCACTCTGACTCTCCTTAGACAACCTCACAGACCTTACTATATCTTAGAATCTGGGGCATTCTTTGGTTGACCTGATCTAGCTATGTTCACAGAAGAATAATATTTACACACAATCCATTATTCCATACATTCACCTGTATGATTATATACTTGGACAAATATGCGTTAAACTTAAACTAGGGCATGCATTGTATTCATGATTTGCTACCATACTCTATCCATACTACCAATAGGCCATACACACAAGCAACCAATAGAAACACATAAATGTAGTTCAACCTTCAAGGCATATGAATGAATGTATGTATGCAAGACATGCATATGATATTTTTCCCTTTCCAATCTCATCATCATCATCATCATCTCATCATCATCACAATCATCATTAAATCATAAAAAATATCATAAATAATATGATATCAATAATAGTATCAACATTTTCATCATCTTACCTCCATAACATAAATATGTATAAAAATACAATGCAATCAATAATCACAAGTACTGCCCAAAAACAATCGCTGGTTAACATATAATCATAGAGACATAAATCTTGGTTACATAAATATCCTTAGATACAAACCTTTACATAATTGTGTACACTACACTCCCTAGGATACCATAGACGTTCTACTTAGTGGGCATGACTAACCCTCTCTATCTATAACTCACATTCATGTTTCCAACATTGCTCTTAAATTCCTTACTAAGTACGTCTCTTAGACTTAGACCTTACTAAAAATATCCTAGTTATTCTATGACCCCTATAAACTTACGTACTTTATCATGTACCCTTCTACTAGGTTGTCTCTTGAACTATCCTACACCTTTGGTTATGACCATGGATCACTACAAACTCTCTTAGGTTGCTATTAACCCCTTCTCTAATTTTATGTTAATTATCCTTACTCAATGCAAGACATTACTATTTAGAATGCTCATAACTTCCCCTTTCAACCCTATCTCACTACTTACTCCCTCTTTTTATCGTACTCAACTCAGACTATACTTATACACCATATTATTCAATTAGTTAGTCTAGATTGTCACAAGATTCCACCCATTACACACCATTAATATCATACCATTAGGGAATAACAATATTTAACAATATTATTATTGCCTAATTGGATTTTTATTTTTTACTTCCAAACACCATGTGTAATACCCCTCAAATTTTCTTAGCCGTTAGAGATCTTTAAAGCATGCTAAGAGAAGCTTCACACTTAGAAAATTTGACTAAGTGTTGGAAATGTTTTATTTCATAAGCCTTCAAACTTTGATGATTTATTTCTTGACCTTCGCAACCTACATTTGGCAATTTTTAAGTTGATTCATGATGGGACAAGTTAATAGTACATCTCGGGTTAGTTTTGGAATTTTTCGGATAGTGTAAGGGAATGTTTGGTTGCTCAAAATAGTAGCTTGAGGCGATTAGCCCGCGCCGCCCTAGCTAGTCCCCTAGGGTAGGTAGGGTGCCACCTAGGATAATCCCCCAGGCTAGACAGGGTGCTGCCCTGGGTACTCCCCTAGCCTAAAAAATTTCAGCATTTCCACCTCCGTACTTTCAAGAGAAAAACGGTCAATTTCCTACCACTATATAAACCCATAAACATGAGATTCAGCCTTATTACACCCAAAACATAGTGATTTATCACAATTTATTTCAAGAACAAGTTAGGATTTTCAATTGAGGATCCAAATTCAAGAAAGTTCCTCTGTTAATCTTCGTAAAATTAAGAACTAAGGTATGTTAGGTGTTGATTCTTGGGTCCCTTCCACCCAAGAAGTTCAAGAATCCTTTTCTAAATTCAAAGATTATATATAGTTGAGTTTTTCATGATTAATGTGAATAAAAATTGAAGTTCTTGTTGTTGTTGAGTTTTAATTCATGTTGTGATTACAAAGTCCAAAGCTTTGATCCTAGTAGGTGATATTTATGTGATAAGCATGATAAAAACCCTTTAAGTTTTATGTTTATTGATGTATCCATGATAATTAGGTGTAGAATTTGTTCTATAACCAAAGCATGCTCCCTATATGTTCGATAAAATACTTATGTGAAGAAAATAGAGTCATTATAGCATGTTAGTAAGAAATCCCCAATTATGTATAAGTTAATGCATGCCTAGTGTTTGTTGAAAGGACTTAGTGAATGAATTATGCTACGTTGCATGTATTCTTATTCATATACATTTCCTATTGGATGAATTATGAGATATTAGTGTGCATTTCTATGCATGTACAAGTTTATGATTTTCAAGTGCTTGAAGAGATACCTTATTGATTGTATGGTGAATGATAGACTATTGTATGCTATTCAAGAATTATCATGTATTATTATTTACATACTATCGAGTCTTGGGGGTACTTGTACCTGATAATTTAGCTGTGTGCCTAGAGCCGAGTCAGTTTTCAAGATAATCTCAATCGTGCCATGATAAGTAAAAATTAGTCAGTTATAGAACTTAGAAAGACTCAGTAATCTCATGTCAGTCTATTCCTGTTTGCTATGTGGTTCAGACCTTAATAGCATTCAAGTATTCAATTCAGAATTCAGTAACATTTAGTCAGATAACAAAATTTAGTAGTATTCTATCAGTCAACAGAATTCAGTAACCTCAGTCTAGTTCAGTTAACTAGTACAATCAGTAACAGTTTAGTCTAAGAATCAGTTCAGTATTTTTCAGTTGGGAGTAGGATTCAACACTAAGCGAGCCTAGGGATGGGGGCTTACCTACTAGATAAGACTGAGATACCTAGGAGTAATCCCTGATTTCCAAAACTATGTAGCTAGCATAGGTATGAGATATCACCTATTACATAAGAATGACATACTTAAGTTCACCCATTAGTGTAGGACTGATCTCAGGTGTCACCCGCTAGATTAGGGCTGACTCTATAGTAGTTGTCTTTACCCGTGGCATGGTATTGACACCCTTCCAAATGGGGTTACATGTTTGACCCCACAAGTTTAGATTCAGGGCATGTCAGTTAGCTAACTACTTCCCACAGTTCTAGTTTCAAATTCAGTCTCAGTGATAGAACTCAATTCAGTTATACAGATTCAGGATAGTTAGATATAGTCACTTAACATAATAAGGAACTTAGATAGTTTTGTAGAATTCAGAGATCACCCACTATATAGGACTGATCTCTAACATAGTAAATCATTATCAATATTAGTAGATTCAGAGATCACTTGCTAGATAGGACTGATCTCAGATACAGTCAATCAGAATTAGTACCAATAGATTTAGAGATCAACTGCTAGATAGGACTAATCTCAGATATTGTCAATCAGTATCAGAAAACTCAGATATCCATATTAGCAGACTCAGTTATTTAGTATCCCAGTGTTAGTAAAATCAAATGTTAGTGAATCAGTATTCAGAATTCAGTATCAGTAAATTTAGATAGCAGTCATCAGTAAATCTAGTGATCAGTAATCCAGTTATTTAAACTTAGTATTCTGTGGTACTATGATTTTAGCTATAGTTTATGCATTCATGCATGTCTTCATCATTTAGTATACTTATGTTATTCAGTCAGCTTTAGATCATGCATATGAGCCCTTGCATTTAGCCTTACCTCATATAGTATACTAGTACATTCTTATGTACTAACGCATAACTTTCTCTTATGCTATGGTGTTTTATACCATAGGTTTAGAAACATGAGCTCTCAAGCATCCTTAGCAGTTCAGATTTAGTCAGTAGCAGTAGACTTAGCAGTAAGTCCTCATCATCCAAGGATATTCTCTTATTTTAGTATTGCATTAGATATAGTATTTCAATAGACGAAGTTAGTTGTGGGGATTATCCCATGAACTCCACAGTTCTGATAGTTTAGAGACTTTTTAGACTAGGTATTAAGACAGTTGTATTAGTATTCAATTTTAAGTTGTATTTCAGTTGTTAAACATTATGGATTTTTTTTACATTCTTATAGTATATTATGTAGTGCTTAGTTACAAGTACCAGAAAAGGGTTAGGTTATGGTCCTTTGGGATCATAAGCACCGTTTAACATCCGGGGTACTAGACTCGGGGAGTTACACCATGCTTAAAGGCCTAATACATGAGAACTCCTGATATTACTATAAATGTTATATGAATATAGCCCAAGTCCAATTGCTATAATAAAAACAACTATTATCTAACTCATAGACAAAACATGCTGCTATTGAGAGGAGAGAGTTATACCATAAGTGGCAATATTCTCCCCATGTTGAGTCCCACTAGGTGTGCCTTAAAATTCCCCTTATGAAGCTTGGCCTTTGAAATCTCATAACAATGAAGGTGGTGTTTGTTCAGGGTGTTTTTAGGGGGAAAAGAGAACCTAAGGGTTAAAATAAAAGAAGATTTCAAAATTTACCTCAGACTGGCTATTGCTCAATAACCATTACAATGGTTGATTTAGCTAACCACTACAGAGGTAGGCAATATGTCAACCCAACACTTTCTTTGTAATTGGGCCTCATTTTCCCCCAAAAGTAAATTCCCAGGTCAATTGGGAGCATTTTATTCATTGTAAAATTTTTCTGAGGTGTTTTCACGTGTAACAACATTTTGGGTCATTATATTAAACACTAGTTTACCATTATTTTTCCCCGTATGGCTATATGTAAAGATTAACGAGTCTCTAGAACATCTATACAAGGGAATTTAGCCCAAAGTGTTGAAACACCTTGGTTTCTAGACCTTAGAAAATTTCTTGGAATTTTGATCTCTGGACCTAATATGACTCATAGGTATGAGCCGTATGTTGGGGTACGAATGTTATGGTCTAATTGTATTCTAACTAGTGTTGGTTGGTAGGATGAATTTTGATTACTGGAATAGGTACAACTTAGAGGTACGAGTCATATTGGTGGCTATGGATTATTTGGTTCTTTAACTTAATCTTAAACTAGGTTACTTAGGATGGATCTAAGTATGAGTTCCTCAGCATGAGCTATAAGCCAGGGTACGAGTTGTACCCAAGATGCATAAGTTGGACAATATTTAAATCTTTCTTTGTATTTAAATCTGCTAGGGGTACGGACGAAGGGTACATATCGTATGATTTGGATATGAGTTAGTTGGATGAGTCATACGCTGGATAGTGTTTGATCCAAAAGTTTAGGGTAGGGTACGAGTAGAGGATACCACTGGTATTAGAAGGGTATAAATTGTGAGGGTCAGATGTATCCCTGTGATGGGATTTTGGTGCAACTTAATTGGGGTTATTCTAGTTATTTACCCATATATCCTAATAAGGTCCCATGACTTCTAACCTACCTAGGAGGTTATTTACCCTATTATTCCATTCATTAACACTTAGAAACCCTTTTAACACTCTATAATTCTCTCAAAAGCTTTTGGGCAATGAAAGCTAGGGTTTCAACTGGAGGATTGATTTAGGGATTGTCTTAGTGATTTGTTTCCAACATCATCTTGATTTATTTCTCTTCCCTCATTGTTAATTCTATCTAAAACCATAGTTTTTATGAATGTTTTCATGATTTCATTATTTGTATTTTTTTGGTTTTAAAATATAAATTGGGGTTTTTGATATTAAATGGTTGATTATAGTTTTCCATGGTTTTAATTATGCTTTGTGTGCAAAAATAGTGTTTTTCGATAATTGGATTGTATGAGAATGGTTTAATGGTAATTACAATTGGTTTTGGTTATATTATACCCTTAATGTGTTTGATAAAATGCTTATATAGATATGTTCATTGCATTGACTACTTTTAATGGAACTGTTGCTTTTTTTAAAACTTTGTAAAGGAATTATGCATTGTATAAATGGCTTGGAATGGTAAATGGCTAAGGATTATTCTTGAGGTGGTACATGGAATTCCCCAAGTGGTTAAATATAGTAAATGGAAGGGCACATAAAAGTCCCCTTAAACCTATATATGGCTAGCTATGGATAATACTTGCAAGTAAGGACTGGTATAACGATACAAATATTAATGGCATTGGTTAATAAATGGATAGTGGTTTGTTCATTTAGAAATTGATTTAATTGGGTAATAATGGAGGGATGTGTAGTAAAGCCGTAGAAGGTAGAGGTCTTGGAGGGACCAAATCTAGAAACTCATATTTGCCGATGTGAGGTTGGTTTTGGTGACCATGTGCATGATGTCACACTATATTTTGGGGGATGTACTATTCATCCAAAGGTTTTCTTCCTTGGTTGTACTACTACATGCACTAGGGTCCTTTCAGTAGGGAGAACTGAACCCATATAGCCAGTGGGCGGTTTAGGATGGTAGAGCTACACAACCTAGGTAAAGGATTTAAAGGCTTGCTAAACCCAATCCCTTTTGCCGACTTGGTATTATATATATATGTGTGTGTGTATGATTATGTGCATATGGATAGTTTTACTTAGTTTTATAAATGGCATTATATTATCTAAATCCTGAGATCATTCTAGCATTCACCCACTAACCTATTTATTAGTAGTTGTATACCCACGCTATGCAGAAATTGACCATTCTACTCCTCCTACATAGTGATTGGATCAGGGAAATATTTGGATTGAAGTGATAAGCTCCCATCATTTTGAAAGGCTCTATTTTTTGTTTTGGACACTTTTAGGCATTTTGGTTTATTTTTAGACATTGGTTTTGGTTGTGGTTGGGGGCATGACCCACCTAAACTTTATTACTCTTTTTGGTAGAGGTTTTATGGTACTTTTATATATTAAAATAGGCAGGATCGGTATTGTTGTCAGCCTTGGCATTGTTTTAATCTGGTGGGCTGACATCATCAGACATAATTTCTTACTGTTCCATCGTAATTTATTTTTGGACTAATTATATTATGATTTGGAACATCTTTGGTTATGGATGTGTTTATGGCCATTGTATGGTATTGGTTTGGTATGGTTGGATTATTGGTGTGGGATGATTGGACTCAGATGGGTCGGTCACAGTTGTGATCTTATCCCAGAGTCTTTATATGAGCTGTTATACTATATTGTTACATGCTCGAAATTTAGCCAACTCAGGGCAAGCGGTTGGAGGTTGGGTTGGGTAACGGGGGTAGTCTCTGATCTCGACTTGACTTGGGATACCTATTATGATAAGGTCCTTGGGTGGGTCATGTCAAGTTGGTATTAGAGCCTAGATTGATGGTTAATTGGGATTCCATAAAGTCACGTCGAGTTAAGTCTCTTTTAGGTGTGTATAGAATGCTATACTCATATGGGAGAGGCTATAAGGCATTTAAGAATGTTTCACTTTCTTGGTATTCTATTTTTAAGCTTGGAGTCTCAGTCCTGGAATTTTCACTAATCCTTGTTTGTTCGTCTTTCAGATCATGCCTCGTAGAGATAGAACACAAAAAAAATTCTTTTATCCCATCTACGAGTAATGTTGAAGGGGTGCATCCTACTTTTGTGGTTCGTCTTTGATCACATGTTCCTATCCCTGATAGTTTTAGAGTTTCACCGGTTGCTACTAGTCTTTCTTAAGGTAAGGTGGCTAATGTAGAATCCTATCAGTCTATTCATGTTATTGCTAAATTGGTTGTTGCTCAGTTTGAGAGGGATGTGTCTGGTAAGTTATCTGTTGAGGCCAAAAGGGTTGGCTAATTTATGAAGATGGGTCCTCCCATTTTTTTGGAGTAAAGGTAGAGGAAGATCCATAAGGATCATTAGAAGATATAGAAAAGATATTTTGGGTGATGCAGGCTACTAATGTGAAGGGGGTAAACTTTGCACGTTATCATCTCAAAGATGTTGCATATTAATAGTGGAAGAGTTGGGGGATAGAAGTGATGTGGAGGAGTCATCCTTTTGGGATTCCTTATATGGTGCTTTTCTGGATTGTTTCTTTTCTCAAAAATTGAGGGAAGAAAAATTGGAAAAGTTTGTGAATCTTACGGAAGGGAGAATGTCTGTTAAGGAATATGGCTTGAAATTTCATTAGCTATCAAGGTATGCTCCTGATTTGGTGGCTGACATGCGGGCAAGATTGAGGAAGTTTGCCTCTGGGTTAAATTGATATCTGATTTTTGAGAGCAAGACTGCCTTATTGACTAAAGATATGGATATCTCTAGGTTGACTATTCAAATGCAGAAAATAAAGGATGAAAAGAGAAAGTAAGCAGAGTTTGGGGATAGATAAGGTAAGAGAAACAGGTTTTCTAACCAGGGAGGTGCTCAATCTCAGGGTGGTCGGGATAGTGAAAAGTGGCAGAAAAAGAAGTGGGGGAGTTTTGGTTCATACTTTTATCGTAGTGATCCTTACCAGTTAGGCGACAAGCGTTATCATGGTGGTGATAATTTCAAGGCATAGACTACCCAATCTAAGGTAAGTAGAGATTAGTAAAGTTTTTTATGCCCTCCTTATTGATTTTATGGTCGTCCTTATCAGAGTTATTATAATAAAGGAAGGGACAAATTCTTCAAGTATTGACAGGCAGGCCATCAGTTCAGGGGTTGTTCGAGTAATATGGTTTCTACGGGGGGAAATAAGATTCCTGTGGCTTCATCTTCTGCTCCTACACCTGATGGTATTACATCTACTTCTGTTACAACTCCTGGTTCTAGTGTTAGTCAAAATTGGTTGTATGCTTTGGCATCCCGATACGAATCCAAGGCATCACCTGATATCATTATTGGTATGTTATAGGTTTTCTCTCATGACGTATATTAGTTGCTTGATTTAGGGTCCACACTCTCCTATATGACTCCTTATGTGGCTGTATCTTTTGGTTTTGATTCAAAAGTTTTTCAGATCCTTTTTCTGTTTCTTCCTAGTAGGTGACTCGGTTATTGCTAAGAGAGTCTATAGGGGGGTGTGGTACCTTTTATTGGCAAGAAGATATTGGTGGATCTATTTTAGTTGGGCATAATAGATTTTGATGTCATTCTGGGTATGAATTGGTTGCACTCTTGTTATGCATCCTTGGATTGTTGTACCTATAGGGTTATGTTTAGGTTTCTTGTTGAACCAATTATAAAATAAGAGGGTGGTTCTTTAGCTCCTAGAGGGACATTTATTTTTTTATCTTAGTCTCAGAGGCTAATCTTTAAAGATTGTCTTTATCACTTGGTCTGGGTTAAAGATTATAACTCGAAAGGTCCTTCTTTCTAGTCAGTTCCAGTGTTTATGAGTTTCTATAGGTCTTTCCATATGATCTTCTTGGTGTTTCTCCAGATAGGGAAATCGAGTTTGCTATTGATCTAGTTTTGGACACTCATCCGATTCCTATTCCTTCGTATAGAATGGCTCTGATTGAGTTGACAAAACTCAAGGAGCAACTTAAGAATCTTCTCAATAAAGGGTTTATTCATCCTAGTGTATCCCCAAAGGGCGCACCTGTGTTTTTTGTGAGCAAGAAGGATGGTTCCCTTCGGATGTGCATTGACTATAGGCAGTTGAACAAGGTGATGGTCAAGAATAAGTATCCCCTTCCAAGGATAGATGATCTGGTTGATTAGTTGCAAGGTGCCAATTTTTTTTCTAAGATAGATCTTTGGTTTGGGTACCATCAGGGAAAGATTAGGGAGGTGGATATCCCTAAGATAGTTTTTTGTACTCGGTATGGGCACTTTGAGTTTTTGGTAATGTCATTTGGGTTGACTAATGCACCAACGACATTTATGGATCTGATGAATAGGGTTTTTCATTAGTATTTGGATCTTTTCATTATTGTGTTTATTGATGACATTTTAGTTTATTCAAAGAGTGAGGTGGATTATGCTAATCAGCTTCGTGTGGTGTTGCATACCTTAAAGGAATAATAATTGTATAACAAGCTCTCTAAGTGTGTGTTTTAGTTGAACGCTGTAACTTTCTTGGGTCATATTATTTCTAGTGAAGGGATCATGGAGGATCTATAAAAGGTTGTTGCGGTAAAGAGGTGGACTAGACCCACGAATCCATCCGACATTTAGAGTTTCTTGGGTTTAGCCAGGTATTATAGATGGTTTTTGGAAAGCTTTTCATCGATAGCTTCTCCTATAACTAAGTTAACGCAGAAGAAGGTCAAGTTTTCTTCGTCGGATGCTTGTGAAGGGAATTTTAAGAAGTTAAAGGATAAGTTAACTTCGGCTCTAATTCTAGCCTTGATGAAAGGTAATGATGGGTTGGTCGTTTATGATGATGTATCTTGGGTAAGTCTTGGTTGTGTTCTTATGTAGTATCAAAAGGTGATTACCTATACTTCCAGGCAGTTGAAAGTGAACGAGAGGAATTATCCTACTCGTGATTTTGAGCTGTTAACAGTTATGTTTGCTTCGAAAATATGGCAGCATTATTTGTATATTCTTCACGTGGATATATTTTTTGATCATAAGAGTCTACAATATGTGTTCACTCAGAGGGAGCTTAATCTCAGGTAGAGAAAATGGCTTGAACTTCTCAAGGACTATGATATTAGTCTTCACTACCACCTAGGTAAGGCTAATGTGGTTGCTGATGTTTGTAGCAGGTTATTCATGGGGAGATTGGCTCATGTGGTGGAAGAAAAGTGGGAATCGGTGAAGGATATTCACCACTTGGCTTATCTTAGAGTTCTCCTATTGGACTTCAAGGATGGTCGTGTAGTGGTACAAGAAGTGGTTCAATCGTCTCTTGGTGCAGAGATTAAGGAGTAGCAAGTGCTAGACCCTATCTTGATGAAAATCAAGAGTGATGTTGGTGGGCAAAAGGTAGTGGTGTTTGAGATCAGTAGTGATGGTACTTTATCGTTCCAAAGAAGGTTGTGTGTTCCTGATGTCGATGGGTTGCAACAAAGGATTTTGGATGAGGCGCATGAGTCGCTATATGTTATTTATCTTGTCGTGACTAAGATGCTTCATGATATGATATCTATTGGTGGAATGGCATGAAGAGGGATGTGAATGATTTTATGGCCAAAGGCATAGTGTGTCAACAAGTTATGGTTGAGCACATGAGGCCTGGAGGGTTGTATCAAGAAATTAATTAACCCGAGTAGAAATTAGAGGTGATCAATATGGAATTTGTTACTAGTGTTTCTTGATCTTAAAATTAATATGATTTGATGTGGTTCATCATTGATAGGATGACTAAGTCTACGCACTTTTTGCTAGTGCGAACTACCTTCTCGGTGGAAGATTTTGTGAATCAGTATCTTTAAGAGATTGTGAAGCTGTATGGGTACCTGTTTCAATTATTTTTTATCGGGGCACACAATTTACATCTCACTTATGACGATCTTTTTAGAGAGGGTTGGGGACTAAGGTGAGTCTAAGTACTGCTTTTCATCTGAAGATAGATGTATAAGCGGAGAGAACTATTCAGTCACTGAAGGATATGCTTTGGGCTTGTGTGTTTGATTATAGTGGTAATTGGGTTGAGCATCTACCTTTGGTGGAGTTTTCTTACAATAATAGCTATCATTCTAGTATTGATATGACCCCTTTTGAGGCATTGTATGGTAGGAGGTGTAGGTCTCCTATTGGTTGGTTTGAGATTTTTGAGGCAGACGTGTTTGGTCCTGACTTGGTTTATCAGGATATGAAGAAGGTGAAGGTGATTCGGGAGAGGCTTAATGCTTCCCAAAGTCACCAAAAGTCCTATCCAAATATTAGGCATAGAGACTTAGTGTTTGAGGTTGGGGATAATGTTTTCCTCAAGGAATCTCCCATGAAAGGGGTAGTGCAGTTTGGTAAGAAGGGATAGATCAGTCCCCAATCTGTTGGTCCTTATGAGGTTTTGTGGACAATTGGTAATATTTCTTATGAGTTTGAGTTACCTTCTAACTTGATCTTGGTTCATCTGGTCTCTCATGTTTCCATGTTGAGGAAATGAATTGGTGATCTTTTTCGGTTGTTTCTTTGAAAGGATTGGGTATCTTGAATTCTTTGTCTTACGAAAAAGTCCCGATTGAGATCTTGGATACGCAGGGTCATCAGTTGCGGACCAAAGATCTTCGGTTAAGGTTCTTTAGTGGAACCATAAGGTGGAAGAAGCAACATGGGAAGCAGAGGACAATATGAAGTCCAAGTATCTGCATTTGTTTTCTGCTCTTGGGATTCGTGCGGAAGGTTTGTGTCTTCAACACATCTTTATTTTCAGAGTTTGTTAAGGGAAAGATTAATATCCTTGCCTATTTGTTTGCAAAATTTGTTAAAGATTGAAAATATATTTGATAATGCAATAACTCGTGCGTGTGGTTATCCCTACCTAGTTCGTCATTCGAGGCTGAATATTCCTAGTGGGGGAGACTGAAACACCTTAGTTCATGGACCTTAGAAAATTTCTTGGAATTTTGATCTCTAAATCCAATACGTCTTATGGATACGAGTCATATGTTGGGTTACAGATGGTATGGTCTAGTCATATGCTAACCAGTGTTGGTTGGTGTGATTGATTTTGGTTACTAGAATGGATATGACTTAGGGGTACAAGTCGTATTGTTGGTTACAGATCATTTGGTTCCTTAAATTAAACTTAGACTTTGTTACTTAGATTGGATTTGAGTATGAGTGTCTCACTATGAGCCGTAAGCCAGGGTACGAATCATACCCAAGACTCGTAAGATGGATAGTATCTAAATCTTTCTTGGGTTTTAATCTGCTAGGCGTACGAATGAAGGGAACAAATTATATTCTTTAGACACGACTTGGTTGGATGAGTTATATGCTGTATAGTGTTTGGTTGAAAGGTTGAGCCGAGGGCACCAGTAGAGGGTACCACTCGTTTTGGTAGGGTATGATTCGTGAGGGTCAGTCGTATCCCTGTGATGGGATTTTATTGCAACTAAAGTGGGGGTATTCTGGTAATTTTTCCACTTATCCTAACAAGGTCCCATGACTTTTAACCTACTTTGGGGGTTATTTACCCTATTATTCCATTTATTGATACTTAGAAACTCTTCTAAACACTTTGATTCTCTCAAAAGCTTTTAGGCAAGGGAAGCTAGGTTTTCAACTAGAGGATTGATTTGGGGCTTGTTTTGGTGATTTCTTTCCATCATAGTCTTGTTTAAGGCATATTCTCTTCCCTCATTGTTAATTCCATCTAAAGAGTTGGTTTTTATGAATGTTTTCATGATTTCATTGAATGTTTGATTTTGGTTTTCAAATATGAATCGGGGTTTTGATATTAAATGGTTGATTATGGTTTTCCATGGTTCTAATTATGCTTTGTTTGCACAAATGGTGGTTTTGGATAGTTAGATTGTATGGGAATGGTTTAATGGTAATTAGAATTGGTTCGGTCATATTATTCCCCCAATGTATTTGACAAAATGCTTATAAAGATATGTTTATTGCATTGACTATTTTTAATGGAACTCTTACTTGTTTTAAAACTTGGTAAAAGAATTATACAGTTTTTAAATGGCTTGGAATGGTAAATGGATAATGATTATCATTTAGGGGTACATAGAATTCCCCAAATGTTTTAATATGGTAAATGAAAGGGCACTTGAAAGTCTCCTTAAACCAATATATGGTTGGCTACGGATAATACTTGCAAGTAAGGATTGGTATAATGATACCAATATTAATGGTCTTGGTTAATAAATGGATAATGGTTTGGTTATTCAGAAATTGTTTTTAATTGGCTAATAATGGTGGGATGCGTAGAAAACCATGGAAGGTAGAGGTCCCGGGGGGACCAGAAATGGAAGTTCTTATTTTTCGATGTGAGGTTAGTCTTGGTAACTGTGTGCATGATGTCACTATATTTTGGGGGATGTATTTTTCTTCCTTGATCGTGCGACTACATGTACTGGGGCCCTTTCAGCACGGGACCTGAACCTATATAGCCCATGGGTGGTTTAGGACAACAAAGCTATACAACCTAAGTAAAGGTTTTAAATGCATGCTAAACCCGATCCCTTTTCTCAGCATGGTATTATATATATATATACACATACACACTTGGTTGTGTGCATATGGATGGTTTTACTTGGTTTTATAAATTGCATTATTTTATCCTTATCTTGAGATCATGCTAGAATTCACCCACTAACTCGTCTACTGGCGGCTGTATACCTACATTATGCAAGAACCGACCGTTCTACTCCTCCTACCTAGTGATTGACTCGAGGACAACATTTGGACTAAAGTGATGAGTATCATCCTTTCGAAAGTCTCCATTTCATGTTATGGACATTTTTAGATATTTTAGTTTATTTCTGTACATTGGTTTTGGCTATGGTTGAGGGCATGTCCTAATCGAATTTTATTACTTTTTTGGTTAGAGGCTCTGTGGTACTTCTATTGGTTGGAATGGGCAGCATTGATATTGGTGTCAGCCTTGGAATTGGAATAAGCTGGTGGGCCTACATCATTGAACATAATTTCTCACTATTCCATCGTATTTTATTTTCGAACTAATTATATTATGATTTGGAAAATCTTTGGTTATGGCCTTTGTATTGGTATTGGTTTGTTATGGTTGGATTGTTGGTATGGGACAATTGGACTCGATTGGGTTAGTCACGATTGTGATCTTATCCCAAAGTCTTCATGTGAGTTGTTACATTATTTTGTTACATGTTCAAAATTCAACCAACTCAGGGCAAGCGACTGGAGGTTGGGTTGGGTAACGGGGGTGGTCTATGGTCCCGGTTGGACTTGGGACGCCCATTACGACAAGGCCCTCGGCGGGTTGCATCAATTATATTGAAAGGAAGTCTAACTGATTTTTTCCCACTAGTTCAATTGGCCTATCTTTGTTTCTTAATTAAATGAGTCACGTACTGACCATCCTAACACTCTTAGCAGGCCCTTGACTCATAATGACTATAGAAGAAAACTACAAAAATCTTGATGTTCTAATTATTTCAAAATGTTTGAAGGTCATACAATACCATGATTCACAAACAGTCAGGATAGAAATGGACCCTCAGGGGTTCTACCACTAAAGTGGTTGATTACTGGTGTTGTGATATCATTGCGTCAGTAAATTTATTACAATAGCGGTTCATAATAATTCATATAGGGGTTAATGAAATATTTCCCTCATTTTCACACTTACTCCATACTCTCTCAATTCTCTCTGTGCAATCTCCTCCTGACTTTAATTTTAAGTTATATTCTCCTTCCTTACTACTTTTTTAATGTATTTGCCATTATATAATCATAGAAATTCCATTAAAATAGAGAAATTTTGATTGGTTTTGGCGCAAATTTTTGGACTTGAATTTTGATGGTGTTCTTGAATGAAATGAAAAGCATGCTAGGTTCTCTTATATCTACAATTCTTCTAGAATATTTTGGGCATAATAGTGATGTAGTTTATGGTGGATTTATGTCATAGGATAGGTACAAAGTAAAAGGTTATCTTTCCTAATGAATTTGGGTGATTTGAGGATGAATTTGAGTGGTATACACTCCCATTTTAGTGTAAAAAGGTTCATACAAACTTCACTAAGCTTTGATCTATCCTTGATTCTTGAAATTACTGAGAAAAGTTAAAAATTTGCCATGGGAGAGGAGTTTGTGAGTTGGGGATGATAGGATTGATGCAGCAGTACTGCTGCATCAATTAACTAATCGTTGCAGTGGTACTTGATAGTAGCCTTCCCAGGTTTTTATTTTCTTGTAGTTTTCAATTTCTTCCCTCCCATATCACCCTGATATAATTTTTCTAACCTTGAAATAGTGATGTTCATAGGATTAACATGGGCCAACAACAATGCAATTGAATATTTCCTGATGATAAGTATCACGATCATTATGAAGAAAGGATACCACTACATCGGTTCCATGGCTAAGGTATTGTGATGAGAGATGTAGAATAAGAGTTACCAGAGTTCCATGACCAACTGAAGGTCTTTGAGTGGTTGATACTTACCAATCCTATCCCACAACATAACATAGAGATTTTTTAGGAGTTTTATGCCATACTCCCAATGGTAGAGTTGTTGGTGCCCCTTCCCACCATTCGTATTAGAGGGAATGAGGTTTCAGTGGATATTGACATTATCAGTGACTCCTCGGGGGTTCCTAATCACTCAAATGTTACTTTTGAAGCAAAGGTGAGGGAATTAGATTTGAAGTAGGTGGCCTGTGTCTTGGCACAGAGGGTCAAGCTAAATAAGTGAAATGGTCTAGCATCAAGACGACTAAGAAAAATTATTTTTCGATCGAGGCAAGATGTGGTTGTAGTTGGTGTATCGGAGGATTCGTCCTTTGGGAAATATAACAAAATGTGGCCTTTTCTTACCTTTCTTAATGACTAGGATATGTGATAGGGTGGATGTGCCTAGGGATATTCATGATACCATAGATGTATGTGATGTATCATATAACCTTCTAAGGGGTAGGGGAATATGATAAGTTGGTAAGGAAGAGGTAAAGATAGGGGAAAAAAAGAGATTAGCCTGGCCAGTGGGAATGAAGAGTCTAGCACCCCTCCCTCCTAGGCTCCAACATCTCTCGGTGGTTGTGAGGCCAACTTTGCTGCCGTTTGGGCTACCTAGAAAGGAATCAAATGCCTCCTCTTGGGTTGGATCCTTTGATCTCGACTGCCCTAGTGTACCTAACCCAAGCCTATGCAGAGCTTTGAAGGGTGCTAGATGAGGAAAATAAACCACTCCCAAAACTGCATACTAGTGAGGATGTGAAAGGCGGTACATGTGATGTTTAAGTGTACCTCCCCTACTAAGAAACTTCCAAAGATGAGTAGGACGGATGTCAAGGATATTCATTACTTAGAGGGATGTCAGAGGAGAGTTCAGATGCCTCGAGCCTCAAAGATGATGCCACTATCTAGTTCTCCCCCGTTTTTCATGTTTATTGATTTAGGATTTAGGCTGCCCCCATTTAGGGCATATAACAAACCATTACTTTGTTTCTTGAATTTTTAGGGCATATATCATTCTCGCACCTTTAAACATAGTTGTTTTAGCTTATATTGCATGTAAGAATTGATTTTTATTGTTATTTATTGTGAATATTGGTTTGCTTCGCAATGATTGAGTAGTGGAAAAAATAGGGAAAAAGGCTTATAGGTAACAACCTGGAGCTGCTTTACCAGTTAATCTTATCGTTTCCGCGGTAAAAGTTTTTCTACAACAGTAACCTCATGTGGTTCCATTTCTTCCCTTTTTACTAACTATTTCCACGTCTTTTTTCATACAAAACCTAGCATACTATTTCTGTTTCTAGCTCTCACTCTCATAGTTTTTAAGGTCTAGAGCGATTAAATTGTGACTCAAACATTATTAAATGCAACTAACTCCCAACTTGATTAATTCTAGCACATTTTTACCTTCCTTTCCTCTCAAGCACCATATACCGTACGATGGTCCATAAAAATGGCAAGGCACCTGGGTAGTTTGTTAGGATCCGATTAGAAATTAAGCAGTACTCCAAATCATAGAGATATGAGGCATTCCTCAAGTTGAATAAATGAAGATAAACCCAGAGATCAATCAATTCTCATGACCCATAGGTCCCTTGGCCACACGTTATACAATTCAACTTGCATAATGAATTTTTGTACTTAAGAAGTTTAATAATCCAACAACTAGGTACAATATGATCAATAATAAACATCCATATAAGAAATGCAAAATGTGCTCTATCATATCAAAACAAAAATATTCAAAGCACAAGTTAAGACAATGTCAAGAAAATTTTACAACATAATAATTCGACACCCATGCTTCTTATTGACCTTTATTGGTTGGAATGCCATGTTCCAACCTTTCAAATGTGAAAGAGATATCAATTCCGACTAACTATTCACAATAATGATGGTTGATATTTCGTCTACCAAATACCAATTGTATTCATCTTGAGGGGGGTTGAACAGTAAAATAACATGATGGGAGACAAGGATGTGGAACATACTCGTAGACGCCTTGTAGCCTCCTATAGATTTGATATGGATGTTAGCACATCAATCTACATGACTATACTTGACATTTTCTCTTGTACTATGAGACTAGTAAAATGGGCGCAGAGACTATCTTGTCACGACCCAACTGATGAATTGTGAGGGCTCCTACCTAACACCTACCCCCAAATAGGAGATCCCTTATTAATGAACCATTCATTTAATGAGAAAGTTAAAATAATTTGTTTTCAACAACATAATCCAATTGACTCATACATATGTAATTCTAGTTTAATATATTTGACATATAATAGTAATATGAAAAATAATCAACAACGAATCCCTGGAAACTAGCCTAAATTGGTACAAGATCACTAGACAAGGAACATGGAAGTCCATGACACAACATCCATATAGGATAGAAAGGATGGGAGTTACTACCGAGTGCTCACTATTGCTATTGTAAAAATGCCAACTGACTTGTACCATGGCTATATCCTCAGTTGGAGATACAATAAGCATAACATTAGTACAATCTCACGTACTAGAAGGTATCATCTGCCAATTATGGTTAGAAAAAAATAAAATTAATAGTACATATAAAGAAATCATAACATCAAGTAAATTTTTTTTCTCTAATCCTTAATTATATAATTATTAACACCACACTTTTAGCATCTCTGTGACCTACCTGCCATTTAACCTTTTTTTTATATCTTTGACCTGTGAGAATTCATTTCAACTCTCCTTAGAAAATGTCACAGACCTTACTATCTTAGACTCTGGGGAATCCTTCGGTTGACCCAATCTAGCTAGGTACATATAAGAATAGTATTTAACACAATCCACGCTTTTATGCTCACCTGTATGCTAATATACTTAGAGTAAATAATCATTAAACTTAAACTAGAGAGCACCTTGTATTAATGGTTTGCTACCGTACTCTATCCATACTACCAATAGGTTGGTCCACACAAGGAATAAACAACAACACATAAATATACTTCAAAATTCAAGGAATATGAATGAACGCATGTACGTAAGATGTGCATGTTATCTCTTTCCCTTTTTAATCTTATCAACATCATCATCATCTCATCACTATCACCATCATTATCAACTCATCAAAAATATCATGAACATTATAAAAAATCATGATAGAAATAATAGTACCACCATCCTAATCATCGCACCTTCACAACATTAATGTGTATGAAAATAAAATGTATTCAATAATCACAAACAGTGCCCCAAAATAAACACAATCACTGGTTCACATATAATTATAGAGAAATCAATCTTGGTTATGTACATATCCTTATGTACATACATCAACATAATCATGTATACCATGCCTCCTATAAAACTGTAGAGGTTCTAATTAGGGGTTATGACTAGCCCTCCTTATCTGTAACTCATATTCAGGATTTTAACATCACGCTCAAACTCCTTTCTATGTACTTCTCTCAGAATTCTCATACTTGACCTTACTAACCTTACCTTGGTTATTTTATGACTTTTATCAACTTATCTACTGTATCATTTACCTTGCCACTAGGTTGTATCCTGATCTGTTCTATACCTTTGTTACACCCATGGGTCACGTAAAACTCTTTTAGGTTATTATTAACCCCTACTTTATATTTATGCTCTGTTAACCTTCCTTAATGTAAGACATGACCATTATAATGACAATATCTCCCTCTATCAACCTTAGCTCATTACTTACTCTTCTCTTTTACCATACTTTACTCAAACCCTACTTATACACCATAATATTCAATCAGTTAGTCTAGATTCTCACAAAATTCCACCTATTCCACACTAAAAATATCACACTAATGGGGCATAATAATAGTTAACCATATTTTATGACTTAATAGGATTTTTTTGTTTTTATCATTCCAAACATAGTGCCTGAAGGCCTCATGAAGCTTGTATTATGAAATTTAATGCTATGGAGCTGGGGTTTGTTCATGGTGTTTTTGGGGGGAAATAAGACCTAAGGGGATATGATAAATGAGGATTTTAAAATTTACCTCGGGCTAGCTATTGCCAGGCTACCACTGCAATGGTTTATTTACCGCTGTAGTGTTTAGCTTACAGTTACAATGGTAGGCAGTAGGCCAACCTAACTCTTTCTTTAATTCTTGGCCCAGTTATGTTGGGCCCATTTTTTGCCTCAAAATTAATCCCCCCCGGTCCACTAGGAGCATTATATTCATTGAAAAAATTTTCTAAGGTGTCTTCACACGTAATGATGTTTTTGGTCATTACAAATAAATTTGAAAAGTATGATGCTACCACAAAAGTGTTTCCAAAGATAGTCGAAATCAAGAGAGCTGAATTAGAGAGAAAGTTGCTGAACAGGACTTCCACTCCACCTATTACTCCTCGATCAATATGGTAGATGGAAATATGAAATTTAATTTTTTACAAATCAATGGTTGTGTGTATGAGGGCCGGTACCTATCCTTTAATTTATTTACTTCTATTTCACTTTTTATACTTTCCAAGAGGCACAAATCGATAATTGTGTAGGCTATGGCCAAGTTTGTCGATATTTTTCTAATTTAATGAAAAACCTCCCCCTATTGTGAAAATATTTACTTTTATTTTATTAGCTACTTGCTATTATCTAACTTTCCTTGTTTTTGAAAAGAGTAATAAAAATCTAAAATCTACCAATGTCATGTCATGTAAAAAGTGAATATGAAAATCAAGGAAGATAAAGATGAATGGGAAACAATGATTCCAAAATAGTTAATAGAAGAAACAAAGAGTTCAAGAATCATTGAACACCTAATCTAGAAGAAATTAATGTGGTTAACCAGGGAGACGATGACAAAGTTAATGAAACTAGGGTCGGTGTCTTTCTAAAGAAGCTTATCAATCCTCTCAAGGGATACATTGACATGTTCTCCTAGTATTATGATAATATGCTAGGAACTGTACAGTTGATCCTTCCTTCTATCAATATAAGAGAAATGAAGGCATGTGCTATTTAGAGGAGCCTCGATTCTATCCTAGTGTGATGGACAAGAGTAGCCAAAGAAAATAAACCCCAATGTAATGAAAAGACACTGCATCTGAATATGGTATTTTTCTTGTATCCCTTTCCTTAAAATATATTTTTTTCTTAATCTATTTGTTTTATGCTTTAAAATAGCTTAAAATTACCCTATATCTTTATGCAACCTATGTTTGACCTGAATTTCGAATAAAGAGATATGTAGGTAGTCTATGTTGACTTCGGTCAACCCTTTATGAAATTTATTTTCCCCACCTTTTTATAAACTAAATGATGACCTGAATTTCCAAAAGTGGGATATGTAGGCAACCTTTGTTGGCTTTGTTCAATTCTTTAGTTTTTCTAGATCTCCCTAGCGTAGCTTTGAACTATGTTTGACTTGATTCCTACTTCAACAGGATAGGTAAGCTCCTTATTGGATCAATTATATTACTCTAAAAATTAAAATAGGGTATAATTTTTGAAAAGGAATCTCAAAATTTCAGAAGAAAAAGATCATCATTCAATAATGATCCTTTGGAAGATCTTGACAAAGAATACAACTTAAATGGATTTTGAGGAGAGTCTCAAGATCTCCACAGAGTCAATAACTCAATATTTGTATCAAAATTATTTAACTAGGATAGAAACTTTGAGTATGATTTCAAAATTTTTATCGAGATAGGAGTTCAAACCCTAAGAATTCTTCAACACCAGGAAATCCTAATTTCTTCTCCAATTAGAGGAGCTACATTTGACCTAATTCCTACTTCAACATTATACGTAGGTGCCCCAATGTCTTGGTTTTATCACCTCAAGAAATGGAAACTGTAGTAGAATTTTCTAGAAGGAACTCAAAAATTCAAAAAAGGAGATTAACCTTCTACACAGTTAGAACAAAGAACATGTTAAGGAAAAAATATAAAGAGGATTTTGGTGGAAAATCTTAAGATCCGCATGGAGTGTCAACTCTTTTATCAACAAACTCAAGAATAGCTTATAGATATCTAATTGGGTTTAAGGAGGACCTCAAAATTTTAACCAAGCTTAATTCGTGAGTTCAATCTTTGAGATCTCCCTAGTATCGAGAGATCAGATCTACTTAAGAAATCCTCAGCTACAACAAATTCCAAATAGACCAATCCTTAGCTAAAAAAAGTTTTTGGAAGGTCATTTTCAAACTCCCCAGCCACGGTGCTAAAAGATTTCTGAAGCTCATCAGTAAATGTCATATGGTTCAAGCCTCAAACAAAGGATGTCCATTGAGCTCACATATGATGTGATAAAATTGGCAAAGAACCCTCTACAATTTTTTTAAAAAATTAGTTTTTAAAATTAATTAGTTGAAAAGCCTATCATTTAAATTGTTAAACTAATTCTACTTATATCTACTAACTCGAGAGTTGAGGCAAGCGTCTGAAGATGACATACGCCTAAAGATAACAAATAATGGGAAAGTGGTAAGAAGAAGACAAAAGATCAAAGAAAGTAAACATGGATAAGTTTCACCAAAACTAATAATTTTTCTGTGGATACAGGGGTTACCATACAAAAAAATGACATTTTCTTTTAAATCACTCACTAAACTAGGAACCTCACTGAAGCATAAATCTCAAGAATGGTATTTATGTTTGTCCCTAAAGTTGATTTTAAACTCCCATTTAGAATCAATGACCTCTTGATATATGTATTTTTACTAAAAAGGGAATATCAATGATAAAATTAGGCGTCTGATCAATAAGCCTTCTCTAAAATAGTCACTAGAAAAAAGTGACCTTGCGTCTACTAAATGTTCACCTTGAGTATGGGTACACACAAAGGAGTTGGATCAATAATGGAGAAATCAAAAGGATTATCCAGTAAGGAGATGTACAATGATGTCCTCTTCAGATCTGCCACAAAGCAAAATGGGCATATAATATTTGCAAATAGTAGTTAAGTTTTCCTCAGAAAGGGATTATAACTACTTTTACTTTCAGAGAACTTGCTATCTTAATACCTTCCTGAAAAGATGAGATTAAAGATAGACTAAGCATTTGGATTATGATTCTAAGTATTTGTCTTTTAAAATTTCATAAAACTTGACTTTGGTTTTCATCAAGAGCGACACTATGTCTATTAACCATTTACCTCAAGTACATGTAGAAAACCCAACACATCGATAAATAGAATCAGTTCAATATTCTCTTCAAAATTCTGAGGGACATTACATACCATGTTGAGAGGTACATTGTATTTTATCACATACCATGCTGATAGGGCCATTTCATCCTATTACATGTCACTACAAGAGGGTTATTTCATCTATTTAAATGTTAGTACCGAGAGGGACATGTCGAGAGGACCATTTTATCATATTTTATGTCACTATCAAGAGGGACATTTCATCTCATTACAAGGGCATGCTGAGAGGACCATATCTAGAGAGCCATACTAAAGGAATCATACTGAGAGGGCTATGCCAAAATGGCCATCATGCCATTCTGATAAGTCTTTATAAACTCTCATCATTTGTAGATGATAAGTTTTAAGATTAAAACATGCTTTGGAGCATATATGTAACTTTCCCACATGAAGATAACACAGTCTAGCATTAAGGATATATTAGTATTTTGTATCTATAAACAACGCAAAATTGTTGTAGCCCGGTGTTGAGGATATTTTAAGCACTTCATGTACCAACATTTGAATGCTTAAACATATCAAAGTTGAAGAAGTACAATGTCTAAGGGATGTATCTAATTCACTATCAAAAGACAAACAACAAACTAGACTTCTCAGAAAGTTGACAATTTAAAGGTTATCTGCGAGCCATAATATTTGAAATAGGATAGTTTGTGTGATTACCCTAAAGTTAAAAGTTCATGGGATCTCCATTGAAATAACATCCTAATGAATAGTATGAAAGACTACCCAAAAATTAATAGTTCAAAGGTTATCTATAAGCCACAACTAAATCCTTATCCATTTATATGTGAAATTATCAAAATTAATAGTTTGAGAGTTCTGTATAAGTTGAAACATATCCAAGATTGATTATTTGTAGGATTACCCAAATATTGATAATTTAATGGATATTCATAACCCATATTGCATCCAAAGTAATATAATGAGCAGGATTACTTAAAAGTTAGCAATTTAAGGGATATTATAAGATATCTCTTATCCTAGGTTAATAATGTGCAGGATTACCCAAAGTTTTGGAAACTCAAATGACATTTGTAAGTTATCTCATATCCAACATTGAATGATATGAAAGATTACCTAAAGATCGAACCCTCAAGAGATATGTATGAGTCATATCAGTATACAAGATGTGCAAGACTTTGTCAAGGTCCTATGAAAAGATCATTACCGATAGCCAATGTGGTTATTATTTCGAATACGAGAAGGATTATGGGACACTAAGTGGGATACCATATTAATAAAAATTGTGGTTGCTGGCACTATCCTATACAAAATATCAGTGGGGTTCAACAAGGCCACCCCATTTTAAAAGTGTTCAAATTACTAAATGGGCTAGTATATTCAACAATAGAGAATGTTGCTATTAATACATCACTACGAGTATCTAAGAGGGTTACCATATTAAAAAAGGTTATGTGGTTGAAGGAACTATTCTACCAAAAGTGTCGTTGAAGTCCAAGAGGGTCACCCTACTTTAAATAAATTTTGAATCGCCAAAAGAGTTACCTTCTCCAACACCCTAGACGGTTGATATGTCTATTGTTTCAAAGATGTATTTTCCTTCAAAACAGGTACGAAGTAGGATGACATTACTTCTCGAATAATAAATCATGCAGAGATATGGTAAGAAATAATATATACCTTCATGCATTATGTGTATCACTAATAATTTTGTTTGAGATCTTATTGATAACGCTCAATCTACAGCTCTCGTGGGAGTGTAAAGCGGTCGTTAGAAAATATAGAACCCAACCTGGGTTGGGTGTCGATCCCACAGGGAATAGCTTGGCCAACAAGTAAGCAAAATTACTAAACTTTTGGTGCAAGTCTCGTAAAAGGGGGGATTGTAATGTGTAACGAAAACAATAAAGTAAAAGCTGAAAATAATAAAGTAAAGAGAGAAAGATTGTTACGTAAGTTGTAAACAATGAGAATTGAAGCGTTGGGGTTATGTCCACCTTCTGAGGTATACGTCTCTATTGGCTATGAGTGTGTAGAATTCTGACATGCAACTGCTTATAGAGAATTGTATTCGATGGTAAATCCAAGCGTCTCTCGACCTAAACAAGGACTATTTCACTATAACTCTCTCGAGCTTAAAGTGTGTCTAACGGTACGAATTCTCCAAGAGGTTAGTCCAGTTACGGCACTAGCTTTTTAATAGGAAAGGGTGTCCTACTACCTTGACATTATCTCTTTTCCAGACAAATAACCTTTCTCTTGAACAAGTTAAATGTTAGACTGGCGTATTCTTGCGTTTGCAACTGCAAAGAATATGGATTAAGATGAAGAGAATAATGATATAAGCAATATACGTGTCATGAACTCACAAACTCACAGCAATAGATAGTATCTCATTCGGCTTCCATAAACCCAACAGAGAGGTTTAGTTACCCATGAATGCGAAGGAGATCACGATTGACATTGTTATTATATCATAATATGGCGTAATGGCGTGTAGGTCAAGTGATAGGCGTGTGGCATGTTTCCTTGGCTTGGTAACGATTCTCTTGTTGTGGAATTTAAGAATAGAAGAGTAGAAGAAAAAATAGAATTAATGAAAAGATTAGAAGAGTTGTAATTGAGAAGTAGAATGTGTCTCTCCACTAAGGGAGGACTTAATTAAAAATCTCTAGCATGATAGGGTATTTATAATACCCATATCCTAATCCTACTAGGTAAATAAATATCTAACCAAATCCTACTAAGCTAATGAAATACTTAACCCGAGTGTACTAGGTTAATGTAACACTATCATAATCCAAATAAACTAATGAAATACTTAACCCAATTGTACTAGGTTAATGTATCATTGTCAAAATCCAGCTTTGTGTCTGTAAGTCTCCAAAGTCTTCAAAAATGTTGTTTTAGCCCGGGACAGATTTTCCATGCAGTAGTTTTGGTCCTTAGGCGTGTAAACTCCCTTTCCTTCCTTCGTGAGCTTTATTTTGCATCTAGTAAGCCATAAAATGCTGAATTATGCATCATTTATACCTGAAACTTTACTAATCATGTTAGTTAGCTCATTTATAGGAAAAAAGACTAAAAGTGCATGAAATATATAATTTGTTCTCAAAACTAGGCTAAAATATGGGCAAAATATATTGATATAGGCTTGTAAATTCGCCTATCATCAACACCCCACAATTAGATCTTTGTTCGTCCTCGAACAACATATCATGTCCTTCTAAACATCAACTTAGGGTTTTTACAACAACAACACAAAACATTTATCAAGACAAGCAGAACAATTATCAACAAAGAGTAGCTTTCTGATTATAAGTAGAAACAATTTAACCTCAAGTATAGACTCGTGATGGTGATCAACTCGCATGCACACGTTAAAGTGCATAGAATCATATACAACTATCCAAAACTCATCAACCATGTGTGTCTCACCATATAGTACCCATAATCACTCACAAATATAGCATATTTTCAAACATGGGTATCAAACTATCCTTGTTCTCGCTCTCACAAAGATTTCATATGTAGCAACTGATGACCATAGGCTTGCCCTTAGTGTAGTACTCTACTAAATGTCAGAATGTTAAGATTAGGATCAAGTAGGTCTTTTGATGGTTGTAATGTAGGCTAAGGGACGGGTAGGACTATTTTGGCCAGGAATAGTGACTAAGCTCCTAAGCGCTTTAATACATCACATTGTATCATTGACACTTTTTCTTTCAACCTTTCTTCTTTCTTTTATTCTACCACCCTTGTTCTCCTCTTTTTAAGCATAACTCACTTTTCAGCTTTCTTTTCCTTTTTCTTTTCATAACATACCCCTTATGATAGCACTTTTTTTTTCATAACTCATTCAAGCACCATTACAATTTATAGCATCATACTTACCCAATTTCCTCTTATGTTGTCACATGACTTTTTTTTTTATTTAAAGCACGTAGGAATTTGGATCAAATTACGGTCTTAAAAAAATGGATTAGGCTTACATACAAGGTTTTCAAAGAAATAGGCTAAAGGCTCAAAAGGGTTTAACTAGGGATGATGTCCATGGGTAGGTAAAATTGAAGGTAAACAAATATAGGTTGCCAAAGAAATGCCTAAATCATATCCTAAACTTACACTCCTTATTTTCGCTTTGCATACATACCAGGCAAGTTCTAGCATCAGCCACATACATAGAAGATACTATTAATCTCACACACACAAGGCACATAGTCGACTTGATTGGAAGTAATATAGACTCTCGATCCAACAAATGAAGGAATTGAACCACAAAATATCACATAATGAGTCACAACTAGAGTCTAAACGTCTTAATAGTCACAATTGTAACACATACTCTTGTTATAATCTGATGCTGCCTGTCAAAATAATTTCATGCGAATCTAGAAAAAAAATTTACTCCTAAAAAAACTTAACTTAACTAAAAAAAAATCGAAAACACACACAAAAAAAGTAAACAAACATAGATGCAAATAGAGAAGTATAGCATGCGATACCGCCACCCCACACTTAAATGGGACACTGGCCTCAGTGGAAAATAAATATGAAGAACCTGGTTAGTTGGACTCTTCCTCAATGTCGGGGGTCATACCCCCGTCGTCTGAATCATCATAAGAGTCATCGTCAGAGTTCTCCTCCTCGTCAGAATCAGGCAAGCGTTGATCGTCATCAGTCGGCACATCATCATCTAGAGGTTCCTCAAAGTATACGCCCACTCCAAACACCTCCCGTGCATGCATGTTCATTGGGTAGTCGTGGTTCAGCTGTTGGAGCTCTTCAGCAGTTGGAATACGTCCACCACTCATCATAGTAAATCGTGTCATGCCGTAGAGATGACGGAAGAAACTCTCATCACGAGCATGTCTCTCCACAGTAGTTTGACACCATGAGTTGTTTCAGAATCTTTGACCTTGGTGAGGTCAACCTTCTTTGGGTTATGTGGGAGTTTGTGGTCAGCTGGTTCCTCTTCGATATCCTCCTTCCGCAAGATTGCTGTCAACAAATTTCCAAATGTGAAGTGAGACCTTTTGTGGAGTCTGGCCTTCCTCATGGTAGAGCGAATGATTGCCCCAAAGTTGATAGGGACATTAGTCATCAAAGCATAGACCAAACACACTCTATCTCTTGATATCTTGGTGTATTAAGTCCCCGGAATAAGACATGAGTTGACAATGCGCATCCAGATTCTTGCTTCCCTATTTAGTGGAGCATAGGGGAAGGTGTTGTGTCGGCTTGTTTCTTTATGTCTGCCCCACCTTGCCATCGATCTGCTTTCACAAAGTGTGTGTTGTATTGCTCTATAAGGAGGCCTACTGTACAGCTCTTTGAGTGGTGCTGTGTCGACCGAAGGTAAGCCAAGAAAAGAGTTGATCCAATCCGCGGTGAGCTGTAACACTTGGCCCCGAATTTTGACTTCATTGCCTGTTGTGTTTAGCGACCAGTTGGCATAAAATTCTCTTGTTAAATCAAGTTTGCATTCTCCCATGTCGCGGAAGATGAAATCCAGCTTCAATGCCATTATTTTTGCCAACATATGCGGCTCCTTCTTTGATAAGGTCTCCTTGTTGATCAAGTCGACGTGCACATATTTTCTTTCTTTGTTGTTGCTGTAACAAGATTTGGCTTCTTCCTCAAGAACCCATTTTATTCCAAACCTTCTGCGGGGTAGTTGTGCTGAGGATGATTCTCCTTGGTCCTTTCGACCTCTCTTCTTGCCCTTTTGAGACGTGGTAGCCTTCTGCTTGCGTTGCCTTGCTTTAGGTGCCATTGTACCTGAGATTGCTTGAAGCTTGTGGAGATGGTTTTGTGAATTGGAAGAGCAAAAGAAGAAAATTTTTAGAAGATTTGGATGAGTAAGCGGCGCCTTTAGGGTATATTCTAGTGTGGTTGTGTTATAAAACTAAGTCCCCTTTATATAGGAAGAGTATGGGTCGGGTTATGACCCATTTACAATCGGTTTTGGAGACAAAATTCCCACATATGCGGCGTATAATGCTTAGCATAGACATGACATATGCGGCGCATTGTCTATAGCATAATGGGACATATGCGCCGCATAGTCTATGGAATTTGTAGACATATGCGCCGCATAGTCTATGGCATATGAGATACTGAGACCAAATGCCATAGCATAGGCGGCGCATAGTGTATAACACACTAGATTCCGAGACCTTAGGCTATAGGATAGGTTGTGCATCATTCGTGGCCTAGTTTTACCAAGGCCTAGCCTTCCTCGAAGCCTATTTTGGCGTGAGAAAGGCTCAATCCATAGCCTTATGCATCACCATTCCTAACTTACCAACTTTACCATACAATGCGTCCAAATCATCAATTGAAATCAATCTCCTCGTTGAATACTTCTTGCACCTATTTTTGCTCAAAACAGATGAAAACGATTAGTACGATGGGTTGCCTCCCACCAAGCGCCTTAGTTTTGGTCGTGGCACGACTCTTATTTTTGGATTTTCAGTTATCAAAAATGAAACAAGTACCAAAATGACAAAACGATAAAATGATAAAACGATAAAATAATGGGTTGCCTCCCATCTAGCGCCTTATTTATTGTCGTGGCTCGACGTAATAATCTCGATTACTTAGACTTCATCGAGATAAGTGATGGCCATGTCATTTATCGAGTTAAGAGGACCGATATAAGGCTTAACACGTTGGCCATTCACTTTGAAAACAACACCCTTATCGCCTTCCAATTCGACTACTCCAGACGAGTAGACTTGGATGACTTTAAATGGACCAAACCACTTTGATTTTAACTTACCTGGGAAGATCTTAAATCTGGAGTTAAAGAGTAGTACCATGTCACCTTTTTGGAAGTTTCGTCGAACAATCCGTTGATCATGATACTTCTTCATTCGCTCCTTATATAAACCTGATCGTTCATATGCATGGAGACGGAATTCATCTAGTTCGTTCAGCTGCTCCAACCTCATATTCTTCACATCATCCCAATTCAAGTTCAATTGCTTCAATGCCCACAATGCCTTGTGCTCGAGCTCAATGGGTAGATGACAAGACTTCCCATAAACTAGCTGATAAGGTGACATACCAATGGGTGTCTTGAAAGCAGTCCTATACACCCATAGTGCATCATCTAGCTTCCTAGACCAATCCTTCCTATTAGCATTAACCTTCTTTGCAAGGATTTGCTTGATCTCACGATTGGAAACCTCTACTTGTCCACTAGTTTGGGGATGATAAGGCATAGCCACCTTATGTTGCTTGACACCATACTTAGCCAATACAGATTTGAATAGCTTGTTGCAAAAGTGAGATCCTCCATCACTTATGATAGTACGAGGTACTCCAAAGCGAGAGAAGATATTCTTCTTTAAGAACACTACAACATGCTTTCCTTCATTGTCGGCCAATGCTACAACTTCAACCCATTTCGAAACATAATCCACCGCAACCAAGATGTATTTCATTCCAAACGAATTCACGAATGGACCCATGAAATCAATACCCCACACATTAAAGAGTTCTACCTCCAGAATTTCGGACAGGGACATTTCATGGTGTTCTGAAATAGCACCTTGACGTTGGCATTGGTCACACCTTCTAACATAGTCGTATGCATCTCTAAATATCGAAGGCCAATAATAACCACTTTGCAAAACTTTTCTTGCCGTTCGATTGCCTGCATGATGTCCTCCAACTTGCGAAGTGTGGCATGCTTCTAATATAGTGGGCACTTCTTCATAGGATATACATCGTCGAATGATACCATCCGCGCATCTTCGAAACAAATAAGGCTCATCCCAATAGTAGTGCTGAACGTCATGCATAAACTTCCTTCTTTGATGGTAGGATAAATTGGCAGGTAGCATATTACTCACCACGAAATTTGCAAAATCAGCATACCATGGTAATTTCTCCACTGTTATTGCTAATATCTCCTCGTCAGGGAATGCATCATCAATCTGAATTTCAGGTTGCCCACATGTTCATTCTCAAGTCGAGATAGATGATCGGCCACTTGGTTCTCGCAACCTCTTCTATCTTTGACCTCATAATCGAACTCTTGCAGCAGCAATACCCATCGAATCAACCTTGGTTTTGCACCCTTCTTCGTCATTAGATACCTAAGAGCTGCATGGTTTGTATGGACGATCACCTTAGTACCTAATAGGTAGGCACGAAACTTCTCGAATGCATACACAAACGCTAGGAGCTCTTTTTCAGTAACAGTGTAGTTTCTTTGGGCTTCATTTAGGACCTTACTCGCATAGTAGATAGGATGAAATAGTTTCTCCTTTCTCTGTCCAAGAACAGCACCAACGGCTACACCACTAGCATCACACATGACTTCGAACGAGAGCGTCCAATCTGGTGCTACCATGATAGGGGCTTCAATGAGTTTTCCTTTAAGGCATTCGAATGCCTTTAAGCAATCTTCATTAAATTCAAACTTAGCATTTTTCTCCAGTAGTTTGCACAATGGACTAGAAATTTTGGAAAAGTCTTTGATGAATCTGCGATAGAACCCAGCATGGCCAAGAAAACTACGAACTCCCTTCACCGAAATTGGAGGCGGTAGCTTCTCAATAACCTCAATTTTTGCTCGATCAACCTCTATTCCTCTTTCGGAGATCTTGTGCCCAAGAACGATTCCTTCTTTTACCATGAAGTGGCACTTCTCCCAATTCAGCACAAGGTTGAACTCTACACATCTTTGCAATGCCATGCTCAAGTTTGCCAAACACGCTTCAAAAGACTCACCAATAACTGAAAAGTCATCCATAAATACCTCCAAAGTGTCTTAAACTATATCAGAGAAAATAGACATCATACAACGTTGAAAGGTGGCTGTTGCGTTACATAACCCGAATGGCATACGTTTGAACGCAAACATACTATATGGGCATGTAAACGTTGTCTTCTCTTGGTCTTCGAGAGCAATACAAATCTGATTATAACCTGAATAACCATCCAAGAAGCAAAACCATCCTTTCCCTGCTAATCGATCTAGCATTTGGTCCATAAATGGCATAGGGAAGTGATCCTTGAGTGTCTAAGAATTAAGCTTGCGGTAGTCCATGCATACTCTTCATCCAGTAACGGTCCTGAGTGGAATAAGCTCATTCTTCGCATTTGCGACCACCGTCATACCTCCTTTCTTGGGTACACATTGTACAGGACTTACCCATGTGCTATCAGAGATAGGATATACAACTTCTGCATCTAACCACTTGATAATCTCCTTCTTCACCACTTCTTGCATAGGTGGGTTTAAACGCCTTTGATGTTCAATGGTGGGTGTGCACTTTTCTTGAAGCTAAATTTTATGTGTGCAAATCCAAGGTGGAATACCAATAATATCCGCAATGGTCCATCCAATGGCTCTAATATGCTTGCGTAAGATTGCAATAAGAGCTGCAACTTGTTGCTCACCCAAATCGGCTGCCACTATGACTGGAAGAGTGTTTTTGCTTCCTAGGAATGCGTACTTTAAATGACTTGGCAGCTCCTTCAATTCTAACATGGGTGGTTCGTCAATAGATGGCTTAGCTGGTGGTGTGGGTTGATTCTTGAGATCAAGATCCAGCTTCTTGTAAGTATAGCGATAGGTCCCTAATCCCGATAGAGCACAAATAGCTTCTTTAGAAATTTCAGCATCCTCAATCTCTCCTTTCATGAGCAAAACCTCCAAAGGATCATCAAGAATTTGCTCTTCTTCAAGTCATTCTTTCTCATCATCAAGGACAACATCAGCCACAGAAAATACACTCAGATCTTTGGGTTGCTTCATTGATTTGCAAACATCAAAACGAACCACTTCGTCATTTATTCGGAGTGAAAGCTCATTAGCTCTCAAATCAATGAGCACACTTCCTGTAGCCAGGAAAGGGCGCCCCAAGATTATGGGAACCTCAGAATATGCTTCACAATACAAGATGACAAAGTCTGCTGGGAAGATAAATGAAGAAACCTTTATCAAGACATCGCATAAAATACCAATAGGTCATTTTACCGACCTATCCGCCATGACAAGCCTCATATTGGTTGGTGTAGGATCTCCTAACCCCAATTTCTTGTAGATTGATAATGGCATCAAGTTAATGCTGGCTCCTAAATCACATAATGCTTTGGAAAAGTTCAAAGATCCGACGGTGCAAGGAATAGTGAAAGCTCTGGGGTCGGCCTTCTTCTGAACTATCGATCGGGTAGCAATTGCACTACAATGATGCACATCATGGTTCAGCTCATAACTTGCTGCCCTCTTCTTAGTCAAAAGATCTTTCATAAACTTCGCATACCTAGGCATTTGTTCAAGTGCCTCTACCAGTGGAACATTAATGGTCAGCTGCTTTAACATAGTCATAAATTTGCTGAACTTAGTGTCATCCGCCACCTTCTTCAATCTTTGGGGAAAAGGTGGTGGTGGGTATGGAAGTGTTCTCTCCGTGGCTTTCTTCTCCTCTTACTTCCGTTTTCCCTTTTTTCAGGCTGCACGTCACTAGGTGTAACGTCCTTGACGTTGGATGTAGTTGTTGCGGCATCATCTCCTTTTGCAACGTCACTAGGTGTAACATCCATGTCCATAATTTTTTCAACCATTTGCTTTCCTGTTACTGAATTTTCCAGCACCTTACCACTTCTGGTAGTGATGGCCATGCATGACCCATCATTCCTTGGGTTTTGCACCGTATCGCTCGGTAAGGTTCCAACCTTTCTTTGATTGAATGCTGCTAAAAGTTGGCTTAATTGCTGCTCTATTTGCTTGATAGAAGTGGAATGAGAATCAACTAATTGCTTCATGGAGGACAAATCATTAATCACCTCTGTAACTCCTGCGCTCGTTGCTTCCACTCCTTTCAATAACTTAGCCATCATGTCTTCCATACTTCCAGAATTAGATGTGGTGGTGTCACGTCTACCAGGGGGAACGTACAAACAACTCTTTTCATTGTTTTTCTTCCAACTACCTTGGTCTTTGCTTCCAGATTTATCATAATAGTTCCGACATTGGTTTCCTTGGGCATTCCCGCGGAAACCCCCTGATTGTTCAAGTAGTTGGCCTCCTCTTCAGAATCAGATTCGTCTCTTCCTTTTAGCGCTACAGCTTTTACTTTTTCAGTCTTCCCTGATAATAAATGCTTTGTCAGAAGATCCACTTGTGTTTTCATGTGCGCCATGTCTTGATCACATTCTTCTTCTCTTCTCCTTTGGTTTGCGGTCATGCCAATAGATAAAGTGGGGCTTGCTACCTCAGAATCCCAGGTATGCCAAGCTCTACTTTGTTTCGCCATACAATCTAGCATATTGCTTGCTTGACCAAAGGTGAGGTCCATAAAAGAACCTCCAGCTGCGTTGTCCACCACAGGTGTAGTTATTGAATTCAAGGCTCTATACAAGATCTCCATGAGGTGAACATTAGTCATGTGATGGTTTGGGCATCTCGCTAGCTTTGTCTTGAACCTCTCCCATGTTTCATGAAGAGCTTCAGAGGGAAGCTGACGAAAGTTGCTGATTTCATCTCTCAATTGAGCCCTTTTGGATGGCGGAAAGAATCTTTCTAGGAAAGCGTCTCTCAATTGCCTCCAATTTGTAATTGAATTAGGAGTCAACCCATTCAACCATAGTGTTGCCTCCCCAGACAGAGACAATGGAAATAGACGTAATCTAATAACATTCTGACCAACACCAGGATTGTCAAAGGACTTTCATGTAGAAATAAAGTTGATGAGATGCATATTCGGATCATCGCCTGCTAGTCCACCAAATAATCCCTTGAGTTGCAATAACTAAATCATGGTGCTTGTGATGTTGAACTTGGCTCCGGGCGCTAATGGTGGTGGAAGTATAGCTCCAGTGGCTCCGTCACCATCAAGATCATCATCCTCATCGTCAAAAGCTGGTTGCAAAGGTTGACGATCATACCTATACCGAGCTTGTCGACCTCTTCAGGATTGATTGGTAATAACGGTTGACCAGAACTTCTAGTATGGGGCATGCACTAAAGTAAAAACCTTCAAGAAACAAAAACAAAAACTAAACGTAAAAGTACGAGAATCATTGACCAAAGGGTCTAGTAATTATTATGAACTTGATTGACACTCGTATTCCCCGGCAACGTCGCCAATTTTTGATAACGCTCAATCTACAGCTCTCGTGGGAGTGTAAAGCGGTCGTTAGCAAATATAGAACCCAACCTGGGTTGGGTGTCGATCCCACAGGGAATAGCTTGGCCAACAAGTAAGCAAAACTACTAAACTTTTGGTGCAAGTCTCGTAAAAGGGGGGATTGTAATGTGTAACGAAAACAATAAAGTAAAAGCTGAAAATAATAAAGTAAAGAGAGAAAGATTGTTACGTAAGTTGTAAACAATGAGAATTGAAGCGTTGGGGTTATGTCCACCTTCTGAGGTATACGTCTCTATTATCTATGAGTGTGTAGAATTCTGACATGCAACTGCTTATAGAGAATTGTATTCGATTGTAAATCCAAGCATCTCTCGACCTAAACAAGGACTATTTCACTTTAACTCTCTCGAGCTTAAAGCGTGTCTAACGGTATGAATTCTCCAAGAGGTTAGTCCAGTTACGGCACTAGCTTTGTAATAGGAAAGGGTGTCCTACTACCTTGACATTATCTCTTTTCCAGACAAATAACCTTTCTCTCGAACAAGTTAAATATTAGACTAGCGTATTCTTGCGTTTGCAACTGCAAAGAATGTGGATTAAGATGAAGAGAATAATGATATAAGCAATATACGTGTCATGAACTTACAAACTCACAGCAATAGATAGTATCTCATTCGGCTTCCATAACCCCAACAGAGAGGTTTAGTTACCCATGAATGTGAAGGAGATCACGATTGACATTGTTATTATATCATAATATGGCGTAATGGCGTGTAGGTCAAGTGATAGGCGTGTGGCTTGTTTCCTTGGCTTGGTAACGATTCTCTTGTTGTGGAATTTAAGAATAGAAGAGTAGAAGAAAAAATAGAATTAATGGAAAGATTAGAAGAGTTGTACTTGAGGAGTAGAATGTGTCTCTCCACTAAGAGAGGACTTAATTAAAAATCTCTAGCATGATAGGGTATTTATAATACCCATATCCTAATCCTACTAGGTAAATAAATATCTAACCAAATCCTACTAAGCTAATGAAATACTTAACCCAAGTGTACTAGGTTAATGTAACATTATCATAATCCAAATAAACTAATGAAATACTTAACCCAATTGTACTAGGTTAATGTATCATTGTCAAAATCTAGCTTTGTGTCTGTATGTCTCCAAAGTCTTTAGAAATGCTGTTTTAGCCCGGGACAGATTTTCCATGCAGCAGTTTTGGTCCTTAGGCGTGTAAACTCCCTTTCCTTCCTTCGTGAGCTTTCTTTTGCGTCAAGTAAGCCATAAAATGCTGAATTATGCATCATTTATACCTAAAACTTTACTAATCATGTTCGTTATCTCATTTATAGGAAAAAGGACTAAAAGTGCATGAAATATATAATTTGTTCTCAAAACTAGGCTAAAATATGGGCAAAATATATTGATATAGGCATGTAAATTCGCCTATCATCACTTATCAAGAGCATTCAAGAGGATGCAAATGTCAAACAAAAACTGTAATAACCCTTAGGTTATTTCCTTTATGGGCGTGCACTTTTGGTATTTTGAGCCTTCCAACAATGGCTACAAGTCATTTATGACTTACCAAAACTGTTAGTTTGCTTATTAGATAGTTCATTTAGGTTTTAGGATTATTTTACTATTTGGAGCTTTTATTATTTAGGATTCAGTATCGAACCAAAAATCCTAGTAGATGACCTCAAATAAGAATTTCAATAGCGGTATTATCTCCAGAACATTAATTTTAGGATAGGGGATCCTTGGTTCAGGTCTCAAGTTTTCAAACTCATTTTGTGCTATTGGGTGGATTGTATAAAAAATGTAAATATAGGTGTGGGCCCACAGATTTAGTTAAAATGATCTCAGATGAAGGTTTTGTTGGTTTCATTGATTTTAAACGTCGAATTTATTATGGTAGTATAGTTTTTCTGCGCTCATGAGGTTCCAAACGAATTGTGAGAACCTGATCAAAGTCTATTTTGGACTTAGAAAAAATTAGGTATCTAGTACCTGGTACAACCACTTAAGCTCTAAGATAGCCTCTTTAGAGATGTGCTCTTTAGATCCCCCTGAGCAGCTTGAGCAGCCATGGGTAGTTGGCTAGGACGATTTCGCAATAGGGTGGCGACTTTAGAGGACCCCTTCTTTAGCTTCTAAGGGCCGCAAGAAGGGATCTGCTTTAGCGATACCTGCACCAAGCTACCAGATCTCTAAACTGATTGAGATGTTGCTTTAGCATCAATGTGCCCACTTTAGCGGTACCTAGGTGTTTTAATCTATTTTCCCTACCCAATTTTTCACTATTTTCATACCAAATTGAGAGCTCAAAGAGAGGAAAAGGTAGAAAATTATTCATTGAAGCTATGATAAGCTAGACTAACACTCTTGGTCATTTTCCATAAATTTTCCCTTTGATTTCAATCCTAATTCATGGTAAATTCTTGGATTTAGGTCTTAAATTTTCCAAACTTTAAGGGTTGATTTGAGACCCGATTTACACTTCATTTGTGATCAACTTCCAAGAACATATTCCTTATCCTTTGAAGGACCTCATGATGACTTCAATTTTGGATTTCGTTTGCAGCCCCATAGGACTATTCTTGACCCAAGTTTTGACCCGACCTATAGTATAACAATATGGGTCTCGTTTTAATTCTAATGATATGTATATTACTATTTTGTTATCATGGTAGTATTTCAGGACCATTGAGCAAAAACGGATGATTTATAAGTGATTTAGAGATTTATAGTTTGATATTAAGGTAGGCTTCTGTCTACTCTTCTTCATGAGATACTTTATATTTTATGTTGCATGTTAGATGTTAGGATCTGATATCAGGTAGAGCACCATAACTTAGCTTAAATTTTGAGTTTGGGGATTAGAAGGCTGAATGGACCCTGAAGGTTAATACTTATTATGATTTTAGGATCATTTTACCCTAGGTTGCTAGCATGTTATGCATAATTAAGGCTGGTAATATTTAAGTATAAAGTTTACTACATTATGCAGTGGATTATGATGGTTTTTACCGAATGATATTATGGTCAGTTCGGTTATATTATTGAGCCCAAGGCTGTGATTATGATATTACTGTATTCTGAGTGAGTGATATATCCTTGTAAGGTTTTAGCTTAGTTTATTGATTTTTAGACCCCTATAGTTGTATTGTTTAGATACTGGTGATGGCACTCTTCGATTCGGCACATTGATGCTCACTTAATGGTACGATTCCAACTAAAAATATGGTTTTACTACTATTTTTCTAAAAAGTGAACTATTTCCACTTTTCACTTTTAAAATGGATTCTTTCCTAATGGGAATCATACAACCTTAATGAATGATTTGTAAGCTTTTGTGACTAAAAGTGATATTTTAGAGATTTGATTCAGATAGATTCCAACCAATGATTTTACTATAACTATTTACTTCAGTCGAGAGAGACTCTGACCCCTTATATAATTTTATGATTATTTAGGCTCAGAGTTTACCCTGGGTATTGGATTTATAGACTTACACTATTTTAGACACAATTCTAGTTCGTGCATTTATATTTACATATATATCTCTAGTATTGTTCAAAGTAGATTAAGGATGAAGATGATTATTAAAAATATTGTATTGGTACTAGTTCAGTGTATATGGGTACTCCCAAACCCCTTAGGGTCTCCTTCATTCGTAAGCCATGGTGTTAGAGAAAAGAGTTCGTCGTAGGTCCTACCTTTGTAAGTCGTCAAGCTAAAGAAGGTGTATATATTATATTACTTTATGTTACTTAGATCATCTATAGTTGTATAGATTTTACTCTGTATTCATCCTTGCATGTGCATTACCTATCACCAGTATGCCCTATATTTATTATCCATTTAGGGGTGGGGAGTTGTATAGGTATATGTGATGAGTATTGCTTCCTGTGTATTGTGTGTTGATTGGATATTTTGAGTTATGGGACCCAGTTTAGGTATTGTTTGTTTGGACTAATCGATTACTATATAATTATTTATATAGTTGGTTCGTGGCTGGACGATTGTTGGTTTGGTACTAAGATTTGGGTATGCTTTTGATTCCCCTTTTCTATGGTTATTATACTATGTGTAATTATGTCATATTTAGATGTATGGTCTAGGGACTCTTATGATGTTACCACTAGTTCTTACTATGGTTAAAAGGCCTTAGAATGCTAGTGTGACTACGTTAGGTTGTACCTTTGAGTTAGTCTTGTTTATGTATATGCATATATATATATATATGGCATAGTATTATATATCCCTCTCTTTATTATTTATTCATGTTGTATATCCATTTATTAGACTTCTATACTACTTTATATCCTTTTTCTACCCCTTATTTATATAATAACCAGTGATCTATAGTATAGTGCTTAGGTTTCTAAGTATGTCTAAAATAGGATAGTTCATCCCTATTGAGTCCTTAGTTTACTATGCTACTTTCTTAGATATTTGGGTGTATTTTATGTTTTTGCTTATATGTTATTTATGCTTGCATTATCTTTGAGGCTCAAGCGGTAGTTGCCTACTGAGTACCACGTGTTTTATACTTATACTACACTTTTGTGGCCTACAGATCATAGTATGAGTTCCCACTATTATTGTGTGCATAGTGCAGAGAAGCTATGGTTTGAAGAGTTTAGGTGAGCTCCTAAAATTCAAAGTATTACAATTCTCCCTCTTATGTATTATACTAATCTCTATGTTATATTCAGAGATGTGTTGTACTTGTATTTTCATTTAGCACTTTGTTTTGTAATCTAAATACTACATTAGAAGTTTTTGTACTGTTTCTACCAGGTTTTGGGACTTCTTATATATATTAGTATTTTATCATACTTATTCTACATTTACCCTTAATTTCTCTTGGCAGTTCGTTACTAGCCATTTCAAACTATGGGTTGGCTTACCTTACTGGTGGGTTATATTAGGTGCTATCATGATTTGAAAAATTGGGTCATGATAAATTGGTATCAGAGTCAGGTTTACTGATGTGTTGGTGCAAGAACTTAGCGTTTAGTATAGTCTTGTACTCTTGTAGATCGGTGTAAAAACATCCATAACCTATCCTTAGGAGGCTATAGGTCATTCTTAGGAAATTTTGTTCTTCTCTTTGTCGTGTTTTTGTGGTTCAATGAGCCTCAAGTATGTTCTTTAACTCTATTTTATCAAACATGGATGATGGAAGGTTATTGATAGATGCTAATGGGACTTTGACACGTATTTTTAGAGCTTCAAAGTAGCATTGGACCTAGGATTCAAAGATGGATATCATGGATATTTAGCTTCAGTCAGAGGATTTGGGACCAACCCAGGCTCCAATATAGTTTATGACTTCTTTAGCTTTCAAGGTTCAACATTAGGGATTTTGAGTCTTTTTATGGATACCTTACAACCAGAGTTGAGCTTTGATTTATCGAGTAGCTCTTAAGCTAGAGTCTGGTTTGTTGGTGTTCAGCAAGGTTCCTTGTAGATTTTAGAGTATGAGATTATGTTTATTGAGTAGGACAAATATATTTATATGCTATATCCATCAGTGTAGGAGATGGTGCATGGATTTATTAAAGGATTAGTTTTGCCACTCTATTTGGCATTAGAGCATTTTATAGTAGTTGGGTCTTCTTTATCATTGGTTATTGAGACTTATAGAGATGGTGGTAAGAGGACATTTCATTAGTATAGTGTTAATCATATTTCATTTGAAAGTAAGGATCCTTTCGGTGGAGGTCAACTTTACTTGCAATCTATTGGTTCTACATAGGTTCATCTCAAACTGTGGTTAGATTCTAGAGTACTCATGAAGTTCAAGTCAAATAAGCTCTCATCAAACTTATGGAACATTCGGTATGGATCTTTAGGCCGTGGCGGTCATTCAGGATCAGTAGGGGCAATGCTTGTAGTATTTTAAAAGCTTTCCATGGTTGTGGTGAGATTATTCATTGGTCTAGAGAGTGCCCCAAATTTGAGTTGGTTGCTCAGACAGAGTTAACATGTGTGCACCTCTAGCTTAGGGATCTTGAGGTATATTATGATTGTAGAAAGGATGATCATCTTAGTAGGGAGTGCCTCCGGTATAGGTTAGTCAGATAGTTGGGGTCAACTCATTTCTCTCCAAGTTAGGTCTTTAGGGGTTAGCTATGGTTGTAGAGAAATTGGTCAATCCTTTAGAGAGTTTCCCCAACGTGGGATTAATAGTCATTCAGATCAGTCTCATAGAGATGTGACACCTTCAGTTAGAGGCAATGCACCTAGTGCTTAGTTACTAATTCAAACACTCTATCCTAGTTTAGATTCTCTAAGATTTGTACTCCCTCGGACATATTTGACTTTGAAATACATCGTGATAGGTGCACTTTTTATTTCCTACTTTTACTTTTTAATTAAGTGTGTTGGGGGTTTTCATTCCCATTGATGATTATGTGCTTTGGTAGGTTTATATTCATTGTTGTATGCCTTGGTATAGAGTTCTTTATTATACAACTACCATTATAAATGATTTACTTTAGTCGAGGATAGAGTGGATCAATGTTTATAAAATCCCTGGGGGTGTAGCATCTGGGTTTCGAGTCCCATTTACCTTGGAATATTGGCCTTCTTATGTCCATAGAGTGTTATTTGTTGTCGATTTCATTATTTGTACCACTTATTCCCTATACTAATTTTTTATTGTTGTTACTATTGCCATTATTTAATATTTACCAATCCTTGTTTGGTAGACGGCTAGACTAGAGTTATCTAATTAGAATTTCCTTTCTTATGGTTCTTATTCATTGGATTGGGAAGCTAGGTAGATTAGATGATTTATCCTTTGTAAAGAGATGAGGTTGGCTATTTTTATCTTTTGTTGGCTATGCTAGATCGATTGTGGATTCGGTTATGGTAGTGAAGGTAAGTTGATCTTTCATGGTTCTGTTATGGTTCTAGAGTTGGAAATTTAATTTCATTGCCCATTTTTTAGTTTGAGGTTCTAGGCTTGCCTTTTGGTTTACGAGATTCTAGTATTGGTTTCCCTTCTCTCTCTATATAGCATAATTTTTAGGTTAACTAATTTAGGGTCTGTTCTTCTGATTTGGATTTTTTATCACTTGGTAGTGGCCTTGATATTGATGTTAGGGGTCGTGGATTTAACTTTCAGATTTTTTGGGTTTATCTCTTGGTGATAGTTTTGATCTTAGTATTAATGTGAAGTTTGGTATTCCATTCTTGTTGTGATATGATTTTTGTGAGTGGAGTGAAGAGAGTTGGAGATAGGTGATCTTTTCTTTGACAGTTTCTTAGGTTGGCAATTGCTTATTCATTTTAAAGATTAAGTATTGGATTGACAAGTGTCCAACTAAGGTTTCATTTCTATGAGATTCTAGAATTTTGGCTAGTACTAGTATGGTTTTCTGTCGTGGTTAGTTCTTGGATATGCTTTGGTAGTTCATATTCTGTAGCAAATATGGAGTGGATTGATTATACTTCCAGTTAGTGATTTATCCTCCATTGTGATTTTGTTTTTATCTACATTTTTGTTTTGGCTCCAGCATGATCCAGTAATGCTATGTTTGCTTTGGACAGTAAGGTTAATATGGGTATTTGGCTTTAGTCTAGACTTGAAGATTATGATGGATTTGATATGAATTCTTACCTATCTACAGAGTGGTTTTAGGCAGTTGATATCGGACGGTTAAACCTTTATGTCGAGATTTCAGCTTTAAGTTGTAGAGCTTAGGTGTAACCTTTGTTTGAAAATTTTTCTTAGTAGGGGTTTCACTTATAGGTTGGCTAAGCCTACTCCAAGTCTACCTATTCAATCTTTTTTTTGTTCAGCTAGATTGTGGTTAATAGGTGTTCAAATGATATCCCATTAACAAGGTGTTGGTTCCTTCAGCCTTGACCTCAATTTTTAGTTTTCATTGGATTTTTAGAAGATCTACTTAATAGGGGTAGTGTGTTTCAGTTGAGTTTTGCTGGTTTTAACCTTGATTGCTAAAACCTCCTAAAGCAGATTATTCATGGTATGTGTGCTCCGACCTTCTAGCTATTAGTTTTGAGGGTTATTTAGATCAATTGTATCAATATCGTAGATTGCATACATTGGTCTTCTCTTTTTGTGTGCCAAGGTAGAGCCTTTATAGATTTACTTTTATGCTTTCCCGCATGGATTTTGGTAGATCAAATTTGATTTCTTGAGCTTAGTGTGATGGAGTTGCATGAACAGGACTCGGGTGTTTTTTCATTATGTTTGGAGTTAATAGCAGGTTTAGAAAGGCAAAGGAAGGTTAAAATTGAATTTTGGAGGTGGTCACATGACTCATGCCTTGGTTTGCCTTTGGCTTGGATGTCTTTGCTTGGTTTTGTTAGTATTGGTGTGGTATTAGTATGTTGTTGTTTAGATTTGCATGCATAAACCTTCATTGGCTCAGTTGGAGTCTAGTGGTGGTTGAGGTTAACTTTTGGGTATTTGTGAAGTGAACAAAAGGAGTTTGTTAAAAAAGGGATACCTATGATAGAATCCCTTGGATGCGTTGTTTTAATTTCGACGTTATATGGGTAGTCCTGCTCGGAGCCTGCAGGCCCATTACCTTATTCCTTCTTGTTTTTGTGCTCCTCCTATTCATTGAATTTCAAGGATGAGAATCCCTTTAGTAGTCAATATTGTAATGATCTTCTAGGTTATTTTCTTGATTTGCATGTATTTTTGGCATTTTGAACCTTCACATAGAGGCTACATGCCATTTATGACTTTCTGGAACTATCAGTTCGATTATCAAATAGTTTATTTGGGTTTCAGGTGCATTTCCCTATTTTAGAGCTTTCACTATTTAGGATATAGTCTCGACCAATACTCCTACTAGATGACCTTTGATGTAAATTTTGACAGCATTATCATCTCCAAAATATTGATTTTAGGCTAGGGGGACCATTGGTTTAGATTCCAAGGCTTCTGGACTCATTTTAGGCTATTGGGCGGATTGTATGAAAAATAAACCTATAGGTGTGTGACCCACATTTAGTTGAAATGATCTCGGATGAAATTTTCGATAGGTCCATTGTGTTTGGAACATCAAATTTGGTATGATAGCATAGTTCCTTTGTGCACATGGGGTTCCAAACAAATCCCGAGCACCCGATCAAAGTTTATTTTGGACTTAGCAAAAATTAGGTATCTGACACATGATCTGACCGCTTAAGCTCTCAAAGAGCTACTTTAGTGATGTGCTCTTTAGTGCCCTTTAAGCCGCTTTAGAAACCATTGGTAGTTAGCTAGGCCGCTTTAGCGGTAGGGTGGTCACTTTAGCGGACCCCCGCTTTAGTGCCTAGGGGCCTCTTTAGAGGTACCCACCCGAAACTACCAGACTGCTAAAATGGTCAAGATGCCTGTGTAGCGGTAAGCACTTTAGAGCCAAGGTGTATGCTTTGGCGGCACCTTGTGTTTTAATCCTCTTCTCCCCACCCAATTTTCCACCATTTTCCCACCTAATTGAGAGCTCAAAGAGAGGAAACAGTGGGAAATCATCCATTAAAGCTAAGGTAAGATAACCTAACACTCCTTGGTTATTTCCCATAGATTTTTCCTGTGATTTACATCCCAATTCATCTTAAATTCTTTGATTTAGGTCTTGAAATTTCCTAACTTTATGGGTTGATTTGACACTCGATTTACGCTCCATCCATTCTAAACTTTTCAGCACATATTCCTTGTCCTTTGAGAAACTTTTGTATTTAATTTATGGGCGCCGCAGACTTGTTCTGGATCAAAATTTCAACTCGAATCGTAGTATAGTAACATGGTCCTTATTTTACTCCTAACGATATGTATATTACTATTTTGATAGCATGGTGGTATTTTGGGATCATGGAGCAAAATCTAATAATTTATAGGCAATTCAAGGATTTGTATTTCGGCATTGAGATAGGCTTTTGTCTGCTCTTCTTCATGAGATAGTGTATATTATATGTTTCATGTTAAATGTTAGGATGTGATACTGGGTAAAGCACTGTGAGTTAGCTTAAATTATGAGTTCAGTGATTAGAAGGGTGAATCGACCCTTAAGGTGAATTATATATTATGCTTCTAGAATCGTATAGCCCTAGGTTACTAGCATGTATAAGGTTTACTACTTTATGTGGTGGATTATAATGATTTTTCCCAGATGATGTCATGGTTATGTTGGTTATATGGTATTGGGCCCAAGGCCATGATTATGATATTAGTGGATTACGGGTGAGAGATTTATGCTTGTAAAGGACATGGCTTAGCTTATTGATGTTTAAACCCTTGTAATTGTATTTTTGGATACTTGTGATGGCATGCATAGATTTGGTACATTCATGCTCACTTAATGGTACGATTCCAACTAATAATATGGTTTTACTACTATTTTCCTAAAAAAGGATTTTCCCTCTTTTCACTTTTAAAATAGATTCTTTTGTAATGGGAGTCGCACCATCTTAATGAATGATTTATGAGCTTATGAGACTAAAAATGATATTTTAGAGATTTGATCAAGATAGATTCTAGCCCACGGTCTTACTACTGCTATTTAATTTAGTCGAGAGAGACTCCGGCTCTTTCTATACTTTCATGATCATTTAGTCTCGGAGTTTACCTTAGGGATTGGATATATGAACCTATAATAATTTATCTACGATTTGAGTTCGTATAGTTATATATGCATATATATCTTTGGTACTGGATAGAGTAGATTAATGATGATGAAGATTGTTCGAAATCCCAAATTGAAATAATGTTGGTGTATACGGGTACTAACGAAACCCCTAAGGGCCCCTTTTTTGTAAGGCACCGTGTTAGAGAAAAGATGTGACTATAAGTCCTGTCGTTTTGAGTGAGTTGGAGAAGATGTATACACTGGGTTATTTTATGGCACTTAGATCGGTTATGGTAGTATGGATTTTACTTTGCATTCATCCTTACATTCGCATTGCCTATCACTAGTATGCCCTATATCTATCATCCTTATGGGGGGTTGCATTGGTATAGGTGGTGAGTATTGCTTGCTGTGTGTTGTATGGTGATTGGATCTTTTGGTTTATGGGGCTCGATTTAGGTATTGTTTGTTTAGACTTGCCGGTTATTATATTGTTGTTTATATGGTTGGTTCGTGGAAATTTGATTGTTGGTCTGGTACTGAGGTTCGAGATATGCTTCTAATTCCCTTTTATACGATTATTGTATTATGGGTTATTGTCTCATGTTAATACGTATGGACTAGGGACCCTGATGATGTTACCACTAGTTCTTACTATATTAGAAGGCCTTAAAATGCTATTGTGACTACTATGGTATTACCATATATCTCTCTCTCCCTTCATCTATTCATGTTGTATATCCATTCCTTCGTGTTGTATACTGCTATATATCCTTCTTCTACCCCTTATTTGTATAATGGCTAACAATATATTATATAGTTCTTAGGTTCCTGATTATGGCTAGAATAAGATAGTTCATCCTTATTTCCTCATTAGTTTACATTCCTACTTGCATGTTATTTATATTTGCATTATCTTTGGAGATCAGTTGGAAGTTGCCTATTAAGTACCACGTGTTTGGTACTCATATACTTCTGCATATCACAATATGCTTTTCTGTCATTTTTGTGTGCATCATGTAGAGCAGCTATGGTTTGGAGACATAGGGTGAGCTCCTGGAGTTAAGATTATTAATATTCTCTTTCTTATGTATTAGATTATCTTTTTGTAGTATTCAGAGATGGGTTGTACCTATACAATCATTTAGAACTTTCTTTTGTAATTTTATTACTGTATTAGAAGCTCTCGTATTGATTCCCCCAAGTTTTGGGACTTCCTATATATATAGTCTTTTATCATAATTATTCTTCATTTTTCCTTCATTTCTCTTGGTAGTCCGTTACTAGCTGCTCTGGACTATGGGCTAGCTTACCTTACTGGTGGGTTATAGTGGGTGCTATCATGACCTGAGAAATTGGGTCTTGAAAAAAACTACAGGTGCAAATAACTCCAAAAAGGACACAACATAATGTGCAACTTTTTCTTAGATGTAGTCAAAAGGGGAATATCAAACTCTTTTGATCCAAGCTAAAGGATGACTACCACCGCCATCAAACTATGCACCTGTCAAAAGGTATCTGAGATTTTGGGATACTTCAGTTTCAGTTTCACATACCAAGTATTCCTAAAACACTCACTAGAAGTAATTTTCTCTTTATTCAAATTTGGGTAACATACACCTAGAGCTTTGGAAATTATGTTCATGTAGATCATATATACAGTGAGGGCCCTACATTTTGTAATTGATATAATCACAAACTTTTTCTCCCTAGCTCAATTTGTAGTCATCCATCCTAAGCCAAACATCCTCTTAGCATAAAAGATTATCTTTTCTATTTATTGAGTTGAACTACAAGCAGTCTGATTTGATAAGTATTGGGATATGTAGATTGGGCTCTATATAAGAAACTTGTTTGCATTCCAAACTCCCTCCAATACTCTTATTCCCTACCTTTTCAATCTCCTTAAAATTTGAAATAGGGATGATTTGTGAATTCTTTAAGATTGTGCTTAAAATCAAGTAATATCAACTACAAGAGGCCTGAATTTTTATGTAACTTGAGATATGTAGGAAACCCAATACGGCGGCCTGGACATCTCCTTAAAGTCATGCAAAAACCAACCTCTTTTGAGAGACGAATCTATGGTCAGACAAAACTAGAAATGTCAAACTCTCTTCGCCTAGGTTTACTTGCTTTCGCCCTATCCAAAGCGAGGGGACAATTTTTGACACCTAATTTTAGCCCTCCGTGACTTGGTTTTAATTGTGAGTTTCTTCAGCATTAAATAAATTTAAAATATTTATTCTATTTGGATCAAAATATTTCCCCAAACTTATTTTTAGGTTAATTAGGTCATATGAATAGTAATCATGCATTACCTATATAAGGAAATGTTTGTTATTTGAATAAATAGATTTTACCTAAACCAGTTTTTGAGTAGTGTTTGCCTTTTTAAAATTTGGTTTAATTAAGGTTGATTTGGTTTGGATATATTTTTGCCTGAAAATAAGTCATATTAAAGATACTTATTTGGAGTTTATGAAACTAAGAAGCTCGAAATTAGAATGGTTGATCAGCCAGTTGATAATTTTTCTCGAATAGTGATTCAATTTAGCTAATTTATTGAATTGATCGTAACTAAAATCAATTTACCACAATTGCAACACAATTGGCCAACTGATTTTCAATTCGTCTAAAATTTAAATAAAATTGACTAAGATCCCAACCCATTACTATTTCTTGAATTAGCCTAAATACCTATCCACTTTATTTCTAATTAATATACCCTACCTAGGCCCAATATTGATAAACCCACACTAGCATACAATATATGACAACATCAACAATAACATACAACAACATCAAAACAAACCATAAGCCCCAAATTCTCTCACCACCTTTTCACTCCCCTTTTTCCTTCCAATCTCGTACAATGGCGTGTGATTTGCACGAGATTTTGTAAAAGGAAGTTTCTAGGAATGAATTTTTCCCAAAATATCTATATCTACCCATGTTGCAAATTTTAAATTCAAATTTGTACTGAAATAGTATAAATCCTCATCACCCAAGCCTTTATACCTTGATGAATTTCAATAATTTCCCCCATAAAATGCTTGAGAAACTTAAAAAAAGTTGACATCTACTCCTTTCTAATTAGACAACAGTAGAAGCAAGGATGGAGGAAAGTTCATCTCTGTCCATTTCTTTGAGATTCGATAATGGACGTTAGAGTTAGGATTCTTCCCCAAATCCCACATTGAGTGAAACCCAAAATAGAGCCCTAATTATTTCCTATATATACTCCCACTATTTTCACTGATAAGTTTAAATATTAGAGACTTTGTGGAAGAGCAATAAACCTCGAGTAAGGCATTTTGCTAAGTTTTCTTGGATAAAATCCTCGTAAGAATCTTAGTAACTTAGGATTTTGGGAAAGGAATCAAGTTTATTTTTGATGGTGGTAAAAAATTCCCATGAACCTTATAATCCTAATTTGCTGCCCCAAAAAAGGTAAGACTTTTGCATACACTATTTTTACTCTTCTATTTCTTTTGCTTCATCCTCCTTTTTGTATCTTAGCTATAGCGGAGTGGGATTATTTGATTTTGTTGTTACGATAATAATTTGGGATTGATTGGTTTTATCTGATCCCTTAGACCTTAGCAAATTTTAGTAATTTCCTAAAACCAAGTTTGAGAAACTTTTAAGAAGTTGGCATCTTCTCCTTTCTAATTAGCCGATTGTACAAGCAAGGATATAGGTAAACTTATCTCTTCCATTTCTGTGAGATCCAAATAATGGATTTTAGAATTAGTATACTCCCCTAAATCCCACGTCATAAAAACCCAAAATTAAGCCCTAATCATTTCCTATATATACTCCCACTATATTCACTAATAAGGTTAAAGATTAGAGGCATTGTGCAACGACAAGAAACCTCGAGTAATGGATTTTTCTATAATTTATAGGCTAAATTTCTCATAATATTCTTAGTAGCTTATGATTTTGGATAAGGAATCAAGTATGTTTTTTGGCAGTGGTAAAGAAGTTTCGACGAACCTTGTAGTCCTAATTTGTTGCCCAGAAAAAGGTAAGCCTTTCGCATACTCCATTTTCACTCTTCAATTGCTTTGTGTCATGCTTATTTTCTTATCTTAGATATAGTGGAGTTGGTCTTATTTGATTCTTTTGTTATGATAAGAATCTAGGATTAATTTATTTTATCTGCATGAAATTATTTTTCAACAGTTGCAATCATACTAACCCCAGAAAAGGATGTTTAGCCACTCATGGACGGAACAAGAATCATATTGAAATAATCCATGTAAGAATTCAAGAATAAACTAAAGTAGGAGGATAAAAACCTTAAGAGAAGCCTTTTCCATCATGCGTTGAATCCCAAAATCGTCCAAGATTAATAAAAATAGTTGGGGTGTCCTATTTATAATAGGACCAAGCTACCTAATTTTGACATAGCGGCGTGCCACACTAATATCATGCCATCTAGGCATAGTGGCATTTTACAAAATGTGGAGGGATACTAGAATTGAGTTTACATAATGAAACCAAGGGCGTGCCATGTCTTTATCTTGGTGCCTAGGGTCTGTGGCATGCAAATGAGTCCAAATTTTTTAGATTTTTTAATGATTGGCCCTATGCGTTTTTCCTTCAAGTCCAAGCTTAGTGGTAATTTTTCCTGTAGATTCAATCTTGTATATCATCTATATATCATGTAAATCAACTCACAAAGAATCCTAAAACTACAAGAACCACAAATTAGAGCTTAAAGGACAATCGAATCCAACACGATGAACTAGAATTGAACATAGCTCAAGCTAAGAGTACTAGTTTTCTCGTTTGAAATTAACTTAATGTTTTGACTCCAAAATCATTATGAACACACCTTTAAAACTATCAACACGTAACTTAACACTTTATATTAATCAATAAGCATAAGATAAATCCTCAAAACTAAGCTAAATAAGTGTAGATAACAACAGTCAAGTGCATAAATCCACTTACGATCATCACCCCACACTTAAAGCCTTGTTCCTCCTCGAACAACACTTTACTTCAAGCATCATATCCTGAAAAAAACTCCTCCCTACTACTCTAAGAAAGAAACTCAAGCCAGCACTATAATGACTATGCAGATAGCAAGTTTTACAAACAAGTATGTCATATACACTTGAAAGCTCATGAACACTACTTCAAAACATCCAAACCTCAAGAATTGACTCTCCAAATTGGAAAAATCATTCATATTACACAATCAAATGAATAATACAAATCACCAAACTATCATTAAAAATGTGCCTTTATAACAAAAGATTTACACATAATCACTCACATAGATAAACTTTAACACAAAAAGGGGTATAAGAATCAAATCACCCTCACAAGGAATTCATAAGTTACACAAGATGGCCCATAGGCTTGCCCTTAGTGTAGTACGCTACTAATGTTACAATGTTAAATCTTAGGATAAAAATAGGACTTTAAGGGTTGTAATATAGGCTAAAGGACGGTTAGTAACTATTTTGGTAAGGAATAGTGACTATCATCCCTAAGTACTTTAATACATCACATTTAATATTAAGTTCTCCCAAAACTACTCTCTCACCGCCTCTTTCTTCACATTTCTTCTTTTGTTTTGCCCCATATCTTTAAGCTATTTCACATATATTAAGCAAGGAGCATTCTCTATCAATACATGATTCATTATTGATCAATATCTCTCTTTTTAATTACATTACTCCCATCCACAACATATCAAATTTTCAACACCAAAAGCTACTACTTGGGGCTTCACTTTTACCTTTTTCTTCTTCAATTTTATATTCCTTAACCCTATTATTTTTTCAACTAAAGAACTTAGGAGCTTAGGATCAAATTATGATCAATCAAAGAAGGGTATTAGGCTACATATGAGGCTGTAACGAAATAGGCTAAGGCTCAATATGGTTAACTAGGATTATGCACAAAGGTAGGTAAAAAAGGGTATGAAATATGGCTATCAAATAAATGCCTATATCATCTCCTAAACCCATATTCTTTATTTCTCTTTGTACATACACCAAACAAATTCTAGACATCAATATGCAATAAATAATACAGTAAAACACTCACTCATAATGGAATATGCTTAAGTAGGAACATTATAAACTCTTAACCAAGCAATCATATAAATTCAACAACAAGCCAACAACATATAAGAGTCTCAAAAGTAGTCATTATACACAATCAACATGCTTTTACAACCAAAATAACTTTTATAATGCAATCACAAATATCACTAATAAGAACATCTCACCTACCTGACACAAAAATTTTAAAATTACACCTAGAACTAAAAAGGATACTGGGTTCAAAGGGCACCCCCATGGAAAAGAACAAAAAAGAACAACCACGGGGTGGGTAAAGTGTGCACCTACAAGACTAACACCACAACTACTAAATAAAATGAAAAATTATTTTGTAACTTTTTCAAATTTACCCAAAAATTGGAAAACAACTAAGAAAGCAAATCCTAAAGTATCACGTCACCCAAAACCATGGGAATTTCCCCACCCACAATTAAAAACATACTTTGTGCATAAAGTAAACCTAAAAGTAGAGATAGAAATACTCACTAAGTCCCTAGGCCTAGATAGTAGCATCTTTTATCATAGGTGAGGTCGGATGACCCCCATACATAGTCTTTGCCATGCTCGTTAGCTCAAGTCTCTAGTACTCAGACTTTCCATCAACCTTTGACTCAACAAAAACAAAAACTCCCTAAAGTAAAAACTAAACATACCGAAATCAAATACCTACCTTAACTTAGGCTGCCTCGCAATCAAGGCCTGATTTAGTCTCGCGGAATGACTGACATCACTGTATCTCAACCTCTTGAGTGTGTACTTTTAAGGACATCATCTTTTTCAGCAATAGCCTTTTCATTCTCCTTAATTTCTTAAGTTCAATCTTAGGTGGTGTCTTGGGAAACTCAGTAAAATGGTTTGAAGAGGTTATTAGTGGTTGGAATCCACCCCATGCACATCCATTTCCATGGCTTTTATCATACAAAAATCTTTATAATAGGAAGGTGGATTGAGTGGCTTTAGACTTTTAAGACCACCTCTTCATCATCCAATCTTATCTTGAGAATGCCCTCTCTCACATCAATCAGTGTTTCTCCCATTAACAAAAATAGACATCCCAAAATAATTATCACCTTTTCATTTGTATCATAATCAAGAACAATAAACTCAGTAGGGATAATAAACTTACCAACCTTAATGAGAATATCCTCGATGATTCCTTTGGGCTAGACTCTGGTTTGGTCTATTTTTCTTGCACCATAGAGCATAATCTTGGCTTACCCAAACCTAGGGTATTGAACACTGATAGGGGCATCAAGTTTATACTTTCCCCTAAATCACTTAGAGAATGGACCACATCACTATCACCAATTTATATGGGGAGGGTAAAACTCCCGATGTCCTTCAATTTCTTGGGCATCTTCTGTATCACCACCGAACTACACTCCTCAATAAGTGAAACTATCTCAATGTCCTTCATATTTGTCTTGTTGTTCACCACATACTTTAAGTACTTAGAATACTTGGGCATACCCTGCAAAATATTTAAAAAGGATGATCAATGTGAAGTTCTCTGAACGTGTCAAATAACTTCTTGAAACAAGCATCCTCCCTGGCTTTTTTGAGCCTTTGAGGGAATGGTGGTGGTGGTCTTTCATGAACTTACTCTGTAGCCTTAGCTTTTGGGTACTTACACTCCCCCAAACTCTCAGCATCATCAACTTCAGCTTGCTTCTTTTCACTCCAATGAGGTACCAACTTTACCCTCACCTTCTTATTTTTCTTAGGAGGCCTGTCAATAAGATCTCTACCACTTCTCAAGGTTATTTCCAACTTTCTTTGGATTTTTATTATCACCTGGCAATCCACCTTGAGCTTTGGTGTTCTACACCTAAGCTAGCCATCCCAACCATGTCTCTAACTTCTTTTATGCAATTTATTTATTTTTAACTTTAGCAACCATTTCTTATTGATTAGCCAGGACCTTTATCAAAGTTTTCTCAATGTTATTAGCCTATCTGTTGTGCTGCTATTGGAACTGCTTATTTTGATTGTTACCCTATGAATAGTTTGTTGCAGTTGCCACTTATGGTTATAGGTATTTGCATAAGTTGGCTTTTATTCCTTGGCCATAAAGTTTACAGACTCTGAATTTTCTCCACATAAGTTTGTAGAATGACCACTGTAGCCATAAATCTCACACCAAGATAGGGTTTGATGAGCTATATTCACCTGACCCTGAGATATATTTATGCCTAACTTGGTAAATTATGTCGTCATTTGATTCTAAGGGCATGAAATTTGGTGGATAAGGCTATGACACTATCAACTTTGATCATACCCACAAACTTTCACATTGCACTCTTGGAAATGTCAAGTCTAGATTTCCTTGTGCAATATAGTTCAATAATGTATCGAGCTCATCATAGTTTTTTTATAATGCTTGATGCTTTAACAAAGGTGTGAGCTAATACTTTCTCAAAAATAAGCTAATTAAGCGTAGACAACAACACTTAGGTGCATAAATCCACATAAGATCATTTTTCCCTCTTATTAAATATAGATAACATTATTTTTTATTCCACAACTGGAACTTATTCTATGGAAAACTATTCTATAGCCCTATTAAAATTGACACAAGCTAGTTGTGCTATGAGTTTTTAAAGGAAATAGTGACTTTGGGGGAATACTTTCCAGTTCTTCCCTAAAGATCAGAATGTGGGAAGAAAACAAAATCCTATAGTTTACTTTTCATTTCTCACGTTCATAAGGTTTAATACCCATACTGTCACTATCTTATTCCTAGTTGCTATTCTATAACTTTAAAATTTATGACTTACACCCAAAATAAGTTGTTGTGATATGTTAACCTTAGATGAATCTCTGTGTCCATCTATAGGTTTTGCCATATTTTTTTTGTGTTTTCACTACTTGTAGTATTGTTGTATTTGAGTTATTTCATAGGTAGGCTTGTGTGTTATTTTGCTGTACCCAAAATAATACTTTTATATGAAGAATGAGTCTTTAAAGATGGATAATTTGTCTGTTGTTAAAAATAAATAGATTATTTTTCAATGAACTATTTTCCTTAGTGTAAATTTGGTTTTCCAAGCCTTAACTTGCCTTACCTATTGTACAATCATTATTTGTTTGTATTGGAATCAAATATAGTTTGGGTAGGAAATCATTATCTTGAAAGAACTCGATTTTCATTCTTAAATGAGTATGCACTTTTACTTCCTCGACGTTTTGAATGGACTGTTCACAAGGTTTTATTTTAAGTTTTAGATTTTCTACATGCATAGTCAAAATCTCCGTAGCATCCCATTGCATAAAATTATCCAGTTCGATAAGTTGTGTTTTGTATTATCTACCTTTTGATCTGCCAACATAAATTTTGAGTAATTTTCCTACTTTTGGTCCATGTCCAAGATATGCAAGGAGTATCATGGGGAATTTTTTTTATTTTTTCTTGTTTGTTTGTTTGATGGTTACTTTCATTCGTTTCTGGCATTGATAAGGAAATTTTCACTTAAGATCACTTTCCATAATTGACATGAGTTATTTTTCTTCCTTTTTATGGATTTATTTTATCTTTACCTATAAAGTCTTCTTGTTCAATCAGTTATGCTATTTATTAGTTTAGTTATAATGGTCATTTATTTTTCTTTCTTTTATGATTGACTATGAGTACTGCTCATGTTTTTCACTTAATTAATTTACTCTCATGATTTAATAGACTTTAATGATTTTCAATTTTGACTTTGATGCATGTGAAATAAGTAAAGTTAAGTCAATCATGGACTTCGCCACCTCCCATTGCATTACTTCTTCTTGGCTAAGCATAAACCATCTCAAGTCAGCCTCTTGTGAAGATCCAAAATGGGTTCAAAATGAAGAGATTTGGAAGAATACAAAATATGTGGCCCAAGTGCTACACTTAAAAGCTAAAATAAAGGGTTGAAGACAAGACAGAGTGAAATGGAAAATGGGCTAAAAAAAATTTTGATAGGCCAAAATGGACATTCGTAAGGATTTAGGCCTAAGTCTACATCAAACTTTTTCCTTCTCTTTAGTTCAGTTTACTTGTATAACTTTAGGTATTTGTAAATACTAACACTTTTTTTTATTATTATTATCTTCATTGTGTTTTTCCAATAGATTTTCAGTGTTTTTTCTTAAATACTATTGCGTCTAACCGTATATGCAAGTGTACGTGGTTGTGCAAGTAATAAACTATCTCTTACGTGCCGAATATTGATCCCATAGGGGCTTTGCGTTTAGCAAAGAATCCAATTCAAGTATTACCATTGAAGTTAAATTAGTACGATTTGTAACCAATAAGAATTTGAGTTTTACTATGCTAAAAGTAACAATGGGAAATAAAGGAAATTAAAACTATTGGAAACAATAATTAGGAGGATTCTAGGGTCAAGTCATCTTGAACATTCATATGAAGCTATAAAATCTCGTTGGATAAGTTAGCTATCTTGGTTCTTTATTCAAGGGGTTAATAGAATGATTATGACCTTTTTAGCCTCCAATGGTCTATTTAAATTTGCCAACTGTATCATTGAGTGGAGATGTGAGAACTAATTCAAATGCATTTGCATTTCATCCTGTATTTGAGCCAAATGAGGTAAATTAGGTATATTCCTATCCTAAGTGAAAATCTTATCTTTAAATCATCTAAAATACAAGAACCCATTCCTTCTGTTCCATGTTCTAATCTAATTTTGCTCCTTTTGGGTTTACGAAATAAATATAGATGTACTCTAAGGGTTGGAAATCAATAGAATACAAGAACAAAAGAACAACCAAATATGATAATTAACTTTAACCAACTTGAATGTACGCTAAACAATCATGCTCATAGACTTAATGCTAGAAAGAGGATGTTTAGCCACTCATATTCATTCAAATAATCACCATTAATGAATCCACAAGTAAAACAATAAGACAAATAAAATTAAAGGAAGAAAAACCTTAGAGTAGAGACCTTGATGACTTATCCTCTCTCCAAACATGTATTGTTCTCAAGATGTCTTATAAATGTGGCTAATTACTTTTTAAGTATCCCTTTAACTCTTCCATAAGATTCCACATATGAAATATAAGCATTAATACTTTGACCTCATCTTAAACCAATTAATAAAATAAGTTTTAGTCATTTTGGGGATATGAGAGGAGGGGTTGCATTGCATGGCCAATCGCATAGACCCTTGGTGTGCAACACATGGACATAGCATGGCCTAACTAGTAGCTCAACATATGAGGAATGCGGTACATGGACTATCCCTATTCCTTGGTTGGTACGGTGAATGGACTAGCTTCTCAACGTAGCCCCATTCCTTGGGTGGTGCGGCAAATGGACTAGCTCCTAAACGTGGGATTTCATCCAATCTTTGTCATATGTTCCTTGTATACATGTTCATTGTTTACCACTCTTTCTGGTTTGGTAGGCATAATTTACCTTCCATAGATGCTCCAATAGTCTCCTACAACATCTCATAACGAACATTAGGCCACACAACAAAATGAAGTTGAACAAAAGTACATTAGAACAAGAATAGCTTTAGTCGGCCTAACTAGTGATCTCGTCTAATATCTATTTGATTATTTTGTCTCTAGAATTGTTTCAAATGCACCTTAAAATCCCTAAACATTAAAATTAGCACAAAATACACAAATAATACTTTATACTTTATTATGAACACCGAGTTATCCTTAAAACTGAGAAAAATATAATGACACTTGGGCGCATATGCCTAAGATCACCAACCCACACTTAAAGTCCTATTCATAATTGAACAACTCTTTACACTAAGCCCAATCAAGTAAATATCTAAATCACTACTTGAACTAAGACACTAAAGCTACAACTACAACGACTACATGAATAGCAATGTCATGACCCAAAATCCAAGGGTCATGATGACACTTATCGCAAAAAGTCTGGAAAACTAAGTCAATCACCTAAACTGATATGAAGTAAGAAAAACAACATCCAAACCAAAGTAAGACTTCTAGATCAAATTTGAACTAAACATATAAACAATAGTAGAAAATACATAGCAATGATACCATTAATCATCCCAAAATCTGGTTTCACAGTGTAAGATCCAACTAAGTACATCTTAAATTCAAAATATACAACTTATAGTTCAAAAAGGATCATAATCTATCTCTGAATACAAAAAAAAGACATAAACTAAAAAAGAGAAGGTAGTGGATCAACTCTTAAAGCATAGACCAACCGCTACCTCAAAAATACTCTACGAACCACTTGAAATCAACTATCATGCGGCACACTCATACCTAGAATTGCACCAAAAGGGTATAGTAGGGGTGAGTATGATCCATTTATACTAATTGGGTATCATAGGGAAATTGAGAAAAAGTAGAAAATAAAGTATATAAATACACACTATGGGCACGTCATCTATAATTAGAAAATGTCTCAAATGGTAGCCTACACCGTCTCCACTAACAGTTCTAAAATATACACATATACCAAATACAAGTACAAGAATGAAACACAATTAAATAAACTTCAACTCAAATACAGAAATACAACACAAAATGTACACAAAGTATGAAATGCAATGATAATGATGATATGGTATGTCTGAGGTTGTATGACAACCTATATATAAACCTATCGAGATGTGTCCTCGAGGTAATTTATCTTGATCTTTGATATTCTAATATTAGAGGAATACTACATTACAATTTCTATCAAAAAGAATTTTCCTACCACATGTGATGAACCATAATATTTCCCTTAGTGTAGTACTCCACTAATATAAGAATATCAATGATCAATATCAATTAGGACAAAGTTGTAAGTAGGCTAAGGGATGGGTAGGAACTATTCTGGCAATTAATATTGACTATCTTCCGTAAGAGCTTTAATACACCACACTTTATATTAAACTCATACCCACCAACCTATTTTTTAACCAATTTTATCTTAACACCTCTTTTTGGTTTTTCTCTATCTCTTTAAGCTATCTTACATATCTCTAGTAGGGAGTATTTGCCAGCAATACATGATTCTCTTCTTTTGATCAATTGTTCCTTTATTTGCATTACTCTTTACCAAAAACACAAACTTTTTAAACATACCCATAGTTATTACTTTGGATCTTCAACTTCACTTTTTTATTCTTCAGTTTACACTCTTTAACATCTTAATTTTTCAACTAAGCACTTAGGAGTTTTGGATCAATCACGATCAGATGAAAGAAAAGGAATAAGCTGCATATGAGGCTACCAAATAATAGACTAACTCTTAACATAGCCAACTAAGGTCATGCAAAAAGTGTAGACAAAGCAGTTATAAAATATTGCTATCAAAGAAGTGCCTATATCATCTCATAAACTCATCATTCTTTATTTTTCTTTGCAAGCAAATCGGGCAAGTTCTATACATCAACACACAAAATATAACTAAAGCCTCAACACACATGGTGCATGTTTACTTCCTGAAGGATCTCTATAGACTCTCAACCAAACAATTGCAAGAATTAAAATTTAAGCTAATACCACAAAAGAGTGACATAAAAGATCCTAGATATCTCATAGAAACCATTCAATTTTCATATCATGCCTTTAAATTCAACACAACTTGGAACAAATAATCATGTGTAGCACCTAGCTAGAGCATCTCTACTTATTTTAAATGATAAAATTTTTTAAAATCATTCCTAAAAATAAAAAAGGATACAAGGTTCAAATGTCTCCTCATCGAAAAAAATAAAAATAAAAATCGAGTGGTGGGTGAAGTGTGCTTCTACTAAATGCATAAAATAACCAAAAATATAAAAAAAGATAAAATATTTTTGTATTTATTTAACTTTAGTCAAAAACTTAAGAATAAATAAAAATAGAAATCATATAGTCACTTTACCTAAACAAAGAGGAAGATTCCCACCCCACACTTAAAATCAGATTTTGTCCCTAATGTAAAAATTAAAGAATGAGGATTAGGAATACTTCCTAGGGCCTCTAGGCCCAAGCAATATCAGGTCTCTTTCTCAGATTTCCATCATAAGGATTGGGGGACCCTACACTTATGGTTTCATCAAGCTCATTAACTTAGAATATTAGGAACTCAAACTTACCCTAAATTGCAAAACAAACAAATAAAACCAAAAAGCTGTGACACTATATAAAAATAACTAACTCTATTACAACATAGATTCCCTCCAAATCTGTGCCTGATTTAATGTCACGGGATGACTCACATTACAATTATCATCTACCATCTCTCAATCTTTTCTTTCCTTCAAACCACAACTTTATTCTCTTCCATACTCTTCCAATAATAAAATGAGAATTTTCTCTTTTAATACTTTTCTCACTTTATGTAGACTCACCTACAAGCATTTCAAACTTAGACTTACTCATTAATTTAGAAAATGCCATGGGAGTATATAAAAAGGTAATTAGATGTTCGCACTCCTCTAACCCACATGTATCTTCTTCTACAGCTATGGTATTTCATAGATCTATGTAGTGTGAGGGTGTGTTGAGTTATATATACACTCTAAAGACCACATCTTCATTATTCAATCACATCTTATGCATGCCTCTCTAACATCTGTCAAAGCTCCAATAGTATCCAAGAATGGATGTCCCATTATGATTGGTACTCTGTTATTTACCTCATAGTCAAGAAAAAAAATTCAGCAAGCATAATGAACTTACTAACCTTAATAACAGCATCCTCAATGATTTCTTTGGGGATCACTCTAGTTCTATCTACTATTTGTAAAAACAACTAAATGGGGCCTTGGATTTTCTAAACCCAAAGTTTTAAGGACAAAAGGGTTATCAAATTGGTATTTTCCCCTAAATCACTCAAATATTGAACAACATCACTTTCACTAATTTATATGGAAAAGGTGAAACTCTTAGGGTCCTTGAGATTTTTGGGCATCTTGATCATAACCACTAAAATGCACTCTTCCATAAGTGTAATAGTCTCAATATCATAAAGCTTCCTTTTATTTTTCACCACATACTTCAAGTACTTAGAGTATTTAGGCATTCCTTACAAAACATCTAACAAAGGTTCACTAAATATGTCAAAAAACTTCATAGAACAAGTATCCTTTTTGGATTCTTAAGCTTTTGAGGGAATGGTGGTAGTGGTTTGTTTTGAATTTGCTCAACAGGATTTTTATTTGGGTACTCAGACTTTACCTTTTTTTTTTTTAGATTTTTTGGATTCATTTTATTTTTTGTCTACTCAGGTATGATCTTCTCTGCTTGCATCTTATGATTTTTTTTCAAGGTATGTTAATCAAATCTCTAACACTTTTTAAGATGATCGCCATAGATTTTCCTATGTATCACCTGGAAAACCCCCTTAATGTCTTGCGTTTTATGCCTAAGATAATTGACCATCCATATCTCTAAACTCTTTTAACCCAATTACTAATTTTTGATCTCTAAAACCATTTGTTCTTGGTTGGAGAGAATCTTTTTCGAAGTCTCTTATATATTATTGTCCTGAGTGTTCTTCTGAATACCTTGCTGCTACTGAAATTGCTAAGGTGGAATTTGATTATTTCCCCAAGAGTATTTGGGCTAACATTTCCACTTACGATTATGGAATTGCCATAAATCTGATTCCCATTTTGTGTACTACCCATAAAATTCACTGAATCTATATTTTTTTCACATAAATCATAGAGTGACCACTATTACCACAAATTTCACATCATGTCTGAATGAACTCCATTAATCTGGGCCAAAAGTTAAGCCACATTACCTTGCTGAACTAAGTCATTTTCTGGTTCTGAAAAAAGGCCAATTATGCAGTTGATACTATGATACTACCTACCTCAACCATACCTTCTAGATTCTTCATTATACTTATGGGTACATCACCTGCCAATATGGTTTATTTTGTGAAGTACGATTGAGGAGGGTAGAAAACTCATCATAGGTTTTCTCCAATGCCTGACCACCTACCGCTGAATCTAGTAAAATCTTTGTCTAATGGTCATTACTTGTAACAAAAGTATGAGCTAATACCTAATTTTTCTATTGATGATGTAAACAATCTCTGAGAAGATACATAAATATCTTCTAAGCATGATAGAGATTTTTGTCTTGCTTTTGCTTAAAACTTAATACTTCACTACACAATCTTACAGTTTTAGCAGATGGAAAGAATTGATTAAGGAGCTTCTTGGGCAAGTTGTCCCAAGTTATGATAGAATTTGAAAATTCTACCTTCAACTATTTCTTTGCTTCTCCCAAGAGTAAGAATGGGAAAAGAGTGAGCCTCACGTAATCTATAGAGACTTATAGGGGAATGAACATTTCACTAATCTCTATATAATTTTGAAGATGAAATTGTGGATCCTCTTATGGTTGGCCCGTGAACTACCCTCTTGTGTGAAACAATTGCACTATGTTATATTTAATCTAAAATATTCCTTCTATATTTGATCTGTGGATACTGGATGTTACATTGGTTGTGAGTGGGATTTCCACTTTGCATACTATCCTGTGGGCTTGTTGTTCATCACCCATTGCTGCAGAAATGGTTTCGCCTTGTTGAACATATTGGATTACATAGAGAAGTATTATTTCTCTCTATAATTCATGCAAGCATCACTCAAGTGTGAGATATAGTTTAACCGATTCTCCATCCTTGCCAACTTACTTAAGATTCAAACCTATACCAACAAATTCAGTAGCTAAGACCCAGTTGTCAACTTTTATCACATAAAATAGAAAAACTAAAAATTAAAAGGCTGCTACTTTTTCATGTTGGTGCCAAAAACTTGTTGTATCCAACCACATATGCAAGGGTATGTGGTCGTGCAGGTAATAAAATTGCTATTACAAGACGTATATCAATCCCACAGAGACTTGGCATTTAGAAGACACTCTAATTTAAGTATGAATATTGAAGTTAAATGAGTGCAATTTGTAACCAATAAGAATTTGAGTTTTGTTACGCAAAAAGTAATAATGAACAGTAGGACATGACTTGATTTCTCAAGTCATGATGACGCCTACCTTATCCCACTAGTAGGTAAGCCAAGCCCTATCCCAAAACCATAGGTAACCGGCTAACTATCAGAAACTAAAACAAGGCCATATTTATGATAACAATATTAAATAGTAAGTAAAAGAATAGAAAGGAAACAAATAAGGTATATCAACATGAGAGAAGGAAAAGGATGAAATATACAAATAAATCCCTCCTAAGACCTGGTAAGGTCGGTACTGGAGCCACTACTAAAGATACACAGAGTACTAAATAGAATTCAATACACAATATATACAAGAATACTCGATTACAAAAGACTAAACTAAAATAGATAAAGAACGATCACCCTCGAACAATAACAAGCTCACCCTGCTCTGGATCAGTATTAGAAAAAAAAGAATTACGTCAACTCTAGTTACTATTACTTGAGTGTATATTAGGGTAAAGATAAGGAAGTGTAGTATGAGTGCAAAAGAAATGGGTACTCAGTAAGCATCATCGGCCGACTGAGCTCAATACAGGAAGTTTAAATAAAATATGAGGGTGTAGTGTATGTCAACAGTAAATAAGGATAACAAGGTAAACAACCATCGATCTACGCAAATACTACAAGAAATAGCAAAAATAATGCAAAAAGATAAATAACATAGTAATAAAAGGCGGCCCTCATAAGCCCGCCAGGTATACTGAAGTAGACACTTAATCAAACCATGCCCCCATAAGCCGTTAGGACATATTGGAAGTAATTAAAGAAAATAAATGAATAACTTATAAATTAAAAAATCCTAGGAATTCATAATAGTTATCGAGATGTGCACTGGGCTTGAACCGGCACAAATGGGTAATAACGAGAGGCTAGATACTAAGCTTGAACTGATAGTAACAGATAATAATGAGAGGCCATATGCCAGATTTAAATCAAAATTAGTGGGTAATAATTAGAGGAGACACACATGACATACAACAGAACTCTTAATCAGATGTTGAACTCGAACCATAACTTAGAGGAACCACAACTCCCAAAACAATAATAATCAGTACCAAAATTTCCAAATCATCATAACTAGTTATCGGACTCGAACCAAAACTTATAGTAATCATACATAATTATGAAATTAAAATCCAAATCCTACCATAACCGATGCCACAATGGTGTCAAGTTTCATAATAAATGATAGAAATAAAGTATATACTGACCCTATATCGTGATTAAAATACATTTACATAACCTTTCGGGTAACTTAGTTAAAATTAGATAAATCCAAGGTCTGACAACTTAAATAATATATCCTAAGCTCATAAATACTACATCATACTAAAAAATAACAAAATGAATATTTAGTAGAATAGGGTCCAAACCAGATAAATAAGTCATGATATATACATATATATATATATATATATTCAAAGGCTCTTAGCTCAACTTTGCTCTATGTGATTCTTATGAACATTTTCAACTAATAAGCACTCTTCACACTAGGATATGATCATTACACATGTATTCAAATATAAATCATGGGATTAGAGTTTAGACATATAGGAACAACAATTCAACATCTAACACAAAAAATGTGGGGTGTTATAAGTATCGAGGTAGGCTAGAATTACCTTATCTTTAGATTGAGCTTATTTATAATAAGTGTGTGCTATTATAACATGACCTATAACACTCAAAAGGGCATTATTTTTCTATTACCCTTAAAGGTACTCATGTATAAACCCTTCCACTTCTTAAGAACGAGAAATTCAAGCCTCTCTTCCCAAGAACAAGAAATTCAACTTTCTCTCCAAGAATTCAAGTATCCAAGCTCCAAGATCAATTTTTTCTTCAAGGACTCAAGTAATTGAGGTATTTGGGGTATTCATCAATGGATTCCTTTAACCTATTGAGCCCAGAAAACCTTGTTTTTGATTTAAAGTATGAATTTCCCCTCTTTTAATGAAAATATACATGTTCAAGATTAATTAATCTATGCTTTTCTTTGTAAATATAAATTCAAACCATGTGAACGTGTGTTCCATGTAAATTAGGTTATTTTATTCTTTGAATCGCAAGTATTTATGGAATATTCAATGAAATTATGAAATTGTACATGCTCCCTTATTAATTTACATTCAAGCCATGCTGATAGTTCTAACCCATGTGATTTATGCTCCTATATACTTGAACTTTCAAATACCCATGTCATATTTTGTTCAATATCATGTTAAATTATCGAATATGTGTATTAAATCATGTGAACATGATATACTTCAAAGTTCAATTCATTCCCATGTTCTAATTCATGTACCTTGTTCATTTATTGAAATGTATTATGTTTTGGGACACTGAAGTTATGACTTTCTACCAATGTTTTAAGTGATATTATTTTATTTTTGTATCATTCATTATTGGTCAATTATGAACACTCGATACCTATGAATTTACTCTAGTTTCACAGTTTCAAGTAACAAGTCAGTCAGAATCATAATTTTATCACCATATTTAGATCATTATTTTTATAATGAACTCACCAGTATTATTTTATGTTAAATAGAATAGTTTACATATGTAATATACCGATCGTTTCTTAAGCCTAAATCCATTTTTTGAGTGGATTTGTATGACTTTCAAAGTGATTGATGTTTAACCCATGTTGTATTTCTCTAATTTCTACTTTTTCTCATATAGAACATTGAATAATCTTTCTATCGATACCAATTTCATTGAAATACAACTTCGAACGAGGAAGTTATAGCTGTTTTACTTAGCGATATCCGATTGCCCAGGTCTTACGGTTGACCTAGCGGGCCGTCAGGTCCTTGGTGGACCGTAAAGTGTCCCGTATAGCCAAGAAAGTGACCCCTCTTCCTGGTCACTGATGATAGGCGAATTTACATGCCTAAAGTACTATATTTTACCTATATTTTAGCTAAGTTTTGAGGAAAAAATATATAATTCATGCACTTTTAGTCCTTTTTCCTGTAATTGAGCTAACAAATGTGATTAGCAAGTTTTCGGGTATAAATGATGCAGATTTCAGCATTTTATGGATAACTTGATGCCAAAGGAAGCTTCACCAAAGAAGGAAGGGAAATCTTGGACGCCAAGGACCAAAAGTGACGCATGGAAAACCTGTCCCGGGCAAAAACAGCATTTTCCAAGACTTTGGGGATCAGCAGTAACCTATAAGGATTAGGATAATGATGCAGTAATTTATTAGGATTAGGATAATGATGCAGTAACCCAGTAGGATTGGGTTAAGTAATGCAGTAACTTAGTAGGAATAGGATATGGGTGTTATAAATACCCTATTTTGCTAGAGATTTTTATTCATTCTACTTCTAATTCATTCCTCTACTATCCGAACAATTTTAATCTTTTCAACACTTTCAATTCTTATTCTCTTCATCTATTCAATTCTTAATTTCCACAATGAGAGAAAAGCTATTCTAAAAGGAATTCACGCCTAAAGCCATACCATACCATACTACATGTGAGATCTTTATTGTGGTATAATGATAATGTCTATTGTGATTTCCATCGCACTCATGAGTAGCTAAACATCTCTGTTGGGGTTATGGAAGCCGTATGAGATACTATCTATTGCTATGAGTTTGTGAATTCGCGACACGTATGCTGCTTATATCATTATTCTCTTCATCTTAATGCAAATTCTTGTGGTTGCAAACGCATAGAATACGCCTGTATGGCATTAACTTGTTTGAAAGAAAAGTTATATGTCTGGAAAAGAGATAATATCAAGGTAATAAGGCACCAACCCCTATTAAAAAGTTAGTACCGTAACTGGATTAACCTGTTGGAGAATTTGTACCGTTAGATACGCTTTAAGCTCGAAAGAGTTAAAGTGAAATAGTCCTTGTTAGGTCGAAAGACGCTTGGATTTACCATAGAATACAATTCTCTATAAGCACGTGCATGTCTGAATTCCGCATAACTCATAGACAATAGAGACGTACAACTCATAAGGTGGACATAACCCCAACTCTCAATTCTCATTGTTTAACGTCTTACTAAAATATTCTTTCTTTTTACTTTGCTATTTTCTGTTTTCATTCTATTATTTTTTTTACATCAATTGCACGTTACAATCACCCCTCTTTTACGAGACTTGCACCAAAAGTCTAGTAATCATTACTTACTTGTTGACCGGCTATTCTCGGTGGGATCGATACCCAACCCAGTTAGGTTCTATATTTGACGACGACGACTGCTTACACTCTCACGAGAGCTGTAGTTTGAGCGTTATAAAATTTTGGTGCCATTGCCGAGGAATACAGTTGTCAACTAAGTTTGTGATAGTTATTAGACCCTTTGGTCAAAGACTCTAGTACTTTTACTTTTAGTTATTGTTTTTGTTCTATTCAGGTTTTGTTGACAGGATGGATGCACAACGTGACGTTGAAAGAATGGCTGCTCAACAGAAGCAGGCTAGGTTAGCTGCATTGGCAGCTGCTCAAGTGCATCAACAGAATATTGATAACCCAGTTCATACAACAAATCCTAATGATGAGGACCTGGCGATGAGGAGCTACTAAACCCATGGCATACTATTGAGGTGGCCTCACCCATGCAAAGGAGAGATCGTTAAGAGAGATTGAGGACTGAACGCCGAGCCGTGCAAATACCGTTTGATAATGATGATGATGATCTTGATGGAGCTGGTGCCACAGGAGCTATTATTCCTCCGCCCTTGGCACCCGGAGCCAAGTTCAATATCACTAGAACCATGATTCAGCTTTTGCAACTCAAGGGATTATTTGGTAGACTAGCAGGCGATGATCCGAATATGCATCTGATCAACTTTATTTCTACATGCAAGTCGTTCGACAATCCAAGCGTTGGACAGAATGCAATTCGGCTATGCTTATTTTCATTGTCTCTATCTGGGGAGGCAACTCTATGGTTGAATAGGCTGACTCCTGATTCTATTATAAATTAGAGGCAATTAAAAGACGCTTTCCTAGAAAGATTCTTTCCGCCATCTAAGAGAGCACAGTTGCGAGATAAGATCTATAATTTTTGACAGCTTCCAACTGAAACTCTCTACGAAACATGGGAAAGGTTCAAGAAGAAGCTTATACGGTGCCCAAATCATCATATGACCAATGTCCACTTGATGGAGATATTATACAGAGCTTTGAATTCGGTAACTAAGCCAGTGGTTGATAATGCTGCAGGTGGGTCATTCATAGAACTTACTTTTAATGAAGCAAGTGGTATGCTAGATCATATGACAAAGCAAAGTAGAGCTTGGCATACCAGGGATTCGGAGGTAGCAAGCTCTACTATATCTATTGGCATGACCACAGAACAGAGGCGAAGAGAAAAGGAGCGTGACCAGGATATGGCTCACATAAAAACACAGATAGATTTTCTTACAAAGCATCTATTATCAGGGAAGACCAAAAAAGTCAAAACGGTTGCGTCAAAAGGAAGAGACGAATCCGATTCTGAGGAAGAAGCCAACTACTTGAACAATCAGGGGGGTTTCCGAGACAATGCCCAAGGAAACCAAGGTCAGAACTATTATGATAATTCTGGACAAGGACCGTGATCAAGGTAGTTGGAAGAACAAAACTGACAGGAGTGGCGTGTATATTCCTCCTGGAAGACGTGACGCCACTGCATCTGGTTCCAAAAATATGTCCATGAAAGATAAGATGGCTAAGCTGTTGAAAGGAGTAGAGGCAACCAGCATGGGAGTAATAGAGTTAATCAATGATTTGTCCTTAATGAAGCAATTAGTTGACTCAATTCCACTTCAATAAAACAATTAGAGCAGCAATTGAGTCAACTTTCAGCAATATTTAATCAAAGAAAAGCCGGCACCCTACCTAGCAACACTGTGCAAAACCCAAGGAATAATGGAACATGCATGGCTATTACTACAGGAGTGGTAAGGTGTTGGAAAATCTACCCAAAGGCAAGCAAGCAGTCAACGATATAGCGGACTACGATATTGATGCTGATGGTGAAGATGTCGTAGAAGCTGGCAAGGGTGATCATGACATTACCACAAGTAGTCTGTAGCCTGAAAAGGTCGAAATTTGGAATCAAGATAAAAAGGAAGTGGTGGAGAAAACGATTCCTCTTCCACCACCACCTTTTCTGCAGAGACTAATGAAAAAGGTTGATGACACTCCTGCAAAAGGTTGATAATCAGAAGAAAGATAAAGAAGAAGTAGTGGAGAAAACTGTCCCTCTTCCACCACCACCTTTTCCTTAGAGATTAAAGAAGAAAGTCGATGACACAAGGTTCAGCAAATTCATGACTATGTTGAAGCAGCTGACCATTAATGTTCCGTTGGTAGAGGCGCTCGAACGGATGCCTGGGTACGCAAAATTTATGAAGGATCTTTTAACAAAGAAGTGGGCAGCAAGTGGTGAGTTGACAGATACTGTTCATCATTGCAGTGCGATCACTACCAGATCACTAGTAAAAAAGAAGGCTGATCCCGATGCCTTCACTATTCCAGGCACTGTTGGATCTATGAATTTTGCCAAGGCATTGTGCAATTTGGGAGTTAGCATCAATTTGATGCCACTATGCATCTACAGGAAGTTGGGGTTGGGTGATCCTACACCAACTACTATGCGACTTGTGATGGCAAATTGTTCGGTAAAATGACCTGTTGGTATCTTATATGATGTATTGGTGAAGGTTTCCACTTTTATCTTTCCTGCAGACTTTGTTATTTTGGATTGCGAGGTGGATTCTGAAGTTCCCATATTCTTGGAACGCCCTTTACTTGCAACTGGAAGTGTGCTTATTGATTTACGAGATAATGAGCTTTTATTTCAGCTGAATGATGAAGTGGTTCATTTTGATGTATGCAAAGCAATGAAGCAGCCCGAAGATATGGATGTGTTCTCTATATCTGACGTTAATTATAAGGATGACAAAGAATTATCTGTAGAGAAGTAGCTTACTGTTGAGTCACTATCTGAGGTGCTTTCGAATTGTGAGCATGAGGATGTTGAAGAATATGAAGAAACCGTTTGTACTCTAACAGGAATAAAGTCCTATTCCCATGCCCCTAAGAAGCTGGACCCTGATCTTAAGAATCGACCCTCACCAACAATGAAGAAATCCATTGAAGAGCCCCCAGTACTAGAATCGAAAGATCTCCCCAATTATCTAAGGTATGCGTTCTTGGGAAGTGGAGATACACTTCCTGTGAGTGTGGCGGATGATTTAAGTGAACAACACGTAGAGTCTCTCATCTCTGCTCTAAAGAGGTACAAGAGAGCTATGGGTTGGTCTATTGATGATATAATTGGTATCCCTCCTGGGATATGTATGCAGAAGAGTCATCTCGAAGAAAATTGCATGCCTACAAGTAAGTATCAGCGTCATCTGAATCCATTCAGAAAACGATGCATCATCTATCTCGATGAAGTCTGAGTAATTGAGATAGCTATGTCGTGCCGCGACAATAAATCAAGATCTTGGTGGGAGGCAACCCATCATTTTTAATTGTTTTTATTTTCATAGAATTTTGTCGAGCCACGACCAAAACTAAGGTGCTTGATGGGAGGCAACCCATCATTCTAATTGTTTTTGTTGTTTTTGAGTAAATATAGGTGCAGGACGTGTAAAGGAGGAGATTGGTTTCAAATTTTGATTTGGAAGTATTGCATGTCAAAGGTGGTAAGTTAGGAATGAAGAAGCAAAAGGCTATGGGTTAGGCATTGCCTATGAAAATATAGGCAAAGAACAAGGCAAGGCCTATGTAAATCTAGGCCACGAACAAGGCAAGGCCTATACTATGGCATAAGCTCTCGGATTCCAGAGTGCCATAGCATAGGCGCCTCCTATGCTCAACAATGCCATAGCATAGGCACCGCCTATGCAAAAGCCTTCTGCTCAACTAGGCAAAGCATTAGGCATGGCCTATGCTATGGCCTTCTGCTCAACTAGGCAAAGCTAAAGACGCCGCTTTTTCCTCCCAAAACTCTCAAAACTTTTATTTTTGCTCTTTTAACTTTGGAAGAACATATTCCGAGGCCATCAACCAAGTAAGTACTTCTTTGCTCTTCTTTTATATTACGTAAGTATTACAATACAACGCCTATAAGAAGTTGTTAGATCGTGAAGTAGTGTTGGTGATTTGAATGTGGTTGATACAACTAAGTGAGTGAAAGAATATGTATGAATGCTCTTGACTTATTTCCAACTTGTATTTGATTTTGATACACTGTCATACTTTTGCGAAATTGACATGGTCAAGATAATTGCATAATCTTGTAACTCGAAAGCTTACATGTTGAAATGACTTGTTCATTGAGATGAAAATCATGGGTGATTACAAACATGCAATGTTATTTCTATGCCATAAATTGATACGATATCTATGTAGTAAAATATGCATTAGTCCAAACACGAAAGCATTGTCAAGATTGCATAACGTTAAGAGGACATGAAAGTATGACTGTGCTGAACATATTGTTGGAACATATCACCTAAATGTATATCACATCATTCACTTAATTAGTTTGTGTCAACAAATTAAGTGTGGGGTGGTGCCACTATTGTCTGTTTGTCGATTTAATCTTCCGAGATGAAGCTAACATGACTTTATTGAGATCTCAAGTAGAATGACACAAAAAGGACGACAAGGAAAAGAAAAAGTGCCCACTACACAGAAAGATAAGAAAAGAGGAAGAAAAGAGCAAGTTGAATCCTCCGTGCTGCAAATACATCGACGCACTCTTGGAATCAAGTGGTCTATAATTTGAGGAAACTCTGAGGATGACCAGTCTGATGATTATTTCGACGCAGGGGGTATGACCCCAGACATAGAGGAAGAGTCCGACTAACCAGGTTCTTCTTATTTATTTTCCACTGAGGGTAGTGTGTCCCGTCTAAGTGTGGGGTGCTGGTATTTGTATGCTATACTTCTTTATCTGCACTTGCTTATTTATGTGTGTTTTGCTTATTTATGTTTGTTTGTTTTAATTTTTTTTTAGGAATTTTTTTTACAAACTTTGCATAAAATTGTTCTGATAGGCTGCATGGTATTATGACAAGAGTCTGTGATAAAATCATTTCTATTGAGACGTTTAGGCTCTAAGTATGACTCACTGTGTGATATCTATGTGTTTTAATTCCTTCATCTGTTGGGTCAAGAGTCTATACTGCTTCCAATAAAGTCGACCATGTGCCTTGTGTGTGTGAGATGATAGTATATTCTATGTTTGTGGCTGATGCTAGAACTTGCCTGGTATGTATGTAAAGCGAAATAAAGAGTGTGAGTTTAGGAGATGATTTAGGCATTTCTTTTGCAACCTATGATTGTTTACCTTCATTTTATCTACTCATAGACATCATCCTAGATAACCCCCTTTGAGCCTTTAGCGTAGTTTCTTTGACAACCTCATATGTAAGCCTAATGCATTTTTTTCAAGACCATAATTAGATCCAAATTCCTAAGTGCTTTAAATTATAAAGTAATGTGACAAAATAAGATGAAATTGGGTGAGAATAGTGCCTTAGAAAGAATTGGTGCTTGAATGTGTTATGAAAAATAATTGCTATCACAAGAGGTGTGTTATGGAAAGAAAAAGGAAAAGAAAAATAAAAATTTAATTCTGTTCAAATTTGAAAAACAAAAGAGGTGAGAAAGGGTGGTAGATTAAAAGAAAGTAGAAAGGTTGTTTGAAAGAAAGCATAAATGGCATAATGTGATGTATTAAAGCGCTTAGGAACACAATCACTATTTCTGGCCAAAATAGTCCTACCCGTCCCTTAGCCTACATTACAACCTTTAAAAGACCTATTTGATCCTGAGCTTAGCATTCAAATATTTAGTGGAGCATTACACTAAGGGAAAGCCTATGGTCATCAGTTGCAACATACGAATTCTTTGTGAGAGTGAGAGCAAGGATAATCTTATACCCAAGTTCGACATGTATACAATACTTGTGAGTGATTATGGGTTATATTTTGTGAGACACACATGGTTGATGAAGTTTTGGGTAGTCTTGTATGATTCTTTGTGCCTTAACTTTTGAATACGAATTAACCATCATCACGAGTCTATATTGGAGGTTGAATTGTTTCTAGTAGTGATCAGAAAACTACTCTTTGTTAATAATTGTCGTGCCTGTCTTGATGAATATTTTGTGTTGTTACTGTGAAACCCTAAGTAGATGTTTAGATGGACATGATATTTTGTTCGAGGACGAACAAAGCTTTAAGTGTGGGGTGTTGATGATAGGCGAATTTACACGCCTAAAGTACTATATTTTACCCATATTTTAGCTAAGTTTTGAGGACAAAATATATAATTCATGCACTTTTAGTCATTTTCCCTGTAATTGAGATAACAAACGTGATTAGTAAGTTATCAGGTATAAATGATGCAGATTTCAGCATTTTATAGATAACTTGACGCCAAAGGAAGCTTCACGAAAGAAGAAAGGGAAAGCTTGAATGCCAAGGACAAAAAGTGATGCATGGAAAACCTGTCCTAGGCAAAAACAACATTTTCCATGACTTTAGGGATCAGCAGTAACCTATAAGGATTAGGATAATGATGCAGTAATTTATTATGATTAGGATAATGATGCAGTAACCCAGTAGGATTGGGTTAAGTAATGCAGTAGCTTAGTAGGAATAGGATATGGGTATTATAAATACCCTATTTTGCTAGAGATTTTTATTCATTCTACTTCTAATTCATTCCTCTACTATTCGAACAATTTTAATCTTTTCAACACTTTCAATTCTTATTCTCTTCATCTATTCAATTCTTAATTTCCACAACGAGAGAAAAGTTATTCTAAAAGGAATTCACGCCTAAATCCATACCACACCATACTACACGTGAGATCTTTATTGTGGTATAATGATAATGTCTATTGTGATTTCCATCGCACTCATGAGTAGCTAAACTTCTCTGTTGGGGTTATGGAAGCCGTATGAGATACTATCTATTGCTATGAGTTTGTGAATTCGCGACACGTATGTTGCTTTTATCATTATTCTCTTCATCTTAATGCAAATTCTTGTGGTTGCAAACGCATAGAATACACCAGTAGAGCATTAACTTGTTTGAAAGAAAAGTTATATGTCTGGAAAAGAGATAATGTCAAGGTAATAGGGCACCAACCCCTATTAAAAAGTTAGTGCCGTAACTAGATTAACCTCTTGGAGAATTTGTACCGTTAGATACGCTTTAAGCTCAAAAGAGTTAAAGTGAAATAATTCTTGTTAGGTCGAAAGACGCTTGGATTTACCATAGAATACAATTCTCTATAAGCACATGCATGTCTGAATTCCTCATAACTCATAGACAATAGATACGTACAACTCATAAGGTGGACATAACCCCAACTCTCAATTCTCATTGTTTAACGTCTTACTAAAACATTCTTTCTTTTTACTTTGCTATTTTCTGTTTTCATTCTATTATTTTGTTTACATCAATTGCACGTTACAATCCCCCCTCTTTTACGAGACTTGCACCAAAAGTCTAGTAATCATTACTTACTTGTTGACCGGCTATTCTCTGTGGGATCGATACCCAACTCGGTTGGGTTCTATATTTGACGACGACTGCTTACACTCTTACGAGAGCTGTAGTTTGAGCGTTATCAATCACCGTGTCACGACTAAGATGGTATACCGTCAAAAAGTTGACGGACCGTCAAGGGGTCCATCAGGTTGAGACAGAATATCTCATTTCTGAACCTTGAGTGACGGACGACTTGGTGGTCCATCAGTTTCCTGATGGATCATCAATTTGACCATCGTCGAGGCAGAATGGCCCAGATTTTGCACTGGAGTGACAGACGACTTGGTTGACCACTCAAGTGATGGACGACTTGGTCGACCGTCACTTCGACCGTCACGTTGAGGAAGAACATTCTAGTTTTGGCACTCGAGTTACAGACTATCTGGTGGACCTTTAGGAGACTTGACAAACCATCAGATCAACCATCACAGGACCTAATCAGCAAATTTCAGCTTTTTCCAAAGGGCATTTTGGTCATTTTTGCTTCTTGTTGCCTTATATATATATATCAAAGTAGTAAAAATAAGATCATTTCTCATATATCTCTCCAATTTCTCCAAGAATTTTCTAGAAAACTAGGATTTTCTCTAGACCCAAAAATCAAAACTCCTTCCAAGAAATTCAAGGATCTTTCATAGATTTCTCCAATTTGATCAAGAGTTAAGCTCCCCTAGTCAAAAGCATCAAGGATCTTAGCTCAAAAGTGTAAAGAAGAAGTTCCAAACAAGTTTCTACATCTCCAAAATTATAATCCAAGGTATGTGGGGCTTGAACAAGAACACTCCTTCCGTTCTTGTGCCAAAAGATTTACTTTCTATTATTTATTTACATGATTTTGCAAGTGGGTTTAGACCCAAATTTTTTATTTATGATTATTTCACCATCCTGTTTCTTAAATTGAGAATTTATTTTATGAGTTGTATATTGTCATTATGTATTGAAGATTTCTAGGAGATTTAATACAAACGTTATGAGCTATGCCTTTCCATGAGAAATTTAACTATTGAATATATATCGATATTTGAGATTGAAATTCAAGAATGAGTCCTATGATGTTTCCTTGAAGCTTTTGATATTTAAAAATGATTCGAAAATCAAATATACTTGATATTGAGAAAGATTGTGTTGAGTTAAGGCGGGTTAAGAATCCACAAGATATTTATGATTTATAGATGGGATATATATTTATGTTTTGGTCTTTAAAATAGACTCATGAGTTGATATTGATTAAGGTGGATTTCCTAACGCGTTCTGAGTTGAGTCTGGAAGGAATATTTAGCATTTCAGCAGGAAATATAGTATTTCCTCAAAACTACGTGCCATTGTAAGAGTGATATTGATAACAGTGGTACGTAGGCCGAGTGTGGGATTGTGATAATGAGATTGACGTTGTAATCACTGGGAAGAGTACAACATCCCCGCTAATATAGGGTTCTTTCCTTAGAAGGGCAAAACATTGGACTCTATGCGGCTCACATGGTGTAGTTATGTTGGTTATAAAAAACTCCCACGTCCATAATGATCTAAGTACCATGAGTTACCGAGTCAATCTTAGTCATGAGTCAAAGAGTTTCAGTTGATTTAAATGATTTATGAGATTTATAAAGCATATATTATTACTGATGACTTACGGAAATGATGTTTTAGATAATTCAAGCGAAAAGAGTTATTATTGTCAGCATGCATGATTTTCTTATACATTTATGATATTATTTAAAATATTTCATCCACCCCCACATACTCAGTACATTCCTAAGTACTGACTCCCATACTCTTTCGTATTCAATACTTCCTCATGATATAGGTTCAGGTGCTCAGTCTCAACAGCGACAGTGATCTTTAAGTATCTTCATCTATATTTCTACGGTTGGTGAGTCCTCATGGTTTGAGGACCTGTGTGTTTGATTTTTTCTTGTTAATAGATAGTTGTTTACTTTCTATTAAGTACGAGTTAGTTAAGGTTCTATCCCAATGGCTCCTCAGTCCTATGTAGTAGAGGCTTTGTCAGACTAGTGTACCAGCGTGTATAGAGATTTCAATGTCTTATTTGTACAAGTCAGTATTAATTTTTCATTCAGTATGTTTATGACATGGTTATTCCTCTTTATCTTAGCATGATTTATGCTATAATGAGTTTTGAAAGTGATGATAGGCTTAGAGGGTTAGCTTGAGGCCACGTGTGGTCTTGAGCACATTTTGACGTGTCGGGATAGGTTCTTGGGGCGTTACAAGCTTGGTATCAGAGCCTAAGGTTCAATGAATCCTAGGTAGTCTGGCAAGCCGTGTTACATATAGTCTTGATCATCGGTGTGTAGCATGCCAAATCTATGAGAAAAAGGCTACGGGATGTATTAGGAAAAGTTATTTCTTTCTTTCAAGAGTCTATCGTGCCTATGATTGGTTCTCTCTGCTGTTAATTCGTGCTCTCTTATGATAGAAAATGCCTTCTCAAAGAGCTCGCACAAAAAATTAACGACCTCAACCCGTTGATTCTTTAGGTGAGACGGTATCCCATGTCGAATTCTGGGAAGCTTTCCAAGAACTAGCCCAGGCGTTACCACCAACGCCCAAGCCAACACCCAGGCTACTGTTCCACCTCCACTAGGGAATAATTCTACTACAGCCCGGGTTCTTGACTTTATGCGAATGAATCCACCTGAGTTTTATGGGTTTAAAGTAGGTGAGGACCTACAAATATATTTAGGTGAAGTGAGAAAGATCACTCAGGTTATGCACGTGACTGAGGAGGAGAGTGTTGAATTGGCTGCCTATTGAATGAAAGATGTTACTTATGATTGGATGGAGATATAGAGGAAGAGTAGAGGGGAGAATGATACTCCTGTGACTTGGCAATTATTCCAAGATGCCTTCTTAGAGAGATTTTTTTACCCTGGAGCTGAGGGAAGCAAAATTAGAAGAAATTATGAACTTGATACAGGGCCCCATGACAGTTAAGGAGCATTGCTATAAGTTTAACCTGTTATCTAAGTATGCTCCCAATATGATGGCTGATTTTATAACTAGTATAAGTAAGTTCTTGTCCGGCATATCTAGGAAATTGACATCTAAGGGTTGTATCTATCATTTAGTTCGAGTTAAGAACACCAAGTTTGAGACTCCGACTATTCAATATATTAGTATTGTCAATGAGTTTCCTGATATTTTCCTAAAAGATCTCCCAGGGGTACCTCCCGATAGAGATATAGAGTTCGAAATTGATCTTCTCTTTGATACACACCTTATTTCTATTCCTCCGTATCGTATGGCCCCCACAGAACTTAAGGAGTTTAAAGAGCAACTCAAAGATCTTCTTGATAAAGGCTTTATAAGGCCCAGTGTGTCTCCCTGGGGTGCACCCATTCTATTCGTATGAAAGAAAGATGGTTCATTGCACATTGACTATCGTTAGCTTAACAAGGTCACAATCAAGAACAATTACCCTCTTCCTAGAATTGATGACCTATTTGATTAGCTGCAACATGCCAGCTACTTCTCGAAAATAGATTTGAGATCCGATTATCACTAACTTAAAGTCAAAGAGTGTGATATTCCAAAGATGTCTTTCCAAACTCGTTATGGTCATTTTGAATTGGTCATGTCCTTTGGGTTAACTAATGCTCCAGCAGCTTTTATGGACCTCATGAATTGGGAGTTCAGAAATTACCTAGATATGTTAGTTATTGTGTTCATAGATGATATTCTTGTATACTCTTAAAGTAAAAACGACCATGCAGATCATCTCTGAATTGTCTTGCAAACCCTTAAAGATTAGTAGTTGTTTGCCAAATTTAGCAAGTGTGAATTTTGGCTTTGCTTATAAATTTCATTATAACTTACAGTTTTTATGTATAGCCATGTTTTGAAATATATGTTTTAGCAAATAACTCATGCCCCATGTTTTAAACATTTCTATGATTTAGTGAATGTCTCCATATACTCAATACTTTCCAATGTGCTAACCGCATATATGTGTTTGTGACTACATCCTTCATAATATAGGTACCAAATATAAATCATACACCAGGGCCAGATAGTTCTCAGCTCTCATCCAGTAGGTGATGAGTTCTCCTATTTTAGGAGCTCTAGTCCATTATAGTTCATGTATTGTATTTTGATTATCCATATGTATTGATTAGTTATAGATGGAAGCATGTCCCAACTACCTATAGTCAGTATAGTAGCGGCTTTATAGATAGTCAGTTAGAGTCATTACATGTAATTCAAGTTTCTTTCTTTAGTTTTATCATGTTGTAAACTTTATAAGTTTTACATTTATTAAGACTTTCCCATGATCATGTTTCCACTCAGTAACTTTTGTACTTATACAATTCAAAATCAGTTGCTCAATTAGTATGCCAGTTAATGGGTTAGCTTGGGATCACTTATGGTTCCAAGCACCGTGTAATGACTAGGGAATAGTTTTGGGTCATGAAAAAACTTGGTATACTATGAATCCGTGTCTAGTAGAGTCTTACAGAATGGTACAAAGATGTCTAGATTTTTCTTCAAGAGGCTATAGGGCATTTAAGAAATGTTTCTTTTATTACATGTCTCAAATCATGCAATAGAAGTGTTCCCTTGGGAACTTATGTAAATATTTATATTAATCCATTCATGCGAACTCTTCCTTATTCTTGAGGAAACAATAATAGCTAATCTTAAATCTATACAGAAAGAGTTTTCTCAGACAGTCCCCATTAACAGTTATCGAATTTTATGTTGTCTCAAAAGTATCCCATCGGTGCTTTTAAGTTCTGAAGTTTGAAATATTTCATTCATGTTCATGAAAATTGTGAACTAATCCAAAGTCAGATGCACCCTCAAATCCCTTCTCATAATCCTATGAAAGCATATGATTCGGAGTTAGAAGCATGAACCTAGAAGTTTTAACAAAAGTAAAATGGGGATAATGTTTATCTGAATTTAGTAGATTATGAATCCATGAAACCATAAAAGTGTTGTATAGTTTAATTAATATCACTTTGAGAGAGATTTCTTAATTAAGGGAGACTTAGAGTATGTTAATGCTTTAGTCGGAATAGAGATTAGGAAGTGACCACAAAGGCAGGGGAGCTTGTTAAGGTTGAATATATTCATAAGATTTGGTGTGGATTATTATTTCATGAGTATTATCTAGTAGTAGTTAGGGGATATTTATGTATGAGAAGTTCTGTAGATATCCATGTTAAGTGTTAGAATCTAAGTTTGAATTATGGATGATTGAGCTAATGTAAAGAACAGTTGAAATTTTTGATAGTGTGAATTCAAGGTATGATAATACTCTTGAAGATTCTAAGTTAGCCAGTGTTTAAGTTATTTAATGATCATTATTGGGACTTTAAAACTTAAGAGTTCTATCTCAAAAGTAAGTATTAGTAGTGGTTTTTTGTGATACCTTGAACATTCCTTAAGCCTAATTTCATCTCTATAAGATTGAGGAATGACTTCCAAAGTGAGTAACATTTAAATCATATTGAATTTTATTAATTTTAAATTTTTATCATGTGGAAAATTGAATTAGCTTTCCAACGATATAAGATTCGCCCAAATCCGATAACCGAACAATAAATTATGGATAATCTAAGTTCTAGGCGTAAAACACTATTATATTAGTATTTGGCACATCGCAGAGAGGGTCCATTTAACAATTGTCAAATTACAGTGGAACTCCATGATAGTGGCGCATCGCGGAGGACCCCAATTTTCCAATAGTTAATTTCCATTGGCCTAGCGCAATCGTGATGCGTCGCGCTGAAGTTATAGGTCCCAACAAGTGGGACAATGCGATGGCTCCGTGTCGCAGTGACTCCAAGATTCCCATTTGTCAATTTTCAGTGAGCCACCGCGATAGTGGCGCATCGCGGTGGCCCATAAAATAGGTTTCCAGTTTAATTTTTCTAGCTTCGTATTAAATTTAAAAAGGGTACTTTGGACTTTTTCCAAGACTTTTAAACCATAGAAACATCATAATTTAGGGCCACTACAAGCATCATATGACATTTTCTCAAAATTTTCCTCAAACAAAAACCCTAAGAATCCAAATCCTCTTCTATGAATCTCAAGGGTTCACCATAGATTTTCTAAATTGAGTCAAGATTCAAGGTTCTCAAGTCAAAGGGTTCAATAATCCTTATTCAAGAGTACGAATAGAATCCCAAAAGCGAGAGTTCATCCAAAGCTTCTAATTCAAGGTATGTGGGGTTTGAACAAGGATAAATCTTTCATCCTTGTGCCCAAAACCTATTTTAATTACAAAAGTAATATGATTTTATGTGATTTCTCATGAAATTGAAGGTAGGGTTTATACCCAATTTTTATTGTTTGAAGATTATGAGATTTAAAGTGATTGAATGTTGATTACATGACTATTTTCATATATTTATGCATGTAATGTGATTTTCCAGATTTTCCCAATTGAGTTTAAGCATGATATTAAGATTATTGATTTCATTATTTTGATATTGTTGAAGTATTTTCAAGAAAAAGATTGAGTATGATGTTTTGCTATGATATTACATGAGTATATTTATATTTTCATGCTTATTGCTGAAATTACCAGATTTGGAGTTGATTTATCAATAATTACATTATCAAGTACGAACCTTTTGGTGTTACAACTTAAGTTTAAAGCATGGGTTTTAAGCCCTAAGATTTAGTCTTGATATTTCAAGAGGATTACTATTTTAAGCCTCTTTAATGATTGTTTAACAAGTTTCAAGAAAGAAATTGATCTTTTGATCCTAAGCTAAGACAAGGAATCCACACTATTCACATAGTTTGAAATTTAAAGAAGATAAACATAATTTGTCTGGATTATAAACTCTTATGCTATTTTAAGATTGATTTCCTAAAAGTTCTGAGCAATAAGTATGGGAGTTGTATATAACACCGAGTGGGGTATGATTAAGGTCTCATGCCCTAGAACTATGTGCCATCATAAGTTTTTAAATTTGCCCATAATGGGTTAAGCTAGTGATCACTTAAGTTAACGTTTTGTTCTGATGGCAAGGGTAGAACAGGTCTCCCCGATTTGGGCAAGACGTTGAACTCCATGTCAGATCACATGGTTTATGTCAGATAGAAGAACCTCCCAAAGATGTCCCTCACTCTTGAAACAATTTTATGGATTTAAAGTATTAGCTAAAGAGTTTACTATATAGAATGAGTTTTAGATTTCATCTAGCTTACAAGTTATGAGAATAAGAGGAGAATACAGATTTTAGAAGCAAGTGCAATGACTCACGAGATTTATACTACATTGTTCATTAATCATGATTTATGATATTTATATTTCATATTTTTATTCAAGTTATTTGAGTCATTTATGTCAGCATGCATGATTTTATAAAGAGTAATGATATTTTTATGTAAATGCATACACCCACATATACTCAGTACATCCTCGAAGTACTGATCCACATATATGTCCATGTGATACATTGTCTCATAATGTAGGTACAAGTTGTAGCATATACCATATTCAGTCAGTTCACAACTTCCAGTCAACAGGTGATGAGCCCTTTTAATTCAAAGGCTTGAGTCAGTCATACAGTTCGAGAAGTAGTGTATATTCTTTATGCAATCGTACTGAGTTGGGATAGTTGGGAGTCATGACTCAGCTAGCTATAGTCATTACTAGTAGAGGCTTCATAGACACTCAGTAGGGATAATGTGTTTTATTTCAGTTTTCTTGTCAAAAGCAGAGTTATAATCTTGTAAATTTAGATTTGTATTGATCGAGTTCAGAGAAGTTTTATGTTTTCACTGATTATGTTCAGATTTATGTATTTTATTTAGTTTCTTGTAAGTATGCCAGTAGAAGAGTTATCTTTGGATCACTTGTGACCCTAAGCACCGTGTGATGTCTCGAGACTCATTTTTGGGGTGTTACAAACTTTGTATCATAGCATAGAGTTCAAGTGTCCTAGGGTTATTGTGAAGCCGTGTCTAGTAGATTTTTGCGGAATAGTACAGAGACATATATACTTTTGTTTGAGAGGCTACGAGACATTTAGGAAATATTTCCATTCTTTTAAGTCTTAGATCATGCTATAGAAAGGTTCTCTAAGAAACTTATGCAAATTTTCATCTTACTCTATTCAGGCCATCTCTTCCTTATTTTCAAGGTATCAAAAATAGTCAATCTTAAGTCTTTATTGATAAAGCTTTCTCAGATAGTCTCCATAGATAGTTATGTAATTTTAAGTGGACTAGAAAGTATCCCATCAGTGCTTTTAAATTCCAAAGTTTGAAGTGCTTTATTCATGTTCATAAAAATTGTGCACTAAGCCCAAGTCAGATGTGCTTTCAGATTCCAAAATGATAATTTATACTTCTCTATCTATGTACTATTATTGAGGTAACATGATCGGTAAGTTACAATTTCCTACCCTTATAATGCTCTCAGACTTGCTACCAGGAAGTTTTAGAAGTCTTATAAAGCTGCTTGACAGGGGCCTTCTAGTGTGTTATAAGCCCCTCAAGTTTAAAGTTATGCCCTCATTCTTATGAGTCGTTCAGTTAAGACAGAGTAAGATGTGTATTCTTAGATAATTGAATATTATGTGCCAAATTTTTATCTCTTATAATCTTGTTATCATTGTATTGTTGAAACTAAAAGTCTAGTGAAGCCGTATAGGGATCTTTCGATTCACTAGCATAGTTTCCTTGTTATTAATCTCATTTTCTTGTTCAAAAAACAAAAATCAAAGTCTAGTGAAGCTATGTGAGGCCTATTTCGATTCACTAGAACTTGTTGTTTACCTTGCTATTCTTGTGTTGGTTGGAACTGGGGTTTTAGAGGTGTATTGACAAGAAGGGTGGTAAGTACAATTTATTGATATATGTATAGCCAAATCTTTTTGCATATGATTGAGTTAGTAATGAAGTGATATGTCCTTGTTTGTTAGTTTTGTAGAAGGTAGAGAAAGAGTTATTAGTTGAAGTGAATTATCGTTTGCTTGAAGTATGAAAAGAGTTATTGACAGAGTTTTTTGTTCTAGAAAAGTATAGGTTATTGATGAAAGAACTTGGTGGATGAGCATTGTTAATTTAGGGTTCCCTGAGATTGCAAGAAGGAGTTTAGCTGAAACCTATAATGCTATGAAAGAAGTTTAGGTTATATAAAGGTATATAGTAATGATGTATGGATGGAGGATGTATTAATGGATTATGATTAAGATAGGCCATATGATTATGACTGATTATTATTGTTATGAGGTTTGAGTGGGCTAATGTTTCTTGATATTTTTTTATAGTTTCCAACTGACAATTGTGTGTAAGGTGGGGTTATAAATCATGTTGAATGCTAGACATTAAGTTTTACTGATTGGTGGTCATGAAGAAGGATGTGACAATTTCTTGGTTAATGGTACTAGTTATAAGGAAGTGATCTAATAGGCTTGAATAGTGGATGTAAGTGTTTGAGTCCAGATATTCATGAATAAGTATGATTTTGTAAGTATGATATTAAGGTGTTCCCAAGATGATATGGGACTCCTCTATTTTTGAAATTTATTAAGTGTTGTGTCATTAGTAGTACCATTGAGTTATTAAGAGGAAGGAGACTAGTTGTATAGTATATGATGTTCTTAATAGCTAAGTTAAGGAGTTTTATTCATAGTATTGAGCCTTGTTGGTATGATCTTGATTCCTATAGTTTTAAGAAAATGTAATTTTGGCGATGTGATAGTAAGTTATGTTAGCAGAGTATGAAGGGAGTAGCGTGGTTTATTAAAGGATGATGATATCCATATCAAGTGTTAAAATCTAAGTTGGTGAGAGTTTAAGTTGTTATAAGATGACTTTTGGGGTCATAGAAGTTTAAGAGTCAAATCATAGAAAGAAGTATTAGCTTTAGGTGATATACGTGAAGATATAGTGCTTCAGGGTAAGTTTGGTTTCCTGTGTACTAATTATATCCCAGACTCTAGAGCAAAGTGAGTGCATTTTAGGTTAGATTTAACATAGTAGTTCACAAACTTAGAGTGATGGATTACAACTAAGGGGAAGATAGTAGAATGAGTAACCAAGTCAAGCTTTGAGATTCTAGTAGCTGTACCAGTAAGTTGTAGAATAGCTGTGAGAAAGATTGATTCTTGACCTAATCTTATTACAGTATTTTTAGTTGTCCCAATACCTACTCATGCCTTACATGTTAGTTCCATGAACTTAATTCATGTTCATGCATATGATAGAGAATTATATTCTCCTAGTTCCCAAAAGGAGGAGTTCCATTTCTTTTAGCAGTTAAAATCACATTCCATAAGTTATGAACTCCAAATCTGGGTCATGCAACTCATGACTCATGTACTCAAGCTTTACGGTATGTTCAGTTCAAGTGCTCAAGCAGTACTTTTAATGAGAAGCATAATTCAAATTTATATCATGCATGACCTCGGGTTAGACCTCTTCGATAGGTTTTTGAATTTTCCCATAGAGGGTTAAGCTAGTGATCCTTTAAGTTAAGGTTCTATTCCGATGTCAAAGGTAGAACAGATCTCCCCAACGTGGGAAAGATGTTGGACTCTATGTTAGCTTACATGGTTTATGTCGGTTAGAAAAACCTCCCAAAGATGTCCCCCACTCTTGAAATAGGTTTATGGATTTAAAGTATTAAGCTAAAGAGTTTACTATACAAAATGAGTTTCAGATTTCATCTAGCTTACAAGTTATAAGAATAAGAGGAGAATACAAATTTTAGAAGCAAGTGAAATGACTCACGAGATTTAAACTACTTGTTTCATTATTCATGATTTATGAGATTTGTATTTCAGATTTTTATTCAAGCTATGTGAGTCATTTATGTCAGCATGCATGATTTTATAAAGAGTAATAATATTGTTTATATAAATGCATAGACCCCCATATACTCAGTACATCTGTAAAGTACCAATCCACATATATATATTTATGTGCTACATTGTCTCATAATGTAGGTACAAGTTATAGCGCATATACCATATTCAGTCAGTTCCCAACTTTTAGTGAGCAGGTGATGAGTCCTTTTGATTCAAGGGCTTGAGTCATTCATACATTTAGAGAAGTATTATATTTTATTTATTCAGTCGTATTGAGTTGGGATAGTTGGAATTCATGATCCGGCTACCTATAGTCAGTACTAGTAGAGGCTTCATATATATTCAGTAGTGTTAATGTATTTTATTTAACTTTTTTTGTCAAAAGCAGAGTTGTAATCTTGTAAATTCAGATTTATATTGATAGAATTTAGAGAAGTTTTATGTTTCCACTAATTATGTTCAGATTTATGTATTTTATTTAGTTGCTTGTAAGTATGCCAGTCGAAGGGTTATCTTGGGATCACTTGTGACCCTAAGCACTGTGTGACATCTCAGACCCATTTTTGGGGCGGTAAGGTTTTACACTTTTAGGTGTAGTTTTTTAGGGTGAGTTTATTATTGATGTGTATTGTTATATCCTAAACTCTAGGGTAAAGTAGTTGCAGTTCAGTTTAGAGTTTATTAAAGGGATCCTCTGACTTAGAATAACAACTTAAATCTAAGGGGGAGATGATGTATGATAGAACAAAAAAACAAGGCAGGATCTCAGATTCTAGTAGTAATGCCAATGTGTTGTAGAATAATACTAGGGGAGGAAGATGACCAACCTATTCTTATCTTAGTTTAAAATTTTATACTTCAGTCATCACGATATCTACTCATGCCCCACATATTAGCTCCATGATCATAGCTCATATTTATGCACTTTTCGTAAAATCATGTACTCTCCTAGTTCCCAGGAGTTCAAGTTCATTTAGCAGTATGAATCATGTTCTATGAATTTATGAACTTTAAAATCAGGTCATGCAGCCCATGACTCATTTACTCATGCTTTATAGTATGTTTAGTTCCAGTTACTCATGTTACACTCTTAATGATTAGTAAATTTTAGATTATGTCATATATGTCCTCAATTTAGATCTCTTTAATGAATCCATGTCGTGGATCCTCTATTCCTCAGGTCTTAATTATGTTTCCAAGATATGCATAGTATTCTTGCATACTTTAGGTCCTCATGTTTAACCTTTCAATTACCTCTCATTATGCCAAGAAAGTGGTGATAAATAATTGTTTATATAGGAGTAAGTAAATTTTCCATATTATGAAAAGATTTGTGTATGCTCGTTCTATGTAAGGATATAAGCTTGAAGTAATAATAAGGTAGAGATTTTGATATATGTCATGGTTAGTTGAAATTTTATATGTGTTTTCTTGGGGATAGTGAGTGGAAGTTTTTATTGATAGAGGTTTAAAGAATATGTGAAAAATGCTTTGGTGGGTTGGTTTCCTAGAAGTTCATATGTTGTTATAATGATAGGCCTGAATATCATGTTGGTATATAAGTGGATAGATGTATTGCATGCTAGTGAATTCCTAGCAAGAGGTTGAATTTAGTTGTTAAAGTGGTAAGATGAATTATTCTTGAGATGAAAGATATGAAACATGCATAGGGTATTGAATTCGTGCTTTATACTAATATTATGGTGTTATATGTTATTCTTTGTAATTTCAAGTAAGGCTTGAACATGATGAGAGCAGATAGTTCATCAAGTAAGGCTTGAACATGGTGAGAGCAGGTAGTTCAACTCAGACTTTGGCTGGAATGGTTATATATGTCCATGTGAGGATTATAAGCTGAATCAAATTAGAACTTTAAAGGGGAAATGTATAGTTGAGAAAGTAATTGAGAAGTGTGGCTAAGCTTCAAAGTTAGTAGTTGTATTGCCTAAGGCAAAGTGATTTTGTCCCAGCTTATATTTCATAGGCCTATGTTACAAGTTACAAAGTTATAGCAATATTAAGATTTCTTATTCAGATATCTTACTCTGATCATGCCCAAGATTCTTTGCTTCCTAATATTATTAACACTTCTTGCAAAGAGTGTTGAAGAAATACTCCATTTGTGTATAAGCTTTTAGTATACCTCAATCCGTATAGCCAGTAATTTAGATTAGCAATCAAACAAATAAGCTCCTATGATTTTCCATCTAGTCTTACTATTCGGAGTTTCATGAATATGGCCATTCCATGAGGTAATTTGTTCGCATACATATAAGTTATGAATCCAGTTCAGTTCATGCATCATACTTCAAATTCAGCTATTTAGTGATGACTTAGATCATAAGTGTTCAGTGCATGGTCTCAGCTTTTCAAGTATTCTAGCTCATCCATAATGATACCCCTTGTCCAACCTTGGTCTCATTATCTCATGACTCGTGTTTACATAATGTATTTGGTGATGCCATGGAGCCCTTCTCTTTTGATTCCTATACGTGTTTTGTTGATGAATAATTCCTAATGAGAAGTTATTTACATTATTCCCTTTTTAATAACCTTTGGAATTTTATTACATTAGTTATCACTTCACAGTGCTTTATGTATGTTTCAAGTGAGTTCTAAACTCTCAGCATGAATCAGCTCCTTTCAGTCAATAGAGTCAAGTTAGCTCAGAAATTAGTTTCATGATAGATGTTTTAATATTTCAGCTTAGCTATATCCTTTATTAGCTGACATGTCATGTATACATTATTCCATACTTCTAAGACTTAAACAAATTTCTATTCATCATTTGATGACGAATGATTCCAAGAGGGAGATAATGTAACACCCTTCATTTTCTGGCTAGACATCAAACCTTTATTCCTATAAGTGTAAGCTCTAATACCATGATTTTCATTTAAATACATGTGTCATTATCATTATCCTAGTGTGAATACATGCTCCATCATTAATTTACATTCAAGCCATGCTGATAGTTCTAACCTATGTGACTCATGCTCCTATATACTTGAAGTTTCAAATCCCCTATCACATTTTTTTCAATATCATGTTAAATTATAAAATTTTTGTATTAAATCATGTGAACATGATATCTTCCCAAGTTTAATTCATCCTCATGTTCAAATTCATGTACTTCGTTCATTCATTAAAATGTATTATGTTTTGGGACACTAAAGTTATGATTTTCTACTAATGTTTTAAGTGATATTATCTTATTTTTGTATCATTCATTATTGGTCATTTATGAATACTCGATACCTATGTATTTACTCTTGTTTCAGAGTTTCAAGTAATAAGTCAAGCAGAATCATGATTTTATCACCATATTCAGATCATTATTTTTAAAATGAACTCACCAGTATTATTTTAAGTTAAATACATCAGTTTACATATTGATGGTTACTTTAGATTATACATGCACTACATTTTCTAGAATACCTTATATGTCCAAATCAGTTATTAGTGCATGTTTTAGTTATGTTCCGTGTCAGTTCAGTTGGGAGTAAGATTTAGCACCGAGTGGACCCAGGGATGGAGTCTCACCTACTAGTAGAGGATGTGACAATTATTAGCAGTGCCTGAGTTCCAGAACTACATAGCTAGCATAAGTTTTTAGAGATCTTCCTTTTAGTATAGGGTTGACAATGTCTTAGAGGCACCTGCCAGTAGAGGGTGACACCCAGTTTAATGGATCAACATAGCCATGTGATAGTATTTGTGGCAAGGTACTAACATTATCTCAACTGGGGTTACAGGTTGGACCTAAATTAGCTCAGATTAGGGCATGTCAATTAAATGGTAGCTCCCTCAGTTTCAGTCAGTACTCAGTCTATACAAGTTGAAGTTTACTTGACCAAGTAATCAGATACTTAATTATTTAGATCATTTCAGTACAAGCTTTCCTTGGTCTTGCATTCTTAGTTATTCATGCTCATGTTTTTATCCTCAGTATCCATACATGATCTACAGGTCAGTTTTATAGCATGTTCAGCTTTGCATGATATTTAGATACGGCATTCTTATTTTACTGTTTCCCAACTTACAAAATTATTTTCAGCTCATAATTATAAATCTCACTATGGCTAATAGTTTTCACATATAGCTAAGTTTTTAAATATATGTTTCAGCAAATAATTGATGTCCCTTATTTTAAAGTATGTTTTAAATATTTCCATGATTTAGTTCATTTCTCCATATAATCAGTACATTCCAACATAGTAACCACATATATGAGTTTATGGATATATCCTTCATAAAATAGGTACCAGATATAGCTCATACATTAAAGTCAGATAGTTCTCATCTCTTAGCCAGCAGGTGATGAGTTCTCCTATTTCGGGAACTCCAGTCTATTGCATTCATGTATTGTATTTTGATTATCTATATGCGTTGATTAGTGGTAGTTTGAGGCATGTACCAACTACCTATAGTCAGTATAGTAGAGGCTTCATAGATAGTTAGTCGGAGTCACTACATATAATTCAAGTTTCATTCTTCAATTTTATCATGTTGTAAACTTTATCAGTATAATATTTATTAAGACTTTCCCATGATCATGTTTTCTCTCAATAACTTTAGTTTTTATACAATTCAAATCATTTGTTCAAGTAGTATGCCAGTTCATGGGTTATCTTGGGATTACTTGTGGTTATAAGCAGCGTGTTACGACTAGGGAGTAATCTCAAGACGTGACAATGCCAAAACTAGAAACCTTTCTGAGAAGACTCTAAATAGTGCCCTACTTGAACCCGAGAATTAATAAGTTAATACAAATAATTTGCTCTATCTTGTTTTGATGATGGTCCGCTGACAACGAGGGACCAGGTCCGTGGGTCTTTATGTATCCAGTACATCTGTTACAATCCTGCATAGTTTTTTCTTCTAGTGTATCAAACTTGTAGATGATCTTGTACCTTTCAGGACGCCTGGCCCAATTAGATTTCTACCCTTATTATTATTCCACTATAAAAGTTAAAGAATGCTTGTCAATTTGTGAGTTTTTGTAATTTGATTATACAAGTGAAAAATTCATGAAAACTCAACTTTCTAACATTGCTCAAGTTCTTAATATCCTTATGTACTGAAAGAGTGAGTGTTCTTGAGTCATGTTTGAGTCTATAATCGAATTACTCGTGTTATAAGAGTAATACCCTTTTTATGTGTTTTGAGTGTGCTTAGGTAGAGTTACCTGAGTTTAATATTGGTTAGAGTTAATTAATATTGAGGTTAGCTCTTGATAGAGTTGTTAAGGTGGGCTTGTAGTAGAGTTTTTACAAATTGGTGGAGCCTAAAGTTAGGTTCAAATCAAGTCTTTAATCATGAGGTTGATTATAGTAGATTCTTGAGTGCTTGTGAGGTCAAGCCATGGTTTTTCCTTCCTTAAGATAGGAGGTTTCCATGTAAAATTTTTGGGTTCTTTATATTTATTACAAAGAGATGTTTACTTGATGGTTTACGATTTGATGGCCTGTGACTGATTTTAAAGAACATGCTCCCTCATAGTGTGGTGCAACCTTCCACATTTCAATAATTGGTATTAGATCAAGGTCATACTAAAAGGTTCACATCTAGAGTATTCATTAATCATGGATGATCCACTTATTCTGGAAGAAGGGTAATCTACCACTAGACCACCCCAATTTAATGGGCAATACTATGGGTAGTGGAAAACCAGGACATTTAACTTTATTACGGCTGATGATAGTAAAATAATGAATATAATACTCGATGGTCCTCATGTTCCTATTAGAGAAGTAAAATAAGGAGACATAACAAGGATAGTTGTCAAAAATAGGAGAGAGCTTGATGATGAAGATCGAAAAAAAGTTAAGAAGAATTACAAGACAAAGAAACTGCTTGTTTGTGGCATAGGACCTAATGAGTATAATTGGATTTCTACTTATAAAAATGCTAAATAAATTTTGGATTGATTGAATACAACTCACGAGGGAATGTGAAGGACTCTAAAGTTGACATACTGAGTACTCAGTATGAAACCTTCACCATGAAAAAATGAGAGACAATTTAAAAAATACATATAAGATTCACTTCTATCACAAATGAGCTACACTGCTTAGGAGAAGTGATTCCTTTGGTTAAGTAAGTGAAAAATATTCTAGGTGTTCTTCCTAAGTCCTAGGAAAGCAAAGTGAATGGAGAAAAATAGGAAATTATGGATAAAAACATTGGTAATTTAAAGACTTGACTCAAATAAAGAATACACTAATGTGGCCTATTTGGAAAAAATAAATGTTACAGCTATGAAGAAAAGTGGTCAGTTTTAAAGAATAGGAAGTCACCAAAAAGGGAAGCAATGTTGAAGTCTGTCATAAATGTGGAAGTCTTGGGCATTTTATTAAGGACTATCCAATACATAAAAGGGACTATCAATATTATCTCAAGACTGGAGGTGATAAAGGAAAGAATAGGTACCAGGTCCCTATAACTTTAAGAAGATACGATCCAGTTGATTATACATTGTGGCAGGCTCTAGCAATGTGGGGAGATTCTTTCAGTGAATTTGATGAAGCTGAGAAGGTTGAAGAAGTGTCCATGTTGGTTGTGGATTAGTGTGAAGTTACCTATTATTCCTTATTTGATCTCATGGTCACTTCCATTGAGTAAGTTTAAATGAAGCAAAATAGTAAGTTTATTGAATTCAGGTCTAATCATGAAAAGGATTCTAAGAACTCTATGTGCTGAAGAGAATGTGAATGTCCTTGATGAGTCAGGAAAGCTGATGAATATAGGTGATGGTGAAGATTCTAACATTGAAGAACTCATTCCTATTCAAAGGGTTGATATTATTAAAGATGATGGTCAAGAAATAAGTAATGCAAATGAGAATGATAAAAGTGATGGTGATACAAGATCTCTGTTACAAACCCCAGCTCCAGTAAAAGAATAATAAGAAGGATCTAGTCAAAATTCACAGGGACCTAGTCCCAGTGGAACAAATCTCAGAAGGTCAACTGGAGGCATAAATCTTCTCAAACCCTTGACATTCTAAATTTACCTTTGGATACTAAAGTCCAGACAAGATCTCAAGTCAGAAATTTCTTGGCTTTCGCTGCATTTTTATCTAAATGTGAGCCCAAAAATATGAAAGAGATTCTGAAAAATGCTGACTGGTCTAAGAAATTGCAGAAGCAGCCTTGGAAAAATTAAAGAATGGTAACTTTGGGACCTGATCCTCGGACCTGTTGACAAAATAATTATTGGGACTAAGTGGGTGTATAGAAACAAGTAGGATGAATAAGGAACTATGAACAAAAATAAAAGCAATGCTAGTTGTTTACGGGTATAACTAGGAAAAAGAAATTAATTATGATGAGAATTTGCCCCTATAGCAAGGATAAAGGCTATTAAGATTCTTATTGCTTTTGTAATCTATATAGGGTTCAAACTATTCCAAATGGATGTCAAAAGTGAATTTCTAAATGGAAACTTGAAGAAAGAAGTCTATGTCAAACAACCTATAGGTTTTGAAATAAAGATTTTCCTCATCATGTACTCAAATTAGACAAATATCTCAATGGATTAAAGCAAGCTCCTAGGTTTTGTTATAAGAAACTTTTAGAGTTTGTTCTAGAAAATGGCTTTAAAAGAGGGAAAATTGATAATACTCTATAATTAAAGTCAAGAGGTAGCAGCTTACTGATTGTTTAGATATATGTTGATGATATTATTTTTGGAGCTACTTCTAAATTCCTGCGTGAAGAGTTTACAAAGCTAATGAGGAGTGAATTTGAAATGAGCATGATGGGAGAACTGAGTTTCTTCCTAGGTTTTTACACCAGGAAAGCTTCTTAAGGGACAATGATATGTCAAGATAAGTACATCAAGGAGCTATTGAAGAAATAGAACAAGGGAGATGCCAAGCCAATTGGAACCAGCCCCAAGATGGATAATGATGAATTTGGTCCCTCAATTAATAAGACCATGTATAGAGGATTATTGGATCCTTACCATATCTTACTACAAGCAGGACAGATATTGTGTTTACTGTGGGAATGTGTGCAAGATTTTAGGCCTATCTTTAAGAGTCTCATTTAAAAGCTGCAAAAAGAATTCTCAGGTACCTAAAAGGTACAGGGGACCTGGTCCTATATTATCCACCTGGAGACAGTTTAAATGTTATATAATATACTAATGCTAATTATGTTGGATATTTGGTCGAGAGAAAAAGCACCTCATGAATGGCTCATTTTATGGGTTCTTCCTTAATCTTCTTAGGTTCTAAGAAGCAAAATTTAGTTGGTTTTTCTACTACAAAGCTGAGTATATGGCTGCAGCTTCTTGTTGAGCTCAATTGCTATGGATCAAACTACAACTAAAGGACTTTGGGATTGTCTCAGATACTCTCCGTATGATGTGTGAAAACACAGGTTCTCTCAACATGTCCAAGAATCCAGTGCAACATAAGAGGACCAAGCACATTGATGAGAGACATCACTTCTGAGAGACGATATTGAGAAGGGATCTATTTGGATGAATTTTTTCAAGTCCAAATATCAAATAGCATACATATTTACTATGACTATTTACAAACAATAATTTGTTAAGAACATGATAAGGTTGGGGTTGATTAAAATATCCTGACCTACTAGATGAATAAGTTTTTCTCCCTTAAAAGGGATATGATCAGGAGATAAGTATCTTTGGTAAAGAATGTACTTTATCGTCTAATTAGGTATCATAAAGATAAAGAATGTACTTTATCATCTAGATCGGTATCATATCCTTGTAGGTATATACCCATGGGAAAAATTTTGGAGGAGGACAAATGTTATATGAAAAAAGTTGAGGTTTCACTCAAGAAAGAGAGACCTGATCCCATCTTTCATGTTAGTATCATGAATGCGCATTTTTTATTCTATTAGAAAAAGCCGCATGCACTCTCTCTTTGTGTCAGAAAATTATCCTAGTCTAAAAAAAAGTATGAGTCACCTCAAAATTGAAATTGATCATATCTCATTCTCACAAAAAACCTTCCTTGTGCTTATTTGTTCCTTTAAATCTTGTTGTACCCATTCCTTCTCTAGTCAAAAGGAAAAATCTAGTAAAAAATAACCCTCTATGATAAATACTTACAAATTGCCACAAATTCCCCATTCTTGTGTTTTTCAAAGGACTCTAAGATTAGCATTGATAAAAATCGTCTCTCAAATCGTCTTGAAAAACACTTTTCTTCTCCTACTCTTCCAACAAAAACTCCTTTACTTAACTCGTTGGTGAAGAATCATCCTTAAAACCTCACAATATTTATGGTAGTATATTAATGGATGATGCCTGGGTTGTTGAGAATCTCATCATGCTGTTGAATAGCCCAAGAAAGAGTGTATTTGGTCCTAAGGAACAAAATATCAATAAGATAACAACAAATCCTGAATAGAAGTCTAGAAGTTTTGCATAGAAACAACAAACTTTTGAAAGACCTTTTTCTAATAAGATAAAAAATTCTTAATAAGAACCTATCAGTGTTTCTAAAAAGGGAAAAATGGAAAAGGAAAGAAAGGTTTTGTCTACAGAAATGAGAAACAGGTTCTTAAAAAATCAAATGGTACTAACTGAGAGAATCTGACTCAAGTGTGTTAAAATAACTAGGTATGATGAAATTAGCTGAGTTTGGTAAACATCAAGTATGGATCCATCCTATAGAAGGACCCGTTCCCACAGTTTTTGATAAGGTTGTCAAGGAATTCTAATCCATATTGGATTTTTCTTAAGATGACTGGTGTTGTTCAAGGGAAGAAGATGAATCTTGATGCTGTATCACTTGGGAAAATTCTATAAGTTTATATCAGTGGTGTGAGGACTGTCTCAAAGCAACAACCATTAATAGAGTTCATGGAAAATGCATTGAAGTTTAAAGAAAATTTTATGGTTGCAGTGAATAGGACATCACTCAAAAGTAAAGTCCAACTAGTCTTTGATTTTGTTAACAAAGTAATTTTGCATAGATTACAAAAGAGAAACATTACTTTAGCTGCTGATTTGTATGTGATGGAGTGTCTTAATATTTTTGAGTTCATTTGTTCACCTTCCATAATGATAAAGAACATGCACAAAGTTGTTCTTGAAGAAAAAAAAGGGAAAACATGGCATGCCTTACGGATATTGGTTGAACAAAGTGTTTGATCATTTTTGTATTGCCTGTGAAAATGGAACCCCTAGAACTGTCCTACAACTATTTAGTGTGAAAACTCTGATCAAAACTGAGTGTGTGGTAAAGAAATTAGGTAACATCTCTCAAGAAGAATTCAACAAAGAATAGAAGAATTGAAGCTCAACTCAGCTGCTAAGAATAAAGAGATTAGCAAATTGTAAGTAACAATTCAACATCTTACCAATAAGGATCCAAGTATCTCTGAAGAGCTTAGAACTGAGAATGCTTGACTAAAGAAGAGAGTTTCAATTTTGATGAATAAGGTTCTTAGCTTTAATCAAGATATAAGGAGTCTAACCAAGGAATTGTTACACTGTCATTCTTAGCCTCTATATCATGCTCAGTCTTCCGAGTAGCCTCCTCAACTAGATGGTGATGCCAATGAACCTTAACTAATGGAATATCCTTGTATCGTAACCATCTAACATCTCTTGCCAAAATGGACATTGGATCCTTTATAAATTCTAACCTCTCGTTTAACTGAACTGAGTCCCACTGAAGCACTTGTTGCTCATTTGGAATGTATTATCGAAACATAGATACATAAAATACTGGGTGCATGGCTAAAAAAGAATGATAAAATGCCAACACATAAGTTGCCTCCCCAACTATTTGCAAAATCTCAAAGTGTCCAATATACGTGGGGCTAAGATTGCCTCTCCTCCCGAACCTCATCACGCACTTTATGGGTGATACTTTTAGGAAGGCCCTATAACCTACTCCAAACCTCAATTGATGATATTTGTGGTCAGCATAACTCCCCTGTCTTTTCAGAGATACTTATAGCCTGTCCTAAATCACCTAAACTTTGTACAATAACTCACAAAACAAATCTATGCCAAGAGGCCTAGCCTTAGAAGTCTTTAACCAACCAACATGAGATCGATATTGCCTACCATACAATGCCTCAAATGGGGCCTTCCATTACTCAAATAAAAAATATTATTGTATGAAAATTCCACAAAAGATACGAACTAGTCACACCGACACCTATAAATCCAACACACAAGTGTGGAGAATGTCCTCCAAGATCTAAATAGTTCGCTCTGCCTGTTCATCAGTATGGGGTGAAATGCAGTGCAAAGGTCAAACTAGATACCCAGCTCCTCTTAAAATGCCTCCAGAAGTTAGAAGTAAACTGAGAGCCTCATTTTGAAATAATGTACATAAGTTTCTCATGTAAGCAAAATACATCCTCAATATAAACATGGTCTAACTACTCAATACTATAGAAAACTCAAACAGGGGTGAAATGTACAAAATTATTCAATCAATCCATGATGACTCAAATACTATCAAAACCATAGGAGGTGCAAGGCAATCAACCTATGAAATCCATAGTAACTCTCTCCCACTTCTATTCGAGAATAGGTAGATGCTGAAGCAATACACTAGGCCTCTGGTGCTTGGACTTTACCTGCTGACAATAAAGGCATCATTTCATAAACACTATTATTTCTCTCTGCATACCACTTCATTAGTAATATGTCCTCAAATCCCTTTACATCTTAGTTGTCCTAGGGTAAATAAAGTATTTGGAGCTATGAGCCTCTCAAAGAATCAACTAAATCAAATCGACAACCCTTGGAATATAAATACAACCGTCAAACCTTAGAACACCCTTAGAATCTAAGGTAGCCCTCCTAGACTTACCTGTCATCTAATGTTATAAAGTCTTCTATCCTTAAACTGATGACCTTGAATTAGCTCCAACAAGGTAAATTTAGCCTTAACACTAGTAATGATCCTTTAAGGGTCAGAAATATCCAAATAAACTACCAAGTTAGCTAAAGACTGGAGTGTTCAAGGAAAACATGTACTGAGAAATTTAAATGAAGGATAAGATACCTATACTAACAGAGTTTTAGCTTAAGGCATCTGCTACCACATTTGCCTTACCTAGATAGTAAAGAATAGATATATCATAGTCCTTCAGCAATTCAATCCATCTTCGCCACTTTGAATTAATCTCATTTTAGGTCAAAATATACTGAAGGCTGTGGTGATCAGCAAACATATCACAGTGAACCCGATACAAATAATGCATCCAAATCCAAAGCACAAATACTACCACTACCAACTCCAGTCATGAGTAGGGTGGTTGCACTTATACACTTTCGACTACCTTGATGTATATGCAATAACTAGACCTCACTAAATAAAAACATACCCATACCAACACTAGATGCATCACAGTAGATAGTAATGCCCTCGCCCTCAACTAGATGATTCAAAATAGAAGCTAAAGTAAAAAAATCCTTGAGTTTTAGAAAGTTTGTCTCACAACTCATAGACCACTAAAATAAAACCTCCTTCCCGATCAATCTAGTCATAAGGGCTATAATAAAAGAAAAACCCTCAATGAACTACCTATAGTAACCTTCCAACACAACAAAACTACAATGCTCAGTAGGTGATGTAGGCCTATCCTAACTACGAATAGCCTCAATATTTGTTTGGTCCACTATAATACTATTCTTTGACACTACGTGCCCCAATAAGGCTACAAACTCAATCCAAAACTCACACTTTAAATACTACATCCTCAAATGTTGCTTGTGCTCCTTTCTACTCCTCAAATATACAAGAATGTTATCAATAAATACTATCATGAAAAAGTCTAAATATGGACTGAAAACGTGGTTCAGTAAATCCATAAAATTTGTTGGGGTATTGGTCAACCTAAAAGACATCATCAAGAACTTATAATGACCATAACGAGTCCTAAAGTTGTTGCACCCGAGCACACATGCACATGTACATGGTCTCTCCAAGTAATATAGTAGCCTTTTACAAAACAAGTATTGATGAATCAGTGGCTTGTGTTAACAACTATCTCATATTAGATATTAAGATTAACTCTGTGCTAATATAACCAAAATTAATTGTAATTTAAAACTAAGAATAAACTAAACAACGCTATAATGTCATGGTATTGGAAAATTAATCGGGAGAAACCCAGGGTTAAGGAAGTAAGAACAATTATACTACACTATATAAATTCATTGATTGGGTTAATTATCTTGGTTGTTAATTTATAGGGTTGATATTATGGCTATGGTCTTTCAAACCTCTTATCACCGATCTAAATTAGCCCACAACTACATTATTAAGAGGGCATCCGATAACTAAGTTAAATGTATTAATATTTCATCTCATAATTTAACCAAATAGGGAAATTAGGTATATTCCTATCCTAAATGCATATTATAACTTCAAGCCATTGAAAGATTATGATCCTATTCTATCTATCCCACTTTTAATCCTCTTGTTTCTCCTCCCCGGTTCATAAGATGATTATGAATGTATTATATGGGTTGGAAATCCTTAGAATAGTAATAAAAACGATAAATAAATAACCAAAAATAATTAAAAAAAAACATAAAAAAATCAATTCATAACAATAGTAATCATGTTTTTGGCCTTAGCCCCAGAAAAGGGTGTTTATAGATCCTAGACATAACCGTAATCACAATGAATGAATACATGTTAAAATCCATAAAAAAAATAAAAGTAATTAAAGAAAAACCTTAATGTAAGTGTTATACATACTCTTTTCAAGACTAAAGATCGTCTAAGGTGTGAAACATAACAATTAAGTGTCCTATTTCTACTTGGACACAAGCTGCCGATATTGACTTAGGGGAGTGCCATGCTCTTATTGCGGTGCCTAGGGTGTGTGTAAGATACTGTAAATGGTATTTTAGGATGCTCCCAATGGTGTTTCATGGCCCAAACATGGTTCCTAAGGTTCGTGGCATGCTAATGACTCCAAAAGGTCCATTTTTGGTCAAGTCTTGCCCCATGTGTTTTTCCATCATTTCCAAGCCTTGTTGTGTTGTTTACACTTGCTTTAAAGTTTGTCTATCATCCATGTATAATCATTATCAAACCCAAAAGCACCCTATAGAATCAAGAACCACGAATTAGATCTCAAAATAGCATATAATCGAAGACGATGACTAGTAACTTAAGTTAAAAGTATTAGTTTTGTCCTATTGATCTTTAACTTAGTGTTTTTGTCTCCTGGATCATTTCATTTGAACCTTTGAAACTGTTAAAAATTCAACGCACATAAATACACAATTATTCCTTTGGTAACCTTTTACACACACTAGACTCCCTCGAGATCAACTAGAACAACACATAGCTCAAGCTAGTAACACTAGTTTTCCCATCTAAACTCTATGTGATTAAATTTATTCTAGACTTGTTTGACATACATATGAAACATTATAATAAAATATTTTAACACTTATATGCTCAAATATACAAATATTAAATAATTAAGAACACAAGAGGTCCTCAAAACTAAGCTTAATAAGCCCGAATAACAACACTAGGGTGCATAAATCCTCCTCAGATCAAAGGCTTCCACACTTAAAGCCTTGTTCATCCTCGAACAACTCTTCACTCTAAGCATCATAATCAGAGAAAACTCCAAACTCCTATAAAAAGCAAACCACTCAAGCTAGTGCAACAATAACTACACATAGTGTAATTTTATGCACTAAGAATGTTATACACACAATTAAAAGCTCAAAATACTACTCTAAAACACTTTATCCCCCAGAATTGACTCACCAAGTTGGAAAATTCTTGCATATTACTCAATCATAGAGATCATAAGATTCACCAAATTTTCATCAAATATGCTCCATCACAGCAAAAGAGTTACCCATAATCACTCACATAGATGTAATTTATCATAAAATGAGTACAAGAATAAAATTACACTCACTCACACAAGGAATTCACACATTAATCAAAATGAACCATAGGCTTGCCATTATGTAGTATTCCACTAATATCAGAAGTATGGGTTCAAGAATATTGGGTTCAAGGGGCTCCTCCATAAAAAAGAACCAAAAAAAACAACCACGGGGTGTGTGAACTGTACACCTACTCAACCGACACCCATAAACAAAAAACTAAAAACAGTTTTTTTTAATTTCTCAAATTTTCAAATCTAACAAAAACAAACTATGAAAATAACTAAAACTAAGACCCTACGGTATCTCTTCTCCCAAAACCATGGGGATTTCCCCATCCCACACCTAAAATCACACTTAAAACTTACTCTTTCCCCAAAGTAAACTTAACAGTAGAGATCAAAATACTCCCTGAGGACTCTAGGCCTAGCTAGCAATATTTTTAATGATCAAGAGGGTATGGGACCCACACTTAGTCTTTGACATGTTCACTAGCTCAAGTTTTTGGTACTCTGACTTCTCATCAACTTTTGACTCAACAAGAACAAACACCATGTAGAGTAAAAACTAAAATACTAGATATAAAAGACCCACCTTAACTTCGGTTTCCTCCCAAGAAGTACCTGATTTAGCTTAACGACACGACCCAACATTACTACTCAGCTAAATTCCTTCATCCTCTTTCTCTTACTTGGAGGAAAAATTTTTATTCGTTTTTGACATCTTGAGTGTGCAATCTTAATGTCAATAGCTTTCTTAATAATAGAATCTTTAGGTTCATCAATCATTATCAACCTAGGCGTAGGTGGTGGCTCGAGCAACTCAATGATATTGTCCAAAGAGGTGTTTAGTGGCGCACTTTCTACTACCCCACCTTATCCACTTCCATCATTATAATTATGCACACGTTTTTGTAGTGAGAAGTTGCATTAAGTGGATTATAAAGTCTAAAAAAAACCTCTTAGTCAAACAATCTCATTGTAAGAGTACCCTCACTCACGTCTATCAATTCTCCTTCCGTACCTAAGAATGGATGTCCCAGAATGATCGTTACCCTGTTATCTACATCACAATCCAAAATAATAAAATCAGCAGGAATTACAAACTTACCAACCTTTATGAGGATGTCGTCAATTATTTCTTCAGGCTTCACTATGGTCTTATTTACCATTTGCAGAATCATAGAGAATGGTCTCAGCTCACCCAACCCAAGAGCGTTAAACATAGATAGAGGCATCAAATTTATACACGCCCCAAAATCACTCAAGGCATAAACCACTTTATCTTCACCAATATGAGGATTGTGAAATTCCCTAGGTCCTCAAGTTTCTCAGACATCTTTTTCACTATCATAGAGTTGCACTCCTCCGTCAATGCCACTATCTCAATGTCCTACAAATTTACTCTATTAGTCACCATATTTTTTAAGTACTTTGCATAGTTGGGCATACCCTGCAAAACATCTAACAAAGGAAAATTAATGTGAAGTTCTTTGAATGTGTTAAAGTACTTCTTGAAATAGGCATCCTCTATAGATTTCTTGATTATCTGCAAGAATGGTAGTGGTGGTATGTTATGTACTTGTTTAGAAACCTTTGTTTTTGGATACTCATACTTCCTCAAATCATTAACATTGTTTGTAACCTATTGTGGAACTAACTCTGAATCTTCCTTCTTAGCTTTGTTTGAAGGTTTGTCATTAAGCTTCTTACCACTTGTAATACCCCAAGAATCCCAACCGATAGTAGGACCATGCTTCAAGCTCATAAAAATAAATTATAGTGATTTGGTATTTTTATGATGAACTTATATGTATATTAAGGCCTCAAATACATCTTAGCTATTAGACGAATCATAAATCCCTTACTGATTGAATTCTTGAGAAGGATATAGTCATAGTCAACTTAAAAAAACATATTTTTTGTTATAATATGAATTTTTTATCTCATAACCCACCAACAGATAGATAATTGAATCATATTTCCAACAATACACACTTTACCAAAATCCAATATTGGAGTAAAAGGTTATGGCCATTTTACTGAGAGCTATCCGAGCTGCAAGAAGCAACGGGCAAGCTAATGGACTATCAAGTTAGAGATGGACCATAGCTTTGGCAGTCGAAACTGAGGTAGTAAGGTTGTTTTCTGGCCCAAAATTGATGGTTGCAGTGACACTCAGTCACCAGAGTGACGATCCATCACCTAGACCATCAATTTTATTAAAAACAGCGCCGAAATAATAGTTTAAAGGGCTTTTTAGGTCTTTTTCAACCCTTTTAACCCCTAATTACATCAAATCAAATCACATAACTCCTCATTCATCCATAACCACAAAATTAGGATTTTTTTCAAGATCAAAACCTAAGAACAAGATTCAAACCCCTTCTCTAAAAAAACTCAAGAATCAAAACATCATGGATTATTTATGAGATTAGCCTGTGAAATTATGAAATATTTATATGCTTTATTATTCATTTAGCAAACCATAATAATCAAGTGCCTCATGAAATTCTCCAATGATTGTATTATGGATTATTAATTATGGCAGTGAGTCTAGAAAGTGTCATGTTTTATCAGTTTCATGCTATAGAGTCCTGGGGGTACTTGTACCTGACAATTTAGCTGTGCACCTAGAGCCAGTGTCATGTTTTTATGATACTCTTATTCAAGCCATGTTTAGTAGAATTCAGTCAGTCTCATGAATCAGGAAAACTCAGTAATCAAAATAATCTCAGTAATCTCACTAAGTTATAAGATCTCAGTAATATTCCATCAGTCAATGAAACTCAGCAAACACAGTCTAGTCAGTTTAGTATAATTAATTCAATATCTAATAATATGGGAGTAGGATTCAGCACCAAGTGTGCCCAAGGATGGAAACTTACCTGCGAGTTAAGGGTGTAACTCTTACAAGCAATCCTTGCACTCTAGAACTATATAGCCAGCGTAGGTTGAGACATATAACCTGTCAGATGAGGGTTGATAAGGTGGCTTAACCTGTTAGATGAGGGTCCCAAGATTCTCCTTAGAGTACCTATTAGATAAGGGATCACTCACAACTTGTCCTTACTAGTGGTGTAGTATTAACACCCTTTCAATTGGGGTGATAGATTGGACCCTAACTCAGATATAATGCTTTGTTTGTGGCATGTCCATTTGTTAGTTAGATGAATACTTCCCACAGTTATAGTTTCAGTCTTAGTCTCAGTATTAGAGCTCAGATAGTTCTACAAAATTCAGGACTGTCAGATACAGTCACCCAGTTCAGTACAAAACTCTGCTAGTTCCATCAACAATAGGACTATTAGACACAGTAATTTAGATAATAGTATATCAAATATATGAAACTTATGTTACTAGTATTCAGATTCAGTGATGTCATGATCTCTGTCACAGTTCACGTATTCATGCATATATTCCATATTCATGTTATTCAGTTAGTTAGTATTTTTCATGCATATAAACCCCTTGAATTTAACCTACCTCACTTGCTTACCAGTACATTCAATCGTACTAACTCATTTATGTTATGGTGTTTTATACCATAGGTTCAAAAGTACGAGCTTTAGAGCATCCTTAGTAGATCAGTCGATCAACAGATTATCTAGCAGTGAGTCCTCATCATTCAAGGAGGTTATTATTTGACTATTTCATTCTTTTAGTACTTAGTTTATTTAGTAGTTGGATTTAGTTGGGGACATGTCCTATCAACTCTTTATTCAGATAGTTTACAGGCTTTTAAAATAGCATGTTCAGATAGTTATTTTAGTTGTTTTGGTAATGATATACCATATCTCTAGATGTTATGTTTTATCAGATTTTTGAACCTTATGGCCTTTCAGCCTTTTATTTTGCATTTATACAGTATGTTTTATAGTGCTCAGTTATAGATATTAGTTATGGGTTAGTTTATGGTCCTTAGGTGTCATGAGCACTGTGTGGCATTCCGAGTACAAGATTCGGGCTGTTACAAACTTAGTATCAAAGCCTAAGGTTCAACAGTGTCGTAGGAAGTCTGAAAAGCCATATCTAGTAGAGTCTTGTACTTGGGTATGTTGCACACCATATTTATGTACAGGAGGCTATAAGATGTTTTAGGAACAAATTCCCATCATTCATTATTTATGTCGTGCCAGTGATCATTAGCTCAAATCTAACTCTTTGTCTAATCCATTTCCCTTTTTTTATTTATAGATCATGCCTCCTAAAAGGGATAAGAAAAGAAGAACCAGGAATCTGTCAGTACCACAGCTTGTGTAGGCAGATTCCCTAGATAAGAATGTCATCATGGTAAATTTAGAACTGACTCCCTTACTTTATCTCAATCAATAGTAGATTAGAGAAATCAATAGGTTGTTTTCCCTCCTATGCATATGATTCATGCCTGACAGAGTGAGGTGGGGAAAGGTAGGGAGAAAGAAAGAAAGAGAGAAAATAAGAGAGCTAGAACAGGTAGCTTTAATTTCAATCTTCCTGAGTCAGAGGGTGGGAATCTTTCTCAATTTTTCCCAAAGTCCTCAGTTATAACACCACCCCTAGTTAGTGTACCAGCACATAAGTTTAGCAATGGTAACAGTGATATGGCCAAGGATCTAAGTCTTAGGGCAGTGTAGTATTTACCCAAACTAATCCTCTTTGCCAGACTTGTGGTAAGAACAACAAGAATATTTGCAGAGCTTGCAGTGAGGTGTGTTTTTGATATGGCAAGCCCAACCACAAAGTTAGAGATTATACCTAGTCAGGTTTATAGGGTCAGTAGAACCATTCTCAGTTCAGTCTTGTTTCTCCAATCAGTAGGGTGCCACTTCTAGTGTAACCAGTGGGCAGCGCCCAAACTGACTCTGTGCTCTTCAGTCCTGACAAGATTAGGAACATTCTCCTGATGTGGTCACTGGTACGTTCAAGAAATTTCATTTGTATATTTACTCTTTGCTAGATCCAGGAGATTTTTTTGTCTTTTATTACTCCTTAAATAGCAGTTGATTTGGAGTTATTCTCGAAATTCTAGCAGAGACCTTCTCAGTATCTACCCCACTGGGTAAATCCCACATAGCTCAATGGGTATATAGGAACTATACGATGATGGTATCTTAGATTGTCACTTCAGTAGACTTAGTCGAATTAGAAATGACTAATTTTGATATCATTCTCGACTTGGAGTGGCTTTCTTCCTGCTATGCCATAGTCGACTAAAGAAATAGAGTTTTCCAGTTTCAGTTCCAAATGGACCTGTTCTTGAGTGGAAGGGTAGTATTTCAACATTCAGAGGTCAACCTGTTTCTTACCTACGGGCTAGGAAATGATATCTAAGGGATATGTCTATCATTTTGTTCGAGTTAAGGACTCTAGTTCCAAGACTCCCAATCTTGAGTCAGTTCAAGTTAAGAGTGAATATTCAGATGTCTCTCCCAAAGATCTTCTCGGGGTTCCTCCTGAGAGGGAAATAGACTTTGACTTTGACCTTCTTCCAGATAATTAGTCCATATCTATTCCTCCATACAGAATGGCATCAGCAGAACTCATCGAATATGATATTCCAAAAATAGATTTCAAAACTCAGTATGGCCATTTTGAATTCTTATTAATTTCCTTTGGTCTTACCAATTCCATAACAACTTTCATAGACTCGATGAATCGCGTATTCAACCAGTACTTGGACATGTTCATCATAGTCTTCATAAAATGATATTCTTGTCTACCCCAACAGTGAGCATGATCATGCATACCATCTCAGAAAAGTGTTACAGACCCTTAAAACCCATTAGGTATCATTTTATCTATTCATGTCCTACATACTAGATCTATGATCATTGCTCATATTTGTGCACGTTAGTGAGAATCATCTCCGCTCACAGTTCCAAGTATAAGGAGTTCCAGCTCTTCCGTTTTATGAATCACGTCCCATGAGTACAGAGAATTCAAACTCAAGTAATACAGCTCATGACTCATGCACTCATGTCATGATTTACAGTAATCTCAGTACACATGACTTATGCTCCACTTCAAATGATCAGCCAAACTCAGATTATGTCACGTATACCCTCAGTCTAGATCCCTCGGTGAAATCTATAGTGTTGATGCTCTATCCCTCAGGCCTCAGTTACAACATCAATTTCGTAATTAATATTTAGTAAAGGACTAAGATAGTCCTACATAACCATGGATTTCAGCTATCAATTACACAGACATCAAAATTTAGTATCAGTCTAAACCTCAGTTGTCATTATTCAGCTATATGAACACAGTATTTAGTTCCAGTATGAGTCTAGTTACAGTCTTAGTTACAACATCAACTCCAGTTCAGTAATTAGATCAGAAACTCAGTCCAGATCCAGATTTTTAGTACCTCAGTTTATAGAATATTTTTGAATCATATTATACGCTGGTCTTGCATTCTTAAGTTAATACTATTTTTACTCATTCATGCTCAGTTATCTCATGTTACCCATTCAATTATTACCATTAATGAATAATGCTTTATAGTTTCCGTCTAGTTATTCAGACTAAGTATAGTTTAGTCTTACTTACCCAGCATTCAGCTATCATCCATCCAGTTATCAGATAAGTTATTATGCTCATGTATTCTTTCTCAACACCTATGTGAATATTTTCAGTAGTCTCAAGTAATGTGTTGTACTAAGGAATAGAGTATAGTGGAAGGAGTATTCGAGGGATATTTCTAAGCCTAAAAATTTTAGATGCAGTGCATAAGGCTTTGTCACTCTATTTTAGATAATGTTTCATAGGCATTGCCTCCTAGTATAAGAATCCCAGCAATGTGGTGATACCCTATTCAGATGTCTTGCTCAGACTAGGCCAAGATTTTTTTCCCTATAGTTACTAGAACACTATATAAAAAGTTTCATAGAAATACTCCTGTCGAGTATAAGTTTTCAGTATGAGTTAGTCCACAAAACAATTAATTCTATTTATCAGTCAAACGAACAAATTCGTATAGTGTGGCTTTTTTTTTTCATCTATTCGCACTATCCGAATTATCATGAATATAACTATTCAAAGATGGATCAACCAAGTAGTTGCATCTCTAGCTCAGTTTATTTATCAAGCCTTAGTTTTAGAATTTAGATATTCAGTCATGATTCGGTCCGTAGTTTCCTTGTGCATCACCTCAGTTTCCTCATAGCTCAAAAAAAAGGGGAAAATCATCCCAACATTCTTCAAAGGACATACTATCCCAAGGGAGAGATACACTATAATCCTCCAAAATTTCATAATATAAACATGCCACAATATCTTCACCTAAAAAATCCATTTTAGAGTAGAGGGTACCCATAGGTTGACCCACTTTCTCCAATCTCAGTCGTAAGCCATGTACTCAATAGCTTAGTTCAGTTCACGATAATCAGTCCATGTCACACATTACAAACTTAGTCATGTTCTTTTATTCTTGTTCATGTATGTTCAGTAAAGGATCTCGAGTTGAGATCAAATAAAATTTAGTATCTTGAAAAGCTCTCCCGTGAAGGGAGTGAAGAGATTTAGCAAAAAGGGAAAACTCATTCCCTGATATATCGGTCCCTTCAAAATTCTCAGTCGCTTAGGAAAAGTAGCTTATGAGATCAAATTTCCTTTATATCAAAATTCAGTTCATCTAGTCTTTCATGTTACCTTGTTAAAGAAGCGCATAGGTTTCCCTTGCTAAAGAAGCGCATAGTCGATCCAGCAGTTGTAGTCCCTGTTGAGTGTGTAGATATTCAGAACAGTCTCTCGTATGAGAAAATTCTAGTTGAAATTCTTGACTATTAGATTCATAGACTAAGGAATAAAGAAGTCACTATAGTTACAGATATTTGGTGGAATCAATCCGTTGAGTTATCTACTTGGGAAGTAGAAGGAGATATGCAGACCAAGAATCCTCACCTCTGCTCCGCTAATTCAAACCTAGCCTAAGGTAATAGCTTTCCTTAGTTTCATTCATCTTATGGTTAAAATTTTAGCTACAAACTATGCTCAGTTTTTGTTTCTAACTTGTTATCTTTACCTATACTTGTTCATGAGTTAGTTCAGTAATGTATTCACACATCAGATATACGTGATCAACTTATAAGTATTCTCATTTATACATTCATGTATCAGCTCATTCATAAAACCATGCATCAAATATGCATGATCAGTATGAATCTTAGTAATGTCAGTCATATATACATGTTTCAGGTGTTTACATCCTTTAAGTAAGTTCATTCTATCAGAAATCTTATCTTAGTCATTTCCATTCGAGGATGAATGTTCCCAAGGGGGAGATATTGTAATACCCCAAGAATCCCAATTGATAGTAGAACCATGCTTCAAGCTCATGAAAAATAAATTATAGTTATATGGTATTTTTATTATCAAGTTATATGTATATTAAGGCCTCAAATACATCCTAGCTATTAGACGAATCAAAACATCCCTTACCGATTGAATTCTCGAGAAGGATATGGTCATAGTCAAATTCAAACAAGCATATATTTTTTTATACAACGAATTTTTTATATCACGTCCCACCAATAGATACATAATTGAATTAAATTTCCAACGATACAAATTTTTCCAAAATCTGGTGTCAAAGTAAAAATTTATGGCCGTTTTACTAAGAGCTATTCGAGTTGTCGAGGAGCGACTGGCAAGGTGACGGACCATCAAGTCAGTGATGGACCGTCACTTTGGCCATATCAAATAAGGTATTAAGGAAGTTTTATGGTCCAAAACTGACGGTTACAGTGACGGTCAGTCACCAGAGTGATGGTTCGTTATCCAGACCATCAATTTTGTCCGAAACAGCGCTAAAACAATGTTTTAAAGGTATTTTTGGGTTTTTTTTAACCCTTTTTAACCTCTAATTACATAAAATCAAAGAACATAGCTCCTCATTAATCCATAACAATAAAATTAGGGTTTATTTCAAGATCAAAACCCAAGAATAAGATTCAAATCCTTCTCCAAGAAAATTCAAGAAACAAAACATCACCATTTAAGAACCTTCAAGAAAATTTAACCTCCTTCAAGATTCAATATTTTGAAGTATGTAAAGTATTAATTCATGGATTTATTTCACCCATGAAGCTTAAGAATCCCATTTTTAAACTCATGAATTGTGATTTCCATGTGGTGGGTTGATTTTAATTATGTTGATGTGTTTGTATGAATCCCAAGTTGGAGTCTTTATATACTTTTCATGAAATTATGCTAGTATATGGGTTGGATACTTTTAAATGGAGTTGATTAAAGTAACCATGATGTATCAACTAGTGTATATGCCTAAGCCTAAGGTTATGAATGCAATGTGTTTGATAAAATGCCCAAAGAAGAAGAATCATGCTTTAGGACTCAATTATGACCAAATTGATGAACCCATGCTTTATCCTTATGTACAAAACAACTTCCATGTTATTGTTATGCATTAAAATTGTTTTATGGATTTTTCATGAGATTAGCCTATGAAATTTTGACATGTTTATGTGATTTTCTATTCATGTACCAAACCATGATAATCAAGTGACTCATGAAATTTCTCAATGATTGTATTATGGATTGTTGATTATGGTCGTGAGTCCAGGAAATGTCATGTATTATTAGTTTCATTCTACGAGTCTTCTGGATACTTGTACCCGATAATTTAGCTGTGTGCCTAGAGCCAGTGTCATGTTTTTATGACACTCTCAGTCAAGCCATGTTTAGTAGAATTCAGTCAGTCTCATGAATCAGGAAAACCCAGTAATCTCAGTAATCTCACTCAGTTATCGTATCTCAGTAATATTCCGCTAGTCAATGAAACTAAGAAAACTCAGTCCAGTTAGTTCATATAATTAATTCAATGTCTAATTAGATGGGAGTAAGATTAAGCACTGAATGAGCCCAAGGATGGGGACTCACATGTGAGTAGAGAGTGTGATTCTTTGAAGCAATCCTTACACTCCAAAACTATGTTGCCAGTGTAGGTTGCGATATCTAACCTGTTAGATGAAGGTTGATTAGGTGGCTTAACCTGTTAGATGAGGGTCCCACGGTTCTACATAGAGTACTGTTAGATAAGGGATCACTTATAACTTGTCCTTGCCAGTGGCACGGTATTGGCATCCTGTTAATTAGGGTTACATATTGGACCCCAACTCAGCTATAGTGCTTTATTTGGGGTATGTCGGTTAGATGCCAACTTCACACAGTTACGGTTTCAGTCTTAGTCTCAGTAATAGAACTCAGATAGTTCTACAGAATTCAGGACTATCAAATATAGTCACCCAGTTCATTATAGAAATCAGCTAGTTCCATCAGCAACAGGACTGTCAGACACAATCATTTAGATAAAAGTATATCAGACATATGAAACATATGTTATCAATATTCAGATTCAGTGATGTGATGATCTCATTCACAGTTTACATATTCATGCATGTATTCCACATTCATGTTATTCAGACAGTTAGTATTATTTATGCATATAAACCTCTTGCATTCAGCCTATCTACCTTGTATACCAGTATATTTCATCGTACTGACTCATTTGCGCTATGGTGTTTTATACCATAGTTTCAGAAGCATGAGCTCCAAAGCATCCTCAGTAGATCAGCTATTCAGCAAACAAACCAGCAGTGTGTCCTCATCATTCGAGAATATTATTATTTGGATATCTCATTCTTTCAGTACTTAGTTTATTTTAGCAGTTCGAGTTAGTTGGGGACATGTTCCATCAACTTCTTATTCAGACAGTTTAGAGGCTTTGAGACAAGCATGTTCAAATAGTTAATTTAGTTATTTTGGTATTGATATACCATATCTCCAGATGTTATGTTCTATCAGATTCTTGAACCTTATGGCCTTTCAGCCTTGTATTTTGTATTTATACAGTATGTTATACAGTACTTAGTTATAAATATTAGTCATGGGTTAGCTTATGGTCCTTAGGTGTCATGAGCACTGTGTGGCATTTCGAGTACCAGATTCGAGGCATTACAAATTTAGTATCAAGGCCTAGGGTTGAACAGTGTCCTAGGAAGTCTGAAAATCCAGATCTAGTAGAGTTTTGTGCATGGGTATATTGCGCGCTACATTTATGTACAAGTGGCTATAAGATGTTTTAGGAATAATTTCCCTTCTTTTAGTATTCATGTCTTGCTAGTGAGAATTAGCTCAAATTGAACTCTCAGTCTAATCTATTTCTCTTTTTCGTTTATAGATCATGTCTCCTAAATGGGATAACGAAAGGAGAACTAGCAATCAATCAGTACCATAGCCCATCTAGGAAGATTCCCTAGATGAGCATGTCGTTCATGGTAAATTCAGAACCGACTCCCTTACTTTATCTTACTCAATAGTAGCGTAGATCAATTAGCAGGCTATTTTCCTACCTAGGGATATGATTCATGCTTAATAGAGTAAGTTCGAGAAATGCTAGGAGAATAAAAGAATAAAAGAAAATAAGATAGTTAGAATAGGTAGCTTCAATTTCAATCAGCCTAAGCCAGAGGGTGGGAATCTTTTTTTGTTTTTCATAAAGTCCTCAGTTCCAACTCTACTCCCTCAGTGTCCTAGCACCTATGTTCAAAAATAGTAATAGTGACAGGGTGCCAGACTCTAAGTCTTAAGGCAGTGTAGCATTTACTCGAACTAATCCTCTTTGCTAGACTTATGGTAAGAACCACAAGGATATTTGCAGAGCTAGTAGTGAGGTATGTTTTGGATGTGCCAAGCCCAACCACAGAGTTAGACATTATCCCTATTCAGGATTTTAGGTTCAGCTAAACCATTCCTCAATTTAGTCCTTTCACCCGAATCAGTAGGGTGCCACTTCCAACGCAACCAATAGGCAGCGCCCAAACTGACTCTATGCTCTATAGTCCTGACAAGATCAAGGAAATTCTCCTGATGTGGTCATAGGTACATTAAAGATCTTTCATTTGCATGTTTATTCTTTGCTAGATCTAGGAGTTTTTTTTTTGTCTTTTTTTACTCCTTATATAGCATTTGATTTTAGAGTTAGTCCCAAAATTCTAGTAGATCCCTTCTTAGTCTCTACCCCAGTGGGTAAATCCATTATATCTCGATGGGTATACAGGAAATGTCTGATGATAGTATCTCAAAATGTCACATCAACAAACTTAGCCAAATTAGAAACGCCTAATTTTGATGTCAGTCTCGGCATGGTGTGGCTTCATTCCTACCATGCCACTGTCAACTGCAGAAATAGAGATGTCCAGCTTTAGTTTCGAATGGACCTGTCCTTGAGTAGAATGGTAGTATTTTAGTATTCACAGTTCAACGTGTTTCCTACCTACGGGATAGGAAATGATATCTATGGGATGTGTCTATCATCTTGTTTGAGTTAAGTACTCTAGTTTTGAAACTCCAAGTCTCTCCCAAAGATTTTCCCGAAGTTCTTCCTAAGAGGGAGTTCATCCTGAAAGGGAAATAGACTTTGGCCTTGACCTTATTCCAGATAATTAGTCCATATCTATTCCACTATACAGAATGGCATCAGTAGAACTTAGTGAATATGATATTCCAAAAATAGCTTCCAAAGCTCAGTATGGTCATTTTGAATTCTTATTCATTTCCTTTAGTCTTACCAATGCCCCAATAACTTTCATGGACTCAATGAACCATGTATTCAACTAGTACTTGGATATTTTCATCATAGTCTTTATAAGATGACATTTTTGTCTACTACCGCAGTGAGCGTGATCATGCAGACCATCTCAGAAAAGTATTACAGACCCTCAAAACCCATAAATTATCATAATATCTATTCATGTCCTACATGTCAGCTCTATGATCATTGATCATATTCGTGCATGTTAGTGAGAATTATGTATGCTCACAGTTCCTAGTATAAGGATTTCCATTTCAGTCTATGTTATGAATCATGTCCCATGAGTACAAAGACTTTAGACTCAAGTAATGCATCTCATGACTCATGCACTCATTTCATGCTTTACAGTATGCTCAGCTCACATGACTCATGCTCCACTTCTAATGATCAGCCAAACTCAGATTATGTCATGTATACCCTTTTGTTTAGATCCTTCAGTGAAATCTATGGTGTTGATACTCTATCCACCGGGACTCAGTTACAACATCAATTCAGTAATCAATATACAGTAAAGGAATTAGATAGTCCTATAAAACCATGGCTTTCAGCTATCAGTTACTTAGCCATCAGAATTCAATATCAGTCTAAACCTCAGTTATCAGTATTTGGCTATAAGAACCCAGTATTTAGTTCCAGCATCAGTCCAGTTAAAGTCTTTGTTACAACATCAAATCCAGTTTAGTAATCAGATCAAAAACTCAGTCCAGATCCAGGTTTGCTTGACCATAGCATACGGTTATTATCTATTCAGTTATTAGTATTTCAGTACCTCAGTTTACAGAATGTTTTCGAATCATGTTATACACTTGGTCTTCCATCCTTAAGATACTATAGTTTTCACTAATTCATACTCTGTTATCTCATGTAACCCAGTCAATCATTACCTTTTATGCATAATGCTTTATAGTTTCAGCCCAGTTATTCAGACTAAGTACAGTTTAGTCTTAACTACCTAGTATTCAACTATCATCCATGTAGTTAATCATATAAGTTAGTATGTTTATGCGTTCGTGCTCAGCACCCATGTGAATATTTTAAGTAGTCTCAAGTGATATGTTGTACGAAGACAGAGAGTATAGTGGAAGGAGTATTCGAGGGATATGTCTAAGCTTGAAAATTTTAGATGCAGTGCATAAGGCTTAGTCACTCTAATTTAGATGATGTTTCATAGGCATTGCATACTAGTATAATAATCCCATCCATGTGGTGATCCACTATTCAGATATCCTGCTCAAACCAGGCGAAGATATTTTTTCTCCCTACAGTCACTAGAACACTATAGAAAGAGTGTCATAGAAATACTCCAGTCGAGTATAAGTTTTCAGTATGAGTTAGTCCGCAAAACCATCGATTTAGTTTAGCAGTTAGATGAAAAAATTCGTATGGTGTGGCTTCCTATTTTTCCATCTAGTCGTGCTATCTGAATTCTTATGAATGTAACTATTCAAAGATGGATCAACTATGTAGTTGCATATCCAACTCAATTCATGTATTATGCCTTAGTTTCAGAATCTAGATATTCATTCACGATTCAGTTCGTAGTTTCCTTGTGCATCACCTCAGTTTCCTCATAGCTAAAAAAAAGGGAAAATCAGCCCAACATTCTTCAAAGGACATAGTGTCCCAAGGGGGAGATACACAAAAATCCCCCAAACTTTCATGACATAAACATGCCACTCTCTCTTCATATGACGAACCCATTTTGGAGTAGTGGGTACCCATAGGTTGACCTTCTATCTCCAATCTCAGTTGTAAGCCATGTACTCAATGGCTCAGGCCAATTGACGATAGCTTGTCTATGTCATACGTTACAAACTTAGTCACGTTATTTTGTTCCTATTCATGCGTGTTTAGTAAAGGATCTCGAGTTAAGATCAAATAAAATTTTGTATTTTGAAAAGCTCTCCTGTGAAGGGAGTGAAGAGATTTGGCATGAAGGGAAAACTCATTCCCTGATATGTCGGTCCCTTCAAAAATCTCAGTCTCTTAGGTAAAGTAGCTTAAAGGCTCGAATTGACTTCAGATCTAGCTTTAATTTATCTAGTCTTTTATGTCCCCTTGATAAAGAAGAGCATAGGTGATCCAACAGTTGTAGTCCCTGTTGAGGGTGTAGATATTCAGAACAGTCTCTCGTATGAGAAAATTCTAGTTGAAATTCTTGACTATCAGATTCGCGGACTAAGGAACAAAGAAGACCATGTAGTTAAAGTTATTTAGCGGAATCAGTTCTTTGAGGGATCTACTTGGGAAGTAGAAAGATATATACGGACCAAGAATGCTCACCTCTTCTCCGCTAATTCAGAACCAGCCCAAGGTAATAGCTTTCCTTAATTTTATTCAGCTTATGGTTCAAGTTTTTTATACAAAATATGCTTAGTTTTTGTTTCAAACTTGGTATCTTTAGCCTTACATGTTCAGTCTCATGTTCATGAGTCAGTTCAGTAATGTATTCAAGCATCAGATATACGTGATCAACATATCAGTACTCTCAATCATGCATTCATGTATCAGCTCAGTCATTAAACCATGCATCAGATATGCATAATCAGTATAAATATTAGTAATGTTAGTCAAAAATACATGTTTTAGATGTTCACATCCTTTAAGTAAGTTCAGTCTATCAGAAACCTCAGCTTAGTCTGTCCCATTTGAGGACGAATATTCCTAAGGAGGAGATATTATAATACCCTGAGAATCCCAATCGATAGTAGAAATATGCTTCAAGCTCATGTATAGTAAATTATAGTTATTTGTTACTTTTACGATCAAGTTATATGTATATTAAGGCCTTAAATACAACCTATCTATTAGACGAATCAAAACATCCCTTATCGATTGAATTCTCGAGAAGGATATGGTCATAGTTAAATTCAAAAAAGAATATATTTTGTTATACTACTAATTTTTGATCTCATGACCCACCAACAGATAGATGATTGAATTAACTTTCAAAAGATACCAATTTTGCCAAAATTTGGTATCGGAGTAAAAATTTATGGCAATTTTATTGAGAACTATTCAAGCTACCGATAAGTGACGGGCAAGCTGATGGACCGTTAAGTCAGTGATGGACCATCTCTTTGGCTACCACAACAGAGGTAGTAAGGCATTTTTCTTGCCCAAAAATGACGATTGGAGTAACGGTCTTGTCACTAGAGTGACGGTCCGTCACCCAGACTGTCAATTTTGTTTAAAACAATGTTGAAATAATGTTTTAAAGGGCTTTTTGGGACTTTTCAACCGTTTTTAACCCCTAATTAAATAAAATCAAAGAACATAAAAATTAGGGTTTCTTTCAAGATCAAAATCCAAGAACAAGATTTAAACTCTTCTCTAAAAAAAATCAAGAATCAAAACGTCACCATTCAAGAACCTTCAAGAAAAATTAACCTCCTTCAACATTCAAGCTTTTGAGGTATGTAAAGTGTTGATTCATGGGTTTATTTCACCCATGAAGCTCAAGATTCTGATTTTTAAACTCATGAATTGTGATTTCCATGTGGTGGGTTGATTTTAATTATGTTGATGTGGTTGTATGAATCCCAAGTTGTAGTCATTATGTACTTTTCATAAAATTATGCTAGTATATGGGTTGGAAACTTTTATATGGAGTTGATTAAAGAAACCATGATGTATGAACTAGTGTATATTCCTAAGCCTAAGGTTATGCATGCAAGGTGTTTGATAAACTACCTAAAGAACAAAAATCATTCTTTAGGACTCAATTATGAACAAATTGAAGAACCCATACTTTACCCTTATGTTCAAAATGACTTCCATGTTATTGCTATGCATTAAAATTGTTTTATGGATTGTTCATGAGATTAGCCTATGAAATTATGAAATGTTTATATACTTTCCTATTCATGTAACAAACCATGATAATCAAGTGCCTCATGAAATTTCTTAATGATTGTATTATGGATTGTTGTTATGATCGTGAGTCCAGGAAGTGTCATGACTTGTCAGTTTCATGCTATCGATTCCTAGGGGTACTTGTACCTGGCAATTTAACTGTGTGCCTAGAGCCAGTGTCATATTTTCAAGATACTCTCAGTTAAGCTATGTTCAGTAGAATTTAGTCAGTCTCATGAATTAGGAAAACTAACTAATCTCAGTGATTTTAGTTAGTTATTAGATCTCAGTAATATTCCGTTAGTTAATGAAACTCATTTAACTTAGACCAATCAGTTTATTATAATAAATTCAGTGTCTAATTAGATGGGAGTAGGACTTAGTACAGAGTAAGCCAAGGATAGGAACTTACCTATGAGTAGAGGGTGTGATTCTTAGAAGCAATCCTTGAGCTGCAGAGCTATGTAGCTAGCATAGGTTGAGATATCTAACTTGTTAGATGATAGTTGATGAGGTGGCTTAGCCTGTTAGATGAGGGCCCCATTGTTCTCCTTAGAGTACCTGTTAGATGAGGGATCACTCACAACTTGTCCTTACCAGTGATACAGTATTGATACCCTTCTAATTGGGGTTATATATTGGACCCCAACTCAGCTATAATGATTTATTTGGGGCATATCAATTAGATGACTACTTCCCATAGTTACAGTCTCAGTCATAGTCTCACTAATAGAACTCAAATAGTTCTACCGAATTTAGGATTGTCAGATACAGTCACCAAGTTCAGTACAGAACTCAGCTTGTTCCATCATCAACAGGACTGTCAGACATAGTCATTAAGATAATAGTATATCAGATATACAAAACTTATGTTATCAGTATTCAAATTTAGTGATGTCCTGATCACAGTCACAGTTGATGTATTCATGTATGTATTCTCACGTTTATGTTTTTTTTAGCCTGTTAGTATTGTTGATGCATATAAACCCCTTATATTCAGCCAACCTCACTTGCATACCAGTACATTCAATCGTACTGACACATTTGTGCTATGATATTTTATATCATAGGTTTAGAAGCACGAGCTCCAAAGCATCCTTAGTAGATCAGTCGTTCAATAGACAGACTAGCAGTGAGTCCTCATCATTTGAGGATGTTATTATTTGACTATTTCATTCTTTTGGTACTTCATTTATTTCAGCAGTTGGAGTTAGTTGGTGATATGTCCCATTAACTTTTTATTCATACAGTTTAGAGGCTTTCAGACTAGCCTGTTCAGATAGTTATTTCAGTTGTTTTGGTATTGATATACCATATTTCCAGATGTTATGGTTTATAAAATTTTTGAACCTTATGGCCTTTCAGCCTTTTATTCCACATTTATACAATATGTTATGCAATTCTCAGTTACAGATATTAGTCATGGGTTAGCTGATGGTCCTTTGGGGTTATAATCACCGTGTAGCATTTCGAGTACCAGATTCGGGGTGTTACACTACTACTCAAAGTTATTTTCATATACTATGCAATTTTCTGATTTTTGATATTAGCAACCAACTTCTCTTGATTAGACAGGATCTTCTTCAAAGTTTCCTCAATATTGCTGGCCTGTATATTGTGTTGCTGCTATTTGTATTGATGATGTTGATTATTGCTCCAAGAATGAATGGGCTAAGTTCACATCATTTTGTTGTTGGCATTACTATAGTTCGGCTTTTGTGTGTTGCCTACAAAGTTTACGTACTTTGAATTTCCACCATACACACCTATAGAGTGGCCACTATTGCCACATATCTCACACCAACATGGGGTCTATTGTACTGCATTCACCTGAGCCAGAGTTTGATTTACACCTAATTTATTGAATTAGGTCATCATATGATTCTGTATGACGGACAATTGGGCGACAAAGGCTGTGATGCTATCAACTTCAATCATGCCCGCAACGTTTTTCACTAAGCTCCTGGATATGTCACCATACCAATTAGGATTCTGTTGATCTATGTGGTTCAACAAAGTATACAACTAATCATAAGTCTTTTCATAAGCCTGACCACTTACAATTGAATCCAGCAAAATTTTCATATTATAGTCAAGAGATTCAACAAAGGTGTGAGCTAATACCTTATTGGATTCCTAATGATATGGATATTCCCAAAGAAGAGACTTGAATCTCTCCTAAGCATGATATAGGTTATTATCTGGCCTCTGCTTGAAGCTCAAAATCTCACTACAAAGTCTTGTAGTCTTTCCAGATGGAAATAAGAAAATGAGGAATTTCTTGGAAAAGTCATCCTATGTTATGACTTAACTTCCTAGATCTTCATTCAACCACTTCTTTGCTTCTCCCAAAAGTGAGAAAAGGAAGAGTGCCAGCCATATATAATTAGTTCATACGCCCATCGGGATGAATGTGTCACTAATCTCTGGAAAGTTTTGCAAGTGGACTTGTGGATCTTCATATGATAGATCCCAAAGCTATCTATTACTGTGTAGAAGTTGCACAATATTCTTATTTATATCAAATCTACCTCCAACAGGCGGTTTACAAATAACAAAGGTCACATTAGTCACAAATAGACATTGCCACTTCACGACTTAACCTGTGTGTTGGTGGATCCTCTGCCATGAGGGCAATAATATCTCGTTCCTTATGAATTTTCCCGATATGGTAGATAAAAATTGCTTCTCTCTCTTGGTGAAAGCATTGCTAGGACTTGAGGTATGGTTCAACCTACTCCCTATCCCTTACCAGCTTTCTAGTCTATTAACCTGTTGACTACAAATATAGAAGTAAGACCAAGTGAAAAGAACTAAAGAAATAAAAAATTAAAGCTAAACTAAGACAATTTCCTATTAACAAGTCCCCGACAATGGGTCCAAGAACTTGTTGCACCCATGTGTTGCGCCCAAACACACATGCAAGTGCATGTGGTCCACCCAAGTAATATAGTGGACTTAAGTAAAAACAAATATCAATACATAGGGACTAGTGTTAAGTAACTACCTAATTTCAGTTCAACTAGTAAGATTAACTTAGTGCAAATATAACCACGAGAGTTTGAAAGTTTTAGCTAACAATAAACTAAAACAATATGGTAAACTAATGTTCTTAGACAATTAATGGAGAGAACCCCGGGTCAAGGCACTTTGACTACTCATAATACATTATATAACTTCATTTGTTATGTTATTTATCTCGATTTGTTAGTTCACAGGGTTTATACTACGACTCTGGCCTTCCGAACCTCTAATCAATTATCTAACTTAGCCCCGCAACTACATCATTGAGTGGGAATGCGAGAAATAAGTTAAATTATTTCATATTCATCCCGTACTTGAACCAAATAGGGCAATTGATTATATTACAATCCTAAGTGCACATCATAACATAATTCCATGAAGATTACGATCCTATTATATCTATCCCACATTCTACTCTACCATTCATCCTTTAGGGTTTACGATAAAGCTATAACATGTATTCTAAGGGTCATAAAAACTTAAAATAATGATAATAAGGATAAATAAATAACCAATAATGATACAAAAATCATAACCAAATCAATTTGAAACAATAGTATAATATTCTTGGCCTTAACCCCATAAAGGGTGTTTAGCAGCTCATAGACATAACAAGAATCAAAGAGTATAATCCATGTTAAAATCCATAAACAAATTAATGTAGGGAGATAAAAACCCTAATTGAAGTGTTATCCATCCCCCCTTCAAGCCGCAGGGTCGTCCAAAGTGTTTAACATAATGCTTAACAGTCCTATATAGGCAGCATAGCATACCCAAAATGTTGAGGAACACTGGAATTTGTCATACACAAAGTTTCTAATGGCATTCAACATCCTTATCATGGAACCTAGGTAGCGTGGCAGGCCAGGCACATCAAAACGTCCCAGTTTGGTCAAAGTTTGTCCTATGTTTTTATCCTTTAAGTCCAAACTTTGTGGTGTTTTTTACAAGTGATTTGCAAGTTGTTTAACATCCCTTTATCATTATAATCAACTTAACAATCTTCCTGCAATATTAAAACAGCATATTAGAGCACAAAATGATATACAATTCAAGACAACGAACTAGAAAAGGCTATAGCTCAAGCTAAGTGTACTAGCTTTTGTCCCTTGATTCTTAACTTGGTATTTTGACTCCAAATTCTCTATGAACACACTTGGAACTTTAAATTTACATAACATAATGCTTACATGATTATTTCAACCAATATTTAATCATTAAAAACAAGAGAAGTCCTCGAAACTATGCTAAATAAGCCCGGATAACAACACTGAGGTGCATAAATCCACCTCAAATCATCACCCCAAATATAAATCCTTGTTTAGCTTTGAACAACTCTTTAATCCAAGCGTGATATCATGGAAGACTCCACACTTCTACAACAATTAGGACATTCAAGCTAGTACTAAAATGACTACATAGAATGCAAGTTTTTACGCAAAACATACTATACACACAATTTAAGGTGAAAGAATGCTACTCCAAAACAACCTAGCCTCAAGAATTGAATCACCAAGTTGGAAAATTCATGCATATCACTCTACCATAGAGATCATACAATTCTCCCAACTATCATCAAATATGTCCCCTTATAACAAGAGAGTTACCCATACTTACTCATGTAGATGCAATTATTACAAGAACTGGTATAAGTATTAATTTATGTTCACTCTCACAAAGAATTCACAAGTTACACAATATGAACCATAGGCTTTTCTGTAGTGTAGTACTCTACTAACATTAGAATGTTAAGGCTTTAGATCAAGTAGCTCTTTATGGGTTGTAATATAGGCTAAGGGATGGGTAGGGTTTATTCTGTCCAGAAATAGTGACTATCTTTCCTAAGCACTTTAATACATCACAATTTTCATTCAATTTACCTCTAACAACTAACATTCCACCTCATCTACCTTCACACACAACTTTTGTTTTACCTCATCTCATTAAGCTAGTTCATATACAATGCAGTGGGTGTATTTTTTATTCACATCTTATTCAATTTTAACCACTTCTCTTATTTTCATCACACAACTTCCAATCATAACAAATCAATTTACTATACCAATAGCTACTTAGCGGGGTCTCATTCTCACCTATATTCATCTTGTTTTGCATGCTCTTTTACTTATTAAGTTTTCTCTAAAGAACTTAGGATCTTTGGATCAATTTCAGGTTAAATAAAAAAGAGAAACATGCTACATATGAGTCTATCAAAGAGTAGGATAAAGGCTCAATAGGGCTAACGAGGATTATGCACTAGGGCAGGTTAAAAAGGGTATGAAACATGGCTATCAAAGAAATACCAATATTATCTCTAAAACACACCCTTTTTATTTCGCTTTGCATACACACCAAGCAAGTTCTAGACATCAAATGCACTAAGAAATACATTAAAAAACATACACCACACATGGCACATGCTCAACTCAAGAATCATCATCATACACTCTTAACCAAATAATAGCATGAATTAAATATTAAGCCAACACCGTACAAAAATCATAAACTAGATTCGAGGAGTCTCAAAAGTAGTAATTCACACAAACCACATACTATTAGACACAAAACCCTCTTGCATCATGCAATAATACATAACACTAACAAGAACATCTCATTTACCTAACTAAAAAATTTAAAAATTTAATCCTAGAAAGAAAAAAGATAATGGGTTCAAGGGGCGCCTCCATGGAAAAACTGCAAAAAACAGCCATGGGGTGGTTGAAGTATCCACCTACTAGACTGACCCAAATAAACTAAAAACTAAAAAGCAAGTGGTTGGGTGAAGTGTGCACATACTAGACTGACCCAAATAAACTAAAAACTAAAAATCAAAATCCTGTTGTATTTTTAAAATTTAATCGAGAAACTAGAAAACAACTAAATACTTAGATGCTACTACAATCACTTCACCCAAAACCATAGGAACTTCCCCACCCACACTGAAAAAACTTTGTCTCCAAACTAAACTTAAAAGTAGATATCAAAATACTCCCTAAGGCATATAGGCCTAGATAGCAGCATCATAAAATATCAAGAGGGTTCGTGGGCACCACAATTAGTTTTTTCCATACTCCTTAGCTCAGGTTTTCGGTACTCAAACTTTCTATCAACCTGTGACTCAACAAAAACAAAAACTACGTAAAGTAAAAACTAAAATACTAAAAATAAAACCTACCTTAACTTGGGTTGACTCATAATCAACACTTGATTTAGTGTCACCGCATAACCCAATATCACTACTAAACCAAATTCCTTCATCTTCTCTCTCCTACTTAGAGGCTATCTTCTCACTCTTTTTTGACTTATTGAGGGTAAAATCTCAAGGTCAACAACTTTTTCCATATTTAGACATTTCAGGATCACCAATCATCATCAACTCAGGCTTAGGTGGTCGCTCAAAAAACTCAATGAGATTGTCCAAAGAGATCTTTGCTGGTGCACTTCCTGCCACCCCATACTTATCCACTTCTATCATTGTAATCATACACAAGTATCTGTAGTAAAAAGGTGGATTAAGTGGCTTATAAACTTTAAAAACTACCTATTTGTCATCCAATCTCATTATGAGAGTGCCCTCTCTCACGTCTATCAATACTCCTTCCAGGGAAAAGAACGGACGTCCTAGAATGATCAGTACCCTTCTATCTGCATCATAATCTAAAATAATAAAATTAGCAGGAATTACAAACTTACCAACCCTTATGAGTACTTCTTTAGTTATTCCTTTTGGCTTAGCTATGGTCATGTCTTCAAATTGGAGCAACAAAGGGCATGTTCTTGGCTCACCCAACCCAGGAGTGTTGAACATAGAATGAGGCATCAAATTTTATAATTTTCCCTAAATATCTCAAGCCATATACCACTTCGTCATTACCAATCTATTTAGGGAGGGTGAAACTCCCTGGGTGCTTAAGCCTTTTTGAATGTTTTTTGTTACAACAGAGCTGCACTCCTCCATCTATACCATCGCCTTAGTATCCTATAGCTTTACTTTATTAGTCACCATATCCCTTATGTACTTGGCATACTTAGGCATTCCCTGCAAAATATCCAGAAGAGGAAGGTTAATATAGAGCTAAATGAACTTGTCTAAGAACTTTTTGAAGAATGAATCCTTCTACGCTTTCTGGAACAACTGTGGGAATAGTGGTGGGGGTCTTTTCTTCTTAACATATTTTGTTTTCAAGTACTCAGACTTTGCCAAATTCTCATAAACTTTGTCTGTAATCGGTTGAGGAACGAATTCTGCATCTACCTCCTTTTTTGTCTTTGGAGGCCTATCATTCAACTCTTTACCACTTCTCAAACCACCCCGAGGCCTTGTATTCTTTGCTTGCACTTGTTGCCTTACTTGCTGATATAACTGTTTCTGTGCAATTTGTTGATCTTTTATTTTAGCAGACATCTATTTATGGTTGTCCAAGATCTTTTTCAAAGTCTCTTTAATGTTACTAACCTGAGTATTTTGTTTTCCCTATTGAAACTGTTGTTGTTGGTTATTTCCCCAAGGATACATTAGTTGAGTCTACGATGTTTAATTGTAGGCATTACCATAAATCATCTTTTGTGCATTGCCCATAAAGTTAATGGATTAAGGATTGGCACTACACATATCTATAGAGTGGTCATTGTTTCTACAAATCTCACACAATACTGGATCCTATTACACCGCATTAACTTGAGCCTGAGGCTATTGCCTACCCAACTTGCTGAATTGATTCATCATTTTACTATGCTTAGCTAAAAGTTAGGCGGCTAAAGTTGTTATGCTATTAGCTTTAATCATACTAACAACCTTTTTCACTGAGATCCTTAAGGTATCACCTACCAATCCATATTTTCTTATGTAATTTGATTCAATAAGTTCATATCTCATCATAGGTTTTTCTTACACTTTACCACCTACAGCTGAATCTAGCAAAATCTTTGTATTATGGTCAAATGCTTCTACAAAGGTGTGGGCCAATACCTCATTGGACTAATAGTAATGTAGAAGGTCTCAAAGAAGAGCTTTGAACGTCTCCTAATCATGATACAATTTCTCATCTGGTCTCTGCTTAAAGCTCGAAATCTCACTTCATAATCACACAGTTTTAACGAATTGAAATAAATGGATAAGGAACTTCCGGGCTAAGTCATCCCATGTTGTCATAGAAACTATCGTCTTAGTATTCAACTACTTCTTTTATTCCCTGAAAGTGGAAAGGGGAAGAGTGTAAGCTTTACATATTTAGTTAACACACCCATCGGGATGAATGTGTCAGTGATCTCAGAAAGTTTTGCAAGTGGACTTGTGCATCTTCTTGTGATAGCCTAGTAAACTGTCTATTACTATGTAGAAGATGCACCATATTCTTATTTAATTCAAATCTACCTCCAGGATCTTGTCTTTGAATAACAGAGGTCACATTCATCACAAATAGGATTGACACTTCATAAACTATCCTATGGGGTAGTGGATTCTCAGCCACAAGAGCAGGAATATCTTGTTCCTCGTGAATTTGCAGAATATGATAGAGAAGGACTGTTTTTCTTCTCTGTTGGTAAAAGTGTTGCTCGGGTTTGGGGTCTAGTTCAACCTACTCCCTATCCCTTGCTAGCTTACTAGTATACTACCTATGCCTCCAAATTCAGAAGCCAAGATTAAGTGAAAAGCACTAAGGAAATCAAAAAATAAAACTAAAACTATGACGGTTGGCAAATTACAAGTCCCCGACAATAGTTCCAAAAACCTGTTGCACCCAAGCACAGACGCAAGTGTACGTGGTTCACCCAAGTAATATAGTGGCCTTAAAGAAAGACGAATATCAAGCCCATAGGGACTAGGGCTATGTAACTACTTAATTTTAGTTAAACTATTAAGATTAAATAGGCACAAATATAAGCACGAGAGTTTCAAAGTTATAACTAACAATAAACTAAAACAATGCGGTAAATTAAAATTCTTAAATAATCAATGGAGAAAAAACCAGGGTCAAGGCACTTTGAACACTCATAATACATTATAAAACTTCATTAGTTAGGTTATTTATCTTTGTTGTTGGATCACGAGGTCAATACTATGACTATGGCTTTCTGAACCTCTAATCAATTATCTAACTTAGCCCCCCAACTACATCATTGAGCGAGGATGCGATAAAAAATTTGAATGCCTTTATAATTCATCCCGTACATGAACCAAATAGGTCACTTAATTATAGTACTATCCTAAGTTCACATCATAACATCATTCCACGAAGATTAAGATCCAATTCTATTCATCCTACGTTCTACTCTACTGTTTATCCTTTCGAGTTCACAATAGAGATATAACATGTATTCTAATGATCATGAAGCCCAAAGATAGTGATAATAAGGATAAATAAACAACCAATAATTATAAAAAAAAACTATAACCAAATAAATTCAAAACAATATTACTTATGTTCTTGGCTTTAAAAATGAAAAAAAGTGTGTAGCCGTTCATAGATGCAACGATAATCAAAAGAGAATAATCCAGGTTAAAGTCTATAAAAAAATTTATTTAATGAGATAAAACCCTAATTGAAGTGTTATATAGGCTCCCTTATAGTCCCAAGGTCATCCAAGATGTGTAACATAATGACAAAGTGTCCTATTTATAATAGGAACACAAATGCCAATTTCAACCTAAGGGCGTGCCACGGTAATATCATGCCATGTATGAAGCTTGGCATGAAAAAAATGCAGAGAAAAAATGTAATTTGACATCCAAAAAGTTTCCAAGGTCATTCCATGGCCTTATCACGGCACCTAGCTAGTGTGGCACGCCAAGCACATTAAAACGTCCCACTTTGGTCCAAATTTGTCACATGCTTTTGTCCTTTAAGTCCAAGCTTTGTGGTTTTGTTTCCATATGATTTGAATCTTGTTTGATATCCATTTATCATTATTATCAACTTACCAAGATTCATAAAACATAAAAAACCACTCCTTAGAGAACAAAACAACATACAATTCAAGACAACTAAATAGTAAAGGTCATAACTCAAGCGAAGTGTCGAATCTTTTGTCCCTTGATTCTTAACTTGGTGTTTTGACTTCAAATTCACTATAAACACACTTTGAAAATTACATTTACATAACATAACACTTAGACTCTTATTTAAACCAAGAGTTACTCATTAAGAACAAGAGAAGTCCTCTAAACTAAGCCAAATAAGCCTGAATAACAACACTGAGGTGCATAAATCCACCTCAGATCACCAAGTTTACAGACAAGTGTATGTGGTATCACCAAGTGATATAGTGGCCTTTTACCAGACAAGTAGCGATCCCTTAGATACTTTAGTTAACAACAATCCCAGACTGGTTCAACTATTAAGATTAACTCCATGCCAATGTAACTAAAAGTAATTGTAAGTTAAAACTAAGGCACTACAAACAATCAAAATATGCTATATAACTTCATTGGTTAGGTTAATTTTCTTGGTTGTTGGTTCACAGGATTAATATTATGACCATGGTCTTTTGAACCTCTAATCACCTATCTAACTTAGCTCCACAACTACATCGTTGAGCAACAATGTGAGAAGTAAGTTAAATACATTAATATTTCACCCCATAATAAAACAGAATATGAAACTTAGGTATATTCCTATCCTTAATGCAAATCATAACTTCAACCCATTGAAAGATTACGATCTTATTTTATCTATCCCACGTTCTATCCTCTTGTTCCTTCTCTCGGGTTCACAAGATGATTATGCATGTATTCTATGGGTTGCGAATCCTTCAAATAGTAATAAGATTGATAAAAAAACACCAACAATTCCAAACAACCATAACAAAATCAATTCATAACAATAGTAATCATGTTCTTGGCCTTAGCCCTAAAAGAGAGTGTTTAGCCAATCATACATAACCATAATCAAAATGAATGAATACAAGTTAAAATCCATAAACAAACCAAATTAATGAAATAAGAACCTTAATTTAAGTTTTGTATAGCCTCCTTTAAAGTCCCAAGGTCGTCTAAGGTGTGAAACATAACAACTAAGTGTTCTATTTATACTTGGACACAAGAAGTCAATTTTGACTTAGGGGTGTGCCACGCCCTTATCGCGGTGACTAGGATTCTTGGTATGACCTAATAGTAGTGAGATACTGTAATTTGTCATTTGGAATGCTCCCAATGGCATGGCATGGCCCAAAAATGGTGCCTAAGGTCTGTGGCACACCAATGACTCCAAAACATCCATTTTTGGTCAAGTCTTTTACCATGTGTTTGTCTATCCTTTCCAAGCCTTGTTATTTTGTTTCCACTTGATTTCCAGCTCTTGTATCATTAATATATCATAATTATAAACTCCTAAAGAACTCTATAGCATTAAACACCACAAATTAGATCTCAAAATGACATACAATTGTCACAACTCAAACCAGGATCTGGTTGTGATAGGTATCTGAAGTCCTATATGGACTGGAGATCACCCCCTTCATCTAACCTAACTAGCACAACAACCACAAATGTCAGATGAATTCCAAACATATAACAAGATATCATAGAATAAAACTAATAAAAAATCATGATAAGTCTATACCAACCACCGGCAACCAAACAACTGTCCATCACCAAACAACCAACCAAAACACCCAAGTCTATAGTAGTCCAAGAAAGCCTCTACAAAATCGAAATCAATAAAATTTTGGGACATGCCCTCGACAATGTCCAAAACAAAGTCTAATCAAGGTATAATACATGGAAAATAAGGACCATGAAATGAAGCCTTCCAAAGTATGGAAGCTCACCACTTGAATGTCAACTCACGAACTGACTCGAGAACCTGATCAATACGCAGAAAAGTAGAAAAAGTTTGGGTTCTTGCATTGCATGGGGATAAAACATTCAAAGACAGTTAGCGGTTGGAGCTCTAGTATGTAACTCAGGGATAGAGGAACAAAATAATGCCATGATAATAGTTCAAAACCAGTGCAACATCCAAAGCATAATATCATATAAATTTCATGTACATATATTTATCTATAGTATGACATGCTGAGATAGGGAACAAGGCTTAGCATGAACTTCAAAAACCTAAACCTGGGTTGTGTAACATAACCATCATATAACAAGGCACCCATGAGCTATATGGGCCCAGCTCTCCCCTAGATTCAAGGGCCCTAATGTGTGTAGCTGCATGAATAAGAGAATATCCATATCCGTATATGCCTTTATCGGGGTCTCAAACCTCCCGACATAGTCAAGGTTACTTATGAATCAATGAATACAATATGGGGGACTCAAACCTCCCGTTCATATATTCTTTCGGGGTACTCAAACCTTCAGATCATAAACACACCCACACCCACTAGTGCGATTTCCAATGTTAGTCCTTTGAAATCAACTTTCACGGCCTGACTACACATCCCACTTTAAAGCCTAACTAAAACATTCATTTCACGTACACAACCGCTAATCCAAATACTTACCAAAGGCATCCCATTGGTATCATCATACTAACCCCACTTGCAAGCGTACAACATGCCATAAACATTATTAATCAACTTAGGATTCAAACCTATGTCCAAACAAAGACATCAATTTAATTATATGGTTAGGGACTTGATCCCATTTAACATTTCAAATCAATTTATGACTAACAAGTCCTTCATAAACCATTTACAAATCATTAATATTCATAGACCAACTCCTTAATTAAAAACACAATTCAACATGTGAAAAGATCATTCTCATTGATATTTTCACAAACTAGTTGAGGCAATACCACTATAAATGCCAAAAACCAATAAATTTAGGGTTAAATTGACTTGTTTGTTAAACCACAATTCCCATGCACCCACATGTGCAAAACCATTATCAAAATATGTATAATCATAATTTAAACCATTAGAAAACAATACTCAACATTATGCGTTCAAACCCTCAACCATGGTTTTCAAAACCACCATTAATGACTCATGAACAATGTTTAAAACATATAGTTTTAGTAAACTACCAATGAGGGAAGAGTCACATGCCTGAGTTACAAAGTTTCACGGAGAGAATTTGGTCTTTAATCCCTTAGATGACCAATTTGAGGATACCTTTGCATAATCTTTCTTGAGAAGTTTTAGAGAGAGTTTAGAGAGTGTTTGATATTGTAAAATGTGTAATGGTTAACCAAAAAGTGTTATAAGATATGGGGTCTTAAGGGATTGGGGTGGGAAATGTCCAAAATACCCTCAACTTAAACACTGAAAAAAGTCCGCAGATGGCTACGAGTCAACCCATTGAGTTGTTAACATAACATATGACTCTTACCGTTGAGTCATCACCAAGACAGCAAATTGGATACCATATACTGTCCAACTTATAACTCCCTAGTCCCACTCATCACTAGACCATATGACTCATATAGTTTATGAGTAACCAACACAAAATACCAAGGGCTTGGACACTAGATAACATACGACTGGACCCTTAACCACTCGTCACATGATCATACAATTTGTGAGTAGTCTCTCATAATGAGGATAGAACTTGGTTAATAACACACTGGTTTGGTTACAACTTGGGTCCCTAGACCCATAACCATACCATATGACACTTGTTGTGATTCGTAAGAAAGGCAGAGAGCCTGAAGCTTAGGAAATTTGCAAAAAGCCAAAGTCTAGGGTATTTTACTCTCCCTCCTTAGGATCATTTATCCTTGAATGATAGGACAAGGCATCAACTAGCACAGTTAAACCCTAAATATCTATACTCTTACCTTTAAGTAAGTTATAAGACAAAGATGCAAGGAAAACAATCTTTTCTTTAACAAAATGAAAAAAATGCTAAGAATATCACATACCTCAAGCACAAATTTCAAGAGCAAGGAATAGGAATGGATACTTGGACTTCATGTCCTCCTCGGCTTCCTAAGTAGCTTCCTTAGACTTTTGGTTCTGCCATAGAACCTTTATGAAAGTCATATCTTTCATCTGCAACCTATGAACTTGCTGATCCAAGATCCTTACCGGGAACTCCCCATAGCACAAAGAATCTAAAATACCAATGTTCTCCAAGGGAACCACCACCGAAGGATCACCCAAGTGTTTCCGTAACATGGACAAATGGAATAACAGATGAATGGAACTCATTCTAGGGGTAAATCCATCTCATAAGTAGTATTACCAACCCTTCATAATACAATGTACAGGACAACATATCTGGGACTGAGCTTTCCCTTTTCCCAAACCGCCTTACTCCCTTTATGGGAGAAACCTTCAAGAGCAACCAATCTCGAACCTCAAACTCCAAATCTCTTTGCCTTACGTACGCATAGGACTTTTGGAAACTTTGGGCAGTCCTAAGCTATCCCGAAGCACCTTCACCTTCTCCATAGCTTAGTGAACAAAATTTGAGCCAAACATATCTACCTTACCAACCTTGAATGACCCAATAGGAGATCTATACCTCCTACCATACAATGCCTCAAATGGAGCCATACCAATGCTAGAATGGTAACTATTATTATAGGTAAATTCAATGAGAGAAAAGTGGTTATACCAAATACCACCAAAGTTAGTTACACAGGCTCGTAGCATATCTTCCAAAGTCTGAATGGTTCCCTCTACTTGCCCATTTGACTGTGGGTGAAAGGCAGTGCTACGAATCACTTAGTCCCTAAATCACGCTAAAAAGAGTACTAAAAATATGATGAGAACTGAGTACTACAATCAAAAATAATCAAGACAGGCACAACATGCAACTTTAGAACCTCCTGAAGGAACAACTTCGCATAGTAGTCAGCATAATAATTGGTCCTCACTGACAAAAAGTGAGGACACTTAGTCATCCTTTCCCCAATGACCCAAATAAAGTCACACTGCTTCTGCAATTATAGAAGGTTGGTAATAAAATCCATATTAACTATATCCCACTTCCACATCAGAAATTCAATTTCTTAGAGTAACCCACCGGGCCTCATTTTCTCCACCTTTACTTGCTGAAACACCATTCACTTAGCTACAAAGTTGTCTACATCCTACTTTATATTATCCACCAATACATAACCTTGAGATCACGATACATCTTTGTTGAATGGAGATGAACCATATACTGCGATTCATATTGGCTAAGATCCTACCTCTTAATCCATCCATGTCAAGAACACATAACTCCCTTGGTACATAAAGATAGCATCACCATCGATATCGAACTCCATCACCTTCTTTTTACCCAAATCATCCTTGAGTTTTATCAAGAGAGGGTGTAATACTTGTTTCTTTTTTATTTCATAACCAAGAGATGATTGTGCCATCTTTTGCACAAATATAGCACCATCCCCAGAGTCCAATAAAAGAACTCCATGTTTTGCTAAACGGTGATTATCCTTCACCAATTCCCACTTATCCTTATCCACATATGACAAACTACTTATTGATAACTTGCTACAAGCACCAGCAACCATGTTATCCTTACCCGGGTGGTAGTAAAGACTCATATCATAGTCTTCACTAACATAAGCCACTTCCTTTGCCTGATATTAAGCTCTTTCTAAGTGAAAGCATACTGCAGGCTCTTATGATCAGAAAAGATATCAATATGCACCCTATACAAGTAGTGACACTAAATATTCAATGCGAACAACACAGCTAATAGCTCCAAGTCCTGAGTCAAATAATTCTTCTCATGAACCTTTACCTATCTGGAGGCATAAGCAACCACCTTTCCATATTTCATCAACACATATCCCAAACCAACCTAGGACACATCACAATAGATGGAAAAACCACTGAGATCATAAATTCTAAAAAGTGGATACTTGTTCTTTACCATCACCTTATTTAACTATTGGTAATCAATGCACGTACGAAGGGAACCATCCTTTTTATATATGAATAAGACAAGTACACCCCATGGGTACACACTAGGATGGATGGAAACCTTGTCTTAAAGGTCTTTACATCGCTGCTTGAATTTTGTTAAATCAGCTGGAGCCATTCTATACGGGGGAATAGAAATAGGGTGAGCATCCAGAACAAGATCACTACAAAATTTAATTTCCCTAATAGGAAGGACACCAGGTAGATCATCAGGAAAGACTTTAGGAAACTTATTTACCTCACGAATGGAATGTAAAGAAGGACCCTCCATGATAGAGTCTTTAACCCAGACCAAATGATAGAGACAACCATTAGAGATGAACCTTGTTTTCCCCAAAAGCAACTTTAGATGGATAATCCCATTGCATATGTATGATTTGACCACACATAAGACATCGGTTTCTACCCTTCTTTAATTAACCATGGTGGTGCTAACCACAAAATCTATAGGGATAGTAGGATGGTGTTGACTAGGCCCTACTAGCCTGATATTAGGCACCCTGTGCCCTAGAAGCATCACTATCCTGAAAATATTAATCACTAAACGACTTTGGGTAAGGGTCACTAGTCATCAAATAGGAGTTAAAACATCCCCGACCCTCCTTCTTAGTCCAGTTCCGACTCTGCTATTGGTCTTCACCTTGTTTCAAAAACTAAAATTTCTTACTCTGCCTCTCACCAATCTCAGTTTGCTTCTTTTTCTCCTTTTTGACTTGTTGCATATACACAATGAGATTAATTTAAGTATCAAACTCCCAAATAGTCACCAAAAAGATCAATATACCCGATCCACTTCTAAAGAATTACCCATACGGGTAGCTACACATAATGACACAGATAAGGACTCCAAAAATAAACCCATTTGCAATGCCAAACAAGGAAAAACATATAAAATATGGAACTCATATCAAACAAAGTAGAAGCTAGCTGATGACATATGAAAATTGTGCTTGTGATCACAGCATCCGAAGCCTCAGCCTCTAGTCTACCTGGTATAGCATACAAATGACCCTGTTCACTACTGGAATGGATATCTATCCTACCACCTATCCTACCTCCCTAAGGACTACCTATAAAACCCTAAGGACCACCACTAGATAGCAGAAACACTAATCTAATTGGTTGTGATGTCTGAACTAAAGTCTCAATTATCCACTTTGGGGATCCACAAAACCCTATAGTTGTAACATTTCCCGAGCACCCTACTCTATCTAGAAGGTCCAACATATCTGAAATGACAACCCTATCTAAATGATCCTAACTGAAAACCCTTCTATGGATGAATGCTGCTCTGACAGCTAAAACCAATACAATTGGGCTAACCCATATCTAATATCTAAAGTGATGCCTAAACTGGCTGACTAGGCAGGCCCTATTACTGATACGGTTGATGCTGGGGTACCTACCGTTAAACCCTCGACATGTGAACTATTTACTATTATGGATCCCGTTGTGGCTCCTACTGTAACTTCCCTGGTAATAAAGTCTCTTATTGCTTCCTTCTTGGGCCTCTCAATCCATCTTTTATATAGAATAAACATGCTTAGCAATATTAAAAGAAATTCCTTGGAGTCACAAAACTCTCTGTAGCACTACGAAATGGTAATCTTAATCCCCTGACAAAGAATCAAATTTTATCATACTCTATAGGTAGAATTTGGCAAGTCTGGCTTAACTCATGAAATCTTACCTTATACTCAGCCACAGCCAGAGAACCCTGTCTCAAAGTAAAACTTATCTTAAAAATGCTTGCACATGCTGTGAGGTATATACTTTTCCAAAAAGCCTTGGGAATTGTGTCCAAGACTTATGTGGAGATCTAGATGGCCTAGAATCAGGATAACCACTCCACCACCTCCTCGTTGTCGTGTCTAACTGATAAACAACAAAGTCCACTCCACTCAACTTAACCAACTCCACATTCTATAACCTTTTGTCACAGCTGGATAGGAACTTATAAGCATCCTATCCCGGCAAACCTAGGTGGAGTCAATCACAAAAATTAGCTAGGCATCTTCTGCTACTCTGAAGACATAACTGCCTGGGATACTACCAGTTATGGGATACTAGTGCTGGTAGAACCAATACCCTAAGCGTTACTTTTGTAAGCTATGACCCTAAATCAACACCATCATGTGGTGCTGGCTGAGCTCCATGAGTCAACGGACCACCAACTAACCCCAATTATTGTACAAATTCATCCCAAAAGAATTGAAGAAGATATAAAATTAAGTGAAGCCTACACTGCCCCCTGACTCGCCTACTGCTATGGTGGTGGAACACCTAGATCTCTCTTAGTCTCAATAGCTATGATGAGATTAGGTGATATGTCCCTGCTTGATCTCGAGCTAGGGATGCTTCTCTATCACTCCCTCAACCTTTGGGTCGACCTCGGCCCCAAATTAGAAATCAAGCCCTGGGCTCAGGGTCCTGGTTCCCAACTCCCACACCTCGTATCCTAGATATTTATGTAAAGACTAAACCAACATAGATTAAAACTAACTCAAACCCATCATATGAAAATAGAACAAGAAAAAAAGAGTTTTCCCTAAAAATTCTCTGTTGTCGCCCAAAGATAAGATACAAACATCTTCATACCGATCCATGGGACTCTACAAAACATTGAATCAAATACCAATAATACCTGTGAAACATAAGCTCTAGTACAAAAATGTCATGACCTAATTTCTCAAGTCATGATGTTATCTACCTTATACCACCAGTAGCCAAGCCAAGTTATAGCCCAAAATGATAGGTAATGAGCTAATGGGTAGAAACTAAAAAAGACCACATATAATGACAATAGTAGTAATAGTAAGCAAAAAGATAAAAAGAAAACATACAAGGTATATCAAAATGAGAGAATGAAAAGGACCAAAATATACAAATAAATCCCTTCCAAGACCTGGTAAGGTTGGTACTGGAGCCACTACAAAAAGATACCCAGAGTACAAAATAGAATCTAAAATATACATAACATGTACATGTAATCTCGAGTATAAAAGACTAAAATAAAATATATAGAGGAGGATCAACCTCAGACGATAATAAGCTCACTCTATTCTAGATCAGTATTGGAAAATAGAAATCACGTCAATGTCAGTTGCTAGTACTCGAATGTTTATCAGGGTAAAGATGTAGGAGTGTAGTATGAGTACCAAAGTAATGGTTACTCAGTAGTAATCATAGGCCGACTGAGCTCAATATAGGAAAAATATAACTAAAATGTGAGGGTGTTGGCAAAGTCAATAGTAAATAGGGATAGAAAGGTAAAAAACTATCCAACTAATCAAATGCAATAAGGAAATAGTAAAAGTGATATCAAAACATAAGTAACATAGTAATAAAAGAAAAACCAAACATAACCTAATTAGGGCCCATATGCCTGCCTGGCACACCAAAGAAGACACTTAACCCACCTATCTTGAACCAGCATTAATGGGTAGTAACGAGAGGACAGACGCCAAGTTCAATCTAGATAATAATACGGGGCCATTTTCCAGATTCAAACCAAAAATAGTGGGAAATAATGAGAGGCACATACATGACACACAACGAAACTCATAATCACATGTTGGACTTAAATCAGAACTCAGAGGAACCACAACTCCCAGAACAACAGTAATTAGTACTAAAATTCTCAGATCATCACAACCAGATGCCAAACTCAAATCAAAACTTATAGTAATCATACCTAACTATAAAATTAAAATTGAAACCCTATCGTAATCGATGCCACGTGGTGCCAAGATTCATAATAAATGACAAAATAAAGTATATCTTTATCCTAAAATATAACTAAAATACATTTAAATAACCTTTCATGTAGCTTAGTTAGAAAAATATGAATCCAAGGTCTCGCAACTTAAATACCACATCCTAAGCTCATAAATACTACATCATACTAAAAGATAATGGAACAAAATTTACTAGAATAGAGTCTTAACTGGATAAATATGTTATCATATACATACATGCATATATATATATATATATATATATATATATATATCAATGATACGCAAACTATAACTAGCTATCCAAAACTATCATTATAGCACACAATTACCGTAAATAAGCTAAATCTAAAGATAAAATAATCCCAACCTATTTTGATGCCAATGCTTAAAACCTCTCTAATAAGCCTCTAAATAGTACCCCACTAGAACTCGAGCTTAAATAACTTGATGCAGAAAATTGATTTTCTTTACGTGATTAGATATAATGTCTAAGTAATTCCCCCAAGACCAACCCTTTGACTGGTAATGAATTTAGCTAGCAGTGACATAGCTTTGATCTATTAGTAAGGAAAAATTCAATTACAAGAAGGCTTTGAGTAATAATTATGTATGAAAACATATATAAACTTAGTTGAAAATAAAAATAGATGGATCATCAATATGCCTAAAAAATTTATTTTCTCCCTACCACTAATAGATGATAAGTACATATATACGAATTGTCATCTAGGTGCCTTTTATAATGGAAACACATTTAGGGTGTGGTGTCATGCTAATGGCATGCCTAATAATGTAAAAATGTCAAATTTTGGCTCATTCTATATGTCATTTGGTATTTCTTAGGTTCATGGTAAAATAAATATAATTTTTTAAATAAATTATAATTAATAGAAAATTATTTTTAATAAATCTCTATTATATAATAATAATAATAATATTTTAACATATCTAAATTTTTAATCTCCGCTTAAAATATTAATAGAGTTTAAAACTATCTATAAAGTAATACAGATATACCATAACTAAAGAATTTTATATATATCAAAAACATTTTAGAAGGGTGATAAATTATATTTCTATAAAATGGCACTTTATATCAAATATCCACAATATATTTGGTATCACTAAAATTCTCAAACGAACTATCCAAATATTGAATTGTCACTCTCAACAAGTTATAAATAATTTAGGATAGTTATAAAAGATATATAGACATCAAAACTGCATAAAAATGAGGAAAATAATCATGAGGGTCATTACACAATAATAAAAATTAAAAGTTTTGGAAACAACAATCAGTAGGATTCTAGGGTCCAGGCATCTTGAACGTTGAACACTTTTCCCTGTAAGAAATATAAGCATTGACCACTTTTCCCTCAACTTAAACAATGTAAAAAAAGTTTGTCAATTTCTTGGGGGTGGGGGGGGGGGGTTGTTACATCTCATGAACCCTTTGTATGCAACACATGGACATAACATAGAACAAATAATAGCTTAAGATAGTGAGGGGAGTGATACATGGCCTAGCCCCATGTCATAGGGGGTGCAGCACATGGCCTAGATCCTTAACATGTGTAATGATCCTACAGTATTTTCTAATTTTCTGTACTATTTTGCCATTTAGAGATTTTCTTTAGCTGTCCCAAGTCATTTGTGACTTGCTGGAGATGACAGTTTAGTTATTGGATATTCATTTAATTTTTAGAGCTAATTTCTTATTTAAAAGTCCTCATAGGTAAGGATTGGCTATCGAACATAAATTTTAGCCTAACAACCTCGTATTCTAATTCTAATAGTTCCATTAGTTTCAAAAATTTGATTTTAGGAGACCTTTGGTTGGGATCACAAGGCCCCAAACTCATTTTGGGCTGTTGGTTGAAATTTGGTAAAAGTGGCCCTTGGGTGTGGGACTCTTATTTTATTAAAATGACTCAAGATCAAAATTTAGATGGTGTCATTGAGTCTGGAATATCAAATCTGATAGGGTAGCAAAGTTTATTTACATTTAAGAAATTTTGAATGAATCTCAAGGGGTTAATAAAAACTTGGCAAAATCCAAGTTCAGTTCGTTCATAGACGCAATTTTTGTATCCGCTAAAGTAGACCATCGGTCTCTTTAGTGGAGGCCTCTATAGTGGCTAAGTGGTCACTTCAGCTGAAAAGAATGGTCCACCAAGGTTGCTTAAGAGGAAGCCTATCTGCTTAAGAGGATGTTACTTAAGTGACATCTTGTCTGCTATAGCGGAAGGCCAACCCATGCTAGGGTCCACTTTAGTGGCACTATGCCGCTTTGGCGATGACTACTTAAGTCAAGTGAGACCATTTAAGAGACACCTGAGAGGGAACTAAATTCATACCTTTACCAATATATCTCCCATTTCTCATAAGTCTCACGAGCATTTATGCCCTAGAGAGTGGAAAAATTAGAGGTGAATCTTTCATCATCATGGGGTGTTAGTGAGTTCGAAATAATTATTTCCTTATCGTAATCCTTGTAATTTTCCATCTAGTTCTTATTTTAATTCATCAATTTTATCCTAAATTCCTAGGTTCTTGATGGGTTGATTTTGGTACATTTGATCTTAGAATTTACCCATTGTTGAGGGTAAATGATCCTTGAGAATAGAAGGACATGTTGACAATTTCAAAAGTTTGATTTTGTAAGAGGTCCCTATATAGGACATTGACTTGATTTTTGGACTTAATTCGTCAAATTACAATATGGGTATCCCTTTTGTCAGAACGGGAAATCACTAATTTAGCAGACTTTATCGGGCTTTCTTCGGTGTCCAGTTAGGATAGTCTTAGCTTTATATTATATTAAGCTTAATCATAGCATCGATATAATATTATTCTAGTTTTGGCTAGGAAATTATGACTTTTAAGTATATTTAGTGTTATTTGGAGTATTTAGCAGATTAAGGGACCGTAATTAGGTATATCTGATTTAACTACTCATACCTTAGGTATAATTAATATCTTAGGGTGTAATATGACTTATTTAGAACCTTATAGTTGTGTTTTATAACATAGTATAGTTTGTGGAGAATTTATCGTAGAATGGACTTTTGGGGTTAGAAGTGGGCCCTTTTGACCCACCTTAGGCAAAGATTACTATCATCCCCTTGTGAACTCAATAGACCTTTATGCATTGGCCTATTTAAACTCTTGATCCCGAGGAGGATTTAGATATATTAAGCCTTATTTTTGACATGTGCTTAGGAGATGTTAAGTTCAGTTTGAGTCCGGGAAACTATAATGTTAAGACTGGTTCAAGTTCGATATTTTTGATGATATTACTTCCGATTCATGTATGATATTCATTATATTATTTTTGCTCCAAGCTTAGTATATGAGACACTATTTCCAGTTTAAGTTTGACATTGAGAGGTTATTTATGATGGTTATGGAACCGAGTCATGTCTAGTGTTTATGGCATGGAAAGATCCACGTTTACAATTTTGGGATTTGGATGGGTAGATTATGTACTATTATCATTTCTTTTTGATTGCATCTACCAGGCTTATGGGGGCTCACGGTGGGTTATTTACTTTGGTTGTATCTTCTAGCTTATAGGTCTCCAATTATGTTAGAAATAATGATGTTCTCTTTGATATTATTATTTCAGTTGCTTACATTCACTATTTAGAGCACTATTCTAAGTTTTTCTTTTCCTAATATGGTTTATTGTCTAGGATTTTATTATATTTATATTATGATTTAGCTTAGTCAATCGATCATGCCTGCTGAACACCCATTGCATTAGTACTCATACTACACTTTTGTACCTCTTTAGTGTAGATTAGTGTACTAGTTGTTACCATGAACATTGTCATAGTGTTGGTTATAGTTTGAAGATAAGGTGAGTTCTCAATGCCAGAGTTAATCTTCTCTCCCTCTCCTATTTTTTATGGTCTTTCTGTTCGAGTCTATATTATAGTTAACACTAATAGCACTTTTATTCATTACTAGAGGCTCTTGTACCAAACTTACTAGGTCATGGGACTTTTTACCTTTCCTTAACTTCTCTTTAGTTATTCTACTATTCTTATGTTTTATGACTTATAATATTATCACTTGTATAACCCTGAGGTTTATGCTATTTTCCACCAACAAGAGTGTTACTTGATATTCTAGGCTACAGATTGGTGTACTTACTAGAGAGGTAACGTAGGTGCCATTATGATTCGAGAAACTTGGTCATAATAAATTTGTATTAGAGCCTAAGTTCACCGGTATTGTTTCTATAAGAGCAAGTGTCAAGTAGTGTCCCTTGGATTTGAATAATAAAGTTTATTTTCTCTCTTATTTTGTGCTAAAAGTCTATTTTAATTTCTAAGATTTATTTGATTTTTCTCCTTTGTAGATGGCTAGAAAGCATGCTACTACTAGAGAGATAATGACTTTGAGTCCTCGATTATGGATTCTATTATAGTATGAGATGAACCAAAGATTAGGGAAAGATAAGAGTTATTGCACCAACTAAAGAATAAGAGCTTTCACCAGACCCTGTTACTGCTCCAACACTAGAGATTCCTCCACCCCAGTTGGTGGTGGTCCAAGGGGCAGCCCAGGCTCTACTAAGGTTTATTTTTTCATTGCATCTCAGAGATACTCTAGTTTAGCTATTGGGTTTGGTTGGTGGTGCCCTATCTGATGGTGCTCAGTCTGTAGATCAAAGTGGTATTGAGGTAGGGGCACATCCTGTAGTTGTATCCCCTAGAGTTGAGATCTGTCTAGTGTTGGTAGTTGCTCAATCAGTAGTTGACTAGCATGCTATGTCTTTGAGGGGCAGAAAATATGGGGTAGATTCTTGAAATTAACTCTGCTTAGGTTTTTAGGGGCACTGGGTGAGAAAGCATTTATGTTCTGGACTGCTTGCAAGGATAGGCTTTGTAATTTGGTCCTAGTGGAGTCTAATAGGGTCAAATATACTACTTTTTAGTTGGATCTAGAAGCTCGACATTGGTGGAGAGGTTATCTTGATTCTAGGGTTACTAGATTTCCTCTTTTAGGATAAACTCAGTCCTTTGAGGTTTTCATAGAGAAGTATATGACCCATAGACTTTCAAATAGTCTGAAGGACCAGCTCTTAAGATTGAGATAGGGTTTTATGACTATTATAGAGTATGAGGCTCGATATAATGAATTTGCCAGACATGCTACATCCATCTTTCCTATTGAGTATGAGCAGATTTGGTGCTTTATTTGAGATTGAGTCTCCCTCTTTGCAAGGCTATATAGAGTTTAGTTATCACTAACAAATCTTTAATTGAGGTTTTAGGTAATGTGCAGATCATAAAAGAGATACATTATAATTGCTAAAGGAGAAATTAAAAGAAACTGTATTATCAATAAGTCTTACGGGAAGATATAGTGAATCATGGTTCAGAGGCAAAAATTTAGGTAGGTACCCTCCACGCTAGTCATATCAGCATCAAATTTAGTATAGTAGGCTCGTTCATACCTTACTTTAGCTAACTGATAGGGTTTAATCCAACTACGATAATTGTTCTAGCCAGAGTAGTGGTAAGTCTTTGAGAGAGGAATATTAGTATTTTTCTAGATGAGGCATCTATTTAAGGTTAGCCAAATCTTTTAGATATAGTCCAGAGCTTGAGGCATGTTATAAATATAGGGCCTTTTGCTATTTCTCTAGAAAGTGTCCCCAGTGTGAGGCAGTTGTGCGTGAAGCATAGAGTATTTTGCCGATTAAGGTAGTACCACTCCCAGGTAGAGGTGGTATGTAGAGTTATTCGGGTATTCCCTAGGGTTTTCTTAGAGGTCTTAGATAGGGAGATAGGTGATCGATCAGTCACCCAGCCAAATGGTGATAAGGTAATTTATATAATGTACCTGGTAGACCAGAGGCAGAGTCTTTTGATGATGTTAATATAGTTATGAACTCTATGTGCTATTAGCCATCTTTTGCTTTATTTAATTTGGTATCCACTTATTCTTATGTGTCTATTTATTATGCACCATACTTAGAGTTATCTTAGGATTCCTTATATGTGTCATGTATATCTACTAGCACAGGTAATGTCTTATTAGTGGATGGGGTCGATAGATCTTGTGTTATGACCTTTTGAGAGTTTTATACTTAGGTTTATATTATTATATAAGATATAATGGATTTTGATATGATTCTAGGCATAGAATGGTTTTCTTCATATCATGTATCCTGCATTATTTTGCCAAGACCATTACCCTAGCCTTACTCAGTCGTGCACCGATGGAGGTTATTTCTTATCTTTGGGCTAGGAGGATTATATCAAGGGGTTATAAGTCTAATCTTGCTTATAATTGTGATGTTAGTGTTGAGAGTCCTTTACTTGATTTGTTCCCATAGTCTGTGATTTTCCTTAAGTTTATCCTACCAATCTACCTAGTCTTTCTCTTGAGCATGATATTGATTTTATTATTAATCTTGAGTAAGGTACAAGACCTATTTTTATGGAACCTTACCATATGTCTCCTACCAATCTTATGGAGCTAAATTCTTGACTATAGGATCTTATGGGTAAGAAATTTATTAGTCTGAGTATGTTGCCTGGGGTGCTTCTATATTGTTTATGAAGAAAAAAATGGTTCCTTACATATTTGTTCTGACTACAAGTAGTTTAATAAGGTGAAAGTGAAGAATAGGTATCATATGTCTTGTATTAATTACTTGGTGGACCAGTTTCAAAGAGCAGCGATGTATTGACTAGAGGTGCAGTTACTATCTGTTGAGGATTTGGGCAGAGGATCCCAAAGACAACATTCAAGACTTTCTATGAGTTCCTAGTGATGCCTTTTAGGTTGACCAACACCCTAGATACATTCATGGAATTGAGAAACCGCATGTTCAAGCCCTATTTGAACTCCTATATGATTTTGTTCATTGACAACATCCTTGTGTATTGAAGGAGTACGGAGGATCATAGTAGCATTTGAGGATTATGCTCTGACTTTGACAAATCATATGTTTTTTGTCAAATTCTCAAAGTGCGAGTTTTGCCTTGATTCGGTTATATTCCTAGGACATATGGCGTCTAAGGATGGGATTATGGTGGACCCAATGAATATGTAGGCTGTTATGTTTGGAATAGGATTACATTTCCAACTGAGTTTTGTACCTTTATTGATTTGGTTACTTACAATAGATAGTTCGTTGAGGTTTTTATTACTATTACAATGTCAATGACTAGATTGACCCGGAGAGAGGTTTCTTTTTAGTTGTTTGAGGAGTGTTAGTTGATATTTTGGAAGCTCAAGGGTTTTCTTACTTCAAATCCTATATTGGCTCTTTCTATTAAGGTCGAGGGGTTTACTATATATTGTGATGATTTTGGTATTAGCTTGGGTTATGTATTGATACTATAGGGATGAGTTATTTCTTATGCATCGAGGCAACTAAAGATGCAAAACCACAACAACCCAACACATGATTTTGGCTTCGGCGGCAATAGTTTTAGGGCTTAAGATTTGGAGGCATTATTTATATGGCATGCATAGTGAGATCTACACTGATCATTAGAGTTTTTAGCATCTATGACTCATAGAGAGCTTAATTCTAGGATGCGTAAATGGATGGAGATCCTAAAGGATTTTGAAAACTAAATTTTATAACATCTAAGTAAGGAAAATATGAAAGCAAATGCCTTGAGCTCAAAGGCAGTGGGTATGGGTAGCTTGGATTCTTCTTTAGTTTCTGAGAGGTCGTTGGTGTGGGACATCCAATCCTTAGCCAACTTTATGGTATGACTTGATATTTTAGAATCAAAGAGTGTTTTTGCAAGCATTAAGGCGAGGTGTACCTTATTTGACCATATTTAGTGTCTCTAGTATGAGGATAAGGCACTTTATGCCAGGCTCATAGCTCCATATACTCCATTCACCATGGGATAACTAAGCTGGAAGAGTGGAATAAAGAGATATATAGTAGACTTTGTAGCTCATTGCCTATGTTGTCAGGAGGTGAAGACCAACCATCAGAGGCTTGGTGTCCCGATTCAGAGATAGGAGAAGATCACTATGGATTTTGTTAGTTGATTGACTCACACCTCCCACTGTTCTAATGACATTTGGGTCATTATATGTCAATGGATAAAATCAACAAACTTCCATCCTATTCAGATGTCCTTCAGTGCTGAGAGGTTACCTATATCTATATTTGTAAGGTAGTTTGCTTGTACAGAGTGCCCATGTCTATTATTTCAAATCAGGGATTAGTACTCATTTTTAGATTTTGGAGGGATTTTTAGGAGGGGTAGGGTACTCAGGTGGACCGTAGAAATGTTTTTCACCCTTAGAGCGATGAGCAGTCAGAGTAGACTATTCAGATTATTAAGGATATGCTTCGAGACTATGTTGTGGATTTTAGAGGTTAGTGGGAGCAACACTTAGCACTGGTAGAGGTCCTATATAAAAATAGCTACCATTCGAGTATTGAGAGGACACCATTTGAGAAACTGTATGGTAGGCATTCCTTATCGCTGATAGGATGGATCGAGACTTTTGGGGTTAGACCCAGTGGTACTGACTTGCTTTGGGAGTCATTGGATAGAGATAGGGTAATTCATGATAGGTTGATGGTAGATTAAAGTAAGTAGAAGGCTTACGCAGATCATAAAATTTATGCCTTGAGGTTTGGAGTTAGAGACTAGGTATTCGTTGAGTATCCCCTATAAAGGGCGTGATGAGGTTCGAGAGGAAAGAAAAGCTTAGCCCTAGATAATTAAACCTTGTGAGATACATCGAACAACTGGAGTAGTGACTTATGAGTTGGCCTTTCCCCTAAATTTTTCCATAGTTAATCTAATATTCCATGTCCCGATGAATCACATATGCTTCAGTAGGACTTCGTTCAGATGAATGAGAGTTTGGCCTTCATGGAGGAGCTGGTTCTCATATTAGCTAAGGATGTTAAGCGATTGTACTGTAGGGACATCCCAATAGTTAATATTCAATGGAGACACTACCTAGTAGATGAGGCTACCTAGGAGATTAAAAATGAAATGCAGACCCAATATCACCACCTGTTCGATCCTTCAGGTACATCCTAACCCTTTTACTTTACAAACAAAAGTCCTTATAGTAGTGGATATTTTAATATCCCTCTAGTTAATTTTCTTCTTTTCTATATTTTTTTTTTCATTTAGAGCTTTCTTATAGCTTCCCCCAAGTCATTTTTGACTTGTTGGAGATGGTAATTCAGTTACCAGGCAGTTCATTTAATTTTTAGAGCCAATTTCTTATAGAAGTCTTTGTTGGTAAGAATTGGCTATCGGTCATAAACTTTTAGCTCAAAACCTCATTTATCAATTCTAACAATTCCATCAGATTTAGAACTCTGGTTTTAGGCTAGGGTGACCTTTAGTTCGAGTCCTAAGGCTCCCGGACTCAATATAGGCTATTGGTAAAAAATGGTAAAAGTGGCCCTTTGTGTGAGACCCACATTTCATCAACACAACATCAAATGAAAATTTTGATGGCTCTATTGAGTCTGTAATGTCAATATTTAGGGTAGTATAGTTTGTTTTCATTCAGGCAATTCCAAATGAATCCCGAGGGGCCGGTGAAAACTCTACAAAATCCAAGTTCAGTTGGTGAAATGACTCAGCTGGTACATCTACTAAATAAAACTCCCCAGGATTTGGTGAAAACATGGAAAAATCCAAGTTCAGTTGGTGCATCCACTAAACCAGACTTTGGTGGCTTTAGCTGCCAGGTGGTTGCTTTACCGACCAAGGGGTCGCTTTAGAATCAAAGACAAATCCAGCCAAGTTAATTAAGTAGAAGCCTGTCTACTAAAGTAGATGTTGCTTAACTGGTATCTTTTCTGCTTTAGCAGAAGTCCACCCGATACCACGTACCATTTTAGCGGTACTATGCCGCTTTAGCGGTGACCACTTAAGCGACACCTAGATGTTATTAAATTCATCCCTTTACTCAAATTTATGCCATTTCTCACAAGTCTCAAGAGAATTAAAGCACTAGAGAGCGTGGAAAATTTGGAGGCTAATCTTTGGGAGATCATGGAGTGTTGGTGACCTCGGAATAATCATTTCCTTATCGTAATCCTTGTAAGTTTCTGTTTAATTCTTGGTTTATTTCTTCAATTTAGTTCGAAATCCATCGATTGCTAATGGATTATTTTTTGTATGGGTATCATTGTTCTTATATTAATAGGTAAATCATAATCTTGTTAGCGTGGTATTGTGTGGAAGCGGCCCAAAAAGGGTGAATCGCCAATTTAGCAGACTTTATTAGACTTTTTTTGGCATCCAGCTAGTCTAGGCCTACTTTTTTCTTATATGAGCTTAATTATAGTATTGATATTATATTATGCTAGTTTTCGGTTGGAAATTAGGACTAGGAGGTATATTTAGTGTGATTTGGATTATTTAGCTGATTAAGGGACCACAATTAGGTGTATTTGATTTAACTATCGATATCTTAGAAAAAATTGCTATCATAGGGCGCAACAAGACTTATTTAGCACCTTGTAGAGGTATTTAACACCTTAATCTTATTCTGGGAGAATTTTCCTTAGAATGGACTTTCGGAGTTAGAAGCGGGCCTATCCGACTCCCCTCAGGCCAAGATTACTATTAACTCTTTGAAGACTCCATAGGCCTTTAATATTACCCTATTTATATTCTTAAGCCTGAGGAGGATTTATATATATTATGCCTTATTCTATACATGCACTTGGGAGATGTAAAGTCCAATTCGAGTCCGGCAAATTATAAGTTGTGACCGGTTCAAGTCTGGCATCTATGATGATATTACTTCCGGTTCAAGTTTGATATTATCCGGTTCAAGTCTCGTATATGAGATACTATTTCCAATTTAAGTCCGGCATTGAGAGGTTATTTATGATGGTTATAAAACTAATTTAAGTTTGGTGTTTACGGTATGGAAAGATCCATGGTTATTGTTTCAGGATTTAAATGGGTGGAATATTTACTTATATTACTTCTTCTTGGTTTCATCCACCAGACTTATGGGGGATCGCATTGGGTTATTTACTTTGGTTGTGTCTTCTGGGACTTTTGGAGGCCTAGTTATGTTAGAAATAACTATGTTCTCTTTTATATTATTATTTCAGTTTTTTTACTTTCAGTATTTTAAGCACTATTCCAGGTTTGTCATTTTTCCCAACTTAGTTTGTTATCTCACACTTTATTGTATTTATATTATGATTTATCTCAGTCGGCCGATGATGAATATTGAGTACCCATTGAATTGGTACCCATACTACACTTATGTACCTCTTTGGTGCGGATCCGAGTACTAGTTGTCACTGCTGACACTGTGATAGGGTTGGACAGAGTTCAGAGATAGGGTAAGCTCTCGGAGCCAGAGTTTGCCTTCTCTCTCTCTTATTTTTTGATGGTCTTTTTGTTTTGAGACTATGGTATAGTTGACAATGATAGTATTTTTATTTTTTTCTAGAGGCTCTTGGACCGACCTTACTAGGTCTTGGGCTATTGTTACTCTTATATTACTTCTCTTTAGTTATGCTATCATTTTTATATTTTATGACTTGTAATCCTAATACTTGCATAACCTCTACATTTATTCCATTTTCTACCAACTAGACCATTACTTATCAAACTGGAATACAGATTGGCTTACCTACTGTGGGTAAAGTAGGTTCCATCATGACTCGACAAAATGGGTCTTGACAATATGGGATTCCATCTAATATTTCTCCTCCACTTCTCATCTACTCGTTCCTTGTTACCCACTTTCTGTGGCTTGTAAGTAGGCTTCATTTAGCTTTCATAGCTTCTTTAATGGTCTCGTACAACATATTTCCCTCACTCTTCCAAATAATTCTCATGCTACATACTATGAACCATAGTGTTTCCCTTAGCGTAGTGCGTCACTAATATCATAATATAAAACCTCAAGATCAATTAGGACTTCAAAGGTTGTATTGTAGGCTAAGTATGGGTAGAAAATATTTTGGTCAATTATAGTGACTCTCTCTCCTAAGCTCTTTAATACACCACACTTTACATAAAACTTATCTCCATCCAACCTATTTTCTTACCACTTTTATCTTCACACCTCTCTTTGGTTTCACCACATAACTTTAAGCCTAGCTTACACATCTCTAGTAGGGAGTATTTTCTATCAACTCATGATTCACTTAATTTGATCAATTTTTCTATCGTTAAATTACTCCCCACCAAAAACATATAAACTTTTTTGTCACACCCATAATTATTACTTTGGGGATTCAACTTCACTTTTTTTCCTTTGGTTTAATACTCCTTAACATCATAATTTTTCAACTAAAATTCTTAGGAGTTTGGGTCTAAACTACGATTAATTGAAAGAAAAGGAATATGCTATATATAAGATTACAAAGAATACTATAAAGACTCAACATGGCTAACTAAGGTCATGCATAAAGGGTAGACAAAGTAGGTATAAAACATGACTATCAAGGAAATGCCTATATTATCTCCTAAACTCAACATTCTTTATTTTTTTCAAACACGCTGGACAAGTTCTAGACATCAATATTCAAAAATAAAATATAATGAAAACTTAAACACATATGACACATTCTTAAATCAATAAGGATCTCTATAGACTCTCAAGCAAGCAATTGCAAGAATTCAAATTTAAGCCAAAATGACACAAGAGTCTGATAAAAGAGCCTAGGTGTCTCACAGAAGTCATTCAAATTTCAAATCATGCCTTAGAATTCAACATCACTTGCAATAATTAATCATGTATAGAACCTAGCAAGGGCATCTCTATTTATTCGAAATGATAAAAAATATAAAACAAATCCTTAAAATCTGAATGGATATTGGTTCAGTGAGCTCTCTCTCGAAAAAGAACCAAACAATAAAACTGAGGGGTGAGGGAAGTATGCTTCTACTAAATGGATAAAACAACAAAAATTGTAAATAAATAAAGATAAAATCTTTTTGTATTTTTTTAACCTTAGTCAAAAACTTACAAATAAATATAAATACAATTCCTATAGCGCACTACACCCTAAACAAATCAAAAGATTCTCACCCCACATTTAAAATCATACTTTGTCCCTAAAGTATAAATCATAAAATAAGGATTAAGAATACTTCCTTGGGCCTCAAGGACCAACCAGAAGCATATAACTTATTAGATTTCCATCATGGGGCTGTGGCACTCCACAATTATGTTTTCATCATGCTCTTTAACTTAGATTTTCAGGTACTCAAACTTTCCCTAATTTACAAAAAAAAACAAGACAAAACAAATATAAGGTGACACTATATTAAATAACTAACTCTATTACAATATGGATTACCTTCCAAGCAGCGCCTAATTTAATGTCGTCATATGACTCACACCACAACTATCATCCATAGTCTTTCAATCTCTTCTTCCCTTCCAAATGCAATTTTTTTCTCTTCTTTACTCTACTAATAATACTGTTAAAATTTTCCCGTTTATTATTGTTCTCACATCATGTAGAATCACCTGCAAGGTTTAAAAACTCAGTCTTAATCACCAATTTAGGTAACACCATGAGAGAGTTCAAAAAGGAAATTGGATATTTGCTCTCCTCCATCCCATACTTATCTACTTCTACAATTGTGATCATATATATATCTCTAGAAGAAAAGAATATGTTCCTTATGTTCTACATTCTAATCTAATTTACTCCTTTTGGGCTCACAAAAGAAACATAGTTGTATCCTAATGGTCGCGAATAAATAAAACAGTGAGTACAAGAACATAAGAACAACCAAATATGATAATTAACTTTAACCAACTTGAATGTACTCTAAGCAATCATATTCATATCCTGAACACTATAAAGGGTGTTTAGCCACTCATAATCATACAAACAATAACTATTAATGAATTCATAAGTAATACTACAAGACAAATAAAAGTTAAAGGAAGAAAAACCCTAGAATATAGCCCCTGATGACTTATCCTTTATCATAATATGTATTGTTCCCAAGATGTCTTGTAAATGTGGATAAACTCTTTATGTATCCCTTTAGGTAATCCATAAGATGCCCCATACAAAATATAATCATTGACTACTCTACCCTCAACTTAAACCAAGTGAAAAAATAAGTTTTAGTTGTTTTTTTGTTTGGGGGAGGGGGGGTTGCGCTCCATGGCCAATCGCATATACACTTGGTGCGCAATGCATTGACATAGCATGGTCTAAATAGAAGCTAAATACAGTGAGGGATGTGATATATGGCCTTACCCCATGCCTTGGGCGGTGCGGTGTATGGCCTAGCTCCTCAACATGGAATTCAGTCCAATCTTTTTCCTATGTTCCTTATCTACTCATTCCTTGTTTCCCCACTCTTTATGGATTGTGTGTAGGATTCATCTATCTTATACAGCCACTCCAATGTATCCTATAAGATCAAATAACAAACATTAGGAAAAACAACACAATAAAGCTCATCAAAAGTACACTTGAACAAGTATAACTTTGGTCAGCCTAACTAGTGATCTTGACTAATCTCTATTTGCTCATTTTTGCTCGTGAATGGTTTCAAATGCTCCTTAAAAAATATAAACATGTAACTTAGCACACAAATATAAAATTAACATGATACGCCTAAGTTCAAATACATCTTTTTATAAATTCTCAATTAATTGAAATAATTTCCTCTAAAATAATGTCATGACCCAATCCACGGATTGTATGGGAACCTACTTAACACCTACCCATGATAGAAGAAACCTTATGACCAACCATTCATTTTAAGCAGAAATTAAACAAGTAAACTTTCAAAATCATAATTTAGTTAACTCATACATAGAGAATTCTAGTTTGAAACATTTGATAAGTAAATATAATGCAAAAAATAATCAGCAATGAATCCCAAAAACTAACCTAAACCAATACAATAACAATAGACAAGGAGTAGGAAAATCTATGACACAACATCTATCCATAATAGAGAGTTCAAGAACTGTTAGAGAATGATCACTCTCGCTGCTACAGAAACTTAAATTAACCTGTAAGACGACTATATCCCTAAAAAGAGACATTTTTGGTGCAGTATTAGTATAATCACACATACTGGTATGCATCTCTATAGCCTACCGACCATTTAATATTTTTGTATAGATTTGTCCTTTACTAACCCATAATTATCACATAGATAATTCCAACTACATGAAATATTATTTCCTAATTTAATACCGATAGACTTACAATTTTACCTTAGATAAATACTTTGGAACAACAACCCAGACAATTATTAATATCAACATCTTAAGAAAAAAATAGTACTACAATATACATCACATATATACCATATACACGCAAGGGGGAGAGGGGGGATAGAACTTATACATAATTCATGGCGTACCTTGTATTCACACTTGGCTAAAATTCCCTATCTCAACCATTATTATAATCGATCCACTCAAGGGGCCACAATAACATATAAATATAGATACGTATTCAGATGCATAAGGATGGATGTATGAATTCAATATGTGCTCTTCGTGTCACTGTTTCCTCAACCTCGTTAATAAGATCAGGCACATCATGAATATTATGATTTCAAAGCCATTACTATCATCATCAAATGAAGACCATAAACATCATAGTTTCATTACCATTATCATCATAATCATCATCTTATTATCATCAATATGTATAAATATGCAAATGCAGTCAATAATTGTGAATAATACATGAAAATTAATCACAAACACCTGATTGAAAAAAAATCCACGACACAGTAATCGAAATCGAACTTATAATTAATGACAACCAAGTAATTACAGTTAGTAATCTTAAGTATACCTGAAGGCCCATTCACCACTTACTCAATTGAGCATTATCAAACTCAATCATTAATTAAAGATATGTATGAAGTCCAATGCATCAAGTATCTATTCCAGGAGTACACATTCTACTAAGATTAACTCTAATTTAAAATCTTGTTTCATTTATAGATCTGAATCTCTTTTATTCATATTGAACCGATAGTTCAGTTACAATCTAGTAACCCTTACATTCAAGTCATAACTAAGTTCAAGATACTATCTTTTGTAGTTGATTTTCAACCATTCCATTATACTCAATCTCCATTTCTCACTAGAGTCCTCCACCCTTACACACCAAGATTTCTAGAACTTAGCAAAACATATTGTAGGTTCTTAAGTTATATCGCCACATCCTCTTAATAAAAATCAATCGTTTTAACTATTCTCTCTGAGAATATCTCTTACTTTAGACATACATAATATTGGATCCACCACTTTTAAAATATTAAAGACTAGTTTTGTAGATTAGAAGGTCACCTAATTTCTTTGTTACTATCCATATTCGCATATTAAAATCTATTAATTATCAATCAAGTCATCCAAACATAAACACCCTTCAAAGGATCTACGCAAAAGACAATAACATGAAGTCATATTATTATTACATTATCTTCATATTAATCCATACAACCTCTAATAATTAACAATTATTCAATTTGGGTGACCGTGCTAAATCCCTAATTTTGTTGCCTTTGTGTACTTTCCAGTCATTCTCACCCGCTTGCCTTAGAGTTTTTTCAACCCTTTTCGAGATATATTAATTTTGTACGCAACTTGTCATTAGGCAGCCTGACAAGTTGTCTTGTCTACTTGACCAACTCTTACAATACTAAACCTGAGTAAGTTTACTAACATAGCCCTTCCTTTATTTGTATTCCTTATTACTACTTTTTAATGCAAGTCATGGGTTATCTTAAATTACTATAAGCAACCTACTTTAACCTCAATTAGATCATTTTCTCCTTTTCTACCATTCTTACCCCATACCATACTTAAAATCAATTACATTCATTCAAATAATTATAATTCACCCTATATTCCACGAATTCATGCCATAAATATTTCACCAATTGACTATAATAACAATCCACTAAAATAAGAAATCCTAGTTGGATTTTCATCAATTTTATCCATCCAAACACCGTGTCATAGGCCTAAGACATGAAATCTCTTGACATTTCTATAAAATTAGATACATACTAGACAAAGTCTACTATAATTTAACCATAACCTACCTTGAAAATGAAACATAATTCCATTGAGAGGAGAGAATTATCGTGCCAATACTAGTGTCTTTCTGTGCCGAGTCCTTATTAGGTTTGCCTCAAAACTGCCCTCGTGAATCTTGTCCTTAAGAATCCCATAACTATATAGGTGGAGTTTTATTCTTTGTGTTTCTAGAGAGAAAAATAATTTAGAAGGCTAAAAATAAAGGGATGTTTAATGAAATATGGATGACTAATGTCACCCAAAACTATACCTCCAAGAAAGTATAAAGCAGTTAATGTTACATAGACAACCCAACAAAGGTTGGGGTGTAACCCATAAGGATAAGCCGAATCTCTATTACAAACTTACCAACTAGCTGGAAAGTGAGACAAAATTAAGGGGATTTTAAGATAATAGTAACAGTAGTAACAAAATCTTGATTGCTTTAGATTGAAATAAATATTAGATGCATGCTACGAATTTGTTCCCCCTCACTTTCTAACTCCTTAGAATTTTTGAGCTCAATCAAACTATCTCAATGCCTTGTATGTAGAATCTAACAAGAAATATATCACCAATCATCTTATGAAAGCCTTTGGTAAATTTCATCCATCACCTTTTGAGTCTCAAAGTGTCGCCTTACTAACCCTTGTACTAGATCCCAAATTAACTATTACCTTTTGAGTCTCAATTTAACTAAATGAATGTTGATAGCTTCAAATTACTATTGTCCTTTTTTTTTCCTAACCTCTACTTCTCTTTTAGAGTAAATCCCGAAAATAGGCAGGTTGTAAATGTCTGCGGTCATTAAGAAAGAAATCAAAACAAAGAAGATCACAATCATGCAAGAATATTGATCAAGAATGACTTTACACTTTCTCTACTTTGTTACTCTATCAGGGTTCCCACAACCCTAGTTAGGTGGTTTAGCTGCTCATGTTTTCAAGAACATCCAGTGAATTCATATAAGAAAGAATATGAATAATCTTACAATAATTCAAGAATAAAAACCAGAATCTCAAAATTAATATCCAACCATAAAAACTAAGAACAATGGATTCCGAAATTAAAAGTGTATCTCAGAATCAATATAGCATTATAAATTTAAAGAGTGTGTAAACTAATACAAAACATCAAAGGGTTATTTATAAAATGCATCAAAATCCAAACAATCCTAACCAAAACAATAAATGAAAACTGGATCGACAACTACTTACTGATCAATTTACAAGTCGTAGGTAACACCTACGGATCTAGGTAGCTCATAAGTCCTAGAAGGAATCAACTGTTATCTCAAATTCCACCTACTATGGAACTTATGAGGGACATTAGTGGTACTTACGCCCCATAAGTAGGTTTTGTAATTCTCAAAACAAATCTTCAAACTTTAGATCTTCCAAACATTTTTTCTCTGATACTTACAATGGTCGTAAGTACTACTTATAGACCATAAGTGGGTCCGTAAGTGGTCCCTCTACACATTTCAACTTCTTTTTCTTTCATTTTTATTTAGAACCTAGTTTTCTGCAACACAAATAAAAAAAATACATCACATCTAACAAAAAATACCTAGGTACTTACATATTTTTTTATTTTAAGCATTGAAAGTCACATGAAACCATGACATATCAACACCTTCAACATAGAACATTTACATGTCCTAAGGAAAAAAACACATAACAAAACAACATGATGCTTAACTAAGAGAAACCTAAGGCACCTACGACAGTTAACTAAATTTAAGCTCAAACTTTTACCTTCTCTTATTTCAAATTTTTCAAAATAAGATATGTGAATCCATGTGCAAAATAGTATGACACAAAGGAATCAATCAATGGAATTATATTAGAAACAACCAATCAAGGAAATAAGCAAGTTACACTACCTGAACAAGTAAGCAGTTAACAACATAACCCATGTGCCATCACAAAAAGAAGTCCTATCTCTCATAATATCATATCATACATGTCAATGCAATGGACTATATCAAGACGCTCCCGCTCACAAAAGAAGTTCCAATCAATGTTCATAGAATACCATGGCTTGCCTTATTTTCTATATCTTAGTTTTTTCAGACAGCTGGACTAGGACTTAGTTTCTTGGACAGTTGGACTAGGATCCCTATAGGGAATTATTCAATTTGTAATGTTGGCTTGGGGAATGGTATGGAACACTTGGGATATACCGACTTACCGTCCTTGACACTACAGTCATTATTTGGCTTAACTTCTTGACCGCTCATCTTTTATTTTTCCATTTTCTTCTTTATTGATTTTTCGGATTAGGTGTGGATTTTTTTTACTATTTATTTAATCATTCTTGTATTTTTATTTTTCTTTTATTTTCTCATTTTTCAATTTTTCTACCACACCCAACCTTTCTTTCTTGTTCTTTTTACATGACACCCTTCTATATACCCAACTTTTACTATGCACCCCTATGATAGTCACCTTCAACTTAGGAAATTTGCATAAGTTGAGTGCACGGTCTCCAAGGAGTGTTCAAGGACAAAATAGGTTTATTGTAATCAATTTGGGAAGGTGAAAGGTAAAAATAAGAAAATGGGTAAATATAGGCTCAAATTAGGGATTAACAGATACTTTTTCACATTTTGATGGTCATTTAGTCTAAGAGTGGACCAAATTAAAAATGTCCTATAATCATGTCTTATCCAACTATCCTGCATCCTAGACAAGACTAATCAGGCAAGTTCTAGATTAAATGCACAAAGAGAACTAGGTAGGTATCTCACACATACATGGTACAAGGTTATATCACCAACTACTACATATTCAATTCATGCAATGCTAAGCTTTAATTATTTTATCCCTAATCCTAATTCCATAACAAGATTCACATTATCCATACATATATTTACATCACACAGCTCACAAAAGCTTTTTTTAGGAGGGGGAGAGGGGTTTCATTTTTCAAAAAAACTTAAAAACAAACAAAAGTTATCAATTTCCCATAGGTTCCTTATTTTTTCTCCTAATTAAACATAAACAAAAAATAACACATTTATAAAACAAACATAAAACAACATAAACATGCTCGTTCTACTGCGAACATACTCCAGGGAAAAGAGACATAACAACAAAAACCCAAGAGGATATTTAGACCCACAAGTAGCCCCAACCCTATCTAAGCATGTATTTTCCACAATACATTAGGACACCATAAATTAAAAGATTTATGAACATACCTATGTCACCTTAGATGAATAGATCCGACATCAATCACGATAATAAAAATTATCACAAATACAGAAATAACAAACACCTTTAATTGTCTTCCAAGAAGTGACTGATTTAACATTGTGGCACGATGTGGGACCTTAATTACTCAGAATTCATCAAGGTATCTAGGTTTGTCCTCCAGGGTCATCAACACTATTTATTACTAAAACCACCCGTATGCTAGTTGGTTGTTTCATAGTTTGGTGCATATTTAACATGACATCCTTAGTATTCATTATTTGTATCTCAAATTAACCTTACAATATAAGACAATAAAGTCAAACAAAATGATAAAGTGGTCCACTTTGACCAAATCATCAAATAATATGCCCAAAAGTTTCGTAATTATGTTATCCGCCATCAATAATCGCATTGTCATAGGTTTGGAAATTCTCAAGCCTAGTTTTTTGAGCAGTTCCTTTGGCATTAAGGTAATATTGGAACCTAAGTCACATAAAGCCCTAAAAAATCTACATGTCCTAATGGTATTAGGAAAAGTGAAAGCTCTGGGATCACCTTTCTTCTGCATAAGAGATCAGGATATAATTGTACTATAATGATGAAAACTACCTACACTATCATGAATGACAACATTGTTCTTCAACACTAATTCTTTCATAAATTTTATGTATCAAGACATTAGGGTAAGAGACTTAAGAAGAAGGATGTTCACACTCCACTCCTTCAGCATAGAAATAAACTTTTTATGCTTCTGTAATACCTCGTATTTCCCTAGCTAATTTAAATCTCAATACATGAGTTATCCTAAATAAATATTTGAAATACTCAGTATTTTTCAGTTTAGAGCTTACCAATACATAGGAAATTTAGTCCGTTTTACAACGATATAAAAAATGTCTGAAGTAAGACAGTATGCTAACGGGGATAATTGCATATCGCTCCTAGCCCTAGTTCACAATTGTCAAATTCTAGTAAGGTAGCGTGATTACACCGCGTCATCCCAAGGGTCAAATCCCATGCAGTAAGGCATCACGATTTTACCACGTCGCGCTGAGCTTCCCGTTACCAATTGTCCAGTTTCCAGTGAGTTATCACGATTGTATTGCATCGTGCCAACATAAAAATTAGGATTTTTAGTTTTAGGTTCTGAGTTTGTAAATTATTCTAGGGATATTTGGGTTTTTTTTCCACGGCAATTTAGAGATAAAAGAGCACTAATTGCTCATTATTTCAATATTCTCTCAAGAACTACAACATTCTCTCTGAAGAGGCAAAACTCCTAGCTTCAAGAATCAAGGTCAATCCTCAAGAATTTTACCAAGTACCTTCAAGGATTAATCCTCTCAGCTATGTTAGGTGTTCATCGATGGGTTTATTTCACCCATAGAGTCCATGAATTCATTTTTAAAACTATAAGATTGTTGATTTATGAATTACATGCTTAAAATTAAATTAAATTCATGTCCATGTTATTGTTGGGTCTCAGTCCATGATTAAATTACAAGCTTTTATGAAATTAATCATTCTATGTGTTGATTATGGTATAAACTGAGCATGCTCCTCATCTGTTTGATAAAATGCCTATGTGAATGACATAGTACCATTATCACATGATAGAATGTATTCCCCATTCATGTACAAGTTAATCTGTTACAAGTGTTTGATGAAATACCTCTATGAATGAATTATTATCAAGTGAACATTGTTATACTATTCAAGATTATGCTATCCGTTTCTTTTATGTTATCGAGTGCTGGGGATATTTAATATCAGACTATTTAGCTGTGTACCTAGAGTCAGCGTCAGTTATAGAATAGTATTAGTTATGTCCCAATTAGTAGAATCTAGTTAGTTCCAGAACTCAGGAAAACTCAATAAACTCAGTATCAGTCCAGTCTAGTTCAGTATACTCCATTCATTGTCTTTCAATTGAGAGTCAGATTCAGCACCGAGTGAACCCAAGGATGAGAGCTCACCTATTAGTTGAGGGTATGATCCTTAAAAGTGATCCTTGTGTTCCATAACTACATGGCCAACATAGGTTGAGACATCAAACCTACTAGTTAAGGGTTGATGAGGTGTTTTTCCTGCCAGTACAGGTTACCACCATTCTCGTTTAGGGTACCTACCAGTAAAGGGTGACTATTCAGTGTGTATGCCCATGGTACTGTACTGACACCCTTCCAACTAGGCTCAGTGGTTGGACCCCAACTCAGTTATCTTACTTAGAGCATGTTGGTTAGATGACTACCTCCCATAGTCTCAGTTTTAGTCTCATTCTTGAACTCAGTTCAGTTCCACAGAATCAAGATTGTCAGACACAGTCACCTAGTATCAGTAATTCAATAATCATAAACTTTAGATATCAGTTACTCAGTTATCAGAACTTAGTACTTAGCTTTAGAAAAGCTCAAATACAGTATATATATATATATATGTATGTGTACCATATTACATACTCAGTATTTACAACAGTTTTAATTATCCATGTACTCTCATATTCGATTACTCTTTATCATTCAGTCAGTTACTATTTATGCATATGAACCCTTGCATTCATACTTACCTCCTCTAGCATACCAGTACATTCCACATATTGGCAAATAAACTTTCTTTGCACTATGATGTCTCATATCATAGGTTCAGATGCTCAGGTTCCTGACCGTACATAGATAAATTTAGATTCAGCAAATAGTATTAGAGTTAGTAGTGAATCCTCATCTCTCAGGGAAATGTTTTTATTTAGTATTTTAGTAGTTGGAGTTAGTAATGGTTTTGTACCATCAACTCTATATTCAGATAGTTCAGTTAGAGGCTTTCAAATAAGACCATATCAAAAAGTGTTTATATTTTAGATATTTTACCAGATATTATTTCTTATCAGTATTTAGATTTTGAACCTTATGGAAATTTATCTTAACTCCACATTTATTTTAGTATTATTATTTAGTGCTCTCAACAGATATCATTCATGGGTTAGCTTGTAGTCCTTCGGGGTCATAAGCATCATGTAGCATTTGGTGTACTGACTCGGGGTGTTAAAAACATGGTATTAGAGCCTAAGGTTCAACAGAGTCCTAGGGAGTCCAAAAGTCGCATCAAGTAGATCTTATGCATGGGTGAATAGTGCACCACACTTATGGGCAGGAGGTTATGAGTTATTTTCAGGAAAGGTTTTCCTTCTTTCAGTTCTCATGTCATTTGAGTGACCATGATCTCAAGCTAAATTCTCAGTCTAATCCTTTTCTTCCTTTTGGTTATAGAACATACATACAAAAAAGACTAACATAAGAAGAAGTAGAAATTATTCAACACCTCATCCCATTCAGGAACATCCCCTAGATGAGCATGTCTCCCATGCAAAGTTCAGAGTTGTATTTTCTACTCTAGCCAACTTCGTAACAACTTAGAATGAATGGCCAGCTACTGTTAAGGCCAACCCCGTGGCATCAGAGATTTGGGACTTCACCTGAATGAATCCTCCCCCATTCTCAGGATCTAAGTCAGAAGAGGATCTATAGGAGTTCCTTGATAAGGTTCATAAAGTCATAAATATTATCAGAGTGACTTCTAGTGAGAGTGCTGATTTAGCTTCCTATTAACTATAAGATATAACTCATATGTGCTTTAAGTGGTGAAAGGTAGGCAGGGGCACAAATGCAGATCCCATAGATTAGAAAGAGTTTGCTACAATTTTTTACCTTAGAGTAGAGAGAAGCCAAGGTGTTAGAGTTCATTAATCTTAGGCGAGGCAATATGAGTGTGAAAGAGTATTCCCTTAACTTTACTCAGTTACCCAGGTATGCTCTCCATGTAGTAGCAGACTGTAGGTCCAGAATATCAAAGTTCATGTTTGAGGTGTCAAATAGTATAGTAAAAGAGTACAAAACTGCAATGTTTATTAAGGGGATGAACATATCTAGTCTCATGGTCCATGTTCAGTTGATAGAAGAGGCTAAGAATAGATAGAGAGAGAGGTAGAACAAAAGAGATAGAATAGGTAGCTTCAATTTCAATCAACACAAGAGGGCGGTAACTATTCCTAGTTTTATCAAAAATCTTTAGTTCCCGCTCTATCCTCAGCTAGTGCGCTAGTACTAAATTTTAGGAATAACAGTTGAGATAGGGACCAGGCTCCAATATCTGTGGTAGTAAGAGCAGTGGTTGTACCTATCCGCTTTGTAAAGAATGTAATAGAAATCACCATGGTGCGTGTAGAGTTAGCAGTTATGTATGTTTTTAATGTGGTAATCCAGTCCACAAGATACTGGCATATAGAGTAACAACTCAGAGGGGAAGGTATTTGCGCCAACAGGGTCAGTCCAACCATTCTTCAACTCAGTTCGATCGCCCGAACCAGCAGGGTGCCACTTCTAGTGCCTCTAGTAGAAAATGCCCAAATAGGCTTTATGCACTTTAGTCCAAATAAGATCAGGAAGGTTCTCCTGATATGGTCACTGGTATGTTATATATCTTCCATTTATATGTTTGTTCTTATTAGATCTAGGAGCTTCTGTGTCTTTTGTAACTCCTTACATAGTAGTCAATTTCAAAGTCAGATTGGAAATCTTAATATAACCTTTCTTAATGCTTACCTTAGTAGGTAAATTTATTCCATCCAGACGAGTATACAAAAATTGCTCAGTTATAGTATGTTAGAAAATTCCTTCAGTTAAGTTTAGTAATAAAGTCAATCCATTTTAGTTTCTCAATGAACCAATCATTGTATAAAGGGGTAGTACCTTAGTTTCAGTTGATTTAAGTTTGAATCTCTAGATTGAACTAGTTGAAAGAGAAGTTGAGCGCTCTAAGTTAAGTCAGTGTTAAGGTTGCTATATGATTATTATTGAGAAAGTAGAAAGATCAGAGTCATGTATCAGAAGAAAGTACTAGCAGTGGACCTTATATTATCAGGAGTAGTCTTTCATTTTGATTTTAGTTTTTATGAGTATAGTTATATCTCAGGCACCAGAGTAAAGTGGTTTCAGTTCGATTTAAAGTTTATTAATGGGTTTACAAACTTAGATTAACAGCTTTAATCGAAGGGGGAGATGGTAGAACAAGTAACCAAGTCATACTTTCAAATTTTAGTAGTAATGTCCGCATGTGTATAAAAGCAGTGGGAGAGGTTGGTGCCCAACCCATCCATACGTCAGTGCAAAGTTTTGTACTTCATCTATCATGATAACTAACCATGCCTTACATGTTAACTCTATGATCATAGTTCATATTCATGCATATTATCAAAAATCATATACACTTACCATTCCTAGTCTAAGGAGTTCTAGTTCACTCAATGTTATGAATCATGTTCTATGAATACAGAAACTCCAAACTTAGGTAAAATACCTCGAGAATCCCAACTGATAGTACAACCATGATTCAAGCTCATGAGAAATAAATCTTAGTGATTTCGTAGTTTTATGATTAATTTTCATGTGTATTAAGGCCTTAAATATTTCCTATCTATTAAATGAATCAAAACATCCCTTACTGATTGAATTCTTAAGAAGGACATTGCCATAGTAAACTTCAAATGATCATATCTCCCATTATATAAAGAATTTTTCATCTCATGACCTACCAATAGATATATAATTGAATTATCTTTACAACTATAGCAATTTTTTCAAAATTTGATATCGCAGTAAGAAGTTATGGCCATTTTACTAAGAGTTGTCCGAGCATCCTAGGACTGACGAGCGAATTGACGGATTGTCAAGTCAGAGATGGACCATCACTTTGGCCCTAAAAACTGAAGCATTAAGGCCATTTTATATCCCAAAAATAATGTTTGGAGTGATGGTCAGTCACCAGAGTGACAGTCCGTCACTCTGACCATCAGTTTTGTCCGAAACAGCATTAAACTACCATTTTAGAGAGATTTTTGGATCTTTTTCCACCCTATTTAATACCCAATCACCCCAAATCAAGGCACATAACTTCTTATTCATCCAAAAAATCAAATTAGGGTTTCTTTCAAGCTCAAAAACTTTATTTCTTCTTCAAGAAAAATCAAGAGATGTCAAGAGAAGTCAAGAAATCAAGAATCTCTCCAAGAACCTTCACGAAAGAAGTTTCCCCAAGGTATGTAGATGTTGATTATTAGGTCCCTTTTATCCAAGAAGCTTAATAACTCTTTTCAAAAGCTCAAAGAGTTTATGATTATGAGATTCCATGATTTATTTGAGTTGAAATTGATGTTCTAGCTATTATTTTGTTTTGATTCTTGTTTGTTTATAAGGTCTTCAAGATTTGACCTGAGTATGTGGAATTCATGTGATGTTAATGATAAAGCCTCTTCAAATTTCATTCTATCTGAAGTGTTCATGTAAATTAAGTGTAGAAATGGTTGAATAAGAAAAGCATGCTCCCCATATGTTTGATAAAATGCTTATGTGATGGAATTAGAGCCATGATAGCATGAAATCTCCAATTATGTGAAAACCCATGCATGCCAAGTGTTTGTTGAAAAGCCTTAGTGAATGAATTGATACATGATAGCATGAAACCCCCAATTATGTGTAAACCCATGCATGCCAAGTGTTTGTTGAAAAGCCTTAGTGAATGAATTGAGACATGATAGCATGAAATTCTCCAATTATGTTCCCCTTTTGATACATGCTAGGACTTTAATATATTCTAAGAGTTTGATACAAGTCCTCATTGAATATAGTATGAACCAATAGCATGTATCCCTATATTATCATGATTCTGCAATGCTTGAGTAGATGCCTTAGTGATTGTAATTATGAATATATACTTATGATTCTTAAATGCTTGAAGGGATGCATTAGTGATTGTGATGGAGAATACATGTCTATGATTCTGAAATGCTTAGTGATTGTTTTAGTGAATGAAGGAATGTGGTTATCATTAGTCAAGGATGGTTAAGTTTTAATTTTATGTTATCGAGTCCTAGGGGTATTTATACCCAACAATTTAGCTATTGTCTAGAGCCCATGTCAGTTTTTCATGATAATCCCAGTAGAACCATGATTCTCAAAACTTAGTGAGTTATAGAATTCTGTATCCTCAGACAGATACAAAACTTAAGAAATCTCAGTAATCTCAGTAATGTCAGTGTCACTAGTAATCTAGCCTTAGTTTTGTACTCAGCTCAGATCTTATAGTATTCAAGTATTTAGTTCTGGCCTCGGTAGTGACTGACTAATCTATTCAAACTCAATATCATCAGTCAGATACCAAGATTCAGTAGTATCCCGTTGGATACGGTACCAATTAAATTCAGCTTAACTCAATTAGATCAATTGAGAAATATGATCAGTATCATATTTAGTTTAGTTTGTGTTCAGTTGAGAATTCAGTTCAGAGTCTTTTAGTTTAGAGTAGGAGCTAGCACCGAGAGAGAAAAGGGATGGCGGCTCCCCATCAGAGAGAGGCTAAGTCGTTAGGATCAATCCTTGAACTCTAGAACTATGTAGCCAGCACAGGATGCAGGAGTCCCCATCAGTAGAGGTTGTCACTGTTAAAGATGTTTGACTATTATATTGCCTCAGGCCAACTACCTACGAAGGTTATCTATTAAAGAGGCGTGACTAGAGAGGTCTTCACCCATGGCATGGTATTGACACCCTTCCAGCTAGGCTTATAGGTTGGACCCTACCTATGGGAGGTTGGGGCATGTTTATTAAGTAACTATTTCCCACAGTTGCAATTTTAGTATCAATCTTCAAAAATCAGAACTGTGTGGTACAGTCGTATATCTCAGTAAGGAACTCAGATAGTTCTATTGATTCATGGACCATCCCGTCAGATAGGATTGGTCTCATATATAGATACTTGTTATCATATCTAGAGATCTACCGTCAAATAGGCTTAATCTCAGTCTCAGACCATGTTGAGTATTCTAATTATCATATCTAAAGATCTCCCGTCAGATAGGCTTGATCTCAATCTCAGATTTTATTGATTATTCTTGTGATATGATCTAGAGATCTCCCATAATATAGGCTTGATCTCCATCTCAAATTCTGTTGAGTATTCTTGTTGTCAGATTCGGACATGATTATTTTCTTATCATTGATAACATATTGTGGAATCATCCATTAGAGAGGTTGATGTCCGATCTAGTCAGTCGAGAGCAGTGAGCTCAAAATTCAATCATTGATATGAGTATATTCAGTTAATTAGTTATCAGTACCATATGATTCAGTGATCCAATTTATCAATGATAGTAGTGAGTTCAGATGACGGTAAAGTGATATCTGAGTTTCAATATCTAGAGTTGTGATAATTATGATTATGGTTTGTGCATTCATGTATGTGTTCTCAATTGGTACTCTCATGATTATTCAGTTATGTAATGATTTATGCATGAGTCCTTGCATTTAGCCTTACCTCATCTACATACTTGGTACATTGTTGTACTGACGCATTTATGCTATGATGTTTTACTTAAAACCATAGGTTCAAAGGTATGTGATCCAGAGTTTCCTTAGTAGTTCAGTCCCAGTCAGTAGTAATAGCCATAGAAGTGAGTTCTTTTCATTCGAGGATGATCCTTAGTTGCTATTATTGTATCAGACCTTGTTTATTTTTAGTTGATGGAGTTAGTTGGGGATATGTCCTATCAACTCTTTAGTTCATACGTTAGAGGCTTTTTGGACTGATGTATCGGCATCAGAGTAGACTCCATGTGCTCCAGGCTCTCCTTGATCGAGAAGAGATTCCATGAAATAGACTTGGGGATGATATGAGTCAATCGTTATGATATGTATTTTTAGATCCTTTTCTTCTATTTTGAGATTATATGTCAGCATGAGTCATGCATTAGTTTAGGATCTCAGGTGGTCAGTCATGACCTAATTTGTAAGTGCCCCGTGCACCGCCCCAGTGTTTTAGCGAATTATGTTTAGAGGGACATAGAGTCCCAAGGGAGAGATACCCCATGATATTATGATGTTTGAATGTCCTTAGACTCGTTCAGATATAGGTTCAGATTCTCTTTACAAAGTTAACATCAATTATCATTGCATTGCTAGTCATGCTTTTGAGAGTCAGTTCATCCAGACATTCATGCATTAAATATGCACTATAATTAGAATGAGTTCATCTTGTCAGTGTGTTCAGTCGTGAATTCATGAGATCAGCCCAGTTATGAGTCCATGCATCAGATATGCATGTGTATTATGAGAATTCAGCTTATGAGTAGCTTCAGTCGAGTATTCAATGCATCAGAGATGCATGTCCATTATGAGAACTCAAAGTGTCAGTTATTCCAATTGTATGGTCATGTATTTATATGTTCTCGTTCCTTCATTAAGTTCAGTTGATCAGTCTTCTTAGCCTATCAAGCGACATTCAAGGATGAATATTCCCAATGAGGGGATATTGTAATACCCGGAGAATCCCAACCTATAGTAGAACCATGATTCAAGATAATTAGAAATAAATATTAGTGATTTGGTGGTTTTATGATCAATTTTTATGTGTATTAAGGCCTTAAATACATCCTAGCTATTAGACAAATCAAAACATACCTTACCGATTGAATTCTTGAGAAGGACATTGCCATGGTCAAATTTAAACTATCATATCTCACATTATGCAAAGAATTTTTGAGCTCATGACCTATCAACAGATATATAATTGAATTATGTTTCTAAGGATACCATGTTTACCAAAATCTGACATCGGAGTAAGAAGTTATGACCATTTTACTAAGAGTTGTCTGAGCTGCCCAGGACAGATGGGCGAATCGGCGGACTGTCAAGTCAGCGACTGCCCAACAATTTTGGCTGTAAAAATTGAAGCAGTAAGGCCATTTTTTGGCCTAAAAATTATGGTTGGACTGGCTTTCAATGACTCTGAAACAGCGCTGAAACACCATTTTAAAGAGATTTTTGGGTCTTTTTCCACCCTATTTAACACCCAATTACCCCAAATCAAGGAACATAACTTATCATTCATCCAAAATATCAAATTAGGGTTTATTTTAAGATCAAAACACTTATTTTTTATTTAATAAAAATCAAGAGAGATCAAGAGAAGTCAATAAATCAAGAATCTCACCGAGAAATTTCTAGAAAAAAGTCTCTCCAAGGTATGTAGATGTTGATTCTTGGGTCTCTTTTCAAGAACCCTTTTTAAAATCTCAAATATTTTATGTTTATGATATTTCATGATTTATATGAGTTGAAATTGATGTTCCAGTTGTTATTGAGTTTTGATTCATGTTTGTTTACAAGGTTTTCAAGCTTTGACCATAGTATGTGAAATTCATGTGATGTTTATGATAAACCCTATTCAAATTGCATTCTATGTGAAGTGTTCATGTCAATTAAGTTTAGAAATGGTTGAATAAGCAAAGCATTCTCCCCATATGTTTGATAAAATGCTTATGTGAAGGAATTGGAGCCATGAAAGCTTGAAATCCCCAATTATGTGAAAACCCATGCATGCCAAGTATTTGTTGAAAAGCCTTAGTAAATGAATTGAGACATGATAGCATGAAATCCCCAATATGTGTAAACCCATGCATGCCAAGTATTTGTTGAAAAGACTTAGTGAATGAATTGAGACATGATAGCATGAAACCCCCAATTATGTGTAAACCCATCCATGCCAAGTGTTTGATGAAAAGTCTTAGGGAATGATTGAGACATGATAGCATGAAATTCCCCAATTATGTGCCCTTTGATACATGCTAGGACTTTAATACATGCTAATAGTTTGACGCAAGTCCTGTTTGAATTGAGTATGAACTAATAGCATATCTCCCTATATTATCATGATTCTAAAATGCTTGAATAGATGCTTTAGTGATTGTGATGGTGAATATATGCATATGATTCTTAAATGCTTGAAGAGATGCATTATTAATTGTGATGGTGAATATATGTCTATGATTTCGAAATGCGTTAGTGATCATGATGGTGAATAAATTACCATGGTTATGATTAGTCAAGGATGTTTATGTTTTACTTTAATGTTATCGAGTCCTGGGGGTATTTATACCTGATAATTTAGCTGCTTTCTAGAGCCCATGTCAGTTTTTTGCGATAATCCCAGTTGAACCATAATTCTGAAAACTTAGTGAGTAGTAGAATTTTGTATCCTCAAATAGATACAAAACTTAAAAAATCTCAATAATCTCAGTAATCTCTGTAATCTCAGTGCGCTAGTAATCTAGCCTCAGTAGCGACTGACTAATGTATTCAAATTTTGTATCATAAGTCAGATACCGTGTTTCAGTAGTATCCCATCAGATATGATATCAAGTATATTCAACTTAACTCAGTTAGATCAATTGAGAAATATGATCAATATCAAATTTAGTTTAGTTTATGTTCAGTTGAGAATTTAGTTTAGAGTCTTTTAGTTGGGAGTAGGAGCTATCACCGAGTGAGGGAAGGGATGGCGGCTCTCCATCAGAGAAAGACTGAGTTGATAGGAACAATCCCTGAACTCCAGAACTTTGTAGAAAATGCAGGATACTGGAGTCTCTATCTATAGAGACTATATTCATTAAAGAGGTTTGACTATTATATTGCCTCAGGCCAACTTTCCATGAGGATCATCCGTCAGAGAGGCTTGACCAGAAAGGTCTTTACCTGTGGAACGGTATTGATACCCTTACAGATGGGGTTACAGCTTGGACCCACTTATGGGAGGTTGGGGTAGGTCGGTTGAGTAGCTACTTCCCATAGTTTATGTTTTAGTATCAATCTTCTGAAATCATGACTATGTGGTACAGTTATCAATCTCAATGAGAAACTCAGATAGTTCCATTGATTCATGGACCATCCCGTCAGATAGGCTTGGTCTCATATACAGATACTTGTTATCATATCTAGAGATCTCCCATCATATAGTCCTGATCTCAATCTCAGACCATGTTGAGTATTCTTATTATCATATCTAAAGATCTCCCATCAAATAGGCTTGATTTTAGTCTTAGATTCAGCTGAGTATTCTTGTGATCAGATCCAGAGATCTCCAATCAAATAGGCTTGATCTCATTTTAGATTTTGTTGAGTATTCTTGTAGTCAAATTCAGACGTGATCATTTTAGAGAGGTTGATCTCTGATCCAGTCAGTCAAGAGCAGTGAGCTTGAAATTTAGCCATTGATGTGAGTATATTTAGTTAACCAGTTGTTAGTACTAGATGATTCAGTGATTCAATATCTCAGTGATAGTAGTGAGTTCAGATGATGGTAAAGTAATATCCAAGTTTCCGTATCTAGAGTTGCGTTGATTGTGATTATGGTTTATGAATTCATGTATATGTTCTCATTTCGTACTCTCATGATTATTCAGTTCTGTAACTGTTCATGCATGAGTCCTTGTATTTTGCCTTACCTCGTCTGCATACTTGGTACATTAATGTACTGATGCATTTGCGCTATGGTATTTTACATGACACCATAGGTTCAGAGGCACAAGATCCAGAGTTCCCTTAGCAGTTCAGTCCCAGTTAGTAGCAGTAGACGTAAAAGTGGGTCCTCTTCATTCGAGGATGATCCTTCATTACTTTTATTGTATTAGACCTTGTTTATTTTTAGTTGACGGAGTTAGTTGGGGTTATGTCCCATCAACTCCACAGTTCAGACAGTTAGAGGCTTTTCAGACTAATTTATCGACATTCAATCTTTTAATTTTAGAGTTTTTGTAGATACGTTTAAACTTTTGGCTAGTTTCCATATTTATTTTTAATTTTATATAGTGTTCAGGTACAGATATCAGTAAAGTATTAGATTATGGTCCTTGATGTCATAATCATCGTGTAACGTTCCAATTTCAGAAAATTGGGTCGTTATATCAGGTCATACAGCTCATGACTCATGTACTCATGCTTTAAAGTATGCTCAGTTACCATGACTTATACTATACTCCTAATGATTAGCTAAATTCATATTTCCTTATGAATGTCCTTAATTTAGATCTCTTGATAAAGTACAAGATGTTGATGTTCTATTCCTTAGGCCTCAGTTAAGTGTCAAGTTTGGTATAGTACCATACATGCTTCAGTTCCTCATGTCTTAACCTTTAGTGAACTCTTCTTATTAAATGATGTAGTAATGAGCAGTTGCGTAGAAGGTAGAGAGTAAATGTTTAATGTTAAGGAAAGAATATTGTATACTAGTTTTATACGAGGTTGTAGTTATGAAGATAGGCTTAAATATCATGTTGATGTGTAAATGGATAAATGCATTTTAGAGATTTTAGTAGGCTTGAACATAGTGGGAGAAATTCAGTCCAGATCAGACCTTAGTAGGCAGAGTTATTAGTGCCCATATTACAAAATTTTTGCCATATGGCAAATTCTCATTCAGACTATGTCAAGATTTCCTTGCTCCCTAAAGTCAGTAGTACTTTATAGAAAGAGTATCAAAAAATATTCCAGATGGGTATAAGTTTTCAGTATGAGTTAGTCCATAAAGCCAGGAATTTAGTTTAGCAATTAGGCAAACAAGTTCGTATGGTTTCCCATTTTTTCACCTAGTTGCTGATGATAGGCGAATTTACACGCCTAAAGTACTATATTTTACCCATATTTTAGCTAAGTTTTGAGGACAAATTATATAATTCATGCACTTTTAGTCCTTTTTCCTGTAAGTGATCTAACAAACGTGATTAGCAAGTTTTCAGGTATGCAGATTTCAGCATTTTATGGATAACTTGACGCCAAAGGAAGCTTCACGAAAGAAGGAAGGCAAAGCTTGGACGCCAAGGGCCAAAAGTGACGCATGGAAAACCTGTCCCGAGCAAAAACAACAATTCTAAAGACTTTGGGGACTAGAAGTAACTTATTAGGATTAGGATAATGATGCAGTAACCCAGTAGGATTGGGTTAAGTAATACAGTAGCTTGGTAGGAATAGGATATGGGTGTTATAAATACCCTATTTTGCTAGAGATTTTTATTCATTCTACTTCTAATTCATTCCTCTACTATCTGAACAATTTTAATCTTTTCAACACTTTCAATTCTTATTTTCTTCATCTATTCAATTCTTAATTTCCATAACAAGAGAAATGTTACTCAGCAAGGAATTCACGCCATTCTTACCCCTATACTTATCGTGAGATTATTTTGGTATGATGATAATTGTTATTGTGTTTTCCGTTGCAATCATGAGTAGCTAAACTTCTCTGTTGGGGTTATGGAAGCCTTATTAGATACTATCTATTGCTATGTGTTTGTGAGTTCTTGACACGTATGCTGCTTATATCATTATTCTCTTCATCTTAAATCAAATTCTTGTGGTTGCAAACACATAGGATACGCCAGTATAGCATTAACTTGTTCGAAAGACAAGTTATATGTTTGGAAAAGAGATAATGTCAAGGTAATAGGGCACCAACCCCTGTTAAAAAGTTAGTGCCGTAACTAGATTAACCTCTTGGAGAATTTGTACCATTAGATATGCTTTAAGCTCGAAAGAGTTAAAGTGAAATAGTCCTTGTTAGGTCGAAAGATGCTTGGATTTACCATAGAATACAATTCTCTATAAGCACATGCATGTCTGAATTTCGCATAACTCATAGACAATAGAGACGTACAACTCATAAGGTGGACATAACCCCAACTCTCAATTCTCATTATTTAACGTCTTACTAAAACATTCTTTCTTTTTACTTTCCTATTTTCTGTTTTCATTCTATTATTTTGTTTACATCAATTGCACGTTACAATCCCCCCTCTTTTACGATACTTGCACCAAATGTCTACTAATCGTTACTTACTTGTTGACCGGCTATTCTCTGTGGGATCGATACCCAACCCAATTGGGTTCTATATTTGATGACGACCGCTTACACTCTTACGAGAGCTGTAGTTCGAGCGTTATCAAATTTTGGCGCCGTTGCTAGGGAATACGGTTGTCAACTAAGTTTGTGATAATTAATAGACCTTTTGGTCAAAGATTCTCAAATTTTACTTTTAGTTGTTGTTTTTGTTTTATTCAGGTTCTGTTGATAGAATGGATGCACAACGTGACATTGAACGAATGGCTGCTCAACAGGAGCAGGCTAGGTTAGCTGCATTGGCAGCTGCTCAAGTGCATCAACAGAATATTGATAACCCAGGTCGTGCAACAAATCCTGATGATAACGACCTGGGCGATGAGGAGCTACTAAACCCACGACATACTACTGAGGTGACGGCACCCATGCAGAGGAGAGATCGTCAAGCGAGATTGAGGCCTGAATGCCGAGCCGTGCAAATACCATTTGATGATGATGATGATGATCTTGATGGAGCTGGTGCCACAGGAGCTATTATTCCTCCGCCCTTGGCACCTGGATCCAAGTTCAATATCACTAGCACCATGATTCACCTTTTGCAACTCAAGGGATTATTTGGTGGACTAGCAGGCAATGTTCCGAATATGCATCTGATCAACTTTATTTCTACATGCAAGTCGTTCGACAATCCGGGCGTTGGACAGAATGCAATTCAGCTACCTTATTTCCATTGTCTCTATCTGGGGAGGCAACTCTATGGTTGAATGGGCTGACTCCTGATTCTTTTACGAATTGCAGGCAATTGAAAGACGCTTTCCTAGAAAGATTCTTTCCGTCATCCAAGAGAGCACAGTTGTGAGATGAGATCTATAATTTTCGACAGCTTCCAACTGAAGCTCTCCACGAAACATGGGAGAGGTTCAAGAAGAAGTTTATGCGGTGCCCAAATCATTATATGACCAATGTCCACTTGATGGAGATATTATATAGAGCTTTGAATTCGGTAACTAAGCCAGTGGTTGATAATGCTGCAGGTGGGTCATTCATGGACCTTACTTTTAATGAAGCAAGTGGTATGCTAGATCGTATGACAAAGCAGAATAGAGCTTGGCATACCAGGGATTCGGAGGTAGCAAGCTCTACTATATCTATTGGCATGATCGCAGAACAGAGGCGAAGAGAAGAGGAGCGTAACTAGGATATAGCGCACATGAAAACACAAATGGATCTTCTTACTAAGCATTTATTATCAGGGAAGACCGAAAAAGTCAAAGAAGTTACGTCAAAAGGAAGAGATGAATCCGATTCTGAAGAAGAAGCTAACTAATTGAATAATCAGGGGGCTTTCCGAGGCAATGCCCAAGGAAACCAAGGTCAGAACTATTATGATAGATCTGGAAACAAGGACCGTGATCAAGGTAGTTGGAAGGATAAGACTGACAGAAGTGGTTTGTATGTTCCTCCTGGAAGACGTGATGCCGCTGCATCTGGTTCCAGAAATATATCCATGGAAGATATGATGACTAAGCTATTGAAAGGAGTGGAGGCAACCAGCAGGGGAGTAACTGAGGTAATAAATGATTTGTCCTCAATGAAGCAATTGGTTGACTCGCATTCCACTACAATAAAACAGCTAGAGCAACAATTGAGTCAATTATCTGCGGCATTCAACCAAAGAAAGGCTGGAACTTTACCTAGCAACACCGTGCAGAATTGATGGAATAATGGATCATGTATGGCTATTACTTCTAGGAGTGGTAAGGTGTTGGAAAGTCGACCCAAAGGCAAACAAGCAGTCGACAATGTAGCGGACAACGATATTGATGCTGATGGTGAAGATGACGTAGAAGCTAGCAAGAGTGGTCATGACGTTAAACCTACACGTCTACATCCTGAAAAAAGTGATGATCGGAAGAAAGATAAAAAGGAAGTGGTGGAGAAAAGTATTCCTCTTCCACCACCACCTTTTCCACAGAGACTAAAGAAGAAAGCGAATAATACAAGGTTCAGTAAATTCATGACTATGTTGAAGCAGCTGACCATTAATGTTCCTTTGGTAGAGGTGCTAGAACAGATACCTGGGTACGCGAAATTCATGAAGGACCTTTTAATAAAGAAGCGGGAAGTAAGCTATGAGCTGGCAGATAATGTTCACCATTGCAGTGCAATCGCTACAAGATCGCTAGTTTAGAAAAAAACAGATCCTGGTGTTTTCACTATTTCTTGCACGATTGGATCGTTGGATTTTACTAAGGCATTGTACGATTTATGAGCCAGCATCAACTTAATGCCACTATCTATTTACAAAGAGTTGGGATTGGGGGATCCTACTCCAATCAATACGAGTCTTGTAATGGCAGATAGGTTGGTAAAATGACCTGTTGGTATTTTATGTGATGTATTGGTAAAGGTTTATTCATTCATCTTTCCGGCAGACTTTGTTATCTTGGATTGTGAGGTGGACTCGGAAGTTCCCATAATCTTGGGACAGCCCTTCCTCGCAACTGCAAGTGTGCTTATTGACATGAGAGATAATGAGCTTTTATTTCGAATGAATGATGAAGTGATTCGTTTTGATTTATGCAAATCGATGACGTAGCCGAGAGATATGGATGTGTTATCTGTATCTGATATTCATTGTGAGGATAACAAAGCATTATCTGTAGAGAAGCCGCTTACTGTTGAGTCATTGTCTGCTGCACTGCTGAATGTTGAGCATGGGGATGATGAAGATTATGAAGAAACTATGTGTGCTCTAACAGAAATAGGGTCATATTCTCATGCTCCTAAGAAGTTGGACCTTGATCTCACAAATCAACCTTCACAAACAGCAAAGACTTCCATTGAGAAACCACCAATGCTAGAATCGAAAGAGCTACCAAGTGACCTAAGGTATACATTCTAGGGAAGTGAAAATACACTTCCAGTAAGTGTTGCGGCTGATTTAGGTGAACAGCATGTAGAGGCTTTCATCTCTGCTCTAAAGAGGTACAAGAGAGCTATGGGTTGGTCTATTGATGATATAATTGGTATCCCTCCTGGGATATGTATGCACAAGAGTCATCTCGAAGAAAATTGCATGCCTACAAGTAAGTATCAGCGTCGTCTGAATCCATTCAGAAAACGATGCATCATCTATCTCGATGAAGTCTGAGTAATCGAGATAGCTATGTCATGCCGCGACAGTAAATCAAGCGCTTGGTGGGAGGCAACCCATCATTTTTAATTGTTTTTGTTGTTTTTGTTTTCTTAGGATTTTGTCGAGCCACAACCAAAACTAAGGAGCTTGATGGGAGGCAACCCATCGTTCTAATCGTTTTTGTTGTTTTTGAGTAAATGTAGGTGCAAGAGGTGTAAAGGAGAAGATTGGTTTCAAATTTTGATTTGGAAGTATTGCATGTCTAAGGTGGTAAGTTAGGAATAAAGAAGTAAAAGGCTATGGGTTAGGCATTGCCTTTGAAAATATAGGCAAAGAACAAGGCAAGGCCTATGTAAATCTAGGCCACGAACAAGGCAAGGCCTATGCTATGGCATAAACTCTCGGATTCTAGAGTGCCATAGAATAGGCACCGCCTATGCTCAACAATGTCATAGCATAGGCGCCGCCTATGCAAAAGCCTTCTGCTCAACTAGGCAAAGCATTAGGCATGGCCTATGCTATGGCCTTCTGCTCAACTAGGCAAGGCTTAAGGCGTCGCCTATGCCATTGCCTTTGGTCTCTGAATCTACAATGCAATAGTATAGGCACCGCCTTTACCTCCCAAAACTCCCAAAACTTTTATTTTTGGTCTTTTAACTTTGCAAAAACATCTTCCGAGTCCATCAACCAAGTAAGTGCTTCTTTGCTCTTCTTTTATATTACGTAAGTATTACAATACTATGCCTATAATAAGTTGTTAAATCTTGAAGTAGTGTTGGTGATTTGAATGTGGTTGATATAACTAAGTGAGTGAAAGAATACGTATGGATGCTCTTGACTTGTTTCAACTTGTATTTGATTTTGATACACTGTCATACTTTTGAGAAATCGACATGGTCAAGATAATTGCATAATCTTGTAACTCAAAAGCTTACACGTTGAAATTACGTGTTCATTGAGATGAAAATCATGGATGACTATAAACATGCGATGTTGTGATTATTTCTATGCCATAACTTGATACAATCTCTATGTAGTAGTCTTGTTCAAAAGGGTACATCAATTCAAACATGAAAGTATTGTCAAGATTACTTGAGATAGAATCAAAAAGGATAGTTAAGATAACAAGAAAAGTATGACTGCACTAATTATATTGTTGGAACGTACCACCAAAACGTATATCGATGAAGTCTGAGTAATCGACAACGTTCACTTAACTAGTTTGTGCCAACAAACTAAGTGTGGGGTGGTACCACTACTGATTGTTTGTCGAATGTATCTACCGAGATGAAGCAAACATGAATATCATTTTTAATCTTAGGTACAATGGCACAAAAAGCACGACAAGGAAAGGATAAAGCTACCACCTCACAAAAAGGCCAAAAAAGGGGACGAAAAGAGCAAGGTGAATCCTCCTCGCTACAAATACCGCGATGCACTTTTGGGAACAATTGGTCTACAAATTGAGGAAACTCTGAGGATGATGACTCTGATGATGATTCCGACGCAGGGGGTATGACTCCAGACATAGAGGAGGAGTCCGACTAATCAGGTTTTCCGTATTTATTTTCCACTGAGGGCAGTGTGTCCCGTCTAAGTGTGGGGTGCTGGTATTTGTATGCTGTATTTCTTTGCCTGCATTTATTTATGTTTTTTTGTTTTAATTAGTCATAGATTTTTTTTTTTTAGATTTTGATGCATAAAATTGTTCTGATAGGCGGCATGGTATTATGACAAGAGTTTGTGCTAAAATCATTACTATTGAGACGTTTAGGCTCTAAGTGTGACTCACTATGTGATAAGTGTGTGGTTTAATTCCTTCATTTGTTAGGTCAAGGGTCTATACTGCTCCCAATAAAGTTGGCCATGTGCCTTGTGTGTGTGAGATAATAGTATATTCTATGTTTGTGGCTGATGCTAGAACTTTCCTGGTATGTATGTAAAGCGAAATAAAGAGTGTGAGTTAGGAGATGATTTAGGCATTTCTTTGACAACCTGTGATTGTTTACCTTCTTTTTACCTACCCGTCGACGTCATCCTAGATAACCTCCTTTTGAGCCTTTAGCCTATTTTCCTTGACAACCTCATATGTAAGCTTAATCCATTTTTTCAAGACCATAATTTGATCCAAATTCCTAAGAGCTTTAAAATTGTAAAGTCATGTGACAACATAAGAGGAAATTGGGTGAGAGTAGTTCCTTAGAATATATTGGTACTTGAATTTTTTTTTGAAAAAGAGTGGCTATAATAGAGGTGTGCAATAAAAAAAAGAGAAGAAAAGAAAAAGAAATAGAAAAACAAAAAGATAAATTCTGTTCAAAATTGAATAACAAAAGAGGTGAGAAAGGGTGGTAGATTAAAAGAAAGTAGAAAGGTTGTTTGAAAGAAAGCATAAATGGCATAATGTGATGTATTAAAGCGCTTAGGAACATAGTCACTATTTCTGGCCAAAGTAGTCCTACCCGTCCCTTAGCATACATTACAACTTGTAAAAGACCTATTTGATCCTAGGCTTAGAATTCTGATATTTAGTGGAGCATTACACTAAAGGCAAGCCTATGGTCATCAGTTGCAACATATGAATTCTTTGTGAGAGTGAGAGCAAGGAGAATATTGTACCCATGTTTCTAAAAATGCAAAACTTGTGAGTGATTATGGGTAATATCTTCGGTGAGACACACATGGTTGATGAGTTTTGGGTAGTCGTGTATGATTCTGTGTGCCTTAACTTCTTGAATACAAATTAACCACCATCACGAGTCTATATTAGAGGTTGAATTGTTTCTAGTAGTGATTAGAAAACTACTCTTTGTTAATAATTGCTATGCCTGTCTTGATGAATATTTTATGTTGTTACTGTGGAAACCCTAAGTAGATGTTTAGATGGACATGATATTTTGTTCGAGGACGAACAAAGCTTTAAGTGTAGGGTGTTGATGATAGGCGAATTTACACACCTAAAGTACTATATTTTACCCAAATTTTAGCTAAGTTTTGAGGACAAATTATATAATTCATGCACTTTTAGTCCTTTTTCCTATAACTGAGCTAACAAACGTGATTAGCAAGTTTTCAGGTATAAATGATGCATATTTCAGAATTTTATGGATAACTTGATGCCAAAGGAAGCTTCATGAAAGAAGGATGGGAAAGCTTGGACGCCAAGGTCCAAAAGCGACGCATGGAAAACCTGTCTCGGGCAAAAACAGCAATTCTAAAGACTTTGGGGACTAGCAGTAACTTATTGGGATTAGGATAATGATGCAGTAACCCAGTAGGATTGGGTTAAGTAATATAGTAGCTTGATAGGAATAGGATATGGGTGTTATAAATACCCTATTTTGCTAGAGATTTTTATTCATTCTACTTCTAATTCATTCCTCTACTATCTGAACAATTTTAATCTTTTCAACACTTTCAATTCTTATTTTCTTCATCTATTCAATTCTTAATTTCCATAACAAGAGAAACGTTACTCAGCAAGGAATTCACGCCATTCTTACCCCTATACTTATCGTGAGATTATTTTGGTATGATGATAATTGCTATTGTGTTTTCCGTTGCAATCATGAGTAGCTAAACTTCTCTGTTGGGGTTATGGAAGCCTTATGAGATACTATCTATTGCTATGAGTTTGTGAGTTCTTTAAACGTATGCTGCTTATATCATTATTCTGTTCATCTTAATGCAAATTCTTGTGGTTGCAAACACATAGGATACGCCAGTATAGCATTAACTTGTTCGAAAGAAAAGTTATATGTCTGGAAAAGAGATAATGTCAAGGTAATAGGGCACCAACTCCTGTTAAAAAGTTAGTGCCGTAACTAGATTAACCTCTTGGAGAATTTGTACCGTTAGATATGCTTTAAGCTCGAAAGAGTTAAAGTTAAATAGTCCTTGTTAGGTCGAAAGATGCTTGGATTTACCATAGAATACAATTCTCTATAAGCACATGCATGTCTGAATTCCGCATAACTCATAGACAATAGAGACATACAACTCATAAGGTGGACATAACCCCAACTCTCAATTCTCATTGTTTAACGTCTTACTAAAATATTCTTTCTTTTTACTTTCCTATTTTCTGTTTTTATTCTATTATTTTGTTTACATCAATTGCACGTTACAATGCCCCCTCTTTTACGAGACTTGCACCAAAAGTCTACTAATCGTTACTTACTTATTGACCGGCTATTCTATGTGGGATCGATACCCAACCCAGTTAGGTTCTATATTTGACGACGACCACTTACACTCTTACGAGAGCTGTAGTTTGAGCGTTATCAGTCGCCTTATCCGAAGTCTCATGAATCATGGCCATTCCAAGATGGAGCATCCTAGTAGTTATGAGTTCATCCCAATTCCTGTATCATGCCTCAATTTTAGATCTCAAATATTTAAGCATGATTTAGTTCGTACTTGCCCCGACCATCGTCTCAATTTTTTCTCATAATCCTAGCCAAGCCAGCATTCTTCAGGGGACATAATGTCCCGAGGGGGACATGCACTATAACCCCCGAGCTTTCATATCCTAAACCTTTTAATTTCTCTTTATGTAACAATATGTAGTTTCAATTAACGGGTACTCATAAATTAACTCTCTCATTCTGATCTCAACCGTATGACCATTCTCATGTTATGACATATATTCAAGAAATTAGTTCAGTTCATGAAATTCAGTTCATATATCATGTTTCAGACTCAGCCATATTTTCATCTTACCGTTTATGCATGTTCAGTAAGTGATCCCAGGTTCATCAGTATTCTCACCTTACGGTAATACTCGTCCTTAGTTTTACTTAAAATTGGTATTCTTGACCATTGGATATTCGGTCATGCATTCATGAATCAGTTTAGTCATGTACTCATGCATTAGATATGCATGTTCAGTATGAAAACTCAACTTATCACTAGCTTTAGTCATATATTCCATGCATTAGATATGATATTCGGTGTGTAAACTCAGTCTATCAATGTTCCTCAGTTTAATCAGTCTCATTCGAAGATGAATGTTCCCAAGGGGGAGATATTGTAATAAACTATATTTTCCTAGCTTAATTTAACTCTCAGCACATGAGTTATCCTAACTAAAATTTTTGACATACTTAGTATTTTTTAGCTTAGAGCTTACCAATGCATAGGAAATTTTATCTTTCCAACTATTAAAAATTTTCCCAAATATGATACCCAGACAAAGAGTTAGAGCCATTTTAGTAAGACTGTGTGCCAACTGGAACTTCAGCGCATCACGGAGGCCATCCAAATGGCAATTGGCAAATTCCAGTGTTGCTCGGCAATAATGGCGCATCAGGCCATTTCCCCATTTCACAATTGTTAAATTCTAGTAAGGCAGCACGATTCCATCGCGTCGCGCCAAGGGTCAAATTCCCATCTAGTAAGGCACCGCGATTTCACCACATCATGCTGAGCTTCCAGTTCGTAGTTATCGAGTTTCCAGTGAGCTTTCATCATTGTACCATATTGTGCTAGCATATAAAATTGGGATTTTCAGTTTTAAGTTCTGAGATTTTAAATCATTCCAAGGGTATTTGAGTCTTTTTCCACGACTCTAATCAACCAAAAACACAAAATTTAGCCCTAAAGGAGCACTAGTTGCTCATTATTTCAATATTCACTCAAGGATTACAATATTCTCTCTTAAGAGGCAAAAATCCTAGCTTTAAGAATCAAGGTCAATCCTCATGAATTTCACTAGGAACCTTCAAGGATTAATCCTCTCAGGTATGTTAGGTGTTTATCTATGGGTTCCTTTCACCCATATAGTCAACGAATCCATTTTTAAAACTACGAGGTTGTTGATTTAAGAATTACATGCTTGAACTTGAATGAAATTTATGTTCATGTTATTGTTGGGTCTCAGTCCAAAATTAAATTACAAGCTTTCATGAAATTAATCATTATATGTGTTGATTATGGTATACGATAAGCATGATCCCCATGTGTTTGATAAAATACCTATGTGAATGAAATAGTCCCATTATAACATAATAGCATGTATTCCCCATTTATGTACAAGTTAATGCATTACAAGTGTTTGATGAAATTCATCAATGAAAGAATTATAATCAAGTGAACATTGTTATGTTATTCAAGATTATGCTATGCCTTTCTTTTATTCTATCGAGTCCTAGGGCTATTTATACCCAACAATTTAGCTGTGTACCTAGAGTCAGCTTCCGTTACAGAATAGTATCAGTCATGTCCCAATTAGTTAGAGAACTAAGGAAAACTCAGTAAACTTAGTATCAGTCCAGTTCAGTTCTGTATACTCAGTTCAGTGTGTTTAAATTGGGAGTAGGATTCAGCACCGAGTAACCCCAACAATGGGGGCTCACCTATCAGTAGAGGGTATCATACTTAGAAGTAATCCTTGCATTCCAGAACTACGTATCCAGCATAGTTTGAAACATCAAACCTGCCTGTTGAGGGTTGATGAGGTATTTTACCTGCCAGTAGAGGGTACCACCATTCTCGTTTAGGGAACCTGCTAGTAGAGGATGACTCTTCAGTGTATTTACCTGTGGCATGGTACTGATACCCTTCCAACAGGGGTCACAAGTTGGAACCCAACTTAGTTATCTTATTTGGGGCATGTCGGTTAGATGATTACCTCCTAAAGTCTCAGTTTCAGTCCCAGTCTAGAACTCAATTCAGTTCTATAGAATCAGGACTGTCAGACACAGTCACTCAGTATCAGTAATTCAGTTATTAGTAACTTCAAATATCAGTTACCAACTATCATAACTTACTACTTAGCTTCAAAAAGATCAGATATAGTATATATTTATGTATGTGCACCGTACTAAATACTCAGTATTTAAAACAATTTTAGTTATCAATGTACTCTCATATTATGCTACTCTATATCATTCAGTCAGTTACTATTCATGAATATGAACCCTTGTATTCAGTCTTAACTTATCTAGCATACCAGTATATTCCATGTACTGATGTATACTCTTTATTTGCTCTATGATGTCTTATATCATAGGTTCAGACGCTCAGGTTCCTGACCGCACATAGGTAGATTTAGATTCAACAGGCAGTGTTAGAATTAGTAGTGAGTCCTCATCTATCGAGGATATGTTTTTTTTTTAGTATTTTAGTTGTTGGATTTAGTTGGAGACTTGTCCCATCAACTCCATATTCAGATAGTTTAGTTAGATGCTTTTAGACTAGACCAGATAAGATAGTGTTTAGTTTTCATATGTTTTACTAGATATTATTGTTTATCAGTATTTAGATTTTGAACCTTATGGCAATTTACCTTAATTCTGATTTTATTTCAGTATTATTATTCAGTGCTCATAGAAGATATCAATCATGGGTTAGCTTGTGGTCCTTCGGGGTCGTAATCACCACGTAGCATATAGGGTACGGACTCGGGGCGTTACAACTTCTCTTATTTTTTTTTTATTTCAACCTTTTATGAAAAGGTAGGTGAGGTCATGGAATAGGCTTTAATACAAGTTTGACCTCCTTACCCTATCCTTTATCATTCTAAGCTATTTTTTTACAACATCAATTTTAGGTATGTCTCACCATTAGTCTCCAACTTCTCAGTTTCTGCTTTGGGTTCATTATCAACATAAACCTTATAACCCCTTAACTCTTCAACTACACACATAGGTAGATAAATAGTAGCCTTACCATTCCAAATCATGATGGCTAGGCAATAACTGTCGGTCTTCTTATTTTGTATAGTATCTTCCAGAATAAGACCCAATCATTATCACACTTCCTAGGAAGAACATACCCACCACTCTTCTTCTTATAGCTATTCTTTCACCTCTACGTGTCTTGATTAAACCTTTTGCCTTTGTATTGAAAACCCATAATCTTTTTATCCATGTACTTTACTCCTTTTCAATATCAAAAAATACAACATTAGAGATTTACCTTGTGCACCCACAATATTCACCTTTCTAAATTCATCATTGTGAATTTATTGGTCAGTAACCCAATCTCTGTCCTTAGTTGTACAACCTCTTCAACCATTATATCATCTATGATTTTATTCTCATTGGAAGGACCAATATCAAAGGTACCAACTTCTGTTTCTTCCTCTTGAGTATGCCACCCTTGATTGGTATTAGAGACTTGGTCTAATATTTCTGCAGCTAACTCCCAACGAAGGCTCATAAAACCTTAACCACTAATAGTGTTAGCAACAAATTTGGTATTGGTATTGAAGGATCTTTAGAATATCTTAAGAAAATTCATCCCTAAAGTTTTATGATTGGGCACAATCATCAACTTCTTCTTGAACCATAACCATGTCTCGTACAATTTCACAGAATGCAACTGCCTAAAATTATAAATCTCAACCTTAAACTGCAGTATGTTAGAAGGAAAGAAAACTTGGTCTAAAAACAATTTCTGTAACCCATTCCATTCAGTGGTGGACCCACAAGGTAGTTCCCCCAACCATAATATTGCTTCTCTAGTTAGAGAGAAGGGAATAACCTGAGTCTCAAAGTTTCCTTACTCACCCCAGGTAAATTATACAAGGTAAAAATCCTACCAAAATTCATGATGTGCATGTTGGTATCATCATTCGGCAAGCCACAAACACACTTTTTTGATTCAGCAATTGGATTATAGTTATCGTAATATCAAACTTCACCCTTGGGAAAACTCAGGAGAAATAAAAGATCATGTCTCTATAGACTCAACATATCCCAAATCTTCCTTTAGATCATCATATGATGGAAAGAATGGAAAAGCTATGGGTGCTTGAGCCCTATATCTTTTATCTCTATCGAGTTTTGCTAAACGTTTTTCTTCCTGTCTTACTATTTTCTTTTAAGGTGCACGATGGACAACAAAATCCTATATCATATTTTCTTTTACCAATAGCCAAGCAGTAGCTTACGTAGCTATTTCTTGAACACCAACTGAAGGTTGAGGATTCAATAGATATGGGTCAAAGAACGTGTCCTGCCATCCTACAATTCTGTCATAGGGTTCTTTCAAGATCAGGGTCAATTGAGATCAAGGCATTACCTTGACTCCAAGTACTAGTCATACACTAGTGTAATCCCCAAGAATAGTAGAAAGAACAAAAACCAACAACCTCAAAAACTTTAATCAATCAATCCATAAGCGTATTCCTCGGCAATAGTGCTAAAATTTGATATCGCCCAAAGCTACACCTCTAAGAAAGTATAATATGGTCAATAATAAATATATAACCCAACAAAGGTTGGGTTGAACCCACAGGGAATAGGATGAATACCAATCACAAATTTCCTGAAGTATCCAGAAAGTGAAGAGAAGTAAATGGGAGAATTTTATGAGAACAGTAACAATAGTAACCAAATCTTGATCACTTTAGGTTGAAATATATATGATATAAATTCTAGGACTGTGTTCCCTCTAACTTCCTAACTCTATAGTTTTCTCATGCTTCGTCAAACTATCTCAATGCCTTATATGCAAAATCTGAAAAGATATGTATCATGAACTATCTTGTGAACACCTTTGGTAAATTTCACTCATTAGCTTTTGAGTCTCAGCGTGTCGCCTAATCAACCCTTGTCTTAGATCCCAATTTACTATTAACTTTTAAGTGTCAAGCTAAGTAGATAAAGGTTGATAGCTTAAAATTACTATTGTTATCTTCTTTTCCTAATCTCTACCTTTATTTTTGAGTAAGTATTGAATATAGAAAGGTTATTAACATCTGCAGTCATTAAGAAAGCAATCACACCAAAGAAGATCTTAATACATGCAAGAATATTTATCAAGAATGACTTTGCACTTCCTTTACATAGTTATTCCATTTGGGTTCCCACAAACTTAGTTAGGTAGTTTAGCTGCTCATGTTTCAAAGAACATCCATTGAGCCCATAAAATAAAGCATATTAATAATCTTACAATAATCTAAGAATAAAAATCAAAATCTCAAATTAATATTTAACCGTAAAATCCAAGAACAATGGATTCCAATATCAAAATGTATCTCAGAATCAATATAGTGTTGTAAATGTAAAGAGTGTGTACACTAATACAAAAACATCAAAGGGATAATTATAGAATACATCAAAACCCTAAAAATTCTAACCAAATCCAAAAAGAAAAACTAGGCCGGCAACTACTAACGGACCCACTAATGTGTCTTAGGAACCACCTACAGATAATGAATTTCCTTACAATATTGTTAAATGATGTCATTGTGTCTAAAATAATAGTCAATGCCGGAGGATTCTGAACATCTGATACCTATCTACTTATACATATTTTTATTTTCAAGCAACAAATCAGTCAGATCATGGTTTTATTATCATACTCAGTTGGTCATGATCATGTTGAGCATTATCAGTTATGATGTCAAGATAACTTTAATCAGTGCCAGTCTCAGTTTAGTTGGGAGTAGGATTTACGACCGAGTAAACCCAGGGGTGAGGGCTCATCTACCAGTCGAGGGTGTGACTTTTAGTAGCAGTCCTTGAGTTCTAAAACTATGTAGCCACCATAGGTTTTAAGAGGTCTTCCTACCATTTGGGGTTTGATACTCTATTAGAGGCACTTGCCAGTAGAGGGTGACACCCTAGTCCTCTAGAATACTAGTTTAGTGGATCCGCACAGCTAGTGTTGATACGCATGGCAAGGTAGTGGCATCCTTACAATTTGGATTATAAGTTAGACCCCAATTATCTCGGAATGGGGCATGTTTGTTATGAAATAGCTCCTATAGTCCCATTTCAGTATTCATACCACATCAACTCAGGTTTTCATGACCAGCTATTTGATTTATCAATTATTCAATTATTTAGATTTAAAGATGATTTTAGTGCATGTTTTACTTGGTCTTGCATTCATTTTACATAGTCACTCTTTCATGCTCAGTATTATACACGATCCCCACTATGGGTTTCAACCTATTCAGCTTTAAGTTGACATTTACATATAATACTCATGTTTCTATCACTTCCTAATTTAGAGAAATATTTTTTACTCATGATTTAGAAATTTCACTATGCCTTACAACTTTTACATACAACCATGATTTCAATGCAAATTTCATCAAATAGCTTATGTCCTCAGTTTTAAAGCATACATTAAGTATTTCCATGATTTAGTGATGAGTATCCCACACACCAAGGTCAGACAATTATCAGTTTTCAGCCAGCTAGTAATGAGTTTTCTTAGTTTTGGATTCATGTCAATTGTAGTTCCTTTATTTTATTTCATTATTCTTATATATTTATTAAGTTTAGTTGGGGGTCGTGTCCTGATATCTATAGTCAGTATAGTAGAGGCTTCATAGATGGTCAGTCACAGTCAGTGTTTGTAATTTAAGTTTCTCTTTCTCTAAAATTTCAGAGTTCTAAACTTTGATCAGCTATGTATTAAAATAGTTTATCTTATGTTGATTAATTTTTAGCTCAGTTATTTAGCTTTTATAAACATATTAAATCTGTTACTCAAGTATCATGCCAGTATATAGTTTAGCTTGGGATCACTTATGGTTATACGCTTCGTGTAACCACTAGGGGGTAATCTCAGGACGTAAAAAATTTGGTATCAGAGAACAATGTTCAATTTTCTTAGGAAATCTATGAAGCCGTGTCTAGTAGAGTCTTACAGAATAGTACAGAGACGTCTGTACTTTTCTTTGAGAGGCTATAGGATATTTAGTAAATGTTTCCCTTCTTTTATATCTTAGATTATGTTGTAGACATATTATCTAAGAAACTTATATAGATTCTCATCTTTCTCTATTTATGTCAACTCTCCCTTATTTTTTAGGTAACATAAATAGTCAGGCTTAAATTCCTACTAATACAATTTTCTCAGACAGTCCCCATAGACAGTTATGAGATTGCATGCAGGCTTAAAAGGAGCTCATCAGTGCCCTGAAGTTCCAAACATGGAAAGTGTTCATTCCTATTCATGAAAATCATGCACTGAGCCAAAGTTAGATATGCCCTTGGATACTTTCTTAGAATCCTATGATAGCATATGACCTAAACTTAGAAGCATGAATCTAGAAGTTTAACAACTGTAATATGGGGATAGTGTATATCTAGATTTAGTAGATTATGTATCTATGGGGTTAGTTGTATGAAAGACGAACCAGTAGGCTTGAAATAACGTATATGGGAATTTAATTTTATTAATTCAAAGTTAAGTATAATGATGTGGGTATAATCTAGAGGTGTACCTAAAGTGATATAGGATTGTATTATTTCTAAGTTTTTAATATATGTGTGCTTAGATAGGACCCTTGAGTTTCTAAGTATGAATGAGGTTAGTAATGTAGTATATGATGTTTTTACTAGCTAAGTTATGGGCTATAGCTTATTGATTTCAGTTATTTTGGTGTAATGGTAATTCTCATGGTTTAGGTAAAAAGATATAAGTTTAGAGATGTGAATTAGTAGGCTATGAAGGAAAGTAGGCAGATTATATATTTATTGAGGAGAGTATGATGTCGATAAGGGTGTTAGTATGTGATGATGATTGCTGAAGTTAAGGAAAGTTAAGGATTGTATATATTAAGGAAGTGTTCAAGATGAATCTAGCATAGTTCATTAAAAGTTTAGGAATATCCATGTTAAGTGTTAAAATTTAAGTTTAAATCTTGGATGATTGATCTAATAGAAAGAAGAATTGAAATTCTAGATGGTTTGAACTCAGGGTATGGTGATAGTCTTAAGATTCTAAGTTAGTAAGTGTTTAAGTTATTATATAATCACTATTCGGGTTATAGAATGTTAAGAGTTCTATCTCAGAAGGATTACTAGCAGTGGGTTTTACACTTTCAAGTATAGTCTTTTAGGGTGAGTTTCTTATTTATGTGTATTGTTATATCTCAAACTCTAGAATAGAGTGGTTTCAATTTGGTTTAGAGTTTATTAAAGGGGTCCATAAACTTAGAACAATGGCTGAAATATAAAGGGGAGATGATAGGGCAAGAAACCAAGTTAGGCTCTCAGATTCTAGTATTGATGCTAGTGTGTTGTAGAACAACACTAGGGGAGGAAGATGCCCAACTCATTCTTATCTCAGTACAAATTTTTGTAGCTTAGTCATTAGGACATCTACTCAAGCCTTCCAAGTGAACTTCATGATCATAGATCATGTTATGCACTTTCCATAGAATCATGTACATTCCCAGTTTTCTGTATAAGGAGTTCCAGTTCATTCAGAAGTTTCAATCATATTTCATGAATTTGTGAACTCCAAACTTAGTTCATGCAGCTCATGACTCATGTACTCATGCTTTACAGAATGTGCAGTTCCCATAACTTATGGTGCACCTTTAATGACTAGCAAAATTCAAATTATGGCATATATTCCCTTAGTTTAGATCTCTTGAATGAATCCATATCATTGATATTCTTTTCCTCATGCCTCAGTTAAGTGTCATAGTTATGCATAGTGTTCTTTTATGCTCTGGTCCTCATTTTCTATCCGTTCAGTGACCTCTCATTGTGTAAAGATAGTGGGGATGAAAATTTATGAACAATGGTTTAGATGGGAGAGAGTAAATATTCCTTATTAGGGAAATATTTTTTTATGCTTGTTTTATCAAAGGCTATAAGTGTGAAGTAAGATTAAGACCAAACTCTGGTATATGTCATAATTAGTTGAAAATTCTAGGCGTGTCTTCTTTGTAATAATGTAAGAAAGTTGTTATTGATAGATGTATTATAATATATAGTAAAATTCCTAGGTGGGTAGATTTCCTACAATTTTATATGTGCCTATAATGGTAGGCTTGAATGTCATGTTGGCATACATATTGATCAATACATTATGTGTTAGTGAATTCCTAGTAAGAGATTTAAGTTAGTGGTTTGAAGTAGGTTAGGCTGCTTTGATAGGGTTAGATTCAGTGTATGAGGCAATAAAGAAAGTTTAGTTAATTTGATTATGGCTAAAGACAACCTAAAGTTGTCAGAAATCTTATGCAGATTTGAGGAGGAGAGATCTTGAGTTTAACGTTAGTGACTTGGTTTATTTCAAATTTTTTCCCATGAATTGGGAGAAGAGTTTTGGTAAGAAGGGGAAGCTCAGTACCTGCAATGATGTCCCATATAGGATTTGGAGCCATTTTGGGAAGGTAACTTATAAGTATGAGTTGCCTGCAGTTTTGGCATTAGTGTATCCGGCGTTTTATGTCTCTTCGTTAAAGAAATGTATTGATGACTTGGCTTATATTGTTCCTTTAGAGAATATGGATGTGAAAGATTGTCTCTCCTACAAAGAACTCCTAGTTAAGATCCCTGACTGTCAGACTCGTAGGTTAAGGAATAAAGAAGTCCCTTTGGTTGGGGTTGTATGGAGGAATCAGTTCGCTGAGGAAGCTACATGGGAAGAAGAAGAAAATATGTGAGCCAAGTATCTCCATATTTTCTCTACAAATTTAGATCCATCTTGAAGTAATGGTTTTCCTTAATTGACTCTTTCCTATCATCTATCCAACCATCCTCATGTCATAGCATGCATTCATAAATTAAGTTCAGTCCATGTGTAATGTTTCGAGTTCATTTACTTAATCATGATTTAGCTAATAAGTGTTCAGTACATGATCTCAGTATTCTTAGTATCTCATCTTAAACAGTTTCATTCGGGGATGAATGATCCCAAGGGGGAGATTTTATAATACCCTACAAAATCCTAGACAAGTTTTCAGCTATACAACTCATGTTTATAAGTCCCAAAGGCATTTATTTCACACTAAGTACAAGGGACTTAACCATTTTAAGACCCAAATATTTTAAAATTTTTATTTTTGGCCTTCCCAAGTTTAAAATGTTGATTTTTCAGTTGAATTGTGTTAAGGGATGTTAAAAGGGTCATCTGAGAAAGTTTTGGAAATTTTGGAATAGGTTCGGGGTGATTTCGGACCATGAGGGAAGAATGCTTCTGTGATTTGGGTGTGTCACTGAGGATGGACCTCCATGATACATGGTATGTCACAGAGTTTAGTCTCCGCGATACACGTTGTGTCACGGAGTTTAGTCTCCGAGGTCACGGAGGTTGATTTTTCCTGCAACCCTACTAAAGGTTCAAGGTGGAATTTTGGTCTTTTCCCTCACTCTAAATGCCCAATTGACATTTTAAAACCCAAAACGGGCATTATTTTCCCCATTCCTCATTAGTTAACAACGTAAAGATCATCCCCCTTCCTAAGAACACAAAATTTCAAGTTTCTTCTCAAGAATTCAAAAATTCAAGGTCCAAATTCCAAGTCTTCATCAAGAATTCAAGCAACTCAGGTATGTGAGGTATTCATCAATGGGTTTCTTCCACCCATTGAGTCCTAGGAATTCTTTGTATTTTATGGATGAATCTGTTTCCCTGTTTTTATGATATTCCCGTGTTAAGTGTGAATTTACTCAATATTCTCTTTATAGTTTTGAATTCAAGCCATGCCAACATGTTTTCCCAAGAGAATTTCATTATTACATGCTTTAAATTTCAATCATCCATATCATCCTAAGTTGAGACCATGATAATTTACTTACTATTGAATTAAACCATGAGAGTATTTTGTTTTCATAAGTTTAACATATTCCCATACTCAGAATCATAGATTTCATCAGTTACGGAAATATTCTATGTTTTGGCTCTCTAAATCATGAATTTCCTTAGAGTGTAGTTAAATAATGTCATTGTATATGAATTAATATTCAGTGTTGGAGGGTTATGAACACTCGATACCTATCTATTTATACATGTTTCCATTTTCAAGCAACAAGTCAGTCAAATCATGGTTTTATTATCATACTCAGTCAGTCATGATCATGTTGAGCATTATCAGTTATGATGTCCGGTTGACTTCAATAAGTTGACATGACCAGCCCTAGGGCCTGGCCATATTGGTTGTCACAATTCCACCATTAATGAAAATAAAAGCATAATTAAAACCATGGGGAACCATAACCAACCATTTAACATCAAAATCCCCAATTCATATTTGAAAACCAAAATCATACAATCAATAAAATCATGAAAACATTCACAAAAAACATGCCTTTAGTTAGAATTAACAATGATGGAAGAGAACATACCTTAAACCAAGATAATGAAAAAAAATCACCAAGACAAGCTCCAAATTGATCCTTTAGTTGAAACCCTAGAATCCATTTCCCAAAAGCTCTTGAGGGAATTATGGAGTGTTTTAAAAGAGTTTCTAAGTGCTAATAAAGGTAATAGTAGGGTAAATAACCTCCCAAATTGGCTAGAAGTCATGGTACCCTATTAAGATAAGTGGACAAATGTCTAAAATAAGCCAACTTAAGTTTCACCAAAATCCTGTCACAGGGATATGAATGACCCACACGAGTCATACCCTCCAATATGATTGGTATCCTCCACTTGTATCATGGACTCTACCCTTGGATCAAACACTATTTAGCATATAACTTATCTAACTAATTTTTATTAATAACATACAATTTGTACCCTTCATCCGTACCCCTGGTAGATTTACACCTAACAAAGATTTAGACATTGTCTACTATATGAGTCCTGGATACGACTCGTACCCAGGCTTATAGCTTATGGTGAACCATTTTTACTCTAATCCAACCTAATTAACCGATTCTAAGATTAAGTTACGCAACCAAATGATCTACAACCCCTAATATGACTCATACCTAAAATTTGTATCCATTCTAGTAAGAAAATATATCCCACCAACCAACACTGGTCAATATACGACTGGACCATACCATCTGTACCCAAACATACGACTTGTATCAATAATTTGTATTAGGTCTATAGACCAAAATTCGAGGAAATTTTCTAACTTCCAAAAACTAAGGTGTTTCATTACTACAAGTTTTAGTTTATTTAAGAGTAGGATTTACCACCTAGTGAACCCAGTGATAGGGCCTTACCTACTAGTGGAGGGTGTGACCTTTAGTAGCAGTCTTTAAGTTATAGAACTACAAAGACAGTTTAGGTTTTGTGAGGTCTTCTTACCAATTGAGGGTTGACACTCTCTTAGTGGCACTTGTCAGTAGAGGGTGAAACCCTGGTCCTTCAGGACACCAGTTGAGTGGATCCACACAGCCAGTGTCAGTACCTGTGGCATGGTATGGACACCCTTCCAACTGAGGTTATAGACTTGACCTCAATTAGCTCAGATTACAGCATGTTGGTTACATAATAGCTTCTATAGTCTCAGTTCAGTATCTCGACCACATCAACTCAGGTTTGTATAACTAAGTGTTTATTTTATCAGTTATTCAGTTATTAAGTTTTTACTGATTATTTTAGTACATGCTTTACCCTGTCTTGCATTAATTCAACATGTCCATAATTTTATGCTTTGTATTTATACATGATTCCTAGTATGGTTTTACAACCTATTAAGCTTTAACTTGAGATTTACATATAATACTCATGTTTCTACCGCTTCCTAATTTATAGAAATATTTTAAGCTCATGATTTAGAAATTTCACTATGTCTTACAACTTTTATGTATAACCATGCCTTAAATTCATATTCAGTAAATAGCTTATGTCCTTAGATTTAAGACATACATTAAGTACTTCCGTGATTTTGTCCATGGCCCATATACTCAGTATATTCCAAAGTACTAACCACATATATGTGTTTGTGTTGCGCCCAAGCACACACACAAGTGTACGTGGTCTCACCAAGTGATAAAGTGGACCTTTAGAAGCCAAGTATTAATATCATTGGGACTTGTTTTTACAATAATTAAATTTTAGCTCACTATTTCAATTAAAGTGGTGTAAAAGTAACTGAAAGAGTTTTAGAGTTGTAGACTAAAAGCAAAGTAGACAATGCTTAAAAGTAAATTTATTGGACAATTAATATGGAGAAATTCAACGTTAAGGCACTGCAAACAATCATACTAAGCTATTAAACTTCATTGGTTAGATTACTTATCTTGGTTGTTGATTCATGGGGTTGATATTATAATCATGGTCTCTCGAGGCTCTAATCTTCTGTCTAACTTAGACCCACAACTACATCGTTGAGTGTGGATGTGAGAACCAAGATAAACACATTTATATTTCATACCATAGTGAACCAAATTGTTCATGTAGGTATATATTTATCCTAAATACAAATTATAACTTCATTCTGTAGAAGATTATAATCCTATTCTATTTACCCCTATATTTTATCCTCTTATTCCTCTTCTTGGCCTCACAAGATGAGAATCGATTTATTATAAGGGTATATAATCCTTAAATTAGTTATAAAAAAGGATAAATAAAAAACCAAATATGATAATAAACCAAAACCAAATCAATTCAAAGCGATTGTATTCATGCTCTTGGCCTTAACCCCAGAAAAGGGGCTTTTAACCTTTCATGGACATAGCAGTAATTGCAAAGATAGAAATGATGTTAAAATCCATAAGAAAATAAATTAAATATATAAAAAACTTAATTCAAGTGTTTTACAGCCTCCCTTCAAGTTTCAAAGTTGTCTAAGGTGTTTATCATTATGTTTAAGTGTCCTATTTATAGGAGGACAAAACTGTCAAAATTGGACTGGGATCCGCATCGCGCCCTCTATTGAGGTACCTAGGGTGTGATACGTTCCATAATAATGGATACAGACTTTTTTGTGTCCCTTATTAATCTATCTATGTTATTCATATGCCCCATAGCGGTGGAAAATTCCCACAACACGCTAGTGAACTCCAAGAGGCCCGTTTTATGTCAAATCTTGTCCATGCTTTTGTCTTTCCATTCCAAGACTTATGGTGTTTTTTAAACTTTATTTACAGATTTTTATACTCCATATATAATAATAATGAAATAACAGAACATCCTATAATATCTAACAACACAAATTATGGTTCAAAACAACACAACATCCAAGACTGTGAACTAGAAACTTAAGCTAAGAATACTAGTTTTGCCCCTTTTGATCTTAAACTTGGTTTTGACTCTTGGCTTATTTCAATTGAACCTTAAATACTATAAAAAAAAAATTCCACACAAAATTAAACAATCATACCGTTAGATACTCATCACACACACTAGAATTCATCGAGATCAACTAGAACACCACCTAGCTCAAGCTAGTAACACTAGTTTTCTCGTTTTCACTCTAAGTGACCAATTTAAGTACAAACTTGTTTGGGACACACATTAGACATTATAATAAAGTAATTAAACACTTATATCTAAATTATATTATTGTAGATTCATTAAGAACTCAAGTTGTCCTTAAAATAAGACTAAATATGCCCTGATAACAACACTGAGGAGCATAAATTCACCTTAGATCACCACCCCATACTTAAAGACTTTTTCATCGTCTAAATAATCATTAATATAATAATCATAATAATAATAGAATCAACACTTTTACTACTATAAAGACCCTCAAGATAGTACTACAATGACTACACAGAATGCAAGTCCTTACGCTAAGAATGTTATGTACAATTAAAAGCTCATGAATACCACCACTCCAAAACATCCTAGCCTGAAGAATTGACTCACTATGTTGTCAATATCATAAATATTATTAAATCAAGGACATCATACAAATCACCCAACTATCATCAAATATGTTCCCTCACAACGAGAGAGTTACCCATAAGCACTCACAAAGAAGTAATTTATCACAAATTGGGTATAAGAATAAAATTTTGCTCACCCTCTCAAAGAATTCACAAGTTACACAAGATGAACCATAGAATTTCCCTTAGTGTAATACTCCACTATTACAAGAATGTTAAAGTTCGGAATTAAGTAGGTCTAGGAACTATTTTGATCAAGAATAGTGACTATTTGTAACACCCCAAATATTTAAGCTAGAAATTAAAACTTCGTTCTTGCATGTGAAAAATATAATCCCATGATTTGAATATGAATGCATGGATCATGATCATTATCCTAGTTTGAAGATTGCTTATTTGGTGAAAATTGTTCATAGGAATCACATAGAGAAAAGTTGAGCTAAGAGCCTTTGATTCCGCTAAATTTTGGTATTCGATCCTATAAGAGTCAACTTTTAACATGTATAACTTCTGAAATATGTGGAATATTTTTGGTCAAGACCCACCAAATTATATATAATTGAGTCCTTTTTCCAACACATCTACTTTTACCTTAATTCGATACCCGAGAAAATATTTATGACCATTTTCATGAAAAACAGTAAGGTTCCTCAATAGCTCCACGCCACGTAGGCTATTCTCTCTTAATATGATCTGTGTCATGTATGCTATTCCCTCAGAATAAGGTCCGTTCCACGTAGATTATTCCCTCGAAATAGGGTCCGCACCACGTAGGCTATTCCCCTATTGTAGGGATAGCAACGTAGAGGTGATGTATTTATAGATTCATGATTAAAAGGGGCCAAGGATTAATTTGGTTCATTCTCCTCAACACCAGTCATCCAAAACACAACTTATAACACTCAAAATGGACTTATTTGCCCATAATCCACAAAACAACTCAGGTAGAAACCCTCCCCTTTCCCAAGAATGAAGAATTCAAGATTTTCCTCCCAAGAACTCGAGAATTCAAGTTTTCAAGTTCAATATTTCTTCAAGAATCTAACCATTTAGGTATGTGGGGTATTCATCAATGGGTTCTTTTCACCCATTGAGCCCAAAAACCCTATTTTTGGTTTAAAGTATGAATTATACTTTAGTTTATGGTCAAGTTTAATGTAAATCATGAAATTTATCTATGTTTCCTTATTAGTTTTACATTCAAGCCATACTAATGATATCTCTCGTGGGAATTTTGCTCTTACGTGATTTAAGTTCCAAAATCCCATGTCACGTTTACTTAATACCATGTCAAATTCTCAAATTCATGCTTTTACTATATAAACATGATATCTTCCCAAGGTTAACTCACTTTCATGTTCAAATTCATGTAATTTATTAGGTTATTAAAATATTTGATGATTTGGGTCTTTGAAATATGACTTCATATCACTGGTTTAAGTGTTATTATCAAATTTTGCAATCATTTAGTGTTGGCAGGTCATGAATACCTGATATCTATGTGTTTTAACATATTTTCTCTTTCAAGTAACAAGTTAGTCAGAATCATAATTTTATTCCCATATTTAAATTATCATTTTTTATCTCAAACTCATCAATATTATTTCATGTTAAATACATCAGTTTACAAGTTCATGGTTACTTCAGATTATGTATGCACTGTCAGTTTTTAGAACACCACGTTTGACCATATTAATTTTTAGTGCATGTACCAATTCATGATTTCAATGTTAGTTCACTTAGGAGTAGGATTTAGCTCTGAGAGAACCCAGGTAAGGAGGCTCAACTACCAGTAGACAGTGTGACCCTTAGCAACAATCCCTGAGTTCCAGATCTACGTATACAGTGTAAGTTTGAGAGTCTTCCTTCTAGTTTATGGTTGACATATATCTTATAGGAGCACTTTCCAGTAGAGGGTGACTCTCTAGTATTGCAAGACATTAGTTTAGTAGATTCGCATCGCCAGTGTTAGTACCCGTGGCAAGGTACTGGCACCCTTCCAACTTGGGTTACTGGTTAGACCCTGATTAGCTCAAATTAACCAATGTCGGTTATATGATATCTCCCACAGTTAAGTCTGTAATCATTTTATACAAGTTTAGATTTTCTTGACCAAGTATTCAAATTTTTAGTTATTCGATTATTCAGATTATTTTAGTGTATACTTGGTCTTTATTCTAAGTTTTACATGCTCATGTTTTCACGCTCAGTATCCATATATGATCCTCAGTTCAATTTTACAGCATGTTTAGCTTTACATCAAATTTACATACAGTATCCATATTTCTACCGCTTCCTAGCTTACAGATTGATCTTTTGCTAATAAGTTATAAATCCCACTATGATTTATAGTTTTTATGTATAGCCATATTTTAAATGCATGTTTTGGGATATAACTTATGGTCCTCAATTTTAAAGCATATTTTAAATATTTCTATTATTTAGTGCATGTCTCCATATACGTAGTACATTCTAATATACTAACCACATATATGCATTTGTGGCTACATCCTTCATAATGTAGGTACAAGATGTAGCTCATATAGCAGGTTTATCCAGTTCTCAGCTTTCAGCCAGCAGGTGATAAGTCCTCTTATTTAGGGGACTTTAGTCCATATACTTTGTGTGTTGTATTTTAATTATCCATATTTATTGATTAGTGGTAGCTGGAGGCATGTCCTAGCTACCTAATGTCAGTATAATAGAGGCTTCATAGATAGTTAGTCAGAGTCATGATATATAATTCAAGTTCTTTTTTCAGATTTATCATGTTGTAAACTTTATCAATATTATAATTATTTAGATTTTCTCATGATTATGCTTCCACTCAAAAAATTTAGCTTGTCCATAAAATTTAAACCAATTGCTCAAATTGTATGCCAGTATGTAGGTTAGCTTGGGATATTTAAGGTTCTAAGCACCATGTTACAACTAGGGGGTAGCCACAGGTCCTGATAAAACTTGGTATCAAAGAAAAAATTTCAAGTGTCCTAAGGTGTCTATGAAGTCGTGTCTAGTAGAGTCTTACGGAATGGTAGGGAGACATCTATACTTTTCTTCGAGAGGCTGCAAGCTATTTAGAAAATTTTTTCCTTCTTTCATATCTCAGATCGTGCAGTAGAAGTGTTCTCTAAGGAACCTATGTAGATTCTTATGTTACTTCATTTGTACTAACTCTACCTTATTCTTGAGGCAACAGAAATAGCCAAGCTTAAATCCTTATAGATAGAGTTTTCTTAGACAGTTAAAGGATTGCACGCAGGCTCAAAAGTATCCCATTAGTGCTTTTAAGTTACGAAGTTTGAAAGATTTCATTCATGTTTATGAAAATCATGTACTAATACAAAGTCATTTATGCCCTCAAATCCCATCTCAGAATCTTATGACAGCATATGATCTAGAGTTAGAAGCATGAACCTAGAAGTTTTAACAATAATAAATTAGGGATAGTGTTTATCTAGATTTAGTAGATTATGTATCCATGAAGCTATAAAGATGTTGTGTAGTTTGTTTAATAGCACTTTGAGATAGACTTCTCAGTTAATAGAGACTTAAGGTATGCTAATGCTTTAGTTGGGATGAGATTAGGTAGTGACCACAAAGGTAGAGGATCTTGTTAAGGTTGAAAATGTTCATAAAATATTGGGTGGATTAGTATTTCATGATTCCTATCTAGTAGTAGTTAGTGGGTATTATTGTATATGAAGTTTTGTGGATATCCATGTTAAGTGTTAGAATCTAAGTTTGAATTGTACATGATTGTGCTAATAGAAAGAAAAGTTGAAATTCTTATTTGTGTGAACTCAGGATATGGTAATACTCCTAATTATTCTAAGTTAGTAAGTGTTTAAGTATTTATATGATGACTATCGAGGATATAGAATGTTAAGAGTTGTATCTCAGAAGGAAGTATTTGCAGTAGCTTTTACACTTTCAGGTGTAATCTTTCATGGTGAGTTTATTATTGATATGTATTGTTATATCCCAGACTCTAGAGTAAAGTGGTTGTAGTTTAGGTTATAGTTTATTAAATAATCCCACGGACTTAGAATGATAGCTTAAATCTAAGGGGGAGATGATAGAACAAGGAACCAATTCAAACTCTCTGATTCTAATGGTGATGCTAGTGTGTTGTAGAACAACACTAGGGATGAAGTTTCTCGACCCCTTTCTTATATCAGTATAACTTTTGTACTTCAATTATCATTAAATATACTCATGCCTTACATGTCTTCTCCATAATCGTAGCCCATATTTATGCACTTTTCATAGAATAATGTACGCTTCCAATTCCTAGTATAAGGAGTTCTGGTTCATTCGGCTGTACGAATCATATTCCATGAATTTATGAACTCCTAACTTAGGTCATGCCGCTCATGACTCATGTACTCGTGATTTATAGTATGCTTAGTTCCCATAACTCATGGTGCACTCTTAATGTCCAGAAAAATTTAGTTTATGTCATGTATGCCCTCGGTTTTGATCCCTTTAATGAATTCATACCTCTGATGCTCTATTCCTCAGGCCTCAATTAAGTGTCAAAGTTAGGTATAGTATTATTTCAGGCTTCAGGATCTCATTTTCTAACCTTTTAATGACTTCTCCTAATGAAATAATAGTTGTGATGAACTATTGTTTAGATAGAGTAAGTAAATATTTCTTATTGGGGAGAGGTTATTGTATGTTTTTTATGTAAGGCTATAAGTTTGAAGTAATACTGAGGTAGAACTTTTGATATATATCATGGTTAGTTAAAATTTTGTGTGTGTTTTCTTGGGGATAGTGCATGGAAGTTGTTATTAATAGAGGTTTAGAGAATGTTGGAAAATGATTTGGTGGGTTGGTTACCTTGAAGTTCATATGTGGTTATAATGATGGGCTTGAATTTCATGTTGGTATATAACTGGATAGATGGATTGTGCGCTAGTGAATTCCTAATAAGAGGTTGAATTTAGTTGTTGAAGTGGTAAAAATAATTACTCTTGAGATGAAAAGTTGTGAAAATGCATGGGGTATTGAATTAATGGTTCAGACTAGTATAACGGTGTTATGCGCAGTGCCTTGTGATTTCGAGCTAGGCTTGAACATGGTGAGGTTATGTAGTTCTACTCAGACTTGGGCTAAGCTTGAAAGTTAGAAGTTGCATTGCCTAGGCCTAGTAATTCTATACTAGCTTATGTTTTATAGGACTATGTTCCATGTTACAGAGTTATAGCCATATTAAGATTCCTTACTCAAATATCTTATTCCGATCATACCCAAGAATTCTTTGTTACCTAATGATATTAGAACTTCTTAGAAAGAGTGTTGAAGAAATACTTTAGTTGAGTACAAGTGTTTTAGTATGATTTAGTCTGTATAACATGTAATTTAGTTTAGCACTTGGATAGATAAGCTCCTATATTTTTCCATCTTTCCATCTAGTCTTACTATCCGAAGTTTCATGAATATGTCTAGTCCATGAGGTAATTCATTAACATCTATGAAAATTGTAAATTCAATTCAGTCCAAGCATCATGCCTATGATTCATATATTTAGTCATGATTTAGTTCATAAGTGTACAATGGATGATATTAGTTTACCAAGTATTCCATCTTAGATAGTGTAATACCTCTCATACGACCTTAGACACGTTAACTCATGATTTGTGCTTACATAATGAACTTGGCAATGCCATGAAGCTCTTGCTTCTTTGATTCCTATATGTGTTTTATTGAGGGATAATTCCTAATGAGAAGTTACAAACTTTATTTCCTCCTTAGAAACTTTTGGAGTTTTAGTACATTAGTTATTACTTTGCAGTTTATATGTATGATTGTATTATGAACATTTCAAGTGAGTTCTAAACTCTCAACATGAATCAGGTCCTTTCAGTCAATAGAGTCAAGTCAGCTACGAAATGAGATTCATGATCGATGTTTTAATGTTTCAGCTCATCTAAATCCTTTGTTAGAAGACATGTCATGTCTATATTATTCCATACTTATAAAAATTCAACAAAATCCTATCAATTATTCGAGGACAAATGATTCCAAGGGGAAATAATATAAAACCCCACATTTTTTATCTAGAAATAAAATTGTCATTCCTGCGTGTGTAAACTCTAATCCCATAATTTGAATTTGAATACATGTTCCATGATCATTATCCTAGAGTGAAGAGTGCTTATTAGGTGAAAATGTTCATAGGAATCACTTAGGTCAAAGTTGAGCTAAGAGCCTTTGAGCCAAATTTTTGTATTCGATCCAACAAGGGTCAACTTTTAAAATGTATAAGTTCTGAAATATGTAAAAAAATTTCACCTCATGACCTACCAAATTATAGATAATTGAGTTTCTTTATAAAACATCCAATTTCTCCTTATTCTGACACCCGAGCAAAAAGTTATCACAATTTTCATGAGAATTAGTAAAGGTCTGTGATAGCTCCATGGATAGCTCCATGCTATCTAGCCTATTCCCTCAAAATAGGGTCCACACCACGTAGGCTATTCCCCCAAAATAGGTTCCACACCACGTAGGCTATTTTCCCAAAATAGGGTCCGTGCCACGTAGGCTATTCCCCCGCTATAGGGTCCACGAAGCGGAGGCATTGTATTTCTAGCATCATGATTAAAAGCAGACAAGGGGTAATTTGGTCCTTTACCCTCAACCCCAGTCATCCAAAACACGACTTATAACACTCAAAAGGGTATTATTTGCCCATTATATCAAACTACTCACATAGAAACCCTCCCCTTTCCCAAGAATGAAGAATTGAACCTTCTCCTCCTAAGAATTCAAGAGTTTAAGTTTTCAAGTTCAAGCCTTCTTCAAGAATCTAACCATCGAGGTATGTCGTGTATTCATCAATAGGTTCCTTTCACCCATTTATCCAAAAAACCCTATTTTTGGTTTAAAGTATGAATTATACTCTAATTTATGGTCAAGTTCAATGTAAATCATGAAATTTATATATGTTTCCTTATTAGTTTTACATTCAAGCCATGCTAATGATATTTCCCACAGAATTTTGCTCTTCAATGATTTAACTTCCAAACCCCCATGTCACGTTTAGTCAATACCATGTCAAATTCTAGAATTTATGCTTTAATTGTATAAACATGGTATCTTACCAAGGTTAACTTACTCTCAAGTTCAAATTCTACTCTCAAGTTCAAATTCATGTTATTTATCAAGTAATTGAAATATCTGATGATTTGGGTTATTGAATTATGACTTCATATCACTATTTAAGTGTTATTATTGAATTTTACAATTTTTAAGTGTTGGCGGGTTATGAACACCTGATACATCTGTGTTTTTACATATTTTTGTTTTCAAGTAACAAGTCAGTCAGAATCATAATTTTATTTCCATATTCAGATTATCATTTCTTATAACAAACTCACCAGTATTATTTCATGTTAAATACATATGTTTACAAGGTCATGGTTACTTCAGATTATGCATGCACTGTCAGTTTTTAGAACACCATGTTTGAACTTATCAGTCTTTAGTGCATACACTAGTTTATGATTTCAGTGTGAGTTTACTCGAGAGTAGGATTTAGCATCGAGCGAACCCAGGGATGGGGGCTAACCTGCTAGTAGAGAGTGTGACCCTTAGAAGCAATCCCTGAGTTCCAGAACTACATAGCGAGCATAGGTTTGAGAGTCTTCCTGCTAGTTGAGGATAGACATATTTATAAAAGCACCTTCTAGTAGATGGTGACTCCATAGTCCAAAGTGACATCAGTTTAGTAGATCCACACAGTCAGTGTTAGTACTCATGGCAAGGTACTGATACCCTTCCAAGTAGGGTTACATGTTGGACCCCAATTAGCTCAGATTGGGGCATGTCGGTTACATGATACATACCACAGTTTTAGTCAGTACTCAATCTATACGAGTTTAGGTTTGCTTGACCAAGTAATTAGACTTTCAGTTATTCATATTATTTCAATATATGCTTTACTTGGTCTTACATTCTCAAATTTACATGCTCATGTTCACATTCTTAGTATCCATACATGATCCTCAGTTCAGTTTTACATGATCCATACATCTTCCCAGCTTACAAAATGGTCTTTGGCTCATGATTTATAACTTTCACTATGATATAGAGTTTTCACTTATAGCCATGTTTTAAATGTATGTTTCAACAAATAACTTAGGGTCCTTATTTTTAATGCAAATTTTAAATATTTTCATTATTTAGTGCATGTCACCATATACTTAGTACATTCCAATGCACTGACCACATATATGCGTTTGTGGCTACATCCTTCATAATGTAGTACCAGATGTAGCTCATATACCAAGGTCAGACAGTTCTCAGCTTTTATCCAACAGGTGATAAGTCCTGTTATTTTAGGGTTTATTATTGTTTGTGTGTTGCATTTTTATTATTTAATTGTATTTATTAGTGGTAGTTGGAGGCATGTCCCAGCTACCTATAGTTAGTATAGTAGAGGCTTCATAGATAGTCACTCAGAGTCATGATATGTAATTCAAGTTCTTTCTTTATATTTATCATGTTGTAAGATTTATCAGTATTATAATTGTTCATATTTGTTCATGATTATGCTTCCGCTCAGAAAATTTAGCATGTACATAAAATTTAAGTTGCTCAAACAGTATGCCAGTACATGGGTTAACTTGGGATCATTTATGGTTCTAAGCACCGTGTTACGCTATGGGGTATGCTCGGGTCATGACACTATCTTTCCTAAGAGCTTTAATACATCATAATTTTTATTTTGTTCACCTTAAACAACCTATTTACACTACCTCTATCTGCTCTCATCTTTTTTTTTCCCTATTTTATAAAGTTCATGTAATACCCCAAATTTGGTACCCGGAACGCTACACGGTGCTCATGACCACAAAGGACCACAAGCTAACCCATGACTGATATATACGCCTATATATTGTATGACATCATGTAAAATGTGGAAATAATATACTAGAATGTGCCACAAGGTTCAAAAAGGATAAAACATACTATCTGAGAGTACAATATATCAATACCAAAACATGAACTAAAATAAACTCTCTGAAGATATTGTAGTCTGAAAACCTATAAAAGCAAACTGTCGATGGGACTTGTCCCCAAAGATGATAGGCGAATTTACACGCCTGTAGCACTAGATTTTGCCCATATTTTAGCCACGTTTTGAGAACAAATTACATATTTCATGCACTTTTAGTCCTTTTTCCTGTAAGTGAGCTAACGAACATGATTAGCAAGTTTTCAGGCATAAATGATGCATAATTCAGCATTTTATGGATAACTTGATGCCAAAGAAAGCTTCACGAAAGGAGGAAAACAAAGCTTGGACGCCAAGGAGCTAAAGTAACGCATGGAAAACCTGTTACGGGCAAAAACAACAATTCTGAAGACTTTGGGGACTAGCAGTAATTTATTAGGATTAGGATAATGATACATTAACCTAGTAGGACTGGGTTAAGTAATTCATTAGCTTAGTAGGAATAGGATATGGGTATTATAAATACCCTATTTTGCTAGAGATTTTATATCATCTTTCAATCTTTCTACTTTTCAATCTTCTACTTCTAAGACATTCCTCTATAATTCTACAACTCTTCTAATCCTTTCATTAATTTTACTTTTTATTCATCTATTCAATTCTTAATTTCCGCAACAAGAGAACCGTAACTTGCAAAGAAAGTCACGCCTAAACGCCTACCACACTTTGCTACACGAAATCTTTATTATGGTATAATAACAATGTCGATTGTGATTTCCTTCGCACTCATGGGTAACTAAACTTCTCTGTTGGGGTTATGGAATCCTTATGAGATACTATCTAAGGCTATGAGTTTGTGAATTCGTTACACGTGCGTTGCTTATATCATTATTCTCTTTATCTTAATGCAAATTCTTGAGGTTGCAAATGCATAGAATACGCCAGTATAGCATTAACTTGTTCGAAAGAAAAGTTATATGTCTGGAAAAGAGATAATGTCAAGGTAATAGGGTCCCATCCCCTATTAAAAAGTTATTGCCATAACTGGATTAACCTCTTGGAGAATTTGTACCATTAAATACGCTTTAAGCTCAAAAGAGTTAAAGTGAAATAGTCCTTGTTTAGGTCGAAAGACGCTTGGATTTACCATCAAATACAATTCTCTATAAGCACATGTATGTATGAATTCCGTACAACTCATAGCCAATAGAGACGTAAAACTCATAAGGTGGACATAACCCCAACTTCTCAATTCTCATTGTTTTACATCTTACTAAACATTCTTTCTGTTTACTTTGCTATTTTTGTTTTTACTTTACTATTTTTGTTTACAGTACTTGCACATTACAATCCCCCCTTTTTTACGAGACTTGAACTAAAAGTCTAGTAATCTTTGCTTACTTGTTGACCAAGCTATTCCCTGTGGGATTGATACCCAACTGGGTTGGGTTCTATATTTGACTACGACCGCTTTACACTCCTACGAGAGCTGTAGATTGAGCGTTATCAAAAATTGGCGCCATTGCCGGGGAATACGAGTGTCAATTAAGTTTATGATAATTACTAGACCCTTTGGTCAAAGATTCTCGTACTTTTACTTTTAGTTTTTGTTTTTGCTTTTTGCAGGTTTTTATTCAGTGCATGCCCCATACTCGAAGTTCTGGTCAACCGTTACTACCTATCAATCCTGAACCACAACGTATTGGAAGAATGGAGGCGCAACACAAAATTGAAAGGATGGCTGCTCAACAGGAATAGGCGAGACTAGCTGCTCTTGCCGCCGCTCAAGTGCATCAACAAAATATTGACAAAACTGGGCGAGCAATAAATCCCGACGATGAAGACCTAGGTGATGATGAGTTACTAAACCCTAGGAATACTGCTGATATCGCAACACCTGCCAACAGAAGAGATCGTCAAGCTAGGTTTAGGCTGGAACGCCGAGCTATGCAACCAGCTTTCGACGAGGATGATGATGATCTTGATGGAGCCGGAGCCACAGGAGCCATAATTCCTCTACCATTAGCGCCCGGAGCCAAGTTCAACATCACGAGCACCATGATTCAGTTATTGCAACTCAAAGGATTATTTGGTGGACTAGCAGGCGATGATCCAAATATGCATCTTATCAACTTTATTTCTACATGCAAGTCGTTTGACAATCCTGGCGTTGGTCAGAATACAATTTGATTACGTCTATTTCCATTGTGTCTGTCTTGGGAGGCAACTCTATGGTTAAATGGGCTGACTCCTGATTCTATTACAAATTGAAGGCAATTGAGAGACACTTTCCTAGAAAGATTCTTTCCATCATCCAAAAGAGCACAATTGAGAGATGAAATCATCAACTTTCGTCAGTTTCCAACTGAAGCCCTTCATGAAACATGGGAGAGGTTCAAGACAAAGCTAACGAGGTTCCCAAACCATCACATGACTAATGTTCACCTAATGGAGATGCTATACAGAGCCTTGAATTCAATAACTAAACCAGTGGTGGATAATGCGGCTGGAGGAGCTTTTATGGACCTCACCTTTGGTCAAGCAAGCAATATGCTAGATCGTATGACGAAGAAAAGTAGATATTGGCATACCAGGGATTCTGAGGTAGCAAGCCCTACTTTATCTATTGGCATGACTGCAGACCAAAGGAGAAGAGAAGAAGAACGTGATCAAGATATGGCGCACATGACAACACAAGTGGATCTTCTTACAAAGCATTTATTATCAGGGAAGACCAAAAAAGTCAAAGCTATTGCGTCAAAAGGAAGAGACGAATTTGATTCGGAAGAAGAGGCCAACTACTTAAACAATCAGGGGGGGTTCCGAGGGAATACCCAAGGAAACCAAGGTCGGAACTATTATGATAAATCTGGAAACAAGGACCAAGGTAGTTGGAAGAACAAGAATGAAAAGAGTGGTTTGTATGTTCCCGCAGGAAGACGTGACACCACCACATCTAGTTCTGGAAATACGGAAGAGATGATGGCTAAACTATTGAAAGGAGTGGAAACAACGAGCGCTGGAGTAACGGATGTAATAAATGATTTCTCCTCTATGAAGCAATTAGTTGATTCTCATTCCACTTCAATCAAGCAAATAGAGCAGCAATTGAGCCAACTTTCAGAAGCACTCAATCAAAGAAAGGCTGGCACTTTACCTAGCGACACTGTGCAAAACCAAAGGAATTATGGGTCATGCATGGCTGTTACTACCCAAAGTGGTAAGGTGCTGGAATCTTCATCAAAAGGTAAGCAAGTGGTTGATGAAGTAGCGGACATTGATGATAGTGCAAAAGGAAAGGAATCCACGGAAGCCACCCACGACGTCCATGATGTCACACCGAGCGTGTTGCAGCCTGAAAAAGCTGAAAAACGAAAGCAAGAGGAGAAGAAAGCCATGGAGAGAACAATTCCATGTCCACCACCACCTTTTCCTCAAAGATTGAAGAAGGTGGCGGATGATACTAAGTTCAGCAAATTCATGACTATGTTAAAGCAGCTGACCATTAATGTTCCATTGGTAGAGGCACTTGAACAAATGCCTGGGTATGCGAAATTTATGAAGGATCTTTTGAAAAAGAAGCGGGCAGCCAGCTATGAATTGAAAGATGGCGTTCATCACTTCAGCGCAATCGCTACCCGATCACTAGTTCAGAAGAAGGCTGACCCCGGTGCTTTCACTTTTCCTTGCACCGTTGGATCTTTGAATTTTGCTAAGGCATTATGTGATTTAGGAGCCAGCATCAATTTGATGCCATTATCTATCTATAAAAAGGTAGGGTTGGGAGATCCTACTCCAACCAATATGAGGCTCGTAATGGCGGATAGGTCGGTAAAATGACCTGTTGGTATTCTATGTGATGTATTGGTAAAGGTTTCTTCATTCATCTTTCTGGAAGACTTTGTTATTTTGGATTGTGAGGTAGAATCAGAAGTCCCCATATTCTTGGGGAGCCTTTTTCTTGCTACGGGAAGTGTGCTTATTGATTTGAGAGCTAATGAGCTTTCATTCCGAATAAATGACGAAGTAGTTCGGTTTGATGTGTGCAAAGCAATGAAGCAACCCAAAGAGCTGAATGTATTCTCAGTGGCTGATGTTTACTTTGATGATGAGGAAGAATCACTTGAAGAATAATAAATTATTGAAGACCCATTGGCGATTGTGCTCATGAAAGGAGAGAGTAAGGATGCTGAAAATTATGAAGAAGCTATTTGTTCTCTATCAGGATTAGGGACATATCATCATGCTCCCAAAAAGCTGGACCTTGATCTCAAAAATCGACCCACACCACCAGCTAAGCCATCTATTGAAGAGCCACCCACGTTAGAATTGAAAGAGCTGCCAAGTCATTTAAAGTATGCATTCTTAGGAAACGGAAACACACTTCTAGTCATTATGGCAGCAGATTTGGGTGAGCAACAAGTTGCAGCTCTCATTGCTATTCTACGGAAGTGTATAAGAGCCATTGGTTGGACCATTGCTGATATTATTGGTATTCCACCTGGGATTTGTACATACAAAATTCATCTTGAAGAAAAATACACACCAACCATTGAGCGTCAAAGACGTCTCAATCCACCTATGCAAGAAGTGGTGAAGAAAGAAATTATTAAGTTGTTAGACGAAGGAGTTGTGTATCCAATCTCAGACAGTACATGGGTAAGCACGGTACAATGTGTTCCCAAGAAAAGAGGCATGACGATGGTCGCGAATGAAAAGAATGAGCTTATTCCACTCAGACCCATCACCAGATAGAGAGTATGCATAGACTACTAAAAGCTGAATTCATGGATGCTCAAAGATCACTTTCCAATGCCATTTATGGACCAAATGCTAGATCGATTAGCGGGGAAAGGATGGTTTTGTTTCTTAGACGGTTATTCAGGCTATAATCAGATTTGCATTGCCCCCGAAGACCAAGAGAAGACAACATTCACATGTCCATATGGCACGTTTGCCTTCAAACGTATGCCATTCGGGCTATGTAACGCACCAGCCACCTTTCAGCGTTGTATGATGTCCATTTTTTCTGATATGGTTGAGGATACTTTGGAGGTATTCATGGATGACTTTTTAGTTGTTGGCGAATCATTTGAAGCGTGCTTGGCAAACCTAAGTATGGCGTTGCAAAGATGTGTAGAATTTAACCTAGTGCTGAATTGGGAAAAGTGTCACTTCATGGTAAAAGAAGGAATTGTTCTTGGGCATAAAATCTCCGAAAGAGGAATTGATGTTGATCGAGCAAAAATTGAAGTTATTGAGAAACTACCACCCCCAATTTTAGTGAAGGGAGTTCGTAGTTTCCTCGGTCATGCAGGTTTCTATCGGCGGTTCATCAAAGACTTCACCAATATTGCGAGTCCATTGTGCAAACTCTTGGAGAAAGATGGAAAGTATGACTTCAATGAAGATTGTTTAAAGGCATTCGAATGCCTCAAAATAAAACTCATTGAAGCCCCTATCATGGTAGCACAAGATTTGTCTCTACCATTCGAAGTCATGTGTGATGCTAGTGGGGTTGTTGTTGGCGTTGTACTTGCCCAGGGGAAGGAGAAATTATTTCATCTTATCTACTATGCTAGCAAGGTCCTAAACGAAGACCAAAAGAACTATACTATCACAGAACAAGAGCTCCTAGCAGTTGTGTATGCTTTTGAGATGTTCCGGGCGTATCTTCTGGGAACCAAAGTGATCGTTCATACAGACCATGCAACTTTGAGGTATCTAATGACAAAGAAGGATGCAAAACCAAGACTAATTCGATGGGTTTTGCTGTTGCAAGAATTTGATTTCGAGGTTAAAGATAGAAGAGATTGTGATAACCAAGTGGCTGATCATCTATCTAGACTCGAGAACGAGCATGTGGCGCAACCTGAAGATGAGATTGATGATGCATTCCCTGACGAGAAGATCTTAGCAAAAATAATAGAAGGACTACCATGGTATGCCGACTTTGCAAATTTTGTGGTGAGTAATGTGATACCTGCAAGCTTATCTTACCATCAAAAGAGGAAGTTTATGCATGATGTAAAACACTACTTTTGGGATGAGCCATATTTGTTTCGACGATACGCGGATGGTGTTATCCAACGATGTATATCCCATGTAGAGGTGCCTAATATATTGGAAGCATGCCACACTTCCCAAGTTGGGGGACATCACGCAGGTAATCGGACAGCAAGGAAGGTATTGCAAAGTGGATATTATTGGACTTCGATATTCAAAGATACCTACGACTTTGTGAAAAGATGCGACTAGTGTCAGCAACAAGGTTGTATTTCGAAACACCATGAGATGCCCATGTCGACAATCCTTAAAGTAGAGCTGTTTGACGTATGGGGTATTGATTTCTTGGGTCCATTCATAAATTCATTTGGAATGACGTACATCCTAGTTGCTGTAGATTATGTCTCAAAATGGGTTGAAGCTGTAGCGTTGGCCGACAATGAGGGAAAGCGTGTTGTAGCATTCTTAAAGAGAAATATCTTCTCTGACTTTGGAGTACCACGTACTATCATAAGCAATGGAGGATCTCACTTCTGCAACAAGATATTCAAATCCGTGTTAGCAAAATATGGTGTCAAGCAACATAAGGTAGCCACGCCTTATCACCCACAAACTAGAGGCCAAGTAGAGGTTTCCAACTGATAGATAAAGCAAATCCTTGCTAAAACGGTAAATGCTAATAGGACAGATTGTTCTCGGAAGTTGGACGATGCACTATGGGCTTATAGGACTGCATTCAAAACACCAATTGGCATGTCCTCGTACCAACTAGTTTATGGGAAGTCCTGTCACTTGCCTATTGAGCTTGAGCTTAAGGCATTGTGGGCTTTGAAACGATTAAATTTGAACTGGGATTATGCAATGAATCTGAGATTGGAGCAACTGAACGAGATGGATGAATTCCATCTACATGCTTATGAAAGATTGGATCTCTACAAGGAGCGGATGAAAAAGTATCATGATCAGCGGATTGTTCGACTAAACTTTCAAAAGGATTTTATGGTACTTCTCTTCAATTTCAAACTGAAGTTAATCCCAGGTAAGTTAAAGTCCAAGTGGTCTGGTCCATACAAAGTTAACCAAGTCTACTCGTCTGGAGTAGTTGAGTTGGAAGACACTAATGGTGTTGTCTTCAAGGTGAATGGCCAATGAGTAAAACCATATATCGGTCCTCTTGATTTGATAAATTATATGGCCATCACGTATCTTGACGAAGTCTAAGTACTCGAGATAGTCATGTCGTGCCGCAACAATAAATCAAGCGCTAGATGGGAGGCAACCCATCATTTTTCATTTTTTGTCTTATTACGTGTTTTCTTTTGATAAATAAAAATCCAAAAAGAATAGTCGTACCATGACAAAAAATAAGGCGCTTGATGGGAGGCAACCCATCGTTCTAATCGTCTTTGTTGTTTTTGAGTAAATGTAGGTGCAAAGAGGTGTAAAACGAGGAGGTCGGTTTCAAATTTTGATTTGGACGTATTGCATGTTAAATTTGGTAAGTTAGGAATGAAGAAGAAAAAGGCTATGGATTGAGCATTGCCCATGAAAATATAGGCAACAAACAAGGCTAGGCCTAGGTAAAACTAGGCCACGAACAAGGAAAGGCCAATACTATGACCTAAGGTCTCGGAATCTAGTGTGCCATAGCATAGGCGCCGCCATGCCCAAGTATGCCATAGCATAGGTGCCGCCTATGCTAATGCCTTTTGTCTCTGAATCTCATATTCAAAGTGAAAGGCGCCACCTATGCCTAGGAATGCCATGGCATAGGCACCGCCTATGCTAGACAATGCTTTGCAAAAGGCGTCGCCTATGCCAAGCATAGGCAAAGCTAAAGGCGCCGCCTATGGTAACTTCTTGTCTCCAAATCCGATTTTCAATGGGTCAAAACCCGACCCAACCTTTTCCTATAAATATGAGACTTAGTCTTGAACCAAAAACACATTGGAAACCTAGCTTATGCGCCTTCTATAGCCTCTAAATCATCTCAAAAATTTTCCTTTTACTCTTTTTCTTCACAAGAACATCATCCAAAGGCATTAATCAAGTAAGTACTACTTTGTTCTTCATTTATATTCCGTAAGTACTACACTACTACGCCCATTATGAATTGTTGAATCTTGAAAGTAGTATTGATGATTTGAATGTGATTGAATTATTGTGATACAACCAAGTGGGTGAATGAATACGTAAGGATGATCTTAACTTATTTCCAACTTAAATTCGATTTTGATGTACTATCATACTTCTGTGGAATTGATATGGTCACAAAAATTGCTTAATCTTGTCACTTGAATACTTACATGTTTGAATGACTTGTTCATCGGATTAAGAATTATAGTTGCCTACCGACATAGGAGGTTGTGATGCTATACCTTGATTCAATCCCTATGTCGTAGTCTTGATATATCAAACATAAAAGTATTGCCAAGATTATAAGAAGTATGACTGCTCTGATTTTATTGTTGGAATATAGCACCTAAAACGTATGTCGATGAAGTCTGAATAATCGACCACTTTCACATCACTAGTCTATACCAACAAACTAAGTGTGGGGTAGTGCCCCTATTGCTTGTTTCTAGATTGTATCCATCGAGATGATGCTAACATGAACATTATTTTAGCCTCAGGTACAATGGCACCCAAAGCAAGACAATGAAAAGATAAGGCTACCACTTCCCAAAAAGGCAAGAAAAGAGGCCGAAAAGAGAAAGGAGAATCATCTTCGATGCAATTACCACGCCGCATGTTTGGAATAAAATGGGTTCTTAAGGAGGAAGCGAAGGAATGGTATAGGAACAACAAGGAAAGAAAATATGTTCATGTGGACTTGATAAACAAGGAAAGCCTAGCGAAGAAGGAGCCGCGCATGTTAGCCAAGATGATGGCATTACATCTTGATTTCATCTTCCAAGACATGGGAGAATGCAATCTCTATTTAACAAGAGAATTCTATGCCAACTGGTCACCGAAAACCATAGGAAGTGAGGTCAAGATTCGGGGCCAAGTTCTGCAACTAAATGCGGAGTTCTTCAACTCCTTTCTTGGCTTGCCTGCTGTTGATCCATCACCATTCAAAGAGCTGTACAGGAGACCTCCATATAGAGCCATTCGACACACACTCTGTGGAACAAGATCCATGGCACGGTGGAGTAGACACAAAGACACTGGTCGACACAACACCTTACCATATGCTCCTTTGAATAGGAAAGCAAGGATATGGTTGTGCATTGTCAACTCTTGCCTCATTCCAGGGACGCAATACACAAAAATAACAAGAGATAGAGTGTGCTTGGTATATGAATTGATGACGAATGTCCCTATCAACATTGGGGCAATCATTCGGTCTACAATACGGAAGGCTAGGCTACACAAGCGGTCCCATTTCAGCTACGGCAATTTGTTGACTGCAATCTTGAGGAAGGAAGACATCGAAGAGGATCCGGCTGATCATAAACTCCCACACAACCCGAAGAAGGTGGACCTCACAAAGGTCAAAGATGCTGAGTCAACACATGGCGTCAACCTTACTACGGCAGAGAGACATGCTAGGGATGAGAGTTTCTTTCGCCATCTTTATGGCATGACTCAGTTTACAATGATGAGCGGAGGTCGTGTTCCAACTGCTGCAGAACTCCAACAGCTGGATCATGACTATCCAATGAATGCGCATGCAAGGGAGATGTATGGAGTAGGTACATATTTTGAGGAACCTCTTGATGATGATGTGCCAACCGATGATTATCGACGAATGCCAGACTCCGACGTAGAGGGGAATTCTAATGACGACGACTCCTATGATGATTCCGACGAAGGGGGTATGACCCCCGACATAAAGGAGGAGTCCGACTAACTAGGTTCTTCATATTTATTTTTCACTGAAGGCAGTGTGTCCCGTCTAAGTGTGGGGTGCTGGTATTTGCATGCTATACTTCTCTATCCGCATTTGCATTTATGTTTGCTTTAGTTTTTTTTCGTTTTTAGTTTTAGTTTTTCTCATTTTTCATTTTTTTAGTAGTTAAATTTTTTTTACTTAGCTTTGCATGAAATTATTCTAATAGGCAGCATGATATTATAACAAGAGTTTGTGCTAAAATCATGACTACTGAGACGTTTAGGCTCTAATTGTGACTCACTATGTGATATTGTGTGGTTCAATTCCTTCGTCTGTTGGGTCGAGAGTCTATACTACTCCCAATAAAGTCGACCATGTGCCTTGTGTGTGTGAGATAATAGTATATTCTATGCTTGTGGCTGATGCTAGAACTTGCCTGGTATGTATGTAAAGCGAAAATAAAGAGTGTAAGTCTAGGAGATGATTTAGGCATTTCTTTGACAACCTAAACTTGTTTACCTTATTTTTACCTACCCATGAACATTTATCCTAGTTATCCTTTTTTTGAGCCTTTAGCCTATTTTCTTTGACAACCTCATATGTAAGCCTAATCCATTTTTTTCAAGACCATAATTTGACACAAATTCCTAAGTGCTTTAAATTGTAAAATTATGTGATGAAATAAGAGGAAAATGGGTGAGTATGATGCTTTAGAATGTATTGGTACTTGAATTTGTTATGAAAAAGAAGTGCTATCATAAGAGGTATGTTATGAAAATAAAAAGGAAAGAAAAAAATAAAACTAAAAAGTTAGTTAGGTTCAAAATTGAAAAACAAAAGAGGAGAAAAGGGGTGGTAGAATAAAAGAAAGAAGAAAGGTTGTTTGAAACAAAAGTGTTAATGATACAATGTGATATATTAAAGCGCTTAGGAACATAGTCACTATTTCTGGCCAAAATAGTCCTACCCATCCCTTAGCCTACATTACAACCATCAAAAGACCTATTTGATCCTAAGCTTAGCATTCTGACATTTAGTGGAGCATTACACTAAGGGCAAGCCTATGGACATCAGTTGCAGCATATGAATTCTCTGTGAGAGCGAGAGCAAGGATACTTTTACACCCATGTTTGAAAAATATGCTATACTTATGAGTGATTATGGGTAATATATTGTGAGACACACATGGTTGATGAGTTTTGGGTAGTTGTGTATGATTCTTTGTGCCTTAACTTTTGAATATGAGTTGGACACCATCACGAGTCTATGCTAGAGGTTAAATTGTTTCTACTAATGATCGGAAAACTACTCTTTGTTGATAATTGTTGTGCTTGTCTTGACGAATATTTTCTGTGTTACTGTGAAACCCTAAGTAAATGTTTAGATGGACATGATATTTTGTTCGAGGACGAACAAAGCTTTAAGTGTGGAGTGTTGATGATAGGCGAATTTACACGCCTGTAGCACTAGATTTTGCCCATATTTTAGCCAAGTTTTGAGAACAAATTACATATTTCATGCACTTTTAGTCCTATTTCTTGTAAGTGAGCTAACGAACATGATTAGCAAGTTTTCAGGTATAAATGATACAGAATTCAGCATTTTATAGATAACTTGATGCCAAAGAAAGCTTCACGAAAGGAGGAAAACAAAGCTTGGACACCAAGGACCTAAAGTAACGCATGGAAAACCTATCTCGGGCAAAAACAGCAATTCTGAAGACTTTGGGGACTAGCAGTAATTTATTAGGATTAGGTTAATGATACATTAACCTAGTAGGATTGGGTTAAGTAATTCATTAGCTTAGTAGGAATAGGATATGGATATTATAAATACCCTATTTTGCTAGAGATTTTATATCATCTTTCAATCTTTCTACTATTCAATCTTCTACTTCTAAGACATTCTTCTATAATTCTACAACTCTTCTAATCCTTCCATTAATTTTACTTTTTATTCATCTATTCAATTCTTAATTTCTGCAACAAGAGAATCGTTACTTGCAAAGAAAGTCACGCCTAAACGCCTACCACACTTTGCTACACGAAATCTTTATTTTGGTATAATAACAATGTCGATTGAGATTTCCTTCGCACTCATGGGTAACTAAACTTCTCTGTTGGGGTTATGGAAGCCTTATGAGATACTATCTAAGGCTACGAGTTTGTGAATTCGTGACACGTGCGTTGCTTATATCATTATTCTCTTCATCTTAATGCAAATTCTTGTGGTTGCAAATGCATAGAATACACCAGTATAGCATTAACTTGTTCAAAAGAAAAGTTATATGTCTGGAAAAGAGATAATGTCAAGGTAATAGGGTCCCATCCCCTATTAAAAAGTTATTGCCGTAACTGAATTAACTTCTTGGAGAATTTGTACCATTAGATACGCTTTAAGCTCGAAAGAGTTAAAGTGAAATAGTCCTTGTTTAGGTCGAAAGACGCTTGGATTTACCATCAAATACAATTCTCTATAAGCACATGCATGTCTAAATTCCGCACAACTCATAGCCAATAGAGACGTACAACTCATAAGGTGGACATAACTCCAACTTCTCAATTCTCATTGTTTTACATCTTACTAAACATTTTTTCTGTTTACTTTTCTATTTCTGTTTTTACTTTACTATTTTTGTTTACAGTACTTGCACATTACAATCCCCCCTTTTTTACGAGACTTGCACTAAAAGTCTAGTAATCTTTGCTTACTTGTTGACCAATCTATTCCCTGTGGGATCGATACCCAACCTAGTTGGGTTCTATATTTGACTACGACCGCTTTATACTCCTACGAGAGCTGTAGATTGAGCGTTATCACCCTACTAACTCCAACTACTAAAATAAACTAAGTAATGATATAATAAAGTAATGATCATGTTCTCGAAGGATGAGGACTCACTGCTAACCCTGAATGCTGAGACTGGAATGCTACTGATGCTCAGTAGCTCGTACATCTGAATTTATGGTAAAAAATACCATAGCGCAAATGCATCAGTATGATTGAATTTACTGGTATGCAAGTGAGGTAGGCTGAATGCAAGGGTTTATATAGGCATGAACAATACTATATGACCGAATAACATAAACGTGAGAATACAAGTATAAATACGTAAACTGTATCTAAGATCAAAACATCACTGAATCTAAATACTTATAACATAGGTTTTGTATAACTATTGTACTATTATCTGAATGACTGTGTTTGACAGTCTTGTTCCTGATGGAACTAGCTGAGTTCCATACTGAACTGGGTGACTGTATCTGACAGTCCTAAATTTTGTAGAAGAATCTAAGTTCTATTACTGTAACTATAGGAAGTAGTCATCTAACCGACATTCCCCAAATAAGGCAATATAGCTGAGTTGGCGTCTAATCTATAACCCCAATTGGAAGGGTGTCAAAACCGCGTCACTGGTAAGGACAAGTTGTGAGTGATCCCTTACCAAACAGGTACTCTAAGAAGAATAGTGGGACCCTCATCTAACAGATTAAGTCACCTCATCAACCCTCATCTAACAGGTTAGATGTCTCAACCTACGCTAGCTACGCAATTATGGAGTGCAAGGATTTTGTTCTAAGAATCACACCCTCTGCTCGCAGGTGTGTTCCTATCCTTGGGCTTACTCGGTGCTGAACCCTACTAATATCTAATTTGATACTAAATTAATTATACTGAACTAACTGGATCAATTTTACTAAGTTTTGTTTACTGATAGAGTATGACTGAGATCAGACAACTGACTGATATTACTGAGATTACTGAGTTTTTCTAAGTATTGAGACTGACTGAATTCTACTAAACATGTCTTGACTGAGAGGATATTGAAAACATGACACTGGCTCTAGGTACACAACTAATTTGTCGGGTACAAGTACCCCCAGGACTTGATTGCATAAAACTGACAAGACATGACACTTCTTGACAAGTTAAAAATTATAGTTCAATCATTGGGGATATTCATGATGTAATTGCATGCCACAATCTCACACATGAATAGAAGTGCATGTAAACATGTCATAATTTCATAAGCCTAATCTCATGAGCATTGCATCAATCCATCACAAAGCATAACAATAACACGGGAGTTATTTGAACTTAAGGGTGAAACATAGGTTCATCATTTTGGTCATAATTAAGTCATAAGGCATGTTTCCTATCCTCTTAGGTATTTTATCAAACACCTTGCATGCATAACTATAAGCTTAGGTTTGGACATTAAATTAATTCATCATGGTTGTATAAATCAATACAATTTAGTAGATTTCAATCCATATGCTATAATAAATTAATGAAAACACATTTGACTATTCCAACTTGGGTATCATACACAACCTCAACAATATTGTAATCGCTCCACAACGTAAACATCATAATTTATAATTTAAAATTGGATTCTTAGGCTTCATGGATGAAAGGAATCCATGAATGAACACTTGACATACCTGGGTTGATGATTTCTTAAAGATTTGTGGAGGAAAGCTTGAATTCTTGACTTGGAATTAAGCACCTAGGGTTTTATTGATCTTGGGTATTGATCTTTGAGAGAAACTCTAATTGGATGTTGTGAATGAATAATGAAGTTTTGAGCTATTGTATAGTATAATTAGGGCTTAAAATGGATGGAAAAATACCCAAATACCTTTTTAAATATGGCTTTAAATTGCTGAAAGGGATTTGCGATCGTCCGTCTCTGGATCGATGATCCGTCATTCTGACCATCACATGTGGACAAGAATAGGGACTCACTGCCTTAGTAGCGATGGCTTGGGCAACGGTCCATCGCAAGTTCGACAGTCCGTCAACCTGTCCACCGCACCTTAGCTAGAAGATTGACTTACTACATTAGCTGTGACGGTTTAGGCGATGGTCCATCGCAAGTTTGAAGGTCTGTTAACCTGTCTGTTGCACCTGGGCGGTTCGGACAACTCTCAATAAAACGTCCATAAATTCTTACTCCGATACCGAATTTGGACAAAATTGGTATTGTTGGAAAGCTAATTTAATTTCCCACATGATAAAGTGTCAAAATTGGGGAAATTATATCTAATTTAAATATTAATCATTAGGAATTCATCACTAACTATTCTAGAGACTAGATTTGACTTAATGAAAGTTTGGGTTATTACAATATCTCCCCCTTCGGAACATTCGTCCTCAAATGTGGCTAACTAAAAGGGGAGAAACAAAAGACTGAAGCACATCCTAAACATTAATGACTGAAACATGACTCCATGACTAACAAGACTGATAAACTAAATATATATCATATTGAACATGCATATCTCATGCATGAGTAACTTATTTATGACCGCATGACTGAATTACTGATAAGATGAGTTTCCCATCAAACTGAACATGCATATCTAATGCATGAATACATGACTGAAATGACACATGAATGCATGAATAACTATGCAATGGTACTTAATACCAAGATTATAATGGAATTCTGAACATGAAATGGATACCAAGCTTATCACTGAAATCTAAACATGAGATTGAAAAGCTTAAGAAGAACTGTTACCTTAAGCTAGATCTGGGTTTTCGGAGAAGAGGTGAGGATACTTGGTTTGCATATCTTCTTTTGATTCCCAAGTAGATCCCTCAACAGACTAATTCCATCAAAGAACTTTGACTAGGGGGACTTCTTTTTTCCTCAGTCTACAAGTCTGGTAGTCAAGAATTTTGAATAGAATCTCTTTAAAAGAGAGGTTGTTCTAAACATCTATGCTCTAAATAGGGACTACAACTGTTGGTCACCTATGCACTTCTTGAGCAAAGAGACATAAAAGACTGGATGAACTGATGCTAGATATTAAGGCAATTCGAGCTCATAAGCTACCTTGCCGAAGCGACTGAGAATTTTGAAGCAATCAACATATCGGGGGTTGAGCTTTCCCTTCTTGCTAAATCTTTTCACTCCCTTCATGGGAGAGATCTTTAGATAGACATAATCACCAATCTCGAACTCAAGATTTTTTTTGTGCACATCTGCATAAGACTATTGTCAGCTCTGAGCAGCCCAGAGCCTTTCTCTGATCAACGGGACTTTTTCTAAAGTGTTGAAAACTAAGTCAGGCCCTATAACTGAGGGTTCACTAGCTTCAAATCAACCGATTGGTGATCAGCATCTCCTACCATAGAGAGCTTCGAATGGAGCTATTTGAATACTGAAATGATAGTTGTTATTGTATGCAAACTCAATCAAAGGCAAGTGGTCATCCCAACTACCCTTGAAATCAATTGCAACACCCTTAGCATTTCTTCTAAAGTCTTAATGGTCCTTTATCTCTGTTTGAGGGTGGAAGGTTGTACTGAGATAAACTTGGGTACAAAGACTCTTTTGGAATGCTTTCCAAAAGTAAAAGATGAACTGGGTACCTCTGTCTAACATAATAGATAACAGAACACTGTGCAATCTGGCCAACTCTCTAATATAGAGTTTGGCATAATCCTCAGCTGAATAAAAGGTATAGACTAGAAGTAAATGAGCTGACTTGGTCATTCTATCTATAATGACCCAGAATGAATTATGCTGGCAACGAGTACGAGGCAAACATGTCACAAAGTCTATGTTCACTTCTTCCCACTTCCAAGTAGGAATACTGAACTCCTGCATAGACCCACTAGGTTTCTGATGCTCTATCTTAACCTACTGATATGTAAACACTTAGCCATAAACTGTTCAACATCTCTTTTCATAGTCCTCCACAAATAGATCTCTTGCAAGTGGCGATACATCATAGTGTCCCCTGGATGAATCGAGTAGCCCGCATCATGCGCTTCTACAAAAATTTGTTGCCTCAAGTCAGCTATACCTAGAATACACAGACGACCCTAGCAACATAAAACACCATCTCCCCCTTAGGAGAAAACCTCTACTTTCTGATCCTTGACTGACTCTTTCAACTTGATTAGTCTGGGATCTCTATATTTCTTTCCTTTCACCTCAGAAACTAGAGATAATTCTGAACTACTCTGAACCCATATGTCACCCTCTTCCGTATCAACTAAGCGAACACCTAGTCTGGTAAGATGATGGACTTCTTAAACTAGCTTCTTCTTAATATCCTCAACATGAGCAACACTACCCATAAATAGTCTACTAAGAGCGTCGGCCACTACATTGGGCTTGCCCAAATAATAAAGGACACTCATGTCATAATCTTTCAAGAGTTTTAACCATCTTCTCTGACAAAGATTGAGATATTTCTAAGAAAATACATACTGAAGGCTCTTATGATTTGTGAACACATCCACATGAACTCCATATAGATAATGCCTCTAAATCTTTACAGCAAATACTGCGGCTATTAACTTAAGATCATGAGTCGGATAATTCTTCTCATGGGGTTTAAGTTGCCTGGAGGCATCATCTATGACCTTACCATGCTGCATGAGGACACAACCCAAACCTACTATGGATGTATCACAATACACTACGAACCCATCTAGACCATATGGCAGAGCTAAAACTGGAGCTAAGGTTAGTCGAGTCTTCAACTCTTGAAAACTCTTCTCTCAAGGATCTGACCACTACAACTTGACTTTCTTCTGAGCCAATATGTACATAGGGGATGCAATAAAAGAAAATCCCTCAACAAACCTTCTGTAATAGCCATCTAAACCCAAGAAACTCCTAATATATGATGGAGAGACAGGTCTGGGCCAGTTTCTTACTTCATTGGTCTTTTAAGGATCATCCCTAGTTCCATCACCAAAAATAATATGACCAAGGAATGCCACTAACCTTAGCCATAATTCACACTTACTGAATTTGGCGAACAACTGATGATCTTTGAGGGTCTAAAGTGAAATTCAGAGATGGTTTGCATAATCTTACTCACTACAGTAGTAAATAACGATATCATCTATGAAGACTATGATGAATATGTCAAAGTACTGCTTGAACACAAAGTTCATCAATTCCATAAAAGCCACTGGGGTATTGGTAAGACCAAAGGACATAACCAAGAATTTGATGTGACCATATAGAGTATGAAAGACTATTTTTAGAATGTCATATTCTCTGACTCTAAACTGATGATAGCCTGATCTGAGGTCTATCTTAGAAAAATAGCTTGCACCATGAAGTTGATCGAATAAGTCATCAATTCTGGGAAGTGGATACTTGTTCTTGTCCATGAATTTATTGAGTTGACAGTAGTCTATACATATTCTGAGAGAATTATCTTTCTTTCGCACGAATAAGACTGGTGCACCACACGGGGACACAGTAGGTCTGATGAATCCCTTACCTAAGAGATCCTCCAACTGCTCTTTCAATTCTATGAGTTCTGTTGGTGCCATTCTGTATGGAGAAATAGATATAGGCTAAGTACCTGGAAGAATATTGATGCCGAAGTCTATTTATCTTTCTGGAGAAATTCCTAGAAGATCTTCGGGAAAGACATCTGAATATTCATTCACAACTGGGACTGATTTAAGACTGGGAGTTTCAGAACTAGAGTCCTTAACTCAAACAAGATAATAGACACATCCTCTAGATATCATTTTCCTTAACCAGAGGTAGGAAACAAGCTGACTTTTGAAAGATGAAGTGCTACCCCACCACTCTAGGATAGGTTAATTCGGAAAATGAAACTAGACAGCTCTATTTCTGTAGTCAACTGTGGCATAGCAGGAATGAAGCCAATCCATGCCGAGAATGACATCAAAATCAGTCATCTCTAATTTGACTAAGTCTGCTAAGGTGACTTTTTGAGACACCATAACCAGACAGTTCCTGTATAACCGTCGGGCTATGATGGTTTTAACCACTGGGGTAGGGACTGAGAAGGGCACTGCTAGAATTTCGAGACTAAATCCAAAATCAACTGCTATATAGGGAGTAACAAAAGACAAACAAGCTATAGGATCTAGAAAACCGTAAACATGAAAGTGAAAGATCTGTAACGTACCAGTAACCACATTAGGAGAATTTTCCTGATCCTATTTGGATTAGAGAGCATAAAGTTGATTTGGGTGTTGCCTACTAGTAGAACTGCAAGTGGCACTCTGCTAATTTGGGCGACTAAACTGAGCTTGGGAATGATTACACTGACCCTGATATCCTGGCTGGGGACAATCTCTAACTTTGTGGCCTAGCTTTCCACACCTAAATCAAACATCACTACTAGCTCTTTAAGTACCCTGATGGTGCTTACCACATGTCTGACAAAGAGGATGGGTACAAGAACTACTAACACTGCCCTTTGACTTAGAGCCTAGCGCCTTATATCTATTACCATCCTTGAACTTAGTAGCTGGAGAACTGGCTGAGAAATGAGATGGAATGAATGACTTAGGACAAAACTGAGAATGGTTTCCTCCCTCTAAATTAGGTTAAGCAAAGCTGAAACTACCTGTCCTTGCTCTTTTATTCTGCTTCTCCGCCATCTTAATCTTTTTCTTCTCTATCTGCTGAGCATGAGGCATAAGTGCATCTATGTTTATGTCACTATTCAACATCGCAGACCTACACTCATTGACCACACTATCATTCACCCTAGAAACAAACTTACTCATCTTGGCCCTTCTATCTACAACCATATGAGGAACATATCTGGATAATTATGTAAACTTAAGAGAATACACTTTTACCATTATGTTGCCTTGCCTGAGGTTGATAAATTCTAAAACCTTAGCTTCTCTCAGCTCTAGGGGAAAGAACCTCACTAAGAAGGCGGTGACAAACTTCTCCCACTCTATGGATCTAGCATCTACTGATATGTAGCTAGCTCAGCACTCTCACTGGGAGTAACCCCAATAATATTAGTAACCTTTTAAACCTGATCGATGAATTCCTAATGGTCCTCATCTGACTTAGACCCAAAAAAGGTTGAAGGATTCATTCGGGTGAAGTCCTGAATCCTGGCTATAGCTGAATTGGCCACTGAGTTGGCCGAAACGACAGCTAGTCATTCATTTTGAGCAGTAAATAACTGAGCAAGAGTAGTGAATGCAGCTCTGAACTCTGCATGATAGACGTGTTTACCCAAAAGATCTTCGGGCTGAGGGGCTGACTGATTCCTAGTTCTCTTCTTAGGAGGCATGTTCTGTAAATAGAAGAGAAAGGGATTAAACTGAGGGATTAACGTGCGATTATGCTCACTGGCATGACATGAATACTAAAAAATAGGAAACTATTCCTAAAACATCTCATAGCCTCCTATACATAAATGTGGCGTGCAACACACACATGCTCAAGACCTTACTAGATGTGGTTTTTAGACATCCTAGGACACTATTGAACCTTTGGCTCTGATACCAAGTTTATAACGCCCTGAATATGGTACCCGTAATTCAACACAATGCTCATGATCCTGAAGGACCACAAGCTAACCCTGATTGATATTTGTACCTCTATACTATATGACATCATGCAAAATATGAAAATAATAGACTGGAACATGCCATAGCATTTAAAATGGATAAAAACTACTATCTGAGAGTATGGTATGTCAATACCAAAACATGAAATAAAATAAACTGTTTGAATATATTTTGGTCTGAAATCCTCTAAAATTGAACTATCTGAATAAGGAGTTGATGGAACATGTCCCCAAATAACTCCAACTACTGAAATAAACTAAGTAATAACATAATAAAGTTATGATGATGTCCTCGAAGGATGAGGACTCACTGCTAACTCTGACTACTGAGACTGGAATGCTACTGATGCTCAGGAGTTCGTACTTTTAAACCTATGGTATAAAATATAATAGCACAAATGTGTCAGTACGATTGAATATACTGGTATGCAAGTGAGTAGGTAGAATGTAAGGGTTTATATATGCATGAACAATACTATCTAACCAAATAACATGAATGTGAGAATACAAGCATAAATACGTGAACTGTATCTGAGATAAAGACATCACTAAATCTAAATATTGATAGCATAGGTTCCGTATAATTATTATACTATTATCTAAATAACTGGGTCTAACAGTCCTATTTATGATGGAACTATCTGAGTTCCATACTGAATTAGGTGACTATATCTGACAGTCCTGAATTCTGTAGAACTATCTGAGTTCTATTATTGAGACTGAGACTGAGACTGTAACTGTGGGAAATAGTCATCCAACCAACATGCTCTAAATAAAGAAATATAGCTAAGTTGGGGTACAATCTGTAACCTTAATTAGAATGGTGTCAATACCGCACCACTGGTAAGGAAAAGTTGTGAGTGATCCCTCATCTAACAGGTACTCTAAGGAGAATAGTGGGACCCTCATCTAACAGGTTAAGACAACTCATTAACCCTCATCTAATAGGTTAGATGTCTCAACCTACGCTGGCTACATAGTTCTGGAGCGCAAGCATTGCTTCTAAGAATCACACCCTATACTCGCAGGTGAATTCCCATCCTTGGGCTCACTTGGTGTTTATTCCTACTCCTATCTGATTAGAAACTAAATTAATTATACTGAACAAACTGGATTGAGTTTATTAAGTTCTGTTAACTAACGGAGTATCACTGAGATCTTATAACTGACTAAGATTACTGAGTTTTCCTGAGTCATGAGACTTACTGAATTCTATTGAACATGGCTTGACTGAGAGTATCTTGAAAACATGACACTAGCTCTAGGTACACAATTAAATTATCGGGTACAAGTACCCCCAGGACTCGATAGCGTAAAGCTGACAATACATGACACTTCTTGATACATGACCATAGTTAACAGTTTATAGTAAAATCATTAGGGATAATTATGAAGTATTTGTATGCCACAAGCTCACACATGAATAGAAGTGCATGTAAAGATGTCATAATTTCATAAGCCCAATCTCATGAGCATTAAATCAATCCATAACAAAGCATAACATTAACATGGGAGCCATTTGAACTTAAGGGTGAAACATAGGTTCATCATTTTGGTCACAATTGAGTCATAAGGCATGTTTCCTATTCTCTTAGGCATTTTATCAAACACCTTGCATACATAACTGTAAGCTTAGGCTTGGACATTATATTAATTCATCATGGTTGCATAAATCAACAAAATTTAGTAGATTTCTATCGATATGCTAGCATAAATTAATCAAAACATATGTAACGATTCCAACTTAGGTATCATACACAACCTCAACATAATCGTAATCAATCCATAACATATACATCACAATTTATGATATAAAATTGGATTCTTGGGCTTCATGGACGAAAGGAATCCATGAATGAATACTTGACATACCTTGGTGGATGATTTCTTAAAGATTTTCGGAGAAAATTTTAAATTGTTGACTTTAAATTAAACACCTAGGGTTTCTTGTTCTTGCGGATTGATCTTTGAGAGTAACCGTAATTGGATGTTATGAATGAATAATGAAGTTATGACCTATTGTCTGGTAAAATTAGGGGTTAAACGGGTGGAAAAAGACACAAATACCCTTTTAAAAATGACTTTAAATTGCTGAATAGGATTTGCAATGGATCGTGCGATGGTCCGTCGCTGGATCAATGTCCATTATTCTAACCGTCACATGTGGACAAGAATAGAGACTCACGGATTTAGTAACAAAGGTTTGGGTTACGGTCTGTTGCAAGTTCGACGGTCCGTCAACCTAGTAATCACACCTTATCTAGAAAATTAACTTACTTCCTTAGCTGCGACGGTTTAGGCAATGGTCCATCACAAGTTTGATGGTCCATCAACCTGTCCGTCGCACCTGGGCGGTTCTGACAGCTCTCAGTAAAATGTCCATAACATTTTACTCAGATACCAGATTTGAACGAAATTAGTATCATTGGAAAGCTAATTCAATTTTCCACATGATAAAAAATCAAAATTGAGAAATTCTATCTGATTTTAATATTAATTATTAGGAAGTCATCACTAACTCTTCTAGAGACTAGATTTGACTTAAAGAAATTTTGGGTTATTAAAGTTCAACTAGATACACTATGGTGGAAGTATTTCCTATGTACACAATATTCAATTTGAACAATCTTTCTTTTTTTTTCTTATTACTACAAAACTCCCAACCACCGCACATATCAACTTTTCAACACCACGAGCTATTACTTTGCGGCTTTAATTTCACCTTTTTCCTACTTGAATTTTAAACTCCTTAATTCAATTAAATTGTAAATAAAGATCTTAGGAGCTTTAGATGTAATTAAGGTCAATTAAAGAAAGAGATACATGCTACATATGATGCTTCTAAAGGATATAAGCTAAAGGATCAACAGGGATAACTAATATTATGCACACTGGTTGGTCTAAAAAAGGATATAACATGTCTATTAAAGAAATTCCTATATCATCTCCTAAACCCAAACTCTTTATTTTGCTTTGTATATACAGCATAAAAGTTCTAGAAATCAAGTAAACATGGAATACCCAAAAACCTCACATACATATTTTAATACCCCGTACTTTTTCCTAGCTTGAAACTATCCCAAAAATGATAGAATCTTTCTTTGAAAGATGAAATAACTTTCGTACATGTGGAATTTTTTAGATTTTCACTTTTTATCGTGTGTTAAATTGAATAAGTTTTCCAACGATACCAATTTTGTCGAAATCCGGTATCAGAGTGAATGTTATGGACATTTTATCAAGATTTGCCAGAATTTCCCAGGTGCGACAACCATGTTGATGGACCATCGATCCAGCGACGGACCGTCGCCTTGACCATCGCAGCCAAAGAAGTGAGGCAACCTTCTGGATAAGGTATGATGGACAGGTTGATGGACCGTCAAACTTGCAATGGACCATTTCCCATGCCGTCACTACTTAGGCAGTGAATCCTTTTCTTGGTCCACGTACGACGGTTGAAACAACAGACTGTCGAGCCAACGACAGACCATCGCACGAGCTATCACACATCCCGTTCAGTTATTTTTATGTTTTTTTAAAGCAGATTTTTGTTCTTTTACCACTTATTTTTAAACATAGTAATATACGACCAAGGCTCAAAAATTCATTATTCTTCCACAACATCAAAAATTAGGGTTTTCTCCCTAAGAGCAATCCTTAAGCAGCAAAATCCAAATCTTCTTCAAGAACTAAGAGATTCAAATTCTTCAAGTTCAAGTACTTTAAGAAACTCAGTACCAAGTATGCATAGTATTCATTCATGGACTCCTTCTTTAATGAATCCCAAGAATCTCTTTTCAAAGTTCAAGTGTACATATTTCTTTATGTGGAATTGGTAAGTGTAGATTCATGTGAACATATGATTAAACCCTTGGATGATGAAATTAGAGTTGAATCATGATGTTTATTTGTTTTATAATGTTGTCTACATATACTATGATTACCATGTGTTTGATTAAATGCCTATGTGAAGGAAAAGTGCCCAACTAGTATGATTTTATGCAATCCTCTTGTATGTACAAGTTTATGCAAATCACATATTTGATGAAATGCCTCAATAAATGAATTATAGATTTTGATGTTGGTCATGTATTCAAGAAAGTCATTCTTTGTCAGTTTCTTTTCATAGAGTTCTGGGGGTACTTGTACCCGACAATTTAGTTGTGTACCTAGAGCCAGTGTCATGTTTTCACTATATCCTCAGTCAAGCCATGTTCAGTAGAATTCAGTTAGTCATGTGACTCAGGAAAACTCAGTAAAACTTAGAAATCCCAGTAATCTCTGAAAGCTCAGTAATACAAAAATCTCAGTAATAATCCATCAATCAACGAAATTCAATTAACTCAGTCCAGTTCAATTCAATAATTCATGTACAATATTTATTCAGATAGGATTAGAAATTAGCACCGAGTGAACCCAAGGATGGGAACACATACTGTCATATTAGCGTATGATTCTTAGAAGTCATCCTTACGTTCCAGAACTATGTAGCCAACATAGGTTGAGACATCAAAACTGTCAGATGAGGGTTGATATGGTGGATAAGCATTGTCAGATGAGGCCCCTACCATTCTATTTTGGAGACACTGTCTGCTGAGGGTCACTCACAGCTTGTCCTTACCGGTTGTGTGGTATTGACACCCTTCCAATTAGGGTTACAAATTGGACCCCAAATCAGCTATAATGCATTATTTGGGGCATGTCAGTTAGATAACTACTTCCCACACTTTCAGCTAAGGAAATTAGGACTGTTAGATACAGTCATTCAATCTCAGTAATAGAACTCATATAGTTCTACAGAATTCAGGACTATCAGATACAGTCAACTTAGAATAGTACAAAACTCAGCTAGTTCTATCAGATTTAGGACTGTTAGGTACAGTCACTCTTGTTATCAGTTATATCAGTCATCAGAACTTTGTTACCAATCATGTTTGTTATCAGTAAATTTATGTTATCACGATCTCAGTTATAGTTACTATGTATTCATGCATGCATTCTCATATTCATATTAGTCAGTTAGTCAGTATTGTTCATACATATGAACCACATACTTTTATCCTACCTCACATGCATACCAGTACATTCAAAGTACTAATGCATTTGCGCTATGGTGTCTTATACCATAGGTTCAGATACACGAGCTCCAGAGCATCAGTAGATTCCAGTCTCAGCAGTCAGAGTTAGCAGTGAGTCCTCATCTTTCGAGGACATAACATTACTTTATTACCTCATTAATTTATTTATTAGTTGGTGTTAGTTGGGGACATGTCCCATTAACTCCTTATTCAAACAGTTCAGTCATGATTTAGAGGCTTTTCAGACTATAGTATGTTCAGATGGTTTATTTTAGTTGTTTTGGGTATTTCATACCCCACCCAGATGTAATATTTTTATCATATATTATATCTCAGTGTTGAACCTTATGAACTTTCAGTTCATGTTTCAGCATTATATAGTATATTATGCAGTATATTACGCACAACCCACATTTACTTTTTCATTTACCGTGAGGATATAAATTTCACCCTCAACCTCGTATCTATTTTTTTGCTTTGCTCATAGGGTGGTGGTATAATGATGAAGGAACCGAGTAATGGATAGTTCATGGTAAACCCCTCAACCTTAAAGTGAGGTATATTTTTGGGTCGTGAATCCCCATTGAAAATTTTTCTCCACACATGTAAATTCATCTTTCAAAATCATAAACATCAAGAAAAATTGGATGAAATCAATTTCATTGGAAAGAGGACTCACAGAGCTTTCCATTGATATATAGTAGATCACCTAGATCATTATGTACAAGGAGTTTTGATTATTTAAATTTTAAGCAAAAATACACCAGGCCTCAGTACTTTTTCCTGCACGTTTTACTGTTCACTACTATTCACGGTTCAATCGGAATGTTCATAACTCGTTAGTCGGATGTCCGTTTTGGATGATCCATATATAGTTGGAAAGCTTATTTGATACTCTACGCAATGGTGGGCCATAATATAAGAAATTCCACATGAAAAATTTATAATCATTCTAGATTATAGAACCCAACACGTTTACACACAAAAAATCAACAAAAAATTTCCCGGGGTATTACATCATCACCCCCTTGGAAACATTCATCCTCGAATGACGCTAGACATTCCAATATTAGATAGGGAATAGTGCATACAGATGAAACCATTCGTTAGACTCATCACCACATCATTTCTCACTCCGAATGCAACATAGAATGCATAAATTCAAGATACTACAGCTTAACACATAATAAATGACAGCTGAACTGCTGCAACTTTTATCAAAAATGCATGATTTAGGAAAGAACGGTACCTTAGGCTTGATCGGAGTTCGCCAAAAATAAGTGTGGGTACTTGGATCGCATATCCGCCTTAGCTTCCCAAGTTGCACCCTCAAAAGATTGGTTTCGCCACAACACCTTGACCAAGGAAACTTCTTTGTTCCTTAGTGTTCGGGCCCTAAAATCAAGATTCTTAGCAGAAATCTCATCAAAAGAAAGATTTTCTTGAATGTCAGCACTCACAGAGGAATCCACTATCATAGCATCGCTAATATGCTTTCTAAGCATGGAGACATGGAATATTGGATGAACAGAGGAAAACTCGAAAGGCAACTCAACCTCATAGGCTACCTTACCAACACGGCTAAGAATTTCGTAAGGACCAACATAATGGGGACTAAGCTTCCCCTTCTTTCTAAATCTCTTCACCCCCCTCATGGGTATAATTTTCAGATAAACTAGGTCACCAACTTCAAACTCAAGGTCTCTCCTTCTAGCATCCACATATGACTTCTGACAACTCTGTGTAGTTTTCAACCATTTCCTAATCAACTTAACTTTTTCCATAGCCTGAATACCGAATCAGGACCACTCACAGCTGCTTCACCCACCTCGAATCAACCTATGGGTGATCTACACTTCCTCACATACAAGTATTCAAACGGAGCCATGCCAATACTAAAGTGGAAACTGTTATTGCAAGCAAACTCTATCAACGGTAAGTTATCATCCTCACTTGCCTTAAAGTCAAGTGCACAAGCTCTCAACATATCCTCTAAGGTATGGATGGTCCGCTCAGCCTGACCATTGGTCTGCAAATAAAAAGTAGATCTCAAAAGCACTTGGGTACCAAGACCCTTCTGAAAAGCTTTCCAAAATTAAGAAGTAAACTGAGTACCCCTATCCGAAATGATAGATAAGGGAACTCCATCCAGTCTGACTAGCTCTCGAATAGATAATCTAGCGTAATCCTCAGCAGTATATGAAGTATGAACAGGCAATAAATGAGCAGACTTAGTCAACCTATCAACCACAACCTAAATAGAATTAAGATGGCATTGGGAAGGAGGTAAACCAATCACGAAGTCCATATTTATCTCTTCCCACTTCCAGGTAGGAATACTAAACTCTTGTATCATACCACTAGGCCTTTGGTGTTCCACCTTAACCTGTTGGCATGTTGCACACTTAGATACAAACAATGCTATATCTTTCTTCATTCCACTCCATCAATAGATTTCCCGCAAGTCTCGGTACATCTTGGTGGCACCAGGATGAGTAGAATATCGCGCCCCGTGCACTTCAGCCATAATCCTCTATCTCAGATCATCATTATTCGGGACACACAATCTACCCTGCAATATCAACATACCATCTCCCCATTAGGATAAAACCTCTACTTTTTGGTCCTTGACTGAGTCCTTCTGTCTAACCAAACTAGCATCTAAGTATTGCTTTTGCTTCACTTCCGAAACCAAGGAGGATTCGGAACTAATCTGAACCCCTGTACTACCCTCAACAGAGTCAAACAACCTAACCCCCAATCTAGCCAAATGATGTACATCATGAGCCAACTCTTTCTTACCTTCTATCACATGTGAAACACTACCCATGGACACACTACTTAAGGCCTCCACCACAACATTGGCCTTGCCCGGATGGTACACTCATATCATAGTGCTTTAATAATTTGAACCATCGTCTATGCCTAATGTTCAATTCTCTCTGGGTAAATACATACTGCAGACTCTTATAAGCAGTGAAAACATCAACATGGACACCATACAAATAGTGTCTCCAGATTTTCAAAGCAAACACAACAGCAGCCAACTCAAGGTCATGGGTGGGGTAATTTTTCTCATGGGGTTTCAACTGTCTAGAAGCATAAGCTATCACCTTACCCTTCTTCATTAATACGCAACCCAACCCAACTCTCGAAGTATGATAGTACACCACAAAACCATCAACACCATCAGGCAAAGTCAAAATAAGGTCTGATATGAGTCTCGTCTTCAACTCCTAAAAAATCTTCTCACAAGATTTGGACCACAAGAACTTCACTTTCTTTTGGGTAAACTGAGTCATAGGAGACTCTATAGAGGAGAAACCCTTAATGAAACAATGTTAATAGATAGCTAAACTCAAGAAACTTTATCTATCAGTCGAACAAATAGGTCTAGGCTAATTTCTAATAGCTTTGGTCTTCTGGGGATCAACTCTAATACCCTCGGAAGAAATGATATGACCCAGAAAAGAAGCTGACCTTAGCTAAAACTCACACTAACTGAACTTGGCAACAACTTGTGATCTCTAAGGGTTTGCAAGATAGTTCGGAGATGATCAAAATGTTCATCCTCACTATGGGAGTACACCAGTATATCATCGATGAACACTATGACAAACATATCCAGATATGGTCTGAACACTCAATTCATGAGGTCCATGAAAGCTGCTGGGGCATTACTTAACCCAAAAGACATAACAAGAAACTCAAAATTGCCATAACGAGTTCGAAAAGCAGTTTTTAGGATGTCACACTGCCTAACTTTAAGTTGATGATAGCCAGAACGAAGTTCTATCTTTAAGAAATAACTTTCACCTTTCAATTGGTCAAACAAATTATCTATTCTTGGAAGGGGGTACTTATTTCTTTCGGTGACTTTATTCAATTGGCGGTAATTAATGCAAATACTCAAAGAGCCATCTTTCTTTCTCACAAACAACATAGGAGCACCACAAGGACAAACCCTGGACCTTATGAAACCCTTATCTAGTAGATCATTGAGTTGCTCTTTCAACTCCTTAAGTTATGCAGGGGCCATACGGTAAGGAGTAATAGAAATAGGCTGAGTATTGGGTAAAAGATCAATCCCAAACTCTATCTCTCAATTAGGAGGTATCCCTGGGAGATTATTCGGAAAGATATCAGAAAACGCATTGAGGACGTTAACAGATTGGAGAGTTGGAGTCTCAGACTTAGTGTCTTTGACTTTAACCAAATGGTAAATACACCCCTTAGAAATAAGATTTCTAGATTTACTGTAAGAGATAAAATAACTCTTGGGTGACACAGAATTCCCAGACCACTCAAATAGGGATGCACTCAGAAACTGAAACTTGACCACTTTAGTCCAACAATCAATAGAGGCCAAAGAAGAATGCAGCCAGTCCACACCCAGAATCACATTCAAATCTACCATGTCTAATTTAACCAGATCAGCCAACAAGACTCTATGAAGAACGGTAATAGGACACTTTTTATACACTTTCTGGGCAACAATCAAATTACCCACTAGGGTAGAAACTAGGATAGGCTCAAGAATAATCTCAGGACTCATTTCAAAATTCACAGCAATCAAAGGTTTAACATATGAGAAACTGGATCCAGGATCCAACAAAGCATACACATCAAACTGAAATATACGAAGCATACTAGTAACAACATCGAGAGATTCCTCCTGTTACTAGTGGGACGGTAAAGAAGAGAATCTATTCTGGTGCTGCCCGCCAGCATTACTAGAAGAGGTGCCCTGAGCTGGGGCTTGGCGAGTCACTGGAACTGGAGCACTAAAAGTCTTAATCTGGGTCTGAGGGCGATAGTCACAATGCACTTGTCCATCCTATGGACAATTTGTAACTCTGTGACCCATGTCACCATACCAGAAACAACCACTCTTCTCACCCCAACACTCACCCAAATGAGCCCTACCATACTTAAGACATAGGGGATAATTTGGCTTACTATCAACACTGTACTAGGACGTGGATGCATATGACCTGCTACCTTGCTCCTGCCTACCACTAGGAGTAGATGATGGTACTGGCATAGACGAACGATCCTGATACTAAGGGCGACTCCCTCCCTATGATCTAGTCTAACCCTGTCTGTGCTGCTCAAACCTAGCTCTCTTATTCCCTCTCATTCTATCTCTCTCATTAATATTGTTTGCCTCAATCTATTTGGCATAATTCATCAGCCTAGAAAGATTCATCGTACTATTCAACATAGAAGACCTACACTCCTTGACCACATAACTAGATACTCCAGTCACAAACTTGCTCATACTAGCCCGATTATCAGCCAGTAAGTCAGCAGCATACTTGTACAACTGATTGAACTTTAGACAGTACTCCCTAACAGTCATAGAGCCCTGTCGCAGGTCCATAAACTCGACCACCTTTGCCTCCCTTATCTCCAAAGGGAAAAACTTATCCAGGAATACAACCTGGAACTCTTGCCAAGTTGTAGGGACAACTCTCTCACCTTTACCTTTCCTCCAAGCAATAACCCAGTAATAAGAAAGGTCTTTCAACCTATATGCATCCACCTTCACACTATGTTCCTCAGATACATGCATCACCAGAGTAATCTTCGATACCTCCTCTAAAAACAACCGTGGATCTTTATCAGACTTGAACCCATAAAATTTCGACGGATTCATCTGCATGAAGTCACGGATCTTGGTAGCAACTAAATTACCTCCCTGCTGCTGTGGAGCCGGGGTTGGTTTGGCCTAAACATTTGCAGTAATAGCTTAGGCCAGCGCCTGAAATTCAGCATAAGACATGTTTTCATTCAATGGGTCAGCGGGTTGAGTTGCTGACCATTATTATTTCTTCTCGCTCGATGTAGAGGCATATTTCTGAAAGAGAAGAGAAGAATCAATAGCAGAGAGAGACACTTTAAGCACAATAGACCTCTAAAAGAAAGAATCACACTTTTTCCTAAAACGTCTTATAGCCTATTGCTTATAGATGTGGCGCGCTACACACTAATGATCAAGACTCTACTTAACGCGGCTTGTCAAACTCCCTAGTACTCCTTAAAACCTTAGGCCCTAATACCAAGTTTGTAACGCCCCGAAAAATGGGTCCTGGAGCGTCACACAGTGCTTGAGGCTACGAGTACACCCAAGCAAACCCTTTGAGCGATTTTGATTCAGTTCCACACAAATCAATAGGGTTTCCATAAATAACCCTCAAATATCAACAGAGTAATCATCATCCAAGAATAAAAGAATTTTAGAAAGATAACAAAATAGTACTTATTAGTCAACTCCTAACATTAATACTAGTCTGACCAGCCTCTAAGAAAATCAATAAAATCATCGAGCCATTGATACATGCCCTAAATGACTTATACTTAGTTATCAAATGTAAACTATTCCGTGAAACCAACATTAGAGATCACGTCGTCGAAACATGAGGACGCACCACAACAGAGGATGTAGAATAGTACGCCTAAAGAATCACTGTCGAACATGGAGTTGAGCACCTAAACCTACATTCTAAGAAATTGCAACCCACATCCAAAGATTTGGGTCAGTACCATGGAAATCTTTGGATGTGGGTTGCACCCCCATATACTCGGTTCCTTTCCATGGTGATAAAAATCCCACATACCTTGAATGATGAACTTTAGATCGATACTCATTTTTGAGATTTAATCGTGCCTTTGAATGATGGTTCTTGGAGTTCTTGAACTAGGAACTTAGAATCTTGAATAAATTTGTAGAATTAATAGTGAACTTTGGAGGTTCTTGAAGTTGGATGTGGGATCTTAGAATTTTCTGTTTGAGGGAATTTGATGAAATATAACAAATAATGCTTCTAATAGGCTTTAATATAGGGTTTGGATGGATTTTGGGTGAGGGGGAAATACCAAAACGCTCCTAAAAATAAAAAAAAATCTCGAATCTGTCCTTTGGTGGACTGTTTTGATAGTCTAAAGTAGATCAATCATAACATTTTACTCCAATATCCAAATTGGATGAAACAAATTTCATTAGAAAGAGAAATCTCATATCTTTCTATTGATATATAGTATCTCACCCAGATCATTGTGTACGAGGAGTTATGATCGTTTGAATTTTACCCAAAAATTCACTTTTGATAGGCTAAAGTATATCGACCATAACTTTTTGTTTCGATTGACAAATTGAATGAAACTAATTTCATTGGAAAGAGGACTCATAGAGCTTTCCGTTGATATATAGTATATCACTCATATCATCATGTACAAGGAGTTATGATCATTTAAATTTGGAGAAAAATACGTCAGGCCTCAGTACTTTTTCCTGCACGTTTTACTGTTCACTACTACTCACGGTTCGATCGAAATGTTCATAACTCAACGCACGGGTGTCCGTTTTGGATGATCCATATATCGTTGGAAATATTATTCGATACTATACGCAATGGTGGGTCATAATCTAAGACATTCCACACAGAAAATTTATAATTGATTCTAGAAGATTGATCCTAACATATTTACGCACAAAATTTCAATGAAAATTTTTTTGGTGTATTACATGGTCTCTCTTTCACCTGTTTGGCAACTTTAGTTTTTGAGTACTCAGACTTTGTTAAATTATCAGCAACTTTTTATGAATCTGGTTAGGGAGCGAACTCTGCGTCTACCTCCTTAGTTGTCTTTGAAGGACTTTCATTTATCTTTTTTACATTCCTCAAAGTGATTGCTTTCACTTAATTAGAAGGTTCATTATCACTTGGAAAATCACCTTGAGGCCTGGTGTTTTGGGTTTTCTGCAATTGCCCGAACTGACACTCAAACTTCTTCTGAAGTACTCTTTTATTTTTGAGTTCAGCAACCATCTATTCTTGGGTGGCCATGATCTTCTTTAACATGTCCGCTATGTTACTATCCTATGTGTTTTGTTGCTGCTGGTGGTTGTTGTTCCAGGATTAATTCGGTGTTAGAGTCTACAACTTTTGACTATAGGCATTACCATAATTTGGCCTTTGAGCATTTCCCATAAACATGATTGACTCACAATTTAAAAACCACACATAGTTGCGGAGTGACCACTATCGCCACAAACCACAGACCAACTTGTGGTCTGCTCCATATACAAGATAGTACCCACCTCATCTGATGAAGGTATTGTCCATGAATTTCTATCAAAATCTAGAAAAAAAGCCTCTCGATTGGATCCCCCATAAAAACAACAAGAATCATCATCACTCAAAAATAATCTATCTCAGGCTGACATATCAAGATGTGTGATAAAATAAAGTAAAAGAAACTAAAAAGAAATAAATAAAATACTAAAATATGTACAACTCAATATAGCTAAACTAAAAATGAGATAGTTGCCTATTTAGATGTCCCCAGCAATGGCACCAAAAACTTGTTGCGCCCAAGCGGACATGCAAGTTTACGTGGTCTTACCAAGAAGTAAAGTGGCCCTTTGGAATCCAAGTATCGATCCTATAGGGACTTGCTTTAATGACTATCTAATTTTAGTTTACTATTTTGATTAAAGTAGTGTAAACATAACTGAAAGACTCTTAGAGTTGTAGACTAAAACTAAAGTAGACAATGCGTAAAAGTAAATTTCTTGGACAATCAATGAGGAGAAACCCAATGTTAAGCCCCTGCAAACAATCATACTAAGCTATTAAAATTCATTGGTTAGATTACTTATCTTTGTTGCTGATCCACGGGGTTGATATTATGATTATGGTCTCTTGAGCCTCTAATGACTATCTGACTTAGACTCACAACTACACCATTGAGAGGAGATGTAATAACTAAGATAAACACATTAATATTTCATCCCGTAGTGAACCAAATAGGTCACGTAGGTATATCTCTATTCTAAATGAAAATTATAACTTCATTCTATAGAAGATTATAATCATATTCTACTTACCCCACGTTCTATCCTCTTGTTCCTCCTCTTGGGCTCACAAGATGGCAATGAATGTATTCTAAGGGTAGATTAATCCATAAAATAGTTATAACAAGGATAAATAAAAAAACAAATACGATAATAAATAAATACCAAATCAATTCAAAGCAATAGTATTCATGTTCTTGGCCTTAACCACAGAAAAGGGGCTTTTAGCCACTCATGGACATAACAATAATCGCAAAGGTATAAATCATGTTAAAATCAATAAAAAAACTAAAGTAAATAATTAAAAACCCTAATTTACATGTTTTCCATCCTCTTTCCAAGTTTCACAGTCGTCAAAGGGTTTTAGCATTATATTTAAGTGTCCTATTTATAGGAGGACAAAACTGCCGAAATTGGACTGGGGTCCGCGTTGTGCCCTCAATAGAAGTATCTAGGGTGTGAGAAGTTCCCTAATCATAGAGACACATTTCTTTAATTCCCTTATTAATCTCTCTATGTGTGGCAGATTCACCATAGCGGTGGATAAGCCCCGCGACAGACGTCCATTTTACGTCAAATCTTGTTTGTGTTTTTTTCCATCCATGTCAAGCCTTAGGGTGTTGTTTCCACTTTATTTACAACCTCTGTATCATTCATATATAATCATCATAAAATATCAAATCATTCTTTAACATCAAACACCACGAACTTTAGTTCAAAACAACACAACATCCAAGAAGCTAAGAATACTAGTTTTACCCCTTTTGATCTTAAATTTAGTTTTAACTATTGGCTTATTTCAATTGAACCTAAAACACTCTAAATAAGTTGTTATACACAAAATTACACAATCATACAAATAGTAACCCATCATACGCACTAGAATTCTTCTAGATCAAATAGAACAACACCTAACTCAAACTAGTAACACTAGTTTTCTCGTTTTCACTGTAAGTGACCAATTTAAGTACAAACTTGTATGGAAAACACCTCAAACATTGTAATAAAGTACTTAAACACTTGAATTTTCAATTATACTATTATCAACTCATTAATCACTCAAATTATCGTCAAAATAAAACTAAATAAGCTCAGATAACAACACTGAGGTGCATAAATCCACCTTAGATTAGTTTGTGGCTACATTTATTCATAATGTAAGTACCATATGTAGCCTACACTCCACAGTCAAATAGTTTTCAACATTCAGCTAGCAGGGAAAGAGTTCTCTTATTTTGGGACTCAAGTTAGTTGCAGTTCCTATATTTTATTTCCATTATTCTTATGTATTGTTTAGCGTTAGTTGGGGGTCGCATCCCGACTATCTATCGTCAGTATAGTGGAGGATTCATAGATGGTCAGTCAGAGTCAGTATTTGTAATTTAAGTTTCTCTTTCTCTCAGATTACATTGTTGTAAACTTTGATCGGTTATGTATTGAAATAGTTTATATCATATTGATTATTCTTCCACTCAGTTACTTAACTTTTATAAACAGATTTAATCAGTCGCTCAAGTATTATGCCAGTACATGGGTTAGCTTGGGATCACTTATGGTTCTAAGCATCGTGTTATGACTAGGGAGTAGTCTCGGGTCATGATAGAAGTCAACTCATTAACTTGGATTATTCCTACAAGGATGACCTAATAGCAATTCAAGCTAAATGTAATCCTCAAATATAGGACCACACAAGGATAAAAAATATCATTATCATTAACCAAACCACACGAGGATCCTCCACTATTGTTATCAAAACTAGACTACATAAGAATCCTAGATACTTTTATCATTAATGGTCGAACCATACATGGGTATCCAAGTATATTTTCAAGGACCAAATAAATCAACGCATACTTCAAATTAAGAAAATTCAATACCTATTACATATCACAAAAATAAGGACATACCTCAAAATCATACCCATCCTTTATGAACCTCGGATATTCTATTATAATAACTCACCTTATATTAGTTATAATAATCATGCACTTAATAAGTTTGACAATCAAACAACTAGTTAAAAGTAAAAATAACCATTGATATAAGTAACACAGGTTGTATTCTATCATACCATATAAAAATATTTAAAGTAAAAAAACAATACCAAATGAATTTTAGAACATAACAATTCAACCCCTATGCTTCTTATTGACCTCTACTGGTTGAAATACTATGTTACAACATTTCAAATGATAGTAAGATACCAATTGGGACCAACTAGTCCCAAATATGATGGTTGAGATACCAATTAAACTATGCTGGAAAAAAATTTAACTCAACTCAGGGAGACAACATTGACAAAGCACGATAGGAGAGAAGAAAGTGAAATATTTTCCTAGAGGTCTTATAGCCTCCTATAGATTTGATGTGGATTCCAACACACTAATCTGCAGGACTCCAAATGATATTTGATCTTGTATTGGAAGACTAGCAACCTAGTCTCCAAAAGTATATTGTCAAGACTCAACCCATGGATCTTGCGGACACCAACTAACATCTATCATAGATAGAAGAACATTTATACCCAACCATTTATTTTAAGTAGAAGTTAAACAATTCATTTGCAATAGCATTATTCAGTTAACTAATACATAAAGAATTCTAGTTTGATACATTTAATAAGTAATAATAATATAAAAAATGACCAATAATAAATCCCCCAAAAATAGCCTAAATTGGTGTAAGAACACTAAATAAAGAGTAGGGAAATCCATGCCACAGCATCCATGAAAAACATAGAGGGCAGAAGTTGTTGAAGAATGATCACCGCCATTACTACAGAAACTCCAACTAACGTATAACATGGTTATATCATTGAAAGATGATATAGTAAGTGTAGTATCAATACAACCACATGTACTGGTAGGAATCATTCATTGGCTAGGGTTAGAAACAAATAATAATAATAATAATAATAGCAATTAGGAAAAAAGTCATAACCTTAGTAAAAGTTCTAATTACTAGTTCTCGACTATACACTTACAACATATCACCCTTAGCATCTTTATAACATGCCTGCATTTAACATTTTCATATATGTTTGTCCTTTTCTAACCTATAATTATAATACGGTTAATTTTAACACTCTGAAACCTTATTTCCTAACTTAATACCGACAGACATAAATTTTTTCTCTGTATAAATACTTCGATCTTTCAACAACCAAGACAATTATTAATATCAAAATCCTTACAAAAAGAGGAGATACAATATACATCACATATATACTATATACAATGGGCGAGGGGGAATAAGACTTATACATAATTCAAGACATACCCTATATGCACACTCGGATGCAATGTCCAATCTAAACTATTAATATAACCAATCCACTCAAGGAACTACAACAATATATAAAGGTAGATGCATGTAAATATAAATATATATATATATATATATATATATATATATATATAAATTAATACATGTATAAATGAAAGATATACTCATCATATCTTTCTTTTCTCAAGTTCATTAATAAGATCAATAATATCGTGAACATCATGATTCAATGCCATGAGCATCATCATCAAATCAACACCATAAACATCATAGTTCAGTATCATCATCATTATAATCATCATCTCATCATCCTAAATATGTATGAATATGTAAATGTATTAAATAATTATAAGTAATATATGAGCGTGAATCATAAACAACCAATTGAAATTAGATGCAAGAAAAATGATCAAAATAGAACTTACAATTATTAACAAACAAGTAATTACAATCAGTAATTATAAGTATATCCAGAGGCCCATTCATCACTTGCTCAATTAAGCATTATCAAACACAATCATCAATCAAAGACATGTTTGAAGACCAATTAATAAAGTATCCATTCTAGGAGTGCACATCATACAAATATAGTTATCAGCACTCTAATTTATCATTCTATTTCATTCACAAATCAAAATCTATTTTATTATTATTGAACCAGTAGTTCAATTACTATCCAGTAGCCCTTACATTCATGTCATAACAAAGTTCAAGCTACTATCCTTTTTAGTTGGTTATTCAACCATTTGACTATACTCAGCCTATAATTCTCGCTACAGTCCTCCACCCTTATACATCATACTTTCAAGCATATAACAAAACTTAACTCTAAGTTCTTTAGTTATATCATCACGTCTTCTTCTTAAAAATCAGTTATCCTAACAATCATCCTACAAAAATATCTCTTACTTCAGACATACACAATATCAGGATCACTCTTTTTAAGATATTAAAGACTAGTTTTATATATTAGTAGGCCACCTAATTCTTTTGTTATTATACATATTCACATATTAAACTCTATAAATTATCAATGAAGTCATCCCAACACAAACACTCATCAAGGGATCCGCACAAAAGACAATAACACACAGTCATATTGTTTTTAAATTATCTTTTTTTTTATCCAAATAACCTCTACTATTTCACCGTTAGTCAATTTGGGTGGTTGTGATAACCCTCTAATTTTGTCACTTGTTCATACTTTCTAGTCTTTATCGCCCCTTTTATAAATATTCCAACTTTGGCCACTAAGGCTTGGCTCTTTCACTCCTACACTTTGGGGTCATTTGGTAGAGTATATAAGAATATTATTGAATAAGGTGTATTCGTAATACCTGCATTATTCATGTAAGTATTAATAATGCTGGTATTAATTATACTGATATTATTTCTTACACAGTGTTTGGTTTGATGTATTAAAAATAATATATATATATATATATATAAATTCTATAAAGAGATATTTGTTTACCATATTACTCTTCTTTATACACTCTCTTTTTAAGATAAGCTAGTAGCATCAGCTACTGCTCTAGAAATGAATACCCCAATCTTTTCAAGGCAGAAGCAATTAACAATAGCTATTGTTTATAGAAACAAAATGTTAATATCCACTTTTCTCTAAACCTTATAATCCTTGAAATAAATTCGATGATATTTTGATCGAAATAAAGACGAGGAATGGTCTCAGGCTTTATGAAGATCATGATAAGATTGATGGTTGTAATGTATCTATAGATCGATATATGCGTGAATATTGAAGATGTAAGAGTGTTGTACTTAGAAAACAAAGGATAATCAAGAAGCTCATAAAAGTAGATGTTCTCACCTAAATTTCATCATCAATTTGTTCACTTTTAAAGGCCTATTTTTTTTTTGCAAGTAGCTGCTAAATAATTAAAATTAGCAAAATACTTTGATAGCATTCCAAATCAGCCTCTCTTTTCCATGGAAAGTAATAACAAGAAGAAGAGAAAGAAGAAGTTTTTACAACCAAAAATGGTGGGAACAAGAAATTGGAAAATGTAATTATGGTGGGAGAAAGAATTGGAAAATATTTAGAGGGCTAAATTTGTCATTTAGTTAGTTAGTGCATGTGTTATATGTTTTGTATTACTAATACATGGAAAATGTTGTGTTTTATTAATACACACCATAATACACAATAGAGTGTATAACTAAAGTTTGCATTAGTTATACATAGGCTAAAAATATACCAAATTAAGGTACTTGTAATACACATTAACTAATGGATGATATATTTTTTTCAATACACTCTACCAAACGACCCCTTAGAGTAGTGTCAACCCCTTTTAGAGATACATTACCTTCCTATGTACCTTGTTATTATTCTGCCTGACATGTTATCCTGTCTACTTAACCAACTCTTACAAAACTCAAATTGAGTAATTTTACTAACATAGACCTCCGTTTATACTTACACCTCAATATTAATTCTTAATGCAAGTCAAGGGTTATCATAAATTACTATTAACAACCAAATTGAACCCCAATTACGTCATCTATAGTAATAAAGCCTAACCAAATTTTTCTCAATTTCACCCCTTAAAACACCATGTCTAAAGGTCTAAAACATGAAATCTCCCGATGTTACAATTAAAAATCTATTATATTCATTCAACTAATTATAATTCTCACCATGTAACACAAAATTCATGCCATAAATATCACACCAGCTAAGTATTACAAAAATCACCTATAGTAATAAAGCCTAACCAGATTTTTCTCAATTTCACCCCTTAAAACACCATGTCTAAAGGTCTAAAACATGAAATCTCCCGATGTTACAATTAAAATTAAGTGCATCTAGACCAAGTCTACTATAAATTAATCATAACCTACCTCATTGATAAAACATAATGTTATTGCTAGGAGAGAATTGTCCAGTAAGTGTTAAGCATCTTTACATGTTGTGTTCCCACCGAGTATACCTAGAAACCGCCCTCATAAAGCTTGGCCTTTCGATTTTCATAACTATAGAGGTGGAGTTTATTCTTGGTGTTTTAGGTAGGAATAACAACTTAGGAGGCTAAAATATTGGCAATTTATATTAGATTCTTGGCCCAATTAGGCTAGGCCACACGTTTTCTCACAAGTTTAATTCCATCAGGTCTGGTATGAGGATTTTAATCATCATAAAAAATGTTGAAATGGTTTTTAACATAAAAACGTTTTGAGTTGTTAATTTAATACAAAATGGTCATTTGTGAAGATGAGTTTTTATCATGATTATCAGAGTTTGGCGTAAATAAAGGTTATGAAACTAATGCAACCTCCTATAAATAACGCTAAAATGCTACCCAACCAACCTACACTCTGACACGCCTCAAAAACTAGGACATGTCATATGGGCACCCTAAGCTCACATTAATTAGAGGTCGCCCGATAACCCAACCTAATCATCACCACAACAACCACAAGGAATGGGAGAATCTCGACCTTATAATAAGATACCGAAAATATAAGGCTAAAAGTCAAAACTTATACAATTACTGATTTTTCAGTAATGTCAATAGTCTAGCCAAGATACCCAAGTCCACAGTCATCCACAAAAACTCTACCAAAATGAAGTCAATAATATGTCGGGACATGCCGCAGACAATACCCAAATACCAAATCTATACAAGTCTATGATATAGAATAACATGACTATGAAAGGTAGGCCTTCTAGATTATGGAATATCACCACCTCAAGGTCAATGCCCGAACTACTCGAACACATGTTCACTGCATAGAAGAACAAGAAAATGCTCTGGCCTCTATGTTGCGTGGGGACATAACATCTAGAGATGGTTAACAGTTGGAGCACAAGCATGTAACTCGAGGATAAAGATAAAATAACATCATCATTCAACAACAAATCAATATATCATATTCCATCATAGTTGTACACTTATCCCTACATATAGGTATTTCACTTGCAAAATCAAAAGATCAAGGATTACCAATATTTTTGAACGTTCGTTCATTCATAAGGCATAAATTGGAGGACTCTGACATTCCACACTTTGGTTCAAACCATTCATCTTAAGCGTAGAAATTTAACCCCATTCACATGTCATTGGACAAAGTACTTCAACCATGGGTACACTCATTAAGCAAGTGACTATAACCACATATTCATCTATTGAAACAAGGGTTCTATCCATAAACCACAATTAATTAGACATAAGACTCTAAGGAAATGATCACACTATCATTTAACATGGGACTCTAATCACATGCTCCCACATTTAATCGGGCATGGAACTCTAATCACATATCGATCCACATGCAATCGGGCATGGAACTCTAATTGCATTTCAATCCACAAGGTGAGGTATTTTAACCTCAAGAGATCTTTTTAATCAAAGAACTCCAACCATAAGCTATTGACGAGGGACTTTAACCATAAGACATTATATGGGGGACTTTAACCATAAGTCATTAGATGAGGGACTTTAACCAAAAGTCATTAGATGGGGGAGTTTAACCATAAGTCATTAGACGAGGGACTTTAACAACAAGTAATTTAATAAGGCAAGGGACTTTAGCTTATTTAGATAATTCAACACTATACATGATCACATGGTCTTTATGGGAGCCTTTGTCGCTCAACCATGTCAATAGGTCGATGCCCTAACTCAGTTCATCATACAATTCAATTTATGGTCATCCAGACCCACACAAGACCATATGGTCTTCAAGAAAATATTCATCGATCAAATACTTTATTAGTCCAATGCCTCAATTCAAATCATCATCCAGTTCAAGAAGCATCATCAAGACCTCGCTAGCCCTTTCATCATTCATTGATATTTATACAGCATACATTAGTTACACACACACAATTTCAAGTTCATGCTTAGGAAATTGAACCCCTTTTCTTAGACATCAAAGAAACATGGCCATATATTAATAAATTACATGGATAACAACATCAACACAATGCCAAATATCAAGCATTCATACTTATAGGGCCATCACCCAATTTAAACCCATAAGCTAAGCCATTACATACTTAACAAGGTTCTTACCAGCCATCTACCAAGAATTTACCATCATTATAACTCAATACAAGGACAACGAGGCTTTAACTAACCATCTGCAAGTTTTCACATTTAATTAGTCCTTATCACAACTCATATATTTCATTAGACCAATTCTATTGATACATATTTAACCTTCTCAAAATTATTTAACCATAAATAGATTCAACAGAATAAGTACGTTGGTTTGACTCATCATTAATCATATTTACGGTTATTAAGACCCACATAACCATCTTGTTTCAAGAAACTTTTAGAGGGTTTTGGAGTGTTTGGGTATTGTAAATGAGGGCTTAGAAGGCTACAATGCCTTATATTGTAAAGGGACTTTGGATTTTAGTCATGGGAAGTGACCACAAGGACCTTAGTTAAAAGCTAGAAAATGACCCCATCCAGGGGTACGACTCCCTCATATGACTCCCTAAGTAATCATACCCTAGGGTACGAGTGGTACCCTTACTCGTACCCTAGGCTCCTCCTAGGTCATCTACACTATTAAAGGTATAACTGGACACCCTTGAGTTATAACCAAAGGGTATAACTCAACCCCTAACTCATAAGCTTCATCGGTATATAAAACACTCCACTCAAATTGAAACTTTACTCCATATGATTGAGTTGGTTATGAATCATATGCATTAGTTATGATTAAGGAAGGTCATGTCGTACAGGAGACAGTATGTCATCTTATCATGTTGTTCAGGGTACGAGAGGGGAGTCCAAGGTGGGTATGACTCATAAACATGAATAAGAGTGGCTTGCCCAACCATATCTTGGACAACGTGCTCAAACACCAAATATTTTTACAAGGACAAGTTCTTAGGTGTTTCACGCTCCACGACCATTAAGACTTAGGCACCACTTGTGACCACTATAACTCAAGGAATATAATTCATAATAAAATTTATGTAAAGGCTAATCTACAATACTTGGAATGCAATATGATATTATAGCACAAGAACATTTGTGGTGACACTAAAAATGGAGGAGGATGAAATTATGTACCGTTGCAGCAGCACTTTTACTGATGCAGTGGTGAATCATCCATTATAATAGCCCGAGGCAGTTACTTGGTACTTGATCCCAGTTCAAGCTATTTAACAATACATTTCTAAATATTTTTATTAAAAACTAACCCTTTCATGATAATCGCTTTAAATGGAGTTCTATTAACATGTTTTACGCTTACTGAAAGATTCTACAAGTTCCTAAACTTTTCTTCTAACTATGTTGTGCATCGGTCTGTTCAATTTGATTTTATATATTATTGGTTAGGTTTCTCGGTTTCTAGTTTTTAAATATGATAACCAAACAACCAACTAATAAGATATTCTTATCGACTTTTGATTTATTGGGTCTTGATACTTAATCATTTGATTTTTGATTTAACTGATAAGAAAATGTTTGTAAAACAAATATTAATTTGGCATAATGATTTTCAATATTGTGCAACAGTAGAAACTAACATGACATCACGAAGAATGCTCACAAAATAAAAAAAAAACAGCTAACATGGCATATACCTTGAAGTTCCAAATTTCACAAAATAAGATGTCCAAGATCCTGAACACAGTATGCAGTCGTCTTCATTGCTAACCCTCACCATCGGTTTACCAAAGAGGAAATTGAAAAAGTATAACTTTAACAGATTATAGGTTTCAAAAAACTGAGTTGGTTTGTAGGAATTAATAAAGATATGATGTATAGATTGATAGATAGATAGATAGATAGAAATGAATATATATAGATATATATAAATTTATATACATATGCATATACATATGCATATGCATATGTATATAGATATATATAAATTTATATACATATACATATACATATACATATACATATACATATACATATATATTCTTTTTAGGTTACAGTTTACCCCAAAACCCAATAAGAAAAAATCATAATCGAACTAATAACCCAATAAGAAAAATTATAAAACCATTAAATATAACTAACCCAATAACCCAATAGCAATAAATCAATTACATTTTATTGGTTTGATTCATTGGTCGATTTAGTTTTTGTACAACTTTACCTCTAACATGTTAAGTCCTAAAATCCACCAATCTACATATCATGATCCACTATTAAACACGAATCCATACAATGCTAGAGTTTAACCCAAAACCATACTACTTTAAGGTTGTCATTTCAAAATTAGGAACAGGTTTAGTAGGGTACTTACACCCAGTTTAAGGCTATTACATCACAAAACCACCAACACACCACTATGGGTTTTCACTATCACATATATTCTCCACCACAACTCATATTAGCTTATTCAATCCATCAAAATATGTTAACCATTCAAGGAAATTACCAACCAAGTATTATCATGTATCAACGAGAGGGATATGAATATGTATAAATATTTTTAATAACTCTACTCCCTCAGACGACCTTATAACTAACAATCATGAACCATAGCCAATCTAACTTTTTTAACAAACCTTCTCAACTCAACTCTACCATATCCAAGTAGCACTATTAACTAATATTTATTCCTATACGATAAGAATATATGAAATATCAAGTCATAACGAGCCAACAAAATCGTTATTCATACTATCACTTAATTCACATTCTTAAAACTTAACCTATTATATTCATTCATCACCACTATGAGTTTTGTACAACTAGTTAGTCTACCTATAGAAAATAAATGCCCATACCGTAATAAAATACATTCAAGTGCATAACCAAATAACCTACATCACTGTCAATCAAGTTGTTAAGGTTCAACTTTTCAATACTAAGTAAAATCGTTGTTATTATGTCCACTTATCATACTATAGGAAATAACTTATTCTATAAACCTAGTCAATTTGCCATGCAATAGTGATAGCAACTCCGCAACTTACCTCACGTTCAAGTCACCAAGGTTGTGCAAGATAACTAAATTCACCTTAGTTTAACTAATTACTTATTAAGGCACCATTAACAAGTCAACTCAATAACTTGGATTATTCGCATAAGGATGACCCAATAGCACTTTAGGATCAAATATAATCATCAAATATTAGACAACACAAGGATAGTCAGTATTACTTTTATTAATCGAACTACGCAACAATCTTTCAATATCATTAACAAAGCTAGACTATAGAAGAATCCCAAATATTTTTGTCATCAACGCTCGGACCATACATGGGTATCCAAGTATATCATCAAGGACCAGATAGAAACCAAGGCATACTTAAAATCATGGAGAATCAAAACATATCTCAAATCACAAAAATGAAGACATACCTTAAAATTAGACCCATTCTTCACGACTTCTGAATATTCTATTGTAAATACTCACCTTATATTATTTATAATAATTATTTGTACTTAAGAAGTTTGAAAATCAAACAACCATGTAACAGTAACAATAACCATCCATATAAGTAATATAAGTCGCATTCTATCATACCATGACAAAAATATTAAGCATAAATCTTTAAACATAAAATCAAGTGAATTTCACAATATAAATTAAACCTTTATTCTTCTTATTGATCTCTTCTGGTTGGAATACCTTGTTCTAACCTTTTAAATATTAGTGAGATACTAATTGGGACCAATTAGTCTCAATTGTGGTGGTTGAGATGCCAATTAGAATCTATTAGATATCAATTTTATTCAACTAGGGAGACAATATTGTGATGGAATTATGGGAGAGAGGAAAGTGAAATAACTTTTAGATGTATTATAGTCTCCTACAAACTTGATGTGAACGTAAACAAACCAATCCATAGGACTCTACTTAAAAATTATTGTTGTAATGGGAGACTAGTATCCTATAATCTAATATCATCTTGTCATGACCAAACCATGAATCATGCAGGCACCTACCTAACACCTACCCTAAATAAGAGAACCCTTATTACCCAATCATTCATTTTAAGTGGAAGTTAAACAATTTCTTTTCAACAAGACAATTTAGTTAACTCATACATAAAGAATTTAGGTTTAATACATTTGATAAGAAAAAATAATGGAAAAAATAATCAATAATAAATTCCCAAAAACTATCCTAAACCAGCATAAGCGCACTTAAAAAGGAGTAGGGAAATCGATGACACAACATCCATGTAGAATAAAAAGGGAAGGAGCTGTTGGAGAATGATCACCATCACTATTATAAAAAACTGAATGGATCGTCTACATGGCTATACGCCCAAAAAGAGATATAGTGAGTGTAGAATTAGCAAAACCATATGTGCATGCTAGTAGCCTTCATCCATCGACAAGGGTTAGAAACACATAAAAATAATAATAATAATAATAATAATAATAATAGAAATTAGGATAGAAACTATGACCTTAATTAAAGTTCTAGTTACTAACCCTCGACTATACTCTTACAACCTATCACCCTTAGGTTTACTGAGACCTACCTGTTATTTAATATTTTTTGTATATCTCTGTCTTTTACTAACCCATAATCATCACATAAGTAATTCCAACTCCATGAAACCTTCCTTTCTAACTTAATACTGAAAAACTTAAGATTTTCCCCTATATTTAATTTGGGATTCCAACAATTAAGACAAATGTTAATATCAACACCTTAAAAGAAAAGGGCACTATAATATACATCACGTATATACTTGTAACGCCCTAAATTTGGTACCCAAAATTTTACACGGTGCTTATAACCCAGAAGGAGCACAAGCTAATCCATGACTAATATCTGTAATTGAGCACTGAATAATATACAGTAAGTATGCGGAGTATAAGTTGTAAGGACATAAGGTTCAAAACTGAACTAATACTAAATCTAAAACAATGTCTGTAATGGGGTATAACAATACCTAAAACTGAAATAAATTGTTTGAAATATGTTGTTGTCTGAAAGCCTCTAAACTGTCTAAAATCTACAGAGTTGATGGGACACATTCCCAACTAACTCTGAACTAATAAAATAATAAAGTAATAAAATAATTATGCTATCCTCAAATGATGAGGACTCACTGCCAGTTTGGTTGCTGAACGTCTCATCTACTAAGCATGCTTGGTATAAACCTATGGTATAAAACACCATAGTGCAAATGTGTTAGTACGATTAAATATACTGGTATGCAATTGAGGTAAGCTGAATACAAGGGTTCATATACATGAACAATAATTACTGACTGATGACTTGAACAAAAGCGTGTGAGAAATATATACATGAATATATAAACTGGGACTGGCGTCATGACAATACTGAATGCTGATGTACTGACATCTAAATTTACTAATACTAGAATACTAAATAACTGAGTCTGTTGATGATTTGAATTACGGAGTTTACAGGTAGCCGATATCTGAAGTTACTAGTACTATATTACTGATAACTGATAACTGAGTATACTGATATTGAAAAACTATCTGAGTTTGTTACTTGATTGGGTGACTGTATCGGATAGTCCTGAATCAGAACTACCTGCGTTCTAGACTGGACTGGGTGACTATATCTGACAGTCCTAATCCTGATGGAACTATCTGAGTTTTGTACTGAGTTGAGCAACTATATCTCATAGTCCTAATATTTGTAGAACTGAATTGAGTTTTATTACTGAGACTGAATCTTAAACTAAGACTCTGGGAGGTAATTATCTAACCGACATACCCTGAATTTGAATTGGTGGGGTCCAACCTATAACCTCAATTAGATGGGTGTCATTACCATGCCACGGGTAAACACAAGCTGTGAGTAAACCCTCTCTAATAGGGAGCTCTTTTGTTAACCCCTCCTATATGGAAAACTCAAAAGAGATGTATAGTCCATAGACTCGTAGGGGTATATCTCAACCTACACTGGCTATATAGTTCTGGAATGAACGGATTGTTACTAAGGATCACACCCTCTACTGGCTAACAGGTGAGCCCTCATCTTTAGGTTCACTCGATGCTGAATCCTACTCCCAACTAAATATACACTAAACTAGTTTTCCTAGTTCACACAAGCTATGACTGATTTGTTATTGATGGTACAATTTTTTATTGACTAAACTAAGTTCACTGAGTTCCGTTGACTGACGGAATACTACTGAATTTTATCAACTGACCAAATACTACTGAGTTCTGCTAGCAGACTGAGTTACTGAGGCCTGAACTGAATACTACTAATATCTGATTACTAACTGAGATTACTGAGATTACTGGACTGATACTGAATTTTCTTTAGTCAAATGACTGACTGAGTTTTCTTATCATGGCTTGACTGTGAGTATCATGAAAAATGACACTGGATCTAGGAAGACAGCTATATTATCAGACATTAAGTACCCCCAGGACTCGATAGTATGAAACTAACAAGACATGACACCTCTTGACACATAACCATAGTTAACAATTCATAGTACAATCATTAGAATTCATGAAGCATTTGACATTCATAATCTTGTACATGGATAGGAATGCATTCAATCACATTCATAGTTTCATAATTCTAGTCTCATGAGCATTTCACCAAACAACTACAAGGCATATATTTAACATGGAAGTCATTTTAAAAATAAGGGTGAAACATGGATTCATCATTTAGGTTCTATTGAGTCATAAGGCATCATTATTGTTATTTTAGGAATTTTATCAAACACCTAGGATGCATAACTTAGGGAATACGCATAATCATGAAATTAATAAATCATAATTCTACAAAACAACTAAATTGATAGGTTTTCAAGCCACATACTAAGATAGAGTCATGAAAACACATTAAAGATTCCAACTTGGGATTCATACACAACATCAACATGATTATAATTAATCCACAACATAAACATCATAATTTATAATTTAAAATTGGATTCTTTGGCTTCATGGATGAAAGGAATCCATGAATGAATGCTTGACATACCTTGATTGGTGAATGCTTAAAGGTTGATGGTGGAATCTCTTGGAAATTAAGTCTTGAATTGATATCCCTAAGATTTTTTTCTCGAGGATTTTGTGAATATTGAATAGAATTAGCCAAAAGAGGGCTAAATTTCGAGTTATGAGGGATGAAGGGCATGGGAAAAAAACTGAATTAACCCTTAGGACGCAGCTTTTAAATAACTAAGAACTTCGCATCAATGTTATTAGTGTTGCGGCGCATCATGGCATTGACGAGATAGTCAACGCATCGCGCCATTATAACATCGAGCCTTAGTACTTTGACCCTGGCAACCTACAACAATATCAACCAATGCAATTGGCGATGCGGCACGCCAATATCGCATGGGTCCACAATTTTGGAATTCTGAACATGGTCTAAACGAGTTTTGAAATATCCAAAACTTGTTTGGGAACATTTATTGACCTTCGTGGTCATCAATTAACAAAAATATGCACCATTAAAGGACATTAAAGACACAAAATAAAACTACAAACTTTCAAAGGCTAAAATAAACTAAGTCTAGAAACTTAGCTAGAACCTTGTAAGTATGGGACCCCCCCTCTTAACAAGCATAAATAGACTAAATTAAGCTTAAGATTTTGTGGGATCTTACAATATCTCCCCCTTAGGAACATTCATCCTCGAATGAGACTGACTTAGATGGGGGGAAATGATAAGATAAAGTACATGCTGAACATGAACAACTGAAACATGAGTACATGACTAACATCACTAATTTGCTGAGATTTGTTTTGAACATGCATATTTAATGCATGATTTCATGACTGGCATGACTGATAAGCTGAATATATTATACTGAACATCCATATCTGATGCATAAATACATGACTGATCTGAGACATGAATGCATGACTGAATATGCAATGGTAATTGATACCAAGTTTATCATGGAAGTTTGAGCATAAAACTGGATAATTTCAAGGGAGATTGTTTCCTTAAGCGTAAAATGATAATGAGCTTGAAATTAATTGCTAGATATGCATGAGCAAAAATACATGAACGTAATTGAGTCTGGAAAATAATTCATGAATTGGATATCGTGATCTGAACTAAGAACCTTGAATACATGTCTTACGGCTAAGGTCAGAGTTTAAGAGTCAACTCATGAGTTCCCTTTACCCCAAAATGAATTTGTTACGAAATGAGAGAGCTGCAGATTTATGACATGAAGGTTTGGGGAATTATAGTATATATCTCCCTTGGGGCACTATATCCCTTGAAAATATATTGGGTTGACTTTACTGAGCTATGAGAAAAACTGTGGCGATGTATGAGGCACCTTCTATCTGAATATCTGATATCTGAAACTAAGACATGATATATGAACTGGGATGAACACGCAACTACCTGGTTAGTCCATCTTAGAATAACCATATTCATGAGACTCTGGATAGTGCGACTAGATGGAAAGATGGGAAACCACACCATCTAAAATTGTTTGCCTAGATGGTAAACTGAATTACTGGCTGCTTAACTAACTCATACTAGAAAAGTCTACTCGACTGGAGCATTCCTATGACACTCTTTCTGTAGATTTCTAGTAACTGAAGGGAGAAATCGAATCTTGGTTTAGTATGAATAGGACATCAGAATAAGAGATCGCTATATGACTGGGATTCTTATATTAGGAGACAAGGCCTATAAAACATTATCTAAGATAAAATGACTAAGCCTTATGCACTGCAACTGAGACTACTAAAATAATTTACGTAGTTACTGAGTACGAATGCATAAATATTCTAACTTATCTAATTAACTGAATGACTGATAACTGACTACTGGGTCTATAAGGATGAACTGTACTTAACCTAAAAGACTGTACTTAAATTATAGAGTATTATACATAAAAGGTAATGGCTAACTAGGTAACGTGAGGTAACTTAGCATGAATAAGTGAAAAACTATATTACCTTAAGAATGCAAGACCAAGCATCCAACATAATTCCAAAACATTTTGGAAATTGAGGTACTGAAATACCGATAACTGAATAATCAATGGCCATATTCTATGGTCGGGTGATCCTAAAAGTGAACTTAGTTTATGATCTAACTGGAATAGGACTGGGACTGAGATTGTAGCTAAGATGGTAATTGAGATTGTAATCATAACTAAGACTGTAACTAGAACTGAATACTGGTTCCTGATAATTGAAGGTTAGACTGGTACTGAAGTACTAAATTTTGATGGCTAAATAACTGATAACTGATGGCCATGGTTCTGTAGGACTATCTGAGTCCTTTACTGAATACTAATTACTGAATGACGCTGTGAATGAAGGTTAAGGGATAGAACATCAACACCACAGATTCACCGAGGGGTCTAAATTATGGATATACGTGACATAGTCCAAATTTTTAACTGATCATTAGGAGCGTACCATGATCCATGCGTGTTGAACATACTGTAAAACATGATATGAGTGCATGAGTCATGAGCTGCATGACTTGAGTCTGGAATTTCTTTATTCATGGGACATAATTCATAACACTGAGTGAACTGGGATTCCTCATACTAGGAACTTAAAACGTACATGATTCTATGAAAAGTGTGAATATAAGATGGGTTCACAAAATTATGACATAATGCATGCGTAAGTATCGTGATGATTGAACTATAAAACTTTGCATTGGAATAGGAATGGATCAGGAATCATCTTCCATTACTGATTTCCTACCCATACTGGTATTACTACTAGAACTTTAAGGTCTGGCTTTCTGAGGTACCATAACTGAATAGTTCCTGTATACCTATCGGGCTTTGATAGACTGACCCGCAAAGTAGAGACTGAGAAAGATCCCATTAACATCTAGTCTGACCTTAAACTTGACTGGTATATAAAGAGTTATAAAAGAAAAAGAAGATCCTGAATCTAAAGAAGTGTAAATATGTAAATGAGAGATCTGCAACATACCAGTGACTACATCAGGAGAACATTCCTAATCTTGTTGGGACTAAAGTGCATAGAGTTTGTTTGGGCGTTGCCCACTGATAGCGCTGGAATTGGCACCTTGCTGATTTAGGTGACCAGACTGAGCTGAAGGATGATCGTTCTGATTCATGGACCAGGCTTAGGACAGTATCGAACTTTGTGACCTAACTCACCATAGCTGAAACACACATTATTTCTCGCTCTACACACACCTTTATGATACTTACCACACTTTTCGCAAAGTCGAGAGTGCAAATAATTCTTACATAATTCTGGTATTTTGAGCCTGGCACCCCATCCTTCTAGTCATTTCTAAACTTTGGTACTGCAGCACTAGATAAAAAGGAAACTGGGACTAAAAACTTCTGACTATGCTAAGAATAGTTACCACCCGGAGACCCTGGCTGAGAAAAACTATAACTACCAGTTCTGGATCACTTATTTTCCCTCTCTTTCTTCTTAAGTTTCTGCTCTTCAATCTATTGAGCATGGGTAATAAGTATAGATATGTGAATCTCCTTAATCAATATTACAGTCCTATACTCCTTAACCACTCTACCTGAAACTCCATACATAAACTTGCAAATTCTAGATCTACTATCTACTACTACATAGGGAGCATACCTGGCTAACTGGGTGAACTTGAGGAAATATTGTTTCACAATCATGCTACCTTGTTTGAGATTGATGAACTCTAATACTTTGTCTACTTTCTACTCCAGGGAAAAGACTCTATCAAAGAAAGTCGTAGAAAACTCTTCCCATTCTATGGGATCTGCATCTGCACCCCTATCTACCTTCCACTGCTTAAACTATGTATGGGCTATTTCTCATAGCTGATAGGCAGCTAACTATGCACTCTCATTGGAAGTTACTCCTATGATACCTGTGACTTTCTAAGCTTGATCGAGGAACTCCTGTGGATACTCTTCAAACTTAGAACCTGAGAATAGGGAAGGATTCATTCAGGTGAATTCCAAAATCTTAGCTACAACTAAATTGGCCACTGGGTTGGCTAGAATAACAACTAGCCATTCATTTTGAGCTATGACTGCATTAACTAAAGTAGTGAATGCAGTCCTGAATTTTGCAAGGGAAATATGTTCATCCAGGGGATCTGGATGAATGGGCTGAGGTGCTGACTCATTACTGGTTCTCCTTATGCTAGCCCTTTTGGGAGGCGTGTTCAGTTAAAAAAAGAATATTGGATTAGACTAGGAGTTAAATTTGAGTTCATGCTTACTAGCATGACTTGAATACTGAAAAAAGGGAACTGTTCCTAAAATATCTCATAGCCTCCTGCACATATATGTGGTGCACAACACACCCATGCATAAGATTCTACTTAATGCAGCTTTTCAGACTTTCTAGGACACTGTTGAACCTTAGGCACTAATACCAAGTTTGTACCTCTCCAAATCTAGTGCCCAAAATACTACACGGTGCTCATCACCCCAAATGACCACAAGCAAAACCATGACTGATATCTGTAATAGAGCACTAAATAATATACGGAATATAATATGTAAGGCCATAAGGTTCAAAATTGAACTAATACTGAATATAAAATAATGTCTGTAATGGGGTATAACAATACCCAAAATTGAAATAAACTATTTGAAATGTGTTGTAGTCTGAAAGCCTCTAAACTATCTAAAATCTACAGAGTTGATGGGACCAATACCCAATAACTCCAAACTACTAAAATAATAAATTAATAAAATAATTATGTAATCCTTGAATAATGAGGACTCACAACTAGTCTTGTCATTGAACGTATGATCTACTAAGGATGCTTGGGAGCTCGTGCTTCTAAACCTATGGTATAAAACACCATAGGTTAGATGTGTTAGTACAATTGATTGTATTGGTATGCAAGTGAGGTAAGATGGATGCAAGGGTTCAATGCACGAAAAATAATAACTGACTGATGACTTAAAGATGCACACCTGAGAAATACATGCATGAATACATAGACTGGGATTGGGTTTGTGACAATACTTAATACTGATATACTGATATCTAAGCTTACTAATACTAGGATACTGAATAACTGAGTCTATTGATGATATAAATTATGGAGTTTATAGGTACCGATATCTGAGGTTATTGGTACTATATTACTAATAAGTGATAACTGAGTATACTGATAATAAAAAAAGTAGTTGAGTTCTTTACTGGACTGGGTGACTATATTTGATAGTCCTGAATCTGAAGAACTATCTGAGTTCTAGACTAGACTGGGTGACTGTTTCCGATAGTCCTCATTCTGATGGAACCAACTAAGTTTTGTACTGAGCTGAGCGACTATATCTGATAGTCCTGATATTTGTATAACTAAACTGAGTTCTATTACTGGGATTGAATTTAAAACTGAGACTGTAGGAGGTAATCATTAAACCGTCATGCCCTGAATCTAAACTAGTGGGATACAACCTGTAACCCCAGCAGGAAGGGTGTCAGTACCTTACAAGGGTAAAGACAAGTTATGAGTAAACCCTCTCTGACAGGGAGCTCTTTTGTCAACCCTTCTTATACAAAAAACTCAAAGGATATGTATAGTCCCTAGACTCATAGGGGTACATCTCAACCTATGCTAGCTACATAGTTCAGGAATATAGGGATTGCTACTAAGGATCACACCCTCTACTAGCTAAAAGGTACGCCCCCATCCCTGGATTCACTCTGTATTGAATCATACTCCCAACAGAATAGACACTAAAATAGTTTTCCTAGTTCACACTAGGCATGACTGAGTTGTTACTGATGGTATAGTTTTTACTGACTGAACTAAGTTCACCGAGTTTCATTAAATGACAGAATACTACTGAATCCTATCAATGGATAGAATGCTACTAAGTTCTGCTAGATGACTGAGTTAATGAGGTCTGAACTAAATACTACTAAGATCTGATAATTGACATAGATTACAGAGATTGCTGAGATTACTAAGATCACTGAGATTACTAGACTGATACTGAGTTTTCTTGAGTCACATAACTGACTAAGTTCTACTGATTATTGCTTGACTTTGAGTATCATGAAAACTGACACTGTCTCTAGGAGGACAACAAAATTATTGGGTATTAAATACCCCTAGGTCTCGATAGCATGAAACTAACAAGACATGACACTTCTTGACACATAACCATAGTTAATAATTCATAGTACAATCATTGGAAATTTACATGAAGTACTTGACATTCATAATCTTGTACATGGATAGGAGTGAATTCAATCACATTCATAGTTTTACAATTCTAGTCTCATGAGCATTCTACGAAACAACTACGAGGCATAAAATTAACATGGAAGTCATTTTGAACATAAGGGTGAAACATGGATTCATCATTTAGGTTCTATTGAGTCATAAGGCATGATTCATGTCCTTTTAGGAATTTTATCAAAAACCTAGGATGCATAATGGCATAGGCATAATCATCAAATTAATACATCATAATTCCATAAAACAACTTAATTGATAGGTTTTCAAGCCGCATACTAACATAGAGTCATGAAAACACATTAAAGATTCCAACTTGGGATTCATACACAATATCAACATGATCATAATCATTCCAAAACATAAACATTCCAATTTATAATTTAAAATTGGATTCTTGGGCTTAATGGATGAAAGGAATCCATGACTGAACACTTGACATACCTTAGTCGGTGAATTCTTGAAGGTTGATGGTAGAATCCCTTGGAAATTGAGTTTTGAATTGATAGCCCTAGGGTTTTGTTCTTGAAGATTTTCTTATAATGAATAGAATTAGCCAAAAGAGGGATAAATTTAAAGTTATGAGGGCTGAAGGTTGTGGAAAAAAGACTGAATTAACCCTAAGGACACGACTTTTAAATGACTGAGAACTGGGCACCGATGCTATTAGCGATGTGGCACGTCATGGTATTGATTTGATAGTCGATGCATTTCTCCATCATCATATCGAGCCTCAGTATTTATACCCTAGCAACCTCTAAAGATATCAACCAACCCAATTGGCGATGTGGTACACTAAGATTGCATTGGTCTACTATTTTGGGATACCGAACATGGTCTAAACAAGTTTCAAAAAATCTAAGACTTGTCTGGGAACTCCTATTAACCTTCCTGTTCATGAATTAGCAAGAATATGGACCATTAAAGGACATTAAAGTCACGAAATGAAATTACAAACTTTTGAATGCTAAAATAAACTAAGTCTAGAAACTTAGCTAGAACCTTCTAAGTATGGAACTCCTTCCTTAACAAGCATAAATTGATTGAATTAAGTTTAGGATTTTGCGGTGTCTTACAATATCATATACACTGGGGAGAGTTGTTTAAGACAGATATATAATTAAAGACATACCTTATATTAACACTTGGCTACAATGCCAATCTTAACCATCAACATAAACAATCCACTCAAGGGACACAATAATATAAAAATACAGATGCACGTTTAGATACATATGAATGGATGTATGTGTAAAACCCCAAATTCTTAGAGCTTAACTTAGCTCTAAGTACGTGTGTTATCCTATATAAAATTTATGAAATACTCAGTATTTTTCAATTTAGTTCTAGCCAATGCGTAGGAAATTCAGTCAGCTTTCCAATGATATAAAATTCACCCAAATCCGATACCCGGGTGAAGACTTAGGGCAGTAGTTTATGTAAAAACAGTGGCTTACCGCGATTAGACCACGTCGCGGTGACTATCACAGTGAGCACTCCATCGCATTGCACTGAGGTCCATTTCTGAATTTTTTAATTTCCATAGGATCACTGCAATTGCACTGTGTCACAGGGAACCCCAAATTAATAATTGTCAAGACCCAGAGAGTCACCGCAATTCCATTATGTCGCGGTAGATTCAGCAATTACCCATCCACCGCATCGCAGTGAGGCCTTAATCGGCATTCTAGTTGTGGGATTTTAAATCCCAAGGGCAACTTAAACTTTTCCCATGACCCAGATCAATCTTAAACACAAAATTAATCCCTAAATGACCAAAATATATCATTATTCACTTAATTTTCCCCAAAGTACAGCATTCTCTCTCAAAAGCAAGAAACCCTCATTTCAAAATTCAAGAACAAAGCTCAAGAATTTCTCCAAGAACCTTAAAGAATTATCATTCCAAATTATATTAGGTGTCCACCTCTGGGTCCCTTCCACCCATAGATTCCGCGAATCCATTTTCTAACTACAAGATTGTTGAGTTATGAACTTCTATGCTTGTATTGAATTGAATTAATGTTCATATTATTGTTAGGTTTTTGTCCATAATTAAATTACAAGCTTTCATGAAATTAATCATTATGTGTGTTGAATTACATGATCCTCTTGATGAATCCCTTTAATTTACAAGCTGATTGATATAGCTATGATAACTATGTGTGTTGATTGTTGTATAACCTAACCATGCTCCCAACGTGATTGATAAAGTTCCTATGTGAATGAATTAATGCCATTATAACCTGATAGCGTGTGTTCCCCCTTCATGAATAAGTAGATGCCTTACAAGTGTTTGATAAAAAGTCTCTATGGATGAATTATGAACAAATAAATAATGTCATGTTATTTAAGATTATGCTATGCTTTACGTTTCATGCTATCGAGTCTTGGGGGTATTTAATACTCGATAATTTATCTTTGTTCCTAGATCCAGTGCCAATTACAGAACCTTAGTTATGTAACGATCAATAATACTCTTAGTCAGTTATAGAGCTCAGTCAGTTTACCAAACTTAGGAAAACTCAGTAAGATCAGTATCAGTTCAGTCTAGTTCGGCATACTCAGTTCAGTTTCTTTTAGTTGAGAGTGGGATTTAGCACCAAGTGAACCAAAGGATGAGGGATCACCTGTCAGTAGAGGCTGTGATCTCTGGAAGCAATCCTTGCATTCCAGAACTACGTAGCCATCTTAGGTTGAGATATCAAACGTACTAGATGAGGGTGGATGAGGTGTTTTAAACTGACAGATGAGGGTTCCACTATTCTCATTAGAGTACCTGCCAGATAAGGGTAATTCTTAACTTGTCCTTGCCCGTGGCACGCTACTGACACCCTTTTAATTAGGGATATAGATTAGACCCAACTCAGTTATCTTATCTTATTTGGGGCATGTCAGTTAGATGATTACCTCCCAGAGTTTTAGTCTCAGTCTTCAGAATAGAACTTAGTTCAGTTCTACAGAATTAGGACTTTCAGATACTGTCAACTAGCATCAGTAAATCGATTATCAGTAACTTCAAATATTAGTTACTCAGTATCAGAATTTGGACTTAGCTTCAGACAAGCTTAGTCACAGTATTTATTTATATGTGCATTAGTGCACACTCAGTATTTACAGTATTATTAGTTATCCATGTACTTTCATGTTCAGTTACTCTATATCATGCAGTCAGTTATTGTTCATGCATATGAACCCTTGCATTCAGCCTTACCCAGTCTAGCATACCAGTACATTCAACGTACTTACACATATTCTTTTTTTGTGCTATGATGTTTCATATCATAGGTTCAGATGCTCAAGTTCCTGACCACGCATAGATAGATCTAGATTCATCTAATAGTAGATTTAACAGTGAGTCCTCATCCTTCAGGGATATTATTTTATTTCAGATTTGTGGTAGTTTCAGTATTTTAGTATTTGGGGTTAGTTGGGGGCTTGTCCCATCAACTCTACATTCAAACAGTTTTAGTTAGAGGCTTTTTAGACTAGTTTTCAGATAGTGTTCAGTTTTACAGATTGTTATTTCAGTTGATATACTTTATTAGTATTTACAGATTTTGAACCTTATGGTATTTTAACCTATTTTCTGCATTTATTAGAGTATATTATTCAGTGCTCACAACAGATATCAATCACGTATTATCTTATAGTCCTTCGAGTGCAGAACAGTGATGTTGATTAAGGAGACGGACATATCCAGGATCATGGTCTATGCTTAGAAGATAGATGAGGCTAAGAATAGAAAGGGAGAGAGGAATAACAATAGAGCTAAAATAGGTAGCTTCAATTTCAATTATCTTATGTGTAACTCCACGAAAAATGGGTCCCGGAGCGTCACACGGTGCTTGAGGCTACGAGTAGCCCCAAGCTAACCCTTTGAGCCATTTTCAGTCAGTTCAACATGAATCAACGGGGCTTCCATAAATAACCCTCAAATATCAACAGACTAATCATCATCCAAGAATAAACGAATTTCAGAAAGATAACAAAATACGACTTATTAGTCAACTCCCAACATCAATACTAGTCTGACAAGCCTCTAAGAAAATCAATAAAAATAGCGAGCCATTGAGACATGCCCCAACTGACTCATCATCAGTTATCAAATGTAAATAATTCCGTTAAACCAACACCATACATCACGTCCTTGGAACATAAGGACTCACCACGACAGAGGATGTAGAACAGCATGCCTGAAGAATCACTGTCGAACCTGAAACTGAGCACCTGAACCTACATTCCGAGAAAATAAAGCCCACATCCGAATATGTGGGTCAGTACCATGGAAAGGAACCAAGTATATGGGGGTGTATGCAGTTTTATGAACATCATCATCATAAATATTTATAAGAAAGATGCAGGATGTATGAAAGACTCACATAGCCCAAAGAAAATCATCATAATTATGAAAGGATGAAATAAGTACAATAACACATGTGAGTCATCATATAATTTGTCAATCACTTTCAAGTCATCCAGAATATCAATCCTCATAATATAAATATCATTTAAATCTCTCGAAAGAATAACTTTCACAATTCCAGTTTCAAATCACTTTACCATTCACCATAGATACAAGGAAACACACACACTGGGAGATCCTATAACCAACATAAACCATGTGAGCTATATGGATTCCAACGTACAACCCACGTTGGGGAGAGCCATCCTATCCTTGCCATCGAAGTAGGAATATCAATATGAAATCCAAACAAACTATTGATCACCATATAAATCAGCCTCAGGCTCACTCCTACGGGGGAACGTAGTTCTAGGGAAGTAAGGTTGCTTTTTACCTCTCACTCGATGCTAAAGATTTCTCCTAAACTTAGCTCAGATCATTTCAAAGACAATCCATAACAAAATAATTTTAGTAATATATAAATATACATCGGGAGCCATCATGCTTCCCATCTATCAAAATCAACCACATTGTGGATTTCTTTCACACTCAAGTTCAAAACAACTCCATTAAGACCAAAAGGTCAAATCATTCAAAATATCTCAAATATTCAACATCAACATGCTTATAACACACACTTTCTAAAAAAAACATAATTTTCAATGGGGATTCACGATCCAAATATCAAAATCATGATAAATATCATTCAAGATTCATGCTTTATATCTCCACACATGTAAATTCATCTTTCAAAATCATAAACATCAACATTTCATAATAATCATCATAAGATATGGGTTCATGCTTCAAATTCATAAAAATCAAATAAAAATCATGTCTTTGCAAAGAAAATTACTTTGGGCACTAGAACGAAAGAGAGTTCTTGTTGAAAAACCCCACATACCTTGCATGATGAACTTTAGATGGATACTTATTTTTGAAATGTTAATCGTGCCTTTGAATGATGGTTCTTGGAGTTCTTAAACTAGGAAGTTGGAATCCTGAATAAATTTACAGAATTAATGAACTTTGGAGGTTCTTGAAGTTCTTGAACTAGAAACTTGGAATCTTGAATAAATTTGCAGAATTAATGGTGAACTTTGGAGGTTCTTGAAGTTGGATGTAGCAGCTTAGGGTTTTCTTTTAGAGGGAATTCAATAAAATATAACATATAATGCTTCTAATAGGCTTTAATATAGGGTTTGGATGAATTTTGCGTGAGGAGGAACGACCAAAATGCCCCTAAAAATCAAAAAAATTCTCAAATATGTCCTTTGGGGGACTGTTTTGATTGTCTAAAGTAGATCAACCATAACGTTTTACTCCGATATCCAAATTGGATAAAACTAATTTCCTTATACAGAGGACTCTCCTATCTTTCCGTTTATATATAGTATCTCACACAGATCATTGTGTACGAGGAGTTATGATTGTTTGAAGTTGACCCAAAAAATCGTTTTTGATAGGCTGAAGTAGATCGACCATAACTTTTTGCTCCTTAGACAAATTAGATGAAACCAATTTCATTGTAGAGAGGACTCGCAGAGATTTCCATTGATATATAGTAGATCACCCAGATCATTATGTACAAGGAGTTATGGTAGTTTAAAGTTGGAGTAAAAATATGCCAGGACTAAGTACTTTTTTCTGCACGTTTTACTGTTCACTCTATTCACGATTCGATCGGAATGTTCATAACTCGTCGCTCGGATATCCGTTTTGGATGATCCACATATCGTTGGAAAGATTATTCGATACTCTATGAAATGGTGGGTCATAATCTAAGACATTCCACATGGAAAATTTATAATTCATTCTGGAAGATAGAACCCAACACGTTTACGCACAAAATTTCAACGAAAAATTTCCCGGGGTATTACATCATCCCCCCTTGGAAAAATTCATCCTCGAATGATGCTAGACATGCCAAAATTAGATACGTAATAGAGTATACAACTGAAACCATTCGTTAGACTCATCAACACATCATTTCTCACTCCGAATGCAACATAGAATGCGTAAATTCAAGAAACTACAGCTGAACACATAATAAATGATAGCTGAACTGGTGCAACTTTTATCAAAAGTGCATTATTTAGGAAAGAACGGTACCTTCGGCTTGATCGGAGTTCACGAAAAATAGGTGCGGGTACTTGGATCGAATATCCGCCTCAGCTTCCCAAGTTGCACCCTCAACAGATTGGTTTTGCCTAAACACCTTGACTAAGGGAACTTCTTTCTTCCTCAATCTTCGGACACTGAAATCAAGAATCTCAACAGGAATCTCATCAATAGAAAGATTTTCTTGAATGTCAACACTCACAGAGGAATCCACTACCACAGCATTGCTAATATGCTTTCTAAGCATGGAGACATGGAATATTGGATGAACAGAGGACAACTCGGAAGGAAACTCGACCTCATAAGATACCTTACCAACACGGCTAAAAATTTTGTAAGGACCAACATAAAGGGGACTAAGGTTCCCCTTTTTTCTGAATCTCTTCACCCCCCTCACAGGTGAAACTTTCAGATACACTAGCTCACCAACTTCAAACTCAAGGTATCTCCTTCTAACATCTGTATATGACTTCTGACAACTCTGCGCAGTTTTCAACATTTCCCTAATCAACTTAACTTTTTCTATAGCCTCAAATACCGAATTAGAACCACTAACAGTTGCTTCACCCACCTCGAACCAACCTATAGGTGATCTACACATCCTCCCATATAAGGCTTGAAATGGAGCCATGCCAATACTAGAGTGGAAACTGTTATTGTAAGCAAACTCTATCAATGGAAAGTGATCATTCCAACTTTCCTTATAGTCAAGTACACAAGCTCTCAACATATTCTCTACGGTATGCATGGTCCACTCAGCCTGACCATCAGTCTGTGGATGAAAAGAATATCCCAAAATCACTTGGGTACCAAGACCCTTCTGAAAATCTTTCCAAAATTGCAAAGTTAACTGAGTACCCCTATCCGAAATGATAGATAAGGGAACTCCATGCAGTCTGACTAGCTCTCAGATATACAATCTAGCGTAATCCTCAGTAGTATAAGAAGTATGAACAGGCAATAAATGAGCAGACTTAGTCAACCTATCAACCACAACCCAAATGGAATCATGATAGCGTCGGGAAAGAGGTAAACCAATCACGAAGTCCAGATTTATCTCTTCCCACTTCCAAGTGGGAATACTATACTCTTGCATCATACCACCAGGTCTTTGGTGTTCAACCTTAACCTGTTGGCATGTTGCACACTTACATACAAACGCTACTATATCTTTCTTCATTCCACTCCACCAATAGATTTCCCGCAAGTCTCGGTACAACTTGGTGGCACCATGATGAATAGAATATCGCGCCCCATGCACTTTAGCCATAATTCTCTGTCTAAGATCATTAACATTCGGGACACACAATCTACCCTGCAATCTCAAAACACCATCTCCCCCTTGGGAGAAAACCTCTACTTTTTGGTCCTTGACTGACTCCTTCAGTCTGACCAAACTAGCATCTAAGTATTGTTTTTCCTTCACTTCCGAAACCAAGAAGGATTCAGAACTACTCTAAACCCCTATACTACCTTCAGCAGAGTCAAATAACCTAACCCCCAATCTTGCCAAACGATGTACATCACGTGCCAACTCTTTCTTACCTTCTACCACATGCAAAACACTACCCATGGATATTCTACTTAGGGCATCCGCCATAACATTCGCCCTGCCCGGATGGTACAACATACTTATATCATAGTCCTTTAACAATTCTAACCATCGTCTCTCCCTAAGATTCAATTCTCTCTGGGTAAACACATACTACAGACTCCTATGATCAGTGAAAACATCAACATGGACACCATACAAATAGTGTCACTAGATTTTCAAAGAAAACACAATAGCAGCCAACTCAAGGTCATGGGTGGGGTAATTTTTCTCATGGGGTTTCAACTGCCTAGAAGCATAAGGTATGACCTTACCCTTCTGCATCAATACGAAACCCAAACTAACTCTCAAAGCATTACAGTACACCACAAAACCATCAATACCATCAGGCAAAGTCAAAACAGGGGCTGAAGTGAGTCGAGTCTTCAACTCCTGAAAACTCTTCCCAGAAGATTCAGACCACAAGAACTTTACCTTTTTTTGGGTCAACCGAGACATAAGAGACGCTATAAAGGAGAAACCATCAACAAAACAGTGGTAATAGCCATCTAAACCCAAGAAACTTCAGATATCAGTTGGACAAATATGTCTAGGCCAATTTCTAATAGCTTCGGTCTTTTGGGGATCAACTCTAATACCCTTAAAAGAAATGATATCACCAAGAAAAGCAACTGACCTTAGCCAAAACTTAAACTTACTGAACTTGGAAAAAAACTTGTGATCTCTAAGGGTTTGCAAGATTGTTCGGAGATGATCACAATGATCATCCTCACTACGAGAGTACACCAGTATATCATCAGTGAACACTATAACAAACATATCCAGATATGGTCTGAACACTCAATTTATGAGGTCCATGAAAGCTGCTGGGGCATTAGTTAACCCGAAAAACATAACAAAAAACTCAAAATGGCCATAACGAGTTTGGAAAGCGGTTTTTGGGATGTCACACTCCCTAACTTTGAGTTGATGATAGCCGAAACGAAATTCTATCATTGAGAAATAACTTGTACCTTGCAATTGGTCAAACAAATCATCTATTCTCGAAAGGGGGTACTTATTTTTTATGATGACTTTATTCAGTTGGCGGTAATCAATGCACATACGAAAAGAGCCATCTTTCTTTCTCACAAACAACACAGAAGCACCCCAAGGAGAAATGCTGGGCCTTATGAAACCTCTATCTAGTAGATCTTTAAGTTTCTCTTTCAACTCCTTAAGTTCTGCAGGGGCCATATGGTAAGGTGGAATAAAAATGGGCTTGGTATTAGGAAGAAGATCAATCCCAAACTCTATCTCTCTATTAATCCCTGGGAGATCATCCAAAAAGACATCAGAAAACTCATTGACGACGTTGATAGACTTGATAGTTGGATTCTCAGACTTTGTGTCTTTGACTCTAACCAAATGGTAAATACACCCCTTGGAAATAAGCTTTCTAGCTTTAAGGTAAGAGATAAAATAACTCTTGGGTGACACAGAATTCCCAGACCACTCAAATATGGATGCACTCAGAAACTAAAACTTGACCACTTTAGTCCAACAATCAATAGAGGCATAAGAAGAATGTAGCCAGTCCACACCCAGAATCACATCAAAATCTACCATGTCTAGCTCAATCAGATCAGCTAAAAAGACTCGTTCAGGCATATTTCTGAATAAAGAGAGAATGAATCAATAGTAGAGAGAGAGACTTTAAGCATGATAGACTTTTGAAAGATTGAATCACACTTTATCCTAAAACGTCTTGTAGCCTCTTACTCATAGATATGGTGCGCTGCACAACGATCATCAAGATTCTACTTAACGCGGCTTGTTAGACTTCCTAGGATACTTTAAAACCTTAGGCTCTAATACCAAGTTTGTAACACGCCAGAAAATGGGTCCCAGAGCATCACATGGTACTTGATGCTATAAGTAGCCCCAAGCTAACCCTTTGAGTCATTTTCATTCATTTCAACACAAATCAATGGGGTTTCCATAAATAACCCTCAAATATCAATAGAGTAATCATCATCCAAGAATAAAACCATTTTAGAAAGATAACAAAATATTACTTATTAGTCAACTCCCAACATCTATACTAGTGTAACAAGCCTCTAAGAAAATCAATAAAACCAACGAGCCATTGAGACATGCCCCAACGGACTCATACTTAATTATAAAATGTAAATTCCGTGAAACCAATACCAGACATCACATCCTCAGAACATAAGGACTCACCATGACATAAGATATAGAACAGCGTGCCTAAAAAATCACTGTCGAACCTGGAACTGAGTACCTGAACCTACATTTCGAGAAAATGCAGCCCACATCCAAATATGTGGGTCAGTACCATGGAAAAGAACTGAATATAATGGGGTGTATGCAGTTTTATAAGAATCATCATCATAAATATTTATAAGAAATATGCAGGATGTATGAAAGACTCACATAGCCCAAAGAAAATCATCATAATCATGAGAGGATGAAATAAGTACAATAACACATATGAGTCATTATATAATTTATCAATCACTTTCAGTTCATCAAGAATATCAATCCTCATAATGTAAATATCATTTAAATCTCTCGAAAGAATAACTTTCACAATTCCACTTTCAAATCACTTCACCATTCACCATAGACACAAGAAAACCACACACACACTGGGAGATTGTATAATCGACATAAACCATGTGAGCTACATGGAGTCTGATGTATAACCCACATTGGGGAGATCCATCCTATTCTGTCCATCCGAGTAGGACTATCGATATCAAATCCACACAAATTAGTGATCACTATATTAATCATCCTTAGGCTCACTCCTATGGGGGAACGTAGTTCTAGGGAAGTAAGGTCACTTTATACCTCCCACTAGGTGCTAAAGATTTCTCCCAGACTTAGCTTAGATCATTTTAAAGACAATCCATAACAAAATAATTTCAGTAATATATAAATATAAATCGGGAGCCATCATGCTTCCCATCTATCAAAATCAACCACGTTGTCGATTTCTTTCACACTCGAGTTCAAAATAACTCCATTAAGACCAAAAGGTCAAATCATTCAAAATATCTCAAATATTCAACATCAACGTACTTATAACACACACTTTCTCAAAAAGACACAATTTTCAATGGGGATTCACGACCCAAATATCAAAATCATGATAAATATCATTCAAGATTCATGCTTTATATCTCCACACATGTAAATTCATCTTTCAAAATCATAAACATTAAGATTTCATAATCATCATCATAAGATATGTGTTCATGCTTCAAATTTATAAACATCAAATAAAAAATATGCCTTTGTAAAGAAAATTACTTTTGGGCACAAGAACAAAAGAGAGTTCTTGTTGAAAAACTCCACATACCTTGCATGATGAACTTTAGATCGATACTCATTTTTGAGATGTTAATCGTGCCTTTGAATGATGGTTCTTGGAGTTCTTGAATTAGGAACTTGGAATCTTAAATAAATTTGCATAATTAATAGTGAACTTTGGAGGTTCTTGAAGTTCTTGAACTAGGAACTTGGTATCTTGAATAAATTTGCAAAATTAATGGTGAACTTTGAAGGTTCTTGAAGTTGGATGTAGGAGCTTAGGGTTTTCTTTTTGATGAAATTCAATAAAATATAACATATAATGCTTCTAATAGACTTTAATATAGGGTTTGGATGAATTTTGCGTGAGGGGGAACGACCAAAATGCCCCTAAAAATCAAAAAAAATCTCGAATCTTTCCTTTGGTGGACTGGTTTGATAGTCTGAAGTAGATTAACCATAAAGTTTTACTCCGATATCTAAATTGGATGAAACTAATTTCATTAGAAAGAGGATTCTTATATCTTTCCGTTGATATATAGTATCTCACCAGATCATTGTGTATGAGGAGTTATGATCGTTTGAAGTTAACCCAAAAATTCGCTTTTGATAGGCTGAAGTAGATCGACCATAACATTTTTCTCCGATAGACAAATTGGATGAAACTAATTTTATTGGAGAGAGGACTCGTAAAGCTTTTCGTTGATATATAGTAGATCACGTAGATCATTATGTACAAGGAGTTATGGTAGTTTAAAGTTGGAGTAAAAATATGCCAGGCCTAAGTACTTTTTCCTGCACGTTTTACTATTCACTCTATTCACGGTTCGATCGAAATGTTCATAACTCGTCGCTAGGGTGTCCTTTTTAGATGATCCACATATTTTTAGAAAGATTATTCGATACTCTATACAATGGTGGATTATAATCTAAGACATTCCATATGGAAAATTTATAATTCATTCTATCAGATAGAATCCAACACGTTTACGCACAAAATTTCAACAAAAAATTTCTTGAGGTATTTCATTATGTCAGAGGGTGGTAACTATTCTTAGTTTTATCAAAATTCTTCAGTTCTAGCTCTGTTCTTAACCAGTGATCCAGTCCCTAAGTTCAGAAATAATAGCAATGATAGGGCGCCAGGCTCTAAGTCTCAGGGTAGTGTTAGCAGTGCTTGAATGAATCCTCTTTGTCAGAATTGTGGCAAGAACCATCAGGGTTCTGTAGAGCTGGCAGTGATGTTTATTTTGTATATGGAAAGTCAGGCCACAATGTTAGAGATTGTCCCCAGTCAGGTTCCCAGGGTTAGTATAATTGCCCTTCAGCTCATTCCAGTCTTTCGAATCAGCAGGGTGCCATTTCTAGTGCCAGCATTGGGCAACGCCCAAATATGATTTATACACTTCATTCAAGACAAGATCAGGAAAATTCTCCTTATGTGGTCACTGGTACGTTATAGATCTTTCATTTACATATTTATGCCTTATTAGATCCAGGAGCTTCTTTATCTTTTGTAACTCCCTACATAGCAGTTGACTGCAAAGTCAAACCAGAAGTCTTAACAGAACCATTATCAATTTCTACTCTAGCCGAGTAGGTTAGTCTACCATAGCCCGATGGATATATAGGAACTGTCTGGTTATAATATCTCAGAAAGTCACTTTAGCAGACTTAATAGAATTAGACATGGCAGATTTTAACGTTGTTCTCGGCATGGATTGGCTCCATTCATGTTATGACTCAATTGACTATGGAAACAGAATCGATCATTTTTATTTTCCAAATAAACCAGTCCTTGAATGGAGGGGTAATACTACACTGCTTAAGGGTCAGTTGATTTCATACATTATAGCGAGTAAAATGATATCCAAGGGATGTGTCTATCATCTTGTGTGAGTGAAGGAATCTAGTTCAGAAACTCTCATCAGTTCTAGTAGTAAATAAATTCTCAAATGTGTTTCCTGAAAATCTTCTTGGAGTTTCTCCCATTAGGGTATTGACTTCGAAATTGACCTTCTTCCAGATACTGAGCCCATATCTATTCTGCCATACAAAATAGCTCCAGCAGAACTCCAAGAGTTGAAAGACTAGTTAAAGGATCTTTTAGACAAAGGGTTCATCATAACCCGCATTTCTCTGGCGCACCAGTCTTATTCAAATGTAATAAAGACGGTTCTTTCAGAATGTGTATAGACTATCGTCAATTAAACAAAGTTACAGTTAAGAACAAGCAACCACTTCCTATAATCGATGACTTGTTTGACCAAATTTTAGGTGCTAGTTACTTTTCTAAGATAGACCTCAGATTAGGCTATTATCTGCTCAGAGTCAGAGAATATGACATTCCAAAAATAGCTTTCCAAACCCGATATGGTTACTTTGAGTTTCTAGTCATGTCTTTTGATCTTACCGATGCCCCAGCAACCTTCATGGACTTAATAAACTGAGTGTTCAATCAGTACTTAGTTATGTTCGTTATAGTCTTCATCGATGATATTCTTGTCTATTCTCATAGTAAGAATGATCATGCAGACCACCTCAGAATTGTACTTCAGACTCTCAGAACTCATCAGTTGTTCGCTAAATAAAGTTATTTCAAAATATATCAGATAACTGCTAGTTAGCAAGTACCATTAGTGCCTTAACACCCTTCTTAGAGTATTACTACAAACTACTTACTCAGTTTTCTAAAACTTAGAGATATTTTTTGTTTTATATCTTCAAAGCTTTTACCAAGGTTTTCTTGATTTTCCTTTTAATTAATAAAGTAGTGACTCTATTTTTGATAAAATTTGGAAATTTCGTTAAGTTTTCAAGTTTAATCAAGTCAAAATCATTTTCTTCTAAAAAAGTAGAGAACTTGAGGAAAGCCACTTTGAGTAGTTTAATAGAAGTAATATCATCTTTAATAACAACAATAGATTATTTGCAAAACATATGTGCATGACTTTAAGTTTTATACACCTAGGGTGTAACTTAAAGGTGGGCTTGGATGATAAACTACTATGCTCTATATTCAAGTACTCTATTGAAATCACAAAAAGATAGGGTGACATGGGATCACGTTGTCTTATACCTCTCTTGCTTTGAAAAGGCTTAGTCAGTCTACGATTTAAGTGTCATGACCTAAAATTTAAGGTTAGGATAGCACCTACTTTTGCCAAGCCTTAGCAGGTAAGCCAAACCCACAAGATAGAAAACAAATAAAAAATATGAAGGAAAACCCAAAATGTTAGACTACTAGAATGGAGTAAAGACAAATATATAAATAATATAATGTTTAGGAAAAAATAACGAATCCTAAAATATTGGTGTGATAAGTAAAGAGTATATATAACAAAATCTAAAACTGAATATACAATAATTTATCTCCAACTATAAGTAAAGACATGATAAAGATAAGAGGAGGTCTGATGGTTTCCATAAACTTTGGAGCTAACCGATACCTCAAACACCAACCCTGATAGCACAAATCACCTATCATGAGTCGTACTCAAACTATATTCGCATCGAAAGATCACAGTAGGGGTGAGTGAGATCCACTTGCACTCAGTAGGTATCATAGGCCAATCAAGAAAAGCCAAAAATAATTTGAAATAAAATATATTATGAGCACGTGACCTGCAAATAGAAAAGTTCTGAAATGACAGCTTACACCATCTCCACTGACATTTCTAAGTTATTAGGATAATAAACAAAACTAGCTACACAATCACAACTCGTATGGGAATACACAATACTATATATAATGAAATCCAACGTAATAATGATGTGATGATAATGAAGTAAACCATCGCATAACTTTTTGTCTACACCTTCTGAGCCATCGTGCTTTAAGATAGGACCTATAGGGCTTTCGCAACCCATATAGCTTGATAATCTCAATATTATATATATGTCTTTAGCTAGTGTTCACAGATCTAGGGTTTTATAAGACATCTCATTCACCTCTCCAGCTATTATTCATGAATCAAGGTTTTAATAAAGTGTTTCTTAGTGGTATCAATATCTCATGAAGTGTATATATCAAATAAGGATGGTATCAAATAAAGATGAAATTCTCTTAACCAATCAATATGAATATAGTGATCAATTAATATGGTATAAGTGAGCACAAAATCATTTCAAGATGTCAATGATTCATGAATAGAATCCCTTTCTAGGCACCATAAAGATATTTAGTCGTGTAACACATCATAATATTATTTAAAAATCCTCTCTCGGGTATTACTATCATATAAAGGCAAATAATGCTAAAAGAAGACCTATAATATTTATTCAAGACCCTGCATGGGAATAAAAAAAATGAACATGACATTTAATGAACAAATAAGGCCTCAAATATCAAATAAAGCCCCAACATGGGCAACACATAAAAAATATTCTCTCAAGTCAACAATAATATACAAATAAACACCCTACGAAAATGTAATAATAATGATGTTCTCAAATATTAATCTCATGTATAACACCCCAAACCATTGCATACTTTACATGTTTGGTAACAACCTAGCATAGTCTGAAGAAAGTTAAGAATAAGCTACCTCAAAAACCTAAAAATCTAACTCTAAGACTTTAATGTGGAGACTTTCCTTTATAAGTAATCTTATCACAAGATATAATTATCAAAAACATAATCTACGCATGAAAAAAAAGCTAATGATACCTATATTAGTTTAAAATGAATCTACACTTAGTTTGAAAAATGGTCTTGAAAATGAAAGGGGTAAAGAAGTATGTTCCCTATTATAATAGAAACCTATATCTTAAAATCTACTTGGAAACGAGTTTAAAATAAGTCTCAAATCGAAGAAAAACTAATTTAAAGCTTTACCGACAAAAAACTCCAAAAATTTATTTTTAAATCAAGAAAATCGAGTGTTTTTGGAGATATAATCAATGGAATTTAATGTGAAGATAATTTGGGATCTTACACAAGAAATGATCATGAATAAACCCTAGGAGTAGCTTCTTCTCAAAGCTCTAAGGTCAAACAATGGTGGAAACTACAAAACTGGAGTATTTATAGGGTTTTGTTAATAGTATGTCGCGAATGAGGTCAACACCTCATGTTCTTAAGGCTAAACAGGGATCAAGCTATAATTTTGGCCTTTGCATTCATGATTAACCTTTCACATTTACAAAGGCTGATGACTAGGACACATCGCATTTGAGATAAAACGATCGCGTTAGTGGTGAAGGAAGTAAACCGATCCAATCTCAATTACCTTTTGCAATCATGGCTATGTTCCTTGGGATTATCATTTAGAAAATATCCTTCTCCAAATTTGCAAAGAAGGAATCAATATGCACTAGATATTAGCAAAGTTGTTGATTTTGCATGTTTTTAATTTCTCTTAATCAATCCTTCGGATTCATTTGGAATCCCACATAAGTAAACTATATATACTACTAGGTTGTTTTTAATGTTCAAGACTCAATGGTAATATTGAATTTTCAAAGAAACATCATTTACAACAAATTAGCCCTCGGGCCTTAAAATTTTATTTCAACTAGTTTTTAAATGAAGGGTCAAAATTAAAATCAAATTTTAAACTCAAACCAACTATACTATTAACCAAAAATCAAATTTACAAATCTAATAGAACTATTCAAAACATCATCCAATGCTCAAAAAAAAATATTGATCAAAGTCAAACTATAGGCTTTTAAAGCCTCTAATAGTCTCAAGATCCCCATGTAATTCCCAAATGCATCGAAGACCATGTCAATATCCACACACCTCATAACAGTATATAAAACTATGAAAAAGAATAAAATAGTCAAAATACATACAAGGAACACATTAGACTAAAGAATAAGACACAATAGTTATACATTCCATTACTCAAGTGATAAAATCCAAAGAAAATCCTAACTCATCTAGCATAATTTGGGAAAATACCATTTAATGGAGTCATAGTCTTTCCAAAGATCAAATTTTAAGACACTTATAGGTGACAATCCATTCCTAGAGTACCATTTGAATAATTCATGACTGAAAAAAAATTTGTTTATAATGCTTCTTCCGTCAATGAAGACTAATTGGGAGGGATAATGATAGTACTAATTAATTACACCCTTAATCATGTTAGTAATCACCTTGGTAATGATTTTTTATATAGTATTACAATAGGTAATAGGTCTGTAACCTTTGACCATTGTGGGGAGGGCACATTTAGCTACTAGGGTGATTGTAGTTTAGCTAAAGGATTTTAACATTTTACCTAATTGAATGAATTTTTTGACATCCTTAAGTCATTATCCTAGACAATATTTCATTGGGTAGTGAAGAATCCCATGGGGTAGTTATCCAATCCAGATTTTTTTTCCAGGCATATCTTTTAGTGCTATTTGAATCTCTTGCTCTTTTACTTCCTAAAGAAGAGCAAGTTTTTATGGATGAGTTATGAAATGGCCCCTTCAGTGTGGCATCTCATCAATAGTTAGTCCTGTTAGGTTTAAAAATAAAGCAACAAACTCATACTTCTTTATCATTAATTTTCCCTCATAGATTATTTGACGTGATGGTAGGAATACATTAGGTATGTTGTTGTTGTTGATTGTTAGACGTGACCTCAGATGTGTCGATATTAATGGTGACTCATTATTTTAATGAATTATTTATTCGTACAGAAGAAGATTATGTAATCACTTACTTGAGATCTCACTTATCAGATTCCATTGTGCCAGTGTAGTCACTTCAGAAAGAAAACAATCCATGTGAAATTCAAGTAATTCTGCTTCTTGCTCAAACTTTTTTAATAAGGGTAGGATCACTAATATTTTTGCCTTAGTCATCATAAACAAAATATATTTTTTTTAATAGCTCTAATCATGCATTGGGTATGGAAATATTTAGAGTTAGCATCTGTAAACTTTATCCAAGTTGCTCTGTCTGTCTTAATATTTTTTCTTCTACTAGACTCCATTTACGCAAGTCATGGACTAATTGTTTTTCTTCATCAATCAGGGTTTGGCATAGTGGATTAGTAATAGTCCTATCCTATGTGATTTCCATCTTTTGTCTAGTGAACTGGAGCCTTTGAGTGTATGAGACCATACGAGAGTTGAGCCCCTTGATATTACCTTTTAGTGCTTTGAGTTTTTGACTCGGTTGGTATATTTTAGTACAAATATACGTCTGTCTTCAAGTGGTTGCTACAATATCAGGAAACCGAAGATAGTCCAAAATAATTTAATATAACTTAAAGGGCTTGGGTTTCGAGAGAACCCTGGGGTCAGAGGTGGATCACTATAGGCGAGTGGTTAGATACCCTAGGGTTCAAAATATTAGATTCAACATATCCAAACTGTTGGAGCTAGTGATAGTTACCCAAACCCCAATCAATCTTGGATTATACTCTATGATCCAGCTACTGTCTATTTCAGAAGGTGTAGTGATAACCCCTTGATATTAGTGGAATAATATGAAGAAAGTCAATATAATCTTTGAAATCCTAAGTATTTTCTTGAGTTTTCTAGAGTAACAGATGAACCTTTTCTTTCTTCAGATAAAAGCATTGTGTTAAAATGCCCAAAGAGGAACTAGGGCTCCTGGATGGCATTTCCCAGTGGTTTTAGGTTATTTCATAATTCTACTCTATCCTATATCTCATTTTTTGCAAAAAGGTCATTTCATAATTCTACTCTATATTGCATCTCATTTTTTGCATAAACTATAGTGACAATGCAGCTAAAGAACTAGAGGCAACTACTATGTAGTAATGTATAAACTGCTCTTTAACCAAGAAAATGTTAAATTGAACATGGGCGTGCCAAAACAACTACACTCTGCTATTGGGATCCATTGGATAATTATAGCAAGTTTTCTAACCATCTACCACTTTCTTTAGAATGTTTTGTGCCTTGTGGTCCTTCATTTTGTTTCTAGACATCCATCAACTTTAATTTTATACTTTCTAAGAAATATTTTTAGCTTCTTCTACTGTAGGGGTTTGTTAAGCCTCTTGATGTTCCAAGTTACAAGAATCATATATTTGGATCCTCTCCAGGTTACCCTAGAAGTCCCTTAGTAATTGGTTGATGTTGAAGAGGTGCAAATTGATTTAAAGAGCCACCACTAGTACTAGTCTGTCCTAAAGTAGAGTTCAAAATAAGTGTATCATGTCTAGACAAACCACAGGTAATGTTAACTTAATCAGAATCATTAGTATTGGTAGTGTTAGTATTGACAAGCTCCTTTGCTTTGGGCATTGATGTGCCAGTATTTGATGGCACATTTGACACTTTTAACCAAGAATAAATGCAAGTTCTTAAGAAAGCATTATTAGATTTAATGGTCTTCTTATATTGAAATACAAGAAATTACACCAAGGGTAGAAATAGAGAAGGTTGTGCTAAAGAGGTCAACATGACTATTTATTCGATGAGTCATCAAATATGTGACCAATCATTACAAAAACCATCACAATAAAAAGTAACAATACCTGAAGGAAGCAGTGGGACAGCTTGGTTGACTAATCATCAAACTTATGACAAATCATCACACTAATCTATTAAAGATAAATAGACTATAAACTCTAGTTGAATTATGTGACCATTAAATATGATAAATCATCAGATCTGTGGCCTATTGTCAAGCCAATTGTCAAACGCGAGGCGGTCAGATCTGATTCAAATATGGAATCAAATTTCTTCTAAGCGAATAAATACCTAGTATAGGGTTTAGAACAGGTTTCTCTTTTATTTTTTTTGAACGTACCTTACTTTTCTCTTTGAATCTTGAAGCTTGGGTTTTGAAACTTTTATATTAGTTTTGTCAAGGATTAAAGTATTGGATTTCATCATCATAAGAATTTATTCTTTAATCATGAAATATATTGAAACACCCCAAGTTCTTGGGCTCTAAACCCTCTAAGTGATGAATAATTGAATTAGACAAATTACTGAGGTGATGTCAAAATAGCCAGTGATAGTGGACCTAACGATGATTCATTGTCGACAGATGGACTTGTTACCACAGTAGTAAGGAAGCACAAATTTTAGTTCTTTGATAACAAGTCCAAGGTATGACCCACTATAAGACACAATGAGTCATTAAGAGGGACTCAAAGTCACAACAAAAGTATACCAAAGAGTTCAACCCCTAACCATAATTCTTCATGATAACTCATTACGTCAAATAATAAGTTGTTCAAAGAGACACGTTATCATAACAGTAAAGGACTGGGTTTTTGATCCTCAGGTAATGACTATGGGCCATAACTAGTGGTCAGACCTCATGAGTCATAACCCAAGTCGTGACCACTATTGGGATTTTCCTACACATTTTAATTATGGTCATTTTGATCTTTTCCTCCGACCAAACTCTTTATCGTTACTTAAAAACACCCAAATGAGCCCTTTGGCTTTAGTTATCAAGATTAAACCTTATTATTACTCTTTAACTCCCAAGTCAAGAGATATTAGGGTTTTATAAGGTATTCACCATTCAGGCTTCAAACCTCAATTTCTCTTTAATTTCTCTTATACTTTAGGCCTGTTTCTCATCCCTAACTTATGTTTTTACATTATGGTATTTACTTACTCAACGTCCATGTTTTTAAATTGTTAGGTTTAACATTAGGTTGAGGGTGTTTGATTGATTATTACTTGAATTGTTTTCCCATGCTCTAAATATGTTATTCATACTTTATAAATGGTTTATTTTGGACTAAGCTAGTGCAACATGGTAGCGATTGGAATGAGTTACATGGGTTTCCCAAATTTATGAATTTTTGACATGGTAATGTCATTAGCCTCAACCCTTCTTGTAAACCTGATCTTAAATTTGAATAAATACATGATTTAACTTATCTTTTGAAAATATTCCATTAACGGACAAATGGATAAAAATGGATTTTAAAGGCCCTTGGTGACCATGGTTTGGATTTTAAATGAAACTTGGGAGTCTAATGGTTACATGAATTGCTCTGGCATAATTATATAAGCTTCCAAGCATATTGGTGTGACAATACCGGGTTGGTAAAATGCCATAATAAAGATTCCTTGGTAAATGGTTGGATTATGTGCAAATTGTTTTAATTTGGACCTAAAGGAAATTATGTAGCTCACCATGAAGGTGTAGTCCCGGGAGACCAACACTAAAAACCATATTTTTTGGTGTGGAGGTCTAGATGACCATGTGTTTAGATATACACTATATTTTTAGAGGGTTATTTCCTTGTTGTCTTTAGCCTTTCCTCGGTACGTGCAGCTAACATGTACAAGGGCCCTTCCAGCAGAGTAAGCTAGACCCATATAACCATGGGTGTCTCTAGGATGGAGAGAGCTACGAAGTTTAGCATAATATTTTAAACTCTCATATTCATGACCCTTGTACCTATCTCTGCATCCTACATATCTACATATAAATATTGTGCATGTGGTTTTGACTATTTTTTAGCAATGGCATTATTTTATCACTTTACCCTAAGTTACATACCAGTGTTTACCCCACTAACCATCCCTAAATGTTGTATCATTTTATGATGTAGGTTCTGAGGGCCTTTTTATTACTCTTGTACAGCATTAGGTGGTGTGGTACATTGATTGACTTTTTGTGAAGTGGTGATCCTTCATCTTTTGGAAAGCCCTGCCATTTTATAAGGTTCCTTTTCATCTTTTGGGAATTGTGAATTCTCTTTTGTCATGGTTGGGAGCATGTCCCAACCTAGTTTAGTATTTTTGGTTTTAGAGACTTTTGTGGATAGTATTAGGATGATTGGTTGTCTTATTTAGACTCTTATATTTATTTGATTCATCTATATTATTTACTATTTTTGTTGGCTTCTGCTATTTAATATATTGTGCTTTGTAGGTTAGTATAACGCCCTGAATTTGGTACCCAAAATGCTACACGATGCTCATGACCCTAAAGGATCACAAGCTAACCCATGACTGATATTTGTACCTGATCACTGCATAATATACTATATAGATGTGGAAACAAAAGGCTATAAGGACGTAAGGTTCAAAACTGTAACATAACTGATAAAACATAACATATGGATGGGGTATGAAATACCCAAAGCAACTAAAATAAACTGTCTGAGCATACTGTTGTCTGAAGACTATCTGAATAAGGAGTTGATGGGATATGTTACCAACTAACATCAACTACTAAAAGAAATTAATTAATGAGATAATAAAGTAATGGTCATGTCTTTGAAGGATAAGGACTCACTGGTAACTCTGACTATGGAGACCGGAATGCTCTGGAGCTCATGCTTCTGAACCTATGGTATAAAACACCATAGCGCAAATGCGTCAATACATTTAAATTTACTGGTATGCATGTGAGGTAGGCGGAATGGAAAAGGATTAACATGCATGAACTATACTAACTGACTACATAACATGAACGTGAGAATACACGCATGACTACATAATAACTGTAACTGAGTTCGTGATAACATGATTACTGAGTCTGAGTACTGATAACATGAGATACGGATATCTGTATAACTAAAATAACTAATATTGAGCGACTATATCTAACAGTCTAGGTTTTGATTAAACTAGCTGAGTTTCATACTATTTTGAGTTGACTATATCTGACAGTCCTGGATCCTGTTGAACTATCTGATTCTATTACTGATACTGAATAACTGTATCTGACAGGCCTGATACTATACTGAAACTATGGGATGTATTCACCTAATCAACATGCCCCAAATAATACATTATAGCTGAGTTGGGGTCCAATTTGTAACCCCAATTAGAAGGGTGCCAATATCGCGCCACTGGTAAGTATAATCTGTGAGTACCCTCATATAATAGGTGAATCTAGTGAGAATGGTGTGAACCTTTATATAACAGGTTAATCCACCTCATCTACCCTCATATAACAGGCTATGATGTCTCAACCTACACTACTATGTAGTTCTGGAATGCAAGGATTGCTTCTAAGAGTCACACCCTCATATAACAAGTGGGTTCCCATCCTTGGGTTCGTTCGATGCTAATTTATACTCCCATCTGAAGACACACTAAACATGATTAATTGAATTGACTAGACTGAGTTAACTAAGTTCCATTGACTGACGGAATACTACTGAGATTACTAATTTTCTGAGGTTTTTGAGATTACTGAGTTTTCCTGAGTCACATGGCTGACAGAATTTCTATAAACATGGCCCGACTAAGAGTATCTTGAAAACATGACAATGATTCTAGGAACACAACTAAATTTTTTGATACAATTACTCCCAGGACTCGATAGAATGAAACTGACAAAGCATGACTTTCTTGAATACATAACCAACATCATAATCCATAATACAATAAGTTAGAGAATTCATGAAGAAGAAGTTCTAAAACACCACAATGGCTACACATATATCCATAACTCATTGACTAAGACATTTCATCAAACACTTGACACGCATAACTTGTACATAAATGGGTATTTCATATTATTATACTAGTATGGCACTTTTCCTTCACAGAGGCATTTAATCGAACACATGGGGAGCATGTTTTGATTATAAAATCATCAACACATCTAATAATCATGGATACATCAATCAATGTGTAAATTTAAGGGTTTATCATGATTACTATGCAAATCACCACATCCTACGATCAATCATTGGAATATGTAATTTCAAAACTGAATAAAAATCCCACAACATCATGAACATGAATTTCAATTCAATTTAAATCATGACCATTCATAAATGCACAAATCTTGGATTTTGAAAAGAGATTCTTGAGCTTCATGGGTGAAAGGGACCCATGAATCAACACATGACATACCTGGGTGGATAATTTCTTGAAAATTGATGGAGAAAAACTTAAATTGTTGACTTGAAATTAAACACCTATGGTTTTTTATCTTGAGGATTGATCTTTGAGAGAAACCCTTATTTGATGTTATAATGAATAATAAAGTAATAGGCTATGGTCTGGTATAATAGGGGTTAAAAAGGGTGGAAAAATACCCAAATACCCTTTTAAAAATAATTTTAAACTGTTGAACAGGATCTGTGATGTCTCGTGCAACGGTCTGTCACTGGTTCGACGGTCTGCCATTTTGACCGTCGCACCTGGGCTAGAATAGGGACTCATTGCCTTAGTAGCGATGGCTTGGGAAATGGTCCGTCACACCTTAGCAAGAAGACTGACTTACTGCCTTAGCTGTGATGGTCTAGGCAATGGTCCGTCACTAGATCAACAGTCCATCAACCTGCCCGTCACCTGGGCGATTCTAATAGCTCTCGGTAAAATATTTGTAACTTTTAACTCTAATACCGGATTTTGATAAAATTGGTATCATTGGAAAGCTAATTCAATTTTCCACTCAAAAAGGTGAAAATCTTTAAAATTCGATGTGTACAAAATGGATTTATCTTTCAAAGTAAGTTTCTAACATTATTGGGATGATTTCAAGCTAGGTAGAAGTATGGAATATTACAATATCTCCCCCTTGAGAACATTCATCCTCGAATGAGACTAAGTGAGAGGGGAGAAGATAAACTGATGTTCATACTAAACATGAACAACTGGAACATGATCTCATCACTGACATGAATTATAACTAAATATATCATACCGAACATGTATAGATGTATGTGTAACTGATTTATGAATGCATAACTGAGTGTCCTGATGAAAAAGGTTCTCACAATAAGAATGTATGTCTAATGCATGATTATATAACTGAACTGACATGTGAATGCATGACTGGATATGTAATCGCATTTCCTACCAAGTTGTAATGGAATTCTGAACATGAAACTGAGTAACCCTAGAGAGAACTATTACATTAAGCTAGACCTGAGGTGGCAAAAAAGAGGTGAGGATACTTGGTGCACATTTCTTCTTTTGCTTCCTAAGTATCTCCCTCAATGGACTAATTTTGCCAAAGAACTTTGACTAGAGGGACTTATTTCTTCCCTAGTCTATAGGTCTAGTAGTCAAGTATTTCGACTGGAATCTCTCCATAAAAGAGGTTGTTCTGAACATCTATGCTCTGAATAAGGACTACAAATATTGGGTCACCTATGCACTTGTTAAGAAAACAGACATGGAAGACTGGATGAACTGAGGCTAGATTTGAAAGTAATTCGAGCTTATAAGCTACCTTGCCGAAGCGACTAAAAATCTTGAAGGGACCAATATATCGGGGACTGAGCTTTCCCTTTTTGACGAATCTCTTCACTCCCTTAATGGGAGATAATTTTAGATAGACATATTTACCAATCTCAAACTCGAGATCCTTTATGCATACATCTGCATAAGACTTTTGTTGGCTCTAAGCCACCCAGAGTCTTTCTCTGATCAACTGGACTTTTTCTAAAGCGTTGAATACTAAGTTATTCCCTATAAATGAGGCCTCTATAACTTTAAACCAACTAATTGGAGATTTGAATCTCCTACCATAGAGAGTTTCAAATAGAACTATCCGAATACTGGTGATAGATGTTGTTGTATGCAAACTCAATCAAAGGCAAGTGGTAATATCTTCTAAAGTTTGAATGGTCCTTTCTACTTGACCATCTTTCTGAGAATGAAAGGTTGTACTGAGATGAACTTAGGTAACAAGACCCTTTTGGAATGCTTTCCAGAAATAAGAGGTGAATGGGGTACCTCTTTTTGAGATAATAGATAATGGAACACCATGCAATCTGACCAACTCTCTGATGTAGAGTTTGGTGTAATCCTTAGTTGAATAAGAGGTATGGACTAGAAGAAAATGAGCTAATTTGGCAAAACTATCTAAAATGACCCAAACTGAATCATTCTGGCGACGAGTACAAGGTAAACCCGTCACGAAGTCTATGTTCACTTCTTCCCACTAACAAGTAGTAATACTAAAATCCTACATTGACCCACTAGGTTTCTGATGCTCTATCTTAACCTGCTGATATATAAAGCACTTATCCACAAACTCTACAATATCTTTCTTTATCCCACTCCACCAATAAATTTCTCATAAGTCACGGTACATCTTTGTGGCCCCTGGATGAATAGAGTAGTTTGCACCATGCGCTTCTGCAAGAATTCTCTTCCTTAAGTTGTCTACACCTGGAACACACAGACGACCCTTACAATGTAGAACACCATCTCCCCCTTGGGAGAAAACCTCTACTTTCTGATCTTTGACTGACTCTTTCAGCTTGACTAGATTGGGATCTCTATCTTGCTTTTCTTTCACCTCAGAAACTAGAGATGATTCTAAACTACTCTGAACCCATATGTCACCCTCCTTTGAATTGACTAAGCAAATGCCTAGTCTAGTAAGCTAATGGATTTCCTGAGATAATTTATTCAATCTATGCTTAACATGAACAACACTACCTATTGACAGTCTACTGAGAGTGTTGTCCACTACATTGGTCTTGCTTTAATGATAAAGGATACTCATGTTGTAATATTTCAAAAGCTCTAACCACTTTCTCTGATGAAGATTGAGATCTTTATTAGAAAATACATATTAAAGGCTCTTATTATATGTGAACACATCCACATGAACTCTGTACAAATAATGCCTACAAATCTTTAAGGCAAATACTACAGCTGCAAACTCAAGATTATGAGTAGGATAATTCTTCTCATAGGGTTTAAGCTGCCTGGAGGTGTAGGCTATAACCTTACCATGCTGTATGAGGACACAACCCGAACCTACTCTGGATACATCACAATACACTATGAACCCATCTGGACCATTTAGAAGAGCTAAGATTGGAGCTGAGGTTAGTCGAGTCTTCAACTCCTAAAAACTCTTATCGTAAGGGTCTGATCACTGAAAATTGACTTTCTTCTGAATCAATCTATACATAGGGGATACAACAGAATAAAATCCCTCATCAAACCATCTGTAATATCCATCCAGACCCAAGAAACTCCTAATATCTATTAGAGATACAGGTCTAGGCTAGTTTCTTACTACTTCGGTCTTTTGAGTATAAACCCTAATGCCATCAACGAAAATGATATAACCAAGGAATGCTATTGACCTTATCCAAAATTCATACTTACTGAATTTAGTGAACATCTAATAATCTCTAAGGGTCTACAAAAAAATTTTGAGAGGGTCTGCATGATCATGCTCACTACAGGAATAGATTAGAATGTCATCTAGGAAGACTATGATAAAAATGTCCAAGTACTGCTTGAACACCCGGTTCATCAAATCCATGAAAGTTGCTGGACCATTGGTAAGACCAAAGGACATGACTAGGAATTCGAAGTGACCATACTGAGTACGAATGTCTATTTTTGGAATGTTATATTCTTTGACTCTAAGGTGATGATAGCTTGATGTGAGGTCTATCTTAGATAAATAACTGGCACCCTAAAGTTGGTCAAATAAGTCATTTATTCTGGGAAGTGAATATTTGTTCTTGACCGTGACTTATTTGAGCTGACATTAGTCAATGCACATTCTGAGAAAACTGTCTTTCTTGTGCACAAATAAGATTGGTGCACCCCACGGGGACACACTAGGTCTGATGAATCCCTTATCTAGGAGATCCTTCAAATTTTCTTTCAGTTCTTTCATTTTTACTTATGCCATTCTGTATGGCGGAATAGATATAGGCTGAGTATGTGGAAGAAGATCAATATCGAAGTTTATTTCTCTTTCAGGAGAAATTTGTAGAAGATATTCAGGAAAGATATCTGAATATTCATTTATGACTGGGACTAAATCAACACTAGGAGTTTCAAAACTAGTGTCCTTAACTCGAATAAGATGATGGAAACATCTCTTTGATATCATTTTCCCTTGCTCGAAGTAGAAAACAAACTGACCTCTAAAAGCTGAAGTGCTACCCCTCCACTCTAGGATAGGTTCATTCAAAAACGGGAACTAGACTATTCTATTTCTGCATTCGACTGTGGTATAGCAGGAATGAATCCAATCCATGCTGAGAAAGACATCAAAATTAGTCATCTCTAATTCGACTAAGTCTGCTGAAGTGACTTTCTAAAATATCATAACTGGGCAGTTCCTGTATACTTATCGAGTATGATGGATTTACCCACTAGGGTAGAGACTGAAAAGGGCTCTTCTAGAATTTCGAGATTGGTTCCAAAATCACCTATTATATAGGGAGTAACAAAAGACAAAGAAACTCCTATATCTAGCAAAGAATAAATATATACATGAAAGATCTATAACATATCAGTAACCATATCAGGAGAATTTTCCAAATCTTGTTGGGACTGGAGAGCATAAAGTCGGTTTGGGTGCTTCCCTTTAGTAGCACTGAAGGTGAGACCCTGCTAGTTTGGGCGACCGAACTGAGCTGAGGAACGGTTCTGCTGACCCTGAGGACCTGGCTGAGGACAGTCTCTGACTCTGTCGCTGGCTTACCACATCTAAAATAAATACCATTGCCAGCTCTATAAATACCCTGATGGTTGTTGCCATAAGTCTAGCAAAAAGGATAGGTGCGGGCACTACTGATACTTTCCTTAGACTTAGAGCCTGGCGCTCTATCTTTATTACTATCCCTGAACTTATGAGTTGGAGCACTATCTAAACAAGGAGCTGTACCTACTAACTTAGGATGAAATTGAGAATAGTTTCCTCCTTCTTATTTAGGTTGAGCATAGTTGAAACTAACTTTCCTTGCTCTCTTATTTTGCTTCTCCCTTATCTTAATGTTTTGCTTTTCTATCTGCTGAGCATGGGTCATAAGCCTGGCTATGTTCATGTCACTATTCAATATCACAAACCTGCACTCATTGACTACACTATCATTCACCCCAAAAATAAACTTACTCATCTCAGCGTTGCTATCTGTAACCACATGAGGAGCATATCTGGCTAATTGAGTAAACTTAAGAGAATACTCTTTCACTGTTAATTTTCCCTGTCTGAGGTTGATAAATTCTAATACTTTAGCTTTTCTTGTCTCTAGGGGAAAGAATTTATCTAAGAATATATTAGGAAACTCCTCCCACTCAATAGGCCTTGCATCTACAATCCCTCTCTGACTTTCACTGTTTTTACCAAGTGTTAGTTGTATCCTACAACTGATATACAGCTAGCTCCGCACTCTTACTAAAAGTAACCCCCATGATATCCATAACCTTCTTAACTTGATCAAGAAATTCTTGAGAGTTATTATCTGACTTAGAACCAAAAAAGGATGGAGGATTTATTCGGGTAAAGTCCTAAATCCTGGCTGCAGCTGAATTGGCCACTCAGTTAGTCAGAATGGCAGCTGTTGATTCATTTTGAGCAGCGACTGATTGAGAAAGAGTTGTGAATTCATCTCTAAACTCTACATGAGAGACATGTTCACCCAAAGATTCTCTGGGTTGAGGGGCTAACTGATTCCTATTTCTTCTTTTAGGAGGCATATTCTATTGAAGAAAGGGAGAAATAGATTAGACTGAGAGATTAGCTTGAGATTATACTCATTGGAATGACATGAATACTGAAAGAAGGGAAAATATTCCTAAAACATCTTATATCCTCCTATACATAAATGTGGTGCGCAACATACCCATGTACAAGACCATACTAGTGCGGCTTTAAGACTTCCTAGGACTGTATTGAACCTTAGGCTCTGATACCAAGTTTTTAATGCCCCAAATCTGGTACCCAAAATGCTATATGGTGCTTATCACTCTAAAAGACCACAAGCTAACCCATGACTGATATCTATACCTGAACACTACATAATATACTGTATAAATACAGAAATAAAGGTTGTAAGAACGTAAAGTTCAAAACTGTAACATAACTGATAAAATATAACATATGTATAGGATATAAAATACCCAAAACAACTGAAATAAACTGTTTGAACATACTGTAGTTTGAAAAGACTCTAACTAACTGTACTTTTGAATAAGGAGTTGATGGGACAAGTCTCTAACTATCTTCAACTACTGAAATAAATTAATTAATGAGATAATAAAGTAATGGTCATGTCCTCGAAGGATAAGGACTCACTGCTAACTCTGGCTGTAGAGACTAAAATGCTATTGATGCTTTGGAGCTCGTACTTCTGAACCTATGGTATAAAACACCATAGCATAAATGCGTCAGTACGTTTGATTGTACTGGTATGCATGTGAGGTAGGCTGAATGCAAAAGGGTTCATATGTATGAACTATACTAACTGACTACACAACATGAATGTAATAATACATGTATGACTACATAATAACTTTAAACGAGTTTGTGATAACATGATTACTGAGTTTGAGTACTAATAACATGACATACTGATATCTGTATAACTGAAATAACTGATACCGAGCGACTATATCTCATAGACTAGGTTTTGATGGAACTAGCTGAGTTCTGTACTATTCTAAGTTGACTGTATCTGACAGTCTTAAATTATGTAGAACTATCTAAGTTCTATTACTGAGACTGAATAACTATATCTAACAATCCTGGTTCAATACTATAACTATGGGAAGTATTCACCTAACCGGCATGCCCCAAATAATGCATTATAGTTGAGTTGGGCTCTAATCTGTAAACCCAATTGGAAGGGTGTCAATACCGCTCCATTGGTAAGAACAATCTGTGAGTAACCCTCACATAATAGGTGACTCTAGTGAGAATGGTAGAAACCGTCATATATCCACTTAAGCCACCTCATATAATAGGATATGATATCTCAACTTATCCTGGCTATATAGTTCTAGAATGCAAGGATTGCTTCTAAGAATCACACCCTAAAATAACATGTGGGTTCCCATCCTTGGGTTCGCTCGATGAAAATTTCTACTCCATTTTGAATAGACACTGAACATATTAACTTAACTAACTAGACTGAGTTAATTGAGTTTCGTTGACTAACAGAATACTGCTGAGATTACTGAGTTTACTATGTTTTCCTGAGTCACACGACTGACTAAATTTTTATGAATATGTCTTGATTGAGAGTATATTGAAAACACAACATTGATTTTAGGTACATATCTAAATTTTTTAGAATATGTACACCCAGGACTCGATAGCATGAAATTGACAAAGCATGACTTTCTTGAATATATGACCAACATCATAATATATAATACAATAAGTTAGAGAATTCATGAAGCACAAGTTCTAAAAGACCACAATAGCACACATATATCCATATCACACTGACTAAGACATTTCATCAAACACTTGACATGCATAAACTTGTACATAAATAGGGATTTCATATTATCACACTAGTATTGCACTTTTCCTTCACATAGGAATTTAATTGAACACATGGGGAGCATTCTTTGGTTATACAATCATCAACACATCTCGTAATCATGGATATATCAATCAACATATAAATTTAAGGGTTTATCATGATTAATATGCAAATCACCACATCCTAGGGTCAATCATTGGAATATTCAAACATGAATCAAAACCCCACAACATCATGAACATGAATAATTCAATTTAAGTTATGAACATTCATAAATACACAAATCTTAGATTTTGAAAAGAGATTCTTAAGCTTCATGGATGAAAGGGATCCATGAATCAACACATGGCATACCTGGGTGGATGATTTATTACAAATTGATGAAGGAAAACTTGACTTCTTAAATTGGAATTAAACACGTAGGGTTTCTTGTTATTACAGATTGATCTTTGAGAGAAACCTTAATTTGATGTTATAGATGAATAATAAAGTTATGGGCTATGGTCTGGTATAATTAGGGGTTAAAATAGGTGGAAAAAGACCCAAATACCCTTTTAAAAATGAGTTTAAATTGGTGAACAGGATGTACAATGGCTCGTGCGATGGTCTATCACTGGATAGATAGTCCGTCGTTCTGACCATCGCACCTAGGCTAGAATAGGGGCTCACTACCTTAGTAACGACTTGGGTGATGTTCCTTCGCAAGTTTGATGGTCCGTCAACCTGTCCTTCACATCTTATCAAGAAGACTAACTTACTACCTTTGCTGCAATAGTCTAGGCGACGGTCTATCTCTAGATTGACAGTCCATCTCTAGATCTGACACCTTTAGGTAAAACGTCCATAACTTTTTACTCTAATGTCGGATTTGGATGAAATTAGTATCATTGGAAAGCTAATTTAATTTCCCACTCAACAAAAAGTGAAATCTTAAAAATTTCACATGTACAAAATGAATTCATCTTTCAAAGTAAGTTTCTATCATTCTTGGGATGATTTCAAACTAGGTAAAAGTATGGGGTATTATAGTTAGGATAAGGGGGTATTTTTTGAGCCACAGTGGGCTTGAGATATCCCTGGTTTGGGTCATGAAAAGCTTGGTATCTGAGCACGGTTTAGGTTCTTTGGTTATTCATAAGTCCATTTTTAGTATATTCTCTTTTATGGGTGTGTAGTATGCCATACTTATAAGGGAAAGGGTATGAGGCATTTCAGAATATTTCTCTTTTATGTGTTATATTTTTGGATATAGTGTCTAGTTATCATGAAACTTCTTTAAATCTTGGGTTACTCATATTTCAAATCATGCCTCCCCAAAGATATGATTATCATGGAAACTCTATTGTAACCTCTATCCCACATGGGGAATATGTGGAGGTAACTCTCCCTATATATAGATTTTAACTCAGTCTAAGGTCCCTGCTCCTAACTATACCACTCAACATGGGGTTCCACTGGTCCCTACTAGTCCTTCTCAGGATTTCAAGGTTGGTGATGCTTATGCTTAGTTACCTCAAAGAGATATTTCTAAGATGGAGTTTTGTCTATCTTTTCATATTCTTTCCCAACTGGTGGCACCATGAAACACCCTAGTTTCTAGACCTTAGAAACTTTTATGCAATTCTTATCTCTGGAACCAATATAACACATGGTTATGAGCTGTATATTAGGGTATGTATGGTATGGTCCAGCTGTATGCTGACCAGTGTTGGTTGGTAGGATGTATTTTGGTTACTAGAATAGATACGACTTAGGGGTAAGAGTCGTATTGGTGGTTACAGATCATTTAGTTCCTTAACTTGATCTTAGAATAAGTTACTTAGGTGGTATCTGAGTACGAGTGGCTCACCATAAGTCGTAAGCCAGTGTATGGGTCATACTCAGGACTCGTATGGTAGAAAGTGTCTAAATCTTCCTTCGGTTTAAATCTATCAGGGATATGGATGAAGGGTATAGATTATATACTTTAGATACAACTTGGTTGGATGAGTCATATAATGACAGTGTTTGATCCAAAGGTTGAGAATAGGGTATGAGTTGAAGGTATCACTCGTATAGGAAGGGTATGACACTTTAGGGTAAGTCATATCCCTGTGATGGGATTTTGGTGTAACTTAAGTAGGGGTATTCTAGACGTTTCCTCACTTATCATAATAGTTGTCTATGGATAATAGTTGCAAGTAAGGATTGGTATGACTATACCAATATTAATGGCCTTGTTTAATAAATGGATAATGGTTTAGTTATTTGGAAATTGGTTTTAATTAGTCACTAATGGTGGGATGTGTAGTAAAGCCATGGAAGGTGGAGGTCCTAGGGGTGACCAAAATTCAAAACTCATATTTGCTAATATGAGGTTGGCCTTGGTGACCATGTGCATAATGTCACACTATATTTTAGGGTATTACTAGTAATCCCAAGGGTTATTTCCCTGGTCATATGGCTACACACACTGGGGCCCTTAAAGCAGGGGAGTTGAACCCATATAGCCCATAGGTGGTTTAGGACGATAAGGCTACACAACCCAAGTAAAGGTTTTAAAGGCTTACTAAACATGGTTCCCTTTTCCTGGCACAGTTATATATATATATATATATATATATATATATATATATATATATTGTTGTGTTCATATGAATGGTTTTACTTGGTTTTATAAATGGCATTATTTTATCCTTATCGTAAGACCATGCTAGTGTTCAACTGCAAATCCATCTACTAGTGGTTGTATACCCATACTATGCAAGAATCGGTTATTCTATTCTACCTATATAATGATTAACTTGGGGATCAACATTTGGATTAAAGTGGTGAGCTTCCATCCTTTTTGAAGGCTCTATTTCATGATATGGATATTTCTAGACGCATTAATTTTATTTTGAATATTAGTTTTGGCTATTATTGGGCGCATATCCCAATCAAATTTTATTACTCTTTTGAATTAGAGGGTTTGTGGCACTTCTATAGGTTGGAATAGGCGGTATCGATATTAGTGTCGGCCTTGGCATTAGAATAAACTGGTGGACTGACGTTATTGGACGATATTATTAGTTTTTCAATCCTATGCTATTTTGGTATTAATTATATTATGCTAAGGAACATCTTTTGTTATGGCCACGTTTATGGCCTTTATTTTGGTATGGTTTGGTATGGTTGGATTGTTGGTATGGGATGGTTTGACTTGGTTGGTTCTGTCATAGTTGTGATCTTTTCCAAGATTCTCTATGTAAGCTATTGCACTATCTTACAACATGCTCGAAATTCAGCGAACTCAGGGTAGGCAGCTGGAGGTTAGGTTAGGTAAAGGTGGTGGTCTCCTTTCTCGATTAGACTTGGGACGCCTATTATGATAAGTCCCTTAATCGGGTTGCATTAATTTGGTATAAGAGCCTAGGTTCATGGTCACTTAGGAATCCAGAAAGCCGTGTTGAGTAGAGTCTATTTTAGGGGTGTCTAGCGCGCCACACTCATAAGGGAGAGTCTACAAGTAATTTAGGAATGTTTCACTTTCTTGGTATTCTATTCTCAAGCTTTGAATCTTAGCCCTGGAATCTTCTCTAATCCTTGTTTGTTCGTCTTTTAGATCATGCCTTGTTGATCTAGAACACAAGAAAATTCTTCTATCCTATCTGAAGGTAATGCTGAATAGGTACATCCTACTTCTGGGGTTCATCTTTGATCTCTTGGTCTTTTTCCTGATAATTCTAGAGTTCCACCAGTTGCGACTAGTTCTCCTTAAGGTGATATGACTAATGCAAAATTTTGTCAGTCTATTCATGTTATTGCTCAAATGGTCACTGCTCAGGCTGAGCGGGGTATGATTGGCACATTGTTTATTGAAGCCACAAGAGTTGGCTAATTTATTAAGATGGTTTCTCCTACTTTTTTTTGAAGTGAAGGTAGAGGAGGATCCACAAGGATTTTTGGATAAAATAGAAAAGATAGTTTGGGTGGTGTTGCTAACCAATATAAATGGGGTAAACTTTGTAGTTTACCAGCTCAAAGAGGTTGTATATCAATGGTATAAGGAGTGTGACAGGGATAGAGGAGATATGTAGAAGTCATCCTTATGGGATGCCTTTTTTGGTGCTTTTCTAGATCATTTCTTTCCTTAAGAGTTGAAGGAAGAAAATATGGAAGAGTTTACAAACCTCAAGCTGGGGAGGATATCTTTCAAGGAATATGCCTTGAAGTTCTACCAATTATCATGGTATGCTCATGCTTTAGTTATTGCATGCAGGCAAGAATGAGGAAGTTTGCTTCTGGTTTGAATTGAGATTTGATTTTGTAGATAAATACTACCTTGTTTATTAAAGATATGGACATCTCTAGGTTCACTGTTTATATGCAGAAAGTGGAGGATGAAAAAAGAAAGAAGGTAGAGTTTGAACATTGCTCGGGTAAGAGGAACTAGTTTTCTAACAAGGGAGATGCTCAGTCTCAAGGTGGTTAAGATGGTAGAAAACGGTAGAAAAAGATATGGGGGAGTTCTGTTTCCTACTCGTCTGTTAGTGCTTCTTACCAGTCAGGCAATAAGAGTCATTACGGGGGAGACAATTTCAGGCATGGGGTGCCCAATCTCAAGCAATCAAAGGTTAGTCAGTTTCTTTATGCGCTCTTTGTCGGTTCTGTGGTTGTCCTCATCGGGGTTATTATGATGTAGGAAGGGAAAAATATTTCAAATGTGGCCAGGCAATCCATCAGTTCAGGGATTTTTTGGTTAATAAGGTTGCTCTGGGGGAGAATAACATTCCTATGGCTACATCTTCTACTCCTACACCTGGTGGTATGTCATCAACTTTTGTTACTACTCCTAGTTCTAGTGTTAGATGGAACAGGTTGTATGCTTTGGCATCCTGATTGGAATTTGAGGGATCACTTGATGTAGTTACTGGAATGTTACATCTTTTCTCTCATGACGTATATTGTTTGCTTGATTTGGGGTCCACTATATCCTATGTACCTTCTTATATAGCCATATCTTTTGGTTTCGATCCAGAAGTTAGTTCAGATCCTTTTTTACTTCTACCCCAGTAGGTGACTCAATTATTACTAAGAGAGTCTATAAGGGGTGTGGTATCTGTTGGTGACAAGCAGACCTTAGTGGATTTGTTTGAGTTGGGTATGGTAAATTTTAATTCTATTCATAGGATGGATTAGTTACATTCTTATTATCCATTCTTGGATTGTCGGACCCATAGGGTTATCTTTAGTTCCGTAGTTTACCGGTTATAGAATAGAAGGGGAGGTTTTAGCTCCTATGGGATATTTATTTCTTATCTTAGAGCTCAAAGGTTGATCTTTAAATGTTTTCTTTATCACTTGGTTTGTGTTAAAGATTCTAACTTGAAAAGTCCATTTTTTTAGTCAGTTCCAGTGGTTAATAAGTTTCCAAAGGTCTTTTCGGATGATTTTTCTTGTTCCTCCGAATAGGGAAATAGAGTTTGGTATTGACTTGGTTCCGATCACTTATCCAATTTCTTTTTCTCCATATAGAATAGTTCTGACTGAGTTGAGGGAACTCAAGGATAAACTTAAGGATCTTCTAGATAAGGGGTTTATTCATCTTATTGTATCTTCTTGGGGTGCACCAGTGTTGTCTATGTGGAAAAAGGATAGTTCCCTTTGGATATGAATTTACTATAGGTAGTTGAACAAGGTAACGGTCAAAACAAGTATCATCTTCCAAGGATAGATGATCTATTCGACCAGTTGCAAGGTCCTAAGTTTTTTCTAAGATAGATGTTCGGTCTAGGTACTATCAGCTAAAGATTAGGGAGGTGGATATCCCCAAGATGTCTTTTTGTACTCGGTATGGGCACTTTGAGTTTTGGTAATGTCATTTAGGTTGACTAATGCTCTGGCAGCATTTATGGATTTTATGAACATGGTTTTTCATCAGTATTTGGATCTCTTCATTATTTTATTTATTTATGACAGTCTGGTTTATTTAAAGAGTAAGGTGGATTATGCTAATCACCTATGTGTGGTGCTGCAGACCTTAAAGGAACACTAATTGTATGCTAAGTTCTCCAAGTGTGAATTTTAGTTGAACATTGTAATTTCCTTGGGTTATATTATTTCTAGTGAGGGGATTATGGTGGATTTACAAAAGGTTGTTGTGGTGAAAAAGTGGCCTAAACCCATGACTCTCATCTGACATTCAGAGCTTCTTGGGTTTAGTTGGGTATTATAGGCGATTTATGGAAAGCTTTTCATCGCTAGCTACCCCTTTGACTAAGTTAACTCAAAAGAAGGTCAAGTTTTCTTGGTTAGATGCTTGTGAAGGGAGTTTCGAGAAGTTGAAGGATAAGTTAACTTTGGCTCTAATTTTGACTTTTCCTGAAGGCAATGATGGGTTTGTGGTTTATTGTGATGCATCTCGGGTAGGGATTATTTATGTTTTGATACAGCATGGGAAGGTGATTGCCTATGGTTCCAAGTAATTGAAAGAGTATGAGAGGAATTATCTTATTGATGATTTGAAGTTGTTGGTGGTAGTGTTTTCTTTGAAAATATTTTGGCATTATTTGTATGGTGTGCACATGGATTTCTTTTCAAATCATAAGGGTCTATAGTTTGTGTTTATCTATAAAATGCTTAATCTCAGGTCGAGAAGATGGCTCAAGCTTATCGAGGACTACGATATGAGTCTTTACTATCACCTAGGTAAGTCTAATATGGTTATTGATGCTCTTAATAGGTTATCTATTAGAGTTTAGCTCATGTGGAGAAAAGAAAGTGGGAATTGGTAAAGGATATTCACCGCTAGGCTAATCATAGAGTTCGCCTCTTGGACTCCAAGGATGGTGTTTTGGTGGTGCATGAGGTAGTTTGATCATCTCTTGGTGCAGAGAATAAGGAGAAAAAAGTGCTAGATTCTATCCTGATAAAAATTAAGAGTGATGTTGGTGGGCAAAAGGTAATGGTTTTTGAGATCGGTGGTGATGGTACTTTGCAGTACCAAGAGAGGTTGTGTGTTCCTGATATAGATGGTTTGTGATAAAGGATTTTGCCTGAGGCACATGAGTCGCGCTATGTTATTTATCCAAGATCGACTAAGATGTATCATGATCTAAAAGAGATCTATTGGTAGAATGGCATGAAGAGAGATATAGTTAATTTTGTGTCTCACTACATGGTGTGACAAGAAATTAGTTTGCCCAAACAGAAATGGGAAGTGGTCCATATGGACTTTGTTACCAATCTTTCTTGGTCTCATAATTAATATGATTTAATTTGGGTCATCTTGGATAGGATGACTAAGTCTATGCACTTTTTGCCAGTATGGACTACCTTCTCGGTAGGATTACCCGAAGTTGTATCTTCAAGAGATTGAAGCTACATGTGGTGCTTGTTTTGATTATTTCTAATCATGGCTTTCAGTTTATGTCTCACTTTTTACGATTTTGTCATAGAGGGTTTGGGACTAAGGTTAGTGTAAGTACTGCTTTCCACCCATAGACGAATAGGCAAGACAAGAGAACTATTTAGACATTGGAGGATATGCTTCAGTCTTGTGTGATTCATTATGGTGTCAATTGGTTTGGGCATCTACCTTTGGTAGAGTTTTCTTACAACAATAGCTATCATTCTAGTATTAGAATGGGCCCTTTTGAGTCATTGTATGGTAGGGGGTCTAGGTCTCCTATTGGTTGGTTTAAGCTTGGTGAGGCGGACATATTTGGTCCTGGTGTGGTTTACCAGGCTATGGAGAAGGTGAAGGTGATTCAAAAGAGACTTAAGGCTGCCCAAAGTCGCCAAAAGTCCTATGCAGATTTTAGGCATATAGACTTAGAGTTTGAGGTTAGGGATAAGGGTTTCCTCAAAGTATCTCTCATGAAGGGTTTAGTACAATTTAGTAAGAAGGGGAAGCTCAGTCCCTATTATGTTGGTCATTTTGAGGTTTCGTGAAGAGTTGGTAATGTTTCTTATGAGATTGATTTGCCTTCTTTCTTGAGCTTGGTTCATTTGGTCTTTCATGTTTCCATGTTGAGGAAGTTCATTGGTGATCCTTCTTCAATTGTTCCTTTTGAAGATTGGGTATCACTTATTCTTTGTCTGATGATGAAATCTCGGTTGAGATCTTAGATAGGCAGGTTCGTCGGTTGTGCACCAAGGATGTGGCTTTGATTAAGGTTCTTTTGCAAAACCATAAGGTGGAAGAAGCTACATAGGAAGCGGAGAAGGACATGAAGTCCAAATATCCATAGTTTTTTTCTGCTCCTAGCTTTTTTGTGGAAGGTATGTGTGTCTTCAACACATAATTATTTTTAGAGTTTGTTAAAGAAAAGATTTATATCTTTACCTCTTTATTTTCAAACTTGCTTAAAGATTAGGAATATATTTGATAATAATAGTGACTCCTGCATATAGTTAACCCTATCTTGTTCGTCATTCGTGGATGAATGTTCCTAGTGTGGGTGACTGAAACACCCTAGTTTCAGGACCTTAGAAAATTTCCTAGAATTTTTATCTCTGGACCCAATACGACTCATAGCTATAATCCATATGTTAGGATACGGATGGTATAGTCCAGCCGTATGCTAACTAGTGTTTGTTGGTGGGATGGATTTTGGTTACTGGAATGGATACGACTTAGGGGTACGAGTTATATTGGTGGTTACAGATTATTTGGTTTCATAACATAATCTTAGACTTGGTTACTTATGTTTGATTTGAGTACAAGTGGCTCACCATTGAGTCGTAATCTAGGGTACGAGTCATACCCAGGACCCATATGGTGGAAAGTGTCTAAATCATCCTTGGGTTTAAATCTGTAGGGATATGGAGGAAGGGTACGGATCGTATGCTTTGGATATGACTTGGTAGGATGAGTCGTACGTTGGACAGTGTTTAATCTAAAATTTAAGGCTAGGGTACGGGTGGAGGGTACCACTCGTATTAGAAAGGTATGACTCGTGAAAGTCAATTGGATCCCTGTGATAGGATTTTGGTGCAATATGTGGGGGTATTCTGGATATATGCTCACTTATCCTAATAAGGTTCCACGACTTCTAACCTACTTGGAAGGTTATTTACCGTATTATTCCATTCATTAACACTTAAAAACTCTTCTAAACACTCTATAATTCTCTCAAAAGCTTTTGGTCAAGGAAAGCTAGAGTTTAACCTAGAGGATTTATTTTGGTCTTGTCTTGGTGATTTCTTTCCACCATCATCTTGGTTTAAGTCATGTTCTCTTCCTTTATTTTTAATTCTAACTATAAGCATGGTTTCATGAATGTTTTCATAACTTTATTGATTGTATGCTTTTGGTTTTTAAATATGAATTGGAGATTTTAAAATTAAATGGTTGAATATGGGTTTCCACAATTTTAATTATCCTTTAATATGAATTAAGGGTGGTTTTTGATAATTGGCTTGCATGGGAATGGTTTAATTATAATTAGAATTGGTTTTGGTCATATTATACCCCCAATGTATTTGACAAAATGCTTATAAAGATATGTTCACTGCATTTACTACTTTTAATGGAACTCTTGCTTGTTTAAAAACTTGGTAAAGGAATTATTCATAGTTTAAATAGCTTGGAATGGTAAATGTCTAAATGTTTATGCTTGTGGGTAATATGGTAAATAGGAGGGCACTTGAAAGTGCTTTTAAACCTATACATGGTTGGCTATGGATACTACTTACAAGTAAGGATTGGTATGATGATACCAATATTAATGGCCTCGGTTAATAAATGGATAATGGTTTGGTTATTTGAAAATTGGTTTTAATTGGGCACTAATAGCGGGATATGTAGCAAATCCGTAGAAAATGGAGGTCCCGGGGGGACCAAAACTGGAAACTAATATTTGTTGATATGAGGTTGGTCTTGGTGACCGTGTGCATGATATCCCACTATATTTTGTGGGATTTACTAGTCATCCCAGGGTTTACTTCCCTAGTCATGCAGCTACACGCACAGGGCCCTTTTAGCAGGAGGAGTTGAACCCATATAGCCTGTAGATAGTTTAGGATAGCAAAGCTACACAACCCAGGTAAAGGTTTTAAAGGCATGCTAAACCTTGTTCCTTTTCCCGGCATGCTTATATATATATGTATGGTTGTGTGCATATGGATGGTTTTACTAGGTTTTATAAATGACATTACCTTATCCTTATCCTGAGATCATGCTAGTGCTCACGCGCTAACCCATCTGCTAGTAGTTGTATACCCACACTATGCATAAATCAGCTGTTCTATTCCTTCTACATAGTAAGTGAATCGGGGATCAATATCTGGACTAAAGTGGTGAGCTTCCATCATTTTAGAAGAATCTACTTTATGTTATGGATATTTCTTGATACTTTGATTTCATTCAGGATATTGGTTTTGGCTATGGTTGGGGGCATGTCCTAATTGGATTTTATTACTCTTTTGGATTAGAGGCTTCATAGTACTTTTATAGGTTGGAATAGGTGGGTTGATATTGGTGTTGGCCTTAGCATTAGAATAAGCCGATGAGCTAACATCGTTGGATGATATTGTGAGTTGTTCCATCCTATCTTATTTTAGGATTAATTATATTATGTTTTGGAAAATATTTGGTTATTTGGTATGGTTGGATTATTGGTATGGGATGGTTAGACTTGGTTGGGTCGGTCACGATTGTGATCTTATCCCAGAGTCTTCACGTGAGCTATTGTACTATCTTTTTACATGCTCAAAATTCATCTATCTCAAGCAGGTGACTGGTGGTTGGGTTTGGTAACGGGGGTGGTCTCCAATCCCAATCAGAGATAGGACTCCCTTAAAACAAGTCCCCCGATCGGGTCGCATCACACCACAGTGTCATAGGTCTGATCAAGTTGGTCCTGCTGCTAGTTAGTCTAAGGTACTTGGGTTAGCCAGTTTATGAGATTGAATCCCCCAACTTTTACAGGCTCTAAGGTTGAGGAGGATCCTTAGGGGTGTATTTATGAGATGGAGAAAATTTGTAGGGTTACGCATGATAATGATTTAGAGGGTGTGGAGTTTGATTCCTATTAGTTAATCTTTATTGATGACATCTTGGCGTACTCCAAAAGTGAGAGGGATCATGCCGATCACCTCCAAATTATGCTGCCGACTCTTAAGAACCCAAAATTGTATGCAAAATTTTATAAGTTTAATTTTTCGCTAAGGGTTATGACCATTTCTTGTGCACGTTGTTTCTAGTGAGGGAATCAAGGTGAATCCACAGAAAGTTGAGTCAATTAAGAAATTACCTAGACCCACGACTCCAATCGACATTAGGAGCTTCTTGGGCTTGGTTGGGTACTATAGGAGGTTTGACGTGACTTTCTCAGAAAAGGGTTTATGTTTTTATGATCGGCAGGGTCAGGGCCTTTCTCGCTGGGCAAGCATGCTTATGAAGGTAGTTCTGAGAAGTTGAAAGATAAGTTTACTTTTGCGCCTATTTGACCCTTCCCGGAGGTACTAATGGGTTTGTGGTGTATTTTGATTCATCCCGTAAAGGACTGTGTTATGTATTCAGGTAGTATGGTAAGGTTGTGTCCTATGCTTCCAAGCAACTTAAGGTTTGTGAGAGGAACTATCCAACTCATGATTTAGGGTTGGTGGTTCAGGTTTTTGCTATGAAAATCTGGCAGCATTACCTGTACGAGGTGCATATGGATATTTATTTAGACCATAAGAGCTTACAATATGTTTTTATGTAGAAGGAATTAAACCTCGGGCTGAGGCGTTGGCTCAATATACTTAAGGATTATGACATGAGCCTTTACTACTACTCAGGTAAAGCTAATGTTATTGCTGATGCTTATAGAAAGTTGTCCATGGGGAGCTTATCTTATGTGGATAATTAGAAAAGAAGGTTGGTGAGGGATATTGACAAGTTGGATAACTTAGGAGTCCATCTCCTGGACTTTAAGAATACGGGAATGATTGGTCAAGAAGTCGTCAAATCATCTCTTAGTGCTGAGGTAAAGGAGAAGCAAACTTTTGATCCCATACTAACGCAGAGTAAGGATGATGTGGGTTAGCAAAAGGATATGGTATTTGAGATTGAGGGAGATGGAATTTTGAGGTACCAAGGAAGATTGTGGGGTCCCTGATGTTGATGGGTTATAGGAAAGGATTTTGATTAAGAGTTATGAGTGCAGATATATAGTTCATTTGGGTTCAACTAAGATGTACCATGACTTAAAGAAAATCTACTGGTGGAATAATATAGAGAGAGATGTGGCAAAGTTTGTTGCTTAGTGTATGGTTTCTCAAAAAGTTAAGGTTGAACATTTGAGGCCTGGTGGCATGTTTCAAGAAATAGAATGACCCATGTAAAAGTCTAATATAATCAATATGGATTTTATTATAGGTCTTCTGTGGTCTCACAATCAGTTTGATTCCATTTGGGTCATTGTGGATAGGATGGCTAAGTCTACTCACTTCTTGCGTGTGAGGACTAATTACTAAGAAGAAGATTATGCTAAGTTTTTTATTCAGGAGATAGTTAAGTTCCATAGAGTGCCAGTCTTCACCATCTCAGACCAAGGTACGCAGTTTTCTTCTCACTTTTTGCATTTATTTCAAAAAGGTTTGGGGAATAAGATGAACCTTAGCACCGCTTTCCATCCTTAAATAGATGGACAAACGAACCATACCATTTAGACCTTGAAGGACATGCTAAAGTCCTGTATAATTTATTTTAAAGGTATATAGGTTGATCATTTGCCTCTTATTGAGTTTGCATACAACAATAGTTATCACTCCAGTATTCAGATGGCGCCTTTTGAGACTGTAGGTCTCTGATTGGATGGTTTGAGGTTGGAGAGACTAGATTGTTTGGTCCTAACTTGGTTCACCAAGCCATGGAGAAAGTGAAAGTGATTAGAGAAAGAAGTAAGACTGCTCAAAGTCGCCAAAGGTCTTATATGGATATGAGGTAGAGAGAGTTTAAGGTTAGTGATTGGGTATTCTTAAAGGTTTCTCCAATGAAAGGAGTCATGAGATTTTGGATTGTATTTGCCAGCGAGTTTGTCCATGATTCATCTTGTCTTCCATGTGTCTATGCTAAAAAAGTGAGTGGGTGATCCCATTTTGATAGTGCCTATTGATAATGTTGAAGTCACGGATTCGTTGTCTTATCAGAAAGTCCCAGTAAAAATATAGGATAGGCAAGTTCGTAGATTAAGAACTAAGAATGTAGATTCGGTAAAAGTGCTTTGGAAAAATCAAAAGATGGAGGAAGCTGCATGGGAATCTGAAGATGATATAAAATCCAAATACCTGTCCTTGTTTCCCGCGATGGATGGAAATGCTTAAGATATGAGTTTTGTTTCCCTCTAGTTTTATTTCAAGTTTGTCCTTGGATTCTATATGTATTCTAACTTTTATCGTGCTAAGGATTCCCAAACTTCTCATTTACGGACGAATGATCCGGGGGGAGGGGGGGTGTAACACCCTAAGTTCTTGGGACCTATACCCTCCACTAGATAAATAATTCAATTAGCCAAGCTACTGATGTGATGTCAAAATTGTCAGTGATAACGGCCCTGACGTCGACTTGTTTTCAAACATAACGAATCTTAAAGAGGACCCATTACCACGGTAGTAAGAAATCCTTGGTTTTGGTCACTTGGTAATGAGTCCAGGGTAAGACCCATAGTAAGACACAACAAGTCGTTAGAAGGGACTCGCAGTTACAACAGAAGAATACCTAAGAGTTTGGCCCCTGACCATGACTCTTCATGATAACTCTTTACATCAGACAAGAAGTCATTATGAGGGGCCCATTGTCATAACAGTGAAGGAATAGGTTGCCAATCCTCAGGTAACGACTCTGGACCACGACTCATTGTTAAACCTCACGAGTTGTTACCCAAGCCGTGACGACTGCTCTTAGGATTTTTCTGCATATTTTAATTAGTGTTGTTTTGGTTTTTTCCTTCCTCCAAACTGTTTCCCATGACTTAAAAACACCCAAATGACCCCTTTGCTTTTAGTTATCAATATTAAACTTTACTTTTCCTCTGTAACTCCCAAGGCAAGAGATATTACGGTTTTACAAGGAATTGAACATTGAGGCTTTAAACTTCAATTTCTTCTATAATTCAAGTATTAATGAATCATGGAGGGGTACACCACCTTATAAGGGACCAGGTCCCTTAGAGTCAGACACCGGGAATAAAGCAGTAAGGAAGTAAAACTTTGTAGGAAAATAAAGAACATAATGGTTTAATGAGGAAACCTCCTTAATTAAGGGAGGAAAACTATGGCTTGCCCTTTCAATTACTCAACAATCCACTATAATCAAACTAATGATTAGAAACTCCATTAAAGCTTAGCTCTAAGGTCCACTAATTTGTAATAACTCTATTACAAGCTCTCCTTGACAACTCTACCAAGATCTTCTCTCAGTATTGATTAATTCTAACCAATATCAACTCAGGTAACTCTACCTAATCACTCTACAAACATAAGAAAAGCATTATTCTTATAAGTTGAGTAATTCAATTAAAGACTAAGACTTGACTCAAGAATAATTTATCTCTCAGTACACAAGAACTTGGAACTTGAGAAATATTGAGTTTTTCCCTTTTTTTCTTTGGATAATCATATATCAAAAACCATTAATTTGAGAAACATTCTATTATATTTATAGTAGGATAATTATTAGGGTTAAATTTCGATTAGGCCAGGTGTTCTAATTAGTACAAAGCTCATCTGCACAGTTTGATACACTAACAGATAAAACTGCACAGACACATGACAGTTGTATTGAATTCATGAAAACCCAAGAACCTTGTCCCCTATTGATATCTGATCATTATCAAAGCAAGATATAGAAATTTTCCCCCTTTTTGATGATGATAAACCACAGAACTTGGAGCATCAAACTTCATTCACCTCATGAAATCAGAGTGATCACCACTACTGCCAGTGAATGTTCCCCCTATCACTATGCACCATGCTTCCCCCTATCAATATACTTGTACTTCAGCACAAATGGTACACCTGGTACCTGGTCCCTACCACATATGAATCCTGGTCCCACATATATGAATTCAATATTCCCTCTTTTGGAATCATTGAAAAGTAACAATAGTAAACCAAGAGTAAAATAAACACAAGTTATTTAACGCATTGCCACTGGGATAATACATACATGAAGATCAATATTTAAAGTAAACAAGATATAGATGAAACACAGAAACAAGGATTTATTTATAAATAAAGTTTTGTATCATTGCAGTGTAAGATTTAAATTTTATGTTCCATAGAAAAATCCACAAGAATAAAGAAACTAAATAAGGGAATGACTTAGAAAGAGGTTTAGAGAAGTCGAGCCATCTTATTATTTTTTGCAGCATAACAGTGTACCAATTCCTTGATCAGCAGCTTTACCTCTTCATTCAAGTTAAGAAACTCATCAGTTAGAGTTGAAACTCTCTTAGTTAGTTCAGCATTCTTTGTTATAATCTCTTCAGAGACACCAAGTTCCTCATTAGAAATTTATTGAATCATTATTTGCAATTTGCTAATCTCTGCATCCTTAGCACCTGTGTTGAGATTCAATTCATTTATTTATTTACTTAGCTCTTCTTGAGAGATGGTTCCTAATTTTTATTCAACATATTCAGTTTTGATCAGAGTTTTCAGATCAAACAGCTATAACACAGTTCCAAGAGTTCTATTTCCACAGACAATTCCAAAATAATCAAATGCTCTGTTCAACCAATATCCATAAGGTATTCCATGCCTTCAATTCTTCCCATGAACAACTTTATTTATGTGCTCCATCATTAGAGCAGGCAAATTGATCAACTCAAAATTGTTGAGACACTCCATCACATATAAGTCATAGTTGAAGAAATGTTCTTCTTTTGTGATCTAGGAAGAATCAGTTTTTTAATAAAATCAAAGACTAACTGTAACTAACTTTTAAGTGATCTCCTATTTACTGCAGCTACAAATTTTCTTTTAACCTTTGATCCCTTAATGATAAACTACATTGAGGGCTATTTTTAAGACAGTCCTTACACCTCTAATGGGAACCTTTACAATTTAGCTTTTTCCTTTGAACTACAGTAGTCATGTTTAGTTTTTCATCAAAAAATCCAATATGGAGTAGAATTCCCTGAATACCTCATCAAAGATAGTAGGAATGGGTCCTTCCATAAAATGAAGCCATCTTTGATGTTTATCAAGCTCGACTAATTCCATAATTCTTGGTTTTGTTATATACTTGAGTCAAAATCCTTCTAATTATCACCTTCTGATTTTTCAAAGACCTGTTTCACACTTTTTTACACACAAACTTTCCTTCTTTGTCCAGTTTTACCTTTTTAGAAACACTGATAGATTATCCTTCAGGCACTTTTCTCTTCTTGAGACCAGGTCCTTCAGCAGTCTATTGCTTCTCAGCAGAACTTCTAAACTTCTCTCTAGAAATTCCTGTTGTCTCACTGGTATCTTTATCCTTAGGACCAAACACTCTCTTTCTTGGGTTATTGGATAGAAAAATCAATTTTTTAGAAACCCAAGTATCATTCGTCATTATACTACCAAAATATTATGAGTTTTCAGGGATGAATCTTCATCAACGAGTTGATTGAAGAGGGAGTTTGTCTTTCAAAGGGAAGGATATCTTAACTTGGTTTGTTTTTTGGAGGAGAGGTTATTTTTAGTAGGGATGACTTTAAGTTAGAGATAAACCTTTTCACCATCCTCTACCTTAGAAGAAGGTTCAGATGAATGTTGCATTTTCTTAGGGATTTAATTCATTAAAGGTTCATCCCAGTAGGTATTTATTAAAGGAAGGTCAGTTAAAGGTTGTTCTGACAGGGATATAAAGGATGAAGTGATCTTGGTGCTTTGAAGAAGGTTTAAAAGAGGATTTGTAACCATACAAAGTTCAGAGTCCTTTGAGGGGAATGAGAATAAGGAATTAGCAACCATTTGTAAATCCTTGTCATAAAAAGGCTATTTGAGACTAGGTGTTTCTTTTGATAAGAGAGGGTTTAGGTACTACATAATTTAAGGGAACGAATAAGCATGAGGATAATATTTTTAAGAGAATGAGATGATATTAATTTCAGTTTTGGCGTGACTCATCTTCCTTTTAGGATAAGATAATTTTTTATACGGATAGAGAAGTCACAAATTTTTTTGACAGAGCAACCCTCTCTTTTTTATGTGAATTCTCAAATTTTTGTCTGTCTCACTATTCTCTTCCAAAGTTATTCCTATGTGTGTATACCTACAAAGGTATGATACTAAGTTAGACCAGTATGTACATACTTTATCAAGGATACTTTTTTCCTGATCATAGCCAATTTTGTGGAGAAAAACCGAACCACTGACTAGGTCTTTGATCAGCCCCAAGTACAATCTGTTCTTCACAAATTGTTCTTTATGTAGAGCTTTTGTGAAGATGTCTACTATCTGATCCTCAGTTTTGGGAAACTTCATGCATGTAACTCCTTTCTCAATATTATTTCTTAGAAAATAATGTAGTACATCAATATGCTTTGTCCTCTAGTGTTGCATTGGATTCTTAGTTATGTTGAGAGCACTTGTATTATCACACATCAGAGGGATAGTGTCTAAGAAAATCCCAAAATCCTTTAATTATAGTTTGATCCATAAAAATTGAGTACAACAAAAATCTACAACCACATACTCAGCTTCAGCAGTAGATAAAGCAACTGAATTATGCTTCTTAGAACCCCAAGAATAAAGAAAGAACCAATAAAATGAGCCATTCCTGAGGTGATTTTTCTATCCATCATGTTTCCAGTATAATCAACATTAGCATAGCCTATCAGATCAAAATTATCTCCATATGGATAGTACAGGACCAAGTCCTCTATCCCTTTAAAATACCTAGAATTCTTTTTGCAGCTTTCAAATGAGACTCTATTAGGCAAGCCTAAAATTTAGCACACATTCCCACACTGAACATAATATCTTGCCTGCTTGTAGTGAGATATAGTAAGGATCCAATAATCTCTCTATACATGGTCTCATTATCAGAAAGAATGGGTTCATCATTATCAATATTTGAACTGGTTCCAAATTGAGATTCAATTGGCTGGGCATTTTCTGTATTATATTTCTTCAATATTTTCTTGATGTACTTCTCTTGTCAAATCATTATTCGTTGAGAATTTTACTTGATTTGTAAGCCTAGGAAGAAATTCAATTCACCCATCGTGCTTATTTCAAATACATTCCCTATTGTTTTTCCAAACTCTTCAAATAGTGATTCAGAAGTAGCTTTAAATATTATGTCACAAACATGTATCAGAATGATTAGTAAGTTGCTACCTCTAGACTTTAAAAATAGAGTAATATCAATTTTCCCTTTTTTAAAGCCATTTTTAGAATAAATTTGAAAGACTCTCACACCAAGCCCTTATTGGTTGCTTTAAAGAATAAAGAGCTTTGTCTAATTTAAGCATATGATGACGAAAATTTGCATCTTCAAAACCTAGAGGTTGCTTGACATAGACTTCTTTTTTTAAGTATCCATTCAGAAAAGAACTTTTGACATCCATTTGGACAATTTAAAACTCCATGTAGGCAGCAAATGCAATAAGAATTCTGATAGACTCTATCCTTGATACAAGGGCAAATGTCTCATCAAAGTCAATTCTTTACTCCTAGTTATACCCTTGAACAACCAGCCTTGCTTTATTTCTTTTGATAGATCCATGCGCATCCTGCTCGTTTCTGAACACCCATTTGGTCCTAATAATTTTTCTATCAATAGGTTTCGTAACCAGGTGCCAGACTTTACTTCTTTTAAATTTCTGAAGCTCCTTCTACATTGTACTGATCTATCCAGCATCTTTTAGAGCTTATTTTACCTTTTCGGGCTCAATTTAGGACAAGAATACTGAGAATGCCATAAAATTTTTGACATGAGCTTGTTTTAGACTCTATATTCCAAAGGTGATGTCAAATTCTCAAGTGGGTGCGAAGATATGTGCCTCCAGTTTGACCTTGTGAGATGAGTTCAATTGGGACCAAGTCCCTGAGGATTTTGAATAGACCCTTTTTCATGTTCTTCATCTGGAGCAAGGTTCTGTAAATGAGATCTTAGATCACCATCACCTTTATCATTCCCAAGTGCGTCATTTATTCCTTGACCATTATCTTTAGTAATACCATACTTTGAACAGGAATGAGTTTCTTAATATCAAAATCTTCATCATCAGCTCGATTTGCTAGTTTTTTTTACTCATCCAAGACCACATGCATACTTTCTTATACACATCGAGTTCTTTTATTGAAAACTCTATATGTTGTTCTTGTTGAGGAGTAGCCCACAAATGTTTCTTTATCACCTTTTGATTCAAACTTTCCTAGTTCATTCTTCCTATTGTTTAGCACAAAGTATTTACACCCCAAAGGTCAAAAGTAGTCAATCTTAGGCTTTGTATTGAACACAAGCTCATATGGGGTCTTGTTCAGGAGAGATCTCATCAAACACCTATTTTTTATATAATAGAAAGTATTAACAACTTTGTCCCAAAAGCTCTTTGGAAATCCACTATCAATCAGCATGGTCCTAGCAATATTTATGAGGGTTCTATTCTTTATTTCAATAACTCCATTTTACTGAGGAATCCTAGGAGCGGAGAAGTTATGAATGATTCCATATTTAGTACAAAATCCTGCAATTTAGGAGTTCTCAAATTCTATTCCATGATCATATCTGAATTCAGCAATCTTATAATTCATCTTTATTTGAATTTGCTTGGGAAAAGTTACCAGAACCTGGGTGCATCTTTGGTTATAAAGACTGTTTTTTAGGGAAATATGGAGTAGTCATCTACAATGACAAATAGATACATCTTTCCTCCTCTACTTTGGAGTCTAACAGGTCCACATAGATCTATATGCAGTATCTCAAGAGGTGTAGAAGTATTCACCTGCTTCTTCAGTCTAGAAGTATTCACCCGCTTCTTCAGCTTAAAGGAAAACATAATTTGTTTACCCTTAACACAAGCATCACAAACTTTATTATCTAGAAATTTCATCTTTGGCATGCCACAGACAAGGTCCTTTGAAATTAACTTGTTCAGAAAAGATGACTTACATGTCCCTACCTTTTGTGCCATAGATCAGTATCTGCACTTTGAACACTTAAGAAAGTTAATTTCCCCATCATCTACAAGCGCTAAATCAGCCACATACATATTTTTTATCCTTTTGGCATAGAGAATAATTCTCCTAGACTTCAAGCTTGACACAGTACATCCATCAGATGAGAATTTCACTTCATCACCTTTATCATAGATTTGAAAATCACTTAGAAGATTATACTTAAGGCCATTCACATAGTACACATCTTATATTTCTTGATCAGGTGATTTTCTAATCTTTCCCATACCATGGATATATCTTTTTTTTACCATTTCCAAATGAGAAACGTCCACCCTGAAGTGTCTTGAGAGAGATAAAATAGTCAGTCCTTCCAGTCATATGCTTTGAAAATCCACTATCCATGAACCAGTATTGACTGTAATCCTTTTCTCCTACCTGCAAACATAGTCATTTATTAGATATGGGAACCCCTTTGAATTTGATTTCCAAGAAGAAAGAGAAAGGTGTGATCAAATCTTTCTTGTCCTATCTAGGTAGTGAGTTATTCTTTATATTTTTCAAAGGTTTAGAACCCATAGCATAGGAATTCTCCTAGTGGATATATCTATCACTATTCATTCTAGATTTAAGCCAACTTTGACAATTTACTTTCATTTTCTCATCTCTTCTACAATGAGTACATAGAGGTTTGTGGACCTTATTTCTAACACCATGAACATTATAGAAATCATTTACTTTCTCCAGTTGACTCATTAATCTCAAATTATTAGATTTAAATTTTATGAACAATTCTTCTATTCCAGTGATTTGGAGAGTTAACACAATTAATTAAAGGTCATGATTTTCTACTTTCTCTTTTAGAGCATTTTTCTTAGCAATCGGTTCACACATAGAATCAATTAACATATTTTCAAGCTTCTTTATCTTTGTAGGAGATTAGTAATCTAAATTTTTCTTAAAGCCAAAAAGAGTTACCTCATTTTCTTCTCCATTTTCTATGGTTTCCATAAGAGTAAATAAGGAATCATAGCTAACTTCACACTCCTCCACATCTAGCATAAACATATCTTCAGGATTTTTAGCTTTATCAGATTCACTGGAGAAATCTCCCCAGATTGCCAGAGCTTATTTCACTGCATAATCAGCTGCAACCTTTCTTCTTGAATTTTTAGGGACTAGGTATTTCTTCTTTCCTTTGTTAACTCCAGACTTTAAATATTCTTGATATTCTATTTTGTGAATTGGACAATCCTTGATAAAATGCTCAGGACTTACACATTTGTGACAAACTTCAACAGTACCTCACTTTTTGTTGTTGCTTCCACTTCTTTGTAACTAACCACTTTTTATCATTGCTCTAACGATCCTTTTTGACAAATAGGCAACATCATTTTCTTCCTCACTTGAATCAAACTTTGAAGCTCTTTATTTCAGAAACTTTTCCCTTTTTACTTCCTTCTTCTCTTTCCCTTGCTACTTCTTGAGCTCATGAGTCTTCAGATCACCAATAAGTTCATCCATATTAAGATTTTTAGGGTTTCTTTCCTCAGTAATAGCATCCACTTTCCTTTCCTAGGACTTAGGAAGAACACCTAAACTTTTTTCTCACTTGCTTATACAAAGGAATCACTTCTCCAAAGCATTGTAGCTCATTTATAATAGAAGTGAATCTTGTATACATTTCTTGAATTTTCTCTCCTTCCTTCATAGAAAATGTTTTATGCTGATTAGTCAGCATGTCAACTTTTAAATCCTTCACATTAGTTGTTCTTTCATGAGTTGTCTTCAGGAAGTCCTAGATTTCTTTAGCATTTTTACAAGCAGAAATCTTGTTACTCATCTAGTTCTATACCATACATAAGCAATTTCTTAGCCTTGTAATTCTTTTCATCTTTCTTGTGATCTTTATCATTAAATTCTCTCCTGGTTTTGACAGCCATTCTAGCTATGTATCCTTCTTTAACCTCTCTAATAGGCACATGAGGACCATCAAGTATTACATCCATCATCTCAATGTCCTCATCCATGATAAAGTCATATATCCCATCACCCATAGTAATTCCCCTTAAAGCGAGGTGGTCTAGTGGTAGATTACCCTTCTTCCATATTATGTGGAGCAGCCATGATCAATAACTCACTCTAGGTATAAACCTTTTAGACTATCCTTGATATGATACCAATTAATGAATCATACGAGGGTGTACAACCTTATAAGGGACCAGGTCCCTTAGAGTCAGACACGGGCACTAATGTAGTAAAGCAGTAAGGATATAAAACTTTGTGGGAAAGTAAAGAACACAGTGGTTTAATGAGGAAACCTCTTGCTCAAGGGATAAAAAAACACGACTTTTCATCATAAGCACTCAATAATCCATTATAATAGACTCTATTGTAGCTTAGCTCTAAGCTCCACTAATTTGTAGTAACTCTATTACAAACTCTCCTTGACAACTCTACCAAGATCTCCTCTCAGTAATGAATAACTCTAAACAATATCAACTCAGGTAACTCTACCTAAGTACTCTACAAACATAAAAAAAACATTACTCTTATAAGTTGAGTAATTCAATTACCGACCATGAATTGACTCAAGAACAATCTCTCTCTCAACTCATAGAAACTTGGGACTTGAGCAATATTGAGTTTTTGCTTTTTTCTTCTTTGGATAATTAAATGTCAAAAACCATTGATTTGAGAAGTATTCTCTTCTATTTATAGTAGGATAATGATTTAGGTTAAATTTTGATTTGGCCAGGTGTCCTGATTAGTACACAGCTCACCTGCACAGTTTGTTACATTAATAGACAAAATTGGTTAGACATGTGACATCTTTACTGAATTCATGAAGACCTAGGGACCTAGTCCCTACTTGTCAGCTAATCATCATCAAAACAATATGTAGTAGGTATGTTTCTCATCCCTAACTTGTGTTCTTACATTATGGTATTTACTTACTCAACCTTCGTATATTATAATTGTTTGGTCAGAAATTAGGTTAAGGGCTTTTGATTGATTATTACTTGAATTGTTTTCCCAGGTCTTAAATATGTTATTCATGCTTGATAAATGGTTTGTTTTGGACTGAGTTGGTGCAATGTGGTAGGGTTTGGAATGGGTGACATGGGTTTTCCAAATTTATGGATTTTTGACTTGGTAATGGAACCTACATTGTCCCTCCAGTAGGTAACCCAAATCTAAATGCAATGGGTTAACTTGGTGGAAAATTCCCAAGCATTGGAAAAAATAAACAAAACACTTATAAATAAGTAAATAGTTTTAAATAGATAAAACAGTCAATACAAGATACCATCCCACAACCTAGTACAGCTAGTATAAGAGCATCTAATAATAATACAACTTAAAAACTTGAAATACAACAAAATCTATCTCGATAACAAAAGATCCAATATAAAAAATAGAGGGAAATGGGCTACTTAAACTCCAAGAGCTTACCCTATCTTCAAAAATCTTCACACGGCATGATCAAAGATCAACAGCGATATCTATTACTCCGATTTGTATAAAAAAGGTAAGGAAGTGAAGTATGAGTACCAAAACAATAGGTACTCAATTGGAATCATCGGTTGACTGAGAAAAATCATGATATAAGAATGATAAAATGAAAGATAACATAACTAAGTCAAAGTATAGACAAACCTGAGATAGTTCCAACATCATTGTGCATATATAAGTAAATGAATCAGAATAATAACGTTTCATAAAGTATCAACACAAGAAAACATAACTAAGAAATTGAGTCCCATACGCCAATTGGTTCGAAAAGTAAACAACTCATCACATACTCCTATACGCTTGGAGAGTACGGTCAAAGATACAATAAAGCAACCCTCCATCCTTTACAAATAACCCATTGGTTAATTAACCATCATTCCACATTTTATCATCACTCGATCATTTACCAACATTTGACAATGTACCCATATTTCATAATGTTATCATAATTTAACAACTTATCATTGTTACTCACTAGTTACTATTTATTAGCTATCTATCATTTGTCAACTAGCCATTATGTATCACTTAAGTCCATTTATGTCATGCCATATTATAACTATTTTCTCATTTTTCAAACTTAGCCAAATTAATACCTTCAATCTCACACCTTGATATCGTCAATCATAAAACTATGTCATTATAGCATATTATGCATATCAAGACTTGGTCAGTAAATATTCAATACCCAAACTTAAACTGGAAAATATAATCAATAGTCGTACTCAAAATGGTAAATATAATCAATAGCCAGGCTTGAATCAGTAAATATATCATTAAGTTCAGACTTATCCTCCGAACTCAAATAGGGTATATATAATCACAACATTATCTTCTTCCGAAATATATCATGCTAGACATGAGAAATGAAGTCTAATTCATCTAAGGCATAAGGAAATAAGCTAAGTGTTCAACTCTACAATTTCAATATGGCCTAAATGGTCCAAGTAACCCAAGCCTTGCATTTTACCAATACAACATAAAAACCAACCCAAATCTAAAATAATATAATAAGAATACTATAAAATAGCTCAATCTAATAAGGGATAAGCCTAGCCTACCTCGATGCTAAATAAAGCTTAATGAACCACTAAACCATCATTTGTTTCTTCCAAGAAGCCTCCTTAAGGTGCTAAACTATCATAAACACATTGTACTTATCAATAGAAGAATAACGATACCCATATTGCACCATTGTTCTTTGGGTCGAAAAATCACATCAAAACCCCATATGGGTCCTACTTACAAAAATTGAGTTTCCAAAACCAACCCAACATTCTTACATGCTCAAGGAATCATAAACCTCAAAAATAGGTGATATCCAAGCTAAATTAGGTCTAAAATCAAGCCCTAAAGGTTTTGGGGTTTTGAGAACTAAATCAAGAAATTTCACCATGAAAAGGGTGAATTCTTACCTCAAATCATAAGATAATCATAAAAATACATGTTCCTCTAGCTTTATAATCACCAACAAGCTTTGATTTTAAGATCTCACACTATTTAGGGCTCTTAGGGTTCTTAGCTCTCAAGAGTATGATGAAGAAAGGCCCAAAATTATGGAAAAGGGGACTTATTATACTCGGGTACTCGGGAGTCACTATCGCAACCCCAAGGCTCGCGATCGAACCATATTCCATCTACCACATAAATTGCAACTATGGAAACTCCTCTGTAAAGTGAGTCATGATCGTTGTCCAAAGTGTCGCTATTATGATACACCAGATACCTGGTGTACCAGATTTTCTAAGTCCAAAATAGGCTTGATCTAATGCTCATGATATATTTGGAATCCCGTATATGCAAATAAACTATGTAACCACACCAAATTTGATATTTTGGATGCAATGACACACTCGGAATTTCAATTCAAGGTTGTTTTGACAAAACATAGGTCCCACACTCATATTTCATTTTCTTAACTTTCTGACCAATAGGTCGAAATGAGCTCGGGTGGGATGGGACCCAAACCAAAGGTCCACCTAGCCTAGAATAGACATTTTGAAACTGATGGAACAGTCATAATTTGCATTTAAAGTCATTTTACAAAAGTTTCACTTGGTGGAATGGACTGCATACATTTTACCCTCCCCAAACCCCACTATGTGGGAATATACTGGGTTTTTTGTTGTTGTCACCCGGTAGCCATTTGGAACAAACAAAGACTTTTAAATAGGGAATTGGCTATAAAACTAAATAAACTGCCTGGTAACTGGACTGTCAGTTCCAGTAAGTCATAAATGACTTAGGGCAGCTATAGAAAAGTTCTAATGGTGAAAATAAGAAAAATATATGGAGAATGACCTGAAAGGTCATTACAATATCCACTACTAAAGGAACTTCTGTCCATAAAAGTTAAGGATTAGGATGTACCTGAAGTCTCAAAAAGTTGAGGATATTGGGTTCGTATCTTACGCTCGATCTCCTACGTAGCCTCCTCCATTGGCGGTGCCTCACTATACCTTAACTACAGAATCTCTCTGGTGTGCAATCTCCTAACATAACTAGCAAAAATGAGCACAAGCTCCTCCACAAAGTTCAAACGCTCTTCTAACTGAACTGAGTCCTATCTAAGCATATAATACAGGTCAAGACTATATCACCTTAACAGATAGACGTAGAAAGCTAGATGGATAGCGATAAAATCTAGAGATAGAGCTAACTCATAAGCCACCTTACCAATGATGCAAAGAATCTCAAAAGGTCTGATGTATCTAGGTCTGATCTCACTCTTTATCCCAAATCTCGTCACACTTTTCTAGGTGATACATGGAGGAATACACGATCACTAACTCCAAATCTCAAGATACAAAGCCTAAGGGTTGCATAGGCCTTCTTCCTACTCTGAGCTACTCTTAAACTATCCTGAATCCCTCTGACTCTATCCAATGACTCCTGAAGAAAATCATTACCATGGGGCCTAACCTCAAAAGTCTTAAGCCATCCAATAAAAAAATGACATCTCCTACCATACAAAGACTCAAAAGGTACCATCTCAATACTTGAATGATAGTTGTTATTATATGAAAACTCTTCCATGGAAAAGTGTTGCTCCTACTGGACTACAAAATCTATAACATAGGCTCAGAGCGTATCCTTAAGCACCTAAATAGTCTGCTCGAACTGGCCAATGGTTCATGGATGAAAAGTTCTTCTAAGATCAACATTAGTTCCCAACTCCTCCTGAATAGCTCTCTAAAATCTAAAAGTGAACACAAAAACTCGGTACAAAATATTAGAAATGGGTACACTATGCAAATAGACTATCTGACAAACATAAATATGGGTTAATTTCTTAGGACTAAAAGACATTTGAATAGGAAGAAAATATGGTGACTTGGTCCAATAAACTATAATAAACTAAATACCATCATAATCAAGGGAAGTGTGAAGCAACCCACTAACAAAATCCATGGTAATTATCTTTATTTCCACTTGAGAATGGGCAATGTATGAATTAATTCACCAAGTTGATGATGCTTGACCTTTACCTGCTAGAAATATAGGCAACGAGCTACAAAGTATAACACATCTCTCTTCATAATGCTCCACCAGGAATATTGTCTTAATTCTCTATACATCTTGGTTGTGCCTAGATGATTAAAGTATCTAGAGCTGTGAACCTCATGCAAAAATTAACTAAATCAAATCCTTGATCCTCAAAATACAAATACGGATATCAAATCTTAATACTCCCATAGAATTTATGGTGTTCCTCTCAGACTCACCACTCAACACCTGGTCATGAAGGAAGAGAATCTTACTTTCCTCAAACTGACGATCTCAAATCTGCTCAAACAATAAATACCTTTCCTCAACACTAAAAAGAATCCTCCTAGGGTCTGAAATATCAAAGAGAACCATTAAGTTGGGCTAAGGACTGAATGTCCCATGCCAACAACCTCTGAGAAACTAAAATACAGACAAGCTACCCATACTCACTGCCATACAACTCAAGTCATCTGCTACCATATTTGCCTTGCCCAAATGATACAAGATGGAAATATCATAATCCTTAAGAAACTCCATCCATCTATGCTATCTAGATTTAAGATCCCTATAGTTCATAAGATGTTGAAGATTATGATGATTGGTAAATATCATAATGCACACCATAAATATAATGCCTCAAAATCTTAAGGGTGAAAACTACTACCTCCAACTCCAGATTATGAGTAAGGTAGTTGCGCTCGTGCACCTTAAGCTGTCTAGAAGCATAAGAAATGATACAACCCTTCTGCATTAATACACTACCTAAATTGACACCTAAAGCATCATAAAATAAATTCAGTCCCTCACTCTCAATAGAAAGGGCTAAAATAGGAGATTGAGTGAGAAAATTCTTGAGCTTCCTAAATCTTGACTCACACTCCTTAGACCACCGTAAATAAATCCTTCTTCAGAGTCAATCTAGTTATAGGGGCTAAAATTATAGCAAAACCCTCGATAAATTTTCTTTAATAACTGGCCAAACTGATGATGATACGAACCTCAGGCGAAGATATAGGTCTACCCCAATCACAAATCTTCTCAATCATAGCTTCGTCTATCATAATACCATCCTTAGACACCACATGTCTAAGGAATATCATAAACTCAAGCCAAAAATCACATTTAGAGAACTTGGAAAAAAGCACATAATTCTCAAAGTCTAGATCATAATCCTCAAATATTGTGCATGGTCCTCCCTACTCCTAGAATACACAAGGATGTCATCGATGAAAATATCATAAAAGAATACAAATAAGGCATGAATACTCAGTTCATCAAATCTATAAATGTGGTTGGGGCATTAGTCAACCCAAATAACATCACCAAGAGCTCATAGTGACTATATGAGGTGCTAAAGGTTGTCTTTAGGATATCCTCAGCCCAATCCATAATCGATGGTAACCAGATCTCAAATTAATCTTAGAAAACATTGTCGCTCCCTAAAGCTAGTCAAATAAATTATCAATGTAAGTCATAAGATAATAGTTCTTCACAACCACCTTATTAAGGCATAATCAAAACATATGTGCATGGAGCCATCTTTCTTCTTCATAAATAATATAGGAGCTCTCTAAGGGGATGATCTAATAAAAACCTTACAAAGAAGATTCTAAAGTTGAGAATTCAGCTTCTTAAGCTCAACAGGAGCCATATGGTAAGGTACCATAAAAATAGGTTAGGTGTCAAGCTCAAGATCAATAGAAAACTCAATCTAATGAATAGGGAGAGTACTGGGTAGGTCGGTAACTCATAAACTATCAAACAGAGTCAAGTAATGGACTCTCTATACTAGTATCAGAGATATAAGAGAGATAAGACTCACAACCCCTCAAAATAAGTCTCCTAGCACACATATAAGAAATAATCCCCATTAGCTCATGGGTAATAGATTCCTACTACACAACTGGGGGCATGTTGGGCATATCTTAGTTAATGGTTTTGGCAAAATAATCTCTGACTTCATGATACTGGGATGACCAGTGCATGCCCAGAATTATATCAAAATTGACCATATCTATAATAATAATATCATCATAAGTATCAAAATCACTAATAGTCATAACACACGATCTGAAAACTTAATGAACTACTAAAGAATCACCCACGGGAGTAGATACATATAATGGCATAGATAATAAGTCACAAGATAACTCCAACCATAGCGCATAATAAGCAGATATATAAGAATAAGTAGATCTTACATCAAATAAAGTATGGACTAACTCGTATCATATCAAAATTATACCTATAACAACAGCATCCAAAGACTCATCCTCGGGTCTAGCAGGTACTATATATAACTGACCGCACCCGCCACCTGGCTGGGAACCTAACTGACCTCCTATTCTTCCTTCCTAAGAACCTCCTTGAATATACTAAGAACCACCCCTACGACCATGAGAACCATCTCAAGCTAAGGGATGAACTACTCTAATAGAGAAACCACCTTGAACTGAAATAGCAATCAACCTATTACTAGGGTACTCATGTGAATAGTGACTAAGAGCTCTACAGATATAACATGAGCCCTAAGGAAAACTAGAACTAATAGATCCAACTAACCCAGAGTAACTATTATGACTAGAATAAGCAAAAGATCCAGCTAACCCAGCTTTTCAAGGACTATGATATGAGTTTTCACTATCACCCAAGTAAGGCTAACGTGGATACTGATGTTCTTAGCAGCTTATCTATGAGAAGTTTAGATCATGTAGAGAAAGGAAAGTGAGAATTTGTGAAGGATATTCAATGCTTGGCCAATCTTTTAGTTCGTCTCTTAGATTCCATAGATGGTGGTATAATGGTGCAAGAAGTAGTTTGATCATCTCTTGGTCCAAAGATTAAGGAGAATCAAGTGTTGGATTTGGTCTTGATAAAAATCAAGAGTGATGTTGGTGAGCAAAAATTGGTGGTGTTTAAGACTAGCGGTGATGGTACTTTATGGTACCAAGAAAGGTTGTGTGTTTAGAATATTAATGGGTTACAACAAAAAATTTTGGCTGAGGTGCATGAGTCGCTCTATGTTGTCCATCGTGGCTCAAAAAAAATGTATCATAATATTAAGGAGATCTATTGGTAGAATGGTATTAAGATAGATGTATTTGACTTCATAGACAAGTGCATGGTGTTCCAACAGGTTAAGGTTGAGTACATAAGGCCTAGTGGGTTCCATCAAGAAATAGAGTTGCCTAAATTAATGTGGGAGATAATCAATATGGATTTTGTTACCAGTCTTCCTTGTTCTCAGAACTAATTTGATTTAGTTTTGGTCATAATAGATAGGATGACTAAGTCTACTAACTTTTTACTAGTAAGGACTAACCTTTTTCGCAAAAAATTATGCAAGGTTGTATCTTCAAGAGATTGTGAAGCTGTATGGGCTGCTAGTTTTGATTATTTCTGATCGTGGTATGCAGTTTACAACTTATTTTTGGTAGTATTTCCAAAAAATTGGGGACTAAGGTTAGTCTAAGTGCAGGTTTTCATCTGCAATCAAATTAGTAAGAGGAAAGAATGATTTATACATTGGAGGATATGCTTCGGGCATACGTGATTGATTATGATGGCAGTTGGTTCAGCATCTACCTTTGGCAAAGTTTGCTTACAACAATAGCTATCATTCTAGCATTGGTATGGCTTCTTTTGAGGTGTTGTATGGTAGGAGGTGTAGATCTCCTATTAGGTGGTTTGAGCTTGGTGAGGCAGATATGTTTGGCCCCAAGTTGGTCTATCAAGCTATGGAGAAGCTGAAGGTGATTCAGGATAGGCTTAAAGCTGCTCATAGTCAACAAAAGTCTTATATGGATATTAGGTATAGAGATTTGGAGTTTGAGGTTGGGGATAGGGTATTCCTAAAGGTGTCTCCCATAAAGGGAGTAGTGTGGTTTGGCAAGAAGGGAAAGCTTATTCCTTAATTTATTGGTCCTTATGTGATTTCATAGAGAGTTGGTAATGTGGCTTATGATTTAGAGTTGCCATCTAATTTAGTTTTTGTTCATCCGGTCTTTCATGTTTCCATGTTAGGGAAGTGTATTGGTGATCCTTCTTTTGTTATTTCTTTGGAAAGGCTGGATATCTCAGATTCTCTATCTTATGAAGAGGTCACAATTGAGATGTTAAATAGGCTAGTTTTTCGGTTGCAGACCAAGGATATGGCTTTGGTTAAGGTTCTATGGTAGAACCATAAGGTATAAGAAGCTATGTGAGAAGTGAAAGAGGATGTAAAGTACAAGTATCCGTTCTTGTTTTCTTCTCCTAGTATTCATGCGGAAGGTATGTGTTCTTGAACATATCTTTTTTTTTTAGAGTTTGTTCAAGGAAAGATTAATATTGTTTGCCTCTTGTTTCTGAACTTTGACCAAGGCTGGGAATACGTTTGATAATGCAAATGACTCTATCTGTGGTCACCCCTACCTTATCCGTCATATAGGGATAAATATTTCTAGTGGGGGAGAATGTTACATCCTGGTTTTTGGCCTTAGAAATTTTCCTTGAAATCCATTCTCCAAACGCAATACAACTCCAGGATATGAGCCAAATAATGTGTATGAGTGGTATGGTCCTTTCATAAGATGACCAATATTACTTGTTAGGATGGTCTTAATCATTGGAATGGTCGCAACTTAGAGGTACAAGTCATAAGAATTGATTCGAGTTATATCGGTGACTCGTATGGTGGGTAGTGTTTAATTCTCCTGGTAATTCATTCTGCCAAGGATATGATTCATGGGTATGGATTGTATACTGAGGTTATGACTTGGTTGGATGATTCTTATGTTGGACAGTGTCTGATCCAAAGTTTAAGTCCTGGGTACCACTGGTGGAAACCAAACGTAAGGAAAGATACAACTCATAAAAAGGTTAATCGTGTCCCTGTGACGAGTTTGTAACGAACTTAAGTGGGGGTATTCTGGACATTTCCCTACTTACCAAGAGAGCTAGGGTTTCAACTTAGGGATTGCTTTGTGGCTTGCTTTGGTGATTTTCTTCCATTATCTTTCTTGATTAAGGCATGTGTCTCTTTCCTACTTCTTAATTCTAAAAAGGCATGGATTTTATGAATGTTTGTATGGTTTCAATGTTGCATGGTTTATGGTTTTCAACTATTAATTGGGGGTATTGTTCATAATGGCTTGGTTATGGTTTCCTATGGTTTAATTATGCTTTCATATGCATCAATGATGGTTTTGGCAATTGGATTGCATGGTAATGGTTTAATGGTCTTTGGAATTGGTTTTGTTATATTATGCCCCTAAGGTGTTTGATAAAATGCTTATAATGATATGTTCATTGCATTGACTTCTTTAAATGGAACTGTTGCTTCTTTTTATCTTATGTATGAAACTATAGATGGTTTAAATGGTTTACAAAGGTAAAAAGCTAATTGGTTATACTTGTAGAGAACATGGTAGTCTCCCAAGAGGTTAATATGGTAAACCGAAAGGGCACTTGAGAGTCCCCTGAACCTCAATGGTTTGGCTATGGATAAATCTTGCAAGTATGGTTGGTATGACAATACAACAAATAATTGGCCTTGTTTAATAAAGGGTAACTGGATTGTTTGTACATGGTTATAATTTTAATGGTGGGATGTGTAACTAAGCCGTGGAAGGTGGAGGTTCCAGGGGGACCAAAACTAGAAACTCATATTTGCCGAAATGAGGGGTCTTCGATGACCACGTACGAGTGTCACATTTATATTGGAGGGATATACTAGTCATCCCATGGGATATTTCCTGGTTGTGCGGCTACACGTACTGGGACTCTTTCAGCAGGGGGAGCTGAACTCATACGGCCCATTGGTATGGCTAAACGGCAAGGTTACACAGCCTAGGTAAAGTTTTAAATACATGGTAAACCCGAATTCCCTTTCCTGGCACTTATAAATATGTATGGTTTTATGCATCATAGATGGTTTTAGGTGGTTATTTAAATGGAATTACTTTAAATTTATCCTGAGATACATTCTAGCGGTCATTCGCTAACCCATCTACTAGCGGTTGTATACCCATGCTATGTAGAAATCGGCCATTCGACTCCTCCTAGATAGTGATTGACTCGGGGATAGCTTTTGGATTGAAGTGGTGATCTTTCATCTTTTTGGAAGGCTCCATTTTATGATATGGACATTCTTAGACATTTTCTTTTTGTTTTGTATATTGGTTTTAGCCATGGTTGGGGGCATATCCAAATCGGATATTTTTATTCTTTGGGATAGAGGCTTTGTGTTACTTCTGGGGGTTGGTATAGACGGGATCGATATTAGTGTTGGCTTTGGCAATAGAATAAGTTGGGAGGCTGGCATCATCAGACATGATTTCTTACTATTCCAGCATATTACATTTTTTGTTTAATTATCATATTATGTTTTGATATTCTCTTTGGTTTGGTATGGTTGGATAGTTGGTTTGGTGAGGGTAGACTCAGTTGGGTCTATCACGGTTGTGACCCTATCCCAGAGTCTTCATGAGAGAGCTTATACAATCTTGTTATATTCTTAAAATTCAGCTCATCTAAGGCTATGAATAGTGGTTGGGTTGGGTTAAGGGTGTGGTCCCCGGTCCTGGTTGGACTTAGGATGCCCATTACGTCTAGGTCCTAGTTTGGGTCATGACAGAAATAAGTATTTTTAACCTTTTTCTTTTATGTAAACATCTAATAAAGTGAGTGAGTTCACTAAATCTTCTCTTCCGTGACTGGTAAAGCTTAAACAAGCTAATACCACTGTCTAAGTAAGTAAAAAAATTAGATTCATCATAACCTATCTAACATGCTTAAAATTCAAAGAAAATCCTTCAATTTCAAACCTGTTGATGTACTTGAATGTTACTATTGGTAGAAATTCCTTTGTGTTGATATCGGTATCTCTTGATCCTACTAAAAATGCATGTAATTGGAATTAATTGATTCTCCTTTCCTTGTATTAACATGATGTTATCGTATTTCATATTCTTGACCATTGTTGTTGACCTGTTTTATATGTACTGAATAACCTATATTTGTAGAAAACCTCTTTCCCTGACAGTAAAATCACCATTTTGGAACTTTCTTATCCATGGATTAGAAGTCTGATCCTTGTGCAAGATTAAAATAATTTTTACTTCCCTTGGTAGTTCCTGTCAGTTAGAGTAATGTATGTAGTTCATCTTTGCAAAAAAAGAAAATATGTTTAGCTATAAAATCATGATTAATCTGCATTTTTGTTGGATTCTCTGTACGTATGAGCCACTTGTACACTTGTTTCTGCATTAATGCTTTGATCTTCTCAATCTCCACCACGATACTCTATAGGATACTCCATCCCCCAGCAAAAATATTTTTAATTTTCAACAAATTAGTTTTCATGATTAATGGGACATAGTGATGTTGTATACAATATTCAAGTCCTATTCTGAAAGCAAAAACTTCTACATTAAGGTTAGAACCATCCTTTAATCTTCTCCCTTCTGCATAGATAAGATTTCTACTCTCATTTCTCATACAAAATGCGTCAGAACTGGTCCTGGATTACCCCTTGTTGCTCCATTTGAATTACATTTAAACATACCTATTCTGGGAGCTTTTCAATAAACTAGTTTATAGTCAATCCTTGAAGAATACTCCTAGAAGTAGTGCACAATATCAGTCCATGAATATGGGATAGTGGATATCTAAGGATAGATACATTTCACCATATAGTACGATTTCTGCAAATCTCCAGCTTCATGCTATGCAAAGACATTTTTCCTCCATGCTTTACCATATTCCTTTTCTTCCATGCTCATCAGATTATAAGCAGTGGAACTACTTTATAAATTGACTTCAATTTTGGTATAATATCTGCTCTCCACCACTTATAGACAACCTATTTAACTTGTAGAAAAGGGTCAGCAGTACCTGTACCCACAACAAAAAACTCCAAAAATATCTCAAAGGTATGGACAATGCATAAACAAATGTTCAATGGATTCAAGAACTCTATTTCCACACCAACAATAATTCACATTTTCAGTTGCACTGCATGTGGTTAGAACTTCCGTAATAAGAAATCTTTTCTTCCAAAACCTCCATATTAAGAAAGAGAATATAAAAGGCACACCTTTTAACTTGATATTCTTGAAATTTTTAGAAAAAATTTCTCCCTGTCTAATGCATTATCAGGCAGACCAAACGCTAAATCTTCAAAAGCTATGCAAAATCCACAAAGGCTTATCCCATGCATCTGATTCTTCTTCACAATAAATATTGTTGAGTATGTGCTGATATACATCCTCAGAAAATAGTTGATGCAAAAATTCAGTATTCCACTTCTCATTGCTAAACAGCTGTCAACATCTTCCTATAGATGATTTGAAATAGTAGAGGAAGTTGAAATAGGCATATAAAAAGAAAGAGCCCCTACTTGAGTCCAATTACCAAACCATATACTAGAATAACCCTTCTTTTACTCCTACCAAATCTCTTAGTCAAAATTATCTCTCCTCCAACATATTGTTTTAGATCAGGGAACCGCCTTTACATTCTACCATTTGAGGTCTCACCTTTTTTACGATATTTATTCCATATAAAGTTTGTCCATATTGATTTTTGAGTTCTATACATCCTCTACAATGTAGAAAACACCATTTTAGATACATCAAATAGAGATTTAAATCCTAAACCCTCTTCTTCCTTAGGCCTAGAAATATCTTTCCATGTCACCCAATGCTTATTTCTTCTCTCGTCTTTAAAATTTCATAGGAATCTTGCAAAGATCATGTCCAGATGGTGAATCACACACTTAGGATGAATAATAGAAGATAAAAGATACGTTAGAATACTACTTAAAACACTATTAATTAGTACTGCTTTCCCCCAAATGAAAGAAGCTTGCTTTTTCAAGATTGTAATCTATTCTAAAACTTTTTCAACAACTTTGCAAAGTGAATTTTCCTTTTCTTGCAAGCCCAATTGGACAACCCAAACACATCAAAGGAAAATTTCCTTTTTGGAAGCCTGTGATATATTCCACCTGCCTGAATAGAACTTAAGTGGTTTTATGATAAACATAAAAAGAACCCTTTTTTTGTTAATTAATTAGCCTAATTAAACTTCACATTCCTCAAGAATATTCATAACCATTTGCAGAGATGTAGCATTAGCAGATAAAAAAATAACTGTGTCATCAACATAAGTCAGATGATTAATTTCATTACTCCATTACGTAACATAGTGGTTAGAATCACAAGTGATCCCAAGCTAACCCATGTACTAGAATACTGCTTGAGAAACTGATTTAAAATGTATATAAATTCTAAATAACTGAGAGGTAGCATAATCAACATGAGCTAAGTTGTTTCAATACGTAGCTGATCAAAGTTTGCAACATAGGAATTTAAGAGAGAGGAATTTAAATTACAAATTATGACTCTAACTATACGTCTATGAAGCCTTTACTATACTGACTATAAGTAGCTGGTACATGCCTCCAACTAACCCAAATAAATACATAAGAATAAATAAAATAAAATGCAGGAACTACAACTAACTTGAGTCCTTAAAATAAGAGAACTCATCACCCGTTAGCTGAATGTTGTGAACTATCTGACCCTGGTGTATGGGATACATTTGGTACCTATGTTATAAAGGAATATATCTAGAAATGTATATCTAAGTCAGTACTTTGGAATGTACTGAGTATGTGAGATGTGTACTAAATCATGGAAATACTTAAAATATGCGTTAAAACTGAGGACATAAGCTATTTACTGAAATATGCATTTAAATCATGGTTGTATACAAAAAAATATAAGACTTACTAAAATTTCTACATCATGACCTGAAAATATTTTTGTAAGATGAAAAGCAATAGAAACATGAGTACCATATGTAAATCTCAAGTTAAAGCAGAATAGGTTGTAAAACAGTATTGGAGATCATGTATGAATACTGATCATGAATGCATGAACATGTAAAATGAATACAAGACCAAGTATAAACATTACTGAGATGATCTGAATAACTGATATCTAAATACCTGAATAACTGATATCTGAATAACTGATATCTATACACTTAGTCATGCAAACCAAGCAGACATACTCTGAATATTGAACTGAGATTGTGGGAGCAAACATTTAACCTACATGCCTTAATTTGAGTAATTACGGTCCAACCTGTAACCCCAGTTGGAAAGGTGTAAATACCTTAGCACGAGCACTGACACTAGTTGTGTGGATCCACTAATCTGATTTTCCAAAAGACCAGGGTATTAAGCTTAAACTGATAGGTGACCCCTCATAACCTATGCTAGTAATGTAGTTATGGAACTTAGGGACTACTATAAATAACTCTACCTAACTAATGTAGCAGTCTCCATCCCTGCGTTCACTCGGTGCTAAGCTATACTCCAACTGAACTGAGCCAAAAGCATAAACTAGTGCATACACTGATAACTTATATGCTCATATATGGAATTCTAAATATAACAGTGCATGCAAAATTTAAAGTACTCATGAACATATTAACAGATATATTTAGGATGGAATAATACTGGTGAGTGCTCATTATGAAAATGATAATCCGGATATGGTGATAAAATCATGATTCTGACTAACTTGCTATTTAAATTAGAAAACATGTATAAACATCTAGGTATTGAGTGTTCATAACCCTCCAGCACTAAATAATACTTTAAATACAACAACATTATTTAAAACACTATCAAAAAATTCATGATTTAGAGACCCAAAACATAGAATATATAACAAAACTGATGAAACCCATGATTATGAGTATGGAAAGATGTCAAACTTATGAGGACATTATGATCACATAGTTAAATTTATAAATTTATAAATTAGCATGGTACTAACTGAACATGATATGGGTGATTGATATTACAAAGCTTGTAAAAACATAAATTACATGAGCAAACACATTGCCATGGTTTGAATTCAAAACTATTAAGAGAAAAGTGAATAAATTCATACTTGACATTGAAATTTCATAAAGAGAGTAAAAAGGGTGTATACTTGAAAAATAAGGGATTCTTGGGACTCAATGGGTGGAAGGAACCCACTGATGAATACCCCACATACCTGGACTTATTGATTTCTTGAAAAGAACATTTGACTTAGGAGCCCTTGAGGTTGAATTTTTTAGAGAAACCCTTGTTTTAGTGTTCTTGAGAGATTTGAGAGGAAATAAATTGATGATATGAGTTTATGGAATGAGGTAAAACGTGACTTTATCAATTATAGGGTCATTGACGACGTAAATGACCAGATTACCCTAAAAAAACTAAAGAGAAATATAGGTTTTAGTGTTCCTGAACAAGGTCCATATCACGCTGCTTATCATGAAGCATAAGGTCTATGCCACACTTCTTATTGTGGAGCATAAGTTCCATTCCACGCTGAAATCGTCGACCCTCACTGGTTCCTCACAAATATGTTCATAACCTTTTGCTCGAATATTGGATTAAGGTAAAATCAGATGCATTGGAAAAAGAAAAAATTTAAGTAATTGAAGGGAAATTGGGTCATTTATCCCTCAATCCAAATGTCCATAACATAACTTGGGGCATATTTTAGGGCATTATTTGCCCTTTTTTCTCAAAATCACTCTTAAGAAAAACCTTCACTTTCCCCAGGAACAAATTCAACTCTTTTCCCCCCAAAAAATTAGGAATTCAAACTCCCCAAGTTTAATAACCTTAAATAAAGCATCAATAATAGGGTTTATTTCCCAATTTAAGAAGCTTAACGTATGAGAGATCTTCATCCACGGGTCTCTTTCACCCATGGAGCCCAAAAACCTTCTTTTGATTTAATTTATGAGTTTATCCATGTCCCACATGAAATAAGTCCATAAATATGTTGTTAATTAAATTACAACTTATGTTTACGTGTTTTTTCAAGTGGAATGAGTCATATCATGCTTTGAGTGTTGCGATTCACATGTCATGTTCCATTTATTTTTGGATAAATCCCCAAACTATGAAATTTAGCCATGTAATCCTGTTGTTTCATCATGTTTATTACTTTTCATGTTCAAATTCATGCTTCCCACATGTTTGATGAAATGTCTATGTTTTGGGTTTTTGAACAACAATTACATACTTTTGTATTTCAAGTTTGATATTGTATTTTCTTTTTAATCATTCAGTGTTGGCGGGTTATGAACACCCGATACCTATGTGTTTTACATGATTATAATTTTTCAAATAACAAGACAGTCAGATCATGATTTTAATATCATATTAAGAACACTATGATCATGTCGAGCATTATCAGTTTATATGTTATAATTACCTCAGAATCCGTATGCACTGTTACTTTCAGAATGCCATGACCTAAGCTTATCAGTTATTAGTTATCAGTACATGTACCAGTTATTATTTTAGTGTCTTTCAGTTGGGAATAGAATTTAGCACCGAATAGGAAGTATGGGTTCAGAACATCCTACTTCTCCAAAACTATGTCCTACCATAGGTTTATGTTTAGAGGCCTCGCCTTAGAGTGTTTCCCCTTTCTTGATATGGGCTCAATTTAGTGATCATGCCAGTTCAAGTTTTGCTTTGATGGAAAGGATAAAATAGCCCTCCTCAACGCGGGTCAGGTGATGGACTCCATGATATCTCACATGATTTATGTCGGTTACATGATAGCTCCCACAATTTCAGTCAGTATTTTAGTGTATCTCAGTTCAGGTTTGCTTGACCAAGTGTACAGATTATAAATTAATTAGTTATGTAGATTTCATTTTTTTAGATTACAGATTTATCTCAGAAGTATATTTATACTTGGTCTTGCATTCTCAGATATTACATATCCATACATTTATGTTCAGTTACCTATACATCTCAGCCAGCCCTTATTGCATATACCTTTACATTCAAAGTACTGACTGTATACTTTTCTTTGCACTATGTTGTCTTATAATATAGGTTCATATACACAGCTTCCCGACCGTTCTTAGATAGCTCAGTGTTACTCAATAGCAGTAGTGGTGAGTCCTCATCCATTGAGGGTTTTATATGTTTTTCCTATTTATTTACATTTAATCAGTTAGAGTTAGTTTGGGGCTTATCCCATCAACTCCTCAGGCAGTTAAAGTCTTTCAAACAACTATTTAGATAGTCAGTTAGTTCTTTCAGTATTATCAGTGGCTCAGACAGATAGTTTGATTCCCAGTATTTTATCAGACTTTTCAGACATGTTCTTAATGCCTATTTTATATTTAGTTTTACAGTAACTTGACAATTTATTTTCCGCTCATGTATTATATTACTACTTTACTTAGTGCTCTATGCAGGCACTATCTTATGAGTTAGCTTGTGTCCCTGGTGGTCATAAGCACCATTATCGCAACTAAAGGGTATCCTCGGGTCATGACAAAACTTGGTATCAGAGCCTAAGGTTTTAAAATGTCCTAGGGAGTCTGAAAGTAGCATTGAGTAGAGTCGTATGCATGGGTGTAAAGTGCGCCACACCTATGGAAAAAAGGCTATGAGATGTTTTTAGGAAAGTTTCCTTTCTTTTAGTGTTCATGTTGTGCAAAAGAGCATGATCTCCATTTAATCCATCTTTCTAACTCATCTTTCATTATGTTTACACCCAGAAGAAATAACAAAAAGAGGAATAGAAACCAGTATGCACCATTGCCTATTCAGGAAGATCCCCTGAATGAGCATGTATCTCACACCAAATTCAGGGCTATTTTCATGAACTTGTACCATTCAGTAGCTGCTTAGAACAACCAACAAGCTATTGCCCCATCCAATCCAGTGGCAAATACAGTTGCTGCTAGGATTCAAGATTTCACCCAGATGAATCCCCCTCTATTTTCTATATCTAAGACTGGGGAGGATTCATAGGAGTTGATAGATATGGTATAAAAGGTGACAGATATTATGGGCATTTATACAGCCAAGGTCTTAGCCTTAAAAAAAATTAGTTTTGAGCAAGGTGGCCAAGGTACAATTGGACAAGCCATTAGTACCCTTGGTATAAGACTCATATCCACTTGTCCCTCCCCTCTCATAACCTAAGAAGCCTATGAGGATAGAACTTTATACCATATATGACTTGTCCTTATCTCACTCATACATAAGTGTATAAGTCATACCTAGGTGAGTCGTATAGTGCATGGTTCTTGGTAAAGAGTGGACTATTATTGATACAGGTCTTTGATATGGTTGGGGTGTGAGTCATAGCCTATGGATATGACTCATTATTGGGTATTGGTACCCTTTATAGTGTATGACCGAGATGTATCCTAGGATATGAGTTAGGGTACAACTTATACCCTAGGATACGAGTCTCGTACTGAGTCTTATGGGAGAGTCGTACCCCTGGATGGGGTCATTTTCCAACTTTTAAATAAGGGCCTTGTGGTCATTTCCCTTGCCTAAAACCCTAATTCCTTTCACTATATAAGGAATTTTATCCTCCTAAGTCTTTGTTTTACAAGAATCAAATACTCCAAAACACTCTAAAAGCTTTTTGAAGCAAGATTGGAGGCTAGGGTTTGGAGAGTGCTCATCTAGTGGCAAGAAGGAGTCAGGATTCATGGTGAATCATCTTAATTAAGGTGTGTAACTCTTACCCTTGTTAAATAACTCTAAAACCATGTATTTTACACTTGGATTAGTAAGTGTACATAGTGGTTTTGAAATTAAATAAAAAGAGTTTTGTTGCCTAATGATGAATAATGTTTTTTCTTGCTTAGACGTGTTTATTGATGTTATTGATGATGAATTGCATATGTGGGTTCTTGTTGTATATGCTTTAAGATTAGGGTCTTAAGTAACACTAATCTTGATGAATTCTACCATAAAAATAGCCTTGTTAAAGGAATGCACACTGGGTATTTGTGAAAATGTCTAAGTGAATTTTTTAGTTACATATTGGTGATGTTTTGAATTAGGAAATTGGACCAATAAGCATGAATTATTGATAATTGATACTGTGAAGGTATTGAGAGCCATGTACTGTATAATTGATGACCTTGTTGGGTTAATGACTGATAAAGGATTGAAACCCCTAAACATGAATAGCAAATTTAATAGTATGTTAAACTAAAATATGGTATAAGCTTGCAAATTAAATGTAAATAGTTATATGGGTCTTGATGACCATAAATTAATTAATGATAAATTGAATCAAGTTGTTTATTCCATTGGATTGGCTAGTGGTTAAATGGTTTTGTAAAGGTCAAATATGTATCCATGGTAGTGGTCTACTAGAAATAAATAAGATAAGATGTTGTTAATGAATGCGAATGCCTGATAAATGTTTGATAGAGGCCTTGTTAGCCATGCGAGGAGTAAGGGGATGTATTTGATAGTGGTTGGCTAAATGGGCCGTAGTCCCTAAAATATGAACTTGAATTGTGTTTGAATAAAAAAAGGTGTGTATAAGGATAGTAATGAGGAATGATTGGTTGTAGAGGTCGAGGTGACCATAAATGAACTTGCATCATATTGTAAACCAAGGCTTTGGTCCTATCTATACAACTAATGATTAATTTGGATCGGTAAAGACCATGTGATTGTTTATGGTGTTGATATGTAGCCTTGGTGGCTAGAATTACTTAAATGGGTTTGAGTCCTTATATGTTGAATGGTATGGAGGTTGATACGTGATTAATGAAGGCTAGAGTCAAATGTCAATTGTTGATGATATAAGGCATGTATTGGTTTGTGGTCTGAGTCCACTTACTATTGGAGGTGTATCAATTTTTGGTCTGAGTCCACTCACCATGGGAGTTGATCTGTATTCCAAGTCCACTTACATATGAGGTGTATTGGTGTATAGTCCAAGTCCACTTACCATATGAGGCGTATTGGTTTGTTGTTTGATTCTGCTTACCATATGAGGCGTATTGGTTTATGGTCTAAGTCCACTTACCATATGATGCATATTGTTTTGTGGTCCTAATCCACATACCATGCAAGGCATATTGGTTATGGTCCAATTCCACGTACCATTTGAGGTACGTTGGTTCATGGCTCATGTTCACTTACCATAAGAGGTATATTGGTTTGTTGTTCATGTCCACCTATCATATAATATTTGTTGGTTTGAGGTCCATGTCCTCTTTTCTATTGTAACGTAGAAACCCTATATGGATGGTTGGGAAGTACTTAGTTCCATGTCTTATGTGAATAATTTGAGAATGCATGTTATGACTTATCCCATAGTTTGGCATGTTGTGTAACTATATGTATATGTATCTTTATATATGCCTACACTTATTCAAATGTGATCGTATATGATGGTTTGACATGGATTTGAACAAATGTACTATTTTACCCTTATCCTTGTGTTAAATGCTAGAGCTCCAACCGCTAACTGTCTCTGGATGTTATGTCCCCACACAACATAGGGGTCGGAGCTTCATCTTATTTTCCTACGCAATGACCAAGTGTTTGGGCAAATCATGTGTGATATTAAAGTCTATTTACTTTATGTTTTAGACTTGATGTTGGCTATCATCGGAGGCATGCTAGACATATGCTTATATATTTAGACTTCGAATTTGTATAGAGGTATTGTGGATGACTATGGACTTGGGTATATTGGCTATACTGTTGACATTATTGAAGTGCTAGATATTGTTTAAGTTTTGAATATTAGCCTAATAGTTCTTCCATCTATAACAAGTCGAGATGCCTTGACACTTCTGGTTGTTGTGATAATGATTAGGTTGGTTTATTGGGGAGACCTCCAATTCATGTGGGCTTGAGGTGCCCCTACGACATGGCTTAATTTTAGGGCATGTTAAGGTAGTATCAGAGCCTAGGTTCATGGTTAGTTAGGTGTCCATAATACCGTATTGATTAGAGTCTGTTTTATGGGTATGAAGCATTCCACACTTATAAAAGAGGGGCTACGAGACATTTTAGGAAATGTTTTCCTTTTTTATGTTTCAGTATCAAATAGTAAAGTCTAAGGTCTTTGATTTCTCTAATTTCTTTTTGCTATCTTTCCGATCATGCCTCTAAGGAAATCTGATACTCAGGCAAACTCTTCAGTTCCAATTGGGGACAATGTGGACAAAGCTCATCTAATTTTTTGGATTCAAACCCAATCTAGGGTTGTAGTATCTAACTATCATCATGGATTTCCACGTATCCCCACCAACCCTACTTATGAGAGTGACACTCCTCCTCAGTCCCTTCAAGGGGATACTTCTAATGCTGAGTTTCATTACTCTATCAATCTCCTAACCTAATTGATATCTTCTCAATTCAGGAATGGTTCTTCTTTTGCTACAACCTATGAGGCCACAAGGGCTGGCCAATTCATGAAGTTGAACCCTCCTATATTTATGGGTGTGAAAGTTAAGGAAGATCCCCAAAGTTTCAATGATGAAATAGAGAGGATCTTCCGAATCATGCATGTGTTGGAGGTTGAAGGTGGTTGAAGGTGTTGAGTTTTCTTCCTACCAATTAAAGTATGTATCATACCAATGGTACGAAGAATAGGAGATGTCTAGAGGTATGGGTGCTAGTCTGGCCGAGTGGAAAGATTTCTCTAGTGCCTTCCTTGACCGCTTCTTTCCTCAAAAGTTGAGAGAAGAAAAAGTGGATGAGTTTGTGAATTTGAGGCAAGGTAGGATGTCCGTTAAGGAGTATGCCTTAAAATTTCATCAATTGTCGAGGTATTCCCCTAAGATGGTTTCTAGCATGAGAGCTAGGATGCATAAATTCATTTTAGAACTGTCTCTCGAATTGATCCTTGAGAGTAAGGCGGCTTTGTTGATCAGTGATATGAATATCTCTATGTTGGTTATGTATATGCAACAAGTGGAGGAAGAGAAAAAAATAGGGTAAGATTAGTCAGAGGCAAGGTAAGAGGTCTCAATTTTTTGAGCTAAGTCAATAGTTTAGTGGTAGGTTTTCTAGGAGGAAAAATAGGGTATGTGGTGATTCTCAGGATAGTGGGCCCAATCAGAGCCAACCTATCCCCCTTGTATAATATGTGGTCTGCATCATCATGGTGAGTGCGAGACGGGGAAGAATAGATGTTTTATTATGGTCAGATTGGGCACATGCAACAAGAGTGCCCTTCTTGAGTGTCTACTCAGGCTGGCAGAGCCCCTATTGCTACTTCATTGACACCTTCACTGAAAGGTACTATCTTTGCTATTATTTATGGTACCGGCATTAGCCGGAGTCTCTTATATGTGCTTTCTACCCACCAGGAGTCTAAGGCATCTTGGAATATCATTATGGGTATATTGAAAAACCCTTCTCCGTATTATGTACGCTTTGCTTGGTATGTTCAATCCCATATGTGATTGTGTATTTTAATTTGGTTCCAATTCATTTAGGCTCTTTTTTCTGTTTCTACCCTGGTAAGAGACTCCGTGGTTTAAATGAGTCTTTGAGAGGTGTGTGGTAGATTTGGTAGTAAAGAAAGTCTTATTAATATAGTGGTGGACCTGATTGCATTTGATGTCATTTGGGGGTCGATTGGTTGTATTCTTTCTATGCTTCCTTAGATTGTTGAACCCACAAGGTCATGCTTAGAATTCCCTGATGAGTTGATCATTGTATGAGAAGAAGATTCTTTTGTTGCTAAAGGAAGGTTCGTCTCTTATCCTAAGAGCCCAAAGTTTGATCCCAAAAAAGGTGGCTTTGGTAAAGGTTCCATGGGGGAACCGAAAGTATGAGGAAGCTACTTAGGATACGGAAGAGGACATGAAGTCCAAGTATCCACAATTACTTTCCATTCCAGAAACTCATTCTTGAGATATATGTTGGTATTCCTAACTTGGTTTATGTCTTAGATAATCGGTAGGTGAAATCCTCGACGCTTATAATTGATTCATGTCTTCGTTAGACAAGGGATAGAAGTTCTCAATTCTTGAGTTGCTTTATCTCTTTAAAAGTCAAAGGGTTTAAGCTATTAAGTTTTAAATTGATCGAGTCTCTTTGAAAAATGATGGGATGAGATCCCAAGGATCCATGAAATGAAATGCTTGATTAACGATGATCATGATATGTGTTATGTAACCTTGTTGTATGATTGGTCCTAATTTGTTAAAGTATTGGTTGTGATGTATGCTAGTGTGTTAATTCATGTTGATACTTTCCTTACTTGTCATTTGCGGACGAATGATCCTAAGTGGGGGAAATGAATCCCCAAAGATCTTGGCCTTGCAAAAAAGAATTTGGTTTTGAACAAGTTGGCCAAGGTACGATTGAAAAATCCACTAGTACCCTTAGTATACAAATTGTATCTAATTGTCCCTCCCTTCTCGTACCCTAAGAATCTAATGACCATAGCATTCTATCCTCAATACAACTTGTCCTTTCCTCACTCATACACAAGGGTACGATTTGTATCTAAGTGAGTCGTATAGTGCATGGTTCTTGGTAAAGATTGGACTATTCTTAATATGGGTATTGGATATGGTTAGGGTGTGAGTCGTACCCTGTGGATATAAATCATTGGTGAGTAATTTTACCCTTGACAGTGTATGTGACCTAGGTGGAGCCTAGGGTACGAGTCAGGATACCACTCGTACCCTAGGATATGAGTCCTTTAGAGAGTCATATAGGGGAGTCGTACCCCTAGACGAGGTCATTTTCCAACTTTTAAATAAAGGCCTTGTGGATATTTACCTTGCCTAAAACCATAAGTCCTTTCACTATATAAGGCATTGTAGCCACCTAAGTCTTTATTTTACAAGACTCAAATACTCCAAAACACTTTAAAAGCAAAATTAGAGACTAGGGTTTGGAGGGTGCTTATCTAGTGGAAAGAAGGATTCAAGATTCTTGGTGTATCATCTTGTTTGAGGCATGTAACTCCTATCCTTGTTAAATAACTATAAAACCATGTATTTTACACTTAGATTAGTAAGTTTACATGGTGGTTTTGAAATAAAATAAAAAAGGGTTTGTTGCCAAATGTTGAATAATGTTGTTTCTTGCTTAGACTTGTGTTTATTCATGTTATTGGTGATGAATTGCATATGTGGGTACTTTTTGTAGGTGGTTTAACATGAGGGTCTTAGGTAACCCTAATCTTGATGATTTCTACCATGAAAATATCCTTGTTAAAGGTATGCACGCATAGGGTTTGTGAAAATGTCTAAGTGAATTGTCTAGTTATACGTTGGTGATGTTTTAAATTAGGGAAATATCCCAATAAGCATGAATTATTGATAAATGATATTGTAAAGGAATTAAGATCCATGTATTGTATAATTGATGACCTTATTGGGTTACTGACTGATAAGGGATTGAAGCCCCTAAACATGAATAGAAAATTGAATTGTATGTTAAACTAAAATATGGTGAGAATGTGATATAATATTGCTAATGAAATGTGAATATTTATGTGGGTCTTGATGGCTGTAAATTGAATTAATGATAAATTGAATCAAGGCATTTAGTCCATTGGAGTGGCTAGTGGTTAAATGGTTTTGTGAAGGTCAAATATGTATTTATGGTATTGGTTTAGTGGAAATAAATTGAAAAGATGTTTTTTAATATGTGTGAAAGCCTGATGAATGTTTGATAGAGGCCTTATTGGCCATGCGAGGAGTAAGGGGGTGTCTTTGATAGTGGTTGGCTAAATGGGTCATAGTCTCTAAAAACATGAACTTGAATTATGTTTGAATAAAAAAGGGTGTGTATAAGGATAGTAATGAGGAATGATTGGTTTATAAATTCTTTGGTGACCATAAATGAACTTTCATCGTGTTGTGAACTAAGGCCTTGGGCCTATCTATATGATTAATGGTTAATTTGGGTCAGCAAAGACCCTGTGGTTGTCTATGGTGTTAATATGTAGCCTTGGTGGCTAGAATTACTTAATTGGGTTTGAGTTCTTATGTGTTGAATGGTATAGATGTTGATGTGTGATTAAGGAAGGATAGAGTCCACATGATGATTGTTGATGATGTAAGACATATGTTGGCTTATGGTCTGAGTCCACTTACCACAGGAGGTGAGTAGGTTTGTTGTCTGAGTCCACTCACCATAGGAGTTTTTTTGTGGTCCAAGTCCACTTACCATATGAGGCGTATTGGTTGGTGGTCCAAGTCTATTTACCTTATGAGGTGTACTAGTGTGTGGTCCAAGTCCACTTACCATATAAGGCATATTGTTTTGTGGTCCAAGTCCACTTACTAAATGAGGAATGTTGGTTTGTGGTCCAAGTCCACTTACCATACAAGGCATGTTAGATTTTGGTCGAAGTCCACTTACCATGTGAGTTACATCGGTACGTGGCTTGTGTCCACTTACCATAAGAGGTATGTTGGTTTGTGGTTTGTGTCAACCTATCATATAAGATATGTTGGTTTGAGGTTCGTGTCCTCTTGCCTATTGTAACTTAGAAACTCTATATGGCTAAAATGTAAGGGTGGAAGGTTGGGAAGTCCTTTGTTCCATGTCTCATAAATGAATAATTCAAGATTGCATGTTATTACTTGTTCCATGGTTTGGCATGTTATATAACTACATGTACATGAATCATCATATATGACTATACTTATGCAAATATGATCGTGTATGATGGTTTGACATGGATTATAACAAATGTACTATTTTATACTTATTCTTGGGTTACATGCTAGCACTCCAACTGTTAATCATCTCTGGACGCTATGTCTACATGCGATATAGGGGCCGGAGCTTCATCTTTTTTTCCTGCACAATGACCAAGTGTTCGAGCAGATCGTGTGTGACATTAAAGTGGTGAGCTTACATTCTCTTCAAGGCACATATTTCATAGTCTCTTTACCTTATGTTTTAGACATGATGTTGGCTATTGTCGAGGGCATGTCCCGACATATGTTCATATATTTAGCCTTTGGATTTGTATAAAGGTATTGTGGATGACTATGGACTTGGGTATATTGGCTGGACTGTTGACATTAATAAAGTTCTATATATAGTTTAAGTTTTGACTATTAGCCTAATGTTTCCACCATCTTATAACAAGTCAGGACTCCCCGACCCTTGTGGTTGTCGTGATGATGATTAGGTTGGGTAATCGGGGCAACCTCTAGTTCATGTAAGCTTTAGGTTCCCCGATGACGTGGACTAATTTTGGGGTGTGTCAAGTTGGTATCAGACCTAGGTTCATGGTCAGTTGGGTATCCAGAATATTGTGTCGTGTAGAGTTTTTTTTATGGGTATGAAGCGCGCCACACTTATAAAAGAGGGGCTATGAAACATTTTAGGAAATGTTTTCCTTTCTTTTGTTTCAATATCAAGCTATAGAGTCTAAGATCTATGATTCCTTTGATTTTTGTTTTCTATCTTTCAAATCATGCCTCTAAGGAGATCTGATACTCAGGTAAACTCTTCATTCCCGATTGGGTACAATGTGGACAGAGCTCATCCAATTTCTAGGGTTCAGATAATATATAGATTTACAGAACCTAACCATCCTCATAGGGTTCCACCTGTCCCCACCAACCCTGCTTATAAGAGTGACACTCCTCCTCAGTCCCTTCAAGGGAATGCTTCTAGTGCTGAGTTTTGTCGCTCTATCAAGCTCTTGACCCAATTGGTAGCTTCTCAATTCGGGCTTGGTGTTTATTTTACTACATCCTCTTTGCCACACTCTGAGCCACAAGAGTTGGAAAGGCACCCGTAACCATAGCGGCCTGGGAGAACAAACTCGTAATCCTGTACTTTTCATACATATAACTATGACATTCAGAGGTCCTACTAGTATGGATACGATGCATTGATAAAAAATAAACCATATAAGTAAGTTCAAACCTACATATACAATACTTGGCCATTGGGGCCCAAACGTTAAAAGAACACAATACTACCACACTTAACTTTACATTAGTCTGCAAGGCCTCTAAAAGACACATGGACTTAGTTAAGGTCGTCACAAACCCCGATCTTACTCATAACTATTAGAAAATACCAAAATACATATAACAGACTTGGAAAGCTCCGAATGAACTTGGAGCTCACCAATAGCCGATTGATGTCCTATGCTCCTACTGGGGTGGCCTACTAGCTGGAGTACTTGTACCTATAGCAAGAAACATAGTGTCCCCCCATGAGGGATGTCAATACAAGGAGTGTACTGAGTATGTATGGCATTAAGTGACTATAAACAAGACAAGAACTCAACAAAATCAGCTATCAATATACTTATAAAGATAAGGATAGAATACCAACTTTGCTTGTACTTATGGGATCATGTACATTGCATCCTTTACTTTGTTTTATTCCTCTTTACTTTATAAAATTGTAAGTCTTGATGCAAATGACCAGCTGATCAGTGATAAAAGAGGATGACCCATACTAGGCATTTTAACCCCTGGGATACGGTCCTCACAAGTAGACAAATCATGATCGACCCAGGCTAGGCTTTACTTTCACCCTTGGGATACCACCCATAATGTTGGGATCGACCTAGGCAGGTGTTTCTTCCACCCTTGTGATACCACCCAAAAATATATAGAATCACTTCAGATCATTCTTTTCATCTTTAAACTTGTTGTTTTGGTGGTCATGAATTAGATTGGGAACTTTGGACCAGTAGCAAAAGGTATACAAATATGCACTAGATGCACTAGCAATGAGGTAGGATACAACAGTAATAGGAATATAACACCTAGGCTTTTAACTAACACCATAGGTCATGTTGACTATGAGAACAACTCATAAAGCTTATTACTGAAAACACCTACATCATACTAGTATTTAGAAGGGAAAATGGACAGATCTAGTAACAAACACATCTTCAAGAGCTTTAACAAGTTGACAAGTTAGAATAAGGTTGTTAGCCACCTTAGAGGCCGTACTCTGAATTTTAGTATAATTTGAAAGGAAGAACGTTTAGGAAGCTTACTTTGTAACAAGGGAGTTAGATGCCAAAGAGTGTAGGATTGATGAACTATACATACTTTGTTGCACAACTAATCATACTCTTACTTAACATCCTCCATTTTAGATTACTAATCTATAATAGCATAAAACTAGTATTAGTAGCTAGTTAACACATTCACACCATTAAAATGTGCCAAAACAGTAATCGGGTAGTAACCCACAATTAACTAATCCAAGGGTGTTCTTTCAAACTCGTTCTTCTCCAATTACATTCGCACGCAATGTCACTTCTTATAAGATCCCTCTTAACGGTTTTGTATTTATGGTACTCTAAAAATAGTATATCAAGCGGTGTGAAGTAAACTTACATGATGTTCAATTCGGTAGTATACCACTATACCCTTCTTCTACCTTTCAATAAAAACTATTTACAACTTTCCCCAATATCAACTAAGCATCCCCCAATATATATACATAAAATAGATCTAAAATAGCCCCAAATACCCCTTAACATGGCAACCAAAAATTGAACTAACCATCTCTTGGGTTCTTAGCAGCAATATATACATAATCCTCTACTAACACACGTATATAGGAAAAGGAAAAAATGGACAGTAGCCATACCTTAATTTCTATGGTAGTTTATTCTCTATTGTATACCTTTTAAATATCTTATTCCTTTATATTGAAAGAAAGGAAAATCCCAAGAACACTAGTAGAAATATAGGGCTGTTGTATAGCTAAGAGAGAAAACCTAGAAAGCTGATTTTTTATTTAAGTTTAAATGAGCTTAAGAAGTTGGTTTGAATCCCTTTAGAAAGAGCATCTCTTGGCTGACTTTATTGGACATTTTTTGGTCCATAATTTTTCAAGTAGGTGATTCATCTACTTGCCCATTATATTGGGCCTTTGAGGATCAAAAATTATTAGGCCTTGGCTGCCCATTCTCCTCCTTTTCTCTTCTTTAATTTGGCCCAGAATTAATTTAAGTAGATGGTAGTTTATTTGGCCCAATAAAATGGTCAAGGTATCCTTAATAGGTGATCCACCGACTTAGTTCTTAGGTTGGTCAAAATGTCAAAGTAGATGATGCACCTACTTACTTTATTCAAGTCAAAAATAGGCCTTTAATGTATTAGGCTTTCGGGACAGATTTGGTATTTGGAAGATCATTCTTTTCAACAATTATTTTACTTAGTTTGGGTCCTTAAATTATCCCATTAATGTAGGCCCTAAATCTGGTCCATTGGTAACTTGATCCACATGACTCAACTAGGTGACTCCCTTACTAGCTTAAATAAGCCAAGCAAGCACCTTAATATTTTATTCCATTTTAAGATCAAAAAACTTTTAGTTAAACTTAAAAATTATGTACAGTGGGTCACTTCATCCTTTTGACTCAAATACTTACTTACAGGCCTAAGTTTAAATACTCTTGTCGATGATAACTTGAGTGTACCGCGTTTTAATATATGTGGGAATTCCGAGCCCATTTCTTATCCCGTAAGTCTCTATCACATAGGATACCGAGCCCATTGACTATCCCATAAGTCTATATCAAGTGCCACATAAGTAGAACTAGTACATGCAGAATATAGGGTGTTACAGCCCCCCCGCCCCTGGAAACATTCGTCCTCGAATGCTAGCATAACTTGCTAGCCTAAATGAATGTATGACTAAGTTTAAGCTCTCTGTTATCCACATAATAGTTACACATTTATACTTACTTGTTAATGCCCCATATCAGCATCCCTATACCTTATCTTTGGATTCAAATAAATGAGGGTACTTTGACTCCATTGCTTTTTCGGCTTAACATGTTATTTCATCGACTTGTGGGACCCTCCAAAGCACTTTTATCGAAGCTACTTCTTTATTTCATAAATTTTTAACTTGTCGATCTAGTATAGTAGTAGGCACTTCTTCAGAGGTGAGTTCTTTCATAACCTGTACATCTTTTATAGGAGTAATATGAGATGGATCTCCTATGTACTTTCGAAGCATGGAAACATGAAACACTGGATACACCATTGAAAGCTCGTGGGGTAGTTCTAACTTATATGCCACTTGGCCAAATCTTTGAATAATTTTATATGACCCTATATAGTGGGGACTTATTTTTCCCTTTTTACAAAACCTCATTACCCCTTTCATTGGTAACACCTTCAAGAAAACCCAATCTCCTATAGCAAACTATAAACTTCTTCTTCTAATATCTGCATATGATTTATCTCAGCTTTGAGCTATTTGTAACCATTGTTGTATCACCTTAACTATTTTTATAGCATGATGACCAAGATCTGGCCCAAATAAAGTAGCTTCACCTACTTCAAACCACCCGATTGTTGATCTACACTTTCTGCCATATAAAGCTTCATACGATGCCATTTTGATACTCGAGCGATAACTATTATTGTATGAAAACTCAATAAGTGACGAATGATCAGCCTAACTACCTTTGAAGTCTAATACATAAGCTCGCAACATATCCTGTAGTGTTTGGATTGTACGTTCTGCCTGGCCATCCATTTGCGGTTGAAATTTTATTCTTAAACTCACTTACATTCCCAAACTCTTTTAGAATGACCTTGAAAAATGTGTGGTAAATTTATCTCCCATATCAGATATAATAGTGATTGGGACTACATGTATCTAAATGATTTATTTAATATATAATTTTGTGTACTCTTCAGTCGTGTAAGTAGTCTTAACTGGTAGGAAGTGTGCTGATTTAGTGAGTCTATCAACTATTACCCATATAGAATCAAACTTTCAAGAGGAATGAGGTAAACCAGTGATGAAATCTATGTTGATCATATCCCACTTCTAACTAAGGAACTCCATAAGCTCCATATAACCTCCTGGATTTTGGTGTTCTACCTTAACTTGTTGAAAATTTAGACATTCAGCTACAAATTCTGCAATATTCTTCTTCATGTCACCCCACCAATACACCTCTTTCAAATTATGATACATTTTAGTTGAACCAGGATGAATAGAATATCTTGAATGATGTGCCTCTATCATAATCCATTTACTTAGCCTAACTATATTAGGTACACACAATCTGTTTTAGCACTGAAGTATTATCTCTTCTGTAAGCTCAAATGCCTTTGTCTTAACTTGTTGTACATTCTTCTTAAGTTGTAAAAGAATAGGATCTATGTATTACTTCTGTTTAACTTTGGCTACAAATGAGGATTCTGCTGTATTTTGCACAATAACGCCTTTGTCTGAAGATTCAAGAAGGCGAACCCCCAAGTTAGCTAATTGGTGTACATCTTTAGTTATCCCTTTCCTTTCCACGTGATTCCTATAATTAATTGCCATCACCTTACGACTTAGCGCATCGGCTACCACATTTGCTTTCCTAAGATAATATAATATAACATCATCATACTCTTTTAACAATTCAAGCAGCCTCCGCTACCACAAATTTAGGTCCCTCTGATGATAGGCGAATTTACGCGCCTATATCAATATATTTAGCCCATATTTTAGCCTAGTTTTGAGAACTAATTATCTATTTCATACACTTTTAGTCCTTTTTCCTGTAAATGAGCTAACAAACATGATTAGGAAAGTTTCAGGTATAAATGATGCAAAATACAGCATTTTATGGCTTACTTGACGCAAAAGAAAGCTCACAAACGAAGTGGAAAGGAGCTGGACGCCTAAAGGACCAAATCTGCTGCATGGAAAATCTGTCCCGGGCTAAAACAGCATTTCTGAATACTTTGGGGACTGCATGGAAAATCTGTCCAGGACTAAAACAGCATTTCTGAAGACTTTGGGGACTTACAGACACAAAGCTGGAATTTTACAAAGATACATTAACCTAGTACAATTAGGTTATGTATTTCACTATTCTACTTGGATTATGATATTGTAACCTTACCCTAGTACATTTGGGTTAAGGATTTCATTAGTCTATTAGGATTTGGTTATTTATTTCATTAGCTTAGTAGGAGTAGGATAGGAGTATTATAAATACCCTATCATGCTAGAGATTTTAAGTCAAGTCCTCCCTTAGTGGAGGCAACTCCTCCCTTAATTCAAGAAATTCATTCTTAAACTATTAATTTTCTTCCATCCTTCTCATCTTCCACCACAAACACTTCTAATCTACTCTTCTATTCTTAAATTCCACAACAAGAGAATCGTTACTCGCTACGGAATCACCAAAACCACACGCCAAACACCTACTATTCACGCCATTCACCATGCAAAACGTGATATCCTTCGCATTCATGGGTAACTAAACCTCTTAGTTGGGGTTATGGAAGCCGAATGAGTTACTATCTATAGCTATGAGTTTGTGAGTTCAAGACAAGTATATTGCTTATATCATTATTCTCTTCATCTTAAATCTACATCCTTTGCGGTTCAAACACAAGAACACGTCATTCTAACATCTAACCTGTTCGAGAGAAAGGTTATTTGTCTAGAAAAGAAGACGCATAGACCAACGCCAGTCTAACATTTAACTTGTTCGAGAGAAAGGTTATTTGTCTGGAAAAGAGATAATGTCAAGGTAGTAGGACACCCTTTCCTATTAAAAAGCTAGTGCCGTACCTGGACTAACTTCTTGGAGAATTCGTACCGTTAGTCACGCTTTAAGCTCGAGAGAGTTAAAGTGAAATAGTCCTTGTTTAGGTCGAGAGACGCTTGGATTTACCATCGACTACAATTCTCTATAAGCAATTGCATGTCAAGACTCTACACACTCATAGCCAATAGAGACGTATACCTCTGAAGGTGGACATAACCCCAACGCCTCAATTCTCATTGTTTCACAACCTACGAAATACTCTCTTTTTACTTTGTTATTTTCAGCTTTTATTTCATTACTTTTGTTACTTATTACAATCCCCCCATTCTTACGAGACTTGCATCAAAAGTCTAATAATTTCACTTACTTGTTGACCAAGCTATTCTCTGTGGGATCGATACCCAACCCAGGTTGGGTTCTATATTTGCTAACGACCGCTTTACACTCCTACGAGAGCTGTAGATTGAGCGTTATCAAAAATTGGCGCCGTTGCCGGGGAATACAAGTGTCAATCAAGTTCGTGAAAATTACTAGACCCTTTGGTCAAAGATTCTCGTACTTTTACGTTTAGTTTTTGTTTTTGTTTATTGCAGGTTTTTCTTTTAGTGCATGCCCCATACTAGAAGTTCTGGTCAACCGTTATTACCAATCAATCCGGAACCGCAACGAATTAGAAGAATGGAAGCACAAGCGGAAATCGACAGGATGGCTGCTCAACACGAGCAAGCAAGATTAGCTGCTCTTGCCGCTGCTCAAGTCCAACAACAAAACATTGATAATCCTGGACGAGCAACAAATCCTGACGATGAAGATTTAGGAGATGACGAGTTGATCAACCCAAGGCATGGCGCTGAAATGGCAACACCTGCCAACAGACGAGGTCGACAAGCTCGGTACAGATATGATCGCCAACCTTTGCAACCAGCTTTCGACGATGATGATGATGATCTTGATGGTGCCGGAGCCACTGGAGCTATAATTCCACCACCATTAGCGCCCGGAGCCAAGTTCAACATCACTAGCACCATGATTCAGTTATTGCAACTCAAGGGATTATTTGGTGGACTAGCAGGCGATGATCCGAATATGCATCTCATCAACTTTATTTCTACATGCAAGTCTTTTGACAATCCTGGAGTTGGTCAGAATGCTATTCGATTACGTCTATTTCCATTGTCTCTGTCTGGGGAGGCAACATTATGGTTGAATGGGCTGACTCCTGATTCTATTACAAATTGGAGGCAATTGAGAGACGCTTTCCTAGAAAGATTCTTTCCGCCATCCAAGAGGGCTCAATTGAGAGATGAAATCAGCAACTTTCGTCAGCTTCCCTCTGAAGCTCTTCACGAAACATGGGAGAGGTTCAAGACAAAGCTAGCGAGATGCCCAAACCATCACATGACTAATGTTCACCTCATGGAGATCTTATATAGAGCCTTGAATTCAGTAACTAAACCAGTGGTAGACAACGCAGCTGGAGGTTCTTTTATGGACCTCACCTTTGGTCAAGCAAGCAACATGCTAGATCGTATGACGAAACAAAGTAGATCTTGGCATACCAGGGATTCTGAGGTAGCAAGCCCCACTTTATCTATTGGCATGTCTGCAGATCAAAGAAGGAGAGAAGAAGAACGTGATCAAGATATGGCGCACATGAAAACCCAAATGGATCTTCTTACAAAGCATCTATTAGGGAAGACTGAAAAAGTGAAATCTATTGCGTCAAAAGGAAGAGACGAATCTGATTCAGAAGAGGAGGCCAACTACTTGAACAATCAGGGGGGTTTCCGTGGGAATGCCCAAGGAAACCAAGGTCGGAACTATTATGATAAATCTGGAGGTAAAGACCAAGGTAGTTGGAAGAAAAATAATGAAAATAGTGGTTTGTACGTTCCCCCTGGTAGACGTGATACCACCACATCTAATTCTATGGAAGACATGATGGCTAAGTTATTGAAAGGAGTGGAAGCAACGAGCGCGGGAGTTAAGGAGGTGATTGACGATTTGGCCTCCATGAAGCAATTAGTTGATTCTCATTCCACTTCTATCAAGCAACTAGAGCAGCAATTCAGTCAACTTTCAGCAGCACTCAACCAAAGAAAAGCTGGCACCTTGCCTAGCGATACTGTGCAAAACCCAAGGACTGATGGGTCATGCATGGCCATCACTACGAGGAGTGGTAAGGTGCTGGAAACTTCAGCAGAAAGCAAGCAAGTAGTTGATAGAACAGCAGACATAACCGCCACACCTAGTGACGCCACTAGGGAAGACGCCGCAATATCCACTTCCAACGTCAAGGACGTGTTGCCTAGTGACGTGCAGCCTGAAAAAAATAATAAACGGAAGCAAGAGGAGAAGAAAGCCATGGAAAGAACACTTCCATACCCACCACCACCTTTTCCACAAAGATTGAAGAAGGCGGCCGATGACACTAAGTTTAGCAAATTTATGACCATGTTGAAGCAGCTAACTATTAATGTCCCATTGGTAGAGGCACTTGAACAAATGCCTGGGTATGCGAAGTTTATGAAAGATCTTTTGACTAAGAAGAGGGCAGCAAGCTATGAGCTGAAAGAAGATGTGCATCATTGTAGTGCAATAGCTACCCGATCCATAGTTCAGAAGAAGGCCGACCCCGGAGCTTTCACTATTCCTTGCACCGTCGGATCTTTGGACTTTGCTAAAGCATTATGTGACTTAGGAGCCAGCATCAACTTGATGCCATTATCAATCTACAAGAAGTTGGGGTTAGGAGATCCTACACCAACTAATATGAAGCTTGTTATGGCGGATAGGTCGGTAAAACGACCGGTTGGTATTCTATGCGATGTCTTGGTGAAGGTATCTTCATTCATATTTCCAGCAGACTTTGTCATCTTGGATTGCGAAGCAGATTCAGAAGTTCCCATAATCTTGGGACGCCCTTTCCTTGCTACGGGAAGTGTGCTCATAGATTTGAGAGCTAATGAGCTTTCATTCCGAATAAATGATGAAGTGGTGCGCTTTGATGTTTGCAAATCAATGAAGCAACCCAAAGATCTAAGTGTATTTTCTGTGGCTGATGTTGTCGTTGATGACGAGGATGAGTTACTTGCTGAAGAGCAAATTCTTGATGATCCTTTGGAGGTTTTGCTCATGGAAGAAGATGATGATGATGCTGAAATTTCTGAAGATGATATTTGTGCTCTATCGGGATTAGGAGCATATCGCTGTCCTCCTAAGAAGCTGGATCTTGATCTCAAGAATCGACCCACACCACCAGCTAAGCCATCTATTGAAGAACCACCCACATTAGAATTAAAGGAGCTGCCAAGCCATTTGAAGTATGCATTCTTAGGAAGCGAAAACACTCTTCCAATCATAGTGGCAGCCGATTTAGGTGAGCAACAAGTTGCAGCTCTTATTGCAATTCTACGCAAGTATATTAGAGCTATTGGATGGACCATTGCGGATATCCTTGGTATTCCACCTGGGATTTGCACTCATAAAATTCAGCTCCAAGAAAAGTGCACACCCACCATCGAACACCAAAGACGTCTAAACCCACCAATGCAAGAGGTGGTGAAGAAGGAGATTATCAAGTGGTTAGACGCAGGAGTTGTGTATCCTATTTCTGATAGTACATGGGTAAGCCCAGTACAATGTGTTCCCAAGAAAGGAGGTATGACGGTGGTTGCGAATGCAAAGAATGAGCTTATTCCACTCAGGCCCGTCACTGGATGGAGAGTATGCATGGACTACCGCAAGCTGAATTCTTGGACTCTCAAGGATCACTTCCCCATGCCATTTATGGACCAAATGCTAGATCGATTAGCGGGAAAAGGATGGTTTTGCTTTCTTGATGGTTATTCAGGTTATAATCAGATTTTTATTGCACCAGAAGACCAAGAGAAGACAACGTTTACATGCCCATATGGTACGTTTGCCTTCAAACGTATGCCATTCGGGTTATGTAACGCACCAGCCACCTTTCAGCGATGTATGATGTCTATTTTCTCTGATATGGTAGAAGACACTTTGGAGGTATTTATGGACGACTTTTCAGTTGTTGGGGAGTCTTTCGAAGCATGTTTGGTGAATTTAAGCATGGCATTACAAAGATGTGTAGAGTTCAACCTTGTGCTGAATTGGGAGAAGTGCCACTTCATGGTAAAAGAAGGAATTGTTCTTGGGCACAAGATCTCCGAAAGAGGGATAGAGGTTGATCGCGCCAAAATAGAGGTAATTGAAAAGCTACCACCTCCAATTTCGGTGAAGGGAGTTCGTAGTTTTCTTGGCCATGCTGGGTTTTATCGTAGATTCATCAAAGACTTCTCCAAAATTTCTAGTCCATTATGCAAGTTATTGGAGAAAGATGCGAAGTTTGACTTTAATGATGATTGCTTAAAGGCATTTGAATGCCTTAAAGAAAAACTCATTGAAGCCCCTATCATGGTAACACCAGATTGGACGCTCCCGTTCGAAGTCATGTGTGATGCTAGTGGGGTAGCCGTTGGTGCTGTTCTTGGACAGAGAAAGGAGAAATTATTTCATCCTATCTACTATGCGAGTAAGGTCCTCAATGAAGCCCAAAGGAACTACACCGTCACTGAACAAGAGCTATTAGCGGTTGTGTATGCGTTTGAGAAGTTCCGCGCCTACCTATTAGGTACTAAAGTGATCGTTCATACAGACCATGCAGCTCTTAGGTATCTAATGACAAAGAAGGATGCAAAACCAAGGCTGATTCGATGGGTGTTGCTGCTGCAAGAGTTTGATTTCGAAGTTAAAGATAGAAGAGGTTGCGAGAACCAAGTGGCTGATCACCTATCTAGACTTGAGAATGAGTATGTGGCGCAATCAGAAAATCAGATTGGCGATGCATTCCCTGACGAGGAGATACTAGCGACAACAATGGAGAACTTACCATGGTATGCCGACTTTGCAAATTTCGTGGTGAGTAATGTGTTACCTTCCAATTTATCTTACCACCAGAGGAGGAAGTTTATGCATGACGTTCAGCACTATTATTGGGATGAGCCTTATTTGTTTCGAAGATGCGCGGATGGTATCATTCGACGATGTATATCCCATGAAGAAGTGCCCACTATATTAGAAGCATGCCACACTTCGCAAGTTGGAGGCCATCATGCAGGGAATCGAACAGCAAGAAAAGTCTTGCAAAGTGGTTATTATTGGCCTACAATATTCAGAGATGCACACGACTATGTGAGAAGGTGTGACCAATGCCAACGTCAAGGTGCTATTTCAAAACACCATGAAATGCCCATGTCCAAAATTCTGGAGGTAGAACTCTTTGATGTATGGGGTATTGATTTCATGGGACCATTCGTGAATTCGTTTGGAATGAAGTACATCTTGGTTGCTGTGGATTATGTGTCGAAATGGGTTGAAGCTGTAGCATTGGCCGATAATGAAGGAAAGCGTGTTGTAGCGTTTTTAAAGAAGAATATCTTCTCTCGCTTTGGGGTACCTCGTACTATCATAAGTGATGGAGGATCTCACTTCTGCAACAAGCTATTCAAATCTGTATTGGCCAAGTATGGAGTCAAGCAACACAAGGTAGCTACGCCTTATCATCCCCAAACTAGTGGACAAGTAGAGGTTTCCAATCGTGAGATCAAGCAAATCCTGGCCAAGACGGTCAATGCGAATCGGAAGGATTGGTCTCGGAAGCTAGATGATGCACTATGGGCGTATAGGACTGCATTCAAGACACCCATTGGCATGTCACCTTATCAGCTAGTTTATGGGAAGGCTTGTCATCTACCCATCGAGCTTGAATACAAGGCATTATGGGCATTGAAGCACTTGAATCTGAATTGGGATGATGTGAAGAACCTGAGGTTGGAGCAGCTGAACGAGCTAGATGAATTCCGTCTCCATGCATATGAAAGATCAGATTTATACAAGGAGCGGATGAAGAAGTATCACGATCAGCGGATTGTTCGACGACACTTCCAAAAAGGTGACATGGTACTACTCTTTAACTCCAGATTCAAGCTCTTCCCAGGTAAGTTAAAATCAAAGTGGTCTGGTCCATTTAAAGTCACCCACGTCTACTCGTCTGGAGTAGTCGAACTGGAAAATAATGAGGGTGTTATCTTCAAGGTGAATGGCCAACGTGTTAAGCCATATATCGGTCCTCTTGACTCGATGAATGACATGGCCATCACTTATCTCGACGAAGTCTAAGTACTCGAGATTACTACGTCGAGCCACGACAATAAATAAGGCGCTAGATGGGAGGCAACCCTTCGTTTTATTGTTTTATCGTTTTGTCGTTTTAGTATTTTTTCTTTCTGATAAATGAAAATCCAAAAATAAGAGTCGTGCCACGACCAAAACTAAGGCGCTTGGTGGGAGGCAACCCATCGTACTAATCGTTTTCATTTGTTTGAGCAAATATAGGTGTAAGAAGTATGCAACGAGGAGATTGATTTCAATTGACGATTTGGTCGCATTGTATGGTAAAGTCGGTAAGTTAGGAATGGTGATGCATAAGGCTATGAATTGAGCCTTTCTCACGTCATAATAGGCTTCGAGGAAGGCTAGGCCTTGGTAAAAATAGGCCACGAACGATGCACAACCTATTCTATAGCCTAAGGACTCGGAATCTAGTGTGCTATACCCTATGCGCCGCCTATTCCTAGGTGTGCTTTTGACTATGCGCCGCCTATGCTATGGCATTTGAGATACTGAGACCAAATGCCATACCATATGCGCCGCATATGCCTAGATATGCCATACTATGTGCGGCGCATATGTCCCATTATGCCATGGACAATGCGCCGCATATACATGTGATATGCCGAGGGATATGCGCCGCATATAGGGTGATTTTGTCCCCAAATCCGATTGTAAATGGGTCATAACCCGACCCATACTCCTCCTATATAAAGGGGACTTGGTTTTTTTATCACAAACACATTAGAAGTAACCCTAAAGGCGCCGCATATCATCCCAAATCCTCTCAAATTTTTCTTCCTTTGTTCTTCCAATCCACAACAACTTCTCCACAATCTTCAAGCAAGTAAGTGCTCTCTTATTCTTCATCTATTTATCGTAAGTACTACTTTGCTATGCTTATTATAAAATGCTAACTCATGAGAGATTGGTGGTGATGTTCATGTGTGTGGATAATTGTTGCAAAATCGTGTGATTGATTATATACGTATGGAATTCATGACTTGTTTCCGACTTGAATTTTGTTTCAATGGCATTGTTGTGATACTTGCTGAACATATGTGGCCATGAATATTGCTTGAGAGTGTTGTTGGATGCTTGCATGATTAACCATCCCGGCCATCGGGATAATGTTATAGTGACTATCGACTTAGGTGGTGGTGTTTGTTGTTCGAATAGCAATTCCATGTAGTAACCCCTATGTTGTACCGTTGCTATATACACCATGCAAGTCGTCCAAATGGCTGCTCATAAGTGATGTAATACTGATTTTCTTGTCGGAATACAATCCTAAGACGTATATCGACGATGTCTGAGTACTCGACCACGTTCACTTCACCGATTTGTGCCAACAAGATTAAGTGTGGGGTGGTACCCCTAATGCTTGCATATAGATTGTTTAAAGTGCGATTGTGCTGCATCTAACATTATTTCTAGTCTCAGGTACAATGGCACCGAAAGCAAGGCAGGGCAAGGAGAAGGCTACCACGACCCGCAAGGACAAAAAGAGAAGCCGAAAAGACCAAGGCGAATCATCTTCCGCACACCTACCACGCAGAATGTTCGGAATCAAATGGGTTCTTGAGGAAGAAGCCAAGGCATGGTACAGCAGCAACAAAGAAAAGAAATATGTGCACGTCGACTTAATCAACAAGGAGACCTTAGCAAAGAAGGAGCCGCAACTGTTGGCTAAGATTATGGCTTTGAAGCTGGATTTCATCTTCCGTGACATGGGAGAGTGCAATCTTGACTTGACAAGAGAGTTTTATGCCAACTGGTCGCCAAACACAACAGGCAACGAAGTCAAAATTCGGGGCCAAGTGTTACAGCTTACAGCGGATTGGATCAACTCGTTTCTAGGCCTACCTTCGGTCGACACTGCACCATACAAAGAGCTGTACAGCAGGCCTCCTTACAGAGCCATAAGACACACGCTTTGTGGAAGCAGATCGATGGCGAGATGGGGCAGACATAAGGAAACAGGCCGTCACAACACATTCCCCTATGCTCCACTAAATAGGGAAGCAAGAATCTGGATGCGCATTGTCAACTCATGCCTCATTCCTGGGACGCAATACACAAAGATATCGAGAGATAGAGTGTGCCTGGTTTATGCATTGATGACGAATGTCCCTATCAACTTTGGGGCAATCATTCGATCTACCATGAGAAAAGCCAGACTCCACAGCAGGTCCCATTTCACATTCGGCAATTTGTTGACAGCAATGTTGCGGAAGGAGGATATAGAAGAGGAACCAGCTGACCACAAACTCCCACATACCCCAAAGAAGGTTGACCTCACCAAGGTCAAAGATGCTGAAACAACGCATGGAGTCAACCTTACCACTGCGGAGAGACATGCTCGTGACGAGAGTTTCTTCCGTCATCTCTATGGCATGACGAGATTCACTATGATGAGTGGTGGACGTATTCCAACTGTTGAAGAGCTCCAACAGCTGGACCACGACTACCCAATGAACAGACATGCCCGGGAGATGTGTGGAGTAGGAGTCTATTTCGAGGAACCTCTTGATGATGACGTGCCAACTGATGATGATAGACGCCTGCCTGATTCTGATGCTGAGGAGAACTCTGACGATGACTCTTACGATGACTCGGACGAAGGGGGTATGACCCCCGACATTGAGGAAGAGTCCGACTAATCAGGTTCTTCGACTTTATTTTCCACTGAGGGCAGTGTCTAGTCTAAGTGTGGGGTGTCAGAATCTGCATGCTATGTTTGTGTGTTTGCTCTTGTTTATTTTGTTTTTGAGTCCAAATTTTTTATTTTTCGTGTGATTTTTTTTCGTGTGACGTTTTTTTTTATTTTTCTAGCTACGCATGAAATTATTTTGATAGGCAGCATGAGATTAGAACAAGAGTATGTGCTACAATTGTGACTATTGAGACATTTAGGCTCTAGTTGTGACTCATTATGTGATAGTGTGTGATTCAATTCCTTCACTTGTTGGGTCGAGAGTCTATATTACTTCCAATCAAGTCGACCATGTGCCTTGTGTGTGTGAGATTAATAGTATATTCTATGTTTGTGGCTGATGCTAGAACTTGCCCGGTATGTATGCAAAGCGAAAATAAGGAGTGTGAGTTTAGGAGATGATTTAGGCATTTCTTTGGCAACCTATACATGTTTACCTTCAGTTTTTCCTACCCATGTACATTATCCTAGTTAAACCCTTTTTGAGCCTTTAGCCTATTTCTTTGACAACCTTGTATGTAAGCCTAATCCATTTCTTTCAAGACCATAATTTGATCCAAATTCCTAAGTGCTTTAAAGTGAATAAGTCATGTGACAACATAAGAGGAAATTGGGTTAGTATGATGCTTTAAATTGTAATGGTGCTTGAATATGTTATGAAAAAGAAAGTGCTATCATAAGAGGTATGTTGTGAGAAGAAAAAGGAAAAGAAAGCTGAAAAGTGAGTTGTGCTTAAAATTGGAAAACAAAAGATGAAAACAAGGGTGGAAGAATAAAATAAAGAAAGGTTGAAAGAAAAAAGTGTCATAGATACAAAGTGATGTATTAAAGTGCTTAGGAACTTAGTCACTATTTCTGGCCAAAATAGTCCTACCCGTCCCTTAGCCTACATTACAACCATCTAAAGACCTACTTGATCCTAATCTTAACATTCCGACATTTAGTAGAGTACTACATTAAGGGCAAGCCTATGGTCATCAGTTGCTACATATGAATTCTTTGTGAGAGCGAGTGCAAGGATATTTTGATACCCATGTTTGAAAATATGCTATACTTGTGAGTGATTATGGGTACTATATTGTGAGACACACATGGTTGATGAGTTTTGGATAGTTGTATATGATTCTATGTACCCTAGCGTTTGCATGCGAGTTGATCACCATCACGAGTCTATGCTTGAGGTTAAATTGTTTCTACTTATAATCGGAAAGCTACTCTTCGTTGATAATTGTTGTGCTTGTCTTGAAGAATGTTTTGTGTTGTTTCTGTAAAAACCTTAAATCGATGCTTAGAAGGACATGATATGTTGTTCGAGGACGAACAAAGCTCTAAGTGTGGGGTGTTGATGATAGGCGAATTTACGCGCCTATATCAATATATTTAGCCCATATTTTAGCCTAGTTTTGAGAACTAATTATCTATTTCATACACTTTTAGTCCTTTTTCCTGTAAATGAGCTAACAAACATGATTAGGAAAGTTTCAGGTATAAATGATGCAAAATACAGCATTTTATGGCTTACTTGACGCAAAAGAAAGCTCACAAACGAAGTGGAAAGGAGCTGGACGCCTAAAGGACCAAATCTGCTGCATGGAAAATCTGTCCCGGGCTAAAACAGCATTTCTGAATACTTTGGGGACTGCATGGAAAATCTGTCCAGGACTAAAACAGCATTTCTGAAGACTTTGGGGACTTACAGACACAAAGCTGGAATTTTACAAAGATACATTAACCTAGTACAATTAGGTTATGTATTTCACTATTCTACTTGGATTATGATATTGTAACCTTACCCTAGTACATTTGGGTTAAGGATTTCATTAGTCTATTAGGATTTGGTTATTTATTTCATTAGCTTAGTAGGAGTAGGATAGGAGTATTATAAATACCCTATCATGCTAGAGATTTTAAGTCAAGTCCTCCCTTAGTGGAGGCAACTCCTCCCTTAATTCAAGAAATTCATTCTTAAACTATTAATTTTCTTCCATCCTTCTCATCTTCCACCACAAACACTTCTAATCTACTCTTCTATTCTTAAATTCCACAACAAGAGAATCGTTACTCGCTACGGAATCACCAAAACCACACGCCAAACACCTACTATTCACGCCATTCACCATGCAAAACGTGATATCCTTCGCATTCATGGGTAACTAAACCTCTTAGTTGGGGTTATGGAAGCCGAATGAGTTACTATCTATAGCTATGAGTTTGTGAGTTCAAGACAAGTATATTGCTTATATCATTATTCTCTTCATCTTAAATCTACATCCTTTGCGGTTCAAACACAAGAACACGCCATTCTAACATCTAACCTGTTCGAGAGAAAGGTTATTTGTCTAGAAAAGAAGACGCATAGACCAACGCCAGTCTAACATTTAACTTGTTCGAGAGAAAGGTTATTTGTCTGGAAAAGAGATAATGTCAAGGTAGTAGGACACCCTTTCCTATTAAAAAGCTAGTGTCGTACCTGGACTAACTTCTTGGAGAATTCGTACCGTTAGTCACGCTTTAAGCTCGAGAGAGTTAAAGTGAAATAGTCCTTGTTTAGGTCGAGAGACGCTTGGATTTACCATCGACTACAATTCTCTATAAGCAATTGCATGTCAAGACTCTACACACTCATAGCCAATAGAGACGTATACCTCTGAAGGTGGACATAACCCCAACGCCTCAATTCTCATTGTTTCACAACCTACGAAATACTCTCTTTTTACTTTGTTATTTTCAGCTTTTATTTCATTACTTTTGTTACTTATTACAATCCCCCCATTCTTACGAGACTTGCATCAAAAGTCTAATAATTTCACTTACTTGTTGGCCAAGCTATTCTCTGTGGGATCGATACCCAACCCAGGTTGGGTTCTATATTTGCTAACGACCGCTTTACACTCCTACGAGAGCTGTAGATTGAGCGTTATCACCCTCCGGTTAAAGAAGTACTGTAGACTCTTGTGGTCAGTATATATATCAACATGAACCCCATACAAGTAGTTGCGCCATATTTTTAAAGCAAATACAACTGTTGCTAGATCAAGATCATGTGTTTTATAATTCTTCTCATGTGGCCGCAACTTTCTTTAGGTGTAATTTATTACTTTACCATGTTGCATCAAAAGATATCCTAAGACAACTCTTGAATTGTCACAATATACTGCATAGACTTTTGTGCCTTCCGAAAGTACCAATATCAGTTTAGAATTCAACTTATTCTTTAGATCTTGAAAATTCTTTCACATGTTTCATCCAATTGAAACTTGGCTTCTTTATGTGTTATCTTTCTTAGAGGTGCAGAAATGGAAGAAAACCCCTCAACGAAACTTCAATAATAACCTACCAAACCTAGGAAACTAAGAACCTCAGTAGGCATTGTGGGTCTTGGCCAGTTCTTCAATGCCTCTATCTTTTGAGAAACAACTCTTATTCCTTCATCGGATATAATATGACCCAAGAATGCTACCGATTTTAACCAAAACTCACACTTGGAGAACTTCACATACAACTTACGATCGCAAAGAATTTATAATACCTGTCACAAATTATTAGCATGGTCTTTTTCCAATCTTTAATACACCAGAATAAAATCTATAAATACGATAACAAATACATCAAAGAATGGCTTAAACACTCTATTCATCAAATCCATGAAAGCTTTTGGTTCTTTAGTTAGCCCAGACGACATAACTAAAACCTCAAAATGACCATATTGAGTTCAAAAAGCAATTTTAGGTATATATTTCTCCTTCACGCTCAGTTGGTGATAACCTGACCTCATGTCGATCTTTGAGAAGCACTTAGCACCTTGTAACTGATCAAAAAAATTATCAATTCTAGGAAGGGGATATTTTTTATTAAATTGTCACCTTATTTAATTATCGGTAATCAATACACATTCTTAACGTTCCATCTTTATTTCATACAAATAACACGGGTGCGCCCCAATGAGAAATACTAGGCCTAATGAAACCCTTTTTTGATAAATCTTTTAATTGTTCCTTCAATTCACATAATTCTGCAGGGGTCATTCTATACAGGGGAATAGAAATCAATTTAGTACCTAGGATCATATCAATACCAAACTCTACTTCTCTTTCTAGAGGTAAACCCATAATCTCTTCAGGAAATACGTCAAGAAATTTATTTACTACTGATATAGATTGAAGAGTCGGTGACACCACCTTTATATCTTTCACCCTTACTAGATGACATATGTATCCTTTAGACATCATCTTCTTTTCCTTAATATAAGAAATAAACTTACCCCTTGGTGCCCCAATATTACCCCTCTACTCAAGGACTATTTCCTTCAGAAAATGGAAATGCAAGCTCTTGGCTCGGCAATACACTGTGTCATAACAAGAAGACAACCAATCCATACCCGTTAAAACATCAAAATCTACCATTTATAGCACCACAAGGTTAGTAATGTATCACGATCACAAATAGTTACTATGCAATTTCGATAAACTCTTCTAGCTATAATAGACTTGCCAATTAATGTAGACACCTTGAATGGATTAGCTAGTGAGTCCGGTGTTTTATTAAAATTTATAGCAATTAATGGAGTGACATATGATAATGTAGAGCCTAGATCAATTAATTTGTATACCTTATGTGAAAAGATGGATAATGTACCTGTAACCACGTCAGGAGAAGCCTCCAAATTTTGTAAACCCGCTAGAGCATATGTACGATTCTGAACACCACTAGAACTAGCTCCCTTAATATCTCTACCACGACCAGTAGGCATCTGCTGACCCCTATCAGAAGAAGAACCAAGGATGATGATGCAATAGTAGATCTAGTAGGTCGTGCCATACCAGTCATGCCCCCTTTTTGGGCAATCTCTAATTATGTGTCCCATTTTTCCACACCAGTAACCAGAATATGTCCCAAACCTAAATAAACATAAAATATTTCTTCCATAATTCTTAAAAATCTGTCTAGGAGGTCTTGATTTGATTGTAATTCCCTACTCTCGATGCCCTGCTACTAGTGAACCTTGACTCTCACTTCTTTGCTCGAATTGACTTCCCCTAAACCCCTGGGTTTATGGTAGAGCACTTATTGTGTAGTATAATGGTGATGGTATAGGGGGTCTATTGAAAAATCAAGGCCTTAATTCACTTTGAGATAGAGAAAATTGTCCCATAGATCTATCCCTCTTGGAATGCTCTCTCTCCAGCTCTTGTGTCCTTCTTTGCCTTTGATCCTTCATTTTTTGTGCAAAAACTTGTATTCTTGTTATATCTATGTCTTTATTCAAGGCATCAACAGTATAATCTCTAACCAAATATGGGCCAAATCTATCAACATATCGATGAACCTTATCCTCCATAGCAGCCGCTATATTTGGAGCATACCTGGCCAAATAATTAATTAAAGACTCTGCTACCTCACACTCATGTACCCTTGGTGAAGATTTAAGAATTGATCTTCATGGGTCTCCCAAATCTCAAATGGAAGATAATGATCAAAAATTGTTGTTTTCAATGCTTCCCAACTAGCTGAAGTTGCATCTATACCCCTTGATTTTTTCCAAGCTTTATACCACAATATAGCCACCCCTTTAATCGAAATGCTGCTAACTCAACTGTTGCATTACCATATACATGAATAACATCTAAATCCCTTTGAATATGATCAATAAAGTCGTGTGGATCTTCATTAGGATCTAACCAGTGAATTGAGGAAGGTCCAATTTAAGTAAATGCTATGTCCATAGACTAGATGCCCTATCCACACCACCAGTACCGATAGTTGGAGCAGCTTGTCCTTGACCTTGTCCAACAACTATACGTGTTAATAATTATACCACATTTCTCAAATCTTACTCAGTAGCATTAATAGGTGACTTTGGGGGCACTCCTCTCCTCCATAGCTCTTTTGGAGATGGAGGAATAGAAGAAGTCCAAGATACAAACTCATATTGAGCCTCACTTTGATCAACATGTCTAGGTGGTGTTTAACTTGTCCCTTTTCCGGTAGCCATATCTACTTTCTTACTCGTACTCTTTCTTGTGATGTATATATTCTATATTGAGAAAAAAAATATTTAAGGTTAAATACAAATCAGCCTAAATTATGGCACTATAGCACGATCTAAGGAATGAAGAAAAAGAAACAACTCCAAAATGCCTCATAGCCTCCTACTTAGAGATGTGGTACACAACACATCCATAAGCAAGACTCTACATAGATATCTTTACAAACGACTAAGAGAACAACTCATAAAGCTTATTGTTGAAAACTCCTATATCATACTAGCACTTAGAAGGGAAGATGGACAGATCTAGTAACAAACACATCTTCAGGAGCTTTAACAACTTAACAAGTTAGAATAAGGTTGTTATCCACCTTGGAGGCTGTACTCTGCATTTAAATATAATTTTAAAGGAAGAACACTTACGAAGCTTACTTTGTAAAAAGGGAGTTAGATTCATGCCAAAGAGTATAGGATTGATGAACCATACAAACTTTGCTGCACAACTAATCATACTCTTACTTAACATCCTCCCTTTTAGATTAGTAATCTATAATAGTATAAAACTAGTATTAGTAGCTAATTAACACATTCACGCCATTTAAACTTGCCAAAACAGTAACCGGGTAATAACCCACAATTAACTAATCCAAGGGTATTCTTACAACCTCATTCTTCTCCAATTACTTTCACATGCAATGTAACTTCTTATAAGATCCCCCTTAACGGTTTTGTATTTATTGTACTCTTAGAATAGTATATCAAGCAGTATGGGAAATAAACTTACGCGACGTTCAATTCAGTGGTGTACCACTATACCCTTCTTCTACCTTTTAATGAAAACTATTTACACTTTCCCCCAACATCAACCAAGCTCCCCCCAATATATAGACATAAAAAAGATCCAAAAAAGCCCCAAATATACCTTAATATAGCAACCTGAAATTGAACTCTCCATCCCTTGGTTTCTGAAAAGAAATATATACACAATCCTCTACCAATACACATATATAGGAAAAGGAAAAAATGGACAGTAGCCATACCTTAATTTATCTGGTAGTTTATTATCTAATGTATACCTCTTCAATATCTTAATTCCTTTATCTTGAAAGAAAGGTAAATTCCAAGAACTGTAGTGGAATTATAGGGATATTGAATAACTAAGAGAGAACAAGAGAGAAAACCTAAAAAGCTTATTTTTTGTTAAAGTTAAAAAGAGTTAAAGAGTATGGTTTTAATCCCTTTAAAAAGAGCTTCTCTACGCCTACTTTCTTGGACATTTTTAGGCCATAATTTTTTAAGTAGGTGATGCACCATCTTGCCCATTATATTGGGCCTTTGTGGATCAAAACCTATTGGGCCATGGCTGCCCATTCTCCTTTTTTTCTCTTCTTTAATTTGGGCCAGAATTAATTTAAGTAGGTGGTAGTGTATTTGTCCCAATAAACTGGTCAAGGGAGCCTTAATAGGTGATGCACCTACTTAGTTCTTAGGTTGGTCAAAAGGTTAAAGTAGGTGATAGACCTGCTTACTTTATTCAAGTCTAAAATGGGCTTTTAATGTATTGGGCTTTTATTACAGATTTGGTATTGGGCTGATCATTCTATTCAACAATTATTTTACTTAGTTTGGGGCCTTAAATTAGCTCATTAATGTTGGCCCCAAATTTGTTCCATTGGTAACTTGATCCACATGGCTCAAGTAGGTGACTCACCTACTAGCGTAAATAAGCCAAGCAAGCACCTTAATATTTTATCCCCTTTTAAGATCAAAATACTATAAGTTAAACTTAGAACTTATGTACAGTGGGTCAATTTATCCTTTTGACTCAAATTCTTACTTACGGGCCAAGTATTATTAATCTTGTCAATGATAACTTAATCATACCACGTTCAATATATTGGGAATTTTGAGCCCATTGACTATCCCATAAATCTATATGACATAGGATACCGAGCCTATTGCCTATCCCATAAGTATATATCAAATATCACATAAGTAACACTAGTACATGTAAAATATAGGGTGTTACAGCCTCCCTCCCCCCTAGAAATATTCGTCCTCGAATGCTTGCTTAACTAGCTAGCCTAAATGAAAGTAAGACTAAGTTTAAGCTCTTTGTTATCCACATCACAGTTTAATACTTATACTTACTTTTTAATGACCCAAATCAGCATCCATGGACCTTATCCTTGGATTCGAATAAATGAGGGTACTTTGACTTCATTACTTCTTCGGCTTCCCATGTGATTTCTTCTACTTGTGGGATCCTCCAAACAACTTTTACTAAAGGTACTTATTTATTTCTAAACTTTTTAACTTTTTGATCTAGTATAGCAGTAGGCACTTCCTCATAGGTGATTTCTTTCATAACTTGTACATCTTTTATAGGAGTAATATGAGATGGATCTCCTAAGTACTTTCGAAGCATGGAGATATGAAATACCGAAAGCACCATTGAAAGCTCTTGGGGTAGGTCTAACTCATATACCACTTGGCCAAATCTTTGAATAATTTTATATAGCCCTATATAGTGGCGACTTAGTTTTCCCTTTTTACCAAACCTCATTACCCCTTTAATTGGTGACACCTTCAAGAACACCCAATCTCCTATAGCCAACTCTAACCCTTACTTCTAACATTTGTGTATTATTTAAGGAGGCTTTAAGCTATTTTTAACCATTTTTGTATCACCTTAACTTATTCTATAGCTTGATGAACAAGATCTGTCCCAAATAAAATAGCTTCACCCACTTCAAACCACCCAATTGATGATCTACACTTTCTGCCATATAAATCTTCATACGGTGTCATTTTGATACTTGAGCAATAACTATTGTTGTATGAAAACTAAATAAGTAGAAAATAATCATCCTAACTACCTTTGAAGTCTAATACACATGCTCGCAACATATCCTCTAGTTTTTGGATTGTACGTTCTACCTTGGCATCCGTTTGAGGGTGAAATGTTGTGCTTAAACTCACCTACGTTCCTAAACTCCTTTGGAATGAACTCCAAAAATGTGCGATAAATTTATCTCCCCTATCAAATATAATAGAGATTGGGACTCCATGTAGCCAAACTCTTCTTTAATATATAATTTTGCGTACTCTTCAGTCATGTAAGTAGTCCTAACAGGTAGAAAGTGTACTGATTTGGTGAGTCTCTCAACTATTACCCATATAGAATCAAACTTTCGAGAGGAGAGAGGTAAACCAAAGATGAAATTTATGTTGATCATACCCCACTTCCAAGTAAGGAGCTCCATAAGTTGCATATAACGTCCTGCCTTTTGGTGTTCTACCTTAACTTGTTGACAATTTGGACATTCAGCTACAAATTCTACAATGTTCTTCTTCATGTCACCCCACCAATACACCTCTTTTAAATCATGATACATTTTAGTTGAACCATGATAAATAGAATATCTTGTATGATGCACCTCTATGATGATCCATTTTTTAGCCCATCTACATTAGGTACACAGAATGTATTTTGGCACTGAAGTATTCCCTATTTTGTAAGCTCAAATGACTTTGTATTACCTTGTTGTACATTCACCTTAAGTTGTAAAAGAATAGGATCTATGTAATGCTTCTTTTTAAATTCGAATACTAATGAGGATTCTTCTACATTTTGCACAATAATGCCTTTGTCTGAAGATTGAAGAAGGTGAACCCCCAAGCTAGCTAATTGGTATAGATCTTTAGTTATCCCTATCATTTTTGTGGGATTCCTATAATTACTTGCCATCACCTTATGACTTAGCACATTGGCTTCCACATTTGTTTTCCTTAGATAATATAAGTTACAACATCATACTCTTTTAATAGTTCAAGCGACCTTCACTTCCGCAAATTTAGGTCCCTCTGGTTAAAGAGGTACTGCAGACTCTTGTGGTCTGTATATATATCAACATAACCCCATACAAGTAGTGGCACCATATTTGTAAAGAAAATATAACTTTTGTTAGCTCAAGATCATATGTTGAATAATTCTTCTCATGTGGCCGCAACTTTCTTAAGGTGTAATCTATTACTTTACCATGTTGCATCAAAACACACCCTAAGACAACTTTTGAAGCATCACAAATATACCGCATAGCCTTCTGTGCCTTCCGAAAGTACCAATATCTGTGTAGAAGTCAACTTATTCTTTAGATCTTGAAAACTTCTTTCACATGTTTGATCCCATTGAAACTTGGCTTTTTTGTGTGTTAATTTTGTTACAGGTGCAGAAATGGAAGAAAACCCCTCAACGAACCTTCTATGATAATCTTTCAAGCCTAGAAAACTATGATCCTCCATAGGCATACTAGGTCTTGACCAATTATTCACTACCTCTATATTTTGAGAATCAACTCTTATTCCTTCATCAGATACAATATGAGACAAGAATTCTACCGATTTTAACCAAATCTCATATTTGGAGAACTTCACATACAACTTACGATTGCGAAGGATTTGTGTCACCTATCACAAATAATTTGAATGGTCTTCTTCTGTTCTTGAATAGACCAAAATATCATCAATAAATACGATAACAAATTCATCCAAGAATGGCTTAAGAACTCTATACACCAAATCCATAAAAGCAGTTGATGCATTTGTTAGCCAAAATAACATAAATAAAAAATTAAAATGACCATATCGCGTTTGAAAAGCTATTTTAGGTATATCTTTCTCCTTCACTCTCAGTTGGTGATGACCTGACCTCAAGTCGATCTTTGAGAAGCATTTAGCACTTTGTAACTGATCAAACAAATTATCAATTCTAGGAAGGGGATATTTGTTCTAAATTGTCACCTTATTCAATTGTCGATAATCAATACACATTCATAATGTTCCATCTTTCTTTCGTACAAACAACACAAGTGCGCCCCAAGGAGAAATATTAGGCCTCATAAAACCCTTTTCCAAAAAATCTTTTAATTATTCCTTCAATATTCTGCAGGGGCCATTCTATACGGGGGGATAGAATTTAGTTCAATACCTAGGATCATATTAATACCAAAATCTAGTTCTCTTTCTGGAGGTAAACCCAAAAGCTCTTCAGGAAATACATCAAGAAATTCATTTACTACTGAGATGGATAAAGAGTCAGTGACTCTGCCTCTATATCTTTCACCTTTACTAGATGACATATGTATCCTTTGGACATTATTTTTTTGCCTTATTATAAGAAATAAAATTACCCTTTGGTTCCCCAATATTACCCCTCCACTCGAGGCCTATTTCCTTTAGAAAATAGAAATACACCATCTTGGATCGGCAATCTACTGTGGCATAATAAGAAGACAACCAATCCATACCCATTATAACATCAAAATCAACCATTTATAGAACCACAAGGTCAGCTAATGTATCATGATCACAAATAGTTGCTATACAGTTTTGATAAATTCTTTTAGCCATAATAGACTCGCCAATTGGTGTAGACACCTTGAATAGATTAGCTAGTGACTCCAGTGTTTTTTTAATATTTCCAGGAATTAATGGAGTGACATATGATAATGTTGAGCCTGGATTAATTAATGCATATATCTTATGTGAAAATATGGATAATGTACCTGTAACCACTTCAAGATAAGCTTCTAAAATTTGTCGACCCACTAGAGCATATGTACAATTTTGAACACCACTAGAACTAGCTCCCTTAAAACCCCTACCATGATGAGTAGGCATCTTCTGACCCCTACCAAAAGAAGGAACCAAGGATGATGATGCAATAGTAGATCCAGTAGGTCGTGCCATACCAGTCATGCCCCTTTTTAGGCAATCTCTCATTTTGTGTCTTGGTGTTCCACACTAATAACAAGAATCTGTCCCAAACCTATATACACTTAAATGATTTCTTCCACAATTCTTACAAATTTTTCTAGGAGGTCTTGATTGGATTGTACTTCCTTTATCTCGATACACTACTACTTGTGAACCTTGACTCTCACTTCTTTGCCTGAATTGACTTCCCCTAAACCCTTGGGGTCATAGTGGAGTACTGACTGTGGAGTAAAAAGGTGATGTTCTAGGGGGTCTATTGAAAAATCAAGGTCTGAATTCACTTTGAGATGGAGAAAATTGTCCCATAGATCTATCCCTCTTGGAATGCTCTCTCTCTAGCTTTTATGTCGTTCTTTGCCTTTGATCCTCTATTTGTTGTGGAAAATCTTGTCTTCTTGCTATATCCATATCTTTATCTAAGGCATCAATAGCATAATCTTTAACTAACTACGGACCCAATCTATCGACATATCGATGAACTCTATCCTCTATAGTAGCTACTACATTAGGAGCATACCTGGCCAAAGAATTAAATTGAATATTATGCTACCTCACACTCATGTTCCCTTGGCAAAGATTTAAGAACTGGTCTACACGGATCTCCAAAATCTCAAATGGAAGATAATGATCAAGAAATGTTTGTTTGAACTCTTCCCAACTAGCTGAAGTTACACATATACCCCTTGATTCTTTCTAAGTTACATACTACAATATAGCAACCCCTTTAATCGATATACTGCTAACTCAACTGTATCTTTACCAGATACATTCATAACTTCTAAAGCCCTTTAAAGCTGATCAATAAAGTCTTATGGATCTTCATTAAGATCTGACCCAGTGAATTGAGGAGGGTCCAATTTAAGTAAATCCTGTGTCCGTAGACTAGCTGCCCTATCCATACCACCAGTATCGATAGTTGGAGCAACTTGTCCTTGACCTTGTCCAGCAACTATACATGTTAATAATTGTACTGTATTTCTCAAATATTGCTCAGTAGCATTAATAGGTGACTCAGGGGGCACTCCTCTTCTCCTCAGCTTTTTTGGTGATTGGGGAGTAGGAAAAGTCCGTGATGCAAACTCACCTTGAGCTTCAGTTTGATCAACATGTCTTGGTGGTGTTTTACTTATCCCTTCTCCAATATCCAAATCTACATGCTTACTCTTAATCCTTATTGTAAAGGCATCTTTACTATATTGAGAAAAAAATATTTAAGGTTAAATACAAATCAGCCTACATTATGGTGCTATAGCGCAATCTAAGGATTGAAGAAAAGAAACAACTCCTAAATGCCTTGTAGCCTCCTACTTAGAGATGTGGTGCACAACACATCCATAAGCAAGACTCTACACAGACGTCTTTGCAGATGACTCCCTAGGATAACCTGCTTTGATACCACTTTTGTCACTCTCCAAATCATATTAGGACGGACAGGCACCCGTAGTCGTAGCGGCCTAGGAGAACCAACTTGTAACCCTGTACTTTTCATGCATGTCAGTATGACATACAAAGGTCCTACTTGTATGGATATGATCCACTGATAAAAAAAATCCATGTAAGTAAGTCCAAACCTACATATACAAGACTTAGCCGTTGGGGCCACAACGTTAAAAGAACATAATGCTACCACACTTTGCATCAGTCTGTAAAGCCTCTAAAACAAACATGGACTTAGTTAAGGTCGGTACAAACACCCTTCTTGCTCATAACTATTAGATGATATCAAAATACATATAACAAACTCAAAAAGGTCTGAATCACTTTGGAGCTCACCAATAGCCGCTAGATGTCCTGTGCTCCTACTGGGGTGGCCTACTAGCTGGAGTACTTATACCTGCAGCATCAAACATAGTGTCCCCTCCATGAGGGATATCAATACAAGGAATGTACTGAGTATGTACGGTATCAAGTGACTATAAATAAGATAAGAAGTCAAGAAAATCAGTTATCAATATATAACTATAAAGATAAGGATAGAATACCAACTTTTCTTGTACTAATAGTACCATGTACATTACATCCTTTAATTTGTTTTATTCTTATTTACTTTAAAAAATTATAAGGCTTGATGTAAATGACCAGATGATCAGAGGAAAAAGAGTATGACCTATGCTAGGCATTTTAACCCTTGGGATACGGTCCTCACAGGTAGAAAAATCGGGATCAACCCATGATAGGCTTCCTTTCACCCCTGGGATACCACCTGTAATTTTGGGATCGACCCATAAGGTGTTTCTTTCACCCCTGGGATACTAACCAAGAATATATAAAATCACTTTAGATAACTCTTTTCATCTTTAAATTTATTATTTTGGTGGTCATGAATTAGATTTGGAACTTTGGACAAGAAGCAAAAGGTATACAAATACGCACAAGATGCAGTAGCAATGATTTAGGATTCAACAATAATAGGAATATAACATATAGCAGCTTAACTAACACCATAGGTCATGTTGACTAAAACAACAACTCATAAAGTTTATTGCTGAAAATACCTATATCATACTAGTATTTAGAAGGGAAAATGGACAGATCTAGTAACAAACACATCTTTAGGAGCTTTAACAACCTAACAAGTTAGAATATGGTTGTTAGCCACCTTGGAGGTTGTACTCTGCATTTAAGTATAATTTGAAAGGAAGAACGCTTAGGACGCTTACTTTGTAACAAGGGAGTTAAATTTATGCCAAACAGTTTAGGATCGATGAACCATACATACTTTGCTGCACAACTGATCATACTCTTACTTAATGTCCTCCCTTTTAGATTACTAATCTACAATAGTATAAAACTAGTTTTAGTATCTAATTAACACATTCACACCATTTAAACTTGCCAAAAAATTAATCCGGTAGTAACACACAATTAACTAATCCAAGGGTGTTCTTTCAACCTCGTTCATCTCCAATTACATTTGCATGCAATGTAACTTATTATAAGATCCCCCTAAATAGTGTTGTCTTTATTGTACTCTAAAAATAGTATATCAAGAGGTATGGGCAGTAAACTTATGTGATGTTCAATTCGATGGTGTACCACTCTTCCGTTCTTCTAACTTTCAATGAAAACTATTAACACCTTTCCCCCAATATCAACCAAGCATCCCCCAACATATATACATAAACAAGTCTAAAACATCCCCAAATATCACTTAATCTGGAAACCAAAAATTGAAATCACCATCCTTTGGGCTCTTAATAGCAAGATAAACACAATCCTCTACCAACACACGTATATAAGGAAGGGAAAAAATAAGCAGTAGCCATACCTTAATTTCTGTGTGAGTTTATTCGCTAATGTATACCTATTTAATAGCTTTTTTCCTTTAGATTGAAATAAAGATAAATACCAAGAACCCTAGTAGAATTATAGGGTTGTTGTACAGCTAAGAGAGATTGGGTCTTGGCTGCCCATTCTCTTCTTTAATTTGGGACAAAATTAATTTAAGCTGGTGGTGGTGTATTTGGAACAATAAACTGGTCAAGGAATCCTTAATAGGTGACCCACCTACTTAGTTCTTAGGTTGGTAAAAACATCAAAGTAGGTGATGCACCTACTTATGTTATTCAAGTCTAAAATAGGCCTTTAATGTATTGGTCTTTTGGGACAGATTTGGTATTGGGCTAATAATTCTATTCAGCAATTATTTCACTTAGTTTGGGGCCATAAATTAGCCCATTAATGAAGGCCATAAATCTAGTCCATTATTAACTTGATCCACGTGGCTCAAGTAGGTGACTCACCTACTAGCTTAAATAAGCCTAGCAAGCACCTTAATATTTTATTTCTTTTTAAGATCAAAATACTTTTAGTTAAACTAAAACTTAAGTACAGTGGGTGACTACATCCTTTGGACACAAATACTTACTTACAGGCCTAAGTTTAAATACTCTTGTCGATGATAACTCGATCGTACCACATTTTAATATGTGTGGGAATTCTGAGCCCATTTCCTATCCCGTAAGTCTATATCACATAGGACACCGAGCCCATTGCCTATACCATAAGTCTATATCAAATACCCTATAAGTAGAACTAGTACACGCTGAGTGTAGGGTGTTACAGCCTCACCCCCCTCCCCCCCCCCCCCCCGGAAATATACATCCTAGAATACTAACATAACTAGCTAGCCTAAATAAATGTAAGACTAAGTGTAAGCTCTCTTTTATCCATATAATAATTATATATTTATACTTACTTGTTAATGCCCCAGATCAGCATCCCTGGACCTTATCTTTAGATTTGAATAAATGAGGGTACTTTGACTTCATTTGTTATTTGGCTTCCCATGTGATTTCTTCTACTTGTGGGATCCTCCAAAGAAATTTTACCGAAGTTACTTCTTTATTTCTTAAATTTTTAACTTGTTCATCTAGTGTAGCAAAAGGTACTTCTTCAGAGGTGGGTTCTTTTGTAACCTGTACATCTATTATTGGAGTAATAAGAGAGGGATCTCCTATGTACTTTTGAAACATGGAGACGTGAAACACGGGATACACCATTGAAAGCTCCTGGTGTAAGTCTAACTCATATGCCACTTGGCCAAATCTTTGAATAATTTTATATGGCCCTATATAGAGGGGACATAGTTTTCCTTTTTTACCAAACCTCATTTCTCCTTCATTGGTGACACCTTCAAGAACACCCAATCTCCTATAGCAAACTCTAACCCTGTTCTTCGAACATCTGCATAAGATTTATGTTGGCTTTGGGTTATTTGTAACTGTTGTTGTATCACCATAACTTTTTCTATAGCTTGATGAACAAGATCTGGCCCAAATAAAGTAGCTTTACCTACTTCAAACCACCCGATTGGTGATCTACACTTTCTGCCATATAAATCTTCATAAGGTGCCATTTTGATACTCGAGTGATAATTATTGTTGTATGAAAACTCAATAAGTGTAAAATGATCATCCTAACTACCTTTGAAGTCTAATACACAAGTTCGCTCGATATCCTCTAGAGTTTAGATTGTACGTTCTGCCTGGCCATCCATTTGAGGGTGAAATATTATGGTTAAACTCACTTACGTTCCTAAACTCTTTTGGAATGGCCTCTAAAAATGTGTGGTAAATTTAGCTCCCCTATCAGATATAATAGATATATGGACTCCTTGTAGCTGAGCTATTTGTTTAATATATAATTTTACATACTCTTCATTCATGTAAGTAGTCTTAACCGGTAGGAAGTGTGCTGATTTGGTGAGTCTATCAACTATTACCCATATAGAATTAAAATTTCGAGAGGAGTGAGGTAAATCAATGATGAAATTTTTGTTGATCATATCCCACTTCCAAGTAAGGAGCTCTATAAGATGCATATAACCTCCTAGATTTTGGTGTTCTACCTTTGCTTGTTTACAATTTGGATATTCAGCTACAAATTCTGCAATTTTTTTATTCATGTCACCCCACCAATACACCTCTTTCAAATCATGATACATTTTTGTTGAACCAGGATGAGTAGAATATCTAGAATGATGCATCTCTATCATAATTTGTTTTCTTAGTTCATCTATATTAGGTACACACAATTTGTTTTGGCACCGAAGTATTCACTCTTTTGGAATATTCAAGAAGGCGAACCCCCAAGCTAGCTAATTGGTGTAGATCTTTAGTTATCCCTTGCCTTTTTATGGGATGCCTATAATTACTTGTCGTCGCCTTATGACTTAGCACATCGGCTTCCACATTTGCTTTTCCTGGATGATATAAGTAATAAACATCATAGTATTTTAACCGTTCAAGCCACCTTTACCGCCGCAAATTTAGGTCCCTCTGGTTGAAGAGGTACTACAGAATCTTATGGTTGGTATATATTTGAACATGAACCTCATACAAGTAATGGCGTCATATTTTAAAGCAAATATAACTGTTGCTAGCTCAAGATCATGTGTTGGATAATTCTTCTCATATGTCCGCAACTGTCTTAAGGTGTAATCTATTACTTTACCATGTTGCATCAAAACACATCCTAAGATAACTCGTCACGCATCACAATATACCACATAACCTTCTGTTCCTTTCAGAAGTACCAATGTCAGCGTAGAAGTCAATTTATTCTTTAGATCTTGAAAACTTCTTTCAAATGTTTCATCTCATTGAAACTTGGCTTCCTTGTGTGTTGGCTCTGTTAGAGGTGCAGAAATGGTAGAAAATCCCTCAACAAACCTTCAATAATAACCTACCAAGCCTAGGAAACTATGAACCCCCATCGGTATTGTGGGTCTTGGCCATTTCTACACTACCTCTATCTTTTGAGAATCAACTCTTACTACTTTATTAGATACAATATGACCCAAGAATGCTACTGATTTTAACCAAAACTCATATTTGGAGAACTTTACATACAACTTACGATCGGGAAGGATTTGTAACACCTGTCGCAAATGATTAGCATGGTATTCTTCCAATCTTGAATACACCAGAATATCATCTATAAATACAATAACAAAACATCCAAGAATGTCTTAAACACTCTAATCATAAAATCGGTGAAAGTTGTTGGTGCATTAGTTAGCCCAAATTACGTATCTAAAAAACTCAAAATGACCATATCACATTTGAAAAGCCAATTAAGGTATATATTTCTCCTTCACTCTCTATTGGTGATAACCTGACCTCAAGTCAATCTTTGAGAAGCACTTAGCATCTTATAACTGATCAAAAAAATTATCAATTCTAGGAAGGGTATATTTGTTTGTAATTATCACCTTATTCAATTGTCGGTAATCAATACACATTCTTAACGTGCCTTCTTTTTTTTGTGAAAATAACATAGGTGCTCCCCAAGAAGAAATACTAGGCCTTATGAAACCCTTTTCCAACAAATCTTTTAATTGTTCCTTTAATTCACGTAATTCTACAGGGGCTATCCAATACGGGGGAATAGAAATTGGTTGAGTACTTGGGATCATATCAATTCCAAACTCTACTTCTCTTTTTCGAGGTAAACCCAAAATCTTTTTAGGAAATACATCAAGAAATTCATTTACTACTGAGATGGATAGAAGAGTCAGTGACTCTTCCTCTACATCTTTCACCCTTACTAGGTGACATATGTATCCATTGGACATTATCTTATTTGCCTTAATATAAGAAATAAACTTACCCCTTGTTGCCCCAATATTACCCCTCTACTCAAGGACTATTTCCTTTAGAAAATGGAAATGCACCCTCTTGGCTCGGCAATCCACTGTGGCATGACAAGACAACAACCAATTCATACCTATTATAACATCAAAATTTACCAGTTCTAGCACCACAATGTTAGCTAATGTATCACGATCACATATAGTTACTATACAGTTTTGATAATCTGTTCTAGCTATAATAGACTAGAAAATTGGTGTAGACACCTTGAATCGATTAGCTAGTGGCTCCGGTATTTTTTTAAACTTTCCAGCAATTAATTGAGTAACATATGATAATGTAGAGCCTGGATTAATTAATGCATATACCTTATCTGTAAATATTGACAATGTATGCATAACCATGTCAGGATAATCCTCCAAATTTTGTCAACTCGCTTGAGTATATGTACGATTATTAACACCAATTGAACTATCTCCTTTAACACCCCTACCATGACCAGTAGGCTTCTGCTAACCCCGACCAAAATAAGGAACCGAGGATGATGATGTAACAGCAGATCCAGTAGGTTGTTCTATACCAGCCATGCCCTTTTTTGGGCAATCTCTCATTATGTGTCCCGGTGTTCCACACCAATAACAAGCATCTATCCCAAACCTACAAGCACCTAAATGATTCCTTTCACAATTTTTACAAAGTTATCTATGAGGTCTTAATTTGATTGTACTTCCTTGCTCTCGATACCCTGCTACTTGTGAATCTTGACTCTCACTTCTTTTCCTAAATTAACTTCCCCTACACCCTTGGGATTATGGTGGAGCACTTTCTGTGGAGTAGGAAGGTGATGATCTAGGGGGTCTATTGAAAAATTGAGGCCTGAATTCACTTTGATATGGAGAAAATTGTCCCATAGATCTAGCCCTCTTGGAATGGTCTCTCTCCAGCTCTTGTGTCCTTCTTTGCCTTTGATCATCCATTTTTTGTGCAAAAGCTTATATTATTGCTATATCCATGTCTTTATTCAAGCCAGTAATAGTACAATCTCTAACCAAATATGGGTCTAACTTATCAACATATCGATGAACTCTATCCTCTATAGTAGCCACTACATTAGGAGCATACCTGGCCAAAGAATTAAATTGAAGATTGTGCTCCCTCACGCTCATGTTCCCTTGGTGAAGATTTAAGAACTGATCTTCATGGGTCTCCTAAATCTTAAATAGAAGATAATGATCAAGAAATATTGCTTTGAACTCTTCCCAACTAGCTAAAGGTGCACCTATACCCCTTGATTTTTTCTAAGCTTCATACCATAATATAGCTACCCATTTAATCGATATGCTACTAACTCAACTCTCTCATTACCAGATACATGCACAACATCGAAAGCCCTTTGAATCTAATGAATAAAGTCTTGTAGATCTTCATTAGGATATGACCATATGAATTGAGTAGGGTCCAATTTAAGGAAATCCTGTGTCTGTATACTAGCTGCCCTATCCACACCACCAGTACCTATAGTTGGAGAAGCTTGTCCTTGACCTTCTCCAGAAACTATACATGTTAATAATTGTACTGCATTTCTCAAATCTTGTTTAGTAGAATCAATAGGTGACTCTAGGGGCACTTCTCTCCTCCTTAGCTCTTTTGGAGATGGAGGAGTAGAAGAAGTCCGTGATACAAATTCACTTTGAGACTCACATTGATCAACATGTGTATGTTGTATTTTACCTGTGCCTTCTATGGAATCCATATCTATTTGCTTACTCTTACTCCTTCTTGTAATCGGCATCTTTACTATATTGAGAAAAAAAATATTTAAGGTTAAATACAAATTAGCCTATATTATGGCATTACAGCACGATCTAAGGAATGAAGAAAAAACTCTTAAATGCCTCATATCCACCTACTTAAACATGTAGTACATAAAACATCCATAAGAAATACTCTACACAGAAGGCTTTGCAGACAACTCCTTAGGATGACCTGCTCTGATACCACTTTTTTTGTGCCCCAAATCCTATTGGGACAAATAGGCACCCATAACCATAGCGTCCTAGGAGAAACAAATTGTAACCCTGTACATTTTATGCATGTACCTATGAATTCAAAGGTCCTACTAGTATGGATTTGATGCATTGATAAAAAATAAACCACGTAAGTAAGTCCAAACCTACATATACAAGACTTGGTTGTTGGGGACACAACATTTAAAGAATACAATGCTACCACACTTAACTTTACATTAGTTTGTTAAGCCTCTAAAAGACACATGGACTTAGTTAAGGACAGGACAAACCCCCACGTTGCTCATAACTATTATATAAACCTAAAATATATATAATAGACTCGGAAAGCTCCGAATAAACCTGGAGCTTACCAATAGTTGTTATATGTCCTGTGTTCCTACTGGGTGGCCTACTAGTTGGAGTACCTGTACCTGCAGTATGAAAACTAGTGTCCCCCCATGAGGAATTTTGACTCAAGGAGTGTACCGTGTATGTACAACATGAAGTGACTATAAATATGACAAGAATGTAAAAAAATTAGTTATCAATATATAACTATAAATATAAGGATAGAATACCAGCTTTAATTCTACTTATGGGTTCATGTACATTATATCCTTTACTTTGTTTTATTCCTCTTTACTTTATAAAATTATAAGTCATGATGCAAATAACTAGCTGATCAGTGGTAAAAGAGAATGACCCATGCTAGGCATTTTAACCCCTAGATACGGTCCTCAAAAGTGGATAAATAGGGATCGACCCATGCTAGCCTTTCCATTCACCCCTGGGATACCACCCGTAATGTTGGGATCGACCTATGCTAGGGGTTTCTTCCACCCCTGCAATACCACCCAAGAATATATAGAATTACTTTAGATCATTCTTTTCATCTTTAAAGTTGTTTTTTCGGTGGTCTTGAATTAAATTTAGAACTTTGAACAAGTAGCAAAAGGTATACAAATACGCAATAGATATAGTTGTAATAAGGTAGGATACAACAATAATAGGAATATAACACATAGGAGCTTAACTAACACCATAGGTCATGTTGACTAAGAGAACAACTAATAAAGCTTATTGCTAAAAACACCTATATGATACTAGTATTTAGAAGGAAAAATGGATAGATCAAGTAACAAACACATATTCAGGAGCTTTAACAACCTAACAAATTAGAATAAGGTTGTTAGCCACCTTGGAGGTTGTATACTACATTTTAGTACAATTTGAAATAAAGAATTCTTTGGAATCTTACATTGTAACAAGGTAGTTAGATTCATGCCAAAGAGTATAGGATCGATGAACTATATATACTTTGTTCCATAACTGATCATACTCTTCTTAACATTCTCCCTTTTAGACTACTAATCTACAATAGAATAAAACTAGTATTAGTAGCTAATTAACACATTCGTGCCATTTAAACTTTCCAAAATAATAACTGGGTAGTAACCTATAATTAAATAATCCAGGGCATTCTTTCAACCTCGTTCTTCTCCAATTACATTCGCATGCAATGTAACTTCTTATTAGATCCCCTTTAAGATTTTGTCTTTATTGTACTCTCAAAGTAGTATATCAAGAAGTATGGATAGTAAACTTACATGACATTCAATTTGGTGGTGGACCACTATACCTTTCTTCTACCTTTCAATGAAAACTATTTACACCTTTTCCCCAACATCTGCCAAGCATCCCCCAATATATATACATAAAAAAGATCCAAAACAGCCCCAAATATCCCTTAATATGGCAACCAAAAATTGAACACACCATCCCTTGGGTTTTTACCAACAATATATACACAATCCTCTACGAACACACCTATATAGGAAAAGAATAAAATAGACAGTAGCCATACCTTAATTTCTTTGGTACTTTATTCTATAATGAATGCCTCTTTAATAGATTGATTTCTTTAGATTGAAAGAAAGGTAAATCCCAAGAACCCTAGTGGAATTATAGGGTTCTTGTATATCTATGAGAGAACAAGAGAGAAAACCTAGAAAGTTAATTTTTTGTTTAATTTAAAATCAGCTCAAGAAACTAGTTTTAGTCCCTTTAAAAAGAGTAGCTCTTGGATGAGTTTCTTGGCCATTTTTGGTCCATAATTTGTCATGTATATGATTCACCAACTATCCCATTATATTGGGCCTTTGAGGATCAAAAACTATTGGGCCTTAGCTACCCATTCTCCTCCTTTTCTCTTCTTTAATTTAGGCCAGAATTAATTTAAGTTGGTGGTAGTGTAGTTGTCCCAATAAAATGGTCAAAGGAGCCTTAATAGGTGATCCACCTACTTAGTTCTTAGGTTGGTCAAAACGTCAACGCACATGATGCACCTACTTACTTTATTCAAGTCTAAAATGGACCTTTAATGTATTGGGCTTTTGGGACAGATTTGTTATTTGGATGATCATTCTATTCAACAATTATTTTACTTAGTTTGGGGCCTTAAATTAGCCCATTAATGTGGGGCCTAAATCTGGTCCATTGGTAACTTGATCCACATGGCTCAAGTAGGTGACTCACTTACTAGCTTAACTAAGCCAAGAAAGCACCTTAATATTTTATGCCCTTTTAAGATCAAAATACTTTTAGTTAAACTTAGAAATTATGTACAGTGGGTCACTTCATCCTTTTGACTCAAATACTTACTTACAGGCCTAAGTTGAAATACTTTTGTTGATGATAACTCGACCGTACTATATTTCAATATATGTGGGAATTTTGAGCCCATTGCCTATCCCGTAAGTCTATATCACATAGGATACCGAGACCATTGCCTATCCTGTAAGTCTATATCAAGTTACACATAAGTAGAACTAGTACAGGTAGAATATAGGGTGTTACAACCCTCCTATGTTTACGAGTGTGAAAGTTCAGAAAGATCCCCAAAGTTTCATTGATGAAATAGAAAAGATTTTCTGGGTCTTGTATACATCGTAAGTTGAAGATGTTGATTTTTCTTCCTATTAATTAAAGGATATAGCGTAACAATGGTACAAAGAGTGTGAGATGTGTAGAAGTGTGGGAGTTAGTTCGACTGAGTGGGAAGATTTCTCTAGTGCCTTTGTTGTCTGATTTTTTCCTCAAGTGTAAAAGGAAGTAAAAGCAGAAGAGCTTGTAAATTTGAGGCAATATAGGATATTTGTTAAGGATTATGCCTTGAAATTTTATCAATTGTCAAGGTATACCCCTGGGATGGTTTCTATCATGAGAGCTAGGATGCATAAATTCATTTCTATACTGTTTCCCAAATTAATCCTTGAAAGTAAGGCAATTTTGATGATCAGCTATATGAATATCTCCAGGTTGGTCACGTATATACAATAAGTGGAGTAAGAGGAAAAAATAGGGTGAGATTAGTAAGAGGCAAGGTAAGATGTCAAGTCCTTTTGAGCTATGTGGAGGCCAATAGTTTAGTAGTTGGTTATCCAGGAGAAAAAACTGGGTGAGTGGTGATTCTCAAGCTAGTGGGGCCCAATCAGAGTTGATATATCTCTCTTATAGATTGTATGGCCAGCATCATCATGGTGAGTGCAAGAAGGGGAAGAATAGATATTTTTATTGTGGTTAGATAGGGTACATATAGCAAGAGTACCCTTCTTGAGTGGATACTCGCGCTGACAGAGCCCCTATTGTTATTTATTGACTACTACATCAAAAGGTGCTATCTTTGCTTCTGTTTATGGTACTGGCATAGGATAGAGTTACTTGTATGCACTTTCTACCCACTAGGAGTCTGAGGCATCTCCAAATGTCATTATGGTTATATTGAAAACCCCCTTATCTGTGTTATCCATGCTTTGCTTGGTATGTTTGATCCCATAAGTGATTGTGTATTTCAATTTAATTCTGAGTCATTTGGGCTCTTTTTTATGTTTTTACCCTGATAATAGACTCTATGGTTAAAAGAGTCTATGAGGGGTGTATAGTAGGTGTTAGTAGTAAAAAAAGTCTTATTGATTGATAACGGTGGACTTGATTGCATTTAATGTCAATTGGGGTAGATTGGTTGAATTCATGCTATGCTTCCTTAGATTGTTGAACCCATAAGGTCATGTTTAGAATTCCCTAATGAGTTGATCAATGTTGAGAAGAAATTTCTTTAGTGGCTAAAGAAAGGTTTGTCTCTTATCCTAAGAGCCCGAAGGTTGATCCCAAAAGAGGTGGCTTCGGTAAAGGTTCCATGGGGGAACCGAAAGTCTGAGGAATCTACCTGGGAGACGAAAGAGGAAATAAAGTCCAAGTATCTACAATTACTTTATGTTCCAAAAACTTATGCTTGATATATATGTTGGTGTTCCTAACTTGTTTTATGTCTTTGATGGTTGATGGGTGAAATAACCAATTCATATAATTAATACATGTCTTCGTTAGACAGGGGATAAAAATTCCCAATGCTTGAGTTGCTTTATCTCTTTAAAATTCAATGGGTTTAAGCCCTTAAGTTTTTAATTGATTGTCTTTGATAAATGATGGGTTAGGATCCCAAGGATCTATGAAGTGAAATGCTTGATTGATGATGATCAGATATGTGTTGTGTTTTAACCATGTTGTATGCTTGGTCCTAATTTATTAAAGGATTGGTTTCGATATGTTCTAGTTTGTTAACTCATGTTGATGCTTTCCTTACTCATCATTTGCGGATGAATGATCCTAAGTGGGAGAGAATGAAACACCCAAGGTCCTAGCCTTGCAAAAGAATTTGTTTTGAGCATATTGGCCAAGGTACATTTGACAAGCCACTCGTATCTACTTATCCCCCCCTTGTACCCTTAGCATCCTATAAGGATAGCACTGTGTCCTCTATATGACTTAGCCTTCCCTCACTCATATACAAGGGTATGAGTTGTACCTAGGTGAGTCGTATAGTGCATGATTCTTGGTGAAGAATGGACTGTTATTGGTACAGGTCTTAGATAATATTAGGGTATGAGTCATGCCCTTTAGATACAACTCATTGGTGGGTATCCATACCCCTGATAGTGTATGTGACCTCGATATAGCCTAGGGTACGAGTCAGGGTACCACTCTTAGACTAGGATATGAGTCCTTTAGTGAGTCGTATGGAGGAGTTATACCCCTGGACGGGGTCATTTTCCATCTTTTAAATAAGGGCCTTTGGGTCATTTCCCTTACCTTAAACCCATAGTCCTTCACTATATAAGGCATTGTAGCTTCCTACGTCTTCACTTTACAAGACTCAAACACTCCAAAACACTCTAAAAGCTTCTTGAAGCAAGATTGGAGGAGTGTTTAGAGAGTGCTCATCTAGTGGAAAAAAAGAGTCAAGATTATTGTTTAAGGCATGTAACTCTTCCCCTTGTTAAATAACCCTAAACCCATGTATTTTACACTTGGATTAGTAAGTGTACATGGTTGTTTCAAAATCAAATGAAAAGGGTTTTGTTGCCAAATAATGAATAATGTTATTTCTTTCTTAGACTTGTGTTTATTCATGTTATTAATGCTGAATTGCGTATGTGGGTGCTTATTGTATGTGGTTTAATATGAGGGTCTTAAGTAACCCTAATCTTGATTATTTCTATCATGAAAATAGCCTTGTTAAAGGCATGCACGTAGGGTGTTTGTGAAAATATCTAAGTGAATTGTCTAGTTACATGTTGGTGATATTTTGGATTAGGGAAATGGCCCAATAAGCATGAATGATTGATAATTGATATTGCGAAGGTATTGAGAGCCATGTATTATATAATTGATGACCTTGTTGGGTTAATGACTAATAAGGGATTAAGCCCCTAAACATGAATATGAATTTGAATAGTGTATTAAACTAAAATGTGGTTAGAATATAGTATAATCTTTCTAATGAAATGTGAATAGTTATGTGGGTCTTGATGACCGTATATTAAATTGATGATGAATTGAATCAAGTCATTTATTCCATTGGAGTGGCTAGTGGTTAAATGGTTTTATGAAGGTAAAATTTGTATCTATGGTATTGGTCTAGTAAAAATGAAAGAGATAAGATGTTGTTAATGAATGTTTGACATAGTCCTTATTGTCCATACGAGGAGTAAGGGGATGTATTTGATAGTGGTTCGATAAATGGTTCATAATCTCTAAAATGTGAACTTGAATTTTGTTTGAATAAAAAAGGGTGTGTATAAGGATAATAATGAGGAATGATTAGTTTGTAGAGGTCTTGGTGACCATAAATGAACTTGCATCCTGTTATAAACTAAGGCCTTGGGACTATCTATACGATTAATAGTTAATTTGGGTGGACCAAGACCATGTGGTTTTCTATGGTGTTGATATGTAGCCTTGGTGGTTAGTATTACTTAAATGGGTTTGAGTCCTTATGTGTTGAATGGTATGGATGTTGATGTATGATAATGGAGAGATATAGTCCAAATGTCGATTTTTGATGATATAAGACGTGTGTAGGTTTATGGTTCGAGTCCAGTTACCATAGAAGGTGTGTCAGTTTGTGGCCCGAGTCCACTCACCATAGGAGTTGGTTAGTGGTCCAATTCCACTTACCATATAAGGCATATTGGTTTGTGGTCTAAGTGCATTTACCATATAAGGCGTATTAGTTTGTGGCCCAAGTCCACTTACCATATGAGGATTATTGGCTTGTGGTCCAACTCCACTTCCCATATAAGGTGTATTGGTTTGTGGTCCAAGTACACTTACCACACATGGCATGTTGGTTTGTGGTGTAAATCCATTTACCATGCGAGGTACTTTAGTTCGTGGATCGTTTCCACTTACTGTAAGAGGTATATTAATTTGTGGTTTGTGTGCACCTATCATATAAGATATGTTGGTTCGAGGTCTGTGTCATCTTGCCTATTGTAATATGGAACCCCTATATGGCTATAATGTAAGGGTGGAAGGTTGGGAGGTCCTTCATTCCATGTCTCATAAATTAATGATTCGAGAATGCATGTTATGACTTGTTCCATGGTTTGGCACATTGTGTAATTATATGTACATGTATCTTCATATATGTCTATACTTATGCAAATATGATTGTATATGATAGTTTGACATGGATTTTAATAAATGTACTATTTTATCCTTATCCTTGGGTTACATGTTAGCGCTCCAACCGCTAACCATCTCCGGATGCTATGTTCCCCCGTGACATAAGGGCCAGAGCTTCATCTTCTTTTTCTGCATAATGACCAAGCATTTGGGTAGATCGTGTATGACATTGAAGTAGTGAGCTTTCATTCTTCAGAAGGCACATATTTCATAATCTCTTTACCTTATGTTTTAGACTTGATATTTGTTATTTTTTGGGGTATGTCCCGATATATGTTCATATAGTTAGATTCAGATTTGGGTAGAAGTAATATGGATGAATGTGGACTTGGGTATATTGGCTAGACTATTGACATAAATGAAATGCTAAATATAGTTTTAGATTTAACTAATAGCCTAATGTTTCCGCCATCTTATAAGAAGGTCGGTATTCCCCAACCCTTGTGCTTGTCATGATGATTATTAGGTTGGGTTATAGGGGAGACCTTTGGTTTATGTGCGCTTGAGGTACCCCTATGACATGGCTCAATTTTTGGGGCATATCAGGTGTCACCTTGAGTGAGAGTGCAGAGTGGGTTGTGCATCAGTTTAAGGATGTAGCTCACACCTAGTTTAAGCAGTGGAAGGAAGACTGTGGTGTTGATACAGGGCCGGTAGAGTAGGAAGAGTTTCCCATAGCTTTCATAGATAGGTTCTTTACCTTAGAGTTGAGGGAAGCTATGGTTCAGGAGTTTATTAATTTAAAGTAGGGTAATATGAGCATAAAGGAGTACTCAGTTAAGTTCACTTAATTGGCGGGGTATGCTTCTTCTATGGTGGCGAATAATAGGTCTAGAATAAGTAAGTTTGTCTCTGGTGTAGCTGATATCATGGTCAAGGAATGCAATACCGCCATGTTGATTAAGGAGATGGACTTATCCAAATATATGGTTCATGCTCAGCAGATTAAGGAGGAGAAGCATAAAAAAAGGAAGAGAAAGTACAAGAGGGCCAGAACAGATAGTTTCAACTTTTTTCAGCCAAGGTTAGACGGTGGTAACCATTCTTAGTTCTATCATAAATTTTAAGCCCCAGCTCCATATTCAAATAGTGCCTAAATTCAAGCAAGGCAGTTGGGACAGGCTGCCAGGGTCTAAGTCCCAGGGCAGTGTGAACAGTAGTCGTACTAATCCGCTTTGTCAGAAATTTGGTAGGAACCACCAGGGTGAGTATAAAGCTGGCAGTGAAGTGTGTTTTGGATGTGGAAAGCCAAGCCATAGGATCCAAGAGTGTTCGGTAGTGATGCAGAGGGGCAGCAATGATTATTAGCAAGTTTAGTCCAATCATTTTTTAGCTCCAGCAAGTCACCCAACTCAGCAGGGTGCCACTTCCAGTGCCACCAACAGGAAGTGTCAGAATAGGATGTATTCTATCTAGACTCGGCATGATTAGGAAAGTTCTCCTGATGTAGTTACGGGTATGTTATAGGTTTTCCATCTCCATGTTTAAACATTATTAGATCCCAAACTTTACATTCCTTTGTGACTCCTTATATAGCTATAGATTTTGGTGTCAGTCCTGAAATATTAGCAGAGCCTTTATCAGTGGCTACCCCAGTGGATAAATCTATTATAGCCAGATGGGTATACAGAAATTGCTCTATCACATCTCTTAGAAAATTACCTCAGTTGATCTTATAGAGTAAGAGATAACTAATTTCAATGTCGTTCTCGATATGGATTTTCTCCACTCATGCTATGCCTCTGTTGATTGCAGAAATAAAACCATTCGATTTCAATTTCCTAATGAACCAGTCATTGAATAGAGGGGTAGTACTTTAGTACCTAGATGTCATTTTGTTTCCTATCTTAGAGAAAGAAAGATGATATTCAACGGGTGTATTTACCATCTTGTCCAAGTCAAAGACTCAAATTTTGATACCCTGATTCTCGATTCATTTCTAATAGTTAGGGAGGAACCACCCAAAAGGGAAATTGACTTCGAAATAGATCTCTTTCTAGATACTCAGTCTATCTTTGTTCTCCCTATAGAATGTCTCTAACTGAGCTTAAAGAGTTAAGAGAACAGCTAAAGGGTCTCTTAGATATGGGTTTGATCGGGCCTAGTATTTCTCTATGGAGCACCCCAGTCCTATTCAGGCACAAGAATGATAGTTCTCTTAGAATGTGCATTAATTACTGTCAACTAAACAAAGTCACAATCAAGAATAAATATCCTCTCCCCAAAATTAATGACTTGTTCGACCAACTTCAGGGTGCCAGTTATTTCTCTAAGATAGACCTCAGGTCCGAATATCATCATCTTAGAGTAAGAGAATATGACATTCCAAAGATAGCTTTAAGAACTTGGTATGGCCTATTCAAATTTCTAGTTATGTATTTTGGACTTACAAGTACCCCTGAAACTTTAATGGACTTGATGAACAAAGTGTTCAAGCAATACTTAGACATGTTCATATAGTCTTCATTGATGATATCCTCATTTTTTCCTGTAGTGAGAATGATCATGCAAACCATATGAGAATTGTATTGTAGACCCTTTAAGCTCTTCAATTATTTGCTAAATTTAGTAAGTGCAAATTTTGGCTAAGATCAATAGCTTTTCTTGGCCATATTATTTCTGGTGATGGCATTCAGGTTGACCCTCAAAAGATTGAAGTAGTGAGAAATTAGCCTAGTCCTATCTCTCCATTGGATATTAGGAGTTTCTTGGGCTTGGCTGGCTATTACAGATAGTTTGTTGAAGGGTTTTCTTCTATTTCATCCCTCATGTATCGATTTACTCAAAAGAAAGTCAAATTTAAGTAGTCAAATTCATGTGAGAAGAGTTTTTAGGAGTTAAAGACTCAACTCACTTTCGCCCCACTTTTGGTTTTACCAAATGATTCAGATGGGATCGTAATATACTGTGATTCTTCCAGAGTTGGTCTTGATTGTGTATTAATGCAAAGAGGTAAGGTCATAGCCTACACCTCTAGACAGCTTGAACCCTATGAGAAGAATTATCCTACCCATAATCTTGAGTTAGCAAAGGTTTTCTTTGCCTTGAAGATTTGGAGGCATTATCTTTATGGGGTTTATGTTTATGTGTTCACGGAACATAAGAGTTTGCAGTACGTGTTTATGCAAAAATATTTGAATCTTCATCAGAGGAGGTGGCTTAAGTTGCTAAAAGATTATAATATGACTGTATTGTATCATTTGAGCAAGGCCAATATACTAGCAGATACTCATAGTAGATTGTCTATGGGTAGTTTTGCTCATGTTAAGGGAGATAAGAAAAAGTTAGTCAATGAGGTTCATCAGCTTGCTAGATTAGGTGTTTGGTTGGTTGATTCAACTGAGGGTATTATATGAGTTCATAATGGTTCAAAATCTTCCTTGGTTACTGAAGTGAAAGAAAATTAAGATAGGGATCCTAGTTTGGTTAATTTGAATGAAGAAGTTAGAGATTAGAAGGTAAAGGTTTTCTCCCAAGGGGGAGATAGTGTGCTCCGTTGCCAGGATAGGTTATGTGTCCTGTGTGTTGATGGTTTGGGAAAGTGGATCTTAGCAGAAGTACATGGTATGCGGTATTCCATCCATCTAAGATGTACCTGGATTTGCGAGAAATCTATTAGTGGTGTGGTATGAAGAAGGATATTGCAAAGTTTGTGTCTAAGTGCCCAAATTTTTAATAGGTTAAGGTTGAGTATCAAAGGCCTAGTGGTTCACTTAAGGAGTTCAGCATACCCACTTGGAAGTGGGAAGTGGTGAACATTGATTTTGTGACAGGGTTGCCTAGTATGCATCATAATCATGATTTGATTTGGGTGATTATTGATAGAATGACTAAGTCATCCCATTTCTTACTAGTTCATACATCGTATTCAGCTGAGGAATATGCTAGAATCTATCTTAGAGAATTAGTTAAATTACATGGGGTTCTGTTGTCTATATCAGATAGAGGTAGTCAGTTCACTTCTCACTTTAGGAAGGCTTTTTAGAAGGGTCTTGGTACCTAAATTCATCTTAGTACAGCTTTTCATCCTCAGACAGATGGTCAGGCAGAGAGGACCATTCAGACCTTAGAGGACATGTTGAGAGAATATGTTATTGACTTTAAAGGTAGTTGGGATGACCACTTACTTTATTGAGTTTGCTAACAACAACAGTTATCAATCTAGTATTCAGATGACTCCGTTTAAGGCTCTCTACAGGAGGAGATATAGATCTCCTATTGGTTGGTTTGAAGCAGGTGAGGCTATAGTGATAAATCCAGATTCAGTATTTGAGGCGATGGAGAAGTTTCAGTTGATTTAAGAGAGGCTAAAGATAGCCCAAAGCCGACAGAAATCTTATGCAGACATGACGAGAAGAGATCTTGTGTTTGAGGTTGGTGATTTGGTCTATTTGAAAATTTTTCCTATGAAGGGAATGAAGAGATTTGGAAAGAAGGGGAAACTCAGTCCTCGCTATGTTGGCCCATATAGAATCTTGAACTATTTTGGGAAGGTAGTCTATGAGCTAGAGTTGCCTGCAGATTTGGTGTCCGTACATCTAGTGTTCCATGTTTCTTTGTAAAAGAAATGTATTGGTGATTCAACTTTAGTTGTTCCTTTAGAAGATATGGACGTTAAGGATAGCCTTTTCTATGAAGAAGTACCAATTGATATCCTTGATCATCAGATTCGTAGGCTAAGGAATAAAGATATTCCCTTGGTTAAAGTCCTTTGGTGGAATCAGTCGGTTGAGGGAGCTACTTGGGAAGAAAGAGTGCATATGCGAACCAAGTACCCTCATCTTTTCTCTGTAAACTTAGATTCATCTTGAGGTAATGATTCTTCCTTAGATTGACTCTTTTTCATTCTCAGTTTCAACTATGTAACCATTCCCATGTCATTACATGCATTCATGAAATCAGTTCATGTATCATGCTTTAGACTTAGTTTTGTAATCATGTTCCAAGTCACACATGTTCAAAATAGAATCTTAGTTGCCTTAATACTCTTAGTCTAACCAACCTAATTCGAGGACGATTATTCCCAAGGGGGAGATATTGTAATACCCCATAATATTCTTAACTTTATTCAGCTCCTAGTTGCATGCATGAGGGGCTTAAGGCTTGAAATTTTCACTAAGTGTTCGGGACTTAGTCATTTTCAAGACCCCTAAACTTTGATGGTTTTTTTTGGTTTTCCCAACCCCAAGACGTTGGTGTTTTAGTTAACTCATATTTAGGGATGTATGAAGTATACCTCAGAGGAGTTATGGATCTCTTGGACAAGGTTTGGGGAATGTTTGGATCACAAAAATAGTCAGTCTCTGAGATAAGCCCGTGTCATGGTAGCTAGTCCCGACCTCATGCTAATCGTGTCACGGAGAGTGAATTTTACGACCACAATAAGACCGCATCGCGGTAAGGCTGTTGCGACCAGTTTTTAATTTAAATAATTGAAGGGCAATTGGATCATTTCTCCCTCAACCAAATCGTCCATAACACGACTTGGGGCTTTTTTTAGGGGATTATTTGCCCTTCTTCTCAAAATCACTCTAAAGAAAACCCTCCATTTTCCCCAAGAATAAATTCAACTCCTTTTTCCCCAAGAAATCAATAATTCAAGCTCCCCAAGTTCAAGAACCTCTAAGAAAGCATCAAGAATAGGGTTTCTTTCCTAAGTTAAGAAGCTTAAAGTATGTGGGATATTCATCCATGGGTTGCTTTCACCCATGTAGCCCAAAAACTTTCTTTTGGTTTAATTTGTAAGTTTATCCATGTCCAACATGAAATAAGTCCATGAATCTCTTGTTAATTCAATTACAAGTTATGGTTACATGTGTTTTCAAGTGGAATGAGTCATATCATGCTTTGGGTGTTGCAATTCCCATATCATGTTCACTTGATTTCAGAATAAATCCCCAAAATATGAAATTTAGCCATGTAATCCTGTTGTTTCCTCATGTTTAGTTCTTTCCAAGTTCAAATTCATGCTTCCCAAATGTTTGATGAAATGTCTATATTTTGAATCTTTGAACCATGATTACATACTTCAGTATTTCAAGTTTGATATCGTATTTTCTTTTTAATCAATCAATGCAGGCGGGTTATGAACACCCAATACCTATGTATTTTACATGACTTCCATTTTTCAAGTAACAAGCCATTCAGATTATTATTTTAATATCATATTTATAACACCATGATCATATTGAGCATTATCATTTTATACGTTATAATTACCTTAGAATTCGTATGCACTGTTATTTTCAAAATACATTGAATTGAGCTTATCATTTATTAGTTATCAGTGCATGCACCAGTTAGTGTTTTAGTGTCATTCATTTAGGATTCGAATTTAGCACCGAGTGGGAAGTGTGGGTTCAATGCATCTTAATTCCCCAGAAACTATGTGCCGCCATAGGTTTATGTTTAGGGGGCTCGCCAGAGAGTGTTTACCCTTGCCCGATATGTGCTCAGTTTAGTGATCACTCCATTTCAGGTTCTACTCTAATGGCAAGGATAGAACAATCCTCCTCAGAATGGGTCAGACATTAGACTCCATGATAGATCACATGGTTTATGTCGGTTACATGATAGCTCTCATAATATAAGCCAGTATTTCAGTGTATCTCAGTTCAAGTTTGCTTGACCAAGTGTACAAATTATCAGTTAATCATTTATACAGATTTTAGCCTTTCAGATTACTGATTTATCTCAAAAACATGTTCTACTTGGTCTTACATTCTCAGATATTACATATCCATACATTCATGTTCATTTACCCATGCATCTCAGCCATCGTTCATCGCATATACCATTACATTCAAAGACTGACCGCATACTTTTCTTTGCACTATATTGTTTTATAACATAGATTCAGATGCATAGCTTTCCGACTGTTCTTAGACAGCTCAGCTTTACTCAAAAGCAGTAGTGGTGAGTCCTCATCTATCCAGGGTATGATATGTTTTTCCCAATTATTTCATTATTTCGTTACGTTTAGTCAGTTGGAGTTAGTTGGGGGCTTGTCCCATCAACTCCTCAGGCAGTTGGAGGCTTTCAAACAATCAGTTAGACAATCAGTCAATTCTTTCAGTATTATCTATTACTCAGACAAATAGTTTGATTCCCAGTATTTTATCAGATATTACAGACATGTTCTTATTATATATTTTAGTATTTAGTTTTACAGTAGCTTGTCAGTTTATTTTCCGCTCATGTATTAAATTACTATTTTACTTAGTGCTCACAGCAGGTACCAGCTCATGGATTAGCTTGTGGCCCTGGTGGTCGTAAGAACCATTGTTGCAATTAGGGGGTAACCTCGGGTTGTGACAAAGATCAAGGCTGAAGATAAAGTATCTCCATATTTTACGCCTCTAGTAGAATGTAATAACCCAAAAGCTTGACTATTAATAAGAATCAAATACCAATTGTTAGACACTAATCTCCAAATTCTGTCCCTTAATCCTTCATCAAAACTCATTTTTTGAAGAACCAATATCAAAAATTTCTAATTTACTCTGTCATAAGCCTTTGCCATATCTAGTTTAATAACCATATTAGCTGACTTACCTCTCTTACGAATATTAGCAATGATCTCTTTTGTTAAAAGCACATTCTCCGTAATACTTCTTCCTTTTACAAAACTAGATTGATTTTTAGAGATTAAGAAAGAAATAAAATTTTCTAATTTACCATGTAAAATTTTGGATATCACCTTCTTCAGGAAGTTACTCAAACTAATTGATCTCATATTAGAGAAGGATTAAATCGCATCATTTTTTTGGTGAGAGTACCAAATTAGTATGGGTAATAGCCTTCGGTAAGGTATGACCGTCAAAAAAAAGCAAAAACCACCCTGAAAACATCCTCCCAAACTATGCTCCAACAACTCTGAAAAAATTTTCCGAAAAAACCATCAGATCCACATGCACTATCTTCATTAAGCTCAAAAACAGCTTTTTTCACTTCTTCTTTGGAAGGACTAACATTGAGATAAGAATTCTCCTCCTCAGTAATAATAGAAGGGATGTGATTAATCAAAGAAATTTCTATATCAGCACCCACCTCTGTAAATTAGTCTTGAAAGAAAAAAATTGTCATAGAGGCCTCCTGATCTGCCCCTTCTACTCATTCACCATCACCATTATGAATTCTTCTAATAGTTAATCTCTTTCTTTTCCCTTTAACTTGATTATGAAAAAAAACTGGTATTTTTTTGACCATCTACAAATCATTGTATCCCAGTCTTCTATCTCCAAAAATCTTGTTCATATTTCAGATACTTATTCAATTCTGCCTGTGCCCACTATAACACACATTTGTTTTCAAAGAAAGGATCTTTGTCAAATAAGGACTCCTTTATTCTCACAATATCTTCTCTAATCATTGTCTATTTAAAAGTATCTCTTAATTTTATTTGCTCCAAACAGATAAAGTTGACTTATCTTTTTTATTTTTGCTTCATTTTAATAAAAATATTAGAACCATTATCTGAACCCAGTTAACCCTTACAATATTCTAAAAATCCTCATACTCCATCCAGAACTTAAGAAAACTGAAAGATTTTTTATATTGATGGACAGCTCCCCAAAAGTCAGCTACAAAGGTGTATGATCAAATCTAGTTCCGGCAAGATGCTCAACTACAGCATGTCCATGCAGACCCAAAAGGCTTGATTCATGAACATTTCTATCTAGCCTTTTAAAAAGGCATTCATGGTCTTCTCTCTCATTCCACCAAGAAAATGACTCCCTTTAAAATTGATATCAAAGAGTTCACATGATTTAATACAAAATGTAAAATCTTTATATTCATGAGGATAGAAAGTAGCCCACTAATCTTTTATTCATCACTTAAATGACACTAAAGTGACCTCCTACCAACCAAGGAAGAGACATAATATTACTAATATTGTATATATCATCCCACAATCCCAATCTCTCATAATCATCACATTTATCATGCAAAACAATAAGCACCAGAACTTGACCAGTTTAAAAAAAAGTGAAGTTGTAATGATAGTTACTCCTCAGAATCTGCAATAACTCCAAACTACACATAATCTTTAATGAACACCCATATTTTACCATTATAATTGTAATTAGCATAGTTAATCCCCAACCATATCTTGTACTTGAGAATTTATCTTCTGATTTAAAAAGGTTCCATTAATGCAATGATAAAAAAATTATGAAATTTGTGAAGCATTTGTATTTTGTGGAATGAATTCTGAGTTCTTACAGTCCTCACATTCAAAAATAATATTTTCATCTTCATTTTTTATTAGGTTTCACACTCCTCTTGGGATTTGTCCTAGTAGGAATGTTATCCACTTTGCTTTTACCTTTGCTAGATTTATTCACTATTTGGAAAGATAGACCAACTTCCAACATCACCTAAAGATCACTTTTACCATTCTCTTCTTTCTCCTTGTCTTTAATTTTAGAAATCTGTGAATGACTCTTAGATTTTTGTTCTTCCTTACTAAACTGATGAGATACTAATGTAATAGCCCGATCATTTCTTAAGCCTAAATCCATCTTTTGAGTGGATATATACAACTTTTAAAGTGATTGATAATTAAACCATGATTTATTTCTCTCATTTCTACTTTTTTTCATGTATATCATTGAATAAGCTTTCCATCGATACAAATTTCATCAAAATTCGACACCAGACGAGGGAGTTATGGCCGTTTTACTAAACGGTATCGGATCACCCAGCTTTGATGGTCGACATGGTGGACCGTCAAGTTCCCCATCAAGCCAAGGCAGTGACTCCTTTTTTAGTCCATCGTGCAATGGACAAGTTGGAGGACCGTCAAAAGTAGATGGACCATCAAGAGGTCCATCAGGTCGAGATAGAATGTCTCATTTCTGGCCCTCAAGTGACGACAACTTAGTGGCCCATCAGTTTACTGATGGACCGTCACTTCAACCATCACGTTGAGGAAGAACGTTCCAGTTTTGTCACTTGAGTGATGGACAATCTGGTGAACCGTCAGGAGACTTGACGGACTGTCAGATCAACCGTCACAGGCCCCGATCAGCGAATTTCAGCTTTTTTAAAAGAGCATTTTGGTTATTTTCGCCCCATAATGGTCTTATATATATATCCTAGTAGAGAATAGCCATTCATTTTTCTCCTTTCCTCTTCCAAGAAACATCTATAAATTAGGGTTTCTTCCAAAACCCAAAAATTCCATCTTCTTCCGAGAAATTCAAGGATCTTCCATGGATTTCTCCAAGTTGTTCGAGAATTAAGTTCCCCAAGTAAATGGTATCAAGAATGTTGGTCTAAAAGTGTAAGAAAGAAGTTCCAAACAAGTTTCTACATCTCCAAAATTATAATCCAAGGTATGTGGAGCTTAAACAAGAACATTGTTTCGTTCTTATGCCTAAAGATTTACTTTCTATTATTGATTTACATGATTCTGCGGGTGGGTTTACACCCAAAATTTTTTATTTATGATTTATGAGATTTGAGTTGAATAAGTTTGATATTTATGATTATTTCACCATCATGTTTCTTAAATTGAGAATTTATTCCATGAGTTGTATATTGTCATTATGTATTGATGATTTCTAAGCGATTTATGACAAGTGTCATGAGTTATGCCTTTCCATGAGAAATTTAGATATTGAATATATATCGATATCTGATATTGAAAGTCAAGAATAAGTCCTATGATGTTTCCTTGAAGTTTTTGATATTTGAAAATGATTCGAAAAGTAAATGTACTTAACGTTGAGAAAGATTGTGTTGAGTTGAGTCGGGTTAGGAATCCACAAGATGTTTATGATTTATAGATGAGATATATATTTATGTTTTGGTCTCTAAAATAGACCCATGAGTTGATATTGATTAAGGTGGATTCTGGGAGGTGTATTTAGCACCGAGCAAGAAATATGGTAGTTCCCCAAAACTACATGCCACCATAGGATTGATGCTGATTATTGTGGGCCAGAGGCCAATTAGAGGATTGTGATAACGAGATTGAGGTTGTACTCCCTGGCAAGAGTACGACGCCCCCACCAATGTGGGGTTCTCTCCTTAGGAGGGCAAAAATGTTGGACTCCATGTGGCTCACATGGTGTAGTTATGTCGGTTATAAAAAACTTCCATGTCCATAATGATCTAAGTACCATGAGTTACCGAGTCACTCTAGGTCATGAGTCAAAGAGTTTGAGTTGAGTTAAATGATTTATGAGATTTATGAAGCATATGTTATCACTACTGACTTACGGAAATGATGTTTTAAATGATTCAAGCGAAGAGAGTTATTATTGTCAGCATGCATGATTTTCTTATACATTTATGATATTATCTAAAATGATGCATCCACCCCCATATACTCAGTACATTCCTAAGTACTGACTCCCATACTCTTTTGTACTCTATATTTCCTCATGATATAGGTTCAGGTGTTCAGTCTCAGCAGCGACAGTGATCTTTGAGTACCTTTATCTACACTTCTGCGGTTGGTAAGTCCTCATGGTTCGAGGACCTGTGACTCTGATTTTGTCTTGTTAATAGATGGTTGTTTACTTTCAGTTCAGTACGAGTCAGTTGGGGATCTATCCCAATGGCTCCTCAGTCCTATGTAGTAGAGGCTTTGTCAGACTAGTGTACCAACGTGTACAGAGATTTTAATATTTTATTTGTACAGGGAAGTATTACTTTGTATTTCAGTGTGTTCATGACATGGTTATTCCTCTTTATCTTAGCATGATTTGCTCTATAATGAGTTCTAAAAGTGATGACAAGCTTAGAGGGTTAGCTTGAGGCCACGTATGGCCTTGAGCACCATGTGATGTCTCTGGATAGGTTCTTGGGGTGTTACAACTAGATTGTAAAGTGACTTAATGGGCTCTGAATTTTTGCAGGCTTTTACAATTGCAGATTTCATATTTATTACTGTTAGCTCTAATTTTTTATTTGTTGAAACATGACTAATATTTCCATCTACAACTTCGAAGCTAGGAGATATAGCAAAAAAATAATCTATATTTTAATTTATAATCTCTGCATCAGATGTATCTATCTGCAATGGGGTATAAAAAGTAGTCAGTGCTAACTTTTTTACTATATTTGTTTAAACTGTAGTAAACCATCTCTCTCTTATCCATACTATTGTATTGTGCAGGACACTTATAGATTTATTTTGATTACACCAGACATCCCTTATCTGAAGTTGTTTGGAATTTGTTTTGCTTTCTCTTTCTTACCATCTAACCTTGTGTCTATCATCTTGCTTTAAAATGTCTTATATGTTTGAGAACTCATGTTGTTAGCTTTCATATAACATTTTGTGATTGAGTAGTAGTGCATTGGTCTTTACTATTATCTTGCTAGCATTTAAGAAGAAGCTTCTTGTTACTGGATATAGGGTTTTCCACTAATTGTCATTGCATAGTGCCTTCACTCTCAGTATTAATTGTTAGTCTGTTACTGTATTATCCCTATCCTTATTACTATTATCTTTTATCTCTTCATTCTTATTTTCCTATTTGACTTCATTCTCATCTTGGTCCTATAAAGCATCTAAGGAATTCTTAGAAATAATTCCTTTTTTACTTGAATCTAATCCTTCAGTGGCATCATTTTTTATCTTGGTTGTGCCTTTCTTTAGTCTGAACATCCTACTCGTAGGTTCCACTTTGCCAACACAAGTTTACCATTAATATATCTTTTCTGAAGTGGCATATCCGATAAATCATCCTTGTTTCCTACTCCCTGTTGCTCTAATTTAACTTCCAGCTTTAATTTTGAATGTAAAATTTTGCATTCATCTTCTAAGTGTCCTTGAAGTTTACATGTGTGATAGCACTTTGGAAATATATCATATTGTATCTTCACTTTTAGTATTCTTGTTTCATTAGTTTTGACATTTTTCATTTCTAACTCCATATAATCAGGAAGTTTAGCAGCCAAATTAACTTGAACTTAGACCTTTGCACAACTAGGTTGAGTTTTGTTAATTGTGGTTGTATCCAAATGAAAATTGGCTTCCCCACAGCTGAAGCTAATATAAACAAAGATTCCCTCACAAAAAAGTACGTAGCAAATCAGGAAAATAAATCCAAGCCATTTCTTGTGTTTCTTCTTCAGCTTTGAAATTAGCATTATAAATAAAAGGTCTAATCTAATGTGTTATCCCATATCTTACAGTAATGTAGTATACCTTCTTGAATAACATGTTAACAACATCTTCCATCAAACTGAATATCATTGGGGTGTGTTTATGTCTCAAAAAAATAATTTTTCACTCTTATTTGATCTTATACTGTTTTGGAATTTGATTATGCAAATCTTCCAATTCACACCAACCATACAAAAATTTTCCTATCGCTACTAATTGCAACTCTTCAATTACATTCATCTTCTCCACCTCCTCTTTTGTTCAAGTGACTCTTGGTACACCATTATTATATTTCACCTCTTTAACAGAAATAGATACTTGGGAAATTTTCAATCCTTTTTTCAAAGAGTTACTAGGTTTTATTAAATCTACATATTTTGATTTTAAACCCTTCATCTCATCAGTAACATCCTATTTTCCAATATTAGAAAATGCGATAGGAAGATCATTAGGCTTGAAGATACAGTGCTAGACATAATAGATTGCTTATTAGGAGATTTAGAATGGTATAGTTCAGGGAAATTATAACGACCTGGGAGCATACCCTGATCTTCACACGGTGCTTACGGTCCCGAGAGACCACAAGCTAACCCATAAGTTGGTACTTGCTGTGAGCACTGAATAAAACTAATAACAAAAGATTTATTTTATTAAATTTAACTAAAATTTCCATAAGTTTTTTAATTCATAATTCTAATAATCTCGGCAAAACAATGCTGATAATAACAATTGAAAACTAACTAACTATTTGTACTAGTCTGAAAACCTCTAATTGATTAACTGAAGAATTGATGGGACAAGCCCCCAATTAACTTCGACTAACTAGATAATTTAACTACTGACATACTGAATATAAGATAACTCATCCTCAGAGGATGAGGACTCACCATTGTTAACTGCTGCTGATAGGTTGATCTGTCTAAGTATGGTCAGGAACCCGAGCATCCGAACCTAAGATATGGGACATCATAGCACAAGAAATAAGTATGCGATCAGTACTTTGAATGTACTGGTATGCTAAATGATTTTGGGCTAATATGAATAGTTTTATGCACATGCGTAGTAACTGGCTGGATGTAGAGCATGAAGTACTAAGTAAAATACATGAAATCTGTAAAAGACTGAGAATGCATGACCAAGCATAAAAACATGTTCTGAATATAGTCTGAAAGCTGAAATACTGAGTACTGATAAATGAGTAACTAATATCTGTATGCTATGGTCAAGCAAAACTGAAACTGAATTACTCAGCTAAATATTAGACTGAGACTGCGGGAGCCATCATGTAACCGATATAAACCATGTGAGATATTATGGAGTCTAACATCTGACCCACATTAAGGAGTGTTGTTCTATCTTTTCCATCAGAATAGAACCTAAACTGTAGTGATCACTAAACTGAGCCCATATTGGGCAAAGGAAAACACTCTTTGGCGAGTCCCTTAGACCTACGGTGACACGTAGTTTCTAGAGAAGTAGGATGCGTTGAAATCACACTTCTCACTCAGTACTAAATCCTACTCCCAACTGTAAGAAACTGAATTACTAACCGATGCTTGCACTGGTAACTGATAAGCTCAGGTTATGGTATGTTCAAATAATAGTGCATACAGATTCTTGGGTAATTAATAACCTTAAATAGATTATGATGACTAATTGGATGAAAAGACTCATGTTTTATCTGAAAACATTCTAAAAATACTAAAATTATGTAAACAGCTAAATTCCGGGTATTCATAACCCCCGGGACTTGATAGCAATAATATAAATATCATACTAAAACTTTGAGGACATGATATGTAAGCATTTATTCAAAACTCATTCTTGTAGGCATTAACTTCCCCGATCATGAATCAACTTAAAAACAAATTTTTGAGGTCGGAAAGATTGTAAATAAATTCCTCAAAGTTTGAGGGCTTTATAAATGACTAATTCCTAACACTTACCTAAAATTTTCTAAGTATGGGACCCCTTTTAAAGCTTTGATGAATGAGTTAAACTTAGAATATTTGTGAGGTCTTACAATATCTCCCCCTTGGGAACATTCGTCCTCAAATAAAGTTGGTTAAGCTGAGAACACTGAGGGATTTAAGTTACATGTTAAATACACCAACTGAAAATATAATTACGTGGCTGAGTGTGAATCATGACATATGACTGAACTAGCTTCGTGAATGCATGATGACATAAGAATAGTATGCGACTGGAACTGAGTATAGGAAGAGTACTTGGTTTGCATATCTGCTTCTGCTTTCCAAGCTACTCCCTCAATGGACTGATTTCACCAAAGAACTTTAACCAAGGGAACTTCTTTGTTCCTTAGTCTATGAATCTAGCGATCAAGGATCTCGACTGGAAATTTTTCATAAGAAAGGCTATTCTAAACATCTACACTTTCTAAAGTGACAACTACAGCTGGATCACCAATACACATCTTCAACAATGAGATATAGAACATAGGCCTACAAAACATTAGATAGGATAGAACTAGTAAGCCTTATGCACTGCAACTACTAACTTTCAATCTTAGACATACTCCTCGAATACTCTCTCAATTATACCTTCCACCTTACTATACTTCACCTGAGAATACTAAAAATATTCATGTGGGCACTAATAACACTATATACTGAGGTCTGAGCTGGACTGAATTTCCCTACTGTTTTTAAGCCTACTTAAATCCAACGTACACATAACACTGCAATACTAGTCTGAGACATGAATTCAATTCACTCTATAGTTTCACAACTTCTCATCTCATGAAAAATTTTGATTTCACCTTCAACAACTGAATACGACCTCTTACTAGCCATTTATTAACACATAATGCATTTATCCACTTACATACCAACATGACATTCAAGACTATCTTCATAAATGCAGCATCAAGTAAAACGAGCGTGCAACAATCCTTCCTTGACATGAAATATTTACTCTCTCCTATCTAAGTAATTTTTTATCACTACATCATTTTATAAGGAGAGGTCACTGAAAGAATAAAACTGTAATACTCTGTATTTCCCTAACATAATTTAAGTTACAATACATGAGTATTCATATTTCAAATTTTAAAAACACTCATTATTTTTCAGTTTATAGCGCACCATTGCGTAGGAAATTGAATTAGCTTTCCAACAATATAAAATTCTACTAAATCTGATAACTGGGTAATAAGTTATGGAGATTTAAAGTTTCAGTCACTAAACATTGTCCATTTAACCCTTAGCGCATCACGTAGGAATCCCTAATAACAATTGACAATTTCAAGTGTGACTCCGCGATCATGGTGCATCGCTGAGCAGGCCAATTTCTCATTTGTCAATTTCTAGTGTGCCTCCGTGATGTTGGTGCATCGCAGAGGTGGAAAAAATGGAATCCAAAGGTTTACCATGATAATGGCACATCACGTAATCAACCCAGTTTCTAGTTGTCAGTTTCCAATGACACGGTGCGATAACTCCACATTGCTTCAAGTGCCCATTTTAAAAAAATTCAATGAAAAATTAATATTTTATTCGGGGATAAACAGTCCTTTCCCTATTATTTTAGTCCGCCCAGGTGTGATATTTAATCCCTAAAAATATTTTTAAAATCATTCCTTAATTAATTTACCCTAAATCAAAAGGCATTCTCTCCCAATCAAGAACCCTAGCTCTCAAATTCAAGGTCGATCCTCAACAATTCACCAAGAACTTTAAGAAATCCATCAATTAAGGTATATTAGATGTTCATCCATGGATCTCATTCATCCATGGAGTCGAAGAAACCCTTTTAAATTATAAAATTGTAATCTTTTCAAGTTATTATGTTTTAAATTGTGATTTCACCCATGAATCTCCATGAACTACAGTTTTATACCATGTTACCATGAAATTATTGTTATTATTTAATCCAACATGTTTCAATGATGTTATTTATTGAACAAGACCATGATTGAACTCTATTATATCGGATTCATGCTATTTCTATATGTTTTAGGACATTCCTATGATTGTTTTGAACCATGAACTACAAGTGTTTGATAAAATGCCTACAAGAGTGATTAATTTAATAAAAACCTTCATACTTTGTCCCCTAAGCTTTAGTGTCTTCTCAGTATTATTGTTTTGAGTCCTGGAGGTATTGAATACCCAAAAACCATAGCTTTTTATTTAATCTAGTCTCAATACATTACAGAATAGTTTATAGATTATATTATGGGCATTATCAGAATAGTCAGATATCAGTCATTAAACTCAGAATAGTCTAGTATCTCAGTGTCTTTCAGTTGGGAGTAGGATTTAGCACCAAGCGAGTGTAGGGATGGCGGCTTTACCGTCAGTTAGGTAGAGTCATTAGTAGCAGTCCCTATACTCCAAAACTACGTAGCCAACATAGGATATGAGTAGTCACCCGTCAGATCAGTCTTGACTATCTCGTAGGGGTCACCTGTCAGTTCAGGATTGACACCCTTAGTCCTTTGGACATTATATCAGTTTAGTTGATCCACACAACTATTGTCAGTACCCATGGAACGGTATTAACATCCTTCCAATTAGGTTTATAGGTTGGACCCTGATTAGCTCAAATTGGAGAATGTTGGTTAGATGATACCTTCCACAGTCTCAGATATAGTCTCAGTTACAGTCTCAGTTCAGTTATACAGTTTTAGAGTTTTTTGGCCAAAGTATACGGATATCAGTATTTTAGTTTATAGATTTTACTCAATCCATGTTATATTTTTCGTCATGCAACCCCAATGTCTACAGATTTTCACGTATATTCAGTATTTACAATTTTCTCCATATTTTCAGTACCGACAAATTTTATGTTCTCCACTTAGTACTCTATGTTTTACATGTATAATCAGTTAGTTATTAGTATTCCTATTCATGAAACCATGCATAATAGGCTACCTCATTTAGCATACCAATACATTTAAAGTACTAATCGCATACTTTTCTTTTGTGCTATGATATGAAAACACTTGTGGTTGTGATCCTTTGTACGATACCCCACTCTTGTTTGATAATTATGAGTATGGATTGCTTCATTCTTGTGATGACTTGAGTGATGATTCCTTTGATGTTAGTGATGGTATGTGTCTACTTGAGGATTCTTTCCTTGAAAGAGAAAGTATCAATTGTTTAGAAATTGTTTCTTCTTCTACTTTGTGTGCTCCAATTGTTGAGAATACTCATGGTGATGATCTTAAATCTAATAGTGAGTATATACTTAAGGACACATTAGTTGATGTTAACTTTAGTGATACCTTTCTTTACTCTCTATTTGTTTTTGATGATGTTTATGCTAGTGTGGAGAGTATATCTTTTGATATGGGTGATGTGTTTGGGGGAAAGAACTATTTTCTACACCCATGTCTATGTCCACTCTATTAACCCCGATGACAAATTTGAATGTGGTGATCCCAACACACCTAACTTGATACTTAGTCTAGTTGACAATAAAAGTTTATATGATGATGTTAGAATCCTTCCCTATGATGGAAAGTATTTCTTAGGGATTTATAACCTACTTAATAGACCCAAGTTGTGCATGAGAGGCATTTACAACAAATATAAGCATTCATTAAAGAAGGGAAGTAAAGAAAAGATCCAAGAGAATTCAACATTGTATGTTTCCAATCTTAACCAAGGTTTCACTACTTGTAGGTCAAGGAGAGAGTATCCTCTTGAAAATACTTTAGATGTATTCCATGTTAGTGATCCCCTTCTTAGTGAATTGTTTACAATTAGTAACCTATTTCTTTAGGAAAGTTGTTTGAAAGGAAAAGGCCATATGTTCTTAAATAATTTGATTACATCCTTGTGTGCATTATATGCTATATCTTTTAAGACAAATGGCCTTCTTGTATATAATAGCACCTTTGATGACGTTTTTACACTTTATTCCTTTCAATACTACCTCTTTGCTTATGCTGATACATGCTAGTCTTGGACTTGCTTTATGTAGAGGTACGGAACTTGTTAGTTGGTCTACTTGTTAGAATGACAATGCTATATGGATCGTGTGGACTTTAAAACCAATTGAGGCAGCACTCTTGATGTGGTCTCCTAAACAGATAATGAAACAATTGTGTCTTATGGCTCCCTAAGTAAAGGTAGCTGTAATACCCCGTACTTCCACCAAGCTTGAAATCGTCCGAAGAATGTTAGAAACATACCTTGAAAGATAAATCCATTTGTGTACACGTGGAATTTTTATGATTTTCACTTTTTGTTGAGTGGGAAATTAAATTAGCTTTCCAATGATACCAATTTCATCCAAATATGGTACGGAGTAAAAAGTTATGAGAGTTTTATCGAGAGCTATTAGAACTATCCAGGTGCGACAGGCAGGTTGAAGGACCGTCGATCTAGCGATGGACCATCGCATAAACCATCGTAGCCTAACTTGATACTTAGTCTAGTTGACAATAAAAGTTTATATGATGATGTTAGAATCCTTCCCTATGATGGAAAGTATTTCTTAGGGATTTATAACCTACTTAATAGACCCAAGTTGTGCATGAGAGGCATTTACAACAAATATAAGTATTCATTAAAGAAGGGAAGTAAAGAAAAGATCCAAGAGAATTCAACATTGTATGTTTCCAATCTTAACCAAGGTTTCACTACTTGTAGGTCAAGGAGAGAGTATCCTCTTGAAAATACTTTAGATGTATTCCATGTTAGTGATCCCCTTCTTAGTGAATTGTTTACAATTGGTAACCTATTTCTTTAGGAAAGTTGTTTGAAAGGAAAAGGCCATATGTTCTTAAATAATTTGATTACATCCTTGTGTGCATTATATGCTATATCTTTTAAGACAAATGGCCTTCTTGTATATAATAGCACCTTTGATGACGTTTTTACACTTTATTCCTTTCAATACTACCTCTTTGCTTATGCTGATACATGCTAGTCTTGGACTTGCTTTATGTAGAGGTACGGAACTTGTTAGTTGGTCTACTTGTTAGAATGACAATGCTATATGGATCGTGTGGACTTTAAAACCAATTGAGGCAGCACTCTTGATGTGGTCTCTTAAACAGATAATGAAACAATTGTGTCTTATGGCTCCCTAAGTAAAGGTAGTTGTAATACCCCGTACTTCCACCAAGCTTGAAATCGTCCGAAGAATGTTAGAAACATACCTTGAAAGATAAGTCCATTTATGTACACGTGGAATTTTTATGATTTTCACTTTTTGTTGAGTGGGAAATTAAATTAGCTTTCCAATGATACCAATTTCATCCAAATACGGTACGGAGTAAAAAGTTATGAGCGTTTTATCGAGAGCTATTAGAACTATCCAGGTGCGACAGGCAGGTTGAAGGACCGTCGATCTAGCGATGGACCATCGCATAAACCATCGTAGCCTAACTTGATACTTAGTCTAGCTGATAATAAAATTTTATATGATGATGTTAGAATCCTTCCCTATGATGGAAAGTATTTCTTAGGGATTTATAACCTACTTAATAGACCCAAGTTGTGCATGAGAGGCATTTACAACAAATATAAGCATTCATTAAAGAAGGGAAGTAAAGAAAAGATCCAATAGAATTCAACATTGTATGTTTCCAATCTTAACCAAGGTTTCACTACTTGTAGGTCAAGGAGAGAGTATCCTCTTTAAAATACTTTAGATGTATTCCATGTTAGTGATTCCCTTCTTAGTGAATTGTTTACAATTGGTAACCTATTTCTTTAGGAAAGTTGTTTGAAAGGAAAAGGCCATATGTTCTTAAATAATTTGATTACATCCTTGTGTGCATTATATGCTATATCTTTTAAGACAAATGGCCTTCTTGTATATAATAGCACCTTTGATGACGTTTTTACACTTTATTCCTTTCAATACTACCTCTTTGCTTATGCTGATACATGCTAGTCTTGGACTTGCTTTATGTAGAGGTACGGAACTTGTTAGTTGGTCTACTTGTTAGAATGACAATGCTATATGGATCGTGTGGACTTTAAAACCAATTGAGGCAGCACTCTTGATGTGGTCTCTTAAACAGATAATGAAACAATTGTGTCTTATGGCTCCCTAAGTAAAGGTAGCTGTAATACCCCGTACTTCCACCAAGCTTGAAATCGTCCGAAGAATGTTAGAAACATACCTTGAAAGATAAGTCCATTTATGTACACGTGGAATTTTTATGATTTTCACTTTTTGTTGAGTGGGAAATTAAATTAGCTTTCCAATGATACCAATTTCATCCAAATACGGTACGGAGTAAAAAGTTATGAGCGTTTTATCGAGAGCTATTAGAACTATCCAGGTGCGACAGGCAGGTTGAAGGACCGTCGATCTAGCGATGGACCATCGCATAAACCATCGTAGCCTAACTTGATACTTAGTCTAGTTGATAATAAAATTTTATATGATGATGTTAGAATCCTTCCCTATGATGGAAAGTATTTCTTAGGGATTTATAACCTACTTAATAGACCCAAGTTGTGCATGAGAGGCATTTACAACAAATATAAGCATTCATTATAGAAGGGAAGTAAAGAAAAGATCCAATAGAATTAAACATTGTATGTTTCCAATCTTAACCAAGGTTTCACTACTTGTAGGTCAAGGAGAGAGTATCCTCTTTAAAATACTTTAGATGTATTCCATGTTAGTGATTCCCTTCTTAGTGAATTGTTTACAATTGGTAACCTATTTCTTTAGGAAAGTTGTTTGAAAGGAAAAGGCCATATGTTCTTAAATAATTTGATTACATCCTTGTGTGCATTATATGCTATATCTTTTAAGACAAATGGCCTTCTTGTATATAATAGCACCTTTGATGACGTTTTTACACTTTATTCCTTTCAATACTACCTCTTTGCTCATGATGATACATGCTAGTCTTGGACTTGCTTTATGTAGAGGTACGGAACTTGTTAGTTGGTCTACTTGTTAGAATGACAATGCTATATGGATAGTGTGGACTTTAAAACCAATTGAGGCAGCACTCTTGATGTGGTCTCCTAAACAGATAATGAAACAATTGTGTCTTATGGCTCCCTAAGTAAAGGTAGCTGTAATACCCCGTACTTCCACCAAGCTTGAAATCGTCCGAAGAATGTTAGAAACATACCTTGAAAGATAAATCCATTTGTGTACACGTGGAATTTTTATGATTTTCACTTTTTGTTGAGTGGGAAATTAAATTAGCTTTCCAATGATACCAATTTCATCCAAATATGGTACGGAGTAAAAAGTTATGAGAGTTTTATCGAGAGCTATTAGAACTATCCAGGTGCGACAGGCAGGTTGAAGGACGGTCGATCTAGCGATGGACCATCGCATAAACCATCGTAGCCTAACTTGATACTTAGTCTAGTTGACAATAAAAGTTTATATGATGATGTTAGAATCCTTCCCTATGATGGAAAGTATTTCTTAGGGATTTATAACCTACTTAATAGACCCAAGTTGTGCATGAGAGGCATTTACAACAAATATAAGCATTCATTAAAGAAGGGAAGTAAAGAAAAGATCCAAGAGAATTCAACATTGTATGTTTCCAATCTTAACCAAGGTTTCACTACTTGTAGGTCAAGGAGAGAGTATCCTCTTGAAAATACTTTAAATGTATTCCATGTTAGTGATCCCCTTCTTAGTGAATTGTTTACAATTGGTAACCTATTTCTTTAGGAAAGTTGTTTGAAAGGAAAAGGCCATATGTTCTTAAATAATTTGATTACATCCTTGTGTGCATTATATGCTATATCTTTTAAGACAAATGGCCTTCTTGTATATAATAGCACCTTTGATGACGTTTTTACACTTTATTCCTTTCAATACTACCTCTTTGCTTATGCTGATACATGCTAGTCTTGGACTTGCTTTATGTAGAGGTACGGAACTTGTTAGTTGGTCTACTTGTTAGAATGACAATGCTATATGGATCGTGTGGACTTTAAAACCAATTGAGGCAGCACTCTTGATGTGGTCTCTTAAACAGATAATGAAACAATTGTGTCTTATGGCTCCCTAAGTAAAGGTAGTTGTAATACCCCGTACTTCCACCAAGCTTGAAATCGTCCGAAGAATGTTAGAAACATACCTTGAAAGATAAATCCATTTATGTACACGTGGAATTTTTATGATTTTCACTTTTTGCTGAGTGGGAAATTAAATTAGCTTTCCAATGATACCAATGTCATCCAAATACGGTACGGAGTAAAAAGTTATGAGCGTTTTATCGAGAGCTATTAGAACTATCCAGGTGCGATAGGCAGGTTGAAGGACCGTCGATCTAGCGATGGACCATCGCATAAACCATCGTAGCCTAACTTGATACTTAGTCTAGTTGACAATAAAATTTTATATGATGATGTTAGAATCCTTCCCTATGATGGAAAGTATTTCTTAGGGATTTATAACCTACTTAATAGACCCAAGTTGTGCATGAGAGGCATTTACAACAAATATAAGCATTCATTAAAGAAGGGAAGTAAAGAAAAGATTCAAGAGAATTCAACATTGTATGTTTCCAATCTTAACCAAGGTTTCACTACTTGTAGGTCAAGGAGAGAGTATCCTCTTGAAAATACTTTAGATGTATTCCATGTTAGTGATCCCCTTCTTAGTGAATTGTTTACAATTGGTAACCTATTTCTTTAGGAAAGTTGTTTGAAAGGAAAAGGCCATATGTTCTTAAATAATTTGATTACATCCTTGTGTGCATTATATGCTATATCTTTTAAGACAAATGGCCTTCTTGTATATAATAGCACCTTTGATGACGTTTTTACACTTTATTCCTTTCAATATACCTCTTTGCTTATGCTGATACATGCTATTCTTGGACTTGCTTTATGTAGAGGTACGGAACTTGTTAGTTGGTCTACTTGTTAGAATGACAATGCTATATGGATCGTGTGGACTTTAAAACCAATTGAGGCAGCACTCTTGATGTGGTCTCTTAAACAGATAATGAAACAATTGTGTCTTATGGCTCCCTAAGTAAAGGTAGCTGTAATACCCCGTACTTCCACCAAGCTTGAAATCGTCCGAAGAATGTTAGAAACATACCTTGAAAGATAAATCCATTTGTGTACACGTGGAATTTTTATGATTTTCACTTTTTGTTGAGTGGGAAATTAAATTAGCTTTCCAATGATACCAATTTCATCCAAATCCGGTACGGAGTAAAAAGTTATGAGCGTTTTAACGAGAGCTATTAGAACTATCCAGGTGCGACAGGCAGGTTGAAGGACCGTCGATCTAGCGATGGACCATCGCACAAACCATCGTAGCCTAACTTGATACTTAGTCTAGTTGACAATAAAATTTTATATGATGATGTTAGAATCCTTCCCTATGATGGAAAGTATTTCTTAGGGATTTATAACCTACTTAATAGACCCAAGTTGTGCATGAGAGGCATTTACAACAAATATAAGCATCCATTAAAGAAGGGAAGTAAAGAAAAGATCCAAGAGAATTCAACATTGTATGTTTCCAATCTTAACCAAGGTTTCACTACTTGTAGGTCAAGGAGAGAGTATCCTCTTTAAAATACTTTAGACGTATTCCATGTTAGTGATCCCCTTCTTAGTGAATTGTTTACAATTGGTAACCTATTTCTTTAGGAAAGTTGTTTGAAAGGAAAAGGCCATATGTTCTTAAATAATTTGATTACATCCTTGTGTGCATTATATGCTATATCTTTTAAGTCAAATGGCCTTCTTGTATATAATAGCACCTTTGATGACGTTTTTACACTTTATTCCTTTCAATACTACCTCTTTGCTTATGCTGATACATGCTAGTCTTGGACTTGCTTTATGTAGAGGTACGGAACTTGTTAGTTGGTCTACTTGTTAGAATGACAATGCTATATGGATCGTGTGGACTTTAAAACCAATTGAGGCAGCACTCTTGATGTGGTCTCTTAAACAGATAATGAAACAATTGTGTCTTATGGCTCCCTAAGTAAAGGTAGCTGTAATACCCCGTACTTCCACCAAGCTTGAAATCGTCCGAAGAATGTTAGAAACATACCTTGAAAGATAAATCCATTTGTGTACACGTGGAATTTTTATGATTTTCACTTTTTGCTGAGTGGGAAATTAAATTAGCTTTCCAATGATACCAATTTCATTCAAATACGGTACAGAGTAAAAAGTTATGAGCGTTTTATCGAGAGCTATTAGAACTATCCAGGTGCGATAGGGAGGTTGAAGGACCGTCGATCTAGCGATGGACCATCGCATAAACCATCGTAGCCTAACTTGATACTTAGTCTAGTTGACAATAAAAGTTTATATGATGATGTTAGAATCCTTCCCTATGATGGAAAGTATTTCTTAGGGATTTATAACCTACTTAATAGACCCAAGTTGTGCATGAGAGGCATTTACAACAAATATAAGCATTCATTAAAGAAGGGAAGTAAAGAAAAGATTCAAGAGAATTCAACATTGTATGTTTCCAATCTTAACCAAGGTTTCACTACTTGTAGGTCAAGGAGAGAGTATCCTCTTGAAAATACTTTAGATGTATTCCATGTTAGTGATCCCCTTCTTAGTGAATTGTTTACAATTGGTAACCTATTTCTTTAGGAAAGTTGTTTGAAAGGAAAAGGCCATATGTTCTTAAATAATTTGATTACATCCTTGTGTGCATTATATGCTATATCTTTTAATACAAATGGCCTTCTTGTATATAATAGCACCTTTGATGACGTTTTTACACTTTCTTCCTTTCAATATACCTCTTTGCTTATGATGATACATGCTATTCTTGGACTTGCTTTATGTAGAGGTACGGAACTTGTTAGTTGGTCTACTTGTTAGAATGACAATGCTATATGGATCGTGTGGACTTTAAAACCAATTGAGGCAGCACTCTTGATGTGGTCTCTTAAACAGATAATGAAACAATTGTGTCTTATGGCTCCCTAAGTAAAGGTAGCTGTAATACCCCGTACTTCCACCAAGCTTGAAATCATCCGAAGAATGTTAGAAACATACCTTGAAAGATAAATCCATTTGTGTACACGTGGAATTTTTATGATTTTCACTTTTTGTTGAGTGGGAAATTAAATTAGCTTTCCAATGATACCAATTTCATCCAAATCCGGTACGGAGTAAAAAGTTATGAGCATTTTATCGAGAGCTATTAGAACTATCCAGGTGCGACAGGCAGGTTGAAGGACCGTCGATCTAGCGATGGACCATCGCACAAACCATCGTAGCCTAACTTGATACTTAGTCTAGTTGACAATAAAAGTTTATATGATGATGTTAGAATCCTTCCCTATGATGGAAAGTATTTCTTAGGTATTTATAACCTACTTAATAGACCCAAGTTGTGCATGAGAGGCATTTACAACAAATATAAGCATCCATTAAAGAAGGAAAGTAAAGAAAAGATCCAAGAGAATTCAACATTGTATGTTTCCAATCTTAACCAAGGTTTCACTACTTGTAGGTCAAGGAGAGAGTATCCTCTTGAAAATACTTTAGACGTATTCCATGTTAGTGATCCCCTTCTTAGTGAATTGTTTACAATTGGTAACCTATTTCTTTAGGAATGTTGTTTGAAAGGAAAAGGCCATATGTTCTTAAATAATTTGATTACATCCTTGTGTGCATTATATGCTATATCTTTTAAGACAAATGGCCTTCTTGTATATAATAGCACCTTTGATGACGTTTTTACACTTTATTCCTTTCAATACTACCTCTTTGCTTATGCTGATACATGCTAGTCTTGGACTTGCTTTATGTAGAGGTACGGAACTTGTTAGTTGGTCTACTTGTTAGAATGACAATGCTATATGGATCGTGTGGACTTTAAAACCAATTGAGGCAGCACTCTTGATGTGGTCTCTTAAACAGATAATGAAACAATTGTGTCTTATGGCTCCCTAAGTAAAGGTAGCTGTAATACCCCGTACTTCCACCAAGCTTGAAATCGTCCAAAGAATGTTAGAAACATACCTTGAAAGATAAATCCATTTGTGTACACGTGGAATTTTTATGATTTTCACTTTTTGTTGAGTGGGAAATTAAATTAGCTTTCCAATGATACCAATTTCATCCAAATCCGGTACGGAGTAAAAAGTTATGAGTGTTTTATCGAGAGCTATTAGAACTATCCAGGTGCGACAGGCAGGTTGAAGGACCGTCGATCTAGCGATGGACCATCGCATAAACCATCGTAGCTAAGGCTGTAAGTTAATCTTCCAGCTAAGGTGCGATGAACAGGTTGACGGACCATCGAACTTGCGATGAACCATCGCCTAAGATATTGCTACTAAGGAAGTGAGTCCCTATTCTAGCCCAGGTGCGACGGTCAGAACAATGGATCGTCGAGCCAGCGATGGACCATCACACGAGCCATCACAGATCCCTTTCAGCAATTTAAAGTCATTTTTCAAAGGGTATTTGGGTCTTTTTCCACCCGGTTTAGCCCATAATTATACCATATCATAGCCCATAACTTTATTATTCATCATTAACATCAAATTAGGGTTTCTCTGAAAGCTCAATCCCTAAGAACAAGAAACCCTGGGTGTTTAATTTCAAGTCTAGAATTCAAGTTTTCCTCCATCAATCTTCAAGAAATCATCCACCTAGGTATGTTGTGGGGTTTTGATTCATGTTTAAAATTACATATTCCAATGATTGACCCTAGGATGTGGTGATTTGCATAATAATCATGATAAACCATTAAATTTACTCATTGATTGATGTATCCATGATTATTAGATGTGTTGATAATTGTATAACCAAAGCATGCTCAGAAGTATTCCGTCAGTCAATGGAACTCAGTTAACTCAGTCCAGTCAGTTCAGTTAATCATGTTTAATGTCTATTTAGATGAGAGTAGAAATTAGCACCGAGCGAACCCAAGGATGAGAACCCACTTTTTATATGAGGGTATGATTCTTAGAAGCAATCCTTGCATTCCAGAACTAGGTAGCCAGCACAGGTTGAGACATCATAGCCTATTATATGAGGGTAGATGAGGTGGCTTAACCTGTTATATGAGGGTTCCCAGCATTCTCACTAGAGTCGCCTGTTATATGAGGGTTACTCACAGAGAAGCAGAATAAGAAAGCAAGGACAGGTAGTTTAAACTTTGCTCACCCAAATCAGAAGGAGGAAACATTCTCAGTTTTGTCCACAGTCAGTAGTTCCAGCTCCTTCTTCAGCTAGCACTCCATCTCCTACATTCAGAGATGGTCCTAGAGATAGAGAACTAGGCTCTAACTCTCAGGTCAGTGTTATCAGTGCCCGCATGCGTCATCTTTGCCAGACTTATGGCAAGCACCATCAGGGTATTTGCAGAGCTGGCAGTGGTATTTGTTTTGGATGTGGCAAACCAGGCCACAGAGTCAGACACTATCGTCAGCCAGGTCTTCAGGGTTAGCAAAACTATTCCTTAGCTCAGGTCATTCGCCTAAACCATTAGGGTGCCATCTCCAACACTACTAGTGGGTAATGCCTAAATTGACATTATGCTCTCCAGTCCTGGCAAGATCAGGAAAATTCCCCTGATATGGTGACTGGTACGTTACAGATCTTTTATGTACATGTTTACACTTTTCTAGATCCAGGATCTTTGTTGTCTTTTGTTACTTCCTATATAGTAGGCGATTTCAAAACCAGTCCCAAAATTCTAGAAGAGCCCTTTTCAGTCTCTACCATAGTGGGTAAAACTATTATAGCCTGGTGGGTATACAGGAACTGTCCGATTATGATATTTTAGAAAGTCACTTCCGCAGACTTAGTCGAATTAGATATTACTGATTTTGATTTCATTCTTATTATGGATTAGCTTCATTGCAGCTATGCCTCAGTCGACTACAAAAATAGAATAGTCCAGTTCTAGTTTCTGAATGAACCTAGTACTTCAGCTTTCAGAGGTCAGCTTGTTTCTTACCTATGGGAAGGAAAATAATATCTAAGTGATGTGTCTATCATCTTGTTTAAGTTAAGGACACTAGTTCTAAAACTCCCAGTCTTGAATCAGTCCTAGCCGTGAATGAATATTCAGATGTCTTTCCTGAAGATCTTCTAGGAATTTTTCCCAAAAGAAAAATAGACTTCGGCATTGATCTTCTTCCAGATAATCAGCCTATATCTATTCAAAAATACAGAATGGCACCAGTAGAACTTAGAGAATTGAAAAATCAGTTGAAATATCCCCTAGATAAGGGATTCATCAGACCCAGCATATCCCCATAGGGCGCACCAGTCTTATTCATGTGCAAGAAAGATGGTTCCCTCAGAATGTTCATTGATTACTGTAAGATCAATAAAGTCATGGCCAAGAATAAGTATTCTCTTTCCAGAATTGATGACTTGCTTGACCAATTAAGGGTGCCAGCTCTTTCTCTAAGATAGACCTCAGATCAGGCTATCATCAGCTTAGAGTCAGAGAATATGACATTCCAAAAATATCCTTTTGTAGTTGGTATGGTCACCTCAAATTCTTAGTTATGTCCTTTGGTTTTACCAATGCCTCAGCTGCTTTTATGGACTTGATGAACCGGGTGTTCAATCAGTACTTGGACATATTCATCATAGTCTTCATAGATGATATTCTGGTTTATTCTTGCAGTGAGCGTGATCATACAGACCATCTCAGAATAGTAATTCAAACTCTCAAAGATCATCAGATGTTCACCAAATTCAATAAGTGCAAATTTTGGCTAAGGTCAGTAGCATTCCTTGGTACTATTATTTTCGGTGATAGTATTAGGGTTGATCCTTAAAAAACCAAAGCAGTAAGAAACTGATCCAGACCTGTCTCTCCATCAGACATCAGGAGTTTCTTGGGTTTTGCTGGCTATTATAATAGTTTGTTGAGGAATTTTCTTCTATTACATCCCTTATGTCTAGATTAACTTAGAATAAAGTCAAGTTTCAGTGGTCATATCCTTACGAGAAGAGTTTTCAGGACTTGAAGACTCGACTTACCTCAGCTTTAGTCTTAACTCTTTCAGATGGTTCAGATGGGTTCGTAGTGATTGTGATGCATCCAAAGTAGGTTTGGATTGTGTCATCATACAGCATGGTAAGGTCATAGCCTACGCCTTTAGAAAGCTTAAACCCAATGAGAAGAATTATTCTACTCATGATCTTGAGTTAGTAGTCGCAGTAATTTCCTTAAAATTTTGGAGGCATTATCTATATGGAGTTCATATGGATGTGTTCATAGATCAAAAGAGCCTTCAGTATGTCTTTTCTCAGAAAGATCTCAATCTTTGTCAAAGATAGTAGTTAGAGCTCTTGAAAGATTATGACATGAGTGTTCTTTATCATTCGGGAAAGGCTAATATAGTAGCTGACACTCTCAGTAGACTATATATGGGTAGTGTTGCTCATGTTGAGGACGGTAAGAAAAAGTTAGCTCAGGAAATCCATCTTCTTGCCAGACTAGGCATTCTTTTAGTCGATTCAGAGGAGGGTGACATATGGTTTCAAAGTAGTTCAAAATCATCTCTAGTTTCTGAGGTGAAAGAAAAGCAAGATAGAGATCCCAATCTAGTCAAATTAAAAGAGTCAATCAAGGATCAAAAAGTAGAGGTTTTCTCCCAAGAAAGAATAGTGTTCTGTGTTGTCAGGGTCGTCTGTGTGTTCCAGGTATAGATGACTTAAGGCAATGAATTCTTGGAGAAGTGCATGGTGCACGCTACTCTATTCATCCAGGGGCCACAAAGATGTACCGCAACTTGCAGGAAATCTATTGGTGGAGTAGGATGAAGAGAGATATTACAGGGTTTATGGCTAAGTGTTGTACATGTTAGCAGGTTAAGATAGAGCATCAGAAACCTAGTAGGTCCATTTAAGATTTTAGTATTCCTACTTGAAAGTGGGAAGAAGTAAACATGGACTTCGTGATGGGTTTGCCTCTTACTCGTCTCCAGAATAATTCAGTTTGGGTCATTGTAGATAGGATTACCAAATCAGCTTATTTCCTTCCAGTCCATATCTCTTATTCAGTCGAGGATTACATCAAACTCTACATCAGAGAATTAGTCAAATTGTACAATGTTCCATTATCTATTATCTCAAACAGAGGTGCCCAGTTCACCTCTCATTTTTGAAAAGCATTCCAAAAAGTTCTTGGTACCCAAGTTCTTCTTAGTACAACCTTTCATCCTCAGACAGATGATCAAGCAGAAAGGACAATTCATACTTTAGAAGATATGCTAAAGTCATGTTGAATTGATTTCAAGGGTAGTTGGGATGACCACTTTCCTTTGATTGAGTTTGGATACAACAACAACTATCATTCCAGTATAGAGATGGCTCCATTCGAAGATCTCTATGGTGGGAGATGTAGATCTCTAATCGGTTGGTTTGAATTTAGTGAGGCCTCATTATAGGGCCTGACTTAGTATTCAATGCTTTATACAAAGTCTAGTTGATCAGAGAAAGACTCTGAGCTGCTTAGAGTCGACAGAAGTCTTATGCTGATATGAGTAAAAAAGATCTCGAGTTCGAGATTGGTGATTATGTATATCTAAAGATCCCTCCCATGAAGGGGTTTAAGAGATTCAACAAGAAGGGAAAGCTCAGTCCCTAATATGTCGGTCCCTTCAAGATTCTCAGTCGCTTCGGCAAGGTAACTTATGATCTCAAATTGCTTTTAGATCTAGCCTCAGTTCATCCAGTCTTCCACGTCTCTTTTATAAAGAAGTTCACAGGTGATCTAGTAGTTGTAGTCCCTATTCAGAGCATAGATGTTCAGAACAGCCACTCTTATGTAGAGATTCCAGTCAAAATCCTAGACTGTCAGACTCGTACACTGAGGAACAATAAAGCCCCTCTACTCAAAGTTCTTTGGTGAAATTAGTCCGTCGAGGGAGTTACTTGGGAAGCAGAAGTAGATATGCATACCAAGTATCTTCATCTCTCCTACGCAAACTCAGATCTAGCTTAAAGTAATAGTTCTCCTTAAGTTTTTCAGTTTCATGTTTAGGTTTTAGTGACAATCTTGGTATCTATTTCATATTCAGAATTCCATTACAAATTGGTAGGAAATGCCATTGAATATTCATTCATGCATTCATATATCAGTTTAGTTATATAATCATGCATCAGACATGCATTCTCATTGTAAGAACCTTAGTTCATCAGAATACTCAGTCATGCATTCATGAATTAGTTACACATGCATCAGATATGTATGTTCGGTATGATATATTCAGTTATCAGTCATGTCAGTTATGAGATCAGATTCTAGTTTTTTATGTTCAGTATGTATGTTAATTTATCTTCTCCCCTCTCACTCAGTCTCATTCAAGGATGAATGTTCTCAAGGAGGAGATATTGTATTGGAGTAAAAAGTTATGAACGTTTTACCAAGAGCTGTCAGAACTGCCTAGGTATGATGGGCAGGTTGACGGACCACCGATCTAGTGATGGACAATCGCCTAGATCATCGCAGCTATGGCAGTAATTCAATCTTCTGGCAAAGGTGCGACAAACAGGTTGATGGACCGTCGAACTTACGATGGACCGTTGCCCAAGCCATTACTACTAAAAAAGTGAGTCCCTATTTTGTCCCAAGTATGACGGTCAGAACTTTAGACCGTCGAGCCAGTGATGGACTATCGCATATCCCTTTCAGCAATTTAAAGTCATTTTTAAAAAGGTTTTTGGGTCTTTTTCCACCCGTTTTAACCCATAATTATACCATACCATAGCCCATAACTCTATTATTCACCAATAATATCAAATTAGGGTTTCTCTCAAAGATTAATCCCTAAGAACAAGAAACCCTAGGTTTTTAATTCTAAGTTGAGAATTCAAGTTTTCCTCCATCAATCTTCAAGAAATCATCCACCCAGGTATGTCATGTGTTGATTCATGGGTCTCTTTTACCCATGAAAATCAAGAATCTCTTTTCAAAATCAAAGATTTGTGTATTTATGAATGTTCATGATTTAACTTGAATTGAAATTCATTTTCATGATATTATGGGGTTTTGATTCATGTTTGAAATTACATATTCCAATTATTGACCCTAGGATGTGGTGATTTACATAATAATCATGATAAACCCTTAAATTTACTTGTTGATTGATGTATCTATGATTATTAGATGTGTTGATGATTGTATAACCAAAGTATTCTCCCTATGTGTTAGATTAAATGCCTATGTGAAAGAAAAGTGTCATACTAGTATGATAATATGAAATCCCTAATCAAGTACAAGTTTATGCATGTCAAATATTTGATGAAATGTCTTAGGCAATGAATTATGGATACATGTGTAACCCTTGCGGTGCTTTAGAACTTCTACTTCATGAAATTTCAAACTTATTGTATTATAGATTGTGATGTTGGTCATGTATTCAAGAAAGTCATGCTTTGTTAGTTTGCTTCTATCGAGTCCTGGACGTACTTGTACCAAAAAATTTAGTTGCGTGCCTAGAATAAATGTCATATTTTCAAGATACTCTCAGTCGAGCCATGTTCATAGAAATTCAGTCAGTCGTGTGACTTAGTAAATTCAGTAATCTCAGAAGACTTAAAAATTTAGTAATCTTAGTAGAATTCTTTCTGTCAATGGAACTCAGTTAACTCATTCCAATCAGTTCAGTTAATTATATTTAGCTTCTATTCAGATGGGAGTAGAAATTAGCACCAAGCAAACCCAAGGATGGGAACCCACCTATTATTTATGGGTGTGATTCTTAGAAGCAATCTTTGCATTCTGGAACTATGTAGCAAGTATAGGTTGAGATATCATAGCTTATTATATGAGGGTAGATTAGGTGTCTTAACCTGTTATATAAAGGTTCCCAACGTTCTCACTAGAGTCAACTGTTATATGAGGGTTACTCACAGATTCTCCTTACCAGTGGCGCAGTATTGACACCCACCCTTCCAATTGGGGTTATAGATTGGACCCCAACTCAGCTATAATGCATTATTTGGGGCATGTCGGTTAGGTGACTACTTCCCACAGTTTCAGTATAGAATCAAGACTAGTAGATACAGTCATTCAGTCTCAGTAATAGAACTCAGATAGTTCTACCGGATTCAAGACTGTCAGATACAATCAACTCAGAATAGTATGGAACTCAGGTAGTTCCATCATAACCAAGACTGTTAGATACAGTTTCTCAGTATCAGTTATTTCAGTTATACAGATATCAGTATCTCATGTTACCAGTACTCAGACTCAGTAATCATGTTATCATAAACTGAGTTATAGTTATTATATAGTCATGCATGGATTCTCACGTTCATGTTATGCAATTAGTTAGTATAGTTCATGTATATGAACCCTTTTGCATTCAGCCTACCTCACATACATACCAGTACATTCAAACATACTGGCGCATTTATGCTATAGTGTTTTATACCATAGCTTTAGAAGCACGATCTCCACAGCTTCAGTAGCATTCCAGTCTCAGCCATCAGAGGTAGCAGTGAGTCCTCATCCTTCAAGGACATAACCATTACTTTATTATCTTATTTATTAATTTATTATTTTGATTTAGTTACGGACATGTCCCATCAACTCCTTATTTAGATAGCTCAGTCAGATAGAGGTTTTTCAGACTACAGTATGTTCAAACAGTTTATTTCAGTTGTTTTGGTATTTCATACCCAATCCAGATGTTATGTTTTATCAACTTCATGTCTCAGTTTTGAACCTTATAGCCTTTTAGCCTTTATTTTTTGTATTTATGCAGTATATCATGTAGTATACTGGTACATATATCAGTCATGGGTTATCTTATGGTCCTTCGAGGTCATGAGCACCGTGTAGCATTTCGGATACCATATTTGGGGCGTTATAGTAGTCTTAACTTTTTAATTTAGTGATGTTATTATGACCTTTGTGGTTTTCTTACCTCTTGGTGATTACTATAGCCAACTCCTTTATGTATTTTTCAATAAGTTTTAATGTTTACCGCAAAGGATCCTTGGTTATATCTCAAGCATGTGTAACCTTGTTATGATACTATGATTATTTGTGCTAACCCTAACCCTCAAGTCATGAGGATGTTGTATTTGTTTGTCCTTCCTTTTATTTTACAATGTTTGGATTCGAGGTCGAATACTTTTCATGAGATACATATGATGTTGGAGGTACTTGATGACTCCTTAGTGCTATTAAAAGATGCCAAATGATTGAAGATTACCATTAAGGAGGATCAAAGGACTTTGACGAGGTCGAAGGAGTGCAAAACGAGGCCCGAAATCTCCTTAGAAGTGTCATGCATCCAAGGCGCTTTGAATCCGCTTTTGATCCACTCTGGCATTTCAAGAGAGGTTCAAAACAACCTCGAGTAAGCCTTTTCTTATATTTGGATCACTTCTGGTCTTTAATTTATAATATTTAGCCAAACTATAAATTCTTGGTAGCTAGGCTTATTTTAGTTAGTTTTTGTTGATTGATAATGGTGAATTCATGAACCTCCATTTGGAATAATTGAGAGATTTGAAAAGCAAATGTTAATCTTTGATTAGAAACATCGGTTGTAAGGGAGATTCAATCCCTTTTTCGATCACATAAGAGTTAGGTGCTATTTGGTAATCTTTAAGGGAGGGTTTATGGGTTTGATACACCCTTTGATTGACCTTTTATTAGCAAATTTTGATACACTCTAGCATTTTAAGAGAGTGTCAAAACAACCCCTAGTGTGCCTTTTCTTATATTTGGATCACTTTTGGGCCTTAATTCTGTAATATTTAGCAAAACTATAATTACTTGGTAGCTAGGTTTATTTTAGTTAGCTTTTGTTGATTGACAATGATGAATTATGAACCTTCATTGGGAGTGTTTGAGAGCTTGGAAAAGCGAATGTTGATCTTTGATTAGAAATGTCAATTGTACAAGAGATTCAATCCCTTTTATGATCACGTAAGAGTTAAGTGGTATTTGGTAATCTTTTAGGGAGGTTTTGGTGTTTGATACACCCTTTGATTAACCTTTTGTTATCATATTTTTGTCCATCTTACTATCTTTGATATCCTATCTCTTAATCTTTACTTTTTTGAGTTTAGATTTGAGTCTTCATGGTAAGAATCGTATTAGGGTCGTAGCCTATGCTTTTAGGCAGCTTAAGGTTCATGAGAGAAATTACCCGACTCACACTTAGATTTGGCAGATGTGGTTTTTACCTTGAAAATCTGGTGCCATTATCTGTATGGGATACATGTGGATATTTATTTAGATAATAAGTGCTTGCAGTATGTGTTTTACGTAGAAGGAATTAAACCTCACGTACAGGTGATAGCTCAAATTGCTTAAGGATTATTAGGTTGGGGGAGATGGTATTCTGAGATATCAAGGAAGATTGTGTATTCTTAATATTGATGGGCTATAGAAAAGGATTTTGATTGAGGTATATGAGTCTATATATACAGTTCATCTGGGCTCAACTAAAATGTATCATGACTTGAAGGAAATCTATGGGTGGAATAATATGAAGAGAGATATGTCAAAGTTTGTTGCAAAATATATGGTTTGGTAGCAGGTCAAGGTTGAATATTTGAGGTCTGGTGACATATCCTAAGAGATAGATTTTCCCATGTAGAAGTGGGAGATGATTAATATGGATTTCATTATGGGTTTTCCATGGTCTCGAAATTAGTATGATTACATTTGGGTCATTGTGGGCAGGATGACTAAGTCTGCTCATTTGTTGCCTGTGAGGACTAACTATTCAGGAGAGGAATATACTAAGTTGTTCATTCAGGAGATTTTTAAGTTACATGGGGTGCCAGTGTCCATTATATCAGACCGAGGTACATAGTTTTCATCTTATTTCTGGCATGTATTTCAGAATAGTTTGGGTACTCAGGTGAACCTTAGCACCGCTTTCCACCCTTAAACGGATGCAATATTGGACTATTCAGACTTTTGAGGATATGCTAAGGTCATATGTGATTGATTTTAAGCAAAGTTAGTTTGATTATTTTCCTCTTATTGAGTTTTCTTACATAATAGTTATCATTCTAGCATTCAAATGACTCATTTTGAGGCTCTTTGTAATAGGAGGTGTAGGTCATCTATTGGATGGTTTGAGGTTGGTGAGACTAGGTTGTTTGGTCCTAACTTGATTCACCAAATCATGGAGAAGATGAAGGTAATTATAGAAAGACTCAAAGCTACTCAAAGTCACCAAAACTATTATACAGATGTGAGGCAGAGGGGGGTTGAAGTTCGAGGTTAGTGATTGGGTGTTCTTGAAGGTTTCACCTATGAAGAGAGTCATGATATTTGTGAAGAAGGGAAAGCTTAGTACTCATTATGTTGGTCAGTATCAAATTATGAGGAGGATTAAGAATGTTTTTTTTGAGTTAGAATTACCTGTGAGTTTTGATTCGATTCATCCTATTTTCCATGTGTCTATGCTGAAAAAATGTATGAGTGACCCTTCATTAATAGTGCCGATTGAGGGTGTTGGTGTTACGGATTCTTTGTCTTATGAGGAGGTCCTGGTTGAAATTTTAGATATACAAGTTCGTAGATTAAGGACAAAGGATGTAGCTTCAGTGAAGGCTCTTTGGAGAAATCAAAAGATAGAAGAATCTACATTGGAAACTGAAGAAGATGTGAGAGCCAAGTACCCGTTCTAGTTCTCCGTGTTGGATGAAAGTGTCTAAGGTAATAGTATAGTTTCCCTCTTATCGCTTTTCAAATCTTTCCTTGAATTCTACTACGTTCTTGTTATTCTCGGGCTAAAAGTGTTCGGGGACGAATGATTCTATAGGGGGATAATGTAAGACCCCATAAAATTTCAACCATCTTATTTTTTACTCTTCCGCGTGCATACTGTCAATTTTTGACTTGAATTATATTTTGGGATTTTAAAGGGTATTTTAGAAAAGCTTTAAAATTTTCAAAAGGGGTTCGAGGCTATTTTGGAACTCCAAGGCAGTGTGCCTCTACGATAATGGTGTGCCACGCCACTTGAGTTCCGTGATAGCAGCGTGGAATGGAGGCTAACTTCTGTGATATTGGTGTGCCATCTTGTTATGTTAAAATCCCTTAGTTTTTATTTTTTTTCACTTGGGGTGAGGGAATTTTGATCTTTTCACCCTTTACACGACTTATAAACATAAAAGTGACCTTTTTCCTCTTTGATTTTAAAGATCAAACACTCCTATTCTCTTCTCTACCACCTAAACCAAGAAAGCTCAAGGGTTTTAAAGAGAATTCAACATCCAAGCTCTCAACTTCGAATTCTTATCAAATTTTTTAATATTTCATGCATGTTGCTCATCCCTAACTTGTATTTTTATATTGTGGTATCTATTTAATCAATATTCATGTGTTTTAATTGATGGGTTTGACATTGGATTAAGGAATTTTGATTGTTATTACTTGAATTACTTGTCCCATGGTTTTAATTGTTTGTTCATGCTTTGATTGTTGATTTTTAGGACTGAATTAGTGCATTATTTTAATGATTTAAATGGAGGAAATGATTTTCTCCAAATTGATGAAATTTTGGCTTGATAATCGCATAACCTCAATCCACTTTATAAATTTAATTTTAAATATGAATAATTGTATGGTTTAACTTGTATTTTGAACCCACTGCATTGCATTAAATGATAAGCGAATGAATATGGTTTTGGATGGCCTTGGTGGCCTTGATTTTGAATTTTAAAATGGAACTTGGGAGTTAATTTGGTTATATGAATTGGTTTGACATAATTGTATTAGCTTGCAAGCATATTGGTATGACGATACCAAGTGATAATTGCCTTAATGAATGACTCTTGGATTAATGGTTTGTTTATGTGCAAACAATTTTAATTTGGGCTTAAAGGAAATTATGTAGCTCATCGTGAAGGTGTAGATCCCGGAAGGATCATCATTGAAAATCAAGTTTGCCGGCTTTGGGAGTTCATGTGACTGTGTACTTAGTGCACACATTATATATATATATATATATATATATATATATATATATATATATATACACACACACACACACACACATTGGGAGGGTTATGGCCTTGGTGTCTCTAGCCTTTCCTCGATTTTTCCTTGGTTCGTGCGGCTAACACACACTGGGGTCCTTCCAATAGGGGAAGCCCATCATGGCTCGTGGTGTATTTGAGATACCCGTCACGGACAGGTCCAAGGTCAGGTCGTGACAATTTCTTACTTACGTTATGATATTGGATATTGATTTTATTCAAGGAAATTGGTTTAGTTGCCTAGTTTATTGGCTAAGTGTGGGGTTGATGGTTGGGTTCATCTGTTTTCCCACCGAAGAGTTAGAGTGGGTGTCACACACGACGAGTTTGGATCGTGACACTTTCCGTTTTTATTTGTCACTTTTTATCTAATTGAATTTTCGTATTTACTTATTACTTTTGACATATCAAGAAAAAATAATTTTTTTCTATTTTACCCTTAGCATTAATTGTTTATTCTCTAAACCATTTTCAAGACATATTACTCTAAACATCAATTAATAGGGTTAAATGTTAAATAGTCATATTAATAATTGTTCTCTTAACGGGTGTGTCATGTCAAAAAGTGACAAGTAAAAGTGAGCAGAGAAAGTAATTAAAAATATACTTTCTCCGTCCAACAATACTTATCCACTATTGATTTGGCACCCATGTTAAGAAACAATAAATAATAAGGATAATTTTACAATGTCATCCTTTAAATATAATAAATTTAATTTCTTAGGAAATGCATTGAGTAATGAAGAGTATTTAATAAAAAGGGTAAAATGAATAGAAAAGGGTAAATTATTTATTAATTTTCTAAATTGAATAAATATTGTTGAACAATTATTTTTAAAACAGTGAGCAAGTAGAGTACTTAATCTAAAACTTTTGTAAACACACCTTAATAGAACTTAGTTTCAAATTCAATCATAAGATTCTAAAACATGTTGGAGCAAGATAAAATATATATTACTCTATACTTTTAAAAGTTTTACACCATTAATAAATAAATTACCGATTTTTCATTGAAAAGTCTATTTCTCTCTATATTATGGAAAACACAGTGGAAAAAAGAATATACACACAAACAAAAAAACTTGACAAATTGGAGAAAGACAAACTTAAAATTAAATTGTTTGTAGTTTGGTGTGAGATATAAGGTATAATAGTTTTGGGATAAAATATTTTTATTTTGTGTTTGATTGAATAAAGTATAGTCCAGTGATTATTTTTCCACTATTTATATCATAGTGATGAGATAAGTTGTCACAAGTAAAAGTGAATAGACGATTAAATACTCCTAATTAATAATCCCTTTATTCCTAAATAAGTAGTTCTTTAGTCTTTTAATGTTGTTTATAAATACGTGTTATTTTAATTAATCAAGAAAACATTTATGATGTTCTCCTAAACTTACTCTTCTTTAATAGTGAATTTTACATAACAAGAAATTATTAAAAAGTTACATCTTTTTAAAAATATTTATTAAAAGTAAGCCAGTAAAAACACTCTTTGTTCATTTTTTAGGAATTGATAATTTTTTTAAGAGTGTGTCTAAGCTAAATCAATTACTTATTTAAAAATGAAATAAATAATATTTTCTTAAGATACATATTAGAGTAACAGGATAAATAATTTGAGACGGGACAACAACCACTTAATGTGCTTAGAAATCGACTTGCTACTACCTGTTGAATAGGTCTGACGAAAAGGAATTTAATAACCTTTATTCTTAATTTGACTAAATCCAAAGAGTCGAGTTTAATATACGTACTTCTTACAGTTATATCAATAAGTTGATGAACTACCCACCTGTGACAAAGATTGCTAGTATCTTATTATTTAATGTTGCACTAAAATTTATTTTTATAATATTAATAACAAAATTTTGTAATATCCCCAGATTCTTTTACGTAGACAGTTGGAGATTCTTTAATTGAGACAGAAAGATAAAGACTTTCAGAATTGGTTAATAATTTACTCCAATGCTAACTTGCTGCTCATTTTGCCCCTACTTGAGTGCCCTGAACAAGCAGGAGTAATGGAACTTTTTTGGCAAAAAGGAAAAATAAAATAAATACTTTTCTTCAGAAACTAAAGATTTTAAACAAACTCAATTACAAATACATTATATGACTACAACAATAAATATTGAGTATAATTTCATAAAGTATGGTCTGAAAAGGATAGTGTATATAAAAACAATAGCAAAGTAGATATTTGGTGAACGGTATGCAAAATTAAATATGCATTCACAATAGCTAATATTTAACCTCATACACCATATAATTTTCCGGCAAAGGGCGTGCAACAAATCACCCATCACTTAAGGTGGTTCCGCCCGTGTTTGCAGACCTGACCTCTACCTTAGGGTAGAGCGGTTGTTTCTGATAGATTCCGGCTTAAGATAAAAACAGTACAAAAATATAAGAAATAACAAATAATAATAAAATGACATATAACAACAGAACAATTCTACAATAAAACAATACTATAATCAACCTACAGGAAATAATAGACAATAAAATAAAACGAAGAGTAAGTAGCAAGAGTAATACTACTGACTACTAGAATGGACAAGTCAATAAACTTCTATCTACTGGTATGGACACCCTCCTGTGTATTATCCTTCTATCCTAATCAGTGTCCTTCACACATTCTTATCTAAGGCCATGTCTTTGGTGAGCTGCAACTACATGCGACGTCCTAGCTATTCACCTCTCTCAATATTTCTGTGGTTTACTTCTACCTCTCATGGAAGTATCTTATCACATCTTTGTGCACTAGCGTAATAATATAAAAATCGACGAAAAAAAGGTCAACAGATAGAGTCAGTCCAAGACATCTAAGGTAAATCGACCTACTCTGTTGATTTTATTTTTTTTAAGAAAAATTAAATAAGAACCCGACGGACAACCATTGATTTTTTTTATCAACGCAAAAATGGATGAAAATTTTTAAAAAGTTTTTAAAATAAAACTAACACAATTTCAAGATTTTTTATTATTTCTTTTCATAAAAATCGAGGGACTCCATCAATTTTTGAAGTGATAAAAACAATGAAAATATTTCATCGAAGAGCTTGTGTGGTCGAGTGATAAAATTATTCAGAGTCATAGAAAGTACCTGAGTTTGATTTCAAGTAGATATTTTTGAAAACCGACCTTGTTCGTCCATTTTTATTGGTTTTAAAAAATCGACAGATAGGGTCATTTGTCCCTCGATTTTAACTGATTCTAATCAACTCTGTCCATCAATTTCACAATTTTGAGAGGCGGATGTTGATGGGTGTTAGTGCATCAGTTTGGCATATATTTTCCTAAAAATACCGACCCCATTCGGTGAAATCGATTCTCGATTTTTAACCTTTTTTAATAGCGGCATTGAAGTATCCGTTTATCTCCTTCATCACATGTTCGAACAATCTCAACCTTATTTTTTGCATCTTGGCTTCCATCGAAATTACTCCTACCTTGTCTTGAATATCGTTATTTCTTATTCTATCTCTCCCAGTTTACCCACATATTCATCATCCTAATCATCTTCACCATTTTCATTTTCTAAATATGTAAGTTCTTGATCGGCCAACACTCTACTCCAAACAACAAAACTGATCTAACCACCAATTTGTAGAACTTACCTCAAAATTTTTTAGGAACTTTCTTATAACAAAACACCTAATGCAATACTCTATTTCATACAACCTGCAGTCCTTCACTAATATAGTGAGTGACATCCTCATCAATCTTTTCAATTTTATGGATAATAAAGTCATGATGCTTGAAACTATCTCTCTTTTGGATGTGTTATATATCAAGCCTCACTTCCATTTCATCTTCATGTACCACACCATTTATCTTGCACTCCAAGTATTTTGTCTTTGTCCTACTCAATCAGAAACCTTTAGACTCTAGGGTCTGTCTTCAACCTCCTTCTTAGTGTTAACTCTATTGCAAGTCTCGTCAATGAGAACTACATCATTCGTAAATACCATACACCATAGAACTTTACTTTAAAGTTTTCTTGTCAATACATTTATCACCAAGGTAAATGAAAATGGACTAAGAATTGGTCCCAAGTGTAACCCCATTAAAATGAGAAAGTTCTCCAAGTCTCTTCCCACTATCTTTATTCAGGACGTGACTCCATCCTATGTATCCTTAATTGACCTAGGGTATGAACAAGTACATCTCTAGTCTCTAAGCACCTCCAAAGAACCTCTCCAAAACCTCTATCATAAACTTTTTAGGTCAGTGAACATAATGTGTAAGTTTCCCTTCCTCTTCTTATACTATTCCACCAGTCTCCTTACTAAGTTAGTGACTCCTATAGTCGAGCATCTTGACATAAATTTAACCTGGTACTCGTCAATAGTCATGTCCATCCTTACTCTTATCTCTACCACCCTCTCCTAAACTCCCAAACTTCTAAACTTATAGTGTGACTCAATAACTTGATATCCCATATAGTTATTACAATTTTGAATATCACCCTAGCTCTTGTGCAATAGAATCATCGTACTCCATCTCCATGATTCAGACATCTTTACTGTCTTGAACATGATATTAAACAGCTCAGATTTCCACTTCAAACCTTCCCCACCCGAGCCTTTTCAAAGTTCCACCAAGATCTCATTTGGCCCAGTCACTCTACCCCTACGCTTTCTAATAATAAGAACTTTTCACCTCCACAATCCTTATACACCTGTAATAATTATAATTATGATGCCTCTCTGAGTGCTTCGAATCTCCTAGCACAATGTCTTTTTTCCCATTTTGTTAAAAAATTTGTGGAAGTAGGATTGTCATCTTCTTCTAATGAGTGCCTCCTCCACCAAAACTTTTCCATCCCCATTTAATGTGCTTTACTTGGTCTCACAAACCCTTATTTCTGTCATATTGTCTAGCATGTATAACTTCCTGTCCCCACATTGTCCTCTAATTCTACGTACAAGAACAACTTTTTTTCCCCATCCAATAACTAGTTTTTTGCTTTCTAGCCATCTTATACTTATTTCTATTTGTCCATTTTTCCTTCTCATCTTTACTCTGTACCAACTTTGTGTGAGCATTTTTTCTCTTCTCCATCAATATAAAAAAATTACTTAAGGAAAAGGAAGAACCAAGTCACCTCGAGTTTTGATAATTGAATTATTTCTACTATGTTCTATTGCTATTGATTATAACTTTTAATAAAATAAATGTATTATATGTTGAAAATTTTACCGAAACAGATTTCTTAGAACTTAAGGGCTATCAAGGATATTGTCTGTAAAGACCTTTCATGGATAACAATGTATTTCATGAAATGTGACAAACTTGTCTATTATAAACAAAGAGTAGAAATAGAAAAAATAATAAATCAAAAAGCAAACCCATAAAAAATGAAAAAGAAAGTAAGAATAGATTATTTATTCTCCATCACACCATCTAAACAGAAAATGATATATGTTTCTTCTAATAATGGATCATAACCATCATAAAAAAAGATTTATTTATGATATTATGAAACATTAATATTCTGGAGGAAGAATCTGGACATTTCCTTCACACTGATATCCTATGAAAAAACTTGGAAAATTTTGGGAAAGTATTAGACAAGTGTACTAATGTGCCTTTATTAAATAAAGTATGCATAACTAAGTTTATTTAAAAATTAGTTGTTGGTTTTAGTGAAGTTAGATAGGAATCTTTCAGCTGTCAATTAATTGGCAAAGCTATCACTAGTGAGTCGATTAGTTGAGTAGTATATATAGATGTATAGATGATCAAAAGTCTGGTAACTGATTTAATTTTCTGACTAGAATGAAAATATCTTAGTTGCTTCTCTTTCTTTCTTCTTCCAGTTCATTGTAAAATCTGAGTTTTGTGTATTTTCTTCTGCAGTTATGTGAAATTTATCATGGTATCAAAATATTATTTGAATATATGGATTTAAGAATTTCAGCTAATAATTGGCTAAAATTATAGGGATTCATCGCAAATTTTTCAGTTTCGTACATGAATTTTTTGATCTTCTTCTTTTTAATTTGCTATGAAAAACATAGAAACTTGTACTGCACAGAGTATAGGTAGTTCTGGTGTAGCAACTGTTGTTATTGATCATCTACATCCATTGTATCTATATTCTTTCGATGCTTAAGGATCAACGTCAATAAGGACAGAGCTAACAAGAATGGAGAATTATATAATGTGGAGTCTCGCAATGAAGTTGGCTCTATTAGAGAAAACTAAATTGAGATTTATTGATGGATTGATAGCTCGAAGTCACTACAATGGAGAATTGGCAAAATAACGGTATCACTGTAATGCGATAATGGTTTTGTGGTGAATAGAAAATGTAATAAAAGTTTTCTTGCTGGAATTTTCTATGGCACTAGTGCAACTTTAATCTGGAAGGACCTTGAGAAGTGATTAAACAAGGTAAATAATTCACGATCATACTACTTACACAGAGAAATTGCAATACTGACACATGGAATTTCATCTATCCCTATATATTTTTCTAAGTTAAGAGTCTTATGGGATGAATACAGTACTTTAGCTCCTAGTCCTAGTTGTGACTGTGAGAGATCAAGGGATTTTGTTTTGCATTTGGAGAAACAAAGTTTATTTTCAATATATGATGCGACTGAATGATAGTTATGCAGATGCTCGTAGTCATATACTATTGATAAAGCCATTTCCTGGTATAAATCAAATTTATGTTATATTGATTCAAGAGAAAATTTAAAAGTAGTTTGTGGAAGGGTCATTTAATTCAGGTGACAAAATTGAACCAACAATATTGCTTACGGCTAAATATTAGAACATGAAGAAAAATATGTATTGTAATCATTGTAATATGAAGGAACATACTAGAGCCATTTGTTACAAGCTATAGGAGTGTAATTATTGCCATTCAAAGGGACACATTAGAGAGAAATATTGTAGACTCATTGGATATCCTCAGGATTACAAAAGAAAAAAAAGGCTAATGTGGTTGCAGATTTCTTAGAAGGACATCAATATTGAGGACCTACTATGACACATACAGGACAAATATTGCCATTGATGGCAACACCAAAACAATAATACATTGGACCTACATTGACACAAAAGCAATATAATTAGATTATAACAAGGTCTGTTCTAACACTTGAGAATATAATAGGGTACTAGCTATGCTGCATAATACACCTACTATAGAAGAAACTTCTTACACGTTAGGTAATTGCTCCATCATAAATGGATGGTTGATACTGGTGAAACTAATCACATGATTAGAGATAAGGATATTTTAAAAAATGACACTTTAGTAGAAAGTACAAAAATAGTTCAATTACCTATAGGAGAGTCTACTCATATTACACATGTTGGAAGTACTCAAATGTCAAAGGGTGATTATATATCTAACATCCTTTGTGCAGCAAATTTTAAGTTTAACCCTCTGTCAGTTTCTCAGCTGACAAAAGAGCTAAATTATTGTGCCTCTTTTTATTTAAACTTCTTTATTCTGTTGGTTCTATGTACTGGAAAGGTCAAGGAGGTTCGTAAGGTGCTTGAAGATTTGTATATTATCAACACAAGACAATAGACATACCATCAAAGAAGTGGGAGTTGACTTCTAGCAAGGAACATGGTGACCGAAGATCTTTGGCACAATAGGATGGGCCATGTTCTCATTGATGTTCTTAAAAGAGTTTCCTGATTTACGTTCTCACTATCCCTTTACTATGCAAAGTTATGATACTTGCCCTTTGGCAAGACAATATAGAATTTATTTTAATCCTAGTAGTATTAGGTATTTAGATATATTTGGATTGGTACACATGGATGTTTGGGGGGCTTACAAAGTTTCTACTCATCATGGAATGAAATACTTTCTTGCTTTCGTTGATGACTATTCTAGATGGACTTGGACTTTTCTTATGAAACTAAAGTCTGATGTTGTTATGTTGCTTAAAATTTTATTGTTATGATCAATACTTAATTTGGCACATTTTTTAAGACCTTGAGATTAGATAATAGTAGTAAGTTTTTCAATAGATATTGTCATAAGTTATTTCAGAATTATGAAATTATACACCAACATTCTTTTCCATATACCCTACAACATAATGCGGTACTTTAGAGAAAACATAGACATATTTTGAAGACTTCTATAGCTATTAAATTTCAAGGACATATTCCTGCATCTTTTTGGGGTGAATGTATTAATGTTGTTGTTTATATCATTAATAGAACCCCTACTGTATTAAATCACAAGACATATTATGAATTATTTTATCAGAAATCTCCTTCATGTAATTATTTAAGGGTCAATGGTTGTCTTTGTTATACAACTAAATTACCCAGAGGTGACAAGTTTGAAGCAAGAATTGTAAAATAACTTTTTTTTGGTTACGGAGTGTCACAAAAGAGGTACATATTCTTTAACCGCACACGTCATCTATCATCATTCAAATCTTTGACAACATAAAAATACCAAAAGCTCTGCCCTCCCTCTCTATCTATCTAATGAATGGAAGGGCAGAGGCCTTTGGTGTCCCCGAGTGTTCTTTGAACATATTTTTCCTTTTCATCTTTTTCCTTAACATAATGACCCCTCTTTCTGCATTCTATACTTTGTGATCCCTCAGTATGCACTTCTACCATTCTATTAGTTATTCCTACAGAACACTTGCCTAATCCTGTAATATCCCCTGCAGCTTCATTACCACAAGACACTAGTATTGTTTCTTCTATTGAACCTATTTCATTACCAGCTACAACTTTATTTACTCAGCCATAACTGGATCTTAGGAGGTCAACCAGATCATCTAAACCTCCCTTATGTTCTTCCTAAAGCTTATAATTATCTGTATACTATCGATAATGTTGTATGTTATTCAAATCTTCTTCCTAATTATAGGTCCTACATTACTTAGATTTCCTTAGATGTTGAACCACATTCATATACTAAGGTAGTTAAGGATGTCAGCTGGGTTGAATCTATGAAAGCTCAGATTACAGCTCTAGAGGCTAATATGAAACACTTTGGGTTCTGGTCCATAGAAATTTCATGGGTTTTGGACTTTCTGTACATCATATGACTTACCATACTAGTCGTATGGTGAGGGTACAGTGACCCAATCATATGTTGTCCAGTGTTGGGAGGTTGAGTTTTTGGAATAGGTACGACTTTGGTGGGTATAAGTCATATGATGGGTGATGGGTCATAGGTTGGGTTTTCCTATACTTATCTGAAACTTAGTAACTTAACTTGTATCTAAGTATGAGTGGCCCACCATGAATTGTGAGATAGGGTATGAGTGGTATAGTCCAACTCATATGTTGGACAGTGCCAACCCCTCATGATTATGCCTAGGGTACAATTGCATGGTACTAGTCGTATGGTTGGATACATTTTGGTTTTGGTGGTCGTATGTTGGATAGTGCTGGGGGTCCAAGGAATGCCTAGGGTACGAGTGGTGGGTACTACTCATATGATAGGGTACGGGTGGTACGGTAAAGTCATACCCTCCGACGGAAATTTAATACAGTTTAAGTTGGGAGTATTCTGGATATTTCACCTTATAACTCTTTGGGATTCCATAAGTTAAAACACCTTTTTGGGGCTTTATTAACTTATTTTCAATCGATGAAACACTCTAAACTCTCTCAAAATCTCGCAAGGCTAATGGGTTAAGCAAAATCTAGGGCTTCCTTCAAGGTGGTCAATCGAGGCTCATAGGGGTGATTTCTTCCCATCTTCTTCATAATATAAGGCATGTTACTCCTCCCTCATTGTTAGTTCCAACTAAAAGCATGTTTTATGAATTATTTTCATGGCATAATTGTTGTATGGTTTTGGGTTTTCAAATACATGTTGGGGGTTTTGGTTACAATGGTTGGTTATGGTTTTCCCAAATCTTTTACTTATGATTTTCATATTATTATGGTAGTTTGAACATTTGGTTGCATGGCAATTTCTAATTAGTACATTGTTTTGGCTTTGGAAGCACTATGCCCCCAACTTGTTTGATAAAAGCCTATGAGAATGTTTTTGCTTAAATTATTGGGCTTTTATTGAACTATGCATGGTATAACTTGGTAATGGAACCCTACATGGCATAAATAGTTTAAATAGATTGATATTGTTAAATTTTAAGGTCTTGGTGGTTATTGTTGGTCTAATTAAAAACCTGTGGGGTACGAGGGAATCCCCTATGAAAACATAATAATGATCACTTTTGAGGTACATGGGATTACCCTAAGTCAACTTAATAATGTAAGTTATGGGTACATGGGAATTCCTTATACTTAAAAAGGATAGCTAAGGACATTACTTGCAAGCTATGATCGGTATGATGATACCATAACTTATAGCCTTGATTAATAATAAATGGAATAGTGGTTTGGTTGTGTAGTAATGGTTTTAATTGGGCAATAATGGAGTGGTATGATAGTTAATCGTAAAGGTGTGAGTCCAATGGACAGACACTGCAAACTCATGTTTGACGACATGAGGATTGGTCATAGAGACCATATATGGTACTTATGAGGTATACGATAATCCCCTAAGTACACTTGTAGATATATATCATGAAGAGCGAAGGTACTCGTGAATCCCCTACTCCTATAGTATCTCTGGTTCGTGTGGCTATATGTATGGGGGCCAGTTCAAGGGGTTACACTGGAACCATATAGCCCATGGGTGGATCTAGGATGGTTGAGCTACCCATACCTAGGTTAATGGTTTAAAGGTATGCTAAACTCGGTTCTCTTTCCCAATATGGTTATATATGTGTATGTAAGGTTGTGAATGCATGTGGTTGTTTTAATTGGTTTTAAAGATTGGTATTATTTTATCCATATCATGATTAATTTCTAGCGTTCAACCACTAACCTATCTTTGGGCGGTTGTATTCGCATGCGATGTAGGAACCAACCATTCTACCCCTTCTGCTTAAGTGATCATACTTGCTATCAGCTGTTGGATTGAAGTGGTGAGCTTCAATATTCTGTAAGGTTCCATTTCATATCATGTATGTCTTTAAATATTCTGGTTATTTATAGGCATTGGTTTTTTCTATGGTTGGGGGCATGTCCCACCCGAATATTATTTTATTTTTGGTTAGAGGCTTTGTGAAGCTACTATAGGTTGGAATGGGCGGTGTTGGTATTGGTGTCATCCTTAATATTAACATTGGTATAGCGGATGATATCGTTGGATTATATTTATGATTGTTCCATCCTTATATGTTATGAACTCATACTTAGTTATTATTTTGGTTTGGTTTTAGTTATTGGTTGGATATTGGATGGTTGGACTTGCTTGGGTTGGTCACGATTATAGACCTATCCCAGAGTATGGAATTGTAATAAACTCTATCTTATTATATGATCATAATTCATCTGACTCAAGGGTAAATTTGAATGGTTGGGTTGGGTATCGAGGGGTGGTCTCTAGTCCTGGTTTGACTTAGGAGGCCCACTACGACAAGGCCCTAGTCTGGGTAGTGTCAAGTTGGTATTAGAGATTTAGGTTCATGATTAATTGGGAGTCTACAAAACTGTGTCATGTAGAGTCTCTTTTAAGGGTGTGTAGTGCACCACACTCATAAGAGAGAGGCTATAAGGCATTCAGGAACTGTTTCTATTCTTTGTGTTCTATTTTTAAGCAAGGAGTCTAAGTCCAAGAATCTTCTCTAATTTTGTTTGTTCGCTTTTTAGAGCATGCCTTGACAATCTGAAGTTCACAAAAACTCCCCTGTCCCAATCAGGGAGAACGTTGATGAGACACCCTCTACTCAGGGGATCCATACTCGATCTAGGGGTGTAGTACCAAATATTTCTAGATTTCCACCAATTCCTTATAGTCCTCCTCAGGCAGATGTGATGAATGTTGAGTTTCGTCCGTTGATTCATATGATTGCTCAGTTGGTGTCTTCTCCGACTGAGTATGGTGCATCTTCTATTCCATCTTTTGATGCCACAAAGGTTGGCTAGTTTATAAAGTTGAGTCTTTTAACTTTTACTAGTGTTAAAGTGGCGGAGGATTCTCAGGGTTTTTTGGATGAGATGGAAAAGATATTAAGGATTATGCATAAAGGGGTGGAGTTTGCAGCTTATCAGCTCAGAGATATGGTGTAGCAATGGTATGAGGAATGGTATAGGACAAGGAATGATATTGAGGAGTCATCTTTATGGGAGACTTTCTCCAATTAATTTTTGGATCACTTCTTTTCTCAAGAGATAAGAGAAGTAAAAGTGGGGGAATTTTTTAATTTAAAATAGGGGAAGATGTCGGTCAAGGAGTACTTCTTGAAATTTCACCAGTTGTCTAGCTATGCTCTAGAATTGGTGTCTGATATAAGGGCCAAGATGAGAAAGTTATCTTCAGGACTATCTCGAGATCTAATCCTTGAAATCATAACAGCATTGCTGATCAAGGACATGGATATTTCTTGGTTGGTTATTCCTATGCAATAGGTGGAGGAGGAAAAGAGAAAGTTGGTTGAGGTAGGGGAAAGGTAAGGTAAGAGGTTTAGGTTCTTTGAGCAAGGTGGACAACAACAAGGTGGTCGAGATAGTGGTAAGTGGCCAAATAAAAGTGAGGGAGTTCTGGTTCTTTCACTATAGCTAGTTCTCCTTAACCGAAGCAGTCGGGTAATAGGAGTCAACATGGTAGTGATAACTTCAGGGAACAGGGTGCCCAATCCTAGGATAGTGGGGCTCAGTCGGCCTCATCATGTCCTCTTTTAGGTACTGTGGTCATTATATCATGGTTTTAATGATGAAGGGAGGGACAAGTTCTTCAAATATGGTCAGCCAGGACATATGCTTAGAAATTTTCTGGTTGGTAAACTTCTTTGGGAGAGAATAAGATTTTGATTTCCTTTTCAACTGCTCCTTCACCAAAGGGTGTTGCTTCTGCATCAATTTTTGCTTCTAGAGCCGGCACTGGCTAGAATAGGTTATATGCTCTTGCATCCTGACAGGATTCTGAGGTATCGCTTGATATCGTGACTATACGTTATAACTTTTTTATTATGATGTGTATTGTTTTCTTGATCTGGGGTCCACTCTTTCTTATGTGACCCCATTTATGGTTATGTATTTTGATTTTGATTCTGAGGTTATTTTAGATCCTTTTTTTGTTTCTACCTCGGTAGGTGACTCTGTGGTTTCTAAAAGAGTTTATAGGGGGTGTGTGGTATCTATTGTTAGTAAAGAGACTTTGGTAGATTTGTTAAAATTAGATATGGTGGATTTTGAAGTCATTCTAGGGATGGATTGGTTACACTCGTGCTATGCATCCTTAGATTTTCAAACCCGTAAGGTTGTCTTTAAGTTCCCTGGTGAACCGGTTGTTGAATGGGAGAGTGGTTGCCTAGATCCTAAGGGGAAGTTTATGCCATATCTTAGAGCTTAGAAATTAATCTCTAAAGGGTGTCTCTATCATTTGGTACGGGTTAAAGACTAACTTGGAAGGTCTTTCTTTACATTTGAGTTTGGTGGTGAATAAGTTTCCAGAGGTCTTTCCGAATGATCTTCCTGGTGTTCCTCTGAATAGGGAGATTGAGTTTAGGATTAATTTGGTTTCGGATACTTGTCCAATGTCTATTCCTTCTTATAGAATTGCTCTGGCTGAGTTGAGGGAACTCAAGAAGAAACTTCAGTATCTTTTGTATAAGGGTTTCATCCATCCTAATGTGTCCCTATGGGGTGCACTGGTGTTATTCGTGCATAAGATAGATGGTTCCCTTCGAATGTGTATTAACTATAGAAAGTTGAATAAGGTGACGGTTAAGAACAAGTATCCTCTTTCAAGGATAAATGACTTGTTTGATTAGTTGTAAGGTGCCAAATTCTTTTTAAAGATAGATCTTCTGTCTGGATATCATCATCTTGAGATTAGGGAGGTGGATATCCTAAGACAACATTCCTATAATACCCCATACTTTTCGTAGTTTTGTTTAGCCCCTAGTGTGTCATGGGTCAACTACAAAAATGTATGACTCTTGATGCGTGTAAAATTTTCCAGCTCTAGACCCACCAAATGGTAAATAAATGAATTAGCTTACCAACGATACCAATTTCACCTTAATCCGATACTCAGGTGAGATGTTTGACACTATTTTGTGCAAGACAGTGGGTCAACGCAATAGCATCTCATCGTGGTGGAGGGAAGATTCGCAATTGTCCATTTTCCAGTGAAGCACCATGATTACGCCTAGTCACGGTGAAGTAAAAAATCTCACTCGTCCCTTTCCAGTAGCTTACCACAATTTTCCAGTATCACGCCAGAATTCTCGATGGAACAAACACCGCATCGCGGTGGAGTTCAAAATAGCACTCGTTCTTTTCCAGTGATGCAACATAATTCCGCCGCATCGCACCAGAGCCCAAAATGGTACTCGTGCTTTTCAAGTGAGACACCGCGATTGCGCCGCTTCGCGCTGAGGCCAAAAATTGAAATTCCAGTTTTGAACTAAAAATTTAAAAGGGCAATTTAGTTATTTCCCAAGCCTCCAAATCTTGTAAAACACTCGATTAAACTATTCTAAGCATTATACGCTAACTTTTCATCAAATTACTCTCCTAGAAACCCTAAAACCTCAAATTTCAAACCTTAAGAAATCCAAATTCCATCATTCTTTTTCCAAGATAACCCAAAATTCAAAATTCCCAATTCAAGATCTTCATGAAACAATCTTCAAGAGCAGCAATAGAAACTCAAAGTAGAAACGTCTTCATTTATTCATTGATTAAGGTATGTGAAGTTTTCAAAAAGGATAATTCTTTCATCCTTGTGACCAAAATTAGTTTTTGAATTTAATTTCACATCAATTTACATGAGTTTCAAATTAGGGTTCATACCCAAATATTGCTAGTTGAAGACTGTGATCCTACAAGTGATTTAAATGTTGAATTGCATGACTACTTTCGTATTCATATGAGTGTGACATTATTTTTCAAGATTTAGAATTGAATTTCAAGATTTTCATTATTTAACATGAACTTTTTGATGATTGACATGATTAGAAGCATGGGTTATTAAGCCATAGTTTGAATGTTGATATTTCAAGAAGATTATGCTTTTAAGCATCCTATAATTAGTTTATATTCAGATTTTGAACAAGATTTGATCTTTTGATCCTCGGCTTAGATATAGAATCCACTTTACAGTTTCATTACAGTGTATAGTGAACAGATGCATGATTGATTTTCATTGTAAACCCTTATACTAGTTTTAAAAATAGTTTTTCTATAGAATGAGCATATAGATTAAAGAGAGTAGTATTTAGCACAGAGTTGGGTATGTTCACATGACCCAGAACTATGAGCCAACGTAGGTTCAGATTATCAAATTATTACCATTTCTATATGGATGACAGTAACAGATGTGATCACTTAGCTTAGGCTATACTCCTTGGCAAGACTATGAAACCTCTTCCCAATGTGAATTTTTCTCATAAGAGAACTAGACGTTGGACACTGTGATAGCTCACATAGTGTTTGTTGGTTAGAAGAACCTCCCTACAGAAAAGAGTAATAATAATAAAAAAAATTTCAAACTAAGTGTAAAGGCTCACAACTTTATTTAGATATTGCTTTACATAAGACATTAGCAACTAGATTTTTTCTTTCAGTTTACAGATATAAAAGTAAGTCCTTTCTACACTTAGGCTGCATGATTTAAAGATAGAACACAAGTAAAACTCTTAGAACTAAGTGTTATGACTCACTATATTTATATAGCAAGCTTTACTACTCATGATTGTGATTCTCAGTTTTTAGTTATTAAAGCTAATGTGAGTCATCTAACTTAGCATGCATTTTTTTACAAATTTATAATAATGTTGTGATATTGTTTTACTTATGCATTCACCCCCATATGCTCAGTATATTCCAAAAGTACTGATCCATATATATGTCTATGTGCTACATTGTTTAATAATGCAGGTTCAGGTGCTCAGTTTCAGCAGCGTGAGTAATTTCGAGTATCTCTATCTACATCTAGACAGTTGGTGAGTCCTCATAGTTTGGTGACCCAGTCATTTAGATTTTCTATCTTATTACAGTTGTTGATTCAATATTTTCAGTCAGTTCGAGTCAGTTGAAGGCTTGTCCCAGTAGCTCTCTAGCTGCTAGTAGTAGAGGCTTGTCAGACTGCTTGATATAATTCAAATTTTCAGTATTGATTGTTTAGACTTATAAGTCTAATAATTTCATATATCATGTTCAGATAATTTTAGCTTAGATCAGACAGACTTCCGCATTAATTTCATGTTTATATTTCTCTATTATGAGTTTTAGATTTAGTAGAAGGCTTATAGGGTTAACTTAAGGCTACTCATAGTCTTGAGCACCATGTGACTCTTGGGACTCGTTTTGAGGACATTGAAAACTTGGTATTAAAGCCTAAGGTTATAAGGGTCTTAGAGAGTCAGACAAGCAGCATTACGTAGAGTGTTGATTATGGTTATGAAGTGCGCTGCATTTATGAGCAAGAGGCTATGCAACATTTTAGGAAATCATCATTTTATTTCATTATCTATCATGTTTACAGTGTCTTTATCTGCTTTTAAATTGTGCTCTTATGTGATAGTTAAATATATCACCTCACCAAGCTAATGCACACAAAAATGATAACTAGCCACCTCAGCCTGTTGACCCTCTAAATGAAAATGTATCCCATGCTAAATTTTGGGTTGAATTTTAGGTATTGGCCTAAGCTGTGACTGCCAATGTCAAGGGAAACCATCAGGCGGCAGTCCCACTTCAGCAAAATAGGGATTTAGCAGCAGCCAGAATTCGTGACTTCATGAGAATGAATCTGCCTGAGTCCTTTGGATCAAAAGAAGGTGAGGACCCACAGCTTTACTTAGATGATATGAGAAATATCACTTAGATTATGTATGTTTTGAGGAAGAGAATATAGAGTTAGCATCCTATGGGTTGAAGGATGTGGCGTATGATTGGGTGGTTATATGAAAGAATGGTAAAGATGAGAATGCAGCTCATATGAGTTGGCAGGTATTTCAGGATACATTTCTAGATAGGTTCTTTACGCATGAGATAACAGAAGCTAAGGTAGAGAAGTTTGTGAACTTGAGGCAGGGCTGATGATAGTGAAAGAGTAATACCTTAAGCTCAACCAGTTGTCTAAGTATGCCCCTGGTACGATAGCTGACGTTAGGCAGAGTATGAGTAAGTTTGTAAATGGAGTATCTAGTTTAGTTGTCAAGGAGTATAGTACTGCCATTTTTATTGGGGATATAGATCTTTCTAACTTGATGATTCATGAAATCAAGGCAGAAAAGTTGAATGGGGCAGAGAAGGGAAATAAGAAGGCTAAAACCGGGCAGTTTAAGTATGGACAGACAATGTTTAGAGGGGCAAATCATTTGCAGTTTCAGAGTTTCTCGTCTATTCCAGCACCATCTTCAGGCAGTGCTCCCGCGCCTAGAGTTAGGTTGGAGCATTGGGGTAAGACTTCTATGTCCAGATCTCAGAATAGTGTGAGTGGAAAACCCAGTTATTCTTCAAGTGCTAAGTATGGTAAGAATCATCTTGGTAAGTATTTATTGGGACAGAAAGGTTGTTATGGTTATGGTAAGTTGGGACATGGAATCAAAGAATGTCCTCATTCTAAGTAGAGGAACAGGGATGTTCGTCCCCAGACTCAGGCTACTAGCGCACCATCTTCTCTAGGTCACCCAATTCCTCCTCAAGGCGCATCATCCAGTACTAGTGCCAGTCAATGCTAGAATTGGTTTTATGCTTTACCATCCCATTAGGAGAAAGAGAGTTCACCGGATGTTATTACTGGTATACTTTGTGTCTTTCATGTTAAGATTTATGTGTTATTAGATCTAGGGTTAAATCGCTCTTATATGACCCCCCTTGTTACAGTAAATTTTGAAGTAGGTCCTGAAAAACTTCCTAAGCCTTTCTTAGTTTCTACCCCAGTAGGTGAGTCAGTTGTTGTTGACAAGTCTATAGAAAATATCCTATCACTGCCCTTCATAAGATCATGTTAGCAGACTTAATAGAGCTATATATGGTAGACTTTGACATTATTCTGGGTGTGGATTGGCTCCATTTCTATTATGCATCTATAGATTGTCACACCCGAGGGGTGAAGTTTCAGTTTCCATATGAGCTAGTCTTTGAGTTGGAAGGAAATTCAGTGTCTCCCAAGAGTCATTTCATATCCTATCTTAAAGCCAGAAAGTTGATATCAAAAGGGTGTATCTATCATCTAGTTCGAGTCAAAGACACTAAGTTTAAGGCTCCAACAGTTCAGTCAGTCCTTTTAGTCAATGAGTTTCCTGAGATTTTTTCCAAAGTTTTGCCAAGGGTACCTCCCGATAGGGAAATAGAATTCGGTATTGACCTTCTTCCAGATACTCAGCCCATCTAAATTTCTCCATATTGTATGGATCCAATCTAGCTTAAGAATTTAAAAGAGCAGCTTAAAGGCCTCTTAGATAAAAGTTCATAAGGCCCAGTGTCTCTCTATGGGGCACTTCCATTCTATTCGTACGAAAGAAAGATGGTTCTTTACAAATATTCATTGACTATCATCATATGAATAAAGTCACAATAAAAAACAAATATCCTCTTCCTAGGATTGATGACTTATTCGAACAACTCTAGAGTGCAAGTTATTTCTCTAAGATAGACCTTAAATCCATCTATCATCAGCTTAGAGTAAGGGAATGTGATATTCCAAAGACAACTTTTAAAACCCGTTATGGTCATTTCGAGTTTCTAGTCATGTCTTTCAGGTTGATAAATGCCCCAATAGCCTTCCTAGACTTGATGAACAGAGTGTTCAAACAGTGTCTGGATATGTTTATCATAGTCTTTATCGATGATATTCTTGTCTATTCTTGTAGTGAGGATAACAATACAGACCACCTTAGAATTGTGTTGCAAACTCTTAGAGATCACCAGTTGTTCGCCAAATTCAGAAAATGTGAATTTTAGCTAAGATCAGTAGCTTACCTTGGTCATATTATTTCCAGTGAGGGAATTAGATTTGATCCCCCAAACACAGAAGCAGTAAGAAACTGGCCTAGACCTATCTCTTCATCAGACATTTGAAGTTTTTTAGGTTTAGCTAGCTATTACAGATATTTTGTTGAATGTTTTTCATCTATTGCATCCCCTATATCTAGATTAACTCAGAAGAAAGTTAAGTTTAGTGGTCAGATTCTTATGAGAAGAGTTTTCAGGAGTTGAAGACTCGACTTACTTTTGCTTTAGTTTTAGCACTACCTGATGGTACAGATGGATTCGTTGTCTATTTTGATACTTTTAGAATCGGTCTGGGTTGTGTTTTGATATAGAGAGGTAAGGTTATAGCCTATGCCTCTAGACAACTTAAGCCTCACGAAAAGAACTACCCTACCAATGATCTTGAGTTAGCTATTGTTGTCTTTGCATTGAAAATTAGGAGGCACTATCTTTATGTGGTCCATGTTGATGTATTCACGGATCACAAAAGCTTGCAATATGTGTTCACTCAGAGGGAGTTAAATCTTTATTAGAGAAGGTGGTTATAATTATTGAAGAATTATGACATGAGTGTGTTATATCATTCGGGCAAGGCCAATGTAGTGGCATACACCCTTAGTAGATTGTCTATGGGCAGTGTTTCCATGTAGAGAATGATAAGAGAGAATTAGTTTGGGAAGTTAACCGGTTAGCTAGATTGGATATGAGGTTGGTTGACTCAACTGAAGAGAATGTTTGGGTCCAGAGTAGTTCAGAATCTTCTCTAGTTTTTTATGTGAAAAAGAAGCAGGGTAAGAACACTAGTTTGGTCAAACTAAAGGGTTTAGTTAAAGACCAAAAGGTAGAGTTTTTCTCTCAAAGAGGAGATGGTGTGTTAAGATACCAGAATAGATTGTGTGTGCCATGTGTTGATGATTTGAGGTAGCAGATTATGGCAGAAGCGCATGGTGTGCGTCACTATTCACCCAGGATCCACCGAGATGTACTGTGATTTACTAGAAGTCTATTGGTGGAGTGCTATGAAGAGAGATATCACATAATTTGTAGCCAAGTGTGCAACTTGTCAATAGGTTAAGGTAGAGCAACAAAGATCTTGTGGCACATTGCAGGAGTTTGATATTCCCACTTGGAAGTGGGAAGAGGTGAATATGGACTTTGTGATAGTATTACCCCATTCACGTCGATAGCATGATTTGACATGGTTTATTATAGACAGATTGACCAAATCAGTCCACTTCTTGCTAGTTCACATATCCTACACAGTTGAAGATTATGCTAAGCTATATATCAGAGAGTTGGTTACATTGCATAGAATTACCTTGTCCATTATTTCAGATAGGGGTACTTAGTTTACCTCCTAATTTTGGAAAGCCTTTCAAAAAGTTCTTGGTACCCAAGTTCATCTTAGTTCATCCTTTCACCCGCAAACAAATGGTCAGGCAGAGAGGACCATTCAGACCCTATAGGATATGTTGAGAACATGTTTTCTTGATTTCAAAGGCAGTTGGGATGACCACTTGCCATTGATTGAGATTGACTACAATAACAGTTACCATTCTAGTATTTAGATGGCCCCTTTTGTGGCTCTGTATGGGCGGAGATGTAGATCACCATCGGTTGGTTTAAAGTGGGTGAGGCCGCTTTGATTGGGCCAGATATGGTTTTTAAAGCCATGGAGAAAGTTCAGTTGATTCGAGAGAGATTAAAAGCAGCTCAAAGTCATAAGAAATCTTATACATACGTAATAAGGAGAGATCTTGAGTTAGATGTAGATAATATTACGCATTTAAAGGTTTCTCCCATGAAAGGGGTGAAGAGATTTGGCAAAAATGGGAATCTTTATCCCTAATATGTGGGTCCCTACAGAATTTTAAGTCGTGTGAGGAAGGTAGCGAATGAGCTTTAGCTACCTGCAGACTTGTCATTAGTACACCCAATGTTCTATGTATCCTTATTGAAGAAGTGTATGGACGATTCAACTGTTGTAGTCCCTCTAGAAAGCACAAATATTCAGAATAGCCTTTCATAGGAAGAACTTCCAGTAGATATTCTTGATCACTAGATCCATAGACTAAGGAATAAAGAAGTTCCCTTGGTCAAAGTTCTGTGGTGAAATCAGTCCATTGAGGGTGCTACTTGGGAAGCAGAAGCAGACATGCGTACCTAGTATCCTCACCTCTTCTCCACAAACCCAGATTCAACCTAAGGTAACAGTCTTTCTTAACCCAATTCTTTTCCAGTCTCAGTTTCAGCTATGGGATTATCTTCATGTCAAGTTATGCATTCACATATTAGTACAGATGCTCAGTCTATTGTAGATTCAGTCATACATTTTTTTTTCAGTTATATGTGCCAGTATATAGCCTAAGTTCCTCAGTATCCTCAGTTTAACTAGTCTCATTCGAGGATGAATATTCCCAGGGGGAGATATTGTAATACCCCATCATTTTCTTAATCCCGTTTAGCTCCTAGTGTGTCATGGGTCAACTACAAAAATGTACGACTCTTGATGCATGTACAATTTTCCAACCCTAGACCCACCAAATGAGAAATTTTATTGTGGGTGAGGATCACCACGTCATATTTGTGGGAGGGTCTTTTTTTAATGGAAAAAAACTTTGGGTCCCACATTTTTTATTATCGACCAATTTTATATTCATCCTACACACACCCAGCCCCCTCCCCCAAAACCCCCCAACCGCATCCCTAGCCATTCTTTTTCCTTCCCTTCTTCTTTACTCCTTCATTGTTCTTCACCCATGTATGGGCATGATGTTTAACAAATTTCAAACCCTCTTATTTTTCTATCCATTCTTTCTATTCTTTTCTTTCAATATTTTTCTCCTTTTTTCCTCTTTCAATATCCATAAAAAAGCTCTTTACTCCCTCTCTTATTCTTCACCATGTCCATTATTTAACAAACATGTTTTTTGTATAATTACTCTGAAAATTGATCTAAGATTTTCGTGAGTTGATGTAAAATTTAAATGTTCTTGATAGGTTATAATTTTTTTTGTGTGTGTGCCATGAAACAAAAAAAATTCGCGCGCATATATTTAATATCAAAGTGATTTTTAACATTTCAATTGTTTATTTTATATGGAATATGTGGGATAACACCATAGCTTATAGTTGATAAGAAAGTGAAACTCACCGTTCCTTTTACCTTCACCTCTCTTGTATTTGAGGTACTCATAAGGTCTCAATGACATTATTAAAAATCAATAACAACCTCTTATAATAGAGGGAAAAAGGATAAAAAGAAAAGAAAGAAATTTATGAATATTGAAAGAGGAAAAAGGGAGAAAAATATTGAAAGAAACGAATAGAAAGAATGGATAAAAAAATAAGAGGGTTTGAAATTTGTTAAACACCATGTCCATACATGGGTGAAGAACAAAGAGGGAGTAAATTAGAAGTAAAGAAAAATAATGGTCGGGGATACGGTTGGGGGGTTTTAGGGGAGGGGGGCTGGGTGTGTGTGTACGATGAATATAAAATTGGTTAATAATAAAAAAAAATGGGATCCACAGTTTTTTTTCATTTAAAAAAGTCCCTCCCACAAATATGACATGGAGAGCCTCACCTACAATAAAATTTCTCCGACCAAATGGTAGATAATTGAATTAGCTTTCCAACGAAACCAATTTCACCTTAATCTGATACTCGGGAGAGGAGTTATGACACTTTTCATGAAAGACAGTGGGTCAATGCGATAGCACCGCATCACGAAAGAGGGAAGATTTGCAATTTTCCATTTTCTAGTGAGGCACCGTGATTACTCCGTGTCATGGTGAAGTTCGAAATTCCACTCGTCCCTTTCCAGTAACTCACCACAATTTCCCAGTATTGTGCCAGAATTCTTGATTGAACAAACAATGCATCGCGGTGGAGTGTAAAATAGTACTTGTCCTTTTCCAGAGACACAATGCAATTATGTCGAATCACACCAGAGCCCAAAATGACACTGACCTTTTCTAGCGAGACACCGCAATTGCACCACATCGCGCTGAGGCCCAAAATTTGGATTCCAATTTCGAACTTAAATTTTCAAAGGGTAATTTAGTCATTTCTCAAGTCCCCAAATAGTGTAAAACACTATATTATACCTATTCTAAGCATTATACGCCAACTTTTCATCAAATTACTCTCCAAGAAACTTTAGAACCTCAAATTTCAAACCTCTAGAAATCTAAATTCCACCATTCTTTTTCCAAGATAACCCAAAATTCAAGATTCCCAAGAAATAATTTTCAAGGGCATAAATAGGAACTCAAAGTTCAAGCTTCTTCATTTATTCATTAATTAAGATATGTGGGATTTTCAACAAAGATAATTCTTTCATCCTTGTGACCAAAATTAGTTTTTGAAGCTAATTTCACATGAATTTACATCGGTTTCAAATTAGGGTTCATGCCCAAAATGTTGTTATTTAAAGACTATGATACTACAAGTTATTTAAATGTTGAATTGTATGTCTACTTTCGTATTCATATGTGTGTGACATTAATTTCTAGATTTAGAATTGAAATATCAAGATTTTCATTATTTAGCATGAATTTTATGATGATTATCATGAATTAGAAGCATGGGTTATAAAGCCCTAGTTTGAATATAGATATTTCAAGAAGATTATGCTTTTAAGCATCCCATAATTAGTTTATATCCAGATTTTTAACAAGATTTGATCTTTAGATTCTCAGCTTAGATATGGAATCCACTTTACTATTTCATTACAGTTTATAGTGAACAGGTGCATGATTTGGTTTTCGTTGTAAACCCTTATACTAGTTTTATAAGTGGATTACCTACAAAATGAGCATACTAGTTAAAGGGAGTAGTATTTAGCACCGAGTTGGGTATGTTCACATGCCCCAGAAATACAAGCCAACATAGGTGCAGATTATCAGATTATTTCCATTTCTATATGAATGACAGTTACAGATGTGATCACTTATCTTAGGTTATACTCCTTGGCAAGAGTATGACACCTCTCCCCAACGTGAGGTTTTCCCATAAGGGAACTAGGCGTTGGACACTATGATAGCTAACATAGTGTATTTCGTTTAGAAGAACCTCTCTATAGAAAAGAGTAATCATAATAAAAAAGCTTTTAGAAACTAAGTGTAAAGCTTCAAAGCTTAATTCAGATATTGCTTTACATAAGACATTAGCTACTAGATTTCAGCTTTCAGTTTATAGATATAAAAGTGAGTTCGTTCTACACTTAGGCCGCATGATTTGAAGATAGAACACAAGTACAGCTTTTAGAACTAAGCGTTATGAAATTTATACAGCAAGCTTTACTACTCAAGATTATGATTCTCAATTTTCAGTTATTCATGCTAATGTGAGTCATCTACGCTTAGCATGCATTCTTTTACAAATTTATAATAATATTGAGATATTATTTTACTTATGCATTCACCCCCATATGCTTAGTACATTCCAAAAGTACTAATCTACATATATGTTTATGTGCTACATTGTTTAATAATGTAGGTTCAGGTGGTTAATTTTAGCAGCGTGAGTGCTTTCGTGCATATCCATCTACATACCAACAGTTGGTGAGTCCTCATAGTTTGGGGACCCAGTCATTCAGATTTTCTAGATTATTAAAGTAGTTAATTCAGTATTTTCAGTCATTTTGAGTCAGTTGGGGGCTTGTCCCAGTGGCTCTCTAGTTGTTAGTAGTCGAGGCTTGTCGGGCTACTAGAAATAATTCAGATTTCCAATTTGATTGTCCAGACTTTTGAGTCTAATATTTTTAGATATTATATTTAGATAATTTTATCTTAGATTTGACATACTTCAGCATTGATTTTATGTTTATAGTTCTCCATTATGAGTTTCAGATTTAGTAGAAGGCTTACAGGGTTAGCTTGAGGCTACTAGTAGTCTTAAGCACATTATGACATCTCGGGATCTATTATTTAGGTGTTACAATTCCATACTCGGTATGGGCACTTTAAGTTATTGGTTATGTCATTTGGTTTGACCATTTCCCCAGTGGCATTCATGGATTTGATTAATAGAGTATTTCATAAGTTTTTTGATAAGTTTTTCATTATTTTCATAGATGATATTCTGGTGTACTCTAAGAGTGAGCTGGATTATGCCAATCACCCCCATGTGGTGTTACAGACCTTAAAGTAGAAGTAGTTGTATGCCAAATTCTTGAAGTGTGAATTTTGGTTGAACACTGTCACTTTCCTTAGTCATATTATTTCTAGTGAGGGGATTATGATGGATTCAAAAAAGGTGGCAGCGGCTAAAAGGTGGCCTAGACCTATGACTCCAACTGATATTTAGAGCTTTTTGGGTTTGACCAGGTACTATAGGAGGTTTTTGGAGAGTTTTTTATGATAGTTGCCCTACTGACTAAGTTGACTCAAAAGTAAGTAAGGTTCTCTTGGCGGGATGCTCGTGAGGTTAAGCTAACTTTAGCTCCAGCTTTGACTTTGCCTGAAGGCAATATAGGATTTGTGGTTTAGTGTAATGCATCTTGAATGGTACTTGGTTGTGTTTTAATGCAACACAGTAAGGTGATTACCTATGCTTCCAGGCAATTGAAGATGCATGAGAGAAACTATCCCACTCATGATTTAGAGCTTTTATCAATGGTGTTTGCTTTAAAATTCTAGCAACATTATTTGTATGAAGTGCACGTAGATATCTTTTCTGATTATTAGAGTCTACAATATGCGTTCACTCAGAAAGAGCTTAACCTCAGGTAGAGGAGATAGCTTAAGCTTCTCAAGGATTATGACATGAGTCTTTACTATCTAGGTAAGGCTAATATTATTGCTGATGCTCTTAGCAGATTGTCCATGGAGTGTTTAGATCATGTGAATAATTAGAGACAGGAGTTGGTGAAGGATATTCACCGCTTGTCTAATCTTTGAGTTTGCCTTTTGGACTCCAAATATAGTGGTATGTTGGTACAGGAAATGGTTCAGTCATCTCTTAGTGCAAAGATCAAGGAAAAGCAAATGTTAGATCCTATCTTGATCAAAATCAAGGGTAATGTAGGTAGACAAAAGGTAATCATATTTGAGATCAGTGGTGATGGTACCTTACGGTACCAAGGGAGGTTAAGTGTTCCTGACGTTGATGGTTTGTGAGAAAGGGTATTGGATGAGGTTCATGAATCGTGCTACATTGTTTATCTCAATTCAACAAAAATGTATTATTATCTTAAGGACATGTATTAGTGGAATGGTATGAAGAAGGATGTGGCTGATTTTGTGGTCAAATGTCTGGTGTGTCAATAAGTGAAAGTTCAGCACATGAGGACTGGAGGCTTGTATCAGGAAATTAAATTTCTTGAATAGAAATAGGAAGTGATCAACATAGATTTCGTTACCGGTATTTCTCGATCTGGAAACCAATTTTATTCGGTTCATCGTGGATAGGATGACAAAGTCAGCTCAGTTTTTGCCAATGAAGACTAATTTTTCAGCTGAGGATTATTGATAATGCTCAACTTACACGTCAATTTAAGCGCAAGGCGATCGTCGTCAATATATTTACCCAACTTTGGAGTTGGGGTCGAATCAATAATGAGCAATGTGAGTGGTGATCAAATTAATTCAAAATGATAGATACAAGTTAAATTCAAACAAATGAAATAAAAAGATAAAATGGGGGATAGGTTCCTTCACTAATGTTTCTTTTTGGGTTTTTCTAGTATAAATTTGGGGCTATGAATAATTAAAGTTTTAACAATTATGCGCGGATATAGGGATTATGCATTACTAAGGGAGTAACATGTGAGAGTTAGTCATCATCATTAATTTAGTAAACCAAATATGGGAAGGCTTGGTTATAGATTTTGATGCTAGTCTTTCGACAAAACACCAAACTTTCACCCATTGATCCTTTCGATTACCTAATAGGTATGTTCAATAATTAGTAACCGCAACCTCAACCTAGGCATCCTTATTTCTAAGATGACACCCATGGCATAGTCAACCTCATATTCACCCTTATGTCTAAGATAGTGAAAATTTAGCAAACTACAAACATAATTGTATACCATTGCTTTGGTCTCCATATCCCTCTTTCGAGGATGATATGGATTCCTACACTTTACCAAAAATCCTTTTTTTGAAGATATCTTTGAACTTTCTAGAGCTTGGAGCTTTCACTCATCAAACCCATGTGGGTATTTGGGGCTTTCACCTATCAAATCCCCACCAATATTGCATAGTAATAATAAAACCTATAAACATAAACTACCAATTAGATGCTAATAATAAAAACCCACACATACTAAAAACCCTATTCACACATAACCTCAAGAGGGAGATATAGCTACACATAAGATAAATAAGCATAGATATACCCATAATCTCCATTAAAATAATTGTTGAATAATTAAGTGAGTGTTACTTCAAACTTGGCTCTCCCACAATATCAACAATGGAAGTGAGCAAATCTTCCACTTAGAAAGTCTCTAATGTATTCTTCACCTAAATTTTATAAAATATTTTCTTCTCCAAAAATGGAGGTTATGAAGTCTAAAGCTAAACCTAAAAATTTGGGAAGATGGCAAATTATTGTTGAATAAAAGGGTTTGAGTCATTTTTGTCAAGTTGGGATCAGTACGTGCAATTACAGTTTTTTCTTTGGGCTGAACTCCTCCACTAGGCCGTGATCGCGTAGGTCTAGCTGCGACCGCAGCTATGCGACCATATTTTACCTCTGTGATTGTGAACAATTGACCATCCTTGACTACTACGACCGAGATCAGTAGATCGCGACCATGGTACTTGAGGCTCTTCTATTTCAGGTCTTCAGCTGCACTTTCTTGCTCTTTTTTTATCATTTTGAGCTCCAATTCACATTTTTCCATTAAACTCTATGCTTATAAGAAGTGGATATTAGTTTATCTAATCACAATTATGTCTCATTTATTCATCCATAACAAGGTAATGTGCACGAATAATAAGTGTGATTGAATGGTAAACTCACCACTCATCAATTATACGAGGTTGTATTCTCATAAGATTGTAAAGCTGCATGGGGTAACTATTTTGATTATCTTTGATCATGGTACATAATTTTTATCTCACTTTTGGTGATCATTTTAGAAGGGGTTAAGGACTAAGGTTTGTCTAAGTACTGCTTTTCACCCACAGTCAGATGGACAAGTAGAAAGGACTATTCAGATGCTGAAGGATATGTTTCATGCATATATGATTGATTATGGTGATAATTGGGTTGAGGATCTACCTATTATAATATTTACTTGCAACAATAGCTATCATTTTAGCATTGGGATAGCCCCTTTTGAGGCATTGTATGGTAGGAGGTATAGATCTCTTATTAGGCGGTTTGAAATTAGTAAGGAGGATATATTTGGTCCATACTTGGTATATCAGGCTGTGGAGAAGGTAAAGGTAATTCAGTATAGGCTTAAGACTACCCAAAGTCGCCAAAAGTCCTATACAGATGTAAGGCGTAAGGACTTGGAGTTTGAGGGGTGGGATAGGGTGTTCCTAAAGGTGTCTCCCATGAAGAGAGTATTGCAGTTTAGGAAAAAGGGGAAGGTCAGTCCCTGGTATATTGGTCCTTATGTGGTTTTTATAAGGGTTGCTAATGTTGCATATGAATCATAGTTTCATTCTAGTTTGAGCTTCATTCATTCGGTATTCCATGTCTTTAAGTTGAGAAAGTATATAGGTGATCCTTCATCGATTGTTCCTTTGGAAGGATTGGGTATCTTAGATTCTCTGCTTTATGAAGAGATCTTAGTTGAGATTTTAATCGGCAGGTTCATTGATTACAGACCAAGAATATGGCTTTGGTTAAGGTTTTATAGTGGAACCACAAGGTGGAAGAAGCTACTTGGGAAGCAGAAGAGAACATTATGTCCAAGTATCTGCATTTGTTTTCTGCTCTAGATATTCATGCGGAAGGTGTGTGTTCTTGATCATATCTTTGTGTTCTAACTTCATTAAAAAAGGTCGGTTTCCTTGAATCTTTGTTTTCTAACTTAATTAAAGGTTGAAATGATTATGTTGGGGTGTAATTTATGAATGTACTACCTTGTCCATCATTCTAGGATGAATGATCCTAGTGGGGGAGATCGAAACACCCTGGGTTCCGGTCCTTAGAGATTTCCTAGATTTTGGACTTTTTGGATATCATACGACTCACCATACTAATTATATGGTGAGGGTACAGATTAGGTAAACCAGTCATATATTTTTTGGAGATAGGTGGTATTAAGAGATTGAGTTTCTGGAATGGGTACAACTTGGGTGGGTACGATTTGTATGGCGGGTGATGGATTGTAGGTTAGGTTTTGTCGTACCCTCCTGTGGGAAATTAATACAGTTTAAGTTGGAGGTATTTTGGACATTTCACCTTATAACTCTTTAGGACCCCCACGACTTACAACACCTTTTTGGGGCTTCATTAACCTATTTTCAATCAATTAAGCACTCTAAACTCTCTCAAATCTCTCAAGGATAATAGCTTAAGAAAAATGTAGGGTTTCCTTCAAGTTGGTCAATTGAGGCTCATAAGGGTGATTTCTTCTCATCTTCTTTATAATATAAGGCATTTTACGCTTTACTCATTGTTAGTTCCAACTAAAGGTATATTTTATGAATTGTTTTCATTGCATAGTTGTTGTATGGTTTTGGGTTTTCAAATATATGTTGGGAGTCTTGGTTACAATAGTTGGTTATGGTTTTCCCATGTCTTTTACTTATGGTTTTCATATTATTATGGTGGTTTGAACATTTGGTTGCATGGGAACGGCTAATTGGTACATGGTTTTGTCTTTGGAAACACTATGCCACCAACTTGTTTGATAAAATGCCTATAAGAATGTTTTTGGTTAAATTGTTGGACTTTCATTGAACTATGCATGGTATAACTTGGTAATGGAACCCTAAATGGTATAAATGTTTAAATAGATTGGAATGGTTAAATGGTAAGGTCTTGGTGGTTATGGTTGGTCTAATTAAAGCCTTGTAGGGTACACGGGAATCCCCCAAGCAAACATAATAATGATTACTTGTGGGGTACATGGGATTCCCCCAAGTCAACTTAATAATGTAATCTCTAGGTACATGGGAATCCCTTCTTTTTAAAAGGGATGGATAAGGACATTGCTTGCAAGCTATGGTCTGTATGATGATATCACTACTTATAGGCTTAGTTAATACTCAATGGAATAGTGGTATGGTTATGATGTAATGGTTTTAATTGGGCAATAATGGCGGGGTATAATAGCTAATCGTGAATGTATGAGTCCAATGAACAAACACTGAAAACTCATATTTGTCGACATGAGGATTGGTCATGGAAACCATATATGATACTTACGGGGTACACGGTAATCCCCTAAGTACACTTGTACATATGTATCATGGAGATCAAAGAGTACTCGGGAATCCCCTAATCCTATGGTATCTCCAGTTCGTGTGGGTGCATGCATCGAGGCCTGTTTATGGGGTTATACTGGACCCATATAGCTTGTGGGTGGATCTAGGACGGTTAAGCTACACATACCCAGGTTAATGGTTTAAAGGCATGCTAAACTTGGTTCCCGTTCCCAGCATAGTTATATATATGTTTGTATAGCTATGAATGCATATGGTTTGTTTACTTGGTTTTAAAGGTTTGTTTTATTATATCCTTATCATGAGTACTTGCTAGAATTCACTCACTAACCCATCTTCGGGCAGCTGTATCCCTTTGCAATATAGAAATCGGGCATTCTACTCCTCCTGCTTAAGTGATCAAACTCGGGATTAGTTGTTTGATTAAAGTGGTGGGCTTCAATATTTCAAAAGTTTCTATTTCATATCATGGATGTTTTTACATACTCTGGTTATTTTATAGACATTGGTTTTGGCTATGGTTGGGGGCATATCCAAATCGAATATTGTTTTATTTTTGGTTAGAGGCTTTATGGAGCTACTATGGGTTGGAATGGGTGGTATCGGTATTGGTGCCAGCCATAGTATTGGTACTGGGGCTGATACTATTGGATTGTATTTATGATTGTTCCATCCTTTTATATTATAGACTCATACTTGGTTTTTGTTTTGGTTTGGTTTTTGTTATTGGTTGGATATTGGTTGGTTAGACTTACATGGGTTGGTCACGATCATAGACCTATCCCAAAGTCTGGAATTATAATAAATGCTATCTTGTTATATGTTCAGAATTCATCTAACTCAGGGGTGCATTTGAATGGTTGGGTTGGGTATCGGGGGTTGTCCCCGGTCCTGGTTGGACTTGGGATGCCCGCTATGAAAAAGCCCCGATCTGGGTCATGTCATAATAATACTTAGTAGTTTGTTACACTTTCTTCTTATAAAAGGGTTGTAGGTTGTAGATGGGTGTACAAGATTAAATATAAAGCAGATGGTAGTGTTGAGAGATTCAAGGCCAGGCTAATTGCCAAAAGGTATAGCAAGATAGAGGACATTGACTATCAAGAGTCTTTTCCCACGCTTGTCGAAATGTAATTATAAGATCAATTCTCATTGTTGCAACAACCAAGAATTGAAAATTTCATAAGATGAATATTTATAAGGTTTTCCTCCAAGATGACTTGAATGAGAAAGTCTATTATAACGATTCGAATTTTGATAAAATATGTGAAATTTGTGTTTTTATTAATTTGACTATTTTTACCCCTCATCGTGGTTGTGTTGTGGTACTTTTGGGATGTAGGGGTGATTTACATAATTTTCAATGTATTTTGGTGTAATTTAAGTGATATTATGGTTTTTGGTGGCTTCGAGAGCCTTATAATTGACTTTCGTTAACATCTTTTGATATGTAAATTGGATTGCAAAACAAACTGTATCAATAGATCGAGAACGCCGATTTTAGGGTATTAGAATAGTTGGTGTGGTTTTATAGCTTTTAAATCTCATTTTGACCCTCAGTTCGGAAAGTGATAATTTTGGCTTTTGAGGGTTAACTTTGTGAAAATGACGTTTTTTCTAAAACTCCGATATCGCCATTGAGTAAGAAGCATCAAATTTGATAGGATAGCATATTTTATTTGCATTCATAGGATTTTGAATGAATCTCAAGAGGTCCGCGGAGACTTAAATCATATATATACCCATGTTTTGTTATTTTTTTCTCATTTTTGAGACTTGGAGCTTAGGGTTTCACACTTTTGAGCAATTTCTTCTATTTATAAGCTTGGGTAAGCTTCTAAACACCTATTTTAACTACTTTACTCCAATTTTATCATTTATTTCTTGTTTTAACATGGATTAAAGTGGAAATTGGGGATTTTGGCCCGGAAGGCCTAAAATTATTTTTCTGTGATTTAAACCCCGATCTCAACCCCTTTTCACTTGGGTTAGTTTCTAATCTTATTATGATCACTTTTCTATCAATTTCATCTTCAAAACAACTTCAATTCTTGATTATTAAAATGGATTTTGGGGATTTACCCGATAAAGCTTGAAATTGATTTTTCTTGCATTTGAACCTCAAATTTTTCAAATAAAATTATAATTTTTCTCTTCAATTTTTAAAAATTCATTTCGGAGGTCTGTTTTGACCCCAGCTTAAAAATAGGCAATATGGGTATCGTTGTCTTTGTTTTGATGTATAGATTCTATATTTTTATGTTTAATTAATTTTGTGTCTATTCGTGGGGAGTAAGGTGTTGTTCGAAGTCTTGTGGATTGATTTTTGGCATTTGAGGTAAGTTATGGCTTAACTTCTTTTAGACTAGGTTAGGTAGTTAATTTTGATACAAAACATGTTAAGGGTGTGGGAACTAATCATAAAAAATGACTATATTATCATGTTGTGCCCGTGTAGGGGCCTATATGTGATGTTATTAGGTGATTTTGGAACATTATATGCTATGTGTGATTGTGTGGGATCCTATATGATAATGATAGCCTTATTTCCATGAAAATAATTGTACCTTGTTTGATGAAAAAGCCTATTGTCGTATCAGTTATGTATTTTGGTGTATTCATACTCTATTGGCATATGAATCATGTTGGATTTCATAGATGGTTGGAAAAATTGAGTGGATATTTGGGTCACTTGGTTGGTACATTGGTTGGATATGAAAATACTCACTGTGGTTGGTTGTGAGCATTACATCCTCATATCATACTCATTCATGAAACATTGTACCACCGTGGAAATATTGAAAATACAAGCTTTTGCTTATAGAAAATGTGACATCTTATAAAAATCCTTTCCGAGGGATATGCTTGGGAGGAGTTATGGATATGGATTGTATATCGGTTGACAACCCCCCATGGGTCCTACATCGAGAGGCTTTATTTCCGTAGGTGTATATGGAGGTTGTGCAAAAACCTCATACATTACATCATCATCAATATTTTCATTATATTTTCCTTATTATGCTTGTATAGTATATTTCTCTACTTTTATGCGGTATAATGTATACTTGTATCCTTTTTTAGTATTTGCTGCAATATATGAGAGTATTATAGAATTGTTAGTACAAGCGGTGTGGACTATTGTTGTGCGATATTTTCTAATTGTAAGTGATGTTCCCTTAGTATGTATTTTGTATGCTTTATTTTATACATTTCTTGATCGGCATATGATACATACTGAGTATAAGTGGATCGTACGCAGCCCTACTATATTTTTTCAGTGCAGGTCCTGGTTTGAGTGTGCCTCACAGTGGTTAATTCGGGTGCATATAGGGTTATTCAAGGTAGAAATTGGATTTCATGCGTCTTGATTACACTTATATCTTTCAGTATTAGACTATGTCTTTACTAGTATTCGGAGACAAATTTTTTCCTGTTGGGTTTCTTATATATTTGAATCAAGGATTGTATTAGTAGTTTGTTCATTGTGACACCAGGTTTTGGGGAGTTATAGCATTATTGGTTGTGTTTTTTATCAGTTTCATTATATGTATGTGGTTAGGCTTTATTCCAGAAGCCTTGCCTTAGGGTTATTATTGTCTTTTCTCCTTGTGTATCAGTTTAGGTGATAAACTTACTTGTCAAGGTTCGCCGCGATAAGTACCATCATAACCCTTAGATTTTGGGTTATGAAAATTAGTATCAGAGCAGTCAAGTTTATGGGTCTCAATGGTATAAGAACGGTATGTATAATAGAGTCTCATGGATTGGTACTTAGACGTTTTTATCTATCTATGATAAGCTATAAGATGTCTTTAAGAAATTTCCCTTATTTTATTTCTCATCATGCAAATTTCTTTAATACCTTATGTTTGAAGTCATGGTTTACTCTTTTTTTGCTCAAATAGTGATGACTAGATCTCGTGAGGTTAGAAATATGTAGCTTTTATTTGAGAAAAGAGCTCAGTGTAGAGGGCGAGTTGAGAGTCGCAAATGGACTCAAGTTACTGGATGGACTCATGAATCTACCCCGTCTAGGAGTAGAGCTAGGGGACTCTCCCTTGAGTCTCATGTTGAGCATATTGGAGATTTTTGTTCTACTTTGGTTCCATTGAGTTCGTCTACCCAATTTTGGAGGGATTATTGATTCGCTTATTTATCCATTCAGAGGGTGCTCATTTGAGTGTGCCTGGTGTTTCCCCAGCTTTGAGTATTGTACCTTTGTCTATGCCAGTGTCTATTTGTGGTATTTCTCTAACTCTGATTGTGGATCCTCTAGTTGCACCTACTTCTGTTTTTGGTACTTCATAGACTCTGAGTGTTATTCCTCCTTCAACACCTATATCTGAGTATGGTATTCTAAGGTTAGAAGTTTAGCCTTCATCTATGTTACCCCTCGGGTGGGATCTCAGACTGCCTGATTCACCATGCCTCCTCTTATTACAAATACAACTATGTCTTCTAAGGATTAGAAGAAGTTCAAGACATTCACTCATTTGGGTCCTCCTTGATTCAGTGGTGTTGTAGGCAAGGATGCCCATGAGTTCTAGATTAACTATCAAAAGAAGTTGCATGATTTAAGTTTGCTTGAGTTGCATCAGATTGCGTATACTACTTATTAGTTAAGAGATACTGCTAGAGATTAGTGGAGGTCTCTTGTTGGTTGTAGACCTTTTGTTCTCCTAAGATGACTTGGGATAATTTTATTGATGCCTTTTATGAGATATTCATGCCTTACAGTCTGAGGGACCGTATAAGAAATGAGTTTGATCGCTTGGAATAGGGCTACATGACTATTGCAATGTATGAGGCACGCTTTCATACATTGTCTAGATATTCTTATGCCAGCATTACCCCTGAGTTTTAGAAGATTTGAATGTTGGTAAAGGGGTCGGATATTTCTCTTCAATTAACCACATCTCAGATAATTGTATTTGGAGTATTTTTTTTAGAGTATAGTGGATTGTTCAAAGATGACTGAGGGTGTTCTTCAAGCATCTTAGGGAGGAAACAAGAATGTGAGCTATTTTAGTGAGTTCGGCGGTCACACTTATCTAGGTAGAGATTTTAGACATTCTTGTGGGTATCATGGTAGACAAGTGTAGACATCCTTGTACGGTTCATATAGTGGACCCTCTGGTTAAGTAGTTCAGGGTGGTCGCCCGATCCCAGTGTTACCTTCTCCTATTGCGGCGGACCATAGAGGTTGCTTTGTGTGTGATGATATTGGCCATTTGGCCAAGGACTGTCCCTGTCGTGTTCTAAGGTTTTCTTATTTTAGCTAGGAGAGGTAGGGTTTCTGCCAGCTGGTGGTCATGGATAGAGCTATGTTATACCTACCAGACTAGAGGTAGAGGCTTCTGATACTGTGATTATAGTATCGTCCCCATTTATTTTAGATTTGCATCTGTTATATTTAATTTGGGATTGACTTTCTCCTACATGCCTGCATATTTTGCTTTGGGTTTTGATTCTATTTGTGGGACTCTTGCCATGCCTGTACCTATATCTACCCCTGTAAGAGATTCTTTAGTGATGGATTGGGTGTACCGATCCTGTGTTGTGACTTTACCTTGGCATAAGTCTTGGGTAGATTTTCTGATCTTAGACATGGTTGATTTCGATGTCATCTTGGTATGGATTGGTTGGATCCTTACCATGTTGTCCTAGATTGTTATGCTAAGATCGTGACATTAACTTCATTTGGTGTGTCAAGGATAGCTTGGAAGGGTTCACTTCATTCAGGTCTGAAAAGGGTTATATCATATATTTAGGCTTGTTGATTGGTTGACAGGAAATATTTATCTTATTTGGCTCATATTCGTCATACTAGTATTACTTCACTTCCTTTTTTGGATTTCGTTCATGTTATCTGTGAGTTTATGAATATGTTCCCTATAGATTTTTCCTTGTATGCCTTCGAATTGATATATTAAGTTTGCTATTGATATTAAGTCAAGAACCAAGCCCATCTCTATTCTTCTTTATAAGATGGCCCCAGCCAAGTTGAAGGAATTGATGGATTAGTTGTAGGATTTATTGGATAAGGGATTTATCTGTCCTAGTGTATCACTTTGGGGTGAGCTTGTCTTGTTTGTGAAGAAGAAGAAGAAGAAGAATGGGTCTATGCGTATGTGTATTGATTATCGACAATCAAACAAGATGAAGTGAAGAATAAGAATTTATTTCCTCATATTGATGGTTTGTTTGACCAGCTTTAGGGTGCTTTGGTGTTTTCAAAGATTGATTTGAGATTCAGGTATTACCAGTTGAGGATTAGAGGTTCCTATATTTCAAAGAAAGCTTTTTGTACTCAGTACAAACATTATGAATTCTTGGTCATGTCATTTAAGTAGATTAATGCTTCTGCTACATCCATAGAGTTGACGAAGTGGGTATTTCGATCGTATCTTGACTCCTTTTTTATATTACTTATAGATGATATCTTAATTTTTCATAGAGCGAGGTCGATCAAGAGGAGCATCTGCGGATTGTGCTTCAGAGGATGTGGGATGAGAAATTATATGCTAAGTTCTCCAAGTGTGAGTTTTGGTTGGAGTCTATTTCTTTCTTCATTCAAGTGGTAGCTAAGGAAGATATTATGGTTGATCCAACAAGATTGCAGTAGTTTGTGATTTGGCTAGTCTACACCGCCTATCGAGGTTTCGAGTTTTGTCGGTTTGGCGGGTTATTATCGGTATTTTGTTAAGGTTTTTTCATCTATTGCAGCTCTTTTACCAAAGTTGACTCAAAAGAGATTTCCTTTTAGTGGTCCTATGCTTGTGAGGCGATCTTCCAAGAGCACAAAGATTAGTTGACTTCAGCTCCTATCTTGACTTTGCCAAAGGAGGGCATGGGATTTATCGTCTTTTGTGATACATTAGATATTGGGTTAGGTATTGTGTTCATTCATGAGGGTAAGGTAATTGCTTATGCTTCTCCTTAGTTGAAGCCCCAAGCAAAGAATTACCCAACCCATGATTTGGAGTTATGCGTGATTGTTTTTGCTTTAAAGTTGTGGAGGCACAATTTCTCATATCATCATAGCCTTCAGTATTTCTTCACCTAGTGAGATCTTAATATGAGTCAGCGCTATTGGCTTGAGTTGCTTAAGGATTACGACTTGACGAACCTCTATCATCTAGGCAAGGCTAGTATTATTGTGAATGACTCGAGCCGAAAGTCGACTAGAATGGGCATCTTGGTGCATCTTTTGACACAAGAAAGGACTTTGGACTTAGAGGTTCAGATTTTAGCTAACCAGATGGTTAGGCTTTACATTTTGACATCTAGTCATATTATGGCATTTATGGAGGCTAGGCCTTCTTTGGTGGAGAAGATTCGAGCTCATCAGTTTGATAATGTTGGATTGAGATTGATTCAGGATAAGGTGTTGAGTGGTGAGGATAAAGAAACCTCATTTGGTTCATATGGTATCTTAAGGATTGGAGGTTGAGTTTGCATACCGATAGTGGGTGACTAGATTAGATTGATTTAGAGGAGGCCCATTGTTCCACATATTCTATCCATCTAGGAGTGACTAAAATATATTGTGACTTGAGATAGCATTATTGGTGGGGTGGTATTAGTAAAGATATAGCAAATTTTATAGCTCATTGTCTATGTTGCCAGCAGGTGATAGCCCAGCGTATGAGATCGAGAGGTGTGCTTCAGAGGTTACCCATTCTTGAGTGAAAGTGTGAACGAATTACTATGGACTTCGTGACTGGGTTGCCTTGTACTTCTCATGGTTTTGGTAGTGTTTGGGGCATCGTGGAATAATTGACCAAGTCTTCTCATTTCATTTTGGCTTATGTCTCATTCAGTGCTGAGAGGTTGGCCCGTATCTATATTCATGATGTTGTGCGTCTTCATGGTAGGTTAGTTTTTATCATATCAGATCGAGGTTCAGTATTCACACCTCACTTTTAGAAGACTTTTCAGGAGCATTTGGGCACTCGGGTTGACCTTATTATAGCATTTCACCTCTAGACTGATGGTCAGCTAGAGTGGACTATTCAGGTTTTTGAAGATATGCTCTGCGGTTTTGTAATGGACTTTGGTGGTTAGTAAGAGCAACATCTAGCTTTGGTGGAGTTTTCTTATAATAACAACTGTCATTCTGTATTGATATGGATTCTTTTGAGGCTTTGTATGGTAGGGGTTACCGCTCTCCAGTTGGATGGCTTAAGGTTTTTTAGATTAGACCTTAAGGTATGGACTTGCTTCGTGAGTATTTGGATAGGGTTTGGATAATTCAAGATAGACTTCGAGTAGCTCAGAGTAGACAAAAGTGCTATATAGATCGTAGACTTTATGCCTTGAGATTTGGTGTTGGTGATCGTGTTTTCCTTAGAGTTTCACCAATGAAGGGTGTGATGAGGTTTGGCAGGAGGGGAAATCTTAGCCCTATGTATATTGGCCCATTTAAGAGTCTTCGGATTGTTGGTGATATGGCTTATAAGTTGGATTAGCCCCCAGATTTAGCAATTGTTCATTCAGTTTTTCATGTTTCCATGTTTTATCATTATATTTTAGATGAGTCTCATGTCATTCATTGGGAGTCGATTCAGTTAGATGAGAGGTTGTCTTGTCGAGGAGTCGGTCTCTATCTTAGCTAGGGATGTTAGATGATTGTGTTCTAAAGTTATTCCAGCTTTTGAGGTTCAGTGGAGATATAGACCTATAGATAAGGCTATGTGGGAGGTCGAGTCTGATATGCGTAGTTCTTATCCCCAGCTCTTTGTTGATTCAGGTATTTCGCTTGCCTTTAGTTCGAGGACGAACTAGATTTTTAGTGGTGGATGATGCAACAATTCAAATTTTGATGAAATATGTGAAATTTGTGTTTTGTGTTATTTGACTATTTTACCCCTCCTCATGGTTGTATTGTGAGTTTTTGAGATATGAGTAGGATTGGCATGATTCCTGATGTATTTTGCTGCCATTTATATGATATTGTGGTTTTTTGTGGCTTTGAGAGTCTTACAGTTAAATTCTATCAATATCTATTGATCTGTGCATCGAATAGAAAAACAGACAGTGTTAGTAGATTCAAAATATTAATTTTAGGGTAGTAACATGGTTGGTGTGATTTTATCGCTTTTAGATCTCATTTCGACCCTTGGTTTGAAAAGTTGTGATTTTTAATTTTGGGGATCAACTTTGTGAAAATAAAAAAAAATTGAAATCTGATATCGCCATTGAGTTTGGAGCATCAAATTTGATCGAATAGCATATTTCGTTTCCATTCAGGAGATTCTGGATGAATTCTGAGGGGTCAAAGGAGACTTGAACCCTATAAATACTCATGTTTTTCCAGTTTTTCTCCATTTTTTGAGACTTGGAGCTTAGGGTTTCACACTTTTGAGCAGTTCTTTCATTTCGAAGCTTGGATAGGTTTCTAAACACCTATTTCAACCACTTTACTCTAATTTTATCATCTATTTCTTGTTTTAACATGAAGTGGAAATTGGAGATTTTGTCTGGAAGGCCCAAACTTGTATTTCTTCTATTTAAACCCTGATTTCAATCGATTTTCACTTGGGTAAGTTTCTAATCTTATTACTATTACTTTTCTATCAATTTCGTCTTCAAAACAACTTCAATTTTTGATTTTTAAAATGGATTATAGAGATTTTACCCGGTAAAGCTTGAAATTGATATTTCTTTGATTCGGACATCATTTTTAGCTTGTTTTCGCTTAGGTTTTTAGCTGTAGACTCCTAAAAATATGAGAAATATATTTTTGAAATAAAATTATGGTTTTGCCCTTCTTTTTCAAAAACCCATTTTTTTGGTCTGTTTTGACCCCGATTTGTAAATAGGCAATATGAGTATCGTTGGCTTTGTTTTGATGCATTGATTTTATATTTTTATATTTTAGTTGATTTTGGGTATGTTCGTGGGGAGAAAGGCGCTGGATCGAAGGTTTGTGGACCAGTTTTTGTCGTTCGAGGTAGGTTATGTCTTAATTTCTTTCAGACTAGGTTGGGTAGTTAATTTTGATACAAAAGCATGTTAAGAGTATAGGAGCTAATCATGAAAAATAGCTATATTATTGTGTTGTGTCCATGTGGGGGTCTATATGTGATGTTATTTGCTGATTTTGGAACATTAAGTCTTATGTCTGACTGTGTGGGGACCTATTGTATTATGATAACCTTATATACATGAAAATAATTGTATCTTGTTTGATGAAAAAGACAATTGTTGTATCAATTGTGTATTGTGTTGTATTCATACTCTATTGGTAACTGAATCATATTAGATTTCATGGATGGTTGGAAATATTGAGTGGATATTTGGCTCAGTTGGTTGGTACATTGGTTGGATATGAAAATACTCATTATGGTTGGTTGTGAGCATTACATCCTCAAATCATACTCATTCATGCAATATTGGTACCACCGTGGAAATATTAGAAACACTGAAAATACTGGCTTTTTTTGACAAAAAATATGACATCTTATAAAAACCTCCCCGAGGGATGTGTCGGGGAGGAGATATGGATATGGATTGTATATGAGTTGACGAACACCCTATGGGTCTTACGTCGGAAAGCTTTAGCTCTGAAGATGTATATGGAGGTTGTGCGACAACCTCGTGCATTACATCATCATCATTTTCATTGTATTTTCCATATTATGCTTGTGTAGTGATTGTATTTCTGTGTTGACTTGTTACCTTTACATTTGTTCTATCTTCATCAACTTATACTTGATATTCTTGTATATGTTTGTTCTTCTTTGCTCTACTAGTATATGGCATAAGGTATGCTTGTATTCCTTTTTGGTGTTTGTTGCAATAGATATGAGTATTATAGAACTGTTAGTGCCAGCAGTGTGTGCTACAGTTGTGGGATATTTTTTGATTGCAGGTGATGTGCCCTTAATATGCATTTTGTATGCTTTATTTTCTACTTTGCTCGGTCAGCCTTTGATACCTAATGAGTACAAGTGGACCGTACTCACTCCTACTATGCCCTTTTGATGCAGATCTTTGTTCGAGTGAGCCTAACAATGGTTGATTCGGGTTCCATCGGGGTTATTAGAGGTAGCAGTTGGATTTCATCCATCTTAAGTTCACTTTTATCTTTCTATATTAGACGTTGTCCTTACTAGTGTTCAGAGATAGAGTTGTTCTGGTTGTATTTCTTATGTATTTGATTCTTGGATTGTATTAGTAGTTCTTACATTATGCCATTGGATTTTGGGGAGTTATGACATTATTGGCTATGTTTCTTTCCATTTTCATTATATGTATGTGGTTCGGCTTCATTCCAGAAGTCTTTTCCCCTTGTATATCAGTTTGGGTGATAGGCTGACTTGTCATGGTTCACCGCGACAAGTGTCATCATGACCCTTGAATTTTGGGTCGTGACGTATATATGACTTTAACACTAGGTTTTGCATGTGTTGATAAGGCTAACAAGACATGAAAGCAATTGAAATATTTATATGCCCTTTAACGGGCTTCTAAATAATGGAATATTAAGTTGACTTCTGCACTTAGTTGTTCTGATTTTTCTGAAAGCCACTTGGATTATTCACTTTTCACTAAATATGTTGATCTACATATTGTAGTGGTTCTTGTGTATGTAGATGATCTACTCATTACTGGTGATAATATTGATTTGATTCAAGAAACTAAGGATTCTTTGCAGCTTGCTTTATAAATCAAAGAGTTTGGTCCTCTTAAATATTTTTTAGCATTGAGTTTGCTACGAGTAGTGAGTGCATACTTATGCACCAAGGAAAATATGCTTTAGAGATCATTTATGGTTCAGGTTTAGCAGGTGTGAAACCGGTTTTTACATCTCTTGAATTACACCACTCACTTGCTTTGACTGAGTTTGATGCTCATATTGGTGGTGATTCTGAAGATTCATTGTTGTCTGATCCCACCAGTTATCAAAGGCTTGTCTGTTGTAAATTTCCATGACCAGGCTTTACATTTCTTATTTTGTTTTAAACTTTTGGTCAATATATGCACTCTCCAAATTCATCTCATATAGTTGTTGCTCTTTGAGTGGTAAGGTATCTCAAATCAGCTCGTGGTATTGGGATCTTACTTTCTTCGCAGGATGGTTCACTACTTTAGGCCCTTTTCCCATGCATCAACATTCATTCCATACAACACTTAAGGACTTTAACCATATAGCTAATTAAATATTATACATAACTTTATGGTTCTTATGGGAGCCTTCACTGCTCAACTATTTCAAGAGGCCATTACCTTCATTCAATCCATCATACAATTTAATTTGTGGTTATCAAGACCCTTACAACTATTCATATTTCATCAACCATCTTATACCACATTCTCACCATTCTTGGTTCAACATACAATTCAAATACATTATCATGATTAGGGACTTCAACCCCTTACTAGTCAATTAACCCAACATGGTCATAAATTATACAATACATAGCTCAAGATACTTTTAACACACCATTTATCAATCATTCATGCTTATTAAGACATTGCTCTATTTCAAAATATTACCAATATACGACTAGATAATTTCTTTAGATATTTCCACAAACACCTTATGTGCATATCCTTAACAAGGCTATTTTCATGGTAGAAAATATAAAGATTAGGGTTACTGAAGACCCTTATATTAAACCACATACAACAAGCACTCAGGTATGCAAATCATAATCAATGATATGTATAAACATAAGTCTAAGCAAGAATCAATATTATTCATCATTAGGCAACAAAACCCTTTTCATTGATTTAAAAATTGCCAGGTACACTTACTAATCCAAGTGTGAAATACATGGGTTTAGAATTATTTAAAAAGAGGAATATTTACATGCCTTAGACAACCTGATTCACCAAGAGTCTAGACTTCTCTTTGCCTCTTGAAGATTATCATTGAAACCCTAGCCTCTAATTCCTCAAAGATAAGTTTGAGAAAGAGTTTTTGGATGTTTGTTCCACTCAAAAGTGTGTTTAAGGAGGCCTTATACACTTATATAGTGAAGGTACTTAGGGTTTAAGGCATGGAAAATGACCACAAGGACCTTAGTTAAAACTTGTAAAATAAACCCGTGCAGGAGTATGACTCACCTTACGAACCGTACCCTAAGGTACGAGTGGTACCCTGACTCATACCCTAGGTTACCTACACTGTTAAGGGTATTATTACATACCCTTGAGTTATATCCAAATGGTATGACTCAACCCTTGACTTGTATACACCACCCATACCCAAAATAGTCCACTCAAGCTAGGACTTTACTCTATACGATTATGTTGGGTATGACTCATATACTTAGGGTACGATTGAGAAGGGGGTCACTTATACCTAGGATAGTGAATAAACCTCAAGAGACTTTCTATGATATGAGAGGAGGGGAAGATGGATACGACTCATATCTAAGTGGTATGACTCATACCCCTAGTCGTACCCACCACAGTGACATCAACTGGGGAGTTTATTTTAATCCTTCAAAGTCTAAGTGTTTTAAGTCTCTAGAACCTCTGTAGAGGTAGAGTACAAAAGTCTTACTTCAACAGTTGTTGAACTAGTACGGTTGCTTAGCTTATTCAAGAAACTTGGTGACATCATTGCATTGCCTATTCCAATTCACTATGTCAATAAGTCTGCTATATAGATTGCTGCCAATCCTATATTTCATAAGTGGGAAAATACATTGGTATTGACCATCACTTTATTAGATAAAAGTTACAACTTGATCTGATCCAGACAATTTATCTTGATCATAATCAGTAGCATGCGGACTTGCTTACTTAGGATCTTGCTTGTGTTTAGCATCAGTTAATAGTGTCCAAGCTAGGCATGAAATACATCTTCATTGATGCTAGCTTGAGGGAAAAAAGTATTAGACAAGTGCATTAAGGTGCCTTGATTAAATAAAGTATACATAGCTAAGTTTATTTAGCAGTTAGTTGTTGGTGTTAGAGAAGTTAGCAAGGAATCTTACAACTATCAATTAGTTGGCATAACTATCACTAGTGATACGGTTAGTTGATCAGTGTATAGAGATATATAGGTGATCAAATGTCTGGTAAATGATTCATTTTTCTGATTAGACTAAAAATACTTTAGTTACTTCTCTTTCCTCCTCTTACGTTCTTCTTCCAGTTCATCATAGAATCTGAGTTTCATGTATTTTTTTTCATAATTGTGTGAAATTAATTAGTTGTCACAACTATCACTAGTGAATCAGTTAGTTGAATGGTATATATAGATGTATGGGTGATCAAATATCTGGTAACTGATTTATTTTCTAATTGGAATGAAAACATCTTAGCTACTTCTATTTCTCCTCTTTCATAGAATTTGACTTTCATGTATTTTCTTCCATAATTGTGTGAAATTTATCAAATTTCCTAGCCACCGATGACAATATATTCAAAGAATGGATCTGAACAATTTCTTAATCAACAATGACACTTTTTTTTGGAGATGCTATATGTTTTCATTTTTTAAAAAAATTATTTAATTAATATCAAATTTTTCATAAGGTAAGTCAGAAAGAGGATTAGTTATGAAATTATGATATACCAGATTAACCGTACAAGTCTCGCACATGTAATGTTTGATCATTTAAAATTAAATAATTTTATCTATTGCGAAGTTTTTTAATAAAGTGTAAAGTTTAAATCACTTTTTACAGATTTTTCACACTTTAATATAATAATGTAAACATAAACATATGTTTTAGTGTAAGAACATATATATTTTACCAATAGAAGTTCTAAGTGGTTGATGGATCATCACTTTTATGTTTGTCATTCAGTAGCTCTTTCCCTTGTTGCCAGAGGCTAAGAGAGATGCATCAATTTGAACCATATTTGTTGTACAGTTATTTGTTTTTTATATTTAAAATCAGTTATTTGTTTTTATATTTAAAATCTTTGATTTTTTTTGAAAGTCAATGTAGGGTAATTTTTTTCTATAGTTAAAATCTTTCCTAGTTTTAAAGTTAAATCTTTACAAAGTCATAGATTACATTCTTATTTCGTACTTAAAACATTTATTAATTTGGCACTTCTTACATTTTTCTTATTCTAACGCTTTTATATTTATTTCTAAATTCGTCAAATCTTCTTAGAATCTAATTTAGCTGATTTAGAATGACTAAACTAATGAAAAAAATATTAGTTTTCATTAATTCTATTAACTTCTAATAATGAAGGGTTTTATCATAAGATATTTAATTAATTTTTCAAATCTTCTTAAAATCAAATTTAGTTGATTTAGAATTCTTAAATTGATGAAAAAGTATTAATTATCATTAATTCTTATGACTTCTAATAAGAAAAGATTTTATTAAAAACATATTTAATTAATTTTTAACTCTTGAATATTAAGAAAAAATAGTGAAAATGATTTTGTCTTAAGCAAAGACTTTTAAAGAACAAAAATTTCAAATGACATTTCTAAGACCCTTCACGCTTTTAATATATTATAGATAGATTAACTTTTTGAAGAAAGAATCTGAATGTTTCTTTCACATTGGTATTCAAAAAGACAATCTGGACTAATTTTAGTCAACAAGAACATTTTCTTCACTCTAATAATAAAAAATAAATTTGGACAATTCTTAATTAACATAGAAAATTGGGAAATTTAGTTAAAAGTAATAAAAAAGTTTGAAAATGAGGTGTAGGTGACTCAAATTTTAATAATTGAGTGGAGATGACAATTACTTTATAATGCATTAAGAAAGTAAGGGAAGTTTGAGAATATCCCATAAGTTTTTTTAATTTACACTATGATCCAAATGTAAAACCTAATATAACTAGAAACTGAGGAGAAAAACGTGTGTTTCTCTCTCTTCTCAACCGTTCTTGTTTTCTCCCTTTTATTGTTCATTATTTTTGCTACTTTATGCATCATCTTCTACTTCATTATCATCATCTTCTACTTCATTATCATCATCATTTTCTTCTTGTCAACCATTGTTGTTGTTTTAACTGCTACTGGTGCTACTTGACAAATTTTTTAGGTCAAATTTTATTTCGTACATCACTTTGGTATTATGTCATAGGTGATTTTGATAAGTAAAATTATGATTTTTAGTTGAATTTGTCATTTGGGTAAATTCTATTTTGTTGTTTTTCAACAATAGATAGTATGCGAACATGAATGCAACATAAGATCCATCAGTTTAAACAGATCACTCATCTGTTATGATAGATGAGCCATCTGTTGCAATGGAAGACTCATATATTGGATTCATGTTAATGGTCTTATAGTGTCGTAACATGAATAGAACAGATGAGTCATATGTTGCGATAGATAACTCCTCTGTTACGATAGATTATTCATCTATTGCAACAGAGTATTTAAATATTGCAATAGATTAGTCACATGTTGTAACAGAATCTAAACTCGATTCCAACAGATGTGTCGTCTGTTACATCAGGTAATTCATCTGTCGCTATAGGTTAGTTATGTATTGCAACATATCACTCATATGTTGGAATTAGCTTCAAAGGTTCTTTAGTACTGTAACATTTATCCCAACTGGTGCTTCATCTATTACAATAGATATATCATCTGTTGCAACATATGATTCACATGTTACAATAGATGAATCGTCTGTTAGAATAAGCTTTAGGAGTGTAACATGAATACCAATAGGTAACTAATCTATTGCAACTGATCACTGACCTATTGCAATATATTTTTCACATGTTGCAACAGATTACACATCTGTTTGGGTTCATGTTACAGCACTATGAAATCACTATTACTTTTATTATAATATTATTATTAACTTTTTTTAACAAATGACTTTATTTAGGTACCACTAATGAAGGGATCAATAACAATAGGGGTGGATTGTCATGGGGAATGGATCGAGAAGAACAATCGATATGTATGGAACTAAAATAAGGGTGAAATACTAGAGACGATAGATATGATAGTCCAAAGTGATATTTTGTATGAAGATTTTGTAAACTTAATCATCAATTATTGTGGACTGAATTATCAACCGAGAGAATAATTCATCAGCTACATACACAACTCCTTTGATAATCAGAGAGTACTACCTTTCAAGATAACCGATCAAGTTTGGTTGTATGCTTATCTTAGTGATTTAGCTAGGTCAGTGTTAAAGGTCTACGTGGTTGAAAAGATGAGAGAGAATAAGAATTGAAATGTATAAGAAGAATAACAACAAGACATATTTTATGATAACTTGGATGATTTGGACATGAACATTCTAGATAATGATCAAACAACTATGCTCGTTGTTACGAGTAATACGACGCCCGTTGCTGCGAGCAATACAGTGGACAGTTCTTATCAATCGACACAGTCTACAATCGTCAAGACAATGAGACCGACTTTTAAAAGGGAATGTCATTCAATGATAAGAAAGAACTTTCTACTTCTTTTTTTATTTCTTGGTTGAAAAAAATTCAAAGTAAAGAAGGTGATTAATTTGAGCAAAATCTTTTTATATAGATGTGCTAATCCAAACTGTAAGTGGTAGTTGAGGGCTTTGAAGTACTTAAATTCTGACAGATTCATCATTCATGTTTATTAAAAGTATCACACATGTGTTTCAGAGCACATTACGGGCCAAAATCCTCATGCCACGGTAGAGGTCCTCGGTCAATATTTCAAGAATAGATTCCCCAATGGCAAAGGCCCTTCTACAAGGGATATAGAATACCAACCGCTTACGGAATTGGGTGTCATAGTCAATTATTATAAGATATATATGGCCATAGGTATTTCCAAGGACTTAGTTAGGGGGACACACGAGCACGGGTATGCAGTCCTCGATGCCTACCGTTATATGCTTGAGTCCCTAAATCTCGACTGTAAGACGGTATTGCATGTTGATGAAAATGGAAGTTTCAAGTACTTTTTTGTATCCTATGTTGCTTGGATTCAAGGTTTTCAATATTTGAGAAAAGTCATAGACATCGACGGGACCTTCTTGATGAGAAAGGTATAATGGAGTTTTACTAGCGACGGTGGCATAGGATGTGGAGAGGCACATCTTTCCCGTTGATTTTTATGTAGAGTACAAGGAATATGATGTCTTTTATGGATATTTTTTGAACCAATGCAAACCTGTGTCAAAGAAACCAAAGAGTTGTGCTTTATTTCGGATAGGCATCCAAGTATCCCAAAGATGGGTTCAATTTTCTACACTTCAACTCACTTTGGTTGTTGCATGAGGCATCAAGGAAATAATATTCGAAACAACTTTCATAAAAAAAAAGGTCAGGACCATTTTTTATAGAGAAGCTAAATCATATAATATATATGAGTTTCTAAAGCATTTCAATCAAATAATGGATATGCATCCTAAGGCAATCAAACATCTCGTACGTGTCGATTTCAAGCGATGAAGGAATTTTGTCTGGTAAATAGGTACATTCTTATGAATTTAATATCTTGATTGAGTTAAAAGTTTAGTACGATGTCGTACTAATTAATTCTTTTGTATTGGTATAATATTATGACGTCAAACATAGTTGAATCAGTGAATTTATTGTTTGGCATTGAAAGAGAATTTCCTATCACAGGGCTATTTGATGAAATAAATAAGAAGTATTGAAAATTATTTCATGAAAGGTGTATGCATTTCGAGAATGCAGAAACCAAATTTGTTCTAGAAGCGGAAAAAAATATCAATGAATGTTAATCTGGGGAATAGGTTATTTGCTCATCAAATAGCAGATTACAAGTTCAGTATCGACGGTCATGTTGATGTTGCAACGGTCAATCTTCAAACAAGATCTTGTATATGCTGATTTTTGACTTGGACAAAATACCCTGTCCGCATGCTATGGTAATGCTTCGAGCTCAATATGATGAACAATATGGAACTAAAATTTATGAGTGCTCCTCTCCATATTATTCAGTGGAAAAATATATAATGGCATATAGTGACAATATTAATTTGGTGCCTCTCAAAAAATCTTGGGTTATTCCTGTAGAACTTTTGGGGAGATTAATACCTCATTATATATTTACCCAAGCACTATCAAACCGGTAAGAAGGCAATATAAGAGGAGGCATGGAGTCGGAGAATCATTTCCATCAACAAAAAACAAGTGCTCTATATGTAAGAACACTGGCCACAAAAGAACTACATGCCCGGATCGTAATCCACCATGATCATTGTAATAGTAAAAACTTGTGTTGTTGTTTGTTATGGCCTTTTATATATTTAAATCATTGTTGTGAATGTAAATGTTATCATTTATTATATAACATATCTTTTTTAATAACTTGAGCATCAATAAAAATAGGCAAAATAGGAACTAAATACAACTGATCACAAAATTATTTTCAACAGATTACCCATCTGTTGCAACAGATGGACATTTGCTGGAAGAACACAACATAGTTCATCAAACTGGAATATGTTCTTAAAACAGATGACAAATCAGTTTAAACAGATGGATAATCTACTGACACAAACCCAACTGATGACCAACTTATTTTAACAGATTGTCCATCTTTTGAAAGGACTCAAAACTCTTACTATTGCTACTGGATTCAAAATTGCTCCTTACGTCCAACCGTCAACATGTTTGTTGAGAAGATGAAATAGATAGAATAGAAATTAAATAAGAATTAAAAAGTCATAGTTGATCAAAAATAAAGTTTTCATTAAACAAAAACAAAATACATTAGGTATATATCCGATATAGAAAAAATAAAATACATACGCTAAAAGAAAAAATATCACCTAATTATTATTATCATTATTATTATTATTATTATTGTTAACCAGCCAATCGTTAACCGGTAGCAGTGGGGTCCTTCTTAGCCTGTGCATCTCTTCGAATATCCTTGCTCTCACGGCGACTAACTTCCACTGCAAGTCATTAGACCACTTCTGAAGTTCCTACACGGTGTTGTTCAGAATAGCGATATTCTAATTAGGATCAGCCATATCATGAACATACATAAATTGACAAAAAACGTAAACACAATAGTAAAGAAAAGAGTCTGAATTGTAATACTGGTAGATTTATACAAAAAAAAAACTTACCTCAGCAAGAAAGAAATATGTTCTTTGAAGATAAGCGGTTGAAGATGTAAAATAAAAAGACAAAATGCAAGAAATAAATAAAGTGGAGTAGAATGAAGATTAAGGGGGACCTATTTATAGAGGATTGAATCTAAATGTATTAGGAAAAAAGGCACGATTGTTCATCTCCATTTATTAATTACATTCAAACTTCTCACCTTTTCAAAACTTTTTTTCTCTTAATAATAACTGTTATTATTGAGCTATTACAACAGATAATCTATCTATCGAAACAGATTTACCATCTACTAAGACAAATGGTCTATATGTGCAACATATGAATTATCTGTTGCAATAGATGGACCATCAATTGGAGGAGATGTTTCGGTTTCTTCTAACAGCTAATTAATCAGTTGAATAGATGGGTAATTTGATTCATCGACTGTTTTGAATATGTTAGACAAAAAGTCATGACTATTCACCTCTTTTTTAATTATCACCGCATAACTTAATTAATCTAAATTGGTGACTATTTTATAATATAAAATGAAAAATAGATTTAACAATAAAAAAGGTGAAAAGTCACGACTTGTAGCATTTGTTTTTTCTTGATGGGCATGTAGTTCTCTGACATTGAAGATGGTTACCCTTTGAGACTCCATAGTCTTGTACACTACTTAATTATGAGAAGTGAAGAATAAATATTGTCTGATATTGATGGGATCGGAAGAATAAGGTGTGTGCAGATGAACGGATCCACTTTCACATGTGGGAGTTATATATTATTGATCAGGCTATCGTGACAGACTACATAAAGTACAATGATTTTGTGAATGAAGTTTTTTATCGGTTAGACAATGATCCTTCAAATAAGATCTTGTATTTTATAGTTTAGTTTGATAGGTGGTAACTGATAAGGCCGAAGGGTTCCAAGAAGGTGGTGTCAATACCCTGTTACAATTTAATGACGGTTTTTCTCGTGTTTATACATCAAGTTCCAAGAAGGGATCAATATTTTATGGCATTGTAGACATTCAATAGTGATTGGACTGATTTTAGTGGTGCAATGGACTTTGAAATGGCCTTCAAAGCCATCCACTTCAGCAAATAAGAATGGAAAACTAATAGAAATCCCCCTAGTCCAAATTTATATAGATGGGTTGCTCGAGGAGACTATTATATAGTAGAAGGTGCTTGAGATAATACCTGTATGGAAAAAGGGAGGTGAAGAAGACCATTTATCATCTCAGACCTTGTTTAAGAGGAAATACAGGGAAGCAATCAAGGAACTTGTAGTTAATCTGGCTAATGAAATTGACTTGAAAGATGAAAAAACTGAATGAGCTGCAAATGTGAAAGTGTATCCAAATATTAAAATTCGTTAGTCGTTCTTGAAAAGAAAAATGCTAAAAAGGACTAGAGTTGGACACTTTGCTCGGGACTGCAACTAGCTAGAGTAGCCTGAATGAAAACCCACAAAACACATGATCAGAACTCTAAGGTTGCAGCTTGGCGATCACAGAGGACTTATAAGATTTTCAGTCAAGAATGAAACCTAAACCAACAACTCCTGAAGTAAAAATAAGGGAAGCCAAGGAATTAATTTTTGAAGTCTAACTTGCATCCCATGCCTTCTATTTGTGGTTTTAATCAAGTCAATGGCAGTTAAAGCAAGAAGGTCTAAAGTCAGGAAGAAATCACATGCCTTATTATTTCCCCTGCCTTTAACCTGACCAGATCCACAAGTAGAAGGCTCGAGATGCAAGTTTAACTTCAGAAATTATGACCTTTGCTTGATCCCTTATTTTTAATTTAGGAGTTGTTGCTTCAGGTTTCATTTCTAACTGACAATCTAACCACCATCGGTGCTAGCAAAGCTGCAAACTTATAGTTTTGATCCTGTGCTTTGTGGGTTATCACTCAGGCAACGGTAGCTAGTCGTAATTCTTTTACAAAGTGAACAGCTCAAGACCACTTCAACATTTTTCTTTTTAAAATAGACTGATGGATTTCCATTTTTGGATAAACTTTCACAATTATAACCCATTTAATTTTTTCATTTTTTATGTCAATTTCATCATCCAGATTCGCTACACGTTCCTTCCTACCCCATGTTTCCTCTTAAACAAGGTATGAGTTGATATATGGTCTTCCCAACCTTTCCTTTCCCACACAGGTATCCTCCCAAGCACTTTTTGTTGTATAATAGTCTTCTCAAGCAACCCATCCATATAAATTTGGACCAGAGGAATTTCTATTGGTTTTCATTTCTTGTTTAAAGTAGTACGAGGCTTCGGAGGCCTTTCAAAAGTCCATTGACCTCCTAAAATCAGACAAATTACTATTAAATATTTACACTGCCACCAACAATTTGAAGCCTTCTCTAAACTTGACACGTAAACATTAGCAAAATCTTCATTAAACCGTAACAGGGTATCGACACCACCTAATTGGTCTCCCTGCCTTATCATTTAGAACCTAATAATCTTAACTACAAAATGCAATATCTTATTTGAATAATTAATGCCTAATATTGAAAGAACCAACATTCACAAAATCAGTGAACTATAGGTGTGTTTTCACGATAGGTTGCAGTAATACATACCTCCCACAGGTAACGTGGTTCCATCTGCAAGCAGCTTATTCCTCTAAACCCATTTTTACTCTAGCCTTTAATACTAGTCGGGCAAAAATTGATCCACTTTCACTTCCTTTTATCTGCGAGTAAGAGAAAAACATTTTATGTCAAACAAGAAAAGAACAAAAAGAATATTACAATTGGTGTCTGCATAATTTTAAAAAAGGGTAACAAAAAATTGAATGAATACAACACATTACCATAAGAGTTCCAATATTTGACCCATCTGTTGCAACAGATTCTCCATATGTTCAATAGATGAGTCATCTACTGCAACATGTGATACATCTTCGGTAATAGATGGCTGACATTTTGTAATAGAAGGATAATCTGTTGGAATAAATCAAACCAGCCTTACTACTAGTTTGATTTCTTTCAACAGTTGCGCCATCTGTTACAATAGTTGATTCATTAGTTGCAATAATTGGGGAATCTATTGCAACACCACCAATAACATCAACAACAACATCAACAACAAAGAAACACCATATGTTCCAACACCATTGGCAACAGAAGCACCGCATGTTCCAACAACACCAACACCACCAACAACAGCACCACCAATAAACAAACAAATAAAAGACATAAAAAATAATACTGACAACAAGGCTTTTTAAGTTCTCCTAATAAATTACTTTTCTCGCATATTTTAATAAAAATAGTGGTTCGTTCATTTGAGACTTAAAAGTCATCTTTCCTTCAATTTTCCCAAGTAAATAGGATACAATTAATGGGTAAATAAATAAAAACAACAGATGTAAATATCTAATTTAAATAATATACAAAGAAGAAGACGAGAAGGAAAGAGCAATAGTGAACCATACCTGCAATGTCAAAAAAGGAAAGGGATCAGAACTCCCATTTCAGTCGAGAAAAGATATAGATCTATTGAGATTTGAAAAGATCCTCATGCAAAAGAGGAGATAAAAGAGAGAAAATGAGACGGTTGTGATTACCCTAAAGAAGAGAGAAAGAAAATTTTGATTCTAAAAGAAAGAAGAAGATGAATTAATTTATGGCTGAAGGAGAGAGAATTCTAGAGATGAGTTTTAAATATTTATTAATATCTTTTAGGGGGAACGAGGAGACGGTGTCATTGAAAAAACAAGATAAGAATACTCAAGGAGGAGATTTTTGAGTTATCCAAGTAGTAATATTTTTTACCGACTTAGTATTTTATCTTTCTTATCTCAAATAGGAAATTGCTTTAAAATTTAAAAAAAAAACATCTTAAATTATATAAGTCCTCTATTACAATAGATGTCAATTTCTATTTAAAAATCTCCAACAGCTCAGTCATTTGTCGCAATAGATGAAAACATCTATTTGATAATTTTGAACATATATGTAATCTATAGAAACAGATTCATTTATCTGTTTGATGAATTCCAATAGATAATTCATATGTTGAAAAAGGTTGAACATTTATTTTAATACAATTTTATTTGAGTTCATATGTACAACTACAACTTCAATTGATTTAGCTACAACTAGGGATGAGTTCATAGGATCAACTATATTGCATGATATTGGTATTGCATTCTTCCTAACCTGAGTCATCAATCGACCAATATAAGTTGAAACAATTCATATTACCTTATTATTTGAAATACCTAAATTGATTTATCTACAACTAGGGATGAGTTCATATGGTTAACTATAATGCATGATATTGGTATTGTATTTCTTCTGACCTAAGTCGCCAATCTACCAATCTGAGTTGAAATGATTCATATTACCTTTTTATTTGAACTACCTAAACTGGTTTAGCTATAACTAAGGATGAGTTCATAGGGTAACTATACTGCATGATATTGGTATTACGTTCCTCCTGACCTGAGTTGTTAATTGACTAATCTGAGTTGAAATGATTCATATTACCTTGTTATTTAAAATCCTAAATTGGTTTAGCTACAACTAGGGATGATTTTATAGGGTCAACTATATTACATGATGTTGGTATTGAGTTTCTCCTAACCTGAGTCATCAATCGACCAATCTGAGTTGAAACGGTTCATATTATCTTGTTATTTGAAATACCTAATTCTATTTAGCTACAACTAGGGATGATTTTGTAGGGTCCACTATATTGCATGATGTTAGTAATGTATTCCTCCTGACCTGAGTCATTAATCGACCAATCTAAGTTAAAAGATTCATATTACCTTATTATTTGAAATACCTAAATTGGTTTAGGTACAACTAGGGATGAGTTCATAGGGTTACCTATATTTCATGATATTGGTATTGCATTCCTCCTGACCTGAGTCGTTAATCGACCAATCTGAGTTAAAATAATTTATATTACCTTGTGATTTAAAATACCGAAATTGGTTTAGCAACAACTAGGGACGAGTTCATAGGATCAACTATATTGCATGATGTTGGTATTGTGTTCCTCCTGACCTGATCTTCAATCGACCAATCTGAGTTAAACCAATTCATATTATATTATTATTTGAAATACCTAAATTGGTTTAGCTACAACTAGGGATTAGTTCATAGGGTCAAGTATATTACATGATATTGGTATTGTATTCCTTCTGACTTGAGTCGTCAATCAACTAATTTGAGTTGTTACGATTCATATTACCTTTTTATTTGAAATACCTAAACTGGTTTAGCTATAACTAAGGATGAGTTCATAGGGTCAACTATACTGCATGATATTGGTATTACGTTCCTCCTGACCTGAGTTGTCAATTGACTAATCTGAGTTGAAATGATTCATATTACCTTGTTATTTAAAATATCTAAATTGGTTTAGCTATAACTAGGGATGAGTTCATAGGGTCAACTATATTACATGATGTTGGTATTGCATTCCTCCAGACCTGAGTCATCAATCGACCAATCTGAGTTGAAATGATTCATATTGCCTTATTATTTGAAATACCTAAATTAGTTTAGCTATGACTAGGGATGAGTTCATAGGGCTAACTATATTGCATGATATTGGTATTGTGTTCCTCCTAACCTGAGTCGCCAATTGACCAATCTAAGTTAAACTGATTCATATTACATTATTATTTGAAATACCAAAATTGGTTTAGCTACAACTAGGGATGAGTTCATAGGGTCAATTATATTGCATAATATTGGTATTGTGTTCCTCCTGACCTAAGTCATTAATCGACCAATCTGAGTTGAAATGATTTATATTACCTTATTATTTGAAATACCTAAATTGGTTTAGCTACAACTAGGGATGAGCAAATTATTTGGACCAAATTAATATTTTAAAACTTGTCATTCTTTTCCAAAATACAAATCAACCCATACAAACCATCCATTTGCCGCAAAAATATTTCATCATTTCAAATCTCAAGTTTTCACTTTTTTCTCTCTTTCAACAATACAAACAACTACTCAACATATTTCTCAACCCTTCGAGATAGATTAATTTTCTTCCCATTTTTGACCACATAGTTGTTATTTTCAACTTTATTCTCGCTTGTATCTGTTATTTTCTCTGACTTAATAGGTAACAGAGTTCAGGAAGATTTCTATATTTGTTCTTTTTTATAAAAATTAGGTCTTTTTAGTTAATAATAAAAAATAAAACTTTTAGTTGTATCTTCTTCAAGAATGGGTTAACAATTTTGAGTTTTAATGCTAAAATTATAGAAAGAGCCAAATAAAACCCTAGTTTTTTATCGCAGTGTTTTATTGACTGTCGTGGTATTATTCAATAGTGTTTATGGTATTGTTGGTGTCTTTTGGTGGTGGTGGCCGTCGTCGTCTTGGTGGCATTGGTGGTGTTGGCACTGGTATTGTTGGCATTAGAGTTGGTTTTGATGGTGGTGGTGGTATTAGTGGTTTGGTGATGGTGTTGGTGGCATTGGTAGTGGTTTTGGTGGCCTTGGTGGTGGTGGTGGTGATGGTTGATGGCGGTGTTAGTTGTCGTCATGGTGGCATTGGTGGTCTTGGTGGTAGTGTTGGCAGTGTTGGTGGTCATTATAGTGGCAGTTTTTATGTTGTTGGTCTTAGTGTTGGTATTTATGTCATTGGTATTGGTGGTGGTGTAGCTATTAGTGGTTTAGTGGTGGTGTAGGTATTGGTGGTTTGGTGATGGTGGTATTGGTGGTATTGGTGGTGGTGGTGGCATTGATGATGGTGGTGGTGGCATTGGTGATGTTTGTGGTGGCTGTTAGTAGTGGTGTTAGTGTTGGTAGCATTGGTGACATCAATTGTAATGTATTTTTTATATTTTGTTATTGGTAGGTAAAACATATCTCCCAAAAGAAAAGAAAGTAAAAGTGGATCAACTTTTGACCACCTAACAAAAAAGGCTAGAGTACAGATGGATTTGGATGAGCTTCCTGAAGAATTCAAATGAGCTTCCTAAACAATCTCAGTCAGGGAAAAGTGAATCTGAGAAAAGATATAAAAATGATATTGAGGGAGGTAGAGAAGGGTCTGTAGAGGGTGATGAGGAAAATAAAAGTGAGGAGGGAGAAGAAGATAAACAAAAAAGAGAGGAAGAAGAAAGTGAGAAAGAGGATGATGATCAACTTGATGATAACGCATCACCAATGGGGCATGAATTAAGATCGAAATCCCAGCATGAGCCTATCAAAACTATTAGTATTGACAAGTTTCAAGTTACGATACTGATAGACAATTATCCCTAGGGATATGACAGCATAAGTTGACTGTCAAAACTATAAATTTACATTGAATAATTATTATGAATTTTTTTTGCTTGCTTTCTATTTACATTTTTTAGGCTTGGGAATTTGAAGTCATTTCTCCCATCCAAAAGCAGGTCAAGAATTATCTGGATGAGGTTTCTCATCCAAGGATTCTTAAGTAGTTGGCTGCAAAGAGAAACAGAAGAAATAATGATGTGCCATCTTTCAAGTAAAATAATTTGACTGAGAGAAAGATATTGAAACAGATGTGCCATCTGTTATGAAGATGGATCATCTATTGTAACGGATTACCTGTAATACCCCATACTAATCCGAGCTTGTTTCGGCTCTTAGTTGCATACTTAAGGGCTTTAAGACTTAAAACTTTCACTTAGTGTTGAGGACTTAGCCATTTTTAAGACCTTCTAACTTCGAGGAATTTTAAGTTGACCTTCCAAGCTCCGAGATGATGGTTTTTGAGTTAATTCATGTTCAGAGGTGTAAAAAACATGTCTCGGGTAAGTTTTAGATTTTTCAAACAAGGATTGGACCTTGTTGGATTTCCCAAAATAGTAGCCCACCGCGATTCCACCATGTCGTGGTGGATATAGTGATGGATTCCTTGGCGCATCGCAGTAGAGTGCAAAACATCAATTGTCATTTTCCAGCGACTCACCGTGATTGCATCATATCACGGTAAGTATAGCGATGAGGGAGTCACTGCATCACGGTGGAGCCTAAAATGATATTTCAGTTATGAATTTTAATTGTCAGGGGCAATTTACTCTTTTTCTATGCCTCCAATTCATAAAAACAAAACATTTAACCCTATTCTAAGCATATTTCACTCATTCCTTACCAAATTTCTCTCTAAGAAAACTCTAGAGCTTCAACTTTAACTCCAAGAAATCCTATGTTGCATGGTTTCTTTTTTAAGATAACCAAGATTCAAGTTTTAGGGTTTAAGAACTTCAAGAACAAGCTTCAGAAACATCATTAGAAATTCAAAGTTCACGCTTCTACATTCAATTAATCAAATAAGGTATATGGGGTTATGAACAAGGATACTTATTTCATTCTTGTGCCCAAAAATAGTTTTTAAAGTTGAATTTACATGAATTTACATAATTTTCAATCTAGGGTTCATACCCAATTATCATTATTTGAAGTTTATGAAGTTACAAGTGATTTAAATATTAAATTGCATGTCTATTTTCACATTTTTATGCATGTGATATGATTAAACAGATTTCCAATTAAGATTTAAGCATGATATTGTGATTTTTGATTTTAGTATTTAGATATTCTTGAAGTATTTAAAGAAGTATATTGAGCATGATGTTTTGCTATGAATTTGCATGAGTTTAAAGCATAGGTTTTAAGCCCTAAGCTTAAGTATTAATGTTTTCAAGAAGATTTTGCTTTTAAGAACCCTATGACTAGCTTATATTCAGATTTTGAGAAAGATTTGGTATTTTGATCCTCAACTTAGATATGGAATCCATGTTACAGTTTTTATTACAGTTTACAGACGACATATTAGTTTTGATTACAGTTTAAAACTGATAGATGCATAATTGGTTTTCATTATAAACCCTTATGCTAGTTTTAAAAGTTAATTTCTTACAGATTGAGCATACAGATTAAAGGGAGTAGTATTTAGCATCGAGTTGGGTATGTGTCCTAGTTCACATACCCCAGAACTATGAACCAGCATAGGTACAGATTCAGATTTTTCCCATTTATATGGATGACAGATACAAATTGTGACCACTCAGCTCAAGTTATGCTCATTGACAAAAGTATGACACCTCTCCTCAACGTAAGGTTTTCCCCTTAGGGGAACTAGACATTGGACATCATGATAGCTCACATGGTATATGTCGGTTAGAAGAAACTCCCTAAAACCTAAGTCCTAAAATAGAATAAAAGAACAGCCTTTAGAAACTAAGTGTAAAGGCTCATGATTTTATTCAAATATTATTTTACATATTTCATTAGCTATGAGATTTCATCTTTTAGTTTATAAATACAAAGGTGAGTCCTTTCACACTTAGCCTGCATGATTTGAAAATAGACTTAACTTCAGTTCTACTTATTCCACTAGCAAAAAGAGTAAAACTACAGCTTATAGAACTAATTGTTATGACTCACAAGATTTATATAGCAGGTTTTATCATTCATTATTCATGATTTTCAGATTTCAATTATTCCAGCCAATGTGAGTCATTTATACTTAGCATGCATCCTTTTACAAGTTTATATGAACATTGAGATATTGTTTTACTTATGCATTCACCCCCATATGCTCAGTACATTCCAAAAGTACCGATCCACATATACGTTTATGTGCTACATTTTTAATAATGTAGGTACCAGTTTAGTTGTAGTCCTTATATCATGATTAGACAGTTGCAAATTCCATCAAGCAGATGATGAGTCCTCCTACTTTGGGGACTTCAGTTAGATGTTATTTATGTACTTTACTTTCTTACTCATAGTATTGATTAGTAGTAGTTGGAGTTGCATCCCAGCTATCTATAGTCAGTATAGTAGAGGCTTCATAGATGTTAGTCAGAGTCAGTCATGTAGTTTTAGTTCCTCTTTACATCTCTATCAGAATATAAAATTGTATCAGTATTGTATTTTTCCCAGATTTTATCATGTTTATGTTTTTGTACAGTAAACTCAGTTATTTTATACAAATTTAAATCAGTTGCTTAACAGTATACCAGCTCATGGGTTAGCTTAGGATCACTTGTGGTCCTACGCACCATGTGACATCCAGAGGGTAGTCTCAGGGTGTTACAAACTTGGTATCAAAGCACAGAGTTCAAGTGTCCTAGGGTGTCTGTGAAGTCATGTCTAGTAGAATCATGCGGAATGGTACAGATACGTCTGTTCTTTTCTTCGAGAGGCTACATGGAATTTAAGAAATATTTCCCTTCGATTATCTGTAACTCAATAACTCTCCATCCATAATATTTTGAGAAAACCTGAGTACTAGATTTTAATTCCTCTCAAGATAATGCTCTTAGATTTACTATCAATAACTTCATAAGTCACACAAAGGGGCTTGAGAGGAGCTCGTTAGTGTGTTATAAGTTCCTTAAGTTGAAAGTTTATGTCCTCATCCACAGGAGTTGTGTAGTTAAGACAAAATATGTTATGAATTTAGATTCCTCATTAACCCATTTTATTTAGATAGTGCTCATGAGAGGAGATAGTATGAACCCAAAGTATTAAATAGAGTTTGCATTTGAGGGATGCTATGACCTTGAGTGTTAAGATTCATAAGTGGTAGAACCTTCTTATAGTTGGAAGTGTGGGTTTAGAAGTTCAGTGACAAAAAAGTGGGAATGACAATTGATAGAAAGTATAGAGATAAACTTATGCATGCTATAGATTTTACATTATAGTGATATGTCCTTGTGCGTTAGTTTAGTGAAAGGTAGAGAAGGAGTTATTAGTTAAGGTGAATTATTGTTTGCTTAAAGTATGAAAAGGGTTATTGATGACATTTGTTGTGTTGGAAAAGTATAGGATATTTATGAAGTATCTGGTGGTTGAGTAATGTTAATATAGACTTCCCCATGTGGCTATGAAAACAAAGATTTGTTGATGCTTTAAGAGATATAAATATAATTTAGGTGTATAGATAAGTAAATAGTCATAATGTGTAGAAGGAGGATGTGCTAATGGATTTTAATAAGTTACACCATATGATTACAATCGATTATTATTGTCATGAGGTTCTAGTGGATTAGTATTTCATGATGTCTTATTTTATAGCTTCCAAGTGAGAATAGTATGTGAGGTTAGGTTTTTAATCATGCCTAGCACTAGACACTAAGATTGAACAGCGGATGATAATCAAGGTGGATGTAATAGTTGCTTGGTTGGTGATGCTAGTTATATGAAGGTGGACCAATAGGCTTGAAACATTGAATGCAAGAATTTAAGTTTATAGATTTGAGATTAAGTATGGTGTTGTAGGTATGATGTATAGGTGTACCCAAGGTGATATGGGGTTGCATTATTATGTAAGGTTATTAAGTGTTGTGTGTGGTTAGTAGTACCCTTGAGTTGCTAAGTGGAAGAAGGCTAGTTATATAGTACATGATGTTAGTAGTAGACAAGTTGAGGAGTTATGGATAGTTAGTGGTGAATACTTTAAGTATGATTTTGATTCATATGGTTTAGGAATATCCATGTTAAGTGTTAGAATCTAAGTTTGAATCTTTGAAGATTAAGCAAATAGAAAGAAGAGTTGAAATTCTAGATAGTGACGCTTCCAAAATTCCAAGTTAGTCGGTGTTTAAGCTATTATACGATGACTATTAAGGCTATAGAATGTTAAGAGTTGTAGTTCAGAAGGAAGTATTAACAGTGGGTTTTATACTTTTAGATGCAGTCTTACAGAGTGAGTTTAGTATTTATGTTCATTATTATACCCCAGATTCTAGAGTAAAGTAATTTGCTTTTTCGTTTAGAGTTTAGTAAAGTGGTCCACGGACTTAGAGTGATAGATTAAATCTAAAGGGGAGGTGATAGAACAAGTACCCAAGTCAGGCTTTCATATTCTAGTAGTGATGCAAAAGTATTGTAGAACAACAATAAGGGAGAATGATACCCAACCTATTCTTATTTCAGTGTTGTATTTCAGTCAACATGACATCTACTCATGTATTACAGTATGTTTGGTTCCAGTAGTCATATTACATTCCTAATGATCAGCGAAATTCAGTTTATGAAATATATGTCCTCAGTTTAGACCTCTTTGATGAATCTATTATATTGATACTCTATTCCTCAAGCGTCAGTTAAGTGTCTCAGTTATGCATAGTATAATTTCATACATCAGGTTCTCATGTACTAACCTTTCATTAACCTTTCCTTAGGTCAAGATAGTGATGATGAAAAATTGTTTAGATGGGAGAGAGTAAGTGCTTCATGTTGGGAAAGATTGTTGTCTGCTTTTTTATGTAAGTCTATAAGTTTGAAGGAATATTGAGGTTAAGCCTTTGGTGTATGTCTTGGTTAGTTGGAAATATGTGTGTCTTCCTAAGAATAGTGCATGTAAGTTGTTATTGATAGAGGTATTAGAGAATATGAGAAGGATGATTTTATGGGTATTAGTTTAGAAGTGCATATGTGGTTATAAAGATAGGATTGAATGTCATGTTGGGATGTCAGTAGAGGAATGCAATAAGCGTTATCCATAGTAAGAATTCAGAGTTAGTCATTGAAGTGGTAAGGCATGTTATGCTTAGGGTGTGAGCTCTGGAAGAGACGTAGAGAATTGAATCATGTGGTTTAGACTAGTATTATGCTATAGCGTGTTGTACCTTGTAATTTCAAGTTAGACTTGATCATGGTGAGAGAATTTAGTTCAGTTTAAACTTTAGTAGATGGATTTATCAATGCCCATGTGAAAATTTAAGTGGAATCAAATGAGTATGGTATTTAAGGGGAATAGTATAGTTGAGGGAGTATTTAAGAAGTGTTTCTAAGCTTGAAAGTAAGAAGTTGCATTGCCCAAGGCCTAGTAATTCTATCCTAGCTTATGATTCATATCTTTATGTTCCATGCTATAGAATTTTATCAATGTTGTGTTTTCTTAGTCAGATGTCTTGTTCAGATTATGCCCAAAATTCTTTGCTCCATAATATTATTAGAATTTGTTAGAAGAGTGATGGAGAAATACTCTATTTGAGTATGGTCAGGTCTATAGAGCCTGCGATCTAGTTTAGCAATCAAGCAGATAAGCTCTTATAGATTTCCAACTTTTCATTTAGTCTTACTACCCAAAGTTTCACGAGTAAGGCCATTCTATGAGGTAAAATATTTGCATTCATGAAAATTATGAATTTAGCTTAGTTCATGCATCATGCATTAGTTTCAGATTCAGATATTCAATCATGATTCAGTCCGTATGTATCTTGTGTATCAACTCAGTCTTTCCTTAGTAGTTCAGCCAAGTCAGTATCATTCGGGGGGCGAACTATCCTAAGGGGGAGATGTGGTAATACCCCGAGTTTTCATATTTTGAATCTCACAACTTTTCTTCACAAAATCAGATCCATCCTAAAGTAATGGTTATTCATAAGTTGACTCTTTTGTTTCTATTTCAACCTTATAACAATTCTCATGCCAATGCATGTATTCAAGAAATCAGCTCAGTCATGATATTCAATTCATGTATCATGTTTTAGACTCAGTTATGCACTCATGTTATAAGTCATACATGTTCAGTAAATGATTTTATTTACCTTGGTACAATACTCTCAGCTTAACCAGTCTCATTCGAGGACGAATGTTTCTAAGGGGGAGATATTATAATACCCCGTACTAATCCTAGCTTATTTCAACTCTTAGTTGCATACTTAAGGGGTTTAAGCCTTGAAATTTTCACCAAGTGTTGAGGACTTAGCCATTTTTAAGACCTTCTAACTTTGAGGAATTTTAAGTTAACCTTTCGGGCTCTGAGATGATGGTTTTTTAGTTAATTCATGTTCAGTGGTGTAAGAAGCATGTCTCGGGTAAGTTTCAGATTTTTCAGATAAGGATTAGACCTTTTTGGATTCCCCAAAATAGTAGCCCACCGCGATTCCACCGCATTGCGGTGGATATAGCGATGGGTGCCTTAGTGCGTCGCGGTAGAGTGCAAAATAGTAATTGTCATTTTTTAGTGACTCACCGTGATTGCACCGCATTGTGGTGAGTATAATGATGATAAAGTCACCGCATTGCAGTGGATCCTAAAACGGCATTCAAATTATGAATTTTAATTGTCAAGGGCAATTTAGTCTTTTTCCATGCCCCCAAGTAGTAAAAACTAAAGATTTAACCCTATTCTAAGCATATTACACTCATTCCTCACCAAATTTCTCTCCAAGAAAACCCTAGAGCTTCAACTTTAACTTCAAGAAATCCCAAGTTTCACCTTTCCTTATTCAAGATAACCAAGAATTCAAGTTTTTGGGTTCAAGAAATTCAAGAAGAAGCTTCGAAAATATCATTATAAATTCAAATTTCAAGCTTCTACATTCAATTAATCAGATAAGGTATATGGGGTTATGAACAAGGATACTCCTTTCCTCCTAGTGGCCAAAAATAGTTTTTAAAGTTAAATTTACATGATTTGCGGTCTAGGGTTCATACCTAATTATCATTATTTGAAGTTTATGAAGTTAAAAGTGATTTAAATGTTGAATTGCATGTTTAATTTCACATATTTATGCACGTGATATGATTTTACCGATTTTGAATTGAGTTTATGCATGATATTGTGATTCCTGATTTCAGTATCTTGATATTGTAGAAGTATTTCAAGAAGTATGTTGAGCATGACATTTTGCTATGAATTTGCATGAGTTTAAAGCATGGGTTTAAGCCCTAAGGTTAAGTATTGATGTTTTCAAGAAGATTTTGCTTTTAAGCACCCTATGACTAGCTTATATTCAGATTTTGAGAAAGATTTGATCTTTTGATCCTCAGCTAGATTTGGTATTTTGATCCTCTGCTTAGATATGGAATCCACTTTACAATTTTTATTATAGTTTACAGAAAATATATTAGTTTTAATTACAGTTTAGAACAAACAGATGCATAATTGGTTTTTATTATAAACCCTTATCCTAGTTTTAAAAGTGGATTTCCTACAGATTGAGCATACAGATTAAAGGGAGTAGTATTTAGCACTGAGTTGGGTATGTGTCCTATTTCACATGCCCCAGCAATACGATCCAAAGTAGGTACAGATTCAGATTACTCCCATTTATATAGATGACAGATACAGATTGTGATCACTCCTTGGCAAGAGTATGACACCTCTTCCTAACATGGGTTTTCTCCTTAGGGGAACTATACATTGGACATCATGATAGCTCACATGGTGTATGTCGGTTAGAAGAAACTCCCTAAAAATTAAGTTCTAAAAAAAAATAACAGAATAGCTTTTAGAAACTAAGTGTAAAGGCTCATGAGTTTATTCAAATATTATTTTACATAAGTCATTAGCTATGACATTTCAGATTTTAGTTTACAGATACAAGGGTGAGTCCTTTTACACTTAGTATGCATGATTTGAAAATTGACTTAACTTCAGTTCTACTTATTCCACTAGCAAAAAGAGTAAAAGTACAACTTTTAGAACTAAGTGTTATGACTCACAAAATTTATACAGTATGTTTTGTCATTCATGATTTTTAGCTTTCAGTTATTTTAGCCAATGTGAGTCATTTATACTTAGGATGCATCCTTTTACAAGTTTATGTGAATATTGAGATACTGTTTTACTTATGCATTCACCCCCACATGCTCAGTACATTTCAAACGTACTCATCCACATATACGTCTATGTGCTACATTGTTTAATAGTGTGGGTACCAATTCAACTGTAGTCCATATATTAGGATTAGACAGTTGCAGATTCTAGCCAGTAGATGATGAGTCCTCCTACTTTGGGGACTTCAGTTAGATGTTATTTATGTGCTTTACTTTCTTACTCATATGTATTGATTAGTAGTACTTGGAGTTGCATCCTAGTTATCTATAGTTAGTATAGTAGAGGCTTCACGGATGTCAGTCAGAGTCAGTCATGTAATTTCAGTTTTTCTTTTCATCTTTATCAGAATGTAAAATTGTATCAGTATTGTATTTTTCCCAGATTTCATAATGATTATGTTTCAGCATTGTAAACTCAGTTATTTTATGCATATTTAAATCAGTTGCTTAATTTATGCTAGTTCATGGGTTAGCTTGGGATCACTTGTGGTCCTAAATACCGTGTGACATCTAAAAGGTAGTTTTGGGGCATTACATTACCCATCTACTGCAACTAGTAGAATGGATGGGTAATCTGTTGTGACAGATAATTCATAATTTACAACAGATTACCCATCTGTTGCTTTGGTTCTCTGAACCCTAATCAACAGATTACTCATCTACTGTAAATTATGCAATAGATAGGTAATCTAATGTAACATATATTTAATCTATTGCCATATATGAATCATCTGTTATGATAGAAAGATCATTTGTTGTATAAGTTGTCTCTAGTAACATGTAACCCAACAGACTGCAAATTATTATATGATTCAAATATATCTACCTTTTTTTATATTATGCATCCACAGATCGTTCCTACTGACAAGGAGTTGGGGATTTCTTCTTTTATTACTCTAGGTCTTGTTGACTGTAAATTGTTTGACATACTTCATTTTTTTGCCAGTTACTTATATATTTTTTTGTTTTGTAGGGTTTTCAAGCAGCTGTTTTTGAGTTGTTACCAAATGCTGAGGTTAGAAGGTATGCTAGGCACATCTAGTCCAACTGGAGTCAAGTGTGGAATAAAGAATCAAATGTTGATACAACAATCCATGTTACACAAGCAATCAAGAGTCAACTACCTCTTAAAAAAATGAAAATATTAGACAGAAGAGGGAACGAGTTGTAGGTACAGAAGATACTGGAGAAGGTGGATCAAAAATGGCTAAGAATGCTGGATTTGGGATCTACACAAGTGCGAAGGGCACCCAAGTATTGAATGTAAGTTTACTTCAACTTTGTTTCCTTAAAGAAAAAAGTAAATAGCTAAGTAAATATACTAAAAATGTTGTTCCTTTTTTTCTAAAAAAATAGTTAGGGACATCAAGCAAGAGGATCCTACAAAATGGTGCATCTTACAAGGATGCAAGTTCTACAGGAGTTGATCTTGGTTATAAGCCTAGAGGCTTGAGATAGAAAAATAGATATGCAGTCACCATAAATCAGTTGCAGCAGATAGCAAACAAGAAGAAGAAGAAGTAGTAGCCAAGAAGAAGTTTCTCATATTGATTATGTGTGCATTTTGTTCTATAATTTGGAGTACCAAACAAATAATTAGTTTTAGTTGTTCCTTTGAATCTTCTAGTACTGAATAGCAGTAACAATTAGTTGCATAGAATAGCGGTCAAATACACATCAAAATAGTAGAGCTAAACCATCATGAAAACCAACAATTTTGGTACTGATAACGCTCAATCTACAGCTCTCGTGGGAGTGTAAAGCGGTCGTTAGCAAATATAGAACCCAACCTGGGTTGGGTGTCGATCCCATAGGGAATAGCTTGGCCAACAAGTAAGCAAAATTACTAAACTTTTGGTGCAAGTCTCGTAAAAAGGGGGGATTCTTGTCTTGCAAGTAATGTAAACAAAAGCTGAAAATAGCAAAGTAAAAAGAGGAAGAATGTTACGTAAGTTGTAAACAATGAGAATTGAAGCGTTGGGGTTATGTCCACCTTCTGAGGTATACGTTTCTATTGGCTATGAGTGTGTAGAGTCTTGACATGCAATTGCTTATAGAGAATTTAGTCGATGGTAAATCCAAGCGTCTCTCGACCTGAACAAGGACTATTTCACTTTAACTCTCTCGAGCTTAAAGCGTGTCTAACGGTACGAATTCTCCAAGAGGTTAGTCCAGTTACGGTACTAGCTTTTTAATAGGAAAGGGTGTCCTACTACCTTGACATTATCTCTTTTCCAGACAAATAACCTTTCTCTCGAACAAGTTAAATGTTAGACTGGCGTTATTCTATGCGTCTGCAGCCACAAGAATGTAGATTAAGATGAAGAGTGTAATGATATAAGCAATATACTTGTCTTGAACTCACAAACTCACAGCTATAGATAGTAACTCATTCGGCTTCCATAACCCCAACTAAGAGGTTTAGTTACCCATGAATGCGAAGGACATCACGATTTGCATGGTTGATGGCGTGAGAAATAGGTGATAGGCGTGTGGTTTTGGTGATTCCGTAGCAAGTAACGATTCTCTTGTTGTGGAATAGATGAATAGAAGAATAGATTAGAAGTGTTTGTAGATGAGGAAGATGAGAAGAATGGAGGAAAATTAATAGTAGAATTGATAGTTTCCAGAAGTAATAAAAATCTCTAACATGATAGGGTATTTATAATACTCCTATCCTACTCCTACTAAGCTAATGAAATAAATAACCAAATCCTAATATACTAATGAAATCCTTGACCCAAATGTACTAGGGTAAGGTTACCATATCATAATCCAAATAGAATAGTAAAACACATAACCTAATTATACTAGGTTAATGTATCTTTGTAAAAATCCAGCTTTGTGTCTGTAAGTCCCCAAAGTCATCAGAAATGTTGTTTTAGCCCGGGACAGATTTTCCATGCAGCAGATTTGGTCCTTTAGGCGTCCAGCTCCTTTCTACTTCGTTTGTAAGCTTTCTTTTGTGTCAAGTAAGCCGTAAAATGCTGTATTTTGCATCATTTATACCTGAAACTTTACTAATCATGTTTGTTATCTCATTTATAGGAAAAAGGACTAAAAGTGCATGAAATAGATAATTAGTTCTCAAAACTAGGCTAAAATATGGGCAAAATATATTGATATAGGCGCGTAAATTCGCCTATCATCAACACCCCACACTTGCAGCTTTGTTCATCCTCGAACAACATATCATGTCCTTCTAAGCATCGACTTAAGGTTTTTACAGCAACAACACAAAACATTTTTCAAGACAAGCACAAAAATTATCAACAAAGAGTAGCTTCCCGATTATAAGTAGAAACAGTTTAACCTCTAGCGTAGACTAGTGATGGTGATCAACTCGCATGCAAACGTTAAGGTACATAGAATCATATACAACTGTCCAAAGCTCATCAACCATGTGTGTCTCACAATATAGTACCCATAATCACTCACAAGTATAGCATATTTTTCAAACATGGGTATCAAAATATCCTTGCACTCACTCTCACAAAGAATTCATATGTAGCAACTAATGACCATAAGCTTGCCATTAATGTAGTACTCCACTAAATGTCAGAATGTTAAGATTAGGATCAAGTAGGTCTTTTGACGGTTGTAATGTAGGCTAAGGGACGGGTAGGATCAGCTATTTTGGCCAGAAATAGTGACTAAGTTCCTAAGCGCTTTAATACATCACTTTGTATCATTGACACTTTTTTCTTTCAACCTTTCTTTATTTTATTCTTCCACCCTTGTTCTCATCTATTTGTTTTTCAATTTTAAGCACAACTCACTTTTCAGCTTTCTGTTCCTTTTTCTTTTCACAACATACCTCTTATGATAGCACTTTCTTTTCCATAACACATTCAAGCACCATTACAATTTAAAGCATCATACTCACCCAATTTCCTCTTATGTTGTCACATGACTTTTTCACTTTAAAGCACTTAGGAATTTGGATCAAATTACGGTCTTGAAAGAAATGGACTAGGCTTACATACAAGGTTGTCAAAGAAATAGGCTAAAGGCTCAAAAGGGTTTAACTAGGATGATGTCCATGGGTAGGTAAAACTGATGGTAAACAAATATAGGTTGCCAAAGAAATGCCTAAATCATATCCTAACTTATACTCCTTATTTTCACTTTGCATACATACCAGGCAAGTTCTAGCATCAGCCACACACATAGAATATACTATTATCTCACACACACAAGGCACATGGTCAACTTGATTGGAAGTAATATAGACTCTTGACCCAACAAGTGAAGGAATTGAATCACATAATATCACATAATGAGTCACAACTAGAGCCTAAACGTCTCAATAGTCACAATTGTAATACATACTCTTGTTATAATCTCATGCTGCCTATCAAAATAATTTCATGCGAAGCTAGAAAGATTTTACTCCTAAAAAAAACTACAAAAAAACGTCAAACGGAAAAAAAAAAAAAAAAAAAAAAAAAAAAAAACGAACTCAAATAAACAAAGTAAACAAACAAACATAGGTGCAAACAGAGAAGTATAGCATGCAATGCCACCCCACACTTAGACGGGACACTGTCCTCAGTGGAAAATAAATACGAGGAACCTGGTCAGTCGGACTCCTCCTCTATGTCTGGGATCATACCCCTTGCGTTGGGATCATCATAAGAGTCATCATCCTCATAAGCTCCGCATAAGTATCCCACTTAATTCCAAGCGTGAGTCAAGGTGTTTGCAGCGAGGAGGGTTCTCCTTGCTTCTTGCGGCCTCTTTTCTTGCCCTTTTGGGAAGTGGTAGCCTTCTTCCTTGCCTTTGTCTCTCTTTAGGTGCCATTGTACCTGAGACTTGAAATAGTGTTAATGGTAACACAATCTCAATGGATACAATCTATACACAGACAGTAGGGGTACTACCCCACACTTAGGGTGTTGGCACCAACTAGTGAGGTGAAAGTGATCGATTACTCAGAATTCATCGACATACGTTTTAGGATTGTATTCCGACAAGAAAATCAGCAATGCATTACTTACTTGCAGCCATTGGACTACTTTCATGGTAGCTATAGCAACACTACTACATAGGGGTTACCATATGGAATAGTTATTCTTACAACAATCACAACCTCTTATGTCGGTAGGCACTATAAGTCTTATCCCGATGGCCGGGATAGTCTAACATGTAAGTATCCAAACAATAATCTTAAGCAATGTTCATAGCCATAGTAATTCCGCAAATAGTATAACAATGCTATTAAAACCAATTTCAAGTCAGAAACAAGTCAAGATTTTCCTACGTATATGTTTACTCACAAGGTTGTGTATCAACAATCCAAACACATGAACATCACCAACAATCTTATACGTTTTAGCAATTCATAATAGACATAGCATTGTAGTACTTATGAGAAATAAATGAAGAATAAGAGAGTACTTACTTGCTTGAAGCTTGTGGAGATGGTTTTGTGAATTGGAAGAGCAAAAGAAGAAAATTTTGAGAGGATTTGGAGAGGGAATGCGGTGCCTTTAGGTCAATTTTTAGTGTGGTTATATTTCAAGACTAAGTCCCCTTTATATAGGAAGAGAATGGGTCGGGTTATGACCCATTTACAATCGGTTTTGGAGACAAAAATGCCACATATGCGGCGCATAATGCTCGGCATATCAATGACATATGCGGCGCATTGTCTATAGCATAATGGGACATATGCGCCGCATAGTCTATGGCATTTCTAGACATATGCGTCGCATAGTCTATGGCATTTGGTCTCAGTATCTCAAATGCCATAGCATAGGCGGCGCATAGTCAAAAGCATACCTAGGAATAGGCGGCGCATAGTGTATAGCACACTAGATTCTGAGTCCTTAGGCTATAGAATAGGTTGTGCATCGTTCGTGGCCTATTTTTACCAAGGCCTAGACTTCCTCGAAGCCTATTATGACATGAGAAAGACTCAATTCATAGCCTTATGCATCACCATTCCTAACTTACCGACTTTACCATACAATGCGACCAAATCGTCAATTGAAATCAATCTCCTTGTTGCATACTTCTTGCACCTATATTAGCTCAAAACAAATGAACACGATTAGTACGATGGGTTGCCTCCCACCAAGCGCCTTAGTTTTGGTCGTGGCACGACTCTTATTTTTGGATTTTCATTTATCAAAAAGAAAAAAATACTAAAACGACGAAACGATAAAATGATAAAACGATGAAATGATGAAATGATAAAACGATGGGTTGCCTCCCATCTAGCGCCTTATTTATTGTCGTGGCACGACCTGGTTACCTCGAGTACTCAGACTTCGTCGAGGTAAGTGATGGCTCATTTTCTGAAAGGATTTAGACGACAATGAGGCTTACCTGTGGGCATGCGATCTTCTTCAAGATGGCTCCTACGTTTCTCCGGAGAGTCACCAATTATATCATCAATAGTCCAACCCATAGCTCTCTTGTATCTCTTCAGAGCAGAGATGAGAGCCTCTACGTGCTGTTCACTTAAATCATCTGCTCTCTCCGGAAGTATATTTCTACTTTCCAAGAACACATACCTTAGATAATCGGGGAGCTCTTCCGTTTCTAGCATTGGTGGCTCGTGAATGGGAGTCTTCGCTGTTAGTTGATTCTTGAGATCACATTCTGGTTGCTTAGGAGTATAAGGCTCTATTTCTGTTAGAGCACTCATAAGTTCTTCATAACCTTCATTATCTTCATGCTCAACTTTCAGTGGCACAACAGACAATGGCTCAACAGTAGGCTGTTTCTCTATAGATAATGCTTTCGTATCCTCATGATGAACATCAGCTACATATAACTCATTCATATCGCTGGGCTGCTTCATTGTTTTGCATATATCAAACCGTACCACTTCGTCATTAATTCGAAACAAAAGCTCATTATCTTTCATGTCAATAAGCACACTTCCAGTTGCAAGGAAGGGACGTCCCAAGATTATGGGAACTTCAGAATCCTCCTTACAATCCAGAATAACGAAGTCTGCAGGAAAGATGAATGAAGAAACTTTCACCAACACATCATTTAAGATACCCACAGGTCTTTTTACCGACCTATCAGCCATCACGAGCCTCATATTGGTTGGTGTCGGATCGCCTAGCCCCAACTTCTTGTAGATGGATAGTGGCATCAAATTGATGCTAGCACCTAGATCGCACAATGCTTTGGCAAAGTTCAAAGATCCGACGGTGCAAGGAATAGTGAAAGCTCCGGGGTCGGCCTTCTTCTGAACTATCGATCGGGTAGCAATTGCACTACAATGATGCACATCATCTTTCAGCTCATAACTTGCTGCCCTCTTCTTAGTCAAAAGATCTTTCATAAACTTCGCATACCCAGGCATTTGTTCAAGTGCCTCTACCAATGGGACATTAATGGTCAGTTGCTTGAGCATAGTCATGAATTTGCTGAACTTAATGTCATCGGCCGCCTTCTTCAATCTTTGTGGAAAAGGTGGTGGTGGGTATGGAAGTGTTCTCTCCATGGCTTTCTTCTCCTCTTGCTTCCGTTTATCATTTTTTTCAGGCTGCACATCACTAGGTAAAACATCTTTGACGTTTGAAGTAGTTGTTGCGGCTTCTTCTCTTGTAACGTCACTAGGTGTGGCATCAATGTCTGCTGCTACGTCAACCACTTACTTGCCTTTTGCTGAAGTTTCTAGCACCTTACCACTCCTGGTAGTGATGGCCATGCATGACCCATCATTCCTTGGGTTTTGGACTGTATCGCTCGGTAAGGTGCCAGCCTTTCTTTGATTGAATGCTGCTGAAAGTTGGCTTAATTGCTGCTCTATTTGCTTGATAGAAGTGGAATGAGAATCAACTAGTTGTTTCATGGAGGCCAAATCGTCAATTACCTCCTTAACTCCTGCGCTCGTTGCTTCCACTCCTTTCAATAACTTAGCCATCATGTCTTCCATAGAATTAGATGTGGTGGTATCACGTCTACCAGGGGGAACGTACAAACCACTATTTTCATTATTTTTCTTCCAACTACCTTGGTCTTTACCTCCAGATTTATCATAATAGTTTCGACCTTGGTTTCCTTGGGCATTCCCTCGGAAACCCCCCTGATTGTTCAAGTAGTTGGCCTCCTCTTCCGAATCAGATTCGTCTCTTCTTTTTGATGCAATAGCTTTCACTTTTTCAGTCTTCCCTAATAGATGCTTTGTAAGAAGATCCATTTGGGTTTTCATGTGCGCCATATCTTGATCATGTTCTTCTTCTCTTGTTCTTTGGTCTGCAGAGATGCCAATAGATAAAGTGGGGCTTGCTACCTCAGAATCCCTGGTATGCCAAGCTCTACTTTGCTTTGTCATGCGATCTAGCATATTGCTTGCTTGACCAAAGGTAAGGTCCAAAAAAGAACCTCCAGCTGCATTGTCCACCACTGGTTTAGTTACTGAATTCAAGGCTCTATACAAGATCTCCATGAGGTGAACATTAGTCATGTGATGGTTTGGGCATCTCGCTAGCTTTGTCTTGAACCTCTCCCATGTTTCGTGAAGAGCTTCAGAGGGAAGCTAACGAAAGTTGCTGATTGTCAAAAGACTTGCATGTAGAAATAAAGTTGATGAGATGCATATTCAAATCATCGCCTGCTAGTCCACCAAATAATCCCTTGAGTTGCAATAACTGAATCATGGTGCTTGTGATGTTGAACTTGGCTCCGGGCGCTAATGGTGGTGGAATTATAGCTCCAGTGGCTCCGGCACCATCAAGATCATCATCATCATCGTCGAAAGCTGGTTGCAAAGGTGGGGGATCATACCTATACCGAGCTTGTCGACCTCTTCGATTGGCTGGTGTTATAATTTCAGCATCACGCCTAGGGTTCAGTAACTCATCATCACCTAAATCTTCATCGTCAGGATTTGTTGCTCATCCAGGATTATCAATGTTTTGTTGTTGGACTTGAGCAGCGGCAAGAGCAGCTAATCTTGCTTGCTCGTGTTGAGCAGCCATCCTGTCGATTTCAGCTTGTGCTTCCATTCTTCTAATTCGTTGTGGTTCAGGATTGATTGGTAATAACGGTTGACCAGAACTTCTAGTATGGGGCATGCACTAAAAGAAAAACCTGCATTAAACAAAAACAAAAACTAAAAGTAAAAGTACGAGAATCTTTGACCAAAGGGTCTAGTAATTATCACAAACTTGACTGACACTCGTATTCCCCGGCAACGGCGCCAATTTTTGATAACGCTCAATCTACAGCTCTCGTGGGAGTGTAAAGCGGTCGTTAGCAAATATAGAACCCATCCTGGGTTGGGTGTCGATCCTACAGGGAATAGCTTGGCCAACAAGTAAGCAAAATTACTAAACTTTTGGTGCAAGTCTCGTAAAAAGGGGGGATTCTTGTCTTGCAAGTAATGTAAACAAAAGCTGAAAATAGCAAAGTAAAAAGAGGAAGAATGTTACGTAAGTTGTAAACAATGAGAATTGAAGCGTTGGGGTTATGTCCACCTTCTGAGGTATACGTCTCTATTGGCTATGAGTGTGTAGAGTCTTGACATGCGATTGCTTATAGAGAATTGTAGTCGATGGTAAATCCAAGCGTCTCTCGACCTGAACAAGGACTATTTCACTTTAACTCTCTCGAGCTTAAAGCGTGTCTAACGGTACGAATTCTCCAAGAGGTTAGTCCAGTTACGGCACTAGCTTTTTAATAGGAAAGGGTGTCCTACTACCTTAACATTATCTCTTTTCCAGACAAATAACCTTTCTCTCGAACAAGTTAAATTTTAGACTGGCGTTATTCTATGCGTCTGCAGCCACAAGAATGTAGATTAAGATGAAGAGCGTAATGATATAAGCAATATACTTGTCTTGAACTCACAAACTCACAGCTATAGATAGTAACTCATTCGGCTTCCATAACCCCAACTAAGAGGTTTAGTTACCCATGAATGCGAAGGACATCACGATTTGCATGGTTGATAGGCGTGTGGTTTTGGTGATTCCGTAGCAAGTAACGATTCTCTTGTTGTGGAATAGATGAATAGAAGAATAGATTAGAAGTGTTTGTAGATGAGGAAGATGAGAAGAATGGAGGAAAATTAATAGTAGAATTGATAGTTTCCAGAAGTAATAAAAATCTCTAACATGATAGGGTATTTATAATACTCTTATCCTACTCCTACTAAGCTAATGAAATAAATAACCAAATCCTAATATACTAATGAAATCCTTGACCCAAATGTACTAGGGTAAGGTTACCATATCATAATCCAAATAGAATAGTAAAACACATAACCTAATTATACTAGGTTAATGTATCTTTGTAAAAATCCAGCTTTGTGTCTGTAAGTCCCCAAAGTCATCAGAAATGTTGTTTTAGCCCGGGACAGATTTTCCATGCAGCAAATTTGGTCCTTTAGGCGTCCAGCTCCTTTCTACTTCGTTTGTAAGCTTTCTTTTGTGTAAAGTAAGCCGTAAAATGCTGTATTTTGCATCATTTATACCTGAAACTTTACTAATCATGTTTGTTAGCTCATTTATAGGAAAAAGGACTAAAAGTGCATGAAATAGATAATTAGTTCTCAAAACTAGGCTAAAATATGGGCAAAATATATTGATATAGGCGCGTAAATTCGCCTATCATCAGGTACATCACACCAGTAGAAATTACACCATGAAAAGTTCAGCAATTACGCTTGAATATCCATGTGCTCAACAACACCAAACCAGTAGCAAATACACCATCATAAAAATTTCAGCAATTAGGCTTGAATATTCATGTGCCCAACAACACCAAATCAGGCGTAATAACGCCAACAATGTAGGATTTTCTTGCTCGATTTTATTTCTCTTAAAAAATCCTAGACTACATGATTTTATTGTGAAGGGTATCATTCTTCATACCAATCAAAGTAATTTCATCCACCCAATTTCTATTAAAAAAAAGACCACAATTACAAAATAATTATAGGTCAATAATTAATCAACTGATCAAATAAGAAAAATATTACCTTTGAAATCTTACAAGTAAAAAACCTACGAAATGAATTTTATTTAGTCCAAGAAGTCTTCAATAGAGCTTCATGACCACACTTACAATATCAAAAGTAAAGTTTATCACAAAAAATAGTGGAAGATGAGCTCAACATTGTCAAGCTAAGTTGGAAAAAAAATGAAGAAAAAACAAATACAAATAGTTTGAAGAATTTGGATAGAGAAAAACAGATGAAGAAGAAGAAGAAGAAGACTTAGGAATTTAGAGTTAAATTTTAGGAAAAAGATTAATTTATAAGACAATGGGGAAAATTAACCGTTGGGGGCCAAGTCAGCAAAAATGGGGGTTCAACGCGCCTTGGATGTGTGAATTGCACGTGAGTTGCCAACAGGGCAAAAAGTTCCAAACTGATGCCTATTTTAGGTGTTTAAAATAAACACTGTCTATTTGAGGTGCCAAAGTGAAAGATCACTGCAACTTTAGGTGTCTGTCGATGGGTTCCGCCTTTTTTATTTTAAGTCACTTCACTTTACATGTAGTGGCTATTTTTTATGTGTAATGAAAGTTGAATTTTCTTATAATGCAATAGATTGTCTATCTGTACTTATAGATATTCTTATTGTTCTGATAGACAGTTTATCTATTGCAATAGATTGGTCATCTATTGTATTATGTTGATGTTTCTATCTAGGTCTATCTGTTGCAACAGTGGAAAGACCTGGTTGAAAATTTCCAACAAATGACCTACATGTTGCAACATATGTCTAAATCTATTTGAATAGATATGTCGTCTATTGTAATAGATACCTTATCTGTTGCAATATTTGAATCTAGTATTCCATTTAAATTAATAATTTTAAATCTAAGGATAAAATAAAATTCATAGAAAACATATAATAAATCAAGCCTTCAGAAATTACATAAAATAAATCAACAAATAAATGAAATATAAAAAAATTGTTAGGGGTACAAATCTCAACAAATAAATCAATAATTTAAGTTTTGATGTCAATAATTCCTAAGGAGGGGTGAGGTTATTACTTTGACAGACTCAAGCTATAAACATCTACTCAATATGGACAAGTTGTTCTTCATCCAGTGCTATGGAATTTAGTATTGGTCGTCGTGGATCTTTAATGTCGCTTACGTATGATTTCTGTGGTTTTGCTTCTCTGTATTTCCATAAAAAAGATTAGCATATTGTCAATGTTATTTAATAGTAACTTCTACTATGACATCCACCTGGAAAGTCAGAATTATCAATGCTAATCACATAGATACAAAAAAATGAAAAAGGGTAACTCTTCTATTTTAGCAAACAAATTATCTTTCTATTGCAACATATGGATTATCTGTTGGGAAAAAATAAAATATAAGAAAGACCTGTATTATAATTTCTAATGGATGAACCATCTATTGCAACATATGACTCATCTATTTGGAAAAACTAAAATAGTAGAAAGTCTTGATTTAATTTGTCCCAACAGATGAACTATCTGTTGCAGTAGATAGGCCATCTATTGGTACAAATAAAAATGGTATGAAGAGTTATTTTATTTGCTGAAATGGATGAGACATATGTTATAATAGATACTGCATCTGATACAATGAGTTAGTAAACTATTGCAACAGATGTATATATCTATTTGATAATTTTTAGCGGATGTGTCATATATTGAAATAGATATATATGTGTCTGTTTGTTAGTTGGGATAGATGACATATATTAACCTTCTTCAGCTCATGCTGCTCTCCTGTGGCCCTTGTACATTGCTCAATAATGCAACACAAAGATAGAGGAGTTGCAATTTTGCTTTTTTGGATGCTTGATAATGCCTTGAAAATTACTTTTTTTCTCCTCTTAGCCTTAATATCTAATGGAGTAGATGAATATGAAATCCTCTTTGATGGAATGACACCCATCTTAGATGTCAATTCCTTTACAGAAGTAGTTAATGCATTAATAGCATTAATCACTACATCATGTTTCGCCTTGCAGTCTTGACATATGCATGCAGAACATTCGTTAGGAGGGAAAAAAAATTGTATACATAGTATGATCATACTCATAATAGTTTGTTTTAGAAATTATAAAAGGAGTATCATTATCCCCAACAGCAACACCACTATCACCACCAACAGCTCAATCACCACTAACACCATCAATAATAACATGCCCACCCTCCAAAATTATTTTTCTTGTGATGACTGTTGCTCCAAATAATTCCATTTTTATTCTGTCAATGACCTTAGGGTCCGATAAAGTTTGCACACACTGTAAAGTAAGAAAAAATGGCATATTCAACTCTCGATTGGTCAGAACAAGCGACGAATGCACAATCTAACATTAATCGATACACAAATTAGAATGATGATTAGATCATTTAAAAAAGTCAGTAATTAAAACAAAAACTTAATTAGAATTAGACTTACTACATCCTTCGGTGGGTTGAAGAGATTAAGAAATTTTGTATTTTTATTAGTTTTGGCCGACAACCATCTCAGAATTCTTGGACAGGAAACTTCTTTCTGGTAGTTCACTTGTTGTCTCAAATAAGGAATGACTTCAAATGTCCAAGCCTATAAAATAATTCCAATAAATCAAAAGCATTATTGAATAAAAAAAAGAATCATATCATAATAAAAAAAATATTTACCATTTAAGCCCATGAAAAGTCATATAAGTTGACTGTCTGTGGCGCTAACGGAGTCAATAAATATTTGAAAGTTATTTTAAAGCTTTCATAACCCCAAGTATAGTTGTTAAATGCCTCAAGATCCTCGTAGAGCTTTATTAAACCAAGTGGTATATTGTTGTTAACATCTCTCGCCCGAAGAATATTATGTATAAACTAAACCAAGCACAATGATTGTTTGTGCTTCTTTGAAAGTATTTTACCTTTCGATGTTTCTATCAAATTTTTATTTTTGAAGCTTGGACCAGCAAGGGACACCAGGTCATCACGATCACTTGAGTTGCATTTGCCTTTTTTGGGTGTGCGGGTACTTTTTTGGGGTTAGAAAAGGTATAACTTAAGAAGAAGAAAGAAGATAACATTTTAGTCCAGTAACTATGGAAAACTCCTTCCAACCAAAACAAATAGGCATGCCACTGTAATTTATCCAAACCTCATCCATCTTATCTTTGTTTTCATACGTAAACCTACGCTTGAGAAGATCATCTACCATTTTTATTTGAAAATAAACATTGTTGTCCTCCAGCAAATCAAGATATTTCCCAAAGCAGCTGTCCCTGAAATAAGCATCCAAAATTTGTTCTCAAAGTATTTTTCTGAAGGCGTTGAAAAATTTTTCCATGGCTGACTTAACCACGAAATCACCCATTAAATTTATGGCACCATCGCACTGCATTCTCATAAGATAACTATCAATGGTAATGGTTTTGACCAAATATTCGGTGGAAGGGCTATTAGCATTTGGATCATCTCTTTTGAAATATTCCTCTTCCCCATGTTCATTATCTTCTACTTCTGATTGAGATAACACTTGTAATGTAAGCTCATAAAGTGGATGTAGACTAGCTGTTTCACTTGTTCCTTTACTTGAACTTGATTCAATTTCATTTCCTTTGAGAGCCATATTATCTAAAATTAACTGAAACATAGAATAGATTATAATTGATTAATGCATCGTTATAAAAGGGATAACAGTAAATCTAACATATGCAACAGTAAAATAACAGTTCCAACAGATCACACATCTGTTGCACCAGGTAGGTTATCTTTTGCAATATATACCTAACTTATTACAACGGATAAGTAATTTGTTGCAATAATAAAAATAAATCACTCATTTGTTGAAACAGATGACTGGTCTATGTAACATATCACACATCTGTTGCAACATATGAGTGATCTATTGGAACTATTATCAACGCTCAACATTGTTTAAATTTATTCCAACAAAAGGGTCATCTATTGCAACAGATAAAAGATCGGGAAAAATCAAGTCTTGGACATATCCTGTTGGAATAGTTGATAGGATTTTATTCAGTAGAAGGTTCCTCTGTTGCATCAGATGATTAATTTGTTGCATTAAATTTTTAATCCAATGGTGAATATATTGCATCAAACTGTTCCTCTATTGCATTCGATGGTTAATCTATTGCATTAGATGATTAATGTGTTGCATCAAATTTTTAATCTGATGATAAATCTGTTGCATCATACAGTTAATCTGTTGCATCAGATTATTTATTCGATGGTAAATCTATTGTATCAAATTTTTAATACTATGATTCCTTTATTGCATAATATGGTAAATTTGTTACATCAGATGGTAAATCGATTACATCATATAGTAAATTTATTGCATCAGATTTTTAATCTGATGGTAAATGTGTTGCATCAAATAGCTAATCAGTGGCATTAGATATTTAATCTGATGGTTCCTTTGTTGCATCAGATGGAAAATTGATTGCATCAGAGAGTAAATCTGTTGCATTAGATGGTTAATCTGTTGCATCAAAAGGTTAATCTAGTGCATCAGAAGGTTAATTTATTGAAAAAAAAAAAGTAGCATGATTTTGTTCAATAGAATAACAGCAATATCACCATTTTTATCAAGAACAAATCAACCTAGCAACAGGTGCAACAATAAAAACACCAACATCGTTGTTTTGTTTGTACAAACACAAACAACAAAAATCAAACTTTAAAAAAATATAACAAATAACAAAAAATTATATTTCACTCGAAAAATAAAAAAGAAATGCCAGAAAATAGGGTTTTATTCAGACCACATTTCAAATTAAAGCAATAAATATTGAAATTGTTAACCAATACTAAAAGAGAAGTTGGCTCAAGTTCCCCTTTTTCTTCAAAACTAAAAGGCCATAATTTTTTACCTGTGAAGGAAGCAAATGGATGATTAAGAACTCGAAGTTGTTGTGACTAGAGAGCAAGGCTGTCACGGCAATTAATGATTGAAAGTAGAAAAGGAACTCGAAGCCCAACTATTTATCGTCGGAGGTTGAAGTCACCAAAGATTAAAGGGAGAAATTTGCAGAATTATTGGTTGCGAGAAATTGTCTCTCGAGAGAGAGGAGAGAGACAGTTTATTTGGAGAGGAGAGGAGAGTGGGTTGATTTGTATTTTTGAAAAGATTAAAAAGTTTTAAAAATATTAATCAAGTCCCTTATTTTTAATTCTCTCCGTTTTTCAGATATTATTTGTTTTAGTTCTTTATATTTTTAGAATTTTATTATGTTATTCATCTGTACAATATTTATAATATTTTGGAGGGTGCGGATAACTTGGGTAATTTGCGTGGATAACTAATAGATAACTAGTACTTACTAGTTCTATCATGTTTATTGAAATGCTATGTCATAGTAAATGTAGGGGGGTGCTGATAACTTGGGTAATTTACGTGGATAACTAATAGATAACTAGTACTTACTAGTTCTATCATGTTAATTGAAATGCTATGTCATAGTATTCCTTATTTTTTTGGTTTAACCTTATTAATTCTTCTATATTATTTTTAAGGTATTATATATGTTCCATATCTCTAGTTTTTAGGTAGTCAAGTAGATTCTCTTTCATAAGTATTTCTGTTAATCTTATTTTCTCCATATCTTTTCTCCAATATTCTAAGTATTTGTAGTTTATCATCTTATCCTAAAGTAGTTGTAATACTGCAAATTTCTTTGTAATAATTTATTCTAATTGTACTATATCTGACATTAAATTCTAGGTTATCTATTTCGTTAATTATCCTGTCTTTTTCTTCTATGAATAATTCTATGTCTAAATCATATTTTAAATTGTCTTTTAATTCTAGTTGTTTCATGGTTTTATCTATCCAAATTAATCTTTCTTTTAATTATTTTCTTCCTCTTCTAAGCTGGTTTCTATAATTAATTTTTTCGTATAGCTAACTTTATTTTTCTCTAACTCTTTTAATATATTCTAGCATTTAATTTGTATAATATCCATCTGAGTAATAACTGATTATCTGAATAATAACTATCTGAATAATATAAGCTAAGATCATGCATATCTTCTAACTATTCTAGACTTTACGATTCTTCATGAAATATTTTTTCCCATATTATTTTCTTTATGTCTTCTATTTCTAAGTCTTTAATAATATATTAAACAAGTATTTTAATTTCATCAGATATATAGCTTGTCATATTGTTCATATGATGCTTAGGTTTCTACGAATAACTTGGATAACTTGGAATTAAATTTATGAGTTATTAAATGCTTTATCATAATTTTTATTGGTTGTTTGTTTTAATCTTAATAATTCTTGTATATTTTTCATTAAGGAATTCTATATATTTTATATCTTTAGTTCTCATATATTTGTTTCTAGATTTGTTTTCATTAGTTTTTCTATTAATTGTATATTTTTCATATCCATTTTTTTAATATTCTAAATATAGATAATTTATCATGGTTGATGCGTTGGTTTGCTATGTAGGTATTTGTAAGAGTATGTAGGTAGGTGTGGTATTTAATTTATTCTAGCCATAAAATATTTATCAAATAATTTTTCTCATATGATTTTTCTTATATCTACAATTTCTATATCCTGAAGTACATACAAAACAAGCATTTTAAATTTATCTACCATTTTATTAGATAAATAAGTATTCATTTTTCTTATGATGCTATTTCAATATATTTCTTTCATTCATATACATAACAAAATATGGTCATCTTAGATCACTATATACTAGATTAGTGTTAAATAATTATGTTACTCTGTCACTATTAGCATGGTAGTCTGAATACTTTTGCCTTAAACAGCGCCTCTACACTGGTTACTCCCCTACCACGGCCTTCTTGCCTCACCAGTTTCACCTTTAGGATGGCATAGTCCTAGGAATTTTTCTCCTTTTCCTCTTTGCTAATAAACTTTGTGACATATTATTCTTCGAATAATTCTACTATATAGTAACTAACATGAACTTATTTTATCATATCATGATTGTCAGGAATTTATAAATTTAGTTATTCATAATCATAAATAAATAAATATACCTGTTCTGGTAGGTTTAATAATTCTGGGCTTTGTTCATCCATATCTTTTACTTTGAAATATCTTTGTTCTTATTAAATATTCAAAAGTTGTTTGTGTACAAGAGAAGGCTTGCTTCAACTCATGAAGTTTTGCCCTTTAACTTGCCGAAGTCTTACATATTTATAGACTAAAAAGAAAATGCGTAAACTACTTTATATTGTTCCAACTTTACACGTATTCTATATATTATTCCTAGTCTTTACATTTGTCCTAAATTCTTACAACTTTTCAAAAAGTAAGAAAGACTTTAAGGCCTAAAAAGACAAAAACATATTAAAAGCCTTGCCAAAAAGTCAAAAAAGCTAAAAGCTAATAATTTCTATACAATTATTTACATAAAGAAAGTTATCTAATTTATTCACATGTTGCTTTCATAATTTAATATCTTGTCTTTTTCCATTATTGCTCCGTTGTTTATCTTTTTTGTCGTGTCTCTCCTGTTGTTCTAATTTTTTTGTTTGCTTCTATTGTAGTGTTACTTATGGAATAATATTATGTCGTCCGCTACAATAGCTGCATTGATGATCATCATATCTCTGTCCAATTAATTTGTAGAATTATTCCATAAGTCCATCAGAAAGAACTCCTTTCTTTATTAATCTTGTGAGAGGGTTATCTTCTGGTTTTAATAATGTCATTGTCATTCTACGAATTTCTTCCATATCATTTTCTCTTCTGTCTTTACATGTTGAATAAACCAATAAATGATCTCTAGAATAATAATTCCAAACTGGATTACGGTTCAAATAGTTATGTGCTAACTCTTGTATAATTGTGCTCAAGCCAATAACTCGTTTATTCTTGAAAAAGTCTAGTATCTCAGTTTTCTGTATTTTGTCTTGTTCAGATATTTCTTCTGGTATAATGTAGTCTCTTGTCATACCAATTTTTACTATTGTAACCACTGGTTTAATTTCATCAAATAGTATCTCAGCGGGGGCCGAATAAAATCTTACGTAAAATAGTTGTCCTTTTGTAATTTTTATATATGTCATAATTCCTTTATGTACTTCAGGAATCATGGCTAATCCTTTCCCATCGGTTGTATATACTATTGATAATAATCCATAAGAATAACATGTAGCGATTAAATTTTGGCTGGTTCTTGGGAGCGCAATAAGTTTATTATAATTTTGTAACTTTTGGGTTATATACCCTTGGTGTTTTTTGGTTAGCTCAATATCTTGGATGGATTTGGTATTTAGTAAGGTTTGGATTGTATATAAATTTTCAATATAAACACGGGTTAAATGGTTGTAAGCTTGTTTTTTCTGGTTAATTGCTTCTGAATAAGGGTATAATTGTGGGGGTACAAATAATTCATTCTTTTGGATATTTGGTGGTGCATAAGGTTTTTCAAATATCTTATTTAGGTTGTAATTCTTTTTCTTTGGTAATTTAGATTTTGGTAAATTTTTTATAGTGGGTAATTCCTTAGCTGTACCTGATGTTCCTGCACATATAACAACCATTTTGGTTTTAAGGTGTGTCCGAACGTCACCTTCTAGGTCTAGTTTTTTAAAGTGCTCTTCCTGCACAATATCTGTGCCTTTGGCTTTTTCCTGTTTTTTAGAGTGCTCATATTGCACTTTTAATTTTGCGACTTCAGTAGTCAGTAGAGTAACTTGTTCTTTTAATAATTTCACTTGTTCAAATAATTGAACTAGTAAATCATTCTGAGTAACTTCAATAATAACTTCTTCTGTTGTTAAATCAGTCTGAGTAGCCTTGTCGTGACAAGTAATCTGCAATGACATTTTTGTTAGTACTAGTTACTTCAATTGTAAATGTAAAATTTAATATGTTCAAGACTAGTCTCCATATTTTCTTTGTTGTAACTGAATTTTGTATTTTCTTTGTTAACCACCAACGTACCTGCGTATTATCTGTTCGTACAATAAACTTGTTCTATACAATATATGGCTCAAATACTAATAAACATTTATATAATGAGCATAATTCTTTTCTATTTATTTCCCATTTTATCTCTGTTTCATTGAACGTGCCTGAGTAGTATCTACAATGATGTTCTAATTTTTCTTCTTCATATCTATATTTAAGTACTCCTCCATAACTATATTCGCTTGCGTCTACTTCTACTATCTATGTAAATTTTTTATTTTCATCTGAAAATTATAATTTTGGTAATATTTTACAAAGTATTTTTATTTTCTGGACTTGTTTTTTATCTTCTTCGTTGTAATTATATTCTACCTCCTTTTAAAAGTTTTTCTTAATGGCTTTAGGTTTTCTGCTAATTATGGTATATATTCTCTTAATTGATTTACTAATCCTAAAAATAATTGTAATTTCTTTTTTGTATCTAATTCTTCTTTTGAGTTTATTATTTTTTGTACTATATGTTGTTGCATTTTTACTCCACTCTTATCTATTTGTATTCCTAAAAATTCTATCTGATTTTTCATAATTTCAGCTTTCTTTTCACTTAAGCTTATTCTTGATTTTTCTATTATATCTGTAAATTGTTCTAGTAATTTTAAATGTTCTACTTTGGTTTTTGTGTATAGTAGTATATCATTTGTATATACTACACAATTAGGTAATTGTTTAGAATAACTATCCATAAAATGTTGATATCTACCTGGTGCATTTTTATATCCGAATGGTAATTCGTTCCATTCATAAAGTCCTTGTGGTACCGTAAATGTAGTTAATTCCTTAGAATCTTCATCTAACTTTAAATTGTAAAATCCTGATTTACAATCAAATTTACTAAAGTAATTATATCCTTGTATTTGTCTTATTTTTTCTTTATTATTTCTACCTTATCTATTGAAAATATAGTTATTTCTTCTTTATTTATTGAAAATGTAACTAGTTCTATTATGTCTTCAGTATTTTTTATATTTTCTAATTTTTGTGTGATTTTTTCACTTTTTTTTATCTAATCAGTTTTCTTTCTTATTTTATTAATAACTCTTTTTACTTTTACTTTTTGTTTACATGGTGTTGTAAGCCACCAGTATGTTCTAGTTATTATATGTGGGTATAATTTATCTAGGCATTCCTAAAAGCATATCTTTTGATGTTAGTTCATAATTATAGATTTCTTCTATTGTTAATATCTTATCCCATACTTGTATTTTTACATTTCTAGCCTTATAAGTAATTAAGTTTCCTTCGTTATTAAATCCTCTAACTACTATTGGTGTTTTTAATTTATCCCATTTACTTTCTGATAAATAATTATATCTACATAAATTGGCTTCTACTCTAGTATCTATCATAGGTGTATAATATCTATTATAATATCCTTCTACTATTATTTTCATAAGCACATATATTTTCATATCATGGCAAAGCTCTCTTTATTAATAATTTTTCTCTATTATAGGTTATGGTTAGTTGAGTATGTTCTATATTGTAGGGTTTTACTTGTTCTAACCATTTTATTCCTAATATCATGTCTGCTTTTTGCATATCTTCCTTTATTTCAAATTCTATTTTTATTTTTCTAACTCCTATTATTATTTCTTTTTCTGATGTATCTTTAATATTTATAAGACTCCTTGGTAGATCTGGACACATATTACTATTGGATTTTATTTCTTCATTTTTTACTAGATATTTTGCTAGGTAATTTTCTTCCTGTCCTGTATTTCTGAGTATTAAATATTCTTTTTCATTTATTGTTCCTGTTATGTAATATTGAGTTAAATTAACTGTTGAAGTTGTTTCATAATTTGTTCTTTTTTATGAGCTTGATGATTCTGATTTTCATAAGTTATTCTTTTTGTTGTACTTATCCTATCATTTATTATTTCTAAATCTTCTTCTATGTCTATATCTTTGTAACTATATTCATTGTTATCAATTGTTTTTACGAATTGTTCAAAAGGACTTTCTATATGTATTCTATTAATTTTATTCTTTCCAGTTATTTTATGTTTTGTTGTTAATACATATAGATTTATACATCTTGCTGTAAATATTTTACTTTCTGGGGTTAGTTCTATTCCTGATATTTTCCACTATAATACTAATGATTTATCTATATTTTTATCTATTATTAGTACTGAATAATTTGCACTTATTATAAATTTGAATTTTTGGTATATTAAATTTCCTTTTATGGCACTAATTATGCTTTTTTCTATAGGTTTTACTATCCTATCATCTGCTAAATATAGTTCTATTGGTGTATCTATTCCTTCTTTAAAACATGTTTTTATTAATATCGTTGTTCCTCCAAAGTGTACATATTTTATTGGGTCTTTACTTTTTATATCGTTTATTTCTTTATTAATTATTCTTTTTGTTACTAGTTGTATACTAGCTTTGTCTCTTGCATATTTACAATCTATTACATACTCTTTTTGGCTTACTACAAGTATTTCTATTTTCTTATACTAAATATATTTTTTATTGTTGGTATTTTAAATATTTTTTCTACACTTAGGTCTAACTCTTTTCCTTTTATTTCTTCAAATATATTACTATCAAATATTACTTTTTGGTCAGTTCCTTCTTCATTTAAATATTCTTCCTTTGTAATTATTTTTATATCTTCTTCAGTCATTTGATTCATCTAATTCACTATCTATTTAATTATCTGTTTCATTTTCTGAAATTTCATATATACTATCTTCACTTTCTAATTCGTAATCTATATAATCTATTTGCATATATTCTGCATTTTCTATCTTTATTTCTGATATTTGTTTCTTTTTTTGGATCTTTAGGCATTTTACAATCTCTAGTTAAATGTCCTAGTTTTCCACAATTATAACAAGTACATTCTTTTATAGATTTCTTTTTCCTATATGGTCTTTTATATTTATAATTTTTTACATAATATCTTTTTCTTGATTTCTTATACTTATATTTGATTTTTTGTATTTCTTATATTTCTTATGTCTTTTTTTTTTCTTATAATATCTTTCTTCACATTCAAATTGAGGTACTATTTTATCTTTGCAACATGCTAGATTTTTTATTAATGTTTTTTCCATTTTCATTTCTTCTCTGTATTTTTCACATAAATTTCTATACCATTGTTGTAGAAATTCTATTCTTGCTCCTAGAGTATTTACTATGTTTGCTTCATCCTAACTCTTTATTATTTTTAAACTAAATGGTTCAGGTAATTTACTAAAATATAATCTTCTCAATTCTTTACTTTCTTCTACATTATATGCTCCTTTATAGTAGTATTCTTTAAATGTGCATGTATATTCATCTATATAGCACATATTACATATTTTTAGTTTTAACATTAAATTCCTATTTGTATCTTTTTCTTTCTTTTGTTCTACTTCTTCTGTTGCCATAGTGCTAAATTCATCTCTTATAGTCATTTCAGATTTTTTCAATATGTCTATAGGTGTTAGTTTAGTTACTGTTGTTCCTTGTGTTTCTTTATCATTCCTTAATACCTTTTTACTATTTTTAGTTATATTTAAAAACCATAATTTTGTTGTTCCTATTAGTGTTCTTTCTATATATTCTGGTGTATCTATTGCATTTATACCATTGTCTAATAATTGTTTTGCTATATATCCTATCCATAATTGTATCGTTTTATCTACATCTATTACACAGTCTAAGTCTAAGAAGTTATAATTTTTATTAATTATTTGTTTTGGTGTCCATTTGTTATATTTATTTTTTAGGTTATATTTTTTAAACTAATCTTTATAATATGTAGGTTTTCTTATTTTTAATGTACTGGGTATTATATTTTCATCGTCTTCTTTATCAAGAATATTTATTTCCGCGTTTGTATTTTCTAAATTTTTTTTATTAATTACTTCTTGTTTTTCATTAATTCTAATTTTTATATATTTGTTAAGATTTTTGTATATGTTTCACTATCTTTCGAATCATAATTATTTATTTCTTCAGCATCTATTGTATTTATTTCTATTTCATTAGTTTCTAATTTTTTATTTTCTTCTTCTAATTTTTCTTTAAATTGATTTATCTCAATTAATAATTTTTATTCTTTATCCTTTTCTTCTTTTTCTTTCTGTCTTTTTTCATACAGATCTTTTAGCATTTGTAATTTTTTTTCTAATTTAGCAATCCTACTATTTTTAGTTTCCTCTATTTTTCGTATTTCTTCTGCAGTCTGTTGTTTTATTTTATCTATTTCTTTTTTCCTATCTATTTCTTCATTTTCTTTTGCTATTCTTACCATAGCTGTTAATTTATCTTCTAATTTTAATTCTTCTTTTTCTAACATTAAATATAAATGTTCACCTATTTTCTTATATCTTCTTCCTAAATTGAAAAATACCATCATTATTTTTAATCCTTCATGGTTTTCATATATTTTTCATCTATTATAAATTCTTCTTTGTACATTTTATCTACTTGATATTATATAGATCATGTTGATATATGTATTCTAGACTATTTATTTGTGATTCTAAATATGATATTTCTTCTTTTTGTGCTTTTATTGATTTTTGACATACTCCTGCGATCATGTTATATTGTAGTCTTTCTTTTCTTATTTTTAATTCTCATAATGTGCAATTTCTCATAATTAACACATATCTACTTGTAAGTTTTTTAAATAACATAGGCTCTGATACCACAATGTAGGGGATTGCGGATAACTTGGGTAATTTGTGTGGATAACATAATAGATAACTAGTAATGGTCCTTTAAGTTGGTCAGTGTCATCAATCCTTCATTCAAGACTTAAATGACATCTTTCCTTCAATTTTCTCTAGAAAGTTTCCTTTTGAGATACTATTCTTAATTATTCCTGATATTATTTGGATAACATCAAATTATTTGTAAGACGAGCTAGAAAGAAAGAATTATTTATGGTATTATAATACATTAACTTTCTGATAAAAATTTTGGACAATTTCTTAGTCAATAATAACATTTCCTTCACAAACTTTTGTTCTAAAATTATGTTATGTCATAGAATTGCATTGTTTGCTTTTTACTCGAATTGGTCTATAATTTTTATTTTTCAAATGAACTATTTTCTTTTTTTAACAAGTGAACTTATATTTCAGAAAAAAATTGAAGACCAAGTTTTTAAGGGACAAAAAAGGACCTTTTAAATTTTAATAATAGCAGAAACTGTTTTTCAAGTTAAAAAAAAAAAGTAGTTTTTTTCACAGATACTTTTGGAACATTGATCAAACACAAAGTACTATCTAATATTGAAATATGATTTTCAAATTGATTAAACAAATTCAAATTGTTGACCTGTCTTTCCCATAATACTTGTCATGTATTAATTCTCGAAAATCAAATTATATAAACTTTAATCAATATTTTAAGATAAATTCTTTCACCATATTGGTATTAGAATATTGCAATACTTAATGTTTTTTGAGTAGTTCTTGAATATATCTAAATTAATTTTAAAATATTAAATTAATCTAAATAAATTCAATTTTGAAAAAAAATCAAATTAACCCTTGAAAAGTGAAATGCACCAACTACTTTGAGATAACAAATATTCTTCAAAAGTAAGTTTTTTTCAAAAAAGAAACAAAAACATATTTTCAAAATAATCAGATTGTAAAAATTTAGCCAGATAAAATGTTAATTTTACAATTCATGTTGTTTTCTTGAGATAAACATTAGTCTAATTCAGTCACCCCGCAGCCCCAACACAAACGAGGAAAAGGCAAAATTTCTACTATATATAAGGAGAATGTAACTTTCTAGTAATCCTTAGTTACATTCTAACTATGTCCTTACCAACTAAAAAATATTTTTTTAAGGGAGAAGATAACTTTTTGGTAGTCCTTAGTTACATTCCAACTATGTCTTACAAACTAAAATGTTTTCTCTTTAAATATTGCCCTTGTATTTATCTTTTATTACTTTCTATACTACATAAAAGTTGAAAAAATTTCAAGACTTTTTTGATAAATACATTTACTTTCTATACTACATAAAAGTTTAAAAAATTTCAAGACTTTTTTGGTAAATATATGATCTCTTAAACTAACTTTTTGAAACTTATGTCACATGTACTATTTTAAATAAATTTAAATTTATAATTTGAATCTCCTTTCACGAAATACTAGATTGTTTATATAGAACTAAAATTATTTTATATTTTTATGTGGTAAATGTTTAATTTTTTTCTTCATATATCTATTTTCTTATATTTTAAATTTTCTAAGTAAAAATTCTGACTCTGACAAAAATTTTAATACTCCAAGCTTCTTATATTTTAATTTTTTTCTCAACAATCTCCTTTTACAAAATATTAGATTATTTATATAGAACTAAAATTATTTTATATTTTTATGTGGTAAATGTTGAATTTTTTTCTTTATATATTTATTTTCTTATATTTAAAATTTTTAAGTGAAAATTCTGGTTCCACCAAGATTTTAATATTCCAAGCTTTTAATATTTTAATTTTTTGCTCAAAAGATACTATCACGCATGAACTTAGTGGGTTAAAATTTAAAGTTGTTAACATATTTAAAGATATTTTTTTATTCATTACGAATAAGTTTATAAAAAATATCATTAAATCAGTCTATTAATGTTTTACTAGAAATTAAAAAAATTACATATTTAATATTCATATAAGGCTTCGAACACACAATTTTTATATTTACTTATGAATTGTAGGTGTAATCACAATTGATGTGTCTGTCAACTCGCAAAACAGATATTTAAATGAAAAATTTTCTTTAAAAAATAAAGTACATTAAATGGTCAGTGTAAAGAGCTTTTAATATATTATAGAAATATATTTATATGCAAACTTGCATAAAAATTGAGATTTGTAATATTAAAAATAAGATATATAATAATCCATTCATTTCTTTTTATTTGATTCATTTGGGTTGTGTTTATATTCCTAAATATTTGCTACTATGATCTTTCAAGAATAGTTTGAACAAAATGTTCCTATTATGCCCTTGTTCAACAAATGTAGTCATTATTGATTTGGAAAGAGGTATAAAATTTAATTAGGAGTATATTAATCAAATTACTTTTAATTTTATAGGAGTAAGAGATTAAGGTGTGTCCAACCCAAATAGAACAAATAAAAAAGAATGAAGAAAGTACGATATAATAGATAAATTAAACTGCATGTAAAATAACTTTAAACTAATAGTAAATAACATGTTTTTTTAATTCCTTTATTAAAAAATTTTAACTCCACTAATATTCATTTTATTTTTGCTCTATTTTTTATAGATAATTTTCAACTATCAATAATATATCTTTAGTTATTTTATATTATTTCATTATGAAAATGAATGTATGATATATTTATATGGATAAGAACAATTTCTTATCTCCTTAATATAAATATGCTATTTACATATATTTATATAGTATATTAGGCAAGAAAAATCATATTTTAATAAAATATTTAAATCGTAAGATTTTATAAAAATATAAATATATTAACACTTATAGTTTTAATTTATCCTCTTGTATGATTTTCAAATAAAATTGAAAAATAAAAACATTAAAATTGGTTATTTAATTCAAGAAAATGTCTTTGACCTGATGTTAATTTAGTAACAAAATAAAAACATTAAAATTGGTTATTTAATTCAAGAAAACATTGAAGCATATTTTTAATTTTAATTAGGGAAATTTAAATAAGTTGTAAGTGATTATTTAATTTTATAAAAATAAAAAATATAGCTTTTTTAAGTGTGATCTTTATTATTATTTTCTATCATTTTATTTAAAAATATTAATTAATTATTTTAATAAAATAATTAAATATCAATAATATATTTAAAGCTGTAATATTGGGACTGTAAAATGGGCCTTCATTATCTAGTATAAATAATAAAAAGCCCCTTTCCATTTCCTAATAATTTTGCTTAATTAAAACGTTAACCCCACTTCCGACTGGAAATCAAACAGAACTCTCTATTCCCTCCGTTGCTTTTTAGTTGTCAAAATAAAATTTTACAAATTCTTTAAAAAATATTAAATAAAAGTGGAATTTGATTGATATATTTCTTATATTTTTTATAAAAAAAAATTATCTATTTATTTGTTTCTTAATTTTAAAATAATTAATATTAAAAGTAAAATTGAAAAAAAAAAATTAATTATCTTTTGATTGTTTGAATTGACAACAATTTTGGAACAAATTCTTTTAGGATACATCTATCTATCTATAATCTATAATCTATAATTTATATCTATATCTATAATCTATATCTATATCTATACCTATAATATAATATAATATCTCTCTCTCTCTCTCTCTCTCTCTCTATATATATATATATATATATATATATATATATATATATATATATATATATATATATATATATATATATATATATATAGATCGGTAGATAGATAATATACAACAACAAACAACCCAGTATATTCCCACTTAGTGGGGTCTGGGGAGGATAGAATGTACACAATCCATACCACTACCTCCGAAGAAGTAGAGAGGTTATTTTCGATAGACCCCCGGCTCAAGACAAAGGACCATAGTCAAACGTCGTAGGCATACAAAATGATAAAAATAATTGTGATACAACAACTACAAAAATAGAGTACATTTACCAATGAAGGACACCCCCTCCCCCCAACCCTAGCATTATCAAACCAAGCTACGCCAAACTCTCGTAGCTACAGCCTATGACTAGACCACAAGTTTTCTTTGTATGAAACAGGAACAGCTGCTGCCTTCAAATAAATGACTTTAAAGCACAAATATCTAGAGGTGTAATTCCTCATTTCTATAAATGCAATAGCAGTGTTGTTGTACAGGTTTGGTAATCTCAATTATGATAAAACTCATCATCTTGTACCCCTAAGAGACATATTCTCTAATTTGGGTCTTTCATGTCTCACGGCTAGGAGATGTACTTCCTAATTTGAACCGTTAATTCTAAAAAGATGCACTTTTAGCAAGAACCTTTCACTTTCATTCTTAAGAGAGGGACTTGTTGGTCCTAGTTATTCAATATTACCCTTAAAAGGGATATTTTTTGATCAGGTCTTGATTCATCTTTGCATTATTCACTGTTGCAAGTAGTTGTGATTGGGTTTGACACCCGCAAAAGCTTTTGATGAAAATTGGGGCAAAAATTAAAAGTAATTCATATTATATGGAACTTCACTTCAGGACCCTCCTGGAAAATGGGAATTTACTTTATGTTCAGGACCCTCCTGAAAAATGGGAGTTTACTTTATGTTCAAGACCCTCCTGGAAAATGGGATTTTACTTTATATTCAGGACCCTCCTGGAAAATAGAACATTACGTTCAGAAAAATGAAATCTTTCTTTATCATAATCTTTGTTTGGAATAATTTTCGTTCTAGTTTTGATTTTGATTTCAGGAACCCGCTTGAAGAATAGGGTAATAAAATTGCAAGTCAGGAGCCCGCGTGAAAAACAGGGTGAAGAAATTGAAAGATATTGAAATTGAAAATCAGGAGCCTGCTTGAAGAACAAGGGTAATCAAAATTGAAAGTCAGGAGCCCGCCTGAAGAACAAGGGTAATGAAACTGGAAGTCAGGATTCCGCCAGAAGAATAGGGTGATAAAATTAATAGTCGGGAGCTCGCCCGAAGAATAGAGTGATGAAACTACAAGTCAGGAGCCCACCGAAGAACAGGGTGTTGAAAATTAAAAGTAAGGAACCCGCCTGAAGAACAAGGGTGTTGAAATTGAAAGTTAGGAGACCGCCTGAAGACAAGGGTAATGAAGCTTAAAATTTAGGAGCCCGCATGAAGAACAAGAGTGTTGAAATTAAAAGTCAAGAAACCACCTGAAAAACAAGGGTGATGAAAATTAAAAGTCAGGAGCCCGCCTGAAGAACAAGGGTGATGAAAATTGAAAGTCAGGAGCCCACCTAAAGAACAAGGGTGATAAAATTAAAAGTCAGGAGCCCGCCTAAAGAACAAGGGTGATGAAATTAAAACTCAGGAGCCCGCCTGAAGAATAAGGGTGGTAAAATTTAAAGTCAGGAGCCTTCCTGAAGAATAAAGGTGATGAAATTGAAAGTCAGGAACCCGCCTGAAGAACAAAGGTGATGAAAATTGAAAGTTAGGACCCCGCTTGAAGAACAAGGGTGATGAAAATGAAATTCAAAGTACAAGGTAATGAAATTGAAAGTCAGGTGCCCACCTGAAAAACAGGGTGATGAGATGACAAGTCAGGAGCCCGCCTGAAGAGCAGGGCAAATAAATGGAATGTCAAAGCAACAAAGTGAAGAAATTGAAAGTCAAGCAACAAGGTGAATCAATAGAAAGACTAGAAAAAAGTTGAAGAAATTGCAAGTCAGGAGCCCACCTGAAGAATAGAGTGATGAAACTCAAGTCAAAAGTCCAAAAGAAACTACATAGATAAGATTTTTGTAATTTTATTTATGTTTTAACTTGTAATCTTCATTTTGATGTAATGACAGAGCCACAGATCGGAACCTCGATGGAACCTCACTCGACTCTCAAACTCAATACAGTCCACTTCTCTTCTAACCTTGAGACACTAGTGGCTTGACTCTCGCACAACTTGGGATGAGTACGTTGTCCAAAATCAAGACTTAGTTTTCCTCCCTCCTCTTGCTTCGTTCTTCTGAATAATGATCAGGACAAAATTCTATCTCGTTGTCTACTTCTTTGTATGAAAACACCTTATGTTTACATCCAAAGGGAGCAAGATGTAGACACCTAATTTTGTCCCTCCCAAAACCTAATTCATTCATTTTTACCTCACGTTATCGTACACCCACACCAATGCGATTATACCACACAAAAATATAAAAAATAATAAATTTTAAAAAATCCCTAACAAATCAAATCCCTAATATTCTCTTATCCTAACAAATCGTATCTCAACCAACTCACCCACCTCACCACCCCTACCCCTACCCTTTAACCCTCCACATTTTTTTTCCACAAAGAAAAAAAGAATATACGTACTTATAAAAAGAGAACCCATTGGAAATTCATAGGGAAACAATACACAACACCACAATAGAGAATATACACACTGCCATACACACAATAGAAAATAACAAACCATTACATACTTTTTTTCTCCTCCACCAATACAGACACAGATGACATATCATATATACTCTCACACACATAAACCAGTAAAAGAAAATAGGGGACAGAACACTCGATTCTCTTTATTCTCATACTCATGCACACATAGTGAGATCAAAAGGGAAGGAAAAATACAGAGAGGGGGAAGAGTAACAAAAAAAAGAGCGATGGAGTAAGAGAGAGTAACAAAGAAGATACTGTAAGAGAGTTTGAGAGAGAAGGAATTGACCAGAGATCGAGTTTTTTTGGTCATTCTTCACCAAAAATCACTTCACCCATTCCGATTTTACTCTGAAATTCACTTAAAAACTTAATTAAATCCATCTCTGCCGTCAAAATCAGAAACAACTACTTGAATCGACCTCAAATCAGCCTGTTTAGGTTGATTCCGGTCTGTTTGGGTTGATTTTAGTCAGTTTGGATTGAATCCGGCAAGGTTCAGATTGATTCCGACGACAATTAGTTTGCGGGTCTCGTTCGTTTTATTTCGCAGTTCTTGTTTTTTAATATTCATCTGTCTCATTGCAAATTTCGTATTTAAATCGAATTTCGTAGATTTTAATAGTGGAGTTGGTTCGTAGTCGAGATTGTGGTACCTATTGAGGTTATTGTACGCGGGTTCTACCAGGTTTAAAAGAATAATACGTCAATTTTTGAAAGTGGCATTGAGGTCCAATTCTATCTTCTTTTCTTTTAATTTTTACGTAATCGTGAATGTTTTGTGTGTTTGGTATGTTTGAATCTTGATTGTGTATAGGTTAACGTTGGATTTGAATGTGGAAACTTGAATTGGTAGTCAATGAATTGATTAATTATCTTGTGAATGGATGCGGGAAGGGATTGGTCTTGATAAAAGTAAATTTGGATAAATTTTGATTCATTGATGATATTGAACGTGATAGAATCATGATAGGTCGAGCCGGGTCAGCAAATAGTAGGTTCGGGTAGGCAAATTTAAAACTTATGGATTGTTGAATGTTCAAAATGTTTGTTGAATGATTTTATTTTATAAAATAAAATAAAATAATGGAGTATTTATTCAATGGAGAATGCCACGATGTATCATGTTTTTTAAGGAGGTTCGTGATCAAGGCCCGAGGCATCGGGTAAAGCACAGGAGCATAGTTTAGGATTAGTGTAGGTTAGTGTAAGTTTATGTTTCCGCATTTTTCTATTTTGGGACAGTATAATTGTACTGGACACTATATTTTGGATTTGTTTTGTTTTGTGGGTTTGATTGATTGTTTTATATTTTTTGTGTGGTTTATAATTTGTAATGTCAAATTAGTCGATACGCTCCACCAAGAAACCGTGGTCGAACCACGGGATCAAGTGGTGCCTAACGCCTTTTCCTCCATCAACAGAATTTCTTAAACGGAATCTCTGTTTGCAAACCAGTTTTAAAGAGTCAAAAATAGTTTTGATAAAGGATTTTCAAAGGTGACTTAGCACACCCAATTATGCCAAGTGGTGACTCTGAGTTGATTATAAAAAAATGAATCCTTTTCGAAACAATTTTCATCTTTTGTCACTTAATAATAAAAATCCTTTTAAACTTAAAATCATAATTTTTTTTTGGTTAAAAAGGGAGTGTGACATTCTTTTCTTTATTTAAATAATCTATCAATTTATATAAACACAATATTTACTCCTATTTACCTAACCATATTCACTTAAACATGTATAATTATTATTTTTTGTAGATATTTTTGGAATCTTTGTGAGTTCTAAGCTCTTCACAAGTGGAAAAAATCAAAGAGAGATAGTACTTATGAATGAAAAGTAAGTCGAGCTTCATTTGTTAGTAAAAATCGTGAAGAAAAGCTATTTTTCTTTCAAAATTCTTCTTTTGTTTGACAAAAGTTGTATATTCGAACTTCGTTTCACCACTCCGCCTACAATATTATAAAAAAATATATTTAATCTTATTTGTTTGGCTGCAAAATTAGGTGTGATTGAAAAACTATAACATTATGGGGTGAATCATCAGACATAGATAATGAGTTGCTCCAGAAGTTGTCTGTTCAAAATCTTATTATAGCATTATGTGATGTTAAGACTACACTATACCAAGGTATTTTCTTAAACGCTCTTGTGTTTATAGTAAATTTTGTATTTTTCCTAGACACTAATTTTTTTTGACCTATTGTTGTAAGAAACTTTGGGCTAGGCTCCTCATCCATTACTACAATGTGGATAGATTCCACTTTTGAGAAGGCATAATCTCTACAAAAATGATAATATATATTCACATATTCTTATTAATGAACACTAACTATGTACTTATCATGATGTACTAACAAAATACCTTGCAGTTCTTTATTGAAAAGAAAAAACACCCAGATATTACTCTACTACCAAGTTTACAAATTAACACAGCTAAAACATTGACAATTGCGGATATCGCGGGTGGTTTGTTCGATAATGAGGTATTATTCTTCAATTACTTCATAAAATTTATGTGTTCCAAAATTATTACTACTAATCTCTTCTATATTTCTATTTGTAGCTTAAATGCTGTAAATTCAATACAGCAATCAAAACTATACTAAATCTCGACGACCCGTACTATGCATCTTGCACTAAATGCTACAAAAAAGTTGAGCGTACCGATTCAAAGTATCCTTACTGCCTCACATAAATAAGTGGTTATGAGGAAAGGTAACCACAGAAAGATCCAAATTTATTTTCAATAATTTTTAAAATCAATATATAGGCTAATCGTTTTCTATCTAATGTCTTCTGTTTCTAGGTTTCTTCTAAAACTAGACGTTTTTGCTAAGACTGTTGATAGTACAGAAACAAACGGATGTATTGTTAAATTGTTTGAAGTTGCACGATACTTGATTGGTTGCGATATTGCATCGTGCATACAATCAATATCAGAAAAGGTTATTTAATCTCTACTTGCAACTATTTTCTATATTTAAAAAATAACGATATTCATTGACCCTTTTTTCTTTCTTAAAAAAGGGTCACTAAATTTCCTCATTATAGTTATATCTTGTCTCTAATATTGAAATCTTAGTCATCATTATGTTTTGTGGGCATAAAAGCGTAAAAATTAGAGGTGAAGAAGAGATATTAACAATTATCCTACAGTTCTAGAGAGTAAATCATCAAAATTTTCTACCTACTCTAGGTATCTAAGCGACATACAGATATTATACATCAAAAAGGTCCTTATAATAAATATTAAGTTCAGTTAGTAGGTATTCTCTGTTGATGTTCTTTTTTTCATTTTTACTTTCTTCGTCCAATTCTAAGTATCTTCCTTAATAGAAATAGTCCTAAATACAAATTTATTTTTCTTACTCATACATTCTCTTCTTTGATACAGAATGAAGAATCCCCATTTTATCGTACCTTGATGCTAAGTACCAAGAAAGAATACACATTTCTTGTCCGGCTTGATGCAAAATATGTCAGAGATCGAGCTGAACGATGCTTCATTGCTGAAGAAGTACACGACATTAAAAATTCTATTGTAGTTGACGTACTAGATGAAGAAACAGAGTCAAAAACTACAATCAAGAAGACCCAAAAAGATAGAGCCCACTAGGATGCTACTGAAAACCCAATAGCCCCTAAAAGGGTCAAACTTGAAAAGGATTTGTGATGTTTTATTCTCATGTAGACCCTGCACCATATCAGAATTGTATAAATCTTTTTTATTTTGAAAAAAAAATGATGGAACGTCCATGCAGCAAAGCATGAGAAAAGCATTAGAATAGAAGACAAAGTAAAGATTAAGTCTACCATATCCCAAATAACCATCCAGGAATCCATGGAATGGGGGAACACAAACCATCAAAACCAAGTCTAGGGTCCTTCTAACCTAAAGCACCTCCTCCAGGCAAGGTACCTAGTCCACAATAACCATAAGCATTTTAAGGATGAGTTATGGAATGCAAGCCTCATAGCCATTAACCCAGTATTTCCCTTTACACCACCATTTGCAATGACATTAGAATTTTCATTAGCAGAATCCACATATAACAATGCTATGTTAGCAAATGTTGCAGAGGTGGTGATCTCAGCTTTTGGCAGGGCATCTAAAATAGAGTTTGATGTACGGGTTGGGGAAGTGGCAGGTAATACAGATAATGATATCATTACGATCCATAAACTTGGACATCACGCCCCAAAGAAGGGACAGGCGAAGTAGCAGGTGACTATAGATTAAAGGGTGAATATTCATATCTATGATGATACATAAGTAACCCGTTGTCCCCATAAACTCCCTGTATTTTGACCAAATCAAAACCACAAACATAGACAAAAATCAATATTTACTCGAGCTAGAAAGAAAGTCTGAACAACAACCCAAAAAAACCATGGTACCAAATTCCAATTCCGGGGAAAAAAATTTAACACCCCAAACGTTGTAGCAAGAGTACAAGCAGAATAACTTAGAGACATATCAATTCCATCTGAATTCACATATCCGGCATAGTCCTACCACTCATTAGAAAAAGCATTATATCCTATAACACATAATAAAATATGTTAGAAAAAATCACTGTCATGTCATGTGCAATAAATAAAGAAACAAATACTCATTTAGTAAAGCCAAACTTCACAAAGAAGGTAGTTGTAGGAATGATAGCGGTAGGGTTGTTGTAGCAATAGCAGCACACATATATATATATATATGTACTCCGAACCTTTTAATTTTACAATGCATTCCCCTAGATACATCTGTTAGATATGCCTCACGTAGAACATATTATCCAAGGTAATACATCGTCAATATATTTGTTGTGCTCTAACTGTCAATAATTATCAGACAATATATTTGTTTTCTACACAAATCAATATTTAGCTAACAAGATATGACAATGAAACAAACATACCAAAACTCATACAAGCTCTATTTCCCCTATCTCTAATGATATACTTACTAAAATAATAATTCTTGAAATTCTAATTATCATTCTTAAGTGTATCTTTGTCTTTTCCCACAATTTTAAGTGTAACACTAACACATGTAGTGTTTGTTTCTCTTTGCATCTAACAAAAGGGTTCAATCCGCAAAAGATCTTGATATTGAATAACAGAGACCTATAAAAAATATAGAATAAATTGGTTCTTGAAAGCTCTTTCCGAATGATATAATATTGAAGGTAATACAATACTAACTTATTAATTACAGATATATCCGTTCTATTTGTGCCATATTTATTATTAATTAATTTTTTTTAAAATTTGTCTCCATAAATTTAGGTGAAATTGACTATATACCATCAATTTCGTCTGTTCACTCATTGGAAAATGTTCCTCCATGCACACATTTTCAGGCTTTGAGGTTTGAACATGAAACACCAACTTTCTGCTGTGAAGTTGGATCAATCAAGCTTGCAAATGTTGTAGTTCCAGCTCAACTCTATGACTTATTTTTTCACGATCGAAAGTAGCACAAGAATTTTGCAAACACATTAGAGGATATAACAACATATTTTCATTTATATCTTTTGGTGTTCAACTCATCAATGATCTGGCATTTTCAAGACAAGGAGTTTATACCTTTAGAACATAGGGTCAAAATATCATGATCTACCCTCTTTAATTCCACATGATAATAATCCATGTTATTTTCAGTTGTACTTTTTTGACACAGAAAAATGAGGTATGCAATAGGATTTTAAAACTCAAAGAAGCTAATTTATCTGAAGAACTTATGGAAATAATAAGATAAATAATGGATGCTAATCCTTATGCACAATTTTTTGCCAGCTAAAGGATCATTCAAGCTGTCAGAATTTAGAAATTCAAATTACTTCAAATGTTAAACTAGATCAACGTGTCTACAGCAAACCATCAGTAGATCAAGCTACTGTTATTTGGATAAACAAAAACAATTCCAATGTACCATTTGATAGAGAGATTATTTTTCATGAGCACTCAGGCAATATACATAGAGTTAAACATTATTATGGTTGTTATGAACCACTCCAGTATCCTCTACTTTTCTCAAATGGTGAATCAGGTTGGCATCAAGGAATACAAAAAATACATCAAACAAAAAAAGGTTCACATGGGACTGGAGTTGCAAGCCTCAATCAAAATATTTATACATTTGCATCCGCTAATGAGGTGCTTGACAATGAACAAGGTATGGTTTTGAAATAAATTTATATCGACTCTCATATTTTGGTAATTAAAATTCCCATATCAATGTTTTTAAAAAAATTTCTAGGTGTACGGCGAGGAGGTAAACATTGTGTCATATGTAGAGAGTACTACTGCTATAAGCTACAAATACGTCATGGAGAAGACACAATAATACTATTGTGCGGATAATTTTTCCAACAATTTGTCGTTGACATGTACATCAGGCTGGAAACAACACGACATGAATATTTTAGACTAGAGCAATCAAATCTTAGAAGGGAAATTTTGCAAGGTATATTTGACAGAATCCTAGCGGGTGAAATTAGAGAAGCTAAAGTAGGCCAGAGAGTAATACTTCTTCCATCATTCGTCGGAGGTCCTAGAGACATGCGTCGTAGATATTTGGATGCAATGTCTTTGGTTCAACGTTTTGGAAAGCCAGATCTATTTATCACAATGACATGTAATCCCGATTGGGTGGAGATAAATTTGTTAGAAGGACAACTTCCTCAAGACAGACCTGACTTGGTGACTAGATTCTTTAGAGCAAAGCTACAAGATTTAAAAGATCAATTATTCAAGAAAAAAATATTTGGTTTTGTTGCAACACATGTTTTTGTGGTTGAATTTCAAAAAAAAGGATACGACACATACACTTTTTATTGATACTTGAACAAGGATACAAGATACATCGACAAACGATTATGACAAGTTTATTACCGCTAAACTTCCTGATAAAAAAAATTCCAATCTTGCATTATTTGGTTGTCAAGCATATGATGCATGGTCCTTGTGGAAAGAATCGTCCAGCAAATTCATGTATGAAAAATGGACAATACAAGAATCACTATCCTTGACCATTTAGTAATAAATTGCTACAAGAAAAGGATGGATATCCTATTTATAAGAGGCAAAATGATGGAAAAAGAGAAAAGGTTTGAGGCATAACAATGAACAATCAATGGGCCATTCCATAAAATACGTCAACGTAGAGTCTTATTCGGGATTAAAAGCAATAAAACATCTCTACAAGTACATATATAAAGGTCATGATAGGTGTGTTATTTATATCGAATCGGATGATGGAGAAAAATTTATTGATGAAATTAGCAGCTTTCAAGATGCACAGTAGGTGACTGCACCATAAGCACTATGGAGAATTTATGAATTCAATCTCAGTGAAATGCAGCCTCCCATCATTAACCCTTAACTTTATCTCCCAAATAAATAAATAGGTAAGCTATATATATTCAGCAATTATACTAATTTAACTTATGATGAACCCTGTATTCTATTAAAGGAAAGGGCTAATAGGGAGCACCTGTATTTCAAAATGCTCCCGATGGCTAAGGATAGGATTGATTAGATTATTGTTGATAGCCATTATAGTAAGCAGCATATCCTGTATTGTTGTATCCATAAGGATCAGTACTCAAAATTTGAAAAAGTGTTGCTCATTTAATGTAATGCAACTTGATGTTATAACTTACTTCAAATATGAAAGGATCATAATCTTTAAAATAGACAGATTCTTTGAAAAAACTCCTTCCACTCATCTTGATCTATCTTTCCATCACTTTTTTTATCTACTTAGCATCAAATGTCTGGTGCACAAAATAAAAGTAAGTGGTCAATATAAATAGAAAAAAAACACATAAAATTTGTGACATAAAAGATGGAGTAGAACAATCAACCTTATCTATAATTACTTCAACTACATCTTAAATAACCGCATCTAATTCATTCAGCAATGCCAAAATCATCTCTTTCAGTTGCAATTAAAACCAACCAGTGAATATTGACTTTGTGATATAGTGTGAGGACACACCAAAGAGGAAAATCAAGTCAAGAACATTCAATCCTTTGGATTGGAAGAATTCAATCAAATCAGTGACTAACTCATGACCCATTGGGACTAATTCATCAGTTTCCTTAGCAGTGGAAGTTGTGCCATCTTTTCTACCATATGGAACCATCTAGTATGGACCACCTACTACAATTGCGGCGTCTCTAGCTGCTGCTGTTAGAATATCAACACAAGATACTGTCTTGGGATATGCTTTTTCCACTTCTTTTTTTATATCATCTATTATTCAAATCCTTTTAATGTCTTGCTTGCATTGAACTTATCTCACTTCCTTCGTGGTCTAAAAATATTGAACCATCATATCCCTATACATAGCAATCTATACAGCTTAATTAATTTGGTAAGTTTCTGACAAAAATCTTAAAAGCAATATATCAAATAAAATTTTCAAAAGATAAGAAAAATAATAAATAAATAGTTGTGAGATAGTGAATACAACTCTTTTAAAATCATTCCCTACATGCAAAAATAACCATTAAGAATATCCCTATTTAAATATATTTGTTTGTCAGTTATTATTATTTCTAATATATTTTTTTCACATTGTAGTGTGGTATTGGAGGAATCAAAATTTGAAAAATATTATTGCATGGGAATATGCCTCGCAAACCATGCTCACAGAATATGTTTGAAGATGTTCAACGGATAGCGAAGCACGAAAATATTTATACAGGAAATTTCCAAAGTACTATATTTGGAACCCTCATGGTAATATATGGACAAGAAAATCAAGATATGTTATTGGTCGAATTGTTGTTGGTAAGGCATCCAATAGAATCACTTTTAATATTTTTTATGTTAAAATTCAATTTACTTAGTTTTTTTATTTTAATATCGCAGCTAACCCAACAGAAGGTGAAAGATACTATTTAAGATTTTTTTTGAATCACGTACCAAGACCGACATCATTTGAAAACTTGTTACCTATTAATGGAAGGAGGTATGAAATGTTCAAGAAAGCTACAAATGGAAGAGGTTTACTGGAATCAGTTAACAATATTTTTGAATGCTTATGTGAGGTCGTAATCTTTAAAATGCCATAGGCTTTGAGAAATTTATTTGCAATAATTTTAGTTCATTATAATCCAATGGATATTAGAATGCTCTGGGATACATATTATGATGATATGTCGGAAGATTTTAAGAGAATACATGAAAAATCTCCTACGGCTCAATTTCAATGCACATTGAAAAGTATAAATCATTTCTAAGAGAGCATGGATAAGAGAATTGAAAATTAAAACATTCCTAAACTTGAGCAGAGGTTGGATGATGGAATTATATCATAATGGAAAGAAATACGGGAAGAAAAATCTATAATAATGTCTCCAGAAGACTTGGATGCACAAACAAAGCTAAATCTTGAACAAGAACAAGAGTTCAAGATCATATTGAAAAGGATTGAGTTTGGACAATCAGGATTATTCTTTGTCGATAGACCTGGAGGGACCGAAAAAACTTTCTTATAGAGTGCATTACTTGCAAATATCATATCAATAGGCATGATAGCATTAGCAACGGCAACAAGTGGTGTAGTAGTGACTCTTTTATCGGGAGGTCGCACAGCTCATTCTAGATTTGAGATACCACTTCAGAAAACTGATGCAACTGTCACACGTATGTCAAAGCAAAGTGGTGGAGCTGAATTGATTAAAAAGTCAAGCTAATTATTTGGGATGATGTGCATATGGCCAGTCGTCGGACAATTGAAACAGTTGATAGGAGCTTTAAAGATATACTGGACATTAATAAACCGTTTGGTTGAAAAGTAATGGTTTTTGGAGAAGATTTTCGTCAAGTACTTCCAGTAATTCCAAAACCTACAAGAGCTGAAACAGTAAATGCAAGTTTGGTAAAATCATACTTATGGCATCACATGAAAAGGATTAAGTTAACAAGAAATATGAGAGCAAGAACAGATCCATCTTTCTGTGAATTCTTACTGCCTATAGGTAATGGGGAGGAGCCTACAGTAAGAGATGATTTGGTACTTCTTTCAAAAGAACTGGTTATTCAAAATACGAGCAGTAGTACTGGTGAAGATACATTAGTAGAACAAATATTTTTGTCAATGGATAAAAATGCAAGTTGTGCAAAATACATGACAGAATGGGCTATCCTAGCAAGCAAAAATGAATACATTGATTAACTAAATGAAATGTTAATTTTCAGATTTCCAGGTGAAAGTAGAACGTTTCTGAGTTTTGACTCTGAAGAAGATGATACTAACAATTATTATCGGGAAGATTACTTAAATACTCTCACACCAAATAGTATCCCTCCATACATATATGTTCTTACATATATCATCCAAACTATATCAAAAGTGGCAGTATAATACCTAAAGCAACATAAATTCCATTAAGAAAGCCAAAATGTACTTTGTAACTAAAAAATATCTCTTAGTAAGATCATATTACCTATTTTTGATAATTTGGTAGCATTCCAGGTAGCAACACAAATTTAGGCATTTTGACAAAATGTGAAAATAGGTTGACTTTCTCTCTGGACTCCCTTAAGTATATGGGCATGTCTCCTTCCCCAATTATTCTTACGTTGCACTTTGTTTGCAAATCTACTTATACCCAGTTGCTTTCTTCCTCATATATAGAAAAACGCAAAAATATTAATTATGTAACACATGAAACATTTACATCAAAGTGATAACCAAATACCACGTATGACTTCCTAAAGTGCACAATCTAAATATTCATGAAATAGCAAAGTACCAGATCAAACACATACAATTGATGTGCAAAACAGAACTAGGAATCTAAATATTAAGAAGGTAAAAGCGTGGAACAACCACTAAATAAATTGATTAGATAGAATGCTAACCTTTAGTTGTGTGTACAAGAAAGTGAACTCATGCTTCTATTGGAGCTGCCTCTGGAGCACCTAATTCTCCTCTTACATCCTGATTTTTCTAGCACGAACCTAATATTGAATATGAGCTAGAGTGTGCCTGCACCTTATTTTATAATATTTGGTTGGAACTTATTATTAAAATTCTTCACGTTATCATTCTTATAATATTTTATTGATTTGCAGATTGATTTTGAAAAAAAATGTGCCTATTATGTTATTAAGAAATTTGGATGCTTTCAATGGCTTATGTAATGGCACAAGAATGATATGTAGAGATTTTGACAAAAACGTCATACATGCAGAAATAATGATTGGGCAAAATGCTTTCAAGCATGTGTTTATCCCACGAATCCAGTTATCGCCTCCCGAAAATGAGGATACCCATTCCAGTTTATTAGAAAATAATTTCCAGTGCGATTATGCTTTTCAATAATGATTATCAAAGCACAGAGACATATAATACCAATTGTTGGATTGTACTTGCCACAACATATTTTTTTACATAGATAGCTATACATTGCACTCTCAAGAGGAATATCAATGTCAACAACAAAGGTTTTGGTCATGACAGAGCAACCAAAGAGAAAAAAAAGAACATACACCAAATACATCATATCAAATTACCTGATACAAAATATTTTTTACACAACCTAATTTATTATTACTGACTCGCCTCAAATATCCATATTCACAGGTTAAGGAGATGTACAATTACATTAGATTGAGCTATTGTGACAAAGTAATGATGGATAATTTTTGTATAGCTATATAAGTTCTATGTCTCATACTACTGACATCACTCTTTTTCTTTCATGTTGATGCCTTTTACTGCAGTCTTATTTGCTTTTACAATCAACTTGAAACTTCTTTGGATAAAATAAAAGCAACTGAATTTATTGTGAAATGAAAAAGTTATTGCAAAAAAGAAATGGTCGTGAAAATACCACCCTTTCTATGCGCCTAGAATGCTCTATTCAAACTAAATGAATTTAACTTTGTAAAACTGAAGCTACAACATCTCAATGAGGACTACTGACACAACGAGCTCATAACATACTCATAGGATAAATATGTCTATTAACTTTTTCTTGACATCAGCAATGAAGCTATGAAGACACCTCTCTATCTATGTTAAACTATATCAGTATAAGGATAATTCATATAGAAGACTGCAAGAACAACTTGAGGTACACATAGAACAATTATTTTCAATCACCTGTGAATCAGCAAACCCCAATATCGACCAGAGTTCTCTGGGGACACGTCTATATTTCTGGTCAAAAAGATGTAAGTTGTGTCCCGTTCGAAGCACACTCTACTTGAAAAAGATGGAAAAGAATAGGATCTTCATACAGTAAAAGGCAAGCAAAATAATGAAAGTGAGACAGAACCCACAAACCTTACAATCTGAAGCCCCAAACCTTGAAATACAAGTTCATTTATAAAATTATTTTTATAATAAAACATGCTTTTGATTTTGATACTACATCCAAAAAGAACAGACAAATGGATTATTAGACTTTCAGTAATTAATAATTGAAGCTACCTTTCCTATGTATCCAAAAATTATAACCCGCTGCAATGAGTCTTGTCCTGGATATGGTGATGATCTAAAAGAATACTTTATTTATCGATTTATGAGCATAGGGATTCAACTTTTGTTGTACAACCAGAATTGTCTTATAGACTTTTTTTGTTTCCAAGTATTTTGTATAAGTTTTTATCATCTTAACACCAAACTTTGCTTTCTCTGGAAAAAACACATATATCTGAAATCAATAAACCAAGGAAATGGCTGAGACTTGGGTAGCAAATAATTGATATACAAGAACCTCAAATATTGAAATAGCTAAAAATTATCTGTCAAAATTGTTATACTAAATACTTACCAAATATAAACTAAAAGGACATATGGTCATATCAAATTCCCATTACGCTGTTTCCTTAGTTAATACTCCCTCCATTTTTAATTTGTTCGTCTGGTTTTGACTTGACACAGAGTTTAAGAAAGTATATATGTATAATGTATCATAATGTCCTTTAATCTCGTGGTCTTAAACATGCTATGTGAAAAGTTGGAATTAAAGACTTGCCAAAAAGGAGAGAGATATTTCTTTTGAAATGGACTAAAGAGGAAAGTTAGAAAAACAAATTTTGAAACAGAGAGAGTATATTTTTACAAGTAAAACTTTGTTGTTTTCCTTCCGTCCTGCATTATTAAGATGTCAACTTATCAAAGTTAAATACTCTGATAGATTTCCTTTCTCTTGTAAGCAAGTCCAACATTGAATTCATTATTATATCCATAAAAATTATATCCAAATGGAGTGACACAGATAGTGAGAATTCATACAACCGACACCGTATCCTCATCTAGCTTGAGATTGAGGCGTAGTTATCGTTAATGTATCCTTCATAAATACACTTTCAAAACTTTGTAAGTCTTTTATCTATATTCTAGATATTGATAAGCGTCTTCTTCTTTTCATAAAAATTTTGGCTTACAATGAAGAATTTTCTTGTTGTGGAGAAGTCTAATTCCTTCCAAATTTTATTACTATATCGAGGTTTTCTATCCATAATCAACCTCTAACGCGTCTCCATTTTCTAATTGAAAAACCTTATCTTCATTGGTAACCATGGTGTTCGGCTAGTGACAAACTAATATTCTTACCTTCCCTTTACTTCATTCATAAGGGACAATATTGTTCAAAAAAGAAGAAAACATTTTACTTCTCTATGTGGTGTAACGCGATAGCTATCTTGTATGATTTCAATGCTATGTGAAGCTATAGTAATTAAGTAATTATTCAGAAGCACCGAAGAACTCACTTTGAAATACTCAAAACCAAGAAAAAAATCTCCAAACCAAGATGCTTATGTAAACACTACACACCAATACAAACTCACAAAATCGATATAAAAAGCTACACAACAAGAAATCAATACATTTATTGTCCTAATCGCAGTTAATCGCAATAAATCGAGGTGGAAGAAAAAGAGAGCTCACAGTTCATTGAGAAATTGAAGATCCTAAATCCAAAATGAATTATTTTTTTCATCGGTCGAGACAAGATCTCTAATATAGCTCACCATTTTGGAGCTAAGAAACGACATAACACGGAATCTAATTTGTAACAGCAAACAAGCTATCTCCGAAAATCATTTTTCATATTAGGCTCTAAATAAGCTCTGAATATAGTAAAATCAAAACAATGTTAGGACAGAAAATATTCACGGAGAAACAAAGATGACCATGAAAAGATGATGAAGCTTCTGGAGTTCAGACAACAGTCATTATGTTTACTTTCCTATTTGTTCTATCTGTTTAAGTTGTTGGGCCAAAACTGGTTTGGGCCATATTTACTTATTATTTTACCCAAAATACATATTTTATATGTTTGAAATTTAGTATAAATTCTCTACTTAGTATTAATTTATGTAAAGTATTTTAAATATGTACAAAGTTTTAAATTAAATGATATATTTTCTATTATTATCAATCATCTCATAATAAGAAAATAGAATTTTTAATTTATTCTTACTAAGTATATATATGACTAAATTTCTCTTTAATTAACTATAAGAGTATTTTTTAATCTTGAAATTTGACGTTATTTTTTTTAATACTTAATAAAATACCTGACAGACAAGAAAACTTTACATTTTTTTTATTTTTATTTTTTGTACTTAATAAAATATCAAACACACATCTATTATATTTTTTATATACGTCTATTTTTAAAAGTATTTGATACACATGCAATGCACGTCGCGTTATTCTAGTACAAATTAAAAATGAATAGAGAGAATACCTTTTTCGCTTTATTTTATGCGAGCTTGCTAAAAATAGTTGTTTCAATTTAGTATTTCCTCCAATTCTTTTTATATTCTTCATTCATTTTTCGTGTCAATTTGACTACATTTCAAAGCTAAATTAGATTCGATTAATTTTTTTTAAAAAAAAAATTAGATATTCAAAAACTTTATGAAAAGTACTATAATTAAATAAAAATTCCATTTGATTAAGAAATACTCCATCCGTCTATCTTTACTTGTCAATTTTTTAATTTTGGGATGTCCAACAATATTTTGTCCAGCTTATAAAACCAATGGATAATTTACCCATTTCTATTCATTTTACCTTAGCACTAAATACGATTTATTATTTAATGCATTTTCAAAACATCAAATTATTATATTCAAAGAGTAATATGATAAAGTTATCCCTATCATTTACAATTTTTTAATTTATGTGATAATTGAAAAGTGGACAAGTAAAAATAAACAGAAGAAATGAGTACATCTTAAAATATTGATCAAAATTTGTATCGTTTGAATATGAAAAAAAATGCATATAAGAAATGGAGAAATTATTTATTTAATTATGAAATTAAAAAAAGATTACATTTTCTCCATATATTATCCAATCAATAAATGATTACATAAAATTTAAGTAGTTAATTTTAGATTTCAAAGCATACTTAATAATATTAATTTAATAACTATCTGTCCATCTTTATATATTCATTATTATCTTAAGACACACCTTAATAAATAATAATTAATAGGAGTAATTTACTATATCACTTTATAAATATAATAAAATTAATATTTTAAAAAATAAATAATTTTAATTGCAAAAAAAATATACATAAAATTTTAAATTATCAATTAATTTTTTAAACTAAATAAATATTAATGATATCTTTTTTTATTATAAAGGACAAATTAAAATAGAGGAAAAAGTAAAATAAATTTATAAAATATAGGGTGTGTTTGGTATGAAGGAAAATGTTTTTATGAAAAATATTTTTCTAGAAAATATTTTCTTGGAAAAGAAGTTGATTTCTTACTTATTTTCTTATTTTGGTTGGTGAGTGAAAAATATTTTCTAGTGTTTTGTTTGTGACTGAATAAATATTTTTCAAAAAATATATTTTAGTGTATAGCTAAAGAGTAAGAAATGCTTCTTTATAAAAATAATTTTTGACAACAAAAAATACTTTTTTTAAGGTATGTTCAATATGGAGAAGGAAAATATTTTCTACAAAAATAAATTGTTTCTTACTTATATTCTTATATTTATTATGCAAGTAGAAAAATATTTCTAAAAATATTTGTATATATTTAACAAAAAAATAATGAGAACAGATAGGGTAAGAAGGGGGGGTTAAGAAAAAAAGTTTTAAAGCTTTTTTTAAAATAAATTAAAAAGAAAAAATCTTTTTTGTTGTGGGGGGGGAGGGGGGGGAGGGGTAGTGTTCAGAATAGGTGGTAGGGGTTGAATAAGAAAAAAGTTTTAAATTTTTCTTGAAAAAAAATTAAAATGATAATCTTTTTTAGGGAAAAGGGGAGGGGAGAGGGGGGAATGACTACTAGGGGATGGGGATCAGGGTAGGGTGTGAGAGTGGGGTAAGAACAATGACCAACAACAATATACCCAGTATACTCCCACCAAATAGTTTCTGGGGAGAGGGGAGGGGCTGGTAGAGAGGGGGTCAGGTAAGGGGTGCGATCAGAAAAAAATTAATTTTTTTTAACAAAATTAAATATTTTTTGGGAGGGGGGCTTGTAGGGGGTGGGGGGTCGGGGTAAAAAAACCTTAATTTTAAAAAAAAAATTAAATATGTTTTTTGGATTTGGGGTGGGTGGGGTGGTGGGTGGAGGTGGTAGGGAAATGGGTGTCGGGATAGGAATGGATGATTTTGAGAGTTGTATGAATATTTCAATTTGAAAAGTGATGTTTAAAGAAAGTTTTGAAAAATATTTTTCTTACTTTTTGAAGGGAAGCCATTTTCTTTAGAATTGAGAAAAATAAATTAATTTAAAAAATATTTTTTAAAATATTTAAACCAATTAAACATGAAAAAATTAAAAAATATTTTCTAAAAAATGTTTTTTTCATACCAAACACGCTCATAGTCTATATTTTTTAAAAAGAGGTCCTCAAATCAACATAAATGTAAAATCAAAGGGTGGGAGCATCATCGTTTCCGTACACGAGCGAAGCATGCCGTCAAACCTCGTATTAACACCACGTAAAGTAAGGTAAAATATCTCTATTTGTCCGCTTATTGGAGAACCAGAAAGGATATTTTCGGAAATTCATGCGTTCCGGCTGACAATGCCACGTCAATGTCTAATCGCATACCTCCACGTCACCATATCAAATTCACTGACCACATCCAGCCTCCTGTCTATAATCCAACGGCTGATGATACAATTATTCCAGATGTTTCCACAAAGCAAGCTTACAAAGATAACCCTTAGGCATAGTTGTTTGGTGTGAGATATAAGGAATAAGTAATTTCAAATAAAATAAAAAATTATTTTATCTTATATTTAATTAGAAGTATTAGTAATATCGAGATAATTTATCCCACTATTTACATCATAATTCATAGTGATAGAATAAGTTATTTCACATGCATGATGTGATAAGTTATTTCGGGTAATCCCGAAATAATTATTTTCCAACTAAATGACCCCTAAATATCTATGTATGAGTCTTCATCGGTATGAAGTCACTTTTATATTAGAACTAGTTTAGTTTACGTGCTTTGCATGTGTAACTTACATCAATAAATAAAATTATATGTAAAAAATTAAAATAATTAAAAATAGCAATGATGCTAAAGTAAATTTATATATATTCAAATGATGTAAATAAATATTGTATATCAAATATGTCATTGTTCGTTGTATAAAATTAAATATCATGCTTCATACAAATTAAGTATTAATTTTGTATAATTATTATATGATTTTTAAAGTGATTAATTGGAAGAAAGAAAGAAAGAACAAAAAGATGATAAATAAATGTCAGAAGATAACTAAACCTAGATAGAGTACAAAAATGAATCATAAATGATGTAATAATTTTTTTTTTTTAAATAACTCACCATAAAATAAAAAGGAGAAAGAGACTATTAATTATTCAATTCTTTCAAATAAAGTAGGAATACATGCAAAAACAATTGATTTTAACATTGTTTTCGTTATCTTTAGGTCTAAACCTTTAGAAAAGGTTTATAGTAAATTCACCAACCAAAAAATTAATCCCTTGTATCATATTTATTCCTATGCTCATATTAGACGTTAACCTTTGACAATTCTTACACTAATTAAGAGTACTTGTTCTATTATTTTGTTTTTTAAGCTACGTCTCTTTTCCTTCTCTTTTTTTTTTTTTTAAAAAAAAAAACTAAGCCAATTTAAGCTACATCAAGACTACTTGTTGTTCTATTGTGTTATATTTTATCATGATAATTTGACTCCTATTTAACACATTTATTCTTGTTGTTGTTGTTGTGCAATTATAGAAATCTTGTATAGTATAAGGTAAAATTCTTATTAATTCAGAAGTATTAAAATTATGATTTCTTACTTACATCAAATAAGAATGTTAATTAATTTTTAAGTCCTAAATCTAAATATAATAATTAAATGATAAATATTTTTTAAAAAATAGTATATGACTATGTTGTTATTGTAGAAACTTTTATTGAAAAATAAAATTAACAAAAAAATTGTTAGAAATCAGCAATCAACAATAAAATAAATTTTGTATCATTTAAATGATATAATGTGTAACCAAAAAAAGACAATCACTGGAGCCTATTATTTAAAATAAAAATGAGATATCAGATATCATCATTTATTCACAATTGAAACAGTTACATACAATTAAATTTTAGAAGAGAATTCATATAAAATTAGAATGACTAATCAATTTTTCGTGATGAAATGTAACAATTCAAAGAATCTGATAAAAATTATAAATAAGTCAATTTAAAATTATTAATTATTTAAGTCATTATAAACCAAAATCATAACAAAATAACTTCTCAATTAACAATTATCTATCAAGAATACATGATAACTTACTATTTTCAACTTCAAGAACATACTAAAATCATAAAAGAAAAGTTTTCAATTAGCAATTGCTTATCAAAATACGAGATAATTTATTCTTGTAAATATAAAAAACATACTAAAATCTAAGAAAACTTACCACAAAGCACAAACAAATTTATCTCTTCAATAGGTAATGCTATCAATATTTTACAAAAACAAATCTCAATGAGCAATTGTATATCAAAAATACGTTATAATTTATTTTGTTGTAAGCTTCAAAACATACTAAAATTCTAGAAAACTTATTGCGAATGATAATCACATTTATCTATTTAATCATAGATACTATCAAGATTTTAAACATCAATAACATATTAAAATTAAAAAAAACTTACCTCAAATCACAAGCAAATTGTCTCTTCAATTATAAGATACATAAAAAAATTCACACAAAAAAAGTGCTTCTCAATGGGCAATTGTCTATCTAAAATACATGATAATTTATTTTGTAAATTTTAAGAACATATTAAAATTTGGAAAATTTACATCAAATCACAAGCAAATTTATCTTTTTAATCACATTTACTGTCAAGAATGTAAATATGAAGAACATGCTAAAACATTAAATTTTTTTACCTCAAATCGCAAGTAAAATTATCTGTTCGATCATAAGATTTATCAAAATTTCACACACACACACACAAAAAAAAAACTTTCATTGAGCAACTGTTTTTCAAGAATACATAATACCTTATTTATTATAAACTTCAAATAATACTAAAATACTAAAAACCTTACCTCAAATCATATGAAAATTTATATACGTAAGTAAGAAAATTCTATATCTAAACCTATTTTTTCTCTACATGTGATAATAAATATAAAAAAACATTTGTCATCAATTAATTAATTAAAGAGTCCTAATGTTACAATGATTCAAAAACTAAACAAAATTCGATTAAAATTTAAACACTTCAGAATTTTTTCATGCATGTTAAGGTTCTCTTTCCTTTTCTTTTTTTCGTTTTTTGGCCAACTTTCAAGTTTATATTACATTTAGGTCTTTTTTCCCCCCTTTTTTTAGAATATTATTTTTGGTGTACAATCGTGTGTTTTATTATGCATGTTTTTCCCTCTATATTTTATGACTTTTTTTTTAATTACACAAGGAGAAAAAAAATCTATCAATATTAATTTTTTATATATTTTTTTCTTACCATATACTGTAGGATTTCTTTTAAATATTATAAATATAATGATATAATAATTAAAGAAAAATAAATAAAAAGATAATTTTGTCTATTGTAGAGAGTTTTAAGGAATGACAAAAAGTTTAAATCACTTTTCTAAGGCCTTCACACTCTTAATATATTATAGATAGATATAGATATTTTAGTTTTAATATACTTCTTTCGTTTAAAAAGGAATGACCTAGTTTGACTTGACACAAAATTTAAGAAAATAAAGAAGACTTTTGAATCTTGTGGCCTTAAATTAAAGTTGTGTTAAATGTATCAAAATGTCCTTAATCTTGTGGTCCTAAACATGTCATGTGGAAAGTTGAAATTAAAGTATTATCAAAAAGGAAAAGAGATCATTTTTTTTTAAATGAATTAAAAAGAAAAGTAGGTCATTCATTTTTAAATAAAGAGAGTATAATATTTTTGATATGAATTTAAATTTAGTAGGACTTTTGAATATTGAACACCAAGTAGAAATTAAAAAAAAAAAGATAATAGAGCTAATTAATAAACCAAACCATGTTTTCAGCAAAACGTGTTTCCACTGGTGGACAACAAACCATAGTTAAAAGTTAAAACTTTTGACGGTAAAAAAGGATAAAAAATAAAAAAATTACTCCAGTTATGGAGATTACACATTACACATGCATATTTTAATAGTAACCAAAAAGCAGCTCAAGCTACATTAGAGCTAAAGGAACAGAGGGTTTTTTGGGCGACTTTGGAGTGAGGAAAGGGTACTGAATCAAATCAAATCTCCACCGTCGAATCTTTTATGTATCTGAATCAGACTGTTAAAAAGTGATTTGGATCTTCAGGCGCCGGCATTATTCTCAGATCCGACTTTCCTGTAAGGTGTTTTCCGGCTTCCTTTATTTATTTTGATTTTTTTTCCTGATTGGTCTTTCTATGTTCGTTCTTGATATAAATTTACTAGTTTAAGATTCTTATATCAATCTACTTTTTTTGGGGGTAGAGATAAAGGTTTGAGTACACTCTATATCCTCTCTCAATCCCACTGTGTGAGACTATATGGGGATGTTGTTGTTTTATTGACTGAAAATGAGAGTTAATCTAACAGAAGAGTCTCATTAATGACTTTACACTATTTTTTGTTGCACTTGAGCCGAGGTCTTTGGTAGCAGTCTGGTATGGTCTTTGTACACTCTGCCCCCCCACCCCACCCCCCCACCCACACACCAAAACTTGTGATATTTCACCGGGTATGTTGTTGTAAGTAAGATTATTTGACACATTGTAAACGAGTTTCAGTTTCAAGTGTTTTTGAATTTTTCTTCAATGTATTTGAAGTTTTTTCTTAACGGATTTAAGATTACCTTTTTAAGATTTTTGTTTTTAAATCTATTTTTTATGTTATTAAATGGAAATGAGAGTTTTATAATTGAATGCTAGTAATATTTTCCAAGAAGATTGCTATTAATTACTTCTACACCACTTGCTTTAAGTATTAGTTTTTCTCGCAAATCCTGTAACTTTTTGCGCAGACTCTGTGTTTTTATTGAAAAATCTAAGAAATACGATTTGGGATCCTATTAACAAGAGTTTGTTGTTGATCGGGTGGTTGAAAAGGATCTTTCTAAGCTTTGATGCCCTCTTGGTCAAGGGTTAGAATCGCTTGGCCACCGTTTAGGCGTTTATTTAATTTGAGATATGTAGGACCCACAAACTTTAAATTCTAGATCCGCCTCTAGAGCTTAGAGAGTGTCATTTGAGTAAATTAATCAGATACACTAAATTTTGTGTGTATATAACGTGTTCGAATTGAGGTTCAGTTCAAGCGAAGTTGTGTGGACTCTTCACTTTCGATGTTGCACCTGTGTCAGATTCTACAAAAATAGACTACTTTTGGAGAATCCCATACGCACACATTGACATTTTTGAAGAGTCTGAGCAACATAGGTTTCAAGTGTTTGTAGCTGTGATGGTGGGGGTAGCAGGTAGCCAGCCGGTGGAATAATCAAGGTGCATGTAAGCTGCCTGGCACCATAATCATCCCAAAAGGAAAAATCAGATTTGGTCTCCGTACAGAAGATCTACACGTTTCTCTGTACCATTGGAAATGAGAGAGATTAAATACTTTCTGTTTTTGCAATAAAACAGTGTTATTTGATAGGAGAGACTGTTATCGGTGTAATTAATTATTCTCTATGCATAACGTGTTTTAACTGAGTTCCATTTTCAAGTGATTTAGAGCTTAGCATTGATTGTCAACACAGCACTAGATGCTTTTCAAGACGTGAAAGACTTACATTAGTTTTGTTACTGTTCTTGTTTCCTTAAGTGCTAAGGAATTAAAAAATCAGTGACAGGGTCAGGAGGCTAATGCCACCATACTGGCGTGATCGGAAAATCAGTGATCTATTTATATTAGGTTTAACTTTTATACTGGTCCAATTAGGCAACAGTTGTAGTAAGCTTTGAGTTGCTAACTTAGGAAAATATGGATAACCAGCCTACTACAACTAGTCAAATGTAACACACGATAACTGTATTTCAATCTCAGACTTGCTCTGGGGAGCTGATGTAACTTAATTATGGTGATGGTGTAAACAAATTTCTTACTGTCTCAGTGTATGTCACGTGCATCCTTTCAATATTTTCTATTAGGTGTTTTTGGTCTTCCATGACTTGAATAACCTTGTAATGTTCTTATTATATTTCTTAACTAATGGCATGCATGAATCCGTGTTGTATTCGGATTTTGTTTTAATCTCTTTACAGATCTTGTGCACTTTCTTATCATCCTAAGATGGATCTGATGTAACACTTGAGATTCTTGATCTCTTGCTGTCCAATATTTGACGCGGTAGTGATATTTACTGTTGCCTGTGGCATCATCTGGGTTGGTCTTGGTTCCTGTTGCTCGTTGATGATTGTTTCCATATTTAATCATTTCCTGGTTTGCTCACAATCGGCTTCCGAGTTTGGCCGCTCAACTGAGAGTGTGGGTAAAGCTCTCTTCTACTGCCATCTCTTTTGTTGATTCTGACGCCCAACTGTGTTTTTTGACCTTTTATGTCTCGTAACCCGGATAGTCCTGTTCAGACCCAGATGGCTGTGGCAATCTTCAAGAGCCCACTTGGTGGGGAGTACCATGGAAAGGGTAGGATGGGAGGGAAATCGACTGGGAGGAGACGCGTTTTTGTTCAAACTGAGACTGGTTGTGTACTGGGGATGGAGTTAGAACGCAGCGACAATGCTCATACTGTGAAAAGAAGGTTGCAGCTTGCACTTAACTTTCCAATTGAGGAGAGTTCTTTGACATTTGGTGATAGGGTGTTGAGGAATGACCTGAGTGCTGTTCGAAATGATTCTCCTCTTCTGCTGACGAGAAACTTTATGCATCGAAGTTCATCAACTCCATGCCTTTTACCCACGGGGAAGGATCATATTCAACCAAGAGATCAAAGTGGTCCCATTGAAATACTGGGAAACGCAAGTCGCTTTGCCGAGACAAAGCAACTTATCCAGGAAATTGTGAAGGCAATAAAGACTGGAGTTGATCCACTTCCTGTTAATGGTGGACTTGGAGGGGGTTATTTTTTCAGAAATAGCAGAGGTGAGAGCGTTGCTATTGTCAAGCCCACAGATGAAGAACCATTTGCGCCAAACAATCCTAAAGGATTTGTGGGCAAAGCTATTGGGCAGCCAGGCTTAAAACGATCAGTCAGAGTTGGGGAAACAGGGTACAGAGAGGTCGCTGCATATCTTCTTGACTATGATCATTTTGCCAATGTCCCAGCTACTTCATTGGTGAAAATCACTCACTCAGTCTTTAATGTCAATGATGGTGTAAATGGAGACAAGCCTCGCAGCAAGAAGCAGCTTGTGAGCAAGATTGCATCTTTTCAACAGTTCGTTCCCCATGATTTTGATGCTAGTGATCATGGAACCTCAAATTTTGCTGTTTCTGCAGTGCATCGGATTGGAATATTAGACATTAGGATTTTTAACACAGATAGACATGCAGGAAATCTTTTAGTTAGGAAGCTTGATGGTATTGGAAGGTTTGGTCACGTAGAACTCATCCCCATTGATCATGGGCTCTGTCTCCCAGAGAGCTTGGAAGATCCGTATTTTGAGTGGATCCATTGGCCCCAGGCATCTATTCCGTTCACAGATGATGAACTTGTGTATATAAAGAAACTTGATCCTCTTCGCGACTCTGAGATGCTACGAAGTGAACTCCCTATGATTCGTGAAGCCTGCCTTCGTGTCTTGGTCCTTTCCACCATTTTTCTCAAGGAAGCCGCTGCTTATGGACTCTGCCTTGCAGAAATTGGTGAGATGATGAGCAGGGAATTCCATAGCGGAGAGGAGAAACCAAGTGAGCTTGAAGTTGTTTGTTTTGAGGCAAGAAGCCTGATTGCTGAAAGGGAGATTCTTTCTCCAAAAGCTGAAGTGGATAACGAGTTTCAATTTGACATAGATTGCGAAGATGCTGGATCTAACTTTAGTCCCAAATTGATCTCTCAGGATTGCATGAACAGAAACCCATTTCATCTTTCAATTGGAGGAAGTGGTTGCTTCCCACTCTCTAAACTAGACGAAAGTAATGAGGAAGAGGAAAGCGCTGAAGAAGATGAGGAGAGCTTTAACTGTGTTCCTCTCCCAGCTAAGAGCATTACTATGCCAAAACATTCAATGTCTCTCAAGAATACCACCTTAGGTGAGAAAAAACTGAAATATCCTAATATTTCAGGAACAAAACCAGAAAATACCTATCTAGTTAGTTCATCGTCTGGACATCGGAGTGCAAATGAGCAGCTTCCTGCAAGTGTCACCTTTGTGAAGCTAGCAGATATGAATGACGGTGACTGGGCTTTGTTTCTAGAGAAATTTGAAGAGCTTCTTTACCCAGCTTTTGCCAAGCGCAAGTCTATCACTCTTGGGCAGAGACAGATACAAAGGCTTGGGACTTCTTGCCAGTTTTGAGAATTGAGATATTACTATATTTCCTCTATAAGGATGACTTATGCCTAAAAAAAGGCTGCAAGCTTGTTGAAGTGAAGTAAGTCGTGATAGATCAGAGTGAGGGAGTAGGGCCATAGAATGTGCTGTAAATATTTCTGGAGACAGCCAAGTGGAAGGGGCTGAGTAGAATTGGTTGTTACCTTTTCTTTTTCTTGTTGACATCTTCAACTTTTCCCCCTTTAACTGCATTAGTCGTTTGTTAGATAAATAATTTGTATAATGAAATCCAAGAAAAAAAGAGTTGTATGTAAATATTTGCAAGTGTTCTTATGCTTTCATGCTCTGGTACGTCTCACCGCATAAGCTTGATTTGAGCAACATTGATGATGCTGCAACAATAACTATACCTATGTTTAAAGCAAGTCGAGATCCAATAACAACAACAAATCTAGTATAATTTCACCAAGTGATATTTAGGAAAGTAGTGTAGATGCAGACCTTGGACAGTAGTGTGTGTTTCAGATGGAAAAGACGCCACAAAGCAATTCGGGAAAAACTAATAGAAGTGAAGACGTCACAGGAAAACACTAAAATACTAAAGATAGCATGAGATGACATTTTGAAGAAAAGAAACAATATCCAACAACAAAATAATAGTCGAAGTAAAAGAAATACTAACAAATAGTAATTGAAATTGAAGAATAAGAAACTATAAGAGTAATTTTATGTCTACTAATATATGAGGATGAATGAGATAAAACTCAACTATCTACTAGCATTCTATCTTAATTTCTGTTCTCCATAACCTCTTATTCAAGGTTATGTCCCTGTTAAGCTGAAGCAGCTGCATATCCTATCTTATCTTTTGTTTTTTTCAATACTCACATTACCTCTTAGACATATGAATTATCATTGTTCACGTCGTTTCATATTCAATTTAATGATAACCATTGTTAAGGTTGAAAAAAGTGATATTCTGCGTCCTTGTGTCAACGTAACTATCTGAAAACCTGTTAAGTGGTTTGTGTATTTTATCTGTTCTTTTCTCATCATAAAACGTACTATTCAGTGAGGGTTCGTTTGGTTTGAAGGTAAGTTGGGATTAGTTTTGTTGGGATAAATTATGTTGGGATAACTTATGATGAGATTATTACCTATTGAGTGTTTGGTTTGTCATATTCAAAATAGTGTGCATTGTATAAGTTTTAAAAATAAGTTGTTTGTTCACAAAAATATCCTCCACTTTTTTTTTTTATATATATATTTTCTTTGCAAACTTTATTTATTCATTCTTAAAAATAAATTTTTTATCTTATTTAACTTTTTGTGTATGCATTCTCATGATTATACGGTGTATTTTTAAAAATAAAACTTCCTTCTTAAATTTGTTAAAGTAAAAAAAAAATTATTATTTTTGTCACTTTATTTAAACGCATATTAATTTTATATTGTAAAATATTAAAGTTATCTTTATTTAATTTGATATATAAAATTTAAATTTTTAAGTGACAAAAAAACTATTTAATCAAAAATATGTAATTAAGTAGTGGAGCCAATTTTTTATAAGAGAAATCAAATTATAAATAAATAAAAAAATTAGGAAAACAAATTAAACGTACAATATTCATAAATAAAAATTATATTTATAGTGCAATATTTTAATAGAAAAACATATTATAAAAAAATAACAGAGTAGTGCAGAAAATGCTATGAGAATATACATGTATGTTAAAAAGTGATATCCACAAAAGGGTAGGAGGATACTTTTGTTATTTTATAAATTTTATTTCGAGGTAAATTATCTCGATATTACTCTACCACTTAAAGATAGGAATAACTTATTCAAATACTAATCATTAATCTTGAAATAAATTATTCTATACTTTTATAACCAAACAAGAAATTAAGAAATATTAAAAAATTATTCCAAAATTATCTCTTCTTGGTAATCCGACAAAAAATTAACAAATATTAAAAAGTTATTCCAAAATTATCTCTCCTTGTTCATGCGACCCTCACACCAAACTACCCCTTATGTCATTGAAAATTGTCATATCGGTCCAGGTTGTACATTTGTATTGTATGTATTCTCTTGAAGTGGAAAAAGTAATACTCCCTCAGTTTCACAATAAGTGAATTGTTGGGGTATTTATTGATATTTCAAAATAAATGAACCATTAAATTTATTTTCAATTTTATCATCATGACTTTGACAACACACTTTTTTCTATGATACTCTTAATTGCAGCCGTCTATTCCCTATGTGCCAAAATGTCAACTTTTTCCTCTTGATAAAAGAGCTGCCAACTCCCAGAGTACAGCTACTCCAACATTACTCCTCCATTAATTGTACACTCTTCTATATATAATTTTACTTTTGCATGTCCATTCTACTTCATTGAGCTCAAAGAAAAAAGTTAGAGTTACAGAAAAAAAAATAGAGTATGAATTGAAATAGTTTATGATACTATTATGAATGAAGATTCGGTTGAAATAATTCAAGATACAATTGTGGAAGACTCGCTTGAAAATTTTCAAGACACTATCGTTGAAAAGTCCATTGAAAAAGTTGAAGACTCAATTGAAATGGTTTGAGACACCAGTAATGAAGATGAAATAAGGATTATGTTGAAAATTTATCTTCCCAAATTTTATTAGAGTTATTATGATCCACGTGTTTCTATAGTTTTTTGCATTAAAAATTTCTATTGACTTATTTGATTGTGTATTCGTACAAAATGGTTTCTTAATTTCACTAACAGACCAGCTAAACGTTTGTTTTCTCATTTTGTTTTAATATAACAGCAACAATCAACTGCTTATTGTCACTACCAGTAATGTACAAACATTAATCAGCTAAACGTTTGTTTACTCATTTTGTATTAATTATCTACCAGCTGCTTGTTTATTAAATCAACTGATGAAGACTTTAGTTAGTCAATGCAAATACAAGCAAATGCTCAACTGCTCAATGAGCAAGAATGCACCTTTTTTGTTATGGCCTAACTATATAGTGCTAATACTTTCTCTTTTGAAGTGCACCCAAATTATATAAAAAAAAAAATCTTGATTTCATTAAATCAATTAATAGAGCTGTGGATTATATATATATATATATATATATATATATATATATATATATATATATATATATATATATTTCAATTAATAGAAAAATACAAAAAAAAAAAAAAAATTAAAAACAAAGACAAGTTAATTGTTGGGTTTTCAAATACTTGTAATTTATATAATTAAATCACCATCCAAATAGCCACCTTAAGATAAAATTTGCAATGAAGTTATTTTGCCACCATAAGTTAAAGCATGCATGCAAAAAATGTTGGAAACGGTAAAAATGAAAATTTATGTGAAATATATACGTTTGATGCTTTTTTTTTTTAATATGTGTGTCAAAATCCAACAATTCACTTATTGTGAAATGGAGGGAGTAAGACATTGTGGACACGCTAAGCAACACCAATTATGGAAACCGGAAAGGCAACAAAAGAGTGCAGATTGGGTCCCTGTAAGAGCCAGTTGGCCCTTTAATGATGATGAGATCGAAACTAACATCATTGAAGATAATTCAGGTGGGGGTACATTTAATAATTGCTAATTAATTTGGTATTGAGATGTAACTCAAATCAACAAAAGTGAAATATAAGGAAGTACAGTCCAATATCTTTAATTATCCGGATATCTATTGATTGATAATAGTGGAATGTTGTTATAGTTTTGTATAATAAGAAAGCTGGTTCTCAGGAAAAAAAAATTGATCGATAAATATTATTATAGCGGATGATTATAATAGAGTTGTCTGATTTCACCTATTGCATATCATCAATAGAACTATAGTTTAAGAATCTATAAAGATAGACATAATTTCCTAAGTAAGGTTAACTGATAAGTAGGACCGTAAAGTATAATTTGTAAAGTTTTTGATTTGGCACTCAGCTAATCTCAGTTGAAAAGACGGATTTTGACGTTAAAATGAAAACAAGATAAAAAGAGATAAGCAGATAAGATTTGGTGGAAGTCTGCATCAACTGGACAATATTTCACAAACACGGTCTTTGTGTATAGGCATGAAGAAGTATCAGAAATTATAACTTGCATTCAATTATGACAGACAAGACAAATAAGAGGAATCGGCACCAATGTTGGATTAAAAGTGCATACATTTAACCATTATTTATCTCATTATAGTATTTTAAAAATTTTTTAGTACTGAATATTTTATTTTGTGCCTAATATTATATTTTTAATGTGTAAAAATAAAATGATGCGAGAGTGAAGAAATTTGGGGTAAAATTACTCTCTCCATCCGATAATAGTTGTCCACTATTGACTATACACAATTTAAGAACTAATAAATGATAAAAAATAATTTAACTATATTACCCTTTAAATATACTCTCTACATCCATAAATATTTATCCACTTTTGACTTGACATATACTCCCTACGTCCATAAATGTTTATTCACTTTTGACTTATATATCTTGAGAAATAATAAATAGAGGAGTGATTTTACGATGTCACCCTTTGAATATAATAAATTTTAAAAATAAATAAATTATTGATTTTATAAACTGGATAAATATTGTTGGATATTTAAAAATAAAAAAATTAACAAGTAAAGATGGACGGAGAAAGTAATAAATTTAGTGTTTGAAAAATACATTGCATTGTAAATATTATTTAATACTAAGGGTAAAACAAGCATAAATTGATAAATTATTTATTAATTTTTTCAGATAAATATTATTAACATCTATTTTTAGTATTAGTAAATAAACAAAGACGAACAAGGGGGTAAATAACAAGCGGAAGAGCGAAGAAAGGAAAAATAGAAAAATAAGAGCAGATACGTGAGGGGCCATTAATGATCTTAGAAGGTGCAATTAATGATCATCATACATATAATTTTGAAGAGAATTTGCAATTGCAGCAAATCAACGTGAACTGAGGCCACTGGAATCATTGCGGTGCACCATGGGGTCGCGCTATGAGGCCAGCGTCACACCAGGCCAATTTTGAGATCTATTTTGTTTTTTTTTTAAATTTATTTTGGATTTAATTATTTTGTTAGATATTTTTTCTACACTTTTAAACAGTGCATAAACACGTCTTGGGAGGGGTGCGATCTAAAGAAAAATCGAGTCGTCATCGTGGAGCAAAATAAAAGATAACGCGTTTTTCCTTTTTCTTTTTCTTTTTAAGTGTTGGTTATGAATTTTAATACGGTGTGTTTTCACATACTTTTGAGTAGCTAATTTTTTATAACCTTTTGATGGAACCTTTTGTAGAGTGATTTTTTAGTAAGTTATTTAATAATTGAATCGTTCTATTTATCTCTATTCGTTCAACTACGCATTGGTTGTAGTTAAAGCTCCCTTGATTAATGGTGCCGTTATAACTTGTTTTTCACTATCGAAAGAGATTGTGACTTAGGTTTTAGTTGAGTAACGTCACTTTCAAGCATTTAAAGATTAATAATTAAAATTTAAAAGTGGAGGTTAGAGATAACAAAATCTGGACGCGATCTAAGTGAATAGATTAATTGATTAGTTAGGTTCATTCAAGAGAATATCGCTAGAAAATTATTCCAGTTGATCGAGAGATATTTGTGGTAAGAAAAGGTTTATTAGTGATAGAAATTAGTTCAACGAGATTATGAGGGTGTTTGGAATAAAGAGTTTTAGAAGAGAATAATTCTGTCAATTGTGTTTCCATAATAAAGATTAGACGTATTTATGGAGACAAAATAAAAGTAGTTACAAAAGATAAGGAGTTTACATTAGATTGAGTTATCCTAGAGGGTGTTATGATAAGGTTGAGTTATCCTTTTGATTTTAAATCTGATAGGATAGGATTATCCTTAACACGCCCCTGCAAGATTGAGGATCCATCCAGGAGACCAATCTTGGACCTATTGAGCTGAAACTGGTTCTTGGACAAGGCCTTTGTAAGAAGGTCAGCAATCTGATCCTTTGAGGAGATGTGAGATATTTGAAGAGCATCTTTTTGAACCAAATCTCTAACAAAGTGGATGTCAATTTCCAGGTGCTTTATTTTGGAGTGAAGAAATGGATTTTGACATGTTTATATGGTAGAGATGTTATCACAGTATATTGTGGGAGGTGAAATCGAATAACCAAGTTCCTTCAAAAGAGATTTAACCCATTGAACCTCGGCAGCTGCTGCAGCAACGAACCTATATTCAGCTTCAGTGGATGATCTAGCAACTGTCTTCTGCTTTTTAGAACTCCGGCTGATTGGAACATGGCCAAAATATAAAAAAAACCCAGAGGTTGATGTTTGATCCGATGGATCACCGGCTCAATCGGCATCAGAGAAAGCATGAAACTTTAAAGGAGATTGTGGAGTAATATAAAGACCAAGGGCAATAGTAGATTTCAGATATCTGAGAAGACGCTTAAGTGCCAGCCATTGATGATGATCAGGACAGTGCATGGACTGGGAGAGTTTGTTAACAGTAAAGACAATATCAGGCCTCGTAAGATTTAAATATTGCAAACTTCCAACCAGTTGGCGATAACGAGTGGGTTCAACAATGTCTTTGATGCAACGTGACCTGAGTAAAGAACATGTTGTGGAAATTGGAGTTGACACTTCTTTAGCACCCTCTATGTTTGAATGCTGAAGAATCTTTCTAACATAATGATGTTGAGAAATGAAAATGCCTTTTGAAGTTCTATGAACATCAACACCAAGAAAGAGAGACAACTCATGGGGATCTTTTAATGAGAATTGGGCTTCAAGGGATTGAATAAACCACTTGATGAAGGACGAGTTGTTACCTGTAACAATGAGATCATCTACATACACTAAGAAATAGCAACATGTAGTACCTTGACAATCTATGAAAAGAGAATGATCACTTTGTGATTGTCGAAAGCCCAACTTCAAGGTAAATGACCGTAGTGCTTGGTACCAGGCCCTCGGGGCTTGTTTGAGTCCGTAAAGAGCCTTGACTAATTTACAAACATGGTGTTGTTTGGATGGATCAGTGAATCCCGGTGGTTGTTTCATGAATACTTGTTCTTCTAATAGACTATGTAAAAAAGCATTATTCATATCCAATTGAATGAGAGGCCAGGAATGTGTAATAGCTAAAGTAAGAACCACACGAATAGTTACCGGCTTAACCACTGGGCTGAATGTCTCACCAAAATCAATTCTAAGGCGTTGGTTGTATCCCTTTGCAACCAACCGAGCCTTGTATTTTTGAATTAAACCGTCTGCATTTTTTTTGACCGTATAAATCCATTTACAACTGACTAAATTCTGTTGAGAATCAGGAGGGACAAGAATCCAAGTACCATTTTTAACTAATGCATTGAATTCATCAGACATTGCAGAGCGGCACTCAGGATGGGCCAGAGCTTGTGCAACTGTTGTTGGTTCCAGTACTTTCGGTAAAGGATGTTTTGTCACATGATGAACAAATTTAGGTTTATAAATGTTATTCTTAGAACGAGTGACCATGGGATGAGTGTTTTCCAGTAAAGAAAAAGGAATATTGTTTGGTGTAGGAAGAGAAGGATTAGTACTAGCATTTGAATAAAAGGATTATTGTTTTCCATTGAAGGAGAAGAATCACAAGGCAATGAGGATTGTTCAACAGGAGGATTGGAAGACGAAGATGAAGTAGAAAAAGAGTTAGATTGGAATGAGATTATAGTGTGAGAAAATTCACTAATGGGGATAGCATACCAATTTGAATTGGATTTTGAATCTAAAGGATGAGTTTGATATGGAAAAACATTTTCAAGAAAAATAACATGACGTGAGGTAATGCATTTTTTAGATTTAAAGTCATAACAAATATATGCACTTTGATGCAAAGAGTAACCAAGAAATACGCAGGGGACAGACTTGAGATCAAATTTGGACTTGGTATAAGGACGAAGACAAGGATAACAAAGACAACCAAAGGCACGCAAGGATTGATAAATGGGAGAGCGGTTAAAAAGCTTTTGATAAGGAGAAGAAAACTGAAGAAGTGGTGTAGGAAGACGATTAATAAGGTAGGTGGCTTTTTTGAATGCAAAGGACCAAAACGAAGAATGTGATAACGCTCAATCTACAGCTCTCGTGGGAGTGTAAAGCGGTTGTTAGCAAATATAGAACCCAACCTGGGTTGGGTATCGATCCCACAGGGAATAGCTTGGTCAACAAGTAGGAGACTATTACTAGACTTTTAGTGCAAGTCTCGTAAGTAGGGGGGATTGTAATGTGTAACCAAAGTATTAAAGTAAACACTGAAAATAGCAACGTAAAAAGAAAGAATAGTTATCAAGTTGTAAAACAATGAGAATTGAAGAGTTGGGGTTATGTCCACCTTCTGAGTTATACGTCTCTATTGGCTATGAGTGTGTTGAATTCCGACATGCATGTGCTTATAGAGAATTGTATTCGATGGTAAATCCAGGAGTCTTTCGACCTATTCGAGGATTATTTCACTTTAACTCTTTCGAGCTTAAAGCGTGTCTAACGGTACGAATTCTCCAAGAGGTTAATCCAGTTACGGCACTAACTTTTTAATAGGGGATGGGACCCTACTACCTTGACACTATCTCTTTTCCAGACAAATAACCTTTCTTTCGAACAAGTTAAATGTTATACTGGCGTATTCTTGCGTTTGCAACCACAAAGAATTTAGATTAAGATGAAGAGAATAATGATATAGGCGGCATACGTGTCACGAACTCACAAGCTCATAGTAATAGATAGTACCTCATTCGGCTTCCATAACCCCAACAGAGAAGTTTAGTTACCCATGAATGCGAAGGAGATCACGATTGGCATTGTTATTATACCACAATAATGATTAATTTCGTGTAGCACAAGAGTGGTAGGCGTTTAGGTGTGAATTCCTAGGCAAAGTAACGATTCTCTTGTTGCGGAAATTAAGAATAGATGAATAGAAGAAGAAAAATAGAATTAATGGAAAGATTAGAACTGTTGGAAGAGTAGAAAAGATTAATAGTTGAAGAATGAATATGGATTCTTTAAAATCTCTAGCATGATAGGGTATTTATAATACCCATATCCTAATCCTACTAAGCTAATGAAATACTTAACCAAATCCTACTAAGCTAATGAAATACTTAACCAAATCCTACTAAGCTAATGAAATACTTAACCCAATTGTACTAGGTTAATGTAACATTATCCAAATCCAAATAAGTTACTGCAAGTCCCCAAAGTCTTCAGAAATGCTGTTTTAGCCCGGAACAGGTTTTCCATGCATCACTTTCAGTCCATAGGCGCCCAAATGCTGCTCTCCTTCTTTCGTGAAGCTTTCTTTGGCGTCAAGTTATCCATAAAATGCTGAATTCTGCATCATTTATACCTGAAACTTTGCTAATCATGTTCGTTAGCTCACTTACAGGAAAAAGGACTAAAAGTGCATGAAATATATAATTAGTTCTCAAAACTAGGCTAAAATATGGGCAAAATATAGCACTATAGGCGTGTAAATTCGCCTATCATCAGAATGCAAAGAAGAAGTTTGCAGTAACGTAAGGCTAGTTTCAACTAGGTGACGATGGCGACGTTTCGCAGCCCCATTATGTTGTGGAGTGTGAGGCGGTGTTTGCAGATGATTTATGCCACAAGATTGAAAATATTTTTTGAGTGCAACATATTCTCCACCCCATAGGTGTAAATAGATTTTATCTTGACATTAAAGTTATTTTCGACAAGTTTTTGAAATGGTGGAAAGATAACATACACGTTTGATTTGGCCTTTAAAGAAAAGAACCAGATATATTTTGTGTAATGGTCCACAAAGATAATATAATGATTGCACAGGAGCAGGACCCCATAAATCAGAATATAGTAACTCAAGAGGTCTACTGCTTGTTAGAGAAGAAACGCCAAATGATTGACGATGAATTTTATTACATTGACAAGGATTACAAAGAAAAGTTTTACTAGAAGATATTGGTAATTGAAACTTAGACAAAATAAAATTAAAGATCCTAGCATTGGGATGACCAAGACGTTGATGCCGGGACTCTGATGAAAGCTGAATGTTGAAGGAGATAGGATTATTTGAAATGGCAGGGGACAAAAACTTGTACAAGGATTGATCAAGTGGGCCTTTGAACTGAATCTCCTCCGTGAACTGATCCTTCACAAGAAAATAATCAGAAAAGAACTCAATTGACACTTGGTTAGAATTACAAAACGTTGATACAGATATGAGGTTGGTTTTAACGGAGGGAACATACAAAACATTAGAAAGATGAAATTTTTTGGTAGGGAGAGAAATAGTACCAGAACTAACATGCGAGATGGACAAACCTGAGCTATCAGTTTGGTGTAGCTCGTCACTACTATCATATGGTGAATGGAGCGAAAGGTTGCCCAAGCTATTAGTGATATAATGAGATGCGCCAGTGTCTAACAACCATTGCTGATCGGATCCCGAATTAGCATTAGAGTAGTGTGCTTGAGGATTCTGTGAAAACAAGTTCCTAAAATAGTCACGTGCTCGATAACACCATTTTACAAGATGTCCCAATTTGTCACAAAATTGACATTGAACTTTGGCTTGAGATCCCATGCCTCGAGATTATTGTCTTGGTGCAGAATTTTGAGGCTTATATGATGAGGAATTCACTGGAAAACCAACATTAGCATTTTCATATTGAAAATACTGGTTCTTCCCTGAATTGCCTTGTTTTTGCTGATACAAAAATCTAGTATTTGTACCCTTGCGGACATGATTTGCTGAGACAAGAGTGGTGTCAAATGCGGGATCTATTTGTTTCAAATACAATTCATGAGCCAATAACTCTTGGAGTTAATCAAATGATATGATGGTATCTCTCGCATGAATAGCTGCATCAATATCTCAAAATTCAGAGCCAACACCACTAAGAACGTGAACCACAAGATCAACATCAGTAACAGAACTTCCGCACAAGGAGAGTTCCTCGGCCATTGATTTAATAAGTTGAAGATATTCAGCAACTGGACGTGAATCTCTCTCCTTGCTCTAGAGAGTTTGTCATGCAAGGATAAAATCCGCGTAGCTGATTTGTTTGCAAATGCCATTTGTAACTTGGTCTATGCCTCCGCTGAGGTTTTGACATTTGCGATGGTATTCATTACAGAAAAGGATATAGAGGCAATGATGGCTGCTAAAATTAATTGGTCTTGACAGTCCCAAAATTCATAATTAGGATTAGAGACCTGTTGACCATCTTTATCAATGGTGGTAGGCGGTGACTTGTTGTCGCCAGTGACATAACCCATAAGATTGTGACCACGAAGTAAAGGAGTAATTTGCGCTCTCCAAGTGGGTTAGTTTTGAGAATTGAGTTTCAATGGAAGTTGAGATCCATTGATGGAAATCAGAGTTTTTCCAAAAAAGTGAGCAAGATTATTTGTGCTAGGGGAAGCCATGAGAAAGAAAAAAATCAGCGTTTTTCAGAAGTAAGTTGGATCACTGCTTTGATACCATAAAGAGTTTTAGAAGAGAATAATTTTGTCAATTGTGTTTCCATAATGAAGATTACATGTATTTATGGATACAAAATAAAAGTAGTTACAAAAGATAAGGAGTCTACATTAGATTGAGTTATCCTAGAGTTATGATAAGGTTGAGTTATTCTTTTGATTTTGAATCTGATAGGATAGGATTATCCTTAACATGGAAGATCTTATAAGTTAGTCAAAATGGCGTAAAAGCCACTTTTTGTTTTTAGAAGTGTTTGACAATTTTGAAAATTGCTTTTAAAAAGTCAATTTTGGCTTAAAAAGGCCAAAAATTAAAATCTCAAATTCCTAACTTATTTTTTTTGGCTTTTAAGCCATTTTAGTTTGACTAATTAAAAGACATTTTTGTCCCTCAAAATTCTCCCTTATTCCCAAATTATCCTTGTGTAGCCCTAAAATAGGTTTTAATGCTTAATGCTTGTATTAATTGAATATTTTCACTTTTTGTATTTATGACGAACTTAACTTTAACTATATTGGTATTTCTTTTGTATGAAACTTCTCATTTATGAAATATGAATTTTTATATATTATTCTCCTTCTTTAATATATTCTTTTAAATTTGAACAATTATTATTGTACAACATATGAATTTCTCTAATAAAAAATAATATTTCAGCAATCAAATATATGGAGAATATTCGTTGAAGATATACAACTTCATGGACGATTAGTGAATGATCCATCTATATTTTACGACGCAACATTCATATTCGCCAATGTTTTATAGTGACAGTCATTACTCAATCTACGAGTAATATGTTTTCTAATTAAGAGTCTTTTTATCAAACAAATAGTATCATTTGTGACCAACTATTTATCCATTAATGTAATTATAATGATTAGTAACATATATATTTTGCTTAATGATTTAAACTTTTCTAACCAAAAAAAAGTTTTTTAGCGCATAAATTAATATTCATTCATGAAAATATTATATATATATATATATATATATATATATATATATATATATATATATATATATATTAGTTTTAATTTGAATCATTTTATTTAATTTGAATCATTTTAGAAATAAAAATTAATAATAATCAACTCTATATATTGTTAACAATTTTAAGGGTATTTAAGACATTTTGACCAAAAAAAGTGCTTAAAAGCACTTGTTTACCAAACACATCAATAACTTTTTTTCAGTTTCAGCACTTTTATCCAAACACGTAATTGCTTATTTTTAAAAGAAGTTCAGTAAAAACACTAGAGCTTTTTAAAAGCCATTTTTTTCCAGTTTATCCAAACGGCCCTATAGCTAATATAGTAAGAAGAAATCTGACAATTGGAGAAATCGTAACTCTAGGCCTCCTTAATCTTGAATTCAACACATTCTCTATAATTGACTAATAGCATGTCGCCCGCCGAGCACAAACCCAATATTTATATCTTTTTGTTTTAATATATGTAACACATTTTGCTTTTTAATTTGTTAAAACAAAAATGTCATTTTTTTATTTTTAGAAATGATTGTTTTTATAATTTTTATTTTATTTTTTAATGAAATGTTTTGATCACACAAAATCTAAAGTTTATTTATACCACGAACTTCAAAATAACATTTCATTTTTCAATTTTATGTTTAATCAAATAATATCACATAAATTAAAATAAAAAATAGTAAAAAAATTGAAATTTAATTTTCTTATTACGTATTTTATGCTTCATTTATTTGTATCGAATAAAATTTGAAATTTTGTTCACTCAAATCTTCGCTCATAACTATGTATGTAATTTATGTTTTCCAATCATTTAGATCTCAATAAGTATACTACTTTCTTACTCCCTTTTTGACACATGTGACTATTATAAAGAAGTTCATCCAATCTTTTACTCCCTCTGTTTAAAAAAGAATGACATACTCTTCGTTTTAGTCCGTTTAAAAAAGAATGACCCCTTTCCTTTTTTGACAATACTTTAATTTCAACTTTTCACATGACATGTTTATAACAATAAGATTAAAGGGTATTTTGGCACATTTGACACAACTTTAATTTAAGACCACAAGATTCAAAAGTCTTCTTTATTTTCTTAAACTTTGTGCCAAGTCAAAGTAGGTCATTTTTTTTTAAACGGAGGGTGTAATTTATTATTTTGTATCTATTTTATCCCTACTATTAAATATTTTTTATTATCTAATACTTAAATGACTTATAATAACTAAGTAGACGTGATATAATAAAATTACTCTAAAAAATACTTGTAATTTTTTTTTTTTTATATAAGTTGTCAAGTTAATGTAAAACATAAAGAGTTAACTTATCATTTTGTGTCTATTTTATCTTTTTTTATAAAATATTATTAATTTTTTAGTGCTTAGATGACCTATAATAATTAACAAAGGGATGATATAGTAAAATCACAATTGAAGCAGCGAAACAAGCATGTCTTATGACTTGTAATAACTAATTAAAATTGATACAACAAAATTGCTATAAAAAGTACGAATGAAAAAGAATTTAAGCAGATCCCATATAAGACGTCAAGTTAATTTAAAATCAAAAATTAATTTATCACATTATGTCTACTTTACTTGTTTTATTAAATATTATTATTTTTTTAATACTTAGATTACTTATAATAATTAACTAGAGGTGATATAGTAAAATCACAGTTGAAACAACTGAAACAGACATGTCATAAATGATTATTTTACTTTTTTTGATTAAATATTATTAATTTTCTAATACGTAAATTTATAATAATTAATTAGGAGTGATATAGTAAAATCATAATTGAACCAACTGAAACAAACAAGTCGAGCATGAGCGTTGCCTGCTGCTTTGGCAGCTTCATTGTGACTTACAATATAGGAGAATAATATTTACATCTTTAATATATGTTAGTTGATAAGTTAGAAATAAAAACCTTAATTTTTAAAAATGGAATAATTTTTAAACATATTTTCTTAGAGATGAAGAATAATTATAGATAGATCTTAAAGTTGTTTATGGGATTCGACTCTAGACTATTTGACCGAATTATATTTGTAGCAATCATTTATCCTTTTTGGGACTAGTTTTGGGCATGAAATTTCAATGTCGTTGGCAGGGAGCTAATGGTTTAGTTCTAGTTTTAGATATTGCCTCAAACGGGCCGGGCTGACCCGACATGACCCGACCCAATCAGTCCACGGACGGTAGGGTACCGAATTTCGGGCTGGGGTATTTTTTGTTTTGGGCCCGGTAAACCCGGTCCGAACCAAAATCGATCCAAGCCCGTCGGTTAACCGGCCCAGCCCATTTTTTTTTTATTTTTAAAATTGGATTTAATTAAAACTTAGTTTTAATATATTATTAATTTACTATCAAGTATTGTTAATTTATATATGTGTATATATATCTTCTATAGACGTATATATTTAACGTATACATGTGTATATGTTTTATAAATTAATATATAACTATATATATAATTATATATTGTAGAATATATATTGTAGTATATGTTTTATTTAAAGTAGTACATATATATTGAATGGACATATGTGTATATATCTTCTATAGACGTATATATTTAACGTATACATGCGTATATGTTTTATAAATTAGTAAATAACTATATAAATAGTGTGTGTATATATTATAGTGTATATATATTGTAGTATATTTTCTTTAAAGTAGTACATATATTGAATGGTACGTATATGTGTGTATATATCTTCTAAACTAATATATATTTAACGATACATGTGTATATGTTTTATAAATTAGTATATAACTATATATACAGTGTGTGTGTATATTGTAGTGTATATATATTTATTATATTTTATCTAAAGTATTACATATATATTGAATGATACGTATATATGTGTATATATCTTTTATAGACGTATATTGATGATAGGCGAATTTACGCGCCTATATCAATATATTTTGCCCATATTTTAGCCTAGTTTTGAGAACTAATTATCTATTTCATGCACTTTTAGTCCTTTTTCCTGTAAATGAGCTAACAAACATGATTAGGAAAGTTTCAGGTATAAATGATGCAAAATACAACATTTTATGGCTTACTTGACGCAAAAGAAAGCTCACAAACGAAGAAGAAAGGAGCTGGACGCCTAAAGGACCAAATCTGCTGCATGGAAAATCTGTCCCGGGCTAAAACAGCATTTCTAAATACTTTGGGGACTGCATGGAAAATCTGTCCAGGACTAAAACAGCATTTCTGAAGACTTTGGGGACTTACAGACACAAAGCTGGATTTTTACCAAGATACATTAACCTAGTATAATTAGGTTATGTGTTTTATTATTCTATTTGGATTATGATATTGTAACCTTACCCTAGTACATTTGGGTCAAGGATTTCATTAGTATATTAGGATTTGGTTATTTATTTCATTAGTTTAGTAGGAGTAGGATAGGAGTATTATAAATACCCTATCATGCTAGAGATTTTTATTAATCCTCTAACATTCTTAGTTCTTCAATTCTTAAACTATTAATTTTCTTCCATCCCTCTCATCTTCCACTACAAACACTTCTAATCTACTCTTCTATTCTTAAAATCCACAACAAGAGAATCGTTACTTGCTACGGAATCACCAAAACCACACGCCTAACACCTCTTTTACATGCCATCCACCATGCAAAACGTGATATCCTTCGCATTCACGGGTAACTAAACCTCTTAGTTGGGGTTATGGAAGCCGAATGAGTTACTATCTATAGCTGTGAGTTTGTGAGTTCAAGACAAGTATATTGCTTATATCATTACGCTCTTCATCTTAAATCTACATTCTTTGCGGTTGCAAACACAAGAACACGCCATTCTAACATTTAACCTGTTCGAGAGAAAGGTTATTTGTCTAGAAAAGAGAACGCATAGAATAACGCCAGTCTAACATTTAACTTGTTCGAGAGAAAGGTTATTTGTCTGGAAAAGAGATAATGTCAAGGTAGTAGGACACCCTTTCCTATTAAAAAGCTAGTGCCGTAACTGGACTAACCTCTTGGAGAATTCGTACCGTTAGACACGCTTTAAGCTCGAGAGAGTTAAAGTGAAATAGTCCTTGTTTAGGTCGAGAGACGCTTGGATTTACCATCGACTACAATTCTCTATAAGCAATTGCATGTCAAGACTCCACACACTCATAGCCAATAGAGACGTATACCTCTGAAGGTGGACATAACCCCAACGCCTCAATTCTCATTGTTTCACAACCTACGAAATATTCTCTTTTTACGTTATTATTTTCAGCTTTTATTTCATTACTTTGGTTACTTATTACAATCCCCCCTTCTTACGAGACTTGCACCAAAAGTCTATTAATTTTGCTTACTTGTTGACCAAGCTATTCCCTGTGGGATCGACACCCAACCCAGGTTGGGTTCTATATTTGCTAACGACCGCTTTACACTCAAACGAGAGCTGTAGATTGAGCGTTATCAAAAATTGGCGCCGTTGCCGGGGAATACGAGTGTCAATCAAGTTCGTGATAATTACTAGACCGTTTGGTCAAAGATTCTCGTACTTTTACTTTTAGTTGTTTTTTTTTTTTTTTTAGGTTTATTCATTCCATCAATGGAGGCACAACGTGAAATTGAAAGGATGACTGCTCAAGTGCATCAACAGAATATTGATAACCGTAGACGAGCAACAAATCCTGACGACGAGGATCTGGGCGATGAAGAGCTATTAAACCCACGGCATACTGCTGAGATGGCGGAACCCATGCAGAGAAGAGATCGTCAAGCAAGATATAGGCCTGAACGTCGAACTGTACCAATGCTGTTCGATGATGATGAAGATGATCTTGACGAAGCTGGTTCTACAGGAGCTATTATTCTTCCTCCCTTGGCACCTGGAGCAAAGTTCAATATCACTAGCACCATGATTCAGCTTTTGCAACTCAAGGGATTATTTGGTGGACTAGCAGGCGATGATCCGAATATGCATCTGATCAACTTTATTTCTACATGCAAGTCATTCGACAATCCTGGCGTTGGACAGAATGCAATTCGATTACGTCTATTTCCATTGTCTCTGTCTGGGGAGGCAACTATGTGGTTGAATGGGATGACTCCTGATTCTATTACAAATTGGAGGCAATTGAGAGACGCTTTCCTAGAAAGATTCTTTCCGCCATCCAAAAGAGCACAGTTGAGAGATGAGATCATCAATTTTCGACAGCTTCCAACTGAAGCTCTCCACGAAACATGGGAGAGGTTCAAGACGAAGCTAATGCGGTGCCCAAACCATCATATGACCAATGTCCACTTGATGGAGATATTATATAGAGCCTTGAATTCAGTGACTAAGCCAGTGGTTGATAATGCGGCTGGAGGATCATTTATGGACCTCACCTTTGTTCAGGCAAGCAATATGCTAGACCGAATGACAAAGCAAAGTAGAGCTTGGCATACCAGGGATTCTGAGGTAGCAAGCCCCACTTTATCTATTGGCATGACTGCAGAACAAAGGAGAAGAGAAGAGGAACACGATCAAGATATGGCTCACATGAAGACGCAAATGGATCTTCTTACCAAGCATCTATTATCAGGGAAGACCGAAAAAGTTAAGGCCGTTGGACCACAGAGAAGAGATGAATCTGATTCTGAGGAAGAAGCCAACTACTTGAACAATCAAGGGGGTTTCCGAGGCAATGCCCAAGGAAACCAAGGTTGGAACTATTATAATGAATCTGGATACAAGGACCGTGATCATGGTAGTTGGAAGAATAATTCAGACAGGAGTGGTGTGTATATTCCTCCTAGAAATTATGAGGCTGAGGCGTCTGGTTCTGAAAAGATGTCTATGGAAGATATGATGGCCAAGCTGCTGAAAGGAGTAGAGGCAACCAATATGGGCGTAACCGAGGTGAAGAATGATTTGTCTTCAATGAATCAGTTGGTTAACTCACATTCCATTGCAATAAGACAACTAGAGCAGCAATTCAGTCAACTTTCAGCAGCACTCAACCAAAGAAAAGCCGGCACCTTACCTAGCGATACTGTGCAAAACCCAAGAAATGATGGGTCATGCATGGCCATCACTACCAGAAGTGGTAAGGTGCTGGAAACTTCAGCAAAAGGCAAGAAAGTGATTGACGAAGTTGCGGACATAGATGACAACGCAAAAGGAGAAGATGCCCCAGCTACTACTCCTGACGTTAAGGACGCCACTGTGCAGCCTGAAAGAGTGGAAAAACGGAAGCAAGAGGAGCAGAAAACCGTGGAGAGAACACTTCCATACCCACCACCACCTTTTCCCCAAAGATTGAAGAAGGTGGCGGATGACACAAAGTTCAGCAAATTCATGAATATGTTAAAGCAGCTCACCATTAATGTTCCATTGGTGGAGGCACTTGAACAAATGCCTGGGTATGCAAAATTTATGAAGGATCTCTTGACAAAGAAACGGGCAGCAAGTTATGACTTGGCGGATAATGTTCATCATTGTAGTGCAATCGCTACAAGATCGCTAGTTCAAAAGAAGGCAGATCCTGGAGCTTTTACTATTCCTTGCACAATTGGATCGTTGGATTTTGCTAAGGCATTGTGTGATTTAGGAGCTAGCATCAATTTGATGCCACTATCTATCTACAGAAAGTTGGGGTTGGGAGACCCTACACCAACCAATATGAGGCTCGTGATGGCTGATAGGTCGGTAAAACGACCTGTGGGTATCTTGAATGATGTGTTGGTGAAGGTTTCCTCATTCATATTTCCTGCCGACTTCGTTATTCTGGATTGTAAGGAGGATTCTGAAGTTCCCATCATCTTGGGACGTCCCTTCCTTGCAACTGGAAGTGTGCTTATTGACATGAAAGATAATGAGCTTTTGTTTCGAATTAACGACGAAGTGGTACGATTTGATATATGCAAAACAATGAAGCAGCCCAGCGATATGAATGAGTTATATGTAGCTGATGTTCATCATGAGGTTACGAAAGCATTATCTATAGAGAAACAACCTACTGTTGAGCCATTGTCTGTCGTGCCACTGAAAGTTGAGCATGAAGATGATGAAGGTTATGTAGAACTTATGAGTGCTCTAACAGAAATAAAGCCTTATACTCCTAAGCAACCAGAATGTGATCTCAAGAATCAACTAACAGCGAAGACTCCCATTCACGATCCACCAATGCTAGAAATGCAAGAGCTCCCCGATTATCTAAGGAGCCATCTTGAAGAAGATCGCATGCCCACAGGTAAGCCTCATTGTCGTCTAAATCCTTTCAGAAAACAATCCATCACTTACCTCGACGAAGTCTAAGTACTCGAGGTAACTATGTCGAGCCACGACAATAAATAAGGCGCTAGATGGGAGGCAACCCATCATTTTATCGTTTTATCGTTTATCGTTTTTCCTTTCATCCTAGTACTTGTTTTGTTTTATGAAAAAACCAAAAATAAGAGTCGTGCCACGACCAAAACTAAGGCGCTTGGTGGGAGGCAACCCATCGTACTAATCGTTTTCATTTGGTTTTGAGCAAAAATAGGTGCAAGAAGTATGCAACGAGGAGATTGATTTCAATTGACGATTTGGTCGCATTGTATGGTAAAGTCGGTAAGTTAGGAATGGTGATACATAAGGCTATGAATTGAGCCTTTCTCACGTCATAATAGGCTTCGAGGAAGGCTAGGCCTTGGTAAAAATAGGCCACGAACGATGCACAACCTATTCTATAACCTAAGGACTCGGAATCTAGTGTGCTATACACTATGCGCCGCCTATTCCTAGGTGTGCTTTTGACTATGCGCCGCCTATGCTATGGCATTTGAGATACTGAGACCAAATGCCATAGACTATGCGGCGTATATGTCTAGAAATTCCATAGGATATGCGGCGCATATGTCCCATTATGCCATGGACAATGCGCCGCATATGTAAGTGATATGCCGAGGGATATGCGCCGCATATGTGGTGATTTTGTCCCCAATTCCGATTGTAAATGGGTCATAACCCTACCCATACTCCTCCTATATAAAGGGGACTTGTTTTTATGTCACAAACACATTAGAAGCAACCCTAAAGGCGCCGCATATCATTCCAAATCTTCTCAAAATTTTCTTCTTTTGCTCTTCTAATTCACAACACCGTCTCCACAAGCTTCAAGCAAGTAAGTACTCTCTTATTCTTCATTTATTTATCGTAAGTACTACGTTGCTATGCTTATTATAAATTGCTAAATCATATAAGATTGTTGGTGATGTTCATGTGTTTGAATTGTTGTTACATAATCATGTGAGTAAACATATACGTAGGGAATTCTTGACTTATTCCGACTTGAATTTGGTTTCAATAGCATTGTTATGATATTTGCTGAATTGATATGGCTATGAATATTGCTTAAGAGTGTTGTTTGGATGCTTACATGTGAGACTATCCCGGCCATCGGGATAAGATTATAGTGCCTATCGACTTAGGAGGTTGTGCTTGTTATAAGAATAACGATTCCATGTGGTAACCCCTATGTCGTAGTGTTGCTATATCTACCATGAAAGTAGTCCAATGGCTGCAAATAAGTGATACAATGCTGATTTTCTTGTTGGAATACAATCCTAAAACGTATGTCGACGAAATCTGAGTAAATCGACTACGTTCACCTCGCTGATTTGTGCAACAAAACTAAGTGTGGGGTGGTACCCCTAGTACTTGCTTATAGATTGTATCAAGTGAGATTGTGCTGCAACTAACACTATTTCTAGTCTCAGGTACAATGGCACCTAAAGCGAGACAAGGCAAGGAGAAGGCTACCACCTCCCAAAAGGGCAAAAAGAGAAGTTGCAAGGACCAAGGAGAACCCTCCTCGCAGCAAATACCTCAACTCACGCTTGGAACTAAGTGGGATACTTATGAGGAACATCTGAGGATGACAAATCTGATGATGATTCCAATGTAAAGGGGTATGACCCCAGACATAGAGGATAAGTCCGACCAACCAGGTTCCTCGTATTTATTTTCCACTGAGGACAGTGTCCCGACTAAGTGTGGGGTGGCGGTATCGCATGATATACTTCTTTGTTTTCACCTATGTTTGTTTACTTTGTTTATTTTAGTCCATTTTTTTTCGTTTTGGCATTTTTTTTAGTTTTTTTTAGGAGTCAAATCTTTTCTAGCTTCGCATGAAATCATTTTGATAGGCAGCATGAGATTATAACAAGAGTATGTGCTACAATTGTGACTATTGAGACGTTTAGGCTCTAGTTGTGACTCATTATGTGATATTGTGTGATTTAATTCCTTCACTTGTTGGGTCGAGAGTCTATATTACTTCCAATCAAGTCGACCATGTGCCTTGTGTGTGTGAGATAATAGTATATTCTATGTTTGTGGCTGATGCTAGAACTTGCCCGGTATGTATGCAAAGCGAAAATAAGGAGTGTGAGTTTAGGAGATGATTTAGGCATTTCTTTGGCAACCTATACATGTTTACCTTCAGTTTTTCCTACCCATGTACATTATCCTAGTTAAACCCTTTTGAGCCTTTAGCCTATTTCTTTGACAACCTTGTATGTAAGCCTAATCCATTTTTTCAAGACCATGATTTGATCCAAATTCCTAAGTGCTTTAAAGTGAAAAAGTCATGTGACAAACATAAAGAGGAAATTGGGTAAGAATGATGCTTTAAATTGCAAAGGTGCTTGAATGTGTTATGAAATAAAGTGCTATCATAAAAGGAATGTTGTGAAAAGAAAAAAAAGGGAAAAGAAAGCTGAAAAGTAAGTTGTGCTTAAAAATGAAAAACAAAAGAGGAGAACAAGGGTGGTAGAATAAAAAGGAAAGAAGAAAGGTTGAAAGAAAAAAAGTGTCAATGATACAATGTGATGTATTAAAGTGCTTAGGAACCTAGTCACTATTTCTGGCCAAAATAGCTGATCCTACCCGTCCCTTAGCCTACATTACAACCATCAAAAGACCTACTTGATCCTAATCTTAACATTCCGACATTTAGTAGAGTACTACATTAAAGGCAAGCTTATGGTCATTAGTTGCTACATATGAATTCTTTGTGAGAGTGAGTGCAAGGATACTTTGATACCCATGTTTGAAAAATATGCTATATTTGTGAGTGATTATGGGTACTATATTGTGAGACACACATGGTTGATGAGTTTTGGATAGTTGTATATGATTCTATGAACCTTAATGTTTGCATGCGAGTTGATCACCATCACGAGTCTATGCTTGAGGTTAAATTGTTTCTACTTATAATCGGAAAGCTACTCTTTGTTGATAATTGTTGTGCTTGTCTTGATAAATGTTTTGTGTTGTTGCTGTAAAAACCTTAAGTCGATGCTTAGAAGGACATGATATGTTGTTCGAGGACGAACAAAGCTCTAAGTGTGGGGTGTTGATGATAGGCGAATTTACGCGCCTATATCAATATATTTTGCCCATATTTTAGCCTAGTTTTGAGAACTAATTATCTATTTCATGCACTTTTAGTCCTTTTTTCTGTAAATGAGCTAACAAACATGATTAGGAAAGTTTCAGGTATAAATGATGCAAAATACAGCATTTTATGGCTTACTTGACGCAAAAGAAAGCTCACAAACGAAGAAGAAAGGAGCTGGACGCCTAAAGGACCAAATCTGCTGCATGGAAAATCTGTCCCGGGCTAAAACAGCATTTCTAAATACTTTGGGGACTGCATGGAAAATCTGTCCAGGACTAAAACAGCATTTCTGAAGACTTTGGGGACTTACAGACACAAAGCTGGATTTTTACCAAGATACATTAACCTAGTATAATTAGGTTATGTGTTTTATTATTCTATTTGGATTATGATATTGTAACCTTACCCTAGTACATTTGGGTCAAGGATTTCATTAGTATATTAGGATTTGGTTATTTATTTCATTAGTTTAGTAGGAGTAGGATAGGAGTATTATAAATACCCTATCATGCTAGAGATTTTTATTAATCCTCTAACATTCTTAGTTCTTCAATTCTTAAACTATTAATTTTCTTCCATCCCTCTCATCTTCCACTACAAACACTTCTAATCTACTCTTCTATTCTTAAAATCCACAACAAGAAAATCGTTACTTGCTACGGAATCACCAAAACCACACGCCTAACACCTCTTTTACACGCCATCCACCATGCAAAACGTGATATCCTTCGCATTCACGGGTAACTAAACCTCTTAGTTGGGGTTATGGAAGCCGAATGAGTTACTATCTATAGCTGTGAGTTTGTGAGTTCAAGACAAGTATATTGCTTATATCATTACGCTCTTCATCTTAAATCTACATTCTTTGCGGTTCCAAACACAAGAACACGCCATTCTAACATTTAACCTGTTCGAGAGAAAGGTTATTTGTCTAGAAAAGAGAACGCATAGAATAACGCCAGTCTAACATTTAACTTGTTCGAGAGAAAGGTTATTTGTCTGGAAAAGAGATAATGTCAAGGTAGTAGGACACCCTTTCCTATTAAAAAGCTAGTGCCGTAACTGGACTAACCTCTTGGAGAATTCGTACCGTTAGACACGCTTTAAGCTCGAGAGAGTTAAAGTGAAATAGTCCTTGTTTAGGTCGAGAGACGCTTGGATTTACCATCGACTACAATTCTCTATAAGCAATTGCATGTCAAGACTCCACACACTCATAGCCAATAGAGACGTATACCTCTGAAGGTGGACATAACCCCAACGCCTCAATTCTCATTGTTTCACAACCTACGAAATATTCTCTTTTTACTTTATTATTTTCAGCTTTTATTTCATTACTTTGGTTACTTATTACAATCCCCCCTTCTTACGAGACTTGCACCAAAAGTCTATTAATTTTGCTTACTTGTTGACCAAGCTATTCCCTGTGGGATCGACACCCAACCCAGGTTGGGTTCTATATTTGCTAACGACCGCTTTACACTCATAGCCAATAGAGACGTATACCTCTGAAGGTGGACATAACCCCAACGCCTCAATTCTCATTGTTTCACAACCTACGAAATATTCTCTTTTTACTTTATTATTTTCAGCTTTTATTTCATTACTTTGGTTACTTATTACAATCCCCCCTTCTTACGAGACTTGCACCAAAAGTCTATTAATTTTGCTTACTTGTTGACCAAGCTATTCCCTGTGGGATCGACACCCAACCCAGGTTGGGTTCTATATTTGCTAACGACCACTTTACACTCAAACGAGAGCTGTAGATTGAGCGTTATCATATATATTTAACGTATACATGTGTATATGTTTTATAAATTAGAATATAACTATATATATAGTGTGTGTATATATTGTCGTGTATATGTATTGTAGTATATTTTATTTAAAGTAGTACATATATTGAATGGTACGTATATATGTGTATATATCTTCTAAAGTAGTATATATTTAACGTACACATGTGTGTATGTTTTATAAATTAGTATATAACTATATATATAGTGTGTGTATATGTTGTAGTGTATATATATTGTAGTGTATATATATTGTAGTATATTTTATTTAAAGTAGTACGTATATATTAAATGGTATGTATATACGTGTATATATCTTCTATAGATGTATATATTTAGCATACACATATGTATGTGTTTTATAAATTAGTATATAACTATATATATATATATATATTGTAGTATATATATGTATTGTAGCATATATTTTATTTAAAGTAGTACATATCTATTGAATGGTGTGTATATACGTGTATATATCTTCTATAGATGTATATATTTAACGTATACATGTGTATATGTTTTATAAATTAGTATATAACTATATATATAATTATATATTGTAGTATATATATATATATATATTGTAGTATATATTTTATTTAAAGTAGTACATATATATTGAATGGTACGTATATATGTGTATATATCTTCTATAGACGTATATATTTAACGTATACATGTGTATATTTTTTATAAATTAATATATAACTATATATATAATTATATATTGTAGTATATAAATATTGTAGTATATGTTTTATTTAACGTATACATATATATTGAATAGTGCGTATATATATGTATATATCTTCTATAGATGTATATATTTAACGTATATATGTGTATATGTTTTATAAATTAGTATATAACTATATATATAGTGTGTGTATATATTGTAGTGTATATATATTGTAGTATATTTTATTCAAAGTAGTACATATATATTGAATGAATGGTGCATATATATGTGTATATATCTTCTATAGACGTATATATTTAACGTATACATGTGTATATGTTTTTTAAATTAGTATATAACTATATATATATATATTGTAGTATATATATATTGAAGTATATTTTATTTAAAGTAGTATATATATAGTTTTAATGGTGACAATATATATATGTGTATATATCTTCTATAGACGTATATATTTAACGTATACGTGTGTATATGTTTTATAATTTATTATATAACTATTTATATATATTGTAGTATATATATATATTTTAGTATATGTTTTATTTAAAGTATACATATATATTGAATGGTGCATATATATGTGTATATATCTTCTATAGACGTATATATTTAACGCATACATGTGTATATGTTTTATAAATTAGTATATAACTATATATATTTATATTGTAGTATATATATATGGTAGTATATTTTATTTAAAGTAGTACATATATATTGAATGGTGCGTATATATGAGTATATATCTTCTATAGACGTATATATTTAACATATACATATGTATATGTTTTATAAATTAGTATATAACTATATAACTATATATATATATATATATATATATATTCTAGTAGATGATTTATTTATAGTAGTACATATTAATTGAATGGTTGTATATATGTGTATATACCTTCTATAGACGTATATATTTATCGTATACATGTGTATATGTTTTATATAATTATATATATATATATATATATTGTAGTATATATATATATATTGTAGTGTATGTTTTATTTAAAGTAGTATATATATATTGAATGGTGCATATATATGTGAATATATCTTCTAAAGTAGTATATATTTAACGTATATATGTGTATATGTTTTATAAATTAGTATATAACTATATATATATATATATTGTAGTATTTGTTTTATTTAAAGTAGTACGTATATATTGAATGGTGCGTATATATGTGTATATATCTTCTATAAATGTATATATATTTAATGTATACATGTGTATATGTTTTATAAATTGGTATATAACTATATATATATATATATATATTGTAGTATATATATTGTAGTATATGTTTTATTTAAAGTACTACGTATAGCCGTATATATTGAATGTTACGTATATACGTGTAATTGTGTTTATGTGTATATATTTTTTAAATTCTAATGTAGTATATACTATATATATAGTGTATATATATATTGTTTAACGTATTTAAAATGTATATAGATTGGTATATATAGTGTATATAACGTATTTAAAATGTATATAGTTGGGTATATACAGTTTAACCATTATTTTTTTTAGTTTTTGACATGAGAAAGTGGAGATGCTACTGCTATATGGGCTAGGACCACTGGCTACATAATGGAAGTGGCTAGAGAGTCTTGGTAGTTTCGAAGGGTAACTCTAATAGACACCGAAGAGATTAGTAATGGAATGGTAAAGTCCAACAAAAGGTAGAACCAAAGAAGATGAATTATGTAAAATTTGTGGAGAGAAAAGACGAAGATGATAAAAGAACGAAGAGAGAAGTTTATATAGTGGCGAGGAAGGATGCAAAATTGGCAGTGACAGTAGCAAAAATGACAACTTTGAAATGCTTGTACGATGAATTGGGTGTCACAAACAGGGATAAGAAGTTATACATGCTAGTCAAGGTGAAAGAGAGGAAGATGTGAGACCTGGATCAAGTGAAGTGCATTAAAGACTATGGAGGCAAAGTATTGATGGATGTGATACTTATTAGATGGATATGACAAACATACTTTCATAAACTCTTGAATGAAGAAAGGACAAGGACATTAAGTTGGAAAAGTTGGATCACTTAGAGAGGCAGTAGTCTTTAGTATATGGTAGGTCTATTAACTTTGACGAGCTTAAGTGTGTCATTTATAAGATGAGAAAGGGAAGAATGACTGACCAGACGAGATTCTAATGGAGTTTTTGAAAGAGCATTGATATGGTAGGCTAGAAGTGGTTGACTAGGTTGTATAATGTCATATTTAGGACTATACAAATATGATTAAGGAATGCATGTGGAGTATGATAATTTCGTTGTACAAAAAACAAGGGTTATATTCAGATTTGCAACAACAATAAGGGTATTAAATTTCTGAACCATATACGAAAGTGTGGGTCAAGATGGTGTAGATGAGGGTGACAAAAGGTGTGTTTATTATCGAGAATCAGTTTGATTTCATGTCAAAGTGATCTACAACAAAAGCCATACACTTTGTGAGGAGACTAGTGGAGTAGTTTAGGGGAGAAAGAGAGATCTAAATATGGTGTTACTGATTTAGAGAATGTGCATGACAAAGTCCCTAGTGAGGTATTATGGAGATGCTTGGAGACTAAAGGAGTACTGGTGATTTCATTAGGTGATTAAAGACATGTACAATGAAGGTAAGATTAGTGTGAGGACAATGGGAGAGATCTCAAAAAATATCCCAAGATTGCATCAGGTATCGACTTTTTGTCTATTTTCATTGCACTGTTATGGATGAACTAATTTTTATATCTAATATGAGGTACCATGATGTATGTTATTCAAAAATTTGACGAAATCAACAATAAAGTTAATGCTAAGCTAGAGGTGTGGAGACAAACACTAGAGTGTAAAAGGTTCAAATTGAGTAAGGTCAAGACTAAATACTTGAAATCTAAGTTCAGTGATGCCGCATCTAAGGTCGACATGAAAGTGAGATTGAATGATCAAAGTCATTTCTTAGAGAGGGTATTTCAAGTACTTAAGGTCTCTAATTCAAGGTAATAAGGGGATCAGTGATATCACACACTGTGCTGGTAAGGGTTGGGAAAAATGGAGGCACACCTTCAGAGTCTTATGTGATTAGAAGATACTATCGAAAATTAAAGAGAAGTTTATAGAGTGGCGGTTAGACTAACTATGTTGTATCAGATAGAGTGTTGGCTAGTTAAGAACACTCATGTAAGAAGATACAGGTCGTAGAGATGAGGATGGTGAGGTGGATATATGGACACACTAAGAGAAACAATATTAGGAATGAGGATATTCGAAATAAGGTAGTAGTGACCTCCATGACAAACAAGATGAGGGAAACGTGTTGAGATGATTTGGACATTTAAAGTGAAATAAATAAATGCTCTAGTGAGTTGTGTGAGCTTTTGGAAGAGGCTGCCGTCAAGAGAGGTAGAGGCAGACTGAAGAAGTTTTGTGGCAGACAGTACATAGTGCAACTTTATGTTACTGAGGACATGACCTTAAATAAGAAAGTTTGGAGGTCGCAGACTAAGGTAGAAGGATAAGCTTGATCAGTTGCGAAGCTAGGATTTTCACTAAAGAGGTTCAGAAATAACAGATGAACAAATGGAAGGGGGTTCAACATCTACTATATATACATAAGAAATAATTTTAACTGTGTATAAATAGTATATAATTTTCCACTGAAGGGTGTTCGGAGGGTAGCTCCCGCATCTGCTTGATGGCCATACTTTGACCTGATTTTCTTACAGTAGTATTAGCACTATTCTAGTAGTTTATAGTATTCAATTTTGGCTACCAATGTATTTTTCTTGTTCTAATTATTGCATGTTTTCATTATCCTTATTATTCTTTTCCATGTTTGTTATGTAATATCTTGCATGTCTCATTATTGTGCATTATTGTATTTAGTTGTTGTTATTGCTCCCATATCTGTAATTCCATTTACATATTGATTGGCAGGATTATTTAAACTGATGGGTTATTAGAAATAGCCTCTCTATCTCTACAAAGTTTGTGAACACTCTACTCTCTCCAAATTCCACTTGCAGGATTACACTGGTATGTTGTTGTTGTTGTTGACCTGAGAAACATGGCATTTTAAAACTATAATAGGTTAGATATGGGTAATTCCACTTTTGATCTTCCTACTGCATATTGTGGAGGAAACCACTGGTGGAAATATTATCAAAATGTTCCCGAGATTGAGTTATGTACATAAACTCAATCTTATGTATGGAATACACTTGGTCACTTTTATTGTTGTCTTCATGCTTCTTATCCCCTACACTATTTTATGATAGTTCTAGTTTTTCTTATGAAGTTAATAAGTATAATGAACCAAGGAATTCTCATATGAAGAAGATCAAAGATATGTTTTCAGTGTATTCAGGAGAAAGATGATAAGATAGAACTACAGTTATAAAGGTAAAAGGAAACTCTCCATAATGTGGATGCTCAATTAAGACAAATGGTTTAAGCTTTGAATGCTCAACAAGCTAATATTGTGGATAATATTAATAGTAAAAAATAGGATGTATTAGAGGAAGAAATTGACACCCTAATATAGGAGTTCAGATTAGAGTATCAATAACCTAACCAACCAAGATCTTGATAAAGCCAATGTCGAAGAAGTGTTACTAGATTCAATCAAGGAACTTCTTGTTGCAATTTTAATTGACTCTTGTTTGTGTTATTAATAAGCCTGCACTTTCTATGTGTGAACGGATTAGACCTCATTTCAAAAACTTCTCCACATTATTTTTGAACGACAAAATGAGAATGGATCCCTATGAGCATAAAAAGAAGTTAAGGGTAGAAATAGATGAGCCTTATATTATAAAATTTTCTAGGTCATCTAGGAAAATAACACTTTTCAAGAAGCCTAACAGTACAAGTAGAATATGTAGTATTTAGTTGGAACAAAATTGTACCTCTACGCTTGGAGTGTAACCATAAGTTTGAAACAAAATTGGGGGTGTAATTTATTAGCTCGCGGTGGAGGCAAAGAGTGATTTATGTCAGCGTCGCTACATTAAATTACACGCTTAGTACTATTCTTCTATTTTTATATTTGTTATTATAATATTTTTATATTATTGTTTTTATTTTGTAGGAGCATGAGAAGTGAAACCATTTGAAGAATTTAAAAGTGAGCATGGTTGGAACAACGAGTGACAAACAGGCGGGTCGTCGGATATGGGCGGGTCAAAAGTGGATCATGTGAAAATGGATAAAATATCCAATCCAACCGATATTGATTATGGGTAAAATGGATAAATCCAATGGATAATATGGATATCCATAGTATCCGTTACTTCTTATTATGTAAAGATAAAAGTACTCTTATATAGAAAAACTACATGACTTAACAAACATACGTTTTTAATTATTTAATTTAGCCTAAATTTTGATTAATTACAATCCATAGTCACTCTTGCTAATTAAATACACTCCATAAATAGGAATAAAACCTAGAGATAGAAGAGTGAAAAAAAGCGAAAGAAAAAAATGAAAAAAATAAAAAAAATCAAATTAGAAGAAAAAAGGAGGGGGGGGGGGGGGAGAGGAAGAAAAAGAAAAAAATATAAAAAGAAAAATTAAAAAAGGGAAAAAAGAGAAATAGAAATTAAATATAGTAGGGAGAAAAAAATAAAAAGAAAGAAACGAAAAAGGAAAAAAGAAAACAAAAATAGAAAAAAGAAAAAAAGAGAGAAAAAGGGTGGTTCAAATAATTTATATGAAACAAGTCAATTTTTTTAAAAAAGAAGTTCAAATTTTTTTTTTAAAGTTATGAAAATAAAAATTAAAAAAATGGAAAATATTTTTTATTTTTTTTTTAAAAATATTTTTGAAAAAAAATTTCTTCATTCCAAACACACCCTTAATAAGTATATTTTAGACAATTCTACATCTTTACACATGTCATACTTTAAGGAGAGTATAATTGGTGGATACCCATGGGTTATTCATATTTTAGAATGGATAATATGGATTGACCCATATTTGATCCATTATTATATGGGTTGGATACCCAACTCATTTAATATGGATAAAACGGACGAATAATCATATAATTTATCCATTTTTCCATTCCTAGTTAGAACTAAGTGTAGAGTTTTCAAAGAAGGAACATGCTTGAAAGAAGTCTGAGTAACCCATGAGCTTCTAATATGCTCGACTAACATAGATTACCGCGTCATGCTCCCTTTTTCAAGATTTCGTAGAACTTTTTGGGTTGTGCTTATTCTACTTCGTTTGGTTGCATATCATTACATTTTATTGCGTAATAAGAAGTCCATGTTCCTGTTGATCAGTGGTTCCTTTGTACTTTAGGATGTCTGATATTTTAAATCTCTTGGAAAGCTTTTTTGGGACCCTCATCAAAGGAATAGTAGCTGTACATAGCTCTTTGAGTTTGGGCCTTTCAGGATTGGTAGAGCCCTAGGAATATAAGCATGAAATTCTTTTTTGATTTGATCTACTATACTATCCAGTGTCTACAAGTACTTTAGGGTTTTGGACAAGTCCCCAATGTTAGGAGCGGGTCTGTTGGTTTATCCATGGTCTTCGTATCCTGACTGCTGAGGTGACTCTCCAAGTGGTAACTATGGACCTAGAGTGAACTTATCCTACAGTGAAAGCTCGTTATAGCTTTTTGATGAGAGTACAGTTGTAATACCCCAAAAGATTTCTAGCAAATTTCGTCCCAAGAATGCCTAGTATTAGCTTCTAAAGTGAATGATAATTATTCCATGAGGAATTTTCAAGATTTTCACCTTTTGTCATGTGAAAAATTCAATAAGTTTTCCATCGATATATGATTCGCTTAAATCCGATAACTGGGTAAGAAGTTATGACTATTTCAAGTTCCTATCGTAAAACAGGGCCATATTAGTCAGTGGTGCGCCGCGCCACAAGAGGAAATGACATTTGGCAATTTTTAGTAGGTTTCCACGATTATGGCGCGTCGCGCCAATACTCAAATTCAGAATTGTCCCTTTTCCAGTGTCTCAGCGCGATTTCCCCTGTGTCGCGCCAAAGTTCCAGGTCACGAATGAAGGGGCAACGCGATGGCTCCGCATCACTCCATCCCTTAGTTTCCCAATTGTCAAATTCCAGTGACACGGCGCGATAGTGCCGCGTCGCACCAGGGCTTCAATTTAGGAATTTTTTACTGAAATTACAAGATGCGTCCAGGGTTAAAAAGGTTAATTTCCGACCCCTATTTAAGCCCTTTAACGCGTGATTCAGCCAGTTTTCACCCAAAATACACTCTTTTCTCTCAAGTTTCTCTCAAGAACAAGCTAAGGTTTTCATAGAAGATCCAATTTCAAGAAGGTTTCACCATTAATCTTCACGAAATCACGAACTAAGGTATGCATAGTGTTCATTCATGGACTTCTTTCGTCCATGAAATCCAAGAATCCTTTATCTAAATTCAAGTTATGGATTTTCTTATGAATTTCATGATTGGGCTGCTTTTGTTCATGTTGATAATGAGTAATTGAATTGTAATCCATGAATGAGTGTTAAATTCCATATGGGTTGATTTGTATCGGTATAGATTCATGAAACCCTAGGACTAAACCCTTGAATGATTAAATTGGAATTGAATCACGACAATTAATTGTTGTATGATGTTGTTTACACATTCTATGCCTACTATATGTTTGGTTTAATGCCTAGATGAAGGGAAAGTTTTTAATTAGCACGATATCATGAAATCCCCATGTACGTACAGGCTTATGCCTATCACGTGTTTGATGAAAGTCTTCAGTAAATGTATTATGATGATTATTATGTATTCAAGTAAATCATGCTTTGTCAGTTTCCTTCCATCGAGTCTTGGGGGTACTTGTACTCGAAATATTAGCTGTGTACCTAGATCCATGTCATGTTTTCACGATACTCTAGTCAAGCTATGAATCCTTAGAGTTCAGATTGTCTTATGACTCAGGAAAAATATCCATGATCTCATGACTCAGTCAGTTGTCAGATATCAGTAGTATACCATCAGTCAACGGAACTTAGTAACTCAACTCATGTTCAGTTCAGTAAATCATGTTTGTGTCTATTCAGATGGGAGTAACAATTAGCACCGAGTGAACCCAAGGATGGGGATACACACTATCAGATGAGGGTGTGATCCTTATAAGTCATCCTTGTGTTCCAGAGCTATATAGCCAGCATAGGTTAAGACATCAACACTGTCGATGGGGGTTGATGAAGTGGATAAGCATTGTCAGATAAGGGCCCCACCGTTCTCATATAGGGGACACTATCAGATGGGGGTCTCCCACAGCTTATCCTTACCAGTGGCGCGATATTGACACCCTTCTAATTGGGGTTACATATTGAACCCCATCTCAGCCATAATGGCGTATCAAGGGCATGTCGGTTAAATACTACCTCCCATAGTTTCAGTACTAGTCTCAGTAAAAGAACTCAGATAGTTCTTCAGATTCAAGACTGTCAGATATAGTTGACTCACATACAGTAAGAAACTCAGATAGTTTCATCAGATTTAGGACTGTCAGATACAGTCACCCATATTATCAGTTACATTCAGATACAGAGATATATCAGTTTTTAGTATGTCATGTCATCAGTATTCAGATTCAGTAATCATGACATCACTGTTTCAGTTACAGTTACGTATTTATGTATGCATTCTCGCATTCATGTTAGACAGTCAACTAGCATTATTCATGCATGTTAACCCTTGCATTAGCCTACCTCACATGTATACTCAGTACATCAATTGTATTAACGCATTTGCTCTATGGTGCTTTTTTTTTTACGTTACACCATAGGTTCAGAAACACGAGTTCTAGATCAACAGTAGATTCCAATCTCAGAAGTCAAAATAGAAGTGAGTCCCCATCCTTTGAGGACATGATTATTTCTCCACTATTTCATTGATTAGTTATTAGTTGTAGTTAGTTGGGGACATGTCCCATCAACTCCTTAGTCAGACAGTTAGAGGCTTTCAGACGACTACAGTATTTTTTATATTTTTTAGACTTCAGTATTTCAACTTTATTTTGGTATCGAGATACCACTCTATGTCAGATGTTATTGTTATTATTCAGTTATGTTCAGTATTAAACCTTATGGCCTCTCAGTGTATGTTGCCATATTTTCATGTCATATGATGCAGTGTACAGGTACAGATATTAGTCATGGGTTAGCTTATGGTACTTCGGGGTCATGAGCACCGTGTAGCATTTCGGTTCAGATAATTGAGGCGTTACAAACTTGGTATCAGAGCCTAAGGTTCAATAGAGTCCTAGGAAGTCTGAAAGCCGCATCTAGTAGAGTCTTATACATGAATGTGTTGTGCGCCACATTTATGTGCAAAAGGCTATGAGATATTTAGGAACAATTTCCCTTTTTTCAGTATTCATGTCGTGCCTGTGAGCATAATCACAAGTCAATCTCTCAGTCTAATCTACTTCCTCTCTTTATCTCAGATATGCCTCCTAAGAGAAGAAATTAGTCAGCCCCTCAGCCCGAAGAACCTTTGGGCGATCATGTTTCTCATGCGGAGTTTAGGATCGCATTACCACTCTTGCCCAGTCAGTAACTACCCATAATGAGCGACCAACTGTCGTTCCAGCCAACCAGTGGCCAACTCAGTTACAGCTAGGATTCGAAACTTCACCCGAATAAATCATCCATCCTTCCATGGGTCTAAAGTAGATGAGGACCCTCAGGAATTCCTAGATCAGGTGCAGAAGGTGAAAAACATCATAGGGGTGACTACTGTTGAGAGTGCTGAGCTAGCTGCATATCAGTTGCAGGATGTGGCTCATACTTGGTTCAAATAATGGAAATAAAAAAGGTCAGATAATGCAGGTCCTATAGAGTGGGAGGAGTTTGTCACTGCATTCTTAGATAGATTCTTTCCCCAAGAGCTTAGAGAGGATAAGGTGCTAGAATTCATCAACCTCAGGCAGATCAATATAGAGGTGAAAGCGTATTCTCTAAAGTTTACTCAATTAGCTAGATATGCCCCTCATCTGGCTGCAGACAGCAGAGCCAAGATGAGTAAGTTCGCTTCAGGGGTAAATGATAGCGTGGTTAATGAGTGCAGATCCACCATGCTAAATAGTGAGATGACTTTTGCTAGACTTATGACCCGCGCTCAGTAGATAGAGGAGCAGAAAATTAAGCAGAGGGAAAAACAGAATAAGAAAGATAGAATAGGTAGCTTCAATTTTAGTCAGCCTAAATTAGAAGGAGGAAACCGTTCTTAGTTTCATCAAGTCATCAGTTCCAGCTCCTTTTTCAGCCAGTGCTCCAGCTCCTAAGTTCAGAGATAGAGTGCGAGGCTCTAAGTCTCAGGGTAGTATTAGTAATGCCCGAACTAATCCCCATTGTCCGACTTATGGTAAGAACCATAAGGGTGCTTGCAGAGCTGGTAGCAATGTCTATTTCAGTTATGGCAAGCCAGTCTACAGAGTTAGAGACTGCCTTCAGTCAAGTTATCAGAGTCATCTCTACTCCTCAACTCAGTACGGTCGCCCGAATCAACAGGGTGCCACCACCAGTGCTACTAGCGGGCAACACCCAAATAGACTATATGCTCTTCAGACCTGACAAGATCAGGAAAATTCTCCTGATGTAGTTACTGGTATGTTATAGATCTTTCATGTGCATATTTATGCTTTGTTAGATCCAGGTGCATCCTTGTCTTTTGTTACTCCCTATATAACAGTTGATTTTGAAATAGGTCCCAAAATTCTAGCAGAGCCCTTCTCAGTCTCTACCCTAGTGGGCAAAACTATCATAGCCCAGCGGGTATACAGGACCTACCCAGTTATGATATTTTAGAAAGTCTACGTCAGTAGATTTATTCAAGTTAGAGATGAATGATTTTGATATCATTCTCGGCATGGATTGGCTTCATTCCTACTATGCCATAGTTAATTGCAAAAATAGAATAGTCCATTTTCAGTTTCCAAATGAACCCGTCCTTGAGTGGAAGGGTAGTGTATCCGCTTTTAGGGGTCAACTTGTTTCCTACCTTCGGGCAAGGAAAATGATATCTAAAGGATGTTTCTATCATTTTGTTTAATTTAAGGACACTAGTTCACAAACTCCCAACCTTGAATCAGTCCCAGTAGTCAATGAATATTTAGATGTCTTTCCCGAAGATCTTTTAGGAATTTCTCCCAAAAAGGAAATAGACTTCAGCATTGATCTTTTGCCAGATACTCAGCCTATCTCTATTCTTCCATACAGAATGGCACCAGTAGAACTCAGAGTATTGAAAGAATAGTTAAAGGATCTCTTAGATAAGGGATTCATCAGACCCATCGTTTCTTCGTAGGGCACACTAGTCTTATTCATGCACAAGAAAGATGATTCTCTCAGAATGTGCATTGATTACCATCAACTCAATAAGGTCACGGTCAAGAACAAGTATCCTCTTCTCAAAATCGATGACTTGTTTGACCAACTTCAGGGTGCCAGCTATTTCTCTAAGATAGACCTCAGATCCGGCTATCATCAGCTCAGAGTTAGAGAAAGTGACATTCCAAAAATAGCTTTTCGTACTCAGTATGGTCACTTTGAATTCTTAGTCATGTCATTTGATCTTACCAATGCTCCAGCAGCTTTCATGGACTTGATGAACCGCGTGTTCAAGCAGTACTTGGAAATGTTCATCATAGTCTTCATAAAAGATATTCTGGTCTATTCTCGCACTGAGACCATCTCAGAATAGTACTTCAGACTCTCAGAGATCATCAGCTATTCGCCAAATATAGTAATTGCAAATTTTGGCTAAGGTTAGTAGCATTTCTTGGTCACATCATTTCTGGTGATGGCATTAGAGTTGATCCTCAAAAGACCAAAGTAGTAAGAAACTGGCTAAGACCTGTCTCTCCATCAGATATTAGGAGTTTCTTGGGTTTGGCTGGCTGTTACACACGATTTGTTGAAGGATTTTTATCTATTACATCCCCTATGTCCAGATTGACTCAAAAGAAAGTCAAGTTTCAGTGGTCAGACCCTTGCGAGAAGAGTTTTCAAGAGTTGAAGACTCGACTTACCTAGCCCCAGTCTTAGCTCTTCCAGATGATTTAGATGGGTTTGTGGTGTATTGTGATGCATCCAGAGTAGGTTTGAGTTGTGTCCTCATGCAGCATGGTAAGGTCATAGCCTACGCCTCCAGACAGCTTAAACCCCATGAGAGGAATTATCCTACTCATGATCTTGATTTAGCAGCTGTAGTCTTTGCATTGAAGATTTAGAGGCATTATCTCTACAGAGTTCATGTAGATGTCTTCACAGATCATAAGAGTCTTCAGTATGTCTTTTCTAAAATATATCTTAATCTTTATCAGAGAATGTGGTTAGATCTCTTGAAAGACTACGACATGAGTATCCTCTATCATCTGGACAAGGCCAATGTAGTGGCTGATGATCTCAGTAGGCTATCCATGGGTAGTGTTTCTCATGTGGAGGATAGTAAGAAAAAGTTAGCTCAAGAAGTCCATCAGCTTTCATAGTAGTTTAGAATCATCTTTAGTCTCTGAGGTGAAAGAAAAGAAAGATAGAGATCCCAGCCTTGTCAAGTTGAACGAGTCAGTTCAGGATAAAAAAGTAGAGGTTTTCTCCCAAGGAGGAGATGGTGTTTTGCGTTTTTAGGGTCGTCTCTGTGTTCTAGATATAGATGACTTAAGGTAGCAAATTCTTATAGAAGTGCATAGGGCGCACGCTACTCTATTCATCCAGAGGTCACAAATATGTACCATGACTTACGAGAAATCTATTGGTAAAGTGGGATGAAGAGAGATATCGTAGATTTTATGGCTAAGTGCTCTACATATCAGCAAGTTAAGATAGAGCATCAGAAGCCTAGTGGTTTCATGCAGGATTTTACCATTCCTAATTAGAAGTGGGAAGAAGTGAACATAGATTTCATGATGGGTTTGCCTCAAACTCATCATCAGCATAATTCTGTTTGGGTCATAGTAGACCGAATGACCAAGTTAGTTGATTTCCTTCTAGTTCATACCTCTTATTCAGCTGAGGATTATGTCAAACTCTATATCAGAGAGTTGGTAAGATTACATGGTGTTCCATTATCTATTATCTCATATAGAGGTACTTAGTTTACCAATCACTTCTGGAAAGCATTCTAAAAGGGTCTTGGTACCCAAGTTCATCTCAGTACAACCTTCCATCCTCAGACAGATGGTCAAGAAGAAAGAGCCATTCAGACTTCAGAAGACATGCTAAGGGCATGTGAAATTGATTTCAAGGGTAGTTGGTATGAGCACTTGCCTTTGATAGAGTTTGCATACAACAATAGCTATCATTCAAGTATTTAGATGGCTCCATTCGAAGCTCTCTATGGTAGGAGATGTAGATCTCCAATCAGTTAGTTCAAAGTTAGTGAGCCTTAGTCGTAGGGTATGACTTATTGTTTGATACCTTAGAGAAAGTTCAGTTAATCAGAGAAGACTCCGGGCTGCTCAGAGACGACAGAAGTCTTATGCAGATATTCGTAGAAAAGATCTCAAGTTTGAGGTTGGTGATCATGTCTATCTAAATATATCTCCTATAAAGTGAGTGAAGAGATTCTACAATAAGGGAAAGCTCAGTCCCCGATATGTCGGTCCCTTCAAGATTCTTAGTCATTTCGGCAAGATAGCTTATGAGCTCGAATTGCCTTCAGATCTAGACTCAGTTCATCTAGACTTCCATGTCTCTTTTCTCAAGAAGTTTATAGGTGATCCATCAATCGTAGTCCCTATTCAGAGTATTGATGTTCAGAATAGTCTCTCTTATAAAGAGATTCTAGTCGAAATCTTAGACTATCAGACTCGTAGATTGAGGAATAAAGAAGTCCCTCTAGTTAAAGTTCTTTGGCTAAATTAGTTCGTCGAGGGAGCTACTAGGGAAGCAGAAGCAGGCATGCGTACCAAGTATCCTCACCTCTTCTCCGCCAACTCAGATTAAGCTCAAGGTAACCATTCTCCTTAAGCTTACTCGGTTTCATGATCAGTGTTCATCATGAACTTGGTATTCAATTTCATGTTCATCCTCTCAATATAAAATTGGTATCAAGTTTCATTGAATATTCAGTCATGCATTCATGTATCAGCTCAGTTATATAATTATGCATTAGAAATGCATTCTCATTGTGAGAAACTTAGTTCCTCGAAATATTCAGTCATGCATTCATGAATCAGTTACACATGCATCAGATATGCATGTTTAGTATGTTATGTTCAACTTATTAATCATGAGATCATGTTCCAGTTATTCATGTTCAGCTAATTATTTCCCCTCTCAGTTAACCTCATTCGAGGATGAATGTTCTCAAGGAGGAGATATTGTAATACCCCAAAGATTTCTAGCAAATTTTATCTGGAGAATGCCTAGTATTAGTTTCTAAAGTGAATGATAATTATTGTATAAGGAATTTTAAAGATTTTTACCTTTTTTTATGTGAAAATTCAATAAGATTTTCATCAATATATGATTTGCTTCAATCCGATAATCGGGTAAGAAGTTATGACTATTTCAAGTTCCCATCATAAAACAAAGCTATATTAGTCAGTGGCACGCCGCGCCATAAGAGAAAATGACATTTGGTAATTTTCAGTAGGTGTCCGCAATTATGGCGCGTCGTGCTAGCACTCAAATTATAATTGTTCTTTTTCCAGTGTCTCAGCACGATTTCCCCTGCGTTGCGCCAAATTTCCAGGTCACGAAGAAATAGGCAATGCGATGGCTCTACGTCGCGCCATCCCTCAGTTTCCCAATTGTCAAATTCCAGTGACATGGCGCGATAGCGCCACATCGTGCTAGGGGTTTAATTCGAGAAATTCTTACTGAAATTACAAGACGCGTCCCGGGTTAAAAGGGTCAATTTCCCACCCCTATTTAAGTCCTTTAACACGTGATTCAGCCACTTTTCACCTAAAATACACTCTCTTCTCTCAAGTTTCTCTCAAGAATAAGCTAGGATTTTCATAGAAGATCCAATTTCAAGAAGGTTTCACCATCAATATTCACGAAATCACGAACTAAGGTATGCATAGTGTTCATTCATGGACTTCTTTCATCCATGAAGGCCAAGAATCCATTTTCTAAATTCAAGTTATGAATTTTCTTATAAATTTCATGATTGGGCTACTTTTGTTCTTGTTGATAATGAGTAATTGAATAGTAATCCATGAACGAGTGTTAAATTCGATATGGCTTGATTTGTATCGGTATAGATTCATGAAACCCTAGGACTAAACCCTTGAATGATTAAATTGGAATTGAATCACGACACTTAATTGTTGTATGATGCTGTTTACACATTCTATGCCTACTATGTGTTTGGTTGAATGCCTAGATGAAGGGAAAGTTTCTAATTAGCATGATATCATGAAATCCCCATGTACGTACAAACTTATGCCTATCACATGTTTGATGAAAGTCTTCAGTAAATGTATTATGATTATTATTATTTTTATAAGTAAGTCATGCTTTGTCAGTTTCCATGCATTGAGTATTGGGGGTACTTGTACCCGAAACATTAGCTGTGTACCTAGAGCCCTATCATGTTTTCACGATACTCTCATTCAAGCTATGTATCCTTAGAGTTCAGATAGTCTTATGGCTCAGGAAAAATCTCCATGATCTCATGACTCAGTCAGTTGTCAGATATCAGTAGTATACCGTCAGTCAATGGAACTTAGTCACTCAGCTCATGTTTAGTTCAGTAAATCATGTTTGTGTCCATTTAGATGGGAGTAGGAATTAGCACCGAGTGAACCCAAGGATGGGGATACACACTATCAGATGAGGATGTGATCCTTAGAAGTCATCATTGCTTTCCAGAAATATGTAGCCAGCATAGGTTGAGATATTAACACTGTCGATGAGGTGGATAAGCACTGTCAGATAAGGGCCCCACCATTCTGGTACAGGGGACACTATCAGATGAGGGTTGCCCACAGCTTGTCCTTACCAGTGCGCGGTATTGACACCCTTCTAATTGGGGTTACAGATTAGACCTCATCTCAGCCATAATGGCATATCAGGGGCATGTTAGTTAAATACTTCCTCCCATAGTTTCAGTACTAGTCTCAGTAAAAGAACTCAGATAGTTCTTCAGATTCAAGACTGTCAGATACAGTTGACTCACATACAGTAAGAAACTCAGATAGTTTTATCAGATTTGGGACTGTCAGATACAGTCACCCATATTATCAGTTACATTCAGATACAACTATTTATTCTATAAGATATATCAGTTTTTAGTATGTCATGTCATCAGTATTCAGATTTAGTACTCACGATATCACAGTTTTAGTTACAATTACGTATTTATGTATGCATTTTCGTATTCATGTTAGATAGTCAGCTAGCATTATTCATGCATGTTAACCCTTGCATTAGCCTACCTTACATTAATACTCAGTATATCCATTGTACTGACACATTTGTGCTATGGTGCATTCTTTTTACGTTACACTATAGGTTCAGAGACACAGGTTCCCGATCAACAGTAGATTCCACTCTCAGTAGTCAGAATAGAAGTGAGTCCTTATCCTTCGAGGACATGATTATTTCTCCACTATTTCATTGATTAGTTATTAGTTAAAGTTAGTTGGGTACATGTCCCATCAACTCTTAGTCAGACAGTTAGAGGCTTTCAGATGACTACAGTATTTTACATGTTTTTTAAACTTCAGTATTTCATCTATGTTTTGGTATCGAGATACCGCTCTATGTTAGATATTATTTTTATTATTCAGTTATGTTCAGTATTGAACTTTATGGCCTCTCAGTGCATGTTTCTACTTTCTCATGTCATATTATACAGTGTACAGGTATAGATATCAGTCATGGGTTAGCTTGTGGTCCTTCGGGGTCATGAGCACCGTGTAGCATTCCGATTCAGATAATCGGGGTGTTACAACAGTATAGCAAAGAGATTTGCAAATTTTCCTTAGTTTTCTTGGCGGAGTTTTGGTGGCATCCTTTATTATGATGGGTGTGATGCTGATATGAATTACCCTGTTTATCCTCCATAGTGATTGGATCTACTCCGTCTCTCAGGTTATTGAACGCTCAAACTACAGCTCTCGTCAGAGTGTAAGCGGTCGTTGTCAAATATAGAACCCAACTGGGTTGGGTGTCGAATCCCACAAGGAATACTTCGTCACTAAGTATGCAACGATTAGTAGACTTTTGGTGAAAGTTCTGCGGAAAAAGGGGGGATTTTGTGCATGAAGTAAAATTATCAAAATAGCAAAGTAAAAACGGAATGTTTAGTTAGATTTTAATCAATGAGAATTGTAAGTTAGGGTTATTTCCACCTTATGAGTTCTACGTATCTATTGGCTATGAGTTATGCGGAATTCAGACATGCATGCGCTTATAGAGTTTCGTATTCTATGGTAAATCCTAGTGTCTTTCGACTATCAAGGATTATCTCACTTTAACTCTTTCGAGCTTAAAGCATATAACTAATGGTACGAATTCTCCAAGAGGTTAATCCAGTTACGGCACTAACTTTTAAACAGGGGTTGGTAGCCCTATTTCCTTGTCACTCTCTCTTTTTCAGACATGTAACTTTTCTTTCGAACAAGTTAATGCTATACTGGAGTATTCTATATGTTTGCAACCACAAGAATTCAATTAATATGAAGAGAGTAATGATATAAGCATCATACGTATAAAGAATTCACAAACTCATAGCAATAGATAGTATATCATAAGGCTTCCATAACCCTAACAGAGAAGTTTAGCTACTCATGAGTGCAACAGAGATCACAATAAACATCATCATCTTACCAAAGCTTGAACGATCTCACGTTAGTCACAAGAGCGGTTCTTTCTCTGTCAGAAAGTAATGTGAGTAGTACTAAATATCGAATAAAACAAAAATAGAATTGAATAGAAAATAGAATGAATAGAAAAGTCGGATAGAAAATAGAATGAATGCTGAAAAATTCAGCAAATAGGGTTTTTATAACATCCTTGTCCTAATCCTACTGAAATAGGGTTTTTATCCTTGTCATATTCCTACTAGGTTACTGCTGATCCCCAAGTATTTAGAAATACTGTTTTTGCCCGGGACAAGTTTTCCATGCATCACTTTCAGTCCACAAGCTTCCAGAAGCTATCTTCCTTCTTACATGAAGTTTCCTTTGGCGTGAACCAGTCCATAAAATGCTGAAATCTTCATCATTTATACCTGAAAACTTGCTAATCACGTTGGTTAGCTCACTTACAGGAAAAAGGACTAAAAGTGCAGGAATTATATATTTTGTCCTTAAAACTTAGCTAAAATATGGGTAAATTATAGTGCTTTAGGCGTGTAAATACGCCTAACATCAACACCCCACACTTAAAGCTTTGTTCATCCTCGAACAAAATATCATGTCCATATAAACATCTACTTAATGTTTCAGAGTAACAACACAAAATATTCATCAAGACAGGCACGATAATTATTAACAAAGAGTAGTTTTCTGATCACTACTAGAAACAATTCAACCTCCAACCTAGACTCGTGATGATAGTTAATTCGTATCCAAAAGTTAAGGCACAAATAATCATACAAAACTACCCAAAACTCATCAACCATGTGTGTCTCACAATATATCACCCATAATCACTCACAAGTATTTCATTTTTCGAAACCTGGGTATAAGATTTTCCTTGCTCTCACTCTCACAAAGAATTCATATGTTGCAACTGATGACCATAAGCTTGCCCTTAGTGTAATGCTCCACTAATATCAGAATGCTAAGCTTAGGATCAAATAGGTCTTTACAGGTTGTAATGTAGGCTAAGGGACGGGTAGGACTATTTTGGCCTGAAATAGTGACTAAGTTCCCTAAGCGCTTTAATACATCACATTATGCCATTAACACTCTCTTTTAATCAACCCTGCTACATTTCTTTTATCTATCACCCCTTTTTCACCTATTTTGTCATTCAAACATAACTATATTTTTTATTTAATCATAAATACAATTTATCTTTTTATTTTTCTATTTCTTTTTCTTTTCTTTTCTATAGCACACCTCTATGTTAGCCACTCTTTTTCAGAACAAATTCAAGCACCAATACACTCTAAGGCATCACTCTTACCCAAGTTCCTCTTATTTTGTCACATGACTTTACAATTTAAAGCATTTAGGAATTTGGATCAAATCATGGTCTTGAAAAAAATGGATTAGGCTTACATATGAGGCTGTCAAAGAAAATAGCTAAAGGCTCAAAGGGGGTTAACTAGGATAATGTACACAGGTAGGTAAAAAGAAGGTAAACAAGTACAGGTTGCCAAAGAAATGCCTAAATCATCTCCTAAACTTACACTCTTTATTTCGCTTTACACACACACCAGGCAAGTTCTAGCATCAGTCACCAACACAGAATATACTATTATCTCACACACACAAGGCACATGGTCAACTTTATTGGGAGCAGTATAGACTCTTGACCCAACAGATGAAGGAATTAAACCACACACTTATCACATAGTGAGTCATACTTAGAGCCTAAACATCTCAATAGTAATGATTTTAGCACAACTCTTGTCATAATACCATGCCGCCTATCAGAACAATTTCATGCACTTTATTCAAAATCTAAAAAAAAACCTTAAAGAGAAAAAAATTTCAAAAAAATTTAAAAATTTCGAAAAAATTTAACTTCGAAATTTTTTTTTAACTACTACTAAAAATCAAACAGATGAACATGAATAAATGCAGGTAAGCAAAGAAATACAACATACAAATACCAGCACCCCACACTTAGATGGGACACACTGCCCTCAGTGGAAAATAAATAAGAAGAACCTGATTAGTCAGACTCATCCTCTATGTCTAGGGTCATGCCCCCTGCATCGGAATCATCATCAGAGTCGTCATCCTCAGAGTTTACTCAAATTGTACGCCACTTGATGCCAAAAGTGCGTCGAGGTATTTGTAGTGAGGAGGATTCAACTTGCTCTTTTCTTCCTCTTTTCTTACCTTTCTGTGAGGTGGGCGCTTTTTGTTTTCCTTGTCATCCTTTTGAGGCCATTCTACCTGAGATCCTCATAGAGTTATGTTAGCTTTATCTCGGAAGATTCAATCAACAAACAGTCAATAGTGGCGCCACCCCACACTTAATTTGTTAACACAAACTAATTAAGTGAATGATGTCGATTACTCAGACTTCATCGACATACATTTAGGGGATATGTTCCAACAATATGTTTAGCACAATCATACTTTCATGTCATCTTACTATCCTTTCCAACTCTATTTCATGTAATCTTGACTATACTTTCATTTGTGGATTAATGCACCTTTTGAACAAGACTACTACATAGAGATTGTATCAAGTTATGATATAGAAATAATCACAACATCTCATGCTTGTATTCAATCATGATCTTTATCTCGATGAGTGAGTCATTCAAACATTCAATCATTCAACTTTGAAGAGTATGCAATTAGCTTCACCATTTTGATTTCTCAAAAAGAGGACAGTGTATAACAATCAAATACAAGTCGGTACTAAGTCCATAATGCCCATACGTATTCTTTCACTCAACTAGATGTATCATACAAATCAACACATTCTAATCACCAACACCACTTTAAGATCTAAAATACCATGATAAGCGTAAGATTGTAACAACTTCGGAATATAAACGAAGAACTTACTTGGTGTTGAACTCGGAAGATGATCTTGCAAGGTTAGATGAGAAAAAATAAAAGTTTTGAGAGATTTGGGAGGCAAAGGCGGCGCCTAATGCTTTGCCTAGTTGAGCATAGGCGCCGCCTATGCTATGGCATTGTAGATTCAGAGACCAAAGGCATTGGCATAGGCGGCGCCTATGCTATGGCATTGTTGGAACAAAGGCTTTGGCATAGGCGGCGCCTATGCTATGGCATTTTTGGACCAAAGGATTTGGCATAGGCGGCGCCTATGCTATGGCATTCTAGATTCAGAGACCAAAGGCCATAGCATAGGCCTTGCCTTGTCCATTGCCTAGATTTACATAGGCCTTGCCTTGTCTATTGCCTAGATTTGTATAGGCAATGCCTAACCGAAAGCCTTTTGCTCCTTCATTACTCACTTACCACCTTTAACATTGCTCACTTTCAAATCAAAATTTGAGACCAAGCTCCTCCTTTATACGTCTTGTACCTACACTTACTCAAAAACAACAAAAACAATTAGAACGATGGGTTGCCTCCCATCAAGCGCCTTAGTTTTGGTCGTGGCTCGAAACAAACTCCTAACAAAACAAGTAAAGATGATGGGTTGCCTCCCATCTAGCGCTTGATTTATTATTTCGGCACGACATAGTTACCTCGATTACTTAGACTTCGTCGAGATAGGTGGTGCATCGTTTTTTGAATGGATTCAGACGACGCTGATGCTTACTTGTAGGCATGCAATATTTTTTGAGATGACTCTTATGCATACATATCCCAGGTGGGATACCAATTATATCATCAATAGACCAACCAATGGCTCTCTTGTACCTCTTTAGAGTAGAGATGAGACCCTCTACGTGCTGTTCACCTAAATCAGCCACAACACTCACTGGAAGTGTATTTTCACTTCCCAAGAACGCATACCTTGGGTGACTGGGGAGCTCTTCCGATTCTAGCACTGGTGGCTGTTTAATGAAAGTCTTCGCTGTTGGTGAAGGTCGATTCTTAAGATCAAGGTCCAGCTTCTTAGGGGCATGAGAATAGGACCCTATTCCTGTTAGAGCACAAATGGTTTCTTCATAATCTTCAACATCCTCATGCTTAACATTCAACAGGACAGTCGACAATGGCTCAACAGCAAGCTGCTCTTCTACCGATACTTCTTTCTCATCCTTATAATAAACATCATCTACAGATAACACATTCATATCGCTGGGCTGCTTCATTGCTTCGCATACATCAAAACAGACCACTTTGTCATTCAACCGCAATAAAAGCTCATTAGCTCTTAAGTCAATAAGCACACTTCCAGTTGCGAGGAAAGGGCGTCCCAAGATTATGGGAACTTCAGAATCCACCTCGCAATCCAAAATAACAAAGTCTGCAGGAAAGATGAAGGTAGAAACCTTCACCAACACATCATTCAAGATACCCACAGGTCGTTTTATTGACCTATCTGCCATCACAAGCCGTATATTGGTTGGTGTAGGTTCGCCCAACCCCAACTTTCTGTACACGGATAGCGGCATTAAATTGATGGTAGCTCCTAAATCGCACAACGCCTTAGCAAAATCCAACGATCCAATCGTACAAGGAATAGTGAAAGCACCAGGATCTGCCTTCTTCTGTACTAGCGATCTTGTAGCGATTGCACTGCAATGATGAACATTATCTGCCAGCTCATAGCTTACTGCCCGATTCTTTGTCAAAAGGTCCTTCATGAATTTAGCATACCCAGGCATCTGTTCCAGCGCCTCTACCAAAGGAACATTAATTGTCAGCTGCTTCAACATAGTCATGAATTTACTAAACCTGGTGTCATCAGCCTTCTTCTTCAGTCTTTGTGGAAAAGGTGGTGGTGGAAGGGGAATCATTTTCTCTACCACTTTCTTTTTATCTTGCTTCCGATTATCAACCTTTTCAGAAGTGTCATCAGCCTTCTTCTTCAGTCTCTGCAGAAAAGGTGGTGGTGGAAGAGGAATCATTTTCTCCACTACTTCCTTTTTATCTTGCTTTCGACTATCATTCTTTTTAGGCTGGTGACGTCTAGGTGTAACATCATGAGTAATCACTTCAGCTTCTACGGCATCTTTAAACTCTGCTTCATCAATAACATTCTTCTCTGTATTATCGACTACCTGCTTTCCTTTGTACGGATTTTCCAACACCTTACCACTTCTGGTAGTAATAGCCATACATGATCCATCGTTCCTTGGATTTTGCACAGTGTCACTAGGTAAAGTGCCAGCCTTTCTTTGGTTAAACGCTGCTGAAAGTTGACTCAATTTTTGCTCCAGTTGTTTTATTGAAGTGGAATGCGAGTCAACCAATTATTTCATTGAGGACAAATCATTTATTACCTCAGTTACTCCCGTGTTGGTCGCCTCCACTCCTTTCACCAGCTTAGCCAACATATCTTCCATTGACATCTTCCCCGAACTAGATGCCATGGCCTCACGATTTCCAGGAGGAATATACAAACCACTCCAGTCAGTCTTGTTCTTCCAACTACCTTGATCACGGTCCTTGTTTCCAGATTTGTCATAATAGTTCCAACCTTGATTTCCTTGGGCATTGCCTCAGAAACCCCCTGATTATTCAAGTAGTTAGCTTCTTCTTCAGAATCAGATTCATCTCTTCCTTTTGACACAACTGCTTTGAATTTTTCGATCTTCCCTGATAATAAATGCTTGGTAAGAAGATGCATTTGTGTTTTCATGTGCGCCATATCTTGATCACGTTCTTCCCCTCTTCGCCTTTGTTCTGCAGTCATGCCAATAAATGTGGTAGAGCTTGCTACTTCTGAATCCCTGGTATGCCAAGCTCTACTTTGCTTTGTCATACGGTCTAGCATATCGCTAGCCTGAATAAAGGTAAGGTCCATGAATGACCCTCCTACAGCATTATCAACCACTGTCTTAGTCACCAAATTCAAAGCTCTGTATAATATCTCCATCAAGTGGACATTGGTCATATGATGGTTTGGGCACCGCATAAGCTTCGTCTTGAACCTCTCCCATGTTTCGTGAAGAGCTTCAGTTGGAAGCTGTCAAAAATTGCTAATTTCATCTCTCAACTGTGCTCTCTTGGATGGCGGAAAGAATCTTTCTAGGAAAGCGTCTTTCAATTGCCTCCAATTTCTAATAGAATCAGGAGTTAGCCCATTCAACCATAGAGTTTCTTCCCCAGATAGAGACAATGGAAATAAACGCAGCTGAATTGCATTCTTTCCAACGCCTGGGTTGTCGAATGACTTGCATGTAGAGATAAAGTTGATCAGATGCATATTCGGATCATCCCCTGCTAGTCCACCAAATAATCCCTTGAGTTGCAAAAGCTGAATCATGGTGCTAGTGATATTGAACTTGGCTCCGGGTGGCAATGGCGGAGGAATAATAACTCCTGTGGCACCAGCTCCGTCCAGATCATCATCATCATCATTGAAAGGCATCTGCATAGCGCGGCGTTCAGGCCTAAATCTGGCTTGACGATCTCTTCTGTTTGCAGGTGTTGCCACCTCAGCATCACGCCTAGGGTTTAGTAGCTCGTCATCACCTAGGTCCTCATCGTCAAGATTTGTTGCCCGCCCAGGGTTATCAATATTCTGTTGATGTACTTGGGCAGCGGCCACGCAGCTAGTCTAGCCTGCTCCTATTGAGCAGCCCTTCTCTCAATGTCACGTTGTGCATCCATTCTTCCAATAAGTTGCGGTTCAGGGTTTATGGGTAATAGTAGTTGTCCCGAACTTCGAGTATTTGGCATGCACTGAACAAAAACCTGCAGAAAACAAAAACAACAACTAAAAGTAAAGTATGATAATCTTTGACCAAAGGGTCTAGTAATTATCACAAACTTAGTTGACAACCGTATTCCCTGGCAACGGAGCCAAAATTTGATAACGCTCAAACTACAGCTCTCGTAAGAGTGTAAGAGGTCGTTGTCAAATATAGAACCCAACTGGGTTGGGTGTCGAATCCCACAAGGAATACTTGGTCACTAAGTATGCAACGATTAGTAGACTTTTGGTGAAAGTTCTACGAAAAAAGGGGGGATTTTATGCGTGAAGTAAAATTATCAAAATAGCAAAGTAAAAACAGAATGTTTAGTTAGATTTTAATCAATGAGAATTGTAAGTTAGGGTTATGTCCACCTTATGAGTTCTACGTATCTATTGGCTATGAGTAATGCGGAATTCAGACATGCATGCGCTTATAGAGTTTCGTATTCTATGGTAAATCCTAGTGTCTTTCGACTATCAAGGATTATCTCACTTTAACTCTTTCGAGCTTAAAGCGTATAACTAATGGTACGAATTCTCCAAGAGGTTAATCCAGTTACGACACTAACTTTTAAACAGGGGTTGGTAGCCCTATTTCCTTGACACTCTCTCTTTTTCAGACATGTAACTTTTTTTTCGAACAAGTTAATGCTATACTGGCGTATTCTATATGTTTGCAACCACAAGAATTCAATTAATATGAAGAGAGTAATGATATAAGCAGCATACGTATCAAGAATTCACAAACTCATAGCAATAGATAGTATATCATAAGGCTTTCATAACCCTAACAGAGAAGTTTAGCTACTCATGAGTGCAACGGAGATCACAATAAACATCATCATCGTACCAAATCTTGAACGATCTCACGTTAGTCACAAGAGCGGTGCTTTCTCTGTCAGAAAGTAACGTGAATAGTACTAAATGTCGAATAAAAGAAAAATAGAATTGAATAGAAAATAGAATTAATAGAAAAGTTGGATAGAAAATAGAATGAATGCTGAAAAATTCAGCAAATAGGGTTTTTATAACATCCTTGTCCTAGTCCTACTGAAATAGGGTTTTTATCCTTGTCATATTCCTACTAGGTTACTGCTGATCCCTAAGTATTTAGAAATACTGTTTTTCCCCGGGACAAGTTTTTCATGCATCACTTTCAGTCCACAAGCTTCCAGAAGCTGTCTTTCTTCTTACATGAAGTTTCCTTTGGCGTCAACCAGTCCATAAAATGCTGAAATCTTCATCATTTATACCTGAAAACTTGGTAATCACGTTGGTTAGCTCACTTAAAGAAAAAAGGACTAAAAGTGCAGGAATTATATATTTTGTCCTTAAAACTTAGCTAAAATATAGGTAAATTATAGTGCTTTAGGCGTGTAAATACGCCTAACATCAGTTATGTGAAATGATCAATATTTATGTTAATTTGATTTTCAGTTCCAACCAACTTACAGAGAGGTATTCACTACACAGGAATATGAAATTTTGTTAGTAAAGATGTAGATTGTCCAAATCAATACCATAATTATCCCCAGCTTCATGATTGGGGCTAAATATTGATCATGAAAAAGGTACAGTTGAATTTGTTAATGAGTCTGAAGGAATAAGAGGTTCTAATTCTGTTCGACATAACAAAAATAAAGTACAATACTATAAATTAAGTAAGAGCACTGTAAGTTGTAAATAAGATGAGGTATGATGGAGCCATCACTAATAAGGATCGCAGGGGATTGTAAGTGGCTCGATGAATGCTGGCTAGGACTGCTAAACTTAAAAAGAATTCTAAGTTGTTAGATAATAGTGAAAAGAGTAATATTCAGTAAACCTAAATATGTTCAATTTGTATTCAAACAATTTTATTTGCCTTGTTGTGTACTTTCTTTGGGATGATTATCGCATGATCTTATATAGGAGTCTAACTCCAATTGTAAATTTGATATATTACAATTGTTACTTAATTAAATTTCATAATTGATAAAGAATTAACGCTCGAAATTATTTATGAATCGACATTGATGTAACGGTTGCTAAAAGATAATGTAAGTTAGTTGACTTTTTTTTGGGTTAAAATATCTTCCTAATGTGTTGTATGAAACTTTGCGGTGCCGAATGTATAATGATTTAATTTTTGGTGGTTTTTGTGAGTTATTCATTTCTGTGTGATTTAACCACTTTACCCCTCTGTGATTACTTGGTATTTTTGGGGCGTGGAGATGATTGGCATGGTTTCCAATGCATTTCGGTGTGATTTTTATGAGTTTCTGATTTTTAGAGGTTAAAAAGGCTTTATAATTGACTTTGCTAAAAATTTATTATTCTGTGCATTGGATGGTAAAATGAATTGCGCTAACAGATCCAGAACAACAATTTTAGTTTGGTAACATAGTGTGGTTTTACGACTTTTATATCTTATTTTGATCCTTAGTGTTTTGATGCGGGCCATGAGAGCGGTACCAAATCAAGGCAAAGTCTGAATATTGATATGGTCTTATGGTCTTAAAAAAGAGGGGTCAAGGTTGTCTAGCGAGACGATGGGTGATAAGCTTCATTGTCGAGAGGTAAACAACCCGGATCACCAGCTAAGGCCCCTAAATGATCTCTTTGTGATAAAGGAGATTAAAAAAGTCGTGAAATTGAGTTTTAGAAGTCAATTTTGTAAAAACAATGTTTTTTAAAATGATGTTGCCATTGATCCCAGAGTATCGGGTTTAGTAGGGTAGCATAGTTTATTTACATTCTCGGGATTTCAGATAATCCCAAGGGGTCCACGGAGACTTAAAATTTTTCAAGTCTCCAATTGAAGCATTGCAGCTGATGTGATTGCTAAAGCATCCCTTTTGGGAGTTTTAGCAGAGGGGCGCTTTAGCAGTCATATGTCTCTTAAGCGGCCCTGCCAGCCTAGCAAATGTCGCTTTTGTGACAAGCTAGCCGCTAAAGTGCTAGCTACTTTAGTGCCATTTGTCTACTTAAACGGCCTCATATTAGTGCATAGGTACCTCTTTAACGACACCTGAGAGATTTTGTGCTGACCATTAAAGCAGTCCAGGGTCTGCTTTAGTGGCATTTGGGTAATATATATACCTTTTTTTTCCACCATTTATGATACTTAGAGTTTTGAGTTTTAGAGTTTTTGTACGATTTCTTCTATTTTCAAGCTTGGTATGCTCCAAATTCCCATTTTAATTATTTTTCTTTGATTCTTGTTATGTAAATCTTGTTAAAAATCAATTTCAATAGTGAAATTTAGAGATTTTGGCTAGGAAGGCTGTAATACCCCACATGTTTCTAAGCTCGAAAGTGAATAAGTATTCCTACATATGAAATCTCCTATCCTGTTATTTATACTTGAGTACATGACTTACAATGAATATCCTAGTGATAGGATAGCTTTTGATGCATTAAGCATGTTCATATGAGTCACTTAAGGCAATACAATCTAAGAGTTTTTGAATCCATCAAGTTTCAGTGTTCGATTTTGCAAGGGTCATCTTTGAATGAGTATAACTTGATGTTAATGTGGTATTTTGGCTGATTTAGACCCACCAAATTGTAGAGAATTGAATTAGATTTCCAACGATACCAATTTCACCTTAATACAATACCCAAGCGAAAAGTTATGCCCATTTTCGTGAGAGACAGTAAGCATAGGCGATTGGTTAGGCACCGCCCAAGTCAGTTCCGGTGCCAAAAACACTCCGTTTTGAGTTATTTTAAGGATAATTAAGTCTTTTAACACTCCTTACACGTCCTGAAACTTAACTCTATGAAATATATAGCTTCTAATCATATTACAACCCTATTATCATCTCAAAGCTCATCATCCAAGAGAACAAAATGAGAAAAACAACTAGGGTTGCATAATTAAGCTTGAAGATCCGATTTCAAGGAAATTCCTCCGTCAATCATCAAGAATTTTCCTACTAAGGTATGCGTGAGTTGATTTATGGATCCCTTTCATCCATAAAGCTCAAAAAACCCTCTTTTTCATTATAAAGTATGATTTTTATATTGTTGGGAGTTGATAATCATGTTGTTGATATTGGGTGATTCCCAAGATGAAATCTTTGTATGTTTTTATGAATTCATGATATCATATGAGTTGGAAAAATGTAAATTTGGTTGTTCATGATGTTTAATTTGATGATTTTACCTATGATTAAGATGTGCATGTAAGGTGTTTGATAAAATGCCTAAGAAACTAGAAATCATGCAATATAGCTAAATTCTGACTAAGTGAAGGATTCATGACATGCCCTTACGTTCCAATGACTTCTATGTTGGTAATGTGCCTTGTAAATGTTGTTGGAATACTCAAGAACTATTCTTATGAGATTATGCTATGTTTACTTGCAAATCCTACTTATGAACAAGATGTATGATAACCATACAATCCACATGAACTTCCATACTATTGGTATGTGTTGCCAATATGATTATGCAATGAACATGATATTAAGATTGTGCAAGTACTTGCATGTGATATGAAATCCTTTCCATGCAATACATTGTTGATAACCATGATTAGTATGAGATCCCTACTTATGATTTTATAAACTATGGAATCTACTCTTATGATCAAGTCAGTCATGTGTGTCAGTTTTCTTCCATTGAGTCCTGGGGGTACTTGTACCCTAAAACTATAGCTGTGTGCCTAGATCCATGTCATGTTTCACGATATCCGAACTCAAGCTATGATTCCATAGACTTCAGTCCGTCATGTGACTCTGGAAAACCTCATGATCTTAGTCATTGGTCAGATATCAATAACATTCTGCCAGTCAATGGAATATAGTAAGATTAAGTCATGCATAGTCAGTTATTCATGTCGAGTCCCTTCAGATGGGAGTAGAGGTTAGCACTGAGTGAGCCCAAGGATGGAAACTCACCCTCCAGTTCAGGGTGTGATTCTTAGTAGTCATCCTTGTGTTCCAGAACTATGTAGCCAGTGTAAGTTGAGACATCTTAACCCATAATATTAAGGTTGATGAGGTGGCTTAACTCATCAGTCTAGGGTTCTCACCGTTCTCATTGAGTACCCGCCAGATAAGGGTCACTCACAGGCTGTCCTTACCCGTGGCACGGTATTGACACCCCTCGAATCGGGGCAGAGATTGGACCCCAGCATAGCCATAATGGCATACATGGGGCATGTTGGTTAAACATTACATCCCACAGTTTTAGTATCAGTTTCAGCAAAAGAACTCAGGGCTTTCTTCAGATTTCAGTAAATACAGGACTGTCAGATACAGTCGTCCATGTTATTAGTTTCAGTATCAGTCATAACATTTATCAGTAAACCATGTATTAGCTTACAGGTCATGCTATCACGTATTCACGGTCCCAATTTCTATATATGTGTGTTTGCACTCCCACGTTCATATTAGTCCGTCAGTGTTGTTCATGCATTAAACCCTTTCTGTTCAGCCTACCTTTCTCGTATACTCAATACTCCAGTTGTACTGACGCATTTGTGCTATGGTGCTTTCTTTTCATGTTACACCATAAGTTTCGAGACACGAGTTCCAGCCCAGCAGTAGCGGTAGCATTCCAATCACAGAGACACAGTGAGTCCTTATTGATTTGGGGACAATATGATTTGATACATTTATTTATTTCTTCATTTTAGTTTTACGGAGTTAGTTGGAGACATGTTCCTTCAACTCCTTATTCAGATAGTTTAGAGGCTTTCAGATTTATGTTCAGATTTACGTTCAGATTGAGTTGTTTTGGGTATTTTCACCCACATGATTGTATTCAGTTGAACCTTATGGCCTTACAGTTCTATGTATTCCACATTATTATATCATGATTTTCAGTATATATGTACAGATATCAGTCATGGGTTAGCTTGTGGTCCCTTGGGGTCGTGAGCACCGTGTAGCATTTCGGTTTAGCGAATCGGGGTGTTACAAAGGCCTAAATTAGTAATTCTTCAATTGAAATGCCAATTTCAACTTGTTTTCACTTGAGTTTCATTCGATGACTTTTTTTAGTCATGGGTAATATATTTTAAAGTAAAACTCCGATTTTACCCTTTTTTTTTGAAAATTTATTTCGAGGGTCCATTTTGATCCTGACCTAAAAATGGGTAATATGGATATTGTTGGCTTCCTTTTGACACGTACATTCTGTATTCTTATGTTTTGGTTGATTCCAAGTCCGTTCGTGAGGGGAAAGGTAATCTTAGGTGGATTTATGCACCTAAGTATCATTATCGATGCTTGTTTAGCTTTATTTTTAGGACTTCTTGCGTGCTTATTGAGTGAGTCTTTTCATAAATGAGAATATAAGTGTTTAGTTATGTGTTTATAGTATTTAGGGTGTGTTCATAATGAGTTTGGAGTCAGAACATTACATTAAAGTTCAATCATGGAAACTAGTACTCTTAGCTTGAGCTATGTTCCTTTCTAGTTCATCGTGTTGGATTCTATGTGATTTTGAGCTCTAATTTATTATGTGTGATGTTTTAGGATGCTTGATAAGTTTATCAAGATGATGTATGAATGATATACAATCTGGAATTGAATAGGAAACAAAACCACAAAGTTTGGACTTGAAGTCCAAAGACATGGGACTATGCATGGCGAAATTTAGAAAATTGGGACACATTGGCATGTCGCGCTTCCTAGATGGCACGATAAGGGAATTGAACGCCCTTGGATGTATTATAATAAGTTCTTTCCAGTATCTCTATGTGATTTTAATGTATAATAGACCCTATCGTATGCGATAAGGGTGTGGCATAGAGGCTATGTTAATTCGGCAACTTTGGTCCTAGTATAAATATGACACTTAAACAAATTGTTGACACCTTGGACAACCTTAGGGCTTTTAAAAATGTTGGAGAAGGCTTCAATTAGGGTTTTTTCATAATTTTCTTTAGTTTGATTATGGATTATAACATGGATTCATCTATTGTGATTACGTGTATGTCCATGAGCGCCTACACACCCATTTTTGAGGTTAAGGCCAAGAACATTATTACTCTTGCTGTGTACTGAATTGGTTTTGGTTATTTATCATTATTGGTTATTTTTGTATCTTTGTCATTACTATTTTAAGGATTCCCGACCCTTAGAATACATGCTTAATTCTATCATGAACCCAAAAGGAGGAACTATAAGATTAAATATGGGATAGATAGAATAGGATCGTAATCTTAATTGAATGATGTTATGATTTGCATTTAGAATTGGAATATAACTAAGTGTCCTATTTGGTTCAATTATGGAATAGAATATAAATGCATTTAACTTTGTTCTTGCATCCACACTCAATGATGTAGTAATTGATTAGAGGTTCGGAAGGCCATAGTCATAATATCGACCCCGTGATCCAACAAACAAGATAAGTAACCTATACATATATTTACATAGCTTAGTATGATTTTTCATAGTGCTTTAACCCTAGGTTTCTCCCTGTTGATATCCAAGAACTTTACTTTACCACATTGTTTTAGTCTACTTTTATTCTTAACTCTCAAAATCCTCTGTGGTTACTTTACAATTATTTAATTTTTAAAGTGAGACTAGATTAAGATAGTTGTTTAACACTAGTCTCTGTGGTATTGATACTTTACTTTTTATAAGGCCACTATATTACTTGGGTGTACCAAGTACACTTGCGTGTGCGCTTGAGCGCAACAAGTTTTTGGCGCCATTGTTGGGGACTTGTGAATTGGCAACCGTCGTAGTTTTGATTTTGATTTTTGATTTCTTAAGTGCTACTTACTTGATCTTAGATTTTGAATTTGCAGGCTTAGGCTACAAAAACTAGTAAGCTGGCAAGGGATTGGGAGTTGGTTGAACCATACCCCAAACCCGAGCAATGCTTACACCAACGAAAGAGAGAAATAATACTTCTCTACAAAATTACTTTAATTTAGCAAGAGAAAGATCATCCTACATCCATGGCTTAAGATCCACCATCCCGCAGGACAGTTCATGAAGTAGCAATTCCACTTGTGACTAATATTACCTCTGCCATCCACAGACCTATTGCCGGAGGTAGATTTGAGTTGAAATAGAACATGGTGTAGTTTTTGCCAATCAATGGGCAATTTACCGATTTGTCACAAGAGGATTCATAGGTGTACTTGTAAAATTTTTTGGAGATCAATGACATAATCATACCTACTGGGGTATCCACTAATTATGTGAGTCTGGCACTCTTCCCCTTCTTACTTTTTGGGGAAGAAAAAAGGTGGTTGAATGCTGAACCAATAAGTTCCATCACTATATACGATAACTCCAGAAATTCCTCCTCTATTTCTTCCCATCCAAAAAGACTGCAAGATTACACAGTGAAATTTTGAGCTTTAAGCAGAAGCTAGATAAGAACCTTTACCATGCTTGGGAGAGTTTCAAATCTCTTATTTAAAACTATCCACATCACTAACAGTCCAACAAGGTATTAGCTCCCATCTTTGTTGAAACACTTTACCATAACACAAAAATTTTGCTAAATTCAGCTGCAGGTGGTCAAACACTGGAGAAAATGTATGATGAGCTCTATACCTTGTTGAACCACATTATTTAAGGAAATACTGACTGTCATGTTGACTTGTCTAGGAGTTCAGTGAAAAGGTTGTGGGCATGATTGAAGTTGACAGTATCACAACCTTAGCCACCCAATTGTCAGCTTCGTAGAATAAAATGATGACTCAATTCAACAAATTTGGTATGAATCAATCTCCAACTCAAGTAAATGCAATGCAACATACCCTAAGTTGGTGTAAGATTTGTGGTAATAGTATCCATTATGCAAACTTATGTGGTGCAAATCCTGAATCCATAAAGCTTGTGGGCAATGCACATAATCCAACTTATGCGAATGCCTATAGCCAAAAGTGGCAGACTCAACCCAGTTATGGAAGAGGCAATAATTAGAACCAATAGTCCAGCAATAACATACCACATAGTCTAGTAACATTGAGGAAACTTTGAAGAAGATCCTAGCCAAGTAAGAAGAAATGGCTACAGAAATAAAAATCAATAAGTGGATCAGAAGCAGCTAGAGCAACAGTTGGGGCAACTAGCCCACACACAAAATACTTGGCCTCAAGGTGGTTTTCCAAGTGATAATGAACCTCTGAAGAAATTTATGGAAATCACTTTGAGGAGTGGTATGGAACTTAATGACAGACCTCTGAAGATAAATAAGGAGAAAAATGTAAAGTTAATTCCATGATAGGTTGCAAGTAATGATGCAGAAATTTAAGAAAGTCTGTGTACCCGAAAACTAAGGCTTCTAAGAAAGTGATTGACAGAACGCCACCACTATTCTCGTACAGGCTTAATAAGGACAAGGTGGATACTTTCTTCAAGAAGTTCTTTGACACGTTTAGAGAACTTCACATTAACCTTCCTCTTTTAGATATTTTGCAGTGAATGCCCAAGTACGCCAAATAGTTTAAGGACATGGTAACTAACAAGATTAAGCTTTAGGACATTAAGACGGTATCACTCATTAAGGAGTACAATTCTATGGTAATGAAGAATATGCCTAAGAAGCTTAAGGACCTAGGGATTTTCACCCTCCCCATACAAATTAGTGACAATGATGTGGTCTATGCTTTAAATAATTTAGAGGCAAGTATAAATTTGATGCCTCTATTAGTGTTCAACATGGTTGTTTGGGGAATTTAAAGAAATGCTCAGTGGTGCTTCAGATGGTAGACATAACCCAAGTCCGCTCCAAAGCAATTATTGAGAACGTGCTAATAAATTAGGGTAAGTTTATTATCCTTGCTGACTTTATTGTTCTTGACTATGATGCAGATGATATAGTACCGATCATATTTGGATGCCCATTCTTCATGATGGGTAGATCATTGATTGATGTCAGAGAGGACACTCTCAAGATGAGATTTGGTGATGAAGAAATGGTTTTCAAAGTCTACAAACCACTCAATCCACCTTCCTATTATAAGGACTTATGCATTATAACTATCATGGAAGTCGATAAGTGTGGGGTGGTGGAAAGTACACCACAAAAGATCTCTTTGGAATCTCTCATAGAGTTGCCTAAGTCCTCAATTAGGCCCAAAAGATTAAAGTTGAAAGAAGAGACTGAAAAAACTATTGATGAAAAAGATAATGACCTTGAGAGTGCACACTCAAGCGGTTAGATAGAGTAAGATTATGGCCTCTGAGTAGGATAAACATATTAAGGAAATGGTTGAGATGTATTGATCTGGGTCATGCTGCGACACTAAATCAGGTGCTACTTGGGAAACAATCCAAGTTAAGGAAGGTATTTGTTTTTAGTATTTTTATTTTTTACTTCACGTTATTTTTATTTTTGTTGAGTCACAGGCTGATAAAAAGTTTGCATACTAGAGACTTGAGCTAAAGAGCATGGCAAATACTGAGTGTGAGATCCCCAAACCCGCTTGATGTTAAAAGATGCTACTAGCTAGGCCTAGAGGCCTTAATAAGTATTTCTATCCTTACTTTTGATCATACTTTTGGGACAAAGTAGATTATTAAGTGTGGGGTGGGTAATTTCCCATGGTTTCGGGTGAAGTGATGCTATAGGATCTAAATTTTTTGTTGTTTTCTAATTTTGGGTAAATTTGAAAAATTACAAAAAGATTTTTGTTTGTTAGTTTTTAGTTGTTGGTGTTAGTTTAGTAGGTGCACACTTTATCAACCCCATTGTTGTTCTTTTTGACTCTTTTTCACTTTGAACCTAGTATTCTTTTTTTTCTTTTTAGGAGTAAATATTAAATTTTTATGTTAGGTAAGTGAGATATTCTTGTTGGTGCTATGTATGATTGCATGAGGCAAGTGAGTTTGTATTAAAAAGTATGTTGATATGTTGAATGACTATAGTTGAAACCCCTAGGCTCATGTTTATGACTCTTAAGCATTGTTGGCTTTATTCTGAATTCATGTGATTACTTGGTTTGGATTCTATGATGATCCTACTTGATTTGAGCATGCGACATGTGTGAGTGAGATTTTTGTATATTCCTTGTTGCCTGTGATATCTTGAACTTTCCTGATGTGTGTTTGAAGTAAAATAAAGAGTGTGGATATAGGAAATAATATAGTCATTTCTTTGATATCCATGTTTTAGACCTAGTTTACCTATCCTTGTTCATAATACTAGTTAGCCTCGTTGAGCCTTTAGACTATATTCTTTGGTAGCCTCATATGTAGCTTATTCCCTTTCTTTTATTGACCACAATTTGATCAGAAACTCCTAAGTAATTTATTTGAAAATTTTGGAGGTTAAGGAGTAAGAAAAATAAGAAGGAAAAAATGTGAAAGTGAAGCCCCAAGATATCAACTATTGGTGTTGAAACAGTGATAAGTTGTGATGGGGAGTTGTGTACTAAAAATAAAGAAAAGTGTGTAAAATCGAATCATGTGTGATAAATCATACTCCCCACTATGTGTTTGTGAATGTGCTCAATGAGATGGGGCAGAATAAAAGATGTGTTTCGATGGATATAGTGTAAATTGGTTGTTAATACAAAGATCTTGATGTATAGTGTGATGTATTAAAGTGCCTAGGGAAAATTGTCATAATTCCTAGCTAAAATAGTTCCTACCTATCCCTTAGCCTATAATACGACCCCCAAAGTCCTATTTAATCCTGGGACTTAATATTCTGATATTAGTGGAGTACATACTAAGGGTAAGCCTATGGTTTATTTTGTGTAACTTTTGAATTCTTTGAGAGAGTGAGCATAATTTAATTCTTGTACCCAGTCTTGTGATCAATTACATCTCTGTAAGTGAATATGGGTAACTCTCTTATTGTGAGAGCACATGTTTAATGATAGTTAGGTGATTTGCATGAGCTCCTGATTGAGTAATATGCATGAGTTTGCCAACTTGGTGAGTCAATTCTTGAGGTAAGGATGTTTTAGAGTAGTATTCTTGAGCTTTCAATCATATATAGCATGCTTGTGTGTGAAACTTGCTATCTATGTAGTAATTGTATGTAAGACCCCGCAAAATTTCAAGTTTAATTCAGTCCTTTAAGCTTGTCAAGGGGTCCCAGACTTGGAATAATTCAAGCTAAGTTTCCAGACTTAGTTTATTTTTAGCCTTAGAAATTGGCAATCTCATTTCGTGACCTTAATGTCCTTTAGTGGTCTATATTTTTTGTTAATTCTTGATCAATGTCTATAGGGGTTCCCGAATAAGTTTTGAATCATTTAGACCTCGTTTAGACCTTGTTTGAAATCCTAAAATAGTGAGTCGACGTGACGTTGGTGTATCGCGCTGCCAATCGCGTCGACAGAGAAAATATTTCTCAGCTTAAGGCAATTTACAGTGAACCAACGCGATGTCGGCGCATCGCGTCAGTTTTGTGTTGATACCTTCGACATGCCACGTCAGATGTAGCATCGCTGGGCACGTTTTTTTGTCTTTTAAACTCATGATTTTAAGGGTAATTAGGTCATTTTCCCCCAATCTTCAACCCTCATAACATGAAATTTAGCCCTCTTTTGGGTAAATACATTGATTATTTCACAAGTGCTCAAGAAAGAGAAACACTAGGTGATTAATTTCAATTCAAGAACTCAAGATTTCTTCTATCAATCTTTAAGAAATTGTCTACCAAGGTATGTAAAGTGTTCATCCAAGGGTCCCTTTCACCCTTGTAGCTCAGGAAACCCTTTTCAAAATAGGAATTTTGAATTCCATGTTGTTGGTTTGATTATACACATGTTTATGTTGTGATATGATTTCCAAGATTGAATCTTTATCGTATTCTCATAACTTTATGTTAAGTATGTGGATTGAAATCCTTAAATAGAAGTGCTTGATATAGCCATGATGTATTAGTTGTTGATCCATGCCCTAGAAAAGGTCATGTCTTCCATGTTTTTGTAAAAATGCCCAAGTGAATAAGAATTGTGTATTATGACTTATTTGTGATCTCAATGATGAATTCATGATGTACTCAAATGTTTAAAATGACTCCCATGCTATAGCTATGTCTTGTAATAATTTGGAGGAATGCTCATAAGTATGGATTTGTGAAATTATGATATGTTAGTAAGCATTCCCATTCATGTGTAAGCTTATGACTTGCAATGACTTCATGAAATTCCTCAGTGATAGTATTATGAATTGTTGACTATAGTCATGTGTTCAAGAAGTGTCATGTCTTATTTATTTTCATGCTATCGAGTCCTGGGGGTGTTTAATACCCAACAATTTAGCTGTGTTCCTAGAGCCAAGGTCAGTTTTCAAGATAACATCAATCAAGCCACGATTAGTAGAATTCAGTCAGTCTCAGAACTCAGGAAAACTCAGTAGTATTTAGTTCAGTTCTCAGTAACTTAGTCAGTTAACAAAATTCAGTAATATTATGCCAGTCAATGGGATTCAGTGAACTTAGTCCTATTCATTCCAGTATACTCAGTTCAGTGTCTATTTAGTTGGGAGTAGGATTTAGCACCGAGTGAACCCAAGGATGAGAACTCACCCACCAGAAAAGGGTGTGATTCTTAGAAGCATTCATTATATTCTAGAACTACGTAGCCAATGTAGGCCGAGACATCAAAACCTATTAGATGAGGGTTGATGAGGTGGCTTAACCTGTCAGATGAGGGTCCGTCTATTCTCGTTAGAGTACTTAACAAATGAGGGTCACTCACAGTTTGTCCTTACTAGTGGCGCGGTATTGACACCCTTCCAATTGGGGTTACTGATTGGACCCAACTTAGTTATAACATGTTATTAGAGACATGTCGGATAGATGACTACCTACCACACTCTTAGTCTCAGTCTTCAATATAGAACTCAGATAGTTCTATAGATTTTAGGATTTTCAGATACAGTCACTCAGCTTAACAAGGAACTCAGCTAGTTCCACTAGAATCAGGACTATCAGACACAGTCACTCAATTATCAGTTATATCAATTATCCGTAATCCATGATTATCAGTACACTCAGTATTTAAAATCCTTATGATTTTAGTTACAGTTATGTATACATGCATGTATCCTCACGTAGTCATGTTCATATTATCCAGTCAGTTTAGTTCAGGCATATGAACTCTTCCATTTATCCTTACCTCACTTTGCGTACCAGTACATTCACACGTACTGATACATATTTCCTTTTGCGCTATGGTGTTTTATACCATAGATTCTTGATTGCGCTTAGCAGCTCCGATATCAGTAGTCAGAGTCAGTGGTAAGTCCTTATATTTCAAGTACATGATTATTTAATTCTTTCAGTATTTTAGTACTTAGTCATTTTCAGTAGATGGAGTTAGTTAGGGACATGTTCCATCAACTCCTTATTCAAATAGTTTAGAGGCATTCAGACTATAGTATGTTCAGACAGTTATTTTAGTCTTGGTATTATCATACCTTGTTCAGACATTATTTTATTCAATATTGTTTATTATTTTAAAAATCACGACAAGTTTTCCACTAGATTTCCATATTCATTTAAGTTATATTATTATTACAATATTACTATTATTCAGTGCTCAGTTACATATATCAGTCATGGGATAACTAATGGTCCTTCAAAATTATTAGCACTGTGTAGCATCCGAGGTACCAGACTCGGGGTGTTACAAACTTGGTATCAGAGTCTAAGGTTCAATAGAGTCCTAGGAAGTCTGAAAGTTGCATCTAGTAGAGACTTGTGCATGGGTGTGTTATGCGCCATATTTATGTGCAGGAGTCTATGAGATGTTTTAGGAACAGTTTCCCTTCTTTCAGTATTCATGTCGTGCGAGTGAGCATGAGCTCCAGTTAAAATCTCAGTCTAATTCTTCTTTCTCCTCCATCTACAGAAAATGCCTCCAAAGAGGACTCAAGGAGGAGAAATAGGGGTTTAGCCAACCCCTTAGCCTGATCAGCCTATTCCTTTAGGCGAACATGTCTCCCATGCAGAATTCAGAGCTGCATTCACTACTCTTGCTCATTTAGTTGCCTCCCAGAATGAATTTCCTACTGTCATTCCAGCCATCCCAGTGGCCAATTTTACTACAGCTAGGATTTGGGACTTCACCCGAATGAATCTTATTTTTTCTTTGGGTCTAAGAAAGATGAATACCCCCAGGAGTATCTTGATCAGGTGCAGAATATTACTGATATTATGGGAGTGATTATTATCTAGAGTGCTGAGCTAACTGCATATCAATTGCAGATACAGCTCACACTTGGTTCAAATAATGGAAAGCAGAGAGGGCTATAGATGCAGGGCCTATTGATTGGGAGGAGTTTGCCACCGCTTTTCTAGATAAATTCTTTCCCCCAGATCTAAGAGAAGCTAAGGTGTTAGAATTTATTAGCCTCAGTCAGGGCAACATAACAGTGAAAGAGTAGTCTTTCAAGTATACTCAACTAGCTAGATATGCTCCTTATGTGGTGGCAGATAGCAGATCCCAAATGAGTAAGTTTGTGTTTGGAGTGAATGATATTGGGGTCAAGGAGTACAACACCGCGATGTTGATTAGTGAGATGGACTTATCTAAGCTAATGACCCATGCTTAGTAGATAGCGGAGAGAAGAATAGAGAGAGAGAAAAGCAGAATATCAGAGCTAGAACAGGTAGCTTCAATTTTAGTCAGCCTAAGTCAAAGGGTGGGAATCGTTCACAGTTCTTCCCAAAGTCCTTAGTTCCAGCTCCTTCCTCTGCCAATTATCTAGTTTCTAAGTTCAGAAATTGTAACAAAGATAGGGCACCAGGCTCTAAGTCTCAGAGCAGTGTTAGCAGTGCCTAAACTCATCCTCTTTGTCAGACTTGTGGCAAGCACCATCAGGGTTTTTGAAGAGGTAGCAGTGATATATTTTTTGGATATGGAAAGTCAGGCCACAGAGGCAGAGATTGTCCCCAGTCAGGTTTTCAAGGTCAGCCTAACCATTTCTCAGCTCAGTCCGATCACCTGAATCAGCAGGGTGCCACTTCCAGCGCCACCAGTGGGCAACGCCTAAACAAACTTTATGCTCTTCAGTCCCAACAGGACCAGGAGAATTCTCCTGATGTGTTCACTGGTACGTTACAAATCTTTTATATGCATGTTTTTGCTTTGCTAGATCTAGGAGATTCCTTGTCTTTTGTTACTCCTTATATAGTAGTTGATTTTAGATTCAGTCCCAAATTTCTAGCAGAGACCTTCTCAATCTCTACCCCAGTGTGTAAAACTATTATAGCCGAATGGGTATACAAGAACTGTCTGGTTATGGTATTCTAGAAAGTCACTTCAACAGACTTAGTTAAATTAGAGATAACTGATTCTTATGTCATTCTCGACATGGATTGGCTTCATTCCTACTATTCCATAGTGGAATATATAAATAGAATTGTCCAGTTTTAGTTTCTTGATGAACCCATCCTAGAGTGGAGGGGTAATACTTCAGCCTTCAGGGGTTAGCTTGTTTCCTACCTAAGGGCAAGAAAAATGATATCTAAGGGATGTGTATATCATCTTTTTCAAGTTAAGGACTCTGTTCTGAAACTCCCAGTATTGAGTCAGTTCCAGTAGTGAATGAATATTCAGATGTGTTTCCAAAGGATCTTCCCAGAATTCCTCCTGAAAGGGAAATAGACTTCGGCATTGATCTTCTCCCAGATACTCAGCCCATATCTATTCTGCCATACAGAATGGCACCAACAGAACTTAGAGAATTAAAAGAGTAGTTGAAGGATCTCCTAGATAGGGGATTCATCAGACCCAACATATCTCCGTGGGGTGCACCAGTTCTATTCATTCGAAAGAAAGATGGTTCTCTCAGAATATGCATAGACTATGATCAACTTATTAAGGTCACAGTCAAGAATAAGTATCCACTTCCCAGAATTGATGACTTATTTGACCAACTCCAGGGTGCCAGTTACTTCTCTGAGATAGACCTCAGATCAGGCTATTATCAGCTCAGAGTCAGAGAATGTAAGATTCCAAAAACAACCTTCTATACTCGGTATGGTCAGTTCAAATTCTTATTCATGTCATTTGGTATTACCAATGCCCCAATAGCTTTCATGAACTTGATAAACCATGTGTTCAAGAAATACTTGGACATGTTCATCATAATCTTCATAGATGGCATTCTTGTCTATTCCCAGAGTGAGCATAATCATGTAGACCATCTCAAAATAGTATTGCAAACTCTCAAAAATCATCAGTTATTCGCCAAATTCAGTAAGTGTGAATTTTTGCTAAGATCAGTAGCATTCCTTGGTTATGTCGTTTCCGGTGATGGCATTAGAGTTGATTCTCAAAAAACCAAAGCAGTGAGAAACTGGCCTAGATCCATCACTCCATCAGATACCAGGAGTTTCTTGGGTTTGGCTAGCTATTACAGATGGTTTGTTAAGGGATTTTCATCTATTACATCTCCTATGTACAAATTGACTCAAAATAAAGTCAAGTTTCAGTGGTCAGATTCATGCGAGAAGAGTTTTCAAGAGTCGAAACTCAACTCACCTCAGCTCTAGTTTTGACTCTTCCAAATGGGTATGTCGTGTACTGTGATACATCGAAGGTAGGTTTGGATTGTGTCCTTATGCAGAATGTTAAGGTCATAGCCCACGCCTCCAGACAAATTAAGCCCTATAAGAAGAATTATCCGACTCATAATCTTGGGTTAGCAATAGTAGTCTTTGCTTTAAAAATTTGGAGGCACTACTTATATGGGGTGCATGTTGATGTGTTTATAGATCACAAAAAACTCCAGTACATGTTCTCTAAAAAATATCTTAATCTCCTTCAGAGAAGGTGGTTAGAACTCTTTAAAGATTATGACATGAGTATCCTTTATCACCTGGGCAAGGCCAATGTAGTGGCTGATGCTCTCAGTAGACTGTCTATGGGTAGTGTTTCTCATGTTGAGGACAGTTAGAAGAAGTTATCTCAGGAAGTTCATTAGTTAGCCAAACTAGGTGTCCGCTTAGTCGATTCAGTAGAAGGTAGTGTATGGGTTCAGAACAGTTTAAAATCATCTCTAGTTTCTGAAGTTAAGGAAAAGTAGGATAGAGATCCTAATTTAGTCAAGATGAAGGAGTCAGTCAAATATCAGAAGGTAGAGATTTTCTCCCAAGGAGGAGATGGTGCTTTGCGTTGTAAGGGTCATCTGTGTGTGTCAGGTGTTGATGACTTAAGGCAGCGAATTCTTACAGAAATGCATGGTGCGTATTACTCTATTCATCCAGGGGCCACCAATATGTATTGTGACTTGAGGGAGCTCTATTGGTGGAGTGATATGAAGGGAGATATTTCAGAGTTTGTAGCTAAGTGCTCAACATATCAGTAAGTTAAGATTGAGCATCAGAAGCCAAGTGGGTCCACAGAGGAGTTTAATATTTATTCTTGGAAGTGGGTAGAAGTGAATATAGACTTGATGATGGGTTTGCCTCGTACACTTCATCAGTGTGATTCAGTTTGGGTCAGTGTAGCTAGAATGACCAAATCAGCTCATTTACTTCTAGTCCGTACCTCTTATTCAGTCGAGGATTATGCCAAAATCTACATCAGAGAGTTGGTTAGTTTGCACGGTGTTCTGTTGTTTATTATCTCAGATAGAGGTACCCAGTTCATCTTTCATTTCTGGGAAGTGTTCTAAAAGGGTCTTGGTACCCGAGTTTACCTCAGTACAACCTTTCATCCTCAGACTGATGGTCAAGTAGAAAAGAGCATCCAGACTTTATAAGATATGTTGCGGGCATGTGTAATTGACTTTAAGGGTAATTTGTATGACCACTTGCCTTTGATTGAGTTTGCGTACAACAACAGTTATCATTCTAGTATTCAAATGGTTCCATTCAAAGCTCTCTATAGTAGGAGATGTAGATCTCGAATCGGTTAGTTCAAAGTTGGTGAGGCCGCAGTGGTAGGACATGACTTGATCTTTGATACCACAGAGAAAGTTTAGTTAATCAGAGAGAGGCTCAAGAATGCTCAGAGCCGATAAAAATTGTACGTAGATATGCGTAGAAAGGATCTCGAGTTCGAGATTGGTGATTATATGTGCCTAAAAATCTCTCCCATCAACGGAGTAAAGTGGTTTGTAAAGAAGGGAAAACTCAGTCCTCGATATGTCAGTCCCTTCAAAATTCTTAGTCACTTCAACAAAGTAGCTTATTAGTTTGAGTTGCCTTCTGATTTAGCTTCAGTGCATCTAGTTTTCCATGTCTCCTTTCTTAAGAAGTGCATAGGTGACCCAACAGTTGTAGTCCCTATTTAGGGCATAGTTATTTAGAATAGTCTCTCTTATGAGGAAATTCTAGTTGAAATCCTTGACTATCAGACCCGCAGACTGAGGAACAAAGAAGTCCCTATAGTGAAAGTTCTTTGGCGGAATCAGTCCATTGAGGGAGATGCTTAGGAAGCAGAAGCAGACATGCAGACCAAGTATCCTCACCTCTTTTCCACTAATTCAGACTCAACCTAAGGTAATGGCTTTCCTTAAGCTTATTTTTTTTCATGTTCAGATTTCAATTACAAACTTGGTATTTAGTTTCATGCTCAGTTTTCCATTTTAAACTTGGTATCCTTTACCATTACATGTCCAGTCGCATATTCATCAGTTAGTTTAGGCACGTATTTATGCATTAGATATGCATGATAAACTTATCAGTACTACCAGTCATACATTCATGTATCAGCTCAGTCATGAAATCATGCATCAAATATGCATGCTCAGTATGATCTCAGTAAATCTGTAATGTTAGCCATGTAATTATAATTCAGTTGTTTATGTTCAATATGTACTTCAGCTAATTATTTCTCCCATCTCATTCAGTCTCATTCGAGGATGAATATTTCCAAGGACGAGATATTGTAAGACCCTACAAAATTCCTAGTTTAATTCAGTCTTTTAAGCTTGTCAAGGAGTCCCAAACTTTGAAAAATTCTAGCTATGTTTCCAAACTTAGTTTAATTTTAGCCTTTAAAAGTTGGAAATCTTATTTCGCAACCTTAATGTCCTTTAATGGTCTATATTTTTGTTAATTCATCATCAGGAATGTCTATAGGGGCTCCCGTACGAGTTTTAGATTTTTTAGACCTTATTTAGACCTTGTTTGAAATCCTAAAATAGTGAGTCGACGTGATGTTGGCGCACCGCGTTTCCAATCACGTTGACAGAGAAAGTGTTTCTATGCTTAAGGCAATTTGCAGTGAACCAACGTGATGTCATTGCATCACGTTAGTTATTGCGTTGGTACCCTTGATGCGCTGCGTTGGATGCAACATTACTGGGCACGCTTTTTTGTCTTTTAGATTCGCGTCCTTAAGGGTGATTAGGTCATTTCCCCCCAACCTTCAACCCTTATAAGACAAAATTTAGCCCTCTTTTGGCTTAATACATTCATTATTTTACAAGTGTTCAAGAACAAAAAACCCTACGTGACTAATTTCAATTCAAGAAATCAACCTTTTTTCCATCAATCCTCAAGAAATTGTCAACCAAGGTATGTAAAGTGTTCATCCAAGGGTCCCTTTCACACTTGGAGCTCAAGAAACCCTTTCCAAAATATGAATTTTGAATTCCATGTTGTGAGTTTGATTATACACATGTGTATGTTGTGATATGATTTCTAAGATTGAATCTTTATTGAATTCTCATGACTTTATGTTAAGTATGTGGATTGAAATCATTAAATTGAAGTGCTTGATATAGCCATGATGTATCCATGCCCTAGAAAAGGTCATGCTTTCCATGTGTTTGTAAAAATGCCTAAGTGAATAAGAATTCTGTATTATGACCTATTTGTGATCTCAATGATGAATTCATGATGTACTCACATGTTCAAAATGACTCCCATGCTATAGCTATGTCTGTAATGATTTGGAGAACTGCTTATAAGTATGGATTTGTGAAAATATGATAAGTTAGCATGCATTCCTATTCATCTGTAAGCTTTTGACTTGCAATGCTTCATAAAATCCCTCAGTGATAGTATTATGAATTATTGACTATGGTCATGTGTTCAAGAAGTGTCATGTCTCATTTATTTTCATGCTATCGAGTCCTGGGGTATTTAATACTCGACAATTTAGCTGTGTTCCTAGAGCCAAGATCAATTTTTAAGATAACCTCAATTAAGTCATGATCAGTAGAATTCGGTCATTATCAGAAATCAGGAAAACTCAGTAGTATTTAGTTCAGTCCTTAGTAACTCAGTCAGTTAACAGAATTCAATAATATTTCATCAGTCAACGGGATTTAGTGAACTCAGTCCAGTTCAGTCCAGTATACTCAGTTCAATATCTATTCAATTGGAGTAGGATCCAACATCGAGTAAACCTAAGGATAGGAACTCACCCACCAGTAGAGGGTGTGATTCTTAGAAGTAGTACTTGCATTCCATAACTACATAGCCAGCATAGATTGAGACATCAAAACCTATCAAATGAGGGTTGATGAGGTGGCTTAATGTATAATATAAGGGTCTCGCCATTCTCGTTAGAGTACCTAGCAGATAAGGGTCACTCACAGCTTGTCCTTACTAGTGGCGCAGTATTGACACTCTTCCAATTGGGGTTATAGATTGGACCCTAACTCAGTTATAATATGTTATTAGGGGTATGTCGGTTAGATGACTACCTCCCACAGTCTTAGTCTTAGTCTTTAGTAAAGAACTCAGATAGTTCTACAGATTTTAGGACTGTCAAATATAGTCACTCAGCTTAATACGGAACTCATCTAGTTCTACTAGAATTAGGATTTTCAGACACAGTTACTCAATTATCAGTTATATTAGTTATCAATAATTCATGATTATTAGTAAACTCAGTATTCAGAATCCTTATGATTTTAGTTACAGTTATGTATTCATGCATGTATCCTCACGTAGTCATGTTCATTTTATTTAGTTAGTTTAGTTCATACATATGAACTCTTGCATTTAACCTTACCTCACTTTGCGTACCAGTACATTCACACGTACTAACACATACTTTCCTTTTGTGCTATGGTGTTTTATACCATAGATTCGGATGCTTAGGTTCTCAATTGCACTTAGCAACTTAGATATCAGTAGTCAGAGTCAATAGTGAGTCCTCATATTTAGAGGACATGATTATTTCATTCTTTCAGTATTTAGTTATTTTTTGTAGATGGAGTTAGTTGGGGACATGTCCCATCAACTCCTTATTTAGACAGTTTAGAGGCATTCAGACTATAACATGTTCAGAAAGTTATTTCAGTCTTGGTATTATCATACCTTGTTCAGACATTGTTTTATTCAGTAATGTTTAGTATTTTGAACCTTACGAGAAGTTTTTCACTAGATTTTTGCTTTTATTTAAGTTATATTATTATTACAATATTACTATTATTCAGTTCTCAGTTATAGATATCAGTCATGGGTTAGGTAGTGGTCCTTCGGGATTGTTAGCACCATGTAACATTTGGGGTACCAGACTCAAGGAATTACATTGTAGTGCTAGCTTGACTGTATTGCTTGTAGTAGTATTATTGGAGTCTTTTCATGATATTGATGCTTAAATGAAGAGTTTTTTAATGATGAACACGACTTTAAGTGCGGGGTGGTGATCTTAGGTTTATTTATGCACCTAAGTGTCGTTATCCATACTTGTTTAGCTTTATTTTGCATACTTTTTTGTGTGATTATTGAGTGAGACTTTGCATAAATGAGCATCTATGTGTTTATTTATGTGTTTATAGTGTTTAAGGTGTGTTCATAATGAGTTTAGAGTCAAAACATTAAGTTAAAGTTCAAACGCAAAAACTAGTACTCTTAGCTTGAGCTATGTTCTTTTCTACTTCATCGCATTGGATTCTATGTGGTTTTGAGATCTAATTTGTGGTGTGTGATATTATAAAATGCTTGATGAGTTTATAAAGATGATGTATTGATTATATTCAAGTTGTAATATAAGATGAAATACAACCACAAACTTAGACTTGAAGGCCAAAGGCATGGGGCTAAGCTTGTTGAAATCTAGAAAATTGGGACAGATTAGCGTACCACGCTGCCTAGATGGCACAATAAGGTTGTGGAAAGCCCTTTTATGTATTCTAAGATGTTTTTTACATTATCCCTCCATGATTTCAACGTTCCACTGACCCTATTCTCCGTGATAAGGGCATGGTGCAGAGGCTATGTAAATTCGGCAATTTTCGTCCTAGTATCATTAGACACTTAAACAATATTGTAGACACCTTGGATGCCCTTAGGGCTTTGTGAAATGTTGGATAAGGCTTCAATTAGGGGTTTTATTACTTTATTTTAGTTTGTTTATGGATTATCATGTATTCATCTATTGTGATTACGTGTATGTCCATGAGCGGCTAAATACCCTTTTTTCGGGGTTAAGGCCAAAAACATGATTACTCTTGTTGTGTATTGACTTGGTTTTGGTTATTTATCATTGTTGGGTTTTTGTTTATCCTTGTTTTCCCTATTTTAAGGATTCATGACCCTTAGAATACATGCTTAATTCTATCATGAACCTAAAATGAGGAATGATAGGATATAATGCGGGATATATAAAATAAGATTGCAATCTTAATTGAATGATTTTATGATTTGTATTTAGGATAGAAATATACCTAAGTTCCCTATTTGGTTCAATTATGATATAGAACATGATGTATTTAACTTAGTTCTCATATCCTCACTCAACGATATAGTTACAGAGGCTATCTTAGATAATTGATTAAAGGCTTAGAAGGCCATAGTCATAATATCGACCCCGTGAACCAACAATCAAGATAATTAACTTAGCCAACAAAGTCACATATCTTAGTATGATTGTTCGTAGTGCCTTAATCCTGGGTTTCTCCCCATTATTGTCTAAGAACTTTACCGCATTATTTTAGTCTACTTTTATTCTTAACTCTTAAAAACTTTTGTGGTTCCTTTTGCCCTTTTGTTTTATCTTTGAAGTTAGACTGGATTAAGATAGTTATTTAACACTAGTCCATGTAGGATTGATACTTGGATTTTTCATAAGGACACTATATTACTTGGGTAGACCACGTACACTTGTGTGTGTGCTTGGGCGCAACAAAGGGTCCGTGTTGAAGGTTTTCGAACGCGATTTTATTCTTTGGAGGTAGGTTATGGATTAACTTTCTTCATACTAGGATGGGTAATTAGTATTGATATATAAACATGTTATGGGTGTGGGAACTAATCATGGAAATGACTTTATTACTATTTTGTATCTGTGTAGGGTCATTTGTTGTTTTTATTTGGTGGGGGTTTGAGACATTATTTTCTATGTATGGCCGTATGGGGTCTTCTACAATACTTTTGGACAGGTGTTTATGTATTGGTGGTTTTATTCTTTGTGGAAAATATCTAAGTTGATGTTTACATGGTATCAAATAAAATATTTTTGTATATCTTACTCTATTGATTTATGGACTATATTGGATTATGGATGGTTGTTATATTGAGTGGATTTGTGGCTTACATAGTTGGTATATTGGTTGTATTTGGAAATTCTCATTTTGGTTGGCTATTAGCATTACATCCTCATATCATATACACTCATGAAATATTGGTACAACCATAGAAATAATGGTTTTTTCTGACAAAAAATATGAAATCTTACAAAATCCTTTACCAATGTATTTCTCAGAGAGGAGCTATAAATGTTGGATAGGTATTGGATATTGAATTGTATATGGATTGTAACCCCCCATGGGTTATACCTTAGGAGCGCATCTCGATAGGTGTATGTGGAGGTTGTCCGATAACCTCAAGCATCATATCATAATCATCATCATTCCATTACATATATAGTGCACATTCTGTGTTGTATTTCATTCTTGATTTGATATCTATCTATTTGGGCTTCTTTTTCACACTTGTATTTGGTATATGATATATTATAGAATTATTAGTGCAGACGGTGTGGGATATCATTTGGTATATTTTTTGATTAGAGGTGATGTGCCTATAGAGTGTATTTTAAATACTTTATTTTCTACTTTTCCCAGTCAGCCTATGATACCTACTGAGTACAAGTGGATTGTACTCACCCTTACTACGCCATTTAGGTGTAGATCCAGGTACGAGTATGCCGCACGATAGTTGATTCAGGAGGTATTTGGAGTATTTTTGAGGTAGCAGTCAATCTATGCTTCCAGAGTTGATATACTACCTCTTCTTGCTTAGTTTATGTATTGTTTTCATATTCAGAGACAAATATGTTCCTTTTGGACTATCAGTTATATATTTTGACGTTCTTACTATTAGTTATGTATTTTGAATTTGAGATCTTTCTAGTTGGTTATTACACTGTTGTAACACCTTGGTTTTTTGGTCCTTGAAGATTTCTAAAATTTTATCCTCACTGCCTTGACTACGACTTACCCTACAAGTCATAGGGAGTCTTGACGAATCGTTGGACTCAAATGGTAACCTAAATAGTAAGTGTGTGACTATGTTTTTCTATGAGTACAAGTGGCTCACTAAGAGTCGTAAGGACTTATTACGAGTCGTTGGGTGCAAATCATAGGATGTCCAGTGTTTACCCCAAATTGGTTATGTGTTGACTTCGACTGGACCCTTCGATTTGTAAGGTCCCATTATGAGTCGTATCAGTTAAGTTATAGGGTCAATAATGAGTGGGTGCCTTAGAAACTGTCTTGTCTACAATTCTTGGTAACGATTCATAATGCATCACTACGAGTTGTATAGTGACCCCTAGTCACTGACGACTGAATTTTAGTTTTTAAACTGATGGTACTTTGGAAGATTCCCTTCTCACCTAATTAAAATCCCACGTTCATAAAGCACTTAAGGGGGTTATTTCTCATTCATTACTTTCTCAAACAATTCCAAATCTCTTTCTCATCTTTCAAGCAACTATACTTAGGGTTTCCAAGAAGTAGGTCACCCAAGGGCTCAAAGGTTGAATTCTTTCTGTAAAACTTGGTATTTCAAGCATGTTACTCTTCCCTAATAACTAATTTGGTAAAAACATATATTTTAAAGTATTGTTCGTATGGTATTGATGTTGATTTTGAAACATGGTTGAGGGTCTTGAATAAGTGTTGTTTATGTGATATTTCATATTTGTCCCTACACTAGTTACATTTAAACGGTGGTTTTAAAATTAATTTGATGCATGGGTATGGTGATCAAACTAAGGGCATGTGATTTCTCCAAACTTGTGACATTTGAAATGGTTATGACCTCAGCCCCATAGTGTGGAATTAGTTTTTGAGTATGAAAAGTGTGCACATTGAACTACTCCTGAACTGTTGTATAAAGTTAAAATGTCAATAAAGTGTAATGATTTTGAAATTAAAACTTATGGGGCTGTATAATTCCCCAAGATAATATATAATTGAACCAATGGGGCTATGAATGTTTCCCCAATAATGAAATTATTTCGGCATGTTGATATTACCTTGCAAAGGTAGTTGGTATGACGATACCAACAATGTATGCCTAAATATGTATCTTGGTTCAAGGAATGCGAATGAGTGATAATTGTTTTAATTTGGCATTAATGAGGGTTTTGTAGTTGAGTTATAAAAGTGGGGGTCCCGAGGGACCAATATTGGAAATCGTGGTTGCCGACTTGGGGTCTATATGATCGATTGGTTCAAGTCCTCCTTATTATTTTTTATGATTGAGAGGTTTGAGTCCCCTATAATATATTACATGATGGGGTGCTTGTGTAACCCTTATGTGCCAAGAGGTTCGAGTCTCCCATAGTGCATATGTATACCCTCTGGTTCATGCGGCCATAGGCACTAAGGCCCTACCAGCTGAGAGAGAGCTGGGCCTATATAGCCCGCGGGTGCCTTTTTATGTTATGATGGTTGAGCTACACAATCCAGGCTAAGGTTTTCAAAGTTTATGTTAATCCTTGTTCCCTACCCGGTATGTGATATTATGAATATATGAAATTTCATATAATGTTGTGCATGGATTTTAGACTGGTTTTGAATTGTTATTCATGACATTATCTTATCCCATATCCCTGATTTATATGCTAGCTCTCCAACCGCTAATCATTTTTGAACGCTGTATCCTCATGCAATACAGGCACCAGAGATACCTCTACTTTTCCTACACAGAGTTAGGTGGGTCAACTCAGTTTGTTGGTTCGATGTAGTAAAGTGGTGTGCTTTCATTCTCAAAAAGGCTTAGGTATTTCATCAATTTTTATTTTTAGATATGAGTTGATAGTTTTTACTATCATTAACATTATCATTGTCATTGTCATCTGTCAGAGTCGGGGATGTGTCCCGACCAAGATTGATTTTTGGTTCTTTTATTAGAAGGCTTTGTTAGATTACTGTGGAATTAGGTGATGTTCATCGATTGTTTTGGCTGGTTATTGGTTATTGGTTATAGACTTATCTTTTATTCTTTAAATCTTATCTTGTGCTATCTTGTTATATGTTTGGAATTCATCCGACATTGAGGATATTATGTTTTTTGGTTAGGTGCAAAGGGGTGTTCTCCGGTCCCCAGTGAACTTGAGACACCCATCACGGCCAGGTCCTGGTTTGGATTATGACAAAGATGGTATCAACGCCTAGGTTTGGTGTCATTGGGTATCCATAAAGCTTATCAAGTAGAGTCTCTTTTATGGATGTGTAGCGCACCACACTTATAGGGGAGAGGCTACAAGGTATTTAGGAATGTTTCCCTTTCTTTCTATTCTATTTCGAGCTATATAGTCTAAGGTCTTGAATCTTCTCTAATTCGCATATGTTCACTTTTTAAATCATCCCTTCCAAAAGATCTGATGTTCGTGGAAACTCTTCTGTCATATCTAAGAACTATGTGGATAGAGCTCGTCCTACTCTAGGAGTTCAGATCTGGTCTAGGGTCATGACTTTTGATTTCCCTAATGGAGCTCCATCGGTTCCACCTATACCTCCTCAGGCACCTCAAGATGGTATGTTCAATGCTGAGTTTCACTAATCAATTCATTTGCTTAACCAGTTGGTGGCCATCCTGACTGAGTGTGTCATTTTTGTTGCTCTATCCTCCGAGGCCATTAAAGTTGGCCAATTTATGAGATTGAGTCCTTCAATTTTCACTAGTTCTAAAGTTGAGGAAGATCCTTAAAATTTTATTGTTGAGATGGAAAAGATCTTTCGTGTAATGCATGCTACTGATGTAGAGGGTATAGAGTTCGCAGCTTATCAGTTGAAGGATGTAGCATACCATGGTATGAAGTATGGGAGAAGCTTAGGGGCGATGATGCTGAGTAAGCTTTATGGGATGACTTCTTTAGTAATTTTCTTGATCGCTTCTTTATTCAGGAGTTGAGGGAGGTGAAGGCTGAGGAATTTGTGAATTTAAAGCAAGGCAGGATGACAGTAAAAGGGTTTCATCAACTTTCATATTATGCTCCAAAATTATTATCTAGCATGAGGGATAGAATGAGAAAGTTTGCCTTTAGGTTATCTTGTAAGTTGTTCTTGGAGAGAAAGGCTACCTTGTTGAATAAATATATGGACATATCTATACTTGTGGTGTATATGCAACAAGTGGAAGATGAAAAGAGAAGTAAGGAAAGATGAGTGAAAGGTAGAGTAAGAAATTTTGCTACTTGGAATAGGGTGGAGGTCAACAACTGAGTGGTAGAGACGGTGGAAAGTGGTCTATGAAAAGGTGAGACAATTTTGGTTCCTACTCTATGGCTAGTACTCTTTATCCAAAACCATTGGATGATCATCATTCTAAGTGTGATAGTAGGTTTAGAGCACCAAGATCCTAGCCTCAAGTTAGTGGGGCTTAGTCAGCTCCATCATATCCTCTTTGAAGATTCTATGGTCAGGGTCACCGTGGTGTTTGTGAAGAGGGAAGGAATAAGTGCTTTAAATTTGGTCAGATTGGTCATATTCAGAGGGATTGTCCTTCCAAGGTTGCTTCTAGGGAAAACAAGATTCCTGTTGCTACTTCATCAACTCCTACACTAAAATATGCTTTTTCTGCTTCTGGCTTCGACACTAGACAAAACCGTTTGCACGCTCTTGCCATTCGCCAGGATAATGAGATAGTCCCTAATGTTGTTACTAGTATGCTCAAAATTTTCTCTTGTGATATATATTATCTGCTTGATCCCGGGTCTACCCTCTCTTATGTAACCCTTTATGTGACTATTTATTTTGGTTTTGACCCTGAGTGTATTTCGGATCCCTTTTCTGTGTCTACCTCAGTAGTTGATTCCATTGTGGCTAGAAAAATCAATAAGGGTTTTGTGATGTCGGTCTATTATAGGGAGACCTTGGTGGATCTGATAGAGTTGGACATGTTAGCCTTTGATGTGATTTTAGGGATGGATTGGTTGCATTTATGCTATGCATCTCTTGATTGTCGAACCTGAAAGGTTAATTTCCTTTTCCCAAATAAGCAGGTGATCGAATGGGAAGGTAGTTCCCTAGTACCTAAGGGAAGGTTCATTTCATATCTTAAACCTCAAGAATTAGTTTCCAAATAGTGCCTCTATCACTTAGTACATGTTAAGGTTTCTAGATACAAAGGTCATTCTTTGCAGACTATCCCTATGGTAGGTGAATTTCCTGTTCCATGATGATCTTTCTGGTGTTCCTTCTGATATGAAATATTTTGGAATTGATCTTCTTCCGGATACTCATCCTATTTCTATTACTCCTTATAGAATGGCTCTGGCTGAGTTGAAAGAACTCAAGGGGTGTTGAAAGATCTCCTAGATAAGGGTGTTATCTGCCCTAGTGTGTTTGCGTGGGGTGCTCTTGTTCTTTTCGTGCGGAGGAAGGATGGGGCCCTTTGGAAGTATATTGATTACCGCTAATTAAATAAGGTGACCGTAAAGAATAAGTATCCCCTTTCGAGGATTGATCATATGTTCTATCAACTTTAGGGTGCTAAGTTCTTTTCTAAGATCGACCTTCGGTCGGGTTATCAACAGTTGATAATTAGGGAGATGGATATTCATAAGACTGCTTTTCGAACCCGGTAAGGTTATTTTGAGTATTTGGTGATGTCTTTTGGTCTAACCAATGACTCGAAAATATTTACGGATCTTATGAATTGGGTTTTCTATCAATTTTTGGATTTGTTTATGATTGTCTTTATTAATGATATTTTGGTAGATTATAAGAGTGAGGCAGATCATGACTATCACCTCCGCCTTGTTTTTCAAACCTTGAAAGATCAACAGTTGTATTCGAAGTTCTCAAAGTATGAGTTTTGGTTAAATGTTGTGACAACTGGTATATATTATTTCTAGTGGAGGAATCACGGTGGATCCACAGAATGTTGTGGTGGTTAAGAAGTGGTCTAGACCTACGACTCCAACCGACATTCGGTGCTTTTTGAGTTTAGCTAGTTATTATAGAAGGTTTGTGGAAAGTTTCTCTTCTATTGCTGCCCCATTGACTTAGTTGATTTAGAAGAAAGTAAAGTTCTTGTGGTTTAATGCTTGTGAGGGCAGTTTCAAGAAGCTGAAGTATAAATTGGCTTTGACTCTGATCTTGATTCTACTTGAGGGAACTTATGGTTTTGTTGTCTATTATACCGCGCTCCGAGTGGGATTGAGTTATGTGTTAATGCAATATGGCGAGGTGGTTGCGTATGCTTTTAGACAATTGAAAGTCCATGAGAAGAATTATACGACTCATGATTTGGAATTGTTAGCTATGGTAATTGCATTAAAAATTTGGTGGCATCATTTGTATGGGGTCTATATTGATATTTATTTTTATTATATGATCCTACAATGCGTGCTTATTCAGAAGGAGCTAAATCTCAGGCAAATGAGGTGGCTTGAGTTGCTTAAGGACTATAGCATGAGTCTTCACTATCATCCAGGTAAAGCTAATATAGTTGCTGATGCTCTTAGTAGGTTGTCCATGGGAAACTTATCTTATATGGATGAGGAGAAGCAGGGTGAAAGGATATTCATCGTTTAGCTAATCTTAAAGATTGTCTCTTAGATTCGAAGGATGGTAGTGTGATTATTCAAGAGGTGGTAAAGTCTTCTCTTAGAGCGGAGGTAAAGGAGAAGCAAGTGTTGGACCCTACCTTGATGCAAATCAAGAATGGTGTGGGTAGGTAAAAGGTAAGGGCTTTCGTAATGGTATCTTGAGATACCAAGGAAGATTATATGTTCCCAATGTTGATGGGTTGCGAGGAAGAATTTTGGAAGAAGCTCATATCTCGCATTATAATATTAATCCTGGTTCGACAAAAATGTATTATGATCTTAAAGAGATTTATTGGTGGAATAATATGAAGAGAGATATGGCCAATTTTATGGCTAAGTGCATAATGTTTCAGCAAGTGAAGGTGGAGCACTTGAGGTTTGGTGGGTTGACTCAAGAGATTGAGATGCCACTATGGAAATGAGAGATAATATAGATTTTGCTATTGGTCTTTCGTGGTCTTTCCAGTAATTTGATTTGATTTGGGTCATCATGGATAGGATGACTAAATCTGCCTACCTCTTGCCAGTGAGGACTAATTTCTTTTCTGAGGATTATGCCAATTGTTCATTGAGGAGATCGTGAAGTTGCATGGTACTTCAATTTTCATCATGTCTGATTGGGATACTTAATTCTCATCTCACTTATGGCAATCCTTTCATAGAGGTTTGGGGGATATGGTGAGACTTACTACCTCTTTCTACCCGCAGATGGTTGGGCAAGTTGAAAGGATAATTTAGGCCGTATTTAATTTTGGTGGTAGTTGGGTTGACCACTTGTCTATCATATAATTTGCCTATGGTAGGCTCTGTTTGAGGCCTTATATGGTTGGAGGTGTAGGTCTCTTATTGAGTAGTTTGAGGTTAGTAAAAATAAGTTATTTGGCCCTGATTTGGTTCCCTAAGCCATGGAGAAGGTGAAGGTGATTCGGGATAGGCTTAAGGCTGTCCAAAGTCGCCAAAAGTCTTATGCGAATGTAAGGCAAAGGGAGTTGGAGTTCAGTGTTGGTGATTGGATGTTTTTGAAGGTTTCTCCCATGAAGGGAGTGATGCAGCTTAGTAGGAAGGGAAAACTAAGGCCCTGTTGTGTTCGTCCATACTTGGTTGTTAAGAGAGTTGGTAATGTTACATATGAATTGAAGTTTCCTTCTAGTTTGATCTTCATTCATTCGGTTGTTCATGTTTTAATGTTGAGAAAGTGCGTGGGTGATCCTTCGGCAGTTGTTCCCTTGGAGGTAAAGAAGAAGCAAGTGTTGGACCTTACCTTGATGCAAATCAAGAATAGTGTGGGTAGGTAAAAGGTAATGGCTTTCGTAATGGTATCTTGAGATACCAAGGAAGATTATATGTTCCCAATGTTGATGGGTTGCGTGGAAGAATTTTGGAAGAAGCTCATATCTCGCATTATAATATTAATCCTGGTTCGACAAAAATTGATCTTAAAGAGATTTATTGGTGGAATAATATGAAGAGAGATATGGCCAATTTTATGGCTAAATGCATAATGTTTCAGCAAATGAAGGTGGAGCACTTGAGGTTTGGTTGGTTGACTCAAGAGATTGAGATGCCAGTGTGGAAATGAGAGATAATATAGATTTTGCTATTGGTCTTCCGTGGTCTTGCCAGTAATTTGATTCGATTTGCGTCATCATGGATAGGATGACTAAATCTGCCTACTTCTTGCCAGTGAGGACTAATTTCTTTTCTGAGGATTATGCCAATTGTTCATTGAGGAGATCGTGAAGTTGCATGGTACTTCAATTTTCATCATGCCTGATTGGGATACACAATTCTCATCTCACTTATGGCAATCCTTTCATAGAGGTTTGGGGGATATGGTGGGACTTACTACCTCTTTCTACCCGTAGATGGATGGGCAAGCTGAAAGGATAATTTAGGCCTTCAAAGATATATTTCAGCCTTGTGTATTTGATTTTGGTGGTAGTTGGGTTAACCACTTGTCTCTCATATAATTTGCCTATGGTAGGCTCTGTTTGAGGCCTTATATGGTTGGAGGTGTAGGTCTCCTATTGAGTAGTTTGAGGTTAGTAAAAATAAGTTATTTGGCCCTGATTTGGTTCCCTAAGCGATGGAGAAGGTGAAGGTGATTCGGGATAGGCTTAAGGCTGTCCAAAGTCGCCAAAAGTCTTATGCGAATGTAAGGCAAAGGGAGTTGGAGTTCAGTGTTGGTGATTGGATATTTTTGAAGGTTTCTCCCATGAAGGGAGTGATGCAGCTTGGTAGGAAGGGAAAACTAAGGCCCTGTTGTGTTCGTCCATACTTGGTTTTTAAGAGGGTTGGTAATGTTGCATATGAATTGAAGTTGCCTTTTAGTTTGATCTTCATTCATTCGATTGTTCATGTTTTAATGTTGAGAAAGTGCGTGGGTGATCCTTCGGCAGTTGTTCCCTTGGAAAAGGTGGGCATTTTGGACTGCTTGTCTTATGAGAAAGTTTTGGTCGAGATTTTAGATCGGCAAGTCCCCCGGTTGCGAACCAAGGATGTGGCATCGGTAAAGGTTCTTTGGAGGAACCAAAAGATCGAGGAAGCTATGTGGGAAGACGAGGAGGATATAAAGTTCAAGTATCCATTCTTGTTCCCTATTCTCGATATTCATGCTTGAGGTATGCATATTCCTTAACATTTTATTTTCTAACTTTGATAAAGGAAATTGTAATTTCCTTGGTATCTTTGTTTTCTGTCTATGTTAAAGGCAAGTGTGATTATGTTGGAGTCATATCATGCTAATAAATACCTTGTCCTATCATTCAGAGGATGAATGATTCTAAAGGGGGAGCGTGTAACACCCCGACTTTTGGTCCTTGAAGATTTCTAAAATTTTATCCTCAGTGCCTTGACTACGAATTACCCGATGAGTCGTAAGGAGTCTTGATGAGTCATTGGACTCAAATCATTACCTAAATAGAAAGTGTACGACTAAGTTCTGCTCTGAGAATGAGTGGCTCACTAAGAGTCGTAAGGAGTTGTTATGAATCGTTGGGTGTAAATCGTAGGATGTCCAGTGTTTTCCTCAAATGGGTTCTGTGTTGACTACCATTGAACCCTACAATTTGTAGGGTACCATTACGAGTTGTATCAGTTGATTCATAGGGTCAACAGTGTATGGGTTCCTTGGAAACTGTCTTAGCTACGACTCATGGTATCGATTGGTAATGAGTCTCTATGAGTCGTATAGTGACCCGTAGTTACTGGCGACTAAATTTCAGCTTTTAAATTGAGAGAACTTTGGACTATTCCTTCTTACTCAATTAAGAGGGTTATTTCTCATTCATAACATTCTCAAACACTTCTAAATCTCTCTCAAGTCTCTCAAGCAGCCATATAGAGGGTTTCCAAGAAGTAGGTCATCCTAGGGCTCAAGGATTGAATTCTTTCTTTGAAACTTGGTATTTCAGGCATGTTACTCTTCCATAATTGCTAATTTGTTAAAAACATATGTTTTAAAGTGTTGTTCATATGGTATTGATGTTGGTTTTGAAACATGGGTTAAGGATCTTGAATAATTGTTGTTTATGTAATGTTTCATGTCTGTTCCTGCATTGGTTACATTTAAATGACAGTTTTAAAATTAATTTGATGCATGGGTATGATGAATAAACTAAGGGAGTGTGATTTCCCTCAACTTGTCACATTTAAAGTGGTTATGACCTCATCCCTATAATGTGAAATTGATTTTTGAGTATGAAAAGTATGCATATTGAACTACTCTTAAACTATTGCATAAAGTTAAAAAGTCAATAAAGCATAATGGCTTTGAAATTGAAACTTATAGGGTTGTGTGATTCCCTAAACTATTGTATAATTGAATCAAAGAGGCTATGAATGTTTTCCCAATAATGAAATTATTTTGGCATATTGATATTACCTTGCAAGTGTAGTTGGTATGACGATACCAATAATGTATGCCTAAATGTGTATCTTGGTCCAAGGAATGGGAATGTATGATAATTGTTTTAATTGGGCTTTGATAAGGTTGTGTAGCTGAGTCGTGAAAGTGAAGGTCCCAAGGGACAAATATTGAAAACCGCGGTTGCCTATGCGAGGGTTTATATGACCAGGTGGTTTGAGTCTCCTTTATTATTTACATATGATTGAGAGGTTTGAGTCCATTATATTATATTACAAGATTGGGTGCTTGTCTCATCTTGATTTGCCGGGAGGTTTGAGTCCCCCATAGTGCATATATATACCCTCTGGTTCGTGCGGATACACGCATTAGAGCCCTACCAGTTGGGGGAGAGATGGGCCCATATAGCTCGTGGGTGCCTTCTTATGTTATGAAAGTTGAGCTACACAATCCAGGCTAAGATTTTCAAAGTTCATGTTAAGCCTTTTTCCCTACCCTCACATGTGATATTATGAATATATGAAATTACATATAATGTTGTGCATTGAATTTTGGACTGATTTTGAATAGTAATTCATTATTTTATCCTCTATCCCCAAGTTACATTCTAGCTCTCCAACTGCTAATCATCTACGGATGCTGTATTCCCATGCGATGCAGGCACCAGAGATACCTTTACTTTTTCTGAGCAAGGTTAGGTGGATCGGCTCGATTCTTCGGTTCGTTGTGGTGAAGTGATGAGCTTCCATTCTCCAAAAGGCTTAGGCATTTCATCAATTTCAATTTTTAGATTTGAGTTGATAGTTTTCATTATCATTAAAATCATCATTGTCATTGTCATCTGTTGGAGTCGAGGACATGTCCCGACTAAGACTTTTGGTTCTTTTGTTAGAAGGCTTTGTTGGATTACTGTGGACTTTGATGATGTTGGTAGGTTGTTTTGGTCGGTTACTGGTTGTCGGTCATAGACTTATCTTTTATTCTTTAAATCTTATCTTGTGCTCTCCTGTTATATGTTCTAAATTCATCGGACATTGGAGATATTGCATTGTTTGGTCAGGTGCAAAGGGGTGTTGCGGTCCTCGGTGGACTTGAGATATCCGTCACGGTCAGACCCTGGTTCGGGTCGTGACAATTGTGGCACCAAATGTTGGAATAATTATAGTATCTTTGTTATGTATTTTTTTTGGTTATTATTGTATATGTGTACTTCTACTTCATTCTAGAAGTCTTACCTTGGATTTTGGTTTTGTTTTTTCTTTTCATATCAGTTTGTGTGATAGGCTTACTTGTCCAGGCTTGCCGCGACAAGTGCCATCACGATCCTTGATTTTTGTATCGTGACACAATGTGTGCTTTGTTCTAATTAACTTGGTCCACACAACTGTGATCTATCATTGGGTTCTGTCCTCCCGGAGATACGTGACATGCTTCTAATCTATCTATGTTTTAAGGTTATTTTTATCCTATACAATTTGATACATGGGATAATGTGAGACACACTCCAACAAATGTGATGTTTTACGATGAAATTTCTCTGTAGTAAAAAATTCATCGCCAATTATGCGCTTTTGGTGACAAAGATTATATTTTCGTTGTCACATGAACGAGTCACATATTTTTAGTGACAAAAATTAAATCTTATTACAAATGTTTTGTCTTTAAAGCTTTTCCACTAAAAAAATAAATTAGCGCCAATTATCAATTAATTTTAGCCAGACTTTGAGGATGTGAGTGACAATCAGTTTCGTCGCTGAAATTCTTTTACAATTTGTAACAATCCTCAAATTCTTGACTCACATACTTTCAGTGATAAAAATAAAATTCGTAGTAAATATTGTCTACAAAAATTTTCTACCAAAAATATAAATTGGCGTTATTATTATAAAATTTTAGCCACAAATTTGAGGATATTGGTACCGATAATGTTGTTGACGATTAGGACAACCCATCTTTTGTCTTTTATTTGTTTAAGTTTTAGATACCAGACATATTCTAAAATATGCAATTGAATCAGAGACGTAGTAATATTTGTAATTAGATAGTGTAAACTTTAGTCATGAATTGTATATTATTGGTGACCTTAGTTTTTGTCACTAATAGTATAAATAGTTAGTGTGAATTATCATTTTATCTCTATATAATGTATAAAATTATTTTAGATATGTTTAAAAGTTCGTCGTTAATTATTTACTCTCCGTGATAAAATTATTTTTCTATTAATTGTATATTATTTTTGACCTTTAATTTGGTCATTAATAGCATAGACAATTAGTGACAATTATCATTTTGTCTTGGTTATCTACAAAATAATTTATCTACATTGCAATATATTTCATGAATTATTTATTCTTTGTTACCAAATTATTTGTCGTCTGAAATGATTATGCTATGCACTTTTAACGAGGAAATAGAAGTTTTGCAGAATTTTTCTTTTGTCAGTATAACATCTTGTAGTGACAATTTTGTTTCGTCAGTAAAAGAAACATTTTAATGACGCCATGATCATTTTTAACTAGAAATTGTAATAAAGCAGTTGTCACTATTTTATATACTAGTTTAGGTGTACGCGCCTTGCACGTGAACCTCGTTTTAATAAGTTCAAATATTACACTAAATATGATATTTATTTAAATAATAAAGATGAATATTATAATTAAATTTAATATCTTTTGATTATGTAAACATGGAGAATTTATTTATTAAATCTAATCTTTACCAAAAATATTTTTAAAAGTCGATCGACATTCATCTACCATTTGTAAATTGCAACAAAATAATACAATGACAGAAACATCAAAATGATACAATTATATCTAATCTTTACACACAAAAATTTTCTCAAAGTTGTCCGACACTCATCTATTACCTGTAAACAATAACAAAATAATACGACAAAAGAGATATCAAAATAATACAACTAAACCTAACCTTTACATAAAAAAATTCCTCAAAGCCGACCAACATTTATTTATCACTTGTAAAATGCAACAAAATAATATGATAAAAGTGATATCAAAACTATATAATTAAACTTAAATTTTGCACACAAAAATTTCTCAAAGCCGAGCGAGATTCATCTACGAACGGTAAACTATCACAAAATAACATACTAATAGAGACAGTGACGGAGCCAGAATTTTCAGCAAGGGGGTTCTCAAGTGAACATACGATCTAACCGAAAAATAATTTTAACCATGTATATATAGTATAATTTTTTATTGAAGGGGGTTCGGATGAACCCCTTAACTTACATGTAGCTCCGCCCCTGAATAGAGATATTAACAATAATACAATTGAACCTAAGCTTTACCTTAAAAAATTTTTCAAAGCCGACACACACTCATCTAACATCTGTAAATTAAAATAAAATAATAAGATAATAATGATATCAAAACAATACAATTAAACCTAACCTTTACACAAGAAATTCTTCAAAGTTAACTGACATTCATCTACGACCTGTGAACTATAAAAGAAAAATATAATAGTGATCACAAGGCTTTGATTTTTATCTAACTAATTCTTATCTGAGCAAAAATTTTGACCCTAAAAATGATTTTGAATGAAAATAAAGTATGTATATATACACACACATGTTGAATTCTATTATACTGACAAAAACAGTGAAGAAGTTGAGGGTTAGAAAATCAAGCATCCACCAATCTAGACATGCAATCGAATCAAGTTAGATGAGCATCAATCATATTTTCTCAATAGGCAAATCGGTTTGTTCTCTACATCTCAATATTTATAAAAGTATTTTCTTAATAAAGTCCTATTTTAGGAGTATTTTTATAATTGAACAGTAGAAAGGAAAATATTAATTAATTCTCCTCCCATATATTTTAGGAAGTCTAGTAGAAAGAAAAATATTAGTTAATTCTCCTACCATATATTTTAGGAGTCCCATATATTTTAAAAAGTCTAGTTAATATAATAAAAATAATTAAATAATAAATTAAAGAAATAGTGAAAAGACAGTTTTGTCTAAAGAAGAGTCTTTTAATGAAGGGCAAAAAGTTTAAATCAGATCTTCACACTTTTAATATATTATAGATTATAGATATAAATTTAGGGACAAAAAAATAATTCATACGTAAAAATCCTTTTTTAAAGACAGTAAATTTTTCCACCTACAAAATACATATAACATTAGAGACAAAATACGCCGTCACCAATTATACTAAATAGTTAGTGATGTATCAGTTTTGCCGGTCTTAGTAACCTCTTTAGTGACGAAAATATGCTATTATCTACAAAATTTTATAATTTCTAATACGATTTTTCTCCTCATAAATACTATGAATTTAGGGATGAAAAATACTTTCAAAGTAAATACAAGTCTATTTAGTGATAAAATACTAAGTCGTCTCTATATATATTTAGTGGCCATATTTAGGTACAAATAATTGATGATTTTTTTATCTCAAGAGTTCTTTTTGTAACAAAATATGATTTTCTAGTAACAAATATATTTACCACTAATAATCAAATTTGTTGTACTTATATCCAAGGATTAAATTTATTATCTTTGATTGAAACTTTTAACTTTATCTAGACTTAATTCTAGTTTATTGTAATGACCCGTCCGTCATTATTAAGAGGCACCTTCTCCATGGGCAAAGGATATGGGGATTTTTGAAATTCAGTCTCAAATTAGCGTGGGACGATGCAACTTAAGATTTTTGAATTTGAAATTTTGATCGTCCTGACATCATTCCGCTATAGTGGTGTTGCCATAGGACCTGACAGACCGCTAAAGCGGGATGACGGGATCAGAAACCTCAAGTACAATTTTATTTTTCTCTTTTTTCCTCTTTAGTTGCAAAAAAGATGAGGTTCATTTAAAAATTCTCCTAGGGTCACCTCATAACCTAGGAGCAATGGAATGGAGGAATTTTTGTATTAATGGGGTAAAACCCATGGTTTTCCGCTAGATCTCACGTCAGTATTCACCTTCACAATGTCAAAAACTCACATTCATGCCTCTATTGTAGCTGCTTGTAATACACGCCGGCTAGGTTTAACTGAGTAGTTTAGGCCTAAATTAGAAAGCATAAGCATGATATAGATTAATGAGGGATTCATGCCTAGGTCTTCGAGCACAGTATTGAGATGGATAAAATGGACGAAAACTAGATTAATTGGGTGGAAATTTGTTCTTATTTTTGTGCTATTGAAATTTTCCATTAATTTATGTGCTACCTTGTAGTTGTTCATCCTTGTTGCATGACTACAAATGATTTTGTACTCAGATATTAGGCTAAATCCACTAAATCCCTAAATTAGATGTGGTTAGTATTAGTGGACTTTGAAGAATCTATGATGGTAATAGATGAATGGGGAATTGAAAAAGTATCAACGTCATGATGAAATGGTGGGTTCATTGTGTACTCCTAAAATAAATACTTGAATTTAATGAATCTGACTTAATATCGCTTACTTGAATAAGCCAAGGATTGGTCTTTGGGCATCATGTAACTGATGAATATAAATTGATAAGGCCTGAATTATTAGTTGTTGGTTGGACTTAAGCATACTTGTGATTTATGTGTTAAAGGATAATTATTTCTTACATGAAATGGTTAACTTGAGTTTGACCAAGTGTCTGGAGTATTGTCTCCTTTTTGTAATGCATGTCCAGGAGAGTAAATTGTTTAATGGTATCGTAAGTGTTAATCACATGTAGTGAATTTATATTAAAGGCATAGTGATTGTACATGCGTGGTTGTTTATTCTCATTGTGGTTGTGATTATTTTGATATTTGTTTCTTATTATAGGATGTACCGGTATATAAACATATTCATAGGATTTATACTAATTATTGTAGGATGTACTGGTAGTTAGACATCTTTACAAGATTTATACTTATTATTGTAGGATATACGTATATTTGGACATCTTCATGAGTTTTATACTTATTATTGTAGGATGTACAGATATTTGGACATCTTCACAGAAGTACTTGTTATATTTGGTTTCTTATGTAAATTGGGCTTGAATTATTCACTTGGATATTGTTAGCGTCATGTATTGCTGACTTGGTGAAACAACTCGGACTTTGGCCTTTGCAAATTTCTTGAGCTTTACGCTCTCTGCCTTCTTACGACTCACTATACGAGTTGTATGGTGTGGTTACAAGTCAGGTGACCCTAGTCATAAGTTAATCAGTATGTTATTGGCCAAGTTCTGTCCTGGTTATGACAGACTCTTTATGAGTCGTATGATCATGTGACAAATGGTTAGGGTCTAGTCGTATATTTTCCAGTGTCTAAGCCCTTAGTATTCTTTGGTGGTCGCGACTAGACCATACCAATCGTATGGTCTAGTGATGACTAGGGGAAGAGAGTCATAAATTGGACAGTGTGTGGTTTCCATTTTTCTATCTTAGTGACGACTCAATGGTAAGAGTCATATGTTATGTTGACGACTCAATGACTTGACTTGTAGCCACCTGCAGACTTTTTATAGTTTTTAAGCTGAGGGTATTCTAGACATTTCCTACACCATGCCTTTAAGACCCCACATCGTATAACACCTTTTGGTCATCCATTACACAATTTACAAGATCAAACACTCTCTATACTTTCTGTAAAACTTCTCAAAAAAGATTGGGCTAGGGTTTCTTCAAGGTGGTCATCTAAGGGCTTAAAGATTAAATTCTCTTCATGAATCTTAGTAACTCAGGCATGTGACTCTTCCCTCATGGTTAGTTACTGAAAGCACATGTTTAAAGAATTATTAAAGAATCATTAATGGTGATTTTGAAAACCATGGTTGAGGGGTTGAATGCATAATATTGAGTATTATTTTTTCATTGTTTAAATTATGATTATACATGTTTTGATAATAGTTTTGCCTATGTTGGTGCATGGAAATTGTGATTGAAATGGGTCATGGTTAACCCTAACTTTGTTGGTTTTGGCTTTGATAATGGTATGCACTCAACTTGTTTGTTAAAATGTCAATTAGAATGATCTTTTCACATGTTAAATTATGTTTTAAATTAAGGCATTAGCCTATGAATGTTAATGGTTGGTAAATGTTAATGATCGGGAGGTTAGAGTCCCCCGAATAAATATATGAATGGGAGGTTCGAGTCCCCTATATTATATACATTGGTGCTTAAGCAACCTTGGTTATGTCAGGAGGTTTGAGTCCCCCCATAAAGGCATATACAGATATGGATATTCTCTAATTCGTGCGGCTACACGCACTGGAGGCCTTCCAGCTATGGAAGAGCTAGGCCTATATATCTCGTGGGTGCCTTGTTATACGATGGTTATGCTACACAACCCAGGTTAAGTCTTTCAAAGCTTATGCTAAGCCTTGTTACCTACCCCTGTATGTCATATTATATATATATGTATATGTATTTCATATAATACTATGCTTTGGATGTTGCACAGGTTTTGAACTATTACCATGACATTATTTTGTTCCTCTAACCTTGAGTTATATACTAGCGCTCCAACCGCTAACCATTTCTAAATGCTGTATCCCCATGGATACAGGTAATAAAACTTCTTTTATTGTTCCTGCATAGTGATCAGGTGTCTAACTTAGTTCGTGATTTGATATTAAAGTGGTGAGCTTCCATACTACGGAAGGCTTCATTTCATGGTCCTTATTTCCTATGTCTAAAACCTTGTTTAGACTTTGTTTTGGCTACTATCGAGAGAATGTCCTAACATTTTATTAACTTTGATTTTATAGAGGCTTTGTTGGATTACTGTGAACTTGGGTGGTTTGGTTGGTTGTTTGGTGACGACAGATTTTTTGGTTGCCGGTGGTTGGTATAAATTTATCATGAATTGTTATTAGTTTTATTCTACGTTATCTTGTTATATGTTTGGAATTTATTCGATACTTATGGTTGTTGTGCTGGTTAGGCTAGACAAAGCGGGTGATCTTCAGTCCGCATGGGACTTAAGATACCCATCACGGCCAGGCCCTGATTCAGGTTGTGACATTTGGATATTGTTAGATTCATGGATTGTTGACTTTGTTATTGTAGTACTTATGGATTGCTGACTTGGCTATCATCAGTCATGGTTTGTTGACTTGGTTATTCTGTCCACTTGACTTGTAATTGACTTAACTTGTAAAGTTACTTGAAAAAGGCTAAGTATCATAAAATTGAGGTATTATCACGTAATATATGGCTAGGATTGGTCTCGTTCTCGAAGTTATGGCTACCTGTTTCTATTAAAAGGGTTACTTAAAGGGTGCTCAATAAGGTACTTATCGTATAATTATGGTCTATGTATTGGTTATTATTGATGAGTCTAGAAAGGTTGATGTTAATGATTATTAAATAATTCGTATAGCCTTAAGGGAGTTTCAAAGATTCTACAATGCTAATGTATAATCGAATTAGGGGAACAAGACAAATTAATTCATAAATGTTTAAAACGGTTTGTATTGTTAAAGGCGGGAAACCTTAAGGGTTGGCTATTATAAAATTCATAGGTAGTTATGTAATGGGGTATGGCTTGATGACATAGCAAGCAAATGGCGGTTAAGGTTGAAGACGATAAGAGAAGGTTGCTATAAATGGTATGGCTGGTAAAAGCCAAGGGTGTTAAGGATTTTTTTTTATAAAAAAGTGCTTTGTTTATTAAATTTCAAGTCGCATGTTTCTTTTCGGATATCTATGTGATGTTTATATAATTTTTGGACCAATCAATGATGCTTATCGGTACATGTTGTTTGTACTGACACTGCTCTTGCTATACCTTTTTTGGAGTGTGGTCTGGTTGCAATATTAGTAGGTGTTTCAGGCTTGGCACGGTAAGGATCTCCAAAAACTTTTGTTATTGTTTCATGATAGGAGCTATGTCTTTTATCGTGTATTACCTCTTAGAAGCTATTGTACCTATTTATACTAGTTTTTTGGAAAAAGTTTTTTCGATTATAATTAAAAGTTTTTAAATGGATTGCAATTAAAGAAGTTTTTCTTGGTTTTTATTGACTTCCATATATAATATCGCTGGGTGGTAAGGGTTTTTCTTTCTAGGTGGATTAGAGTAGGTGCCTGCATGATACGGTAAGCAGGATCGTGAACGTTGTCCCTAATTATGCCATCCACCATGAAATTATTTTGTTCTATATCCCGTTGGGATAAACGAATTAGAAATTATAATTCCAAGATAATTTAGTTTGCATGCATTATCCCAAGATAAATTAAGAAAGAATAATGCATGCATTATCTTTGTGTATTACTAATATCTTATTTCATTTACTTTTTCAATATATATATAACTATTATTTTATTTATTTTAGGTATCATGTTATGCATATTTATACTTGGCAAAATCATGATATTAGCAACGCAACCTTTTTTAATGGATACATCTACATGGTTAAAGATATTATTGCCCCTCAAAATATTTTTCATATTCTTTCCATCATGTTTTGTGGAGGGAATTCCTCTATGTTAAGAGTCCCACATCGAAAAAGAAATAGGTAATTCGACTCCTTATATGGAGAAAACTTGTTGCGTCTTACTGTACACACAAGTGTACGTTATCACCCAAGTAGTAAAGTGACCTTTAAAAGCCACGTACCGATCCAACACCGATCTAATTCTAGCTTAACTACTAAGATTAAACAAGTGCGAATGTAACAAAAAATGTTTGAAATTTAGGAATTAAAAGTAGTTGTAAATATTGCGATAATGTAACATGTTGGAGACAATTATGGGAAAAAATTCAGGGTTAAGGCTCTACGAACAATCCTACTTATTCATACAAACTTGTTCATTTAATTAATTATCTTGGTTGTTGATTCACGGGTTGATAGCATGACTTTAGTCTTCCGAGCCTCTAATCGTCTATCTAACTTATCCCCACAACTATATCATTGAGTGGTAATGTTAGAACTAAGTTAAATGCATTTATATTTCATCCCATATACGAACAAACTGGGGAGAATTAGGTATATTTCTTTCCCAAATGCAAATTAATGTTCAATCCCTCTCCGTATAAGATCCCACTCCATATATCCCATGTTCTAATCCATTGGTCCTCCTTTCGTGTTCATAATAGAATTATTAATTTATCCTAAGAGTCGCGAATCCATAGAATAGTAAGAATAATGATATATGAACAATAAAACAATGATAATAAACATAAATCAACTCAAATATAACCTTAAGTAATCATGTTCTTGGCCTCAGCCCTATCTGAGGGTGTTTAGCCACTCATGGATTTACAACGATTCAAAAAATTGAAATTCAAATATAAAACCAAAAGTAAACTAAAGGAAAGGTTAATAACCCTAATTTCAGCCTCCTCAAGTGTATTTTCATCCCTAAAGGTCTTCCAAGGTGTATACAATAACATAGGAGTATCCTATTTATAGTTGGAATCAAGAGTTCGTTTTTAAACCATGGGTGTGACACACTAATTAATTGATGTGATAAGGGAGTGGTACACACTTATCGTGGATTATAACTGTAATTTTCCATTTTAGTTTGTGTCCAAGGGCATGGCATAACCTTATCTCGAAGGATAGAGGGAGTGGCACGCCCTAGTGCAAAGAAATTCTAGATTACATCCATGTTTGCTCCATTGATTTGGCTTTGAATTCCTTAGTGGTTGTCTTTCTACTTCAAATTCAGCACGTTTAGCGGTCCATAATTGAGTTTAACATCTCACAAGGCTTCATATATCATCAAACACCCCAAATTAGAGCTTAAACACATTGGAATCCAACAAGATAAACTAGAACAACACATAGCTTAAGCTAGTAACACTAGTTTTCTCGTCCAAACACTATGTGATCGTTTTCATTTCAAACTTTTTTTAAAAACAAAACAAGAATCATAAACAAGTAGTTTAACACTTAGATTCTCAATATATGAATATACACTTGCTACACACTAAAGAAGTTCTCAAAAATAGGCAAAATACATAGAGATTATGACAGGTGTATAAATCTACCTAAGCTCATCACCTCACACTTAAATCTTTGTTCTTCCTCGAACAACTCTTTACATTAAGCATCATATATGAGGAATACTCCAAAATTACTACTACAATCAAGATACTCAAGCTAGCACTACAATAACTACACGAATATCAAGTTTCAGCCTAAGAATGTGACATACACTTAAAAACTCATGAACACTACTTCGAAAATCCTAACCTCAAGAATTGACTCCACCAAGTTGGAAAACTTATGCATATCACTCAAACAAAGAGATCATATATGCCATCTTATTATCATCCCACATGTGCCCTCGCTACAAGAGAGTTACCCATATTCACTCATAAATATACAATTCATCACAAGAATGGGTATAAGAATCAAATTTTTCGCACTCTCACAAAGAATTCACAAGTCACATAAGATAAGCCATAGGCTTGACCTCAGTGTAGCGGTCTACTAATATCAGAACATTAAAGATCAGGATCAAATAGGATTTTATGGGTTGTAATGTAGGCTAAGGGATGAGTAGGAACTATTCTAGCCCGTAACAGTGACTATCTTTCCTAAGCACTTTAATATATCACATTATAAATTTAAATTCTCTCTCAAAAACCAATTGCTCACAACCTCAACCATCACCTCTTTTGTTTTGCCGCATAGCTTTAAGCTAGTTCACATATAGTAACAAGGGAGTATTTTCTACCAATACATAATTCAATTTTGATTAATTTTCTCTTTTCATTACATTACACTCAACAACAAAACATAAACTTTTTCAATACCAATAGTTACTAGTTTGGGCTTCACATTCACCTTTTTCTTCTTCAATTTTGCACTCCTTAACCCTATTAATTTTTCAACTAAGCGCTTAGGAGCTTTGGATCAAATGATTCTCAATTAAAGAAGAAGAATGACCTACATATGAGTCTGCCAAAGAATAGGCTAAAGGCACAACGGGGCTAACTAAGATTATGCACCAGGGTAGATAATAGAGGGTATGAAACATGACAATCAAAGAAATTCCTAAATCATCCCCTAAACCCAACACTCTTTATTTCACTTTGCACACACACCTGACAAGTTCTAGGCATCACTATGGACAAGGAATATACAAGAAGGCCTCCTATCACGCATGGTACATGCTCTAGTCAAGTAGGATCCTTATACACTCTAAACAATGTAATAACACAAATTCAATATTAAGCCAACATCACGCAACAGTCATATAAAGTAGTCATTCAACATATTTCACATTCAAAACCATTTGCATCATGCAATCACACAGAACACTAGAAAGAAAATCTCACTTATTCCTAATACAAAATTTTAAAATTTACTCCTAAAATAAAAAGGATACTGGGTTAAACGGTGTCCTCTGGGAAAAGAACAAAAAAGAAAAACTAAGGGGTGGATGAAGTGTGCCCTTACTACTACCATACAAAAAATAAATACAAAAAAAAGAAAATCTTTTTGTATTTTTTGAAATTTAGTCAAAAACTAGAAAAACAAATAAAATAAAATCATATAGTAACACTTTACCCTAAACCATGGAAAGATTCCTTACCCTACATTAATAACACACTTTGTCCCCAAAGTATATCCCAAACGTAAGGATAGAAATACTTCTTTAGGCCTCTAGTCCTTGCTAGCAACATCTTTAGTCATCAATAATGCCTGGTAGACCCAATACCCAGTCTTTGTTATGCTGTTTAGCTTAGATATCTGGTACTCAGACTTTTGTTCAACCCGTGACTCAACTAAAATAAAAACAAATATTATAGTAATGAAAAATTAAGAGAATAATATACCTACCCTAACTTGGGTTGCCTCCCAAGCAACGCTTGATTTAGTATTGCGGTATGACCTACATCACTATGTCAATCGTATTTTTTTATTCTCTTCCTCCTACACAGAGGCCATCTTTGCAATCTTTTCTAACCTCTTGAGTGTGAACTCTCAAGGTTTTCATCTGCTTCAATAGTATTCTTTTTAAGCTCTTCTTTTAGATTTGCCTTTTTAGGTGTTATTGGTGGCTTAGACAACTCTATAAGATGGTCTAAAGAGGTATTTTATGGTAAATGCTCCACCACCCCACACTTATCCACTTCTGTAAATATAACCATACATAAATTCTTATAGTGAGAAGGTGGTTAGAGTGGTTAGTATATTTTGAAAAAAACATCTTTATTATCTAGTCTCATTTTAAAAGTGCCCTCTCAAACATCAATCAACGCTCCTCTCGTTGCCAAGAATGGATGTCCCAATATGATCGGTACCCTATCTGCATCATAATCAAGAACAATAAAGTTAGAAGGAATAATGAACTTACCAACCTTAATGATGACATATTTAATAATTCTTTCGGGATGCATTCTGGTTCTATTCGCCATTTAGAGCACCACAGAACATGACCTTGGATTACCCAATCTAAAAGTATTAAAAAGAGATAGGGGCATTAATTTATGATCTCCCCCAAGTCACTCAAAGTATGGACCACCTCATTATCACTAACTTTTTTGGAGAGGGTAAACTCGCTAGGTCTTTTAGCCTTTTTGGCATCTTCCTCATCACAGTCGAACTGTACTCCTCAATATGTGTGACTATATCAATATCACTCAGCTTCATCTTATTGGTCACAACATCCTTCAATTACTTGGCGTACTTAGGCATACCCTGCAAAACATCTAACAATGGGTGGTTAATGTGAAGTTCCTTAAACGTGTCAAAGAACTTCTTAAAACATGCATCCTCCTTAGCCTTATTAATCTTTTGAGGGAATGATGGTGGTGGTCATTCTTTAACTCGCTTAGTTTCCTTAGTTTTTGGGTACTAAGACTTCCCCAAAATTTCAACCCCATGAATAAAAAACCAAGATAATTAACTAAACTAAAGAGATTGTATGGCTAGGTTGGATTGTTCATAGTGCCTTAATCCTGGATTTCTCCCAATTATTGTCTCCAACACTTTACATTATCACATTATTTATAGTTACTTTTAATTCCAAAATTCCAAAAGTTATTGGTTACACTCACACTTGTTTAATATTAGTAGTGAAGCTAGAATCAGATGGTTACTGAGCACAAGTCATCGCGGGATCAATACTTTTCTTTTAAAGGCCACTTTACAACTTGGGTGACCATATACACTTGCATTTACAATCAACCATAACATATTTTTGGCGGTGTTTTTGGGGACTTAAAAATTGGCGAATGTTTTAATTTTGGTTTTGCTATTTGGTTACTTTAGTGCTAACAACTTGAGCTTCGCATCTGAATTTGTAAGTACAGGTTTGAAACTTGAGTAAGTTGGCAAGGGAAAGGGATTTGGTTTACCCCTATCCTGAACCTAAGTGATGCTTACACCAATTGAGGAGAGAAGCAATCCTTATCTATCAGATACCTTAAATTTATTAAGAAGAAGATATTCCTGCAGCAATGGATAAAGATCCACCATCCCGTAGGATAGTTTGCAAATTGGAAATCCCACTCACTATTAACGCCACCTCCGCCATTTGCAGACCAAAACCTGGGGGTAGATTCGAGCTCAAATAGAACATGGTACTGCATAGTAGTGGGCAATTCACAAGACCGTAACATGGGGATCCACAGGTCCATTTGTAGAACTTCTTGGAAATCAATAATACGTTCATACTTATTGGAGTATCCACTGATTACGTGAGGTTCGCACTCTTTCCCTTTTCACTTTTTGGGGAAGTTAAGAAGTGGTTGAAGGAAGAATCTTTAAACTCCCTTATTACTTGGGATGATCTGGCAAAGAAATTCTTTGTCAGTTTTTCCCATTCGGCAAGAGTACAAGGTTGTGCTGTGAAATTTTAAGTTTTAAGAAGAATTTGGATAAGAGCTTATATCATGCTTAGGAAAGGTTCAAATCCCTACTTAGAGACTGCCCATACCATCAACAGATGATTGAGGTATTGGCTCACACTTTTATTGAAGCGCATGACCATAACACAAAAATTTTGCTAGATTTAGCTGGTGGTGGTCAAGATTTAGAGAAAATATATGATGAGCTTTATACTCTCCTGAATTAAATTGCACAAGGTAATCCTGATTAGAATGGTGATATTTCTAGAAGTATGGTGAAACATCCTGCAGGTATGATTGAGGTAGATAGCATCACAGCTTTGGCCGCTCAACTGTCAACCTTGCAAAATCAAATGATAATGTAGTTCAATAATTTAAGTGTAAGTCAACCCCAGCTCAGATAAATATAGTCCAGTAGACCCTATCATAGTGTGAGATGTGGTATTAGTAGCAACTCTATAGACTTATGTGGAGAGAATCTAGAGTTAGTAAATTTTATAGTTAATGCATAAAAGGGAAATTTTGGTAACGCCTGCAATCACAAGTGATAGAGTCAGCCCAACTATTCATGGGCAATAATCAAGTTCAACAATTTTAGCAGTAGTAAAGTATGTAGGCCAGTAATATTGAAGAAACATCGAAAGATATCCTAGCCATTCAGGAACAAATGGCTACAAAAATAAAAAATCAACAACTTCAATAGAAAAATTTAGATACACAGTTGGGGAAGTTAGATTAGGTCCAGAATGCCAGACCTCAAAGGGCCTTGACAAGTGGCATGGAGAATTCAAAGCAGGTAATGACAATTGATGAATGCCCAAACTACACTTCCAATAGAATATAGAGAGGTCGCTGTCAAGTAAAGTAACCCAACTCAGGTTAGGGTCGAATCCATATGGAATACATAAATTATCTCTCTAGTTTTTTGAAGTCAACATACAGTACTGGAAAGTAAATAAAGGGTTTGTTGTTGTAATCTCAAACAAATAACAAAACTCAACTTTAGATGTAATTAATCGGAGATGAACACAAGGACTGTTCCCTCTGGCTACTCAACTCAGAAGGTTTATTGTACTTGTTTCAACCAATTTTATATCTTGCTTGAAGAATCTGATAAGTTATGTACCATCAACTATCTTGTGGACTCATTGATATATTTTACCCTTTACTATTTGACTCTTAGGGTGTCACGTTACTGACCCTTATCCTAGATACCAGTTAACTATTACCTTTTGAGTTTCAAGTTATTAGAGGATAGATAACTGTAATAAGAAGATGATGCTGATTAGCCTAGATCAATAATTAATATTTAAATTATTGTTGTGATTATATTTTCCTAATCCCTACTCTCTTTGTAAAGTAAATAGTGATCTACTACGTTGTATATTAACATTTGTAACTACTAAGAAATCTATAAAACTAAAGCTAACCATAATACATACAATTATATCAGTTTAGAACAACTTTGCACTTCCCATACTTCATCAATCCGCCAAGGTTTTAACAACTTTAGCTAAGGGCTTTAGCTGATCACTATTGTAGAACAATCAAAGGAATTCATAATTGAAAGAATTCAAACAATATCACAATAATCAATAAATAAAACCCAAAGTCCTTAACTGAATAATCAACCAAAATCAATACAAAACAAACCTAAAATCAAAATCGAATCCTAGAATCATATATATATATTTGTTAGTATCAAGAGTGTGTAAAACTAACTAAAAATATCAGAAGGGTATCTATAGAATACAAGGAAACCCTAAGAAACCATTCTTGAACAAAATAGGAAAATTGAAGTTGGTGGCCACTTACTGGGCCACCTACAAGTCGTACGTGGCACCTATGGACTATAGGTGGTGCCACATAGGTGCCCTGGCCTCAAACTACTTCTGAAACTCTCTAGACTTTGCTTTTCTGAGACCTATGCTGGCACCTACAGACCATCATTCCATAAGTGACAGGGTCTTATTTTATGAACTTTTGAGTTTTTGGATCTCAACATTTGACACCTACTTTTGCACCTATTCCCCGTAGGTAGTACATTCAAGCCATTGGTGCCTACTTCAGTGGTCCAAAACTTTAAATTTCACTCCTTTCTTCTAGAATAGCTCCAAAACCATATTTCTTTGAAAATATAATACAAAACACATCACATCTCATAAAATCGTTTTAAGAATTGAAAGTTCTATGAATCCATAGCACATCGATACCCTCATCTTAGAAAATTTGCATGTCCTCAGGCAACACAATAAAAGAATAAACAAACGTTAAAGATTATCTAGGAGAACTCTAAGATATTGAAGACAGTCAGTCATTAACTTTAAGCTCAAACACATTACCCCCTCCTATTTCAATAGTCAAAAATGATGCACAAGAATGTAACACAAGGGAATAAAGATATGGCATTATATTAGAAACAAGAAACTATGCATATGTACAAGTTACACTACCCAAATAAGTAGCCAGCTAGGAATACAACCCAGGTGCCCTCACAACAAAGAAGTCTCACTCACTCATATGAAATCATGAATGTCAATGAAGGGATAGTCAAGAGACACTCACACTCACAAGAGAAGTTCCACCAATACACATAAAATACCAAAGGCTTGCCCGTTTTTCTTTACCTTAGCTTTCAGACAATCAAGTTAGTACCACTACATGACTTTATTCGACTTGTAATGTAGGATTAAGGGCTGGTATAGTGCATATGGATATATTTAGTGACTAAGCCTCCTTGGCACTACAATTACTTTGGGATTCACTTATCAACCAACTTCTTTTATTCCACCCTTATTTCTCCCTTTTTATTTGTTATTTCAAATTCAAGTTGGGTGTGGTTTATTTTCTTCATTCTTCTTTTTTAATTTTTTAAATTTTCTTTTCTTTTTCTTTTTCTACCACACCCAACCCTACTATCTTTTTTCTTATTTTACCCTTCTTCATACCCACTTTACATTTACATCCCTATGATCAACTTTGGTAATATTCTTAAGTTGACGCACACAATGTCCAAAGAGGACTAGGGCAATGATAGGTTCATTGTAACACAAATGGTAAGGTGAAATGTGTAATAGTAAAAATAGGCTATAAGGCTAAAAAATTAGGATCAAGGGATACTTATTCACTCATGGAAGGTTATTTAGCTGAAAAGTGGACTAATATAAAAAAAGGACTATAATCCTTTCCTAACCAACTATCCAAAAACTTAAGCAAGAATAACCAAGCACATTTTGGATTCAATACACAAAGAGAACTAAGTAGTATCTCACACACACATGGCATAGGGTAACATCACAAGCTACTACCTATCTGATTCATGCACAAGTTATAAATTATTATCATGTCCCTAATCCTAATGTCATAACAAGATTCACAATGGTCACACATATAAACATATCACACTGTTCTAAAACAAAATTTTAGAGGGGTATTATTTTTCTCAAAAATTAATAAAAAACTTATCAATCGCCCTAGATACTAAAAAATTTCCCAATTTAACAAAAACAAAACACAATACAAAACAAAAAACAAGACGACACAAAATTAACCAAGATATGCTAGTTCTACAACCATACCACGACTGACAGAAAAAGAAGCACAACAATAATAACCCACGGTGGCTATGGTATACCATACCCCAACTAAAAGATTGCATACTCAAAATACCCCAGATTTATGGTCCTTGAAAATTCCTTGACTCTTGAGCTCACTGCCGTGACTATAACTCTTTCTACAAATCGTAGAGTGTCTTTTTGGGTCACAAGATCCAAGTCGTAAGGCGTTTGATGGGATTTTCCTAAGTGACTATAATGATTATGACATATTGAAGCGAGTTGAAAAGACTCATGATGAGTCATTAGGTCCCAATTGTAGGGTATCTAGAGTATACCCAAGTAGTTTCTATGTTGACTACGAGTAGATCCTATGAGTCATAGGGTCTTATTATGAGCCATAGGGTATAAGTTGCAGGGTCAACAATGTGTGTTCCTGGTGAAACCATCTTGATTATGACTTATATAGATGAGTCCCAATAAGCTAATGTGTCATTATGAGACCCATAGCGACTACTGACAAAATTTCAAGCTTTTTACTAAGGGTATTTTTTGACATTTCCCTCTTTTCCTAAGTATAACTAACGATGTAAAAACACTATTGAGACCTCATTCTCACCCACAACACAATCAGAACATATACTCTTCTCTCTTAAATTCTCTCAATTAGAGAAAGCTAGAGATTTCTCAAGATTGAGGATCTAGGAGTCAATTCAAGGTTTCTTCTCCATAATTCTTGATATTTCAGGCATGTGACTCTACCCTGTAACTTGTTTTCCTTAAATCATGATATTTAAATAATTATTGATGTGTAATTTAATGATAAGAAATTGACATGGTATGATAATGAACTTGCAAGTGATGTTGGTAAGGCCTTAATTCATAATTGGTTTACTTAATTGGAAATGTGTGCTAAATATTTTAATTGGGCTTAAAAGAGGGTGTTTAGTTAGTCTGTGAAAGTGGGAGTCCCAAGGGACTAATATTGGAAACCGTATTTATCGGCATGGGGGTCTAAATGGCCTGGGGTTTGAGTCCTCTTGGTTATGACCAGGGAGGTTTGAGTCCCCCATATTGCATTATATGATTGGGTGCTTAAGTCATCTTAGTATATAATTGGATGGTTCAAGTCCCCCGTGCAATTTTATATGATTATTCTTCTATTCGTGCCACTACACACACTAGGGCTTGACAATGGGGTGATTATTAGGGCCCATATAGCCTTTTGTACTATTATGATGGTGAAGTTACAAAATCTAGGTTAAAGTTTTAATGTTCATGCTAATCCTTGTTCCCTACCCTGATATGTGATATATATATGTATATATATATATATAAACGTATTAGTATATGGTTATGTACACTGGATTTAGACTAGTTATGAATTATTGATCACGATATTATGTTTATTCCCTTATCCCTAAGTTACATATTGGTGCTTAACCTACTAACCATCTACGTACGTTGTATCCCCATACAATACAGAAATTAGGCATACTTCTACTTCTCTTTCATAGTGAGTAGTTAAGAGCCAGACTAAAGTGGTGAGATTCCATACTTAGAAAGGCTTCATTTCAGGTTATATCATATTTATGTCATAGACTTTGCTTCTGAGTTATTTTTGGCTATCGGTGGGGGCATGTCTTGATACTTTATTGATTTTAGTTTTTTTAGAAGGCTTTGTGGATTATTATGGACTTAGGTATTGGTATTGGTTTGGTTTATGACATATCATAGATATCTCTAAACTTATCTCTTCTATCCTATTTGAAATTATATCTCTATTAGTGTGTTTTCTCTATTTTAATAGGCAAATAAAGTGGTCTTTAGTCTATGGCAAACTTGAGATACCCGTCATGGAAAAGACCTTGTTTGGGTTGTGATGAAGTTTGAATCAGAGCCAGGTTTATGGTCAATTAGGTATTCACAATGCTGTGTCAAGTAGAGTCTCTTTTATTGGTACGTAGTGCGCTGCATTTATAAGGGAGAGGTGATGAGGCATTTAGGAATGTTTCCCTTTCTTGTTGTTCTGTTTTTAGGCTGTAGAGTCTAGGATGTTGAAATCTCCATTAATTTACGTTTATTCGCTTTCAGATCATGTATCCTTGAAGATATAATACTTATAGAGACTCTTTTGTACCACTTGAGGATAATATGGACAAAACTCACTCTACTTATAGGGTACAAACTCGATCTATGTTCACTCCTTCTGACTGCCTCCATGGAGTCCAACCGGTCCCTGAAGTCCTCTTTGGGCTTCTTAGGCTGATGATGTTCATAACCTACCTTCGCAAGGAGATATTTCTAATGCTGAGATCCACTATTCTAATGATCTGTTGACCCAAATAGTAGTCTCTCTATCACACCAATCTGGTTTTGTTGGTAGGAGAATGAATCAAGCAAGGATGGGGGAGAGACAGAGCAAGAAGTTCAGATATTTAGAGCATGGTGGAGTTCATCACAATATTGGTAGACACGGGAGACAGTAGACCAAGGAAGGGAGTTGCTGAAATTCTAGTTCATACCCATCAACTAGAGCCCCTTACCATAAGCCATTCAATGATTGTCATTTTCAAGATAGTTATAGTCCTAATGCATATTGTGCCAATATCAGTCTAGTGGAGTGCAGTTAGTTCTGCCCTATCCTTCTTGCTAGTTTTTCCATCAGTGGCATCGTGGATTTTACCGTGAGGGGAAGAAGCGATACTTTAACTATGTTCAACCCGATTATATGGAGCTCTATTTTCCTTCTGCTAGTGTTACCACTGGAGCTAATAAGATTTCGATTGCTATTTCTTTGATTTTCTCACTAATGAGTGCTACTTTTGGTATCAGTACTGACCAAATTTTCTTTATGCTCTTGCCATATTTCAGGAATCTGAGGCATCTCTTGATGCTGTTACAGGAATGTTACAACTCTTCTCTTATGATGTATACTATTTACTTTATTTGGGTTCTACTCTTTATTAGGTGACTCTATTTATGGTTATCCATTTTGGTTTTGGTCCTAAGCATATTTCGAAGCCCTTTTCTGTATATACACTGGTGGGTGACTCTGTTGTGGTTAGGAGAGTCTATGAGGGATTGTGTGGTATCTATTTGTAGTAGGGAGACTTAGTAGATCTTATAGAGTTGGACATCATTGATTTTGATTTCATCTTCGAGCTTGATTGGGTGAAGTCGTGCTATGTCTCTTTAGATTACTGGACTCGTAAGTTCATTTTTAAGTTTCTTAATGAGCCTATTATAGAATGGGAAGGAAATTCCCTACTACCTAGGGAACGGTTCATTTCTTATCGTAAAGCTTAAAAATTATTTTCCAATGGGCGTATATACTCTCTAGTTTGGGTTAAGGCTTCTTGTTTTGAAGTTCCTTCTTAGAAGTTAATCATAATCTTCTTGGCATTCCTCCTGAAAGGGAAATTTTGATATATAGGCCAGAGGTCTAGGGTTGAACTGATGAATTAAGGGCTAGGTCATTAGATGGATTAGGGCATAGATTTTATAAGAATATGTCGAACCCCCCAAAATATCTGGGTAGATGAGGTTTAAGTATATGAGTGCCAAGTGTCCCTAGTACATGTCAATGGTGATACCCCTTAGAGAAAATTGTTGTGCTTATACATTTGGTAAGATGAAGAACGAGGGTTGGTCTTAAATTTTCTCCTAATAGTGGGCATCAAGAGAGAGTTGTGGTGAATCTACTCTTACTCTAGCTATTCCCTCCTATTTTGGCTAAGAGGGCACTCTAATAGTGCCATACATATTCTAATAGTGCTTATGCCTAAGGCTCATATTCTCTATGCCGCATATATCCATGCTCTAGACCTTGAACTAAAAGCAATACCGACTCTAAAAATTTTGAGCTTCCAAGTGTTCAAGCTTTATGTTATGACACTCATGATCCATAAAGTCATGTATCACGCTATTCCTAGTTTCAAGAAGCAATCTTTGCCTTTTTCCCTGAATATAAATCTTGGCTTGATGTTATATTACCCATGATATATGCAGTCGTATTTCTTATGGTGTCCAATCCTAAGGACCCGTTCTATGTCATGTTTATATTGGAACGACCCTTGATGATAGGCGTATTTACACGCCTAAAGTGCTATAATTTACCCATATTTTAAGCTAAGTTTTGAGGACAAAATACATAATTCATGCACTTTTAGTCCTTTTTCCTGTAAGTGAGCTAACAAATGTGATTAGCAAGTTTTCAGGTATAAATGATGAAGATTTCAGTATTTTATGGATAACTTGACGCCAAAGGAAGCTTCACGAAAGAAGGAAAGTAGAGCTTGGACGCCTAGGGACTAAAAGTGACGCATGGGAAACCTGTCCTGGGCAAAAACGGCATTTCCAAAGACTTTGGGGATCAGCAGTAACTTAGTAGGATTAGGATATTGATGCAGTAACTTATTAGGATTAGGATAAGTACGCAGTAGCCTAGTAGGAATAGGATATGGGTATTATAAATACCCTATTTTGCTGAAGTTTTTCATACTTCATACTTCATACTTCATACTTCTTCAATCAATTACTTTTTATTATTCATTCAACACTTTCAATTCATTCTCTTTCAATTAATTCTTATTACTTTCTCTTCATCGACTTGTAAATTTTCACAACAAGAGAAACGCTACTTGCAAGGAATTCACTCCACAAGCACTACCAAAGCATACTTCACGTTAGACTCTTATTTTGGTATGATAATAATGTCTATTGTGATTTCCGTTGCACTCATGAGTAGCTAAACTTCTCTGTTGGGGTTATGGAAGCCTTATGAGACACTATCTATTGCTATGAGTTTGTGAATTCTTTACAAGTATGTTGCTTATATCATTATTCTCTTCATCTTAATCTAAATTCTTATGGTTGCAAACATATAGAATACGCCAGTATAGCATTAACTTGTTTGAAAGAAAATTTACATGTCTGGAAAAGAGATAATGTCAAGGTAATAGGGCACCAACCCCTGTTAAAAAGTTAGTGCCGTAACTGGATTAACCTCTTGGAGAATCTGTACTATTAGATACGCTTTAAGCTCGAAAGAGTTAAAGTGAAATAATCCTTGATGGTCGAAAGACGCCTGGATTTACCATAGAATACGATTCTCTATAAGCGCATGCATGTCTGAATTCCGTATAACTCATAGTCAATAGATACGTATAACTCATAAGGTGGACATAACCCTAACTCTCAATTCTCATTGATCAAAACCAACCAAACAATCCATTTTACTCTTCTATTTTCCATTCTTACGTTACTATTTTGATACTCTTAAATTTACGCTACAATCCCCCCTTTTTACGAAACTTTCACCAAAAGTCTAATAATCTTTGCTTACTTAGTGACCAAGTATTCCCTGTGGGATTCGACACCCAACCCAGTTGGGTTCTATATTTGACAACGACCGGTTACACTCTTATGAGAGCTGTAGTTTAAGTGTTATCAAATTTTGGCGCCGTTGCCGGGGAATACGGTTGTCAACTAAGTTTGTGATAGTTACTAGACCCTTTGGTCAAAGATTCTCGTACTTTACTTTTAGTTGTTGTTTTTGTTTTCTGCAGATTTTTGTTCAGTGCATGCCAAATACTCGAAGTTTGGGATAACCATTATTACCAATAAACCCTGAACCACAACTTATTGGAAGGATGGATGCACAACGTGACATTGAGAGAAGGGCTTCTCAACAGGAGCAGGATAGACTAGCTGCGTTGGCCACTTCCCAAGTACATCAACAAAATTTTGATAACCCAGGGCGAGCAGCAAATCCTGATGATAAGGACTTAGGTGATGATGAGCTACTAAACCCTAGGCGTGATGCTGAGGTGGCGACACCGGCAAACAGAAGAGATCGTCAAGCAAGATTTCGGCCTGAACGCCGAGCTATGCAGATTCCTTTTGATGATGATGATGACGATCTGGATGGAGCTGGCGCCACAGGAGCTATTATTCCTCCGCCATTAGCACCCGGAGCCAAGGTCAACATCACTAGCACCATGATTCAGTTATTACAACTCAAGGGACTATTCGGTGGACTTGCAGGTGATGATCCAAATATGCATCTGGTCAACTTTATCTATACATGCAAGTCATTCAACAATCCAGGCGTTGGACAGAATGCAATTCGGCTGCGCTTATTCCCATTGTCTCTATCTAGGGAGGTAACTCTATGGTTGAACGGACTGACTCCTAATTCTATTACAAATTGGAGGCAATTGAAAGACGCTTTCCTAGAAAGATTCTTTCCGCCATCCAAAAGAGCACAATTGAGAGATGAAATCAGCAATTTTCGTCAGCTTCCAACTGAAGTCCTCCACGAAACATGGGAGAGATTCAAGAAGAAGCTTATGAGGTGACCAAACCATCACATGACCAATGTCCACTTGATGGAGATATTATACAGATCCTTGAATTCAGTAACTAAACCAGTGGTGGATAATGCGGCGGGTGGATCATTTATGGACCTCACCTTTGTTCAGGCGAGTGATATGCTAGACCGGATGGCAAAGCAAAGTAGAGCTTGGCATACCAGGGATTCTGAGGTAGCAAGCCCCACTTTGTCTATTGGCATGACTGCAGAACAAAGGAGAAGAGAAGAAGAACGTGATCAAGATATGATGCACATGAAAACACAGATGGATCTTCTTACAAAGCATCTATTATCAGGAAAGACCAAAAAGTCATAGCAGTTGCGTCAAAAGAAAGAGAGGAATCTGATTCTGAGGAAGAAGCCAACTAAGTGAACAATCAGGGGGGTTTCCGAGGCAATGCCCAAGGAAACCAAGGTCAGAACTATTATGATAAATCTGGAAACAAGGACCGTGATCAAGGAAGTTGGAAGAACAAGACTGACAAGAGTGGTCTGTATGTTCCCCTAGGAAGACGTGACGCGACTGCATCTGGTTCTGGAAATATGTCCATGGAAGATATGATGGCTAAGCTATTGAAAGGAGTGGAGGCAACCAGCATGGGAGTAACTGAGGTAATAAATGACTTGGCCTCAATGAAGCAATTGGTTGACTCACATTCCACTTCAATAAGACAGCTGGAGCAATAATTGAGTCAAATTTCAGCCACATTAAATCAAAGAAAAGCTGGCACCTTACCTAGCGACACAGTGCAAAACCCAAGGAACGATGGAACATACATGACCATTACTACCAGGAGTGGTAAGGTACTGGAAAATTCATCCCAAAGCAAGCAAGTGGCCGATGATACCATGAATAATTCAGCAGCCACCGAAAAAGTTGAAGAAGACATCAAAGACGTCACCCCTCAGCGTTCACAGTCTGAAAAGATTGCCAATCCGAAGCAAGATGAAAAGAAAGTCGTGGAGAAAACTATTCCCCTTCCACCACCACCTTTTCCTCAAAGATTAAAAAAAAGAGCTGATGATACCAAGTTCAATAAATTCATGTGAAAGTTAAAACAACTAACCATTAATGTTCCATTGGTTGAGGCACTAGAACAGATGCCTGGCTACGCAAAATTTATGAAGGATCTTTTAACAAAGAAACGGGCAGCAAGTGGTGAGTTGACAGATGCTGTTTATCATTGTAGTGCAATTGCTACCAGATCACTAGATTAGAAGAAGGCCGACCCCGGAGCCTTCACTATTCCGTGCACTGTCGGATCTTTGAATTTTGCCAAGGTATTATGCGATTTAGGATCCAACATCAACTTGATGCCACTATCTATTTACAAAAAGTTGGGGTTGGGTGATCCTACTCCAACCAACATGAGGCTTGTGATGGATGATAGGTCGGTAAAACGACCTGTTGGTATTTTATGTGATGTATTGGTGAAGGTTTCTTCATTCATCTTTTCGGTGGACTTCGTTATTTTGGACTGTGAGGCAGACTCTGAAGTTCCCATAATCTTGGGGCACCCTTTTCTTGCAACAGGAAGTGTGCTTATTGATTTAAGAGCTAATGAGCTTCTATTCTGGATGAATGACGAAGTAGTCCGCTTTGAAGTATGTAAATCAATGAAGCAACCCGAAGATCTGAACGTGTTCTCGGTAGCTGCTATTTATATTGATGATGAGAAAGAATTACCTGTAGAGGAGCAACTGGTTGATGACCCATTGGCGGTTGTGCTTATGAATGTTGAGCATAAGGATGCTGAAAATTATGAAGAAACTATTTGTGCTCTAACAGGATTAGGGTCATATCCTCATGCTCCCAAGAAGTTGGACCTTGATCTAAAAAATCGACCAACACCACCAGCTAAACCATCTATTGAGGAACCACCCACGTTAGAATTGAAGGAGCTGCCTAGCCATTTAAAGTATGCATTCTTGGGAAGCGGTAACGCACTCCCGGTTATTGTGGTGGCAGATTTGGGTGAGCAGCAAGTCGCAGCTCTCATCACAGTTCTACGGAAGTACATGAGAGCCATCGGTTGGACTATCGCTGATATCATTGGTATTCCGCTTGGGATTTGTACACACAAAATTCAGCTTGTAGAAAATTGCTTACCCACTATTGAGCATCAAAGGCGTCTGAATCCACCTATGCAAGAGGTGGTGAAGAAAGAAATTATTAAATAGTTAGATGCAGGGGTTGTGTATCCAATCTCCGACAGTAAATGGGTAAGCCCGGTACAATGTGTACCAAAGAAAGGTGGCATGACGGTAGTTGCGAATAAAAAAAATGAGTTAATTCCTCAGACCTGTCACAGGATGGAGAGTATGCATGGATTACTGTAAGCTGAATTCGTGGACACTTAAAGATCACTTTCCAATGCCCTCTTTTGACCAAATGCTTGATCGATTAGCAGGGAAAGGATGGTTTTGTTTCTTAGACGGTTATTCCGGCTATAATCAGATATGTATCGCCCCCGAAGATCAAGAGAAGACAACGTTTACATGCCCCTATGGTACGTTTGCCTTCAAACGTATGCCATTTGGGCTATGTAACGCACCCGCCACTTTTCAGCATTGTATGATATCCATTTTTTCTGATATGGTGGAAGACACGCTGGAGGTATTCATGGACGATTTTTCAGTTGTGGGTGAGTCATTTGAATCGTGCTTGACAAATCTAAGTATGGCATTGCAGAGATGTGTTGAATTCAACCTAGTGCTGAATTGGGAGAAGTGCCACTTTATGGTGAAAGAAGGTATTGTGCTTGGGCATAAAATCTCCGAAAGAGGAATTGAGGTGGATCTAGCTAAAATCGAAGTTATCAAGAAACTACCACCCCCAATTTCGGTCAAAGGAGTTCGTAGTTTCCTCGATCACGCAGGCTTCTATCAGCGGTTTATCAAAGACTTCTCCAAAATTGCTAGTCTATTATGCAAACTTTTGGAGAAAGATGCAAAGTTTGACTTCAATGAAGATTGTATGAAGGCCTTCGAATGCCTCAAAGGGAAGCAAATTGAAGCTCCTATCATTGTAGCACCAGATTGGTCTCTACCGTTTGAAGTCATGTGTGATGCTAGCGGGGTAGCTTTGGGTGCTGTACTAGGCCAAAGAAGAGAAAAGTTATTCCATCCAATCTACTATGCGATCAAGGTCTTGAACGGATCCCAGAAGAACTATACTATCACATAACAAGAACTTCTAGCGGTTGTGTATGCTTTTGAAAAGTTCCGTGCTTATTTGCTGGGAACCAAAGTGGTAGTTCATACAGACCATGCAGCTCTGAGATATTTGATGACAAAGAAAGATGCAAAACCAAGGCTAATTCGATGGGTATTGTTGCTGCAAGAATTTGATTTCGAGGTAAAAGATAGAAGAGGTTGCGAAAACCAAGTGGCCGATCATCGATTTAGACTCGAGAATGAGCATATAGCGCATGCTGATCTAGAGATTGATGATGCATTCTCTTATGAAGAGATCTTAGCCACCATGATGGGAGAGTTACCATGGTATGCAGACTTTGCAAACTTTGTGGTAAGCAATGTGATGCCTGCGAATCTATCATTTCATCAAAGAAGAAAGTTCATGCATGATGTAAGACACTACTTCTGGGATGAGCCATATTTGTTTAGAAGATGCGCGGATGGTGTGATTAAACGCTTCATATCTCATGAGGAGGTGCCAAGTATCTTGGAAGCAAGTCATGCTTCACTAGTTGGTGGACACCATGCAGGCGGTCGGACAGTAAGAAAGGTATTACAAAGTAGCTATTATTGGCCTTCTATATTTATAGATGCCTACGACTTTGTGAGAAGATGTGACCAATGTCAGAGACAAGGAACAATTTCGAAGCATCATGAAATACCCATGTCAAAAATTCTTGAAATCGAGCTGTTTGATGTATGGGGTATTGATTTTATGGGCCCATTTGTGAATTCGTTTGGAATGAAATATATCCTAGTTCCTGTAGATTATGTTTCATAATGGGTCGAAGCAGTAGCATTGGATGATAATGAAGGAAAGCGTGTTGTTGCATTCTTAAAGAGAAACATCTTCTCTCGTTGTGGGGTCCCACGTACTATCATAAGCGATGGAGGATCTCACTTTTGCAACAAACTGTTCAAATCCGTGTTGGCAAAATATGGTGTCAAGCAACATAAGGTAGCCACACCTTATCACCCATAAACTAGTGGACAGATAGAGGTTTCCAATCGAGAGATCAAGCAAATCCTTGCTAAGACTGTAAATGCTAATAGGAAAGATTGGTCTCGGAAGCTGGACGATGCACTATGGGCATATAGGACTGCATTCAAAACGCCAATTGGCATGTCCCCGTACCAACTAGTTTATGGGAAAGCTTGTCATTTACCCATTGAGCTCGAGCACAAAGCATTGCGGGTGTTGAAGCAACTGAATTTGAATTGGGATGATGCTATGAACTTGAGGTTGGAGCAACTGAATGAGATGGATGAATTCCGTCTACATGCATATGAAAGATCATACCTCTACTAGGAGCGGATGAAAAAGTATCATGATCAGCGGATTGTTCAACGAAACTTTCAAAAGGGTGATATGGTACTTCTTTTCAATTCCAGACTAAAGCTATTCCCAGGTAAGTTAAGGTCCAAATGGTCTGGTCCATACAAAATTAGCCAAGTCTACTCGTCTGGAGTAGTTGAGCTAGAAGACAATAATGGTATTGTCTTTAAGGTGAATGGCCAACGAGTAAAACCATATATCGGTACTCTTGACTCGATAAACTATATGGCCACCATCTATCTCGACGAAGTCTAAGTACTCGAGGTAACTATGTCGTGCCGCGACAATAAATCAAGTGCTAGATGGGAGGCCACCCATCAGGGTTATTTTTTGTATCGTTTCTTGTGCATTTGTTTTACTACGTAAAAATCTAAAAAGAAGAGTCGAGCCACGACCAAAACTAAGGCGCTAGATGGGAGGCAACCCATCATTCTAATCGTTTTTGTTGTTTTTGAGTAAATGTAGGTGCAAGAGGTGTAAAGGAGGAGATTGGTTTCAAATTTTTATTTAGAAGTATTGCATGTTGAAGGAGGTACAAATGGCACAAAAATCAAAACAAGGAAAAGAAAAAGCAACCACTTCACAAAAAGGCCAGAAAAGGGGACGTAAAGAACAAGGTGAATCCTCCTCACTGCAAATACCTCGCCGCATGTTTGGAGTCAAATGGATCCTAGAGGAGCAAGGAAAGGAGTGGTATAGGAACAATAAAGAGAAAAAATATATTCATGTGGAGTTGATACACAAGGAAAGCCTAGCAAAGAAAGAACCTCGCATGTTGGCCAAGATCATGGCGTTACATCTTGATTTCATCTTCCAAGATATGGGAGAATGCAATCTCGATCTAACATGAGAATTCTATGCCAACTGGTCACCGAAAACTACAGGGAGTGAAGTAAAGATTCGGGGCCAAGTCCTACAACTAAATGCGGAGTTCTTCAACTCCTTTCTAGGTTTGCCATCTGTTGATCCATCACCACTCAAGGAGCTATATAACAGACCTTCGTACAGGGCCAGTAGACACACATTATGCGGAAGAAGATCTATGGCACGATGGAGTAGACACAAGGACACCGGTCGGCACAACACCTTCCCATATGCTTCCTTAAATAGGGAAGCTAGGATATGGTTGCGAATAGTCAAATCTTGCCTGATTCCAGGGACACAGTACACAAAGATAACACGAGATAGAGTGTGCTTGGTGTACGCATTGATGACGAATGTCCCTATAAACATTGGGGCAATTATTCGATCTACAATGCATAAGGCTAGGCTGCACAAGAGGTCCCACTTCAGCTTTGGCAATCTATTGACTGCAATATTAAGGAAGGAAGACATTGAAGAGGAACCGGCTGATCAGAAGCTTCCACACAACCCAAAGAAGGTTGACCTCACAAAAGTTAAAGATGCTGAATCCACACATGGCGTCAACCTTACCACTGCAGAACGCCATGCTCAGGATGAAAGTTTCTTTCGCCATCTTTATGGCATGACTCGATTTACCATGATGAGCGGAGGTCGTGTTCCAACTGCTGCAGAGCTCCAACAGTTGGATTATGACTACCCAATGAACGAGCATACGAGGGCTATGTATGGAGTAGGTGTGTACTTTGAGGAACCTTTTGATGACGATGTGCCAACCGATGATGATCGTCGAATGCCAGACTCCGACGTGGAGGAGAACTCTGATGACGACGACTCTGATAATGATTCCGATGAAGGGGGTATGACCCCAGACATAGAGGAGGAGTCCGACTAACCAGGTTCTTCTTATTTATTTTCCACTGAGGGCAGTGTGTCCCGTCTAAGTGTGGGGTGCTGGTATTTGTATGCTAACCTTCCTTATCTGCATTTGCATTTATTTATGTTTGTTTTTTTTGTTTTTTTTTTTAGTAATTAATTTTTTTTTAACTTTTAACTTTGCATGAAATTGTTCTGATAGGTAGCATGGTATTGTGACAAGAGTCTGTGATAAAATCATTACTATTGAGACGTTTAGGCTCTAAGTGTGACTCACTGTGTGATATCTATGTGGTTTAATTCCTTCATACGTTGGGTCAAGAGTCTATATTGCTTCCAATAAAGTCGACCATGTGCCTTGTGTGTGTGAGATGATAGTATATTCTATGTTTGTGGCTGATGCTAGAACTTTCCTGGTATGTATGTAAAGCGAAATAAAGAGTGTGAGTGTAGGAGATGATTTAGGCATTTCTTTGGCAACCTATGATTGTTTACCTTCATTTTATCTACCTATGGACATCATCCTAGATAACCCCCTTTTGAGCCTTAAGCCTATTTTCTTTGATAGCCTCATATGTAAGCCTAATCCATTTTTTTTCAAGATCATAATTTTATCCAAATTCCTAAGTGCTTTAAATTGTAAAGTCATCTGACAAAATAAGAGGAAATTGGGTAAGAGTGATGCCTTAGAATGTATTGGTACTTGAATTTGTTATATGAAAAAAAGAGAGTGGCTATCATAGAGGTATGTTATAAAAAGAAAAAAAAAGAAAAAGATAAAAAGATCTGTGTGTTTATCATTGAATAACAAAATAGGTGAAAAGGGGTGGTAGATGAAAGAAAGGTAGAAAGGTTGTTTTAAAGAAAGCATAAATGGCATAATGTGATGTATTAAAGCGCTTAGGAACATAGTCACTATTTCAGGCCGAAATAGTCCTACCCGTCCCTTAGCCTACATTACAACCTGTAAAGACCTAGTTGATCCCAAGCTTAGCATTTTGATATTTAGTGGAGCATTACACTAAGGGCAAGCCTATGGTCATCAGTTTCAACATATGAATTCTTTGTGAGAGTGAGAGCAAGGAAAATCTTATACCCATGTTTCGAATAATGCAAATCTTGTGAGTGATTATGGGAAATATCTTGTGTGAGACACACATGGTTGACGAGTTTGGGTAGTTGTGTATGGTTCTTTGTGCCTTAACTTCTTGAATACAAATTAACCACCATCACGAGTCTATATTAGAGGTTGAATTGTATCTAGTAGTGATTAGAAAACTACTCTTTGTTAATAATTGCTATGCCTGTGTGGATGAATATTTTGTGCTGTTACTATGAAACCCTAAGTAGATGTTTAGAAGGATATGATATTTTGTTCGAGGGCGAACAAAGCTTTAAGTGTGGGGTGTTGATGATAGACGTATTTACACGCCTAAAGTGCTATAATTTACCCATATTTTAAGCTAAGTTTTGAGGACAAAATACATAATTCATGCACTTTTAGTCCTTTTTCCTGTAAGTGAGCTAACAAACGTGATTACCAAGTTTTCAGGTATAAATGATGAATATTTCAGCATTTTATGGATAACTTGATGCCAAAGGAAGCTTCACGAAAGAAGGAAAGCAGAGCTTGGACGCCTAGGGACTAAAAGTGACGCATGGGAAACCTGTCCCGGGAAAAAACAGCATTTCCAAAGACTTTAGGGATCAGAAGTAACTTAGTAGGATTAGGATAATGATGCAGTAACTTATTAGGATTAGGATAATTATGCAGTAGCCTAGTAGGAATAGGATATGGGTATTATAAATACCCTATTTTGCTGAAGTTTTTCATACTTCAGACTTCATACTTCTTCAATCAATTACTTTTTATTATTCATTCAACACTTTCAATTCATTCTCTTTCAATTAATTCTTATTACTTTCTCTTCATCGACTTCTAAATTTTCACAATAAGAGAAACGCTACTTGCAAGGAATTCACGCCACAAGCACTACCAAAGCATACTTCACGTTAGACTCTTATTTTGGTATGATAATAATGTCTATTGTGATTTCCGTTGCACTCATGAGTAGCTAAACTTCTCTGTTGGGGTTATGGAAGCCTTATGAGACACTATCTATTGCTACGAGTTTGTGAATTCTTTACACGTATGCTGCTTATATCATTATTCTCTTCATCTTAATCTAAATTCTTATGGTTGCAAACATATAGAATACGCCAGTATAGTATTAAATTGTTCGAAAGAAAAGTTACATGTATGGAAAAGAGATAATGTCAAGGTAATAGGGGACCGACCCCTGTTAAAATGTTAGTGCCGTAACTGGATTAACCTCTTGGAGAATTTGTACCATTAGATACGCTTTAAGCTCGAAAGAGTTAAAGTGAAATAATCCTTGATGGTCGAAAGACGCCTGGATTTACCATAGAATACGATTCTCTATAAGCGCATGCATGTCTGAATTCCGCATAACTCATAGTCAATAGATACGTATAAATCATAAGGTGGACATAACCCTAACTCTCAATTCTCATTGATCAAAACCAACCAAATAATCTGTTTTACTCTTCTATTTTCCATTCTTACGTTACTATTTTGATACTCTTAGATTCACGCTACAATCCCCCCTTTTTACGAAACTTTCACCAAAAGTCTAATAATCTTTGCTTACTTAGTGACCAAGTATTCCCTGTGGGATTCGACACCCAACCCAGTTGGGTTCTATATTTGACAACGACCGGTTACACTGTTACGAGAGCTGTAGTTTGAGCGTTATCAACCCTCCATTTATGATCTAGGTGGTTTCTATGGAGTACTTAGTAGCTATTGTATGATGTCTCATTTTGTAGGTCTCACCCTTAGAATTCCAACTGATAGGAGTCATAATTATGAAGCAACCCTTCTATCTTTTATGCTTATACTTTAGTTCTGCAGTGATCCATCTTTATGGTAGTATGGTAATGGCCATGGAAGTGTAGTAATGCTATATAAATAAGGGATCGCTACTAGAAATTACCCCTATGGTGAAGGTTGCAAAACCATTGCAATAAGTAAACAAATCGTTGCCATATCTCTACCGCAATGGTTTAGCAAGCGTCCTATAGGTGGGCGTTGCAATAGGCCTATGGTAATGGTTTATGCAATGGTTGTCTGAACCGTCTCCATAGGTCAAGCTATGGTGAAGGTTTTAGACAACCATCTCCATAGATTGACCTATGCGACGGTTATTTTTTGACCTATTGAGACACCTATTTTCATCTATGGCAATGATTACTAACCATTGCAATAGAGTCTTTGCAACGACATTAAACCGTTGCAATAGCATCTATTGCGACGCTTTTGTATTCTATTGCAATGCTTTTTGAGTACGTATTTTCATCAATCATTTTTTATTTACTTTTTTTTAACTTAATTGAAAAAGAAGAAAGAAGTAAGTAGTTGGTGGGAGAAATAGAGCAGATTGGGAATAACCATGAGAGCACCAACTAAGCATTAAAAGAAGGGTTGTTGCTTTGACTATAGAAGAACACAAACATATCACAGGCATACAGATGGAGGAAACTCGCTTAGAAATCCCTGTGAATACTCATGCTTTCTTGAGTTTAATATTCCAGTTTCCGTTTATGATTTAAAAATAAGGCAAAAGAATTTGTCAGCAAAAAAACAAAAATAAGAAAGAAGATCAAAGGTGTGGTCAAGTGGTCATCAAAGTGGGAGAACTATGATGTCTCAGGTTCAAATCCCAAAACCATGAGATTTTTCCAATCTGCGTAAGCCTCATCTACCAGAGTTACAAGGTACTTGCCCTGATGTGAGGAAAAAGGAGCTGGGGAATAGTTGAGGTGCAAAGAATGGTACTGATTGTTACAATCTAAGCATTTGCTAGTTTTCTAAATTTTTTTCTGAAATCAATTAATCCTAACACATATTTCTGAATGAATGCTCATATTTAGCCACGTCCCATGTATAAAATTAAAAGTTAAATATTTCATAATTCCCTAGTCATATAGACACAATCATGTGCTACTAAAGGCATCATACTTCAATTTGCTTAAACGGTACTTAAAAAGGAAAAGTTACCTCTATTGAGCTGTAATAACTTATAGGTGATTCAAATTATTGAGTACCCCCATTCTTTGCATTTAAATGATGATGATGTTGTCTAAGTGATGCAGCAATGTCTCTCCCTAAGCTATTGGTGCTTATTGGCTGCAACAATGACAAAGAAAGACAACTAATCAGGTTATTTCCTTCTGGATGCAATTTAGAAACTTTTTAGGGCACTTCATGGTGTATCAAAAATTAACCAAATAAACATTCTTTTGACTAGGAACTTTGTAAAAAGTTTTATCAGCTGCCCAGTATAATTACTTGAGGTTCATGCATGCTAGCCCGGAGACCACTATTATATATATACACATACACATATATAGATAGGTATATACTCACACACACAGACATTGTGATATGGGCACACCAAACAGATACTATTGTATTCACCGGAGTTTCTATAATGAAAACGTTGTTATAAAGAAGATATAACATGATATAAAAAACCAGTTCCAACTAAAAAGTTGACAGTTATAGTGAAATGTTGTTACTGAAAATTTTGACTATATATAATGTGTTGTGCAAGGATTAATACAAAGTGTCACTAATGTATTGTAAAAAGTATGTGCAGCCTATAGAGAGTCAGGACAGACTTGCTAATGAAACACATTCTCCATTACTTCTTCTGAATGAGCGAATATCTCTGCATTAGGTGATAACCATCAATAATTATTCAAATATTTTCTATAAACAATAGATTTACCTTTCATCATCGTTGAACTAAAAATAATTGTGCCATACTCCAGTAAAGAGGATAAATATGGCTGCTAAATGCAAAGATCAGAGATGCCTCAGGCTGACCAATTCAATATCAAATATGATAGGCCCTAATGTTGCACCTTCTCCATTTGCAAGACGGATTGGGTAGAAAATAGTAGTAAAAAGTCTCTATCGATCAAAATACTAAAACAAGGAGAAAAATGTTCACCAACTTAAGTCCTAAATGAAATATATTGATGAAATTAAAAGTATTTTTAGTTCTTTTACACAAGGAATTAAATGTAATATTAATATCGGTTCAACGCCATATGAATACTTTCAACCAGTTTTAAAGACCTTTCTGCTGTAGATATTATGAATGCCTAAATCATCCAACAGAAAAGGCTGGCACAATTGAACTCCAAAATCACTTTACGACTCTAACAAGGCCGACCACAAAATCCCCAAAATCTAGATGGTCCAAGAACAACCAGAATAGAAAGGAGGAAAGAAAGAAGATTAATGAATAGGTTAACTGTTATGCATATTTAATTATAAAGGTGTATCAACTGTAGCTGAAGCACATATTGTGTTTTCTAGCTTATATTTTTTGGAAGCTAACTGGTATTGAGTGTATTAGTAATTCTAATCCTGTTTAGCATACTTGGACGAGTGCTTCCACCACTTTTATTTGAAACTAGAATAATAAACTCCAATGTCTTAAAATATTTTTCTTATCATTAAAACTAATAGTGGGAAAGGAGTTGCAACTAAAATAAGTAAAGTGGGACTATGACATTACAGTAGAATTTTCTAAAAGAGCAAAGTAATTCATGCAAAAATTCCCTTTCTGCCAACTAGCTGTTAGAGATGTAATATCTCTTCTTGATAAAGGGTCACAGAGTTCACTTACAAAAACATACATCAAACATAAAAGGTAATTCAAGACAAGTTTCCATGCCTTTTGCTTTCCAAACCCAGGTTCGACAGGTACCCCACAGCTTAATTTATGTAGAAAGAGCTCTAACATTAGAAGACTAACAAGACTTTCCTACCAAGTCTCTCCAAAAGAATGCAACTGAGAAAGACCAAATTATTATTATAAAGGAAAAAGAGCTACTTCATACATTAGGTGGAAGTGGTTCTTGGGATGTATTCTGATATCCTTGAGATGGTGGGATAATAACTCGATGAAGGCCACTCACTTTCATCGATCTCACAGCAGTTTCAATACCTGCATATAACTTGTAAAAAATAGGTAGGAAAAGATGTAGAATTAACTGGTATTGCTTTATTTGCTATATAATTTAGTAGGTTCAAAACAGTCAAACAGAAACTACTTCAAAGTAGAAAGTATTCATGTTAGAAAACTCAAACAATGATAGAAGCAAATTGAATCAACCAAAACAAGCATAGTCAAGCACCTGCTCCAAAAGACCAAAAGTAAGGAAACCATACACCAGAAAGATCTTGCTTGAAGTTTACTACACAATGAGGCATCCATGAACCTCCTCATCACATGACCGAACAATCTCAGTCTCGCCTCCCATATTTTGTCTTCTATCAAATCCACTACTACCCACCTTTTCCTTGATAGGTTCATTCAAAAAACAATAGAGATTGTCCATTAAAGTAGAGAGATTATCCATCGAAGCTTTATTTAAATCTAAGTACTCACAACCTTCTCGAGCGCTAGGTTTGATATGGATCCCGCATCATGACAAAATCAATGATTCAGTAGTCTTCTACCGTATGATTTAAAACATAGATTTACTTCATTGGCACAAATAATCAAATACTTTATAAACACATCAAATAAATATAAAAAAAACTCAAAATAAGAAATGACATATACCTGACCAGTGAGATCTTTTGTTGAGCAGTGATGGAGATAAAGTCGGAGTAACTTTGAAATCGAGCTACTATGGTTGCACGTTCTGGCTTCATGAAATGGTGGTCAGAGCAGATTCAAAATTGAGGTCTGGTTGCCGGAGTAGTATTACAATGGTCAGATTAGTGATATTTATGGTTGGAGTATGATGGTCAGAGCAGTGATATGGTGTTCGGAGAATGGTGGTAGGAGTAGTGGGATATCAGATTTGGTGAATTGTATTTATTTTTGGTTTGAGACTTTCTGTTAAGTATATGTAAAAAGGTTTATTTTCTCAAAAAAGCATTGCTATTGCCCATTCTATGGCAACGGTTCGGATAGGTGTTGCCATAAAACACCCTATTGCAATGGTTATCAAATATCCGCAACGCTTATGTTACCAAATAGTTATACTACAATTATTTTATTTTTCAACGGTTAAAATCATTGCAATAGATCCTCTATTGCAATGCTTTTGGAACCTTCGCAAAAAGGTTTGTTGCAATAGGGGTAATTTGTAGTAGTGGATGAATATTCTCTGATGCACAAATTTTAGAGGTGACAACAAGGGCTAAGGCCATATATGCAGGTGGTAGAGTAAGATGAGCTTTTGTTATTAGAAGTAGTTAAGAAGGGGAGATGTGGTAGAATCTTTGCGATAGTATTTAAGTTTGGAAATCCATGAAGGGGATATTGAAAAGATGGGCATAAATAGTATGATTGATGGGTATACAACCCGTGGTGTTATACGGTTAGTAGTCCATGATTTAAGATTTGAGGTTGCTTGACTGTAGTAATGACTGGAGTCATATTATTTGAGGGGTGTAAAGTATAGGGTACTATATCTAACACTGGCACCTTTAACTCTAATTTAGGCTTTAATATAGGAGGAATATGTAGTTATACTCAGGACTTGTAGTCATGTGTTTTGCTGGGGAATTAGGAAAATGAATGGTGTAATGCTGTGTTCATATCCAAAGCATAGTAAAAGAGAATGGTTATACGAGTGGGTTACTTATTGATTTATATGGGGTGAAGGAAACTTTTTGAAAGGCTAGAAAAGACATGAGGCCCAAATAGCTGTTCCTTTTTTCCCTTCCAAAAAATCGTGCTTAAGGTATGGTTAATATTGGCATCTTTATTTTCTGACTTTGTTAGAAGAAATTGTGGTTTCTTTGGCATCTTTGTTTCCTCTCTTTGTAAAAGGTAAGTGTAGGTGTTTTTATATGTTAAATCATGCCAAAGGATGCCTTCACCCAACATTCAAGTACGAATGATCCTAAGGTGGGGAGAATGAAACACCCTGAATTTTTGGTCCTTGAATATTCCTTGACCCTTGAGCTTATTTCCCTGACTACGACTCTTTCTATGAGTCGGAGGGTATCTTTACAGGTCATTAGTCCTAAGTTGTAAGGTGTGCAGTGCAATTTTCCTAAGTCATTGTCTTGATTACAACTTAATGCCATGAGTCATAATGACTTATGACGAGTCATTAGGTCCTAATTGTAGGGTGTTTAATGTATACCCAAGTAGTTTCTGTGTTGACTACGACTGGACCCTATGAGTTGTAGGATCTCATTATGAGCCATATAGTATGATTCATATGGTCAAAAGTGTGTGTTCCTGGTATCACTGGCTTAACTATGACTTATGGAGATAAGTCGCAATGAGTTTTCATGAGTCGTTATGAGACTCGTAATGACTGGTGACAATATTCAATCTTTGTAATAAGGTATTTTGGACTTATACCCCTTTCCCTAAAAATTACCCACAACCTATAAGCACTATTGAGACCTTATTCTTACCCATAACCCAATCAGAACATATCCTCTTCTCTCCCAAATACTCTAAAGCAAAGCAGTCTAGGGTTTTCTCAAGATTGAGGATCTAGTAGCCAATTTAAGGTTTTTTCTTCATAATTCGTGATATTTTAGGCATGTGACTCTACCCTTAAGCTTGTTTTCCTTAAAGCATGATATTTAAATAATTATTGGTATGAAATTGAATGAGGATTTTTTCCATGGGTTAAGGGTTTTGACATGGCTGGTTCTTAAATTATTTGACCATGAATTACTATGCATTGTTTATGCTTTATCAATAGTTTTGAACTTGTGGGGTGCATGAGTATGGCTAATAAACTAGGGGATTTTCATTTCCCCCAATTTTTTGAATAATGACAATTGATTTGGTAATAACTTAAACACAATATTGTGAAATTGGTTTTGAATATGAAAAATATGCTTATTAAACTATCCTTGAAACTATTTGGATAGCATAAGAGGCCTATTGAAGCATACATGGGTTTTACTCCTAATTGATTAAACTGGTTTGAGTTCTAATTGATTAAACAAGTTTGAGTCCCAAATGACCAATTCTTTTGAAGTCCTTTTGGCTGAGGGGTTAAAGTCCTAGTAGGCTAAGTAATTGACATGGCATGATAATGAACTTGCAAGTTATATTGGTATGATGATACCAGCGGGATGCCTTAATACATAATTGGTTCACTTAATTAGGAATATATTGTAAATGTTTAAATTGGGCTTAAAAGAGGGTTGTGTAGTTGGGCCATGAAAGTGGAAGTCCCAAGGGACCAATATTAGAAACTGCATTTTTTGGCACGAGGGTCTAAATGGCCTAGGGTTTGATTCCCCTTGCTTATGTATAGAGAGGTTCGAGCCCCCATATTACATTACTTGATTAGGTGATTAAGTCACCTAGGTATTGATTGGGAGGTTCGAGTCCCCCGTGTGTATATATATATATGATTATTCTGCATTTTGTGCATCTACTCACACTAAGGGCCAACTAGGTTTTGAGAATTGGGGCCCATATAACCGTGGGTACTATTATGACGGTTAAGCTACACAATCCAGGTAAAAGTTTTAAAGTTTATGCTAATCCTTGTTCCCTACCCCGACGTGTGATATATATATAAATGTATTGGTATATGGTTATGTACAGTGGATTTGGACTAGTTTTAAATTATTGATCATGGAATTATGTTTGTTCCCTTATCCCTGATTTATATGCTAGCACTAAACCTACTAACCATCTACGTACGCTGTATCCCCATGGAACATACTTTTACTTTTCCTGCACATTGAGTAGTTGATCGTGGGATAGTTCATGAGTCAGTAGTTGATCGTAAGATAGTTCATGAGTCAGACTGAAGTGGTGAGCTTCCATACTTTGAAAGGCTTCATTTTATGTTATAGCTTCTTTATGTCATAGAACACTTCTGAGTTGTTTTTGGCTAACGTTAGGGGCATTTCCCAACACTTTATTGATTTTTATTTTGTAAGAAGGCTTTGTGAATTACTCTAGACCTGGGTATTAGTTTTGGGTATCGATATTGGTTTGGTTTATGACATATCATAAATGTCTTTGAACTTATCTCTTCTACCTAGTTATATGTTTGAAATTTAGTCTTCGTTAGTGTATATGCTCTTTTTGAATAGGCAAAGGGGGTGCCTTCGGTCCACGACAGACTTGAGATACCCATCACGGCCAGGCCTTGTTTGGGTTGTGATAGTACTATCCTCAGTCTGTGTAAGCAATGTAAAATAAGGAAATGAGGATATACCGGGGACACACTAGGCGTTTGTATCATGATCGTCCCCATATGGGTTTATCTTAATTGGCAGAGGTGGTGGTGGTAGTGCACTACGAGAGGATGAAACTGTGGCTAAATTAGTATGCCTATGCTTATCAATAAACTTAGTCTCTCTCAAATCATGTGTGGACCATCTCAGGGCCTAAGTATTTGGTGCATCGGGATCCTATAACTCTACCTCTCTTTCTTTCTTGATCCCAACTGAGAGGAGCATTTTCTCATCCTCTATGAACAAGTCAAAGCATAAGGTCCATGTAGAGGTTCCAGTTGAACAAATAGAGGTATAACTAGAGGGATGGTTAGAGTATTGCTCTCTGTGAGAGAGCATATCTTTGACTGCGGTGTGGCCACTTCCTCTCTAATCTTACCCATATCAAGTGCCTCAACATCATTGAATTGGATTGACACTCGTTGCCCTCAAAATCATCTATATGGGCATGCTTTTTATCTTGAAACTCTAATATCTCAGTCTTGTGTGTAACTTGTAGTCTAGTCTATATCGCCTCAAGTGTTATCGGGAACCAAGGGAGGATCTGCCCATACAGTGATGCCACCTTGTCTTTAATATTTTCTAGTCGAGTGAAGTTCTGCATAATTCATGTGATACAAAAACTACACCTATAGAAGCAACTTTAGTAGAGGGGAAAGGGGTCACTTCAAATGTATTAACCAACTCTAAAGTGGAAGCCGGGGTTAAAGTGGATGGGACTGGGGTCCCTCACCTTATGTCCTCATCTCGTTGGCCTCTCTATGATCCCCAATCTTAAAATCCATACTTATACCAACATCACCTCCCTGTCTATCAGTAGGCTCTGCAGGAACTAATGTGACCTCACACTGGGATGGAATCACTATCAAAGATACACGAGTCCACTGTGTAAGGATTGGGTTTGTCGGATCCTTGATCATACTAGTTTGGACCACGCCCATTGTCTCTACTCTTGCATCAACACTTGGAACCTCCAGCATACTAACCTCATCATAAAATATTTGGAAAAGAAAAGGAAACAACAGTGTAGTAATCTCCCCTAATACCCTTTCATGGAACTCATATCTGATGATGGCAGCAAAGTCAATATCATAACCAACCACTTGATCACAATCAGTGCTTCACCATCCCATGTAAGTAAATTGTTTTCTATAATTGGACATAAATGATAACACATTATCAACCACCAAAAATTTGCGGCAAAATTCAACATCACTTTCTTAATAAAACCTTACCCCTTGACCCAAGGGAAATCCATACTAAGAGGTGAAATATAACTGATGATCCATCTCACCAAACCTATCCTTTCACTCTTATGCTCAACCTCTTGCATAGAATATCTGTCATGCTCCAATCCCAATTGGTGATCACACTCTACTACATAATTTGGGCCAAAAAGAACTCGGTGGATGACCATCAAAAAAATATCGACCATGAACTCTCTTAGAAGAAACTTCTCTAACTGGGGCTGATTTGTATGCCTACTACCTCTAGGAGTAGTAAAAGATCCTGTGGCGTAGTAGGAGGAATCAAACTCTTGCATCACTTCCTGGCTATATGTACCCAGGGTTCTAGTCATCTACCCCAGCTGATACCTATCAAACGCAACCTGCAACAATGGTGCTCAAGCCAACCCATACAACTTAATCCATCTCTCTTCATAAATCATCCTCTTGGGGTTAGTTTGTCTTGGTTATAAAGCTGTCTCTCTCAAAAATCAACTTTAACCCCTCTACACACCAACTCTGGTTCACCTCATTAGTAGGATATATCGAGAATGAGTAGGGTCGGAAGTCTACTCTGTTTGGTCTGGTGGCTTCTAAGAGGATATTTGTGTTGTTCCCTCCTCAAACTAGGGTACCGTGGATGATGGCTCAAGTGCTGCTACCTCGAACTCATCCTGGGACCCTTTCTTAGATTAGAGGTCCTGTGTAACTGTCGTTGGAAGTGACTCAGACTCTACCTTTTCCTCATCGTCATCCTTTTTCTCTCCAAACTATAAAGATTATAGATATGATATCCTAGCCATCTGCATCCTCATCCTGTGTACTGGTATACAGGTCAGTGTCTAAGCTCCAGGCCAAGTAGAAATAGGCTATCTGCCGCACTGTGAATGGCCTGCAAGTGGTATGCCTAAGGTAGCCTTAATAATAGTCTTAGCTGTAGCATATCTCTGGGATCTAGTCTGATGCCGTATTACGTTGGTCAGGGCTGCTCTGCTCCGGGAAATTGGATACTTCTCCATCAATCCAATGATCTTGGGGGATTCATCCCCTTGCCTTGGAGGTCCAACCTTCTTCTTTGAAACCTTTGGTGCCATGTGTACCTAAAAAACCAATTGTTAGTGTCTGAAAGATGGTGAGGGATCAAATTTTCCCTTAACTCTTACATGCTTATAGCTTATACTCAGTCAAAACAAGTCCAATACATGCACGTAAAACTAGAAATAACTTTTCAATACAAATGTAGCATACATGATTCTTGGGATTCCTAAACCTATTCAACTTCAACTTCTATTTAGGGTATGATCATCAAGTTATAATTCAAGAACAATGAACCTATTTTTGACTTTAGTCTAATTCAAGGATCCTACAAACAAGATTATTGATTTATACATAATTCGCATGAAAATAAACATAAGAACTAACTTATGGATAATTTACCATGAGATAATACTATTAGGAGCCAATAATGTTAGCTTTTGTTTGAAAAACCAAAAAGTGAAATATGAAGAGACAAAGTAAAACCCTAGATTGAATACACAATTAAAGCACTTGGAGAAGTTGGTACTAAGAACAAGTAGCAGTAGTTTAGCCTTTTATCAAGTGTGGATAATTGGGAAATTTTACTTTGAGAGGGAAAAAGGAATTTTTAAGGTTTGAGGGGTTAAAATTGGGTTAACGGGCTTAAATAGTCCTATGGGGTCGATTTAGGGTTAGGTGATGTCAGGGTGGGACCATATTTTACAACAAAATTTGACTCAAAAGTACACCTCTTATGGCACCTACTACGGGCTTGATGTGGCACCTACGGTCTGTAGGTGCTCAACCATAGGTGGGCCAAATTTTTTGGCCTTTTACCCTGCTCTCTAGACTTTGTATTTTGACACTTATTGCACAACTTATGAATTCATAAGTGGTACTTACGATCTCATAAGTATGTTCACAAGTTCAAGTTAAAAAAATCCCCCCAAAATTCTCAAAATTTCCTTTTAACATTCAAAGCACAACTAAAATACCTTGGTTTTTGGATCTTTGAAACTTTCTTGGAATTCTAAACTCTGGACGTAATATGTCTTATGGGTGTGAGAGATATGTTGGTGTATGGATGGTATGGTCTAGTTGTATGGTGTATTTTGGTTATTGGAATGGATACGACATAGGGGTATGGGTTGTACTACTGGTTATGGATCATTTGGTTCCTTAACTGAATCTTAGATTTGGATACTTAGGTTGGATATGGGTACAAGTGGTTTACCATGATTCGTAAGCTAGGGTACGACCTAGGACTCATATAGCGGACAGTGACTAAACTTTTCCTTGGGTTTAAATCTATCAGGGGTACGGATGAAAGGTACGAATCGTATGATGGCAATATGACTTTTATGGATAAGTCATATGCTAGAGAGTGTTAGATCAAAGGGTTGAGTCTAGGATGCGAGTGGAGGATACCAATCACATCAGAGAGTACGACTCATGTGGGTGAGTCATACCCCCTGTGATGGGATTTCGGTGTAACTTAAGTGGGGGTATTTTTGATATTTCCCACTTATTGTATTAAGGTCCCACAACTTATAACCTACTTGGAAGGTTATTTACCTTTTTATTCCATTCATTAACACTTAGAAACTCTTCTAAACACTCTAAAATTCTCTCAAAAGCTTTCAGGCAAGGAAAGCTAGGGTTTCAACTAGAGGATCAATTTGGGGCTTGTATCAGTGATTTCCTTCTAGTATCATCTTGTTTTAAGGAATGTTATCTTCCCTCATTATTAATTTTATCTAAAGGAATAGATTTATGAATGTTTCCATGCTTTTATTGATTGTATAATTTTGGTTTTCAAATATGAATTGGGGGTTTTCATATGAAATGGTTGGTTATGGTTTCCCATGGTTTTAATTATGCTTTTATATGCATTAATGGTGGTTTTGGATGATTAGATTGCATGGTAATGGTTTAATGGTAATTGAAATTAGTTTTAATCATATTATACCTCCAACGGGTTTGCTAAAATGCTTATAAAGATATGTACATTGCATTGACTATTTTTAATGGAACTCTTGCATGTTTTAAAACTTGGTAAAGAAATTCTGCATGGTTTAGATGGCTTGGAATGGTAAATAGCTAATGGTTATTCTTGTGGGGTACATGGAATCCCCCAAGTTGTTTAATATGGTAAATGGAAGGGTACTTAAAAGTCCCCTTAAACCTATAAATGGTTGGCTATTGATGATATATGTAAGTAAGGGTTGGTGTGACGATACCAGTATCAATGGCCTTGGTTAATAAATGAAAAATGGTTTAGTAATTTGGAAATTAATTTTAATTGGGCTATAATTATGGGATATATAGCGATGCCGTGGTGTCACACTATATTTAGGGCATGTACTAGTCATTCCAAGGGTTTCTTTCCTAGTCGTGTGGCTACATACACTGGGTCCCTTTTAGTAGGGTGTGAAGAACTAATATAGTTCGTAGGTGGTTTAGGACGGCAAAGCTACACAGCTCAAGTATAGGTTTTAAAGACATGCTAAGCCCGGTCCCTTTTCTCGGCATGGTTATATATATCTATGTAAGGTTTTGTGTATATGGATGGTTTTTACTTGGTTTTCTAAATGGCATTATTTTATCCTTACCCTGAGATAATACTAGCAGTCACTTGCTAACCCCGTGTACTAGTAGATGTATACCCACACTATGCAGGAACCGATCATTCTACTCTGCCTACATAGTGATTGACTTATGGATAATGTTTGGACTGAAGTAGTGAGCTTTCATCCTTTTGGAAGGCTCTATTTTATATTATGGGTATTTTTAGACATTTTAATTTTATTCTTGATATTGGTTTTGTCTATGGTTTGGGCATGTCCTAACCAAATTTCATTACTCTTTTTGCTAGAGGTTTTATGGTGCTTCTATGGGTTAGAATAGGCGAGATTGGTATAGGTGTTGGCCTTAAAATTGGTATTGGTTTTGAGGTTGGCATCATCAGATATAATTTCTCACCGTTCCATCCTATCTTATTTTGGGATTAATTATATTATTGTTTGGAACATCTTTGGTTATGTCCTGGTTTATGACCCTTGTTTTAGTATGGTTGGATTATTGGTATGAGATGGTTGGACTCGGTTGGGTCGATCATGGTTGTGATCTTATCCCAGAGTCTTTATGTGAGCTATTATACTATCTTATTATATGCTCCAAATTTAACTTATTCAGGGCAGGCTGCTGGAGGTTGGGTTAGGAAACGAGGGTTGTCTTCGATCCTACTCGTACTTGGGATGCCTATTACAATAAGGCCCCAGGGTGGGTCGTGTTAAGTTTGTATCAGAGCCTAGTTTCATGGTCAATTAGGAGTCCATAAAGATGTGTTTTTAGAGTCTCTTTTGAGGGGTGTAGCACGCCACACTTATAAGGGAGGGCCTATAAGACATTTAGGAATGTTTCACTTTCTTGGTATTCTATTTTTAAGCTAGGAGGCTAAGTCCTAGAATCTTCTTTATTCCTTGTTTGTTTTTCTTTCATATCATTCCTCGTAGATCTGGAATACAAAAAAATTCTTCTATCCCATTTAGGGGTAATATTGAAGGGGTGTATCCTACTTCTGGATTTTAACTTTGATCTCATGGTCCTATCCCCGATTATTTTAGAGTTCCACCTATTGCTACTAGTTCGTCTCAAGATGAGGTAACTAATATAGAATTCTGTCAGTTTATTTATGTTATTGCTAAGTTGGTTGTTGATCAGGCTGAGTGGGGTATGGCTAGTGCTTTGTCTGCTGAGGCCACAAGGGTTGGTTAATTTATGAAGATGGGTCCTCCCACTTTTTCTGGAGTAAATATATAGAAAGATCCACAGTTCTTCTAGGATAAGATAAAAAAGATATTTCATTTGATGTAGGCTATCGATGTGGAAGGGATAAAATTTACATCATATCAGCTCAAAGAGGTTCGCATTAGTGGTATTAAGAGTGAGATAGGGATAGAGAAGATATGCAAGATTTATTCTTATGGGATGCCTTCTCTGGTATTTTTCTAGATCATTTCTTTCCCCAAGACTTAAGAAAAGTAAAGATGGAGAAGTTTGTGAACCTTAAATAGGGGAGGATGTCTATCAAAGAACATACCTTGAAGTTTCAACAATTGTCAAGGTATGCTCTTTATTTGGTGGCTGACATGCATGCTAGAATGAGGAAGTTCACATCTAGGTTGAATCAAAATTTGATTTTGTAGAGCAAAATTACCTTGTTGATTAAGGATATGGATACTCTAGGTTAACTGTTCATATGCAGCAATTAGAGGATGAAAAGAGGAAGCAGTCAGATTTTAGAGATAGGCAGTGAAAGAGAAATAGGATTTTTGACCAGGGAGGTGCTTAGTCACAAGGTGGTCGAGATAGTGGAAAGTGGTAGAAGAAGAAGTAGGGTTCCTACTCTTCTGCTAGTGCTCCTTAACAGACGGGTGACAGGCGTCATCATGGTGGTGATAATTTTTAGGGACAGGGTACCCAATCTCAGGTAAGTAGAGGCCAGTCAGCTTTTTCATGCCTTCCTTGTCGATTTTATAGTCATCCTTTCTGGGTTATTACGATAAAGAAAAGGATAAATATTTCAGATATGGCCAAGTAGGCCATCGACTCAGGAATTGTTTAGTTAACAAGGTTTCCACAAGGGAAAATAAAATCCCTGTGGCTTTATCTTTTGTTCCTACACCTGGTGGTGTTGCATCTACTTCTGCTACTGCTCCTGGTTTTAGTGTTGGTTAGAATAGGTTTTATGCTTTGGCGTCCTAATAGAAATCTAAAGCATTGCCTGATGTCGTTAATGGTACATTACAACTTTTCTATCATAATATATATTATTTTTTTGATCTAGGGTCTACTCTCTCCTATGTGACTCCTTATGTGATTGTATCTTTTGGTTTTAATTTAAAAGTTATTATAGATCCTTTTTCTATTTCTACATAGTAGGTGACTCGGTTATTGCAAAGAAAGTCTATAGGGGGTGTGGGGTATCTGTTGGTGGCAAGCAGACCTTGGTGGATCTATTTGAGTTGGATATGGTAGATTTTGATGTCATTCTAGGAATGGATTGGTTTCATTCTTATTACGTATCCTTGGATTATTAGACCCATACGGTTATCTTTAGGTTCCCTTTTGAGTCGGTTAGAGAATGGGACGGTGTTTCTCTAGCTCCTGGGGGAGATTTATTTCGTATCTTAGAGCTTCGATGTTGATCTCAAAAGGCTATCTTTACCATTTAGTCTGGGTTAAAGATTCTAATTAGGGAGGTCCTTCTTTCCATTTAGTTCTAGTGGTTAATGAGTTTCTATATGTCTTTTTAGATGATCTTCAAGGTGTTCCACCGGATAGGGAAATAGATTTTAGTGTTGACTTGGTTCCGGACACTCATCCAATTTCTATTCCTTTGTATAGAATGGATCCAGCTGAGTTAAGGGAACTCAATGAGCAACTTAAGGATCTTTTGAATAAGGAGTTTATTCATACTAGTGTATCTCTTTGAGGTGCATCAGTGTTGTTTGTGCGTAAGAAGGATGTTTCCCTTCGGATGCGCATTGACTATAGGCAGTTGAACAAGGTGACGGTCAAGAACCAGTATCCTCTTTCTCTGATAGATGATCTATTTGATTAGTTTCAAGGTGCAAAGTTCTTTTCTAAGATAGATCTTTGGTCTGGGTACCATCAACTAAATATTAGGGAGGTGGATATCCCTAAGAAGACTTTTAGAAGTCGGTATGGGTACTTTGAGTTTTTGGTAATATCATTTAGCTTGACTAATGCTCCAACAACATTTATGAATCTGATAAAATGGGTTTTTTCTTAGTTTTTGGATCTTTTTATCATTGTGTTTATTGATGACATTCCCGTCTATTTGAAAAGTGAGACGGATCATTGTAATCACCTTCATATGGTGTTGTAGACCTTAATGGAACAATAGTTGTATGCCAAGTTCTCCAGTGTGAGTTTTGATTGAACGCTGTAACTTTATTGGGTCATATTATTTCTAGTGAGGGGATCATGGTGGATCCACAAAAGGTTGCTGTGGTGAAAAGGTGGCCTAGATGCATGACTTCATCCAATATTCGGAGCTTTTTTGGTTTAGCTGGGTATAGTAGGCGGTTTGTGGAAAGCTTTTCATCGATAACTACTTCTTTGACTAAGTTAACTCAGAAGAAAGTTAAGTTTTCTTGGTTGGATACTTGTGAAGGGAGTTTAGAGAAGTTAAAGGATACGTTAACTTTGGCTCCAATTCTAACTTTGTCGAAAGGAAATGAGGGGTATGTGGTTTATTGTGATACATATCAGTTAGGGCTTGGTTGTGCATTAATGCAACATGGGAAGGTGATTACCTATGCTTCCAGTCAGTTGAAGGTGCATGAGAGAAATTATCCTACTCATGATTTGAAGCTATTGGCAGTTGTGCTTGTTTTGAAAATATGGTGTCATTATTTGTATGGTGTGCACGGAGATATCTTTTCTGATCATAAGAGTATACAAATTTGTTTAATCAGAAAAAGCTTATCTCAGGCAGAGGAGATGGCTTGAGGTACCCAATGACTATGATATGAGTCTTCACTATCACCCAGTTAAGGCTAATGTGGTTGTTAAAGCTCTTAGCAAGTTATCCATGAGGAGTTTGGCTTATGTGAAGGATGGAAAGTGGGAATTCGTGAAGTATATTCACTGCTTAGCTAATCTTAGAGTTCGGCTCTTGGACTTTAAGGATGGTGGTTTGGTGGTGCAAGAAGTGGTTCGATCGTCTCTTGGTGCGGAGAATAAGGAGAAGAAAGTGCTAGATCCTATCTTGATAAAAATAAAGAGTGACATTGGTAAGCAAAAGGTAGTAGTGTTTTAGATCGGTGGTGATGATACTTTACTTTTCAAAGGAGGTTGTGTGTTCCTGATGTCGATGGGTTACAACAAAGCATTTTGGCTGAGTAACATAAGTCGTGCTATAGTGTTCATCCTAGCTCAACTAAGATGTATCATAATCTCAAGGAGATCTATTAGCGGAATGGCAAGAAGAGGGATGTGGCTGATTTTGTGGCTAAGTGTATGGTGTGTCTATAAGATAAGGTTGAGCACATAAGGCCAGGAGGGTTGTATCAAGAAATTGATTTGCCCGAATGGAAGTGGAAAGTGATCAATATGGACTTTGTTACCTGTACTCCTCAGTTTCGAAATCAATATGATTCAATTTGGGTCATCGTGGATAGGATGATTAAGTCTGCAAACTTTTTGCTAGTACGGACTATCTTCTTAGTGGAGGGTTATGCTAAGATTTATCTTCAGGAGAATGTGAAGCTGCATGGGGTGCCTGTTTCAATTATTTCTGATCATGACATGGAGTTTACATATTACTTCTAGCAATCTTTTCTGAAAGGTTTGGGGACTAAGGTGATATTGCGTGCTGCTTTCCATCAGCAGACTAATGGGAAAGCGGAGTGAGCTATTTGGACATTAGAGGATATGCTTCCGGCTTGTGTGATTGATTATGGTGGAAATTGTGTTGAGCATCTACCTTTGGTGGAGTTTGCTTATAACAATAGATATCATTTTAGTATTGGCAGGGCGATTTTTGAGGCATCGTATAGTAAGAGGTGTAGATCTCCTGTTGGTTGGTTTAAGCTTGGTGAGGCAGACATGTTTGGTATCCACTTGGTTTACCAAGATATGGAAAAGGTAAATGTGATTCGGGAGAGGCTTACGGCTTCCCAAAGTTGCCAAAAGTCCTATGCGGATGTTTGGCATAGAGACTTTGAGTTTGAGGTTGGGGATAAGGTTTTCCTCAAAGTATCTCCCATGAAGGAAGTAGTACAATTTGGCAATAAGGGGAAGCTCAGTTCCCGGTATGTAGGTCCTTATGAGGTTTTATGGAGAATTTGTAATGTTGCTTATGAGTTGGAGTTACCTTCTATCTTGAGCTTTGTTAATTCGGTCATTCATGTTTTCATGTTGAGGAAGTGCATTGGTCATCTTTCTTCGGTTGTTCTTTTGGAAGGATTGGGTATCATTAATTCTTTGTCTTATGAAGAAGTCCTGGTTGAGATCTTGGATTGGTAGGTTTGTTGGTTGCGGACCAAGGATATGTCTTCGGTTAAGGTTCTTTAATGGAACCATAAGGTGAAGTAAGCTACATGGGAAGCGGAAGAGGACATAGAATCCAAATATCTGGATTTGTTTTCTTCCCTTGAGATTCATGCGGAAGGTATGTGTCTTCAACCCATCTTTATTTTTCAGAGTTGTTAATGGAAAGATTTATATCTTTGCCTCTTTGTTTTCAAACTTTGTTAAAGATTGGGAATATATTTGATAATGCAAATGACTCTTGCGTGTGGTTACTCCTACCTTATCCGTCATTCGGGAACAAATGTTCCTAGCGGGAGAGATCAAAACACCTTGATTTATGGAGCTTAGAAATTTCTTGGAATTTTGATCTCTAGACCCAATACGACTTATGGGTACGAGTAGTATGTTGGCGTACAGATGGCATGGTCTAGACGTATGCTGACCAGTGTTGGTTGGTGGGATGGATTTTACTTCTTGGAATGGATACAACTTAGGGGTACGAGTCATATTAGAGGTTACGGATCGTTTGGTTCCTTAACTTAATCTTAGACTTGGTTACTTAGGTTGGATCTGTGTACGAGTAGCTCACCATGAGTCGTAAGACAGGGTACGAGTCATACCTAGGATTCGTATGGGTACGAGTCATCCAGGGGTATGGATGAAAGGTATGGACTGTATGTTGTCAATACGACTTGTATGGATGATTCATATGCTAGATAGTGTTTTATCCAAGGATTGAGGCTAGGATACGAATGAAGGATACCAATCGTATCGGAGGGTACGACTCGTGTGGGTCAGTCGTATCCCTATGATGGGATTTTGGTGCAAAGATATTTTCCCACTTATCCTAATAAGGACCGACGACTTCTAACCTACTTGGAAGGTTATTCACCCTATTATTCCATTCATTAACACTTAGAAATTCTTCTAAAAACTCTAAAATTCTCTCAGAAGATTTTGGGCAAGGGAAGCAAGGGTTTCAACTAAAGGATCAATTTGGGGCTTGTCTTTGTGATTTCTTTCCGTCATCATCTTGGTTTAAGGCATGTTCTCTTCCCTCATAGTTAATTTTATCTAAAGGCATGGTTTTATGCTTTTTTTCCATGTTTTCATTGATTTTATGATTTTGGTTTTCAAATATGAATTGGGGGTTTTGATATAAAATGGTTGGTTATCATTTCCCATGGTTTTAATTATGCTTTTATATGCATTAATGGTGGTTTTGGATAATTGCATTTCATGGAAATGGTTTAATGGTAATTGGAATTGGTTTTGGTCATATTATGCCCCCAATGTGATTGACAAAATGATTATAAATATATGTTCATTACATTGACTACTTTTACTTGAGCTCTTGCATGTTTTACAACTTGGTAAAGGAATTTTGCATAATTTAAATTGCTTGGAATGGTAAATGGATAATTATTATGCTTTTGGGGTACATGGAGTCCCCCAAGTGGTTTAGTATGGTAAATGGAAAGGCAATTGAAAGTCCCCTTAAACCTATAAATGGTTGGCTATGGATGATACTTACAAGTAAAGGTTGGTATGACTATACCAATATCAATGGCCTTGGTTAATAAATGAAAAATAGTTTGGTTATTTGGAATTTTCTTTTAATTAGGGAATAATGGAGGGATATGTAGCAATGTCGTGGAAGGTGGAGGTCCCCATCTGGAAACTCATATTTGCCGATATGAGGTTGGACTTGGTGACCGTGTGCATGATGTCATACTATATTTGGGGAATATACCAGTCATCCCAAAGGTTTATTCCCTGGTCGTGCATCTACATGCACTGGGGCCCTTTCAGTAAGGGGAGAAAAACACATACAGTTCATGGGTGGTTTAGGACGACAACGCTACACAACCCAGGTAAAGGTTTTAAAGGCATTCTAAACCTAGTCCCTTTTCCCGACATGGTTATATATATCTATCTATGGTTGTGTATATGGATGGTTTTTACTTGGTTTTATAAATGGCATTATTTATCCTTACCCTAAGATCATGCTACTGGTCACTCTCTAACTCCGTCTATTAGCGGCTGTATACCCACGCTATGTAGTAACTGGCCGTTCTTCTCCTCCTACATAGTGTTTGACTTAGGAAAAATGTTTGTACTGATGTGGTGAGCTTTCATCCTATCGGAAGGCTCCATTTCATAATATGGGTATTTTTAGACATTTTGGTTTTATTCTGGATATTAGTTTTGGCTATGGTTGGGGGCATGTCCCTACCGGATTTTATTACTCTTTTGTCTAGAGTCTTTGTGGTACTTCTATGGGTTAGAATGGGGGGGGGGGAATATGATTGATATTGAGGCTGGTATCATCAGACATAATTTCTCATTGTTCCATCCTATTTCATTTTGGGATTAATTATATTATGTTTTGGAACTTCCTTGGTTATGGACCTTGTTTTGTATGGTTGGTATGGTTGGACTATTAGTATGGGATGGTTTGACTCAGTTGGGTCGGTCACGGTATTGATATTATCCCAGATTCATGCTCAAAATTTAGCCAACTCAGGGCAGGTGGTTGGAGGTTAGGTTTGGTAATAGGGAGGTCTTCGGTCCTGGTCGGACTTGGGACACCCATTACAACAAGTCCCTTGGGTGGGTTACGTCAACAACTTACCTGGCCTGAGCAGGACTTATGATATTTATGAGTTGGTCACAAAGTCCCCTTGCCTGGAATATTTTGAAAGACGCAATGTATTACCATCCGAGCTAATCCTCATGCTACTTCACCTACAAAAGAAAAGAAATAAATGTGAACACTAAAATAGTGGGTTGCCTCCCATCCATTTCTTGATTTAACATCGCGACATGACGTGGTGAAGTTGGTTACTCAGACTTCACCAATAAGTCCATGCGTTGCCTCCCATGTAGTGCCTGATTTAACATCGTGACATGGTGTGGGTACTTTGATTATTCAAAATATATCAAGCAACACAAAAGAATACCTTCATGGGTCATCAATACAATGAATAACCGACACCACCCTCATGTCGATTGGCTGCTTCATAGTTCTTCGGATGTTCAATATGACTTCCTCGTTATTGACTCTGAACTTAAGCTCCCACTTCTTCATATCAACCATCGATCTACCGCAGCCATGAATGGTATTCCCAATACGATGGGTATCTCAAAGTCAACCTCATATTCCAAAATTACAAAGTCAGACGGAAAGATGAAATTATCAACTTTCACCAACACATTAAATGATATGCCCACCGGTTTTTTTACTATGTGATTTGCCAGAAACAACTGCATAGTATTCAATTTTGGAGGACTTAATCCCAATGCTTGAATACAACTAGAAACATCAAATTAATGTTCGCTCCCAAGTCACAAAATGCACTGGAAAATCTGGATGTCCCTATAGTACATAGGATTGTAAATGCTCCAGGATTACCCTTCTTTTGGGCCAGAGACTTAGAAGTGTTTGCACTGTAATGGTGCAATCCCCCAACATCCTCAAAACTATCCCCTCTCTTCTTCGTCACCAATTCTTTCATAAACCTGGCATTCCCAGGCATCTTCTCCTAAGCCTCAAGAAGAGGGATGATCAAGCTCAACTCTTTTAGTATATCAATGAATTTGTTGAACTTCCCTTCTTCTTTTTTCTATTTCAACTTTTGAGGAAAAGGTGGGGTATGTCATGGAATTTGCTTCACCACGAGCTCATTGACCTTGGCCTTACCTTTATCCTCATCAACATTACCATCAAAACCTATCAACTTATCCGATTTCATAGATAGTGTCGCATCAACTATAGTACTATCATTCTTCGACACATCATTAACAGGCAACGATGGATCAATAGTAGACTTACCACTTTGAGTGGTGATAGTGACACAATAATCATAATTCTTTGGATTATGAACCGTGTAGCTCGAAAGGGTACCTGGATTCCCCTATTTCAAAGTAGCAGACATTTTGCCAAACTACTGCTCTAACTACTTGATCATAGTCACATGAAACTCAACCTTCTAGGTCATACCTGAGATATCAACCTTAAACTCCTTAAGGCATGTTTCCTGATTTTCTTGACCCTTCTCCAATTTGCACAACATCGCCTCCATTCTCGATTTAGTATCACGACTTCCTGGTGGAACATACCTGTCTCCTTTCTCCTTGTAGTCATATTTTTCTGTCCACTAACCTTCATGCTTCCTAGTGTGATATCTATATCTATCTCTAGAGTAGTTCCAACCTTGTTTTATTTGCCCTTTGTCTTGGTAGCACGCCAATTCTCGATCTAGATACTTAGCCTCTTCATCTATATCAGAATCATAAAGTTTAGAGGCCTTACCTGCATGCCCATTGTGTTCACCTTCTCAGAATTCACTATTGCAAACTGCTTCGTCAACAACCTAATATCTGTTCTAAAGCTATATAATCTCTTACGCCACATAATCATCACCCACTGTATGGTCGCTGGAATCCCCGATGCCATAAGTGACAGCACCTCTCTCACCCTCCCAAGTATGCCACCCTCGATTGGTGAGAGAGATATGGTCTAGAATATTAGATGCTACTTCCCAACATAAACACATAAAAACTCATCTAGTGATTGTGTTTGCCATGGCTCTGGAATTGAAGTTCAGGGCTCTATAAAATATCTCTATAAAGTTTGTCCCTGAATGGGATGATTAGGTACCATGGTCAACTAATTATTAAATCGAAACCATGCCTCATATATCAACTCAGAGTATAGTTGCCTGAAGTTATATATTTCATATTTTAACTGCAATATTCTGGATAGACGAAAGAAATAGTCTAAGAATTACTTGTGAAACTCATTCCAAGTGCTAATCGATCCTCTAGGAAGTTCCCCCAACCACAAAGAAGCTTCTCCAGTCAATGAAAAAGGGAACAACCTCAGCCTAAGTGCCTCCTTATCTACCCCGAGGATGGTATAAAAAGTGCAGATCCTAATAAAATTAGCCAGATGCATATTTGCATCATCCGTAGACAAACTTGAAAACACACATTTAAGAATTAAGAGCAGGATCATGGCACTGGTAATTTCAAACTTAACACCTGGTGGCAAAGCAGGAGGAATCATAGCTCCTATTTTTGCTTGGTCAATGTATCCTGTATCCTCCTTATGATTGTATGGATGTAGGTACTAGTATGCTGGGATCACTTAAGCTCGATCACCTTAAACTTCGTATCGATTACTATCGAGTTCTGCTCGACGATATACTCTAGGTCTCTGCCTAGATAGCTCTGCCTCCGAAGCTAAACATCGGGTATCTGCTTTCCTCCTTGCATTCTCAACATTTTCTTGTGAAATAGGTCAAGTTACTAAACACCAAAACTAGCTAAGAACACTAAGAGAAACTGAGAACAAGGTAAGAAACTAGCTACAACAACAACTAAAAACCGAGAACACAAGATTTAAAACAAGAAAAAATGTAATAAATTAAGATAGATTGCTTGACATACGAGATTACAAGAATTAGAAACCAAACCGTGTATCAAACATTAGACCCCTAAGACCCACAATAACAACACCAAACTCTTATGGTGACTGCTAAGGGAATCAACTCCGCCTTACAACCACCGTTTCTAAGCAAAGATCAATAATGGCTTTTCCAAGCCCTACACTACTCTGATTTTCCAAGCCCTACACTAAAAGTTCTTCCCAATGAAGTTCAAGAACGTTTCTCTTAAAATATAATCATAAAAAAATAAAGAGAAAATGACCTAATAAGGGACTATTTATAATCTATTACAAATGAAATATAAAATGACCAAATCACCCTTAATGAGAGGGGTAGACATAGTGTGTTTGGAGTGTTAAGACTCTTCTTCACACTTCAACATGTGCAATCACCAAAATACCCTTAATGAAGGGCGGCCATGGAGTGTTTGGACTTCTATGAAGGGGAGGCCTTGTAATGTTGAGACTCCTCTTCACACTTCGACATGAACAATCCTTTGGAGCTCTTAGATAGTCATAAGCCTCCAAGCAACCCTCCATAAAAGGAATTGCTCGTTTGAGTGTTTAAAATGATTTCTCCTTGCATATTCTCGTGCCTTCAATGTGACCAAAGCTCGATTCCTCGTGTGTTAGCCTCGAATGATGGCATCGAAAGCTATGTTGGCCCTTTGGATCATATCATCCTCCCCTTCTTAAAAATGATTCGACCTCAATCCATACCTTTCAAAATTAATGGAAGGATAAGAGAACACAAATTCCTCATGGCATGGGGTTAGGATTAGCATAAACAATCATTTCATCATGCCAAGGTTGCATATACAGTAAATATAACCAAGGATCCTTTGAATTGAATATTAAAAACTCAATGAAGGATGAACAAAGGATTTTAATATGGTAATTACCAAGAGATAAATGAAACTACAAAGGTCCTAATTTCATCACACAATTCAAAAGGTAGAATTTGGATCTTATGAGCCGTAAGACACAATTGTTTCATTTCTTCTTCAAGACACCTCACCAAGGGTGGTTCTTCAAGTGGTCCTAAAGTACACAAGACCTATATAGCATTCTCACTCAAACAAGTGGATCAACCAACGAGTTCCCTACCTCTATATGGAATAAATCCAAGACTAGCATGGATGTCATCATAAGCAAAAAGGTAGTATAGAAAGGAATCAAGTATAAAGGCATACACGGTTGAAGACAAAGCATTTAAGCACACATACATTATTCCTTTCAAACAAATAGACAACTTGGCATCCACAAGTCGGGATTTATGCAACTTAAGCAAAAGTATGTCAAGCAAGGATGCACATTTAGAAGCATTACCCTCAGGAGGCAATGGCACTTTTTCTCTCAGGTTTTCAAGAATGACACTTTGCTTGTCATGTAGACCAAGCAACAAGTTAGGTGCGCGAACATCACTATTTGCATATCCAGCACTGGGGTTAAATAGAAAGAGTGGCCATAGACACGGGTCTAGACAACACACCCTTTCCCCATAGGCTTCATCCAAACTACAATATACACTCTCTATAATAGCATATATATCATCAAAAGCAAATAGAGTGTAGAGAAAGGTATCACTCTAGTCAAAATTCTACTACGATATCCTCATGTATGTACTCACTACTAGTTTCCACATCATCATCATGAGTATTCTCAACAATAAGGTCACACATAGTAGAAGAAGAAGTGATTTCCAAGCAATGGAAACTTTCTCTTTTTATGGAGGAACCCTCAAGTAGACACATACCACCACCAAAATTAAAGGGATTATTGCTTAAATCTTTACAAGAAGCAAGAAATTCACGCTCATAATTATCAAACAAAGGTGGGGTTTCATACAAAGGATCACATCCACAATTATTTTTCAAGGAACAATAGCCTATTGGGTTTCTTAAATATTCAAGCAATTCAAAGCTATCATCACCCAATAGGTTATTCCTTCCCAAGATAACCTATTCGTTACCCTTAAGAGTACTCTCATCTTTCAAGAAGAGATTTCCATCTTTAGGAGAAATGTTGTAGCATCATAGTGGGTTAGGATATAGGCTATAGACTTCAAGACAAGCTATACCTTCAACATCATTCTCACCACTAGATTCATTAGGAGTGGTTGCACCATTTTCAAACAAGATATTATACCTAAAGAGAGAATGATCTATCCTGGGGAAAAATTTGGAACAAGAAAGTTCACTCTCTAAAATATCATTATTAAGTTTCAAAGTTGTTTCAAGAAAATGATTATCCCTACGAGCCAAGCAAACATTAGAATCTTTACCAAAGTACAAGATCACAGGTTCACTCTTATCCTTTTGGCAAACATTTTTAAATTCTTTACTAACTTGAGGTCTATTAATTACAACATACATAACCTCAAGTGGTGGACTAGTTTTGCACACAAGTTGATCAACACAATTCCCACAATATGATGTATTATCATTCAACATAATGGCTTCAACACTAGGTGGACATAAATTAATCTTACAAGAAGAGTCAATTTGGTCATCTATATGATCAACTAGTGTATCCACACTCACAACATGTACATCATAAACAAACGACAAAGAATCAATAGACTCACAAGTAGGTAAGCTACTACCCACACTCAATGGGATACTAGCCACACAATCATCTTTCACATGTACAAAAGTGTAAGAGTAAGCTATTTTACCTTGAAGTTCTAGAGTATATTCTTCCTTAACTTGGTGTGAAGGTCCCTTATAAGCTTCGGAAGTAAGTAAGATTTCTCTCATTAAATCTTTAAAGGGACTCTTTTATTTTGGCACTTGTTCTCCTCCGCTTTCCATGTTGGTACCTACACAAATATCCTTAGAGATAGAAGAACAAACAAAGTAAGCTTTTAGTGGAAACCCCCTCACTTCACTCCTCACAACCAGTCCTTTTACTACTCTCAGATTGCTATCTTGTACACCTTTACTCCGCTTAATCTTTTGTCTCTCATTTTCATTCGAATTGGAGTAAGTGTTCACTTCCTTTTGATACTTAAGAAGAATGGATGTAATGAGATGATTTCCCCATTGTTCTCTTACAAACTTAGTCCAATTTTGTGCAGTTGGAACTTTATGTCGTGCAAGCCAATTGGCACCCAAGCTTACAAGACCTTGTTTCAAGGGAAAGATATCGCACCACACCTCCTCATAGTATTCAAATTGGTTGAAGACAACCTTCACTTTATTGGTAACCTTATACCCATCCAAGGAATATGGTACAAGTAGAGGTTGTCGAAACAATCCTAAATGGTCAACCATGGGTGGAATGATGTAGTTTTTATAGCACCTATCATCTAGTATGGTGAGGCATCTCGGAACCCTACAAATGCTTACATTTCCAAAGTGAGAATTCCTTCTTGGATCAACATTGTAAGGATTAGTATACCCCATGGGGACATGAGTACCCCTCAACTTTGGAGATGCATACCCTTTTCTTTTCTTGGGACAACCTCCACTATAGCTAGGATAACTATTCACACCACTTCAACCTTGATAAGAAGTACTACAAGGTAAAGAATATGAATCTTCATACTCTATATGTGAACTCTTACCGTAGCTCTCATAAGTTTTGAAAATAAAGGGGTTATACCTTACACCAATTCTAGGTTCGAAGTGGGAAGTGTAAGACTCCTCATATGCCCCATCTTCATCATAAAAACCATCACAAGGCTCTTCATAATTTCCATATTCACAATAAGCACTAGGCACTTCATTCATCTCATTTTGTCCTTCGAACCCGAAACCCTCTATTCTGCCCATGTCTTAATCATGGCTATTTTCATAGCCACCATAATCTCTATCATCATCATAGCTAAAAAATCCCACACTATAATCATAGTCTCCCATATTATAGTCACAATAATTTGAGGATTTCGAAGACATGTTCCCCTTATATCACCTTGTACCTACAAAATGAACAAACAAGATTAGTAGTAAATACTCTTCACCAAAACTCATATACACTTACCTTTGTGATCCTCACAATTGGAGTAGCAAATATTGAAAGTTGCTTAAATTTCGGTAGTCAATAAGGTGTCAATCACTACTTTGCATCCAGAATAGATTCTTGTTTGATCAACTCAAGACACCAAACAAAATCTACTTAGGAACTTGAAATAAAGAAGTTCAACGAATTATAAACAAGAAAAACACACAAAGAACGAAGACACGAAAAAAAATAGACAACAACTAATTTACAAATAAGTAGGTGATTACTAGTTGCTAATTAGTGCTAGAATCAAGAAATGAAACCAAAAAAGTCAAGAAAAGAAACCAAGAATCCAAAATTTGAGCTCAAACAATTTTGGGTAGGGTGATGATGTGGGAAGCCTCTCATTGGTTGTTGACATTTTAACAATTTTTTCTTGTATTCAACTTGTATTCAATCAATCTTCAACAAGGAGGAGTAGTTTCAGTTTTTTCTGAATTTGTGATGGTCGCCCCTTCTATTTGCCCTTGTCCTCTTCTTTGAGAATATTCTTTTAAATGCCTTTTGAATTTCTTTCTTCCTTTGAAAGACTTGGAATATCCTTTGAGAAAAATAAGTAGTATAGTCTCTTTCTCCTCCTTTTTGAATCAAACAACACTTTTTAAATGTTCTTGTTCAACAATACATGAAGAACATGAAGAACACCAAGAACATTTAAAGATTGAATCCAAGTCAAATGAGCTTTGAATTTAATGATTTTTGTTTATTTATACACACGTTGAACTACTAATCACAACCCACGCACTTTCAATCCACCAACCTCAACAAATTTTGAGATTCACTTTTCAAGTTTCTTCAACCTTCAGGCTCAACAATCGTGAATAACTCAAAATAACCCGGATTAAGCTCAAATCCAAAATCTAGACCTTATTAGTGTTAGGGAATAAGAATTTAACACTATAAACAAACAAAACATACCAAAATTTCCTAGATCTAAGTCTCAAAATTTGGGCAAAACACAAAAATGTGACACTATTTTTTTTTCGTGATTTTCAAATTTTTGACACTTTTTTTGTTAATTTTCTAAGTAACAATCCCAAGATTGACCTCGTGGGAATAAAATCAAACCTTTAGTTTGATACCAAATGATGCAGGTCAAGTTACTAAATACGAAAAATAGCTAAGAACACCAAGAGAAACTAAGAACAAGGTGAGCAACTAGCTACGGTAGCAACTGAAAACTAAGAACATAAGATTTCAAACAAAAATAAATAAAATAAAGTAAGATAGATAGCTTGACATAAGGGATTACAAGAAATAGAAACCAAACTATGTATCAAACGATAAGAACCCTAAGACCTGCAATAACAATATGAAACTCTTACGATGACCGCTAAGGGAATCAACTCCGCTTTACAATCGCCAATTCTAAGTAAAGATCAATATTGGTTTTTCAAAGTCCTACACTATTTGGCATTTCCAAGCCCTAAACTAAAAGTTCCTCCCAATGGAGTTTAATAATGTTTCTCTCAAAATATAATCATTAAAAACTAAAGAGAAAATGACCTAATAAGGGACTATTTATTGTCTATTACAAATAAAAGATAAAATAACCAAAGCACCCTTAATGAGAGGGGAGACCATGGTGTATTTTGAGTGTTAAGACTCTCCTTCACACTTCCATATGTCCAATCCCAAAAATCCCTTAAAGAAGGGTGGCCATGGAGTGTTTGGACTTCAATGATGGGGAGTCCTTGTAGTGTTGAGACTCCTCTTCACACTTCAACATGTGCAATCCTTTGGAGCTCTCGGGTAGTCATCATAGTAAGCCTCCAAGCAACCCCCCACACATGAAATTGATTTCTCGAGTGTCAAAAATGGTTTCTCCTTGCATATTCTTGTGCTTTCAATGTGACCAAAGCTAGATTCCTCGAATGATGGCATCGAAAGCTATGTTGGCCCTTTCAATCGTATCAACTTTCACTAATAATTATTCAATGATATTATTAATAATGTCCTAAACTCTTCTTAGAGGAGGGGGAGGCACACCACTAAGGTCATTTTGAACCTATTCAAGATGTCCTGCACATACTTGTTCTATTATCTCATGATTAGGATATAAGATTCTCTATGGGTTAGGATTTAGTGGGAGTAAGGGAATGCCTTGAATCTTGGTGTTAGGCATACACCGACGTACACCCGACTAGTAGAAAAAAACAAAAATTAAAAACTTTAGCAACTTCAATCAATAACTCAACACTGTATTCTCCTACAACAGTGCCAAAATTTTGATCAATTCCCTAACTACACTTCCAATAGAAGATAAAGAGGTTGCTGTCAAGTAAAGTGACCTAACTTAGATTAGGGTCGAACCCATAGGGAATATATGATTTATATTTCAATTTTGCTGAAGTTAACAGGTAGCATTCGAAAGACAATCGGAGGTTTGTTATTATAATATCGAACAAGTAACAAAACTCAAATTTAGTTCTAACCAATCAGAGATAAACACTATGACTATGTTCCCCTGGCTTCTCAACATAGTAGGTTTACCATGTTTTGTTGAACTAGCCTGATATCTTACATGTAATATCTGATAAGTTATGTACTATCAACTGTCTTATGGACTTATTGATATATTTTACCTTATACCTTTTGAGTTTCAGGGTTTTGTATTACTAACCCTTTTCCTAGATCCTAGTTAATTATTACCTTTTGAGTCTCAAGTCATTAGATAATAGATAACTGTCTTAAGTAGATGATGCTGATTAACTTTGATTGATAATTAATCTTCAAAGTACTGTTGTGATTATCTTTTCCTGATCCCTACTCCACTTGTGATTTAAATAGTGATTTACTAGGTATAATCTTAATATTTTCAACCGCTAAGAAATCTATTAAACTAAAGATAACAATAATATATGCAATGATATTAGTTTAGAACAACTTTGCACTTCCCCTACTTTGTCTGTATGCAAGAGTTCCCACAACCTTAGGTAAGGGTTTTAGCCACTCATTATTGTGAAACAATCAAAGAATGTCAAAATTGAAAGAATTCAAATAGTATCACAATAATCAATTAATAAACCCAAAGTCCTTGATTGAATAATTAACCAAAATCAATACAAAATAATCCCAAGATAAAAATCAAATCCTGGAATCAAATCTATGTTTGTAAGTATCAAGAGTTTGTAAACTAACTAGAAGATATCAAAAGGATATTTATAGAATACAAGGAAATGATAGAAGATCATTCCCAAATAAAAAAGGAAAACTAAGGTTGGTGGCCACTTACTAGGCCACCTATGAGCCATAGGTGGCACCTATAGATTGTTGGTGGTCCTACGTAGGTTCCTTGGCCTCAAAATATTTCTTAAAATCTTTGTACTTTGCTTTTCTAAGACTATGCTGGTATTTACTATCATCTACAAACTGTAGGTGGCACCCACAGGCTGTAGGTTCCTTCTATAAGTGACCGGGCTTTCTTTCTAAACTTCTAAGTCTCTAGATATCAACTTCTGAATCCTACTTTGGTACTTACACCCCATAGGTGCCTACTTCAGTGATACAAACTTCAAATTTCATTCCTTTATTCTAGGACATCTCCAAAACTTGATTTCCTAGAAAACATAACACAAAACACATCATATCTCACAAAACAACCTAAGTAACTTGTATATTTTCATCATTTTAATTATCAAAAGTTCTATGAATCCATAGAACATCAGCAATCACCTTAAGGAATGGTAGATATCTTATTGATAGACCTCCAAGGAAAAATCAAGAGGCACTGGTAGAGTTATTCCCACAGTAGGTAAAAGAGAAGCAAGTTGCGGCTAAAGATGTTAAAAATTCAGTGAAATCTGAGTACCTGTAAACTAAGGAAGCTTTGTGGATTCAAGAAAGGACACCACTATCATTCCTTTAAAGGCTTTATAAGGCTAAAGAGTATGCATATTTCAAGAAGTTCTTTGACAGGTTCAGATAACTTCACATTAACCTCCCATGGTTAGATATTTTGTAGGGTATGGCTAAGTATGCCAAGTAATTGAAGGATATGGTAACCAACAAGATAAAGCTGAGAGATATTGAGATAGTGGCACTAAATAAGAAGTGTAGTTCAGTTGTGATAAGGAATATGCCAAAGAAGTTGAAACACCTAGGGAGTTTTACCCTTCTCATATAGATTGGTGATAATAAGGTGGTCTACTCTTTGAGTGACTTAGGGGAGAGCATCAATTTAATGCCCCTATATATTTTACTCTTACATTGGGTAATATGAGGCCATATTCTTTGGTGATCTAAATGGTGGAGAGAAACAAAGTGAATTCCAAAGGAATCACTAAGGATGTCATCATTAAGGTTGGTAAGTTAATTATTCTTTTTGAATTTATTATTCTTAATTATGATGCAGATAATAGGGTTATGATCATATTAGGACATCCATTATTGTCAATGGGAGGAGCACTGATTGATGTTAAAGAGGGCACTCTTAAAAAGAGACCAAATGATAAAGATGTGGTCTTCAAAGTATAGAAACCCATCAATCCACCTTTTCACTATAAGGATTTATGTATGGTTACGACTATGGATGTGGATGAGAGTAGGGTGGTAGAGCATGCACCACAAAAGACCTCTTCAGACCATTTTATAGAGTTACCTAATCTGATTATGCCTGAAAGGGTAAAGCTAAAAGAAGAGCCTAAAAATGCTATTGTTGAAACAGAAGTAGACCTTGAGAGTACACACTTGAAAGTTCAGAAAAGAGTGAGAAAATTTCCTCTGTGTAGGAGAAAGAGGATAAAGAAATACAATTGACGTAGTGATGTGGGTCATGCCATGACACTAAATAAGGCTCTTCTTGGGAGGCAACCCAAGTTAAGGTAGGTATTTTATTCTCTTAATTTTTCATTACTATCACTTTTTTTTTTGTTTTTGTTAAGTCAATGGTTGAAGGAAAGTCTGAGCACCAAAGATCTAATCTAAGAAGCATGGAAATACTAGGTGTGGAGTCCACCAAACCTTATTAATGACTAAAGATACTCCTAGCTAGGCCTAGAAGCCTCAAAGAGTAATTCTATCCTTGCGTTCGAGATATACTCTAGGGACAAAGTATGTTTTTATGTGGGGTGGGGAATCTTCACATGGTTTAAGGTGAAGTGTTGCTATAGGATTTCATTTTTTTTTTCTAGTTTTTGACTAAATATGAAAAATATAAATAAATTTTATTTTCTATGTATTTATTTTTAGTATGGTGCCAGTAGTAGGGGCACACTTCATCCACCCCTTGATTTTTCTTTTCGGTTCTTTTCTGAGGAAGCGCCCTTTGAACCCAGTATCCCTTTTTATTTTTAGGAGTAAATTTTAAATTTTTTGTATTAGGAATAAGTGAGATATTCTTACTAGTGCTATGTGTGATTACATGATGCAAGTGGCTTTGAATGTGAAAATATGTGGAATGTGTTCAATGACTATTTTTGTGACTCCTAGGCTCATTTATATGACTCTTGTACGATATTGGATTAATTTTGAATTCATGCTATTACTTAGTTTTGAGTTTATAGGGATACTACTTGACTTGAGCATGTGCCATGCTTGATGTGAGTTTCTTATGTATTCCTTGTCTATAGTGATATGTAGAACTTGCTAGGTGTGTGCACAAAGAAAAATAAAGAGTGTTGGGTTAAGGAAATAATATAGGCATTTCTTCAATAACTATGTTTCATACTCTCTATTATCTACCCTGGTGCATAATCTTAGTTAGCCGTATTGAAACTTTAGCCTATTCTTTGGTAGCCTCATATGTTGCCCATTTCCATTCTTTGATTGACCGTCATTTGATTCAAAACTCCTAAGCGCTTAATTTAGGGCATTTTTGACATTTCAATCCTTCCCACAGTGGCTACAAGTCATTTATGACTTGACAAAACTGTTGGTTTGATTATCAAATAGTTTTTTTAGATTTTAGGCTCATTTTCCTATTTCGGAGATTTCGCTGGTTATGATTTAGAATTAGATAAAAAATCTTAGTAAATGACCTCGGATTAGTATTCTGATAGTGCCATAAGCTCTGAATCATTGATATTAAGCTAGAGGGACCTGACGCTTCCGGACATATCTTGGCCTATTGGGTGGATTATATGAAAAATAAAACTATAGGTATGGGTCCCATATTTAGTCAAAATGATCTTTTATTAAAGTTTTTATGATTTTATTGAATCCGTAATGCATTTTACAATCAAATTTCACTATTGGATCATGTTCTTAGAGTTCTGAATGAGTTTTGAGGGTCAAAAATAAATTTTTAATATTGCTGGTGCTCGGGTGTTCATAAAAGCATGCCTTTCACCAGGTAGCTTAATCGACCATTTGGCCTCTTAAGTGAAATTTTAACCCTTTTACCAGGTCGCTTATGCATCAAAGTGTTGCTTTAGCGACCATCGCTGAGTATAAGACCTAAATTCATATTTTTGACATTTTTGGAGCTAGGAAGCTCCGATTTTGATGATTTTTGATTCATTTTTTCTCGTGGAATCATTGTATATCAATTTATCACTCTATTTTCCCCATTTTCAAGAACTTGTATTTTATTTGTCATGATTTCGACCAAGTTGAGAATTAAAACCTCATTTTCACCATTTTTGAGGCTTGGGAGATCGAATTTGGGCAATTCAAAAGGAGGTTTTGAGATTTATTATATGGGTATGTTATCTATATTATAATTATAATTTATCCCTTTACTTGATCTTCAAAACAACTTTAGATTATTTATTTTAAAATAGGTTTTGGGATTTTTGCCGGTAAATCTTGAAAATAGTTTTTCTTTGATTTGAACCTCATTTTTATCTTGCTTTGTCTTGGGTTTTTAGTTGTAGACTCCTATATGTATGAGGAAAATATTTCTAAAATAACATTATGTTTTTACCTCTTTTATTTTCAATCTCATTTTTCTGATCCGTTTTTAGATTCGTCTTGATTATAGCAATATGGGTTTGGTTTTACTCCTAACGACATGTTGATTACTGTTTTGATAGTGTGATGATTTTTTGGAATACTAAAGCAAATATGACTGATTTTTGGGTGCTTCAAGGACTATAGTTCAACATCGAGGTAGGCGTTTGTCTACTCTTCTTCATGAGATGGTGTATTATATATATTGCATGTTAAATAGGGATGTTAGGATGTTATATTAGGTAGAACACTGTGAGTTAGCTTAATTTATGAGTTTGGGGCTAGAAGGAAATTGACCCTTAAAGTGAAATACTATTAAGCTTCTAGGATCCTATTACCCTAGGTTGCTAGCATATTATGCATAGTTAGGACTAATAAAACTTGAGTATAATGTTTATTACGTTACTCACTTAATTATGACATTTTTCACCAGATTATGATCTTATGGTTATGTTGGATAGTACATTATTGGTCCCAAGGACGTGTTAATGATATTGGTTGGATTTCAAAAAGTGATTTATCCTTGTGGAAAATATAGTTTAGATCATTGACATTTAGATGCTTATTATGGTGCTTACAGTTATATTTTTTGGATATTGTTGATGGCATGCATAGATTTGGTAACTTCATGCTCGCTAAAATAATAAATGGCATGATTCCAACTAAAATATAATTTTTACTTCTCTTTTTCCTAAAAAGGGAATTATTCCCACTTTTCACATTTAAAAATAGATTTCTTCATCATGGGAATAATACCATCTTAATGAATAATTTATGTGCATTGAGACTTATAATGATATTTTTAGAGATTTATCCAATATAAATTCTGGTCCATGATCTTACTACTTTTATTTACCATGGTCGAGAGAGATTTAAACCCTTTCTGCACTTCTATAATAATTTAGTCCCAAAGTTTACCCTAGGCAATTAATTTATGGACTTACTTTCTTTTAGCCACGGTTCTAGCCCCTTCATTTATGTATATATGTATTACTATTAGTGGACTTTGTGGATTGATGATGATGATGGTTTTTTGAAATCCTAGATTAGGACCAGGTCGGTGTATACGAGTACACCCAAACCCCTAGGGGTCCCTTCGTCTATGAGCCATTGTGTTGGAGAAGAGAGGTCATCGTAGGTCTTTTCTTTAATAGCCGTTGAGCTAGATAACGTGTATACATTGGGTTACTTTATTGTACTTGGATTGGTTATGGTATCATGGTCTTACTTGGCATTCATTTTTGCATGTGTATTTCCTATCACTAGTATGCTTCTATATCTGTTAGCCTTATAGGGGGTTGCATGGGTATAGGTATGAGTGCTGATTGCAGTCTATTGTGTGGTGCTTATATCCATCAACCTTATGGGGGGTTGAATGGGTATAGGCTTTTAGTGTTGTTTGTTTAGTATTAGTTGAACCTTTCGAGCCTATGTTGGCTGTGATTTATGAAAGGCTCAATTAGGTATAGTTTGTGCAAACTAGATATTTATTCTATTGTGTTATTATTATGGTTAGTTCATCACAAGTTTATTATTGGACTGATACTGATATTTGAGGTATGATTTTGAATCCTTTATTTACGGTTTCTTTATTATGGATACTTATCTCATGTTTAGATGTGTGGATTACTAATCTTAATTATGTTAGTACTAGTTCCTACTATGATTAGAAGGCCTTAAGATGCTAGTATGACTACTTAACGTTGTACCTTTGTCTTATTCTTTGTTTTTGTACATACTTTTATATGTTGTTATGGTATTATCCTATTCCTTCCCTTTCTGTATATGTTCATGTTGTATATCCATTCCTTGGCCTTATATACTATTACATATCCTTCATATGCTCTTTATTTGTATATGGGCTAGCGATACATGGTATAGTGTTAGGATTATTGAGTACGGACAAAATATGATAGTTCATCCTTATTACCTCCTTAGCTTTAGTATGTTTGTTCCTAAGATACTTCAGCATAGTTTACATTCTTGCTTGCATGTTATGAATATTTACATTAACTTTGGATCTTAGTCAGTAGTTGCTTACTGAGTTCCACGTGTTTGGTACTTATCCTACACTTCTGCAGTCTACAGATCATAGTATGGGATCTTACCATTATTGTATACATTGTGCAGAGTAACTATAGTTTAGAGATATACTGTGAGCTCCTGGTATTTAGAGCATTATTATTCTCTCTCCTATGTATTAGACTAATATCTATATTATATTCAGATATGGGTTGTTTTATTATATTCATTTAATACATCATTTTGTAATCTTGTTACATTAGAAGCTCTTGTACTGATTCCACCTGGTTTTGGGACTATCGTATGTCTTTTAGTGTTTTGTGTTATTTGTTCTACATTCTTTCTCTAGTTCTCTAGGTAGTCTATTACTAGTAGTTCCAGATTATGAGTTGGCTTACCTACTGATGGGTTATAATATAAGCCATCATGACCTAAGAAATAAGGTCGTGACATGTAATGAACTGAGAAAATTAATCAATTTGAATTATGTGCTGGTAGAAAATACAACCTCATTACTATATGACTAGTTTAAACAGATGGGATAAAATAAGTGGTGAAGGTAGATGTGGTGAGAAATTGGTTGTTGAGAGAGAATTTAAATGTATAATGTCACGTATTAAAGTGCTTAGGGAAAATATTTTCTATTTTTGGCAAAAATAATTTTGATTTTTCCCTTAGCCTACAATATAATCCATTAAGTCCTATTTGATCCTGAACTTTGATATTTTAATATTAGTAGAGCACTAAACTAAGGGCAAGCCTATGGTTCATCTTATGGGACTTGTGAATTCTTTGTGACAATGAGCAAAATTTAATTCTTAGAATCATTCTTATAATGAGTTGTATATCTATTAGTGAATATTAGTAACTGTCTTATGGTAAAGAAACATGTGGAATGCTAGTAATGTGAATTATATGATCTCTTTGGTTGAGTAATATGCATGAGTTTTCCAACTTGGTGGAGTCAGTTATTGAGGCTAGGATGTTTTAAAGTAGTGTTCATGAGTTTTTAAGTGTATGTGACACGCTTAGGGTGAAACTTCCTATTTGTGTAGGTACCATAGTCCTAGCTTGAGTGTCTTTCTTGAATTAGTATTGTTGTAGTCCTCCTCATATATAATGCTTAATGTAAAGATTTATTTGAGTATGAACAAGGCTTTAAGTGTGGGGTGATGATCTTAGGTGGATTGATGCACTTAAGTGTCGTAATCTCTGTATATTTAGCCTAGTTTTGAGGACTTTTTATGTGCATAGTGAGTGGATATTTATATAATTGAGAATCTAAGTGTTAAAGTACTTTTTTATGATACTCAAGGTGTGTTCAAAACAAGTTTGGAATGAAAACGACCACTTAGTGTTTAGTCGAGAAAACTAGTGTACTTGCTTGAGCTATGTATTATTCTAGTTTATCTTATTGGATTCTATTATATTTAATCACTAATTTTTTGGTGTTTGATGATGTAGGAAGTCTGGTGACATGTTAAACTCAATTATGGTAGGCTACACAAGCTAAATTTGAAGTGGATAGACAACCATGAAGTGAGAAACTCAAAGCCAAATCAATGGAGCAAACATGGATGAAATCTGGAATCTCTGAGCGCTAGGGTGTACCACGCCCTTGGAAACAAACAAAAATGGAAAATTCTAGTGAGAATCCATAATAATGTTGTGCCACTCCCTAATCACGCTAATTCAATAGGGTGGCACGCTCACAGTTTCAAAATGGGATCTTGGTTCCAACTCTAAATACGACACTCCTATGTTGTTGTGTACACCTTGGACGACCTTTGAGGATGGAAATACACTTGAGGAGGCTGAAATTAGGGTTATTAATCTTTACCTTAGTTTAATTTTGGTTTTTCAATATGAATTTCAATCTTGTGATTCATTATAAATCCATGAGTTGCTAAACACCCTCATCTAGGGTTGAGGCAAAGAACATGATTACTTAAACTTATATTTTAGTTGTTTTATGTTTATTATCATTAATTTTTTGTCATATATCCTCATTCTTACTATTCTATGGATTCACGAACCTTTGGATAAATTGATATTTCCATTGTGAGACCATATGAGTAATAATAGATTAGAACATGAGGTATATGGAGTGAGATCTTATATGGAGAGGATTGAATTTACGATTTGCATTCAGGATAGAAATATACCTAATTCTCCCCATTTGGTTCATATACGGGATAAAATATAAATGCATTTAACATAGTTCTCGCAGATTTGCTCAACAATGTAGTTGTGGAGCTTAGTTAGATAGACGATTCGAGGCTCGAAAGACCATAGTCATGCTATTAACCCCATGAATCAACAAGAAATATAATTACTAAAATAACAAGATTTTATGGATAAGTATGATTATTCGTAGTTCCTTAATCCTAGATTTCTCCCTACTTTTGTCTCTAACCATTTACATTACTGCATTATTTATGGTTACTTTTAATTCCTAAATTTCAAATGTTATTTTTCACATCCGCACTTGTTTAATCTTAGTAGTGATGCTAGAATTAGATCATGTCTAATCACAAGTCCCTGTGTGATCAATACTTGGATTTTAAAGGCCACTTTACTACTCGGGTGACCATGTACACTTACGTGTATGTTACGCTGCAACAATAACTATTATTGAATTCATTTTTCGTATCATGTTTGCATATTTATACATGGAAAAATCATGATATTAGCAATGCATCCATTTCTAATGCATACATCTACATGGTTAAATATATTATTGCCCCTTAAATCTTTTCATCATATTTTGTGGAGGGAACTATTATGTGTTAAGAGTCCTACTTGAAAAAAGAAATAGGTAATTGGTCTCATTATACGGACTTGGGAAATCCTCTGTTTATGAGCTATCTTTTGAGGTATGAGTTAGGTCCAAGACATAATTTTACATGGTATTAGAGCTAGACATATTTCAATTCTTTGTTCATCGATGTCAAGCTCCAATAATATATTGTTATGCTCCAGTTAATGAGGCATGGATGTGCAAGGGAGTGTTCGAGTCCCATATAAAAAAAGGTAATTGATCTTTCTATATGATCTTGGGAAATTCTCTGCTTATGAGCATGCTTTTAGGGTAAAGGTACACCCAAGATTCATTCTTTACATGGTATTAGATCTAGCTCATGAGAGGTTATCCAACTCCATATAAGGAGATCAATCACCATCCCTTTATATGATGTGGGACTATTTGGTCTCCTTATATAGACATGGACAATCCTCTCCATATAAGCTAGATTTAGGGTTAATTTAGGCCCAAGATCTATTCTTTACTTGGTATCAGAGTAGACAAAGGTCCTGGGATCGAATCTCATTGTCACCCATTGTTAATTTTTTTCATGTGCTTAGCCGATGAAAAAATTAGGCCCACATGTGAGGGAGCATATTGAGAATATAATTAAATTATAAAAATATTCTCTCTCTAATATCTTAAAATTTTAGATTAGGTGGTCACACACTTCAACATAAAAAGGGATTGGTGATTGGTCTCCTTATATGGACTTGTAAAATCCTTCCTTTATGAGCTAATATTTAGGGTTGAGTTAATCCCAAGATTCATTCTTTACATAGTATCAAAGCCAGGCCCATTCCATTCTTTATCTATCAACGTTGGACCCATAGACCCCTATACTATATTGTCCAAGTTCCAGTTAATAAGGCCTGGACATGTGCGGCAGTGTTAAGAGTCCTGCATTAGAAAATGGATGGGTGATTTGTCTTCTTATATGTACTTGTACAATTCTCTTCTCATGGGCAAGCTTTTGGGGTTGAGTTAGGCTAAGATCCATTCTTTAAATTATAATAAAAAATTTCTTTTAGAAATTATGCGATGCATGTTCTATTTAATACACTAAATCACATAATGCATAAGAAATAATCTCAACATAACTAGTACTAATATTACAAATGTCAACCTTTACTAGTACATTCTATTGAACACTATTCTTATAAATCTTACCAAACAACCCTTTAAAGGTAACGCCAAATAATGTCTGGGTTCAATGTGGTTTATTTGTTACTTGTAATGACCTGAAGTATGAAGTTTTCATTTTTATGGGATTTGACCATTTTTTTCTTCTACCTAGTTGCTACATGTTGATTTAGGGGTGTAGGAATGGTTGATAGGGTTTTCAATGCTCTGTGTGAGTGTGAAGGGGGAGAGGGGGAAGGGTAACGGGTGGATGAGGTGGGGATGGGAGAGTTTTAGGTGTTTAGGAGCTTTAAAATGTTCTATAACTGACTTTGGCCAATATTTGATGTTCTGAGTGCCGGATGGAAATTTGGATAGTTCATTAGATTCGAAATATCAAATTTGAATTAGTAGTGGGGTTGGTTCAGATGTGAAGTCTTTAGTTTGTATTTTGACACTCCATTTGAGAAATTACTGAAATATACCTTAGGAGGGTCCCAGGGGTTAATCTTTTGAAAATAATCTTTTTTTTTCAAAAATCAAACATCGTCTTCTAGTCTGAAACATCAATTAGACTATTAGAATATATGATTTATTTCTGCGGAGTGGCAATTATATAAATAGGGTCAGTTTGGGCTATTTTAGGCTTGCACAAACTTAACACTTGCTAATATGTGGCTTAATCATTTAAGCAACCAAGGTAACGCTTAAGCGGTAGCCGTTTAAGTGATAAGAGATTAGTTGAGCGGTAGCCGCTTAAGCGATAAGGGATTGCTTAAGCGATATCTGGTTTATCAACACTTTAACGCTTAAGCGATGGCCAACCTATGTTGCTTTACCTCTATAGCAACCTTCAAAACATTTAAGTAGTGGTCTTTTAAGCGGTCAGATAGTTGCTTAAATGGACACCACTTGTATAGTTTGTATTTTGACCCTCCATTTGTAAAATTAGTAAAATATTCCGTAGAGGGGTCCCAGGGGTTAATCTTTTGAAAATGATCTATTTTTCAAAAATTGAACATCGGTTTTGAGTCTGAAATATCAAAATTAGCCTGGTGGACTATATGATTTATTTATGTGCAGTGCCGATCAAATAGAGGGTCAGTTTAGAGCATTTTTAGCTTGCACAAACTCAACACTTGCTGATATATGGTGCAGCCATTTAAGAGGACAAGGTAACACCTAAGCGGTAGCCGCTTAAGTGGAATTTGCTTTATTGATACTCGAACGCTTGCACAATGGCTAACCTAAGTGGCTTGGCTGTTTTTGCCACTTTAAAGCCGTTTGAGTTGTCACATAGGCGCTTAAACAACCACTGCCGGTATATAAACTCTAATTCACAATTTTTCATTATTTTTGGACCTTGAGCCTCAGATTTGGGCGATTCTTAGGATTATTATCACCATTTGAGATTAGGTAAGCTCAACCTTAGTTTCATTGCTTTACATTGAATTATATCATCAAAATTTTAATCTTTGTTTCAAGCTGAGATTTTGAGGATTTTTCTGAAAAACTTAAAGATTATTTTTCTTTGATTTGGACCCTATTTTAAACTTATTCTTGCATTGGTTTTCAACTATAGATTCCCATTAACTTGGAAAATGTGTTCTATAATAAAATTTGATTTTACTCCTTTTATTACGAATTTATTTTTTGATCCAATTTTGGATCCATCTTAAAAATAGTCGATATGGGTATCATTATCTTTGTTGTAATGAGTAGATGTTATATTTATATGCTCTCATTTATTTCGAGGCCATTCGGAAGGGAAAACTCTGTGTTGAAGAATTTTAGGCTTGAACTTTGATACTTCAATGTAGGTTATGACTTAACTTTTTTCAAACTGGGTTGGGTAGTTATTGAATAATGAAAGGATGGTATGAGTTGGGGAAAATTACTATGGGATATGTTTTTCAAGCTATATTGTATAATTCTTGATTCTCTAATGGGTCTTATATTCTATTATTGTTGGCTTATGATATTATATACTGTGCGTTTTCTATGAGGGAGCTTTATCAAACATCATTGACCTTATTTGTGCCTTTGAATGCCTTATTTCTTAGTATGATGTCTGACTGTAGGTTTGAATAGATATTGTTGGCCTTATTGAGTGTTTTTTCTCTTTATCATGATAAAATACCCATGTTTCTTGGTTAAGATAATAATAATGATGTCTTACATACATATTTATTCCAATGGCACCAAACAAGAACTGATAACATGAGTTATTGACATAATGAGTTGATTTCTAAGTTTACTTATATACATATTGAGTCGATTGGTGATCTTCATACTGATTTGAGTATGAGAATATTATCCTTATTTATACTTACATATTCATGAGATATCGATATCATTGAGAAACCTTAATTTTTGAAAGAAAATGAGATATTTTTAAAATTCCTAAATCAAGGAATGTGCCGATCGGGTAGATTGAGACATGAGACTGAGATTGATGAGAAATTGAGATAGTAAATGGGTTGCAAACTCCTCACGAGTCCTATTTTGGGAGCATGACGGCTCGATAGGTATATATTGAAAGTTATGTGATGACTTTCAACTATTTACTTCATGATTCACTTCATTGCATTGCATTTGCACATCATGTGTTGTTTTTAAGAGTTACTTGATGTGGAATTAGAGTCTATCCATACTTTCGTGTATGCTTGTCATGGAGGCCATTTCCATGATAAAAAGAGGCCAAGGGGAAATCGGGACCTTTCCCCTCAACCTCAATTGTCCGAAACATGATTTTAACATTCCAAGGGTCATTATTTGCCCATTACCTCAAAATTTCTCTCTAGAAACCCTTCCACTTTCCCAAGAACAAAGTTAAAACTTTTTCCCTCAAGAATGCAAGATTTAAGTTCTGAATACAAGAATCCATTCAATTACGGTATGTGGGGCATTGTCAAAGGGTCCCTTTCGTCCATTGGGCCTAAAAACACTCACTTTGATTAATATATGGGGTTTTCCTTCATTATGGAATTCATATTTTCAAGATGGGTTTAATTTATACTTTTACTTAGTAATTTGAATTCAATCCATGCCCACACATGATCCCATGAAAAAATTAGGTTATTTCATATTTTAAACTTCAATTTCTTATGTCATATTCAAACAATTTCATGTTACAATATAAGATATTGTATTAAAGACTGTAAATATGTTGTTCTCTCTTGTTTAACATATTCCCATGTTCGAATTCATGCTTCTCACCTATTTGTTGAAATGTCTTATGTTTTGGGTCTTTGAACTATGTTTCCATACCACTATTTTAAGCCTTGTTATCATATTGTTGAAATCATTGTTGGAGGGTTATGAAAACTCAATATCTATGTGTTAATAAGTGTATTTATTTTCAAGCTACAAGTCTGTTAGATCATGTTTTCATTATTATAATCAGATTTCCATGTTCATGTTGAGGATTTCTTTGTAAAATATCATGTCTTGTTAGACCAATAATAATACCAATTTTATTTAGTTGAGAGTAGGATTTAGCACCAAGTGAACCTAGGGATGGGGACTCACCCACCAGTTAGGACTGGGTCCTTAGTAAAAGTCCCTAAGTTCTTGAACTACGTAGACATTGTAGGATTATGAGATATCACCCACTAATTTAGGACTGACACTCTCTTAGGGGTCACCCTCCAGTTTAGGACTGACTACCTAAGTCGTTCAGGACTTCAGATTAGTGGATCCATACAACTAGTATTGGTAACCGTGGCAAGGTAATGACACCCTTCCAATTATGGTCATAGGCTGGACCCCAATTAGCTCAGATTAAGGCATGTTGGTTACATGATGGCTCCCACAGTATCAGTCAGTTTTCTGTGTATCTTAATTTAGGTTTGCTTGACCAAGTAATCAGATTTTCAGTTGTTAAGATAGTCAGATTATTTCTATACATGTTTTACTTGGTCTTGCATTCTTAGTTTTACATGTTCATGCATTTATGTTTAATTGCCATGTGTATTTCAGTTGGTCCTTACCTCACATACCAGTTCATTCAAAGTAATGATCGCATACTTTTCTCTGGTACTATGTTGTCTTATAATATATGTTCTAACATAATTTCCTAATTATCCTTAAACAGCTCAGCAGTTTACCGCAGCAGTATTGGTGAGTCCTCATCTATCAAGGACATGTCATATTATTCCAGTTATTTAAGTATTTTCTTATATTTATTTTATATGAAGTTAGTTGTGAGCCTATCTCATCAACTCCGTATGTTTAGAGGCTTTCAGATAGACATTCTAATTTTCCAGTACTTATCAGATACTTCTAACATGTCATTTTATATAATTCAGTATTCAGATTGACTGTACCTTATGGGAATATTATCCACCTATGTTATGTTACTATCAATTTATTCAACGCTCGCAGCAGCTACCAGACCATGGGTTAGCTTGGGGTCAATTATGGCCTTTAGCACTGTGTTGCGACTAGGGGGTAGCTTTGAGTTGTGACAAAACTTGGTATTAGAGTCTATGGTTTTAAAATATCCTAGGGCATATGAAAGATGGGTTGAGTAGAGTATTGTGCATGGGTGTAAAGCACACCACACTTATAGACAACAGGATACGAGACATTTTTAGGAAAGTTTCTCTTTTTTCAGTATTCATGTCGTGCGAAAGAGCATGAGCTCTATTGAATTCCCCTTTCTAACTGATCCTTTGTTCTATTTATAGATAATGCCTTCCAAAATAAATAATGAAAGATGGAACGGGGATCAGCCCGCACCACCACCCGCTCAGGATAATCTCCTGAATGACCATGTTTATTACAATGAGTTCAGGGCCATTTTCATGGCCTTATCCTATTCTGTAGCTGCTTAGAACAATCCGTAGGTTGTTTCCCTAGCCAATCCATTGAAAATATAGTTGCATTTAGGATTCAAGATTTTACACGGATGAATTCCCTTTTGTTTTTTAGGTCTAAGTATGAGAAGGTTCCGCACGAGTTTCTAAGTATGGTACAGAAGGTGACAGACATTATGGGTGTCACTTGGAATGAAAGTGCAGAGTTGGCTACATATCATTTATAGGGAGTATCTTACACCTGGTTTAAGCAGTGGAAGGAAGACAGGGGTGTCGAAGCAGAGCCTATGGAGTAGGAGGAGTTTACACAACTTTCCTAGACATGTTCTTCCTACTAGAGTTGAGGGAATCTAAGATTTAGGAGTTGTTAAACTTGAAGCTGGGAAGTATGAGTGTGATGGAGTACTCTCTTAAGTTCTCTTAGTTGGCAAGATATGCTCCTATGATGGTGGCTTACAATAGGTCCATGATGAGTAAGTTGGTATCTAGTGTATCTGATAGTGTGGTTAAGGAGTGTAGGACCGCCATATTGATTAAGGAGATGGACCTGTATAGACTTATAGTTCATGCCCAGTAAATTGAGAAGGAGAATCTTAAGGAGAAAGATATAGATAATAAGAGGGAAAAAATAGGTAGTTTTAACTTTTCTTAGCCAAGGTTAGAAGGCAACAACTGTTCTTAGTTCTGCTAGAAATTTTCAGTCACAACTCCTTCTTCATCCAATGCACCAGTGCCTAAGTTCTTGCAGGACAGTTGTGATAGAGTGCCAGGCTCTAAGTCCTAGGGTAGTATGGGCAGTGTTCATACCGATCCGCTCTACAGAAAGTGTGGTAAAAAACATCTAGGTGAGTATAGTGATGGTAGTGATAGGTGTTTTGGGTGTGGCAAGTTAGGCCACAAAATCTGGAAGTGTCTAGTGGTTGCTCAGGGGGATAAGGATTGTCGCCAACAGGTCCAGTCCATTTTTTCATCATCCCTAGTAGGTTGCTCGACTCAAAAGGGTACCACATCCAGTGCCATCAATATACAGCTCCAGAATAGGTTGTATGCTCTCCCGACTCGGCATGATCAGGAAAGTTTCCCTAATGTGGTTACGGGTACATTATAGATTTACAATCTGCTTGTTTAGCATTGTTAGATCCTGGAGTTTCACTTTCCCTTATGACTCCTTAAAAAGTTGTAGACTTTGGTGTCAGTCCAAAAATATTTGTAAAGCCTTTATCAGTGTCTACCCAAGTGGGTTAGTCCATTATACCCAGACGGGTATACAGAAATTTCCCTGTCACAGTGCTTCAGAAGGTTACTTCAGTTGATCTTGTAGGGTTAGAAATGGCTGATTTTGATGTCATTATCAGCATAGATTGGCTCTACTCATGTTATGCCTCAGTCGATTGTAGAAATAGAATTGTCCAGTTCCAGTTTTGTAATGATCCAGTTATCGAATGAAGGGGTAGTACTTCAGTGCTTAAGGGTTATTTTATCTCTTATATTAAGGTAAGAAAAATGATATCTAAGGGGTGTATTTACCATATCATCTAAGTCAAGGACTCAAATTCTGAGTCCGAGTCTTGAGTCAGTTTTAGTAGTAAGGGAATTTTCAGATATATTTTCCAAAGATCTTCCCGGAATCCCTTCCAAATGGAAAATTAACTTTGGAATAGATCTCCTTCTAGATTCCCAGCCTATCTCAATTCCACCCTATAGAATGTCTCCAGATGAGCTTAAGGAATTGAAGGATCAGTTAAGGATTTCTTGGATAAGGGTTTCATCGGGCCTAATATTTCCCTATATGATGCTCCAATTCTATTCGTGCATCAGAAGGATGGTTCTCTCAGATTGTGCATCAACTACCATCAGTTGAACAAAGTCACCATAGAAATTAAGTATCTACTTACCAGAATTGATGACTCATTCGACTAACTTTAGGGTGAAAGTTGTTTCTCTAAGATAGACCTCAGATTCGGATATCATCTGCTTAGAGTCAGAGAATATGACATTCTAAAGATAGCCTTTAGAATAGGTATGGTCACTTTGAATTTCTAGTTATGTCTTTTTGAATAATTAATGACCCTACAACTTTGATGGACTTAATGAACAGTGTATTCAAGAAGTACTTGGACATATTTGTCATAGCCTTCATTAATGACATCCTTATCTATTCCCGTAGTGAGAAAGATCATGCAGACCATTTGAGAGTTCTGTTTCTGACCCTTAGAGATTATCAGTTATTCACTAAGTTTAGCAAATGTGAATTCTGGATAAGATCAGTAGCTTTTCATACTCATATAGTTTCCAGTGATGGCATTCGAGTTGATTCTCAAAAGACTGAAGCAGTGAGAAACTAGCCTAGACCCATCTCTATGTTAGATATCAATAGTTTATTGAGTTTGGATGGCTATTATTAATAGTTTGTTGAAGGTTTTTCTTCTATTGCTTCCCCCATATCGATGCTAACCAAGAAGAAGGTTAAGTATCAATGGTCAAATTCCTGCGAGAAGAGTTTTCAAGAGTTAAATACTTGAATCACTTCAGCCCAGTCTTGACTTTGCCAAATGGCACAGATGGGTTCATAGTATATTGTGATACTTCTAGAGTTGGTCTGGATTATGTATTGATGTAGAGAGGTAAGGTCATATCCTACGCCTCTAAAGGGTTTAAGCCCCATGAGAAGAATTATCCAACCTATGATCTTAAGTTGGCAGCTGTTGTCTTTGCCTTAAAAATTTAGAGGCATTATATTTATGGGATTCATGTGGATGTGTTCACGGATCACAAGAGTTTACAGTACATGTTCACATAGAAAGACCTAAATCTTTGCCATAGAAGATGGCATGATTTGTTGAAAGATTGCAACATGAGTATGTTGTATCATTCGGGAAAGGCCAATGTAATGGTAGATACCCTGACTAGATTGTCTATGGGCACTGTTGCCCATGTCAAAGGCGATATGAAGGATTTAGTCCATGAGATTCATCATCTTGCTAGGTTAGGAGTTTGGTTGGTTGATTCAGCCGAAGGTAGTATATGGGTTCAGAATGGATCGGAATCTTCATTGATTATCGAAGTAAAAGAAAATCAAGATAGGGATCCTAGTTTCGTTAAGTTGAAGGAGGTAGTTAGAGATTAGAAAGTGGAGGTTTTCTCCCAAAAGGGAGATGGCGTGATTCATTGTCAGGATAGGTTATATGTTTCTTGTGTTGATAGTTTAAGACAGTGAATATTTTCAAAGGTATATGGTGCGTGATATTCTAGTGGTGGAGTGGTATGGAGAAATATATTGTAGAGTTTAGGGGTAAGTTTTCAAACCGTTAGTAGGTTAATATTGAGCACCAAAGTCCTAGTGGTACACTTCAGGAGTTTAGCATCCCCACTTGGAAGTGGGAAGTGGTGAATATGGCTTTTGTAACAGGATTGCCTCGTATACCTCATCAACATGATTAAATTTGGATCATTATAGATAGAATCACCAAGTCAACCCATTTCTTACCAGTTCATACTTTATACTCAGATGAAGATTATGTTAGGCTTTATCTTAGAGAGTTGGTAAAATTCCATGGGATTTTATTTTTAGTTATTTGAGATAGATGTACTCAATTTACCTCTCACTTTTAGAAGGCTTTCCAGAAGGGTCTTGGTACCCAAGTTAACCTTAGTACAAATTTCCATCCCTAGACATATGGTAAGGTAGAGAGGAGGACCATTCAAACCTTGGAGGATATGTTGAGGGCGTGTGTTATTGACTTTAAAGGTAGTTGGGATGACCACTTACCTTTGATTGAGTTTGTCTCCAACAATAGTTATCACTCCAGTATCTAGATGGCTCTTTTTGAGGAGATGCATATCTCCTATTTATTTGTTTGAAGTAGGTGAGGCCGCTTTGATAGGGACAGATTTGTGTTTGAGGCGGTGGTAAAATATTAGCTAATTCGGGAGAGGCTGAAGACAACCCAAAGTCATTAGAAATCTTATGCAGATATGAAGAGAAAGGATCTTGATTTTGATATTGGTCACTTGGTCTATTTTAAAATTTCACCTATAAAAGGAGTGAAGAGATTTGACAAGAAAGGAAAGCTCAGTCCCCACTATATATGTTGGCCCATATAGAATTTTGAGCCATTTTGGGAAGGTAGCTTATAAGCTTGAGTTGCTTGCGGATTTGGTACACCCGGTGTTCCATGTTTCTTTGTTAAAAAAATGCATTGGTGATTTAACTCATGTTATTCCTTTAGAAAGTATATATGTTAAGGATAGCCTTTCCTATGAAGAAGTACCAGTTGAGATCCTTGGTCGTTAGATTCGTAGGCTAAGGAATAAAGAAGTTTTCTTGGTTAAGGTTCTAGGGAGAAATTAGTCCGTTGAGGGAGATACTTGGGAAGCAAAAGCAAATATGTGAGCCTAGTATCCTCATCTTTTCTCCACAAGTTCACTCTTCTTGAAGTAATGATTTTCTTTAGCTTAAATCTTTTCGATCTCTATTCTAGTGATGCAACTATTCTCATGTCACAACATGCATTCATGAAATCAGTTCAGCCCATGTAGCATGTATCATGTTTTAGGCCCAGTTATTTGTTCATATTTCAGCTTATCAACATTACGTATAAAATCTTAGTCTCTTTAGTATCTCATATTAATCAATTTCATTCGAGGACTTATGATTCCAAGGGGAAGATAATGTAACACCCTTCATTTTTGAGCTAGAATTTGAACCGTCATTCCTATGTGTGTAAACTCTAATCCCATAATTTACATTTGAATACATGTGTCATGATCATCATCCTAGTTATAAGAATGCTTTTTAGGTGAAAAATGTTCATAGGAATCACTTAGAGCAAAGTTGAGCTAAGAGTTTTTGCTTTGGCCAAATTTTTGTATTTGATTCTACAAGGGTCAACTTTAAACGTGTATACCTTTTGACATATGTGGAATTTTGCATCTCAATAGCCACGAAATGATAGATAATAGAGTTATCTTTCCAACAATACTAATTTCTCCTTAATTTGATACCCGAGCGAAAAGTTATGACCATTTTCATGAAAAACAATAAGGGGTTTGCGATGGCCCCACACTGCGAGGGCTATTCCACTGGACAAGGGGTGGCGTCGCGAGGGCTATTCCACTGGAAGAAGGGTTGCACCACGAGGGCCATTCCCATGAGAAAAAGAGGTCAAGAGGCAATTGGGACCTTTCCTATCAACCCCAATCGTCCAAAACACGATTTTAAACATTCCTAGCGTTATTATTTACCCATTACCTCAAAATTTCTCACTAGAAACCCTTCCCCTTTCCCAAGAACAAAGTTTAACATTTTCCTCTCAAGAAAACAAGGAATTAATTTCCGAATACAATATTATTCAATAATTCATTCAATTAAGGTATGTGGGGTATTCATCAATGGGTCCCTGTCACCCATTGAGCCCAAAAACCCTCGCTTTGATTAAAATATGGGGTTTTCCTTAATTATGGAATTTCATATGTTCAAGATGAGTTTAGTTCATGTTTTTCTTTAGTAATTTGAATTCAATCCATATCCACATATGATCCTATGAGAAAATTAGATTATTTCATGTTTTAAACTTTAATTTCCCATGTCATATTAAAGTGATTTCATGCTACAATATCAGATATTGTATTAAACCATGTAAATATGTTGTTCTCTCTTGTTTAACACATTCCCATTTGTGAATTCATGCTTCTCACCTATTTTTTGAAATGCCTTATGTTTTGGGTCTTTGAAATATGTTTCCATACCACTATTTTAGGCCTTTTTGTCGCATTCTTGTAATCATTGCCGAAGGGTTATGAACACCCGATACCTATTTGTTAATTCATGTCTTTATTTTCAAGTTATAAGTGTGTCAGATCATGTTTTCATTATTATATTCAGATTTCCATGCTCATGTTTAGCATTTATTAGTACAATAGATTTCTATGTTCATGTTGAGCATTTATCAGTACAATATCATGTCATATTAGACCCATAATAATACTAGTTTCATTCAGTTGGGAGTAGAATTTAGCACCTAGTGAAACTAGGGATGGGGGCACACTCGCCATTTAGGACTAGTTCCTTAGTAGCAGTCCCTAAGTTCCAGAACTACGCAGACAGTGTAGGATTAAGAGATGTCACCCACCAGGTTAGGACTGACACTCTTTTAAGGGTCACCCGCTGGTTTAGGAATGACTCCCTAAGTCCTTCGGGACTTCATATTAGTGGATCCACATGGCCAGTATTGGTACCCGTGGCAAGGTGCTGATGCCCTTCCAATTGGGGTCATAGGTTGGACCACAATTGACTTAGATTGGAGCATGTCGGTTACATGAGGGATCCCACAGTTTTAGTCTGTATTTAGTGTATCTCAATTCAGGTTTTCTTCACCAAGTAATCAGATTTTCAGTTGTTCAGATATTCAGATTATTTCAGTACATGTTTTACTTGGTCTTGCATTCTCAGTTTTACATGTTAATGCATTCATTTTTAGTTGCCATATGCATTTCGGTTGTGACACGAACTGATTGGGGGACTTTTGGTAATAGGCATCCCAAGTCCAACTAGGACTGGGGACCACCCCGTGTTACGAAACCCAACCACCATTAGCATGCTTTGAGTTAGCTGAATTCTAAATGAATTACAAGATAGCATAACTGGACAAGAACTGACTTTGGGATAGGTTTACTACTAAACTAAACCAAGTCATCCCATCAAACCTAACTGTACCAACCATACCCAACCTAACTAATAGTGAAACAAGGGCTATAAACTAGGCCATAACCAAGTAAGTTCCAAAATATAATACGATTAATCCCAAAATGAAATACTATGGAATAGTGAAAAATTATGTCCAATAGTGTCAGCCCCAATTCCAATGCCAATATTAAGGACTACATCCATATCAATCCCGGCCATTCCAACCCATAGCAGTACCACAAAGCCTTTAACCAAAAGGGTAAGAATATTCAGTTTGGACATGCCCCTAACCATAGCCAAAACCAATATCCAGAAATAAATCAGAATGTCTAAAAATATCCTAACATGAAATGGAGCCTTCGAGAAAGATGGAAGCTCACCACTTCAATCCAACAGTTGTCCCCAAGTCAATCGCAATGTAGGAGGAGTAGAATGGTCTATTGCTGCATAGCATGGGTATACAGCTGTCCAAAGATGGGTTAGCGAGTGATCGCTAGCATGAACTCAGGATACAGATAAAATAATTCCATTTATAAAACCAAGTAAAACCATCCATATGTACATAAACATACATACATACATACATACATAAATATATATATATAACCATGCTGGGAAAGGGAGCGGGGTTTAGCATGTCATTAAAACCTTTACCTGGGCTAAGTAGCTTTGCCGTCCTAAGCCTCCCATGGGATATATGGGTTCATCTCCCCCTGCTGAAAGGGCCTCAGTGCGTGAAGCCGCATAACCAGGGAAGAAAACCTGGGATGACTAGTACATCCCCCAAATATAAAGTTTGACATCATGCACTCGGTCACCAAGACCAACCTCACATTGGCAAATATGAGTTTCAAGTTTTGGTCCCCCCGGGACCTCTACCTTCCATAACCTTGCAACACACCTCGCCATAATTGCCCAATTAAAACAGTTACCAAGAAACCAACCAATCCATTAACCATTTATTAACTAAGGCCATTAATAGTGTTATCGTCATACCAATAATAACTTATAAGTTTTTTCCATAGCCAACCATATATAGGTTTAAGGGATTCCTTGTACCCTTCATGATTTTCAATTAACCAAAATCATGGCCACCAAGGCCTTTCCAATCCATTTAAAACCATTTAAACCATTCTTACCATTTAGGGTCCCATTACCAAGTTTAAACCACGCATAAGTTCCATTGAAAAACCAATATTATAATAAAAACATTGGTAAAAGCATTTAATCAAACAAATTGGGAGCATAATATTTCCAAAACCAAATTCCATTACTAAAGAACCATTCCCATGCAACCAATTATCCAAAACCACCATTAATGCATACAAAAGCATAATTAAAACATGGGGAAAACGTAACAAAACATTTATGACCAAAACCCCCAAATCATATTTAAAAAAACAAAATCATACAGTAATGAAATCATAAAAACATTGTATAATACCATGCCTTTAGTTGGAACTAAAAATGAGGGAAGAGAACATGCCTTAATTGATAAAGTAGACTGAGAGAAACCACCAACAAGATCCCTAAATTAGTCCTATAATTGAAACCCTAGCTTTCTTTCCCAAAATCTTTTAAGAGAATTATAGAGTGCTTAGAAAGAGTTTCTAAGTGATAATGGATGGAATAATAGGGTAAATAAGCTTCAAAGTAAGTTAGAAGTCGTGGGACCTTATTAGGGTAAGTTGGGAAATGTCTAGAATACTCTCACTTAAGTTGTACAAGATCCAACCATAAGGGTATGACTGACTCTCACGAGTCGTACCTTTTGATTCGAGTGGTACCTTTCACTCGTATCCTAAGCCTCAACCTTGGACCCAACACTGTCCAGTGTATGACTCATCCTACTTAAGTCATATGGAAAACATACTATCCGTACCTATCACCCGTATTCCTGGAAAGATAAAATCACAGAAGGGTTGAACACTGTCCACCATATGAGTCCTGGGTACGACTCGTACCCTGGCTTATGGCTCCTAGTGAGCCACTCATACTCAAATCCAACTTAAGTTACCAATTATAAGGTTAAGTGAAGGAATCAAACAATCTGTATCCAACCACACAATTTATACCACCAAATAGTACCCATTCTAGTGACCAAAATTCACCCTACCAACCAACACTGGTCAGCATATGATTGGATCGTACCATCCATACCCCAACATACATCTCATACTCATAAGTCGTAATGGGTCAAGAGACCAGAATTCCAGGAAATTATCTAGGGTCCACAAACTAGGCTGTTTCAGTCTCCCCTACTAGGAATATTCATCCCCGAATAACGAACAATGTAGGGGTAACTACACGCACGAGTCATTTGCAATATCAAATATATTTCCTATTCTTAACAAAGTTTGAAAACATAGAGGCAAAGATATTAATCTTTCTTTTAACAAACTCAGAAAGTAAAGATGTGTTAAAGACATATACCTTCCATACGAATCCTAAGAGTTGAAAATAAATGTGGATACTTGGACTTTATGTCCTTCTCCATTTCCCATGTATCTTCATCCACCTTATGGTTCCGCCACAGGACCTTAATCAAAGCCACATCCTTGGTCTGCAACAACCAAACTTGCCTATCCAAGATCTCGATGGGGACCTCTTTATAAGATAGAGAGTTTGAGATACCCAACCCCTCCACTTGCAAAATCAAATAAGGATCACCAAGAAGTAATCAGATTCACCTTAGTACCGAATCTTTTCTAAAAAAATCACCAGAAATAAGACGTAAACTGCGTGGCACGATTAGAAATAATTGAAATAGGTACTCCATGAAGCTTTACAATCTCATGAAGATATAAGTTCTCATAATCCTCTACCAAAAAAGTAGTCCTCACTGGCAAGAAGTGAGCATACTTCGTCATCCTATCCACGATAACCCAAATTGAATGATATTGGTTGTGAGACTGAGGAAGACCGGTAACAAAATCCATATTGATTACCTCCTATTTCCATTCAGGAAAAATAATCTTTTGATACAACCCTCCATGTCTCATATGTTCCACCTTAACTTGTTGAAAAACCAAGTACTTGGCCACAAAATCAGCCACATCCTGCTGTATACCATTCCACCAATACATATCCTCGCGATCATGATACATCTTCGTGGAACTGGGATGAATAACATTGCGCAACTCATGCACTTTAGCCAAAATTCTTTGTCGCAAGCCATCAACATTAGGAACACACAACCTTCCTTGGTACCGTAAAGTACCGTCACCATTGATCTCAAATACCATCACCTTTTGACCACCAACATCACCCTTGATTTTCATCAAGACAGGATCTAACACTTGATTTTCCCTGATCTCTGCACCAAGTGATGATCGAACAACTCTTTGTACCATTACACCTCTATCCTAGGAGTCCAACAGGAAAACTCCAAGATTAGCCAAACGATGAATATCCTTTATCAATTATGGCTTCCCTTTCTCTATATGAGCTAAACTCCCCTTGGACAACCTGCTAAGAGCATCAGAAACCATATTAGCCTTACCTGGGTAACAGTGAAGACTCATATCATAGTCCTTGAGATGCTCCAACTATCTCATCTACCTGAGATAAAGCTTTATCTAAGTGAACACATACCGTCGAATCTTATGATCAGAAAATATATCCACATGTAAATCATACAAATAATGCCAAAATATTTTAAAAGCAAACACAATTGCCAATAGCTCCAATCATAGGTAGGATTCATCTTATGTACCTTCAACTTCCTAAAAGTATAGGCAATCACTTTTTCATGCTACATCAAAACACAACCAAGACCTACCCGAGATACGTCATAATAGACCACAAACCTATCATTGCCTTCTGGGAAAGTCATAATTGGAGCAGAAGTTAGCTTATCTTTTAACTCCTCAAAACACCCCTCACAAGCATCCGACCAAGAAAACTTTGCCTTTTTCTGAGTCAACTTAGTCAAAAGAGCAGAAATCTGTGAAAAGCCTTCCACAAATCACCTATAATACCCAGCGAAGCCTAAGAATCTTTGAATACCAGTTTGAGTCAGGGGTTTAGGACACATTTAAAACACAACCACCTTTTGAGGATCCACCATGATCCCTTCACTAGAAATAATATGACCAAGAAAAGTCACAGCATTCAACCAAAACTCACACTTGGAGAACTTGACATACAACTACAATTTCTTCAAGGTATGCAATACCACACAAAGGTGATTAGCGTGATCCACCTCACTTATGGAATAAACCAGAATGTAATCAATAAATATATAGACAAAGAGATCCAAGAACTACCCGAAAACCCTGTTCATCAAGTCCATAAGTGTCGTTGGGGCATTAGTCGATCCAAATGACATCACCAAGAATTCAAAGTGCCCAAACTGGGTATGAAAAAATATTTTAGGGATATCTACCTCCCTAATATTTAGCTGATAATACCCAAACCAAAGTTCTATCTTAGAAGAGAACTTGACACCTTGCAATTGATCAAACAGATCATCTATCTTCGAAGAGGATACTTGTTCTTGATTGAGACCTTATTAAACTACTTGTAGTCAATGCATATCCAAAAGTAACCATCCTTATTGTGCACGAACAACACCGGTGCACCCCACGGGGACACACTAGGATGAATAAACCCCTTATCCAAAAGATCCTTAAGTTTCTCCTTGAGTTTTCTCAACTCAGTCGGAGCCATTCTATAAGGAGGAATAGATATTGGATGAGTATCCAAAACTAAGTCAATACCAAACTCTATTTACCTATCCAGTAGAATACCAGGATGATCATCTAAAAATACCTTAGGAAACTCACTTATTATTGAAACCAAATGAAAATATAGACCCTCTAAGTTAAAATCTTTAACCCAGAACAAGTGATAAAGACAACCATTAGATATTAACCTTAGAGCTCTAAGATAAGAAATAAACCTCCCCCTAGGAGATAGGGAACCACCCTCCCACTCTATAATCGGTTCACCAGGGAACCTAAAGACAACCATATAGGCCCAACAATTCAAGGACACGTAACAAGAGTGTAACCTATCCATCCCTAGAATAATGTTAAAATCCACCATATCAAGTTCAAACAAATCCACCAAAGTCTGCCTACCACCAAAAGATACCTCACACCCTCTATAGACTCTCTTAGCATTAACCGAGTCACCTATCGGGGTACAAATAGAAAAGAATCCAAAATAACTTAAGGATTATAACCAATATATATAGCCATAAATGGGGTCACATAAGAAAGAGTGTACCCAGATCAAGCAGATAATACACGTAATGAGGAAAGAGTTGTAAATTACTAGTAACGATATCAAGAGATGACTCAGATTCCTGTTGGTGCCCCAAAGCATACAACCTATTTAGGCCAACACTAGAACTAGGAGTAGTAACAAAAGTAGAAGTTGCACTATCGGGTGCAAGAGCAGAAGATGAAACCACCAGTACCTTATTTTCTCCTGTAGCAACCTTTATAACCAGACAATCCCTAAGCCGATGACCTACCTAGACAAACTTGGAGCATTTGTCCCTTTTGTCATTATAATAACCCCGATGAGAACAACCATAGAATCGACAATGAGGGCATGAAAAAACCAACTAACCCCTACTCTTTTGAGAATGGGAACCCTGTGTTTGGAATTTCTTACCACCCTGGTGACGCCTATCACTCGACTACTTGAGTAAGGAGCACTAGTAGTAGAGAAGTAACCAAAACTCCCCCATATTTTTTTTTGCAATTTGCCGCTATCCCGACCACCTTGAGATTGAGCACCTCCCTAATCAGAAAACTTATTTTTCTTACCTTGCCGATCTCTGATCACCGCTTGTTTTCTCTTCTCATCCTCTACCTACTGTATATGAATAGTTAACCTAGAAATATCCATATCTTTAATCAGCAAGGCAGTCTTACTTTCTAAGATCAAATCCCGATTCAACCCAAAAGTAAACTTTCTCATCCATACTCATATATCAGCCACAAAGTCAGGAGCATACCTTGACCACCGGTGAAACTTCAAGGCATATTCCTTAATAGGTATTCTCCCTTGCTTAAGATTTACAAACTCCTCCAGCTTATTTTCTGTCAACTCTTTAGGAAAGAAAAAATCCATAGGAGCACTAGAGAAAGCATCCCATAAGGATGACTCCTCCACATCACCTTATCCCGCTCTTTGTACCATTGGTACGTGTAATACCCCAAGCTTTCTTTAAGTCAAATCTAGTCTCTAGAAGATTTATTGATGATTTCTTAAATAACTAATACTTAAATCAGATAGAATTTCTCCAATTTTAACTTTTTACCATGTGGAAATTGAATAAGCTTTCCATCGATACCCATTTCATCAAAATCTGGTATCAGGGTTGAAAGTTATGGTCGAAATACAGAAAGTAGTCAAAACTACCCAGGTGTGATGGTGAGAGCCGACAGACCATCATGCTAGCGACGGATCATTACCGATGCTATCATAGTAGAAACAGTGAGACCATATTCTGCCTAAGGGCGATGGCTCAGGCCGACGGACTATTGAGCTAGCGACGGACCATCGCCCAAGCCATTGTAGGAGAGGCAGTGAACCCCTATTCTACCCTGGTGCAACGGTTAGGACCTACGAACCATCAAACCAGTGACGAACCATCGTACCCACCATCGCATATTTTGTTTAGTTATTTTAAGTCATTTTTTAAAAAGGGGTTTTCGGTCTTTTACCACACTTTTGAATACCTAATAATATCAGATCAAGGCTCATAAGTTCATTATCCATCTACAATATCAAATTAGGGTTTTCTCTCAAAGATAATCCCCAAGAACAAGATCCAAACCCTTCTTCAAGAAACTAAGAGATTCCAAGTTCTTCCAAGTCCAAGAACTTAAAGGAACTCACAACCCAGGTATGTCTTGTGTTGAATCATGGGTCCCTTTCACCCATGAAGCTCAAGAATCTCATTTCAAAATCCAAGATTTATGTATTTATGAATGTTCATGATTTAAATTGAATTAAAATTCATGTTCATAATGTTATGAGGTTTAGATTTATGTTTAAAATTACATATTCCAATAATTGACCCTAGGATGTGGTGATTTGCTTTATAATTATGATAAACCCTTAAATTTATACGTTGATTGATGTATCCATGATTATTAGATGTGTTGATGATTGTATAACCTGAGGAGAAAGAAAAGTAAGATAAAGATCCCAGCCTTGCCAAGTTAAAAGAGTCAGTCAAGGATAAAAAAGTAGAGGTTTTCTCATAAGGGGGAGATGATGTATTGCGTTGTCAAGGTCATCTGTATGTTCCAGGTGTAGATGACCTAAGGCAGTGAATTCTTATAGAAGTGCATGGTGCACGCTACTCTATTCATCCAGGGGCCGCAAAGATGTATCGTAATTTGTAGGAAATCTATTGGTAGAGTGGGATGAAGAGAGATATTGCAGAGTTTATGGCTAAGAACTCTACATGTCAGCAGGTTAAGATAGAGCATCAGAAGACTAATGGGTCCATGCAGGAGTTTATTATTCCTAGTTAGAAGTGGGAAGAAGTGAACATGGACTTCGTGAAGGGGTTGCCTTGTACTCATTGCCAACATGATTTAGTCTAGGTCATCGTAGATAGAACAAAGTCAGTTTTTTTTTTTCAGTCCATACCTCTTATCATGTCGAGAATTATGCCAAACTCTACACCAGAGAGTTAATCAGATTGCACAGTGTTTTGTTATCTATTATCTCAGACAGAGGTACCTAGTTCAAGTCTTATTTCTGGAAAGCATTTGAAAAGGTTCTTGGTACCCAAGTTCATCTAAGTACAACCTTCCATACTTAGATAGATGGTCAAGCATAAAGGACCATTCAGACTTTAGAAGATATGCTAAGGGCGTGTGCAATCGATTTCAAGGGTAGTTGGGATAACCATTTCCCATTGATTGAGTTTGCATACAAAAATAACTATCATTATAGTATTCAAATGGATCCATTTGAAGCTCTCTATGGTAGGAGATATAGATCTCAAATCATTTGGTTTGAAGTTAGTGAGTCCTCAGTCATAGGGCCTGACTTAGTATTAGATGCCTTAGAGAAAGTCTAGTTGATCAAAGAAAGAATTTGGACTACTTAGAGTCGATAGAAGTTTTATGCAGATGTAGGCAGAAAGGATCTTGAGTTTGAGATTGGTGATTATGTCTATCTAAAGATCTCTCCCATGAAGGGAGTGAAGAAACTCGACAAAAAGGGAAAGTTCAGCCCCTGATATATCGGCCCCTTCAAACTTCTCAGTCGCTTCGGCAAGGTAGCTTATGACCTTGAATTGCCTTTAGATCTAGACCCAGTTCATCCAGTCTCCATGTCTCTTTTCTCAAGAAGTGCATAGGTAACCCAGAAGTTGTAGTCCCTATTCAGAGCATAGATGTTCAGAACAACCTCTATTATAAAGAGATCCTAGTCAAAATGCTTGACTACAAGACTTGTATACTGAGGAGAAAAAAAGCCCCTCTAGTCAAAGTTATTTGGCTGAATCAGTCCATTGAGGGAGCTACTTGTGAAGTAGAAGCAAACATATACACCAAGTATCGTCACCTCTTCTCCACAAACTCAGATCTAGCTCAAGGTATAGTTCTCCTTAAGCTTTTTAGTTTCATGTTTAGATTTTAGTGACAAGATTGGTATCCATTTCATATTCAAAATTCCATTATAAACTTGGTATTAAGTACTAATGGATAGTTAGTCATGCATTCATGTTCCATTTTAGTCATGTATTTATGCATCAGATATGCATGTTTAGTTTCATGAGAAACTCATCTTATTAGTAATTCAGTCATGCAGTAATAAATCAGTTACTCATGCATCAGATATGCATGTTCAGTATGATATATATTCAGTTTATCAGTCATGTTAGTCATGGAGTCATGTTTCAGTCATTCATGTTCAGGATGTGCACTAGTCTTTCATTTCTCGCCTCTCAGTCAGCCCTATTCGAGGATGAATATTCCCAAGGGAGAGATATTATAATACCCCAAACTTTCTTTAAGTCAAATCTAGTCTCCAGAAGAGTTATTGATGATTTTCTAAATGATTAATATTTAAATCATATAGAATATCCCCAATTTTAACTTTTATCATGTAGGAGATTGAATAAGCTTTCCATCAATACCCATTTCATCAAAATCTGGTATTGGGGTAGAAAGTTATAGTTGAAATACAGAAAGTGGTTAAAACTACCCAGGTACGATAGTGAGAGCCAACAGACCGTCGAGCTAGCGATGGACCGTCTCCCAAGCCATCGCAGTGGAGACAGTGAGACTATATTTTGCCTAAGGATGACGACTCAGGCTGACGGACCATCGATCTAGTGATGGACAGTTGCCCAAGCCATCGTAGGAGAGGTAGTGAACACCTATTCTGCCCAGGTGCGACGGTCAAGATTGATGGATCATCGACCCTGTGATGGACCGTTGCACCCACTATCACATATTTTGTTCAGTTATTTTAAGTCATTTTTAAAAAGGGCTTTTTGATCTTTTTCCACCCTTTTTAATACCTAATAATATCATATCAAGGATCATAATTTCATTATCCGTCTACAACATCAAATTAGGGTTTTCTCTCAAAGATAATCCCCAAAAACAAGATCCAAACCCTTTTTCAATAAACTAAGAGATTCCAAGTTCTTAAAGTCCAAGAACTTCAAGAAACTCACAACCCAGGTATGTCATGTGTTGATTAATGGGTCTCTTTCACCCATGAAACTCAAGAATCTCTTTTCAAAATACAAGATTTGTGTATTTATGAATGTTCATGCTTTAAATTGAATTAAAGTTCATGTTCATGATGTTTTGGGGTTTAGATTCATGTTTGAAATTACATATTCCAATAATTGACTCTAGGATGTGGTGATTTGCATAATAATCATGATAAACCCTTAAATTTAAACCCTTAAATTTACACCTTGATTGATATATCCATAATTATTAGATGTGTTGATATTTGTATAACCCAAGAATGCTCCTCTTGTGTTCAATTAAATGCCTATGTGAAAGAAAAGTACCATACTAGTACGATAATATGAAATCCCCATTTATGTACAAGTTTATGCATGTCCAGTGTTTTGATGAAATGTCTTAGTCAATGAATTATGAACTTGTACTTCATGAAATCTCCAACTTATTGTATTATGGACTGTGGTGTTGGTTGTGTATTAAAGAAAGTCATGCTTTGTTAGTTTCCTTCTATCGAGTCCTGGGGGTACTTGTACTCAAAAATTTAACTGTGTGCTTAGAATAAGTGTCATTTTTTCAAGATACTCTTAGTCAAGCCAAGATCCATAGAATTTAGTCAGTCTAATGACTTAGGAAAACTCATAATCTCAGTAGTATTCTGTCAGTCAACAAAACTCAGTTAACTCAGTTCAGTAAGTTTCGTTAATCATGTTCAGTGTCTATTCAGATAGGAGTAGAAATTAGCACCGAGCGAACCCAAGGATGGAAACCCACCTGTTATATGAGGGTATGATTCTTAGAAGCAATCCTTGCGTTCTAGAACTACATAGCCAATGTAGGTTGAGACATCATAGCATGTTATATGAGGGTAGATGAGGTGGTTTAACCTGTTATATGAGGGCATCCACCATTCTCACTAGAGTTACCTTTTATATGAGGGTTACTCGTAGATTATCTTTACCAGTGGCATGGTATTGACACCATTCAAATTTGGGTTACAAATTGGACCCCAACTAAGCTATATTACGTTATTTGGGGAACGTTGGTTAGATGACTACATCCCACAGTTTCAGTTACAAAATCAGGACTGTTAGATACAGTAATTTAGTCTCAGTAATAGAACTCAGATAGTTATACAGAATTCAGGACTGTCAAATACAGTCAACACAGAACAACACGGAATTCAGGTAGTTCCATTATAACCTAGACTGTCAGATACAATCGCTCCATATTAGGTATTTTAGTTATATAGTTATCAGTATCTCATGTCATCAGTATTCAGGCTCAGTAATCATGTTATCTCGAACTAAGTTATAGTTGTTATGTATTCATGCATGTATTCTTACATTCATGTTTTCTAGTCAGTTAGTATAGTTCATGCATGTGAACCCTTTGCATTCAGCCTACTTCTCCTGCATACCAGTATATTCAATTGTACTGACGCATTTGCGCTATGGTGTTTTATACCATAGGTTCTTAAGCGCGAGCTCCGGAGCATCAGTAGCATTCCAGTGTCGGCAGTCAGAGTTAATAGTAAGTCCTCATCCTTCGAGGACATGACCATTGCTTTATTATCTCATTAATTAATTTATTTTAGTAGTTGGAGCTAGTTGGGGACATATCCCATCAACTTCTTATTCAGACAGTTTAGAGGCTTTTGGACTAGCATGTTTAGACAATTATTTTAGTTGTTTTGGTATTGATATACCATATCTTCATATGTCATTTTTTATTAGATCTTTGAACCTTATGGCCTTTCAGCCTTTATTTCTGCATTTATACAGTATATTATGCAGTGTACAGGTACAAATATCATTCATGAATTAGCTTATGGTCCTTCAGGGTCATGAGCATCGTGTGGCATTCTGGCTACCAAACTCGGGGCATTACAGTATGCAACATCCTTGAGCTGATAAGTTGAAAAATTTACACCTTCCATATTAGTAGCCTGCATCAACTTGAATATCTTCTCCATTTCATCTAAAAAATCATACGGATCCTCCTTCACCTTCACACCTATAAAAGTATGATGATTCAGTTTCATAAACTAACCAACCCTTGTGGCCTCAATAGACAACCCACCAGACGCATTCTCCGTAACTTAAGCGGTAACCTATTTAGCAATAACATGAATAGAATGACAAAATTCCACATTAGTCACCTTACCTTGAAGAGTACTAGTTACAATCGGAGAAATTCAAAAATTATCAGGGATACGACCCTGAGATCGAAGTTGAACTCCAGATGTAGGAGGTACCCCATCAACATTGTCCCCATATGGGACTGAAGAGTTTCCTTTTATTCTATATCATCGAGGCATGATCGAAAAAGTGAACAACCAAGGATTAGTAAAGAATTGCGGGACTTAGACTCCAAGCTTGAAAATAGAATACCAATAAAGTAAAATATTCCTAAATGTCTTGAAGCCTCTCTCTTATAATTGTGGTGCGCTACACACCCTTAAAAGAGACTGTACTCGACACGGCTTCATAGACTCTTAATTAACCATGAACCTAAATCTTAGATACCAACTTGACATGACCTGATCAAGGGACAGGTCGTAATGGACATCCCAAGTCCAACCAGGATAGGGAACTACCCCCTGTTACCCAACCCAACCACCAATAGCATACCTTGAGTCGGCTGAATTCCTAATAAATGACAAGATAGCATAACTGGACAAGGACTAACATTGTGATAGGCCTATTCCTAGACCAACCTTACCAAGTCATCCTATCAAACCTAATCATACCCACCATACCTAACCAAATCTATAGCAAAATAAGGGCCATAACCAAGTAAGTTCCAAAACGTAATATGATTAATCCCAAAATGAAATATGATAGAATAGTGAGAAATTATGTCCAATGATGTCAGCCCCAATTACAATAACAATATTAAGGTCGATAATGATATCGATCCCACCCATTCCAACCTATAGCGGTACCATAAAGACTTTATAAAAAATAGTAAGAATATCTGATTGGGACATATACCCAACCATAGCTTAAACCAATATCCAAAAATAAATTAGAATGTCTAGAAATACCTATTACATAAAATGGAGCCTTTCTAAAAGATGGAAGCTCACCACATCCATAAAAAAACTATCCCTGCATCAATCACTATGTAGGAGGGGTAGAATAGCCAATTACTGTATAGCGTGGGTGTACAGTCACCTGAAGATGGGTTAGTGAGTGATCGCTAGCATAAACTCAAGATAAGGATAAAATAATACCATTTATAAAAGCATGTAAAACCATCTATAAGCTCATAACCATACATATATATATATATATATATATATATAATACCATGCCAGGAAATAAAATGGGTTTAGCATGACATTAAAACCTTTTACCTATGTTGTGTATCTTTGTCGTCCTAAACCACCCATGGGCTCTATGGGTTCAACTCTCCTTGCTGAAAGGGCCCCAGTGCGTGATGCCGCATAACTAGGGAAGAAAACCTGGGATGACTAGTACATCTTCCAAATATAAAGTGTGACATCATGCACACTGTCACCAAGACCAACCTCAAATCAACAAATATGAGTTTCCAGTTTTGGTTCCTCCAGGACCTCCACCTTTCTCGACTTTTCTACGCACCCCTCTATTATTGACCAATTAAAACCATTACCAAGCAACCAACCAATCCATTAACCATTTATTAACTAAGGCCATTTATAGTGGTATCGTTACAGCAATAATAACTTGAAAGTTTTGTCCATAGCCAACCATATATTGGTTTAAGGGATTCTATGTACCCTTCATGATTTCTAATTAACAAAACCATGGACACCAAGGCCTTTCCAATCCATTTATAACCATTTAAACTATTCATAACATTTAGGGTTCTATTACCGAGTTAAACCATGCATATGTTCTATTGAAAAACCAATATTATAATACAAACATTATTAAAACATTTTATCAAACACATTGGGGGCATAGTATTTCCAAAACTAAAGTCTATTACCAAAGAACCATTCCCATGCAATGAATTATCTACAACCATAATTAATGCATACAAAGGCATAATTAAAATATGGGAAAATCATAATAAGGAATTTATGACCAAAACCCCCAAATCATATTTAAAACCCCCAAATCATATAACAATAAAATCATAAAAACATTGTATAAAACCATTCATTTAGTTGGAACATGCCTTAATTGATAAAGTAGACGGAGAGAAACTATCAACAAGATCCCCAAGTTAGTCCTATAATTAAAACCCTAATTTTCTTGCCCAAAAGCTTTGAGAGAATTATAGAGTGTTTAGGAAGAGTTTCTAAGTGTTAATGAAAGGAGTAATAAGGTAAATAACCTTCCAAGTGAGTTAGAAGTTATGGTACCTTATTGGGGTAAGTGGGAAAATGTCTAAAATACCCCTACTTAAGTTGCACAAGATCCCGTCACAAAGGTATGATTGATCCTCAGTAGTCATACCCTTCTATACGAGTGGTACCCTCTACTCGTATCCTAAGCCTCAACCCTTGAACCAAAAACTGTCTAGTGTACGAATCATCCTACCAAAGTCATATTGACAACTTACGATCTGTACCTATCACCTGTATCCTTGGATGGATAGAATAACAGAAGGTTTGAACACTGTCCACCATACGAGTCCTAGGTATGACTTGTACTCTGGCTTACGGCTCTTGATGAGCCACTTGTACTCATATCCAACTTAAGTTACCAAGTCTAAAGTTAAGTGAAAGAACTAAATAATCTGTATCTAACCATATGACTCGTACCACCAAGTCATACCAATTCTAGTAACCAATATCCATCCCACCAACTAACATTGGTCAGCATACGACTGGACCATACCATCTATACCACAACATATGGCTTGTACCCATGAGTCGTGTTAGGTCCAGAGACTCAAATTCCAGGAAATTTTCTAAGGTACAGAAACTAGGGTGTTTCAAGTTGGTCCTTACCTCGCGTACCACTAAATTCAAAGTATTGATCACATACTTTTCTCTTGAGCTATGTCGTCTTATAACATAGGTTTTGATCCACAATTTACCAATCATCCCTAGATATCTTAGTATTTCTTGTAGCAATATTGGTGAGTCCTCATCCAATGATGACGTGTCATGCTATGCCAGTTATTTTAATATTTTCTTATATTTAGTTTAGTCGGAGTTAGTTGGGGATCTGTCTAATCAACTTCGTATGTTTAGAGTCTTTTAGATAGACAGTCTAGTTTTCCAGTATTTATCGGATACTTCAGATAGGTCATTTTATATAATTGAGTGTTAAGATTGACGTAACTGATGGGTTTATTTTTTGCACATGTTATGTTATTATCATTTTATTCAGTGCTCACAGCATGTACCAGACAATGGGTTAGCTTGGGGTCAATTATGGACTTAAGCACCGTGTCGCGACTAAGGGGTAGCCTCGGGTCGTGACAGTGACACTAGTTTTGGAGAGTTATGACATTGTTTTAGTTTTCCTTTATTATTATATACATGTGACTTGACTTTGTTCTAGGAGTCTCGTTTGCTTTATTTCCTTATTTTCTCATACTTTTTCCCATTTTGGATGCTTGACTTATTTATCAAGGTTGGGCTGTGATAAGTGTTATCATGACCTCGCTTTTTGTTTCGTGATGTTACAGCACAATATAAAGACAAAAGAAGAATTTAATTTGTAAATTTTGAATAATAAACTTTTTTTAAAAACAAAATCAATGGGTTTTAAATAAATTATATTTAAAAATTAAATATTTTTAAAAATAAAAATAGAAGTTAAACCAAAATTATTAAATTTTTAATAAGCCTATAGATTGTAACAATCAATTATTAATTTTCTTGCTAAATTTATTGACCTTAACAATCATTGTGTACTTTAAAATAGAGAAAGGCTGATACTCATTGTTCTTATCTAAATAATAATTACTCATCGTAGAAACATCTACTGTAACGCCCCACATTTCGGACTAGAATGAAAATCCATCATTCATATGCATAGATGTTCCAAAAGCCTCGAATCCAATGTAAATTTAGTATGTTAATCAATTATGTAGTGTGGAAATCTATTTGAGCATGAATTTAGATCATAGAGGGCCCCTAACTGAAGGACAAGTTGAAAGTTTTCCTATCGTTCAATTTTAATGAGCGTCAAAACTTAGGTCAACTTCAATGGATCACAACTCCTTGTATATATAAAATTAGAGGACCTACTATATGTCAAATGAAATCTATTTGAATTATCTTTTTAACGATACCAATTTCGTCCAAATCTAATATCAGAGCAAAAAGTTATACTCATTTTACTCCAGCATGTCAGCCTAAAAAATTAAGTGATGACATTCGTGATAAATTATCACAAGTGTGATGACTTATCACAAACGTCGTAAACTTAGGCAGAATCCAAGCCCTAGTGACGACATTTCTGATAAGTTATCTTAAGTGTGATGACTTATCATGAATGTCGTTAGCCTTAGGCATTAATCCATCAATTCCAACCCCCCGTGACGAAATTTCTGACGACTTATCACATGTCTGACGGCCTATCACAAATGTCGTCAGCCTTAGATTTTCAGCAACTGGGAATGGTTTAGTAAGGGTATTTTGGTCTTTTTACTTCACCTCCCACGACTTAAAACCCTGAAGGGACGTAATTTTCTCCTATTTTTCTTTAGTTAAACATATCAAAAACCCTTTATTACACCTTCAACCACAAGATTGGGATTTTTATTAAAATCATCTCCAAAAAGCAACATTCAAGCCCATTTTCCAAGATAATCAAGAATTAAGTTTTCCAATCCAAGAACTCTCCAGCAACTCATCAAAATTTCCTTTCTAAGGTATGCGTAGTGTTTATCCATGGATCTCTTTCATCCATGGAGCTTAAGAATTATGTCTTAAATTATAAATTGTGATTTCCTTGTTGTTTTATGACTATATTTATGTTAATGATTGTTGTTTGGATTCAAGATTGTATCTTGATGTGTCTTTCATGAAGCTTGTGAGTAGGTTAGTTGAAACCCATGAATTTTGGATGGATTAAGATTGTCAAATCGATAAGTACACCTATGCCCAAAGTTGTGCATGTAAGGTGTTTGATAAAATGCCAAGAATGATAGAATCCATGTTTTTATGACTTAATAGTGCTTAAATGACAAGTCCATGTTCTATTCCTTATGTTTCCACATGAACTCCATGTTATTTATATGTGTTGTTGTTATGAGTTGTTGTTGTGATATGGAATGTCCATGATATTGAGGTATGCAAGTATACCGATGTTATATGTATTTCCTTTCATGTAAAAGGTGTTGAGAACCATGTGTAGTATAAAATCCCCTACTTATGGTATTATGAATTACAGATGTTATTCCTATGATCAAGAAGTATCATATGTGTCAGTTTCCTTCCATCGAGTCCTGGGGGTACTTGTACCTGAAAAATTTAACTGTGTGCCTAGAGCCGATTAACTCTCAAGATAATCTCAGTCATGCTATGATTAGTAGAATTTAGTCAGTTACAAAATTCAAAACTCTCAGACAGTTATAGGACTTAAAAAATCTCAGTAATCTAAGTATCGTTATCATTCCTGCTTCAGTTCAGTACTCAGCTCAGATCTTAGTAGCATTCAAAAAATCAATTCAGAACTAGTATTATTCAGTCAGATAATTAATTTAGTAATATTTCGTTAGATAATGGAACCAACTGAACTCAGTTAGCTCAGTTAAGTAAGAAACTCAGTAACAACTTTATTTGAGATAAAAAATAAGTTTTAAGAATCAATTCAGAGTTTTTCAGTTGGAAGTAGGAGATAGCACCAGGAGAGTGTAGGGATGGAGGGTCCTCGTCAGAGAGGCAGAGTCATTAGGAGTAATCCCTAAACTCCATAACTACGTACCTAACAAAGGATGTAGGAGTCACCCATTAGAAAATGGCTTGTCAACCGTCAAAGAGGCTTGACTATTATACTGCCTTAGGCTTGACTTCCTACGAGAGTCACCCATCTGATAGGCTTGACCAGAGAGGTCTTTACCCATGGCATGGTATTGATACCTATCCAGCTGGGGTTACAGGTTGGACCCCACTAGTTCAGGCTCAGGGCATGTTGGTTAAGTGAGAACTCCCACAATTATGGTTTTAGTATCAATCTTTAGAGTAGAACTCAAAAATTAGTACTGTCAAATACAGTCATCAATCTCAGTAAGGAACTCAGATAGTTCCACAGATTCATAGACCACTTGCTAGATAGGCTTGGTCTAACACAAAGTTATTTAGTATGAGTACTTACAGAGGTCACCCATCAGATAGGATTGATCTCAGTCTCAGATTCAATTGAGTATTCTCATATCAGTTTCATAGATCACCCGTAAGTTAGGACTAATATCAAGCTTAGTCACTCTTAATCATTATTAGAAAATTTAGACTATCAGATATAGTCACTCAGTATCAGTTTCATCAGTTAGGCCCATCATCATAGTTATATTAGTATCTCAGTATCAGTAAACTCATGTTGTCAGCATTCAGACTCAGTAGTCAGTATCACCACGAGTTCAGTTATAGTTACTTATGCATGTATGTATTCTCACATTCAATCAGTCAGCATTGTTTATGCATAAAAACCCTTTGCATTTAGCCTGACTCACTCCTATACTCAGTACATTCAGACGTACTAATGCATTCGCGCTATGGTGTTTTATTTTACGCCATATGTTTAGAGGCACGAGTTCCAGAGCAGCAGTAGCATTACAGATTTTAACACTCAGAGTTAGAAGCGAGTCCTCATCCTTCGAGGATATAATTATTTCTCTATCTTCTCATTGATTAGTTTATTAGTCGGAGTTAGTTGGGGACATATCCCATCAGCTCCTTGTTCAGATTATTCAGACAGTAAAGGCTTTCAAACTAGACATAGACTAGATTATAGACTAGATTCAGACTTCAGTATTTTAGTTCTATTTTGATATAGTGATACCTATTTATTCACATATTTATATTACTCAGATTATGCTCAGTATTGAACCTTATAGCCTTCAATTTATGTTTCCGCATTTATATTTATATATTATGTAGTGTACAGGTACAGATATTAGTCATGAGTTAGCTTGTGGTCCTTTGGGGTCATGAGCATCGTGTAGCATTCCAATTCAGAAAAATTAGGGCGTTACAAACTTGGTATCAGAGCTTAAGGTTTAATAGTGTCCTAGGAAGTCTGAAAGACACATCGAGTAGAGTATTGTACATGGGTGTGTTGGATGCCATATTTATGTACAGGAGGCTATAAGATGTTTATAGAAAAAGTTTCCCTTCTTTCATATCTCAGATCGTGCTATAGAAGTGTTCTCTAAGAAACTTATGTGGATTCTCATCATGTTCCATTCGTGTCAGCTTTACCTTACTTTTAATTTAACAGAAGTAGTGGAGCCCAAATTCCTACAGATAGAGCTTTCTCAGACAGTCCCCGCAGATAGTTTTGGGACAATGTTGTCTAAAGTTGGGCAGAGTATGTTTTATGGAGGTTAGGTTTTTGAAAGGTGAATCAGTAGGCTTGAAACAATGTATGCAAGAGTTTAAGTTTAGTGGTCCGGAGTTATATGTTTTCTTGATGGAGGCATAGTTTAATTCCTATAGTGTGGAGAAAATATAATTTTAAGAGAGGTAACATTTGAAGGCTAGGATGAGAGTAGCATGTTTATTAAAGAATTATGGATATTCATATTATGCTTTAGAGACTACACTTGAATCTTTGAAGAATTTAAGTTGGTGGATTTTAGACTAAGTATGAAGGTGTGAATGTAGGTTAAAAAATGTGATATTAGCAGCCCTTGACAGTAGTGAGTTTTATGTTGATGTATAAGTGGCTAGACATGTTCTAGAGATTTCAGTAGGCTTGAACAGTGCATGCAAGAATTTAAGCTTGATGATTGCGGAGACAAAATGAAGTTAAGAGTTGTATCCAGGAGATAGTATTAGCAGTTCAGAGTTTAGTAAAGTGTTCACAGACTTATGATGATGACTTGAGAATAAGGTGAAAGGTTTAGTTGAAAGAATGTAGAAGCAGTGTTCAGTTAAGCTTAAGTTCTCAGCATGAGTTAGTCAGTAAAGCCAACAGTTCAGTTTAGAAGTCAAACAATCAAATTTTTGTAGTTTGTTTTCACATCTTCCACTTAGTCATACTATCAAAAATATCAGTAAGGTAACTATTCCAAGATAGAGTACCTTAGAAGTTGCGAGTATAACTAAGTTCATGCATCATGCATTAGTTTTAGCTCTCCAATGTTTAGTTATAATCTAGTTTGTAGATGCCCTATGCATCGCCCCAGTGTATCTGTAAAGTAAGCCTTCTTAGAGGGACATCGAGTCCCAAGGGGGAGATACCCCATAATTTATCCATGTTTTCATATCTTTAAACCCATTTAATTGCATGTCCAAATGTTTCTCACAAAGCTAGTATCAGTTATTAGTAAATATTCATTCAAGCATTTAAGAGTCAGTTCAGTCAAGTATTCATGCATTAGATATGCATGCTCAGTAGTAAAAGCTCAGCTTATCAGTGTATCCAGTTATGCATTCATGAGAACTGCTCAGTCATGTATTTCATGCATTAGGTATGCATGCTCAGTATAAGAATTCTGTTAAATAGTCATGCATCAGATATGCATGTTCAGTATGAATTTTTAGCATGTCGTAATTCTATCCATATAGTCATGTTTAAGAAATTCACGTCCTTTAAGTAAGTTCAGTCTATCAATATTCTCAGTCTATCAAGTTTTATTTGGGGATGAATGATTCCAAGGGGGAGATAATGTAACGCCCCACATTTTGGACTAGAATGAAAATCTGTCATTCATATGCGTAGATATTCCAAAAGCCTCGAATCCCATGTAAATTTAGTGTGTTACTTAATAATGTAGTGTGGTAATTTATTTGAGCATGAATTTAGATCATAGAGGTCCCCTAACTCAAGGACAAGTTGAAAGTTTTCCTATCGTTCAAGTTTTAGTGAGCGTCAGAACTTAGGTCAACTTCAATCGACCATAACTCCTTGTATATATAGAATTAGAGGACCTACTATATGTCAAATGAAATATCTTTGAATTATCTTTTGAACAATAGTAATTTATCCCAAATATGATACCGGAACAAAAAGTTATACCCATTTTACGCCAGCATGTCAGCCTAGAAAACTGAGTGACAAAATTCGTGATAACTTATCACAAGTGTGATGACTTATCACAAATGTTGTCAGCCTTATGCAGAATCCAGCCCCCAGTGATGACATTTCTGATAAGTTATCATAAGTGTGATGACTTATCACGAGTGTCGTCGGCCTTAGATAGAAATCCATCAATTCTAACCCCCCCATAATGACATTTGTGACGACTTATCACAAGTCTAACGGCCTATCGCAAATGTCATCAGCCTTAGATTTTCAACAACTGGGAAACGGTTTAGTAAGGGTATTTTGGTATTTTTCCTTTACCTCCCATGACTTAAAACCCTCAAGGGACATAACTTTCTCCTATTTGTCTTTAGTTAAACATCTCAAAAACCCTCTCTTACACTTTCAACCATAAGATTGGGGTTTTTATTAAAATCATCTCGTAAAAGAAAGATTCAAGACCCTCTTTTCAAGATAATTAAGAATTAAGTTTCCCAATCCAAGAACTCTCCAACAACTCATCAAATTTTCCATTCTAAGGTATGCGTAGTGTTCATTCATGGATCCATTTCATCCATGAAGATCAAGAATCATATTTTAAATTATAAATTATGATTTTCTTGTTGTTTTATGACTATATTCATGTTGATTATTGTTTGGATTCAAGGTTGTATATTGATGTATTTTTCATGAAGCATGTGAGTAGGTTAGTTGAAACCCATGAATTTTGGATGGATTAAGATTGTCAAATTGATAAGTGCACCTATGCCCAAAGTTATGCATGTAAGGTGTTTGATAAAATGCCAAGAATGATAGAATCCATGTTTTTATCACTTCATAGTGCTTAAATTCCAAGTATATGTCCTATTCCTTATGTTTCCATATGAACTCCGTGTTATTTATATGTTTTGTTGTTATGAGTTATTATTGTGATATGGAATGTCCATGATATTGAGGTATACAAGTATACCCATGTTATATGTATTTCCTTTGATGTATAAGGTATTGAGAACCATGTGTAGTATGAAATCCCCTACTTATGATATTATGAATTGTGGATGTTATTCTTATGATCAAGAAGTATCATGTGTGTCAGTTTCCATCCATCGAGTCCTGAGGGTACTTGTATTAAAAAAATATAACTATGTGCCTAGAGCCGAGTCAGTCTCAAGATAATCTCAGTCATGCTATGATCAGTAGAACTCAGTCAGTTACAGAATTCAAAACTCTCAGACAGTTATAGGACTTAAGAAATCTAAGTAATCTAAGTATCATTATCATTCTAGCTTCAGTTCAGTACTCAACTCAGACCTCAGTAGAATTTAAGAAATCAATTCAGAACTTAGTATCATTCAGTTAGATAATAGATTCTGTAGTATTACGTTAGATAACGGAACCAAGTAAACTTAGTCAGCTCAGTTAAATAAGAAACTCAGTAACAACTTCAGTTCAGATCAAGTACAAGTTCTAAGAATCATTTTAGAGTCTTTTAGTTGGGAGTAGGAACTAGCACCGAGTGAGTGCAGGGATGACGGGTCCCCGTCAGAGAGGCAGAATCATTAGAAGCAATCCCTGAACTCCAGAACTGCGTAACCAGCGCAGGATGTAGGAGTCATCCATCATAAAAAGGCTTGTCACCTGTCAGAGAGGCTTGACTATTATACTGCCTTAGGCTTGACATCCTACGAGGGTCACCCGTCAGATAGGCTTAACCAGAGAGGTCTTTACCCATGGCACAGTATTGACACCCTTCCATATAGGGTTACAGGGTAAACCCCACTAGTTATGTCTCAGGGCATGTCTGTTAAGTAAGAACTCCCACAGTTACAGTTTTAGTGTTAGTCTTCAGAGTAGAACTTAGAAATTAGGACTGCTAAATACAGTCATCAATCTAAGTAAGGAAATCAGATAGTTCCACAAATTCATATACTACCTGCTATATAGGCTTGGTCTAACACAAATTTATTTAGTATCAGTACTTACAGAGGTCACCCATCAGACAGGCTTGATCTCAGTCTCAGATTTAGTTGAGTTTTCTCAATATCAGTTCCAAAGATTACGCGTTAGTTAGGCCTGATGTCAAGCTTAGTCATTCTTAATCATTATTAGAAGATTTAGATAGTCAGATACAGTCGCTCAGTATTAGTTACATTAGTTAGGCCGATCATCAAAGTTATATTAGTTAGATCAGTCGTCATAGCTTACGTTATCAGTATTTAGTTTCAGGACTGTTAGACACAGTCAATCAGAGTAGTTCTTTATAATTCAAACTATCAGAAATAGTCATTTATCTATTCAGTATCTCAGTATCAGTAAACTCATGTTGTCAGCATTCAGATTCAGTAGTCAGTATCACCATGAGTTCATTTATAGTTACTTATGCATGTATGTATTCTCACGTTCGTATCAATCAACATTGTTCATGTATATAAACCCTTTGCATTTAGCATACCTCACTCGTATACTCAGTACATTCATACATACTAATGCATTCACGCTATGGTGTTTTATTTTATGCCATAAGTTCAGAGGCGCGAGTTCCAGAGCAGTAGTAGCTTTACAGATTTAAGCAGTTAGAGCTAGAAGTGAGTCCTCATCCTTTTAGGAAATGATTATTTCTCTACCTTCTTATTAATTAGTTCATTAGTCGGAGTTAGTTAGGGACATATCCCATCAACTCCTTATTCAGATTATTCAGAAAGTAAAGGATTTCAGACTAAACACAGAATAGATTACATACTAGATTTTGACTTCAATATTTTAGTTCTATTTTGGTATTGTGATATCTCTTTATTCAGACATTTTTATTACTCAGATTATATTTAGTATTGAACCTTATGGCCCTCATTTAATGTTTCCGCATTTATATTTATGTATTATAATGTGTACAAGTACAAATATCAGTCATAAGTTAGCTTGTGGTTCTTCGGGGTCATAAGTACCGTGTAGCATTCTGGTTCAGAAAAATCAGGGTGTTACATCTACTTTATCTTGTGACAAGATAATTAAGTTTTTAAATGGAAAATTTCATGAGTAGCAAACTTATGACCATAATTAGTACTTTCATAGAAACTATTTCAAAATTACATAAAATAACAAGTTCTATTTTGTATTTGAGGCAAAATTTCCTAGATAAATACATATACATATGAAATTACAGCCCCTTGTTTAACTCAAATCCGTTGAGTTAAAAATTAAACTAGTGCCTTAAATTATGTCATGTATTTAATTTTGAGGATTCCTTTTCCATAAATGACTCTAATTAATCTGTGTGTTGTTATTATTCAACTTCTAAAATCAAAATTCAAATTCATTTTTACAGAATAAAATTTAGCAATTTAAATCAATCTCAAAATCTGATTGAAGATTCTTTTATTGATGAGCTTCTAAATTAAAAAAAAAAATTACTACTATTACAGGTATTGAATAAAAAAATTGAGTTCGTATATGAATTTCAACAAATCATTTTTGCTTCTCGGTCTACAAAATTGAGACCGTTTGTGCAAAATTATTTTTTTTAACTTAAAATTTTTCTTCTCTGTGTGTATTGTAAAAATTGATCGAAATCATTTATTTATCTAATTTGCTGTTATTCGATCTTAGCTAATAACTGATCAAAATTATTTTTGCTACGTAGGCATTTAGCCGTCTCGATTTTATTTTTTTCTTGAATGTATTTGTATATTCTACGAATTGTAATTGTGTTTACTTGGCTATATTGATAATTTTTGAGTTTATTTGAATATATAAATTCAATTTTTATATTTTTTCTGAAATTTTATATTTTGATTGTGTTTGTATCATTTGAGTGTTGTCATACCCCTTTTTACAAAAAAGATATTGATTTTAAGTTCCAAAAGGGTTTTATTATTAGGTGACAAAATGAAGATTTGTTTCGAAAAGGACATTTAACATTTAAACTCAAAGTCACCACTTAGCATAATCCAGTGTGCCAAGTCACCTATAGAAAATCCATTTCAAAAATGATTTGACTGTGTAAATTGGTTTGTGAATAGAGATTTCAGTGAAGGAATCCTGTAGATTGAGGGGAAGGTGTTAGGCATCCCTCGATCCCATGGTTCAACCCCAGTCGCTCCGTTGAGTATATAAGCTAGTATGACGCTATAAATGTATAAATCCATACAAAACACACAAAACGATCAGTCAAACAAACAAAACAAACAAATCCAAAAATATAAAGTCCTGTCCAATTTATACAGTTCCAAAAATAGAAAAATGCGGTAATGTAAACCTACTTTATTCTAAGCTAATCCTAAACTATGCTCCAATGCTTTACCCGATGCCTCGGGCCTTCATCACGAACTTTCTTCGAGTACAAGATATTTTGAGATATTACCCGGTGAATAAATACAAATAAACTCAGGGCATTCCCCAGCAAAATAAGTACATTTTCCAAATGTAAAAAAATAGAATCATTCAACAAAGAATTCCAAACATTCAACAATCTACAATCTTCCATTTCTATAATTTGCCTACCCAAACTTAATATTTGCCTACCCATTTAATGATCTAAAACATGATACTATCAATTTCAACAATATCCATTAATGAATAAAAAATAATCAACATTTACCTTATCGAAGATCAATCCCTTCATAAATTTCTTTAACCCGACAAATTTTCACACAAAGCAGTATTTCAAACACATGCTAACATCAAATTCATGGATAAAAAATATCAAACATCAACAGAATCATCCAATCACAACCACCAACACAGAATCATAACATCAATACATCAAATTCAATCCTACATACTGAATATAATAAAAGAAGAAATAAAAAGAGGAAAAGAATAGAGTTGGACCTCGATTAAAGCTTTTATTATACCAAATTATGTGATCAAAAGATTAAGCCAGATCTGAAAACTCCTGATTCGTACCTCAATCAAGAACTAATTTCCAACCTCGGTAGACCCATTTCGGATGTTATATCTTTGGATTAGTTTTTCTAGTGGGTTTGATGACTATGGAGCTTTAAGATGATTTTGGATCAGAATAGAGCCAGTGGTATTGTTTTCGGTGGATTTCACCAGAAAAGTGACCAACCATAACTTTTGAGGTTTCTGGGGTCGATTTCGGTGGCTCTCAGTTGAAACTCACCAAACAAAGTACCCTTTTTCTCGATCCTTATTCCCTCTCTCTCCTTATTTTTCCTTTCTCTCTTAATTCTCTATTGCGTATCTCCAATTGGGTATGTGTATATGTGACTTTATCTAAATCAGTGAGAAGTGTGTGTATCTGTTAGAGTGTGTGTTGGTGCGTTAATGGGAAAGTGAGTATGTATAATTGGTGTGTTGTGTGCGTATAGTGAGAAAGATGGTTAATTTGTGTATTGTGAGTTGATGTTAGTACATTAGTGATAAAAAATAGAGATTTTCTCTATTCCCCCCATGACATGTGTGAGCTGTGTATGGATATGTTGTGCTCTCTATATATCTTGTAAAGAAGAAAGATAAACTATGAAAATAAAGAGTTTAGGGGGCCATATGAGGTAGGGTGTGGGGGTGTGTTTTATATGTGTTAAGGTGTGAGGTTTATAGGTTGTTATTTTTATTAGGGTTAGGTAGTTAATTTGCTATAACTTTTTTATTTTTTGTTGTTTTGTGGAAAAATTATAAAATGGGCGAGGGTGCGTGATAAGATGAGTCAAAAAATGGATAAATTAGGTTTTCAGGAGGGACAAAATTAGGTGTCTACATCATGCCCCGCTTTGAATGTAAGCACAAAGTGTTTGCAGACAAATAAGTAGATAACGAGATAAAATTTGATCCGACTATTATTCTATAAGTGAGACAAAGAATGAAAGAGTACCACTAATTCCAGATTTAGGACATGCTTCCTACCCAAGTTATGAGGGAATCAACTCATAGGTATTTCTAGGGTTGGTATAAGAAGTACTATATCGAGTTGCAGTGTCTAATGAGGTCTGGTTGAGGTTCCGGTCTGCCGCTCTGTCATTATATCAAAAAATAAAACTACAAGTTAAAAACTTAAATAAAATTACAAAAGTCCTATCTATGCACCTTTCATTGGATCTTGACTTGCTATTTCATCACCGTATTCTCCAGGCGGTCTCATGACTTGCAATTTCTTCACCCGGTTCTCCAAGCAGATTCCTGGCTTACAATTTCTTCAACTTGTTGTTTGGCTTTCAATTTCTTCACCCTGTTCTCCAGGCGGGCTCCTGAGTTGCTATTTTTCTAATCTGTTGACTTTTAATTTATTCACCTTGTTGCTTTACTTTCAACTTCTTCACCTTGTTGCTTGACTTTCAACTTTTTTACCTTGTTTCTTGACTTTTCATTTACTCACCCTGTTCTTCAGGCGGGCTCCTGAAATCACATCAAAACTAGAAATAAAATTATCCCAAACAAAGATTATGATAGAAATCTCATTTTTTAAAAATAAAATAACATTTTTCAAGAGGATCCTAAGTTACTCTTTCTATAACATGAATTAAAGTTTTTCCCCATTTTATAATCAAAGGAATTTTGTGAAAGTCACATCATAACTACATGAAAAAACCAAACAAGGAAATGCATCTTCTATGGGTTAATTGGAATGACTCGACTAGAAAGTACCTTTTCTAGGAGTCAAGGGGAATGACTCTACTAGGAAGTACATCTTCTAGAAATCAATGGGAATACTCGACTAGAAGGTACATCTTTTGAGAGTTAAACGGAAGGACTCGACTAGAAAGTACATATTCTAAGAATCAAGGGGAATGACTCGACTAGGAGGTACATCTTCTGGGAGTCAAAAGGAATGACTCGAATAGAAAGTACATCTTATAAGAATCAAGGGGAATAACTCAACTAGGAGGTACATCTTCTGGGAGTCAAAGGGAATGACTCGACTAGAAAGTACATCTTTTAAAAATCAAAGGGGAATGACTCAACTAGAAAGTACATCTTTTAATAATTAAGGGGAATGACTCAAATAGGAGGTATATCTTTTGTTAGTCAAATGGAATAACTCAACTAGAAAGTACATCTTTTAAGAATCAAGGGGAATGACTCGAGTAGGAGGTACATCTTCTGGGAGTCAAAGGAAATAACTTGACTAAAAAGTATATCTTCTAAGAACCAAGGGGAATGACTCGACTAAGAGATACATCTTTTAGGAGTAAAAGGGAATGAATTGACTAAAAAGTACATCTTCTAAGAATCAAAGGGAATGCCTCGACTAGGAGGTACATCTTCTGGGTGTCAAAGGGAATGACTCGACTAGAAAGTACTTCTTATAGGATTCTAGAGGAATAAATCGACTAGGAGGTACATCTACTGGGAGTCAAAGGGAATGATTCTACTAGAAAGTACATTTTCTAGGAGTGAAGGTTCAATTTAAGAAGTGTATCATATTGCAATTCAAAACTAAAATACCTGAACAAGAAAGGGTGTCTCCGAGGGATATAGGATGATGAATTTTACCATGATTTGATTATCAAATCTATGCATCAAAATTGCTTCCTGCATTTTCAGAAGTGAGGCATTGCATCCCTTGATATTTATACTTTGAAGTCCTTGATTTGAAGGTAAAAATTTTTCTGTTTCATCAAAGAAAACTTGTGAGTTTAAAACATGATGGATGGTTTATGGCTTTAGCTTTCGCGACAATTTATCTTGCCCTCATCACATTTAAACTTGCTTCCAACAATTAGCATATGTCATTTACTTTCTGCATCATTGACCTAAACTCAGATTATTAAGAGTGACTTTGAAACAAACACAATATCTCTTCTTTGCCATATTTCTCAAATATACCCTTTAAACCTTGGTATTTCCATGAGTTTCTAGACTTGTCTGCTAAAAATACTTTCTACATGCCTTATTTTAGCTCACAATCATGTCTCTTTCATGTTGTGACCTTTTATCTTACTTTGTGCAATGGAAGAAGTTGATAGCCAGTTTTGAAATCTTTTCTCACTTGTTTTGACATTGACTTGACTCAAAGACATGAGAAAAATGACAATGATTTTTTTATTTGGATAAGTGATTCAAGAGAACAAAAATAAAGCTATAGAGAAGAAAGAATAGACAATAAATGTCCCCATTGAAAAGGAGAAAATAAGAATTTATCTGAAAGTGACAATCAACTCTAATGATTATGACATGCATTTTGGATTAAGCTGCTTGATCTTTCCATCCAAACGTTCACCAATTGTTGTTGATTTAATGTCCTTGAAACTGAGTTACTTTCTTGGGACAATTACATTCATAGACCTTATTCGGCCAGTAGTGCCTTGAAGGGTTTTTTCCAACAAGTCTCTCTTATTTTCTTTCTCGTAGCTCACCCTTTCCCTAAGGTAATGAGACTCTCTTTTCCATTTTCCAATCTGAGTAACTTTGAGGATTTTCACCAATGAGACTCTCTCATGTTCAATTTTCTTATCTCACCATCACCTTATGGTTCCTGTAAAGGTTTTTACCAATAAGTTATTTCTCTCAACTTACCATCGTCTTAGGATGCCCGTGAGGGTTTTCACCAATAACAATCTCTCATTTTTATTTCTCTCAATGTACCATCGCTTTATGGTGTCTGTGAGGGCTTTTACCAATAAGACTCTCATTTTTACTTCTCTTATGATTCCTTATGCTGAGGAAGACAAGTAGTTCCCAAAATGTGTTATATTATCCATTGCATGCTTAGCCTTAACATTCTCAAATATTGATCTGAAGGTCTTTGTTTGGTTGTAACTTGGCTTTTGGACAAGGTTCGAAAGAAAGTATGGTGTGAGGCCCAAACGACATTTGAAGTGGGGTAGAACTTACAACTTTTGAAATCGACTCAAATAATGAGAATTAATTCATGCCCCAATTTTATTTGGCTAGGTAATTCTAAATTGCTTATTTGGTTGGACCAAGCCCAGAGTAGGGCAACCTATGTATCTCACCCTTGAGAGAGGAGAATCAAGTCTCACATAGTTCCGACAATTTGTTCTTTTGCTTGATTCTGATTTTTTCTTTTTTTTTCTCTTTTTTTATTGACTCTTTTCTCTTTGGGATTTTTTATAACTTTATTTTTCTCGACACTCCTCTATTTTCTTTATTTTTGGACATATTTATGTCTTATTTTCTTGAAACTTTTCTGACTCTATTCTTTTGCTCAACACTTTTTGCTGACTCTATCCTGATTCCAAAAGAGGGGTATGAAAGAAAATAGGACTAAAACTCAAGCTGGGTGAACAAAGGATAACACAATGTTTGGATAGCAGAATGAAATGCCTTCGCCATATCAATCTTAAAAATGCAAGTATAAAGCATGTAATACACAAATGTAAGATGAAGATCATTCATTACATTTTTTACAGAACTAACTTTAACTGAGCCCGTATGTCACTACTTCTTCTGCACTTTATCCAGCATAACTCTACCTTTGTTGTACATTTATCACATCGAATGACCCATGCTTTTGTGGAGCTGATTATCTCTCTATTTTTCTTGATATAGAGATCACACAACCATTGTTTGACATAATTGAGGCATGCCTTTTAGTTGATGACCAAGTTATTCTTGTGATTCTCAAAATAGTTGCCTTAATTTTGAAAGAAGGCTTCAACTTGATCACTAAATGCCTCAACACCCTACCTAATTTCTCAGATGCTTTTTTCTAACTTTATCCCTATGATTTAATGTTTCATGGTTAAATTGGATTTTAAGATCTGACTAAAAATTCTGCATGCACGTCATATTATTAGAAGCAACATAAAATGTATTGTGTAAAGAAAACTAACAACACATATTGAAAACACAAAAGAAAAGGGACATTTCATTTAGTTAAAATAAAAGATAGAAGGGTTTGAACATAAACGGCAAAGGGACAAAATAAGATGATCCCGAACTACAACCCTGAAATAATTCGAATAACAGAAAAGAAAACAAAACAAACTAGTAGCCCCATCCTAGTAAGGAGAGGGGAGACTTCTCAATTGCTGAGCCTGACATCTTAGCCACTGGTTTGCCCATTAGGATGATTAGAGCATTTTCCACTGTCAATGTCCTGCACCATAATCGATTTATCTTGAATTATCTTTTCTATTTCTCTTTTCAAATCCTGACATTCTTCAATCCTATGACCCTGAGCATCCGAATGATACGCACATCGTACATTAGGATCAAAATTTCTTAAATGTGGTTTAAGAGTGTGCCTAAGGAAGGAAGTGATCATGCCCCACTGTACCAATCTCTAAAATAAACTGGCATACGACTCTCCAATTAGTGTGAAGCTATCTCTCAACTTCTACCTTATTTCATTATTCGGTTTGGATTAAAATTTGGGCGTAGAAGGGCTTTAGTATATTTGTGCAGTTAGAATGAATCTGAGGAGTTGATGTGTGCCGTTGTGGGTAAGATTGGGATTGAACATATGGTTTTGCATTATATACTAGATATAGAGGTGGGGAAAAGAGTATAATGGATCTTGGGAGTGATTATGTGGAGCTTGGGCGTGAACTTAGGCTTAATTCTGAGAGCAACGACGATGTGGTCTTCTTGATTGTGCCCGCCATCCAACTTTAATAGCAGATGCATCTTCCTCATTCTTCTTCCCTCTAACACTTCTTGAACCCTTTTGAATTGCTTGAGTAGTTGCTTTCAATGTTTCAAAACTCATAATATGACCGGTCTTAATTCCATCTTCTACCATCTCCCCTATTTTAAGGACCTCAATAAACGACTTGCCAAATGCAGGTAACAAGTGTTGATAATAATTTTCATCTCGCGCTTGAATAACCCACCTCCACTATCTTACTGTCTTTCATTGGAGGTTTCACTCTAGCATCTTGTTCACGCCATCTAATCGTATACTCCCTGGAACTTTTTGTACTCTTCTTCTAAATATTAGTTAGGGATTTTCATCAGGAATTAACTCCACATTGTATTGGAATTATTGCACGAATTCATTAGCTAGGTCAAACCAACTATTTCACTTGTCGATGTTGTGATCAACAAACCATTCTGAAGCTAAACTTGAAAAACTCTCACCAAAATAAGCCATGGGTAATTCTTCCTTCCTTCCAGCACCCCTTAATTGTCTACAATAATGCCTCAAATATGCCATTGGGTCACTGTACCCATCATATTTCTCAAACTTGTGATGATCACCAGAAATATTCAATAGAGGCTCACTTCCAGAGTGAGGAATCAAAACTATTAGATGGACATTAAGAGCAGAAGCTTCAGGCAGGGGTGGCACCATAAAATTATGAATAGCAGGTGGAGCCGAGCATGTGGTAGTTTTGTGTTGAGGAGTGAGAAAATGAATATTGGAAGTGTTTGGATAGTGTTTCCCTAGAGTAGACCCTGATGCATATTGTGGCATGTCAAGCAAAATGGGAAATTATGCATGTGACACGGGAGGCAAGATAAAAAGATATTCCCAATTATAGGTGGGAAATGGAAGAGGTGGAAACGTGTTAGCCCAAGATTGATGCATTTCTATCATTTACTGCCTTAATTTTTGAATCTCTTCATTAGCTCCTAAATTATCATTCCAGAAACTCCCTATCTGATTAGTGACAACAACCTCGGTATTCTTGGTGGCCATACTTTCTCTTCCACTTGGTGTAATATAGAGGACCGGCCAAAATGCCACAAACCAACCACCTTAAACTAACTGGATAAGAAATAGAAAATGTGTTAGAGTTCAACCCTTCTCAAAATCATTTTATTTTTTATTTTATTTTAGATAATATCACCGAACCCGAGAAGGGCGCCTACGTATCTCATTCCCAATAGAAGAGAATCAGGTGTGCATAGTTCGTGAAGTTTTGGCACAACATGGCCAATAAACTCTTTTTCTTTTTTTTTCTTGAAACTTTAAGAATAAAAGAAAAGAAAAAATTGTCAAAAGAATTGACGAAAATCTTTTTTGAATTTTTCAGCTTTAACATCCCTATACAAAATGAAACATATGATTATCAAAGAAAAATCTTTTTGGTTTTCAATTTTGAATTTCATGCGAAAGTGAAACTTGAACCTATTAAAGAAAAAACTTTTGTTGTTTTCTTAAAGATGTATATGAAACACCTACTCTAAATAAAGAGTGAAGAAAATCTTATTTGAATTTTTTTTATGTAAGATCAGCAAACACTAGAAGTGTTGTGTACGTATCTCACTCCCGAGAGAGGAGAATCAGGTGTGCGTAGTTCGTTTAGATTGGATAGTTAAGTATTAAATAACAAAATGAACCTGAATTTGAGAGACAAGACCAAATACAGACGAGAAAAATGTCAATAAAATCTTTTTGGATTTTTAATTTGACACTTCACATAGAACTCACACCAACAACTATGAAAGGAAAATCTTTTTGGTCTTTTCGTTATATGAAATGTGCAAGACTTCTAGTATCTTTTTTTTGCATTTTTATTTTATAAAAACTTCCTATAAAAATCATTTTTTGGAGTTTTTGAATTATGAATGCTTACTAAAGAAACAAAAGAAAAATCTTTTGAATTTTTTTGTTTTCTTTAAGAAGATGAGTGCAAAAGGTAAAAAAAAATCTTTTTGAATTTTGAATTGTAAAAAAATAAAATAAAAATCCATAAAGGACTATAAAAACTACGAAATTCTTTTTTGACTCACTTTTCTTTCTTTTTATTTCAAACTTTTTCTTGCCTACACACTTTTTTTTAATTCTAGCACATGCTTTTCCTAAATTAGTCCGTTAAATGACCTTATTACCCTCAAAGATGCAACAATTATCACGTAAGGATGCTTTTGGGGTAAGTTTCCTAAAAAGGACCAAGTGGGTCTTGATAGTTCTCAATATGATGTAGATAAGCATTACCTAAAGGCTGGCCTATGCTGGGATCCACTAACAAGGCTGTTCAAGGGAGCGTATGATCGATAGTGGCTGTGAGAGCTTTCCACCCACTCCATACACCTAACGACTCCCCTTCCTAAAATAAAGGTGACTCAATTAGAGGTCGTGTACAAACAAGTACTATGAAAATTATTGTGAAAGAAATGACTCGGGTTATGCACATGATGACAGATATAAAACGGTAACACATAAGAGAAAAACTGTAAACACGTATCACATAGGCACTCAAAAATGATAAAACAATAACACAAACAATGTCTACACACTCATAGAGTCAAACTAAGCTGCTATAACTCAAAACATTGAAGCCCAAATGCTAAAAATCCCCAGCAGAGTCGCCAGAGCTGTCACACCCCTTTTTACTAAAAAAGTATTGATTTGAAGTTCCAAAAGGTTTTTCATTATTAGGTGACAAAATACCTATTTGTTTCGAAAAGAACTTTTTACATTTAAACTCAGAGTCATCACTTGGCATAATCCGATGTACCTAGTCACCTTTGGAAAATTTATTTTTAAAAATGATTTGACTCTAAACTGGTTTACGAACAGATATTTTGGGTAAGGAAATCTGTTGACAGAGGAGAAGGTGTTAGGCACCCCTCGATCTCGTGGTTTAACCATATTCTCTCCGTAGAGTATATTGTCTAGTATGACGCTGTGAATGTAGAAAACCACATAAAACACACAAAACATTGAGTCAAACAAAAGAAATATAAAAATCCAAAAATATAGAGTCCATTCAATTTATATAGTCCCAAAAATAGAAAAATATGGAAATGTAAACCTACTTTATTCTAGACTAATCCTAAACTACAATCCAATGCTTTACCCGATGCCTCGAGCCTTCATCATAAACGTTGTTTGAATACAAGATACTTTCAGGCATTCCCCGGTGAAGAAATACAAATTAACTCAGGGCATTCCTCCGCTAAATGAATACATTTTCCAAATGCAAGAAAAATAGAATCATTCAACAAAACATTCCAAACATTCAACAATCCACAATTTTCCATTTATACAATTTGCCTACCCAAACTTAATATTTGTCTACCCATTTAAGGATCTAAAACATAATACTATCGATTTCAATAATATCCATCAATGAATAAAAAATAATCAACATTCACCATATTGAAGATAAATCCCTCCCTAAATTTCTTTAACCCGACAAATTTTCACACAAAATAGTATTCCAAATACATGCTAATATCAAATTCATACCATGATTAATTACTCACGGATAAATAATATCAAACATCAACAGAATCATCCAATCACAACCACCAACACATAATCACAACATCAATACATCAAATTCAATCCAACACACCAAATATAATAAAAAATGAAATGAAAAAAAGGAAAAGAATAATGTTGGACCTCGATTGAAGATTTCATTGTGACAAATATGTGATCGAAAGACAAATCCAAATCCAGAAACTCCCAATTTGTACCTCAATCATGAACTAATTTCCAACCTCGGTCGACCCATTCTAGATTTTATAGCTTTAGATCAGTTTTTCTAGTGGGTTTGATAACTTTGGATCTTTGACATAATTTTGAATCATAATGGATCTGGTGGTACTATTTTCTGGTGGATTTCGCTGAAACAGTGGCCAAACTATATCTTTTGAGGTTTTTGGTAGCGATTCCAGCAGATCTCAAGAGAAACTCGCTAGAGAAGTGCCTCTTTTCTCGATCCTTGCTCTCTCTCTCTCCTGATTCTCCTTTTTTCTCTTGATTCTCTGTTGCATCTCTCCCATTGGGTGTGTGTATATGTGAATTTATCCAAATCAGTGATGAGTGTGTATGTGTATCTGTTAGAGTGTGTCTTAGTGTGTTAATGGCGAAGTGAGTGTGTGTAATTTGGTGTGTTGTGTGTGCATAGTGAGGAAGATGGTCAATCTGTGTACTGTGAGTGGATGTTAGTATATTAGTGATAAAAATAGGGCTTTTCTCTATCCCCCCCATGGCATGAGTAAGCTGTGTATGGATATGTTGTGCTCTCTCTATATCTTGTAAAGAAGAAAGATAAAACATAAAAAGTATAAAGGTAGGGGCCATATGGGTGTAGGGTGAGGGTGTATGGGTTATATAAGGTAGGGTGTGAGGTGGAGAGGTTGTTATTTTTTTAAGGTAAGGTAGTTAGTTTGTTATAACTTTGTTAGTTTTTGTTGTTTTGTGGAAAAATTATAGAATGGGTTAGGGTGCGTGATGAGATGAGTCAAAAAATGGATAAATTAGATTTCTGGGAGGGACAAAATTAGGTGTCTACAAGTGTCTTTCATATGTGTTTATTGCAATTGTATATTCTGGATAGTGAGTTTAGTTGTATATTTTCATTGAATTTGTGACATTAATAATGTAATTATTGATGAGAATATGGGTAGGTTGGGAGTTTAATTATTTATGTTAATTGCATTTGTACATTTAATAGTAAAATTATACATTCAATAAATGTCTCACTTGTATCGGCTAGAGAACTACCCATATATTATATTCTAGAGGAAGTTAGATTCTTGTTTGGTAGATGGAACTATCCATATATAGATTGTAGTTGTTTAATACATATGTACATATATATTTTTGTCTGTGTTTTGACAAATATATATATATAGTTCTATACAAATGTGTAATTGTTATTAATGCTTGAAAGACACATGTATAGCTCGATAAAAGATGTATTTGCTATTATGTTTGAAAAATACATATACAAACCTGTAAATGTATTTTCGACTATTAATGAAAATACATCATAGTTGACATAAAAATATACAAATGTCAATATGTATACAGTTCTGTAAAAATATGTAATTGTTGTTAATGCTTGAAAGATATATGTATAGTTCAATAAAAGGTGTATTTGTTGCTATGTTTGAAAAATACATATACAAACCTATAAATGTAGTTTCGTTTGTGAATGAAAATACAGCATACTTTACATAAAATAATACTAATGTCTAACTGAATTTGACTTTTTTTTAATTATTTATCCTATAATAACATTAGGTTGTACTAGCCATAGGATATGTCTATACAGTGCATGAAAAAGAAAAGCATTTTATTATTTGTCTCAAGAAAAAAATTATTCTTGTCACGCACTTCAATTGGACGATATACCATGTGCACATGCTTGTGCAGTCCTGGATAGCAAGAATTTTACAAAGGGATCGTATTTCTCTGATTTATACATTCCAAAAATATTATTGAAAACATATAATGTTCCAGTTTATCTTTTACCACACAAAGACGATTTGGTAATTTCACAAAGCATAATTATTAATGGTTGAGGTAGTACTGCCTCCAAAATACAAACGGCCTCTTGGTAGACCTCCAAAGAAAGATCATGGAAAATCAGAAAGAGATATGTCCAAAAAGAAAAACATCAATTCTTCTAGTTCTTGTGGGTTTAAGGTTTACAGTAGGCGTTCATGTAGGAAATATCATAAATGATACGTTTGTTGTATTCAATCAAAAAAAAATTCTCGCTTTTCATAAAGTTGAACTCATTTGCAAAATATGTGAATAATTCTTCATTGACAATTATGTTTTATGTATTAGATTATGTTACAGTTATATTTTTTGTACTAGTAATTTTTTTTAGAAAAATTGAATATATGAATGTGATTAATTCAATATGTTTTTAATGAACGTGAAAAAATACAGTAAAACAAAATCATTTTTGAAAGTTAAACATTTTATTTCAGATAGTACATATTCACATTTAAAATAAATATTCTGATCATATAATCATAGGCATACATATAAATAACAGATACATGTTTGGATATATATACAATCACAAAAATAGACATACTTACATTACATGTAACTAATACATTTATAGTTACATAGATATATTTGGCATTGACTCTTTAAATACATATAAATACGAATATACATCTGTCAACTAAGTAATATATATGTATGATCTAAACATAAAAATGTATAATCACCAATTAATACATGTGTAATTACAAATGCAACTATTAGAAACTAAATATTTTAAAACGTAAAACTAAAATTGAAAATCTTCAATTCAATTTGATTGAGTATCAATAGTCAAAATATAACTGTCAAGTACTAAATAACTTTCCACATGCAACTTAAAATTAAGATATTAAACTTTACAATTATTTAACTATGTCACAGTCATTCTACATTTATATATTGTAAAATATAAAATACAAAAAAAAAAACATCAAACTTCAAGGACTTCAGTTTCTTCTGTTATCCTGATTTTCCTAACAGGCCTCATTGGTTCTTCGTTATAAGTTTGTGCATCCACTTCATTTTTTCTCAAACCATAATCCGACATATATTGTGTGAAGCAAGTTGGACTTGAAGTCAACTGAAGGAACGCCTTCACCATAAGTAAGGCACTCAACATATGTCACCATATACAATTCACAATTCCTGCAAATACATAAAGTAATGAATTAGTATGCATTCTAAATAGACTTACAAATATATTCTTTTTATATGTATATTACATCACTTAAAAGCTATCACTAGGTTGTTGAGGCAAATCTTCTGCATAATACACATCAAAAAGCTCCAACTTATCTTTATCTTTTTAATTTGAATGATTGTCAAGATCATTACAAAATACATAGTCTACATATGTTTATCTTACAAAATAAATATTACATTACAAAATATACATATATCTCTGCATATGTATTTATAGAGACATGTCTGACCCATATATATATTACCATATAATATATATATATATATATATATATATATATATATATATATATATATATGTTCATATGTTTGTGCTAAATACATATCAGACTCATATTAAACAAAAAAATACAAATGCATATTTTTAACAGTAACAAATACAACTATTCTATATATCTTCATATGTATTTGTGAAATATAGGTGTGACTCATCATAAATAAAAAAAAATACAAATGCATATCTTAAACAGTAACAAAATAGAACAATATACATATACATATAACAAACCAAAAAAAAAATACATAATACATATCTTAAACATTATAAAATACAAAAAATACATATATTACTCTCTAAAAAAGACATAGAATAGTCTAGAGACAAACTTAACACTATGTAAAAAATATATATGCAGACTCATATGTATATAAAAAATAAAAATATTTGTACATGACTTATAAACTAATAAAATACAAATACAAATACCACTTCGGCTTTATCTTCTTCCAATTCATATTTAGAAGAATTTTGACCAACAAGACTTAAAATTTACTTGATTCTCCAATTTCCTTTGACTTTTTTTTTTCTAGATCTTTGTATTTTTTTTTGGTGGGGGGGGGGGGGGGGTGGAGATGAATCCTTTTTGTTTCATAATTTTCACAATCTTCTCTGGATCATTACGATGCTTCAATCTCACCTCTTTTATGCTCACTGCTTTCATCGACTGAATAGGTGTAAAAATTAATTTAAGATCTTCATCTTGTGTTAATCCAAAACTAGATGATGGTTGATTATCAGAAACTAAACAAACAGCAGGTATACCTCTATTTGAACTTCTATAAGATGTGTGTTCTGCCACTAGAGCAGACCTCCACAATCTTACAACAAAAAATTAACAAAACCCAAAGAAAAATCGTAAGAACAATGTTGAAAAAAAAAATTATAAAAAACACAAAATTTATAGAATATGTGGAAGAGATAACATACAATAATTGTAATTTGATAGTTACCTTATTTGGTGAGCATGATATTTATCAATAATGTGAAAAAAAAATCATGATAAACAAGTAAGAAATTGAAATGAAATCTGAAAAATAATAAGCGTAATTTAAAAAAAGATACGGTGAGATTGGAGAGAGGTAAAGTAATAGAGTAAAAATAGGAGAGAGGTAAACTAATGGAGTAAGAATAGAAGAGACAGTGAAACACGCGTGTTTGAAATTTATGGACAAAAAATGCTATTTTTACTACAAAATATAATTTTGTCAAAGTGTTGGTAATTATTATAATTATGGTCTTAAGTTTGTCACTTGCTGCAATTTTTTCTTTCTAAATACTTCCTTCATCCATCTTTAGTTGTCCACTTCATTTTTATTGACGCTAGAATTAAGAAGCCACAAAGTGATAGGGGTAATTTTATCATATTACTCTTTGGATATGATAAATTTAATGCTTTTAAAAATGCACTAGATAATGAATAATATTTAATGCTAAGGGTAAAATGAATAAAAATAAATCAATTATTCATAATTTTTATAAAGTGAACAAATATTATTGGACATTCTAAAATAAAAAATAGACAAATAAAGGTTTAATATCAATGGAATTACCCTAGCGCCTACATTTTTTTTTAAAATAAAAGAAATCCAATCTAATTCTCCTCATCTTTCCCTCTAATGTTGGTAATATGCTTGGATGTAGCTTAGTTTTATTTTGCTTCAGAAAGATTCTTGCATGTCGCAGTTATGTAATATCAATACATGACTTTTAAATAGGGGTGGACATTTAGTTTGTTTGATTTGATTGTTTAATATTGTTTTGATTTTTTAATTTTTGAATTGACAAAAATGACAATCGTAATCAAATTGAAATAAATTCAGTTTGGTTCAACTTCTACAAATTCAATTTGGTTATTTCAAATTTTTATTTTGATTTTGAAGATTAAAGTAGTGAGTCTTTCTTTGTCATGACTGGGCATTTCAAATTGATAATTTTTCTTACAAAAATTATTATTTTAAAACCTATTTTTATTTTCAAATATAAAAAATTCAACATGCATGAAATGAAATGGAATAACCATAAGTTTAACATAATACATAACTGCATTATGCATGAGTTTGAATAAACAGTCTAGAAAACAACCCAAAAGTCAATCGTGAACCTCGACAAACGTCTCCTCGAGGTACCATTATTTCAGTAGTAATGAAAATATGAAATGAATACTTAGGGTTACAGGTTACTTATTATATATTTATATGTGCTGGGTTCAATATATATGAAAAGTGTGAATGGAAAATGAGGGAAAAATATTGGAGAGAAAGAGAGATACTAAAATGGAAAGTGTACTCTATTAAGGAAAAGTTTACTAATTCCCCCATATTAGTGGGCGAAGGAAACTTTGAAGCGTTTAAAATAAGAAGCACTTACTCCATATGGATAGCGAGACAAAAACAAGGTGGTGCTCACTCCATCGTCATCGTCGCTCGCTCGTCTCGGGTTTGGATTTGGATTTTGATTTGGATTATGTTCGATCGATGAGATTTATCTTTTTGGACAAAATTTATTTGACAGAAATTTAATACAAAAATAAAATGAAATAATTTTTTTTGTGTTTTGATCCTCCATTTATACGCATGCATGCGGTGGTGGAAACACTATTTCAAAATGCAGCGCAGAAGAAAATTGATGCTTCGGAAGGGATGTAACCCTTCAACGTAACGACACACTAATTCATGAAATGGTACGCCTATTCAGAAAAGACGCATTCTTTGAAAAAACAGACATGATTTTTTAGAAAAGTTACACCTTTTAAGTAAACCATTTCCACCATTTAGAAGAGGCACCTAATGGCTATATAAACCTGCTTTCATCCACAGGTTTTGGAACAAAAACAATTCCTTAACATACAAACTCTTCTTCTCTTCAAAAACATTCAGTATGATAAATCAAATCATTGAGTGATTTTGAAGAGATTCTAATTGTTTGTGGTACTACTACAATTAGTTTGTTTGGCATTTTATCCTAGGAGAAAAATTCTATAACTTTGGGTATAGTGAGGGGAATTATTCCTTAAGGACACTCCGTGAAGTTGGGGCACTTGGCCTTAAAAATTCTATTTCATCTCATTTCTAAAAATTAACATACTTCTTGGATAGATTATTCATAATCTTGTGTTAAAGGTGTTAAAGAACTTCATAAGTGTTCTTATCTTAGACTTGAACTTGTGTTGAAGTTATTGTTGCATATATATATAGATTCTTGTATCCAAAAACATTGAAAATAATAATCTTAAGGAAATAAAACTTTCAAATTTTTTTTAGCTTATTTTGGGAGATTAAAGCTTTAAGATTTATACTCTATTTGAACTTAACTAGTGATTTGAAGACATAAAATCTTCATCACAAGTTAAAGATCACCCGATTGACGATTAGAAGTCATAAAAACTTCACCGTTAAACTAGAAACAAGAAGTGTTTAAATTTCTGCAATTTTTTAATTAGTATTTTGATATATTAAAGGTACTGTCTTATGGTGACAGGAAAACGACGACTGATAGTCAAATTCATGATGCTGGAACAACTATGGAGGCAAGTAGTATTGCTATGATGTGTCGTACTATTGCTCCGCCAGCTATGGCACTAGCGGAGAAACTCAAAAAGTTCGCGGGTATTGACTTCAAGTGATGGAAACAGAAAATGTTCTTCTACCTCACAACTCTCTATCTTCAAAGGTTCATGGTTGAGGAAGCTCCAAAGGTTCCCAAGGGAACCTCTAAAAAAGAACTCTTCATGATTGGAGGCTTGGAAATACTCAGATTTCCTTTGTAGGAATTATATCATGAGTGGTCTCCAAGATGACCTTTACAATGTGTATAGTGGAACCAAGACTGCAAAAGAGTTATGGAGAGCACTAGAACAAAAGTACAAGATGGAGGATGCCGAAACTAAAAAGCTCTTTGTTGCAAGATTCCTGGAGTACAAAATGATAGACAACAAGTCTATTGTTTCACAAGTGCAGGAACTGCAAGTGATCATCTATGATCACCTAGCAGAAGGTATGATTTTGACAAATACTGTTGTTGAACAATTTAAAATTGTTCTTAGTATTCACAAGAACTTTATTGTAGGTTTGATTGTGAATAAAGCATTTTAAGTAGCAGCAATAATAGAGAAGTTACCATCTATGTGAAAAGACTTCAAAAACTATTTTAAACACAAAAGTAAGGAGATGATATTCAAAGATTTGACTGTACGACTACGCATTGGAGAAGATAATAAAGATGTAGAAAAAAGGTCAAGCGGCAATTCTGCAATGAGTGGAGCAAACATTGTAGAACATGACAAAAACAACTCTAAAAAGTGAAAGAAAGTTGGAAATAAAAGCAATCAACCCAAGAAGAAGTTCAAGGGAAAGTGCTTCAACTGTGGCAAGATTGTCCACAAGTCTACGGATTGTCGTGTCTAGAAGAAAGGGAAGAATAAGGACCAAGCAAATCTAGCTGAGTCTAAAAAAGAAATAGAGGATCTGTGTGTTATGCTTTCCGAATGCAACTTAGTGGGAAATCCTCGCAAATGGTGGATGGATTATTATTCCACCCACCATGTTTGTGCTAACAAGGAGTTATTTTCAATGTGTTCTTCGTCTCAAGTAGTAGAAAAGATCTACATGGCAAACTCCGCTAATGCAAAAGTGGAAGGAACAAGAAAATTATGCTTGAAGATGACTTTTGGCAAAGTGTTGACACTTAAAAATGTCTTGTATGTTCCTGAGTTACGAAAGAACTTGATTTCTGTTTCACTTCTAGACAAGAACGGATTCAAATGTATATTTGATTTCACAAAAATTGTATTTAGTAAAGGAGAAGTGTATGTAGGAAAAGGCTACCTCAATGAGGGCCTGTTCTAAATGAATGTAATGAATGTTAAAATTAATAAATGTTCAAATTCTTCTTACTTGCCTGAGTGTGCCAATTTGTGGAATGAACGACTAGGCCATGTTAATTATAAAACATTACGAAAACTGATTAATTTAGAAGTTTTGCCAAACTTTGAGTGTAATAAATCAAAGTGTCAAACTTGTGTGGAATCAAATTATGCTAAGCATCTGTATAAGTCCATTGAAAGGAATTCCAATCCCTTAGACTTAATCCACACTATCATTTGTGATATGAAGTCAACACCATCACGTTGTGGAAAAAAGTATTTCATAGCTTTTATTGAAGATTGCACTAGATATTGTTATGTAATCTTGCTAAATAGTAAGGATGAAGCAATAGAAGCATTTAGGCAATAAAACCCTGAAGTTGAAAATCAGTTAGAGAAAAAAATCAAAACTCTAAGAAGTGATAGAGGATGAGAATATGAATCTTCCTTTGCCGAAATATGTGTAGAGAATGAAATTGTCCATCAAACTACAACCCTGTATTTACCTCAATATAATGGAATTGCAGAAAGGAAAGACCAAACTTTGAAGAAAATAATGAATGCCTTACTTATAAGTTCAGGTTTACCGTAAAACTTGTGGGGAGAGGCTATCCTTACAGCCAACTGAATACTCAATAGAGTTCCCTATAGTAAGACACAATCAATTCCTTATGAAAAATGGAAAGGAAGGAAACCCAACTTGAAATATTTCAACGTGTGTGGATTTTTAGGAAAGGTCAAAGTTCCAATGCCTAAAAGGATTAAGATAGGACCTAAGATGGTGAACTGTGTGTTCATAGGATATGCTAAAAGTCATAAAGCATGTCGATTTTGGTTAATAAATTCGAACATCCAGATATTAATGAAAACATGGTAATTGAATCAGATAACACTAAATTTATTAAATATATTTATCCATATAAAACTAGACATGAACATTCTAGTGGAGGGTCTAAACGACCTTGAGATGAACCAAGTAAGAATGTACATAATAATGAGAATCCAAGATGTAGTACACGTCAAAGAACATTAACTTCGTTTGGATCAGATTTTGTAATATTTCTCTTAGAAAATGAGCCTTAAATATTAAGGAAGCGATGACATCTTCGGACTCATCCTTTTGGAAAGAGGCAGTCGATAGTGAGATTGATTCAATCCTAAGAAACCATATGTGGGAGTTGGTTGAGCTTCCTCCAGGAAACAAACCTTTAGGATCTAAATGGATCTTCAAAAGAAAAATGAAAGTGTATGGTACTATTGAAAAATAGAAGACAAAACTTGTAGTAAGAGATTTTAAACAAAAAGAAGGTCTTGATTCTTTGGTATATACTCTCCGGTAATAAGGATAACGTCGATTCAAATGTTAATTTTTTTTGGCGGCGGTATATGGTCTTGAAATCTATCAAATGGATGTGAAAACCACATTTCTATAGAGAGGATTAGAGAAAGAAATTTACATGGAACAACATGAGGGTTTTGTGGTTCCAAGAAAATAAAATAACGTGTGTAAACTTGTTAACTTACTTTATGGACTAAAACAAGATCCTAAGAAATGGCATGTAATATTTGACCAAGAAATGTTGGCAAACGGATTCAAAATTAATGAATGTGATAAATGTGTTTATATTAAAGACACTCCAAATCACCAAGTCATTATGTGTTTATATATGGATGATATGTTGATCATCAGTAGAGAGATTTCAGACATAAATGCAACAAAATAAATACTAGAGAGCTAGTTCGATATGAAAGTCCTTGGAGTTGAGAATGTGATCTTAGGGATAAGAATTCATAGAACTCTACAAGGGTTGGCATTGTCATAGACTCATTACATCAAAAATTTACTTGACATATTCAAGTATATGGAATTTGGTATTTCCAAAACTCTATTGGATGTGAGCTTTGCACTTCGAAAGAATGAAGGTGAAATTGATTTCCAATCAGAGTATGTAAGAGTATTGGGATGTTTAATGTATATACTGAACTACATATGACCAGGCATAGCATGTGCTATAATTAAGTTGATTCGGCACACGAGTAATCCTAATAAAACTTATTGGATGGCAATGAAAAGAGTTTTAGGGTATCTTAAATACACTCAAGACTATGTTTTGCATTATAATAATTATCCTGTGGTACTCGAAGGATATAGTGATGCAAATTGGATCACCAAATCAAATGAATTAAAATCCACGAGTGGATATGTACTTACTATCGGTGGAGGAGCGGTCTCTTGGTAATCATCCAAACAGACTTATATTGCTCGGTCTATAATAGAATCTGAATTTATCGCATTGGATAAATTTGGTGAGAAAGTGGAATGGCTCTGGAATTTCTCGGAACATATTCCTTGTTGGACCAAACCAGTGGCACCAGTATGTATACACTGTGATAACCTAGCGGCAATAGGAAGGACAGGGAGCATTATGTATAATGGTAAATCTCATCACATAAGACGGAGATATAATATCGTTAGAGAACTTATCTATAGCGGAATTATAACTATTGACTATGTGAAGTCAAAGGATAATGTGTCGGATCCACTTTCAAAAAGGCCTATCTAGAGAAGGAGTTGAGAGAACACCTAAGGGAATGGGTTTAAGGCCTGACAAGTCAGCATGGCGGTAACTCTACCTAGTATACTAAAGATCCCAAGAGATAGGTTCAAGGAGATCAAACAAAGTTGTGTTTGACAGGTTCAACATTGTCAAATACCCAACCTATTCTCATGATGTAGACAATGTTTTGTAAATGAGGATAAGACTTATGGTGTGAAGTCTTTTAATGATTATCTAAATCTGGCAGACTTTACCAAATAGTTTAATCTATAGGATTGAACATTTAGAAATCACCTATGTTAGGGCGAAGTGAAAGATGGTTCAAGGAGAATGTTAGTAAAGGCCTATTTTCTAAGCTCTCATGAAATCGGGACGTGTTCATGGCTGAAAAGAATAAAACTATGAGAACCATAAACGGTAAAAAGATGGTTGTGTGACATGTGTTGTCTAGGTGTACATTAATGCTTGACGATTCAAAGATATCAAATCTATCGATTAACCGAGTGCATCCAATGCATGTCACTAGGGAAAGTTCAAAGGGAAACCCACTTATCCAAATGGAATCAGTCTTTTCTTAATGATCACATACTTTTCCATAAAATTTTACAAAAAAGTAGCCATTCACCATTCATGTAGGGGATTGTTGGGTTCAATGTATGAAAAGTATAAATGGAAAATGGAGGGAAAATAGTGGGGAAAAAGAGAGACACTAAAATGAAAAGTGTACTCTTTTAAGGAAAAGTTCACTAATTCTTCCACATTGGTGGGAGAAGGAAACTTTGAAGTGTTTATAAGAAGAAACACTTACTCTACATAGATAGTGAGTCAAGAACAATGTGGTGCCTCATGCCGTAATCATCGTCACTCGCTCGGATTTGGATTTGGCTTCAGATTTGGATTTGGATTTGAATCTGGATCAATCGATGAGATCTATATTTTTGGAAAAAAATTATTTTAATCATCTTTTCTTTCTACTCAAATCTGTCTGTTTCAAATTAATTATTTTTCTCAACATACACTGCATTGTTGAATCTCTCATGGCTATTAGTAACATGCTAAAGTAGCAACATCAACAAAAACTGTAAGAAACAGTCAAAGGTCTAAGGGTATTTTATTAAAAAGTTAAAATAACTTTGAGGGTCCCAGACAATGAAGAAGTAGATATTCATTCTCTCATTAACCCATTAGCCGCTTAGCACAGGTGGTATAAAACACGTGTTATGATGTTCTCACCTTATATTGGTGCCTGTGGCTCAATTTTTTTTAATCATTCAACATCGTACATATCTAGGTCTAGACATCTCTAAATGTCTAACCTGAGTTTCTTTCTTTAATAATCCTCATATACATATTTAAATACATATTCTTAGAGAAAATCACATCGGACTTTATAAAACAAGTCACAATCTAATAGTGGAACTTATCTCTTCATGTTTCTTGATGTAAGAGGCGATTTCTCATGTGAGAGAGCTAATCTCATGACTTATTCAACACACTATATCAATAAATCACATTTTATATACACATGAGATTGAACATAAATTCAAGACTCTTATATTGATAACAATTATAATCAAGTCATCTTACAATATAGTAACACAATCATATCCTACGTAATCCTAGAGCCATAATGTGTTTCTCAAATAGTTCCCTAGATATTATCTTTGTAAAAGGATCAGCTATCATTTCTCGTGGAGGAATGTATTGTAAATTTATTTCTCCAGTTGCTACTATGTCTCTTACAAAGTTAGACTTAATATTAATGTTCTTAGTCTTGTTGTGATATTTAGGATCCTTCGAATATGCAATAGCCGCTTGGCTGTCACAATATAAAATCATGGGACCCTTAGAATTCTTTTTGATGTTCAAATGCTCAAAGAATCTCTTCAACCAAATAACTTCTTGTAATACGGATGCACAAGCCGCAAATTCAAATTCCATAGTTGACAGGTTGTGCAAGTTTGTTTCTTACTTTTTCCATGAAATTGCACCACCATTTAGTAAGAAGGCATATCCGGAGGTTGATTTTCTATCATACTAGTCACCAACCCAATCAACATCTGTATGAACTCTTATGCATAAATCAGATTCACTATAACATAGTGAAAATAATTAGAAGCTCCCTTCAGGTATCGAAAAATACTCTTAACTTCTTTCTAATGACCTCTTCGAGGATTGGATTGATACCTACTAACCAACCCTACGGCATAACAAATGTCTAGGCGAGTACAAATCATAGCATAATTAAACACCCGACTGCACTAAAATATGATACTCGAGATATGTCTTCCTTTTTCTTCAGTCTTTGGACACATTTCAAGGCTTAAAGTTTCACTTCTTGATATAGGAGTATCCATGGATTTGCAACTATTCATTCGAAAGCATTCCAGAATTTTCTTTACATATGTTTCTTGAGAAAGACTCAAAATTTTCCTGGAATGATCTCTTTGGATTTTAACACCAATTATATAGTCTGTTTCACCCATATCTTTCATGTCAAGTGACTTTGAAAACCATGACTTAACGGTTTTTACATATTCTAAATTATTTTTAGCTAGTAAAATATCATCCACGTCAAGTGAAAGAATTATAAATATTTCATTAGACTTTTTTACATAGATGTAATGGTCTTCATTGATCATGGTGAAATCAAACGAAATCACTTCCTTATGAAATCTCAGGTACCACTGCCTTGAAGATTACTTAAGGCCATATATTGATCTGTTTAATTTATAAATTTTCTTTTCTTGACCTTTAATAACAAAACCTACAGGTTGTTCTATCTAGGTTTCCTCATTTAATTCTCCATTGATAAAAGCGGTCTTCACATCCATTTGGTGTAATTCTAAATCTAAACATAAAACTATAGCCAAAATCAAGCAAATTGAGGTAAATTTCACAATTGGTGAAAAAGTTTCCTCATAATCAATTCCATCTTCTTGAGTAAAACCTTTTGCCACCAATCGTGCTTTGTGCCTTTCTATTGACCTATCTGATTTGTGTTTAACTTTGCAAATCCACTTGTTCCCAATAGGTTTATGCGCAAAAGAAAGGTTAACTAGATCTCAAACTTTATTTTTTTTATGGATTCTAATTCTTCTTTCATCACTTTTATCCATTCTTCTTTTTCAAGACTTGATAAAGCCTCAGTCACAGAATTAGGTTCATCCAATTCTGTGGGAGATATCAAGAAAATATAATCCTCAATTTTATAAGATCATTTAGGTACACCTTTTCTGTTACACTTACATAATTAAAGTTTAGATCCCTAAATAGGATTTTGTGATTCACAACTCCCACTTTGACCAAGAATCATTTCTTGATTTATTGAATTATCAAGCATGTTCGGTGACATTATTTGATCATATAAATTCAATATTTCGTAAAAAGTCTCATTTTTCTTTTATTTCACCCCTTTTGGAAAAATTATTTTCTAGAAATGTGACATCTCACGATCAATCTCAGGAGTACTTCCATCTTCCAATTTACCAATGAACACATACCCTTTGGAGTGTTTTGAGTATCTTAAAAAGATACATTTATTTGCTTTTGAACTTAGTTTTCCAAACTTACCAAAATGATATTTAATATATGCAGCACACCCCTAAGGTCGTAGATCATTAAAGTTTGGTTTATTACCGGTCTACAGTTCATAAGGAGTAGAAGATACTATTTTAGAAGGCACTTTGTTCAATATGTAGGCCGAAATTAATAATTCATCTCCCAATAAAAAGATTGATAAATTTGCCTGCATCATCATGGACCTTGTCATATCTAATAATGTTCTATTCCTTCTTTCGGCTACACTATTTTGTTGAGGTGTATAAGGAGTAGTTAATTGTCTGACAATGTCTTTTTCAATACACAGTTCTTCAAACTATTTTGACAAATATTCACGACCTTTATCGGTTCTTAATGCCTTTATACTTTTGTGTAATTGTTTCTCCACTTCATTCATATATCGTTTGAAACATTCAAGTGGTTCAGATTTATGAGATATCAAATAGACATAACCAAAGTGCATGAAATCACCAGTAAATGTAATGAAATATGAATCACCAGTCCTTTCTCTCATATTCATTGGACCACAGATATCAGAATGGATTAATAATAATGAGAATTCGGTTCTTTTAACCTTCCCAAATGGTTTATGTATAATATTTCCAGCAAGATAATTTTCATAAGTTGTCATTTCAGTTTTAGAGAAAGAACTTAGACGTCCTTCCTTTACCAATCTATTCATTCGATCTTTCCCTATGTGACCCAATCTACCATGCCATGTAAGGATATTAACATTATTATTACTATAATAACATGACATTACATAGTGGTCAATATAATAGTCATAAGTTGAAGGATTACAATCTAAAATAATAAATTGATCATAACGATGTCCAAAACCATAAAAAACATTATCTAGAGTAATTCTTACGCAATTATGACTTAAAAAAATAAAAACCAACATATAAAAGAACAGACATAGACACTAAGTTTCATCAAATTTCTGGAGCATATAGGATGTCATGCAATATTAAAGACCAGTCTCCACGCAAATCTACTTTGCAAGTGCCAATCCTTTTGACTTCAAGCCTTGCATTATTATCTACATAAATATAAATTGAACCAGATGAAACTCAATGGAACTCCATAAACTCTTCTTGATCTCGACTTACATGGTCGGTGACTTCTAAGTATACAATCCACATATAAAAAGATTCAGTTAATAAAATAGTGCTAGAAATACATGCAACACTTAAAGATGCATTTAGAAATGCTATCTTATTCTACTTAGGACATTCACGAGAAAAATACCCCAGAACTTGGCAATTGTAGCACATCATCTTGCTATGGTCTTTCTTCTTGAAAACCTTTTTTCCCTTTTTGGAATTTGGCTTGTTCTTTTTCTTAGAGGGTCTTTCTTCAGTATCTTTACCCTTACCATTATTTTATAATTCTTCTTACGCTTAAATCTGGAAGATTTCTTACCAATTGATTCTTCCATAAAGGCACTAGAAGCAGCTTTAGCAGCACAAAGCCGCTCATCTTTAAGTTCAACATGACGGACAACATCAAAAAAAGTTTTGATGCTGTCATTGTGGGTGATGTAAGTTTAGAAAGTGATAATTCAATGGATGGATTTCAAATTGACATCAAGAGCATGGAGTATTTCAAGAGAGTATGGAAATCCAAAAATCAACATAATAGAAGATTAACATGATATTTTAGGGTCCTTTTAGTCATAATATGGTGAATATTTAATCAAGGGAATTTATGTATTTTCATATATTAGCTTACCCTAGAAGCATAAATAGAATATGATGAGCATATTTTAGGTCAGACCACTTTTTTTAGATTGAACACTCTTGATGAGTTTGTGTGTTTATCCCGTTGTCTCTACATTGGATCTCTCTTGAATATCTTTTGGTAAGATTATTCATTTATGAGTTCAATTCTCTTTTCCTTTGAATTAATGATATAATTGTTTGTTCAAATTAGAGAGTCACAAATCAACATTTGTTCATCTCTAGTTTACTTCAATTGTGGGATTATTCTTTCCTTTTTAATTATCTCTTCTTAATTTCTTGATTATCTCTTGAATCTATATATCTTGTATCCCATTTTACATCAATTGGTATCAGAGCAAGGCTAAAGAATTGTTCCTACAACTCTTAATCCTTGGCTTGTATCGTTTGAAAAATTCAAAAATAAAAATAAAAATAAAAATCGAACTGAAAATTGGAGAAATTTTCAAGTGGATTTTTTTGGGTTTTGTTGATAATAGTTCAAAGTGCTTGAATATCAAATTTGAGAGAATTTGAAGTTGATTTGGCACTATTTTCTCTCATTTTCTCAGTTGAAATTTTAGCACTTTCTATAGTGCAAAAAATTGAGTTTTTGAGCTTTCTTGTAAAACTTTTACCCTCATCTTGTGGATCTAAGTTGTTTTGATCATGGGTAAACTATATTAGTTTCCAATTTTAGATCTATGAACGAATTTAGGGTCAATTTTGAGTTCAAAAATTAGGCATTTTTCCTTGTGCGAATTTTAGTGAAATTTTAAAGTTTAAGTTGATTTCTTACTTCAAAAACTATTGGGTGATTCTTAAAAGCATATCATATTGATTGGGTAAACTTGATTTGAGTTGGGTCATCTTTTTTCCAAACTCTAAAATTTGAGTTGGTTGGTTTATAGGTAAATCATATTGTATGTCAATTTCTTTAGCTAGATTACGTTGAGTATTAATTCTACTCCTGTTATCTAGTTATTTTTGTGTTCATATTTTATTTTGTGTCAATTTATTTTGTTCTTTTCTCTTTTTAGTTTCATTGTGTGTGTAATTCATTCATTGTTCGTAGTGTGTTTCGTCCTTCTTTATTATTGACATAAACTCTACTCCAAACTGATACTTGAAAGCTTACTTTGAGATTATTTGAGATTGTAGAACCGTGAAGAGACTAAGGAATACCATTGAGTGGTAAAAGATTTGAGTGGTGTTATCATTTAAATGTGGTATAAAAGCCTACGACCTTTGAGTGTATACACGAGAGGAAAGAAAATTGAGTGCCATCACTTGAGTTATACACGTGAGGTACGTTATTTACTAACCACTTTTATTGTCCTAATTATTTCTTATATATGTTCAAGTAGTTATAATGGAGGTTTGGATGTCAATGAAGAAAGGAGAACTTTATCTTATACTTCTACTTCTAGTAAGAGTTGTTGTGAAGTTTTTCATGATTATAGTGGTGCTTCTATAAGGAAACAACAGAGCATGAGCTTAATGAAGGTTTGACTAAATTTGAAGTCATTGTGGAAAGGTATGAGACTGGTTGCACATTTGATTGCACTTTAGGTGTAAACAAATTGTGTTATACCAACTTCATTGATCCTTCTTTGGTTAAGTGGTTGGATATACCTTGTCATACAAAAAGCTTACCATATAAATTTGATGGAAGTTTGGTTGACAAAGAGGTGAAGATCATTGTTTACCATGGAAGCTCTCAAGGTGGTATTTGGTGTGATGTTTATCCTTTCTATACTTGTTTGGTATGTTTAGGATCTCCTTGGTTCAATCGTAATAAATTTTGGTTTGATAAAGAGTTCGAAAAGTTTGTTGTTGTAGATTAGATGGAAAGAAAGAATGTCTTAACTCCTAAGGCCATTAATGAATCTTCAATAACAAATGAGGAAGTCAAGAAAGTGAAGGTGAAGACTACTAACTTGAAATTTGATTTACAAGGTCATTCCAATAATTCAAGTAGATTCTTTGGAGCTTCTAGTGATGCTAAATTGAAAGTAGATGTGAAGAGTCATCCCAATGAAACAAAAGGGATCCTTGGAGCCTATTGCACTCAAAATGAAATGAGTGAGCGAAAAAAGAAAAAGAATAATGAGGGAGTGAATCATGACAATTCAAACAAGAAAAAAAAAGATATTTAGAATGAAGTGAGTGAGTGGATACAAGCACAAAAGAAAAGAGAATTGAAAAATAAAAATGAATTGTCACAAAAAGGAAAGAAGAAGAGTAAAGCAAGTGAGAGAGAAGAATATGAGATAATACAAAAACAAGAGAGTGTGAGTGAGAGATTTTCTTATTCTAACTCTAACCCTTTGAATTCTTGTTCTTCTAGTGTTTCCACTTCTTTTGCAGGTCTTTTTGAAGAAGAACACAAAATTAATGACTCAACATGGAGAAAAAAATCAAGAATTGAAAGAAGCAAGTCAAGTTTGGTGTAACGCCCCAAAAATTTATCCCGAGATGTCATACGACGCTTGGAACCACAAGTGATCCCAAGAAAACCCATGAACTAGCATACTATTAAGCAACTTAATTATGGCATAGTAAATAACTATTTACTGTGCGGAAACATATTCATACTAAAGATATAAAATATATACAATAATGATTAAGCATTACAATATGATAAATCTGAAGGATGAAACTGAAATTTACATAACTGACTCTGACTGACATCTATGAAGCCTTTACTATACTAACTATACATAGTTGGGACATGCCTCCAACTACCACTAATCAATACACATGAAAGTAAATGAACTGTACATGAACTAAAAACAGTTTGGAGTCCCTGAAGTAGGAGAATTCATCACCTGCTGGTTGGAATCTGCAACTGTCTGATCGTGATGTGTATTCTATAACTGGTACCTATATTATAAGGAAATTTTGCCACACAGGCATATATGTCGATCAGTACTTTTGTAATATACTGAGTATGCAGGGGTGAATTCAATAAGTAAAACTGATTTCATACGTAATTGTAAAACATGCATGCTAAGTGTAAGTAGACTCACCAATAAGCTGGAATAAACAAAAAGCTGAAAATATCTTAAAACATAAGAAATAAACATGATCTGATAAGCTGGTGAATCTCTACACTTAGTTTCTGTAAACCTTACTTTAATGATATAAGTATAACAAAAACTAAATACTGGGCATGTAGAACTGGATTGTACTTAGTCTTAATAACTGGACTAAAATTGTAGAGTATTATGTATATGAGAAAGGGACTGACTGAGTAACATAAGGTAACTGAGCATGAATTCGTGAAGACTGTATTATCTTAGGTTGCAAGACCAAGCGCATAATATGATTTTGAAATAGTCTGCAAACAAAGGTACAAAAATATTGATAACTGTACGCAATGGTAAAGCAAACCTAAAACTGAACTGAGTTACTGATATGATTTTTGGACTAAAACTGTGACTGAGACTATTCTGGAACTAAATATTGAGCTCTGATTACTGAGTAAATGATCTGCAATTATTGATAACTAAGATACTGATAACTGGGTTACTGATGACTGATATACTGTTAACTGAGTGACTGTTTCTGACAGTCCTGATCTTGTGGAACTAGCTATGTTTCATACTATGTTGAGTGAATTTGTCTAACAGTCCTGAATCTGTAAAACTAAGTTAGTTCTATTCTGAAGACTGAATCTAAAACTGAGATTTTGAGAGGTAATCATCTAACCAACATGCCCCTTTTATAGATGAGTTCGGGCTCCAACTTGTAACCACACTTGGAAGGGTGCAAATATCATGCCATGGGTAAGGACAAGCTATGAGTGACCCTCATCTAGCAGGTACTCTAACGAGAATAATGGGACCTTCATCTGATAGGTTAACCCACCTCATCAACCCTCAATTGACAGTTTAATGTCTCAACCTATGTTAGCTACGTAGTTCTAAAATGCAAGGATTGCTTCTAAGAATCACACTCTCAACTGGAAGGTGAGTTCCCATTCTTAGGTTTACTCGGTGCTGAATCCTACTCCTAAATGAATAGACACTGAACTGATTTCCTAGTTCACACTAGGCTTGACTGAATTGTTACTGAGTTCACTAAGTTCCGTTGACTAATGGAAATAATATTGAATTCTGTTAACTGATTGAATACTACTAAGGTCTGAACTGAATACTGAATATTACTGACGTATGAACTAAATACTGAATGCTACTAGGGTCTGAACTGAATACTGAATGCTACTAAGGTCTGAAATGAATATTGAATGCTATTGAGGTTTGAACTGAATACTACTAAGGTCTGAACTAGATACTGCATACTACTGAGTTCTAAACTGAATACTGAATACTACTAAGGTCTGAACTAAATACTGAATAAAACTGGCGTCTGAACTGAATTGGACTGATACTTAGATTATTGAGATTTTCTTGAGGTCTATAACTGCCTGTGTTCTGTAACTGACTGATAGTACTACTGATCATGATGTGACTGATACTGTTCTGTAACTGACACTGGCTCTAGGTAAACAACTAAATTATCGGGTTTTAAATACCCCTAGGACTTAATAGCATAAAAGTAAATCATGGAATGATCATAATAACATAAAAATAGTCAGTTGTCAACAATGCTTTCATTTAGACATTTTGTCAACACTTGGAGGTTATGGACTTGTACATGGATGAGAACACATAGTAACATTTCATGGTTACCCTATTCAATTAACATGGGCATTCTATCAAGTAAATGGAGATTAATACTTGGACATGGGAATATCTTAAAAACATGGGAGCATAGCATAGTTTCTTAACCAATATCGTGAATTGGGGAAACTATATGAAATTCACTTGAAATAGGCTATGGGCATTTCATCACAACAAGTAAGGATCAAACATGTGGAACATATAAACTTAAAATAAGGAATTATTTCTAATTATCTTTAATATAGGATCCACCATGGAATCAAACTAAAGCTCTAAGGACATGATATACGAGCCTTTGTTCAAAATTATTATTTTAGGCATCTCATCAAACACTTGTAATTCATGGTTTTTACTAAGCACAGGAGTAGTTAAAAATAGTAGTAATAGCATGATTTCACCTCTAAAATCATTGATTAGAGTTTAAATTTGGCAAACAATACCATTCAAACATGTAAGGTTGAGTTCATCCACTTCAGTTTTTCGTGTCGGGGCGCAGTCGACGCGACACGTTGAGATCATGTTGGCTTATTGCCTTACACAAAAAATGTCATAACTTTTTACTCAGGTATCAGAATTTGGTGAAATTGGTATCGTTGGAAAGATAATTCAATTATATACAATTTTGTGGGTCTTGACTATAAAATTCCATGTATATAAAAAGTTATACATATTTAAAGTAGACTCTTGTAGAATCGAATATTAAATTTTGGACGAATCAAATGATCTTAGCTCAACTTGGCTCTACGGGATTCCTATGAACATTTTTAACAATGAGAGCACTTCAACCACAAGGACAAAGATCATGAAACTTATATTCACATGGGAATCACTTGGATTATAGCTTATACATGTAAGAACGACGGTTCATAAAATAGCCCCAAAATGCGAGGTATTACATTACTCCCCCTTGGAAACATTCGTCCTCGAATGAGACTGGTTAGACCGAGAGTACTGTACGAAGGTAACTAAAATCATAGTTTGAACATGCATGATTGAAAATATGATTGCATAAATGATTCTAAAACATAATATATGACCTGAATATCATGAACTGAACTGATTTAGTGAATATATGCACTGACATGAGAATGATTATAAGGCTGAGATAGAAATGAGAGAGTCAACTGATGGGCAACCATTACTTCAAGATAGATCTTATTTCTTCAGGAAGAGATAAAAGATTCAACACATGACTACTCAGGGTATTACATCTCCCCTTGGGATACTTCATCCCCCAAACAATACTGACTTGGCTGAAATACCAGAGAAAGACTAAGATGATGCACAGGACACTTATAGATTGAAATATGACTGAGTATCTGGGACCTGAAACTAATGCATAATGCATGAAATGAACTAAATTTATGACTTGAATGGTCATGAATAAATTACCTTATGAATAGGAAAGATGGAAAATTGTAGGAACTTGTCTATCTGACTGCTAGACTGGATTGCTGGCTATATGGACTGAATTATACTAAAATTTTATACTCAACTATATATTCCACTTATATACCAACATGACATTCAAGCCTATCTTCATAACCACACATGAAATTGTAGTCAAACAACCACAAAATCATCTTTCTTATTTTCTCTAAACCTCTATCCCTAAAACTTTCATACACTAGTCCAAGTAAACACAAATAGAATTTTAACTAATCTTGACATAAAGAGAGGTCACTGGAAGTTAGAATATGAGGACCTGAAGTATAAAGGAATAACTTTAAAACTCAACTGAGGCCTCAGAAATAAAGTATCAATGACATGAATTCGTTAGAGAGGTCCGAACTGAGGACACACATAATATAAAATGAATTTTGTTAATCATTATGAGTGAAGCATGAGTATCTAATCATACTATAAAACATCAGTATGTAAGGCATGAGCTGCATGACCTGAGTTTAGAGTTCATGATTTCATGGAATATGATTTATACTGCTGCGTGAATTGGAATTCCTAATACTAGAAACTGAAAGCGTACATGGTTTTTCTATAAAGTGCATGAAAATAATCTGTGATGAGAAAGATGACATGTTAGGCATGAGTAGATATCGTGATGGCTGAAAAAATTGATACTGAGATAAGAATAGGTTGGGAATCATCCTCTCATACTACTTTTCTACACCCACTGGCACTACTACTAGAATCTGAGGGCCTAGCTTGGTTACTTGTTCTATCATCTCCCACTTAGCTTTAAGCCATTATCTTATGTTTGTGGCCACTTTACTAAACTCTAAATTGAACTGCATTAACTTTACTCTTAAATCGAGGGTATAATTATACACATGAATGATAACTCATCCACACCATCATACCTAATCTTGATTCAACAAACATAAATTTTTGTATATACTATTAAAGCCTACCAATTCACCTTTCATACAACTAGACCCTTGAATAAATAATTTTCTCAATCTGAATAACACTATCCCAACTCTACTTCTGCTAAACACCTCGGTTTATGATTCTAATTCTAGATCACATACTGAAAAAGGGATCCTGAAAAGAAATCTGAAAGCACATCTGACTTTGGCTTAATGCATGATTTTCATGAACATGGATAAAATATTTCAAAATTTATGATATAAGAAAACTGATGGGATACTTTCTGAGCTAACATGCGATCCTAAAATTTTCCATAGGGACTGGCTGTGGAAACACTGTCTGTAAGGAATTAAGCTTTACTATTTCTGTTGCCTCAAAACTAAGGCAGAGATAGCATGCATAGTGAAAGATAAGGATCTGTATAAATTTCTTAGATAATACTTCTACTGCATGATCTGAGACATGAAACAAAGGAAATATTTCCTAAATACCTTATAGCCTTTCGAAGAAAAGTACAAATATCTCTGTACCATTCTGCAAGACTCTACTAGACACAGCTTCATAGACACCCTAGGGAACTTAAACTCTGTGCGCACTGATACCAAGTTTGTAACGCCCCAAAAATCTATCCAGAGATGTCACACAGTGCATAGAACCACAAGTGATCCCGAGCTAACCCAAGAACTGACATATTTTTAAGCAACTGAATTATGGCATGGTAAATAACTGTTTAATGTACAGAAACATAGTCATACTAAAGATCTAAAATATATAAAATACTGATGAAGCTTTACAATCTGATAAATCTGAAGGATGACACTAAAATTTACATAACTGACTCTGATTGACATCTATGAAGCCTTTACTATACTGACTATACATAGTTAGGACATGCCTACAACTATCACTAATCAATACACATAAAAGTAAATAAACTGTACATGAACTAAAAGCAGTTTGGAGTCCCTGAAGTAGGAGAATTCATTACCTACTGGCTGGAATATACAACTGTCTGATCGTGATGTGTAGCTATAAGTGGTACCTATATTATGAGAAAATATTTCCACATAGGCATATATGTGGATCAATACTTCTGGAATGTACTGAGTATGCAGGGGTGAAAGCAATAAGTAAAATTGATTTCATATTTAATCATAACATATATTCTAAGTGTAAGTAGACTCACCAATAAGATGGAATAAATCGAAAGCTGAAAATATCTTAAAACATGGGAAATAAACATGATCTGATAAGATGGTGAATCTCTGTACTTTGTTTTTGTAAAACTTACTTTAATGATATAAGTATAACTAAAACTGAATACTGGGTATGTGGAACTGAACTATACTTAGTATGAATAACTAGATTAAAACTGTAGAGTATTATGCATATACGAAAAGGACTGACTAAGTAACATGAGGTAACTGAGCATGAATTCATAAAAATTGTATTATCTTAGGTTGCAAGACCAAACACATAACATAATTCTGAAATAGTCTGTAAATAGAGGTTCAGAAATATTGATAACTTAATAACTGATAATTGTACGTGATGGTCAAGCAAACCTAAAACTGAACTGAGTTACTGATCTGATTTCTGGACTGAGACTGTGACTGAGATTATTCTGGAACTGAATACTAAGTTCTAATTACTGAGTAACTGATAGCTGCGATTATTGATAATTAAGATATTGATAATTGGGTTATTAATGATTGATATACTATTAATTGAGTGACTATTTCTGATAGTCCTGATCTTGTGGAACTAGCTGAGTTCCATACTATGCTGAGTGACATATTTAACAGTTCTGAATTTGTAGAACTATCTGAGTTCTATTCTAAAGACTGAATCTGAAACTGAGACTATGGAAGGTAATCATCTAACCAATATACCTCTTTTCTAACTGATTTTGGGGTAAAACCTATAACCCCAATTAGAATGGTATCAATATCATACCACAGGTAAGGACAAGCTGTGAGCGACCCTCATCAAATAGGTACTCTAATGAGAATGATGGGACCCTCATCTGACAGGTTAAGCCACCTCATCAACCCTTAACTAATAGGTTTGATGTCTCAACCTACACTAGCTACATAGTTTTAGAATGCAAGGATTACTTCTAAGAATCACACCCTCAACTGGCAGGTGAGTTCCCATCCTTGGGTTCACTCGGTGCTAAATCCTACTCCCAACTAAGTAGCTACTGAACTGATTTCCTAGTTCACACTAGACTTGACTGAACTGTTATTGAGTTCACTGAGTTTCGTTGATTGATGGAAATATTACTAAATTTTGTTAATTGAATGAATACTATTGAGGTCTGAACTAAATACTGAATATTACTTACGTCTAAACTGAATACTAAATGTTACTGAGGTCTGAACTAAATATTGAATGCTATTGAGGTCTGAACTGAATACTGAATGCTATTGAGGTTTAAACTGAATACTGAATCCTACTGAGGCTTGAAATGAATACTGGATACTACTGAGGTCTGAACTGAATACTAAATACTACTGAGTTCTAAACTGAATACTAAATACGACTGAGGTCTGAACTAAATATTGAACTAAACTGGACTAATACTTAGATTATTGAGATTTCCTTAAGGTCTGTAACTGACTGAGTTCTGCTGAGTTTTTGTAACTGACTGATAGTACTACTGATCGTGGCGTGACTGATACTGTTCTGTAACTAATACTAGCTCTAAGTAAACAACTAAATTATCAGGTATTAAATACCTCCAAGATTCGATAGCATGAAAGTAAAACATGGCATAATCATAATAACATAAAACTAGTCAATTGTCAACAATGCTTTCATTTAGACATTTTGACAAATACTTGGAGGTTATAGACTTATACATGGATGAGAACACATGGTAACATCTCATGATTACCCTATTCAATTCACATGGGCATTCTATAAAGAACATGAAGATTAATACTTGGACATGGTAATATCTTAAAAACATGAAAGCATAGTATAGTTTCATAACCTACTCCATGAATTGGGGAAACTACATGAAATTCACTTAAAATAGGACATGGGCATTTCATCACAACTTGTAAGGATCAAACATGTGGAAAACATGAACTTAAAATAAAGAATTATTTATAATTATCTTGAATATATGATCAACCATAGAACCAAACTAATACTCTAAGAACATAATATGTGAGCCGTTGTTCAAAATTATTCTTCTAGGAATTTCATCAAATACTTGTAATTCATGGTTTAGGCTAAGCATGGAAGTAGTTAAAAATAGTAGTAATGTCATGATTTCACCTCTAAAATCATTGATTTAAGTTTAAATTTGGCAAATAATACCATTCAAACATGTAAGGTTTAATATCACTCACAATTTTATGGAAATATAATATAAGTTTGAGATTCACGAAAATTTATAAACAAAATTCATGGGAACATGTAAAGATTATAACTTTAAACTTGAAATTTGAGTTTTGGGCTCCATGGGTGAAAGAGGACCCATGGATGAACTCCCACATACCTTAAAGCTTTAATCTTAAAAGAGAAACACAATCTTGAATTAGGAAATTTGATTCTTGATTCTTTTCTTAAATAAAATTTCATGGATTTCTTGGTGTTCTTGAGGTGGCTAGGGTTTTGTTGAAGAGAAAAATGATGATTAATAATGTATCTAATGTTCTTGGGGATGAAATTAACTATTAGGGTGGAATTTTGGTGACCAGAATTGACCAAAGTGTCCCTATACCTTTTAGTAACTGAATTAACATGACAAAAAGATTTGGATCCGCTTCAGTTTTTCGTGTCGGGGCACAGTCGATGCGACGCATCGGCTTACTGCCTCACACGAGAAATGCCATAACTTTTTACTCGGGTATCAAATTTTTGCAAAATTGGTATCGTTGGAAAGCTAATTCAATTATATATAATTAGGAAGGTCTTGATCTTTAAAATTATATGTATATAAAAAGTTATATATTTTTAAAGTAGACCCTTGTAGAATAAAATATCAAATTTTGGACGAATCAAATGATCTTAACTCAACTTGGCTCTAAGCGATTCCTATGAACTTTTTTAACCACGAGATCACTTTAACCACTAGGATAAAGATCATAAAACTTATATTCACATAGGAATCACTTAGATTATAGATTATAGATTATACACGTAAGAACGATGGTTCATAGACTAGCCCCAAAATGCGGGATATTACATTTGGATTACTTCATGTGAGAAAGTGATCTTAATTTTAGAAAATCAAGGTAAAGAAGATTCTTTAAGTGGTCATCAAGGTAAGATGGCTAATTCTAACTCTTTAGTTTCTTCAAATAAACTTGATAGTGACTTGAGTGTGAATATTAGACCATCTTTTGATGAGGTTGATGACTCTTTACTTTGTTTCAATAGATAAATGGATGGTTGTCATACACTAGTTGAATATAATTGTGGAGCTAAAATTGTTATTGATTGTGAGCTTAAAATGTCTCAAGCTAGTGTTATGTCAAATATAAAAAAGTATGGTGTTTCAATGAATTCTTGTGATGAAGATGAATATATTTCTTCTTTAGCTACTAGGAACACTAAAAATATGATTGATGATGAATGTCTCTTTGCAAGTGAGTTTGATCGTAGCAATTCTTCATCTTGTAACGACATGAATATGCTTTGTGGTAGTACACTTGAGATGGAGCGTTCTATGTATGATAATATTCTTTTTGAGCCTAAAGAATATCAAAGTTTTAAAATATTTGACAATCCTTTAGTTGGTGAAAATATGCAAGAAAATTTGAAAAGTGATTTTTGTGTTGATAATATGAGTTATTCTTTGAGTTTTCCTAATCTTGATTGTGTAATTCACAATGATCATAATTTGAAAATTGAGTTTGAAAGTGTGAATACTATGATGAAATTCAATTGAATGATTCATTCCTTTTTGTCTCATATGCACTTGATGAAAATGACGATTCAAAATTTAAAGAGTGCATGACTTGTGAGAATAATTCTTGTGACTCATTTGAGGGTGCCTATTGTTTGGATGTTAGAAAGATAACTCCCAAATTATTTGTTGAACGTATTTCTTGTGTTAAAAAGTCCTCCCAAATTGAATTTTTTTTTAAAGAATGGGAGAGGTACAAGTGATTTGAGTAGTAAATTGATAAACGCTAGCTTTAGTGTCAATTTATTTACTTACTCTAATCTTGCGTTTGAGGATATAATTTGAGTTGAATTTTTAATATTTCTAGAAATAAATGTAAATATGATTTATTTGAAGCATTGCCAAATATTTATGGGCATAAATGTGACAATTCTTCTTTCGCTGAGTTTGCTAATCTTGTTGATATATTTGTGAAACACCATCAAGAGAGGATCTATAATAAGGTAAGATAGTTGGAAGCATCTTCTTGGGCAACAAAAAGATTTGAGATATCTTTGCCTTCTAAATTCAAGAATGAATTGATTGAATGGCTAGTGCTTATTTTTGGACTTTCTAAAGCCATTAAGGTAAATTTCTATGCCTTTGACCTTTATAGGAGCAACTTTGTTGTTATTAGTGAGAATGCTTTGATGTTTCTATTTAATTCATATTGTGAGTTACTAAGTGAGAAATACAAGAAAGTTTTGAGATTGATGTTTGTGCTTGATTCCAGAAATGCATACTTTTATTTAAAGTTTATGGATGATATTGTTAGTTCTCTTAATCATGTGGTTAGACGAATACAATTAAATAGTGAATTAAGAAACTATTTGGTTCAAGTTGTTGAAGAAACTAGTTTTAACTTGAAAGTTCTAATGTGTAAAATTATTAGTTTCTTTAACCTTTTTTATAATTGTGATTTTTTTTTGAGTAAAGTTCTTGGTATTATGTTTGAAAATTTGAGTTTTAGGGAACTTCATGATTCTTGGCTCTATCACAAAAGTGTGTATTTTTGGGAGTGGTATGCAACTTACTTGAAAGATTATTTTTTGGCTTGGTTATTAACTCCTCTTTATGATTTGAAAGGTTTGAATTCGATGTAAGTCTAGAAAGTGATAAATGCATGGATGTATTTCAACTTGACATCAAAAGCGTGGAGTATTTCAAGAGAGTATTGAAAGCCAAGAATCAACACAATAGAAGATTAACATGATATTTTAGTGTCCTTTTTAGTCATAATATGATGCACATTGAATCAAGGACATTTATGTCTTTTCATATATTATCTTACTGAAGTATAAATAGATTGTGATGAGCATATTTTAGGTTAGACTATATTTTTTAGATTGAACACTCTTGACGAGTTTGTGAGTTTATCCCTTTGTCTCTACATTGGATCTCTCTTGAATATCTTTTAGTAAGATTATTCATATATGAGTTCAATTCTCTTCTTCCTTTAATTAATCATGTAATTATTTGTTCAAATTAGATAGCCACAAATCAATATTTTTTCATCTCTAGTTTACTTCAATTGTGGGATTATTCTTTCTTTCTTAATTATCTCTGCTTAATTTCTTGATTATCTCTTGAATCTATATATCTTGTATCGCATTTTACATCAGTGGGTTAGGTTGACCTTAAAGTGTTTCCAACTATTGGAAAGAGATCGGATCACTATCTGAACCTACTGCTCATCTGAGAGACCGTGACCAACACTTTTGAGTTGAGCTATCATATTCGACATCACCCTAAGGTGTTGTTTGATGTTCTGATCATGACGCTTCTTGTAAGTGTCAAACTTGATAGTCAGCTATCTGAGGTGGGTGATAGAAGCACCCCCGTATGTTCCTTACAAGTGTGCCTAGATGGAATTGGCTATATGAAATTTCTCACACTCATGTATGAGGTCATCAACCACATAACTTATAATGATTCCACGTGCAATGGAATCAGGTTTTTTTCTAAGCCTTATAAGCTTCAAGATCCCTTTTGTATTGTGTAGTATTAGCCTCTTCTGGTAGACATAAGACATGGTTAATACCTTCAAAATCATTTTTCACTTCCAGTTTATACCATATTTAATGACTCTAATTATTGTAATTGTCACCATTTAGTTTTTCCCCTTTGTTCAAGTAGGCAATTATGCTTTTCGATGCCATGTCTGTTATTAAAACATAATCCCGTAAGTATTTTTTCAATTATGCATGCAAATTACACATTTATGCAAATCATTTCACATAAAGGTTTCATGTTTCATGTAAAATCGAAAGGACACTTAAGAATTCAATCATCATATACGAACTAAACACTTGACCAAAATTAGAAATTAATTTCTTAATGTGTATTAGGATGATAGTTTTCAATTAAGTCATTTTAAATTCAAATAAATGAATGAAATTCATATAAAAGGAGATAAACAACTTAATATATATACAATATAATATAAAGTTAATAGATAACTTTATTTTACAAGTCAATCTAAAGATAAAAGTCATCCCACAAATATTCAAGACAACTTATATACACCCAAAAAGCTCGCTAGGCCAAATCTTGTGGTAAACATTAATTAATCTCTCGCCCTAAGGTTCACGAAGAGAATTTGCTAAAATAGATAATGCTTCCCAATACGATATTTCTACATAATTTTTCAGTTTTACAAATTTCAATTCAAACAAATGTATAAAATTAACAACAGTAATGTTTGGGGTCATCTTAAAAGACTTAAATTATTTCAGTTTCTTCTCTCTTTTCCTTTGCATAGCCATTTTATTTTGCAACAGATTTTGTGTCGCCCTAGGAACATCATTTCGTATGATCTCACGACCTCAAAAACATGTCCTTCGGTGACATGCTCTTTCACTTTGTCTCTTTGCTTGACATCCAGAACTCCCACTTAGAGATTTGAGTTTGTCCTTGTTCAGCCATCTCTAAAATAGGAACCAAGAACCAATAAGAATGGTTGTACCTTCTGTGTGACAACTTATGTCACTATATATTGCAGAAGAAAAAATCTGTTTATGAAAATTTAGGAACTAATTTAGACAAGAATTATATCAAGTCTAATTTATACACTTATTTAATCCACTTTTATGAATAATGACAAAAGATGACATGAAATAAAAAAAATATTAATATCCATTTCCACTAAATATATAACAAGTTCATTTAATTATTCAAAGCACCTGTTCATAAATAAATAAAATGAACAGTAGTGGAACTATTAATGGAAACATAAAATATAGTGCTAATATTAATTGCACAATTTTTTAGAAAAATCATTTACCGTATACAACACCCAAAAGAAAAGGTTAAGAATCCTCCCTTTATTTATCATATTTGACAAAGAAAAAAATTGCATAGTTATCATCATCTTCTTCAAGAAACAATCTTCCAGTGACCTTATTCATCTTTAATTATTAATATATTTTTTCTTTTAAATACAATATTCTTTCACGGATCTATGAGTAAACGAAAAAGAATATCAAATTTGAAGTGCACTTATAGAACAAATTATCACAAATCACAAGTTGATACTCCAATTTTCGTTGGGTTCATATTTTGCGATCTTATTTTGCACATCTTTGTTCTCTAACAGGTATGTACTGAATTCTTAACGATTAATTTTAAGAATTTTCACACTTATTAAAAAAATTGATAAAGAAAAATTAATGATTTATATCAAGAAATTACTGTTCAGAGATGGAGCATTTAAACCTGTCTCTGATGTCATTGATAGTAAATTATGGAGTAAAATAGTTTGTACCTTGGTTAATTTTGCAGCAGATGAAATTGATTTTGCTCTCGAAAAATTCTGCCCCAAGTCTACTTTGAATCTCTTGGAAACAAAGCTTGAATTTCACAAAGTAAATGCTTTTTTTGTGTTTTGTTCTTGATTTAAGTTTTTGTACTCAAGAAATTTTATTTTTCTCATCATCTGTCTGAAAAAGAAGAAGCAGTATATCAATGGGAAAATTGGGCGGATGAATAGTTACTTAGTAACTGTTCTTCCCTCCTTTTTCAATTTCATAATTTAATCCCTGTTATATTCTTTTTACAGATAATCAAAAGAGAAAAAATTGATCGGGTCGGTTCACATGGGCAACCCATAACCCGTAAAATCTAACACTTTCTAATACTAATATATAAAAAGTAATGTTAGAGGAATTCTAAAATTAATGTAGTGAATTATCAGAGCCTGTTAATTTGTCTGTGCTTAGTGAAAGTTTTGGAGATTAAATATTGGATTTTAGTTATTAATAAGTATAATTGTTTTACAACCCACTTAATAGATTTGAATAAACATAATGATACAGTAGACCTATATGAAAATTTTATTGTTATTAAAATTTCACTTACTTAAAGATTTAATCAAAGGAGGCATTATTTCACCACCATTCTCACTTTCATTACTGCCCATCGCTATTGTAGTCACTCACCACCTATGCTCACAACTGTCATTTCCAACCATAATCACTATTACCATTAATCACCATAGTTAGCATTATCATCATTAATCACTAATTACTATCATCAATATTAAGTACAAATGTTACCACAATTTCCACCGATGACAATTATCATAGACATATATTGTCAGGTGGAACCACTACTAGTAGTCTTCTCCACAAATAATTATCACGATCATCCATCATAATGTTGACCACCATTGTGATGTTAACAGTTTCAATTCCATTAAGACTAGCTAGCTATCTTTACTAGCCACTATTTGTTATTATCATTACCTAACCGCCATTAGTACATACTCCATTTTCCCTTTTTTTAAGTCCACAACTATTGGTCTTGATACAAACCTAAATACATGGAAGTAATAAATAGACAATTAATGAAGCAAGAGATAGAATAACAAGATAATATAGAAAATTAGACTAGGGAGAAACACAAATTGAAGAAAGGATAATCAATCCAAAGGAGAAAGGGAGAATCATATATCAACCCATAACAAAGGAGATTAAACCAAATAGATTCACTTAAGAGGTTGAAGTGATATTTCTTAATCACTCACCAAGGAGATTGAAATACCCCGTACTTTTTCCAAGCTTGAAATCATTCCAAGAATGTTAGAAGCTTTTTTTGAAAGATGAATCCACTTTTGTACACATGGAAATTTTAAGATTTTCACTTTTTATCATGTAGGAAATTGAATTATCTTTCCAACGATATCAATTCATCTAAATCCAGTATTGGAGTAAAAATTTATGGACATTTTATCCCGTATAGCGATGAACCGTCACATTGACCATCACAGCCAAGGCAGTGAGTTAACAAACTAGATAAGGTGTGACAGACTGGATGACAAACCGTCAAAATTGTGACGGACCGTCGCCCAAGCCATCACTACTTAGGCATGAGACCTTTTCCTAGTCCACTACGATGGTCAAAATGACTCACCGTTGAGCCAGCGATGGACCGTCGCACATCTCATTCAATTATAATTACGTTATTTTTAAAGGGGCTTTTTGGTCTTTTACCACCTATTTATATACCTAGTAATATCCGACCAAGGCTCCAAAAAAATCATTGTTCTTCCACAACATTAGAAATTAGGGTTTTCTCCCTAAGAGCAATCCTTAAGCATCAAAATCCAAATCTTCTTCAAGAACTAAGAGATTCAAATTCTTCACATTCAAGAACTACAAGAAACTCACTACCAGGTATGCATAGTCTTCATTCATCGACTCCTTTCGTCCATGCAGCCCAAGAATTTCTTTTCAAAGTTCAAGTGTATGGATTTCTTTATGAATTTAATGTTGGGTTTGCTTTTGTTCATGTTGATAATGACCAATTGAATTCTAATCCATGTTGGGTAATCAATTTTATGTGGAATTGATTAGTATAGGTGTAGATTTATGTGAACCTATGATTAAACCCTTGGATGATGAAATTAGAGTTGAATCATGATGTTTATTTGTTGTATAATGTCGTCTAAATATACTATGCTTACCATGTATTTGATTAAATGCCTATGTGAAGGAAAAGTGCCCAACTAGTATGATATTATGCAATCCTCATGTATGTACAAGTTTATGCATATCACATGTTTGATGAAATGCCTCAATAAGTGAATTATGGATTGTGATGTTGGTCATGTATTCAAAAAAATCATGCTTTGTCAGTTTCTTTCCATCGAGTCCAGCGGTACTTGTACCCGACAATTTAGTTGTGTGCCTAGAGCCAGTGTTATATTTTCAAGATATCCTCAGTCAATCCATGTTCAGTAGAATTTAGTTAGTCATATGACTCAGGTAAACTCAGTAAAACTTAGAAATCCCAGTAATCTCAGAAAGTTCAGTAATACAGAAATCTTAGTAATATTCCATCAGTCAATGGAACTTAGTTAACTTAGTCAAGTTTAGTTTAGTAATTAATGTACAATGTCTATTCAGATGGGAGTAGAAATTAGCACCGAGTGAACCCAAGGATGGGAACAAACACTGTCAGATGAGGGTATGATTCTTAGAAGTTATTCTTGCATTCCAGAACTATGTAGCCAGCATAGGTTGAGACATCAACACTGTAAGATGAGGGTTGGTGAGGTGGATAAGAACTATCAAATGAGGGCCTCACTATTCTCTTTTGGGAACACTGTCAGATGAGGGTCACTCACAGCTTGTCCTTATCGGTGGCGCGGTATTAACACCCTTTTAATTAGGGTTATAGATTGGACCCCAACTCAGCTATAATACTTACTTGGGGTATGATGATTAGATAACTACTTTCCATAGTTTCAGCTACAGAAAATAGGACTGTCAGATATAGTCATTTAGTCACAGTAATAAAACTCAGATAGTTCTACAAAATTTAGGACTGTCAAATATAGTCAACTCAGAACAGTATGAAACATAGCTAGTTCCATCAGATTCAGGACTGTCAGATACATTTACTCATGTTATCAGTTATATCAGTCATCAAAATTTAGTTACTAATAATGTTAGTTATTAGTAAATTCATGTTATCACGATCTCAGTTATAGTTACTATGTATTCATGCATGTATTCTCAAGTTCATATTAGTCAGTATTGTTCATGCATATGAACCCCATGCATTAAGCCTACCTCACATGCATACCAGTATATTCTAACGTACTGACGCATTTGTGCAATGGTGTTTTATACCATAGGTTCAGAAGCACGAGCTCCTGAGCATCATTTGCATTCGAGTATCATCAGTCAAAATTACCAGTGAGTCCTCATCCTTTGAGGACATGACCATTACTTTATTATCTCATTAATTAATTTATTAGTTAGACTTATATGGGGACATGTCCAATCAACTCCTTATTCAGACAGTTTTGTCAGTTAGAGGCTTTTCAGACTATCATGTTCAGACAGTTATTTCTGTTGTTTTGGGCATTTGATACCCCATCTAGATGTTATATTCTTATCACTTTTTTTATTATTTTGAACCTTGTGGCCTTTCATCCTTTATTTCTGCAATTATTCAGTATATTATACAGTATATAGGTACAGATATCAGTCATGGGTTAACTTGAGGTCCTTCAGGGCCATGAGCATCGTGTAGTATTCCGAGTACCAGATTTGGGGCATTACAAACTTGGTATTAGAGCCTAAGGTTCTATAGTGTCATTGGATGTCTGAAAGCTGCATTTAGTAGAGTCTTGTACATAGGTGTGTTGCGTACCACATTTATATGCTAGAGGCTATAAGATGTTTTAGGAATAGTTTCCCTTCTTTTAGTATTTATTTGTGACAGTGAGCATAGTCTCAAGTCAATCTCTCTATCTAATCCATTTCTTCCTTTATTCTACAGAATATGCCTCTAAAAAAAAGAAATGAGAATAGTCAGCCCCTCAGCTCGAAGTACCTTTGGGCAAACATGTTTCTCATGCAGAGTTATGAGTTGAATTTACTACTCTTACACAATCAGTTGCTGCTTAGAATGAACGACCAGCTGTCATTATGGCAAACCCAATGGCCAATTCAACAAAATCTAGGATTAGAGACTTCACCCGAATAAATCCTCCATCCTTTTTGGGTTCTAAGTCAGATGAAGACCCTCAAGAATTCATCGATCAGGTTCAGAAGGTTACTGATGTTATGGGGGTGTCAGCTATTGAGTTTGTTGAGCTAGCTGCATATCAGTTATAGGATATTTCTCACATATGGTACAAGCAGTCGAAGTCAGAAAGGCCAGATAATACAAGGCCTATTGAGTGGAAGGAGTTTGTCACCGCATCTTAGAGATGTTCTTTCTCCTAGAGATGAGAGAAGCTAAGGTGTTATAATTCATCAACCTCAGGTAGGGCAACATTATGGTGAAAGAGTATTCTCTTAAGTTTACTCAATTAGCCAGATATTCCTTTTATGTGGTTGCAGATAGTAGGGCTAAGATGAGTACGTTTGTTTCTAGAGTGAATGATTGTATGGTCAATGAGTGTAGGTCGATGATGTTGAATAGTGACATGACTCTATCCAGGCTTATGATTCATTCTCAGAAGATAGAGAAATAAAAGATTAAAATGAGGGAGAAACAGAATAAGAGAGCAAGGACAGGAAGTTTCAAATTTGCTTAATGCAAATTAGAAGTAGGAAACCGTTCTCAGTTTTGTCCTAAGCCAGCAGTTCTAGCTCCTTCTTCAGCTAGTGCTACAACGCCTAAATTCATTGATGGTAACAGAGATAGAGCTCTAGTCTCTAAGTCTCAAGACAATATTAGCAGTGCCTGCACCTATTCTCTTTGCCAGACTTATGGCAAGCACCATTAGGGTATTTATAGAGCTGGCAGTGGTATTTGTTTCGGATGTGTCAAACCAGGCCACAGAGTCAGAGACTGTCCTCAACCAGGACCTCAAAGTCAGCAGAACTGTTTCTCTACTTAGTCTAGTTTCCTAAACCAGCAAGGTGCCACCTCCAGTGCTACTAGTAGGCAATGAACAAATAGACTTTATCCTCTCCAATCCCGACAAGATTAAAAAAATTCTCCTGATGTGGTTACTGGTTTATTAGAAATCTTTTATGTGCACGTTTATGCACTAGATCCAAGAGATTCTTTGTAATTTGTTACTCCCTATATAGAAGTTGATTTCAGAGTCAGTCTCAAAATTCTTATAGAGCCCTTTTTAGTTTCTATCCCAGTGGGTAAAACCATCATAGCTCGGTGGGTATATAAGAATTGCCCAGTTATGATACTTCAGAAAGTCACTTTAGCAGACTTAGTCAAATTAGAGATAACTAATTTTGATGTCATTCTAGGCATGGATTGGCTTCATTCCTGCTATGCCACAGTTGATTGTAGAAATAAAGTAGTTCAGTTTCAGTTTCCAAATGAACCCATCCTAGAGTGGAAGGGTAGTGTATCTGCTTTTAGAGGTCAGCTTGTTTCCTACCTTCAAGCATGGAAAATGATATCTAGAGGATGTGTCTATGATCTTGTTCAAGTTAAGGGCACTAGTTTCGAAACTCCCAATCTTGAATCAGTCCCAGTAGTGAATGAATATTCAGATGTCTTTCCCAAAGATCTTCCAGGAATCCCTCCCAAAAGGGAAATAGACTTCGACGTTGATCTTCTTCCAGATACTTAGCCCATATCTATTCCGCCATACAGAATGGCACCAGTAGAACTTAGAGAACTGAAAGAGCAATAGAAGGATCTCTTAGATAAAGGATTCATCAGGACCAGCGTGTCCTCGTGGGGTGCACCAATTTTATTCATGTGCAAGAAAGACGGTTCTCTCAGAATGTGTATTGATTCATCAGCTCACTAAAGTCATAGTCAAGAACAAGTATCCTCTTCCCAGAATCGATGACTTGTTTGACCAACTTCAGGGTGCCAATTATTTCTCTAAGATAGACCTCAGATCCGGCTGTTATCCACTCAGAGTTAGAGAATGTGACAATTCAAAAATAGCTTTTCAAAGTCGGTATGGTCACTTTGAGTTTCTGGTTATGTCCTTTGGTATTACTAATGCCCTAGTAGCTTTCATGGACCTGATGAACTGTGTGTTCAAGCAGTACTTGGACATGTTCATCAAAGTCTTCATAGATGATATTTTGGTCTATTCGCACAGTGAGCATGATTATGTAGACTATCTCTGAATCATACTTCAGACTCTCAGATACCATTAGTTGTTTGCCAAATTTAGTAAGTGCGAATTTTGGCTAAGGTCGGTAAAATTCCTTGGTCATATCATTTTTGGTGATGGAATTAGAGTAGATCCTCAAAAGATCGAAGCAGTAAGAAACTGGCCTAGTCTTGTCTCTCCATCAGACATCAGAAGTTTCTTAGGTTTGGTTAACTACTACAGATGGTTTTTTGAGGGATTTTCTTCTATTGCATACCTTATGTCCAGATTAACTCAGAAGATAGTCAAGTTTTAATGGTCAAATCCATGCGAGAAGAGTTTTCAGGAGTTAAAGACTCGACTCACCTCAGCTCCAATCTTAGCTCTTCCAGATGCTCTAGATAGTTTTGTGATGTATTGTGATACATCCATAGTAGGTTTGGGTTGTGTCCTTATGCAGCATGGTAAGTTCATCGTTTACGCCTCCAAACAACTTAAACCCCATGAGAAGAATTATCCTACTCATGATTTTGAGTTACCAGTCGTAGTGTTTTTCTTAAAGATTTTGAGGCATTATCTATATGGAGTTCATGTAGATATGTTCACAGATCTTAAGATCCTTCAGTATGTCTTTTCTCAGAAAGATCTCAATCTTTGTTAGAGAAGGTGGCTAGAGCTCTTAAAATATTATGACATGAGTATCTTTTATCATCCGGGCAAGGACAATGTAGTGGCCGACGCTCTCAATAGACTATCCACGGGTAGTGTTTCTCATGTTAAGGACAGTAAGAAAAATTTAGCTCAGGAAGTCCATCATCTTTCTAGACTAGGCATTCTCTTAGTTTATTTAGAATAAGGTGATGTATGGGTTCAGAGTAGTTCAAAATCATCTCTAGTTTTTGAGGTGAAAGAAAAACAAGATAGAGATCTCAGACTAGTCAACTTGAAAGAGTCAGTCAAGGATCAAAAGGTAGAGGTTTTCTCCTAAGGGGGAGATGGTGTTTTGCATTGTCAGGGACGTCCCTATATTCTAGATGTAGATGACTTAAGGCAATGAATTCTTTCTGAAGCACATGGTGCGCGCTACTCTATTCATCCAAGGGCCACAAAGATATACCTGAATTGTAGGAGATCTACTGGTGGAGTGGGATGAAGAGAGATATTGCAAATTTTGTGGCTAAGTTCTCTACATGTCAGTAGGTTAAGATATAGTATCAGAATCCTAGTGGGTCTATGCAGGAGTTCAGTATTTCTACTGGGAAGTGGGAAGATGTGAACATGGACTTCGTGATGGGTTTGCCTCATACCCTTCATCATCATGATTCAGTTTGGGTCATTGTAGATAGGATGACTAAATCAGCTTATTTTCTTTCAGTCCATACCTCCTATTTAGCCGAGGATTACGCCAAACTCTACATCAAAGAGTTAATTAGATTGCACGATGTTTCATTATCTATTATCTAAGACAGAGGTACCTAGTTCACCTCTTATTTTTGAAAAGCGTTCAAAAAGGTCTTGTTACCCAAGTTCATCTCAGTACAACCTTTCATCCTCAGATAGATGGTCAAGTAGAAAGGACAATTTAGACCCTAGAAAAAATGCTAGGGGTGTGTGCAATTGATTTCAAGGGTAGTTGGGATGACCACTTGTATTTGATTGAGTTTGCATACAATAATAGCTATCATTCCAGTATTCGAATGGCTCCATTCAAAGCTTTCTATAGTATGAGATGCATATCTCTAGTTGGTTGATTCAAAGTTAGTGAGGCATCAGTTATAGGGCCTGACTTTGTATTCGATGCCTTAGAAAGAGTCCAGTTGATTAGACAAAGACTCTGGGCTTCCCAGAGCCAACAGAAGTCTTATGTAGATGTTCGCAGAAAGGATCTCGAGTTCGAGATTGGTGACCATGTCTATCTAAAGATCTCTCCCTTGAAGGGAGTGAAGAGATTCAGCAAGAAGGGAAAACTCAGTCCCCTATATGTTGGTCCTTTTAAAATTCTTAGTCATTTTGGCAAGGTAGCTTATGCGCTCGAATTGCCTTCAGATCTAGCCTCAGTTCATCCAGTCTTCCATGTCTCTTGCTCAAGAAGTCTATAGGTGACCCAGCCATTGTAGTCCCTATTTAGAACATAGATGTTTAGAACATCCTCTCTTATGAAGAGATCCTAATTGAAATCCTCGACTATCAGACTCGTAGACTGAGAAACAAAGAAGTCCCTCTAGTCAAAGTTCTTTCGCGAAATCAATCCGTTGAGGGAGATACTTGTAAAGCAGAAACAGATATGCGAACCATGTATCCTCACCTCTTCTCCGCCAACTCAGATAAAGCTCAAGGTAACATTTCTCCTTAAGCTTTTCAATTTCAGGTTCAGACTTTAGTTGCAAGCTTGGTATATAGTTCATGTTCAAAATTTCATCACACACTTGGTATTAAAGACCATTGCATATTAGGTCATGTATTCATGTATCAGTTCAGTTATATAATCATGCATCAGACATGCATTCTCATTGTGAGAACTTTGGTTCATCAGAAATCTCAGCCATGCATTCATGAATCGTTACACAAGCATTAGATATACATGCTCAGCATGATATATTCAGTTATCAGTCATGTCAGTTATGAAATCATCTATCAGTCATTCATGTTCAGTATTTATGTCGGTTTATGTTCTCCCCTCATTCTCATTTAAGGATGAATGTTGTCAAGGGGGAGATATTGTAATACCCCATTCTTTTTCCTAGCTTGAAATTGTCCCAAGAATGTTAGAAGCTTTATTTGAAATATGAATCCACTTTTGTACATATGGAATTTTTAAGATTTTCACTTTTTATCATATGGGAAATTTCATTATCTTTCCTACGATACCAAGTTCATCTAAATCTAGTATCAGAGTGAAAAGTTATGGACGTTTTACCGAGTGCTGTCAGAATTGCCTAGGTGCGACGGCCAGGTTGACGGACCGTCGATCCAGCTACGGACCTTCTCCTTAATTGTTGCAACAAAGGCAGTAAGAAAACCTTATGGATAAGGTGCAATGGACTGGTTGACGAATCGTCGAACTTGCGACAGACCATCCCCAAGCCGTCACTACTTAGGCAGTGAGTCTTTTTCCTCGTTCACGTGCGACGGTTAAAATGACTAACTGTCGAGCCAGCGATGGACTATCGCACATCCCGTTTAGTTATTTTTAATTCATTTTTAAAGGGGCTTTTTGGTCTCTAACCACCCGTTTATATACCTAGTAATATCCGACCAGGGCTCCAAAAAAAATTCATTATTCTTCCACCACATAAAAAATTAGGGTTTTCCCCCTAAGAGAAACCCTTAAGAAAAAAAATCCAAATCTTCTTCCATAAATAAGAGATTCAAATTCTTCAAGTTCAATAACTTCAAGAAACTCACAGCTTGTCCTAACCGGTGGCGCGGTATTGACACCCTTCCAATTGGGGTTACAGATTGGACCCCAACTCAGCTATAATGTATTACTTGGGGTATGTCGGTTAGATAACTACTTCCCACAGTTTTAGTTATAGAAATTAGGACTGTCAGATACAGTCATTCAGTCTCACAATAGAACCTAGATAGTTCTACAAAATTCAGGACTGTCAGATATAGTCAACTCAGAATAGTATGAAACTCAGCTAGCTCCATCAGATTCAGGATTGTCAGATACAATCACTCATGTTATCAGTTATATTAGTCATTAGAACTCAGTTACCAGTCATGTTAGTTATCAGTAAATTCATGTTATCACGATCTCAATTATAGTTACTATGTATTCATACATGCATTCACACGTTTAAATTAGTCAGTTAGTCAGTATTGTTCATGCATATGAACCCCATGCATTCAGACTACCTCACATGCATACCAGTATATTCCAACGTACTGACGCATTTGCTCGTTGGTGTTTTATACCATAGGTTCAGAAGCACGTGCTCCAGAGCATCATTAGCATTCGAGTCTTAGCAGTCAGAATTAGCAGTGAGTCCTCATTCTTCGTGGACATGACCATCACTTTATTATCTAATTAATTAATTTATTAGTTGGAGTTAGTTGGGGATATGTCCCATCAACTCCCTATTCAGACATTTTAGTCAGTTAGAGGCTTTTCAGACTATCATGTTCAGACAGTTATTTCAGTTGTTTTGGGTATTTGATACCCCATCCAGATGTTATGTTTTTATCAGTTATGTTACAGTTTTTAATCTTATGGCCTTCCAACCTTTATTTCCGCAATAATTCAATATATTATGCAGTATACAGGCACAAATATCAATCATGGGTTAGCTTGTGGTCCTTTGGGGTCATGACCATCATGTAGCATTTCGGGTACCAGATTCGGGGCGTTACAGAGATTAACTTATTCATTCATCAAATCAACTTGAGGAGGTTAACTAAGCCCTAAAATTATCTATTAATAGTAGCTATTAGTTTATTATGAAATGTACAAATAGTCCTTGAATGTTAATCACAAAACTAGTGTTCACTCTTGATTTTTTATGACACTTTTACTTGGATATTTTAATGGGTGAAAATAGTTTAGGATAAGTTTGGCCTGATTGGTCCATATTAGGCCATCTTGGTCCAATCATGAGTGAAGTTGGCCCACTATGACACCATCTCAAGGATAATACCAAAGCATTGATAATCTCTAATGGAACTAGCGGAGGTGCTTGAGACTAATAGGATAATGACCACACGCTAACAGAAAAATAAGAGAATGATCTAACTAGGATTGTAGGAGGCATCAACATTCCTCAATAGAATTATGTTTGACATACACTAGTGGACAAGTTTCTCTTCAATGGCCCTAGGAGAAGTGGTAATCTCTTATTGTCCATACGATATGCTAGCATCGTATAAATAGATACTCTTTCCCCATTGTAAAGGATCGTTTGTTTTTTCATCCTCAAACTTTAAGCAATAAAATATCATTATCTAAGTTTTTAAGTATTCTCTATTTTAGCTATTTAATGCTTTCTTATTATTTTTTTCGATCTCAGTCAAGTCTCACACTTAACTGAAAGGGCCTAATACATGGCTAACATTATAAATTTATTCCTAATCTTTTCCTTATTCAATTTGTTTGATATTATATTTATAATATTTACCTTTTGACAAACCTATACTACTAACCTAAAGCTAAGATTTTAATGCATGATCTTGACTTATGAATAAATTCAACTATACAATAAAGTCGATAAACAGTTGGCACCTACCATGGGGCCATAACAAGTGTGTGTTTGGGGGGGGCTCTAATTCTTGTTTCTCTTATTTATTTCTGTGTTTTAGGTTATAGGAAAGGGGGTATAACCAATTATGATATTCATATGGGGACCTTGCCCTTGGAGTGTCGAGGGAAAGGAATTTACACCACCCTCCAAGCATGAGAAAACGTAGAAGAACTTAAAGGATGACGCTACACTCTTTTTTCCTTTAACTAGTTTTGTCCGAAAAAGGGTTTTTAATGAGGTTGTAGTAGGGACCTTCGGAGAATTATGATAATTTTTTGTGCCCTCTCATGGTAATAATAACTGAATAAATGAAAAAGTTATAGACATTAGCGTTTGTATATACTTTTTGTTTTGAATTCTGCTTCAATTTTTGGAATAAGATTTCTCAGTCAAACCGTAAATTGGCCGTGAACAGCCAGGGACTCCGAGGTTAAAACCTCATATCTTCATTATTCATAAGGAGGAAGCACTAAGGGAGATCTCCCCATACCACGAAGGGGAAGCGAGGCTACAACTTCAGGATCCACATGAAGGACCGCCAAAAAAAAAGTCTACACAACCCAATACTAAGACTTAAGACTGGCTTCCACAAGCAAAGGTGCTAGGAATATGTCCTCGATAAGAATCTTACCATAAAATTCTTATGGACTAACCATATGATAGCATCAAAACTTGTAATCCTTACATAATCAGGACAAAAAGGCCAAAAGATATGCAATCCTAAAGTTTTATCTATGCAAAATTATATCGAGATCCAAAGTCTACTCTATGAAAGCCTATTATGGCTAAAATGAGAAGACACAATCGCTCTCATGATAAAGTACCTACGAGATGTCTAGACTTTGACACACAACATCATGAAAAATAAAAAGGGATCCCTCCTCGATCTAATGAGGTACTAAAAAAAGGCTAGGAGTAGCTTCGGTCAAGTTTAGACTTGACTTTAATATATGACATGGAGAACACACAAAAATAAGACAAAAAATAGTTAACTCATGTATCCATCATTGTGAGCCCCCAAATTTGAGATATTCGGCCCATATAACCTCATGAATTTTAGTCCAGAAAGATTCCCTAAAGAGAGAAATGCCTTGGATAATCCTTAAAATGGACTATCAGGGACAGGCACAAAGAAAAAGAATAAGTAATGGAATTTTTATGACCAAACCAAGAGATAAATTTCTAGAAAATGAAATAACTAGAAGGAGTGGCTCTCGGGGTAAGCATAAAGTGGACAATCAAGACCCTTTTTATTAATCATTACAATAGAGTCCTAGAAGAGAAATCGAGTTACATTAAACAACTCAAATTATCAAATAAAAATTACATATAGTAAAGATAATGTAGAAACCAAAGAGAAGTACAAACTCATCATGTAATAAAAAAGAATAGCCAAGTTGGCAAGGTAACACTGGAAGGATAGCCAGTAGGGGTGATAGGCCCCGAAGCTTTGTGAATCCCACAAGCTAAATCATATTACATGTACTCTTATTTAATGCAAGTTCTCCCAATAGTAACTATGTATCAAGGAGGGAAAGTTGCGTTAGAGAGTGATTAATTGACCTGTCTTTCTAAAAGATATAGGAATAAATGACTCCCTCATTAAAAGCCTAATCAACTACTCCTTCTCACTGTATTACCTAGTTCCTACTTTGCCCTTTATAAAGTAACTCTAGCAGCTAAGAGAATCACTGGTGTTAAGGACAAAGGTAGAGTAGGAACTAGGAAGGAGGCAATAGTAGGGTAGAAGGGGAACTTAAGAGATGGAAAACGTCAAATACGATATTTTTCATCCAGTAGTTAATTAGGACACATGTTGATGGATACTGTGTTGGAAAACCATATTTATGAACAAATAATGGGAGAAAGGAATGCCTTTTTAAGCTTGTAGAATAGGGTACTATTTGACCCAGAAATGAGGAGGTGCTACTCGACAAGAAATATTTATTAAAAATCAACCAAAGGAAAAATGTACCTTGCAAAATAAAAGGCACACAAATGACAATATTTATTAAAAACCCAAAATATAAAGGAAATATACATCCAAAAATGAAATATAAAAGGCAGGAAAATAAAAAAAATATTTAGTTTCTCTGCCCTAGGATGTCTTTAGGAGGACCACCGATGGAACTCAAACTAGGACTTCCCTCTGTCAGGAACTTCACTCCCTAACTGGTCTATCAGGTGTTGGGCTCTGGTTATCTTAACCTCCAAGTCCAGTTGTCCAGACTTTACCTTCTCAAGATCTTTGATCCAAGTAAGTTAGGTCTCAATCACTTAATAGAGACTCGAAACCCACCACTTAAGAATGTATTCATAATAAACCAGATCTTCTCTTAGACTGATAAAGCTCAGCATGGTCCAACATAATAGTAAGGCATGGAGGTCGAGCCTCATCTAAAGGTTTAGGGTGGTGTCCTAAATTTTTATAAAAATCTTTACCCATAACTTGCTTTGTTTTTGGAGAAGCCCCTTGATCATATCTGATAGTGCCACGTGTGTTCAATCTAGCCTCTTAATTTCTAGAAGTCTTTTTGGGGGTTTTCCTTAAAGGCTTCCCTATCTTACCTAGTCTTCTTAATTTGGAGCTTGAGGGCATTGATTTTATAGTTACTCTATACAAGGTACTTGACCAATAAAGACTTGATATAGTTGGCTTAGATCCACTTCTAGCATGACACAACGTACCTCCAGAGTTTATTTCTCATTTTTCCACCATTGTAGATTCTTAACAACCAAAAGGTTGACTTGAATAAAGGGGGAAAATGGAATGATTTTAAGAAAAAAAGGGCAATTATTTGACAACATTGAAGAAAAAAGGTTTTCTTACCCTGGATAAGGCATGGAAGTAGGGTTCTTTGGTCAGAGGGAACTCTTAACCTTAATATGGGACTCCCACAGCTGAGGTAAGGGATTGAAGAAAGGTGTGAGAGTAATCACGAGACCAGTAGTGGTGCATCATTAGGATGAATTGAAGATCCTTTACAATAACTCATACCCTTAGATTTATTCTTGAGAGGTGGAGAGTCAACCTTGTTAGAGTCATCTACCACTACCACCTCCGTGGATGGTCTTTTCTCTCCTGAAGAGTAAGGGTTGCAACTGGGACCTAGGCCTACTTTGCTGCACTGAGAGTAGATTGAGCAGCTGCACTATCCCCCATGGGACATATCACAACCCAATTCTTGGATCATGCGAGAACCTACCAAATTTTAACCAAGATAGGATAACCCTTACCACCCAACCATTTAACTAAATCTAGATGATATATTAAACACTTTTTAAAATAAAAAATCCTTTAAATGAAAGAAAGATATCCTATCAATATGTTCATAACATGATTACATTGTAGAAATAACTAACAATTTTCCAGAACCTAATATAAATTGGTAGAAAATCACTAAACAATGTAAAAGGGATAACTCAAGACATAACATCCCTAAAATTGTAAGATGATAGAAGCTGTTAAGGAATAATCACTGTCATACCTATGAAAACTTCCAACTAACCTGCAATATGATTATATGCCCAAATGGAGATGTAGTAAGTATAGTATCAGTACAACTAGAGGCGATTCCAAGATTTTAAGAAAATAAGTGCACCATTAATTTAAAAATAAGATCTTAAATTTTATAATTGAAAACAACTTGTTAATAAATTGTCACAAAAAGTAACAATAGTTTATAATTGTATTTGATGAGACTTCATATTTTAAAAATGATCTATTCTAGCATCATTACTTACAGTTCCAAATATCTTATGCTCTATCTTACAAACTAAACAAACATTCAAAAGTTCTTCACCAATGTTATTACATGGATTACTTTTTATGAGCATCATTGAGGAGAATGCTCTTTCCATACTTGTAGTAGCAACAGTCAAAATCAACATCAACTTCACAAGTAAATAAATAAGAGACCAAGATTCATTCAATTTTGTTTTAACCATCTTAATAGAAAGATCCTCCATCCCCTTAAAGCTGGGAAACTTGCTATCATATTCTCGAGCATAGACAATGAAACTACCAAGATGATCATCGAGATCTCAAAGTTGGTTATTACCGAACTCACTTTTATAATATCCGGCCAACTTTATTATTCTACTCTTATCAAAATTAGCAAATGAATCAAGTATATTCAAACTATCCATACTGAGAAGTAAGTCACCAGTCAACAACAACAACAACAGTAAACCCAGTATATTCCCATATAGTAGGGTCTGAGGAGGGTAGAGTATACAGTCTATACCACTACCTCTAGAGAGGTTGAGAGGCTGTTTCAAATGGACCCCCATCTCAAGACAAAAAACAGTATGAAAGAGCAACAAAAACATAGAATAGGATAAAATAACATATGTATGACATCCAGAAACATATTATACATTATCAAACACAGGACACCAAGTTCAACCTAAATGCTGACTGCGACTCATTCACATCCTTAGCCCTCTATCCTAATGTTATTCCTCTACAAATTCCTATCCAGAGTTATGTCCTCAGTCATCTGTAACTGCTCCAAGTCATGCTTAATCACTTCTCTCCAGCATTTCTTTGGTCTACCCCTACCCCACTTAAAACCTTCAACGGCCAACCTCTTACATCTACAAACTGGGGCATCCGCGCCCCTCCTTATCACATAACCAAACCACCTCAACCTCACTTTCAGTGAGTAAGTCACCAGTCATAACATAAAAATGATTATTGAGCTCTTGGAGTTGTAAATCAATAACTGCATAAAACACTTCTACAAAAAGTGATAAAAATGTGAAATTTTTAACATCTTATGCATTTTCACCCATTTTTGTAATCAGAACATCATGTTTTACACAAAATAAATAAACCTCATCCATCAAGACTCTAAATCACTCACTCTTATTATTTACAATTTTTTCTTTGAAAGGTTACACACCCTATAACATTAATAATATCTTGATCTTTATTTTTTAACACTTGTTTAATTCATTTGTAAGAAGCAATATCTTTATCATCAAATGCAACGCAAAGATAAATTCAAATTCTTGAATTTTATGTAAAAGATTTCCTGATGTACATTTATCAAGATCATGTGGAGAATCTTCTTTCATATCTTTAAGAACATTAATAATTGAAGAAAATATAATCATGATATTTTCCAAGGTCTTAAATTAAGATTTCCAATGAGTTTCACCTAGTCGTTGGAGGTCATGTTCTTAATTTAGTCCTTTCTCAGTAAGAAAATCTCCAAATTTAAGCAATGCTTCTAACTTTTCAACTTGGTCTTATTGCAGTAAGTTCCTACCTTTAAAAGATGTTCCAATAGTATTTAATAAAATAGTGACAACATTATTTTTTTCACATCAGTGTGTAGTTTAGAAAGAACCTTAAGTGTCAATTGCAATTAATAAGAAAATCAATGAATACAATATGCAGATAGAGCATCTTTCAAAATTAAACACTTTAGGCTATTTTTTTGTCCTTGCATATTACTAGCCCCATCATAACTTCATCTATATAATTTTGATAGACATAATGAGTGATCCTCAAGTAAAGAATAAATTACTTTCTGCAATGATCTTGTGGATGTATCACTGATATGGACAATATACAAAAATCTCTCTATCAACTCTGTATTTTTATTAGTATATTATAAGGCTAAATCTATTTTCTCTTTACGTGACTTTTCCTTCAATTCATAAATTAGTATTTCAAAATGATCACCATCCAATTCTTTGATAATAGCTTTAGTTATTTTATTAGCATAAGCATCCACAATCTCATTTTAAATTATAAAACAAATCATCTTATCATTTTTTGGAGCATGTTGTGATATTACCTTTCCCACATCTGGATGTTTAACTCCATGAAATTCAAAAAGCTCAAAAAAATATAATGACTCTCTAGGTTATTTTCTATATTTCCACACTATTTAACCATTTAGAGATTTTCTATAGATTCCTTTAGTCATTTATGACTTGATCGAGCTAACAACTTGGTTATCGAGTTATTCGTTGGTTTTTAAAGCCAATTCCCTATTTTAAAGTTTTCTCTATGAAAAATTGGGTATCGAGCCTAAACTATAGGTAAACAACCTTATATGCTAATTTTGACAATTTTGTTAGATCTAAAGTATCAAATTTAGGTTAGGGTGACTTTGGTTTGGATCTCGAGACCTTTGAACTTATTTTGGGCTATTGAGTGGATTTTGGTTAAAATGGACATTAGATGTGGGACCCATATTTCATCAAAATGATCCCAAATAGAAATTTCAATGGCACCGTGAGTTTAGAATGTTGATTTATGTAGGGTATCATAGTTTGTTTATGCTCACAGGATTTCAAATGAATCATGCGATAATAGTTTTTACACTTGGCCAAAACTGTTGGTTTAAACTTTAGCTAGTGCAGGGTAAAAATGGTCTTCGCATTTGCGGGGAACTTGGATGCATTCGTGAAGGACAAAGTAAATGAATATCACAATCAAAATGACTTGGCCTCATTTTTAGGCTCATGTTCGCGTTAGCAAAGGGTAATCCAAATTAAGTGTCGTGTTTGTGATGGGGTCCCTACAATCACAAATAAAGTACCCCTTGCAATACTTAAGGATCTGGAAATTAGTCCCTTATTCATTTATTTCATTTCTTAAGTCTAGAAATTTAGAAGGCTTAGAAAATTATGGATTTTTATCATTAGGTGTGTGGGGGCAAATTGGAGAGAGCATTGGGGGCTTTTTCTCATCTAAATTTTTGTAAGTTTCTATTAATTTCTTAATTAATTCTCCATTTTTTGTGGGATAATTTGAGGAAATATTTGGGCTCAAATTTCACCAATTTTGAGGATAAATAATCTTTGAGGTTAGAGGGATGCTTTGAAAGTTTCAAAGTTGTGATTTTGCAACTAGGCACCATATGAGATTTTCAGCTTGATTTTGGATCTAGAGCAGTTATATGTAATATGGGTATTGTTATTCTCATATTAATATATTGATAGTTATTTTTATAGCATGGCGTCATAAAGAGGCTTATCAGAAGGAAAAAGTTCTGATCTAGCGGACTTTTACGAGCTTCGCAGACGTCTAGGTAGAATACGCTTACTTCCCCATAGATTGAGATTTATTATAATATTAGTAGAGTATTACGCTAGATTTGAGATTTAGTGCCTACTACCTTACTCATTCAAAAATTCAATGAATTGTTGCACATCTAAATTACTAACTTATAATGAGAGGCTATAACTTATAAAGTTTGTTTATTTGGGATGTAAACTTACTGGTATCAAATGTTCATTCTTCCCAAAAAGATCATGAAACTGATAGAGAAATTATGCAAGACCTACTTGGGAAAAAATATGTCAACCTATAGGAGCAAAAGGGTTGAATATAGTGCACTTATGTACATAAAAAAGAGCTACCATAATTAAATAACTTTGTGTTCTTACATAAAAAAAAGATTGTTTATGGGTAAAATAGGTCTATATCTACTATATAAAGATTGAGGTAGTTGTAAATTATTGAATCATTGGTAATGCTACATGGATAATTAAGAACATTATAGATTCAATAAGGTTTACCATGGCTACTCAATACTTGAAGGGTGTTTTATGCAACACATTAAACACAATGGTACAAGGGGAATATTCAACCAAGAAAATGTATACCTCCATCAAACCACTCGTTGTAAAGATGCAATGGAGGTGTCTATCTTCTTACTCAGCTATTCATCCTCAATAATTTTTTTTTTGGTTGGGTTTGCATAGAAGGGGTCCTATAACTGCTAGATTTTAGAAGATTGGTATTTGTGTGCCTGGTGCATGCTGTTTTTGTGGCGATACTAAAGGAATATTAGAATATTTTTTCTGATTATCAGGATATAAGGTGTTTGTGAGAAGAATACAGCACTGGATAGGTGAAACAAGAATAGTGAGAAACTGGAAAGATAAGATTTTGAGGGCTGTGTATTGGGCTAAGAAGAAATCTGGTAAGGGAAGAATTTTCAACAATGCTTTTACAATGATGGGGATAGTAATCAAGAGAGAAAAGAATTCAATATGATTCCAAAGGGCTAATTCTAGCTAAAGTGATTGACCAAGGAGATATCCATTCACATTCACATTAGAGGTGCAATATTAAGTTAGTGGCATCCATGTCTACAGTTATTAAATCACATGCCTTGAGATGGTATCTGTAGTAGTTATTTATCTGATTTCACTTGTATAGTTTTTAGCTTTGAAGTTTATTTTCTATTGTATTTGACATAGCTAGTAGGGAAGGTGAGAAACCTGTGCTTGACCTATTTAGCTTTGTAATAAATTTCACTTTGGTATTAGCAAAATTATTAATTACCCCAAAAGAGGGTCGTTTTTATGTAGAATTAACCTATTCCTCCTTCCATTGAGCTAACTTGTTGCCTTGGACTTATTTAAACTTATTTAACACATATTAATGGAACTTTGAAGCCTTAGTCTAGTTTTGGGTAGAAATTACCATAGTATGGACTTTCAAAGTTAGTAACAAACCATGTCGATCCTCTCTTAGGTTAAATATCCTAATTACATTCTTGTAGGCCTAGAAAGACTTCTATTATGACCTGAGACTATTCCCTAGTCATAACATGGTACATATAATCACAAGTGACCCATGGTCTAGCAAAAAACTAAGAATATTGATAATAAGTGATATTAAAAACACTTATGTGAAAGTTGAACTGAATAATAAAATAAATATTCAAATTAATCCAATCATTAATAACCAAAGATAAGATCACAAGATGAACAACTAACTATAATTCTTAAAAGGGTCTACTAAGATAAGTTGCTAGGACAAGCCCTCAGCTAACTCCATATGCTTGAAAACTGGGAATGACAAAGACAAAATGAAATGTAATGCTGACTTTGGTCCTCACATAGTGAGGACTCACAAAAATTAGTACTACTTATATGGTAAAAGATCATACTAGGCGCGATCCAGATATTGAGTATCAAAACCTATATTCTAAGATAATATATCATAAAAAAAGTATGCGATCAGTACTTTAAATGTACTAAGTATGTGAGATAAGAAAATAACTAATTTAAGGTAAACATGGTACATTTATCATGGTAATCTAATATAAGATCAAGTAATGGACATATGCTGCATAATGAATTAAATGACTGAATATAAGTTCATGATAAAATCTAGATCTGAACTATAAAGTGTGGATTGTGGGATCTACTGATGACCAACATACCTAATTTGAGCTAATCGGGGTCCAACTGGTAACCCTAGTTGGAAGGGTGTTTAGTACCTTTCAAGGGTATGAACACCGACTGATATGGATCTATTAAACTAATGTCCAAAAGGACTAAGATGTCAAGCTTGGCCTAATAGGTTCCCTTTTAGAACCTACAGTAGCATCAAAGTTTTGGGACTTAGGGACTTCTACTAAAAGTCTAAACCTAACTAACAATTGAGCCTTCATCCCTACTCCTGCTTGTTGCTAGGTATTACTCCTAACTAAATGCCACTAACAACCATAATACTTAGTGATAATAATAATCTAAAGACTGTAATAAATGCATTATTTGATAGAATTCAAAACATATAAGCTAGGAAATATACAATCCAAAAGTATATTCATGAAATCCTAGGTTATCGGGTGTTCATAATCCACCATCTCTAAAGAATGCAATATTCATGTCAATTTTGTAAATTGAATGAATTTATTGAATTCAATGTCTCAGGTACAAAAATAATGTATTTTACAATGTAAGTAAGGTTTATGATCATAGTCAAGTAATAACACTGAAATATATGCTAAGATGGGGATTATAACTTAATTACACCAAAGGATTGAGATATCAATGAATTTACCAATATCCATAAGCCCTATATTATAAAAAGAAATTGAGCTAAAGAGTTGGGTTAACTTTGGGACTAAATGGGATAAATGATACCCATTGATGAAATCCCACATACTTGGTGAACCGTAATGATTTCTTTAGAACTAGATGCCTGGGAAAGATGAGCCCCTTGCTCTACCTTATGGAAAGTAATCATCTCTTTCTCTATTTGAAACCAAGTGTTGGATATTATTTTAAGTAATGAGGTATTAGGGTAATATTAACCTCAATAGTGACCCTTGGGCTACCCAAAATGATATGGTTTTGGTGTTAAAAGTGTGGGAAAAGGTAGATATTCCCTTCTAAAAATCATAACTAGAAACAGCTGGGAGGGACATACAAGACCTCCCTGCGATTGTGGGACCAACCTATGATCATGGATTACACTCGTGGTTGGGAGTTATATGAGAGATCTCTAAACATAATCATACAAACCTTGATATGATCGTGGAATCTACCTATATTTGTACCTTGGTTTGTATGTTTGATGGTTATATTAGGACCGTACGTGAGACTAACCCTCGTACCTAGGATCGTGTTATTAAGGCATAAACGTTTTTCCCTCTCGCTGTATGAGGGTATACTTTGTCAAATTTTAGATTTTAGGATTTGTCTTATCAGAAGTGACCATTATACGATCGTATGATGTAACCATGGTCATGGTTTGGCTCATGGTGTCTTACTGTAGAGCGGTGCTTCACTGAAATAGCTATAGCTAGCTTTTTACTCTGATGTCGGATTTATGAAAAAGTAGATGAATTGGAAAGATAAATGCAAATATATATCATTTGGATAGTCTGGAGCTTAAAGATTCATCATAATCTGGATGTGATGATTATTAAAAACTGATCCTTTCTGAAAAAAATGGATTGATAAGTGATGTTATGACTTTGTTAAGGGCTAGGGGTTCTTGTAGTCTTGGTACATGGCCAAATCCCCTTTTATACTGTTAATACTTGAGGTTTCACCCTACATGTACTTGAATTATGATTATATCCTTGGCTTCAATTTTTCAGAGCATTGAACCTTCTTTTATTGCCTTATATATACATTCTTGAGCCTTTGCATGATTTCCGACACCTTTCTAAATATTGACTAGACTTGTTACCTTAAAATAACTTAAAATACCAGTTCGAGTCTTGCACTTACAATTTACTTATGATACTGAATTTCTAGTTCAAATCAAGAATATATGATTTTAGAGTTTGATTTGAGTCTGACATTTATGGTTCACTTATGATATTAAAGATCCAGTTTAAGTCCGGTGGTAATGTATAAAAAAAGTTCATATATATGGTTTTTATTGTCAATTACTTTATAATTATTATTTTTTTCAGTGGTCCTATTTTGATTGTATCCATCAAACTTTTGAGGGCTCAACTGGGTTACCTTTCTCTTGTTTGTGCCTTCTTGGCTTGTGGGGCCCTAGTAAGGTTGCAGTTAGATCTTATTACTTAGACTTTCTTTACATCATAATTTATTATCAATTATAAGGAGTATTATCTTATGTTTTCCCCTTTATCCCTAACTTTAGTTTATATTTCTGCTTCTTGTTATGCTTTTATTGTGATTTAGCTAAGTTGGCCGATGATGCCTACTGAGTACCCATTGTTTTGGTAATCATACTACACTTCAATATCTTTTCTAATATAGATCTGAGTACTAGTCACCATTATTGATGATGCATCCATCTTTCTTTTGGGACTCAGAGATAAGGTGAGCTTTCAAAGTTAGAGCTAATCTTCTCTCCTTCTACTATTTTTGGATAGTCTTTAATTCTGAGACTATTTGTATATTGACATTATTTAGTACTTAAGTTTTTATATTAGTGGCTCTTGTTTTGACCTTACTAGGTAATGGATTGTATTGTTTTCTTTTTCTCCACTTTTATTTAGTATCTTGCATCCATATTTACCTGTTTACAATCAAGTTGCATGCTTTATTCCTAATATTTCTTATTCCATCCACCAATTATCCCATTATAAGTGTTCTGCATTATGGTTTGTCTTACCTAATGGTGTATTAAAGTAGATGCCATCACGACTTAAAAACTTTGATTATGAAAAATTGTTATTAGAGCATAGGTTCATTGGTATTGTTGGTACTACAACAAGTATCTAGTAGAGTTTCATGGATTGGAATGATGTCATCCATTTCTTATCTTCGTGAATCTATAAAACCTTTTTAGGAGAACTTTACTTTCATCATTTATTTTATGCATCAGTCTGTGTTGGTTTCTAAAATTTTCGTTGTCTCACTTTCTCGTAGATGGTCAAGACACGAGTTATGACAGTTGGAGATGAGGACCCGAGTTCACGGCTAGAGCTCTTGTTAGAGGCCATGGCTGACCTAGGGTTCAAAGTTATGTGAGAGCTTTAGCACTATCCCCATACAATGGTCAGGATAGAGAGCCTTTACTAAATCCTGCTATTTCTCCCTACCCAGAGATTCTGCCACCCCATCCATTGATGGTATAGGGTGTAGAAAGGCTCTATTTGGTTTATTTTTTCTTCATTACTCAAAGATACATTGGTTTAGTTTTTGTATTTGCTTAGCCATGCACCATCTAATGGTGCTTAACTAGAAGATGAGAGTGGTACAAATGTAGGGGCACAATCTATAGCTATGGATCCTAGATTTAAGGTCCCTCAAGAACTTGTGGTTGCTCAGTTGATAGCCTCTTAGCCAGCGGTGTCTACTGAGGAGTAGATGATGTTGGGAAGATTTCAAGGATTTATTCCACCTAGATTTTCAGGGGCTCTAAGTAAGGATGCATTTGAGTTCTTGATTTCTTATGAGGATAGGCTTTGTAATTTGGTCCCAATTAAGACTCGTAGGGTTGACTATATTACTCTTATTTGGACTAGTAGCTAGACATTTATGAAGGAGCTATCATAATATCAGACCAGCTGGATCTCCTTCATTGACATTGTAAAAAAAATTTCGTTGAAATTTTGTGCGTAAATGTGTCTGGATCCTATCTTCGAGAATGATTTATAATTTTTCTGGATGTCATTTCTTAGATTTTGACCCACCATTTCGTATAGCATCGAATAAGATTTCCAACGATATGTGGATCACCCAAAATGGACAGTCGAGCAATGAGTTACGACCATTCCGATCAAACTACGACCATTTCGATCGAACTGTGAACAGTAAAATGTGCAGGAAAAAAAATACAGCAGCCAGGCAATTTTTTTGGTCAACTTCAAATGATCATAACTCCTTTTACATAATGAACTGTGTGAGCTGCTATATATCAACAGATATCCCTGAGAGTCTTCTTTCCAATGAAATTGGTTTCATCCAATTTGGACATCGAACTAAAAAGTTATGGCCAATTTACTTCAGCCTATCGGATAGATCACTGAAGGGCAAATTTGACATTAACTGATTTTTAAAGGTATTTTGGTCATTTTCCATTATGGTAACCCTCTATATATACCCCCTTTGAGCTGAGAATTGTCATTCATTTTCTCTCATTTCTCTTATATCTCTCTCTCAAAATATATGCATATATATATATATATAGAAGAAGAGGAGTTAGGGTTAGGGTTCCAATTGGGGGAAAACCGATTCAAGGCTTCGCTTCGGGAATTGCTTCCGTCAATCTCTTCGGCCACGAAATCTAAGGTATGCAAGTGTTTATCTATGGGCTCTTTTCGTCAATAGATCCCACAAATCCTTTTTCAAAGACTCAAGATACATGTGTACATATATATATATGATTATACTTTCTAAATTTTCATTGTGTATGTGTGTAGTATTCACATGATGGTTGAGATATATGTGTGGGATGATTATGTGTGTTGGTTGAAGTATTGGTGTGTAGTATTTGTATGACGGTTGGTGATTATGTTGTTGAAGTTGATGATATCCAAGAAGAGATCTTTGTATGTTTGTGGAAACTATGGTTGTGTGTGATGTATAAATATATGAAATGGGTGATTGAATACTTGTAATCTTGATGAATCCACCTATGCCTAAGAAGTGCATGTAAGGTGTTTGTGAAAATACCTAAGAGACTAGAGATTTTTTTTTATAACATATTAGGTCCAAAATTAATTGATTATGAATATATGATGATTTAAATTGTTAAGCCTTGATTTATGCTATTATTCCATTATTTCCTTGTTATGACTTGATAATTGTTATTGCAAACTATATATTCCTACTACTGATTGATATGTCAAATATTTTTTAAATGTGAGTTGGATTATGAATTGAGAAATGTGGATGTTGAAGTTGAAGGATGATGATATTGTGGTGTATGAAATTGAGCATTAAAACTATGCCCTAAATGGTGCATGTAAGATGATTGCTAAAATGCCTATGTGAAGAAGAATTTAAGTATTTGACATGTTTGTTATCCAAATTATGATTTTATGCCATATCCATATGCTTAACTTATGTCTACCATATGTTTGACAAAATATTTAAGAGAATATGAAACTATGCATTGTGGTTCATTAGGTCTTAAAAGATAAATTCATGCTTTGTTCCTATGGATAGTTGATTTCCATGAATTTGTGGTGCGTTGTGGGTGTATGATGGAATGCCATGATAAATTGTTGAGGTAACTATGATGTTTGTGTGTAGTATTTTCTGTGGACCCAAAGCATGCTCCCCACGTGTTCGATTGGATGCTTATATGGAGAAATGAGGCCATTTGATTTGCTAAGTGTGAAGTCCTCAATTATATGTTGCGTATGATGGCCTATGGGCATGTTGTGTATGAGTTATCTATCTTGTGTTACTTTATTCTATTGTGTGCTGGGGGTACATATGCCTGAAATAGTCTGCTGGTCTAGAGCCGAGATAGTTTCACGGTAATCTCAATTGAGCGATGAACAATGAACTCCTGGTTAGTTTCAAAACTTAGGGAAAACTCAGTAATCTTAGAAATCATTCTTTATCGAATAATCGGGCCATGAAGCTTTGAAATCTTACATATCAATTCACTCTGTTACAGACCTCTATACATTTTGTGAGATAGTAAGCTTATATTAAAAGCAAGTGGCAATTAGAAATACTCCATCAGAGAATAGAATCAAGCGAACTCTGTCATATTGATAAAGTATCATAATGTGAGAACAGATTCAGTTCAGTTGAGTACAGTTAAGAACGGTTAAATGTCTTTCAGTTGGGAGTAGGATTCAGTACCGAGCGAGCTAAGGATGGGAACATTCCTACGAGTAGAGGGTTTGATTCCTGGTAGCAATCCTTATGCTCCAGAACTGCATTGCTAGCGTAGGTTGAGACATCTATCTTGCGAGTAGAGGGTTAGATGAGGTGGTTGTCCTGCTAGTAGAGGGTCCCACTATTCTCATTTGAGGTCTAGATAGTAGAGTGTCCTATGCAGTTGTCTTTACTGGTGGCACGATATTGACACCCTTCCAGCTGGGGTACAGGTTGGATCCCACTTGTGGTAAGTGGGGCATGTCAGTTAAATAATCACTCCCACAGTTTCAGTAACAGTCTCAGAAAATAACTCAGTTAATGTGCAGAAGTTGAGGTTGTCAGATACAGGCCTCCAAGTATTGCTATCATTATCATTGAGTAGAGAGAATTCCTGCGAGATGAGGGTTGCTCTCAAACTTATTTACTCATTATCATTATTGTTGAGTATAGAGACTTCCTGTTAGATGAGGGTTGATGTCAGATTCAGTTGTTCAGTGTTCCAGAGTTGGTGAATTTGAATATTAAATATCAGTATTATCAGTTATCCAATTTCTTAGTATGGATAAGTACAAATGTCAGCTCTAGTAGCTTCAAATACTCAGTATCTTATTATCAGTATTATTATTTTTAGGTGTCAGCGTTCAAAATGTAACATTTGGTGTCATGATGATTTCAGTTGTACTTTATGCATCCATGTTTGTATTATTGATCAAACATGTTTCAAAATTGGTAACTGCAGAGTTTGTATATATTTTATTCCAGCGAATACATATTATTCAGATTGTTATGTTTATGCCTAAGCCTTATATTTTTACCTTACTTTATCCTTGCATACTTGGTACATTCTTTGTACTGACGCATTCGCGCTATGGCGCTTTCCCCACCATAGGTTCAGAAGAGCGAAATTCAAAGTATATTTAGCTGTCAGCTTTTGTAGCAGTGGGTGCAGCAGTGAGTCCTTATCATTATAGGATATTCTATTTCAGTGTTTTGGTGATTTTAGTAGACGGAGTTTGTTGGGGAATTGTCCCTTCAACTCCATAGTTCAGATAGTGTAGAGGCTTTTCAGACAGATGTATTGATATTTAGTTTTTAGTACTGTATATTTAGATGTTTGAACCTTATGGCTAGATTTAGCCAGTTTCTGCATTTATCATATTATATTATGCAGTGAACAGATACGGATATCAGTGAAGGGTTAACTTGTGGTCCCTCGGTGTCACGAGTACCGTGTGGCATTTCGGTTCATGGGAATCGGGGTGTTACAGACATGGACTCAATTTTCTAAGTTCTTATTACAGAAGTATATGCTTCACAGCCTTTGAGAGCATTTGAGAGCTCAGTTCTTGAGATTAGAGTAGGGTTCTATGGCCGTCCTAGATTATGAGGCACGATTTCATGAATTAGCCAGACATACTACTGCTATCTTACCAGACTAGTCTGAGTGATTTTGGTTCTTTGTTAGAGGGCTGAGACTTCCTCTTTGTATGGCTAATAAGAGTTTGATTGTAGCTGGAAGGTTTTTTTTCTATGGTTTTTGCCTATTTCTAGACTATAGAGTAGATGCATAGTGAGGCCTAAGAGGCTGTGATAAAAGACCACATGTGTCTCACAATTTAGAGGTAGAGATTCTCTAGACAAGTACCCTCCACATCCATCCCATCAGTATCAGGATCAACCTAGTAGACCCATTCATGATATAATTTTGATCACTAATAAGGGACAACACAACTATTGTGATTACCTTATTAGAGTAATGGTCTGTCGTCGAGAGAAATATTTGGGTTTTCTAACTATGGTACATATTTTAGGTCAGTCGGATCATTTTATCAAATTGAAGTTCTTGGGTCATGCTATGATTGTGACGTATTCAAATATTATTCTAGAGAGTGTCCCCGACATAGGGCAGTTGTGCCTGTATTATAGAGTATTCAGTCACTTTAGGCAGTACTACCCCTAGATAGAGGTGGTATGTAGGGTATTAAGGATGGTTCCTAGGGTTCTAAAGGAGGTCCTCAGGAAGGTGGGATAGATGGTCGGTCAGGCATCTAGCCAGGTCACAGGCAAGATATTTTATATGTTATTTTTGGTAGGCCAAAGGTAGAGTCTTTGAATACTGTTATTGTATGTATAATTTCAGTGTGTTGTCAGCCAACTATATTTTTATTTCATTTGATATCCACGTATTCATTTGTGTCTACTTATTATGCGCCGCAGTTAGAGTTATCTATGGAGTGTTTATCTGTGCCATTGTGTGTTCTAATCTCGTAGGAAATTCTTTAGTAGTGGTTTGGGTTTATAGATCATGTGTTGTGACTGTTTGAGAGTTTGATACTTAGGTTTATCTTATTGTGTTAGATTTTGTAGGCTTTGATGTGATTTTAGGCATGGACTGGTTATCCCTTTATCATGCTATCATAAATTATTTTGCGAAGGTCGTCACTTTATTTATGACTGGTATACCCCTAGTTGTGTGGTAGGGTTTTGTAGTTGTACATCACTCCATATTATTCCTTATGGTTGAGCTAGAAGACTGTTATCGAGGGGCTACAAGTTTGATCTTGCTTATAATCATGATGTTAGTGCAAAGAGTTCTTTGCTTGATTCTGTTCTTATAGTCCATGATTTTCCTAATTTTTTTTCTACTGGTCTACCTAGCCTTCTTTCTGTGCATTATATTGAGTTTCTTATTGATCTCAAGCCGTGTACCAAACCTACTTCTATGGCACCGTATTGCATAACTAAAGGATATAACTCTTAGGTACCTCATGTCAAAGAAAAATGTTAAGCCTAGACTGATTCGATGAGTAGTATTGTTGGAAGAGTTTGACTTTGAGGTGAAGGACTAGAATGGCACAAAAAATTAGGTTGCAGACCATTCATACTGCCTAGAAGAGGAGGTGATGCTTAAATTAGGTGATGAGCTTGAGATTGATGATACTTTTCCAGATGATCACGTCTTGGTTGCATTACCAGACTTAATCTCTTGGTTTGCTGACTTTGACAATTATTTGGAAAGTGACCTCATCTCAAAAGATATGTCATTTCAGTAGTGAAAATAATTTATACATAAGGTATGAAGGTTTTTTTTTTTGGATGAGCCTTACTTATTTTGGTCCTGTGCTGATGGTGTAATTCGAAAATGTATTCTCGAAGTTGAGATGATGAGTATTCTAGAGGATTGTTATTCATCTTGGATTGAGGTTTACCATAGAGGTACCCACACTGACCACATGATTCTACAATGTGGTTTTTATTTGTCGATGATCTATAAAGATGCACATGACTATGCTCGATCCTGTGACCAATGCCAAAGGCAAGGCAATATCTCACAAAAGTATGAGCTCCCCATGACACCTATTCCTGAGCTTAAGTTGTTTGATCTGTGGGAAATTGATTCCATAGGTCTATTCGTGAGCATACATGGTATGAAATATATCTTGGTTTTAGTAGACAATGTGTCTAAGTGGGTGAAAGCAGTTATGTTTACCAATAATAAAGGTCGAAGTGTCACACCCTTTTTGAGGAAAAATATTTTCTCTCAGTTTGGTACTCCATGAGATTTTGTCAGTAATGGTGGGAAGATCAAGGTCTCTAATACGGAGATTATGTCTATTTTGGTGAAGGCTTTGAATGCCAACCAGATTGATTGGTTGAGAAAGTTATATAATGCATTTTAGTCCTACCGGATAGCTTACAAAACTCCCATAGGTGCCTCATCTTATCAACTCGTGTAGGGGAAGGCATGCTACTTGCTAGTTGAACTTGAGTATAAGGCACTTTGGGCGTTGAGGAAGCTGAATTTTGAGTAGAGTGATGCCACACACTAGAGAATGGACAAGATGAATCAGTTAGATAAGTTCTACCTCCATTATTATGAAAGTTCAACCTTGTACAAGAAAAAGATAAAGTTTTACCATTCCCCATGATTACTGTATTTCAACCTGGTGCAATTGAGCTAAAGCGAGATAGAGATGCCCCGTTCAAGGTGAACAGATATCGTGTTAAGCATTACATGGTAAATATGGAAGAGTCGAAAGTATGTGAGAATGTTAGCCTTGGCGATGTTTGAGTTGCCAAAGGTCCTGAGTCATTCTGTGATAGTAAATCAGGCGCTTCATGGAGGCAACCCATGGGATTGTCGGTGAAGTTTGAGTACCCAACATAGCTACATCGTTCCATGACATAAAATCAAGGGCTGGTTGGAAGGCAACCCAAAGTTTTAGTGTTGCTTTGTTTTTGTTTGTAGGTTATAAAGCATTGAGAAAAACCTGGACAATGGTAAAAATTGCAAAATTTTGGAAAAGTTTAGGTAGGTGGACCTATGACTCTACCTATGTGGTTGTAGGTCCAACCCATGATATTTAAGTTGAGTCATGGGAATCAGAAGAAATTTTGGGTATCTGTACTTCAACCTACGATCCCTACCTATAGCCTCGTAGGTGTAACCTATGACCCATAGGTTGGGTCGTAGGAATCAAACCAAAATAGAGTTGTAGGTGACTACCTACAAGCCCTACCTACGGGCCCATAGGTACTACCTATGACCCATAAGTAAGTGCGTAGGTAGGGTCAGAAAATAGTGGGTCAAATTTTTTTAATAAATACAGGTCACGTCCATGCGACCCGATTGAAACTTGCCACCCATGCCTTATTACCCAAACATTTGACATTTTAACACATCAACACTTCAGTTACAAATTCCCACTTGAATTCAAACTCTTCTACCCCCATTCAAAAGTATTAAAGGCAAACCCTACTCCAGATCTTCCCATTTGCACGTATTACATTGAGAAGTTGAGGCTAAATCAATTGTTCATCTTTTTCTTCTACAATCTTCATTAAAGGTAAGGTTTTCTTGGTTCTAATTTTATTGAAAAGTTGTTCTTGAATATGGAACTTTAGATTTAACTTAGAATAAAGTTGAACTTACTTAATTTTCATAGTCCATGAAATATTTGGAACCTAAAATTGTAAAAATTCAATTGATGCATTATTTTAGATTTAGGAAGCCTATGATCACATTAAAAGAAAAATAGAACATGATTAACTTGAATAACATTTAAAATACCTATGTAAATTAAGTGATTGTATGTTATAGTATTCGAATCTAGGCTGAAAATTGAAAATTTATCTGTGTTGGATGGGAATTTTGGGATAAAATTGAAATTCACTGAAATTTAACCCACGAAACCAACATGTGAGCAAGTAAGTTGAACCTACGAGCCCGTAGATATCCACATAGCTAACATACCTAAATCCCTAAAAGTTCAAAGGCTTTGTATGCTACTTACGAGGATACCTACCAACCCATAGGTACAACCTATCACCCATAGGTAGGGTTTGTAGGTAGCCTCTGAGTCAGGGTCTCAATTTTCCTCTCATATTCTACTCTATTATTATGTTTAAATCGCTGACAACTCTCTTTAAAAGTGGTATTGCACCCAAGTCTACAAAAAAGAAAGGCATTTAGTATAGGTTTAGAGATGAGTCTCTCGAATATAGTGGATCCGTAGAGGAGTACCCTGTGAGGGAGGATAGTGCATCCTTGGATCCATCTAGTCTAGGAGCTAGACTTAGAGATAAACTGTAGCTAAGACTTCTATTATATGGGATCTCAGCTCACACCAACAAAGGCACCTTAGTCCATCCCCAAGCTTTCCCACCCCGTGTTATCAGGGAAAGACATTAGATGAAGTAAGTTAAGACTTTATTACCACACTCTTTGGCCCCTCACTAGCTTGAAAAGTGAGAGGATGAGTCTAATTCTAGTTTAGGTGAGGAGGAGTCAATCGTCCCTCAGTCTATAAAGGGGTCAGAGTTTGCATTCGATATAAGTGCATAAGAGACAGATGCATCCCAGTCTATTAAGGGTTATGATATAATTCATGATACTTAGGAGGTTTCTACTTTAGTACTAGGTACTCAAAATGCTTCCACTTCAGCTTATGCCACTCAAGAGTCCATACAGATCTCCGCAGTACTATTTTTTTAGGACATTCTGAGATAGTGTATAGAGGGTATACAGAGTGTATATGATAGAGTTTAGTGTTATTACTAAGTAGGGTAGATTATGATAGTTCATTATTGAGGAGACTCATATTGAGTTTTTCTCTTTGGTAGGTTCACCATACCTATAGGGCACTTTTCACAAATATAGACTTGGTTGGATGGGCTAGCCTTTTGAATCTTAATCCCAGAGATTGTTTGGGAGTTTTATACTTCTTATGTGGTATCTGTGTATTGATTACCCTAGCTGAAGAAAGAGGGCAAGACTAACCCCTACTGACTCATACATTTGTTATATAAAGGTTAGGGTTAAGATATCTGAGTAAAGAATTCAATGATTATTATATGGGGTGGATTTTGTGGGGCCGAACAGACAATAGAGCTTTACCATAGATGATGGCTTGTGAAGAGTAGGCGCAATATGGAAGATTTTGATTAGAGGGCAAAATGGATAGACTTAGAAAGATAGGTAACTTAGTAGATAACTAAGCTTGGTACTGTTGCCCCTTGGGTTGAATGAATGGGGGAGATAAAGAAGACATTACTGCACTTCGTTGAGTTCAACATCTACAGAAAATATGATCACATGGGATCTAGTGTACTAATTACTAGCCTCATAGTTGGCTTTGATATTAATTTTTCTAGGTGTATCTGAGCCGAGATTCACGAGAAGGCATTTCTTGAGTTCATCACCCTTCCATTCTCTTGTCTAGTACATAGACTATGTGATACGATAGGAGTGCTAGCTATTCGAGAGAGTTATTAGAGGGTCACGACTACCCATATACTGGACATTAGGTTGATTAAGGATGACGCTAACCTTATTACACTACATAGACATCTTCCAGCCCAACCCACTTTGAGGGGCATTTTATTTCGTCTAAGTATGTTTAGAGGTCAATTTTTTTGTAGTGATTTTAATATATACAGCCAGAGGGCATAACCTTTATCTACAAGAGACAGTGAAGGGGATACATTCACTTTAGCTCTAGCTTTAGCTTATAATTTACCCCTTCACCCACTAATTTCAGGTATGGTTATTGTATCCATGGATTTTTTACAACAGTTGGTGGATCGACAATAGAAGTTTAGTGATTGCCATACTCATACTGAAGCCTAGTCGGCCATATTTTTTGGTTAGATCCAACCATGGATGAGGACCAAATTAGAGGCATCTAATGTGAGAGTAGAGGGTAGTCATGAGAGATCTGTAAGAGCATATTGACAATTTTAAAGCCCAAATAGGAGATTAACTTTGAAAGGCTCAGGCGCCTGATTTATTGAGCCTACACGAGGAGGTCAGATAGGACTTGAAAAAGGACACTACAGACTCTATGATTCCTCTTGGTATGGATGAGTAAAGGTGTACTCAGATGGCATTATGCGCCTCTTCTAATCATGCACCACCACCACCTCCTAGCGATGAGCCACATAATGCTCGAGCTAGGGGAAAGCCAACTTTTGATATCTAGAGTGTCCTAGGTATGTCCCTACACCCTTATATTTTATATTTTACAGTTTGCACTAAGGATTGAACATCACGTTTAAGTTGGGGATAGGGGTGTGCTAACCACCAAAATTTTTTTATCGTGTCTGTTTTTCCCCAAGGTGTGTTATCATAGTACGGATGACACATTTATGTATTGTGTTTTGTTATGATATGTGTTATTTTTTTAATTAGAAAAAATAATAAATAACCTAACTGCTGTCAACATGTTTTGTTTTTTGGTTTTAAGTGTTTGAGAAATATGATACCCCCACAAAAATTTTTATGAATTGTGTGTTGTGAATATATGTGTGACCACTATTGAATCTTGCTATGGCATTAGTCTTAGCGACAAAGTAATTGAGAAATATGATACCCCCTCAAAATTTTTTGTGAATTGTGTGTTCTGAATATATTTGTGACCACTATTGAATCTTGTTATGGTATTAGTATTAGTGACAAAGGAATCAAAGATTAGCATTTCATGAACCGAATAGGTAGTAGCTGATAATATAACTATGTACCATGTGTGTGTAAGGCTTTTACCTAGTATTATTTGTGAATTTAATCCATAACTTGCTCGGTTAGTCTTGCCTAGGTTTTATGATAGTTGGTTAGGACAATGATTATATAGCGTGTTTGAATAAGTCCACTCTTAGCCTAAAAGATTGACCAAATGAGAATAAGTATCCCTTGATCCCTAATTTGAGCCTAAATTGACCCATTTTCTTATTTTAACCTTTTAACCTTCCCGTTTAATTATATGGAACCAGTTTTGGCCCTAGTACCTAATTGTAAACTATTCACCTCAACTTAAATAGATTGCCTATGTTGAGGGTGGCTATCGCAAGGGTGGATAGTTGAAAATAGGACAAAAAGGTATTGAATAAAAGAAAAGAAGGTAGGGTAGGGTGTGGATGAAAAGTGTGAAACAAAAGGAAAACATAAAGTGAATAAATGCAAATAAAGAAGGAAACCATACCCAATCCGAATAATCAATAAAGGAGAAAACGAGTGAAATAAATGAAGCATAATTATATAGTGGAACCAGTACAAGTGTAGAGTCAAGGAGGGTGAGTCACTATATCCTATATGTGACATACCTGCCCCCAAGCCTACATTACAAGCCTAGAAAAGTCCTATGTCCAACTATCTGGAAAAAAATAAGGTATAGAAAATAAGGGCAAGCCTATGATATTTTATGCATATTGCTTGAACTTCTTTTGGGAGCTTAAGTGTTTTATCTTGTCCCTTGGATTTAGAATCATTATAAAACTGTGAGGGTTGGTACTTTCTTGCTTTGAGGGCACATTAGTTTTATTGTTAACTAATAATCTGTTCGGGTAGTGTCAATTGCATATATGCTTGGTTGTTTGTTGCTAATGTAATGCTATCTCTTGATTTCTTTATGTCATACTGTTGTGCTACATAGATCCATACAATGGTTTAAAAAGTTGTAAATAGGAGGGGGTAAGAAATTTAAGCTAAATTCAGTTGACTACAGTAGGTCCCTTAGGTTTCTTTTAGTTAAAAATCATGTTTTTTCTATTATGTGTTAGTTTTCTTAGGGTATGCAAACATTGTAAGTTGAAGGTGTTGATGTTCCATGGTAGTATCACATTTTCAACTCTTAAAATAAGGAAATTATGTAAGCACTAAGGTATTTTTGTTAGATGTGATGTGCTTTTGTGTTGATTTTGTAGGAAAATAGAGTCTGGATTAGAGAAAGAGAAAAACGTGTTGAAGAGTATAAGGAAGCTATCTACGAGCCTACTTACGGGCTGTAGAAACTACTTATAGGCCCATAGATTAGCCACATAAGTAGACCATAGGTTGCCCTCGTATGTAGGTTTTATAAAGCCTGAAAATTCCTCTAAATCCTATGAGCCTACCTACACCCCATAGGTACAACCTACGACCCGTACGTGGGGTCGTAGGATGGTGCTGAGTCAAGTTTCCTACTTTTTTAGGATATATTTCCTGATGTATCTATAAATACCCATTAGAAGTTTAGTTATCAGTTTATGCATTTTTTTACATTATTTTGAATTTTAAGATACATTATTGATCTTGGAATTATTGTTCTTTATTTTTAGGGTTTAAGATTAATTAGAGATTTTAGGTTTTCATTATTATTCTTCATAAGTTCATTCTATTCTTTCATCCATGAATTCCATGTGTGTTCTTAAAATCATGATTATCTAAACCCCATAACTAGGGTTATTAGAACCCCGATATATTAACAGTGTAGAGGAATTATAAAGTCATTCTAATTTGGTGTTCCTACATATAATGGGATTTCTTTGATTTCGATTGCTTTCATGAGTTGCAAATGTTAGGAACTCTCTTGTATTCGATACTTGCTTGAGAGAGAGGTATATAATTGGAAAAAGAAATCACAATATTAATTTAAAGCTACCAATCTTCATCTAGTTAACTTGAGACTCAGAATAGATAGTTAAATTGAGATCTAGGAAAAGGGTTAGTAATGCGACAATCTGAAACCAAGAGGAGATGAGTTAAATTCATACAAACCAAGGTCGAGAGATGATTGGGTAATACATAACTTGTTAGATTTTGCGTGCAAAGCACTAAGGTAGTTTGACGAGCATGATAAGTCTGCTGAGTTATGAAGTCAGGGGGAACACCATCCTAGTGATCATCTTATATTTATAGCAACCCTAGTTTCCCAACTTTGTTACTGTTACGCTTATATTCACACAACCCTATTTACTTTTTGTACTTTTTAATTACATCAGTAAGCTCGTGATAGATTTTTAACCTATTCCTTATGGGATCGACCCCAACCTTGTTGGATTCCATATTTGATAAGATACCACTTTATACTTTCTAGGAGGTGTAATTTATGCTATATTATGCTTTTGTAGGATTCATTACGATTGGAAAAGGGGTTGACCTGTGTGGAGAAGCAAGTTTTTATATTGGAAAGGGTGTCAAGTGATTGTTCTTTAGAGAGACTCTAATTATTAAGGTTTATTACAGACACTGCCCTGTCGAGAAGGATACCTGGGAGATTGTGAGAGAGATGCAAGTCCAATATCCCTACCTATTTGAGCCTTCAGTTACACCTTGATCCTTTACTTCTGCGAGCAAAAGTCCTTTTAGTAGTAGATATTGTAATGATCCTCCATGTCAGTTTCTACATTTCAATACTATTTTCCATTTAGAGCTTTTCCATAGCTACCTTAAGTCATTTATGACTTATCGGAGCTGACAATTTGATTATTGTGTAGTTCATTTGGTTTTCAAAGATAATTCTCTATTTTAAAGTTGTCATTGTTAAAACTTAGGTATCAGTCCTATACTAAAGGTAAATGACCTCATATACTAATTCTGGTAGTTCCTCAGATCCAACATATCAGTTTTAGGCTATAATGAACTTTGGTTTAGGTCCCGAGGCTTATATACTCATTTTGGACTATTAGGTGGATTCTGGTTAAAATGACCATTGGGTTTCGGGTCCATATTTTATCAAAAGTACTCCAGATGGAAATTTTAAAGGTGCCATTGACCCAAATATGTCAAATTTTGTAGGCTAGCATAGTTTATTTGACATCATGAGATTCTCAATGAATTTTGAGAGTCTGATTGAAGTTTCGACACTTAGCAATAACTATTGGTGCAATCTTCAGATGGTGTAGGGAGAAAATGGCCTTTGCATTCGCGAGGCCCTTTTCCATGTTCTTGAATTCCAAAGTAAATAGATATTGCAATTGTAATGAACCAGTTGCATTCAGAAAGGCAAGTTTATTGTCTATTGCAATCGTGGGTTGATCTCTGCATTCATAAAGGGTAATCCAGGTTGAGTGTTGCATTCGCGATGGGGTCCTCGCGATCGCGAAGAAGGGATCCCTGGAATCTCTTAAAGTTGTAGGGCCCAACTCCTTTTTTATATATTTTATTTACTAGGTCTATAAATTCCTAGGAGGCTTAGAGAATCGTGGATTTAAATCACTAGGTGTTCAAGATAAATTAGAGAGTGAGTTGGGTTCATTTCTCTTATAAATTTCTATAAGTTTTCATTATTTTCTTAGTCAATTCTCTAATTTAACTTTAAACCTCTATAGTCTTTGTAGGCTAATTTGAGGGAGTATTTATGCTGCAATTTCTCCTATTTTAAGGAAAAATGATCTTTAATCTTAGAGGGATGCTTTGACGATTTCAGAGATGTGATTTCACAAGCGGGCCCTTATGGATTTTTTAGCTCAATTTTTAACTTAGAGAATTTATATGAAATATCGTAGTGCTATTCTTGTATTAATGTGTATTTAATTATTTTGATAGCATTGCATTTTGAGGAGGTTTCTCAGAATGGAAAAACTCTAACTTAGCAAACTTTCTCAGGCTTCACCGGTGTCCAGGTAGGTTACGATTACTTTACTTATAGATTGAGCTTTATTATGATATTAATATAACCTTATTTAACTCCGATTAATATAAATCCTATTAATATAACTTGGAATCCATAGTCTAGTTTTGGGTACAAATTACGTTAGTATGGCATTTTGGGGTTAGTAGTGGCCCTCTTTTATATCAAATATCCTAATTAGCTCCTTATAGACCTAGGATTCCTTCTTTCATTGCCTTACTTATATTCTTGAGCCTTAGTGTGATTTGGGATATCTTTCCAACTCTTGACTAGACTTGTTATCTTGTACTTACTTTAAAGACCGGTTTGAGTTCAGCACTTACTATTCACTTATGAAACTAAATTTCTGCTTTGAGTTAGGAATATATAATATTGAAGTACAGTTTGAGTCAAGAATTTATAGACCGCTTATGATGTTAAGGATCTAATTTGAGTCTGGTGGTGTTGGTATTAAAATGGTTTACAAATATGGTTTCGATTATTAGTTACTTTATAATTATTATTTTTTTTGTGGTCCTCTCTTGATTGTATTCATCAGGATTATAGGGGCTCTATTGGGTTACCTTTCTCTTTTTTATACCTTCGTGGATTATAAGGGCTAGTTAGGCTAGAGTTAGTTGTATTACTTGGAGTTTATTTGCTTCATTATTTATTATCTGCCAGTCAGGGTATTATTTCAGGTTTACCCTGTTATCCCTGACTTTTGATTACATTCTCGGATCTTGTTATGATTTTATTATAATTTAGATCCATCGATCGATGATTCCTACTGAGTACCCATTGTTTTGGTACTCATACTATAGTTGTACAATCTTTTTTTTATGCAGATCGGAGTACCAATCATTGTCACTGACGATACATACAACTTTCTTTTGCAATTTGGACATTTGGTGAGCTTTAAGAAATGGAACTAATTGTTTCTCCTTCTATTATATTTGCATAGTCTTTACTTTCGAAACTATATGTATATTGACATTTTTTAGTACTCACATTCTCTACTTTTATTTCATATCTTGCATCTATATTTATCTGTTTATAATCCATTTGTATCCTTTATTCCCAATATTTCTTATTCCTTCGACCAATTAGCCCATTACTAGTGTTTCGGGCTATGGTTTAGCATGCCTTCTGGTGGGTGAAAAGAGGTGCCGTCATGACTCAAGAAATGGGGTCGTGACAAAAATGACCTTTGTAATTGAAATATTCACTCTGATCATGACCACAAAATGGTAATCTATTTTTAGGTAAAACCATACTACATCGATTGAGGCATTTAAGCGAAACTCGATAATAACTTTTTTATTTATTACTTTTCTTGTGAAGTTGAGATTGAATAAATTGACTTTGGTTCATAAAATCTAGCATCCTATTCAAACATTTGTTATGAATGCTATTTACCTTACCAACATGCAATCAAAGTCATTCCAGACCATGATTCCAACCTCTAAATCCATCGTGTAAAAATGATCGTACTGTATTACCACATCTTTTAAATTCATTCTTGAAAATATAACAATGAAACCCCTGTTATATTGTCATGACCCAATTTTTCAGGTCATGATGGAGCCTACTATAATCCACCAGTAGGCAAGCCAAACCCGTAGTCCGAAACGACTAGTAACAGACAACTTAAATAGATAAAGGAAATAATACGAAATATCTGAAATATAAGATCAATTACACAATATAATCAAAAGACCTGGTGGTATCAGTACAAGAGCTGCTAATATAACAAGAGTACAAAGTGAAGTACAAATAAGTACTCTGATATAACTTATCTCTGAATACAACATAGAGACTAGTCTAATACATGAGCGAGAGATAAGTAATACTCCGACTGTCAGGAGCTCACTCTAAGTCTCTGAACCATGGTTTCTCCACACGATGCACACATCAATGGCGATAACCCATACTGTGATCTGCAGGCTACAAAAGTGTAGTATGAGTACCAAACGAATGGTACTTAGTAGGAAACTGCCAACTGAACTCCAAAGATAAAGAAAAAAAATATATATATATATATATGTATATATATATACATATATATATATATATATATATATATATATAACATATAAACAGATAGAAAAACTACACCCAAATGTCCAACAAAAATATAAGACAACTAATGACATAATACGAATAAACTATCCTATTCATGTCCACAAAACTAGCATTCTAAGGCTAAGGAAGTGATAAGAATGCACTAGCTTATTCCAGCCATACTTAGGAATCTCAACACTATACCGTATATCACTAGCCAATATACAAGGTAAAGGCAAAAGATACATGCATATATATATATATATATATGGGAGAGCCCAACCCAAAAGACTAGCCTAGTAGGTGGGAGAACCCATTGGCTTATAACCCCCTTAGCATTTCACTTTTTTTCCAATGTGGGACATTGGTTCATTATAATTGCCTTCACTTGAGAACCAACGACCTCATTGGTCACGGCTATGCCCAGTTGGTCACGGCTGGCACCTCTCTTGGGTCCAGGCCACCACTACTGGCATACAGTCCACCACTCCGAGATATGGCTCCATACGTGGTTTGTTCCTCGTTGGTCATGTCTATGTCCAGTTGGTCATGGCTGGCACCCCTCAGGTCCAGGCCACCACTACAGGCACATAGGCTACCATTCTGAGGCACGGGCTCCTCGTTGGTCACTGCTATGCCCAGTTGGTCACGGCTGGTACCCCTTGGGTCCAGTCCACCACTACTGGAACATAGGCCACCACTCCGAGTCACGGCCCCTACACATGGGACCCTCAATGAAAGAACCAATGTTATAAACCAAACAGGAGAGCCCAACCCAAAAGACTAGCCTAGTAAGTGGGAGAACCTATTTTCTTATAACCCCTTTAGCATTTCTCTATTATATATATATATATATATATATATATGTATGTATGTATAAGTATAAGTATATAGCCAAGGTCTTCTTGAATTACAACCTAAATCATCAGACTAGCTATTTAAGACCTCATAATCATAGCAGGATCTTGTGCTAGAATACTCAGGGTTCTAATCCATATATCAAATCATCAGCTGGTCATGCGTGATAATATAATCGTAATATAAATAGGTTAGAATCAAACCTAAAGTATCGCATTGAATCAATGACCAATCTGTCATAAACTAGCCATAACAATGATAATAAAAATGACAATAATAACACAAGTAATAAGCTATTCTGGACATCCAAATACCTAGTCGAGCCTATGAGTACCCCCACTACCCCAGGCTCGAAAGGTTTAATCATCATATTAAAACACAAGGCATAGTTATCACCCATATCTTTACAAACCTCCCATACGAGATTATACATATAGGCGTATACTAGTGATAGGCGATGTGCATGAAATTATGAATGCAATCGAATCAAAAATATCATAATACCAATATAATAACCATCACTATCATAACCCTCATTATCATATCCATCCTCCATCCTTACTGGACACATATATACATAAATGCCATACATAGGGATAGCCAAACTTAAACTGGTATATGTACATATAGGCACATCAATTTAATCATCCTTCGGCCTTTCTAGGTATTAATATAATCATCATAATATCCTCCATCCTTGCTGGGTATCATCATATCATCATAATATCTTCCGGTCTTTCTGGGTATTATCATATCATCATAATATCCTCCGGCCTTTCTGGGTATTATCATATCATCATAATATCCTCCGGCCTTATCAGACATCATCATAATATTATTCGTCCTTGCCGGGTATCATCATATTATATTAATAATCAAATCAATGTCAATAATAGAGAGCGAGCCCCACAAAGGCTAAAGTAAAGAACAAGCCTCACGAGGGCTTAAGTACAGAACAATCCCTATGAATGCTAAATTAAAAATCAAGCCCCACAAGGGTTAAATTAACTAAACATAAAAAGAGAAGCAAGGTAGAGTATACTTCTATAAATAATTACTCATCATCAATATCATATTATCAATAAGCATATATACATAACATAAGTATTATAACTTTCAATGAGTTTTACCAAATTTATATTATTAATCCAGCATCTTCCTCTGTCCTATACCAAAGAGATGTATCTGGATATGATGGGTGCACGAGCTCAAGCTGTGGCTAAAATAGTATATATCTGTAAGTCTGTAGTCTAGAGTAAACTCCGGGACTAAATCATTATAAAATTATAGAAAGGGCCAGAATCTCTAATGACCAAAATAATTAGTATATCAAATCAGAGTATGGAAGCTTCTCGATCACATCTCTTTAAACATCATTATTAACCTCTTCTACTTATAAGATATTCATTAAAACTTACATTTGTTATTATCAAGAAATCCATTATCAAGGTAGAAAGTGGGGTTCAACCATTAGTTAGAGACAATAATAATAATACTATAATATAATTGGAATCATATAAATCATTGATGAAATGATCATGAATGTACCAAATCTATGCATGCCATCACCAGTATTCATACATTGGAACCATAAGCATTAACATATCAATAAACTTCAATCACATCCCTTACAAGGGTAGACACTTCTCGAATGGTCAACTTATATAATAACATGTCCTTGGGCCTAATAATGTATCCAAAATAATTATAATATCATAATTATGACCTTTGGACCACATACATATTTGGAACCCATATCAATAATCATATTTATACATTATTTCATATTAATAAGCCATAGAATATTCATGAGGCCTAAAATCTTTATAAGTCAAAAAGCCTATTTATAATTGTCTCACACATAGGAGGCATCTCACATCTAGGAGACAAAATGCATCAATGAAGCATAACTCATTACTATGAGGCTTATCACATCTATAAATGTCTCATATCTATAGGTCATATATCATGACTATGAGGTATATCATCTCTATAGGTCAAATAACATGTCTAAGAGAAAATATGTCATGACCCAAACTAGGGCCTGGCCGTAGTGGGTATCTAAAATCCTGTAATACCCTAAACTTTCTTCAAGTCGAGTTTCATCCTTAAGAAAAGTAACGGCTGACTTCCCAAGTGAGAAATATTTTAAACTATATACAATTTTCCTAATATTAACTTTTTGTCATGTGGAGAATTGAATAAGATTTTTGTCTATAATAAATTCGCCCAAATCCGACACTCGGGTGAAGAGTTAGAGCCATTTTAACAAATCGGTATTTTCAAATTCCGTTATTTAATTCCAAGGGAATATTAGACTTTTTCCATGACCCCTATCAGCCTTAACACAAAATAAAATGCCAAATAAGCCCTTATTCCATTATTTTCCTCACTTTTATTTCAAGAACATTATATTTTCTCTCAAAGGGGCAAGAACCCTAGCCAAGAAATCAAGAACCAGGCTAAGGATTTTCTCCAAGAACCTGTAAGAAAGAGTCTTATAAGGTATGTTAGATATTGATTCTTAGGTTCCTTCCACCCAATAAGATCAAGAATCATTTTCAAAATTTTGAGGTTTACGTATTTATGTGATTTCATGATTTATGTGTATTAGAGTTCATGATTTTGTATTGTTGGGTTTTAATTTATGATTTAGACTACTAATTTCTAGAGTTGATTCTAGTATGTGATGAATTGTATGATGTTCATGATGAACCCTCTTCAAGTTGCATGATATTAATGTATTTATGATGATTAAGTATAGAATCTATGGTATAAGTAAAACATGCTCCCCATATATTTGATAGAATGCTTAGGTAAAGATAATAGCGCCTATTTAGTATTTTAAGCATGAAATCTCCAATTTTATGATAACTAATGCATGCCAAGCGTTTGTTGAAATGCCTTAGTGAATGTATTGTGATAAGTTACATGCATTCTTATCCATGTGTATTCCTTGTTGAACAACTCTAAGATATTAGAATGAATTCCCTATACATATACATGTATATGATATTCAAGTGATTGACGAGATATTGTATTGATTGTGTTGTGAATGAAAGTCCATGGTCATTATTATTCAAGAATGGTTATGTTTTACTTTTATGTTATCAAGTCCTGGGGGTATTTATACCCGATAAATTAGCTGCTGTCTAGAGCCAGTGTCAGTTTTCATAATAATTTCAGTCAAGCCATGATCCTTACAACTCAGTTGGTTACAGAATTCAGTACTCTCAAACAGTTACAGAACTTAAGAAATATCAGTAATCTAAGTATCATTAGCACTCCAACTTAAGTTCAGTACTCAGCTCAGATCTTAGTAGTATTCAAGAATTTAGTTTCAGACATCAGTAGAATTCAAGTAATCAATTCAAAACGTAGTATCATCTAGTCAGATAACGAGATTCAAAAGTATTCCATAAGATAATGGAATCTAGTAAACTCAGTCAGATCAGTCAAGTAAGATAATCAGTAATAGATTCAGCTCAGTCTAGTACACTCCAAGAATCAATTTAGTGTCTTTCAGGTGGGAGTAGAAACTAGCACCGAGCGAGTGTAGGGCTGACGGATTCCCTGTTAGAGAGACAGAGTCGTTATTAATATTCCCTGAACTCCAGAACCGCATAGCCAGCATAGGACCAGGAGTCACCCGTTAGATTAAGGCTTGACTATAATATTTCCTTAGACTTGACTTCCTGTTCAGGGTCACCCATTAGAGAGGCTTGACCATAACATAGGTCTTTACCTATGGCACGGTATTGACACCCTTCCAGCTGGGGTCATAGGTTGGACCCTACTAGATTAGACTTGGGGCATGTCGATTAAGTGAGAACTACTACAGTTGTAGTTTTAGTATCAGTCTTCAGAGTAGAACTCAGAAATCAGGACTGTCAAATATAGTCACCCATCTCAGTAAGGAACTTAGATAGTTCCATAGATTCATGGACCACCTGCTAGATAATCTTGGTCTCAAATAAAGTTAATCAGTATCAGTACTAATAGAGCCGGAGATCACCTGTTAGATAGGAATGATCTCAAACTCAGTCCATTATTTCTATTATTATAAGATTCAGAGATCTTCCGCTAGATAGGACTGATCTTAACTTCAATACTCAGTTATCAATATCAGAAGATTCAGTTATTCAGTATCTCGGTATTAGTAGTGATTTAAGATGTCAGTAAAGCAGTATCCGAGTATCAGTATTCAAAATCATGATGATTTCAGTTATGGTTTGTGCATTCATGCATATGTCCTCATTCAGTACTCTCATGTTATTCAGTTAAGTTATGTTCATGCATAAGCCCTTACATTTAGCCTTACCTCATCTAGCATACCAATACATTCAAAGTACTGACACATACTTTTCTCTTGCACTATGGTGTCTTATACCATAGGTTTAGAAGCACGAGATCCAAAAAACCCTTAGTAGTCCAGACTTGATCAACAGCAGTAGATATAGCAGTGAGTCCTCTTCATTCGAGGGTTATCCTTATTTTATTATGGCATTAGACTAAGTTTATTTTCAGTAGACGAAGTTAGTTGGAGACATATCCCATCAACTCCACAGTTCAGACAGTTAGAGATTTTTCAGACAGATATATCAGTATTCAGTGTTCAGTTTTGAGTATTTTAGATGTTTTGAACTTTATGGCAAGTTTCCACCAGTTTTCTGCATTTATATATTATATTATGCAGTGCTCAGGTACAAATATCAGTAGAGGGTTAGCTTATGGTTCTTTGGGATCACGACCACCGTGTGGCATTCCAATTCTAGAAAATTGTGGTGTTACAAGTCCACTGAGGATCGAAGGCCACCCTTTGCACCTTATAAAAAAACACAATATCCCCAATGTCAGATGAATTTCAAATATATAACAGGAAAGCACAAGATAAGATTTAAAGAAAAACTGATAAGTCTATGACCGAAACTAGTAACTGGCCAAAACAACCGACCAACATCACCCAAGTCCATACTAATTCAACAAAACCTTCCAACAAAAGTACCAAAAACCTGTCTTGGTTGGGATATATCTCCAACTCTGACAGATGACAATAAAAATCATAATATTAATGATAATGAAAACTATAAACTCGAATCTCAAAATTAAAACTGATGAAATGCCTAATCCTTCTGAAGAATTAAAGCTCTCCACTTCACTAGAATAAATTGACGAACTAAGCTGATCCACCTAACTCTGCATAGGAAAAGTAGAGGTATCTTCAATGCCTGCATCACATAGGCATATAATGTCTAGAGAAGTTTAGAGGTTAGAGCTCTAGAATGTAACTCAGGGATAGGGGATAAAATAATTTCATAAATAATAATTCATAACAAGTCTAAAATCCAATACAAAATATTGTATGTAATTTCATATATTCATAATATCACATATCGGGGTAGGGAACAAGGCTTAACATAAACTTTTTAAACCTTAGCGTGAATTGTATAGTTCAATCGTCATAACATAAAAAGGTACCTATGGGCTATATAGCCCCAGCTCCCCCCATTTGGTAGTTCCCCAGTGCATGTGGCCGTATGAAAAAAAGGGTATACATATGCACTATGGGGTACTCAAACCTCCCAACACATCAAGATGACACAAACACCCAATTATGTAATATAATATGGCAGACACGAACCTCTAAATCATATAGACATACATTATTGGTCTCGTCATACCAACTACACTTGCAAGGTAATATCAACATGCCAAAATAATTTCATTATTGGGGATACATTCATAGACCCCCTTGGTTCTATTATACATTAGCTTGGGGAATCACATAACCCTAAAAGTTTTAATTTCAAAATCATTATGCTTCATTAACTTTTTCACTTTATCCCATAGTTCAAGAGTGGTTAAATACAAATCCTTTACATACTTAAAAACTAAGTCACACTAGGGGGCTGAGGTTATAACCACTTAAAAATCACAAGTTTGGGGAAATCACACCCCCTTTGTTTATTTATCATACCCATGCATCAAATTGATTTTAAAATCACCGTTTAAACGTAACCAATGCAGGGACAAATATGAAACATCAAATAAACATCCATTATTTAATACCCTCAACTCATGTTTCAAAACCAAAATAAATACCATATGAACAACATTTTAAAATATATGATTTTAACAAATTAGCAATTAAGGAAGAGTAACATGCCTAAAATTCCAAGTTTCATAGAAAGAATTCAACCCTTAAGCCCTTGGATGGCCTACTTCTTAGAAAGCCTAAGTATGGCAGGTTGAGACATTTGAGAGAGATTTGGAATTGTTTGAATATCTCATTAATGAGAAATAACCCTCTTAAGTGCTTTATGAACATGGGATTTTAATTGTGTGAGAAGGGAATTTTCAAAAGTGCCCTCAATTTAAAAACTAAAACTTAGTCTTCAATAACTACAAGTCACTGTATGACTCATAAAGACTCATTATGACTCGTTACTACTAGGGTGTAGACAAGAAAGTTTCCAAGGCACCCACACAATGTTGACCCTACAACTCAACTGGTAGACTTGTGATGGGACCCTATGATTCATAGGGTCCAGTTGTAGTCAACATAAAACCCATTTGGGGTAAACATTTGACATCCTACGATTTGCATCCAATAACTCGTAACAAGTCCTTACGACTCTTAGTGAGCCACTCGTACTTAGAGTAGAACTTAGTCACACACTTACTTTTTAGGTTATAATTTGAGTCTAAGAAATCATCAAGACCCCCTACGACTCATAGGATAAGTCATAGTCAAGGAAGTTAGGATAAAATTTTAGAAATCTTCAAGTACCAAAAAACCAGGGTGTTACAAAATAACATCTCTAAGGGCCACTAATCATAATCTGGGGAAAGCCATCACAATTTACCAAGCCACAAAGTAAAATTATTCTAAAGGCTCAATAGTCTCAACTATGCCTAACATCTTCCACTAAGTCCACAAGGGCTAACACAAGTGTTGGCCTAAGTATGCCAAACGATCCCACTTCTAATCCTTAATTTCCATATTTAGGCAATTTTTAACAAACTAGGCTAAGGTATCTATCTCAACTTCTAGCTGTAAAGTAAGCTATAACCAATCCTAAGATTGGAATTTTTTTAATAACAATGATAATTAAGTCAACTCTACTCAAATTACGTGTTCAAGATCACTAGACTAAGCCAACTAAGGTTAATCAACTAACCATTATTCCAACACTTAAACCATATCACAAATCTAGCATAATATGGTATCCATGATAAAAATTAGTTTAATCTAGGGGAAAGAAATAGGATTCAAAAAAGATATTAAGCATTTCAACTTATGGGTCAAAACCTGTAACACCTCATTCATTTCTAAGCTAGAAATCGAACCTTTATTCCTAGGTATGTAAAATCTAGTCCCATGATTCATACTTAAATTCATGTTTCATGATCATTATACTAGTGTGATGACTTCCAAAAAGAAAATTAGCTCAAAAAAACAAACGAACTACCTAGTAATCAAATTATCAGTCCCAACAAATCATAAATGATGTTAAGTAGATATAGGAAATCCCTAATGGCCAAAATAAGTGGAGATACAAAAAATGACCTAAAGGGTAATTATAATATCCACTACTAAAAGGACTTTAATTTTCGAAGTTCAACAGATAGAAAGAATCTTAAAAGCTCAAAGGGATAAGGTATTGGGCTTGCATGCTTAATGAGTGGTAAATTTACCACTCATTTACATTAAAATTTGTGCACACTACTATGGTTAAATGGGGATAATGAGACAAATTTATCATTTGAATGCACTAATTCCCATGTGTTGCATGTATACAGTTAATGGGAAGAAAAGAAGTGAAGTGAGCTGAAAAAAGATAAAAAAAAAAGTGAAGAGTTAGTACAAAATCAAAATTTCAGGTGGTCCTCAATTACCGCAATCACAATTCTTAGAGTAGTGATTTCACTAATGCGATCACGATCCAGTGAGCATGATCGCGATAGAGCGGTTAAATACCCTAGGGAAGATTCATCAATTCACACAGCTGAGTCAAAAATTCCAAAAAAAAATGGCAAATCCTTATGCACTTTTATATATCTTCCAATGACTTTGAAGCTCATATAAAGAGAAAATTTCCACTTAGTGAGAGTAGAGACTTGTTATCAAATATTTTTAGTTGTAAATTGAGATTGGAATCTTGCGATTACTTTTGCTTTATTTTCAATGGAGGAAATAAATGCCAATTTTGGTAATTCTCTTTTCCTTACTTTCATGAGTAGATAAAAACATCAACTTAGGGTTATGTTTAAATAGGGTGAAAATGTGTGTGGGTTTTGATTGTTAGTTTCAATTCTTGGTTGATGATGTGGGTTTCACTAATACTTGATTGTTAAATTTGAAATTGTAGGTGAAAGCCCCAATTTCCCTAGATCCCAAATCATCCTAGAATTAGGGGTGTGGGCTACAAGTATTAGTGAACAATAAATTAGACGTTAGCTTATTCATTCACATTGTCTTAGAAATAGGGATGGATGGTGAATTTGCTATGTCTTGGGAATTGTCATAGAAATATGGATGCCCAATTGAGGCTTTGGGTTGATTTGTTCACCACACCTATGAGGTATTCAAAAGAATTCATGGGTGATATTTTTGGTATTTGGTTGAAAGACTAACACCAATACCCCTAACCTAGCCTACCTATATATTCATTGACTAGAATTTGAATATGACTCTCATGTACTCATGCACTATTTTCCCTGAGTAAAATATAATCCCAAGACTATTCTCCTATTGAAATTTTATCTAAAATTGTTTGTTTAAATTTTTGGTTCAAGTAGATTTTGTTTAAATAACCTTTCAAACCATACCCCTCATTTTTACTTTATGTCTTACTTTATGTTTACATTGACGGTAAATACTTAGTATCTTTCAACATACATAGGATTCAAATACTAGTTACACTCCTCGTGGATTCGGCCACAACTCAAGTTGAGTTATTATATTGACAATGATCGTCCTACACCTAAACAATGGTTAGGTGAGAATGATCAAAATGGTGCTATTGTTAAGGAGTGAAACTTAGTTTTCACCTGTGTGGTGTTGATAGCAACTTTGGGTTCACCCATGGTGTCATATTTTATTTTTGTTGTTGTTTTTTGTTTTTGATTAGGTGATTATTATTTCTTCCAAATAACCACGATTCAAGAAGGGATAATCCATGACCCATCATATGAACATTTTAAAGTTATGGATTATCTTGGTTATTAGGAGCATGCTAGTGCCATCCATTCTCCCTTTACCAAGGGAAATAAAGTATTTTATGTTACAAGTGTCATGCACCACTTGTTTCATATGAAGTATTTGTTCGGGGGTCAACCACATGAAGAATCCAACCTTTATTTAAGGGATTTTGGGGGAAAATGCTCATTATTTGATTTTGATCATATCTCACAAGAGTATATACGGTTATGCCTCTTTCCGTTCTCTCTAACAGGTGAGACGGTGTTGTGGTTGAGGCCTCTTCCCGCCAGGTCAGTCACATTATGGGTCGAGCATTATGATGTTTTCCTATATTTTTATTTCCCACTAAAACAGATATGTCAAGTGCATGACGAAATGTAATACCCCATACTTTTCATAGTTCAATTCATCTCCTAGTGCCTGCATAAGAGGCTAAAATCTTGAAAGTTTAGCTAAGTGTAGGGGACTTAGCTTAAGTTTTGGCCTCTTCACTTTGGCGATTTTTAATGTAACCTTCCCCCACCTTGAGATATAAGTTTTTGAGTTGACTCGTGTTCAAAGGTGTAAGTAGCATATCTCAGGTAACTTGCAGATTTTTGGGATGAGGTTTGGACCACGTTTGGATTTCCAAAACAGCAATTCATCGCGATTGTCGCACATCACGGTGGCAATCTTGGCATGTCATGGTGAAGGTGTATTTTTCATGTTTTTGATTCATAATTCGAATGCATGTGTCATGATCTTTATCCTAGTGTGCGAAGTTCTTATTAGGGGAAGAATTTTCACAGAAATCACTTAGAGCCAAGTTGACCTAACATCCTTTGATTCATCTAAAGTTTGATATTCTATCCTACAAGGGTCAAATTTGAAAGTGTATAAGTTTTTATTTATGTAGAATATTTCTGGTCAAGGCCCACCAAATTGTATATAATTGAATTATCTTTCCAACGATACAAATTTTTCCTTAATCTGATACCCGAGTGAAAAGTTATCTCATTTTTCGTGTGAGGCAGTAAGCCACCGTGATTACACCGCATCACGGTGAGCCTTCAAAGCACAATCCAGGTTATTAATTTTTGGGTTAAATTAATTTTAAGCATCCATCAAGGCATTATTCACCCTTGTTATCCTATTTTACTCTCCAGAACAAACCCTAATGAACCCCCTTCAAGATCATCAGTTCTATCACCTCCTCTTCAAGAAAAATCAATATTTCAAGTTTCCTAATTCAAGAAAGCTTTCAAGATTTTGTTTATTCGGCAAGATTTAAAGGTTTAAGGTATGTGGGAGTTCATCCATGGGTCCCTTTTCACCCATGGATCCCAAAGCCTATTTTAAGTTCAACGTTATGATCTTTACATGTTAATATGAATTATATCTGTGAAACCTCCATGAATTTCGATTATGTATCATGTTTACGAATGGTTTTCATTGAAATTGCTTTGATATGTTCGAACGGTGATTTTCACATGTTAAATCCTTAACCCATGTTTTTAATATTGAAATTTATATGATCTTCATGGTTTAACTACTTCCATGTTTTATCTCATGATCCTAATGTGTTTGATTTCAAGTTAAGAGTATATGTGTTTTCAAGTGGAATAAGTCAATAAATATTTTGAATGTCATGATCTTCATAACTAAATCCTAAGTTTAGAATTGATCCGTGTAGCCATGATATTTTCACATGCTTTCCCATTCCCATGAACAAGTTTAGGGTATCCACATGTTTGATGAAATTCCCATACCATGTTCAATAAATTTCAAGATGAATCCCTAAGTTATAAATTTTGCCATGTAACTCTATTGTTCCCTCATGTTTAAGACATTCTTATGCAAGCTATGATCCTTGCATATTTGGATGAAACTCCCATGTCCTATTCCAAGCGAATTGCATGTGAATCCCCTAATTAATGATCTTAGTCATGTAATCATGCTATGATCCCATGTTTAAGACATTCCTATGTTCAAGTTCACGATTCCCTAATTTTTGATGAAATGACCCAATGATTGGATTTTAAATATTGACAACTTATTATGTCCTAAAGCTTTAGTATGTCAAATGGTTATTGTTATCTAGTCCTCAGGGTTTTGAATACAAAACATTTAGCTGTTTACCTAGTTTTCAGTATCTACAGAATGATTTCAGTTATACCATGAGAAAAATCATTCAGTTAGTAATATGGTAAGTTTTGAGCCCAATTAAGCTTAACTCAGTCCAGTTTTAGTTCCAGTATCAATTTACACATTAATAATTACCTATGCATAAGCACTGTTATTTTCAGAATACCATGACCTGAGCTTATCAGTTATTAGTTATCGGTGTAGGCACCAGTTAGTAATCCATGTTAGTGTAGTTGGGAGTAGGATTTAGCACTGAGAAAACCCAGAGATAGGGGCTCACTTGCTTGTTGAGGGTGTGACTCTTAGAAGAAATTCCTATGTTCTAGAACTACATAACCATCATAGGCTTAAGATGTTAACTTGCAAGTTGAGGGTTGAAACATATCTCACTAGAGCACCTGGCAGTAGAGGGTGACTTTTCAGTCTATCAGGACTTTATTTTAGTGGATCAACACAGCTAATGTTAGTACCTGTGGCACGGTACTAACACCCTTCCAACTGGGGTTACAGGCTGAACCCCGATTAGCTCAGATTGGGGCATGTTGGTTCAATGATACCTCTCACAGTCTTAGTTCAGTATTCAATTTCAGAGTTTAGTTTTAGGTTTGCTTGACTAAATGTACAGACTGTCAGACACTCAATTTTATGGATTTCAGTCTTTAAGATTATATTATCTCAGTACCATAACATATATACACTTAGTCCTTCATTCTCAGGCAATACTATTATCTTGCATTCCTACTCAATTATCTCATGTTGTTCTATTAGTTTTAATCTCATATGCATAGTATCCCATGGTTTTAGTATAGTTATTCAGACTAACTACTGTTCAGTACTTACGTAATCGGTATTCAGTGTTGGAATATCAATAGTCCATATTCATAGATTAGCTACTCAGTATATAGGTAGAAGTTACCCTATTTAATTAGAGTTCAATAACTTTGTAACCTAGACATCAGTTATTCAGTTAATCAGATCAGCTCATTAAAAGTATGTTTGTCTCGCATATTCATGTATCCATGATTTATCATATCCCATCTTTAGTTCTATTTATATTATAAGAGTAAAGATTTAAGAAAATAAATGTAATGATTCACTAGATTATCAAATCATGTTTGCTGCTCATGTTTTAAGATATTTCAACTTTCAGTTTATTCCAGCCTATTGTTGAGACTACTTACAATTAGCATACATGTTGTAAGATTACATATGAAATCAGTTTTACTTATTACATTCACCCCTGCATACTCAGTATATTCTAGAAGTACTGATTCATATATACGTCTGTGTGGCTACATTATTTCATAATGTAGGTACCATTGTAGCCCGCACATTATGATCAAATAATTGTAGTTTCCAGCTAGCAGGTGATAGGTTCTCTTATTTCGGGAACTCTAGAAAATTTTAGTTTATGTACAGTTTATTTATTTATCATATGTATTGATTAATGTAGTTGGAGGCATGTACTAGCTATCTATAGTCAGTACAGTAGAGGATTCATAGATGTCGGTCAGAGTCAGTCATGTAATTTGAGTTCTTTCCTCAGTTTTATCAGATTGTAAGCTTTGTTAGTAATGTATTTATTCTTATTATTCCCATGATTATGTTTCCACACAGTAGACTCAGAAATTTTATACATATTAAATCAGTTGCTTAATAGTATGCCAGTTCATGGGTTAGCTTGGGATCACTTGTGGTTCCAAGCAACATGTGGCATCTAGGGTGTATTCCCGAGGCATTGCAAACTTGGTATCAAAGCACAGAGTTTAAGTGTCCTGGGGTGTCCATGAAGCTGTGTCTAGTAGAGTTTTGTGGAATGGTACGAAGATATCTGTACTTTTTTAAGAGGCTACAAGGAATTTAGGAAATGTTTCCCTTCTTTTATTTCTCAAACCGGGCTATAGAAAGGTTCTCTAAGAAACTGATATAGATTCTCATTATGCTCCACTCATGTCAACTCTACCTTACTTTCATGGTAATAGAAATAGTGAAGCTTAAATCCCTAGGGGTTGGCACATAAAGGATACTGAGGTAGCTATGAGGGTTGCCTCCTCGTTCTTTGTGTGTCAAGATCAAAGGAAAAACAAGAGGAGGAAAGAAATACAAATATGATAAAGGTGATGTAACATTTTGAACTTCTTACTAAACATGTGATAAGAACCTTAATTGAAAGACTCAATGCTATAGATGCAAGGGATACCACGGTATGTAAAGATGAAGAAGAGGAGATACTTGATGACAAGATGGGATTGTTGCCAAATTATTTAGAGGGTTTCCATGTTGCCTCTCGAAGGTAATATGGAAATAAAGGTCAGAACAATAATCATGACATGTCTCTATGCAAAATAGAGAGGTACATTAATAATGATGTTTTGGCCTAAATTTTGATGGGAGTCAAGGGGAACAACATGATAGTGAGAGAAATGAGGAGTGACTTATCCATGTTACCATAAATGGTAGAGTCCTATTCAACCACCATCTAACAACTAGAGGAAAAATTGAATCAAATATCGGCGTACCTTATGAAAAGACAAAACAAACAGATGTTGAGTAGTATGGTAACAAATGCTATTGTCACTCGAAGTGGGAAAACTCTTGGCATGGGAATTGAATTTGATGATGTCCCCGACGAAAGAGAAGATGATAAGTAAACAAATATGAAGAGAATGAGGCCAAATGAAGTTATCATGGAAAATTCAAAGGTGAAAGAATCCCAAATTTCCTCCATGCCTCAAATTACAATTCCTCCCCCCTTCCTCAATAGCTCAAGAAAAAAGGGGAAAATGTCAAGTTTAAAAATATTCTTGATAATTTAGCAACCTCTACATCAACACTCCTATAATAGAAGCCTTACAAGAAATGCCGGGGTATACTAAGTTTATGAAGGAATTAGTATCCAAAAAATAGCGTCTGGATGATGAGACAATAGAAGTGACTCATCATTGTAGTGCAATTACATCAAGCATGATGGTGGAAAATAAGAAGGACCCCATAGGTTTTACAATCTCATACACCATCAGAATGTTTAAATTTGCAAAATCCTTATGTGACCTCGAGGAGAGTATAAATTTAAAGCAATATGCCATATTTCACAAGCTAGGGTTGGGGAAACCGAAACCTATAACTATGAGGTTACTATTGGCCAATGGTACCATCAATAAACCTACTGGGATACTTCATGATGCGCTAGTTAAAGTAGATCGATTTATCTTCTCGGCCGACTTAGTGATCTTTGATTATGCATTGACCATGAAATCCTTATTATTCTCTAAAGGTTGTTATTAGCCACTAGAAAAACTTTAGTGGATGTGGAGTGCAACGAGGTGAAATTATGCCTAAATAATGAAAAGGTTTCTTTCAATGTATGAAAGTCTATGAAACAACCAATGGACATGCAAGTAATTTCTGTGATCGATGCCAATGATAAGGAGGTTTCAAATTATGTCGATGTGATTTTGGTGAATGACCCATTGTGGGGGTCTTGTGGAATAATGAAAGTGATGAAGTCGAAGCATTTAATGAATTGGTTGAATTTCTAACAAGACTTGGATCTTATACCAAGCCATCCATTATTGAGCCACCTCAAATTAAATTAAATTTGTTGACCCCTCACCTTTGATATGTATTTTTGGGTGATGGCAACACTTTTCCTATCATTATTACAAGTGATCTTGTGCCTTACCAAGTAGAGGCTTTGAAATTGGTAGTATAAAAGTTTATTTGAGCCATAAGATGGATAATTGTGGATGTCATAAGCGTAGCTCCCGGCATTTGTTCCTACGATATCAAGCTAGAACTAAATCATGTACTATGTGTAGAACATCAAAGGATAATAAATCAACCCATCCAAGAGGTGGTGAAGAAAGAAATTATAAAATGGATTAATACGGGAGTCATCTATCCAATATCCAATAGCACATGGGTAAGCCCAGTGTAATGTGTCCTAAAGAAAGGTGGAATTACGGTATTTGTAAATACAAAGATCGACCTTTTCCCTACCCAACCAGTCATGGGATAGAGGGTGTGCATGGACAATTGCAAATTGAATTCTTGTATCGAGAAGGACCACTTACCTTACCCTTTATGGACCAAATGCTACATAGGTTGGCCGAGAAGGGGTGGTATTGATGTTTAGATAGTTATTCAGGTTATAATCGAATTTGTATTGCCCCAAAAGACTAATAGAATACAACGTTAGCTTTCCCCAACAACACATTTGTAGTCAAGCAGATGCCCTTTGGAAATTTATCAAGAAATTTTTTGAAATTGGCATTTCCCCCCTTTTCTTAAGCCATTGAGGAAATGGAGGAGGAATTTTAATTTGAGGAATGGAGGAAATTTGGGATTCTTTCACCATTGAATTTTCCATGATAACTTCATTTGGCCACTTTCTCTTCATATTTGTTTGCTTATCATTTTCTATTTCGTCGGGGACATCATCAAATTCCATGACCTTGCCCAGAGTTTTCCCACTTCAAGTGAAAATAACATTTGTTATCATACCACTCAACAACTCTTCATTTTATTTTTCCATGAGGTACGCCGATGTTTGATTCAATTTTGCCTCTAGTTATTAAATGGCGGTTGAATGGGACTCTACCATTTACGGTAACTTGGAAAAGTCACTCCTCATATCGCTTACTATCATGTTGATCCCCTTAAATCCCATCAAAATTTAGGCCAAAATATCTTTATTAATGTACCTCTTCATTTTTCATGGAGACATGTCCTGGTTCTCATTGTTCTGACCTTAATTCCCGCCTTACCTTTGAGAGGCAATGTGAAAACCCACCAAATAATTTGGCACCAATCCCATCTTTTTATCAAGTAACTCCTATTCTGCATCTTCACATATCGTGGTATCCTTTGCATCTATAGCATTGAGTTTTTCAATAAAGGTTCTTATCACATGTTTAGTAAGAAGTTCAAGATGTGACATCACCTTGATCATATTTGCATTTCTTTCCTCCTCTTGTTTTTTTCAATCTTGACATACAAAGGATGAGGAGGCATCCCTCATAGCCAAAGGTCATTGGGGGCGGTGTTAGGTCAATGCAAATAAAAGTTATTTCATCCCATCTATTATAAGAGAAAGACCTAGAATAATGCTCAACATAACTACACGGTATCAGAGCAAGAATTGATAGTGATGGTATATACGTTTGAGAAGTTTCATGACTATTTGTTAGGCATAAAAGCAATGGTGCACATGTATCATGCCTTCGTTAACTATATCATGGAGAATAAAGAAGTCAAACCACACTAGATTAGATGTATCTTGCTCTTGCAAGAGTTTGATTTTTAGGTAAAGGACTGAAAGGGTTGCAAAAACCAAATGGCTGTCCATCTTTCACACCTTGAAAATAATCATGAAAAACTTGGGGAGATTGAGATTGATGATGCCTTTCCCAATGAACTAGTTATGTCAATCTCGGGGAATTTAACACTATGGTTTGCCAACTATGGTAATTATGTGGTGAGTAAAGTACTCCCCGAGGATCTTAGCTGTCTTTAAAGAATGAGGTCTTGTTCGATGCAAAGAAATATTTTTGGGATAAACCCTTACTATTTTGGGAATGTACAAATAGTATAATTTGATGTTGTGTTAGGGAGGTAGAAATGAAAGACATCCTTAAAGCGTGTCATTCTTCCCCTTTTTGTGGGCACCATGGGGGGATTCAAACCACCATATAAGTTTCTCAATGTGGTTATTACTGGACCACCATTCATAGAGATGCCATCATGTGGGTCAAATCATATCATCAATGTCAAATGCAAGGTGGCATCTCTAGAAGACATGAATGCCCCTTAGGCCTAATCTTGAAGTAGAACTTTTAGATGCATAAGGGATTGATTTTATGGGATTGATAACAAATATACATTGGTAGCCATTGATTATGTATCAAAAAATGGGTAGAATTTTTGGCCCTTCAAAATAATGAGAGCCAAAACGTCACTTTCTTCTTGAAGAAATACATTTTTACAAGGTTTGAACCATCGCATGCCATTATTAGTGATGGAGGGTTACACTTTTGCAATCAGATTTTTTAGGCTCTCCTTGACAAATATAGGGTAAAATATATGGTTGTTACCCATATCAGCCCCAAACAAGTGTCAAGTTGAAATGTCAAATCGTGAAATCAAAGCTATAATTTAGAAGACTGTAAATGTAGTCCAAACTAATTGGGAAATGCATCTTGACGAGAAGATTTGGGCATATAGAACGACCTACAAAACCCCAATTAGTATGACCCCCTGCCAATTGTTGTTTGGGAATGCATGTTACATGCCCGTCGGGCTTAAGCATAAAGCTTTGTGGGCATATAAGAAGTTAAATCTGAATTAGAAAGAAGCTTTCGAGTCAAGGATTCTAAACTTCACGAGTTGGAGGATTTCTGACTCAAGGCCTATGAAAGTTCCACTTTATATAATGAGAAAATAAAGAAATGACATGATTCTAAGATCCAAAAGTGAGAATTTCATATAGGAGATTGTGTACTTCTCTACAAATCTCACTTGAAGCTTTTTGCAGGAAAGCTTCATTCTAAGTGGTTAGGTGCCTTTATGAGTTTGAGTGTTTACCCTAGTGGTACTATCGAATTAGAGGACCACAAGAAAGAGAGATTTATGGTAAATGGGAAAAGGTTGAAACACTACAATGTAGGAGGCCCTGAGGAGGCCAAGGTGGAGTTGGTTCATTTCAACGATCCTCAATGTTAATAAAAAAACATTGTGCCACGACGTTAATCAGGCTTTTTTTTGGGAGGCAACCCATCTACTACACACTCATTGTATTTTTTTATGTTTCTGATGTGTATTGGCAAAAGTTAGAAGTCCAAAAAGCAAAGGAAAAATTGAGTTGGACAGTTGGCAGTTATGCAAAAAAATAGAGCAAAATTAGGGGAAAATCGGTCTTAGTTATCGCGATCGCGATCAAACCATGATAGCGGCAAATCCTATTGCGATCACAATAATCCAAAAAATTGCAAGTTGCAACATAAGGGATTCCATTCAAAGCCTTATTATTCTCTTATATGTTGCAGTGAGGGCACTTTAATCATTTAAGTTAGGGTATGGTTATTTTTTTTTTCGGGTCTAGTAATTTAAAGTCTCGTACCCAAGCATAGAGATTTTTATGCTTTTTTTTATTGATTTCGAACGACCCTTTCCCTATGATAGATTCAGTGATGACATTCTTAAGGGAAAATCTTCCTACTTGGATTTTGAGCCATAGATACAGGGGAAATATAAGTACCCGTAGCATCGTAGTTTTGGGATCACCCTTATACCTTTGGTGAAGTCTGAGTAGCCATATTTTTTGACCGAATGAAAGATGAAATGTGAGATGAAAGCTTGGTTCGGTACCATTAGTAGAAAACATTGGGCAGTATAAATGTGAAGCAAGCACCCCCCTCCATCCATTTTTTTTAAAACCAAGGTCATGGATGTGAACAATTTTATAACAATGTTTTACCACTTTAAAGACTCCAAATTCTTTAGTGGTAGTATATGGTAAATACCTAATTTTGTCTCTACAAATAAATGCAATTGAGCCTACTTGAAAAGTTTGCATTTCATGTGTGGTGAGCGTTGTTGTTTAACTCTCATGCCTATTTGTATTGTCTAGAACATGCCCTGTTTGTCTTTCAAGGCTAATTATGATTATGTTTGGTTGGTGAAACGATTTTTGTCCTTCTTTATGAATATTGGCACCCACTTTAGCAAAATTACCTACCCGCACATAGAATAGTATCCCTAGTGACCCATTTTTAGCCTTCAAGCCTTTCTTTGGCAACCATATTTCAAGCCTTAAACCATTTTAAGTTCACCCATCTTTTAAACCCTACCGTCCTTGAACTTGAAGATGCAACTTGAGGCCAAAATCCTAAGTTGGGGGTGGTATATCTTGGAAGAGGTAACCTTGATCAATGGTCTTGTAAGTGGATGCCTAAAAGCTAAGCAAAAAGTGCAAGTGAAGAAGTGAAAAAGAAAGAAATCATCAAAAGAAGGAAAAACATAGATTGCACAAAAGAAATAAATGAGAAGAAAATGCTTTCAAAATAAATGGGGTTATCAAGGTAGTGAAAGTAGGCATTTGTGTGAAATAAAAATAAATAAAGTGGCCCATGATCCAAAGTTTGATTGAATAGTGTGATGTAGATATTCAAGGAGACTGTAGTCACTTTGTTCCCAAATGATATCATTTTTTTTCTCAAGCCTACATCGTAATCTTGAAAAATCCCTTTGAGATCTCCAACCAAGTACATTCAAAGTAGTGACTATTGAAAATAAGGGCAAGCATATGGTATGATACTTGTTTGCATTGAGAGAATCTTTGTAAGGGTGATATCTTGCATTTTTATACCTTGTTACATGAAAGATACTCTGGTGTGGGGGATTTACTTTCGTGAGGAGGCATATAAACTAATCGAGAGGGGGTAGGGGTGAGATTGTCATCTTTAAAAAATAAGGCAAAAAAGTATAGTTGAGTCGTTATCGATGGAGTGTCACTTCTACAGAGTTAGTGATTGTTGTATTGTTGTTCTTTTGAGTCTTTTGTATCTTTGAGATTGTATTTCATGTTGAGGGAGTTGTGACAATAGCTTTACCCATGCTTAAGAGCTATTAGTTGGTGCTAATCAAGTTGGAAGTCATTGTGATCATTTGATCGTATAAATGGGCTTAAAATTGCATATTCTTATTAAGTAAGAAGTAGTGTTGCTTGAGGACAAGCAAAGGTTTAAGTTGGAGGTGTTGATGAGTGGTAAATTTACCACTCATTTACATCCAAATTTGTGCACTCTACAATGGTTAAATAGTGTTAATGAGATAAATTTGTCACTTGAATGCATTAATTCCCATGTGTTGTAGTTATACAAGTAATAGGAAGAAAAGTGTGAAGTGAGCTAAAAAGAGATCAAAAAAGGAAAGAGTTAGTGTAAAAGCAGAATTTCAGGTGGCCCTCAGGTACCACGATCGCAATGCTCGGAGTCACGATCGTGATTAATAAATCAGAGGAATAGATGAGCCTCAGCTATCGCGAACGTGACCCAAATGGTCACGATTGCGGTAACACAGTCGCGATCCAATGGGCACGATCACGATGGAGCGGCTAAATACCCTGGGGTAGATTTTTCAATTCACACAACTGAGTGGAAAATTCCACTAAATGGAAAACCCGTACACACCTTTGGATATCTTACTGATCTGAGGTTATTTTATATACTTTGGTATCATTATTCTAGCTTATTTCACTATGTTTTGAGAGAAAATTCTTTTCTTAACGTGTTAGTATTGATATAAATAAGCATTTAAGTGTACAAGTGTGTATTTACTATGTTCAAGGTATTTTTCAAACAAGTTTGTACTTAATTGAGTCATTTAGAGTTCAACCCGGAAAACTAGTTTTAGTAGCTTGAGCTAGATGTGTGTCTAGTTGGTTTTGGTGGATTTTAATGTGTTTAATTTATTCCAAATATTTTAAATGTGTAGTTATAAGTGGAATAACTTGTTTGTAATGGACAAAATTCAATTTGATTAAGTCAAGAATTGAAACACAAAAGTGAAGATCATTGCGAATTAGCCTTATCTTAGCTTGTGTTTTGATTCGTCGTTGAGAATATTGTGTTGTTTTAATCTCTAATTTGTGGTGTGATGTTGTAGGAAGGCTTTGTGAGATTAATATGGTGATATATTGAAGAGAAAAAAGCTCAAAATTCATCATAAATACACTAAAAAAGACATGAACACAGAATAAGATGTTCTACACTTAACCAAAATTTTAAAGAGTAATTTAAGTGAGCCGACGCAATACCGTCGCGTTGCATCGACTGCCAACGCATTGAGCGTCGCGTCACGATGGCTTGAACATGCACGTTCAATTCAAATTTCTGCCGACACAGTTGGCACGCAAATTCCTATTTTAAATCAATTTGCATGGCAAAATTATTAAAGGCTAGGAGAATAAGGAGGGAATCTTTGCCTTGGGATTCGTGCAGCCTTCTAATCCCATCAGGAGTTGTAATATTTTATTATATTTACACCACACAGCTGGACAACATTAGAGATTCTTGAAAGGTCAATTCGGTGAAAAAAAGCTTGGATTCGTTGGGGAATTAATTGGTGGCTGCTACAACTGTTATAGGTTTTAAATTTTTTAATTTATTCTTTAATTTTTCAAATCATGTATTCAATTATTTGAATTGTGATTATGAATATTAGCGTCAAAATATTTTCTTTTCGGGTTTAAAGCTAAGAACATGAGTACTATTATTTTGAATTAATTTTGATTAATTTTACTTATCATAATTGGTTGTTTATTTATTCTTATTTTAATTATTTTAAGGATTCTCGATCCTTAGAATACATATATTGTTGACTTTTTGATCTCGGAAGAGGAAATAGAGAGATAGAATATGGGAATAAACAAAGTTTGAGTTTTTGTTCTTTTATAAAATAAATAATTAAACTTAGCATCTAGGACAGAAATGTACTTAGATGCCTTACTTGATTCAAACGTAGGAGGATAACTTTAATTCACTTAATTGAATTATTACGTCCCTACTCAACGATGTAGTTATAATGTCCATATTAGGTAAAAGATTAGAGGTTGGGAAACCATGATCATGCAATTAACCTTACGAATCAACAACCAAGATAAGCAAGTTAACGAATGAAATTCAATAACATAGTATGATTGTTCGGAGTGCTTTAACCATGAGTTTTACTTCATTGATTTTTTCAAGTATTTTTTTTATTTACGCATTGTTTCTTTAATTTTAATTTTCAAACTCTCTTTGTGGTTACTCTTGCACTAAATTAATCTAAATCGTGAATTAGAATTAAATCGTTATAAATCTAGTCTCTGTGGGATCGATATTCGGCTTTCTTGAAGGCCACTATATTATTTGATAAGACCGCGTACACTAGCGTGTGCCCTCGGGCGCTGTCACTTACAATCACTTTAAAGTTGATATATAGAGAAAATTTCCACTTAGTGAAAGGAGAGACTTGTTATTAAATCTTCAAAAAGATATTTTTAATTGTAAATTAAGATTGGAATCTTGGGATTTCTCTTGCTTTATTTTCAATTATAATGCCCCAAGACTATAACCTGGATGTCACACGGTGCTTAAAACAAGAAGTGGTCCTAAGATAACCCATGATACTTGCATAACTCATGAGCAATTGAACGTGTTACATAAATCTTAAAGAAATAAGTGGAAGAAACGTCTTTGCTAAATATATTCAATACAAGACTATTCAAAACATACTTTGGTTATACAAAACAAAACTGAAAATAAATACATCAACTCTGAATGAGCGTCCATGAAGCCTCTACTAATGCTGACTATAGGTAGCTGAGACATGACCCCCTGCTATCCATAATCAATATGACTAGATAAAAAGAATGCTAGCAAAACTATAGTTGAATCGAGTCCTCGAATAAAAAGAACTCATCGCCTGCTGACTGGAAGCTGCAAACTATCTGATTAGAATGTGTGGACTATAACAGGTACCAACATTATGAAACAATGTAACCACACAGACGTATATGTGGGTCAGCACATATGGAATATACTAAGTATATGGGGGTGAATGCATAAGTAAAACAATAACTGAATGTTCATATAAACTTCCAATGATGCATGCTATGTGTAAATGACTCACCTTGAACTTGAATAAAACAAGAGGCTTCAAGATCATAAACATGAGTAATGAAGCATAAGAATAAAATTTTCGAGCCCTAACACTTAGTTTCTAAAAGATTTACTTTTTATTCTTTATTTTGGAAGGTTCTTATAACCGACATAAACCATGTGAGCTATCATGGAGTCCAACATCTTAACCATATTGAGAGAGCTTTTCTACCCTTGCCATCAGAATAGAACCTTAATCTTAATGATCACTGAACTTAACCCATATTATGACTTAAACCTACAGTTGCTCATATCGTTGGAAAGATAGCTCAATTATGTATCATTTGGTGGGTATTGATCTACAAAACTCCATATATGTCAAAACTTATACATGTTCAATGTTGACCCTTGTAGAATCGAATACTAAAATTTGGCCAAATCAAAAGCTCTTAGCTCATCTTTGCTCTAAGTGATTCCGATAAATATTTTTCACCAAATAAGCACTCTTAACACTAGGATAATGATCTTGACACATTTATCCAAATAAAAATCACGAGATTAGAGTTTATACACATAGGAATGATAGTTCATTGTCTAGCCTAAAATATGGGGTGTTACATTATCTCCCCCTTGGAATCATTCGTCCTCAAATTATGGATAGGAACTTGTTAAATTCTTATAAGTGTGGAATGATGTACACATGACATGTCTAGTAATAAAGAATATAGCTAAGCAAAAACATTATAACTTTACCATGAAACAGATTTCTAAGATGACTTAACTTTAATTATTATAAGGAGTTAATTCATGCTGAGAGTTTAGAACTCACTTGAAATGTTCATGGTATGAACTTACATATAGAACTACGAAGTAATAACTGATGCAATAAAATTCGAAGAGTTACTAAGGGTGTAATAAAGTACGTAACTTCTCATTAGGAATTGTTCCTCAACCAAAACACATATACAAATAAAAATAAAAGTGCTTCATGGCATCGTCAAGTACATTATGTAAGACAGAATCATGAGATGATGAGACTGAGATCGTACAAGGGGTAACTGTTTGAGCTGGAATACTTGGAAAACTAAGATGATCTACTGAAAACTTATGTACTGCTTCATGAATAAATAGTTGAATCTGAAACATGATGTTGGGATTGAACTGGATTCACAACTTACATGTATGATAGCAAATGACCTCATAGAATAGCCATATTCATGAAACTTTGACTATTAAGACTAGACAAAAAGTTGGAAAACTATAGGAACTTATCTGTCTGACTGTTAAACTGAATTATTGTATATACGGACTGAATCATACTAAAAGATTACCCTCAACTGGTGTATTTCTTCAACACTCTCTGCAAGAAGTTCTAATAACATTAGGGAGGAAAGAATCTTGGGCATAATATGAATAAGATATCAAAGTAAGAAACCATAATATGGCTATAACTCTGTAACATAGAACATAGGACTATGAAACATAAGCTAGGATGGAATTGCTAAGTCTTAGGCAATGTAACTGCTAACTTTTAATCTTAGCCACACTTATAAAACACTCCCTCAACTGTACTTTTCCCCTTAAATACTATGCTCATCTAATTCAACTTATAGTTCTCATATCTGCACATATAACCACTCCTGCTAAAGTTTGAGTTGAACTACCTTCTCTTAACATATTCAAGTTTAACATGAGATTACAAGGCATAACACATAACACCATAGTACTAGTATAAACCACAAAATTCAATACCCCATGCGTGTTTTACAGCTCTCATCTCAAGAATAATTCTTCTTACCACTTCAACAACTAAATTCAACCTCTTACTAGGAATTCACTAACACACAATGCATTCATCCACTTATATACCTACATGACATTCAAGCCTATCATTATAACTGCACATGAACTTCTAGGCAAATAATCCACCAAAGCATCTTTCCCTTATTCTCTAGTACCTCTATCAATAACAGCTTCCATGAACCATCCCTAAGAAAACACACATAAAATATTTTTTAACTTAAAATGAAATATACCAAAAGCTTGGCCTCAATCTTACTTAACGCTTATAGCCTTAGATAAAACAAGCATACAACAATCTTTCCCCAATAAGAAATATTAACTCTCTCTCATCTAATTAATTGTTAACATTAAGGTAAGGTCGCCGAAAGATAGAACATGATACTATACATAAATTTGATACTTAACCGAGGACATATATGACATAATTTGAATTTTGCTTATCATTAAGAGTGCACTATGAGTTATGGGAACTGGACATATTGTAAATCATAAGTATATGAGTCATGAGCTGTATGACATAGGTTTTACAGTTCATAAATTCATTGAATAAGAGTCATATAGCAGAGTGAATTAGAACTCCTTATAGTAGAAACTGGGAGTACACATGATTCTTTATGAATTGTAAGAATATGAGGTATAATCACAAAGATGCCTTGTAAGGCATGAGTAGATGTCATGATGAATAAGATAAAAATAGCTTAGGTATCTTTCTCCCCTACCTCTATTTTAGAACTCACTAATATCACTACTAGAATCTAAGAGCCTGACTTGGTTCCTTAATTTATTATCTCCCCCTTAGCGTTAAGACATCATTGTAAGTTTGTGACTCCTTTAATAAATTCTAAAATAAACTGCAACCACTTTACTCTAGAGTCCAACATATAACAATAAACATAAATAATAAACTTACCCTTAAGGACTACACCTGAAAGTATAAAACCTGTTGTTAGTACTTCCTTCTGAGATACAACTCTTAACTTACTATAGCCCCTATAGTCATCATACAACAACTTAAACACTTACTAACATAGAATCTTCATGAGTATCACCATACCCTGAGTTCTCACCATCTAGAATTTCAACTCTTCTTTCTATAAGCTTAATTATCTAATATTCAGACTTAGATTCTAACACTTAACATGGATATTTCCAAAATTTAAATGAATTATACTAACTTCATTCTTGAACACTCTAATGCTGACAACATACTTGACAATACTAACTCTATGTATTCTTGACAAGTATGTTGTTAAGAAGGGTGTAAGTACGTAAGACAAGTTCATGAAGCCTCTACTAATGCTGACTATAGGTAGCCGGGACATGACCCCCAGCTATCCCTAATCAATATGAATAAATAAAAATAATTTTACTAAAACTATAGATAAATCAAGCCCTTGAATCAACAGAAATCAACACCCACTGACCGAAAGCTACAAACTGTCTATTAGGATATATGGGCTATAACTAGTGCCTACATTATGAAACAATGAATCCACACAAACATATATGTGGGTCAGTACTTCTAGAATGTACTGAGTATGTGGGGGGTGAATGCCTTAATAAAATAATAACTAAATGTTCATATAAATTTTCAATGATGCATGCTAAGTGTAAATGACTCACCTTGAACTTGAATAAAACAAGAGGTTGCAAGATCATAAACATGAGTAATTAAGCATAAGAATAAACTTTGTGAGCCATAACACTTAGTTTCTAAAAGATTTACTTTTTATTCTTTCTTTTGGGAGGTTCTTATAACCTACATAAACAATGTGACCTATAATGGAGTCCAACATCTTACCCACATTGGGGAGAGTTTTTCTAACCTTGCCATTAGAATAGAACCTTAATCTTAGTGATCACTGAACTAAACCCATATTGGGACTTAAACCTATTGTGGCTCGTAGTTTCTAGAAATTAAGTATACGCTCATTAGAATTCCCTTCTCGACTCTAAATACTACTCCCATAATACTTATATGCTCATACTTTAGGAAATCCACCTTAAAATAGCATAAGGGTTAGTATACTAGAAATCAATTATGCTTTTCTTTGCTTTAAATCATAAAGACAGTAAATAATTATGGATTTCAAGCCTTATTATTGAATCAAAAATCAAACTTTTTTGGTAAACTTAGTGCTTAAACTTAAGCCTTATCATATAACTTGTAGTACAATATCATGCTTAAAACTCAATTGGAAATCTTTAATCAATGTTTCAAATCAAACTCATGGCATTTAAATCATAATGGATAATCTTTAAGTCAAGACATAGTTAGATGAAAACAAGTATGAACTTTAATACTTCAATCATATAATAATTTCATATACTAAAAACAAGATAACTTGGGTATGAAACCTAATTGAAAATCATATAACTTAAACTTTTAAACAAGTTTTGGGCACAAGGATGGAAGAATGTGCTTGTTCATAAACCCCACATACCTCAATAACTAGTTTCTTGAAGATTGCTTGAACTTGGAAGCTTGAACTCTTGGATTCTTGGAGAAAAGAAGCTTGAATTTTGTTTTTTTTGGAAGGGTAAGGGTTTCTAGTGAGTAATTTTGAGGGAAAGGGGAATTATATGCCCCTTTGAATGTGCCAAATCTCGTTTTGGACGATTGGGGTTTAGGGGAAAGGACCTGATTTCCACTTGGACTCTTTTCCTTGCAGGAATGGCCCTCGCAGAACGACCCCTATCCTAGTGGAATAGACCTAGCTACACGACCTCTATTCTGGTGGAATAGCTCTCATGGTGCAGGGCTATCACGACCCCTTACAATTTCTTATGAAAATGGTCATAAATTTTTGCTCGAGTATTGAATTAAGGAGAAATTAGTATCATCGGAAAGCTAACTCAATTATATATCATTTGGTGGGTATTGAGCTGAAAAATTCAATTTATGTCAAAAGTTATACATGTTCAAAGTTAACCTTTGTATAATCAAATACCAAAATTTGGTTGAATTAATGGCTTTTAGCTCAACTTTGCTCTAAGTGCTTCCTATAAACATTTTTCACCAAATAAGCACTATTAACACTAGGATAATGATCTTAACGGATGTATTCAATTAAAAATTATGGGATTAGAGTTTATACAAGTAGCCACGATGGTTTAATGTCCAGCCCAAAAATGCGGGGTGTTACATCAATAGAGGAAATGAATGTCAATTTGGGTAATTCTCTTTTCCTTACTTTCATGAGTAGCTAAAAATATCAAATTGGGGTTATGTTTATATAGTGTGAAAATGTGTGGGTTTTGATCGTTAGTTTTAATTATTGGTTGATGATGGCGGTTTCACTAATACTTGATTGTTAAATTGGAAATTATAGGTGAAAGGCCCAATTTTCCTAAATCCCACATCATCCTTGGAAGAGGGATGTGGTTGACAAATATTAGTGAAGAATAAATTAGGAGTTAGCTTATTCATTTGGATTACTTAGAAATAAGGATACATAGTGGATTTGCTATGTCTTGGGAGTATTCATAGAAATAGGGATGCCAAATTGAGGTTTTGGGTTGATTTGTTCGCCACATCCATAAGGTATTCGAAAGAATCCATGGGTGGTATTTTTGGTGTTTGGTTGAAATACTAACACCAAAACTTCCAACCTAGCCTACCCATATATTCATTGACTAGAATTTGAATGTGACTCTTATGTACCCATGCACTATTTACCCCTAGGAAAACATAATCCCAAGAGTATTCTATTATTGGAATTTTATCTAAAATTGTTACTCTAAATTGGTGGTTCAAGTAGATTTTGTTTAAACAACCTTTCAAACCATAGCCCCAATTTTTAATTTATGTCTTACTTTATGTTTACATTGTGGGTAAATGCTTAGTAGCTTTCAACATACAGAGGATTTGAATACTAGCTACACTCCTAGTAGATTCGAGCACAACTCAAGTTAGGTTATTATATTGATAATAATCGTCCTACACCAAAACAATGGTATAGGTGCAAGTGATCATTGCTTTGAGCATGACTTTCCAGATAACCTCCACGAAGTGAGAACACTTCCAAGGGATTTTGTCATAGGTGTTTCTTTCTCAGCCAACATTCTCACTTCACTTCCAAATAGCCAAACATCAACTTCAAACTACTAATTGGCCTCCAACTAACCCAAAAAGGCTGAAGTCTAAATATCTCAACCACATTACATTGATACCATCTCGATATCCGCACAAATTAACAAAGGCCCATCCGTGGAAAAACCAACCTAATAAATGAGTCGTACCACCGACTCCAAATCCAAATATAACTTTCCTTTAGCATTTTATACATGTTATCCCCTCCAAACCAGGATGAAAATCACCTGAGTCCTGTCCGCACAATCTTATCGCAGATACCTCAAAGAACCGAGGTTGATCTCCTAAAAATCCATTCAACAAACATGAGAATAAGCCCATAAGTCGCTATCTGGGCAAACAAATAGAGATAATTAGGGAATGCAATATAAACCAATAATACAACCAATCCAGGTGATTATCAAACTAAAATTCAGAAGATCAAGGCATAACTTCTTATCACTGAACAATTTGCTCTAAGATGACCCATTAACTGAGAATGAAGCCATACTGAATCCAAATCAATTATGTTACTCTCACTAAGCATATCATCCAAAATGCCCAAATAAAAATAGAAACTCGAGGAAAAAGCTAAAAGAATTTATATAGGGGCCATGGGCCATCATTTGAACACTTAGCAACTATAATCGATTTAAAGTCGACAAGATTGTATAGGTAACAGTGAAGTAGGCTCAACCAGCCTTCAAATGAAATTCAAACTAAGGTAGATCTAAAATGAAGGTTGCACATAAGCTCTACAATACCAAGACGAAATCCAACACCAAGGCTAAATTGATTGATCTCAACGACCTAGACCAAACTTGAAGACGGGTAGGCATTCATACTCTAAATTTATCATAACTTCTGAATCTCTAATCCAAGGCATAAAATCAAAACTGAGACCAAAGTCTATACCAATTAGAACAACTCAAATCTACTTTAGTATCCGAATTTGACATATTCAAGATTAATCATACCAAGCCAAAATAAAAAATTAACTAAAAAACAAAATCACCACACAGATAAACTATCAACTAAAAGCATAAAAAAACAACTCTATATCAGCTTGAGGGCACGAAATATTGCCACAAAAATAAAACCATGCCAAATGTTGACCGTCTAAAAATACAAATAACCCAATCCATAATTGATGGAGAGTATGAACTATCAAAATTTAATCAAGAACCCCCCAAGGCTACAAGCCATACCATTTATGGAAAAACTCTAGCAATTCAATGAAATGCAACTCAACTAAGGAACTAACTAATCCAACACTCCGTTTCAGAAAAATAGACATAGGATTATATCCTCGAGTAGAAATAATCCATCAAGCCTCATTAGGCTGAACTAACTCTAAAATTAGGATTTCCTAAATCCACCCACGTTGGACAATCATCACTCGATCCATCAAAGAATCACGTCATCAAAGAAGAATTATACCAACCTCAAAATGAAGGTCAAAATCAAGACCACCAAAAGAAAAATCAATCAACTCAAGAAAAAAAATTTCTAGTTTGCCAACTTAAGAAGTGATCAAAGGAAAGGCTACCTATCCCTATTTCCCTAACTCTATAAAAGTTAAGAATCACATCATAGTGAGAATAGATTATCCAACTCCATGCATACAACAAGTGCAAACCATCATAAGTAAATAAATCTAACAAATTTAAGAGATGAACTCGAGAAATCTCAATATCAAAATCAAACTTACTATCAAGTAATGAAATAGCCACTAATAAAGAATGGATCCAAAATGGTCAAGCTCAAAAATAGGCTATATAGCTAAATTGCCAACTCTAAAAACATATGGAACCATGAAAGGTCATCTTCTATTCAATATCATAATACATTCCCGATTCAATCTATCACAACTAACCAAGAGGGAAAACAGTCAACCTTGCCTTGTTATGGGAAGGAAATCATCATATCAAGCTATATCTGTTCAAGCCACCAAATAAGAATCACAAGGAAATAAAATTCTAACTAGATAATACTAGTCTATACAACCACTTAGAGAGAATCAATTAGATCAAGTAATAATTTAAAAAAATATCAATAACCACAAGTAGTGATAGCAATAGAAATAATAATATTAATCTTAGCTCAACTCAGCTTACAGTTGTATGTTAAGGGGTCTATGCCTTTGGAATTTTCACTAAGTGTTGAGGAATTAGTCATTTTCAAAACCCCTAAACTTCAATGATTTTATTTTTAACCTTCCTGACCTTGGGACATGGATTGTTGAGTTGATTCATGGTTGGGGTTGTTCAAAGTATGTCTCAGGTGAGTTTCAAGTTTATCGGATGAGATTTGGGACATGTTTAGATGGCCAAAATAGTGTAGCTATGTATTTGGGATGTGATGTATTACTCTCTTCCTTAGTGAGAAGCTCCACGACGCATTACTCTCTCCAATAGAGTAAAGCTCCATAGCGCGTTGCTATCTCCAGTGGAGTAAGCTCCATGGCGCATTGCTCTGTCCCACATAGTGCTTTTGATTAAGTATTCAAAGGGTATTTAAGTCATTTCCCTCACTCTATTTCATCCATAACACAAATTGGGACTTCCAAAAGGGAATTATTTGTATTTTTGTCAAATTTTTCCCAAGGAAACCCTCCTGCATCCCCAAGAACAATTCAAGCTTCATTTTTAAGAAATATAGAGGTTCAATATTTTAATCCATGAAACCTTTAATAATTCAGTTGTTAAGGTATGTAGGATGTTCATCCATGGGCCCCTTTCACCCATGGAGCCCAGAAAACCTTCTTTGGTTAAATTTATGTGTTTATACATGTTCAAGGAGAACTAAATCCATGATTCCCTTACCAATTCAATTAAAATTTATGTTTTCAAGTTTTTCCAAGATGAATTAGTCATATAATGCTTTATGTGTCACAATTTCCATGCCATATTTGAGTGAATTTCATGTTAAAGGCCCTAATTTATGAATTTAACCATGTATCATATTGTTTTCCTTATGTTTAAGACATTCCCATGTTCAAGTTCATGATTTTCTCATGTTTGAGGAAATTTCCATGCTTTTGGGTCTGAACTATGATTTCATACTATAGTTTTTTAAAGCTTTGTTATTGCAATTTATTGTAATTCACTGCTGTCGGGTTATGAACACCCGATACCTATGCATTTTACATGATTTCCATTTTTCAAGTAACAAGTTGGTCAGACAATGGTTTCAATATCACATTTAGAACACCATAATCATGTTGAACATTTTCAATTTATATTTTATAATTACCTCAGAATCCGTATGCACTATTATTTTCAGAATACCATGACATGAGCTTATTAGTTATCAGTTATCAGTGCATGTATCTATTAGTATTTTAGTTTATTTCAGTTAGGAGTAGAATTTAGCATCAAGTTGGAAGTGTGGGTTCAGTACATCCTACTTCCCCAGAAACTATGTGTCACCATAGGTTTATGTTTAGGGGCCTCTCCTGAGAGTGTTTCCCCTTGCCCATTATGGGCTCAATTTAGTGATCACGGAAGTTCAGGTTCTACTCTGATGGAAAGGATAGAACAACCCTCCTTAATATGGGTCAAACGTTGGACTCCCTGATAGCTCAAATAGAATGTGTCAGTTACATAAAAGCTCCTATAATTTTAGTCAGTATTTTAGTATATCTCATTCCATGTTTGCTGGACCAAGTGTACAGATCAGACTTATAGTTATTCAATGATGCAGATTTGAGTCTTTTAGTTTATAGATTATTTTATACATAAGTTCATGATTTGTCTTCCATTCTCAGAGTTTACATATTTATGTTTGGTCTTGCATTCTTAGAGTTTACATGTTTATGCATTTATGCTCAGTTACTTTATGTATATCAACCAGTCCTCATCTCATATACCAGTACATTCAAAGTACTAACCACATATTATTCTTTGTTCTATGTTGTCTTATAACATAGGTTCGGATGCTCAGTTTCCCAACTGCTCCTAGACAGCTTCGCGTATCCAATAGTAGTAGTGGTGAGTCCTTATTTATAGAGGACATAATCTATTTATTTAGTTATTTTAGTATTTTCATATGCTAATTCAGTTGGAGTTTGTTGAAGGTCTGTCCCATCAACTTTTTAGTCAGTTTAGAGGCTTTTAGACACTTAGTTAGACAGTCAGATAGTCATTTTAGTATTATCAATTATTAGTATTATCAATTATTATTTAATATTTCAGACATGTTTTAATTCATAACTAGTATCTAGTTTTATAGTATTTTATCAACTTATTTTTTGTATACATTGTATTAGTGCTATATATTCAGTGCTCACAGCAGCTCCCAACTTATTATTTAGCTTGTGGTCACTTGTGATTGTAGACACTATTGTCGCAACTAGGGGGTAGCCTTGGGTCGTGAAAAATATCAACATCCATATAGTGAATAGGTAGTACCAAAATGAACATCAATATCATATATTACTCAGGGCACACAATAAGGCTAATGTGCCAAGATAAATTGGACTCGAACCCAAATGCTACACCCATAGGGAAAAAATATCTATATAGATCTACTCCATCCAATACTAATCGACATAAACCACAGAGTAGTCACATAATCATGAATTTAATTACAAGGCACACAATAACCAATATCAAATAAACCACGGATTTTCCATATAATTATGAATTTAATTACAAGGCACACAACAACCAATATAGAATCAGCAAGGGATATAATCATCAATAGGTATGAAAACCCCCAACACACATAATAAAAATATAATCATTAGAAATAAAAGCATATATATCATGGTGAAATCAACAATCACATGGCTGATGGGCATATGGAGAATAAATTTGAATGGGTCCAGAGTCAGACCGACTAACTAAATTATCGACTAAGGTGCCAAACACACTATCTCTAACTAACAATTGCACAACCTTATGAGGTTGATCTCAATGAGTTGAATAACTAGACATTCTATGTTGGGACACTCTATAGACCAATAACTGATCTCTCTAAAGTAGTGACAAAATCCTAAAGCTCCAATATGGCGAGAACACAACTGAGCCCAAATGGATGGTCAACTAACTCTGGGAGCAATCTCTAGTATTATTCCCATCTTTTTTGCAGTTATCACCTGACTCAGTAACTCTAGGCTGGTAGGGACTACCCCCTATACTATCCCTAACATCTGGGGCATTCTCAAAACTGATGTCTCATCTTCCCATAACTAAAATAATCTTCCAAAAAAAATACCAATAGTACTATACTGATGGCATGACCTCTTGTTTCCATCTCCATAAGTCCCAACACATACTCTCTTCATGGCCCTTCCATAATAAAAAATTGAGAGAAGAAAGACCCAACTACTATCATATGCTCTGACACTAGGTGGAGTGGAAATAATAAGCCTCTAATGATTCCAAGCACCATGTCATGATCTAAAGGATATAACATAGAAATATGCCTAGACTAATCAAGGAACCCAAAATCGTACTTAGAAACTGGTCAAGAACCCTGATGACACCAACCAATCCAACTTTATCTTGAGAATTTTTCAACACCTTGAATGTAATCCATGGAAGTAAGGGATCTATGACCTAAATTTGATCTCCAAGGATGAACCTCAAAGGGCTGAAGTAGTCATGAGCTTGACTAAAGGCTAAACTGGCTCCCAAATCCTTTGGCTGACACTGAAGGTCTTCTAAATTCATCTCTAACTCTATAGTTTGATCAGTAGAAGATAGAGAGAGGTGCAGATATAGGGCCTATAAAATGGGAGGAGTTTTTTACTGCCTTTTTAGAAGGGTTCTTTTCATTTGAGTTGAGAGAGGATAAGGTGTTAGAGTTCATCAACCTAAAGTAGGGTAACCTTAGTCTGTAAGGGTACTCCCTTAAGTTTACTCAGTTGGCCAGGTATGATCCTCATGAGTTAGCTGATAGTTGGTCTAAGATGAGCAAGTTCGTGTCTAGTATCTCTGACATTGTGGTCAAGGAGTGTAGGACCACAATATTGATTAAGGAGATATACTTTAATAGGTTGATGGTCCATGCTCAATATATTGAGGAATAGAAGACTATGGAGAAAGAGAGGGAGAGCAAAAGGGCTAGAACAGGTAGTTTTAATTTTACTTAGCCGAAGTTAGAAGGTGGTAAACGTCCTCAGTTCTGAAAAAAATCTTCATTCCTAGGTCTATTTTCAGCTAGTATGCTGATGCCTAAATTTAGGAATGATAATAAGGATAGGTCTCTAGGATCTAAGTCTTAGGGTAGTGCAAATAGTTCCCAAATAAATCCTGTTTGTCAGAAATATGAAAGAAACCATCAGGGTGTCTACAGGGCTGGAAGTAACGTGTGTTTTAGGTGTAGTAATCTAACATATAGGATCAGAGAGTGTCCTCAAGTGGGTTCACAGAGTCAGCATTATTAACCCCCAGTTCTGTAAGGTTGCCCATCTCAGCAGGGTACCCCTTCGAGTGCCACTAGTAGGCGGAACCCAAATAGGCTCTATGCACTTCAGTCCGGATAAGATCAGGAGAGTTCTCCTGATCTGTCTATTGGTGGAGTACAATGAAGAGGGATATTGCAAAGTTTGTAGCTAAGTGCTCTACTTATCAGTAGGTGAAGATTGAGTACCAAAAGCCTAGAGAGTCTATATAGGAGTTCAGTAGTCCCACTTAGAAGTAGGAGAAAGTGAACATGGATTTTGTGACAGGTTTGCCTCGTAATCTCCGTCAGCATGATTCAATTTGGGTCACTGTGGACACGATGACAAAATCAGCCCATTTCTTACCAGTCCATACTCCTTTTTTAGCCGAGGACTATGCCAATCTCTATATTAGAGATTTGGTTAGGTTTCACGGTATTTTGTTGTCCATCATTTCAGATAGAGGTACTTAGTTTACCTCTCACTTTTGGAGAGCTTTTCAGAAGGGTCTTGGTACCCAATTTTACCTCAGTATAATCTTTCATCCTCTGATAGATCATCAGGTAGATAGGACCATTCATAACCTTGAGGATATGTTGAGAGAGTGTGTATTTGGCTTTAAGGGCAGTTGGGATGACCATTTACCTTGGATTGAGTTCGCGTAGAATAACAACTATCATTCGAGTATTCAGATGGCTCTATTTGAGGCTCTGTATGGAAGGAGATATAGATCTCTGATTGGTTGGTTTGAAGAAGGTTAGGCTATGTTAGTGGGTCCTATCTTGGTGTTTGATGCCTTAGAGAAAGTACAGTTGATCAGGAAGAGGCTTAAGGAAGCCCAGAGCTGACAGAAATCTTATGCAGATGTGAGAAGGAAGGACCTTGAATTTGAGGTTGGCAATTTTGTATATCTAAAGATCTCTCCCATGACAGGAGTAAAGAGTTTTTGTAAGAAGGGGAATCTTATTACCTGATATGTTGGCCCTTATAGAATTTTAAGCCATTTCAGAAAGGTGGCTTATGAGCTTAAGTTGCCTGCTGACTTAGCATCAGTGCATCCAGTGTTTCATGTATCCTTGCTAAACAAGTGTATTGGTGACCCAGATGTAGTTGTTCCCTTAGAAAGACTAGATGTTCATAATAGCCTTTCTTACGGAGAGGTCCCAGTCAAAATTCTTGATCGTTAGATTCGTAGACTAAGGAACAAAGAAGTTTCCCTAGTCAAAGTTCTTTTGCAGAATCAGTCAATTGAGGGAGCAACTTGGGAAGCAGAAAAAGATATGTGGACCAAGTACCCCCATCTTTTCTTAGCAAACTCATACTCATGTTAAGGTAACAATCTTCTTAGAATTTCTCTTCTCCATGCTCAGTTTCAGCTGCATATCAATCTCATATTAGTTATGCATTCATAGAACAAGTTCAGTTATGTGTAATACTTTAAACTCAGTCATGTAGTAAAATTTTCATCACGTATATCCAACATGTAACCTAAGTTCCTTAGTGTTTTTAGCTTAACCAGTCTCATTCGAGGATGAATGTTCCCAAGGGTGAGATATTGTAATACTCTAAAAATCCCAGCCCATGTTAGAGTCATGTTCCAAGAACATATAAAGAATCTTATAGTCCCTTGGTAATTTTATGAGTGAGTTTGACATATATCAAGAACTCAAATAAATCCCAGCTATTAGATGAATCATAATAATCCTTACCGATTGACTTTTGTTTAAAATGTTGCTTTAGTCAACTTCAAATGAGTATATCTTATTATCTATTAAGAATTTTCTAGCTCAAGATCCATCAAACTGTAGGATATTGAATTAGCTTTCCAACGATACCAATTTCTCCTAAATACGATACTTAGGTGAGATGTTATGGCACTTTTAGTGAAAAACAGTAGCCCAACGTGATAAGGCCGCGTCGCGATGATGGCCAATATCACGTTCATCCTTTACTAGTGTGTCACCATGATAAGCACTGCATCACGCCAAGGGGCATTTTCATGTTTGTCCTTTTCCAGTGAGTCACCGTGATGGTGTTGCGTCGCACCAAGGTTCTAGTTCGGGATTGTCCTTTTCCAGTGACGTAACACAATAGCATCACGTCGCACTGTTGGACAAAATGGGATTGTATTTTTCTAGTGGCCTAATTCAATAAGCGTTGCATTGCGCCGGAGCAAAGAATTAAGATTCTTAAGTTTTAGAATTTAAAAATTCAGGGACCTTGGTTCTTTTCCCATGGCCCCAAATCCGTCCAAAATAGGTAATTAACACCCCAAAGGGGCATTATGTTCCCCATTACTCATCCTTTTCAAGAAATTAATTATCGTTCAAGAACAAACCCTAGCCTTCAAGTTCAAGATCAAAATTCTAGAATTCACCATCAATTCTCACAAATTCATAAATCAAGGTATGTTTGGTGTTCATCCTTGGGTTCCTTCTACCCTTGGAGTTCATGAATCCTTTTGAGAAATTAAATTATGAATTGCATTCTTGAATTGAATTGTATTCATGAATGTGTTAATTTTATGAGGTTTAAACTAAAATGATTATGAATTTCAAGTAAATAAACTAGCATATGTGTTGATTTATGTACTCCCCATGTCATAACCTATGAATTGTGAGTTGAATGTTGTAGTCATGATATACCCATGTTATTCTTTCTCATGTACTTGAACCATTCCCCCCAAGTGTTTGACAAAATGTCTATGTGAATATATTGTGCAAGATATCCTAATTTTAATGTTTTAAACTTATGATATGGTTCCATTATTTATTCAATCGGGTCCTGGGTGTATTGTTTATCAAAAATTAACTTCTTACTTAGTTTCCAATCATAATAGAATGATTCCATAGTATCTTGAATAGTAGAATTCAGTCAGTTATCAGAATCAGTGTGAGTTTAATGAAGCTTAAAACAACCTAGTAATCTGTGTCGATTCAGTTGGGAGTAGGTTTCAGCACTAAACAAACCCAGGGATAGGGGTATTCCTGTCAGTATAGGGTTTGACCCTTAGTAGTAGTCCCTAAGTTAAAGAATTACGTAGCCAGCATAGGGTAAGTCATCTTTCATCCAGACTAGGGTTGACGTAACCATATACATCTCATGAGTCTTCCTACCAGATTAGGGTTCATCCAGCCAGTGTTTGTAACTTGTGGGATGGTGCAACACCCTTCCAACGGGGTTATAGGTTGGACCCCGAATTAGAATATAAATGGGGTATATTGGTTAGATGATAACTCCCACAGTCTCAGTTCCAGTATAAAATATTCTGTATAGAACTTAGTTTAGTTCTACTTAATCATGACTTACAGTTATCAGTTATTCAATTATCAAAAATTTAGTACTTTCATTTCAGTCTAATTCAGAAAGACGATATATGCTGGATATTACATGTTCATTACCTTTAGTAGTCCCAACATTGTATGTACTCTCATCTAGTCACTTTAAGATATTTAGTTATTATTATTACTCATGCACACGAACCCATGCATATTAGCCTACACTCACCTAGCATACCAGTACATTCAAAGTACTGGTGCATACTCTTTCTTTGCGCTATGATGTCTCATATCATAGGTTTGGACGCTCGGGTTCCTGACCATACCTAGCCAGATCATTCTATCCATTGCAGCTATATTAGTGAGTCCTCATCCATCGAGGACGTGGCATTAATTTAGTTATTTTATTATTTACAATTTTAAAGTTACTTCCAGACAGTAGTTGGAGTTAGTTGGGGTCTGTCCCATCAAATCTTTCATTTCAGATGTTTAAAGGCTTTCAAACATTTATAGTAGCAGTTATTCTGCATATGTACCCATTATTTATTCAGTTTTATAAACCTTATGGCATTTTCAGTTTTTCTTCCACATATATTTCTTTATTATTATTTAGTGCTCATAGACGGTACCAGTCATGTGTTAGCTTGTGGTCCTTTGGGGCTGTAAGCACCGTGTGACACTCAGGATGTATTCTTGGGGTGTTACACAAAGAATGTGCTTGAGGCTTATAACAATGAAGACATACAACAATGAGTCAATAAGTGAATTTCCTAAAATATCCTTGTAGCCTCCCAAAGATAGATTGTGGACATCTCCGCACCGATCCACATGACTCTAATAAATACTTAGCTCTTGCACTAACACACTGGTGAACCCTAGGCTTTGAGACCAATTTATGACAACCAATTTCTCAAGTTATGATGACACCTACTATAACCCACCAGTAGGCAGACTAAACCCATAGTTTGGAAAAACTAGTAATAGACTACTCAGATAGATAAAGAAAAGAATGTGGAATATATATAATATAAGGAAATTACACAATATAATCCAAAGAACTGATGGTATCAATACAAGAGTTGCTAATATAACAAGAGTACAAAATGAAGTAAACATGAATACTCTAATATAGCTTTTCTCTAAATACAACATAGAGACTAGTCAAATATATAATAGAAGATAATTAATACTCTGAATATCAGGAGCTCACTCTAAGTATCCAAACCATGGATACTCTACACAACGCGAACATCAGCGGCGATAACTCGTACTATGATCTTCTAGGCTGCAGAAGTGTAATATGAGTATGAATCAAATAGTACTTAGTAGGCAACTGCCAATTAAGCTCCTAAGATAAAGTAGATATATATATATATATATATATATTTATATATATAACATATAAATAGAATGGAAAACTACACCTAAATGTCCAGAAATAATATAAGAAAACTATTAAGAAAATAAGGATAATCTATCTTATTCATTCCATGAGACTAACATTTTAAGGCTAAGGAAATGATAAGAATGCACTAGCTTATTCCAGCCATACTTAGGAATCTCAACACTATACCATATATAACTAGCCAATATACAAGGTAAAGGTGAAAGATGTATATATATATATATATACATACATAAAATTATATAATCAAAGTCAACTAGAAGTACAACCTAGATCACCAGACTAGCTATTTAAGACCTCATAATCATAGCAGAAGCTAGTGCTAGAATACTCAGAGTTCTAATCCATATTTCAAATCATTAGCTGGCCATACATAATAATGTAATCGTAAGAGAAAGAGGTTAAAATCATTCCTCAAGTATTGATACTGAATAAAAGACCAATCTACCATAAACTAGCTATAACAATTATCATAACAATGATAATAAAAATGCCAATAACAATGCATGTAACCCGCTATTTTGAACAACCAAATATCTAGTCGAGCCTATGTATACCCCAACTGCCCCATCTCAGTAGGTTCAATAATCATACAATAATACGAGGCATAGTCATTACCCATATATGTGCAACCTTCCCATACAAAATGATAGATATAGGTGTATACTAGTGATAGGCGATGCATATATAAGTATAAAAGCAATAGAATCCATAATATCATAATATTAATATAATAACCATAACTGTTATAACCATCATCACTATAAACATCATTATCATAACCATCCTTCAGCCTTGCCGGGTATATATGTATATAAATGTTATACATAGGGCTAGCCAGACTCAGATAGATAGATGTACCTATAGGCACATCAATATATTCATCCTTAGGCCTTTTCGAGTATTAATATCATTATCATAACATCCTCCGACCTTTCTTGGTATCATCATAAAATCCTCTAGCCTTGATGGGTATAATCACATCATAATAACATCCCTCAGCCTTTCTGGGTATCATCATATCATCATAACATCCTCCGACCTTGATGGGTATCATCATATCATTATAATATCCTCTAAAATTATCGAGAATCATATCATCTTAATATCCAAATCAATGTCAATAGTACAGAGTGAGCCCAACAAGATCTAAAGTAAAGAACAAGCCCCCTAAGGGCTAAAGTAAATAAACATAAAAAGAGAACTAAGGTAGAGTATACTTCCATAATTCACCTCTCATCTTCACTATCACCTTATCAATGATGTAATGCCCCAGCGTTTTGATCCCTAAAAATTTCTAAAATTTTATCCTCACTGTTCGACTATGACTCCCTTGATGATTCATAGGGAGTCTTGACGAGATTTTAGGACAAATTGTAACCAAGTCAAAAAGTGTGTGGCTGAGTTTTTCTCTGAGTACGAGTGGCTCACTATAAGTCATAAGAACTTGTCATGAGTCATTGAGTGTAAATCATAGGGTGTATAATGTAAACCTTAAATTGTTACTAGGTTTACTACGACTAGACCCTACAAGTTGTAGGGTCCCTTTATGAGTCACATTGTTTGAGTCCTGGGGTCAATAAATTTTGAGTGTCCTGGAGATTCTCTTGGCTACAACTTATGGTGACCAGATGTAATGAGTCTATACGAGTCGTATAGTAACCCATAGTCATTGATGACTAAATTTCAATTTTAAATTAAGGGCACTTTTGACAATTCAATTCACACCCAATTAAAACCTCACATTCATAAATCACTTAAGAAGGGTAATTTCTAATTTATAATGTACTCAAACACTTCCAAATCTCTCTTAAATTCTCTCAAGGATCCATACTTAAGGTTTCTAAGAAGTTGGTCTCCCAAGGTCTCAAGGGTTGAATTCATTCTGTTAAACTTGGTATTTGATGTTAGGCGTATTTACATGCCTAAAACACCTTAATTTACCCATATTTTAGCTAAGTTTTGAGGACAAAATATATAATTCCTGCACTTTTAGTCCTTTTTCCTGTAAGTGAGCTAACCAACGTGATTAGCAAGTTTTTAGGTATAAATGATGAAGATTTCAGCATTTTATGGACTGTTTGACGCCAAAGGAAGCTTCACGTAAGAAGGAAGGCAGCTTTTGGAAGACTATGGACTGAAAGTGCTGCATGGAAAACTTGTCCCAGGAAAAAACAGTATTTCCAAAGACTTGTGGATCAACAGTAACTTAGTAGGATTAGGATAAGGAAGCAGTAACCTAGTAGGATTAGGAGAAGTATGCAGTAGCTTAGTAGGAATAGGATATGGATGTTATAAAAACCCTATTTTGCTGAACTTTTCAGCATTCATTCTCGTTCAATTCATTCTTTTCTCATTGGATTCAGTTGTTGTTGACATTATTCTTCTTCCATTCGACTTTTAGTATTATTCAAGTTACAGAATCTGTAAGCTTTAACAGAGAAAGTCGCTAACTTTGGGAAAACACCAAGAGGAAAAAACATCAAACTTGTAGTGACACCATATTCCTCTTCAACGTGAGATTGCTATAGTTTTGGTATGATGGTGATGTCTTCGTTGATTTTCGTTACCCTCATGAGTAGCTAAACTTTTCTGTTAGGGTTATGGAAGACTTATGAGATACTATCTATTGCTATGAGTTTGTGAATTCTTGATACGTATGCTGCTTATATCATTACTCTCTTCATATTAATTGAATTCTTGTGGTTGCAAACATATAGAATACGCCAGTATAGCATTAACTTGTTCGAAAGAAAAGTTACATGTCTGGAAAAGAGAGAGTGACAAGAAAATAGGGCTACCAACCCCTATTTAAAAGTTAGTGCCATAACTGGATTAACCTCTTGGAGAATTCGTACCATTAGTTATACGCTTTAAGCTCGAAAGAGTTAAAGTGAAATAATCCTTGATGGTCGACAGACACTAGGATTTACCATAGAATGCGAAACTCTATAAGAACATGAATGTCTGAATTCCGCATAACTCAAAGCCAATAGATACGTAAAACTCATAAGGTGGACATAACCCTAACTTACAATTCTCATTGATTAAAATCTTACTAAACATTCCGTTTTTACTTTGCTATTTTGATAATTTTACTTCACGCATAAAATCCCCTTTTTTCTGCAGAACTTTTACCAAAAGTCTACTAATCGTTGCATACTTAGTGACCAAGTATTCCCTGTGGGATTCGACACCCAACCCAGTTGGGTTCTATATTTGACAATGACCGCTTAAACTCTTACGGGAGCTGTAGTTTGAGCGTTATCAAATTTTGGCGCCGTTGCCGGCGAATACGATTGTCTATTAAGTTTGTGATAGTTAGACCCTTTGGTCAAAGATTCTCGTATTTTACTTTCAGTTGTTGTTTTTGTTTTATTCAGGTTTTGTTCAGTGCATGCCAAACACCTGAAGTTCAGGTCAACCCTTATTACCCATAAACCCTGAACCGCAACTTATTGGAAGGATGGATGCACAACGTGACATTGAGAGAAGGGCTGCTCAACAGAAGCAAGCTAGACTAGCTGAGTTGGCCACTGCCCAAGTACATCAACAGAATATTGATAACCCTGGGCGGGCAACAAATCCTGACGATGAGGACCTAGGTGATGATGAGCTACTAAACCCTAGGCGTAATGTTGAGGTGGCGACACCTACAAAAAGAAGAGATCGTCAAGCCAAATTTAGGACTGAATGCCGCGCTATAAAAACGTCTTTCGATGATGATGATGATGACCTGGACGGAGCTGGTGCCACAGGAGCAATTATTCCTCTGCCCTTGGCACCTGGAGCCAAGTTCAATATCACCAGCACCATGATTCAGTTGTTGTAGCTAAAGGGCTTATTTGGTGGACTTGCAGGTGATGATCCGAATATGCATCTGATCAACTTTATCTCTACATGCAAGACATTCGACAATCCAGGGGTTGGGTAGAATGCAATTCGGCTGCGCTTATTTCCATTGTCTCTATCTGGGGAGGCAACTCTATGGTTGAACGGGCTGACTCCTGATTCTATCACTAATTGGAGGCAATTGAAAGACATTTTTCCTAGAAAGATTCTTTCCACCATCCAAGAGAGCATAATTGAGAGATGAAATCCGCAACTTTCGACAGCTTCCAACTGAAGCTCTCCACAAAACATAGGAGAGATTTAAGAAAAAGCTTATGAGATGCCCAAATCATCATATGACCAATGTCCACTTGATGGAAATATTATACAGATCCTTAAATTCGGTAACTAAGCCAGTGGTGGATAATGTGGCTGGAGGATCATTTATAGACCTCACCTTTATTCAGGCAAGCGATATGCTAGATCGTATAACAAAGGAGAGTAGAGCTTGGCATACCAGGGATTCTGAGGTAGAAAACTCTACTGTATCTATTGGCATGACTGCAGAACAAAGATGAAGAGAAGAAAAATGTGATCAAGATATGACACACATAAAAACACAGATGGATCTTCTTATCAAGCACTTATTATCAGGGAAGACCGAGAAAGTAAAGGTTGTTGCAGCACATAGAAGAGATGAATCTGATACTGAGAAAGAAGCCAACTACTTGAATAATCAGGGGGTTTTCAAGGCAATGACCAAGGAAACCAAGGTCGGAACTATTATGATAAATCCGGAAACAATAACCGTGATCAAGGTAGTAGGAAGAACAAGACTGACAGGAGTGGTTTATATATTCCTCCTGGAAGTAGGGAAGCCGCGACATCTGGTTTGGGGAAGATAACAATGGAAGATATGATGGCAAAGCTGTTGAAAGGATTGGAGGCAACCAATACGGGAGTGAATGAGGTGAAGAACGACTTGTCTTCAATAAATCAATTGGTTGACTCACATTCTACTGCTATAAAACAGCTAGAGCAGCAATTGAGTCAACTTTCAGCGGCACTAAATCAAAGAAAAGTCGGCACCCTACCTAGCGACACTGTGGAAAATCCAAGGAATGACGGATCATGCATGGCTATTACTACCAGGAGTGGTAAGGTGCTGGAAAATTTATCCAAAAGCAAGCAAGTAGCTGATGATACATTAGATAATGCAGAACCAGAAGACGCCGAAGAAGCTGAGGAAGGCGTTAATGATGTCACCCCGAGAGATCTACAGCCAGAAAAGATCGCCAATCTGAAGCAAGATGAAAAGAAAGTCGTGGAGAAAACTATTCCCTTTCCACCACCACCTTTTACTCAAAGACTAAAGAAGAGAGCCGATGATACCAAGTTCAATAAAATCATGACAATGTTAAAGCAACTGACCATTAATGTTCCGTTGGTTGAGGCACTAGAACAGATGCTTGGGTACGCAAAATTTATGTAGGATCTCTTAACCAAGAAGCGGGCAGCAAGTTATGAGTTGACAGACAATGTTCATCATTGCAGTGCAATCGCTACCATATCACTAGTTCAGAAGAAAGCCGACCCTGGTGCCTTCACTATTCCTTGCACTGTTGGATCTTTGAATTTTGCCAAGGCATTATGCGATATAGGAGCCAGCATCAATTTGATGCCGCTATCTGTTTACAGAAAGTTGGGGTTGGGTAATCCTACTCCAACCAATATGAGGCTCGTGATGGCTGATAGGTCGGTAAAACAACCTGTTGGTATTTTATATGATGTATTGGTGAAGGTTTCTTCATTCATCTTTCTGGCAGACTTTGTTATTCTGGACTGTGAGGTGGACTCTGAAGTTCCCATAATCTTGGGGCGCCCTTTCCTTGCAACAGGAAGTGTGCTTATTGATTTGAGAGCTAATGAGCTTCTATTCCGGATGAATGATGAAGTGGTCCATTTTGATGTATGCAAATTAATGAAGCAGCCCAAAGATATGAATGTGTTCTCTGTAGCTGATGTCTATTATGATGATGAGAAAGAATTATCTGTAAAGACGCAGCTCATTACTGGTCCATTGGTGGCTGTGCTTATGAACGTGGAGAGTGAGAATGTTGAAGACTATGAAAAAACTATTTGTGCTCTTACAGGAATTGGGTCGTATTCTCAAGCTCCCAAAAAGCTGGACCTTGATCTTAAAAATCAACCTACACCACCAGCTAAGCCCTCCATTGAAGAGCCACCCATATTGGAGTTAAAGGAGCTGCCATGTCATCTAAAGTATGCATTCTTGGGAAGTGGAAACACACTTCCTGTTATTGTGGCTGGCGATTTAGGTGAGTGGAAAGTTGCAGCTCTCATCTCTATTCTGAAGAAATACAAAAGAGCTATCGGTTGGACTATCACTGATATTATTGGTATTCTGCCCGGGATTTGTATGCACAAGATTCAGCTTGAAGAAAATTGCAAATCCACTATTGAAAATCAAAGACGTTTGAATCCACCTATGCAAGAGGTGGTGAAGAAAGAAATTATTAAGTAGTTAGATGCAGGGGTAGTGTATCCAATCTCCAACAGTGAATGGGTGAGTCCGGTTCAATGTGTGCCCAAGAAAGGGGGCATGACGGTAGTTGCAAATAAGAAGAATGAGTTGATTCCACTCAGACCTGTCACAGGGTGGCAGGTGTGTATGGACTACCGAGACCTAAATGCAAGGACACTCAAGGATCACTTTCCAATGCCATTCATGGACCAAATGCTTGATCGATTGGCGGGGAAAGGATGGTTTTTCTTCCTAGATGGGTATTCCGGCTATAATTAGATTTGTATTGCTCTCGAAGATCAAGAGAAGATAACGTTTACATGCCCATATAGTACGTTTGCCTTCAAATGTATGCCATTTGGGTTATGTAACATACCTGCTACGTTTCAATGTTGTATGATGTCCATTTTCTCTGATATGGTTGAAGACACCTTGGAGGTGTTCATGGACAATTTTTTAGTTGTGGGTGAGTCGTTTGAAGCATGCTTGGCAAATCTAAGTATGGCATTGCAGAGATATATTGAATTCAACTTGGTGGTCAACTGGGAGAAGTTCCACTTTATGGTTAAAGAAGGTATTGTTCTTGGGCATAAAATTTTCGAAAGAGGAATTCAGGTGGATCGCGTGAAGATTGAAGTTATCGAGAAATTACCACCCCCAATTTCTGTAAAGGGAATTCATAGTTTCCTCGGTCATGTAGGTTTTTATCGATGGCTTATCAAAGACTTCTCCAAAATTGCTAGTCCACTATGCAAACTTTTAGAGAAGGATGCAAAGTTCGATTTCAGTGAAGATTGCTTAAAGGCATTTGAATGCCTCAAAGGGAAACTAGTGGAAGATCCTATCATTGGAGCACCTGATTGGTCTCTACCGTTTGAAGTTATGTGTGATGCTAGCGGGGTAGCTTTGGGTGTTGTACTTGGTCAGAGACGAGAAAAGTTATTTCATCCAATCTATTATGCAATCAAGGTCTTGAACGGAGCCCAGAAGAACTATACTGTCACGGAACAAGAGCTTTTAGCAGTTGTTTACGCTTTTGAAAAGTTTCGTGCTTACTTGTTGGGGACTAAAGAGGTAGTTCATACTGATCATGCAGCCCTGAGATATCTAATGGCAAAGAAGGATGCAAAGCCAAGGCTGATTTGATGGGTGTTGTTGCTGCAAGAATTTGATTTCGAGGTAAAAGATAAAAGAGGGTGCGAAAACCAAGTGGCTGATCATCTGTCCAGACTTGAAAATGAACATATAGCGCAGCTCGATCTTGAGATTAATGATGCATTCCCCGACGAAGAGATCCTGGCCACAAAGGGGGAAATATTACCATGGTACGCAGACTTTGCGAACTATGTGGTGAGTAATGTGATACCTGCGCATATGTCCTTTCATCAAAAGAGGAAGTTCATGCATGATGTAAAACACTACTTCTGAGATGAGCCATATTTGTTTCGACGATGTGCGGATGGTGTTATCAGACGATGCATATCTCATGTGGAGGTGCCGAGTATGTTGGAAAAAAGTCATGCTTCCCAAGTTGGGGGACACCATGCAGGTGGTCGGACAGCAAGGAAGGTATTGCAAAGCGGCTATTATTGGCCTTCGATATTTAGAGATGCCTATGAATTTGTGAGAAGATGTGACCAATGTCAGATACAGGGCACGATTTCGAAGCACCATGAGATGACCATGTCAGAAATTCTTGAAGTAGAGTTGTTTGATGTATGGGGTATTGACTTCATGGGCCCATTCGTGAATTTGTTTGGGATGAAATATATCCTACTGGCTGTAGATTATGTTTCCAAATAGGTCGTAGCGGTAGCACTGGCTGATAATGAAGGTAAGCGTGTTGTTACATTCTTAAAGAGAAACATCTTCTCTCGTTTTGGGGTACCACGTATCATCATAAGCGATAGAGGATTACACTTTTGCAACAAGCTGTTTAGAGCCGTGTTAGTGAAGTATGGGGTCAAGCAACATAAGGTAGCCATACCTTATCACCCACAAACTAGTGGACAGGTAGAGGTTTCTAATCGAGAGATCAAGCTGATCCTTGCTAAAACTGTAAACGCTAATAGGAAAGATTGGTCTCGGAAGTTGGACGATGCCTTATGGGCTTATAGGACCGCATTCAAGACACCAATTGGCATGTCACCGTACCAACTAGTTTATGGGAAGGCCTGTCACTTGCCCATTGAGCTCGAGCATAAAGCATTGTGGGTGTTGAAGCGGCTAAATTTGAATTGGGATGATTCTATGAATCTGAGATTGGAGCAGCTGAATGAGATGGATGAGTTCCGTCTTCATGCGTATGAAAGATCAGACCTGTACAAGGAACGGATGAAAAAGTATCATGATCAGCGGATTATACAACGAAACTTTCAGAAGGGTGATATGGTACTTCTTTTCAACTCCAGACTCAAGCTATTTCCAAGTAAGTTGAAATCTAGATGGTCTGGCCCGTTCAAAATTAGCCAAGTCTACTAGTCCGGAGTAGTAGAGTTAGAAGACAATAATGGTGTTGCCTTTAAGGTGAATGGCCAACGAGTGAAGCAATATATTGGTCCTCTTGACTCGATAAAGTGCATGGCCATCATCTATCTCGATGAAGTCTAAGTAATCGAGGTAACTATGTCAAGCCGCGACAATAAATCAAGCACTAGATGGGAGACAACCCATCTTCTTTACTAGTTTTGTTTTATTAGGAGTTTGATTTTGTAGTCGAGCCATGACCAAAACTAAGGCGCTAGATGGGAGGTAACCCATCGTTCTAATCATTTTTGTTATTTTTGAGTAAGTGTAGGTGCAAGACGTATAAAAGAGAAAATTGGTCTCAAATGTTGATTTGGAAGTAGTTCATGTTGAAGGTGGTAAGTTTGGAATGAAGAACCAAAGGCTATGGGTTAGGCATTGACTATGTATATCTAGGCAACGAACAAGGCAAGGCCTATGCTATGGCCTAAGCTCTCTGAATCTAGAGTGCCATAGCATAGGCGCCGCCTATGCCCAACAATGCTATAGAATAGGCGCCGCCTATGCCAAAGCCTTTGGTATCGGATTCTACAATGCCATAGCATAGGTGCCGCCTATGCCCAACAATGCCATAGCATAGACGCCGCCTATGCCAAAGCCTATGTCCAACTAGGCTTTGCAAAAGGCGCCGCCTATGCCAAGCATAGGCAAAGCATTAGGCACTGCCTATGCTCACTTTTTGGTCTCCTAATCCGATTCCAAACTGGTCAAAACCCGACCCAAGCTTGTCCTATAAATAGAACCGTATTCTTAGAACAAAAATGCATTGCAAACTCAACCTAAGAGCCGCCTACCTCTCCAAAATCTCTCAAAAATTTTCCTTTTGCTCTTTTAACTTTGCAAGAACATCTCCCAAGGCCATCAACCAAGTAAGTACTTCTTTCCTCTTCTTTTATATTCCGTAAGTACTACACTACTACGCCTATAATAAAGTGTTAAATCTTGAAGAAGTGTTGGTGATTTGAATGTGGTTGATTTGTTGTGATACAACTAAGTGAGTGAAAGAATACGTAAGGATGCTCTTGACTTGTTTCCAACTTGTATTTGATTTTGATACACTGTCATACTTTTGCGGAATTAACATGGTCAAGAAAATTGCATAATCTTGTAACTTGAAAGCTTTCATGTTCGAATGACTTGTTCATTGAGATGAAAAATCATGGTTAACTACAAACATGAGAAGTTGTGATTATTTCTATGCCATAACTTGATACAATCTCTATGTAGTAGTCTTGTTCAAAAGGGTACATCAATCCAAACATGAAAAGTATTGTCAATATTACATGAAATAGAATCAAAAAGGATAGTTAAAGATAACAAGATAAGTATGACTGCACTGATTATATTGTTGGAACATAACACCTAAACGTATATCGATGAAGTCTGAGTAATCGGCATCGTTCACTTAATTAGTTTATGACAACAAATTAAGTGTGGAGTGGTGCCACTACTGTTTGTTTGTCGATTGAATCCTACCAAGATGAAGCTAACATGACCTTAGTTTAATCTCAGCTACAATGGCACCAAAAAGTCAACCAGGAAAGGAAAAAGCATCCACCTCACAGAAAGGCCAAAAAAGGGGATGAAAAGAGTAAGCTAAATCCTCCTCGCTGCAAATACCCCGCCGCATGTTCGAAATAAAATGGGTCCTAGAGGAGGAAGGAAATTAGTGGTACAGGAACAACAAAATGAAAAAGTATGTTCATGTGGAGCTGATACAAAAGGAAAGCCTAGCGAAGAAAGAACCTCGCATTTTGGCCAAAATAATGGCGTTACATCTCGATTTCATTTTCCAAGACATGGGAGAACGCAATATTGATTTAACATGAGAGTTTTATGAAAATTGGTCCCCAAAGACTACCGGCAGTGAAGTGAAGATTTGAGGCCAAGTCTTGCAGTTGAATGCTGAGTTCTTCAACACTTTTCTGGGTCTTCCATCTGTCGATCCATCACCACTCAAAGATCTTTAATAAAGACCTCCGTACAGGGCAATAAGACACATGCTATGTGGAACAAGATCAATGGCACGTTGGAGTAGACTCAAGGACACCGACCGGCACAATACCTTGCCATATGCTTCCTTAAATAGAGAAGCTCGGCTATGGTTGCGAATAGTCAACTCTTGCCTGATTCTAGGGACACAGTACACAAAGATAACACGAGATAGAGTGTGCTTGGTGTACGCATTGATGACGAACGTCCCCATCAATGTTGGGGCAATTATTCGATCTTCGATGCGTAAGTCTAGGCTGCACAAGAGGTCCCACTTCAGCTTTGGCAATCTGTTGACTGCAATATTGAGGAAGGAGGACATCAAAGAGGAACCTGCATATCATAAGCTTCCACACAACCCAAAGAGGGTTGACCTTACAAAGGTTAAAGATGCTGAATCTATGCATGGAGTCAACCTTACAACTGCAGAAAGACATGCTCACGACAAAAGCTTCTTCCGCCATTTATATGGCATGACGAGGTTCACCATGATGAGCGGGGTTCGTGTTCCAACTGCTGCAGAGCTCCAACAGTTGGATTATGACTACTCAATGAATGAGCATGCGAGGGCTATGTGTGGAGTAGGTATATATTTTAAGGAACCTCTTGATGATGATGTGCCAACCGATGATGACCGTTGAATGCCAGACTCCTACATGGAGGAGAACTCTGATGACGATGACTCTGATGATGATTCCAATGCAGGGGGTATGACCCCAAACATAGAGGAGGAGTCCGACTAAACAGGTTCTTCTTATTTATCTTCCACTGAGGGCAGTGTGTCCCGTCTAAGTGTGGGGTGCTGGTATTTATATGCTATACTTCTTTATATGCATTTGCATTTATTTATATTTGCTTGTTTTGTTTGTTAGTAGTTGTTTGTTTTGTTTGTTAGTAGTTAAATTTGAATTTTTTTTTTAACTTTGCATGAAATTGTTCTGATGGGCAGCATGGTATTATAATAAGAGTTTGTGCTAAAATCATTACTATTGAGACATTTAGGCTCTAAAGGTGACTCATTGTGTGGTTTAAATTTATCTGTTGGGTCAAGAGTCTATACTACTCCCAATAAAGTCGACCATGTGCCTTCTGTGTGTGAGGCAATAGTATATTCTGTGTTTGTGGCTAATGCTAGAACTTGCCCGGTGTGTGTGTAAAGCGAAATAAAGAGTGTGAGTTTAGGAGATGATTTAGGCATTTCTTTGGCAACCTGTGATTGTTTACCTTCGTTTTACCTACCCGTGGACATTATCCTAGTCAACCCCTTTGAGCCTTTAGCCATTTTCCTTGACAGCCTCATATGTAGCCTAATCCATTTTTTTTCAAGATCATAATTTGATCCAAATTCCTAAGCGCTTTAAATTGTAAAGTCATGTGACAAAATAAGAGGAAATTAGGTAAGAGTGATGCCTTAGAGTGTATTGGTACTTGAATTTGTTATGAAAAAGAGTGTCTATCATAGAGGTATGTTATAAAAAAAAGAAATAGAAAAATAAAAATAAAAAATTGTTTTTATGTTCAAATAAAAAGATAGTTATGTTTGAATGGCAAAATAGGTGAAAAGGGATGGTAGATTAAAAGAAAGTAGAAAGGTTGTTTGAAAGAAAGTGTAAATGGCATAATGTGATGTATTAAAGCGCTTAGGGAACTTAGTCACTATTTCTGGCCAAAATAGTCCTACCCGTCCCTTAGCCTACATTACAACCTGTAAAGACCTATTTGATCCTAAGCTTAGCATTCTGATATTAGTAGAGCATTACACTAAGGGTAATCCTATGGTCATCAGTTGCAACATATGAATTCCTTGTGAGAGTGAGAGCAAGGAGAATATTGTACCCATGTTTCGAATAATGCAAAACTTATGAGTGATTATAGGTAATATCTTGTGTGAGACACACATGGTTGACGAGTTTGGGTAGTTGTGTATGATTCTTTGTTCTTTAACTTTTGGATACGAATTAACCATCATCACGAGTCTATGTTGGAGGTTGAATTGTTTCTAGTAGTGATCAATAAAACTACTCATTGTTAATAATTGCCGTGCCTGTCTTGATGAATATTTTGTGTTGTTACTGTGAAACCCTAAGTAGATGTTTATATGGACATGATATTTTGTTCGAGGACGAACAAAGCTTTAAGTGTGGGGTGTTGATGTTAGGCGTATTTACACGCCTAAAGCACCTTAATTTACCCATATTTTAGCTAAGTTTTGAGGACAAAATATATAATTCCTGCACTTTTAGTCCTTTTTCCTGGAAGTGAGCTAACCAACGTGATTAGCAAGTTTTCAGGTATAAATGATGAAGATTTCAGCATTTTATGGACTGTTTGATGCCAAATGAAGCTTCACGTAAGAAGGAAGGCAGCTTTTGGAAGCCTATGGACTGAAAGTGATGCATGGAAAACTTGTCCCGGGCAAAAACAGTATTTCCAAAGACTTGGGGATCAGCAGTAACTTAGTAGGATTAGGATAAGGAAGCAGTAACCTAGTATAATTAGGAGAAGTATGCAGTAGCTTAGTAGGAATAGGATATGGATGTTATAAAAATCCTAATTTCCTGAACTTTTCAGCATTCATTCTCGTTCAATTCATTCTTTTCTCATTGGATTCAGTTGTTGTTGACATTATTCTTCTTCCATTCGACTTTTAGTATTATTCAAGTTACAGAATCTGTAAGCTTTAACAGAGAAAGTTGCTAACTTTAGGAAAACGCCAAGAGGAAAAACGTCAATCTTGTTGTGACGCCATATTCCTCTTCAACATGAGATTGTTATAGTTTTGGTATGATGATGATGTCTTCGTTGATTTCCATTACCCTCATGAGTAGCTAAACTTCTCTGTTAGGGTTATGGAAGCCTTATGAGATACTATCTATTGCTATGAGTTTGTGAATTCTTGATACGTATGCTGCTTATATCATTACTCTCTTCATATTAATTGAATTCTTGTGGTTGCAAACATATAGAATACGCCAGTATAGCATTAACTTGTTCGAAAGAAAAGTTACATGTCTGGAAAAGAGAGAGTGACAAGGAAATAGGGCTACCAACCCCTGTTTAAAAGTTAGTGCCGTAACTGGATTAACCTCTTGGAGAATTCGTACCATTAGTTATACGCTTTAAGCTCGAAAGAGTTAAAGTGAAATAATCCTTGATGGTCGACAGACACTAGGATTTACCATAGAATACGAAACTCTATAAGCACATACATGTCTGAATTCCGCATAACTCATAGCCAATAGATACGTAAAACTCATAAGATGGACATAACCCTAACTTACAATTCTCATTGATTAAAATCTTACTAAACATTCCGTTTTTACTTTGCTATTTTGATAATTTTACTTCACGCATAAAATCCCCCTTTTTTCCGCAGAACTTTTACCAAAAGTCTACTAATCGTTGCATACTTAGTGACCAAGTATTCCCTGTGGGATTCGACACCCAACCCAGTTGGGTTCTATATTTGACAATGACCTCTTACACTCTTATGAGAGCTGTAGTTTGAGCGTTATCAGTATTTCGGGTATGTTACTCTTCCTTAATTACTTATTTGTTAAAAATATATGTTTTAAAGAGTTGTTCATGCGGTATTGATATTGGTTTTGAAAATATGGTTTGAGCGTTTTGAATAGCTATTATTTATGTGATTTTTCATATTTCTCCCTACATGGGCTATGTTTATATAGTTGTTTTAAAAACCAAATTACTGCATGGGAACGGTGAATGAACTAGGGATTGTGATTTTCCAAACTGGTGACTTTTGAAGTAGTTCTCACACCAACCCCATAATTATGAAATTAGTTTTGAATATAAAAAGTATGCATATTGAACTACTCATAAGCAATTGCATAATGTAAAAAGTCAATGAAACATAATGAATTTTGAATTAAACCTTAAGGGGTTATGTGATTCTCCAAGCTAATGTATAATTGAACCTAGGGGGTTGTGCATTCCCCCTAAGTGATGGTAATTGTCTTTGCATGTTGATGTTACCTTGCAAGTGTAGTTGCTACAATGATACCAACTTTGTATTCCTAAATGTATATCATGGTTCAATAAATGATAATATATTCACTAACTTTTTAATTGGGTTTTAATGAGGGTTGTGTAGTTGAGTAATGAAAGTAGAGGATGGAAATTTCGGTTGCCAATGTGGAGGTCTATATAACCGATAAATTGAGTCCCCTTTATTATTATCACATGATTAGGAGGTTTGAGTCCCCCACATTAAACTATATAATTTGGTGCTTGTGCCACCTTGATATGCTAGGAGGGTCGAGTCCCCCATAGTTTATATATATACCCTTTATTTTATACGAGCACACGTACTAGGTTCCTACCAGCTGGGGAAGAGCTGGGCCCATATATCCCAAGGGTGCCTTCTTATGTAATTACGGTTGAGCTATAAAATCCAGGCTAAAGTTTTAAAGTGAATGTTAAGCCTTGTTCCCTATCCCAACATGTTAAATATATATGTCTTTGCATTTGATTATGTGCATTGGTTTTGAATAATTTTTAACTATTGATAATGACAATATATTATCTTTATCCCTGACTTACATGTTAGTGTTCACCCCACCAACCATTTCGGATGTTGTATCCCTACATGATGCAAGCACCAGAGATACCTCTACTTTTCTACATAGAGTTAGATAGATCAGATCGATTTATTTGTTCATTGTGGTGAAGTGCTAAGCTTTCATTCTCTATAAAACTTATACATTTCATCAGTTCTTATCATACACTAGAGTTTAGAGTTTCATTATCATTAATATTATCATTTTTATCTATTAGAGTTGGGGACATATCCTAATAAAAACTGGTTTTTGGTTCATTTATTAGAAGGCTTTGTGGGATTACTGTGGACTTAAGGGATATTGGTCGGATGTTTTAACCCGTTACCAGTTATTGTTCATAAAATTATCATTTATTCTTTGAACTTATATTGTTATATGTTAAGAATTCATTCGATATTTAGGATATTATGATTGGTTTAGTTTAGAGTAGGGGCTGATCTTTGTTGCACGTGCGACTTGAGAAACCCATCATGGCTAGGCCATGGTTTGTGTCATGATAAAGATCATATCAGAGACTAGGTCTAGTGTCATTGGGTGTCCTATAAATTCATGTCATGTAGAGTCTCATTTATGGGTGTGTAGTGCACCAAACTTATAAGGAAGCAACTACAAGGAATTTAGGAATCTTTCCCTTTATTATAGAGTCTAAGGTCTTGATCCTCCTCTAATTTTTGAATGTTCACATTTTAGATCATGACTGCCTGAAGATCTGATATTTATGAAAACACTTTTGTCCCATTTGAGGATAATATGGATAGAGTTTAGACCCGGCCGAGGGTCGTTGCTTACAATTCCCTTGAAGGAGCTCCACTGATTCCCTGTCCCTCCTCAGGCACTCCAAGCAAATGTATCTAATGATGAGTTTTGCCAGTCGATTCATTTGCTTTCTGAGTTAATAGCCTCCACGATAGAGTGTGTTGCTATTATTGTTCCATCCTCTGAGGACACTAGAGTTGGCCAATTTATGAAGTTAAGTCTTTAAATTTTCACTGGTTATAAAGTTGAGAAAATCCTAAAAATTGCATTAATGAGTTAGAAAATATCTTTTATGTGATGCATGCTACTGATGTGAAGGTTGTATAGTTTGCATCTTATTATTTGAAGGATTATAGGTATAAGTGGTATGAGGCGTGGGACTAGTCTAGGGGAGATAATGCTGAGTCTACTTTGTAGGATGAATTCTCAAGTGTCTTCCTTGATTGCTTCTTTCCTTAGAATTGAGGTAGGCAAAGGCCAAGGAATTCATGAATTTGATGGAAGGCAGGATGACAATAAAAGAGTATGCCTTGAAGTTTCATTAGCGGTTATGTTATGCTCCCAAATTGGGGTCTAGCATGAAGGATAGAATAAGGAAGTTTGCTTGTTGTACATGAGTTGATCTTGGAGAGAAAGACTTCCTTGTTGAACAAATATATGTACATCAATAAACATGTGGTGTATATTAAACAAGTGGAAGAGGAAAAGAAAAAGCAAGAGAAGCTAAGTGAAAGGTAGAATAAGAAATTTTGCTATTCTGATTAGAGTGGAGGTAGACAACAAAGTGGTAGAGATGGTGAAAAATGGTCTAAGAAGAAGTAGCAAAATTCTGGTTCCTACTTTATGGCTAGTGATCTTTTTCTAAAGCCGTTAGGTGATTGCTATTCTCAGTATAATAGTGGGTTTAGAGAACTAGGAGCCCATCCTTAGGAAAGAGATAATCAGTCAACTCTATCGTATACTCCTTGTAGATTCTGTAGTCAGTTGCACCGTGGTGGTATTTGTGAAGAGGGGAGGAACAAGTGATTTAATTCTGGTCAAATTTGTCATATGTAGTGGGATTTTCCTTCTAAGGCTGCTTCTGGGGAAAATAATTTTCCTGTTGTTACTTCATCATCTCCCGCAACAGAAGGTGTTGTGTTTACATTGGACTCTGACACTAGTCAGAATCGTCTGTATGATTTTGTCACCTATTAGGATTTTGAGGTGTACCCCGATGTTGTTACTGGTATGCTCAAACTTTTCTTAAGTAATGTATATTTTCTACTTGATCCTGGGTCTACCATCTTTTATATGAGCCCTTATGTATCTATCAACTTTGGCTTTGATCCTGAATGTATTTCAAACTCTTTCTCTATGTCCACCTCGTTGGGTGACTCCATTATGGCTAGAAAGGTTTATAGGGGTTGTATGATGTTTTCCTATGGTAGAGAGACCTTGGCGGATCTAAAAGAGTTGGACATGTTAGACTTTCATGTGATTCTGGGGATAGATTGGTTGCATTTTTTCTATGCACTTCTAGATTATCGGACTCAAAGGGTCAGGTTTCATTTCCCAAATAATCCAATGATTGAGTAGAAAGGTAGTTCCACAGTACCCAAGGGATAGTTTATTTAGTACTTTAGAGCATGAAAATTGGTTTTAAAAGGGTGTCTCTTTCACTTAGTGCTTCTTAACGATTCTAGATCCAAAGGTCCTTTCTTGTAAACTATCCTCGTAGTCTTTAAATATCCCGAGTTGTTCTCGGAAGATCTTTTTAGTGTTTTCCTTGATAAGGAAATTAATTTTGTGATTGGTCTTCTTTTGAGCACTCTTCCTATTTCTATCCCTCCTTATCGAATGGTTGCGGCTGAAATAAAAGAACTAAAAGAGTAGTTGAAAGATCTTCTTGACAAGGGTTTTATCTTCCCTAGTGTGTCTCAGTAGAGGTGGTCCTATTCTATTCGTGCGTAAGAAGGATGAGTCCCTTCAGATGTGCATTGATTATCACCAATTGAATACAGTGACCATGAAGAATAAGTATCCCATTTAGAGAAATGAAGACCGGTTTGATTAGATCCATGGTGGTAAGTTATTTTCTAAGGTTGATCTTTGGTCGGGTTACCATCATTTGAAGATTAGGGAGATGGATATTCCTATGACGGTTTTTCAAACCCGATATGGTTATTTTGAGTTTTTATGATGTCCTTTGGTTTGACCATTGCCCCAACAACATTTATGGATCTTATGATTTGGTTTTCCATAAGTTCTTAGATTTATTTGTGATCGTGTCTATCAATGATATTTTGGTGTATTCCAAGAGTGAGTCGGATTATACCCATCACCTCCGTTTAGTGTTATAGACCCTTAAGTAGCTATAGTTGTATGCTAAATTCTCAAAGTGTGAGTTTTGGTTGAATACCATGACATATCTTGGACATATTGTTTCTATTGAATGGACCATGGTGGATCCACAGAAGATTACAGTAGTTAGGAAGTGGACTAGACCCACGACTCCATTCGACATTCAGAGCTACTTGGTTGAGCTGGCTTTTAGAAAAGGTTTGTGAAGCATTTCTCTTTTCTTGATGCCCTATTGACTAAGTTGACCCAAAATAGGTGAAATTCTTGTTGTATGAAGTTTGTGAGGGTAGGTTCAAAAAGCTAAAGGATAAATTGACTTCAGCTCTGGTCATGACTCTACCTGAGGCACTGATGGTTTTGTTCTCTATTGTGATGCATCTAGATTGTGACTGAGTTGTATGTTGATGAAGCATGGTATTTTGGTTACTTACGCCTCTATACAATTAAAAGTCCATAAGAAGTATTACCTAACCCATGATTTGGAATTGTTAGATGTGGTATTTGCATTAAAGATCTGACGACACTATTTATATAGGATCCATGTTGATTTTTATTCTGATCATAAGAGCCTTTAATACATGTTCACTCTTAAAAAGATAAATCTCAAGTAAAAAAGATGGATTAAATTTTCTCAAGGACTATGACATAATTTTTTACTATCATCCAGATAAAGCTAATGTAGTTGCTGGTGCTCTTAGCAGGTTGTCCATGGGAAGAATATATCATATGGATGAAAAGAAGTGGGATTTGGTGAAGGATATTCATATTTTGGCTAATCCCGAAATTCGTCTTTTGGACTCCAAAAATGGTGGTGCAATTGTTCAAGAGGTGGCAAAGTCATCTCTTGGTGCTTAGGTGAAGGAGAAGCAAATGTTGGATCCTATCTTGATGTAAATTAAGATTGATATAGATATAGGCAGGCATAAAATGATGATTTTCAAGATAAGTGGTGATGGTATCTTGAGGTATCAAGGTAGATTATGTGTTCCCAATATTGATGGGTTGCGAGGGAGAATTTTAGCTAAAGCCCATGAGTCGCATTATACTATTTATCCTGGTTTGAAAAAACTGTATCATGATCTTAAGGAGATTTATTGATGGAATAATTTGAAGAGAGATATGGGTGATTTTGTAGCTATATACATTGTGTGTCAGCACGTGAAGGTGGATCACTTGAGGCCCGATGGGTTGACTCAAGAGATTGAGTCGCTTCTATGGAAATGGGAGATAATTAATATGAATTTTGTTACCGGTCTTCTGTGGTCTAGACAATAATTTTATTACATTTGGGTCATCATGGATAGGATGACTAAGTCTACTCACTTGTTGCTAGTGAGAACTATTTTCCCTTCAGAGGATTTTGCCAAGTTGTTCATTGAGGAGATCATGAAATTTCATGGTACTATAGCTTCCATCTTATGTGATTGGGGTACTCAGTTCTTATCTAACTTTTAGAGGTCCTTCCAATGAGGTTTGGCCTAAGATGACCCTTAGTACCATTCTAGATAATCGTGCTTGAGGTTTTTGTATTCCTTAATATCTTTTTTTTCTATATTTGTTAAAGGTAAGTGTAGATGTATATGGAGTGAAATCATGCTAATAAATGCCTTAGTCTGTCATTCGAGGATGAATGGTCCTAATGGCGGGAGTATGTAATGCCCTGGGTTTTTGGTCTTTGAAAATTTTTGAAATTTTATCCTCACTTTCCTAACTATGACTCCCTTAATGAGTCGTAGGGAGTCTTGATGAGTCGTTGGACCAAATCAAAACCAAATCAAAAAGTGTGTTGCTGAATTCTACTTAGAGTATGAGTGTCTCACTATGAGTCGTATGGTCTTGTAACAAGCTATTGGGTGTAAATCATAGGGTGTCTAGTGTATACCCCAAATAGTTGCTAAGTTTACTACAACTGGACCCTACGAGTTATAGGGTCCCATTATGAGTTATATTAGTAGTAGGGTCAACAAATTGTTAGTGCCTTGGAGACTGTCTTGGATATGACTTGTGGTGACAAGTCGTAATGAGTGTATATGAGTCGTATAGTGACCCATAGTCATTGGCAACTAGATTTCAGGTTTTAAACTGAGGGCACTTAAGACAATTTCCTCCTAACCCAATTAAAACCCCACCTTCATAAAACACTTAAAAAGGGTTATTTTTCATTCATAACATACGCAAACACTTCTAGAGCTCTCTTAAATTCGCTCAAGCTGAAATACTTAGGGTTTTCCAAGTAGTAGGTCACCCAAGGGCTCAAGGGTTGAATTTTTTCCGTACAACTTAGTATTTCAGGAATATTACTCTTCCCTAAATACTAATTTGTTAAGAGCATATGCTTTGAAGTGTTGTTCATATGGTTTTCATGTTGGTTTTTAAAACATAGGTTGAAGGTTTTGAATAATTGTTGTTTATATGATGTTTCGTGTTTGTCCCTAAATGTGTTATATTTCTATGGTGGTTTTATATTTCAAATTGATACATGGAAATGGTGAATGAAGTAGGTTTTGTGATTTCCCAAACTTGTGACTTTTGAAGTGGTCATGACTATTAAATTGGTTTTGAATATGAAAAGTATGCATATTGAACTCCTCATCAACTATTACGTAATGTGAAAAGTCAATGAAGTATAATGATTTTTGAATTGAACCTTAAGGGGTTATGTGATTCCCTAAGCTAATGTATAATTGAACCAAGGGGGTTGTGAATTTCCTCCAAGTGGTGGTAATTTGTTTGGCATGTTGGTGTTACCTTGCGAGTATAGTTTGTGTGACGATACCATAATGTATGGCTAAATGTATATCATGGTTCAATAAATGATAATGTATGCGCTAATTTTTTAATTGGGCTTTATTGAGGATTGTGTACTTGAGTCGTGAAAGTGGCATTCTCGAAGGACCAATACTATAAATCGCGGTTGCCGATGCGTGGGTCTATATGATCGGGTGGTTTGAGTCCCTCTTATTATTATCATAAGATGATTGGGATATTTGAGTCCCCACTATTATACCTCATGATTTGGTGCTTGTGTCACCTTGATATGTCGGGAGGTTCAAGTACCTCATAGTGCATATGTATACCCTATAGTTCATACGACCACAAGGACAGGGCCCTACAACTGGGGCAGAGCTAGGACCATATAGACCGTGGGTGCCTTCTTATATTGTGATGGTTTAGTTACACAATCCAGGCTAAAATTTTAAAGTGCATGTCAAGCCTTGTTTCCTGTCCCGACATGTGTGCATTGGATTTGAATGATTTCGAACTGTTGATCATGACATTATGTTATTCTTATCCTTGAGTTACATGCTAGTGTTCACCCCACTAACCATCTTCGGACACTGTATCTCCACGCGATGCAGGCACTGGAGATACCTCTGTTTTTCCTGCACAGAGTTAGGTAGATTGGCTTGGTTCGTTGTGGTAAACTACTGAGCTTCCATTCTTTGGAAGATTTATACATTTCATCAGTTCTTATCATAGACTAGAGTTGAGAGTTTTAGTATTATTAACGTTATCATTGTCATCTGTCAGAGTGGGGGACTTATCACGATCAAGATTGGTTTCTGATTCTTTTGTTAGAAGGCTTTGTTGGATTACTGTGGACATGGGGGATGTTGGTCGGATGTTTTTACCACTTATCAATTATTGGTCATAAACGTATCATTTATTATTTAAACTTATCTTGTTATATTTTAGGAATTCATCCGATATTTGGGATATTGTGTTTGGTGTAGGGGTTGACCTCCGATCCACGTGGAACTTGAGATACCCATCATGTCCAGCCCGTGGTTTGGGTCGTGACAAATAAGCATATATAGATAACATGAGTATTATAAAATTTAACAGATTTTACTAAAAATTTATATTATCAATCCAGCATCATCCTTTGTCCTATACCGAAAGATGCGTATCTAGATATGATAGGTGCACAGATTCAATCTGTGGTTAAAAAAGTGTAAATTCATAAGTTTGTTTCTCAGAGTGAACTTTGGTACTAAATCATTATAAAAGTATATAAAGGTCAGAATATCTCACAACCCGAATAATTAGTTGTATCAAATCATAGATCGGAAGTTGTCTTGGTCACATTATTTTAAAAATCATTATTAACCTCTTTTACTTATAAGCTATTCATTAAAACTGCCATTTATTATTGTGAAGAAATTCATTTTAAAGTAGAAAATAGGCTTTAACCCTGAGTTAAAGAAAACATTAATAATATTCTAATTTAATTGGAATCATATTAATCATCGATGCAACGATCATGAATATACCAAATCTATGCATGCCATCACCAGTATTCATATAGTGGAACCATAAGAATTAATATTATCAATAATATACAATCTCATCCTTAACAAGGGTAGACACTTCTCAAATGGTTAACTCATATCATAAATGGGCTTGGGACCAATAACATGTCAAAAATAATTATAACATTATAATCACGACCTTTTGACCATATACATATGTAAAACCCATATCAATAATCATATATATACATCATTTCATAGTTATAAGTTGTAGCATATTCATGAGTCCTAACATCTTTTTAATCCAAAAAACATATCTATAATCCTCTTACACATAGGAGGCATGTCACATCAAGGAGGCATAATGCATCAATAAAGCATAAGTCATAACTATGAAGTTTATCCCATCTATAAGATGTCTCATATCTATAGGTCATATATTATGACTTTGAGGAATATCATCTACATAGGCCAAATATCATGTCTAAGAGGAAATAACATCTCTAAAGGACATTAATCATCATCTCGGGAAAGTCATCACAATTTACCAAGCCACGAAGTAAACTTATTCTAGTGGCTCAATAGTCTCAACTATGCCTAGCATATGCAACTAAGTCCATAAGGGATAACACAAGTCTTGGCCTAAGTGGGCTGGAGAATCCAAGCTCTAATCTCCAATTTCCATATTTAGGCAATTTTCCCCGAACTAGGCTAAGGTATCTAGTTCAACTTCTAGATATCAAGTAAGCCATAACAAATCCTAAGATAGGAATTTCATCTGAAAACAAGGGCATTTAAGTCAACTCTATTCAAATTATGAGTTCAAGATCACTAGTCTAGCCCAACTAAGGTTAATCCTACTAACCAAGATTCCAACACTTAAAACACATCCCAAGCCTAGCATTATATTGTATCCATGCTACAAATTAGTTCAATCTAGGGAGAAGGCAATACGATTAAAAAAGGGTATTAAGTATTTCAACTTACATGTCAAAACCCTCATCTAATCCCCAAATTTCAATATTAAATACTAAGTCATTCTACCATAATCAAACTTATATTCATATTCACATACAATATATAGCACACATCATCTTACGAAGAAGAGTAGATAGAAGCCTACCTCAAAGACAAAACATAGATCCTTACATCATCCACCAAAAGCTCATCTTCATTTCACAATGCCAAAATATCATCACATGATCAAAATTACAATCTGCTCATCAATACAAGAATAACGATACCATATTGCACCATTGTGCTTCGGGTCCAAAAACGACACCAAAACCCTCAAGTAGGTCCGACTTATAGAAATTATGTTTTCAAGGTCAACCCAACATTCATACATAAACAATGAATCATAACCCTCAAGTCACCCATAAGACTCAATTTGGAGTCATCATACCCATTTGGGGATTTTAGCTCTCAAAGTTGAAGAGAAAATGACCAAAATTGTGACATTAGGGTTTATTTATAGCCCTTTTAAGTAAAGGATGTCGATATCATAATCACTTGGACTATAATCGCCCAATAGAGATGGCTATAGTGAGATCATGGCCCCCTTTGTGCCATCGTAATACACCAGATATCAAAAAACATAGAAAACTATCTAAGTTTCCAACAATACTTTGGGACTCATTTGAAATCCAATGTTTGCAAATGAACTAAGTAACCACACAGAATTCAACGTTCTAGACGCGTTGGCACAATTGAATTTTCCATCCGAAGTTATTTTGACCAAATATGGGTCCCATTCCTATATTCTAATTTTTAAACTTTCTGACCAATAGGTTGAAATGAGCTCGGTGCATAGAGACCCTAACCAAAGGTGTACCTAGCCTAAAATTGATTTTACAGAGTTGCTGGCATAGTCAAAATTGGCATCTGAGATCATTTTATTGAAGTTTTCACTCGGTGGCTATTTGAAACCAGTGAATACTTTAAAACAGATCGGCTCTAAAAACCAAACGAACTCCTAATAACCAAATTATCAGTCCCAGTAAGTCATAAATAAATTAGGAAGATATGGGAAAGCCCCAATGGCAGAAATAAGCGAAAATATGGAAAATGGCTTGAAGATTCATTACAATATCCCCTACTAAAAGGACTTTCATCCCCGAAAGTCAACAAATAGAAAGAATCTAAAAATCTTAAGGGGATAAAGTTCTAGGCACGTATGGTATGAGCATGACTTCTCAGATAACCTCCATAAAGAGAGAACACTTCCAAGGGATTTCATCACAGGAATCCCTTTTTCAGCCAACACTCCCACTTTACTTCCAACTAGCCAAATGTCAACTTCAAGCTACTAAATAACCTCCAACGGACCCAAAAGTCTTATGCCTACAAATCTGAACCAAAATACACTAATAACAGCTTGATATCCACACAAATAAACAAAGTCCTATCCAATCTAAAACTAACCCAAGACATAAGTCATACCATCGAATTTTAATCAAAATATAAATATCCTTTACCATTTTCACCGGCTATCCACTCAAAATCAGTAAGAACATCACCTAGTTTTGTCGATGCAATTTCATCATAGATAACTCAAATAACTTAGGCAAATTCGCTGAAAGTCTATTCGACAAACATGAGAATAATCCCATAAGGGGCTATCTAGGCATACTTATGGAGATAGTCAAGGAAGCTATCTATGCCAATGCTACAACTAATCAAGGTGATAATCAAACTAAAATCCAGAACATTAAGGTGTGACTAGTCATCTCTAAACAACCCGCTTCAGGATGTCCCATCAACCAAGAATGAAGCCATACTGAAGCCAACTCAAGTTGTTACTCTCACTGAGCATATTATCCAAAATTCCTAATGAAAAATAAAAACTCGAGGTCAAATCTAAAAGAACCTATATGGGGTCCATGGGCCATCATTTGACACTTAACAACTATAATCCATTCGAAGTCGAGAAGATCGAATAGAACTACGAGTAGGCTCAATCAGCCTATAAATGAAATTAAAATTGAGATACATCTAAAATAAAGGCAGTATGTAATCTCTACAACACCAAGATAAAGTCTTAACACCAAGGATGAATCACTCAATCTCAACTACCCAAACTAATCCTGAAGACGATAAGCGTTCATACTCCCAATCTATCATAATTTTTGAATCATCATTCCAAGGAATCAAATGAAAATTAAGCCCATAAGTCCATATCAATGCCAACAACTCAAATTGACTTTAATATCTAAATCTAACATACCGAGATAAATTATACCAAGACAAAATTGAAACTTCTTTGAAGGATAAAATCACCACGCAAATAAACCATCGATCGAAAACACAACAACTAACTCTATATCAGCTAGATGACACAGAATGTAGTCACAAAACTATAACTATGCCAACGACTAAATCACCGGCTGAAAATTCAAATAACCCACTTCATAACTGCTGGAGGTCATGAACTATCAAAAGAAACTCAAGAAATCCCCAAGGCCACAAACCATTACCAATAGCAAAACTTTAGCCACTCAAAAAAATGTAACTCAGCTCAAAATCAAACTAATCCAACACTCCGTCTAGGCAAAGAATAGACATAGGCTCATATTTTTGAGGATAAACACTCACCAAGCCTGATCAGGTAGAACAAACTCACCAAGCCTGATCAGGTAGAACAAACTCTGACTGTATGAGGGTTTATAAGTTGTATTGCACGACCTAATTTATCAGGTCATGATGATGCCTATTGTAACTCACCAGTAGTTAAGCCAAACCCATAGCCCAAAATAAATAGTAACAGACTACTCAGATAAACTGAGGAAAGAATACAAAATATCTAAAATATAATATCAATTATATAATATAATACAAGGGCCTGGTGGTATCAGTACAAGATTTGCTATTATAACAAGAGTACAAAGTGAAGTACAAATGAATACTCTGATATAACTTATTTCCTAATACAACATAGAGACTAGTCTAATACATAAGAGAAAGATAAGTAATACTATGAATGTCGGCAGCTCACTCTATGTCTTCAAACTATGTCTGCTCCACATGATGCACACATCAATGGCTATAACCTGTATTATAATCTGCAGGTTATAGAAGTATAGTATAAGTACGGAACAAATGGTACTCAATGGGAAACTATCAACTGAGCACCAAAGATAAAGTAGATATAATAACATATAAATAGATTGGAAAACTATACCCATATATCCAATAACAATATAAGAGATCTAATGAGATAGTAATAAACTATCCTATTTATGTCCATGAGACTAGCATTTTAAGGCTAAGGAAGTGATAAGAATGAACTAGCTTATTCCAGCCATACTGAGGAATCTCAACACTATATGTATACCAACAACCAATATACAATGTAAAGGTGAAAGATATATATATATATATATATATATACCTTTCATTGATTCAAATTGTATTTTCATTATTTGAAATTGTATACTTATATATATACATATAAGTATATAACCAAGGTCTTCTCGAAGTATAACCTAGATCATCAGACTATCTATTTAAGAACTCTTATTATAGAAGGAGTTAGTGCTAGCATACTCAAGGTTCTAATTAGATAATTGGCTCTAAAAACCAAATGAACCATTTGGAAAATGACTTTAAAGGTCATTACATATATATTATATAATTAATGCAAGATAATAATAAAATAAAGAAATCACTAAAATAGAGGAATCACACCACTTCACATTAAAAAATAAGAAATCACACGCTTGTAAATTAACAATAAAATAGACAAATCACGCCACTTTCGCATTTAAGAAGAAGAAATCACAAATTAATTATAAAAAATAGGACGTACACCTTTTCCATATTCTAGAATAAGAGAACTATAAATTCATAACAAAAAGAGAAATCACACCTCTTTCGTAGAAAAAAAAGTAAATAACGCCCTTGCAAATTAAAGGAACACATTACTTTCAATTTAAATTAAACTAAAATGAAACCTTATCATTATCCAATTCACCCACAAAATACGAGAGTCCAAGATAAGCAATTCATTAGCTCTGAAGATTCCCTATTATATGCAGTAAATGATTAACTTTTTTTATGAACACCCTAAAATTAAAACTCTTGTATTTTATATTTTGGGCATTTTAGTTTTGGTAGTTTACTTACTAAGAAGAGAAATCATGAACAAAAAGAAAGGAATGAGACATCAATTATACCTTTTGCAATAGTAATTTGATAGATTTGCTGCATCTTTAGGTTGAAAGTTGGAATTGGAATGTTATTCTATTCTTGTCTTTTTGCTCTCTAAGAATTAAAAAAAGTGTATATTTTTTTAAAGTTCAAGACATTTTTATATTATAAAAATTAAAATAATTATAATATAAAATAAACCCTTAACTGTTAGTCTTCTAGACTAAAGAAATTTTTAAAAAAGGATGCATGAGTCAAGACTTCAAAATTTTTTAGCAAATAAAAATTGCATGCTAGGAGGAATTGATCCCAAGAACTAATGGTTAAATTCGATCATCTAATTATTCTCACCCAAAACTTTGTTGACCATGGGTTCACTTCAATTAGTACTTAATATATTCATGGAATTATAAAAATAATGTATCAAGTTTTGTTGGATAACTATCGGTTCCTGTGAGCCATTTTTTGATAATGACCTGACTTTTAGTGATTTGTGTAAAATATTTATTGATGAGTGATTTGACTATTTTACCACTTCACATGATTGCATTGCAGTATTTCTAGGGTGTGGCGATGATTGACATAGTTTCAAATGCTTTTTGATGTGATTTGTGCGAGTTTGTAATTTTAGTGGCTTGAAAAGCCTTATAATTGACTTCAATCACTAATTTATTGATTTTATGCATCGGATGGCACAAATAAACATGCCAGGGGATCTATAAAGTCAAGTTTTGATTGGTAACATGGTTGGTGTGGCTTTATGGTATTTATATCTCATTTTGACTCTTCATTCAAAATGTTGTGAAAATAGATCACGAGTGTCAATTCTTTGAAATAATATTTTTTCAAAAATTTGATATCTCCATTGAGTTAGGAGCATCGAATTTAGTGGGGTAGCATAGTACATTTGCATACTCAGTACTCCGGATGAATCCTGAGGGATCTGCACAGACTTGGTATTCTAAGTCTCTATATATGATTCACTACTTAGATAGTGAAGCTGCTGAAGCACCACTTTGGCCACTTTAGTGGAATCCACTAAAGAACCACTTCATTACTTTAGTGACCGGCTACCAATTAGGCAAGGGCACTTAAGCGGCCCTTATCCTCTTATGTGGAAAATAGTAAAAGAACCCTCGTCTGCTTTAGCGGACTGGCACACTAAGAGGGTAATGATAAAGAAGCCACTTGACCAATTTAGTGACACCTAAAATCGGAGTATAAATAATCCTTTTCTCTATTTTCTTTACCATTTTTGAGACTTTGAGCTTGGGGATCAAGTTTTTGGGCATTTTCTTCTATTTCTCAACTTAGGTAATCTCTAGAACTCACATTTTAACTACTTTCTTCTATTTTAATCATTTATATCTTGTATACATGTAGGAATATAAGTGGAATAAAGGGAGTTTAGCTTGGAAGGCCCATACTATCGCAACTCTATTGACCAAGTTAACTCAGCAGATGATTTCATTTAAGTGGTCTAATTTTTGTGAGGCAAACTTTTAAAAGCTCAAGTATTTGTTGACTTCAACTTCTATTTTGACCTTGTACAAGGAGGGCATAGATTTTACTATTTTCTGTGATACTTCTGATGTAGAGTTAGGTGTTGTGTTTATGTAGGGGAAAGGTAATTACTTATGTTTCTCATCAGTTAAACTCCCATGAGAGGAATTACCCTCCCTATGATTTAGAGTTATGCAAGGTTGTTTATTCCTTAAAGTTCTGGAGGAACTACTTGTATGGAGTCTATTGTGAGATTTCTTAGACCATTGTAACCTTTAGTACTTTTTCACCAAGAGAGATCTTAATATGAGGCAGTGTCATTGGCTTGAGTTTCTTATGGATTATGACTTGACTATATTCTATCATTAAGGTAATACTAATGTGGTTGCGGATGCCTTGAGCTGGAATTGTACTAGTATAGGTAGCTTGGTACATCTTTTTACTCAGGAAAGACCTTTGTCCATGGAGGTTAAGTCTTTGTATAACTAGATGCTAAGGTTGATATTTCTATACCTAGGTATTTTTTGGTATTCGTTGAGGCCAGGTCTTCCATATTATAGCATATTCAGTCTTATTAGTTTGATGATGTTGGATTGAGAGTGATTCAGGATAAGGTTTTGAATGGTGAAACTAAGAAAGCCTTGTTTGCTCTTGATGGTCACTTGAGGATTTCTAGTCGAGTTTTTGTGCAAAAAGTGGGTTATTGGATTAGATAGATTTTTGAGGAGGCTCATTGTTTGTAGATATTCTATCCATCTGGGAGAGATTAAGATGTACTGTGATTTAAGATAGTATTACTGGTGCGGTAGTGTGAGAAAGGATGTCGCAGATTTTATAGATCATTGCCTATGCTTTCAACATATGAAGGTCAAGCATTAAAAGCCTAGTAATTGGCTTCAGAGGTTACCTATTCCCAAATAGAAATGGGAATAGATTACTATAGATTATATAACTAGGTCACCTCATACTTTATGTGGTTCTAATAATGTTTGGGTCATCATGGATTGATTGACCAAATCTCTTCATTTTATTAAGTTTTGGTTTTCTTTAATGCTTAGAGATTGGACCATATCTATATTCATGAGATAGTTTATCTTTATGGTATGACCGTGTCTATCATCCCAGATCGAGGTTCAGTATTTATCTTAAGGTTCAGTGTTCACATCCCACCTGAGTTGATCTTAGTATAATATTTCACCCTAGACTGATGTTCAGTTGGTGCAAACTATTTTAGTTTTGAAGGATATGCCTCACACTTATGTGATGGACTTTGGAGGTCAGTGGGAGCAATATCTAGTAATGATAGAGTTTGTATATAATAATAGCTACCATTCCATTATAGAGATAGCTCCTTTCGAAGCTTTGTATGGTAGGTTTTTTCACTATTGAGATGGTAGGTTTAATTTTTTGGAGATTCGACCTCAAGGTATGTTGTTATTTCAGGCATTCTTAGATAGTGTTTGGGTCATTCACGATGGAGTTCGAGCAACTCAAAGTAGGTAGAAGTGTTATGCAGATTATAGGCTTAGTGCCTTGAGGTTTAGTGTTTGTGGTTGTCTCTTCCTTTATGTGTCCCCAATGAAAGGAGTGATGAGGTTTGGACAAAGGGTAAGTTGGAGCCCCATGTATTTTAGACCTTTTAAGATCCTTCGGACTAATGGGGATGTGGATTATGAGTTAGCATTGCCCTAAATTCGTCATCTTTTCATCCAGTTTTTCATGTCTTCATGCTTTAGCATTATATTTAAGATGAGCCTCATGTCCTTTTTTGGGATTTAGTCTAGTTAGATAAGAGGTTGTCTTTTATTGAGGAGCCGATCTCTATTTTAGACAAAGACATTAGACGGATGCATTCTTGAGTTATTCCTGTAGTTAAGGTCCAATTGAGGAATTGAATTATACATGAGTTTGTTTAGGAGGTCAAGTTTAATATATGTGGTAGTTATCCCTATGTTATTTTAGATTCAAATATTTTTATTGTACTTAGTTAGAGGACAAACTAGATTCTTTGTGTTGGTTGATGTAATGACCTGACTTTTGGCGATTAGTGTGAAATATTTATTTCTATGAGATTTGACCATTTTAACCCTCCTCGGTGTTGCATTATTGTATTTCTAGGGTATGGGGATGATTGGTACGATTCTTAGAGCTTTTTAATGTGATTCATGTGAGTTTGTGGTATTTGGTGGCTTAAAAAGCATTATAGTTGACTATGGTCAACATTTATTGATTTATGCACCAAATTGTAAAAGAGACTGCACCAGCAGATCCTAAACATCGATTTTAGGTTGATAGCCTGATTGGTGTGGCTTTACATCTTTTATACCGTATTTTGACCCTCTATTCTAAAATTTGGGAAATTAGATCTCAAGTGTCAATTCTATAAAAACAACATTTTAACGAATATTTGGCATCACCATTGAGTCTGGAGCATCAAATTATAATGGAGTAGCATAGTTCCTCTACGTACTAGGGACTTTGGATGAATTGCGAGGGGCCCATATAAACTTGGAATTCCTAGTATCCAGAACTGGAGCATCAGTCAGCTGGTGCAGCCACTAAAATATAACTTTAGCTGCTTTACCAACATTCACTAAAGTTGTACTTGGTCTCTTTAGTGGCTGGTTACCAGCTGGGTAAGGGTGCTTTAGTAACCCTTGTCCATTTAAGTGAAAGGAGCTAAAGCATCCCTTGTTTACTTTAGCGGATTAGAAGCTAAGCAGGTACCACTAAAGTGGTACTTGATCGTATTTGTGGTGACTGCTATTACAACCACTTTACCGCATTAATGACACTTGACACTTGGGTATTAATACTCCCTAGGTTTTGGGCCTTGTAAATTTTCCTAAGCTTTGAGCTCGCAGTCCTGCTGACGACTTAACCATATGAGTCGTATATTGTAGGTGTGGGTCAGGTAACCCTAGTCATTAGGTGACCAGTTAATGGTGGTTAGATTTTTGGTCTTGGTAATAACTTGTTGGTATGAGTCATTAGCATTGGTGATGGGATGTTCTATCGATCCTTAGTCAAATAAGAAACTTAGTGACTTGACTTTGCTTTGAGTATTAGTGGCTCACTATGAGCCGTGAGGAAAGGTTACAAGAGGTAGGATTGAGTCATATGTTGTCCAGTGTCCAATTATTTGGGTTCTATAATAGATACGACAAGACCATATGAGTCATAAGGTCAGGTTACAAATAAGGTCATGAAGTCATATAGTGGACAGTGTATGGGTGTCTAACTCCTTATCTTGGTGACGACTTAAGGGAACGAGTCATATGTTATGGTCATGAGTTAAGGGATTGACTCGTAACCACTTGCAATTTTTTTACAGCTTTATGTTGGGGTAACTACAGACATTTCCCACTCAAAACCCTTAAGACCCTACATACCTATAAAAATTTTTGGTCATTCATTCTACATTTTACAAGATTAAACATCCTCTTTACTCTCTCAAAATCCTCTTAAGTAAAATTGTCTAGTGTTTTTCCAAAGTCGTTATCTAAGGTCTTAAAGGTCAATTTCTCTTAGTGAATCTTTGTGATTCAGGCATGTTAAACTTTCTGCATTGTTTTTTTACAAAAGGCTTGTGCTTAATTTATAGTTTTCATGGTATTGCTATGGTTTTGAAATAAAGGTTGGTGGTTTTAGATGTTCATGGTTGACTAATGTTCCTCATGACTTAATTATGGGTTTTTATATTTTAATTAAGTTTTAGCATATGTGGCTGCATGGGAAAGGTGATAATTAAGGGCTTAAGTTGGTTTAATGGTTTATATGTCATAAGGTAATAGACTTGCAAGCTCTAACTTTTGTATGATGATATCAATGGTTAATGCATTATTAAAGACTACTTGATAAATATCTTGGAATGTGTAAATGATTTAATATGGGCTTAAAGGGGGTTGAGAAGCAAAGCCATGGAAAGTTTGGGTCCCGAGGGGACCAACATTGGAAACTCACATTTGCCGATGTGAGGGTGGTCTTGGTGATTGTGTGCATGATGTCACACTTTATATTTCTGAGATGTACTTGTCATCTCACATTTTTCTCTTCGGTCGTGAGGCTAATACGCACTGAGGCCCTTTCAACCAGGGGAGATGAACCCATATAACCCATTTATGGTTTTAGGATGGTCAAGTTACACAACCCATGTTAAGAATTTAAATGCATGGTAAACCTTGTTTCCTATCCCAGCATAATATATATATATATATATATATATACAAATACATGTGATTGTATATGGTTATTTGATTTAGTTTTGAATGATGGCATTATTTAATCTTTATCCCTGAGTATATGCTAGCGTTCACTCTACTAACCTTGTCAAGAGTTGTATCTCTACGGGATGTAGGAACCGTCCATACTACCATTCCTCCTACTCAGTGAGTTCGATTTGGGGACAACTTTGAGTCAGATTTGGTTTTGGCCATGGTTGGGGGCATGTACCAACCGGATGTTCTTTGGTTCTAGTTAGAGGCTTTGTCAGACTACTATAGGCATGGGCAGTGTTGATATTAAAGTTAGCATTGGTACTGGTATTGGCATTAGGATTGGAAATGGATGGTTGATTGGTTTTGGTTTTTAAATTTAGATTTATGCTTGCTTTAATGTATTTGATTTAATATTAGTTTATCAAGTTATATGCTTAAATTTTATCTAACATAGGGTGTAGGGTGGTTAATGATGGGGTATTGGGGGTGGTCTCCTGTACCAATAGGACTTGAGGCACCAGACAGGACTAGGCCCTAGTTTGGGTAGTGTCAAATTGGTATCAGAGCGCTAGGCCCATGGTCAACTGGGTGTCTGACAAAGTCATGTCGAGTAGAGTCTTTTTTAGGGGTGTGTAGTTTGCCACACTCATAAGGGAGAGGCTACAAGGTATTTAGGAATTTTTCTCTTTCTTATGTTTTGGTTTCAAGCTTTATAGTCCGAGGTACTAAAATCTTCTCTAACATCTATTTGTTTTCTTTTTAGATCATTCCTTCTAGATGATCTAAAGTTCATAAAAACTCGTTTGTCCCACCCGAGGACAATGTTAATGGGACCCATCCTTCTTATAGGATCCAAACTCGATCTAGGGGACTAGTTTCTAATTGCTATCCTTGAGTTCCACCAGTCCCCTCCAGTCCTTCTTGAGCTCCTCATGTTGATGTGATGAATTTTGAGTTTCATCAGTCTATTCATATGCTGGTACAATTGGTAGATTCTGAGGCCTAGTGTGGTGCTTCTATTACTCCATCTTCTAAGGCCACATAGGTTATCCAGTTTATGAGGTTTAGCCCTTTTATGTTCACTATTGTTAAGGTTGAAGAGGATCCTCAAGGTTTTATTAATGATATATAGAAAATCTTCTGTGTTATGCATACTACTAATGTGAAGGGTGTGGAATTTTCCGCCTACCAACTGAAGGATATAGCATACCAAAGGTATGATGAATGGGACTAGTCTAGGGGTGAATATGCTAAGTTAGCCTTGTGGGATGATTTCTCTAGTTCTTTTCTATACCGTTTCTTTTCTCAGGAGCTAAGGGAAGCGAAGGTGGAAGAGTTTGTTAAACTGAAGAAAGAAAGTTGTCATTCAAGGAGTATGCCTTGAAGTTTCACCAGTTATTGTGGTATGCTTCGTATTTGGTTTCTAGCATGATGGCTAGAATGAGGAAGTTCACTTCTGGGTTGTCTCGGGACTTGATTTGGGAGAGTAAGGATGCCTTGTTGAACAAGGACATAGATATTTTTAGGTTGGTTAAATACGTGTAGCAGGTTGAGGAAGAGAAAAAAACAAGCAGAGATTAGGGAAAGGCAGAGCAAGAAGTTTAGATTGTCTGAGCAAGGTGGTGTCCAATAGCAGAGTGGTAGGGATAGTGGAAAGTGGTCCGAGAAGTAGTGGGGAAATTCTAGATCTTACTCGACGGCTACTGCTCCCTACACAAAGCCATCTAGTGACAGGCATTTTCAAGGTGGCAACCATTATATGGCATAGGATGCCCAAAATTAGGTTACTAGGGCCCAATCATCTCCATCCTATCTTTTCTACAAATTTTGTGGTCGATAGTGTCAGGGTTACTGTGATGAATAAAAGGATAATTTTACTGTCAAAGGATTATGCAAGGTTGTACCTCCAAGAGATTGTGAAGTTGCATGGGGTCTCTGTTTCTGTCATCTCACATCATGGTATGTAGTTTTCATTTCACTTTTGGTGGTCATTTAAAGAAGGCTTAGGGACCAAGGTGAGTCTTAGTACAACTTTCCAGCCGCAGTCAGATAGGCAAGCGGAAAGAATTATTCTGACATTAGAAGATATCCTTAGAGCTTGCATGATTGACTATGGTGGTAGTTGGGTTTAGTATTTGTCTCTTATAGTTTTTGCATATAATAATAGCTACCACTCTAGCACTGTGATTACTCTGTTTGAGGCCTTGTATGATAGGAGGCATACATCTTCTATTGGGTGGTTCGAGGTTAGTGAGGTGTAGATGTTTGGCCTGGATTTGGTTCACCAAGCCATAAATAGTGTGAAGGTGATTCAAGATAGACTTAAGGCTACACAAAATTGCCAGAAGTCCTATGTGGATATGAGGAGCAGGAAGTTAGAGTTTAAGGTTGGGAATAGGGTGTTCTAGAAGGTGTCTCCTATCAAGGGAGTGATGTATGTTGGGAAGAAGGGGAAACTTAGTCCTTGGTATGATGGTCGATAAATGGTTTTGAGAAGGGTTGGCAATGTTTCATATAAGTTAGAGTTGCCTTCTAGTTTGAGCTTCTTTCACCTGGTGTTTCATGTTTCTATGTTGAGAAAGTGTGTGGGTGATCCATCGCAAATTGTGCCTATCAAGGATATTGGTATTTTGAATTCCCCATCTTATGAGGAGGTCTCTATTGAAATTTTAGATTATCAAGTTCATCGGCTGCGAACCAAGGACGTAGCTTCGATAAGGGTTCTATGGCGGAACCACAAGGTGGAAGAGGCTACTTGGGAAGCAGAAAAGGACTTGAAGTCCATATATCCAATCCTATTTCTCATTCTAAAAAATGGTGCTTGTGGTATTTGTTGATCTTGACATCTTTACTTTTTATCTTTGTTAAAGGTAGATCCACTACTAAAAGGACTTTAGTTCTCGTAAATCAACGGATAGAAAGAATATCAAAAGATTGAAGGGATAAGGTATTGGGCTCGCTTGCTTAATGAGTGGTAAATTTGTCACTCATTTACATCTAAATTTTTGCACATTACTATGGTTAAGTGGGGTTTATGCGACAAATTTGTAATTTGAATGAACTAATTCCCATGTGTTGCAGGTATACAGGTAATAGGAAGAAAAGAAGTGAAGTGAGCTGAAAAGAGATCAAACAGGGAAGAGTTAGTGCAAAAGCTAGATTTCAGGTAGCCTTCTGGTACCGCAATCAAGATGCTTAGAGTCGTGATCGCAGTAATATGACCGCGATCCAGTGAGCATGATTGCGATGAAGCAGCTAAATACCCTAGGGTAGATTCATCAATTCATGCAACTGAGTCAAAAATTCCAAAAAAATGGCAAATGATTACACATTTTTGGATATCTTCCAACCACTTTGGAGCTCATATAGAGACAAAATTTCCACTTAGTGAGAGGAGAGACTTGTTATCAAATCTTCAAAAAGATATTTTTAGTTCTAAATTGAGATTGAAATCTTGGGATTAGTTTTACTTTATTTTCAATAGAGGAAATGAATGTCAATTTGGGTAATTCTCTTTTCCTTACTTTCATAAGTAGCTAAAATTTTAGGGTTATGTTTACATAGGGTGCAAATATGTGTGGGTTTTGATTGTTAGTTTTAATTTTTTGTTGATGATGTGGGTTTCACTAATACTTGATTGTTAAATTTGAAATTATGGGTGAAATCTCCAATTTCCCTAAGTCCCAAATCATCTTGAAAGAGGGTTGTGGGTGACAAGTATTAGTGAATAATAAATTAGACGTTATCTTATTCATTCACATTGTCTTAGAAATAAGGATGGATGGTGAATTTTTTATGTCTTAGGAATCCTCATAGAAACAGGGATGCCCAATTGAGGTTTCGGGTTGATTTATTTGCTACACCCATGAGGTATTCAACAGAATTCATGGGTGATATTTTTTCGTATTTGGTTGAAAGACTATCACCAAACCCCTAACCTAGCCTACCCATATATTCATTGACTAGAATTTAAATGTGACTCTCATGTAACATTACACTATTTCCCCGAGGAAAACATAATCCCAAGACTATTGTCCTATTGAAATTTTATCTAAAATTGTTTCTTTAAATTGTTGGGTCAAGTAGATTTTGTTTAAACAACCTTCCAAACCATACCCCTTATTTTTAAATTTATGTCTTACTTTATGTTCACATTGAGGGTAAATACTTTGTAGCTTTCAACATACATAGGATTCGAATACTAGTTACACTCATCATGGATTCGACCACAACTCAAGTTAGGTTATTATATATACAACAATTGTCCTGCACCAAAATAATGGTATAGGTGAGCATGATCAAAATTGCTCCATTGTCAGGGAGTAAAACTTAGTTTTTGCTTGTGTGGTGTTGATAGAAACTTTAGGTTCACCCATGGTGTTGTATTTCACTTTTGGTGTTGTTTTTTATTTTTGATTAGGTGATTATTATTTCGTCCAAATAACCATGAGTCAAGAAGGGATCATCCACGACCCATCATATGAACATGTTAATGTTATTGATTATCTGCATGCTAGTGCCATTCATATTCCCCCTACCGGGGGAAATTGAGTATTTTATATTACAAGTGTTATGATCTGCTTTCTTTATATGAAGTGTTTGATTGGGTTTAAACCACGTAAAGATTCCTACCTTCCTTTGAAGAATTTTGTGGAAATATTCTCACCATTTGATATTGATCATGTATCACAAGAGTCCATATGTTTACACCTCATTTTGTTCTCTATAACAGGTGAGGCGGTGTTGTGGTTGAGGCTTCTTCTCGCCGGGTCAATCACATAGTTTGTCGAGCTTACCGTTGCTTTCTTAAATTGTTGTTTTCCACTACCAAAGTTGTTGTAATTGCGTGACAAATTATAATTTTTTGTCAATGCAATGGGGAGCTTTTGTATGAAGCATGGGGGAGATTTAAGGATAATCTTATGAAATATCCAATCCATGAGGTGCCGAAGAAGATGCTCCTCAAAATATTCTATAGGGCGTTGGACTAAGTCTATAAATCTATAGAGGATAATGCATCCGGTGGATCCCTTATTAAATTGCCTTATGGAATTGCATCAAGTTTGTTAGATCAAGTGGCTAGCCTATCTATGGGTTGGCACTTAAAGGATGTTGAGATGGCTATGGGGTCTTTCTCTTCGTCCTTCATGTGTCAATATTGAAAAAACAAGAGGAGGAAAGAGATACAAATATAAGAAATATGATGTCACATCGTGAACTACTTACTAAACATGTGATAGGAACCTCCATTGAAAGACTCAACACTATAGACAATACTATGGCATGTGAAGGTGCAGAAGAGGAGATACTTGATAACAAGATGGGATTATTATTTCCAAATTATTTGGTGGGTTTTGACGTTGTCTCTCAAAGGTAAGGTGGGAATCAAGGTCGAAACAATGAGAACCAGGACATGTCTCTATACAAAATGGAGAGGTACATTAATAAAAATGTTTTGGCCCAAATTTTGATAGGAGTTGAGTTCATCAACATGATAGTAAGCGATATGAGGAGTGACTTTTCCAAGTTACCATAAATGGTCAAGTGCCATTCAACCGCCATTTAATAACTAGAGGTGAAATTGAATCAAACATCGGTGTACCTCATAGAAAGAAAAAATGAATAGATGTTGAGTGGTATGATAACAAATGCTATTGTCACTTGATGTGGGAAAACTCTTAGAAAGGTCATGGAATTTGATTATAACCATGATGAAATAGATAATGATAAGAAAACAAGTATGAAGAGAAAGTGGCCAAAAGAAGTTATCATGGAAAATTCAATGGTGAAAAATCCCAAATTTCCTCCATACCTCAACTTAAAATTCCTCCTCCATTTCCTCAACGGCTTAAGAAAAAGGGGGAAAATTCCAAGTTCAAAAAACTTCTTGATAAATTTAGCAACCTCTCCATCAATATTTCTTTAATAAAACCTTTGAAAGAAATGTCGGGGTATGCTAAGTTTATAAAGGTATTCATCTCAAAAAACAGCTTTTGGACGATGAGATAATAGAAATGACTCATCATTGTAGTGAAATTATATCAACTCGATAGTTGAAAATAAAAAGGACCCCAAAGCTTTTACAATCCTGTGCACCATCAAAATGTACAAATTTACAAAAGCATGTTGTGACCTCGGGGTGAGTGTAAATTACTCTGAGGTTACTATACCCAATAGTACTATCAAGAAACCTACTGGGATACTTCATGATGCACTAGTTAAAGGTTATAGATTAATCTTCCCGGCTAACTTCGTGATCCTTAATTATGCATTAGACCATAAAATCCCTATTATTCTCAAAAGGCCATTCTTAGCAACCAGGATAGAATTAGTGAATGTGGAGTGCAGCATGATGAAATTCCACCTAAATAATGAAAATATTTGTTTTAATGTATGCAACTCCATGAAATAACCAATGGATATAAAGTAATTTCTATGATCGATGCCCATGATGATGACGTGTCAAATTATGTCGACTTGAGTTTGGTGAATGAACTATTAGTGGAGTCTTGTCAAATTGTGAAAGTGATGAAGTTAAAGAATTCAATGAAGTGGTTTCATCTCTAATGGGACTTGGATCTTATTTAAAGAACCCTGTAAAGTTCGGTGTTGATCTAAAATATTGTGAAAGTCCACCTGCAAAGCAATCCATTCTTGAGCCACTTCAAATTAAATTAAAGTCGTTGACCCCCCACCTTCAATATGTATTTTTGGGTGATGGTGACACTTTTCCAATCAATATTTCAAGTGATCCTGAGCCTTACCAAGTGGAGGCTTTGAAATTAGGAGTGAAAAAGTTCATTCGATCTATCAGATGGACATTGCGAATATCATAAGCATAGCTCCCGACATTTGTTCCCACAAGATCAAGCTACAACTATATAATGTACCATATGTGGAACATTAAAGGAGACTAAATCAACCCAATATAGAGGTGGTAAAGAAAGAAATTATAAAATGGCTTGACACAGAAGTCATCTACCCAATCTCCAATAGCATGTGGGTAAGACCAGACAAAAATATTTTCCAAAGAACATGGAATAATGGTGGTTATGAATGAAAATAATGAATTTATCCCTATCTTAATAGTCATGGTGTGGAGGGTGTGCATGGACTACCGTAAGTTGAATTCTTGGACTGAGAAGGACCACTTTCCTTGCCTTATATGGACCAAATGTTGGATAGGTTTGTCGGGCAAGGGTGGTATTGATTTTTATATGGTTATTCAAGGTAAAATAAATTTTTTCTTTCTCCATAAGACCATGTGAAGACAACATTCACTTGCCCCTATGGCACATTCGCATTCAAGCGGAAGCCCTTTGGCTTGTGCAACGCACTGGCAACATTCCAATGGTGCATGTTATCAATATTTATGGATTTGGTTGGGTATTTGATGGAAGTCTTCATGGATGATTTATCAATAGTGGGAAACTCATTTGAGTCATTCCTTGAGTATTTAAGTAAATTACTTGAGAGATGTGTGGAAGTCAACCTTGTACTCAATTAGGAAAAATGTCATTTTATGGTCAAAGAGGGTATTGTCTTGGGCCACAAGATATCGAGGAAGTTTATACAAGTTAATCAAGCTAAGGTAGAGTTAATTTCCAAGTTATCCCCTCTAATTTTCATAAAAGATGTTTGGAGTTCTCTCGGGCATGTCGGGTTCTATCGGAGATTTATTAGAGATTTCTCCAAAATAGCTCATCCAATATGTAAACTCCTTTAAATAGAGGCAAAATTAAATTTTGATAATGAATGCTTGAAATCCTTAAATTGTCTCAAGGATTTACTTATATCAGCTTCCATTGTTGTGGCTCCAGATTGGTCGTCTCTATTTGAAGTAATGTGTTATGCAAGCAAAATTACATTGGGGCAGTGCTGCATTAATGCAAAGAAAATTTGTTTTATCCAATCTATTATGCGAGCAAGACCTTGAATGATGATCAACTTGATTACACAGTTACAGAGAAAGAATTATTGGCGATGGTATATGCTTTTGAGAAGTTTTACGCCTATTTGTTGGGCATGAAAGAGATTGTGCACATGGATCATGCCGCCCTTAAATATCTCATGGAATATAAAAAAATCAAACCATACTTGATTAGATAGATCTTTCTGTTGCAAGAGTTGAATTTAGAGGTAAAGGACTGAAAGGATTGAGAAAACCAAGTAGCCGACAATCAGTTGCACCTTGAAAATAATCATAAAAAGCTTGGGGAGATTGATGATGCCTTTATCGATGAACTATTTATGCCAATATCGGGGAATTTAAAACCATGGTTTGCCGACTATGTTAATTATGTGGTGAGTGGAGGACTCCCCAAGGATCTTAGCTTTCATCAAAGAATGAGGTCTTATTTGATGCAAAGAAATATTTTTGAGATGAACCCTTCCTATTTTGGAAATGTGCCAATGGTATGATTCAATGTTGTGTTATGGAGGTGGAAATCAAAGACATCTTTGAAGCGCGCCATTCCTCCCCTTTTAGGGAACAATATAGGAGAGATTTGAACCATCACATAAGTTTTTCAATGTTGTTATTACTGGTCCACCATTCATAGAGATACCATTATGTGGGTAAAAGCATGTCATCATTGTCAAATACAAGGTGGCATCTCTAGAAGACATGAAATTCCCCTTAGGCCTAATCTTGAAGTAAAACTTTTAGGCGCGTGGGGGATTGATTTTATGGGCACTTTTGTGAGATTCTTTGGTAATAAATATATGTTGGTATCAATTGATTATGTCTCCAAATAGGTAAAATCTATGGCCATTCCAAACAAAGAGAGAAAAAGCATCACCTTCTTCATGAAGAAATATATTTTTACAAGGTTCGGAACATCGGGTGCCATTGTTAGGGATGGAGGCTCACACTTTTGCAATCGGATTTTGGATCACTCCTTGACAAATATGGGGTGAAATATAAGGTTTCTTCCCCATATCACCCCCCAAAAAGTGATCAAGTTGAAATGTCCAACTGAGAAATCAAAGTTATACTTGAGAAGACCATAAATGTAGGTCGAACTAATTGGGCAATGCAACTTGAAGAGGAACTTTGGACATATAGGATGGCCTACAAAACCCAAATTAGTATGTCCCATTCCAATTAGTGTTTGGGAAGGCATGTCACTTTCCCGTCGAGCTTAAGCATAAAGATTTGTGGGTATAGAAGAATTTAAATATGAATTAGGAAGAAGTTTCTGAGTCAAGGATCACTAAACTTCATAAGTTTAAGGACTTCTGAATCAAGGCTTACAAAATTTCCACCTTATATAAGGAGAAAATAAAGAAATGGCATGATTCTAAGATCCAAAGGTGAGAATTTCATGTAGGAGACTGTGTACTTCTCTACAACTCTCACTTGAGGCTTTTTGTGGGGAAGCTTCATTCTAAGTGGTCGGGTCCTTTTGTGATTTTAAGTGTTTACCCTAGTGGTGCTATCAAATTAGAGGACCACGAGAAAAAGAGATTTGTGGTAAACGAAAAAAGGTTGAAACACTACAATATAGGAGACCCCGGGGCGTCTAAGGTAGAGTTGGTGCGTTTCAACAATCCTCAATATTGATAAAGGAGCATCGTGCCACGATGTTAAATCAGGAACTTTTAAGGAGGCAACCCATCGGCTACACACTCATTGAATTTTTAATGTTTTTTTGGTGTATTGGCACAAGTTGGAAGTTTATAAAGCAAGGGAAAACTAGAGATAGAAAGTTTCCAGCTGTGCAGAAAAATAGAGAAAAAAATAGGGGAAAATAGGTCTCAGTTATCGGATCACATCAAATCCTATAGCGATTGCAGTAATCCAAAAAATTGCAAGTTTCAACTTAAGGGAGACTTTTCTAACCATTATTATTCTTGTATATACTGTAGTGAGGGAAATTCTACCATTTAAGTTAGGGGTGTGTTAACGTTTGTATTTGGGTCTAGTAATTTAAAGATTCCTCCCCAAGGATAGAGACTTTTGTGATTTTTTTTATTGATTTTAGACCAGCCTTTCCCTTTGATTAACTGAGTGATGACATTCTTAATGGAAAATCATCATGCTTGGGTTTTGAGCCATAGATGTAGGGGAAATCTATGTACCTATAGCATCGGATTTTTGGGATCACTATTACACCTATGGTAAAGTCAGAGTATCCATATTGTTTGCCCAAATGAAAATTGAAATATGAGACAAAGTCTTGGTTTGGTGAAATCAGTAGTAAACTTTTGGCAGTATGAGTACGAAGCAAGCACCCTCCTCCCCCATCCAATTTTTTTTTTGAAAACCAACGGCATGGATGTGAATAATTTTGTAACAATGTTTTACCTCTTTTTGTGACCCCAAAGTCTTTAGTGGTAGAATATAGTAAATACCTTTTCTTTGTGTCTAACAGGAAATGCAATTGACACTACTTGAAAAGTTTGCATGTCATGTGCGGTGAGCATAGTTGTTTAATTCTCATATATTCTTGTATCATCTAGAACTTGCCTCGTTAGTCTTTCAAGTCTAATTGTAATTATGCTTGGTTGGTGAAATGATATTAGGCCTTGTTTGTGAACATCTGAACCAACTTTTGCCTAAATAGCCTACCTATACCTAGAATAGTATCCTTAGTCACCCATTTTTAGCATTCAAGCCTTTCATTGGCAACTACATTGCGAGCCTTAAATCATTTTAATTTTAACCCTCTTTTGAACTCTACCCTCATTGAACTTGAAGTTGCAACTTGAGGCCAAAAGCCTAAGATGGGGGAAGTAACTCTTGGAAGAGGTGACCTAGGGTCATGGTTGTGTAATTGGATGCCTAAATGTTAAGCAAAGAGCACAAATGAAGAAGTAAAAAAGAAAGAAATCATCAAAAGAAGGAAAAAGAAAGATTTCACTAAAGAGATAAATGAGAAGGAAATGAGTTCAAAAGAAATAGGTGAATCAAGGTAGTAAAAATAGGCATACATGTGAAATAAAAACAAATAAAGTGTCCCATAGTCAAAAGTTTTATTGAATAGTGTGATGTAAATGTTCTAGGAGATTGTAGTCACTTTGTTCCTAGATGATATGATACTCTTTCCCAAGCCTACATTACAACCTTTTAAAATTCCTTCAATATCTACAACCAAGTGTATTCAAAGTAGTGACGATTGAAAATAAGGGCAAGCATATGGTATGATACTTGTTTTCTTTAAGAGAATCTTTGTGAGGGTGAGCACTTGCATTTTAATCCCTTGTTACATGATAGATACTTTGGTGTATGGGATTTTCTTTCCTGAAGAGGCATGTAAACTAATCGGCGGGAGGGGGGGTTTGAAAGTGTCATCTTTTGAAACTGAGGCAAAGGAGTATAGTTAAGTTGCTATCACTTATCAAAAAACAAATAACTGATTCAGTTCTAAGCAAATAATGATAGTCATGTCAATCTTAAAGAAAATAATGAAGTTATAGAATTGTGATAGTTCACCTTTTACATATGTGAGATAAATATGATCCCTTCTCTATTGTTGAGGCTTAGAGACTGCTGAAGTAAATCCACAAACCAAAGCTAAGTAACTTTGCATTCTTTTTCCATGATGGCCCAAACAATAGGGTAAATGTGGTTCATTGAGTCTTAACCAACAACACATAAGATTTGTACTTTGAATTTACCTTTAGAAAAAGTTCCATCTATTCCAATGAAAGGTCTCAAACCAGATTTAAACCCTTTTTTCAATGCATCAAAACATATGCCTTTTTCCTTCAGCTAGAAAAACCTTAAAGCTAACATCACTCCCTACATTACTCTAAAATAGAGAATTTGCATATCCAACAAGCTTTTTATAGTCATCACAAAAATTACCTTCCATTTTTTCCAAAATCGTTCTTTTAGCTCTCCTAAACTTTCCAAAAGAAGCATTAATGTTGAATGCAGTTTTGAGATCAACTCTCATGTCTTTGATCTTATATTTGGAACTAGATTGTAACTTTTCCTTGAAGTAATAAGAAAGTGTAGTTGCTGAAACCTTATAGTTACTACATGGATCATCACATGTATGCATTCCTGTTAATGTTTTCACACTAACACCAACAAAATTCTTCTCACCAGAAATTTAGTGGGCAAAGTTGTTCACTTTTTGACAAACAACCCAAAAAATTTTTTAGTCACTTTTTTTACAGTTAGGTGATAGCCATTTGCTAATACATGCAAGATAATGAATCTTTGAAAGACATAAATCTATGTAACTCCTTGTATTCAGACAACTTGTCATTGATTATCCTTTTTCTTTATTTTGCAAGAACCTGTAACTCCTCAAAATCATAATCAGAATAATTAGAGGCATTACCACAACCATTATCAGTTCCATCAGAGTTGCAATCACTACCTTCACTATCTGCTTCATCAACCTCCACCACAGACTCTTTCAATATAACTATGTTCTCAACATCAACAGGTAATTCACTATCTTCAACATCAAACAACTTTATAACATAAAATATATCATTAACAAAAGATAGTAATGTTCTAATTCCCTGATCACCTACTATTTCATAGTAGTTTCTAGAACAAAAAGACAGGATCAATTGTTGAACACCAGAAATCCTAATGTACCATTGTATTCATTCACAATATCTATAAACAATAAGAGATTAGAATCATACCCTTCCCATTTATGCACCAACTTTCTCAAATATAGTATTTTACGCTCACTTATCCACTTGTTGCCATGATGGAATACCAAGTCAATTAACAGCATTTTAAATAATCTAAAATCAGTAAAAATGACAGGCAAATAAGAATTCAAAATAAGATAATAGATAAATATAGAAAGTAATTAAGGCATTTAGGTGGTACACAAAAGGAAGAATGGAGAATAAAAAAGAAAAAAATCTACAAAAAGCCAAGAAAATATGATTAAAAAAGTTTTCATGAAGGAAAACAAACGCAAAAATAGTTGGGACCAAATTCAAATTCGGTAAAGTTCCACTTCTTGATAAATTTTAGGATACATGAATAAAATATTGAGACCACATTTAAGTCTCTTTTACTATCCTGATGACAATTGCAATCAATTTTTTTTTCAGAAAAAAAGGAAAGAAATCTATAAATTGAGTTTACACTTTAATAAATATAGGTAAACCTAATGCCACAAACAAATCCATCCCCAATACCTAAACCAGTCAAATCTAATATATTATAAAAACCCTAAAGTATCTCATCTATAATCTAAACTTAGAAATCTTAGGAACCATAAATACCCTAAATTTTTCTTATATTGTAAGACCCCATAAAAGTTCTAGTTCAATTCAGTCTCATATAGTTTTTAATGAGGGATCCCAGACTTCAGAAAATTTAGCTAAGTGTTGAGACTTAGAATCATTTTAGCCTTCATAATTGGATAACCTTATATCGATCCTTACGACCTTAGAATGTTGATTTTTAAATTGATTCATGATTAGGGATGTAAATAGGTTTTCTTAGGTGAGTTTTAGAATTTTTGGGCAAGTGTAAAGGCATGTTTGGAAGTCCAAAATAGTGGCTTCTTACGACCATTCCACCCCTAGGGAGTATGCGATAGAGCATGTGATGCACACTCCATTCCATAGCTCTAGAGCAAGAAACATGTGCTTCATAGCATGCTCTTAAATTTTTCAGATCTTGATTCCGCGTATTAGAGGATAATAAGGCCTTTTTTCCCATATCAAAACCGTCTAAAACACAAAATTTTAGCCTCAGACAACATAGATACATCATTATTCACCTTCATCCTCTCAAGCAAAAACCCTAAGTTTATCCAATTCAAGTTCAAGCTTCTAGCAATTGCCAACAACTCTTACGAAATCAACAACCAAGGTATGTTAGGTGTTCATCCTCGGGTTTCCTTCCACCCTTGGAGTTCAAGAATCCTTTTTAAAACTAGAAGTTTTAATATTCATGATTTATATGCATAATTTTCCTTGTATTCATTTTTATGTTGTTGTATGGGTTTCTATTCAAGATTTAACTATAAGTTTCCTACACATATGATAGCTTTTATATTTTTTTTGTGTAATTCCCATGTTAAAAACCCTTGAAATTGCAAGTTTAAGTTGTAGTCATGATGATTATGTGTTGTTCATTATTATGTGCATTAATTATGCTCCCAAAGTGTTTGATAGAATGTCCATGTTAATTGAATAGTAAAATTATGACATGTTATCAGGTGTTCTCATTCATGTACAAGTTCATGACCTCCAAGTGTTTGATAAAATACCCCGGTGAATGAATTGTGAACAATTGACTATTCTTATGCTTTTAAGATTTGTTATGATTTATTGTTGATGCTATCGAGTCCTAGGGATATTTATTACTCAAAATCTAGTTGTTTACTTAGTTGTTGTAGTTATAGAATAGTCCCAATAAAGGTTAAGGGCCATAGTACTTAGTCAGTTAACAAAACTCAGTGAAATCAGTCCAGTTCAGTTAGTTAATACGATCGATGTTAGTTCAGTCATTCTTAGTACAGTTTAGTGATCAATTCAGTATTGATTCAATTGAGAGTAGGATTCAGCATCGAGCGAACCCAGGGATGGGGAAATACCTTCCAGCAGAGGGTCTAACCCCTAGTAGCAGTCCCTACATTACAGAACTACATAGCCAGTATAGGGTAAGTCATCCTTCTACCAGAGTAGGGTTGACTCAATCATATATGTATTCCATGGGTCTTCTTGCTAGATTATGGTTGACACAGGATTATTAGTATCCCTTCGCAAGGTGCTAGCACCCATCCAAATAGGATCACAGGTTGGACCCCAAAACTATCTATATAGGAGTATGTTGGTTAGATAAACACTTCTATAATTATAGTTTTAGAATTCAGTAATCTGTTTCAGTATTCAGTAAAGAACTCAGACAGTTCTACATAACCATGACTATTAGTTATCAGTTACTTAGCAATCAAAATTTAGTACTTCAGTTCCAGTCTAAATATTTAGTTATAAGTATTCAGTTATCAGAACTCAGTACTTCAATATCAGTCTAATTCAAATAGACAAAATATGTGCAGTATAGCGTATTCAGCATATTCCATAGTTACAGTTTTGCATGAATTCTCATCCAATTAGATCATCATGTTCATTAAGTCAGTTACCATCTCATGCATATGAACCCATTTATATCAGCCTACCTCACTGAGCATACCAGTATATTCCATATACTGATGCGTACTTTTTCTTTATGCTATGATGTCTCATATAATAGGTTCGGACGCTCAAGTTCCTGACCATACTTAGCAGCTCATGCTATCAACAACAGATTTAGTAGTGAGTACTCATCCATTGAGGATAATATTTTATTTTAGTATTTCAGTTAGTTCAGTAGTTATCTTAGTCAAAGTTAGTTGGGGGTTTGTCCCATCAATTCCATACTCAGACAGTTAGAGGCTTTCAGAATAGCACATTCAACTTTCAAATGTTATTATCAGAACATTAAATTATTATTTTAGTATTTTGAGAACCTTATGGAATTTTCAATTATACTTCTGGATATATTTTTTGTATTATTATTCAGTTCTCACAGTAGGTACGAGTTATAGGTTAGCTTGTGATCCTCTGGGCTCGTAAGCACTGTGTAATATCCAGAGTGTCGACTTGGGGTATTACAAACTTGGTATCAGAGCCTAAGGTTCTAAAGAGTCCTAGGGAGTCTGAAATCCATGTCAAGTAGAGTCTTGTGAATGGGTGCGTAGCGCACCAAACTTATGGACAAGAGGCTATGAGGCATTTTAGGAAAAAATTCCCTTTTTTTAGTATTCATGTCGCGCGAGTAAGTATTTGATCAAATTAAAACTCTCTATCTAATCTAATTTTACCTTCATTTTACAGAATATGCCTCTCAAAAAGACCAATGGAAGAAGAACTGAAAACCAGCCGCACCTCCGCCCGCTCAGGAAAATCCCCTGAATGAGCATGTTTCTCACGCAAAATTTAGAGTAGCTTTTACCACTCTATCCCATTCTATAGCAGCTCGGAATGAATTCCCAACTACTATTAAGGCCAACCCAGTGGCCAATACTACTGCAGCCAAAATTTGGGACTTTACCCGAATGAACCCTCCTTTATTTTTAGGGTCCACATAAATTTATTGACATGGTGCAGAAGGTAATAGATATTATAGGGGTAACTGCTAGTGAGAGTACTGAGTTAGCTTCCTATAAGTTTTAGGATGTGGCTCACACATGGTTTAAGGAGTGGAAGGTATATAGGGTCGTATATGCAGGGCCTATAGAATGGCAAGAGTTTGATACTACCTTTCAAGATATGTTCTCCCTATTGGAGTTGAGGGAAACCAAGGTTTTAGAGTTCATTAATCTAAAGTAGGGCAGCATGACAGTGAAGGAGTATTATCTAAAGTTCACTCAGTTAGCTAGATATGCTCCTTATGTGGTATCCAATAGCAGATCTAAGATGATTAAGTTCATTTCTGGTGTGTCTGACAGCGTGGTCAAGGAGTGTAGGACTATAATATTGAGTAAGAAGATCGACTTTTCAAGGTTGATGTTCCATGCTTAACTAATTGAGGAACAAAATGCTAAGGAGAAAGAGAGAAAGAATAAGAGGGGTAGAACAAGTAGCATAAAATTCACTTAGCCAAAGTTAGAGGGTGGTAATCGTCCTCAGTTTCAACTAAAATATTCAGTTCTGGCTCTATCCTCAACCATTGCTTTGGTGCCTAAATTCAGACATGGTAATAAGGATTGGGCTCCAGGCACTAAATCTTAGGGTAGTGTTAGTAGTGCCTGAACAAATCCTCTTTGTCAGAAGTGTGGCAAAAATTATCAGGGTTTTTGTAGAGATGGAAGTGATTTATGTTTTGGATGTGGAAACACAAGCCAAAGGATCAAAGAGTATTCTCAGGTTGGTTCACAGAGACAGTATAATTGTCTCTCCATCTCAGTTCGGTCGCCTGTCTCAGTAGGGTGCTGCTTCCAGTGTCACCAGTTGGAAACACCCAAACAAGCTCTATGCACATCAGTTTCTATAGGATCAGGAAAGTTCTCCTGATGTAGTCACTGGTACGTTACAAGTTTACCATTTACATATTTATGCTTTGTTAGATCTAGGAGCTTCTTTTTCCTTTATAACTCCTTATATAGCTATCGACTTTGAAGTTAGTCCTAAAATCCTAACAGAGCCCTTTCAGTCTCTACCCCAGTGGGTAAGTAGATCATAGACCAGCTGCTATATAAGGACTGTCTGGTTATGGTGTCTCAGAAAGTTACTTTAGCAAACTTAGTAGAGTTAGAGATGATAGATTTTGACATCATTCTCGGCATGGATTGGCTTTATTCATGTTATGCTTCAGTTGACTATAGAAACAGAGTTGTCTATTTTCAGTTCCTAAATAAACCTGTCCTAAAATGGAGGGGTAGTACTTCAGCACTTAGGAGTCAACTTGTTTCATACATTAGAGCAAGAAAAATAATATCCAAGGCATGTGTCTATCATTTTGTGCAAGTCAAAGACTCTAGTTATAAGGCTCCCAGTCTTGATTCATTTTAAGTAGCATGTGAATTTCCAGATGTGTTTCCCAAAGATCTTCTTGGAGTTCTTCCCAAAAGGGAAATTGACTTCAGAATAGACCTTCTTCCAGATGATCAGCCTATCTCTATTCTGCCATATAGAATGGCTCTATCCAAAGTCAAGGAATTAAAAGAGTAGTTGAAAGACCTCCTAGATACGGGATTATAAAACCTAGTGTTTCCCCATCAGGTGCACCAATTCTATTCATGAGTAAGAAAGATGATTCTCTCAGAATATATATTGACTATCATCAGTAGAACAAAGTCACCATCAAGAACAAGTATCCACTTCCTAGAATCAATGACTTGTTTGACCAACTTTTGGGTGCTAATTACTTCTCAAAGATGGACCTCAAATCAGGCTATCATCATCTCAGAGCAGAGAATGTGACATTCTGAAAACAACTTTCAAAACTCGATATGGTCACTTCGACTTCATAGTCATGTCATTTGGTCTTTCCAATGCCCCAACAACTTTCATAGACTTGATTAATCGCGTATTCAAGCAGTACTTGGACATGTTTGTCATAGTCTTCATAGATGACATTCTTGTCTACTCCCGCAATGAATATGATCATGCATACCATCTCAAAATAATATTACAGACTCTCAGATCCCATTACTTATTTGCCAAATTCAGTAAATATGAATTTTGGCTAAGGTTAGTATCTTTTCTTGGTCATATAATTTCTGGTGATGGCATTAGCTTTGATCCTCAAAAGATCAAAATAGTAAGAAATTGTCCTAGACCTATCTCTCCATTAGATATCAGAGTTTTTTGGGTATGGATGGCTATTACCGATGATTTTTTGAAGGATTTTTGTCTATTGCATCCCCCATGTCCAGATTGGATCAAAAGAAATTCAAGTTCCAGTAGTCTGATTCTTGTGAAAAAAGTTTTCAGGAGTTGAAGACTCGACTCAGTGCAGCCCCAGTTTTCACCTTGTCCGATGGTTTAGATTAATTTGTTGTATAATGTGCTTCTTCTAGAGTTGGCTAGGGGCGTGTTTTGAAACAGAAGGGTAAGGTTATGGTGTATTCCTCTTGACAGCTTAAGCCTCATTAAAAGAATTACCCCACCAGTGATCTAGAGCTAGTTGTGGTTGTGTTTACCCTAGAGATTTGGAGGCATTATTTGTATGGGGTGCATGTTGATGTTTTCACAGACCATAAAATCCTGCAGTATGTATTTTCCAAGAAAGACCTAAACTTGCATCAGATAATATGGTTAGAATTGTTGAAAGATTATGCCATGAGTGTTTTATATTACCCGAGTAAGGCCAATAGTTTGGGATGGTAAGAAAAAGTTAGCTCAGGAAGTTTATTAGCTTGCCAAACTAGGTGTCCATTTGGTTGATTAGCTGAAGGTAGTGTTTGGGTGCAAAATAGTTTGGGATCATCTTTGGTTTTCAAAGTAAAAGAAAAGAAGGACAGAGATCCCTTTTTAGTTTAGTTGAAAGAGTCAGTTAGAGACCAGAAGGTAGAGGTTTTATCCTAAAGGGAAGATGGTGTGTTCGTTGCCAGGGTAGGCTTTATTTTCCATATGTGGATGGTGTGAGACAACAAATTCTTGTAGAAGTTCATGTTGCACATTACTCGATTCATCCAGGGGCCACTAAAATGTACCGTGACTTACGAAAAGTCTATTAGTGGAGTGGGATGAAGAGTTTGTGGTTAATTTCTATACATGTCAGTAGGTGAAGATTAAGCACCAAAAACCTAGTAGTTTTATACAGGAGTTCAGTATTCCCATATGGAAGTTGGAAAAAGTAAAAATGGACTTTGTGATGGGTTTTCCTCATACTCGTCAGCATAATTCGATTTGGCTCATTGTGGATAGCATGACCAAATTAGCCTATTTCTTACCAGTTCATACCTTTTATTCAGCTGAGGACTATGCAAGGCTCTATATCAAAGAGTTGGTTAGGTTGCACGGTGTCCTATTGTCCATCATTTTCGATAGAGGTATGCAGTTTACCTCTTATTTTTGGAAAGCCTTCCAAAAGGGTCTTGGTACCCAAGTTCGTCTTCGTATAGCCTTTCACCCCTAGACAGATGGTAAAGCAGAAAGGATCATTTAGAACTTATAAGATATGTTAAGATCATGTGTCATTGACATGACCACTTACCTTTGAAAGAGTTTGCATATACTAACAGCTATCATTCCAGTATTCAGATACCTCTAATTGAGGCTCTTTATAAGAGGAGATATAAATCCCGCATTAGTTGGTTTGAAGTAGGTGAGGTCACGGTAGTGGGGCCGAACTTTGTGTTTGATGCTTTAGAGAAAGTGCAGTTCAACAGAGAGAGGCTTAAGATAACTTAGAGTGGACAGAAATCGTATGTAGATGTGAGAAGAAAAGATCTTGAGTTTAGGATTAGTGATTATGTATATTTGAAAATCTCTCCCATGAAGGGGGTAAAGAGGTTTGGTAAGAAGGGGAAGCTTAGTCCCTGATATGTTGGTTCTTTTAGGATTCCCAGTCATTTTGGTAAGGTAGCTAATGAACTTGAGTTGTCTGCACACTTAGCATCAGTGCACCTAGTGTTTCACGTCTCCTTGTTACAAAATTACATTGGTGACCAGTCAGTTGTAGTCACTATCGAGAGTGTAGAAGTTCAGAATAGACTCTCTTATAAGTAACTCCCATTTTAAATCCTTGATCTTCAGATTTGCAAACTAAGGAACAAAAATGTTCCTTTGGTCAAAGTTCTTTGGCGGAATCAGTCTTGGATGGAAATAAGGTCTTTTGTCCCACATCAAAACCATCCAAAACACATAATTTCATCCCTAAATACAATAAATACATGATTATTCACCTTCATCCTCTCAAGAACAAACCCTAGGTTCATCCAATTTAAGTTTAGGCTTTAAGAAATTGCCAACAACTCTTACAAAATCAACAACCAAGGTATATTAGGTGTTCATCATTGGGTTTCATTCAACCCTTGGAGTTCTAGAACCATTTTTAAAACTATAAGTTCTCATAGCTATGATTTACATGCTCAATTTGTCTTGTATTCATATTTGTGTTGTTTTATGGGTTTTAATTCAAGATTTAACTATAAGTTTCATGAACATAAGATGGCTTGTATGTTGTTTTCTATAATTCCCATGTTTAAAACCCTTAAAATTGCAAGTTTAAGTTGTAGTCATGATGGTTATGGGTTGTTCATTATTATGTACATTAAATATGTTCCCCAAGTGTTTGATAGAATGTCCATGTGAATTGAATAGTGAAATCATGATGTTATCATGTGTTCTCATTTATGTACAAGTTCATGACCTCCAAGTGTTTGATAAAATGTCCCGGTGAATGAATTGTGAACAATTGACTATTGCTATGCTTTCAAGATTTGTTATGATTCATTATTGATGCTATCGAGTCCGGGGGGTAGTTTTTACCCAAAATCAAGTTGTTTACTTAGTTGCAGTAGTTATAGAATATTGCTACTAAAGGTCAAGGGACATAGTACTCAGTCAATTAACAAAACTCAGTTAACTCAGTCTAGTTCAGTCAGTCAACATGATCAGTGTAAGTTCAGTCAAGCATAGTACAGTCTAGTGATCAATTCAGTGTCAATTCAGTTGGGAGTAGGATTCAAGACCGACCGAACCCAGGGATGGGGTCATTCCTTCTAGCAGAAGGTTTGACCTTTAGTAGCAGTCCCTACATTATAGAACTATGTAGCCAGCATAGGGTAAGTCATCCTCCTGCTAGATTAGGGTTGATGCAATCATATATGTATGCCATAGGTCTTCCTGCCAGATTAGGGTTGACACAACATTATTAGTATCCCTTGTAAAGGTGCTAACACCCATCCAACTGGGGTCATAGGTTGGACCCCAAATCAGTCTCTATTGGGGTATGTCGATTAGATGAACACTTTCATAGTTATAGTTTCAGTATTCAATATTCAGTCTTAATATTTAGTAAAGAACTCAGATAGTTCTACAGAACTATGGCTATCAGTTATTAGTTACTTAGCCATTAAAATTCATTACTTTAATTCACTATAGACTTTTAGTTTTCAGTATTCAATTATCAGAACTCAGTACTTCCATATCAGTCTAATTCAGACAAACATAATATGCACAGTATTGCATATTCAACATATTTTGTAGTTATAGTTTTGCATGTATTCTCATCCAGTTACATTATGATGTTTATTCAGTCAGTTACCATCTCATGCATATAACCCATGTATATCAGCCTACGTTATTTAGGATACCAGTACATTCCATGTACTGATGCATACTCTTTCTTTGCACTATGATGTCTCATATCATAGGTTCAGTCGCTCAGGTTCTTGACCTCAAATAGCAGCTCAGGATATCAGCAGCAAATTCAGTAGTGAGTCCTCATCCGTCAAGGATAATATTTTATTCAGTATTTTAGTTAGTTCAGTAGTTATCTCAATAGAGGTTAGTTAGGGGTTTGTCCCATCAACTCCATATTCAAAAAGTTAGAGGCTTTAAGACTAGCACAATCAGTTTTCAAATGTTATTATCTATACATTGAGTTATTATTTCAGTATTTTGAGAACCTTATGGCATTTTCAGTTATACTTCTGTATATATTTTTAGTATTATTATTTAGTTCTCACAGCAGGTACCAATCATGGGTTAGCTTGTGATCCTCCGAGGTTGTAAGCACCGTGTGACGTCCAAGGTGTAGACTTGGGGTGTTACACATATATATCATAAAAACAAAAAGTATAGCTAATAACGGAAGAATCAACACATAATTATCAAATTTATCATGAAATAAAAACACTAATTCGCAAATAAACAAACCTAAATATAAAACCCAAAACCTTAATGTTTAAAGATAACTAAGTAAAGGAGTTAGACATTTTATTAGAATAAAAAAATCTTTAGTTTATCAGAAACTACTTTGAAAGCTTAACTAGAAACCCTAGGTTGTAAGACATTTGACACGAAAGAAGAGAAATATTTTCAAATAAAAGAGCAATTTATACCTTTACAGAGATTCTCTCAACAAATTAAAAAATCCTAGATGAGAAATATGTCAATAGCGTGGGAAAGGGTGAATTTCATTAGCAAAACTCTCTTTTATCTCAATCAAATCACTTTCTAGTGAGGGAGAAATGCCCCAATTTTGAAGTCAGCTAATGTGAGAAAACACGTACAGTGTGTATTTGGTTGGGTCTCATTTGATGTGTTGGGTCGGATTTTGCGGTTTTTTAAAAAATGGGTTTTTTTTTGGAGGATATAGGTCATTCCATTTGTTGAAGAGTATATCTGCAAGTTTTTGTAATGGCGGGGGTATATTTAACCCAAAATTTTGACTGATGGTAAACTTGGACTATTTTTCAAAGTAGAGAGGTATTTTTGACCCTTTTCCTTGTGATTATAAAGGATGCGTAAACTGAATACAAAACATCATTAGGGTATTTATAGAATACATGGAAATCTAAAAATCAAATCCCAAATAAAAAAGGGAAAAAATCAGTGGATACTTATAAGTCAACATACAAACTGTATGTTGAACATACGGACTGTAAGTTGGACTTAGTATGTTGCCACCCTTGAATCCTAGATCTTCAACTCTCTAGACTTTTGCATTATTGTACAGACTAAGTCCATACATGGACCATATATTGAACATGCGGACTATATTCTTACGTAGTATGTTGATGTTCTTTTTTTTCCCTACACCTTAGCCTCTGGACTTCCAATTTCTTAACATACTTTGCTTATATACACTAAGTATGTAGCACATACACCTAAAGTTGACTTTGTATGTACCCAAAAACTTCACTTTTCTTCTTTTTCTTTTTAATTTCATCCAAAACATAGTTTCCTACAAAACATACCCAAAACGCATCATATCTAACAAAACATCCTAAGAAACTTGTACATTTTCATAGTTTAAAGAGTCGAGAGTGCTATATTACTATTGTACATCAACACCCTCAATTAGAACATTTGCATGTCCTCAGGAAACACAACACTATAAAACAAAACACGACGCTTAACTAGGAGAATATAAGTAATCCAAAGCAGCCAGTCAATACTTTAAGCTCAAACCAGAATACCCTCTTGTATCTCAACCTTTAAAAGTTAATTGTGTATAACTATGAAGCATAACAATATGACATAATGGGATCAACATATGGAATTACATTAGCAACTTTAATGACTTGAGGCTACCCACTAGTTGTGACAATGGTGCTTATGGCCATATATGATCATAAGCTAACCCATGAGTTGTTACCTGCTATGAGCACTGGAGAAAATAATATTACATCACAGTTGTAGAAAGTGAGATAATAAGATACTGTAAAATTAGATACTAAAATACGAATCAAAACATAACTAAAATATCTAATAACAATTGATAACACTGAAATGACTGACTGACTGTCTAACTGATTATCTAAAAGACTCTAAACATCATGAGGAGTTGATGGGACAAACACCCAACTAACTCCGACTGGATCAACATAAAAAATACAAAAATAACTAAAATAAATATATCACATCCTCGATGGATGAGGACTTACCACTACTGCCGCTGATTAATACTGAGCTGTCTAAGAACGGTCGAGAAACTGAGCGTCTGAACCTATGTTATAAAGCAATATAGCACAAAAGAAAAGTATGCAGTCAGTACTTTAAATGTACTGGTATATTAGATGAGGACTGGCTGAAATGCATAAGGTAACTGAGCATGAATGCATGAATATGTAATATTTGAGAATGCAAGATAAAACATAAATATGTTTCTAAAATAAATCTAAAATTTAAAAGACCGAAATCGGTATAACTTAATGACTAAAGACTTATAAACTTGGTCAAGGAAACCTGAACTGAGATATACTGAAATACTGATTGAAAATGTGGGAGGTATCATATAACCGACATGCCCCAATTTGGGCTAATCGAGGTACAACCTATAACCCAATTTGGAAGGGTGTCAGTACCATGTCATAGGTTAGGCTATATGGATCCACTAATCTGATGTCCTGAAGGACTAGAGAGTCAGTCCAAAACTGGTGGGTGACCCCTACGAGAGTGTCAGTCCTAAAATAGCAGGTGATATCTCATAATCCTACCCTAGCTATGTAGTTCTAGAACTTAGGGACTGTTACTAAGGAGTCAGTCCTAACTGGAAGGTGAGCCCCTATCCCTAGGTTTGCTTCGTGCTAAATTCTACCCCTAACTGAATGACACTGGTATTATTATGGTTCTAACATGACATGGTACTATACTGATAAGTGCTTAACATGAACATGGTAGTCTGAAAATTGTAATTGAAATATTGTATGACTGATTTGTAACTTGAAAATGGAAACATGTAAAACACATATGTATCGGGTGTTCATAACCCTCCAGCACTGGATAGTTTCTTTAAATATGATAACAATATTAAAACAGTGATATGAAGTCATAATACAGAGACCCAAACCATTGGACAATTCAATACATGAGTATAATATGTGAATTTAATCATGGGGATGAATTAAACTTAGGAGAATAACAATTCTTCATTAAAATAATGATATTCAAAATAAAATATCAAACTTGTAGTTCAAAACAAGAATAAGTATAACCCTTATGATCTTTAGTCCCATAAATCACATGATAATCCTATGATTTTAACACATGAGGATTTGAGAATGAAACCTAACTCAAAATATGTAAATTCAACTTGAAAATCATATATTCAGGCACAAGGATGAATGATTAACCTTTTTCAAAACCCCACATACCTTAATAGCTACAATCATGTAGATTGCTTGAGCTTAGAAGTTTGAACCCTTGATTTCTTGAGAATAAAGCTTGGGTTTGTTCTTAGGGAAGAAGAAGGGTTTCTTGAGAGTAATTTGGGGTAAAGGGGGGGAAATAATGCCCTTTTGGGGGTTGCAAATTGTGTTAAGGAAAAAATAGAGTGAGGAAAAAATAACTCAAATACCCCTTAGGCACTTATACTACAACACTGTGCGGGAAGAGCCATGCTTCATTCCTCTCTCTCCATGGGAGAGAGGAACACAATGTGTAGCTTACTCTAGAGGAGAGAGCAATGTGTCATGGAGCTCCTCACCATGGGAGAGAGAAACGGGTTGGCCAAATTGCGTGGCTTCACTATTTTGGCTATCCAAACATAGCCCGAACCTTATTTAAAAATCCCAAAACTCACCCGATAAATTCTTTTAACCTCCCTAAACATGAATCAACTTTAAAAACAAACATTTTAAGGTCGGGAAGGATAAACTAAAAATCAACAAAGTTTAGGGGTCTTGAAAATTACTAAGTCCTCAACACTTAGTAAAACTTTCAAGACTTGGACCCCTTAATCATGCAACTAAGAGCTGAATCGAGGTTCGAATATTATGGGGTATTAAATCATTAGACAATCATGCATGTATATACATGTTACACTACCCAAAATAGGTAAATAGATAGTAATATGATTCATGTGCCCTCACAGCAAAGAAGTCCCACTCACTCATATGAAATAATGCATGTCAATGCAGGGACAGTTAAGAGACACTCACACTCGAAAGAGAAGTTCCAATATACGTGTATCAAAATCATATGCTTGCCTTATTTTCTTTACCTTATTTTTTGGACAGTCATGAGAGGATCACTATAGAACTTTATTCGGCTTGAAATGTAGTTTTGGGTGCTGGTATGGTACATATGGATTATATCAAGTAACTAAGCCTCCTTGGCATTACAACTACTTTTGTGCTCCACACTTAACCAATTTTGTTTTTACTTTACCATTATTTCTGCCTTTTTAATCTTTATTGCACATTTAGGTTAGGTGTGGTTTTTATTCTTTCTTTTTAACTTTTTTAACAATTTTACTTTTCTTTTTTCTACCACACCCAACCCTACTATCTTTTACTCTTATTTTACCCTTCTACATATCCACGTTACATCACACACTACTATGATAACCACCCTAAACTTAGGTGATTTGTTTGAGTGTAGGAGTACAATGTCAAAGGAAGAACGAGCCAAAATACATTATTGTAACACAAGTGGAAAGATGAAAGCTATAACAAGAAAAATAGGATATAGGCTTAAAATCAGGTATTAAGGGATACAATTCACACATGGAAGGTCATTTAGGGTAAAAGTGAACTAAAATAAAATCAATCAACATGGTAAACATTCACATAGTTCTAAAACAAATTTTGGAAGGGTATTATTTTTCTCAAAAATCAATCAAAAACATGGTAACTGCCCTAAATACTTAAAAATCTTATAATTACATAAAAACACAACATAAATTTTACCCTATACATGTTGGTCCTATAACCATACCACCATTAACAAAAAAGGAAACACAACAACACAAACCTGCAACGGTTATAGTATACCTCACCTTAACTAAAAGATAGCGCACTATCCCTAATGTGCTAAAATAATATAAAACAAAGGGAATGAGAACATACCTGGAACATATTAAGAGGTCATGTCATGAGCATCTCCAGACAGGGGTATACCCACAGGTAGTGGTGGCGGTGCAATACTAGAGGATCCACTCATTGCTATCTCAATATGCGTCTTCTTCTCAACTACTAAAGTCTCCACTGACTCATGTCTTTCCCTTTTTAGGGTTTGGTCATATAGAATATTGGGATACGGAAGATCCCCTACGTGTCCTCTCTTTGTCCCATCTACTAGGAACTCTTCTTCATCTTTCGTATAAGAAATCATAATATGTGGTCCCATGTGGAGGTGATATTTGAACCACTCTTCCTGTAGCAAGGAAAGGGCGTCCCAAGATTATGGGAACTTTTGAGTCTGCCTCACAATCCAAAATAACAAAGTCTGCCAAAAAGATGAATGAAGAAACCTTTACCAATACATCACATAGAATACCAACAGGTCGTTTAACCGACCTATCCGCCATGACAAGCCTCATGTTGGTTGGAGTAGGATCACCCAACCCCAACTTCTTATAGATTGATAATGGCATCAAATTGATGCTGGATCCTAAATCACATAATACTTTGGCAAAATTCAAAGATCCAACGGTGCAAGGAATAGTGAAAGCTCCGGGGTCGGCTTTCTTCTGAACTATCGTTCGGGTAGCGATTGCGCTGCAATGATGAACATCTTTTTTTAACTCAAAACTTGCAGGCCGCTTCTTTTTCAAAAGATCCTTCATAAATTTTGCATACCCAGGCATTTGTTCAAGTGCCTCCACCAATGGAACATTAATGGTCAGCTGCTTTAACATAGTCATAAATTTGCGGAACTTTGTGTCATCCGCCACCTTCTTCAATCTTTGGGGAAAAGGTGGTGGTGGGTATGGAATTGTTCTCTCCATGGATTTCTTCTCCTCTTGCTTCCATTTTTCCACTTTTTCAGGCTGCACGTCGCTGGGTGTGACGTCCTTGATGTCTTCCGCAGACTCCTCTCCTATTGCGTTGTCATCCAAGTCCACAACTTCATCAACCACTTGCTTGCCTTTTGCTGAAGTTTCCAGCACCTTACCACTTCTGGTAGTGATGGCCATGCATGACCCATCATTCCTTGGGTTTTGTACAGTATCGCTAGGTAAAGTGCCAGCCTTTCTTTGATTGAGTGCTGCCGAAAGTTGGCTCAATTACTGCTCTATTTTCTTGATTGAAGTGGAATGTGAATCAACTAATTATTTCATGGAGGACAAATCATTAATTACCTCCGTTACTCCCGCGCTCGTTGCTTCCACTCCTTTCAATAATTTAGCCATCATGTCTTCCATACTTCCAGAATTAGATGTGGTGGTGTCACGTCTACTAGGGGGAACGTACAAATCACTCTTTTCATTCTTGTTCTTCCAACTACCTTGGTCCTTGTTTCCAGATTTATCATAATAGTTCCAACCTTGGTTTCCTTGGGTATTCCCACGAAAACCCCCCTGATTGTTCAAGTAGTTGGCCTCTTCTTCCGAATTAGATTCGTCTCTTCCTTTTGACGTAATAGCTTTCACTTTTTCAGTCTTCCCTGATAATAAATGCTTTGTAAGAAGATCCATTTGTGTTTTCATATGCGTCATATCTTGATCACGTTCTTTTTCTCTTCTTCTTTGGTCTGCAGTCATGCCAATAGATAAAGTTGGGCTTGCTACCTCAGAATCCCTGGTATGCCAAGCTCTACTTTGCTTCGTCATACGATCTAGCATATTTCTTGCTTGACCAAAGGTGAGTTCCATAAAAGATCCTCCAGCTGCATTATCCACCACTAGTTTAGTTATTGAATTCAAGGCTCTATATAATATCTCCATTAGGTGAACATTAGTCATATGATAGTTTGGGCATCTTGCTAGCTTTGTCTTGAACCTCTCCCATGTTTCATGAAGAGCTTCAGTGGGAAGCTGACGAAAGTTGCTGATTTCATCTCGCAATTGTGCTCTTTTGGATGGCGGAAAGAATCTTTCTAGTAAAGCGTCTCTTAATTTCCTCCAATTTGTAATAGAATCAGGAGTCAGCCCATTTAACCATAGAGTTGCCTCCCCAGACAGAGACAATGGGAATAGACGTAATCGAATTGCATTCTGACCGACACCAGGATTGTCAAACGACTTGCATGTAGAAATAAAGTTGATGAGATGCATATTCGGATCATCGCCTGCTAGTCCACCAAATAATCCCTTGAGTTGCAATAACTGAATCATGGTACTTGTGATGTTGAACTTGGCTCCGGGCGCTAATGGTGGAGAAATAATGGCTCCTGTGGCTCCGGCTCCATCAAGATCATCATCATCGTCATCAAAAGTTGGTTGCATGGGTTGGCGATCATACCTAAACCGAGCTTGACGACCTTTTCTGTTGGCAGGTGTTATGATTTTAGCATCACGCCTTGGGTTTAGTAACTCGTCATCACCTAAATCCTCATCGTCAGGATTTATTGCTCGCCCAGGGTTATCAATGTTTTGTTGTTGAACTTGGGTGGCAGCAAGAGCAGCTAATCTCGCTTGCTCCTGTTGAGCAGCCATTATTTCGATTTCCGTTTGTGCCTCCATTCTTCCAATACGTTGTGGTTCAGGATTGATAGGTAATAACGGTTGACCAGAACTTCGAGTATGGGGCATGCACTAAATAAAAACCTGCAGTAAACAAAAACAAAAACTAAAAGTAAAAGTACGAGAATCTCTGACCAAAGGATCTAGTAATTATCACAAACTTAATTGACACTCGTATTCCCCGGCAACGGCGCCAATTTTTTATAGCGCTCAATCTACAGCTCTCGTGGGAGTGTAAAGCAGTCGTTAGCAAAATAGAACCCAACCTGGGTTTGGTATCGATCCCACAGGGAATAGCTTGGTCAACAAGTAGGAGACTATTACTAGACTTTTAGTGCAAGTCTCGTAAGTAGGGGGATTGTAATGTGTAACCAAAGTATTAAAGTAAAAACTGAAAATAGCAACGTAAAAAGAAAGAATAGTTATCAAGTTGTAAAACAATGAGAATTGAAGAGTTGGGGTTATGTCCACCTTCTGAGTTATACGTCTCTATTGGCTATGAGTGTGTTGAATTCCGACATGCATGTGCTTATAGAGAATTGTATTCGATGGTAAATCCAGGCGTCTTTCGACCTATTCGAGGATTATTTCACTTTAACTCTTTCGAGCTTAAAGCGTGTCTAATGGTACGAATTCTCCAAGAGGTTAATCTAGTTACGGCACTAACTTTTTAATAGGGGATGGGACCCTACTACCTTGACACTATCTCTTTTCCAGACAAATAACCTTTCTTTCGAACAAGTTAAATGTTATACTGGCGTATTCTTGCGTTTGCAACCACAAAGAATTTAGATTAAGATGAAGATACTAATGATATAAGCGGCATACGTGTCACGAACTCACAAGCTCATAGTAATAGATAGTACCTTATTCGGCTTCCATAACCCCAACAGAGAAGTTTAGTTACCCATGAATGCGAAGGAGCTCACGATTGACATTGTTATTATACCACAATAATGATTAATTTCGTGTAGCACAAGAGTGGTAGGCGTTTAGGCGTGAATTCCTAGGCGAAGTAACAATTCTCTTGTTGCGGAAATTAAGAATAGATGAATAGAAGAAGAAAAATAGAATTAATGGAAAGATTAGAACTGTTGGAAGAGTAGAAAAGATTAATAGTTGAAGAATGAATATGGATTCTTTTAAAATCTCTAGCATGATAGGGTATTTATAATACCCATATCCTAATATTACTAAGCTAATGAAATACTTAACCAAATCCTACTAAGCTAATGAAATACTTAACCAAATCCTACTAAGCTAATGAAATACTTCACCCAATTGTACTAGGTTAATGTAATATTATCCAAATTCAAATAAGTTACTGCAAGTCCCCAAAGTCTTTAGAAATGCTATTTTAGCCCGGGACAGGTTTTCCATGCATCACTTTCAGTCCATAGGCGCCCAAATGCTGCTCTCCTTCTTTCGTGAAGCTTTCTTTGGCGTCAAGTTATCCATAAAATGCTGAATTCTGCATCATTTATACCTGAAACTTTGCTAATCATGTTCGTTAGCTCACTTACAGGAAAAAGGACTAAAACTGCATTAAATATATAATTAGTTCTAACTAGGCTAAAGTATGGGCAAAATATAGCACTATAGGCGTGTAAATTCGCCTATCATCAACACCCCACACTTGATGCTTTGTTCATCCTCGAACAAAATATCATGTCCATCTAAACATCAACTTAGGGTTTCACAGCAACAACACAAAATATTCGTCAAGACAAGCACAACAATTATCAACAAAGAGTAGTTTTCCGATTATTAATAGAAATGATTTATCCTCCAACATAGACTCGTGATGGTGGTCAACTCATATTCAAAAGTTAAGGCACAAGGAATCATATACAACTACCCAAAACTCATCAACCATGTGTGTCTCACAATATATTACCCATAATCACTCACAAGTATAGCATATTTTTTTAAACATGGGTATCAAAATATCCTTGCTCTCGCTCTCACAAAGAATTCATATGCAGCAACTAATGACCATAGGCTTGCCCTTAGTGTAATGCTCCACTAAATGTCAGAATGCTAGGCTTAGGATCAAATAGGTCTTTTACAGGTTGTAATGTAGGCTAAGGGACGGGTAGGACTATTTTGGCCAGAAATAGTGACTATGTTCCTAAGCGCTTTAATACATCACATTGTATCATTAACACTTTTCTTTCAACCTTTCTTCTTTCTTTTATTCTATCACCCTTGTTCTCCTCTTTTATTTTTCAATTTTAAGCATAACTCACTTTTCAGCTTTCTTTTCCTTTTTTCTTTTCATAACATACCTCTTATGATAGCACTTTTTTTTTCATAACGCATTCAAGAACCACTGCAATTTAAAGCATCATACTCACCCAATTTCCTCTTATTTCGTCACATGACTTTATACATTAAAGCACTTAGGAATTTGGATCAAATTACGGTCTTGAAAAAAATGGATTAGGCTTTCGTATGAGGTTTGTCAAAGAAGTAGGCTAAAGTCTCAAAAAGGGTTTAACTAGGATGATGTCCACGGGTAGGTAAAATGAAGGTAAATATGTATAGGTTGCCAAATTTAATGCCTAAATCATCTCCTAAACTTACACTCCTTATTTTCGCTTTGCATACATACCAGGCAAGTTCTAGCATCAGCTACAAACATAGAATATACTATTAATCTCACACACACAAGGCACATGGTCAACTTTATTAGAAGTAGTATAGACTCTCGACCCAACAAGTGAAGGAATTGAACCACACAATATCACATAATGAGTCACAATTAGAGCCTAAACGTCTCAATAGTCATGATGTTAGCACCTACTCTTGTTATAATCTCATGCTGCCTATTAGAATGATTTTATGTGAAGCTAAGTAAAAAAAATTTACTACTAAAAAAACTTAACTTAAACTAAAAAATGAAACACACCAAAAAAATGAAACAAATAAAACAAAGTAAACAAAGTGAACAAACAAAGTGAACAAACAAAGATGCGGTAGAGAAGTATAGCATGCAATACCGCCACCCCACACTTAAATGGGACACTGCCCTCAGTGGAAAGTAAATACAAAGAACCTGGTCAGTCGGACTCTTCCTCAATGTCGGGGGTCATACCCCCTTCGTCGGAATCATCATAAGAGTCGTCGTCAGAGTTCTCCTCCACGTCAGAATCTGGCAAGCGTCGATCATCATCGGTCGGCACATCATCGTCTAGAGGTTCCTCAAAGTATGTGCCTACTCCACACATCTCCCGTGCATGCATATTCATTGTATAGTCATGGTCCAGCTGTTGGAGCTCTGCAGCAGTTGGAACACGACCTCCACTCATCATTGTGAATCGAGTCATACCATAAAGATGACAGAAGAAACTCTTATCTCGAGCATGTCTCTCCGCAGTAGTAAGGTTGACACCATGTGTTGTTTCAGCATCTTTGACCTTTGTGAGGTCAACCTTCTTCGAGTTATGTGGGAGTTTGTGATCAGCTGGTTCCTCTTCGATATCCTCCATCCACAAGATTTTTGTCAACAGATTACCAAAAGTGAAGTGGGACCTCTTGTGTAGTCTGGCCTTCCGCATTGTAGAGCGAATGATTGCCCCAATGTTGATAGGGACATTCATCATCAATGCATATACCAAGCACACTCTATCTCTTGTTATTTTGGTGTATTGAGTTCCAGGAATAAGGCATGAGTTGATGATGCGCAACCAGATTCATGCTTCCCTATTCAAAGGAGCATAGGGGAAGGTGTTGTGTCGTTCGGTGTCTTGGTGTCTGCTCCACCTTGCCATGGATCTACTTCCACAAAGTGTGTGTCGAATTTCTCTATAAGGAGGTCTACTGTACAGATCTTTGAATGGTGCTGGATCGACCAAAGGTAAGCCAAGAAAGGAGTTGATCAAATCCACGTTGAGCTGTAAAACTTGGCCCCGAATCTTGACTTCGCTGCCTGTGGTTTTCAGCGACCAGTTGGCGTAGAATTCTCTTGTCAAATCAAGATTACATTCTCCCATGTCACGGAAGATGAAATCCAGATTCAATGCCATGATTTTTCCAACATGTGCGGCTCCTTCTTCGCTAGGCTGTCCTTGTTGATCAAGTCGACATGAACATATTTTCCTTCCTTGTTGTTCCTATACCATTCTTTGGCTTCCTCCTCAAGAACCCATTTTATTCCAAACATTTGGCGGGGTAATTGCATTGAGGATGATTCTCCTTGATCCTTGCGACCTCTCTTCTTGCCCTTTTGGGATGTGGTAGCCTTATCTTGTCTCGCTTTAGGTGCCATTGTTCCTGTGATTTAAATGATATTTCATGTTAGCATCAAATCAATGGAAACAATCTATAAACAAGCCATCAGGGTACCACCCCACACTTAGGTACGTTGATACAAATCAGTGAAGTGAAAGTGGTCGATTACTTAGACTTCGTCGACATACGTTTAAGGAGCTATATTCCGACAAGAAAATCAGTGATGTATCACTTCTTGCAACCTTTGCAATACGTTCATGTTAGGTAAAACAAGACTACTACATAGGGGTTTCATCATGGTATAGTTTCTATCAACAATTACAACCTCCTATGTCGGTAGGCAACTATAAGTCTTATCCCAATGAACGGGATAGCCTAACATGTAGGTATACAAGTGACAAGACTATGCAATGTTCATAACCATAGCAATTCCGCAAAGAGTATGACACTGCAATTAAAACCAAATTCAAGTCGGAAACAAGTTAAGATTATCCTCACGTACATGTTCATTCACATGGTTGTGCATCAACTATTCAAACACTTTTAACATCACTAATATTTCTTCAAGATGTAGCAATTCATAATAGACATAGCAACGTAGTACTTACGAGAAATAGATGAAGAATACAAGTGTACTTACATGATTGAAGCCTTTGGATATGTTTCTTGTGAATTGAAAGAGCAAAAAGAAAAATTTTGAGATGATTTGGAGTGGATGTGCGGTGCCTTTAGGTCAAGTTTCAATGTGTTTATGTTTCAAGACTAAGTCCCCTTTATATAGGAAAAGAATGGGTCGGGTTTTGACCCATTTAAAATTGGTTTTGGAGACAAAAAGGGACCATAGGCGGCGCCTTTAGCTTTGCCTATGCATGGTATAGGCGGCGCCTAATGCAAAGCATAAGCTAGCATAGGCGGCGCCTAGTGTAATGCATAAAGGGACCATAGGCGGAACCTAGTGCATGGCATATGAGATTCTGAGACAAAATGCTTTAGTATAGGCGGCACCTATGCTATAGCATACCTGAGCATGGGCAGCGCCTATGTCTTTGCACACTAGATTCCGAGACCTTAGGCTATAGTATAGGTTTTGCATTGTTCGTAGCCTAGTTTTACCTAGGCCTAGCCTTGCTCGATGCCTATTTTGTCATGAGAAATGCTCAATCCATAGCCTTATGCATCTTTATTCCTAACTTACCACCTTTACCATGCAATACGTCCAAATCGTTATTTGAAACCAATCTCCTCGTTGAATACCTCTTGCACCTATATTTTCTCAAAACCAATGAAAACGACTAGTACGATGGGTTGCCTCCCACCAAGCGCCTTGGTTTTGGTCGTGGAACGACTCTTATTTTTGGATTTTCATTTATCAAAAGCAAAACAAGTACTAGAACGAAAGAAAGACAAAAACGACAAATGATAAACAATGGGTTGCCTCCCATCTAGCGCCTTATTTATTGTCGTGGCTCGACGTAGTTACCTCGAGTACTTAGACTTTGTCGAGATAAGTGATGGCCAGATAATTCATTGAGTCAAGAGGACCGATATAAGGTTTAACACGTTGACCATTCACCTTGAAGACAACACCATTGGTGTCTTCCAACTCAACTACTCCAGACGAGTAGACATGAATAACTTTGTATGGACCAAACCACTTAGACTTTAACTTACCTGGGAACAGCTTCAATCTAGAGTTGAAGAGAAGCACCATATCATCCTTTTGAAAGTTTTGTCGAACAATCCTCTGATCATGATACTTCTTCATCCGCTCCTTGTATAGGTCTGACCTTTCATAAGCATGGAGACGGAACTCATCTAATTCGTTCAGCTGCTCCAACCTCAGATTCATCACATCATCCCAATTCAAATTTAATTGCGTCAATGCCCACAATGCCTTATGTTCGAGCTCGATGGGTAAGTGACAAGCCTTCCCATAAACTAGTTGATAAGGAGACATGCCAATGGGTGTTTTGAATGCAGTCCTATACGCCCATAGTGCATCATCTAGCTTCCGAGACCAATCTTTCCTAATAGCATTGACCTTCTTCGTAAGGATTTACTTGATCTCCCGATTGGAAACCTCTACTTGTCCACTAGTTTGTGGGTGATAAGGCGTGGCTACCTTATGTTGCTTGACGCCATACTTGGCCAACACGGATTTGAATAGCTTATTGCAAAAGTGAGATCCTCCATCACTTATGATAGTACGTGGTACTCCAAAGTGAGAGAAGATATTCCTCTTTAAGAATGCTACAACACGCTTTCCTTCATTTTCAGCCAACGCTACAGCTTCAACCCATTTTGAGACATAATCTACAGCAACTAAGATGTACTTCATTCCAAACGAATTCACGAATGGTCCCATGAAATCAATACCCCATACATCAAAGAGTTCTACCTCAAGAATTTTAGACATGGGCATCTCATGGTGTTTCGAAATAGCACCTTGACACTGGCATTGGTCGCACCTTCTAACATAGTCATAGGCATCTCTAAATATCGAAGGCCAATAGTAACCACTTTGTAATACTTTTCTTGCCGTCCGATTGCCTGCATGATGTCCTCCAACTTGGGAAGTGTGGCATGCTTCCAAAATATTAGGCACCTCTACATGGGATATACATCGTCGAATAATACCATCCGCACATCATCGAAACAAATATGGCTCATCCCAATAGTAGTGTTGTACGTCATTCATAAACTTCCTCCTTTGGTGGTAAGATAAATTGGCAGGTATCACATTACTCACCACAAAATTTGCAAAGTCGGCATACCATGGTAATTTTTCCATTGTTGTCGCTAATATCTCCTCGTCAGGGAATGCATCATCAATGTGAATTTCAGGTTGTGCCACATGCTCATTCTCGAGTCTAGATAGGTGGTCGGCCACTTGGTTCTCGCAACCTCTTCTATCTTTGACCTCAAAATCGAACTCTTGCAGCAGCAATACCCATCGAATTAATCTTGGTTTTGCATCCTTCTTTGTCATTAGACACCTAAGAGCTGCATGGTCTGTATGAACGATTACCTTAGTACCCAATAGATAGGCACAAAACTTCTCAAACGCATACACAACTGCTAGGTGATCTTGTTCTGTCACAGTGTAGTTCCTTTGGGCTTCATTTAGGACCTTACTCGCATAGTAGATAGGATGAAATAATTTCTCCTTTCTTTGACCAAGCACAACTCCAACGGCTACACCACTAGCATCACACATGACTTCGAACGGGAGAGACCAATCTGGTGCTACCATGATAGGGGCTTCAATGAGTTTTCCTTTGAGGCATTCGAATGCCTTTAAGCAATCTTCATTAAAGTCAAACTTCGCATATTTCTCCAAGAGTTTGCACAATGGACTAGCAATGTTGGAGAAGTCTTTGATGAACTGATGATAGAAACCTGCATGGCCGAGAAAACTACAAACTCCCTTCACCGAAATTGGAGGCGGTAGCTTCTCAATAACCTCTATTTTTGCTCGATCAACCTCAATCCCTCTTTCGGAGATCTTGTGCCCAAGAACGATACCTTTTTTTACCATGAAGTGGCACATCTCCCAATTCAGCACTAGGTTGAATTCAACACATCTTTGCAATGCCATGCTTAGGTTTGCCAAGCACGCTTCAAAAGACTCACCAACAACTGAGAAATCGTCCATGAATACCTCCAAAGTGTCTTCAACCATATCAGAAAAAATAGACATCACACAACGTTGAACGGTGGCTGGTGCGTTACATAACCCGAATGGAATACGTTTGAAGGAAAACGTACCATATGGGCATGTAAACATTGTCTTTTCTTGGTCCTCGGGGGCAATACAAATCTGATTGTAGCCTGAATAACCGTCCAAGAAACAAAACCATCCTTTCCCCGCTAATCAATCTAGCATTTGGTCCATGAATGGCATTGGGAAGTGATCTTTGAGTGTCCAAGAATTCATCTTTCGGTAGTCCATGCATACTCTCCATCCAGTGACAGGTCTGAGTGGAATAAGCTCATTCTTCGCATTCGCGACCACCGTCATGCCTCCTTTCTTGGGAACACATTGTACCGGGCTTACCCATGTACTATCAGAGATTGGATACACAACTCCTGTGTCTAACCACTTGATAATTTCTTTCTTCACCACTTCTTGCATAGGTGGGTTTAGACGTCTTTGATGCTCAATGGTGGGTGTGAAATTTTCTTCAAGCTGAATTTTATGTGTACAAATCCCAGGTGGAATACCAATAATATCCGCAATGGTCCATCCAATGGCTCTAATATACTTCCGTAGAATAGTAATAAGAGCTGCAACTTGTTGCTCACCCAAATCGGCTGCCACAATGACTGGAAGTGTGTTTCTGCTTCCTAAGAATGCGTACTTTAAATGACTTGGCAGCTCCATTAATTCTAACGTGGGTGGCTCTTCAATAGATGGCTTAGCTGGTGGTGTGGGTCGATTCTTGAGATCAAGGTCTAGATTCTTGGGAGCATAGCGATATGTCCCTAATCCTGATAGAGCACAAATAGCTTCTGCACAATTTTCAGCATCCTCATTCTCTCCATTCATGAGCACAACCGCTAAAGGGTCATCAATAATTTGCTCTTCTTCAAGTAATTATTTCTCATCATCAAAGAAAACATCAACCACCGAAAATACACTCAGATCTTTGGGTTGCTTCATTTATTTGCACACATCAAAGCGAACCACTTCGTCATTTATTCGGAATGAAAGCTCATTAGCTCTCAAATCAATGAGCACACTTCCTGTAGCAAGGAAAGGGCGTCCCAAGATTATGGGAACTTCTGAGTCTGCCTCACAATCCAAAATAACAAAGTCTGCCGAAAAGATGAATGAAGAAACCTTTACCAATACATCACATAGAATACCAACAGGTCGTTTAACCGACCTATCCGCCATGATAAGCCTCTTGTTGGTTGGAGTAGGATCACCCAACCCCAACTTCTTATAGATTGATAATGGCATCAAATTGATGCTGGATCCTAAATCACATAATGCTTTGGCAAAATTCAAAGATCCAACGGTGCAAGGAATAGTGAAAGCTCCGGGGTCGGCTTTCTTTTGAACTATCGTTCGGGTAGCGATTGCGCTGCAATGATGAACATCTTTTTTTAACTCAAAGGTTGCTTCCCGCTTCTTTGTTAAAATATCCTTCATAAATTTCGCATACCCAGTCATTTGTTCAAGTGCCTCCACCATTGGAACATTAATGGTCAGCTGCTTTAACATAGTAATAAATTTGTGGAACTTTGTGTCATCCGCCACCTTCTTCAATCTTTGGGGAAAAGGTGGTGGTGGGTATGGAATTGTTCTCTCCACGGCTTTATTCTCCTCTTGCTTCCATTTTTCTACTTTTTCAGGCTGCACGTCGCTGGGTTTGACGTCCTTGACGTCTTCCGTGGACTCTTCTCCTATTGCGTTGTCATCCAAGTCCACAGCTTCATCAACCACTTGCTTGCCTTTTGCTGAAGTTTCCAGCACCTTACCACTTCTGGTAGTGATGGCCATGCATGACCCATCATTCCTTGGGTTTTACACAGTATCGCTAGGTAAAGTGTCAGCCTTTCTTTGATTGAGTGCTGCCGAAAGTTGGCTCAATTGCTGCTCTATTTGCTTGATTGAAGTGGAATGTGAATCAACTAATTGTTTCATGGAGGACAAATCATTAATTACCTCCGTTACTCCCGCACTCGTTGCTTCCACTCCTTTCAATAATTTAGCCATCATGTCTTCCATACTTCCAGAATTAGATGTGGTGGTGTCACGTCTACTAGGGGGAACGTACAAACCACTCTTTTCATTCTTGTTCTTCCAACTACCTTGGTCCTTGTTTCCAGATTTATCATAATAGTCTCGACCTTGGTTTCCTTGGGTATTCCCACGGAAACCCCCCTGATTGTTCAAGTAGTTGGCCTCTTCTTCCGAATTAGATTCGTCTCTTCCTTTTGACGCAATAGCTTTCACCTTTCGGTCTTCCCTGATAATAAATGCTTTGTAAGAAGATCCATTTGTGTTTTCTTATGCGCCATATCTTGATCACGTTCTTCTTCTCTTCTTCTTTGGTCTGCAGTCATGCCAATAGATAAAGTGGGGCTTGCTACCTCAGAATCCATGGTATGCCAAGCTCTACTTTGCTTCGTCATACGATCTAGCATATTGCTTGCTTGACCAAAGGTGAGGTCCATAAAAGATCCTTCAGCTGCATTATCCACCACTAGTTTAGTTGTTGAATTAAAGGCTCTATATAATATCTCCATTAGGTGAACATTAGTCATATGATGGTTTGGGCATCTTGCAAGCTTTGTCTTGAACCTCTCCCATGTTTCATGAAGAGCTTCAGTGGGAAGCTGATGAAAGTTGCTGATTTCATCTCGCAATTGTGCTCTTTTGGATGGCGGAAAGAATCTTTCTAGGAAAGCGTCTCTTAATTGCCTCCAATTTGTAATAGAATCAGGAGTCAGCCCATTTAACCATAGAGTTGCCTCCCCAGACAGATACAATGGGAATAGACGTAATCAAATTGCATTCTGACCAACACCAGGATTGTCAAACGACTTGCATGTAGAAATAAAGTTGATGAGATGCATATTTGGATCATCGCCTACTAGTCCACCAAATAATCCCTTGAGTTGCAATAACTGAATCATGGTGCCTGTGATGTTGAACTTGGCTCCGGGCGCTAATGGTGGAGGAATAATGGCTCCTGTGGCTCCGGCTCCATCAAGATCATCATCATCGTCGTCAAAAGCTGGTTGCATGGGTTGGCGATCATACCTAAACCGAGCTTGACGACCTTTTCTGTTGGCAGGTGTTATGATTTCAGCATCACGCCTTGTGTTTAGTAACTCGGCATCACCTAAATCCTCATCGTCAGGGTTTGTTGCTCGCCCAGGGTTATCAATGTTTTGTTGTTGAACTTAGGCGGCAGCAAGAGCAGCTAATCTCGCTTGCTCCTGTTGAGCAGCCATTCTTTCGATTTCCGTTTGTGCCTCCATTCTGCCTATACGATGTGGTTCAGGATTGATAGGTAATAACGGTTGACCAGAACTTCGAGTATGGGGCATGCACTAAATAAAAACCTGCAGTAAACAAAAACAAAAACTAAAAGTAAAAGTATGAGAATCTCTGACCAAAGGGTCTAGTAATTATCACAAACTTAATTGACACTCGTATTCCTCGGCAACGGCGCCAATTTTTGATAACGCTCAATCTACAGCTCTCGTGGGAGTGTAAAGCGGTCGTTAGCAAATATAAAACCCAACCTGGGTTGGGTATCGATCCCACAGGGAATAGCTTGGTCAACAAGTAGGAGACTATTACTAGACTTTTAGTGCAAGTCTCGTAAGTAGGGGGGATTGTAATATGTAACCAAAGTATTAAAGTAAAAACTGAAAATAGCAACGTAAAAAGAAAGAATATTTATCAAGTTGTAAAACAATGAGAATTGAAGAGTTGGGATTATGTCCACCTTCTGAGTTATACGTCTCTATTGGCTATGAGTGTGTTGAATTCCGACATGCATGTGCTTATAGAGAATTGTATTCGATGGTAAATCCAGGCGTCTTTCGACCTATTCGAGGATTATTTCACTTTAACTCTTTCGAGCTTAAAGCGTGTCTAACGGTACGACTTCTCCAAGAGGTTAATCCAGTTACGGCACTAACTTTTTAATAAGGGATGGGACCCTACTACCTTGACACTATCTCTTTTCCAGACAAATAACCTTTCTTTCGAACAAGTTAAATGTTATACTGGCGTATTCTTGCGTTTGCAACCACAAAGAATTTAGATTAAGATGAAGAGAATAATGATATAAGCAGCATACGTGTCACGAACTCACAAGCTCATAGTAATATATAGTACCTCATTCGGCTTCCATAACCCCAACAGAGAAGTTTAGTTACCCATGAATGTGAAGGAGCTCACGATTGACATTGTTATTATACCACAATAATGATTAATTTCGTGTAGCACAAGAGTGGTAGGCGTTTAGGCGTGAATTCCTAGGCAAAGTAACGATTCTCTTGTTGCGGAAATTAAGAATAGATGAATAGAAGAAGAAAAATAGAATTCATGGAAAGATTAGAACTGTTGGAAGAGTAGAAAAGATTAATAGTTGAAGAATGAATATGGATTCTTTTAAAATCTCTAGCATGATAGGGTATTTATAATACCCATATCCTAATCCTACTAAGCTAATGAAATATTTAACCAAATCCTACTAAGCTAATGAAATACTTAACCAAATCCTACTAAGCTAATGAAATACTTTACCAAATCCTACTAAGCTAATGAAATACTTAACCCAATTGTACTAGGTTAATGTAACATTATCCAAATCCAAATAAGTTACTGCAAGTCCCCAAAGTCTTCAGAAATGTTGTTTTAGCCCGGGACAGGTTTTCCATGCATTACTTTCAGTCCATAGGCGCCCAAATGCTGCTCTCCTTCTTTCGTGAAGCTTTCTTTGGCGTCAAGTTATCCATAAAATGCTGAATTCTGCATCATTTATACCTGAAACTTTGCTAATCATGTTCGTTAGGTCACTTACAGGAAAAAGGACTAAAAGTGCATGAAATATATAATTAGTTCTCAAAACTAGGCTAAAGTATGGGCAAAATATAGCACTATAGGCGTGTAAATTCGCCTATCATCACCACACCCCTACACCTCGCCCTCTTCTTTTTTTTTTAAGAAAAAAATATTTATTATTTTTAAAAAAATTCAATTTCTTTTAAATATTTTTTACCTTAACTCCTATCCTAAAACCCACCCCTCCTACCCCCTGACCCCTTACCCTACACTCCTTAAAAAATGATTTTTTAATTTAAAAAATGATTTTTTAATTTAAAAAAATTAAACTTTAAAAAAAAATATTCTTACCCCACCCTCACTCCCTACCCACGCACCCAACTTTTCAAATCCATTCAAATTTATTTTCTTTACAAGAGGTAAATATTAATATGTTAATATTTTATAGACTAAGCAGGTTAAATTGGGCGGCTCAAGACCCAACCCAATTTTTACTCATTTTAATCCAAAATGAATTTGGGTGGGTTATGACCCAACCCGATATCCAATTCAACCATTTAATATCTTCAATCTCAACCCAACCCACTTTTTTTATACCCCTAACTGCTTCTCATCTTCTATATTATCTTAAGACCCTTCCTCATACTGAGGGTACCTGATAACGCTCAATCTACAGCTCTTGTAGGAGTGTAAAGCAGTCGTTAGCAAATATAGAACCCAACCTGGGTTGGGTATCGACCCCTCAGGGAATAGCTTGGCCAACAAGTAAGCAAAATTACTAAACTTTTAGTGCAAGTCTCGTAAGAAGAGGGGATTGTGATGTGTAACCAAAACAATAAAGTAAAAGCTGAAAATAGCAAAGTAAAAAGAGAAGGATTATTGCGTAAGTTGTAAACAATGAGAATTGAAGCATTGGGGTTATGTCCACCTCTTGAGTTATACGTCTCTATTGACTATGAGTGTGTAGAATTCCGACATGCATGTGCTTATAGAGAATTGTATTCGATGGTAAATCCAGGCGTCTTTCGACCTATTCGAGGATTATTTCACTTTAACTCTTTCGAGCTTAAAGCGTGTCTAACGGTACAAATTCTCCAAGAGGTTAATCTAGTCACGGCACTAACTGTTTAATAGGGAATTTAGGATGTGACCCTACTACCTTGACACTATCTCTTTTCCAGACAAATAACCTTTCTTTCGAACAAGTTAAATGTTATACTGGAGTATTCTTGCGTTTGCAACCACAAAGAATTTAGATTAAGATGAAGAGAATAATGATATAAGCAGCATACGTGTCACGAACTCACAAGCTCATAGTAATAGATAGTATCTCATTCGGCTTCTATAACCCCAACAGAGAAGTTTAGTTACCCATGAATGCGAAGGAGCTCACGATTGACATTGTTGTTATACCAAAAGATTGATTAATTTCGCGTAGCACAAATGGTAGCCGTTTAGGCATGAATTCCTAGGCAAAGTAATGATTCTCTTGTTTCGGAAATTAAGATAAAATAGAAGAAGAAAAATAGGATTAATGGAAGAATTCGGAATTGAGAAGTAGAATGTATCTCTCCACTAAGGGAGGAATGTAAGAAGATGTCTCTAAATCTCTAGCATGATAGGGTATTTATAATACCCATATCCTAGTCCTACTAAGCTAATGAAATATCTAACCAAATCCTACTAAACAAATAAAATACTTAACCCAATTGTACTAGGTTAATGTAACATTATCCAAATCCAAATAAACTAATGAAATACTTAACCCAATTGTACTAGGTTAATGTATTATTATCCTAATCCAAATAAGTTACTGCTAGTCCCCAAAGTCTTCAGAAATGTTGTTTTAGCCCGGGACAGATTTTCCTTGATCACTTTTGGTCCTTTAGGCGTTCAAGCTCCCTTTCCTTCATTCGTGAGCTTTCTTTGGTGTCAAGTAAGACATAAAATATTGAATTCTGTATCATTTATACCTGAAACTTTGCTAATCATGTTCGTTAGCTCACTTACCGGAAAAAGGACTAAAAGTGCATAAAATATATAATTTGTTCTCAAAACGTGGCATAAATATGGGCAAAATATATTGATATAGGCGTGTAAATTCGCCTATCATCAATACCATGTAATTGCTACTAGTCCTGACTTAAATCTATCACCTCCTCCTTCTTATCATCTCCCTCATTAGACTGGGCATAATGCAGAGATGGTGTTTTGGAAATCTTCATCCTTGTCCTTTCTAGAAGTATAATAGCCTCATTCTACGTCATAGGCCGAGTAGAAGTTGATCGCTTACCCCACTGTTACTTTTCTACAATTGCAACACCTATCTTGGCCATAATAATAGCCTCAACAACAACCCATTTCTTTCTTCTATTCACTAGCCCTAGTGTTATGGTTGAGACCACTTTGGCTGGGGCTACTCTGTCTGGGAAAGTATGTATTCAGCCTCTGACTTACTACTCTCGAAAGAGTCAACCTATCTCCTAGAAGATACATAATTTTTCTCTGTATTCTTAGGAGCCAGATGTTCCGAAAAAAACAAGAGTGTTAGTATCCAACAAATAATGAGGGATTGCAAAAGTTGAGGAAAAACTCAAAATTCAAAAAGTTCTAATTTGTCCTCAATTTTCACACCCCTATAACTTATTCGCAGTCCCAACAAGTCCAATGTGAACACATATATCACAAATCATAATTTTTAATGCAAACTAACATGCCTAAATTTTTGTATTCCTCTACTTGTTCAAGTTTAACTTCTGTTTAGGGCCTAATATTTAGGTTTAATTTAAAAACAAAGCCCCACCTCAAGATTTTAAGTTGCTTCAAGGATCCTACACACAAGCATGATTGTTTTATATATTCTTCATCAAAATAAACATATCAACTTACTTGTTTAACATTTAGCTCAGGATATTACTATTAGGATCTGAGAAAATTACCTTGTCCTTGAGAATACAAAAGTGAACTATGAAGAGGTAAAGAAAAACCCAAGATTGAACTTGTATTTTACTCTTTGGGATAGGTTGGAACCCTAAATAAGTCTCAATTTAGTATTTTATTAAGTGTGTGAACGTGGGTAGTTTTGAATTTTGAGAGAGAATTTGAGATTTTAAGATTATAAAGGAATTTTGAAAGTTTGGTAATTATTGAATGAGAAAACAGGGATTTAAATATCATGCGGGGCCAATTTAGGGTTTAATTAAGCATTGGTGGGCCCAAAATTTTAAACAAAATTTGGACTCACACATTCCCCATTAAGGATTCAACATACAATCCATATGTTGAACATAAGGTCCGCATGTTAGCACCGTATATGGGACCCAAAAGTTGGCCATTTTTCATGTTCGCTGGACTTTGTATTTTGACACTTATTTTGATACTTACAAGGCCGTAAATTATATTTATGAACCTGCAAGTATTTTCGTAAGTTTAAAGTCTAGAAATTCTCCAAAAACTCTAAAAATTCCATCTTTTCAAGTTAACCACAACTTACCTGGCCCACGTGGGACTTATGACCTTAATGTGTTGGTCACTAATTCCTCTTACCTGAGAGAAGATATAATTATCAATCCTTACTATGTTCCAGTCATTTATTTAAGCTATGTACCTATAAAAACAAAACAAACAAAAATGAACACTAAAATAGTGGGCTTCCACCAACCCAGCAATTGATTTAATGTCATGGCACGACGTGGCTATGTTGATTACTTAGTCTTCACCAACAAGCCTTTGTGTTGACTCCCATGTAATGCTTGATTTAATGTCATCATGACACCGGTACCTTAATAACTCTGAATTAATCAAGATACCCTTAGAAATACCCTCATAGGTCATCCATACAATCTATCACCGACACCACCCTCATGTTGGTCGATTTCTTTATTATTTTTCGGATGTTGAATGCAACCTTCTCTGCATTGACTTTGAACTTTAGATCCCCCTTCTACATATCAACCAGCATTCAACTTGTGGTCATAAATGGAGTCTCTAATATAATGGGCATCACGACGTCAACCTAATAATCCATAATGACAAAGTTAGCTGAAAAATAAAGTTATCGACTCTTATAATTACATCAAATGAAATGCCCACGGGTCTCTTCATAGTACGATCGAACATCAACAGTTGCATTGTAGTTGGTTCAGGAGGCCTAAATCCTAATTGCTTGAATAATACCATCGACGTCATTCCATGTAGTGATAGATCAACTTAAAAGTTCCCCTATCCATAAAGATGCTTTCCAATAAATGAGAAAGGGAACAACCTCAATCTTAGCGCCTTCTGATTTACCCCTAGATTTGAGTATAAGCTTCAGATCCCCATGAAATTTTCAAGGTGCATGTTTGTGTCATATATAGGAAAACCCACAAATCCACTCCTCAGATTTAAGAGTTGAATCATTGCACTTGTTATGTTAAACTTAATTCGTGGGGGAAAAATAGGAGTAATAATAGGTCCTTTCTCTACCGACTCAATGTACGACAAATCTTCTTCATTATCCTCATAGGGCTACAAATACTAATAATCTAGGATAACTTGAACACGTCCACCTCTAACTTTATTTTAATTACCATTGAGTGCTACTCGACGGTCTGTTTCCTGTCTCTGTACATCTAACTTTACCTCTCATGTTGTATGATGAGAATCTTCTTCCTTTCTTTAATTAGCAACTTTTTCTCACAGAACTATCATCTGCTGATAAAAAATATATTGAACTCCTTTATGAGGAGTGAGAGGCACTTGGTGTGAATTATCACGAACCCCTTCAGGTACATAATCTTTTTTTTCTCTATCATCCTACTAGGTGTTTGTAGGATCCTCTCTAAATTTAGATATAGTAAGAGTAAGGGATTTTCCCTACTCCATGTGCTAGGCATACATCGGCGTACACTCAACTAAGAATAAAAAAAAATATTTGTAGACTGCAACACCCTCAATTCATAACTTCACACCATATTTCACAAAAATGGTGCCAAAATTTGATCACGCCCAAGCAACACCTTCAATATAAAGTTTATATGATCACTTACAAATATAGTATTCCAACAAAGGTTGGGGTAGAATCCCATGGGAATACATGGAATTGTCTCTTAACTACTGTAGTCAATGGGCAAAACTAGAAAGTAAATAGGGGGCTTGAAGTGACAATATCAAAAAAGTAACTAATATCAATTTTGATGGTAATTCAGTCGTAAAAAAACACTAGGACTATGTTTTCCCTGATTTCTAACTCAATAAGCTTCTCATACTCAATCCAACTATACAACTACAGGACATTTAGAGTCAGGTAAGATTGGTATCGCAAACTCTTTTTCAACATCATTTGGTAATTTCACTTATCTCCTCTCAGTATTAAAGTATTGCCTTACTAACCCTTACCTTGGACTCTAGTTACAAATATCTCCTCTCAGTATCAAGTCTATTAGATAGGAGTTAACTAGCTTTAGAATATAGTACAAGTAAGCTTATTTTTGCAATTAACCAAAAATCACTATTGTGATTTCCTTTCCCAATCTCCACCTCTCTCTCAATTTTGTAGTGAATACTGGTTGGATCCTAATGTGTGCATCCATTTAGAAATTAATAAATGTGATGCGAACCCCAATACATACAGCAACAATGGTTTAGAAGGATTGAATACTTCCCCTACTTCATTATGTAGCTAGGGTTCCCACAACCCGAGCTAAGAAAGATTATCCACTCATATTTGTGCAATGATTAAGGGATTTCATCTTTGAAAAATTCAATCAATCACACAATAATCAACAACTGAAAATCCCAAGACTTCTACTAAATTAACAACCAAATTCAATACAAAGTAATTCCAAGGCCAAAGATGAATCTCAAAATTAGAATATAAGTTTATGAGTATAAAGAGTGCGTAAAGTGAATACAAAACATTATTAGGGTATTTATAGAATACATGGAAACCCTAAAAATCAAATCCTAAATTAAAAAGGAAAAACAAATCAGTGCCTACTTACTAGGTCAATATGCAGACCGTATGTCAAACATATGGACCATATATTAGACTTAGTATGTTTCCACCCTTGAATCCTAGATATTTAACTCCCTAGACTTTTGCATTTTTGCACAGACTATTTCCATAAATGGACCATATATTGAACATAAAAACCATATGTTAACTTAGTATATTGATGTTCTTGTTTTTTCCTATAGCTTAGCCTCTCGACTTTCAGTTTCTCAACATACTTTGCTCACATATACTAAGTATGTAGCACATACGCACAAAGTTAACTTTTATGTACCCAAAAACTTCACTTTCCTTCTTTTTCTTCAGAATTGCATCCAATGCAAAATATTCCCAAAATCAATCATATCTAACAAAACATCCTAGGAAACTTTCATATTTCATAGTTTTAAGAGTTATGGTATTATTTTTACATATCACATCACAAAGTACCTTGATAGAGAGGTGGCGGAGATTCGAGCTAAGGGCCAAGGGTTTAATCAAGAAACTTATGACTTGAGGCAACGAAATCAAGGTCAGAAGTATTATTGGGACAAATATAAGGGTCAGAGTAGAGATGGAGATGGTGACTAGACATGAAAGGATGACTACAAGGTAAAGAGTTATACATATGTTCCTCAAGGGAATTGTAATACTGATTCAAGGATGGAAGTATTGTTGACTAAGTTGGTTAACGGTTGATACAATCAAGAGTGTTGCCTTAAGTATATTATGGAAGATATTTTGACACTAATCCAAAAAGTTGAATTGTACATAGCAGTAATTAAGCAGCTTGAGCAGTAGTTTGTTCAAATGTCGACTGCTTTGAATCAACATCAATTGAAAACATTTTTGAGTAACACTTTATAGAATCCAAAGGATGTTAGTCATTATTTATCCATCACCACTCAGAGTAGTAATACTACTATTGACTCCCATGTGCCTCTAGTTGATGAGGTATGAGATGATATTGTTAATATTGATAATGCAACTGAAATGGAATCTGAAGTTGGTTATGAGTGTTGAGTAATCCCAAAAATTAGCGGGTGTTGATAAACGAGTTAGGAAGGACAAAGATAAGGGGTATGAAGTCGATCCTATAGTAAAGACCATTTTAAAACCTCTCCCACCTTTTCCTCAAAGGTTGAAGAAGAAGCAAGAGAAAACAAAGTATTAGAAATTCATTTTTATATTGAAGAAACTATCTATTAATATTCCTCTTGTGGAAACATTAGAGTATATGTTTTCCTACGCAAAGTTCTTGAAATATCTAGTTACTAAGAAGCAGATGGTGAGTTTTTAGCCTGCTGATAATATGCACCATTGTGGTGCTATCGCTTCCCAGTCTTTAGTTTAGATGAAGGAGGACCTAGAGCTTTTACTATTCCTTATACTATTAGGTCACTTTATTTTTCACGATCTTTGTATGATTTGGGTGCGAGCATAAGTCTGGTGCTGCTAGTGGTGTACAAGAAGTTAGGATTAGGGATACCTAAGATAACGCCGATGAGATTATATATAGCTAATTAGACTATGAGAAAATTGATTAGTATATTGTGTGATGTTTTTGTTAAGGTAGCTTTTTTCATCTTCCCATCTGATATTGTGATCCTTGACTGTGAGGTGGATTTATATGTTCTTATTATCTTAGGAAGGCCATTCCTATCCATGGGTAGGTCATTGGTTGAAATAGATATAGTACATATAAAATTCAAACTCAATGATAAATAGGTTAATTTTAATGTTTTTAGTTAATGCAACAGTCGGAATACATGAAAGTGGTATCTGTAATAGACGTTATTGAGGATGATGCAATGAGTGTGCTCATTGAAAAAAGACTTAGTGTTGAGTCACTAAAGGAGGTGATCATGTACTATTATAGTGAAGACATTAATGAATATGATGAGATTGCAACCACACTTTATGGCTGAGGTTCTTATTCTTATGCACTAAAAATTTAGATCTTGACTTAAAGAATAGGGTGACTCGGTTGGCTTAAGAATCTATTGAGAAGCCACCAGTCTTTAAATTTAAATCCCTCCCTTATCACTTGTGATATGCATTTTTAGAGGGATGACAATACCTTATCGGTCAATATTGCAACTAATTTGGTGGATACCCCAGCTGAGGCATTCATTTTAGTATTTCAAAGATTCAAAATGGCCATTGATGGACTATTGCAGATATTATGGGGATTCCACCCGAGGTGTGTACTTATAAATTAATCTTGAACTGGATTGTGTTCCTAGCATCAATCACCAGTTCCGTTTGAAACCACCTATTCAAGTGGTGGTGAAGAAGAAGATCATAAAGTGCTTTGAGAGCTTGGTTTACCTATTGTGTACAATAAGTGGGTGATCCAGATTCAATGTATACGTAAGAAGGGTGGGATCATTGTTGTCCCAAACAAGAAGAATAAGATAGTGCTCATAAGATTGACTACTGGATGGAGAGTGTGCATGGATTATCGAAAGATGAACACTTGAACACAAAGGGACCATTTTTCTATGTTGTTTATGGATCAAATGCTGGACAAAGGTGGAGGCAAAGGTTGGTACTATTTTCTTGATAATTATTTAGGGTATAATCAGATTTTCATTGACCCCAACGACCAAGAGAAGACTACTTTTATGGGCTTATATGGTACTTTCACATTCAAGAAGATTTTGTTTGAATTTTTCAATGCTCCTATCACCTTTCAGCTCATGTCGATATTTTGGCCAATGCACATTAGATATGTGAGGAGTGCAACCTAGTTTTGCATTAGGATAAATTTCACTTTATGGTGATAGAGGGTATAGTCTTAGGGAATAAAATTTCAAAGAAAGTTACAAAGGATGACTAGGCAAAAATTGAGGTGATTGAAAAATTACCTCCACCAGTTTTAGTTAAAGTTATTAGAAGTTTCTTAGATTATGTTGGCTTTTATATGAGGTTCATCAAGGACTTCTCTAAAATTTCTAATCCATTATGTATGCTTTTAGAGAAGGAGGTGAAATTTGTATTTGATGAAGCTTGTATCAAGGCCTGTGAGTGCCTTAAAAAATGGTTAATCTCGACTTCTATCATTGTGTCTCCATATTGGAACTTACCATTTGAGGTGATGTTGTATGCTAGTAATGTGGCTTTAGGAGCTGTCTTAGGTGCATGATGTGAGAAGATCCTTCACCCCATCTACTATTCTAGCAAAGTATTAAATCCCGTGTAGAAAAATTATATAGTTACTAAGCAAGAGTTATTTGCATTGGCTTTTGCTTTTGGGAAATTTGAATCCTATTTCATAGGGACCAAAGTCATAGATCACACTGATTATGTAGTATTGAGTTATCTTATGTAGAAGAAATATATGTGGCCAAGGTTGATTCATTAGGTATTGTTGTTACGAGAATTTAACTTTGAGGTGAAAGATAGGAAAGACACTAAAAATTAGGTTGCAGACCACCTATCCCACCTGGAGGAGTAGGCAATGTTGAAATTATGAGATTAGCTTGAAATAGATGATACTTTTCCAGATGAACGAGTTTTGGCAACATCTCAAGATTTAATCTCCTAGTTTGCTAATTTTGCCAACTTTTTGGGAAGTGATCTTGTCCCGAAGGACTTATTATTCCTGTAGTGAAAGAGGTTCATGCATGAGATAAGAATTTTTTTTTGGGGATAAGCCTTATATCTTTTTGGTGTATACGGATAGAGATATTTAGAGGTGTATTCCAAAGGTAGTGATGATGAGTATTCTTAAGGCTTCTCATTCATCGTCAGTTAGGTGTCATCATGTTAGTACCCATACAACCTATAAAATTTTGTAGTATGGGTACTATTGACTGACTATTTACAAGGATGCTCATTATTTCTCTCAAGTCTATGATTAGTGTCAGCGAAACGGTAATATTTTAGGGAAATATAAAATCCCCATGACACCTATTCTAGAGCTAGAGTTTTTTTATGTACGGGAATTGATTTCATCGGTCTGTTTTTGAGTCCTTATGGGAAAAAGTATATAATAGTGGTAGTTGACTATGTTTCAAAGTGGGTGGAGGCAGTTGTGCTTCCCAATAATAAGGGTCAAAATCACTGCTTTCTTCAAGAAGAACATTTTTCTCAATTTGGCACTCCCCGTACTATATATAGAGATAGTGGGTCCAAATTTTATAATCATCTATTTAAGTCCCAATTTATAAAATATGGTATGAAACATAAGGTAGAAACACCTTGCGATCTGTAGACGAGTGGGCAAGTTGAGGTTTTATATTATGATATCAAGTCCATATTGGCTAAGACTGTGAATACCAACTGAACTGATTGGTCAAGAAATTTAGATGATTCTCCTTGGTCTTACCAAACATCTTTTAAAACCCCCATAGGTACCTCTCTATATCAGCTTGTGTATAGAAAGTCATGCCACTTGAAGATTGAACTAGAGTACAAGGAACTATAGGTGTTGAAGAAGGTAAATATTCATTGGAGTGATGCAAAAAATTTGAGGTTGAGCAAGATGAATGAGTTGAATGAATTCCATCTCTGTAAGAGCTCAACTTTGTACAAGGAAAAGATGAATTTGTATCATGACAAAAAGATTAAGAAAAGGGTGTTTGATCCTGGTGATATGGTCTTGTTTTATAATTCAAATCTTTGCTAGTTTCCTGGAAAATTGAAGTCTAGGTGGTATGGACCATTCACTATGCTTAGAGTGTTCCACATGGTACTATTGAAGATGGTGAAGCCCCATTTAAGGTGAACAGGTAGCTTGTTAAACACTATATGTGTAATACTAATAAAGTTAAAGTTTGTGTTGATGTAATCCTTGGTGAAGTCTGAGTAGCCAAGACATCAATTCATGACGCGATGTTAAATTAGGTGCTTCATAGGAGGCAACCCATAGGCTTGTTGGTGAACTCTGAGTATCCAACATAGCCATGTCATGCTGCGATGGTAAATCAAGCACTGGTTGGTAGGTAACCTAATAGTTTACTATTAACATCATTTTCATTTTGTAGGTTTAAAGTATGGGAAATCACCTGGAAGCTGGTAAAAGTTGCAAAATTCTATCAAGTCCAAGTAAGGGACTTACTAACTCACTTACAGGGTTCGTAAGTTCGACCTATGCCAGTTAAGTGATGTAGTAAGTGTCAGAGTGAAAATTGAAGAAATTTTGGGCCTCTGAATTTGTACTTATGAAGCCACTTATGGGGGTTGTAAGTTCAACCTACACTCGTATAAGTGGGGTCGTTAAAATCAGAGTAGAAATCACATGAAGAAGGTCACTTATGATAGACCACACTTGGGCCGTAAGTACAACTTACTGGACATAAGTGGCCCTATAAATGGACCGAAAAAATAACATCAAATATTTTTAAAACTGGGCTATACCCAAGTGGATCCGACCTGATTCGACCCACCATTAACCTTAAGACCCGATACCCAATCCAAATTCCCCACTTTCTTAAATTTTGTAACTTTCTACTTAAATTCAAACTCTCCACCTCCCTCTTAATTTGTGAAAGGAAAAAAATTCCTCAAAATTTCACATTACACACATCAGCACCAGGCTAGGGCTAAAAGTTTATATAATTCTCTTCTACTTCAAAGTTTATTCAAATATAGGTAACAATTTTGGCTCTAACTTTTGTGAAAACTTGCTCTTCATAATTAAAGTAGAAAAATAGTTCTTGTTGAAGCCTGCGATTGATACTTAATGTTGATCCTTGGAAGATAAGTAGCCTAAATTGGTGAAAATTTAAATTATGAATGACTTATGTTGCGATTACCTATGATTACATCATGTATGGAAGTAGAAGTTGAATAGTGTAGGAACAACCTAAAAATACTTGTGCAAATACTTGTGAACTTGAATTGATATATTTTGTAGTGTACAAAATTGGACCTAAAGTTGCAAAATACACTGTGTGGGATGAAAAATTTGGGAAAAAAGTTGAAGTAACCTCAGATGGGCACCTATATAGGCACTTATACGCCGTAAGTGTCTTTACAGGTATCAAAACTGAAGCCCTAAAATTTCAGGGCTTTGTCTGACAATTACGAGGGTAACTATGACCTCCGTGAATGGCACTTACGGTCTATAAGTGGGGTCGTAGGTGCCATGACCTGGGTGGTCTAATTTTTTAACTTTTTTGCTCCCCTTCTTGTATTTAAAGAGTTAAAAACTACTTTTTTAGGTATGATGGCACCAAAAGTAGTACAAGAAAAGAGTGGAGTTGAGGCTCCAAGACAAGTCTCCAGAGAGGAGTGTCTTAGTGAAAGAGTACCTAGTTAGCCCAGACAAACCGTTAGTCTTAGACAATCTAGGGGAAGATCTCAGAGGCAAGTTACAACAATAGAAATTGATGTTACATAAGGTGTTCAGCCGACATAGGACCTACAGTCACTATAGGAAGGGGACCAGCCTTCATCACCTCTATTTTTTTAGGATGGGACCTCGAATAAAGTATTCGAGTAAGATACCAACATACTCTTCCAGTCTGAGAAGAAAGAAGATGATGCAGAGGATAAGGTAGATTCATAATCAGGTTCCAAATTGGAGGTTGAGTCAGGATTACCATCAAGGTCTGCAAAGAAAGAGGACGTACATGGCTCCCAGTCTAACAAGGGTTCAGAGGATGCACTCAGTTCAGCTACTGAGTCACCTTTACTCTAGTTACACCCATTCTGAGAAAGATACAATTCATACCCCACTCAAAATTTCATCATTATCCATATAATTTCTATGCCACCTGCATAGGAGGACAAGTTGCCTCCCATTCCATAAAATGCAACACCAATATATGATTCTACAAATATCTCGGTAGTGCCCATAACTGAGATACATATGAGATGGTGTTTGGAGGTGTTGAATCATATCATTCAGAGGGATAGTTTCCTGACTGGGCATGGTCGTTTGAAGAAGAGTATTGCACCAGAGAGGAGGATTGACTTGACATGGTTAGCAGGAGCAGCAGACATGCAAGCTACTTTTAATACCATGGTTCATAGAGCTCGACCCTAATTTGGATATTTTATGACTCTTACGCCTCCATAATTTATCTAACAACCATTCAAAAAGGTAGAGGTGTATATTAGACCCAGTTGGACCATGCTTTAGTCAGAGAAGTTAGAGTGGACATTTTTGCGGTAGGCAACCATTGTGTATTATTTGGGCTAAATTATATGGAATCGATATTGACAATAGATTTTATTTTAGAATGAGACAAATGCGAGATATATATATTATGAGAGATGTATATTTTAGATGGAAGAAGATTGACTTGGGTAGGTGGATAGCCATCTAGATTTTTAACATAGGCACTAACTCCCCCTGGATAGAGTGTATGGGGGAGATAAAGAAGGCAGCTCTGCATTTTGTGGTGAAATTTTTGAGTACTATGACACCATTCAAGGTGATTTATACTTCATCAGACGACATACCTACAAGGGAAAGAGCTTCAATAGTTGCGAGCCTACTTTCTACTTATGATATAATTTTGTTGTGCTGATCCAGTGGATATTTATTCAAGAGTATTTAGTAAGATCACCACACTTTCATTCCCTTGTCTGATCCGATAGTTATGTGATACGGATGGCATACCAACTAGTATTAACATTGATCATAGTATTAAAGTGACAAGCACTGCCTATATTAGTTTGATCAAGGATCTATTTGGCAATCTCGATCTTCTCATAGAGAGTGCAGCCACCTCCCGCTGCTACTACTATTTGTTTTGAGGTACCTTCAATTCTTATCCATTTTAAGGGACCTTTAGTTATGGTTGAGCCTATTGAGAAGCCGAATAATGCTATTAATATTCAGATAACCGAGCAGAGCTCAGCCTGAGATTGCTATAGGTGGGGAAGGGGCCATGCCCACATCTACTTTAGCCCTTACTTTTATTTTTGAGCCAACTAGGGCATATAATCTTCCCCCTTTACTCATATTTGCTAGCTTGGTTAGTATGCCACATGAGTTTCTATAGTTCCTAGTTGAGTGGCAGGATAAGGTGAAAGCCTTCCTTACTAAGATGGTATCTCATCTGGCTACATTATATAGACATCTCAAGCCAGGTTTTAGGCGAAGATGAGGGATGGGATGGCATATTGTACAAGAGTGATTCATGCTCAGATTGATAGCTTTGTGTCTATAATGACTTCCTAGTTAAGTAAGATCTAAGCTACTGCTTTTTCTGGCTTCCATGAGGAGATGGCTACATTGCACGCTAAGGTGCGATCACTGGTAGAGTGACAGTTTCCAATCATCCTATCTTTCACACATCTACTGCCTCCAAATCTACCTATGATATTTGATATATTTGTTAATAAAGATATTGTATTGGTGGTTGGGATAAATAGAAGACCAGAGAAGAAGCTACAGGCCCCTACCTGTAATACTCTAAACTTTCTTTAAGTCGAGTTTCATCTTTAAGAAGGGTAAGGGATGAATTTCCAAGAGAGAAATATTTTAAGTTGTACAGAATTTCCCTAATATTGAGTTTTTGTCATGTGGAGAATGGAATAAGCTTTCCATCGATACAAAATTTGTCAAAATTTGATGTCAGGGTAAAAAGTTATAGACATTTTACAGAAAGCTATTTGAACTGCTCAAGTGCGACGGGCAGGCTGATGGACCATCGAGCTAGCGATGGACCATCACCCATAGTTATTGCCATGAGGCAGTAACCCCATTTACTGGCCAAGTGTGACGGTCAAGACCGAAGGACCATCGAGCTAGCGACGGACCATTGCCCCAGGTCATCAGGATGAGGTAGTAAGTTCCAGTTCTGGTCCACGTGCGATGGTCAATCCGATAGACTGTCGACCCAGCGACGGACCATCATACTCTATCATCGTATGTCCCGTTTAGTGATTTTTAGTCATTTTAGAAAGGGTTTTTTGGTCTTTTTCACTCTTTTTAGCACTATTTATATCAGATCAAGGCTCCCAACTTTAATATTCATCTATAATATCAAAATCTAGGGGTTTTTTCAGGATCAAGAACCCAAGAACAAGATCAAAATTATTCTTCAAGAAAACTCAAGAAACCAAGAATCTCTCTAAGAACCTTCAAGAAAGAGTCTCCTAAGGTATGTTAGATGTTGATTCTTGGGTTCTTTCTACCCAAGAATTCCAAGAATCCTTTTTTAAAATTACAAAGTTTGTGTATTTATGAGATTTCATGATTTGTGTGTATTGAAGTTCATGATTATGTGTTGTTGAGTTTTAATTCAAGATTTAGACTAAAGGTATTAAGAATTGATTCTAGCATGTGAAGTTCATGATAAACCCTCTTCAAGTTTCATGTTGGTTGATAAAATCATGATACTTAGGTCTAGTATTTGTTTTATAACCAAAGAATGCTCCCCATATGTTTGATAAAATGCTTGTGTGCAGGAAATAGGGTCATTGTAGCATGTTGACAAGAAATCCCCAAATTGTGTATACATTCATGTATGTCAAGTGTTTGTTGAAATACCTTAGTGAGTGAATTATGATATGTGGCATGCATTCTTATTGTTGTGCATTCCTTATTGAATGAATTATGAGAAATTAGGATGCATCCCTATACCTTTACACATTTTAAGATTCCCAAATGCTTGAAGAAATGCTTTAGTGATTGTAATGGTGAATGAAAGTCCATTGTCATGGTCATTCAAGAATGGTTATGTTTAACTTTTATGTTATCGAGTCCTGGGGGTATTTATACCCAAAAAATTAGATGCAAGTCTAGAGCTAGTTTCAGTTTTAAGATACTCTCAATCAAGCCATGATCAATAGAATTTAGACAGTTACAGAAATTAAGGAAATTCAGTGATCTCTGTATAAGTACAATCCAGTCTCAGTATTATTCTAATCTTAGTATTTAGTTCCGACTCAACTATATTCAAAAGCAATTAGTATTTAATAGTACTTAGTAGTATTCAATATTTAGCTCAGACCTCAGTGAGACTCAGTAGGCTAACAAGAATTCAGTAGCATTTAGCCAGATAGTTGAATCCATGTGGCATTCCATCAGATAATAGAACTAAGTGAACTTAGTCAGATCAGTTAAGAAATATGATCAGTAACAGATTTAGCTCAGTCTAAGTTCAGTTAAGAATCAGTTTAGAGTCCTTCAGTTGAGAGTAGGAACTAGCACCAAGCGATTGCAGGGATGATGGCTTCCCTGTTAGAGAGGTAGAGTCATTAGTAATATTCCCTAAACTCCAAATTTGCATAGCCAAGGTAGGACCAGGAGTCACCCGTTAGATTAAGGGTTGACTATCATATTGTCTTAGGCTTTACTTCCTGTTCAGGGCCAGCCGTTAGAGAGGCTTGACCATAGTAAAGGTCTTTACCCATTGCACGATATTGACACCCTTCCAGCTGGGGTTACAGGTTGGACCCCACTAGTTCAGATTTGGGGCATGTCGGTTAAATGAGAACTCCCACGATTGCAGTTTTAGTATAAATCTTTAGAGTAGAACTCAAAAATCAGGATTGTCAGATACAGTCACCTATCTAAGTAAGGAGCATAGATAGTCCCATAGATTCATGGACCACCCGATAGATAGGCCTGGTCTCACATACAGTTAATCAGTATCAGCACTAATAGATCCAGATATCTCCCGTTAGATAGGCCTGATCTCAAACTTAGTCCATCATTTCTATTATTAAAAGATTCAGATATTTTCTTCTAGATAGTTCTGACCTCAGATATAATTATTCCTTATCATTATTAGTGGATTAAGAGATCGTCTATTAGAGAGGTTTAATATCAGATTAGTCAGTCCATAGTAGCAAGAACAGAAATCAGTTATTGATATGAGTAGATTGAGTTATTTAGTTTTCCATAGTTAGTAAACTCAGATATCAATATTAGTAAATCCAGTCATTAGTAAGTTAGTATTCAGAAACCAGTATTCAGAGTTCTTATTCAGTGTTACTGTGATTTCAGTTTTTGTTTGTGTATTCATGCATATATCCCCATTCAGTACTCTCATGTTATTCAGTTAAGTTATATTCATGCTTAAGCCCTTGCATTTACCCTTACCTCATCTAGCATACCAGAACATTCAAAGTATTGACGCATAATTTTCTCTTGCGCTATGGCATCTTATACCATAGGTTCAGAAGAGCAAAAGCTAGGGCACCCTTAGCAGTCCAGGCTCAGCCAACAACAGTTGACTTAGTAGTGAGTCCTCATCACTCAAGGATGATCCTTATTTTAATATGGAATTAGACTCAGTTTATTTTTAGCAAATGGATTTAGTTGGGGACATATCCGATCAACTCCACAGTTCAGATAGTTTATAGGCTTTTTGAACAGATGTATTAGTATTCAGTTTTCAGTTTTGAGTATTTTAGAGGTTTTGAACCTTATGGAAAGTTTTCCCTAGTTTTCCTCATGTATTTCAGTATATTATGTGGTGCTCAGTTACAGGTACCAACAGAGGGTTTGCTTGTGGTCCTTTGGGATCATGAGCACCGTGTGGTGTTCTAGTTCCAAAAAATTAAGACATTACACCACCTTACTATTTGATCAGGTTTTGAAAATGAAAACCATTGATTCTATAGTTTCCTATATAGTTGATGAGTAGAGATGAGTTGAAATCACAATAGACACATCTTTTAGTCGTTCGCTACCACCATATTTATAGGATAAGCCATGAGATCAACCAGATAGGGTTGAGTCTAATATGATTGCCTAGAGCATCCCAGGTATATCTTCATTCCCTTAATTTATATTGTAGTTATGCATTGAGAACAATTCATATTCTTTAGTTGGGCATAGATGTGTTCCACAATTGAGGGTTTTTCTTGCCACATTTCTTTTCCTATCAGCTATGCTCTCATAGTAAAACTGTATGATTAGGTTGTTTTCTATTTTTGCCGTACATGTGTTATGTTTTATCTGTATTTAACTAGGATAAAAACTAGGAACCTAAGGGAAATTGACATATGTTGTTTGTTTTAAAATCTTTTGAGAAAAATTATATCCTTCTATAAAGATTTTGTGAACTGTGTGATGTGAATATATGTGTGACCATTATGATTTTTTTATGGCATTGGGATTAGGGACAGTAATCATAGCTTGGATTTTTGAATAAATTGGTTAGGTAGTAGTTTGTAGTACAACCATGTGTCTGTGAGATACTTAGTTTCCTATATGAATTTAATCCAGAACTTGCCCAGTTAGTCTTGCCTAGGTTGTAAGATAGTTGATTAGGACGTGATCATAAACTATTTTTAATTTATTCCACTCTTAGGCTAAATAACCATCCAAATATGAATAAGTACCCCTTGATCCCTCATTTGAGCCTACATAGACCTATTTTTTTATTTTTATCTTTCACCTTCCTAATTTAATTATAATCAACCTGTTTTGGCCCTGGTCCCTCCTTGGATATTGCGCACCTCAACTCTAGAAACTTGCCTAAGTTGAGGGTGGCTATCAAAGGGGGCGTACTTAGAATTAGGTAACAAGAAGGGTTTGAATAAGAGAAAATAAAATAGGGTTGGGTGTGGTAAAAATAAGAAAAATTTGGAAAAAAAGAAAAAGAAAAAGAAAGAAGATTTAAAAAGAAAATGAAAAAATAAAAAAAAATTGCATCCAACCTAAATAAAAAATAAAGAGAAAAGGGAAAAATTAAGGAGAAACAAAATAAAAAATTATAGTTGAGAAGTAATCCCCAAAAGTAATTGTAGTATTAAGGAGGGTCAGTCACTAATTGTCAAATATACCATAGAAGTCTTAAGACTATTTTACAATTCGAATAAATCCATGTAGTGATCCTAGTCTGAATGTCCGGAAAGAATGAGATAAAGAAAATAAGGTTAAGTCTATGGTATTCTATGAACATTGATTGGAACTACTTTCTTGAGTGTGAATGTCTTTTCATCATCCCTCCATTGACATGCATGACTATACTGAGTGAGTGGGACTTCTTTGCTGTAAAGGTACATGGGTTGTATTGCTAGCTGCTAGCTGTTAGGGTAGTGTAACTTGTACATTTTCTTGGTTGTTTGTTGCTAATATAATACCATAGATTGATTCTTTTGTATCACATTATTGTGATGCATAGATCTACACAGTAGTTTGTAAAGTTAGAAAAAAAAGGGGTAATGGGTTTGAGCTGAAATTTGGTTGACTACCATAAGTACCTTAGGTTTCTCCTGATTAAGCATCATATTGTTTTGTTATGTGTTTATTGTATGAGGACACAAAAATATTCTAAGTTGAGGGTGTTGATGTGCCATAGTTTTGTGGAACTTTTGATGCTTAAGATCGAAAAATACTTAAGTCCATTTTGTTAGATATGATGTATTTTTGTGTTAAATTTGAAGAAAACTAGGATCTGGATCTAAAATTTAGAAAAAGAGTTAAAGTGTTCAAAAAACCCTACTTTCAGGCCATAAGTGCCACTTATGACCACCATAAGTGGCCTTGTAAGTATCAAAAGATATTGTATTGAGGTTTTGAAAGTTGATGATTTTTCTAACAATTACAACAGGAACACTTACAGAGCATAAGTACCACTTACGCCGTTGTAAGTGCCATTGTGGGTAGCATCCTACAATTAACTGAGATTTCTGACACTTATGACCCTTCAAGGGGCCTGTAAGTACCACTTACGACCTGTAAGTGGGTCAGTAAGTGGTCATCAATCCATTTTCCTTATTCATTTTAGTTAGGAATTTTAGGGTTCTGATGTAATATATTAAAACCCTTTTGATGGTTTTGTATTAGTTTACACACTCTTTACTTTCACAACATTATATTGATTCTAAGATTTGACTTTTGATCTTGGAATCCATTGTTCTTGGTTTTTACGATTGATTCTTAATATAAGATTCTGGGTTTTTTTTCTTAACTTATTGTAAGATTATTCGTATGCTTTCTTTATAGAATTCAATGGATGTTTTTGCAATCATGAGAGGCTAAACTACCTAAATATGGTTTTGGAAACCCTGGCAGAACAACAAAGTAGAGGAAGTGCAAAGTCATTATTAATCAATATTCATTCATGTATTGTGATCATCTTTGGTTTAAATATTTTCTTAACAATGGCCAACGTTGGGAAACTGCTTGTATTCAATAATTACTTCAAAAGCAAGGTAGATATTAGGAAAAGAAGATCATGACAGTAATTTCAGACTACCAGCCCTCATCTAATTAACTTAACGCTCAAAAGGTAGTAGTTAATATGGAATCTAGGATAAGGGTTAGTAAGGAAACATTTTGATATTTAAAAGGTAAAAGGTGAAATTCACCTAAGGTGTTCACATGAAGGATGATGATAGATACCTTATACAATTCTCCATTCAAGGTATTGGGATAGTTTGATGGATCACGATAAATCTACAGTGTTAGGAAGTTAGGGAGAACATAGTCCTAGTATTTATCTCATATATATTTCAACCAAAGAAACCAAGATCTGTTACTTTTGATACTATTCTCATAAAATCTACTCGTTTAATTTCCTACATTTTCCACCTACTTCAGCAAATTTATGAGACGTATTCGGCCTATGCTTTATAGGTTCAACCCTAACCTTTGTTGGGTTACTATATTTGATAGTGACCGCGTTGTTCTTTATTTGTAGGTATAGATTGGGAGATATCAAATCCCATGAATCAACCCAAAATTTGTGATTCCAACCTATGACTCGTGAGTTGGAGTCATGATTCAAGTACTGAAGCTTTATGATGAGTTTTGGTTTCCACAAGTCATGTCTTGACTTGTGGATCTGATCCACGAACCAACCTACAAGTTGTGGGATGCCAGCGACCTATTTCACCTAAAAAGTTTAGGATAAGATTTATTTTGTATCTAAAAATACTCCCATACGGTTTTATACTTATGTTATGCACTCTATACACCTTTTACTATATTTTGAGGTTTCAAGATATGGTATTGCTATTGGAATAATTGATATTGATTTTTAGGGGGTTTCATCAATTTTGAGATTTTAATTTTTCATCTTATTCTTGCAAGTTCAACATTATTCTTTCATTTATGAAATCTACAAGTGTGTGTACAGTCATGAGTAGCTAAACCCCATAACTAGGACTGTGGAAACCATGATGAATTAATGAAGTAGGTCAAGTGCAAAGTTATTCTTGTCCAATGTTCTTGCATGTATTGGTATTTCTTTGGTTTGATTTCCTCTTGATAGTGGACAGTGTTAGAAACTCACATGTATTTTATACTTTCTCGAGAGAAAGGTAGAGATTAGAAAAGGAAATAACAATAATAACTTAAAGCTACAAACCTTTATCAAATTAATTTGAGTCGTTAATGGGATAGTTAATCTGAAATCATAAAATAAGGGTTAGTAATAAGATGCACTGAGTTCAAGAGGAGATGAGTGAAATTCACCCAAACCAAGGTCGAGAAACAGTTAGGTGATACATAATTTGTTAGATTATGCATGCAAGGCATTAGGATAGTTTGTAAAGCAAGAACATCTTGTGGAATTATGAAGTCATGGGGAACATAATCCTAGTTCTCATCTTATGTTAATCACAATCCAATTGCCCGCAACTGTTACTATTATAACTTACTTTAATAAAATCCCTTCTTTTATTTACAAAATTCAAAATTACATCAGAAAACTCTTAACAGACTTTTGGTGTATTCCTTGTAGGATCCATCTCAACCTTTGTTAGCTCTTTATAGAAACCGCTTTATACTTTTTGAGAGGTGTAATCTGGGTGAAATCAAATGACATAGGAAGATACTGATATAGAATATATAAAATGACTTAAAATCTAAGAAAAACTAGGTACACTCAATAGAACATCCTCTAAGCCACTCAAAAGGAAAATCAATAAGTCTTGAAATAATGTGTATCAATTGAACTCTGTGGTAATGGAATTTGCACCAAACCCCCTTTCTGATAATTTATTTTTATATACACAAACCCAGGCTCAGGAGAGGCCAACCTAACACATACTCTAAATAGGTCAACTCATCATGCCTATTCTCTACCTCTAGGTCAACCACACCTTGGCCTCATCTTCTAATCAAGGCTCTAATATCGTGTGACGACTCAGCATCCCTCGACCTAATCCTCACCATATGTGTAGAAAAGAATGGAATACAAGTTTAGAAGTTTAGGTTTGAACAATTGATGTGACAAGGGATTAAATTAGATAAAAAATTCCTAAATATATCTAATAACCTATCAATGATACGTACGAATGTCTATGTACCAACTTGCAGACTCAACTAAACATATGGCTCTTATAATTATGAGACTAATGAACTGATCGCTCTGATACAAATTTGTCATTATCCAAAAAGTGAGGTCATGATGAAACTTATTGTAACCCAGCCTTGATAAGAAATCCAAGAATCCAAAATGAAATTAATTATGATATAGTAAAGTAAACAAAGCGAAGGAGACTCTTAGAAAAAATTCAAGTCACATGAATATAATAATATTAATGGAAAACAAAAAGAATGTCATAACTCCCTTAGACTAGTGTCATAAAAGTAAGAGCATATAAGAACAATATATAAAATTGAATGCAAAATCTGTCTTTGACTCAAATCAAGAAAAAGTAAAAGATAGGATGAGATCTAGAATCCACCCCGAACAACTTGGGCAAACTACTACCTTAAATCTGATAAACTTCACCTAAAATTCAACCGACATGTGTAGTACTTGAACTGGGATTTATATTGAAAAGGTACCTTAGGGATGAGTATGGGTCTCTTGTACTCAATAGGTGTCACAGGCTAATTGAGCGAAGTAAAAAATAAGGTAAATAAAGAAAATACTATGATCGCCCAACCTACAAGCAAAAAAGTTCCCAAATGTTAGCTCACACCATCTCCATTAACAATTATATTATATATATATATATATATACACACACACACATCAAAGGAGACAACCATACATGAAAGTATAAATAGAAGCCAATTACATGTCAAAAACACATAAATCCAACACATGATGTGCCAATATATGCAATACAGTTAATTATGATGTGAATAGTTAAAAGTCATCACATGACTTTCTGTATACACCTATCGATCCTGAATACTGCCAATATAGGACCTATTAGGGGTTTCCAACTCGTATACTATCTTAAGTTCTCACCAATCTCAATCTTATGTTTCAATCTATCTGGCCGACATATCCCCCGGTCTAGGTATTTTAAAGTATCTTACTTTCTTTCAAAATTAGTGTTTTCCAATGATATCGATATTTTACGAATATGTATGTACGAAATAAGAATAAAATTTGCATAATTGATTCAACAAGAAGATTACCGATACATTTAATAGCTATATAAGTAAGCTCAGAAATCAAGTCAATATGTCAATAATTCAATAAATCAATGCTAGTTTGGTACTATTGGAATAAGAATGCATGTAAGACATTATTAATATCATATAACCCACAAACACTAGTATTTTATCATAATAAATGCAAAAAATGCTAAATAATATCTATAATATCTATTCAAACCCCCTCTCAAGCATCATATTAAGAAATAAGACATTCAAAATTCACAAATAAGGTCAGTGATGTCAAATAAAACCCCCATACAGGAACACGAAGTATATAATATCGTATTACTATAATCACAAAATATAAGTCCCCACTTGGGCATCAAATAATATATAAAATAGCTCAAAAAGTATAATATCATAGTTATTTTCTCATACTCATAACATGCTTTACTTATTCATTAACTACTCAGTCCAGTGTTAAGAAAGTTAAATTATAACCTACCTTAGAACATCAAATCCAAGCCTAAATTCCTTCAACGTAGAGTTTTTCCTTTTTGAATGGCCTCAGAATCAATTAAAACATACAAAAATAACATCTAAACATTAAATAAAGATAATGATACCCACATCGACAACTTTTATGTTGGGTCCAATATGGGATTGAAAAATGAGTTTAAAAATAAAAGGAGCAAAACTGGAATTTTATTTTGGAAACACATTCCCTAAGGTTATGACAGTCTACATTTGAAAATCCTTACAAAAATGAGTTACAATCAGGGTACAAATCAAAGAATAAATCTTTTCTAATCTTTTCTTGAAAAATCCGCAAAATATCATGTTGAAACAAATATTAAAGAGTGTTCTGATCATATAATTCAATGTAAAGTAATAAAATTAAGGTTTTGAAGCACCCAAGATCAAACGAAGATTAAAACCCTACAAATTTCCAAAACCCAAAGATGAAGGTCTGAAAATGGTGAAAACTTTTGAAATGGAATTTCTTTTCTTGTGATGGCCGCTTAAGAAACCATCGCTTAAGTGGCTTGAAGTTTGCTAGACCAGCCAAGCCACTTAGGAGAGTCATCACTTAAAAGATCAAGTTCTTCTAAATAGAACTCCACATAAGTGATCCCTTGTTTCTTAAGAGGTTACTGCCTAAGCAACTACACCAGATATCAGTAAGTGTTGTGTTTGTGGAAGCCCAAAATGCTTTGAACGAACCTTCAAGATTTTATCGGGCACCCTACAAATAAAATAAATTACAAGAATGATTTTAACATTCCAGACTCAATGTCGATATTGAATTTTTTTTAAAAAAAAATTATTTTTAAGAAATTAACCTCCAGGATCACCTTAAGGCATATTCACCTAGTTTTTCAAATGAAGGGGAAAATGTAAACTAAAGGCTATGAACTTCAACTAACCCCACTACAAACCCTAACTTTTTATTTCAGATCTAATGGAACTGTTCAAATTGTCATCCGCCAATTAAAACATCAAATGATGATCGAACTTATCTATAGTACTTTTTAAGTCCCCAAATATCTGAAACTCTCCCAAAAATCTTTCGAAGGCATTAGGAATTATGTCAAACATCGTCATAGAAAAAATCAAGATATAGCAATAATAGAAAAGGGAAAAATGTTCAAATAACATAAAAAGCAAAACTTTACATTTCAGGTCAATACATAGAGTAATTTAGTAACCATGTTATAGCTTGGTTTGAGAACTAATTCAATTATATTCTCATGTATTTTGATTAAAAAGTGTTCATGAACTAACGTATGTGAGTAGTCAATTTTGTAGTTTGAAAATGCATGTGAAGCAAATTACATTTGAATCAAACCTTCAAATCTTAAAGAGGGAAATTAAATGTCGGATTATGGAACTCTAGACATGCTAAAAACTGGTGTATAAGGTCAAATTTGTACCAAAAATAAGATGTGGAACATCCCAATCCAAGGCATAAATTTGTGGATAATCAAAAGTGATAAAGAAAAGTGAAAGCTGTCTAACTAATGATTTAAATCTTGAAGAGGGAAATTAGATACCAGATGATGGAACAATAGAGATGCAAAAAATTGGTATATAGAGTCAAATTTAAATCATGAATGACATGTGGAGCATCCCAATCCATGGCATGGGTTTGCGGATAATCAAAATGGACAAAGCAGAGTGAAAGCAGCCTAACTAATGGTTTACCTTAATTTAGACAACAAATTTTCACTTAGTGAGAGATGCCTAACTCTTACACAATAAAATTAAAGTGAGTTAAAGGTGTCTACTTTTGTCCTAATATATCTAATAAGGTTTAAGTGGCTATTGTCTAACATGACAAGAACTTTGTGCAAAAGTTGTGGGCAATTTGTGATAAACTAAGGTTGCTGGCACTGAGGTACCACAATATCAGCATGACACATTACTTGGGCATATTTTTATGTTCGTTCCATGAAGAATATGCTCCATAATTGTAAAGTGGCATAGACCTTAATCTTTAGGGTACAAATTATCCTATACTATAAATTGAACACTTAGCTTTAATTTTTTAAATTCTTGGGCAACATGGGACTAAAAAATACACGAAAGTGGCTTCAAATAGATTTTTATTCTTCCATTTTCAATTTATTAATTTTTATATGATATACATTAATTTTTTAATTACAAATTAAATAATGAGTAGCTAAAACCCTCTTTGCAGGGTTGAGGCTGTGAGCATGATTGTTTAATTTTAACTCAAGTTACTTAATATTCTTTATTATATTTGGTTGTCCTTACATTCTTGAACTCACTATTTTAAAGATTCACTAACTTAACATATAATAAATCTACATATCTTTTGTGAGCCCAGAAGGAGTAACATTAGATTTGAATGAAGAATGTAAGGAATGGATTCTCATCTTTAAGAAATAGAGATTAGATTCATATTTAGGATAGGAATATACCTAATTTTCTCCATTCGGTTATAATCTAAGAAGAAATATAAATTCATTTGAATTAGTTGCCACATCTAGTTATGTGGATTGTTTAAATAGACAGTTAGAGGCTCAAAAGACCCGTGAATTAACAACAAAGATAAATAACTTAACCAATAATATTTTACATATTTGCAAGATTGTTCATGAAGACTTGACCTTGGAATCCTCCAAAATATTATTTACAACATTTCTAATTATTTTTCATTGTTACTTTTAGAATAATATAACTCCAACTTTCATGAATTACAAATTTGTAATGACCCTTCAGGTCATTTTCCATATTCTTGCTTAATTTAATAGTTAGAGCTTTCCTATAGCTGCCTCAAGTCATTTATGACTATTGGAACTCACAGTTAGGCTATCAAAAGTTGATTTAATTCTTGTAGAGCCAACCTATTTTGAAATCTTTATTCGTTCTAAATGGCCTCCGAGTGAAAACTTTAGTCAAACGACCTCGAATGCAAATTTTAACTATTCCAACAGCTTCAAAATATTTATTTTAGGCTAGGCATACTCTTGGTTTTGGTCCCAAGGCACCCAATCTTATTTCAACCTATTTGTTGGAAAATTAAGGAAATGAAAATTAGGTGTGGGATCCACTTTTTATTGAAACAATCTCAGATGGAAATATTGACTGTGCCATTAAGTCTGGAACATTAAATTTGGTATGGTGGTATAGTTTGTTTTTATGCACGGATTTTTGAGCTAATATCGAGCACTCGGTTGAAGTCCATTCTGGACTTAGGAAAAAACTGGTGCATTAGGCTTGCTGGTGGAATCGCAATTGCAATAGCAGTAAATTTCAATCTCCACATGCGATTTGTGCCCTGACAGATTGCAACTATGAATGGATATAAATCACGATTAGGAGATATAATTTATCCTTGCCATATTATGATTGTTATGTTAGAGTCACAAAGTTGACCGTCTCAGAAGCAATTATCGTGAAAGAGACACTCGAGCCCCTAGAATAGGTATAAATAGTCCTTTTTTTGCCATTCTTCATCTATTTATAAGAGAGATAAAAATTTAAATAGTAAGATAAGTTGAAATTGAATCTTGTTGTAATTTGGGAGCTTAGCTAACACTTGTTTATGCGATTATTTCTTATTTATCATAAGATTTCACTATTTTATAGTAGATTTTGATCATTTCTTGTTCAAAATACCTAAAACTTGGAGGCTTGATTATAGCCCTAAATTAGCTCAAATTTCACTCATTTTTTAAGGTAATGAATCCTTGAGCATGAGGGAACTTTGGGTTGGTTTCATAAATATGATTTCTGTAAGTGAGAACCATATGGGTTTTTGGTGTAATTATTGGACCCAAAGCATAATAGTGTAATAAGGGTATCTTTATATTCATATTGATGAGTTGAATATAATATGGATAGCTTGGCATCATAAGGAATCTTCTCAGAAGTTAAAATGGTGAATTAGTAGATCTTTTGAGCTTTCTTAGGCTAGGTTTTACCCATTTTTAGATTAAGCTAATTCATAGTATGTTCATTATATTATGATAGATTTGAGATGGGTGTTGGTGTGATAAGGTGCAATACTTAGTTTAGTTGGATCATTTAGGCTATTTTGAATATCGCTTTTGGGAATAATTAGCCTAATTAACCATACCTGAGGAGAAGATGACCTTGTAGGCTCTTGTTTAGGATGAAAATCATTTAGTTACTCAAACAATGATGAGACTGCCTTGGTAAGTTGAGTTTAGGCTAGAACTTACCCTCGTGTCATTACCTTAGGTGGAATTGACTTAGTTGCCCTCTATTGGGAGGAATTGCTATCCTAGGGCTAGTTATCGCTTATCCAATATCTAATAGTGGATATAGATACCTTAGCCTAGTCTTGGGCAGACAATGCTTGGTAAAGAATTTTCGAGATTGAGAAGTGGGCTATATAATCCACGTTAGGCCAAGACTTCTGTCTGTTATTAAAGACCTTTTATACGCTTGTGTACATCTAGGGAATGTTTATTGTGGTGCTATTGAGATGCCTTTGTACTTGATGGTTATGATACGTTGACATTAAGAGTAACTCTTATTAATTATGCTATGAATAATTTATTGATTAGGCTAGTGATGAGCTAATTGAATATGATATTGAATAAGCCGTAGATTATGATATTGGTTAAGCCATTGATTAGGCTATTTATTGGGCCATTGGGTATGTAATTGACTAAGTTAATGGTTATATTAGCAATGATGCTATTGTTTATTCTAAAGATCATGTTTATTTACTATATTAGTGATTATGCTATTGATTATGCTAGAGATCATGCTTCGATTATGATTGGTGATCATGTTAAATAGCTAACCTAACAGTTATGCTATTGAATACTCTAATGATTATGATATTGGCTATGGTAATGATGATATTATTATTGTTGTAAGTTAGGATATTGATTATTCTATGAACAATAAAAATACTAATTTAAGTCTGGATAATAATAATGATATTGACTATTATTCCTGGTGCAAGTCCAGAAGATGGCTATGATATTACTGATGATAATTGATGATGGTGGTGATGATATGGAGAATGATATTGATTATGATATTATTGAGTATACTTACCGGTTTGAGTCAAGATATACATATTATACTATGATAATCTTATTATGATATGACGATATCGGGGTGTGAGATTAACAATAGCGATACTAGCTAAGTCTAAAAATGAGAAAATGGTTATGATATGGCATGATATGAATGAATTCAAGTGATACCATAATTGATTGATAAATAATGATTAGTTGATAAATGGTAATTAGTTGATAAATAATGATTAGATGATAAATGATGGTTAACGGGTAAATGATAGATATGGTGTGGCATAGCATGGAAGAATCCTAGTTGCATAATGAGAGTTAATAAATGATGGTGGTGGGTTATAATATCTTGTTTGTACCTTGCAGGCTTATGGGGATTGCAATGGGTTATTTGTTTCCGTACTGATTGGCTTATGGAGGCCAATTTTGTAGTTATAATTGGATGTTGATGCCTTATGTTATGTTATTCCGTTACTTATCTACGTGAAGCAATGTTGGGGTGGTTATCATGTTTTCCGTATTATCATGACTTAGTTACATTATATTGCATTTTATCATACTTATACCATAGTTTAGCTCAGTCAGCCGATGTGCCTACTTGTGGTTTTGGTACTCATACTACACTTTTCTACTTTTTTGGTGTAGATTTGAATACTAGTTGTCACCATTGATTGATGTTTGTGCCTGTGTTGATTTTTTTAGATAGGGTGAGCTCTTAGAGTTAGAGTCGTCCATTTTCTTCTATCTAACTTATGTCTTGTCATTAGTTTCAAAATAGATTGTATTCACTAATTCAGATACTTGGGTTGTATTTATAGTTACTGTTGTACTAGCTCTACCAGGTCGTGGGATAGTATCCATAGATTGACTATCTTTAATCTATTCTAAATACCCTATTTTATTTAAAAGTTGCATTTGTTGTTTTTTACCTTGTGGGTATTTTCTACCATATTAACCAATTTTATCTAGCTACAGGTTGGTTTCAGAAATGTAATTTCCATAAGCGGGACTCACATGGGGTTTTTTAGGAGATTTTCTTACTCAAAGCACAATGGTGCAATATGAAATTGATATTTTCATATTGATGTGTAGAATATTTTTTATAGCTTGGCATCATGAGGAGGCTTCTAGGAAGGGAGAAAAAGTGGTTTAGTAGTTCGTGAGCTTTCTTTAGCATCGAAGTAGGCTAGGTTTATTCCTAGTTAGATTGCTCTATCTCATAGTATACTTATGATATTTTGTTAGATTTGGGATGTATTTAGGTATTGGATTGATGAAATCCAAAACTTAGGATAGTTGGACCGTTTATGCCATATTGAAACCATAGAGTTGAAATACTTAGCTTATTCCCTTGAACCATAGTATATTAGACTTCATTACTCATGTTTAGCATGAGAATGCCTTAGTTTGCTCAAAATTAAGTAAAATTCTCTAGTTAACCATTCTTCGGGTAAGTTTGGCCTTAGTTTCCTATACTAATTAAGGTTGCCTTAATTCTATTGGAATTAGTCAAAGTACTTGAGTAGAATCTCTACCTTAGGACTAACTGTGGCTTATTGTACATCTAAGAATGGATTTAGATACCTTATCCTAATCTAGGGTAGAACTTTCCTTAGAATCTATTTTACGAATTTAGAAGTGGGCTCTTTAACCCACCTTAAGTCAAGATTGATGATTAGTTCTCTTGAAACCCTCTTACACTTGTTGAATACTTAGAAATGTTTGTTGTTGACATATTGAGAAACTTGACACTTAAAAGTTATTGGTATGATGAAATTTGAACTAAGGCTTATGTATTATTAAACTAAATTATTAGTTATGCTATGATAAGCTATTGAATATGCTATAGAATAAGCCCCTGATTATGTTATTGATGAATACATTGATTAGGCTATTATTTGGGCGTTTGACTATGGTATTACTCAAGCTTATGAGCATGCTTAATAATTATGCTAGTAATCATGCTAGAAAACATTCCTAATGATGGTGTTAGCAATTGTGATGATAATTATGCTAGAAGTAATGCTTATTTCTATATAGGAAAAAATGCTATTGATTAGGTTAAGATTCATGATTTCGAATGTGATTATTTGCCATATTGAATAACTATGCTATTTTATATTTTATGATTACACTATTGGCACTTATGATATTAATTAAATAGACCTGATTTAATTTTAAAAGATGATATTAATATTGATACCCGCGAGGCCAGAGGATATTATGATGATACATTGATACCCAACAAAGTCAAAGGATATTATGATGATACATTGATACCCGGTAAGGTCGGAGGACGTTATGATTATACATTGATGCTCGAAAAGACCAGAGAATAATTATGATTATGCATTGATATTTGGAAAGGTTGGAGGATGATTTTATTAATGTGCCTATGCATACATCTACCAGTTCGAGTCTGGTTATGACCTATGTATGAAAGTTATATATATTTATATATATATATATGTGTGTGTGTGTGTGTTTATATGTATTTTGGGTATGATGTTGAAATTAGAGATGTCGGGTATAGCCTTAGTATGGTAATTATGATAATTAGTGGACTTGTGAGGCTTAGTGGTATAGTTGATGCTTAGTGATAAATAAGGAATAGATGCGGATATTGTTAAGTGGATAATCATGATTAGTTGATAAATGAGGATTAGTTGGTAAATGGTGATTAGCTAATAAATGATGTTAGTTGATAAATGGTGTTAGTTAATAAATAATGGTTATCTAATATATGATGATTAGTGGACATGTAGAGAATAGTTGTTAAATGATGAATAGAGGCTATATGATGACTAATAATTAAAGGGGTGAGTTAATAAGAGATAGTTAGATCATAAACCGATAACTAGTGAGTATCAATAATGGTTTTACTAAATAATGGTAGCATTATTGAATATGGGTATATTGTCAAATATTGATAAATTATGAAATGTCATAAGTTACCGATTGATTATAATTATGGGAAATGGTTAAATGGCGTTAGCCATAATATTGGTTGATTACTTTGTTATTTGCTAAACTGTACTCACTACTCGTATGGGAGGATGTGATGAGCTCTTTACCTTTTTTGCACAAATTGGCATATGGGAGCCAATTTGTAGTTTGTGGTTGTTTATGTTAATGCTTTATGATACATTTTTATTTTGAATTTCTTGATAATTATGTTTGAGTGGTTATTGGCATGGGTTGATGACCTTCTGTTATACTGTTATTCTAGTTTAATTATTTATTATGTGCAACAATGTTGAAGATAGTTTAAGTTTGTTTATGTAGACTAACTTTGTTGTGTTATCTTGCATTTCATTATATATGTATAATGATTTAGCTCAGTTGGCCTATGATGCCTACTGAGTACCCATAGTTTTGGTACTCATACTATTTTTATACCTTTTTGGTGCAGATCCGAGTACTAGATGTCGTTGTTGATCATTGTTCATGTAGTGACTAATTTTCAGAGATAGGGTGAGCTCTTGGAATTTAAGTCACCCATTTCCCTCTATATTTATTCAAAGTCTTTTACTTTGAGACATATATATTGAATATTCTAGACTTTAAGTTGTATTGATACTATTAGATCCAGGTTACAACGGTATTGTTGGTATAAGAGAAAATATCTAGAAGTCCTGTGGATCAGAAAGATGACATTCATTTCCTATATTTGGGAGGTTATAAGCCACTCTTAGGAGTTCCTCACTTCTTTCACTTATATCATACTAAGAGTCTAAGTGTATTTGTAGAAGTATTCTCTTGACTTTACTATTCCACATATGGCCAGGACATCTGTTATCGCAATATGAGATGAGGGTTTTCAGATCGATCCCAATGATCATACTCCTATTTGTGGATGATCCAGAGGTTATGGAAAACTTAGTGATGTGTCCCTATCAAGGGTCTCGGAAAGGGGTCCTCCACCCGACCCTAATTCTACTCCTGAGCCAAAGATTCTTCTGGCAAACTGGGGTAGATCAGGGACTAGACTCCACCAGGTTTTTATTCTTATTTAGTGCTCAGAGATGCATTGGTTTAACTATTTGGTTAATTTAGTGGTGTATCATATAATGGTGTATAGTCTATAGATTAGAGTGGTATTGAGGTAGGGGAGCAGTTGTAGCTGTGGTTCCCATAGTTGAGGTTCCTCCTGCACTAATAGTTTCTCATCTGATAGTTTCTCATCTAGTGGTTTCTTAGCTTGCTATGTCTTTTGAGGATCTTAAAATATTAGGTAGATTGTTGAGATTGGATTTGCTTAGGTTTTTTAGTGTCTTAGGCGAGAATGCATGAGTTTCTGATTATTTGTGAGGATATGCTCCATGGTTTAGTCATTGTTGAGAATCACGGTATAGATTATACCACATTTTAGTTGGATTTGGCTGGTCGACATTGGCGTGGGGGTTTTATGGATTCTAGACCAGCTGAATCTTCTCCTTTGTCTTGGACTCAGTTCTCCAAGATATTCTTGGAAAAGTACATGTCACACAACCTTAGAGACCATTTGAGGTATCAACTCTCTACATTGGAGTATTTCTCCATGACAGTTGTACAGTATGAGGCTTATTTACATGAGTTTTCTAGGCATGTGACTTTTATTCTAGATACTGAGTATGAGAGAGATCGTTGCTTTGTTAGAGGTTAAGACTTCCTATTCATATGTCTATTCAGAGTTTGGTTATTATAGGTAGGTTTTTTGCTGAGGTCTTGGATCATGCTTGGGTGATGAAAGAGATGTACCGTAAGGGTCTTTAGGGCCATGATAAGAGGCCTATATTTTAGGGCAGATTTAGTGGGAGTCATCATAGTTCCCAACCTAAAGATGGTATTTCTTATAGTTGGTATCCTTCGCATCCATCCAATCAGTCTCAAAGTCAGCCTAGTTAACCTATTCAGACAGAGCTTTAAATTACTAATGGAGGTCATTCTAGTGCTAGAAATTATCCTGGTAAGGGAATTAGTTAGTATTAGAGAGGTTCATCTCCTGTTTATTCTAGTCAGAGTGGTTACTTATGGTTATACGGATTTGTCAGTTTATAGTTTAGCTCATGTTTCTTATTTTACATATAGACTTCCTAGTCTCTATTCATGAGATTACCCTAGTCGTGGGGTGATTGTTTTTTAAGCTTAAGGTGTTTTCCCAATTAGAGTAGTTCATCCTTCAGGTAGAGGTGGTTCTCATGGTCGAAGGGGTAGTTTCTGGGGAACTCAAGGAGGTTCTAAGGAAGGTAGGACAGGAGGTTGGTCAGATGCCCACCCAAGTGGCAGGCATGGTCAGTTGTATGTAGTACCTACTAAACCTAAGGATAAGACTTTGGATTCTATTATTACATGTATAATTTTAGTGTGCCGCCAGTCAGCCCTTGCTTTATTTTATTCGGCATCCACTAATTCGTATATTTCTGCTTATTATGCACCATAATTGGAGTTGTCTTGTGATTTATTATCTATGTCATTATGTGTATCTACTCCTATGGGTGATTATTTAATAGTGGATCAAGTATTCATATCATGTGTTATGATGGTTAGAGATGTTGATACTTATGTTGATCTTATTATTCTTGATATGGTGGAATTTGATGTGATTCTAGGCATGGACTGGTTATCCCACTATCATACGATCATGGATTTTTTTTCCAAGACAATTCCCTTAGCCATGCCTAGTATACCCCCATTCATGTGGTAGGGAGCTATTAGTCATGAGCCGATGGGGATTATTTCTTATATGTGTGCTAGGAGGCTTATTTTGAGGGGTTGCGAGTTTTATCTTGGTTATATTTTTGATATTAATATGGAGAGTCTGTTTCTTGGCTCTAGTTTTATTGTTTGTGAGTTTTCTAATGTGTTTCCTACCTATTTGCCTGGTATTCCCCCTATCTGTGAGATTGAGTTTGTTATTGATATCGAGCCTAGCACCCGACATATTTTTATGGCACCTTACTGTATGGCTCCTACCAAGCTTAAGGAGTTGACTTATCAGCTTTAAGATCTCTTGGTAATGGTTTTAGTTGACCGAGTATGTATCCTTAAAGAGCTCCTATATTATTTGTGAATAAGAAAGATAGTTCCATGCATATATATATTGATTATAGGTAGCTTAGTAAGTTGATGGTGAATAACCATTATCCTATGCCTCGCATTGATGATTTATTTGACCATATTCATGGTACAATAGTATTTTCTAAGATTGGTTTATCTTTTGGTTATCATCAATTGCAGATTCTGACTGAGGATATCCTAAAGACAGCTTTCAGGACCTATTATGGTCATTATGAGTTCTTAGTGATGTCATTTGGGTTGACTAATACCCCAATCACATTCATAGATTTGATGAACTAAGTATTCATACCTTATTTGGATTCCTTTGTGATTGTGTTCATCGATGACATCCTTGTGTATTCGAGGAGGAGTAAGGAGCATACTCAACATTTGAGGATTATGCTTCTGACCTTGAAAGATCATGTGCTTTTTGCTAAGTTCTCCAACTATGAGTTTTAGCTTGAGTCGGTGACATTTAATGGACGTGTGGTGTCTAAGGATGGGATTATGGTAGACCCAGCTAAGATAGAGGCGACTCATGATTGGGCTAGACCTACATATCTTACTAAGGTTCGTAGCTTTATTAGTTTGGTCGGTTATTATAGATGATTTTTAAGGATTTTGTTGCTATTTTATCACCTATGACCAGATTGACTCAGGAGGGGGTTCCTTTTTTATGGTTTGAGAAGTGTAAGTTGAGCTTTGGAAAGCTCAAGGATTTTCACACGTTATCCCCTTTTTAGCTCTTCTTGTTGAGGTGGGTGATTCACCATGTTTTTTGATGCGCCTAGTGTTACTAAAGGTTTGTATTGATGTAGTAGGGTCATGTCATTGCTTATACTTCTAGACAGCTTATGGTGCACTAGTGCAACTACCCACTTATGATTTGGAGTTAGAGGTGGTAGTGTTCGCGCTTAGGATTTGGAGGCATTATTTATATGGTGTGCATCATCAAATTTTCACTGATTATCATAGTCTTAGCATCTTATAACCCAGAGAGATCTTAATACTAGAAAACATAGATGTATGGAGTTGCTTCAAGATTATTATATTTATATCTTGTATCATCTAATCAAGGTAAATATGGTAGCAGATGCCTTGAGTTGGAAGGCAATGAGTATGGGTATATTGGCTTGTATTTTAGTTTCTCAGAGGTCGTTGACATGGGACATTAAATCCTTAGCCAACTTGATGGTTCTCCTTGATATTTTAGATCCCAGGAGGATTTTGGCTAGTGTGGAGGCGAGGTCCTCGTTATCTGAGAAAATTTGGGATCACTAGTTTGAAGATAGTAAGCTTCGTTTCCTTCATGATCAGGTTTTTAGTGGTGAGTTTGAGAGAAACATCATATATTCTGAGAGTTCTTTGTAATTTGATGGTAGCATTTATGTTTCGGTGATTGATGACTTGATTCAGTTGATTTTACATGAGTCTCACAACTCTAGATATTTCATTTACCCTAGCACAAACCAGATGTATAATGATTTGAAACATTATTATTGGTGGAGTGTTATGAAAAGAGATAAGGCAGACTTCGTAGCTTGTTGACTATGCTGTCGATAGGTAAAGGCCAAGCATTAACGACCAGGTGGATTTATTCAAAGGTTGCCCATTCCTGAGTGGAAATGGGAGTGGACTACCATGGATTTTGTTAGTGATTTGCCTTACAAATCCTATGGTTCAGTTGGTATTTGGGTTATTATAGATTATTTGACAAAGTTAGCACATTTTATTTCTGTTCAAATATCCTTTAGGGCTGAGAGATTAGCCCATATCTATGTTCTGGATATACTCCATTTGTATGGTGTGCCCATTTCTATTATTTCATATTGTGATTTTGTGTTCACTTTAAGAATTTGGAGGGCTTTTCAAGAGGCGTTGGGCACTCAGATGATCTTAGTACAGACTTTCATCTGCACACAAATGATTTATTGGAGCAAACCATTTAGGTTCTTGAGGACATGCTCTGAGCCTGTGTTATGGGTTTAGGAGGCCAGTGGGAGCAACACTTATCCTTCACAGAGTTTGCATATAACAACGATTATCATTCGAGTATTGAGATGGCACCTTTTGAGGCCTTGTATGGTTGGAGATGTCATTGTCCAATTGGATGGTTTGTTACTTCTGAGGTTAGGTCCCGTGGTACTAATTAACTTTAGGATTCGTTAGCTAAATTCAGTGTGATTCAAGATAGGTTGAGAGAAGATCAGAGTAGGCAAAAGGCCTATACGGACCATAGGCTTCGTGTCTTGAGATTTGGAGTTGGTGATTATGTATTCCTCTGTGTATTGCCTATGAAGGGTGTGATGAGGTTCAGGATAAAGGAAAAGCTCAGCCCTAGATATATTAGACCTTTTGAGATACTTTATGCAGTTGGTGAGATAGCTTATGAGTTAGATTTACCTCTAGATTTTTCCATTTCTCATTCCATTTTCCATGTTGTTGCGATGCATTCTTGAACCATATTATGTGCTTAGATAGGACTCATCTCAGTTGGATGAGCATTTGACCTTTGTGGAGGGGTCGGTTCTCATTTTGGCTACTAATGTGAGGCGAGTGCGCGCTAATGAGATTCATGTAGTTAAGGTTCAGTCAAGGCACTAGCCAGTAGAGGAGACCACTTAGGAAATCTAGAGTGATATGCAAACTCAGTATGATCACCTATTCGAGACTTTAGGTACATCCTAATCTTTAACTTTTGAGGATGAAAGTTCCTTTAGAAGTGAATATTGTAATGACCCTTCGGGTCATTTTCTATAATTCTGCTTATTTTTGTTGTTATAGCTTTTCCATAGCTTCCTTAAGGCATATATGACTTGTAGAAGATAACAGTTTAGTTACTGGGCAGTTCGTTTAGTTTTTAGAGCCAATTCCCTGTTTAGAAATTTTTAATGGTTCCAAATGGCTACTGGGTGAAAACTTTAGTAAAATGATCTCGCATGCAAATTTTGACTATGTCAGCATCTCCAAAATGTCAATTTTACGCTAGGTAGACCTTTGGTTCAGGTCCCGAGGCACTCGAACTCATTTCAGCCTATTGGTCAGAAAGTTTAAAAATTGAAAATATCGGTGCGGGACCCACATTTTTTCAAAACGACCTCGGATGGAAAATTTGAGTGTGCCTTCGCATCCGAAACATCAAATTTTATGCAGTTACAAAGTTTGTTTGTGTATATGATATGCTGAACGAATCCCAAGTTCCATATCCAACCCATTTTGGACTTTTTAAATATGGTGCATTAACTAATCTGGTCCCACTGCGATAGCACCTCTTTGGGTTGTGAATACGACTCAATGTGCAGAAAAGATACCTGAATTATAAATGGGTGTCGCGATCGCGACTCATCTAACAAATGAGATGTACCATAATTGCAAGGCCTCAAATCACGTTAGCGATTACCGAGGCCCTAGGCTGGTATAAAATGACCTATTTTTTGTGAGTTTGCCTATTCTTCATCGCCTTCTAGAGAGGTAAAAACTCTAAATAATGTGTTAGCTTAAAATTTGAGCTTGTAGGGGCTTGGGAAGCTTGAGTAATATTTATTTTCGCGATATAATTCTGATTTGAGGTAAGAATTCTCCATTTTCTTGGTGAAATTTCTATATTATTTGCTGAAAACCTCAAAACCCTTAGGACTTGATTTTAGCCATAAATTAGCTTAGTATTTACCCATTTATTAGGGTAGTGATTCCTTGAGCTTGTATGAATGTTTGTTTGGTTTCAGAAATATGATTTCTGTAAGTGGGACCCACATGGGATTTTGCGGTAATTTTTGCACTCGAATCACAATGGTGCAATATGGGTATGATATTCTCGTATAGGTGAGTAGAATATGGTTTTGATAGCTTAGCATCTTGAGGAAGCTTCTCAGAAGGGAAAAATAGTGGTTTCGCAGTCGTGAGCTTTCTTTGGCGTCGGGGTAGGCTAGGTTTATTCCATGTTTGATTGGGTTATCTCATAGTATTCTAATGATTTTATGTTATATTCTGGATAGATATAGTTATTGAATTGATAAAATGTAAGACTTAGGATAGTTGGACCATTTAAGCCATATTGAAACCGTAGAGTTGAAATACTTAGCTTGTTGTTTTGAACCTTGGAGCCTTAGACTTCATTACTCATGTTTAGCATGAGAATTCCTTAGTTTTATCTATATTAAGTAAAATGCTCTAGTTAATCATTCTTAGTTAAGTTTGGTCTTAGTTTCCTACACTAATGAAGGTTGCCTTAGTTTCATTGGACTTAGTTAAAGTACTTGAGTAGAAACTCTACCTTAGGGCTAATTGTGGCTTGCTATATATCTAAGAGTGGGTTTAGATATCTTAGCCTAGTGCGGGGTAGAACTTGCCTTAGAATGTATTTTTGAAATTTAGAAGTGGGATCTTTGACCCACCTTAAGTCAAGATTGATTATTAGTTCTCTTGAAACCCTCTTACACTTGTTGAATACTTAGAAACGTTTATTGTTGCCATTTTGAGAACTTGGCACTTAACGGTTATGGGGATGATGAAATTTGAAGTAAGGCTTATGGATTATTAAATAATATATTTTGTTATGTTATAACGAGTTATTGAATATGCTATCGAATAAGCCCATGATTATGTTATTGATAGAGCCATTGATTAGGCTATTATTCGAGCTATTAATTATACTATTACTCATTCTTATGATCAGACTCAATAATTATGCTACTAATCATGCTAAAAGACATTTCTAATGACGATGTTAGAAATTGTGATGGTAATTAGGCTAGAAGTCATGCTTATTGCTTATATGGGAAGATATATTATTGATTGTGTTACGATTCATGATTTCGATTGTGATTATTGGCCATGTTGAATAATTATGCTAATGAATATGCTATTATATATTTTAATGATTATACTATTGGCACTTATGACATTGATTATATATACCTGATTCAATTTTGAAAGATTATATTGATATTGATACCCGGCAAGACCGGAGGATACTATTATGATAACATTGATACCCATCAAGGTCCGAGGATATTATGATGATACATTGGTACCCGTCAAGCCCGGAGGATACTATGATGATACATTCATACCCAACAAGGCCGGAGGATATTATGATGATACATTGATGCCCATAGAGTCGGAGGATGATTATGAAGATGCATTATTACCTGGTATGGTCGAAAGATGATTTTATTGATATGCCTATGCATACATCTATAGATTCGAGTCTGGATATGCCCTATGTATGGAAATTATATTATACATGTTTATATGTAGTTTGGCTATGATGTTCATATTAGAGAAGTCGGGTATAGCCCAAATGTTGTACTTACGATAATTAGAGGACTTTTGAGGATTAATGTTAATTGTTGATTATTCATAAATGATTATATGGTGGTATCTTTGATGCTTAGTGATGAATAAGGATTGATGGTGGATATTGTTAAGTGACTAATCATGACTAGTTGATAAACGAGGATTAGCTAGTAAATGGTGATTGGTTAATAAATGATGTTAGTTGATAAATAATGGTTAACTATTATATGATGATTAGTGGACATATAAAGAATTGTTGTTAAATGATGGCTAGAGGCCATATGATGACTACTAATCAAAGGGGTTAGTTAATAAGAGATGGTAAGATCATAAACCGATAACTAGTGAGTATCGATGATGGTTTTCCTAAATGATGGTATCACTATGGAATATGGGTATATTGTCATATGTTGATAAATTGTGAAATATCGTAAATGACCAATTAATGATAAATGTGGGATGTTGGTTAAATGATGATAGAAGTTATCCATAATGCTGGTCGATTGTTTTGTTCTTCTCTTGAGTGTACTCTCCAGTCATATAGTAGGCTGTGACGATTTCTTTACTTTTCTGCATCAATTGACTCATGGGAGCCAATTTGTAGTTTGTGGTTGCTTATGTTAATGCTTTATGATACGTTATTATTCTAAATTTATTACTTATTATGTTCAAATGGTGATTGGCATGTGTTAATGCCTTATGTTATATTGTTATTATGATTTAATTACTTATTATGTGCAACGAAATTGGAGATGAATCAGGTTAGTTTCCTTACCTTTCTTAGTTATGTCATCTTGCATTTTACCATACTTATATCATGAGTTCGCTTGGTTGGCAGATGATGCCTTACCCATTGTTTTGGTACTCATACTATACTTCCTTACCTTTTTAGTGTCGATCTGAGTACTAGCTATCATTGTTTATCATTGTTCATGCGGTGGCTGATTTCCAGAAAAAGGGTGAGCTCTTGGAGTTCGAGTCGCCCATTTCCTTTTATAATTATTTTCAGTCTTTTGCTTTGAGACAAATGTATTGAATATATTAGACTTTGAGTTTTATTGATACTATTAGATGCTCTTGTACTGGATCTATCAGTTCATGGGATTGGTATCTTGTATTGGTTGTTTAGTCTATATAAAACCTTTGTTATTTATAAATTGTGTTCTTAAATTTTTCCTATGTTGGGAATTTCCTACCGAATTAACCCATTGCGTTAGCTCTAGGTTATGGTTTATCTCGCCTACTAATGGAATTTAGTAAGTGCCATCATGACTCGTAAATTGGGTTGTGACATATATGGATTGGGTGTCATGCGGACACGATTATATGGCTAGGGTACCATGCTGGTATAGCTACATGGAATCAGCTCGTTCCCTTCAGGCCATAGTTGAGTTTCCCTACTAACCCTAGTTGGTGTGTACATAATGCATGCATGTTTTTATATCCTTACATTGTTACATATATAGGTGTGTGTAAGGTATACCTTTGTTTTAGTATAGATCATAACTTCAATATGAATGATTTATATGCATATACACACACATAAATAAATACATATATATACACACACATACCTGTGGTTTGTGTTAAACTAGTCTAGTCCTTGTGATATTTGAAAGGATAAGACTAGTGGCCTTGTTGGTGGATTTCAGGAGTGGAATAGTGGGTCATAAATGTGTTGGGTGCAAGGTTGTAGGTGTTGTTATGGAGGGAGTAAGGAGAAAGTTAGGGAAATTAGCGAAGAGGTCTTAGGAATGTTTGGTTGTCTGAAAATATTACTTATTTCCATGATTTTCTTTCTATTTTCTATTATTGTTAATTGTTTCTAACTTTGGTGGGCCGATGATACCTATCAATATGTGTAGTTGTACTCAAGAGTGACTTTATGTATAAATATGTCAGAACCCAAAACCAAGGGTCATGATGAAACTTTTTCCAGCGATCCTTGAAAAGTAAGTCTATCACCTAAACTGATATGAAAATAAGAATCAATACCAAAACCCAAGGCAAGACTCCAAAAGTGGAGTCGAACCACACACATATATATTAAAACTGAAAACATAGTCAAAGATACCAATCAATATCCCTAAAGCTAGTGTCAAAGTGTAAGAACTATTAAATACATCTTGAATATCAAAAGTTAAATGAATAGTCCAAAAAGGATCAAGACTCTGCGTCTGAACATAAAATAATACATGTAATTGATAAGAAGGATAGTAGATTGACTCTGGAAGCCTGGATCATCCACTACGTCGAATATACTCTAGATACTACCTGAATAAACTGCCATATGGCGCACTCATACCTGGATCTACACCAAAAGGGTGCTGTAAGGGTGAGTACGATCCAACGGTACTTAGTAGGTATCATAAGCCGATGGAGTAAAGTAGAAAATAAAGCATATAAACAAAAACTACTATCATATCACTTGCAATAAGAAAATGTCCCTAACGGTAGTCCACACCGTCTCTACTAACTGTTCTACTATACATACATATAAGAATATAAGTAGAGAAAAGAAGATCAAATATACACATACATCAAATACAAATATAGGAAGACAGAAAGAATAGAGAGATATCATGTCAAATATACAAATACATTCACAACATAAAAACAATATATGATATGCAATAAAGATGATGATGATGATGATGAGGATGCATATGGTCATCACACAACCTCCGTATACACCTATCGATATAAAGTTTCCTAAGGTAGGACTTATTGGGGTTTTGAAAACCCATTTACAACCATTATCTAATACCAATATCTATATCTCGTCTTCGGCACATACATCGATGTCACATTTTTTGTCAGAAAAAGCCAGTGTTTCCAGTATTTCCATGGTGATACCAATATTTCATGAATGAATATGATATAAGTATGTAATTCTTATACCAAACTTAAATGATATCTAATATCCAACCAATATACCAGCTATGTGACCTAAAAATCCACTCAAGTCAACCAACCATCCATGGTCTAACATAATCCAGAAACCATCAAGTGAAACATGCAAGAAATGTACTTGACACCACAAAAATCCCAAATTCTAGGATTTTCACCAAAAAAAGTATAACCAAATATACATATATAGATATTAGGCCAACAAAATCATATAAGGCTCCACACTATCGCACATAGCAAATAATATCTCAAAACCATCAATTATTATCCACATAGGCCCCCACACTGGCACATGAATTACCTATATACATTTTTCATGACACAATCACATACCCATAACATGCTTTTACATTATTATTAACTACCCAACCCAGTCTGAAGAAATTTAAGCCATAACCTACCTCAAATGCTGAAAATCGATCCCAAAAGACTTCAATTCAAAGCTTTCCCCTCAAGAATGGACCCGAAATCAACTAAAACATACAAATAAAGAATATATCCATAAAAATAAAGCAAACAACACCCATATTCCCCACTTTTGAATTGGGGTCAAAACGAACCCCCAAAATGGGTTTTTGAAAAAAGAGGGTAAAACCAAAATTTTTGTCCAAAAACATATTTACCAAGATTAAAGGAATACATAAGAGAAAATCCAAGTGAAAAAGAGGTGAAATTAGATTTTGATTTGAAGAAATGGTACTTTGGTCCTTGCAGGAAAACATCCCCAAATTCCAACTTTCATCTCATGTTTAAACAATATTTAAATGATTAAAAATGAAGAAAGTTGTTGAAATAGATGTTTTGGAGCTTACCCAAGCTTAGAAATGGAAGAAAATGCTCAAAACATCAATCACCAATCTCCAAGTCTCAAAAATAGTGAAGAAAATTCAGAAAAGAATTATTTATACCTAATACGACCCGAACTAGGTCCTAATCGTGTCGCGTGCCTCGAATGCATCTGGGATTGGATACCACCCTAATATCTCACCGTTAACCACCATACACCTCATGTCGGATGAATTTTGAGCATATAACAAGATATGATAATGTTAAATTAAAGAGATGATAGCATGCTTAAAACTAAAGCAGAAAACCACAACCAATCAGCCATCCATTTCCAATCCCACTATCAATACCAATACCAATTCTAATACTAATACCGACATTGCCCACACCCATAGTAGTCTGATAAAGTCTCTAATTAGAATCAAAGAACATCCTATTGGGGCATACCTCCGACCATAGCCAAAACCATTACCAAATAAATAAAAATGATACAAAGAAGTCCATAATTAAAAATTGGGTTTTTCGGTGTGTGAAAGCTAATCACTTCAATCCAGCCAAAAGCTTTACCCGAATCCAAGTCACTAAGAAGGAAGAATGGTAGTATGGCTTGTTCCTGCATCGCGTGGTTATATAGTGCTCGAACATAATTAGCAAAGTGAACGCTATGATGTACTCAGGGATAAATATAAAATAATGTTATCATTAAAAATAAAATCAACTAACCATATGCAATCATATGTATATGTATATATATATATATATATTACTGGTATAGGGAATAAGGTTTAGCATGCATTTAAATCCTTAACCTAGGTTGTGTAGCTTGAATGTCCTAAAACCACCCATGGGATATATGGGTTCATCTCCGCATGTTGAAAGGGCCCAATACATATTTGCCACACAATCGGAGAAAAGAAGCTGAGATGACTAGTAAATCTCAGAATATAAAGTGTGACATCGTGTATACGGTCACCAAGAACACCCTCACATTGGCAAACGTGAGTTTTCAGTGTTGGTCTCCCCAGGAATCCCACCTTCCATGGCTTTGCTACTCAACCACTTTAAGCCTATATTAAATTATTTACACATTCCTAACTATTTACAGAGGAGTCTTTTTGCAACGCCCCAAAATCTGATCCCGAGATATCACACGGTGCTCAAGGCTATGAGTAGCCCCAAGCTAACCCTTTCAGCCTGCTACTAGGTCTGAATCTTACTTCAAGATAAACTAGTCATGCAATAATATTGTATTATACCAAAATTGAGCTGGAATAAACCAAAAACATTATTTGAATAACAAATAGTGACTGTTTGGAAATCAACTAGTAGTCAAACAAGCCTCTACAAAAAAAAACTAGAGATCCATTGGGATAGACCCCCAACTAACTCGAGCTAAACTAAAAATGGTAAATCAAGTACTATGAAAGTTGGAAATATGAAAAAGTAGGCCCTCAAATCATGCGGATTCACTAACTATGTGGTGTAGATAAAGATGCTTGAACTACTTAAGATGCTGATACTAAGCACCTAAAGCTACATTCTAAGACAATATAGCACATAGACATATATGTGGATCAGTACTTTTAGGATGTACTGAGTAGATGGGGTGTAATACATAAGAAAACATCAGCATACTTTATAAGGATGATGCATGCTAAATGTAAATGACCCACATAAGCTGGAATGTCCAAAATACTGAGATCAGAAATCATGCGTGGCAAATCAAGCTTTGTAAATCTCGTGATTCATAACATTTAGTTCTAAAGGTTGTACAGATACTTTCTTTATAAATCATGCTAGCTAAGTGTAGAAAGAACTAACGTTTGAATCTAAAATCAGAAAATTGAAAACTATAACTAATATCTTTTCATAAAGCATAATCTGAGTAAAATATATGAGCATTTACACTTAGTCTTATAAAAGCTTTTCTATCATTACTTACCGTTGAAACTTAGAGACTTTGGGAGCTTTGGAAATTTAGAACTTTAAGACTTAGGGAGTTTCTTCTAACCGACATAAACTATGTGAGCTATCATGGAGTCTAATGTCTTGCCCTCGTTAGGGAGAGTTGTTCTACCTTTTCCATCGGAATCGAACGTTAACTTAAGTGATAACTATCTTAGCCCACTATGGGCAATTCATAAACCTACGGTGGATGTAGTTTTGGGGCATGAGACCTTGGAATTATGCCCAACTCGGTGCTAAATACTACTCCCATACTTGTTGCTCAGAACTTTTAGGAAATCTACCTTAAAATAGCACAAGGGTTTATAATTGAAACCAATTATGCTTCTCTTTGTTTTAAATCAAAAATTGTATGAATAATGTGGATTCCTATCTTAGCTTAAGATCCAAAGATCAATCTTTCTTTAAAAATCTGAATACTTACTTGTCAAAGCATGCTATTAATATACTCTTCTTGAAATGTCAAAACTCATACTTGGGTTTTAAGCATATGTACTTAAATGTTCAGAATTTTATAATAAAGCTCCATTCCCAACAATCATCTTAAAATTCATTTGACAATATCAATTTACAATAGGGAAGTGCAATTCATAATAGAAATCTTCAATTCAAAGCATAATTAAATGAGATAGCATGCACTTCAACATTCAAATAACTTGTAAACTTGTAAACTCAAAATGAGATGGTTTGGGTGTAAACCCCACCTTACAAATCATGTAGTCTTTAATAAAACTCAATTTTTTGGGAACAAGGATGAAATATTTATTCTTGTACAAAGCCCACATACCTTAGATAATGAACTAGATGAAAAAGCTTGGTTTTGAGGTCCTATTTGTTCCCTTGAAGGTTGATTCTTAGAGATTTTGACTTGGAAATCTTGAAATTTGAACTAGTTTGGAACAAGAATGGTGAACTTTTGGGGGATTCTTGAAGTTGGATATTGAAGCTTAGGGTTTATTTACTTGAGAGAAATTGATGAAGAATGAGCATATTTTTCTCAATAATGCCTTTGATCGTCTGTTTCACGATTTGTGGGAGTAGGCAAAAGACCAAACTACCCTTGGGATTTAAAATTCGTAACTGAAATGTCATTCAATGCTTCACCGCGATGCAGTGAGTGTATCATCGCGATACCCACCACGACATGGTGGAATCGCAGTGACTTACTGGATATTAACAATTGTTGTTTTGAGGTTCACCGTAATGCAGTGCAATCAGGGTGACCCACTGGAATTTGACAGGCATTGATTTGGCCTCTATTGTGATGCGGTGGTCTTCTCATCGCTATTCTCACCTCAATGTGGTGGAATCACAATGAACTACTAAAAATCAATGAATGTAGATTTAGCCTCCATTGCAATGTGGTGACTGCCCAATTGGCATACCGCTTACGAAAAATGTCGTAACTTCTTCACCGAATATCAGTTTTGGGCAAATTTGGTATAGATAGAAAGCTTATTCAATTTTCCACGCAATCCAAATTAAGAAAAATTTGTATGAATTAAGTAGTATTCATTTTGGAAGTCATCCCTTAACATTCTAGGAATGAAATTAAGCTAGAAAAAGTTTAGGGTATTACAATATCTCCCCCTTGAGAACATTCATCCTCGAATGTGGCTAGAGAAACTGAGATGTTGAAAATGAGGCTAAAACTGGCATGCACTATCGAAAGCATAACAAAAATGATTTGCCAATGAAAGAACTATCGAATGAATGGAAATATAAAGATGAAACGTGGAATAAAAAGAGATAATCTGAGGAAACTTGTTACCTTTAACTGAATCTGAATCTACAGCAAAAAGATGAGGGTACTTGGTTAGCATATCTGCTTCATCTTCCCAAGTGGCTCCCTCAACGGATTGATTTTGCCAAAGAACTTTGACTAAGGAAACTTCTTTGTTCCTTAGTCTACGAGTCTGATGGTCAAGGATCTCAACTGGAATCTCTTCATAAAAGAGGTTGTCATGAATCTCTGTGCTTTCTAAGGGTACTACCACAACTGGATCACTACTACACTTCTTTAACAAAGACACATGGAATAGCGGATGTACAGACAATAAATTTGTAGCCAGCTCAAGATCATAAGCCACGTTTCCAAGACGATTCAAAATTCGGAAGGGACCTACATGACGGGAACTAAGTTTCCCTTTCTTGTCAAATCTCTTTTCCCCCTTCATGGGTGAAACTTTCAAATAAACTAAATCCCCAACTTCAAACTCAAGGCCTCTTCTCCTCATATCTGCATACGATTTCTGCCAACTTTGAGATATTTTCAAACTTTCTCAACTCAACCGTATTGTCTCCATAGCTTCTAATACCATATCTGGCCCTAACAACACGGCCTCACCCACTTCAAACCATCTGAAAGTTAATCTACATCTCCTCCCATAAAGTGCCTCAAATGGAGCCATCTTGATGCTGGCATGATAACTGTTGTTGTATGCAAACTCAATCAATGGCAAATGCTCATCCCAACTACCATTGAAATCAAGCACACATGCCCACAACATATCCTCCAAAGTTTGAATGGTCCTCTCTACCTGACCATCAGTCTGTGGATGAAAAGCAAAACTAAGATGAACTCGGGTACCAAGACTCTTTTGAAAAGCTTTACAAAACTGAGAGGTAAATTGAGTACCCCTATCTGAGATGATCGACAAGGCAACTCTAAGAAATCTAACCAACTCTCAGACAAACAACTTAGCATAATCTTCAGTCGTATAGGACGTATGAACTGGCAGGAAATGCGTTGCCTTAGTCAATCTATCCATAATAAACCAAATTGAATCATGATGACGATGCGAATGGGGTAAACCGGTCACAAAATCCATATTGACCTCTTCCCACTTCCAAGTAGGAATACTGAACTCTTGCAAAACACCACCATGCCTTTGGTGCTCTAGCATAACCTGTTGACAAACTGAATATTTGGCCTCCAATGCGATGCGGTGACTGCCCAGTTGGAACACTGCTTATTAAAAATGCCCTAACTTCTTCACCGAGTGTCGATTTTGGGAAAATTTGGTATCGCTCGAAAGCTTATTCAATTTCCCACACAATGGAAAGTTGAAATCAAGAAAAATCTATATGAATCAAATAATATTCATTTTAGAAGTCATCCCTTAACATTCTAGGAATGAAATTAAGCTAGAAAAAGTTTAGGGTATTACACTTTTAATTAGGCATTAACTATAGGTATCGTCATACCAAAATTAGATTTTGCAAGTCTATTACCTTAAGTTATATAAACCATTAAACCAAATTAGACTCTATCATTTCCAATTTATCAAAACTATTTTTAGTCAAACCATGGCCACCAAGCCCTTTCCAAAATCATACAAAACCAACCAAAACCAATTCATGTTTCTTTAACCATTTATGCAATGTAAAGATTCCAAGGATAATCAAACTATGTGACAAAATCATTCTCATTGACAATTTCAAACATAGGTTGAGGGCATGCCATTATCAAAGCCAAAAACATCAAATTTGGGGATAAACCATAACCCCTAAATTAAATCACCATTCCCATGAACCCACATGTGCAAAACCATAATTAACACATTAAAGAGCAGTTAAATCATGAGGAACGTTAATCAACCATCAACATTAAAAAACCCCAACCATTATTTTAAAACCATAACAATACCATGAGAACCATATATTAAAACATATACCTTAACTAAAATAACAATGAGGGAAGAGTAACATGCTTGTATTATAAAGATTCATAGAGAGAAATTGATCCTTCAGCCCTTAGATAACCACTTTGGAGAAAACCTAGCCAATTTTGCTTAAGAGGATTTTGAGAGAGTGAAGAGGATGTTTAATCTTGTAAGTTGTGGAATGAATGACCAAAAGGTGTTATAGGTACGTGGGATATTAAGGGTTTTGAGTGGAAAATGTCTAAAGTTCCCCCAGCTTAAAGCTGTAAAAAATCGCAGGTTGTTATGAGTCGACCACTTAACTCATGACCATAACATACAACTCATGCCCTTAAGTCATCACCAAGACAGTGAGTTGGACACCCATATACTGTCCACCATACTACTCCATGACCCCACTTATGACCTGACCATATGACTCATATGGTCAAGTCATATCTAAGATAGAACCACAAGAATTGGACACTGGACAACATATGACACAACCCTACCACTCGTAACCTATCCATACAGCTCATAATAAGACACTCATACTCAGAGCAAAGTAAAGTCACTAAGTTTCTGATTTGATAAAGGATCGACCAAATGACCCATCACCGACCCTAACGGCTCATACCACCAAGTTGTTACAAAGATTGAAAACCCAACAAATATTTACTAGTCACCTAACGACTAGGGTCACCTGACCCATACCCACACTATTTGACTCATATAGTTAAGTCATCAGCAGCACAGTGAGCTCAAAGATCAGGAAATTTCAACTGGCCAAAACCCAGGGCGTTTCAATTCTTCCCCATTTGGATCATTCATCCTCAAATGATGGGATAAGGCAGTGACTAGCACGATTAAATCCCCAAATAAATCTACTCTTACCTTTAAGATAGAAAACAAATTTCCAAGAAATTCATAATCTACCTTTAACAAGGATAGAAAACAAAGATGTCAAGATCAATATATACCTCAAGCACGACTTTTTAGAATGAGAAATAGGAATGGATACTTGGACTTCATGTCCTCTTCAGCTTCCCAAGTAGCCTCTTCCACCTTGTGGTTCCTCTATAGAACCCTTACCAAAGCTACGTTCTTGGTCCGCAACTGACGAACCTTTCAACCTAAAATTTTAATAGGGACCTCCTTATAAGATGGGAAATCCAAAATACCAACATCCTTCACCAGAATAATTTGTGACCGATCGCCCACACACTTCCTTAACATAGAAATATGGAACACCGAGTGAATGGAGCTCAAACTAGAAGGCAACTCCAACTCATATCCAACATTACCAACCCTTCTTAAAACCAAGTAGGGACCAACATACCTGGGACTAAGCTTTCCCTTCTTCCCAAATCGTATCACTCCCTTCGTGGGACACACCTTTAGGAATACCCTATTCCTAACCTCAAACTCTACCTTTTTTGCCTCATATCTGTATAGGACTTCTGGCAATTTTGTGTTTCCTTAAGTCTATCCTGAATAACCTTCTCCATCTCCATGGCTTGGTGAACCAAATTTGGGCCAAACATCTGCGCATCACCAATATCAAACCACTCAATAACAGATCTACACCTCCTACCATACAAGGTCTCAAATGGATCCATCACAATGCTAGAGTTCTAGCTATTATTATACGCAACAACCAACTACCACCAAAGTCAATCACACAATCTCTAAGCATATCTAGTAATGTCTAAATAGTTTTTTCTGCTTGCCCATCCAACTGTGGGTGGAAAGCAGTACTAAGACTCATATTGGTCCCCAATCCTATTTTAAACGACCACCAAAAGAGTGATGAAAACTGCGTACCACAATCTGAGATGATAGAAACAGAGACCCCATGCAACTTCACAATCTCTTGGAGGTACAACCTTTCATAAAACTGTGCCAAAAAAATTTTCCTTTCCTTCATTATAGTAACCCTGATGTAATCAACCACAAAATCTGCAAGGAGGGTAGGATGGATCTGATTGGTTATTCTATGTCCTATAATGGTCGCCACCTTGGAAATGCATATCAGCCGACGACTTTAGGTAGGGAGCACTAGCCGTCAAGTAAGATCCATAATTGCCTCACTTCTTCTTGGACTAATTTCCACCATCGCTGCCACTCTGTTATTGGCCACCACCCTACTTAAAAAATCTAAACGTCTTGCTCAACCTTTCCCTAATCTCTTCTTAGTTCTTTTTCTCTTACTCAAACTTCTACATGTTCACAACCAACCTAGAGATGTCCATGTCCTTCTTCAACAAGGCATCCTTACTCTCTGAAATCTAGTCCTGAGACAACCCAAAAGCAAACTTCCTCATTCTAGCCCTCATAAGCAAACTTCCCCATTCTAGCCCTTATGCTAAAAACTAAATCTGAAGCATAATGCGATAATTGGTAAAACTTCAAGACATACTCCTTGACTAACCACTGCCTTGCTTCAGTTTTACAAACTCTTCCGTCTTTGCTTCTCTCAGCTTCTGAGGAAAGAAGTTGTCCAAAAAAGCACTAAAGAAATCAACCTACAGGGATGACTTAACATCATCAACCCTAGACTGGTCTTATTCCTCATATCATTGGTATGCTACATCCTTCAGTTGGTAGGTTGTAAATTCCACACCCTCTACGTTAGTATCATGCATAATGCAAAAGATCTTCTTTATCTCATCAATAAAACCTTGAGGATCCTCCTTAACCTTAATACTAGGAAACACAGAAGGTCTTAACCTCATAAACTGGCCAACCCTTGTGGCCTCAGAAGATGGTATAATATAAGTACCATGCTCGTCCTAAGAATCTACCAATTGTGCCAACATATGAATAGATTGATGAAACTCAGCATTCATCATATTAGCTTGAGGAAATTAACAAAGACTGGAGGGGGTTGGTGGAACTCAGGGAGGGAAATCAGGAACTAGGCCCCTAAATTAACTCTAGACCCCATAAATAGGACGGGTCCCAACAAGATTGTCCTTGGATGGGACAGAGGAGTTTTCATGAACTTCAAATTATTTGGGAGGCATGACTTGAGAAGCTAACAAATGGGTATTAGAGAAGATTTCAGGACCTTGCACTCTACATCTTGAAAATAGAACACAAGAAAGAAAAATATTTCTAAATACATCGTGTTATCTCCCTTATAAGTGTGGCACGCTACACACCCTTACAAGAGAATCTACTCAACACAGCTTTGCCAAACACCCAATTAACCATAAACCTAGGGTACTGATACCAATTTAACATGACCCAAAGCAAGGCCTAGTCGTGTCGAGTGTCTCAAGTCTAATCGGGATCGGCGACCACCAATAATACCCCACCATTAACCACCCTACACCGTATTTCAGATGAATTTTGATATTATAACAAGATATGATAATGTCAAATTAAATACATTATAGCAAGCTTAAAATAAAAGTCAAAAACCACAACCAATCAACCATCTATTTCCAATCCCAATCCCAATACCAATACCAACTCTAACACTAATACCAACACTGCACATGCCCATCATAGTCTGACAAAGCCTCTAACAATAATCAAAGAATATCCGGTCGGGACATGCCCCCGACCATAGCCAAAACCATAACCAAATAAATAAAAATGACACAAAGAAGTCCATAATAGGAAATGGGGTCTTCTGGAGTATGAAAGCTCACCAATCTGACTCAAAGTTATCCCTAAAGAGAAGTCATTGAGCAGAAGGAATGGTAGTATGGCCGATTCCTATATCCCGTGGAGATATAGTACCCAAATATGGTTAGTAGAGTGAATGCCAGCATGTACTCAGGGATAAAGATATAACAATATCATCATTCAAAACTAAATCAAATAATTATATGCAATCACATGTATACGTATATATATATATCGTGCCAGGATAGGGAACAAGGTTTAGCATGCATTTAAATCCTTAACCTTGGTTGTGTAGCTTGACCATACTAAAACTACCCTGGCTGTATGGGTTCATCTCCCCCTATTGAAAGGGCCTCAATGCTTGTTAGCTGCACAACTAGAGAAAAGAACCAGAGATGACTAGTACATCTCAGAAACAGAAAGTGTGACATTATGCATACGATCAGTATGAGCACTTCACATCAGCAAATGTGAGTTTCCAATAATAGTCCCCCAGGGACCCCTACCTTCCATGGCTTTGCTACTCAACCCCCTATAAGACCATATTAAATCATTTACACATTCCCAACCATTTACCTAGGAGTCTTTAATTCGGCATTAACCATTGGTATCATCATACCAAAGTTAGAGCTTGAAAGTCTATTGCCTTATGCCATATAAACCATTAAACCAACTTAGCTTTCATCATTTCCAATTTACCAAAACCATTGATAATCAAACCATGGCCACCAATGCCTTTCCAAAACCATATGAAACCAACCAAAACAATTCATGTTTCTTTAACCATTTATGCAATGCAAGGATTCCAAGGATAATCAAACTATGTGACAAAATCATTCTCATGGAAAATTTCACAAATACATTGAGGGCATACTAGTATCAATTCCAAAATCATCAAATTTGGAGCTCAACCATGACCCCTCAATTAAGTCACCATTCCCATGCACCCACATGTTCAAAACCATAATTAAAACATAAAAAACCAGATTATGAGGAACATTAATCAACATGAACATCCAAAACCCCCAACCTTTATTTCAAGACCATAACATTAACATGAAAACTATACATTAAAACATATGCCTTTAGTAAAATAATAAGTGGGAAGAGTAACATGCCTGAATTACAAAGATTCACTGAGAGAAAATGATTTTTAAGCCCTTAGATTACCACTTTGGATAACCCTAAATAATTTTAATTGAGAGGATTTTGAGAGATGTTTAATCATGTAAGTATGGAATGAATTACCAAAAAGTATTATCGGGATGTGGGGTCTTAAGGGTTTTGAGTGGGAAATGTCTAAAGTACCCCCAACATAAAACTATAAAAAAACCATAGATGGTTACAAGTCGACCACTTGACTCGTGAACACAACATATGACTTGTACCCTTGAGTGGTCACAAGGACAGTGAGTTGGACACCCATACGCTATCCATCATACGACTCAATGACCCCACTTGTGACTTGACCATACGACTTATATAGTCTAGCCATAACCATGATAGAACCCAAAGGACTGGACACTGGACAACACATGAATCAACCTAATAAATATGTTAAGTACCGCTTCAACGGTACCCGCTTAGCCTGCCAATCTGCTAAAGCGGACAAGGGCCACTTTACCCCCTTCAACTTAAATGGAAAAGGGCCGCTAAAGTGTTATTTCCTTGCTGGTAAACAGCCGTTAAAGCAACCAAGTGGCACTTTAGTGCACGTCGCAAAAGCTGCCAAAATAGCATAATACCAGTTATACCAGTTGAGTGGTGCACTAGTTGTACAAACTTGGAATTCCAAGTCTTTATGTACCCCTAGGAATTCATCTGGAGTCTCGAGTACCCAGACAAACTATACTACCCCACTAAATTTTATGCTTCAGACTTAATGGATATACCAGATTTTCATAAAAATATTATTTTCAAAGAATTGATACCTGAGACCTAATTTTACAACTCTTTGAATGGAGGGTTGAAATGAGATATAAAAGCCATAAAGCCTCACCAATCTTGTTACCAACCTAAAATTGACGTTCTGGATCTACTGGCGCAGTCCCTTTTTCCATCTGATGCAGATATCAGTAAATGTTAAGAATAGTTAACTATAATATTTTTCAAGCCACCAAAAACCACAAACTCACACAAATCACATCAAAAAAATTGGGAACTATACCAACCACAAGGAGGGTAAAATGTCCAAAATCATATAGATAAATATTTCACACTAATCACCTAAAGTTAGGTCATTACATCATCCACCACGAAGAATCTAGTTCGTCCTCGAACTATGCGCAATAGAAATACATGAATTAAAAAAACATAGGGATAACTACCATTTATATCAGACTCAACCTCCCAAGTAGACAACTATAGTTTGATGCCTCTATTGGACCTTAACCATAGGAATAACTCTAGAATGCATTCATCTAACATCTTTGTCTAATATAGCAATTGGCTCCTCAACAAAAGACAACCACTCATCTAATTATACTGAATCCCAATGAATGACATGAGGCTTATTTAGAATGTAACGCCAAAGTATGATGGCATGAAAAACTGGATGAAAAGCTGACAAATCTGGGGGCAATGCTAACTTATAAGCCACATCCCCAATTTTTTGAAGGATCTTAGAAGATCCCAAAAACCTGGGGATATGAATGATCCTCTTGTAAAACCTTATCACACCCTTCATGGGAGACACACAAAGGAAGACACGACCACAAACACTAAACTTCAAGGCACAAAACCTACGATTTGAATAACACTTCTACCGACTCTGAGCCACTCGAACTCTATCTTGAATGACCAAAAATCTATCTAAAGTTGCCTAAAGTAAGAACATACCATGAATTCAAATCTTTAAAACATCAAACCAACCAAGCAAGAGTGACAATCCCTACCTTACAAAGCCTTGAAAGAAGTAATATCGATAATCGAATGGTAACTCTTATTATATACAAACTCTATCTTTGGAAAATATTACTCCAACTGACCTCCAAAGTCCATCACACAAGAGTGGAGCATATCATACAAAACTAGAATAGTTTGCATTGACTAACCGTCGGTCTAGGATAAAATATTGTACTAAGATCAACTTGGGTACATAACTCCTCCTGAAAATTATTCCAAAGGTGGGATGTGAACACTGAACCTCGAGTTGAACACTAAAGATGGATTTGGAATGATAGACGTTGGCACACCATGAAGACAAACTATCTGATAAATATAAATATGAGCCAACCTCTTAGCATTGAATAAAATATAAATTGGAATAAAATGAGAAAATTTGGTCAAGCAATCCATGATGACCCCAACATTATTAAAACCATGTAAAGTATGAGGGAACCTAGTTGTAAAATCCATAGTAAGTAACCTTTGAAGCAAACTACTAGGCCTTAAATGCTCGGCCTTCACCTGCTGGCAACATAGATAACAAGCTATGAAATTTGTGACATCCTTCCTCATACCACACCACCAATAATGCTATCTCAAATCATAATACATCTTACTCACTCCAGATGGATGGAATATTTGGAATAATGGGCCTCCTCCAAAGTCAATCTAATCCAATAACACACTCTTGGCACACAAACGGGACCAAAAATCCTCAAGTCACCATGAGAAGCAAGCGAGGCTTCACTAGATTCACCATTCTAATAAGGAAGTCCTGGCCTCTATGAATGCCAAAAAAACCCCAGGTGTAGAAATATTAATCCTTACCATCTGTTTTTCCAAAGACTTAATTTCCATGGTCAAAGGTCTTTCCTGAATAAAAAGATAAGCCAAGCTTCCAATGCTAGTCGAATTTTAGCTCAAAGCATCCTCAACAACATTAGTCTTACCCAAATGATAGAAAATAGTCAAGTCATAATCCATAAGTAACTCAAGCCAACGACACTACCTCATATTAAGATTTCACTAGGTGAAGAAGAAATAAAGGCTAAAATGGTCTAAGAAAATCTCACAATAGACTCTATACAAGTAGTGCCTCCAAACTTCAGAGCAAAAATAACTATGTAGAACTCTAAATCATAGGAACGGTAATTCCTCCCATGGGGCTTCAATTGATGAGAAGCATAAGCAATCACTCTTCCTTCAAGATCAACACAACACCTAACCCAACACCAGAAGCATCACAGAAAATAGTAAGACCCATTCCCTCCTTGTATAGTGTCAAAATAGAAGCATAATTCAACAAATCCTTGAGCATTTGAAAGTTTGCCTCACAAGTATTAGACCACTTAAAGAAAATCTTTTTTTGAGTCAACTTGGTTAATAGAGTTGTGATAGTTTGGGTCATTTGGGCCAAAATCCCTATATTCCAACTTTAATCCTACGTTTATACAAGATTTAAATGATTAAAATTGAAGAAAGTGTTTGAAATAGGATTTTTGAGCTTACCCAAGCTGAGAAATAGAAGTAAATGCTTAAAAACATGATCCCCAAGCTCCAAGACTCAAAAATGGTAAAGAAAACTAAGAAAAGAATTATTTATAATTAGGTGTCAGGAGCTGCTAAAGTGGCCAAATAGCTTATTTAACATTACCCTATTAGTGTGTCAGTCCGATAAAGCAGACAAAGGTCACTTTAGTGCCTTCCGCTTAAGCGGACAAGGCCGCTTAAGTGCCCTTGCCCAGATGGTAGTAGGCCGCTAAAGCAATTAAGTGGTGCTTTAGTGGACACCACTAAAGTGTCCAAAGTGGTGCTTTAATAGTTGCACTAGCTCAGTAGTGCACCATCTATGTAGATTTAGAATTCCAAGTCTTCGCAAACCCCTTGAGATTCATTTAGAGTACTGAGTACGCAAACATACTATGCTAGCCCACTAAATTCAATGCTCCTGACTCAATGGAGATATCAAATTTTTGAAAAAAATATTGACTTCATATAATTGACACCCGAGATATATTTTCACAAATTTTTGAATGGAGTATTGAAATGAGATATAAATACTGTAATGCCACACCAACTATGTTACCAACCCAAAATCAATATTTCGGATCTCCTAACACATTTTATTTTCCATCCAATGCATAAATCAATAAATTATCAATTGAAGTCAATTATAAGGTTTTTTTAGCCGCAAAAAATTACAAACTCACACAAATCACATCAAAAAGCATTGGAAACCATGTCAATCATCTTCACACCCTAGAAATACCATAGCGCAGCCACAAGAAGAGATAAATTAGTCAAATTACACATCAATAAATATTTTACACAAATCACCAAAACTTAGATCATTAAAAATAATGGGTCATGGGAATCAGCGGTCATCCAACCAAACTCGATACATTATTTTTATAATTCTATGAACATATTAAGTACTAATTGAAGTGAACCCATGGTCAATAAAATGTTGGGTGGAACTAATTAGATAATTGAATTTAACCATTAGTTCTTGGGATAGATTCCCACTAGCATGCAATTTTTATTTGTTAAAAAAATTTGAAGTCATAACTCATGCATCCTTTTTTTTTAATTTGTTAACTCTAGAAGACTAACAGTTAGGGGTTTATTTTATATTATAATTATTTTTAATTTTTATAATCTAAAAAGGTCTTGAACTTTAGAAAAAAATATACATTCTTTTTTTAATTCTTTGTGAGCAAGAAGCCAAGAATAGAACAACGTTCCAATTCCAACTTTCAACCCAAAGATGCCGTAAATATGTGAAATTACTTTTGCAAAAGTTATAATTAATGTCTCATTCCTTTCTTTTTGTTCATGATTTCTCTTCTTAGTAAGTAAACTAACAAAACAAAATGCCCAAAAATAAAATATAGGAGCTTTAATTTTAGGGTGTTCGTAAAAAAAAAATCATTTATTGCGTATAATAGGGAATCTTCAGAGTTAATGAATTGCTTATCTTGGACTCATATATTTTGTGGATGAATTGGATAATGGTAAGGTGTCATTTTACTTTAATTTAAGTTGACAGGAATGTGTTCCTCTATTTTATCATTAATTTGAAAAGGTGTGATGTAATGCCCCAAAATCCTATCCCGAGATGTCACATAGTGCTTAAGGATTTAAGTATCCCTAAGCTAAACCTTTGAGCCTACTAATACTCCCAAGACTTATTTTTGGACAATTATAGCAAAACAAGCATACTGACATATCATATCTCAACTAAAAATAATAAAAGAATACTATCCGAATAGCAACATACTGAAAAATATAAAACATCACTGATAGTCTAGTCTGACAAAGCCTCTACTATTCAAACTAAAGATCCATTGAGATAGACCCCCAACTGACTCGAACTGATTAAAAGTAATGCCCGAAATACTATGAAAGCAAAAAAGTTGCAGATATAGGTCCTCAAACTATGAGGACTCACCAAAGATAAAGATGTAGATAAGATGCTCGGAGATTACTGTCGCTGCTAATACTGAGCACCTGAACCTACATTATGAGACAATGTAGCACACAGACGTAGATATGGATCAGTATTTTGATGATGTACTAAGTATATGGGGGTGTATGCAATGATTAAAACAACAACATCATCAATGCTTATAGAAATTGTGCATGCTGATACAACTTACTCACATAGCTTGAATAACTCAAAAATGTAAATCTCATCCATTATTAATAATAGGATGCATAATATAAATCTCGTGAGTCAATATACTTATTTTTGAAATCTGTATTTCTATTCCCTTCTTAAAACATATATTTGATTAAATTGTGAGCCTTTACACTTAGTTTCTAAACCCTTGGGGAAACATACTTTTAAAATCTTGTCTTGATTAATAGAGAAAATAATTCACCTTGATGGAAAAGACTTTAGGAACTGATTATTTACTTTCACTAGCAGGGAGGTTCTCTCAACCAACATACACCATGCGAGATACATGGAGTCCAACATCTTGTCCTCCTAAGAAAGAAAACTCACGTTAGGGAGAGGCATCATAATCTTTCCAGGAGTATGACCTCAACTTAGTGATAACTATCTCAGCCTGGGGCCCATAAATATTAATCCTATGGTGGTACACAGTCTGGGATATGAAACCTTAGTAACTTACCCAACTAAGTGCTAAATACTACTCCCTTTAAAAAGCTATACTCATATCATAGAAATCCACATTAAAACTCATATAAGGGTTTACTGGAAACCAATTATGCATCTAACATTATGAGAATAACTCTGGGATATGGATTTCAAAACTCATGTAAGGATCAAAAGATCAAATATTGTTTATACTATTTAATATCAATGTATCAACTTATATAAATGCATGGAACATAATCATGCTTTGTAAGTTTTCTCAAAATTCTACCTTAATACCAATATGATACCTTCAAATCACAATCTCATACTTAATTCTATGGAAAACTATAATCAGTGTCTCAAATCATGCTCATGATATTCAAAATCATAAAAGAACATTCTTTAACTCAAAGAAACCATGAAATTTCATAAATCAATCACATCATGCTCAAAATTTCTCAACAAAATACTATGGGTATAAAATTCTACATTTAAAATCATAGGTTATCCATAAAAATATAGCTTTTGGGCACAAGGGCGAAAGGATTACCCTTGTTCAAACCCTATAGACCTTAGATTAATACACTTGGATGAACAACTTGCTGTTGAGATGTTATTGGAACTCTTGAATTCGGGTTCTTGAAGCTTTTGACTTGGGAGTCTTTAATCTTGGCTCAATTTAAAAAATCTATGATGAACACTTGAGATTCTTGGAAGAGGATTTGGATGCTTAGGGTTTTTGGTTGTGGGAAATCTTGAGACAAATCTCATATAAAGCTTGTAGTGACCTTAATTCTGATGTTTGTATGCTTTAAGAGTCTTGGAAAAGGTCCCAAGTGCCCTTTTTAACTTCTGTACAAATCTGGAAAAATTAAATTGGAAACCCAACTTTATGAGCCATCGCGATGCGCCACAATCGTGGTGGCTCACTGGAAATTGACAAATGGGAATTTGGGAGTCATTGCAATGCGGAGCCATCGCGTTGTCCTACTTGTTGGGACCTAGAACTTTAGTGCAACGTGTCACAATCGCGCTAGGCCACTGGAAATTAACTATTGTGAAATTGGGGTCCTCCGCGATTCACCACTATCACGGAGTTCCACTAAAATTTGATAATTTTTAAATAGACCCTCTCCGCGATGCTCCAAACACTAAAACAATGGTGTTTTATGACTAGACTTAAATTAGCCATAACTTTTTTGTCGGGTTATCAGATTTGGGTGGATCTTATATCGTTGGAAAGCTAATTAAAATTCTCACGTGATAAAAATTCAAAATTAGGAAAACTCCATATGGTTTAAATGTTACTCACTTAGAAAGTCGTTTCTTAACCTTCTAGAGACGAAATTAGGCTTAGAGAAAAGTTTGGGGTATTATATGTGATTTTCTTTTTTAAATGTGAAAGAGGTGTGATTCCTCTTTTTTGTTAGGAATTTATGGTTCTCTTATTATTGAATGTGGAAGAGGTGTGCATCCTCTATTTATAATGAATTTGTTATTTCTTATTCTCAAATATGAAAGTTATGTGCTTTGTATATTTTATTTTTAATTTGCAAGGGTGTGATTTCTTATTTTTTAATGTGGAGGGGGTGTGATTCATCTATTTTAGTGATTCCTTTATTTTCTTATTACTTTGAATGAATTATAATATATATATATATATATATATTTAATAATAACCCTTCAGGTCATTTTCCAAATGGTCCAACACACTAATAACAAGTTCCAACTTTGGTTTTGCTTGACTTCTTCACTATTCACTTCCAGTTCTTCATAAAAGTGGTAACTTTCTCGTCTCCCAATAGGTATGTGTTGATCTATTTATTGTTTAAACAAGTTGATATTTGTATTTCACTAAAAATATATAGAATCTTTCATGCTTGGATGTAGGAGCCTTGAAGTAGCCTAAAATCTTAATGTAGGGCTTTGTTTTGAAGTAAAATCTAAAGCAAGAGCCCAATCGAAAGTTTAACTTGAACGAATAGGGTAATATCACTAGTTAAGCACAATTGATAGCATTGAAATTTATTATTTATGATAGATGCGTGCACATTAGACTTGGTGGGATTTTAAATAGGTTAAAGGATTGTGAAAATTAAGGAATAATTCGGAGTTTTTGAATTCTGAGTTTATCTTCAACTTTTTATATCCTTCTTTTCATTGGAAACTAACAACTGATATTTTGGGTAAATATGGCACCTAAAGTTATAAAGAAGAAGAAGAAGAAGAAGAAGGTCAATACCTTTAGAAGATGGGTAGAGTCTCTTGAGACTAGTGGTTTAGTGGAGGAGTAACCGAGGTAGCGACATAGAGACACTTCAGTTAAGGTGACACACAAAGTTATGAGAGGACAGATGCGCCAGGATTCTCATATAGTAGAAACTCAGCCAAGGATGAAGTCCACAAGGATGACCCCCACATATTCCTCCACCTGATGATGATGATGGGGAGGAGTATTTATATTCTGCGTCTACTCCATAGGTTGTTACTCAGGACCCCCAGTCTTAGGAGGGGTCCCAAGATTCATCCGAGGAGGCAAAGCAGGAGGAGTCATCAGTGGTGCCCTAATGTGAGGAGGGCACCACTTCCTATGTTTAGCAGTCAGAGATACCCCAATCTAAGGAGGATACAAAGTAGGCTACCCACATTGTATTAGTACAATAGGGGTAGAGTCCCGCACCCGCACATGCCTCAGATGCACCTCCTGATGAGGGACATTCGAGGTGGTAGATGGAAGGTATATGGGAGATATTTAATATTAATAGTCGTGTTTTGGAGGTAGGTAGGCCTATGAGGTATATCAATGAGAAACACCGAATTAATCTATCAGGGTTGAGTCGAGTACCATATCTATGAGGGATATTTGATCGATACCAGTTAGAGTGGATAACTAAACCACTCAGTTTTACAGCTTAAATATGGTACGGGAATTTTATTCATCCTACCAAGCTACATCATTCATTCCTACACTCATAGCCCCATGCCTGGTGAGATTTGTGAGGTAGACACAGCTTGATCATAAACTTGTTAGAGTGTTTAGAGTTGATATTTAGCAGAGACTATCCACAGAGTTATCTTTATCCTAGATTACGTTACTCCTATATCTACAACTGAGTATTACCACAGACTAAGGATCGCATATGATCAGCATATCATATTAGAGGTTAAGCACTGATGAGAGAGGGTTGAGATAGATAGGTAGATAGCCAGTCATATTTCACCTTTGGGTGATGCGACCCCATCAATTAAGGGGCATGGTATGATCAAGAAGGGCCTATTAACATTTGAAGCAAAGATTTAGTGGTCGCTAATCAGATACCGACTAACACCCATTGCTTTGGATAATATATTGACTTAGGAGAGATCAGCACTGGTTGCTTGTATGATGGCCAGATATGTGTGGATTTTGCTTCCATTCTATGGTATGAATTACATGATAGAGCATTTGGGGAGTTGACTAAACTACCATTCCCTTGCATGATTTAGAGGTTGTATGATGAGGCTAGTGAACCTGAGATACCAGGAGTAGACGAGAGGGTACTTGCGATGGCGACCATGCAGACAAATACTATGATGGGTCTGGCAACCCTAGTGATGTTGGGCGTATTTATACGTCTAAGCACCATAATTTACCCTTGTTTTAGCTAAGTTTTGAGGATAAAATATATAATTCTTGAACTTTTAGTCCAATTTCCTTTAAGTGAGCTGACCTATATGATTAGCATTTTTTCAGGTACTAATGATGAAGATTTCAGCACTTTGAGGACCTGTGGGCAGCAAAGGAAAACTTCATATAAGAGGGAAGGCAGCTTTTGGACTAAATGTGATGCATGGGAACTTTTTCCCGGGCAAATGCAGTATTTTTAAATACTTAGGGATGCAATAGCAACTTAGTGGACAAGGATGTTATAAAAACCTTATTGCTGAATTTTTCAGCATTATTCATTATGCATTCATTATTCAATTTTTAGATTCTGTAATATTTTAGAATAGAGAAAAATGGCAAAGGCTTGAGCTACGAAAAGAGAGAACGACGTTCCTCCCTCACTGTCGCTATTCATCTCCATCGCTAAGATTATTCTAAGTTGTGGTATGATGATTATGTCTATTGTGATTTCCGTTGTAATCATGAGTAGCTAAACTTATCTGTTAGGGTTATGAAAACCTTGTAAGATACTATCTATTAACTATGAGTTTGTGAATTCTTGATGTGTTATGCTACTTATATCATTACTCTCTTCGTTTTGATTGAATTCTCATGGTTGCAAACATAGAGAACACGCCATTATAGCATTAACTTGTTCAAGAGAAAAGCTACATGTTTGGAAAAGAGAGTGTGACAAAAAAATAGGGTTTCCAACCCCTATTTACACGTTAATACCTTAACCGGATTAACTTCTTGGAGAGTTTGTACCATTTGTTATACACTTTAGGCTCGAGAGAGCTAAAGTGAAATAAATCCTTGATGGTTGAGAAACACTTGGATTTAGAATTAGAATACGATTCTCTATAAGTGCATGCATGTCTAAATTCCATATTACTCATAGTTAATAGAGAAGTAGAAACTACAAGGTGGATATAACCCTAACTTATCATTCTTTGTGATTAAATCTTACTAAACAAATCATTCCATCCTTACTTTGATAATTTTAGCTCACGCCTAAAGCAAACCCCCCTTTTTCCTTCGAATTTTTGACCAACAGTCTACTAATAATTGCAACACTTAGTGACCAGAGTATTCCCTGTGGGATTCGACACCCAACCCAGTTGGGTTCTATATTTGACAGCGACCTCTTACACTTTCTAACGAGAGTTGTAATTTGGGCGTATCAAATTTTGGCGCCGATGCCGGGGAGTACAGTTGTCTACTAAGTTTGTGATAGTTACTAGACCCTTTGGTCAAAGATTCTATACTTTTACTTTTTGTTTGTTGTTTTTGTTTTGTTCAGGATTGGTAGAGTACATGCCAAATACACAAAGATCTGGTCAGCCATTATTACCCATAAATCCTGAACCACAACTTATTAGCAGAATGGATGCACAACGAGACATTGAACGGATGGCTGCTCAATAGGAGCAGGCTAGATTAGCTGCATTGGCAGCTGCTCAAGTGCATCAACAGAATATTGATAACCCAGGTCGGGCAACAAATCTTGATGATGAGGACCTAGGTGATGATGAGTTATTAAATCCAAGGCGTGCAGATGAGGTGGCAGCGCCTGTGAATAGGAGAGATCATCAAGCTAGAATGAGACCTGAACGTCGAGCTGTGCAGGCTCCTTTTGATGATGATGATGACGATCTGGGTAGGGCTGGTGCCACAGGGGCTATTATTACTTCTCCCTTGGCACCTGGAGCCAAGTTCAATATCCCTAACACCATGATTCAGCTATTGCAACTCAAGGGGTTATTTGGTGGTCTTGTAGGAGATGATCCGAATATGCATCTGATTAATTTTATCTCAACATGCAAGGCGTTTGACAATCCAGGGGTTGGACAGAATGCGATCCGGCTGCACTTATTTCCATTATCTCTATCTGGAGAGGAAACTCTATGGTTGAACGAGCTAACTCCTGACTCTATTACTAATTGGAGTCAATTGAAAGACACTTTCCTAGAAAGATTCTATCCGTCATCCAAGAGAGCACAATTAAGAGATGATATAAGCAATTTTCGACAGCTTCCAACTGAAGCTCTCCACGAAACATGGGAGAGGTTCAAGAAGAAGCTTATGTGGTGCCCAAATTATCATATGACCAATGTCCACTTGATGGAGATATTATACAGGGCTTTGAACTCGATGACTAAGCCAGTAGTCGATAATGTTGCGGGTGGATCATTCATGGACCTTACTTTTATTGAGGCAAGTGATATGCTAGATTACATGATAAAGCAGAGTAGAGCTTGGCATACCAGGGATTTTGAGGTAGCAAGCTCTACTGTATCTACTGGCTTGATGGCAGAACAAAGGCGAAGAGCAGAGGAACGTGACCAGGATATGGTTCACATGAAAATGTAGATGGATCTTCTTACCAAGCATTTATTATGAGGGAAGACAGAAAAGGTAACGGCCGTTGTATCACAGAGAAGAGATGACTCCGATTCTGAAGAGGAAGCGAATTATTTAAATAATCAAGGGGGTTTCCGAGGCAATTCCCAAGGAAACCAAGGTCGGAACTATTATGATAAATCTGGATACAAGGATCGCGATCAAGGGAGTTGGAAGAATAAGACTGACAGGAGTGGTTTGTACGTTCCTCCTGGAAATCGTGAGGCTACGGCATCTGGCTCTAGGAAGATGTCCATGGAGGACATGATGGCTAAGCTGTTGAAAGGAGTGGAGGCAACTAACACGGGAGTAGCTGAGGTAAAAAATGATTTGTCCTCAATAAAGCAATTGGTTGACTCGTATTCCACTTTAATAAAATAGCTGGAACAACAAATGAGTCAACTATCAGCGGCATTCAATCAAAGAAAAGCTGGCACTTTACCTAGTGACACTGTGCAGAATCCAAGGAATGATGGATCATGTTTGGATATTACTACCAGGAGTGGTAAGGTGTTGGAAAACCCTTCCAAAGGCAAGCTTGTTGTTGATAATATAGAAGAGAATGTGATTGAAGCAGATTGTGATGATTCTGTAGAAGTTGAAATTCAGGATGGGAACATTCATGATACTACACCTAGATGTCAACAGCCTAAAAATATTGATGATGGGAAGCATAATAAAAAGGAAGTGGTGGAGAAAACTCTTCCAAATCCACCACCACTTTTTCCTCAGAGACTAAAGAAGAAGGCTGATGACACCAGGTTTAGTAAATTTATGACCATGTTGAAGCAGTTGACTATTAATGTGCCTTTGGTGGAGGCACTGGAGCAGATGCCAGGGTACGCCAAATTCATGAAGGACCTTTTGACAGAGAAAATGGCAGCAAGCTATGAGCTGGCAGATAATTTTCATCATTGTAGTGCAATTGCCACGAGGTCTTTAGTACAGAAAAAGGCAGATCCGGGTGCTTTCACTATTCCTTGCAAGGTTAAATCTTTAAACTTTGCTAAGGCTTTATGTGATTTAGGGGCTAGCATTAATTTGATGCCACTAGCCATCTATAGACAGTTGGGGTTGGGCGATCCTACACCAACCAACATGCGGTTTGTAATGGAAGATAGCTCGGTAAAACGACTTGTTGGTATCTTGCATGATGTATTAGTGAAGGTTTCTACCTTCGTTTTTCTGCAGACTTTGTTATTCTGGACTGTGAGGTGGATTTTGAGGTGCCCATAATCTTGGGTCGACCTTTCCTCGCAACAGGAAGTGTACTTATTGATTTACGAGCAAATAAGCTTTTATTTCGGATGAATGAAGAAGTGGTATGTTTTGATGTAAGCAAATCAATGAAGCAGCCCAAAGATATGAATGTGTTTTCTATAGCTGATGTTTATCATGAGGATGAGAAGGAATTATCATTAGAGAAACAGCTTACTGTCGAGCCATTGGCTGTTATGCTTTTGAACTTGAGCATGAGGATGTTGAAGAGTACGAATAAACTATCTGTGTTTTGATAGGAATGGGGTCGTATTCATATGCCCACAAGAAGCTGGACCTCGACCTTAAGAATCGACCTTCACCACGGGCGAAGCCACCAGATATCTTGATGAAGTCTGAGTAATCGAGATAACTATGTCGTGCCGCGATAATAAATCAAGCGCTACATGGGAGGCAACCCATCATGTTTCATCATTTTTTTAGGATTTTGTTTTTCATAAAGAAAAGTTCAAAAAGAAGAGTCAAGCCGTGACCACAACTAAGGCACTTGGTGGGAGGCAACCCATCCTTCTAATCATTTTTGTTGTTTTTGATTAAGTGTAGGTGCAAGATGTATAAAGTGTAGGTGCAAGATGTATAAAGGAAGAGATTAGTCCTAAATTTTGATTTGGAAGCGAGCTATAATAAAGGTGGTAAGTTAGGAATGATGGAGCAAAGGCTATTGGCTAGGCGTTGCCTATGCCAATCTAGGCAACGGACAAGGCATTGCCTATGCTCACTGCCTCACATAGGCAATGGACAAGGCATTGCCTATGCCAATCTAGGCAATAGACAAGGCATTGCCTATACTAATCTAGGCAATACCATAGGCGCCGCCTATGCCATTGCCTATGCTCACTACCTCACATAGGCGATGGAAAAGGCATTGCCTATGCCAATCTAGGCAATGGACAAGGCATTGCCTATACTAATTTAGGCAATACCATAGGAGCCGCCTATGCTAGCATAGGCAAAGCAAAAGGCGCCACCTACTTATACTTTTTTGCCTCCTAACCCGATTGGAAATGGATCAAAACCGACCGATGGCTAATTCTTTAAATAGATCCTCAACATTAGAACACAATGCCATTGTTTACTCAACCTAGGCGCCGCCCAAGCTCTCATACTCTCTCCAAGTTTTTCTTATTTCTCATCTAATCTTGCAAGCTCATCTTCTTGATCCATCACCAAGTAAGTTATTCTTTTATATTCCGTAGTTGTTGAAATGCTACACTTATAATGGTTTATTAGATTTTGATGTGGTACTTGGTGATAAGAATATGGATGGGTTGTTATAATGCATATCATTGAGTGAAAGGATTCTTGTGGGTATTCTTGACTTTACTCTGACTTGTATTAATTGGTATTCACTATCATATTTTTTTTAAGGATTCGAATTTGTGAAGTAATGCATAATCTTGAACGTTGTAAGCTTGAATGTTTGAATGACTCGTTCATCGAGGTACTGATTATGATTGACCACAAGCATAAGATGGTGTGATTATTTCTATGCAAAAACCTGATAAGATCTCTATGTGGTAGTCTTGTTCAAAAAGTGCATTAAGCCATTGAAATAAAGTTGGAAAGGATAGTCAAGATTACATGAAAGTATTACTGCGCTAAACATGTTGTTGGAACATACCGCCTAAATGTATGTCGATGAAGTCTGAGTAATCGACATCACTCACTTAATTAGTCTATACCAATAAATTAAGTATGGGGTGGTGCCATCACTGTTTGTTGTTCGATTATAGTGAATCTTCCGAGATGAAACTAACATGACTCTATTGTGATCTCAGGTAGAATGGCCCCAAAAGGACGACAAGGAGAAGAAAAAGTGTCCGCCTCACAGAAAGGTCAGAAAAGGTCAAGAAAAGACCAAGCTGAGTCCTCCTCTCTGCAAGTGCCTTGACTCACCTTTTGGTAAAGTGCCAGACTCAGATGTGGAGGAAAACTCTGATGACGACAACTCTAATGATGATTTCGACGCAGGGGGTATGACCCCGGATATAGAAGAAGAGTCCGACTAATCAGGTTTTGCTTATTTATTTCCACTGAGGGCAGTGTATCCCATCTAAGTATGGGGTGAGGGTATATGTCTGCTGTATTGTACTTCTTTGCCTACATTTATTCATGTTTATTTGAATTAGTCGTATTTAGTTAGTCGTAATTAGTCAGTTAGATTTAGTTTTAAGATTTAGTTTTTAGATTTATTTTGCATGAAATTTTTCTGATAGACGGCATGGTATTATAACAAGAGTTTGTGTTGAATCATTTCTATTGAGACACTTAGGCTCTAAGTTGTGACTCACTATGTGATAAATTATAGTGGTTTAATTCATTCATCTGTTGGGTCAAGAATCTATAATGCTCCCAATGAAGTTGACCATGTGCCTTGTGTGTGTGAGGTTATTGTATATTCTTTGTTGTGACTGATGCTAGAACTTGCCTAGTGTGTGTGTGAAGCAAAATAAAGATTGTGAGTTTAGGAGATGATTTACGCATTTCTTTGGCAACCCTGAAATTGTTTACCTTCTTTTTACCTACCTTTGTACATTGTCCTAGTGAACACTCTTTGAGCCTTTAGCTATCTTCTTTGGCAGCCTCATATGTAGCCTAATCCATTTTTTTTCAAGACCATACATTTGATCCAAAAGCTCCTAAGTGCTTTAAATTGAAGAATGAAGTTGAGTAGAGAGTGAGGAAAATAAGAGAAAAATGGTGAGAGTAATGCCCCAGAGTGTATTGGTACTTGAAAATGTTGTGAAAAAGAGTGGTTATCATAGGGATGCTTATAAAAAAATAAAGTAAAAAAAAAAGAGAAAAGAAGAAAAAAATAATATAAAAAAGGATGGGTTGTATATTCCCATCATTGTGTTTATGATTGAATAGCAAATTGGGTGAAAGGGGGTTGGTAGATGAAAGGAAGGTAGAGTGGTTGTTAAGAGTTAGTGTAAATGACATAATGTAGTGTATTAAAGCGCTTAGGGAACATAGTCACTATTTCTGGCCAAAATAGTCTTACCTGTCCCTTAGCCTACATTACAACCTGTAAAGACCTATTTGATCCTAAGCTTAGCATTCTGATATTAGTAGAGCATTACACTAAAGGCAAGCCTACGGTCATCAGTTGCAATATAATAATTCTTTGTAAGAGTGAGCGCAAGGAAAGTCTTATACCCATGTTTCGAAAAATGCAAAACTATGAGTGATTATGGGTGATATCTTGTGTGAGCACACATGGTTGATGATTGTTGGGCAGTTTTATATGATTTTTTCTAACTTAACTTGTGTATGCGAATTGACCATCCTAATGAGTCTATGTTGGAGGTTGAGTTGTTTCTAGTAGTGATCAAGAAACCTACTCTTTGTTAATAATTGTCGTGCATGTCTTGTTGAACATTTTGTGTTGCTATTGTGAAATTCTAGTTAGGTATTTGCATGGATGTAATATTTTGTTTGAGGACGAACAAAGCTTTAAGTGTGGGATGGTGATGTTGGGCGTATTTATACGTCTAAGCACCATAATTTACCCATGTTTTAGCTAAGTTTTGAGGATAAAATGTATAATTCTTGCACTTTTAGTCCAATTTCCTTTAAGTGATCTGACCTATATGATTAGCATGTTTTAAAGTACTAATGATGAAGATTTCAGCACTTTGTGGACCTATGGGCAGCAAAGGAAAACTTCATATAAGAGGGAAGGCAGCTTTTGAACTAAATGTGATGCATGGGAACTTCTTCCCGGGCAAATGCAGTATTTTTAAATACTTAGGGATGCAATAGCAACTTAGTGGACAAGGATGTTATAAAAACCTTATTACGGAATTTTTCAGCATTATTCGTTATGCATTCATTATTCAATTTTCAGATTCTGTAATATTTTACAACAGAGAAAAACGGCTAAGGCTTGAGCTACGGAAAGAGAGAACGACGTTCCTCCCTCACTGTCGCTATTCATCTCCATTGCTAAGATTATTCTAAGTTGTGGTATGATGATTATGTCTATTGTGATTTTCGTTGTAAGCATGAGTAGCTAAACTTATCTGTTAGGGTTATGAAAACCTTGTAAGATACTATCTATTAACTATGAGTTTGTGAATTCTTGATGTGTTATGCTACTAATATCATTACTCTCTTCGTTTTGATTGAATTCTCATGGTTGCAAACATAGAGAACACGCCATTATAACATTAACTTGTTCGAGAGAAAAGTTACATGTTTGGAAAAGAGAGTGTGACAAAAAAATAGGGTTTCCAACCCCTATTTACACGTTAATGCCTTAACCGGATTAACTTCTTGGAGAGTTTGTACCATTTGTTATACACTTTAGGCTCGAGAGAGCTAAAGTGAAATAAATCCTTGATGGTTGAGAAACACTTGGATTTAGAATTAGAATACGATTCTCTATAAGTGCATGCATGTCTAAATTCCATGTTACTCATAGTTAATAGAGAAGTAGAAACTACAAGGTGGACATAACCCTAACTTATCATTCTCTGTGATTAAATCTTACTACACAAATCATTCCATCGTTACTTTGATAATTTTATTTCACGCCTAAAGCAAACCCCCCTTTTTCCTTGGAATTTTTTACCAACAGTCTACTAATAATTGCAACACTTAGTGACCAGAGTATTCCCTGTGGGATTTGACACCCAACCCAGTTGGGTTCTATATTTGACAGCGACTGCTTACACTTTCTAACGAGAGTTGTAATTTGGGCGTATCACCTAGCCCTCCCCGGGAGATCTATAGAGCCATCAATAGTACCTAGGGCCTAGACTAAAGGCCCATCACTTTCCATAAAGCCTGTCGTTACACATCAAGAGGATGTAGATATTAGTGCTGATATGAAGATAGTAAAGTAGAGAGAGGCTCCAGATTGGAGGAAATAAGGTGAGGGGACACCAGCAACTTCTTGTTCAGTCCCAGCTTTAACCTCAGTGCCAGTGAGTATATCGTTAGAGCTTACTTTCCTATTCACTATATATCATGCTACATGTATGATTACTATATTAAGAGAATTTTTAAAGAGCTTAGTGGATAGCTAGAGGGCCACCAATGCCAGGTTGAGGGTTATTAAGAATGAGATAACTACCCTCTATGAGCAGATAAGATTAAGGGTTAGGAATAGATTTTAGAAGGCAGAGGCTAGATGGGAGGCCGCGCAGAGATTTGCACTGTCTGAGCTATATGCTGACTTTTAGACATGGCTCGATGAGTTTGAGAGATGGGTTACAGCCCAATTCATAGAGACAGATTCTCCAGATCTAGTCTAGATGAGAAAGGATTTTGATACACTATGAGCAGAGGTATGTGATAACGCTCAAACTACAGCTCCCGTAAGAGTGTAAGCGGACGCTGTCAAATATAGAACCCAACTGGGTTGGGTGTCGAATCCCACAGGGAATACTTGGTCACTAAGTAAGCAAAGATTATTAGACTTTTGGTGAAAGTTCCGTAAAAAGGGGGGATTTTGTAGTGTGCAATAATGTAACAAAATAATAAAGTAAAAACGGCAAATAGCAAAGTAAAAAGAAAGAATGTTTAGTAAGATTTTTAATCAATAAGAATTGGAATTTGGGGTTATGTCCACCTTTTGAGTTGTACGTATCTATTGACTATGAGTTATGCGGAATTCAGACATGCATGTGCTTATAGAGAATTGTATTCTAGGGTAAATCCATGCGTCTTTCGACCATCAAGGATTATTTCACTTTAACTCTTTCAAGCTTAAAGCGTATCTAATGGTACAAATTCTCCAAGAGGTTAATCCAGTTACGGCACTGACTTTTTAACAGGGGTTGGTGCCCAATTATCTTGACATTATCTCTTTTCCAGACATATAACTTTTCTTTCGAACAAGTTAATGCTATACTGGCGTATTCTATATGTTTACAACCACAAGAATTTAAATTAAGATGAAGAGAATAATGATATAAGCAGCATACGTGGCACGAATTCACAAACTCATAGCAATAGATAGTAGTTCATAAGGCTTCCATAACCCTAACCGAGAAGCTTAGCTACTCATGGGTGCAATGGAAATCACCATAGTCATTATCATCATACCAATATAAGGATCTTACGTGTAGTATATGTTGGTAGGGCTTTGTGGCATGAAGACCTTGCAAGTAGCGGTTCTCTTGTTGTGGAAATTTTAAGTCGAATAGATGAAGAGAAAGTAAATAAGAATTAATTGAAAGCAAATTGTTTAGAGTTGTAGATGAATGAATTAAAATATGAATGATGAGAATAATGAGAATTATCAGAATGATTAAAAGCTTCAGCAAAATAGGGTATTTATAATACACATATCCTATTCCTACTAGGCTACTGCGTACTTATCCTAATCCTAATAAATTACTCCATCATTATCCTAATCCTAATAAGTTACTGCTGATCCCCAAAGTCTTGAGAAATGTTGCTTTTGCCCGGGACAGGTTTCCCACGCGTCGTTTTTAGTCCTAGGCGTCCAAGATCTGCTCTCCTTCTTTCGTGAAGCTTCCTTTGGCGTCAAGTTATCCATAAAATACTGAAATCTTCATCATTTATATCTGAAAACTTGCTAATCATGTTTGTTAGCTCGCTTACAGGAAAAAGGACTAAAACTGCATGAGTTATATATTTTTTCCTCAAAACTTAGCTAAACTATGGGTAAATTATAGCACTTTAGGCGTGTAAATACGCCTATCATCAACACCCCACACTTAAAGCTTTGTTCGTCCTCGAAAAAAATATCATGTCCTTCTAAACATCCACTTAGGGTTTCACAGTAACAACACAAAATATTCATCAAGACAGGCACGACAATTATTAACAAAGAGTAGTTTTCTGATCACTTCTAGAAACAATTCAACCTCTAATATAGACTCGTGATGATGGTTAATTCGTATTCAAAAGTTAAGGCACAAAGATTTATACACAACCACCCAAAACTCATCAACCATGTGTATCTCACAAAATATAACCCATAATCACTCACAAGTATTGTATATATTTCGAACATGGGTATAAGATTATCCTTGCTCTCACTCTCACAAAGAATTCATATGTTGCAACTGATGACCATAGGCTTGACCTTAGTGTAATGTTTCACTAAATATCAGAATGCTAAGCTTAGGATCAAATAGGTCTTTTTCAGGTTGTAATGTAGGCTAAGGGATGGGTAGGACTATTTTGGCCAGAAATAGTGACTATGTTCCTAAGCGCTTTAATACATCACATTATGCCATCTATGCTTTCTTTCAAACAACCTTTCTACTTTCTTTTAATCTACCACCCTTTCTCACCTCTTTTGTTTTTCAATTTCTTTTTATTTTTCTTTTCCTTTTTTCTTTTCATAACACACCTCTTATGATAGCAATTATTTTTCATAACAAATTCAACCACCAATACATTCTAAGGCACTATTCTCACCCAATTTCCTATTATTTTGTCACATTACTTTACAAATTAAAGCACTTAGGAATTTGGATCAAATTATGGTCTTGAAAAAAAAATAGATTAGGCTTACATATGAGGCTGTCAAAGAAAATAGGCTAAAGGCTCAAAGGGGGTTATCTAGGATGATGTCCATGGGTAGATAAAATGAAGGTAAACAATCATAGGTTGCCAAAGAAATGCCTAAATCATCTCCTAAACTCACACTCTTTATTTCTCTTTACATACATACCAGGCAAGTTCTAGCATCAGCCACAAACATAGAATATACTATCATCTCGCACACACAAGGCACATGGCCGACTTTATTGGAAGCAGTATAGACTCTTGACCCAATAGATGAAGGAATTGAACCAAATAATTATCATATAATGAGTCACTATTAGAGCCTAAACGTTTTAATAGTAATGGTTTTATCACAGACTCTTGTCGTAATACCATGTTGCCTATCAGAACAATTTCATGCAAAGTTAAAAATTTAAAAATTAAAAAAAAATTTAACTACTAAAAAAAAAAAAAACCATAAATAAATGCAAATGCAGATAAGGAAGGTTAGCATACAAAACAAACAACCATAAATAAATGCAAATGCAGATAAGGAAGGTTAGCATGCAAATACCAGCACCCCACACTTAGACAGGACACATTGTCCTCAGTGGAAAATAAATAAGAAGAACCTGGTTAGTCGGACTCCTCCTCTATGTCTGGGGTCATACCCCCTTCGTCGGAATCATCATCAGAGTCGTCGCCATCAGAGTTCTCCTCCACGTTGGAGTTTGGCATTCGACGATCATCATTGGTTGGCACATCGTCATCAAGTGGTTCCTCGAAGTGTACACCTACTCCACACATTGCCCTTGCATGCTCATCATTGGGTAGTCATAATCCAACTATTGGAGCTCTACAGCAGTTGGAACACGACCTCCGCTCATCATGGTAAATCGAGTCATGCCATAAAGATGGCGAAAGAAACTCTCATCCCGAGCATGCCTTTCTGCAGTGGTAAGGTTGACGCCATGCGTGGTTTCAGCATCTTTAACCTTTGTGAGGTCAACCTTCTTTGGGTTGTGTGGAAGCTTATGATTAGCCGGTTCCTCTTCGATGTCCTCCTTTCTCAATATTGCGGTCAACAGATTGCCAAAGCTGAAATGGGACCTCTTGTGTAGCCTGGCCTTTCGCATTGTAGATCGAATAATTGCCCCAATATTGATAGGAACATTCGTCATCAACGTGTACACCAAGAACACTCTATCTTGTGTAATCTTCGTGTACTGGGTCCCTGGAATCAGACAAGAGTTGATTATTCGCATCCATATCCGCGCTTCTCTATTCAAGGAAACATATGGGAAGGTGTTGTGCCGACCGGTGTCCTTGTGTCTGCTCCATCGTGCCATAGATCTTGTTCCGCACAATGTGTGTCTAATGGCCCTGTACGGCAGTCTGTTATACAGCTCCTTGAGTGGTGATGGATCAACAGATGGCAAACCCAGAAAGGAGTTGAAGAACTCTGCATTTAGTTGCAGAACTTGGCCCCGAATCTTTACTTCACTCCCTGTAGTTTTTGGTGACTACTTGGCATAGAATTCTCGTGTTAGATCGAGATTGCATTCTCCCATATCTCAGAAGATGAAATCAAGATGTAACGCCATGATCTTGGCCAACATGCGAGGTTCTTTCTTTGCTAGGCTTTTCTTGTGTATCAACTCCACATGAACATATTTTTTCTCTTTATTGTTCCTATACCACTCTTTTTCTTCCTCCTCTATGACCCATTTAATTCCAAACATACGGCGAGGTATTTTCAGTGAGGAGGATTCTCCTTGCTCTTTTCGTCCCCTTTTTTGGCCTTTTTGTGAAGTGGTTGCTTTCTCTTTCCCTTGTCTTGATTTTGGTGCCATTGTACCTGAGATTAAAATAATAGTCATGTTAACTTCATCTCGGTGGATACAATCAATAAACACGCAGTAGTGGCATCACCCCACACGTAGTTTGTTTGTACGAACTAGTGAAGTGAACGATGTCGATTACTCAGAGTTCATCGATATACGTTTAGGTGTTATGTTCCAACAATATAATTAGTGCAGTCATACTTTTCGTATCATCTTAACTATCCTTTCTCAATTCTAGATCATGTAATATTGGTAATGCTTTCATGTTTTGGACTAATGCATCACTTTGAATAAAACTACTACATAGATATTGTATCAATTTATGGCTTGGAATAATCACAATATCTTATGTTTGTAGTTAACCAGGATTTTCATCGCAATAAACAAGTCATTCAAGCAAGCTTTCAAGTTACAAGGTTATGCAATGTTCTAGACTATGTCAATTCCGCAAAAGTATGACATTGTATCAAAATCAAATACAAGTTGGAAACAAGTCAAGAGCAACCTTACGTATTCTTTCACTCACTTAGTTTCACCACAACAAATCAACCATATTCAAATCATCAATACTACTTCAAGATTAAACAATTCATTATAGACATAGTAGTGTAGTACTTACGGAACATAAAAGAAGAACAAAGAAGTACTTACTTGGTTGATGGCCTCGGAAGATGTTCTTGCAAAGTAAAAGAGCAAAAGGAAAATATTTGGGAGAATTTGGAGAGGTAGGTGGTGCTTTAGGGTGAATTGCAATGTGTTTTTGATTTAAGACTAAGGTTCTATTTATAGGACAAGCTTGGGTCGGGTCTTGACCCATTTGGAATCAGATTTGGAGACCAAAAGTGACCATAGGCGGCGCCTAAAGCTTTGCCTATGCTTGGCATAGGCGGCGCCTTTTGCAAAGCAATGTTGAGCATAGGCGGCGCCTATGCTATGGCATTGTTAGGCATAGGCGGCGCCTATACTATGGCATTGTTGAGTATAGGCGGCGCCTATGCTATGGCACTCTAGAATCCGAGAGCTTAGGCCATAGCATAGGCCTTGCCTTGTTCGTGGCCTAGCTTTACATAGGCCTTGCCTTGTTCTTTGCCTATATTTTCATAAGCAATGCCTAACCCATAGCCTTTTGCTTCTTCATTCCTAACTTACCACCTTCAACATGCAATACTTCCAACTCAAAATTTGAAACCAATCTCCTCCTTTACACCTCTTGTACCTACATTCACTCAAAAACAACAAAAACGATTAGAACAATGGGTTGCCTCCCATCAAGCGCCTTAGTTTCGGTCGTGGCTTGACTCTTCTTTTTGGATTTTTATTTAGTAAAAACAAATGCAAAGGAAACAAAAAAAAACACGATGGGTTGCCTCCCATCTAGCGCTTAATTTATTGTCGCGGCACAACATAGTTACCTCGAGTACTTAGACTTCGTCGAGATAGATGGTGGCCATATAGTTCATCGAGTCAAGGGGGCCGATATATGGTTTTACTCGTTGGCCATTCACCTTAAAGACAACACCATTATTGTCTTCTAGATCAACTACTCCAGACGAGTAGACTTGGCTAATCTTGTACGGACCAGACCATTTGGACCTTAACTTACCTAGGAATAGCTTTAGTCTGGAATTAAAAAGAAGTACCGTATCACCCTTTTGAAAGTTTCGTTGAACAATCCGCTGATCATGATACTTTTTCGTCCTCTCTTTGTAGAGGTCTGATCTTTCATATGCATGTAGACGGAATTCATCCATCTCATTCAGCTGTTCCACCCTCAAGTTCATAGCATCATCCCAATTCAAATTCAGTTGCTTCAACGCCCACAATGCTTTATGCTCGAGCTCAATGGGTAAATGACAAGCTTTACCATAAACTAGTTGGTACGGGGACATGCCAATTGGCGTTTTGAATGCAGTCCTATAAGCCCATAGTGCATCGTCCAGCTTCCGAGACCAATCTTTCCTATTCGCATTTACAGTCTTAGCAAAGATTTGCTTGACCTCTCGATTGGAAACCTCGACCTGTCCACTAGTTTGTGGGTGATAAGGCGTGGCTACCTTGTGTTGCTTGACACCATATTTTGCTAACACGGATTTGAACAGTTTGTTGTAAAAGTGAGATCCTCCATCACTTATAATAGTATGTGGGACCCCAAAACGAGAGAAGATATTTTTCTTCAAGAATGCAACAACACATTTTCCTTCATTATCAGCCAATGCTACTGCTTCGACCCATTTTGAAACATAATCTACAGTAACTAGGATATATTTCATTCCAAATGAATTCACGAATGGACACATAAAATCGATACCCCATACATCAAAGAGCTCGATTTCAAGAATTTTTGACATAGGCATTTCATGATGCTTCGAAATTGTGCCTTGTATCTGACATTGGTCACATCTTCTCACAAATTCATAGGCATCTTTAAATATCGAAGGCCAATAATAGCTACTTTGCAATACCTTCCTTGCTGTCCGATTACCTGTGTGATGTCCCCCAACTTGGGAAGTGTGACATGCTTCTAATATATTCAGCACCTCAACATGGGATATGCATCGCCTTATAACACCATCCGCGCATCGTCTAAACAAATATGGCTCATCCCAGAAGTAGTGTCTCACGTCATGCATGAACTTCCTCTTTTGATGAAATGATAGATTCGTAGGCATCACATTACTTACCACGAAGTTTGCAAAATCTGCATACCATGGTAACTCATCCATCATTGTGGCTAAAATCTCTTCATCAGGGAAGGTATCATTAATCTCAAGATCTTGCTGTGCTATATTCTCATTCTCGAGTCTAGATAGATGATCAGCCACTTGGTTTTCGCAACCTCTTCTATCTTTTACCTCGAAATCAAATTCTTGCAGCAACAATACCCATCGAATTAGCCTTGGTTTTGCATCTTTCTTTGTCATCAGATATCTAAGGGCTGCATGGTCTGTATGAACTATCACTTTGGTTCCCAACAAATAAGCACGAAACTTTTCGAAGGCATACACAACTGCTAGAAGCTCTTGTTCTATAACAGTATAGTTTTTCTGGGCTTTGTTCAAGACCTTACTCGCATAGTAGATTAGATGGAATAACTTTTCTCTTCTCTGGCCAAGTACAGCACCCAAAGCTACCCCGCTAGCATCACACATGACTTCAAACGGTAAAGACCAATCTGGTGCCTCCATGATAGGAGCTTCAATTAGCTTCTCTTTGAGGCATTCAAATGCCCTCACACAATCTTCATTGAAGTCAAACTTTGCATCTTTCTCCAAAAGTTTGCATAATGGACTAGCAATTTTGGAGAAGTCTTTGATAAACCTTCGGTAGAAACCTGCATGACCGAGAAAACTACGAACTCCTTTGACCGAAATTGGGGGTGGTAGTTTCTTGATAACTTTGATTTTAGCTCGATCAACCTCAATTCCTCTTTTGGAGAATTTATGCCCAAGAATAATACCTTCTTTCACCATAAAGTGGCACTTCTCCCAATTCAGCACTAGGTTGAATTCAACACATCTCTGAAACGCCATACTTAGATTTGTCAAGCACGATTTCAAACGACTCACCCACAACTGAAAAATCGTCCATGAATACCTCCAGCGTGTCTTCCACCATATCAGAAAAAATGGATATCATACAACGCTGAAAAGTGGCGGGTGCGTTACATAGCCCAAATGGCATACGTTTGAAGGCAAACGTACCATAGGGGATGTAAACATTGCCTTCTCTTGATCTTCGGGGGCGATACATATCTGATTATAGCCGGAATAACCGTCTAAGAAACAAACCAATCCTTTCCCTGCTAATCAATCAAGCATTTGGTCAATAAAGGGCATTGGAAAGTGATCTTTAAGGGTCCACGAATTCAGCTTACGGTAGTCCATGCATACTCTCCACCCTGTGACAGGTCTGAGTGGAATTAACTTATTTTTTTCATTTGCAACTACCGTCATATCACCTTTTTTTGGTACACATTGTACCGGGCTTACCCATTTACTGTCGGAGATTGGATACACAACCCCTGCATCTAACCATTTAATAATTTCTTTCTTCACCACCTCTTGCATAGGTGGATTTAGACGCCTTTGATGCTCAGTAGTGGGTATGCAATTTTCTTCAAGATGAATCTTGTGTGTACAAATCCCAGGCGGAATACCAATGATATCAGCAATGGTCCAACCGATGGCTCTCATGTACTTTCGTAGAACCATGATGAGATCTGCAACTTGCTGCTCACCCAAATATGTCGCCACAATAATCGAAAGTGTGTTACCACTTCCTAAGAATGCATACTTTAGATGACTAGGCAGCTCCTTCAATTCTAATGTGGGTGGCTCCTCAATAGATGCTTTAGCTGGTGGTGTAGGTCGGTTTTTGAGATCAAGGTCCAGCTTCTTAGGAGCATGAGGATATGTCCCTAATCCTGTTAGAGCACAAATAGTTTCTTCATACTTTTCAGCATCCTTATGCTCAACATTCATAAGCACAACCGCCAATGGGTCATCAACAAGTTGCTCCTCTACAGGTAATTCTTTCTCATCATCAACATAAACATCGGCTACCGAGAACACGTTCAGATCTTTGGGTTGCTTCATTGATTTACATACATCAAAGCAGACTACTTCGTCATTCATCCGGAATAGAAGCTCATTAGCTCTTAAATCAATAAGCACACTTCCTGTTGTAAGGAAAGGGCGCCCCAATATTATGGGAACTTCAGAGTCTACCTCACAATCCAAAATAATAAAGTCCGCTGAAAAGATGAATGAAGAAACCTTCACCAATACATCACATAAAATACCAACAGGTCATTTTACCGACCTATCAGCCATCACAAGCCTCATATTAGTTGGAGTAGGATCACCCAACCCCAACTTTTTGTAAATGGATAATGGCATCAAGTTGATGCTGTCTCATAAATCGCATAGTGCTTTGGCAAAATTCAAAGATCCAACAGTGCAAGGAATAGTGAAGGCTCCTGGGTCTGCCTTCTTCTGCACTAGTGATCTGGTAGCAATTGCACTACAATGATGAATAGCATCTGTCAACTCACCACTTGCTGCTCACTTCTTTGTTAAAAGATCCTTCATAAATTTTGCGTAGCCTGGCATTTGTTCTAGTGCCTCAACCAAGGGAACATTAATGGTCAGCTGTTTTAACATTGACATGAATTTATTGAACTTGGTATCATCAGCTCTCTTCTTTAATCTTTGTGGAAAATAAGGTGGTGGAAGGGGAATTGTTTTCTCCACGACTTTCTTTTCATCATGCTTAGGTTCGGAGATCTTTTTAGGCTGTGGACGTCGAGGAATGACGTCATGAACGTCTTCATCAGTTCCGACAGTGTCATCTTCTTCTGTATTACCAATGATATCTTCGGCCACTTGCTTGCTTTGGGACGAATTTTCCAGCACCTTACCACTTCTGGTAGTAACAGCCATGCATGTTCCATCGTTTCTTGGGTTTTGCACTGTGTCGCTCGGTAGGGTGCCAGCTTTTCTTTGATTTAATGTGGCTGAAATTTGACTCAATTATTGTTCCAGCTGTCTTATTAAAATGGAATGTGAGTCAACCAATTGCTTCATTGAGGCCAAGTCATTTATTACCTCAGATACTCCCGTGCTGGTTGCTTCCACTCCTTTCAACAGCTTAGCCATCATATCTTGCATTAACATATTTCCCGAACCAGATGCAGTGGCCTCTCGTCGTCCAGGAGGAATATACACGCCACTCCTGTCAGTCTTGTTCTTCCAACTACCTTGATCCCGGTCCTTGTTTCCAGAATTATCATAATAGTTCCGACCTTGGTTTCCTTGGGCATTGCCTCGGAAACCTCCCTGATTGTTCACGTAGTTGGCTTCTTCCTCAGAATTGGATTCCTTTCTTCCTTTTGACACAACTGCTTTGACTTTTTTTGGTCTTCCCTGATAGTAGATGCTTTGTAAGAAGATCCACTTGTGTTTTCATGTGCGCCAAATATTGATCACGTTCTTCTTCTCTTCTCCTTTGTTCTGTAGTCATGCCTATAGAAAAAGTGGGGCTTGCTACCTCAGAATCTCTGGTATGCCACGCCCTACTTTGCTTCGTCATCCGGTCTAGCATATCACTTGCCTGAACAAAGGTGAGGTCCATAAATGATCCTTCAGCCGCATTATCCACCACAGGTTTAGTTACTGAATTCAAGGATCTATATAGTATCTCCATCAAGTGAACATTGGTCATGTGATGGTTTGGGCACCTCATAAGCTTCTTCTTGAATCTCTCCCATGTTTTGTGGAGGGCTTCAGTTGGAAGCTATCGAAAATTGTTGATTTCATCTCTCAATTGTGCTCTCTTGGATGGCGGAAAGAATCTTTCTAGGAAAGCATCTTTCAATTGCCTCCAATTAGTGATAGAATCAGGAGTCAGCCCGTTCAACCATAGAGTTGCCTCCCCAGATAGAGACAATGGAAATAAGCGCAACCGAATTGCATTCTGTCCAACGCCAGGATTGTCGAATGACTTGCATGTAGAAATAAAGCTGATCAAATGCATATTCGGATCATCGCCTGCTAGTCCACCGAATAATCCCTTGAGTTGCAATAACTGAATCATGGTGCTTATTATGTTGAACTTGGCTCCGGGTGCCAATGGAGGAGGAATAATGGCTCCTGTGGCACCAGCTCCATCAAGATCATCATCATCATCATCAAATGGTATGGCTCGGCGTTCAGGCCTGAAACTAGCTTGACGATCTCTTCTGTTGGCTGGTGTTGCCATCTCAGCATCACGCCTAGGGTTTAGTAACTCGTCATCACCTAGATCCTCATCGTCAGGATTTGTTGCTCACCCAGGATTATCAATATTCTGTTGATGCACTTAAGCGGCGGCCAGAGCAGCTAGTCTAGCCTGTTCCTGTTGAGCAGCCCTTCTTTCAATTTTCTATTGAGCCTCCATTCTGCCAATACAATGTGGTTTAGGATTGAAAGGTAATAATGGTTGACCAGAACTTCGAGTATGGGGCATGCACTGGATAAAAACCTGTAGAAAATAAAAATAACAACTAAAAGTAAAGTAAGAGAATCTTTGACCAAAGGGTCTAGTAATTATCACAAACTTAGTTGACAACCGTATTCCCCGGCAACGGCGCCAAAATTTGATAACGCTCAAACTACAGCTCTCGTAAGAGTGTAAGCGGACGCTGTCAAATATAGAACCTAACTGGGTTGGGTGTCGAATCCCATAGGGAATACTTGGTCACTAAGTAAGCAAAGATTATTAGACTTTTGGTGAAAGTTCCGTAAAAAGGAGGGATTTTGTAGCGTACAATAATGTAACAAAATAACAAAGTAAAAATGGCAAATAGCAAAGTAAAAAGAAAGAATGTTTAGTAATATTTTTAATCAATGAGAATTGGAAGTTGGGGTTATGTCCACCTTTTGAGTTGTACGTATCTATTGACTATGAGTTATGCGGAATTCAGACATACATGTGCTTATAGAGAATCGTATTCTATGGTAAATCCAGGCGTCTTTCGACCATCAAGGATTATTTCAGTTTAACTCTTTCGAGCTTAAAGCGTATCTAATGGTACAAATTCTCCAAGAGGTTAATCTAGTTACGGCACTGACTTTTTAATAGGGGTTGGTGCCCTATTACCTTGACATTATCTCTTTTCTAGACATATAACTTTTCTTTCGAATAAGTTAATGCTATACTGGCGTATTCTATATGTTTGCAACCACAAGAATTTAAATTAAGATGAAGAGAATAATGATATAAGCAGCATACGTGGCACAAATTCACAAACTCATAGCAATAGATAGTAGTTCATAAGGCTTCCATAACCCCAACCGAGAAGTTTAGCTACTCATGGGTGCAATGGAAATCACCATAGTCATTATCATCATACCAATATAAGGATCTCACGTGTAGTATATGTTGGTAGGGCCTTATGGCGTGAAGACCTTGCAAGTAGCGGTTCTCTTGTTGTGGAAATTTTAAGTCGAATAGATAAAGAGAAAGTAAATAAGAATTAATTGAAAGCAAATTGTTTAGAGTTGTAGATGAATGAATTAGAATGTGAATGATGAGAATAATGAGAATTATCAGAATGATTAAAAGCTTCAGCAAAATAGGGTATTTATAATACCCATATCCTATTCCTACTAGGCTACTGCGTACTTATCCTAATCCTAATAAATTACTGCATCATTATCCTAATCCTAATAAGTTACTGCTGATCTCCAAAGTCTTGAGAAATGTTGTTTTTGTCCGGGACAGGTTTCCCATGCGTCGCTTTTAGTCCTAGGCGTCCAAGCTCTGCTCTCCTTCTTTCGTGAAGCTTCCTTTGGCGTCAAGTTATCCATAAAATGCTGAAATCTTCATCATTTATATCTGAAAACTTGCTAATCATGTTTGTTAGCTCGCTTACAGGAAAAAGGACTAAAAGTGCATGAGTTATATATTTTGTCCTCAAAACCGAGCTAAAATATGGGTAAATTATAGCACTTTAGGCGTGTAAATACGCCTATCATCAGTATGCTCTCTCATAGAGAGCCATATAGCAGTCACTCCCTCAGTATACTTCGGTGGTCCAGATTTTTCCTCCGTGCATACCAAGATAATTTGATTTATTTGTGGAGGATAATGAGGAGGTCCCAGCAGTTGGGTCCAAGAGAGGTCACATTGATGACTTACAGGACCCTGGTATGCCATATGACCAGGCCATTAAAAGGGCCATACATGTTTTGATGGAGACTGTATTTGTCGATAGGCAGAGGCATGCATTTATAGCAGTGTGTAAATCCTCTAGTAGTACACCACCACCACCACTGCCTCAACTAGCTAATATGCCCCCATCAAGGTATGCTCATGATTCAGGTGCCTAATGCATCCCAAGTATGTTCTCATTTCCCTGTTTTACTTTATTTAAGAGCATTAAGGACAGTGCATAATTTTTAGTTGGGGTTGTGCATACCATACCATCGTGGGTTTTAATTGCCATAATTCTTTTTTCGTCGGCCATGGTATGGCTATAGAACCGGTATGTCTAGGATAATTTTGTGTCGTATTGTGTTTTGTTTTGTATTGTGATGTCTTTTTATGTAATTAAGAGATTTTTAAGTATTTAGGGTAGTAGTCATGTTTTGATTGATTTTTGATACCCCTCAAAAAAATTGTGTTTATGAACTATGTAAATGTATATATGTGTGTGAACGTTTTGGATCTTATTCTGGCATTAGGATTAGGGACATGATAATCACTTGCTGACTATTGCATAAATTGGATAAGTAATAGTTAGTAATATAGACTATGCGCTATGTGTGTGTGAGATACTACCTAGTTTCTTTTGTATGTTGAATTTAGAACTCGCTTGGTTAGTCTAACCTAGGTTGAAAGATAGTTAGTTAGGACAATATCATAGGTCATCTTTTATTCCAGTCTACTTTTAGCCTAAATGACCTTTCATGTGTGAATTATATCCCTTTATCCCTGTTTTGAGCCTGGTAGCCTATGTTTTTTATTTCACCTATTCACCTTCTTATTGTGCTATAATGAACCTATTTTGGCCCTAGTCCTATTTGGACATTGTGCACCTCAACTCAAGAAAAATGCCTAAGTTGAGTGTGGCTATCATAGGGGTGCATAGTGTAAAGTGGGTATATAGAAGGGTAAAATAAGAGAAAAAGTTAGAAGGGCTGGGTGTGGTAGAAAAAGAACCAAAAAAGGAAGAGAAAAAGAAAATAAAATTGTGAAAAGTGAAAAAATAAAAGAATAAAAGAGAACACCCAACTTGAATGTGCAATAAAGAATAGAAAACGATAAATAAGGGTAGAATAGAAAGGAAATTGGCTAGTAAGTGAAACCCCAAGGATAGTGTAGTGCCAAGGAAGCTTAGTCATTTAATATGTCTATATGTACCATACCATACCCAAGCCTAAACCACAAGTCGAGAAAAGTCCTATAGTGATCCTTACTTGACTATCTAAAGACTAAGGTAAAGAAAATAAGGGCAAGCTTATGGTATTTGACATGCATTGATTAGAACTTCTCTTCTGAGTGTAAGTGTTTGTTGACTGTCCCTTCATTGACCTACATTATTTCATATGATTGAGTGGGATATCCTTGTTATAAGGGAACTTAAGTCATATTGCTAGCTATTTTCTTATTTCGGATAGTGTAACTTGTATATATGAGTGATTGTCTATTTCTAATGTAATTGTCATACCTTGATCCCATTGTGTCACAATGTTATGCTTCATGTACATACACAGTTTGTTTTGAAAAATAAGATTGAGAAGGGTGTTGTGTTCTGAGATTTAAGTGTTAACTAACTACATCGAATAGCTTAGATTCTCCTAGTTAAGCATGACTTTTATTTTTATTGTGTTTTATTGCTTGAGGACATGCAAACTTTCTAAGTTGAGGGTGTTGATGTGCTATGGAAATATAGCACCAAGTTTCTGAGGTTGTTTTGTTAAATATTATGCGTTTTGTATATGTTTTGCAAAATATCATGTTTTGGATGCTAAGTTCATGAAAAATATGAAAAAAGGTGTTTTGGCTCATTTTGGGAGAAATTACGGATGTTTGGGATACTTTATGACTTGTTCGTGATCAAAGCATGTTCGAAAATTGAAGAAGAGCTGAAAAGATGACTCCAGACACTTACAAAGTCAACATGTGGACCGCAAGTAGGCAAAGCAAGTGCCAGAAGTCCAAAATCCCGAGAGCTAACCTACAGAATTTTTGAATCTTGGTAACTACGCCCTATACCTGCGCCTACCCTACTGACCGCAGGTACTACCTACGCCCAGGGTCAGGGCGCAAGTGCAGACCATAAGTGAGTTCCCTGATGTCTTTCCTATCGATCTACCTGACTTTCCTCCTGAGTGTGATATAGATTTTACTAATAATCCTGAGTCAAGCACCCAACCTATCCTTACTACATCTTACCGAATGGATTTTGCTAAGATAAAAAAATATAATTATTCAGCTACAAGATCTTCTAGGTAAGGGATTTATGGAGCATCCCACCTTGGGGTGCTCCTATTCTGCATGAGAAAAAAAAAAGATAGTTCTATCTGTATGTGTATTGATTATAGGCAGCTGAATAAGGTGGCAATGAAGAATAAGTCTCCTATGCCTCGTATTGATGATATATTTGACCATCTTTATGATGTAGCCATGTTTTATAAGATTGACTTGTGATCTAGAAACAGTTGAGGATTCGAGTGGTGGACATCCCTAAGATATCCTTTAGAACTCGCTACGACCATTACGAGTTACTGGTGACTTCTTTTGGGATGACCAATTCTCCAAAAACATTCATGGACTTAATGAACTACATATTCAGGACTTATTTATAATCTTTAATAATCGTATTTATTGATGATATCCTTGTGTATTAGATGAGTAGAAGAGCATGAGATGTATTTGAGAACTATGATCCACATTTGAGAGATCGTCGCTTTATGCCAAATTCACAAAGTGAGAGTTCTAGCTTGATGCACTAGCATTCTTGGGGCATGCAGTGTCCAAGGATGGGATTATGGTAGACCCAACAAATATTGAGACCTTTCCTAATAGGTCTAGCCCTAGATCATTGACCAAGATTCACAACTTTATTAGATTGGCAAGCTACTACAAGCGATTTAGTAAGGTACTCACCTTTGTTGCTGTAACACCCTGAGTCTATACCCCGGATGCTACACGGTGCTCATAATCCTGAAAGACCACAAGCTAACCCATAACTGGTACCTATTACAATAGCTAAATAGTAATACTTTAATTATGCAGAAATTAGGAGGAAACTTGCCATTAGGTTTAAATCTAATATAAATACTAAAACCGAATATCTATCTAAAAATACACTAGTCTAAAAAGCCTCTACTGTCTGAACAAGGAGTTGATAGGAAAAGTCACCAACTAACTCCGACTACTAAAATAAACTGAGTACTGAAATACTGTAATAATAAATCTATCCTCGAACAATGAGGACTCACCACTAGTCTGCTGCTGATGGATTAGGCTGCTAAGTATGATCAGGAGCCCAAACATCTAAACCTATGATATAAGACATTATAGCACCAAAAAAAGGCATATGTCAGTACTTTGAACGTACTGGTATACTAAGTGAAGTAGGCTGACATGTGTGGGCTCATATGCATGAACAATAGCTAACTGAATAACATGAACATAACTACATGAGAGTACGTGCATGAATACATAAACTACAAATGAGTCATGATAATACTAGATACTGAGTTCCAAATCACTAGTTTACTAATATCTGAGTTCACTTATACTGTATTACTGTTAACTGAGTGGCTGTACCTAACATTCTTGATTTTGTGGAACTATTCTGAGTTTCGTACTGAACTAAGTGACAGTATTTGACAGTCCTAATTTCTGTAGAACTGAACTGATTTCCATTCTGAAGACTAAAACTGAGACTGTGGGAGGTAATCATCTAACTGACATGCCCATCTCTGAAATGATTGGGGTCCAACTTGTAACCTTAGTTGGAAGGGTGTCAGTACCGTGTCACGGGAAAAGACAAGACGAAGAGTCACCCTCAATCTGGCAGGTAAAACACCTCATCAACCCATAATCTAGCAGGTTGATGTCTCAACCAATGCTGGCTACATAGTTTTAGAACACAAGGACTGCTTCTAAGGATCACACCCTCTACTGGCAGGTGAGTCCCCATACTTGGGTTCACTCGGTGTTGAATCCTACTCCCAACTGAATAGACACTGAATTGATTTCTAAATTGTACTAGGCTGGACTGAACTGTTACTATTCATGTAAACAGACTGAACTGGACTAAGTGTACTACTGATCGTGGCATGACTGAGGTTAGTCTATAACTGACGCTGGCTCTAGGTAATCATCTAAATTTTTGGGTATTAAATACCCCCATGACTCGATAGCATTAAAGTAAAGCATCACTTGACCTTGCATAGCATAGAAATGTACACTTGTTCATAATGCATCTATTGATGCATTTTATCAAACATTTGAATGGCATGAAGTGATATACATGCTACATGAAATAATCCCACAATTTAATTCACATGAACAACTCATCAAATACTTGGAAGGCATTGTATATGTACATAGCACTAATCAATAGAGCATCACACAATTTCAAGTCTTTAAGAAAAATTCACATGATACTACCTACAAAATAATTGTTTTTACATAAATCTTGCACTTAATCATGGAATAGAAACCTAATCAACATTATAATCATGAATACACTTGAATCCAAATTATGGAAGTCATGAAATCAATTTACTTAAAGTTTAAAAGAGTTTCTTGAACTCCAAGGGGAGAAGGGACCCTTTGATGAACACTTTACATACCTTGGTATTCAAATTTGTGAAGAATGATGCAGTGTTCTAGAAGACTGAATCTTGAATTTGAGATCCTAAGGTTTGCTTCTTGAGAAATTTTGAGAAAGATGAATGGATTTTGCCTCTAAAGGGGCTTAATCTCGTGTTTTGGTGGCTTACATGAGGTGGGAAAAAACCCAATTACCCCTGAGGACACGGCTTTTTAATGACTAAAAACTAATTTTATGACTAGCAAATTGACGCACCGCATCATTGGCATCTATGCGATAGCCAATGCACCACATTGAGTCTACATCGATTCACTAAAATTTGCACTGGAAACTGGGTAAAATACTCATCGATGTGGTGGGCGATGCGGCGCATTAAGATCGCATCGATCCACTGATTTGAGCTTTCAAATGTGCATCAAATGAAGTCTGAAAAATCTAAAACTTGTCCGAGAACACCTACGGACATTCTTGATCATGATTCAACCTAAAAATCATCACTTCAAGTTCATGAGGGTTTTGAGATAGAGTCGCCAACCTACGAAGGATAAAATAACACTAAGTCTGAATACTTAGCTAAAATTTTCTAAGTATGGGACCCATTAAAATGATTTAAAGGTCTGAGTTAAGATTAAGATTTTGCGGGGTCTTACAATATCTCCCCCTTGGGAACATTCATCCTTGAATGAGACTTACTAAGCTCAGAATACTAATAGACAGGATTTAAATATGAGATATGCACAACTGTAACAAGATTTCATGACTGACATTACTAATATGCTTAAATTTCATAATAAACATGCACATCTGATGCATGAGTACGTGGCTAAACATAATTTGTGAATGTATGACTGAGATTGTTGATAAGTTGAGTTTCTTATGCTAAACATGCATATCCGATGCATGAATACATAACTAAAAAATGCAATGGTAACTGATACCAAGTCTATAAGGGAAATATGAGCATGAAATTTAGTAAGTTTAAGGTAAAACTGTTACCTTGGGTTGAGTCTGAGTTTGCGGAGAAGAGGTGAGTATACTTGGTTTGTATATCTTCTTTTGATTCCCAAGTATCTCCCTCAACGGACTGATTCCACCAAATAACTTTGACTAGATAGACCTTTTTGTTCCTCAGTCTGCGAATCTGATAATCAAGGATTTCGACTGGAATCTCCTCATAAGAGAGGTTGTTCTGAACGTCTATACACCTTATAGGGACTACAACTGCTAGGTCACCTATGCATTTCTTTAGCAAGGAGACATGGAACACTGGATGGACTAAAGCTAAGTCTAAAGGCAACTCGAGCTCGTAAGCTACCTTTCTGAAACGGCTGAGATTGGATAAGGTTTGACATATCGGGGACTGAGTTTCCCCTTCTTGCCAAACCTCTTCACTCCTTTCATAGAAAAGATCTTCAAATACATATAATCACCAACCTCGAACTTGAGATCCTTTCTCTGCATATCAGGGTATGATTTTTGTCAGCTCTGAACAGTCTTAAGTCTTTCCCTGATCAGCTGAACCTTTTCCAAGGTATCAAACACCAAGTCAGGCCCTACCACTGTAACCTCACCTACATCAAACCAACCAATAGGATACCTATATCTCCTCCCATAAATCATCTCAAACGGCAACATTTGAATTCTGGAATGATAGCGATTGTTATACACAAACTCAATCAAAGGCAAGTGTTCATCCCAACTACTCTTAAATTCTATCACACACGCTCGCAGCATATCCTCTAAAGTCTGAATGGTCCTATCTGCTTGACCATTTGTCTGAGGGTGAAAGGCTGTACTGAGGTGGACTTGGGTACCAAGACCCTTTGGGAAAATTTTCCTGAAATAAGAGGTCAACTGCATACCTCTATCTGAGATAATGAACAACAAAACTTCATGTAATCTGACCAACTCTCCGACATAGAGATTGGCATAGTCCTCAACCAAAAAAAGGTATGGAGTGGTAGGAAATGATCTGATTTGGTCATCCTATCTACAATGACCCAAACTAAATCATGTTGATGACGAGTATGACACAAACCCATCACAAAATCTATGTTCACTTCTTCTCACTTCCAAGTGGGAATACTGAACTCCTGTATGAACCCACTTGGATTTTGATGCTCAATCTTAACCTACTGATATGTTGAGAACTTATCCATAAACTCTGCAATATCTCTCTTTATTCACACTCCACCAATAGATCTCCCGCAAATCAAGGTACATCTTACTGGACCCTGCATAAATAGAGTAGCGCTTACAATGCGTTTCTGCTAGAATTCACTATCATAGATCATCTATACCTGGCACACATAGCCAAACCTGGCAGCGCAACACACCATCTCCCCCTTGGGAGAAAACTTTTACCTTCTGATCTCTGGTTGATTCTTTTAACTTGACTAGACTGGGATCCCTATCCTATTTTTCCTTCACCTCGAAAAACAGGGATGATTCTGAACTACTCTGCACCCATACATTACCTTCTGCTGAATTGACTAAGCAAACACCTAGTCAGGCAAGCTGATGAACTTCCTGAGATAACCTTTTCTTATGATACTACACATGATCAACACTACCCATAGACATCCTACTAAGAGCATCAGCCACTGTATTGGCTTTACTCGGATGATTTAGGACGCTCATGTCATAGTCTTTTAATAACTCCAACCACCTTATCTGATGGAGGTTTAGGTTATTTTGAGAGAAAACATATTGTAGGCTCTTATGGTCACTGAACACATCAACATGCACACCATACAATTACTGCCACCAAATCTGTAAGGCAAATACTACTGCTGCTAACTTAAGATTATGAGTTGGATAGTTCTTTTCATGGGGCTTAAGTGATCTAGAGGGGTAGGCTTTGACCTTACCTCTCTGTATCAAAACACACCCCAAACCAACCCTAGAAGCATCACAATATATAACGAAGCTACCTGAACCATCTAAAAGGGTAAAAACTGGAGCTTTAGTGAGTCAAGTCTTCAACTCCTGAAAACTCTTCTCACAAGAATCTAACCACTGGAATTTGACCTTTTTCTGAGTCAATCTAGACATAGGGGATGCAATAGATAAAAATCCCTCAACAAACCATTGGTAATAGCTAGCCAAACCCAAGAAACTCTAGATATCTGATGGAGAGATAGGTCAGGGATAGTTTCTCACTACTTTGGTCTTTTAGGGATCAACTCTAGTGCCCTCAATGGAAATGATATGGCCAAGGAAAGCTACTGACCATGGCCAAAATTTGCATTTATTGAATTTGGCGAATAGCAGATAGTTTCTGAGAGTCTGTAATACTATTCTAAGATGGTCTGCATGATCATGCTCACTGCGGGAGTAGACAAGAATGTCATCTACGAAGACTATGATGAATATGTATAAGTCTTGCTTGAACACACGATTCATCAAGTCCATGAAATTTGTTGGGGCATTGGTAAGACAAAAGGACATGACTAAGAATTCGAAGTGACAATACCAAGTTCTGAAACTTGTCTTTGGAATGTCACATTCTCTGACTCTGAATTGATGATAGCCTTATCTGAGGTCTATCTTAGAAAAGTAACTAGCACCCTAAAGTTGGTCAAACAAGTCATCGATTCTGGGAAGGGGATACTTGTTTTTGACCGTGACTTTATTTAGCTAACGGTAGTCTAGACACATTCTTAGAGAACCATCTTTCTTACACATGAATAAAACTGGTATGCCCCATGAGGACACACTGGGTCTGATGAATCTTTTATCAAGGAGATCCTTCAACTATTCTTTTAATTCTCTAAGTTTTGCAGGTGCCATTCTGTATGGCAGAATAGATATGGGTTGATTATATGGAAGAAGGTCTATTTCAAAGTCGATTTCCCTTTCGAGAGAAACTCCCAGAAGATCTTAGGGAAACACTTCTGGGAATTCACATGCTACTGATACTGACTCAAGAGTAGGGGTTTCTAATATAGAGTCTTGGACTCAGACGAGATGGTAGATACATCCTTTAGATATCATTTTCCTTGCCCTAAGATAGGAAACAAGCTGACCCTTAAGTGCTGAAGTACTACCCCTCCACTCTAGGATGGGCTTATTTGAAAACTAAAACTGGACAATTCTATTTCTGAATCAACTAAGGCATAGCAAGAATGAAGTCAATCCATGCCGAAAATAACATCAAAATTGGTCATCTCTAATTCGACTAAGTCTACTAAAGTGACTTTCTGAGATATCATAACCAGACAGCTCCTGTATACCCACCGATCTATGATGGATTTACCCACTAGGGTAGATACTGAGAAAGGCTCTGCTAGGATTTCGAGACTGACTTTGAAGTTAACAGTTATATATAGAGTTACAAAGGATAAAGAAGCTCCTGGATCTAGAAATGCATAAAAATATAAATGATAAAATTATAACGTACTAGTGACCACATCGGGAGAACTTTCCTGATCCTACCGGGACTAAAGTACATAGAGTCTATTTAGGCGTTGCCCACTGGTGGCACTGGAAGCGACACTCTGCTGATTCGGGTGATCGAACTAAGCTGAGAGATGGTTATATTGACCTTAGGAACCTGACTGGGGACAATCTGTAACTTAATGACCTGGCTTGCCACACCCAAAACATATATCACTACCAGCCCAGCAGATACACTGGTGGTTTCTGCCACATTTTTGATAAAGGGGATTGATTCGGGCGCTGCTGACACTACCCTAAGGCTTAGGGCCTGGCGCTCTATCTCTATTGTCGTCTCTGAATTTCAGTACTGGAGCACTAGCTGGGGATGGAGATGGAACTAAGGATTTTTGGTGGAGCTGAGAATTATTTCTACCCTCTGACGTAGGCTCAGCGAAGTTGAAACTACTTGTTCTCGCTCTCTTGGTCTCTCTCTCTCTCTTTCTCCCTATTCTTAGCCTCCTATATCTACTGAGTGTGGACCATGATCCTAGATATATCCATCTTCTTAATCAGCACTGTTGTCCTACACTCCTTGATCATACTGCTAGAAACCCCAGACACAAACTTACTCATCCTAGACCTACTATCTACCACCACATGAGGAGTGTATCTAGCTAATTGAGTAAACTTGATAGAATACTCTTTCACTGTCATGTTTCCCTACTTTAGGTTAATAAATTCTAGAACCTTCACTTCCCTTAACTCCAAAGGGAATAATATATCTAGAAAAGTAGTGCCAAACTCCTCCCACTCTATGGACCCTTCATTTGCAGCCCTTTCTGCTTTCCACTATTTGAACCATCAGTGATCCACATCCTACAACTGAAATGCAACTAAATCGGCACTCTCACTAGCTGTTACCCCCATAATATCTGTAACCTTTTGCACCTGATCAAGGAATTTTTGAGGGTCCTCATCTGACTTAGACCCAATAAAAAATAGAGGGTTCATTCGGGTGAAGTCCCGAAACCTAGCTGCAGTAGTATTGGCCATAGGGTTGGATGAAATGGTAGCTGGTCATTCATTTTGGGATACCATGGAATGAGCTAGGGGGTGAAAGCTACTCTGAATTCATCGTGGGAGACATATTCATCCAGGGGATCTTCCTGAATAGGCTGAGGTGCTGACTATTTCCAGTTCTACTTTCGTTAGTCTATTTGGGAGGCATATTCTATAAATTAAAGGGAAAGAACAAATTATACTTAAAGTTTAAATTGAGCTCATGCTCACTCGCACGACATGAATACTAAAGCAATAAAAACTTTTCTTAAAACATCTAATAGCCTCATGTCCATAAGTGTGGTGCGCTACACACACATGCACAAGACTCTATAGATGCAGCTTTCAGACTTCCTAGGACTCTGTTAAACCTTAGGCTTTGATAATAAATTTATAAAGCCCCGAGTCTGTACCCCAGATGCTACACGATGCTCATAATTCCAAAGGACCATAAGCTAACCCATGACTAGTACCTGCTATAATAACTGAATAGTAATAGTGTAATTATACAGAAATTAGGCAAAAAATTTCCATAAGGTTCAAATCTGAAATAAATACTAAAACTGAACATCTGTCGAAAAGCCTTTACTATTTGAACAAAGAGTTGATGGGACAAGTCCCCAATTAACTCTGACTACTAAAATAAAGTGAGTACTAAAATACTGTAATAATAAATTGTCCTCAAACAATGAGGACTCACCAGTAGTCTGCTACTGATGGATCGGGATGCTAAGTATGATCGGGAGCCCGTACATCTGAACTTATGATATAAAACATCATAGCACAAAAGAAAGGTATGTGTCAGTACTTTGAATGTGCTGGTATGCTAAGTGGGGTAGTCTGACATATGTGGGTTCATATGCATGAATAATAGCTAACTGAATAACATGAACATAACTCTATGAGAGTACGTGCATGAATACGTAAACTATAAATGAGGTCATGATAACACTCAATACTGAGTTTTGAATTATTCGTTTACTAATATCTGAATTCACTGATACTGTATTACTATTAACTGAGTGACTGTACCTGAAAGTCCTGATTTTGTGGAACTATTCTAAGTTTCGTACTAAACTGAGTGACTGTGTCTAACAGTCCTGATTTCTATAAAACTAAACTGAATTCCATTCTGAAGACTAAAACTGAGACTGTGGGAGGTAATTATCTAACCGAAATGCCCCTCTTTGAACTAAATGGGTCCAACCTGTAACCCTATTTGGAAAGGTGTCAGTACCGTGCCACGGGTAAAAACAAGCTTAAGAGTCACCCTTAATCTGGCAGGTGCTCTGAATGAGAATAGTGGTACCCTCAATCTGGCAGGTAAAACACCTCATCAACCCTCAATCTGGTAGGTTGATGTTTCCACCTATGCTGGCTACTTAGTTCTGGAACACAAGGACTGCTTCTAAGGATTACACCCTCTACTGGCAGGTGAGTCCCCATCTTTGGGTTCACTCGGCACTAAATCCTACTCCCGACTGAATAGACACTAAATTTATTTCTAAACTGTACTAGGTTGGACTGAACTATTACTGATCGTGTTAACTGACTGAACTGGACTGAGTGTACTACTAATTGTGACATGACTGAGATTATTCTATAACTGACGCTGGCTTTAGATAATTAGCTAAATTGTTGGGTATTAAATACTCCCAAGACTCAATAGAATAAAAGTAAAGCATCACATCATATGCTAACATGATATAATCCCACAATTTAATTCACATGAAAAACTCATCAAACACTTAGAAGACATTTTATATTCACATAGTACTAATCAACACATGAGCATCACAATCTCAAGGCTTTAACATAAATTCACATGATACTACCTACATAATAATTGTTTTTAAATAAATCTTGCACTTAATCATGATATAAAAACCTAATAAACATTATAATCATGAATACACTTGAATCCGAATCGTGAAAGTCATGAAATCAATTTACTTAAAGTTTAAAAGAGTTTATTGGACTCCAAGGGTGGAAGGGGCCCTTGGATGAACACTTGACATACCTTGGTATTCAAATTTGCAAAGAATGATGCAGTGTTCTTGAAGACTAAATCTTGAATTTGAGATCCTAGGGTTTGCTTCTTGAGAAATTTTGAGAAAAATGAATGGATTTTACCTCTAAAGGGGCTTAATCTCGTGTTTTGGGGGCTAACATGAGGTGGGAAAAGACCCAATTACCCCTAAGGATGCGGCTTTTTAATGACAAAAAATTAATTTTACGACGCGCAGACCAACTCGTCTCTTTATTGGCATCGACACTATAGCAACACGCCGCGTCGAGTCCGCATTGATTCACAGAAATTTACACTAGGAGCTGGGGAAAATACTCATCGATACGATAGGAGATGCGGCACGTTGAGATCGCGTCGATCCACTAGTTTGACCATTCAAATGTGTTTCAAACGAAGTCCGAAAAAATTTGAAACTTGTCCCAGAACACCTACTGAGATTCTTGATCATAATTCAATCTAAAAATCATTACTTTACGGTCATGAGGGCCGTAAAATAGAGTTGTTAGCCTACGAAGGCTAAAATAACACTAAGTCTAAATACTTAGCTTAAATTTTCTAAATCTGGGACCCCTTAACATGGTTTAAAGGTCTGAGTTTAGCATAGAATTTTGTGGGGTCTTACAGTTTCAGCATCAATTGACCATATTGACTAGGCATGAGATTCTTTATTAGTGGTCTGATGGGTATGAGACATGATTTCTAATGCTCAAGGACTTGCTTAATTCAGCTCCTATTTTGACTCTACCAGTTAAGGATGAGGGGTTTACTGTATATTGTGATTATTCAGGTGTTTTTTGGGATTGACAGCGTCCAAATGCACACGCAAGTGTACGTGGTCTACCAAGTAATATAGTGCCCTTCAAAAAAGCTGAATATCGATCCCATAGGGACTTGTTTCAATGACTATTCAATTCTTGTTCATAATTTAGATTAATTGATGCAAGCAACCAAAACAGGATTTTTAATATTTGTAAACTAAGGTAAAGTAAAGAATGCATAAAATAACGACTTAAGACAATCAATAGAATAAAGCCCAAGGTTAAATCACTTCGAATAATCATACTATATTAATGAACTTCATTCGTTAAATCACTTATCTTGGTTGTTGATTCGTAGTGTTAATCACATGACCATAGTCTCCCGAACTCTAATCGTTTACCTAACTTGGACATTACACCTACATCATTGAGCGGGAATGTAATAATCTAATTAGGTACTTAAAGTTATCATCCTACAAGTGAATCAAGTAAGGCTTCTAGGTACATCCCTTTCCTAGATGCTAATTCAAATTCCTTATTTCATAAAAGAATAAGAACCCTACTTTGTTCATCCCCAACATTTTTGTTCATCCCCAACATTCTATCTTCCAATTCCCTCTCTAGAGATAACAAGGTTGACAATATATGTATCTTAAGGGTGATCAATCCTTAAAATAATTAAAACAAAGATAAACAAGCAACCAAATATGATAAGCAAATTAAACAAATTAATTCAAAACAATAGTCTTCATGTTCTTGGCTTTAATCCCAGAAAGGGAACATTTAGCCACTAGTAGTCATAATCATCATAAAAAAATTATATGAATGATCAACACCATAAAAGAATAAAGAATGTAAAACCTAAAATGAAGTTGTAGCAACCTCCTCAATTTTTCAAGACGTCCAAAAGATCCTAGAATGATGTGTTCAAGATTGTATTTATAGGTGAATCCTCCAAGTTTAAGCCATGTAGGAGTAGGATTTGCAAATTGGTCGTGTGTGGAGAATGCAACACGACGCGTTGCTAAGTTTATGGAGAATGCAATGTGACATCTTTGTTATTCACTTCAAAGGAGAAACGGTCCACATTGGTTATAATGTTGGTAGAGCAATGCGTAGCACCTATTTCGCATAGGCCAACTGGAAATTGCATCCCAATTTTTGTATAAGTGTTTGAGTCCCTCCTACCTTATGACGATATTTAACCTTCAATTCTAGCTTGTTACATATCACATTATCATCAACTTCAACTCCTAAATAATCCTACAATATCAAAAACAAAAGATTAGATCTCAAAATAATATGACATTCACAACGATGTGCAAGAAACACGAGCTAAGACTAGGCTCACTCGCTTGATCATAAGCTTATTGTTGTGACTCTTGTCTTGACTCATTTTAACTTTGCACATTACAGATAATTTTTTCCACACATAAATATGCCATTAAACCATTTGAAACTCATTAAACACACTGGAATCAAACGAGATTAACTAGACACACACCTAGCTCAAGCTAGTAAAACAAGTTTTCTTGATTGAACTCTAAATGACTCAATTAAGTATAAACTTGTTTGAAAACACTTTTAAACATTATAATTTCATACCTGAACACTTATATGCTTATTTATATCATTATCAACACATAAAGCATACGAATTTTCCTCAAAACAAAGCTAAATAAGCTAGGATAACAATACTAAAGTGCATAAAAACACCCAACATTAGTGTTCTAATATAAGAGGGATAAGTTATAGCATTTTCTTTAAGACAATTTAAGGTACATGAGTGTACTATTGCACCCAAGTGCACACACAAGTGTACATGGTCAACTAAGTAGTACTGACTTTTGTTACACCCATGTGTACACACAAGTGTATGTGGTCAACTAAAGTGATTCTTACGTTCCAAATATAGATCCCACAAGGACTTGATATGTAGCATATGATCCAATTCTAGTATTACTATTTAAGTTAACCAAATGAAATTTGAAAACAAAAAGAGTTTAAGTTTTGTTATCTTATAACTAAAAAATAGTAATAACAAGGATATGAAACTTGGATTGTAAACAACATATGGAGAATTCTGGGGTTGAGGCATTTACTTTACATTTATGCATAATTATAGTTTCTAGCCGTTGTTTGTGTTTATCATGATTATTGATTTATAAGGTTCATAATATAACTCGGGATGGTCACCCTCTAAGTCATCTACCCAAATTGGAGAAACAAATACATTATTGATCAAGGTGTGAGTCTATAATTTGGATGCACTAAATGATATTCCCATTCCATTATCAAAGTTAGATATATCTCTATTCTAACTGCAAATCGTCCTTTAACAATATGAGTTTAAATTGATTACAGATATGATCCACACTCCCTACATTATTCACTGCATCCCTCCACTCCTATGGTCAATACATTTAGTGACTTAGGTGTATTCCAAAGTTCATGAATCGTTAGAATAGTAAAACAAAAACACAAGAATAATTACTTTACTTGATAAACACATTAACCAAATAACAAACCATAATTAAAAAAATCATGTTGTTCCCTCAACCCTATAAAGAGAGTGTTTATATACTCATATTTATACCAATAATCTGCATGGATGAATTCATAAATTCAAACTACAAGAAAGAAGAGTAAAAGAAGGAAAACCCCTAGTTTGAGCTCCTTGATGTCCGTTTTACCTCTCCAATTCATGTAGCCTCAATGGATTTGTGTAAATGAGTATAAGTAATCCTTTAATATTCCAAAATTTCTTCCATATTCATCCCCATGCGAAATATACACATTGACCCCTTTGCTCTCAACTTAAAATAAGTAAAAAACCAAATCCTAGTCGGTTTAGGAGTGTATGTGTGTTAGTTTCGTGTTGTTTACTGCCCCACATGTTTCCCACTCTTTTGCAGAATTTTAAGATGTTTATGTAGCCTCCAATTCATCCAATCCAAGTCCCATAATGATTGGGTACAAGTACCACACATTTACTATTCAAACTAGGACCTTGGAACCAACTTTGCCCGCTTGTAGGTGCTCTCACCGTGAAGCTTTTAGGATTAATTGAGGGGAATGTTGTTAATACTATAGTAGAGATAATTTAGTATATCAATCCATCAACTAGGTCGGATCATGTCTGGGATCTTGGGCTCAGGTGTGCGGCACAGAGGGAGAAATTTTGCTTGTTTTATCCCTTATAGCCCATTGAACTTGATCCTTGTTCCATCATCCATTGTAGTTCATTTGAAGATTAAAATGTCATACAATTCTCCTAATTTAAACTCCTTCATAGACTCATAACAACCAATAGAGAATGCAATGGTTTCAGCTCATCAAAATTACTCGAGAATAAGCACAATCAAACTTGATTTGACTAGTTAACTCGTCAAGCTTTGTCTTTGATGTTTTTACTTTTGAATTGATTAAAATAAACCTTAAACCACCGAAACATGAGTTTTATCACAAAAGTACACAAATATCACTGATTATTCACATGAGCATGATAATTTATCGTCAAAACTAAGCTAAACGTGTGTGGATAATGACACCTAGGTGTATAAATACGCCTAACATCACCAGCCCACACTTAAAGATTTGTTTATCCTCAAACAACTCTTTACAATAGGCGTAATCAAGTAAGACTCTACATAACTACTTACACGAACACACTCAAGCCAGAAGTACAATGACTACATGAATAAAAAGTTCTATATTTGAAACACATGACTACTACTTCAAGACTTCCTAGCCTCAAGAATTGATTCTACCAAGTTGGTAAGCTCATGCATATTGCTCAACAAAGATACCATATAAGGTATTTATCCATCATTAAACATACACCCTCACCACAAAGAGTCACTTGTATTCACTCACAAATATGCAATTTATCACAAGAATGGGTGTAAGAATCAAATTATGCTCACTCTCACAAAGAATTCACATATCAAATAAGATGGACCATAAGCTTGCCCTTAGTGTAGTATTACACTAATATCAGAACGTCAAAGTTCAAGATAAAGTAGGGCCTTAAGGGTTGTAATGTAGGCCAAGAGATGGTTCTGAACTTTTCTTGAAAGTAATAGTAACTACATTTCCTAAGCTCTTTAGTACACTACCCTTTGCATTGAAACTCATCTCTAATCGACCTATTTTTCACCGATTTTGTCTTTCCACATCTCTTTTGTTTTCCCCATCTCTTTAATCTACCTTACACATTGTTAGTAGGGAGTATTTGCAATCAACACATGATTCACTTATTTTGATCATTTTTTATTTTCAATGTACTACTCCACACCAACAACACATACACTTTTCAAATGCACCAATGGTAATTACTTTGGGGCTTCAACTTCACTTTTTTCCTCCTCAATTATAGACTCCTTAACATCTTGACTTTTCACATAAAGTGGATAGGAGTTTTGGATCAAATTAAGGTCAAACCAAGAATTAAGCTACATATGAGGCTATCAAGGAATAGGCTAAAGGTTCCACGGGTCTAACTAAGGTCATGCAGAAAGGGTAGATAAAGTAAGTATAAAAAATGGATATAAAAAAATGCCTCTATCATCTCTTAAACTTAATATTCTTTATTTCACTTTGCAAATATATTGGGCAAGTTCTAAACATCAATATGCAAATAAGGAATATAACAACAACATCACTCGTATATGGCTTATGTTTAAATCAAGAAGGATCTCTATAGACTCTCAACTATGCAATAGCAAAAATTTAAACTTAAGCCAACATCACATAAGAATCAAATAAATGAGCCTAGGTGTCACAAAATAGTCATTCAAATTATTAAATATCATGCCATAGAATTTAAACCACTTGCGACCGGTAATCATGTATAGTCCTAGCTAGATCATCTCTATTTATTTCTAATGAAAAAATATTTTAAAATTACTCCTAAAAATCAAAAGGGATACTAGTTCAAAGGGCTTTCTCTTGGAAAGAGAATCAAAAAGAAAAACCAAGGGGTGGATGAAGTGTGCTTCTACTAAACAGACACCAACAAAAATTGGAAAAAAAATTGTAATTGTTTTTAGATTAGTCAAAAACTTGCAAATAAATCAAAATAAAAACACAATAGCGCACTTTACCCCAAAAAATCTAAGATTCCCCGCCCTACACTTAAAATAATACTTTATCCCCAAAGTACAAATCAAAGAATAAGATTAGGAATACTCTCTAAGGTCTCTAGGCCTGAATAGAAGCATCATATCCATTAAGTATATCTGGGGGACCCCACCCTTAGTTTTTGCCATGCTCCTTTTCTAGGATCACCGGTACTTAGACTGCCCTTATTTGTCAACACAAAATAAAAACAAAACCAAATGTGATACTAAAGAAAAACTAAAAATAAGTGCCTTAACTTAGGTTACCTCCCAAGCAGTGCCTAATTTTTTATCGCCGCACAACTCATGTAACCCCTCATCCTCCACATCTTCTCATCCTTTTCCTCTAACCTAAGTCCAATTATCTTTTTTTTAACCTCTAGAGTACTCAGTCTCAAGTATTGCAACTTTTATTATACTTACCTATTCAGGATTTCCTTCAAGCTGTGAAAGCTTAGGATTATTTATCCAAGTGGTCAACTCCATGAAAGAGTCCAAAAAGAAAATAGGAGGTTTTCTATCCTCCACCCCACCCTCATTCACTTCCATCATTGTAATTATGTATATATCTCTATAGTGTGAGGGCGTTTTGAGTGCTTTTGTACACTCTAAAAACCACCTTTTCATCACTTAATCTCATCTTGAGTGTGACCTCTCTAACATCTATTAATTCTTCCCCAGTATCCAAGAATGAATGTCCTAATATGATTGGTACCTTGTCATCTGCATCATAATCTAGAATAATAAATTTAGGAGGAATAATAAACTTACCAAGCATAATAAGACATCTTTTATGATTCCTTTTGAAACCACTCTAGTTCTATCCGTCATCTGTAGCATAACTAGGGAGGGCCTAGGCCTCACTAAGCCAAGATTATTACACACTGAAAAGGGAATCAAGTTAATTCTTGCCCCTAAATCACTCAAAGCTTGGACAACATCAATTTAACCAATTTGTATGGAGAAGGTGAAACTTTTAGGGTTCTTGAGATTTTTGGGCATCTTGCTCATAACCACAGAACTGCACTCTTCAGTAAGTGCTACAATCTCAGTGTTATCTAGACATTTTTTCTTTGCCACCATATCCTTTAATTACTTAGTGTATTTAGGCATTCCTTGAAAAACAGCTAACAAAGAAAGGTTAATATGAAGCTCTCTAAATGTGTCAAAGAAATTCTTAAACAAGCATCCTCTTTGGCTTTTATAAGATTTAGAGAGGTTCTCTGAATGTATCAAAAAACTTCTTAAGACAAGAATCTTTTTTGTCTTCTTTAAGATTTTGAGCAAACAATAGTGATGGTCCATTTTGAGACTCTTTCCCCTACATTTTATTTGGGCACTCAAACTTTCCCTTTTTATCAGCTTCTTTGGATTCAACTTGATTTTTTGGTTGCTTAGGTATACTCAATTCTCCTTGCACCTCATAATTTCTCTGGGGAGACAAATCAACCTAATATCTACAAATCTTATAGGTGATTTTCATTACTTGTTTTGGATTTTCTATATCATTGGGGAAACCCCCTTGAGTCTTGAGTTTTGCACCTGAGCTTACTAGCCCTACAGCGTCTCTAAATTCTTCAAGGATAGTTGCTGATTTTTTATTTATACAGTTATTTGTTCTTTGTTAGCCGAGATATTTTTCAAAGTATCTTCTATATTTCTAGCATGTGTTGTTCTAAATACCTTATTGCTGCTGAAACTACCAAGGTTAAGCCTGATTATTTCTCCACGAGTAGTTAGGTTGACTCTGTCAGTTGCAGTTGTAGGCATTACCATAGATTTGAGTAACTCTTTGTTCATTACCTACAAGATTTAGAAAATTTGAATTTATTCCACATAAATATGTAGGTAACCACTACCACCACTAATTTTACACCAAGTATGACCCTACTGAATTGCATTAATCTGGTCCTAAGGTTGAGTCAAACCCAACTTATTGAATAGCATCACTATCTAGTTCTGAAAGAAGGCCAATTATTCAGTCAATGACCATACATGTAGGATTTTTCATCATATATCTAGATACATCAACATGCCACTCTAGATTACTTTATGAAATTTAGTAAAAGAGAGTATACATCTCATCTTCAAAGCCTGACCACCAACAGCTGAATCTAGCAAAATTTTTATGTTATGGTCATGTCCTTCAACAAAGGTATGATCTAATACCTTATTTGTCTATTGGTGATGTGGGAAATCTCTAAGAAGAGACTTGAATCTCTCCCATAGATGATAGAGATTTTTTTTACTTCTGCTTGAAACTTAGGTCCCACTCCTCAACCTTATAATTTTGCCAAAAGGAAAGACTCGCATGAGGAACTTCTTTGCCGAATCATCCTAATTTGTGACTGAGTTTGAAAGTTCTGCCTTCAACCATTTATTTGTTTCCCATAATATTGAGAATGGAAAAGGAGTGAGCCTCATAGTCTATGAAGACTCCAGTAGGAATAAATGCTTCACTAATCTCCAAGAAGTTATATAGATGGACCTATGGATCCTTATGTAACAAGACGGCAAATTACCCGTTGTTGTGCAACAATTGCACCATGTTATCTTATGCTCAAATTGACCTCCAACATCTAGTTTATGAATACTGGAGGTTACATTAGGTGTAAGTGGGATTTTCACTTCGCAAACAGTCATGCGGCTGGTTGTTCATCACTCATAGCTTTAGAAATGGTTATTTTTTGCTAAAATTACAGGATTGTATAGAGAAGTGTTGCTTCTCTCCCCTGGTGCAAGCTTCACTCATGTTTAAGATATGGTTCAACCAAATCTCTTTCCCTTGCCAACTTACTTGATATTCAAACCTATACCTACAAATTTAGTAGCTAAGACTAAGTTGTGGGCACTTATCAAATAAAAAAATAAAATCAAAAATTACACGGTAGATAATTTTTCAAGTCTACGACAATGGCACCAAATAATTAACGTGCACATGCAAGTGTATATGGTCAACCAAGAAGAGTAGTGACTATTACGAGCCGAATATTGATCCCACAAGGACTTGATGTATAATTTAAGTTAAACAAATATTATTTGCAATCAAAATGAGTTTGAGTTTTGTTTTATTATAACTAAATAATACAAAGAACAATGATATGAAACTTTTATTTTAAATAGTATATAGAGAATCCAGAGTTGAGGTTTTTACATCACATTCATGCATAACTGTGATTTCTAACTGGTGTTTATGCCTATCGTGATTATTGATTTATGAGGTTGATAATATAACTTGGGGATAGACACCCTCTAAGTCATCTACCCAAATTTGTCTCACAACTACATCATTGAGAGGAGTTATGAATCTCTAATTTTGATGCACTAAGTTATCTTCCGATTTCATCAACTAAGTGGGGCGGTTATGTATTTCTCTATCCTAAATGCAAACCATCCTTTAACAATTAGAGTTTAAATCGATTACAAATATGATTCACACACTCTACGTTCTTCATTTCATCTGTCCACTCCTATGGTCAATTCATTTTGGGACTTAGGTTTAATCCAAAGATCATGTCTCTTTGGAACAGTAAAACAAGAATGTAAAAATAATCGCTTTACTTGATAAACACATTAACCAACTAACAAACCATAAATAGGACAATCATGTTGTAGCCTCAAACCTAGAAAGAGGGTGTTTAGCAACTAATATTCATAAAAAGAATCTCCACAGATGAATTCATAGAAAAGAAAAGAAGAAAGAACACTAGTTTGACCTCCTTGATGTCTGCTTCTCATCTCCAATTCGTGTGGCCTCCAAAGATATATGTAAATATTGATAATTACTCATTTTATAGACGAAATTTCGTCCATATTTATCCACACACGAAATATACACATTGACCCCTCTTTCCTCAACTTAAAATAAGTAGAAAACCAAATCTTAGTCGATTTAGGAGTATGTGTATGTTAATTTCGTATTGTGGACTACCACCACATGTTTTCCACTCCTTTGAATTATTTTAAGATGTTTATATAACATCCAAGTTGTTCAATCCAAGCCCCATAAGGATTGGGAACAAGTACCACACACTACCTACTCAAATTAGGACTTTGGGACCAACTTTACCCGTTTGTGGGAGCTCCGTGCTGCAAAGCTTGTAGGATTGATTGAGGGATGCGCCTGAGCCTATAGAAGATATAATATAGTATCTCTATAAAAAAAAGTAAGAAGGGTCCTGAATGGGATATATGACTCAACTGTGCGGTGCATAGGGAGTAATAATTGGGCACAATTTCACCTGATTTTGTCCCTTATCACCCGTCAAACTTGCTCCTTGTTCCATTGTCCATTATAGCTCATTTGCAACTTAAAATTTCATCCCATTCACATAATTTAACCTCCTTCACAAACTCATAACAACCATAAGATAATACAATTGTTTAAGTTCATCAAAATCACTCTAGAATACTTACAACTCAAACTTAGTTTGACTAGTTAACTCATCTAACTTTGTCTTTGTTGTTTTTACTCTTGAAATGATTCAAATGAACCTTAAATCACCTAAAAATGAGGGTTAGCATACAAGTACACCAATATCACTAATTATTCGAATAAGCACGCTAAGTTATCCTCAAAACTAAGCTAAATACGCGTAGATAATGACACTTAGGTGAATAAATCGCCTAACATCACTACCCCACACTTAAAGCCTTGTTCATCCTAGGAAAAATATTTACACTAGGCACAATCAAGGAAGACTCTAAATCACTACATACACTAAGACACTCAATCTAGAACTACAACAACTACATGAATAACAAGTTCTACATTAGGCATGTCACATTATAATTGAAACATGTGAACACTACTTCAAGACTTCCTAGCCTTAAGAATTGAATCTACCATGTTGTCAAACTCGTTAATATTAATCCAAAAAGAGTTCAAATAAATCACCTATCCATCACTAAACATGCACCTTCACCACTAAGAGTCACCCATATTCACTCACAAATATGCAATTTATCACAAAAATAGGTGTAAGAATTAACTTCTATCACTCTCACAAAGATTTATATGCTAGATAAGGTGAATTGTAGACTTTTTCTTTGTGTAGTACTCTACTGATATTAGAACATCAGAGCTTAAGATAGTACTTTAATGGTTGTAACATAGGTTAAGAGATGGGTAAGAACTATTCTGGAAAGTAATAGTGACTACCTTTTGTAAGGGCTTTAGTACACTACAATTTGCATTAAAACTCACCCCGATTCAACCTATTTTTCACCGCTTTTATCTTCCTACCTCTCTTTTGTTTTTTCATCTCTTTAAGCTAACTTACATATCTTTAGTAGGAAGTAATTGCTATCGACACATGATTTACTTTGTTGGGTCAATTTTTCTTTTCATTACACTACTCCACACCAATAACACATAAAGTTTTCAAACATACCTATAGTTATTACTTTGGGGCTTCAACTTCACTTTTTCCCTTCTCAATTATACACTTCTTAACCTCTTGATTTTTCACATTAATAGTTTTGGATGAAATTAAGGTCAACTGAGAAAAAAAAAGGAATAAGTTGCATATGAGACTTCAAAAGAATAGGCTATCAAAAGTAGTCTAACTAAGTTCATGCAGCAAAGGTAGATAAAAAAGGTACAAAACATGACTAAACCAAGTGTTGCGCCCAAGCGTACATGCAAGTACACGTGGCCTCACCAAGTAATATAGTGGCCTTTTTAAAGCCGAATATCAATCTCTTAGAGACTTGTGTTAAATAACTATTCAACTTTAGTTCGACTATTGAGATTAAACTAGTGCAAACATAACCAAAAGAGTTTTGAAAGTTTGTAATTAAAAGTAAACTTAAGTAATGCAGAAAGGTAAAGACGTTGGATAATCAATGGATGAAAACTCGTGGTTAAGGCACTAAGAACAATAATAACATGCTATTGAACTTCATTTGTTAGATTGCTTATCTTGTTTGTTGATTCATAGGGTTTATCATATGATCATGATCTCCCGGCCTCTAACCTTCTACCTAAGTGGACATTACAACTATATCGTTGAGCGGAGATGTAACAATCTATTTAGATGCATTAAGATATCATCCTACATGTGAACCAAGAAAGGCTTCTAGGTATATCCCTATCCTAGTCACTAATTCAAATTTCTTATTTTATAAAAGAATAAGAACCTTACTCTATTTATCCTCACATTCTATCTTCTTATTCCCCCTCCTGAGTTCACAAGGTCAACAATATATGTATTCTAAGGGTCACGAACCCTTAAAATTGTTAAAAAAAAGTATAATAAAATAATTAAATATGATAATAAATTCAAACAAACTCAATTCAAAGTGAAAGTAAACATTTTATTGGCCTTAAACCCGAAAAGGGGGCTTTTAGCCACTCATGAACATAGTCGTAATCAAGATGAATAAAAACATGATTCAATCTATTTAAAAGATAAAGTAAAATAATAAAACCCTAATTGAAGTATTTTATAGACTCTCTCCAAGTTTCAAAACCGTCTAAGGTGTCTAACATCAAGTACAAGTGTCCTATTTATAGGAGGGCAAAGCTGCCAATTTTTGCACTAGTCTGCGTCGTGGGGTTAATTTACCGCGTCTAGCTGTGCAACATGACTTTATCACAAAGAGCTAATGTTTTGGGTCCCTTATAAATCTCCCTATATATTGTACGTTCCATTTGTCTTTTTCCTTGGTCCGCGACGCGCCATGGACTTACAAGAGGTCTGTTTGATGTCAAGTCTTCTCTTGTGCTTTCGTTGATCCATTCTAAGCCTTTTTCTAACACTTGATTTGAAGCTTATATATCATCATAATCAAGTCATAAAGCATCCTATAGAATTAAACATAACAAATTAGAGCTCAAAAAAATACAACATCCAAGACGACGAACTAGAAACTTAAGCTAAGAATACTAGTTTTGCCCCTTTTGATCTTTCACTCAGTTTTGACTCTTGGATTGATTCAATTGCACTTTAAACACTATAAACAATTTTTTTCACACATAATTACATAATCATACTATTATAAACTCAATACACACGTTAAAATCCATCGATATCAACTAGACCAACACCAGCTCAAGCTAGTAACACTAGTTTTCTCATTTGAATTCTAAGTGACCAAATTAAGTACAAACTTGTTTGAAAAACACCTTAACCATTGTAATCACGCACTTAAACACTCATATTCTTATTTACATCGTCATTAACACATTAAGCACATAAGTTTCCCTCAAAACAAGGCTAAATACACTAGGATAACAACAGTAGGGTGCATAAATCCACCTTAGATCACCAAGAAATAGCAAAAATTTAAAATTAAGCCAACATCACATAAGAGTCAAATAAATGATCCTAGGTTTCTCAAAAATAGTCATTCAACTCATTAAAATCATGCCATAAAATTTAACACCACTTTTAACAAGTAATCATGTATAGTCGTAGCTAGATCATCTCTATTTATTTCAAATAAAAAAAAATAAAATTAATCCTAAAATCTATAGAGATATTGGGTTCAAAGGGATCTCCCTTGGAAAAGAAATGAAAGAAAAAATCAAGGGGTGGACGAAGTGTGCTGCTACTAAACAGACACCAATAAAAACTGAAAATAAACAAAAATAAAATCTCTTTGTATTTGTTTTTAAATTTAGTTAAAAACTTGCAAATAAATCAAAACAAAAACACTATAGCGCATTTCACCCTAAATAGATCAAAAGATTCCCTACCTCAAACTTAAAATTATACTTTATCTCCAAAGTACAAATCAAAGAATAAGAATTAGGAATAAAAGTTGAGGTCTCTAGATATAGCTTGTAGCATTATATCCACCAAAGAGGTCTGGGACCCTGCACTTAATTTTTTTCACTCCCTAACTAAGATCTCTCGTACTCAGAATTTCCTTCAACATGTCAATGCAAAATAAAAATAAAATCAAAGGTAATACTCAAGAAAAAATTGAAAAATAAAAGAAGTGAGTGTGGGGTGGAATTGAAAATAATTAATTAAAATAAAGTCTAGAATTACTTAATATGAAAATCATTGTAGAGAATGTGATTATATATAAAAAAAAAAAAGTTTTAAAAGAAGTGACTACTAGATGAAATTATTTATTTGAAATGCTTGAAGTTGTTTTTGTTTATCGCATGTCCGTACAATTAGCTTTTAATGCTCATAATTTGTACCCGGTTTTTGAGACTTTGTAATGATGATTGGAAAGAAGTATATGACCTTACTAAGTTTTTAAAAATGTTTTATAAATATACAAATACAGTATCTGGTCAATCTTATCCAACTATTTCTTCAATTTTAGTAAATATTTGTGCTATTTCATCTAAATTTGCCAACTATAAGCAAATCGAAATGTTTAAAGAGCTAGTTGAATATATGATTGGAAAATTTAAAAATAATTTTATTTCTATTCCTTAAATTTATTTGACTGCGACTCTATTTAACTCATTTTACAAAGTACAAAGTGTAGAGAAAATGATTGGAAAGATTTATATAAATTTAGACATCAAACCTGATGAATTTTCATGTATTAATACTTGTAAGAGTAGCATAGTAACTAATTCTAGAAATTTTTATAACACATATAAAGCCATGAAAGAAAATATTTCACCAACACGACCTCCATTGCAAACCTAGAACAAATGATTTTGACGATATGATGGGTGATTATCTTGGGATTGAAACTTCTAACAGTAATGATTTTGATAATATATTACTCAGGCACGAGATAGTATTAGGGATGTAAGTAGAGAACCTCAACTTTTAGCATGGTGGAGGATCCGCGGCTAACACTATTCAAAACTTGCAATGGTGGTTCGACATAGGCTATATTCAAGCATCTTCAATAGCTTCGAAGCAAGCTTTCAGCACGGTGAGATTTTTTATTAGAGACCATAGGTATTCATTAAAAAATATAGTTTGAAAATATCATTTTTGTTCAAAGATTGAATTAATGTCGAACGAAGAAATTATAGGCTGCTAAAATTGGTGTTCCAAGTCGAAGCAGAAATACATGAAGTACTTGAAGCAAATAATGATGATAACACAAACGCAATGGAGGAACAACAACAAAAACAAGTTTCAAACAGTGTTTCTGGAAAATTGTTGGTTACGTAAAAATATTCTAGAAATTACAGATATTAGTATAATAATCAAGACCTAATTCAAACAGAACTCTTATTAGGAGGTGGCTGGTAAATTAGATACACTTCTAGTATTTGTAATACATGTACTACTTTATTTATTTAAATAAATTTATAGGTTATTCGCCTTTGATTTTTTTTTCAAAATTGTCTTTTGTTAAATGCAAGTCCCTTTATACATAACTTACTTAAAATTGAATTTATATTTCTTACTTAGCTAACTTACTTCGGAAATTTATTACTATTTACTATTTTACTTTATTGTTTAATGTTTACTAAACTTATTATTTTTACATCTTTCAAGTTCAAAATTGAAAATTAACTAAACAACTTTTTAAAAATTTGAAGTTTTATAAAAAAGTTAGATAAACTCAAACTTTTTAAATACTAACTTTATAAATTTAAAGTGTTTAGTACTAACTAACAACTATTTTAAAAATTATGAAGGATAACTTACAAAAAAAAAAGTATAAAACTTTAATAACATTTTTAAAACTGATTTGTTAAAAATATATTATAAAGAATTTTAAAAAATAAAAATAAAAATAAAAATAAAATACAATTTTGATTGGAACCGATTTTGGAATCAGTTCGATCCTGTTCCATACCGTTTATTAGTGGAGTAGGACAAACCTCCGATTTAAACCGATAGATCTGATATCAGTAGACTCAGTTTTGGATAGAGAATCAATCTACGCAAACTCAATTTTGATCTGTTATCAAAAAAGTGAATCTGATGATTTTCGACTCGATCCATTGCCAGGCTTACTATACACAACCTATACGATTGAAGTTTGTAGATAGTATGTACTTCAATCATGTTTAGTAATTAGATGGTTTAAGGGTATGTATACATAAGTTTCTCCTCTGGTCATTTGCACTTTTGACCTACAACATTGGTCTTTAATTTCTGCTCCTTAAATTTTAATAAAAATTTACGAGATTTAAGTTTATATTTGTATAGTCATAATAATATTTCATAAGTTATGGTTTGTGACTTCAAAGAAACTTATGTCGCGTTGGACATAAATTCAATTTCAAAATATAAAAATTAAAGATCAATTCATTTAAGAACAAAATTAAAGACCAAAATGTGAAAAAGGAAACTTACCTAAATGTATCATATTTAGAAAATATTCAACATTTATAGCTATATAATTTTAATATATGCATTAATTCACTTTAATACATAGTGTAGAAATTTTACCAAAATAAGCATAATATGTTTAGGACACTTATAATACATCTATATTGCATACATAATTCACTTTTAATACATAGTGTAATACATCTATATTGCATGCATAATTTATTTTTAATACATAATGCATTTTTCTTACCAAAACAAGTATAATACTTTTTAATATACTTCTAATACATTTATATTGTATATACGATTAACTTTCGGAAGGTCATATATTCCCCGAAATTATTGAAAATGGTATGCAAATACCTTCCCTTATACTTTTGGGTTATTACTATCCTTATCATTTATATTTGGGTATATATATACCCCCAACCTATTGAAAATGGTACGTATATACTTTTCAGTTAGACAACACGCCACGTGTCCTCATCTTACAGAAATTAACCCATTTTCACTTAGCAATTTCTCTCCTGACCTACCAGTAAAATGTTCTGAGGCCGGAGTTGGAAGAGAATTTTACCCACGCAAATTTCTTGGCGAACCAAAACCAATCCTTGGGCCACTGAAATTTTACTACTATGTAAATCGATGTATTTGCTACTAGTTGTGTACATCTTTTAGCTAAAATAGTCTTCTGGGTCATTGGGATTTTTGCCATCAGGGGAGAAATTGTTAAAGGAAAAATGGGTTAGTATTTTTAAGAAGACAGTGGCACGTCGTCTAACTGATTGGTGTATATGTATTATTTTTAATAATTTGTGGGTATATACGTTTCCAAAATAAACGGCAAGGGTACAAATAATCCAAAAGTATAGCAGGAGATATTTACGTATTATTTGTTGGATATTTTGAAAAATAATAAGTATTAATATGTTAATTATTTATAATATTAATGTTAGTCAAATACGACTGTTGCCAAAACGTTTTTTACTATTCAATTTAATTCAAAAATTTTCAAAAACATAATTGATGATTTTATATATTTTGATTCACCTTTTATTTTGTGTTTGAATGACATTTGCTATGCCATAAATTGGCTATTAATTTGGTTGAATTATAATGTTCCTTTGACCATTTAAAAAAGAAGTTACCCAACGTTCCAGTTCAATTTTTGATAACAATTATCTTAACTAGCTTTTATTCTATATCTTAATTCCTTTTATTGGAACGTTGGCAGTCATCACCTTTGAGATATAAATATAATCCTATGCTCTCGATTTAGACTTGGAGTTGGGATGAAAAAACTGAGTCATTCTTCATTTTTCCTCATTTTTCAATGCAGGGTTTCTTTCTATTTTTAACCTTGGTGATATTCTAGCTCCTAGTCTAATACTACAAGAGTTTGTTGAATCCTATAAAATACATCGGTAATGGGTGAAACACCCTTGAGGATAGTGACAATAGCATGCCTTAAGCTATAATAAATTCAATCAAGTGTTTATGATGACGTATTTTTATCACGATTCGATTTACGAGTCATGATGGCACCTACCAATTTTTACCAATAGGTAAGCCAATACCATAAACCGAAGCTAACGCAATGGGTTAATCCGATAAAAATGACCCAAAATAGGCGAAATTTTCAAGAACATCAATTATAAACATAAGGGTTCTAGATTGAATAAATAGTCAAACAAGTTACCAATCCCAAAATCTGGTAGAGTTAGTACAAGAGCAACTAATAGAATAATAAACTCCAAGTCTAGAGTAGTTAATACATCTATCTCGAATGCTAATGACAGAATACAAGAGATAGAAGAAAATTGGGTGAATCGAACTCCAAGATCTCACCCTATCTCCAGAAATCAATCTCTGCACGAACCATGATCAATGGCGACAGTTAATACTTGAAACTGCACCAAAAAGGTACATAAGTGTAGTATGAGTATCAAAACAACGGGTACTCAGTAGGCATCATCGACCGACTGAGCTAAATTATGATATAATAATGATAAAGTGCAAGATAATCATAACTAAGTCAAGGTACAGAATTGAATATGAGTCATCTCCATTATCATTGTATATAATAAGTAAGTAAATTGGAATAACAGTGTAAAATAAGCTATCAACACATGCCAATATAGTTGTACATAATAAGCATTAAATATAGGAGTAACAATATAACATAAGGCATCAAAGCATGTCGATATCGACATACATAACAAGTATTAAATATCAGAATAACAATATAGCATAAGGCATCAGCGCATGTCAACACTGTCGTGCTTAAGAAATAAACAATTCGAAATCATAAAGTAACCCAAGTACAATCACAAGCAAACCCAAGTACAGAGTTGGTGCCCATACACCAACTAGGTCATAAAGTAAAGAACTCATCACGGTGTTCCATGCCACTGGAGAGTACACCCAAGAGAAACATAAAGGAATCAAATCAACAATATGTTCAAGCTTTCTCATTATCCATAGTTTTCCTCAATTTTCATCAAACGATCATTTGCCAACATGCGTAATCATCATCTATAATCATAATGGAATAACATATACCAATATACTTATAATAGTAACCATATCATCATATAGGCATCTACCTCATCAATACACCCTATTCAGACATTATTAGCTAGCCAATGCTTAATACTCAACCATTTACTCATTAGTCATCATATAACCATTATTTATTATCTATTTACTATTCATCGCATAGTCACTATTCATGGTTCAATATTTAATCATTATTCACTAACTAGCCTATAATACCCCATACTTTTCTTAGCTCAGTTTAGCTTTTAGTACATACACAAGAGGCTTTGAACCTGAAAATTTAGCAAAGTGTGGAGAGTTAGTTTTATTTTATGGCTACTTAACTTTGATAATTTTTAAATTGACCTTACCGACCTTGAGACGTAAGTTTTTGAGTTGATTCATGTTCAAGAGTGTAAGTAGCACGTCTCGGGTGAGTTTCAAATTTTTCAAATGAGGTTTGAACCACGTTTGGATTTCCAAAATAGCAGCTCACCGCGATTACACCACGTCGTGGTGGCTATAGCGGTGGAATCCTCGGTGCATCGTGGTGAGAGCCCAAAAGGCATTCCAGTTGCGAATTTTAATTTTCAGGGGTAGTTTAGTCTTTTTTCACCCCCCTCCCCCCCAAATCGTAAAAATACAAAATTAAATAGCTGAAAGGGCATATTTTGCCCACATTCCCCAATTTCATTCAACAAGAAACCCTAAATTATCTAATCATTCATCAAGCTAAACCTTCCCTCCTCCAAGAAAGATCAAGAATTGGGATTTTCAAGCCAAGAACATTCAAGCTTGTGATACTCTTCAGGATTTAATCCTAAGAGGTATGTTAGATATTCATCCATGAGCCCTTTTCACCCATGGATTCCAACAATCCATCTTTTATGTTTTAAATTATGAAATTACATGTTTATAATGATTTATCTCCATGAAGATTTTATGAATTTTAATTATACATGATGCTTACAATCTATTTTCATTGAAAGCAGCCATTACACGTTTGAAGCATGAAATTTCATTGTTAAATCCCTAAGTATGGTTTTAGTATTGCAATTGTGCTATTCCCACATGTTTCACTCATTCCCATGCTTAATTCCATGAATTTCTTACCATTTAAATTTCAAGTTAAGATTATAAATTGTTTCAAGTGGAATGCATTATAGAATGTTTTAAATATGGTGGTTTCCATATCATGTTCATGTGAATTCATAATAAATCCTCAGTTTATGATCTTGTCATGTGATCGTGCTATCTCATCGTGTTTAAAGGTATTCCCAAGTTTAAATGCATGTCTCCCATGTGTTTTATAAAATGCTTAAGTGAATAATAGTGAACAATGATTTCTCTTCCATGGTTTTAAAGCTTTCATATGTCCCTATTGTTATAGTGGTCGAGTCCTGGGGGTTATGAATACCCAAAATTTAGTTGTTTACCTAGTTTTTAGTATCTACAAAATGATTTCAGTCATACCATAAGCAATATCATTCATTTAGTTAATACGGTCAGTTGTGGGTTCAGTTAAGCTTAGTTCCGTCCAGTAATCAGTGCCAGTTCAGTTGGGAGTAGAATTTAGCACCGAGTAAACCTAGGGAAGGGGGATCACCCATTAGTTAGGACTGGGTCCTTAGAAGCAATCCCTAAGTTCCAGAATTACGTAGCCAGCGTAAGTAATGAGATATCACCTGCCAGTTTAGGACTGATACTCTCAGGGATCACCCGCCGATTTAGGACTGATCTCATGGGTTACCCACCAGATTAGACCTGACTCCACAGCCATTGTTAGTACCCGTGGCACAGTACTAGCACCCTTCCAATTGGGGTCATAGGTTGGACCCCGATCAGTTCAGTTTGGGGCATGTCAGTTAAATGATACCTCTCACAGTCTCAGTACAGTATTTAGTGTCTCTCAGTAGTGTCTCTTCAGTTCAAGTTTGCGTGACTAAGTGTCCAAACTTTTAGATATTCAATTTAACAATTTTTAGTCTTTTAGATTACAGATTTTCTCAGTACCATAACAGATATACACTTAGTCTTGTATTCTTAGATATTACAGTTTACACACAATTATTCTCAGTGATCTCATATTGTTTTGATAGTCCTTACCTCATAAGCATAGTACTCTACAGTTTCAGTTTCAGTTTCAGCATTCATTTAAGAATTCAGTTCAATTTTTCTTGACCATAGTATACAGTTCAGCAGTTATTCAATTATCAGATTTTAGTATTTTAATTTATAGATTATTTTAAAATCATGTTATATGCTTGGTCATGCATTCTCAGATTTTACAGCACTCATGCATTTATATCCAATTATCTTATGCTATTCATTCAGTAAGTTTTTATTCATACACATGAGCCTATATATATCAGCCTAACCTTATCTAGCATACCAGTACATTCAAAGTACTGACCGCATACTCATTTCTTGTGCTATCATGTGTCATATCATAGGTTCGGACTCTCAGGTTCTCGATTGGACTTAGACATTCTAGCGCATCAGCAGTAGCAGCAGTGATGATTTCTCATATTTCAAGGGTCGATTATGTTTATTTTAGTACTTTAGTCTAGTATTCAGTCGCAGTTAGTTGGGGACATGTCCCATCAACTCCACAGTCATTCAGTTAGAGGATTTCAAACACTTTCAGACAGTTATCTAATTTTCAGTTGATTGTCAGTCTTTACGTCATTACTTTCAAATAGTTGTTTTAGATTTAAGAGTTCAGTAATGTCTTAGTATTATAAAACCTTATGACATATTTAGTTTTTTCAGATATGTGTATTTTTTAATAGTAGTTTAGTTCAGTGCTCACAGTACGTAGCAGCTCATAGGTTAGCGTGTGGTCACTTATAACTGTAAGCACCGTATGGCACCCAAGGTGTACTATGATACACCTAAATTACACCTCTCTTATGAGAGAATAAGAAGTCGATGTCAAATATAGAACCCAATTGGATTGGGTGTCAAATCTCACAGGGAATACCGTGTTCACTATGTATTGTGATTGTTATTAGACTGTTGATCTGAGGTTCCAAAATAAAGTGGGTTTTGAAATGTTAACAGTGTTCTTTTGTATTTGTGTCACACAAAAGTCCAGCTACTGAGAGTTAATGTAGATGTAATTTCAATGAGGATGAATTAACTAGAGTTATGTTCACCAAGATATACAAACAATTAGGGTTGTGAGTTTGTGCTTGACTTCTAACTTATGTATTCAATTGCAAGAATTATTGAATTCTAATGATTACCCACGTGTTTCTCAACCTAATGAGTATTTCACCCTTTACTTCTCTCGAACTTAAAGGATTCATGCATTATTCAATAATGCTCTCACGAGGGTTGACCCTTTTAAGGCATGAACTCGTTAACCCAAAGGTTAAACCTATGGAGTTCATGTGAATCACTTCTTTTCCCAACATCCAATTTCTTGTTAGACAAGTGGAGTTCATGGGATCACCTCTTAAGTTTGCAACCAAGAGATATCATTATAATGAAGAAAGATTAATGCAATTTCGATAGGTGTTAGAAATCAAATAAATTCACACCCCCAAAATAGTTCTCTACATCAAGGCTCCCATAACCCTAGTTATGGGAGTTTAGCTACTTATCTACATATAAGAAATCAAAGATATATTGATGTTCATAAATGGCTTTAAGAGGGCACTTACAAAAATCACAATATTGTTCTTCTGAATCTTCAATGGAAAAATATAAAAACTAATAATCAGATCTCAATCTCTAGATTGAAATCTCAATGAAAAGTGTTACACAACTCTCAATAGAAGAGTAAGTATAAAACTAACGATGAAAGATACGGACTAAACCCTAATACTTCATATTTATATGATTCCAGAACTGGGATTTAGAAATTCAAACTCAAATTTTCCTATTTATGGTCGACAGATCAAGCGATGGTTCATCGCAGGTCCGACGGACTCCAGTGACTCCATTCTCTCTTCTTGGCGACTGTTAGATCGATGATCCATCGCAAGGTCGATGGCCTATTGCCTGGACCATCGCAAGACTTCCAGTGATTGTGTGTTCTGTATCTCGGCAATGGTTCTGACCGACGATTCATCGCATAGCCGATGCTCATAGCCTATTCTATTATGGGATGTCCAGAGTCTTTGCCTTCTACTTTTGGCCAACATTTTAGACCGATGGTTCATCGCAAGATCGATGGCCCGTCGCATAAACCGTTGCTACTCATTTTTCTTTATTTTGCTCAGATTGTCCATGTTATTTTTCATTCTTAGTTCTTATCCTAAAAACACTAAAATACCATGTTAATACAATACCGGTTGCTTGAAAACACATAATTGTCCTAAGAAAAAGGCCTAAAATATTCCGTCAAAAGTCAGAACATCAACACCCTCAACTTAATGTAATTTCTTATCCTCAAGCAACTCAACACCAAGATATATATATATATATATATATGAATAACATTATGATGGGCATTTTACCGTGAAACCAACAAAATCATACAATCATTCCACTACCTATTTGGCTATGTTGTCTCGACACACATGGATCTACTACTGGCGTTAACTACTAATAAGCATATTCGCAGCTATAGATACAACACCCTAAGGAAATAAATAAAACAGATATAACTCAACATTCCCTCACAGCCAAAGAAGTCCACCTCACGTCAGATAGTCAAATCGTGAATAAAACTAAGCTTCTCACCCTCAGAAAAGAAGTTACCAACACAGTATACACCTATAAACTTGCCCTTGTCATCTAATATTCTCTCATGATTAACTCGCCAAGATCAAGTAGGACTTACTAAGGGTTGTAATGAGGGTTGTTCATTTGGATAAGTGACTTAAAGAATAAGACTTTACTCTCTTTACCCTTTTTAATAGCTTCTTACTAGAACTAAAGACCCTTTCATTCATTTACAGTTATTCATCGGTGCTCTTGTCATAACCCAAATATATCTATTTTTTATTTTTTATTTATTTATTTATTATAAGAAGATAACACAGCATCAGCCACCCTCAACTTATGCTGATGCAGAAAGTTGAGGTGCATAATATCTATTTAGATTGCTAACTAGACCAGGGTCGGATGCTACCTCTCAAATCAATTTCAACTCAACCTCCTAGGCTGCCAATAATACAGCAATAGCCACCCTCAACTTAGGTGTTTTACCTAAGTTCAAGTGCACAATGTCCATAATTGGACCAGGGCCAAAGCTAAGTGCTTAACACCTTTTACAGAGTGAATCAAACTTATATGGACAGAAAAACACTAAAACACCTCAATAGGGTTGACAATGGAAACACAATATTTTTGGTAGATCAATAATTTGGCTAAGTGGACTAACAACATAAGGAGGCCTACTATCCTTTCTTATTGGGTCAAAACACATGACAACGTCTAATGCACCAGGCAAGTTCTAGGTGTCACACTTATGTTAGAACTACACAAACACTCACCCACACAGGCACTGAGTTAGTTTCTATCCTACTAATTCTTGGGATCCAGATCATATATTTATGCATTGCTTCATTACTAACTTCTAATGCCATTATCAGAGTCACATACAGTTCCACAGCACTTTATCACTTAGTAAGAGGAATTAATTATACAAAAATAAAAAACAAAATTTTGACACAATTAGTTGCCATCTATATATATATACAACAAGGTGCTACCAAGAATGGAACTTTAATTTCATGCAACAACATTACCAATAGAACATGTCTTGAGGAAAAGAAATTTCAACCCTATAGTTAATCCTAGACAAGAAATGAAAATGCAACAACTTAATAACAACCTAGACATGCCGATTCTCCTAGATAGAACATAGAAGGAAAAGAATATCGGTAACATAACCCCCACGGTACAAGCATATCCCATCCCCACAGAAAATAATGTTTTATCCTTAATGCATCCAATTTAAGTACAAAAGAATGGAAATACTTGCAGTGCCTCTTATTCATCTGAGGCATCGGTAAAGTATGGTAAGGCTCTAGCATCCTCACCAGGTGCACTGTTGGCCCTTATGGTGGTAAGGATACTCAAAATCTCTCCCTCTAGAATTAGAGGTATCATTTGTCTAACCATTCTGAAATTTTCCCCCTAATTGGGGCAGAGCTTGTGGAAACACCTGCAGCTTCATCCTACATTCCCTTCTTCCTCTTCTCCTCTGATTTCTTTGACTTTTTTATTACCTTCTACATCTGGTATTCTTCCAGTTCTTCTAGTGTCATGACTGCATATTTGTTTTCTTCTCTACTCTCTTTGCAACTCTCTCATCTTTTTCATCTTTTTTAGCCACTTTCTTACCCTTATCTTTGATTGGTCGCCCTATTAAATCAACAAGGTCTTCATCTTCATCGCTTGTAATTTGAATAGGATCAAATATAGGCCGTTGTGGTTGTTGATTTATCCTATCCACATTATCCTGGAGTTTTCTAACTATCTCAAGAAATATTGCAAAATCTAGAATAGACAGAGTATCTATCCTCATGTTGATATGCTCCTTCATGTTATTCATTTGTATCTGGATGTTCCTGAAAGGCCGGTTTGCCTCCTCCACAATTCTCTCAATGAAGGGTTTAAAATTTGCCCCCCATATAGCCAATTACTTTTTAATCCTTTTCTGCGCTCGTACATACTTTGCAAAATTTTCCTGGTTCAGCTTGTATTCTAAATATTGGGGCAAAACTGATGTAGAATTCACAGTTCCACCCATGGGCATCAAAGTTGAACCTGCAGAAATAGTAGGAGGTACGTATGTAGCATTTGGTAATGGCATACCTGAAGGACCCTCCGCTGATTCAGGAACTGTGCTGACTGATTTTGCTGAGCCGAAGTCCAATTGACTCGCATATCAAACTTTGAGTCATCCCTCATCTTTTTAATATCCTGCTTATGTATCGTCTGTATCTCATTATCAACTCCGCTAATCAAAGGTACCTTCATTTGCTTGCATAATTCTATAATAAGGCATGGGAATGGTAGCACAGTCTAAGTCTTGTGGGCGCGAAAGAATAATTCATCAAAAATAATGTGGCCAAAATCCACTGTTAGTCCCTCAATCAAAGTAGCTATAATCATGGCTCTAGTGAGTTCTAAGTGGTTATCACTACTTGTTGGCATTAGTCTCAGCCTCATAATCTCCTATCAGAACTTGGCCCTAAAATTTAGGGATGACTTAGATATTTTTTTACGTGGATTGTGTAGCCACGCAGGCTCTCTTCCGTCTGTCAGTATTATAGCTAACCATGGCTTTTGCTGTGTTCGTGTGAACAGTAGATGCTCTAATTCTGGAATTGCCCCTGGTATCTGATATTCTGGCACAAACAAGAATCTATTCAGTGTGCATTCTGAAATATCTATATTAACTTCACGAATAGGAATGGTATCCCGCTTGTTCATGTCAGCCGCTGATGCACCTGGAGGACAGTTTTTCTCAAGCAGCGCCAAGTAATTGGTATAAAATTCATGAACCAGATTCAATTGATAAGTCCCTAGCGGCCTACTTATCCATGCCAGATCATACTCGTTGAATCGGCGCTCAAGCTCTAGGTATTCGTGCAAGGTCAAGGTCATAATTTAATGGTTTTCAAAAATAGCCCTCTTTTGTTGGTGCCAGCCCATTGTAGAAATGCTCTCAGGCTCCCTCAATCTGCCACTGTATAGCTTCCTGAACTTGCGGATCTTTGCATCGAACCAAATTTGGATCCACTTGTTCAGGACTCCCCTCTTAGATGGGGTTAGGTACTTTAACTCCTTCCTGAATCAGAATTGAACTTGAGCTGCAGCTTCTAGTACCTTCACCCTCCTCATCAGACTGGGAAGATGAAGAAATGACCTGGCGATTGCATTGGGTATTGCGTACCGGTGTGTCCTCAACTTGTGCATGCCCTTGCCTTGCCCCTTGGCCTCTACCTCTACCTCTGGTAGTTGGTAATTTTCTTGCCATGGTACCTACAAGTGATACGTTATTAGTTCATAGACTTAAACCAGAAAAGAGAAACAATTATGGACCAACGACGGATTGGGCGACGGTCCGTCGGTCCTGTGATGGTCCATTTACCAAACCATCGGGGTCACTTCAGTAGCTTTAATTATGAGAAATTTGTGACAATTCAAGTGACGGATCATCGAGTATCTGATGGTCCATCGCCTGCCATTTTTATTTTCAGACTTCATTTTGGGGTTTTGTTAAATACCTTGCACACTTTCAATTCAAGAACGATTATTCATGGTATTTTCACCAATAATCCACTACTCATTTTGCTTTTCTTGATCCATGGGCTACTCAAACTTCACCTAGGATTTTTTAAGGTTTTAACTTAGTTCAGACCCATACACAGAAGAACTCAAGATCAAAGAAAATTACTTTAACCATTACAACCTTCATATTCTTTCTTGATGCTTAGTGTTAAGTAACATAAAGAGTAAAGAAGAATTCATACCTTACTTTGTTGCACTTGATTATTCCCTTGACTTTTACTTTAAACACAGGACACAGTATGACACTTTGTTTTTATGGAGAACTCTTATTGTTTGTGATTGAAAGAACAAGGAGAAGATAGGCTTTAAATAGATGGGAAAAAGGAGGTGGAAAGTTTTCAGAGAGAATGAAAGAATTCAGGTATGTTGAATAGTTCTAGAGTTACTCAACCACTTCAAATTACCTATTTAAAACCATTTGGGTTGGATAAGAATGAAAAATTTGACCATTTAACTTGATCCGACCCGACCCGCTAAAATAGGGTTAAATGCGATGATTAGTATGACGGTCCATAACTTGTGCGACGGTCCATCGATCAAACCGTCGTCCCAGTCCAGTGAACCTACCTTATGACATATTAGCAACGGTTCATGCAACTGTCCATCGGTCAACCTGTCGCTACTTTTCCAGCTCCTAGGTTCTGGACATTGTTACGACTGTTACCACGACTGTACGTCAAGACCGCGATGGCCCGTTGAGTGATTCGTCGGTCACCTAAAATTCCTTCAGCTTTTATTTTCCCTGCACTGTTGTACCTGCACACTTCCACAAACCCTTTAGCTTGCATAAATTAACAAAACAAACAACAAAATAGCTTAAGTTAATGTTATACAATAACACAATGTGGGTTGCCTCCCACTAGCGCCTGATTTATCATCGCGACACGAATTATTTATCTCAATTACTCAGACTTCATCGAGATAAAAAGTAGCAATACTTTTTATCGTGTCTTTTGGACTGATATAAAACTTGATTTGTTGCCCGTTGACTTTGAAGACACTTTCATCTTCATTTTAAAGTTCGACTACTCAAGATGAATAGACTTGACTAACTTTAAATGGGCCGGACCATTTGGATTTGAGCTTACCTAAAAACAGTTTGAGTCTGGAGTTGAATAAAAGCACCAAGTCAGCCTTTTGGAAATCTCATTTTTCAATCCTGTTATCATGGTACTTCTTTATTTTTTCCATGTATAGATCAGCCCGATCATAAGCTCCAAGACGAAACTCATCCATCTCATTTAGCTACCTCAATCTCATATTTGTTGCCTCATTCCAATTCAGATTAAGCCACTTCAGTGCCCACAATACTTTATGCTCTAGCTCAATCGGCAAATGGCACGCCTTGCCATACACCAATTGGTATGGCGACATACCAATGGGTGTCTTGAAAGCCGTTCGATATTCCCATAAGGCATTGTCCAGCTTTCTAGACCAATCCTTTCGGCTAGCATTTACAGTCTTGGTAAGGATAGCTTTGATTTCCCGATTAGAGATCTCCATCTGCCCACAGGTCTGTGGGTGGTATGGAGTAGCCATCTTATATTATTTAACTCCATATTTTACCAAGGCGGCTCTAAATATCTTATTACAAAAGTGTGATCCTCTATCATTTATGATGGCATATGGTACCCCAAAGTGAGAGAAGATATTTCTCTTTAAAAATGCAACAACCCATTTTCCTTTATTGTCTGCCAGAGCCACAGCCTCGACCCATTTTGACACGTAGTCAACAACACCTAGTATGTACTTCATCCCAAATGATCTCACGAAAGGCCCCATGAAATCTATGCCCCACACATCAAACAATTCTACCTCTAGCATTTTAGACATTGGCATCTCATGATGCTTTGAGATAGACCATTTCCTTTGTCATTGGTCACATCACTTCACGAACTCATAAACATCCTTGAATAAAGAGGGCCAATAGTAGCCACTCTGAAGTACTTTCCTTGCAGTCCGATCACCTGCATGGTGACCTCTGACTGGGAAAGCATGGCTTGTTTCTAATATACTTAGCATATCTACTTCTGGGATGCACCGTCTAATAATACCATCCGCACATCACCAAAAAAATATATGGCTCATCCCAGAAGTAATGGGTCACATCATGGAGAAACTTTTTCCTTTGATGAAAGGAAAGATTCTCTGGTATCACCTAACTTACCATATAGTTCACGAAGTCAGCAAACCAAGGTACTTTTATGAGAACTGTAGCCAATACTTTCTCATTAGGAAGGTAATCATCAATATCAAGCTCATCTTTTGCTGCCTGCTCAGCTTCGAGTCTCGATAGGTAATCAGCCACTTGATTCTCACATCCCTTACGATCCTTAACCTCAAAGTCGAATTTCTGAAGTAGCAATACCCACCGGATCAACCTTAGTTTAGCATCCTTCTTTTCCATTAGGTACCTCAAGGTAGTATGGTCAGTGTATACCACTACTTTGGTACCTAGCAAATATTCCCAAAACTTCTTAAAGGCATACACCAGTACTAGAAGTTCTTGCTTTGTAATGGTGTAGTTTTTCTGAGCTTCATTCAGTGCTTTGCTAGACTAATAAACTGGATGAAATAATTTATCCTTCTTTTGCCCAGCACAGCTCCAATGGTAACACCGCTTGTATCACACATTATCTCAAATGGTTTTGACCAGTTTGGTGCAACGATGATAAGGGCCTCAACCAGCTTCCTCTTAAGGCATTCGAATGCCTTAATGCATTCAGCATAAAAAAAAGAACTTAGTTTCTTTCTTTAAAAGTTTGAAAAGTGGATTTGCAATTTTAGAGAAGTCTTTTATAAATGTTCGGTAAAAGCCAGCATACCCAAGGAAACTACGCACCCCTTTAACGAAGATGGGAGGTTATAGCTTCTCAATAACCTCTACCTTGGCGTGATCGACCTTTATCCCTTTTGCTAAAATTTTGTGCCCGAGAATAGTGCTCTCCTTCACCATGAAGTGGCATTTCTCCCAATTAAGCACAAGATTAAATTTTACACACCTCTGCAAAACCCTACTCAAGTTTACCAGACACAGCTCAAATGAATCTCTAACAACAGAAAAATCATCCAAGAACACCTCCAAGTTGTCCTCAACCATATCTGAGAAGGTGGTGGATGCATTACATAACCCAAACGGTATCCTCTTGAATGCCAAAAGTTCCATACGTTTATGTGAACGTCGTCTTCTCCTGATCTTCAGGAGAAATACATATTTTATTATAGCCATAATATCCATCCAAGAAACAATACCACCCCCTTCCTACCAATCGATCAAGTATTTAATCCATGAAGGGCATTGGGAAGTGGTCCTTTAAAGTTCATGATTTTAGTTTGCGGTAGTCCATGAAAACTCTCCAACCAGTCATAGGCCTGAGAGGAATCAACTCATTCTTTTCATTTGCAACAATAGTCATGCCCCCTTTCTTGGACACATATTGAACTGGACTTACCCATTTACTGTCAAAAATAGGATAAACCACTCTTGCGTCCAACCAGTTAATAATTTCCTTCTTAAATACCTCCTACATTGGTGGGTAAATTCTTCCTCAAGTTATATCTTATGAGTGCAGATGTCAGGGGGAATACCAATAATATCAGGAATGGTCCAGCCTATTGCTCTTTTGTATCTTTGAAGCACTGAAATAAGTGCTTCCACCAGCTACTCACCCAGATCAGTTGCAATAATAACAGGTAGTATATTACCACTACCCAGGAACACATACCTCAAATGACTGGGTAACTCTTTCGGCTCTAGGATAGGTGGTTCTTCTATAGAAGGCTTAGCAGGTGGACTTGGATGATTTTTCAAGTCCAAATATAATTTCTTGGGTGCATATAAGTAAGACCCCATACCCGTTAAGGCACATACTATTTCCTCATAATCTTCTATATCATCCTAATCAAAATTCATTAATACGGCAGCTAATGTCTCAACCATAAATTTCTCTTCAATCGGCACTTCCTGCTCCTCCTTATAATAGATATCCACAATGGAAAACACACTCATTTCTTTTTGCTGCTTCATTGATTGGCATACATCAAATCACAGCAATTCATTATTCAACCTAAATAAGAGCTCATTAGCTTATAAATCAAGCAGCACGCTTCCAATTGTGAGAAAAGGTCGACCCAAGATTTTGGGCACCTCAAAATCCACCTCACAATCCAGAATGATGAAATCCACAAGAAATATAAAACTAGCAACCTTCACTAGCACATCATACAAAATACCAACAGGTTATTTAACTGACCTATCTGCCATCACAAGTCCCATTTAATGGGTGTGGGGTCTCCCAAACCTAACTTCTTGTAAACAGTTAGCGGTATCAGATTGATGCGAGCTCCTAAGTCGCACAAAGCTTTACAAAGTCAAGAGGTCCAATAGTGCAAGGGATAGTAAATGCTCCTAGATCTACCTTTTTCTACACCAGAGATCTTGTGGAAATAGCACCACAATGATAAAGATTGCCCATCGGCTCAAAACTAACTGACCGCTTCTTTGTGATGAGGTCTTTTATGAACTTTGCATACCCAGGCATTTGCTCCAATGCTTCCGCCAATGGTAGATTAATCATCTGCTTAAGCATAGCCATGCATTTTTTGAACTTTATGTCATCGGCCTTATTCTTCAATTGATAAGAAAATGGGAGGGGGGTCTTGGAACAATGGTAACTACCACTTCAGCTTCCTTTCCCTTAATCTTCTCCAACTTATCAACCTACTGACTATTGGATGGTGTGCCATCAATAACCTCATCCAATTTCTAAGACTTTATCAGATGATAAATCTCTACTTCTTCAATATCATCTGCTACAATACCACCCACAGACTTTCCCAGAGAAGGACTTGCCAATACCTTACCACTTCTAGTAGTGATAGCCATGCAAGAGCCATCATTCCTCAGATTTGGAATGGTATCACCAGGCAATCCTCCAGTCTTTCTCTGATTTAATATTATCGAGAGTTGGCTCATTTGTTGCTCCAACTGCTTGATAGAGGTAGAGTGCAAGTTTATCAACTGACTCATAGAAGACAAATTGCTCTTCATGGTAGTCACCCCAGAGTTGGTAACTTTAACTCCCTTTAATATTTTCTCCATCATATCCTCTATGGACATCTTGCCAGAGCTAGTTGCAGCATTATCTCTGCTTCCTGGAGGTATATATAGCCCACTCCTATCATTCTTACTTTTCCAGGTTCCTTGATCCCTATTATTGTAACCATCCTTGTCGTAGTAGTTCCGACCTTAATTTCCTTGGCTATTGCCTCGGAAACCCCATGGTTATTCAAATAGTTAGCCTCTTCTTCTGAATCAGAATCATCTCTACCTTTTGCTGCAATAACTTTTACTTTTTCAGTCTTTACATATAATAATTGCTTGGTCAACAAATCCATCTGCGTCTTTAAGTGTGCCATGTATTGATCACGTTCTTCTTTTTTCTTACATTATTCTACAGTCATGCCAATGGACACAGTAGGGCTTGCCACTACAGAATCCCTGGTATTCCAAGTTCTACTTTGTTTGGTCATCCGATCAAGCATCTTTGAGCCCTCCTAAAAAGTGAGATCCACAAATGATCCCCCTGCAGCATTATCAACAACTGGCTTCGTAATAGAGGTCAATGCCCAATAAAGAGTCTTCATCAGATGAATATCTGTCATATTATAGTTTGAATACTGTGTCATCTTATTTTATAACCACTCTCATGTCTCGTGAAGATCTTCGGCTGGGATCTATCTAAAGTTGTTGATATCATCCCTCAACTGTACCCTCCTAGAAGGTGAAAAGAACCTTTCTAGGAAATCCTCTTTCAATTGTCTTTATTTGGTTATAGAATCGGGCGTCAGCTTATTAAGCCACAATGTTGCCTCTCCAGACAGATACAATGGAAATAAATGCAGACAGATGGTATTTTGTCCCACTTCCGGGTTATCATAGGACTTGCAACTAGTGACAAAGTTCTCTAAATACATATTGGGATCATCTCCCGAAAGTCCACCAAATAACCCCTTCAGATGAAAGAGCTGAATCATTGTACTAGTAATATTGAACTTTGCTCCTGGTGCTAGTGGTGGAGGAATAATAGCTTCAATGGCACCATCTCCATCCATTCTATCTTCATCATTATTAAGATCAAATTGAACAGCTTGGTGATCATGTCTCACACTAAAAGGACGGTTTTCATTTACATTTTTGTTCACTAGTGCAGCTACATTCTCTGCACACCTTCAATTAACAGGATCTAGCAAGTCGTCATCCCCCAAATCATCATCATCAGAATTACTATTACGTGCCTGCTGACCATCATTCTGCTAATTTAGTTGAGCTCTAGCCAACACGGCTAGTCTCTCAACATCTTGGGGTTCTGCCATTCTACCAATTAGTTGAGTTTTCGGATGTACTGATAATAACGGTGCACCCAATCTCCATGTACTTGGCATACACAACAACTCCCCTACACAAAACAAAAACAACAAACAAACGTAAAATTTGGGAAACTTGACCAAAGGTCAATTAACAAACACAAACTTAAATGACCACTGTATTCCCTAGAAACGGGGCCAAACTTTTATACACTCAAATTACACCTCTCCTATGAGAGAGTAAGTGGTCGATGTCAAATATAGAACCCAACTGGGTTAGGTGTCGAATCCCATAGGGAATACCATGTTCACTAAGTATTGTGACTATTATTAGACTATTGATCAAAGGTTTCAAATTAAAGGGGGTTTTGAAATGTTAACAGTGTTCTTTCATATTTGTGTCACACAAAAGTACAGCTACTGAGAGTTAATGTAGATGTAATTTCAACGAGGATGAATTAACTAGAGTTATGTTCACCAAGATATTCAAACAATTAGGGTTGTGAGTTTATGTTTGAATTCTAACTTAAGTATTCCATTACAAGAATTATTGAATTCTAATGATTACCCACGTATTTCTCAACCTAATGAGTATTTCACCCTTTACTTCTCTCAAACTTAAAGGATTCATGCATTATTCAAAAATGCTCTCACGAGGGTTGATCATGCTAAGGCATCAACCCGTTAACCCAAAGGTTAAACCTATCGAGTTATTATGAATCACTTCTTTTCCCAATATCCAATTTCTTGTAAGACAAGTGGAGTTCATGGGCTCACTTGTCAAGTTTACAACCAAGAGATATCATTATAATGAAGAAAGATTCATGCAATTTCGATAGATGTTAGAAATCAAACCAATTCACAACCCCAAAATAGTTCTCTACATAAAGGCTCCCATAACCCTAGTTATAGAAGTTTAGCTACTCATATTCATATAAGAAATCAAAGACATATTGATGTTCATAAATGGCTTCAAGAGGTCACTTAGAAAAATTACAATACCGTTCTTCTCAATCTTCAATGGAAAATATAAAAACTAATAATCAGATCTCAATCTCTAGATTAAAAATCTCAATGAAATGTATTACACATCTCTCAATAGAAAAGTAACTATGAAACTAATAATGAAAGATACGGACTAAACCCTAATACTTTGTATTTATATGATTCCAGAACTGGGATTTAAAAATTTAAACTCAACTTTTCCGCTTTATGGTCGATGGATCAAGCGACGGTTTATCGCAGGTCCGATGGTCCATCAACTGCACCGGCGCTGGGTTTCCAGTGACTCCATTCTCTGCTTCTTGGCGATGGTTAGATTGATGGTCCATCATAAGGTCGATGGTCCATCGCCTGTTTCATCGTGGGATGTCCAGAGTCTTTGCCTTCTGCTTTTGGCTGATGGTTTAGACCAACGGTTCGTCGCAACTTTGATAGTCCATCGCATAAACTGTCGCTGCTCATTTTTCTTTGTTTGCTCTGATTGTTCATGCTATTCTTCATTCTCAGTTCTTATCCTAAAAACACTAAAATACCATGTTAAATACAACATTGGTTGCTTGAAAACACACAATTATCCTAAAAAAAAGGCCTAAAATATTTCATCAAAAGCCGAAACATCATACTCTCAGGGCGTTACATGGCCAGTATCTACTATCTAGTCAAGATTAACAACTAGACCATATTCGCCAATTAACCAATATTTATTTATAGCCATCATAATTCCACTAGCCACCATCTAACAAAAGTCCACCAATCACCATTTATTCATTATACATCTATCAACTAATATACTTTATTAACTAGCATCATCAATCCACAAATGCCTATTTAATAACTAATCAATATCATAAACTTAGTCATCAATAATAACTAATCACCACCATTGCTAAACCCATTATTACTAACCTTCATAATAAGTTAATCATCACTGTTAATAGAGATCAATGCCACTAGTCTTCTTTATAACTAAGGCTCACTAATCCATTAGTCACTATTAGCCACTTAAGCAATATCCATCACTAAGAATATTTCTGTCACACCCCTTTTTTGCCCACGAGGCTCAAAGTCGAAAGGTTTGTCTAATTAAAGTGATGGTTTTGAATAGGAATTATTTTTATCATTTTCAGAGTTGCCACTTGGAATTGAATTATGATGTTCCAAGTCACCTTTTTTAATCCCTAATCAAAAGAAAATGACTCTTTTATTTTAGCTTGTGAAAATAGAAGACTGGTAAGGAATTCTGTTGATCGGGGGAAGGTGTGAGGCACCCCTCGAGTACCGTGATTCTAGCACGGTCGTTTTATTGACTTATTTTGACTTAAATTATTTTTGATAAATTATGTTAAAGCCTAACGTCACTCATTTTTTATTATATTAAAATTATTTAAAACTCTCATATTAAATTCGTAAAATAATTAATTCTGAGAAAAATATTTGTCAAGGTGCATTATTGCATTTTTGAATCTTTTAAAATCTTAGAAAGATGTGTATGCCGCATTCTTAATTGAGATGAAAATTTTAAAACACATCTAAAATTTACCTATCGTTAAAAATGTTGATAAGTCATTTATAAACTTTTAACAATTAACTTGACCAAGATTCATTTTTAACAAATATTTATTAAGATTTGTTAATTATAATATAATAAAAATAAAATAAAATAAAAATAATGATAAAAATAATACAAATATACAAAAACTAACTATATAATACAAATTTTATTATAATCTCTAAATCTACTATTATTTAATTTAAATAAATAAATAATAATAATAAATTAAAACACATATATAAATAAATAATAGTAAATAATTTTAGACTCCAACAATCTATAAATAATATTTTTTTAGTATTTTTGGTGTCGTAGTAGTGATGGAAGGAATTTTCGGCGAAGGGTTGGTCGGAAAAGGCCAGTGCTGTACTTGTAACGTGCGTGTGTGGTTAGACAGAAGAGATTTAAGAGAGAAGAGGGGCAGCAGGCCGATAGTTTTTGGGTTGGTAGTCGACGGGATTTGGGAGAGGGGTGGCGCTTCTGTTGCGATGGTGAGTCTCGCCGGTGGCTGATAGGAGGAGCATTGGGGGGTGTTCTGAGGTGCGACAGATGACTTCCATGGTGACAAATACGGCGGATTTGGATCGGATTTGGTTTTGTTGGCTCTGCGGGAGTTATTTCGGTGAATATTTAGGCAATTTTGATGGTTTTCGCCGGGGAAGATGGAGGCAAGACGACTGATGTGTTGTATTCCGGCAGATTTCACTGGTGATGTGGTCTTCCAAATTATTTCCCACGAAAAACTCACCGGAAAAATTAAAGAAAAGACTAATGGTTTTCCTTTTTCTCCGTTCTCAACTATTTTCTCTCTCGCTAACATTTCTATTAAATTTTTTATTCTCTTTTGTGCATCTATGTATAGATAATTGAGTGTGTGCGTGATGTAGTGTGTTATTCTCTGCATTCGTGTATTTTTGTTGTGGAGAAGATGATACCTGTGAGTGATGATAGAATGTGCATCCCTCATTGTTTTTCCTTAATCTGTGTGTGAGTGTGTGTGTGTGTTAGTGTGTTCTACTGTGCACAAATATAAAGATTCAGTAACTTAATTCTATAATATGCAATAACAGAAAATTCATATAATCAATCCTCTAATCATATCAAACAGTACATAAGACCATTTAAATATTTTATTTTCGTACTTTGATTCATAACAATAAAACTAATGAAAAGCATAATACAAAATATTTCTTTCTTTGATTCATAACAATAAAACTCATGAAAAGCATAATACAAAATGCGACAAGAACCTATAATAGATTAAAAAAAAAGAAACTCGTGATCAGAAACTTCAAACAAAACTTCAAATTTCAACCCAATATTCTCTTCTTTTTCTCTTCCTTATTTTCTTCTCTGTTTTTTCTCTTTTGTCTGATGCAGTGTGATAGAATGTACATATGCCCTTTTGGGGGGGATTGATGGACATGAAATTTGGGGGAATTGGTTAACATCAGATAGGATAAGAATTTTTTTAATTTTGAATTTTTTTCTTTTTTATAAAAGATAATAATAACAAATAAAAATAATAAATAAATAAATAAATAAAATAATAAAAATAATTTAATAATAACTAATTAATTTTTATATTTTAGAAAATACAATAAAATTTTATAAATAGCCGAAAATAAATATAATTAAGATAGTACTAAAACTATTAGCTTATTTATTTAAAATTTAAAAAGAAAAATATTTTTTAATTTTTATATTATTTTTAAAAATGAGAATAAAAATAAAATAAAATATTCTAAAATTAACTTCACAAAGTTATTTATTTTTTAACTAAAAATTTATTAAAAATAAAATAAGAATTAAAATAATATCAGATCAAATATAAATATTTACTATCGAAAAATAAGTTAGAATTCGAGGAGGATAAAAAATTATGTGTCTATATTTTGCCCCTCTTTTGTGTGAAATCTCGAAGAGTTTTCATACCAAGACGTAGACAAGATATGATTTTTGACCCTCCGATTATTTGAAAGGTAATGATAAAATAAAAGAAAAGAAACGATGTGACCGAGTCTTGGTTTTAAACCTCCTACCTATCCTGGGTTATAAGGAAATCAGGTCACATGTAGTTCAAAGGTAAAAAGCTGAAAGAAAGAGCTAAAGATCGAGTGAGGTTTCATCAAGTTTCCGATTCACGACTTCTGCTTTTTACATCCAAAAGACTAACAACAATGAAAGATGCAATTTCTCTAGAATCTTGATTCGAATGTTCATGGCTTGAACTTGAAAACTGACTTCTTTTTCTTCACCCTATTCTTCAGGCGGGCTTTTGGACTTTCTTTTTCTTCACCTTGTTCTTCGGACGGGCCCCTAGACTTATTTTATCTTCACCTTATTCTTTAGGCGGGATCTTGAACTTACTTTTTCTTCACCCTGTTCTTCAGGCGGGCTCCTAGACTTACTTTTTATTCACCCTGTTCTTCAGGCAGACTCCTCGACTCAAAGTAAATACTGGAATAGAAAAATAACATCCTATTTTTAAAGAGGATCCTGAGCATAAAATAAATTCTCATACGACACACATAAAAAAAAAATTTGCCCCAGATTGTACTGGAAAAAAATTTTTGTGTCATCGAATCTTAATGTTTTGAAAAATATAGTGAAAGGATAAATCAAAGTCTGGAATAACTTTGGTAAGTACATTCACAATGAATAAAATTTACCATAACCAAGATCCAGCATCGTGTGTTGTAACCATGCTTCTTGCATTGACAGAAATGCGAAATTGTATCCTTTATTTGAAAAATTTAATGTGAAAACAACATTCCTTCTCTATTTCAAACAAAGAAAAATTATGAGTTTTAAAATATGTGGTTGGTTTGTGGCATTTGACTTTTGTGGTGACTGCTCTTGCACTTGCCATGCTCAACTCCTTTCAAATTGTTGATAAATATTCGTTGACTTGTCGTACTTCTGACCCCGAATTCTGACTATTGAAACTCTTGATTCAAATCATATCTCTCTTGTATGATGCCTCTGAGTTCAATTTCCAATACACCTTTTATCTTTCTACGAGTCCAAAACTGTCAGATCACAATCATTTTGAGTACCTTACTTTACTTTGAAATGTTGTCTTTATGCGTCGACCCTTTGTGTTGCTTTGTACCATTGTTGGAGTTGGTAGCAAGTTTTGAAGTCTTTTCTCACTTTGACTTGACATGAATTTGACTAAAAGACACGCGAAAGATGGCAATAATTTTTATTTGATGACAAAGATACCAAAAATAGAAATAAAATAAAAAGAAAAGGAAAAGACAATAGGCATCTCTTTTTTTTTAAACAAAAAAAGAAAACTTATCTGGTTGTGGTAGCCGATTCCAGTAATTATGACATACATTTTGAATTAAACAACCTGATCTACCCATACTAATCATTACAACTTTTGTCCACTTAATGAGTTTGAAATGGAATCAATCTTGAATATGCTCCCTCTAGATCAAAATCCTCATACGGTTAATGGCACCTCAATGGCTTTTTGTCAATGAGCCTATCTCATTTTCATTTCTTTCTCAGCTCACCATCGTCTTATGGTGCCTAAAAGGGTTTTTGATAACGCTCAAACTACATCTCTCGTAAGAGTGTAAGCGGTCGCTGTCAAATATAGAACCCAAATGGGTTGGGTGTCGAATCCCACAAGAAATAGTTGGTCACTAAGTAAGCAAAGATTAGTAGACTTTTGGTGAAAGTCTCGTAAAAGGGGGGATTTTGTAGCATGCAATAGTGTAATAAAATAACAAAGTAAAAATGGAGAATAGCAAAGTAAAAAGGAAGAATGTTTAGTAAGATGTTAATCAATGAGAATTGGGAGTTGGGGTTATGTCCACCTTATGAGTTATACGTCTCTATTGGCTATGAGTTATGCGGAATTCAGACATGCATGTTCTTATAGAGAATTGTATTCTATGGTAAATCCAAGCGTCTTTCGACCTAACAAGGACTATTTCACTTTAACTCTTTCGAGCTTAAAGCGTATCTAATGGTACAAATTCTCCAAGAGGTTAATCCAGTTACGGCACTAACTTTTTAACAGGGGTTGGTACCCTATTACCTTGACATTATCTCTTTTCCAGACATATAACTTTTCTTTCGAACAAGTTAATGCTATACTGGCGTATCCTATGTGTTTGCAACCACACGAATATGCATTAAGATGAAGAGAATAATGATATAAGCAGCATACGTGTCAAGAACTCACAAACTCATAGCAATAGATAGTATCTCATAAGGCTTCCATAACCCCAACAGAGAAGTTTAACTACTCATGAGTGCAAGGGAAATCACAATAGTCATTATCATTATACCAAAATAAAGATCTCACGTGTAGTAGGGTTTGGCATGGCTTGTGGCGTGAAGACCTTGCAAGTAGCATTTCTCTTGTTGTGAAAATTTAAGACGAATAGATGAAGAGAAAGTAAATAAGAATGAATTGAAAGCAAATTGTTTAGAGTTGTAGATGAATGAATTAGAATGTGAATGATGAGAATTATTATGTGTCTAAAAACTGCAGCAAAATAGGGTATTTATAGTACCCATATCCTATTCCTATAAGGCTACTGCGTACTTATCCTAATCCTAATAAATTATTGCATCATTATCCTAATCCTTATAGGTTAGTGCTGATCTCCAAAGTCTTGAAAAATGTTGTTTTTACCCGGGACAGGTTTCCCATGCGTCACTTTTGGTCCTAGGCGTCCAAGCTCTCCTTCCCTTCTTTTGTGAAGCTTCCTTTGGCGTCAAGTTATCCATAAAATGCTGAAATCTGTATCATTTATAACTGAAAACTTGCTAATCACATTTGTTAGATCACTTACAGGAAAAAGGACTAAAAGTGCATGAGTTATATATTTTGTCCTCAAAACTTAGCTAAAATATGGGTAAATTAAAGAACTTTAGGCGTGTAAATACGCCTATCATCAACACCCCACACTTAAAGCTTTGTTCGTCCTCGAACAAAATATCATGTCCTTCTAAACATCCACTTATGGTTTCACAGTAACAACACAAAATATTCATTAAGACAGGCACGACACTTATTACAAAGAGTAGTTTTCTGATCACTTCTAGAAACAATTCAACCTCTAATATAGACTCGTGATGATGGTTAATTCTTATTCAAAAGCTAAGGCACGGAGAATCATACACAACCACCCAAAACTCATCAACCATGTGTGTCTCACAAAATATAACCCATAATCACTTACAAGTAATGTATATATTTCGAACATGGGTATAAGATTATCCTTGCTCTCACTCTCACAAAGAATTCATATATTGCAACTGATGACCATAGGCTTGCCCTTAGTGTAATGCTCCACTAAATATCAGAATGTTAAGCTTAGGATCAAATAGGTCTTTACAGGTTGTAATGTAGGCTAAGGTACGGGTAGGACTATTTTGGCCAGAAATAGTGACTATGTTCCTAAGCGCTTTAATACATCACATTATGCCATTAACACTTTCTTTCAAACAATCTTTATACTTTCTTTTAATCTACCACCCCTTCTCACCTCTTTTGTTATTCAATTTTGAACAGAATTAACTTTTTATTTTTCTTTTCGTTTTTCTCTCGTCTTCTTTTTTTATAACACACCTCTATGATAACCATTCCTTTTCATAACGAATTCAAGTACCAATTCACTTTAAGGCACTACTCTCACCCAATTTCCTCTTATTTTGTCACATCACTTTACAATTTTAAAGCACTTAGGAATTTGGATCAAATTATGGTCTTGAAAAAAATGGATTAGGCTTACATATGAGGCTGTCAAAGAAAATAGGCTTAAGGCTCAAAGGGGGTTATCTAGGATGATGTCCATGGGTAGATAAAACGAAGGTAAACAATCAAAGGTTGCCAAAGAAATGCCTAAATCATCTCCTAACTCACACTCTTTATTTCGCTTTACATACATACCAGGCAAGTTCTAGCATCAGCCACAGACATAGAATATACTATCATCTCACACACACAAGGCACATGGTTGACTTTATTGGCAGCAATATAGACTCTTGACCCAACGTATAAAGGAATTAAACCACACAATTATCACACGGTGAGTCACACTTAGAGCCTAAACATCTCAATAGTAATGATTTTATCACAGACTCTTGCATAATACCATGCTGCCTATCAGAACAATTTTATGCAAAGTTTGTAACAAAAAAAAAATCCTAAAAAATTAAAACAAACATAAATAAGCAAAACATACATAAATAAGCAAATGCAGATAAAGAAGGTTGGCATGCAAATACCAGCACCCCACACTTAATCGAGACACACTGCCCTCAGTGGAAAATAAATAAGAAGAACCTGGTTAGTCGGACTCCTCCTCTATGTCCGGGGTCATACCCCCTTCGTCGGAATCATCATCAGAGTCTTCGTCATCAGAGTTCTCCTCTACGTCGGAGTCTGGCATTCGGCGATCATCATCGGTTGGCACATCATCATCAAGAGATTCCTCAAAGTACACACCTACTCCACACATTTGCCTTGCATGCTCATTCATTGGGTAGTCATAATCCAGCTGTTGGAGATCTGCAGCAGTTGGAACACGACCTCCGCTCATTATGGTAAATCGAGTCATGCCATAAAGATGGCAAAAGAAACTATCATCTCGAGCATGCCTTTCCGCAGTGGTAAGGTTGACGCCATGCGTGGTTTCACCATCTTTAACCTTTGTGAGGTCAACCCTCATTGGGTTGTGTGGAAGTTTATGATCAGTCGGTTCCTCTTCGATGTCCTCCTTCCTCAATATTGCGGTCAACAGATTGCCAAAGCTGAAGTGGGACCTCTTGTGTAGCCTGGCCTTTCGCATTGTAGATCGAATAATTACCCCAATGTTGATAGGAACATTCGTCATCAATGCGTACACCAAGCACACTCTATCTCGTGTAATCTTCGTGTACTGGGTCCCTGGAATCAGACAAGAGTTGACTATGCGCATCCATATCCGAGCTTCTCTATTCAAGGAAGCATATGGGAAGGTGTTGTGCCGACTGGTGTCCTTGTGTCTGCTCCATCATGCCATAGATCTTGTTCCGCACAATGTGTGTCTAATTTGCCTGTACGGAGGTCTGTTATACAGCTCTTTGAGTGGTGATGGATCAACAGATGGTAAGCCCAAAAAGGAGTTGAAGAACTCCGCATTTAGTTGCAGAACTTGGCCCCGAATCTTTACTTCACTCCCTGTAGTTTTCGGTGACCATTTGGCATAGAATTCTCATGCTAAATCAAGATTTCACTCTCCCATATCTCGAAAGATGAAATCAAGATGTAACGACATTATCTTAGCCAACATACGGGGTTCTTTCTTGGCTAGGCTTTCCTTGTGTATCAACTCCACATGAACATATTTTTTCTCTTTATTGTTCCTATACCACTCCTTTCCTTTCTCCTCGAGGACCCATTTAATTCCAAACATGCGGCAAGGTATTTGCAGTGAGGAGGATTCTCCTTGCTCTTTTCGTCCCCTTTTTTGGCCTTTTTGTGAAGTGGTTGTTTTTTCTTTCCCTTGTCTTGGTTTTGGTGCCATTGTACCTGAGATTAAAATAATAGTCATGTTAGCTTCATCTCGGTGGATACAACCAATAAACAAGCAGTAGTGGCACCACCCCACACTTAGTTTGTTTTTACAAACTAGTGAAGTGAACGATGTCAATTACTCAAATTTCATCGATATACGTTTTAGGCGTCCAACAATATAATCAGTGTAGTCATACTTCATGAAATCTTGGCAATACTTTCATGTTTGATATATCTTTTGAGCAAGACTACTCCATATACATTGAATCAAGTTTTAGGAATAATCACAATTTCGTATGTTTGTATTCAACCATGGTTTTCACCTTTATACACAAGTTATTCCAACATGTAGGAGTTCTATTGACAAGATTATGCAATGTTCTTGACCATGTCAATTCCGTAAAGGTATGACAGTGCATCAAAATTAAATACAAGTTGGAAACAAGTCAAGATCATTCTTACGTATTCTTTCCCTCACTTAGTTGTATCACAACAAGTTAATCACATTCAACTCACCAATACTGCTTCAAGATTGAACAATTCATAATAGGCGTAGTAATGTAGTACTTACGGAACATAAAAGAAGAACAAAGAAGTACTTACTTGGTTGATGTCCTTGGAAGATGTTCTTGTAAAGTTAAAAGAGCAAAAGGAAAATTTTTGAGAGGATTTGGAGAGGTAGGCGGCGCTTAGGTTGGATTTGCAATGTGTTTTTGGTCTAAGACTAAGTTTCTTATTTATAGGGAAAGCTTGGGTCGGGTTTTGACCCATTTAGAATCGGATTTGGAGACCAAAAGTGACCATAGGCGGCGCCTAGTGCTTTGCCTATGCTTGGCATAGGCGGCGCCTTTTGTAAAGCCTAGTTGAGAATAGGCGGCGCCTATGCCATGACATATGAGATTCAGATCCAAAAGGCTTTGGTATAGGCGGCGCCTATGCTATGGCATTCTTAGGCATAGGCAGCGCCTATGCTATGGCACTTTAGAATCCGAGAGCTTAGGCCATAGCATAGGCCTTGCCTTGTTCGTGGCCTAGATTTACATAGGCCGTGCCTTGTTCTTTGCCTATATTTTCATAAGCAATGCCTCACCCATAGCCTTTTGCTTCTTCATTCCTAACTTACCACCTTTAACATGCACTACTTCCAAATCAAAATTTGAAACCAATCTCCTCCTTTACCTCTCTTGTACCTACATTCACTCAAAAACAACAAAAACGATTAGAATGATGGGTTGCCTCCCATCAAGTGCCTCAGTTTTGGTCATGGCTCAACAAAATCCTAGGAAAACAAAAACAACAAAAACAATTAAAAACAATGGGTTGCCTCCCATCAAGCGCTTGATTTATTATTGCGGCACGACATAGCTATCTCAATTACTTAGACTTCATCGAGATAGATGGTGGATCGTTTTCTGAATGGATTCAGATGACAATGAAGCTTACTTGTAGGTATGCAATCTTCTTCAAGATGACTCTTGTGCATACATATCCCAGGCAGGATACCAATTGTATCATCAATAGTCCAACCCATAGCTCCCTTGTATCTCTTCAGAGCAGAGATGAGAGCCTCTACGTGCTGTTCACTTAAATTATCCACCACACTCACAGGAAGTGTATCTCCACTTCCCAAGAACGTATACCTTAGATAATTGGCGAGCTCTTTCGATTCTAGCACTCGGGGCTATTCAATGGAATTCTTCACTGTTGGTGAGGGTCTATTCTTAAGATCAGGGTCCAGCTTCTTAGGGGCATGAGAATAGGACCCTAGTCCCGTTAGATCACACATAGTTTCTTCATGTTCTTGAGCCTCCTCACGCTCAAAATTCAGCAGCTCATCAGATAGTGACTCATCAGTAAGCTGCTTTTCTACAGATAATTCTTTGTCATCCTTATAATTAACTTCAGCTACAGAGAACATATCCATATCTTCGGGCTGCTTTATTGCTTTGCATACATCAAAACGGACCACTTCGTCATTCAACTGAAATAAAAGCTCATTAGCTCTCATGTCAATAAGCATACTTCCAGTTGTGAGGAAAGGGCGTCCCAAGATTATGGGAACTTCAGAATCCACCTCGCAATCCAAAATAACAAAGTCTGCAGGAAAGATGAAGGTGGAAACCTTCACCAACACATTATTTAAGATACCAACAGGTCGTTTTATCGACCTATCTGCCATCACGAGCCGCATATTGGTTGGTGTAGGGTCACCCAACCCCAACTTTTTGTAGACGGATAGTGGCATCAACTTGATGCTTGCTCCCAAATCGCACAATGCCTTAGCAAAATTCATAGATCCAACCATGCACGGAATAGTGAAAGCACCAGGGTCTGCCTTCTTCTGTACTAAGGACCTTATGGCAATTGCACTGCAATGATGAATATTATTTGCCGGCTCATAGCTTACTGCCCGTTTCTTTGTTAAAAGGTCCTTCATGAATTTAGCATACCCAGGCATTTGTTCCAGTGCCTCAACCAATGGAACATTAATGGTCAGCTGTTTTAACATCGTCATGAATTTATTAAACCTTGTATCATCCGCTCTCTTCTTTAATCTTTGAGAAAAAGATGGTGGTGGAAGGGGAATAGTTTTCTCCACGACTTTCTTTTCATCATGCTTAGGTTCGGAGATCTTTTCAGGCTGTGGACGTCGAGGACTGACGTCATGAACGTCGTCATCAGTTTCGACGGCGTCATCTCCTACAATATCTTCGGCCACTTGCTTGCTTTGGGATGAATTTTGCAGCACCTTACCACTTCTGGTAGTAACAGTCATGCATGTTCCATCATTTCTTGGGTTTTGCACTGTGTCGCTCGGTAGGGTTCCAGCTTTTCTTTGATTTAATGTGGCTGAAATTTGACTCAATTGTTGTTCCAGCTGTCTTATTGAAGTGGAATGTGAGTCGACCAATTGATTCATTGAGGCCAAGTCATTTATTACCCTAGTTACTCCCGTACTGTTTGCTTCCACTCCTTTCAACAGCTTAGCCATCATATCTTCCATTGACATATTTCCCGAACCAGATGCAATGGCCTCTCGTCGTCCAGGAGGAATATACACGCCACTCCTGTCAGTCTTGTTCTTCCAACTACCTTGATCCCGGTCCTTGTTTCCAGATTTATCATAATAGTTCCGACCTTGGTTTCCTTGGGTATTGCCTCGGAAACCCCCTTGATTGTTCACGTAGTTGGCTTTTTCCTCAGAATCGGATTCCTCTCTTCCTTTTGACGTAACTGCTTTGACTTTTTCGGTCTTCCTGATAGTAGATATTTTGTAAGAAGATCCACTTGTGTTTTCATGTGTGCCAAATCTTGATCACGTTCTTCTTCTCTTCTCTTTTGTTCTGCAGTCATGCCTATAGAAAAAGTGGGGCTTGCTACCTCAGAATCTCTGGTATGCCACGCCCTACTTTGCTTCGTCATCCGGTCTAGCATATCACTTGCCTGAACAAAGGTGAGGTCCATAAATGATCCTCCAGCCGCATTATCTACCACTGGTTTAGTTACTGAATTCAAGGATCTATATAGTATCTCCATCAAGTGAACATTGGTCATGTGATGGTTTGGGCACCTCATAAGCTTCTTTTTGAATCTCTCCCATGTTTCGTAGAGGGCTTCAGTTGGAAGCTGTCGAAAATTACTGATTTCATCTCTCAATTGTGCTCTCTTGGATGGCGAAAAGAATCTTCCTAGGAAAGCGTCTTTTAATTTCCTCCAATTAGTGATAGAATCAGGAGTCAGCCCATTCAACCATAGAGTTGCCTTCCCATATAGAGACAATGGAAATAAGCGCAACCGAATTGCATTCTGTCCAACGCCAGGATTGTCGAATGACTTACATGTAGAAATAAAGTTGATCAAATGCATGTTCGGATCATCGCCTGCTAGTCCACCGAATAATCCTTGAGTTGCAATAACTGAATCATGGAGCTCGTGATGTTGAACTTGACTCCGGGTGCCAATGGAGGAGGAATAATGGCTCCTGTGGCACCATCTCCATCAAGATCATCATCATCATCATCGAATGGTATGGCTCGGCGTTCAGGCCTGAACCTAGCTTGTCGATCTCTTCTGTTGGCTGTGTCGCCATCTCAGCATCACGCCTAGGGTTTAGTAACTCATCATCACCTAGATCCTCATCGTCAGGATTTGTTGCTCGCCCAGGATTATCAATATTCTGTTGATGCACTTAAGCGGCGGCCAGAGCAGCTAGTCTAGCCTGTTTCTGTTGAGCAGCCCTTCTTTCAATTTCCTGTTGAGCCTCCATTCTGCCAATACGATGTGGTTCAGGATTGAAAGGTAATAATGGTTGACCAGAACTTCAAGTATGGGGCATGCACTGGATAAAAACCTGCAGAAAACAAAAACAAAAACTAAAAGTAAGTACGAGAATCTTTGACCAAAGGGTCTAGTAATTATCACAAACTTAGTAGACAACCGTATTCCCCGGCAACGGCGCCAAAATTTGATAACGCTCAAACTACAGCTCTCGTAAGAGTGTAAGCGGTCGCTGTCAAATATAGAACCCAACTGGGTTGGGTGTCGAATCCCACAGGGAATAGCTGGTCACTAAGTAAGCAAATATTAGTAGACTTTTGGTGAAAGTCTCGTAAAAGGGGGGATTTTGTAGCGTGCAATAGTGTAATAAAATAACAAAGTAAAAACGGAAAATAGCAAAGTAAAAAAGGAAGAATGTTTAGTAAGATGTTAATCAATGAGAATTGGGAGTTGGGGTTATGTCCACCTTATGAGTTATACGTCTCTATTGGCTATGAGTTATGCGGAATTCAGACATGCATGTGCTTATAGAGAATTGTATTCTATGGTAAATCCAAGCGTCTTTCAACATAACAAGGACTATTTCACTTTAACTCTTTCGAGCTTAAAGCGTATCTAATGGTACAAATTCTCCAAGAAGTTAATCCAGTTACGGCACTAACTTTTTAACAGGGGTTGGTGCCCTATTACCTTGACATTATCTCTTTTCCAGACATATAACTTTTCTTTCAAACAAATTAATGCTATACTGGCGTATCCTATGTGTTTGCAACCACAAGAATTTGCATTAAGATGAAGAGAATAATGATATAAGCAGCATACGTGTCAAGAACTCACAAATTCATAGCAATAGATAGTATCTCATAAGGCTTTCATAACCCCAACAGAGAAGTTTAGCTACTCATGAGTGCAAGGGAAATCACAATAGTCATTATCATTATACCAAAATAAAGATCTCACGTGTAGTAGGGTTTGGTATGGCTTGTGGCGTGAAGACCTTGCAAGTAGCGTTTCTCTTGTTGTGAAAATTTAAGACGAATAGATGAAGAGAAAGTAAATAAGAATGAATTGAAAGCAAATTGTTTAGAGTTGTAGATGAATGAATTAGAATGTGAATGATGAGAATTATTATGTGTCTAAAAACTGTAGCAAAATAGGGTATTTATAGTATCCATATCCTATTCCAATAAGGCTACTGCGTACTTATCCTAATCCTAATAAATTACTGCATCATTATCCTAATCCTTATAGGTTACTGTTGATCCCCAAAGTCTTGGAAAATGTTGTTTTTGCCCGGGACATGTTTCCATGCGTCACTTTTGGTCCTAGGCGTCCAAGCTCTCCTTTCCTTCTTTCGTGAAGCTTCCTTTGGCGTCAAGTTATCCATAAAATGCTGAAATCTGCATCATTTATACCTGAAAACTTGCTAATCACGTTTGTTAGCTCACTTACAGGAAAAAGGACTAAAAGTGCATGAGTTATATATTTTGCCTCAAAACTTAGCTAAAATATGGGTAAATTAAAGCACTTTAGGCGTGTAAATACACCTATCATCAGTTTTCACCAGTAAGACTCTCATTTTTATTCTTTTTTTATTATAAGTTTTTATTTTTGATTTTTTCTTATTTATTTATTTCAAAAATAATGCCCAACATACGAAACATCATGCACCCATAACATGTTTAGCCATGACATTCTGAAAGATCGATCTGAAAGTCTTTCTTTGGTTGTAACTTGTCTTTTGGAAAAGGTTAGAAAGAAAGGATGGCATGAGGCTCAAAAATTTACGTAACATTAGGTGAAGCATACAACTTTTGGAATCGATTTTTTAAGAAAATAAATTTTTGCCCAAGTTTTATTTTATTCTAGGTTACTTGAATTTTCTTTTGGTTGGACCGAACCCCAGAGTAGGGATGCCTACGTATCTTGTCATAGCAAGAATCAGGTCAAACGTAGTTTAGGAGAATCATTCTTTTGCTTGGTTCTGATTTTTTGATTGATTTTTTTTTCATCATTTTTTTATCATCATTTTCATTTTGAACTTTTGACTTTAGTTGATTCCAAAAGAGGGTTATGAAAGAAAAATTGAATCAAACCTCAAAGGGTTAAGCAAAGGTTGACTTAATATTTGAATAGTAGAACAAAATGCCTTCATCATTTCAATCTTTAAAAAATGTAAGTACAAAACATACATGACATAATTGTACATGAATATCATACATAATATCTCTTAACTGCATCAGCATTGACTGCATTTCTTTTATTCTGCCTTCTACACCAGTCAGATATATTGCACCATTAGGTAACACTTTCTTCACCATGAACGATCCTTGCCAATTAGGAGAAAATTTGCCTTTAGCTTCAATCTGATGGGGGAGAATGCATCTTAGTACTAACTAACCAGCTTCAAAATGTCTGTGACGCACCTTTCTGTTATATGCTCGTGCCATTCTCTTCTAGTATAGTTGTCCATGACATACCGATGTCAATCTTTTTTCATCAATCAAGCTTAATTACTCCAATCGAGTCTTGACCCATTGATCATCATTAATTTCATCTTTCATAACTATTCGAAGAGATAGAATCTCATTTCTGTAGGTATAACTACTTCAGTTTCGTATACCAACGAGTAAGGAGTTGCACCAATTGAAGTCCAAACTGTAGTACAATAACCCAAAAAAGAAAAAGATAATTTTTCATGCCATTGTCGGGAACATTGAACTATCTTGGGAAGTATTTTCTTTAGGTTCTTGTTGGCATCTTCTACAATCTCGTTTGCTTTTGAACATTAAGAAGTTGAATTTCAATGCATAAACTTAATTGTTGGCATATTTCTTGCACCAAGTGACTGTTGAGATTTGCAGCATTATCCGTGATAATTATCTTTGGAATGCCAAGCTGACAAATGATGTTAGAGCGAATAAAATCAACCACTGCTTTCTTGTTCACTGACTTGAAAGTCGCTGCTTCCACCCACTTCGTGAAATAATCAATGGCCACCAAGATGAACCTATATCCATTCGAGGACTTTGGTTCAATTGTTCCAATTATGTCCATTCCTCAAGCCACAAAAAGCCATGAAGCAGTCATTATATGTAACTCAGATGGAGGGGAATATATCAAATCCCCATATACCTGGCATTCATGACATTTACGAACAAAATGGATGGAATCTCTCTCCAAGGTGAGCTAATAGTAACCTGCTCAAAGCATTTTCTTTGCCAAAACATATCCGTTCATATGAGGTCCACAAATCCTAGAATGTACTTCAGTCATGATTTTTGAAGCCACAAATCCCAGAATGTACTTCAGTCGTGATTTTTGAAGCCTCTTTAAAAGTCCCAAATCTGGAGTCCTTTTGTATAAGATTCCCCCACTCAAGAAAAACCCACGAGCCAGTCGTCGAATGGCTCTCTTTTGGTTACCACCAACATGTATTGGATAGTTGCCTACCTGAATATATTCTTTAATGTCATGGAACCAAGGCTCCCCATCAAGTTCTTCCTAAACCACATTATAATATGCATATTAATCACGAGTCTGTATATGCAAGGGGTCGATATGATTCTTGTTGGGATTTTAGAACATCGAAGATAAGGTCGCCAAAGCATCAGTAATCTGCTTATGAGCTTTGAGAATATGTTTGAACTTTACTGATACAAATCACTGACAAAGATCTTACAAACAACCTCGATATGGTAGGAGTTTTGAATCACGAGTCTCCCAATATCCTTAGATTTGGTGGACTAACAAATATGAGTCTCCTAACACCAAAAGTTCTTAAATTCCCATGTCAATGGCTAGTCTCAAACCCAGAATGCAAGCTTTGTATTCTGTCATATTATTGGTACAGTAGAATCAAAGTTGGGCTGCTACAGGATAGTATTTGTCCTGATTTAGAAATAAGAACTGCCCCTATCCCTGCTCCTTTTACATTAGCATCTCCATCGAAGAACAACTTCCAACCTGAGTGGCAATCATCAAAAATAATTTTATCAACACATAATACCTCTTCATCCAAAAAGTAAGTTTTCAATGGCTCATACTCCTCATTAATTGGATTTTCAGCCAAATAATCCGCTAAGGCTTGAGATTTTATTGCAGTTCGCATCACATAGATAATATCAAAATCTGTGAGCTGCATCTTCCATTTCGTGAGTCTGCCTTTGGGCATAGGCTTATTCGAAGCCTTTCAAAGAATTTCCTCGGATCTTTGACATGGTCAAACTCTCTCTTTTGATTTAATGATCACATCATCCATATAAACTTCAATCTCTTTATGCATCATGTCATGAAACAATGTGGTCATTGCCCTCATGTAAGTTTTTCTAATATTCTTTAGTCTGAATGGCATAACTCGATAATAATATGTCCCCCATAATGTGATAAATTATGTCTTTTCTGCATCTTCTGGATCCATAATGATCTGGTGATACCCCGCTAACAATCCACAAAAGATGGAAGATCATGTTTAGAACAATTATCCAACAAAATATGGATATTAGGAAGTGAAAAATCATCCTTCGGACTTACTTTATTTAGATCACTATAATCAACACACATCCAAATTTTATCGTCTTTCTTTGAAACAGGGACAATATTTGTCAACCAAGTAGGATATTGGGTCACTCGAATGACTTTAGCCTCAAGTTTCTTCGTGATTTCCTCTTTGATTTTTACACTAATTTTGATTTTAAGATTCCTTAACTTTCTCTTGACCGGAGGGAAAGTAGGATCAATTGGCAACTTATGAACTACCCAATCAGTGCTCAAATTGGGCATATCATCATAAGACCATTCAAAGATGTCTTTTTACTCAAGCAAAGATTCAATTATAGCTTTCTTTTATTGTGGTCGAGCATGTACACTTATCTTAGTCTCCCTAATATTTTGATGATCCCCTAAATTAATCGCCTCAGTTTCATAAAAATTGGGATTTGACTTATTTTCAATCCATAAAAGATGGATTTATTCAAACTGTTCGAAATCTTTTCTTATTTCCTCAAATACTTCCTCTTCATCGTGTTCAACCTCTTTATTCATTATTTCATAATTAGATTGGGTTTTAAAATCTGGTTGATAATTCTTTATGCATGTCATATCATTAGAATCAGCATAGAAATAACTGTATAATATAAAATAAAATAAGTAAATATTAGACACAAAATAAAATAAAGGGAAATTATGTTTCATTCAAATCAAAGATAGAAAAAGTTTTAACCTAAAATGCCAAGATAAAAATCTAAATTACAACCCTAGAACGATTCAAACTGCAGAAAGACAAACAGATAAACTACTAAGACTCTTTCATAGTAGGGAGAGGAGTGGCCTTCCAATTGTTAAGCTTGACATCTTAGACACTGGTTTGCATATCAGCATGACTAGAACTTCCACCACTGTCCAACATATTTCTTTTAACAAATAAGTTTTAGATCCCCATGCTTAACTCATTGCTTTCCATGTATTGTGCGTTACCCTGTGCAGGTGAAGGATTTCATGTGATGCTCGTAGTGTCAATGTTTTGCACTACAATTAATTTTTCTTGAATCGTCCTTTCTATTTCTCTTTTTGAGTCACGACAATTCTCAATACTATAACCCTGAATACCAAAATGATATGCACATCATAAATGAGGATCAAAATTTCTTGAATGTGGATCAAAAGTACACTCAAGAAGAGGAGTGATTAGCTCGAGTCTCTCAATCTCTGGAATAAAGTAGGATACGACTCCTCAATTAGTGTAAAATTATCCTTTGACTTTTTTCTCTTTACAAACTCCAGACTCGATTGAAACTTGAACTTAGAAGCTCCTTGATAAATATGTAGGGGTCGAGGATGATGTTGAGGGACCGGTGCATGCCATTGTGGATAAGAAAACGGATAAACATACAACTGTGTAATGTTCAAAGGATACTAAGGAAGTAGAATGAAATATCTTGGATTTTTCAAAGAGGAACCTTGTTGCAGATGAGCACATAGATTTGATGTGCAAGCTCGGGATTGAGACTGACAATATTGCTGAGTTTGACCTCTTGAGCTCTGTTTTGCCCCTGGAATGACAATAGGTATGTTTTTCTTCTTCGTCCCTTCAGTCCCTCTCAACTGATGGCAATATCGTCCCAAGTGTTTTACAGAATCCTCGTACCCATCATGTTCCTCAAATTTTGATATCTCAAGACTTGGAGGAAGGTTAACACTCTAAGACATGCCCCAGTCTTTGTATGCAACATCTTCATAATTCACAATTTCTTGAGAATTTTTCATAGTCTTTTTTGTGCTCTTCATTTTCCTAGCCATTTTCTCTTGCTTTTCTGCCATGTCAGACTTCTTAATAAGAAATTTTGGTGGTCCAACTAACATAGATGTGGGCTTAGGAGTATAATAGTAATCATCAAGAGTGTTGAACATCGACTCACAAGCAGATTGGGGAAGCACAATTGTCAGACCAAAAGCCAAGGTATAAACCTCAGTAGAGGGTTGAGCAACAGAAGTCGAGGCTATAGGTGGTTCTATCAATGTGATAGATTACTACTGAAGATCTAGAAAATGAGTGATGGAAACATTGGGATGCTTTTGGCTTGGAGTAGATTATGAGGTATGTTGTGGCGCATAACCAATAGCAGAAAATTGACCTTACAATTTTGGTAAAAAACTCAAGGTATTTGTAGGGTCAATAGTGGAAAATGGAGGAGGAGGTAGCTCACTGGCCCAAGCTCAATACATTTCCATCATTTGTTGCCTCAAACTCACAATCTCTTGCTTTAAAATCTCATTTTCCTGACTCTTTGTCTGATATATGATGTCACTCTCTATATTCTTGCTGGACATGACTCTCTTTCCTGGACTTGATGTAATATGGAGGACCAATCAAAATACCACAAACCAACCATCTTAAACTAACTGTGATAAGAAATAAGAAAGGTGTCAGAATGCAACATTTTTTTTCAAAAACTCTTTTTCCTTTATATTCTTTTTAGAAAGATCACTAAACCCCAAAAAGGCTGCCTATGTATCTCACTAAGTTGAGAATCAGGTGTGCGTAGTTCTCAAAATATATTTCATACAAAACTCAGCCTCAAGACCCCTAAAGGTTCAGTACTGTTAAGATTTATATATATATTATTTTGTAAAAACTTAGCATCATGATCTCTAAAGATTCAGGGTTGTTAAAATTTATATATATTTTTTATTTATTTTGTAAAAACTTAGCCTCATAATCCCTATAGATTCAGGGTTACTAAGATATATATATAAAAATTAGACCTAAAGATAAGAAACAAATAATTATGAAAGTACTCATATTTTTTAAAAATTTCTCGATAAATCTATGAGTAATTTTTCAAAAGATAGGGTCGTATCCTAGGAAGGACTTCCTACGTATCCCACTAAAGAGTGAGAATCAGACTCTCGTAGTTCATGAAGACCGTAAAACTATGTCACTATATATTTAAAAAATTTCTTTCTTTTAAAAATAAATGTTTTCTTTGAAAAATGATTCACTAAATTTGAGAATAATATAATCTCTTGCATTTCAAAGTTGCCTAAAAGCCAGTCAACAATCAAATAGCCTTCCAAACAAATGTCAAAGAGCATGTAGGATACACATGTTGGTTATTATAAAGTGGGTCACCTGTCCTAGACAGACCCGACCCCTGTGCCGAGTCCCGCTAAGTTAAATGCACATTAGTCAAATAAAGCGGAACCTAATAAGGACAACCAGATTCTGAGTTTCAGTTCTTCTAAGTTTAGCCTAATAGGGATAAGTGTCTAGACTGGCTTACCCGAGCGGACACTCGAGTCGGGGAGGGACAGCTTGTTTTGTAGCAGTTCTACTCTGCCTTCGTTGCCGATCCAAACTCCACCTAACATGTGTGACTATAATCTTACACCAGGTGCCTTGACACTCCGACTATCTCAAAACGAACATAGGATGCATACGTTGCATTCCTTCTATCCTCTTTCAGAAACTCGGAGAGGGTGCGCAAGAGAAGACAGTTTACAATACAGTTCAATAATATCAAAGTAGTAAATGACTGACAAGTAGCACATAAGGCCCACAAACACAATATAAAAATAATTAAAGTAGGTAAAAGTCAATATTTAAAGCTTGAATTCTTATTATTCCCCAACAGAGTCACCGGAGATGTCACACCCTTTTTTCTCCCACAAGGGTCAAACACGAAGGATTTTTCCAATTAAAGTGATGGTATTAAATAGGAATTATTTTTATCATTTTCAGAGTCGCCACTTGGAATTAAATTATGGTGTTCCAAGTCACTTTTTTGAATTCCTAATCAAAAGGAAATGACTCTTTTATTTTGGTTTGTAAAAATAGAAGACCGGGTAAGGAATTCTATTGATCGAGGGGAAGGTGTGAGGAACCCCTCGAGTACCGTGATTCTAGCACGATCGCTTTATAGACTTATTTTGACTTAAATTATTTTTGATAAATTATGTTAAAGCCTAAAGTCACTCATTTTTTATTATATTAAAATTATTTAAAACTCTTGTATTAAATTTGTAAAAAAATTTATTCTGAGAAAAATATTTGTCATGGTGCATTATTGTATCCTTGATTTTTTAAATATCTCAGAAAGATGTGTATGTTGCATTCCTAATTGAGATGAAAATTTAAAAACACATCTAAAATTTACCTATCGTTAAAAATATTGATTACTCACTTATAAACTTATAACAATTAACTTGACCAAGGTTCATTTTTAACAAATAATTATTAAGATTTGTTAATGATAATGTAATAAAAATAAAATAAAAAAAAAATAATAAAAAAAATAATACAAATATACAAAAACTAACTATATAATACTAATTTTATTATAATCTCTAAATCTACTATTATTTAATTTAAATAAATAAATAATAATAATAATAATAAATTAAAACACATATATAAATAAACAATATTAAACAATTTTTTACTCCAACAATTTGTAAATAACATTTTTTTCTTGTATTTTTGGCGTCGTGGCAGTGCTGGAAGGAATTTTTGGTAAAGGGTTGGTCAAAAAAGGCCAGCGTTGTACTTGTAATATGTGTGTGTGGTTGGACAGAAGAGAATTAAGAGAGAAGAAGGGCGGCAGGCCTATGGTTTTTCGGGGATGGTAGTCGACGGGATTTGGGAGAGGGGTGGCGCGTCGACTACGATGGTGAGTCTCTCTAACGGCTGACAGGAGGAGCATTGGGGGTGGTCGGAGGTGTGACTGGCGACGTCCATGGTGACGAACATGGCGAATTTGGTTTGGATTTGGTTTTGTTGGCTCTGCCGGAGTTATTTTGGTGAATATCTTGGCGATTCCAGTGGGTTTTGCCGGGGAAGATGGAGGCAAGACGACTAGTATTTTGTATTCTGGCATATTTCACCGGTGATGTGGTTTTTCGATGGATTTTCTATGAAAAAATTGCCGGAAAATTTAAAGAAAAGATTGATGGTTTTCATTTTTCTCTGTTCTCAACTGTTTTCTCTATAGCGGACTTTTTTATTCAATTTTTCTTCTCTTTTGTGCATCTGTGTATAGATAATTGTGTGTGACCATGATGTAGTGTGGTATTCTCTGCATCCATGTATTTTTGCCATGGAGAAGATGATACATGTGTGTGATGAGAGAATGTGCATCCCTCACTATTTTTTTCTTAATCTATGCGTTAGTGTGTGTGTCAGTGTGTTATAATGTGTACAAATATAAAGATTCGATAACTTAATTCTATAATATGCAATAATAGATAATTCATATAATCAATCCTCTAATCATATTAAACAGTGCATGAGACCATTTAAATATTTTAGTTTCGTACTTTGATTCATAACAATAAAACTAATGTAAAGTATAATACAAAATATTTCGTTCTTTGATTCATAACAATAAAACTCATGAAAAGCATAATACAAAATGGGATAAGAACCTGTAATGGATTAAAACAAAGAAACCCGTGACCGAAAACTTCAAACAGAACTTCAAATTTGTACCCGATATTCTCTTTTTTTTCTCTTCCTTAGTTTCTTCTCTATTTTTCTCTCTGTTGTCTGATGCAGTATGATAGAATGTATGTATGTCTTTTTTTTTTGGGGGGGGGGGGGGGGGGGGGTTGGGAGAGTCCTTATGTACAGGGAATTTGGGGGGAACGGTTAACATTAGATAGGATAAAAAAAATTTAAATTTTGAATCTTTTTTTTATAGAAGATAATAATAATAACAAATAGAAATAATAAATAAATAAATAAAATAATAATAATAATAATAATAATGTAATATAATAATTACTAATTGATTTTTATATTTAAGAAAATACAATAAATGTTTATAAATAGCCAAAAATAAATATAATTAAGATAGTACTAAAACTACTAGCTTATTTGTTTAAAATTTAAAAAGAAAAATATTTTTGAATTTTTGTATTATTTTGAAAAATTAGATTAAAATAAAATTAAATATCCTAAAATTAACTTCATTTAGTTATTTATTTTTTAACTAAAAATTTATTACAAATAAAATAAGAATTAAAATAATATCAGATCAAATATAAATATTTAATATCGAAAAATAAATTAAAATTCGAGGAGGATCAAAAATCACGTGTCTACACTTTCTTCCTTAAATCAACAACTATACCACTTTATACCTTAACTCATTAGAAGACTATAACCGACATCTCTAATACCAAGAATACACCCGACTACCCAAGAGCATAAATAAATATATAATTGCATACATAGGGCTAGCTGGATTCGAACTGGTAGATTTACATAAGCACATCAATAATCATCCTCCAGCCTTGTCGGGTATCAAAATATCATCTAACCATATCAGGTATCATCATATCTTCACAACATTATGCGGCCGAATCAGGTATCATCACAACATTATCCAGCCGCACCGAGTATCATCATATCATCATAGTATCCTCCGACCTTCTTGAGTATCAAAACATCATCACAATATCCCCTAGCCTTGTTGGGTATCATCATATAATCATGATATCATCATGCCTTGCTGGGTATCATCATATCATCACAGTACGTAAATTTATAACATTAATAAAGAACAAGCCCCAAGAGGGCTAAGGTAAATCTAGAAAATTTAAGAGATCTTCAAAAGTCAACTCGAAGACCCCTTTAAAAGAACATCATAATAGGTAGCTTGAAGGTATCAAGCTCCAAGATGACTAAAGTAAATGACAAGCTCAACAAGGGCTAAAGTAAATAACAAGTCTCCCGCCCACGAGGGCTAAATAAATAGATATAAAGGAGAAGCGAAGAAGGGCATACTTTCATAATCCAACGTCCATCATCAATGTGACTTTATCAATAGATATATGTATATGTAACATGAATAATATAAACTATCATTGGGTCTTTCCCCGGAACTTATATCTTTAACACCAACATCTTTCTTCGTCTCATACCGGAGAGATAGGGATATAGATATGTATAATAAGTGACAAAAATATTAACATAATTAGTCATATAATGATATATCATGAGTCCAAGCATAATTTATAGAATATCTTTACATATAGTCAATAAGCGTGCCTGCTAGCACCATTAACATCACCATTTCCAATATCGACAATAAGGAAGATTTTTCAATATGGTTATTAGTGTAATTATTAAGCATGATAATCACTTGGGCAATAGCATAGATAACGGTACGAAAACTAAACTAATCAATGACTTGATCAAAAGTTTAATCAAGGACTCATCATTACACAATCCATAATCTAGTCATTTAGACCATGGGCATAACCATAAGTGATATCATAAACAACGGCCCATTAGTAGCATATTCATTGGCCTAAAGATAATTTATCATGAGAATGAGCAATAGCTAAAGCATGACATAATCTATAGCTTGTTCATAGCATGGTCATTAACATCATTTATGGCTTAGGCCATATTAGCCAGGGGCTCATTTATTAGCACGTTCATTAGCCCATGCAATGGTTAATCACAATAACATAATTAATAGCTTGACATAAGCTTTAGCTAATAAGGCATACAAAGGCATAATCACTTGAGAATCATTCTCAATGCCATTCCACATAACCAACAAATACCTATAATCATCAATATTGCCTCAAAAGGGCACTCTCTAGTCAATTACCAAGCGTAAGGGTTCAAGAGAACTAATCATAAATTTTTCCTTAAGGTGGGTCAACAAGCCCACATCTAAATCCCTAAATGCATTCTAAGTCAATTTCTACCCGGAACTAGGCTAAGGTATCTAAATCCACTCTTAGATGTATAGCAAGTCACCATAATTCCTAAGATAGATATTCTACTCAAGCACTTTTACTAAGTCCAATAGAACTAAGACAACCTCCTCTAGTATAAGCAACCACGGCCAATTTTACTCTAAGTATTAGCAATTAGAGAATTTCACCTAAGGTTGGGTATCCTAAGGCACTCATGCTAAACATGAGTGATGAAGTCTATTCCATCGAAAATAATGAAAAATAAGTCAAGCTTTTCAACTCTAAGATTCACATAACTTAAATGGTCCAACTAACCCGAGTCTTGTATTTCATCAATTCAATACTTAAAACTCATCCCAATCTAACAAGATGTTACAATTATACTATGACATAACTCAATCTAACAAGGAACAAACCTAGCCTACCTCAAATTTAAAGAATGCTCAATAATATGCTAAACCGTTGTTCTTCCCTTTCGAGAAGCTTCTTCAAGGTGCCAAGCCATCAAAAACATAATCTACACATAATTACGAGAACATCGATACCCATATTACACTATTGTGATTTGTGTCAAAAAATGACATCAAAACCCCAAATGAGTTCCACATACGAAAAACATATTTTTGAGACCAACTCAATGTTTATACACCATTAGGGAATCATAACCTTCAAAAAATAGGTGAAAACCAAGCTTATTGGGGCTAAAATCTAGCCTTTAAGCTATTTGGGATTTTGGTCAAGAATTCAAGAAATTGAAGCATAAAATGAAAGGATTCTTACCTCAAATTTGATGTTAATCACAAAAATATAAGTTAATCAAGCTTCCAAGTCACCCACAATGACTAATTTTGAGTTACCACACTTATTTTGAGGTTTCTAGGTCTCAAAGATGAAGGAAAAATACTCTAAATGTATCTTGGGGGCTATATATAGCTCCTATAGGTAAGGAGAAATCACTATCCCAATTCTAGGGGTTGCTATCAGTCTAGGGTGATCATCATAAGCCTCATCGTGATCGTCATGCACCAACACCAGCAAAGTCAAAACTTATTTTTGACCCTCGGAACTCATTCGGACTCCAATTTTTGCAAATAAGCTATGTAACCCAACTAAATTCAATGTTTCAGACGTGTTGGTGAAGTCAAATTTTACATTAAAGGTTTTTTAGACTAAATGTGGGGCCCATACCTATACTTACCATTTTTTTTGCTTTCCGACCAATAGGTCGAAATGAGTTCGGGTGCATTGGGACCCGAACCAAAGGTATACCAATCAAGACTTCGAATATGCTGACGCAATTGAAATTTGCATCCCAAGATCATTTTACTGAAGTTTTTGTCCGGTGGCCATTTGAAACCCGCGAAGACTTCTAAATAAGGAATTGGCTCTAAAAATCAAACGAACTACCTGGTAATCGAACTATTAGTTTCAGCATGTCATGAATAACTTGGGAAAACTATGGATATGCTCTAATGGCGAAATAAGCGGAATTACTGAAAATAACCTAGAGGGTCATTATAAGTTTTTGTAAGATTTGCAACACCATTTTCAATAGTTTGGGGGTATATATAACCTGTTTTTCAATTCACTTTTAATAGATAGTATAATTGTTATAAATGATAATATTTTTTAAATATGATATATGTATAGGTAATAAATAAAAATTATATCTAAAAATAATAAATATTTTATAAAAGTACTCATATATATTTTTTTCAAATGAAAAATATGAGCTAGCCCACAAAAGAGGGTAAACTATAGAAATAGTCTCTACTGCGAGTGACTTTGGTTTTTTGTCCCTATAAGAAAAGTGCTACAAAACTAAGTCTCTTTTTTTTCTTATGTATAGAACAAAATACCTAAGTCTCTCTATACCTCAAATATTTTTAAACAACTCTTCATACTTATTTATCATTTACCTTCTATTGTTTTTCTCTTTTTTATTTTACCTTGATTTTTATTTTTCTTTTCTATTTTTTTGTAGAAAAATTCTCAGCATTTACTTTTTTTTTTCTTTTCTCTTCTCAACTTCTATTTTTTTTTTTTTGAGATAATACCCAATTACCCCCCTGAACTATACCTAAAAAGGCTATGACACACCTCAACTTAAAGGAGGTCCTATTACCCCCCTGAACACACTTCAGTGTGTTGTGCCACGTATGTGCCACGTAGGCACTAAGGGTGTCAAAATTACACTTTTAATTAGTTCAGGGGGTAGTAGGACCCCCTTTAAGTTGGGGTATGTCATAACTTTTTTGGGTATAGTTCAGGGGGTAATTGGGTATTTTCTCTTTATTTTTTTCTCTTTTATTTTTCTTTGATTTTTACTTTTCTTTTCTCTTTTTTATTTTTCTGAACCTTTACTTTTCTTTTATTTTTTATTTTTTCTTTTATTTTTTTCTTTTTTCTCAATCTTTATTTTTTTTCTTTTCACCCCCCAACTTCTATTTTTGTTTTCTTTTTTATCTGCCTTGATTTTTTTTGGATAAAATTATTTTTCTTCTTTCTCCTCAACTATTATTATGTTTTTTTCTTTTTTTCTTTGATTCTTTCCAAACAACAAATTACATTTCATGGGCAAAAATTGACACTGTCACATTGTATCTTAATTTATGAGATGTTCTATAAATATTGCTTTAGAGGCAAGACTTAGCTTAAGAAATTTCAAAACAAGAAGTTACATCTCATAGACAAGAGTTGACACTATTACATTGTGTTTTTATTTATGAGATGTTCTGCAACTTTTTCTAGAGACAAGACTTAGCCTAATGACTTTTACACAACAAGTTATGTCCCACGGACAAGAGTTGACACCATCACATTGTGTCTTGATTTAGGAGATGTTCTATAACTCTTGCATTAGATGCTAGACTTAGCCCAATGATTTTCAAATAACAAGTTATGCCCTAAGAGCAAGTGTTGAAACTACCACATTGTGTCTTGATTTAATTATGAGATATTCTATAACTCTTGCCTTAGACGCAAGACTTAGAACAAGGGCTTTCAAACAACAAGTTGCGCCTCATGGGCAAGAGTTGACACTACAACATTGTGTTTTGATGTATGAGATATTTCATAATTCTTACCTTAGAGACAAGACTTAGCCTAAGAACTTTTAAATTAATAAGTCACGCTGTATAGGCAAGAATTGACACTACCACATTGTGTCTTGATTTGTGAAATGCTCTACAGCTCTTGCCTTAGAGGCAAGACAGAGCCCAAGGACTTTCAAACAACAAGTTATGTCCCACGAGCAAAAGTTGACACTACCATATTGTGTTTTGACTTATGAGATGTTCTATAACTCTTGCCTTAGAGGAAAGACTTAGCCTAAGAACTTTCAAACAACAAGTTACGCCTCATGGGCAAGAGTTGACAGTACTATATTGTATCTTGATTTATGAGATGTTCTACACTCTTGTCTTAGACACAAAACTTAGACCAAGGACTTTCAAACATCAAGTTAACCTCCATGGGCAAGAGTTGACACAATCATAAAGTGTCTTAATTTATGAGATGTTGTCTAACTCCTGCCTTAGAAGCAAGACTTATCACCAAGGACTTTCAAACAACAAGTCACTCCCTTAAAGTTACTTCGATGTCAAAACAATAAGATTCTCTTTGTCGATTATCCAACTTTAAGATTCTCTTTGTGGATTATCCAACTTTCTGTTTATTTTAGCAAAATATAATAGAAGTTGAGAAGAAAAAAACAGAAAAAAAATAAAGATTGAGAAAAAAGAAATGAAAAAAATAAGAAAAAAATAAAAGTTAAGTAAAAAAGAAAAAATTAAAGAATAAAACACAAAAAATAATAGAGAAAAATAAAGATTGATAAAAAATAAAAATTAAGTTTGAGAAAAATAAAAAAATGGCAAAAGATTAAAATAAAAAATAAAAGAAAAATAAAAGTTGAGACAAATAAATTAAAAATATATATATATATATAAAATAAATAATGTTTGAGAGAAAAAAGAGAAAGAAAAAAATGATAAAGATTGAGTCAAATAAATTAATAAAATAAAAAAATAAAAATTAAAAATTAAGGAATAAAAAAAGAGATGAAAGGGCATGAAAAATATAAAAATATTTAAGATTTAGAACGTTAAAAATATGCTCCTCCTGTCTCATACTACTCGACATATTTGCCTTTTGCGCAATTCTTAAGGAAAAATTTATAAGGGTTATAAATTGACTAATATGACCCTATTAAAATTCACATTAAATATTGTTATTACCTATTTGAGTTAATTACTCATTAAATTATTAAGGATAAAGTTGAAAAAAGATATGAGTTATCTCTTGATTCTTTAAATATGTCCATTATTTTGAGATAATTCTTTTTGACAAACATGCCAAATTATATAAGACGGAGAGAGTACTTGTTCTATATTTTTTAAAGCCTGTTTAGAATTACTGTTAAAAAACTGCTTACTTGAGAAATACTTTTATAAATTAGCTTTTCAGAAAAGTGCTTTTGAAAAATAATAATTGATATTTGATAAATTTATTTAAAAACTGTTGTTGATAAACATATTACATTTGGATAATCTTTCTCAAGAAGTGCTTTTGAGAGGTAAATGACGAACTAAAATTATTTTATAGGAAAAATTTATTTTAATTATTTATTATAATATTTTAGATTAAATTTTTTATTTTTATTTAATTAAAAAGTACGTACTATAAAAGTTAATCAATATTTATATACATACTAGAGAGGAATGCCCGTTCTAGCATGGGCTCAATATTATGAAAAGTAAGAATGTTAATATTTTTGTCAAAAATAACAAATATCAGAATAAAAATATGTTGTTTAATTTTGACTCAAATAAATACATAATCTATTATTAAATTCTATATTTTCAATTATCAAAAGTAGTAGAGCAAGAAAAAGATGTTTCGCCTTAATTTGATTCTTTTCTAAGAGTAAAAATTTCAATTTATTATCATTTTAAATTTAATTTTATATTATATTATTCTTCAAATTTTATTTAAAAAAAGTCTATTGTTCATATTTAAAAATAATTAAAGTTTGATTTTATTTATGAATATCTTATATGTTGGAACCTAGAGTTGTAAACGCAAATATGTTATCAACCTATGATATATAAATTTAAATTAAAAAGGTATATTTTTAATCAAAGTGCATGACATAAATCTAAATGAGGGAAATACTTACATGAATTTGTGCTCTTGCTTTTTTTTTTTTTTTAATGCCATCTTAATAATAAAAAATAAAATAAACATGTTATAAATTTGTATCTTTTAAAATTTTATTAATACATGTTTGATTATGTTTATCCCTTACGAAGGTAAAATCTTTTAGCAGTTTATGTCAAACATAATAAATATTATTTAATTTTTTTATTTGGTCCATATTGATTTGATAATTATTTTTATTAATAAATTTTAAAAATCTAATTTGATATAACATTAGAAGAAATAACAAAATTTTCTTAATTTGCGAAAATAAATAAGTAAAAAGCAAAATTATTCTATATATTAGAAGAGTTTGTGGTATAAGAGCCAAATAAAAAGATATAGTATATATCATTTTGTTTAATTTTAAAATATAATCATAATTAATTAAAATAAATTATGTTTTTTTAAAATTACTTAACCATTTCTTAGTATTTAAATTTAGAAAAGTTCAATGGGCCCCTACATCCGTTGATATTCTATTAAGATATGATTTGTAATTTAATAGAAAAGGATAGTAATTTATTAGGATATGATTTATAACGGGCAAAATTCAGAAATAACATATTTATCCCTTTAATTATGAGTTTCATAGAAATAGTTTTATAATTACATAATATAAAAAAATTATATTTTGTATTTTTACAAATTGTTTCTACAAAAATACAAATATATATGATTTTTACTGCCCTTATGATCGATATGTATTTTATATTTTTGTAAACTATTGCTACAAAAATATAAATATATACAAATATATATACTACAAAATGTAATTTGATAAAAATATTATTATTTTTTATAGTTTAATAATTAAATATGCTATTTTATATATTTTTTTCATTTACATAATTTAAAGGAAAAGACTGAGCTTTTTCTTGAAATTGTTGCTGAAGTCCAAATAAGGAAATGCAAACAACAACTCTACTTAGCCAACCTTATCTTGTAAAATATTTTAAAAATCATAATGTCCTCAATCTCTTCTCTAATTACTAGGATATGTAAAAATCGAACCGATCGTTAAATTAAATCGATAAAAATGTTATTAATTTATTATTATTGGGTTATTTGACTAACAGTTTTTTAATGGTTTTATAAAAAAAATTATTGGGTTATTGGTTCGGTTTAATTTTTTCTTATTGGGTTATTGGTTAAACCGATTACCCAATAAGAATATCTATATATCTATATATCTATATATCTATACATCTATATCTCTCTCTCTCTCTCTCTCTCTATATATATATATATATATATATTTCTCTTTAATTTCTACAAACTAACAAACTTATTATTTCAATAATACAAACTCTTAATTTCTCCTAACAACATTTAGTCAAAACTTGATGATTCTTGTAAATTAAAACACATCATGTAGAATTTTTGGTTGCAACTACGATTCAATTTTTTTTATGTTAGTTATTACTATTTATATTTTATGAATATTTTTTTTCCGGTTAAACCGAAAATCGAACCGTTAAGAACTAGAAACCGATAAATAGAAAACTGATAAAAAAATATTTTATAGTTTGATTATTGATTTAGCATATTTAAAAATCGAAAACAGATAAATCGAACCAATAATATATAAAATCGAATCGAACCGATCGATGCATCCTTACTAATGACATTAAACTGTTATGTCAAAGGCAACTCTTCTTATATATAGAAATAGAGACATTAAAAAATATTAAATAATGATATAATGTTAAAAATAATTTAAATATTACTTAAAATATTAAATAAAATAAATCTAAAAATTATTTCCTAAATTAAACTTCTAGATATAAAAAATTCACACAAATAAATTTATAAGTGCTAGCAAAATAACATTTGATCTTACAATGTGATTCGTCGATCACTTTTATCACTATTAATAAAAAATAAAAAATTATTCTTTGATCATCATTAATGATATTTTGATTTCATTTAAAGAAAATGAGTAAAGAATAAAATAATAATATATAAATAATAGAATAAACTAAAAAATTATGATATAAATATAAAGTATAAAATTTTAATATATATATATATATATATATATATATATATATATATATATATATATATATATATATATATATATATATATATATATATATATATATATATATATATATATATATATATATATATATATATATATATATATATATATATATTATATGCGTGTGGGAAGGGTATGTGTATATAAGCGAAAGAAATATTTCTGTGATGTAAAAAAATAATTGTCTGTTTTACTTTTTTTTATTTTTTGAAAAAGCCAAAATTTTTTGCTTCTTGACGAGAACAAAAAAATTATTTCTACCGCTTTTTTTAAAAATACTTTTACAAATTTAGCTAATATCAATTTAAAAATATATATATTTTTCCCCCAAAAAAATTTTATTTTAAGCAAAAACAACGTCAGGCTATTAATTTCCTGACCTTGCTAAGGTGATGCACATAGGAATCAGGAATCACTAATTCTTTGTCAACCTTCCCAATGCGTTTTCTGCCGCTATTCGTCACATGCTTGTTGTCTTCCTTCTCGGGGTGCCAAAAGACCCATTCTTATCCATCACTATCTTCTCTCTATAAAAATGCCAATAAAGTGTTGGACAAAATAGCCCATGTTGTTTTAACATTGTTTTTCTGAATTTCTGAAAGATATAGAGAAAATGTTCTTAATGGGAATAAGCTTGCAATGCTTGATGGACTTGGTGGTAGCTGGATTTTCGCTCATGATTGGGTTGGGGATTTTCGCTTTTATTGCTTCTATTTTATGCTCTGCTGCTTTTTACCAGAACGCCAAGCAACTTTCTTGATACCCCCTTATGGATTTAGGTATGTCCGTGTAAAGATTTGTGAAACTTTTCTTGCTTTATTATTTTGGGTGTTCAGAATTTTACTTTTCTTGGTAAAAAATTGTTTCCCTCGGTCCTAATACTGAATTAAGTTGATCCAATCGAGCCTCCAAATTGAGTGAAATAGATAATGATCAATATTCTTTCGAGGTAGTGGTATGGACTGTGTACATTTTACCCTCCCCAGACCCCACTTTGTGGGAATACACTGGGTTTTATGCTGTTGTAAATAAAGGGACGACTCGGTTCATACCTACTCCGTAGGTGTCGGGGAGGGGGACCACTCCGGGCCTGACCTACGCGTCCTCACCCCAGCTTTGCTGAAGGGACGTTTAGAACCCCCGACCCTGGCACACCACGGTAAGCAAGCTTACCGCTGAGCCAAGGCCATCCCTCATGCTGTTGTAGATACTGATCAGTATTATAGGTTTCCATTAATTTGTGGGATTATTTGTGCGAATGGTTATTGGGGAGAGGTAGTCAGAAAGGACATGGCGCAGTTGCACCTTACGGAGGACATGACCTTAGATAGTAAGGTGTCAAAGACATGAACTAGGATATAAGGTTGGTAATACGAGTGTGTCCATAGTAGTAGTAGGTAGGAGTGCATTGTTTTTTTCCATCACTAGAAGTCGAAGGACTACTCTTGTAGTTTCTTGCTCTTTGATCTATTGTTTCGTGTAGTTCAATTGTAGTAATATTTTGGTTGTAGTAATATTTTGTTGTGGTATTGTTTTACTACTATCTGTCGTCTCATGGACTTCCGTTACACGTTTTCTTAAGACCGTTTTCCATCTTGAGCGGAGGGTATATTGGAAACAACCTCTCTTCCTCTCCTTTGAGGTATGGTAAAGTCTGTGTACACTCTACCCTCGCCGACCCCAATTTGTGGGGCTACACTGGGTATGCTGTTGTTGTTGTTGTTGACTTCTGTGGAATGATTAAAGGAATAGCCAACCCAAAATAGTTTTGTTCTGAGTTGTTCTTATTGTTGTTGTTTATATAACTATACTTTCCCCTGATGAAGATGAGCAGCAACACTTCATTTGAAATATTTCTGGAAAAAGGCCTTGGTTTCATGATTCTTCAAACTCTAAATTTTTTTGGCTCATTTTATGAACCAATGAACAACTATTAGGTAATATTCATTGACTACTCTAAGTTCTTACCATTTAATAAATTACCAAATGACGGCAAATTTGATCTAGAATCCCATTTTTAATGGATAAGGTCATATATATTGCTTATGGACCAAAATTTAGATCAGGATGATGCAAAGTACCCTTCAAGGTGTTGAATATACAGTTGTTGTAAAAGAAGAGTGTGAAATTCCATGATATTTCTTCTTTGCAAATATGATTTTTTGACATCTTGGAGTCGAACTTATTCTACCTTTACAGTTTGTTCCCATTATTTATTCAGCTATAGGTTGCCTCCATGTGATAGCTAGTATGTAGGGGAAGATAGATAAGGATGTAATATTGATAAGGAACTTTTCATGTTTTAACAAGAGAACTACAATTTGCTGAACAAGAATCCTGTCATCGTTATGTACTTGGCTGCATGTTTCGACCATACAATGCCTTTATGAGATTGCTCAAACACTCCGGGCGGATTTTGCTTTCAACTTCTCCGTGGTGATGTTAAGATCTTCATAAGATGCTAGAAGTATTGCAAAATATGCTGTTGAATCACGGTGCTCTAGTTTTGTAGTCTACAGTCAAATATGAGGTTTATGAAAGGATATGTAATATGAGGTTATGAAAAGATATCTTATATCAGTCACCTAAAGTGCCTAGATTCCCATTGTCATTAGCATTAAGTAGCCTTTTAAATGGTACAATAATCGAGCAAACTAGAGTATTAAGCTAATAAGGCCAGTGTCTTTGGTTAGTTTAAGACAAGTTGGTAGTCCCTTCTCCGTTTTCAATTATGAACTGTAACATAGCCTTTAGATGCTAATGACATAAACAATGACCATGAGAGCTCTTATATGAGGTAGATAAGCTCCACCATGGTGCAGGTTTTATAATTTCACTGGGCATGACAATTAAGATAGAATTGTACACAGCTGTTTGTACTGAGTGGATTGATAAATGTGCATGAAGTTATGATTTGATAAATAGAACTTGGAACTATATAGAAGTGGTTCTTGTAGTACCTCTTCTCTTGGAACTATATAGAAGTGGTTCTCGTAGTACATCTTCTGTAATTGGAAAGTGTTGTTTAGAATGAGGAACCTTTCTTTCCAGAGTGAACAGTATTTAGTGAACAAAAGAATAGGACAATCAGTTTGGGCTTATACGCCTAATGCAAGATCTTTACCTATAGGAGTTTGTAGTCTGTAGTTTCAGTCAACTGTAAATCGAATTTCCCGGACTTCCCAAAAGGAAATGTCCCTTCCTCACCCTCACCCACTCCAAGAAGAGTCCGGAACCAAAATAGGTCATGTTTTTTAAAAAAGTACCAAAATATGCCATGTTTTAAAATGGTACAAAAATATGCTGAACTCACAAAATGTGAGTTATGCACTTTTTACTTAACGGCAGATCAACAAACGGAGTCAACCTTTTTTGGAAAGTGCATAACTCACAAAAAAGGAAAAAGACATCATTTCCACCCCATACTATACAAGAAAAGTCTAAGCTACACCTAAATTATACAAGTGACCTATTACACACCTTAACTATATAAAAGTGATACTATTACCTCCCCGCGACCCCCGTTCTAAGGCGCGTGTGTTACATTTATTTTAGGCACGTCCAGCCTATTAAATAACAAAATTAAACGGCTAAAAACATTAAGGAAAAAGATATCGTTTCCACCCCAAACTATAGTCGAAAAGTCGAATCCACACCTAAACTATATAAGTGATCTATTAACACACCTTAACTATAAAAAAATGATACTTTTTACTGACGTGATGCTGATGTGGCAGAGCGTGTAAAACACTACACCACATGCAAGTGGTGGTAGCCTGACAGGGTGTAAATAGTTTCACTTTTTTATAGTTTAGGTGTGTAATAGGTCACTAGTATAGTTTAGGTGTGGTTTCAACTTTTCGGGTATAGTTTAGGGTGGAAACGATGTCTTTTCCCCACAAAAAATGTGAGTTATCCATTTTGTTTTAGCATAACTCATAAAAAATGTGAGTTATGTCAAAACAAAATGGCTCACAAAAAATGGGAGTTATATGTTACACAATAAACCTTCCCCGGTCTTCTATTTATTTGACATATAACTCACAAAAAACATGAGTTATTTATTTTATTTTAATAACTCACAAAAAAAATGAGTTATACAATTTTCAAATTCTCCTATTTCAACAGCTATATACATTCATTCTTTATACAAGTTTTTCTAATTCTTCTTCTTTATATTGAGTTCTTCCTCTTCAACTTCATTTCCTCTTTTTTTAATTTTGTTCAAACTCAATTTATCTTATCAAATCTTGAAGGATGAATTCTGAACGTGTTAAAGTTACATTTTTTGGGGATGGTAAAATTATTCACGAGGGAACTAAAATATATTATAGTATGTCCCCCAAGTCCAACGCGAAGTATCCAATTTCAATTGGTTACAGAGAATTTGTAGAATCAATTTTTAGAAGAATGAAAATAAAAAGTAATGATTTTGATTTATTTATAATCGAACAGTATCGAAATTCCTTCTCATCACAAGGAATGGTAAATTATGGAGAATGGATTATCAGTGACGATCAGTCGTTGACTGAATTTCTAACAACTTCTTGTGACTATGCTAGTCAAATAAAGCTGAACATTCTCCAACTTTATGTTAAGAAGGAGCGTAAAAATCGTCCTGTGCAGTTTCCGATACAGACAAAAGTGCATACGCAATTTGATGATCCAACAAGTGTTGTTAATGCTCATTTAACTCGGTATAATAATTTTTTTTGACATGAATGTTCCCCAATTCATCATGTCGAGTAACATGTCAACACAATTTTCAATACCTAATTTGAACGAAACTTTGAATGAAAGTGACCGAAAATTTCTCTCAATTTGTGTTATTATTAATATTATATATTTTCAATGATTTTTTGTCTATTTCTTACGTCATATGTTATATTATATGTTATATTTTTTGTGAGTTATATGTCAAACAAATAGAAGACCGGGGAAGGTTTATTGTGTAGCATATAACTTACATTTTTTGTGAGCTATTTTGTTTTGACATAACTCACATTTTTTGTGAGTTATGTGAAAACATAATGGCGAAAGGGAGCCTTGGAGTAACTGGTAAAGCTGCTGCCATGTGACCAGGAGGTCACGAGTTCAAGTCTTGAAAACAGCCTTTGGCAGAAATGCAAGGTAAGGTTGCGTACGATATGCCCTTGTGGTGGGGCCCTTTCCCAAACACCGTGCATAGCAGTAGCTTTAGTGCACTGGGCTACCCTTTTTTTATGTGAAAACAAAATGGATAACTCACATTTTTCGTGAGTTATTTTTTGTGAGTTATGCACAGAACTCACAAAAAATGTGAGTTAATGTAAAAACAAAATGGATAACTCACATTTTTTGTGAGTTATGTTAAAATAAAATGGATAACTCAATTAGTAAAGTTGTTGTCATGTGACCAGAAAGTCACGAGTTCAAGCTTTGAAAACAGCCTCTGGCAGAAATGCAAGATAAGGCTGCGTACAATACATCCTTGTGGTGGGGTTCTTCCCGGACATCGTGCATAGTGGTAGCTTCAGTGCACCGGCCTGTCCTTTTATGCACTTTCCAAAAGAGTTAACTCCGTTTGTTGATCTGCCGTTAAGTAAAAAGTGCATAACTCACATTTTTTTGAGTTAAAGCATATTTTTGTACTATTTTAAAAACATGACATATTTTGGTACTTTTTTAAAAAACATGAACTATTTTGGTTCCGGACTCCTCCAAGAAAGAACAAACAGTAAATCTCTTTAATCAAAGGACAGAGGAGGTCTCTGAAATTAGTCAGAGTTTCCTCTGGCTGAAAGAAAGCAAGAACAGGCAAAGTTCTGGTACTTCCTTTTCAGACGAGAGTTTTCTGTATTGTGTTTTTCTAGGGTAAATTGTTGTCAATTAAACCTTTGTTCTTTCCCAAGTTAGATTAAAAAGAAAAGAAAGGAAGAGCTTAGCTTAGAGTTCTATTCTAGTCCTGCATCTTTAGAATAAACCATTTAAATGAATCATAGTTTCACCAGGCTACTAATATTATCCATATACATTGTATGCATCTGCTTGCATTTGAGCCGAGGTTCTATCAGAAATGGTCTCTCTACCCCACAAAAGGTAAAGTCTGTGCACATCCTACCTTTCCTAGGTCTCACTTGTGGGATTACATTGCGTACACTACTGTTTGTGTTGTTGTATCTGTTTGCATTTGAGTCCACTTTGAAGAAGTTGGTAGCGTTTTATTTGCTATTGCTATTCCTTCTGTAGTTATTGGTACTTTCCCAGTACACAAAATAATCGAGTTTTGCCTTAATTTATGCAGGGTAAGAAAAAATACAAGAAATAAAAAGGGGTTTCTTCCACTATCCTTCTACTTTATCTGGTGTAAATCTCCTACATGAATCTGCCACTCTAGTTGTTTTTAAGCCAGGAACTGCATGGAGAGATGAACTGAACTAATGCGTGCCCATTTAACTCTTTTGTTGTTTGTAATAGGTAGAGAGAATTATGTACCATTAGAGAAAAAAAGGCATTTGTTCCAAGTGTAATGAATTTGCAGTTTTGAGACTGCTGTTTCCCTTCTGCTTTATATATAGTTTTTATTTTAAGAAACTTTTTTAGCAGCCATGTGGTTGCACATGCTAATTCGAATTACGACAAATGATAGTGGCAAGCATATGAGTATTCTCATGTTCCACCTTCGAATTTCCATGTCCACGCTAGAAAATTATACTCCCTCTATCAATCTTTATTTATCTATATTTGACTCGGCACATCCTGAAAAAAATACTACTCCATCCGTTTCGAAATAAGTGAATTGTTGGGATATTTATTAGTATTTCAAAATAAGTGAATCATTAAATTTTTTTCAAATTTGCCCTTATAATTTGACAACCAATTAACTTTTAAAAAAGTATTACAAGGTCAATTTTTTCTTTTTTTGGGGTAAAAATAAAAAGTTGTGTTAAATTTATGTCTTTAATATTTTTTCTTAATATGTGTGCTAAAATTCAATAATTCATTTATTATGAAACGGAAGGAGTAATAAATAAAAAGTGTTAAGGTTTTTTTAATTTTGAATTAAACTCGAGCATGTAGCCCTTTTATTAACGGGGAAAGGACAAAAACGGCACTTTAATTTAAATTTTTTTCGTAAAAATAGCTATGGAATTTAAATTTCACTTTCTAGCCATTCAATTTACTGGTTTATTTTATATCGTTTCTATACACCTTCTATACAGTTTCTATACAAATCTTATACATATAAATACTCTATACGAAAATTATATAGTTTTGATACACAATTTATATAATAACTATATATTTTTTTTATACGTTTTATACAAAAATTATATAAATTTCATATACTTTCTATATATTTTTTATATGTATTTTATACATATACATATTTGATAAAATTATACAATTTTTATACACATCTCTTATATAAAAACATATTCTATTTAACAATTATATCATTTTTATATAATTTAATTATTATTTTTAAACAATAGAAAAAAACAGAATATTTGATCAGCTTCAAAATTTATAGTAAAAAAAATTAAAATATTTTTAAAATGGTCGAATTTTCAAGTTGAATACTGTATCAGTATTGTATATGGACTGTATATGAATTACGTAAGTCAAAATGATCCAAATTAGGAAATGGCTATAAAGTGAATAGTATATCCGACCGAATATTTTTTATAAAGTTTTCAAATTAGGGCTATTTGTTTTAAAAAGTGTTATAGTGTGTAATTTTCCTTTTATTAACAAAACAAATCCAAAAATATTTACAAAGCCAGGCCCAAACCCGATAAAATTAATCAGACAACCACCCTTTCTCGAAATATCAATTAGGAAATAAACTAATAAGAGAATTATAGAAACTTTTTATCCTCCTCTATAACCTAGCAGCCAATTTGTCTTCTCCAAACTTGAAAATTGTTCCCATGGTGAATACGCAAAGTGAATTGGTTAAGGTGCTTAGAAGAAGCTCGCCACCTTCACGAATCATCTAAGTAACAGACCTTCTTTCTTTCTTTCATGATTTTCTTAGCTCAGTGGGTTGAGCTTCGATTGAATCTAATACCACCACCTAAGCTAGAAAAAACAAATCAAGAAGATTAAAGGTTCCTTAAGTAATTCATTTATTTGTGAAATAGGATGGTCCAACCTCCGAATCAGAATGTCCAAAATAGATCTGATGTTACTGTTGCTTGAATACTCGACCCAATAACATCCCAAACTCTTACTGAATGTAGGTGTTGCTATTCAAAAGAAATCACTTCCAGCAACAGGTAATGTCGTTTCTATGTTCATTCACATTTGGAAGCACTGTAAACCCTATTTTCACTGTATTATTACCATGTTTTAGAGACTAATCTACTTGATGGAGCTCCTATTTCTAGTTGTGTGAAGTCGAGATTATTTCTGATATGATATGCTAAACTAGAATGTAATCTTGATAATGCTCTGCATCATGCACCCTCTTTGTTATTGAGCTAGGTTTTACTTGATCCTACCCCATTTATCTTCGGTTGTTTATAATGTTGCTATGAATCATGAGTGATCCTTCTAATGTATGGTGTACCTGCCTTATCTAAATTAATAATACTCCTTTCCACTGGAATTTATTAAAGTTGTCGAATGCAAAATCACCTACAAAATAAAAAATTAAAGTAGCAAAATAATCGGTTAGAGTGTTGCCTTTTCGAAGGAAATGTACCACTCTTGCTGATATGATATCCATCAGTGATATAATGAAGTTGATCACCATTGTCACACTCCATGCGACTTCTCATTCTTTTTTTAGAATTTCTACCAAGCTTCAAGAATCACTCTCCAAAATAATCTGTCTTATAGAATTATTTCTACAATACTGAAGGCCGTCCCTTATTGCTAAAGCTTCAGCCATTAGACTAGTAATATCATTAGTTCTGCAATTTTTTGTCACCGCTACTTCACCATCATGGTTTTTAATACAAAAAGCAATAGCGCTAGGTTCAAAGTTTCCTTTTAAAGCACCATCAATGTTTTCCTTTAACCAACTAGCTTCAGGAGGCATCTATTTAACCACTTTAAAAGAAGAGGAGCTTCTGTATCTTTGTATTACATCAACAATTTTAACCCACTCTCTTTCTGATATGTCCATATTAAGCCTGATCTTGATGAACTTAATAATGCTATCATTAATTTCCCAAATAATCTTTCTTTCATGATCCGAACCACCATGTAACATAGTGTTTCTTCTTTTCCATATGAACCAAAGAAGAATCATAGGGATCACTTTGAAAACAGTTTTTATTTTATAATTACCTTCATGATTTCTCCACATCTCGCACTCTGCTTCAAATTAATTCTTTGTTCTAACAAACCAGCTTCACCACAATAGTAATTCCACACCTTTTCAGTTGTCCCACTTTTAAGAAAGAGATGTTGGATGGTTTCTCTTTTAGGATTGCTGCAACAACTACATCTTTCATCAATGTTTGAATTTCATCCATGCATTATGCAGCAACTGGAGTTAATGCATGCCATATTCTCCAGGTTAAAAAAGGAAAATTTAAAAGGCAACCCCTTGATCCAAATAGCCTTTAGCTCTTCATTGTCAGCAGTTCTTTGCCTTAATAAATCCTAAGCAACCTCTACTATTCTTGATACACTAAGATTTATCCATCACATCTTTATAGAATAAAAATCCCATATTATCTCTAACATGATTACTATATGATTAGGGACCTCATTCTTCATACTTTTATAGTTCCAACCCTCTTCCCTAGTAAATTCTGCAATATCTGTCAAAGGGTGAAATTTCTGAATGTTAGATTGTTGTTTAAATAATGGACCAGTGTTAATTCAATTATCAAATCAGATTGTAGAGGTTTCACTTTTAGGTTCCCACCATAAATATTGTTCTGCTTTGTCTCTGATATTGAACATAGCCTTCCACATTTGAGATCCCCCTCTCCATTGTACCAAGGTAGGTAACTGTTTTTTGCCATACTTATTTCAAAGAAAATCATTCCACAGGTTACTTTGTGTCCTAAACCTCCACCATAACTTAGCATTCAAAGCTTGAGACACATTATTAAGAGACCAAACCTAAGCCCCCTTCCTGTTTGGGTAAACAAACCTTATTCCAAGCAACCCAGTGTTTGCCTCTTCCTGCCTCTTTGTTGTTCCAAAAGAATTTAGCAAATTTTTTTTGAAAGTCTTTGACAACACTTTTAGGAGGAACTATTGCTGGAAGGATATAAATAGGAATACTTTGTAGTACACTTTTAATAAGAATTTCTTTACCTCCACAGGATAATAGCCTACTCTTAATTTTGTCTATTAAATTTGCATAATACTCTTTTTTATTCTTTGAATGTGATAAGGGGAAGCTAAGGTATTTGAGAAAGGAAAAGAGCCTTTGATCATTCCTGTAGTACCTCTCCACTAGGTGCATTATGATACATGTAGAAAAAGTTTGTCCCTATTCACCTTTTAATCAAATTCTAGCTCATATTCTTGCGAAATCTTTCTGATTTTCTCCATAGAATACCTATTAGAAAAGAAAAAAATTATTGTATCATCCGCATGTGTTAAATGATTCAAATTAGAACTCCACTTAGGCATTCCATAACCTACAAAGCAATCATCTTTAAACAATTAATTAAGAGCCTTTGTCATCACTTCTGCAGACAATGTAAAAAGAGCAGGAGACAAAGGATCCCCCTGCTTCACTCCTCTAGTAGAGTGAAAAAAGCCCACAGATTGACCATTTAATAGTATTGAGCAGTAATTATTAGAGATCAATCTCCATATCACATAACCGCCCTATTAGAGAAGCGTATTTTCCTTATAATCTTCATCAAGAAGTATCAAGAAACCCTATCATATACTTTAGCCATATCCAGTTTCATCAAAATATTAGAAGGGTTCCCTCTCTTTTCAATATCTTCTATCAGTTCTTGAGCTAATAAAACGTTTTCACTAATACTTCTTCCTTTAAAAAAAAACTGATTAATTAGGAGAAATCAATCTAGGTAGAATGTTTTTCATCCTGGCATGCATAATTCTTGAGAGGATTTTATTCACAAACTTAATACTTCTTCCTTCTGATTAATTAGGAAAAATCAATCTAGGTAGAATGTTTTTCATCCTATCATGCATAATTCTTGAGAGGATTTTATTCACAAACTTACCAAGACTAATTGGTCTCAAATCTAAAAAAAATTGTACATTATCTTTTTTAGAAATGAGCACCAAATTAGTGTGAGTAATAGATTTAGGGAGGGAATTTCCTGCAAAAAAAAACTCTACACCAGTCTAAAATATCACTACCAATAATATCCCAATAAGACTGAAATAACCTCCCAAATAAGCCATCAGGTCTACAAGCACTATCTTCACTTAAGTTAAATACAACCTTTTTAACCTCTTCACCATCAGGAGGAGCCCCTAATACCACATTGTCCGTATCAGAAACTAACTCAGGGATATGTTCTATTAAAGAAAATGCAGTAACATCTCTCTGTTGAGAAACCTGTTTGTGATAGAAGTTAGCAACCTCGATAGTAATTTGATCTTCATCTTCCAGTCAACAACCCCAAGCATTTAATATTCTGGAAATCTTAAGCCTATTTCTCCCATCTTTAACAATGCTATGAAAGAACTTTGTATTTTTATCCTACTTTCAAACCAGTCATAACCAATCTTCTATTGCCAATAGCTCTCCTCTAGATCTAAATACCTGGTGTATTAAGCCATTTGCTTATTGCATTACAACCCTGTTATCTTTTATACGGTTATCTTCAAAGAACTTTTCCTATATTCTGGAAATTTCCTCTCTAATGAGAAGTTGCTAAAAAATATCTCCATAGACTTTCCTACTCCACATAGTAAGAGCTTGCTTCATCTATTTGATCTTTCTTTTAAAGTCCAAAAAAGGATTTTCTGAGAAACTAGTATCCCAATTTCTTCTAATAACCTCTTTTAATTATACATGATTTATCCAAAACTTTAAAAATTTAAAAGGTCTTTGGACTTTGATAGATCGATTTTCACATTTAAGAAACAAAGGATCAATGATCCAATCCATCTCTTGATAAGTGTTCAATCTCAACAGGTGAAAATATGTTTTGGAATTCAGTATTAATCAACACTCTATTAAGCCTCTCAAATATACAATCAACTCCTCCTCTTCCATTCACCAAGTAAAGGGGCTACCATTGCACTGCACCTGTAAAATATCATAAGACTATATACAATTTTAAAAATCTTCTACATCACCACTAGTAATTAGAATTTCACCCATATTCTTATCTCTATTAAGAACAACATTGAAATCAGCCCCTATTAGTCAAGGATCAGGCTGGCCATAGGAGATAGAATAAATATCATCCCAAATCTCTAACCTTTGATTTTTATCATATTTTCTATAGATAATTGTCACCATGAAGCATACACCACTAGATATTTCACACAATTGTCATGAAATTTGTTGTTCTGTATCAGTAATTATATTGACTATAAAACCATGATTGACAAAGAACCAAATTTTTCCTAAATAATTGTGAAGCACTAGAGACATCTGAATTCTGTTCTTATATTTGTTGATTGTTCTTCTATGTTGAAAAGGCTCCAATAAGGCTATAAAAGAAAACTTTTGAAACTTGTGTAACATTTGAACCCTCTGAAAGGCCTTTTGTGACTTTCACAGATCTGATATTCCAAATTATAGCCTTCATTAAAGCTTTGTATTTTGAGACACTCTACTTCTCTTTGGTTGGACCCTGATAGGTAGTGAAACCTCACCATTGCCCCATTTCTTCCTCTTATTTCTTGATTTAATAACTTTCATAGCCCTTGGAGATAAATCCTTTTGACTAAGGAAGTCATCTTCCTTACATTCCTTATCAAAGTTATTCTCTAGCAGCTCAACTTCATTCACCTCTGTAATATTATGAGTGATAATATTATGAAGAACAACTTTTGAAGATTCAACACTCCAAGCTAATGATTCATCAACATCTAAAGGGAAATCAGTTATAGCCATCTTATTATCTCTGGTTGGGACCACGTTATTTTCATTACTGCATATCTGTCCCTTGATAACTCACTGACATTGTTGATTTTTTGTTGATGTAGTGAGGAATCTGCACTTGATCTCACCATCTTTTTATTGCATACACTTCTATGATGCCATGGTTTTGTTTTCTGCTTTGGTTCTCTATGTCTTGCTTCCTCCGATCCTTCATCAGTACTCATTTCATTATGTGTATGACTTGATTCCATTGTATTCTTTTGAATTATTAGATTGTTGAACTCTGTCAATTGACCCTATTTCACTTTGCCTTGCAAATTCAGTCTGTTGTGAAAGTGCATTTTCTGGCCCTTTTTCTTTGCTAGTATAATTTTCCACCTCTTCCCTAGCTTTACTTTTGGATGGATCTGCTGTATTGAAGGTGCCAGACTCCTTAACCCCATATTCTCTATCTTCACTTTTTGATGAATTTGCTAAGTTGAAAGTGCCAGACTTCTTAATTCCCTCTTACTACTGGTGCGTCTTCTCAATGCTTACTCTCTTATTGTTTACAGGGGCTTTATCAACTGAGGCTGCTGTCACTACTACTATTTGTGGAAAAGATTTGGAAACCCAATCTTTTGTGGATTACTACTCTACCTTGTCACTTTGTATTTCTTGCACTTTATTTGTTGGTATAATAGTTGTATCTTCTATATTTTCTCTGTGTATCCCCCTTTTCTCTAACAAAATATTGAAAGGGCTATTGTCACATATCTCTTTATCTGGACTTGAAGCTCTTTCACTGAGATATTCCATATTGATAAACCTCCTTGTAGGATTCCACTTTTAATACTGCTTGGTCTACCTTCTTTCATTAGCTTTCGAATCAGAGACTTTGATTTATTCTTTTTGAGAGTGATATCTTTGTCTCTTTTCTTCTTGAGATGGATTCAATTGTGGATGTAACACTTACACTCCATTTCATCATGACCTTTAAGCTTGCATTCGTTGCAGTACTTAAGAAGGAAATCACACTTGATCTTGACCTTTTCTATTCTTGATTCCTTAGTGTTGGAGTTGACAATCTCCATCTCCAGACACTTGGGAAAATCTAAAAGTAGGTCCACTTGTACCTTGACTCTAGCATAGCTAGGTCTAGTTTTATTCACTGGAGCCATATCCAGATGAATAGGCTTACCAACAGCCGAAGCAAATGGAAAAGGGGACTCCTTTACAAAAAAGGTTGGCTTTAGGCCTGAAAATGAAATCCATACCACAGCTTGTGTAGTTTCTTCATCCACCTTAAATTTAGCATAATAGATTAGTGGTCTCATCTAATAGGAATACCCCTCTTTATCATTGACATAGTACAGAGTCTTTTCCATCACATTCACAAAATCTTCCATAAGTTCAAATCTCACAAGGAAATGACGACTCCTCAAATAGCCTATCTTACAGACTCCATTCACCTTAGTTGTTTAGACAATTGCATTCTTAGATCATCTAATTCAGGCCAATCGTAAGAGAATTTATCAATGATAGCATATTGAAGTCCCTTTATAATATTCATCTGCTCAACTCTTTTTCCATCCTTACAACTTTAGGAACACCATTAACAAAGTTATACTGTTTAATTGGACCGGGATTGAATCTTTGGTTTACTAGGACTCTTAGGAGAGTTCATTGTAGCAAGATTTAAACAAATTTGCATAATTATGTCGCAATTGATCTGGCTTGGTTACAACAGTCGATGAAACCATAGCCATTTTGCTAGGGTTTTGGGGTAATGAAGCGAATTCTTCTTGAGAAATAGTTAAACATGACTGGCCAACCATAAAATCTGGCTGGCAGTGGCCGACAAGGCCATCCCGACAAATAAAATTCAAACAAAAGTCGGCGGCAACAAGGTTTATGAGGCGACAACTTTCGAGTAGTAAAAGTGTTATGAAATAATAAAGAAAAAAGAAGAATAAAAAGGAAGAAAGAGTAATTCTTATTTTTATTGAGAACTTAGATTGAGGGATAAATTACAATGAAGAGTACCCATCTATTTATAGAGGAGAATTGACTTAATACTTTCCTCCAAGGATTAGACATTCACTTTAAATAGAATTTGGTTTTCCTTTTCTCCAAGGAATAGATATTCACTTCCAAATAAAATTAGGTTTGTAACACTTCCTTTTGAATGTCTAATTGATGAATAATGTGTCTCGTTAAAAACTTACTAGAAAAAATTCACTGAAAAAAAATCTAGTGAAGAAAAAAAAGTACATACTTTAATAATACACATTTTGACTACCTCTTTAAAAACCTTATATGGAAAACCCAGTGAGACAAAACCTCATAAACAATAAAGAGTACAACACCTATTAACTCCCCTTAATGAGAACATTCTTGAATATTTGCTTCCCGATCTTGTGCATCATTTATTTGAAAGTTGTAGCTTGTAGAGACTTTGTGAATAAATCAGCCAAATTATTACTTGAAAGAATCTTCTACACCATTCTTTATGAGTTCAAATGTGTTGAAATTTTTTGAGAAATGTGTTTTGTTCTATCTCCTTTTATTAGTCCTCTCTTGAGTTTACCATGATAGACTGCTTTTGTAGACCACCAAGATATAGTAGTACCCCCGTATATAAATACATAGCCTATTTGAGATTGAATTTTGTATGGGTCAGACAAATAGCTTGCTTCAACATAATCAACAAAACTTATGCTGCAATTGTTTGAGTAAAATAAGCCACATGGATAGTCCCTTTTAGGAATACAAATAGATAAAAGTGGAGTAAAAATGCAACAGCATATAGTACAAAAAATAATAAATTCGAAAGAAGAATTAGATACAAAAAAGAAATTACAATCATTTTTATGATTAGTAAACCAAGTAAGAATATATTTCAAAATTAACAGAAAACTTAAAACCACTACAGAAAAAATTAAAAAAGGATATAGAATATAATTATAATGAAGAAGATAAAAAACAAGTTCAAAAAATAAAATTACTTTGCAAGGAATTACCAAAATTACAATTTCCAGATGAAAATAGAAAAGGATTACTTAAATATAAATATGAAACAGAAAAAATAGAACACCATTGTAGATACTACTCAGGTACGTTCAACGAGACAGAAATAAAATGGGAAATAAATAGAAAAGAATTATGTTCATTATATAAATGTTTGTTAGCATTTGAGCCATATATTGTATATAACAAATTTATTGTGCGAATAGATAATACACAGGTACGCTGGTGGCTAACAAAGAAAATACAAAATTCAGTTACAACAAAAGAGATTCGGAGACTAGTTTTAAACATATTAAATTTCACATTTATAATAGAAGTAATCAGTACTAACAAAAATGTTATTGCAGATTACATATCAAGACAAAGCTACACAGACTGAAATGATAGAAGAAAATATACATGAAAAGATACTCAACGCCCTAACTACGCTTTCATTGAAAGTGGACAGTATGAGTACTGAGATAGAAAAGCTAAAGCTAAAGACTAGTGAAGATAAATTGAAGTCTATAGCTATGAATCAGCTAACTCAGCAATGCGCAGAGCTATGTCGATCGGAAGACAATAAAATTCCAGAGCTAGAAGGAGACGTTGGGATACTCCATAAAACCCATAACGTTTATCAATCTACTTCTGCAGGTACAAGCAGAGGAGTTAGAAAAAATATGAACCTAAAAAAGCTATTTGATAAACCATATACACCAAATACATCAAAAGATCCTATGTTTATACCTCCACAAGTTACCACATACCGAGAAAGTCTAAACCAAGACAAAAAGACTTACAACTACACAGCCCGGACATACATAGAAAATATCTACAATGTACAAACCTTTTTAAATAGCAACCCCAAAGCTACAAATATCCAAGAACTAGATACAAACTATATAACCCAAAGATTGACCGGATACAATAAGCTAATTGCTTTATCTAAAACCAAACCAAGCTTAGTTAAAACTTGCTATGAATATGGACTACTTAGTACTGTATATACTACTGACGGAACTGAGATATCCACCATACCAGAGATATATGAAGCATTTATCACTTTTAAAAGAATAACCAAAGGTACTTTATTTTTTATAAAAATTTACACAGCACCAGCAGAGATATTATTTGATGAAGTTAAAAAACCTATACAAGTTGTAAAGATAGGAATGACACGAGATATGATTATACCACAAGATATTATTTCACAGCCAGAGATACCTAGAATCAAGATACCAAAATTCTATGCGAACAAAAGGATTATCGGACTATCTACAATTTTGCAAGAGCTAGCAAATACATATTGCAACCAAAATCCTATATGGAGCTACTATTCAAGAAATCATGTATTAATATATTCAAATTCAAAAGAGTTACGAGAAATAGATATGGAAACTATTAGGCAATGGATTATCACGTTGCTTAAACCAGAGACGGAACCTATCGCCAGAGCTATCAGAGAAAAATTTATTTCGGAAGAATTATTAATCAGATATTGCAAAACTATTGGACATAAATATGCAGATCACAAATGTTCAAAATGTAATGGAGGAGATAATGATGTCCCAGCAGTTCAGCTAGAATAAAAGAAGATAAGGATGTCAGCTGGAATGATAAGACCAGAGCAATGATGAAGATACTACAGATATGACAAAATAAACGGAAGACAAGGTATTTAATATATTGTATAAATTTGTATAAGTCTTTAGTCTTTTTACGTAAAAGATAAGATAGTAATTAAAAAAGTAGTTGGTAGATTGGTAGCATTTAATGTAAAGTTTGAATTTTTAGCTTTATAGGCTTAGGTAGACTTTATAGAGTAGAAGACTTTTAAGTCTTTCTTTGTTTGTTTTTTGTGTTTTTATCTTTAGCCATTAAAGCTTTTTTGACTTTTTGTAGAAATAAGAAAAACGTGTACACAAATGTAAAGATGTATTCTTTTCTATAAATAAAAGAGAAGAAGGCATTGCAGAAGGCAAGCCTTCACACATTAGCCAAAGAAAACTCTCTCCATTTAAAATATTTTGTCCAGTTGATTAAATATATACACTTCAATGGAAAAAGTTATGGAGCAACAAACCTCAGAAATATCAAAGCTACCGGAACAGGTATATCTATTTATGATTATGAATAGCTAAATTCATAATTCCCAACAATCATGATATGATAAAATAAATTCATATTAGTTACTTTATAGTAGAATTATTCGAAGAATAATATGTTAAGAAGTTTATTAGCAAAGTGGAAACGGAGAAAAATCCCTAAGAACTATGCCATCCTAAAGGTGAAACCAATGAGGCAAGAAGCCGTGGCGGGGAGTAACCAGAGTCGAGGCGCTGTTTAAGGGAAAAAGTATCCGAATTACCATGCTAATAGTGACCGAAGAACATGTTATTTAAGAATAATCTAGTATATAGTAATCTGAGATGATTATATTTTATTATAAACATGGTTGAAGGGAATATTTTGAAAAAAGCAATTTTATGATAATGAATAATAATTTATCTGATGTCATGGTAGATAAATTTAAGATACTTATTTTGTATGCACTTAGAGATATAAATATTGCAGATATAAGAAAAGTTATATTAGAAAAAGCATTTGGCGAATATTACATGACTAGAGTAAATTATATACCATGTCTACCTAGCTACTCTTATAAATATTTATTATGTTAAAATCACGTAGAATTTTTAAAGATATGCGAAATATACAGTTACTAGAAAAACAGATAAAAATAAATATAGACAAATACATGGAAAATAAAAAATATATAAAATCTCTTAATAAAAATATGCAAGAACTACTAAGGCTAAAACAAATAACTATAAAATATCAATTTTAGAAAATAGATCGTTTAGACTACCTTAAAGTTTTAATCTTATATATACTTAAAGATATAGAAATTATAGATATTAAGAAAATAATATTAGAAGAAGTAATAAACTACGAAATTGAAACAATAAATGCGTTAGAACAGATATACGAAGACATTTACCCAGAAGGATATTATTCAGATCAAGACTGCGGATGTTAGAATATATTAGAAAAACTAGAGAAAACCAAGATAATCTAAATAATGAAATTAATTATAGAAACCGAATTAGAAAAATAATGGAAGATCTAAAAGAAAAGCTAATATGGATAGAAAAAACCTTAGAAAATCTAGAAAAAAATACATGTGATAGTTTATATACTTTAAAAAACTCACTACGAGAAGAACAACACAAGATAATAAATGACATAGAAAATCTAGAATTAGATATATACTACAGTACAGATAGAATAAATTATTATACAGAAATTTGTAACTCTGCAGTTACTACAGGATAAAATAATATACCAAATAAATTAATGGATACATCTCACAAAAAGAATAATTTATTGAAACAAAATCTAAAAAATATCCACGCACAAAAAAGAATAGATTCATTAGATATAAATCTATTTATTATAAATCTATTTATTAACCTAGTTATCCGCACCCCCTTACAAATTCAAGCTTAGTATTAACAACATAAATTGATGCACCGATTGCACTTAGATAAGGTACTTTAGGATCAAGAATTCCCTTATTATTTTTTTGAGATCAAAATAGATCCTTATTCACATCAACTTAACGAACAATCATCAGAGTACTTAATGGATCTGCTCCGTCCATATTCTTATGGTTACGCCATATGTATCTGGATTGCTTCAAACTATACAATGATCTTTGCAGTTTGATTGAATGCATTTTTTGAGACTTTCAGCTATATGCTTCAGGCATCTTACATCCTTCGAAAATTTTCATGTATATCTTGATCTATATAGATGGGCTATAACCACATCCATCAAATGCATTTCAAGCCTCTCATGGATAATGAAACTAATAGGGTAATGCAACGTTATTGCATCCATAACTAGTGAGTATGTCTCTTCATAATCGACACCAGGCCTTTGTGAAAATCCTTGTCAAAGCATGATCTATACCTTTGTATTTTATTTTTCTCATTCTTTTTCGCATAAAGACCCAGGTTTAATACTATTAGGAGTTTGAACTATAGGTTCAAAAAGTTCACGCTTGACAAGTAACTTCAACTCAAATTGAATTGTTTTTCTCCGTTCTGGTAGTCATTTCTTTGTCAATATTTTATGACAGATTGAGGTTCAAGATCCTCACTATCTTGCATGATTTTGTTGCCACATTATATGTAAAGGAATAATCCACAACTATTTTCACTCACTCAAAATAGTTATATACATTATTTGAATTTATGGATAGTTCCTCATTTTCTTGAGTCCCAGTCTCGTTGATTCTTTTAGGGATATAAAAATTGCTCAAATCTTGAACTTTCATAAGAGATTCTTTTGTAGTGTCATATTGACCATTTCTTTTTCTTTTTGTGAAATTTTGATCCTAGCATTCAAATGGTCTATCACTCATTTTTCACGACACTAGTAGATGGTCCTACAAGAATCTCAATCTGAATTAGGATATTCTTTGTAGGAATATGTGATTTAGTAATATTTTTCAAGTCTGTAAGTGCATTAAGCGTTTTGAATCTTTCAAGGATTTTCATATAAATTTTATCAATTGACAACATCCAGTATTAAATGTGTGACATCTTTTAGTGTCTGGACTATAGGTCCAATAACTTTACGCATATCAAGATGTATCATTCCACTTGATAACTATTTCTATGTTAGCAAGCATAAATAGACGTGAAATTCAGATCCTCACAATCTTTTACAATATTGGGTCATATCGTATCAAAGATATCGTTGACGTATATCATTTTGCATCGGTTCACATATATCATTTTGCATCGGTTCACAATGTGACACAACACTTTAAGATCTCACCACTTTATTTTTTTAGGTACCTGAACCTCTCATAAGGTTTCATGAAGTTTTATATTGTATGCTCTTCAAGAGCACATTGCCTCCTTATTATGATTAATTGCTCCTTTTTTTCAAGAATTATTGCATTTAGAACCAACTAATCTACTACGATTCATGCATGCAATAAATTTTGTACTTCAGGGACATCCAATTGGAGCATTTACAGCTAAATATGAGAATAATTTTACGTCAGCAAATGTTCCTACCATTTGAGCTTTAATTATCTTTTAAATGAGAATCATATTGATGATAATTGACAACATATTTCTGGCTACTTATTATCTCCCTGTTAAGTTAGGAAAACAAGCATACATCTCAATTTACTTTAGAGAATTCATCTCTATGTATCATGGCATATCTATTAATCAAATACCACACATCTAAAACTACTACGTGGAATATTTGATTCCTGACCTTGAACTAATTGAGAGGGAAAAATTAATCATAATTGGTCTGATGCATATAAGTGCTATTTATATGCAATAAATCATATTTCAGACCAACACATGAAACTTTATTCTCATAACCAATGATTCAACTATTTATTAGAGGCACTCAATGCCAAACCTGTCATGACCTAAAAATTAAGACCATGATGGAAATTATTGGGAATAATCCTTGATAAGTAAGAAAAAATGATATGACAATTCTCAAGCCGAGACTTCTAGATCAAAGTTAGACCCATGTACAATAATAGCGAAATTCTGAACAATAAAGATGCTATATATCATCCCAAAATTTGGTGTCACAGTATAAGAACAATCTAAATACAACTTAAAATTGGAAATACAACTGAATCCAAAAAATACAAGTCTGTCTTTGAATATAAATAAAGATATCAACTGGATAGAAGGAGGTTTGAGTCGACTCTAAAGTCAAAGAACTGCCAATACCTCGAAAATGTCAATGATCAACCACACTATCTTAGCTGTCGCACGACACACTCATACCTAAATCTGCACCAAAAAATAAAGTAGGGGTGAGTATGATCCACTTGTACTCAGTAGGTATAATAGGTCGACTAAGCAAAGTAAAAAATAAGGTTCATAAATATATACTATGAGCAAGTCACCTACAATTAGAAAATATCCAAAACGATAGCTCACATAGTCTCTACTAACAATTCTTAATAGTGCACATAAAATAGAAAATAGGTATGCAAAAAGAACAGAATAGATATACATCAAATAAAACACAAGCACAACACTGTAGAAGCATAATGTATAAGATACAATGATGATAATAATGATGATGAAGTGATATGATTGAGGTCATCATATAACCTCCGAATACACCTACCGAGCTTCAGCGCTTCCAGGTAGGATCCATGGGGGGTTCACAACCCATATACTTCCTCAATACTCAATACCAACCTCAATATCCACATCTCATCTCTAACTCGTGATAGAGGATTTTGTAAAGATATCTCATTTTTGTCAAAAGTCAGTATTTTCTAAATGGTACCAATGTCTCATAAATGTATATGTGATATGAGGATGTAATGCTCCCAACCAAACCAGTATAAAGATCTCAAATTCATTCAATATATGTATACGTGAGCTCAGAATCTACTCAATCTATCAACTATCTACGATTTAATATAAGCAATGTACCATTGGAATAAGTATGTATGCAAGGAATCATTAGTAACATATTAACCCCAACTTGGGCATTTCTATTAGGAAGAAAGCAACCAATGCATATATAAGGCCAATAATATTAGATAAAGCCCCCGCATAGGCAACCTTAGTAAATATCATCTCAAGTCACTACCACCAACAGTATAAGCCCCCACATGTCAACATAACAATAATAATATCATTAACATACTATTTTTCATGATTATCATCCATATCCATAGCATGCATTTATATATATATATATATATATATATATACCCAACCTAATGTGAAGAAAGCTAAACCATAACCTACTTCTCGATGTCAAAATCTAAGTCTAAAGCCCTTTAACGTGGAGATTTTACCTCTCGAACGGTCCCAAAATCAACTAAAATGTACAAATATAGAATCTATGCGTTAAAAGAAAGCCAACGATACCCATATTGCCTTCTTTCATGTCGGGGTTAAAATGGACCCACAAAATAATTTTTTTGAACGAAAGGGTAAAATCAAAATTTTTATTTAGAAAAACCTTACCCATGATTAAAGAAAGTCATAGGATAAAACCCAAGTAAAAATGGATTTAAAATTAGGTTTTGATCGAGAATTTCCTCTTTTTGTCTTTTAGGCCAAAAATTCCCAAATTTCAATTTGAAATCAAAAGTTAAAAAGAGTTTTAAAGGACATAATCAAAGTAAAATAGTTGAAATAGTAATTTAGAGCTTACCCAAACTTGAAAATAGAAGAATCCGTTCAAAAATCTCTCAAATCCGAAGCTCAAAGTCTAAAAAATGAACAAAAATTATGAAAATGAGTTTTATACAATGGTCATCACTTAGCAGTGGGTTGACCTCTTAAGCGATCTAGCCCCATGCACGAGGCTGCTAAATCGGTCAAGTATCCACTTTAGCGGTAGTTGACGATCAATAGTGCTTCACTAAAGCGGTGCATGGCCAGCTAGCAGCTACCGCTTTAATGGTCCTTGGTCCGCTAAAGTGGTTGCACCAGACTTCAGTTGTATCAGCAACTTTGCGAAGTTGCAAAGTTATCGATCAACCTCTAGGGATTCATTCAGAATTTCATGAAGGCAAACAAAATATGCTACTAGACTAAATTCGACATTTTAGACTCAATAACAACACCAAATTTTTGAAAAGAGATTGTTTTCACAAAATTAACCCTTGTGACCTGATTTCACTAGTTTTTGAGTCAAAGGTCGAAATGATATCCAAAAGCTATAAAATTAAAATAAATATGCTACCAACCCAAAATCAACGTTCTGGATCTACTGGCATGGTCTGTTTTGTCATTCAATACACAAAACAACTAATGTTGACCAAAGTCAACTATAAGTTTCTTCCAACTTCTAAAAACAATAAACTCGCACAAAGCATTCAAGATTGCATCGAGAATCATGCCAACCATCCCTGTACCCTAGAAACAACATATACCAACCACGGGTTGGGGAAAATTGGTTAGAACACATAAAAAGGGAAGGTTTCTAGAAAAAAAGTTATTACAATTTTGACCACTAAGAATCCAGTTCATCCTTAAACTAAAGGCAAGAGAATACTTGAATCAGCATATCTGATACGTATGTCGAACTCAACCTCCCAAGTAGCCTCATCTATGGAACAGTGTCTCCATTAAACATTAACCACAAAAATATCTCTAGAGCACAATCGTCTAACATCCCAGGATAAAATAGAGATTGGCTCTTCAACAAATGACAGCTTCTCATCTAACTACATTGCGTTTCAACGAATAACATGAGACTCATCTGGGATATAACGTCACATCATAGATATATGAAAAACTGTATGAACGGCTAAAAAATCTGAGGGCAATGCTAACTTGTACGAAAGATCTCAAATAGCCTGAGATATATGAAGGAAGACTCCATCACCAACACAAAATCTTAAGGCATAAAGTCTATAATCTGCAAAACACTTTTACCTACTCTGAGCCACGCAAAGTCTATGTTGAATGACTCAAATTCTATCCAAGGACTCGCGAAGAAAGTCCATACCTCAAGGTCTAATCTCAAAAGTCTCAAACCAACCAATCAGAGAGCCACAACATGTACCATATAATGCCTCAAAAGGTTCCATCTCAATACTTTAATAGTAGCTATTATTATACGCAAACTCCACCAAGGATAAATGTTGCTCGTACTAACCTCCAAAGTTCATAACATAGGCATAGAACATCTCCTCCAAAACCAGAATAGTCTATTCTGATTGATCGTCGGTCTAGGGGTGAAAAGTTGTGTAAAGATCAACCTTGGTGCCCAACTACTCCTAAAAGGTCTTTCAGAAGTGAGAAGTGAAAACTGAAGCTTTGTATGATATAATAGACACTTGTACACTATAGCAACGAACTATCTCTCGAACTTAGATACGTGCTATCCTCTTAGCACTGAAGGAAACCTGAATAAGAAAGTAATGACAAAACTTGGTCAATCGATCCATGATGACCCAGACACTGCCAGAAGAACAAGAAGTACGAGGCAACCCAATCACAAAGTTCATAGTGATCCATTCCCACTTTCACTCAGAAATGAGTAACCTTTGAAGTAAACCACCAATACTGAAATACTTGGCCTTAACATGCTGATGACATAGTTAACAAGCTATAAAATATGCTATATCTTTCCTCATACCACTCCACTAGTAGTGTTATCTCAAATTATGATATATCTTGGTCACTCTCGGATGAATGGAGTACCTAGAATAATGGACCTCCTCCAACATCAATCTCACCCACTCACCCACTCTTGGCACTCAAACTCGACCTCCAATCCTCAAAACACCATTAGAATCAAGTAACACTTCCTTAGTCTCTTCACTCAACACCTTATCCCGAATCACTCTCAAACCAAAATCATCAAATTGATGAGCCTGAATGTGCTCAATCAAGTAATATCTAGCCTCCACAAATATCAAAAAATACCCTGGTGTTGAAATATCAAGCCTACCCATGTAGTTATCCAAAGATTGAACCTCTAAGTCTAAAGGCCTCTCTTAGGTCAAAAGATGTAAGATACCCATACTAGTTGTCTTCCGACTCAAGGCATTCATAAGCATATTAGCCTTTCCAGGATGATAGGTAATAGTAGGATCATAATCCTTAAGTATCTAAAGACAACGACGCTACCTCATATTAAGATCTCGCTGGGTGAAGAAATACTGAAGATTATGGTGATCCGAGAAAATCTCACAATTGATTCTATACAAATAGTGTCTCCACAACCTCAATGCAAACACGAGCGCACACAACTCTAAATCATGGGCAGGGCAATTCTTCTTATACGACTTCAATAAAAGAGAAGCATACGCAATTACCTTATTTTTTTCATCAACACGACACCTAACCCGACATCAAAAGCATCACAAAAGATAGTAAAGCCCACAACCTCCTTGGGAAAAGTCAAGATAGGAACTGATGCCAATAGATCCTTAAGCTTTTGAAAGCTTGCCTCACAAGCATTATACCACTGAAAAGAAATCTTCTTCTGAGTCAACTTTGTCAAAAGAGCTATAGTAGATGAAAAAACCTCAACAAAGCATCGATAGTGGCTTGCTAAACCAACAAAACTCTCAATCTCGATTGGGGAAGTTGTCCTAGACCAATCATGAACTACCATAATCTTGGTCGGATCGACCATGATACCATTCTTGGTCATAACATGACCCAAGCATAAGATAGACTCTAGCCAAAACTCACACATGGAGAACTTAGCATACAACTTCTCATCTTTCAACCTCTGAGGCACTATCCTCAAATGCTCCTAATGGTCAGCCTAACTCTTAGAGTAAATCAAGATGTAATCTATAGATACTATGACAAAAGAGTTGAGACATGGTCAAAACACCCGATTAATCAACTTTGTGAACACGATTGAGGCATTGGTCAACCCGAAGGACATGGCTAAGAACTCATAATGACATATCGAGTCCAAAAAGCTATCTTCAGAATATTTGAAGATATAATCCTTAATTGGTGATACCTGGACCTCAAATCAATCATCGAAAATATTGAAGCACCCTAAAGATGATTAAATAAATAATCGATACAAGAAAGAGGATAATTCTTTTTAACCATCACCTTGTCCAACTACCGATAATCAATACACATGTGCATAGACACATTCTTTTTCTTCACAAACAAGATAGGTATACCCTACGGTGATACACTAGGCAGATAAATCCCTTATCTAATAATTTTTGCAACTGGTCCTTGAATTCCTTCAACTTCACTGTGTCCATCCTATAAGGAGAAATAGAAATGGGCTTGGTTTCCGGCTTAACATCAATAACGAAGTCAATATCACAATACAGAGATATATCAGGCAAATCCATAGGAAAAAGTTTTATGAACTTATGAACAACACAGACAGAATCTAGAGAAGGTAGTGAAGCAACACTAGTGTCATGAAGATGCTCCAAGTAAGACAAACATCCCCTCTCTACCATGCAACGAGCTCACATAAAGGATATAACTTTCTTTGGACCTAAATAAAGTGTACCCTTCTAAGCCATACTTTCCACACCCAACGAAGCTAAAGTCATGGTCTAAGCATAACATTCTAAAGTAGCATGATAGGGAGCTAGCCAATTCATACCCAACCCAAGATTACATCGAAATCTATCATATCTAGGATAATTAAATCTACCCAAGTCTCATGTCTCACGAAGGTCACAACATAGGATTGGTACACCCGATCTACCACTAAAGAGTCTTATACCAGGATTGATACATGAATATGCATGGCAAGAGGCTCACTAGTAGAATCAAAATCAAAAGTAAAATATGCAGACACATAGGAGAAAGTTGACCCCAAATTAAATAACACAGATGTAAATTTGAAGCAAACTGGGATGGTACATGTGACAACAATGTTAGAAGCCTCTACTTCAGGTTTGGTGGGTATAGTATAGCACCGACCACGTCCATAACCGAACTGAGTAACCCCGTGACTACTACCTCTGCCTCACGCACCTCTGTTAGAAGCTCCACCACTTTGAGAGTCACCTCTCACTATCGACATAGGAGTAGGACTAAAAATATGGTAAGGGAAATCCTTGGCCACATGACCAAACTCATTACACACAAAACAATCTTTATGACCTGACTCAATATGAGAAGGTGCCACTAAGCTAGAACGACCACCTTGGGATGATGCCTGACTACTTATAGTCATTAAACCTGAAGGTCTGCTACTTGAACCCTACAAAGCAGCCTGTACTAGTCTACTATGAGACCTCGAGGGGAATGACAATTGAACATACCCTGATGATGCACCCTTTTGGTACATCCCTGAGTAGATCGAAGGATAAACTCGATCATCTTCACATAATCCACCACACTCTGAAATAATGCCCCTGACACCATTATCTAGTTTGTAGCCAACTGAAGCTTGGCATCCATTCCCTTCATGAACTTTAGAATCTTCTCAGACTCGGTGGCAATACTGGTAATAGAATACCAGAACAAGGCATGGAAATATACCTCACATGCACTAACAGTTATCGATCACTATTCCAAGTAATCAAAATCGTCTCTCATCTGATCCCTTAAATTGTAGGGCACAAGCCTATCCAAAAAGGTCTCATCAAAGTGATTTGAAGTAATCTATGGCGAACCGAGTAGTCTGTAACTAACAATTTACCTCCACTTATCCCTAGCTACATCTCTTAACTGATTGGTAGTGTAAGCAACCTCAGGTGACTCAGGCGATCCAAGGTTATACAATTTCTCCCAATATTAATTAAAAACTCGTAGGCATCCTCGCCCACAGCACCACTGAACTTCGATGGACCCAAGTGACTAAATCTCTCAAACCTCTTATGATCCTTAGAGACATAACTATACCTGAAACGACAGGAAGAATAGTAATTCTAGGTGGCTGTGATCCTACCTGAGGGGGAAACATAGATGAAAGCTGAACTCTTGGACTCAAAATACCAAACTTAAATATTGGAACAAAAAAAGGAACAACACTCAGAGTCTGTGGAATACCATAAATAGATGTTGGTACCGATGGAGGAACCACACTAAAAAAATAGAGGAATATTATAAACAAACTTTGGCATAGATGGAGGTACACCACTCAGAGTTGGCGTAATACCAGGTGCACTCAAAGGAAAACCCTCCAAACGAGTCAGCAAATGAATTAATAAACTCTCTAATACTGGGGTTATAGCACTCTGTGGAACCTGCATAGGTCATATATCCCCAACATGATCAACCTTGGGCTCAAGAGAGATACCTCTAGTACTAACTCTAGATGGGGCAGATCTTTGGGCCCATTCACAACCCATGACTTATCCCGTAGGCTAGTATCCCTCCTTGGATGCTAGCTCAGTATCCCTAGCCTCACGAGATCTGGTACTTACTATCTGCGTAGAAAAGAGTGAAACATAGTTTAGAAAATAGGGTATTAAAAACTCGCATGATAAGAAACAAAAAAAAGAAGTTTCCAAAAGCTATATTATAGGCTCTCAAAGATAGATATGGACCTCTACATATTGGTATACGAAACTCTACCAAACATCATGTTCTTACACTAATGAGATCGTTTATGGCTAAGCCTTGATAAGTAAGCCAATAACCCAAACTAATAAGTAAGAAGAAAATGATACGAAAATTCCTAAAGCGAGACTTCTAGAATGAAGTCAGGCCCATACAAGTGCAACAATAGCGAAAGTAGAAACAATAAAGATATCATAAATCATCCCTAATCCTGGTGTCACATTATAAGAACAATCTAAATACAACTCAAAACTAGAAATACAATTGAATAAAAAAATACAAGTTTGTCTTTGAATATAAAATAAAGACGTCAACTAGATAGAAGGAGGTCTGAGATCAACTCTGAAGGCATAGAGCGACCAATACCTCAAAATGTCAATGATCAACTACATGATTTTAGCTGCCATGTGACACACTCGTACCTAAATTTGCACCAAAAAGGCATAGTAGGGGTGAGTACAGTTCATTTGTACTCAATAGGTATCATAGGCCGACTGAGCAAAGTAAAAAATAAGGTACATAAATACATACTATGAGCATGTTATCTGCAATAAGAAAATATCTCAAACGGTAGCTCAAACTGTCTCCACTGACAGTTCTAAATATAGCACATAAACAAGAAAATCAGTATGCAAAAAGAACATAATAGATATGTATCAAATAAAACACAAAAGCATAACACTACAGATGTATAATATCTAAAATGCAATTTTGATAATGATTATGTGATATGATTGAGGTTATCACATTACCTGCGTATACACCCACCGAGCCTCAGCACTTTCATGTAGTTTCCATATGTGGTTCGCAACCCATATACTTCCTCAGTACTCAATACTAGACTCAATATCCAGATCTCCTCTATGACTCGTGGAGTATGGTACAGGGTTTTTTAAAAGTGTCTCATTTCTGTCAATAGTCTATGTTTTCTAAATGGTACCATGTCTTATGAATGTATGCTTGATATGAAGATATATTGCTCATAATCAAACAAGTATAAAGATCTTAAATCCATTTAATATGTGTACACGTGAGCTCAGAATCTACTCAATATGTCAACCATCCATGATTTAATATAAGTAATGTATCATTGAAATAAATATCCATGTAAGAAATCATTAGTATTTCATTAACCCCAGCTTGGGTACTTCTATTAGGAAGAAAGCAACCAATCTTAAGTCACCACCAAAAAAAATATAAGCCCCCATATGGGCATACAACATTAATAATATCATTGAAATACAGTTTTCATGATTATTATCCATACTCATAACATACTTTATTTATAAATATAAATATATACACACACACACACACTACTCAGCAGTCTAAAGAAAGTTAATACATAACTTACCTGTCGACGTCAAAATCCAAACCTAAAATCCTTCAACGCGGAGCTTTCTCCTGTCAAATGACTCCAAAATCAATTAAAACATACAAATATAGAATTTATTCACTAAAAAAAGTCAATGATACTCATACTGTCTACTTTCAATTCGGGGTCAAAATGGACCCCCAAATAGGTTTTTCGAATGAAAGGTAGAATTGAAATTTTTGTTTAGATAAACCTTAACCATGATTAAAGGAAGCAATAGGAGAAAACCCAAGTAAAAATGGGTTTAAAATGATGCTTTAGTCAAGAATTTTCTCTTCAAGCCTTTCGAGCTAAAAATTCCTAAATTTCAATTTGAACTCAAGAGTTGAGAAGAGTTCTAAATGAAATAATCAAAGTAAAATAACTGAAATAGTGATTTAGAGCTTAGCCAAGCTTAAAACTAGAAGAATCTATTCAAAGATCTCTCAGTCCAAAGGTCAAAGTTTCAAAAATAGAGAAAAAAATTGTGAAAATGGATTTTATACCCACCTGCTATGACCGCTAAGCTTACGCGGTGGGTTGTCCGCTTAAGCGGTCCAGCCCTATGCACGAGGCTGATAAAGCAAGTGTCTGCTTTAATGGTAGCTGGTGGTAAACAATGCTCCAATAAAGCGGTGCATAGGCCGCTTCAGCGCTGCACCAGACTTTAGTTCTATCAGCAACTTTGCTAAGTCGCAAAGTTGCCGATCAATTCCTCAAAATTCGTTCAGAATTTCGTGAAGGCAAACAAAATATGCTATTAGATTATATTTGATAGTTTAGACTCAATGACAACATTAAATTTTTGAAAAGAGATTATTTTTACAAAATTAACTCCAGTGACCTGAGTTCACTAATTTTTGAGTCAAGTGTCAAAATGAGATCCAAAAGTCATAAAATAAATCAATCATGCTACCAATCCAAAATTGACGCTTTGGATCTACTGGCATAGTCCATTTATTGTCCGACACATAGAACAACCAAGGTTGACCAAAGTCAACTATGAGGCCTTTCCAAACTCTAAAAATCATAAATTTGCATAAATCAATCTGAATCGCTTCAAAAACCATGTCAACCATTCTCACGCCTTAGAAACAACACCTAGAAACCACAAAGAGGGGTAACTTGGCCAAAACACATAAAAGAAGAAGGTTCACAGAATCAAGTCATTAAAAAACCAACATTATCAAGATAATTCTCTTGATTACTCAATCTTATAATTATGATCTTAACTCAATTTATATTGATCAAACAACTTTGTAAATGTCAAATTGAAGGTACATGTGATCATCTTATTGCTGTATCTATTCAACATATCGCATGGCTGGTGAACGAGCCCATATTTATATTTTATACTTTTCAAAATTTAGGGGCTCCAATCTCGACGTTCGCTGGTCCAACCAACTTATAATGAAAACAAGAAACATAAATAATTCTTAAAGAATCTTCTAGTTCTTCAATATATGCCTACTACTCAATATGCAGATTTTCTAAATGTTTCAATTGTTCATGCCTTTTTTTATAATAGTAAACTCCATGTTTATTATAGTATGTGCTATTTGTTTAATAAATTTCAGACTTCCACTACTTTGAGAGTAATTGCAAGATTTACTATTTTATAGTCTTAATAAATATTATTCCTTATAATGTATCTAAATATAGCTATTGATACTACTATACATAGTAACTTTAGCAAATAATGGTGAAAATAATAAATTAAGAGGCAACAAAAACTCGAAATATTATTACCTGTATAGATCATCTCTATCTATTGCCACAGCCCTTATGAAGGATTGAAAATATATCCGTCACCATATACTTAACCATTCTCCCTTACAAAGAAATTTTACTTTCTTTTCACGTTAAGAAATTTTACGTTCTTTTCACGTTAGGCTCTTAGGAATTGTTAATATAAATATTGACTAAATTTTTTCAGATTTACTTTCATGACTAAATTTCAGATTTACTACTTCAAGAGTAAATTTCAGAATATTAATTCTCAATTATTCTACCTATTTTGGAGGTATTACTCCTATCACATCCATCCCAAGGAATGGATTTGTACTTATAACAACAAGAATTCTCATTCCCTGGGAATGAAATATAATGCGTACTTTAAGCCTATCAAATTATGATATTTTAGAATATCTTTCAAGATATTGCTATTTCAGGAGCAAATCGAGACATACAAAGATTGTAGAAATTTTTTCTCTAACATATCTTTCAAAATATACCATACTTCAAAGCAATTATCGTTTGAGGGGTTATGATTTTTATTATCCCTTTTCCACATTCATGTGCATTCATTCAACCATTTATCTTCTTATAGACATATTATGGTTGCTACCACTCACTTCAGAGAATGGAGCAAATTCAAATGGAACATATGACTTCATAATTTTTTATCAAAAGATATTATTTTTTCTTAGCCATCATTATATCATCAATATGATGTATTGTGATTCAAACTCAACATCTTATCCATAAAATGGTGTTTTAATCCATAAATCGATGGAACTTAAACCTAACATCTTATCATTTTGGTGTATCAAGACTCTAATCGAATGTCTTATCCTTTTGATGTGATATAATATGAATCCACCATTTTACCCTCAACCAATGATATGATAATCAAATATATATTCAAAGATGAAATATCTAATAACGTAAATATATAGATACTAGCAAATTAGACCAAATAGCTTCTAATGATTGACAATTTTGTTTACTAGCACAAGAAAAGAGCTCACCTTTCAACATTTACATCTTCAAAGTGATATTTTATACATTTAATTAATGGCTTATTAAAATTAAAGGTGATAAACAATATACGTCAAATAACACATTTGTGGACGTAAACAAAACTTTATGAAGAGAAAAGTACGGCTGTTACCAGCCCAATCTTGAAATATCACATGAAAAATAGATCTAAATATGAATAAATAACATGTGGGATGTATACCTGGATGTGTTACGAATCTACTCTGCACCTTTTTTTATCTGGACACTTATAACATTCTAAAAAAATAATTATTATTTGATGTTACCTTTTATGATCAGTCACATTCTATATTAACTAGGGGGTATGAGCCCGTGTTAGCATGGACCCAACATGGTGCATGTAAAAAAAATTGCTGCAATGCACCAACGTGTAAAATAAACTATTTATTTCATGATATCAAGGAGTCAAGTTTTACAAGGAGTTATTTACATCTTATTGAATAGTAATGTAATTATATTATTGTTATATTAAAGAAATCTATAGATATGCATATGCTTCATTTGCGTATTTGACTTGGTGGGACGAAAACATTTTATCTATCGAGTATAGAATAACGAACCACCTTCTGTACAATCTCGGTATATAAAGTCATAAAACAGTTAGTGTGCTAATGGAGAAACAAAATGACTAAATGCCAAGTAGTTTGAGACTTGAAAGTATTGTTGGCATTGTATAAAATGATTGAAACTATACAAGGCTTAAAAATACAATCTCAGATTCATGTCATTCATTTTAGAATCAAGAGCAATTTAGTCATTTCATGTATTAGCAGAGTATTTCTTGGTTATGTGGCTCATGTTTCTTCAACTACCTCCATTTGCCCTGCTGTTCAACACTAGCTCAACACTAATCTGTCGGCGTACCCAAAAAAGGCTCTTCTTTGCCATTTCATGAAGATCTATGAACTCGTTAACTTTTATCATGAATTACTCTCTCCTTTCTTATTGTCTTCATTATTTTCTTTCATAACTTTTGACGAATTTTGGTGGAGTTTTTGGCTTGAGCAATTATCGGGTAGAAGAAGATCGATATAAGAATTGACACAACAACTTGCAATAGAGGTCATCACAGGTGGACTTGAATACGGATTCTGAAGAACTTGATATCCATAAACCATTAACAATTGTAAAATAAATAAACCTCTTCTGCTTAAGTTGGGTCAGAATTTACTCGTAGAATAGGAATGAAGTCATCCATAAAATGGCTTGCCTGTAGTAATGGACCATCTCCTCCTATAGTTACTACTAAATCTACATCGTGGATCAACCGACATAGATTTAAACAATTAACAGCTTCCCAGTCGACAAACATTTTTCTTGATAAACCTTTCTTACCAAATAAATTTAGCTGATATACTATAACATATACCATTGAGATTCTACGTAGCTACAGATACTAAATTGGCTCATAATAAAGTATGAAAAAAGCATAAAAACATTGGGTTCTATTACCATAGATTATCAGCAGCAAGAAATATGCAATTAGGCAAGGAGGATTAACAAAATAAAGATAATCTAACGGAGACTCTGGAAGAGTGTTTTTGAACATGCTAATGATCTAAGTGTAAAATTTTGCCAACATTTCCTATAGAGTATCAATTGAAACTATTAATTGTCAATGTCCATAAGCATAAATTCATATCACACAATTCATGAGTGAGATTTATTGAGTAACCAACAAAAAAATGCCCATCACTAAATACACTTTGCCAGGACTCTTGAATAAAAAATAAATCATAGAAATGTTGTGTCTTAGACTTCATATATTGCAAGATAAGTGGGCTAACGACACATAGCTACTCCAATGACAAATTTGATAAGTGGAAAACTGGAACAACAAAATTTATTACCTATATGCAAACATCTTCCTGAGCTTTGTAAACTTTTATGTAGCAGTGAGCACGCTTCCAATTTATCAAAATCTTAAAAACCAACCATCACTGCAACAATCAGTTGCAAATTTAGTCCATTAGTATTCTAAATTATCAAATGTGTAGATGTCTCTTGATGACTATCATGCTTTTTCATGATGTGCTCGTGTACCGGATCATTGAATAAACTCTTATTATGATTTATCCTATTAGGTCCCTTGATATTTTCTAACCTTGAAACTTCAAAATTCTCCTGCACACCAGGTGTTTATAGTCTTGCACTATTGAAGAGGAGTTTAAGAAGAATATTACGCTGCATGACACACACATCATTGTATGACAATATGTAGATTGCTCTCTTATATATGATGTAAAGAATATACTCTCCACCTCAAAATAAGTGGTGTTCTTAACTTGGACACACTTCTTAAGAAAACTGCTCATTTGAGTTTAAAAAATCTAAAGAGTAGAGAAAACAAAGGTCCATTCTTAAGAGGTCATTAGATGTAAAGAACAGAAGAAGGACATTACTCCCTAAGAAATTTAAAATGCTCAGGATAGTCATTAACAATCTTTTTATTTCTTGATAGGTACTTAGTGGTTGCACTCAGACATAGAACCCAAACAATAGTTATTCAGTATTATTTATTTTGTTGGTTTGGTTCCTACATCAAATCACTGTCTCCCATTAACTCATTAGCCTTCAACAATAAAGTAAATCATCAACTATCTGCCTGATAAACTTGTTAAGTCTTCGGATAACAAAGTAAATCTAACTAATCACGAAAATGTAATTTCTTAGTCATCTACATAGTGACTATACACAGACCAAAAAGCTACACAAACACAACATCAATTTAAAAGAAATGATTTGCAGTAATATCAAATACCAATGGTATGTACTATACTCATCAACTTCTTAAATATAAGAAAAATAATATCTAATTTAGTATTGTACTATTATACTAAATTCACTACTGGATTCAACGGTTACTGACCTATGATCATCCTCCGACCCGTCCAACCAAATAAGCAAGCTCTCTAAATGTTTTTGATCCAACCCAACTTGCTTTGCTTAACAGAGTGACCAAACTTCTTAGGCACTGATTTCCAACAGTTGTTCACGAGATAAGAGGGGGTTTTCACCGAAGATTGAACTAAAAAAATAATTGAAGATAAGAACCCTAAGGAAGAATTTGATAGCACAAAATAAGTCCCAGAAACCTCTAGTATAGTGTTTTGATTCCTCAACATTTCCTAGACAAAGATTTCTTAATGCTATTGAAACTTGGTAGAAATTAGCTTGGTAGCACCTTTGCCACAATAGAAAGCAGGTAAATCGTATTCAAATCTTTTTGCACCATTGAAGTTATATTTTGGAACAAATTCTAACATGACAGAATTTGTCAATGTTTGATGTTGATCCTGTCACGCAATTACAATTAATACTATACCAATACTAATGCTATCCAAATAACTGTTAGTGTAATTTTCTAACCTAGTCCGAACCGAAGTAGCAAATCCTCTGAAAGAAGAGGGATTGGTCGGTTGAACTAATTGAACCAGCAGCAAATTATCTTCTGCATGATTCAACTTTATTAGTTCTCGCTCTCGTCAACAAATCCTCTTTCTTATTATCTTGCATCATTTTATATAGTTCGTGATGTCTAGGTTTTTTTATCTTCATGTGCTTTTTAAAAGGTTTTATCTATTATTTTATTCCTAGTTGACATTACAACATTGATTTCTAGCACTGATTAATATATGCACACATATTTGCACATTACTTACTAGTAAGATACAGCCACACATTATACAATTGTAAATGCACAATATTTTCTCAAATGTAATTTTGGTAAAGAAAACATTAGCTGGAGCAACACGGATAGAGAGTTAGGATACAACAACTGCAAAATGCAAGGCAAGAGCAATAGGCAAAAACAATAAATTATCAGTAACCAACGTTAATAGATGTGAATAAGATTAAGAAGGATAAAATTTGGTTACCCTTCTCTATTGAAAAAACTGAAGAAATACTATTATTTTATTTATGCTACAGTAAAAAATCAAAAGAAAAATAATTAGCTCTTATTTTGTTATTGCCGGTTTGGTCTCAAATTAAAACCCACCAACAAAATTAGATAAGGAAAAGGAAGCAACTATATTCAAATACTGAAATTTCTAGCAATCCCAAGACTCCCAAGTCAAAACCTATCAGCAAAATTCAACCATAAAAGCTAATTAACTCTTTAAAAACAAAATCCACCATCAAAATTCAGCAGTAAAATTACTCAACTTTCACAAAACAAAGCCCACCAACAAAATTCAACAAAAAAGTCCAACGCACCCCGTACCTCAACTGGGAAGGACAGGTCAAAATTCACAAATAGATAGAATTTTTCACAACAAAAATGCTAATTTCACTAACCCAGAGAAACCCCAATTCCTTAAAACAACCAAACCTCATCAGGAATAAAATTTGTATAATGTTTTTACATGCTTATTAATGGAGATAATGGAGATGACAACATAAAGATGATATGGAGGGAGAGAATGGCACGTATCTAATGCCAGACGTCTAATGAAGACATACAAACTCATCAGTATTTCACGTGAAATGACAAAAATATCCTCACACAAAATTTTCTTGACATCAAGCATAAATGTCATAATCCTCCACTATATAGTATACTAATATATCCATAATGGTAGATTTAACATTCAATTCTTGAAAAAATTTTCTTCAGTAAAATTCAACTAATGAAGAATAATCGTGTTGATAATTTATTATGAATTAATAAAGAAAAGACAAGAATAAGAAGAGAGAAGAAAAAGTATTTCTTATTTCTCTTGAGATATTGTATTGAGACATGACTTGATCGTGTCTATATATAGGACAATTGACTTGATCATTTTCTCTCAAATATTGGACATTCACTCCAAATAGAATTTTATTTTCTTTTTCTCCAAGAAATAAACATTGCTTTCAAATCACATAAGGTTTATAACAAAAATATAAGTTTACTATATCTTATGAATAATAAAAAGGAAAACTTTCACTGTGTAACCACTATTTCAGTAAAATAAGCAACGCTAGAATAAGTTTAAAAAATTATCATTCGTAATCAATGTATCAACTGTATGCAATTAACTATATTTAATATAAAATATAAAAATAATAAAATCAACTAATTGCATTCAACTAAACTGACCGTAAAATTCAACTAATATATTAAAGAGAAAATTTCAAAAATAGCAATTATATAGTTTTAATTGTAACTTTTATAGCAACAGTTTCATAATTACAAAAAATAGCAAATTGTATTTTGTATTTAAAGTAAACTGTTGCTATACAAATACATATACAATAAGATTTACTTCCCTGATTTTACTCAAATTTGTTGAGTTAAATAAGGAATAATTATCCCATCTAATTAAATTCCCATAAATTACTTCTTATTTAAATTAGTAGATTCTTTTTTCAATCAAACTCAAATATGAATATTATTTTTTGCACGATCTTCAAAATTTCAAAATATCATTCTCTTATATCTCTAATTATTTTTTCTTGTTAGTTTTTTCATTTTTTATTTTTTATTATTTTAATTTTTGTTCTTTATCATTTTTTCTTTCCACTTTATTTTCTCTCTTCTACTTCTCTTCTTTTTTCATTTTCTTCTTATTTTTAAAAGACAAATATCTATATCATACATACATATTCAAAAAATATACAAAATAAATAGACATACATATCTATCTGCATATGTATTTACAAAAATACATATCTGACTCACATGTATATATAAATATATAGGACCCAAAATCTATATAACAAAAATGACAATTATATACATATACATATAGGTAGTAAAAAATAATATACATATCTCAAAACAGTAAAAGAAAACAAATAAGTACAAATTTTACCCTCTAAAATGACATAGTATGTACAGTTCAAAGACAAATTCAACACCGTGTAAAATATATATAGCTCTGCATATGTATTGACAGAATACATACCTGATCCATATGTATATTCTTATTTTATATGAGTCACTTTTGTATTTCACAAATACATATGAAGATATATAGTATAGTTATGTTTGTTACTGTTTAATATGAATATAATATGTATTTCGTAAATACATATATATGTTGTGTACTGTAAATGCATATTAAGATCTGTATGGCTATGTATTTTGTATATTTTTTGAATATGTGTATGTGATATACATATTTGTCTTTTCAAAAATAAAAGTTAGAGATAGAAGAGTAAGAAAAATGAAAAAAAATAAAAAAAAAGAGAAGTGAAAAAGAAAAAAAATAAGAAAGAGAAATAGAAGTGTAAAAATAAAAGAAAAAAAAAAGAAATAAAAGAGAGAAAATAAAGTGGAAAGAAAAAAATAAAAAAGAAAAAGAAATCAAAATAAAAAATAAAATGATAAAATATAAGATGAAAAAAAGCTAACAAGGAAAAAGGTAGAGATATAAGAGAGTGAAAGACATGTTTTATTTTGAAATCTTGAAGATCATGAAGATAATTATCTTCAAATATGAAAAAAAATTAAAAAAATAAAAATAAAAAAAAAGAAGAGAAATAGAAGAGAGAAAATAAAAAAAATAAAAAATAAAATGATTAAAAAAAAGATTTAAAAAAAGGGTAAAAGATATGGTTATATTTGGGGGAGGTGAAATAATGGAGTGAAAATAGGAAAATATAAAGTAGTGAGAGTAAAACATGCACTTGCCTAATTAATGAGTAAAATAATGATACTCTTGCTATAAACTGTAATTGTACAAAAATGTTGCTATTTATTGTAATTATAGTCTTAAGTATGCTACTTTTTATAATTTTTCCTATATTAAATGTATCCCTACTAAAAATAGCCAAAAAAACAACGGCCAACGTCACTTTTTTGGCTAAAACTGACGAAAAAGTGACTCTGTCACTTGCATCGCAAAAAAGCTCATTGTATTTTAAAAATGATGGACAGCGTTGTTTCTTAAAAAAAATTATTTATTTTTAGATAAAGCGACGTTGTGCGTCGTTTTTTATTCTTCATATGAAGAACACATGATGAACAAAAAACGACTGACATCATTATTTTATTGAAGAAAGAAATTATTTTTTTCCAGAGAAAATGACACTGTCCGTCGTGTTTTGAGATTTTTTTTTTTTTAGAAAAAGTGACGTTGGTCGTCGCTTTTTGTTCTTCATAATGAAGACAAAAAGTGACGGACAGTGTCGTATTTTTGAAAAACTATTTTAAAAATTTCAGAAAAGCAATAGACAACGTCGCCTTTTTAAAAAATTTATTTTTAAAATTTACAGAAAAGCGACGGATAAAAGGGACCATGTCCGTCGCTTTTCGGTATTTTTTTTGATGCAAAAATCTGCATTTTCTGCATTCCACCTTCAAATAAAAATGCAATTCAACATATGCAGCCTCATGCAACACACATTATTAAAATAATCATACAACACACTACATCAATAAATCATTTAAGCAATTCGAATCAACACTTAAACAATTAATCCAATAACATCCAATACACTTAATAATGAATCCAACAACATTCAAAATACTTAAACACTCCTAAAGGTTTTTCACTAATTAAAAGCTAAGTTCAAGAATAACTAAAAATTGTATAAGAGTCAAGTCCAACAACACTAAGAAGTAGCCCCAACAAACTCCTCATCACTCTCTGTTTCCTTTCCGCTACTTGAATCATGAGCAACGACCTGTGCCCAGGCACGTCTAAGCTGTGTAATCTGATATAACATAGCAGCATGTCTCTCAAAAATAGTGAAAATGGCTTGATTGTGTTATGTCAACCAATAACACATTATCTGAAAATCAACTGACTAGTGTTATATGATATATATATATATATATATATATATATATATATATATATATATATATATATATATATATATATATATATATATATATATATATATATATATATATATATATATATATATATATATATATATATATATATATATATATATATATATATATATATATATATTTACTATTAAATTTAACTAAATAATAATTAAATCTAATATCCCTTACACACTTGAAACATGACCTATTTAGAGACTTTTGAAAAATTTCCCACCACCCATGCTAAGGATATGTAAAAAGTCTCCTAACGCTCTCCCTTACATTCACATTAACTTTTTTGACGCGGGATACCACCTACGAAAAATATAATAAGTATGTAAGCTTGAATATTTTATTAATAAAAAAATAAACCTATCAATTGAAAAATAAACTTATGAAGATCCGTCAGGCTCAATGAACACTCTACCAAGTCTGTCCGTATCTCAAGGAACTAGACCAATCAGATCTGCATCAATATCTTCTTCTACAGGAGGAGGTGGAGGGGAAGGTGGAGGTGGAGGTGGAGGTGGAGGTAGAGGTGGAGGTGGTGGTGACTTGATCGTTTTAAAGTTACTAGTACACATTTCAAAACACTACACTTAACCATTTCCAAGTCATGAATTCACATTTCAAGTGACAACGCTAAACCATTTTCAAGTCATGAATTCACATTTCAAGTGACAATACTAAACCAATTTCAAGTCATGAATTCACATTTTCAAGTGATTACACTTTACTAATTTCAAAACACAAGTTTACATTTCAAGTAACTACACTAAACCATCTTTAAGTCACTAATTCACTTCTCAAGTGACTTCACTTGATCAATTTGAAGTCACTAGTACACATTTCAAAACACTACAGTTAACCATTTTCAACTCTCTAATTCACTTCTCAATTGACTAAACTTCACAATTTTCAAGTCATGATTTCACATTTCAAGTGACAACACTAAACCAATTTCAAGTCATGAATTCACACTTTCAAGTGATTTCACTTTACTAATTTCAAAACACAAGTTTACCTTTCAAGTAACTACACTAAACCATTTTCAAGTCACTAATTCACTTCTCAAGTGACTACACTTGATCAATTTGAAGTCACTAGTACATATTTGAAAACACTACACTTAACCATTTTCAAGTCATGAATTCACATTTTAAGTGACAACGCTAAACCATTTTCAAGTCATAAATTCACATTTCAAGTGAAAACACTAAACCAATTTCAAGTCATGAATTCATATTTTCAAGTGATTGCACTTTACTAATTTCAAACCACAAGTTTACCTTTCAAGTACATACACTAAACCATTTTCAAGTCACTTATACACTTATCAAGTGACTACACTTGATCAGTTTGAAGTCACTAGTACACATTTCAAAACACTACACTTAATCAGTTTCAACTCTCTAATTCACTTCTCAATTGACTAAACTTAACAATTTTCAAGTCATGAATTCATATTTCAAGTGATAAGTCTAAACAAATATGAAGTCATGAATTCACACTTTGAAGTGATTTTACTTTATTAATTTAAAAACACAAGTTTACCTTTCAAGTAACTATACTAAACCATTTTCAAGTCACTAATTCACTTATCAAGTGACTACATTTGATCAATTTAAGTCACCAGTACACATTTCAAAACACTACACTTAACCATTTTCAACTCTCTAATTCACTTCTTAAGTGACTAAACAACCATTTTCAAGTCATAAATTCACATTTCAAGTGACAACACTAAACCAATTTCAAGTCATGAATTCATACTTTCAAGTGATTTTGCTTTACTAATTTCAAAATACAAGTTTACCTTTCAAGTAACTACATTAAATCATTTTCAAGTCATTAATTTACTTCTCAAGTGACTACACTTGATCCATTTGAAGTCACTAGTACACATTTCAAAACACTATACTTAGCCATTTTCAACTTTCTAATTCATTCTCAATTGACTAAACTTAATCATTTTCAAGTCTCTAGTTCACTTCTCAATTGACTAAACTTAACCATTTTCAACTCTCTAATTCAATCACTAACTAACAATGATACATAAACCTTATCTTAAAACTATTATTTAGAATTTCAATTTCACCTGAAAATCTTTCCAAGCACAGACACACCACATCATGCAAAATCAAGTGACGCAAATGAATAAATAAGATTTTAAGTTTCGACAGATTTTCTTCATGTATGATCTAGAAAGGGGTGACATCTAGTTCAAGTACCCACTCATACAAAAAATATTTGGACCAGAGAGCCTAATTGAAAACACCATGAAAGATATTTATACCAAAACAAAGCTCAACACCAAACACAATTATAGTAGGGGGAACATAACTATGCCAAGAAAAAACATATTGCCTAAAAATCTGAATTATATCATTAAGCAACACCAGCATCAGAATAAAAAGTACACAAGACACTGAGCTCTAAAGAAAGCTCTCCCCCCTAATTCATCTTTATTTTACCATACCCACGAAACCCCAAAATTAACACACAAAAAAAAAGAGCAAGTATTTAACGGGATAGGTAAGAAAGTCATATAGAAAAATATCTAAGGTATTACACAACTTTTCCCGCCTCTTTCTCAAGTATTAAAAAATCAATATAAAAAGTAAAAAATGGCTTATAGAAATGGGGTTACTTTGTCATTGGTCTTTCTGGATAGTGGCGCGCGGCTGGAACCAGGTTTTCAGGCGATGGTTTTTTCGATCAGCATCAGCCGAAGTTGCTGGTCGTTGGGCTCTTGTCAATGACGGGTGTTATTCCTCTGGTAGCTGGACAGAGCAGCGACAGACGTAGTGGTTGGAATGCGATCATTGATGTTCACTGGTAGTAGAGAAAAAGGGCTGCCCTTGGCGGTGGTGTGGTGACACTGTTAGTTTCAAGAGAGAGAGAAAGGAGAGAAAAATGGGAGGTGGCGGCTGTTTTGGTGTTAAAAAAATTAGGGTTTTTGGTGGTGGTGTTATTAAAAGGGCAATAAGTTGATGTAATCCCGATCATTATCATATATGATCAATGGTTGGGATTAAAATTATAGAGATAGCCAAAATTCAAGTAATTTGAATTGAAGATTTTCAATATAATCAAATTTGAACTGATTTAGACTAGAATTGACAAAAATTGAATATCAAAATGGCTAGAAGTTAAATAAAATTTAAGAAATCGAAATGAGTTTGGATTGCTATAAATGTAATAATAACCTAATAATAATAATAATAACGATCAAAATAATAAGATTCGATATAAAAGTAAATTACACGTGTAAAATTAATGTTACATATTATTAAAAAAATTATTATTAATAATAATATTTTAATAATAATAATAATAATTTATTTAAATAAAAAGAAAAAAATGACCACAAGTGGTCGCTTACCGCCATCCGTGATCGCTTTTTCTATTTTTTTAGTAATGCAAGAAATAGAAATCACAATCATAGCGGCGGCGGAAAAAGAGCAGCGATGACATTTTTTTAGTAGTGATTGAATTCAAAAAAGGTTAAAATTGACATCAATTAGATATAAGGCTGGCTAGAATTTAAATAAAATTAAAAAGATAATTGAATCGACTTAGACTGCTATTTAAATATAATAATAAATTTATAATAATAAATAAATAAATATTACGTAAATTGTTATTCTGACAAATAAATTACGCATGTCACAAAGAAAATATTATATAAAAATTATCGATAATAAATTTAAAAAAAGTTGGGCATAAATGTAGTAGTAGTAGTAGTAGTAATAATAATAATAATAATAATAAGAAGAAGAAGAAGAAGAAGAAGAAGAAGAATAACAACAACAACAATAATAATAATAATAACAATAATAATAATAATAATAATAATAATAATAATAATAATAATAATAAAAATAATTAATCAAGGTGACATCTTTTGATTATTTTCTCTATGAGATTTCAAGAAAATGAATGCAACAGCTAACCCTATTTAGTTCCACAAATTGGGGTCTGTGGAGGGTACAGTATACACAGACCTTACCGCTAAGGTAGATAGATTATTTTCAATAGACCCTCGATTAAAGAAAAATAGTCTGTTAGTCTAATTTTAAGAAAAAATATTAAAAATAGATTTAATATTGACCGTTGATCAAATATGACAAATGATTGAGATTAAAATTGAGGAGATGAGTCAATTGAGATTAGAAATTGGGTAAAAAAAGATTGAATTGGGGATTTTGATTAGGTTAATGCAATGTATTAATCTGATGAATTGTTGGTTAATTAGCTTCATTATTATAACTTCAATAGTGTATTATTACCTCGATCATATGATGTTAGCGTATTATTCAAAATATTTGGATATATAGATTCAGTTAGCTAGCTTTTAACTGCTATGTACATCACTATATGAGAGATACCTATTTATACATATATATATTTAACTGACTATCAACTTTGTAATATGTGCTATATACATCACATAGACGAGTATATTACCTCGTAATACAACATATTTCATATATATTCTGATGAATTGTCGTTTAATTTAGCTTACATTATCATATTATAAATTCAACAGTATATTATTACCTTGATCAATCAATCGTATGATATCAATGTATTCAATATATATTGTTGATTTACTATAAACTTCGAAATATGTACTATATACATTACATACACAAGTATATTACCTCGTAATACAACGTATTTCATATATACTCTGATGAATTATCGTTTAATTTAGCTTATATTATTATATTATAACTTCAACAATATATTATTACCTCGATCAATCGATCGTATGATATCAATGTATTCAATATATAATTGAATATATTTAATTTTTTTAAATATAAAAATTATTTATTTAATAGTAAATTAGAAATATCAAATATCGACGGACAGTATCATTTTCATAAAGTTAATTTTTATTTATTTTTAACAAAAGAGACACTATTCGTCGCTTTTTGTAAAAAATATTAAAAAATAAAAATAATTTAAAATTGTGATGGATATCATCATTTTTCTATAATTAATATTTTAAAAATAAAAAATTATAGAGACGTTGTTCGTCGATTTTAATAAAATAAAAATTAAATTTAAAAACTGAATGACAACATCGCTTTTTATCATAAAGTTAATTTTTATTTATTTTTAACAAAAGCGACACTATCCATTGGTTTTTGTAAAAATAAAAAAAAATAAAAAAAATTAAAAATTGCGACGGATAGCGTCGCTTTTCGATAATTAACATTTTAAAAATAAAAAATTATAGCGAAGTTGTCCGTCAATTTTAATAAAAATAAATAAAAATAAAATTAAATTTAAAAACCGACGAACAATATATCTTTTTATCCTAAAGTTAATTTTTATTTATTTTTAACAAAAGCAAAGCGACATTGTCCATCGCTTTTTGTAAAAATGCAGAAAAAATAAAATAATTAAAAATTACGACGGATAGCATCGCTTTTCTAGAATTAATATTTAAAAATAAAAAATTATAGCAAGTTTGTCCGTTGATTTTAATAAAAATTAAATTTAAAAATCGACGGACAACGTCACTTTTTTAAAATTAATTATTATTATTTTTAAATAAATAAAAATGTTATCCGTCGCATTTATTAAAAAAAATATAAATTATTTGTTAATTAGTTGGCAGAAGAATCCGTGAAAAAAAGCGATAGAAATTAAGACGTTGATCATCGATTTTAATAAAAAATAAATAAAAATTTAAATTAAACTAAAAAAGTGACGAACAGTGTCAATTTTCTCGTCGCTTTTTAATGCGACACAGTTCGTCACTTTTTTTTTTGTGTTGCTTTTTGACCTTTTTTTAGTAATGTATGAAACACAGTGACTAATTATATGTTCTAAAAGACGTATCAGTTGTGTCGTTTGATAAAGATACTAATGTTTCATATTCAAAATAAATGTATCATTTAATGTAGACATACCATTTGTAATTGGATGGTTCAATTGTATCAATTAATAGAATTTGTATTTTATAGAACTATATAATTGTATCATATGAAAATACAAACATATAATTTATATTTGGATGATTCAGTTTGTATCAATGAATAGAAAGAAGAAGAAGCAGTGAAGGAAAGTACAACTGATACAATTATATTCAGTTGCTTAATCAAACACTTGATGTGCAAAACTTAAACCAAATCATGAAGACATATATTGTATCAGTTCATACAATTACCATCTGATTTGTTGATCATTTTTTAAAATAAAGGATATGACAACGAAGTTAATCAGTGTAAATCAAGCTTTAGCAGTAAAGTATCTCTAAGAATATCTTTAATGGTGTGAAATAAGAGCGGTTATGAATTATAATTAATAAAAATTTAGGCTAAATAAATTAATTAGGGACTTATAATTGCGAAGCCCTATAATTTTTCCTATTAATTACAGGCTATCTAAATGTTGTGAAATACTGGATAGTATGTAACATTTAATAATAGGTAAAATCGATATAAAATGAGAATTTATTTTAAATTTTCAAACTAGATAAATAAAGTTAGATAACTATTTTTAATTTTTTTAAAAAATAAAACTAAAACTCATCTAGTCGCAACTCGCAAGTAGGAAAAATGACGTGGGAATACCATCAGCGCATAATATTGCCCCAAAATAGTCACGTTTTAACTTTTGGCCTTTACCTAACTCATCTAGTCGCAACTCGCAAGTAGGAAAAATGACGTGGGAATACCATCAGCGCATAATATTGCCCCAAAATAGTCACGTTTTAACTTTTGGCCTTTACCTATCTAAACACAAAATTATCTTAATCTATATCTATATTTATATTTATACTATATTAAAAATGTGAAAGGTCTTAAAAATATTATTTGAATTTTTTGCCCTTCATTAAAAAATTATGCAATTAATAAAATCATCTTTTCACTTATTTTCTTCAATTATTAATTAATTAACTATTATAATATTGTCTGAAAAATTAAAAGACTCATAAAATATATTGTAGGGGAAATTCTTAGAGACTGAAATTTAACTGAATTCAAAGTATGAACTGTATTAGGACTCCTATGTTATAACCAAGTAATGAATACTACTGTTATGAGGTTTTATTTTGCTCAAAAGTCGTTATAATAAAAAGTTACTATAATTTTGTCGCCCAACTATTTTCCTTTTGTATAATTACAATTTTACTACCAAGAATAATAATAGTTATATCCAAAAAAAATACGTCAAATTTTAGTTATTTAAACTATGTTTAAGACATAATTATTAAATAAAATAACACACGGAAATTACATTATTTTGTGAATTTATTGGGAAAATAATTAAAGAAGTCTTCTTTTTCTAATGAAATTCGAACACGCTATTCACTATTAGTTGTAGGGCTCTTTCTTCTTTTTCCCTCATAAATTTGTATGCTTCTTGCCGTATTTTTTCACACTAAAATTTTTCCCACTTTTATTTCTCTGTGTACATGAAATTCTTTTCTTGGTGCATTTAGAAATTCTTTTATTCATAGACAAAATACTAATAATAATATATTAATATATTTCATGAATCTAAGAAAGTAGATGTACGTAAATCTTACTCCCCGCTTTATATAATGTGCCAGTTAAATCTATTGATTTATTTTGCTTTGTTCTTGTAGCATTTAGTCATCTCAATCAAGTATGTTTTACTGTAAGTCTGTTACTTTATTCTTTAGTTTGATTATTGTTGTTGTTGTTGTTGTTGTATATTATTTCTTGAATTGAGGATCTAACTAAAACAATCTCTTATCCCATAAAATAGTGCATTCATCAACTTAAAAAGATAGATATCACATGCTATCCTTTGTTGTATTTTTATATAAATCTAAAGACGCGTGCTTTCTATTAACAAAAATATATGTATTGTTTATCTATCCTTTGTTGTACTTTCATATATTGTGAAGACATAAAGTTTCTTTTAATAAAAAGATATGTGCTTTTTTCGTGAAAAAGAAAAATAGCGGAAGACTTTTCATGAAAAATTAGGTTTAATAATATTGGGTGAAAATTATTCCCCCTCAAGTTTACTTTAAAAATCAAACTCCCCCTTCTACTTTGAATAGTAAGCATTCTCCCCTCTTTTACCTTGACAATGTCTATTTTAACCTTGACATTAGCAATATCTTCTTATAATATACATTATTTATTTTAGTCAAGTATTTATATATTTTTATTTAAATTTTTTAGTTTAACCTTTTTAATGAATTTGTCACAAAAATTAATGTTATTTTTTATGATTGTTATTTTATTGAGATAACACACAAGTATTTTTTGTCTCCCCTAAAAGAAGTACAAAAATATTTTGATACTTGACGACCAGATCAACAAAAAATGAGTTTAGATGGTAATAGGTCCCCCTTAAAGTTTAAGTGTGTCATAAAAACTTCAGATATAGTTTGGGGTACCTTGTACCTTATCTCTTATTTTACATGCATTAAGTGTGTGCGTGTGTGTGTGTGTGTCTCTCTCTCTCTCTCTCTATATATATATATATATATATGTATGTATGTATGTATGTATGCACATGAGTTTCGATATACTCCCTAGGTTCTTTTTTACTTGTCACTTTTCATTTTTCCAGGTCAATCCACATAAATTTTAATAAACATTTTAAGATATATTTTTTATTTTATTAATATGAAGAAGGATTGCAACTTATAGCATTTTTCGTATATTTTCTGATCATCTAAATTTTAAATTTAATTATAAATTATACATCTTAAAATGTTTGTCAAAGTTCATGCAGGTTGACCTCAAAAAACAAAATAGTAACAAGTAAAAGTGAACGAGGGGAGTATATATTTATAACATAAGTAAACTTTTGAATTAATTTAGTATAAAATATATCTCTATTTTTTTATATGTTATTATATTACATGCATTGGAATATGTTTATAAAATTATTTTTATTTGTTATTTTCACTAGTATAAATAGATATTACAATTTTAATTATTATTAATAAATAAATTTCCATATCATGGTCATTTATTTCATTTAGAATATCACTAACTTATATACTTAATATATGTTTCTTACTTTTTTTAGTCTAGAAAATAATTTTATTTTTATTTACAAAAATTTACTATATATATTAAAAATAAAAAATATAATAATTTTAAAGAGGTACATAAAAATAAAGATTAATAGTGTAAGGGTAAAATAGGTATTTAAAAAAGACAAGTAGAAAAAAGGGGGAAGAATGCTTATTATTTAAAGTTGAGGGGGGAGTTTGATTTTTAAAGTAAAGTTGAGGGAGGGAAATGATTTTCGCCCAATAATATTTGTTTGATATATAATTTTTCGTCTTACAATTACATGCCGTACAATAGTAAGGGACAAACGTGCAAACGCATGTTCCCAAAATCTAGTATTAATTAAACATAGAAATTGAAAATTCTCTCCTGTTATTTAAAAAATGCATCTGTTTTATGTTTCCATATTCTCTGGTAACCATATTTCACTCCTAACTAGTGGCATATCGCTCATGTTGAGCACAAACTCAATATTTATATTTTTTTATTTTAATTTATGTGACAAATTTTTCTTTTTTCTTTTTTCAAAAAAGAAAGTTAATTTTCTATTAGAAATAATTTATTTCTATATTTTTTATTTTATTTTTCGATGAAATATTTTATGATCACACAAAATCGGAGGTTAATTTATACCACGAATTTTAAAATAGAATTTTATTTTTCTACTCCATGCTTGATCAAATGGTGTCACATAAATTGAAATAAAAAATTAGTAAAAAGAATAAAATTTAATTTCCTTGTTTATGTATCTTATGCTTCATGTATTTGTACCGAATAAAAATTGAATTTTGATCATTCAAACCTTAGCTCTTAACTAATTATTTAATTTTTTGTTTGAATCCAATCATTTAGATCTCAACAAGTGTACTACTCTGTAATGCCCTGAGAGTACACCCTAGGCGTCACACGGTGCTTACGACCCCGAAGGACCATAAGCTAACCCATGACTGGTACCTGCCGTGAGCACTAAATAATAATCATGAAACATATGCAGAAGTAAAGCTGAAAATGACATAAGGTTCATAAAACTGAAATCAATACTGAGTACATCTGTGGAATAACTGCTAACTAAAAGTGTCTAAAAGCCTTTAAACATATGAAATAAAAGAGTTGATGGGACATCCCCCAACTAACTCCCAATTGCTGTCTGAAAATAACTAAAATACTGAAAATACTGTAAGAAATGCAATGACTAAATAAATATCACATCCTCGATGGATGAGGACTCACTACTGTAGCTACGACTGATAGACTGATCTAACTAAGTACGATCAGGAACCTGAGAGTCTGAACCTATGATATGAGACATCATAGCACAAGGAAGAGTATGCGCCAGTACTTTGAATATACTGGTACGCTAAGTGAGGTTAGGATAATATGCATGTGTTCATGTGCATGAGTAATAATAACTAAATATCATGAAGTAACTGGACAAGAGTAGATGAAAGACTAGGACTACTGAAAGTACTGAACATACAATACCAAGAATATATCGTCTGAATTAGACTAAAATTAAAGTACTGAGTTTCTAATAATTGAATACTGATAACTGAAAGTTTAAACTGAAACTGAAGTACTGAATTTCTGATAACTGTAAGTCATGATCATGTAGAACCGAACTGAGTTCTGTACTGAATACTGAATACTAAAATTGAGACTGTGGGGGCTATCATCTAACTAATATGCCTCAATATAAACTGATTGGGGTCCAACCTGTAACCCCAATTGGAAGGGTGTTGGTACCATGCCACAGGTACTAACACTGGCTGTAAGTCACCCTAACTGGAAGGAAGACATTTTGTCAACCCTCACTGGTAGGAAACTAATATGAGATATGTCCACCCTTATCTGGTAAGAAGATATTTCAACCTATGATGGTTACGTAGTTCTGTAACTCAGAGATTTCTACTAAGGGTCAGACCCTAACTTGGCTGGAATACCCCTATCCCTAGATTTGATCGGTGCTGAATCCTACTCCTAACTGAAACGACGCTGGAACTGATCACTAGACTGGGATAAGCGTGACCGAACTCACACTTATTCTGTTAACTGACCGAATGCTACTGTTCGGGATACTACGGAATCATTCTATTTTGACCGAAGACTATATAAATAACTAATTTCAGGTATTCAATACCCCAGGACTCGATAGCATAGATAATGGAACCATATATCAACTTTGAAAGCATCACACATAGCTTACCATGCATAATTTATTAACATAGAAATTTTGTCAAACACCTAGGATGCATAATTCTTGTACATGAGAATGAGCAATATATGAATGTCATGACTACCGCATTCAACATCACAATTCAAAGATTTAACATGAGGGTTACATAAATCAACACACATTCTAGTTTATTTACATGAAACTCAAAATATTCTTGGCTTGAAACCCATACAACAACATATATATGAACACAATTCTATTCAAGAATGTAAATCATAAACTAAGTTTTGAAAAAAAGATTTTTGAACTCCAAGGGTGGGAGGAAACCCAAGAATGAACACCTAACATACCTTAGTTTCTGAATTTTTTAAGAATTGTTGGTGAATTCTTGAGACTTAGACTTGAACTTTGATGAACCTAGGGTTTGATCTTGAGAGATTTTTATGAAATAATGTGTGAATTTGCCCTTCGAGAGGCTTAATTTCGTGTTCTGGCTAATAATGTAAGGGGAAAAGACTCAACTGCCTTCACAAACCCATAATTTAATAAACAAAAATATGCCCAGTGATGCGACAGGCGATGCGTTGTGTCGATCAACCCGACATGATGATCGACGCACCGCATCGATCGTGATGATGACATGAGAATGGTTATATGGCTGAGATATGAGCGAGAGAGGCAACTTATAAGTCACCATTACCTCTAGCTGGATCTAGTTTCGTGAAGAAAATATGAGAGATTTAGTACTTGAAAAACTCGGGGCATTATGACATCTCCCACTTGGGATAGTTCATCCCTCGAATGATACTGACTTGGATGAAATATTAAGGAAAACTGAGATGATACACGGGATACTTACAGAATGAATTATGACTGAATATCTAGGATATGAAACTGACGCCTGAGGAATAGAGTATCCACAACATGAACTCATCAAAGAAATCAAATTTGAGGGTATACATAACAAAAATCTGAAATTTGCTGATCATTGAGAGCGTAGCGTGAGTATCGGAATTGAACATACTATAAAGCATGAGTACATAAGTCATGAGCTGCATGACCTAATTTTGGAGTTTTTGAATTTGAGGGATATGATTCGTACTGCTGAGTGGACTAGAACACCTTATACTAGAACTGGGAGAGTATATGATTTTCTATAAGGTTCATGAACATGAGGTATGATCTTGGAGCTGACATGTAAAGAATGAGTAGATATCGTGATAATTAAAGTACAAAACTTTGAACTAAGATACGAATGGTTCGGGCGTCTTCCCTCCTTACTGATATTCTACAATACACCGTATCACCACTAGAATCTGAGAGCCTGACTTGGTTACTTGCCCTATCATTCCCCCTTGTCTTAAAACCATTATTCTAAATCTGTGAACCACTTAAATAACCACTCTAAACTGAACTACCACCACCTTACTCTAGAATCTGAGGGATAGTAATACGCATAAATTGATAAACTCACTTTGAAAGACTACACTTGATAATATAAAACTTGTTGCTAGTACCTTCTTCTAGATACCACTCTTAGCCCTCTATAGCCTCAATAATTATCATGTAACAACTTAAGATTGACTAACTCTAAATTTTCAACCCCTCTTTCTATTAGCTCAACCTTCAAAGATTTTAACTTAGATTCTAACACATAACATGGATATCCCCAAATCTTTAATAACTATACTACTTCATTATAGCTTACAAATATCACATCCACAACACATTTTTTGAATCAACAAACTTAAATTCTTGTATACACTGCTTCAAGCGTACTGATTCACCTTTCACATGGCTAGTCCTGTGAAATATATAATTTGCTCAAATTTAGATAACACCATACCAACTCTACTACTATTTCTAAACTCCTAGTTTTATGCTTCAAATTCTAGATTATATTTTATCATACGATTCTGAGAAGGAATCAGAAAACACGTATGACTCCTAAGTACTGAGGAGGTACTACCCCTTTATTCAATGACTGGTTCACCAGGATACTGAAAAATGAACAACCCTATTTCAACAAACGACTGAAGAATAGCATGAATGGAGCCAATCCATGTCGATAATGATGTCAAAATCCATCATGTCTAACTATACAAGGTCTACTGAAGTAACTTTCTGAGACACCATAATCGGGCAGTATCTGTATACCCGCCGGACTATAATAAATTTACCCACAAGGGTAGACACTGAGAAGGGATCTGTTAAGGTTTCAGGCCTGACACCAAAGTTGAAAGCTATATGGGGAGGGGGATTACAACATAAAGTGAAGATCCATGGTCTAGTAAAACATACATAAAACATGAAAGGCCTGTAACATACCCGTAACCATATCAAGAGAACTTTCCTGGTTATGTCGGGATTAGAGTGCTAAAGTCTGTTCTAACATTGACCACTGGTGGAACTGGAGTGGCGCCCTGCTGAGTTGGATGACCGAATGGAACTAGAGGATGACTGTGCTGGCTCTACGGACTAGCCTTATGACATGTTCTAAAATCTGTGGCCTTACTTGCTACATCAAAAACACATATCACTGCCCGCTCTACACACACCCTTATGATTCTTACCATACTCTCCATAAAGTAGATGGGTACAACCATTGCTCACACTACCCTAGGCTTTGGAACCTGGCACCCCATCCTAACTATCATTGTAATTCCCCAAATCTGGTACCCAGAATGCTATATGGTGCTCATGATCCTGAAGGACCACAAGCTAACCCATGACTGATATCTGTACTTGGACACTGAATAATATACTGTATAATGCAGAAATAAAGGCTAAAAGGGTATAAGGTTCAAAATTATAACATAAATGATAAAACATAACACTGGAGGGGGTATGAAATACTTAAAACAACCTAAATAACTGTATGAACATACTAGTCCGAAAGCCTCTAAATTTTCTGAATAAAGAGTTGATGGGATATGTCCCCAACTAACTCCAACTACTGAAATTAATTAATTAATGAGATAATAAAGTAATGGTCACATCCTCAAAGAATAAGGACTCACTGCTAACTCTGAATGCCAAGACTGGAATGCTACTGATGCTCTGAAGCTCGTGCTTTTGCATCTATGGTATAAAACACCATAGCGCAAATGCGTCAGTACGTTTAAATGTACTAGTATGCATGTGAGGTAGGATGAATGAAAAAGGTTCACATATATGAACTATACTAACTGACTGGATAACATGTACGCGAGACTACATTCATGAATACATAATAACTATAACTGAGTTCGATGATAACATAATTACTGAGCCTTTGTATTGATAACATAAGATACTGATAACTATATAACTGAAATAACTAATATGGAGCGACTATAGCTGATAGTCTAGGTTCTGATGGAACTAGCTGAGTTTCGTGCTGTTCTGAGTTGACTGTATCTGATAGTTCTGAATCTTGTAGAACTATCTAAGTTCTATTACTGAGACTGAATGACTATATCTGATAGTCCTGATTATGTACTGAAATTCTGGAAAGTAGTCATCTAACCGACATGCTCCAAATAATGCATTATAGTTGAGTTGGGGTCTAATCTGTAACCCTAATTGGAAAGGTGTCAATACCGTGCCACTGGTAAGGACAAAGTGTGGGTGACCCTCATCTAATAATGTCCCTAAAAGAGAATGGTGGTCCCCTCATCTGACAGTGCTTATCCACCCCATTAACCCTTATCTGACAGTGTTGATGTCTCAATCTATGCTGGCTACATAGTTCTGGAATGCAAGGATGACTTTTAAGAATCACACCCTCATCTGATAGTGTGTGTTCCCATCCTTGGGTTCACTCGGTGCTAATTCCTAGTCCCATCTGAATAGACACTGAACATGGATTACTGAACTGAACTAGACTGAATTAACTGAGTTTTGTTGACTGACGGAATATTACTGAGATTACTAAATTTCTAAGATTTCTAAGATTACTGAGTTTACTGAGTTTTCCTGAGTCATATGACTGACTGGATTTTTATGAACATGGCTCGACAGAGAGTATCTTAAAAATATAACACTGGCTCTAGGCACACATCTAATTGTTGGGTATAAGTACCCTCAGAACACGATAGCATGAAATTGACAAAGCATGAATTTCTTGAATAAATGACCAACATCACAATCCATAATACAATAATTTTGAGATTTCATGAAGTAGAAGTTCTAAAGCATCACAAGGGTTACACATGTATCCATAATTCACTGACTAAGACATTTCATCAAATAGTTGACGTGCATAAACTTGTACATGATTGGGGATTTCATATTATCATACTAGTATGACACTTTTACTTCACATAGGCATTTAATCAAAAATATGGGGAGCATTCTTTGGTTATACAATCATCAACACATCTAAAAATCATGGATACATCAATCAATATGTAAATTTAAGGGGGGTGTATCATGATTATTATGTAAATATTCATATACTAGGGTCAATTGTCGGAATATGTAATTAAAAACATGAATCAAAACCCCACAACATCTTGAACATGAATTTCAATTCTATTTAAATCATGAATATTCATAAATACTCAAATCTTGTATTTTGAAAAGAGATTCTTGAGCTTCATGGGTGAAAGGGACCTATGAATCAACACATGACATACCTGGGTTGTGATTTTCTTGAATTTCTTAGTTTATTGAAGAAGATTTAGATCTTTTTCCTTAGGGATTATCTTTGAGAGAAAACCCTAATTTGATTTTGTAAATGGATAATGAACTTATGAGCCTTGGTCTGATATAATTAGGGGTTAAAACGGCTGGAAAACACCCAAATACCCTTTTAAAAATGACTTTAAAATAACTGAATGAACTATGCAATGGTGGGTGCGATGGTCCATCGCTGGGTCAACGATCCATCGGTCCTAACCATCATACCTGGGCAGAATAGGGGTTCACTGCCTCTGCTGCGATAGCTTGGGCGACGGTCCATCGCTAGCTCAATGGTTCATCGTCCTAAGACATCGCCCTTAGGTATAAGGTGGTCTCATTGCCTCCGCTGCGATGGTTTAGGCGACGGTCCGTCGGCCCTCATTGTCGCACCTGAGCAGTTTTGACTGCTTTATGTAAAACGACCATATCTTTCTATCCTAATACCGGATTTGGACGAAATTGGTATCGTTGGAAAGTAAATTCAATTTCCCATATGAAAAGAAGTGAAAATATTAAAAATTCCATATATATAAAAGTGGATTCATCTTTCAAAGTAAGTTTCTAACATACTTGGGATGATTTCTAGTTAAGTAGAAGTACGGGGTATTACAATCACTCTTAAATTTTGGTGATAGAACACTAGCTGAAGATGAAACTAGGGATGAACATTCTTGGCTGAACTCAGAACGTTTACCACCCTCTGACTGAGCAAAATTAAAACTACCTATCCTAGCCCTCATACTCTCTTTTTCTTTCTCTTTAACCTTCTCTTCCTTGATTTGCTGAGCATGGACCATAAGTCTAGAAAAGTCCATTTCCTTAATCAACATTGTAGTTCTACAGTCCTTGACCACATTATCAATTACTCCTGATACGAACTTGCTCATCTTAGACCTATTATCCGCCACCACATGAGAAGCATACCTAGATAGCTGGGTAAACTTGAGGGAATACTCTTTCACACTCATGTTGCCCTGCTTTTGGTTGATAAAATCTAACACCTTTGCTTCTCTATGATCCAAAGGGAAGAATCTATCTAAGAAGGCTATTGTAAACTCCTCCATTCTATAGGCCCTGCATCTGTGCCTCTATCCTCTTTCTACTACTTAAACTAGGTGTGAGCTACATCCCGCAACTGGTAAGCAGCCAACTCTGTACTCTCACTAGGCATCACACCCATAATGTCAGTCACTTTTTGAATCATATCGCAAAATTCTTGTGGATTCTCATCAGACTTAGATCCTGAAAGAAAGGAGGATTCATTTGGGTGAAGTTTCGAATCCTGGCTGTGACAGTATTAGCCATTGGGTTGGCTGGTATAGCAGTTGGCTGATTGTTCTAAACTACTACACAGTGAGATAGGGTAGTGAATACCGCTCTGAACTCTATATGAGAAACATGCTTATTCAGGGGATCTTCCTGAATGGGCAGAGGTACGGGCTGATTCTCGTTTCCTCTTACGTTAGTCTATCTAGGAGACATATTATGTATACGAGGAAGAGTTGAATTATATAGGAAGTTTAGCTTGATCTTATGCTCACTCGCACGATATGAATACTGAAATAAGGGAAACTTTTCCTAAAAATATCTTGTAGCCTCTTGTCCATAAGTGTGGCGTGCTAAACACCCATGCATAAGACTCTACTTGACACGAATTTTAGACTTCATAAGAAATTTTAGAACCTTAGGCTCTGATACCAAGTTTGTAATGCCCCGAGAGTACACCTTGGGTATCACACGATGCTTACGACCCCAAAGGACCACAAGCTAACCTATGACTGGTACTTGCTGTGAGTACTGAATAATACTCATGAATTGTATATAGAAGTAAAGTTGAAAACACCATAAGGTTCATAAAACAAAAATCAATACTGAGTACATCTGTGGAATAACTACTAACTGAAAGTGTCTGAAAGCCTCTAAACATATAAAATAAAAGAATTGATGGGACAGTCCCCAACTAAAGTCCCAACTGCTGTCTTAAAATAACTGAAATACTAAAAATATTGTATGAAATGCAATGACTAAATAAATATCACGTCCTCGATGGATGAGGACTCATTAATGCGGCTGATAGACTGATATGACTAAGTACGGTCAGGAATCCGAGCGTTCGAACCTATGATATGAGACATCATAGCATACAAAAGAGTATGCGTCAGTACTTTGAATGTACTGGTACACTAGGTAAGGTTAGATATATATGCATGGGTTCATGTATATGAGTAATAATAACTAAATATCATAAAGTAACTGGATGGGAGTATATCCAAGACTAAGACTACTGAAAGTATTGAACATATAATACCAAGCATATATCGTCTGTCTGAATTAGACTAAAACTGAAGTACTGAGTTTCTGATAACTGAATACTAAGACTGAAATTGAAGTACTAAATTTTTGATAACTGAATAACTGATAACTGTAAGTCATGATCGTGTAAAACTAAACTGAGTTCTATACTAAATACTGAATACTAAAACTGAGACTATGGGAGCTATTATCTAACCGACATACTACAATATGAACTGATTGGGGTCCAACCTGTAACCCCAGTGGAAAGGGTGTTAGTATCGTGCCATGGGTACTAATACTGGTTGTGAGTCACCCTAACTAGAAGGAAGACATTTTATCAACCCTCACTAGCAGAAAACTAATACGAGATATGTCTACCCTTATCTGGCAGAAAGATATCTCAACCTACGCTGGCTACTTAGTTTTGTAACTCAGGGATTGCTACTAAGGGTCAGACCCTAACTTGGCGGAAATGCCCCCATTCTTAGGTTCGCTCGATGTTGAATCCTACTCCCAACTGAACTGACACTAGAACTGATCACTAGACTGGGCTAAGCTTGACTAAACTCACAATGCTCTATTAACTGGTCGAATGCTACTGTTCGAGATACTAAGAAATCATTCTATTTTGACTAGAGACTAGATATATAACTAATTTTGGGTATTCAATACCCTCAGGACTCGATAGCATAGATAATTGAACCATATCTCAACTTTAAAAGCATCACACATAGGTTACCATACACAACTCATTCACATAGATATTTTGTTAAACACCTAGGATACATAATCCTTGTATATGAGAATAAGCAATATCTGAATGTCATGAATACCACATTTAACATCACAATTCAAAGATTTAACATAAGGGTTACATAAATCAACACACGTTCTAGTTTATTTACATGAAACTCAAAATCTTTTTGGTTTGAAACCCACACAACAACACATACATGAACAATCCACTCAAGAATGTAAATCATAAACTAAGTTTTGAAAAAAAGGATTCTTGAACTCCAAGGGTGGGACAAAAACCAAGGATTAACACCTAACATACCTTGATTTCTTAATTTGTGAGAATTGTTGGTGAATTCTTGAGACTTGGACTTGAACTTTGATGAACCTAGGATTTGCTCTTGAGAGAATTTATGAAATAATGAGTGAATTTGCCTTTTGGGAGGCTTAATTTCGTGTTATGGCTAAATAATGTAAGGGGAAAATAACTCAACTGCCCCTACAAACTCGTCATTTAAAAAACAAAAATGTGTCCAGTAATGCGATAGACACTGGGTTGCGTCGATCAACCCGATGCAATGACCGACGCACTGCATCGATGGTGATGACATGATAGCTAATACGACGTGCCCTGATTATGCTGGCTCACTATTTTTGTCTTTCAAACATGTCTCAAACGATGTCCAAAAATTCCAAAACTTACCCAAGATGACCTATAAATAACCCTGACCATGAATCAATTTAAAAATCGATAATCTAAGGCCAGAAAGGTTGAAAATGATACCATTGAAATATCGAGGCAAAAAATGAGACTAAGTCTTAAAACTTTACTAAATTTTCTAAGTCTTGAACCCCTTTAGTATGCCGCATAAAAATGAAATGAGCTAAGATTCTTGTGGGGTCTTACATACTCATATACTTCATTTTTAACATAAATATGACTATTACAAAGTACCTCATCCAATCAATTTTAATTTGTCATTTTGTATCTATTTTATCCCAGCTATTAAATGTTATTTATTATATAATACCTAAATGACTTATAATAACTAAGAAGTAATTATAAAAAAAAAATTTAGTGGACCCCATATAAGTTGTCAAGTTAATTTAAAACATTAAGAGTTAACTTACCATTTTGTGTTTATTTTCCTTTTTTTTAATAAAATATTATTAATTTTCTAATGCTTAGATGACCTATAATAATTAATTAGGAATGAAATAGTAAACTCACAATTGAAGCAGCGAAGCAGACATGTCTTAAATGACTTATAATAACTAATTAGAAATGATGTAGCAAAATTATTATAAAAAATACTTGTCAAAAAAATTTAAGTGAACTATTTTACTTTTTTAATTAAATATTATTAATTTTCTAATATGTAAATGACTTATAATAATTAATTAGAAGTGATATAGTAAAATCACGATTGAAGCAGCTAAAACTGATATGGGGATCATGAGCTGCCTGCTTCAGCAGTTTCATTGTGACTTATAATACAACAACAACAACATACTCAGTATATTCTCACCTCATTATGACTTATAATATAGGAGAAAAATACTTTACCATTCTTCCTTCTTTCTTTTTGAATATTTACAGAAAATTAATCTTTTCAATTGTGATTATATTTTCTTTTGGTATTTTGAAACGTGACCACCAACGACAAGTACAAAGTTTGAATGAATTTTTTGTGTATGCTACATGTGTGTTCGGTATGGAATACAAAAGAAAAATTATAGGAAAGAAAATTATTTTTTACTGATTTTATTGTGTACGTTACACAAATAGAAAAATATTTCTTTATATTTAACACAAAACAATGAGAAAAAATAGGATAAGGAGGGTGCGGTCAGAAAAAAATTATGAATTGTTTATTAAAAAAATATTTGAGGGTGGAATAGTGGAGTGGGAGATTGAGGGTAGGGGTAACGATGGGGTAAGAAAAAAGTTTTGAATTTTTTAAATAATAAATTAAAAAATATTTTTTTATGGGTGGGTGCATTAGGGGTGGGGGTGGGGGTGGGGCTGGTGGTTGGTAAGAGGTGATCATGGGGTAAGATTTTTTTTAAAACTTTTTAAAGAATAAGAAAATTAGTTCGGGAGAGGGGTTGGTAAGTGGTGGGGATGGTTAGGGGTGGCTGAGGGTGGGTAAGAAAATGTTTTGAAGTTTTTTTAATAAATAAATTTAAAAAATTGGGGTGGGGTTTTAATAAGGGGTGGTTCGGGGTTAGGGTAGGGGTGGGATGAGAAAAAGGTTTAAAATTTTTTAAAAAAGAATTTTAACAAATAATTCTTTTTTTTTGGGGGGGGGGAGGGGGTGAAGTTAAAAAGTATAGGGTAAAAGATAAAATAGGATTATATAATATTAAATAAAGGTATAACTGGAAGAAAAATAAGCAAATCATGGGATACCGCCAAATCCGTGGTTAGATAAAATAAAGTTTTCATGGTTATTAAACCATGAAATTAAACCTTATCATACCATATATTTTAAGAAACAATCAAAACAAACATGATTCTCTTAATAACCATACCATACCATATCATGAAAAATCACCATCCAAACAATGTGTTATTGTGGAGCATGAAATAAGGAAGAAAAATCTTACCTTACAATTGAAATGAACAATAAAGTATATTATATTTCTTTTTTACATAGAATACTAGTCTTTTTACACTTCTATCTGCCAAACTTAATTGGAAAATTACATACCTAAGAAAACATAGGTACTATATCTATCATATATTGCTATATTTTTAAAATATTACGTAATAGCTATATTTAGGGTGGTTTTATAGCCCCCCTCCCCCTTCACTTTCATCTGTCCTGTTGTGTTTCCTTCTTTCTCTCTTACTGGATTATGAGAATTTTTCATTCGTATATGGATAAATAAAAGTCCCAATTTTGATCAATTCACTTTTGTCCATAGCCTCACTACTATGGGCAATATATAAGACTTCTTTAGATCTTGTTTCACACATCCACAAAAGAGAGTTTTAGTAGCCATATATAGAGACAAGTGTGCAGATTTTTACCCAAAATTTTAATCCTAGAAATCAACTTCAAATTGTGATTTCTAGTTTATTTATTATCCGATTGAGCTGATTTTTGGATAGCTTATTTATCTTATCTCAATCTTTGATTAGGAACTGATAGAATTGTATTTGGTCACCTGTTGCTTCTGTTTTTCATCCATGAACAGTGGCTACATTTTTTGTGTTTTTGCTTCTTTAGTTCTCTAGTTCTTGGTGTTGTGCTTTATATGTTGTTGCTCTTTATTTGACACTTCTTCATTGGCCATTTTGAAGGATATTATTGTAACTCTTGGTGATTATAGTGGAGCTTTTGGTCCCATGGTTTTTTACTCTTAACATCAAAGGATTTTTCACATAAATTTAGTGTCTCATGTGATTAGTTTCATCCTTGATTGTCTATTTTAGTTGATATACTTGCTGCCTTTTTATCATTTTACTTGAGTTTGTTTGTTTACTCTTGATCCAAATTGAAAGGAAAAGTTTATGTTGGGTATTATTCTTATCGATTTGAATGATGGAGACGAATATGAGTAGAATGGTATATTAAAATGGGAGTAATTATCATACTTTGAAAGACAAGATATAATCTCCTATATAAACCTCAACCCATGACAGATGAAGATTGACCATTAGAGCATGTACAAGTTTGTGGATATATCAAACAATGTGTTGAAGATAATGTTAGAAACTATATTATGAATGAGACACATGCCAAAAGTTTGTAGGACAAGACCGAGACACTTTATACTTAAAAAACTAGAAAAATAGATTGTTCGTACTTAAACAATTGATAAATATTAGGTACAAAGAGGACAATCCTAGTTCTGATCATATAATGATTCTTAGGGTGTCCTTGACCTACTATCCGAAATGGGTGTAAATTTTGATGAAGAAATTTAGGGACTTTAGCTTCTAATACTCTATCAGACTCTTGCAAAACCCTTCAAGTTTCTTTGACTAATTCTGCAACCAGTGGCGTTGTAACTATGGAATATGCTAAGAATGATGTCTTAAATAAGGAGATGAGAAAAAAATATTAGGTATCATCTTCTTCATCTTCACACTTTGATACTTTAGTTACCGAAGATAGAGAGAAACCAGTCCAGAGGTCATAATGATAGATGTACAAGTAGAATCAAATTAAAGTCAAGATTCAAGAATATTATATGTGATTATTTCCACAATAATGGTCATATAATAAAATCTTGTCAAAAGCACAAGAGAGATATGAGATGATAAAAGAGTGAAAGGGGTACTAAAAGTTGTGTTTTTGTTGTTGCTAATGATGATCTTCTTGTTTCTTGAGGTGAAAGTGCCATATATCTTGTTTGTAATGAGTCTAGTGGGTTTATGGATTCTGGTGCTACTTTTCATGTCATACTAAAAAGGAATTATTTTCATCTTATACTCTAGGTAATTTTGGAATATTGAAAATGAACAATAATGATGAGGCTGAATTAGTTGGTATTGGGATAGTTTGTTTGGAAAGTAATAATAATTCGAGATTAGTTCTCAACAATGTCAAACATACTCCAGATGTTCACTTGAATATAATTTCTATAAGGAACCTTGATAATGAGTGTTATGTAACACCCTTGGTGCTGGCCCATAGAAGTTTACTAGAGGTTCGATGTACAAGTTGTCTAACTTGTACATATTTCAGGGCTCTATTTTATAGAGGCTGGGTAATCTTGGTGGAGAAGGAAACTTCATTAGAGTTATGGCTTAGAAGGCTGAGTTATATGAGTGAGAAGGGGATTGATAGTTTGGCCAAGAAAAATTTTCTTTCTGGAATGAAACAAGAAAAGTTGAAAAAATGTATTCATTGCTTAGTCGGTAAATAGAAAAAAATTCTTTTCAGAGATCCACCTTCAAGAAAACTTGATTTGCTAGAATTAACACATTTTGATTTGTGTGGTCCTTTTAAGTAAGGTCTCATAATGGTGCACTTTACTTTGTGACCTTTATTATTGGCCATTCTCCTAAACTCTCGGTATTTTCTTTGAAGTCCAAGGATCAAATACTTGATGTGTTCAAGAATTTTAGGCCTTTGTCGAAAGATAGACAAAAAAATTGAAATGGACCTGCTCAAATAATAATGTTGAGTATATTGGTCTTTCTGATAAATATTTCAAAGTGCAGGGTATTTGGCATTAGAAAATGCCAAAGACTCCTTAGATAAATGGTTTAGTGAAGAGGTTAAACAGAACTCTGGTTGAGATAGTTAGATTTTTGTTTTTAGATGCTAAGCTACAAGATTTCTTTTGGGCAGAAGCACTTAATATTGCTACTTATGTTATCAATTTATCTCCTACTATTTCTTTGGATGGTGATGTCCCCGACAGAGTTTGGTACGGTAAGAATGTTTCTTATGTTCTTCTTAGTCTTTGCATGTAAAGCCTTTGTGCATATTCCTTAGGATAAGAGGTCAAAGTGGATATTAATACTAGGTAGTATATCTTCATTAGTTATGGTCAAGATGAATTTTTCTATTGTCTCTATGATTTAGTTGAGAAAAAACTTTGTAGAACTGGTGATGTTGTATTCTTTGAAAACCAAACAATTAAAGATTTTGACAAAGCTGAATAGGTTGATTCTTATAGTAGGGAGAGCCTAGTTGAAGTTAATCTAGTTCCTTTAACTATTGTACCTAAATAAAATCTTTTTGATCATTAAAATCAAATTGATAATGAAGATGATGATCATGTTCAGAATGACCAACATGATGTTGTTGATGTTTAAGTTCAAGATAATGTGGTTGTCTAATAACCAGTTGTTATTGATGCTCCAGAGAGTTCTTCTAGACAATCTACTAGAGAGGGAATACCTTTATCTCTTTGTTCTTCCAATGAGTATGTACTCTTGATTGATGGGGGAGAACCTCAGAGTCTTGATCAAGTCATGAAAAGTGAAGAAAAAAGGTGGTTTGATGCTATGGAGGATGAGATTAAATCCTTACGTGATAACCATACCTTTGATTTCATTAAGCTACCTAAAGACTATAAAATCTTTGAAAATAGGTGGGTTTTTGGGTAAAACATGAAGATGGTAACCCAGTTCCACAATACAAGGCTAGACTAGTGTAATGACCCTCTAGATTATTTTCAGCATTTCACACTATTTTATTGTTTAGAGATTTTCTATAACCATCACAAGTCATTTATGATATACTGGTGCTGACAATTCAATTATCGAGTAGTTTATGTGGGTTTTACATATCTTAAAGTGTTCGCTATTAAGAATTGGGTATTAGGCTTAAACTTTGGGTTAATATTCTCATATGAAAATTTTGATTGTTGTATTAGATCTAGAACATCAGTTTTAGTCTATGGGGATCTTTGATTTAGGTTTTGAAGCTTCTAGACTCATTTTGGGCTATTGGGTGAATTTGTTGTTAAAATGACTCTGTAAGGTGTGGGACCCAAATTTCATTGAAATGAACTCGAATGGAAACTTCGAGGGCGCTGTTGATGCCAAAATATCTAATTTTATTGTGTAGCATAGTTTGTTGTGTTCATGGGATTCTAAATTAATTTTGAGGGTCCAATCAGAGTTTTGGCACCTGGTCAAAATAATGGTGTAGGCAAAAAATGACCTTTACATTTGCAACTCCCTTGGCCACATTTGCGAAGGCCAAGGTAAATGGCTGTTTCAATCGTGATGACCTTGGCCGTGTTCGCAAAGGACAAGTTCATTGTCTATCACAATCACAGCTGGTCTTTCCATTCAAAAAAAATCCAAATTGAGTGTCGGGTTCATGATGGGGTCCCTGCAATCGCGAAGGAGAAATCCCTGATAGTATTAAATATTGTGAAACCCAATTTTCACTCATTTATTTCAAGTACCAAGTCCATAAAACCCTAGGAAGCTTAGAAAATTGTAGAGTTTAGTCATTGGGTGTTTAGGGTGATTAGGATCATATTCTCATCTAAATTTTCCTCTAATTTCTTAGTTAATTCTTTGATTTAAACTTAAGTCCCTATATTCTTTGTGGGAAGATTTGAGGGAGTATTTTTGCTTGAATTTCACCCCCCTTTAGATAAGAAAATGATCCCAACCAACTATTCTACTCACCCCAAACATCCAATGAACAAACTCACCCCAAACGCCGAATGACCGAACTCTTCAATTTTCTAAGATTCCTAGGGTTTATGGGCTTGGTAATCAATATAAATGAAACACCCCAGGAATAGGACCCTTGTAAAATTTCTAAAGCTTTAGACCTTTTTGGTTTGGTATGACTCAAGGGAGTCGCTTGTACCCCTTGAATATGACTTGAAGGCTATTATGAGGGTTCACTGATACACTAAGTAGTATGTTGGGCTTGTCTATTACTAAAGATATGACACAAATAGTTAAGAGTCATATAGGAACATACGAGTGATGCAAGGCAAGTCATACGATGCATGTTGAGTTGTCTTGTGGAATCTATCCAATATACGAGTGGTGGAAATGATTGGGGGTGTCGCTCGTACCCTTTTATACAAGTTAGGGGTGTGTGATTCATATAGAAAATGGTAGGTAAGGTTATTTCAAGGTTTGGGTATGAGTTGCTGTACCATTCATACCCTAGGATATGAATGGTAAGAGAGAGTCGTACCCCTGGATGTGACTTGTTTTAGTTTTTAAGACAAGGGTAGTTTGGACATTTCCTACTTTAAATCCCTTATGCTATCTCAGTATATAACCTTTGATATCCTATAATAACGCTTGTTAATGGATTAAAACACCTCAAATACTTTGTCAAACTCACTCTTGAAAGATTGGAGGATAGGGTTACTTCATGTGTTCTTCAAAGGGATCAAATGTCAAGATTTATTTCTTAAATCATCTTGTATAAGGCATGTACTCCTTCTCTTATTGTTATTTCCAACTAAAAGCATGTGTATTGTGTTTTAAATATTTATTTATGAATCATGAATGGTGGTTTTCATAATATATGTTGAGGGTCTTGATGCATATGGCTTGGTATTGGTTTAAATTATGCTTTTACATGTTTTTGGTAATGGTTTCCATATGTGATTATTGGTTGGTTATGGTTTAACAAAAGGGGTCTTGAGTAACCCTAATTATGGTGGTTTATGCATTGGTTTTGGTCTTCGTAAGGGTGTGCCCTCAACATGTTTAATATAATGCCTCAAAAAGTGATTTTACTCTGTTATTGGTTTTTCATTGCAACTCTTGCATGGTTTGGTTTGGTAATGGAACTCTAAATAATTTTAGATTGTATTGCATAGTTTAAATGGTTTAAATGATATAAATGTTTTCAATGTTTGGCATGGTCTAAAATGATTTGGAATTGCTTAAAGGGTAAAGGTTTTGATGGCCGTGGTTGGTCTATTTTGAAATCCTTGTGGGCTACATGGAGATCCCTTATATGATGCATTAATGGAATTGGTTTAAATAGATTAGAATGGTAAATGGTTAATTGGTTATGCTTGTGGGGGAGCACAGAAGTCTTCCAAGTGGTTTAATATGGTAAATGGATAGGCACTTAAAAGTCCTCTTAAACTTATAAATGCTTGGCTATGTATTATTCTTGCAAGTAACTGTTTGTATAACAATACCAATATTAATGGCTGTGGTTAATAAATGGATAATGGTTTGGTTATTTGGAAACTGATTTTATTAATGGCGGGGTGTGTAGCAAAGTCGTGGAAGGTGGCAGTCTTGGGGGGACCAAAACTGGAAACTCATATTTGCTGATATGAGGATTGGTCTAAGTGGACCATGTGCATGATGTCACACTAATAGGGATGTACTAGTCATCCCATGGGATACTTCCCTGGTCGTGCGGCTACACGCACAGGGGCCCTTTCAGCAGGGGGATCTAAACCTATATAGCTTGTGGGTGGTTAGGACGACCAAGCTACACAACCTAGGTAAAGGTTTTAAGACATGCTGAACCCGATCCCCTTTTCCTGGAATGGTGTTATATATATATATATGTATGGTTTTATGCATCATGGATGGTTTCACTTAGTTTTATAATTGATATTTTATCCTTATCCAGAGTGTATGCTAGCGTTCATCCGCTAACCTATCTACTGATAGATGTATACCCAAGCTATGTAGGAATTGGCCATTCTACTCCTCTTGCTTAGTGATCAGATTCACGTATAGTTGATATTGGATTGAAGTGGTGAGATTTAATAGTTTGGAAAGCATCTATTTTATGACATGGTTTACTTTTCATATTTCTTATCTTTCTTAGACTTTGGTTTTTGGCTATGGTCGAGGGCATGTCCCGACTAGGTACTCTTTGGTTGGTCTAAGGGATTTGTATGGATAGTTGTGGGCTGCATATGGTAAGGATTATTTAATTCATATTTATATACATAAGTTTTATTATTATAATTGTTTTTATTTATGATTTCTGCATTGGTTCGATTGGTTATTGGGTGGTTAGACTTGATTGGCTTGGTCTTGGTTATAAACTTATCCCAAAGTCACCACATGGTTGGATATGCTATCTCGTTATATGTTTAGAATTTAGCCGACTCAAGATATGCTAATATTTGTTAGGTTGGGTAATAGGGGGTAGTCCTTAGTCTCGATTGGACTTGGGATGCCTATTACATCTAGGCCCTGGTTCGGGCTGTGACAAATTGGTATCAAAGTTTTAGGTTTAGGTGACATGGGGTATCAACAAAGCCGTGTCGAGTAGAGTCTTGCTTATGGGCGTGTGGTGTACCACACTTATAATCAGGAGGCTACGAGGCATTTAGGATATTTTACTTTCTTGGTATTCCCTATTCGGGCTATAGAGTCTAAGGTCTTAAAATCTTCGCTGAATCTTCTTTAGTTCATCTTTTGGATTATGTCCTCTATATGATTTGGAGTTCGTGGAAATTCACCTATCCCACTCGAGGATAATATGTATGGTTCTAGTCTAACTCATGAGGCATAAACCTGGTCAAGGGTCACTGCTTTTGGTTTTCCTTATGGAGTCCCACTGGTCTCCACTAACCCTATTTTGAAAGAAGAAACTCATTCTTAAAGGGGTTACCAATGTCTAGTTTCGTTAGTCTATTAATCTATGTACCCAGATAGTGACAACTCTATCATGCTAGTCCTGTCCTATTGGTAAAGAGAGGAATGAGGTAAGGTTGGAAATAGGCAAGGTAAGGAGTCATATTTTCTTAGTTAAATAGGAGTGTCCCATTAGGATTGCTGCTTAGGCAAATAGGATATTGGTTGGTACTTCTCTAGATCCTGCGCTAGGGGTGCTACTTTCATCTCCGACAATGGTATGTTCAAAACTTCTTTCATTGTGGTGTGTTTGGTTTATTTGGTTCAGGGTCCTTTTACTTGTGTGACCCTATTGGTAGTTGTGTATTTTGGGTTTTGGTCCCAAGACTATTTCAAACTCTTTTCTTCTTCTATTTCTACCTCGTTAGGTGACTCTGCAATTATCAAAAGAGTCTATCGGGGTGTGAGTTACTTTTTGGTAATATAATGGGGTCTTGGTGGATTATTTTGACTCAAATATGGTGGGATTCAATGTCATTTGGGGGATGGATTATTTGCACTTGTGCTATTCATCATTAGGGTTTTAGATCTATAAAGGTTGTCTTTAAGCCCTATGGTGAGACGGTTATGGGAAGGAAGGATGGTATCGTTCCATAAGCATTAAAGGAAAAAGGTTATAACATATTTTAGAACTCTGAGGTTGGTCTCCAAAGAGATATCTTTATTACTTTGTGTGGGTTAAATATTCTAACTTAGAAGGTCTTTATTTGTATCCCACTATGATGATGAATGGATTTCCCGAGGTCTTCTTGGTGAACCTCATAGTGTCTTTTAATAGGGATGTTGGTTTGGGATTGGTCTTGTTTTGGACACTTTTCCAAGTTTCTATTCCTTCTTTATCGAATGGTTCCAATGGAGTTAAAGGGATCTGTATTTCATCAATCTTTGTGTTTCTCTATGGAGTGTTTTCATTTCTTGTATGGTTAAGGGGAATGGTTTCCCTGGGTATGAATAGGTTGTTGATGGGTGAATAAGAGATTTAAGGTATCCTTTTTGTGGGGTGGACCATGCTTTTGTATATTCTATGAAGGTACTTTGCTAGTAGTACATGGTGGTTGGTAGATCCTAGGCTTGAACCTAGATGATTGATCTTGGTAAAGTAAGTATGTTAGCTTGAGAGTAGCAATATAAGGATTGCAGAGATAAATTGGTAGGTTAGATGAGGTTGATGACTTGAGGAATAAAATTGGGGAAAAGTTATGCCATATAGGTAGGGAGTATGGGTTGAGCTAGTAGATTGGATGTTTAGTCATTCAATAGGGTTAGATCATGGAGCTTGCATGTATCATTGTCCATATACTGTACTTTATTGTTGGCATGAAATTGATTATGAAATCCATGGTTTTGAATTTGGGTTTTGGAACAGTAGAGGATCTTGAAAATTTACTCATTTAATTTATTATCCATAAAATATGATGCATTATTTATGCTTTATTAATGTTTACGAACATGGTGAGATGAATGGGAATGGTAAATGGATGTCGGGGTATAATGGATTTCCCAATTACTTGGTTTTTGTTTTGGAAAATTATATGTCCTCAAATTGTTTGTGAAATTTCCAATGAGTATGATTTTGTCATATGGCCTGACTATTCTTAAATTTTGCATTGCATGAATCGTTAGGGGAACATGAAATTGTTTTGATTGAATTCAAATCATTTTAGAAAGGCCTTGGTCACCATAGTTTGATTTTGAATGGTTTTGTTTTGATTGAAAACCTCGGAGTCAATTTGGTCTAAATGGTTTTTGCATGTCTTTACTAGGCTCTAGGTAGTTTTTAGGTGGATGAGATTTTTCCATGGAAAAACCCAGTTTCACTAGTGTGCACCCTTGGTGATACCCATTAGGGTAAAGTATTGTGATTATAGTTGTAATGGGGTGAATTTTGATAGTTAACCTTAAATTTTCTTTTAGTGGTGGTCTCCAAGGGAAGGTCGGGTTTCATATTCTAGTGATACTCTTCTCTCTCGATTAAGAGAGTACTTTACTAATGTTACAGACATTTTTATAGCGCTTATACCTAAGGTTTGCATTTTACGTTTGCCTTGTTCTCTAATATGAGTTTTGTCTTTACATTACATTACTCATGGTACAGGTGGTTGTGTTTCTTTTGGTGTCTATTTCAAAGGACTCCTTTTGTGGTATGGTTTGGTCGAGATGATTCTAGATTATGGTCTAGGTAGTTGTTATGAAATACTTTGTGCCTATGGTGACTTGTCTTGTTTAGGGGGGTCTTTGTCTTTCCTTGGGTTGCATGAATAATTCTTGTACTTTGAATGGTAGTGGCTTGGAAAGTATGGTGATGTTGTGAAATAAGGGATGTAGAAGTACCTAAGTGGGGAAGAGTCTCGGTGACTCCTAGAGTTAAGGTTTTGGAAGGTAAGGTAAGGTTATTGTCATGTAAAATGGTTAGGAAAGGAATATGTGATGAAAACTCTTTTGGAAATGTAGAGAGTGTTAGATCTTTTGATGGATAGGTGATATCACAAGTATATAAATGGTAGGCTTGAACATTGTGATTGGTAGGTGTACCAATAGTTGTGTTGGGTACCTAAGAGGTTTGGTAAGGCATGGTTTTATGAATTGTCTTTATGGCTTAGTAGTTGTATTGATTTGGTTTTCAATGATAATGGTTGGATATGGTTGGTCTATGTCTACTCATGGGTTCCATATTATAAAGGTGATGAAAGTAGAGTAGTGTTTCGAGATAGATGGAAGGAGTAGAGCCCGATGGCCTAAGTTAACTCCTTTTGGCTTTTGATAGGCTTGAACATGGAAGTGGTGGTGTAGGGTTAGACTCAAGATCTCATAGTGATATGTCTCGGTATATTCTAAGTTGGATTGGACTTGCTCTCTTGCATGAGTCCATTCACTCGGTAATATATGTGTTGTGGGGAGGTAAGGTGTAAATGGTCCTTGGTTGGCTGGTTCCTTTGGGTGTTATATCTCAAATTCCTTGTTCCTTAAGTGGAATCTTTGATCATTAAGTTCACCGATTGTGAAAGAAAGGTGTGACTTCAGAAAAGGTTCCATGGTAAAACCAAAAGTTCGAGAAAGCCATTTGGGATGCAGAAAGGACATATAGTCCATGGATCCGCTTTGTTCCAAAAATTTGTGCATAGGGTATGTGTTCTTCAACACATCTTTGGTTTTCTAGCTTGGTTAAAGTAAGGAATGGTTCCTTTTCCATCTTTTTTTTCTAACTTAATTGGAGGTCGGAATGAAGGTGTTGGGGGTGTAAATCATTCTTGGGATACGTGATGATCTTCTCATCTTGGTTTATGTTCTTATCCTCTACCTTGGTTAGGGGAAAGTTTGATGTGTGTTAATGTATTACCCCGTGCTTGTTCTTACCCTTACCTGTCATTCGAGGATGAATGATCCTCTTGGGGGAGACTAAAACACCCTAGGAATAGGACCCTTGCAAAATTTCTTAGGCTTTGGACCTTTTTGGCTCTATACGACTTAAGGGAGTCACTCGTACCCTTTGAGTATGACTTGTAGGCTATAGAAAGGGTTCAATCATACCATAGGCAGTATGTTAGGCTTGGATACTACCCAAGATACGACTCAACTAGGTATGAGTAGTATAGGAACATACGAGTGGTTCAAGGCAAGTTGTATGGTGCTTTTTTGAGTTGTCTTGTGTAATCTGTCCAACATACGAGTGGTGGGTATGATTGGGGGTATCAATCGTACCCTAAGGTACGATTCAGGGGTGTGTGATTTGTGTATAAACTAGTAGGTAAGGTCATAGAAAGGTTTGAGCACGAGTTGGGGTACTACTCGTACCCTAGGATACGAATGGTAAGGGAGAGTCGTACCCCTGAACGTGATTTATTTTTATTTTTAATACAATGGTAGTTTGAACATTTCCTACTTCAAAGCCCTTATGTTCTCACGTTATATAACCTTTTATAACCTTTAATAACACTTGGTAAACGATTAAAACACCTCAAATACCATCTTAAAGTCACTCTTGAAAGATTAGAGGCTAGGGTTTCTTCATATATTCTTCAAAGGGCTCAAAGGTCAAAGATTTCTTCCATGAATCATCTTTTATAAGGTATGTACTCCTTCCCTCATTGTTATTTCCAACTAAAGGCATGTGTATTGTGGTTTAAACATTGATTTATGAATCAATAATGGTCGTTTTTGAAATATATGTTGAGGGTCTTGATGAATATGGGTTGGTATTTGTTTAAATCATGTTTTTACATATTTTTGGTAATGGTTTACATATGTGGTTATTGGTTGGTTATGGTTTAACAAAAGGGTTCTTGATTAACCCTAATTATGGTGGTTTATGCATTAGTTTTAGTATTGGTAAGGGTGTTCCCTCAACATATTTAATAAAATGCCTCAAAAAGTGATTTTACTTTGTTATTGGTTTTTCATTGAGACACTTGTATGGTTTGGTTTGGTAATGGAACTCTTAATGGGTTTTGGATGATTTTGCATGGTTTAAATGATATAAATGCTTTAAATGTTTGGCATGGTCTAAACTGATTTGGAATGATTTAAAGGGTAAAGTTTTTTGTGGCCATGCTTGGTCTATTTTGAAAACCTTGCGGGATACATGGAGATCTCTCAAGTGATGCATTAACGAAATTGGTTTAAATGGTTTGGAATAGTAAATGGATAATTGGTTATGCTTATGGGGAACACAAAAGTCTCCCAAGTAGTTTCATATGGTAAATAGAAGGGCACTTGAAAGTCCCCTTAAACCTATAAATGGTTTGCTATTGATGATACTTGCAAGTAACGGTTGGTATGACGATACCAATATCAATGGCCATGGTTGATAAATTGATAATGGCTTGGTTATTTGGAAACTAGTTTTAATTGGGAATTATTGGCGGGGTGTGTAGAAAAGCCGTGGAAGGTGGCTATCCCGGGGAAACCAAAACTAAAAACTCATATTTGCCGATATGAGGATTAGTCTTTGTGGACCATGTGCATAATGTCACACTATTAGGGGTTGTACTCATCATCCCATGGGATACTTCCTTGGTCGTCTAGCTACATGCACTGGGGACCTTTCTATAGCCCATGGGTGGTTTAGGAAAGCCAAGCTACACAGCTAGGTAAAGGTCTTAAGGCATGCTAAACCTAGTCCCTTTTTCCGGCATGGTTATATATATATGTATGGTTTTATGCATCATGAATGGTTTCACTTGGTTTTATAAATGGAATTATTTTAGCCTTATCCTGAGTGCATGCTAGCGTTCCCCTGCTAACCAGTCTACTGGCGGCTGTATACCTACACTTTGCAGGAACCGACCATTCTACTCCTCTTTCTTAGTGATCGGATTCTGGTACAGTCGATGTTGGATTAAAGTGGTAAGCTTCCATAGTTCGGAAGGCATTTATTTCATGTCATGGTTTACTTTTCATATTTCTTGTATTTCATAGACTTTGGTTTTTGTCTATGGTTGGGAGCATGTCCTGACTAGGTACTCTTTAGGTTGTCTAGAGGATTTGTATAGACAACTGTGGACTGGGTATGGTATGGATTGTTTATGCAATATTTATATACATACGTCAGATTATTATAATTGGTTTTGGTTTTGGTTTATGGTTTCCGCATTGGTTCTGTTTGTTATTGGGTGGTTAGACTTTATTGGGTTGGTCTTGGTTATAGATTTATCCCAAAGTCACGACATGGTTGGATACGCTATCTTGTTATATGTTTGGAATTTAGCTGACTCAGGATATGCTAATGGTGGTTGGGTTGGGTGATAGGGGGTGGTGCCCAGTCCCAGTTGGATTTGGGATATCCATTATGTCTAGGCCTTGGTTTGGGCTGTGACAATAAATCAGATAAAATCAGATTTCACAGCATTAAATACTGCCAGAGGACCCATCTTCACGTTCATGGGAACCCCTTCGTGAACGCGACACTTAACCCTGATTATATCTTGTGCGAATGCGAAAATCATCCATGATCGTGATAACCAATAAACTTTGACTTCGCGAACACGAACAAGGTCATTACAATTATGATAGACATTTACCTTATCCTTTGTGAATAAGGCCAAGGGCCTCGCAAATGCAACAACTATTTTTGTGATGTACAAATTGAAGCTTGCACCAACTATTTTGGATAAGTGTAAAAACTCTAATCGGACCCTCGAGATTTATTTAGAATCTCATGAACGCAAATAAACTATGCTTCCCAACTAAATTTGACATTTTTGACTCAATAGTGTCATTGAATTTTCCATCCGAGGTCATTTCTAAGAGATATGGGTCCCATACCCAAAAGGACCAGTTTAGCAAAAATTAACCCAATAGCCAAATATAAGTCTGGAAGCCTTGAGACTTGAACTAAAGGTCCCCCTAGCCTAAAATTGACGGTGCGGATCTAACCAAACTATCAGACTTGACATACAAGTCGTGAACCTTAAGTTTAAGCCCAATATCCAATTCTTAACAGCAAAAACTCCAAAATAAGGAATTGGCTCTAAAACCCACACAAACTTCTTGGTAATCGAACTGTCTGTTCAAGCAAGTCATAAATGACTTGGGAAACTATAGGAAAACTTTAAATGATGAAATAGTGCAAAAATGCAAAAAATGACCTAGAGGGTCATTAAAATATCTGCTACTAAATGGACTTTCATCCACAAAAGTAAAATATCAAGGTGTACCTAAAGGCTCAAACAGGTAGGGATACAAGGCCTATACCTCACTCTTGATCTCTCAAGTAGCCTCTTCAACTAGGTGGTACCTTTACTAAACCTTGACCGCTTTAATCTCTCTAGAGCGCAACTGCTGGGCATCTCTATCTAATATGAGAACTAACTCCTCCACAAAGGTCAACCTCTCATCCAACTATATTGAGTCCCACCATAGCATGTGAGACTCATCTGGGATATAAAGCTACAATTTAAGGACATAGAAAACTGGGTGAACAACTATAAAATATAGGGTCAAGTCCAACTTATAAGATACCACTCCAACTATCCAAATAATCTCAAATGGCCCAATATACCCGAGGTTGAGCTTGCCCTTATATTTTTAACCTGTTTACCCAGTTTATGGGAGTATTTATGCTTTCATAAGTTTCCTCAAATTTCTTAGTTAATTCTCCAATTTAAACTTAAATCCCTAGATTTCGTGTGGACTGATTTGAGGCAGTATTTATTCTCGAATTTCACTCATTATGAGGGTAAATGATCCTTGCGCTAGAGGGATATTTTGATGGTTTCAAAGTTGTGATTCTACAAGCAGGTCCCACAAGGGATTTTTAGCTCAATTTTAGACCCGAAGCATTTATATGCAATATATGTATTTTTATTCTCGTATTAATGTGTAGATCATATCTTTGATAGAGTGGTATCATGATGAGGCTTCTCGATAGGGAAAAACTCTGAATTAGTTGACTTTCTCGAGCTTCATTGGTGTCCATGTAGTCTAGTATTACTTTCCTCATAGATTGATCTTTATTATGGTCTTAGTATAGTATTATGCTAGATTTGGGTTAGAATTTATGGCTTGGTTTCTTGTTTAGTTAAATTTAGAACATTTAGCCGGTTAGAGAGACATTTTTAAGTAGAATTGACCCATTCCCCTTTTTCTTAAGTTAAATTGTTTCATTTGAAATTATTTAGACTTTTTTAATACCTAGTAGTAGAACTTGGAGGACTTAGTCTTGTTTTGGATAGGAATTACCCTAGTATGGTCTTTCGAGGTTAGTAGTAGGCCCTACGAGCCCTATTATACGTCAAATATCCTAAACAACTCATTGTAGACCTAGGAGGCCTTGTTTCACCGCTTTACATATATTCTTGAGCTTTAGAATAATTTAGACACCTTTTCTACTCTTGAATAGACTTGTTACCTCATATTTACCTTAAACACCAGTTCAAGTTTGGCACTTACAATTCACCTATAATACTAAATTCCCTCTCTGAGTCTGGTATCTATTATATTAAAGATAGGTTTGTGTCATGACCCAAACTAGGGCTTGGTCATGATGGATAGCTCAAGTCCCATATGGATTGAAGATCACCCCTACACCTAACCTAACCAAACCAAACACACCACACCCCAAGGTCGGATGAATTCCAAACATATAACAAAATAGCATACATTAGCCTAAGAAAGTTTTAAATGCATTTCCATAAACAACTACCGGCGATCGGCCAAATGACCAACTGACACCGCCCAATAGCCACAATAATCTAAACAAATCCTTTTAAACAATGACCCAAAATTAATAATGTGTCGAGACACACCCTTGTCAATAGCCAAAAATAAGTCCAAGACATAAGAGGAAAATAAAATAAAATGTAGACTTCTGATATAAGAAAGCTCACCACTTCAATGTCAATTCACGAGATGATCCCAAATCCTAATTACTGAGCAGGAGAATTAAAAGTATGAACAGTTCCTACATTGCATGGGGATACAACGTCGGAAGATGGTTAGCGGGTTGAACGCTAGCATGTAACTCGAGGATAAAGATAACATAATAACATGATTAACAATTTAAAATCATTCAATAACCAACACACATAATCTAATGCATAAACATATATATATATATGTATATATCACATATCGGGGTAGGGAACAAGACCTATTATGCTTTTCAAACTTTAGCCTGGATTGTGCAACTCAATATTTTATAATAGTACCGACGGGCTATATGGGACCTAGCTCTCACCTTATGGTTGGGCCTCAGTGTGTGTATCTATATGAACTGAAGAATAATCTCATATATATGCACGTGGGGGACTCAAATCTCGTAAAATATATCGAGTTGGATTAAGCACTCGATTATATTATGATTTTTGGGGTACTAGAACCTCCCTAATCATGAAATAATAATAAGGGGGACTTGATACTCCCTAGTTACTTTGACCCCTGCATTGACAAACACAGTTTTCAGTATTGGTCACTTGAACCTCCACTTTCACGACTCAGCTATGCAACCCTGATTAGAGCCTAATTAAAACAAGTACCATATATTCTCATTCATTTAACCACATTACATATTAAGGCATACATTGTTAGTATCGTCATACTAGTCACACTTGTAAGGTAACAACAACATTCAAAACAATTTCCATTAATTTAGAGACAAAACTCCCTTTGTTCATTAATATATGGTGGGGGACACCAACACCCTTTGTTTATTAAATCATACCATTGTATTTAAAATACTCCTTTATGTCATGCAATAGCTCAATACTAGTTCAATTTTTCAAATTCCCATATTTCTCATAATTAAAACAACTTTCACATTATGGGGTTGGGGGACATAACCACTTTAAAAGTCACAAGTTTGGGAAAATCATAATTCCATAGTTCATGCACCATACTCATTCACCCACAAGTTCAAAACCATAATTAAGCATAAAAATCATATGTAAACCATGAGAAACATTGGTCAATTCATAAACATTCAAAACCTCCAATATCTGCTTCAAAACCCATATAAATATCTCATGAACAATACTTTAAATCATATGCCTTTCAAAAATTAATAATGAGGGGAGAGTAACATGCCTTAAACACCAAGAAATATGGAGAGGAATTGACCCTTAAGCCCTTAGAAGACTAACTTGATGAAAGCCTATCTTAACTTGTTTAAGGGAATTTAGAGAGCCTTCTTAGAGTGTTTGAGAGTTGGTTAGATTTTTTTTGAGTGATAATTGCACGCTAAAGAGGTTATAAGATATGGGTTTCTGTTTGGTTAAGAGGGAAAATGTTCAGAATGGCCTTAACTTAAAAGATGAAAAAGTTTCATCTTTGACTATGAGTCAACCCCTTGACTTATAACCACTCCTTACGGCTCATCACCATGAGTCTTAACCAAGACATTACCACCAAGGCATCCTACACGGTTATCCTTATGACTCAATGGAACCACTCGAAATAGGATCCTATAACTCGTAGGGTCCAGTCGTAGTCAATACAAAACCTAAATTAGGACCCACATTGGAAACTCTATGATTATACCTAATGACTCATAACATATCCTTACGGCTCCTTGTGAGCCACTAATACTCAGAGCATAATCAAACCACAAACTTACTAGTTTTGTTATGACTTATCCCAACGACTCGTCAGGACATCCTACAGCTCACAAAGATTAAAAAATTTCCAAGGGCCAAAATCCAGGGTGTTTCAGTTTGAGTCTGGAGTTTATTATTCACCTATGATGTTAAATATCTAGTTTGTGTCCAGTGGTTATAGTATGAAAGGGTATCATAGATATGGTTTAGGTTGTTTGTTACTTTATAATTATTATAATCATCAGTGGTTCTCTCTCGGTTATATCCATAGAGCTTATGGGGCATTGGTTGGATTATCTGTAATACCCCATACTACTACCTACCTTAAAATCATCCCTAAAATGTTAAAGATTTGTTTCAAAGATGAATCCACTTTTATACATGTGGTATTTTCAATATTTTCACTTTTTATCATGTTAAAAATTGAATAAGCTTTCTATCTATACCAAATTTTCCCAAATCCGACACTCGGGGGAAGAGTTAGAGCCATTTTAGTAATATAGTGTGCCACCTGAGCCATCAACATGTCGCGGAGCCAACCAAAATGGAAATTATCAAAATACAGTGAGCCTCCATGATTATAGCGTGTCGCGGCAAGGATCAAATTCAAAGTTGTCAAAATCTAGTGATACAGTGCGGTAATGTTGCGTAGCGCCAGGGGTCTAGGTCGATTTTTTTTTACAGAATTAAAATACGTGTCCAAGGGTTAAAAGGGTCAATTTCTCACCCCTATATACCTAATAACACATGATTCATCCATAATTCACCAAAAATATATTGTTTCTCTCAAGAAAGAGCTAGGGTTTTCAACTGGGGATTCAAATCCAAGACTCAAATTCAAGAATCTCTTCGTCAATCTTTGTAGAATCAAGAACTAAGGTATGCACAATGTTAATTCATGGATTCCTTTCATCCATGAAGCCCAAGAATCAAGTTTTAAATCTTGTATTGTGAATATTTTGCTGTGGGTTGATTATGTTAATGTGATTATGGTTGTATGATTCCCAAGTTGGAATCTTTGTGTTTTTCTTGAACCTATGCTAGTATGTGGTCTGAAACATGTGAAATTGAGTTAAAATAAGTAGTTTTTTTTTTTGTATTAATTTGATGGTCATTCCTATACCCTAAGTCATGCATCCTAGGTATTTGATAAAATGCGTAAGAGAATAGAAATTATGCATTATTGCTTAATTATGACCCAAGTGATAAGTGTATACTTTACGCTATGACTAAGAATGACTTCCATGATATTGTGTGAATTATGAATGGTTGAGGAAATGTCCATGAGATTAGGTTGATGAAAGTATGACATGTTTATATGCAATTCCATTTGTACAAGACTATGATAACTATGTGCTTTATGAAATCACTAAATTAATGTACTATGAATTGTTGATATCGGTCATGTGTTCAAGAAGTGTCATGTCCTATTAGTTTCATGCCGTCGAGTCCTGGGGGTACTTGTACCCGACAATTTAGCTGTGTACCTAGAGCCAGTGTCATGTTTTCATGATACTATCAGTCAAGCCATGATCTTTAGAATTTAGTTAGTCTCATGACTCAGGAAAAGTTAGTAAATTCAGTATCAGTCTAGTCCTACTAAGTAATATAAGTTACCTCAGTGGTCTTAGTAATATCAGTACTCAGTAATCTCAATAACCTCAGTATTCCTAGAAATCTCAATAACTTTGGTACTCTCCATCAGTCCTCTGATCTCAGTAGCATTTCATCAGTCAGCGGAACTCAGTAAACTTAGTTTAGCTCCGCTAAATAATACCATTAGTATTAGTTAAATTTAGTTAATCAATTCAGTGTCTATTTAGTTGGGAGTAGGATTCAGCACCGAGTGAACCCAGGGATGAGGACACATACTATCAGCCAGTAGAGGGTGTCATATTTAGTAGCAATCCCTGCATTCCAGAACTATGTAGCTAGCGTAGGTTGAGATGCACCCTACGCGTTTAGGTATTTATACATCTCATTTGAGTTTCCTTCTAAGAGGGGTTGATCGAAGAGCTCCCTGTCAGAGAGGGTATACTCACAACTTATCTTTATCTGTGGCATGGTACTGATACCCTTCCAGTTAGGGTTACAGGTTGGACCCCACCAATTTAGTTTCGTTGCATGTTGGTTAGATGATTACCTCCCACAGTATCAATTTTAGATCTAGTTTCAGTTATAGAACTTAGTTTAGTTCCACAGAAATCCAGGACTGTCTGATATAGTCAAATTAGTACAGTGCGAAACCCAGCTAGTTCCATCAGTATCAGTACTGTTCACTCATATTATCATTATCTAGACTCAGTAATCATGTTATCACAAACTTAGTTAATAGTATATTAATTATATGAATCCCATGTTATCAGTATTCAATTTCAGGACTGTCAGATACAATCAATCATACTAGTTCTTCATAATTAGAACTGTTAGAAACAGTCATCCCTTTACCAGTAATATGACATCAGTTCCTCAGTACTCAATAGACCCAGTCATTTAGTATCCCAGTATCAATACTTAGATATCAGTAAATTTACGTTATCATAATTCATGAGTTAGCGTTATCATGATCTCAGATACAGTTGTGTATTCATGCATGTATTCTCATGTTCATGTTATACAGTAAGTTATTATTGTCCATGCATATGAACCCTTTTATTTAGCCTACCTTACTTGCAAACTAGTATATTCAACATACTGACGTATTTGCGCTATGGTGTTTTATACGATAAGTTTAGAAGCATGAGCTCCCGAGCATCCCTAGTAGATTAGATGTTCAGTAGCCAGACTTTCAATGAGTCCTCATCATTTCAGGATAGCATGATTATTTTATTACTTTATTATTTCAGTAGTTCGGAGTTAGTTGGGGACATATCCCATCAACTCCATAGTTTGTCAGACAGTTTAGAGGCTTTCAGACTACAACACATTTTAGATAGTTTATCTCAGTTTTGGGTATTGTCATACCCCATTACAGACATTGTACTATATTCAGTATTAGTTTAATTTTGAACCCTATGGTTTTACAGCTTATATTTCACATATTTACGATATATTATTTTGTGCTCAGTTACAAATATCAATCATGGGTTAGCTTATGGTCTTTCAGAGTCATGAGCACCGTGTAGCATTCTAGGTATCAGATTTGGGGAGTTACAATTTTGGTATCAGAGCCTAAGGTTCAATAATATCTTAGGAAGTCTGAAAGGCACATCTAGTAGAGTCTTACGCATGGGTATGTTGTGCGCCATATTTATGTACAGGAGGCTATGAGATATTTTAGGAATATTTTTCCTTCTTTCAGTATTCATGTCATGTATCCATTTCTCCATTTCTTCTACAGAACATGCCTCCTAAAAGAAGAAACAAAAATTAGTCTGCCCCTCAGCCCGAAGAGGCTTTGGGCGAACATGTTTCTCATGCAGAGTTCAGAGCTGCATTCACTACTCTTGCTCAGAATGAACAACCAATAATCATTCCAGCCAACCCAGTGGCTAATTCAGCTGCAGCTAGGATTTGGGACTTCAATAGAATGAATCCTCCATCCTTTCTCGGGTCTAAGTCAGATGAGGACCCTCAAGAATTCATAGATCAGGTTCAAAAAGTCACAGACATCATGGGATTGACTTATAATGAGAGTGCAGAGTTGTCTGCTTATCAGCTACAAGATGTAGCTCATACGTAGTTCAAGCAGTAGAAGGTAGACAAGGGTATAGATGTAGAGACGATAGAGTGGGAAGAGTTTGCTACAGTCTTCTTAGATAGATTCTTTCTCCTAGAGTAGAAAGAAGCCAAAGTATTAGAGTTCATCAACCTCAGATAAGGTAGCATGAGCATAAAAGAGTATTCCCTCAAGTTTACTCAGTTATCCAGGTACGCTCCCCATGTAGTAGTAGACAGTAGATCAAAAATGAGTAAGTTTGTGTTTGGGATATCAGGTAGAGTGGTTAAGGAGTACAGAACTATGATGTTGATTAAGGAGATGGACATATCTAGATTTATGGTCCATGCTCAACAGATTAAGGAGAAGAAACTTAAGAAGAAGGAGAGGGAAAATAAGACGGCCAGAAATGGTAGTTATAGTTTTTCTTAGCCAGGTTCGTAGGGTGTTAACCATTCTCAGCATAGACAGAAGTTTCCATCCCCAGTTCTGTCTTCAGCTAGTGCACCAACACCAAAGTTTAGAAATAACCGTAGAGATAAGGTGCAAGGTTCCAAGGCCCAGGGTAGTAAGAGCAGGGTTTTTACTCATCCGCTTTGCGAAGAGTGCGGTAAGAATCATAAGGGTGTGTGTAGAGCTGACAGTAATATATGTTTTGAATGTGGTGAGTCAGGTCATAAGGTTCGAGACTGTCTTAAAACCGATCCTCGATGTCAACACAGTCTTTCTTTAGCTCATTCCGGTCACCTGAATCAGCAGGGTGCCAATTCCAACGCTATCAGTGGGCAACGCCCAAATAGACCCTATGAACTTTAATCCAGATGGGGTTAGGAAAGTCCTCCTGATGCAGCCACTAGTAAGTTGCAGATCCTTAATTTATATGTTCTCACTTCTTTAAATTTAGGAGCTTTTTTTTCTTTTGTAACTCCTCTCATAGCAGTTAACTTTAAGGTTAGACCAAATGTTAACAGGACATTTTACAGTCTCTACCCTAGTGAGTCGGCCTAACACAGCCTGATAGGCATGCAGTAACTGTTCAGTTATGATATCTCAGAAATCCAGGCCTTCAGGTTCTAGTAGTAATACCAATATATGTAGGAAATAAATAAGGGAAGGTGATTACCCGACCATAGCATTTAGCTATCAGTTACTCAGTCATTAGTATTTTAGTACCTCAGTTACAAAATGTTTCTAATTCATGTCATATGCTTGGTCTCACAATTTTAAGTAATACAGTTTTCATAAATCCATGTCCAGTCACCTCATGTCACTCAGTCAGTCCTTACCTCCTATGCATAATACTCTACAACCACAGGCTAGTCGTTAAACAGATTACAGTTTAGTTCTATATGCCAGTGTTCATCTATAAGTTATTCAGTTAATCAGATAAATTAGTATATTTATACATTTGTGCTTAACACTATGTGAACCTTTTCAGCAGTCTCAGTTGTAGTGTATAAGGTTTGGTCACTTTATCTTAGATGATGTTCCATAGTCCTTGCCTCCTAATACAAGAACCCTAACCATGTGGCGATCTCTCATTCAGATGTCCTACTCAGACCAGGCTAAGATTTGCTTTCTCTCTACAATCATTAGAACTCTATAAAAAGAGTGTCATAGAAATGCTCTGATCGAGTATAAGTTTTTAGCATGAGTTAGTCCAAAAAGCTAGTACTTCAGTTTAACAGTCAGAATGGATAAGTTCAGATCGTATGATTTCCCCATCTTTCTACCTAATTGCACTATTCAGAATCTCAAGAATGTAATCATTCTAAGATGGACCAACTTGGTAGTTGCATTTTCAGCTTGGTTCATGTATCATACCTTAGTTTCATATCCCAGATATTCTGTCATGATTCAATTCACTGATGCCTTGTGCATCATCCCAGTTTTCCTCAGTATCGCAGTCAAGTCAGTATTCTTCTAGGGACCTAGTGTCCCAAGGAGGAGATACACTATAATTCCCTAAAACTTTCATGAAATAAACATGCCGCTTTCTTCTCATAAAGAATCCAGTTTGGAGTAGTGGATACCCATAGGTTGACCCTCTATCTCCAATCTCGATCGTATGCCACGTATTTAAGGTATTTAGTTCAGATCATGACATTCAGCTTATGTATCATGTTCCATACCCAGTTATATTCTCATGTTTCCGCTCATGCATATTTAGTAATTAATCTTAGACTCATCCCAAGGTAATAGCTTTTCTTAAGCTTATCTAGTTTCATGTTCAGGTTTCAATTACAAATGTGGTATTTAGTTCCATGCTCAGTTTTTATTTCAAACTTGGTATCGATACCCTTACATGTTCAGTCACATGTTCATGAGTCGTTTCAGTTATGTATTCATGCATTAGATATGCATAATCAGCTTATCAGTACTCTCAGTCATGCATTCATGTATCAGCTCAGTCATAAAATCATGCATCAGATATGCATGCTCAGTATGAATCTTAGTAATGTCAGTCAGGTAGTCTTGTTTTTGCTGTTCATGTCCATTATGTACTTTAGATTATTGTTTCTCCCATCTAAATTAGTCTCATTCAAGGATAAATTCTCCCAAGAGGGAGATATTATAATACCCCGTACTTCTACCTAGCTTAAAATCATTTAAAAAATGTTAAAGACTTGTTTCAAAGATGAATCCACTTTTATACATGTGGGATTTTGAATATTTTCACTTTTTATCATGTGGGAAATTGAATAAGCTTTCTATCGATACCAAATTCTCCCAAATTCGACACCCGAATGAAGAGTTAGAGCCATTTTAGTAAGACAGTGTGCCACCTGAGCCATCAACGAGTCATTTAAACTGAGTACAGTTTAGTTCTATATGCCAGTGTTCATCTATAAGTTATTCAGTTAATCAGATAAATTAGTATATTTATACATTCGTGCTTAACACCATGTGAACCTTTTCAGCAGTCTCAGTTGTAGTGTATAAGGTTTGGTCACTTTATCTTAGATGATGTTCCATAGTCCTTGCCTCCTAATACAAGAACCCTAACCATGTGGCGATCTCTCATTCAGATGTCCTACTCAGACCAGGCTAAGATTTGCTTTCTCTCTACAATCATTAGAACTCTATAAAAAGAGTGTCATGGAAATGCTCTGATCGAGTATAAGTTTTTAGCATGAGTTAGTCCAAAAAGCTAGTACTTCAGTTTAACAGTCAGAATGGATAAGTTCAGATGGTATGATTTCCCCATCTTTCTACCTAATTGCACTATTCAGAATCTCAGGAATGTAATCATTCTAAGATGGACCAACTTGGTAGTTGCATTTTTATCTTGGTTCATGTATCATACCTTAGTTTCATATCCCAGATATTCTGTCATGATTCAATTCACTGGTGCCTTGTGCATCATCCCAGTTTTCCTCAGTATCGCAGTCAAGTCAGTATTCTTCTAGGGACCTAGTGTCCCAAGGAGGAGATACACTATAATTCCCTAAAACTTTCATGAAATAAACATGCTGCTTTCTTCTCATAAAGAATCCAGTTTGGAGTAGTGGATACCCATAGGTTGACCCTTTATCTCCAATCTCGATTGTATGCCACGTATTTAAGGTATTTAGTTCAGATCATGACATTCAGCTTATGTATCATGTTCCATACCCAGTTATATTCTCATGTTTCCGCTCATGCATATTTAGTAATTAATCTTAGACTCATCCCAAGGTAATAGCTTTTCTTAAGCTTATCTAGTTTCATGTTCAGGTTTCAATTACAAATGTGGTATTTAGTTCCATGCTCAGTTTTTATTTCAAACTTGGTATCGATACCCTTACATGTTCAGTCACATGTTCATGAGTCATTTCAGTTATGTATTCATGCATCAGATATGCATAATCAGCTTATCAGTACTCTCAGTCATGCATTCATGTATCAGCTCAGTCATAAAATCATGCATCAGATATGCATGCTCAGTATGAATCTTAGTAATGTCAGTCAGGTAGTCTTGTTTTAGCTGTTCATGTTCATTATGTACTTTAGATTATTGTTTCTCCCATCTAAATTAGTCTCATTCAAGGATAAATTCTCCCAAGAGGGAGATATTATAATACCCCGTACTTCTACCTAGCTTAAAATCATTTAAAAAATGTTAAAGACTTGTTTCAAAGATGAATCCACTTTTATACATGTGGGATTTTGAATATTTTCACTTTTTATCATGTGGGAAATTGAATAAGCTTTCTATTGATACCAAATTCTCCCAAATCCGACACCCGGACGAAGAGTTAGAGCCATTTTAGTAAGACAGTGTGCCACCTGAGCCATCAACGAGTCGCGGAGCCAGCCAAAATGGCAATCATCAAAATCTAGTGAGCCTCCATGATTATGGCGAGTCATGCCAAGGCTTAAATTCAGAGTTGTCAAATTACAGTGACACGATGCGATAGTGTCGCGTTGCGCTAGGGGTCCAGGTCGGGAAATTTTCACAAAATTAAAATACGCATCCAAGGGTTAAAAGGGTTAATTTCTTACCCCTATATATACCTAATAACACATTATTCAACCATAATTTACCCAAAATATATTGTTTCTCTAAAGTTTCTCTCAAGAATAAGCTAGGGTTTTCAATTGGGGATTCAAATCCAAGACTCAAATTCAAGAATCTCTCCGTCAATCTTCGTAGAATAAAGAACTAAGGTATGCACAGTGTTTATTCATGGATTCCTTTCATCCATGAAGCCCAAGAATCATGTTTTAAATCTTGTACTGTGAATATTTTGTTGTGGGTTAATTATATTCATGTGATTATGGTTGTATGATTCCCAGTTGGAATATTTATGTGTTGTTCATGAACCTATGCTAGTATGTGGTCTGAAATATGTGAAATTGAGTTGAAATATGGAGTTTAGTAGTATTAATTTGATGGTCATGCGTATGCCCTAGGTCATGCGTCCTAGGTGTTTGATAAAATGCCTACGAGAATAGAAATTATGCATTATAGCTTAATTATGACCCAAGTGATAAGTGTATGCTCTATCGTATGACCAAGACTGCATGATATTGTGTGCATTATGAATGGTTGAGGGAATGTCCATGAGATTAGGTTGATGAAAGTATGACATGTTTATATGCAATTCCATTCATGTATAAGACTATGATAACCATGTGCTTCATGAAATCCCCAAATTAATGTCTTATGAATTGTTGATATTGGTCATGTGTTCAAGAAGTGTCATGTCCTATTAGTTTCATGCTATCGAGTCCTGGGGGTACTTGTACCTGATAATTAGCTGTGTGCCTAAATATAGTGTCATGTTTTCATGATACTATCAGTAAATCCATAATCCTTAGAATTCAGTTAGTCTCATGACTCAAGAAAACTCAGTAAATTCAGTGTTAGTCTAGTCCTACTTAGTAATCTCAATAACCTTAGTGTTCCCAGTAACATCAGTACTTAGTAATCTCGGTAACCTCAGTATTCCCAAAAATCTCAATAACTTTGGTACTCTTCATCAGTCCTCAGATCTCAGTAGCATTCCATCAGTCAATGGAGCTCAGTAAACTCAGTTTCGCTCCACTAAACAATACCATTAATATCAGTTCAATTCAGTTAATAAGTTCAGTGTCTATTCAGTTGGAAGTAGAATTCAACACTAAGTGAACCCAGGGATGAGGATACACACTGTCATCCAGTAGAGAGTGTGATCCTTAGTAGCAATCCCTACATTCTAGAACTAGGTAGCCAGTGTAGGTTGAGATGAACCCTACGCGTTTAGGGATTTATAAATCTCATTTGAGTTTCCTACTCGGAGGGGTTGATGGAAGAGCTCCCTGTTAGAGAGGGTATACTCACAGCTTGTCTTTTTGTGGCACGGTACTGACACCCTTCTAGCTAGGGTTACAGGTTGGACCCCACCGGTTTAGTTTTGGGGCATGTTAGTTAGATGATTACCTCCCACAGTATCAGTTTAAGATCCAATTTAGTAATAGAACTTTGATCAGTTTCACAGAAATCTAGGATTGTCATATATAGTCAAATCAGTATAGTGCGGAACCCAACTAGTTTTATTAGTATTAGGAATGTCAGATACAATCAATCATGTTATTAGTATCCAGACTCCATAATCATGTTATCATGCACTCAGTTAGTAGTATATTAATTATACGAAACCCATGTTATTAGTATTCAATTTCAGGCTTGTTAGCTATAGTCAATCAGACTAGTTCTTCATATCTTAACTGTCAGAAATAGTCATCCCTTTATTAGAATATGACATCAGTTCCTCAGTACTCAGTAATCTCTGTCATTCAGTATCCCAGTATCAGTACTCAGATATCAGTAAATCCATATTATCAGAATTCATGAGTCAGCATTATCATGATCTCAGTTACAGTTACGTATTCATGCATCTATTCTTACATTTATGTTATACAGTGATTTATTATGTCCATTCATATGAACCTTTGCATTTAGCCTACCTCACTTGCACACCAGTACATTTAACGTACTGATGCATTTGCGCTATCGTGTTTTATACTATAGGTTTAGAAGCACGAGCTCCCGAGCATCCCTAGTAGATCTGACGTTCAGCAGCCAGACAAGCAGTGAGTCCTCATCATTTAAGGATAGTATTATTATTTTATTACTTTATTATTTTAGTAGTTTAGAGTTAGTTGGGGATATATCCCATCAACTCCACAGTTCGTCATACAGTTTTGAGGCTTTCAGACTATAACATATTTCAGACAGTTTATCTCAGTTTTGGGTATTGTCATACCTCATTACAAACATTATATTATATTCAGTATTAGTTCAGTTTTGAACCTTATGGCCTTAAAGCTTATGTTATATTTATTATGTATTATTCATTGCTCAGTTACAAATATCAGTCATAGGTTAGCTTGTGGTCCTTTGAGGTCATGAGCACTATGTAGCATTTTGGGTACCAGATTTGGGGCGTTACATCATCATTCTCTTATTTGTGCCTTCTGGCATATGGAGCCCCAATTAAGCCGTAGATAGCTTTTATTCCTTTGACTTTATTTATTTTATTATTTATTATCTTCAAACCATATTATTTTTTTTAGGTTCCCCCCTTATCCCTGACTTTAATTTACATTCTGACATCTTATTATGCTTTTATTATGATTTTTCTTGACCAACTGATGATGCCTACTGAGTACCAAAGTGCTTTGGAATATTTTTTTGATGTATCCGAGTACTAGTCACCGCCATTAATGATACACCTTGCTTTGTTTTAGGAATATGATATAGGGTGAGATCTTAGAGCCAAATCTGATCTTCTCTTCTTCTATTATTTTTGATAATCTTTACTTTTGAGACTACCCATAATTGACATTATTCAGTACCCATCTTTTGTATTTAGTGGCTCTTGTACCGACCATACTAGGTCACAGAGACACTCTTTTGTACTATTTTTTCTTTCTCTACTTTTATTTAGTACCTTGCACCTATAAATACCTGTTTACAACCTAGTCGTATGCTTTATTTTTGGTATTCATTATACTTTCTACGAATTAGCCCATTACTAGCATTTGGGCTATGATTTGGCTTACCTACTGCTAGGTTAAAGTATGTGCCATCATGATTCAAGAAATTTAGTCGTGACAATTAGTTGTGAAGGGATTTAACTAGAAAAAGGGAGTTGATTTTGATGATATATTTTCTTCGAATGTGAAGATGTTATCCATTCGTATGGTTCTAGGCTTAGTTACTAGTTTAGATTTAGAGGTTTAACAAACGAATGTTAAAATTACTTTTATACATAGTTACTTAGATGAATAAATTTATAAAACTACTGTTCTACATGGTGACTTAGATAAAGAAATTTATACGGGGAAATCAAAAGGTTTTGAAGTCAAGGGAAAATAGAATTATGTTTGCAAATTAAAGAAGAGCTTGTATGGTTTGAGAAAAACTTTGAGGCAGTGGTAAAGGAAGTCTGGTTCTTTTATGAGTCAGCAAGGCTTCAAGAAGATTTCTTGAGACCATTGTGTTTTTATGCAAAAATTCTTTGATGGTGGACATTATTATTGTGTTGCTTTATGTTGATGCCATTCTTGTTGTTGGTCATAATTTTTGCAGGATTTACAAGTTAATGAAAAAGTTGAGTAAATCTTTCTCTATAAGAAAATAAGGACCACCAAGATAAATTCTTGGGATGCATATTGTTCATGATAGAAAGGCCAATAAGTTGTGGTTATTAGAAGAGATGTACATTCAAAAAGTACTTTGCTAGTTCAACATGAAAAGGGCTAAGGTTGTCAGTACACCTTTAGCTATGTACTTCTAATTGAGCATAAAATAGTGTCCTTAGGGGGATGATGCGAAGAAAGATATGAAAAAAGTTCCTTATGCTTCAATTATTGGTATTTTAATGTATGAAATGATTTTTACAAGACCAAATATCATTCATGATATTGGTATTGTTAGTTATTTTTTTTTATTTTGGGAAGAGAGCATTACAATGCTGTAAAGTGGATTATGAGATATTCTTGTGACACTTCTAGTTTGAGTTAGTGTTTGGTACATGTAAGATTATTCTTTGTGGTTATACAAATTAAAACATGGATGTTGATGTTGATACTCACAAGTCTACTTTAGGGTACTTGGTTACTTTTGCAGGGGAAACTATGTCTTGGCAATCTAGGTTATGGATCTTAGGTATATTTATACGTTCAAGTGATAGTTATTTCCTATATTTGTGTATATTTTGTGAGATACATTGCATATATATATATATATATATATATATATATATATATATATATATATATATATATATATATATTCACTTGATTGAGCTTAATTTTTGTACAATGAACTAATGGATATGATTAGTGTTTCAAGTCTAGATTGTTGCAAGAAATGAGCTTGATTTGGTGTCAATACCCTTCTTGGGAATGATTAAAGGTATTAGGAGCAATGTACGGAAGCAAACCAAGCTTATAAAGAGATGGAAAGGCATCGATAATAAATGGGACATGAAGTAAAGTGAAGAGACTACACCATAGAAGGAAGTTAGAATTTGAGACACAAGGGTGTGCCACACCCACTAAGCCACACGATAAGGGTGTAGCATGGACTGGACAAATGTTTAATGGAACAACATAGTGTGCATACACAATAATAGTGTTCTATGATCATTGAGCCATGCGATAATGGCGTGGCATGGAGGGGTATTTTCATTTGATTTTTTCCTTCTACTATAAATAAGATACTTGTTTTATTTTATGGAACACTTTTGGAATGACTTGGGAGAAAGAATACACATGAGAGAGGCTCCAAATAGGGTTTTCTTCTTTACTTTATTTCTCTTATAGTTTTTACTTATGAATTTCATTTTGTGATTCTTTGTAAGATTATGAGTGGCTAAACATCCTCCTTCTAGGGTTGAGGATAAAACACAAATGTGTAATTATGGTTTGATTGTTGGTTTATATGTTTATCAAGTATGTGATTATTTTAATGTTCTTTATTTACTATTCTAAGGCATTATGAACTTCAGGATAAATATAAATCCCAAAATGAATTGAACATAGGAGTAGAGGAATGGAATAAAGAATGTAAGGAGTGTGGATCACGTCTTTAATCAGTAGATACTAATCGTTAAAGGATGATTTGTTCTTAGGATAGAGATATACCTAAGCACTCTACTTAGTTAATGAAATAGGAAGATATCTTAATGCATCCAAATCAAAGACTCACATTCCCCCTCAACGATGTAGTTGTGAGATTAATTTAGGTATATGACTCAGAGAATGATCATCCCTAAGTTATAATATCAACACTATAAATCAATAATCACGATAAACACCAACATATTCTATAAACCATAGTTATACATGAATGAGGAGTAAATGCCTCAACCCTAGAAATCTCTTCCCATTGATTACAATTTGAATTACACATCATTGTTATTTTGTGTTACTTGGCCATAATTACAAAGTTCATTCTCTTGTTACAAAGTTACACTTATTCAATCTCATTAGTCATGCTAAAATTAGGTAGTTTGCTAATCACCATGTTCTACTGGAATCGATGTTCACCTCGTAAGTCACTTTAATACTTGGTTAACCACGTACACTTGCATGTGAAATTGGGTAAAACAATTGCAAAAATATGTTACTCTATTTATTATAGAAGCTGAGCTTACTGCTGCCATTGAAGCTAGTAAATAATTTCTTTGGTTGAAGAGATTCTTGGGGGAACTTGGTTGTGCTTAGGAAAGCTATGTGCTTTTTGGCAATAGTCAAAGTGCTTTATATCATGGAAAAAATTCTATAATTCATGGTTGGTCTAAACACATTCATGTGAGATATCCTTGGATTCGATATGTATTGGATTCTAAGTTGCTTTAACTTAAGATGATTCATATAGATGATAATGGTTTTGATATGATAAGAAAGCTTTGACAAGAGGGGAGTTTTAATAACACTGCATGATCACTGGGATGGTGGTGTCCCCCCATAGTCCCGAGGGGGACAATTGTTTGGTTATGGGCCTTTTATCCTTCTTATGTTTACAAATAAAAGCCCAATTTAGGCCAACCCACTTTTGATCATAGTCCCAATACTATGGGGTATATAACGATTCTTTAGGTCTTATTTTACTCATCCATAAAAATGTGTTTTGGCAAGCGTATATAGAGAGAAGTGCATTGATATTCACTCAAAATTTCAGCTATATCAACCAAGTTCAAATTACAATTCCTGCTTTATTTCTTGTTCGGTTGAGCTAATGCTTGCTAAACTTGTTCCTCCCATCTCAATTTTTTATTAGGAATTAACAGAGTTGGATTCAGGATTTTATAGCTTATATTATTTTATCCATGAACAATAGCTGCATTTTAGGTGCTTTTGCTCCTTTAGTTTTCTAGTTTTTAATGTTGTTCATTATATATTCTTGCTCATTTTTTGGAACTTCTTTGGTGGCCATTTTGGGGTACATAATTGTAACTCTTGGTGATTATAGTGGAGCTTTTGGTCCCTTATTTTTTACTCTTCACACCAAAAGATTTTCCACATAAATTTGGTGTCTCGTTTGATTAGTTTTATCCTTGATTATATATTTTAGTTGATATATTTGATGCCTTATTACCATTATTATTGTATTCCTCTTGATTCAAGTTGGAAGAAAAATTTTAGACTTGGGTATTTTTCTGCTGCTACCTTGTAGTGCACTTTGTTAGTGCCTTGACTTTCCTAACATCTCTTTCTTTCTTTCCATATATTATTTTATGTATATTTTAATTAAAAATTGGAATATTCTTTGAGGGATTGGGATATTTTTGATAAATTCTAATTTCTATTTTGATTCTTTTGTTTAGTTCTTGCTTTTTGACTTTCAAAATTATAGTTTTGGATGATGAAGTTTTGGTTTTGGTAGAAAATGTTTTGACAGTAACATTATGATTTGTGAACGAGTGAGCAACTTTAAGGAGATACATATGCATAAATGAGTATCTATGTATTTGTGAAAATTGGATTAACACATGGTTGAAAAGGAAGACAAGTGGGCCACTTTGAGGAGATGCATATATGTTTCTGTGTATCTATATATTTTTGAAAATAGGATTGGAAAGAAAGTTGAAATGATAAACGAGTCGACAACTTTTGAGGAGATACATATTTGTGGCTATGTATGTGTATCTATGTATTTGTACTTATTTATTTGTATTTATTGATGATTGATATATATATATATATATATATATGTATGAACTTTTCAATTTCAAAACTAAGTATCTTTGTCTGAAATTGAGAGAGATACAACCTATATCAGGGCACATGCGCACACACACATATATATGAGGGTGTATATGAGATTCAACCTATATCATGATGCATCTAAGATATAACATGTATTTAACGTCTCTCCTTTCTCTCCAAACACTTGGTCACCTCTATCTGTTATCTCTCTCAATCTCACTAGCCTCTCTCATATCCAAAGCCAATCACAATGGATAATAATTAACTAATATGTATCTATGTGCGAAATTGAGAGAGAAACAACCTAATCAGGGCACACGCGCACACATATTTATATATCAGGGTGTATATGAGATTCAACCTATATCATGATGTATTTAAGATATAACATGTATTTAACGTCTCTCCTCTCTCTCTAAACACTTGCTCACCTCTATCTTTTATCTCTCTCAATCTCACTAGCCTCTCTCCTATCAAAAGCCAATCACAATGGATAATAATTATGTAAACTATAACTATTATTCATAATTATGATCCAAACTTTAGCTATTATGAAAATTCATTAACCAAAGTCTTTGTTGTAAATATTTTGTCATGATCCAAGATTTAGAAAGTTATGGTACCTATCTCAACAACATGATAGGTAAGCCAAAACAACTTGCAAAATAAAATACGAAGTAAAAACACGTGAAATTAACATTTAAGAATTAACATAACTCATTAAAGAAATAGCTTTTATAAAACTTTTAAAATGTGTGGAAATGAATACCACACTTTCCAAAACCTGGGCTAGTAAAAGCATATACAAATTTGAATACAACTCCATAAGTCCCAAAAACATCTTAAAGGAGGAAAAAATATAATTAGAAGGATAGTAGAGATCCAAAAATATGCGGACCAACCGAATAGCTTTAGGATCTCGAAAGATACATCTAGACACTGGTATTGATCACCAGCCTGAAGTTCTTATGTTAGCACCTGCATAACAATTTCATGGATGACCAAAATCTGAACTGATGGTGAGAGTTGATCCTAAATGCTCTATCCTAAAACTTGGCAAATGCTACTCATTTATTATTGTAGATACAAGACTTGAAATATGTAATGAAATGAATTGTAACTTTTGCATTATTTTTATAATAGGGTAGTAAGAGATCTCCTATCTAGGTAGATTATAGTAGGTGACCACGTGATCTGACAAGTTGAGTCATGACATACGAACTCCAAATTTGATTATTCTTTTTGTGTTGTTTTAATTTTGATGCCGATATAAGAATAACATCAAACCACCCAAAATAGCTCATTAAATATAGATGATACAATTAAAACACAACAACAAAGAACTCTAAACCCTGAACAAGGACCAAAACACATTTGAGGCCTCCCAAACACAAATCAGTATAGTAAATTACTTGTAAAAAATATTATTGATATAATGGAATCACCAAAACACCTAAAGAGGTAATCTTTAGAGAATGTTGATCGAATTTAACTATTACCTTAGAGATCTCCAAATTTTTAAATAATTAGTAAAAATCATTCAAAATTTACCTTCAACTAAACTAAAAATCATTCTCCAAGCCTAGTAAATTATCATTACTTAAAAATTATCTTGAATATTGACTTTGGTTAACTCTTGTGAGTTGCCAACTTTTAAAACTCAAAAACTCTTTCAAAACTCATCTGGATGCCTTGAAATTCAAACCAATAGCCTTACAAACCCAAAAATTATGTTTTCGAATTAATGGCGTTGACGAAATTCTAATACGATCTGAACTTTTATAAATATTGACTAAAGTCTACTCTATCAACTATGCCAACTTTATAACTTCTAAAATAAATCTCACATAATAGTCAACCAACTATATCAGAAACTATGTTAACCTATTTTTGCATATCATAAATGCCATAATACAACTACTATGCTGGATGAAATGGTCACAATATTCCAAATGTCAAAATTGACTATGAGGGTTGTTATATTTAAAGATTAGATTTAGGTTTATAGTTATAAAATAAAGGTAAGGTTATTTTATATACGTTTAAGCAGTTGATGATTCATAGCAAGAACTAACCCACTCATGATTTTGAGTTGGCAGTGGTAGTTTTTGCTTTAAAGGATTGTAGTTATTACCTTTATGTTATTCATTGTGATCTTTACAAATCATCATAGCATACTATACATCTTCGACTACAAAGATCTCAATTTGAGGCAATGTATGTTGTTGTAGTTATGTAAGGACTACGATATGACGATCCTTTATAATTCGACCAAGGATAATATGGTGGTGGATTCCATGAGTAAAATGGCAATGAGTAAGAGTAGCCCTACCCTATTATGTATTTAGGAGCATCCTTTAGCCTTAGAAATTCAATATTTAGCCAACCAATATATGAAACTTGATATTTTTGAGCCCTAGAGGGTTTTTGCTCATGTGGAGTCCCAGTCTATGCTTTTAGAGAAAATTTGTCATGACCCAAACCATGGCCCTGGCCATGAAAATCATCCCAAACCAATAAAGGCCTAAGATGACCCCTTAGAATTATATCCTCAACATAGTCATAAATATAATTACAGAAATTAACTTATAACATGAAAGAGTTTGATAAACAATGAAATTTTGAAAACCAAATCCAAATCTAGTAACCATAACCCAATGGTGTCTACAAGGCTCTTTTCATAAACATCCACTAAGTCGGGACATGACCCCGACTATGGAAGAAAGGAAGAAATAAAGTGCTAAAACTAAAAAGGGTTAAAAGAAACCAGGCCTTCCAAATGATGGAGGGCTCACCACTTCAACAATTGTGCAATAGAGATACCGAACCACCAAATACTGTACAGGGTCATAATAAAAGCCTTCTGAACCTACATTATTAAACGATTTAACATTTGGGGATGATCAGTATGAATATTATATGAATGTAATCTAAAAAGAAGGGTAAAATATGCAAATTTACCAAAATTAGTCATAAAACGTATATTCAACAATCGTAACTATAATAGGATGTCGAGGTAGGGTCAAGGGACATGTAACATGATCATTTAGAACTTTATCTTGAAATATGTTGACACAACCCAAAATAGGGTCCTGTCGTAATAGGCATCTCAAGTCCAACAAGGATCAGAGATCACCCTGCTACCCAATCCAACCAATCAACAACCATAATGAAATCAAGATAATAACCAAGTCCATATCTATGGCATACCACAACATACCCAAGTACACAGTTTGTCCATACAATGCCTCTAAAACAATTCAAGAATATTCGATCGGGACATGCCTCCAACCATATCCAAAACTAATATCCAAGTCTAGACTAATAAGGAAATAAGAAAAATCAAAGCAAGAAATGTAGCCTTCCGAAGTATGGAAGCTCACCAATTTAAGTAACTACAAGCTGATACCGAGTCCAATCATCGAGTAGGAGTGTAGAAATATGACCAACACCTGGATCACTTGGGGATAGATACAATAGTGAAGATGGTTAATGGTTGGAGAGATAGCATGTAACTCAAGGATAAGGATAAAATGGTGTCAACAGTTCAAAACCATTCAACCAATACATATAACCAATGCAACACCTACATATATATATATATATACCGTGCTGTGGTAGGGAACAACATTAGCATGAACTTTGAAAATATTAACTTGGGCTGCGTAGCATAACCGTCATAGAATAAGGCTCCCACGGGATATATAGGTCTATCTCTCCCCTAGCTAGAAGAGCCCTAGTGCGTGTATGGGGGACTCAAACCTCTCGACATAATTAATGTGACATAGCACCGATGTATACAACATGGGGGACTCGACCCTCCCATTAATATATTTATTCGGGGGACTCAAACCACCAGGTCACGAGACATCTGCACTGGCTAGCGTGGTTTCTAATGTTAGTCCTTTGGACCCTACTTTCACGGTCCGACTACACATCCTTCTTTAAAGGTAATTTAAAACCATAATTTTACGTACACAATCATTAAGCCAATTACTTATCAAAGGAACACCGTTTGTATTGTCATACCAATCCCACTTCAAGAATACAACAATGCCATAACCATTATCATTAAACTTTAGGACTCGAACCCATTGTCAATACAAAGCCATCAATTCCACTCAATAGTTAGGTATTTAAGCCCATTATCAAATAGAGACATAAAAAAATTTAATGTTTAGGGACTCAAACCCTTTTTACCAACTAAACCACCAAGGTGAACATTTATGTCATTATATGGCCAACAAGGCCTTCACAAAATCATTTACCAACCATTCATATTCATTAGGTCAATGATTTAGTTCAAAACATATTTCAATTCAATTTATGGTCACCAAGACCTTTACAAAATCATTCATCCTTCATTAGAATTCTTATACCAAACATTAGTGTCAAATCCAGTTCATCTTATGACTAGTTTATTCTCTTAGGCATGTTCACAAACACTTTGAGGGCATACCATTAACAAGACCAAAATCAAGGTTAAAATCACCAAGTATATAGTAACCCATGACCCATTTGTTAAACCACAATTACCAAGCACCCACATGTGCAAACCATCACCAAAAACATGTATAAGCACAAGTTAAACCAAGAGTAAACAATATTCAACCATATGCAACAAAACCCTGAATTTTAGTTTTCAAATCCAGAACTTAAGAATCAAAATCACACTTTAAACACATGAAATTTATGAACTAATAATGAGGGAAGAGTCACATGCCTTATTCACAAAAATTCATGGCGAGAAACGTAACCCTTGAGCCTCTAGATGAACACTTGTAGAAACCCTAGCCTCAATCTTCAAGAGAGAGTTGGAGAGTGTTTTTGGAATGTTTGATCTTTCAAAAATGTGTTATGATAGGCCACAACATTTTAAAAGGCATGGGGACTTAGGCGTTTTGGGGTGGGAAATATCTGGAATGCCCCCAGCTTAAAAGCTGAAAACTTGGCTGCAGGAGGGTCCAACCACCCTACCAAAATCGTACCCTAGGGTATGAGTGGTACCCTTATCTCGTACCCTAGGCCTCACCTTGGACCTCCATACTGACCAACATACAGCCACACAAGGCTAACTTATATCCTAATATACAAAAGTACCATATGACCCATAGCCTAGACAAAATGCACTAGGCTAAGTTTAGGGAATCATACGACGTAGAAATATACACCTCGTACGCTATCATATGACTTGTCCCTTTAAGTTTTACCTTGTCCAGATACTCAAACTTAGGGGATTCTCTAAGGGTCCAAAGCCAAAGAGTTTCATATCTAGCTTTCACCATTATCTCTTTACCCATGGGCTATATGGATCCGGAACTCCCAAATTGGCAGGGCCCCAGTACATATTGGCAATGGGTATTAAGGGTTAGGAAAAATTCAAAAATAGAATGAGCCATCATACATATTGTCCTTATGTTAAGGACTATCCTCATTTAGCAAATACTATCTGGTCATCCATTTAAGGTATAACATCCCTACCGCCAGCAAACATAGGTTTCAAGCGTTGGTCACAAGGACTTACGCCTTCACGGTGAAGCTATGTAATTTTCTTTAGAGCCCAATTAAAACATCTTTCACATAAAATTTATCAAAGAGTCTTTGATTAGTCATATTCATATTGGTATCGTTATATAAAGACTTGAAAGCTGTTCACATCATGCAAATAAAATATTATCATAAAACATTAATGGCTCCTTAACTTCATCATTACAAATAATAATCATATTTATATTTAAATTGCACAAGAATCTCAAAGAAAATCATGAAATCAGCACTTTCGATATTTCAAAAAGATGGGGTATAATCTTTGTTCATCATCTTAAATTCAAGGCTTTTACAAAGGGTTTGAAAGTAATAACTTCAATTATTTATAATGTTTAGTATTCCCAAATTCATGTAATGAAATGTACTCTTTCAACCATTATTTCAAATCATCAAAACACTTTGCAAGTGGTTAGAAATAACATATAAAAAGGGGAAAATGAATATTTAATATGTATAATGACAATTCTCTAACCTAACTTTAGAACATCATTAAAAAAAAGTAAAAACAATGCAAAATTCATACTTTAAAATAATAATTTAAGTATGGAGTTTTCAACATACCTTTGTTACTGAGAAATTTTGAAAAGGACTTGAATTTAGAGCACTGAGAGTGAAATCCTAAGGAAGAACCCTAATTGACTTTCTTAAGAATTGCGAGGAGGAAGTATATTGATAATCCTTTATAACTGATAGAAAATAAGGGTTAAAGGAAGTGTAAGGTTGTTTAAAAGGATAAAATACCAAAAATCCCCCATCCCAAACCAAAAAGAACAAAATTGATAGTTTAGACCATTGGGCATGGCACGCCCTTATCGCGCCATCCCAAAGGCGTGGCATACCCTTATCGTTGTGTGACAAGGGTGTGGAACGTACTTATCTTGGAGTGACAAGAGTGTGGAACTATTTAATCATAGTCCTTTACTTGTTCTTAGTAAGAGTGTGCCACCCCTTCATGGAACACCTTTATTGCGGACCTTTACTAATTTTGGGTCCCGATATGACTTGAAACACGGTCCAAAAACTCTAAAATGCTCCTTATGGGTCCCGTTACCTTCCCTCATCATGATTCGACTAAAAATCATCATTAAACACTAAGGAGATACCAAATTAAATTCATTGAAAAATCTATGGGGTTAATATGATTATGCTCATTTTCTTGTGCTTTAGACTTCTTAACACCCGAGGTGTTACATTCTCCCCTTCTTAGGATCATTCATCCCCAAATGAGAGATTTGAACCTATTTATCATGATATATGGAAGGACACAGAGGATATCACGAACAAATTTGAAATACACTAAGAGAAAGAATAAGATTCGTACCTTAAGCACTTGTCCATCATTAGAAACAAGAATGGGTACTTAGCTTTCATATCCTCTTTCGAATCCCATGTAGCTTCCTTTACCTTTTGGTTCCTTTACAACACCTTTATCATAGCCATTTTCTTGGTTTACAACTTCTGAACTTGCCTATCCAAGATTTCAATCTGGATTTCCTCATAGGACAATGAATTTGTAACACCTATATCCTTAACAAGAACCAATAAGGAAGTATCACCCACACACTTTTTGAGCATGGTCACATGAAAAATAAGATGAACTAATGCCAAGATCATTAGTAATTCCAATTCATAGGAACATTTTCAATTCTCCTCAAAATTTGATATGGATTAATGAAATGGGGACTCAGCTTCCCTGTAACGCCCTGAATCTGGTACCCAGAATGTTATACGGTGCTCATGACCCCGAAGGACCACAAGCTAACCCATGATTGAAATTTGTAATTGAGCACTGAATAATATACTGTAAATATATGAAGTATAAGCTGTAAGGTCATAAGGTTCAAAACTGAACTAATACTGAATATAAAATAATATCTTAATGGGGTATAAAAATACCCAAAACTAAAATAAATTGTCTGAAACATGTTGTAGTCTGAAGCCTCTAAACTGTCTAAAATCTGTGGAGTTAATGGGACATGTCCCAACTAACTCCAAACTACTGAAATAATAAAGTAATAAAATAATTATGCTATCCTTGAATGATGAGGACTCACTGCTAGTCTGGCTGCTGAACATTTGCTCTACTAAGGATGCTTGGGAGCTCGTGCTTCTAAACCTACAATATAAAGCACCATAGCACAAATGCATCAGTAAGATTGAATATTCTAGCATGCAAGTGAGGTAAGATGAATGCAAAGGGTTCATATGTATGAACAGTACTAACTGACTGTATACATAAATGTGAGAATATATGCATGAATACATAACTGTAACTGAGGTTGTGATAGGACTAGATACCGAGTTCTAACTACTGAATCTACTGACAACATGGATTTATTGATATATAAGTTTACTAGTAACTGATAACTGAAAGACTATTTTTGATAGTCCTGATTATAAATAACTAATCTAAGTGTTATAGAGAGCTGGATGACTATATCTGACAGTCCTGAAATCTGATGGAACTAGCTGAGTTTTGTACTGAGCTGAGTGACTGTGTCTGACCGTCCTAATTGTTATAGAACTGGATTGAGTTCTATTCTGAAGATTGAATCTGAAACTTAAACTGTGGGAGGTAATAATCTAACAGACATGCCCCAAATTTGAACTGGTGGGGTCCAACCTATAACCTCAGCTGGAAGGGTATCCATACCGTGCCATGAGTAAAGATAAGCTGTGAGTAAACCCTCTTTGACAGGGAGCTCTTCCGTCAACCCCTTCTATAAGGAAAACTCAAATGAGATGTATAGTGCCTAGACTCGTAGGGGTACATCTCAACCTACGCTGACTACGTAGTTCTGGAATGCAGGGATGCTACTAAGGATCACACCCTCAACTGGCTGATAGTGTGTGTCCTCATCCCTTGGTTCACTCAGTGCTGAATCCTACTCCCAACTGAATAGACACAGAACTGATTTCCTAGTTCATACTAGGCTGGACTGATCAGTTACTAATATTATTGATTAACTAGATTGATCTGAGTTCACTGGATTTTCATTGATTGACGAAATACTACTAAATTTTGTTAATTGAAAGAATGCTACTGAGTTCTGCTAGCTGACTGAGTTTACTAAGGTCTGAATTGAATACTATTGAGACATGATGACTGACTGAGATCACTGATGATGGCTTGACTGAGAGTATCTCAAAAACTGACACTGGCTCTAGGAACATAGCTAAACTGTCAGGTGCAAGTACCCCCAGGACTTGATAGCAAGAAACTGACTATACATGACAACACTTGCATATTTGATAATTGTAAACAACTCATAATACAATCAATGAGGTATTTTATCAAGCATTTGAGAGTCAGGAATTCATACATGGATAGGAATGCGCATTAGTGTGTCATAATTCATTCACTAAGACCTTCCATCAAGCACTAAGAATGCATTAACTTGTACCTAAATGGGGATTTCTTGTCAACATACTATAACATCAATATTTCATTCACATAGGCATTTTGTCAAACATATGGGGAGCATGCTTTGATCACACAATAATCAATCCATCTTATTACCATGGCTACATCATTGAACTTGAAAAATGAAGGGTTTATCACGAACATCTTGTAAATTATCACATACCAGATTCAATTCTTGTAATTAATAGTTTATGACATGAATCAAAACCCAACAATAATATAAACACAAATTTCAATTCAATTAAATCATGAACATTCATAAATACACAATCTTTGAATTGAAAAGGGATCCTTGAGCTTCACGGGTGAAAGGACCCATGAATCAACACTTAACATACCTTGATTGTGAGTTTCGTGAAGTTCTTGGAGGGATTCTTGAGATTTACATTTGAAACTTGGGGCTAGGGTTTACTATCTTTGAGAGAGAGTGATTTATTTCTTGTGAGATATGGGTAAACAATGAGATAATAGGTCTTTTTTAGGGTTTAATGTCGTGTATAGGCTAATTTGGGGTTTTTGGAATTTACCAAATAGCCCCTGAAATTAAATGACGGAACCTAAAAAATCCTGATTTTACATGCTGGCGCAACACGGTGAAATTGCGCCAGCTCACTGGAAACTGGACAATTGGGAAACTGATTGGTGGTGCGATGCGGTGAAAATTGCGTTGCCACCTTGGTTGCGAACTATAATGGCACCTCTACGCGGTGGAATCACGTTGGTGCATTGAAAATTGGCAATTATGAAATCGAGCCTTAGCGCGATGCGCCAATATCATGGAGGCTTACTGGTTTTTGACAAATGCCATTTTGGCTGGCTCCATGACGCGCTAAAGTACTAGGTGGTACACTGTCTTACTAAAATGGCTCTAACTCGTTGCCCGAGTGTCAGTTTGAGGAAAATTTAGCATCGACGGAAAACTTATTCAATTTCCCACATGATAAAAAGTCCAAAACTTGAAAATTCCATAAGTACAAAAGTGTATTCATCTTCATCGTAAGTCTTTAACATTTTTGGTATGATTGTAAGCTAGGTAGAAGTACAGGGTATTACATTCCCCTTCTTTCCAAATCTGATAACTCATTTCATAGGAGAAACCTTTAAGAACAACCAATTCTTGACGTCAAACTCCAACTCCTTTTGCCTAACATCCGTAAAAGACTTTTGGCAACGCAGAGCAATCATAAGTATTTATCGAATTACCTTTACCTTCTCCACCGCCTAGTATACTCGATCAGACCCAAAAAACCTGGTCTCACCCACCTCAAACCAACTAATTGGAGACCTGCACCTCCTACCATAAAGGGCCTCCAAAAGGATATTTAAATGTTGGATGATAACTATTATTAGACGCAAATTTAATAAGTAGTAAATGGTACACCCATTTTTCTTTAAAGTCAATTACACAGGTTCTTAGCATATCCTCTTGAGTTTGAATATTGTGCCCCACTTCTCCATCCGTATGAGGGTCGAAAGTAGTACAAAGGTTCACCTGAGTGCCCAACCCCTTTTGAAAAGAATACCAAAAATAAGAAGAAGTTGCATACATTGGTAAAAAATAATGGACACAGAGGCCCTATGCAACTAAACTACCTCTTGAATAAATAATCTTGCATAATCCTTTCCCGAGTAATTAGTCCTTATAGGGATGAAGTGATCTGACTTTTTCATTTTATACACAATGACCCAAATGGAGTCGTATTGATTTAAAAACCGCAGAGGACCAGTAAAAAATCCATATTAATCTTTTCCCACTTCTACATTGGCAATTCTATCTCTTGAGAGGTGCCTCCTGGCCTCAAATGCTCAACCTAGTTTTGTTGACAAAGCATATACTTGGCAATAAAATTTTCTACATCCCTCTTCATATTATTCCACTAATAAATTTCTTTCAAGTTGTGATACATCTTCATCGAACTTGGATGAAGCGTATATCTGAACACATGAGCTTCAGCCAAAATCCTTTTCCATAACCCATCTGCATCAGGAACACACAACCTTCCTTGGTATCTTAGAATGCCATCTCCCCAATCTAGAATCCCATCATTTTTTGCTGCCCCATACCATCATTGATTTGCATAAGTGTGGGATTCAGAACCTATTTCTACTTAACTTCAGCCCCATGGGATGACTTAGCCACTTCCTAAACAATCACTCCCCCATTATTAGAGTCTAAAGTATGAACTTCCAAATTGGCTAGCCAGTGAATATCCTTCACCAATTCCCTATTCTTCTCCGAAACATGAGATAAGATCCCCATGGACAACTTTCTTAGAGCATCAACAACAACATTAACTTTACCTGGGTAGTAGTGCAGGCTCATGTCATAATCCTCAAGAAATTTGAGCCATCACCTCTGCCTGTGGTTTAATTCCTTTTGAGTGAAAATGTGCTACAAACTCCTATGATTCGAGTAAATGTGTATGTGCAACCCATACAAGTAATGGCGCCAAATCTTTATTGGAAACACCACAGCTGCCAACTCTAGATTGTGAGTCAGGTAGTTCCTTTCATGCACCTTAAGCTGCCTGGAAGCATAAACTATAACCTTTCTATGCTGTATCAACACATAACTCAACCCCATCCGAGATTCATCATAATACACCACAAACCCTTCAATACCCTTGAGTAGGGTCAAAAAAGAAACAAAATTCAACTTATTCTTCAACTTAACAAAACTACCTTCACAAGCTTCAGATTAAAGAGACTTTACCTTTTTTGAGTCAACTTCATAAGTAGAAAAGGGAGAGATAAGAAATCTCTACAAATCTCCTATGATAACATACCAAGCCTAAGAATCACCTAATGTCACGAGGAGTCGTAGGTCTAGGCTTCTTCTTAACCACCTCAATATTTTGTGGATCCACTTTAATCCCTTCACTGGATATGATATGCCTAGAAAAGTCATAGCATTTAACCAAAATTCACACTAATAAAATTGTGCATATAATTCCTAATTATTAAGGGTCTGCAACACAATTTGGAGATGATTTACTTGATCCCCCTCTCTTTTTGAATACACCAAGATGTCATCAATGATATCTATACTGAATAAATCCAAAAACTGTCTGAATAACTAGTTCATAAGTTCCATATAAGCAGTTGGGGCATTAGTCAATCCAAAAGACATAACCAAGAACTCGTCATGGCCATAAAAGGTTTGGAAAGCAGTATTGGGAATATCAACCTCTCTAATCTTCAATTGATGATAACCTGAACAAAGATCTATCTTAGAGAAACACTTGGCACCCTGAAGCTTATCAAAGAGGTCATCGATTCTAGAAAGAGGGTACTTATTTTTCACTATAATCTTATTCAACTAATGATAGTCTATTCTTGTTCAGAGAGACACATCTTTCTTTCACATGAAAATCATAAGAGCACCCCAAGGAGAAACACTAGGATGAATTAAACCCTTAAAAATGAGATCATTCAATTGCTCCTTTAGTTCTTTTAGCTCTGCCGGAGCCATCCTGTAAGTAAGAATAGAAATGGGGAACGATCCATAGACGATCAATCCTAAAGTCTATTTCCCTATTCGGAAGGATCCTAGGAAGATCATCGGGGAAAACTTTGGGAATCTCATTAACTATAGAGATGGAATGTAATGAGGGACTTTCAAAGTTATAATCCCTGACCCAAAATTGGTGGAAAACACCCTTTGGATATGAATTTTTAGGATCTAAGATAAGAAATAAACCCCCTTTTTGGAACTAGGGAACTCCTCTCCCATTCTATAAGTGGTTCGTTAAAAAAATGGAATGTGACCTTTCAGGTCCTACAATCCAGAGAAGCATAACACAAATAAAGCCAATCCATCCCCAAGATCACATCAAAATCCATAATATCCAGATCTATTAAATCTACCAATGTCTCCCCATGAAAGAGAGACACCACACAACCCTTATAGACCTTTCAAGCAATAGTAGACTCACCCACTAGGGTAGAAACTGAAAATGGCTAAAAATACTCTCAAGACCAAAAAAATATGTAAAACCACATAAAGAGTCACATTAGATAGGTGGAACCAGGATACAATAAGACATAAATAGCATGAGAGAAAAAAAATAATGTATACGGTGAAGACATCAAGGGATGCCTCTGATTCCCTATGAGTAGAGAGTACGTGAATGTTCTTTTTACAATTTTATATCCTTAAAATGGGGTCCTTAGCTATGGGAGCTGGGTAGTGGCAACCAAAACTTTATTAGCCCAGTCGCCACCTTAGCTGAAGGGAAATCTCACTGAATTTGACCGAGCTGACCATATCAATGACACACACTAATTCTGTAGTAACAAAAACCATGATGAAGCTTTCCACAATTGTAGCAACATAGGTAAGGTGAGCCCCACTAAACTAGATTGGGCACCCTGTGCCCTAGGACCATCGCTAAACTGAAAAAACTAATCACAAAAGTACTAGGAGCAGGAGTACTAGAGAACGAATAAAATTTTCCCAGTTCTTCTTCTTAGGTTATTGAATACCCTTTTTCCACTATTCTGCTGACTCATACCCTACTTTCCATACCTAAACTTCTTATGGGGACTTTCTCCATTTTTATGTGCTTTCTCTTCTCATCTTCCATCTGTTTCATATAAATCACTAATCTTGATATATCCATGTCATTAACCAGCTGTCACAACCTAAACCAGGGCCTAGCTAAGATGGGTATCTCAAGTCAACCATAGACTGGAGACCACCCCCTTAACCCAACCTCACGAGCACAATAATAGTAATAATAAAATAATGTAGAAACCAAATAAAGAAAAATAAGAAGATGAATGAATAACTCAATTACACGAAGAGTCAAAACAACAACTAACCAACTCATATTTGTACACAATAACCTCTAAAACTAGAATATCAAATAGGTCAGGACCTACCCTCGACTATGGCCAAAAGAATCCAATAATATCAAGTCAAAATAAAAGAATATGGAAATGATACGGTCTTCTAAAGAATAGAGACTCACCACTTCACATCTACTTAATGAACGTGCTAATCTACCTAATGCAGCACAGGGGTAAAAGAAGTATCTTCGAACCTTTCATTATAAAAAAATATAGCATTCGAGGATGGTTAGCAAGGTGAGCACTAGCATGTAACTCAAGGAAGGGATAAAATAATACCATAAACAACTCAGACCAACCATTCAAAAACCATATGCATGCATTTATATATACATATATAAGATGTCGAGATAGGGAACAAGGTTTAGCATGAGATTTAAAATCCATTAACCTAGACTCTGTAGCTCTAACCATCCTAAGGTCACCCACAAGCTATGTGGGTTCAGCTGCCCCTGCTGAAAGGGTCCCAGTGCATCTTAGCCACACGAACCAGGAAAATTCATGGAAGGGACAAAGCCACCGAGGCTCCAACCATTCATATATATATATATATATATAATATGTGAACTATGCATTTGGTCATAAGGAATCCAACATTGACAAACTTTGGTTTCTAGTATCGGTCCATCTGGGACCTCCACCTTCCTCGGTGAGCTACACAATTCTTTTTAAGCCTAAATTAAAACCATTTAGCAGATAATTCCAACAATTAACTTAGAAGTCATTCATTAAGGCATTAACCACTTGGTATCCTCATACCAATACGCTTGCAATCTAAATTGTACATGCCAAATCAATTCACACAACCATATTGAATTTCTAAGTTCTAGTAAAAATCAATCCGTGCACACCAAGGTCAACCAAATTCATTTAAATAACCATTTATCCATTAATGCAACACATTGAGTTCAAAAACAAGCTAAACCATGCCATTTTCAATAATTTAAATCAAATTCATAAAGTGGGTTGAGGTTCATACAATTTACCGATAAAAATTCATTCAATTTGGGGAAACCCATGTCCCCCATTCCAACCATTTAATTAAAGTACCAGTTTAGTCCCAAAAACACCAACTGAAAGCATGAATAATCAATTCAAATAATGGGACAAGTCATTTAACCAATAAAACCCAAAACCCCTCAACCCAATTTCAAGACTCATAATTTAAATCATATGGAAATCCATCAAATAAATGCCAGAATGAAAAATTAAGGTTTGGGGAAGAGATACATGCCTAAAACACACAAGAATTTGTAATCAATTTAATGTTTGGACCCTAGATGATGAATGCATAGTGAAACCCTTAATTTATTTTGGGTTTTGTGTTTGAGAGTGAAATAGGGGGATTTGATCTTTGAAAACTGATGAGAATGGGACTACTTTATGTTTAAAAGTCGTGGAAAAGGTGAAAATATCAAAACCCCCTCATTCCAAGTGAATAAGAACAAAACTACATGAAAATTACACCTTCCAGCATGCCAATATCACAAAGACTATCCTTCGTGCGATGCTAATATCACGGAGGGTAGCCTCCATGATACAGTGATATTGCGGACCCTCATCACCTCAAAGTCCCAAAATGACGCCAAACCCTTTCTGAAAATTATGGAACTTTTCCCAAACACCCTTTTAACAATCCTAAACACAATTCAAGTAAAAAATTGATATTTCAAACATGGGAAGGTAAAAAATAATTGATCAAAAATTTAAGGTTCTTACATTATCCTTCCCTTAGGATCATTCATCCTAGAAAGATGGGTTAGGACACTTTTAGCATGAGAATAGTAAGAATACACCAGAATTAAATGAAAAATGAACTCATACCTTAAGCACTTTCATCCAACCCAGGGAACATGAATGGGTATTTAGCCTTCATATCTTCCTCAGCTTCCCATGTAGCCTCTTCTACCTTTTGGTTTCTCCAAAGGACCTTCACCGAAGTTACATCCTCAGTCCTCAATCTACAAACTTGCCTATCTAATATCTCAACCAAGATTTCTTCATAAGATAGGGAATCTATAACACCAAAATCCTCAACAGGCACTATCAACGAAAGATCACCCACACTTATTTTTAGCATAGACACATAGAACACGGGATGAATAGAACTTAAACTTGCAGGCAAGTTCCACTTATATAAAACATTCCCAATTATCTTCTAAAACTTATATGGACTAATGTAACGGGGAATGAGCTTCCCCTTCTTCTTAAATCTCATGACTCCTTTCATAGGAGACATCTTTAAGAATACCCAATCATTCACTTTGAAATCCAACTCTCTTTGTCCCAAATTTGCATAGGACTTTTGGCGACTTTGAACAATCTTAAGTCTTTCTCTAATCACTTTTACCTTCTCCATGGCTTGGTAAAAGAAGTCAGAACCAAAAAACCTAGTCTCAACAACTTCAAACCATCCAATGAGAGACCTATACCTCCTACTATAAAAAGCCTCAAAAGGAGCCATCTGAATGCTCGAATGATAACTATTATCACATGCCAACTCAATAAGAGAAAAATGATCAACCCAATTACCCTTAAAATCAATCACACATTCCCTTAGCATATACTCCAATGTTTGAATAGTATGCTCCACTTGCCCATCCATCTGAGGGTAAAAAATGATGCTAAGGTTCACCTGTGTATCCAAATCTTTCTAAAAAATGCCATAAGTGAGTTAAAAATTGCATACCTCAGTTGAAACAATGGACACTGGCATACCATGCAATTTTAAAATCTCCTAAATGAATAACTTAGCATAATCCTCTCCTGAGTAGTTAGTCCTGACAGGCAAAAAGTGAACGGACTTAGTCATCCTATCGATAATAACCCAAATCGAATCATACCAATTGCGAAACTGAGGAAGACCCATGATTAAATCCATATTAATCATATCCCACTTCTACATAGGCAACTCTATCTCTTGAGACATGCCACCATGCCTCAAGTTCTCAATCTTAACTTGCTGACAAACTATACACTTAGCAACATAATTTGCTACATTCTTCTTCATATTGTTCCACCAGTAGATTTCTTTTAAGTCATGGTAAATCTTAGTAGAACTTAGATGAATTATGTATCGGAACTCATGAGCCTCAGTCAAAATCCTTTATTATAGCCCATCAATATTAGGATCACATAATCTACTTTGGTACCCCAGAATACCATCTCCTCAATATCGAATGCCATAACCTTTTGCTAACCTACATCATCTTTAATCTGTATAAGTATGGGATCAAAAGTTTTCTTCTTCTTCACCTCAGCACCAAGAGATAATTTGGTCACTTCTTGAATAATGACTCCTCCATCCTAAGAGTCCAAAAGACGAACTCCTAAGTTAGACAATCTGTGAATGTCTTCACTAATCCACTTTTATCCTCATCAACATGGGATAAGATCCTTATTGATAACCTACTAAGAGCATAAAAAATAACATAAGATTTACCTGGATGGTAGTGGAGACTCATAACATAATCCTTAAGTAATTCAAGAACCTCCTTTGATTGAGATTCAACTCTTTCTGTGTGAACATATACTGCAAGCTCTTATGATCCGAATAGATATCCACATGCACCCTATATAGATTGTGGTGCCAAATCTTCAAAGCAAAAACCACAAGAACCAACTCTAGATCAAGTGTTGAATAGTTCCTTTCATGAACCATAAGCTTCCTAGAAGAGTAGGCCAGAACCTTACCATATTGTATCAACACACAACATAGTTCCACATGGGACACATCAAAAAATACAACAAAATCATTAGTACCCTCTGTCAAGGTTAAAATTATTGTAGAATTTAGTTTATCTTTAAACTTCTCAAAGCTACCCTCACAAGCATCAAAAAACAAAAACTTAACCTTTTTGAGTCAATCTAGTCAATGGAGAAGTAATCGAAAATAAACTCTTAACAAACCTCTTATAATACCCGGTCAAGCCTAAGAAGCTCCTAATATCGGTCAGAATCGTGGGTCTCAGCCACTTCTTCACCATATCAACTTTTTGTGGATCCACCTTGATCCCCTCACTAGAAACAACATAAGCAAGAAAAGTCATAACATCCAACAAAAACTCACACTTAGAAAACTTAGCATGCAACCTCTAACCCTTAGTGGTCCGTAATATAATTCAGAGTTAATTGGCATGATCCATCTTACTCTTAGAATACACTATGATATAATTGGTGAAGACAATAACAAACAAGTCCAAAACTTAACTAAAAACCCAATTCACAAGATCTGTGAACACAGTTGGAGCGTTAGTCAACCAAAATGACATAACTAAAAACTCATTGTGACTATATCGTATTTTGAAATAAGTCTTGGGAATATCAACCTCCCAAATTATCAAATGATGATAGCTCAATGAAGATCAATCTTATGAAAGCATCTAAGGCCCCGAAGCTAGTAAAAAAGAGCATCAATCCTAGGAAGAGGGTACTTATTCTTCACTGTTACCTTATTCAACTGACGATAGTCTAAACAAATTTGAAGAGACCCATCTTCTTTTTGCATGAAAAGCATAGGAGAACTCCATAGAGAAATACTAGGTTAAATGTCCCCTTTATTAAGAAGATCTTTCAATTTCTCCTTTACCTCTTTTAATTTAGTTGGAGCCATTCTATAAGGAGGAATGGAAATAAGATGAGTATCTAGTAGTAGACAAAATCCCAAAATTTATCTCCCAGTCAGGAGGAATCCCAGGAAAATCATTGAAAAACACTTTAGGAAATTCATTAACCATAGGGGCTGAATACAAAGAAGGACTTTCAGAGTCAAAATCCTTAACCTAAACTAGATTGTATAAACACCCCTTTGAAATTAATTTCTGAGCTCTAATAAAGGAAATTATCTCCTTTTAGGCACTAAAGAACTCCTTTCCCACTCTAATATTGGTTTATTAGGAAAATGGAAATTGACTTTTTGGGTCCTACAATTTAGAGAAGCATAATATGAATGAATCCAATCCATCCCTAAAATATCGAAATCCACTAATGTCTTCTTATAGAAGATAGACACCAGACAACCCCTATTAATTTTTCTAGCCATAATAGAATCACCCACTAGGATAGATACATAAAAGGGGTCAAAAATACTTTTGGGTTCAAAACCAGAATGCACAGCCATATAAGTCATCATGTAATAAAGGGTATACCCCAGATCAATCAAATATTACACATCACGAGAGAAAAGTTACACGTATCAGTAACAACATCTGGAAATTACTCAAAATCCTAGAGGGTAGCAAATACATAGAGGAGATTTCAGCCAGTATTGATACCAAAAGTATCAGTTTTTGGTGCACAAGCTGAAGATGTGGCAACTAAATCTTTATTATATTCGATAGAAACCTTGGCTGAAGGACAATCCCACTGCATGTGACCAATCTAACCATTATTATAGCACCGGTTCCTCTCCTGCTTACAATAACCATGATGAAACTTCCCACAAAAATGGAAAAGATGATAAGGTTGGGCTGACTGGGCTCAACTATCCCGAGATTGGGCACCCTGTACCTTAGAACCACCACTATTCTAAGAACGATGGTCCTTGAAAGGCTTAGAATAAGGAGCACTAGAGGATGAATAAGAATTGCTCCAGTTCTTTTTCTTTGTCCACTATTTTTCATTTCTCCCACTGTTCTGCTGACCCCTACTCTACTATGAATACCTGTACTTCTTACTCTGCCACTCCCCAATATCTACCTATTTCTTATTTCATCCTCAACCTGGTGTATATAAACCATAAGTGTGGAGATGCCATATCATTGTTCAATGTTGCAGCCTTATACTCCAATACAAATTCTTGGGATAACCAAGAAGCAAAATTCCACATCTTGGATCTCTGGTTAGAAACCAACTCTGGAGAATAATGAGATAGTTTCTAAAATCTTAATGCATATTCCTTCACACTCATCTTTCCTTACTTTAGATTAACAAGCTCCCCAGCCTTAGACTCCCTCAACTCTTGACAAAAGAAGTGATGAAGAAAGGCACCTAATAACTCATCCCATAATGTTGGCTCTGCATCATCACCCCTAAACTACTCCCACTCCTCATACCACTAATAAGCTATGTCTTTCAGCTGATATATAGTAAACTCTACACCTTTAGAATCATTAGCATGAATCACATTGAAAATATTCTCCATCTCATCCATAAACCCCTAAGGATCCTCCTCAAACTTAGTCCCTATAACTGTTGGGAGATTCAACCTTATGAACTAGTCACCTGAGTGACCTAAGATGAAGGAGCAATAAAACCAAACAATTCAATTGATGAGGCTAAGATGTTACTGTAATAACCCAAAAATCCAAGCCAATGCTAGAGGCATATTTCAAGTTCTTGCATAGTACATTATGGTTCTTTGATAGGTTTTTAAGTTAGTTTGATATATATTAAGGTCTCAAATAACTCCCAGCTATTAGACGAATCAAAATAATCCTTACCGATTGAATTTCGTATAAGAATGTTACTTTAGTCAAATTCAAATGAGCATATCTTTTGATCTACTCAGAATTTTCCAGTGCATAACCCACCAAATGGTAGGAAATTGAATTAGCTTTCCAACGATACCAAGTTTCCCAAAATTTGATACTCGAGAGAGAAGTTATAGAAATTTTAGTGCAAAATAGAATCCCAACGTGATAAGGCTGCGTCGCGATGATGGCTATTTTTATGTTCATCCTTTTTATAGTGTGTCACCGTGATAAGCACCAAACCACACCAAGGGGAATTTTTGTAGTTGTCAATTTCTAGTTAGGCATCGCGATAGCTATCACTTCGCACCAAAAATCCAATTGGGAACTGTCCGTTTCCAGTGGTGCAACGTGATAAAACCACATTCTGTTGCTGGGCAAAATAGGGTACTTACATTTTGCAGTGGCATGAGCGATTTTACCGCATTGCACTGGAGCTAAAAATCAGGATTGTTAGTTTTGCCACTTACATTTTAGGGACCATTTGATGTTTTCCCAAAGCCCCTAATCCATTCAAACACGGGATTTAAGCCCTAATAAAGCATTAATTTCTCATTATTTGACTATTCTCTCAAATTAAATTAATCTCCCTTCAAAACACAAAACCTTAGACTTCAAAATTCAAGATCAAATTTTAAGAACTCACCATCAATTCTCACAAATTCATCAACCTAGGTATGTTAAGTGTTCATCCACTGGTTCCTTTCACCCATGGAGTCCAAGTATTCTCTTTTAAATTTAAAGTTGTGATCTTTACAAGTTATTATTATTTTAAATTGTGATTTTAACCATGAACTCCCATAAATCAAAATTCTATAGCATGTTTACACGAAATTGAGGTTGTTTATCAGACCCCACATGTTTTAATATTGCTATTTACTGAATTAAATCATAATTAAGTGTTATTGATGTTGAAATCATGCTATTACTCCAAGTTTCTGACTATTCCTATGATTAGCTTAAACTATGAAAATCAAGTGTTTGATAAAATGCCTACAAGAATGAATATTTGATAAAAGCTTTCATGTTATGTCCTCCAAGGTTAAGTACTATTTTACTATTATTGCTATTGAGTCCTGGGGGTTATGAATACCTAAAAACTTAGCTGTTTACCTAGTCTCAGTATCTCCAAAATAGTTTCAGAATATGTTATGAACATTATCAGTTCAGTCAGTCATTAGAATTAGTTACACTTAGAACAGTTCAACATTTTGAGTCAGTTCAGTTGGGAGTAGGATTTAGCATCGAGCGAGTGTAGGGATGGAAGCTTCCCAATCAGATAGGTAGAATCGTTAGTACCAATCCCTATACTCAAGAACTACATAGCCAGCGTAGGGTATGAAAAGTCACCTGTCAGATCAGGCTTGACTACCTCGCAGGGGTCACCTGTCAGTTTTGGCTTGACACCCATAGTCCTTCAGGATGGTACATCAGTATAGTTGATCCACACAGCCAGCATTAGTACCAGTGGTACGGTACTAACACCGTTCTAATTGGGGTTATAGGTTGGACCTCGATTAGCTTAGATTGGGGAATATCTGTTAGATAATAGCTCCTATAGTCTCAGTCCAATAATTATTTCAGTAATTCAATTTTAGTTGCTTGACCATAGCATACAAATATCAGTGATTTAGTTATTAGATTTTAGTATTTACAGATTATATTCAGAATATATTATATGCTTGGTCATGCATCCTCAGTACTTACAGATTTTATGTTTCCTCAGTTCTTAAAAATTTCACGTATCCTCAGTATCTACAGATTTCATGTGCTCTATTTTGTACTTTATGTTATATATATATATATATATATATTCAGATAGTTTTTATTCATGTTCATGAAACCATGCATATTAGCCTACCTCATTTAGCATACTAGTACATTCAAAGTACAGATTACATACTCTTTTCTTATGCTATGATGTATCATATCATAGGTTTAGATGCCCAGTTCCTAGATCGCACATAGACTTCCTAAATAATCAGCCGAAGCAACGGTGAGTCCTTATATTTTGAGAAAAGACTATTTTATTTCATGCTTTTAGTTCAGTAGTTAGTTGCAGTTAGTTGGGGTTTGTCCCATCAACTCATATTCAGTCAATTTAGAGCCTTTAGGACATTTCAGATAGCTAGTCATTTATCACTATTTTATTAGATTCAGACAGTTATTTTCCAGGATTTATAATTTAGTATTGTTTTAAGTTTCTAAAACCTTATGGCTTATTAGTTGTTCTTCCGCATATGTTATTATATTATCCAGTGCTCACTGCAGGTACTAGCTCTTGGGTTAGCTTGTCGTCCCCCAAGACTATAAGCACCACATGGCACCCAAGGTGTACTCTTGGGGCATTACAAACTTGGTATCAGAGCCTAAGGTTTTAAATTGTCATAGAAAGTTTGAAATCCACATAAGTAGAGTCTTGAACATGGGTGTGAAGCGCGCCACACTTATGGATGAGAGGCTACAATGTGTTTTAAGAAAAGTTTTCCTTCTTTCATTATTTATGTCATGAAACTGAGTATGAGCTCATGTTAAACTCTCTGTCTAATCTATTCTTCCTTCTATTTACAAAATATGCCTCCAAGAAAAACAAATGGAAGAAGAAACGTAAGCCAGCCAATACCTCTGCCCATTCAGGAAGATCCCTTGAATAAGCATGTTTCTTATGTAGAGTTTAGGGCTGTATTCACTACTCTAGACCATTATCAAGGAGCTAAAAATGCTCAACCATCCACTGTTCTAGCCAATCTAGTGGCTAATACTGCCACAAATAGGATTCGGGACTTCACCCAAATGAATCCTCCTCTATTTTTGTGATCTAAATCTGAAGAGGATCTACAGGAGTTATTAGACATGGTCTAGAAGGTAACATATATTATGGGGGTAACTTCTATTGATAGTGTTGAGTTAGTTGACTATCAGTTTCAAGGTGTGGCTTATACATGGTTTAAGCAGTGGAAGGTAGATAGAGGCACAGTTGCAGGACCTATAGAATGGGAAGAGTTTGCTACAACTTTCTTAAATAGATTCTCCCTATTGGAGCTGAGAGAAGACAAGGTGTTGGAGTTTATTAACTTGAGGAAGGGAAACATGAGTGTGAAGGAGTATCCCATCAAGTTTATTCAGTTAGCTAGGTATGATCTTTATGTGGTAGCCAATAGCACGTCTAAGATAAGTAATTTTGTGTCTGGTATATCTGACAGTATGGTTAAGGAGTGTAGGACTACAATACTAATTAAGGATATGGAATTTTCTAGGTTTATGGTCCATGCTCAATAAATTGAGGAGCAAAATACTAAGAAGAGAGAGACGAAGAATAAGAGAGCTAGAATGGGTAGCATTAATTTCAATTAGCCAAGGTTAGAAGGTAGTCACCGTCCTGGGGTACTAACACCCTTCTAACTGGGGTTACAGGTTGGAATCCGATTTCTTAGATTGGGGCATGTCTATTAGATTATAGCTCCTATAGTGTCAGTCCAGTAATTTGTTCAGTAATTCAGTTTCAGTTGCTTGACCATAGCATATAGATATCAGTGATTCAATTATCAGATTACAGTATTTTAGTATTTACAGATTATATTTAGAACATGTTATATGCTTGGTCATGCTTCCTTAGTACTTACAAATTTCATGCATCCTCAGTACTTACAGATTTCACATATCCTAAGTATCTATAGATTTGATGCACTCTATTTAGTACTTCATGTTATATATATATATATTCAGATAGTTATTATTTATGTTCATGAAACCATGCACATCAGCCTACCTTATTTAGCATACCAGTACATTCAAAGTACTGATCGCATACTTTTTTCTTATGCTATGATGTATCATATCATAGGTTCAGATGCCTAATTCCCGAATCGCGCATAAACTTCCCAGACTATCAGCCGTAGCAGCGATGAGTCCCTATATTTTGAGGATAAACTTTTTTATTTCATGCTTTTAGTTCAGTAGTTAGTTGGAGTTACTTGGGGCCTATCCCATCAACTCATATTCAGTCAGTTTAGAGGCTTTCAGACATTTTAGATAGTCAGTCAATTTATCTTTATTTTATCAGATTCAGACAATTGTTTTACAAAATTCATGATTCAGTATTGTTTTCAGTTGCTAAAACCTTATGGCTTATCAGTTTTTCTTCTATTTATGTTATTATATTATTTAGTTCTCATAACAAGTACCAACTCATGGGTTATCTTGTGGTCCTCCAAGACTATAAGCACTGTGTGGCACCCAGGGTGTTCTCTCGGGGCATTACAGTTACCAACTGGATGAGAAAATGAATATACCAGTGGAACTCCACATTTGAGATGTGCCCCTATGGAATCAAATCTAAGTATCGCAAGCTTAAGAAGCTCGAGAAGGACTATTAGGGACTGGTGGAACTCCACATGGAGCAGTGCAATCTTGGACAGGGACCCTAGACTAGGTTTGTACTCAATACACAGGGCGAGCCCCCTCCATATTGTCCTCAGGTAGGACAAAGTTCCTAGCAAAGTTTCTATAAACATCAAATCTTTTGGGAGGCATGATTTGAAATGTGAGGAAGCCAAGAGTTAGATAAGTTTCATAACAGTAGACTCTATGGCCCAAAAATAAAATACAATAAAGGAAAACATTCCTAAATTCCTTGTAGCCTTTTATTTATAAGTGTGTCATACTACACACCCGTAAAAAGGATTCTACTCGACACGGCTTTGTGGATACCCTACGAATCTAAACTGTGCTCAGATACAAAGCTTGTCACGACCTAAACTAGGGCCTGGCGGTGATATATATCTCAAGTCCATCATGGACTGGATACCATCCCCTTAACCCAACCCCAAAAGCATAATAATAGTAATAATAAAACAACGTGAAAGCTAACTAATTAGATATAAGAATATGAATTAATAACTCAACGATATTAAGAGTCAAAACAACCACCAACCAACCTACATTTGTCCACAATAGTCGCTAAAACTAGACTACCAAACAGGTCGGGACATACCCCCGAGCATGACCAAAATAATCCAAGAATACTTAGTCAAATAAAAGAATATAGAAATTATAAGGCCTTTCGAAGAATGAAGGCTCACTACTACATAACTACTTGGTGAACATGCTAATTCACCTAACCCTGCACATGGGTAAAAGAAGTATCTTTGGACCCTACATTATGAAATAATGTAGCATCCAATAACAGTTAGAAGGGTGAGCAGTCGCATGCAACTTAGGGAATAGATAAGAAAATACCATAATCAAATCAGTCCAAAACCATTCAAAAACTATATGCACACATTTATATATACATATACAAGATGCCAGGATAGGGAACAAGGTTTAGCATGAGATTTAAAAGCCATTAACCTGGCTGTGAAGCTCTAACCATCCTAAGGGAACCCACGGGCTATATGGGTTCAGCTCTCCCTGCTAAAAGGGTCCCAGTGTGTGTTAGCTGCACGAATCAGGAAAAATCGAGGAAAGAGCAAAGCCACCGAGGATCTAACCACTCTAATATATATATATATATATATAATGTGTGAACTATGCACACGATCATAAAAACCAGCACATTGGCAAACGTGGATTCTAGTAATTGTCACCGCAGGATCTCTACTTTCCACGATGAGCTATACAACCCTCTTTAAGCCCAAATTAAAATCATTGAGCACATAATTCTAACCATTGACCTAAGATTCAATTATTAAGGCATTAACCACTTGGTATCATCCAACCGATACACTTGCAAGATAAATCACACATGCCAAATCTATTCACACAACCACATTGACTTTCCAAGCTTTAATAAAATCCAAGCCATGGCCACCAAGGCCAACCAAAACTATTTAAATAATCATTTATCCATTAATGTAGCGTATTGAGTTAAAAAACAAGTTGAACTATGCAATTTTCCATAATTTAAATCAAATTCATAAAGTGGGTTGAGATTCATACAATTTTAAAGCCAAAATTCAGTTAATGTGGGGAAATCCATGTTCCCATTACTAACATTTAATTAAAGTATAAATTAGGTCTTAAAAACATAAATTTAAAGCATAAATATTCAATTCAAATCATGGGACAAGTAATTAAATCAATAACAACCAAATTTGAAAAAGAATGCATAAATTAACTTCATCAAAGCTCCAAAATCACCCACAAATGATTCTATCAAATTTTCCCAATTTTTAGGGTTTAATATTATTTAGAATGGATAAAAAATAGGGAAAATTGGGCTAATTGGGGTTTTTATACCCTTACCAGGTACACGGGTGTCACTTAAGCGGTCCCTTCCCCCTTAAGTGGCTACGACTTATGCGGTTTAGGTTTTTCTTAAGCGAACCTCCACTAGGACAACCCAGTCTCTTAAGCAATGGGTCGGATGTTTTAGAGACGCCTTCGCTTAAGTAGCCCAAAAGGGCGCTTAAGCGGTGCTCCAACACTAGCTGAGGGATTTATCTGAAATATCATATGCACAAATGAACCATGCTACCCTATCAAATTTGACATTTTGGACTCAATGGCACAGTCAAAATTTCCATCTGAGATTATTTTGATGAAAAATCGGTCCCATACCTACTTGCCATTTTTTTTAACTTCTCGTCAATAGCCTAAAATGAGTTTAGGAGCCTCCAGACCTGGACCAAGGGTCCCCCAACCTAAAATCAACATTTCAAAGCTGTTGGAAATTTCAGAATTAGAATACGAGTTTGTTTCTCTAAAGATTTTGACTAGTAACCAATTTGAACAAGTGAAGACTTAAAAATAGAGAATTGTCTCTAAAAAATAAATGAATTACACGATAACCAAATTGTTAGTTCCATCAAGTTGTAGATGACTTGGGGCAGCTATATAAAAGCACTAAACAATAAAAATGAGCGGAAATATAGAAAATGACCTAGAGGATCATTACACTTGGTGACCAACTCTTCATGTAACTTGTCCAAAAACATAGAGGTGAATTGTGTACCTCTTTAGGAAATAATGGAAATTGGCACCCCAAGCAACTTCAATATCTCTTTGATATAAATTTTGGCTTACTTCTTTAAGAATTAATCTACTCTAACTGGAATGAAATGAGCTAACTTGGTCACCCTATCCATAATGACCCAAATTGAGTCATGTTGTCCCAATGCCTTTGGTGAAACTCACTATGAAATCAATGGCTTTTCCCTCACAATTCCACTCTAGGATGATCTTCCTCTTAAAGTAAACCCATAAGCCTTTGATTCTTATATTTCACCTACTTATAGTTGTGGCACTTAGACACATACTCCACTATATCTCTCTTTGTTTTGAGCCATCAATAGAGTTGTATCAAGTTACAGCACATCTTGTTAGACCCGAATAAATAGAGTACGGAGAACTATGAGCTTTTATAAGAAAGTCCTAATCATATCATAAAATCGAGGCATGCACATGCGCTCTCTCTCTCACCATCAATACTATACATACATCAAGTGTGGCATCAAAAGCTTCACCACTCACTACCTTGCACCAAAGTTTATTCAAACTCACATCTTCAGGTTGTTAGCCTTGATTTGACTAAGGAATATTGACCTTACCTCAACAATAGCCAATACTTCTCTCCTTTTAAAAATACTAAAGTGCATGAATTGTAATGCTAAAGTTTGCATATCTCCATCCATAGATCGCCTTGACACTCTCAATAAGCCAGACTACCCATATTTATTGATTTTGACTTAAAGCGTGTGCCACCACAATGGCCTTACCTAGATAATATTAGATGGTTAAATTATAATCCTTCAATAATTCCATCCTCCTTCTCTACCTTAAGTTTAAATTTGTTTGGGTGAAAAGATGTTGTGATTGTCTGCAAACACCTCATACTTGACACCATAAAGGTAGTGTCTCCATATCTTATGTGCAAAAATTACAATTTCCATCCCCAAATCATGGGTTTGATAATTCTTTTCATAGTATTTTAATTTACTTGAAACATAGGCAATCACATTCTTGTCCTTCATAAACACAATAGCCAACCCAGAGTGTAAAGCATCCAAAACCACAATAAAGTCCTTACCTTTAATTTGAAAGGTGTGAATGGGGCAAGTAGTCAATGCATGAGCTTTTTAAATCTCTCCTCACACTTATCAAACCATAAAAATGACACCTCCTTTTGGGTCAACCTCATCAAGTGAGTAGGAAAGGGGGCAAAATTCATGACAAAGTTGTAATAATAACTAGCAAGACCCAAAAAACTTCGATCCTCAGTCATACATCTATGCCAAAACTAACTCTTAACATCAACAACTATTTAGGGATTTACCATCACCCCTTTTTTGAAACTAAATGCCCCAAAAAAGTAAATAGAAGAAAACCAAAATTTGAAGTTAGATAACTTAGCATATAACTGTTTCACCTTTAAAATCCCCAAAATAATGCAATGATGACCTGCATTTTCCTTCTTACTCTTAGGGAAAACTAAAATATCATCAATAAAAATGATCACATATGATCCTAAAAATATCTAAAGATACTATTTATCAAACTCATAAAAGTTGTCAGTGCATTGGTAGGCCTAAATATCATCACGAATAACTCATAATGCCTGTATCGAGTTCTAAAAGTGGTCTTGTGTATATTCTCAGGCAGAATTTTTAACTAGTGAAAATCTCACCTCATGTATATCTTGGAGAAAATAGAAGCACCTTGTGACTAGCCAAAATGATCACCTATCTAGGGAAAAGGATACTTATTTCTGATGGTAATATTATTCAACGTCCTATAGTTAATACACATTCTCATGCTACCATCTATTATCTACACAAACAACATTGGAGAACCCCAAGGAAAAGCACTAGGATGAATGAATGACTTATAAAGTTATTTTTGCAATTGGGTTTTGAGTTCCCTTAACTTAACTAGAGGCAATTTATAGGTAGGGATAGAAATAGGGTGAGTTCCCAACTTTAAATCAATTCAAAATTCAATGTCCTGGAATGAAGTCATACCTGGAGAGTCTATGGAAATCAGCCTTGAAACTTTGATACCATGGGAACTGACTCAACAAAAGGGGACTCTATATTAACATTTCAAAAATGTGATAAAAAGCACAAACACCCTTTCCCAACTAACTTCTTAGCTCGAGCAAAAGATACAATTTTAATATATCTCAGCTTATAGACACCTTCTCAATCTAGCTTATCCATCCTAGGTATCTCTAAGTCACATTCATATAATTAAAAATTAAAATAAAATGATACAGAAATAGCTAACTCATAACTAGGAAGATTTCAAAATCATGCATATCCAAGGTTATCAAATCTAACCAAGTCTAGAAACCCATAAACAAGATAGAAAAATCATAATACACATTGTTCAATACCACAGTGTCTTCAACTGAAGTAGATTTATAATACCCTAATTTTCTGAACCAGAATGCTACATGGTACTCATGACCCCGAAGGACCACAAGGTAACCCATGACTGATATTTGTACCTATATACTGCATAATATATCATAAAATGCAGAAACATGAACATGAAAGGCCCTAAGGTTTGAACTGAATAAACGTCTGATAAGATGATGTCTGAAAATGGTATAACAACACCCAAACAAATCTGAAATAACTGTCTAACATGCTATAGTCTGAAAAACCTCTAAACTATCTGAATAAGGAGTTGATGGGACATGTCCCCAACTAACTCCATCTATCAACTGAACTAAATTAGCAAATGAAGTAATAATCGTATCATCCTTAAATGAAAAGGACTCACTGCAAACTCTGAACATTGGAATACTACTGCTGATCTGGAGCTCGTGCCTCTGAACCTATGGTGTAACATAAGATAAAGCACGATAGTGCAAATATATTAGTACGTATGAATATACTGAGTATACGAGTGAGGTGGGATAAATACAAAGGGTTATATGCATGAACAATGCTGACTAATATGAACGTGAGAATACATATATGGATACATAACTGTAACTGAACTCGTGGAGATACTGACTTCTGAGTCTGAATACTGACAACATGAGTGTACTGATACTGAGATACTAAATAGATGAACGACTATTTCTGATAGTTTGAATTATGAAGAACTGGTCTAGTTGACTATGTCTGACAGTCCTGAAGCTGAATACTGATATCATGAATTTTGATAACTGATATGACTGATACATGAGTTCAGAAAATTGATATAACTGATATAACTATGATGATCAGCCTAACTGATGTAACTGATACTGAGCGACTGTATCTGACAGTTTAAGTTTTGATGGAACTATTTGAGTTCTATTTTATATGGAGTAACTGAATTTGAGATCAGTCGTATCTAGTAGGTGATCATAAGTATACTGATAATAAGGATGATTTGACTTAGTATGAGTCAGTCCTATCTAGTGGGTGATCTTTAAATCTAATGATTCTGATACTGATTAATCATAGTTGAGATCAGTTCTAGCTAATAGGTGATCTTGAAGTCTATTTATAATGATAAGCATTGATTGTATCTAACAGTACAGAATCTGTACTACTAAACTTAATTGACTGTATCTGATAGTCCTGAATCTGTAACTGAAACTGTGGGATGTATTCATCTAACCGACATGCCCCAAGCTAAGCTGACTGGGGTCCAATCTCTGCCCTGACTGGAAGGGTGTCAATACCACACCACTGGTAAGGACAATATGTGAGCAACCCTCATGTAACAGGTAACTCTAATGAGAACAATGAGAACCCTCATATAACAGGTTAAGCCACCTCATCTACCCTCATATAATAAGCTGCGATATCTCAACCTATGCTGGCTACATAGTTTTGGAACTTAGGGATTGCTTCTAAGGATCTCAGTCCTAATCTAGCGGGTAAGTCCCCATCCCTAGGATCACTCAGTGCTGAATCCTACTCCCATCTAAAAGACACTGAACTAAATAACTAGGCTAAACTGAATAACTAAACTGAACTGATTAGCTAAACTGATACTGATTAACTAGATTGATACTAGTGGTATTGTTTAGTGGAGCTAAACTAAGTTTACTGGATTTCGATTACTGACGGAATGTACTGAGTTTTGAGGATTGGTTGAGAGTACTGAAGTTACTGAGATTGACTTTGAATATTAAGGTTACAAATATAATTGAGTAATGAGATCACTGAGATTAATGAACTACTGAGATTACTGAGGTTACTGAGCACTGAGATTACTGAGAATACTGAACTACTGAGATTACTGAGTTTTCCTGAGTCACACGACTGACTGAATTCTACTGAATTATGGCTTGATTTTGTATATCGTCAAACTTGACATGGCTCTAGGCATACAACTATAGTTTTCGGGTACGAATACCCCCAAGACTCGATGGAAGAAACCTGACACAGCATGACTGACTTGATCATAAGATTGGAGTCCACAATTCACATTATCATAAATATTTGATATTATACATTATGTAGTTCCTCAACATATTAAGCATGGTAGGGAGTGCATAGCTATATTTCATGTGTATATTGTATATCTCCATTATCATACATGCTTCATACCACAACAATAGCAACACATGAAAAGCATGAAATTCATATTAAAGCATATAGCTAACATGTACTTGTCATTTAGACATCATGGAACCATATAAACATGAATTTCTAGCATCCTAGGCATTTTATCGAACACCTTGCATGCAATCTTTAGGGCATAGGTGTGTTTCATAACTTGCACCATTTTACACCATCTAAGGTTCATAGTTTTGAACTAACAAGCATATATATTCCATGAAAACACTGCTAGATATCATCTTGAAACTTAAACAACAATCATCAACATGTACATGCTCATATCACCACAAAAAGTTCACAAAATAGTTTTTACAACATGGTTCTTGAGCTCTATGAACGGATTGGATCCATAGATGAACACTACGCATACCTTAAAAAGGAAACCTTGATGATTTGCTGGAGAGTTCTTAGATTGGGAAACTTAATTCTTGATTATCTTGGAAAAAGGCTTGAATCTTGCTTTTGAGATATGAGTTTGATGGAAACCCTAATTTTGTGGTTGAGAGCGTAAGAGAAGGTTTTTGAGATGATTTACTAAATAAAAATGGGAAAAATTATGCCTCTTTAGAGTTATAAGTTGTGAGAAGTGAAGGAAAAATACCAAAATACCCTTACGAAATAAATTCCAAGTTGCTGAAAATCATAGCTGACGACATTTGTGACAAGGCATCAAAAATGTGGTAAGCTATAAAAAATGTCATCACAAAGGAGATGGAATTGATGGTTTCTGCCTAAGTCTGACGACCTTTGTGGTAAGGTATCACAAATGTGGTAAGCTACCACAAATATCGTCACTTAGGAGTTGATTTCTGCCTAAGGCTAATGACCTTCATGGTAGGGCGTCACAAATGTGGTAAGCTACCACGAATGTCGTCACTTAGGAGCTAATTTCTGCTTAAGGATAACGACCTTTGTGGTAAGGCATCACAAATGTGGTAAGCTACCACGAATGTCGTCACTTAGGAGCTGGTTTCTGCCTAAGGCTGACGACCTTCATGGTAGGGCGTCACAAATGTTGTAAGCTTCCACGAATGTCATCACACAGTTTCTAGCCTGACATGCTGGAGTAAAATAGGAATAACTCTTTCTTCGATATTGAATTTAGACGAAATTGGTATCATTGGAAATATAATTCAATTATATATCTTTTGATAGGTCATGAGCTCAAACATTCTAAGTATAATGAGAGATATGCTGTTTTGAAGTTGACTATACCATTATCCTTCTCAAGAATTTAATCGGTAAGGAATGTTTTGATTTGTCTGATAGATGGGAGTTATTTGAAGCCTTAATATACATCTAACTTAATCATACAACTATAAAAGAACCACGATGTACTATGCATGAGCTTGGTACATGGCTCTAATATTGGTTTGGATTTCTTGGGGTATTATACACACATATAGGAGAATCAAGTATATCACAAATCAAGTCTAATACCAAGGCAAATCTATTAGATATATAAGAATAAAAGGAACTCAAGTTAAAAAAAATAGCAGCCATCCAGATATAGATGAGTTTAGTATCTGTAATGACGGTATTATAAGCCTCAGCCTTGGTTTCTTATGGTAAGGTATAACAGTGAGTGCTATCATCAATCTAGGAAACCTTCTTAGTAGGTTTTATAACACCTCTCCCTGCATTACCACTAACTCATTGATGATTACTCTGTGTACCTTATGGATGACCCTTACCATTACCTACACTACCACTACTTGCAGGAACCACAACTCTATCGTGTTATTGCCTCTAAATATGAGTCTATCTCTAAAGGAACTCTCTCTTAAAGGGCCTCATAGAACCATAAATATCGCAACCTGGGACTAGAAAGGGTTGTTAGCCAAAGAATAAAAAGTCCCTTAGTTTGCATTAACTAAGACATTGTAGAAGCTGGCAAAGCTAACTGAATAAGGTGAGTTGGATAGGCTTGATAGCAATGACCCATGGAGTAAGAGCCACTAAAGTCACCTATATCCTGGGACTTCTTGGCTAAAAACCTTATTTGACCAACTTTCTTGACCCTTTCTACCTTTTATACATGATTAGCAACCTTACTAAAGGTCTTTCCCGCAGAAGTCATATGAACAGAAAAACCTACAAGCTTAGTTTTGCAAGTCTGTGTCTGGGCCCTTCATAAATAATTGAATCATCCTATCCTCTATTAAAAGAAACTGAGTAGAAAAATAAGAAAAAGCATAAAACTTAGACTCATGGGCTGGAACAAACATATTGCCATGCTCAAGGGTTAAAAACTTATCCTTTCTATGATCATGAAGAGTATAGGGTAAATACTTCTCCAAACATAGGGTATGAAACTAAGACCATTATCAATGGAGGTAAAGTTGATGACCCATATTCCACATAATCCCTCCACCACTACTTTGCATCACCTTGCAACTCAAAGGTAATAAACTCAAGATTATGATTCTCTACAATACCCATTTAATGAAGCCTTTCATTATAACCAACAAATAACTCAAATACATCCTCAGTCCCTTAAACAAAAAAAAGTAGGAGATTTTATTTTCAAGAACTTAGTCAACATATCATGTTCAATCTTGATCATTACTGGACCTAACATTACGCAACGAAAAATCTCAGTCCCTAAGGCCTCACCCATTTTAGGAATAATAGTGACAGTCAGTTGAACACCTAGAAACTGAAAAAAAGAAATAGAAGGGGTGGCCCCAGAACCGGCCAACCAACAGAAAAGAAAGCACCTGCTGAATAATCTCAAAGACAAAGGAGAGAAAGTTGCACCCCCAATTAGTTCCACCTTCTCCTTTTCTACAACATCTTCACTTATATCTTCAACCTTTTTATATTGATCCTGGGGTGGGAGAGGTTTCATAGATATCTAATGGATATCATTAGTTGCTATTTGATACAAGCATGAAGAGCACAAAAAAAAGTACAAGGTATTATCAAAGGTTCAAGTTGCGGATTGAAGACCTTTGGGAGCCTTTTTGAAGCCTTTTTCTAGTGAAGAAAGAAGGAGGGATCTTACACTCCATAGGCATCTCTCATTAAGTGCATGATGAACTTTTTACATATTCAAATGACACTCCATGGGCGCCTTTCCCAAAGCCCTTCATTAAGGGCATTTGAGCCATTATTTTGTAATAGTATAAATAGACACCTTAGCTCTTATTTTCCTTATCTTTTGACATAATGAATTGAGTGACTTTTTATATTGTAATTATAGTCTTAGCTTGTATTCTTCTCCTTCTTCTTAAGAGAGAGAAATCAAAATTTAAAGGTTCTATGAAAGTGAGGTGGTTCTTTACTTGTGTTGACCATTTGGCAAGAAAGATGGGTTTTGAGAAGTGTGAATTCCCTTGGTCCACCGAAGAACGAAGTATTATCCATCCATGGTGAAGTGTGTCTAGTTTTTTGATACATAATTAGGTGCAAATTATTAAAGGTGGTTTATGTTTCATTATCTATCTTTACATTTACGCAATCTTCTTTTTCATCTCCTTTCTATGTGTTGTTTTCCTTCTAATGTCGTTGCTGATTTTTGTTTATTGAGTCCTTAATTTCGGTTTTTAGGTTTATTTTTGTATCACTATTTGAGCCCCCCACTGACGGGAGTTTATCTATATTTCCCTCTTTCCATACCCCTTTGTCACGACCCAAAAACCAAGGGTCATGATAGTACTTATCGCAGCAAGCTTTGACAAGTAAGCCTATTACCCAAACTGATATCAAATGAGAAAAATAATATAAAAACCCAAGCCAAAACTCATAGAACTTAGTCGAACCACACATATCAAATAAAAGCAAAAAATTTATGACCGAAAGATACCATAATAATATCCCAAAACCTAGTTAGAGTGTAAAAACCAACTAAATACATCTCGAATGTCAAAAATATACAACTCATAGTCCAAAAGGATCATAGTCTGTATCTGCATACAAAAATATGACAAAATCTAAACAAGAGGAGGTAGTTGATCAGCTCTAGAAGCATAGACCGACCACTACCTCAAATTTATGCCAAACATCACTCGAATCAGCTACCATATGGTGCACTCGTACTGGATTTTCACTGAAAGAGCGCAGTAGGGGTGACTATGGTCCACTTGTACTCATTAGGTATCATAGGCAGACTGTGTAAAGTAGAAAAATAAGGCATATAAAAGACACATTATGGGCACGTCACGTGCATTTAGAAAATGTCCCAAATGGTAGCTCACACCGTCTTCACTAATAGTTCTACAATATTCACATATACCAAAATACAAGTACAAAAACGAAGCATAAATAGATATGTATCACATCAAGAATGAAAATGCAACACTGAATATACAAAGTGTATGTAGTGCAATAAAGATGATGATAATGTGATGCACGAGGTTGTCTCGTAGCCTCCGTATAAACTTACCAAGTTGTTCTCCCGAGGTAGGACCCATGGGGGTTCGTCAACCTATATACATTCCAATATCCAATACCAACACCAATCCAATATCACAGCTCTTTTTTGGCACATACATCGGCAAACGGTTTTTAAAGATATCATATTTTATGTTAGAAAAAGCCAATATTTCTAGTATTTCTATGATGGTTCCAATGTATCATGAATGTATATGATATGAGGATGTAATTATCACAGCCGACCAGAATGAGAATTTCCAAATCCAACCAATATACCATTCCATGTAAGCAAAAAATTCACTCATTATGCCAACCATCCATGATCTAATATAATCCATGTGACAATAGAGTAAAATACACAACAATATGCCATTGCTTACACATAAATTCCAATTTAGACTTTTGAATATGAAAAGAAATAGTCAAATATGAATACATAAGTCAAACAACATCATATAAGGCCCCACACGATCACGCATATCTAATAATGTCTCAAAATCACCAAATAACAATAGCATAGGCCCCCACACGGGCACAACACAATAATAAAGTCATTTTTATGATTAGTTTCCACACCCATAACATGATTTTATACCAATATTAACAACTCAACCCAGTCTAAAAAAAGTTAAGCCATAACCTGCCTAGAATGCTAGAAATCGGTTCAATAATCCTTCAGCATGAAGCTTTCTCCACACAAATGGACCCAAAATCAACTAACACGTTCAAATATAGAATCAATGTATCAAAAAAATTCCAATGATACCCATATTTACCATTTTTAGGTTAGGGTCAAAATGGATCCCTAAAATGGATTTTCAAAAAAGAAAGGTAAAATTGGAATTTTAGTCCAAGAATAAATTACCCATGATTAATGGAAGTCATTGAAAAAAACTAGGTGAAAAAAGGGTGAAATTGTGGTTTATATCAAAGAATTACTAAATTATATCTCCAGCCAAAATCCCCAAATTCCACTCTTACATTCAAGTTTTATCAAGATTTAGATGACAAGAATTGAAGAAAAATAATGAAATATGGATTTAGAGCTTACCCAAACTTGTAAATGAAGAAATTGCACAAAAACTCGAAACACGATGCTCTAAGTGCTAAAATTGGTGAAAAAGGGTGAAAAATCACCCAGGTATCACTTAAGCGAACACCGAGTCGCTTAAGCTGACATCACTTAAGTAACCAGGTGTCGCTTTTGCGATACCCGCATTGGTCAATGAGTGTTGCATAAGCAATCGGGTTTTTTCTTAAGCGATTGTAACATTCCAAATTTGTTACCTAGAATGCTACACGGTGCTCATGACCTTGAAGGACCACAAGTTAACCCATGACTGATATCTGTGCCTTTATACTGCATGATATACTGTATAATGCGGAAACATGAACTGAAAGTCCATAAGGTTCAAACTGTAACATAATATCCGATGAAATATATTATCTAGGATGGATTATAAATGCCCAAAACAAAACTATCTAAACATACTGTAGTCTGAAAAACCTCTAAAACATAACTGTCTAAATAAGGAGATGATGGGATATGTCCCCAACTAACTCTAACTAATAAACTAATTAATGAGATAATAAATAAATGATCATGTCCTCGAAAGATGAGGACTCACTGCTAACACTGACTGCAGAGACTAGAATGCTACTGATGCTCTGGAGCTCATGCTTCTGAACCTATGGTATAAGACACCATAGTGCAAATATGTCAATACTTTGAATATACTGGTATGCATGTGAGGTAGGTTGAATACAAAGGGTTTACATGCATGATTTATACTAACTGACTGAATAATATGAACGTGAGAATACATGCGTAAATACATAATAACTATAATTGTGGTTGTGATAACATGATTATTGAGTCTGAGTACTGATAACATGAGATACTGATAATTGTGTAACTGAAATAACTGATACTGAGCGACTGTACCTGACATTTTAGTTTCTGATGGAACTAGATGAGTTTTACACTATTCTAAGTTGGCTATATCTGACAGCCCTAAATTCTATAGAACTATCTGAGTTCTATTACTGAGACTGAATGACAGTATCTGACATCCTGATTCTATAACTGAAAATGTGGAAGGTAGTCATCTAACCGATATGCCCCAAAACTAAACTGGTGGGATCCAACTTGTAACCCCAGCTGGAAGGGTGTCAATATTATGACACGGTTAAAAACTAGCTATGAGTATACCCTCTCTAACAGGGAGCTCTTTCGTCAACCCCTCCTGGTAGGTAACCCAAATGAGATGTATAAGTCCCTAAATGCATAGGGTACATCTCAAGGATTTCTTCTAAGGATCACACCCTCCACTGAATAATAGGTGAATCCCCATCCTTGGTTTCACTCGGTACTGCATCCTACTCCTAACTGAATAGAAACTAAACTAATTAACCGAATTAAATTGATACTAATGGTATTTTTTAGCAGAGCTAAACTGAGTTTACTAAGTTTCATTGACTGGCGAAATGCTACTGAGATCTGAGGACTGACTGAGAGTACTGAAGTTACTGAGATTTACTGGGAATATTGAGGTTACCAAGATTACTGAGTACTGAGATTACTGAGATTTCTGAGATTTTTGGGTTTTCCTGAGTCACATGACTGACTGGGTTCTATGGATCATGGCTTGACTGAGAATATTATGAAAACATGACACTGGCTCTAGGCACATAGCTAAATTGTTGGGTATAAGTACCCCCAGGACTCGATGGAAAGAAACTGACAAAGCATGACTTTCTTGAATACAGGACTAACATCGACAATCCATAGTTCATTGATTAAGACATTTCATCAAACACTTGACATGCATGAACTTGTACATGAATGGGGATTACATATTATTATACTAGTATGACACTTTTCTTTTGCATAGGTATTTAATCAAACACATGGGGAGCATGCTATGGTTATACAATCATCAACACATCTAATAATCATGGATACATTAATCAGCTTGTAAATTGAATGGGGTTTATCATGGTTATTAGGCAAATCTTCATATACTAGGGTCAATTATTGGAATATGTAATTTAAAAAAAGAATCAAAACCCAACAACATCATAAACACGAATTTCAATTCAATTTAAATCATGAACATTCATCAATACACAAATCTTGGATTTTGAAAAGAGATTCTTAAGCTTCATGGGTTAAAGGCACCCATGAATCAACACATGACACACCTTTATTGTGAATTTCTTGAAGTTCTTGGACTTGAAGAACTTGAATTTCTTGGTTTCTTGAAGAAGGATTGGATCTTGTTCTAGGGGATTATCTTTGAGAGGAAACCCTAATTTGATGTTCTAAATGAATAATGAACTTATGAGCCTTGGTCTGATATAATTAGGGGTTAAAACGGGTGGAAAAGACCCAAATACCTTTTAAAAATGACTTAAACTTTGCTGAATGGGACCTGTAATGGCTCGTGAGACGGTCTATTGCTGCCTTGACGGTCCATCGTTTCAATCATCGTACGTGGACAAAAAAAAAGACTCACTGCCTTATAGCAACGGCTTGGGCGATGGTCTATCGTAAGTTCGACGGTCTATCAACTTGTCTGTCGTACCTTATCCAGAAGTTTGACTCACTGCCTTGGCTGCGACGGTCTAGACGACGGTCCTTAGCTAGATCGATGGTCCTTTAACCTGGGTATCACACCTGGGCAATTTTGAAAGCTCTGAGTAAAACGTCCATAACTTTTTACTCCAATACCAAATTTGGACGAAATTGGTATCATTGGAAAGCTAATTCAATTTTGCACATGATAAAAAGTGATAATCTTTAAAATTCCACATGTACAAAAATGGATTCATATTTCAAAGTAAGTTTCTAACATTCTTAGGACGATTTCAAGCTAGGTAGAAGTATGGGGTACTACAGAGACAGTCACTTATGCGATGTAGGAATCACTTAAGCGATACCTCTAACTTGCTGCCAGGTCACTTGAGCAACCAAAATGTTGCCTAAGAAGGTATGCTAGCTGAGTGGTGCTCCAGCTGAAGACTTTGAGAATTCTGAGTCTCCACAAACCCCTCATTATTCATTTAAGATCTCGTGAACATAAACAGACTAAATTAAACACTCTGGACTCAATGACAATATCAAATTTTTGAAAAATGTCATTGTCACAAAGTTAACTCCCGAAATCCAATTTTAAAATTTTTAAAGTAAGGGCCAAAATAATATACAATAGCAGTAAAACCACACCAACGATGTTACCAACCTAAAATAGATGTTCCAAATCTGTTGGCGCAGTGCATCATTCTATCCGACACACAGATCAACAATGGTTGACCAAAGTCAACTAATAAGCATTTTTATCCTGCAAAAGCCACAAACTCACATAAATAACACCAAAAGGTTTTTGGAACTGTATCAATAATCCCCACACACTAGAAGTTTACCACAAAGCAACCACAAGGAAGGGTAACATGGTAAAATCATACAAAAATGATTAATTCACAAAAGTCACCAAAAATCAGGTCACTTTATCATCCACCACTAAGAATCTAGTTCGTCCTCAAACTAAAGGCAAGGGGAAATACCTAAATCAGTGAAAAGTTGGGGATAACTACCATGCATATCGACATAAACTCTCAAGTAGGCTCATCTACAGATCAATGTCTCCACTGGGACATAACTATTGGAATATCTATAGAACAAAACTATCTAACGTTCTTGGCTAGAATGGAGATGGGCTCCTTAAAAAAGACAACCTCTCATTTAACTGGACTAAATCGTAATAAATGACAAGAGACTCGTACGAAATATAATGTTGAAGCATGGAAACATGCTAACTCATAAGCCACATCTCCAATAGTCTGAAGAATCTCAAATGGTCCAAAATACTTGGAGCTAAGCTTGCCCCCTTCCAAAACCTCATCATACCCTTTATGGGAAACATACGAAGGAAGACTCGATCACCAAAACTAAATCTTAATGTATTAAGTCTATAATCTATATAGCACATCTTCCTACTTTGAGATGCTAAAAGTCTATCTTGAATAATTTCAACTTTATCCAAGGACTCATGAAGAAAGTTCGTACCTCGAGCTCAAACCCCAGAAACCTCAAACTAACCAACTAGAGAGCGACAACAACTACCATAGAAATCCTTAAAAAATCTTAATATTGGAATGATAGATATTATTATATGCAAACTCCACGAAAGCAAGATGATGATCCCACTGACCTCTAAAGTCCTTAATACACACATGGGGCATATCCTCTAAAACATGAATAGTTCATCCAACTGATCATCGGTCTAGGGGAGGAAAGTTGTACTAAGATCAACCCTAGTACCCAACTCCTCTTGAAAAGTCTTACAAAAGTTAGATGTAAATACTAATCATTTTTCTGATATAATAGACACTGACACATCATAAAGACGAACTATCTCACGAATATAGATATGGGTCAACCTCTCAGCAATGAAAAAACCTTAAACCAGAATTAAATGAGTAGATTTGGTCAATCAATCCATAATGACCCAAATCCTATCAGAGCCGTGAGAAGTATATGGCAACCTAGTCACGAATTCTATAGTGATTTATTCCTATTTCTACTCTGGAATGGATAACCTCAAAAGTAAACCAATGAAAGGAAATCTTCTTCTCAGTCAACTTGGTCAACGAAACTGTAATAAACAAAAAACTCTCAACAAAGCAGTAATAATAACCTGCTAAACCAATAAAATTTTGAATCTAAATAAGAAAGTAGACCTAGCCCAAACTCAAACCACTACAATCTTTGTCGGGTCAACCATAAAACCATCCTTGGTCACTACATGACCCAAGAAAGATACAGACTCTAACCAAAACTCACACTTAGAGAACTTAGCATACAACTTCTTATCCCTAAATCTCTAAAGCACAATCCACAAATTCTCCTTATGGTCAGCCTCAATCTTGGAGTAAACTAAGATATTATCTATAAATATAATGACTAAAGAATTGAGATACAATCAAAATACTTGGTTCGTCAACTCCATGAATGCAACAGGAGCATTAGTCAACCCAAAAGACATGTCCAAGAACTCATAATGACCATACCAAGTTGGAAAATCTAACTTTACAATTATCTGATGCTCTAATCCTCAATTGGTGATATCTAAACCTCAAATCAATCTTTGAAAACACCAAAGAACCCTAAAGATAATCAAACAAATCACTAATATGAGGGAGAGCATTCAAATTCTTAACTGTCACCTTGTTCAACTGTTTATAATCTATACACAAATGTATAGATCTATCTTTTTTCTTTACAAACAAGATAGGCATACCCCAAAGTGATACACTAGGTCAGATAAATCCCTTATACAACAACTCCTGCCACTGATCATTTTATTTTTTCAACTCTACTAGAGCCATTATATAAGGAGGAATAAATATGGGCTTGGTTTCTAACTCGACATTAATAGCAAAGTCAGTATCGTCATCCAAAAGAATATTAGGCATATTCATAGGGAAAACATCTATGAACTCACAAACAATATGAATAAAATCTATAAAAGGCAATAAAGCAACACTAGTATCATGAATATAGTCCAAATAAGACAAGCATCCCCTTTCAACCAAGCAATGATCCTGGAGAAAAGATATAACCCTTTTGGGACCCAAATAAAGCAAACCCCTTCTAAACTATCCTTGGCACACCCAATTAAGCTAAAGTCATGATGTTAGCATAACAGTCTAGGATAGAACGATAAGGAGCTAACCAATCCAAACCCAAGATGACATTAAATTTTACCATATCTAGGATAATCAGATCTACCCAAGTCTCACATACTGCAAAAGTCACAACACCCAATTGGTACGCCTGGTCCATCACTAAATAGTCTCCTACAGGGGTTGATAAATAGATAGGCATAACAAGAAGCTCACTAGCAAAATAAAAAATAGTAAAAAAATATGCAGACACATAAGAGAATGTTGACCTGAGATTAAATAACATAGGTACAAATCTAAAATAAATAAGGATGATACATGTGGTAAAAGCATCGGAAGCCTCTACCTATGGTATAGAGGGTATAGCATAGCACTATCAGCGTCCGCCACCTGACTAAGTATCTCTACAACCACCACAAGAGGAACCACTACCTCTGCCTTGCACACCGCTAGTAGAGCCTCTACCTATCACTATCGATATAGGAGTAATCCTAAGAGCACGGTGGGGATAGTCATAGCCAAATGGGCAAGCTCATTCACACAAAGAAACCTCTATCTCCCAACTTAATAGGGGAAGAAATGGTTGAGCTAGACCCACCACACAAAGCTGTTATACCATAAGACCAACTACCTAAACCCTACAAGGTTGCCTGCACGGTTCTACCATGATACCCAAAGAAACTTTAAAATCTCTACCTCAAGGAGTGTTACCTCTAAACACAACCTGGCAGTTCACTCTCTTGGTGCCTCCCTAAGACACTTGAAGAATAGACTCTGCTATCTTTAAATAGTCCACTATACTCTCAAACACGCCCCTAATACTACCATCTGGGAAGTAGCTAAATGTAGCAAAACATCCAATCTATTCACTAACTTTTGAATTTTCTCAAACTCAGTGGTAATACTGGCATAAGAATATCTAGACAAGACATGGAATTTGCCTCACACTATACAATAGTCATGGAGCCCTGCTCCAGGTGATCAAACTCATCTCTCATCTAATCCTTCAAACAGTAAGGAACAAACCTATCTAAAAAGTCCTCAAGAAACTGATCCCAAGTCATCTCTACATAACCAAGAGGTCTACAATTAACATTTGGTGGCACCATTAGAGGATCCACCCTTGGAACCAGAGGAACACCATAGGTAGACTCTTATAGTTAAACGTATAATACTTGGAGCTAGAAGGACACCATGTGCACTCAAAGGAACCCCATCAAAATGGGTCAACAAAAAAATCAATAGTCTCTTAAAATTGGGTTAGAAGAACTCTATGGGACCAGAGTAAGCCCCATATCCCTAGAATACTCAACCTGAGGCTCAGGGGAGATCCCGCTAGTACTATATCAAGATAGGGTAGATCTTCATGCACATACACTACCTTGGACCCATCCACCATTCGCAACTCGCACTCTAGACTGAGCTCTCTTCTTGGATGGTAGCTCAGCATCTCTAACCTCATGGAATATAGTCCTTACCATCTGTGCAAAAGAGAGTGAATCTCAATTTAGAATATATGGTTTGAAAGAATCCTCACAATAAGGAACAAAATAAGAAAAGTTTCAAAAAGATATCTTATAGCCTCTCAAAGATAGATATGGACATCTACGTACCAATCCATGAAACTCTACTAGACACCTCGTTCATATACTGATGAGACCAATGAACTTGGCTTCTCTAATACCAATTTTTCATGACCTAAATACCAAGGGTCATGTGGCACTTGTCATGGTAAGCCTTAACAAGTAAGCCTATCACCCAAACTGATATGAAATTAGAAAAATAAAGAAAAAACCAAAGGCATAACTCCTAGAACAAAGTTAAACCACACATATCCAATAAAAGTCAAAAATACATAACCTAAAAATACCATAAGAATATCCCAGAACATGGTGTCACAATGTAAGAACAAATTATATACATCTCGAATAATAAAAATATACAAATAATTATCCAAAAAGATCATAGTCTGTCTCTCAATATAAATAATACATAATCTAAACATGAGGAGGTAGTATATTAACTCTGAAGCATAGTCCGATTGATATCTTAAATGTAACCCAAATACTACCCAAATCAGATACCATGTAGTGCACTCATACTTAGATCGATATAGAAATGACGCAGTAGGGATGAGTATGATCCACGTGTACTCAGTGGGTATCATAGGCTACTTGAGCAAAGTACAAGATAAAGCTTATAAAATACATACTATGGGCACGTCACTTGTAATTAAAAATTTCCCAAATGATGGTCCACCAAATATATACTAACAGTTCAACAATATACATATATACCAAAATACAAGTACAAGAAAGAATCAGTAATAGACAGCTATCACATCAAGAACAAAAATACAATGCAGAATATAAATAGTATATATAATGCAATGAAGATGATGATGTGGTTCATGAGATTGTGGTACAACCTCCATACATACCTGCTGAGGTATGCTCCCAAGGTAGGACCCATGTGGGGTTCGTCAACTCATATACTATCCAATATCCAATACCAATACAGCATCACAACTTCTCTCTGACACATACATCAGTAGAGGGTCTTTAAAGATGTCATATTTTAGTTAGAAAATTCTAGTATTTCCACGATTGTACCAGTGTTTCATGAATGTATATGATATGAGAATGTAATTATCAAAACCAACAAGAATGAGATTTTTAAAATATAACTATGAGATGAACCAAACTAGGGCCTAGTTATGTCGGGCTCCTCAAGTTTGATTAAAACTGGAGATCGGCCCCAAAACCCGACCATAACTACCTTGCACCCTATGTCGGATGTATTCTGAACATATGACAAAATAGAACAATAATAAATCAAATACATTAGTTAAAGTTTATAGTCCTATCCAATCGGTGTCATCCCAATACCAATACCAATGCCAAGGATAACACTAATACCAACACTGCTCATGCCCAAAGTAGTCGTACAAAGCCTCTAACTCAAAAAAAAGAAAAATATGGTTGGAACATGCTCCTGACCATAGCCAAAATCAAAGTCCAAGAAATAAACAAAAGTAAGAAAAGATAACCGTAGTATGAAATAGAGTCTTCCGGAGTATGAAAGCTCACCAGTTTATTACAACACAAAGTTGTTCTCGAATCTAAGATCACTGAGTAGGAGGAGGAGTATATCCATTTTTTGCATCGTGTAGGGATACAGTACCCGAAGATGGGTTAGTAAGTGAATGCTAGCATGCACTCTAGAATACGGATAAATTAATACCACTGTTCAAAGCCAAAGTAAAATATCCAAATACAATCACATTCATACATATATAAATATTATACCGGGAAAGGGAACAAAGTTTAGAATGCATTCAAATCTTTAACCTGGGCTGTGTAACTTGACCATCCTAAAACTATCCATTGGCTATATGGGTCAAGTGTTGCCCTCTGGAAGGGCCCCAGCATGTGTAACCACACATATCGAAGATATCATGGGGGCAGGAATTCTCGTGTACTCTTCGCCTTTCATGATACATATATACAAGTATAAACTTAAGGGATTCCCATGTACCCCACAAATATATGGTTAGCATTACCAGCCCTTATGTTGGCAAAGTTTCCAGTGTTCATCCATTGGACACACACCTTCACGGTTAGCTATCACAATCCTCCATTATTGCCCAATTAAAACCTTTAGCACATAACCAAACAACCAATTCTAGAGTTTATTACCAAGGCATTATGAAGTGGTATCATCATACCAACTATAGCTTATAAACAATGTCATTAGCCAACACTTAGGGGATTCCCATATAACCCATAGGATTTCCAACCAATCAAAACCATGGACACCAAGGTCTTTCCAAATCATTTAATTCAATCAAACCATTTAGGGTTCCATTACCATATTATCCAATGCAAATTTTTCAATAAAAGTCAAACTATGTGATAAAAACATTCTCATTGGCATTTTAAAAAACGTGTTGGGGGCATATAGTTCACAAACCTAAAACTAAGAACCAATTAACCATTCCCATGATACACATGTTCAAACCAACATTATAACAAGAAAAACCATAAATAGAACATGGGAAAACATCATCCAACCATTAGTAACCCAAAACCCCCAACACATATTTCAAAACCAACACAAACCCATAATCATGTCATTAAAACCATTAAGTAAAATATGTTTTCAGTTTGAAATAACAATGTGGGAGGAGTAACATCCCTTATATACCAAAGAAGATGGGGAGAAACCACCCTTAAGATCCTTACTTGACCGCTTTGAAGAAAGCCTAGCCTTTTTTTAACCAAGAGCTTGAGAGAGATTTAAGAATGTTTTGAGAGTATCTGATTTGGGAATAGTAGGTTAATGAAGTCCCAAGTGTGTTTTAAGTCGTGGGGTGATAATGCTCAATCTACAGCTCTCGTAGGAGTGTAAAGCAGTCGCTGTCAAATATATAACCCAACTGGGTTGGGTATCGATCCCATAGGGAATAGCTTGGTCAACAAGTAAGCAAAGATTACTAGACTTTTAGTGCAAGTCTCATAAAAAGGGGGGATTGTAATGTGCAAGTACTGTAAACAAAATAGTAAAGTAAAAACAGAAATAGCAAAGTAAACAGAAATAATGTTTAGTAAGATGTAAAACAATGAGAATTGAGAAGTTGGGGTTATGTCCACCTTATGAGTTGTACGTCTCTATTGGCTATGAGTTGTACGGAATTCAGACATGCATGTGCTTATAGAGAATTGTATTCTATGGTAAATCCAAGCATCTTTCGACCTAAACAAAGACTATTTCACTGTAACTCTTTCGAGCTTACAGCGTATCTAACGGTACAAATTCTCCAAGAGGTTAATCCAGTTACGACACTAACTTTTTAATAGGGGATGGAACCCTATTACCTTGATATTATCTCTTTTCCAGACATATAACTTTTCTTTTGAACAAATTAATACTATACTGGCGTATTCTATGCATTTGCAACCATAAGAATTTGCATTAAGATGAAGAGAATAATGATATAAGCAGCATACGTGTCGCGAATTCACAAACTCATAGCAATAGATAGTATCTCATACGGCTTCCATCACCCCAACACAGAAGTTTAGTTACCCATGAGTGCGAAGGAAATCACAATAGACATTATTATTATACCACAATAAAGATTTCATGTAGCAAAGTGTGGTAGGCATTTAGGCGTGACTTTATTTGCAAGTAACGTTTCTCTTGTTGCGGAAATTAAGAATTGAATAGATGAACAGAAGAAGAATAAAAAGTAGTAGTGAATGAATAAAAATCTCTAGCAAAATAGGGTATTTATAATACCCATATCCTATTCCTACTAAGCTAATGAATTACTTAACCCAATCCTACTTGGTTAATGTATCATTATCCTAATCTTAATATATTACTGTTAGTCCCCAAAGTCTTCAGAATTGCTGTTTTTGCCCGGGACAGGTTTTCCATGCGTTACTTTAGGTCCTTGGCGTCCAAGCTTTGTTTTCCTCCTTTTGTGAAGCTTTCTTTGGCGTCAAGTTATCCATAAAATGCTGAATTCTGCATCATTTATACCTGAAAACTTGCTAATCATGTCCGTTAGCTCACTTACAGGAAAAAGGAATAAAAGTGCATGAAATATATAATTTGTTCTCAAAACTTGGCTAAAATATGGGCAAAATCTAGTGCTATAGGCGTGTAAATTCGCCTATCATCAACACCCCACACTTGAAGCTTTGTTCGTCCTCGAACAAAATATCATGTCCGTCTAAACATTAACTTAGGATTTCACAGTATCAACACAAAATATTCGTCAAGACAAGCACAACAATTATCAACAAAGAGTAGTTTTCCGATCATTAGTAGAAACAATTTAACCTCTAGCATAAACTCGTGATGGTGGCCAACTTATATTCAAAAGTTAAGGCACAAAGAATCATACACAACTACCCAAAACTTCATCAACCATGTGTGTCTCACAATATATTACCCATAATCACTCATAAGTATAGCATATTTTTCAAACATGGGTATAAAAGTATCCTTGCTCTCGCTCTCACAACTAATTCATATGCTGCAACTGATGTCCATAGGCTTGCCCTTAGTGTAATGCTCCACTAAATGTCAGAATGCTAAGCTTATGATCAAATAGGTCTTTTGATGGTTGTAATGTAGGCTCAGGGACGGGTAGGACTATTTTGGCCAGAAATAGTGACTATGTTCCTAAGCACTTTAATACATCACATTGTATCATTAACACTTTTCATTCAAACAACCTTTCTACTTTCTTTTATTCTACCACCCCTTTTCTCCTCTTTTGTTTTTCAATTTTGAACATAACTAACTTTTCAGTTTTATTTTTTTCTTTCCTTTTTCTTTTCATAACATACCTCTTATGATAGCACTTCTTTTTCATAATAAATTCAAGCACCAATACATTCTAAGGCATCATACTCATCCAATTTCCTCTTATTTTGTCACATGACTCTTTCAATTTAAAGCACTTAGGAATTTGGATCAAATTATGGTCTTGAAAAAAATGGATTAGGCTTACATATGAGGTTGCCAAAGAAAATAGGCTAAAGGCTCAAAAGGGTTTAACTAGGATAATGTCCACGGGTAGGTAAAAAGAAGGTAAATACGTATAGGTTGCCAAAGAAATGCCTAAATCATCTCCTAGACTTGCACTCCTTATTTTCGCTTTACATACATACCAGGCAAGTTCTAGCATCAGCCACAAACACAGAATATACTATATCCTCACACACATAAGGCACATGGTCGACTTTATTGGGAGTAGCATAGACTCTTGACCCAACAAATGAAGGAATTGATCCACACAATATCACATAGTGAGTCACAATTAGAGCCTAAATGTCTCAATAGTCATGATTTTAGCACAAACTCTTGTCATAATCTCATGCTGCCTATTAGAATAATTTCATGTGAAGTTAAGTAAAAAAAAGTTAACTACTAAAAAAATGAAAAACGAAAAAAAAAACTAGAACGAAAAACGAAAAAAACTAAAGCAAACATAAATGCAAATGCGGATAGAGAAGTATAGCATGCAAATACCAGCACCCCCCACTTAGACGGGACACACTGCCCTCAGTGGAAAATAAATACGAAAAACCTGGTCAGTCGGACTCCTCCTCTATGTCGGGGGTCATACCCCCTTCATCGGAATCATCATAGGAGTCGTCGTCATCAGAATTCTCCTCCTCGTTGGAGTCTGGCATTCGTCGATCATCATCGGTTGGCACATCGTCATCAAGAGGTTCCTCAAAATATGTACCTACTCCACACATCTCCCTTGCATGCACATTCATTGGATAGTCATGATCCAGCTGTTGGAGCTCTGCAGTAGTTGGAACACGACCTCCGCTCATCATTGTAAACCGAGTCATGCCATAAAGATGGCAAAAGAAACTCTCATCCCGAGCATGTCTCTCAGCCATAGTAAGGTTGACGCCATGTGTTAATTCAGCATCTTTGACCTTTGTGAGGTCAACCTTCTTCGGGTTGTGTGGGAGTTTATGATCAGTCGGTTCCTCTTCGATGTCTTCCTTCCTCAAGATTGTAGTCAACAGATTGCTAAAGCTGAAGTAGGACCGCTTGTGTAGCCTAGCTTTCCGCATTGTGGAGCGAATGATTACCCCGATGTTGATAGGGACATTCGTTATCAATGTATATACCAGACACACTCTATCTCTTGTTATCTTGGTGTATTGCATCCCTGGAATAAGGCAAGAGTTGACTATACGCAACCATATCCTTGCTTCCCTATTCAAAGGAGCATATGGGAAGGTGTTGTGTCGTCCGGTGTCTTTATGTCTGCTCCACCTTGCCATGAATCTAGTTCCACAAAGTGTGTGTCGAATTGCTCTATATGGAGGTCTACTGTACAGCTCTTTGAATGGTGATGGATCGACTGAAGGCAAGCCAGGAAAGGAGTTGAAGAAATCCGCATTGAGTTGTAAAACTTGGCCTCAAATCTTGACCTCGCTGCCTGTGGTTTTCGGCGACCAGTTGGCATAAAGTTCTCTTGTCAAATCGAGATTACATTCTTCTATGTCTCGGAAGATGAAATCAAGATGTAATGCCATGATCTTGGCCAACATGCGTGGTTCCTTCTTCGCTAGGCTTTCCTTGTTTATCAAGTCCACATGAACATATTTCTTCTCTTCGTTGTTCCTATACTATTCCTTCGCTTCCTCCTCTAAAACCCATTTAATTCTGAACATGCGGTGTGGTACTTGCATCGAGGAGGACTCTCCTTGCTCTTTGCGTCCTCTTTTCTTGCCTTTTTGGGAAATGGTTGCCTTATCTTTGCCTTGTCTTGCTTTGGGTGCCATTGTACTTGAGACTAAAACAATGTTCATGTTAGCATCATCTCGATGGATACAATCTATACACAAGCAGTAGGGGCACCACCCCACACTTAGTTTGTTGGTACAGACTAGTGAAGTGAAAGTGGTCGATTATTCAGACTTCATCGACATACGTTTTAGGTGCTATATTCCAACAATAAAATCAGAGCAGTCATACTTCTTGTAATCTTGGAATTACTTTCATGTTTGATATATCAAAACTACTACATAGGGATTGAATCAAGGTATAGCATCTAACAATAATCACAACCTCCTATGTCGGTAGACAACTATAATTCTTATTCCAATGAACAAGTCATGCCAACATGTAAGTATTCAAGTGACAAGATTATGCAATTTTTGTGACCATATCAATTCCACAGAAGTATGATAGTGCATCAAAATCAAATTCAAGTTGGAAATAAGTTAATATCATCCTTACGTATTCATTCACCCACTTGGTTGTATCACAATAATTCAATCACATTCAAATCATCAATACCACTTTCAAGATTCAACAATTCATAATGGGCGTAGTAGTGTAGTACTTACGGAATATAAATGAAGAACAAAGTAGTACTTGATTGGTGCCTTTGGATGATGTTCTTGTGAAGAAAAAGAGTAAAAGGAAAATTTTTGAGAGGATTTGGAGGCTATAGGCGGCGCATAAGCTAGGTTTCCAATGTGTTTTTGGTTCAAGACTAACTCTCATATTTATAGGAAAAGGTTGGGTCGGGTTTTGACCCATTTAAAATTGGATTTGGAGACAAGAAGTGACCATAGGCGGTGCCTTTTGCTTTGCCTATGCTTGGCATAGGCGGCGCCTTTTGCAAAGCATTGTCTAGCATTGGCGGCGCCTATGCCATGGCATTCCTAGGCATAGGCGGCGCCTTTAGCATGACATATGAGATTCAGAGACAAAAGGAATTAGCATAGGCGGCGCCTATGATATGGCATACTTGGGCATAGGCGGCGCCTATGCTATAGCACACTAGATTCCGAGACCTTAGGCCATAGTATAGGCCTTGCCTTGTTCGTGGCCTCGTTTTACCTAGGCCTAGCCTTGTTCGATGCCTAAATTTTCATAAGCAATGCTCAATCCATAGCCTTTTACTTCTTCATTCCTAACTTACCACCTTTAAATACGTCCAAATCAAAATTTGAAACCGACCTCCTCATTTTACACCTTTTTGCACCTACATTTACTCAAAAACAATAAAGACAATTAGAACGATGGGTTGCCTCCCATCAAGCGCCTTAGTTTTGGTCGTGGTACGACTCTTCTTTTTGGATTTTTATTTATCAAAAGAAAACACGTAATAAGACAAAAAATGAAAAACGATGGGTTGCCTCCCATCTAGCGCTTGATTTATTGTCGTGGCACGACATGGCTATCTTGAGTACTTAGACTTCGTCGAGATAAGTGATGGCCATAAAGTTTATCAAATCAAGAGGACCGATATATGGTTTTACTCGTTGGCCATTCACCTTGAAGACAACACCATTAGTGTCTTCCAACTCAACTACTCCAGACGAGTAGACTTGGTTAACTTTGTATGGACCAGACCACTTGAACTTTAACTTACCTGGGAATAACTTCAGTCTGGAATTGAAGAGAAGTACCATATCATCCTTTTGAAAGTTTCGTCTAACAATCCGCTGATCATGATACTTTTTCATCCGCTCCTTGTAGAGATCCGATCTTTCATAAGCATCTAGACGGAATTCATCCATCTCATTCAGTTGCTCCAATCTCAGATTCATTGCATCATCCCAGTTCAAATTTAATCGTTTCAAATCCCACAATGCCTTATGCTTAAGCTCAATAGGTAAGTGACAAGCCTTCCCATAAACTAGTTGGTACGGGGACATGCCAATTGTTGTTTTGAATGCAGTCCTATAAGCCCATATTGCATCGTCCATCTTCCGAGACCAATCTTTCCTATTAGCATTTACCGTTTTAGCAAGGATTTGCTTGATATCTCTGTTGGAAACCTCTACCTGTCCGCTGGTTTGTGGGTGATAAGGCGTGGCTACCTTATGTTGCTTGACACCATATTTTGCCAACACGGATTTGAATAGCTTGTTGCAGAAGTGAGATCCTCCATCGCTTATGATAGTACGTGGTACTCCAAAGCGGGAGAAGATATTTCTCTTTAAGAATGCTACAACATGCTTTTCCTCATTGTCGGCCAACGCTACAGCTTCAACCCATTTTGAGACATAATCTACAGCAACTAGGATGTACTTCATTCCAAACGAATTTACGAATGGACCCATGAAATCAATACCCCATACGTCAAAGAGCTCTACTTCAAGGATTTTCGACATGGGCATCTCATGGTGTTTCGAAATAGCACCTTGTCGCTGACACTGGTCGCATCTTCTCACAAACTCGTAGGCATCTCTAAATATCGAAGGCCAATAATATCCACTTTGCAATACCTTCCTTGCTGTCCGATTACCTGTGTGATGTCCCCCAACTTGGGAAGTGTGGCATGCTTCCAATATATCAGGCACCTCTACATGGGATATATATCGTCGAATAACACCATCCGCGCATCGTCGAAACAAATATGGCTCATCCCAAAAGTAGTGTTTTACATCATGCATAAACTTCCTCTTTTGATGGTAAGATAAGTTTACAGGTATCACATTACTCACCACAAAATTTGCAAAGTCGGCATACCATGGTAGTCCTTCCATTATTGTCGCTAAGATCTCCTCCTCAGAGAATGCATCATCAATCTCGATTTCAGGCTGCGCCACATGCTCGTTCTCGAGTCTAGATAGATGATCAGCCACTTGGTTCTTGCAACCTCTTCTATCTTTAACCTCGAAATCAAATTCTTGCAGCAGCAAAACCCATTGAATTAGTCTTGGTTTTGCATCCTTCTTTGTCATCAGATACCTCAGAGCTGCATGGTCTGTATGAACGATCACTTTGGTTCCCAATAGATACGCCCGGAACTTCTCAAAAGCATACACAACTGCTAGGAGCTCTTGTTTTGTGACATTATAGTTTTTTTGGGCTTCGTTTAGGACCTTGCTAGCATAGTAGATAGGATGAAATAATTTCTCCTTCCTCTGGCCAAGTACAGCGCCAACAGCAAGCCCACTAGCATCACACATGACTTCGAACGGTAGAGACCAATCTGGTGCTACCATGATAGGGGCTTCAATGAGTTTTCTTTTGAGGCATTCGAATGCCTTCAAACAATCTTCATTGAAGTCATACTTTGCATCTTTCTCCAAGAGTTTGCACAATGGACTCGCAATTTTGGAGAAGTCTTTGATGAACCGCCGATAGAAACCTGCATGACCGAGGAAACTACGAACTTCCTTCACTGAAATTGGGGGCGTTAGCTTCTCGATGACTTCAATTTTTTCTCGATCAACCTCAATTCCTATTTCAGAGATTTTATGCCCAAGAACGATTCCTTCTTTTACCATGAAGTGGCACTTTTCCCAATTCAGTACTAGGTCAAATTCTACACATCTTTGCAACGCCATACTTAGGTTTGCCAAGCACGCTTCAAGGTCCAGCTTCTTGGGAGAATGGCGATATGTCCCTAATCCTGATAGAGCACAAATAGCTTCTTCGCAATTTTCAGCATCCTTACTTTCTCCATTCATGAGCACAATCGCCAATGGGTCATCAGTAATTTATTCTTCTTCAAGTAATTCTTTCTCTTCATCAAAGTAAACATCAGCCATCGAAAAGTCGTTTAGATCTTTGGGTTGCTTCATTGATTTGCACACATCAAAGCAAACTACTTCGTCATTTTTTCAGAATGAAAGCTCATTAGCTCTCAAATCAATAAGAACACTTCCCGTCGCAAGGAAAGGGCGCCCCAAGATTATGGGGACTTCTGAGTCTACCTCACAATCCAAAATAACAAAGTCTGTCGGAAAGATGAATGAAGAAACCTTTACCAATACATCACATAGAATACTAACAGGTCGTTTTACCGACCTATCCGCCATTACGAGCCTCATATTGGTTGGAGTAGGATCTCCCAACCCCAACTTTTTATAGATAGATAATGGCATCAAATTGATGCTGGCTCCTAAATCACATAATGCCTTGGCAAAATTTAAAGATCCAACGGTGCAAGGAATAGTGAAAGCACCGGGGTCAGCTTTCTTCTGAACTAGTGATCGGGTAGTTATTGCGCTGCAGTGATGAACGTCATCTTTCAACTCATAGCTGGCTGCCCGCTTCTTTGTCAAAAGATCCTTCATAAATTTCACATACCCAGGCATTTGTTCAAGTGCCTCTACCAATGGAACATTAATGGTCAGCTGCTTTAACATAGTCATGAATTTGCTGAACTTTGTATCATCCGCCACCTTCTTCAATCTTTGAGGAAAAGGTGGTGGTGGATAGAGAATTGTTCTCTCCATGGCTTTCTTCTCCTCTTGCTTCCATTTTTCAGCCTTTTCAGGCTGCAACATGCTCGGTGTGACGTCATGGACGTCGTGGGTGGCTTCCGCGAATTCCTCTCCTTTTGCGTTATCATCAATGTCCGCTACTTCGTCGACCACTTGCTTGCCTTTTGATGAAGTTTCCAGCACCTTACCACTTCGGGTAGTAATATCCATGCATGCCCATCATTCCTTGGGTTTTGCATAGTGTCGCTAAAAAACTGCCAGCCTTTCTTTGATTGAGTGCTACTGAAAGTTGGCTCAATTGCTGCTCTATTTTCTTGATTGAAGTGGAATGAGAATCAACTAATTGCTTCATAGAGGACAAATCATTTATTACCTCCGTTACTCCAGCGCTCGTTGCTTCCACTCCTTTCAATAGTTTAGCCATCATCTCTTCCATATTTCCAAAACTAGATGTGGTGGTGTCACGTCTTCCTGGGGGAACATACAAACCACTCTTGTCATTGTTGTTCTTCCAACTACCTTGGTCCTTGCTTCCAGATTTGTCATAGTAGTTTCGACCTTGGTTTCCTTGGGCATTGCCTCGGAAACCCCCCTGATTGTTTAAGTAGTTGGCTTCTTCTTCCTAATCAGATTCGTCTCTTCTTTTTGATGCAATAGCTTTGACTTTTTCGGTCTTCCCTGATAATAGATGCTTTGTAAGAAGATCCACTTGTGTTTTCATGTGCGCAAAATCTTGATCACGTTCTTCTTCTCTTCTCTTTTGTTCTGCCGTCATGCCTATAGATATAGTAGGGCTTGCTACCTCAGAATCCCTGGTATGCCAAGCTCTACTTTGCTTCGTCATCCGATCTAGTATATTGCTTGCCTGCCCAAAGGTGAGGTCCATAAATGATCCTCCAGCCGCATTATCTACCACTGGTTTAGTTATTGAATTCAAGGCTCTATAGAGTATCTCCATTAGGTGAACATTAGTCATGTGATGGTTAGGGCACCTCGTTAGCTTTGTCTTAAACCTCTCCCATGTTTCATGAAGGGCTTCAGTTGGAAGCTGCCGAAAGTTGCTGATTTCATCTCTCAATTGTGCTCTTTAGGATGGCAAAAAGAATCTTTCTAGGAGAGCGTCTCTCAATTGCCTCCAATTTGTAATAGAATTAGGAGTCAGCCCATTCAACCATAGAGTTGTCTCCCCAGACAGAGACAATGGAAATAGGCGTAATCGAATTATATTCTGACCAACACCAGGATTATCAAATGACTTGCATGTAGAAATAAAGTTGATCAGATGCATATTCGGATCATCGCCTGCTAGTCCACCAAATAATCCCTTGAGTTGCAATAACTGAATCATGGTGCTTGTGATGTTGAACTTGGCTCCGACTGCCAATGGTGGAGGAATAATGGCTCCTGTGGCTCCGGCTCCATCAAGATCATCATCATCATCGTCGAAAGCTGGTTGCATAGCTCGGCGTTCAGGCCTAAACCTAGCTTGACGATCTTATCTGTTGGCAGGTGTTGCGATCTCAGCAGCATGCCTAGGGTTTAGTAACTCATCATCACCTAGGTCTTTATTGTCGGGATTTATCGCTCGTCCAGGGTTATCAATATTCTATTGATGCACTTGAGCGGCTGCTAGAGCAGCTAGTCTCGCCTATTCCTGTTGAGCAGCCATCCTTTCAATTTTGTGTTGTGCCTCTATTCTGCCAATACGTTGTGGTTCAGGATTGATAGGTAATAATGGTTGACCAGAACTTTGAGTATGGGGCATGCACTGAATAAAAACCTGCAGAGAACAAAAACAAAAACTAAAAGTAAAAGTATGAGAATCTTTGACCAAAGGGTCTAGTAATTATAACAAACTTAGTTGACACTCGTATTCCCCGACAACGGCGCAAATTTTTGATAACGCTCAATCCACAGCTCTCGTAGGAGTGTAAAGCGGTCGTTGTCAAATATATAACCCAACTGGGTTGGGTATCGATCCCACAGGGAATAGCTTGGTCAACAAGTAAGCAAATATTACTAGACTTTTAGTGCAAGTCTCGTAAAAAGGGGGGATTGTAATGTGCAAGTACTGTAAACAAAATAGTAAAGTAAAAATAGAAATAGCAAAGTAAACAGAAAGAATGTTTAGTAAGATGTAAAACAATGAGAATTGAGAAGTTGGGGTTATGTCCACCTTATGAGTTGTACGTCTCTATTGGCTATGAGTTGTACGGAATTCATACATGCATGTGCTTATAGAGAATTGTATTCTATGGTAAATCCAACTGTCTTTCGACCTAAACAAAGACTATTTCACTGTAACTCTTTCGAGCTTACAGCGTATCTAACGGTACAAATTCTCCAAAAGGTTAATCCAGTTACGGCACTAACTTTTTAATAGGGGATGGTACCCTATTACCTTGACATTATCTCTTTTCCAGACATATAACTTTTCTTTCGAACAAGTTAATGCTATACTGGCGTATTCTATGCGTTTGCAACCACAAGAATTTGCATTAAGATGAAGAGAATAATGATATAAGCAGCATACGTGTCGCGAATTCACAAACTCATAGCAATAGATAGTATCTCATACGGCTTCCATCACCCCAACAGAGAAGTTTAGTTACCCATGAGTGCGAAGAAAATCACAATAGACATTATTATTATACCACAATAAAGATTTCGTGTAGCAAAGTGTAGTAGGCGTTTAGGCGTGACTTTATTTGCAAGTAACGTTTCTCTTGTTGCAGAAATTAAGAATTGAATAGATGAACAGAAGAAGAATAAAAAGTAGTAGTGAATGAATAAGAATCTCTAGCAAAATAGGGTATTTATAATACCCATATCCTATTCCTACTAAGCTAATGAATTACTTAACCCAATCCTACTTGGTTAATGTATCATTATCCTAATCTTAATAAATTACTGCTAGTCCCCAAAGTCTTCAGAATTACTTTTTTTGCCCGGGACAGGTTTTCCATGCGTTACTTTAGGTCCTTGGCGTCCAAGCTTTGTTTTCCTCCTTTCGTGAAGCTTTCTTTGGCGTCAAGTTATCCATAAAATGCTGAATTCTGCATCATTTATACCTGAAAACTTGCTAATCATGTTCGCTAGCTCACTTACAGGAAAAAGGACGAAAAGTGCATGAAATATATAATTTGTTCTCAAAACTTGGCTAAAATATGGGCAAAATCTAGTGCTATAGGCGTGTAAATTCGCCTATCATCATGGGGTCAAAAGTAGTTAAGAGGGGAAATATCAAGAATACCCCCAACTTAAACTTTAAAAAATTTTGTAGGTAGGGTATGGTTAGGACCACTCACTCGTACGCATATCATACAAGTGGTACCCTTTACTCATACCCAAGATAGAAAGTTGGACTCCATATTTTGTCCACTATAATACTCCGTTGCTTAAATCTGACATGACCCAAAATCAGACCCTTTTGTATGGGCATCTCAAGCCCAACAAGGACCAGATATTGCCCCATTAACCCAACCTAACTATCACATCAATACTCAAGAATCAAATGAACTCCAATCATTTAAAAAAATAGCAAAAAACTGACTAGTAATCATTACTTATGAAATGTCTAATCCAACCATTAATATCAACATGTTAAACAACATACCCAAGTCCACAGTCATCCACAAGCCTCTATTAATATGATATAGATAATATGTCAGGACGTGCTCTGGACAATTGCCAAAAACCAAGTCTAATACAAGTCTATGACATAGGATAGAAGGACTATGAAATGTATCCCTTCTAAAGTATCAAATCTCACCACTTCAAAGTCAATACACAATTCACTCAAGCACCTAGTCATAGAGAAGGAAGAGAAAAAAAGCTTCGGCTCCTGTGTCATGTGGGGACACAACGTCCAGATATGGTTAGCGATTAGAGTGCTAGCATGTAACTCAAGAGTAAGGATAAAACAGTGTCATTATTCAATACCAAGTCAAACCATTTAAGACACCACATTTATACACCTAGACATATAGATATATATGGATACATCAATTGTTAAAAAGATAACAAGATCATAGCATGCATTTGAAAGCACCCAATCATGAACTGTAAAGCAGAAGACTCTAACCTTTCATCCGCATAGGTTATATCAAGAAAGAGGACTCTAATCCTAAGCCATCTTATTATGCAAGTAGACTCTAACCAGAAGCATTATTCTAGACAAGTGGACTCTAACCACTACCCATCTTACCAAACAAGTGGACTTTAACCATAAGCCACCTTATTCATAAGTGGACTCTAACCACAAGCGATTGTTTCTATTACTAGTTGACATTGGGAGTCTAACCCTTTGTATACATATTCACATCCACTCAATTTAATACTTAAGAACTTTAACACACTTAACAATTTCAAGTCATCAAGGCCACAATTCAATATCATACATAACTACAAGGTCTTTATAAATCATTTATCAATCAATCATGTGGTCATCAAGACCTTTATCAAACCATTCATTAGCATTCTTACACCAAGCTTCAGTTCAAAAACGATTCAATTTCATGCTTAGGGACTCAAACCCCTTTTTAACCAAACCAACATCCAAGGTTACTAATTAACTCATTAAAGGGCCAACAAGGCCTTTACAAGGTCACTTACCAATAATTCTTACTCATTAAGTCATTACCTTAGTACAAATTACTATCAACATGTGCCTAGTTATTTCTAGTAGACATTTCACAAACACCTTGAGGGCATACCTTTTCCATGACCAAAACCCAAGTAAAAACCATAAATATTAGGGTTACTCATGACCCACTTGCTAAACCACAATCAGTAAGAACCCAAATGTGACAATCATCACCAAGACCATGTAGAACACAAATTTAAACAAGAGTAAACATTACCCGTCACTATACATAAAGACCCTCAACAATTGATTCAAAACCCACAATTAAGGATTCATGAAAAATGTTTAAATAACATGATATTTGAGAAATAAATATAAGGAAAGAGTAACATTCCTTATACAAGATGATTCACGGAAGGATTCTTGGTCCTCAAGCCTCTAGAATGACACCTCTTAAAACCCTAACTTCTATCTTGATAGAGAAGTTTTAGAGAGTGATTGGAATGTTTTTGAACTTGTATATGTGAAGAATGAAGGGCCAAATGAGGCTATAAGTCTTGGGTTATAAGGGTTTAAGGGTGGAAAATGTCTAAAATATCCTGCGCTTAAATGCTGAAAGTTGCACCCAGGAGGCTATGAGTTCCACATCTAAATCATACCATAGGGTATGAGTGGTACCCTAACTTATACCCTAGGCTTCACCATAGATTCCTACACTGTTCAATATATGACCATGCTAATATAACTCATACCTTAGGGTATGAATGGTACCCTAAATTGTACCTTAAGTCACACCTTGGATAAATTCAACTAGGCTAAGTATATGGCATCATACAACTAGGCAACATATGATCCGTACCCCAATATATGATTTGGGAGTGGCTAAACCATACCTTGGACACAATTTAACCCTTACTACACTGCCTAACATATGAGTGAAGAGACCCCAAGTCATATCCTAGGGTATGACTAGTACCCTTGAGTCATACCTTGCCCAAAAACTTCAACCAGGGGAATTTTGCTAAGGGTCAAAAGCCTAGGTGTTTCAAAATCATACCATTACTGTACAAAAAGTAACCACCTAGTCGTACCCTAAGCAGAATGTCAATGCTAGATAATGAACAATATATGGTTTGGACCCTACCTCTTGTATCATGTACATATGACTCTTATGGAGTCTTTTTGTACCTTAGATAGAAAACAACCAAAACCACACTAAGTAACAAATGGCCAAGACCCCAAAACCATACCTACATCATATGGAAAGTAAGAATGAGTCGTATGATGATCAAAAAGCTCAAACTCAGGAAATTTCTAAAGGTCAAAACTTAGGGTGTTTCAATTATCCCCCACTTGGATCATTCATCCTCAAATGATGGAACAAGGTCGTACAAGTATGATTAAACCTCAAACGTCACTACCCTTACCTTTAACCAAGTTAGAAAACAAAGACACCAAGGAATTCAATCTTTCCTTTAACAAAGTTTAAAAACAAAGACATTATAAAGAACGCATAGCTTTCACATGAATTTTTAAAGCAGGAAATAGGAATGGATACTTAGAATTTATGTCCTCTTTAGCTTCCCATGTAGCCTCTTCCACCTTGTGGTTCCTCCATAGAACCTTTACCGAGGCTATATCTTTGGTCTACAACTGAAAAAATTGACAATCCAAGTTCCCAATCAGGATATCTTCTTAAGATAGGGAATCTGAAATACCAATATCCTTGATAGGCACAACATACGACGGATCACCAATACACTTTCTTAACATAGAGACATAGAATGCTGGGTGAATAGAGCTCATACTAGAAGGCAATTCCAACTCATAGGCAACATTACCAACCCTCCTCAAAATCACATAAGGACCTATACATTGGGGAATAAGCTTTCCCTTCTTAAAAAACCACATCATTCCCTTCATGGGAGACACCTTTAGGAACACCATATCTCTAACCTCAAACTCCAAGTCCCTTCATCTTATGTCCACATAGGACTTTTGGCAACTTTAGGCAGCTTTAAGACTATCCCGAATATCCTTCACTTTCTATAGCTTGGTGAACCATATTCAGACCAAATATATTTGCCTCATCGGCCTCAAACTATCCAATGGGAGACCTATACCTTCTTCCATACAACACTTCAAATAGAGCCATCCCAATGCTGGAGTGGTAGCTATTGTCTTAAGAAAACTCCATAAGAGGTAAGTGCTCTAACCAACTACCACTATAGTCAATCATGCAAGCCTAGAGCATATCCTCCAACTTCTGAATAGTTATCTCTGCTTGCCCATCCGATTGCAGGTAAAAAGTAGTAGTCAGACTAACCTTAGTCCCCAATCCTTTATGAAATAATCGCCAGAAGTGAGATGAAAACTGCATACCACTATCGGAGATGATAGAAATAGGTAGCCCATGCAATTTCACTATCTCTTAGAGGTGCAATCTTGCATAATCTTCAGCCGAGAAGTTAGTCCTTACTGGCAAAAAGTGAGCCGACTTTGTCATCATATCCACAATGACCCCAAATAAATCAAATAGTTTTCGAGACTAAAGAAGATTGGTAACGAAATCCATGTTGATCACTTCCTACTTCTATTCAGGCAGCTCAATTTCTTGACACAATCCTTCAACCCTTATGTGCTCAACTTTTACTTGTTGGCATACCATGCACCTAGCCACGAAATTTGCCACATCTTTCTATATATTGTTGCACCAATACATCTTCTTAAGGTCATGATACATTTTTGTTAAATTGGGATGCACAACAAAATGCGACTTGTGCACCTCAGCCAAGATCCTCACATGCAAACCATCTACATTAAGAACATATTACCTTTCTTGGTACCGCAAAGTACCATCACCACTAATCTTAAAGGCCATCACCTTCTGCCACCTACATCACCCTTGATCCTCATCAAGATAGGATCTAACATCTTTTTTTTCCTTAAATTTCAGCTCCAAGAGAAGACTGCACCACTTCCTACACCAACACATCACCATCCTCGAAGTCCAAGAGATGAACTTCAAGGTTAGCCAAATGGTGAATGTCCTTTACCAACTCCCATTTATCCTTATTCATATGAGCTAGACTTCCCTGGATAACCTGCTAAGAGCATCAACAACCACACTATCTTTACCTGGGTGGTAGTGAAGACATGTCATAATCCCTAAGAAGCTTAATCCATCTCTATTGCTTAAAGTTAAGCTCTTTCTAAGTAAACACATATTGTAGGCTCTTATGATCAGAAAAGATATCCACATGCACTTCATACAAGTACTGATGCCAGATTTTCAATGAAAATACCACAGCTAATAGTTCCAAGTCATGTGTCAGATAATTTCTCTCATGCACTTTTAACTGTCTATAGGCATAAAATATCACTTTTTATGCTGTATTAGGACGCAACCAAATCCCACACGAGATGCATCACAGTAGACCACAAACCCATTAGTGCCTTATGGAAAAGTCAAGACTTGATCCAACGTTAGCTCTTCCTTCAGTTTCTTGAAACTACCATCACAAGCATCTGACCATAAGAACTTCACCTTTTTCTGAGTCAACTTAGTTAACAGGGAAACTATAGTTGAAAACTCTCCAAAAACCTCCAGTAATAATCATCTAAACCAAAGAAGATCCAAATATCAGTTGGAGTCATGGATTTAGGACACTTTTTCACCACTGCTACTTTTTCCGGATCCACCATGATCCCTTCACTAGAAATGATACGAACTAGAAAAGTGATAGCGTTCGACCAAAATTCATTTCTCAAAAATTTGGCATATAATTATTGCTCCTTCAAGGTCTGCAATACAATGCGGAGGTGATTTGCATGATCCACCTCGCTCTCCAACAACAACAACAACAACATACCCAATATATTCCTACAAAGTGGGGTTTGGGGAGGGTAAGATGTTGTCGGGGAATTGGTCAACCCAAAGGACATAACCAGAAACTCAAAGTGCCCATACCGAGTATGGAAGGCAGTCTTAGGGATGTCTACCTCCTTAATTTTTAGCTGGTGTTACTTGAATCGAAGATTAATTTGGAGAAAAACTTAGCACCTTGTAACTGATCAAATAAATCATCTATCCTTGGAAGGGGATATTTATTCTTTATTGTTACCTTGTTCAAATATCGGTAATCAATACACATCTGAAGGGAACCATCCTTCTTATGCATGAATAACACCTGTGCACCCATAAGGATACACTAGGATGGATGAAACCCTTATCCAAAATACCCTTCAGTCGCTCCTTAAGCTCCTTTAACTCATTTGGAGCCATTCTATATGGAAGATTAGAAATTAGATAAGTGTTTGGAACAAGATCAATCCTAAAATTATTCTCCCTATCAAAAGGAAGATCAGAAAGGTCATCAGGGAAGACTTCAGGAAATTCATTCAGCACCAAAATAGAATGCAAAGAAAGACCATCCGAGTTAGAATCTTTAACCTGGACTAGCTATTAGAGACACCCCTTGGAGATCAATCTACAAGCTCTAAGATAAGATATAAAATTCCCCTTTAGGATCTAAGAAACCACCTTCCCATTCAAAAACTAGCTCAATGGGGAATTTGAAGACAGCCTTACGAGTTCGACTGCATAGAGAAGCATAGCATGAGTGTAATCAATCCATTCCTAATATGACCTTAAAATCCACTACGTCTAATTTAAACAAATCCACTAAAGTTTATTTACTACCAATAGATACCTTATACCCTCTGTAGACTCTTTTAGCAATCATAGAGATACCTACCAGGGTAGAAATAGAAAAAGGGTTTGAAACACACTCGCGACCAAAACCAAAATACATAGCCACAAATGGGGTCTCATAAGAGTGAGAGGACCCCAGATTAAGTAATAGTAGATATCACGATAAAAAAGTTTCAACATAGCCGTCACAACATCAGGCAATGCCTCAGACTCGTATCGGGTAGTGAAAGCATAAAGATAATTCTGACCAGCATTGAAACTAGATGGCACACCCTTTAGTGCTGGAGCTGACGATGAAGCAATTGGAACCTTGTTCGCCCCTGAAGTAACCTGACCAATAGGACAGTTTCTAAGCATAAGCCCTAGCTGACCACAGTTTAAGCACTTGTCCCTCTTCTTATCACATAAACCCCAATGCAATCTACCATAGAAACTACAAGAAGGTTACGATAGAGTTAACGGGGCACTACTAGCCTGAGATTAGGCACCCAGTGGCCTGAAGTTTTTGCCATCATGGAAATTCCTATCACCGATGAATCTAGGTAGGGAGCACTAGCCTTCGAGTATGACCTAGAATTGACCCACTTCTTCTTTGGCCACTTCTTGCTATCCCTGTCACTCTATTATTGGTCACCACCCTGCTCAGAGAATACCTAAACTTCCTGCCCTGCCTCTCTACTATTTTAGCCTACTTCTTATTATCCTCCTCCACTTGTTACATGTACGAAACCAACTAGGAGATATCCATGTCCTTGTATAGCAAAGAAACCTTACTCTCTAATATCATCTCTTTGGACAACCCGAAAGTGATCTTTCTCATTCTAGTTCTTATGCTTGAAACCATTTTCAGAGTATACCGAGATAACTAATGAAACTTCAAGGCATACTCCTTGATAGACATCTTACCTTGCTTCAGATTAACAAACTCTTCAGTCTTTGATTCCCTCAACTCCTGAGTAAAGAAGCGGTCCAGGAAAGCATTAGAGAAATCCTCATGCAGAAATGACTCAACATAGTCACCCCTTGCCTGATCCAATTCCTCATACCACTGATATACCATATCCCTCTTCTGGTAGGCAGAAAACTCCACACCCTCCAAATTAGTGGCATGCATAACATGAAAGATCATTTCCATATCATCCAGGAAACCCTAAGGATTTTCCTTCACCTTAATACCAGTAAAGGTCGGATGGTTTAGCCTCATAAACTGGACAACCCTTGTGGCCTCAGAAGATGGAGTGATAGAAGTACCATGCTTAGACTGAAAAGCTACCGATTATGCCAAAATATAGATAGAATGACAAAACTCAGCATTCCTTACTTCAGCCTGAGGAGCTCAAGAAATACTAAATAGAACTAGTGGAACTCTAGGACAATCCAGAACTGGACCTCTAGACCGAGTCTGGACCCCATATTTTGAACGAGTCCCATTAATGTTGGATGTTTTTTTGCATTCTAGCATTACTATTCTAGCCTTTTGAGCCTTGTTTTGAGGATGGTTCATGTGATTAATGTGTTGATAATGATATAAATATGCATTTAAGTTTCCATGTATATGTGTACAATATTTTATGAGGTTTCTAAGAAAGTTTTGATTATAATTGACATTTAGAGTTCAACCGAGAAAACTAGTATTACTGGTTTGAGCTAGGTGTTTGTCTAGTCTATTATTTTGGGTTCTAATGTGTTTAAATGAGTTTCTAAGGTTGTTATTGTGTATTTATATGGGAAACAACTTGTTGATAATGTTTAAAGGTCAATTGGATCAAGACATTAGTCAAAACAATGAGTTAAAGATCAAAGTGAAATTAACCTATGTATAGCTCATCTTTCTAGTTCACCGTCTTGAATGTTGTGTTGTTTTGAGCTCTAAAGTGTTGTGTTTAATGCTATAGGATGCTTGGTGAGTGGATTATGATGATATATTAAGGATATACAAGCTTCAAATCAAGAGTAAACAACTCAAAAAAGTAGAACACAAGTCCCTGAGAGATTGATACTTGGGCTTCCTTGAAGCCACTATATTACTTGATAAGACCACATACACTTGTGTGTTCACTTGGGCGCTGTCACCCATCCACATTGTCCTCATGTAGGACAGAGGAGTTTTTGTAATATTTATATCATTGAGTAGGAATGATCTTAAAATCAAACAAATAGGAATTAGAGAGAATTCAAGGCCTTAGACTTTACAACTTAAAAATAGAACACAAGAAAGAGAAACATTCCTAAATGCCTTGTAGCCTATCCCTTATGAGTGTGGCATGCAACACATCCTTAAAATAGACTCTACTCAACACGGCTTTGTGGACACCAAATTGATCACAAAACTAGGTCTTTGACACCAATCTAACACAATCCAAACCAAAGCCTAGTCTTTTTGGGCTCCTCAGGTCCGACCGAGACTAGAGATCTCCCCCAAAACCTAATCATAACCGCCCTGCACCCTATGTCGAATGTATTTCAAACATAAGTCAAGACAGAACAATCATAAATCAAATACATTAGTTAAATTCTATAGTCCTATCCAATAAGTGTTATCCCACTACCAATACCAATGCCAAGGCTTACACTAATACCGACACCACCCATGCCCAAAGTAGTCACACAAAGCCTCTAACCGAAAACAAGGAGCATCCGGTCAGGACATGCCCCCGACCATATCAAAAAACAAAGTTCAAGAAATAAAAAAAAGTACAAAAAGATGTCCATATAATGAAATGGAGTCTTACATAGTATGGAAGCTCACCACTTTAGTCCAACACAAAGTTGTTCGCGAATCCAAGATCACTGATCAGGAGGAGTAGTATGGCCAGTTCCTGCCATTTTTTGAATAGTGGCATTACTTATCCTTATTCCTGAGTACATGTTAAGGGCATATAGTTTCTAAAACCAAAACCAAGAACCAATTAACCATTCCCATGCAACTACATATTCAAAACAACATTTGACATGAAAAAACATAAATAGAACATGTGAAAACATCGTCCAACCATTAGTAAAAAAAAACCCAACACATATTTCAAAACCATCACAAGCCCCTAATCATTCCATAAAAACCATTAAGTAAAGCATGCTTTTAGTTTGAACTAACAATTAGGGAGGAGTAATATGCCTTAGATACCAAGGAAGATGGGGATAAACCACCTTTGACAGCCATACTTAACCACCTTGAAGAAACCTTGAGAGTGATTTAAGAGTGTTTTGAGAGTGTTTGATGTGGGAATAGTAGGTTAGTAAAGTCCCAATAGTGTTTTGAATCGTGCGGTTAAAAGAAGTTTAGAGGGGAAATGTCCAGAATACCCCTAACTTAAACAATAAAAATTTTAGAAGGTGGGTACAATTTGGACCCCTCACTCGTACCCACATCATACGAGTGGTACCCTCCACCCGTACCCAAGACAAAAAGTTGGACTCCATATTCTATCCAATATACGACTCCCTTTGCCCAAATCATACCATCACCATACGACAAGTATTCTCCTAGTCATACCCTAAGCAGAATATCAAGGCTAGAAAATAAACAATATACGGTTTGGCCCCTATCTCTAGTATCAGGTACATATGACTCTTATGGATTCTTGTCATACCTTGGATAGAAAACAACCAAAAACACACTGAGTAACATATGAACAACACCCCTAAACCGTACCTACATCATACGACAAGTAAGCATGGGTCGTATGATCATCAAAAAGCTCAAACTCAAGAAATTTCTAAGAGACAAAACTCTGGGTATTTTCAAACCATTTTACCAATCCTCGTGAGCCAAAAATCCACACATTATGCCAAGTATCCATGATCTAATAATACATATTCCAATAGAGTAAAATACACAACAACAAACCAATGATTCCATATAAATTCCAATTTAGGCTTTCTATCCTAAAAAAATTCAAAAAAATATACATACGCAAGGCTAACAACATTATATAAGACCCCATATAATCAAACATAGCAAATAATATATCACAACCAACAAATAACAACTACATAGGCCCCCACACAAATATAACATAATAATAAATCCATTTCCATGATTAGTTCTCATACTCATAACATTGTATTAACTACCCAGCCCAGTCTGAAGAAAGTTAAGCCGCACCCTACCTCAAATACCAAAAATTGGTCGAAAAGCCTACAACACTGTGATTTCCCCTCACAAATAGACCCAAAAACAACACATAAAAATATAGAATCTACATGTCAAAAATAACCAACAAAACTGATATTACCCATTTTTTAGTTAGGGTCAAATCGGACCCCCAAAATGGATTTTTGAAAAAAAGTGTAAAGTTGGAATTTTAGTCCAAAAATACCTTACCCATGGTTAAAGGAAGCCAAAGGAGAAATCCCAGGTGAAAATGAGTTGAAATTGGTGTATGAACCAAAGAATTATTAATTTAGGCCTTTTGGGTGAAAATCTCCAAATTCTACTCTTGGATTCAAGTTTTATCAAGATTTAAATGAAAAAGATCAAAGGCAAATAATTAAAATAGGGATTTGGAGATTACCCAAGGTTGAAAATAGAATAAATCACCCATGAACTTGACACCTCAAGCTTCAAGTATCAAAAATTATGAAAATCACAAAAATGGGATATTTATATCACCTAGGTATCACTTAAGTGAATACCGGGTCGCTAAAGCGGATATCACTTAAGCGACCAGGCATCATTTTTGCGATACCCGTGTACCACATAAGAGATCAGGTTGTTGCTTATGCAGTAGTTACTTACGCTATGGGGGAGTTGCTTAAGCAATACCCCCAGCTGGTTGTTAGGTCACTTAAGTGGGTGCACCATCTAAGTGGTTCCCTAGCTGGAGACTTGGAGAATTCCAGGTATCCGCAGACCCCTCAGGATTCATTCAGAATCTTAAGAATGCAAACAAACTATGCTACTAGACTAAATTTGACTCTCCAAAATCAATAGTGATATTATATTTTTTAAAAAATGTTATTTACAAAGGTGACCCTCGAAACTTGATTTCACAACTTTCTGAATAAAGTGTTGAAATGAGATATTAAAGTCAAAAAACCATACCAACTATGTTGCCAACCTAAAATCATTGTTCTCGATCTGCTGGCACTGTGTGTTTTGCCATTAGATGCATAGAACAATAGTTGTTGACCGAAGTGAACTAATAAGCCTTTTTAACATCCAAAATCCACAAACTCACACAAATCACACTGAAAGTCATTGGTAATTATCTCAATCATCCCACATCCCAAAAATATTACAAAGCAATCATAGGGAGGGTTAAAAATTTCAAATCTCACAAAAATGAATAATTAACAAAAATTAACAAATATTAGGTCATTACACCCTTCCACATCTTTAAATAATCAATATTGCAGTTGGAGTTGTTGGTGCAGGTCCTGTAGCTCAAGCTCCATAATATACAGTGTTCACCATCTATAGACAAAAGAATGAAAAGTGTTAGATATCAATTTGGATCACCATATACCAATTTGATTCTAGTTATAACACAAAATTACAAAGAAAGTGATAGTTTCCTAATGTTATATAGTCTCTTAAAGAAAATTACAAATGTCTCTAAACCATTCTACAAGACTCTACTGGCCCTATTTTTGTACAATAATATCAATAAACCTTGGGCTCTCATACAAACTTTGTCATGACCCCAACCTATTGTTAGTGGCACCCACACTAAAACTCTACCGAGAGACCCTTTAACCTAAATAACTCAACCCAAAACTTAGCTAAATTCATGATAAAGTAGTTACTTCATTAAATAATCAAATATCTTGAAATACTCCTAATAGTAATATCAAATGCCAAATTAAATAAAGGTCTAAAGAACCTCAAGAATCTGAAAGACATTACACCAAAACCACTATAAATATCAATTAAATGGTTTAATCTAAAACAATAAAAATATCCAATTCCAAAATAAATGGGCCAGAAACTAAGTAGATTACTCATGGTTGCCCAAAGGATATAGCCTACCCTTGATTCAGAATGCAATTTTCTCTAAAGCTTAGGTCTCAATGCAATCACCAGAAAATTCTATACACTCAACAAAATGAAGAGCATATTTAGTATCAATACACAAGAACAATGGTGTACTGGTAGGATCATCAACCGACCCAAAATAATAAATCTAAATAAGGAACTATAACTTACTAAAGAAAGAACAACCATAAGCACCTACTATATAACTTTACTTCAAGTATATAACACTTAACCTTGTTCAACAACACCATTGAATTTAGTCAAGTACAAGTCAAAATAGACAACAACTCAATTCAAGAGCATGATCACGAGAAAGAATCCAAGTCAATAAACCATGACTCAACAGTAATATGCTAACCATGTCTCAAATACATAAGTAAATAAAAACTAAAGAGAAATGCTAATCATTTATAATTTATCCTAGACTACTCAAGGATCCATTCCAACAACAATAATATTTATTATAATAAATCCTAGTTCACTCAAAGAACCAAATATAATAAGTCATTACATAAACCTAGTTCACTAAAGGAACCTTTACTCGTGCTGATACCTTGTATATGTCATGCTAAGGATCTTATGGTTGTGCATTGCCCATGACCTACAGTGGACGAGATCTTATTCATTTACAAAAACTCTCACACATCTAGTGCCTGCCAACCTTATATAACCAATATTGTGAAAATATCCAAATTCCAATACATCTCACAATAATCAATATAATATCACAATAATTACAACCATAATGAAAATAAATTCTATATTTGTACATTCAACAAGTTATTTAATACAACCTTATTGTATATGATTAATGCTTAAGATATCATTTAACCACTCAAATCCTTTTAACATGCATTGTAATAAGTATACAAAGAAATATTTAACATACACGCATAAATCAAATTAGATTTAAACTACATTAAATCATCACCTACCTTAATCCAAGCTTGAACCACTCTATTGAACTTGAGCCTTGATTTTTCATGAAACTTCTCATTGATGTGAGCTTAAAAAAATAACATAATCACAATTCAGACAATGGCCTAGTATAATTGAGGATTACGAAAATTCAAGATCATTCCTCACATTCTAGGGTTTTTATCATCATTTCACCATAATTCTATCAATTTCATAGATTTAAGTGTGAATTATAATAAGGCAATCATAATTTAACTATTTCTAACCAAAATCCCAAATGTTTTATACTCAATTTGTATTCTTCCACCAGAAAAAGTACATAGGTCAAGTTAAATCCTCTCCAAAACCTATAAACTAGTTATTCTAAGGATTTATAATTAAAAACTAGTTATGAAACAGATTAACTTACCTTACAAAGGAAATTAATAAAAATTAAGTGGAATTTACCTAAAACTACCTCTCCCAACCCTTTGATGAATGTAGAATGAAAATTATACTTTTGGGGCCTCACTATAATGATATCCGTCTGTCATGCTGGGATTAACCAAAGATGACTACCATTATAGCGGGAAATTCCTACTGTAGTGATGAAGTGGTAGCGGCATACCACTTAGTATAGTGGGGTAAGTGATAACGCTCAATCTACAGCTCTCGTAGGAGTGTAAAGTGGTCGTTAGCAAATATAAAACCCAACCTGGGTTGGGTGTCGATCCCACAGGGAATAGCTTGGCCAACAAGTAAGCAAGGATTACTAGACTTTTAGTGCAAGTCTCGTAAAAAAGGGGGATTGTAATGTGTAACCAAAATATTAAAGTAAAAACTGAAAATAGCAAAGTAAAAAGGAAAGAATGTTTCGTAGGTTGTGAAACAATGAGAATTGAAGAGTTGGGGTTATGTCCACCTTCTGAGTTATACGTCTCTATTGGCTATGAGTGTGTTGAATTCAGACATGCATGTGCTTATAGAGAATTGTATTCGATGGTAAATCCAGGTGTCTTTCGACCTATTCGAGGATTATTTCACTTTAACTCTTTCGAGATTAAAGCGTGTCTAACGGTACAAATTCTCCAAGAGGTTAATCCAGTTACGGCACTAACTTTTTAATAGGGGATGGGACCCTACTACCTTGACATTATCTCTTTTCCAGACAGCTAACCTTTCTTTCGAACAAGTTAAATGTTATACTGACATTATTCTATGCGTCTGCAGCCACAAGAATTTGCATTAAGATAAAGAGAATAATGATATAAGCAGCATACGTGTCACGAACTCACAAAATCACAGCAATAGATAGTATCTCATTCGGCTTCCATAACCCCAACAGAGAGGTTTAGTTACCCATGAGTGCGAAGAAAGTCACAATAAACATGATCATTGTACCCCAATAAAGATTTGCACGTTAGGTGTAAGGGTGAGGATGGCGTGAAGTCCTTTGCAAAGTAACGTCTCTCTTGTTGTGGAATTTAATAGAAGAATGGAAGAAAAATAGAATTAATGGAAGAATTAGAATTGTTGGAATAGTAAGTGAATGAATCTCTCCATTAAGGGAGGAATGAATAAAAATCTCTAGCATGATAGGGTATTTATAATACCCATATCCTATTCCTACTAAGCTAATGAAATACTTAACCAAATCCTACTAAGCTAATGAAATACTTAACCCAATTGTACTAGGTTAATGTATCATTATCCTAATCCTAATAAGCTAATGAAATACTTAACCCAATTGTACTAGGTTAATGTATCATTATCCTAATCCTAATAAGTTACTGCTAGTCCCCAAAGTCTTCAGAAATGATGTTTTAGTCCGGGACAGAATTTCCATGCGCCATCTTTAGTCCTTGGCGTCCAAGATTGGATTTTCTCCTTTCGTGAAGCTTTCTTTGGCGTCAAGTAATCCATAAAATGCCCAATTCTGCATCATTTATACCTGAAACTTTGCTAATCATGTTCGTTAGCTCACTTACAGGAAAAAGGACTAAAAGTGCATGAAATATGTAATTTGTTCTCAAAACATGGCACAAATATGGGCAAAATATATTGATATAGGCGTGTAAATTCGCCTATCATCAACACCCCACACTTGAAGCTTTGTTTGTCCTCGAACAAAATATCATGTCCCTCTAAACATCAACTTAGGGTTTCACAGCAACAATACAAAACATTCGTCAAGACAAGCACAACAGTTATCAACAAAGAGGAGTTTTCCGATCATTATTAGAAACCATTTAACCTCTAGCATAGACTCGTGATGGTGGTCAACTCATATTCAAAAGTTAAGGCACAAAGAATCATGTACAACTATCCAAAACTCATCAACCATGTGTGTCTCACAATATATTACCCATAGTCACTCACAAGTATAGCATATTTTTCAAACATGGGTATCAAAATATCCTTCCTCTCGCTCTCACAAAGAATTCATATGCAGCAACTGATGACCATAGGCTTGCCCTTTGTGTAATGCTCCACTAAATGTCAGAATGTTAAGATTAGGATTAAGTAGGTCTTTTGATGGTTGTAATGTAGGCTAAGGGACGGGTAGGATCAGCTATTTTGGCCAGAAATAGTGAGTAAGTTCCTAAGCACTTTAATACATCACATTGTATCATTGACACTTTTTTCTTTCAACCTTTCTTCTTTTTTTTATTCTACCACCCTTGTTCTCCTCTTTTGTTTTTCAATTTTAAACATAACTCACTTTTCAGCTTTCTTTTTCCTTCTTCGTTTCACAACATACCTCTTATGATAGCACTTTCTTTTTCATAACATATTCAAGCACCATTACAATTTAAAGCATCATACTTACCCAATTCCTCTTATATTGTCACATGAATTTATACTTTAAAGCACTTAGGAATTTGGATCAAATCACGGTCTTGAAAAAATGGATTAGGCTTACATACAAGGTTGTCAAAGAAATAGGCTAAAGGCTCAAAAGGGTTTAACTAGGATGATGTCCAAGGGTAGGTAAAACGAAGGTAAACATATGTAGGTTGCCAAAGAAATGCCTAAATCATCTCCTAAACTTACACTCCTTATTTTTGCTTTGCATACATACCAGGCAAGTTCTAGCATCAGCCACAAACATAGAATATACTATTAATCTCACACACACAAGGCACATGGTCGACTTTATTGGAAGTAATATAGACTCTTAACCCAACAATTGAAGGAATTGAACCACACAGTATCACATAATGAGTCACAATTAGAGCCTAAACATCTCAATAGTCATAATTGTAGCACATACTCTTGTTATAATCTCATGTTACCTATTGGAATTATTTCATGCGAAGCTACGTTAAAATTTTTTTTAACTACTTAAAAAAACAAAAAACTAAGCAAACAAACATGAATGCAAATGCAAATGCGGATAGGGAAGTAAAGCATGCAAATACCAGCACCCCACACTTAGACGGGACACACTGTCCTCAGTGGAAAATAAATAAGAAGAACCTGGTTAGTCGGACTCATTCTCTATGTCTGGGGTCATACCCCTTGCATCGGAATCATCATCAGAGTCGTCATCCTTAGAAGTTCCTCATAAGTATCCCCCTTAATTCCAAGAGTGAGTCGAGGTGTCTGCATCGAGGAGGGTTCTCCTTGCTCTTTTTGGCCTCTTTTCTTGCCTTTTTGTGAAGTGGTAGCCTTATCTTTGCCTTGTATTTTGGTGCCATTGTACCTGAGATCTCAATAGAGTCATGTTAGCATCATCTCAATGGATACAATCTATGAATAAGCAGTAGGGGTACCACCCCACACTTAGGTTGTTGGCACAAACTAGTGAAGTGAAAGTGGTCGATTACTTAGACTTCATCGACATACGTTTTAGGGGCTAAATTCCGACAAGAAAATCAGAGATGTATCACTTCTTGGAACCTTTGCAATACTTTCATGTTAGGTATAAAAAGACTACTACATAGGGATTACATCATGGTATAGTTTCTGTCAATAATCTCAACCTCCTATGTCGGTAGGCACTTATAAGTCTTATTCCGATGAACGGGATCTTCTAACATGCAAGTATTCAAGTGACAAGATTATGCAATGTTCATGACTATAGCAATTTCGCAAGTAGTATAACAATGCATTAAAATCAGATTCAAGTCGGAAGTAAGTGAAGATCATCCTTACGTATTCATTCACTCACTTAGTTGTATCACATTAATTCAAGCACATTCACATCACCAATACTTTTTCAAGATTTAGCAATTCATAATAGGTGTAGTAACGTAGTACTTACAAAATATAAATGAAGAACAAAGTAGTACTTGGTTGAAGCCTTTGGATGATGTTCTTGTGACGAAAAAGAGCAAATGGAAACTTTTTGATAGGTTTTAGAGACTATAGGTGGTGCATAAGCTAGGTTTCCAATGTGTTTTTGGTTCAAGACTAAGTCTCATATTTATAAGAAAAGGTTGGGTCGAGTTTTGACCAATTAAAATCGGATTTGGAGACCAAAAGTGACCATAGGCGGTGCCTAATGCTTTGCCTAGTTGAGCAGAATGCCATAGCATATGCCATGCATTTTGAAAAGCATTTAGTGACCATATGCGGCGCATTTTGAATAGCATTTAGTGACCATATGCGGCGCATTTTGAAAAGCATATGAGATTTAGAGACCAAATGCTTTAGCATAGGCGGCGCCTATGCTATAGCATACTTGAGCATGGGCGGCGCCTATGTCTTTACACACTAGATTCCGAGACCTTGGGCTATAGGATAGGTTTTGCATTGTTCGTGGCCTAGTTTTAACTAGGCCTAGCCTTCCTCGATGCCTATTTTGGCATGAGCAATGCTCAATCCATAGCCTTATGCATCCTTATTCCTAACTTACCACCTTTACCATGCAATACGTCCAAATCGACATTTGAAATCAATCTCCTCATTTTATACCTCTTGCACCTACATTTGCTAAAAACCAATAAAAACGATTAGTACGATGGGTTGCCTCCCACCAAGCGCCTTAGTTTTGGTCGTGGCACGACTCTTATTTTTGGATTTTTATTTATTAAAAGTAAAACATGTACTAAAACGAAAGAAAGACAAAAAATGTAAAACGATAAATGATAAATGATGGGTTGCCTCCCATCTAGCGCCTTATTTATTGTTGCGGCACGACATAGTTACCTCGAGTACTTAATCTTAATCGAGATAGATGGGGCATCTTCTTCGTTATGACTCTTGTGCATACATACCTCAGGAGGGATACCAATTATATTATCAATCTTCCTACCCATAGCTCTTTTGTACCTCATCAGAGCAGAGATGAGAGACTCTACATGCTGTTCACTTAAATCATCCGCAACACTCTCCGGAAGTGTATTTCCATATCCCAAGAATGTATACCTTCGATAATTGGGGAGCGCTTTCGATTCTAGCATTGGTGGCTCTACAATGGAAGTCTTCGCTGTTTGTGAAGGTTGATTTGTAAGATCAAGGTCCAACTGTTTAAGAGTATGAGAATAGGACCTTATTCCTGTTAGAGCACCCATAAGTTCTTCATAATCTTCATCATCCTCATGCTCAACATTCAGCAGTGCAGCAGCCAATGGCTCAACAGTAAGATGTTTCTTTACAGATAATGCTTTCTTATCCTCATAAGCTACGGAGAACACATCCATATCGCTGGGTTGCTTCATTGCTTTGCATATATCAAAGCGGATCACTTCGTCATTCAACCGAAACAAAAGCTCATTAGCTCTCATGTCAATAAGCACACTTCCAGTTGCAAGGAAAGGACGTCCCAAGATTATGGGAACTTCAGAATCCACCTCGCAATCCAGAATAACGAAGTCTGCAGGAAATATGAATGAAGAAACCTTCACCAATACATCATTCAAGATACCCACAGGTCATTTTACCGACCTATCAACCATCACGAGCCTCATATTGGTTGGTGTCGGATCGCCTAACCCCAACTTCCTGTAGACGGATAGTGGCATCAAATTGATGCTAGCACCCAGATCGCACAATGCCTTGGCAAAATTCATAGATCCAACAGTGCAAGGAATAGTGAAAGCACCGGGGTCGGACTTTTTCTGAACTAGCGATCTTGTAGCAATTGCGCTGCAGTGATGAACATCATTTTTTAACTCATAACTTGCTGCCCGATTCTTTGTCAAAAGATCCTTCATAAATTTCACATACCCAGGCATTTGTTCAAGTGCCTCCACCAATGGAACTTTAATGGTCAGCTGTTTCAACATAGTCATGAATTTGCTGAACTTCGTGTCATCCGCCACCTTCTTCAATCTTTGAGGAAAAGGTGGTGGTGGGTATGGAATTGTTCTCTCCATGGCTTTCTTCTCCTCTTGCTTCCATTTTTTTAGCTTTTTCAGGTTGCAATCTGTTGGAGTCGACGTCATGGCCGTTGTGGCCTTTTTCTGTGGATGCTTCTTCTGTCGCCTTATCATCAATGTCCACTACTTCGTCAACCACTTGCTTGCCTTTTGCTGAAGTTTCCAGCACCTTACCACTTCGGGTAGTGATAGCCATGCATGATCCTTCGTTCCTTGGATTTGGCACAGTGTCACTGGGTAGTGTGCCGACTTTTCTTTGATTAATTGCTGCTGAAAGTTGACTCAATTGCTGCTCTAGTTGTCTTATTGCAATAGAATGTGAGTCAACCAACTGATTCATTGAAGACAAATCGTTCTTCACCTCAGTTACGCCCATATTGGTTGCCTCCACTCCTTTCAGCAGCTTGGCCATCATATCTTCCATAGACATCTTTTCAAAATCAGACGCCTCAGCCTCATGATTTCTAGGAGAAATATACACACCACTCCTGTCTGAATTATTCTTCCAACTACTTTGATCGCGGTCCTTGTATCCAGATTTATCATAATAGCTCCGACCTTGGTTTCCTTGGGTAATACCTCGGAAACCCCCCTGATTGTTCAAGTAGTTGGCTTCTTCTTCTGAATCAGATTTGTTTCTTCCATGTGATACCATAGCCTTAACTTTTTCGGACTTTCCTGATAATAAATGCTTTGTAAGAAGATCCATTTGTGTTTTCATGTGCGCCATGACTTGATCACGTTCTTCTTCTCTTCTCCTTTGTTCAGCAGTCATGCCAATAGATAAAGTGGGGCTTGCTACCTCAGAATCCTTGGTATGCCAAGCTCTACTTTGTTTTTTCATCCGATCTAGCATATTGCTTGCTTGCCCAAAGGTGAGATCCATAAATGATCCTCCTGCTACATTATCTACCACTGGCTTAGTCACCGAATTCAAAGATCTGTATAATATCTCCATCAAGTGGACATTGGTCATATGGTGATTTGGGCACCGCATAAGCTTCGTCTTGAACCTCTCCCATGTTTCGTGGAGGGCTTCAGTTGGAAGCTGCCGAAAATTTGTGATCTCATCTCTCAACTGTGCTCTTTTGGATGGCGGAAAGAATCTTTCTAGGAAAGCGTCTTTCAATTGCCTCCAATTAGTAATAGAATCAGGAGCCAGCCCATTCAACCATAGAGTTGCCTCCCCAGAAAGAGACAATGGAAATAAGCGCAGTCGAATTGCATTCTGTCCAACGCCAGGATTGTCAAATGACTTGCATATAGAAATAAAGTTGATCAGATGTATATTCGGATCATCGCCTTCTAGTCCACCAAATAATCCCTTGAGTTGCAAAAGCTGAATCATGGTGCTAGTGATATTGAACTTGGCTCTGGGTGCCAATGGCGGAAGAATAATAGCTCCGGTGGCACCAGGTCCGTCCAGATCATCCTCATCGTCATCAAAAGGAATTTTCATAGCTCGGCGATCAGGCCTCAATCTCGCTTGACGATCTCTCCTCTGCATGGGTGCCGCCATCTCAGTAGTACGCTGTGGGTTTAATAGCTCCTCATCGCCCAGGTCCTCATTATCAGGATTTGTTGCACGACCTGGGTTATCAATATTTTGTTGGTGCACTTGAGCAGCTATCCTTTAAATTTCATGTTGTGCATCCATTGATGCACTGAACAAACCTGAATAAAACAAAAACAACAACTAAAAGTAAAAGTACGAGAATCTTTGACCAAAGGGTCTAGTAACTATCACAAACTTAGTTGACACTCGTATTCCCCAGCAACGGCGCCAATTTTTGATAATGCTCAATCTACAGCTCTCGTAGGAGTGTAAAGCGGTCGTTAGCAAATATAGAACCCAACTTGGGTTGGGTGTCGATCCCACAGGGAATAGCTTGGCCAACAAGTAAGCAAGGATTACTAGACTTTTAGTGCAAGTCTCGTAAAAAGGGGGGATTGTAATGTGTAACCAAAATATTAAAGTAAAAACTAAAAATAGCAAAGTAAAAAGGAAAGAATGTTTCATAGGTTGTGAAACAATGAGAATTGAGGAGTTGGGGTTATGTCCACCTTCTGAGTTATACGTCTCTATTGGCTATGAGTGTGTTGAATTCAGACATGCATGTGCTTATAGAGAATTGTATTCGATGGTAAATCCAGGCGTCTTTCAACCTATTCGAGGATTATTTCCCTTTAACTCTTTCAAGCTTAAAGCGTGTCTAACGGTAAGAATTCTCCGAGAGGTTAATCCAGTTACGGCACTAACTTTTTAATAAGGGATGGGACCCTACTACCTTGACATTATCTCTTTTCCAGACAGATAACCTTTCTTTCGAACAAGTTAAATGTTATACTGGCGTTATTCTATGCGTCTGCAGCCATGATGATATAAGCAGCATACGTGTCACGAACTCACAAACTCACAGCAATAGATAGTATCTCATTCGGCTTCCATAACCCCAACAGAGAGGTTTAGTTACCCATGAGTGCGAAGGAAGTCACAATAAACATGATCATTGTACCCCAATAAAGATTTGCACGTTAGGTGTAAGGGTGAGGATGGCGTGAATTCCTTTGCAAAGTAACGTCTCTCTTGTTGTGGAATTTAATAGAAGAATAGAAGAAAAATAGAATTAATGGAAGAATTAGAATTGTTGGAATAGTAAGTGAATGAATCTCTCCACTAAGGGAGTAATGAATAAAAATCTCTAGCATGATAGGGTATTTATAATACCCATATCCTATTCCTACTAAGCTAATGAAATACTTAACCAAATTCTACTAAGCTAAGGACATACTTAACCCAATTGTACTAGGTTAATGTATCATTATCCTAATCCTAATAAGCTAATGAAATACTTAACCCAATTGTACTAGGTTAATGTATCATTATCCTAATCCTAATAAGTTACTGCTAGTCCCCAAAGTCTTCAGAAATGTTGTTTTAGCCCGGGACAGAATTTTCATGCACCATCTTTAGTCCTTGGCGTCCAAGATTGGCTTTTCTCCTTTCGTGAAGCTTTCTTTGGCGTCAAGTAATCCATAAAATGCTCAATTCTGCATCATTTATACCTGAAACTTTGCTAATCATGTTCGTTAGCTCACTTACAGGAAAAAGGACTAAAAGTGCATGAAATATGTAATTTGTTCTCAAAACATGGCACAAATATGGGCAAAATATATTGATATAGGCGTGTAGATTCGCCTATCATCAGTAAGTGAGGCAAAAAATTTAAATCTCTCCTAGTTTTGCCATTTTTTCAACACACTATCAAATTAAAGAGAATATTAAATTAATACTTCTATATAAATATATGCAGAGAAATTGAAGAAATTTAAGTTTCACAGTGAAATGGCTACCAAGCTTGACAAAGGGCACTTAAAAATTGGTGGCTGACCATAGGTGGTGTTGTCTGTATAATATCATATCAGTGTGGGTTTTTATTTCCTAATCCAAGGTTTTTATTGAGAGAAAGCTTGGAGCCACCTTGGAGGCCAAAGAAAATTAATTTATACTTTTCTTCTCCAATGTTATTACTTATTCTTTAAGAATTTAAGATTCCAGAGTACCCAAATTTTAATTTCATATTTATGATTTATCTATGAATCATAGTTGTGATTTTCATGCCATGAGTAGCTAAATCTCACAACTAGGATTGTGTGAGCCATGATGAATTAACAAAGCAGGATACGTGTTTGGTAATTCTCGACTGTTTTACATGCATGTTTAAATATTCTCTTCATTATGTTTCCTTTTTAATAGGTATGAAACATTATAACTCACTTGAATTCTATACTTGCTCGAGAGAAAGTTTTTTGCATAGATAAATGAAACATTGGGTGGACACCCAAAAGATCTAGAGGTGAGGCCAATCATAAACTACATCATCAATGTGCATAAGATTACAAAATGACCATTAAACCAAGGGTTAAGCTTGCACTTCTTCTCAAACCTCATGACACTCTTCATGGATAAATCCTTGAGCTAAACCTTCTCCAACCATGAAATCTTAGGTCTACATAACTTCTCTACCTACTTTACGGTGTTAGAAAACACTTCTAGATCAATTTCACCTTTTCCATGTAACCCATTAACATATCTATACCCCCAAGGCCTAACTTCAAATGTATTGAATTAATCCATCAAAGATATATATCTTCTACATCTAAAGGTGTCATTTGAATACTAGAATGAAAGTTATTATTGTATGTAAACTCAACTAGAGACACAAATTGCTTCCAGTGACCCCCCAAATTAATGATACATATTTGTCGCATATCCTTAAGAACCTAAATAGTCCCCTATATCTAACCATAAGTCTCTAGATGAAAAATATTTATAAGATTATCTTAGGTACCTAGCTTCTTATTCCTCAAACGCAAGAAATAACATGAAACTAAGTATATTTATTAGATAGGATGGAAATAGGAACCTTTTACAAACAAACTATCTCTCAAATGTAAATCTTAGCCAATTTATCTAAATTCTAGGTAATTTGAATAAGTAGAAAGTGAGTAGATTTGATCAGTTTATCCATAATTACTCAAATGATATCAAATTTTCTCAAAGCTTATGCCAATCCAACTTTGCACCTATTTTACTCAAGTATAGGCATCTTGTAAATCATACCATCTGGCTTTTGGTTGTAACACCCTAAATCTTTCCCATGCCTAAACCCTGAATTAGATTATAAAACCATCTGAAAACTAAATTTTCAAACCAGTAGACCTATTGTATGAGTCATACAATGAGACCATAAGTTATGCTCTAACTCATGATAGGTTGCCCAGAGATTTTCATAATGCCTATCAACACAACTTGAGACCCTGAGTTGTGCAATAAACGTATAGCCATATAGTGACTCATATAATAAGGAACAAAGAGATGAAACATTGTCTTAGGGGTCAAAAGCCCAAACCAAGACCCGTAGAGATTGTGGCCCTAGGGAAAATAATTACCTCTATTAACCATAAGTTAAAGTATGAATTATGGAATCAAGGTACAGGTCATACTATATACATATGAGTTTTAATCTAGATATAGTCTAAAATATCCCAAGACTCACGAGTTCAAACCATGATCCATGGTTTGATAGTACGAGTCATACTATGACTAGTAAGGTTAGTGTTCCGAAATTTTGGAATAATTTCTTAAGGTTATTTTCATCCTTACTCACTCTGTTAATTCTTAAAAAACATTATTTAAGTATCTTTTATATGGTATTAAAGGTAATTAATTGACCTAACTCCACCATTCCTTTTCCTAACACTTAGAACATCAGTAAGAAGTTATTCAAGTTCTCCAAGGCCTAAGTCTAGGGTATCTGACTAAGCTCCAATTTTGTAAGTCTTGTGTAAGGATTCATCAATCCTGGTATGTGGTATTATTAGTAAAGGTTTCCTTTCACCCTTATGTCTAGAAAAATTTACTTTTTACTATGGATTTATGAATTTTTAATTTAGGTTTTATACCCATTCTCATGTGAACCTCAGTGTAGCATGTTCCTATTGTGATTTTTTCTTGAAATATATACTTAAGCATGAATTATATTGTCAAAGTTGACTTGATATCCTATAAAGGATTTATCATGATCTACCCAAATTAATCATGATTCAAAATGATTTAGCATTATTTGATCTTGAGAACACAAAAATCAGTTACACCAAGCATGACTAGTTTCAATATTTCTGAACATTACTTAATTAGATATTTTGAACTAGTTTACGCTTATTTCTAGATTTTTAGTTATATATTATGAGAATATTTATTTATTTATATATATATGTATGTATGTATGTATTTTTAGAGTAGTATTTTGCACTAAACTAACTAGGGTTCAAGATAAACTATTTTCCAGAATTATATGTCATAGTAGGTTTTATTTCTCCTTGATGGGCTTAGTTTAGTGGATCTATGTTAGTTATGTCATTATAACTGTGAAGGTATAGTGTATCCCCTCAATAAGGTATAGACATTAAACTTCATGCCTTCTTATGAGGTTTATGCTAGTTAAGATAGCCTCCCACTAAAATAATTTTAGTATGACTTATACTTGACCCATATTTTTAGTTAGATTGAATTCCTCCATGATTTTTAGCCTTGTCTCATAATTTAATTGCAAGATTTTACTCTTTGATTATAGTTCAATAGATTACACTCTTTTTTAATAAATTATTTAAATTAACATGCTTTCACGTTTAGCATGTTTATATTTAGTATTATGACTTGCAAGTCTCTACTACTCAGTACATTTAATGAGCTGACCACATATTTTTCTTTTGCATGATATCCTTAATGATATAGGTTTCTGTAACCAGAGTTAGCTACGTAGTTAGACACACTCTAACACTAGTTCACCTACATTTATGGTGAGTCCTCATCATCCGAGGATAGGTTATTTAGTTATGATTTCACCAAATTCTATTTTTGTTTTAGTTGTTTAGAGTTAGCTAGGGGATTTTCCTAGGAACTCGATAGTTAACCTAGAGGCTTTTAGATAAAGCTAGACATTTTAGCTTAATGTTTAGTTTAGATTTGATTTCAGACTAAATGCTTATTTTATTTATCCTAGTATTGTTCAATTAGACATATGTTTTGTTTTAGCTTCTACATAGTATGTATCAATAAATGTTTTAGAGTTATAAAACTACCATGGGTTAGCTTGGGACCACTTGTGGTTCTAAATATCGTGTCTCTTTCAGGGTGTAGCTCAAGTCGTGACATCGGTACTCATATTTTACTTGTTGACAATACATACACTTATACATATACTTCATATTTCCCTTATTCACCTACGGTATCAATATTGTTTCTTCAAGTCAAGGTACGTCTTTGCTTCCCATAGATAAACAGAATAGCTAGAATTATGAGCCTTTTCCATAACCAATTTAGTCAAACTACTTACTCTAAGAGCACAAACATATACCTTAATCACTAAAACCCCTTCTGGATCCAAAATTGATTCTGTAGATTCGTTGTTTAGCACCTTATCTTGAATCAACTTCATCTTTAACTTCTTATCAACAAACTATCCATCTTTAATTTTATAACACCTTGGGTGTTATGGGGTCTAAAGCATAAGAAAATGAGAATAACCAAGTTAACCTCATCGATTTTTCAATGAATTTAATTTTGTACCTCTTTTGTCTTTAATGATGATTTTTGAGTGGAATCATGATGAAGGAAGGTAATGCGAGCATTTTAGAATTCTTGGATCGTATTTTGAGATACATCAAGACCAAAAAACAGTAAGGATCTTCGATAAGGGTATTCCATGGAGGTGTGGCACACTCCTATGCAAATCCAGTAAAGGTCTATGATAAGAGTGTGCCACACTATTATTGCTCTATAATACAAGCGTGTCACTCCCTTGTCGCACCATGATAAGGGTGTTCCATTCCTTTAGGCTAGCAAAATAAGGGTGTGCTATGCCCAAGGGTCCAAAACATCATTTTTTGTTCTTTTTGGTTTGGGAAGGGGGATTTTTGGTCCTTTGTCCTTCCCAAGGGTCCAAAACATCATTTTTTGTTCTTTTTCCATTAGTTATCAAGGATTATCGATATACTTCCTCCTCTCAATACTTTCCATTAGTTATCAAGGATTATCGATATACTTTCTGCTCTCAATACTTAGAAAGTAAATTAGGGTTCTTCCTAACGATTCCTCTCTCAATGCTCTGAATTCAAGTCCTCAAAATTTCCCTGCCACAAAGGTATGTTGAACACTTCCAACCTAAATTATTATTTTAAAGTATGAATTTTGCATTATTTTTACTTGTTTTAATGATGTTCTAAAGTTGGGTTTGAGAATTGTCATTATACATATTAAGTATTTATTTTCCCCTTTTTATATGTTATTTCTAACCACTTGTGAAGAGTTTTTATGATTTGAACACAATGGTTGAAAGAGTGCATTTCATTAGATGAATTTGGGAATACTGAACATTATGAATTATTGAAGTCATGACTTTCAAACCCTTTGAAAAATATTATGGAAAAATTCATTAATTAATCATAAAATCCTTTCAAGAAATAAACCCTAGTTTATAAAGCTCAATATCAAGTTCCAAGAAATCTCCAACAATCTTCACGAATTCCATTACTCAGGTATGTTAGGTGTTCATCCTTGGGTTTTCTTCCTCCCTTGTAGTTTAAGAACCCCTTTTAAAGCTACAAGCTTCCAGTTTCATAATTTACATGTGTAAAATTGGGTTGTATTCCCGTTTGTGTTGCTGTAAGGATTTTCAATTAAAGATTTAATTATAAGTTTCATGAACATAAGATAGCATGTATGTTGATTGATTTAATTTCCATGACAAAACCCTTGAAATTGGAAGTTTAAGTTATAGTCATCATGCTTATGTGTTGTTCATTATCATGTGCATTAGTTGTGCTCCCCAAGTGTTTAATATAATGTCCATGTGAATTGAATAGTGTAATCATGATATGTTAGCATGTGTTCTCATTCATGTACAAGTTCATGACCTTCAAGTGTTTGACAAAATATCTTAGTGATTGAATTGTGGAAAATTGATGATTTCTAAGATTTCAAGATTTGCTATGTTTTATCTATTATGCTATCGAGTCCTGGGGGTATTTATTACCTAAAATCTAGCTATTTACTTAGTTGTAGTAGTTATAGACTAGTCCTAGTAAAGGTCAAGAGCAGTAGTACTTAGTCAGTTAACAGAACTTAGTCCAGTATAGTTAGTATACACGATTAGTGTCAGTTCAGTCAAGTCTAGTACAGTCTAGTAATTAGTTCAGTGTTGATTCAGTTGGGAGTAGGATTCAGCACTGAACAAACCCTGGGATGGGGGGATTCCTGCTAGTAGAGGGTTTGACCCTTAGTAGCAGTCACTGTATTACAGAACTATGTAGGCAGCGTAGAGTAAGTCATCCTCCTGCCAGAATAGGGTTGACGCAATCATATATATATTTTATGAGTCTTCCTTCCAGATTAGGGTGGACCCAACATTGTTAATACCCTATGGAAAGGTGCTATCACCCCTCTAACTGGGGTAATAGGTTGGACCCCAAATCAGTCAATACCAGGGTATGTCAATTAGATGAACATTCTCATAGTTATAGTTTTAGTCTTAATATACAGTAAAAAACTAAAACAGTTCTACAGAACCTAAAATAGTTCTACAGAACCATGGCTATCAGTTATCAATTACTCATCCATTAGAATTCAGCACTCAGTTTCTGTATAATGTCAGATACACGATGTATATCTATATGCGCAGTATATCATGTTCAGTGGTTATAGTTTTGCATGTACTCTCATCCAGTTACTTCATGATATTTATTCAGTCAGTTATCAACTCATGTATATGAACCTATCTATATCAGCTTACCTCACTTAGCATACCAGTATATTTCACGTACTGACGCATACTCTTTCTTTGTGCTATGATGTCTCATATCATAGGTTTGGACGCTCAGGTTCCTGGCCGTACTTAGCAGCTTAAGCTATCAACAACAACTATAGTGGTGAGTCCTTATATTTCAAGGATAGAGTTTACTTATTTTAGCATTTCAGCAGTTCAGTAGTTATTTCAGTCGGAGTTAGTTTGGGTTTTGTCCCATCAATTCAATATTAAGATAGTTAGAGGCTTTCAGACTAGCATAGATAGTTATTCAATTTCCAGATGTTATTATCTGTTATACTCAGTATTATTTTAGTATTTTAAGAACCTTATGGCATTTGTAGATTTTTTCTACATATATATTTCAGTATTATATTCAGTGCTCACAGAAGGTACTAGTCATGGGTTAGCGTATGGTCCTTCGGGGTCGTAAGGATCATGTGTTGCCCAGGGTTCCATCTCGAGGCGTTACATAAACATTGTAGTATGAACATTGAATCAGCCAAACAACATAACAACAGTCATAAAAAACAAATCCTACAACCATCAAAGGCACATACAGTAAGAAATTCCTAACATACAACACAATAATCAAAACTAGTACGGCTACAACTATTATAACACAACAGTAAAAAAAGAGTCAAAGACTGACCGGCTTTTGGGCAGCAAATCAAGACCTCGAGCTTTGTCTAAATTCATCACCACTACAAGCAGCCTTTAGACCTCCGATGAAATTAATAATTAATTGTAAAATTTTCAACTCTTTTCTTAATAGTGTTTTTTTAATACCTTCCAGACCTCCTCTTTTTCAGCTCACAAGGGGGGATTTATATAAAATGGATTAGGAATTGATTTTAGGACCTGATGTGGGAACAACCATCTCGGGAGTAATTTGGGAAATTCCAATAGGACAAATTTGAAATTTGTAAAGAAGATAGGATTATGAGCTGGTTTTGTACAAAATTGTATCATCCGTACCTTGGGTTGCGGAATCCAATCGTTATGGTATGTGAGGAGTCAAATTTCTAGAAATTTCATCAAGAAATACATTGAATTAGGGTCGGGGTTTGTTGGTGTTAGCCGTTTTGGCATTGACTGAAGCTGGATAGGTTTGGGTCAACGAGTTCTGGTGTCGTGTCACCGGGTTGTATGCTGGATCGCTAAAATTGTTATTCGACTGTTGTTTTTTGGATTGAGTTTTGCTATTGATTGTTATTCGTCGTTGTCATTTATTTGATGAAGAGAGGATAATGGTAGGCTGGACCGGGTCGGAGGCTGCTATTAGGGTTGTTGTGGGTTTTGGCTAAAATTCTATTGGCCTGGATGAATTAGATGGATGGAAAATTACAAATTAGGTGATTTAGGCTGAAATTGGGGTTATTTAATAACCCTAATTAAATTAAATTGAGGTTAAAATAACCCCAATTAGATTAAGGATTTACAAATTTAGGCTATTTGTTAAATTAGCCTAATTATTAGAATTTAGTCAATTGAGTTTAAATTTTAGCCCAATTAAAAATCAATTGACCAATTACATTGTAATTGTGGCCAAAACAATTTCAAATAAGGTCTAATTTAATAGTTTGGCTAAATTAAAACTACGCTTGAAATAAATTAACAACCGATTTAATCCTGAGTTTCTTGTTTTCATAAAATCAAACACATATTAAAAAAAAACATCTCTAGAATAGATTATACTTCAATCATGATTTTTAACCATTTGAACTAATTTTCAAGATAATTCTTTCATTAAAATCTAATTTTTTGTAATATGATTATTTAAGTAACAAGATTATATGATTTCATTCATACGAATACGAAAGTATATAATCATTACTTAAGATGGAAAAGTTATCTAGATAAATACATTAGAAAGATTTTATCCGGATAAAATAAATTTAATTTTATTTAAAGATAAAGAAACTCGGTATTAAACTCAGTCATGGAGGGCAAATATTAGGTGTCAACATATATCAATTTTCAACACCAATAATTATTTATTGGGGATTCACTTTTATCTCTTCTCCTCCTATTTTTCAAACTCCTTCACTTCCTAAAGTTTTCACTAAAGTGCTTAGTAACGTTAGATCAAATTAAGGTCAATAAAAGAAGGGGACACATGCTACCTATGCGGCTACCAAAGAAAAAAAGCTAAAGACTCAATGGGGCTAACTAGGATTATGCATAATGGTAGGCTAAAATGGTTAGGAAGCAGGCTATCAAAGAAATGCCTATATCATATCCTAAACTGACACTCTTTATTTTACTTTGGACACACACTAAGAAAGTTCTAGACATCAAATAAAACAAAGAATACTTAACAACCTCACATCGTACATGGAACATGCTCAAATCAAGTAGGATCATCATAGACTCTCAATCTAACACTAGCAAGAATTCAACATTAAACTAACAATGCACAAGAGTCATAATCATGAGCCTAGGAGTCTCAAAAGTAGTCATTCGCACAGTCAACATATTTACAACCAACACTCTTGCATCATGAAATCACATATATCACCAACAAAGAATATCTCAATTACTTAAAACAAAAATTTATAACAATTTACTACTAAAAAGAGAAAGGATGTTGGTTTCAAAGGGCGCCCCTATGGAAAAGAACCAAAAAGAACAACCACGAGGTGGGTGAAGTGTGCACATACTAGACTGACCTAAACAACTAAAACTAAAAAGGTAAAATCTTTCTATAAATTTTTTTCAAATTTACCCAAAACTAAAAGAAAAATAAGACTCAAGACCATACAACATCACTTCACCCAAAATAATGGGAAATTTCCTACCCCACACTTAAGGATATACTTTGTCCCCAAAGTATACTCAAAAGTAGAGATAGAAATATTCCTTAAGGCCTTTAGGCCTAGCTAGTTGCATCTTTTAACACTAAGAGGGTTTGGAGATCCCACACTTAGTCTTCGCCATGCTCTTTAACTTAGGTTTTTAATACTCAGACATCCCATCAACCTGTGACTCAACAAAAAAACTACATGAAGTAAAAACTAATAATATTAAAAATAAAACCTACCTTAACTTGGGTTGCTCCCAAGAAGCACCCAATTTAGTATCGTGGCACGATCCAACATTAGACTTAACCATTATCCTTCATCCTTTTTCTCCTACTTGGAGGCAATCTTCTTATTCATTTCTGACCTATTGTGTGTGACATCTCAAGGTGAAGTTCTTTCTCAATATTATCCTTTTCAAGCTCATCAATTCGTATCCTTTCAATTTTAGTATTGGTCGCTTGGGCTGCTCAATGAGAAATTCTGAATACGCCTTTGGTGGGTTGGGCTCCACCACCCCACAATCATCCATTTCCATCACTGTAATCATGCATAAATCTTTATAATAGGATAGTGTGTTGAGTGGTTGTTAAACTTTGAAGACCACTTCTTCACCATCCAACCTCATTGTGAGTGCGCCCTCTCTCACATCTATTAATTATCCTTTTGTCACAAAGAATAAATGTCCCAAGATAATCAACACTTTGTCATTTACCTTATAATCTAAAACAACAAAATCAACAGTAATAATAAACTTACCAACATTGATGAAAATGTCCTCGAAGATTCCTTCAGGATGAACTGTGGTTTGGTCTGCCATTTGGAGTAACACAGAGCTTGGTCACAGCTTTCCTAAGCCTAAAGTGTTGAAAAATGATAGGAGCATCAAATAGATACTTGTCCCTAAATCACTCAGTGCATAAACCACCTCATTGTTGCAAATATGAATAAGGAGAGTGAACCTCCCAGGGTCCTTAAGCTTTTTGAGCATCTTCAGCATCACCATAGAGCTACACTTTTAGTGAGTTCTACTGTCTAAACATTTGTAGCTTAATTTTATTATTTACCATGACCTTCTAGTACTTAGTATACTTGGGCATTCCCTGCAAATCCTCTAAAAGAGGAATTTTAATATGAAACTCTCCGAATGTGTCAAAAAAATTCTTGAAGCATACATCCTCCTTTTATTTTATTATCATTTATGGAGATAGATGTGGTGGATTCTCCATAACCTTTTCAAAAATTTTAGTTTTTGGGTACTCAGACTTCTGTGATAATCAACAACTTTGTATGGAATCAGTTGAGGAATCAACTCTGCATATACCTTCTTATTTTTCTTTGGAGGTCTGTCAATCAACTCTTGACCACCCCTCAAAGTGATTGCTATTTCTTATTTAAGAGGTTCATTGTCACTTAGCAAACCACCTTGACGCCTGGTATTATATGCTTACTGCATTTTCCCCAACTGATACTCCAACTGCTTCTGAAGTACTTGTTAATTTTTAAGTTCAGCATCCATCTGTTCTTGGGTGGCCATGATCTTATTTAACATGTCATTTATGTTGTTGGCCTATGTATTTTTGTGTTGTTGAATTTGTTGATTATTGTTCCACAAATAATTTAGTCCCTGTATCTGCCACTTTTTGTTGTAAGCATTACCATAATTTGGTCTTTGAGCATTTACCACTAAATTGACTAACTCAGGATTTGCACCATAAATATCTGCAGAGTTTCCACTATTGCGACAAACTTCATACCAATTTGTGGTCTGTTACACTGCATTCACCTGAGCCTGAGACTACTGTACACCTAACTTGCAGACTTATGTCATCATTTGGTTTTTCAGAGCTGATAGTTGGGCAACTAAAGCTGTAATACTATCAACTTAATTCACGCCTTCAATCTTTTCCATTGATCCTCTTGAGGCATCACCTAGGTAATTCAGATTTCCTTGTGCAATCTAATTCAACAAAGTGGGTAGCTCATCATATGTCTTTTCCAGAGCCTGATAAACTACAGTTGAATCAAGCAAAAATTTTTGTGTTATGGTCGAGGGATTCAACAAAGGTATCATCTAATACCTAATTAGACTGTTGATGATGTGGATAGTACCAAAGATTAGACTTGAATCTATCCTAAGCATGATTAAGGTTCTAATCTAGGGTATGTTTGAAGCTCAAAATCTCACTGTTAACTCTCCCCGTCTTGCTAAATGGAAAGAAATGTATGGGGAACTTTTGGGATAAGTCATCCTAATTTGTGATTGAATTTGTCGGCTCAGCGTTCAACCTATTTTTTGCTTTCATAAATATTAAATATGGGAAGAGTGTCAGCCTCACATAATGATTTGACACTCTCGTAGGGATGAATGTGTCACGAATCTCCAAAAATTTTTGCAGGTGGACAAGTGGATCTTTATGTGGTAGCCCGGTGAATTGTCCACTTCTATGCAAGAGTGACACCATGTTCTACTTCAGCTCGAGTTTACCTTCAGCGTCCAATTTTTAAATAAGAGACGTCAAATTTGTCGCAAGTGGGATTACCACTACGTGAACTATCCTGCAGGCTAGCGGGTCCTCAGTCCTAAGTGTAGGAATATCTTATTCCTTATTGATTTGAGGGATACGGCAGAGTAGGACAACTTTTTTTCTCTATTTGTGTAAGAATTTCTCAAGGTCGGGTTTAACCAAATTCCTATCTCTTGTTAGCTTACTATTCTATTAACCTGTGACTGCAAATTCAAAACAAAGACCAAGTGAAAAGCACCAAAGAAATCCAAAAAGTAGATCTAAAACTAAAGCAGTTGCCAAATTATAAGTCCCCGGCCACGGCACCAAAAACTTATTATTCCCAAGTGCGCATTCAAGTGTACTTGGTCTCACCAAGTAATATAATGGCCCTTTACAAGCCAAGTATCAATCCCTTAGAGACTTGTATTGACAACTTTCCAATTCTAGTTTACTATTATGATTATATCCTTTCAAATGTAACCACGAGAGTTTGAGAGTTATAATTAAAAGTAAGGTAAATAATGCGGAAAAGTAAAGGTCATGGGAAATCAATGGGGAGAAATATAGGGTTAAGGCTCTACGAATAATCATACTATGTTATTAAGATTCATTGGTTATGCTACTTACTTGGTTGTTGATTTATGGGGTTGATATTATGACTTTGGCCTTCCGAGCCTCTAATCACTTATCTATCTTTGACTCATAACTACATAGTTGAGTGGGGATATAAGAGATAAGTTAAACTAATGAATTTCATCCTGTAAGTGAACCAAATAGGTCACTTAGGTATATTACTATACTAAATGAAAATTATAACTTCATTCTATAGAAGATTACAATCCTACTCTATTTACCCCACGTTTGATCCTTTTGCTCCTCGTTTTGGGCTCACAAGATGACAATGAATGTATTCTAAGAGTCAATAATCCTTAAAATAGTAATAACAAGGATAAATAAACAACCATATATGTTAAAATCCATAAAAAAACTAAATGAAAGGAATAAAATCTCTATTGAAGTTTCATCCAATCTTCCTCCAAGTTTCAATGTTGTCCAAGGTGTTTTACATTCATGTTTAAGTGCCTTATTTATAGGAGGACAAAATTTCCAATTTCGGACTAGGGTGCGCATCATGCCATCTATTGGGGAACCTAGGGTGATCATCATGCTGTAATATTAGGGAAACACTATTTTTGGTCTCTTAGTAATCCACCAAGGTCGGGTATCAGATCTTATAGCATTGGCTAAGGTCCTCGACGCACAAAGGCCTCCAAAGTGTCCGTTTTTACATCAAATCTTGTCCCTTGCTTTCGTCCATCCCTTCCAAGACTTGTGGTGTTGTTTTAACTATATTTTCAGATTATGAATATTCCATATTTCATAATAATCAACTCAAAAAGCATCCTATAGCATAACATACCACGAATTAGAGCTCAAAGCAACACACAATAAAAAATGATGAACTAAAAACTTAAGTTGAGAGCTAGTTTTGCCCTTTTGATCTTTAACTTAGTTTTGACTCTTAGCTTGATTCAATTTAACCTTAAAAACTATAAAAAAAAAATTCCAACATAATTACACAATCATAACATTAGGAACTCATTACACACACTAGAATCCATTGAGATCAACTAGAACAATACATAGCTCAAGCTAGTAACACTAGTTTCATCATTTAAACTCTAAGCGACCAATTTAGTTCCAAACTTGTTTGAAAAATACCTTAAACATTGTAATCAAGTACTTTAACACTTAGATACTTATTTATATCATTAAAAACTCATTAATCGCATAAAAAGTCCTCAAAATAAGGCTAGATGAACTTAGATAACAACATTAAGGTCATAAATCCACCCCATATCAAGGACCCAGGGGTATTTTCCTACTTAGGAGGAGTGGGAGAGTGTAAATCTCTAGGGGGATCCTCTCTCAATCCGTTCAACCCTTGTATTCCAATTTCTTCACTTATTGCAAGAATATTAGAAGAAGGTCTCTTTACAGCGGGTAGGTCTCAGTCAAACATGAATTCATCCATGATAGGACTTTCTGACTTACTATATGAGTCATCCTGTTTAGAGATATTAACTTTATATGGGGAAGAAGAAATAGAAACTTGAGGAATATGTTGTTTTGAGTATTTTGGGATTGCTTTGAAGCCCTTTTCGATAAATGAAGAAATCACTGGGTCAAGAATGGGTGGAGTATTTTGATTGTTCTTCACCTAAGAATGTGATGCTAAAATATCTTTATCTTTGTGAGAGGGAAAGAAAGGCGGAGTAAACTAGACTATAGCAAAGGGATTTTGTAATGCTGAGTTAGAGGGAGAGGTTGGAGGAGAGAGCACTGCAAATTTATGATGGTTTTAGGTTCATCTTGGTAGGGTGATGATGGGGATGGGTTATACATAGTAATGAAAATCTTTGATCTTTAGTGTTTGAAGGAATTTAAAGATGGAGAAGATATTTGGCAAAACATTATGGCTAGAAAGAATATTTTATGTGAGGGTAGGGAGAGAGAGAGAGAGAGAGAGACAGAGAGAGAGTAGATTTGTTTTAAATAGAAAGAGAAGAAATGAATTGTATTTTGAAGGGGTGTTATAGATGAGACGTATCCAGTTGGATGGACATGTTTTTTGGGATTAAAGTGGAGGGTTGCGAATTTTTGGAATAGGTGGGAAGTCTTTTTGGCACACCCATTATTAGTTTTAAGATGCTACTATTTAAGAATGAAGTATGATGCTAACCTGATGAGGGACCTAGAAGCTACATGATTTTCTAATCTCATAGTGCTTGAAGCTATTTCATCCTCCTTCTTAATCTGATCTTCCTTACCATGTGTGTAAATCTACAGAAGATATAAGATTAAATTAGACATGTGTAACACTATCTTACATGGATACCTGCTTATCAATTCATAGCCATCAAAGAGGAATAAAGGAACAACAAGCAATCAACTTTGCCTCATTGACCCAACTTAATTCTTTTCTTTTCAAATTGGTCCCTTCCAAGGGATTTAGAGAAAATATCAGCTATGTGGCTCTCAATATTGTAGAAGACTATTTTGATTAAACCCTTCTCAATATTATTCATAAAAAAATGATGTCTAATGTCTATATGATTGGACCTCTTATGTTGAACTGGATTTATGGCCATATTAAGAGCACTTACGTTGTCACAAAATAGAGGAACACAATTTGAGAGAACATGAGTATTATTGTTATGAGTTGCCTTGGTTAGTGTTGTTTATTTTTATTGGTTGTTTATTTATACTCGTTATTACTATTTTAAGGATTTATGGCCCTTAGGATAAATGCATAATTATCTTGTGAATATTGAAGGAGGAACAAGAGGATAAAATGTGGGATAAATATAATAAGATTGTAATCATCTAATTGAATAGGCTTATAATTTGCATTGAGGATAGGATTATACCTTTGTGCACTATTTGGTTCAAGTACGGGATGAAATGTACATTTTTAACTTATTTATCGCATCCCTATGCAACAATGTAGTTATGGTGCTAGGTTGGATCATTGAATAGAGGTTTGGAATGCCATAGTTATAGTACGAACCCCATGAACCAACAAAAAAGATAATTAATCCAACAAATATAGTTCGATAGCATAGTATGATTATTCGTAGATCTTTAACCCTATGTTTCACCCCATTGATTGTTCAAACTTTAAATTTACCTCATTGTTTATTTTGTGGTTGCTTATAACTTTCAAACTCGTGTGATTACATTTGCACTAATTTAAATGTAATAGTTGAACTAAAATTGGGTAGTTGGTTAGGACTAGACTCTGTGGGATCAATACTTTGATTTCTTTAAGGCCACTATATTACTTGGTTAGACCACGTACACTTATGTGTGCTCTTGGGTGCAACAAGTTTTTTGCATTGTTGCTGGGGACTTGTCAATAGGAAGCTATCATAGTTTTTGTTTTAATATTTGGATTTCCGTGATACTTGTCACTTGATCTCCATTTATAAATTTGCAAGCAACAGGTTAACATGTTAGTAAGCTAGCAAGGAATAGGGAGTTGGTTAAACCAGATCCCCAAGACTAAGTAACACTTTCACCAAAAGAGGAGAGAAATATTCCTTCTCTATCATGTCCCATAAATTAATGATAAACAAGTTATTACTACTATCATGGTTGAGGATCCACCATCTCGCAGGATAGTTTGCAAAGTGGCGATCCCATTTGTGACTAATGTGACCTCCACTATTTACAGATTAGATATTGCAGGTAAATTTGATGTAAAAAATAATATGGTGCAAATTCTACACAGTAGTGGATAGTTTAATAGGATGTCACATGAAGATCCATAAGTACATTTGCAAAATTTTTTGGAGATTAGTTACACATTTATCCTGATAGGTGTGTCAACTGATTATGTAAGGCTGACACTCTTCTACTTCTCACTTTTTGAGGAATCAAAGAAGTGGTTGAATGTAGAGACAAAAAGTTCAATCATAACATAGGATGACTTAGCACAAAAGTTCCTCATCCATTTCTTTCCATCCGACAAGACTGTGAGACTACGTAGTGAGATTTTGAGATTTAAGTAGAAGCCGATGAGAAACTTTATCATGATTAGGAGAGATTCAAGTCTATTTTTTGGGACTATCCCATCATCATCAATACAATGAGGTATTAGATCACACCTTTGTTGACGCCCTTGACCATAACACAAAAATTTTGCTAAATTTAGCTGTAGGTGGCCAGGCTCTAGAATAGACTTATGATGAGTTGTATACTTTGTTGAACTACATAGCAGAGAATCCTGACTATCATGATGACATGTACAGAAGCTCATTGAAGAAGGATGTCGACATGATTGATGTTGATAGTATCACTACCTTAACCACTCAAATTTCAGCTATGCATAATCAAATGATGAATCAATTTAGCATATTAGGTGTCCAATAGTCTCAGGCTTAGGTTAATGTGGTACAATAAGCCCTGGTATGGTGTGAGATTATTGGTAATAGTGTACACTCTATAGACTTGTGAGGAGCCAATCCTGAACCTATTAACTTTGTGAGCTATGCACAAAAGCTAAATTATGGTAATGCCTACAACCAAAAGTAGCATACTTAACCTATTCATTCTTAGGGAAACAATCAACGTCAGCAATATCACTAGAAGAAGCATAATACAATGCCAACAATATGGAGGAAACTTTGAAGAATATCCTGGCTAATCAAGAGAAGATGGCTGTTGATATAAAAAATCAACAAATTACACAAAATAGTTGAAGCAGCAGTTGAGGCAACTGCAGCTGGAATAAAATACCAAACCTCAGGGTGGTTTTCTAAGTGATAATAAACCTCCAAAGAAAGTTATGAAAATCACTTAAATGAGAGGTAAGGAGGTTAATGACCAACGCACAAATAAAAATAAGGAGGTAGATGTAGAGTTAGGCCTATAACAGGCTGCAAACAAAGTTGTTGATAATTTAGGGAAGCCTGAGTACCTAAAAATAAAGGTTGCATAATAAGTGAATAATAGACCACCACCACCATCCCTAAAAAGATTCAAGAAAGCCACAGAGGATACATATTTTAGGAAGTTCTTTGACACATTTAGAGAACTTCACATTAATTTGCCTTTGTTGGATATTTTGTAGGGAATGCCTAAGTACGCCAAGTACTTGAAAGAAGTGGTGACTAATAAAGTGAAGCTGCAGGACGTTGAGATGGTTTCACTAACGGAGGATTGCAACTCTGTGGTACTGATTAATATGCCCAAAAATCTTAAGGACCCTGAGAGTTTTACCCTCTTCATACAGATTTGTGATGAAGAAGTGGTCCATACCTTGAGTTATTTAGGGGTAAGTATAAATTTGATGTCGCAATTTTTGTTCAAAACTCTTGGGTTGGGTAAGCTGAGACAATGCCTTTTGATGCTCTAATTGGCAGATAGGACCATAGTTAAGCCTAAAGAAATAATTAAAGATGTCCTCATAAGGGTTGGTATGTTTGTAATTCCTTCTAATATTATTATTTTGGATTTTGATGCCAATAATAGGGCACTGATCATTCTGAGACATCCATTCTTTCCACGGAGGAGTGTTAATAGATGTGAGAGAGGGAACTCTCATAATGAGATTAATGAAGAGGTGGTTTTTAAAGTTTTAAGCCACTTAATCTAATTTCCCACTACAAATATTTATGTACGACTATAATGATGGAAGTAGATAAGTGTGGGGTGGTAGAGAGTGCACCACAAAAGATCTCTTTGGATAGTCTCATTGAGTTTTCTGAGCCACAACTTAAGCTAATAGTCATGATGATTGATGAGCCTGAAAAGGCTATTATTGAGAAATATATTGATATTAAGAGTTCACACTCAAGAAGTTAGAAATAAATAAGAAGATAGACTCCAAGTAGGAGTAAGAGGATGAAGGAATTCGGTTAAGTAGTGATGTTGGGTCATGTCGTGACACTAAATTAGGCGTTGCTTGGGAGGCAACCCAAGTTAAGGTAGGTATTTTATTTTTCATATTTTTAGGTTTTAATTTATGTAGTTGTAACACCCTCATAATTTAGGGAATTTCTTTTTTGCCCTTCCCATTCTTGAAATATCAATTTTTACTCAAATCATGTTTGGGGATGTAAAAAGGGTAACCCGGGAGGGCTTTGAAAATTTTGGATAAGGTTTGGTGTATTTTTGGGTCACAAAGTCAATAAGCCTCCATGATATCCTCGCGGTATGAAAGGTAATCACCATGATGAGGTGCGCAATGCGGACCCATGTATTTTTTATAGCTCTTTTGGTTTAATTAAAAAAGGAATAAGGGTATTAAGGTCCTTTAACTCATAAACTAATTTTAAAAATCATAAGGGCCTATTTCCATTAGTTTTCATCCTACAAATTTCATTCATATTACTCTCACCACTCTCTCTCAAAATCCTCTTTTCAAGTCAAGACTAGGGCTTAAAGAGGTGATCATCTACGGTCCAACAGGTTTTTCTTTCTTTCAATTCTCTAGTGTTTAAGACATGTATGACTTTCACTATACTTATAATTTTCTTAATGGCATAAATAATTATTAATGCATGGTTTTTATGTAGGTCTTAACATAGTAATTTTATTAATCCATGGCTTTTATGTGGGCTTTAACATAGTTTAGGACTTTTAATATGATTGATCATTTACTTGATATTCCATGGTTATTTATGAAACATTATTACTTTTTAAAGATTTTGAACATTTTAGGATGCATTGGAATGATGACTAAACTGAGAGGACATGGATAACTCCCAATTTGATTATTTTCCTTGATTATGGTTTTGGAAATTGTATTCCCTCGATAGTCTTGTACAGTTGTCAAAAGACTTTTGTCATATATTTTGGTTTATCCACTTGTAATAATGCATTGGCATACAAAAGATAATAAAGTATGCATGTTTTCCTTGAAAGGCCTTGATGGCCATTCATTAATATTGGATTGGAACCTTGTGGGTTTGGTTGACTAAATGGGTTCGAGTATCGAATGAGTAATTATTTGAGTATCTTTTGACCTATGGGTTTGAGTCCCAATTGGTTGTATTGTTGATATGGAATGATGATATTATCTTGCAAGAAATATCGGTGTGACAATACCAATGGTATGCATTGGGGTGTAATTGGTTTAATAAAATGGTAATATGTGTTTAATGTTTTATTTGGGCTTAAAAAAAGGTTGTGTAGCTAACTATGGAAGGTGGAGGTTTCGGGGGGAAGGGGGACCGACACTAGAAATTGCGCTAGCTGATAGGGGGTTATTATTACTTAAGGGATCGAGTCCTCTTGCTTGTGACTAGGTTGTTTGAGTCTACCTTTTCTTTATTATTATGATTGGAGGGTTTGAGTCCCCCATATCACATTTCAAAATTAGGTTCTTAATTCACCTTAGTATATAATTGGAGGGTTTAAGTGCCCCGCACATATATTTATGATCTTTCTCCGTATGTGTGGCTACACATATTAGGGGCTGACCAGGGGGTGAGAGTTGGGGCTATATAGCTCATGGATACTATTGTTATAACGCTTACGCTACACAATCCAAGATAAGATTTCAAATATTCATGTTAAGCCTTGTTCCCTTTCTTGACATATAATATATATATATATATGTCTATATATTTTTGTATTTGATGGTATTTATGGGATTTAACTGGATTCAAATTATCATCCATAGCATTATTTGTTCTCTTATCCCTGAGTTACAAGCTTGTGATCCAATCGCTAACCCTCTTTGATGTTGTATCCCTATGCGATATAGGATTTGTCCATACTTTTGCTCCTCCTGCTCAGTGACTAGGATTTAGAAGTAGTTCGTGAGTTGACACTGAAGTGATAAGCTTCCATATATCAAAGTCTATATTTCATGCTTGGTCTCTTATGTCTCACACTTATTTGAACTAATTTTTGGCTATAGTCGAGGGCATGCCCCAATACTTTATTGGTATTTGGTTTTGTTAAAGGCTTTAATGGATACTATGGACATGGGTATGGTGGTTGTCTTTTGGTATTAGTCTTGTTACTATGGATAGTTTTAGATATTAATTTTATATAGACTTTTGATTTTATCCTTCATATCTTGCTTTCTATTAGTATTCATTCATTTCTAGGTTCTCATAGTTATATTAGAATAGCCTCAAAGGTGGTCACCAGTCCTCGATGGACTTAAGATTCTGGTTGTCACTAGGCTCTAGTTTGGGTCTTGACAAAGTTAGCATCAGAGCCTAGGTTTTGGTGTCATGTGGGGTCAAGAAAGCCGTGTCAAGTATAGTCTCTTTTATGGGTGTGTAGCTTGCTAAACTTATAAGGGAGAGGCTATGAGGCATTTTGGAATTTTTTCCTTTCTTATTGTCTAATTTTGAGCTGTAGAGTCTAAGGTTTTGAATCCTCTCTAATAGTCATTTGTTTTCCTTTCTAATCATTCCTCCCAGATTATTTGTTGTTAATGGAAACTTATCTATCCCTATTCAGGACAATGTGGGTGGAGCTCGCCCTAATTTTAGGGTGCAGACTCGATCTAGGGTCGATACTTCTGGCTGTTCTCATGGATTTCTCCTATTCCCATCAACCCTTCTTTATCTGGTGGTGCTCAGACTTAGCCACCTTTAGGAGATATCACTAATGTTAAGTTTCACTAGTCCATTTATCTGTTGATTCAATTGGTGACATCTCAGTCATGTTAGAAGAGTTCTTTTTGTATTGTTGGGAGTTCCTCCGAGGCCACTAGAGTTGGCCTATTTATAAGGTTAAGTCCTCCTATTTTCTATGGTACTAAGGTTGAGGAGGATCCACATAATTTTATTAATGAGATAGGAAATATGTTTTTGGGTTATGTATGCTACTAAGATAGAGGGTATGGAGTTCGCTGCATATTAGTTGAAGGATTTAGCATACCAATAGCATGAAGAGTGGGAGCAGCTTAAGGAAGATGATGCTGAGTCTGCCCTGTGGGATGATTTCTCTAGTTCTTTTCTTGACCACTTCTTTCATTAAGAGTTGAGAAAAGAGAAAGCAGAGGAGTTTGTGAATTTGAAACAAGGTAAGATGTTAGTAAAAGAGTATGCCTTGAAGTTCCACCAGTTATCATGTTATGCTCCTAAGCTAGTGTCTAGCATAAGAGCTAGAATAAGGAAATTTTCTTTTGGTTTTTCTCATGATTTGATCTTGGAGAGTAAAGTTGCCTTGTTGAACAAGGATATGTATATCTCTAGAATTATAGTATAAAAGAAGTAGTTTGAGAAGGAGAATAAGAAGCAAGCATATATGGGGGATAGGAAGAGTAAGAAGTTTTGGCATTCAAATTATGGTGGAGGTCAGCATCAGGGTGGTAGAAATGGTGGTAAGTGGTTTAAGAAGAAGTGTGGTAAATCTGGTTCCTATTCGATGGCTAGTTTTAAAGCCACCCAGAGATTATTATTTTTAGAATGGTGATGGTTCTCGAGACCAGGGTGTCCTATATTAGGCCAGTGGAGCCCAATCACCTCCATCATATCCTCTTTGTAATTTTTGTGGTCGGTTGCATCATTGTTTTTCTATTAAGGAGGGAAATAGGTTTTTTAATTGTAGCGATATTGGGAATATACATAGAGATTGTCCTTCGAAGGTTTCTTCTAGGGCCAATAAATTTACTATTGCCTCTTTATCAACTCATGCATCAAAGGGTGCCACTTTTAGTACCGACATATGTCAAAATTACTTGTATGCTCTTACTACTCATCAGAAGTCTGAGGATTCACCTAATGTCGTCACTGGTATGTTAAAACTCACTTTTTATGATGTGTATTATTTACTAGATTTGGGGTCCACTCTTTCTTATGTGAACTCATTTATGGCTGTGCATTTTTGTTTTGATATCGAGTGTATTTCAAATCCTTTCTCTATTTCTAACTCGGTAGGTGACTCAATGGTTTCCCAAAGAGTCTATAGGGTTTTTATTGTATCTATTGGTGTTAGGGAAAATTTGGTGGATTTGTTTGAGCTAGACATTCTAGATTTTGATGTCATCTTTGTGATGGATTAATTGCATTTGTGCTATTCCTGTTTAGATTGTTCGACCCATAAGGTTATCCTTAAATTCCCTAATAATCCAATTATTGAGTGGGAAGGGAGTTCCTTAGTACCTAATGAGATATTCATATCATATTTTAGAGCTCAAAAATTGATTTCAAATGGGTGTTTTATGATTTGATTCGGGTTAAAGATTCTAACTCAGAAGGTCCTTCTTTACAATTTGTTCCCATGGTTAATGAATTTCCTGAGGTGATCCTCGATGATATTCTTGGTGTTTCTCCTAATAGGGAAATAATTTTTAGGACTGATCTTGTCTCAGACACTCATCTATCTCTATCGCTCCTCATAGAATGACTCCAACTAAGTTGAAGGAATAGTTACAAGATCTTCTTGATAAGGGTTTTATCTACCCTATGTATGTCTCCATAGGGTGCTCCTATTTTATTCGTGTGTAAGAAGGATGGATCTATTTGGATATATATATATATATATTACCATCAGTTGAATAAGGTAACGATGAAGAATAAGTAACCTCTTCCTATGATTGACAATTTGTTCGACAAGCTTTAGGGCGCTAAGTATTTCTTTAAGATTGATCTTTGTTTGGTTATCATTAGTTAAAGATTAGGGAGGAGGATATACCTAAGACTGCCTTCCGTAACCAGTATGGACATTTTGGGTTCTTGTTCATGTCTTTTTATTTGACCAATGCCCCTTCAATATTTATGGATCTCATGAATTGAGTATTTCGTCAGTTTCCAAATTTGTTCATGATTTTATTTATTGGTGATATTCTGGTATATTCAAAAAGTGAGGTGGATAATGCCAATCACCTCCGTGTTATGTTACAAACCCTGAAGGACCAGAAGTTTAATATTTTCTAAGTGTGAATTTTGGTAAAATATTGTCACTTTTCTAGGTCTTATTTTTTCTAGTGAAGGGATCATAGTGGATCCTTAAAATGTTGTGGTGGTTAAGAAGTTACCTAGACCCATGACTCCAACCAATATTCAGATCTTCTTAGGTTTAGAGGGTTATTATAGGAGGTTTATAGAGAGTTTTCTGTTGATTACTGCACCATTGACTAGGCTGATTTAGAAAAAGGTAAAGTTTCTCTAGTCTGATGCTTGTGATGGGAGTTTTGAGAAGCTGAAAAACATATTGACTTCTGCTCTGGTATTGACCCTACCCGAGGCTAGTAATGGCTTTATGGTTTATTGTGATGCATCCTCCATGGGACTTGGTTGTGTATTGATGCAGCATGGCAATGTGTTAGCATATGCTTCTACACAATTAAAAGTTTATGTGAGAAATTATCCAACACACGATTCAGAGTTGTTAGTTGTGGTGTTTGCATTAAAGATTTTATAGCATTATCTATTTGGGGTTTATGTTGACTTCTTTCTAGATCATAAGAACCTACAATATATTTTAACCTAGAAATAGTTAAATCTCAGGTAGAGGAGATGGCTTGAGTTGCTAAAGAATTATGACATGAGTTTTCACTATAACCCCAGTAAAGCTAACATGATTATTGATACTTTAGCAGGTTATCAATAGAGATCTTATCCCATATGGCTAAGGATAAGTGGGTCTTGGTGAAAGATATTCACCATTTGGCTAATCTTTGAGTTTATCTCTTGGATTTTAAGAATAGTGGTGTGTTCATGCAAGAGGTGGAAAAGTCATCTCTTAGTCCTGAGGTATGGAAGAAACAGGTGTTGGATCCTATCTTGATGAGAATTAAGGAAGATATGAGTAATCAAAGGCTGATGGCTTTTGAGATTGGTAGTGATAGTATCTTAAGATAGCAATGGAGGTTTTGTGTTCCTAATGTGGATGGGTTGCGAGGCAGAATTTTGGCCGAAGCTTATTAGTCATGTTAATAAGTTCATCCTAATTTGAAAATTATGTATTATGATCTTAAGGAGATTTATTGGTGGAATAAAATAAAGACAGATGTGACGATTTTGGTGGCTAAGTGCATAGTGTGTCAACAATTGAAGATGGAACACTTGAGACCTAGTCGATTGTATCAAGAGATTAAGATGCCTATATGGAAAGGGAAGTGATAATTATGCATTTTGTCACGATCTTCTGCAATCTCAAAATTAGATTTGATTCTATTTGGGTCATTATGTATACGATGATTAAGTCTACTTACTTCTTGCTAGTGAGGACTAATCATTCAACCAAGGATTATGCAAGGTTATTTATTTATGAGATTTTAAAATTGAATGGTGCTTCGATTTCCATTATTTTAGATTGTGATACTCAATTCTCATCTCATTTCTAGTGGTCGTTTCAATGAGGTTTTGGGACTAAGGTGACCCTTATCACCGTTTTTCATCGGCAGATGGATAGACAAGTGGAAAGGAACATTCAAACTTTAGAGGTTATGTGTCGAGCTTATGTGATTAATTTTTGTGGTAGTTGGGTTTACCATTTGCCTCTTGTGGAGTTTGCATATAATAATAGTTACCACTCTAGTTGGTTTGGCTCCGTTTGAAGCTTTGTATAACAGGAGGTATACATCTTCTATCGGTGGTTTGAAGATGATGAGGCAAGGTTATTTGGTCCTAATTTAGTTCATAAGGCTATGAAAAAAGTGAAGGTGATTCAGGATAGGCTTAAGACTTCCCAAAGATGCCAAAAGTCCTATACAGATATGAGGGGAAGAGAGTTGGAGTTTGATGTAGGTCTTTGGGTGTTCTTGAAGGTATCTCCCATGAAGGGAGTGATGTATTTTAGGAAGAAAGGGAAGATCATCCCCCGTTACATTGGTCCTTAACTTATTCTGAGGAGAGTGGGAAATGTTGCATTTGAGTTGGAATTTCCTGCGAGTTTGGGTTCTATTTACCTTGTGTTTGATATGTCCATGTTGAGGAAATAGGTGGGTCATCCTTCCTTGGTGGTTCCTATTGAGAATGTTGTTGTCTCGGATTCCCTATATTACAAAGAGGTCCTGGTAGAGATCATGGATAGACAAGTTTGTATATTATGGACTAAAGATGTATCATTGGTAAAGGTCCTTTGAAGGAACCATAAAGTGGAAGAAGCCACTTGGAAGGCGGATGAGGATATGAAGGCTAAGTATTCATTTCCTTTCCATGCTACAGATGAAGAAGCTTGATGTATGGATTTCATTCTTTCTTGTAATTATTCAGATTTATCCTTTGATTCTAGAGCATTGATATCACTCTCATGTAAAATGTGGCCTAGTTCATTATTCGGGGACGAATGATCCTAAGTGGGGAATAATGTAACAACCTCAAAATTTTGGGCATTTTATTTTTTGCCTTCTCATTATTAAAATATTGATTTTTGACTCAAATTATGTTTGGGGATGTAAAAAGGGTAACTCAAGAGAGTTTTGGAATCTGAGTATGGGGTTCGGGGTAGTTTTGGGTCATGGAGATAGTAAGCCTCTGCTATAGCCCCGCGGCGCGGAAGGTAATCAGACCTGTGTATTTCTTTGCGGGTTTTGTTTAATTAAAAAGGGAAGAAGTGTAGTAAGGTCCTTTCACTTATACATGACTTTTAAACACCTCCTTTCACTCATACACGATTTTTAAACATCAGAAAGGACTAGTTCCATCAGTTTTTATCCTACAAAGTTCATTCATATTACTATCAACCACTCTCTCTCAAAATCCCTTTTTCAAGTCAAGACTAGGGCTCAAAGAGGTGATTATCTAGGGTTCATAGTGTATTGCTTTCTTCTAATTCTCTTTTGTTTAAGGCATGTACCTCTTTCCCTATACTTATACTTTTCTTAATGGCATAAATTGATTATTAATGCATGGGTTCGATATGGATTTTAACATAGTTTAGGGAAATTGTATTCTCTCTACATGTTTCTAAAGTGAACATTATGGGATGCATGGGAATGGTGATTAAACTAAGAGGTCATGGTTAACCTCCAATTTGATGATTTTGCCTTTATTATGGTTTTGGAAATTGTATTCTCTCCACATGTTTGTAAAGTTGTCAAATAAAAGGCTTTAGTTACATAATTTGGTTTACCCACTTGTAATAATGCACTGGCATAAAAAGGATAATGAAGTATGCATCTTTTCCTTGAAAGGCCTTGGTGGCCATATATTAATGGATATGTATTAATGGTGGGATTGGAACCTTGTGGGTTCAATTAACTAAATAGGTTCAAGTCTCTAATAATTGATTATTTGAATATCTTTTGACCTATCGGATCGAGACCAGTTGGTTGAGTAGATGACATGGCATGATGATATTAGCTTGTAAGCGAGGTTGGTAAGATGACGCCAACGGGATGCATTAGGTGTAATTTGTTTAATAAAATGGGAATATGTATTGAATATTTTAATTAGGCATAAAATAGGGTTGTGTTGCTAACATTAGAAGGTGGAGGTCCTGAGAGGACCGACACTTGAAACTATGCTAGCTGATATAGGGGTCATTATAGCTTGAGGGTTCGAGTCCCTTTGCTTATGACCAGGTTGTTTGAGTCCACCTTATATTTATTTTTATGATTGGAGGGTTCAATTCCCCCATATCACATATCATGATCTGGTTCTTAAGTAAACTTAGCATATCATTGGAGGGTTCGAGTCTCCCGTATATATATATATATAAAATCTTTCTCCAGTTCGTATGGCTAACGTATTGGAGCCCGACAAAGTAGTAAGAGCTGGAGAACATATAGCCCATGGGTACTATTATTATGACGGTTATACTATACAGTCCAGGTTAAGATTTTTAATTTTCATTCTAAGCCTTGTTCCCTTTCCTGATATGTGATATATATATTTGTATTTGATAGTATGCATGGTATTTTACTAGCTTTAAATTATCACCCATGGCATTATTTGTTCTCTTATCCTTGAGTTATATGCTAGCACTCCAATCGCTAACCGTCTTCAAATGATATATCTCCCACATGATGTAGGATTTTCCCATACTTCTGCTCCTTCTGCACAGTGGCTAGGTTTTAGGAGCAACTGTAGTGGTGAGCTTCCATACATTGGAAGACTACATTTCATGTTTGGTCTCTTACATCTTAGACTTGCTTAGAATTATTTTTGGCTATAGTCGAGGGAATGTCCTGATAATTTATTAGTATTCAGTTATGTTAGAGGCTTTGTTGGATACTGTGTCCATGGGTACGGTGGTTGTCTTTTGGTATTGGTTTTGGCATTATGGATAGTTTCGAATATATATTTTATATAGACTTTTGATTTTATCCTTCATGTCTTGCTTTATATTGGTATTCATCTGCTGCTAGGTCTTTATGCTTATATTAGAATAGCCTCAAGGGGTGCTCTTCAGTTCTCGATAGAATTTTAAAGCTCGTTGTGACTAGGCCCTGGTTTGGGTCGTGACAGTTGAGTTTGTTTTTATTGAGTCACAGGTTGATGGAAAGTCTGAGTACCAGTGACCTAAGCTAAGGAGCATGGTGAAGACTAAGTATGGGGTCCCTAAACCCTTTTGATGTTTAAATATGCTGCTATCTAGGCCTAGAGGCCTTAGAGAGTATTTCGATCTCTACTTTTTAGTTTACGTTAGGGACAAAGTAAGTTTAAAATATGGGGTGGGAAAATTCCCATGGTTCAGGTGAAATGATGTTGTAGGGTCTTAGTTTTAGATGTTTTCTTAGTTTGTTTTAGTTTAAATTTATTTATATTTTTGAAATTTTCAAAAATGTTTTCTTTTTTGTTATTAGATTTTAGTTAGTTAGGTCAATCTAGGTGCATACTTCACCCACCCAATGGTTGTTCTTTTTTGTTCTTTTCCATAGAGGAGCCCATTGAACCTAGTATCTTTTTTCTTTTGTAGGAGTAAATTTTAATTTATTTTGTGATTAGGATAAGTGAGATCTCATTGTGCTATGTGTGGTTACATGATGCAAGTGGTTTCTCTACGTACAAGCATGTTTATTATGTGAATTACTACTTTTAAGACTCCCAGGGTCTGGTTTATGACTCTTGTACATTATTGACTTAATATTTAATTCATGCTATGATTTGGTTGAGAGTACTTGATGATCCTGCTTGAGTTGAGCGTGTTCCATATGTGGTATAAGGTTTTTGCGTATTACTTGTTGCATTTGATGTCTAGAACTTGCCTGGTGTGTGTGGAAAGCAAAATAAAAAGTGGACTTAGGAGATGATATCGGCATTTCTTTGATAGTAATATTTCATACTCTTTGTGACCTACCCTTATGCATAATCCTAGTTGACCCCATTGAGCCTTTACCCTACTCGTTGGTAGCCTTATATATATATATATATATATCTTGTTTCCCTTCTTTATTTGATTTGAAATTTATCCAAAGCTCCTAAATCTTTTATGAAAACTTAATGACTTAAGGAGTATGAAAAATAAGAAGAAAAGAGGTGAAAGGGAGACCCCAAGAAGTAGCTATTGGTGTAGTAAATTGATTTATTGTGATTGGAAGCTTTGAGATGTAAAGAAAGGAAAGTATTCAAAATTGAATAAGATATTAATATAAAATTCTCCCAGCGCATTGTATGTGAACTAGCTTAATGAGATGGGGTAAAACAAAAGATGTATATGAAGGTAGATGAGGTGGAATGTTAGTTCTTAAAGTTAAATTGATTAAAAGTGTTGATGTATTAAAGCACTTAGTAAAGATAGTTACTATATGAAACACCCTAGGTTCTGGTCCTTAGAAATTTCCTGAGTTTTGAACTCTCTAAACATCATACGACTAGGGGTACTACTCGTATGATACGACATGGTTTACTGGGTCTTAGTCATATGTTAATTAGTGTGGTTTGGTTGGTTTCTATCCAAGGTTCGAATAGATTATACTAGTCATATGTTAGGGTACTAGAGGTATGATGCCAAACCATACGATGCCTTAAGTCTAACTTGGAGTCTATTCTGCCTAAGGTACGATTCTAGGGTACTTGTCATCTGTTTGGGTACAAGATAGACTTGGTATTTATATGTTGGATAATGTTGGGGTCCAAGGGACTCCTAGGGTATGAGTGGTAGGTACCACTCATATGGTAGGGTACGGTTTGGGGGAGGGGGTGGTCGTATCCACCTATAGGAATTTTATATAGTTTAAGTTGAGGGTAATCTGGATATTTCCCCTCTTAACCTCTTAAGGCCTCATCACATAGAGCACCTTTTTGGGGCTTCATTAACCTAGTTTCACTTAATCAGACTCTTAAACACTCTCAAATTCTCTTAAAGATGTTGGGTCAAGGAAGACAAGGGTTTTCTTCAAAGTTGTCAATTTGGGGCTTGCAAGGGTGGTTTCTCTCCATCCTCTTCGTAATATAAGTCATGTTACTCCTCCCTCATTTTTAATTCAAGTAAATTCATGATTTAATGAATGGTTTCCATGGCATAATTATGGTATGGTTTGGGTTTGAATTATATGTTGGGGGTTTCAATTATAAATGGTTTGGTTATGGTTTTCCCAAGCTTTTACTTTATGGTTTTTATATTGAATATGTGGTTGCATGGGAATAGTTAATTGATACTTGGTTTTTGTTTGGAAACTATATGCCCTCAACATTTTTGTTAAAATTCCTATGAGAATGCTTTTGTTACATTGTTGAACTTTTATTGAAAACTTTGCATGCAACAAAGTGGTAATGACCCTAAATTGGTTTGGATCAATTTAAATAGTTAAATGGTACGGTTTTGGTGGTCATGGTTATGGTTAATTGAAAGGCTTGTGGGGTACAAGTGAATCCCCCAAGCAAGCATAATAATGAACTACTTGTAAGGTTCATGGGAATCCCCCAAGTGAACTTAATGATAATGATATCTCCAGGTACATGGGAATCCCGCTTCTTTAAAAAGGTTGCTAAGGACATTGCTTGCAAGATATAGTCGTTATGACGATACCACTTCTTATAGCCTTGGATAGTAATACATGGAATTGGTGGTTTGGTTGTGTGACAACGGTATTAATTGGGAAATAATGGCGGGTTGTTATAGCTAATCATAATGGTGTGTGTCCAATGGACGAACACTAAAAAATCATGTTTACTGAAATGAGGATTGGTTATAGCGACCACATGCTATACTTATCGGGTACATGAGAATCCCCTAAGTTACCCTTGTGTATATGTATCATGGATAGTAAAGGGTACACGAGAATCCCTTACTCCTATGGTATGTACGGTTCATGCAGCTACATACATCGGGGCCCATTCTGGCTGTAACACATGAACCATAGAGCTCGTGGGTGGTTCTATGTATGGCTATGAATGCATATAATTGTTTAATTTATTTTAAAGGTTGGCATTATTTTATCCTTATCTTGGGTACTTGCTAGCGTTCATCCACTAAGCCATCTTCAGGCGGCTATATCCCTACACAAAGTAGGAACCAGCTGTTTTAATCTTTAGGCTCAGTGATTGAATTCTGGATCAACTTGTGTTGGATTGAAGTGGTAAGCTTCGATACTTCGGAAGGCTCCATTTCATGTCATGGTTTTCTTGACACACTTTGGTCATTTCATAGGTTTTGATTTTTGCTATAGCCGAGGGCATATCCCAACCAGGTATTGTTTTACTTTCGAATAAAGGCTTTCTGGGAATACTATGGGCTAGTATGGGTGGTGTCGGTATTGGTGTCATCCTTGGCATTGGTATGGGTATTAGAGCTAACACCAGTTGACTATATTGATTTATGATTGTTCCATTATGTTTTGGATTATATATATATATTTGGAATTCTTCTGATATGGAATGTAGGGTGGTTATGATGGGGTATTGGGTAGTCTCCGGTCCCAGTTGGGATTGAGGCACCCGACACACCTGGTTCAGGTCATGTCATATTGGTATCAGATCCCTAGGTTAATGGTCACTTAAGATTCCATAAAGTCATGTCGAGTAGTCTCTTCTAAGGGTGTGTAACGCACCACACTCATAAGGGAGAGGCTACAAGGCATTTAGAAACTGTTTCTCTTTCTTGTGTTCTATTTTCAAGCTTTGGAGTCTAAGTCCTAGAATCTTCTCTAGTTTTTATTTGTTCACTTTTCATATCATGCCTCGGTGATCTGAAGTTCATAGAAACTCCCCCATCCCAACAGGGGGCAATGTTTATAGGACAAGCTCTACTTATGGGATCCATACTCAGCCTAGGGGTCCAGTCCTTGATTTCTATAGAGTTGCACTGCTTCTTTCAAGTCCTCCTCTAGATGATGTGATGAATTCTGAGTTTTGTCAGTGAATTCATGTGATTGCTCAGTTGGTAGCTTCTCAAGATGAGTGTGGTGCATCTGCTACTCCATCCGCTGAGGACACAAGGGTTAACCAGTTCATGAGGTTGAGTCCTCTGACTTCCACTGGTGTTAAGGTAGAGGAAGATCCTAAGAATTTTCTAGATGAGATGGAAAAGATTTTCAGGGTTATGCAGCCACGAATATAGAGGAGGTAGAGTTTGCTACCTATCAACAGAAGGATGTAGTATACCAATGGCACGAGGAATAGAATAAGGCAAGGGGTGATGTTGTAGAGTTATATTTGCGGGAGAATTTCTCTTGTGCATTTCTTAATTGCTTCTTTTCTAAGGAGTTTAGGGAGGCTAATGAGGAAAAGTTTGTTAATTTGAAACAAGGAAAGATATCAGTCAAGGACTCAATGTTCTTCCGAGTTGATGTCGGATATGAGGTCCAAGATGAGAAAGTTTGCCTCAGGTCTATCTCATGAGTTAATCCTTAAAAGTACGACAACCTTTCTGATCAAGGACATAGAAATCTCTAAGTTGGTTATTCATATGCAACATGTGAAGAATGAAAACAAAAAGAAGGTTGATATAGGGTAAAGGCAGGGTAAGAAGTTTAGGTTCTCTGAGCAAGGTGGTTGCCAATAATAAAGTAGTAAAGATAGTGTCAAGTGGCTAAAGAAGAAGTGGTAGAGTTCTAGTTCTTTCTCCACAGCTAGTGATCCTTACCCGAAGTAGTCGGGAGACAAGTGTCAACAAGATGAATTTAAGGTGTAGGGTGCCCAATCTCAGGCTAGTGGGGCTCAATTGGATTTATCATGTCCTCCTGGTAGGTTTTGTAGTTTATTGCATCAGGGTTTTTATGATGAGGGGAGGAACAGGTACTTCGGGGGTGAATAAGGTTCTAATTATTGCATCATTATCTCCGGCACCAAAGGTGTACCATCTAGTTATGGCACTGGTTGGAACCATCTATATGCACTCACTACCAACAAGAGTCTGAGGTATCGCCGGATGTCTTGATTGGTATATTAAAACTCTTTTCTCAGGTTTTTTATTGTTTACTTTATTTGGGGTCCACTTTCTCTTATCTAACCCTATTTGTTGCTATGTATTTTGGTTTTGATCCCGTTGTTATTTCAGACCTTTTTCAGTTTTTACCTCGATAGGTGACTCTATGGTTGCTAAAAGAGTCTATAGGGGGGTGTTATTTCTGTTGGTAGTAAGGAGACTTTGGTGAATTTGTTAGAATTAGATATAATGGATTTTGATGTTATTCTTGGTATGGATTGGTTATACTCATGCTATGTGTCCTTAGACTGTCGAACATGTAAGGTTATCCATAGGTTCACTGGTAAGCTGGTTATTGAATGAAAGGGTGGTTCCCTGGCTTCTAAGGGAACATTCATATCATATCTTGGAGCTTGGAGATTAATCTCCAAAGGGTGTCTCTATCATTTAGTATGGGTTAAAGATTCTAACTCGCAAGGTCCTTCTTTGCATTCAATCCCAATGGTGAGTGAATTTCCTGAGGTCTTCCCTGATGACTTTCTAGGTGTTCCTCATGATAGGGAGATTGAGTTTGGGATTAATCTTCCAAGGATATATGACTTGTTAATTCTAGTTGAATATTGTCACTTTTTTTGGTCATATTATCTCTAGTGAGGGGATCACAGTGGATCCACAATAGGTTGCAGTGGTTAAGAAGTGGCCTAGACCACGACTCCAACTGACATTTAGAGCTTCTTGCATTTGGATGGTTATTTGTGGAGAGTTTCTCTACAATAGTTGCCCTATTGACTTAGTTGACTCAGAGAAAGGTAAATTTCTCTTGGTCAGATGCCTGTTAGGGTAGTTTTGAGAAGCTAAAGGATAAGCTAACTCCATCTCTAATTTTGGATTTGCCGGAAGGCACTGAGGGGTTTGTATTTTACTATGATGCATCCCAAGTAGGGCTTGTTTTTGTTATGATGCAATATGGTAAGGTAATAGCTTATGCCTCTAGACATTTAAAGGTGCAAGATAGGAATCATCCAACTTATGACTTAGAATTATTAGTTGTAGTGTTTGCATTGAAAATCTAGTGGCACTATTTGTATGAAGTGCACGTGGACATCTTCTCGGATCATAAGAGTTTGCAACATGTGTTTACTCACAAAGAGCTTAATCTCAGGAAAAGAAGATGGCTTGAGCTTCTCAAGGATTATGATATGAGTCTTTACTACCACCCAGTTAAAGCTAATATTGTTGTTCATGCTTTTAGCGGGTTGTCCATGGGTATTTTAACTTATATGGAAAATAAGAAGTGGAGTTAGTGAAGGGTATTCACTACTTGGCTAACCTTGGAGTTCGTCTTTTAGACTTCGAGGATGGGGGTGTGTTGATGCAGGAAGTGGTGCGGTCATCTCTTGGTGCAGAGATCAAGGAGAAACAAATTTTAAATATTGTCTTGATAAAAATCAAGGGTTATGTAGGTAGGCAAAAGGTGATGGCATTTGAGGTTAGTGGTGTGGTACCCTGCGGTACCAAAAAAGGTTATGTGTTTTCGACGTTGATGGGTTGCATGAGAGGATATTGGCCGAGGCCCATCAATCCCGCTATGTTGTTCATCCTAGTTTGACCAAAATGTATCATGGTCTCAAGGAGATGTATTGGTAGAATGGTATTAAGAAGGATGTGCCTAATTTTGTGGCTAAATACATGGTGTTTCAACAAGTGGAAGTTGAGCACATAAGGCCCAGAAGGTTGTACAAATAAATTGAGTTTCCTGAATGAAAATGGGAAGTAATTAACATGGATTTTGTTACTGGTCTTCCCCGGTCTCGAAATTAATTCGATTTGGCTTGGGTTATTGTGGATAGGATGATAAAGTTTGATTCACTTCCTGCCAGCGAGGACTAACATTTTGATTGAGGATTATACGATGTTGTATCTCCAAGAGATTGTGAAGCTACATGGGGTACCTATTTCTCTCATCTCTGAACATGGTATGCAGTTTTTATTTCACTTTTTTATGGTTGTTTCAGAAAGGGTTAGGGACTAAGGTTAGTTTGAGTACTGCTTTTCACTCACAGATAGATAGGCAAGAAGAAAAGACTATCAGATGTTGGAGGACGTGTTTTGTGCATGTGTGACTGACTATGGTGGTAATTAGGTTTAACATCTACCTCTTGTAGACTTGGTTAATAACAATAGTTACCACTCAATCATTGGAATGGCTCCTTTTCAGGCATTGTATGGTAGGAGGTGTAGATCTCTTATTGGGTGGTTTAAGCTTGGTAAGGCAGATATGTTTGGTCTGGACTTTGTTTATCAGACTATGGAGAAGGTGAAGGTGATTTGAGATTGGCTTAAGGCTGCCCAGAGTTGCCAAAAGTCCTATGCATATATAAGATGTAAGGATTTAGAGTTTCAGCTTTGGGATAGGGTGTTACTAAACGTGTCTCTCATGAAGGGAGTGATCCTGTTTGGGAAGAAAAAGAAGCTCAATCCAGGGTATGTTGGTACTTATGTGATTCTAAGAAGAGTTGGTAATGTTGAGTATTTGCCTTCTAGTTTGAGCTCTATTCATCCGATGTTCCATGTATCTATGTCGAGGAAGTGGATTGGCAATCTGTCTCAAGTGGTTCTTATTTAATATATTGGTATTTCAGATTCTCGGCCCAATGAGAAAATCGCGGTTAAAATCTTGGATCGTCTGGTTCATCAGTTATGGACCAAGGATGTGGCCTCGGTAAAGGTTCAATGGAAGAATAAAAAGATGGAAGATGCTACTTTGGAAGTGAAAGAGTAGATTACATCCCAGTATCCGCATTTGTTTTTAAATCCAGATATTCGTGCTAAAGGTATATATTTTGCATAACATCTGTGCTTTTTGTTTTTTATTAAAGAAAAGGTTGATTTTCTTAGATGTTGTTCTCTAACTTTGTTAAAGATTAGAATGGGGGATGTTGGGATATAAATCATACTTATTCTTCTTTGTCCATCATCCAGGGATGAATGATCAAAGTAGGGGAGAATTTAATAACCCTGGGTTCTAGTCCTTAGAAATTTCATGAGTTTTGAACTCTCTGGACATCATATGACTAGGGGTACTACTTATACGATAGGGTACGATTTAGGGGGTCTTAGTCGTATGTTAATCAGTATGGTTTGGTTGGTTTATGTCTAAGGTATGAATGGATCATACTTGTCGTATGTTAGGGTACTAACGGTATTATGAGAAACCATATGATGCCCTAAGTCTAGCTTAGAGTAATCTATTCTATCTAAGGTACAGTTCTAGGGTACTTGTAGTATGTTTTGGTACGAGATTGCCGTGGTGGTTAAATGTTGGATAGTATGGGGTCCAAGGGATTTCTACAGTACGAGTGGTAGGTACCACTCATATAGTATGGTACGGTTTTGGGGAGGGGCTAGTCGCATCATCCTGGGAGAATTTTATACCATTTAAGTTGGGGGTAATGTAGATATTTCCTCTCCTAACATCTTAAGGCCCCATGACATAAAACACTTTTTTGGGGGTTCATTAACCTATATGCAATCAATCAAACTCTCTTAAAGACTCTCAAATTCCATCAAGGTTCTTGGGTCAAGGAAGGCTAGGGTTTCCTTCAAGGTGGTTAATTTAGGGCTTACAAGGATAGTTTCTCTCCATATTTTTCATAATCTATGGCATGTTACTCCTCCCTCATTATTTATTCAACTAAAGGCATGATTTTATGTATGGTTTTCATGGAATAATTTTTGAATGGTTTTGGGTTTCAATTATATATTGGGGGTTTCGATTATAAATGGTTTGTTTATGGTTTTCCTATATTTTACTTAAGGTTTTTATGTTATACTGGTTGATGGAATATGTGGTTGCATGGGAATGGTTAATTGATACTTGGTTTTGGTTTTGGAACTATATGCCCTCAACATGTTTGCTAAAATACCTATGAGAATGCTTTTGTTGCATTGTTGAACTTTTATTGAAAACTATGCATGGTACAAAGTGGTAATGGAACCCTAAATTGGTTTGGATGCTTTTAAATGGTTAAATGGTAAGGTCTTGGTTCTCATAGTTATAGTTAATTGAAAGCCTTGCGGGGTAAGGGAAAATCCCCCAAGAAATCATAATAATGAACTACTTGTGGGGTACATGGGAATCCCCAAAGTGAACTTAATAATAATGATCTCTCTGAGTACATGGGAATCCCTCTTCTTTAAAAGCGGTTTCTAAGGACATTACTTTCAAGCTATAGTCGGTATGAAAATACCACTTCTTACACCCTTGGTTAATAATACATGGAATTGGTGGTTTAGTTATGTGACAATGGTTTTAATTTGGCAATAATGGCAGGTTGTGATAGCTACTCATAATGGTGTGAGTCCAATGGACGAACACTAGAAAATCTTGTTTGCCGACATGAGGATTGGTTATAGAGACCACATGCTATACTTATGGAGTACATGGGAATCCCCTAAGATACCCTTGTATGTATGTATCATAGAGAGTGAAGGGTACATGAGAATCCCATATCCTATGGTATCTCCAGCTTGTGCGGCTACACGCATCGGGGCCCATTCAGGGGGTAACACTGGACCCATATAGCCTGTGGGTAGTTCTAGGATGGTTAAGCTACACATACCCAAGTTAATGGTTTTAAAGGCATGCTAAAGACGATTCCCTTTCCCGACATGAATTATATATAAATATGTATGGCTGTGAATAAATATGGTTTTTACTTGGTTTTAAAGGTTGGCATTATTTTATCCTTATCCTTAGTACTTGCTAGCATTCACCCGCTAACCCAACTTCGGTTGGCTATTTCCCCACGCGGTGCAAGAACCAGCCATTTTACTCCTATATCTCAGTGATCAAATTTGGGATCGCTTGTGTTGGATTGAAGTGGTGAGCTTCCATATTCTGGAAGGCACCATTTCATGGGTTTCTTTACACATTTTGGTTATTTCATAGGTTTTGGTTTTCTATATGGTTGGAGGCATGTCCCAACTGGGTATTATTTTACTTTTATATTGAGGCATTATGGGACTACATTGGGATGGTATGGGCGGTGTCGGTATTGTTGTCAGCCTTGACATTGGTATTGGTACTATACCTGACACCAGTTGACTATATTGGATTTATGATTGTTCCATTTTGTTTTGAAGTATATATATATATATATATATATTTAGAACTCATCTGATATGGGATGTAGGGATGTTATGGTGGGGTATTGGGAGTGATCTCCGGTCCCAGTTGGGCTTGAGGCACCTAACACGACTAGGCCTTAGTTCGGGTCTTGTCACTATTACTGGCCAACATTGTTCCTACCCATCACTTAGCTTACATTACAACCATAAAGACCTATTAGATGTTGAGCCTTAACATTTCATATTAGTTAACTACTACACTAAGGGCAAGCCAATGGTGCATCTTGTGTAACTTGTGAATTCTTTTTTAGCGTGGGAGTAATTTGATTCTTTTACCTATTTGTGCTAAATTGCATCCGTGTGAGTAGTTAAGGGTAACTCTCTTATTGTCAGGGCACATGTTTGAAGATATTTGGGTAATTTGTATGATCTCTTTGATTAAGTAATATTCATAAGTTTTCCAACTTGGTGAGTCAATTCTTGAGGTTAGGATGTTTTATGTACTGTTCTTGAGCTTACACTTGTGTATAACATTCTTAAGATAAAAAATTACGATGTGTGTAGTCATTGTAGTTCTAGCTTGAATGTCTTTCATGTTGTGGGAGTGTGGAGTCTTCTCTGATTATGATTCTGAGAGTGAAGAGTTGTTTGATGATGAATAAGGTTTTAAGTGTGGGGTGGTAATCTGAGGTGGATTTATCCACCACAGTGTTATTATCCGAGCATTATTAGTCTCGTTTTCATGATTTATCATGTGATAAATGACTAAATCTTTTTATAATTCAGCATCTGAGTTTTAAACTACTTGATTATAATTCTTAAGGTGTTTTTCAAACAAGTTTGGAATTAATTTGGCCACTTAGAATTTAGACGAGAAAATTAGAGTTACTAGCTTGAGCTATGTGTTGTTCTAGTTTATCTTGATGAATTCTAGTGTGTGTAATGGGTTACTAAAGGCATAATAGAGTAATTCTTTTTGTAATGACTTGTTTATAGTGTTTATGGTTTTATTTAAACAAGACAAGAGACAAAACACTAAGTTAAAGATCAAAAAGACAATACTAGGACTCTTAGCTTAAGTTACTAGTTCATCATCTTGGATTGTATGTTGTGTTGATCTCTAATTCGTTGTGTTTGATGCTATAGTGTGCTCATTTAGTTTATAATTATTATATATGGATGATACAAAATCTTTAAATCAATATAAACATCACCACAAGGATTGAAAAGGATGGACCAACACACGGGACAAGATTTTACCAAAAATGGATGTTTTGGAGTCATTGGCATGCCATGGACCTTAGGCACCGTGTTACGGATATTCCACAGACTTGTGACATCATTAATTACAAATTAAATTATTTCACTATGATTAGGGCGATCCATGTTCCCCTAGGATCCGCAATAAGGATGTGGCACGACCCTATGTCAAAATCGGCAACTTGTGTCCTAGTATAAATAGGACACGTAGTTCTTCTGTTTCACACCTTGGACGACCTTGGGACTTAAAGGGAGGCTGGATAAAAATCAAATTACGGTTTATCTTCCATTAATTTGCTTTTTTTTATGGATTTTAACATGTAGTCATTCATTGTGATTACAGCTACGTCCATGATCGGCTAAACACCTTTTTTCTGTGGTTAAGGCGGAGAACATGAGTATTATTATTTTGAATTGACTTGGTTATTGTTTTTTTATCATTATTGGTTGTTTATTTATAATTTTTATTACTATTTTAAGTATTTTAATCATCTTTTGAACTCGGGAGGAGGAACCAGAGGATAGAACATTGGATAAATAGAATAAGATTGTAATCTTCTAATTGAATAGAGTTATAATTAGCATTGAGGATAGGAATATACGTTTGTGACATATTTGGATCAAGTGCGGGATGAAATATGAACATGTTTAACCTAGTTATCATATCCCTGCTCAGTTATATAGTTGTGGGGCTAGGTTAGATAATTGACTAGAGGTTTGGAAGGCCATAGTCATAGTATGAACCCCGTGAACTAAAAAACAAGATAATTAAACCAACCAATGAAGTTATATAGCGTAGTATGATTGTTTGAAGAGCCTTAACCCTGGGTTTCATCCCATCGATTGTTCAAACCTTTATTTTACTGCATTGTTTAATATTTGAGCTGAAATTAGATAGTTGCTTAACACTAGTCCCTATGGGATCGATACTTGAATTTCTTTAAGGCCACTATATTACTTGGTGAGACCATGTACACTTGCTTGTGTGCTTCGGCACAACATTTCTCCAAATATGATGTAATTAACATATACTTAAATAATGAGAAGGTTGCCCCCAACCCTTGACTTCAAGAAAAGTGTATTGTCAGTATTTACTATTTTGAAATCATTGTCAAGTAAGACTTTTGAGAACCTGTCATACCCAAATCAAGAAGCTTACTTCAATCAATAAAGAGCTTTGTTCGGCTTGAACATATGATTTGGAAAGTCAACATCTTCAAATTGTGGAGGCTTCTTCAGATACACCTCTTCTTTTAGGAATCAATTCAGAAAGGCACTTTTTACATCCTTCTGAAACAACCTAAATTCCATGTAGGAGGCGAAAGCAATGAGAATTTAAATAGCTTCTGTTCTAGCTATGAGAGCAAATGTTTTGTCATAGTGAATATCTTTCTCCTAGATATAACCTTTTATAACCAACCTTTCCTTATTCCATATTATATTACCATGCTTATCAACTTAGTTTTTGTACACCTACTTGGTCCCTATGATAGTTCTCTCAGTTGGACAAGGAACTAGGTGCTACACTTTACTTATCTTAAACTGATGCAACTCTTCTTTTATGGCATTTATCTAGTCAGCATCTTAAAGGCCTTCTTCATATCCTTGGGCTCAATTTGAGTTAATAATGTTGAGAAGGCACATAGGTTTTTTGCATCGATTCCTAGTCTATTTACATATATCCAAATATGTGGGTAGATTCTTAAAAATCAAGAAGATACGAGGATTAATGCTTCCACCTGGGTCTTTAAGGAGTGGGTTAACATGAATAGGGACTAGTTCCCATTGACGTGTTATGCTCAGGAGACAGTTTATACACTGAGTTGTAATGAGGATTAACATGTTCATTTAGGGGTTGAAATAAACTAGGTTCCTTATGTTCTCCTGAATCATCTTTATCTTCATGCATTGAACCTGGTCCCCGTGAGTCTTTACCATCCTGAATCATCTTTAGCTTCATGCATTGAACCTGCTCCTCGTGAATATTTACCATCCTTGATACCTTTCTCTAAATCACCATTATTTTTAGCTAGCTTTCTGGGAGCCTTGAGGACTTGTTCAAGGTCCACATCATCAAGGGAGTTCATTGAACTAGCATATCCAGTTTCATCAAACACAATATGTACACTCTCCTCTACACATTGAGTTCTTTTGTTGATGATTCTATAAGATTTAATTTTTGAGGAATAACAAAACAATACACCTTCATAACCTCTTAGGTCAAATTTCCCAAGATCATTCTTTCCATTGTTAAGAACAAAAAATTTACATCCAAAAGGCTTAAAATAACTTAACTCGGTCTTTTTCTTATTCATGAGATCGTAAGGAGTTATTAAGAATGGACCTAATAAGACACCTATTGATCACATGACATGTTGTATTAATTACTTCAGCCCAAAAGTTTTGAGTTATTCCTACATTAATCAACATAGTCGTGGAGATGTCCACCCATGTTCTATTCTTATTTCCACAATAACAGTTTGCTGGGTGTCTTATGTACTGAAAATTGTGATTGATTCCAAGATCACTATAGAACTAGGAGAATTTTCCATTCTCAAAATTTGTGCCATAGTCTGACCTGATCTCAACAATCTTCTTATTATACTTTACTTTGACCTATTTTAAAGCTTTAAATACTAGGAAAGTTTCTTTTTTAGATCTCAGTAAGATTGTTCAGGTGAATCTAGAATTTTACTTACCCTTCACAAAGGCTTCATATACTTTGGAGTATGAAAAATTCAACTTTAGCACGTCTTAAACCAAGTCCTTACTAACCAGTTTGTTCAGCAGGGAGCAACTCACATGATCCAACTAGTTATACTACAATTCAGCTACATCATCCAAAACAATGATACAGACGAGAATCCTAGTATTATAAGATTCCATGTCATCAACATACATATTCTTGTTTCTCAAGGTTGTGAGAATAAATTCACCATCCTTGAGTTTTGTGACCACACACTTGTCAGACATAAACTTCCCTTTATTTACTTTATAGTAAATCTATGACACATTCAACAATCTAAATTTTAGACCATCCATCTAATAAACATCATCGATGGGTAGGATCAAACTGTTCATAACTTTCCCAGTCCTTGTATCTCTTTTTACCATCACCAATGGAGACACTGCCTCATTTAAGGTCTTTGAGTGAGAGAAAGTCTTCAATTCTTCCATCTATATATTTGAAACAACATTTATCCATACAATAGTGGTGGATGATTCCTCTTGCTCTACCCTACAAACACATCAGCTGCTAGTTTTGGGAACCCATTGTATCTTGAATTCCTAGTAGGGGGACAAAGGAAAATCAAATTCTTTATAGTCCAAGCAGGTAGAACAACATTACTTTTCTTTGATTTAGAAGGTCTCCTTAAATTTTTCACAGCAGCCATCTTTGAAGGACATAAATATTTTACATGTCAATTTTTACCACAATGTGTGCACAGAAGATTATTCATAATAGAAACATATTTGATATCGGTTATAAGGTGAACTTGAACTCTGGAAACCAAGACCCTTTCTGCTGTTAAACTTTTGAGTAGTCAAATTTGCCAGAACTTGAGAGGAGGTTGTCTATTTGAGATCCTTCTCAAGCTCAGCCTTAATATGAACCAGGTTCCTCTCAAGTTCAGAATTCCTCTCCAGGGATGAAATTAAGTCTACATTAGTCTTGGCCAACTTCTTCTCTAGATCAGGTTGAATCCTTCTACTTTTACTTTTTCCCTTTTAGTGACACTTAGGTATTTCATTGATTTTTCATTTAGAAAGTTAAACTCAAAAGAAAGGGATTGACAACTTTTTTGAAGTTTAGACACTTGTTCAACAAACTCCACCTTATCTACTTAAAATTTATTAAGTTTTCTCTTAAAGACTCCTTATCTTTATAAGCTCACACACAGAATCAATAACACAACAGCTAGAGATCATAATTCCTTAAAAGATTAGTCTGTAAGATTTTCTTTGATGTCATAAATGTTTACCTTTTTCTAGAACCCTTGTGGTCGCACCACATAGTGAGGGACCAAGTTCCTCATGGTCAATCACAGACCATCAAATAATAGAGTGCAGGAGAACTAAAGGTAGTGTAGGAAAGAAACAACACACAATATTTAACATGGAAATTCCCTTGCTCAAAGGAGGAAAACCTACTATTTTCCCTCAAAAACACCAACAAAATCCACTATAATGAATCTCTTGATTACAAACTCAATTTCAGCCCAACTCTAGGCTCCTTTCGCTTGTAATAACTCTACTATAAGCTCATCTTTGTAATATTTCCTTGAACCCTTAAAAACTGGTTAACCCTAATATGCAATAGGCTTAGGCAACTCTACCTAATCACTTCTCTTAAGAAAAGAAAACACTACTCTTATAGCATGAGTAGTTCAATAACAAATCAGTAGTCAAGAATAATTACTCACTCTTTCAGCGTATTACAACATTATGATCATGAGAAATGTTTGAGCAATCTTGAAATAGAGTTTTTGATGCCTCTCTTCACACTTTAGATTTGTGCAAAAACTATTTGATGAAGAAGCCTCTTTTTTCTTTTATAGTTGGGTGATGATTAGGCTGATATCTGATGATAGGCGAATTTACGTGCCTATATCAATATATTTTGCCCATATTTTAGCCTAGTTTTGAGAACTAATTATCTATTTCATGCACTTTTAGTCCTTTTTCCTGTAAATGAGCTAACAAACATGATTAGGAAAGTTTCAGGTATAAATGATGCAAAATACAGCATTTTATGGCTTACTTGACGCAAAAGAAAGCTCACAAACGAAGTGGAAAGGAGCTGGACGCCTAAAGGACCAAATCTGCTGCATGGAAACTCTGTCCCGGGCTAAAACAGCAATTCTGAAGACTTTGGGGACTTACAGACACAAAGATGGATTGTTACCAAGATACATTAACCTAGTGCAATTAGGTTATGTGTTTCACTAATCTATTTGGATTATGATATTGTAACCTTACCCTAGTACATTTGGGTCAAGGATTTCATTAGTATATTAGGATTTGGTTATTTATTTCATTAGCTTATGCATCTTCTTACAATACAATTCTTCCATCCCTCTCTTCTTCCACTACAACACTTCTATTCACTCTTCTAATCTTTCCATTAATTCTATTATTTTCTATTCATCTATTCCACAACAAGAGAATCGTTACTTTCTAGGGAATCACCAAAACCACACGCCTAAACACCCACTTCTCACGCCATCCACCATGCAAAACGTGATATCCTTCGCATTCATGGGTAACTAAACCTCTTAGTTGGGGTTATGGAATCCGAATGAGTTACTATCTACTGCTATGAGTTGTGAGTTCAAGACACGTATATTGCTTATATCATTACGCTCTTCATATTAATCTACATTCTTTGCGGTTGCAAACGCAAGAATAACGCCAGTCTAACATTTAACTTGTTCGAGAGAAAGGTTATTTGTCTGGAAAAGAGATAATGTCAAGGTAGTAGGACACCCTTTCCTATTAAAAAGCTAGTGCCGTAACTGGACTAACCTCTTGGAGAATTCGTACCGTTAGACACGCTTTAAGCTCGAGAGAGTTAAAGTGAAATAGTCCTTGTTCAGGTCGAGAGATGCTTGGATTTACCATCGACTACAATTCTCTATAAGCAATTGCATGTCAAGACTCTACACACTCATAGCCGATAGAGACGTATACCTCAGAAGGTGGACATAATCCCAACGCTTCAATTCTCACTGTTTCACAACCTACGAAATACTCTCTTTTTACTTTGCTATTTTCAGCTTTTACTTTATTGTTTTGGTTACATATTACAATCCCCCCTTCTTACGAGGCTTGCATCGAAAGTCTAGTAATTTTACTTACTTGTTGGCCAAGCTATTCCCTGTGGGATCGACACCCAACCCAGGTTGGGTTCTATATTTGCTAACGACCGCTTTACACTCAAACGAGAGCTGTAGATTGAGAGTTATCAAAAATTGGCGCCGTTGCCGGGGAATACGAGTGTCAATTAAGTTTGTCATAGTTGCTAGACCCTTTGGTCAAAGATTCTCGTACTTTTACTTTTAGTTTTTGTTTTTGTTTATTGCAGGTTTTTACTTTAGTGCATGCCCCATACTAGAAGTACAGGTCAACCGTTATTACCAATCAATCCGGAACCACAACGAATTAGAAGAATGGAAGCACAAGCTGAAATCGACAGGATGGCTGCTCAACACGAGCAAGCAAGATTAGCTGCTCTTGCCGCTGCTCAAGTCCAACAACAAAACATTGATAATCCTGGACGAGCAACAAATCCTGACGATGAAGATTTAGGTGATGACGAGTTACTGAACCCTAGGCGTGATGCTAAAATTATAACACCTGTCAATCGAAGAGGTCGACAAGCTCGGTATAGGTATGATCGCCAACCTTTGCAACCAGCTTTCGACGATGATGATGATCTTGATGGTGCCGGAGCCACTGGAGCCATAATTCCACCACCATTAGCGCCCGGAGCCAAGTTCAACATCACTAGCACCATGATTCAGTTATTGCAACTCAAGGGATTATTTGGTGGACTAGCAGGCGATGATCCGAATATGCATCTCATCAACTTTATTTCTACATGCAAGTCTTTTGACAATCCTGGTGTTGGTCAGAATGCTATTCGACTACGTCTTTTTCCATTGTCTCTGTCTGGGGAGGCAACACTATGGTTGAATGGGCTGACTCCTGATTCAATTACAAATTGGAGGCAATTGAGAGACGCTTTCCTAGAAAGATTCTTTCTGCCATCCAAGAGGGCTCAATTGAGAGATGAAATCAGCAACTTTCGTCAGCTTCCATCTGAAGCTCTTCACGAAACATGGGAGAGGTTCAAGACAAAGCTAGCGAGATGCCCAAACCATCACATGACTAATGTTCACCTCATGGAGATCTTGTATAGAGCCTTGAATTCAATAACTAAACCAGTGGTGGACAACGCAGCTGGAGGTTCTTTCATGGACCTCACCTTTGGTCAAGCAAGCAATATGCTAGATCGAATGACTAAGCAAAGTAGAGCTTGGCATACCAGGGACTCTGAGGTAGCAAGCCCCACTTTATCTATTGGCATGTCTGCAGACCAAAGAAGAAGAGAAGAAGAACGTGAGCAAGACATGGCGCACATGAAAACACAATTGGATCTTCTGACAAAGCATTTATTATCAGGGAAGACCGAAAAAGTGAAAGCTGTGGCGCTAAAAGGAAGAGACGAATCTGATTCGGAAGAGGAGGCCAACTACTTGAACAATCAGGGGGTTTTCCGTGGGAATGCCCAAGGAAACCAAGGTCGGAACTATTATGATAAATCTGAAATCAAAGACCAAGGTAGTTGGAAGAAAAATAATGAAAAGAGTGGTTTGTACGTTCCCCCTGGTAAACGTGATACCACCACATCTAATTCTATGAAAGACATGATGGCTAAGTTATTGAAAGGAGTGGAAGCAACGAGCGCGGGAGTTAAGGAGGTGATTGATGATTTGTCCTCCATGAAGCAATTAGTTGATTCTCATTCCACTTCTATCAAGCAAATAGAGCAGCAATTGAGCCAACTTTCAGCAGCATTCAATCAAAGAAAGGCTGGCACCTTACCAAGCGATACTGTGCAAAACCCAAGGAATGATGGGTCATGCATGGCCATCACTACCAGAAGTGGTAAGGTACTGGAAACTTCAGAAAAAGGCAAGCAAGTGGTTGACGTAGCAGCAGACATTGACGCCACACCTAGTGACGTTACAAGAGAAGAAGCTGCAACAACTACTTCAAACGTCAAGGATGTTTTACCTAGTGACGTGCAGCCTGAAAAAAAACAATAAACGGAAGCAAGAGGAGAAGAAATCCATGGAGAGAACACTTCCACACCCACCACCACCTTTTCCACAAAGATTGAAGAAGGTGGCCGATGACACTAAGTTCAGCAAATTTATGACCATGTTGAAGCAGCTGACTATTAATGTTCCGTTGGTAGAGGCACTTGAACAAATGCCTGGGTATGCGAAGTTTATGAAAGATCTTTTGACTAAGAAGAGGGCAGCAAGTTATGAGCTGAAAGATGATGTGCACCATTGTAGTGCAATAGCTACTCGATCGATAGTTCAGAAGAAGGCCGACCCCGGAGCTTTCACGATTCCTTGCACCGTCGGATCTTTGGACTTTGCTAAAGCATTGTGTGACTTAGGGGCCAGCATCAACTTGATTCCATTATCAATCTACAAGAAGTTGGGGTTAGGAGATCCTACACCAACTAATATGAGGCTTGTGATGGCGGATAGGTCGGTAAAACGACCGGTTGGTATTCTATGCGATGTCTTGGTGAAGGTATCTTCATTCATATTTCCAGCAGACTTTGTCATCTTGGATTGTGAAGCAGATTCAGAGGTTCCCATAATCTTGGGACGCCCTTTCCTTGCTACGGGAAGTGTGCTCATAGATTTGAGAGCTAATGAGCTTTCATTCCGAATAAATGACGAAGTGGTTCGCTTTGATGTTTGCAAATCAATGAAGCAACCCAAAGATCTGAGTGTATTTTCTGTGGATGATGTTGTATTTGATGAAGAGAATGAGTTACTTGCTGAAGAGCAAATTCTTGATGATCCTTTGGAGGTTTCGCTCATGAAAGGAGAGAATGATGATGCTGAAATTTCTGAAGACGATATTTGTGCTCTATCGGGATTAGGGACATATCACTACACTCCCAAGAAGCTGGATCTTGATCTCAAGAATCGACCCACACCACCATCTAAGCCATCTATTGAAGATCCACCCACGTTAGAATTAAAGGAGCTGCCAAACCATTTGAAGTACGCATTCTTAGGAAGCGGAAATACTCTTCCAGTCATTGTAGCAGCCGATTTGGGTGAGCAACAAGTTGCAGCTCTTATTGTAATTTTACGCAAGTATATTAGAGCTATTGGATGGACCATTGCAGATATTATTGGTATACCACCTGGGATTTGCACACATAAAATTCAGCTTCAAGAAAAGTGCACACCCACCATTGAACATCAAAGACGTCTAAACCCACCAATGCAAGAGGTGGTGAAGAAGGAGATTATCAAGTGGTTAGACGCAGGAGTCGTGTATCCTATTTCTGATAGTACATGGGTAAGCCCAGTACAATGTGTTCCCAAGAAAGGAGGAATGACGGTGGTTGCAAATGCAAAGAATGAGCTTATTCCACTCAGGCTCGTTACTGGATGGAGAGTATGTATGGACTACCGCAAGCTGAATTCTTGGACGCTCAAGGATCACTTCCCCATGCCATTTATGGACCAAATGCTAGATCGATTAGCCGGGAAAGGATGGTTTTGCTTCTTGGATGGTTATTCAGGTTACAATCAGATTTGTATTGCCCCTGAAGACCAAGAGAAGACAACGTTTACATGCCCATATGGTACTTTTGCCTTCAAACGCATGCCATTCGGGTTATGTAACGCACCAGCCACCTCTCAACGTTGTATGATGTCTATTTTCTCTGATATGGTAGAAGACAGTTTGGAGGTATTTATGGACGACTTTTCAGTTATTGGTGAGTCTTTTGAAGCATGTTAGGCAAACTTGAGCATGGCATTGCAAAGATGTGTAGAGTTCAACCTTGTGCTGAATTGGGAGAAGTGCCACTTTATGGTAAAAGAAGGAATCGTTCTTGGGCACAAGATTTTCGAAAGAGGAATAGAGGTTGATCGCGCCAAAATAGAGGTAATTGAGAAGCTACCACCTCTAATTTCGGTGAAGGGAGTTCGTAGTTTTCTTGGCCATGCTGGGTTTTATCGTAGATTCATCAAAGACTTCTCCAAAATTTCTAGTCCATTGTGCAAACTATTGGAGAAAGATGCGAAGTTTGACTTTAATGATGATTGCTTAACGGCATTCGAATGCCTTAAAGAAAAACTCATTGAAGCCCCTATCATGGTAGCACCAGATTGGACGCTCCCGTTCGAAATCATGTGTGATGCTAGTGGTGTAGCCGTTGGTGCTGTTCTTGGACAGAGAAAGGAGAAATTATTTCATCCTATCTACTATGCGACTAAGGTCCTAAATGAAGCCCAAAGGAACTACACTGTTACTGAACAAGAGCTCTTAGCGGTTGTGTATGCGTTTGAGAAGTTTCGTGCCTATCTATTGGGTACTAAGGTGATCGTTCATACAGACCATGCAGCTCTTAGGTACCTAATGACAAAGAAGGATGCAAAACCAAGGCTGATTCGATGGGTATTGCTGCTGCAAGAGTTTGATTTCGAAGTCAAAGATAGAAGAGGTTGCGAGAACCAAGTGGCTGATCACCTATCCAGACTTGAGAATGAGTATGTGGCACAACCACAAAATTAGATTGATGATGCATTCCCTGACGAGGAGATCCTAGCAACAACAATGGAGAAATTACCATGGTATGCCGACTTTGCAAATTTCGTGGTGAGTAATGTGTTACCTTCCAATTTATCTTACCACCAGAGGAGGAAGTTTATGCATGACGTTCAGCACTACTATTGGGATGAGCCTTATTTGTTTTGAAGATGCACGGATGGTATCATTCGACGATGTATATCCCATGAAGAAGAGGCTACTATATTGGAAGCATGCCACACTTCGCAAGTTGGAGGACATCATGCAGGGAATCAAACGGCAAGGAAAGTCTTGCAAAGCGGTTATTATTGGCCTACAATATTCAGAGATGTATATGACTACGTGCGAAGGTGTGACCAATGCCAACGTCAAGGTGCTATTTCAAAACACCATGAAATGCCCATGTCCAAAATTCTGGAGGTAGAACTCTTTGATGTGTGGGGTATTGATTTCATGGGACCATTCGTGAATTCGTTTGGAATGAAGTACATCCTGGTTGCTGTGGATTATGTGTCAAAATGGGTTGAAGCTGTAGCATTGGCCGACAACGAAGGAAAGCGTGTGGTAGCGTTTTTAAAGAAGAATATCTTCTCTCGCTTTGGAGTACCTCGTACTATCATAAGTGATGGAGGATCTCACTTCTGCAACAAGCTATTCAAATCTGTATTGGCCAAGTATGGAGTCAAGCAACATAAGGTAGCTACGCCTTATCATCCCCAAACCAGTGGACAAGTTGAGGTTTCTAACCGCGAGATCAAGAAAATCCTTGCCAAGACGGTTAATGCGAATAGGAAGGACTGGTCTCGAAAGCTAGATGATGCACTATGGGCGTATAGGACTGCATTCAAGACACCCATTGGCATGTCACCTTATCAGCTAGTTTATGGGAAGGCTTGTCATCTACCCATCGAGCTTGAATACAAGGCATTGTGGGCATTGAAGCACTTGAATCTGAATTGGGATGATGTGAAGAACCTGAGGTTGGAGCAGCTGAACGAACTAGATGAATTTCGTCTCCATGCATATGAAAGATCAGATTTATACAAGGAGCGGATGAAGAAGTATCATGATCAGCGGATTGTTCGACGAAACTTCCAAAAAGGTGACATGGTACTACTCTTTAATTCCAGACTCAAGCTCTTCCCAGGTAAGTTAAAATCGAAATGGTCTGGTCCATTTAAAATCATCCAAGTTTACTCGTCTGGAGTAGTCGAATTGGAAAACAATGAGGGTGTTATCTTCAAAGTGAATGGCCAACGTGTCAAGCCATATATCGGTCCTCTTGACTCGATGAATGACATGGCCATCACTTATCTCGACGAAGTCTAAGTACTCGAGATTACTACGTCGAGCCACGACAATAAATAAGGCGCTAGATGGGAGGCAACCCATCATTTTATTGTTTTATTGTTTTGCCATTTTATCGTTTTATCGTTTCGTCGTTTTAGTATTTTTTTCTTTTTGATAAATGAAAATCTAAAAATAAGAGTCGTGCCACGACCAAAACTAAGGCGCTTGGTGGGAGGCAACCCATCGTACTAATCGTGTTCATTTGTTTTGAGCTAATATAGGTGCAAGAAGTGTGCAACGAGGAGATTGATTTCAATTGACGATTTGGTCGCATTGTATGGTAAAGTCGGTAAGTTAGGAATGGTGATGCATAAGGCTATGAATTGACCCTTTCTCACGTCATAATAGGCTTCGAGGAAGGCTAGGCCTTGGTAAAAATAGGTCACGAACGATGCACAACCTATTCTATAGCCTATGGACTCGGAATCTAGTGTGCTATACACTATGCGCCGCCTATTCCTAGGTATGCTTTTGACTATGCGCCGCCTATGCTATGGCATTTGAGATACTGAGAACAAATGCCATAGACTATGCGGCGCATATGTCTAGAAATGCCATAGACTATGCGGCGCATATGTCCCATTATGCCATGGACAATGCGCCGCATATGTCATTGATATGCCGAGAGATATGCGCCGCATATGTGGTGATCTTGTCCCCAAATCCGATTGTAAATGGGTCATAACCCGACCCATACTCTTCCTATATAAAGGAGACTTGGTTTTATAACACAACCACATTAGAAACAACCCTAAAGGCGCCGCATAACACTCCAAATCCTCTCAAAATTTTCTTCCTTTGTTCTTCCAATTCACAACAACTTCTCCACAATCTTCAAGCAAGTAAGTACTCTCTTATTCTTCATCTATTTATCGTAAGTACTACGTTGATATGCTTATTATATTTTGCTAAATCATGTGAGATTGGTGGTGATGTTCATGTGTTTGGATAATTGTTACAAGATCGTGTGATTGAATATATACGTAGGGAATTCTTGACTTGTTTCCGACTTGAATTTTGTTTCGATAGCATTGTTATGATAATTGCTGAATGGATATGGCTATGAATATTGCTTAAGATTGTTGGTTGGATGATTACATGATAGACTATCCCGGCCATCGGGATAAGGTTATAGTGCCTATCGACTTAGGAGGTTGTGCTTGTTGTAAGAATAATATTTCCATGTGGTAACCCCTAGGTTGTAGTGTTGCTATATCCACCATAAAAGTAGTACAATGGCTGCAGATAAGTGATGTAATGCTGATTTTCTTGTCGGAATACAATCCTAAAACGTATGTCGACGAAATCTGAGTACTCGACCACTTTTACTTCACTGATTTGTGCTAACAAGATTAAGTGTGGGGTGGTACCCCTAATGCTTGCATATAGATTGTATAAAGTGAGATTGTGCTGCAACTAACATTATTTCTAGTCTCAGGTACAATGGCACCTAAAGCAAAGCAAGGCAAGGAGAAGGCTACCACGTCCCAAAAGGACAAGAAGAGAAGTCGAAAAGACCAAGGAGAATCATCTTTAGCACACCTACCACGCAGAATGTTCGGAATAAAATGGGTTCTTGAGGAAGAAGCCAAGGCATGGTACAGCAGCAACAAAGAAAAGAAATATGTGCACGTCGACTTGATCAACAAGGAGACCTTAGCAAAGAAGGAGCCGCAAATGTTGGCTAAAATAATGGCTTTGAAGCTAGATTTCATCTTCCGCGACATGGGAGAGCGTAATCTTGACTTAACAAGAGTGTTTTATGCCAACTGGTCGCCGAACACAACAGGCAATGAAGTAAAAATTCGGGGCCAAGTGTTACAGCTTACAGCGGATTGGATCAACTCTTTTCTTGGCCTACCTTCGGTCGACCCTGCACCATACAAAGAGCTGTACAGCAGGCCTCCTTACAGAGCGATAAGACACACTCTTTGTGGAAGCAGATCGATGGCAAGATGGGGCAGACATAAGGAAACAGGCCGTCACAACACCTTCCCCTATGCTCCACTAAATAGGGAAGCAAGAATCTGGATGCGCATTGTCAACTCATGCCTTATTCCTAGGACGCAATACACCAAGATATCAAGAGATAGAGTGTGTTTGGTTTATGCGTTAATGACGAATGTCCCTATCAACTTTGGGGCAATCATTCGATCTACCATAAGGAAGGCCAGACTCCACCGAAGGTCCCATTTCACATTCGGCAATTTGTTGACAGCAATGTTGCGGAAGAAGGATATAGAAGAGGAACCAGCTGACCACAAACTCCCACATAACCCAAAGAAGGTTGACCTCACAAAGGTCAAAGATGCTGAAAATACTCATGGAGTCAACCTTACTACTGCGGAGAGACATGCTCGTGATGAGAGTTTCTTTCGTCATCTCTATGGCATGACACGATTCACTATGATGAGTGGTGGACGTATTGCAACTGCTGAAGAGCTCCAACAGCTGTACCACGACTACCCAATGAACAAGCATGCCCGGGAGATGTGTGGAGTGGGCGTATATTTTGAGGAACCTCTGGACGATGACGTGCCAAATGATGATGATAGACGCTTGCCTGATTCTGATGATGAGGAGAACTCTGACGATGACTCTTATGATGATTCAGATGAAGGGGGTATGACCCCCGACATTGATGAGGAGTCCGACTAAACCGGGTTCTTCGCATTTATTTTCCACTGAGGGCAGTGTCCCGTCTAAGTGTGGGGTGGCAGAATCTGGATGCTATACTTCCTTGTTTGCACCTATGTTTGCTTGTTTACTTTATTTTTTTTTGAGTCCATCCATTTTTGTTTTTTTTCGTTCAAACGTTTTTTTTAGGAGTAAAATTTTTCTAGCTACGCATGAAATTATTTTGATAGGCAGCATGAGATTAGAACAAGAGTATGAGCTACAATTGTGACTATTGAGACGTTTAGGCTCTAGTTGTGACTTATTATGTGATATTGTGTGACTCAATTCCTTCACTTGTTGGGTCGAGAGTCTATATTACTTCCAAACAAGTCGACCATGTGCCTTGTGTGTGCGAGATAATAGTATATTCTATGTTTGTGGTTGATGCTAGAACTTGCCTGGTATGTATGCAAAGCGAAAATAAGGAGTGTAAGTTAGGATATGATTTAGGCATTTCTTTGGCAACCTATACATGTTTACCTTCAGTTTTACCTACCCATGTACATCATCCTAGTTAAACCCTTTTGAGCCTTTAGCCTATTTCTTTGACAACATTGTATGTAAGCCTAATCCATTTTTTTCAAGACCGTAATTTGATCCAAATTCCTAAGTGCTTTAAAGTGAAAAAGTCATGTGACTACATAAGAGGAAATTAGGTGAGTATGATGCTTTAAATTGTAATGGTGCTTGAATGTGTTATAAAAAAGAAAAGTGCTGTCATAAGAGGTATGTTGTGAAAAGAAAAAAGGAAAAGAAAGCTGAAAGGTGAGTTGTGCTTAAAATTGAAAAACAAAAGATGAGAACAAGGGTGGAAGAATAAAATAAAGAAAGGTTGAAAGAAAAAAGTGTCAATGATACAAAGTGATGTATTAAAAGCGCTTAGGAACCTAGTCACTATTCTTGGCCAAAATAGTCCTACCCGTCCCTTAGCCTACATTACAACCATCAAAAGACCTACTTGATCCTAATCTTAACATTCTGACATTTAGTAGAGTACTACATTAAGGGCAAGCCTATGGTAATTAGTTGCTACATATGAATTCTTTGTGAGAGTGAGAGCAAGGACATTTTGATACCCATGTTTGAAAAATATGCTATATTTGTGAGTGATTATGGGTACTATATTGTGAGACACACATGGTTGATAAGTTTTTGGATAGTGGTATATGATTCCATGTACCTTAACGTTTGCATGCGAGTTGATCACCATCATGAGTCTATGCTTGAGGTTAAATTGTTTCTACTTATGATCGGAAAGCTACTCTTTGTTGATAATTGTTGTGCTTGTCTTGAAGAATGTTTTGTGTTGTTGCTGTAAAAACCCTAAGTCGATGTTTAGAAGGACATGATATGTTGTTCGAGGACGAAAAAAGCTTCAAGTGTGGGGTGTTGATGATAGGCGAATTTACGTGCCTATATCAATATATTTTGCCCATATTTTAGCCTAGTTTTGAGAACTAATTATCTATTTCATGCACTTTTAGTCCTTTTTCCTGTAAATGAGCTAACAAACATGATTAGGAAAGTTTCAGGTATAAATGATGCAAAATACAGCATTTTATGGCTTACTTGACGCAAAAGAAAGCTCACAAACGAAGTGGAAAGGAGCTGGACGCCTAAAGGACCAAATCTGCTGCATGGAAACTCTATCCCGGGCTAAAACAGCAATTCTGAAGACTTTGGGGACTTACAGACACAAAGCTGGATTGTTACCAAGATACATTAACCTAGTGCAATTAGGTTATGTGTTTCACTAATCTATTTGGATTATGATATTGTAACCTTACCCTAGTACATTTGGGTCAAGGATTTCATTAGTATATTAGGATTTGGTTATTTATTTCATTAGCTTAGTACGAGTAGGATAGGAGTATTATAAATACCCTATCATGCTAGAGATTTTTATGCATCTTCTTACAATACAATTCTTCCATCCCTCTCTTCTTCCACTACAACACTTCTATTCACTCTTCTAATCTTTCCATTAATTCTATTATTTTTCTATTCATCTATTCCACAACAAGAGAATCGTTACTTGCTAGGGAATCACCAAAACCACACGCCTAAACACCCACTTCTCACGCCATCCACCATGCAAAACGTGATATCCTTCGCATTCATGGGTAACTAAACCTCTTAGTTGGGGTTATGGAATCCGAATGAGTTACTATCTACTGCTGTGAGTTGTGAGTTCAAGACACGTATATTGCTTATATCATTACGCTCTTCATATTAATCTACATTCTTTGCGGTTGCAAACTCAAGAATAACGCCAGTCTAACATTTAACTTGTTTGAGAGAAAGGTTATTTGTCTGGAAAAGAGATAATGTCAAGGTAGTAGGACACCCTTTCCTATTTAAAAGCTAGTGCCGTAACTGGACTAACCTTTTGGAGAATTCGTACCGTTAGACACGCTTTAAGCTCGAGAGAGTTAAAGTGAAATAGTCCTTGTTCAGGTCGAGAGACGCTTGGATTTACCATCGACTACAATTCTCTATAAGCAATTGCATGTCAAGACTCTACACACTCATAGCCGATAGAGACGTATACCTCAGAAGGTGGACATAATCCCAACGCTTCAATTCTCACTGTTTCACAACCTACGAAATACTCTCTTTTTACTTTGCTATTTTCAGCTTTTACTTTATTGTTTTGGTTACATATTACAATCCCCCCTTCTTACGAGGCTTGCATCGAAAGTCTAGTAATTTTACTTACTTGTTGGCCAAGCTATTCCCTGTGGGATCGACACCCAACCCAGATTGGGTTCTATATTTGCTAACGACCGCTTTACACTCAAACGAGAGCTATAGATTGAGCGTTATCAATATCCAGTTGGACCAAGTTTCTTAATCAGTACAAGAAACACCTACAAGTTTGTTACACAAAAGGATAAAACTTTGTGGAAAATGCGTGTCAGTTGTACTGTACCATGAACATCTAGGGACCTGGTCCCTTGCAGTTAGCTGCTCATTATCAAAACTACATATAGCAATTTCCCCCTTTTTTATGATGACAAACCAACCATACATCTTTGGGCATATCCATTACATTTAATCAGTGTGATTACCACTCTGAAGATGAATGTTCCGCCTATCATCATGCTTCTACTAATATGCAACGCAGGCCCAGGTCCCTTATTGTCATCCGCAGTAAAAACTCTTATTTTTTCTCCCTATCATCATTTACCTTTATATAGTGCATTTGCATGCTTCCCCATGTTAACATGACTTTATTTATTCATTTATTCAGAAAATTACTTATTTTCCCTATCAACGTGACATTCAAATCTGCAGATCAATTCACCTGGTACCTAGTCCCGACTACATAAACTCAGTATCCCCCTTTCGGCATCATTGAAAAGTGAGTACACTAAACAAAGAGTAAAATAATCACAAATTAGTTAATTCATGACCACTAGGGTAACATTAACATGAGCAATAACTTTTCAATTTAAACATAACAAATATAACATAAAAAGCAAAGATTCATTAAAAAGTAGAGGATAAATATCATTGAAGTGCATATATTTAATGTTCTTAGGGGAAAAGACAAAAGAATCAGGAAGAATTAATAAGTAGTGGGAGAAAAATTTTGATTGAGTAGGGTCATCTTGTTGTTTAGATGCCTTAATATGTGCATTAAGGCTAAGGACCTCATTAGTTAAGATTGACACCCTCTTCTTCAATTCAATATTCTTAGTTTGAGCATTTATGAGACACATGGTTTTTTTTTAGATAGATGCTCAATTTTTACCTAGAGCTTGCTAATTTTTTCATCCTTGGTAGCTAGGTTGAACTTCAGTTCCTCTATTTCCTTATTGAGCCCCCTTTGATAAATGGTACCTCTTTGTACACATTCAACTTTGACCAATGTCTTCATACCAAGCATTTGTAACACAGTCCCTTAGGTTCTTTTTTCACAGACAATGCCAATTAGTCAAATACCTTGTTCAACCAATATCCATAAGGCATGCCATCATTTTCATTTTGCCCAAGAACCATCTTGTAAATATTTTCTATTTTCTATGCAGGTAGATAAATAAATTCAAAACTACTAAGGCATTCCATCACATATAAATCAGTGGCTGAGGCAATGTTTTTCTTTTGTGATCTAGCCAGAATTACCTTGTTCAAAAAATCAAAGACCAATTAAAACTCACTCTTGGGTGATTTCCTATTCATTGCAACCACAAATTTCCCTTTAACCTTGGATCCATTTGCTAAGAATTCTATCAAAAGTAGTTTCTTGGACATAGTTCTCACCACATATACAAGAGTTTCTAAGATTCTTCCCAGTTTTCCTCCTTTATCTTTATTTTCCTTCCTTAGACCTGTGCAGTTAAATTCATTCCATCTTTTGAAATTTCCAAAGTGAAATAAAATTCCCTTACTATCTCATCAAAAGTAGTGGGAATGGGTCCTTTCATGTGATAAAACTAGCCTTGATGTTTTACCAACTCAACTAGTTCCAGCATACCAGGTTATGTTAGCACACTTGAATAAAAAATCTTTCCAGTTAACACTTTTTTATTCTTCAAGAACCTATTTCTAACTTTCTTGGATACAACCTCACTTTTCTGCCCATTCTTTCTTCTAGTATAAGTGATCACTGATTCTTTTTCAGCCACTTTTCTCTTTTTGGGACCAAGTCCCTCAAGAGTCAGTTGTTTCTCAGTAGAACTTCTAGACCACTTTCCAGAAATTCTTAGTGTTTTACTGACATTGGATTTTTGATGATCAACTATGCTCTTTCTATTTCCCTTTGACAATAAAATAAGGTTTGCAGCAACCCAAGTTTCATCCATCACAACTTTACCAGAATAGTTTTGAGGATTTAGGGATTATTTTTCACCAACAGGTTGAGTAATAAAAGAGTCAGGCTTTAGAAGATTAGGAACAGAAGGATGTTTTTAGGAAAGTTTAGGAAGGAATGTTTAACTATGCTAAGATCAAAATCCTTTGAAAAAGATGATATTTGGAAAGCTGCAGCAATCAAGAAGGTCTCTTTCTTAGAAGGGCTATTTGGAATTAGGATTTTCCCTTTTTTGACGAGAAAATGAGTGGGTACAATAAGATTAAAAGAAATAATAGGCACAAGGAAGGGTTTTGTGAGGGAACAAAATATGATCAATATTAGCTTTTATGTGTCAACTTTCTTTTTAGAATAGGATATTTTTTTCTAACACAAGGATAAGGAGGACATGATTTTTTCTTAACTGAATGAAAAAAATTGCACATACAATATACTAACTTGAGAGATGGGACCAAGTCCCTCTCTAGTTTGAGTGAATCCTCAACTTTTTGCTTATCACATCTGTCCACCTCCAAAGTTGTTCCCATGGGTGTATAGCTGCAAAGGTATGGTATTAAGTTAGACCAATGTGTACCTAATTTACCAAGTATATCTACCTCCTGAAGCTTGATGTAATCAAAGTTGATTCATCTAGTAAGTTAGGTTGATGTGATCAATCCTAGTTGTAGTTTGTTATTTTTAACATACCATTTCATACCATGACTTGTTCTAAAAATAGGTCTGAAGACTAGATATTAGACTTGACTTTATTCACAAGGTTGAAACTTCTTCACATGAGATAAGTTTCTTAAGGACTGGGTCCCTTAGAGTTTTATCATGACCCCATCTGATTATTCTTAGTCTTGAGCTAGGATCAGTCACTGGCATTTTTCATTATTAAATTTCTCATCTGCATCTTCCAACCTTTGCTCATCATCTTCAACATCATCACCTCTCTTTCTTTAAATCATGCAGTTTCCTTCTTGTTATGGAGATTTTTAGCTATATTTTGCCATGTATCAAATGCTTTGAAGTCAGTTATTTCACTTGAGACACTTACATCTTAAAGTATCTTGAGAGAGAGAATACAATCAAACCTTTAAACATTAAGATTTTTGATCACTCATTTTTAATAATCATTCCTAGCTGTAATTCTCTTCCTCATACCTAAGACCATGATCACTTGTCTAATTTGGGAACCCACTTGAGTCTGAGTTCCCAGTAGTAGGACAACGGAGTTATCAAATCATTCTTGGTCTATCTAGGTAAAGACTTTTTCTTCATACTTTTCAAGGACATAAAATTCTTTTGATAGGAATTCTCTAGCTGGATATATCTATCATTCAATATTCTTGATTTATTCTAGCTTTTACAGTGTTTCTTTAGGTTTCCATCTCTTCTATAGTGAGTGCACAAGGGTTTATATACTTTGTTTTTGACATCTTGAACAACCATCTTTTGTGACCCAGAAGATTGAGTTTTGTGCTGGTACCCAAACCCCTTACCATTATTGACTCCCTAACTAGTGAGATGAGAGAAAATTTGTGAGAATGAAGTCCACTGAAGATATTTTTTAAGTTCTTTCCTCGGACGGACTAGGTCCCTCTCTAACTCCTCATTCTTCTAGAGTGAAGACCTAAGATGCTTTTCAGAATCCTCCAATTTTCCTTCAAGGTTAACTTGATACTTTTATTCTTCTTTCTTCCCTTTAATCTTAGAAGCTCTACTTTCTCCAATTGACTCACCAAGATTTGATTTTCAAATTTGAGCTTAGCAACCTGCTCTTGAATTTTGGATATTTGGAGAGTTAGAGCAATTAACTCAATCTTATGACATTCCACTTTTTCTTCTACAAAAAAAAATTTCTTAGTTATTTCACACATAAAGTCAACCAGCATATTTGCAAGCCATTTTATATTTCTAGTACAATAGTTGTCCAAGATTTTTTTAAGGTCAGAAAGTGTTACCTCATTTTCTTCTTCATCTTCAATTTTTTCCAAAAAATTAAACAAGGAATCAAAGGTCACTTTCTCATCCTCCACTGTAAGCATGGAAACATCTGTAGACTTCTCACCTTCATCGGATTCACTGAAGGAATTACCCAAACTATTTAAGGCTTGTTTTACTGCAAGATCAGCTGCATCTTATCTTCTTGATTTTACAGGGACCTGGTTCCTATTTCTTCCTTTTCCACCGCCAGTGTTGTGATAATCCTAATAGTTCATTTTTTGCTTTGGAAAATTCTTAATAGAATGTTCAGGACATTCACATCAGTGATAAACTTCCATAATGCCTTCCTTTCTGTTGCTAGTCCTACCTTTTTAAAACTAGCCATTTCATCCTATAGCTCTAACTATTCTTTTTGCCAAATAGGCAACATCAATTTCTTCTTCATTAAAGTCTGATTTAGATGCTTTTAGTGGTAGAGATTTTTTACTTTTCACCTCCATCTTCTCATACCCTTGCTACTTTTTAAGTTCATGGGTCTTCAGATTCCCAATGAGTTCATCCATAGTGAGATTTTTCAAGTTCCTAGCCTCAATAATAACATCTATTTTCCTTTCCCAGGATTTAGGAAAAAACATAAGGATTTTTCTTACTTATTTGTATGAATGAATTACTTCTCCTAAGCAATGTAATTCATTTGTGATAAAGTAAACCCGGTATGCATCTCTTGAATAGTTTCTCCTTCTTTCATTATGAAGGTTGTATACTGAGTGGTCAGCATATCAACGTTTGAATCATTCACTTCAGTGGTTCCTTCATAAGCTGCCATTAAGTAGTCCCATATTTGCTTAGTTGTTTCACAAGCTAAAATCCTATTGTTTTCATCTAGTCCTATGCCATAGACAAGCAGATTCTCAGCCTTGTAGGTCTTCTCAATTTTTTCCTGTCTTCTTTGTTGAATTCCCTCCTACTTTTCATAACCATTCCTGAAACCATTCTCTTGATAACCCTCCTATTTGGTGGGTCAAAAATCCTTACCCAAGAAATAAAGTTAATTTGTGTTTGTAGTAAACCTGGTGTGCATTTCCTGGATAGTATTACCATCTTTCATATTGAAGGCTTTATATTGTGTAGTCAGTATGTCTACCTTTGACTCCTTGACATGACTAGTTACCTTATTAGCAGTTTATAGGTAATCCCAAATTTCCTTTAGTCTCACAGGCTGAGATCCTGTTATTTTATCAAGACCAATGCCACAAATAAGATGTTTCGTGGCCATATAACTTTTCTCTATCTTTCTTCTATCAATATCATTATATTCTTTCCTTATTTAAGGAACATTGGAAGTAATCTCACTAATTTGCATAGGTTTCGTGGGAATGAAAGGACCATCTTAAATAAAATCCCAGTACTCACAGTCCTTAGCCGTGATAAACTCGTGCATATAAGTTTTCCACCACCCATATTATCGTCCATTAAATCTGGGTGGTCTAGTAGCTGACTTACCATCTTTGCGATTTGAAGGTACAACCATGTTTGAAGTTTCTTCCAAGTGTTAACCTTCTAGTAAGAACCTGGTCTAATACCAATTAAAGAACTACTTGAATAGTGCATCGGCCTAAGGACCTGGTCCCAAGTATCGTATGCAATTATGAATAGGAATAAAATATAGTAAATGTAAAATAACAATGTACACATAATCTTTTACGTGGAAACTCCTTGCTCAAGGGAGAAAATTCACAACCTACCTCATAGGATTTCCAACCACTTTACTAAGCTCAAGAAACCTTGAATATCGACTTCATGGTTGAAGGATTAAACTCTTAACTCTTTCTCAACTTGTAATAACTCTATTACAATGAAATCCATGCAATAACTCTATTGCAACCATTAACTTAGATAACTCTAACTAAAACAGTAATCAAGCTAACTCTAGCTTCTTTGTCAACTAACTCTAGATGACACTTTGACATCAAGAATTGATAAAAAAAAAAAAAGCACCTGCAAATGATAAACTAGAGAAGTAGGCAACATTTACAAACACAAAAGAAAGACGTAAATACAACAAGAGCTTGAGACACAAAAGCTAGCTGAGAAGGTCGCTATTAAAAGTGAGGCATTGAATTTTATAGTTTTAAGAAAGATTTGATGTTGAGAGAATATGAAAACTTAGGTTTTTTTGTAACATATTGTGTGTATAAAAGACAAAAAACCTAGGATGTCTGTGTTAGCATGACAAGGGAAGTGTTGTAGGTTTGCTACCAAATTTCTACAAACCAAACTTGTTCCGACTGGAATTTTGACAAAGTGAAAGTGATGTGAATGTGATCAACTTTGTCCCTAAGTAGTTGCATATTTGACATCAAATAATCTTTAAGAACTAAGTCCTAAGTTGATTTTTTGTTAATCATCAAAACTAAGGACTTAACATGATCACTTTATAAGCAAGAACATATTATTTCTTAAGCAAATAATTATCCCCTAGGCATGTTCAATGTTTGTATAGGACAGAGATATATTTGCTATGATATATGAAGTCACCAAATAATCCCAGTATCTCCTTGGTTAGAAATTTCTCTTCAAAACTGAATAGAAAGCTCTAAAGTTCCTGATCGAATAGAAACTTTGCATGAAATCTCAATTAATATTGCTGACCAAACTCATTCCATTTGATTAAAACATTGAGTATAAAACATAAATTCAGAATAAAATTGTTGATACTCTTTATAGAGTAACATGTGTATAGTTTCTTGCCTTATTCATCTCTACTACCAGTTTTGATATACTTCAAGATATTAAAGATAAATAGAATTCAAATATGGATTTGAAGGAACTCATTAAGAAATTGGAAGTCCAATCCAATTTTCTCTTCTTAGTTCACTTGAAATTGTAAACAGTTATGGAGGAAAGGTTGAATAGTAGTTGTCTAGGTTAATCGGTTGAGAATTAATATCACTGCATTATGGTGTTCAACTATTAAACGAGGCCATTCTAGAGTAGAGGCTACTTCGAAAAGGTTATTAGTAGAGACTACTTCAAAAAGGTTATTGCCCTTGTTAGTTTAGAAAGACAAAATATGATGTCAATTCTTTTATTTAAAGTTGTGATATCTGCCAAGAAAATAAAACTAATTTGGCTTGTTATCCTAGTTTACTATAATCACTACCTATCCCTGAGATGGTTTGGTAATATATACAAGTATGAATTGTTATTTATAACATTTTCAGGTACAAGAATCTGTATGTACATGAAATAATAACTTTAACACAAGTTAAAGTCTAGGACTATATCCTTAACACCTTCAATACAAGATTATAAATAATTTATCCAAGAAGTATGTTAACATTCAGAAATTAGATGAAATAGAATTTTAAGGCCAAGTTCCCCGACTTAACAGAGTATCCTTAAGGAATAATTCACCTCACTGTACCCAAGGTTATGAAATCTTTCTCCCAGGATAAAATTGCCTTCAATCCAAACAATAGTGGTACCTCAAATTGTTGGATTCTTTGAACTCACTCAATAGATTAACGATCATACAGAGTTTTTGTATAGAAGAAGTATGTTTTTGCTGTCAAAAAATAATCCAAATACCTGAGGACTATATCAAGTATTTATAGCCTTTAATGTATCCTTTTAAAAGGGATGTATTGGTTCAGCAGAAAGGCACTTTTTCAGTAGCAGTCACGTCCCTACACCCAGTCTGTGCTGGACATGCGCTTGTTCTACAACCACAGGTGACGGTTGGAATATTCAAGTAGCTTCTGTGCTATATCTGCGCCTATAGTTCACGTACCTATGCTGCATCTTCATCCACAGGTCACCCTACAGTGCAAAATAATGTGCCTTTTCCCTCGAAAGGTCGCATCCCTTTATGATGCATTGCATATGGGTCTGCATGGAGTCAAAAATATGCCCACACTTGGAGAAAAATAATACTCTCATATTTTGGATTAAAAAGTTTCAGTTGTAAACAAGTTTCAAATAAATTTTGCCAAAAAAATTAGATTTCTTCGATCGATCATTTGACAAATCCAAATCCAAATCCAAATACGAAGTTGAAGCCGAGCCGAGCGAGCCTACGATGTCGACGGTGCAAGGTACCACCTTTTTCTTAGCTCAATATCCATATGGAGTTATTGTTTCTCATTATAAACACTTACAAGTTTTTTTCTCCTACCAATATGGGAGAATTAGTGAACTTTCCTTTAAAAAGAGTAGACTTTTCTACTTGAGAGTATACTTTTTAAATTGGTGTCTCTTCCCTCCACCATTTTTCTCCATTTTCCATTCACATATACACCTTGAACCCAATAATCCCTTACATAAATGGGGAATGTCTATCTTCTGAAGAAAATTACGGACAAGCATGTGATCATTTTGCAAAGGCTAATTGCATTTGGATAAGTAGGTTTCCCTTTGAACTTTCCATAGTGAACATAGATCGGATGCACTCGATCAATCGCTAGATTTGATATCTTTGAACTGTCGAGCTTTAATGCACACTGTGATAACATATATCACATAACCAACCTTTTACTATTTATGGTTCTCACAGTTTTTTCTTTTCAGCCATGAACACGGCCTAGTTTTATGAGAACTTAGAGAATAGGCATTTACTAATATTCTCCCTGAAGCGACTTCTACTTCTCCCTCACATAGATTATTTGTAAACGTTCAATCCCATAGATTAAACTATTTGGTCAAATCTTCCAAATTTAGATAATCATTAAAAGACTTTTCACCTTAAGTCTTATCCTTGTTTACTAAATATTGTCTACATCATGATAATGGTTTGGGTATTGACAATGTTAAACCTATCATACATAACTTTGTTTGATCTTCTTGAACCTAGATGTTGGGATCTCTACTCTGCTAGGTGGAGTTACCGCTATGCTGACTTGACCTAGGCCTTAAACCCATTCCCTTAGATGTCCTCTCAACTCCCTCTCTAGATAGGACTTTTGTAAGTGGATCTGACACATTATCCTTTGACTTTACAAAGTCAATAGTGATAATTCTACTAGAGAGAAGTTCTTTAATGATATTATGTATTTGTCTTATGTGACAAGATTTACCATTGTAAATTATGCTCCTTGCCCTATCTATTGCCTCTTGGCTATCACAATGTATGCATATTGGTGCCACTGGTTTGGGGAAATAAATAATATCTTCCAAGAAATTTTGTAGCCATTCTTCTTCTATACCGGCTTTGTCCAATACGATAAATCCAGATTCCACTATAGAGCAATCAATATAAGTCTGTTTCGATGATTTCCAAGAGACTGCTCCTCCACTGATAGTTAAAACAATATCCACTCGTGGATTTTAATTCATTTGATCCGATGATGTAATTTGCATCACTATATCATTCAAGTATCGCGGGATATTTATTATAATGCAAAGCGTAGTCTTAAGTGTATTTAAGATACCCCAAAACTCTTTTCATTGCCATCCAATGAGTTTTATTAGGATTACTCGTGTACCAAATCAACTTACTTATAGAGAATGTTATGTCTGGTCGTGTACAGTTCATTATATATATTAAACATCCCAATACTTTTGCGTACTCCAATTGTGAGTTACTTTTACCTTCATTCTTTCGAAGTGCAAACCTTACGTCCAATGGAGTCCTAGTAATACCAAATTCCATATACATAAATTTTTCAAGTACCTTTTCGATATAATGAGACTGTGATAATTCCAACCCTTGTGGAGTTCTATGGATTCTTATTCCTAAGATCACATCCGTAATTCTAAGGTCTTTCATATCAAACTTGCTCTCAAGCATTCGTTTCGTTGTATTTATGTGCGAAATGTCTCTATTGATGATCAACATATAATCCACATACAAACATATAATGACTTGGTGATTTGGAGTGTCTTTAATATAAATATATTTATCACATTCATTTATCTTGAACCCGTTTGCCAACATAGTTTGGTCAAACTTTGCAGGTCATTATTTAGGTGCTTGTTTTGGTCCATAAAGTGACTTAACAAGTTTACACACCTTATTTTCCTTTCCTGGAACCACAAATCCTTAGCCTATTCCATGTAGATTTCTTCCTCCGATTCTCCATTTAGGAATGTTGTTTTCACATCCATTTGATGTATTTCAAGACTATATCTTCCGTCAAGGAAAATAACATCCGAATAGATGTTATACTCGTTACTAGAGAGTATGTATCAAAGTAATCAAGGCCTTCTTTTTGTTTGAAGCCTTTTACAACAAGTTTTGCCTTGTATTTATCAATACTACTATCAGCTTTTATTTTCCTTTTGAAGATCCATATAGAATCTAAAGGTTTATTTTATAGAATAATATCAACCAACTCCCATGTATGGTTTCTTAAGATTGAATCAATCTCACTATCGACTGCCTTTTTCCAAAAGGATGAGTCTAAAGACGCCATCACTTCCTTAAATGTTTGAGGCTCATTTTCTAAGAGAAATATTACAAAATTTGATCCAAACGAAGTTGAAGTTATTTGACGTGTACTATGTCTTGGATTCTCATCATTATGTACATTCTCACTTGGTTCATCTTGAGGTCGTTTAGACCCTTCACTAGACTATTCATGTCTAGTTTTATACTGGTAATGTTTTCAAAGAATTCAGCATTATTTGATTCAATTACCAAATTTTCATTAATATCCAGATGTTCGGATTTATGAACGAAAAACCGACATGCTTTACAACTTTTAGCATATCCTATGAACATGTAGTCCACCATCTTAGGTTCTATTTTAACCCTTTTAGGCATCAAAACTTAGACCTTTGCTAGATCCCCCCCCCCCCCTTACTTTGAAATATTTCAAGTTGGGTTTTCTTTCTTTCCATTTTTCATAAGGAATTGATTGTTTCTTACTATGGGGAATTATATTGACTATTCGGTTGGATGTAAGGATAGCCTCCCCCCCCCCACAAGCTTTGCAGTAAACCTAAACTTATAAGTAAGGCATTCATTATTTCCTTCAAAGTTTAGTTTTTTCTTACCACAATTCCACTAGATTGAGGTGAATACAGGACCGTAGTTTGATGGACAATTCCACTCTCTACACATATTTCAGCGAAGGGATATTCATATTCTCCGCTCTTATCACTTCTTATCACTTTTACCTTTTTCTCTAACTAATTTTCAACTTCAGTTTTATATTGCCTATATGCATCTATTTTTTCATCCTTACTTTTTAGCAAATAGACATAACAATATCTAGTGCAATCGTCAATAAAAGTTATGAAATATTTTTTTCCCACAACGTGATGGAGTTGACTTTACATCATAAATGTCCATGTATAGTAAGTCTAAGGGAATGGAATTCCTTTCAACAGACTTATAAGAATGCTTTCCATACTTTGATTCCATACACGTTTGACACTTTGATTTATTGCACTCAAAGTTTGGCAAAACTTCTAAGTTAATTAGTTTTTGTAATGTTTTGTAGTTAACATAGCCTAATCGTTCATGCCACAAATCGTAAGACTCAAGCCCAATACTTTAATTCGATGCGAGCCTAGAAGAGTAAGAAGAATTTGAAATTTTATTGATTTTAACATTCATTACATTCATTTTGAATAGGCCCTCATTGAGGTAGCATTTTCCTATGTACACTTCTCCTTTACTAAGTACAATTTTCCCAGAAACAAATACACATTAGAATCTGTTCTTATCTAGAAGTGAAACTGAGATCAAGTTCTTCCGTAACTTCAAAATATACAAAACATTGTTAAGTGTCAACACTTTGCTAGAGGTCATCTTCAAGCACACCTTTTCTGTTCCTTCTACTTTTACAGTAGCAGAGTTTACCAAGTAGATCTTTTCTTCTACTTGAGCCAGTGTGAATATCGAAAACAACTCCTTGTTAGAACAAACATGGAGTGTGGCACCAGAATCCATCCACCATTCATGAGGATTTCCCACCAAGTTGTATTCAGAAAGCATATCACACAGATCATCTATTTCTTTCTTAGACTCAACCAAATTTTCTTGGTTCTTCTTTTTCCCTTTCTTTCGGGAACGACAATCCATGGACTTGTATCCAATATTGCCATAGTTGAAGAACTTTTCCTTGAATTTCTTCTTGGGTTGATTGCTTTCATTTCCATCTTTCTTTCGCTTTTTGGAGTTATTTCAGTCATCTTCTATAATGTTTGCTTCATTTATTAAAGAATTGCCTCTTGACCTTTCTGCAGCCTTATTATCTTCTTCAATGTGTAGTCGTACAATCAGATCTTCGACTGAAGTTTCCTTACGTTTGTGTTTCAAATAGTTCTTGAAGTCTTTCCACAAAGGTGGTAGCTTTCTATTATTGTTGCTACTTGAAACACCTCATTCACGATCAGACCTACAATAAAGTTTAATTAAATTTTAAGACCATTTTTAAATGGTTCAACAAAGGTATTTGTCAAAATTATACCTTCCACAAGGAGATCATGGATGATCACTTACAGTTCCTGCACTTGGGAAACAACAGACTTGTTGTATACCATTTTATACTCTAGGAATCTTGCAAAAAAAAACTTTTAAGTTCCTGCATCCTCTGTCTTGTACTTTTATTCTAGTGCTCCCCATAACTCTTTCGATGTCTTTGTTCCACGGTACACATTTTAAAGGTCATCTTGGAGACCACTCATGATGTAATTCTTGCAAAGAAAATCTAAATGTTTCCAAGCCTCTATAATCACCAAGCAGAGGTTCCCTCGGGAACCTTCGGAGCTTCCTTAACCATGAACCTTTGAAGACAGAGAGTAGTGAGGTAGAAGAACATTTTTTGCTACCATCTCTTAAAGTCAATACCCGCGAACTTTCTGGGTTTCTCCGCTGGTGCCATCATCAGCGGAGAATTCGTGCAACTTATTGTGGCAATACTAGTTACCCCTACAATTGTTGCAGTATCTTGCACTTGACTATCGTTAGTCATTTTTCTGTCACAACAAGACAGTACCTTTAGTATATCAAAATACTTATTACAAAGTTAAAGTAACTTTAAACATTTCTTGTTACTAGTTTAATGATAAAGTTTTTATGACTTTCAATCGTCAACCGAGTGATCTTGACCTTGTGATTGAAGATTTTATGTCTTCAAATCACTAGTTAAGTTCAAACGAAGTAGAAAACTTAAAGATTTAATCTCTAAAAACAAGCTACACAGATTCCGAAATGATTATTCCTTAATATTGTTATTTATAACGTTTTTGGGTACAAAAATCTGTATGTACATGCAATAATAACTTCAATACAAGTTCAAGTCTAGGACTAGAATACTTATGAAGTTTCTTAACACCTTCAACACAAGATTATAAATAATTTATCCAAGAAGTATGTAAATATTTAGAAATTAGATGAAACAGAATTTTAAGTTCAAGTTCTCTGACTTCACGAAGTGTCCTTAAGGGAATAATTTCCCTCACTGTACCCGAGGTTATGGAATCTTTTCTCAGGATTAAATGGTCTTCAAACCTAACAATAGTGATACCTCAAATTAGTGGATTCTTCAAACTCACTCAATAGCTTAATGATCGCCCAGAGTTTTTGTATAGAAGAAAAGTGCTTTTGCTGTCAAAAAATCATCTAAATACCTGAGGATTATATTAAGTATTTATAGCCTTTAATGTATCCTTTTAGAAAGGATGTATCGTTTCAGTAGAAAGGCACCTTTTCAGTAGAAGTCACATCCCTGTGCCCATCTGTGCTGGACATGCACCTATTCTGCGGCCGTAGGTGATGTTTGTCATATTCCAGTAGCTTCTGTGATATATCTGCACCCATAGGTTGCGTACCTACTCTACGTCTATTCCCTTAGGTCACCCTACAACATGAAAAGTATGCCTTTTCCCTTGAAGGGTCACATTCCTTCGTGATGTGTTACGTATGCGTCTGCATGGCATCAAAAATGTGCCCGCACTTAGAGAAAAATAATGCTATCAGATTTTAGATTAAAAATTTTACTTGTAAACAAGTTTTAAATAAATTTTGTCTAAAAAATTAGATCTCATCGAGTTCTAAATCTGAAGTCGAAGCCAAAGCCAAAGATAAAGTCGAGCTAAGTGAGTAACGATGATGACGGCATGAGGAACCACTTTGTTCTTTCCTCACTATCTATGTGGAGTTAGTGTTTCTCATTATAAGCACTTACAATTTCTCTTCTCCCACCAATGTGGGAGAATTAGTGAACTTTCCTTTCAAAAGAGTAGACTTTTCAATTTGAGAGTACACTTTCTAAGTTGGTGTCTCTCTTTCCTCCACCATTTTTTCTCTATTTTCCATTCACATATACACCTTGAACCCAATATGAATATCATAGATTGTTTTCCAAAATCCCATGGTTATGAGGTTATAATAGTGTTGGTGAATAGACTCAACAATTATGACCACTTTATCCCTCTTAAAACCCTTATAAAGCTCAATCAATGGCCAAGAAGTTCCAAGAATTCATTATCAAACATTATTACCACCCTAATCCTATTTTGAGTAGCATAGATGCAGTTTTATAGCATAATCTAGAAAGAGTTTTATTATTTAAAAAGGGTACAGTTGAATATTTTCTTAATTTATCATTCTTGATTTGAAAGGGGAGCCTTGGAGTAACTGGTAAAGTTGCTGCCATACGACCAGGAGCTTATGGGTTCAAGCCTTTTTAATAGCCTCTGGCAGATATACAAGGTAAGGTTGCATACAATACACCCTTATGGTGAGGCCCTTTCCCGGACCCTGCACATAGTAGTAGCTTTAGTACATCAGGCTGCCCCTAATTTAAGGGAAAACAGATGTCTTGAACAAATGACTGGAAACATATATATATTTGAGGTCCTTAGGTGCTAAATATATACTAGGTTGTTTGTTTGTCTACCCATGACTGAATATCGGTACAATATACTTCAACATTCAGCAATTCATATAGACTACCCCCTTTATATTTGCCCTTATAACTTTGTGAATTATCTTCCACTGAGTTGCATAACATACTTTCATAGGGAGCTCAAGTTGTAGTTATTGAAACATCATTTTCTAAGAGCTCAGCTGAGGATGAACTAACATACTGATACTAATAGAAGTGACAAAAATTTTGTGGTTGATGATTGGGCTTATGTTAAGTTCCAGTTTTATAAGCAGGCTATTATTCTGACTCAGACCTTTCATAAATTTATTTTTAAGTACTACATTCCATTTAGTATCATTAATAGGATTTTTCAAATGTTCTACATATTTCTTCCTATTTTTTTCAAGATTCACCCTATTATGCATATGTCATTACTGAAGAAATATTATGACATCCCTCATCACATTATCTAACCTGGTATCACTGATATTTCTTGTCCCTATTATCCATACCATTTTATTTTACATATGAGAATGGTCAAGAAGGGAAAAAAGGTTGTTATACAAGGTTGATTAAATGGTAGGACCTTACCGCTGATTCTGCTACTTAGGAATTTGTCATTGCTAGATCAGATTTTTTAGTTTGATACTTGAGCCCAAGGATCACTTAATATGTGGAGTATTGATTCATGTTAGAATACATGCGAGACATAATGGTCGGTAATCAGTTAAGTCAAGATGAGTGACATCAACAAACATTTAACAGAGAAAGTTCACATTTAGTTAGAAATAACATAAATCAAGAAAGTTAGTTACATGGTTATTAGAAATTCCCATCCATGTTTCTACTATAAATTATTATTGTTGTGCATTGTAATGATTATAAAATATTTATGAATATTCAATACAAGTCATCTACTCCCCAGTTATATTTCTTTCTTTCCAAGTTATATTTGGTTTACTACTTAAATTCCTCTGTTAGAATTTCTATTTTTGGCTACTGAATTCTCAAGTTCTTTTGAACTTTTGCGATTCTTCTAATAAAAAGAGTGATTTTTCATTAAATTTTAAAGAACAATGGCTGACTTTGTTTTGACAGCCTTCTTTTCGTCGATCTTATATGGAAAATTCTCATTTAGTGATGTTGCTTATAACACATATTTTTACTGATGTGAGGTCATTTTTCTTAGTGAGGCTCACACAATCACTATATTTTAGCACTGTATATTTATAAAAGGAGAACACAAGAAAAATTATTTATAATATACTCCATATTTGACAATAGACTTCTGAGCAATTGACCATTTTAACTGATATAACCACTGTTAAAACTACAATATGTCTAGTATACAACTTTTCTTTTGTGAATTACCAGTTCATTTTAATTTTTTTAGTCTTGTTAGATGTTGGCCATAACATAAAACTACCTAATTATTATAGTACAACTTCATTTTAATGAAATTGTTGTAGGTCTAACTCCTTGAGAAGCTACGTCGACCAAAACAATTCACAAGTATAAAATTCATCATCAAATAACATATTCCAATGCTAGATTGAGAACATTTTTGCTTCTTACTTTGCTGAAATATCACATTTCCTCTATGTATGAGGTAAAGAATCTTAAAAGAGACCGAGTCAAGTATAAAAATGGTTGGTGGTGCATGATGGATTTATCTTGGGAGAAAACTCAACATAAGGAATGGCCTATCAACAAATAACAGAAGTGAACTGAGAGAACCAGTGATGGAAACTGCGTGCAAAGGACCAATAAGCGAATGGGGTGTCAAATAATTCAGGTGTACAGACTAATCTTAGTTGAATTGTGTCTAATTTTTTGTACTGTACTGGCACCCCCTAAGGGTTTAAGAACAAGTGGCTGACAATCATTGGACATGGTAGGTACTATGGACTTAGAGAATAACACTATCCCATTGACCGTAGAACAACCTCTATACCCTATAAATAGGCACCCACTCCCTCATTGTAAAGAAATTAATTTTTGTTCATATTTACCTTATAAGTAATTAAATATCTTTATCTTGGTCTTTAAGGGTTCTCTATTTCCTTTAGCTATTTTACTATTTTTTCGCTATTGCACTCAAGCTCGATCACATCCTCCCTATAGCTGAAAGGACTTGGTACCACAATAATGCTACAGATTTATTCTTTATCTTATTTGAATTATTTATGGTAAAAGGAACAAATTTACCCATCTACTTTGAAAAATTGACTAAACATAGCTCTTGTCATACTTTAGAGTGAAATTTACCCTTATTGTTAATAAACTTTTCACTTATACCTTTTACTTTAACAGAAAAAATCAAATCAATTTTGATGCCCCATTTAAAAATATAAAGTGCAACATAACCTAACTGACCCAACTCTATCAACAAAAGAAAGACAAAAAATATACCCCTCCCTCAATTCTATTGGTCAAATTTTTCCAACGAGAATATGCCACTAGATATTTATCAGTGCATAACTTATGAAAAATGAATTTGTAGTGCAAACATTGTTTTGAGAAAAATCAAATTTTGAATTTCCAATTTAGTGATTATTGTAAAAGAATTAGTTCATAGTATCAAATTTTGAGACGCGTGTTGTGAAATACACTGAACTGGGATGAGGTTGTGAGCTACTACCTCAAGATCTTAACAATAATAAAATTACCACCACAACCGTAACCTCAATAGGCTAGTAAGACACTACAATGGTGACTTTACCACTGCAGTAGTATTATTGTAGTGGTAAAACATAAGTTTCAGCAATCAGAAAACATGGTTTATTTATTCCTCCTTATTTTTATTTTCATATTATATGTTTGTGCATCATAATATCGTGTACTATTCTAGGTATTTTAGAGGACCCATACCTAAATTTGATTAGCAATCATATATTTTGGGTTAGAGTGATCATGAATTGTGCCTAGAGCTTAGTGGCCTATAGTACTTAGGTTGGTTAGGTAGGTGGCTCGCCTAATTATTAAATATCATATTATGTTAGAAATGGATGGGAGGTTTCATTAGTTTCTTAACCGTTATGTATGATGAATTTCAAGAATTATGCTAAAACACTCCTCTTCATCAATGACCATTTGGGGACGAACAGTGGATAAATTAGTATCTAATATAAGGAGTTGTTTCATCATTACTGAAAAAATCACTGGTAAAAGTATAATAACCTATTTTACTATAAGTTATAAGACCAATTCTTTATTATAGGATTTCATTGGATATGCATTAAGGTTATACGATACCCCTTACAAAAAATTAAGTTAGAAGTGCTCTTACCGATTGAGTTTCAAGCTAAGTTTAAACGAGGGTCAACTTAAATTGAGAATATCTCCTAAAATATAATAAGTTATGAAGCCAACTACCCACCAAATGATATATATTTGAGTCTTCTTGTCAAAGGCTCTAACATTTTGTTAATATGATTTTAGAGTAAAAAGTTATGGTCATTTTACTGAACACTGCCTAGCATGAGAACTTAACCACCACAGTGGTACCGCTACAATAGTTGTTGAGTGGTTTATAGCCTTTTTATGGGGTTTTAGGTTTTAACTCAAAAACTTTATCCTAAGTCCCTAGGGGGCGATTTTCTAACCTCTTAGGTGAAAATTCTTTGTTGATGTAAGTTGTTCCATCATCTTTTTTGTATTTCAATCCTTTAATATCCTAGAACCATTAGAACAGTAATTAATGGTGAAATTCTTGGAGATTTGAACCCTAAGTTTATGATATTTTTGAAAAACCTAGGGGTTAGGTTAATAACTTCTAGAATTACTTATAGATTGTTAATTAATGATTCCTAGCATGAATTATTAATTCTTAAATGTGAAATCAATGGTTAGGAACCTTGAAATATTAATTAAAATTAAATCTTTAGCCTTTAAACTTTGTTAATGTGGATGGTTTGAATATAAGAAAGGTATTTAATGGTTAATCGACCTTGGTTAACTTCTTAGGCCATGAATAAGGATACATTGGTGGGTTAAATTTCTAATTTGGTCGTTCAAAGAGTAATGACTTAATTACTCTTATAATTATTTAATTTATAGATGAGTGGGCTAAAGGAGTTATTAAGGAAAGGAAATGGTTTAATGTGTAATAAACTTGGATTCGTTTCAAGTAATAATTATAATTGATAAGAGACTTCATGTCTAGGACAATGGGCATGTAATTTGAATGGTTAACACTTAGTAACAATGTAATACGTGTGTAAATATGTTTGGTGTAGATCCCTTAATGGGTGTTTGTATTTGTTCTTGATAATTTATAGAGTTTAATATATGAAAGTGAATAATAATAATAGAAGAATTAGGTGACCTTCTAGTCTACAAAGCTAGTCTTTAATACCTTTAAAGAGGGTGAACCTGATATTATATGTATTTTAAGTATGAGATATTCCTTCTAAAAGATAGTTAGGAGAGTTGATTATGATAAAAAGGAGGTGATGATATAACTTCAGAACCTAAAGTCAAGTTTGGCTAAGTTCTAGACAGTAAGATATTTAAAAGTGTATGATTCTAGCTAGAATTATAAGTTGAATAGAGTCGAATGATTGAATGATCGACTAAAAGGGATAGTGTCTTGAACTTAGTGGTGACTTGAATGTAAAGGTTATTAGTTAGTAATTGAATTTATCGATTTTTGTATGAACAAATGAGATTTATATTGGTGAATGAAATAGAATACTAAGTTAGAGTGTCGATACCAATCCTTCAATAATGTGAAATTCTAATAGGGCCTTTGTTGTCCATTCTCCTTCTTTTATTTCCTTTAACTTGGGCCAAAATTAATTCAAGTAGGTGGTAGTGTATTTGGCCCAATAAGTTGGTCAAAGGAAGTCTTAGTAGGTTATGTACATACTTATTTAATTCATAGTTGGGCTAAACTAAAATGAGCCTTTGTATATTTGAGTGTTGGGCTTTTTTTTCATTACCTTTTCTTTTACTTAAGTTAGGCCCAAATGAGTACCTTAACATAGGATCAAATCCGGTCCATAACCTTGGGTCCATTAAATTGGTTGAAATAGCTCAAGTAAATGATCCACCTACTAGCTTAAGTAAGTCAAGAAAGCACCTCAACAAAATACTCAATTTTTAGTTCTTAACTCTTTAATCTAACTTAAAATTTGTATATACTTGGTCACATTAAACCACATGGTAAGTATTTAGAACTCCATCTACACCACAAATATATATCAAGTTCCATATAAATAGAAAAAGTACGCACAAAAATATGGGGTGTTACATTTCTCTCCTTTTTCACTTTGCTAATAAACTTCTTAACATGCTATTCTTCGAATAATTCTACTATAAAGTATCTGAGCTTATTTTATAATATCATGATTGTCAGGAATTTATGAATTTATTTATTCATAATTATAAATAAAAATACTTGTTCTGGTAGATTTGATAAATCTGTGCTTTGCTCATCCATAGCTTTTTCTTAGAAATATATCTGTTTTTATTAAATATTCAAAAAAATATTGTGTACAAGAGAGAAGGCTTGCTTTCAACACATGAAAGTCTTGTCTTAGATAGCCTCGTGTCTTACATATTTATAATCTTAAAAGATGAAAATACGTAAACTATTTACAATATTCACTTTACATCTGTCAAGAAAATAAAAGACTAATAATGTTCTAACATTACATTTGTCCTAAAAGGAATGAAAGTAAGAAATCCTATCCTATAAAAGACAAAAATAATAAAGACTAGGCTATACAATAATGGTACTCTTTACAAAAAAGTCAAAAAGGCTATAATGCTACATAATGTTATATTTAAAAACTTAGCTTGTTAAGTCACATGTCCCTTTCTTAACTGTAATGCTTTTGTCTTTTTGTCTTTATTTTTTCATCGGTCCGTGTTTCTTTATATCTTTTGTCGTGAATCTTTCAGTTGTCCTTCGTCATTCTTATCTTCTTTCATTCTAGCTGAACTTCTGGAATCACGTTATTTTATCCATTGCATTTTTAGCATAGGTGGTCTGGATATTTATGTCCTATCATTTTGCAATATCTTGTTAATAATTCTTCTGAAATAAATTCCTTCTTAATTACTCTTGTAGTTGGTTGTTTTTCTGGATTGAGTAGTGTCAAAATCCATTGTCTAGCTTCTTCCATATCTGACTGTCGCAGCTCCCTTGAATTTGAATAAATCATTTGATGATCTCTTGAATAATAACTCCATATTGGATTCCTATTTAGGTAGTTATTTGCTAATTCTTGAACAATTGAAGATATTCCAATAATTCATTTATTTGTATAAAAATCAGGTATCTCAACTTTAGGTATCTCTGGCTGTTGAACAATATCTTCCAGTATAATCATATCTCTGGTTAATCCTACTTTTACAACTTGTATAACTGGTTTAATTTCATCATATAATATCTTTGTTAGTGCAGTATAAAACTTTATAAAAAAAGATTTCCTTTGCTTATTTTCTTATAGGTGGTGAATGCTCTATATAATTCTGGTATAGCTGTTAGTTCATCTCCTTCTTGGGTATATATGGTCTTTAATAATCCATAACTGAAATAAGTTTTAACTAAACTTGGGTTGGTTTTCGGTAGTGTGATTAACTTGTTGTAACCTTATAATTTTTGGGTTATATAGTTTGTGTTTGGTTCGTGGATATTTGTGGCTCTGGGTTTAAGGTTTAGGTAAGTCTGTATTTTGTGGATGGTTTCTATGTATGCTCGAGTTATATGGTTATAGGCTTTTCTATCTTAGTTTAAACTTTCTCGATATGTGGTAGTTTGTGGGGGTATGAACAAGGGGTCTTTTGTGTTTTTGATATAAATGGTTTTTCAAATATCTTGTTTATGTTCTGATATCTTTGTCCACTAACTCCTTTGCTTGTACCTGCAGCTGTAGATTGATAAATGTTATGGGTTTTATGGAGTGTCCCAACGTCTCCTTTTAGCTCTGGAATTTTAATGTCTTCCGATCGACATAGCTCTGCACACTGCTGAGTTATCTGAGTCATAGCTTCAGACTTCAGTTTAACTTCATTAGTCTTTAGCTTTTCTATTTCATTACCCATACTGTCCACTTTCAGTGAAGGTGTAGTTAGGGTTTTAAGTATCTTTTCTAAAGCATCATCTTCTATTATATCAGTCTGTGTAGCTTTGTCTTGATATGTAATGTGCAATAACATTTTTGTTAGTAATAATTATTTTAATTGTAAATGTAAAATTTAATATATTTAATACTAGTCTCTGAATTTCTTTCGTTGTAACTGAAATTTGTATTTTCTTTGTTAACCTTCAACGTACCTGTGTATTATCTGTTCGTACAATAAACTTGTTATATACAATATATGGCTCAAATGCTAATAAACATTTATATAATGAGTATAACTCTTTTCTATTTATTTCCCATTTTATTTTTATTTCATTAAACGTACCTGAGTAGTATCTACAATGATGTTCTAATTTTTCTTCTTCATATCTATATTTAAGTACACTTCCATAATTATATTCACTTGCATCTGCTTCTACTATATATGTAATTTTTTTATTTTCATTTGGAAATTGTAATTTTGGTAATTCTTTACAAAGTATTTTTTTTTCTGAACTTGTTTTTTAACTTCTTCGTTGTAATTATACTCTACATCCTTTTTAAATTTTTTTTTGTAATGGCTTTAGGTTTTCTGCTAATTTTGGTATATATTCTCTTACTTGATTTACTAATCTTAAAAATAATTGTAATTTTTTTTGTATCTAATTCTTCTTTTGAATTTATTATTTTTTATACTATATGTTGTCGCATTTTTACTCCATTTTTATCTATTTGTATTCCTAAAAACTCTATCTCATTTTTCATACTTTCACCTTTCTTTTCACTTAAACTTATTCCTGAATTTTCTATTATACTTACAAATTGTTCTAGTAATTTTAAATGTTCCTCTTTAGTTTTTGTATATAATAGTATATCATCTATGTATACTATACAATTAGGTAGTTGTTTAAAATAACTATCCATAAAGTGTTGGTATCTACCTGGTGCATTTTTATATCCAAATGGTAACACATTTCATTCATAAAATCCTTGTGGTACCGTAAACGCAATTAATTTTTTAGAATCTTATTCTAACTTTAGGTGGTAAAATCATGATTTACGGTCAAATTTGCTAAAGTAATTATATCCTTGTATTTGTCTTATTTTTAATATCTTATTTGGTATTGGATTATTATATGTCATAGTTTTTGCATTTAGGCTTCTATAATCAATAACCATTCTACTTTTTCCTCTTTTTTGTTCACTGTGTTTATTTACTATAAATGCTGGACTATTATGTTTGCTATTGCTTTTTTGTATGTACTGTTTTTCTAATAATTCATCTATATGCATTTTGAATTCTTTTAAATCAACAAAGTTATATGTTAACAGTTTTTGGGTTATTATACTATTTTTATCTATTAGCTCAATTTTTACAGTAGTTTTATGTTTTTTCCATCCTTTTAATGGATCTTTACTGTATAGTTGTCTTAATTTTTTTCTTTATTATTTCTACCTTATCTATTGAAAATATAGTTATTACTTCTTTATTTATTGAAAATATAACTAGTTCTATTGTGTCTTCAGTATTTTTTATATTTTTTAATTTTTGTGTGATTTTTTCCCTTCCTTTTATCCAATCAGTTTTCTTTCTTATTTTATTAATAACTCTTTTTGCTCTTACCTTTTTTTTACATGGTGTTGTAAACCACCAGTATGTTTTAGTTATTATATGTGGGTATAGTTTATCTAAAAACGACATTCCTAAAAGCATGTCTTTTGATGTTAGTTCATAATTATAGATCTCTTCTATTGTTAATATCTTATCTCATACTTGTATTTTTACATTTCTAGCTTTATAGGTAATTAAGCTTCCTTCATTATTAAATCCTTTTACTGCTATTGGTGTTTTTAGCTTATCCCATTTGTCTTCTGGTAAACAATTATATCTACATAAGTTGGCTTCTGCTCCTGTATCTATCATAGGTGTATAATATCTATTATAATATCCTTCTACTATTATTTTCATAAGTACATATATTTTCATATCATGTCAAAGCTCTTTTTATTAATAATTTTTCTCTATTATAGGTTATGGTTATTTGTGTATGTTCTATATTACTTGTTCTAACCATTTATGTCTGCTTTTTGCATATCTTCCTTTATTACAAATTTTATTTTTATTTTTCTAACTCCTATTATTATTTCCTTTTCTGTTGTATCTTTAGTAGTTATTAAACTTCTTGGTAGATCTGGGCATATATTACTATTAGATTTTATTTCTTCATTTTTCACTAGGTATTTTGCTATATAGTTTTCTTCTTGTCCTGTATTTAGAAGTATTAAATATTCTTTTTCATTTATTGTTCCCGTTATATAACAATTAGTTAAATTAACTGTTGAATTTATTTCATAATTTGTTCTTTTCGATGATCCTAATGATTCTGGATTTTCGAAAGCTATTCTTTTTGTTGTACTTATTCTATCATTTATTATTTCTAAATCTTCTTCTATATCCATGTCTTTGTAACTATAATCATTGTCATCAATTATTTTTACAAGTTGTTCAAAAGGACTTTATATTTGTATTTTATTAATTTTATTTTTTTCCGTTATTTTATGTTTTGTTGTTAATACATATAGATTTTTACATCTTGCTGTAAATATTTTACTTCCTAGAGTTAGTTCTATTCCTGATATTTTTCAATATAATACTAATGATTTATCTATGTTTTTATCTGTTATTGCCACTCAATAATTTGCACTTATTACAAATTTAAATTTTTTGTATATTAAATTTCCTCTTATGGCGGTTATTATACCTTTTTCTATAGGTTTTATAATTCTATCATCTGCTAAATATAATTCTATTGGTGTATCTATTCCTTCTCCAAAATATGTTTTTATTAATATCTCTGTTCCTCCAAGGTGTACATATTTAATTGGGTCTTTACTTTTTATATCGTTTATTTCTTTATTAATTATTCTTTTTGTTACTAGTGGTATACTAGCTCTACCTTTTGCATATCTACAATCTATTACATGTTCTTTTTGGCTTACTAAGTAGTATTCTTCTTTTCGTCTACCAAATATGTTTTTTATTGTTGGTATTTTAAATATTTTTTCTACACTTAAATCTAATTCTTTTCTTTTTATCTCGTCAAATATATTATTATCAAATATTATTTTCTAATTTGTTCCTTCTTCATTTAAATATTCTTCCTTTATTATTATTTTTATATCTTCTTCAGTCATTTGATTCATCTAATTCACTACCTATTTCATTATCTATTTCATTTTCCGAAATTTCATATATATTATCTTCACTTTCTAATTCGTAATCTATTTGCATATATTCTGCATTTTCTATCTTTATTTCTGATATTTGTTTCTTTTTTGGGTCTTTAGGCATTTTACAATCTCTAGTTAAATGTCCTAGTTTGCCACAATTTTAACAAGTACATTCTTTTATAGATTTCTTTCTCCTATATGGTCTTTTATATTTATAATTTTTTACATAATATTTTTTCTTGGTTTCTTATACTTATATTTTGATTTTTTGCATTTCTTATATTTCTTATGTCTTTTTCTTTTCTTATAATATTTTTCTTCAAATCCAAATTGAGGTGCTATTTTATCCTTGCAACATGCTAAATTTCTTATTAATGTTTTTTTTATTTTTATTTATTCTCTGTATTTTTCACATATATTCCTATACCATTATTGTAGAAATTTTATTCTTGCTCCTAGATTATCTACTATATTTGCTTCATCCCAACTCTTTATTATTTTTAAACTAAATGGTTCGGGTAATTTACTAAAATATAATCTTCTCACTTTTTCACTTTCTTCTGTATTATATGCCCCCTTATAGTAGTATTCTTTAAATGTGCACGTATATTCATCTATATAACACATATTACATATTGCTAGTTTTAACATTAAATTCCTATTTGTATCTTTTTCTTTATTTTATTCTTCTTCTTCTGTTGTCATACTGCTAAATTCATCTCTTATAGTCATTTCATATTTTTTTCAATATGTCTATAGGTGTTAGTTTAGTTACTATTGTTCCTTATGTTTCTTTATCATTTCTTAATACCTTTTTACTATTTTCAGTTAAATTTAAAAACCATAATTTTGTTGTTCCTATTCGTATTTTTTCTATATATTCTGGTGTATCTATTGCATTTATACCAGTGTGTAATAATTGTTTTGTTATATATCTTATCCATAATTGTATTGTTTTATCTACATCTATTACACAGTCTAAGTCTAAGAAGTTATAACTTTTATTAATTTTTTTTTGTGTCAATTTGTTAAATTCATCCTTTTGGTTATATTTTTTAAACTTATTTTTATAATAATATGTAGGTTTTCTTATTTCTAATGTACTGGGTATTATTTTTTCATCGTCCTTTTTATCAAGAGTGTTTATTTCAGTGTTTGTATTTTCTAAGTTTTCTTTATTAGTTACTTCTTGTTTTTCATTTATTTCTAGTTTTTGTTAAAATTTCTGTATATGTTTCACTATCTTCCAAATTATAATTATTTGTTTCTTCAGTATCTATTATATTTATTTCTATTTCATTAGTTTCTAATTCTGTATTTTCTAATTTTTCTTTAAATTGATTTATCTCAATTAATAATTTTTGTTCTTTATCCTTTTCTTCTTTTTCTTTCTGTCTTTTTTCATACAGCTCTTTTAGCATTTGTAGTTCTTTTTCTAATTCAGCAATCCTATTATTTCTAGTTTTTTCTATTTTTCATATTTCTTCTGTAGTCTGTTGTTTTATTTTATCTATTTCTTTTTTCTTGTCTATTTCTTCATTTTCTCTTGCTATTCTTACCATAGCTGTTAATTTATCTTCTAATTTTAATTCTTCTTTCTTTAACATTAAATATAAATGTTCACCTATTTTCTTATATCTTCTTCCTAAATTAGAAAATGCTATTCTCATTTTTAATCCTTCATGGTTTTCATATGTTTTTTCATCTATTATAAATTCTTCTTTGTTCATTTTATCTACTTGATAGTGTATAGATCATGTTGATATATGTATTCTAGACTATTTATTTGTGATTCTAAATATGATATTTCTTCCTTTTGTGCTTTTATTGATTTTTGGCATACTCCAACAATCATGTTATATTGTAGTCTTTCTTTTCTTATTTTTAATGCTTTTTGTTTTTCAGATATTATTTGTTTTAGTTCTTTATATTTTTGTGATTTTGTTATGTTATTCATCTGTACAATATTTATAATATTTTGGTGGATACCGAAACCTGATTTTATCATAATTAAATGGTATGTATCTCATTCTTCTAGATTTTAAATGAATTATTAATTTTGCCTCATTGCTAGATATTAAGGTAATTAAGTAAGCTAATCTATGGGGGTTTTCTTTTGTTTTATTTAACTTCTTATATTCTGGGTAGTAACTAGTTAAAATTCTTTTAATTTCTCTAAAAGTTTGCATATTTTTAAATGCTCTTCTCATATTTAACAAATAAATAACAACATAGTTAACAAAATAACTTAATAATAGTCTCATAATCAACAATTAAATTAACTAAATAAATATTTCTAACATTTATCATGATTAACACATATCTAATTAAACACATATCTATTTGTACATTTTTTAAATAACATAGCTCTGATACCAATAATAGGGGGTGCGAATAGTGCGGGTAATTTGCATGGATAACTTATACTTGGATAATTAGTAGATAACTAGTATTACATGAACATGGATTTGGATAGTTGAGAATGAGTCATTCATATGAAGCATGATTTGATATTCCTAATATTTAAGAGTTAGAAAATTAATTAAATACTTATGGTAAAATATTTTCTTATTAGAAGTTATCAAAATTAATGCAACTAATATCTTTTTCATTAGTTTTAAAATTCTAAATCAACTAAAGTTTTTAAAAGTTTTAAGTAATCAAAGATTTTCTAAAGATTTAACTTTAAAGTAAGAAAAGATTTTAAATATAGAAAAATATTAAAAAAATAATCGTACTACAAATATGGTTCAAATCAATGTGTCTCTCTTACCATTTGGCAGCGAAAAAGAGGTGCTGCATAAAATACGCAAAAGTGACAATCATTAACCACTTGAAACTTCAGATGGTAAAATATATATGTGCTTATAATAAAATATATGTTATGTTTATATTATTATATTAAAGTGTGAAGGATCTTTGAGAAGTAATTTGAACTTTTTGCACTTCATTAAAAATCTTCGCGATTGAATTAGTGTGTGTGCATTTAAGGGTATGGTAAAGAGTGTGTGTGTGTGTATTTATGTATGTGTGTATGTATATATGTGTGTGTATATGTATATATATATATACTAGTCCCATTTGGCCTGTGCTAAGCTTGAGCCCAAAATTAATATTAAACTTTATATTTGTAAACATTTTTTATCTTATTGCTATTCTTGTTTTTTATTTTTATTTTATTTCTGACATTATATTAATTATAAAGATAGTTCAAACATATCTCAATATTTCTAATATTAATCAAATAATATTTTCTTGTAAATTAAAATATAATTTTTTCTTAGAGTTTATTTCAAATTTTATTTTTAGTTTCAAATACATGCATGCGCCAACACTATTTTTCTTTCTGTCTTACTGATAGTTTTGGATATTAAAGTCTTTAATGATCCAAATCGAATTTGATGTTGAATTAACTTCATCTTTCTTTTCCAATTCTTTGTCATTAAGCTTTTCTCAACCAAACTTATGTTAATTATCCATTTATTGCAAAAAAAATGACCTTCAAAGTAATATAATGAATATTTAATACTGCAAATTATTGTATGATAATATCAATAATGTTAATTTATAAATAATGTTAGAATTTAATTTAAATAATTAAAAGACTTGATTCAACAAAATACTTTTGTAGTTGTTCCTTCATATTAAACCATACAGAAGAAACTGAAAAGATACTAATTTTTTCTTTTAACTTTATTAGTTTCTTTTTCCCAAAAATACATGTGAAGAAATTTATATTGATATTTCTTAAATGTAGATAAAGATTTAATATTTAATGTTAAATCAATTATTTTGTCCCAAATTCTACAAAATGTTGATAATCTCTTTTTTTTTTGTTAAAAAATTCAACATCAAAAAGAGTTAAAAGGAATTATTCTCATTTTTCATTATTTAGTATCATTAGTATTTGGAGAGTTAAATTTTAGTATTTAAAAAGAAAATTCAAACTTTTTAGCTATATATACAAAATAATTTTTTATTTAACAATTAAGTATGTACTAAGTTAAAAGGGAATGTCAAGATACTTGAATTAATTCTCCATGATAAATTTGTTAGGAAAAATGATAATTTAAAATAAGATTAATAAACCATTCCACAAAATAGGAAGACGATAAATGAAACACCTAGACTTTGAACCATCACAAAAAAAAATTCCATTTGATGTCACTAGGGTGGGTACGACTAGGGGCACGAGTCGTACCCCTTGGATACGAGCCGTATCTATTCTCACTTTCCCTCACATACCTTAATCATCCTAGGAGGATAGTATACTGTCCACTATGCAAGTGACCCTCCTCCTTGGTTGTACCCTAAGTATACGAGTCGTACCCTACATAATCGTATAGAGAAAAGTCCAAGCTTGAGTGGACTATGTCGGGTACAGTGGTGTATACGAGTTAGGGGTTGAGTCATAACATTTGGATACGACTCGAGAGGGTGTGATCATACCCTTAACAGTGTGCGTGACCTAGGAGAAGACTAGGGTACGAGTTAGGGTACCACTCATACCCTAGGGTATGGTTTGTATGGTGAGTCATACCCCTACACGGGTTCATTTTACATCTTTTAACTAAGGGCCTTGTGGTTATTTACCATGCCATAAAATCTAAGTCCCTTCACTATATAAGCGTGTAAGGCCTCCTTAAACATACTTTGAGTGGATCAAAACATCCAAAACTCTCTCTCAAACATAATTTGTGAAGGATTGGAGGTTAGGGTTCAAGGGTATCCATCTAGGAGCAAAGTGAACTCAATCTTCTTGGGAAAATCAAGTTGTCTAAGGCATATACCTCTTCTCCTTGTTAAATAACTACAAACCCATGTATTTCACACTTGAATTAGTAAGTGTACATGGTGATTTTGAAATCAAATGAAAAGGGTTCTATTGCCTAATGATGAATAATGTTGACTCTTGCTTAGACTCATGTTTATACATGTTAATGATGATGATTTACATATATGGGTGCTTCTTGTGTGAGGTTTGACATAAGGGTCTTGAGTAACCCAAACCTTGATGATTTCTACCATAAAAAATAGTCTTGTTAAAGGCATACACATAGGGTATTTATGGAAATGTCTAAGTGAATTATCTAGTCATATGTTGGTGATGTTTTGAACTAGGAAAATGGCCTAATAACCATGATTGATTGATAAATGGTATGTTAAAAGTAATGTAAGCAATGTATTATATAATTTATGAATATGTCGGGTTAATTGACTGATAAGGTGTTGAAGTCCCTAAACATGATAATGGTTTTAAATTATGTGTTGAACCAAGTATAGTGAGAATGTGGTATAAGTTGGTTAATGAAATGTGGATAGAGTTAAGGGTCTTAATGACTATAACTTGAATTGTATGATGGATTGAATCAAGGCAATGGCCTACTGAAATGGTTGAGCAATGAAGGCTCCCATTAAGACCATGGGGTCATGTATAATGTTGAATTAGCTATATGGTTAAAGTCCTTAAGTGTTATATGGAATGAATGTTGATGCTTGGGAAAAGGGTTAAAGTCCCAATGTCAACTAATGATAGTTGTGATGGCTTAAGGTTGAAGTCCCTTGCCTTACGAAATAGCTTGAGGTTGGAATACCTTACCCCATAAAATTGCTTGAGGTTAAAGTCCCTAACATAAAGAGATCTCTTAAGGTTAATGTACCTCACTGAATTAAACTTGTGGTTATAGTACCTTGGCAGGAGGTTAAAGTCCATTGCCTAACGAATGAGAATGAGGTTAGAGTCCCTTGCCTAGATAAATGTGCATATGGTTAGAGTCCCTTGTTTGAATGTTAGTGTATGTGGTTAATGTCCTTGGCTAATGAATGTATAAATATGGTTAAAGTCCGATATTTAATGTAAAATACTTGAATCCATAAGTGTGGAGGGTCAGAGTCCTCCACTCATGTCTAATAAATGAATATTCAAGAATCTTGTTGAGCCATGATTTCTTGGTTAGAATGTGATATACCTATATATAAGGATAAGTGTGTGGATATGATTGAATATCATATATTAACTTGTTGTAGAATAATGATGCTATCTTATCCTATACTTGAGTTACTCATTAGCACTCCAATCGCTAATAGTCTCCGGATGCTAGGTCCCCATGAGCCATTGGGGCCGGAGCATTATCTTCTCTTCCTGCACAGTGATTATGTGATCGAAGCAGTTCGTGTAGTGACCTCAGAGTGGTGGGCTTCCTTATTTCGGAAGATATTCATTCTTAGTCCCCCATCTTTAGACTTAGTCTCATTTTGACTTAGTTTTGCTATTATCTAAGGCTTTTCTTGATATATATATTTCTAAACATTAGTTTGTATAGAGGTATTATGGATGGCTATGAACTTGGGTAAATTGCCTAGTGTGTTGATATTTATGTAAATATTAGATATTGTTAAGTTACTACTTTTAGTATTGTTTCTGCTATTTTTTATATGGTCGGGATTAACCCAACCCTTATGATTGATATGATACTTGTGATGGGTTATCGGGGTGACCTCTGATTTATGTGGGCTTGAGGTGCCCATACGACATGGCCCAGTTTTGGGGCGTATCAAGTTTGTATTAGAGCCTAGGTTCATGGTCAATTGGGTGTCCATAATACTGTATCGTGTAGATCTCTTTTATGGGTGTGAAGCACACCACACTTATAAAAGAGGAGCTACGAGACATTTTAGGAAATGTTTTACTTTCTTGCGTTTCAATCTCAAGCTATAGAGTTAAGATATTGGATTCCTCTGATTTCTATTTGTTATCTTTCAGATCATGCCTCCAAGGAGATCTGAGACTCAGGAAAACCCTTCTAAGGGACCTATGGATGAGATTGTCCAACTTCTAGAGTTCGTACCCAGGCTAGATTTGTGGCATCTGACCATCTTTGTTGGGTTCCAGCTATCCCCACCAACCTCGACTATAAGAGTGACCCTCCTATTCTGTCACCTTAAAGGGATGCTATTAATTCCGAGATTCATCACTCTATTAAATTCTTGACTCAATTTGTAGATTTTCAATTGGAGCATGATACTTTTGCTACCTTTTTTTAAGGCCACAAGAATTAGACAATTTATGAGGTTGAGCCCTCCTATACTCTTTGGTACGAATGTTGAGGAGGATCCTGAAGGCTTCGTTGATGAAATGATGAAGATCTTTTGAATATGCATGCTTCAGAGATTGAGGCCATTGAGTTTGCTTTCTACCAATTGAAGGATGTATCATACCAATGGTACGAAGGGTGGAAGTTGTCTAGAAGTGTTGATTCTAGTCCCTCCATGTGAGCGGATTTCTTTAAGTCTTTCTTAGACTATTTTTTTTCAACAGTTAAGGGTGGCAAAGCCAAAAGAGTTTGTGAACTTTAAGTAAGGGAGGATGTCCGATCAAGAATATGACTTGAAATTCCATCAATAGTCAAGGTATGCTCCTGAGATGGTTTCTAACATGGGGGCTAGGATGCGTAAGTTCATCTCGAGATTATCCCATGAGTTAGTCCTTAAGAGCAAGGCAGCTTTGTTAATTGAAAACATGGATATTCCTAGTTTGATTGTCTATTACCAACAAGTGGAAAAAGAGAAAAAGAATCAAGTCGAGCTTACTGAGAGGCAAGGAAATAAATTTAGGATTTTTAAGCATAGTGGTGCTAAGGGTGGCAAGTGGTCACAGAAGAAGTAGGGGAGTTTGAGTTCTTTCTCCTCGGCTAGTGTTTGCTCTCCTTACCCAGAGTTTTTGAGTGATTGTTGGTCTAAGTTTAGTGGTGGGCCTCGGTCACAAGATGCCCAATTCAAGGCTAGTGGTTCCTAGTTGGCTCCACTTCGCCTTCCTTGTAGATTCTGTGGTCGGAGTCATCATGATCAGTGTGAGAAGGAAAGAAACAAATGTTTCCATTGTGGTCATATTTGGCATATGCAGCGTGAGTGCCCCTCTATAGCAGCTTTTTGGGCCAACATGACCCCTATTGATACTCTCTTTACTCATAAAGCAAAGGGTGCTATGTCTGCCTCTGCTTTTATTTCTGGCACCGATGTTAGTCGGAACCGCTTGTATGAACTTACTACTTTCTAGGACTCTAAGGCATCTCCCGATGTTGTCACGAGTATGTTGAGATTTTCTCCCGTGATGTGTATTATTTTCTTTATCCAGGGTCTACTTTTTCTTATGTGACCCCATATGTAGTTGTGCATCTTGATTGTGGTCCCGAGAGTCTGTGGGTTCTTTTTTCTGTTTCTATCCTAGTTAGAGACCCTGTGATTTTTAGAAGGGTCTATAAGGGGTGTGTGATATTAGTTGGTGGTAAAGATACTCTTGTATACTTAATAGAGTTGGATATGGTTGATTTTGATGTCATTCTGGGGATGGATTGGTTGCACTCTTGCTATGCTTTTTTAGATTGTCGGACCCGTAGGGTCATATTCCGATTCTCTAATGAGCTAGTCATTGCATGGGAAGGTGGTTTGCTAGTGCCTAAGGGAAGGTTCATTTATTATCTAAAGGCCCAAAAGTTGATTTCGAAGGGGTGTTTGAATTATTTGGTCCGAGTTAAAGATTCTAACTTAGGAGCCTTCTCTAGAATCCATTCTCGTGGTTAATGAGTTTCCTAAGGTGTTTCCCAATGATCTTCCCAGTGTTCCTCCCAATAGGGAAATTGATTTTAGGATTGATCTTGTTCTTGACACTCATTCGATTTCTACCCATCCTTATAGAATGGATTCAGCAGATCTAAAAGAGCTTAAGGAGCAATTAAAAGGCCTCTTAGATAAAGGTTTATCTACCCTAGTGTAATACCCCGTACTTTTACCTAGCTTACATTCATCCCAAATATGTCAAAGACATACTTTAAAGATGAATAAACTTTTATATATGTGGAATTTTCAAGATTTTCACTTTTTGTTGTGTGAAAAATTGAATAAGCTTTCCATCGATACCAAATCGCCTAAACCTAATAACCGGGAAGAAGTTATGGCGATTTAAAGTTTCAGTCAGAAAATACCGTCATTTCAGCCAGTGGCGCGTCGCGCCATAAGACAAAATTATGTTTGTCAGTTTTCAGTAAGACTCCGTAATTACACCGCATCGTGGCGGGCTCCTAAATCCCAATTGTCCTTTTTTCTAGTGAATCTCCGTAATGTCTCCGCGTTATGCCAAACTTCCAAGTCGCAAATAAAGTGGCAATGTGATAGCTCCACATCACGCCATCTCCCAATTTCCCAGTTGTCAAACGCCAGAGACATGGCACGATAGCGCCGCATCGCGCCAGCCTACCAAATCGGGAAATTTTGATGAAAAATAAATATTTCATCCAGGGATAAATTGTTTTTTTCCCAAGGTTTTAACACATCCTGGTGCGGGATTTAATTCCTAAAAAAGTTTTAAATCATTATTTACTCACTTTTTTTTTCAAATCAAGAACATTCTCTCCCAAGAAACAAAACCCTAGCTTTCAAGAAATCAAAGCCAATTTCAAGAATCTCTCCAAGAACTTCAAGAAACTTACAATCAGGGTATGTCAAGTGTTGATTCATGGGTCCCTTTCACCCACGAAGCTCAAGAATCTCTTTTTCAAAGTTCAAGTATATGGATTTTTATGAATCCCATGTTGGGTTTGCTTTTGTTCATGTTGATAATGACCAATTGAATTCTAATCCATGTTTAATGATAAATTTTATGTGGAATTAGTTATTATATGAGTAGATTCATTTAAAGCCATGATTAAACCCTTGAATTGTCAAATTAGAACTGAATCATGATTTTTACTTGTTGTGCAATGTTGTCAACATATACTATGTTCATTATGTGCTTGGTGAATTGCCTATGTGAACTAATAAGAGAAGAAACCATGCCATGATTAGTTTATGTGCAAGTGTTTGATAAATTGTCCATGAGAATGGATTAATACCATGATATAGTATGCAATTATGTGTTCCTCATTCATGTACAAGTGATACACCCCAAGGGTTCATTGAAATATCTTAATGAATGAATCGTGAGTATATAGCCATTGTTGGGCTTTTAGGCTTGTGTCATGATTTACATATTATGCTATCGAGTCCTGGGGGTATCTAATACCAAATAATTTAGTTGTGTGCCTAGAGCCAGTGTCATGTTTTCATGATATTCTCAGTCAAGCCATGTTCAGTAGAATTCAGTCAGTCATGTGACTCAGGAAAACTCAATAATCCCAGATATCTCAAAAATCTCAGTACTTCAGTAATCTCAGTAGTATTTCATCAGTCAACAGAACTCAATGAACTCAGTCCAGTTAAGTTCTATTAATCATGTTCAGTGTCTATTCAGATGGGAGTACAATTTAGCACCGAGTAAATTAGTTCCATCAGAATATAAACTATCAGATACAGTTGCTTAGTATAAGTTATATCAGTTATCAGTGACTCATGTTATAGTAATCAGACTCAGTAGTCAGTACCATCACGAATCCAGTCACAGTCACTTATTCATGCATGTATTCTCACGTTCATGTTATTCAGTCAGTTAGCATTGTTCATGCATTTGAACACTTTGCATTCAACCTACCTCACTTGCATACCTGTATATTCAAACGTACTGACGTATTTGTGCCATGGTGTTTTATACCATAGGTTCAGAAGCACGAGCTCCAAAGCATCGGTAGCATTCTAGTTTCAGCAGTCAGAGTTAGCAGTGAGTCCTCATCCTTCAAGGACATGATTATTACTTTATTTCTTTATTACTTAGTTTATTTTAGTAGTTGGAGTTAGTTGGAGACATGTCCCATCAACTCCTTATTCAGAAAGTTTAGAGGCTTTCAGGCTATAGTGTTTTCAGACTAGATATTTTGAGATATTTTTTTAGTTTTGTTATTGTCGTACCACATTATTCAGATATGGTTTTATTAGATGTTTATCAGTTTTGAACCTTATGGCATGTTTCAGCCTACTATTTCCGTATTTATATAGTATAGTATGCAGTGTTCAGGTATAGATATCATTCATGTGTTAGCTTGTGGTCCTTTGGGCTCATGAGCACCGTGTAGCATTCTAGGTACCAGATGCGGGGCGTTACACCTAGTGTGTCTCCATGGGGTGCTCTCATGTTATTAGTGTGCAAGAAGGAAGATTCCCTTTGTATGTGCATTGATTATCTTCAGTTGAACAAAGTGACCATAAAGAATAAATATCCTCTTCCTAGGATCGATGATTTCTTGATCAACTTTAGGGTGTGAAGTGTTTCTCTAAGATTGATCATAGATCGGTTTATCATCAGCTTAAGATTAGGGATGCAGATATCCCTAACACTGTCTTTAGAACCTGGTATGATCACTAGAGTTTCTTTTCATGTCTTTTAGGTTGACCAATGCCCTAATTATATTCATAAAATTGATGAATAGGGTCTTTCACCCGTTTATAGAAATATTTGTCATTGTCTTTATTGATGATATCTTAGACTATTCTAAGAGTGAGGTAATCATGTCGATCACCTCTTTGTCCTGTTGCAAACTTTGAAGGATCATTATTTGTATGCCAAGTTCTCCAAGTGCGAGTTTTGGCTGAAAGTCATAGCTTTTCTTGGTTTTGTCATCTCTAGTGAAGGAATCATGGTAGATCCCCAAGAAGTTGTGGCAGTTAAGAAGTGGCCTAGACCTATGACTCCAACCTATATTCAGAGCTTCTTGGGTCTAGCAGGTTACTATAGAAGATTTTTGGAGAGTTTTTCTCCTATATCTACCCTATTGACCAAGTTGACCCAAAAAAAGGTTCTTATGGTTCGATGCATATGAGGGTAGTTTTGAGAAGTTGAAAGATAAGTTTACTTTAGCTTTGGTTTTGACCTTGCTCGAGGGTAGTGATGGTTTCATAGTATATTGTGATGCTTCTCGTGTTGGTAGAGTTGAGTGTTTATGCAACATGGTAGGGCAGTGGCCTATGTTTCTAGGCAACTGAAGGTTCATGAGAAGAACTACCCTACTCATGACCCAGAGTTGTTAGCCGTATTTTTTGCATTAAAGATTTGGCAGCATTATCTTTTGGGGCTCATATAGATATATTTTTCGATCATAAGAGTCTCTGATATATGCTTACACAAAAGGAGTTAAATATCTGGCAAAGAAGGTGGTTCGAGTTGTTGAAATAATATGATATGAGTCTTTATTACCATCCCAGTAAGGCGAATGTAGTCATTAATTCTCTTAGTAGATTGTCCATGGGAATTTTGTCCTATGTAGATGAGGATAAGCGAGAATTTTTGAAGGACATTCACCATTTGGATAATTTTAGAATTTGACTTGTGGACTCTGAGTATGGTGGTGTTATTGTGTATCTGGTAGCTCTGTCATCTCTTATTGTTGAGATAAAGAAAAAGCAAGTATTGGACCCCGACTTGATGAAGATCAAGAGTAATGTGGGTCAACACAAATTTGTGGACTTTGTGATTGGTGATGATGGTATCTTGAGATACCAAGGTAGACTATGTGTTCTCGATGTCGATAGATTGAGGAAAAGGGTTATGGCCAAGGCTCATGGATCCCGTTATGCCATTCATCCTGGTTCCACCAAGATGTACCATGACCTTAGAGAGTTTTATTGGTGGGGCGATTTGAAGGGTGATGTGGCTAGTTATGTGGCCAACTGTATGGTGTGTTAACAAGTGAAAGTTGAGCACATAAGGCCTAGTGGGTTGTACCAAGATATTGTGTTTCCTGAATAGAAGTGGGAGGGAATTAATATGGATTTCATTACCGGTCTCCTTAAATCTCAGAATTAATGTGATTTTATTTGGTTTATTAATTATAGAATAATCAAGTCTACTCACTTCTTACATGTGAGGACTAATTACTCAACTGAGGATTATGCAAAGTTGTATCTTGCAGAGATCGTGAAGTTTCATGGTGCTCCAGTTTTTATTTTCACGGATCGTAGTCCTCTATTTTCATCTCATTTTGGGAAGTCGTTCCAAAGGGGTTTGGATACTAGAGTATGCCTTAGTACAACCTTCCACCCGCAAATGGATGGGCAAGCAGAAAGGACCATCCAAACATTGGCACCTGCAGAACTCAAAGAATTAAAAGAACAATTAAAGGATCCCCTAGATAAGGGATTCATCAGACCTATTGTATCCCTGTGGGGCACACCAGTTTTATTCATGTGTAAGAAAGATGGTTCTCTCAGAATGTGTATTGACTACCGTTAGTAGAATAAAGTCACAGTAAAGAACATGTACCCCCTTCCCAGAATCGATGACTTGTTTGACCAACTTCATGGGGCCAGTTACTTTTCTAAGATAGACCTTAGATCAGTCTATCATTAGCTTAGAGTTAAAGAATGTGACATTCTGAAGACAGCTTTTAGAACTCAGTATGGTCACTTCAAATTCCTATTCATATCATTTAGTCTTACTAATTCCCCAGTAGCTTTCATGGACTTGATGAACCATGTGTTGAAGCAGTACTTGGACATGTTCGTCATAGTTTTCATAGATGATATTCTTATCTACTTCCGTAGTGAAAATGACCATGTAGATCATCTAAGAATAGTATTATAGACTCTTAGAAACCATCATCTATTCACCAAATTTAGTAAGTGCAAATTTTGGCTAAGGTCAGTAGCTTTCCTCGGCCATATCATTTTCGGTAAGGGCATTAGAGTTGATCCCCAAAAGACCGAAGCGGTAAGAAACTGGCCCAGACCCATCTCTCTGACAGATATCAGGAGTTTCTTGGGCTTGTCCGGCTATTATCGATGGTTTGTTGAGAGATTTTCATCTATTGCATCCCCTATGTCCAGATTAACTCAGAAAAAAGGTCAAATTCCAGTGGTTAGATTCTTATGAGAAAAGTTTTCAGGAGTTGAAGACTCGACTCACTACAACTTCAGTTTTGACCCTGTCAAATGGGTCAGATGGATTTTTGGTATATTTTGATGCTTGTAGGGTTGGTTTGGGGTGTGTTGTGATGCAGAGAGGTAAGGTCATAGCCTACGTATCTAAACAACTTAAGCCCTATGAAAAGAACTATCCTACTCATGATCTTGAGTTAGCAGCAGTAGTATTTGACTTAAAGATTTGGAATCACTATTTGTATGTGATAACGCTCAATCTACAGCTCTCGTAGGAGTATAAAGCGGTCGTTAGCAAATATAGAACCCAACCTGGGTTGGGTATCGATCCCACAGGGAATAGCTTGGCCAACAAGTAAGCAAAATTACTAAACTTTTGGTGCAAGTCTCGAAAAAGGGGGGAGTCTTGTCGTACAAGTAATGTAAATAAAACAATGAAGTAAAAGCTGAAAATAGCAAAGTAAAAAAAGAAGGATTGTTATGTAAGTTGTTAACAATTAGAATTGAAGCGTTGGGGTTATGTCCACCTCCTGAGTTATACGTCTCTATTGACTATGAGTATGTAGAATTCCGACATGCATGTGCTTATAGAGAATTGTATTCGATGGTAAATCCAGGCGTCTTTCGACCTATTCGAGGATTATTTCACTTTAACTCTTTCGAGCTTAAAGCGTGTCTAACGGTACGAATTCTCCAAGAGGTTAATCCAGTTACGGCACTAACATTTTAATAGGGGATGGGACCCTACTACCTTGACATTATCTCTTTTCTAAACAAATAACCTTTCTTTCGAACAAGTTAAATGTTATACTGGTGTTATTCTATGCGTCTGCAGCCACAAGAATTTACATTAAGATGAAGAGAATAATGATATAAGAAGCATGCGTGTCACGAACTCACAAACTCACAGCAATAGATAGTATCTCATTCGGCTTCCATAACCCCAACAGAGAGGTTTAGTTACCCATGAGTGCGAAGGAAGTCACAATAAACATGATCATTGTACCCCAATAAAGATTTGCACGTTAGGTGTAAGGGTAAGGATGGCGTGAAGTCCTTTGCAAAGTAACGTCTCTCTTGTTGTGGAATTTAATAGAAGAATGGAAGAAGAATAAAAATAGAATTAATGGAAGAATTAGAATTGTTGGAATAGTAAGTGAATGAATCTCTCCACTAAGGGAGGAATGAATCTCTCCACTAAGGGAGGAATGAATAAAAATCTCTAGCATGATAGGGTATTTATAATACCCATATCCTATTCCTACTAAGCTAATGAAATACTTAACCAAATCCTACTAAGCTAATGAAATACTTAACCCAATTGTACTAGGTTAATGTATCATTATCCTAATCCTAATAAGCTAATGAAATACTTAACCCAATTGTATTAGGTTAATGTATCATTATCCTAATCCTAATAAGTTACTGCTAGTCCTCAAAGTCTTCAGAAATGTTGTTTTAGCCCGGGACAGATTTTCCATGCATCACTTTTGGTCCTTTAGGCGTCCAAGCTCCCTTTCCTTCCTTCGTGAGCTTTCTTTGGCGTCAAGTTATCCACAAATGCTGAATTCTGCATCATTTATACCTGAAACTTTGCTAATCATGTTCTTTAGCTCACTAACAGGAAAAAGGACTAAAAGTGCATGAAATATAGAATTTGTTCTCAAAACATGGCACAAATATGGGCAAAATATATTGATATAGGCGTGTAAATTCGCCTATCATCAACACCCCACAATTGAAGCTTTGTTCGTCCTCGAACAAAATATCATGTCCCTCTAAACATCAACTTAGGGTTTCACAGCAACAACATAAAATATTCGTCAAGACAAGCACAACAATTATCAACAAAGAGTAGTTTTCCGATCATTAGTAGAAACAATTTAACCTCTAGCATAGACTCGTGATGGTGGTCAACTCATATTCAAAAGTTAAGGCACAAAGAATCATGTACAACTATCCAAAACTCATCAACCATGTGTGTCTCACAATATATTACCCATAGTCACTCACAAGTATAGCATATTTTTCAAACATGGGTATCAAAATATCCTTGCTCTCGCTCTCACAAAGAATTCGTATGCAGCAACTGATGACCATAGGCTTGCCCTTAGTGTAATACTCCACTAAATGTCAGAATGTTAAGATTAGGATCAAATAGGTCTTTTGATGGTTGTAATGTAGGCTAAGGGACGAGTAGGACTATTTTGGCCAGAAATAGTAACTAAGTTCCTAAGCGCTTTAATACATCACATTGTATCATCGACATTTTTTTCTTTCAACCTTTCTTCTTTCTTTTATTTTACCACCCTTGTTCTCCTCTTTTGTTTTTCAATTTTAAGCATAAATCACTTTTCAGCTTTCTTTTCCTTTTTTCTTTTCATAACATACCTCTTATGATAGCACTTTCTTTTTCATAACACATTCAAGCATCACTACAATTTAGAGCATCATACTCACCCAATTTCCTCTTATTTCGTCACATGACTTTTTCACTTTAAAGCACTTAGGAATTTGGATCAAATTACGGTCTTGAACAAAAAATAGATTAGGCTTACATATGAGGTTCGTCAAAGAAAATAGGCTAAAGGCTCAAAAGGGTTTAACTAGGATGATGTCGATGGGTAGGTAAAACGAAGGTAAACATGTATAAGTTTCCAAAGAAATGCCTAAATCATCTCCTAAACTTACACTCCTTATTTTCGCTTTGCATACATACCAGGCAAGTTCTAGCGTCAGCCACAAACATAGAATATACTATTAATCTCTTACACACAAGGCACATGGTCGACTTGATTGGAAGTAGTATAGACTCTTGAACCAACAAGTGAAGGAATTGAACCACAAAATATCACATAGTGAGTCACAATTAGAGCCTAAAACGTCTCAATAGTCATAATTGTAGCACATACTCTTGTTATAATCTCATGTTGCCTATTAGAATAATTTCATGTGAAGCTACGTTAAAAACAAAATTACTACTAAAAAAACAAAACGAGAAAACTAAGCAAACAAACATGAATAAATTCAAAGGATAGAGAAGTATAGCATGCAAATACCATCACCCCACACTTAGACGGGACACACTATCCTCAGTGGGAAATAAATAAGAAGAACCTGGTTAGTCGGACTCATTCTCTATGTCTGGGGTCATACCCCTTGCATCGAAATCATCATCAAAGTCATCATCCTTAGAAGTTACTCATAAGTATCCCACTTAATTCCAAGAGTGAGTCGAGGTGTTTGCATCGAGGAGGGTTCTCCTTGCTCTTTTTGGCCTCTTTTCTTGCCTTTTTGTGAAGTGGTAGCCTTATCTTTGCCTTGTCTTTTGGTGCCATTGTACCTGAAATCTCAATAGAGTCATGTTAGCATTATCTCAATGGATACAATCTATGAACAAGTAGTAGGGGTACCACCCCACACTTAGGTTGTTGGCACAAACTAGTGAAGTGAAAGTGGTCGATTACTTAGACTTCATCGACATACGTTTTAGGGGCTAAATTCCGACAAGAAAATCAGAGATGTATCACTTCTTGGAGCCTTTGAAATACTTTCATGTTAGGTATAACAATACTACTACATAGGGATTACATCATGGTATAGTTTCTATCAATAATCTCAACCTCCTATGTCGGTAGGCACTTATAAGTCTTATTCCGATGAATGGGATCTTCTAACATGCAAGTATTCAAGTGACAAGATTATGCAATGTTCATGACTATAGCAATTTCGCAAGTAGTATAACAATGCAATTAAAACCAAATTCAAGTCGGAAACAAGTTAAGATTATCCTAACGTACATGTTCACTCACATGGTTTTGCATCAACAATTCAAACACTTTAACATCACCAATATTTCTTCAAGATGTAGCAATTCATGATAGACATAGCAACGCAGTACTTACGAGAAATATATGAAGATTAAAAGAGTACTTACGTGATTGAAGCCTTTGGAGATGTTCTTGTGAAGAAATAGAGCAAAAGGAAAAGTTTTGAGAAGATTTAGAGGCTATGTGCGTCGTCTAAGTTAGGTTTTCAATGTGTTTGTGTTTCAAGACTAAGTCTCCTATTTATAGAACAATCTTGGGTCGGGTTTTGACCCATTTACAAACGGTTTTGGAGACAAAAATGACCTCTATATGCGGCGCATAATGCTTGGCATAGTCATAGTATAGGCGGCGCATAGTGTATGGCATGTAGGGACATATGCGGCGCATAGGTCATGGCATTTAGGGGCATATGCGCCGCATAGTGTATAGCATTTGAGATACTGAGACCTAATGCCATAGCATAGGCGGCGCATAGTGTATAGCACACTTAAGAATGGGCGGCACATAGTGTATAGCACACTAGATTCCGAGACCTTGGGCTATAGGATAGGTTTTGCATTGTTTGTGGCCTAGTTTTACCTAGGCCTAGCCTTCCTCGATTCCTATTTTGGCATGAGCAATGCTCAATCCATAGCCTTATGCATCCTTATTCCTAACTTACCACCTTTACCATGCAATACGTCCAAATCGACATTTGAAATCAATCTCCTCGTTTTATACCTCTTGCACCTACATTTGCTAAAACCCAATAAAAACGATTAGTACGATGGGTTGCCTCCCATCAAGCACCTTAGTTTTGGTCGTGGCTCGACAAAATCCTTAGAAAACAAAAACAATTAAAAACATTTAAAAACGATGGGTTGCCTCCCACCAAGCGCTTGATTTATTGTCGCGGCACGACATAGCTATCTCGATTACTTAGACTTCATCGAGATAGATGGGGCATCATTTTCTGAATGGATTCAGACGACAATGATACTTACTTGTAGGTATGCAATCTTCTTCGATATGACTCTTGTGCATACATACCTCAGGAGGGATACCAATTATATCATCAATCTTCCTACCCATAGCTCTCTTGTACCTCATCAGAGTAGAGATGAGAGCCTCTACATGCTGTTCACTTGAATCATCCGCAACACTCTCCGGAAGTGTATTTCCATATCCCAAGAACATATACCTTCGATAATTGGGGAGCTCTTTCGATTCTAGCATTGGTGGCTCTATAATGGAAGTCTTCGCTGTTTGTGAAGGTTGATTTGTAAGATCAAGGTCCAACTGTTTAGGAGTATGAGAATAGGACCTTATTCCTGTTAGAGCACCCATAAGTTCTTCATAATCTTCATCATCCTCATGCTCAACATTCAGCAGTGCAGCAGCCAATGGCTCAACAGTAAGATGTTTCTTTACAGATAATGCTTTCTTATCCTTATAAGCTACGGAGAACACATCCATATCGCTGGGTTACTTCATTGCTTTGCATATATCAAAGCGGACCACTTCGTCATTCAACCGAAACAAAAGCTCATTATCCCTCATGTCAATAAGCACACTTCCAGTTGCAAGGAAAGGACGTCCCAAGATTATGGGAACTTCAGAATCCACCTCGCAATCCTGAATAACGAAGTCTGCGGGAAATATGAATGAAGAAACCTTTACCAACACATCATTCAAGATACCCACAGGTCGTTTTACCGACCTATCAGCCATCATGAGCCTCATATTGGTAGGTGTCGGTTCACCTAACCCCAACTTCCTGTAGACGGATACTGGCATCAAATTGATGCTAGCACCCAGGTCGCACATTGCCTTAGCAAAATTCATAGATCCAACCGTACAAGGAATAGTGAAAGCACCGGGGTTTTTTTTTTTCTAAACTAGTGATCTTGTAGCAATTGCGCTGCAGTGATGAACATCATCTTTCAACTCATAACTTGCTGCCCGCTTCTTTGTCAAAAGATCCTTCATAAATTTCGCATACCCAGGCATTTGTTCAAGTGCCTCCACCAATGGAACATTAATGGTCAGCTGTTTCAACATAGTCATGAATTTGCTGAACTTTGTGTCATCCGCCACCTTCTTCAATCTTTGAGGAAAAGGTGGTGGTGGGTATGGGATTGTTCTCTCCTAAGCTTTCTTCTCCTCTTGCTTCCATTTTTTAGCTTTTTCAGGTTGCAATCTGTTGGAGTCGACATCATTGTCGTTGTGGCCTTTTTCTGTGGATGCTTCTTCTGTTGCCTTATCATCAATGTCCACTACTTCGTCAACCACTTGCTTGCCTTTTGCTGAAGTTTCCAGCACCTTACCACTTCGGGTAGTGATAGCCATGCATGATCCTTCGTTCCTTGGATTTGGCACAGTGTCGCTGGGTAGTGTGCCGGCTTTTCTTTGATTAATTGTTGCTGAAAGTTGACTCAATTGCTGCTCTAGTTGTCTTATTGCAATGGAATGTGAGTCAACCAACTGATTCATTGAAGACAAATCGTTCTTCACCTCATTTACTCCCGTATTAGTTGCCTCTACTCCTTTCAATAGTTTAGCCATCATATCTTCCATTGACATATTTCCAGAACCAGATGCAGTGGCGTTACGTCTTCCTGGAGGAACATACAAACCACTTCTGTCAGTCTTATCCTTCCAACTACCTTGATCACGGTCCTTATATCCTGAATTATCATAATAGTTCTGACCTTGGTTTCCTTGGGCATTGCCTCGAAAACCCCCCTGATTGTTCAAGTAGTTGGCTTTTTCCTCTGAATCAGATTTGTTTCTTCCATGTGATACCACGGCCTTAACTTTTTCGGTCTTCCCTGATAATAAATGCTTTGTAAGAAGATCCATTTGTGTTTTCATGTGAGCCATGTCTTGGTCTCGATCCTCTTGTCTTCGCCTCTGCTCTGCAGTCATGCCAAAAGATACAGTAGAGCTTGCTACCTCAGAATCCCAGGTATTCCAAGCTCTACTTTGCTTTGTCATCCGTTCTAGCATATTGCTTGCCTGCACAAAGGTGAGGTCCATAAATGATCCACCTGCTGCATTATCTACCACTGGCTTAGTCACCGAATTCAAAGCTCTGTATAATATCTCCATCAAGTGGACATTGGTCATATGATGGTTTGGGCGCCGCATTAGCTTTGTCTTGGAGGGCTTTAGTTGGAAGCTGTCGAAAATTGCTGATCTCATCTCTCAACTGTACTTTCTTGGATGGCGGAAAGAATCTTTCTAGAAAAGCATCTTTCAATTGCCTCCAATTAGTAATAGAATCAGGAGTCAGCCCATTCAACCATAGAGTTGCCTCCCCAGACAGAGACAATGGAAACAGACATAATCGAATTGCGTTCTGTCCAACGCCAGGATTGTCGAATGACTTGCATGTAGAAATAAAGTTAATGAGATGCATATTCGGATCATCGCCTGCTAGTCCACCAAATAATCCCTTGAGTTGCAATAGCTGAATCATGGTGCTAGTGATGTTGAACTTGGTTCCGGGTGCCAATGGCAGAAGAATAATAGCTCCGGTGGAACCAGCTTCGTCCAGATCATCATCATCATCATCGAACGGTATTTGCATAGCTCGGCGTTTAGGCCTAAACCTAGCTTGACGATCTCTTCTCTGCATGGGTACCGCCATCTCAACAGTATGTCGTGGGTTTAGTAGCCCCTCATCGCCCAGGTCCTCATCATCAGGATTTGTTGCACGGCCTGGTTTATCAATATTCTGTTGATGCACTTGAGCAGTTATCCTTTAAATTTCTCATTGTGCATCCATTGATGCACTGAACAAACCTGAAGAAAACAAAAACAAAAACTAAAAGTAAAAGTACGAGAATCTTTCACCAAAGGGTCTAGTAATTATCACAAACTTAATTGACACTCGTATTCCCCGGCAATGGCGCCAATTTTTGATAACGCTCAATCTACAGCTCTCGTAGGAGTGTAAAGCGGTCGTTAGCAAATATAGAATCCAACCTGGGTTGGGTATCGATCCCATAGGGAATAGCTTGGCCAACAAGTAAGCAAAATTACTAAACTTTTGGTGCAAGTCACGAAAAAGGGGGGAGTCTTGTCGTACAAGTAATGTAAACAAAACAATGAAGTAAAAGCTGGAAATAGCAAAGTAAAAAGAAAAGGATTGTTACGTAAGTTGTAAACAATGAGAATTGAAGCGTTGGGGTTATGTCCACCGCCTAAGTTATACGTCTCTATTGACTATGAGTGTGTAGAATTCCGACATGCATGTGCTTATAGAGAATTGTATTCAATGGTAAATCCAGGCGTCTTTCGACCTATTCGAGGATTATTTCACTTTAACTCTTTCGAGCTTAAAGCGTATCTAACGGTACGAATTCTCCAAGAGGTTAATCCAGTTACGACACTAACTTTTTAATAGGGGATGGGACCCTACTACCTTGACATTATCTCTTTTCCAAACAAATAACCTTTCTTTCGAACAAGTTAAATGTTATACTGGCGTTATTCTATGCGTCTGCAGCCACAAGAATTTGCATTAAGATAAAGAGAATAATGATATAAGCAGCATACGTGTCACGAACTCACAAACTCACAGCAATAGATAGTATCTCATTCGGCTTCCATAACCCCAACAGAGAGGTTTAGTTACCCATGAGTGTGAAGGAAGTCACAATAAACATGATCATTGTACCCCAATAAAGATTTGCACATTAGGTGTAAGGGTGAGGACCGCGTGAAGTCCTTTGCAAAGTAACGCCTCTCTTATTGTGGAATTTAATAGAAGAATGGAAGAAGAATAAAAATAGAATTAATGGAAGAATTAGAATTGTTGGAATAGTAAGTGAATGAATCTCTACACTAAGGGAGGAATGAATCTCTCCACTAAGGGAGGAATTCCTCTCTCCACTAAGGGAGGAATGAATAAAAATCTCTAGCATGATAGGGTATTTATAATACCCATATCCTATTCCTACTAAGCTAATGAAATACTTAACCAAATCCTACTAAGCTAATGAAATACTTAACCCAATTGTACTAGGTTAATGTATCATTATCCTAATCCTAATAAGCGAATGAAATACTTAACCCAATTGTATTAGGTTAATGTATCATTATCCTAATCCTAATAAGTTACTGCTAGTCCCCAAAGTCTTCAGAAATGTTGATTTAGCCCGGGACAGATTTTCCATGCATCACTTTTGGTCCTTTAGGCGTCCAAGCTCCCTTTCCTTCCTTTGTGAGCTTTCTTTGGCGTCAAGTTATCCACAAAATGCTGAATTTTGCATCATTTATACCTGAAACTTTGCTAATCATGTTCTTTAGCTCACTAACAGAAAAAAGGACTAAAAGTGCATAAAATATATAATTTGTTCTCAAAACATGGCACAAATATGGGCAAAATATATTGATATAGGTGTGTAAATTCGCCTATCATCAGTATGGTGTGCACGTCAATGTGTTCAATGACCATAATAGCCTACAGTATGTGTTTTCTCAGAAAGACCTGAACCTCCATCAGAGAAGGTGGTTGGAGTTATTAAAAGACTATGATATGAGTGATCTGTATCATCCAGGAAAGGCCAATATAGTGGTTGATGCTCTTATTAGGATGTCTATGGGTAGTATTGCTCACGTGGATGATGGTAGGAAGAAGTTAGCTCATAAAGTTCATTAGCTTACCCGACTAAGTATTCGCTTAGTCGATTTAGCAAAAGGTAGTGTATAGGTATAGAGTAGTTCAAAATCATCTCTAGTTTTTGAGGTGAAGGAAAAGTAGGATGGAATCCCAGCCTAGTTAAGTTGAAAGAATCAGTCAGAGATCAGAAGATAGAGGTTTTATCCTAAGGGAAAGATGGTGTATTACGTTGTCAAGGTCGGCTATGTGTGCTAGGTTTAGATGACCTGAGATAGTGGATTCTTGCAGAAGCGCATGGTGTGTGTTACTTTATTCATTTATGGGCTACTAAGATGTACTGTAATTTATTAGAGATCTACTGGTGGAGTAGGATAAAGAGAGATATTGTAGAGTTTGTAGCCAAGTATTCAACATGTCAGTAGGTTAAGATCGATAATCAGAATCTTAGTGGGGATATACAGGAGTTTAGTATTCCCACTTGGAAGTGGAAAGAAGTGAATATGGATTTTGTGATGGGGTTACCTCATACTCATCGTCAGCACGATTCAATTTAGGTTATTGTAGATAGGATGACCAAATCAACTCATTTTGTACTTGTCCATACCTCTTATTCGACTGAGGACTATGCCAACTCTATGTCAGAGAGTTGGTCAGATTACATGAAGTTCCATTGTCCATTATCTCAGATAGAGGTACGCAGTTCACCTCTTATTTTTAGAAAACCTTTCAAAAGGGTCTTGGTACTCAAGTCCATCTCAGTATAACCTTTCACCCTCTGAAATATGGTTAAGTAGAAATGACCATTCAGACTTTAGAGAATATGTTGTGAGCGGGTGCAATAGCCTTTAAAGGTAGTTGGGATGACCACTTACCTTTTATTTAGTTCACATATAACAACCACTATCATTCCAGCATACAGATGGCTCCATTTGAGGTATTCTATGGGAGGAGTTATAGGTCTCCCATTGGTTGGTTTGAAGTGGGAGAGATAGCAGTGGTAGGGCCTGACTTGGTGTTTGACACCTTAGAGAAGGTTTAGTTTATCAGGAAAAGGCTTAAGATAGCTCAGAGCCAACAGAAATCATACGCAGATGTGCGGTAAAAGGATCTTGAATTTGAGATTGTCGATTATGTGTATTTGAAAATCTCTCCTATGAAAAAAGTGAAGAGGTTTGGCAAGAAGGGGAAGCACAGTCCCCGATATGTCAGTCCTTACTAGATTCTCAGCCGCTTTGGAAAGGTAGCTTATAATCTTGAGTTGCCTTCAGATTTAGATTCAGTCCATCCAGTGTTCCATGTCTCCTTGCTAAAGAAATGCATAGGTGACCCAGTAATTGTAATCCCTATAGGGAGTATAGACATTCAAAATAGCCTTTCTTATGAGGAAATTTCAATCAAAATCCTTGATTATCAGATTCGCAGACTGAGAAACAAAGAGGTCCCTCTAGTCAAAGTTCTTTGGTGGAATCAGTCCATTGAGGGAGCTACTTGGGAAGAAGAAGCACACATGCGGACCAGGTATCCTCAACTCTTCTCCGTGAATTCAGACTCATCCCAAGGTAATAGTTTTCCCTTGAACTTACTCAGTTCTATGCTCATATTTCCCGTATGACTTGGTATCAGTTACCATTGCATTTTTCAGTTATGTATTCATGCATCATATATGCATGTTCAGCATGAGAAACTCAGCTTATCAGCAATCCCAGTTATGCATTCACGAATTATGTTCATCCATGTACTCATGCATCAGATATTCATATTCAGTATGAAATTTCAGCATATCAGTAATGTCAGTCATGAAATCATGTTACAGTTATGCATGCCTCATATTTAAATCCATTCTATCAGTATTCTCAGCTTAGTCAGTCTCATTCGAGGGCGAATGTTCCCAAGGGGGAGATATTGTAAGACCTGCGAAATCCTAAGCTTTACTCAAACCTTTAAATCTTGTTAAGGGGTCCTAAACTTAGAAAATTTTAGCTAGGTATTCAGACTTAGTGTTATTTTAGCCTTCATAGGTTGGACACTCTATTTCACGACCCTTATGACCTTAAAGTAATGATTTTTAGATTGAATCATGATTAGGTATGTCAATAGGTGTTCCTGAATAAGTTTCAAATTTTTTGGACTTCGTCTGAAACATGTTTGAAAGCTCAAATGTGTGGATCGACGCGAGCTCGATACACCCCATCGCCCATATCATCGATAAATATTTTCCTCCAGTTTCCAGTGTAAATTCTAATGAATCAACATGGCGCGTTATCCATCGCGTCGATGCCAACGATGTGGCATGTCGAGCGGTAAATGGATCTTTTCCCATCTTATATCAGCCTTTAAAACATGTAATTAAGCCATCCAAAATGCAATATTTACTCATTCTCTCTAGAATTTTTCAAGAACAAATCCTAGTTCATCACATTCAAGAATCAAAGTTCCAAGGAAATCCATCAATCTTTTAGAATTCAAGCTTTAAGGTATGACAAGTGTTCATCCAAGGGTCTCTTACACCCTTGGAGTCTAACAAACTCTTTTAAACTTCAAGTAAATTGATTTAATAATTTCCATGATTTGGATTCAAGTGTATTCATGATTATAATATTGATTGGGTTTCTATTCCATGATTAAGTGCAAGATTTATGTAAAAACAATTATTATGTATGTAGCATCATGTGAATTTATGTTAAAGCCTTGAAATTGTGATGATCATGTGTTGATTGGTACTATGTGCATATATAATGCCTTTCAAGTGTTTGATGAGTTGTTCATGTGAATTAAATAGTGAGATTATATCATGTTGGCATGTATACTTGTTCATTCCATTCAAGTGTTTGATAAAATGCCTCTATAGATGCATTATGAACAAGTGTGTATTTCTATATTATGCAAGGTCATGTGATGCTTTAGTTTTCATGCTATCGAGTTCTGGGGAAATTTAATACCCAACAATTTAGCTGTTTACCTAGAGCCATTGTTAGTTATAGAATAATCTCAGTTATATCATGATCAGTAGTACTCTCAGTCAGTTATAGAACTCAGAAAAAACTCAATAGACTCAGTATCAGTCCAGTCCAGTTCAGTATTCAGTTCAAACCTCAGTAAATTCAGTCAGTTAACAAAATTCACTAGTATTCCATCAGTCAATAAAATTTAGTGAACTCAGTTCAGTTCAGTTAAACAGTATAATTAGTAACAGTTCAGTCAAGCCTAGTATGAACTATGAATCAGCTCAGTGTCTCTTCAGTTGGGAGTAGGATTCAGCATCGAGCGAACCCGGGGATGGGGGCATTTTTGCCAGTAGAAGGTTTGATCGTTAGTAGGAATTCCTACGTTACAGAACTACATAGCCAGCGTAGGTTGAGATATCTTCCTGCCAGACTAGGGTTGATATATCTTATTTGAGTTTTCCTGTTAACGAGGGTTGACGAAAGAACTTTCTATCAGAGAGGGTTAACTCACAATTTTCTTTACTCGTGGAACGGTACTAACACCCTTCTAACTGGGGTTACAGGTTGGACCCCAATCTATCCTGAAAAGGGTATGTTTGTTAGATAATTACCTCCCAAAGTCTCAGTTTTAGTTCCAGTCTCAGTATATAACTTATTAAGTTCTACAGAATTAGGACTGTCATATATAGCCACTCAGTTTAAAACAAAACTCAGTACAGTTCCATAAAATTAGGACTTTCAGATACAATCATTTAGCTATTAGTTATACAGTATCAGTAAACTTAGATATCAGTAAATTAGTAATTCAAAACTCAGTATCCAGTGTTATCACGACCTCAGTTACAATTTACGTATCAAGGCATATACTCTCATTTAGTTATAGTTATGTTATTCAGTCAGTATTTTTCATGCATATGAACCCATGCATCTCATCTTATTTCACTTAGCATAAAAATACATTCCAAGTACTAACGCATACCTTTATTTGTGCTATGATGTCTTATATCATATGTTCAGACATACGAGCACCCGATCATACTTAGTTGCCCGATCTATTAGCAATAGACTAGTGGTGAGTCCTCATTGTTCTAGGACAGATTTATTATTATAGTATTTTAGTACTCAGTTTATTTTAGTAGTCGGAGTTAGTTGGGGACTTATCCCATCAACACCTTGTTTAGACAATAGAGGCTTTTCAGACTATAGTATTTTCAGACAGATGTTCTGTTTCAGTATTTATTTTAGATTTGAACCTTATGGCAAGTTTTGCATAATTACAGTATTACTATTTATTTATTGCAGCAGGTACCAGTCATGGGTTAGCTTGTGGTCCTTCGGGAATATGAGCACTGTGTAGCATCCGGGGTACAGACTCAGGGTGTTACAGGTCTTGATGACTATAACCTGAATTGCATGATGGATTGAATGAAGGAAATGACCTATTGAAATAGTTTAAGCAATGAAGGCTCCTATAAGGACCATGGGGTCATGTATAATGTTGAATTAGCTATGTGGTTAAAGTCCATAAGTGTTGTATAGAATTAATGTTGATGCATGTGCAAAGGATTAAAGTCCCAATGTTAACTAATAATATTTGTGATGGCTTGAGGTTGAAGTCCCTTTTCTTATGTAATGGCTTGAGGTTGGAGTCTCTTGCCCCATAAAATTGCTTGAGGTTAAAGTCCCTTGCATAAAGTGATCTCTTAAGGTTAATGTACCTCACCGAATAAAATGACTTGCGGTTAGAGTCCCTTGGCATGAGGTTAGAGTCCCTTGTCTAACAAATGGGTATGATGTTGGAGTCCCTTGCCTAGATGAATGTTCGTATGGTTAGAATACCTTGTTTGAATGATTATGTATGTGGTTAAAGTCCTTGGCTAATGAATGTGTGAATGTGGTTAAAGTCCTATGCTTAATGAGAAACCCTTAAATCTATAAGTGTGGAGGGTCGGAGTCCACCACTTCATATCTAATTAATGAATGTTCAAGAATATTATTGAGACGTGATTTCTTGGTTAGCATGTGATATACCTATATGTAAGGATAAGTGTATGGATATGATTGAATATGATATATTGACTTGTTGTTGAATAATGATTCTATCTTATCCTATCCTTGAGTTACATGCTAGCACTCCAACCTCTAACCATCTCTGGACGCTATGTCACCACGCTACATAGGGTCCAGAGCATCATCTTCTCTTCTTGCGCACTGATTAGGTGATCAAAGCAGTTCGTGCATTGACCTCAGAGTGGTGAGCTTCCTTATTTCGGAATACATTCATTCTTGGTCCCCCATCTTTAGACTTAGTCTCATTTTGACTTGGTTTGGCTATGTCGGGGGCTTTTCCCGACATATATATTTCTAAATATTGATTTGTATAAAGGTATTATGGATGAATGTGGACTTGGGTATATTGGCTAGTGTGTTGATATTTTTGAATGGTTAGGCATTGTTAAGTTGTGACTTCTAGTATTATTTCTGCTATTATTTTATGTGGTCGGGATTCACCCAACCCTTGTGATTGATGTGATGTTTGTGATGGGTTATCGGGGCGACCTCCGATTCATGTGGGCTTGAGGTGCCCATATGACATAGCCCAATTTCAGGGTATGTCAATAAACTCTTGGATCAATTTTGAATTTGATTGTATAAATAGTTTTTTATAGTGTCACTGTCATTTTTCCATGACTCGTCACTTTTGAGTATTTAATAAGCCTATATAATTGTTCAAATTTACCAAAATGGATGAAAATTTATAGAGTAATTAGAATTTAAATCAGGGATAAAATTGACAAAAAATAAAAACTTTATGTGAGGACTACCAAAATTCACATTCTCTTTTATATATAGTAATAAAGTAATACACACACATACATACACATATATACTAGTCGATGGAAACTTGTGTTGCACGTTTATTCCTAAATATTTAATATACTTAAATTGATGATGTGAATAATAATTTTGAAGTATAAAGAAGTGGTGTGTGTCTATATATGTATATATTTCCTCCATTCCTTTAGTTGCTCTATTTGGGTTGGGCACGCCCTTTAATAAACCCCTTACTCTTATAAAATTCAAAGTAATTCAACCTATATACCACTAATTAAATTTATACCTCTTTCGAAATTAATAATGGTTGCATTTATTGAACAAAGGCATAATCGAAAGATTTTGTTCAAACTATTCTTGAAAGATTAAAGGAGCAAGTATTTAGGATTATAAGCACAACCCAAATGTGCAAATAAAAATGAACGGGGGGAGTATTATTTGACTTTCTCTATGCTATAAAATAAAAATCAAAACATATAAAAAAAAAGTGACAACTTGTAAGAGGATTAGAAAATCTTGCAAATTTAATGTCACTTTAGTGATATATATAATCTATTAAGTTAAATATATGCATGTAATAAAAGTGTTTACCTCATAAATTAACAATTATGCACACTCATCCACCTCGAGATCAAATTCTTTAGCGACAGAATCACTCTCATTCTTTTAACTTCCCCACTTTTTACTTTGAAAATGTATATCGGATTGCCAATAATTACTTGTACATATCGATCTTATGGAGAGGAGAAGCGAACATAACGATATGAATTAAAACAGTATAAGATAGATGGTGCCAAATTAAATTATAAATAATGTGCAGTTCCCTCTCAAATGTCTTTTCAGAACATGCACCAAAAATGACTAACATAACTAAGTCCAACCTAGGCGTAACATTTACTCTTCTTTCAAAAAATTTCTTGAAAACGAAAGTACTTGGTACAACATACTCACGGCGTATGGTCACTGTCTATGCACAGAATGTTTTGTGCTAATATCCTGCCACTCTTAAGTTGTTTTGAAGGTCAAGTCTTATGTCGTTGTAACATTGTGTAATCCCATAAGTCGGGCTTGGGGAGAATAAAATGTAAGGAAACCATACCCTTATCTTTTCAGGACAGAGAGATTGTTACCCTCAACTCAAAAAATAATAAATTTAGACTAATTTGCTAAAATTTATACAGATTCTAGCTAATGAATATCTATCAGGATAACTATGAGATTGATCTTTCGATAGTTGAAAGGGTATGTCTAGCATAGAAAATTTACTATAGGGAAGGCCCTGCATTATTCGGTATTTATACTTGTAGGTTATATAGGCTGATAGCAAATCACTTGATAAATTAGTTGGCGTATGCCTAGCCAAACAACATCACACCATTATCGTTATTACAAAGAAATATTGAAAACACATTGAAACTCACAAATTTTTGTCTTCAATAGAATATACTATTGTATCAGAGCCACGTTATTTAAAAAGCGTACAAGTAGACAAGTGTTAATTTAGTTATGAGAAATGTTAATTGAATTATTAATTATGAGCTATTATTATTTACGTTGTTATTTATTTGTTAAAAATGTGAAGACCATTTAAAAATATAGAAGCTTTTAGAAAAATTAAAGAAACTTTAACTAGTCACTACCCAGAATATATGAAGTTAAATAAAACAAAAGAACCCCCCCCCCCCCCGGATTAGCTTATTTAATTACTTTATTATCTAGCAATGAGGAAAAATTAATAATTCATTTTAAATCTAGGAGAATGAGATATATACCACCTAATTATGATGAAATCAGATTTCGGTATCAACCAAAATATTTTAAATATTGTAAAGATGAATAATATAACAAAATTTCAAAAATATAAAGAACTAAAATAAATAATATCTGAAAAGCGGAGAGAATTAAAAATAAGAAAAGAAAGACTACAATATAACATGATTGTATGAGTATGTCAAAATCAATAAATTCACAAAAAAAAAAGAAATATCATATTTAGAATCACAAATAGATCGTCTAGAATATATATATCAATATGACCTATATAAATTTAAATAAAATGAACAAAGAAGAATATATAATAGACGAAAAAATATATGAAAATCACGAAGGATTAAAAATAAAAATAGTATTTTCTAATTTAGGAAGAAGATATAAGAAAATAGGTGAACATTTATACTTAATGTTAGAAAAAGAAGAATTAAAATTAAAAGATAAGTTGACAGCCACGTTAAGAATAGAAAAAGAAAAATGAAGAGATGGATAGAAAAAAATAGATAATATTAAACAACAAACTACAGAAGAAATACGAAAAATAGAAGAAACTAAAAATAGTTGGATTGCTGAACTAGAAAAAGAAGTACAAATGCTAAAAGACCTGTATAAAAAAACAGAAAGAAAAAAGAAAAAAAGGATAAAGAACAAAAATTATTAAACGAGATAAATCAATTTAAAGAAAAATGAGAAATAAAAAATAAAGAATTACCAACCAGTGAATTAGAAATAAATACAATAGATGCTGAAGAAACATATAATTATGACTCAGAAGATAGTGAAACATATACAGAAATTTTAATAAATATAGAAAAATTAGAAATTAATGAAAAACAAGAAGTAATTAATAAAGAAAACTTAGAAAATATAAACATGAAAATAAATATTCTTGATAAAGATGACAATGAAAATATAATACCTAGTACATTAGAAATAAGAAAACCTACATATTATTATTGATAACGCTCAATCTACAGCTCTCGTAGGAGTGTAAAGCGGTCGTTAGCAAATATAGAACCCAACTGGGTTGGGTATCGATCCCACAGAGAATAGCTTGGTCAACAAGTAAGTGAAATTATTAGACTTTTGATGCAAGTCTCGTAAGAATGGGGGGATTGTAATAAGTAACCAATAAAAGCTGAAAAATAGCAAAGTAAAAGAGAAAGATTGTCACGTTGGTTGTAAACAATGAGAATTGAAGCGTTGGGGTTATGTCCACCTTCAGAGGTATACGTCTCTATTGGCTATGAGTGTGTAGAGTCTTGACATGCAATTGCTTATAGAGAATTGTAGTCGATGGTAAATCCAAGCGTCTCTCGACCTAAACAAGGACTATTTCACTTTAACTCTCTCGAGCTTAAAGCGTGTCTAACGGTACGAATTCTCCAAGAGGTTAGTCCAGGTACGGCACTAGCTTTTTAATAGGAAAGGGTGTCCTACTACCTTGACATTATCTCTTTTCCAGACAAATAACCTTTCTCTCGAACAAGTTAAATGTTAGCCTGGCGTTGGTCTATGCGTCTTCTTTTCTAGACAAATAACCTTTCTCTCGAACAAGTTAGATGTTAGAATGGCGTGTTCTTGTGTTTGAACCGCAAAGGATGTAGATTTAAGATGAAGAGAATAATGATATAAGCAATATACGTGTCTTGAACTCACAAGCTCATAGCAATAGATAGTAACTCATTCGGCTTCCATAACCCCAACTAAGAGATTTAGTTACCCATGAATGCGAAGGATATCACGTTTTGCATGGTGGATGGCGTGAATAGTAGGTGTTTGGCGTGTGGTTTTGTGATTCCGTAGCAAGTAACGATTCTCTTGTTGTGGAATTTAAGAATAGAAGAATAGATTAGAAGTGTTTGTGGTGGAAGATGAGAGGGATGGAAGAAAATTAATTGTTGAATTAAGTGAAGAATGTATTGAATGCGGAATGTCTCTAAATCTCTAGCATGATAGGGTATTTATAATACTCCTATCCTACTCCTACTAATCTAATGAAATAAATAACCAAATCCTAATATACTAATGAAATCCTTGACCCAAATGTACTAGGGTAAGGTTACAAAATTATAATCCAAATAGAATAATGAAACACATAACCTAATTGCACTAGGTTAATGTATTATGGCAAAAATCCAGCTTTGTGTCTGTAAGTCCCCAAAGTCTTCAGAAATGCTGTTTTAGCCCGGGACAGATTTTCCATGCAGCAGATTTAGTCCTTTAGGCGTCCAGCTCCTTTCCATCTTGTTTGTGAGCTTTCTTTTGCGTCAAGTAAGCCATAAATTGCTGTATTTTGCATCATTTATACCTGAAACTTTCCTAATCACATTTGTTAGCTCATTTACAGGAAAAAGGACTAAAAGTGTATGAAATAGATAATTAGTTCTCAAAACTAGGCTAAAATATGGGCAAAATATATTGATATAGGCGCGTAAATTCGCCTATCATCAACACCCCACACTTAGAGCTTTGTTCGTCCTCGAACAACATATCATGTCCTTCTAAGCATCGACTTAAGGTTTTTACAGAAACAACACAAAACATTCTTTCAAGACAAGCACAACAATTATCAACGAAGAGTAGCTTTCCGATTATAAGTAGAAACAATTTAACCTCAAGCATAGACTCGTGATGGTGATCAACTCGCATGCAAACGTTAAGGTACATAGAATCATATACAACTACCCAAAACTCATCAACCATGTGTGTCTCACAATATAGTACCCATAATCACTCTCAAATATAGCATATTTTTCAAACATGGGTATCAAAGTGTCCTTGCTCTCGCTCTCACAAAGAATTCATATGTAGCAACTAATGACCATAAGCTTGCCCTTAATGTAGTACTCTACTAAATGTTGGAATGTTAAGATTAGGATCAAGTAGGTCTTTAGATGGTTGTAATGTAGGCTAAGGGACGGGTAGGACTATTTTGGCCAGAAATAGTGACTAAGTTCCTAAGCACTTTAATACATCACATTGTAACATTGACACTTTTTTCTTTCAACCTTTCTTGATTTTATTCTTCCACCCTTGTTTTTATCTTTTTGTTTTCCACTTTTAAGCACAACTCACTTTTCAGCTTTCTTTTCCTTTTTCTTCTCACAACATACCTCTTATGATAGCACTTTCTTTTTCATAACATATTCAAGCACCATTACAATTTAAAGCATCATACTCACCCAATTTCCTCTTATGTTGTCACATGACTTATTCACTTTAAAGCACTTAGGAATTTGGATCAAATTAGGTCTTTGAAAAAAATGGATTAGGCTTACATACAAGGTTGTCAAAGAAATAGGCTAAAGGCTCAAAAGGGTTTAACTAGGATGATTTACATGGGTAGGAAAAACTGAAGGTAAACATGTATAGGTTGCCAAAGAAGTGCCTAAATCATATCCTAAACTTCCATTCCTTATTTTCGCTTTGCATACATACCGGGCAAGTTCTAGCATCAGCCACAAACATAGAATATACTATTAATCTCACACACACAAGGCACATGGTCGACTTGATTGGTAGTAATATAGACTCTCAACCCAACAAGTGAAGGAATTGAATCACACACTATCACATAATGAGTCACAACTAGAGCCTAAATGTCTCAATAGTCACAATTGTAGCACATACTCTTGTTCTAATCTCATGCTGCCTATCAAAATAATTTCATGCGTAGCTAGAAAAAATTTTACTCCTACAAAATAAAAAAAACGTCACACGAAAAAAATCACAAAAAAATAAAAATTTGGACTCAAAACAAAATAAACAAGAGCAAACATACAAATATAGCATGCAGATTCTGCCGACACCCCACACTTAGACTAGACACTGCCCTCAGTGGAAAATAAAGTCGAAGAACCTGATTAGTCGGACTCTTCCTCAATGTCGGGGGTCATACCCCCTTCGTCCGAATCATCGTAAGAGTCATCGTCAGAGTTCTCCTCAGCATCAGAATCAGGCAGGCGTCTATCATCATCAGTTGGCACGTCATCATCAAGAGGTTCCTCGAAATATACTCCCACTCCACACATCTCCCGGGCATGTCTGTTCATTGGGTAGTCGTGGTCCAGCTGTTGGAGCTCTTCAGCAGTTGGAATACGTCCACCACTCATCATAGTGAATCTCGTCATGCCATAGAGATGACGGAAGAAACTCTCGTCACGAGCATGTCTCTCCGCAGTGGTAAGGTTGACTCCATGCGTTGTTTCAGCATCTTTGACCTTGGTGAGGTCAACCTTCTTTGGGGTATGTGGGAATTTGTGGTCAGCTGGTTCCTCTTCTATATCCTCCTTCCGCAACATTGCTGTCAACAAATTGCCGAATGTGAAATGGGACCTGCTGTGGAGTCTGGCTTTCCTCATGGTGGATCGAATGATTGCCCCAACGTTGATAGGGACATTTGTCATCAATGCATAAACCAGACACACTCTATCTCTCGATATCTTTGTGTATTGCGTCCCAGGAATAAGGCATGAGTTGACAATGCGCATCCAGATTCTTGCTTCCCTATTTAGTGGAGCATAGGGGAATGTGTTGTGACGGCCTGTTTCCTTATGTCTGCCCCATCTCGCCATCGATCTGCTTCCACAAAGCGTGTGTCTTATAGCTCTGTAAGGAGGCCTGCTGTACAGCTCCTTGTATGGTGCAGTGTCGACCGAAGGTAGGCCTAGAAACGAGTTGATCCAATCCGCTGTAAGCTGTAACACTTGGCCCCGAATTTTGACTTCGTTGCCTGTTGTGTTTGGCGACCAGTTGGCATAAAACTCTCTTGTCAAGTCAAGATTGCACTCTCCCATGTCACGGAAGATGAAATCCAGCTTCAAAGCCATAATCTTAGCCAACATTTGCGGCTCCTTCTTTGCTAAGGTCTCCTTGTTGATTAAGTCGACGTGCACATATTTCTTTTCCTTGTTGCTGCTGTACCATGCCTTGGCTTCTTCCTCAAGAACCCATTTGATTCCGAACATTCTGCGTGGTAGGTGTGCGGAAGATGATTCGCCTTGGTCTTTTCGGCTTCTCTTTTTGTCCTTGCGGGTTGTGGTAGCCTTCTCCTTGCCTTGCCTTGCTTTCGGTGCCATTGAACCTGAGACTAGAAATAATGTTAGATGCAGCACAATCGCACTTTAGACAATCTATATGCAAGCATTAGGGGTACCACCCCACACTTAATCTTGTTAACACAAATCAGTGAAGTGAAAGTGGTCGAGTACTCAGACTTCGTCGACATACGTCTTAGGATTGTATTCCGACAAGAAAATCAGCATGACATCACTTATGAACAGCCATTTGGACGTCTTTCATGGTGCATATAGCGATACTATAACATAGGAGTTACCACATGGAATTGCTATTCAAACAACCAACACTACCTCCTACGTCGATAGTCACTATAACCTTATCCCGATGGCCGGGATGGTGAATCATGCAAGCATCCAAACAACACTTTCAAGCAATATTCATAGCCATATATGTTCAGCAAGTATCATAACAATGCCATTGAAACAAAATTCAAGTCGGAAACAAGTCAAGAATTTCATTCGTATTCATTCAATCACACGATTTTTGCAACAATTATCCAATCACATGAACATCACCACTAATCTCACATGATTTAGCATTTAATAATAAGCATAGTAAAGTAGTACTTACGATAAATAGATGAAGAATAAGAGAGCACTTACTTGCTTGAAGATTGTGGAGAAAGTTGTTGTGGATTGGAAGAACAAAGGAAGAAAAATTTGAGAGGATTTGGGATGATATGCGGCGCCTTTAGGGTTGATTCTAATGTGTTTGTGAAATAAAAACAAGTCCCCTTTATATAGGAGGAGGATGGGTCGGGTTATGACCCATTTACAATCGGATTTGGGGACAAAATCACCCTATATGCGGCGCATATCCCTCGGCATATCACATGTATATGCGGCGCATTGTCCATGGCATAATGGGACATATGCGCCGCACATGGTATGGCATATCTAGGCATATGCGGCGCATATGGTATGGCATTTGGTCTCAGTATCTCAAATGCCATAGCATAGGCGGCGCATAGTCAAAAGCACACCTAGGAATAGGCGGCGCATAGGGTATAGCACACTAGATTCCGAGTCCTTAGGCTATAGAATAGGTTGTGCATCGTTCGTGGCCTATTTTTACCAAGGCCTAGCCTTCCTCGAAGCCTATTATGACGTGAGAAAGGCTCAATTCATAGCCTTATGCATCACCATTCCTAACTTACCGACTTTACCATACAATGCGACCAAATCGTCAATTGAAATCAATCTCCTCGTTGCATACTTCTTACACCTATATTTGCTCAAACAAATGAAAACGATTAGTACGATGGGTTGCCTCCCACCAAGCGCCTTAGTTTTGGTCGTGGCACGACTCTTATTTTTGGATTTTCATTTATCAAAAAGAAAAAAATACTAAAACGACAAAACGATGAAACAATAAAACGAAGGGTTGCCTCCCTTCTAGCGCCTTATTTATTGTCGTGGCTCGACGTAGTAATCTCGAGTACTTAGACTTCGTCGAGATAAGTGATGGCCATGTCATTCATCGAGTCAAGAGGACCGATATATGGCTTAACACGTTGGCCATTCACCTTGAAGATAACACCCTCATTATTTTCCAATTCGACTACTCCAGACGAGTAGACGTGGGTGACTTTAAATGGACCAGACCACTTTGATTTTAACTTACCTGGGAAGAGCTTGAATCTGGAGTTAAAGAGTAGCACCATGTCACCTTTTTGGAAGTGTCGTCGAACAATCCGCTGATCGTGATACTTCTTCATCCGCTCCTTGTATAAATCTGATCTTTCATATGCATGGAGACGGAATTCATCTAGCTCGTTCAGCTGCTCCAACCTCAGGTTCTTCACATCATCCCAATTCAGATTTAAGTGCTTCAATGCCCATAATGCCTTGTATTCAAGCTCGATGGGTAGATGACAAGCCTTCCCATAAACTAGCTGATAAGGTGACATGCCAATGGGTGTCTTGAATGCAGTCCTATACGCCCATAGTGCATCATCTAGCTTCCGAGACCAATCCTTCCGATTCGCATTGACCGTCTTGGCCAGGATTTGCTTGATCTCACGATTGGAAACCTCTACTTGTCCACTAGTTTGGGGATGATAAGGCGTAGCTACCTTGTGTTGCTTGACTCCATACTTGGCCAATACAGATTTGAATAGCTTGTTGCAGAAGTGAGATCCTCCATCACTTATGATAGTACGAGGTACCCCAAAGCGAGAGAAGATATTCTTCTTTAAGAACGCTACAACACGCTTTCCTTCGTTATCGGCCAATGCTACAGCTTCAACCCATTTCGACACATAATCCACAGCAACCAAGATGTACTTCATTCCAAACGAATTCACGAATGGTCCCATGAAATCAATACCCCATACATCAAAGAGTTCTACCTCCAGAATTGTGGACATGGGCATTTCATGGTGTTTTGAAATAGCACCTTGACGTTGGCATTGGTCACACCTTCTCACATAGTCGTGTGCATCTCTGAATATTGTAGGCCAATAATAACCACTTTGCAAGACTTTTCTTGCTGTTCGATTCCCTGCATGATGGCCTCCAACTTGCGAAGTGTGGCATGCTTCTAATATAGTGGGCACTTCTTCATGGGATATACATCGTCGAATGATACCATCCGCGCATCTTCGAAACAAATAAGGCTCATCCCAATAATAGTGCTGAACGTCATGCATAAACTTCCTCCTCTGGTGGTAAGATAAATTGGAAGGTAACACATTACTCACCACGAAATTTGCAAAGTCGGCATACCATGGTAAGTTCTCCATTGTTGTCGCTAGTATCTCCTCGTCAGGGAATGCATCACCAATCTGATTTTCTGATTGCGCCACATACTCATTCTCAAGTCTAGATAGGTGATCAGCCACTTGGTTCTCGCAACCTCTTCTATCTTTGACTTCGAAATCAAACTCTTGCAGCAGCAACACCCATCGAATCAGCCTTGGTTTTGCATCCTTCTTTGTCATTAGATACCTAAGAGCTGCATGGTCTGTATGAACGATCACTTTAGTACCTAATAGGTAGGCGCGAAACTTCTCAAACGCATACACAACCGCTAATAGCTCTTGTTCAGTGACGGTGTAGTTCCTTTGGGCTTCATTGAGGACCTTACTCGCATAGTAGATAGGATGAAATAATTTCTCCCTTCTCTGTCCAAGAACAGCACCAACGGCTACACCACTAGCATCACACATGACTTCGAACGGGAGCGTCCAATCTGGTGTTACCATGATAGGGGCTTCAACGAGTTTTTCTTTAAGGCATTCAAATGCCTTTAAGCAATCATCATTAAAGTCAAACTTCGCATCTTTCTCCAATAGCTTGCATAATGGACTAGAAATTTTGGAGAAGTCTTTGATGAATCTTCGATAAAACCCAGCATGGCCAAGAAAACTACGAACTCCCTTCACCGAAATTGGAGGTGGTAGCTTCTCAATTACCTCTATTTTGGCGCGATCAACCTCTATCCCTCTTTCGGAGATCTTGTGCCCAAGAACAATTCCTTCTTTTACCATGAAGTGGCACTTCTCCCAATTCAGCACAAGGTTGAACTCTACACATCTTTGTAATGCCATGCTTAAATTCACCAAACATGCTTCGAAAGACTCCCCAACAACTGAAAAGTCGTCCATAAATACCTCCAAAGTGTCTTCTACCATATCAGAGAAAATAGACATCATACATCGCTGAAAGGTGGCTGGTGCATTACATAACCCGAATGGCATCCGTTTGAAGGCAAACGTACCATATGGGCATGTAAACGTTGTCTTCTCTTGGTCTTCTGGTGCAATAAAAATCTGATTATAACCTGAATAACCATCAAGAAAGCAAAACCATCCTTTTCCCGCTAATCGATCTAGCATTTGGTCCATAAATGGCATGGGGAAGTGATCCTTGAGAGTCCAAGAATTCAGCTTGCGGTAGTCCATGCATACTCTCCATCCAGTGACGGGCCTGAGTGGAATAAGCTCATTCTTTGCATTCGCAACCACCGTCATACCTCCTTTCTTGGGAACACATTGTACTGGGCTTACCCATGTACTATCAGAAATAGGATACACAACTCCTGCGTCTAACCACTTGATAATCTCCTTCTTCACCACCTCTTGCATTGGTGGGTTTAGACGTCTTTGGTGTTCGATGGTGGGTGTGCACTTTTCTTGGAGCTGAATTTTATGAGTGCAAATCCCAGGTGGAATACCAAGGATATCCGCAATGGTCCATCCAATAGCTTTAATATACTTGCGTAAAATTGCAATAAGAGCTGCAACTTGTTGCTCACCTAAATCGGCTGCCACTATGACTGGAAGAGTGTTTCCGCTTCCTAAGAATGCATACTTCAAATGGCTTGGCAGCTCCTTTAATTCTAATGTGGGTGGTTCTTCAATAGATGGCTTAGCTGGTGGTGTGGGTCGATTCTTGAGATCAAGATCCAGCTTCTTAGGAGGACAGCGATATGCTCCTAATCCCGATAGAGCACAAATATCATCTTCAGAAATTTCAGCATCATCATCATCTTCTTCCATGAGCAAAACCTCTAAAGGATCATCAAGAATTTGCTCTTCAGCAAGTAACTCATCCTCGTCATCAACGACAACATCAGCCACAGAAAATACACTTAGATCTTTGGGTTGCTTCATTGATTTGCAAACATCAAAGCGCACCACTTCATCATTTATTCGGAATGAAAGCTCATTAGCTCTCAAATCTATGAGCACACTTCCCGTAGCAAGGAAAGGGCGTCCCAAGATTATGGGAACCTCTGAATCTGCTTCGCAATCCAAGATGACAAAGTCTGCTGGAAATATGAATGAAGATACCTTCACCAAGACATCGCATAGAATACCAACCGGTCGTTTTACCGACCTATCCGCCATAACAAGCTTCATATTAGTTGGTGTAGGATCTCCTAACCCCAACTTCTTGTAGATTGATAATGGCATCAAGTTGATGCTGGCTCCTAAGTCACATAATGCTTTAGCAAAGTCCAAAGATCCGACGGTGCAAGGAATAGTGAAAGCTCCGGGGTCGGCCTTCTTCTGAACTATGGATCGGGTAGCTATTGCACTACAATGATGCACATCTTCTTTCAGCTCATAGCTTGCTGCCCTCTTTTTAGTCAAAATATCTTTCATAAACTTCGCATACCCAGGCATTTGTTCAAGTGCCTCTACCAATGGGACATTAATAGTTAGCTGCTTCAACATGGTCATAAATTTGCTGAACTTAGTGTCATCGGCCACCTTCTTCAACCTTTGTGGAAAAGGTGGTGGTGGGTATGGAAGTGTTCTTTCCATGGCTTTCTTCTCCTCTTGCTTCCGTTTATTATTTTTTTCAGGCTGCACGTCACTAGGCAACACGTCCTTGACGTTGGAAGTGGATATTGCGGCGTCTTCCCTAGTGGCGTCACTAGGCATGGCGTCCATGTCTGTTGTTCTGTCAACTACTTGCTTGCCTTCTGCTGAAGTTTCCAGCACCTTACCACTCCTCGTAGTGATGGCCATGCATGACCCATCAGTCCTTGGATTTTGCACCGTATCGCTAGGCAAGGTGCCGGCTTTTCTTTGGTTGAGTGCTGCTGAAAGTTGACTGAATTGCTGCTCTAGTTGCTTGATAGAAGTGGAATGAGAATCAACTAATTGCTTCATGGAGGCCAAATCGTCAATCACCTCCTTAACTCCCGCGCTCGTTGCTTCCACTCCTTTCAATAACTTGGCCATCATGTCTTCCATAGAATTAGATGTGGTGGTATCACGTCTACCAGGGGGAACGTACAAACCACTATTTTCATTATTTTTCTTCCAACTACCTTGGTCTTTACCTCCAGATTTATCATAATAGTTCCGACCTTGGTTTCCTTGGGCATTCCCACGGAAACCCCCCTGATTGTTCAAGTAGTTGGCCTCCTCTTCTGAATCAGATTCGTCTCTTTCTTTTGACGCAATAGATTTCACTTTTTCAGTCTTCCCTAATAGATGCTTTGTAAGAAGATCCATTTGGGTTTTCATGTGCGCCATATCTTGATCACGTTCTTCTTCTCTCCTTCTTTGATCTGCAGACATGCCAATAGATAAAGTGGGGCTTGCTACCTCAGAATCCCTGGTATGCCAAGCTCTACTTTGTTTCGTCATACGATCTAGCATGTTGCTTGCTTGACCAAAGGTGAGGTCCATAAAAGAACCTCCAGCTGCGTTGTCCACCACTGGTTTAGTTACTGAATTCAAGGCTCTATATAAGATCTCCATGAGGTGAACATTAGTCATGTGATGGTTTGGGCATCTCACTAGCTTTGTCTTGAACCTCTCCCATGTTTCGTGAAGAGCTTCAGAGGGAAGCTGACGAAAGTTGCTGATTTCATCTCTCAATTGAGCCCTCTTGGATGGCGGAAAGAATCTTTCTAGGAAAGCGTCTCTCAATTGCCTCCAATTTGTAATAGAATCAGGAGTCAGCCCATTCAACCATAATGTTGCCTCCCCAGACAGAGACAATGGAAATAGACGTAATCGAATAGCATTCTGACCAACTCCAGGATTGTCAAAAGACTTGCATGTAGAAATAAAGTTGATGAGATGCATATTCGGATCATCGCCTGCTAGTCCACCAAATAATCCCTTGAGTTGCAATAACTGAATCATGGTGCTAGTGATGTTGAACTTGGCTCCGGGCGCTAATGGTGGTGGAATTATAGCTCCAGTGGCTCCGGCACCATCAAGATCATCATCATCATCGTCGAAAGCTGGTTGCAAAGGTTGGCGATCATATCTGTACCGAGCTTGTCGACCTCGTCTGTTGGCAGGTGTTGCCATTTCAGCGCCATGCCTTGGGTTGATCAACTCGTCATCTCCTAAATCTTCATCGTCAGGATTTGTTGCTCGTCCAGGATTATCAATGTTTTGTTGTTGGACTTGAGCAGCGGCAAGAGCAGCTAATCTTGCTTGCTCGTGTTGAGCAGCCATCCTGTCGATTTCCGCTTGTGCTTCCATTCTTCTAATTCGTTGCGGTTCCGGATTGATTGGTAATAACGGTTGACCAGAACTTCTGGTATGGGGCATGCACTAAAAGAAAAACCTGCAATAAACAAAAACAAAAACTAAACGTAAAAGTACGAGAATCTTTGACCAAAGGGTCTAGTAATTTTCACGAACTTGATTGACACTCGTATTCCCCGGCAACGGCGCCAATTTTTGATAACGCTCAATCTACAGCTCTCGTAGGAGTGTAAAGCGGTCGTTAGCAAATATAGAACCCAACTGGGTTGGGTATCGATCCCACAGAGAATAGCTTGGTCAACAAGTAAGTGAAATTATTAGACTTTTGATGCAAGTCTCGTAAGAATGGGGGGATTGTAATAAGTAACCAATAAAAGCTGAAAAATAGCAAAGTAAAAGAGAAAGATTGTCACGTTGGTTGTAAACAATGAGAATTGAAGCGTTGGGGTTATGTCCACCTTCAGAGGTATACGTCTCTATTGGCTATGAGTGTGTAGAGTCTTGACATGCAATTGCTTATAGAGAATTGTAGTCGATGGTAAATCCAAGCGTCTCTCGACCTAAACAAGGACTATTTCACTTTAACTCTCTCGAGCTTAAAGCGTGTCTAACGGTACGAATTCTCCAAGAGGTTAGTCCAGGTACGGCACTAGCTTTTTAATAGGAAAGGGTGTCCTACTACCTTGACATTATCTCTTTTCCAGACAAATAACCTTTCTCTCGAACAAGTTAAATGTTAGCCTGGCGTTGGTCTATGCGTCTTCTTTTCTAGACAAATAACCTTTCTCTCGAACAAGTTAGATGTTAGAATGGCGTGTTCTTGTGTTTGAACCGCAAAGGATGTAGATTTAAGATGAAGAGAATAATGATATAAGCAATATACGTGTCTTGAACTCACAAGCTCATAGCAATAGATAGTAACTCATTCGGCTTCCATAACCCCAACTAAGAGATTTAGTTACCCATGAATACGAAGGATATCACGTTTTGCATGGTGGATGGCGTGAATAGTAGGTGTTTGGCGTGTGGTTTTGTGATTCCGTAGCAAGTAACGATTCTCTTGTTGTGGAATTTAAGAATAGAAGAATAGATTAGAAGTGTTTGTGGTGGAAGATGAGAGGGATGGAAGAAAATTAATTGTTGAATTAAGTGAAGAATGTATTGAATGCGGAATGTCTCTAAATCTCTAGCATGATAGGGTATTTATAATACTCCTATCCTACTCCTACTAATCTAATGAAATAAATAACCAAATCCTAATATACTAATGAAATCCTTGACCCAAATGTACTAGGGTAAGGTTACAAAATTATAATCCAAATAGAATAATGAAACACATAACCTAATTGCACTAGGTTAATGTATTATGGCAAAAATCCAGCTTTGTGTCTGTAAGTCCCCAAAGTCTTCAGAAATGTTGTTTTAGCCCGGGACAGATTTTCCATGCAGCAGATTTAGTCCTTTAGGCGTCCAGCTCCTTTCCATCTTGTTTGTGAGCTTTCTTTTGCGTCAAGTAAGCCATAAATTGCTGTATTTTGCATCATTTATACCTGAAACTTTCCTAATCACATTTGTTAGCTCATTTACAGGAAAAAGGACTAAAAGTGTATGAAATAGATAATTAGTTCTCAAAACTAGGCTAAAATATGGGCAAAATATATTGATATAGGCGCGTAAATTCGCCTATCATCAATTATAAAGATAAGTTTAAAAAATTTAACCTAAAAATGAATATAACAAATGGACACCAAAACAGATAATTAATAAAAATTATAACTTCTTAGACTTAGACTGTGTAATAGATACAGATAAAACGATACAATTATGGATAGGATATATAGCAAAACAACTATTAGACAAATGGTATAAATAAAATAGATACATCAGAATATATAGAAAGAACACTAATAGGAACAACAAAATTATGGTTTTTAAATTTAACTGAAGAAAGTAAAAAGGTATTAAGAGATGATTAAAAAATGGAAGGAACAACAGTAACTAAACTAACACCTATAGACATGTTGAAAAAATATGAAATAGCTATAAGAGATGAATTTAGCAATATGACAACAGCAGAAGAAGAACAAAATAAAGAAAAAGATATAAATAGAAATTTAATGTTAAAACTAGCAATATGTAATATATGCTATATAGATGAGTATACGTGCGCATTTAAAAATACTACTATAAAGGAACATATAATACAGAAGAAAGTAAAGAAGTAAGAAGATTATATTTTAGTAAATTACCTGAACCATTTATTTTAAAAATAATAAAGAGTTGGGATGAAGCAAACATAGTAGATACTCTAGAAGCAAGAATAAAATTTCTACAACAATGGTATAGAAATTTATGTGAAAAATACAGAGAAGTAATGAAAATGGAAAAAACATTAATAAAAAATTTAGAATATTGAAAAAATAAAATAACACCTCAATTTGGATGTTAAGAAAGATATTATAAGAAAAGAAAAAGACATAAGAAATATAAGAAATACGAAAAATCAAAATATAAATATAAGAAACCAAGAAAAAGATATTATGTAAAAAATTATAAACATAAAAGACCATATAGGAAAAAGAAATCTATAAAAGAATGTACTTGTTATAATTGTGAAAAACTAGAACATTTAGCTAGAGATTGTAAAATGCCTAATAACCCAAAAAGAAACAAATATCAGAAATAAAGATAGAAAATACAGAATATATGCAAATAGATTATATAGATTACGAATTAGAAAGTGACGATAGTATATATGAAATTTCGGAGAAGAAACAAATAATGAAATAGATAGTAAATCAGATGAATCAAATGACTGAAGAAGATATAAAAATGAATCAAATAACTGAAGAAGATATAAAAATAATAACAAAGGATGAATACTTAAATGAAGAAGGAACAGATCAAAAAATAATATTTGATAATAATATATTTGATGAAATAAAAGAAAAAGAATTAGATTTAAGTGCAGAAAAAATATTTAAAATACCAACAATAAAAAACATATTTAGTAGACGAAAAGAAGAATACTACGTAGTAAGCCAAAAAGAACATGTAATAGACTGTAGATATGCAAAAGGAAGAGCTAGTATACCTCTAGTAACAAAAAGAATAATTAATAAAGAAATAAATGATATAAAAAGTAAAGACCCAATTTAATATGTACACCTTGGAGGAACAGAGATATTAATAAAAGCATGTTTTAGAGAAGGAATCGATACACCAATAGAATTATATTTAGCAGATGATAGAATTATAAAACCTATAGAAAAAAGTATAATAACTGTCATTAAAGGAAATTTAATATATCAAAAATTTAAATTTATAATAAGTGCGAATTATTCAGTAGCAATAACAGATAAAAACATATATAAATCATTAGTATTATATTGAAAAATAGCAGGAATAGAACTAACCACAGGAAGTAAAATATTTACAGCAAGATGTAAAAATCTATATGTATTAACAACAAAACATAAAATAACGGGAAAAATAAAATTAATAAAATACAAATAGAAAGTCCTTTCGAACAATTTGTAAAAGCAATTGATAACAATGATTATAGTTACGAAGACAAAGATATAGAAAAAGATTTAGAAATAATAAATGATAGAATAAGTACAACAAAAAGAATAGCTGAAAAAATCAGAATCATCAAAAAGAACAAACTATGAAATAACTTCAACAGTTAATCTAACTCAATATTATATAATGGGAACAAAAAATGAAAAAGAATATTTAATACTCCTAAATACAGGACAAGAAGAAAATTATATAGCAAAATATTTAGTAAAAAATGAATAAATAAAATCTAATAGTAATATATGCGCAGATTTACGAAAAAGTTTAATAACTATTAAGGATACAACAGAAAAAGAAATAATAATAGGAATTAGAAAAATAAAAATAGAATTTGAAATAAAAGTAGATATGCAAAAACAACAGACATAATATTAGGAATAAAATTGTTAGAACAAGTAAAACCATACAATATAGAACATACACAATTAACAATAACATATAATAAAGAAAAATTATTAATAAAAAGAACTTAGACATGATATGAACATATATGTATTAATAAAGATAATAGTAGAAGAATATTACAATAGATATTATACGCTTATGATAGATACAGGAGCAGAAGCCAATTTATATAGATATAATTGTTTACCAAATAGTAAATAGGATAAATTAAAAACACCAATAATAGTTAAGAGGATTTAATAACGAAGGAAACTTAATTAATTATAAAGCTAGAAATGTAAAAATACAAGTATGGGATAAGATATTAACAATAGAAGAAATCTATAATTATGAACTAACAATAAAAGAATGCTTTTCCCATATATAATAACTAGAACATACTGGTGGTTTACAACACCATGTAAACAAAAGGTAAGAGCAAAAAGAGTTATTAATAGAATAAAATAAAAAACTGATTGGATAAAAGGAAGTGAAAAAATCACACAAAAATTAGAAAATATAAAAAATACTGAAGACACAATAGAACTAGTTATTTTTTCAATAAATAAAGAAGAAATAACTATATTTTTAATAGATAAGGTAGAAATAATAAAGAAAAACTTAAGACAATTATACAGTGAAGATCCATTAAAAGGATGGAAAAAACATAAAACTACTGTAAAAATTGAACTAATAGATAAAAATAACATAATAACCCAAAAACCATTAACATATAACTTTGATGATATAAAAGAATTTAAAATGCATATAGATGAATTATTAGAAAACAATATATACAAAAAAGTAATAGTAAACTCAATAGTCCAGCATTTATAGTAAATAAACATAGTGAACAAAAAAAGAGGTAAAAGTTGAATGGTTATTGATTATAGAAACTTAAATGCAAAAACTATGATATATAATTATCCAATACCAAATAAAATAGTAAAAATCAGACAAATACAAGGATATAATTACTTTAGTAAATTTGATTGTAAATCAAGATTTTACCATTTAAAGTTAGAAGAAGAATCTAAGAAGTTAACTGTATTTACAGTACCACAAGGATTTTATGAATGGAATGTGTTACCATTTGGATATAAAAATGCACCAGGTAGATACCAACACTTTATGAATAATTATTTTAAACAACTACCTAATTGTATAGTATACATAGATGATATAATATTATATACAAAAACCAAAGAGGAACATTTAAAACTATTAGAACAATTTACAGATATAATAGAAAAATTGGGAATAAGTTTAAGTGAAAAGAAAGTTGAAATTATGAAAAACCAGATAGAATTTTTAGGAATACAAATAGATAAAAGCGGAGTAAAAATGCAACAACATATAATAACAAAAATAATAAATTCAAAAGAAGAATTAGATAAAAAAAAAATTACAATTATTTTTAGGATTAGTAAACGAAGTAAGAGAATATATACCAAAATTAACAGAAAACCTAGAGCCATTACAGAAAAATTTTTAAAAGGATGTAGAGTATAAATACAACGAAGAAGATAAAAAACAAGTTCAGAAAATAAAAATACTTTGTAAAGAATTACCAAAATTACAATTCCCAAACGAAAATAAAAAATTTACATATATAATAGAAGCAGACACAAGCGAATATAGTTATAGAGGAGTACTTAGATATAGATATGAAGAAGAAAAATTAGAACATCATTGTAGATACTACTCAGGTACGTTTAATGAAACAGAAATAAAATGGAAAATAAACAGAAAAGAAGTATGTTCATTATATAAATGTTTATTAGCATTTGAGCCATATATTGTATATAACAAGTTTATTGTACGAACAGATAATACACAGGTACGTTGGTGGTTAACAAAGAAAATACAAAATTCATTTACAACGAAAGAGATTTAGAGACTAATATTAAATATATTAAACTTTACATTTATAATTGCAGTAATCAAAACTAACAAGAATGTCATTGCAGATTACATATCAAGACAAAGCTGCACAAATTGATATAATAGAAGATGATGCTTTAGAAAAGATACTCAAAACCCTAACTACGCTTTCAATGAAAGTGGACAGTAGTGGTAATGAAATAGAAAAGCTAAAGACTAATGAAGTTAAACCAAAATCTAAAGCTATGAATCAGATAACTCAGCAGTGTGCAAAGCTATGTCGATAGGAAGACATCAAAATTCCAGAGCTAAAGGAGACGTTGGGACACTCCATAAAACCCATAATGTTTATCAATCTACAATTGTAGGTACAAGAAAAGGTGTTATTGGACAAAGATATCAGAACATGAATATGAACAAGATATTTGAAAAACCATTTATACCAAAAACACAAAAAGACCCCTTGTCCATACCCGCATAAACTACCACATATCGAGAAAGTTTAAACCAAGAAAGAAAAGCCTATAACCATATAACTCGAGCATACATAGAAAATATCCATAAAATACAGACTTATCTAAACCTTAACCCCAGAGCTACAAAAATCCATGAACCAAACTATATAACCCAAAAATTGCAAGGTTACAAGTTAATCGCACTACCAAAAACCAATCCAAGCTTAGTTAAAACTTATTTCAGTTATGGATTATTAAATACCGTATATGCCCAAGAAGGAGATGAACTAACAGCTATACCAGAATTATATAGAGCATTCGCCACTTATAAGAAAATAACAAAAGAAAATCTATTTTTTATAAAGTTTTATACTGCACCAACAGAGATATTATATGATGAGATCAAACCAGCTATACAAGTTATAAAAATAGGATTAACCAGAGATATGATTCTACCGGAAGATATTGTTCAACAGCCAGAAATACCTAAAGTTGAGATACCTAATTTTTTATACAAATAAACGAATTATTGGAATATCTACAATTGTTCAAGAATTAGCAAATAATTATATCAACGAAAACCCTATATGGAGTTATTATTCAAGAGACCATCAAATGATTTATTCAAATTCAAGGGAGCTACGACAGATAGATATGAAAGAAGCTTGACAATGGATTCTAACATTACTTAATCTAGAAAAACAACCAACTGCAATAGCAATTAAGAAGGGATTTATTTCAGAAGAATTATTAACAAGATATTGCAAGTTAATTGGACACAAATATCAAGACCATTTATGTTTGAGATGTAATAAAGAAGATAATATTATCCTGGAAGTTCAACTAAAATAAAAGAAGATAAGAACGCCAGCTGGAAGATAGAAAAAAGATAAAAAGCAATGGAGCAATAATGAAAAAATAAAGAAAAAAGAAGACAAGATAGAAAGCAACATGCGAATAGTTTTCTTGACTTTACTTTACGTAAAGATATTGTATAGATTTATTAGGTTAGAATTTTTTGGCAAGTGCCATTATTAAAGTTTTGTCTTTTTATACTTTAAGTCTAGTCTAGTCTAGTTTAGCTTAAGTCTAGTCCTTTTCTACTTTTGAAAAGGAAGACTTTTTTGTAAAGATATGCAGTTTACGTGTAAAATGTGTAAAGCAGAAATAGTTCTTTTCCTAGTATAAATATGTAAGTCATCCGGCTAAGTTAAAGGTAAGACATTCATGTATTGAAAGCAAGCCTTCTCTTTTGTACACAATAAACTTTTAAATATTTAATAAAATCAGATATATTTCTAAGGAAAAGCTATGGATGAACAAAGTCCAGAGTTATCAAATGTACCAGAACAGGTATATTCATTTATAATTATGAATAGTTAAATTCATAAATTCCTAACAATCATAATATGATAAAATAAGTTCATGTTAGTTACTATATAGTAGAATTATTCGAAGAATAATACGTTACAAAGTTTATTAGCAAAGAGAAAAAGGAGAAAATCCCTAAGGATTATGCCATCCTAAAGGTGAAACCGGTGAGGCAAGAAAGCCGTGATAAGTGAGTAGCCAGAGTAGAGGCGCTGTTTAAGAAAAAAATATCCAGGCTACCATGCTAATAGTGACAGAGTAACATAATTATTTAAGAATAATCTAGTACATAGTAATCTAAAATGATCATATTTTGTTATGTATATGATTGAAGGGAATATTTTGAAATAACATCATATGAAAAAGAATGACTACCTACTTATCCAATGAAATGATAGATAAATTCAAAATACTTGTTTTGTATGTACTTAACGATATAAAAATAGTAGATATAAGAAAGATCATATGGGAAAAAATATTTGATAAATATACTATGACTAGAATAAATTACATACCACACCTACCTACCTACTCCTATATATACCTACATGCCAAACCTACGCATCAACCATGATAAACTACGTAGAATATTGGAAAATGAATATAAAAATATACAATTAATAGAAAAACTAATGAAAACAAATTTAGAAGAATAAATGAGAACTAAAAATATAAAATATATAGAATACCTTAATAAAAATATGAAAGAATTAAAAAGATTAAAACAAACAACTAAAGAATATTATAAAAAAGCAAATGACAGATAACTTTAAAATACGTGTTTTATATATACTTAGAGATATAGAAATTATAGATATAAAGAAAATAATATGGGAAAAGATATGTAATTATGAAGAAGAAGAAGAGTTATTAAGTTCTATAAAAAAACTTATACCTATATAATGAAAACTACTACTCATATTTAGACAGTTACTATTCAGATGGATACTATAAAAAATTACACCTATATAATGAAAGCTACTGCTCATATTTAGATAGTTATTATTCAGATAGATATTATAAAGATTAAAAATGTTAGAATATATTAAAAAAGTTAGAGAAAAACAAAGTTGCCTATACGAAGAAATTAATTATAGAAACCATCTTAGAAGAGGAAGAAAATAATTAAAAGAAAGATTAATTTGGATAGATAAAGCCATAAAATAACTAGAGTTAAAAGATAGTTTAGAATATGATTTAGACATAGAATTATTCATAGAAGAAAAAGACAAGATAATTAGCGAAATAGATAACCTAGAATTTAATATCAGATATAGTACAATTAGAATAAATTATTACAAAGAAATTTGCAGTATTACAACTACTTTAGGATAAAATGGTAAACTATGAATACTTAAAATATTGTAGAAAAGATATGGAGGAAATAGTATTAACAGAAATACTTATGAAAGAGAATCTACTTGACTATCTAAAAACTAGAAATATGGAACATATAGAATACCTTAAAAATAATATAGAAGAATTAATAAGGTTAAAACAAAAAACTAAGGAATATTATAACATTGCATTTCAATTAACATGATAAAACTAGTAAGTACTAGTTATCCACGCAAATTACCCAATTTATCCGCACCCCCCCTACAATTGTAATATTTCTAAGGCCTTCACACTTTTAATATAGTATAGATAGATATAGATATGTGTGTATCTTTTTAAAAGACAAAATAAATAAACATAGCAGGGTCAAACACAGACTAGAGAGTGTAATCATGAAATTATACCTAGTGTTTGGTCTTGAATTTTATCCGCGCTATATAAGTTCTATGCTTTCTTATAAGACAAATTTTGTAGTCAATTGAACAAGATTACTGTATTATAATGTCTTAAATGTTTCCTTTATGGACAAGAACTAAGATTTATATTTAATAGACAACAACCCTAAGTTCTAAATTTTTTTCTGTAAGACGTAAACTTCTTGTCAATTGAACATATTCACTATCTTAAAATGTTCTGAGCATCTGCCTTATAGGCAAAAGTTTGAACATCTTCCTTATGGGAGACATATCTAACTTTTGCCTATAAGGCAAAACTTATGATCAATTAGGAAATTTACTTTTTTTGAGATATTATAAAAGTCATTATGTCAGTCTTAAGAGAAAAAATTAAAATATTTATCTTATAAGCAAAATTTATTAAGCAGAGTCAAAAAGTCAGAACCTCCTTATAATACCCCGAGAATCCCAACCGATAGTAGAACCATGATTCAAGCTCATGTTAAATAAATAGTAGTGAGTTGATAGTTTTATGATCAATTTTCATGTGTATTAAGGCCTTAAATACATCGTATCTATTAGATGAATCAAAACATCCCTTACCGATTGAATTCTTGAGAAGGACACTGCCATAGTCAAATTCAAACAAGAATATCTACAATTCTACAAATAATTTTTGATCTCATGACCCACCAACAGATATATAATTGAATTATCTTTCAAAATATACCAATTTTGCCAAAATTCAATATTGGAGTAAGAAGTTATGTCTGTTTTACTGAGAGCTGTCCGAGCAGTCCAGGAGTGACGGACAAGCTGATGGACCATCAGGTTAGTGACGGCCCATCACTTTGGCCATCAAAAATGAAGCAGTAAGGCCCTTTTATGGACCAAAAGTGATGGTGGGAGTGGTGGTTAGTCACCAGAGTGACGGTCTGTTACTCTGTCTGTCAGAATTGTTCGAGACAGCGTTGAAGCACCGTTTTAAAGTGGTTTTTGGGTCTTTTTTCACCCTATTTAATACCTAATCACCCCAAATCAAATCTCATAACTTCTCCTTCATCCAAAACATCAAATTAGGGTTTATTTCCAATATTTAAACCCTTATTTCTTCTTTAAGAAAAATCAAGAGAAATCAAGAAATCAAGAATCTCTCTAAGAACCTTCAAGAAAAAGGTTTTCCCAAGGTATGTAGATGTTGATTATTGGGTCCCTTTCATCCAAGAAGCTCAATTACCCTTTTTTAAATCTCAAAGATTTATGTTTATGAATTTTTAATGATTCTTGTGAGTTTTGATTCATGTTTGTCTACAAGAATCAAGTCTTGGCCTTAGTATGTGGTATTTGTGTGGTAAATGGATTATATACTTGTTGTTGATGTTGAATGATCTCCAAGATGGGATATTTATGTGGTTTTTACGAATTTATGATAATATATAAGTTGAAAACATGTAAATTTGGTTGTTCATGATGAGTAGTTGGGTTATTAGACTTATGCCTAGGTTGTGCATGTGAGGTGTTCGATAAAATATCTAAGAGACTAGAAATCAAGCATTGTAGTTAAATTGTGATCTAATGACAAATGCATGCTACACCCTTATGAAAACAATGACTTCTAAGATATCGTTATGTGTTATGGTTGTTGATGAAATGTTCGTGAAGCTAGGTCGATGGATGTATGGCATGTTGTTATATGCCCTCCCCTTCATGTATAAGACTTTGAGAACTATGAGTGTCATGAAATGCCCTAGTTAATGAATTGTACCATGATAGTGTAAAATCCCCAAATAAGTGTGAGCATATGCATGTCCAGTGTTTGTTAAAGGACCTTAGTGAACAAGTGGAGATGTGATAGTAGTAAATTCCCCAATTATGTGCTCTTTGATAAATGCTAAGTTTTTAATACATGCCAAGTGGTTAGAAAGTAAGTTATGAAATGATAGTATGAAGTTTCCCCAAGCCATGTGATATCCAAACATATGTCAAGACAGATATAGGTATAAAATAGTTGAGGTAAAACCTTGTTGAATAGAGTACGATCTAATAGTATGTTTCCCCTATGTTATTATATGATTATTATTCCGAGATTCTTAAAGAGACCCTTTGGTGATTGTGATAATGAATGGATTATGGTGATGATGTAAGCATGATTATGTTTCACTTTTATGTTATCGAGTCCTGGGGTATTTATACCCGATAATAGAGCTGTTGTCTAGAGCCGATGTCAGTTTTGCGATAATTCCAATCGAGCCACGATTCTCAAAACTCAGTGAACTACAGAACTCTATATCCTCAGATAAGTGTAGAACATAAGAAAACTCTGTAATCTCAGAAATCTGTGTAATCACTGTATCGCTAGTAATCTAGCCTCAGTCCTATAAATTAGCTCAGAGCTAATAGTATTCAAATGATTCAATTCTAATCTCAGAAGTGATTTGAGTAATCTATTCAAGCTCTGTATCATCAGTCAGATACCATGATTCGATACTTTTTTCCGTCAGATACGGAACTAAGTAATCTCAGTGTAACCCAGTCAGATCTCTTGAGAAATATGATCAGTATCAAATTTATCTTAGTCTAAGTTCAGTTAAAAATTACATCAGTGTCTTTCAGTTGGGAGTAGGATTCAGCACCGAGTGAGCTTAAGGATGGAACTCACCTACTAGTAGAGGGTGTGATTCTTAGAAGCAATCCTTGCACTCCCAAACTACGTAGCCATCATAGGTTGAGACATCATACCTACTAGTTGAGGGTAGATGAGGTGACTTGACCTATTAGATGAGGGATCCACCATTCTTATTTGAGTACCTAATAGATATGGGTCAAATAAAGTTGTCTTTACCAGTGGTACGGTACTGACACCCTTCTAATTAGGGCACAGGTTGGACCCCGACTTATCTAGGTGGGGAATGTCAGTTAGAAGACTACTTCCCACAGTCTCAAATAGCCCAAAAAACCCCGGAGCCATTCTTTGATAGGAAGAACAATTCGTTACTGGGAGTGATGGTTAGTCACCACAGTTCTCTAGAGTCTTCTCTGATAACATACAATTCAGACTCCGATGTGACATCGAATTCTTCAAATGGTTCGAATGCACTGGTAGAATGGGAAACCAGAATGAATCCCTTAATGTCATCATCAACAAATGGAGTACGTGAATCTAGCTTTAAAGCTAATCTTTACAGCAAGTTTGATATGAAGTCGGGTTTCTGGCAAATCCAAATTGCCGATAAAGATAAATATAAGACTGCCTTCAACGTCCCTTTTGGGCACTACGAATGGAATGTCTTACCATTCGGGCTTAAGAATGCTCCCTCCGAATTTCAGAATATTATGAATAATATTTTCAATCCTTATTCTTACATGTCAATTGTTTATATTGATGATGTGCTAATCTTTTCTGAAAACATTGATTCTCATTTTAAGCACCTTAATACTTTCTTTAAGATTGTTAAACTAAATGGTTTGGTCGTTAGCGCCAAGAAAATGAAGTTGTTCCAAACTTCTATTCGATTTTTAGGTCATGATCTGCACCAAGGTAGTTATAAGCCTATTTGTAGAGCCATTGAGTTCTCTTCCAAATTTCCTGATGAAATCACGGATAAAACCCAACTTCAAAGGTTTCTAGGAAGCCTTAATTATGTTGCAGATTTCATTCCACATATTAGATAGGTCTGTGAACCTTTGTATAAACGTCTTAAGAAAAATCCAGTCCTGTGGAGTTCTGACCAAACCAATGCAGTCATAAGAATTAAGTCTTTAGTACAACACCTTCCCTGTCTAGGTATTCCAAACCCTAAAGCTTTTATGATTGTAGAAACGGATGCTTCAGATATAGGGTATGGAGGTATCCTGAAACAAAGGGTCGACACCAATTCCCCTGAACAACTTGTTCGATTTACTTCTGGGGTTTGGAACCCAGCTCAAAAGAATTATAGCATTGTGAAAAAGGAAGTTTTATCTATAGTGCTATGTATCACAAAGTTTCAAGATGATCTTGTAAACAAAGAATTTTTATTACGAGTTGACTGCAAGTCAGCCAAAGAAATCTTGCAAAAAAATGTAAAAAATTTAGTTTCAAAACAGATATTTGCTAGATGGCAAGCTCTCCTATCTAGCTTTGATTTCCAAATTGAATTTATCAAAGGAGAAAATAACTCCCTCCCCGATTTTCTAATAAGAGAATTTTTACAGGGCCGTGAGACCAACAAATATGGGGAAAGTCCCCATAAGAACCAAGCAGGAACAATCCAGAATGGTTCGACCATTTGATCCTCCCTCAACATTGGCAAATCCATTACGACCAACAGTCCCACAGAGGCCTACACTCAAGGCGGAAATACAATCGCCACTCCAAAATAGATATTCTACTTTGACGAAATTCCCAAAGCTCTCTCCACCAATGCCCACAAAATTGGTAGATTTGAAAACCAACCTGCCCTTAGAAAAAGGACAATCAGCCAGCTCATCGGTACAGACTAAACAAAGTTATGCTATGAAGGCCTCAGAGACCTTTGCTCAAGCCGTTGATCCCACAGCGATTAAATCAGTACCACCTTCTCCAACAAAAGAAGAATTCAAATTTGTCACCACCCAGGTGATGCCAATGATGGCTCTAGATAAGGAATATGAAGGATACCCTCTAGAGCACCTCATACGACCAGTTTACAATGACAAAAATTTTGTGGATACTGATAATCCACTTAAGACCAGAAGATATTACGAAGCCATACTGGTAGATACCGACTCCATTGAAGTCAAACATACAATGAATGAATGGAATCCAGATCATATTGATTACTCCCGATTCACTATCAAGAAGGTATTAACCCCTTTTAGCTGGTATGCAGATCATCTGCATACTCCCAATGTTTTGTTTATGCCTCATAGGCCACAAACCTATAATTGGTTCGACTATAGATCGGCTTGGTTCAATTTCCTATATGTTCGACCAGGACATACTTGGTTCGTCAAATATTGCCCAGCCATGGTAGAATCAGTTATACCTCGATGGTTCTATGAATGGTGGATGATTTAAAAATCAGTTTCATTATCTACATGTTGGACTTGTTCAAGTAGACTTCTCCTAGCAAACGGACTTCTAAAAAGGAGTCTTATAAACCTAGTAGAAAGACTAATCAAAAATCTTCCAAAGCTTCCAAAACTAAAGATACTTGTTGGACTTGTGGCAAAACTAGCCATAGAGCTAAAGATTGAAAATCCAGCAAGAAAAAGAAGATCAACCAACTTGATCTACCTGACGAAGCTAAAGAAAAATTATTCTCCATTATGGAAGATTCTTCCGAAGATTCAGACTCCTACTCTTCTTCAAGCGAAGACTTTAGCGACGAAGAATTTATCAATGCCGCTTACGAGTCTGATCAATCCCAGTCGGGGCAAGAATGTGCCTGTAAAGGTACTTTCTGTACTTGCTCAAACAAAATGATTAATGTCATCTCAGGAAATCCCAGGGAAATCCTGTTTGACATAATTGAACATATTCCTAACGATGAGCAACGGAGCAAGTATCTCCATGAAGTCAAAAAACTTATGCTTTCTCATGAAGAAAGACCCCCTAAACCTATTATTCAGCCTTTTAGCATGAAACAGGTTATGGCTAAATTTAGCACACCTACGGAGCCTACCATTTCTGACCTCAAAGGAGAAATTTCTTCTGTCAAAAGAGAAGTTAGAAACCTTAAAATCACTGTTAATTGGTGGGAGTGATGGTTAGTCACCAGAGTTGGCTAACGAATTGTTCATCAAGTATAGGCCATCAAGTATGATTATCTGTAAATTCAAAGATCCATTGCTAGATAGGCCAATCTCAAAATCAGTCATCAGATCTCAAAATTAGTTATCAAGTAGTATTATTATCCACAGATTCAGATACTACCTGCTAGATAGGGTTGATCTCAGTTTCAGTCAATCATTCTTATTATTAGCAGATTCAGAGGCAACCTGTTAGCTAGGGTTGCTATCAGTTTCAGAGGCTTCAGATACTCGTAGTCTCAGTATGTCCAAAAATTTTAGAATTTCAGTATATTCAGTATTAGTTACTAGAGTTATTCTGAGTATGCTCAGTGACAGTATGCGACGTATGTTCAGTAATTACAGATTCTTTATGTATGCTAATCCAGCTCTTGCATATTATTCAGTTAAGTTGTGTTCATGCATAAGCCCTTGCATTTAGCCTTACCTCGTCTACATACTCGGTACATTTTTGTACTGATGCATTTGCGCTATGTTATTTTATTTGACACCATAGGTTTAGAGGCACAGGATCCAGGGTATCCCCATCAGTTCAATCCCAGTCAGCAGCAGTAGTAGTGAGTCCTCTTCTTTCAAGGACGAATCTTAGTTTACTATTATTGCATCATATTTTGTTTATTTTCAGTTGACGATTTAGTTGGGGACATGTCCCATCAACCCATAGTTCAGACAGTTTAGACGCTTTTCAGATGGATGTTAATGTATTAGTATTCAGTTTTGAGTTTTTAGTATGTGCAGATGTATTGAATCTTATGGCCAGTTTTCGTATTTATTTAAGATATTATGTAGTGTATAGGTACAAATATCAGTAAAGGATTAGCTTGTGGTCCTTCGGGTCCATAAGCACCGTGTGATGTCTCGGGATGGGATCTCGGGGCGTTACACTCCTCTTATGAATGCCATTTTTGTAAATTTTTTTATGCGAAACAAAGCCGGGGGTCTATTGGAATCAACCTCTCTACTTCTTCAGAGGTAGTGGTATAGACTGTGTACACTTTACCCTCCTAGACCTCACTATTTGAGAATATACTAGATTTGTTATTGTTGTTATTTTTATGGGAAACAAAACATCAAACTATCCATTTTAGGATTATTTCAGGACTTAACCAGACTGTAATTCCTGCCAATAGTTGTGTGGCCTAAAGCCCCACCAAAATAGCAAAATGTCCAGGAGAATGGTAATTTACCTTTTTAGTAGCCAATTGGTTGCATACTAGTATTTTTTGGGTCGTCATCATCATCCGCATAATAAATGAATTGAAAGGTGACACTTTTTACTGTGCATTTACTCAACTATCAAATTGTTTACCTTTTTTTTTTACCTTATGTTAGAAAGTTTTGACCAAATAAGTTATTATTTAAATTAATTTATAAAAATAGTACTTTTCTTTGAAACGTTATAAAATTAATGTAAACTTACTTGATAGTGACGTATTAGGTTATATTTTATATTAATAAATAAATAAATTTAATTTAATTGATTGACGACGTTAAAGTTGGAATCGTTAATGATAGTAACGTTTTTGGCTTAAAATGTTAACGTGGGTAATGAGTCTCTACAACTTTGTCATATCAAAATATTTGTAGGAAATTTATCGTCAAAGTCGTTATTATTAATCATATTTTAAAACTAGAACATTTCTCTGAGTAACAATTCTATCGAACCAAATTAGAATATTTATAAATATATATATATATATATATATATATATATATATATATATACTGGTTAGTATAATGTTATATTTGATAAAAAGATTTGAAAATAATGATAATTTAAGTATTTTTTGTTAAGAGTGTATTGAAAGGTAAGAAGGACTTTTGACCAAGTTTACCAAAAATTGTTAATTGAATCACGGACATCCAATAAAAAGGAAGTCAACAATAAATAAGTAATATGACAATTTTAAAATATGTACGCACAATATTTTTAAATTTCAAAGTATTCATATTTGTAGGGTAAAAAATATTTTTTTCATTTAACGTGTGACCGTAGAAGAATAAATTAACGACTCTTATTACTGATGTGTTTAAGCGTGTTTTAATACCCATTTGATTCACTATATATACTCGATCAATGAAACCTTATGTATGATCCAACAAGTAATTCCCTCCCAGAAAAGAGGTAGTCATTACATCATAATTTTTTCCAACATTTAGTTCTAGTCAAATAACTTTAGATATTTTACTAAATTTATTCTTCTTAGCAAAGTACAATTTAGACTAGTGTGTGTAATGATAAATTTGAATTTGACACTTAGTCGATTTAAAAAATAAAAGATCACACAATTAAATTTTAATTTTATTTCTGAAATTGTTACTCATAGTAATGTTTTACCCTTAAACGTGATTCATAATAATGACTTTAATGATAAATTTTGTAGAAATATTTTGATTTGGCAGAGTTACAAAGTCTCGTTACTGATAGTAACACTTTAAGTCAAAAATGTCACCGTCAGTAACGATTCCTATTTTAACGTCATCAGCCTTAAACGTGATTCATAATAATGACTTTAATGTTAAATTTTGTACAAATATTTAATGTGTCAGAGTTACAAAATCTCGTTACTGACAGTAACACTTTAAGATAAAAATATTACTGTTAGTAACGATTCCTACTTTAACGCCATCAACCAATTACTTTTTGGTTTGTTTACAATCTAAAATAAAATATAGTCTGATATGTTACTGTCAAGTATATTTATACTAGTTTTGTAAAATAATAATAAAAACATACTATTTTGTTGAAATGATTTAAATAATAGCTTATTTTGATCAAAACTTCCTTGATGTTGCTTGATAAATAGTTCAAGTTTCAACCCAATTCTTATGTGCATTGGGTATTTAGTATTTTATCTATTTTTTTTCTCTTGTGGGTAATAGTTCATTTATAAAATTTCTTCTGTAAAAGGGGTTCAGGAAAAGGCTGAACACAAGGATATGATTTGAATTGGTGCAGAATTTAAGAAAAAATAAAATTTTTAAAGCTTGATGTGTTAAACATACAGTATTATCTCTCTAACAGTAAAATTTATGAAACTTGTGGTCTTAAATCTATACAACAACAAAGTTACTTATGATCAACTCTAGAAGGTTGTCATTCTTTTTTAAAAGAAAACATAAACTATCACATAATAATACTTTCTAGTATATAGTTTCTGTACAAATGAGGAATTGTGTTCAAATTCCACACTAAAAATGTAGCACGCATACTCTGAAATCATGTTCATAAGGTTTAAGTTATAACTGAACACAAATTAGTAGGACTTCTTAATTTATTGTTCTGAAATCATGTTCATAAGGTCTAAGTTATAATTAAACTCAAATTAGTAGGACTTCCTTATTTTATAGTGGTAATGTTAGCTTGTATATGTCCACTACTATACTAGGGACCGGGTCCCTTAACAGATTTGTACAACAGATTAACAATAGATGAAGTCTAATGTAAAAAGGCAAACAACAACAAGGGTCAAGAGACTAGGTCCTTTGGCAGACAGTTGCAACACTTTAAAAAATTAACTTAGATGCAAGAATAGAAAATGGAACATGATATTTACATAAAAAAACTCCTTGCTCAAGAAATAAAAAACCATGACTTATCTCACAGGATTTCTAGCATCTCACAGGATTCCAGCAACACCACTACTCCAAAGACTAATGTGATTACATACTCCAATAATCATAAGGATTAAACTCTTAATCCTAACTCCTTGGAATAAATATACTACAAGATTGATGTAGCCACTCTACCACACCCCCCATGTCAACTAACTCTAGTCAACACTCTCACGTAACTCTACCCAAGACTTGCGTAGGAATTCTACTACATACTTCAAGCCAATTAACTCTAGTTGACACTTCTAGGTAAATTTACCCAAGAAACACACAAAAAAAAGAGAACCCAATGTCATTAATCTTTAGTTTATGCACCTAACTAACTCTAGTTATGACGACACAACCTAAAGAAATAGACAAGATCAAATATCTACTATCATTTGTAACATATGAGTAAATTTATCACTTTAAGAACAAAAGATACAATACTTAATAAAACAACAAGGCTGAAGCAGCAAACCGATCAAGTCCTTTTGTTGAAATAAGCAATGTTCTTTGTAAGAAGATGGTTTTTTCTCTAAGAGAATTTTTTCAAACTATTGCAAAAAGTAGGTTTTGCTATTGTAACTTTAGCTTCTGTAAGAGAGAGAAAAAACTAGGCATATTCCCATTGTTTGAGGTTGGATAGGCATGTTGTGCCTCTGCTATAGTTCCACCAACCACCTGTAGGAAGGTACAAATCTACAATTGTATCAAGTTGGCTTCAGAAGTTCAATGATCGATAGACCTGGTTCCTCATCTGTTCCTGTGAAATCAGAATAATATAAAGAATAGTTAGAACTTGTTCCCCTTTTGAAATCTTGATTTTCTTGTTCCTTTTTAGAACGGTTTGGTGTGGGTACCTATTGTTCATCAAGTTCCTAAGTATATTTGTTAAATAATCAAAACAAAGCATAGTACCTAAAACACCCTAGGTTTTGTCCCTTGAAAAATTCTTGAGCTTTAAGATTACTGTCCTAGTAACGATTCATCATGCGAGTCATATGGTGTGGCTACGAGTCAAGTGACCCTAGTAGTGAGGTGTCCAGTGTATGGTAGTTGGGGTTCTGTTAAGGTTACAACTTGGTGGTACGAGTCATTAAGGGTGGTGACGAGTTGTTAGGACAAACCTTAATCAAATCAAAAACTTAGTGACTTGACTTGGATTTAAGTACGGGTGGATCACTAATATCCTTTAGGATAGGTTATGATTGGTAGGGTTGAGTCGTATGTTTTCTAGTTCTAACCTCATGGGTTCTGTCTTGGATACGACTAGACCAATTGAGTCACATGGTCAGGTCAAAATTGGGGATCATGGAGTCATATGGTGGATAGTATATGGATGTCCAACCTATTATATTGGTGATGACTCAAGGGTATGATTCATATGATATGGTGATGAGTCAAAGGGTCATCTCGTAACCAAGGATGATTTTTTACAGCTTTAAGTTAGGGGCACTTTACATATTTCTCACCCAAAACCCTTAAGACCCCACGTCCCTATAACACATTTTTGTCATTCATCCCACACTTTACAAGATTAAACATCCTCTTTACTCTCTCAAATCCTCTCAAGAAAAATTGGCTACATTTTTTCCAAAGTGGTCATCTAAGGGCTTAAGGATCAATTTCTCTCCGTGAATCTTTGTAATTCAGGCATGTGACTTTTTCCTCATTGTTAGTTTACTAAATGTATATGTTTAAAATATTTTTCATAAATCATTAATGGTGGTTTTGAAACCAAGGTTGAGATTTAATTGCATATCATTGAATATTATTTTCTATGGTTTAAATTGTGGTTATACATGTTTTAGTTATTGGTTTTGCATATGTGGGTGCATGGGAATGGTGATTTGATTGAGGGGTCATGGTTGAACCCTAAAATATGATGAATTTGTCTTTTTTAATGGCTTGCCCTCAACTTGTTTGTGAAATTTTCAATGAAAATGATATTATCACAAGTTGAATTGTGTTTTTGAACTAAGACTTCGGCATAACCATGAAAATAATTAATGAAGAAATTTATAATGACTTGGATGGCCATAAATTAAATTGAATTGAAAACCTTATAGGGTACACAAAAATCCCCAAAGTGATTTTAACAATGGAGTTGGTGGGGTACATAGAAATCCCCAAAGTGTTGGCTAATGACATTGCTTGCAAGCTATAGTCAGGATGACGATCCACTTTATAATGCCTTAATAATTGACTCCTGGAATTGGTGGTTTGGTTATGTGCTAAATATTTTAATATGGCGATAATGGGTATTGTGAGAGCTAGCCGTGAAGGTGTGTGACCATAGGACGAACACTAAAAACTCATATTTGCCGACATGAGGGTTGGTATTGGTGACCTTAGGTTTGCAGGGAACATAGGATTCCCCCAAGTCTATACTTGTACATATGTATCATGGAGGAGAATGGTAACAGGAATCCCTAACCCTTAAGATATCTTTGGTTTGTGTGGCTACATGCACTGGGGCTCGTTCAGGCGATAACACTGGACCCATATAGCCCGTGGGTGGATTTATGATGGTAAAACTACACAATTCAGGTTATGATTTTAAATGCATGCTAAACCTTGTTACCTATCCCAGTACGATAGATGTATATATGTGATTGCATATGGATATGTAATTTGGTTTTTAATAATGACATTATTTTATCTTTATCCCTGAGTTATATTCTAGAGTTCACTCTGCTAACCATCTTCAAGCGTTGTATACCAAGCGATACAGGAACCGACCATAATACTATTTCTCTTTCTCAGTGACTTGGATTCGGGGACAGCTTTTGAGTCAGATTGAAGTAGTGAGCTTCAATACTCCAGAAGACCCCATTTCATATTATGGACTTCTTTTCATTATTGTTATTTCTTTGGTTTTTGGTTTTGGATATGGTCTAGGGCATGTCCCGACTAGATATTCTTTAGTTTTCGTTAGAAGCTTTGTCATAATACTATGGGCATAGGCAGTGTCGGTATTAGTATTGGCTTTGGCATTGGCATTGGCATTGGTATTGGCATTGGTATTGGTATTGGCATTGGTATTAGCATTGGTTGGACACCTTTTTGTGATGGTTTGTTTATATGTCAAAATTCGTCAAACATGGGGTGTAGGGTGGTTAACGGTGGGGCATTAGGGTGGTCTTTGGTCCTAGTTGGGCTTGAGACGCTCGACATGACTAGGCCCTAGTTCGGGTCGTTTCAGTACCATAGCAACTATAAATCATCAATTTTTTCCTTTTTGATGTTGGCAAACACATGAAACAAGTTCCTTCTTTGAGGACCAGATTTGCCCAAAACATTTGCACATACTCAACTTCATGAACTAGTTGCAATTCACTGTAACAATGCTAACAAACACTTGTTGACCATCTACTCATATATCTTAGATACCATGTCGCTCCGTGAGGTTTTTCATTCATAAAAACTACATGTACATTAATATCTCTTTTTTTTATGATGACAAACTATTTTCCCTATCTACTAGGACACTTCAGTTATATTCCTCTTTCGAACAGATTCCCTTAGCATACATCTTCAGTCACATTTCCATGTCTACCAGGTCCATTCATCTTCCTTCACAACAAGTCCCTAATAATGAATCATGAATGATTTACATGTCATTAGCACACATCTTTCTTATTTAGGCATTATAAGAAAGTATTAACAATAAACCAAATAAAGCAAAGTCCATACTAGGTTAATTCATGGTCACTGAGGCAACAGTAACACAAGTGAACAAATCCAAAATAAGGAAGAAAAGATAGAAGAAAAAGAAAACATATCATTCATAATTCATAGGAGCAATATCATAAATATTACATTAAGTAACAATACATGAAGAATCGTTCACATTAGCCATAGAGCCAAAAAGAAAAAAGAACACCACGAGGAAAGAAACAAAAAGGATTAGGAGGTAGGGGGCTTAGAAAAAAGAGAGTACATGACTATGTTCAGACCCTCATGTTCAGAAGCATGAGCGGTGAAATGTACCAGTAGAGCATCAGTAGTACCAGGTCCTTCAAAAGAACCCTGTTGAACAACCACTGTTAATTGGGCAATCTCTATATTGCATTTGGCCAATAGTATAGTCATGTCTTCCAGGTCAGAATTAAACATGTCCTATGTAGCAATAAAATCTGGCACTAGTCACTTGGACTTGTCCCAACTTTCCCTTCCACATATTCACACTCTGTCATTAGTGGTAGTAAATATTTACTTTGCAGAATCATGCATCCCCTTTCCATATATCACCTTGAAGTGATCAAACACCATGTTAAGAAGAATTCATACGCCAGTCCATGCCTACCATATTTCACTGTCATTATCTCATACATGTTCTCTAATATGATTGCAAGATGATTCACAACTTCAAACTTTCTCAGTGATTCCATAAAGAATAGGCCGTTGTAGAAGCAACAATATATTTTTTAGTATGAGGTAGTAGGACCTTTTTGACCAACTCGAACAACAAATAAAACTTTCTTTTGAGATTCTTTATAAGTATACCAGCACCAATCAGGACACTAAATCATATCATCTTCACAAACTGAGTAGGAGCCATCTTTGTCAAAGAGATGGTCTCCTCCAAAACTACATCTAGAATTTATCCAATAGTAGTTTCATCAATATAAGTCTCAATGCCACATACATTTAAGATTAGGTTCAAACAAACCTTAGAAAATACCATCCCATAGTAGAACTCTCGAACTTTTTTCCCATGAGCATTAGGAATAGGCAAGTCAAATAAATTAAACTATTCTTTGAATTTAACAAGCTTAACCAATGCTGATATATCAGGACTGTCAAAGACCTTGGGATCAAATTCCCTTATTTTGAGAACTTTTTGCTTTGTAATTTTTTTCAAAGCGGTACCTGGTCGCTTTGTGAGCTTGACCACCTGTACAAGGGTAGTGGAATCAGTCTTAGGACTAGGTCCTTTTGAATGAGAAACTCTCTTCCTCTTGACTGTAGTAGACTTATACACAATAGCCTCCCTGGATTTAATACTTTTCATCATAGTGGTCTTAACAGTAACTGTTCCTTTTCTTATCATAGTTGTTCTTACAGCAACATCAAAATCAATTCCACCTTCTTATAGACATCCTCTACAACAATAATCTTGTTTGGAGAAACAACAATCTCATTAAATATAGAGACTTTTCTCAACTGACATTTATGAGTGGTGGAAGATTTGTTTACTTTCATAGCACCTCTCATAAACCTTTTTTCTACTCCTTGAGTACTATAACTTCGTACAACCTTTTTAAGAACATTAGTTTTCACTTTCCCATTTGACCCTCTTTGTCTAAACCTTTTTTTCTTTTCAAAAGTTCTCTATTTTGGTCATCAACTAAATCTATTCTTTCTTCAAGAATATTTTAAGGATTTCTTTTTTATCTAGAAAATAATCATCAAATATATGCTCATTGATCAGCGTCCAAACTACACTTCCAATAGAAGATAAAGTGCTCACTGTCAAGTAAACCAACCTAACTCATGTCGGGGTTAAATCCTTGAGGAAACATGGAATTATATCTCTCATTTGCTTGAATCAATGGGCAGTGCAGAAAGTAAATGAAGGGTTTACAGTAGTAATATCGAATAAGTAATAGAATTCAACTTTGGTTTTAATCACTCGTAGACGAATACTAGGACTGTGTTTGTAATACCTAATATTATAATTAGCTCAGCTCAGCTTCTAGTTGCATGCATAAGAGGCTTAAAGCCTAAAAATTTCACTAAGTGCTGGGGACTTAGTCATTTGTAAGGCCTCTTAACTTCGACAATTTTTATATTGGTCTTTCCAACCCTAAAATATTGGTTTTTGAGTTGATTCATGTTCAAGGATGTAAGGAGCATGTCTCGAAGAAGTTTTGAATTTTTTGGATGAGGATTGAGTCATGTTTGGATCATGAATCTACCAGCTCACCGCGATAGTATCGCATCGCGGTGTGATTCGTAATGGCACATTCATCGAGTCGTGGTAAGTATGTAAACTATAGTCCAATTATAAATTTAATTACCTGAGGGGTAATTATGGTTTTCCCCTCAATCCAGCTCATCATATCATAACTTATATCACTAGTTAGGGCGTTCTTTGCCCCTCTTCTTCAATTTTTCTCTCAAAGAAACCCTATTCATCTCCCAAGAACATTAATTCAATTACTTCTCTCCAAGAAAACCAAGAATTCAAGTTCCTAAATCCAAGAACCTTCAAGAAAGCATCAAGATGGTGTTTGTCCTTTAATATTAAGGGTTTAAGGTATGTAGGAGTTCATCCATGGGTCCTCTTTCATCTATAGAGCCCAAGAACCCTTTTTGATTTTAAATTATAAGTTTTACATATTTCAAGTTAAATTATCTCCATGAATCTCTTGTTGATTTTAATTATGAGTGATGGTTTCATATGTTTTCAAGTAGAATAAATCACATCATGTTTGAGTATTGAAATTTCCATACCATGTTCAATTGATTTTAGGATGAATCCCTAAGTTATAAATTTAGCCATGTTATCCTATTGTCTTCCCATGTTTAAGATATTCCCATGTTCAAGTCCATGATTTCCCAAGTGTTTGATGACATATCTATTTTTTGAGTCTTTGCACCATGATTCAATCCCAAAGTTTTAGGCTTTAATATTGTATTTTATACTCAGTCAGTGCTGGTGGATTATGAACACCCGATACTAATGTGATTTATATAAATTAAGCTTTTTAAGTACTCAGACAATTAATCCATGAATCTTATCAGTATACGCAAATATATACATTCATGATGAGCATTATAAGTTTATGTGTTATTAATTATCCCAAAATTTGTATGCACTGTTATTTTCAAAATACCATAACTTGAGCTTATGAGTTATTAATTAACAGTGCATTCACCAGTTAGTATTCCATTGTCATTTAGTTAAGATTGGGATTTAGCATTGAGAGAACCCAGGGATGGGGCCACTCCTGCCAATTTAGGGTTTGACCCTTAGTAGCAATCCCTGAGTTATAGAACTACATATCCAGCATAGGTTTGGGATGTCTTCCTGCCAGTTTAGGATTGACACATATCTCATGATTTATCCTTCCAATATTGGATGACTCATTAGTCCTTTGGGACACCATTTTAGTGGATCCACACATCCAAATTAGTACGCATGGTATGGTGCTGACACCTTTCTAACTGGGGTTGCAGGTTGGACCTTGATTAGCTCATATTAGGGCATGTCGGTTACATGATACCTCCTACAGTCTTAGTATAGTATTCGGTATAGTTTTAGTTTAGGTTTGCTTGGCCAAAGCATACAGACTTTCAGTTATTAATTTATCAGATTTTAGTCTTTCAGTTTATAGATTATTTCAGAAATATGTTTATGCTTGTTCTAGCATTCTCAGATATTATATTTTCATGCATCCATGTTCAGTTATCCCATGTTGTTCTGTTAGTCCTTATCTTATATGCACATTTTCAGTCCAATTATTCAGACTAACTTCAGTTCAGTATTACATGATCAATATTCAGTCATTAGTTAGTCAGTTTTTGGATATCAGTAGTCCATGTTCATATATCAGCTACTCAGTATGTAGGCACTAGTTATCTCATTTTGTTAGATTTCAATCATTTCATTTCCCAGAAAATAGTTATTTAAGTAATTAGATTAGCTAAGTACATGTATTTTTGGTTTTATATGTTCATGTATTCATGTTTTACCATACCCTAACTTTAACTCTACTTATTCTACAAAAAGTAAAGTTTTAAAAAGCTAAATATAGTGATTCACTAGCTTATCAAATTATGTTTGTTACTCGTGTTTTAAGATATTTCAGCTTTCAATTTATTTGGGTCTCTTGGTGAGTCTACTTACACTTAGCATGCATATTTTAAGATTACGTATAAAATCAGTTTTACTTATTACAATCACTCTCTTTTACTTAGTATATTCTAGAAGTACTAATCCACATATACGTATGTCTGGCTACATTGTTTCATAATATAGGTACCAGTTGTTGCCCATGATTAGACAGTTGCAGTTTCCAGCCGTAGGTGATCAGTTTTTTCTACTTTGGAAACTCCAGTCAAATGTAATTCATGTAATTCATCTTTTTATTATTCATATGTATTGATTAGTGGTAGTTGGAGGCATGTCCATCTATCTATAGTTAATATAGTAGAGGCTTCATAGATGTCAATCTGAGTCAGTCTTACAATTTCAATTCTCTTTTCAATTTTATCAGATGCTAAATTGTATCAATATTATATTTTTGCCAAATTTTATCATGTCGATATTTTCACATGGCAGAACCAGCTATTTGATATACTAAAATTAGTTGATCAAGCAGTATGCCAGTTCATGGGTTAGCTTGAGATCACTTGTGGTTCCAAGCACCATGTTATGACTAGGGGTAGTCTCAGATCATGACAAACTTTGTATCAGAGCCCAAAGTTCAAGTGTCCTAAGGTGTCTATAAAGCCATGTCTAGTAGAGTCTTACGTAACGGTACAGAGACATCTGTACTTTTTTTTAGAGGCTATACGACATTTAAGAAATGTTTCCCTTCTTTTATGTCTCAGATCGTGCAGTAGAATTTTTCTCTAAGAAACTTATATAGATTCTTATCTTGCTCTATTCATGCCATCTCTTCCTTATTTTTGAGGTAACTGAAACAGTGAAGCTCAAATTCCTACATATAAAACTTTCTTAGATAGTCCCCGTAGATAGTTATGGGATTGCACATAGGCTAAAAAGTATCCCATTTATTTCATTATGTTCCAAAGTTTTTAGGATTTCATTCATGATCATGAAAACTTATTCACTATGCCAAAGTTAAATGTGCTTGCTGATCCCTTCTCAGAGTCCCATGGTAGCATGTGATCTAGAGTTAGAAACATGAACCCAGAAGTTTAGCAGTAGTAAAGTAGGGATAGTGCCATCTGAATTTAGTAGATTATGTATCCATGGGGTTAGTTGTGTGATAGGTGAACTAGAAGGCTTGAAATAGTATATGCAAGAATTTAGTTTATTGATTCAAAATTAAGTATGATGATGTGGGTATGATTTAGAGATATGATATTAGTAGGCTATAAAAGACATTAGTGTGGTTCATTAAAGGTTTGGGTATATCCATATTAAGTGTTAGAATCAAAGTTTGAATCTTTGAAGATTGAGCTAATAGAAAGTAGTGTTGAAATTCTTGATAGTGTGAACTTAGTGCATTGTGATACTCATGAAAATTCTAAGTTAGGAGATGTTTAAAGCTATTGTTTGATGACTATTTGGGCTATAGAAGGTTAAGAGTTGTATCTCAGAAGAAAGTATTTGTAGTTGGTTTTGCACTTTCAAGTGTAGTCTTTCAGAGTGAATGTGTTATTGATGAGTATTGTCATATTCCAAACTTTAGAGTAAGTGGTTGTAGTGCAATTTAGAGTTTATCAAAAGGGTCCCACAGACTTAGAGTGATAGCTCAAAGCTAAGGGGGAGATAATAGGATAAGTAACCAAGTCAAGCTCTTATATTCTAGTAGTAATGCCAGTATGTTGTAGAATAGTAGTAAGGGAGGATGATACCCAACCGATTCTTATTTCAGTATTTGTACTTCAATTATCACGATATCTACTCATGCCTTGCATGTCAGTTCCATGATCATAGCTCAAATTCATGCACTTTCCATAGAATTATGTACGCTTCCAGTTCCTAGTATAAGGAGTTCCAGTTTGCTCAGCTATACGAATCATATTTCATGAAATTTATGAACTTTAAATTCAGGTCATGCAGCTCATGACTCATGTACTCATGTTGTACAGTATGTCAGTTCCAATGGTCATGTCACACTCATAATAAACAGCGAATAGCGGATTATGTCATGTATATCCTCAGTTTTTATCTATGTAATGATCCATGTCATGAATACTTTATTTCTCAGGCCTCCTTTAAGTGTCCAAGTTATGCATAGTATTCTTTCATGCTTCATGTTCTCATGTTCTAACCATTTAGTGACCTCTCCTTATGTCAAGATAGTGATGATGGACAGTTGTTTACATAGGAGAGAGTAAATATTTCATGTTAGGAAAGATTGTCATAGCGCATGAAAGATGTTAATAATAGAGGTTTGGAGGATACGAGAAAGGCAATTTTATGGGTATTTGTTTAGGAGTTCATATGTGGTTATGAAGATAGGCTTGAATGTGATGTTTGTTTATATGTGGATGAATGTATTGTGCATTAGTGAATGTCTAGAAAGAGGTTGAATGTAGTTGTTGAAGCAGTAATAATAATTATTCATGAGATGAGAAGTTGTGAAAATGCAGGGTGTATTGAATCCATGATTCCGACTAGTATTATAGTATTATGTGTGCACTTTGAAGATTCGAGTAGGCTTGAACATAGTGAGAGAATTTAGTTAAGCTCAGACTTAAGTAGATAAAGCTATCAGTGCCTATGTGAATATTTTCTGTAGCCTTAAGTGAAGTGTAGTATTGAAGTGGAATGTATAGTTAAGGGTGTATTTGAGGGGTATGTCTAATATTGAGAGTAGCAGTTGAATTTTCTAAGGCGTAGCAATTCCAGTTTATGTTTCATTGTCCTATGTTTCATGTTACAGAGTGATAGCCATATTAAGATTCCTTACTCAGATATCCTACTAGATCACGCCCAAGATCTTTTTCTCCCTATTGGTATTAGAACTTCTTAGAAAGTGTGTTAAAGAAATACTCTAGTTGAGTTTTATATTTTAGTATAATTCAGTCAATATAACCAGCAATTCAGTTTAGGAGTCAGACAGACAAGTTTCTATGACTTTTCCGTCTTTCAATCTAGTCTTACTATCTGATGTTTTTTTAGTACTTCCATTCCAAGAGGTAATTTGTTCACATCCATGTAAATTGTGAATTCAATTAAGTTCATGCATTGTGTTTTAGATTCATATGTTCAGTCATGATTCAGTCTGTAAGTGTCCCATGCAACATCTCAATCTTTCCTTAGTATTTCAGCCAAGTCAGTATCATTCAGAGAACGAAGTATCCCAAGGGGGAGATGCTGTAATACCTCAAGTTTTCACCTCCTAAATCTCTCAACTTTTCTTCACAAAACCATATCTAGCCTGAGGCAATGGATACTCATAAGTTGAATCTCTTATTTCTATATCAACCTTATTACCATTCTCATGTCATTGGATGTATTCAAGGAATCAGTTTAGTTCATTTATCATGTTTCAGACTTAGTTATGCAATCATGTTTCCAGTTATGCAAGTTCAGTATGTGATCTCAGTTACCTTAGTTCAGAAATCTCAACCTAATCAGTCTCATTTGAGGATGAATATTTTCAAATGAGAGATATTGTAATACTTCATATTATAATTAGCTCAATTCATCGTTTAGTTGCATGCATAAGTAAAACACCCGAGAATGTGGCCTTGCAAAATGTTTGGTTGATTGGTAGTAATCATAATATGTGTGTTGTGTTATATCCTTATAATGTGTTGTTTCTAACTTGAGTAAAAATTTCTTTGGTTTATATTGAGTTATCAACTTGTATATATAGTTACCTATCAAAGAATTGAGACACCTAGAGCTTGGACCATTTGGAAAACAACAATCTTTATGTGTCTCTGGAGTGGATACGGTTGAGGTGCTTGAGTTGTAATCTAGGTCACGACACGTACCCCTTTCCCCCTTCTCATTTGTATCCTAGATAGTATGTTAGGGTAATGTACTATTCTCCATACAACAAGGCCATTCCTTGGTTGTAACCAATTCATATGAGTCGTATACTACTCAATCGTATAAAGTAAAGTCTCAAACCGTGGGGACTGTTTTGGTTATAAGTGAAGCTCACTATTGGGGCATGAGTCATACCCTTGTTTACTCAAGGGTTCCTTTTCATACCCACAATAGTATGGTTTACCTAGGAGAATCCCAGGGTACGAGTTTGGGTACCACTCGTACGCTAGGTCACGATTGCCAAAGTAAAACGTAAGGGGGAGTCATACCACTGAACGTGTGGGATTTTTAGCTTTTAACCAAGGACCATTTTATCATTTCCCATGCCTAAAATCCTAAAGCCTCTCACTATATAACTCATAGTAGCCTCCTAAGTCATTATTTTTCTAGACTTAACCATCCTAAGCACTCTAAAGGCTCTTGAAGCAAGATTGGAGGCTAGGGTTTGAATATGTTCATCTAGTGCCAAGGAAAAGTCAAGATTGTTGGTTTGTCATCTTATTTAAGGCATGTATCTCTTCCCTTCTTTAAATAACTCTAAATCCATGTATTTCACACTTGTATTAGTAAGAGTACATGGTGGTTTTGAATGAAATAAAAAGGGTTTCGATACTTAACAATGAATGATGATGATTCTTGTGTATACTTGTATTGATACATGTTACTGATGGTAGATTGTTTAACATGAGGATCTTGATTAACACTAGTATTGATGATATCTACCATGAAATGGACTTTGTTATGTAACGACCCGAGACTACCCCCTAGTCATTACATGGTGCTCATAATCCTGAAGGACCACAAGCCAACCCTCTTCTGATATCTGTACCTGAATGCTACATAATATATAAAATAAATGCGGAAACTAGCCATAAGGTTCAACATATCTAAAAGTACTTAAAAACTAAAAACTAAATTCTGATACATCTGTCCGAAAAGCCTCTAAACTGTCTGAACTGCAAAGTTGAGGGGACATGTCCCCAATTAACTCCATCTAGTGAAAATAAACAAAGTCTGAGAAAATAATAAAACAAGGATCATCCTCGAATAAAGAGGACTCATTTCTATGTCTACTGCTACTGACTGGGACTGAACTGCTGAGGGAACTCTAGATCTCGTGCCTCTGAACCTATGGTGTCAAATAAAACACCATAGCGCAAATGCGTCAGTACAGGAATGTACCAAGTATGAAGATGAGGAAAGGCTAAATGCAAGGGCTTATGCATGAACAATTACTAAACTGAATAATCATGAGAGTACAGAACGAAACATATACATGAATGCATAAACCATAATCACAATCATCCCAACTCTAAATACTGAAACTCGGGTACTGCTTTGCTGTCATCTAAACTCACTACTAATGCTGAGATACTGAATCATTGAATTATCTGATACTGATAACTAAGTACTGAAGTTGAGATCAGTCTTATCTAGCAAGTGATCTCAAAATCTGAGATTACTGGAACTGATTAGCTGAATATACTCACATCAATGATTGAATTCTGAGCTCACTACTCTCGACTGCCTCAATCGGAGATCAACCTTTCTAATAGATGATTCCCTAATCTATTATTAATGATAAGAAAATGATCATGTTCAAACCTGGCCACAATAATACTTAACTGAATCTAAGACTGAGATCAAGCCTATCTATCGGCTGATCTCTGGATCTGATAATAAGATTACTCAACCAATTCTGAAACTCAGATCAAGCCTATCCATCGGGTGTCATGTTCAAACCTGACCACAATAATACTTAACTAAATCTAAGACTGAGATCAAGCCTATCTATCGGGTGATCTCTGGATCTGATAATGAGATTACTCAACCAATTCTGAAACTCAGATCAAGCCTATCCATCGGGTGATCTCTGGATATGATACTGAATAACTGTATATGAGACCCAGCCTATCTGAATGGTGGTCCATGAATCAATGGAACTATCTGAGTTCCTCACTGAGATAGATGGTTGTATCTAACAGTCCTGATTTTTGAAGATTGCTACTGAAACTACAATTGTGGGAAGTAGTTACTTAATTGACATGCCCCGATCTCCCACTGGTGGGGTCCAACCTGTAACCCCAACTGGAAGGGTGCCAATATTGTGCCACAGGTAAAGACCTCTCTGGTCAAGCCTCTCTGGTGGTTAACCCTCATAGGAAGTTAGCCTAATGTAATATAATAGTCAAACCTCTCTTTATGGGTGACAGACTCTACGGATGGTGACTCCTACATCCTACACTGGCTACGCAGTTCTGGAGTTCAGGGATTGCTCCTAACACTTGGCCTCTCTTTCTGATGGAGAGTCGCCATCCCTTTTCTCACTCGGTGCTATCTCCTACTCCCAACTAAAAGACTCTGAACTAAATTTTTAACTGAACACAAACTGAACTGAATCTGATATTGTTCACATTTCTCAAATGATCTGACTGAGTTAAGCTAAATTCACTTGGTTTCGTATCTGATGGAATACTACTGAATCACGGTACCTGACTGACGATGCAGAGTTTTAATAGAGTACTCATTTACTGCAAGGATTAGAACTGAACAATTGACTACTACTACATTTGAGTTGTGTACAGAACTAAGGCTAGATTACTTGCGATACTGAGATCACAGAGATTACTGAGATTTCTTAAGTCCTATATCTGTCTGAGGATATAGAGTTCTATAATTAACTGAGTTCTGAGAATCATGGCCCGACTAGTATTATCGTGAAAACTAACACTAGCTCTAGACAGTAGCTAAATTATCGGGTATAAATACCCCCAGGACTCGATAACATAAAAGTAAAACATAACCATTCTTGACTAGTCATAACCACGGTCATTCATTCATTACCACAATCACTAAAGCATCTCTTCATGTATTTAGGAATCATAAACATGTAATAGCATAGGGGGAATATGCTATTGGATCATACTCCATTCAACAAGGTCTTGCATCAAGTACTTCGCACACAGGTTAGTCTTGGCATATATCGAATAACACATGATTGGGGAAACTTCATACTATTATGTCACAATTTACTCGTCAAGCACTTGGCATATATTAGAGGCTTATCATATATCAAAGAGCACGAAATTGGGGAATTTTATACTATTATGTCTCAACTCGTTCACTAAGGCTTTTCAACAAACACTAGGCATGCATGGACTTGTACACAATTGGGGGTTTCCTAATCAACATGCTATAATGGCCCTAATTTCTTCACATAATAATTTTATCAAATATATGGAGAGCATGCTTTGCTTATTCAACTATTTTTACACTTAATAGACATGAACACATCATCTAACAAGCAACGTGAAGAGGATTTATCATGAACATCATATGAGTATCACATACTAAGGTCAAAGCTTGATAACCTTGTAAATAACATAAATCACAACTTAATCATAGCAGTAACATCAATTTCAACTCATATGAATCATTAAGACCCATAAACACAAGATCTTTGAATTTTAAAAAAAAAGGTTCTTGAGCTTCTTGGATGAAAGGGACCCAAGAATCAACATCTACATACCTTGGGAAAACTCTTTTCTTGAAAGCCCTTGGAGTGATTCTTGATTTCTTGATTTCTCTTGATCTCTATTAATTTTTCTTGAAGAATAAATAAGGGTTTTGATTTTGTAAAACCCTAGTTTTGATGTTGAAGATGGAAAATGAGGCTGAGAGCCTTTTATCGGGTATATATAGAGGCTAAAAAAGAATGGGGAAAGAGCAAAAAGCCCTTGGAATTAAAATCCAAAATTGGAAGAATCCTAATTTTTCATGTTGGCACGATGCTCCATAATCGCGCCATCTCACTGGAAATTGGACAATTGGAAAATTACTTGACGGCGTGACGCGGTCAAAATTGTGTTTCCACCTTGGTTGCAAACTGGAAAAGCACTGCGATGTGGAGGAAATCACAGAGGCTTACTGGAATTTGACAGTTGCCATTTTGGTTAGCTCCGCGGTGTGCTAAAGTTCCAGGTGGAACACTGTCTCACTAAAATGGCTCTAACTCTTCGCCCGAGTGTCGAATTTGGGAAAATTTGGTATCGATGGAAAACTTATTCAATTCCCTACATGACAAAAAGTCTATATTAGGAAAATTCTACATGGTTCAAAATATTTCTCACTTGGGAAGGCACTTCTAAAACTTTTAGGGTCGGATTTATGCTTCACTGAACATGCTCTAAGGCTCAGACTAGGAGAAAATTTTACGGGGTGTTACATGTTATGAGTATTCAAAAAAGGTGTTTGTGAAAATATCTAAGTGAATTGTCTAGTTAATTATTAATGATGTGTTAAACTAGGTCCATGGACCAATGAGTATGAAAGTTTGATAAATGTTATGATCAGAGTATGGTAAGCCATGTTGTGATAAATGACCAATAAGGAGTTGAAGTCCCTTAATTTGAAGATGAACTAGAATGTGTATTGAACTAAAGTGTGATATGAGAATGCTATTGTAATGTGAATGTCTTGTCAGGGTCTTAAGGACCATAAAATAAATTGTGTGATAAATTGAATGAAGTCATTGGCCTATTGAAATGGCTGAGCAATAAAGGCTCCCATAAGGATCAACTGGTCATGTATGGTATTGAATTTACTAAATGGTTAAAGTCCTTAAATGTTGTATTGAATATATGATTGACCCACAAGTAAAGAGAGATAATGTCCCATTATCAACTAAGATAGTGTGATGGCTTGAGGTTGAATTCCCTTGCCTTATGAATATCTTGAGGTTAAAGTACATTGGCCAATGAAATTGCTTGTGGTTAAAGTCCCTTGCTCAAAGAGATCTCTTGAGGTAATAGTACCTTGCCCAGTGTATGAGCATAAGGTTAGAGTCCCATGCTTGAATAAATATGAGTATGGATAGTCTCTTGTGGAATGAATATGTGTGTATGTAGTTAAAGTCCTTGGTTAATGAGTGGGTAAGCATGGTTGATGTCCTTTGTCTAAGTGTATGTGATTATGGTTAGAGTCCTATGCATAATGTGAAATGTTGAACTTATAAGTGTAAAGGATTGGAGTTCCCTATTTCATACCTAATGGATGAATGTTGCAAAATATTGATGAGGCTCTATATCTTGATTGGTATGCATTATATCTATATGTATGATCAAGTGTATGAATGTAACACAATTTTATATATATTGATTTGTTGTTGTTTGATGATATAATTTATCATTTATCCATAAGATACATGCTAGTGTTCCAACCGCTAACCATCTTCAGATGTTATGTGCCCACATGACGTAAGGGCTAAAACATCTTCTTCTTCTCCTGCAAAATGATTAGATGATTAGGCAGTTCATGCATTGACTTAAAGGGGTGAACGTCCTTACATCGGGGAGATATTCATCTCTTAGTCCTCATCTTTAGACTTAGTCTCTTTAAGACTTGGTTTGGCTATAGTCGGGGGCTTGTCCCGACATATATTCTTATTGACTTTGGTTTGTGTAGAGGTATTGTGAACAACTGTGAACTTGGGCATAGTTATTATAATGAATCTAGTGCTAACTTATGATATTATTTCGTGATCATAACTTATGAATTTGAGTTTCTTCCACTCCTATGATATGATAAAGTATTTAGGTTGGGTTACATGGGCGATCTCCGATGCATGTGTGCTTGATATGCCTATACGACATGGCCCAAAGCTTGGGTTTTCATAATACCTTGTTAAGTAGATTCTCTATTATGGGTGTGAAACACGCCACACTTATAAAAGAGAAGCTATGAGACATTTTATGAAATGTTTCCCTTTCTTATGTTTCAATCTCAAGCTATAAAAATCTAGGGCCTTGAATTCCTCTGATTCCATCTGCTATCTGTTAGATCATGCCTCAAAGGAGATTCGAGACTCAGGAAAACACTACTGAGGGTCCTGTAGACAAATCTCATACAACTTCTAGAGTTCAGACTCAGGCTAAGGTTACAGCATGTGGCCATCCTCGTGGGGTTCCACCACCAACCCTGCTCATGAGAGTGGCATTCCTCCTCAGTCACCTCAAAATGTGCTACTAATGCAAAGTTTCATCAATCTATTAAACTCTTGACTCAATTAGTAGCCTCTCAAGTAGAGCGTGGTGCTCCGGCTACTACTCCTTCTGAGGCCACAAGAATTGGTCAATTTATTACGTTAAGCCCTCCTATGTTCTTTGGTATAAATGTTGAGGAAGACCCTTAAGGGTTTATTAATGAAATAGAGAAGATCTTCCAAATCATGCATGACATGGAGATTGAGGTCGTTGAATTTGCTTCCTAACAATTAAAAGATGTCGCGTACCAATGGTACGAAGAGTGGGAGTTGTCTAGGGGTGTTGATGCTAGTCCCGCTATATGAGAGAATTTCTCTGAGACTTTCTTAGACTGCTTCTTTTATCAAGAGTTTAGGGAAGCTAAAGCAAAAGAGTTTGTGAACTTGAAGCGAGGGAGGATGTCCATTCAATAGTAATACTTGAAATTCCATCAATTTTCAAGGTATGCTCCCGAGATGGATACTAGCACGAAGGCTAGAATACGTAAGTTTGTCTTGGGATTGTCCCATGAGTTAGTTCTCAAAAGCAAGAGGGCCTTGTTGATTGAGAACATAGACATATATAGGTTGATTGTGTATATTCAACAAGCAGAAAACGAGAAGAAAAAACAAGTTGAGCTTAGTGACAAGCAAGGAAAAAAATTTAGGATTTTCGAGAGTAGTGGTGGAGATGGTAGCAAGTGTCTATGAAAGAAGTGGGGGAGTTTGAGTTCTTTCTCCTAGGCTCATGTTTGCTCTCCTTACCTAAATTTTTTGAGTGCTTTCTGCTCTCAATTTAGTGGACGGTCCCGAGCACAGGGTGCCCAATTTCAGACTAATGGTGCCCAATCAATTCTACCCCGCCCTTCTAGTAAATTCTATGGTTAGAGCTATCGTAGTCAGTATGAGAAAAGGAAGAATATATGTTTTTAATATGGTCATCTTAGGCACATGCCATGTGAATGCCCTATTCTAGCAGCTTCTTGGGATAACAGGGCCTCTGTCTTTACTCTATCTACTCCCACACCAAAGGGTGCTATGTCTACTACTGCTTCTGCTTTTGGAATCAGCGCTAGCTGGAACCACTTGTATGCACTCGTTACTCGCTAAGATTTTAAGGCATCTCCTAATATTGTCATGGGTATGTTGAGACTTTTCTCCCATTATGTGTATTGTTTGCTTGATCCAGGATTTACTCTTTCTTATGTGGCCCCATATGTGTTTGTGCACCTTAATTATGGTCCCGAGAGTTTGTCAGTTCTTTTTTTTATTTCTATCCCAGTTAGAGTCCCTTTGATTATTAGAAGTGTCTATAGGGGGTGTGTGATATCTATTGGTGATAGAGACACCCTTGTTGACTTAGTAAAGTTAGATATTATTCCACTCTTTGTATGCTTCCACTTTGTATTCATCTTGGGAATGGATTGGTTCCACTCTTTGTATGCTTCCTTAGATTGTCAGACCCATAGGGTCATGTTTAAATTCCCTAATGAGCCGATCATTGTATGGGAATATGGTCTTTTAGTGCCTAAGGAAAGGTTTATTTCTTATCTCAAAGCCCCAAGGTTGGTTTTAAAGGGGTGTTTGTATTATTTGGTCCGAGTAAAGATCTAACTCAGAAGAGCCTTCTCTAGAGTTCGTTCCTATGGTCAATGAGTTTCTTGAGGTATTTCTCGATAATATTCCAGTAATCTATCGATAGGGAAATTAATTTTGGTATTAATATTATTTCGAACACTCGTTTGATCTCTATTCCTCCTTATAGAATGGCTTCGAAGGAGTTGAAAGAACTTAAGGAGTAATTGAAACATCTTTTAGGTAAAGGTTTTATTTGGCCTAGTGGGTCTCCTTGGGGTGCTCCCATGTTATTTGTGCACAAAAAGGATGGTTTCTTTTGTATGTGCATTGATTTTCGTCAGTAGAACAAAGTGACCGTAAAGAACAAATATCCTCTTCCTAGACTCGATGATTTGCTTGATCAACTTCATGGTGCCAGGTGTTTCTCTAAGATTGATCTTAGATTGGGTTATCATCAACTTAAAATTAGGGATGCGGATATTCCAAAGACTGTTTTTAGAACCCAATATGGTCACTAAGATTTTCTTGTCAAGTCCTTTGGGTTGAACAATGCCCCGATGAGATTCATGGATTTGATGAATAGGGTCATCCATCTGTACTTGGATATATTTTTCATTATCTTCATTGATAATATCTTAGTGTATTCTAAGAGTAAGGTGGATCATGTAGATCACCTTTTTGTCGTGTTACAAACTTTGAAGGATCATCGTTTGTATGTCAATTTCTCCAAGTGTGAGTTTTGGTTGAAATTCATAGCTTTTCTTGGTCATGTTATCTCTAGTGAAGGGATCATGGTAGATCCCCAAAAGGTTGTGGCAGTTAAGATGTTTAGAGCTCCTTGGGTCTAGATGGTTATTATATAAGATTTGTGGAGAGTTTTTCCACTATAGCTGCCTTGTTGACCAAATTGACCCAAAAGAAGGTCAAGTTCTTGTGGTCTAATAGTGAGGATAGTTTCGAGAAATTGAAAGATAAATTGACTTTGGCTCTGGTTTTGACCTTACCCGAGGGTAGTGATGGTTTTGTGGGTTATTGTGATATTTCTTGAGTAGGTCTTGGTTGCGTGTTGATGTAATATGGTAGGGCGGTGGCCTATGCTTTAAGGCAATTAAAAGCTCACAAAAAGAACTACCCCACCCATGACTTAGAATTGTTAGCCGTGGTCTTTGCCTTGAAAATCTGGAAGCATTATCTCTATAGTGTTCATGTTGATATCTTTGCTGATAAGAAAAACCTCCAATAGATGCTTACCCAAAAGGAGTTGAATCTCCGACAAAAAAGGTGGCTTGAGTCATTGAAAGACTATGATATTAGTCTTTATTACCATCCCAGTAAGGCGAATGTAGTCGCTGATGCTCTTAGTAGATTGTCTATGGAGAGTTTGGCCCATGTTGATGAGGATAAGCGGGATTTGGTAAAAGATATTTTCCATTTATAAAATTTTGGAGTTTGACTTGTGGACTCCGAGGATGGTGGTGTGATTGTACATTTAGTATCTCAATCATCTCTTGTTGTTGAAATAAAAAAAAGCAAGTATTAGACCCCGACTTGATAAAGATCAAAGGTAATGTGGGTCAACATAAAGCCGTGGACTTTGTGATTGGTGGCGATAGTATCTTGAGGTACCAAGGTAGGCTATGCGTTCCCAACGTTGATGGATTGAGGGAAAGGGTCATGGCCAAGGCTCATGGAGCCCGTTAGGCTATTCATACCGATGCACCAAGATGTATTATAAACTTAGGGAGTTCTATTGGTGGAATAATATGAAGCGTGATGTTTCTAGCCATGTGGCTAAGTGTATGGTGTGTCAACAATTAAAGGTTGAGCACTTGAGGCCCTGGTTTTTTTATACCAAGAAATTGTGTTGCCCAGTGGAAGTGGGAGTCTATTAATATGGATTTCATTACTGATCTTCCTAGATCCAGAAATCAATGTGTTTATATCTGGGTAATCATTGATAGGATGACCAAGTCAGCCCATTTCTTCCTCGTAAAAACTAATTTCTTGGCGAAAGATTATGCTAAGTTATATTTTGCAGAGATCATGAGGTTGCACGGTGCTTCGGTGTCTATTATCTAGGATCGTAGTCCTTCATTTTTATCCCACTTTTGGAATCTTTCCAAAAATATTTGGGAACTAAGGTGTGCCTTACTACTGCTTTCCACCCACAAGTAGATGGTCTAGCAGTGGGAACTATCCAAACTTTAGAGGATATATTATGGGCATATGTGATTGATTATGGTGGTAGTTGGTATGACCATTTGCCTTTGATTGAGTTCACCTATAATAATAATTACCACTCTAGCATTGGCATGGTGCCTTTTGAGACATTGTATAGTAGGAGATATCGATATCCTATTGGGTGGTATGAAGTTGGCGAGGGTAAGTTGCTTGGGCCTGATTTAGTTCACCAAGCCTTAGAAAAGGTGAAAGTGATTCATGATAGATTGAAGACCGCATAAAGTCGCTAAAAGTACAATGTGGATGTGAGGCGTAGAGACTTAGAGTTTAACGTGGGTGATTAGGTATTCTTTAAAGTATCTCCCATGAAGGGAGTGATGCGGTTTGGTAAAAAAGGTAAGCTTATCCCCTAATATGTTGGTCCTTACTTAATTATGAAGAGGGTTTGCAATGTTACCAACGAGTTGGACTTTTCCCCTAGTATGGATTCCATTTACCCGATTTTCCATGTGTCTATGTTGCAAAAATATATGGTTTATCCTTCCTTGGTTGTTCTCTAAGTATCTCGGACTCCTTGTCCTATAAGGAGGTCACGGTGAGGATCTTGGATCGGCAAGTTTTTTTATTTTGAATGAATGAGGTGGATTCGGTGAAGGTTCTATGGAAGAACCAAAAGTCTAAGGAAGCTACTTGGGAGCGGAAGAGGCATGAAGTCCAAGTACCTGCATTTGTTTCCCATTCCAGAAGTTTGCAATGGAGGTATATGTTAAACTTGATATAGGTATTTGATTGATAATGGGTTGAAGTCCCCAAGATTTGAATTGATTTATGTCTTTGTTAGTCCATGGACTAAAGTTCCCAATGTGTGAATTGATTTGTGTCTTGTTAGACAAGGGGTTCAAGTCCCTAATGCTTTGAAATTATGTGTGTTGTGTTATGAAGAGTTTAAGTCTCTAGTACCTTGAATCTATTTATGTCCTTGATAGATGATGGGGTGAAATCCCCAATGCTTTAAGTTTCTCTATATCTTTGATGAGTTGATAGGTCAGATTCCCTAAGTTGTGGAATGAGTAAGTGTTGGAAATTAATAGGTTTGAGTCCCAAGAAAAATAAAATGATATGGTTAATTGATGATGATCACGATATGTGTTGTGTTGTGTTGTAACGTTGTTGTGTGCTTGGTCCTAATTTGGTTTGAAGGTTGGTTGTGAATTGTGCTAATGTGTTGACTAGTGTTCATACTTACGCTGCCCATCATTCGTGGATGAATAATACTAAGTAGAGGTGTAAATAAAACACCTGAGAAGTGGGATAGAATTTTGTATTCTATCCTTGTAGTGTGTTGTTACTATCTTGATTAAAGATTTCTTTGGTGTATGTTGAGGTGTTAACTTGTATCTATACTTACCTATCAAAGTGGGATAGAATTGAGACACCTAGACCTTGGACCATTTGAAAAACAACAACCTTTTTGTGTCTCTAGAGTGGATACGGTTGAGGTGCTTGAGTCGTAACCTAGGTCATGACTCGTACCTCTCTCCCCATTCCATTTCATATCCTAGATAGTATGTTAGGGTAATGTACTGTCCTCCATACGACAAGGCCATTCCTTAGTCGTACCCAATGCATACTAGTCTTATACTACTCAATCGTATAGAGTAAAGTCTCAAACTGCATGGACTGTTTTGGTCACGAGTGAAGCTCATAATTGGGGTATGAGTCATACCCTTGGTTATGACTCAAGGGTGCCTTTTCATACCCAAAACAGTGTGGTTTACCTTAGAGGAGACCAGGGTACGATTTAGGGTACCACTCGTACCCTAGGTCACGATTGCCAAAGTGAATTGTAAAGGGGAGTCGTACCCCTACACGTATGGGGTTTTCAGCTTTTAACCAAGGATCTTTTGGTCATTTCCCACGCCTAAAACCCTAAACCCTCTTACTATATACGGCATAGTAGTCTCTTAACTCTCTATTTTACAAGACTTAACCATCCTAAAAACTCTAAAGGCTCTTGAAGCAAGATTGGATGCTAGGGTTTAAAGATGTTCATCTAGTGCAAGGAAGAGTCAAGATTGTTGGTGTGTCATCTTGTTTATGGCATGTATCTCTTCCCTTCTTTAAATAAATCTAAACCCATGTATTTCATACTTGGATTAGTAAGTGTACATGGTTGTTTTGAATTAAATGAAAATGATTTTGCTACTTAACAATGAATGATGATGATTCTTGCGTATACTTGTATTGACACATGTTATTAATGGTAGATTACATATGTGAATGTTTTCTTTATGTTGTTTAACATGAGGGTATTTAGTAACCCTAGTCTTGATGATATCTACCATGAAAAGGACCTTGTTATGAGTAGGCACAAAAGGTGTTTGTGAAAATATCCAAGTGAATTGTCTAGTCAATTATTAATGATGTGTTGAACTAGGGAAATGGCCCAATGAGTAGGAAAATTTGATAAATTTTATTATAAGAGTATGGTAAGCAATGTGAGGTGTGATGATAACCTTATTGTGATAAATAACCAATAGGCAGTTGAAGTCCCTTAATATCAACATGAACTAGAATAGTGTATTGAACTAAAGTGTGGTATGAGAATGCTATTGAAATGTGAATTTCTTGTGAGGGTCTTGAGGACCATTAAATGAATTATGTGACAAAATGAATGAAGGCAGTGGCCTATTGAAATGGTTGAGCAATAAAGGCTCCCATAAGGACCAAGTGGTCATGTATGGTGTTGAATTGGCTAAATGGTTAAAATCCTTAAGTGTTGTATTGAATGTATGATTGACCCACGAGTAAAAAGGGCTAAAGTCCCATTGTCAACTAAAGATAATGTGATGGCTTGAGGTTGAAGTCCCTTTCCTTATGAATGGCTTGAGGTTATATTCCCTAGCCCAATGAAATTTCTTGTGGTTAAAGTCCTTTACTCAAAGAAATCTCTTGAGGTGATAGCACCTCACCCAATGTATGAGCACGTGGTCAGAGTCCCTTGCTTCAATGAATATGAGTATAGATAGAATCCCTTGTGGAATTAATGTGTGTATATGGTTGAAGTCGTTGGTTAATGAGTGGGTAAGCATGGTTGAAGTCCTTTGTCTAAGTGTATGTGATTGTGGTTAGAGTCCTACACATAGTGTGAAATGTTGAACCTATAATTTTGAAGGGTTGGATTTCCCCATTTCATGCCTAATGAATAAATGTTTGAAAATGTTGATGAGCCTTGATATCTTGATTGGTATGTAGTTTATCTATATGTATGAATGTAACACAATGTGATATATGTTGATTTTTTGTTGTTTGATGATGTACTTTATCACTTATACTTGAGTTAAATGCTAGCATTCCAACCGCTAAACATCTTCGGATGTTATCTCAATACGCGACGTAGGGGTTGAAGCATCTTCTTCTCCTGTGTAGTGATTAGACGATCAGGAGGTTCGTGTATTGACTTAAAGAGGTGAGCTTTCTTACAACGGGGAGACATTCATCTCTTAGTCCTCATTTTTAGACTTAGTCTCTTTAAGACTTGGTTTGGCTATAGTCGGGGTCTTGTACCGACATATATACTTATTAACTTCAGTTTGTATAGAGGTATTGTGAACAACTGTGAACTTAGGCGTAGTTATTATAATAAATTTAGTGTTGACTTATGATATTAATCCGCGATTTTAACTTGCGATTTGGAGTTTCTTCGACTCCTATGATATGATGAAGTGTTTAGTTGGGTTACGGGGCGACCTCTGGTACATGTGTGCTTGAGGTGCCCATACGACATGGCCCAAAGTTTGAGGCGTGTCAATAAGAGGCTTAAATCCTGAAAATTTCACTAAATGTTAGGGACTTAGTCATATTTAAGGCCTATTAACTTCGAGGATTTTAAAATTGGTCTTCTCGACCTCAAGATGTTAGTTTTTGACTTGATTCATATTCAGAGGTATAAAAAGCATATCTCGATGAAGTTTTGGATTTTTCGGACAAGAATTGGGTTAGGTTTGGATCACGAATACAACAGGTCACTGTGATAGTGTTGCATCACAGTGCTATTCCCGATGTCACCTTCATCGCGTCACGGTGAACATGTAAATCATAGTCTAGTTACAAATTTAATTATTTGAGGGGAAATTGTGTCTTTTCCCCTCAATCCAACTCGTTATATCACGACTTATATCACCAGTTATGGCATTATTTGCCCCTTTTCTTCAATTCTCCTCCCAAAGAAACCCTATTCATCTCCTAAGAACATCAATTCAGTTACTTTCTCTCCAACGAAACCAAGAATTCAAGTTCCCAAATCCAAGAACCTTCAAGAAAGCATCACACTGGTGTTTCTCTTTTAAGATTAAGGGTTAAACATATGTGGGAGTTCATCCATGGGTCCCCTTTCACCCATGGATCCTAAGAACCCTATTTGATTTTAAATTATGAGTTTTACATGTTTTAAGTTGAATTATCTCCATGAATCTCTTGTTGATTTCAATTACGTGTTATGGTTTCATGTGTTTTAAAGTAGAATGAGTCATATCATGTTTGAGTATTGAAATTTCCATACCATGTTCAATTGATTTTAGGATGAATCCTAAGTTATAAATTTAGCCATGTTATCCTATTGTCTTCATATGTTTAAGACATTCCCATGTTCAAGTTCATGATTTACCAAGTGTTTGATGAAATGTCTATTTTTCAGTCTTTGAACCGTGATTTAATCCCAAAGTTTTAGGCTTTAATATTGTATTTTATACTCATTCAGTGCTTGTAGGTTATGAACACCCGATACCTATGTGATTTACATAAATTCAGTTTTTTAAGTACTCAGACAGTTAATCCATAAATCTTATTAGTATACTCAGATATCCACATTCATGATGAGCATTATCAGTTTATATGTTATTAATTACCCATAATCCATATGCACTATTATTTTCAAAATACCATGACCTGAACTTATCAGTTATTAGTTAACAGTGCATACACAAGTTAGTATTCTAGTATCATTTAGTTGGGGGTAGGATTTAGCACAGAGCGAACCCAGGGATGGGGACATTCCTGCCAGTTTAGGGTTTCACCCTTAGTAGCAATCCCTGTGTTACAGAACTAAGTAGCTAGCATAGGTTTGAGATGTCTTCCTGCCAGTTTAGGGTTGACACATATCTCACGAGTTCTCCTACCAGTATAGGGTGACTCATTACTCCTTTGGTACACCAGTCTAGTAGATCCACACAGCCAGTGTTAGCATCCGTGGCATGGTACTGACACCCTTCAAACTGGGGTTACAGGTTGGACCCCGATTAGCTCAAATTAGGGAATGTCGGTTACATGATACCTTTCACGATCTCAGTATAGTATTCAATATAGTTTTAGTTTAGGTTTGCTTGACCAAAGCATATAGACTCTCAGTTATTCAATTATTATATTTCAGTATTTCAATTTATAGATTATTTTAGAAATATGCTTACGCTTGGTCTTGCATTCTCAGATATTACATTTTCATGCATCCATGTTCAGTTATCCCATGTTGTTCAATTAGTCCTTATCTTATATGCACAGTATCTTATAGTTTCAATCCAGTTAGTTAGACTAAGTTCAGTTCAGTATTACATGATCAGTATTCAGTCATTAGTTAATCAGTGTTCAGATATCAGTAATCCGTGTTCAAATATTAGCTACTTAGTATGTAGGCGTTAGTTATTTCCCTTCTTAGATTTCAATCATTTCGTCCCCCAGGCAACAGTTATTCAAGTAGTTAGATCAGCTCAGTTCCTGTATTTTTGGTTTCTTATGTTCATGTATTCATGTTTTACCGTACTCCAACTCCAGCTCTACTTATTCTACAAAAAGTAAGGTTTTAACAAACTAAGTGTACTGATTCACCATCTTATAAACTTATGTTTGTTACTCATATTTTAATATATTTCAGTTTTCAGTTTATTTCAGGCTCTTGGTGAGTCTACTTACACTTAGCATGCATGTTTTAAGATTATGTATGAAATCATTTTTACTTGTTGCATTTACCACGACTCAGTCAGTACATTCCAGAAGTACTGATCTCCATATATGTCTGTATGGCTACATTGTTTCATAATGTAGGTACGAGCTATATCCCACACATCATGATCAGACAGTTGTAGTTTCCAGCCAGCAGGTGATGTGTCCTCCTACTTTTGGAACTCCAGTCAGATGTTGTTCGTCTACTTCATATTCTTATTATTCATATGTATTGATTAGTGGTATTTGGAGGCATGTCCCGGCTATCTATAGTTAGTATAATAGAGGCTTAATAGATGTCAATCAGAGTCAGTCTTGTAATTGCAGTTCTCTCTTCAGTTTTATCAAATTGTAAATTGTATCAGTATTATATTTTTCCCAGATTTTATCATGACTATATTTTTGCATGACAGAACCAACTATTTAATATACTATAAATTAGTTTCTCAAGCAGTATGTCACGTCATGGGTTAGCTAGGGATTACTTGTGGTTCCAAGCACCATGTTACGACTAAGGAGTAGTCTCGCGTTGTAACAATGTTCCCTCCAGCTTCTCAACTCAGTAGTTTTATCGTGCTTTGTTGGACCAACTCAATATATTATATGCAGAATCTGATAAGTTATGTACCCATCAACTGTCTTGTGGAATCATTGATAGATTTCACCCTTTACCTTATGTTGCATTACTAACCCTTATCCTAGATCATAGTTAACTATTACCTTTTAAGTCTCAAATTATTAGATGAAAGATTACCATCTTAAGTAGATGGTGTTGATTAGCATAGATTGATAATTAATCTTCAAATTACAATTGTGATAATCTTTTCCTAATCCCTACTCCTCTTGTGAAGTAAGTAGTAATACATTAGGCAGGATCTTAGTGTTTGCAACTGCTATGAAAGTTATTAAACTAAAGGTAACCATAATACATGCAAGAATATCGATTAAGAACAATTTAGCACTTCTCTTACTTCGTCAATCTACCAGGGTTCCCACAACCCTAGCTAATGGATTTAGCCGCTCATTGTTGTGAAACGATCAAAGGAATTCAAAATTAAAGATTTAAATAGTATTACAATAATGAGTGAATAAAAACCAAAGTTTATAACTGAATTAATAACAAAAAACAAGAATAAAGTAATATCAAGATCAAAATTGAATCCTAGAATCAAATATACATTTGTAAGTATATAGGGTGCGTAAACTAACTAAAAAATGTCAAAAGGGTATATACAGATACAAGAAAACCATAAGAAACAACTTCGAAACAAAGAAGGAAAATCAAGGTTGGTGTCTACAAAGAAGGAAAATCAAGGTTGGTATCTACTTACTTGGCCACCTATGGGTCGTAGGTGGCACCTATGGACCAAATGTGGACCATTAAGTGACTGATCACGCTTACCTATACCATAGTTTTTATATAGGACAATCGCTGTTAATAAAGCTCAACTCACGTTGAGGTCAAATCTTCGAGGAGTGAGTTTAGTCTAAAAAACCCTATAGGTGTTGATAGCATCTAAATGTATGCCCGTAGTGTAAATAAAGTGAAATGCATGACATAAAATGAGGGGTTGGTTTGGGAAGTAATTTTACCAAAGTCTATTCAAACTCGCAAACTAAAGGCAACAATGGTTATTGATATTTCAATATGAGACAAACGTTGGGATTATGTCTTCCTTGGGGCAAATAATGCATGGGTTCATGATAATTGAATGTAAATTCTAGTTATAAACTAAATGGGTAGGATAGGTTAGGAGTTTTTTAGGCTAGTTTGTCAACAAAACCTTAAGATTATCATACATGGACCCTTTCGGATACCTCATAGACATGGCAATCAAAATCATCTAATACCTCAATTAAACTTTCCTATTTCCAGGAAGATGTCAGAAATCTAGCTAATTCTCATCTCACCCTTATTTCTAAGATGATGAAAAAAGCAAAATCTAAATCTTATTATTGTTTACTAATGCCTTGTCACCCATATCCCTCTTTTAAGGATGATATAGGATCCAAAAGTTCACTCACATCCCTCTTTCAAGGATGATGTGAGCTTTTGAGAATTTAGGATTTTCACTTACAAATCCATTTTGGGAATTTGGGGTTCTCACCCACAAATCCCAACTAAATCAAGCAAGCATTAGGGAAGCCCATAATCAATGACCAAGAATCTGCACTAATAAATCATGACCCATACATATTTGCACCCTATTTAACTATAATCCCAAAATAAAAAATTTTAGCTACTCATGAAGTTAGGGAGAAGAAATATACCAAAGGGGTTATTCAATGCATCCATGGAAATTGAAAGTAAGAAGATTTTTCAATTTCACTATACTCAAATTATAAATTTAAACACAATAGTTACCCTAAATTAGTAGGGTTATAAAATCTCTCAATTAAAATTTTCAAAGTCTAGAATACCAAATGGGAAAGGGTTTAAGCCCTATAATGGGTTTGGGGTCAGCTATGTAAAATTACATAAATTCTCCTAAGCATTAACCCGCGTCACCGCGTTCACACTATCAGGACCACGATCTTATCCCCGTGATTGCGTTGAATCTACCGCAATCGCAGGTTCTGACTAATATTTACTGGCCGTAATTGCAGGCCTCAGACCACGATCGCGATAATTGAGACCACTTCTTGTACAGGGTTTTCTAGATTTTGCACTTCTCTTCTCTTGTTGATCTCTTTTAAGCTAAATTCTACTTCTTTCCTTCTCATCACCTGTATACCTACAAAATATGGAAATTAGTAACAAAGTTGTCTCATTCATACCTTTAAATTATAGTAGTGTGCACGAATTTGGATTTAAATTAGTGGTAAACTTACCACTCATCAACACCCCCAACTTAAACATTTGCTTGTTCTCAAGCAACACTACTTCTTGCTCAATGATACAATGTAAATTTAAGCCCATCTACACAACCATATGATCACAATGACTTCAAACTCGATTAACGCCAACAAATAACTCTCAAACAAAGGCAACACTAATCTCACGACTCCCCTCAACATGAAACGTAATATTAAAGATCCAAAGTACTTTAAGGAACAATGATGCAACACTCACCAACTCTCTAAAGGTGACTCCCGATCGATAGCAACACAACTATACTCCTTTGCCTCTTTTTTCAAAAAAACTCAATTTCACCCACCTCGATTTATTTATATGCCGCCTCACAAGAAGGAATCCCACATGCCAAATTATCTAATATACAACAAGGGATTTTTATTGCAAGACACACTCTTTCAAAAAGACTCCCAATGTGAACAAGTACCATACCATATGCTTTCCCTTATTTTCAATAGCCACTATAATGAATACACTTGGTTGGAGATCTCAAAGGACTTTTTCAAGCTTGTAACATAGGTTCGAGCAAAGGTATGATATCATTTGGGTACAAAGTAACTACACCATCCTTGAACATCTACATCACACTATTCAATCTAACTTTTGACTATGGACCACTTTATTTGTTTCCAAAATTCACACATGCCTACTTTTGTTACCTTGATTTAGCTAATTCTTTGAAAGCATTTTCTTTGACTATTTCTCTTGCATTCTATGCTACTCCTTTTTTGTATAATGCCTTTTTTTTTTATTTCTTTCTTTGCTTAGCATTATAGGCATCCACTTACATAATCACGACCCAAGGTCGTCTCTTAAAACTTACCACCTCCAACTTAGGAATTTAGTGTCAATTTTTATGTTCCAAGTTCAAGGAGGGTAGGATTTAAAAGAGGGTAAAACTTTGAATGGTTCAAGACTTGTAATGTGGTTTCCAAAGAAAGGTTTGAAGGCTCAAAGTGGGTAATTAAGGATACTATTACACACATAGGTAGGCTATTTAGGCTAAAGTGGGCTCCTATTGTTTACCAAGAAGGCCTAAGGTCATTTCAGCAACCAAGTATAATCACAATTAGCCTTGAGAGACTAACAAAGAAGGTTTTAGATGGTACAAGTATGCATGAGAGTTAGACAATTATGGTCATAGCACAAGGGATGCAAAATTTTCAAAGAGGCTCAATTGCACATCCTACTAGATACAAAGGGGAGTATTTACCAATTTCTACAAGCTAAAGACTTTGGATTCACAAAAAGAGGTAAAGTATTGATACAAAATTGTTCACGTCTATGCCCTTGGTTTACAAATATTTTTGGACGGAGGGGTGTTTGTTTCACATTTATACTGCATACAATTTGATATTCATGGCACCAAACCAAGCTGTCGTCTCACATTTTTTCTTTCATGAGGGAAAACCATATGGCTACTCAGAATTCACCATAGGTGTAAGTGTGATCCCAAATCCAAAATGCCACAGGTACTTCAATTTCCCTTACATTTATAGCTTCGATGCTATGGGTACTCAGATTCCCCTGCATCCATGGCTCAAAACTCAATTATGAAGATTTTCCCTACAGAATATTGTCACTTAATCTATCATAGGGAAAGGATCATCCGATATCACTATAAACAAGATAAAGGTAAAATAAAAATCCAAAAATGAAACAAATATTTACTCAATGAAATTTGGGCACCATTAGAGTGCCAGAATATTACAACCCAGAATATAAATAAAAATCATCAAAAATAACATAAGAACATCTAGAAATATCTCAATAATACAGACCAAATGAATGAATATAGATATAGGCACCCCTAACTAAAAATCTTATAGTGACCTTACTGTATAATTAATAAAGCATAAAGAGAGAGAAAAAGGGTACTCCCTGTAACCGCATCAAGAGTTATTGTCACCCTCAGACTCAGTATCATCTCTGGTATCACCAGAATCGGGCCACTCAACTAGGGCCTTGTCATCACTATTAACTCAGGAATAAGGAAGTCTATCTCTGGGTTTCAGGAACTTTCAAAGGCCCTTCACCCCCTTTCATATCTTGGTAAAAAACTTGTCCCTTTTCTTCTCCCTCTTCTTTATTTTCTCATGTGAGTCTATGAGGTCCCTGTGAGACTCTTCCAAAGAAGAATAGGCTCTCTCGAACATAGCAATAGTAGCTCCCTGTATCTTCTGATCCTCTATGTACCTCTTATAATCAGAATGAGCCACGTAGGAGTGTTGGGTGGTGGAAGGCTCTCCCATCCCCGGAGGCAACCCTATTACAAGCTCCCTTATTACCCTCAAATCAATGAGATCTCATCAAAGGGGCTAGCTATGGATGGCATATAAGACTCTGTATCTTCACATGTCGCCTTGCCCAAGTCGATCTTTCTCTTCTTGACCTTTATCGGTGCTCCCTCCCCCCTAATGTTAAGAGGATAAATGGGGGTGTTTAGGCGCACCCAAGTGTCTCCAAGGTATTCCACAACCCTAGCTCTCTTGCACAACTCAGTAATTAAAGAAGGGAATAAGAGATGCATACCACCATAAGTCTTGAAATATTTCATGTCTGAGATCACAAGATGACCAACATCCAAAGAAATGTTGTCTAGTATATAGGTAATTATCTAGGCTCTCTTATCTAGAACAACAGTCATGTATGTGCATGGAGAAACCCAGATACAAATAATGTGCAACCATATCCTCGCTCCTTTGTGAAATCATTCATGGATATCCCCTTCTTGATGAACGCCCAAGGAACCTCCCTGGGCACAAATTTTTAGCCATCTAGCTCGACGGTTCACACCTTTTTGCTATAAATTGAGCCATATCTACATTTGGGAGCCCATATAGGTCATTTTTCTATTTAGCTCCAAAGTGTACTTCCTTTTCTTAGATCCTAATGACTGGGTCTACGATAAATTTTATGCTAAGGTTAGCGTAGAGTTCCCTTACCCATTGCTCATTTTCCTAGAAAGGATCTCACTACAACAAATTTGACCTAAGGCCATACTAATTCTAGACCACATTTAAAAATTATTACCAAATGTATCTAATGGCACACTATAAAAGTGTGCCCTTTGTCAAAAGTGTTTGTCTACAAGAAATTAGATGACTCCTGAAAAATGTGTCCTTAGATAATATAGATTACACTTTTGTAAGTGTTGCCAAAACATAAAAGAATTGACAATGCTTAATTGTCTAATTTATTATGCTTTTTAAGTATGGTATATTTATAGTTACAAAAGCAAAACTGTATTAGTGTGGCTTAATATTTCCTTAAAATTTTCAGCTACATTTGATATTCCCTCCCAATTAATTTTAGCAAAAAATTCACCGCCCTAAATTATTTCACCCTTTCAATTCAGAGGCAAAAGATTTGTCGCCTCCATAAACTTTATCCAGGATGTGCTCTGGTTATTCTGCCACCTCGGATGGATGATGAGCACCTTCATCTTCAAATTCTTTGCTTTTCTCTAAAACCCCAGGTTTCATGCTTAGCTCATTACGAAATTGAAATCTTATTTGTTTTTCCTCATCTGTTCTATTTCTGCATCGTCAGAGAAATCATAACTAGAAACTCTACATTATTCCTGTCATTCTGTGAGTTCTCATCTTTATTAGCATTACTATTCAATTGGTTTCCGAAATTGACAAAGAAAAAGAGAGATCAAATTTTGTATGGCTTTTGGGGCTTCTCTGTTGGTCGCATTGACAACTACCTTTTTCGAATCAGCTAGAGAATCCATGAGAAAAACACTGGCTATTTGGGGTTTCGTTCAAGAGATTTTGACATTTAGCATCCGTCTCAGGTAGGGTTTATCGCCTTTAAGAATTTTTTTAGAAATATGAATAGTTAGGGCCATATAGTGTAGTAAAATCTTGTACGACTCTCGACTGATTATATATTTTAGAAAATTTGTTCAATTTAATTTTTCAAGGACACATTTACTGTGTCACTTCCATAGAAAAATGTCTTAGTTGTTATTAGATCTTCAATCCATAGGTAAACCTTGAGCAGAATCATAGGCTTAGTTATGTTTGTTGTTTAAATATATAGATCAAATTACTATATTTCTAATGGATCACTGGGTATGAATCATAGTAGCTATAGGAATTGTGCAGTCTCTAAGAAGTATTGACCTTATCTATGCTTTTACCTGGCTATTAAATATTGTAGTAACTTTGCAGTTGTGGAGTATTTCAGCAATCTTGCTTATTTCAATGGCGTCATCCATTCCCTTGATAGAAAATTAATTATGGTGTCAAAATTTTGGAAATTTGTCAAAATAAATTAAGTAGGATCACCGAAGCCCTACATATTCTTCCTAATTCTTTAGAAAAATATGCACTATGAGTTTGTGTTTGGAAATCAACACTTCTCAAGTTATCTAAGCACATAACATCTAGTTTTAAGAGCTTTGAAGAAAAGCATGCCTCCTCTCGCATATAATCTTGCTTATGCCTTATTTAAACTGTATAAATGATTCTTTTCCTCTTGTACTGTGCTATTCTTGTGTTGATCTAGGTGATGCAATGCTAGAATTTTATCATTCTTGAGGCATAATCTCATATCCTTATATTCCCCTGATGAAAAATAAAAGAATATTATGACTTTTTATCATGTATGATCAATCGACTATAATTTATCAAGTATGAATTGTTTGATCGGTTTCTTAATTTATGGTGTACCTGTGCAGCTACTTCTCTAGAAGTAGTGGTATGGACTGCGTACACTCTACCCTCCCCAGACCCCACTATGTGGGAATAAACTGGGTTTGTTGTTGTTGTTGTTGCTGTGCAACCTAATAACTTCTTTACTATATATTTATTTATTGAATATCTTTTATTGTAGGTTGCACGTGAAAGGGACCACTTCTCTCTATTTATAACTAAAGGATTCACATCCTGTTAAAAGATAAAAAGGAGAGACAAGATACGTCATTTCCTTATTCTGCATTTATTTTTCTGAATTGTATTGTTTCTTCTGCCTTAACCAATTAGAAGCAGAATTGAAGCGCTTGTTACACCTAACTAAAGGAAATGTTATTTTGACGGGAGAGTATTTCTTAGAATGATACTATTCATAGATGATGGCCATAAGAAAAACTTTCAACGTTCTTCGAAACTACGTGAAGTCCAACATTAGTGAATGCACAAATGGTGAAGGAATTTCCCGTGATGAAAGTTTTGGTTATGCTAAGTGAATCAGTTTTTTCTAGTTTTTTGATGAGTTTCTTCAAATTGCTTAAGTTTTATTACCAGTAGTGGTGGCTCAGGTAATCTCTCAACTGCGGCAGGCTGTCAGCCTTACATATTTGAGCGCAAAGCATCCCTGGCAGATAGTGATTCTGTCGAGGCCAGAACCTTGGATCGCAGATCATGATAGAGCTGCACAGTAACATTTTGAACTGCTTTCCTCAATAGACATTTGTTTTGGGAAACTATCGAAAATGGTTATCTATAAGGGGCTGATTTTACTTTTAACTTTTTTCTGGTAGGTGTAGTAACATGTACCACTTGGTAATTAATTGTAATGGGTGATAAAAAATTTACTATTCTAACTAGATGGAAAAGGTTCTAGCTGGTTTGTCAAGAAAAGTAAACTTGGACTTGACTTGATACCTGAAGCTAGCTCAAGGTGAAAATTGTGCGAGATGATATAAAGAGACTACAACTCGTACCACAAAAAATATTACAAGGGAATTTTTTCCTATTTGTCTAAGACTTATTGGACAGAGTTACCTGATACATGTGTTTATGAGATGTATCATGTGGAATTAGTCGAGATGTGTGCAAGTTGGTATGGACATCACTATTATAGTAGGAGAAAGAAGAGTACAACTCATAGCCCTCAAGTTTTGAACAAATGTGAGACTGGAGGCCCATTCTCATGCCTAGGACTAGATATTTGGAGCACAGATAATGTAGAATGTCAGTCCAACAGTGAATATCCATCATCATGAATGAGTCAGGTTCTGTTCCGTTATTCAAAAGTTGGACTTAACTCAGAAGTTAGTTTAAGAGATGAGGATGGAAGAAAACCATAAAGAGAGAACATAACTCACACCCGTAACTGGTTGAGCCTGTGCCATGGTTTGAGCTTATTTAGATAATTAGTGTGTATGAAACCTTCATATTTATATTTGTAACTAGACTAGACATTTCCATACGTAGATAATCTGAGGAATGGAGGATATTTTATTTGATAACGGAATCTGAGGAATGGGGAATATGACAGTAAATAAGTTATTCGAGTGGGTTTTTAGTTGCAAAATGTATTGACTGTAATCGTGGCATATGGTCTTTCGATCTGTATAGATAAATATCTTTAGGTATTTCTGGTTAACTGTAATCATGTTCTTACAACTATGTTTTGCCTTTAGTTACTTGTGTTTTGACATGTTTATATTCCTTACAATAATGAAGCAAATAAACAAATCAGACCGTAAGTTGTGCTTAATAGTGCTGATGCTTTGTATTGGATTTTATGCCAATGCTTAAATGTGACGTGGTCTACTGCTTGCAATTGTAGACCTTTAGTGGAGCCACTCCTAGTTTCTCCTGTCGACATATTAGATTAAAGGATCTGTTCAACAGTATGATGACAAGTTAGTAGTGTGAGGTGCTTCAGATCCATATGACACTGCTTATTTCTTCTCTCGTCTTCTGTCTTGTAAATTTGTGTCTTACAATTGGAGCCAAGTAACTTATGCTAGAGTAATTTTTTTCCGATAAGTAGATTATACAAATATATTTATGTTTGAATAAGTTTCTTGTAGGTTTTATGTACTGTACCGTAATGTTACCAATATAACTTTCTTAATTTATGTTTTATTGAGTTGAATAAGATTTGATAAAATGAAATCATATGAATACAATCTGCTTATCAATATTAGTACTATTTACCTTGTGAGTAATAATTCCTTATTTTATCTCGTGATATTGATCGAAAAATCAATTTTATACCATTCTTTGCACCATTGATAGTTGAAGCTTCTTTATCGGAAAAAGTCAGTTTTTAGGTGTCTAGACATAGTTTATTCCATGAGCAGTATAGCTGTTCCCTAATCTTATTCGGGATCATTTAATAGTTTTTTGGTGATTAGTTCTGTTGAATGCCTCAATCTTTTGGACTTTGAATTTCCTCTCCACTATCCATTTAGATAGTCACTCTATATACTGATACAAGAGTTTTGGGGATATACAAGGAAGAAGGACCTTCACATGGTGTTTATCGACCTGGAGAAGGCATACGACAAAGTCCCCAGGGAGGTGCTTTGGAGGTGCTTGGAGGTGAGTGGAGTCCCGCAGGCATATATCAGAGCAATTAAGGATATGTATGAGGGAGCGAAAACTCAGGTGAGGACGGCGGGAGGAGACTCAGAGCATTTCACCGTCTTGCAGGGATTGCATCAGGGATCTACTCTTAGCCCCTTTTTGTTTGCTATGGTGATGGACGTGTTGACGCGGCGTATTCAAGGGGAGGTGCCGTGGTGTATGCTTTTTGCAGACGATATAGTTCTGATTGATGAGACTCGAGGGGGTGTGAATGACAAATTAGAGGTGTGGAGACAAACTCTTGAGTCTAAAGGGTTCAGGTTGAGCAGAGGCAAGACAGAGTATTTGGAATGCAAGTTTAATGACGTAAGGCTGGAGGACGAGGTGGTCGTGAAGCTGGAATCACAGGTGGTATGTAAAAGGGATAGTTTCAAGTATCTCGGGTCTGTGATTCAGGGGAACGGTGACATTGACGAGGATGTCTCGCACCGTATTGGGGTGGGATGGATGAAGTGGAAGCTAGCGTCGGGGGTGTTGTGTGATAAGAAGGTGCCGCCCAAGCTTAAAGGCAAATTTTACAGGGTGGTAGTCCGTCCGGCCATGTTGTATGGAACGGAGTGTTGGCCAGTTAAGACTTCCCACATCCAAAAAATGAAGGTGGCAGAGATGCGGATGTTGCGCTGGATGTGTGGGCTGACTAGGGGGGATAGAGTTCGGAATGAGACTATCAGGGAGAAGGTTGGTGTGACTCCAGTGGAGTGCAAGATGCGGGAAGTCCGATTGCGCTGGTTCGGACACGTGAAGAGGAGGGGCATGGATGCCCCAGTTCGTAGGTGTGAGAGACTAGCGTTGGATGGTTTTAGGCGGGGTAGGGGTAGGCCGAAGAAGTATTGGGGTGAGGTGATTAGGCGGGATATGGAGCAGTTGTAGCTCACCGAGGACATGACCCTAGAAAGGAAGGTCTGGAGGACGCGAATTAGGGCAGAAGACTAGGGCCAGTTTGGGTCGCTAGTGTAGGGTTTTACTTGTTGGGGGTAGTATTCTTGTTATGATTCCGTGCTCCTTGTTTTAGTAAGAGGCTGGGTGCTTTCTTCTGTTTCTTTCTATTTATGGCTGCCGTATTTATGTTATTTATGTTATGTTATTTATGTTATGTTGTCTTGTAACCTTGTTCGGTGCTTTAATATGTATTTGCCTGGTATCTTGTGTCTTGAGCCGGGGGTCTATCGGAAACAGCCTTTCTACTTCTTTAGAGGTAGAGGTATGGACTGCGTACATCTTACCCCCCCCAGACCCCACCAGGTGGGAATACACTGGGTTTGTTGTTGTTGTTGTTGTTACTGTTGAGTATTATGTCGTAATGCCTAAGTAGTCTATCAAAGATAAATCTGAACCCTTTTTTACTCCTGATGTAGATAAATGCCTCATCAACATATGATGGATTGAACTTCTATGATTCTGGGCATCAGTTTAAGCGTATTCAACTTCTATTGATTCTTTTACGGTCACTTACATATGCACCACAACAATTGCAAAATCGAGCATTGCAGGTATGGATTCGTGCCTCATTTTATCTAACATCTTATTGTGCCTTATCTTCTTTGTGTTGAAGCCGTTGTAGGCTCTTGGCACTTTATTACTGTTGGGTGGGTGTTCTAAAGTTTGTTCTGGGCTTGAATGATTAAAATTGCGCGTTTGGTTATCAGTTGGTTTTGATTTCAATATAGAATATTCAGTATCAAACTTTAGTATCGGAACTACTACTATTGAATAATGCATATATAACATTGCGTCTGACTTCTTTCTCAAAAAAACAAACAGACATCTTTTCTGATTCATTTTGGCTGAACAAGGATCTTTGAGAATGGTGAGGCAATTAGGTTATAGTCTGTGATAATGAGTTTCACAGTTGTTCATAATAAGTGTTACCTAGTTTTTTTTTTGGGAAAGGTTACTTAAGAGTGTTACCTAGTTAATTGCATACATTTTTCTTTGATGGAGGAATCACTGATCAGTTTAGTCAGCTGATAAATCCTTGTTTGTTGGATTTAAGTAGTTATCCAATTGATGTCTTGCAATTTTTTTTAACCATTAATTTGAGAGTTTATTGTTTATCAAACTTAGTATTGCACACAGGGTGCACAGATCTTTGTTTTAGTGGTAAAGGAACCTTAACATGGGATATGTTGTAGGTGTATGTCACTAGTTTGAATCCTCTTAAAGACTATAATTTGGTTCAGCGGATCCTTATTTGCATTGGAATATGTGGAGTAAAGAGAATTGGAGATAAAAAGGGGTCTGGTATGAGGGCTAGACAAGAGAAGAAATTTCTTTACAACTCTATATAGCCCTCTGTTTTTTCTTGAACATGCAAAATCAACGTGATTAATTTTTTGCTTTCCATTTTCTTTTTTGTCATATTTGTCCCTGGTTGAGGGTGGGAAAACAGAAAATTAGATTTGCTCAAGAGCAAGAAACCAAGGAAAATTTAAAATTTTTCCTTTTGAAGTTGATATGGGAGGGACAAGGTCTTAGTTTGCGAGACATTGCAGGCCTGCAACTTGTTTTCATTCATGTTTTGATCTGTTAATTGGTGGAATTATTTTGGTGACACCTTTGTCTCAATTTATTTCTTTCATATGTAGTCTTTGTTGAAAATTTTCGTCATGCCTCTACCTCACTTCAATTTTCTGTTTGGTTTCAGATTCTTCTGATTATGTCTTGCAGTCACCCAAAAAACAAAATCAATTTAACCCAAATAGATGAGTGGCCTGAGTGGATACTGGAGATCCCGATATCTAACTATGAGATAGCATTTCTTACACTGTTTCACAAAAAAATAATGTGCTTTTCTTTTTCGAAGTCATTGTAAGGAATGATACAAAAAAATTCTTTTGTGTTTTTCGTGTCTTTGACACTTTTTATGCATGTTGCCAATTGTTTTACAATTCTTATGCATCTGTAGTTCTGTATACAGGACTAGTTTCCCATGTGGTCACTGATACACTTTTTTGGCTTTGTTAACTTCTAAGTGATGCTCCTAGGTGTAGCTACTAAATATCTCTTCTGATACTTTTTATTCCCTGTGAAGTAGTGGTTAGGTGAGCTTTTTCCAATATCATCAGAGGCTAAAAGAAACATAGAGATTCTGACTTTAAATAATTCATCCAATACCCAATAAGTAAAAAAGAAAAAATCAGAACCCATACCCTAGAACTTTTTGCTCCATCATTTTAATTAGTCCATAAAATAATGAGTTAAATATTTGCATACGCGGTTCTTTAACCGGCTTTGGACTTATAGAAAATTTAAGAACTACAAGTTACTTGGCATCTTTTGAAAATTTGTTCTACAAACCATGACAGTAATTTTCAAAATCTTACAGTCGGCTAGTCTCGGGCTATACTATAATTTGTACAAGCAAGTAATATTTTAAAACATAGTTGTCTGTAGTATAAATAGCTACACAAGCCGTTGTTATAATCCATCTTATGATCTTTCCGTAACAGACAGGAGCAAGTAAGACTGCTAACCCAGGAAGCTTGAGAGATACAGAAAACCTAATACACAACTTTCTTATAATTGTGTTAGAACACTCAATGCACCGAAAGGATGGATGGCAGGTAAATTTGGTAACCATTTTCTTTTCTCATGTGACATCATCTGCTTTGTTTACCCTGAATTATTTAGAAGCATTGAGAACATAGGTGTAGCACCAGCAGGATGATAAATAACAGAATGTATTCATTGAGATGGATAAAATATTTGAATATTTGTCGAGCATAATTTTTTCTAACTGTTTATTTATTTTGGATATGTAGGAAAACTGTGGGTGATCAAATTGGTGGCCACCACAAGTGATCAAGTCGATCTAGATTGAAGTGAATGATGAAGAAATTTTTGAGCTATTCTGATATATGTTTATATACATTTGGTTTTATGTGGAACATAGTACAAATCTTTAAAATGTTGTTTTCTAATTAGTATGTGTAGTAAAAGACGTTTTTTTTGAAGTTCATTGCAAATCTATGCATTTGAATTATTTATTAGCTAATTGGTGCGAAACATTATATATATGTATGTATATATTTGATTAGTGATGTATACATTCAAATCAAAATAATTATGTTTTAGGCATAAAGTCATTTCTGTAAAATATGGCTTGAATTACCAAATTTTAGACAATATTACCACATTTCAAAAGTATGGCTTATTAATTAAATTGTGGCATGTACTTGAAACAAGCTTACACTTTACAAGTATTGTCATAGACAATATATAAAAGGCTATGGCTTTGAAGTGTGGCTAGTAATAAAGAAAAAGTCATGTTTATTAAGTGTTGTTAAAGAGGTGCTATACAAGGCTACACTTGTAAAGCGTGCCCAATAACAAAGTAAAGGCAACACTTAAAATTGTAGCTTTATCAAATAAAAGTGTAGCTAATGAGAAGCTGCAAAGCGCAGCCTTTGCACTTTAATGGCCAAGATTTTTAAACATAGCTGATATAGAAATACTTGAAAAGTGTGGTCTAAAGTCAAAGGTTACACCTTTTTAGGCTACCCCCAAAAGTGTTGCCTAAAGTCCAAAAGCGTATCATTTGATAAAAAGCCACTTTTTGCTACTTTAGGCCACACTTTACAAGGGTGTCAATTGGACTAAAATGCAGTAGGACACTGGTCCGTGATCGCGCTAACTGAGGTCAGGTCGACCAAAATTTCACAAGACTCAAAACAACCAATTTAATTTGCAATTCACGTTCCAAAGCACAAATTAACATCATGAACATTGAACAAGGTTCCTTTGTACTCAATTATGTCCTTAGAACATGGAAAGATTATCTATGAATTCATTTTGGCATTTGATCAAGCACTTAGTGTGGATAGCCTATATCTTACAAATTAAACACAATTTGGGTGCTCAAGACTTCCCCATATGAGTGCACACCACTTTTGACAGCGAACCATACCACAAAAGTTCAAACAAGCAACAATTTAGCAATGAAAAGAACAATTTCAAGCCCTCCATATTTCATCCATTCTACGGCCTATACATACATATAAATGAGGGGTTTCAAACTACATACCAAATTGAGGATGCAAATGAGATGCAATGTAAAACTTGGATGTTCAAAGCATGATCAAGAGTAGGTGCAATTTGAGGAAAAATTTGAATAGGGAGTGTGGGGGAAATGGGGCAGTCGACTGGTTTTCAATCAGTCATAATCACGATCGCAGTCCATGTTTCATGATCATGATCACGTGGCTACCACGATCGTGGTAGCATGGGTGTCGTGATCGCGACAACTGGGGCTATTTTTGGTCCTCTGTTTTCCCCCGCTCAGTTCACTGCCCAAAAATTTCACTTTCCCATGTTTAGCTTATCCAAGCATCTTATATCACTCAATTTCATTGATCAATCAGTTAACAAAAATAAAACCTACTTTACTTAGTCAAAAACAAAAGATACTGACCGCTTTTGTGGCATTGGTGGGTTACCTCCCACTTAGTGCCTGATTTATCATCGAGGCACGACGTTTATCATCTTTTCAAGTTGTATCCTTAATGGACATATCATTCACCTCCGTGTCCTCAACATCAATGACGGATACTACTTGAAACTCCATGGGTTGTTTCTCAGTTTTGCACAACTAAAAGGATACGTCATCATTATGGAGGCAAAATCTCATTTCTCCTAGCTCCATATCCATAATAGCTTTTTCGATTGCAAAAAAAGGTCGGCTAGGGATTATAGGTACCACTTGGCCGATCTCTCAATCAATCCCCACAAAGTCCGCTGGAAGGATGAAGCAGTCCATCTTTATTAACACATCAAATAAGACCCCAGCCAGTCTCCTGATAGATCGGTACGCCATCAATAGCCTCATTGTTGTTGGAGTAGGAGTAACCAACCTGAGTTTTTGATAGATTGCATAGGGCATAAGATTGATGCTTGCATCAAGGTCACATAAGGCTTTTTTAAACTTGTGTGTCCCTATGGTGCAAGGGATTATAAAGCCCCCGAGATCCTCTTTCTTTTCCGCTATAGCGCTAGTCATGATAGAGTTACACCCATGAGTAATTTCTATGGTTTCACCATCAATAAGACTTTTCTTTGACATCAACTTCTTCATAAGCTTAGCATATCCCGGGATATCTTGAATTGCCTCTAGTAATGGGATATTAATTGATAGGTTTCTAAGCTTAGTTAGGTGTGTCTAAAATTTGGTATTGTCCTCTTTCTTTTTGAGCCTTTGAGAGAATGGGGGAGGAACCTTCATGGTAGAAAACGGATCACTTTGCACTTTATCATTCTTAACTACCTTTGGATTTCCTTTTTCATCATCCACTTCTTCACTTAGCATCAGTTCTTTTTCATTCCCCTTTTAAGAATTTGGAGCCTCCTTATTTAAATCATTCATAAGCTTCTTCATCACATTTTTTTGTTCAACATTGGTCTCTTTTTCAACATTCACCACAAGATCACCGAGGGTTTTACCACACCTAGTGATGATTGCCAACAATTGAGTATAATTTTTTAGATTTACAACGATGTCACTAGGAAGACCTCTTTTTTACTAGCCTTAAGTTGAGTAGAGATTTGACAGATTTGAGTCTCCAATTGCTTAATCGGGGGAGGAGTAGGACTTGACTATTTGGTTTATTTACGAGAATCCTTTCTACTCTCATCAAAATCCTTGCTAACACATCTTCGGTCTTGAATTTTTTGAGATCACTGGAGTTGGATTCTTTACCTTTTTCGGTAATGGGGAGGCACATATAAGTCATATTTCCTTCCCTTGTCTCTCCAAGCATCATCTATATCACGATCACGGTAATCCCCTCTCGCTTACGATCTATCCAACCTTAGTTCCCACTTTTCCTTTGATAGGTCGAGCGATAACCCACTAGATAGTTAGCCAAATACCAAATTTCATCATCAATCCTCTTGGCCTCTTCTTCATCATAGCCCTTGGATGCCACAACATTCACCATTTTTGGGGGTGCACCCATCACATGTTTCGTTAGCAACTCCAATTATGTCATCATTTTTTCCATGTTATCCTCCCTCTCTTTATCTCTTTTTCTTTGCTCTTTATCAACATACGAGGTGGTAAAAGACCCTTTAGCTACCTCGGTGTCTCGGGTATACCATCCACGATTTCACTTTGTGACTTCCTCAAGCAAGTTTGTGTCCACATTATAAGACAACTTCACATGTGTGCCCCGACCTAATTATCCACCACAGTTTTGTTTAGTTGATCCAAAGCCCGATAGAAGATTTGGAGAAACATCTTCTCTGGGACCTCATGGTTGGGACATTACATGAGCTTCCTATTAAATCTCTCCCATACCTTTTATAAAGGCTTTTCATTCAACTAACGAATGTTCTTGATTTTATCACGCAATTGTAGCATATTGGATAGTGGGAAGTATCGATCTAAGAATGCAATGGTAGGTTCATCCCATGAAGTAATTGACCCTACCGGAAGAGATCGAAGACAAAATACCACCTCACCCATTTAAGAAAATGGGAAGAGGCGCAACCATATTGATTCTTCTGAGATATGGGCAATGTCGAAGGGGGAACAAACTTCTACAAAGTTCTTCAAGCGCAAATTGGTATCTTCATGAGCTTTACCCCTGAAGAGACCCTTTATTTGAAGCATATTCAACATGGCTCTCGTAACATGGAATACCCTATTCCCTTGATTAGGAGGGATACGGATGGCTCTCGTACGTCCAACATCGTGGAGTTGCCCTCGTCATCAAGGGGACCATTAAAAGTCTTGACATCACTTGCATGGTCGCTCATAGTGTCGTGGACATTATTAAATTCACATAAAAAGAAACAAAAAACAACAAACCAAGTAAATCAAAGCCACCACAGGTATACCTTAAGCTACAACCAACACTGCATAAGTGTAAACTAAGTCTCACTCCCCGGCAACGACACTATTTTAATCACGCTCACCTATAACATAGTTTTGATAGAGGATGATGATTGTCAAAAATAATCAACTCATGTTGAGGTTGAATCCTCTAGGAGTGAGTCTAGTCTTCAAACCTATAGGTGTTGATAGCATCTAAGTGTAAGCCCGTAGTATAAATAAAGTTAAATGAATGATATAAAATGGGGGGTTGGTTTGGGAAGTAATTTCACCTAAGTATATTCAAACTAACAAACTAAAGGCAACAATTATGATTGAGATTTCAATATGAGACAAACCTTGGGATGATATCTTTCTAGGGGCAAATAATGCATGGGTTCATGATAATTGAAAGCAAATTCTAGTCATCAACTACGTGGGTAGGCTAGGCTAGGTTAGGAATTCTCGAGGCTAGTTTGTCAACGAAACCTAAAGATTATCATCTATGGACCCTTTCAGATACCTCATAGATGTGGCAATCAAAATCACCTAATACCTCAATTGGGCATTCCTATTTCTAGGAAAATGCCCAAAATCTAGCTAATTCTCAACTTACCCTTATTTCTAAGATGATGAAAAGAGCAAAAGCTAAATCTATCAATTGTTCACTAATTCCTTGTCACCCATATCCCTCTTTCAAGGATGATACAGAACCCAAAAGTTCACTCGCATCTCTCTTTCAAGGATGATGTGAGATTTTGAGAATTTGGAGTCTTCACCCACAATCCATTTTGAGAATTTGGGGTTTTCACCAAATAATCTCAACGAAATCAAGCAAGCATTAGTGAAACCCACAAGTAATGACCAAGAATCTACACTAATAAATCACAACCCACACATATTTGTACCCTATTTCAACATAGTCCCAAGATAAGAAAATTTAGCTACTCATGAAGTTATGGAGAAGAAATATACCAAAAGGGTCATTCAATGCATCCATGGAAATTAAAAGCAAGAAGATTCTTTAATTTAACTTTAATTTCACTAAACTCAAATTGGAAATTTAAACACAATAGTTTCCCCTAATTAGTAGGATTACAAAATCTCCAAATTAAATTTTCCAAAGTCTAGAATACCAATAGGAAAAGGGTTTTACCTTATAATGGGTTTGGGTCGGCTATGTAACATTATAGCATTTCCCCTAGGCATTAACCCATGTCACCGCGATTGCATCTCGCCGATTGCGTTGAATATAATGTAATTACAAGTTCTAACTAATATTGATTGGCCGCGATCGTGGGCCTCAGACTGCGATCATGGTAAGTGAGACCACTTCATGCGTAGGGTATTCCAACTTTTGGACTTCTCTTCTCTTGTTGATCTCTTTGAAGCTCTATTCCATTTCATTCCTTCTCATCACTTGTATGCCTACAAAATATGGAAATTAGTGTATCCAAATAAGAAGTTGTCTTATTCATACCTTTAAATCATAGTAGTATGAACGAATTTGGATGTAAATGAGTGGTAAACTTACCACTCATCAGTTGCCACCAAACTTAATATTTCTTCTTTGTTAGGGAGTTATTTCCTAGGGTTTCCTTGCCACATATGGACTCCAGGTGGTCCCATGTAGGTACCCTGTTCTGGTCTTCAAACACTACAGAAACTCTCCGGACTTTGCTTTTCTGGAACCTAGTCTTTTACATACAGACCTTAGGTGGCACCTACCGGCCGTAGGTGCCCTCCGTAATTGATAGGGTCTTCTTTTCTGCACTTCTGAGTCTCTGGATCTCGATTTATTTACACCTACTTTGGAACCACATGCCATAAGTGCCCACTTATGTGGTCTAAAACTTCAACTTTCACTTTTTTCTTCAAGAATAGACCAAAAACATGATTTCCTAGGAACATAACTCAAAACATATCATATCTCACAAAACAACCTAAGTAACTTTTTTATTTTCATCATTTAAAGGGTCAAAATTTCTATGAATCCATAGCACATCAGCACCCTTAAGTTAGAAAATTTGCATATCCTCAAGCAACATAACATCAAAACAAAACAACAACGCTTAACTAGGAGAACTCTAAGATATCTAAGGTAGTCAATCAACACTTTAAGCTAAAAAATATTACCTCCTTCTATTTCAACAATTCAAAACCAATTGTGCATATACATGAAGCACAACAATGTGACACAAAGGAATTTAGATATGGCATTACATTAGCAATAGAAAACCAAGCATATGTACAAGGTACATTACCCAAACAAGTTAGCAGCTAATGATACAACCCATCTTCCCTCACAACAAAGAAGTCCCACTCACTCATATGAACTAATGCATGCCAATGTCGGGATGTTCAAGAGTCACCCTTTCTCACAAGAGAAGTTCCACCAATGCCTATCAAATACCATAGGCTTACTCTTATTTTCTTTGCCATAGTTTTCAAACAGTCAAGTTTGGATCACTATAAGCCTTTGTTCGGCTTGTAATATAAGCTTGGGGAATGGTAAGGTACATATGGATATTTTTAGTTACTAAGCCTCCTGGCACTACACTTACTTTGGGGTCCACTTAACCAATTCTCTTTTATGCCACCCTTATTTCTCTCTTTTTATTCATTTTATTGCACATTCAGGTTGGGTGTGGTTTTTTTTTCTATACTTTTCTTTTTCTACCATACGCAACCCTGCTATCATTTTTCTTATTTTTACCCTTTTTTATATCTACTTTATACTTCGCACCCCTATGATTTCCACCCTCAACTTAGGCAGTTTGCCTGAGTTGAGGTGCTCAATGTCCAAGGAGGACTACGGCAAAAATAGGTTCATTGTAACACAAATAGGAAGGTGAAAGGTTTAACAAAAAATAGGCTATAAGGCTCAAAAATTGGGATCAACGAATATTAATTCACACATGGAAGGTCATTTATGCAAAAAATGGACTAATATTAAAAACAACGTATGATCATTTCCTAACAAACTATCCTACAACCTAGGCAAGACTAACTAGGCATGTTCTGAATTTAACACAAAAAAGGAACTAACTAGTATCTCACACATAATGCACAGGGTGACATCACAAGCTACTACCTATTAAATTCATACAATTGATAGCTATGACTACCATGTCCCTAATCATAATGCCATCATAAGATCCACAATGATCGCACATATATACATTTACACAGTTCTAAAAATAATTTTTTGGAGGGGTATCATTCTTTCTCAAAAATCAACAAAAAAAATATGTCTACTGCCCTTACTAAAAAATATCCTAATTACATAAAAACAAAATCGCAATACTAAAAAAACACAATATGACACAAAATTAACCTAGACATGTTAGTTCTAAACTATACCATGGACAACAGGAAAAGAAGCATGGCAATAAAAATCCACAGTGGATATGGTATACCCCACCCCTAACTAAAAAATGGTGCATTGTCCCTAGTACGTGTAAATATTGAGGGAATACCTGGGATGCACTAGGTTTCCACATCATCATAATCCCTATGTGTGGGTATCTCAACTGACGGAGGCAATGGTGGTGGTGATACACTACTAAAGGATGCACCCACAGATATCTCGGCTTGCCTCTACCTATTAGCAAACTCAGTCTTTCTTGAATTATGTCTGGCCTATTCAGGGCCTGATTATGTAGTATATTCGGATCCTAGAACTCAATCTCTCTACCTCTCTTAGTCCCACCTATGGGGACCATTTGCTCACCCTTTGAAAATAAGTCAAAGCATATAGGTCCACAAAGAGGTACTGATTGAACAACTGGAGGTATAGTTGGAGGAATAGCCAGAATTGTACTCTCAATGAGAGAGCATATCTCTGCCTCAGTATATCCACCTCATATCTAATCTCACCCACATCAGGTGCCTCAATATCACTAAATTAGGTTGACACTCGGCCCTAAAAAATATCTACACAAGAGTGCACCTCAGCTCAGAACTCTGACATCTCAGCCCTATGTACAACCTATAATTTAGTCTCTTCCGCCTCAAATGTTGTATGGACCCAAGGTCAGATCTACCCATACCATGATGTCACCTCGCTCAAAATTCTATAGTCAGTTGAAGGTAACCCTCTGACCATGCACTAAGCTCTACAAAAACTCATATGATACAAAAATCATACCTAATGCAGCAACTATAGTAGAGGGGTGAGGGGCAGTACACATGTCCCAACTAGCTCTAAAGTGGAAGTTTGAACTAAAGTGGATATCGCTGGGGTCCAATCACCCTATATGCTTATCTGAGGGGCCTCTCTCTACTCCTCTAACTTAAAATCTGTACTAATAGCAACATCTAGTTCCTCTCTATTAGTAAGATCCGCAGGAACTAATGTTTCTTCATAATGGGCCAAAATCACTATCAGAGGCATACAAGACTCTGTGTATGGATTGGGTTAGTCAGATCCTTGATCATATTATTCTGGGATACACCAAAAGCTTATACTCTTGGATCAACACCCTAAATCTCTGCCATATAGGCCTTATCACATAGTAGTTGTACCAAATAAGGAATGGACAGTGTGGTCATCTCCCCAAATACCCGTACGTGCATATCATATCTAATGATAACCGCAAAGTCAGTATCATAACTAGCCTCTATGCTTGCAATTAATGCTGCACTATCTAAAACAAATAAGTTGTCTTTTACAACCAGACATAATCAATAATGCACTAACAGCCACCAAAGTTTTACGGTGAAATTAAATGCTTTCTTTTTAATAACACCTTACCCCTCGACCCAAGGGGCATCCACACCAAGAGGTGAAATATAACTGTAGATCCATCTTACTAAATATAACCTCTCACTCCTGTGCTTATCCACTCGTATAACACGTCTATCACGTGCTTATCTCAAAAGATGATTAACTGCGGTTGATGGCCAAAAAAACTCAATGGATGGCTTCTGCTAAAATACCAACCATGACCTCTCTCATAAGAATCTTCTCTAACTGTGGATGCTATGCATGCCTCCTACCTCTAGGTATAGTTAAAGATACTATGGCATGGTAGGAGGTATAGGAATCTTGCACCGATGTCGGGCTGAATGAACCTAGGGGTCTCGTCATCCACTCCAGCTGATACCTATCAAAAACAATCTACAATAATGGTGCTCTATCCAATACAAATAAATTGATCTGTCTCCTCATAAATAACCTTTTTGGGTTGGCCCTGTCTTGGTCACAAAATTGTCTCTCTCATAAAGTAGCCAAAGTCCCTATACATTACCTCTCAGTTTTACCTTTTTAATAGGCTCTGTCGAGATATGAGAAGGGTCCAAGGTCTGATCTATCTTATATAGTGGCTCTGCATCTGGTGGTGGCACCTTATGTGAAGTCTGATGTGTACCCTCCTCAGAATGGAGTATTATTGATAACTACTCGTAATATGTTTCATCAAACTTGTCATGATTTTGTGATCTATCATCAGACTGGAGGCACTATGTAACTACCTCTGAAAATGACTTATACTCCACCCCCTCCTCCTCATCATCTTCTCGCTTCTTTGATTGGGGAGATTATGGAGGTCAAATCCTGGCCTTTTTCAACCTCGGCCTGGGTGCTAGTATACTGGGTTGTGGTTAAGCTCCAGTCCAAGGAGAAGTAGGTCGTCTGCCCTACTGTGAATGGGTTACAAGTGGTATGCCCAAGGTTACCTTAATAATAGTCTCAGCTGTAACATGTCTCTAGATTCTAGTCACAGGCCATATCACTCTGGTTAGGGATGCTCTGGTCGGGGTAATCGAGTATTCCTCTACTGATCCACTGCTCTTGGAGGAGTCACCCCTTTGCCTCAAAGATGCAGCTTTCTTCTTTGAAGCCTTTAGTGCCATATGTATCTAAAAAGACTAAGTGTTAGTGTCCGAAAGATAGTGAGGGACTACAAAACTTGAAGAGAAACTCAAAATTCAAAAACTTTGAATTTTTTCTAAAACTTTACATCCTATAGCTTATACTTAGCCCAAACATGTCCAATATGCACACATACTACTAGAATCAAAAAGTTTCAACCAAACTAGCATGAAAATATTTTGGATTCCTCTACCCTTTCAACTTTCAACATTCGTTTAGGGCATGATCATATAGTTTAATTCTAGAACATTGCACCACTTTAGGATTTTTGGGTTAATTCAAAGCTCCTACAAACAAGTTTGTTGATTTCCATATATTTTGCATGAAAATAAATATACCAACTCATTTATTTTGATATTAGCACAAGATAATACTATTTGGAGCCAAGAATATTACCTTTTATTCGAAGAATCGAAAGTGAAATATGAAAAAATAAAGTGACACCCTAGCTTAAATATGTTATTAGTGCCTTTGGACACGTTGGTACCAAGAAAAAGTCACGTTCTTGCCATTTATCAAGTGTGGGGAAGTAGGGAAATTTGAATTTTGAGAGGGAGGAGGAAATTTTGGGGTTAAATGGGTTATAGGGTCGGATTAGGAGCTTTAAAAAGCCCTAGGGGTCGGTTCAGGTCGGGTAAAGGTTGGGGTAGGCCTAAATTTTTTAACAAAATTAAGCCCAAAAGTTGGCCACTTATGACACCACCTAAGGACCGTAGGTGAAACCTATGGGTTGTAGGTGCCAAGTCGTAAGTTGGATCAGTTTTTGATCATTATTCCTACTCTATGGACTTGTTTATCTGACACTTAATACACCAGTTACGAAATCCAAAGTGGTATTTACGACCTCATAATTATGTTCACAAGTTCAAGTCCAGAAAATTCCCAAAAATCTTCAAAATTTACTTTTAACATTCAAAGCACAACTTACCTGGCGTACGTAGGACTTATGACCTTCATGAGTTGGTCGAAAAGTCCCCTTACCTAGAATATCCTAAATGAAGCAATGTATTATCGTGGTCCAGGTCATTCCTCATGCTACAGTACCTATAAAAAAATAATTGTGAACACTAAAATAGTGGATTTCCTCCCACCCAGTACTTGATTTAACGTTCCGGTTACGTAGCTAAGTTGGTTACTCAGACATCACCAACAAGCCCATAGATTTCCTTCCATGCAATGGTTAATTTAATGTCGTGACACAACGCAGGTACATTGATTACTCAGAATTCAGCAAGGTACCCAACGGACTAACCTCCAGGATTATCAACATAATGAATAACCAACACCACCCTCATATCAGTTGATTACTTTATATTTCTTCAAACGTTGAATGTGACTTTCTTATTATTGACTCTGAACTTGAGATCCCCCTTCTCTATATCAACCCTTGATCTATTTGTGGTTATGGATGGCCTTCCTAATATGATGGGCATATCGAAGTCAACCTGACAATCCAAAATGATAATGTCATCCAAAAAATAAAGTAATCAACTTTCACTAACACATCCAATGATATGCCCACAGGTTTCTTTATTGTGAGGTATGCCATCAATAATCGCATAGTAGTTAGCTCTGGAAGGCTCAATCCATATTACTTGAATATAGACAGTGGAATCAAATCATTATTGGTTCCCAACTCGCATAATGCTCTGGTAAATTTGGATGTCCTTATAGTACATGGGATCATAAACGCTTCAGGATCGCCCTTCTTCTGGGATAGAGGATTATAAGTGACTACACTATAATCGTTTAATCAACCAACGTCCTCAAAACTAGCTTCTCATTTCTTTGTCACTAATTCTTTCATAAACCTAGCATACCTAGGAATCTGCTCTAAAACCTAACAAAGAGGGATGTTTAAACACAAATCTTTAACTATCTCAATGAATTTTTTGAACTTTTCTTCCTCCTTCTATTTCAGTCTTTGAAGAAAAGGTGGGGGGAGGGGTCGTGGAATTTTCTTCACTATAGGCTCATTGACCTTGACCTTACCCTTATCTGTACCAACACGAACATCAACACATGTCATTTTGTCCAACTCTATCTGGTGTCTAATAAACCATAGTACAATCATTTTTTGGCACATCCAGAATAGGCAACGGGGGTTCAATGGTAGACTTACAACTTTGAGTGTTAATAACGAGACAATGACCATCATTGTTAAGATTTTAAATCGTGTTACTCAAAAGGTTTCCTTGTTGCCTCTGGTTTAAAGTAGAAAACATCTGTCTAGATTGCTTCTCTAACTACTTAATAGCAGTATCATGAGGGTCAACCTTCTTGGTCAGGCCTGAGATATCATCCTTAATCTTCTTAAGGCATGTTTCCTAATTTTCTTGACCCTTTACCAATTTGGACAACAATGCCTCCATTCTCAATTTATTATCACAACTGCCTAGTGCAACATACCTGTCTCCCTTCTATTTATAGTTGTCCTTTCTTATCCAGTTACTATCACGCTCCATACTACAATGTCTATATCTATCTCTATAATAGTTTTGACCTTGGTTTCCTTTCTGCTTGGCTAAAAAACCTGCCAATTTATGATCAATATACTTAGCTTTCTTTTCTAAGTTACACTCATATGCTCTAGAGGCTGCACCATGTGAACCTACCATATTTACTTTCTCAGCATTCACTAATGCAAACTACTTTATCAACAACCCAATATCAGTTCTAAGTTGTACAATCTCTTGTGCCACAGACTCATCACCCACTATACAATCATCGAAAGCTCCAATAGCATAAGTGTCATCACCCCTTTGCCTCCTAAGTATGCTACCCACGGTTGGTGAGTAAGATCTGGTGTAGAACCTCAGATGATACTTCCTAGCATAATCGCATGAAAGTTCATCTAGTGATTGTATCTACCATCACTCTAGAACTGATGTTTAGGGCTCTATAAAATATCTACAGAAAGTTTTTCCTGAAATATGATGACTGGGTACTGATAATGCTCAACTTACACATCAATTTAAGTACAAGACGGATGTCGTTAATATATTTACCCAACTTTGGAGTCAGGTTTGAATACATGAGGAACAATGTGAGTGGAAATCAAGTTAATTCAAAATAATAAGTACAAGTTAAATTCAAACCAATAGTACAAGAAGATAAAAATAGGGGAGATAAGAACCTACACTAATGTTTGTTTTTGGATTTTTCTAGTGTAAATTTTGGATTACGAATAATTTGAGTTTTATCAATTAGGCATGGATCTTGGGATTATGTAATACTAAGTGGAGTGACATGTGGATGCTAATAGTTAGCTTCATTCTAGTAGATCAAGTATGGGTAGGTTCAGTTATAGGTTCTTGATGATAGTCTTTCAACAAAACACCAAACTTTTACCCACTGATTCTATCGAATACCTAATGGGTGTGTGCAATAATTGGTAACCAAACCCCAATCTATGCATCCTTATTTCTAGGATAATACTCAAGTTGTAGTTAGCTTCACAACCATCCTTTTGTATAGGATAGTGATAGATTAGCAAACTGCACACATAATGTCTACCATTGCTTTGGTTTCCATATCCCTCTGTCAAGGATGATGTGGATTCCTAAAGTTCACCCTACAACCCTTTTTTTGAAGATGGACATGAGTTTTTTAGAGCTTGGAGTTTTCACCCATCAAACCCACGTGGGCATTTGGGGCTTTCACCCACAAATCCCAACCAAGTTAGCATAGCAACGATAAAACCCATCAATATGAACAAATAAATAGAGGTTAATGATAACAAACCACACACACTTAAATCCTTATTCACACATAACCCCAAGAGGGAGATCTAGCTACAGATAAGATAGATAACCGAAGATATACCCATAATCTCTATTGACATGATTTATTGAAGCTTAAGTGAATATTTCTTAAAACTTTGGAATCTCATAAATCTCCAATGGAAGTGAGCTATTCCTCCACTTAGAAGGTCTCTAATGTATTTTTCACCCAAAAATTATACAATATTTTCTCCAATAAATGGAGGCTATGAATTCAAGAACAAAACCTAACTATTTAGGGAAGATGGAATTAGATGAATGACTTAGGGTTTGAATCTTTTTGCTAAAAAATTAGGATCAACCACATGCATTTCTAGATTTACCTTTGGACTTTATTTTTCTGCTAAGCCATGATCGCACGGGTCTGGCCACAACCGCAACTATGCGACCATGATTATCTTTCGCGACTACAGTAACTAAGGCCAGTTCCTGCTCCAAGTCATCATCTGCACTTTCTTGCTCCCTTTTGATCATTTTCAGCTCCAATCCACATCTTTTGATCTTATCAACTCTATACCTGCGTAGTGTGGATTTTAGCGCATTTAATCATAATTTTGTCTCTTTTATTCATTCAAAACAAGGTAATGTGCACAAATGAGAGCGAATGAGCTATAAAGTCACCACTCATCAACAACCCTGACTTAAAGCTTTTACTTGTCCTCAAGAAATACTACCTCTTACCATGAGACACACTTATTTATGCCCAACCTTCATGCCTTAAAAATCATAATGACTTCAACCTTAGTCACTACCAAAAGTTGCTCATTGCACATGGTCTAAGCTATTTTTCACTACTCCCCTCATCATAAGGTGCACTATCAAAGGATACATAAGAATTCAAAGAGAAATCAAGCAACAACAACTAATGGTATAGAAGTGACTCACTCTTTTACCAAAACTAAGTCATAAGCTATTTGCCTCATCACTTGAAAGGTGACAAAATTACCCACCTCAACTTGTTTCACATACCAACCTTACAAAAAAGAGAATTCCATACACCAGGCTACTAAAAAGGCAATAAGGAATTTTAAGTATAAGAACTCTCCCCCTCACTAAAGAAATCTCTATGAAACAAGTGTCATACTATAGGCTTTCCCCTATATTCAATCGCCACTACTAAGAAAGTAAATGGTTGGAGATCTCAAAGGACTTTCTAAGATTATAACGTAGGTTTGGGTTAGGGTAGGATATCATTTAGGAATAACATGGCTACACCCTTTCTAGAACATCTACATCACACTTTTCAATCCTCATTTTTGACTATAGGCCACTATTCTTTGTTTTCTCTCATTTTTCATGCCTACCTTTTGCCTTCTTTGTTCACCCATTTTCTTTCATTTTTTTTTCTTGCACTCTAGTGCAATTCATTCCTTTGTTTGATTCGCTTTTTTTCTATTCATTTTCTTTCAATGCTAAGGCACAATAGGCATTTCATTTACAACTTTGTGGCCTTAAACTTACTTTCGTCAATATTTACCACCCCCAACTTAGGCTTTTAGCCTTAAGTTTCATTTTTAAGTTCAAGGAGGGCATGATTCAAAAGATATATAAAATAATGGTTCACAATTTATAATGAGTTTGCCAAAGAAAGGTTCAAAGGCTCGAAGTGGGTGACTAGGGATTATATTTATGCACGGGTAGGATTCTTAGGCTAGAGTGGGTTTCCAATGCCAAAAGATAGCCTAAGATCATTTATACAATCAAATATAGTTGACATTAGCTTTGGAAGACTAACGGGGCTGGTTCTAGATAACACAAGTATACAAGAGATAAATTCAAATAGCTCACCACTCATGGCATGAAAAATTTGCCAAGGGACATCAAATGTCCCTCCTGCTAGAGACAAATTTGGAGTATCCATTTCTATTCACAAGTCAAAACTTTACAGAGCCACAAAAAGAGAAAAAGTTTTGTCACAAAATTTCTCACGTCCATGACCTTGTTTTTGGCAAAATTTTGGATGGAGGGGGTTGTTTTTTTTGCATTAGAACCACTTAAATTTGCTAAATAATGGCAACAACCAAAGCCTTAGCCTCACATTTTGGCTCAAAATTGGCAAACCAACCATATGGCTACTCAGACTTCACCAATGGTGTACAATGTGAACCCACATTTATAATGTACAACGCCACAGGTACTCAGACTTCCCTTGCATTCATGACATTTATGCTACGAGTACTCAAACTTTCCTTGCATCTATGTCTCAAAACCCAAACATGATGCTTTACCCTTAAGAATTTTATCACTCAATCTATCATAGGAAAAATCTAGTTATGCATCACTAAAATCAAAATCAAATTAACATAAAAGAAAAACTAAAACTAAAAACCACATGATAATCCATAAAATGTAGGTATCATCAGAGTGCCCAAAGATGTAGCATCCCAAAACAAAAACAAAATAATATCCAGAATGTCATCCCAAAACAACAACATAAAAAGAAATATCCAGCAACACAACATCAAAAAAATACAAATTCGGGGTCACCCCCAACTATAACGAATACAGTGTCCTCGTTGTATGTGCAATAAAGCAAGAGTAAAATAGGTCTCCCTGAATCTACATCAAGAGCTTCTCTCGCCCACTGACTTGGCACCATCACCATCAGTATTATCAGCAGACCTATCTACAGGGTCCTCGTCTTCACTGTCCAACCTCGGTGAAGGTAGTCCATGATTGGGATTGAGCACCTTGAAGATGCCCTTTGCCCCGTTCTAAAGCTTCTTAAAGAACTTATCCCTTTTCTTCTCTCTCTTCACCATCTTATTATGTGAGTCTTTAAGTTCCCTATGTGCTTTAACTAAGGCTAAGTAGGCCCTCTTCAACTTGGTAAGAGTGGCTTGTTGTTTCTTCTACTCCCCTCTATATTTCTCATAGACTGATTGGGCTATGACAAGTGGAGAAAAGTGAAGAAATCTCTCGATACCTGAGGCAATCTCAATAATAGCTCTCTAACCACCCATATCTAATCTGATATGTCATTGAGAGGGTTGACTAATGAAGGTCTACAAGAGTTTGTATCCTCCTGGGTCGATTTGCCAGAGTTCATCTTTCTTTTCTTGCTCTGTCCCAGGGCACCCTCTACTTCTACCTTATTACAAAGATCAGTAATAAGGAAAGGTAAAAGAAGATTCCTACCTCTATGATTTTTGAAATACTGCCCCTCTGAAATAATAATCTTGCCCACATTAGGAGAGATGCCGAATAGGATGCAAGTCACCATCTGAGCTCGCAAACCTATGACAACGGTTATATGGGTGCATGGTGATACTCGCCTGCAGATGATGTTCAGCCAAATCCTGACCTATGACTTGAAGTCATTTATCAAAATATCTTTCTTGGTGATAGCCTAGGGAACTACTTTTCTAGGAAATAAAATGTTTGCCATCCAGGTCCCTGGCTCATATGCTCTTGCCTAGAACTACTCCATGTCCTCATCCAGTAGCCCACACACCTCATTGATCCGCTCCTCTCCGAAGTTCACTTGCTTACCCTGGATCATCATTACTGGGTTTGTAAGAGAAACTATGCTGAGGTTCATATAGAACTCACGTACCCAGTGCTCATTTGCATAGTAGGGGTCTAGGGTAAAGTATATTTATTAGGTCATAGTGAGTAGAGCATGGAATTCAGGGATCTTCTCCTCTACCTTGTCTAAGCTAATACCGCTTTCAGGGAGTAACATAATCCTAAGAAAATCTGCATAGCAGTGGTGTTGGAAATGTGCGGCCATGAACCTGGTGCCATCAAAATCTCCCATCTTTGAGGTTTAGAACTTGGAAGCAATGCAACTCATCCTATCATTAGCATTATCATACTAAGAACATGTTAAATCAAACATATAAGCTCATGTGGTAGTGTTATAGTGGTTTTTGGGGGGCAGAAATAGATATGTACAAATTTTGGTTCCTACAGACACCATCCTCAGGTATGGTGATCGTGGAGCATTGACCGCAACCGCGGTGTTGTGATCGCAGTTATAGGAACCGCAATTGCGGTACCTGAGACCTTAGTCAATAGATTCTGCACAATGCTCAAAACAAAATTTTAACCCCAATTCTTTATTTCGACTAGGCATATCAACATTATAAGAAATTTAAGCCTAGAATGCGTGATTATGGCCCCAAACTTGGAATAATCCAAATTAAACTCATTTTGGGCATTAAATCAAAACATGGTGTACACAATCATTTTAGGCCTAAATATGGGTACTCAAGACTTCCCTGTTTATGTGTACACCAACTACAATAGCTAACCACAGTAATGATCATCATCAAGTATGCAATTTGTAATTAACGCACTTATTCAGGCCTTTCTATAAATTATAAGTTCTAAGCATACAATTAAGTTAAAAATCAAGGAGTTAGGATAATATACCAAGTTTGGATGATGCAGTTGGAATGAAATAATACTTGGATATGCAATGTAAAGATAAATATTTGAGAGAATTTGAGAGAAATTAAGAGAAAATATGTGTGGGCCATAGACATTTTGAAGGTTATTTAGACTGATTTAACCGCGATCGGGGTCCTAGTTATGAAATTACGATCATGCAGCCTCCGCGATCGCAGTGGCATAGACCGCGATCATAGTAACTGAGATCAAACAATTGGGTCTCCTGTACTTTCTGTTCAGTCCAAACGTGTTGATTTTTATATTTCTCTTTTCAAGTTCAATCAATATTCCTCCTAGAACCACCTTTTTATGGATTATGCATAAATAAATGCATAAAATAAATCTACTCTATCATGCATAAAATAAAGTATATGTGCCACTTTTCAATGCGTGATGGGTTTCCTCCCATCGAGCACTTAGTTTAATGTCTTAGCATGATGCCCCTTCCATTTCCTTTTATGTCTCCACTTAGAAGATCTTAATATCCATCCCAACTTTAATTCAATGTGCAATAAGTAGCAGAGGGACAGACGATCTAGATCTTCCAAGATAAGTCTTGGAAGAGGTGAGGAAATAGTAAGCAATCTTTGATCTCGTCATTGTGTAGAGTTGAATCTTTTACCCAAATTTGAATCGACTTTTTGGTTTGGCTCCTTGGGTAAAAGTAAGCACATCAATAGGCCGCTCTTTGTACATCAGAAGTTGAGTTCCTTGGCCACTAATAGATTGGGTTCCATATGCTCCTTTGGAATATCAAATTCCAAGATATTGAAATTGTACTCCTCCTCCTTCACAATCCAGCATTTCCCTAGGTGGATGTATTCTCATCACATATTTTAAGGACAATGTTGATAAGTGCTTTGAATGAGGTTCAACCCTTGATTTCGTAATTTCTTTCTCCAAAGCATATTCTCCTTGGAATGAACTAGAGTCATCATAAGAGATTTGGCATTATTCTTCTTGTGACTCTAGCACCATTCCTTTTATTTTGGTTTCTTCTTTCTCATTTTATTCGGTAGATTTAAAAGTCACCGAGGAGTCTTCTCTACCAAGATCATCATTATAGCTTCGTTCCTTGATCACCCTCTTCTTAGGAAATGGGTAAGGTAGTGATATTTTTAAGTTTTTCTTTTTTGCCCATTTCCTCAATCTTTACAATTTCCCTTCCAAATGCCTTATGGGGTTGTTGTATGTCTTGCACATTCTCCACCATTGTAGTTACCCTATCCAAAATAGTTTGAAGCGTTGCTTCAAGACTAGTGAACCCGGTATGTTTCTCTTCCTTCTCCTTTTTATAGGACCTATCAAACTTATAAGAGGAACTAGCAACTTAGTGAGCATAAAAAGGGAAGGGGCATTTCAGCAATCACTCCTATGTCCATCTTGACCACCATATAAAGAACAAACATACTCCTAATAGGATCGAGATGGTGATTCCATCTCTCATAGGGGAGCATAGTTACAATCTCTCCTAAAGTGGGGTCCATCATAATATGGACATAGGTCATCAAGATATGACTTTTAACTACCAAAATAATATTTGTCAGAAGATGCCATAGATACAAGTAAAAGAAAATAAAAATCTACCTATCACAAGAAACAAAAGAAAATCACAAACAAGTATTTACAAGCTTGAATTTAAGAAAGTAAGCTAAAATTCTAAACTAACTTAATACGCCAAATTATTCCTCAGCAACGATGCCATTTTTGATAACGCTCAACTTACACATCAATTTAAGTGCAAGGCAGTCGTTGTCAATATATTTACCCAACTTTGGAGCCAGGGTCGAATCCACGAGGAATAATATGAGTGGCAATCAAGTTAATTCAAAATAATAGATACAAGTTAAATTTAAACCAATAGTACAAGATAATAAAATAGGGAATATAGAAACCTAGACTAATTTTTCCTTTTGGGTTTTTCTAGTATAAATTTGGGATTATGAATAATTAGAGTTTAATCAATTAGGCACGGATCTTGATGTATTTATAAGGGGAGTGACATGTGGATGCTAATAGTTAACTTTATTCTAGTAGATCAAGTGTGGGTAGGTTCGATTATAGGTTTTTATGATAGTTTTTCTGCAAAAAAACAGACTTTCACCCATTGATTCTTTCTAATACCTAATAGGTGTGTGCAACAATTGGTAACCAAACCCCAATCTGGGCATACCAACTTTTAGGATGATACCCAAGGTGTAGTTAGCTTCACAACCACTCTTTTGTCTAAGATAGTGATAGATTATCAAACTACACACATAATTGTCGACCATTGCTTTGATTTCGACATCCCTTTTTCAATGATGATGAGGATTCCTAAAGTTCACCCCACAACCCTTTTTTTGAATATGGCCATGAGCTTTCTAGAGCTTAAAGTTTTCACCCATCAAACCCATATGGGTATTTTGGGCTTTCACCTACAAATCCCAGCCAAGTTAGAGTAGCAATGATAAATCCCATCAACATAAACTACTAAATGGAGGCTAGTAAAAACAAACCACACACTTAAATCCCTATTCACACATAACCCCAAGAAGGAGATCTAGCTACATATAAGATAAATAAGCAAAGATATATCCATAATCTCCATTGCAATGATTTATTAAATCTTAAGTGAATGTTATTTCAAACTTTGGACTCCTATAAATCTCCAATGAAAGTGATCTATTCTTCCACTTAGAAGGTCTCCAATGTATTCTTCACCCCAAAATTATACAATATTTTCTTCTCCAAGAAATGGAGGCTACGAACTCAAGAACAAAACCTAACTATTTGGGGAAGATGGAATATGATGAATGACTTAGGGTTTGAGTCTTTTTTCCAAAAATTTAGGATCAACCATGTGCATTTCCAAATTTACCCTTGGGCTGTATTTTTCTGCTAAGTCGTGATCGCATGGGTCTGTCCACGACTGCGGCTATGTGATTATGGTTACTAGACTTCTATTTGACTGCTGTGACCACGGTCACCAGACTGCGACCGCAGTAACTGGGGCCAATTCATGCTCCAAGTATTCAACTGTCCTTTCTTGTTCCCTTTTGATCATTTTTAGATCTAATCCACATCTTTTGATCTTATCAACTCTATACATACAAAGTATATATATTAATGAATATAATCACAATTTTGTCTCTTTTATTCATTCATAACAAGGTAATGTGCACAAATGATGAGTGCAAATTAGTGGAAATGTCACAACTCATCAGGTACTATGCTTAACTTCTTAAATTGATACCAAGCCTCGTACATTGATTTAGAATATAGCTATCTAAAACTATATATCATATACTTTAGCTGTAACTTTCTTAATAGAGGAAAGAAACAGTCTAAGAATTGTATGTACAACACAAGTTAAGTGGTAATCGATCCTTTAGGTAATTCCCCCAACCATAAAGAAGCTTCTCCAGTTAATCAAAAGGGGAACAACCTTAATTTAAGTGCCTCCTGGTCTACCCTAGGTATGGTATAAGAAGTGTAGATCCCTATAAAATTAGCAAGATGCATATTTGCATCATCAATGGCCAAATCCGCAAAAACACCTTTCAATTTCTAGAGCTGAATCATGGAATTAGTTATGTCAAACTTAACACCTGGTGGCAAAGTAGGAGAAATGATAGCTCTTGTTTCTATCAGCTCAATGTATGACATATCCTCTTCATCATCATATGAGTGAAAGTATTGGTATACAAGGTTCACTGTAGATAGACCAACTTGAACTCTATCTTAATTACTGTTGAGTGTTGCTCGATGATCTATTGTCGGTCTTAGATTAGCTAGCTTTACCCGCTGAGTTAATCGGGCCTCCTCATCCCTTTTATGGTTAACAGCTATATTTTCAAACAATTTCCTTGTCTATCAATCAAAAATATTCTGAGTATCACATGGAGCATGGGGAGGTACCACATTAGGATCATCCCGAACCCCTTCCAGCTGCCATCACTTACGTGTTCTATCATCATATGATTAGGCTGTAGAATTCTATCTAGATTCAAATGTAATGGGAGTAAGAGATTACCTTGACTCCTATTTTTAGGCATACACTTGTGTAAAGCCAAGTAAGAAATAGAAAGCAAAAACCTAAAAACTTCAGCAACTTCAATCAGTAACTCAACACTATAATCTCCGACAATGACGCTTGAATTTTGACATCATGAAAACTACACTTCCAATAAAAGATAAAATAATCACTATCAAGTAATACAACCCAACTTAGGTTTGGTTTGAACCCAAAGAGAATACGTGGAATTATATCTCTCGTTCGCTAGAATCAACAGGTAGTACAGGAAGTAAATAAGAGGCTTGTAGTAGTAATCTCAAACAAGTAACAAAATTTGAATTTGGTTGTACTTAGTTAGAGATGAACACTAAGACTGTCCCCCAAGCTTCTTAACTCAGTAGGTTTATCGTGCTTTGTTGGACCAACTAGATATCTTGCATATATAATCTGATAAGTTATGTACCAAAAATTATCTTTTGGAATTATTAACAGATTTCACCCTTTACCTTTCTAGTCTTAGGATATTTCATTAATAACCCTTATCCTAGATCCCAATTAACTATTACCTTTTGAGTCTCAAGTTATTAGATGAAGGATAATCGTCTTAAGTAGGTGATGTTGATTAACCTAGATCAATTATTAGTCTTTAAATTACTGTTGTGATTATATTTTCCGAAACCTCACTCCTCTTTTGAAGTAAGTAGAGATATACTAGGTGTGATATTAATGTAAACAACTGCTAAGAAAGCTATTAAACTGAAGGTAACCACAATACATACAAGAATATCGGTTCCAAACCACTTAGCAGTTCCCCTACTTCGTCAATCATCCAGGATTCCCACAATCCTAGCTAAGGGCTTTAGCTGCACATTAACTTGAAGTGATCAAAGTAATTCATAATTGAAGACATTCAAACAATATCGTAATAATCAATGAATAAAACCCAAATTCTGTAACTGAATTATTAACCAAAACTAAGAACAAAGTAATCCCAAGATCAAAATCAAATTCTGGAATCAAATAAATATTTGTAAGTATATAGAATGCATAAAATAAATAAAAATATCAAAAGGATATATATAGGTTACAAGGAAACCCTAGGAAATAACTCCCAAACAATAAAGAAAATCAAGGTCGGTGGCCCCTTACTGGGCCACCTATGGGATATAGGTGGCACCTACTAACCATAGGTGGTCCCACATAGGTGCCCTAGTTTTCAAACACTATAGAGACTCTCTAGACTTTGCTTTTTTGGGACCTACTCGGCCACTTACAGACCGTAGGTGGCACCTATGGGCCGTAGGTCCCCTTTAACTGAAAGGGTCTTCTTTTTGCACTTCCAATTCTCTAGATCTCAATTTCTAACACCTAATTTGGAACCTACGGCTCGTAGGTAGAACATAAGGGTCTTAGGTTCCTACTTCTATGGTCCAAAAATTTAACTTTTACTCCTTTCTTCCAGAATAGTCCTAAAACTTCATTTACAAGGAAACATAACATAAGTAACTTGAATATTTTCATGATTTAATCATTTAAAGTGCTATGAATCCATAGCACATCACTCATCAATCTGGTAGAGAGTCAGAGGGTTTGTCGGTATCTAGTCCCTCAGAAATGTCTTTAGTGATATAGGTTAGTTGTTTTAACCTATTTCTGTGAGAGATTAGGAGCCTTTGATGTGGAGTAAGGCAATTTTATTAAAAATTTTAGGAGTCATTTCTGAGTGAAAGTAACAGGAAAATGGTCCTTTTCTTGGGTAATAAGGACGGATAATGTAGACTTTTCAAGGTAGAAGTAGTGTACAAAGGAATTTTAAAAAAAAAGTTTTGAAAATTTATATGATTTTCTGTTGAGGTAGAGAGAACTGAAGGACTTTTACTCTCAGAGAGTTTCTTAGAGAAGGATGATGGTTGATACATTATAGAGAAAATAATATTAGAAGAAGACAAGAGCACAAAGAAGGGAGAGATGGAGAATAGAGAATGGGAACTCAAATAAACAAGAAAGGGAAGATAAGTGTAAAGGAGCACATGATATTTCAAAACATTTTTCAATGCATTTTCACAAAGAAATATTTATGGTACTAACCTTTGAGGAGAGACCAGGTTCCTCTAGTAATTTTTTTATAATGTATGGCTTTAACCTATCCCATCTACTTCTCTGATTTAACTTGCTCACCATGTGTGTATACCTACAAAAGGTATGAAACTAAATTAGACCTGATGAATCAATTACTACAAAGATATATGTTCTCTAGTCATAGCTATTTTAGCGAGAGATGAGGTCAACACAGGAAACTCAATCTAGCTTGATTATCCCTAGCTTCAGCCTATTCTCCTAAAATAGGTCCCTATTAAGGGCTTAGGTAAAGATATCGGCCACTTTATCTTTAGTATAATAGCACTGCAGGTAGATGGTCCCCTTTTGCACATTGTTGCTTAAAATCATGCCACACATAAATTGTCCCCTTCTTAACATTGTCCCTTAAAAGTCATGTTGAGAGCAATAAAGTAGTTGCTACAAACTCAGCTTCTATCAACCAGGTGCCCTATATAATATGCATCAGTAAATTCTATCAAGTCAAAAGTATCACCAGATGGATAAAAAAGGTCCCTTGTTCCTTTCAAATGTCACAAAAACTTGTTAACAACCTTTAATTGTGATTTCTTTGGGCATGCTTGAAATTTTGCATGCATTCTCATGCCAAACACAATATCAGGGCAACTAGAAATCAAGTAAAGCAGAGATACAATGATTCCCTATGCATGGTCTTATTCACCAAAGGAATAGCTTTATCAGCATTGAGTTTTGATCCTGTACCAATGAGTATGTAAGTGGGCTTGGCCTCATTTATGAGAAAATTTTGCAAATGCTCCATGATTTATTTCTGCTAACTGAACATTATGCCACTGGTAGTCTGGTTAATTGGCAACCCAAGAAAAAAAGTTTAATTCACCCATTATGTATATTTTAAACTCACTTCCTATAAGCTTGGTAAATTCTTCACGTTGTGAGTTTGAGGTTGCTCCAAAGGTGACATCATTTTCGTTACCTACAAAATTAACAAATTTCTCCCATGTTCTTGGACCTTGCTTCAAACCATACATGGGCCTTATCCATTTTCATCATACTTGTTTTTGCACACCCACCTAGTCCCTATGATGGTTCTGTCCGTAGGCCTGGGGATCAAGTACCATACCTTACTTTGCTTAAATTTATTAAGTTCTTCTCGATCTATATCCCTAAATTTAGATGAGAAAAAAGATTTCTAGGTACACATAATGACTCCAATTTGACTCCTTCATGATGGACTATGGATGATAGGTACCAGGTCCTCTAAAATTTGGTACTGGGATGCAAAAGTGTAATACCTAAAATTTCAATGATTTTATTTTATATCTCCTATGTGTTTGAAGTAATTTTGCATTGAATAATGATTAGGAATGTTAACAAGACCATTAGAAAATGTTTTATAATTTTTGGAATAAATTTTAGGCCCTAATGAAACTCTAAAATAGTAAGGGATTGCGTTTAGGCAATGCCACTGTAATGACCCAATTTTTCTAGAACCAGAACGTCACACGGTGCTCATGATTCCGAAGGACCACAAGCTAACCCTCTACTGATATCTGTACCTAAATACAGCATAATATACATAATAAATACGGAAAATGGCCATAAGGTTCAAAACATCTAAAAATACTCAAAATTTAAAATAGAATACTGATACATCTATCTGAAAAGCCTCTAAACTGTTTGAACTGTAGAGTTGATGGGACATGTACCCAACTAACTTCGTCTACAAAAAATAAACAAAATCTAATACAATAATGATAAAAGAATCATCCTCGAATGAAGAGGACTCACTGCTACGTCTATTGCTACTGACTGGGACTGAGCTGCTAAGGGTACTCTAGATCTCGTGCCTCTGAACCTATGGTGTCAAATAAAACATCATAGCGCAAATGCATCAGTACGAGAATATACTGAGTATGCAGATGAGGTAAGGCTAAATGCAAGTGCTTATGCATGAAAAATTACTTAACTGAATAATCATGAGAGTACTGAATGAGAACACATGCATGAATGCACAAACCATAACTACAACCATCACAACTCTGAATACTAAAACTCGTATACTGCATTACTGTCATCTAAACTCACTAATAATACTGAGATACTGAATAACTGAATCATCTTATACCGATAACTAAGTACTGGAGTTGAGATCAGTCTTATCTAGTGAGTGATCTCAGAATCTGAGGATACTAAAGCCAATTTACTAAATATACTCATGTCATTAACTGAATTTTGAGCTTTCTACTCTCGAATGATTACATCCGAGATCAAACTTCTCTAACGGATGATTCCAAAATCTACTATCAATGATAATAAAAGATCATGTCTAAATCTGACAACAAGAATACTCAACTAAATTTGAGATTGAAATCAAGCCTATCTGACAGGTGATCTCTAGATCTGATAACAAGAATACTCAACTGAATCTGAGACTGAGATCAAGCCTAACTGATGGGTGATCTTGGGATCGGATAATTAGATTACTCAACTGAATCTAAGACTGAGATCAAGCCTAATTAATGGATTATCTCAGGATCAGATAATGAGATTACTCAATTGAATATGAGACTGAGATCACCCCAAACTGATGGGTGATCTCAGGATTGGATAATGAGATTACTAAACTGAATATGAGACTGAGATTAAGCTTATTTGACTGGTGATCTCGGGATTTGATAATAAGATTACTCAACTAAATATAAGACTGAGATCAAGCCTATCTAACGGGTGATCTCTAGATCTAATACTAAATAACTTTATATCGAAGCCTATCTAGCAGGTGGTCCATGAATCAATGGAACTATCTGAGTTTCTCACTAAGATAGATGGTTTTATCTGACAGTCTTGATTTCTGAAAATTGATACTGAAACTGAAACTCTGGGAAGTAGTCACTTAACCGACATGCCCCAAATCTCAATTGGTGGGGTCCAACCTATAACCCCAGCTAGAGGGGTATTAATACTGTGCCACGGGTAAAGACCTCTCTGGTCAAGCCTATATGATGGGTGACTCTTGTAGAAAGTCAAGCTGGAGGCAATATAATAGTCAAGCCTATCTGATGGGTGACTCCTGCATCCTGTGCAAGCTATGCAGTTTTGAAGTTCAGGGATTGGTCCTAACGACTCTACCTCTCTGATAGGGAGCTGTCATCCCTGCCCTTGATTAGTTCTAGCTCCTACTCCCAACTGAAACACTCTAAACTAATACTTAACTAAACACAAACTAAGGTGAATCTGATACTGATCATGTTTCTCGAATGATCTGACTGAGTTAAGCTAAATTTACTTGGTTCCGTATCTGATGGAATACTAGTGAATCTCATTATCTGACTGAACGACAATGAGCTTTGAATAGAGTACTTGATTACTATAGAGGTTAGAACTGAACACTTGAATACTACTAGATCTGAGCTGGGTACAGAACTGAGGATAGATTACTAGTGATACTGAGATTACGACGATTAGAAAGATTACTGAGATTTCTTAAGTTCTGTATCTGTATAAGAATATAGAGTTCTATAACTCACTGAGTTTTGAGAATCATATCTTGATAGGAATTTTTGTGAAAACTGACACAAGCTCTAGTCAATATCTAAATTATCGGGTATAAATATCCCCAGGACTCGATACCATAAAAGTAAAACATAACCATTCTTGAATAATCAAGACTATGGACAATCATTCACCGTAACAATCACTAAGGCATCACTTCAAACATTTAGGAATCCTAAACATGTAATAACATAGGGGGACATGCTATTGGATATACTACATTCAACAAGGCCTTGCATCAAGAACTTCACACATATTTAAGTCTTGGCATGTACCGAAAAACACATAATTTGCGAACTTCATGCTATCATGTTACAATTCATTCATCAAACACTTAACATGTATTAAAGTCTTAACATATATAAAAGCGCACATAATTGGAGAATTTTATGCTATTATGCCACAATTCATTCACAAAGGCTTTTCAACAAACACTTGGCATGCATAGGCTTGCACACAATTGGGTTTTTCTAGTCAACATACTATAATGGCTCTAATTATTCCACATAAGCATTTTATCAAATATATGGGGAGCATGCTTTGCTTATTCAACAATTTTCTTCACTTAATTGACAAGAACACATCACTTAACAAGCAACTTGAAGAGGGTTTATCATGAACATCACATGAGTATCACATACTTTGGTCAAAGCTTGAAAACCTTGTAAAGAAACATGAATCAAAACTCAATAATAGTATGAACATCAATTTCAACTCACATGAATCATGAAAACCCACAAACAAAAGATCTTTGAATTTTAGAAAAGGGTTCTTGAGCTTCTTGGATGAAAGGGACCCAAGAATCAACATCTACATACCTTAGAGATACTCTTTCTTGAAAGCTCTTAGAGAGATTCTTGATTTCTTGATTTCCCTTGATTTTTTTCCTGAAAAAGAACGAAAGGTTTTGATTTTTTAGAAACTCTAGTTTTTGATGTTGAAGAGAATTAAGAGAAAACAATGATATTTTAGGTGAAATGAGGCCAAATCCCGTGTTAAGGAGTATATATAGGGGTTGGGAAAAGACCTTTTCCTCCTTTGGAAATAAACTAAAAAATCTGAATTTTACATGCTGGCCCGATGTGCCATAATAACGCCAGCTCACTGGAATTTAGACAATTAAGAAATTGCTTAATGGCGCGACGCGTTGAAATCGCTTTGCCACCTTGGTTGCAAATTAGAAAGGCACCGCGATACAGTGGAATCACGTTGGTGCATTGGAAATTGATAATTCTGAAATTAAGCCTGACGCAATGCGCTATAATTATGAAGGTTCACTAGATTTTGACGATTTCCATTTTGGCTGGCTCCGCGATGCGCTAAAGTGCCAGGTGACACACTATCTCACTAAAATGGCTCTAACTCTTTGACCGAGTGTTGGATTTGGGCAAATTTGGTATCGGCGCAAAGCTTATTCAATTTTCTAAATGAAAAAAAGTTGATATTAGGTAAATTATACATGGTTTAAAATACTTCTCACTTAGGAATACACTTCTCAACCTTTTATGGATGAATTAATACTTTACTAAACATGCTCTAAGGTTCGAACTATGAGAGGAATTTATGGGGTCTTACAATATCTCCCCCTTGGAAACATTCATCCTCTAATGTCACCTGATAGGCTAAGAATAATAATTAAATGAACTTACTCAAGGAATGGGAGCATCTGAAACATTACTATGAAACTAGAACTACTGATATTCTAAACTCTTATACTAGACATGCATATCTGATGCATGGAATACTCGACTGAAGCTACTCATAAGCTGAATTCTCATAATAGACATGCATATCTGATGCATGGATGCGTAACTGAGTTGTTCTCATGAATGCATGACTGAATACACTAAAAAACTGAACTCTTTCTACTGAACATGCATATCTAATGCATGAATGTCTGACTGAACTGACTCTCGAAAGTATGAATGGCTATGCAATAATAACTGATGTTAACTTTATAAGGAGAGTCTGAACATGCAAATGAATGAGTCTAAGAACATGAGAGCATCGCAATATCATGGGGTATCTTGCCCTTTGGACTCTATGTCCTTCTACAAGTACCTTGCTAAAATACTTGGGAGGTGCACGGGGCACCTACGAACAGGGCCATGATTAACCGACTTAGATCTGAAACTAATGCATGAATCATTCTTCACATATAAGCTCAAAATAGTAGCAAAGGATCTAACAATGCATATCATAAAGATGAAGGACTCATAACATACCCGAATCTATATTAGGGAACCTTTCCTAATCATGGTGGGTCTGAAGCACATAAAGACTATTCTGATGCTGACTACTATTGGCACCAGAAGGGGCACTCTGCTGAAGAAAATCTCTATGCTTCTGAGCTAGGACTCTACATTCTCGCATCCTGTGGCCTGGCCTACCACACCTAAAGCACACATCACTACTGACTCTACACATACGTAGGTAGCTCTTGCCACACTCTCCTTAAAGAGAATAGGCACAAACACCACTAGAACTACTCTGGGCTTTGGGCTCTAGCACCCCATCATAACGGACATCCCCAAACTTTGGTGCGGGTACACTAGTTGAGGATGGAGCTGGGACTGAAAACTTCTGACTATGCTGAGAATGGCTACCACCCTGGGACCCTGCCTGAGAGAAACTATGACTACCTATTCTGGCTCTCTTACTCACTCTTTTTTTTTTCATTTTATCTACCTTAATCTGTTGTGTATGCATCATCAACCTAGCAAGGTCCATATCTCTATTGATCATAGCAGCCCTACACTCTTTCAACACTAATCTGAACACACCAGTCACAAACTTACTCATACTCTCTCTAGGGTCAACTATCAAGTCAGGAGCATACTTAGCTAACTGGTTAAACTTAAGACAATAATATTTCACTGACATGGATCCTTGAATTATATTCATGAACTCTTCTACCTTAGCTTCTCTCTTCTCTAGTGGGAAAAACTTATCTAAAAAGGTATCCTGAAACTCTTGCCAAGTCACGGGAATGTATCCTTCTCTCTACCCTTCTTTCATATCATTACCCAATCATGAGCAATATCCTTTAGTCTATAGTATTCTATCTCTACTCTCCCCTCCTTACAAACATGCTTAATCTGGGCAATCTTCCCCACATCCTCTAGATAAAGTTGTGGGTCCTCAACTGCTACTCACACGTAGAACTCTGGTGGGTTTATTCTCATAAAATCTCTAATTCTGGCTGTGGCTGAACCCTCATCTTGCCAAGGTGGGTCCACAACCTGACGGTTAATCTGAATATTAGTCAAAACTTAGTATAGAGCCTAAAAAGCTACCCAAAACTCTGCATGTGATACACCCTCATTCTCAGGATCTACTAGCTGAGGGGGATGGTCATTAACCCTATGGTTATTATCTCTGTGAGGAGGTATACTCTGTACATAAAAGAAAAGGATGGATTAGACTGAGGATCAACTTGAGCTCATGCTCACTCGCATGACATGAATACTGAAAAAAGGGAAACTACTCCTAAAACATCTTATAGGCTCTTGTACATAAATGTGGAGTGCAACACACCTATGAACAAGACTCTACTAAATGTAGCTTTTCAGACTTCCTAGGATACTATTGAACCTTAGGCTCTGATACCATGTTTGTAATGACCCAATTTTTCTAGAACCAAAACGTCACATGGTGCTCATGATCCCGAAGGACCACAAGCTAACCCTCTACTGATATTGTACTTGAACACTGTATAATATAGATAATAAATTCGAAAACTGGCCATAAGGTTCAAAACATCTAAAAATACTCAAAATTTAAAATTAAATACTGATACATCTATCAGAAAAGCCTCTAAACTGTTTGAACTGTGGAGTTGATGGGACATGTCCCCAACTAACTTCGTCAACTAAAAAAACAAAATATGATATAATAATAATAAAAGGATCATCCTTGAATGAAGAGAATTCACTGCTACGTCTATTATTGTTGACTGGGACTGAGCTGCTAAGGGTACTCTGGATCTCATACCTCTGAACCTATGGTGTCAAATAAAACACCATAGTGCAAATGCGTCAGTATGGAAATGTACCGAGTATATAGATGAGGTAAGGCTAAATGCAAGGGCTTATGAATGAACAATTACTTAACTAAATAATCATGAGAGTACTGAATGAGAACCCATGCATGGATGCACAAACTATAACTACAACCATCACGACTCTGAATACTGAAACTTGTATACTGCATTAATGTCATCTGAACTCACTACTAATACTGGGATACTAAATAACTGAATCATCTGATACCAATAACAGAGTACTAGAGTTGAGATCAATCTTAACTAGCGAGTGATCTCAGAATCTGAGATTACTGAAGCTGATTGACTAAATATACTCACGTCATTGATTAAATTTTGAGCTTTCTACTCTCGACTGACTGTATTGGAGATCAAACCTCTCTAACGGATGATTTCATAATCTACTATCAACGATAAGAAAAGATTATGTCTGAATCTGACAACAAGAATACTCAACTAAATCTGAGATTGAACTCAAGCCTATCTGACGGGTGATCTCTAGATATGATAACAAGAATACTAAACTGAATCTAAGATTGATATCAAGCCTAACTGATGGGTAATCTCTAGATCTGATAACAAGAATACTCAACAGAATCTGAGACTGAGATCAAGCCTAACTAATAGGTGATCTTGGGATCGGATAATAAGATTACTCAACTGAATATGAAATTGAGATTAAGCCTAACTGATGGGTGATCTCGAGATTAGATAATGATAGTACTCAACTGAATATGAGACTGAGACAAGCCTAACTGATGGGTGATTTTGAGATCAGATAATTAGATTACTTAACTGAATATGAGACTGAGATTAAGCCTATTTGACGGGTGATCTTGATATATGATAATGAGATTACTCAACTAAATATGAGACTGAGACAAGCCTATCTGATGGTTGATCTCTAGATTTGATACTGAATAAATTTATATGGGACCAAACCTATTTGACGGGTGTCTATGAATTAATGGAACTATCTAAGTTCCTCACTGAGATAGATGATTGTATCTGGCAGTCCTGATTTTTGAAGATTGCTACTAAAAAAGCAACTGTGGGAAGTAGTCACTTAACTGATATGCCCCGAATCTCAACTAGCAGGGTCCAACCTGTAACCCCAGCTAGAAAGGTGTCAATACCATGACACGGGTAAAGACCTCTCTGGTCAATACTATCTAATGGGTGACCCTCGCAGAAAGTCAAGCCTAAGGCAATATAATAGTTAAGCTTATCTGACGGGTGACTAGCCTTTCCTGAAGGATGACTCCTATATCCTGTGCTATATATGCAGTTTTGGAATTGAAAGAATACTCCTAACGACTCTACCTCTTTAATGAGAAACCACTATCCCTGCCCTCGCTCGATGCTAGCTCCTACTCCCAACTGAAAGACTCTGAACAGATTCTTAACTGAACATAAACTAAGCTGAATCTAATATTGATCATGTTTCTCGATTGATCTGACTGAGTTAAGTTGAATTCACTTGGTTTCGTATCTGACAAAATATAATTGAATCTCGTTATCTAACTAAACGACACTGATCTTTGAATAGAGTACTCAATTACTACAGAGGTCAGAACTGAACACTTGAATACTACTATATCTGATTTGGGTACAAAACTAAGGCTAGATTACTAGCGACACTGAGATTATGATGATTTCAAAGATTACTGAGATTTCTTAAGTTTTGTATCTATCTGAGAATATAGAGTTTTATAACTCACTGATTTATGAGAATCATGGCTCAACTGGAATTATTATGAAAGCTGACACGGGATCTAGAAAGCAGCTAAATTATCGAGTATAAATATCCCCAGGACTCGATACCATCAAAGTTAAACATAACCATTCTTAAATAATCAATACCATAGACAATCATTCACCATCACAATCACTAAGGCATCACTTCAAGCATTTAGTAATCCTAAACATGTAATAATATATGGATATGCTATTGGATCATAATCCATTCAACAAGGCCTTGCATCAAGCACTACACACATATTTAAGTCTTGGCATATACCTGAGAACACATAATTGGAGAACTTCATGCTATCATGTTACAATTCATTCATCAAACACTTAACATGTATTAAAGTCGTAGCATATATAAAAGAGCACATAATTGGGGAATTTCATGCTATCATTCCACAATTTATTCACTAAGGATTTTCAACAAATACTTGGCATGCATGGGCTTGCACACAATTGGGGATTTCTAGTCAACATGCTATAATAGCTCTAATTCCTTCACATAAGCATTTTATCAAACATATGGAGGAGCATGATTTGCTTATTCAACAATTTTCTACACTTAATTGAAAAGAATACATCACTTAACAAGAAACTTGAAGAGGTTTTATCATGAACATCACATGAATATCACATACTAGGGTCAAAGCTTGAAAACCTTGTAAAGAAACATGAATCAAAAATCAATAATAGCATGAACATCAATTTCAACTCACATGAATAATGAAAACCCACAAACATAAGATCTTTAAATTTGAGAAAAGGATTCTTGAGCTTCTTGAATGAAAGGGACCCAAGAATCAACATCTACATACCTTACAGAAAATCTTTCTTGAAATCTCTTGGAGAGATCTTTGATTTCTTGATTTTCCTTGATTTTTTTCTTGAATAAGAAGAAAGAGTTTTGATTTTGTAGAAACCCTAGTTTTTGATGTTGAAGAGAATTGAGAAAAAATAATGATATTTTGGGTGAAATGAGGACAAATCCCATGTTAAGGAGTATATATAGGGGTTGGGAAAAGACCCTTTTTGCCTTTGGAAATAAACTGAAAAATCCTAATTTTCCATGTTGACACGATGCGCCATAATTATGCAATCTCACTAGAAATTGGACAATCAGGAATCCGCTTGATGGCGCGACGTAGTGGAAATCGCGTTGCCACCTTGGTTGCGAACTGGAAAGGCACCGCGATGTAGTATAATTGCGTTGGTGCATTGGAAATTGAAAATTTTAAAATTAAGCCTTGGCGCGATGCGCCATAATGGGAGAGGCTCATTGGTTTTTGATGATTGCCATTTTGGTTGGCTCCATGATGCGCTAAAGTTCCAGGTGAAATACTGTCTCACTAAAATGGCTCTAACTCTTTGTCTGAGTGTCGAATTTGGGTGAATTTGGTATCGACGGAAATATTATTCAATTATCTACATGAAAAAAATTGATTTTATGGAAATTATACATATTTTAAAATACTTCTCACTTGGGAAGACACTTCTCAACCTTTCAGGGCTGGATTAACACTTTACTGAATTCGCTCTAAGGCTCGAGCTGTGAGAGGAATTTGTAGGTTCTTACAGTTATGTAGGAAAGGTACACCCTGAATACAAAAACCAATGGCCTGTCTCGAAAATAGCGTGTTATGCCTGTTGGTTACCCACTAAGGTAGTGCCACGTTAGTGATCGATATGACACAAAAAATTTCAAATTTTCTCTCCAGTTCTATAAGGGTAATTTAGTATTTTACGTCCTAATTGATCCTACAACTAATACTAAATGAGTTTTTCCACCCCATAAGTCAAAATACATTATTTTTTCTCCTCTAAAACACTCAAAACATCAAAATAAGGGTTTTTCTCCAGAATTCATGCTTTCAAGGCTCCAATTCAAGTTTCCTTCAAGAAAATTTGCTAAGTTAAGGTATGTGGGTTTTTACTTGTCCTTGTGCCCAAAAACTCAATTTTTATGTGAATTTATGGACTTGATGATTAGGGTTCATACCCAATTTCCATGATTTTGAAAATATTATGCTTTCTTGTGACTTAAAATATTTTAGTACAAGAATTAGTATTTATGTATGTTCTTACTAACATAATTGATATTTTGACATGAATATTTCATGAGCTGGTAAATGCATATGATTTTAGCATGATTTAATCAGTTTATAAGCAATTCAAACTTAATATTTTAGATTACAGACTATCATAACATGATTATGATCTCAGTTTTGATCTTATAATCTCAGACATGATATGAAATTCACATATTTATTCATGAGCATGATTTAGAAACAAAGGCATAATTGGTTTTCAGACTTATAAATACATATGCTTACTTTGTGATGAAATTCATATAGATTAAGAGCACTAGTATGTTTTAAAAGTAGTATTTAGCATCGAGGAGATATGGATTCAACACAACCAAATTCCTAAAAACTACATGTCATTGTAGGTTAAAGGGGACCTCACCTGAGAGTGTCTCCTGTGCCCAAATGGGTTCAGTTTAGTGATCAATCCAGTTTAGATTTTATATTAATGGCAAGGTATGGAGCATCCCTCCTCAACGTGTGAAATATGTTGGAATTCATGTTGCTCACATGGTTTATGCCAATTCTAAGAATCTCCCACAGAAAAGATAATTTCAAAAACTAAGTGTAACAACTCACTAATTTTACTAGTTTTATACTTTTCTATTTATGCTTTATGGTATCTCAATTTATCTATGATAACAATGAGTCTGTATACACTTAGTATGCATGTTTTGAGATTATTATTTATATGAATTTTTGCTAATTGCAACCACTAACATAGACTCAGTACATTCCAGGAGTACTGACCATATATATGCCTGTTTGGCTACATTATTTCATAATGTAGGTTTAGGTACTTATCCTCAGTAGAATAATTAGACACGATCACTACATCATATATTTTGTCAGTTGGTGAGTCCTCATGTTCTGAGGGCTAAGTCTACTATCACATTATGATCTTCATCTATCTATAAGTTCAGACTTAATATTTTTCTTTGAGTGAGCTGGGTCAATCCTAGTGGCTCTTCAGTATGTTTAGATATTTGTCAAGTCTTATAAGTTGTTGTTTTGATTTTCATTTATTTTCGAAGATATTTATTTTACAATTTTTTGTTGAGATTGTTCACCCACTTGAATCTAGCTTATTATTCCAGTTTCCGCTCATGTTAAGTATATTTATCATGGTTCAGTATTTAGTAGATATTATGGGTTAGCTTTGGGACTACTTGTAGTCCTAAGCATTGTGTGACATTGAAAGGGTAGTCTCGGGGACTTATAAATATGATATCATAGACAAAGGTTTTAAGAGTCCTAGGAGTCTGACAAGTTATGTTACGTAGAGCCTCGATCATGGGTGTGAAGCATACCATACTTATGAGTAAGGGGCTACGAGATGTATTAGAAACTATAATTTATTTCATGATCTCTATCATGCTCTATAGTTTTCTCTATCTTCTCTAACTCATGTTTTTATGTCACAGAGAATTCCTCCTTCAAAGCTTATGCACATAGAAATTCATACCAACTAATTCACCACCACCTGCAGACCCTTTGAATGAGAATGTCTCCTATATTGAGTTTTAGGTTTCTTTTTAGGTGTTAAATCAAGCTATGAATGCTCAGGGAAATTACCAACAATAGTCCTAATTCAGCAAAATGGTAACTTAGCTACAACCAGAGTTTAAGATTTTTTTAGGATAAACCCACCTGAGTTCTTTGGGTCAGGTGAATGAGGATCCGAAGTTTTCATTGATGAGGTAAAGAAAATCACTCAGATTGTGCATGTCACAAAAGACTAGAGTGAGGAATTGGCATATTATTAATTGAAAGATATTGCTCATGACTAGGTTACCAAGTGGAAGAAAAGGAGGGGTAAACCTGCAGCTCCAACGAGTTGGAATATATTTCAAAAAACTTTTCTCAATAGGTTTTTTCCTCGTGATATGATATATGCTAATATGGATGAGTTCATGAACCTTAGGCAGGGATATATGTCGGTGAAATAATATTGCCTCAACTTCACACAACTCTCTAAGTTTGCACCAAAGTAGTTGTCGGATTTCAGGGCTTGCATGAGTAATTTTGTCCTTGGGTTTCTAACTTGGTGGTCAAGGAGTGTAGGACTTCTATATTGATTTGGGACATTGATATTAATCGATTGATGACCCATGCTCAGTAGATTAAGGTTGAGAAATTAAAGGAATAATAAAAGGAGACTAAAATTTCTAGGATCAAGCATCTTGAGTACAGTCAGCATAAGCCAGGTGGTGGGAAATCATTCTCAATTTCAAAGTCGTTCGTCAGCACCCGCACCATATTCATCCAATTACCATGGACCCAAGACTAAGAAAAATTAGTGGGGTAGGTCACCAGCTATGAGATCTCAGGGTAGAATTCTTAGGGGGACAAAGGAATCTAACGTGCAAAAAATTATAGTAAAAACCATCCAGGTGAGTACATGTTAGGTAGAGATGGTTGTTAAGGTTGTGGTAAGCCATGAAATAGGCTCAAGAAGTGTCTATTAACTAAGGAAATGGATATGCTTGCCCTCATATCCAATCCACCACTTTAGGAGCTCAGCCAAGCCGCCCAACTCTACATTATGGTTGCAGTCAATGTCAAAATTAGTTTTTTGCTATGTCTTCCCTCTAGAAGTAGGATAGCTTACCATATGTGGTCACTGGTATATTTTGTGTCTTTCAACTTGATTCTTATATATTGTTAGATTGGGGGTTAAATCTCTCTTTTGTAACCCCACTGGTTGCTGTGAATTTTAGGGTAAGTCCCAAGGTCCTTTCTAATTCTTTTTGAATTTCCACCCTTGTTAGTGAGTTAATTATTGCTATACAAATATATAAAAAGTGACTTATAACAGCCCTCCATAAGGTTGGTTTAGCAGATTGAATAGAACTAGAAATGATAGATTTTGATGTCATTCTTGGTATTGGTTGACTCTATTCATGTTATGCCTCAATTTATTGTCATACACAAAAGGTAAAGTTTCAATTTTTTAGAGAGTTAGTCCTCAAGTGGGAGGGTAGTTCAATAGCTCCTAAGTGGTCATTTGGTGTGAGGCATAAGTTATAATAGTCCTAGGGTAAATTATATGATTATTTTATTCCATGTTTGGTTGGAGATATAAATTAGTAAAGAGATTATTTGTACCACCATTAATGCTTTAGCGATGGGATAAGTTATCCCATATATATGGTGGGATAACTAATCCCGATATTAGCTATCCCGAAATTAATTATCCCAAAATAACGTGTTCCCCAACAAAAAGACCCCTAATGATCGTTTTATCTCATATCTTAAATATAGAAAGCTACTCTCTAAAGGATGTATCTATCACCTAGTTTGGGTTAAGGATAGTAAGTATGAAACCCCAACCTCCTATTAGTTTACATGGTAAATGAGTTTCCCAAAGTCTTTCAGATGATCTACCTGGGGTACCTCTCAATAGGGAAATTAAAATCGAGATTGATCTTTTTTTTTATACCCATCTCATCTCTATCCTCCCTATTATATGGATCCAACATAACTTAAGGACTTGAAGGAACAGCTTAAGGACCTCTTATATAAGGGGTTCATTAGACCCAATATTTCCCTATGGGGTGATCTAATCATATTCATGCACAAAAAGGATGGTACTCTCAGAATATGTATAGATTACCGATAGCTAAACAAGGTAGCCATCAATAATAAGTGCCCCATCCAAAGAATTGGTCACTTATTTAACTATCTTCAGGGTGCCCATTGGTTTTCAAATATTGATCTCAGGTTGGGATATCATCAGTTGAAGGTCAGGAAATGTGACATTTTGAAGATTACTTATATTTTGAAGATAATTTTTAGAACTCGGTAGAAACACTTTGAGTTTATGGTTATGTCTTTTGGACTAACAATTGATCATGAAACTTCTATGGACTTAATGAACATGGTTTAAAGTAGTATTTAAACATGTTTGTCATTGTCTTCATAGATTACATACTTGTCTATGCTCGGAGTGAGGAGGAGATTGCAGACCATTTGAGATTCTTATTACAGACCCTCAAATATTGCCAGCTTGTAATGCCCCAAAGTTTTTCCTAGCTAAATTATTGTCCCTAAAGTATTAAGCATTGTCTTATCGAATGATTACTACTTTTTTCCCTATGAAATTTCTTAGATTTAAACTTTTCATTACGTAGATGATCGAATCAATTTTCTGTGAACAAAAGATTCATACAAAACGGACACTCGGTGAAGGAGTTATGGTTAATTTAAGTCCTAGTCATAAAACAGCATCATTCCTCTCTTTGGCGGGTCGCGGAGAGGGTGTAAATGATGATGTTCAAATTTTAGTGAGACTCCACAATGGTGATGCATCGTGGAATGGGCCAAATTCCCATTCGTCAATTTCTAGTGAGCCACCATGATCGTGGCGCGTCGCGGTAGCCCATGAAATCGGGCTCCCAGTTATATTTAATACCCACCTCATTAAGGGTATTTGGGGTATTTTCCAACCCCTTAACATCTTGAACACGGGATTTAATCCCTATTTCACCAAAATACACCTATTCTCACCAAAATCCATCAAGAACTCTCCCTAGGATTTCAAACAAGAATCCCAAATAACTCAAGATGTAACCGTAGAATTTTGAAACAAATTGGAGATTTGGAATCCCTAAGCCGTAGGCATTAAGGACCATCCTTTTATTTCTTAAATAGAGGTATGCAGGGTTTTTGTAAAATCTCATGGGCATAGAAGTCATGATTTTAAGAAAGTAGTTTTCAAATTTATGAATACATTCATCTTTTAGAAATCATGACGGTATTGTTTTGGTCTTTTGACCTTCCCCCACATTGATTTAAAATTGTATACATATGTATGCTTGTGTTTTAAGGTTGATGATTTAATTGAGAGCATGACTTATGTAAAATCTCTCTCTTGTTTTGATTTTTCTTTACTTATCATATGTTATAGATACTTTGAATGCATCCTTGAAAAACATGATTTTAAATGTCTTCAATTGTGTTATGATTTGGATTTCAAAAGAGAGGGTATTTGTATTGATAAATGTTAAAAATATTCATATAATGAAAGAGTGCATGATTTTTCCAAAAACACATGACCAACATATGTTTAAAGGATTCTTGCATAGTTTTGATTTATGCTTTAGAACATGAAATCTCTTATACTATTTGCTTGTTTGGGTGGTCTAAACTATATTTTAATGAAAGATCATGTTTATTGTACTATGGCTCAGATATATATGACTTTCAAGTCTTGGTGTGATGACACCAATTCAGATTATGCCATGATAATTCAGAACAAAATAGAATGCATGTTTGAAATCAGACTTTTCAAATATTGAAACTAGAAAAATGCATGAATCAGAATAGGATAAAATTGGGCATAAAGAGAGCTTAGGTGGTTCCCCGAAGAAGGAACGAGTTAAGACTACTTATTGCCCGAAACCATGATTTATCGATCCTGGTATATTATATTATGCTGGCCTAGTGCCGTGTGGCGTATCAGAATTAGAAACTTCAACCCTTGCGGCATACTCGGGTTGGGGGCTTACCCACCGAGTCGATGGCGGATTCCATACAGCCCGTGGAATTTTAGAATTGTAGGGGAGTACCACCTAACTCAAAAGTAATATAAAGAACAGATAGTACATTGACAAGAATGACTTATGATTTTCAGAAAGTGCCCATGTGTTTTGAGAACTATTTATGTACGATGTTTTAACAAATTGCTCACCACTATTTCACTTATATAAAAGTTTTATTTTGGATTACTTTGCGTACCAGTACATCTATATTGACCCCCCTCCCCCTTCCAGGTTCTAAGGCTCAGTCTAGGGTTCTAGAAAAGCAATAGATTTTATCAGACAGAGTTGGAGTGCCCAGTTAGTGAGCCTTCTTTATTCTAGAAGGCCTGTTACTTTTACACAACTATCATTAGATATAGTTTTGGTCTACTGGGGCTTTGTCCCAGTTTCAGACAGTTGTCAGATTTTCATGTAGTAGAGATTTCGCAGATTGAGTCAGGTGTTATTTAGATACAATTGATTTACAGTTTCCATACTTATGATGAATTCAAAATTGACCATGTTTCCAAAGAAGATTACATTTCCGCATCTTCTTTTATTAGATAAATTTAATGCGTGATTACCAGATAGAGAAGGGTGTTCTGGGCCTTCATGGTTTGGGTGTTTGTCACGACAAGGACCTAGTTTAGGTCGTGGCACAGATGTTTTCAAAATTTAGTAGGTGTAATTTTTGTTAAAGTCTATCACCTTTTTGAGGCATGTGATTTCGGGTGAAGATATTCATGTAATGTAACGCCTTAGAAGTATCACCTGGACGTCACATGATACTCGGGACTACAAATAGCCCCAAGCTAACCCATGATACCTTTACAGCTCCGAACTCACACAATAAGGATAGTAAACAAAAGATAAACAATCTCATAACTTAAAGTGAATCTTTAACTTAGAAATCATTTCACAAAATTTTTGAACTTAAGCTTAGACATAGTCTGATAAGCCTATACTATAGACTAGAGAGCCACTAGGACAGACCCTAATTAACCCATACATATACTGAATTCAATGTCTAAAATACTTTCATCAAAGAAAACAAAAATCTAAAAGATAGGGTCCTCGGACTATGAGGACTCACCAAACGTCAGGATATAGATAATGATGCTGAAGTCACTCGCACTACTAGGAACAAGCACCAGAACCTACATTATAAGACAATGTATCACAAAGACGTATATGTAGATTTGTACTTTTGGAATGTACTAAGAATGTGGGGGTGAATGCATAAGTAAAACAATACTGAATATATTTATATATAAGCTTTCAAACTATGCATACTAAATGTAAATGACTCACCTTGGACTTGATAAAAACATAAGACTGCAAGATCATAAATCTTAAATAATAAAGCATATGAATAACTTAGTGAGTCATAATGCTTAGTTTCTTAAAATCTTTGCCTTTAATATTGTTTACGGAGATTCTTCTAATCGACATAAACCATGTGAGCTACCATGGAATCCAACATCTTAACCACATTGGAGAGAGCTATCCTATCCTTGCCATATGAATAGAACCTTAATCTTAGTGATCACTATACTTTACTTCATCCATATTGGGGAAAATCTTAGCCTATGTTGGCTCGTAGTTTTTTAGAATTTAGGATACGCTCATCCATATTCCCTTCTTGGTGCTAATACTACTCCCAAAGTTTATATATATGCTCATACTTAGGAAATCCACCTTAAAATAGCATAAGGGTTTGTATAATAGAAACCAATTATGTTTCTCTTGTCTTTAAGTCATAATTAAAATGAACTATTATGGATTTCAAGTTTTGTCGTTTAAATCAAGAGATCAAACTTTGTTGTAAACTTAGTGCTTATACTTAATCCTCAAATCTCATACTTTCTTTCATATAACTTGTAAAACAATATCATACTTAAAACTATTAGAAATATTTAATTAATCTTTCAAATCAAACTCATGATATTCAAATCATAATAGAGAATCTGCAACTCAAAACAAAAATAGATGAGAACGTGTATGAACTTTAATACTTCAATCACGTGATAATTTCATAAACTCAAGACAAGATAATTTGGGTATGAACCCTAATTGCAAATCACATAAATTAAACTTTGAAACAAGTTTTGGGCACAAAGATGAAAGAATATCCTTGTTGATAAACACCACATACCTTAAAGTTCTTAGCTAGGTGAAGCAAACTTGACCTTTGAGACTTGGGAGATAAGCTTGAGAAGTAACCCTAATCTTGTTCTTAAGAATGGAATGGGAGATTTTGTATTGTATAATCGATGGAAGAGGGAGGAAAATAATGCCTCTTGGGGTTAAATGTCATGGGTTGGGAGTTATGAGGGGCAAAAGACAAAAAATCCCCTTAACTTAATTTCTCAGAATTTACTCACAAATTCTTACGAGTTGATCATACGACTCGTATGTAATGGTACGATTAGGCATCATAAATCATATAATGGATAGAATCTGATAGAACATTCAACGATCAGCTTATGAATGACACTTATGACTCATATCATCCTTCTATGACTAGTAGCCCCTCACTCTTATCTTGGACCGAATCTCAAGGAGTCTGTAATATTTAACTTACCACTTGGCTTCATACGACCCGCATGCTTCTTGATGACTTTTAGGAGTTGAGTCGTACCCTTAATAGATTATCACCCATCATACACTGCCTTGGGTACAAGATTAACATACGACTCGTATGCTAGCATATGAATCAAGAGATAAGTCATAGACAAAAAACTCTTAGAGATGGGTTATTACATGTAACCCTTAGAAAAATATGTAGTGAAGGGTTGTCCTAGACTTATTGCTCCAGTGACATTGGGAGCTTCCTGGATTTAGCTTGTTATTACAAAATTTTTGTTAAGAGTTTTTTCATAATAGCTCCACCATTTACCATGTTTATGAAAAAAGGTGAAGTTCCAATGGTCAGATAATTATAAGAAATATTTTAAGAGATAAAGGATAGAATGACTTCAGCACTCATATTAGCTTTTCCATATGGGTTTGTTATGTACTGTGATGCCTTCAGAATTGGGTTAGGATGTGTATTAATGCAAAATAGATGAGTGATAGCTTACGCCACTATATAACTTAAAAGATCATGAAAAAGATTATCCGACAAGCAATAATTGTGTTAGTCATTTAAAGACATTATGGATATGGTGTGCATGTGGATGTCTTTATCGATCATAAGAGTCTTCAATATATATTCACACAGGAATTGTTAAATCTTTATCAGAGAAGGTGGTTGGAGTTGTTAAAGGATTATGACATAAATGTGCTCTATCATCTGGGTAAGGAAAATATGGTAGTTGATGCTTTGTGTAGGTTTTCTATAGGTAGTGTAGCCCATGTGGAAAAGGAGAAGAAAGAGTTAGCCAAAGAGGTGCATAGATTAGGTCAACTGGGAGTTTATTTGCATGACAATGATGTTAGAGGTTTAATGGTTTAGAATGATTCAGAGTCATCCCTAATAGCTGAAGTGAATAAAAAACAATGCAATGATCATTAAGTCAGCTAATGAATGTAGTTCATCAACAAAAGGTTAAAGTTTTATCCCAAATGAGAGATGGTGTTCTTCCTTATCATGGTTATTTATCTGTTCCTAATGTCAATGGGTTGAGAGAAATTATATTAGTAGAATCTAATAGTTCCAAGTATTTGATTCACCCTAGTTCCACCAAGATGTACCGCGATTATTAGGAAGTTTATTGGTGGAATGGTATAAAGAGAGACATAGTAGAGTTTGGGGCTAAGTATTCCAATTGTCAGTTAGTGAAGGTTGAGTACCAAAGTCTAGGAGGTATGCTTTAGGATAGTGGCATCCCTATTTGGAAATGGGAGGTTAACAATATGGATTTTACTATAGGGCTTCCTTATAATAGGCATCATCATGATTTGATTTGGGTCATCGTGGATCGAATGACCAAGTCAGCCTATTTTTTGCCAGTTAAGGCCTCAGATAGGGCTGAAGATAATGCTAAGTCATACGTTTATGAGTTATTGAAACTCAATGGGATTCCCTTATCCATCATTCCAGACTGAGGTACTCAGTTTTGGTAATTATTTTAGAAAGGCCTTGGTGCAACGGTAAAGCTTAGCACTTCTTTTCACCAACAGATAAATATTTTGGCTTAGAGGACCATCCAAACTCTGGAAGATATGTTAAGATCTTCTATATTCTACTTCAAAGAGAGTTGGGATGATCATATTCCTCTAATTGAGTTTTCTTATAATAACAATTACCATGCTAGCTTTTAAATGGCTCTAATCAAAACTCTATATAAGTGTAGATGTAGATCCCCTATTGGATGATTTGAAGTTGGTGAAGCCACTTTGATTGGGTCAGAGTTATTTCTCAAAGTTTTGGATAAAGTTCAATTAATTTGTAAAAGGTTTAAAACCGCTCAAAGTCCTCAAAAATCATATACATATGTTAGGAGGAGAGAACTAAAGTCCTGTGTGGGAGATTATGTATTTTAAAGGTTTCACCCATGAAAGGAGTGATGAGATTTGGAAAGAAATAAAGCTCATTCCCTGGTATATTTGTCCATATATAATTTTAAGGTGTATTGGAAATGTTACTTAGTTAGATCTTCCATCAGTATTAGCCACTATCCATCTAGTTCTCCATGTATTCATGTTAAAGAAATGCATTGGAGATCCATCCTTGGCAGTGTCCATAGAAAGTATTAGAGTGAAATATAGTTTATTCTATGAGGTGGTCTAGTTGAAATTCTTGACCATCAGGTTCGAAGGTTAAGAAATAAAAAAGTAGCTTCAGTAAGAGTTTTATAGAGGAATTAGTCTAATGAAGGAGTAACATGAGAAAAAGAAGAAGAAGACATGATGAATCGATTTCCTAATAGATTTTCTCCTAACACCGAGTTATCCTGAGGTAATAATTCCCTTCAAACATCCTTAGTTATATCAGTCTAACCTATAAAGTTCTTGTGTAGTCAGTAATTTTGGAGTGTGCTTGTTCTGAGGGTAAGTAGTTTCAGTTGCAGGGCAAGACACACTTTAGACCTTAGCCTAATGCACCCATAATATAGATTATTCCTCATCCCAACCTTCATTAGAGAATGAGCGATCCTAAGAGGGAGATAATATTTTACCCCAAAATTTTAATGATATTATTTTGATAGCTCCTACGTGTTTTAATGTGATATTTGGGTTGAATGATGATTAGGAATATTAATTGGATCATTAAGAAGTATTTTTGAATTTTTAAAATGAGTTTTGCGGTCTAACAGAACTCCAAAATAGTGAGGTACTACGTTTAGGCTATGCCACGGAGGCAAGGCATACCTTGAACGTGAAAACCAGTGGCCTAGAATGATAAGGGAATGTCATGCTTGCTGGTTACCTCATTAAGGGCATATCACGCCCTTGCCTTAATAAGGTTGTGCCACACCAGTGGTGATGGCAATGCTGAAATTTTATTTTTCTTTAGTTTTTAAGGGTAATTTGATCTTTTACATCCTAATTGGTCCACAACTAATACTAAACAAGTTTCCCCACCCCCTAAGTCAAAATGCACCATTTACCCTTCTCTCAAACTCTTAAGAACATCAAAATAAATATTTCTTCTCCAAAATTCATACTTTCAAGGCTCCACTTCAAGTTTCCTTCAATAAAATTTGCTGAGTTTAGGTCTGTGGAGTTTAAACAAGGATTTCCTTTCGTCCATATGCCTAAAAGTATTATTTTTATGTGAATTTACAAATCTGACATGAAAATTTCATGAGTTGGTAAAGGGACAATATTTTAGCATAATTTATTCAGTTTATAAGAAGTTCAGACTTATTATTTAAGATTATAGACTATCATAACATGATCATGATCTTAATTTTGATCTTACGATCCCATACATGATATAAATTCATATATTTATTCATGAGCATGACTTAGAAACAGAAGCATGATTAGTTTTCAGACTTATAAATCCATATGCTTATTTTATGGTGAATTTCATATATGTTATGATCACTAGTATATTTTGAGAATAGTATTTAGCATTGAGGGGATATGAGTTAAGCACACCTAAATTTTCAAAAACTATATGCCATAATAAGTTAAAGGGGTCCTCGCCAGAGAGTGTCTCCCTTGCCAAATGGGCTCAATTTAGCGATCATTCGAGTTCAGGTTCTATACCCATGGCATGGTATGGAGCAGCCCTCCTCAACATTGGTTAGACGTTAGTCTCCATGTTGCTCACATAGTTTATATCGATTGTATGAGTCTCCCATAGAAAAGATAATTTCAGAAACTAAGTGTAACGACTCACTAATTTTACTAGTTTAATGCTTTGTTATTTATGCTTTATCATATCTCTGTTTATTCATGATCATGATGCGTTTGTATACACTTATCATGTAGTTTTGAGATTATGATTTATATCATTTTTTACTAATTGCATTCACTCTCATATACTTAGTACATTTCAAAATTATTGAACACATATATTTTTGTGTGGCCACATTATTTCATAATGTAGGTTCTGGTGTTCGTCCTAAGTAGTATGATTAGCCACGATCACTACCTCCTATATCCTATCAATTAGTGAGTTCTCATGTTTTGAGGACCAAGTCTATGGCTACTTTTATATCTTCAACTATTAATAAGTTCAGACATTATGTTTTTCTCTTGAGTCAATTGGGTTCTATCCTAGTGGATCTTCAGTATGTTTAGAGACTTGTCAAAGCTTATCAGTTGTTGTTTTAATTTTCATGGTTTTCAGATGATGTTTAGTTTACAGTTTTTTGTTGAGATTTTTCACCCACTTGAATTGAGATTAATAATTCCTATTTCCACTAATAGTTTAAGTATATTTATCATAGTTTAGTGCTGAGTAGATATCATGTGTTAGCTTTGGGATACTTATAGTCCTAAGCACCATGTGACATCCAAGGAGTAGTCTTCGGGCGTTATAAAAAGGCTGAGAATTATTAGTTCTTGAAGTATCCTATTGAGGACCTGGAACTTTGACCTTTTCAGTTGCATCGTTTTCATTATATTTCTTGACTTGATCTACACCGTCTTCCTTATCAATACAATCTCTCTAAATTTGTTAAAACTCTTCTATCTCAACATCATCTTCATCTTTCAGATTACTTAGGTATCTTGATTCATCAAGGATAACTTGAACACTTTATTCAACACAAAGAGTCTTTTTGTAGTAGATTTTGTATTCCTTGCTACTTGATCAGTAACTTACGAAGACTCTGTAATCATTCTTAAGGTTAAAATTTTAGGATAGCTTTTGTCATTCTCAGCATCTCATTGGGGTTTTTAGATAGGATAGACTTGATACCTACAATTTTGCAGTCAACCTTCACTTGAATCTGCTTGACAAAGAGCACTAACACTTCAAAGGTTTCATCATTAGGATTCAAGAGAATATTCCAAGTAAACCTTGAAAAATCATTAATGATAATTAGAATACTCTTTTTCCAACCTCTACTCTAAATCCTTAGGGTCCATAAAGGTCCATATGAAAAATTTTAACCGACTTGGAGATATTGGTTTTCTTTTTACAGTTAAATGAGGACCTGGTCTATTTTCCTTTAGTGAATGCGTCAGTAAAACCTCGAAAATGGTCCCGAGATGTCACACGGTGCTTAGTACCACATGTGACCCCAAGCTAACCCTTTTACTGACATAACTCATAGAAACTGCATAAAATATGTACATCTAAACAAAATAAGCAAAAGATAACTCTTTTCTAAATCTGATCAATACCAAACTAAATTAAAATAATTACAACTCTTCTTTTATAAACAAAATTGGAATCAAATACCTTAACTCTACTGAATGTCTATGAAGCCTCTACTAGTATTAACTATAGTCAGCCGGGACATGGCCCTCAACTATCCCAAGTCAATACAATTGAATAAAGAAAAAGAAAATATTGCTCAAACTGTGCGACTGACTCGAACCCTTGAATTAAGAGGACTCATCACCAGCTGACTGAAAGCTGTAAACTTTTTGAATATGGTATGAGTGCTACAACTGAACTAATACCTACATTATAAGACAATGTAGCACATAGACATATATTTGGATCAGTACTTTGAGGATGTACTGAGTATATGGGGATGAAATACATAAGGAAAATATCATCTCATCATCATAATTTATAAAATAATGTATGCTAAATGTAAATGACTCACATAAGTTGGAATATCTGAAATACTGAAAATAATAGTCATGAGAAGCAAGTTATATTTTATAAATATAGTGAGTCATAACATTTACTTCTAAAAGTTGTACTTGTATTCCCTCCTTAAATTATATTGTCTAACTGTAGAAAGGACTCACTCAAAATTTGAAATCAGAAAACTAAAAACTATAACCATTATCTATTCGAAAAGCATAATTTGAGTAAAATATGTGAGCCTTTACAATTAGTCTTATAAAAGCTTTTATATCATTCTTTTCCTTTAAAACATAATGACTTTGGGAGCTTTGGAAACATGTAACTTTGGGACTTAGGGAGTTTCTTTGAACCGACATAAATCATGTAAACTGAAATGGAGTCCTACGTCTTGCCCACGTTGGGGAGAGTTATTCTATCCTTGCGATCAGAATAGAACTTTAACTTAAGTGATCACTATCTTAGCCCACTATGTGAAAATTAGAAACCAATGCAGGAACATAGTTCTGGGGCTTGAGACCTTGGAATCAAATCCAACTATGTGCTAAATACTACGCCCATACTTATTACTCAGAACTTTTAGGAAATCCACCTTAAAACAGCACAAAGGTTTATAATGAAAACCAATTATACTTTTCTTTGCTTTCATAAGGTATATGAATAATGTGGATTCCTATCTTTACTTAGATCAATAGATCATCTTTCTCTATCAAAATCTAAAAATCTCTAATTATGGGATGCTTAAAACATAGTCATTCTTGAAATGTCAACATACACACTAGGGCTTAGTGACCCATGTTTCAATTTCATGTCAAACACCATAAGGTTCATGTTTGACAATACAAATATTCATAATTCAACTTAAAATCTAGAAAATATGATCATACACATTAATTTTTCGAAAGTAGACATGTAATTCAATACCCAAATCACTTACAATCTCAAAATCATGCAATTGGCAACATTGGGTATAAACCCTAACTTAAATTTCATGGAAAAACATAAAAACCTCGGCAATTTGTAATTTAAAGTAAGTTTTTGGGCACAAGGATGAAAGGTTTACCCTTGTTCAAAACCCCACATACCTTGAATGATGAACTAGATGATCAAGTTTACTTTTAAGATTCTATTTGTGCACTTGAATGATGATTCTTGAAATTGTTGAAATGGAAACTTTGAATCTTAAATTAATTTGGGAAAGGAATGGTGAAATATTAGGGATTCTTGAATTTAAATGTTGAATCTTTGGGCTTTTCTTGAGCAAAAATTTGATGAATATATGCATAAAATGCTTATAATAGGCTTAAATCTTATGTTTGGATGGAATGAGGCCTTAAAAAATCGACCAAAATGCCCTTTTTAAACTTTAAGTCGAAGTTGAAAAATGCAATATTTTTTTCAATTTAGTTGGCGATCGCGACGCACCACAATTGCAGTGGCTAACTGAAAAAGGATGAGAGGGAAATAGGCATTCTCCGCGACGCGCAGCTATCGTGGTGCCCTATAGTTTTTCCATACTGGAAATCAGCAAATTGGGAATTTGGACCTCTCCGCGATGCGCTAACATCGTGGAGGTCCACTGGAATTGACAGTTACGAAATTTTCCTTCACTGCGATGCGGTGGTTGCTCAGGTGGGACACTGTCAACTTAAAAATGTCATAAATCCTTCACTGAATGTTGGAATTGGGTGAATTTGGTATCGATGGAAAGCTTATTCAATTTCAAGAACATATTCCAAGTAAACTTTGAAAAATCATTAATGATAATTAGAATACACTTTTTCCAACCTCTGCTCTAAATCCTTAGGGTCCACAAAGTTCCATGTGAAAAAGTTCAAGCGACTTGGAGATGTTGGTTTTCTTTTTACCGTCAAATGAGGACCTGAACTGTTTGTCTTTAGTGAATGCATCTATAACACCCAAAAATAGTCCCGAGACATCACACGGTACTTAGGACCACAAGTGATCCCAAGCTAACCCTTCTACTGGCATAACTCATAGTAACTGAATAAAATACATACATCTAAATGAAATAAGCGGAAGATAACTATTTTCTGAATCTGATCAATACCAAAATAAATTAAAATAATTACAACTCTCCTTTTACAAACAAAATTAGAATCAGATACCTTAACTCTACTAACTGTCTATAAAGCCTCTACTAGTATTAACTATAGGTAGTCTGGACATGACCCCCAACTATCCCAAATAAATACGACTGAATAAAGAAAAGTAAAATATTGCTCAAACTGTGTGACTAACTCGATCCCTTGAATCAAGCGGACTCATTACCTGTTAACTGGAAGCTGCAAACTATCTGAATATGGTATAAGTGCTACAACTGAACTAATACCTATATTATGAGACAATGTAGCACATAGACATAAATGTGGATTAGTACTTTGAGGATGAACTGAGAATATAGGGGTAAAATGCATAAGTAAAACATCATCTCATCATCATAATTTGTAAAAAAAATGCATGCTAAATATAAATGACTCACATAAGTTGAATATCTAAAATAATGAAATAATAGCCATAAGAAGCAAGTCATGTTTTATAAATCTAGCGAGTCATAACATTTAGTTCTAAAAGTTGTACTTGTATTCCCTCCTTAAATCATATTGTCTAAGTATAGAAAGAATTCACTCAAAATCTGAAATCTGAAAACTAAAAACTATAACTATTATCATTCCAAAAAGCATAATCTGAGTAAAATATGTGAGCCTTTGCACTTAGTTTTATAAAAGCTTCTCTATCATTCTTTTCCTTGGAAACTAAGACACTTTGGGAGATTTGAAAACTTGGAACTTTGGGACTTAGAGAGTTTCTTCTAACCGACATAAATCATGTGAGCTGACATGGAGTCCAACATCTTGCCCATATTGGGGAGAGCTGTTCTATCCTTGCCATCAGAATATAACCTTAACTTAAGTGATCACTATCTTAGCCCACTATGGGAAAATTAAAAACTTACAGTGGCACATAGTTCTGGGGCATGAGACCTTGGAATCAAACCCAACTCGGTGCTAAATACTACTCCAATACTTATTACTAGAACTTTTAGGAAATCCACCTTAAAACAGCAAAAGGATTTATAATGAAAACCAATTATACTTCTCTTTGCTTTAAATCATAAATTGTATGAATAATATGGCTTCCTATTTTTACTTGGATCAATAGATCATTTTTCTTTATCAAAATCTGAAAATAGCTAATTATGGGATGCTTAAAACATAGTCATTCTTGAAATGTCAACATACAAACTAGGTCTTAGTGACCCATGCTTCAATTTAATGTCAAACACCATAAGGTTCATGGTTAATAACACAAATATTCTTAATTCAACTTAAAATCTAGAAAATATGATCATACACATTAATTTTTTGAAAGTAGACAAGTGATTCAATACCCAAATCACTTAAAATATCAAAATCATGCAATTAGAAACATGAGGTATAAACCCTAACTTAAATTTCATGGGAAATCATACAAAACTCAGCAATTTGTAATTTAAAGTATGTTTTTGGGCACAAGGATGAAAGGTTTTCCGTAGTTCAAAAATCCACATATCTTGGATGATGAACTAGATGAACAAGTTTGCTTTTGAGATTCTATTTGTTATCTTGAATGATGATTCTTAGAATTCTTGAATTGGAAACTTTGAATCTTGAATTGATTCGAAAAAAGAATAGTGAAATCTTGGGAATTTTTTATGTTGAATATTGAAGTTTAGGTTTTGGATTGAGAGAAAATTTGATGAATATAAGCATAAAATGCTTATAATAGGCTTAAATCTTATGTTTGGACAAAATTGGGCCTTGGAAATTGATCAAAATACCCTTTTTAAACCATAAGTCGAAACTAAAAAATGCAATATTTTTCCCGATTTGGTCGGCCACCGCGATGCGCCATAGTCATGGTGGCACACTGGAAAAGGATTAGTGGGAACTGGACATTCTCCATGACACACAGCTATCACGGTACCCTATAGTTTTGCCATTTTGGCTAATGGCACGATGCGCCACCATCGCATTGGACTACTGGAAATCGACAAATTAGGAATTAGGACCTCTCCGCAATACGCCAACATTACAAAGGTCCACTGAAATTGAAAATTATGAAATTTTCCTTCACCGCGACGCGGTGGTTGCTCAGGTGGGACACTGTCAACTTAAAAACATCATAACTCCTTCACAGAGTGTCAGAATTGGGCGAATTTGGTATAGATGGAAAGTTTATTCAATTTCAAGAACATATTACAAGTAAACCTTTAAAAATCATTAATTATAATTAGAATAAACTTTTTCCAACCTTTGTTCTAAATCCTTAGGGTCCATAAAGGTCCATGTGAAAAGGTTCAGGCGACTTGGAGATACTAGTTTTCTTTTTACAGTCGAATGATGGCCTGGTCTGTTTGCCTTTAGTGAATGTATCTAAAATGCCCCGAAAATGGTCCCGAGATATCACACGGTGCTTAGGACCATAAGTAATCCTAAGCTAACACTTCTACTGGCATAACTCATAGTAACTGAATAAAATACATACATCTGAACAAAATAAGTGGAAGATAACTCTTTTCTAAATCTGATCAATACAAAACTAAGTTAAAATAATTACAACTTTGCATTTACAAACAAAATTAGAATCAAATACCTTAACTCTACTTATTGTGTATGAAGCCTCTACTAGCATTAACTATAGGTAGCTGGGACATGACCCCCAACTATCCCAAATCAATATGACTGTATAAAGAAAAATAAAATATTGCTCAAACTGTGTGATTGAATCAAGCCCATGAATCAAGAGGGTTCATCACCTGCTGACTGGAAGCTGCAAATTGTCTGAATATGGTATGAGTGCTACAACTAAACTGATACCTACATTATGAGACAATGTAGTACATAGACATGTATGTGGATCAGTACTTTGAGGATATACTGAGTATATGGGGGTGAAATGCATAAATAAAATATTATATCATCATAATAATTTGTAAAACAATGCATGCTAAATGTAAATGTATCACATAAGCTAGAATTTCTAAAATACTAAAAATAATAGCCATGAGAAGCAAGTCATGTTTTATAAATCTAGTTCTAAAAGCTATACTTGTATTCCCTCCTTAAATCATACTATCTAACAGTAGAAAGGACTCACTCAAAATCTAAAATCTAAAAACTAAAATCTATAACTATTATCATTTTGAAAAGCTTAATCTGAGTAAATTATATGAGCCTTTACACTTAGTCTTATAACAGCTTTTCTATCATTATTTTCCTTGGAAACTTAGAGACTTTGGGAGCCATAGAAACTTGAAACTTTGGTACTTAGGGAGTTTCTTCTAACCAACATAAACCATGTAAACTAACATGGAGTCCAACATCTTGCGCATATTGTGGAGAGCTGTTCTATCCTTGCCATCAGAATATAACCTTAACTTAAGTGATCACTATCTTAGCCCACTATGGGCAAATTAAAAACTTACGGTGGCACATAGTTCTGGGGCATGAGACCTTGGAATCAAACCCAACTCAGTGCTAAATACTACTCCAACACTTATTACTCAGAACTTTTAGGAAATCCACCTTAAAACAGCACAAGGCTTTATAATGAAAATTAATTATAGTTCTCTTTGCTTTAAATCATAAACTGTATGAATAATGTGGATTCCTATATTTACATGGATTAATAGATCATCTTTCTTTATCAAAATCTAAAAATAGCTAATCATGAGATGCTTAAAACATAGTCATTCTTGAATTGTCAATGTACAAATAAGGGCTTAGTGACCCATGCTTCAATTTAATGTCAAACACCATAAGTTTCATGCTTGATAATACAAATATTCATAATTCAACTTAAAAACTAGAAAATATAATCGTATGCATTAATTTTTCAAAAGTAGACATGTAATTCAATACCCAAATCACGTAAAATCTCAAAATCATGCAATTAGCAACATTGGGTATAAAACCTAACTTAAATTTCATGAGAAACCATACAAAATTCAGCAATTTATAATTTAAAGTAAGTTTTTGGGCACAAGGATGAAAGGTTTACGCTTGTTTAAAACCCCACATACCTTGGATGATGAACTAGATGAACAAGTTTGCTTTTGAGATTCTATTGTGCTCTGGAATGGTGATTCTTGGAGTTCTTAAATTGGTAACTTTGAATCTTAAATTGATTTAGGAAAAGAATGGTGAAATCTTCAGGATTCTTGAAGTTGAATGTTGAAGCTTAGGGTTTTGCTTGAGAGAAACTTTGATGAATATAATCATAAAATGATTATAATAGGCTTAAATCTTGTGTTTGGACAAAATAGGACCCCCATCCTTGGGTTCTCTCGGTACTGAATCCTACTCCCAACTGAAAGACACTGGACTGAGTATACTGAACTGGACTAGACTGATACTGAGATTGCTGAGTTTTCCTAAGTTCTGTAACTGACTGAATTCTACTAAGTTCTGTAATAGACTGAGAATACTACTGATCATGACATGACTGATACTATTCTATACTGACACTAGCTCTAAGTAACAGCTAGATTGTCGGGTATTAAATACCCCCAAGACTCGATGGAATGAAAAGTAAAGAAAAGCATAATCTTGAATAAGCTAACAATGTTCACTTGGTCATAATCCATTCATAGAGACATTTCATCAAACACTTGTCATGCATTAACTTGTACATGGATGGGGAATACATGTTAGCATGCTATAATGGCATTAATTCATTCACATAGACAATTTATCAAACACATGAGAAGCATACTTGGTTCATTAAATCATAAACACTTAGAGTTAACATAGTTACAACAATAAACTTGCAAATTGAAGGGTTTATCATACATATCATGTAATTCAAAACATGCTAGAATTAATTCTTGGAACTTCTAATCTAAATCTTGGATTAAAACTCAAACAATATCATGAACATGAATTCAATCTAGTTCAAACATGGAAATCATAAACTTGTATTTTGAAAAGGGATTCTTGGGCTCTATAGAAGGTAAGAATCCATGGATGAACATCTAACATACCTTAATTCGTGAGATTCTTAGAGTTCTTGGAGAGATTCTTAGGATTGACCTTGATTCTTGAGAGCTAGGGTTTATTTTCTTAAGAGAGAACTACCTTTTGATTTTAGGAAAAAGTGAATAATGAAGGGTTTCACATGTTTGTAGGTCTTAAATCCCACATCTAGGCGGAATAAAATCATGGGAAAAGACTGCTTTAACCATGAGTGCAACTTTAATTTTTCATAAAATTTTCTCAATCTGGACCCCTGGCGCGATGTGCTACATCGCGCCAAGCCACTGGAAAATGACAACTGGGAAATTGCATGGTAACGCGATGCGTTACAATCGCATTGCCACTTTGGATACGACCTGGCAGCTCAGCACGATGTGGTAGTATCGTGTTGGAGCACTGAAAAAGGACAATTATGAGCTGAGTCTATGGTGTGATGCGCCAATATCATAGAACAACACTGGAAATTGATAATTGCTATTTTAACACACTCCGTAATGCGCTACTATCCTGAATGACGATCTTTAATGATTAAAACTTAAAATTGTCATAACTTCTTAACCTGTTGTTGGATTTAGGCAAATTTTATATCGTTGGAAAGATAATTGATTTCTTATGCAATGGCAGGCTCTAATTTAAAAATTACTGAGTATTTCCAAAAAAATTATTTACGATAACCCATGTACTAAGGGTTAATCTAGGCTAGCAAAAATATGGTGTATTACAATATCTCCCCCTTGGGAATATTCATCCTCGAATATGGCTAGTTAAGCTGAAAGAATACTGACAGAATAAATTTTATGTATTGAACTAGACATGCACATCTGAAGCATGATTATGTGACTGGCCTGATAGACTGAACTTACATCCTTAACATGCATATCTAATGCACAGGATACATGACTGAAGATACTAATAAGTTGAGTTTTCATATTGAACATGCATGTCTGATGCATGATTACATGTCTGAACCGATTAATGAATATGTGACTGAATATGCATGAACGGGAACATCAGGACATGACTAATTCTGAATCATGATACATGAACTGAACTGATTCCTTGGATACGTGTCATGACAGGGAGATGGTCATATGGCTGAGATTGAAACTTGAGGGTCAACTATGAGGACCCATTACTTCAACTGGATTTGCTACTTGAAGATAAAATGAAAGGTTTAGATCATGATAGCTAGGGGATTATAGTACATCTCCCCCTTGGGACACTATGTCCCTCGAGAATGCTAACTTCGATGAGATACTAAGGAAAAGCATGAGATGATGTACAGGGCACCCATGAACTAAATCATGACTAAATATCTGAGATACGAAACTAAGTCATAAATATGTAGATGGGAGATCTGTAACATACCAATGACCACATCAGGAGAACTTTCTAGATCTTTTCTGGTCTGAAGTGCGTAAAACCTATTTAGGTGTTGCCCACTGGTGGCAATGTAAATAGCACCTTGTTGATTCGAGCAACCCGACTAAGCTGAAGGATGACCATACTGACCCTAAGAACCTGACTGAGGACAATCTCTGACTCTGTGGCCTGGCTTACCACAACCAAAACAAAAATCACTCTTATCTCTGCACACACCCTTATGATTCTTACCACACTCTCCATAAAACAAATTAGTATGACCATTGCTTATGCTATCCTGGGTCATCAGTACACTGGCTGAGGACGGAGCTAGAACTGAAGACTTTGGATGAAATTAGGAATGGTTACCGCCCTCTGAATTAGGTTGACTGAAATTAAAACTACCTGTTATAGTTTTCTTATTCTCTCTGTTGAGCATGGACCATAAGCCTAGATATGTCCATCTCTTTAGTCAACATTATTGTTCTGCACTCCTTAACCACACTATCTGGCACCCCAGATACAAAATTGATTATTCTAGACCTATTATCTGCTACTACATGGGGAGCATACTTGGCTAACTGAGTAAACTTGAGGGAATACTCTTTTACACTCATACTACCTTTTCTGATATTGACAAACTCTAAAACTTTGGCTTCTCTCAGCTCTAAGGGAAAGAATCTATCTAGGAAGGCAGTAGCAAACTCTTCCCACTCTATGGGCTCTACATCTACACCCTTGTCTACCTTCCACAGCTTAAACTATGTATAGGCTACATCTTGTAGTTGATAGGCAGTTAACTCGACACTCTCACTGAAAGTCACTCCCATGATATTTGTGACTTTCTGAACTCAATCGAGGAACTCCTGTGGATCCTGTTCAGACTTAGATCCCGTAAAGGAAGGAGGATTCATTCAAGTGAAGTCCCGAATTCTAGTTGCAGAAGTATTGGACACTAGATTAGCCGGAACAACAGCTGGACATTAATTCTGAGTTATGATTGAATTGACTAGAGTAGTGAATGTAGCTCATAATTTTGCGTAAGAGGCATGTTCATCCAGGGGATCTGCCTGAATGGGCTGAGGGGCTGACTGGTTTCCAGTTCTTATTTTGTTAGCCTTTTTGGGAGGCATGTTCTGTAAACGAAAGGAAAAATTAGGTTAGACTAAGAGATTAACTTGAGCTCATGCTCACTCACAAGACATGAATACCGAAAGAAAGGAAATTTTTCCTAAAACATCTCATAGCCTCCTGTCCAAAAGTATGATGCGCTATACACCCATACACAAGACTCTACGCGATATGACTTTTCAAACTCCCTAGGACACTGTTGAACCTTAGGCTCTAATACCAAGTTTGTAACGACCCGAGACTACCCCCTATTCATCACATGGTACTTACGACCCCGAAGGACCACAAGCTAACCCATGAATAATATCTGCTATGAACACTGAACAATAATACTAAAATAAGTACGGAATAATAGGCTAAAATACCATAAGGTTCAAAAAATCTAAAATACTGATAATGAATATTAACACTTGAATCTGAAATACTGTCTGAAAATCTAGTCTGAAAAGATTCTAACTAAAACTGTCTGAAAGTGGAGTTGATGGGACAACTAATCTGAAAAGATTCATCTGCTAAAATACTGCTAAGATGAAGTAATGAAATAAAAGAATATCCTCGATAGATGAGGACTCACTGATAAATATACTACTACTGGCTGAATCTGGCTAAGAGCAGTCAGGAACCTTAGCGTCCGAACCTATGAAATAAAATATCATAGCACAAGAAATGGGTATACGATCAGTACGTGGGAATGTACTGGTATGCTAAATAAGTTAAGGTTGAATGCATGGGTTCATAAGAATGAACAATAACTAACTGAATGATATGAAATATCTAGATTAGCATACATGGAGGATATGTAACTACTGAACATACTGTGCATACTGTAACAGAGTATACTGGAACTGAATCTGATATCTAATAACTAAATATACTGATAATCTGAGATCACTGATAATTTGAATTACTAATAACTAAATGACTGTATCTAACAGTCCTGATTTTGTAAAACTGAACTGAGTTCTATTCTAAAGACTGAGACTGAAACTGAAACTGAAACTGTGGGAGGTAATCATCTAACCGACATGCCCCAAAATAAACTAATAGGGGTCCAATATGTAACCACAATTGGAAGGGTGCCAGTACCATGCAACGGGTAAAGACAAGCTGAAGAGTAACCCTTTACTGGCAGGTTCCCTAAACGAGAACGGTGGTACCCTCTACTGCCAGGTAGAGCACCTCATCAACCCTCAACTGGCAGGTTTGATATCTCAATCTACGCTGGCTATGTAGTTCTAGAATGCAAGGATTGCTTCTAAGGATTACCCCCTCTGCTGGAAGGTGAGCCCCCATCCTTGAGTTTACTCAGTGCTAAATCTTATTCCCAATTGAAAGACACTGAACTTGGTATACTGAACTAGACTGGAATGATACTGAGATTGCTGAGTTTTCCTAAGTTTTGTAACTGACTGAATTCTACTGAGTTCTGTAATGGACTAAGAGTACTACTGATCGTGTCATGACTGATACTATTCTGTACTGACACTGGCTCTAAGTAGTATTAAATACCCCCAGGGCTCGATAGCATGAAAAGCAAAGAAAAGCATAATCTTGAATAACATAACAATGTTCGCTTAGTCATAATCCATTCATAGAGACATTTCATCAAACACTTGTGATGCATTAACTTGTACATGGATGGGGAATACATGTTAGCATGTTATAATGGAATTACTTCATTCTCGTAGATAATTTATCAAACACATGAGAAGCATACTTGGTTTACTAAATCATAAACACATAGAGTTACATGGCTACAATAATCAACTTGCAAATTAAAGGGTTTATCATACATATCATATAATTCAACACATGCTAGAATTAACTCTTGGAACTTGTAATCCAAATCAGGGATTAAAACTCAAACAACATCATGAACATGAATTCAATCTAATTCAAACATGGAAATCATAAATCATAAATCTTGTATTTTGAAAAAGGATTCTTGGGCTTAATGGAAGGTAAGGATCCATGGATGAACATCTAAAATACCTTAATTCATGAGATTCTTGGAGTTCTTGGAGAGATTCTTGGGATTGACCTTGATTCTTGAGAGCTAAGGTTTATTTTTTTGAGAGAGAACTACCTTTTGATTTTGGGAAAAAGTGAATAATGAAGGATTTTGCACGTTTTTAGGGCTTAAATCCCATATCTGGGTGGAATGAAATCATGGAAAAAACTGTTTTAACCCTAGGCGCAACTTTAATTTTTCATGAAATTATCCTGATTTGGACCCCTGGCGCAACGCACCACTATCGGCCAAGCCACTGGGAAATTGCATGGTAGCGCGATGCGGTACAATCGCATTGCCACCTTGGACATGTCCTAGTAGCTCACCGTGACGCGGTGGTATCACATCGGAAAACTAGAAAAGAACAATTATAAACCAAGTATAAGACGCGACACACTAATATGATGGGGCAACACTGTAAATTGACAATTTTTATTTTTACACACTCCGCAATGTGCTACTGGCCTGAATAACGATGTTTAACGACTGAAACTTAAAATAGCCATAACTTCTTACTCGGTTGTCGGATTTAGGTAAATTTTATATCATTGGAAAGATAATTAAATTTCCTACGCAATAGAAGGATATAATCTAAAAATTACTAAGTAGTTAAAAAATTTAGGATAACCCATGTACTGAGGGTTAATCTAGGCTAGTGAAATATGGGGTATTACAAAGTGCTAAGAGACTAACTTGTTTAGAAGAGAGCAATCAATGTGACCCTATCATTTATACGGCAAATCAACATTGCCATTCTAATCTCCAAGACAGATAAGATCATCATTAGGAATGGATTCAAAATCCATACCATACATTATTTCACCTTCTTGCTATAAGAATGACTTTACTAGAGTAACGATTCGTGACAATGCAACAACCAAACAATATTTTCACTTTATTTTTTTTCTAAAAGAGACACCTCTACCTTTAAGTGCTTTGAGTGAGAGGAATTCTTCCATACAGTCAATCATATTCCTTGAACATTTGTTATCCATAACTTATTTATGACTGTTTTCTCTCAATCCCACCTGTACATGAAGGTCATCTATTAGTTTCGCAAACCTATTTAAGCTTGAGTTCCTAAAAAGGGATAGAAGTATAATAAGGTTTCTTTGTCCAAGAAGGCAGCTTGGCTTTCTTGAGTTTTGAAGAAAGACCAGATCCCTTTCTTACTAATCTCTTTTGTTCAACATGCTTTGAAAGATTCTTCTTAGATTTTAGCCTAGCTTCATATTCATTCTTTGCGTGCCCATTTCTCCTATAATGAATATATAGCATATTGTTAGGCACTGCCACATATTTACTACAGGGATTATAAGGAGGGTTCACTTTTTTGCATCCAAATCCTTAGCCATTGCTTGACCTTTGACTAGTTAGACTAGCTAGAAATTGAGATAAAGTATTCCATTTGGGGAATTTTTTAAGTTCTTCCTTGATACAGACCAGGTCTCTCTATAGCCTAACATTTCTCTCAAGAGTGGCTGCAAGGTCAACTTAAGATTTGTTCAACTTTTTTCAAGCTCAAATTTAATACTACTTGCCTCACTCTTACCATTTGCAATAGACTCAGAGGGGTTTCTTAACTTCTCCTTTAAGTTAGCATTTTTATAGGACACAATACCAAGCCTTTCGTCCAGCTCAGAGATTTGAACCTTTAAGGCAATTTTTTAATTTTCAAAATCATCTAGACTCATGTTCCAAAAATATTTTTCCTTTGTAAGCTCACAGAGAGAATCAATCAAGACATTAGCTAAACCTTTTAGTTTCTTCAAGGACCTTGAGATTTTTTTTAATATCAAGAAGGATTACCTCTTCATCTTCATCATCTTTTGATTTAACCATAAGAACAAAATATGAGTTGACAACATTATCGTTATCCTCTGTGGACATCATGGAAATATTTTCATGATGCTCAAATTCACTGGAAGAGTCTTCCCATGCAACTCTAGTCTACTTTTTAATATTGTCATCAACCTTTTTTTTTGGGGATTATCGGGGACCAGGTTCTTTTCACCAACTTTCTCAGGTTGGATTTTACTATAGTCCTACCTGACTTGACTCGTCCTTTAATAAGATATTTGAAGTGCTTCCCAAACTCCTTGGCAGTCTCACAATATGAGACTAATTATACTCATTAGTTCTAATTCCATACAAAAAGAGTTCTTAGCCTTAAAGTTCATTTCAACATTTTTTCTATCACCATCATTATATTCTTTCCTTGTCTTTGGCATAGATCTAGTACCATCACCTTCCAATACTATTTCTAATTTCCATTAAAACCATCAAAAATAATATTCCATAGTTCACAAGCATCTGCTATTACGAAGTTATTCATCATTGTCTCCCACTACCAGTAGTGTTATCCATCGAACATAGGTGGTCTTATTATTGACTGTCCTTCTTCCAAATTTAGTGGAGTATCCATTTGAAGAGATTCTTTATAGGTGTTAAATTTTTAGGAAGAACCTGCTCTGATACCAATTATTGGCTTCTGTGCATCCACCATGATACTAAGAACCAAGTCCCTTAATAGATTTGCACAATAGATTAACAAGAGATAAAGTAAGGAGCAGAAAGACAAACAACAACAAGGGTCAAGAGACTAGGTCCCTTGAGACAGTTCCAGCACTTTACAGAATAATGAAGTTAAATGTAAGAATAGTAAATGGACACAATATTTATGTGGAAACCTCCTTTGTCAAGGAAGGAAAAACTACGACCTGTCTCACGGGATTTCCAGCAACTCAACTAACTTTCAAAGCCAAATGTGACTACTAGACTCTTAATCCTAACTCTTTCTATTACAAGATTGATGTAGCAACTCTACCACACCCCCACATCGACTAAATATAGTCAACACTCCTGGGTAGATCTACCCAAGACTTGTGGAACAACTCCACTGCACACGTCAAGCCAACTAACTCTAGTTAACACTCCTAAGTAACTTTACCCAAGAAACACCAAAGAAAAGATGTGAACTCGGCTTGACTAAGTTTTATTTGATGCGGCTAACTAACTGTAGTTACGATAACATAACCTAAATACATAGACAAGATCAAATATCTACTATCCCTTATAACATAGGAGTAAATTCACAATTTTAAGAACAAAAGACACAATACTCAATAAAACAACAAAAACTAAAGCAAAAATTCAATCATGTCTCTTTATTGAAATGAGAAATGTTCTTTGAATGAGGATGGATTTTGCTTTAAGACATAAGATCTTTGAACTTTTGCAAAAACTAGATTTTACTATTGTAACTTTACCTTATACAAGAGAGAGCAAAACCTATGGATCATATCATTGGTTGAGGTTGGATAGGCATGGTGCGCCTTTACTGCAGTGCCACCAACCACCTGCAGAAAAGTGCAACTTTACAATTGTACCAAGTTGACTCTAGAAGTTTAATGACCGATGGACCCGGTCCGTCATCTGGTCCTTTTGAAATAAGACCCATATGAATAATAGTTACAACTTGTTCCCCCTATAACCTTGATTCTCTAGTTTCTTCTGAGATTGACCTTGTGTGGGTACCTGGTTCATTATCTGATCCCTCATCATATTTGTCAAATCATCAAAATAAAACATAGTATCGTAGTAACTATGCATCATCAAGTAAAAAGCTTAGGATCTTTTGATAAGATGTTGAGATGAGATTTGCATCTATGATTAGGTTTTTACCTAATACTGCTAGCTGATTCATGGATTATTAGCAGTAAAGCCAAGTATTTCATTAAGGAGATTCAATATATAATGATTAAGTAGGCCTATATCTATCTATCTATATATATATGTATATATATATATATATATATATATATATATATATATATATATATATATATATATATCATCCCTGTCTTTTTAATTGAACTCAGAAGGAGGTGAATTCGCTAATTTGGGCTTTTTAGTTGGATTCTCTAAGGCTTGAAATGGAGTGATTAGATTGATTTCTTTTCTTATGTGGGTTTGCCTCACTTTCGTAGTCTCTCATTCAATTCGTCCCTATCCTATCGTAGGAAATTACGTAGGAAAAGGAGTTCCGTACCCTTTTAATCGGAGAAGGTTCATTTCCTTCAACCTTTATGCTTTTCAACTTGAGCAGCTTTTCCACAGCAAGGAATTCTTGTTTTTGATCTTTTATATACAACAGGGGAGGCTCAACCCTTTGTGGGAAAAGGCGGCCGCCTAAGGCCCCCAAAATTTGAGGGCCTCATTTTTTTTAGTAATAATAAATTATAAATTTTTAAAAATGTATTAAATATTATTTATAAAAAGATAAATTTTTTATATAAAAAAATTTAGATGGAGTTTGATATATCTAGTCCATAATACTATGTGTCAAGAAATTAATGCATTGACTCTATTATTAATTACAAAAAAATTACTAGAAGAAATCGATTATATAAATTTAAAAAGGGATAATACTCGTGAAAATACCTGAACTTTGACCGGATTTTCAGTTAAGCATACTGAACTTTGCGGGGGTCCTATTACCCCCCTAGACTTTTTTTTTTCATATTTTAATGGCATATATCAATCCACTTGGACCATTGAGTGTAATTCATGCGCATTGGGCGCGTGAAAGTGTTAAAAATCGTTAAAAACCTTTTTTGGTCAAACAACCCTCAATTTTCAAATTTTTATAAATTGAATGGTTTTTTATTTATTTTTGATTTATATCTTCTTTCTCTTATCTCTTCTTTGTTTCTTATCTTCAATGGTTCTTCATTGGTGTTTCATTCTTGACTTGAAATTGAATTGAACACAATTTCATCACACACACACCAAATAAGTTATCTTCAACATACCCAATTCAATTACAACAATTTGACTCAATTTCAATACACGTACCAAATGGGTCTTCTTCAATTCCTTTAAAATAGCAAAATATTCCCATCATTGTCATCATACACCAACCCACTATTGGCGCTAGAAAGGAATTTGTCGGCACAATCTTGATAGTAATTGAAATTTTGAATTCTCAAGAAATCAGTAAAGATAATTTTCTCAAATTATGATTTTTTTATTCTCTTTTTTAAATGATGCATTTTGAAGTTTCTTTCAAGATTGGTGATTTAGATTCTCTAAAGCAAATTCTTGCTATTTTTTCATTAAATTGAACTTGGGGGGTGTAAAGATTGAACTTTCTGAGTTTTTGGTTGTTTTGGGATGTTGTATGCTAATGTTTTGGTTGTAATGGTGTTGTTTTGGGATGTTGGATGCCAATGTTTTAGCCCCAATAGGAATTGACTTTGTACTGCTACTGAATCTAGTATCAAGATTTGGGATTTGGAGAGCAAGAGTATTGTGGTTGATCTTAAAGTGGATTTGAAACAAGAGAGTGAAGTGTTTGCTGCTACTGCTAATTTTTTGTGGATTTGGATGAATAAAAAAGGAGAAGAAAATAAGAATGGAAAATAGAGAAGAATAAGAATGGAAAAGAAATTAAATAAAAAATTATTTTAAATTAAAAAATACACATATCAATATGTTATTGGCGTGTGTATTACACTTTCTATTTTAAAATTGGGTATAACATTTTGGGGGAATTAATTCTACTTTAAAAAAGTTCAGGGGTAATAGGACCCCCGCAAAGTTCAATATGCTCAACTAAAAATTCGTTCAATGTTCAGTATTTTCGTGAGTATTATCCCATTTTAAAATAGACTTTATAAAAATAATTATTTTTTCTTCAAAATGTAATGCCTCCGTTTGATTTTAACCTTAGGTCATGAATTCGCTTAAGCCGCCCTTGATATACAATGTAATTTTTCAACCGTGAGAGTTCATTATCATGAACTCCTTGTGGTCAAGTAGGACAAAATCATGCAAGATGGTTCCTTCTGCTGCTATTAAAGTATACTTGGCTGCATATCCCAAGTCTTTTTTTGGATCAGTTTACTGACATTATATTTTCTATGTTAAATAATGTGCATCTTAAATTTATAGAACAAGGGCTATTGGCTCCAAAGAAGCAAATTAACCAGCGACTTATCATCAAAGCATTTGTTGAACCCTCCCTGATTACAAGGAGTGGCTTTTGTTTAGTCACACTGCCACTGCTATTTTAGTCCTGGTTCTTCTGGATATTTCATTTTAGTTTGATCGCTAGTTAGTAAAATAAGAAGTTGTTCTCTTTGCATGTTCTCTTTGCAGTGTGACATATAGTTTAGTGTCAACAGTGTTTTTCTAATGCCAAAGGGTCTTATCAACTAAAGAAACATGAAACTGCAGATGATAGGACCAGATAGTGGATATATATATTTTTATAGACTAGAGAGAGTCTGTAACATATGATTTGGGAATATGTGATTTTGCAAACGCAAGAGACATTGAAATATAGAAGGAAAAGCAACCAATAACACCTGAAGAATGGTTTCTTGCTGTATAGTCCGCAAGCCACACATTTCTCGAATGATGTGATGTCCTTTGTCCTCACAAAAGTCAAAAACAGTAGCAGTTGATTATAGTGGATTGCCTTTTCAAGTGTTTTGCTTCTTATAGTAGTCTCTTGAATTATGAGCCACCATCACTAGCCAGCAGCTCCACCTACATTTGTCTTGTTGGTTGTGCTATTTTTGTGCAAAACAGGACTGATAATAGGGCCCTACTCTTCGGCCGACTTCAGTTTACCCAAGGTAATTCTCTTTGTACACTATGCTTTTTTCCTTTAACCTTATTTGTTGTTCTATTGATATTTAAAAGAAAATGTAAGATAAGACTTCATATAATTCTTATAAAAATATAAAGTAAAATTGCATTAAATAATGACTTTAAGTTTGATGATTGGTGGTATATTTTTTTTTTAGATCATTATGTAATTTTTATCAATTATAGTAGGTTATTTATTTTTATATTTTTATTTGAGAAATGAATAACCTGCTACAGCAGATAAAAATTATCTGATAATATAAAAAAAATACATGAATTGTGCACCAAACTTAAATTCATGATAAATTCTTACGGTTCAGTCCTTCCTCGGAAGTTGTGCAGAGCAGGACCTTTATTGAGTCAATCTTCCCACCCACCCCACCCCCTGTGTTTTTTTAATGATTTCAGTTTGCCAACCTGCCAAATCTTTTCTTTTTATTTTCCTGTTAAACTTTTGATATTCCATTTCTTGCGACAATATTTGTGGTTATTAAATGATTGATGTAATAAACTAGTCATTGCGACTTTGATTTGTTGATCATGGACTGCTGGTGTTTTCGCTTTCATTGATTTGATTCTAGCGCATACAGTGAATTACGCGGAGAGAGTAGTCCAAATTAATCGAAATACATGACGTCATCCATGCAAACTTTAGTAGTTTAATCAACATAGACCGCAGTGCACTTGTAAGAGGATGCTTCACATTCAACTAAAGACTCAGTTGACATTCAGGTACAATAGATCAACATGATGTAGGAAAAACATAGAAAATATCTTCAGGTCACTCTAATTTTCTCTTCCTTTCCTCTCTGAATCCGTCAAAGTGAGTAAAAGAACTCATAATTTCAGAGAAGCAGATGAGTAAAAATTTCTATGTGGTGGATTGGTTTGATGATTCGGCCTTGAGATGATCTGCAGTGTTGCATGGAACCTCGTCCAGCTCGCTGAAGGCATCGAAAGAACTAGAGAGTTGAATGTCTGTAAGCAATCGGCGAAGGTCAGAGGCCTCTTCCTTGAGCTGCATATTCTCTTCAACGACTTTCTCATGAGATTCTGCGACTTGATTTAACTTATTGATCAGATTGTGGTTCTCTGTTCGAAGACGAAGCACTTGGGACCAGAGTTCATCAAGGTGCCTCAGTTTCCTCATCCTTGATCTTCTAGCTGATTCCCTGTTAGAAATCATTCTCCTCTGCTTTCGTTCATCGATGATTCTATGCTGGTGTTCCTCTGACTCATCAGAGGTCGAGTTACTGCTGATGCATGATGGCTGTGTACTGAAATCTTGAAAAGGAAAAGAGGCCTGATAATTTTGTATGTTGTTATTGGTCAAGAATGTGCTGAACTGGAATGCTGGTAAGGCTTTGTGCATGAAGCTGTAATCAATAGGAATTGATGAAGGGTTTTCTTGTGCTAAGTAGTGGATTGTTGCAGCCTCTGATGAAATCATGATTGATTGTATTTGGAAGAAGCTTTAGTTTGTCGATAAATTAGCTATTAAGGTTGAAGTTATGAGCAGGTTTTATAGGAGCAGAAGGCTTGAGAAGTGGGCCAGATTCAGCAACAATGAGGTTACTGTACTGTGAGGAGCTGATGAAAGCAGATAATAGAAGTATTTATTTATGAAGCACACTGAAAGAAAAGGCATCAACGCTTCCTATATGTACAGCACCCGAGGAGAGCGACGTCCCGACTAATCTAAAAATAGCTAATTTTAACTTGGCTCAACTAGCATTTATGCTCTCTAACTTTGGGTGTGCACAAGTAGACACCTAAACTTGTAAGAAATTGAATAAGAAGACACACACGTCCTACATGACATCTGCGTGGCAATTCGCATGAGATTTCCATGTAGATGTCACGTAGGACGTGTGTACCTACTTGTTCAACTTTATATGAGTTTAAGTATCTAGCTACTTGTGCACAGTCAAAGTTGGATCTCACAAACGTAAGTTGAAGTCAAGTTAACAGGTATGTTTATGTATTCTGCCAAACTTAAAAACATAACTGTGAAAGGAAATATATAACTAATCCCAACTAGTTTGTGATTGAGACAAAGTTAAAGCATATATAATAGAGTAGTTGGTTTTAAGTCTAGATAATGGGGGCGAGTTAAGTTGATAATGAACCTAATAATATATAGTTAAACTATTAATACGATTCTTATAGCCTACCCCAGCTAGTATAGGATTAATTGAGGCATAGTTGATGCATATTTAATATAGAAAGTAAAGGCATCATGTAGATGCATGTACGTAGCGATTTAATACATGCAGATGCATGTACGTAGCCATTTAATACATGCATACCATGATAAGTTCTAAATGAAGGTGAATTTTTGGATAATTGTTGAACAGTACATGTAGTGATGCTTAGAAGGAAGAAAAGTTTGTGATGATTGGGACATGAATTATTTAAGCTGGGATTGATATGGAGAAGAAAACAGTTCAACGTCAACTAAGAAGAAACTATATGCAATTTGAAAATCACATTAAAGAATCACTGCCAATAGCAATTGTGAATTGATGACGAAATCTAGGTCTATTGATGAAAAGTTATAAACTATTTAAAGCATGAAAATTTGATGATTACTTTAACAATGATGAGTCGAAAGGCACTCGAGATTGAGATAGAAGGGACCCTTTGAGAAATGTAATATTAGTTTATATTATAGTATTGTTTAACATCACAGAACCTAATTGTTGTCTTCCTAGTTTTTATTCAACTACACATAGTAAGCTGAATTATCCTCCGCACTGTTGAGAACATAATAAAGTTAAAAGGCAAAAGTTCAAGTTTGTTCTTAAACTATATGAAATGGAACAAAATTTGCTCTTTCCTAATAATTGAGCTCAAGTACCCCAATTCGTCGTTACTAATTGGGGTCAAATTTGCTCCTGGATTATACGAAAAGGAAAAAAAATGACCTTATTTTTAAACGATTTTATAGGGAGAGTAAACATGAACATTTCACAAAGTTTCGAGGGGCAAATTTAACCTTGTCACATAGTTTCAAAGCAAATCTAATCCCTTCATATCGTTTCAAGGAAAATTTGACCCTTTCACATAGTTTCAAAGCAAATTTGGCCCTTCCGAATTTATGACTTTTTAAAATATCCTTGTTCCTTCTTTCTCTCTTGCTACAACTACCTCTACCACTAATCAACCTTTCTTCCTTCTTCCTTCCTGTTTCTCGTTACCATTGTCATCATCACCTCTACCATCTTCTTTTTTCCTTTTCTTTCTCATTCTCTCTCCCCGTCACTCCACCACCTCCTACATTACTAGGGAATGTGTGCTAAACGACTTGAACATGACTATTTTAAAGTAGGTGTATTGCCGTAGATGGATCAATGTAGGAAAAAGGATGATCTAAGAGGTAGTGATACGGAGAGAGAAGAGGAATGAAAAATGTATAGTGATGTAGGGTCAAATCTTATTTATGTTTTCTCTCTCCGCAGCACTAGCTTTATCTCCCATCACCCTTTTTTGAACTATGTGAAAGGTTCAAATTGGCATTCTGCTTAAAACCCTTTGAAAAATAAGGGCATATTTAATTTGTTACTTTTCACAAAATTTAACGATAAATTGACCCCAACTATTAATGATGAATATATATTGGACCTCAACTATTAACAGAGGGCAAATATGTTCCCTTTTGCATAGTTCATGGAAAAATTTCACTGTTTATTTTTAAGTGAATACAAGTGTGCTATGTCTAAATAACTTGAGCTTTTAAATGAATTGGTTACGCACTTCAATATGATATCAGAGCAGGTAAATATTGTGGGATCAAATCTCACCACCATTCTTTATCAAAAAGAATATTCACATGCTTAACCCATGAGAAAAGGATCAAATCCACATGTAAAAAGGCATAATGAGAATCTACCTAAGTAAATAAAATTATGTTTTTTAACACACTTTAACAACCACAAGATCAACCAACTTCTTTAGTACTCCCTTCATCTCAAAATAGTTGTCATGTTTACTAAAGTATTTGTCTTAAACTAGTTTTCAGTTTAAAAGATCAAGAGAGCATTAATTATTCTTTTTCAACGTTACCCATAACATTTATTATTCAAGTAAGATACACGTAAATAGATAAAAATTAAAAAAAAAGAGATAAATTAGTTAAATCACACTCCTAATTAATTTTTTCTTGAGAGTTGTGAAAAACCTAAACCTGTCAACTATTTTGATACAGAGGAGTGTTACCCTTGACATGTTTCTCATCCCCATGTAATACTTTCAAAGTTCATGCATGTTCTTTGTGGGTTACCTATGTGTTTTAGGATCATGCGAAATCCCTAACATGTAGATAATTTGAAAACTCCTCTTTCGACTAAGTTTTAATGTGAGATTCTTTTTGGATCAACTTCAAATGATCATAACCCTTTCAATATGAAGCTTTTTGCAATAAAAGACCCGCCAAATGAAATATCTTCGAGTTTTCTTTCCAACATACCTGATTTCACTTTAATTTAATTTTGAAGTATAAGGTTATGTACATTTTACCTAAGATTTTCTGTCTTCTAGAGATTGATAACTTGAGTTGACGAGCCATCGACGAGTTGACAGATCATCAACCAAGTCATTAGACGCAAAATTTCTGCAATTATTTTTAGTTTTCTTAGGGGTAGTTTGGTCTTTTTCTTACCTCAAACTCTTCTCCTATGACTTAAATCACTCAACAAATATTATTTACTTAGCACTTAGCAAGTTTTTATTGCTCCTTCTCCTCTTCACTCTTAAGAGAAAGAAATTAGGGTTTCTCCAAAACTTTCATTTCAAGGATTCCAAACTCAAAGTTTCCTTTAAGAAATCTAGAAGTTGAGGTGTGTAGTGTTTGAAAAAGGGTTTTCTTTCACCCTTATGCCCCAAAACTTCATTTTTATAATTGATTTTATGAATTTACTTAATAGGGTTCATATCCACTTTACATGATTTGAAACTACAATGCTCTCTTGAGAATGAAATTGTATTTATTAAGCAAATTCATGGTTTACTCATGTTTTTACTCATATGATTGATCTCATAAAGTGAATTTCAGTGTTCTTGACATGACATACCATAAGTTGGAAATGCATATAATTTTAGCATAATTTACTTAGTTTACAAGAAATTCAGACTTGTGATTTTAAATTAATAATGAAATTCACATATGTACTTATGACTATGAAATAAAAACATGCTTGGTTTGAAGACTTATCAGCTCATATGCTTATATAATGGTGAATTTTATTTATTTTATAAGCAATAGTATGATTTTTGGAGTAGTATCCAGCATCGAGGGGCGAGGGTTTAGCGTATCCTAGTCCCATAAACTGCGTGCGACCATAGGTATTCATTACTCAACTTGTCCAAATGGGCATTTACAGGTGAGCACATATATATGCATTTATACATTGGCAAGGTATATTGGATTCATTCAATGGAGGCATTTACATCGAAGTCCATGTTGCTTGCATGGTTTATGTCGATTAAGAGAATCTACCACAAAATGATGGTTTTAGAAACTACGTGTGTAACTACTCACTAATTTTACTAGCTTTTTCTTAAGTACTTATGATTTATGATATTTCAACTTTCGATTTTATTCATAACTATGGTGAGTCTGTAATACTTATCATACATGTTTTGAGATCATGAAGCATATCAGTTTTACTTATTGCATTCACCCCCATATACTCAGTATATTCTAGAAGTAATATCACATACCCTATGTGCTCTGCATTCTATTATGATATAGGTTCTAGTGTTTGTCCTCAACAGTATGATTATCCATGATCACCACTACCAACCTCTTGTCAGTTGGTGATTCCTAATGTTCCAAGGACCTGTACTTTATTTATTTCTAGCATTTCAATTGTGATTTGTTCAGACTTTATATTTTTCTTTTGGGTCAGTTGGGGTCTGTTCCAGTGACTCTTCAGTATATTTAGAGGCTTGTCTACACTTGGTTATTTTTAGATACTAGTATATTTCAGTTGATGTCTAGTTATATTGTTTTATTGAGACTATACATCCAAATGAATTTAGATATCTTAAGTTGAAGTTTTTGTGTCATATCTTAAGTATATTTGTCATGATTCAGCTCTAAGTAGATACCATGGGTTAGCTTTGGGTCTACTCATAGCCCTAAGTATTGTGTGACATCTAAGGGTAGTCTTAAGGAATTATAAATTTGGTATTAGATCCTATACTTTAAGGGGTCCTAGGGAGTCTGAAAAACTGTGTTACATAAAGTCTTAATCATTGGTGTAAAGTGTGCCACACTTATGAGCAAGAAGATACAAGATGTATTAGGAACTATCCTTTGTTTCATGGTATTTATTGTGCTCTGGAATTATTTCTATATATTCTAACTCATGCTTTCACATGACAGAGAATGCCTCTTCGCAGATCTTACATCCATAGAAATTGGGCCAACCAGCCCTACCACCACCTATAAATTTGTTGAATAAAAATATCTCGTATGCTGAGTTTTGAGCTTCATTTCAGTGTTAGATCAGGTTGTGAATGCTCAGGGTAATCAACCAATGGAAACCCTAATTCAACAGAATGATAACTTAGCTGTAGCTAGAGTTTGAGATTTTGCGAGGATGAATCCACCAGAGTTCTTTGGTTAAAAAATGATTGAGGATCCATTGTTTTTCATTGATGGGGTAAATAAAATCACTTGGATTATGCATATTACTGAAGTTGAGAGTGTGGAATTTTCATCCTATCAGCTGAAGGATATTTATTATGACTGGGTTACCATATGGATGGAAGGCAAGGCTAAGAATACAACTCCAAAGAGTTGGAATATATTTCAAAAAACTTTTCTGGATAGGTTCTTTCCTCATGAGATAGGGGAGAAAAGGGTAGAGGGGTTAATAAACCTTAAGAAGGGTTCTATATCAGCTAAAGAATACTTCTTTAAGTTTGCACAACTTTCTAAGTATGTTTCAGAGTTGTTTCCCCTTCGAGGGATCATATGAGTAACTTTGTCACTAGTGTGTTTGACTTTGTCGGCAAGGAGTGTAGGACTTCCATGCTAATTGGAGATATATATATATATATATATATATATATATATATATATATATATATATATATATTGCTCGATAGATGACTCATGCTAAGCAGATTGAGGGTGAGAAACTAAAAGAACAGGAGAGGGAGACCAAAAATACTGCTAGGACCAGACAATTTGAATACAGTAAGCATAAGTTAAGAAGGGAGATCATTCTCAATTTCAGAGCCATTTGTCAATACCCACACCATCTTCAGCCAGTGCCCCCACACCCAGGGCTAAGTAGAAATAGTGGGGTAGAGAGTCCGCCACCAAATCTCAAGGTAGTGTCACTAGGGAACCTAGTTATCCAGCCTACAAGGTTATGGTAAAAATTATTGGGGTATATAGTTAGGCAAGGTAGGATATTTCAGATATGGGAAGATAGAATATATGGTGAATGATTTCCACTCTGCTAGACTGGGCAACAGGGGTGCTCTCCTTTAGGATCAGTCCACTACTTTAGAACCTCAATTAGGCTGTCCAACTCAACAGTAGGGTACCTCATCCAACATCAGTGGCAGTCAGCGGAAAACTAATTTTATGCTTTGTATTCTCTCTAGGAGTAAGAGAGCTCCTCATATATTGTCAATGGTATGCTTCATGTCTTTTAACTTAATATCTATGTGTTGTTAGATCCAGGATCAAACTTTCTTTTGCAACCCACTTATTGTTGTGAATTTTGGTGCAAGTACCAAAAATCTTTTTGAACATTTTTCAATTTCTACTCCTATTGAAGAGTCAGTTATTGCAAGAAAAATCTACAAAAAGTGCCCTATTACAGTTCTTTATAAGGTCACTTTAGAAGATTTAATAGAATAAGAGATAATAGATTTGATGTCATTATTGGTATGGATTGGCTCCATTCATGCTATGCCTTAGTTGATTATTGTACCTAAATTTTAAAATTTCAATTTCCAAATGAGCAGTCCTTGAGTAGAAGGGTAGTCTAGTGGTGCCCAAAGGTCGTTTTATCTCTTGTCTTAAGGCCTACAAGTTGATCTCTGGAGGGTGTATCGATCACCTCGTTTGGGTTAAATATATTAAGTCTAAAACCCTAACTCTCTAGTCAATTTATATAGTCAATAAGTTTTTTGAAATCTTTTTAGAGGATCTGCCAAGAGTACCTCCTGATCGAGAAATTGAATTCAAGATCCATCTTCTTCCAGATACCTAGACCATCTTCATTTCTCCTTACCGAATTGCTCTGGTAGAACTTAAAGAGTTAAAGGAATAATGTATGAACCTCTTAGATAAGGGGTTCATTAGACCCAGTATTTCTCTGTGGGGTGCTCCTGTCCTATTCATCTGCAAGAAAGATGGTACTCTCAAAATGTGTATAGATTATTGATAACTAAATAAGGTCACCATCAAGAACAACTACCCTATCCTAAGAATTAACGACTTGTTTGACTAGCTTCAGGGTGCCCATTATTTTTCAAAAATTATTTTTAGATCGGGATATCATCATTAAAGGTCAAAGACTATTTTTACAACTTGGTATGGTCACTTTGTATTTGTGGTTATGTCTTTTGGACTAACAAATTCTCCTGGAGCTTTTATGGACTTAATAAACAGGGTTTTCCAGCAGTATTTAGACATGTTCTTCATTGTCTTCATTGATGAAATACTTTTCTATTCTCAGAGTAAGGAGGAACATGTGGACCATTTGAGAATAGTATAGCAAACCCTCAAGGATCTCCAGTTGTTTTCGAAATTTAGCAAGTGTGAATTTTAATTGGAGTTTGTCACCTTTTTGGGTTATGTCATCTTAGGTGAAGGTATTTATATAGACCCACAAAAATAGATGTAATGAAGCACTGACCTAGGCTTATTACTCTATCTGACATTAGGAGTTTCCTAGGTTAAGCCGGATATTACAAGAGAGTTATTGAGGGTTTTTCCCCGATATATGCCCCATTGACCAAGTTGACATAAAAAAAGGTGAAGTTCTAATAGTCATACAAATTCAAGAAAAGTTTTCAAGAGTTGAAGGATAGATTGACTTCAGCACTAGTATTAGCTTTGTTGTATGGGTTAAATGGATTTATGGTGTACTGTGATGCCTTCGGAGTTGGCTTACGATTTATTTTACTAAAAAATGAAAGGGTGATAGCTTATGCCTGTAAAAAACTTATGTAGCATGAGAAGACTTATCTTACTCACGGTTTAAAATTAGCAACAATTGTGTTCGCTTTGAAAATCTACAGATATTATTTATATGAAGTGCATGTTAATGTTTTCACCAAACCATAAAAGTCTCCAATATGTGTTTAGTCAGAAGGATTTGAATCTTCTTCAGAGAAGATGGTTAAATTTTCTAAAAATCTATGACATGAATGTGGTTGATGCTTTGATTATAGTGTCTATGGGTAGTGTAGCCTATGTTCCAAAGGAGAAAAAAGAGTTGTTAACTCAATTGATAGTGGGTTGATAGTGCAAAATGGGTTAGAGTCTTCTCTTGTAGAAGAAGTGAAGGAAAAACAATGTAATGATCCTATACTTAGTCAGTTAATGGATATAGTCCATCAACAAAAGGTGGAGGTTTTCTCGCAAAATAGAGTTAGTGTTCTTTACTATCAGGGTCATTTGTACGTCCCTAATGTTGAAAGGTTGAGAGAAAGAATGTTAGTGGAGGCTCATGGTTCCAAGTATTTGATTCACCCTGGTGCCACCATGATGTACTGCAATATGCGAGAAATCTACTAGTTAAATTAAGTGAAGAGAGACATAATGGTGGTTGCGGCTATTGTTAGTGAGTGAAAGTTAAGCATCAAATACCAGAGGTACGCTTTAATATATTAGCATCCCTAATTGAAAAAAAAGGTTATCAATATTGATTTTACTATGGGACTTTCGTATACTAGGCGTCAGCGTAATTCAATTTGGGTCATCATAGATCGAATGATCAAGTCAACCCATTTTTTGCTAGTTAAGACCTCAGATATGGCTGAAGATTGTGATAAGTTATATGTTTATGAGTTAATAAGACTCTATGGAATTCATTTATCCCTCATCTCAAAATGAGATTCTCAATTTACTTCTTAAGTTTTACAATAATTTTAGAAGGGCCTTGGTACAAAGGAAAACTTAGTACTGTTTTCCACTTTCAGACATATATCTAGGCCTAGCATACTATCCAAACTCTGGAAGACATGTTGAGAGTTTGTGTGATTGATTTCAGGAGAAATTGGGATGATCATCTACCTCTAATTGAGTTTGCTTATAATAACAGTTGTCATGCTAGTTACAGATTTCTCCATTCAAAGATTTATATAGGCGTACGTGTAGATCACCTATAGGGTGGTTTGAGGTTGGCTAGACTACTTTAATTGGTACAAAATCTATTCTAAAAGCTATGGAGAAGGTTTAGTTGATTCGTGAGAGGTTGAAAACTACTCAAAGCTTTCATAAATCATATACAAATTGTAGAAGGAGAGAATTAAAGTTTGTCGTGGGTTATTTAGTATTTATAAAGGTATAAACCATGAAGGAAGTGATGAGGTTTCTAAAGAATGAGAAACTTATTCCCTTATGCATTGGTCCATATAAAATCATAAGATGTATTAAAGATGACACTTATGAGCTTAATCTTCCATCAGAATTAGCTGTTATTCATTTATTTTTCCATGTATCGATGTTGAAAATATGTATTAGAGACCCATCTCTAGTTGTACCTATAGAGATTATTGGACTGAAGGATAGCCTATCCTCTGAGGAGATTCTAATTGAAACCTTGATCGTCAAGTTTGAAGCTTAAGGAATAAGAAAGTGGCCTCAGTAAAAGTCTTATGGAGAAACCAGATGGTTAAGGGAGAAACTTGGGAAGTAGAGGCAGAAATAATGAAAAAATACCCTCATTTGTTTAGGCCTAGTGCGCAGCCAATATAAGGTATTGATTTTCCTTTAAGAAATATTCCCTCAGTTTTTTATTTCTATGTATCCTCATGAAATTCCATGTATACTTGTCTTGTTTAAGAGGCTGAAGTTGAGCCAAGGTACCTAATATGACTTAGTTGCGACCATGAAAAATGAATACTACAAAAAAATTCAGCCTTTTGTTGCTTAGTCTAGCCTATTAAATTCACTTTCAGCCTTCATTCAAGGAAGAATAATCACAAGGGGGGATATTAAAACACTCCCAAAGTTCATGCATGTTCTTAGTGGGATACTATGTAATTTAGGGCCATGAGAAGTCCCTAACATGTGTTTTAATTGAAAACTCCCCTTTCCTATAAGTTCTAGTGTAAGATTCTTTTTAAGTCAACTTCAAACGATCATAACCCCTTTAATATGAAGATTTGTGCAGCAAAAGACCCACCAAATGAAATATCTTTGAGACTTATTTCCGACATATTTGATTTCACCTTAATCCAAATCAAAGTAGAAAGTTTTGCTTATTTTACCTGGGGGTTTCAGTCTACCAGGTATTTATGACCTGAGTTGATGAGCCATCAGCTGCTTAATGACCTGTCAATTAAAGTCATCAATCTTAGGCAGTATAGCTCAACTGGAATTGATGACCTAAGTTAATAAGCTATCAACTAGTTGATGATCTATCAACTGAAGTCATCAACCTTAACCAGTAAATATACAAAATGGTCAGAGATTGACGACCTGAGTTGATGAGTCGTTAATGGGTTGATGGGCTGCCAACCAAGTCATCAGACATGAAATTTCTATAATTTTTTTAGTTGCCTTAGGGTCAGTTTTGTCCTTCCTTAACTTACGCTCTTCCCCCATTACTTAAATCACTGAATGATTATTATTTACTAAACACTTAACAAGTTTTCATCACTCCTTATCCTCTCCACTGTTAAGAGAAATGAACTTTGCGTTTCTCCCAAGTCTGTGCCTCAAGGACTCCAAACTCAAAGTTTTCTTTCAAGAAATCAAGAAGTTTAGGTTTGTGGGGTTTGAACAAGGGTTTTCTTTAATCCTTGTGGCCAAAAAATATTTATAATTGATTTTATGGATTTTCTTAATAGGGTTCATACCCGCTTTACATGATTTAAAACTATGATGCTCTCTTATGAATGAAATTTTAGTTAGTATTAAAATTCATAGTTTACTCATGTTTTTACTCGTATGATTGATCGCATGAAGTGAATTTCGATGTGCTTGACATCAAATACCATAAGTTGGTAAATGCAAATGATTTTAGTAGGATTCACATAATTTACAAGAAATTCAGACTTATGATAATTCACATACGTACTTATGGGTATGAAATAAAAATAGAAGCATATTGTAGGTTTTAGACTTATCGACTAGTATGCTTATATGATGGTGAAATTTGTTTATTTTATGAGCAACAGAGATTTTAGGAGTAAGATGAAGACTAAGAAGGTGGCTTATGCTAAGTTGGTTGAGAGCAAGAATGATAAGAAGAGGAAGAAGAATAGGGAGAAGTATAAAATAGCTAGAAGAGAGGCTAAGTTGGCAGTTACGATACCTAAGACAACAACTTTTGAGAGCTTATAAGCGGCTTTAGAGGAGAAAGATAGGGATAAGAAGTTGTAAGCATTTTCCAAGGCAAGGGAGCAGAGTGCTCATGAACTTGACCAAGTAAAGTAAATCAAGGGAGAGGATGGTACAGTGTTGGTTGAGGATGCCCTCATTAGGAAGAGGTGGCAGTCCTATTTGACATAAACTTTTAAACGACAAGGGGGACCAAGGCTTCTTGCTAGATAACTCTGAGATGTATCGCGATTATGGGTATTGTAGGCATATTAAGGTTAATAAAGTCAAGGGGTTTATTTGTAGGATGTGTAGGGGCAGAGCAACTAGGCCAGATGAGATTCTGATGGACTTTTGGAAAAGCACTAGTGGGGCAAGTTTAGAGTGGTTGACAAAGTTGTTTAACATCATCTTTAGGGTGGACGATGCCCGAAGCTTAGAGATAGAGTAAGATAATTCCATTATCTTAGAATAAGGGGCATTTAGAATTTCAACAACTATAGGAATATCAAGTTTTTGAGTTATACTATGAAGATTTTGGAAAAGGTGGTAGAGTTGAGTGATCCTAGATGGATTTATGCACCTGAGTGTTGTTATCCGGCCTTAGTTAGCTTAGTTTTTAGGATTTCTCACTGTCTTAATGAGCTAATCTCGATATAAATAGAATCTAAGTGTTAAGTTGTGTAATGTTAATTTTTAAGGGGTGTCATAATGAGATTAGAGTCAAAACACTAAGTTAAAGGTCAAACACAAAAACTAGTACTCTTAGCTTGAAATATGTTCCTTTCTAGTTCATCGTGTTGGATTCAATAGAGTTTTGATCTCTAACTTGTGGTACTTGATGTGGTAGGATGCTTTGAGATGATTCACATGATATATAGATGCGATATAAGCTATAAATCAAAGGTAAAAGTTACCACAAAGCTTGGACTTAAAGAATAAATGCATGGGACAAAACATTACAAAATTTGGAAAATTAGGGCTCACTGGCGTGCCATGGACCCTATGCATCGTGATAAAGGAGTGAAACACCCTTGGTTGCATTTTGGAATGTCCAAACCAGTAGATATTTGCATTTTGGCATGCCACGCTGCCTAGATGGCGCAATATTGGTATGGCACCTTGGAAGACCTTGGGGAATTGCCACATGAGTAAGGAGGCTTCAATTAGGGTTTATATTCCTTTAATTTAGTTTATTCTTTGATTATAACATGGATTCATTAATTGTGATTACGTGTATGTCTATGAGTGGCTAAACGCTCTCTTCGGGGGTTAAGGCCAAGAACATTATTACTCTTGTTATGAATTGAATTGTTTTTTTTTAATTATCATTATTGGTTATTTATTTATACATGTGTTAACTATTTTAAGGATTCAGACCCTTAGAATACATGCTTAATAATATCATGTTCCCGAAAGGAGAAATGATATCATAGAACGTAAGATAGATGGAATAGGATCGTAACCTCTTAATTGAATGATGTTATGATTTGCATTTAGGATAGAAATATACCTAAGTTCCCTATTTGGTTCAAATAAGGGATGAAATATGAATGCATTTAACTTAGTTCTCACATCCGCGCTCAATGATATAGGTGTAGGTCAAACTTAGATAGTTGATTAGAGGTTTGAAAGGTCAAAGTCATAGTATCAACCCCGTGGACCAATAACCAAGATAATTAACCTAACTAATGAAGTTTTATAGATTAGTGTCTTAACCCTGGGTTTCTACCTATTGTTGTTCAAGAACCTTTAATTTACCTTATTATTTACTTCACTTTCAGTTTATAGCTCTCAAACTCATTAGGTTACTTTTGCACTTGCTTAATCTTGATATAGAACTAGTATTGGATAGGTGTTTAACACAAGCCCCTATGGGATTGATACTTGGATTTTATAAGGCCATTTTACTACTTGGTGGACCACGTACACTTGTGCGTGGGCGCAATAAGTTTTAGGTGTCATTGTTAGGGACTTGTAAATTGGCAACCATTTTAGTTTTACTTTTACTTTTTGATTTATTAAGTGATAATTACTTGATCTAAGCTTCTAAATTTGCAGGCACGAGTTTATAAAGCTAGTAATCTAGCAAGGGACAGGGAGTTGGTTGAGCCATATCCAAAACCTGAGCGATGTTTACACCAACTGAGAAGAGAAGTAATCTTTCTCTACCAAATTCCTCAAATTTAAAAAGAATAAGATCATCCTGCACCCATGGTTGAAGATCGACCAACCCACATGATAGTTCACAAAGTGGCAATCCTACTTGTGACTAATGTCACCTCCGTTATCCACAAACCCGTTGCATAAGGTAGATTTGAGTTGAAATAGAACAAGTTGATACTTTTACACAGCAACGAGCAATTTACTAACTTATCACATAAGGATCCACAGGTTCACATGCAGAATTTTTTGGAGATCAGTTACATGTTCATACTCATTCGGGTATCTACTCATTATGTGAGACTAAAACTTTTCCCTTTTTCACTTTTTTTGGAAGCAAAGAAGTGGTTGACTATTGAACCGACAGGTTCGATCACTACATAGGGTGACTTGGCTCAAAATTCCTCATCAATTTCTTTCAATCTAGTTAGACTACAAGATTACGAAGTGAGATTTTGAGCTTCAAGTAAAAGACGGGTGATAATTTGTATCATCCTTGGGAGAGGTTTATATCTCTCTTTAGGGACTGTCCACATCACCAATAGTCCCATGAGGTATTAGCTCATACCTTTGTTGAACCATTTGACTATAATACAAAAATTTTGTTAGATTCAGCTATAGGTAGTCAAGCATTAGAGAAAACCTATGATTAGTTTTATACCTTATTGAACCATATTGCCTAAATGAATATGGACTGGCATGGTGACATATCAAGAAGTGCAGTGAAAAATTATTCGGGCATGATCAAAGTTGATAGTGTCACAACCTTAGCCGCCTAATTGGCTTCCCTTCAAAATCAGATGATGACATAATTTTTATCAAGTTGGATGTAAATCGATCTGAGGCTAAGGTTAATGCAGTTTATTAGGCCCTATCTTGGTAAGAGATTTATGGTAATAGTGGTCATTCTTTAGACTAATATAGGGTAAACCCAGAGTCTTGTCAAATTTGTGGGCAATGCACAGAAGCTAACTTATGCAAATGCCTACAATGAAAAGTAGAAGAATCAGCCCAATTATGCATGGGGAAATAATTAAAATTAGTAGTTTCAGCAGCAACACAACACACTAGCCAGTAATATAGAGGATACTTTGAAGAAGATCCTGTCCAAGAAAGAAAAAATGGCTACTGAATTAAAAAAATTAACAAATTACACAGAAGAAGTTAGAGACACGGTTGGGGCAGCTAGCTCTGGTGGAAAATACCAGACCCCAAGGTGGATTGCCATGTGATAATAAAAATCAAAAGAGAGTTATGGAAATAACCCTGAGGAGTGGTAAAGATCTTGTTGACAGGTCTTTTAAGCAAAATAAAGAGGTGCAGACAGAGTTGGTACCTCAGTAGAGTGAAAAGAAGCAATCTAAAGATGATGATGCTAAGAGATCAGGGAAGTCTAAGTACCAAAAAGTTAAGGCTACAAAGTAAGTGCATGAAAGACCACCAACACCACTCCCTTAAAGGTACAAAAAGACCAAGAAGAATGCTTGTTTCAAGAAATTCTTTGACATGTTCGGAGAACTTCACATTAATTTCCTCTTTTAGGTGTTTTGCAAAGAATGCCTAAGTACTTGAAGGATGTGGTGACTAATAAACTAAACTGCAAGACATTAAGATGGTGGCATATACTGAGAAGTGCAGTTCAGTAGTGATGCAGAAGATGCCCAAGAATTTAAAAGGCACAGGGAGTTTCACCCTTCCCATACAAATTGGTGATAGTGATGTGGTCCATGTTTTGAGTGATTTAAGGGTGAGTGTAAACTTGATACCCCTTTCATTGTTCAATACTCTAAGTTTGAGTAAGCCAAAACCATGCTTTGTAATACTACAGATGAAAGACTAAACCAGAGTTTAGCCCAAAGGAATCATCAATTATGTGATTATCAAGGTTGGTAAGTTTATTATACCTATTGAATTTATCAGTCTTGACTATGATCCAGATGACAGGGTGCCAATCATTTTGGGATAGCCATTCTTGGCAATGTGAGAAGCATTGATTTAGGCGAGCAAGGGCACTCTCAAGCTGAGATTGGATGATAAAGAGGTAATCTTCAAAGTCTACAAAACACTTAATCCACCTTCTTATTATAAAGACTTTTGTATGATAACCGCCATGGAAATGGCTAAGTGTGCATGATGGAAAGTGCACCACAAAATACCTCTTCGGAGTCTTTCATAAAATTGTCTAAGCCTCCAATCATGCCTGAAATATTGAAGTTGATAGTATTGAGGTAAAGATTTATGACCTTGGAGTTCACACTTAAGAGGTCAAAAATAAGTGAGAAGATGGCCTCTGAGTAGGAGGAAAAGAATGAAGGACTATGATTGAGTAGTGATGTAGGTAGTGTCGCGACACAAAAATAGACATTGCATTGGAGGCAACCCAAGTAAATTAGGTATTTTAGTTTTAATTTACGTAGTTTTTGTTTTGGTTGAGTCATAGAGTAATGGAAAGTCTGAGAACTAAACACTTAAGCTAAGGAGCATGGAAAAGATGGGGTGTGGGGTCCACCCAACCCTTTTATGTTTAAAGATGTTACTAGATAGGCCTAGAGGCCTCAGGGAGTATTTCTATCCTTACTTTTGAGTTTACTTTAGGGATAAAGTGAGTTTTTTAAGTGTGGAGCGGGAAATTCCCATGGTTTCAAGTTAAGTAATGTTATAGGGTCTGTTCTTATGTGTTTTATTAGTTTTTGACTAAATTGAAAAAATTACAAAAAGATTTCTTTTAAGTTTTTAGTTTTGTTTTGTTGGTGTCAGTTTATTAGGTACACACTTCACCCATCCTATGGTTGTTTTTTAATTCTTTTCCATAGGGGTGCCCTTTAAAATAATATCCTTTTTTCTTCTTTTAGGAGAAAATTTTAAAAATTTATGTTAGGTAAGTGAGATGTTCTTGTTAGTACTATGTGGATTGCATGATGCAAGTTGTTTTGGTTGATAAAGCATGTTGATTGTGTTAAATGGCTACTTTTAAGACATTGAGGATCTTGTTTATAACTGTTGTACATTGTTGGATTAATTATGATTTCATATGATTGCTTGGTTGAAAGTATATAATGATACTTCTTGAGTTGGACATGTGCCACGTGTGAGTGAGAGTTTGTTTTATTCCTTGTTTCCTTTTGATGTCTAGTACTTGCCTAGTGTTTGTGAAAAGTAAAATAAAGAGTGTGGGTTTAGGATATGATATAAGAATTTCTTTGATAGCCATATTCCATACCCTCTGTGATCTATCCTAATGCATAATCTTTGTTAGCCATGTTCATCCTTTATCCTATTCTTTGATATAGCATGTTCCCTTTCTTTGGTTGGACACTAGTTTGACCCAAATCTCCTAAGCGCTTTAGTTAAAAATTAATTTGGTTTAGGAATAAGAAAATAAATAGGAAAAAAATGAATGTAAAGCTCATAAAAAGTAGCTATTGGGGTTTAAAAAAAAAGTAATGTGTTATGGTTGGGAGGAATGCAATTAAAAAGAGTAAAATTATGCTAAGAATTTGATCATGAGTTGATGAAGAATACTCCATCCAATAATTGTGAATTAACTTAATGAGATGGGGCAAAACAAAAGAGAATGGGAAGGTAGAGGTGTCAGAGTGTGGTTGTTTGGAGATTGATCTAATGTATGTATGATGTCTTAAAGCACTTCGGTAAGATAGTCATTATTTCTAGCAAAAATAGTTCCTACCTATCCCTTAGCCTATATTATAACCCTCAATGTCCTAATTGATCCTAAGTTTCAACATTTTGGTATTAGTGGAGTACTACACTAAGGGAAAGCCTACGATTCATCTTGTGAAACTTGTGAATTCTTTGTAAGAGTGAGCATAATTTGATTCCTGTACCCATTCTAGTGATAAGAATGAATATGAGTAACTCTCTTATTGTGAGGGCACATGTTTGAAGATAGATAGGTGATTTGTAAGATATATTTGATTGAGAAATATGCATTAGTTTTCCAACTTAGTGAGCTAATTCTTGAGGCTAGGATGTTTCAAAGTAGTATTCATGATCTTTTAAGTGTATATAACTTGCTTAGTGTAAAACTTGATATCTACACAATCATTGTAGTGCTAGTGTGAAGGCCTTGCTTGTAGTAATAGTATTGGAGTCTTTTTATGATCTTGATACTTAAGTGAAGAGTTGTTCAAGGAAAAACAAGGTTGTAAGTGTGGGGTGATGATCTTAGGTGGATTTATGCACCTACGTGTTGTTATCTGGTCTTAGTTAGCTTAGTTTTGAGGACTTCTCATGGGCTTAATGATCTAATCCTAATATAAATGAGAATCTAAGTGTTAATATGTTTAATGTTAGTGTTTAAGGTATGTCATAATGAGTTTGGAGTCAAAACATTAAGTTAAAGTTCAAACATAAAAACTAGTACTATTAACTTGAGCTATGTTCCTTACTAGTTCATCATGTTGGATTCAATTGAGTTTTGAGATCTAATTTATGGTGCTTGATATGGTAGGATGCTTGGTGAGATGATTGGAATGATATATGGATGAGATACAAGTTGTAAAACAATAGCAAAATTTACCACAAAGCTTGGACTTAAAGGACAAACCCATGGGACAAAGCATTACAAAATATGGAAAATTGGGACTCATTAGCGTGCCACGAACCCTATGCACCGTAAAAATGGTGTGGAACACCCTTGGTTGCATTGTGGAATATCTAAACCAGTATCCCTCTGCATTTTTAGCATGCCACGCTTCCTAGATGGCGCGATATTGGTATGGTACGCTGCTATGTTAAAAATGGGCAACTTGGTCTTATTATAAATAAGACACTTCAACTCTTTTGCAAACACCTTGGACGACCTTTGGGCATTGACACACGAGTAAGGAGGCTGGAATTAGGATTTTATTCCTTTAATTTATTTTATTCTTGGATTATAACATTGATTCATCCGTTGTGATTACGTGTATGTCTATGAGTAGCTAAACTCCCTTTTCTAAGGTTAAGGCCAAGAACTTATTATGAATTGAATTGTTTTTGGCTATTTATCATTGTTGATTGTTTATTTATCCTTGTGTTAACTATTTTAAGGATTCATGGCCTTTATAATACATGCTTAGTGCTATCATGAGTTCGAAAGAAGGAACGATTGGATAGAACATGGGATAAATGGAATAGGATCGTAACCTCTCAATTGAATGATGTTATGATTTTCAGTTAGGGTAGTAATATACCTATGTTACCTATTTTGTTTAATTATGGGATAAAATATGAATGTAGTTAACTAGTTCTTACATCCCTTCTCAACGATGTAGTTGTGGTGCTAAGTTGGATGATTGATTAGAGGTTCGGAAGGCCAAAGTCATAGTATCAACCCCATAGACCAAAAACCAAGATAATTAACCTAACCAACAAAGTTATATAGCTTATGATGATTTTCGGTGTGCCTTAACCCTAGCTTTCTCCCCATTATTGTACAAGAACCATTAATTTACCGTAATGTTTACTTCACTTTTAGTTTATAACTCTCAAACTCTTTTGGTTACTTTAGCATTGGTTTAATCTTGATAGTGAACTAGAATTGAATAGTTATTTTACATAAGTCCTTGTGGATCGATACTTGACTTTTATAAGGTCATTTTAATATTGGTGGACTAGGTAAACTTGTGTATGTGCTTGGGCACAATATTATGTCTGAGGAGGATAGTGACTATCTTTGAAAATAAATTTGATTTCATTCCAAGTCACTCAACTATTGAGGTCATTCATCTTGTGAGGAGATTAGTGGAGCAGTTTTGAGAGAAGAAGAAAGACTTGCACATGGTTTTCATTGATCTTGAGAAGGCATATAACAAGGTCCTCGGAGAGATTTTGTGGATATGCTTGGAGGATAGAGGGGTGCCCATGGTATATACTGGGTTGATTCAGGACATGTATGATGGCACAAAGATTTGTATGAGTACTATGGGTGGATATTTAGAGCACTTTCCCATTTTGATAGGGTAGTACTATGGGTGGATATTTAGAGCACTTTCCCATTTTGATAGGGTTGCACCAGGGATTGACTCTTAGCCCATTTTTATTCGCCTTTGTGTTGCGTGTGTGCTTGGGCACAATATTAAGGATGAGGAGGTTCGTTTCTATCTCTGAGAATCAGTTTGTTTTCATGCCAGGTCACATGACTACTGAGGCCATTCACCTTATGAGTAGATTAGTGGAGTTGTTTTGGGAGCGGAAAAAGGACTTGCACATGGTATTCTTTGATCTTGAGAAGGCATATGACAAAGTCTCCTAGGAGATTTTATGGAGGTGCTTGAAGGCTAGAGGGGTGCTCATGGAATACACTAGGTTGATTTAGAACATGTATAATGGCATAAAGAATCGTATGAGGACGATAGGTGGAGATTCAGAGAACTTTTCCATTTTGATAGGGTTACACCATGGATCGACTCTTCGCCCATTTTTATTTGCCTTGGTGATGGATATTTTGATGCGATGTATTTAAGGCTATGTTCCTTAGTGTATGTTATTTGTTGAAGATGTGGTACTGATAGACGGGACTCGCGGAATAGTTAATGATAAGTTGGAGATTTGGAGACAGAACCTTTATTCAAAAGGATTTTTGTTGACTAGGACCAAGCGGAGTACTTAGAATACAAGTTTAGTGATTTGGTATAAGAGGCTAACGTGATAGTGAAGCTGGATTCTCAGGCTATTCAGAAGAGGGATAGTTTCAAGACTCTTAGGTCTATGATTCAGGGAAATGGTGACATTGATGAGGATGTCACGTACTGTATTGGTGTAGGGTGGTTGAAATGGATTCTTTCTTTGAGAGTTGTATATGATAAAAAAGGTGCCTCTGGAGCTTAAAGGTAAGTTTTAAAGAGTGATAGTCCGACCGTCTATGTTGTATATAGTTGAGTGTTGGATAAGTAAAATCTCTCACATCCAATAGATAAAGGTGGCAGAGATGATAATATTGCAATAGATGAGTGGCCTTACTATGAGATTTAAAATTAGGAATGAGATTATTCAAGAAAAAATGGGAGTGGCTTTCATGGAGGACAAGATACAAAAAGTTAGGTTATGTTGGTTCGGGCATGTGATACGGAGGGGATCAGATGCTCCAGTACGGAGGTGTGAGATACTAGTTTTGGATGGTTTTAGACGGTATTAGATGAAGATGATTTGGTATAATCTGGAGTAGTTACAACTTACGGAGGACATGACCCTTGATAGGAAAATGTGGATTAGGGTAGAGGGTTAGGGGATAGGAGTGCATCTGTAATAATAAGGGTAGTACTTTGTTTGCATCTGGAGTTTCTTATTTGTTGTTAGGTGATGTTTATGATTTTGAATAGATAGTTGATAGTATTTATCTTATGGTTGTATTATTTTTTGTATTAGCTAGGAGTGTTAGTTTATTTTGCATACTATGTTAGTTTATATGCTTTTATGTTTTGTGTGTGTTATATTATTACCTGTCCTAACCCGAGGGTCAATTGAGAATAGCCTCTCTACTTTACTGTGAATGTCGTGTGGTTTGCATACACTTTACCCTCTCAAGACCCCCACTATGTTGGACTACACTGGGTATGTTATTGTTGTTGCAGTAGGAGTAGTAGTATCTAGAACCAAGGAGTGAGGGTTTACTGTATACTAGTCCGACATACTATGTGCCATCGTAGATATTCATTATTTAGCTTGTCTAAATAAGCATGCACAAATGATCATATTTATGTTCCTTTATATCCTGACAAGGTATATTAGATCCTTTCAATAGGGGTGTTTACATCGGAGTCCATGTTGCTCATGGTTTATGTGGGTTAATAGAATCCCCACTGAAATAATGGTTTTAGAATCTAAGTGTAACGGCTCACTAATTTTACTGGTTTTTGCTTAAGTACTTATGCTTTATGATTTTTAGCATAAAGTTTTATTCATGAGTATGGTGAGTCTGTATACACTTAGCATGCATGTTCTGAGCTCATGATGTATAAACTTACCTATTGCATGCACCCCCATATACTTAATACACTCCAGAAACTCTATGTGCTCTACATCCTATTATGATATAGGGTTTGGTGTTTGTCCTCAGCAGCACGATTAGCCACGATCACCACTTTGTATCTCCCATCAGTTTGTGATTCTTTATGTTCTGAGGACCTATATTATGTTTACTTCTAGAATTTCAGTTTTGATTTTGTTTAGATAGTATTTTCCTTTTAGGTCTGCTGAGGTTTGTCCCATTGGATCTCCGGTATGTTTAGAGGTATGTCTAGACTTGGTGGTTGTTTCAGTTACTAGTATGTTTTAGTTTATGTCTAGTTACATTATTTTATTGATACTGTTCATCTAAACGGATTCAGATTTATTAATTTAAAGCTTCCGCTTCATGTTTTAAGTAAATATTCCATGATTTAGTGCTAAATAGATACCATGGGTTAACTTTGGGGGCTATTGGTAGTCCTAAGCATTGTCTGACATCCAAGGGATAGTCTCGGGGCACTACACCCACTCTTGATCTACAAGAAAAATAAGTAGTTGAATGTACAAATCTTTTTATACGTATAAGTTCAGAGAAGGGTCGAATCACATTGAATCTATAATTTTTTCAAGAGGTTGCTTTTATGGATTGGTCTTGTGACATCCTAATCATATATGATGACAATTGTTGTTGTTTCAACAAAAAGGATACGAGTTCTTTAATTTAGCATGCAACATTTCAAAGAGAGCATATAGCTATTAAGATATATAGAATTACAAAGATTAGAAATTATGTAACTATCATCTTTTTCATTTATTGCTCTCGTCGGACACTCTATTTTCTTACAATTTTCCTAAATGAGTACATCAGTTAACTATTTTAGTCATTCTTTATTTTTATTTGAGGAAATGCCCAAATAAATGTAAATAGAAGTACCTTTGGTTAATATTATGAAGTGATGAACCCACATACATCTGAATGAGCTCTCTCATGTACTATTCGCCGTGATATCCATCTACAATAGAAATACATCTAGGACTCTTGTATATGTAAACTACTCCTAGTCTAGTTAGGTATCAATTGAACCCAAGAATAGAACAAGTGTTCTAGGACATTACTTAGACTATGTGTAGTAGTTAGAAGACTACTTATTAGTTATCCATAAATATAGGCATTAAGTATAAGCATATCATTAAGAAACATATGATCCTTCTCTCTAGTATTTTGACTATGTTATTCTACATGGTATCTGAGAAATATTAAACACAACTACATTGAAAACACAAAAACCTTAATCCAAAAACAATGACATCCACTTCAACCACAACAACCTTGTCACATTCTGCAACCTCACTTCATCACCTTATGGATACATGTAATTACAAACACAAGCTTACTAACTGCCTTATTAATCGGACTTTATCCTTCTATTGATGAAACATATGAAAATGAAAGGTTTGATTTATGAATTTAAGCATGAGCAGTATGAATTTGAAGCAAAAACTGATCGACACTGCAAAGGATGTTAATAAAGGAGAAGGACAAATCTCTTGTCCTAGAATAAAAAAAGAAGGATGTTCTTTTTAGAACTTGGATGTCATAACATGGTGCTTAAGGCCACAAGTGACCCCAAGATATCCCATGATCTAGTACCTTCTATGAGCATTGAATAAGATGATAATGAACCATCATGTGTGGAAGCTAACCTGATAAAATTCTATTAAGATGTAATACTAAAACAATACCCAACATGTCTGAACTGATAATAAAACTAAAAACAAGTTTGAATATCTGAATATCTCAAAGCCACTAAGACAAGAGAAGTTGATGAGACAAACCCCCCAACTAACTCCGACTAACTGAAATAATGAAAGTACTGAAAATAACTACAAATAACTTGTCCTTGATAGATGAGGACTCACCACAACTACGGCTGAATGGTACTGGACTGACTAAGGGCACTCGAGGAACTGAATGTCCAAACCTAAGTTATAACACAACATAGCACAAAAGAGAGTATGCGATTGGTACTTAGAATGTAATGGAATGTGAGATAGGGACAAATGAGATAAATATAAATATTGGTCATAAATGCATGAACATGTAAAATGAATGCAAGACCAAGCATAACCATGTGCTAAAATCATTTGTAAAACTGGTTAACTAAATATATGATAAACTGAACACTTAGTTATGCAAACCTAAGCTGATGTGGTCTAAATACTGAACTGAGACTGTGGGATCTAACATTTAACCGACATTCCCTAATATAAGCTAATCGGGGTCCAACTTGTAACCCAGTTGGAAGGGTGTCAATACCTCACCATGGGTACTGACGCTGACAGTGTGGATCCATAAAGCTGATGTCCTAAAGGACTCTAGAGTCGAGCCTAAACTGATGGATGATACCTGAGAGGAAGTCAAGCATAAACTAATGGTTGACCTATCATAACCTACGTTGGCTTCGTAGTTTTGGAACTCAGGGACAGCTACAAACGACTACGCCTAAGCTGATGGGGGAGTCGTCATCCCTATGTTCGCTCGATGCTAAGCTATAATTCCAACCAAATAACACTGGTATTATCATTTGCTTAAAATTATATGGTACTGATAAGTTCTCAATGTGGACATGGTAATATGAATATGGTAGTAAAATCATGATCTGAATAACTAGTCATGTGAAAATGGGAACATGTATAGACAAATAGGTATCGCGTGTTCATAACCCTCTACTACTGAGTAATACTTTAAATACAATGACATCATTTTAAAATACCATAAAGGAGTTCATGATTTACAGACCCAAAACATAGATTATATCCCCAACCGATAGAACCTATGATTATGAGTATGGGAATATGTTAAACTTATGAGGACAACATGCTCACATGGTTTAATTCATGAATTGGTAAGTTAACATGGTGTCAACTGAACATGATATGGGTGATTGAAATTTAAAGCATGTAATACAAAATTCACATGGGGAAACATATTGGCATGGCTTGAATTCAAAAAACAACTAAGAGAATATTGAGTAAATTCATACTTAACATTGAAATTTCATAAGACAAAGGAAAAAGGGTTTACACATGAAATACAAAGGATTCTTGGGACTCAATGGATGGAAGGAACCCATTGATGAATACTCTACATACCTGAGTTGCTTGAATTCTTGAAGAAGACTTGGAATTGGGACCTTGAATGATTGAATTCTTGAGAAAAGCTTTGATTTTTGTGTTCTTGGGAATGGGGGATGATTTCACGTTGTTAATTGATGAGGAATGGGGCAAATAATACTCCTATTGGGTTTTAAATCATGATTTTAATGATTAAAGAGAGGGGTATAGACTAAAATGCCCCTCTTGAATCTTTAATAAGGTGTAGAAAAACACAGACTCTGTGGCACGGAGGCCATTTCAGAGACTAGCCTCTATTAAATAGTATGTATCGGGGAGGTCTAGCCTTCAAAACGCCCAAATTACGGAGTCATTACGACTATGTGGACAAAAAACACCCCGAACCCCTTCCTAAAATTTTGAAACTCTCTCGGATAACCTTTTTAAAATCCCTAAACATATTTCAACTCATAAATCAATGTTTCAAATTCGAGAAGGTCAAAAATAAAATGTTCAAAATCTTGAGGTCTTAAAATGGCTAAGTCTCTTGTACTTAGTGTGATATAAATACCTTTGGGACTTCTAAACAAGAGAGGTATAGATGAAAACTTATCTAGGATCTTGTGGGATATTATAATATCTCCCTCCTTGGGATCATTAGTCCCTCAATGAAACTATTTAAGCTGAGATACTAAGAAAATTGAGTTCATGTACTGAATACTTATGAGTTGAATCATGATTAAATAACTGAATCTAAAACATGATACATTGACTGACACATCCCAAAATTGGGCCATATCATATGGGCACCCCGAGCCAACATAAAATGGAGGTCGCCCGATACCCCATCACAATCATCACTCCAATCACATGGGTCGGGTGAATCTCGACCATAAAATGAGATAGCAAAAAACATACTACAAGTCATAAATTAAACATGTCTAAGCACTTCATAAGATTCATCAACTAACCAATGTACCCACGTCCACAGTCATCCACAATACCTCTATACAACCAAAGTTCAGAAATGTATATGTCGGGACAAGCCCACGACTATAGCCAAACCAATTCAAATGACTAAGTATAAAGATATGAGACCAAGGATGAAGGTCTTTCAAAGAAAGGAAGCTCACCCCTCCAATACCACTTCGATCACCTAATCACTGTGTGGGAAGAGAAAACGATGCACCAGTCCGTATGTCACGTGGGGACATAGCATTCGGAGATAGTTAGCAGTTAGAACACTAGTATGTAACTCAAGGATAAGGATAAAATAGTATCGTTATTCAATAACAAGTCAATATATATCACATTCAATCACATTCATAACCTTATCTATAAATATAGGCATATCACATGCTAACCAAAGGGACAAGGCCTATCAACACTTAGGAAGCACTCATTAATCATGCATGCAATTAAGGACTCCAACCTTCCACACTAATAGATTCAAGCATTTCTTATTAGGCATAGGACTTTAACCATATTTTACATATCATGAAGTAAGGGATCCTAAACAGATACACATCCATTTAATTGAGGGACTCTAACCACTCGCACACATTCATTCAAGAAAGGGAATCTAACCACATGCTCACACATTAGGCAATGGACTCAAACCTCATGCCATATTAGATAGGGGACCCTAACCCTAAGCCAATTTATTTGGCGAGGCACTTCGACCTCATAAGATCTCATTATACAAATGGACTTTGATCATAAGTTATTCCATTGGTAAATCGACTTTAAACTCAAGCCATCACGACTCTCATTAGTCGACATTGGGACTCTAATCCTTTTTTCCATGCATCCACATACATTAACTTCTACATATAAGGACTTTAACCCATTTAGCCAATTCAATACCATACATGACCACATGGTATTAGTGGAAGCTTCCATTGCTTAACCATTTCAATAGGACAATGCATAAATTCAACTTATCATATAATTCAAACTATGGTCCTCAAGACCCATACAATCCATTCACACTTCATTAGCATTTCTATACTACAATTTAGTCCAATTCACAATTCAAGTTCATTTTCATGTTAGGGACTTTAACCCTCTTCTTATTCATCAAACCATCAAGGTCATAAATTACACAATACATGGATCATTTTACCTTCACAATATCATTTATCAAGTATTCACGTATATTGGTCCATTGCCTTAGTTAAACTCATCATCATCATGTAACTAGACATCTCAATTTGACATTTTGACAAATACCTCAAATGTATACCTTCAACAAGGTTATTTTCATGGTGGAAATCATCAAAATTAGGGATTCTTAAGACACATATGTTAAACCATATACAACAAACATTCATATGTACAAGTCATCATCACTAACATATTAAAACACAATTATAAGAAAGAATCATAATTATTCATCATTAAGCAACAAAACCCTTTTTCTTTGATTTAAAAATAACCATGTACACTTACTAATCCAAATGTGAAATATATGGGCATAAATTTATTTAGAGGGGTAGAGGTGAATGCCTTAAACAAGATGAATCACCAAGAATATTGAATCATCTTTGCCCCTTAAAGACCACTCTTGAAATCCTAGCCTCTAATTCTTCAAAGATGAGTTTGAGAGAGTATTTAGGGTGTTTTATCTATCAACATGGATGTTTAGAAGGTTACACACACTTATATAGTGACAGGGATCAAGGTTTTAGACATGGAAAATGGACACAAGGCCCTTAGTTAAAAGCTGAAAATTGACCCTCCAGGGGTATGACTCACCATATGACTCACTTAAGTAGTCGTAGCCTAGGGTACGAGTTAGAGTACCTCTCGTACCATGAGGATAGTTGGATAGTGACATAAGGGTACCTCTCGTACCCTAGGCTTCTCCTAGGTCACATACACTATTAAGGGTATGACCATGCACCTTTGAGTCATATCCAAAGGATACGACTCACCCCTAACTCATACACAACAATTGTACCCAAAATAGTCTACTTCCAAACTCATGACTCCCCTATACGACTCATACCCTTTGGTATGATTGAGGGTAGGATAACTCATACCTAGGACAGTGAGTGACCCTCACCATAATGCCTATGATATGAGAGGGGGGAGGAGAAGGATACCACTCATATCCAAGGGTATGACTCAAGTCCCTAGTCGTACCCACCCCAGTGACACCAAAAGATAAGTTTTTTCAATGGTTCTAAGTCTAGGTGTGTCAGGGACTAAACTGAATTTATGAATGCTTGCTATGACATGAGGATGGTTGAATAGATGAGATAGAAAATGAGATAATCAATTTAAGAGAAACCATTACCTAAGGCTGAATTTGAATTCGTAGAGAAAACATGGGGTAACTTGGATCGCATATATTATTTAGTTTACTAAGTATCTCCCTCAATGGAATGATTTCTCCATAAAACCTTAACCAAAGGGACTTCTTTATTCCTCAACCTACGATTCTGATGGTTAAGTATCTCAACTGGGAGTTCTTCCTAGGAAAGACTATCTTTCACGCCCATACTCTCAAAAGGAACAACAGAATTTGAGTTACCAATATATTTCTTTAGCAAAGAGATATGAAACACTAGATGCATAGATGCCAAATCTGCAGGCGACTCTAGCTCATAAGCTACCTTCCCAAAATGGCTCAAATTCCTATATGGTTCAATATAGCGCGGACTGAGCTTCTTTTTCTTACCAAATATCTTCATCCTTTTCATAAGCAAAAAAATAAACCAAGTCACAAACATCAAACTCGAGATCTCTTATCCTCACATCTGCATAGGATTTCTAAAGACTTTGGGTTGTCTTTAGAGTTTGTCAGATCAACTAAACTTTCTCTATCACCATAAAGTGAATTTGGTACTATAAAAGCAACCTCACCTATGTCAAACCAACTAATAGGAGATCTACATCTCCTTCCATAGAGTTTCTCTAATAGAGCCATTTGAATACTAGAGTGATAGTTATTTAGGATAAATCAATCAAAGGTAAGTGGTAATCCCAACTACCCTTAAAGTAGATAACACAAGCCCTCAGCATATCCTCTATGGCTTGATGGTCCACTCGGTATTACCGTCTTTCTGAGGATAAAAAGCTTTACTGAGATAAACTTGGGTACCAAGACCTTTTTTAAAGGCCTTCCAAATGTGAGAGGTAACCTGGGTACCTCTATCTGAAATGGTGGTCAATGGATGCAACTTTACCAACTCCCTAAGATAGAGTCTATCATAATACTTAGCTGAATACGAGGTATGAACTAGGAAAAAATGAACTACCTTGGTCAGTCAATCTATAATAACCCAAACTGAATTATGTTGATGACGTATACGAGGTAACTCTATCATAAAATCCATGTTCACCACCTCCCACTTCTAAGTGGGGATTCTAAACTCCTAAAGCATACCACTAGGCCTCTGGTGCTCAACCTTATACCTACAGATAAATAAAACAATTATCCATGAATTCTGCAATATTTTTTTTCATACCACTCCACCAATAGATTTCCCGCAAATCACGTTACATCTTAGTGTCTCCTGGGTGAATAGAATATCAAGCACCATACGCTTATGCTAATATTCGCTATCTCAAACCATCAACACATGAACACATAACATGCCTTGACAACAAGCACACCATCTACCCATTGGGAGAAAACCTCAAACTTCTGATCCCGAACTACCTTCTTCAACTTGACTAAAATAGGATACCTGTATTAATTTTCTTTCACTTCAGCAACTAATGATAATTCTAAGCCATTCTAAACCCATATACTACCTTCGACTGAATGAACCAACCGAACACCTAACCTAGTAAGCTGATAAACCTCACGGACTAACTCCTTCTTATTATTCTCAACATGAGCAACACTTCCCATAGACAATCTACTAAGGGCATCGGCTATTACATTAGCCTTACCCAGGTGATACAGCATACTCATATCATAGTCCTTTAATAATTCTAGCTACCTTCTCAGATGAAGATTCAGGTCTTTATGCAAGAACAAATACTGTGAACTCTTTTGATATGTAAACACGTTAACATGAACCCCCTAAAGGCAATGCCTCCAAATCTTTAAGGCAAAGATAACTACTGCCAACTCAAGGTCATTGGTCGGGTAATTCATCTCATGGGTTTAAGCTATATAGGGCATAGGTTATAGCCTAACCTCACTGTATTAACACACAACAAATATAAACTCTAGAAGCATCATAGTAGACTACAAACCCATCTATACCATCTAGTGAAGTCAAGACTGGAGCAGAAGCAAGTCGACTCTTTAACTCCTAAAAAGTCTTCTTGTAGGAATATAACCACTGAAATTTAACTTTCTTTTGGATTAATCGAGACACGGGCAAATCAATAGAAGAAAATATGTCAACAAACCGTCTATAGTAACCATCTAAACCTAAGAAACTCCTCACATTTGATAGAGAGATGGGCCTAGGCTAGTTTTTACCATTTTGATATTTTGAGTATCAACTCGAATACCATCACAGAAAAATGATGTGACTAAGAAAAGCTACTGATCTTAACTAGAATTCACATTTGTTGAACTTAACAAATAACTGGTAATCCTTAAGGGTCTATAATACAACCCTCAAATGGTCTGCATGATCATTTCTACTACGAGAATAGACGAGGATGTCAGCTATGAAGACTATGACAAACATGTCCAAGTACTAGTTGAACACCTGTTCATCAAGTCAATAAAATATGCAGGAGCATTCATTAGTCCAAAATACATAACTAGGAATTCAAAGTGACTATATCAAGCTCTAAAGGTTGTCTTCGAGGTATCACACTCTTTGACTCTAAGCTGATGATAGCCAAACCTGAAGTCTATCTTAGAGAAATAAATTGCACCCTAAAGTTGGTAAAACAAGTCATTAATTTTAGGGAGAGAATGCTTATTCTTGATTGTGACCTTGTTCAACTGATAGTAGTCAATGCATATTCTTAGGGAACCATCTTTCTTACGCATGAAGAGAACTAGAGCACCCTATGGAGAAATGTTAGGCCTAATGAAACCTTTATCTAAGAGATCTTTCAACTGTTCCTTTAATTCCTTATTCTCAATTAGATTCATTCTGTAAGGCGGAATTGAGATAGGCTTGGTATCGAGGAGGAGATCTATTCCGAAGAAAAATTCCCTTTCTGGAGGAACTCTGGGAAGATCTTTAGGGAACACTTCTAGAAACTCATTCATTATTATAGCTAACTCAAGACTTGGAATTTCAAAATTTAAGTCTTTAACTCAAACGAGATGGTAAATATATCTGTTGGATATTATCTTTATTGCCTTAAGATAGGATAAAAACTGAACCTTAGGCACTGATGTACTGCCCCTCTATTCAGTAATGGGCTCATTAGGAAACTAGAACTGGACAATTCTATTTCAACAGTCAACTGAGGCATAGCACAAGTAGAGCCAACCCTTGCTGAGAATAATATTGAAATAAGTAGTCTCTAAATCCACAAGGTCAACTGAAGTGACTTTATGAGACACTATGACCAGTCAATATCTGTATACCTTTCTGGCTATAATAGAACTACCCACTAAAAAAAGGTTTAGTATTATGTCAGCACTGACACCAAAGTCTACAGACCTATAAGGAGTTACAAAATAAAGTAAAGCTCTGAGGTCTAACAATGCATAAATATGAAGATAGAAGACTTGTGATGTACCTATAACCACATTAGGAGAAATCTCCTGATTATGTCGAGTTTGGAGAGCATAAAGTAAGTTCTGATGCTACCCACTGGTGGCATTGGAAGTGGCACCCTGCTGAGTAGGGCGACCTGTTGGCACGGTTGAAGAATTAGTATGCCCTGCTGATGATTATTTCTTACTCAATGGGTAACTATAGGACACTCCTTGATTCTGTGGCCTGACTTATCATATCTAAAGAATGCATCACTATCTTCCATACACTCACCGTTGTGGATCTTACCATATCTCCTGCAAAATAGATTAGTGTGACCTATGTTCACACTATCCTGGACTTAGAGCCTGGTGCCCTATCCCTATAGTATTGCTTAAACTTAGTCACTAGTGCGCTGGCTGGAAATGGGGCTGAAGCTAAAAATTTCTGGCAGAATAGGGAATGATTCCCACCATCAGACCTTTGTTGTGAGAAGTTGAAGCTACCGATTCTTGCGTTTATATTCTCTCTTTCCTTCTCTTTAAGCTTCTCCTCCTCAATCTACTGAGCATGAACCAACATCCTAGAAAGGTCTATCTTCTTAATCAACATAGTTGTCTTTCACTCTTTAACCACTTCCTCAAAAATACCCAACACAAATTTACATATCCTAAACCTAGAATCAACAACCATAGTTGAAGCATACCTCACCAACTTGCTGAATTTGAGTGAGTACTCATTCATATTCATGTTACCTTGCTTCAGATTTATAAACTCCTAAACCTTAGTCCCCCTAAACTCTAATGGGAAGAACCTGTCTAAGAAAGTTGTGACAAACTCTTCCCACTCTATACAACACCTCTATCCTCATTCTACTATTTAAACCAAGTGCGAGATACTTCTTGAAACTAATAAGCAGGTAAGTCAACACTTTCACTAAAAGTGACACCCATAAAGTCGATCATCTTCTTACACAATCTAGAAACTTTTGTGGATCCTCCTCAGACTTGAATCTAAAAAACACTGGAGAATTCATCGAGTAAAGTCTCAGATCCTTGTTATAGTTGAATTCATTACTAGATTGACTAGGGCAACAGCCTGATAGTTATTCTAAGCAGCCACAGAAGGGCCAAAGATGTAAAAGCGGCACTAAATTCGGCGTGAAAAACATGTTTATTCAAAGAATCTTCATGAACAGGTGGTACGGGATGATCCCCATTCCTTCTTTCATTATTTCTTTTAGGAATGATTTTCTATAAGAAAATAAAGGACGAGTTAGAAAATGGAAATTTAAGATAGCTCATGCTCATTCGTACGACATGAATACTGGAAGAAGGGAAACTTTCCCAAAACATCTCATAACCTCTTGCCATTAAGTGTGGCGTGCTTCACACCTATGAACAAGATTTTACTTAACGCGGCTTTAAGAAATGCTAGGACACTTTAAAACCATAGGATCTAATACCACATTTTTTAATGACTTGGGGCTACCCCTAGTCGTAACATGGTGCTTAACGCCACAAGGGACCCCAAGCTAACCCATGATCTGGTACCTGTTATGAGGACTGAATAAGATGATAATGAAATATCATGTCCAGAATCTAAATAAATAAAATATTGTTAAGATATAATATTGAAACAATACCCAACATGTATGAACTACTAATAAAACTAAAAACAAGTTTGAATCTCTGAATATCTAAATATTTGAAAGCCTCTAAGACATGAAGAGTGGATGGGACAAACCCTCAACTAACTCCGACTAACTAAAATAAAGGAAGTACTAAAAATAACTACAAATAACTTATCCTCGATGGATCAGGACTCACCACAACTAATGTTGAATGGGATATGACTGTCTAAAGGCGATTGTGGAACTGAGCATCCAAACCTATGTTATCAGACAATATAACGCAAAAGAGAGTATATGATCAGTACTTTAAATGTATATATATGTGAGATAGGGACAACTGAGATACATATAAATACTGGCATAAATACATAAATATGTAAAATGAATGCAAGACCAAGCATAAACATGTGTTGAAATAATTTATAAAACTAGTTAACTGAATATCTTTGAAACTGAACACTTGGTCATACAAACCTGAGTTGATATGGTCTAAATACTAAACTAAGATAGTGAAAGCTAATATTTAACTATCATATTCCAATCTGAGCTAATCAGGGTCCAACCTGTAACCCTAGTTGGAAAGGAGTCAACACCTTGCCACAAGTACTGACACTGACAGTGTGGATCCATAAAGCTGATTCCTAGAGGACTATAGAGTCAAGCCTAAATTTACGAGTGACCCCTAAAAAAAGTCAAGACTAAACTAATTGGTTACCCCTTATAACCTACACTGGCTACGTAGTTCTAGAACTCAGGGACTGCTACTAACGACTCCACCTAAGTTGATGGGTAAGCCTCCATCCTTGCATTCATTTGGTGCTAAGCTATACTCCCAACTAAAGAAAACTGCTATTATTATTCATTTAAAATGATGTGGTACTAAGAAGTGCTCAGCATAGACATGGTAATCTAAATATGATAGTAAAATCATGATCTGACTAACTAGTTACATGAAAATGGGAACATGTATAAAAATATAGGTATCAGGTATTCATAACCCTCTAGTCCTAAATAATACTTTAAATACAATGACATCATTTTAAAACACCATAAGGGAGTTCATTATTCAGAGACCCAAAACATAAATTGTATCCCCAACTGATGAAATCCATGATTATGAGTATGGAAATATGTTAAACTTATGAGGACAACATGCTCACATGATTTAATTCATGAATTGGTAAGTTAAAATGGTTTCAACTGAACATGATATAGGTAATTGAAATTTAAAGCATGTAATTTGAAATTCTCATGGGGAAATATGTTGGCATGGCCTGAATTCAAAACTACTAATAGAACATTGAGTAAATTCATACTTTACATTAAAATTTTATAAAAAAAAAAGGGAAAAGGGCTTAAACGTAAAATACAAAGAATTATTGGGACTCAATGGGTGGAAGAAACCCATTGATAAATACCCCATATACTTGAGTTGCTTGAATTCTTTAAGAAGACTTGGAAATGGGACCTTGAAAGGTTGAATTCTAAAGAAAAGTTTTGATTTTTGTGTTCTTGAGAATGGGAGATGATATCACATTGCTAACATATGAGGAGTGGGGTAAATAATCCCCCTCTTAGGTTTTGAATTGTGATTTGGATGATTAGGGGGGGAATAAAATGCCTCCTTGAACTTTTAATGAGGCTACAGAAAAACAGTGGCTCTGTGGCATAGAGGCTATTGCAGAGACTAGCCCCCATGTCACGGAGTGTATCATAGAGACTAACCTTCATGACAAAGTGTGTATCACAGAGGTCCAGCCTCTGTGAAATTCCCAAATCAGGGAAGCATTTTTCCTCTGTGGTCCAAAAATACCCCGAACTCCTTCTGAAAATTCTGAAACTCTCTCAGGTAACCCTTTTAACACTCCTAAACATATTTTAACTCATTAATCAATGTTTCAAACTCGGAAAGGCCAAAAATAAAATATTGAAAATGTCGGGGTGTTAGAATGGATAAGTCTCTTGTACTTAGTGGTATATAAATTTCATTGGGACTTCTAAACATGAGATGTATAGATAAAACATATCTAGGATCTTATGGGGTATTACATTGGATTTTAGGATCTATGACTGAAGAAAGTATATACCTTATTGTTGGGTGCACAATAGCCGAAGAAATATGGGTGTACTTGAAAGAAGCATATCTTCAAACTATAAAGGTTACGGAGTTATAGCACAAGCAACAACTGCAAAACATTAAGCTAAGAACAAATAAGCTTTATGAGTTCTTGAAGAAGCTCAAGGACGTATGTGATGGACTTGTTTCCGTACACAAGTCATTTGTTAAAGATAGCAAAGTTAGTATCTTAACTTTGCCAGAGTATTAGGTTTAAAGTATAGAACGTTCATAACTATTTTGTTGGGAAAATATCCTTATCCCTTCATGAGTTAGCATGTCAACTCTTTTGGAGGTTTTGACATAAGAGAAAATAAGGCAAAGGTGGTTCCCCAACCAAACTATAACATGGCTTTCACTACACAAAGAGGTAGAAATAGAGGTAATTATAACTAAAGAAAAGGAAACTTTAACTTTATTATAAGAAGTAGAGGTTTTAGGCCTGTAGGACAAATTAATGCAAACTAAAGTCAAACCAACATGCAGAATGTAAATACTGGGAAAAGGAAGTCCATTTCTAAAGCATGTCAGATTTATGGTAGGAATAATCACTCTACCTTAAAGTGCTGCTATCGATGGAACTATTCCTACTAAGCTGAAGAAAACCTATCCCAAGCCTTAACTGCTCTCAACTTATAGAACAACACAAAAGGATATAATGCCATGTATATTGACTATAGAGCAACCACTCATATGACAAATAAAAAAGATAACATCTAATCTTCACACCTATAAAGGACGGACAAGATAATGATTAGAAATGGCTTCCGACTACATATCACACATGTTGTAAGTATAAGGAAGTCAGGATAAAACATTAAGGATATTCTAGTCGTTGTTCCTAAAATCAAGAAAAAATTGGTCTTAGTTAGTAAACTTGTAAAGGATAATTATGATACTCTTTTGTTTGATGAGTTTGGTCTTTTGGTAAAGGACAAAATGACAGGGAAACCACTAGCCAGGCAGTCTAACATAGAAAGACTATATCAGCTAGAAAAAAATAACCTATATGTCTTCACAATAATACAATATTGAAAAAGGTTAGAAAGTATCTGGAACTCTAGATTAGGACACCTTAGTTTGAAGTCTTTATAGTTTTTGAGTAGTAGTAAGAGTATTGATGTTAGTAGTTGGAATGAAGCGCCCATTATCTATACTAGTTGTATATTAGGAAAAAGTTGTAAACTTCCATTTGTTTGAAGAAATAAAGTTGAGAAGTTTCCTTTACATAAGATACACTATGATCCTGAGGACCAACACCAGTTTAGTCCTCTCAACATATTAAATACTATGTTATCTTTGTGGATGAGTACAAGATATACTTGACTTTATCCCTTAAGAAAGAAGTCTAAATTCTGTGAAATATTCATCAAGTTTTAGAAAATAGCAAAAAAAATGATTTTCAAATACTATCAAAATTTTCAATGTGATGGATGTTATGAGTTTATCTAGTCTCTATTTGTTAATCATTTGGAGAATTGTGGGATCGTTAGACATATATCATGTCCATATACTCTAATATAAAACAACATCTATGAGAAAAAAACATAGATGTATTTTGTTTTGTCATTGTGAGCTACCTGAGTTTCTATGGGTTGAAGCCTTTCTAACTGCAATTTTTCTCATTAATAGGATGCCCTCATCAATACTAAACAATGAAATTCCTTTTGTCAAACTCCATGGTGCTTTTGACTATAAAGCCTTAAAGTTTATAGTTGTAGGTGTTATCCTCATCTAAAGGGACAAAATAAATTCTCTCCAAAGACATATCCATGTGTATTCATTGGTTATAGTAGCCTTCATAAAAGGTAAAGGTGTTATTACCATCAAACCAGAAGAGTCTATGTATCTAGGCATATTTTCTTTGATGAACTTAGTCTGCCCTATACGTAAACAGACTAGCCTAGTTACACTCAATCTTCACCTCATATGGCTACCTTTCATGATTTCTTCTCTAAATTATAGAATAAGAATTATATTTCAATGAAAGTGTTGAATGACTCAAATGACACAACAAATCAACCTGTTGATCAAGAGAAAAATCATGAAGGTGATATTGAACATGAACTAGATAGAGGTGGAAAAAATGTTGTTGATCAAGAACATGATGTACAAGGTAAGATTGAGCATGAAATAATGGATTTGTAGACAATGTAGATGATCATATCTCTACAGACTTAGTTCTTAGAGAAACTGATGGTGTACAGGTTATTGAGGATACTGATACATTCTCAGTGTCTAATCCACAAGTTATATAACATGTGGTTGATCTATAAAAATGGAACAGCACTAAGAACAATGTTATTACCTCTGAAACTAAACTTATAGAATCTCAACCATAACTTACAGAAGAAAGCACTAGTGAAAAACATATGATGATAAGGAATAAGGCAAGTGATAAAACAGCTAACTTCACATGTATTTGGAACCTGGTTCAGAGAAACATAATAACAGTAAAATCAAATTGCACGCAGAATTTTGTTAGTAGATTTCAACTCCAATCTCCACTACTTTCATAATGTTTCAGATTACAACTCCGCAATCTAAGGGACTCACTCGAGTACCTCACTTCGACAGTTAACTCTAACTGCTCTTCACACAACTTAATCCCTCTAAGAAGTCAAACTCACTTCTTGTTACAACACCTGACCAATTCTTCACTTTTATCAATAAAACAAAGACTATTACAACTCAAAAGAAACACTTCTATTGACAGCACCAAACAGTTATTGCTTGTTTATTTGCTTGCTCCATCTTGCTTTTTTATTTTGGCGATTTTCAGATCTGTCCACTTTTCCAAGAGGTGTCAGCGCCAATTCATTACAATGTTGCATAGATACTGCTTGCACTCTGACTCCTTTTAGGTCACCAAAAAACTTTTCCTTATGGAAACCAACTTGCATAAGGAAACCTACTAGAATATACTTTTTTACCATAGTAAAAGGATTTTTTGTTGACAGTAAGATTTTGGATTCTTTTCAAAATGTTAATTATGCATTCCTTATTTAAACAATTATGCTGTTATATGTCACCTAGCTAGATAGGTCATCCCCATAATAATCGAGAACCTGGTTCATAATAAACATAAACCTGATTCAAAAATCAATCATCAAAACCATAATTTCCACATATTCCCCCTTTTCTATGATGACAAATAATGCACATATACATCATACCATCACAAACATAGTCCCCATCCCCATGTCTCAATAAAAATGTGAATACACGAACTTCTCCCTTTGGCATCATTGAAAAGAAGACGAAACATGATAATACAAAGAATACTTACCAGAACATCACCAAAAGATTAACCAAAATTTAGCCCAATGACATAAATTAGCCAGTAGCACACATAAACACAGAAAACAGAGCAAACAACAACAACCATGGCATTGGAACAACATAGAAAGTACTATATGTGCTGCACAAAAATGACAAGTCTGAGCACTAGTCAGGCCAAAGGCACGAGAGGGAACAAGACATAAAATACGAGACTAAGAACAGGGTGGGGGAGAAGGTGAAGAAATCCAGTCAACTTTTTTTGTGCAACAGAAGTTCAGAGAGAAGGGCCTCTTTTAGAGGGCACAATGGAAAATGATTTTTAGAGCAATTAAACGAGTACCAATAGAAATATTATCATCTGAATCTGACTTAGCATCACTCAGAATTGAATTAATATTATCACCAATGACCAAATTTTCACTAAGAGGCAGCAAATTCTCTGAACCAAGACCCTTTTTATGACCAATGAGGTTAATTTTTCCCCCCTGAGAATATGCCGACGGAGAGATATATGAAGTAACAGATGTGGTTTAGGTTTGTGGTTGAGATGAGTCATCATCATTGGAATATTCCACCAACAACCAAGTTGTGGACTCCATCAAAAAAGGAATAAGAAAAGGATGAGCATTTTGCAGGGTTTTTTTTTAAGTTTTAGAGAAAAAAAAATTGGCACCCAAACTTGGTGAAACACTTTCAGGAATATATGAACCAGGTTTCTACTAGTGTTCAAGAATTTGATACATTTTGTACAAAACCACACACAATACATGACTATATGGTACATACCTGATAGTTTATTTGATTTTACTCTTCTCTGTGCTCAGTTGCTCTGGAAGCTAGAGTATAATCAATGAACCTATCTTTCCTTGTATTTGGATGATGCCTAGAATGTGTACCTGTAAAAATACAAAACTAAATCAGTTATGTACAAGCTAGTGTTTGTCATCTTTTCTAGTGAAAATATACGAGGTAAAGTCCATGACATTAGTTCATAGTGAGTAGACCAAGTTCGACTCGGTTCTTCTCAAAATTCTCTCTGCTCAAGGCCTTCGTGAGTATGTCAACTAATTAATCCTCAGTTTTGCAAAAGTGGACTTCAATTTTTCCTTTCTCAATATTGTCCCTCAAAAAGTGATGTCTCAAATCAATATGTTTATTCCTCTTGTGATGAACTGGGATCCTACCCATATTCATGGCGCTTGTGCTACCGCACATAATTGGAATACATTCGATCTTCACATCATAATCCTTTAATTATTGTTTAATCTGCAATAACTGTGCACAGCAAGAGGCAGCTGCAATGTATTCAGACTCTGTTGTAGATAAGGCGACAGAATTCTATTTTCTTATGGCCCATGATATTAGGCACGAGCCCAAGAAGTGAGCCATCCTAGAAGTGCTTTTATGATCCACTAAGTGTCTAGTATAGTCTGCATCTGCATACCCTACCAAGTTTAATGAATCTCCACAAGGGTACCAGAGAACCCGATTCTGAGTTCCCTTGAGGTACCTAAGAATCCGCTTAACAGCTTTCAAGTGTGATTCCTTAGGATTTGATTGAAACCTATCACATAAACCAACATTATACACGATATCTGGGCAAATTTTTGTGAGATGCATTAGTAAGACAATCATTCCCCAATACCTAGTCTCTACAATAGGAATACCAGATATCTAAATCTAACTGTGTACTAACACTAATGGGAGTGTCATTTGTCTTTGCATTACCCATATCGAACTTGCGCAACAACTCCTTGATGTACTTCTACTGATGAATAGATATCCCCTTAGGAGTCTGTTTAATTTGAAGACCAATAAAAAATATGAGCTCAGCCATCATACTCATTTCAAACTCTCCGCTCATCATCTTAGATAATTCTACACATAAAGCTTCATCAGTGGCACCAAAGATAATATCATCCATATACACTTGTACGATTAAGAGACTTGTTCCTCTTCGTTTGATAAACAATGTATTGTTAAGTTTTCCATGATAATACTCATGGTTAAGCAGAAATTTTGACAACTTATCATACCATGCCTGAGGTGCTTGTTTCAAGACTACAGTGCTTTGTCTAGCTTGTAGACATATTCAGGATGCTCATGACTTTCAAAACCTGGTGGCTGAAAAACATAGAATTCCCCCTGAAGATACCAATTGAGAAATGCACTCTTAAGATTCATTTGGTACAAAGTGAAGCCCATATGAGCAGCAAAAGCTATAAGCAACCGAATAGCCTACATTCATGCCACTAGTCTGAAGGTTTCTTCATAGGCAATGCCTTCCTATGGGTTGTATCCTTGAACAACTAACCTTGCCTTATTTCTAATTATTTTGCCTTGGTCACCCTTTTTATTTTGAAATACCCATCGAGTTCCAATAATTGTTCTATTTGGAGGAGCAGAAACCAGGTTCCAAATGTTGCAGCGCTAGAACTGGTTTAGCTCTTCTTGCATGGCAATAATCCACTCATCGTGCAATAGTGCTTCCTTAATATTATTAGGTTCCACCAAGGAAACATAAGCTGAGAAGGCCCACAAGTTTCTCAATTTTAATTTAGTCTGTATGTCGGAGTCTATGGGAGTAAGAACATTCTCCACAAGGTCTGAACTCTTTTACTTCCAATTACGGACCCATAATCTTTGTCCATCTTTTGATATTGAGGTACCTTGTACTTGTGTACTGGTATTTCCTGGTTTAGCAAGTTCTTCATTTGTTCCCCCTGACACTGGTAACCCCTCAATGGTGTGAGATTTATCACTGGTGTTGCTGGGTTGATCATTTTCCAGAATAGTTTAAGAACCAGGTTCTCCCTGATTTTGGGAACCAGGTTTTTATTGTGATGAAACTTTCTGATCCTCATTATTATCCCTAAAAAATCCAAGTCCTTCCCTGTTAACATGCATACTTTCCTCAACCAAGTGATTAGTTTTATCAAAAATCACATAAACACTCTCTTCAACTCGATTAGTTCTTTTATTTAACACTTTATAGGCTTTACTCTGGGATGAGTAACCAAGGAAAATTCCCTCATCACTTTTATCATCAAACTTTCCTAGGGGTTATTTGCCATTGATGTGAACGAAGCATTTACACCCAAAAGCCCTTAGATGAGCAATATTAGGTTTTCTGCCTTTTAGTAACTCATAGGGAGTTTTTTCAAGGAGAGGACGAACTATGCATCTATTCAAAAGGTAGCATGCTGTGTTTACAGCTTCAGCCCAGTATACCATTGGAAGACCACTAGCAATCAACATAGTCATTTCCATGTCTTCCAAGGCTCTATTTATTCTTTCTACAACCCCATTTTGTTGTGGGGTTCTAGGGGATGAAAATTATGGTTAATTCCATATTCAGCACAAAATTCAAGAAATTTTGAATTCTTAAATTCTGTACCATGGTCGGACCTGATACTTATGATTTCAGAGTTCAATTTTTTTTTGAATCAGTTACACAAAAACCACAAATACATCAAATGTATCATCTTTAGACCCAAGAAAAAAAGTCCAAGTGAATCTTGAATAATCGTCAACAATAACAAACATATACCTTTTACCTCCTCTACTTTGAACTTGTATGGGTCCACATCCATGTGCAGCAATTCAAGGGATTTAGAAATACTGACCATTTTCTTAGGCTTGAAGAAATCTAACATGATTTCCTCTTGCAAAGGCATCACAAATAATGTCCTCATTGAATTGAGTTTTAGGCAGTCCAAGAACTAGGTCCTTTGCAACCAATTTGTTCAGTTGAGAGAAGCTAGCATGCCCCAATATTTTGTGCCATATCAAGTTAGTTTCGGAAACTGCAGTAAGGCACATGAGATTATTACCACGAGGTTCCATAATGTCTACCTTGTATATATTTTTGTATCTTTTTCCTTTCAGGACCAGGTTCCCAGTCTTTGAGTTTGTAACCGGACATTTAGTGAAAGTGAACGTCACATTATTTCCCTTGTCGCACATCTAAGACACACTTAGAAGATTGTGTTTCAGACCAAGAACATAGTACACATTCTCAATTGCATAAGATTGAGACTTTCCAACTTTTCCAATCCTAACTATTTCACCTGTTTTTCCATTTCCAAAAGCTACACTTCCCCCTTGAAAGTCTGTAAGTGAGAGGAAATTTTCATGTGCTCCCATCATATGTCTGGAGCATGCACTATCCAGATACCAAGGCTTGTTCTCTCTCCTCACCTTTACCTGTAAAAACAGTTAAAAGTTAGATTTGGGCCCCCAGATCCACTTGGGTCCCTTCTTATGGAAAAATGGATGAATCAAATTTCTTCTGGCCCAAGCGGGCAGTTGAATTTTATGAACCAGGTTCTTAGAACGTTGTTGCCGGGATTTCTTAACAAAATCTATATTTTTCAAAATCCTCTTAAATCTATCCTGGCACATATTTCTAATGTGATTGATTCTACCACAGTGAGTACAAAGACTTTCCTAAGAGGCACGTGTATCTTGTTCAGGATGCTTTTCCTTTTTATATCCCAATCCATGTTTGTTTGTAGACTGGCTTTCTTGAATTTGGAGCAACATCTGTGAGGACTTGTTCCACTTGACATGCCGTTCCAAATTAAGTTTGGTTGTTTCATGGTTTTCTTGTAAAATTCTATTTCTTTCAGTTGCGGCTTGAAGATCTTCGGTTAATTTCTTAACTTTTTCTTCTAATGCAATCTGAGAGAAATCGATTTCACTTTTACCTTTGAGGAGTGAGCCAAGTCGATTGTTTTCCACTTTAAAATTTACAACAGAATTCTCAAGTGAAGTATTTTTATCCTCAAGTCCTTATAGTCAATTCTCAAAGAGGCATAGTCATTCATGAGTTGGTCTTTTTCAGATGACACTGAGTGCTATGCCTCTATAAGAACAGTCAACAAGGATTCTAGTTTCTTCTTAGAGAAAGTGTTGATTTTAGATTTTATGTCTTAAAAACTTACCTTGAGTTGTTTCTCATCATCTTCATCTGAATCAGAACTTGCCATCAGGGCAAGAATGTTCTCCTTTGACTCCTTGTATCCTTTCTCCTCCTCATCAAAATATAAAAATGCCATGAGAGCTAGGGTATCCTCTTCGTTTAAGCAATCAATGGCCAGTAGAGATTGATTTTCAAGATCATTTTCAGATTCTCCTTCCGAAGAGTCACCCATTGCAGCCAATGTCTTCTTCACCGCGATGTCGGCTTCATGAGCAGTCATCCTTCGATTTGAAGGAATGGTGTACTCCTTTCTTTGTTCCTTTGCCTTGTCCGAATTTTTCTTCTTGTACTCAATCTCCCATTGTGGGCAAAATTTAATGAAGTGGTCTGGGCTCCCACATTTATGACATACTTGGTTACTATTTGGCTTTTCATTGTTCTTGGAGACCTGGCTCCTCCTCTGTGAGTTCATACCTTTTCGGAACATCTTTTGGCACCTTCTAGTCATGAGAGCCATATTTTCTTCCTCAAAATCAGATTTTTCAGTGGCCTTTAGAACCAGATTTTTTTCTTTTCTACCACCAGTCATCTCATGTTCTTGATTCTTTTTTAGCTCAAAAGTAGTCAATTTTCCTATTAGCTCATCCATGGTTAGAGTGTTCAAATTACATGCTTCAAAAATTGCTTTAACTTTGCTCTCCCATAATTCTGGTAACACACTAAGAAGTTTTCAAATTTCCTTTCCGCTGGGAATAACTTCACCGAGTGAGTAAATCTCATTCAGAATTGACGTACACCTGGTATGCATCTCCTGAATGGTATCTCCCTTTTTTTTCCTGAATAGTTCATATTTCCTGTTAAGTACAACAATTTAGATTTCTTCACTTGACTGGTACCTTCATAGGCTACTTGTAGAGTGTCCCAAATTTCCTTTGCGGAGGCACAGGATGATATCCCATTATACTCATCAAGACCAATGCCACATATTAGGATTTTTTTGGCCTTCGCATTGTTCTGAACATTTATCTTATCATTTGTATCTGGCTCCAATCTTTCTTTTGGAACCTGAGTCTTGCCATCTTCACGAAGCTTGGTGGGGATTGTTGGTTCATCAAGCACAACATTCCATAGATCGTGATTTTCTCCGATAATAAAGTCCATCATTCTATTTTTCCACCATCTGTAGTACTGTCTGCTAAAAAGAGGAGGATGGCTCTGTGAGGCTCCTTCCTGGGATATTGGTGGGGCAGACATGGATCCTTTTCAAGGTGTTAACCTTATATTGAAAAGACCGCTCTGATACCAATTGATAAAATAGCTAACTTCACACGTATTTAGAACCTGGTTCAGAGAAACATAATAACAGTAAAAGCAAACTGCATGTAGAATTTTGTTAGGAGATTTCAACTCCAATCTTCACTACTTTCATAATGTTTCAGATTACAACTCCGCAATCTAAGGGACTCACTCGAGTACCTCACTTCGACAGTTAACTCTAACTGCTCTTCACATAACTTAATCGCTCCAAGAAGTCAAACTCGATTCTTGTTACAATACCTCACCAACATTTCACTTCTATCAATAAAACAAAGACTATTACAACTCAAAAGAAACACTTCTATTGACATCACCAAACAGTTATTGCTCGTTTATTGGCTTGCTCCTTCTTGCTTTTTTGTTTTAGCAATTTTCAGATCTGTGCGCTTTTCTAAGAGGTGTCAGCACCAATTCACTGCAATGCTGCATATATACTGCTTGTACTTTGACTCCTTTTAGGTCACCAAAAAACTTTTCCTTGTGGAAACCAACTTGCATAAGGAAACCTGCTGGAATACACTTTTTTACCATAATAAAAGGATTTCCTTTTGACAGTAAGATTTTGGATTCTTTTCAAAATGTTAATTATCCATTCCTTATTTAAACAATTACGCTGATGCACGTCGCCTAGCCAAATAGGTCAGCCCCACAATAATCGAGAACCTGGTTCATAATAAACATGAACCTGGTTCAAAAATCAATCATCAAAACCATAATTTCCACAGCAAGATAGATGTCTAAAATTCACACTTTATTATTTACAGAAAACGCAAGTATGGAACCCATAACTATGAGTCAAGCAACTATTATCCCACACTGGAAAACGACTATGCAACAAGATATTGCTACAATGTATTAAAGTCGAATATGGATTCTTTTACCTAAAACTACAAACATTAATGTTGTTAGGTCGAGATGGGTGTTCAAGACTAAACTAAAATCTGATGACACCATTGATAGATATAAAGCCACATTAGTTGCAAAGGAATACTCACAACTTGAGGGAATTGACTTTGAAGAAACCTTTAGTCCAGTGATCAAGTATACTACTACAATTGTAGTTCTTATCATGACTCAATTTCGAAAGTCATGATGGAATCTTCTTTAACCTACCTATAGGTAAGCCAAACCATAGTCTAAAATGCAAAGTAATTGGCTAATTGGAGGAAGGTATAAGAAATATAGAGAATAAACATTCAACAGGTTAATAAGTATTAGAAACAAAAGTACAACATTCAAATATCAAACAAGAGATAAAGCATTAAAAGAATATCCCATGCCCTACTAAGGCAGGTAAAAGAGACACTAAATTCAAAAATAGGAGTACTGAATAGTATAAAATAAAAGATAGTCTCAAAAAAATATTATCTAAAAATAGTAAGAAGAGAGAGGTTCAACTCTAACTCTAAAAGCTCACCCAATCTCGAAATTCTGAAAGCAAGCTAGATAAAGCGTCAGTGTTGGTGACACATACTTGAATCTGCATTAGAAAAAGATACAAAAGTGTAGCATGAGTAACAAACCAAGGGGTACTCAGTAGGCATTGTCGGTCGACTAAGCTAAGTCAAAATTAAAGTATAATAAAATGCAAAAAAGTAATGTAAAGTCGAGAATAAGATGATATAGAAAATACTACCCCAAATATAGGGATAAATGATGATCATGCATAGTAAATAAATTACAATAAATAAATTCTAACTATAACCTAATTGTATCCCCATAAGACTAGAAGGTGAAAACAATGAGGGCAAACCCAGTCGATCCCATAAGCCCGATGGGTGCAAATAAGGAAAAGAGTGCCAATAGTCATAATTGCAAGTGAACAACAATGAGACCATACCTGAGATTTCCATCAAACCATAATGTAGGACTTGAACCAGGAGTAAAGAGAAATATCATCATAACAATGTCATAAGAGGTCAGAAATTCTGAACTCAAATCGAAACTAGAGTATCGTACCATCATATCAAAGTATCACATGTTAATAATAATTTACTGAACTTGAATTGAAACTAGTAAACAAGTACAAGGTCACAAGTTTAGCCAAAGGTTGAAAGGGTGTCTAAGTCATTCTAAGGGTCAAGATTAATCTAGGATGGCTAGCCAAGACCTCTCATGCCTAAGAGGAGATAATTTAGATATTAACCTAAAAGAGGGTCGACGAGGCTCGCTACTAATCTTGACAATTCATACTAAGGCAAGTTTCTATGTAAAAATAATATAAGTCTCCAACGTTCTACTACTAAATATTTAATAATTCAAAACTAGGCTTGAGATAACAACCTAACACTAAGGAGGGAGAATGAGCGCAAACTCTTCCTAAAACGACTATATAAGTGACTAAATAACCCAAAAGTCACTAAATATATAAACAAGTCGCAAAACCCTATCCATTGCTATAATAATACCATATGAATATCACAATGAAGCTTAATTTAAGAGAAAAATAAGCCTATCCTACCAGAACATCATCGAAAGCTTGATAAAGTCTACTAGATTAGTGTTTTTCCCTTTCAAGAAGCCTCCTCACGATGTCATGCTATCAAAATAGTAATCTATGCATTAACATGATAATAAGAATACCCATATTGCATATAAATTCTCTGAGTCCAAAATTGAGCTAAAAATCCTATTAGGGCCTGCTTTTATAGTCACAACTTTAAAATTACAAAATGTCCCACTAGGCTCAAGAATTATTTATCCTCAAAAATAGGTTAACTCCGAGCACAAACAAACCCTATATCATCCCATAAAGTAAGCTAGAATTTTGGATTTAAATTTATAATTTAAACAATAAATTAATGGTAACTTACGAAAGTATAGGTGAGAGAATGACCAAGCAACGTCTACAACTCGCCTCGAACACCTAATGACAAATATCTACACTTTATTACATCTTTATGGTATTTAATGGACTTGAAACTTAAGAAAAATAGAGAAAAATTAGGTTTCATAGATTAAATGTTGTCAAGGTCCCTTTATCTTGATCGCGAGGACCCCGTCATGAATATGATGCCTGACTCGGCCTGCTCATTGTGAATGCAGAGATCGACTTGAAAATGTAATGACGAATCCCTTTATTTTTCGAGAACATAGCTCAAGGCCTCATAAACACGATGACAATGACCTTGGCCTTAGTGAATGCAGTTGAAGCCTCTAGAATACGAAGGCCATTTTTGGACTACACAGCAACTTGGCATATTTGCCATGTTTTCGATCGGACCTTTGGGATTCAATTAGAATCCGATGAATGCAAATAAACTATGTTACCTTACCAAATTTGATATTTCAGACTCAACAATGCCATTGAAATTTTCTTATGAGGTCATTTTGATGAAATATGGGCCGCACACCCATGGTTCATTTAAATCAAATCCATCCAATAGTCCAAAATGAGTCTAGAATCCTTGGGACCTAAACCAAGGATACTTCTAGGCTAAAATCGATGTTTGTGATAGAATAGAACTGTAGACTTAGTATAGGAGGTTGTTTGCCTGCAGTTTAGGCCCAATACCTAATTCTGAACATCAAAAAGTTTAAAATAGGGAATTGGGTCTAAAAAACAAATGGACTGCTTAGTAACCAAATTATCAGCTCTAACAAGTCATAAATGACTAGGTAGCCATAGGAAGGCTCTAAATACCAAAAGAGTATATAAATACAAAAAATAACCTGAAAGGTCATTATATTTCTCTCAATTGTTGTTAATTTACACTGGTCTATTAGCAAACTAGATGGTAAGAATGCCTTCTTGCATGGATATCTACAAAAAGAATTCATATGAGTCATCCTCCAAGTTTTGTTGATCCTAAACTCCCTCAGTATATTTTTTGCCTCAAAAGGTCATTATAGGTACTCAAACAAGAACCAAGGTCATGTTTTGATAGATTTATCTTGTTTTTGCACCATCTAGTCTTCGTCACTGCAAAAGAGGTACAAATCTACTTCGTTTATATGTAGGTGAAATCATAATTATCGAAAATCTAGGTTAACTCATAGATGAAATAATATTTGGTCCTTCTAAGCAGTTTGCTATGAAGGATCTTGGTCCATTACACTTTTTCCTCAGAGTTAAAATACAGCATTCAAGAGTGGTATTCATCTAAGCTAGGGGAAGTATGCTTCTGAGCTACTCAAGAAGACTAACATGGCACTTGTAAAATCAGTCAGCACAACTTTGGCACAGAAGTATGGTCTACTACAGGTAATAAGAAGAAAAGTGATGCCTCATCCTATAGAAGCATTGTAGAAAGCCTACAATATCTCACATTAATGAGGCCTGACATCTCATATGAAGTAATCTTGATAAGTCAATTTATGCAAGCTCCAACAAGAGAACACTTTCAAGCTGTAAAAAGGGTACTCAGGTATGTCAAGGGAATGCTGCAATTTGGTCTAAGAATACTGGAAAGATCATTACTTAGCTTATATAGGCTCTCAGTTACAGATTAGGGAAGTTGTGAAACAACAAGAAGATCAACTACAAGATACTTAATATATTTGGGGGAAAATTGCATTTCTTGGGAATTCTAGAAATAACATATAAAGTCAAGGTCAAGTGCTGAAGCAGAGTACTGGGCCCTAGCCTCAACAGTAGCTAAGAATACTTGGATCACCTACATTATATGAGATATAGGTAAAATACTTGAAGGCCACACCAACTTTATTTAGTGACAACATTAGTGCAATGTACATGACTGTGAATCTAATCCAGCATGCAAGAACCAAACATGTGGAAATGGATTATAATTTTGTAGGGACAATGTGGCCAGAGGACAACTTGTGACACACTTTACAATCCCAATATCAGCTGATCAGCTTGCAGACATTCATACAAAGGCATTGAGAAAGCAGGACTTTACCAAGTTTAGAAGCAAGTTAGGAGTGTCCATTCTTCCTCTTCACTAGCTTTAGGGGAAGTGTTGCAATATCTATCTTCAATAGACATACGTCTAGGACTCTTGTATATGTAAACTAGTCCAGTTACATATTAATTAACACAAGTGTAGCACAAGTGCTCTAGGACTCTACTCAGACTATGTGTTGTACTTAGAAGGCGATTTGTTAGTTGTGTATAAATATAGGCATTGTGTATAAGCCTATCATCAAGCAATATATGGTCCTTCTCTCGATTCTCTTAGTTGTATAATTCTACACTATTTATACCTATTGGGGTTGTTTGGTGCACGAGATGTAATAGAGAAGAATATTTTTTCGTGGCTGTGGATACATGTAATTAGATATCCCTCCTTTGATATGGAACAATTTATTTCACCGTATTAACATATAAATAATAATATAAAATAATCTTGAAATTAATTAATATTCATAACCAAATGATAAATAAAATAATCTCACATTTTATTTCGAGATTATTATTCCTATTTTGCATGCCAAGCAATACTCGAATATAGACTATTGATTATTGGCCTCTGGTGGAGGTACTTGTTTTTATCTTTTTAATTAATTTCGTTGTGGCTTATCAAGTTTGTGATTGTTCAAGTAGATCCTTTCAAAAACTGAAGCGCCTTAATAAATTGACTCTAATTATCGTAACTAGTATTCATGCTGTTATTGGAGTTTGTTTTCTAATTATCTTAATTAGTATTCATGCTGTTATAGGAGTTTGTTTTCGCGAATTTATTTGTCATCGAATTATTTTCCTTCCCCAACTTTGTAAAAAAAAATTAAATTTTCCCTTGACTTTGAACAATAATGATATTTCCCCCTTTATCCTAATTAAAATTTTAAAATGCCTATTGTATTCTCTCATTATTAACCTTTTTTTTTTACTTCTTTAAAATCATCATACTTTTATTTTTTAAAAATTCATATAAAAAAATTTCATAAAAACATGAACATTATTTTCTAGGCTAAAAAAGTGAGAAATACTACTTAAGCATATAAGCTAAAGATGATCTACAATGAAGTAAATTGGCACAATAAGAATATTAGTTTTATTAATAATAATCAAAACTCTGATATTTATTTTACAAGTGAAAATAATAAGTAATATTAACTTTATAAACATATTTCAATGCAGAAAATACAAAATAATGAATAAAAATAAGGCTGAATTTTTAAAGATTATATTCATTTAGATAAATTATTATTTATGTGATACTCTATTAATGACCATCACAGCTTATTTATTTATAATATTGTTTCTTATCACTTGACTCTCATACTAAAAAGAGTTATTTTAATTTACTTATCCAATTTATGAAATCAAGAGAATTATATTATGTTTTTTTACTCTTAGTATTAAGTAACTACATAAAGTAGCAGTATAGACAAATTTAAAGTTTTAAAGTATAATTAATAAGGTTAATTTAGTAAAATGCACTTCTAAATAAAAAATTTTAAGGGTCGTGTCATGTCAACAAAAGTCAAGTAATATGAAATGGATGTAGTAAGAGAGCAGTGAAACACAAAAATATATACACGCGTGCATGTACATACATATACCCATACTTAAGGGTGTTTTGATTGAGAACAAGTAATTCTGGGATTAGTTATCCCGAAATAAATCGTACCAACATGTATATATGATAACTTATTCTATCACTTGGTATAAATGATAGGATCATAATTTTGAGACTTCTTAATAGCACTAATCAAACACAGGATAACATAATCATGAATTTTATTCTCTAATTATTATAATTACACCTCACACCAAATGACTCTTTAATACATATAATATTGAAATAACGATCTTAAAAAATAACATTAAATTTTGTGAAAAATTTATTAAAAGTATTATTTTACTTATAATGTTAATAAATTTAACTAAAATATTATAAATATCTAGATTAAAAAATAAATATTATATATAATATAAAAAGGTATTACATGAATATAGGATTAAAATTATAAGGATAAAATGGACGTTGCATAGTGTAAAGGGGGAAGTATAATTATTATTCAATGTTCAGAAAGATTTTGATTTTTAAAGTAAAATTGGGATGAAAACGATTTTCACCCCTTTTATATTTTGTAATCAATCATTAATGTTTCCTCCATCCTAATACTAATGTATGTAACACCTATCCTTTTTAATTTAGACCGTTAAAAATTGACTTTTATCCATTCTTATTATTTATAATTTAACTTCAAATTTTTCATTATTTTTAGTGAAATAATTTATAGACACATTACATAAATCAAAATGAAGGGGTGAAAGGAGTAATATGGGTGAAGGGAGTAATATTATTTGGTGAATAAGTTGAAAATAGTATGATTGACGCGTTCATATAGAGACATGAATCATGATTTTTGTTGCAAAACAAGTACTTTGCCGGATCTTGTACTGATGATAAAACCAATTAAAGATATGTTGTTATTGTTATCCTCACTTCCTCGACAGAATGTTGTTATTTTGTTTATGTTATTTTCTTTAGGATAATATGGTGTCTAGCACTGTAGTGTCCGTACAAGGTTAATAATATAGTCATTTTGGGAATTTCTAGTTTGATGAGACACCATCGTTAGAATGTATGCACTTGCAAAGGCCACTAATTGAGTAATGATTATAGTACTTCCATTTTCTTTGAGAGCCTTCTACCCATGTCTTTTTTATTATCAACAATTATATTATGTCCAACTTCGTTACAATCATAAACCCCTCTAATTCATGGCAAACCATTGTGATCTTCCCGCCAACCCCAGCACCACCTCCCCACTCCACCCCACCCACCCGCAACCACAGCACATAACGGCCCGAAAGAAGTATGCATATTTGCTATCTTACATTACGAGAAATTAAACATTTTATGGTAATTGAAATCATCACGTGGCGACTAAAATCATCTTAAAACTATAAAAAATCGTCATGAAAGATTATTCTTCACAACTAAGGGTCGTTGGGAGAGGTCCAATGTCTTAAATTTCTTCGCAAAAGACAACAATAATAAAGATTCGCCACAAAAAGAAAGTTCAAGAATAAATAAGGAAATCAAGTTTATTTTAACGAGACATTGAGACGCATTACATACAAATAACAAGCACATCTATTTTGAAGTCGCATTTAAATGACTATTTTAAGAAATATTATTGTGAGTGACACCATTTCTAAATTGACTATTGGTTCTGGAGTAGTTCCAAGAAAGCAACAAGGTTATCTTAATTATCATCAAAGGTAATAAACAAATTTTATGAAAAGGATCACTTATAAGAATCCTTTAATTTTGGAAAGTGGAAATGTTTATCTATAAGTCTCTAAAAGGGAACATTTCTGATTTATTCTCGCCAAACAAAAAGAAACTACATTAAACTTAGACAAACACACAGGTTTAGATAGACAAAATTGGATGCAAAAGAACATACGTGTGTATGTTTTTGTCCACATAAATATGTAGTATATGATGTGAGTGAGTGGGTGGGGATTAAAAGCAACTATAATTTATAGTGTTTCAATCAGAAAGATAATTTGGAATACACATATATTTTGAATTAGAACTTAGAAAAGGTTGATCTACTTGTCTTATTAAGATTATGGTTTAACCATTTGTTATCAATCTTTCTGTTTCTGATGGCCACTACCTTCTGATTAGAAAAGGCTTTACATTTTAGTAATAAACAAAAGAAAAATATTACTATAAAAAAATTAAAATTAAGTAAAAAAATCTTGTCAAATCTCAAAGGTGGCAACTTGCAACCGCAAATGCATTGTCTTCAATTATTTGCACTTGACAGACACTTTTATACTACACCCCACCCCCACCCCACCCCAGCCAGCCATCCTTTTTGTGTTAATTTCTTCTGGTTTCTGGTGTACGTGATTCCCCCACTATGCAACTCTCTGTTGGTACAACGACAACTCCATAGATTGGATAAGAACTAATCTGAGAAAGTATAAATTAATAAAAGAATTTAAGGTTCCTACCATTATCATATTTTCCCTTATAAAATGTTAAACGTTGACGACTAGGTAATAAATTTGAATAAGGTCTAAGGTTTCTTTTGTTTCGTTCGAAACTTGCCCATGTATTATCTGAAATTAGGATACATTGTCTTCCATTTAAACGTTTGTTCTACTATGACTATTGGGAAAGGTTCCATTTTTATCCTTAACCCGTGAAGAAATTTCAACCTAGGGAATTTTAATCATGATAAAAAAGTTACTTGTACCTGTCAAGTTTATGGGAGCCTAGTTAGACTGTTGTTTGGTTATTGTTTATATGATTAGATTCAGGAGCAGGTAGGCACGTTCTAATTGTCTTTGACTCCCTTATCTGTTATATCCAGTATTATCAAGCTCCAACAGGAGCAACAAACACAAATGGGGTCTCCGTTCTTGGAGAATACATGAACAGCAAATGAAGAAGAACTACGAGGAAGAGCACAAACTGCAGAAATGGAAACTACTTTTCTATAAGAGAAAGTACATAAAGTCCCCCTGATGTTGGCCGACTTTTACAAAAAGGCATCTAAACTATACTTTCGATCTATTATCTCACGAATCTTACTTAAATCGTTGCAAATACACCATTTTTTACTAAATTTCAGTCACAAAAAAAGAGTGAATGAATGCACCAATCGAATGCTGCCACGTGTAAATACATTTAATTTTATATTTTTTGATAAAAATTTTCTTTTTATTTTATTTATCATCGTACCCCGCCCCCTCACCCCCATCCAGTATCTCCCCCAACCCAGCATGTCCCCTTATCCCTCTTCCTACCTCCCCGTCTTCTTCAACACCATTGTCTTCTTCAACACCTCTATTAAAGTTTTTTTTTTTTTTGAAATAATCATTTAACTATTTTTATTAAGAATAATAAAACTCCATTAAAGTTTCATTCATGAAATTTTATGATTCAAGTAGAATGGTGTTGAGGAAGACAATGGAGCTTTAATGGTGTTTCAAAAATGGAGCTTTAATGGAGCTTTAAAAAATAGTTTTAATGGAGCTTAAAAAAAAAACTTCATTAAAGCTATTTTGTGAAGCTCCATTTTTGAAACACCATTAAAGCTCTATTGTCTTCCTCAACATCATTCTACTTGAATCATAAAACTCCATTAATGGAGCTTTAATAGAGTTTCATGATTCTTAATAAAAATAGTTAAATGATTATTTAAAAAAATGATTTAATGGAGGTGTTGAAGAAGACAATGGCGGGTGGCAAGAGACGTCAAGAAAGTCATAAAAGTGATATTGAGAGATTACTAGTCATGCCTTCTAAAGACTTTTGTTGTGGCAAGAATTTCTGTCGACGGTGTAGACTTTTGCATGGAAGATATCTTGTCCTCTATATGAGAGAAGAGAGATCGGCAGAAAGGCTGAGAGATTGAGCTCGTTTGATTTGTGCACTAAATCGGGCAAAGGTTTTTTATAGGGTAATGAGTCTGGAGTTACGTAATATTTGATAGGCTTGGTAGAGTCAGTTTAGATCAAACGTTATGTAACTCCTTACTAATTAATTTGTCAAATCCCTTGAAGGTTGGTTGAGCAATCTGCATTGAGCAACGCTCGATAAAAGTGAGCTATTCAACTGTTGGGACCACTGCTTGACTGTGCATCAACACATTTTGACCTAAAACAAACATAGCGACCCTCCATGTATCATTTAAGGTTTCTGAAGAAATTGTTTTGAAGGCCTTCTACAGTGCCAGAACTTCGAAGAAAGTGCTACTGATCGATCTCACAAAAGACCAGGAACTCTATACCAACTTTAAAGATGGCAATGACAAACTTGAAGACCAAATCGACAAGCTAGAGGCAAACTTAAAAATTATCGGGATTTCACATACTACATCAAGCCTCTGATATTCTCCAAGATATATTGAAAGCATGCTAAGGCAAGAAAACACAATCAATTATATCCATATTGCTAAGGAAGTAATGATACTCATTCTGTCTTTTAATCTTGTTTGTAGTTCCAATCAGGTCAACGGTAGTGAACCTAATCGGAACCACAAACAAGAAGGCATGGGATGCAATTTAAAATTCAAAAATGGTAGCCTTCTCTTAGATTTTTTATTTTAACTGCACTGTTATTGGCGCAAGTTTTTTAGACTTATTGTACATCATTTCAACCCTCGATGCCCGGAAGGCTGCTTTCTTGGTCTTCTGCTATTTCCTATCTAGGTGATAATCCCAACCACGCTACCTAGACGCAACTCCCTAGCAAAGATATCATCTGCATTATTTTTTTCAGAGAAACAACAGATGGATTTTTCATTACTGGATACATTTCATATTTGCACTTGATTCTGACTTCTCAAGTTCTAAGTTAGTTTCATCGGTCAGATTCGCTAGAAGTTCTTTTCTGCCCTATGTTTCCTCTTCAATTAGCTCTCAATTGATATAATCTTTTATCAACCCCCCATTTACCCTCGCAAGCATTCTCCGACCAACCCTTCTGGCGTATAATCATCACCCCGAGCAACCCAACCATATAAATTTGGGCTAGGGCAATAACTATATTGATTTTCATTCTTGGTTGAAGTAGTAGGAGGCTTCGAAGGCCCTATCAAATTCCAATGCACCCTAAAATTTAGTCCAATCACTATTGAATCTCTTTACAATGACACCAAAACTAGATCCCTTCACAATGCTTGACACATAAACATGAGAAACAACCGACATTAAATCTTAACAGGGTATCAGAACCATATTCATGGACCCTCAGCCTTATCAGTTTGGACCTATCAAACTTAACTATAAAATTACAGATATTTTGTTTGAATGATCAATGACTAAACGATAAAAATAGAATTCACAAAATTAGTGTACTCTATGTGTATTTTCACGATAACATTATCAGTAATACATACCTCTCATATATGAAGTGGTTCCATCTGCAAGCAGTTTATTCCTCCAAAATCATCTTTACTATAGCCTCTTGTATTGGTAGGGCAAAAGTTGATCAACTTTCAGTTCCTTATATCTACAAAGAAGAGGAAAAAAATTGATGTCAAACAAGATAAGAACAGAAATAACATCATCCATCTCTCGCAACAGATGTGTAATTTGTTACAACAAATGTAGAGTCTGTTGCAACAGATTTGGAGTCTGTTGCAATAGATGCGGAGTCGATTGCAACATATATAGAGTTTGTTAGAATACATCAAACCAGCCTTGCTAGTGGTTTAATTTATTCCAACAGTTTCTCCATCTGTTGCAACATCAAAAACAACATAAACTATAAAGAAACAATAAATAAAAAGCATCAACAACAAAGAAACAACATCATTTATTCCAACACCATTAACAACGTCATCAACAACAAAGAAGCAACATCCTTTGTTCCAACACCATCAACAACACCACACAATAAGTTCCAACAACACCAACCCACCAACAACATCAATAACAGCATCAAAAACAAAGAAATAAATAAAATACATACAAGAAAATAATACTGCCAACAAGGCTTTTAAACTTCTCCTAACAAATGACTTTTTTTTGCATATTGTAATAAAAATTCTCGGTTCATTTATTCAACACTTAAAAGTTTCTTCAAATTTTTTAAATAAATATGATATGGGTAAATAGTAATTAAATAAAAAAACAGATGTAAATAACTTGCAAAGAAGAAGACAAGAATGAAAGAGCAATAGTGAACCATACCTTACCTATAATGTAAAAAGGGGATCAAAATAGCGATTTTAGTCGAGGAAATATATGGATTGGTTTAGATACGAAAGGATCTTTATGAGAATGAAGAGATAAAAGAGAAAAAAAAGATTGTGATAACCCTAAAGGGTAGAGAAAGAAAAAGATAAGAGATGAATAAAATAAATTTAGGGCTGAAGGAGAGATGAGATAATTTAGGGTTTAAATATTCATTAATTAATATTCATTAATAACTCAAGGGGCACAAGGAAGATGGGTGACATTGAAAAGACAAGATAAGACTAGTCAATGAGATTTTTGAGTTATTCAAGAAATATTTTTACTACCTTTAGTAGTACGATTTAATCTATCTTACTTCTTTCGGGCATAAGCTTGCTTTAAAATTAAAAGAAAAAAATTCAAACAGATATAAATATCTATTAGAAAAATTCCAACAGCTTAACCATCTGTAACAACAGATGCAAATGTCCATTTGATAATTAAATCAGATATGTCATCTTTTACAACAGATATCAATATCTGTTTAAAGATTTCCAATAGCTTAGTCATTTGTAATAACAGATGCAAATGTCCATTTGATAATAAAATCAGATACATCATCTGTTGCAATAAATATCAATATCTGTTTGAAAATTTTCAACAACACAGTCATCTGTCATAACAGACGCAAATGTCTATTTGATAATTAAATCAGATATGCCATCTATTGCAATAGATATGAATATTTGTTTAAAATTTTCTAACAACTCAGTCGTTTGTCACAACAGATTTTATTGCAATTAATTTAACTAAAACTAGGGATGAGTTCATAGGGTCAACTACAACTTCAATTGAGTCTTTACAATTACATGGTGTTGGTATTGCGTTCATCCCGACCCAAGTCATCGATCGATCACTCTGAGTTAAAAAGATTCTCATTAACTTAATGTTAAACTATCAACTAAATTGATTTTGGTAGAACTAGGGATAAATGAGTCCATAGGGTCAACTATAACTTCAATTGAGTCTTTGCAATTGTATGGTATTGGTATTGCATTCATCCCGATCCGAATCGTCGATCGATCACTCTGAGTTAAAAAGATTTTCATTAACTTAATTTTAATATAGTACATAAATTAATTTAGGTAGAACTATGGATTAATGAGTTCATAGGATCAACTACAACTTTAATTGAGTCTTTGTAATTGCATGGTGTTAGTATTGCGTTCATCCCGGCCTGAGTCGTCGACCTATCACTCTGAGTTGAAAAGATTCTCATTATCTTAATGTTAAGATAGTACCTAAATTGATTTTGGTATAACTAGGGATAAATGAGTCCATAGGGTAAACTACAACTTCAATTGAGTCTTTGCAATTGCATGGTGTTGGTATTGCGTTCATCTCGATCCAAGTCATCGATCGATCACTCTGAGCTTAAAATATTCTCATTAACATAATATTAAGCTAGTACCTAAATTAATTTAGGTAGAACTATGGATGAATGATTTCATAGGGTCAACTACAACTTCAATTGAGTCTTTGCAATTGCATGGTGTTGGTATTGCGTTCATCTCGATCCAAGTCATCGATCGATCACTCTGATTTTAAAAGATTCTCATTAAATTAATATTAAGCTATTACCTAAATTTATTTAGGTAGAACTATGAATGAATGAGTTCATAGGGTCAACTACAACTTCAATTGAGTCTTTACAATTGCATGGTGTTGGTATTGCATTCATTCTGACCTGAATCGCTGATCGATCACTGTGAGTTGAAAAGATTCCTATTAGCTTAATGTTAATCTAGTACCTAAATTGATTTTGGTATAACTATGGATAAATGAGTCCATAGGGTAAACTACAACTTCAATTGAGTCTTTGCAATTGCATGGTGTTGGAATTGCGTTCATCCCGAGCCGATTCATTGATCGATCACTCTAAGTTAAAAATATTCTCATTAGCTTAATGTTAAGCTAGTACCTAAATTTATTTTGGTAGAACTAGGGATTAATGAGTCCATAGGGTCAACTACAGCTTTAATTAAGTCTTTGCAATTGCATGGTGTTGGTATTACGTTCATCCCGATCCAAGTCATCGATCGATCACTCTGTGTTGAAAGATTATCATTAGCTTAATGTTAAGCTAGTACCTGAATTAATTTAGGTAGAACTAGGGATGAATGAGTTCATAGGTTCAACTACAACTTCAATTGAGTCTTTGCAATTTCATGGTATTGGTATTACGTTTATCCTGACTAGAGTTGTCGATCGATCACTCTGAGTTGAAAAGACACTCATTAACTTAATATTTTAAAAACTATATCTTTTAAAATTTTAAAAATTAATTAAGATCAATTCGGACCAAATTAACAATTTCAAAACTTGTCGTTTTTTTTCAAAATTACAAATTAACCCATACAAATCATCCATTTGCATGAAAAACTTTTCCTCATTTCAAATCTTAAGTTCTCACTCTTCTCTCTCTCTCTCAATAATACAGATAACAACTACTTAATATATTGCTCAACCCTTCAAAACAAATTGATTTTCTTCCTATTTCCGACCATATAGTTGTTATTTTTGACTTCATTCTCACTTGTATTCACCGTTTTCTCTGTCTTTACAGGTAATAAAGTTTGAGAATAGTTCTACATTTATTCTTTATTAGAAAAATTAGGGTATTTTGGTTCATGATGAAAAAGAAGACTTTTATTTGTATTATCTTTGAGAATGGGTTAACAATTTTGAGTTTTGATGCTAAAAACATAGAAAGCACCCGAGAAAACCCTAGTTTTTATTGCAATGTTTTGTTGATTATCGTGGTATTATTGGATGGTATTTTTGGTGTTGTTGGTGGTTGTTGGTGGTGGTGTTGGTATTTGTGGTTTTGGTGGTGTTGTCGGTGGTCTTGGTGTTGGTATTGGTGGCATTGGTGGTAGTGTTGGCAGTTTTGGTATAGTTGTTGGTATTTGTGGTGGTCTTGGTGGCATTATTGTTGGTCTTGGTGGCATTGGTTTTGGTGTTGGTGGTGGTCTTGGTGGTCTATCTATTGCAACAAGTGAAAGATCTGTTGGGAGATATAAAATAGGTCTTCAAACAGATTTCCCATTTATTCCAACTGACGGGTTATCCGTTGGAGTACTTTCTTTGTAATAAGGCATATAATAATTTATTAAAATTTGTCTTATCTTTTTAAAAAAAATTATACAGATATCAAATGTTTCGTATTTTTTGTTTTTCTATTGTTTGTAGTTAAAAGATGTCTCCCAAAAGAAAAGAAACTGAAACTGAAAGTGGATCAACTTCTGACTATCCAATAAAAAAGGCTACAGTATAGATAGATTCGGAGGAACTTCTTGAAAAATCTCAGACAGGGAAAAATAAAGGTGAGGAAAGTGGGAACTCCTTCTCACCAGTTGGGCATGAATTAATATTGAAATTCCAGCATGATCCTGTCAAAACCATTAGTATCTATAGGTTTTGAGTTGTGATGCTGATGGATAACCCTAAAGAAGTAACTGGTTATCTTGTACTTAAATGTCACTTGGGGAAAGGTTTTGATGAATTTAGGAGTGTTATGAAAAATGAAAACATAGACGAACTTTTTAAGAGGAGTTATTTTGCATAATTTCTTAAGCTGCCTGAGGATCACACTCTCTGTTTCCAAATGAGCATAGTATATGGTCTTCTAAGTGCAGGATCAAGTACACAGGGGATGATAAAGATTCGAAGGAGGGTAAAAAATAGATGAAATCTGGATCAACTACTATGGCATGCCGGTTTGTTTTGGATTGAAAGAATTTACCATAGTGACGGGCTTGAGATGCAATCGTCCAGAAGAACCTTTCATCAAGGAAACACCCCACAAATGGTCCAACAAATTCAAGAAAAAAAGATGGGTTGTTGGGCATTGTTGGACGTAGCTATAAAGCGGGGGATTTGATAGCAAATCTCGAGAAAACTAGTCTAGAGCAGTACAGGGAGAAATTATGCTTAGTTTAGTTTGTCCATTTTGTTATATTGGCAAGAAACATCAGGAGAGTCATAGAATATGGTTTGTTGGAACTTGCTGATGATTTTGAGAAATTCAACGATTATTCCTGGGGATATGACAGCTACTACTTGGCTGTCCAATATTTACTAACAAAGCTATCCCTATGGATGATCGCCTTATACGGCTTTCCTTGGGCTTTCATGGTAAAATTAATAACATTTTTTACTCATCCATTAATTTATATTGAATATAGTTAGTATGACTTTTTTTTTGCTTTCTTCCTATTTACATTTTTTAGGCTTGGGCATTTGAAGTTATTTCTCCCCTCCGAAAACAGTTCAAGGATTAACCAGGTGAGGTTTCTCATCCAAGGATCCTTAGGTGGTTGGCTGCAAAAAGCAGCAAATAAATTAAGGAGGTTGATCTCTTTAATCCTTCGGATGATGCAGTGCATCTTCTTTCAACTAAAATAATTTGCCTCAAAAAAAAATATTGAAATAGATGTGTCATCTGTTGCAACAATGGGTCATCTATTGCAACAGATTACCTATTAACTACAACTGGTGCAACAGATGGGTAATCTGTTACGACAGATGATCCATATTTCATAATAGATTAACCATCTGTTGCTCTAGTTCCCTGAACCCTAGTTAATAGATTACCCATTTACTGTAAATTATGCAGCAGATGGGTAATCTGATACAGCATTGTCAATTTGTTACATCATCGAGATCAGCTATTATGGCAGATAGATCATCTGTTGCATAAGTTGGCTGTGTTAACATGTAACCCAACTGACTGCAAATTATTATTATTATATGATATAATTTAAATTCCTTCTGTCTTTTTTATAGGTTGTGCATCCTTGGATCATGCCCACTGAGAAGGAGTTCTCTACGTTTTGTTGATACAACAACAGGACCAATGGTGGAGTTAATAAAGAAGGAATTGGCTGGAGCAACATTCATAAATAGATCAGTTAGGCAAGGTCAGCCTAATGTTAAAGCTCTTCCTGACCAACCTACTACAACAGATCCGCGTGCTTCTTCTAGGGGTGTTGCTGGTGGAGTTATTGATGATGGTGGCAGCCATCCTAATGTTCCTGCTGCTAGTCGTGATTATGAGCATGTTGGTGTTCAGGAAAAATAAATACATTTGGAAATACTCATTGCATAGGTCTCTCTCACCCTTACATCGGTCTCTTCCACCTTTACTGTGATCCCTCTCACCCCTCTTCACCCCCATGTTCTCATTGCAAATACAAAGTATGCAAGGACAGAGAGGATAAACTCTTGTTGAAGCTATCAAGGATTTGAAATCCAAGAGGGTGTCATACCATCCAAGAAGGTGAGGGAGCCATACACTACAATAGTGGTGGTTAGGAGGAAACGAAGAAACATTAGAAAAATACTCTCAATTTTGAACACAAAAAAAATTGTAACTCCTCCCATTCCAAGAGTTGTTGAAGTTCAGGGGGTGCTGAAGAAGATGGACATATACGCGGCACTTGACAATGAAGAGAAGAAGTAACTGCAAAAAATCATGACTGACAAGACGAAGGTTCCACAAGAATACACCATGCATTTATTTACCTCCTAAGACTTCACGAGTATGACAAATATGCATGAGTGGTACGTGAACAATGTAAGTTTACTTTTGCTAACCTAGCCTTCCTATCTAATCCATGAAGAAGAATCTACGCAACAAATTTGTATTTTGTTGCAATAGCTGGGTATTTTGTTACAGCATAATACACATCTGTTGCATAAGTTCCGTTAGCTGGGTAATCTGTGAACTAATTCTAAGAACCCTCTGTAATAGATCTTTCCAATGTGTTTTTATTCTTTAAAATTACTAACCTATTTAAAAATTGTCTTATTATACCTTGAGTATGTTGATGAAATTCTCTGCCTCATGAGGGGTATGCAATTAGCGTACCTGGATTCTTATGATGCTGCCAATAGGATAATGGACCTTAACTTCTACAATAATTTCAAGAGTAGGTATGATAGTCTCCATAGGAAATATGGTCCCGGTGGCCGAGGAATTAATCTGTTAGTTTCTGCATTCAAATGGGATAAAGACATGATTAACTATATTAGAGGGAAGAGGCCATATCCACGCGGCAAGAGCTGGACCAAGGCGAAGAGAATCCTTGTAGTCATGAACATGGAAGTCAAATATTTTCTCGTTGTTGAAATACTACTCGACGAGGGAAAGATTAAGGTTTATGACTACAACTTACCTGTCTTCAGGGAGGCCACATTTTTAACCCACGTGCATCCTCTCTTGAAGTTGTTCCCCAAGTTGTTGACCCAGAGTAAAATGATGGATCATTTGCCAGTGGAAGTCTTGAAGAAGGAGTCATAGGATTTTAAAGGTAAAAATAAGGACATCCACCTTTAAAAAATAAAACTGGTGCGGGCGGGCCATACTCGCTTGTATACATCGAGTGTTTGCTGAAGATATAGAAATAGCCAGTATGTGCAACGCCGTTGTGGAAAAGATGCAAGAAGTCTAGTCTTACGGGGTACAAAGAAAAATATGTACAAAGATAGAGACGGACATGATAATAATTTTTTATTTCAAGCCACTTTGTTCACTTTACATCGTAGTGACAATTTTTTATGTCTGACGAAAGTTGAATTTTTATAATACAACAGATTGTCTTTATGTTGTAACATATATCATACCTATTGTGATAGAATGATTATCTGTTGTAATAGGTTGGTCATCTGTTGCATTATGCAGATATTTCTCAGTCTGTCTGCTGTAACAGATATACAATCTGTTGCAACATATAATCTATCTGTTGTAACTGATAGGTAATCTATTGGAACAAATCAAAAAAGTAGGAAGACCTATTATATAGTTTTCAGCAGATGACCTACATGTTGCAACATACATCTAAATCTGTTTGATAAGATATGTTGTTTGTTGCAGTAGATGTATTATTTGTTGTGATATTTGAATCTAGTATTCCATTTCAATTAACAAGTTCAAAACTAAGGATTAAATTATATTCATAGACAGCATAAAATAAATCGAAGCCTTCAAAAATTACATGAAATAGCTCAACAAATAAGTTAAATGTAAAAAAATTATTATGGGTACAAATGATCTACTCTACAAATAAATCAATAAGTTATCCAAGGAGAATAGTTTATTACATTGACAGAGTTAAGCTCTAAATATCTACTCAATATGGACAAGTTGTTCTTCATCCGGTGCTACAAAATTTGAATTTGATCCTCATCGATCTTTAATGTCGCTGGCGTACAATTTTTGAGCTTTCGCTTCTCCGTACTTCCATAAAATAGCAGCACATCTTTTGCGGAGTAATCTAGCATCAAGTCTATCATTTGGTACCTATAATCCATCGCTCAAATACTCGGCGTAAGCAGCAACAAAAAGACTGCAATCCCTGCATTTTAAACAATCAGATAATCCATATCTTGCAGTTCATGTAAGCATAGTGAAATTTATGAAATAAAACTAAATCATGATACTTATACTTAAATGGTACCAATGATTTGTTGAGAAATTCTTTCAACATATTGTACATCAAATGGATTACCCATTTTATCCTGGTATGCTTCAATCGTCAACCAATCAGTACGAATATTTTGGCCCAAAAAGCCACTAATATCAAGGTAAGTAGCCAATATTTTGGCTAGCTTTTGAATCTCAGATAATAGCCCAGAACGTCTCCTTTGAGACATCGAGTCATAAACTCGGATGTGCCTCTCTTTGAAACTGACGACAGCCAACACCTAATGAAATTCATCATCATAATTGATTGGGATGTACACTTCATCAACCAAATGTCAAGGTAAACCAGCTAGAATGCTAAAACCTTTGATGATGTTGATTAAGCATTCCTACTTTCGAGAAACTTTCGACTGTTGTTGACAATACCTATTGTAGGCATTATTGATGTAAACTTTGAACAAGCAATTGCCTGTCTGTATTATTCTTGTGTTTGCAACTTAGCCTTCTTTCAGAGGTAGTAAAAAATAACATCGATGTGCTGCACATATTATCAAATATTTCAGATTACGTGACGAAAAAAATAATACATAGATGCAATTAAATAAAGTATTAATTAATAGTAATATGTATGGTATTTAAACCTCATCATTCCAGCAAGTTTAGGGTTGTGACATCAAATAGAACTAATTCTTCATTTTGGAATGTTCAACAACAAAGTCGAACATATCAAAACCAAGACTCGATTCGTTCACTTTGTAGTGTTCATCATTTTGTTTTCGACATGATGATTTATATGTGTTAATGTCATATTTGTACAACAATTATTGTATCAATCAATATCTTTAAAATTGATTTATGTACCTGCTGGCATGATGCTTTAACACCCATTGACAATCCCTTCTGAATAGTCGTTGATTAACTTTGCTAGTTTTTTGGAGCCTCATCCGAGATGTTGAACCCTTCAAATGAGTAATTCTTCCGTTCTCCCAAACTGACAGGCTCTACTTTTTCTTCTCTTTTGGAAGTAGTTGATGAATTATCAACTGTGATATTACGCTCTTTAGCAGTAGCTTCTACTGTGACATCCACTTGGAAAGCCAGAATTATCAATGCTAATTATAAATATACAATAGATTGTATATTTGTTACAATAGATGAGTCTTATGTTGCAACAGATTGATCATCTATTGGGATAAATTCAAACAGGCAAAACAGAACGGTACGATAATTTCAAACAAATGACCCATTTGTTGTAACATAAGAGTCATCTGTTAGTACAAATTAAAATAGTACAAAAACCTATTTGATTTGCTAAAACAGACAGACATATGCTGCAACAGATAATACATCTGATGCAACATGTTAGATAATAATTGCATCAAATGTATATATCTATTTGATAATTTTCAGCAGATGTATCATCTGTTGAAACAGATATGTGCCTATTTGTTTGCTGGAACAGATAATATATATTCACCTTCTTCAGCTCATACTACTCTCCTGCAGCCCTTGTATTTTGAACAACGGTGCAAGACAAAGACAAAGGTGTTGCAATTTTGCTTTTTTGATGCTTGATGATGCCCTAGAAATATCTTTCCTTGTCCTCTTAGTCACCTTGATCTCTAATGGAGTATATGGATATGAAATACTCTTTGATGGAATAACACCCCTCTTGAATGTCATTTCCTTTACAGAAGCAGTTAGTACATTAATAGCATTAATCACTCTATCATGTTTCGCCTTGTATTCTTGAATTTGCATGCAAAACATTCGCTAGAAGTGGTAAAATCTGTAAAACTAGTATGATCATAATTATAATATTTTATTATTTCAAAAACTATAAGAGGAGCATCATTAGCCCCACCAGTAGCACCACTAGCATTACTATCATCAACAACAACAAGACCACCCTCTAAAATTATTTTTTTTGTGATAGTCGTTGCTCCAAGCAATTCCATTTTTATTCTATCAACAACCTTAGAGTCCGATAAAGTTTGCATAGACCATAAAGTTAAAAAAAATGGCATCTTCAACCCTCGATTGGTCAGAACAAGCTATGCATGTACAATCTAAAATAAATTAGTACATATATTAGAATGACGGTGAAATTATTTAAAATAATCATTAATTAAAATAAAAACTTGATTAGAATTAGACTTACTGCTTCCTTCAAAGAATTGAAAAGATCAAGAAATTTTGTATTTTTATCAGTTTTGGCCGACAACCATCTCACTATTCTTGGACAGGAAACTTTTTCCTGGTAGTTCACTTGTTGTCTCAAATAATAAATGGCTTCAAATGCCCAAGCCTATAACATAACGACAATAAATCAAAAGCGATATTGAATAAAAAAAATTAATCATATCATAATAAAAGAATCATTTACCATGAAAGCCCATGGAAAGCCATATAAGTTGACTGTCTTTGGCATTAACAGAGTCAAGAAATATTTGACAGTCATTTTGAAACTTTCTTAACCCCAAGAATAGCTTTTAAATACCTCAAGATCCTCGAAGAGATTTATTAAACTGAGGCCTATGTTGTTGTTAACGTCTCCCGCCCAAAGAATATTATGTACAAACCAAACCAAGCACAATGATTGTTTGTGCTTCTTTGAAAGTCTTTTACCTTTCAATGCTTCTGCAAAATTTTTATTTTTGAAGCTTGGACCAACAATGGACACCAGGTCATCACGATCACTCAATTTATCTTTGACTTTTTTGGGTGTGCGGGGTGAGTTTTTTAGGGTTAGAGTAGGTATAACTTGAGAAGGAAGAGGAGGATAACATTTTAGTCCAGTAACTATGGCAAACTCTATCCAACCAAAATAAACAGGCATTCCACAGTAATTTATCCACACCTCATCCATCTTATCTTTATTTTCATACATAAACCTACGCTTGAGAAGATCATATACCATTTTCATTTGGAAACAAGCATTGTTGTCCTCCGACAAATCAAGATATTTCCCAAAGCATCTTTCTCTAAAATAAGAATCTAAATTTTATTCTCGAAGTATTTTTCTGAAGGCGATGAAAGATTTCCCCATGGCTGACTTAACCACAAAATCACCCATTAAATCTGCGGCACCATCGTACTGCATTCTCATAGGATAACAATCAATGTTGAAGGTTTTGACCAACTCTTCGGTGGAAGAGCTATTAGCATTTTGATTATCTCTTTTAAAATATTCCTCCTCCCCATGTTCATTATCTTCTGCTCCTGATTGAGATAATGTTTGTAAAGCAAGCTCATAGAGTGGTGGATGTAGCCTAGCTATTTCACTTGTTCCTTTACTTGAACTTGATTCAGTTCCTTTTCTTTTGGGAGCCATATTATCTTTAACTAATAGGAATATACAATAGATTATAATTGTTTAATGCATCGTTAAAAAAAGGATAACAGTAAATCTAACATGCACAACAGTAAAATAGAAGTTTCAATAGACCACACATTTGTTGCACTAAGTATGTTATCTGTTGCAACATATAACCGACCTGTTGCAACAAATGAGTAAACCGTTGGAAATAATAAAAATATATCACTCATATGTTGTACCAGAAAAGTTATCTACTGCAATATATAACTAACTTGTGTCAACGAATGAGTAATCTATTAGAAACAATAAAAATAGATCACTCATCTGTTGGACCAGGAAGATTATCTGTTACAATATATAACCAACTTGTTGCAGCGGATGAGTAATCTGTTGGAAAAAAATATAACAAATCACTCATCTATTACACCAGGTAGGATATCTATTACAGCACATAACCAACCTACTACAGCGGATGAGTAATCTGTTGGAGATAATAAAAATAGATCTCTCATCTGTTGTAGTAGGTTGGTCATCTATTACGATATATAAGCAACCTGTTGCGGTGAATGAGTAATCTGTTGGAAACAATAAAAATAGGCCACACATCTATTGAAATAGATCACTCATCTGTTGCCAAATGAGTTATCTGTTGGATCAATATTATTTAGATTTCTTCCAAACAGAAGAGTCATCTTTCGTAATAGATGAATGCTCTATTTTGTTCATCTGTTGTGTTAGATGTTTAATCTGTTGCATTAGATATTTCATTTGTTGGATCAGATGATTAATCTGTTGCATCAGATGGTTAATTTATTGCATCAGATGATTAATCCGTTGCAATAATATTTTTACCATGAAAAATAACAAATCAACCCAGCAACACAACATACATACACACACACTAAGAACATCAACGGTGACCAAAAATCACCAACAAATCAAATCAATAGTTTGACAACAAGAACTACAATAACAATAAAAAAATTATATTTCACACCAAAAAGAGTAGAGAAGAAATGCTAGAAATTAGGGTTTCATTCAGTCTACATTTCAAATTTAAGCAAGAAATATTGAAATTGTTAACCAATACTAGAAGAGAAATTGGCTCAAGTTCCTCTGGTTCTTCATAACTAAAAAGACATAATTTTTTACATGTGAAAGAAGAAATGGACGACGAAGAACTCAAAGTTTTTATCGCCGGAGAAATCTTCACGTCGATTGACGGCTGAAAGTCAAAAAAAAACTCGCCCAAATATTTATCGCCGAAGGTTAAAGTCATCGGGGATTGAAGGGAGAAATTTTATAGAACTATTGATTGAAAAAGAGTTGAGAGAAGCTGTCGAGGAAGAGAGAGAAGAGAGACGATCGATGATTAGGAGAGGGGGGGGTGTGGGTTGATTTGTATTTTTGAAAAAATTAGAAAGTTTTAAAAATATTAATCAAGTCCACAATTAGCTTAATCAAGTTTTTTTATTATGTTTGACCCTTTAAGTTGGTCAATGTCACCAATCCCTCAGTCAAGACTTAAAAGACACCTTTACTTCAATTTTCTAAGTGTGTGGACATATTACCATACTATAAGGAAATAAGAGTAAATTTTATCCATAATCACTTAACTTTGTGTTTATTATGTAAAAATTATTTCTCTTTTATTCATTGCACAAAAGTTTGCTCCGAACATCACAAAAGTCACTATGGCCGAACTTTATAATAATCCCACTGGAAAAATGATGTGGCAACCTTAATTAGTTCTTATTTTTATTTCAGAAAATATAATATATTACCATATCTTGACCACTTTTTATATGTATCTAATATAAATTTCCTTATGAATTATATAACAGAAGAATACCAATTTCTTAATAGATTCGGCTACCTAGTGAAGACTATTTTCATTAAAAAAAATTGATTGATATTTATGAAACAATTCATAATATTGCATTCATCTGCCAAAAAGGTGCATCAAGAAAGAGTAATAAACAAGATAAATTCTTCAAAAACGCATAAAATAGAAATAGGTTTAGTAGTAGTATTTTTTGAAAGATTATTTTAATTCTTTGAAGATAAATCAACATGCTAAAAATAATTTTAGAATAAAATATTTTTAATTTTATCATCAAATAAGTATTGTAAAAATTTGTACAAATAATATTATTGACAGTTGTGTTAATAAAAGTCATAAAATATAAGTAATTTAATAGGTAAAATAAATTATTGGATATTTATTTTTATATTTCTCAATTGAATTAATTAAATAATATGTAATTTATCAGAAACTGAATATTATAATAAAAACTTCTAAGAGAACTAACAGATTAGTCAAACAATTAAAAGAACAAAAACAAACTCAATAAATAGATTAGTTTCTCATATTATTATGATATACCGAATGCAAAGGCCCAAGTGGAAAGAAAATAAATGTATAGAAAAATAATTTTATCAACTACATGTCATAATTTTAAAGGGAGAAAGGTAATTTTATCAATAACATGTCACAGTTTTAGAGGAAAAAAAATAATTTTATCAACTACATGTCACAATTTTAGATGAGGAAAGTAATTTACTAACCACATGTCATAAATTTAGAGGATTTTTAAAAAATTAAAATTACCACAATCTTACCAATTACATGTCATGATTTTAGAGAAGAAAAATAATTTACCAACACATGTCTAAATTTTAGAGGATTTTAAGAAAATTAAAACTATCATAGTGCCATTGTGAGGATTACCAAATTTTGGTATCCTCCCCTATACATAAGTATAATTTTAGTTTCATAAAAATATCAACCAAATTTTTTTATGAAAATAGTCTCCACTAGGTAGCCAAATCTATTAAAAAATTAATATTCTTCCGTTATATAATTCATAAGAAAAATTGGGTTAGGCACATATAAAAAGGATCAAGATATGAGTAATAAATTATATCTTGTAATAAATGAAAGAAAAATAATTTTTGTATAATAGACGCAAAGCTAAGTGACCATGGATAAAATTTACTCCAGAAAATAATTAAAACTAACTATTACAAATTAATCTGAATCCACCATCCCCTAATTTTAGAAGTGAGGGAACCACAATCAACTTGCTAAGAACTGAGGAATGTTTGACACCAATGAGAGCTTTTGTTAAAATATCAACAAGTTGAGCTCCGGTGCTTATGTGGTTAAGGGAAATGAGTCCCTCTTGAAGTTTGGTCATGATAAAATGATAATTAGCTTCGATATGTTTTATCCTTTCACGAACTACAAGATTTCTAGCAATATGTAGTGCAAACTATCTATCATAAAAGATAGGAATGGGACTAGAACATGAATTGATTGCCTTAACTCTTTAGATGTTTGAAACTAAAGAAATGGTCACTAAATTAAACTATGAAAATTTGAATTGTATGATTCAACTGAAGAAGATAAATGATGTAGATTGTGAGGGGGAAAAGGAAGCCTCAAGGCTTCAGATTGGTCCTGAGGAGAAATTGAAGGCTTCACAAAAACACCTCATGGCAGCACTTCAGAGGAATAAAGGATTAGAAAGGGACCCGGTCTGTTTAATAAAAGAGCTCAACAAGTCTCTTAGATGGACTGCTTCTTCATAAATCCATTCTAATTTGACTAATAAAGGTATTAATTGGTATAGGTTTGGGCTATCAAGGAGAATTCCAATCTATTGAGTCTAAATGAAAGGTTGCTCATGATGATAGAAGAAAAGACAACAAACTCCTGTGCACTAATTGTGGAAGAGATAGACATTTTGAAGAAAGATGTCAGCACTGGCTTAAGGATAAATTAAAGAATACTGAATACATTCTGCTGGAGAATGCACATCCTAACTACTTCAAGTCTCTAAAAAGGTAAAGAGGAAGCTATCACTACCTAGATGGGCTAAAAATAATTTGATCGCACCATTATCCTCTTACTGGGAACTCAAACTTAAGTGGGTTCCCAAATCTAACTTATGATCATGATTCTTTGCATGGGAAAGGGATTAGAGGCAGAAATAGCTCGTTGATTGAATGGGTTCAAGCTTAATGATGAAAGGTCTTAATATGTTCTCTCTCTTAGATATTTCAAGATGGAGGTGTCTCATTTTTAAATAGATGATTTCAAAGGACCTGGTCCATAGGAAATCTATCTCAGTAGAAGAAGCTTCAGCTGAATAAATATCATAAGAATCAAGGTCTCTTCTCAAATTTGGCTATGTCAAGGAGACAGGTATCCATTATAAAGTAGGTGAATATTAATCTAACTCATTATGATACCTTTACAGGTATACACCCAAGGGGGTAGCTTTGGAAGGAAACAATTGAAGCAAACATAAGTTAAAAATTCACTAAAAAGAGAGGGACCTGGTCCTATCTCTCAGGTGAGTATCAAAAATAATATGCCTTAAATTTTTATAAAATTTCTATTTAAAAAGGCCACATGTCCAATCCTATATAAACAAAAAATATCAACATAGTTCAAATATGAAGAGTCACAACCGTTGTCAGCAGACACATCCATTCAAAAAGGTATCTATATCTTAAATTTCAAATGTTCATCTCTTTAATTATAAATTAAAATACTCTTATTTCATTCTCTTCTCAATTAATTCGGAATATTTATTTTCCTCCTTAATCAAAACTGGTCCTTCTTTTTCCTTTCTCAAATATTCAAAATATCTGAAATTCCTTCTTCTTCAAACCCCAAGAAGGAATTGACCTATATTCATCCTCAAGAGTTACAAAGTGAGTTACCCATCAGTCCTTTCGATGAGACTCCTGAGACCCTAAGTAAAACTATTCCAATTAAAACTCTAAGCTCTAGTAATTGTCCTGTCTTAGTAGAGACCTAAACAAAGGCTTTGGTTCTTCAATTGAGCAAAAGACTCTTCAATTTGAAGGACTTCTTTCCTAAAAAAATAGAATCCCTCAATGCTCCTCAAATCCAGGTTACCTCTGAGGAATTCAAAGGTGCTGAAATCTAAGAAAATTTACAAAAACCTGGTTCCCTCACTTTTTCGGAATCAAACCCTATATTTGCACAAATAATTGATGAAAAAATTCCTGTAAAGAAGTCTGATCCTTTTAGCAGCATAAATTAGGTATCTGAAAATTTTCTTTTACTTGAAAATGATCCCAATAAAAGTTTTGAGAGTAGGGGAGAGCAAATAGCAAGAGAAAAGGATGATTTAAAAAAGGATAGGGAGTTTGTATTACCCCTAAATGAGGAAAATAAAGAGGTAAAGGGAAGGAGACATTGATTGACTCTGGTATAGAAGTTACAAGATCTTAATCCACTAGAGGGTCTAAGATAAAATTAATAGCAGATGAAATAAAGAAACGTAAGTCTTCTACCACTAAAAGAAGAAGACTCAGGAAATCTACTGTGGAGGAAGAAGAAAATCTTAAAGTTAAGGAAGTGAGAGTAAATAAGGAAAATGGTTCTAATATTGTTATTGCTTCTAAGAATAAATGACTAGAAGTTCATGGCGATGAAAGGACCAGTTTATCTAATCCAAAGTCTAAGAGTCATGGTGTAAGCTAAAAGAAGCACATAGCTGTGAAAAAAAGAAAGTCTATGAGGGACCTGGTCCCAAGAAGTGAAAAACTGATAAAAAGAAAGATCCAACTGGTGAGCCCAAAAGAATAATAAGAGGGGAAGAAAAGAAAATTATGTCCAGAGAATGAAGGATTGAAAGTCTGAAAATACAAAAGTTGTTGCCAGGAAGAATGTTTAATCCCAAAAGCTATGAGAAACATGGGATGGTGGAGTTGGTAGAATATGTCAGGAACCAAGGATAGCTACATCTATTAGAGGAATTAGCACCAGTGGTTTTTGAAAATAAAGTGAAAGAATTCTATAATTCCATAGATTTCTCCGAATATAGATTGAGTCTATCCGCACAGGATCAAGGAAAATAAATAAGATTGGATAAAAAAACCTTGGGGGAATTTGGGATATACCTGTTATAGGTGTGAGAAAAGTTGTGAAGCAACAGCCTACAACTAAATTTATGATTAAAGCCTCAAGAGTAGGTGGGGCCTCGATAGCTGTTGTAAAGAAGAATTCTCTAAAGAGTGAGTTTTGGTTGGTTTTTTAATTTATTAAAAAGGTCCTGCTACCGAGATGAAAAAAATGACTATTGCCTCTGGTATTGATCTATTTTTAATCTAATGCCTAAGTAAATTTGAGCTAATGAAGGAAGGAAGGAAGGCATGAGATGCCATATGGTTACTTGTTGAATAAAGTATTTAATCATTTTAGAGTGATTGGGACTAGTGGAACGCGAGGAACAGTCAAACAAAAGATCAGTCTAACTATACTAGTCAATAATGGTGCATTGAAGAAAAAGTAGGGACTGTATCCCAAGTGTCTGAGCTACTGGTTTCTCAAGAAAACTTAACCAATTAAATGAAGAGCTGGGGATTGTGCTAGGAGCAAAAGACACTAAAATAGTACATCTGAAACTACAAAATCAAAAGTTGTCCTCAGAGGGACTATGTGCCACTGAAGAACTTGCAACAGAAAATATACAGTTCAAAGGAAAAATTACAGAATAGACTGGTGAAGTCCAAGGACTGAATTTTGAAGTAAAAACTCTCACTAAATATTTGTTGGATGCTCATGCTACTGAGGCAACTAGAATGGACATGTTTCTAAAATTACTCTTTCCTAAGCCTCCTACTACCTAGGTCCTAGTGTCAGCTTCCTGTGTCAATTTCTATTGTGGCCTTTGCAAATAGTACTTTTATAATTTTTTGGGTATATTTTAATGGTACTTATCCTAATTAATCATGAATGAATTTCTATTTGTGGGCCTCATCTGTTTTCTTTATTTTAAAGTTGTTCTTCATGGTAGTGTTGCTCTAGTATCCATGAGTTAATTAGCTTGTACTTATATTTACTCTTGGTTTACTATTAATCTTTTTTAATAATGCCAAAAGGGGGAATACTAACTCAATATGTAAGGCCTAGGTGTGTGTGTGCCCATGTATAGTACATACTGATAGGGGGAAGTATGGTAAGGCACAGTAAGAGGGAGAAGCAAATATGCTCAGAGTTTGTGTTGTAAATGACAACAAGGGACCAGGTTACTTTGTTGCATGATAGTGTAAGAATGATGATAGGGGAAACATTCATCTTTAGATTAGTAATCACACTGATTAAATGTGATGAATAGGCATTGATGCTCAAAGCTTCATGGTCGTTTTTCATCATCAAAAAGGAGGGAAATTGGTATATTAGTTCTGATGATAAGCAGATGACTACAAAGGACCAGGTCCCTGGATGTTCTTGGCTACAATACAGCTGACATGCGTGACCATATAGTTTTATCCTCTTGTGTAACAAACTGACAGGTGTTGCTCGTACTAATTAGGATACCTGATTCAATGACATTTTAGCCCAAATCATCACTCCTCTATAAAAGGAAAAAGATGTTTTTTCATCAAATGGTTTTTGAAAATCCAAAGAGTGAAGAGAGAAAAAAAGAAAAAAACTCGATATTCAACACTGCTCAAGTTTTTAGTTGTATATGTGTGTTCTTAAATAGAGAGTGTCTTGAGTGAGTTTTAATTTTTAAATGAATTACTCATGTTACAAGAATAATGAACTTTTCTCTTTATTTAGAGAGAGATTAGGTAGAGTTACCTAAGGTAGATATTGGTTAGAGTTAATCACTATCAGGGTGGGTCCTTGGTAGAGTTGTTAAGATGAGATTGTAGTAGAGTTATTGCAAGCGAAATAATCCTAGAGTTTTCATTAAAGGTTGTAACCAAGAGTTTGATTATAGTGGATTTTGATATGCTTGTGAGGGAAAGCCATAATTTTTACTTCCTTGAGCAAGGGGATTTCCATGTTAAAATTTTTGTGATTACTCTTTCTGCACTGTCTCTTATTTCCTGGTTGATTTACTGTGTTTTTCCTGTGATTGACTTTGAGGGACCTTTTCCCTCACTGTGTGGTGCAACCCCCAAGGATTCCAACAATACCTACAAAGTTAAAAGCTCCACTAGATAGCTGAGTATAATCAATCCCTTCTCCTGAATTATTTATACAAAAATGTTGCAATATGTTTGCCAGTTGTCTACACTGCTCCTTGGATAGACTAAAGCGCTTATTTCGAATTGCATAATAATCACTCTTATCTATTGGCAATTTACATCATACTTCATGAGCTCCATTTGTCACTACACTTTTTCTTTTATTGGAGTTATAGTTGTATTTTTGACCTGCTTTGTGTGCCTGTGGCCTTTGACTATTCCATGACCTTTGAAACTAAAACTGTTTTTGTTATTATTATGATTTGGAGGGCATTGACCGCTTTTTAAAGGTAATCATATAACTTATAGCATATCTTTTTTATATGTATCGACTTCTTATAGAAGCATAAAATAACCTAGCGTTGTTGTTGGTAAAATTAGAGTGAGTATTATAATTATTCCTAAATTGTCTTACTCTTGATGTCCCTGTATTTAATGTCCCAACATTGAGGGAAGTAGACTCTCCAAGTAACTGACTGTGAGGCTTCATTTCTTTTTCTTTCTATTCTTGTATCATTGGGGAAAAAGCTTGTCCCATAGTAGGGAGAGGATTTATAATCAGTATGCTTCCTCTAATAACTACGCCTCATTTAACCCCATCAGAAATTGAATAAGTCTCTTATATTGTACTGCCTTATCATAGAATCCTTAGTTCCACATGTAAACATATAGCTACATCAAATTTTAATGGTGAGGGTATTCAATTCTTCCCAAAACTTTTTCATTCTGGTGTAATATCCAATTACATCTAATGCTCCTTGACTCAAATAATTTATTTTATTTTGAATTTGATAAAGTTTTGCCCCATTTGTTTGGTCATACCTATCTTCTAACTAAGCCCATAGATCAAGTGAATTGAATATATACTCATGCTATCTGCTATTTCCTTAAATAAAGAGATGAGAATCTAAGATGTGATCATGTCATCACATTATCATTACAATATTCCAAAAATCTTGAATCCGATTTCTTACATTCTCTATTAATAAATCTCAATTTGCTTTAAACAGAAAGTGCTCTTAATACACCCTGATGTTATAACCTATATCCAGTTCCATCAAAGAGGAAAAAACTATGATAGCACCTAGATTATCAGAGGAATGAAAATAGAGAGGAGCACTCATATTTTTGGTTCTAGTTCTGGTTTCTGATTGTTCTTCTATTTCCGTAATTGTTGTTAGATGAAGGAAAAATATGTGAAGATCGAATTGACTAAGAAAGGAGATAGGAATTGACTAAAAAGGCCTCAATTTGCACTAGATTAGAAGATAATGCTCTTGCATGTAATTATTGTAAAACGAATCGCAGATTGCGTAAGGATGAAAAATTCAATCCATTAAGAAAAACTAGAAAAGAAAAGCAAAAAAATAAGAGAAACCCGAAACAAATAGATAATTACCTTTGGTATAATACAATATCAAGCTCCAGTATGACCAAAAAACTCAAATGGAGTCTCCATTCATGGAGAATCCATGTAACACATAATGCAGAAAAACTTCTATGAAAAAAAAGCACAAACTACTGAAACAGAAATTGTTTTTCTATAATGTAAAAACATAAGTATAAACGAATATAAGAGCATCTATATATAGGCAAAGAAAAATATCTATCTCATCTAAGTCTAAACTCACAATTAACTAACCTAGTGACAGTTGGCTACAAAGCACAACACTAGCTAATCAAATGAGTGGACACATTATCAAATTAACTAAATATAAGAAATAATTAAGACAAACTATTACAAATTATAAATTAATCCCAGTATGATACTTACTCAATTATTATAATTCCTTTCATACTCGATACATTGTTTTGTACCGAAGCCCTATTTCCCTTAGGCGTAGCATTCATGTCTCTATATCCTGACAGACTAGTAACATGGCTTCTTAGCAGTGTTGCTGAGTTCCACCTGATTTGTAATCTTTGGATCCTTTACGTTGGTGTTTGTCCTGCCTTTTTTATCATAATTGGATTTTTCTTTAGGTACCATAATTGGGTTTCCCTTTAGGAAAATGAAAACATATTCTTCATATTTGGCTAATCCTTATTCTTGTAGGAAAAGGTTATAGACTCTATAAACAGAGGTTCCTTTCTTCTATTTTATAGCATCCATAATGTAGTCCTAGGGGTTTAAGAGTTTTGTTTGGGGAAGACTTTGTGAGACACAAGTGTTACAGTATCACTTGTGTGAACCTCTTTTATTTTAAGTAAATTGTGTGAGGTTATCTCTCTTGACAGTTTGTACTCTCTTTTATATAGTGAATTGCTCATCTCTTTTTGTAGATGTAGGTCGATTGAACGAACTATGTTAAATTATTGTGTCTCTTTTGGTTTATTTCTCGCATATATTTTTATTCATGGTCTTTCGAGGTTTGTTTTTTTAGCTTCCGCATGACACTTGATTATTTAGAACCTAACAAGTGTTATCAGAGCGAGGTTAAAATCAGGTGTTTATCTTGGCGGATTTAATTCTAGTCATAATCTATTAGACGATAATAAAGATTTTGGTTTGAGAAATTTTACCAGACCGTTGTTCTATGAAGAGACAAGATCTAATGGAGGAAATTTTGGAGATAGAGATTGAACTTGTTGAAAACTACATGAAGAAGGTGGAGCAAATTTATTTTATAAGAAATTCAGGCTAACGGGAAGAATTTTTTGTGTTTGTCCTGACTTTCTTACCATAATTGGGTTTCCCTTTAGGCACCATAATTGAGTTTCCTTTTAGGAAAAGAAAAACATATTCTCTCTATTTGGCTAATCCTTATTCTTGCAGAAAAAGGTTATAGACTCTATAAATAAAGGCTCATTTCTTCTAGTTTTGTAGTTTTCGTAATGTAGTCCTAGGGGTTTGAGAGTTTCATTTGGGGAGACTTTGTGAGACACAAGTGTTGCAGTATCACTTGTGTGAACCTCTTTTATTTTGAGTGAATTGTTTGAGGTTGACTCTCTTGACAGTTTGCACTCTCTTTTATATAGTGGATTGCTAATCTCCTTTTGTGGATGTAGATCGATTGATCGAACCACGTTAAATTATTGTGTCTCTTTTAATTTTTTTCTCGCATATATTCTTATTCATGGTCTTTCGTGGTTTGCTTTGCTAGATTCCACATGACACTTGATTATTTGGAACCTAACACTATAGAGTTACTAGGTTGTGAGTTGTGGGACTATTTTATTGTCTATAGTTGATGGTAAGGTCAGACCCTGTCCTGACTAAGTATTATACTCATGGAGGCTTGCAGACTTAGGTCGTACTATTGTACATTTTGATCGATCGTATCGGCCTTCCTACTTTATTATTATAAGTATGGTGGCCTTGTCGGTCCTTGTACCGTGGACTTACAAGCCTAATGTAATAGTAGCAGAAGTTCAACAAAATCTTTGCTAAGGAATTGCTTCAAGTTGAACTAAGTTTCACTAGGAAACACAGTCAAATATCTCTCAAAATAGAGGTCCAACTATTATGTGTTTATTATATTGTGAAAGCTTTTTGAGAAAGAAAAACTTATTCAGATGTTTGAAAGAAAGTGTCTCTTGTTATAAATGTATTTACATTATGGTGAATGTCTATCAAGATCTAGTTGATATCTATCGGGATTTGAAGTATCTGTCTTTTTGTAGGAAACTAAGAGTAAATTTTCCTATAAATAGAAGGGCTCTCTTCATTATAAATAACCTCATCAAGAGAATTGCTCAAGAGGAATAAGAATTATTTTCTACTCTCTCTACTCTTCTTCTTTATTCTTATTTATTTCATAACACGTTATCAGCATGAGTCTCTAAATTAATATTGATATGATAATAGATCACTAACTACACGTTTAATTTGGTGTGTTCTGGTATATTTTTCTAACTCTTGTTGTTGAAAAATTATTTTTATATTGAAAAGAGAAGGTATTTAGTAGTATTGCTTTATGAAGATTTGAATATGATACATATCATCTAAAGAAAATTTATTGAAAATTCAAGTTTACACAGCGTCACAATGTCCATACTTTTTGGATGAATTGCTACTTTATGTTTTCAATCTCTCTGATAAGTTATATGTTTGTTTGGTGGAGCAAAGTTCCTCCGTTATGTAACTTTATTAAAGGTACAAATTTACATTTATTGTACTTCATAAATTTTATAGTGATTAAATTTATTTATATTAGTATTCATGTAAAATAGTAAGGCAGCGGATTCAAATCTTATAGTACTCTAATAATACATTGGGTTAGAGTTCTGATGAACTATGATGATAAAATATTGGGTTCAAGTCCCAATTTATGCCTAAGACGCCTATAAGACATTGAGTTTGATCATGAAATCTATCCCATTGAATATGCTTCATTCCATGAAGTGAATGTGGTAGCAATATTTGATAAGTCTGAAATATGACAACTTACTTCATCCCTTGGAGAGAATGTGGCAGTACTGCATAATAAGTCTAAAAGAAGATAAGTGATTGAATGCACTGATATAAGCCTGGAGGGACAATATGATAATAATCATCGAAAGTGATTATAAAATATGTTAGAGAAAATTTCTCTACAATCATATGTATGCCTCGATTTGCTCCTGAATTAGTAATATCCCCTAATATTCTCCCGAATTGGCAATATCTTAAAAGAAGCTATTAGCTATCATAATTTGATAGGATTAAGGCACGATAAACGTACACTTAATTATGATGGTATCACAACTCACCTCCGAAAGATGTTGACTAATTGAGTAGAGTTATTTTGAAATCTACTTTCAAAGAAGTAAGTCCAAAATCTATTCATGTCATGGTAAATCTGAAATTTACTAAAATAAAAGGCACATATCATGGTGAACTTGGAGTTGCTAGAATAAACATTCATAAATTGACATGAATGATTGCGACATCCCAAAGAGGCTGAGACTGAGTATTGAACATATATTGAAGATTAGAAAATTCTTCATTACTTTTAATATTGCTTGTTCTCATAATAAGTTGGTTGGACCAACTAATTTTGGAATTGGATCTCTTAAACTCTGAAAAGTATAAAAGGTGAATATGGGTCCGTTCACCTATCATGTGATCTATTAAGATGCATCGATATAAGATGATCACATGTATGTTTATGGTCAACCTGCATTTTGAAATTCATAAAGTTGTTTGCTCAATTAAATTGAGTTAAAAGAATTACTTTCAGATTGTGTAATCAAGATAATTTATCTTGATAATGATGGTTTGGCATTGAATGCCTTTGATAAATAGCTAAACCATTACTAATGAGAACAAAACTTCATGTGTTGGTCTGAAATAGGATATGTTGCATATAATAGCACTTGTTTGCATTAGATCAATAAATTATGATAATTTCTTCCCCCTCAATTGGTTCAAGGTCAAGAACTAACTATTTCATCTAATAGTTTTGATGTGTGGTATATAATTAATGAATATACCATGATGCACAAAGATGGATTCCTCAAAGAAGATGGAGGATGAATGTTAGTTTTCCTAACATAAGAGGGAGATTATAAGTAGCTATGAAATATGTTAGGACTTATCATCAGATCCTCATTCAAAAGATAATTCAAGTTAAATGCTAGAAGCTTCTGTTGACTCAAATTTAGTATCATATTTAAGCTACAAGTGCTCTTATTTTGTGTCCCTAAAGGACATAGTTTATGCATTCATGAAGAGTGGTAGACCAATCGATTTCAAATAAAATAATCCTTGAAAAGGATAAGGAGCAAATAATTATAATAAGAAGGCAATATGCTCTTGAAGAGTCTACGACATAAAACTTCATGAAACCTTATGAGAGGTTCAGGTACCTGAAAATAATGAATGATAAGATCTCAAAATGTTATGTCACATTGTGAATAGATATAAAATAAGAAATGGTCGACGATATCTTTGATACAATATTGATGCAATATTGTGAAAGATTACGAGGATTCAAATTCTATGTTTATTTAAGCATGCTGACGTAGAAACATTTATCAAATGACGTGAAAGGATGCATCTTGGTAAGCACAAAACTTATTTGATTTTCAATCTAAATATTTGAAGATGTCACTCAATGTTGAATATTGTCACTTGACAATTTATATGAAAACTTTTTTAAGGATTTAAAATGTTTGAAGCATGTAAAAGTTTCTGGGGAAACTTGTTTATAATCCTTATATTGTATAAGCTTATAGCTTAAAAATTATTGAAACTCTTGGAGAGTTTTCAAAAGCAATATATTATTTGCTGAAATAAGATATATACCAATTTGAATTGGTTGTGAAGTACCATATCTTAGTGCAATTGGTGCACTCTTGTATCTTGCAAATACTATAAGGAGTGATATAGCCTTTTTAGTTAATTTGTTAGCAAGATTACAGTCCCGATCTTATTGGTCATGCTAATGTTGGGTACTTATCTGACCTTCTTAAATCTCGATCTCAAACATGCAATGTGTTCACATGTGGTGATACTGCTATATCTTGGAATATACAAAGCAGTCTATCTAGCCACTTCATCAAATCATGATGAGATAATAGCTATTCATGAAACGAACCGAGAATGTGTGTGGTTGAGGTCCATGATACATCTCATTTGAGAAAAATGTAATTTGACATGTGACAAAGTACCCATGATTTTATTTAAAGATAATGCAGCATGGATAGCACAACTTAAAGAAAGATTCATAAAAGGAGATAGAACAAAGCACACTTCATCAAAGTTTTTCTATACATGAGCTCTAAAAGAATAGTAAAATTTACGTGACAGACGCGCTCAAGTGATAATGTGGTTGATTTATTCACCAAGTCTTCTTCAACTGCAAGTTTCAAGAAGATGATGCACAAGATTAGGATGCAAAGGTCCAAGGATGTTCGCATTAGGGGGAGTTAATACGCGTTGTACTCTTTTTCTCTTACGAGGTTTTGTCTCATTAGGTTTTCCTTGTAAGGTTTTTAATGAGATAGTCTATATATGTATTGTTAGAGATATGTACTATTTTTCCTTCACTAGATTTATTTCCCACTGAGTTTTTTTCTAGTAAGGTTTTAACGAGGCACATTATCTACCGATTAGACATTCAAGGGCAAGTGTTATAAATGTATTTATATTATAGTGAATGTCTATCAAGATCTAGTTGATATCTATCAGGATTTGAAGCATTTGTCTTTTAGTGGAAAACTAAGAGTAAATTTTTCTATAAATAGAATGGCTTTCTTCATTGTAAATAACCCCATCAAGAGAATTGCTCAAGAGGAATAAGAATTATTCCCTATCTCTCTACTTTTCTTCTTTATTCTTAGTTATTTCATAACATCTCTGTCTTCTTAAAAAAGAGGGGAAAAAATTACTCATTAATTCCCATTTTCACGCTAGTAATCCTAGATGTTACAAAGTGTGGATAATTTCTATGTCGGGTTGTTTTTACTTTTAAAATCTTAATCTTCTCTCTCCTAATCGGATCGGGTCATCCCACCTAGAGCGACCCACAATCCAGACAGAAAATCCAACAATCCACAATAATATGTATAGATTATATTAAAACTTAAACTAAAATTAATTTTTAAGAAAACAAATATTTTTTTTGTTTCTTATCTGGTGTTCGGTATCTGCATTAGAGCCCGATTAATCCGAATTTATGTCGAATAGGGACCATTCAGGGAAAACACTCCCTACTAGGGATTTTTCATGCCTAAAATTCGAACTGAGACATCTAGTTAAGAGAGAAGCAGTCCATCCATTACACCTTGGTGGTAAAACAACCAAATATATTCTATTAGCAAGACATCATGATGATTTTTATTTGTTTCTTTCTGAAAATACAAGAGCATATTAAAGGAACAAGTAACATACAAAATTCTCACCTCAAACTTACTTCAATTTAAGGCCAATCCCAAATCTTCATATATAGACTACCAATCCCAAATCTTCATAGATAGACCAACAATCAAGAACTTTAGTGGATGAGATAACATAGGAAATAGAAGGAAAAATGACAGAAAATAACCTTTCATGGTACATTTTTTCCTTATTACTAATAATGAATCTGCCCATTATTTTTTGGTAAATGTAGTTCTTATCGACCAAAAAAAGAAAGAAATAATAGAATGGTTTGACTGGTGAACAGGAAAAGGGTATGGTGAACTTGTTAATTGTCAAGGGGACTCGATTGGTTAAACAACAAACAATAACCAAAAAGACACATTAAAGTTAATTGGCCTGAAATGAATTAAGCTAAAAAAATGAATCAAATCATAACTCACTCAATAAATATAACATATCAAGAAAAAGGAATTTTAACAAAGTTTTTCATTCATCAATTCAAATTATATATCAATTCAACTTTTAAGTGGACAAAATTGAACGGATAAAAATAAGTTGAGCCCATAAATAAACTGGTCAATAATTTTATTAACAGAAAATTACATGGAAGGCCCCCATAGTTGGTAGCTTTGATTTTTTATACCCCATATGAAAAGTTTTTAAAAATTAATTTTCCTTCCTTTTTATGTATAGAACAAGTATATTTTTATCCCTGTACACCTAAAATATTTTTAAACTTTCTTTGTTTATTTGGCTCTCAACTTCTATTTTTATTTCTTTCTTTTTTTACTTTTTTATTTTTCTTGATTTTTCTTTTTTCTTTTTTTTTCTTTTTTAAATTCTTTTGTCTCAACCCTTATTTTTCTTTTACTTTTTTTTCTTTTTTTCTTAAACATTATTTATTTCTGTATTTCTCTATTTTTTTAATTCATTTGTCTTAATTTTTTTCTTTTAACGTTTCTCATTTTCTTTCATTTTTCTCAAACATTATTTTTATCGTTTTGTTCTCATGCTTGTTTTTCTCATCTTGTTTTTTTCTTTTTTTAATGTTTTTAATTCTTCCGTTTTTTCTTAACCAATATTTTTTTTTCTCAATTTTTTTCTTTTCTCTATTTCGTTTCTTTTTTTTTCTCAACTTCTATTATATTTTGTTAATAAATAGAAAGTTGAATAATCTGCAAAGGGATCTTCTCTCTTTGACATCAAAGTAACTTTAATGGCATGACTTATTATTTGGAAGTCATTTGGGATAAGTTTTGCCTCTAAGATAAAAGTTATAAAATATTTCATAAATCAACACACAATGTGATAGTGTCAAGTGTTGCTCGTAGGGCATAACTTGTTGTTTGAAAATCTTTGTGTTAAGTTTGCCTCCAAAGCAAGAGTTATAGAACATCTCATAAATCAACACACAATGTGGTAGTGTCAACACTTGCCCATTGGACATGACTTATTTTTTTGAGAGGTTCTTGGGCTAAGTCTTGTCTTATAGGCAAGGCTAATAGAGCATCACATAAATCAAGACATAATATGGTAGTGTCAACTCTTGTCTATGGAGTGTAATTTATGGGCTAAGTCTTGCCTCTAAGGCAAGAGTTATAGAATATCATAAATCAAGACACGATGTGTTAGTGTCAACTCTTGCCCATGAGATATAAGTTGTTGTTTGAAAGTCCTTAGTCTAAGTCATGCCTCTAAGGCAACAGGAGTTATAGAACATCTCAAAAATCAAGACACGATGTAGTAGTGTCGAATCTTGCCTATAGGACATAGCATGTTGTTTTAAAGTCGTACCTCTAAGGCAAAAGTTATAAAACATCTCATAAATCAAGACATAATGTGGTAGTGTCAACTCTTACCCATGGAGCATAACTTATCGTTTGAAAGTCCTATATTCATATAACATCTCATAAATAAAGACACAATCTGGTAGTGTCAAATCTTGCTCATGGGGCGTAACTTGTTGCTTAAAAGTCTTTGGGCTAAGTCTTGCCTCTAATTAAAGAGTTATAGAGCATCTCAAAAATTAAAACATAATGTGGCAGTATCAACTCTTACCCATGGGGCGTAACTTGTTGGCATGACCCGACTAGGGTCCTTGTCGTAATGGGCATCTCAAGTCTAACTAGGAGTGGAGACCACCCCCGATACCCAACCGAATCATTTAGCATATGCCCTGACTCGGATGAATTCCAAACATAAAACAAGATAGCATGTATTTGATTAATTTCAGACTCTGGGATAGGTCTATGACCGAGACCGACCCAAACGAGTCTAACTATCCCGAATCCAATAAATAACAAAAAAATAACCAAACCAAGTTCCATAACATACTATAAGATGATGGAACAGTGAGAAATTTAGTCCAACAGTATCAGCCCCAATACCAATGCCAATAGTAAGGCTGACACCAATGTCGATCCCGCCATACTAACCTATAGAAGTTCCACAAAAATCCTCTAACCAAAAAAAACAATATTCGATTAGGACATGCCCCCAACCATAGCCAAAACCAATATCCATAAGTAAATCAAAGTATGTAAAAATATCCATGAACATGAAATGGAGCCTTTAGGAAAGATGGAATCTCACCACTTCAATTCAAAAGTTGATCCTGAAATTCAATTACTATGCAGGAGGTGTAGAACAATCGGTTCCTGCATCGCATGGGGATACAGCCTCTCAAAGATGGGTTAGTAGGTAAACGCTAGTATGAACTCAGGATAAGGATAAAATAATGTCATCCAGTAAAACCAAGTAAACCAACCATATGCATACAAACCATACACACACATATATATATCCATACGGGGAAAGAAATCGGGTTTAGCATACATTTAAAACCATTAACCTGGGTATGTATAGCTTAACCATTCTAAAACCACCCACGGGCTAGTTGGGTCCAGTGTAACTCCCTGAACGGGCCCCGATGCATGTAGCCGCACGAATAAAAGATACCATAAGAGTAGGGGATTCCCAATTACCTGTCGCTCTTCATGTTATATATGTACAGTATACTTAGAGAATTCACGTGTACCTCATAGTATCATATATGATCGCCATGACCAACCCCTCATGTCGGCAAATATAAGTTTCTAGTTTTCGTTCGTTAAACTCCCACCTTCACGGTTAGCTATCACACCACGCCATTATTGCCCAATTAAAACCATTTCTAACAACCTAATCCATTATTCCATTTATTATTTATCAAGGCTATTAATAGTGGTATCGCCATACCGACTATAACTTGCAAGTATTGTCCTTAGCCAAACCTTAAAAGGTTAAGGGATTCCCGTGTACCCATTTACCAATTTAACTTGGAGGAGTCTCATGTACCCCATAAGTGTTCCATTATTATGTTTGCTTAGGGGAGTCCCATGTACCCCACAAGTTGTTCATTAGCATGTTTACTTGGGGAATTTCATTGTACCCTACAAGGATTTCAATTAACCATAACCATGACCACCAAACTATTCTATTTAACCATTCCAAACCATTTATACCATTTAGGGTTCCATTAACAAACTAGACCATGCAATAGTTCCATTAAAAAGTCCAACAATATAGTAAAAGCATCCACATAGGCTTTTTATCAAACATATTGGGGGCATAATGTTTACAAAATCAAAATCAACTACCAATTCCCCATTACCATGTAACAAAGTATCCAAACCACCAATTAAAACATGTAAATACATAATTATAAAATGGGAAACCATAACCTAACCATTATAACCAAAACCCTCGATATATATATTTGAAACCCAAATCATATAACAATTATTCCATGAAAAAAATTTACAAAATATGACTTTAGTTGGAACTAAAAATGATGGAAGGAGTACATGTCTTAAATTGAGTAGATGATGGAGAGAAATCACCAACACAAGCCCTAAATTGATCACCTTAGTGAAACCTTAGCCTTCCTTCACCCAAAAGCCTTAGAGAGGATTAGAAAGTGCTTTCTAAGTGTTAATGAATAGAATAATAGGAAAAATAACCTCCCAAGTTTGTTAAAAGTCGTGGGGCCTTAATATGTTAAGTGGAGAAATTCTAGATTACCCTTACTTAAACTGCATAAAATTCCCGTTAGGGATACGACTAACTATACTAGTCGTACCCTCCAATATGAGTGGTACCCACCACTCGTACCCTAGGCCTTCCCCTTGGACCCAACACTGTCCAAGGTACTACTTACCCAAACCATGTTGTACTTAAAGCATACGACCCGTACCTCTGAAAGAATAAAATCAATGAGGATTGAACACTGTCCACCATACGAGTCCATGGTACGACTCATACCCTAGCTTACGGCTCAAGGTGAGACACTAGTACTCAGATCCAATTTAAGCTACCAAGTCTAAGATTAAATGAAGGAAAAACCCCAAACCAAACGACCCGTATCCACCAATACGACTCGTATCCAAAAAGTCCCATCCATTCCAAAAATTAATCCAACCCACCAACCAACGCTGGTCAGTATACGACCAACCCAAATGAATTATACCCCAACATACGACTGGTACCGCTTAGTCATATCTTGTCCAAAAACTAGAAATCCAGGAAATTTTCTAAGGATCAAAAATCCAGGGTGTTATAGTCTCCCCCACTAGGAACATCGTCCCCGAATAACGGACAAGGTAAGGTAAACACAAGCATGATTCATTTGCATTATCAAATATGAATCCAACCTTTAACCAAGATAGAAAATAAAGATGCAAAGATATTAATCTTTCCTTTAACAAAGTTTGAAAACAAAAGTATGTTAAAGAAAACATAGCTTCCGCACGAATCCTCGGAGCAAAAAATAGATGTGGATACTTGGTCTTTATGTCCTCCTCCGCTTCCCATGTAGCCTCTTCCACCTTGTGGTTCTTCCATAGAACCCTGATCGAGGCCACATCCTTGGTCCGTAATTGACGAACCTATTTATCCAAGATCTCTACTGGTACCTCTTCATAAGACAGAGAATTCGAGATACCCAATCCAACCAAAGAAACAACTGAAGAAGGATCACCAATGCACTTCCTCAACATAGAGACATAAAATATCGGGTGAATGGGGCTCACACTAGAAGGAAACTTCAATTCATAAGCCACATTGCCAACCCTCCGTAAAATCGCATAAGGACCAACAAACTGGGGACTGAGTTTTCCCTTCTTACCAAACCGCATTACTCTCTTCATAAGAGATACCTTTAGGAACACCTTACCCCCAACTTCATACTTTAAGTCTCTATGCCTTACATCTGCATAGGATTTTTGGTGACTTTAGGTAGCTTTAAGCCTATCCTGAATTACCTTTACCTTTTTCATAGCCTGATAAATCATATTTGGACCAAACATATTCGTCTCACCCAGCTCAAACCACCTAATAGGAGATCTACACCTCCTATAATACAATGCCTTAAAAGTGGTCATTCCAATACTAGAATGATAACGATTGTTGTAAGCAAACTCTACCAAAGATAGATGCTCAACCCAATTGTAACCATAATCAATCACGCACGCCCGAAGTATATTCTCCAGTTTTTGAATATTCCTTTCTGCTTACCCATCCGTCTGAGGATGAAAAGAAGTACTCAGACTAACCTTAGTACCCAATCCCCTTTGAAAAGACTGCCAGAAGTGTGTTGAAAACTGTGTACCCCGATCAAAAATAATCAAAACAGGTATCCTAGGCAACTTTACAATCTCACGAAGGTACAACCTCACATAGTCCTCAGCTGTAAAATTAGTTCACACCGATAAAAAGTGAGCGAACTTGGTCATCCTATCCATGATGACCCAAATCAAATCAAATTGATTTTAAGACCAAGGAAAACCAGAAACGAAATCCATATTGATCACCTTTCATTTCCATTTGGGTAAATCTATTTCTTGATACAACCTATTAGCCCTCATGTGCTCAACTTTGACTTGTTGGCACATCAAGCATTTTCCCACAAAATTAGCCACATTTCTTTTCATACAACTCCACCAATATATATCCTTGAGATCATGATACATTTTTATCGAATCGAGATGAACAACGTAGCACGATTCATGCGCCTCAGCCAAAACCCTCTATTACAAATTGTAGACATTAGGAATACATAACCTCCCTTGGTACCATAAAGTATCATCACCACTGATCTCAAAGACTATCACCTTTTTCACACCAGTATCACTTTTGATTTTCACCAAGACAGGATCCAACACTTGCTTCTCCTTAATCTCTGTACCAAGAGATGATCAAATTATTTCTTGTACTATTATACCACCATTATTGGAGTCCAAGAGACAAACTCTAAGATTAGCCAAGCGGTGAATATCATTCACCAATTCCCGCTTCCCCTGATCGACATGGGCTAAAATCCCCATGAACAATCTGCTCAGAGCATCAGCAACCACATTAGCTTTACCTGGGTGGTAGTGAAGACTCATATAATAGTCTTTGAGAAGCTCCAACCATCTTCTTTTCCTGAGATTTAGCTCCTTCTGAGTGAACACATACTGTAAACTCTTATGATCAGAAAAGATGTCCACGTACAGTACATACAAAGAATGCCGCCCAATTTTCAAAGCAAAAACCACCACTAAAAGCTCCAAATCATGAGTAGGATCATTTTTCTCATGCACCTTCAACTACTTGGAAGCATAGGTTATAACTTTTCCTTGTTGCATCAAAATACAACCAAGTCCCACCCAAGAAATATCACAATAAACCTCAAACCCCTCATTACCTTCGAGCAATTTGAAAATTGGAGCCGATGGTAGCTTATCCTTGGGCTTCTCGAAACTCCCTTCACACGCATCCGATTAAGAAAACTTCACCTTCTTATGAGTCAACTTAGTCAATGGGGCAGATATCAAAGAAAAACCTTCCATAAACCTCCTATAATACCTATCCAAACATAAGAAGCTTCAAATATCTGTAGGAGTCGTGGTTTTAGGCCATCTTTTCACCATAGCCACCTTATGCAGATCCACTACTAGAAATAATATGGCCTAGTAAATTCACAGCATTCAACCAAAACTCACACTTGGAGAACTTGGCAAACAACTGCTTTTCTTTAAGGTCTACAATATCACACGAAAGTGATTAGCATAATCCACCTCACTCTTAGAATAAACTAAAGTATCATTAATGAACATAATGACAAAAAGATCCAGAAACTTTCGGAAAACCTTGTTCGTCAAATCCATAAATATCGTCAGGGCATAAATCAAACCAAATGACATAAACAAGAACTCAAAGTACCCATACCAAGTTTGGAAAGTAGTCTTAGGGATATCAAACTCCCTAATCTTAAGATGATGATACCCAGACCGAAGATCTATCTTAGAAAAGAACTTGGCACCATGCAACTGATCAAACAAGTCATCTATTCTTGGAAGAGGATACTTGTTCTTAGCCGTTACCTTATTCAACTGCCGATAGTCAATGCACATCCAAAGGGAACCATCTTTCTTGTGCATAAATAATACCGGTGCACCCCGCGGGGATACACTAGGACTAATGAAACCCTTATCCAAAAACTCCTTAAGTTGCTCCTTGAGTTCCCTCAAATTATCAAGAGCCATTCTATAATAAGGAATAGATATTAGACGAGTGTCCAGAACTAAATCAACACCAAACTCAATCTCCCTATCCAAAGAAACGCCAGGAAGATCATCTGAAAAAACCTCAAGAAACTCACCACCGAAAATAAATGTAAAGAAGGACCTTCCGAGTTAGAATATTTAACCCAAACCAAATGATAGAGACTCCCTTTGGAGATTAATCTTTGAGCTCTAAGATAAGAAATAAACCTTCTCCTAGGAGCTAGGGAACCACCCTCTCACTCAATAACTAATTCACCAGGGAACCTAAATATAACCTTACGACTCTGACAATCTAACTACGCATAACAAGAGTGTAACCAATCCACCCCGAGAATAACATCAAAATTTACCATATCTAGTTCAAATAATTCCATAAAAGGCTACCTACTACCAATAGATACCACACACCCTTTATAGACCCTTTTAGCAACAACAGAGTCACCTACCGAGGTAGGAACAAAAAAAAATCTAATATAACCTCGAGATTAAAACCAAAATACAAAACCACAAATAGGGTACCATAAGAGAGAGTGGACCCTAGATCAAGCAAACAATACACATCACTAGAAAAAAGTTGTAACATCCAGTCATGATATCAGGTGATGCCTTAAACTCCTGTCGAGATGTAAAAGCATATAACCTATTCCAAACAGCACCAGTACCAGAAGCAGGAGCAGATGCCAAAGCAGCACCACTAGTTACTGGAGTAGAAGATAAAGCAATCAAAGCTTTGACCTCTCCCGAAGCACTCTTACTAACCGAATAGTTTCTAAGCATATGGCCTGGCTGACTAAATTTAAAACATTTGTCCCTCCCTTCATTACAAAATCCCCAATAAATACGACCACAGAACCGACAAGGAGGGCATGAAGAAGCCGACTGTGCCCAGCTCGCCTGAGATTGGGCACCTTGTGCCAAATAATTATCATCATCATGCTGACGCCAATCACCTAAAGGCTTCGGGTAAGGAGCACTAGCAGAAGAGAAGGAAACAAAACTCCCCCACTTCTTCTTTGGCCACTTACCGCCATCCCGACTACCTTGTTGTTACCCAACACCTTGTTTAGAAGACCTAAAATTTTTACTGTCTTTTCCCAAATTCAGCTTACTTCCTCTTTTCTTCCTCCACCTGTTTCATATGAACCATCAACTATACATATCCATATCCTTGATCAACAATGTATCTTACTTTCAAGGATCAAATCCTGAGATAGTCCAGAAGTGAACTTTCTAATCTTTGCCCTTGTATCGGACATTAATTCCAGAGCATACCTTGACAGCTGATGAAATTTCAAGCCATATTCTTTGACTGGTATTTTCCCTTGTCTTAGATTGATAAATTCCTCTGTCTTCACTTCTCTCAACTTCTAAGGAAAGAAGCGATCCAAAAAAATATTTGAGAAAGTCTCCATAAGGATATCTAATCAATATCACCTCTATCCTTATCCAATTTCTCATACTACTAGTACGCAACATCCTTGAGCTGATAAGCTACAAAATTTACCCCTTTCACGTTTGTGGCCCGCATCACCTAAAATATCTTCTCTATTTTATCCAAGAAATCCTTTGGATCCTCCTCCACCTTCACACCAGTAAAAGTAGGAGGATTCATCTTCATAAATAGGTGAACCCTTGTGGCCTCAGCAGATGAAACACCAGATGCATCCCACTAAGCCTGAGCAGCAACCAACTAAGCAATAGTATGAATCTATTGATGAAATTACACATTTATCACCTCACCTTAAAGAGGACTAGTAGCAACCAGGGGAACTCCAGAAATATCAGGGATTGGACCCTAGACCGAGTATGGATTCTATGTGTCCCTTCCATATTGTCTTCAGATGGGACAGAAGAGTTTCCTTGTGTTCCAGATCATCGAGGCATAGTGTAACAAGTGAACAATTTAGGATTAGAGAAGATTCCAGGACTTAGACTCCAAGCTTGAGAATAAAATACCAAGAAAGTGAAATATTCCTAAATGCATTGTAGCCTCTCCCTTATAAGTGTGGCACGCTACAAACCCTTAAAAGAGACTCTACTAGACATAAATTTATGGACTCACAAGTGGCTATAAAACTAAAGCTCTAATACCAACTTGACACGACCCGACCAAGGTCCTTGTCATAATGGGCATCTCAAGTCCAACCAGGATCGGAGACCACCCCCGATACCCAACCCAACCATCCATCATATGCCCTGAGTTGGATAAATTCCAAATATATAACAAGATAGTGTGTATTAGTACTAATCTAAACTCTGGGATAGGTCTAAGATCGAGACCAACCCAATAAGACCAACTATCCCAAATCTAACCAATGACCATAATCAACCAAAATCGTAAGCTAAAACCAAAATAATAACCAAACCATATTCCATAACATAATATAAAATGATGAAACAGTGTGAAATTTACTCCAACAAGATTAGCCCCAATACTTATGCCAATACTAAGGCTGACACTAATATCGATCCTGCCCATACCAACCCATAGTAGTTCCATAAAAGCCTCTAACCAAAAGAAAACCAATATCTGATTGGAACATGCCCCCAACCATAGCCAAAACCAATATCCATAAATAAACCAAAGTAGGTAAAAACATCCATGAACATGAAATGGAGCCTTCCGAAAAGATGAAAGCTCACCATATCAATCCAAAAGTAGATCCAAAAATTCGATCACTATGCAAGAAGAGTAGAATGGTCGGTTTCTGCATCACGTGGTGATACAGTCTCTCAAAGATGAGTTAGTGGGTAAACACTAGCATGAACTCAGGATAATAATAAAATAATATCATCTAATAAAACCAAGTAAACCTACCATATGTATACAAACCATACATATTATAACCATTCTCGAAAAGAGAACCAGGCTTAGCATGGATTTAAAAATATTAACCTGGGTATGTATAGCTTAACTGTCCTAAAACCACCCATGGGATAATGGCTCCAGTGTAACCCCATGAACGGGCCTCGTTGCATGTAGCCGTACGAACTGGAGATACTATAAGAGTAGGGAATTTTTGAGTACCCTTCTCACTCTATGATACATATGTACAGTGTACTTAGAGGATTCTCGTGTACCTCATAGTATCATATATGGTTGCTATGACCAACCTCTCATATCAGCAAATATGAGTTTTTAGTGTTTGTTCGTTGAACACCCACCTTCATGGTTAGCTATCACACCCCGCCATTATTACCTACTTAAAACCATTTCCAACCAACCAATCCATTATTTTATTTATTATTATCCAAGGCTATTAATAGTGGTATCGGCATACCGACTTTAACTTGCATGTACCCATTTACCAAGTTAACTTGGGTGAGTCCCATGTACCCCACAAGTGTTCCATTATATATTCGTTTGGGGGAGTCCCATGTACCCCACAAATTATTCATTAACATGTTTACTTGGGAAATTCCATTGTACCCCACAAGGAGTTTAATTAATCATGACCATGATCACCAAACCATTCCATTTAACTATTCCAAATGATTTAAACTATTTATACCATACAGGGTTCCATTACCAAACCAAACAATGGAATAGTTCCATTGAAAGTCCAACAATATAGTAAAAGCAATCTCATAGGGATTTTATCAAACCTATTGGGGACATAGTGTTTCCAAAACTAAAATTAAATACCAATTAACCATTCCCATGCAACCAAGTATCCGAACCACTATTAAAACATGTAAATACATAATTAAAACATGAAAAAACTATAACTAAGCCATTATAACCAAAAACCCCAACATTTATTTAAAAACTCAAAATCATATAACAATTATGCCATGAAAACAATTTACAAAATATGACTTTAGTTGGAACTAACAATGAGGAAAGGAGTATATGCCTTAAATTGAGTAGATGATAGAGAGAAATCATCAACACAATCCCCAAATTGATCACCTTAGTAAAACCCCAGCCTTCCTTTACCCAAAAGCCTTAGAGAGGATTAGAGAGTGTTTTCTAAGTGTTAATGAAATAATAGGAAAAATAACCTTTTATGTGTGTTAAAAGTTGTGGGGCCTTAATAGGTTAAGTAGGGAAATATCCAGATTTCCCTCACTTAAACTGCATAAAATTCCCATCAGGGCGTATGACTAACCATACCAATCGTACCCTCCAATATGAGTGGTACCCACTACTCGTACCCTAGGCATCCCCCTTAGACCCAACATTATCCTAGGTACGACTTACCTAAACTAAGTCGTACCCAAAGCATACGATCCGTACCTTTGATCCATACCCCTGGAAGAATAGAATTAAAGAGGATTAAGCATAGTCTACCATATGAGTCCATAGTATGACTCGTACCCTAGCTTACGGCTCATGATGGGCCACTCATACTCAAATCCAAGTTAAGTTACCAAGTCTAAGATTAAGTGACGGATAAAACCCAAACCAGGCAACCCGTATCCACTAAGTTACATCCATTCCAAAAACTAATCCAACCCACCAACTAACACTGATCAATATATAACCAACCCATACATACTGTACCCTAACATACGACTGGTACCCCTTAGTCATATCTTGTCCAAAAACCATAAATCCAAGAAATTTTCTAAAGGTCAAAAATCCAGGGTGTTATGGGAACCATCCTTCTTGTGCACAAATAATACTAGTGCACCCCACACGGATACACTAGGACAAATAAACCCCTTATCCAGAAGATTCTTAAGTTTCTCCTTGAGTTCTCTCAACTTAGCTAAAGTCATTTTATATGGAGTAATAGATATTGGACGAGTGTCCAAAACCAAATCAATACCAAACTCAATCTCGCTATTCGGAGGAACGTCAGGAAGATCATCTGGAAAGACCTCAGGAAACTCATTTACCACCAGAACCAAATGTAAAGAAGGACCTTCGGAGTTAGAATATTTAACCCAAACCAAATGATCAACACACCCTTTGCAAATTAATCTACGAGCTCTAAGATAAGAAATAAACTTTCCCCTAGGAGCTAAGGAACCACCCTCACACTGAATAACTGATTCACCAAAGAACCTAACTACAACCTTACGGGTCTGATAATCTAACAATGCATAACAAGAGTGTAACCAATCCATCCCCAGAATAACATCAAAATCCATCATATCTAGTTTAAACAAATCCATCAAAGTCTTCCTACTACTAATAGATACCACACACACACTATAGACCCTTTTCGCAATAATAAAGTCACCTACCAGGGTAGAAACAGAAAAAGGATAAAAAACCTTGGGATTAAAACCAAGATACATAGCAACAAATGGGGTCACATAATAGAGAGTGGACCCTACATTAAGCAAGCAATACACATCATAAGAAAAGAGTTATAATATACCATTCACGATATTAGGTGATGCCTCAAAATTCTATCGAGATGCAAGAGCATAACCTATTTCAAATAGTACCAGTACCAAAAGTAGGGGTAGATGCCGGAGCAGCACCACTAGATGAAGGATCAGAAGATGAAGCAACCGAATCTTTGATCGCTCTCGAAGCACCCTTACCAACTGGATAGTTTCTGAGCATATGGTCTGGCTGACCACATTTAAAATACTTGTCCCTCCCTTCATCATAAAATCCCCAATGAAGATGGCCACAGAACCAACAAGGAGGTCATGAAGAAGCTGATTGTATCCCGCTCGCCTAAGATTGGGCATCCTGTGGCCGAAAATTATTACCACTTTGTTGACGCCTATTACCCAAAGGCTTTGGGTAAGAAGCACTCACAAAAGAGAAGGATCCAGAACTCCCTTACTTCTTCTTTGGCCACTTACCACTATCCCGACTACCTTATTGTTGCCCAATACTTTGTTCAGAAGACGTAAACTTCTTACTCTATCTTTCCCTAAATTCAACTTGCTTTCTCTTTTCTTCTTCCACCTGTTTCATATGAACCACCAACCTAGACATATCCATATCCTTGATCAGCAATACAATCTTGCTTTTAAGGATTAAATCCTAAGATAGTCTAGAAGCAAACTCTCCCATCCTCACCCTTATATCAAACACCAATTTTGGAGCATAGCTTGATAGTTGATGAAATTTTAAGGCATATTCCTTGACTGATATTTTCCCTTATCTCAGATTGACAAATTCCACCACCTTCACTTTCCTTGGTTCCTAAGAAAAGAAGCGATCCAGAAAAGCATTTGAGAAAGTCTCCTATAAGGACAACTATTCAACATCACCTCTATCCTTATGCCACTCCTCATACCACTAGTATGCAATATCCTTGAGCTAATAAGCTGTAAAATTCATCCATTTCACGTTCATAGCCTACATCAACCTGAATATCTTCTCTATTTCATCTAAGAAACCCTTTGGATCCTCCTCTACATTCACACCAGTAAAAGTACAAGGACTCATCTTCATAAACTGGCCAACCCTTGTGGCCTTAGTAGATGAAACACCAGATGTATCTCGATCATCTTGAGCAGCAACCAACATAGCAATAGCATGAATCGATTGACGAAATTTTGCATTTGTCACCTTGCCCTGAAGAGCACTAGTAGCAACGGGTAGAACTCCAAAAATATCCGGGATTGGACCCCCTAGACCGAGTATGGATCCTTTATATCCCTTCCATATTGTCCTTAGATGGGACAGAAGAGTTTTTTGTGTTCCAGATCATCCAGGCATGATCTAAAAAGCGAACATATTAGGATTAGACAAGATTCCAAGACTTAGACTCCAATATTGAGAATGGAATACCAAGAAAGTGAAACATTCCTGAATATCTTTTAGCCTCTCCCTTATGAGTGTAGCGTGCTACACACTCTTTAAAGAGACTCTACAAGACATGGCTTTGTGAACTCCCAATTGACTATGAACCTAAAGCTCTGATAGCAACTTTACATGACCCGACCAGGGGCCTTGTCGTAATGGGCATCTCAAGTCCAACCAGGACCAAAGACCACCCTCGATTCCCAACCTAACCATCTAGCATATGCCCTGAGTCAGATGAATTCCAAACATATAACAAGATAGCATGTATTTGCTCAAATCCAGACTCTGGGATAGGTCTTTGACCGAGATCGACCCAAAGATACGACTTACCCAAACTAAGTTATGCCCAAAGCGTACTACCTATACCTTTTACTCATACCCCTGGCAGAATAGAATCAAAGAGGATTGAACACTGTCCACCATACGAGTCTATGGTACGACTCGTACCCTAGCTTACGGCTCATGGTGAGCCACTCATACTTAGATCCAAAGCTACCAAGTGTAAGATTAAGTAAAGGAGAAATCCCAAACCAGACGACCCATATCCACCAATATGACTCGTATTTAACAAGTTGCATCCATTTTAGAAACCAATCCAACCCACCAGCTAACACTGGTCAGCATACGACTAACCCATATGAACTGTACCCCAATATACGAAGCCCTTAGTCATATCTTACCCATAAACCAGAAATCTAGAAAATTTTCTAAGGATCAAAAATCCAGGGTGTTATATTTGTTGTTTGAATGTCCTTGGGTTAAGTCTTGTCTCTAAGGCAAGAATTATAGAACATTTCATAAATCAAAATACAATGTGGTATTGTTAACTCTATAATAGATCTATTTAGTTACCTATTTAAGTTACCCAATTTATCCGCGCCCCCTACAATTAGTATCAGAGCCTATGTTGTTTAAAGTTACAGAAGTAGTATATATTTAGACTTATTTGATTAATTTATATTCGAAATAATTTGATTAATTTATTAATTATGATAAAATTAGATCTAGATATCTACCAAAATATTATAAATATTGTATAGATGAATAACGTACAAAAACCACAACAATATAAAGAATTAAGAAAAATAATAGCTGAAAAACGTAAAGAATTAAAAATAAGGATAGAAAGACTATAGTAAAACATAATTGTCGGAGTTAGTAAAAATTCAATAAATGCACAAAAGAAAGAAATATCAAATTTAGAATCAATAATAGATAGTCTAGAATATATATATATATATATATCAACATAACCTATATACATTTAAATAAAATGAACAAAGAAAAATTTATAATAGATGAAAAAACATATGAAAATCATGAAGAATTAAAAATAAAAATAGTATTCTCTAATTTAGGAAGAAGATACAAGAAAATAGGTGAACATTTACATTTAATGTTAGAAAAAAAAATTAGAAGATAAGTTGGCAGTCATGGTAAGAATAGAAAGAGAAAACGAAGAGATAGACAGAAAAAAGAAAATAGATAAAATAAAACAACAAACCACAGAAGAAATACGAAAAATAGAAGAAACTAAAAATAGTAGGATTGTTGAATTAGAAAAAGAACAACAAATGCTAAAAGATTTGTATGAAAAAAGACAGAAAGAAAAAGAATAAAAAGATAAAGAACAAAAATTATTAATTGAGATAAATCAATTTAAAGAAAAATTAGAAGGAGAAAATAAAGAATTAGAAACCAGTGAATTAGAAATAAATACAATAGATGCCAAAGAAACAGATAATTATGACTCGGAAGATGGTGAAACAAATACAGAAATTCTAGAAAACATAGGAAAACTAGAAATTAATGAAAAACAAGACGTAATTAATAAAGAAAATCTAGAACTAATAAATACGGAAGTAAATACTCTAGATAGAAATATAATACCTAGTATATCAGAAATAAGAAAACCAACATATAATTACAAAAGTAAGTTTAAAAGATATAATCCAAAGGATGAATATAATAAATGGACACCAAAACAAATAATTAATTACAACTTTTTAGATTTAGACTGTGTAATAGACACAAATAAAATAATACAATTATGGGTAGGATACATGTCAAAATAATTATTAGATAATAAAATAGATACGACAAACACACCAGAATATATAGAAAAGACATTAATAGGAATAGTAAAATTATGATTTTTAAACCTAGCCGAAGAAAGTAAAAAGGTATTAATATCTGATAATAAAACAGAAGGAACATCAACAACTACTAAAATATCACCAACAAAAATATGAAATACCTATAAGAGATGATGAATTTAGCAGTTTGACAACAGAAGAAGCAGAACAAAATAAACAAAAAGATATAAATAGAAATTTAATATTATAACTAGCAATATGCAATATGTGCTATATAGATGAGTATACGTGCGCATTTAAAGAATATTATTATAAAAGAATATATAATATAGAAGAAAGTAAAGAATAAAAAAATTATATTTTAGTAAATTACCTGAACCATTTAGTTCAAAAATAATAAAGAGTTGGGATGATGTAAAAATAGTAGATACCCTAGGAGCAAGAATAAAATTTTTACAAAAATGGTACAGAAATCTGTGTGAAAAATATAGAAAAGAAATAAAAATGAAAAAAACATTAATAAAAAATTTAAAATTTTGCAAAGATAAAATAGCACCTCAATTTGGATGTGAAGAAAGATATTATAAGAAAAGAAAAAGACATAAGAAATACAAAAAATATAAATATAAATATAAGAAACCAAGAAAAAGATATTATGTAAAAAATCATAAACATAAAAGACCATATAGGAAAAAGAAATCTATAAAAGAATGTACTTGTTATAATTGTGAAAAACTAGGATATTTAGCTAGAAATTGTAAAATGCCTGAAGATCCAAAAAAGAAACAAATATCAGAAATAAAGATAGAAAATGAAGAATATATGCAGATAGATTATATAGATTATGAATTAGAAAGTGACGATAATATATATGAAATTTCGGAGAATGAAACAGATAATGAAATAGATAGTGAATTAGATGAATCAAATGACTGAAGAAGATATACAAATGAACCAAATAATTGAAGAAGATATAAAAATAATAACAAAGGAAGAATATTTAAATGAAGAAGGAACAGATCAAAAAATAATATTTGATAATAATATATTTGACGAAATAAAAGGAAAAGAGTTAGACCTAAGTGTAGATAAAATATTTAAAATACCAACAATAAAAAATATATTTAGTAGAAAAAAAGAAGAATACTACATAGTAAGCCAAAAGGAACATGTAATAGATTGTAGATATGCAAAAGGTAGAGCTAGTATACCACTAGTAACAAAAAGAATGATCAATAAAAAAATAAACGATATAAAAAATAAAGACCCAATAAAATATGTACACCTTGGAGGAACAGAGATATTGATAAAAGCATGTTTTAGAGAAGGAATAGATACACCAATAGAACTATATTTAGCAGATGATAGAATTATAAAACCTATAGAAAAAAGTATAATAACTGCCATAAAAGGAAATTTAATATACCAAAAATTTAAATTTATAATAAGTGTGAATTATTCAGTAGCAATAACAGATTAAAATATAGATAAATCATTAGTATTATATTGGAAAATATCAGGAATAGAACTAACCCCAGGAAGTCAAATATTTACAGCAAGATGTAAACGTCTATACGTATTAACAACAAAACATAAAATAACAGGAAAAAATAAAATTAATAAAATACAAATAGAAAGTACTTTCGAACAATTTGTAAAAATAATTGATAATAGTGATTATAGTTACAAAGACATAGATATAGAAGAAGATTTAGAAATAATAAATGATAGAATAAGTAACACAAAAAGAATAGCTCATGAAAAACCAGAATCATCAAGCTCATAAAAAAGAACAAGTTATGAAACAACTTCAACAGTTACTTTAAATCAATATTACATAACATGAACAATAAATGAAAAGGAATATTTAATACCCTTAAACGCAGGACAAAAAGGAAATTATATAGCAAAATATCTAGTAAAAAATGAAGAAATAAAATCTAATAGTAATATATGCCCAGATCTACCAAGGAGTCTAATAAACATTAAAGAAATAGCTGAAAAGGAAATAATAATAGGAGTTAGAAAAATAAAAATAGAATTTGAAATAAAGGAAGATATGCAAAAAGCAGGCATAATATTAGGAATGAAATGGTTAGAGCAAGTAAAATCATACAATATAGAACATGCACAATTATCTATAACATATAATAAAGAAAGATTGTTCATAAAAAGAGCTTTAACATGATATGAAAATATATGTACTTGTAAAAATAATAGCAGAAGGATATTATAATAGGTATTATACACCTATGATAGATACAGGAGCAGAAGCAAACTTATGTAGATACAACTGTTTATCAGAAAGTAAATGGTATAAATTAAAAACACCAATAGTAGTCAAAGGATTTAATAATGAAGGAAGCTTAATTACATATAAAGCTAAAAATGTAAAAATATAGATATGGGATGAAATAATAACAATAGAAGAAATTTATAATTATGAACTAACATCAAAAAATATGCTTTTAGGAATGCCATTTTTAGATAAATTATACCCACATATAATAACTAAAACAGATTGGCGGTTTACAACACCATGTAAACAAAAAGTAAGAGCAAAAAGAGTTATTAATAAAATAAGAAAGAAAACTGATTGGATAAAAGAAAGTGGAAAATTATCCAAAAGTTAGAAAATACAAAAAATACAGAAGACACAGTAGAAATAGTTGTATTTTCGATAAATAAAAAAGAAATAACTATATTTTCAATAGATACGGTAGAAATAATAAAGAAAAAATTAAGACAATTATATAGTGAAGATCCATTAAAAGGATGGAAAAAACATAAAACTATTATAAAAATTGAATTAATAGATAAAAATAGCATAATAACTCAAAAACCATTAACATATAATTTTGACAATTTAAAAGAATTTAAAATGCATATAGATGAATTATTAAAGAAACAATATATAAAAAAAAATAATAGTAAACACAATATTTCAGCATTTATAGTAAATAAACATAGTGAACAAAAAAGAGAAAAAAGTAGAATGGTTATTGATTATAGAAACCTAAATGCAAAAACTATGACATATAATTATCTAATACCAAATAAGATACTAAAAATAAGACAAATACAAGGATATAATTATTTTAGTAAATTTGATTGTAAATCAGGATTTTACCACTTAAAGTTAGATGAAAATTCTAAGGAATTAACCACATTTACGGTACCACAAGGATTTTATGAATGAAACGTATTACCATTTGGTAATAAAAATGCACCAGATAAATACCAACACTTTATGGATAATTATTTTAAACAATTACCTAATTGTATAGTATACATAGATGATATACTACTATATACAAAAACTAAAGAGGAACATTTAAAATTATTAGAACAATTTACAGATATAATAGAAAAATCGGGAATAAGTTTAAGTGAAAAGAAAACCAAAATTATGAAAAACCAGATAGAGTTTTTAGGAATACAAATAGACAAAAGTGGAGTAAAAATGCAACAACATATAGTACAAAAAATAATAAATTCAAAAGAAGAATTAGATACAAAAAAAAAAGAAATTACAATCATTTATAGGATTAATAAACCAAGTAAGAGAATATATACCAAAATTAGCAGAAAACCTAAAGCCTTTACAGAAAAAATTAAAAAAGGATATAGAATATAATTACAACGAAGAAGATAAAAAATAAGTTCAGAAAATAAAAATACTTTGTAAAGAGTTACCAAAATTACAATTCCCAAACGAAAATAAAAAAATGACATATATAGTAGAAGTAGATGCTAGTGAATATAGTTATGGAGGAGTACTTAAATATAGATATGAAGAAGAAAAATTAGAAAATAATTGTAGATACTACTCAAGTACGTTTAATGAAAAATTTGAAAATCATTGTAGATACTACTCAGGTACGTTTAATGAAACAGAAATAAAATAGGAAATAAAAAAAAAATTATGTTCATTATATAAATGTTTATTAGCATTTGTGTCATATATTGTATATAACCAGTTTATTGTACGGGCAGATAATACACAGGTACGTTGGTGGTTAACAAAGAAAATACAAAATTCAGTTACAACAAAATAGATTCGGAGACTAGTATTAAATATATTAAATTTTACATTTACAATTGAAGTAATTAGTACTAACAAAAATGTTATTGCAGATTACATATCAAGACAAAGCTACACAGACTGATATAATAGAAGATGATGTTTTAGAAAAAATACTCAAAACCCTAACTACGCTTTCAATGAAAGTGGACAGTATGGGTAATGAAATAGAAAAGCTAAAGACTAATGAAGTTAAACTAAAGTCTAAAGCTATGAATCAGCTAACTCAGCAGTATCCAGAACTATGTCGATCGGAAGACAATAAAATTTCAGAGCTAAAAGAAGACGTTGGGACACTCCATAAAACCCATAATGTTTATCAATCTACAATTGCAGGTACAAGCAAAGAAGTTAGTGGACAAAGATACCAGAAAATGAACATGAATAAGATATTTGAAAAACCATTTATACCAAAAACACAAAAAGACCCGTTGTACATACCCCACAAATTACCACATATCGAGAAAGTTTGAACCAAGATAAAAAAGCCTATAACTATATAATCCGAGCATACATAGAAAATATCCACAAAATACTGACTTATCTAAAACTTAAACCCAGAGCCACAGATATCCAAGAACCAAATACGAACTACATAACCCAAAAATTACAAGGTCACAACAAGTTAATCGCACTACCTAAAACCAACCCAACCTTAGCTAAAACTTATTTCAGTTATGGATTATTAAATACCGTATATACCCAAGATGGAGATGAACTATTAGCTATACCAGAATTACATAGAGCATTCACCATTTATAACAGAATAACCAAAGGGAATTTATTTTTTATAAAGTTTTATACTGCACCAATAGAGATAATATATGACGAAATCAAACCAGTTATACAAATTGTAAAAATAGGATTAACCAGAGATATGATTATACTGGAAGATATTGTTCAGCAGCCAAAGATACCTAAAATTGAGATACCTGATTTTTATGCAAATAAACAACTTATTGGAATAGCTACGATTGTTCAGGAATTAGCAAATAATTATATCAATGGAAACCCAATATGGATCTATTATTCAAAAGATCATCAAATGATTTATTCAAATTCAAGAAAGCTACAACAAAAAGATATGGAAGATGCTAGACAATGGATTCTGACATTACTCAACCCAGAGAAACAACCAACTGCAAGAGCAATTAGGGAAGGATTTATTTCAGAAGAATTATTAACAAGATATTGCAAGATAATTGGACATAAATATCCAGACCATCAATGTTCGAGATGCAATGGAGAAGATAATATTATCCCAGAAGTTCAAATGAAATAAGATAAGAACGCCAGCTGGAAGATAGAAAAAAGATAAGAAGCAACGGAGTAATGATGGAATAAAGACAAAAAACAAGATAATAAAAGATAGAAAGTGACATGTATAGTTTTGAAATTTTGTTACATAAATTGTTTAGTTTTTGACTTTTTGGCCAAAGTGCCATTATTGGTTTTTTATTTTTTAGTCTTAAGATTTTTTTTCTTTTGTAAAGATAGGACCTAGTTTTTGTCTTATTATACTAGTCTAGTTTAGTCTATGTCCTTTTCTACCATTGAAAAGGAAGACTTTTTTTGTAAAAAGTAGGAATAGTATAGTTTATATGTAAAAAATGTGTGAAGTAGGAATAGTTTATTTCCTTCTATAAATATGTAAGTCATTCGGCAAGATAAAGGCAAGACTTTCATGTGTTGAAAGTAAGCCTTCTCTTTTGTTCACCAAAATTTTTTTTGAATATTTAATAAAAAATAGATATATTTCCAAGGAAAAGCTATGGATAAACAAAGCCCAGAATTATCAAACCTACCAGAACAGATATATTTATTTATGATTATGAATAGCTAAATTCATAAATTTCTGACAATCATGATATGATAAAATAAGTTCATGATAGTTACTTTTTAGTAGAATTATTTGAAGAATAATATGTTACAAAGTTTATTAGCAAAGAGAAAAAGGAGAAAAATTTCTAAGAACTATGTCATGCTAAAAGTGAAACCGGTGAGGCAAGAAAGCCGTGATGGGGATAGCCAGAGTACAGACACTGTTTATGGGAAAAGTATCCAGATTATCATGCTAATAGTGACCGAAGAACATGTTATTTAAGAATAATCTAGTATATAGTAATCTAAAATGATCATATTTTGTTATGTGTATGATTGAAGGGAATATTTTGAAAAAGGCATCATATGAAAAATGAATACTTATTTATCTGATGAAATAGTAGATAAATTTAAAATACTTGTTTTGTATGTACTTAAGGATATAGAAATTATAGATATAAGAAAAATCATATTGGAAAAAATATTTGGTAAATATTTTATAACTAAAATAAATTACATACCACACCTACCTACCTACTCTTGCAAATACCTACATACCAAACCTACACATCAACCATGATAAATTATGTATATTTAGAATATTGGAAAATGGATATAAAAAATATATAATTAGTAGAAAAACTAATGAAAACCAATCTAGAAAAATATATGAGAACTAAGGATATAAAATATATAGAATTACTTAATGAAAATATGCAAGAATTATTAAGATTAAAACAAACAACTAATAAATACTATGATAAAGCATTTAAGTACTAAAATCCAATTTCAAGTTATCCAAGTTATTCGTAAAAAACCTAAGCATCATATGAATAATATAACAAGTTATATATCTGATGAAATTAAGATACTTGTTTTATATATCATAAAAAGACTTAGAAATAGAAGACATAAAGAAAATAATATGGGAAAAAATATTTAATTTTGAAGATGAGTTACTAAATACTAATTGGATAGAAGATGAATTAGAAAATATAGATTTTTATGGTAGAAATTATTATTCAGATAGTTATTATTCAGATAGATATTACACAGATTAAAAATGTTAGAATATATTAACAGAGTTAGAGAAAAAAAAAGTTGGCTATACGAAGAAATTAATTATAGAAACTAGCTTAGAAGAGAAAGAGAACAATTACAAGAAAGATTAATTTGGATAAATAAAACCATAAAACAACTAGAATTAAAAGATAGTTTAGAATACGATTTAGACATAAAATTATTCATAGAAGAAAAAGACAGGATAATTAATGAAATAGATAACCTAGAATTTAATATCAGATATAGTACAATTAGAATAAGTTATTATAAAGAAATTTGCAGTATCACAACTACTTTAAGATAAAATGATATACTATAAGTATTTAAAATATTGGAGACAAGATATGGAATAAATAAGATTAGCAGAAATACTTCTAAAAGAAAATTTAATTGAATATTTTGGAACAAAAAGATATAGAATAGTTAGAATACCTTTAAAATAATATACAAGAATTACTAAGACTAAGAGAAAAATCCAAAAAATATTACAGTAAAGCATTTAATCAAATACCATTTAATCACCCCCTAGCATATGAATATCAATAAAACTAAAATAAATAAATTAAAAATAAAAATGTTTAGAAAAGTTAAGAAACATCCATACACAAATAAAAATAGATCCGTTAGAGTTATAATATATCTATTTAAGTTATCCGCACCCCCTCCAATTGATATCAGAGCCTATATTGTTTAAAGTTACGGAAGTAGTATATATTTGGATTTATTTGATTAAATTATTAATTATGATAAAATAAGATTTAGATATCCACCAAAATATTTTAAATATTTCTTAGATGAATAACGAACGAAAATTACAAAATGTAAAGAATTAAAATAAATAATAGTTGAAAAACGTAAAGAATTAAAAATAAGAATAGAAAGACTACAGTATAACATAATTGTCGGCGTTAGTAAAAACTCAATAAATGCACAAAAAAAAATATCAAATTTAGAATCAACAATAGATAGTCTAGAATATATATATCAACATAACCTATAGACATTTAAATAAAATGAACAAAGAGGAATTTATAATAGACGAAAAAAATGAAAATCACGAAGGATAAAAAATAAAAATAGTATTCTCTAATTTAGGAAGAAGATATAAGAAAATAGGTGAACATTTATATTTAATGTTAGAAAAAGAAAATTAAAATTAAAAGATAAGTTGGCAATCATAGTAAGAATAGAAAGAGAAAATAAAGAGACAGACAGAAAAAAAGAAATAGATAAAATAAAACAACAAACCACAGAAGAAATATGAAAAATAGAAGAAACTAAAAATAGTAGGATTGCTGAATTAGAAAAAGAACAACAAATGCTAAAAGACCTGTATGAAAAAAGATAGAAAGAAAAAGAAGAAAAAGATAAAGAACAAAAATTATTAATTGAGATAAATCAATTTATAAAAAAATTAGAAATAAAAAATAAAGAAACAGAAACCAGTGAATTAGAAATAAATACAATAGATGCCAAAGAAACAGATAATCATGACTTGGAAGACAGTGAAACATATACAGAAATTCTAGAAAACATAGAAAAACTAAAAATTAATGAAAAACAAGACGTAATTAATAAAGAAAATCTAGAAATAATAAATACGGAAGTAAATACTGTAGATAAAAATATAATACCTAGTACATCAGAAATAAAAAAACAAACATATAATTACAAAAGTAAGTTTAAAAGATATAATCCAAAGGATGAATATAATAAATGGACACCCAAACAAATAATTAATTACAACTTTTTAGATTTAGACTGTGTAATAGACACAAATAAAACAATACAACTATGGGTAGGATACATGTCAAAATAATTATTATATAATAAAATAGATACAACAAACACACCAGAATATATAGAAAAGACATTAATAGGAACAGTAAAATTATGGTTTTTAAACCTAGCCGAAAAAAGTAAAAAAATATTAAGATCCGATAATAAAAGAGAAGGAACATCAACAACTACTAAAATATCACCAACAGAAATATTGAAAAAATATGAAATAGCTATAAGAGATGATGAATTTAACAGTGTGATAACAGAAGAAGCAGAACAAAATAAAGAAATAGAAATGGAAAAAACATTAATAAGAAATTTAGCATGTTGCGAAGATAAAATAGCACCTCAATTTGAATGTGAAGAAAGATATTATAAGAAAAGAAAAAGACATAAGAAATACAAAAAATATAAATATAAATATAAGAAACCAAGAAAAAGATATTATGTAAAAAATTATAAACATAAAAGACCATATAAGAAAAAGAAATCTATAAAAGAATGTACTTGTTATAATTGTGGAAAACTAGGACATTTAGCTAGAGATTGTAAAATGTCAAAAAAACCCAAAAAACAAAACAAATCAGAAATAAAAATAGAAAATACAGAATATATGCAGATAGACTAGATAGATTATGAATTAGAAAGTGACGATAGTATATATGAAATTTCGGAGAATGAAACAGATAACGAAATAGATAGTGAATTATATGAATCAAATGACTGGAGAAGATATAAAAATGAACCAAATAACTGAAGAAGATATAAAAATAATAACAAAGAAAGAATATTTTAATGAAGAAGAAACAGATCAAAAAATAATGTTTGATAATAATATATTTGACGAAATAAAAGAAAAATAATTAGACTTAAGTGTAGAAAAAATATTTAAAATATCAACAATAAAAAATATATTTAGTAGAAAAAAGGAAGAATACTACGTAGTAAGCCAAAAGGAATATGTAATAGACTGTAGATATGCAAAAGGTAGAGCTAGTACACCACTAGTAACAAAAAGAATGATTAATAAAGAAATAAACGATATAAAAAGTAAAGACCCAATAAAATATGTACACCTTGGTGGAACAGAGATATTGATAAAAGCATATTTTAGAGAAGGAATAGATACACCAATAGAATTATATTTAGCAGATGATAGAATTATAAAACTTATAGAAAAAAAGAATAATAACTGCCATAAAAGCAAATTTAATATACTAAAAATTTAGGTTTATAATAAATGCGAATTATTCAGCAGAAATAACAGATAAAAATATAGATAAATCATTAGTATTATATTGAAAAATATCAGGAATAGAACTAACCGCAGGAAGTAAAATATTTATAGCAAAATGTAAAAATCTATACATATTAACAACAAAATATAAAATAATGGGAAAAAAATAAAATTAATAAAATGCAAATATGAAGTCCTTTCGAACAATTTGTAAAAACAATTGATAATAATGATTATAGTTACAAAGACATAGATATAGAAGAAGATTTAGAAATAATAAATGATAGAATAAGTAACACAAAAAGAATAGCTCATGAAAAACCAGAATCATCAAGCTCATAAAAAAGAACAAGTTATGAAACAACTTCAACAGTTAATTTAAATCAATATTACATAACAGAAACAATAAATGAAAACGAATATTTAATACTCTTAAACACAGGACAAGAAGAAAATTATATAGCAAAATACCTAGTAAAAAGTAAAGAAATAAAATCTAATAGTATTATATACCTAGATCTACCAAGGAGTCTAATAAACATTAAAGATATAACTGAAAAAGAAATAGTAGTAGGAGTTAGAAAAATAAAAATAGAATTTGAAATAAAAGAAGATATGCAAAAAACAGACATAATATTAGGAATAAAATGGTTAGAACAAGTAAAACCATACAATATAGAACATACACAATTATCTATAACACATAATAAAGAAAGATTATTCTTAAAAAGAGCTTTAACATGATATAAAAATATATGTACTTATAAAAATAATAGTAGAAGGATACTATAATAGGTATTATACACCTATGATAAATACAAGAGCAGAAGCAAATTTATGTAGATACAACTGCTTACCAGAAAGTAAATGGGATAAATTAAAAACACCAATAGTAGTTAAAGGATTTAATAATGAAGGAAGCTTAATTACATATAAAGCTAAAAATATAAAATATAGATATGGGATAAAATAATAACAATAGAAGAAATCTATAATTATGAACTAACATCAAAAGATATGCTTTTAGGAATGTCATTTTTAGATAAACTATACCCACATATAATAACTAAAATAGATTGTTGGTTTACAACACCATGTAAACAAAAAGTAAGAGCAAAAAGAATTATTAATAAAATAAGAAAGAAAACTGATTGGATAAAAGAAAGTGCAAAAATTACACAAAAGTTAGAAAATATAAAAAATATAAAAGACACAGTAGAACTAGTTGTATTTTGACAAATAAAAAAGAAATAACTATATTTTCAATAGATAAGGTAGAAATAATAAAGAAAAAATTAAGGCAATTATATAGTGAAGATCTATTAAAAGGATGGGAAAAAACATAAAACTACTATAAAAATTGAATTAATAGATAAAAATAGCATAATAACTGAAAAACCATTAACATATAATTTTGACGATTTAAATTTTTTTTAAATGCATATTGATGTATCATTAAAGAAACAATATATACAAAAAAGTAAGAGTAAACACAATAGTCCAGCATAGAATTTGTGTATATGTTTCATGGGCGAAACTTATTGCTTGAAAATTCTTGGTCTAAGTCTTGCCTCTAAGGGAAGAGTTATAGAGCATCTTATAAATCAATACACAATGTGGTAGTGTCAACTCTTGCCCAAGGAACATAATTTGTTGTTGATAGTCCTTGGGTTAAATCTTGCCTATAAGGCAAGAGTTATCTAGCATTTCATAAGTAAAAACACAATATAGTAGTGTTGACTCTTGCCAAATGTACATAATTTGTTGTTTGAAAATCCTTGGAATAAGTCGTGCCTCTAAGGCAAGAGTTGTAGAACATCTCATAAATCAAGATATAAAGTTGTCGTGTCAACTCTTGCTCATGAGACATAACTTGATGTTTGAAAGTTCTTAAGCTAAGTCTTGCCTCTAAGGTAAGAGTTATAGAACATCCATTAAATCAAAACACAATGCGGTAATGTCAACTCTGGCCTATGAAATGTAACTTGTTGTTTGAAAGTTCTAAGTCTTGCCTCTAAGGTAAGATTTATAGGACATATCATAAATCAAGATACAGTGTGATAGTGTCAATTCTTATCTATGAGCCGTAACTTGTTTTTTGAAAAAAAAATTAAAGAAAAGAATATAATAAAAGCTGCGAAAAAATATTAAAAAATCAAAATCAAAATAAAAAAAATAGAAGTGTAGAGAATAAAAAATAACGGTTGAGAAAAAAATACAAAATAAAAATAAGAACTGAAAAAAAAATTAAAAAAAAATAGAAAATAAAAAATGAAAAAGAGAAAAAAATTAAAAAATAAAATTAGAAGTTGAGAGGAGAAAAGGAAAAAAAGTAAGGATTGATAAAAACTAAAAAAAATAGAGGAAAGAAATAATAAAAATCAAAGTAAAATAAAAAAGAGAAAAAACTAACCAAAAAATAAAAGTTGAGAGGAGAAAAGAAAAAAAATGTAAGGGTTGAGAAAAACTACAAAAGAAAAAAAAATCAAACTAAAAAAAAAGGAAAAAAAATAGAAGTTGAAAGATAAATAAGCATGGAGTTGTTTAGAAATATTTGAGATATTGAGGGGCAAATAGATAATTATTCTATATCTATCTTTACTATACTAAATGTGTGAAGAGTCTTAAAAATGTTGTTTGAAATTTTTGTCATTCATTAAAAGTCTTTATTTTAGATAAAATCATCTTTTCACTATTTTTTTAATATTTTAAGAGTTAAAAATTAATTAAATATATTTAAGGTAATACCTTTCCTTATTAGAAGTCATCAAAATTATTGACAACTAATACATTCTTTTATTAGTTTAAGAATTCTAAATCAACTAAAGTTGATTTTAAGAAGATTTGAAAAATCTAAAATTAAATATGAAAAACGTTAGAACAAGAAAAATATAAGTCCAAAATTTTTAGAGTTTTAAGTAAGTAATCAAAGAATTTATAAAGATTTAAATTTAAAAATTAGAAAAGATTTTGAGTAGTGATTTGAATTTTTTGCACTTCATTAAAAATCTTTGCAAGTGACAAAATCCTTTAATTTTAAATAATCAAATATTACACGTGCAAGGCACGTGCAGCTACACTAGTACTATATTAAAAGTGTGAATACCCGGTAAATATTTTCTATGTATTTTTGGATATTACAATAGATATTATTTGCCTATGATAGATACAACTCTGTTATATGTTATAGATAATTGTGTATACTCTATATTATATGGTTTTACTTGTTCTAGCCATTTTATTCCTAATATTATGTCTGCTTTTTGCATTTCTTCCTTTATTTCAAATTCTATTTTTATTTTTCTAACTCCTATTGTTATTTTTTTCTGCTATATTTTTAGTGTTTATTAAGCTTCTTGGTAGATCTGGGCATATATTATTATCAAATTTTATTTTCTCATTTTTTATTAGATATCTTGCTATATAATTTTCTTCTTGTCCTGTATTTAAGAGTATTAAATATTCTTTTACATTTATTGTTCCTGTTATATAATATTGGTTTAAATTAGTTGTTGAACTTGTTTCATAACTTATTCTTTTTTATGAACTTGTTGATTCTGATTTTTCATAACCTATTCTTTTTGTTGTACTTATTCTATCATTTATTATTTCTAAATTTTCTTCTATATCTATGTCTCTATAACTATAATCATTATTATCAATTGTTTTTACAAATTGTTCGAAAGGACTTTCTATTTGTATTTTGTTAATTTTATTTTTTCCCGTTATTTTATGTTTTGTTGTTAATACATATAGATTTTTACATCTTGTTGTAAATATTTTACTTCGTGGGGTTAGTTCTATTCCTTATATTTTCCAATATAATACTAATGATTTATCTATATTTTTATCTATTATTGCTACTGAATAATTCGCACTTATTATAAATTTAAATTTTTGATATATTAAATTTCCTTTTATGGTAGTTATTATACTTTTTTCTATAAGTTTTATAATTCTATCATCTGCTAGGTATAATTCTATTGGTGTATCTATTCCTTCTCTAAAACATGCTTTTATTAATATCTCTGTCTCTCCAAGGTGTACATATTTTATTGGGTCTCTAATTTTTATATCGTTTATTTTTTTATTAATTATCTTTTTTGTTACTAGTGGTATACTAGCTTTACCTTTTGCATATCTACAGTCTATTACATGTTCTTTTTGGCTTACTACGTAGTATTCTTCTTTTCTTCTACAAAATATGTTTTTTATTGTTGGTATTTTAAATATTTTTATACACTTAAATCTAATTCTTTTCCTTTTATTTCATCAAATATATGACTATCAAATATTATTTTTTGATCTGTTCCTTCTTCATTTAAATATTCTTCCTTTGCAATTATTTTTATATCTTCTTCTGTTATTTGGTTTATTCTTATATCTTCTTCAGTCATTTAATTCATCTAATTCACTATCTATTTTATTATCTGTTTCATTCTCTGAAAATTCATATATACTATCTTCACTTTCTAATTCGTAATCTATATAATCTATCTGCATATATTCTTTATTTTCTATTTTTATTTCTGATATCTGTTTATTTTTTAGGTTTTTAGGTAATTTACAATCTCTAGCTAAATGTCATAATTTTCTGCAATTATAACAAGTACATTCTTTTATAGATTTCTTTTTCCTATATGGTATTTTATGTTTATAATTTTTTACATAATATCTTTTTCTTGGTTTCTTATATTTATATTTTGATTTTTTGTATTTCTTATATTTATTATGTCTTTTTCTTTTCTTATAATATCTTTCTTCGCATCCAAATTGAGGTGTTATTTTATTTTTGCAACATGCTAAATTTCTTATTAATGTTTTCTCTATTTTTATTTCTTCTCTATATTTTTCACATAGGTTTCTATACCATTGTTGTAAAAACTTTATTCTTGCTCCTAGAGTATCTACTATTTTTGCTTCATCCCAACTTTTTATTATTTTTGAACTAAATGGTTCAGGTAATTTACTAAAATATAATTTTCTTATTTCTTTACTTTCTTCTATATTATATGTTCCTTTATAATAATATTCTTTAAATGCGCAAGTATATTCATCTATGTAACACATATTACATATTGCTAATTTTAACATTAAATTCCTATTTGTATCTTTCTCTTCATTTTGTTCGTCTTTTGTTATTGTCATGCTGCTCAATTCATCTTTTTTAGCTATTTCATATTTTTTTAATAATTCTATAGGTGTTAATTTAGTTGTAGTTGTTGATGATGTTTCTTTTGTAGGTTTGTCAGTTCTTAATACCCTTTTACTATTTTCAGTTAAATTTGAAAACCATAATTTCACTGTTCCTATTAGTGTTTTTTCTATATATTCTAGTGCATATGTTACATTTATATTATTATCTAATAATTATTTTGTCATATATCTTATCCATAATTGTATTATTCTTTCTGTATCTATTACACAATTTAAGTCTAAAAAGTTATAACTTTTATTAACTATTTGTTTTGGTGTCCATTTTTAATATTCATCCTTTAGATTATATCTTTTAAACTTATTCTTATAATATGTAGGTTTTCTTATTTCTGATGTTCTAGGTATTATATTTTCATCTTCTTTTTTATCAAGAGTATTTATTTCTATGTTTCTATTTTCTAAGTTTTCTTCATTAATTACTTCTTGTTTTTCATTGATTTCTAAATTTTTTGTGTTTGTTAAGATTTTTGTATATGTTTCACTATCTTCTGAATCATAATTATTTGTTTCTTCAATATCTATTTTATTTATTTCTAATTTTTCCTTAAATTGATTTATCTCGTTTAATAATTTTTATTCTATATCTTTTTCTTCTTTTTCTTTCTGTCTTTTTTCATACAATCTTTTAGCATTTGTAGTTCTTTTTCTAATTCATCAATCCTACTATTTTTAGTTTCTTCTATTTTTCGTATTTCTTCTGTGGTTTGTTGTTTTATTTTATCTATCTTCTTTTTTCTATCTATCTCTTCATTTTCTCTTTCTATTCTTACCATGACTGCCAACTTATCTTCTAATTTTAATTCTTCTTTTTCTAACATTAAATATAATAAAAAATGTTATATAGCAAGATATCTAATAAAAATGAGAAAATAAAATCTGACAATAATATATGCTCAGATCTACCAAGACGCTTAATAAACACTACAAATATAGCAGAAAAAGAAATAACAATAGGAGTTAGAAAAATAAAAATAGAATTTGAAATAAAGGAAGAAATGCAAAAAACAGACATAATATTAGGAATAAAATGACTAGAACAAGTAAAACCATATAATATAGAGCATACACAATTATCTATAACATATAACAGAGAGAAATTAATCTTAAGAAGAGCTTTAACATGATATGAAAATACATGTATTAATGAAGATAGTAGTAGAAGGGTATTACAGTAGATATTATACGTCCATGATAGATACAGGAGCAGAAGCTATATTATGTAGATATAATTGTTTACCAAAAAGTAAATGGGATAAATTAAAAACACCAATAATAGTTAAAGGATTTAATAATGAAGGAAGCTTAATTACTTATAAAGCTAAGAATGTAAAAAACACAAGTATAAGATAAAATATTAACAATAGAAGAAATCTATAATTATGAGCTAACATAAAAAGATATACTTTTAGGAATACTGTTTTTAGATAAATTATACCCACATATAATAACTAAAATAGATTGGCGGTTTACAACACCATGTAAACAAAAAGTAAGGGCAAAAAGAGTTATTAATAAAATAAGAAAGAAAACTGATTGGATAAAAGGAAGTGGAAAATTATCCAAAAGTTAGAAAATACAAAAAATACAGAAGACACAGTAGAAATAGTTGTATTTTTGATAAATAAAAAAGAAATAACTATATTTTCAATAGATACGGTAGAAATAATAAAGAAAAAATTAAGACAATTATATAGTGAAGATCCATTAAAAGGATGGGAAAAACATAAAACCATTATAAAAATTGAACTAATAGATAAAAATAACATAATAACTCAAAAACCATTAACATATAAATTTGACGATTTAAAAGAATTTAAAATGCATATAGATGAATTATTAGAAAAACAATATATACAAAAAAGTGATAGTAAACACAATAGTCCACCATTTATAGTAAATAAACATAGTAAACAAAAAAGAGGAAAAAGTAGAATGGTTATTGATTATAGAAATTTAAATGCAAAAACTATGACATATAATTACCCAATACCAAATAAGATATTAAAAATAAGACAAATACAAGGATATAATTACTTTAACAAATTTGATTGTAAATCAGAATTTTACCATTTAAAGTTAGAAGAAGAATCTAAGGAATTAACCGCATTTATGGTACCACAAGGATTTTATGAATGGAATGTACTACCATTTGGATATAAAAATGCATCAGGTAGATATGAACATTTTATGGATAGTTATTTTAAACAATTTCCTAATTTTATAGTATATATAGATTATATACTATTATATACAAAAACCAAAAAAGAATATTTAAAATTATTAGAATAATTTACGGATATAATAGAAAAATTGGGAATAAGTTTAAGTGAAAAGAAAGCCAAAATTATGAAAAACCAGATAGAATTTGTAGGAATACAAATAGATAAAAGTGAAATAAAAATACAATAACATATAGTACAAAAAATAATAAATTCAAAAGACGAATTAGATACAACAAAGAAATTACAATCACTTTTGGGATTAGTAAACCAAGGGAATATATACCAAAATTAGTAGAAAATCTAATGCCTTTACAGAAAAAATTTAAAAAGGATGTAGAATATAATTATAATGAAGAAGATAAAAAAAATAAGTCCAAAAAATAAAAATACTTTGTAAAGAATTACCAAAATTACAATCCCCAGACGAAAATAGAAAATTTATATATATAGTAGAAGCATATGCTAGTTAATGTAGTTATGGAGGAGTACTTAAATATAGGTATGAAAATGAAAAAATAGAACATCATTGTAGATATTATTCAGGAACGTTTAATGAAATAGAAATAAAATGAAAAATAAATAGAAAAGAAATATGTTCATTATATAAATGTTTATTAGAATTTGAGCCATATATTGTATATTACAAGTTTATTATACGAACAGATAATACACAGGTACGTTGGTGGCTAACAAAGAAAATACAAAATTCAGTTACAACAAAAGAGATTCGGAGACTAGTAGTAAATATATTAAATTTTACATTTACAATTGAAGTAATTAGTACTAACAAAAACGTTATTACAGATTACATATCAAGACAAAGCTACACAGACTGATATAATAGAAGATGATGCTTTAGAAAAGATATTCAAAACCCTAACTACGCTTTCAATGAAAGTGGATAGTATGGGTGATGAAATAGAAAAGCTAATGACTAATGAAGATAAACTGAAGTCTGTAGCTACAAATCATCTAACTCAGCAGTGTGCAGAGCTATGTCGATCGGAAGACATTAAAATTCTAGAGCTAGAAGGAGACGTTGGGACACTCCGTAAAACCGATAATATTTATAAATCTACAATTGCAGATACAAGAAAAGGAGTTATTGGACAAAGATACTAGAATATGAACTTAAATAAGACATTTGAAAAACCATTTACACCAAAAATACAAAAAGACCTCTTGAACATACCCCCACAAATTACCACATATCGAGATAGTCTGAACCAAGATAAAAAAGTTTATAACTATACAGCCTAAAAATACATAAAAAATATTTACCGAGTACAAACTTTTCTAAACCTTAACCCCAGAGCAACAGATATCAAAGAACCCAACACAAACTATATAACTCAAAGATTACAAGGTCACAACAAGATACTTGCACTACCCAAAACCAACTCAAGCTTAATAAAAACTTATTTTGATAATGGATTATTAAATACCATATACACCCAAGATAAAGAAGAACTATTAGCTATGGAAGAATTACAAAAAATATTCAACACCTATAAAAGAGTAGCCAAAGGAAATCTATTTTATATAAAGTGTTATACTGCACCAGCAGAGATATTATACGCCAAGATAAAATCAGTTATACAAGTTGTAAAAATAGGATTAACCAGAGATATGATTATATCAGAAAATATTGTGCAGCAGCCAGAGATACCCAGAATCGAGATACCTAATTTTTATGCAAACAAATGACTTATTGGACTAGCTACAATTATTCAAGACCTAGCAAATAATTATACCAATGAAAATCGAATATGGAGCTATTATTCAAGAGACCATCAGATGATTTATTCAAATTCAAAAGAACTATGACAAGCAGATATGGAAGATGTTATACAATGGATAATGACACTACTTAACCCAGAAAAACAATCTACTGCAAAGGCAATTAAGAGAGAAATTATTTTAGACGAATTATTGACAAGATATTGCAAGATAATTGGACACAAATATCCAGATCATCAATGTTCGAGATGTAATGGAGAAGATAATATTATCCCAGAAGTTCGGCTAGAATAAAATAAAAAAATCAAGAAGATAAGCATGCCAGTTGGAAAGAAGATAGAAAAGCAACAGATACGACAAGAAGATATCAGCGGAAGCAATAATGAAGATAAAAGACAAGCTATTAAATTATGAAAGCGACATGTAACAAACTTTCACAATTTTACGTAAAACTTATTGTATAAAGTTTATAAAGTCTTTAGATAGATTAGGATTTTTGACTTTATTTTAATGATTTTGTCTTATAGTTAGATATTAAAGTCTTTATGTAAAGACTTTTATGTAAATTATGTCAGGGAAATAATTAGGAAGACTTTGTAAAAAGATAGGACTAGATTTTTTTTTTTAAAGTTTTTGAAACGTGTAAAACATTAGTACGAAAAACTATGTAAATCATCCATTATAAATGAAGGCATCAAACGCAGAAAGAGGCAAGCCTTCATGCGTTAAAGCAAAAAACTCTCTCTTGTCTACGACGAATAATTTGATTATTTGAAAAATAGGTATATTTTAATGGAAAAATCTATGGAGAAACAAAGCTTAGAATTATCAAAACTACCAGAACAGGTATATTCATTTACTATTATGAATAGCTAAATTCATAAATTCCTAACAATCATGATATGATAAAATAAGTTCATGTTAGTTGCTTTATAGTAGAATTATTCAAAAAAATAGCATGTTAAGAAGTTTATTAGCAAAGCGGAAAAGGATAAAAATCCCTAAGAACTATGCCATCCTAAAGGTGAAACCGGTGAGACAAGAAAGCCGTGATAGGAGAGTAACCAGAGTAGAGACACTGTTTAAGGAAAAAGTATCCAGATTACCATGCTAATAGTGACCGAAGAATATGTTATTTAAGAATAATCTAGTATATAGCAATCTAAAGTGATCATATTTTGTTATGTGCATGATTGAAGGGAATATTCTGAAAATAGCAATTTTATGAAAAATGGATAATTATTTATCTGACGAAATGGTAGATAAATTTAAAATACTTGTTTTATATGTACTTAAGGATATAGAAATAGTAGATATAAGAAAAATCATATTGAAAAAAATATTTGATAGATATTTTATGACTAGAATTGATTATATACCACACCTACCGAATTACTCTTATAAATACTTACATACCAAACCCATGCACTAACTATGATAAATTATGTATATTTAGAATTTTGAAAAATAGATATAAAATATATACAATTTCTTAGTAAAAATATAGAAGGATTAATGAGATTAAAACAAACAACTAAAAAATATTATAATAAAGTATTTAACCAATTTTAAATGATAGATAATCTTAAAATATTAATCTTATATATACTTAGAGATATAGAAATTATAGATATTAAGAGAATAATATTATAAAAAGTATTAGACTATGAAATTGAAACTATAAATTGGATAGAACAGTTATACCTGGATAATTACCCAGATGGATATTATTCAGATTAAGAGATGTTAGAATATATTAGAAAAACTAGAGAAAATCAAGATAATCTAAATGAAGAAATTAATTATAGAAACCGAATTAGAAAAATAATAGGGAATCTAAAAGAAAAATTAATATGGATAGAAGAAACCCTAGAAAATTTAGGAAAAAGTACATGTAATAGTTTATATAATTTTAAAAAAACTCGCTACGAGAAGAACAACACAAGATAATAAATAGCATTGAAAATCTAAAATTAGATATACATTATAGTATAATTAGGATAAATTATTATACAGAAATTTGTAAATCTACAATTACTACAGGAAAAAATGATAGACTATGAATATTTAAAATATTGGAGAGAAAATATGGAAGAAATAATATTATTAGAAAAACTTATGAAAGACAATCTAATTGGATATTTTAAAACAAAAAATATAAAATATTTAGAATACCTTCAAAATAATATAGAAGAATTACAAAAACTAAGAGAAAAAAATAAAGAATACTATAGCAAAACATTTAATCAATTACCATATAATCACCCCCTAAGATATAAATATCGATAAAACTAACATAAATAAACTCAAAATAAAAATAAAAATATTTAGAGAAGTTAAGAAATATTCACGCACAAATAAAAATAGATCCATTGTATTTATAATAGATCTATTATACCACACAAATTGTTTAAAATTTTTGCCCTCCATTAAAAGTTTCTGCTTTAGACAAACTCGTCTTTTCACTAATTTTTAACATTTAAGAATTAAAAATTAATTAAATATTTATAAAAAAATCTTTTCTTATTAGAAGTCATCAAAATTAATGACAACTACATCTTTTTCATTAGTTTAAGAATTTTAAATCAACTAAAGTGGATTCTAAGAATAAGAAAAATATCAGAAGTATTAATTTTTTAAAAATTTTAAGTTTCAAGTTATAATTACATTTAAGTTTTATTGATTTCATCGCACCATAACTCTTACGTTCTACAAACATTATAATTTCAGGTAACATTTATGAGTCCAAGTATCTAATACATTCTTGATTACGAATTAATACATTTTTGATAATACAAGTAAGAATAATATTTTTCCCCCAAAAAAGGTAAAAACTTAAAACTTTCAAATGACTATCTTTGTTCGAAGATAGAACTACTAATAGATGAAAGTTTCAAGTTCAAGAAAGCAACAAAAGAAAACTTGTTATTTTTCTACAAAATTTGCCTATAACGAATTATCATTATTCATTTACACCGAGTTAGACTAATAAAGCACAATTGACCAATGAAAAATGTTGATCGTCTAAACATTTACGTACTATTATTAAAACTTAAAACTTCTAGTGGTAAAATATATATGTGCTTACAATAAAATATGTGTTATGTTTACATTATTATATTAAAGTTTGAACGATTTTTGAGAAGTGATTCGAACTTTTTGCACTTCATTAAAAACATTCTCAATAGACAAAATTATTTAATTTTAAATAATCAAAGATTATACGTGTAAAGCACGTGCGGCTAAACTAGTAAAAAAAGAAGGGATACTAATTTTGTAAGACTTTTCTTATGGGGAACAAAAAAATAAAATCACCAAGGGCTATTTATATAGTTTAGCCTCTGTTTAAAACTTGAGTGAATTGGATGGGCATACTTTTTAGGAAAAATTTCACAAAATCACAACTTAAGTTACCTAAAATACTAAAAATCTCTTCACTTAATAAAAATTATAAATACCCCTAGTTTACATTCTCTCTTTAAATTTTGATATACATAACCTCAGCCCTAAAAATTAGGATATATTAATACTAATTTACATTCTCTCTCTTAACCAATTTAATACCTTTAATGTCTAACATCTTTCTTCTTTAAACTATTTTCCAGAAAACTTCTCCTCCATATCCTCCCGCCCTCTCTCTCTCCCCCCCTATCTCCATAGTTCACACTACTTTCTCCTCCTTAACGTTTTTTATTGTTCTTTTGCTAGTTTTTCTTGTATAAATATATATGTTTTTCATTGTTTTTCTTCTATTTCAACCTTAAACAATGTCAATGATTTCATTATTTTTTCTTCTATTTCAACTTCAAACAATGTCAACGATTTCAGTATTTTTTCTTCTATTTCAATCTCAAACAATGTCAAGAATTTTATTGTTTTTTTTTTCTATTTCAATCCTAGACAAGTGAAATTATGCAGATGAAAAAAGATGTCAGGGTTGCATCAGCTATGTTTTTCATCTCAGATCTATGCATATGTTACATAAGTATTTTTATGTATCTCTCTATAATTACGAAATCTATTTATTAACCTAGTTATCCGCACCCCCCTACAAATGGTATCAAAGCGCAGCAAGTTAAAAAGTACAGAAGTAAGATATATGTTAGTTAGATGTTAATTATGAGAAGACCATTTAAAAATAGAGAAGCTTTTAGAAAAATTAAAGAATCTTTAGTTAGTAATTATTCAGAATATATAAGTTTAAATAAAACAAAAGAAAATCCAGAAAGATTAGCTTACCTAATTACATTAATATCTAGTATTGAAGCAAAATTAATAATTCATTTAAAATCTAGAAGAATGAGACACATACCACCTAATTATGATAAAATTAGATTTATATATCCACCAAGGTATTATAAATATAATTTAAATGAATAAAGAGCAAAAATACAAAGAATTAAAACAATTTATCTCTGAAAAACGTAAAGAATTAAAAATAAGAAAAGAAAGACTACATTATAATATATTTGCCGGAGTCAGTAAAAATTCAATAAATACACAAAAAGATGAAATATCAAAATTAGAATCACAAATAGATAGTTTAGAATATATATACCAACATGAATTATTCACAATAAAATGAACAAAGAAGAATTTATAATAGATGAAAAAATATACGAAAATCACGAAGGATCAAAAATAAAAATAGTATTTTCTAATCTAGGAAGAAGATACAAGAAAATAGGAGAACATTTATATTTAATGTTAGAAAAAGAAGAATTAAAATTAGAAGATAAATTAACAGCAATGGTAAGAATAGAAAAAGAAAATGAAGAAATAGATTGAAAAAAGGAAATAGAAAAAATTAAACAACAAACTACGGAAGAAATACGAAAAATAGAAGAAACTAAAAATAGTAGAATTGCTGAATTAGAAAAAGAACTACAAATGTTAAAAGATCTGTACAAACAAAGACAAAAAGAAAAAGAAGAAAAAGATAAAGAACAAAAATTACTAAACGAAATAAACCAATTTAAGGAGAAATTAGAAATAAATAATATAGAGGTTGAAGAGTCAGATAATTATGACTCAGAAGATAGTGAAACATATACGGAAATATTAACAAATATAAAAAATTTAGAACTTAATGAAAAACAAGAAATAATTAATGAAGAAAATTTGGAAGATAATAACACAGAAATAAATACTCTTGACAAAAAAGAAGATGAAAATATAATACCTAAAACAACAGAAATAAGAAAACCTATATATTATAAAAATAAATTTAAAAGATATAATGAATATGACAAATGGACACCAAAACAAATAGTTAATAAGAATTATAACTTTTTAGATCTAGACTGTAAATAAGAATTATAACTTTTTAGATCTAGACTGTGTAATAGATACAGAAAAAATAATACAATTATGGATAGGATATATGACAAAACAATTATTAGATAATAATATAAACATAACAGATGCACCAGAATATATAGAAAGAACATTAATAGGATCAGTAAAACTATGGTTTTCAAACTTAACCGAAAATAGTAAGAAAGTATTAAGAACTAATAAACCTATGGAAGGAACATCATCAACAACAACTAAACTAACACCTATAGAACTATTAAAAAAATATGAAACAACTATAAAAGATGAATTTGGTAGTATGACAACAATAGAAGAAGAACAAGATGAAGAAAAAGATACAAATAGGAATTTAATGATAAAATTAACAATATGTAATATGTGTTATATAGACGAATATACTTGCGCATTTAAAGAATATTATTATAAAGGAGCATATAGTATAGAAGAAAGTAAAGAAATAAGAAAATTATATTTTAATAAATTACCCGAACCATTTAGTTCAAAGATAATAAAAAGTTGGGAAGAAGCAAAAATAGTAGATACGTTAGGAGCTAGAATAAAATTCTTACAACAATGGTATAGAAATTTATGTGAAAAATATAGAGAAGAATTAAAAATGGAAAAAACATTAATAAGAAATTTAGCATGTTGCAAAAATAAAATAGCACCCCAATTTGGATGCGAAGAAAGATATTATAAGAAAAGAAAAAGACATAAGAAATATAAGAAATATAAAAAATCAAAATATAAATACAAAAAACCAAGAAAAAGATATTATGTAAAAAATTACAAAAATAAAAGACCCTATAGAAAGAAAAAATCTATAAAAGAATGTACATGTTATAATTGTGGAAAGTTAGGACATTTAGCTAGAGATTGTAAATTACCTAAAAATCCAAAAAATAAACAAATATCAGAAATAAAAATAGAAAATACAGAATATATGCAAATAGATTATATAGATTATGAATTAGAAAGTGAAGATAGTATATACGAAATTTCAGAAAATGAAACAGATACTGAAATAGATAGTGAAATAGATGAATCAAATGACTGAAGAGGATATAAAAATAATAACAAAGGAAGAATATTTAAATGATGAAGGAACAGAACAAAAAATAATATTTGACAGTAATATATTTGATGAAATAAAAGGAAAAGAGTTAGATTTAAGTGTAGAAAAAATATTTAAAATGCCAACAATAAAGAATCTTTTTACTAGGAAAAAAGATGAATATTATGTAGTATGCCAAAAAGAACATGTAATAGACTGTAGATATGCAAAAGGTAAAGCTAGTATACCACTAGTAACAAAAAGGATAATTAATAAAGAAATAAATGATATAAAAAGTAAAGGAGATCCAATAAAATATGTACACCTTGGAGGTACAGAAATATTAATAAAAACATGTTTTAGAGAAGGAATAGATACACCAATAGAATTATATTTAGCAGATGATAGAATTATAAAACCTATAGAAACAAGCATAATAACTGCCGTAAAAGGAAATTTAATATACCAAAAATTTAAATTTATAATAAGTGCAAATTATTCAGTAGCGGTAACAGATAGAAATATAGATAAATCACTAGTATTATATTGGAAGATATCAGGTATAGAATTAACCCCAGGAAGTAAAATATTTACAGCAAGATGTAAAAATTTATATGTATTAACAACAAAACATAAAATAACAGGGAAAAATAAGATTAACAAGATACAAATAGATAGCCCATTTGAACAAATCGTAAAAACAATAGATTATAATGATTATAGCTATAAAGACATAGATGTAGAAGAAAATTTAGAAATAGTAAATGATAGAATAAGTACAACAAAAAGAATAGCAAATGAAAAACCAGAATCATCAACCTCATAAAAAAGAATGAGTTATGAAACAAATTCAATAAGTAATCTAAATCAATATTATATAACAGGAAAAATAAATGAAAAAGAATATTTAATATTATTAAACACAGGACAAGAAGAAAAATTATATAGCAAAATATCTAGTAAAAGATGAAGAAATAAAAATTGATAATGATATATGCCCAGACCTACCAAGAAGTTTAATAAATAGTAAAGATATAGCAGAAAAAGAAATAATAATAGGAGGAATTAGAAAAATAAAAATAGAATTTGAAGTAAAAGAAGAAATGCAAAAAGCAGATATAATATTAGGAATAAAATGGTTAGAACAAGTAAAACCATATAATATAGAACATACACAATTAGCCATAACATATAATAGGGAAAGATTATTCTTAAAAAGAGCCTTAACATAAAATGAAGATATATGTATTAATGAAGATAGTAGTGGAAGGATATTACAGTAGATATTATACGCCTATGATAGATACAGGAGCAGAAGCTAATTTATGTAGATATAATTGCTTACCAGAAAGTAAATGGGATAGTAGTTAAAGGATTTAATAATGAAGGAAGCTTCATTACTTATAAAGCTAGGAATGTAAAAGCACAAATATGGGATAAGATATTGACAATAGAAGAAATTTATAATTATGAACTAACGTCAAAAGATATACTTTTAGGAATGCCATTTTTAGATAAGTTATACCCACACATAATAACTAAAAACGATTGGTGGTTTACAACACCATGTAAACAAAAAGTAAGAGCAAAAAGAGTTAATAATAAAATAAGAAAGAAAACTGATTGGATAAAAAAGGAAGTAAAAAAATTACACAAAAGTTAGAAAATATAAAAAACGCTGAAGATACAATAGAATTAGTAGTATTTTCGATAAATAAAACAGAAATAACTATATTTTCAATAAATAAGATAGAAATAGTTAAGAAAAAATTAGAACAATTATATAGTGAAGATCCATTAAAAGGATGGAAAAAACATAAAACTACCATAAAAATTGAATTAATAGATAAAAATAGTATAATAACCCAAAAACCATTAACATATAATTTTGACGATTTAAAAGAATTTAAAATGCATATAGATGAATTATTAGAAAAACAATATATACAAAAAAGTAATAGTAAACATAATAGTCCAGCATTTATAGTAAATAAACATAGTGAACAAAAAAGAGAAAAAAGTAGGATGGTTATTGATTATAGAAATTTAAATGCAAAAACTATAACATATAATTATCCAATACCAAATAAGATATTAAAAATAAGACAAATCCAAGGATATAATTATTTTAGCAAATTTGATTGTAAATCATGATTTTACCATCTAAAGTTAGAAGAAGAATCTAAAGAATTAACTGCATTTACGGTACCACAAGGATTTTATGAGTGGAATGTATTACCATTTGGATATAAAAATGCACCAGGTAGATATCAACATTTTATGGACAATTATTTTAAACAATTACCTAATTGCATAGTATACATAGATGATATATTATTATATACAAAAACCAAAGAAGGACATATAAAATTATTGGAACAGTTTACAGATATAATAGAAAAATCAGGAATAAGTCTAAGTGAAAAGAAAGCCGAAATTATGAAACCAGATAGAATTTTTAGGAATACAAATAGATAAAAGTGGAGTAAAAATGCAACAACATATAGTACAAAAAATAATAAATTCAAAAGAAGAATTAGATACAAAAAAGAAATTACAATCATTTTTAGGATTAGTAAACCAAGTAAGAGAATATATTCCAAAATTAGCAGAAAACTTAAAACCACTACAGAAAAATTAAAAAAGGATATAGAATATAATTATAATGAAGAAGACAAAAAACAAGTTCAAAAAATAAAATTACTTTGCAAGGAATTACCAAAATTACAATTTTCGGATGAAAATAGAAAATTTACATACATAGTAGAAGCAGATGCCAGTGAATATAGTTACGGAGGAGTACTTAAATATAGATATGAAGCAGAAAAAATAGAACGCCATTGTAGATACTACTCAGGTACGTTCAACGAGACAGAAATAAAATGGGAAATAAATAGGAAAGAATTATGTTCATTATATAAATGTTTGTTAGCATTTGAGCCATATATTGTATATAACAAATTTATTGTGCGAACAGATAATACACAGGTACGCTGGTGGCTAATAAAGAAAATACAAAATTCAGTTACAACAAAAGAGATTCGGAGACTAGTTTTAAACATATGAAATTTCACATTTATAATAGAAGTGATCAGTACTAACAAAAATGTTATTGCAGATTACATATCAAGACAAAGCTACACAAACTGAAATGATAGAAGAAAATACTCTTGAAAAGATACTCAACGCCCTAACTACGCTTTCATTGAAAGTGGACAGTATGGTACTGAGATAGAAAAGCTAAAGCTAAAGACTAGTGAAGATAAACTGAAGTCTATAGCTATGAATCAGCTAACTCAGCAATGCGCAGAGCTATGTCGATCGGAAGACAGTAAAATTCCAGAGCTAGAAGGAGATGTTGGGATACTCCATAAAACCCATAACGTTTATCAATCTACTTCTGCAGGTACAAGCAGAGGAGTTAGAAAAAATATGAACCTAAACAAGCTATTTGATAAGCCATATACACCAAATACATCAAAAGACCACATATTTATACCCCCACAAGTTACCACATAACGAGATAGTTTAAACCAAGACAAAAAGACTTACAACTACACAGCCCGTACATATATAGAAAATATCTACAATGTACAAACCTTTTTAAATAGCAACCCCAAAGCTACAAATATCCAAGAACCAGATGCAAACTATATAACCCAGAGATTGACCGGATATAATAAGCTAATTGCTTTACCCAAAACCAAACCCAGCTTAGTTAAAACTTGCTACGAATATGGATTACTTAGTACTGTATATACCACGGACGGGACTGAGATATCCACTATACCAGAGATATATGAAACATTTATCACTTTTAAAAGAATAACCAAAGGTACTTTATTTTTTATAAAAATTTACACGGCACCAGCAGAGATATTATTTGATGAAGTTAAGAAACCTATACAAGTTGTAAAGATAGGAATGACACGAGATATGATTATACCACAAGATATAAGTTCACAGCCAGAGATACCCAGAATCGAGATACCAAAATTTTATGCGAACAAAAGAATTATCGGACTATCTACAATTTTACAAGAGCTAGCAAATACATATTGCAACCAAAATCCTATATGGAGATACTATTCAAGAAATCATGTATTAATATATTCAAATTCAAAAGAGTTACAAGAAACAGATATGGAAACTATTAGGCAATGGATTATCACGTTGCTTAAACCAGAAACGGAACCTATCGCCAGAGCTATCAGAGAAAAATTTATTTCGGAAGAATTATTAACCAGATATTGCAAGACTATTGGACATAAATATCCAGATCACAAATGTTCAAAATGTAATGGAGGAGATAATGATGTCCCAGCAGTTCAGCTAGAATGAAAATGGATAAGGACGCCAGCTGGAAAGATAAGACCAGAGCAATAATGGAGATACAACAGATATGACAAAATAGACGGAAGACTTATTGTAAAATTTTACAAGATGTTTACGTAAGTTAGCATTAAAAAGTTAGTAGCATTTAATGTAAATTGAATAGAGTTTGAATTTTAGCCTTATAGGCTTAGGGTAGGCTAGGTAGGCTTTAAGACTTTTAAGTCTTTCTTTGATTGTTTTTTATTTTTTAGCTTTTTAGCCTTTACGTAAGGTTGTAAAACATGTAAAGTGTTTGTAAAAATCATTCTATAAATGAAGAAGTAAGAAGGCATTGCAAGGCAAGCCTTCTCACATTCAAGCCAAAATTCTCTCCATTTAAAAATATTCAGCCCAGTTAATTAAATATATACACTGCAATGGAAAAAGCTATGGAGCAACAAACCTCAGAAATATGAAAGCTACCGGAACAGGTATATCTATTTATGATTATGAATAGCTAAATTCATAATTCCCGACAATCATGATATGATAAAATAAATTCATATTAGTTACTTTATAGTAGAATTATTCGAAAAATAATATGATAAGAAGTTTATTAGCAAAGTGGAAATGGAGAAAAATCCCTAAGAACTATGTCATCCTAAAGGTGAAACCAATGAGGCAAGAAGCCGTGGCGGGGAGTAACCAGAGTCGAGGCGCTGTTTAAGGGAAAAAGTATCCGAATTACCATGCTAATAGTGATCGAAGAACATGTTATTTAAGAATAATCTAGTATATAGTAATCTGAGATGACTATATTTTATTATGTACATGGTTGAAGGAAATATTTTGAAAAAAGTAATTTTGTGATAATGAATGATAATATATCTAATGTCATGGTAGATAAATTTAAGATACTTATTTTGTATGCACTTAGAGATATAAATGTTGTAGATATAAGAAAAATTATATTAGAAAAAGCATTTGGAGAATATTACATGACTAGAGTAAATTATATACCATTTCTACCTAGCTACTCTTATAAATATTTATTATGTTAAAATCACGTAGAAATTTTAAAGATATACGAAATATACAGTTACTAGAAAAACAGATAAAAATAAATATAGACAAATACATGGAAAATAAAAAATATATAAAATCTCTTAATATAAATAAGCAAGAACTACTAAGAATAAAACAAATAACTATAAAATATCAATTTTAGAAAATAGCTCATTTAGACTACCTTAGAGTTTTAATCTTATATATACTTAAAGATATAGAAATAATAGATATTAAGAAAATGATATTAGAAGAAGTAATAAACTACGAAATTGAAATGATAAATGCCTTAGAACAAATATACGAAGACATTTACCCAGAAGGATATTATTCAGATCAAGATTGTGGATGTTAGAATATATTAGAAAAACTAGAGAAAACCAAGATAATCTAAATAACGAAATTAATTATAGAAACCGAATTAGAAAAATAATGGAAGATCTAAAAGAAAAGTTAATATGGATAGAAAAAACCTTAGAAAATTTAGAAAAAAGCACATGTGACAGTTTATATAATATAAAAAACTCACTACGAGAAGAACAACACAAGATAATAAATGACATAGAAAATCTAGAATTAGATATATACTATAGTACAGATAGAATAAATTATTACACAGAAATTTGTAACTCAGCAGTTACTACAGGATAAAATAATATACCAAAAAAATTAATGAATACATCTTTCAAAAAGAATAATTTATTAAAACAAAATCTAAAAAATATCCACGCACTAAAAAGAATAGATTCATTAGATATAATAAATCTATTTATTAACCTAGTTATCCGCACCCCCCTACAAATGGTATATCTCTCTATAGTTATGTATTTTTAAAAGGATTAGTGTAATACATCTCTTGTATTTCTTACTAAAGATACATTGAGATACATAAGTAAGAGCTATAAATACATAATATATCCTAAATATGTTATAAAGAGATACATTTTACAATTGAAGAAGATACATTTTTAATATAAAGAGATACATAGCATCTTTGTTCTATGTGACTCATATATACATAGAATATGTATCTTTGGTTTTTATCATATGTTTACAAATATGTATTTGCTATGTATCTCGTATATTTTTTATCTATCGTTACATGATTTAGTTGACTGACACGTTTAATTAAAGAGTAGCTCTATTTTTAGGGTATGAGTATGTCATTGACGAGATTCCACAATATCCTTCAAGGTTTGGCAGCTCGTGCAATGCTAAATTTCTAGAAAAGTTTGAAGAAATTCTGTCAAAAGAAGTAATTAAGATCTGTTGTGGCAAATCGTTGAAAAAATCGCAGCAACAAAAAATAGGAAAAAAAAAAAGAAGAAGATTGATTTTACAAATAGAATGGAAGAAGGATATTTTAAAAATATGCATAATAACTAATTATGTTTTTATGAGAATTTTTATCTGTTAGTTTGCTTAATTAAGCAAATTTTTGTTATTTTTTTTGTATTTGCGCACATTAATTTATTCACTGAATGTATCTCTTATAAATAAATATATCAAAAAAAATAATAAATAAAGATATTTTCTAATTTTTATAAAATTTAGAATAAAATGTAATTAATAATAAACTAGTAGAAATTTATGTAAGTTTTACTACTTTTTGTGCTTGCTCCTTTTTCTGTCTCAATTACTTTGCCGGTTTATTTTGAGGCATGCCCCTCACTGAATGAATGTGTGTACTGTAGTGCAACAGCAAGGTACAATAATACTTTCTCCTTTTGACTTAAAATTTCAAATTTTTCTTAATATAGTTCAGTGGTTCTAAATAATTGTTGGGGTATTTTTTTAGTGTTTAAAATAATTTAATTATTCATTATTCAAGATAGATGTTGAATTTTTTTTTTAATTTTATCCTTCATTAATTAAATTTTCAAGGATTAGTTCCAATGATCATTACTAATGTTTTGGAGTTTGAAAAGGGCAAAAATGAAAAAACATAAATAATTTATATCTTTGTCTTTTTTTTCTTAAGATATGTCTCGTATTCCAATAATTTAATTATTTTGGAATGGAAGGAGTACATTGATTTCTCTCGAGGTCTGGGATGAAAATTTTTCTTACGTTTCTCATTGAGTTTTTACTTTTGAGGTTTTCTGAATAAGGCATAACTTTATCTTTTTCTTTTTTGTTTTTTTCATTCGGTGTCCGACACTCGCATTGGAGCCTGACTATTCTGGATTCGCGCTGGGTAGGACCCCATTTAGAGGTAGCACTCCAACAGAGTTTTTTTCATACCCAGGGTTGAACCCTCGACCTCTGGTTAAGGGTGGGGCAGCCCCATCCACTGCACCACAACCCATGTTGGTAACTTTATCATTCACAAATACAATGTCTAATTGATTTCTAATGGAAATTACTTCCTCCATCCCATTTTACTCGTCTTAATTTGATATCGCATATTGATTAAGAAAAATAATTAATAACATGATTATTTTATCATAGTACCCCTATTAAATGATGTTTAAATTTTAATTTGGAGAAAAAATAATTAATACTAAGGGTAAAAAAAAAATATTTTGTCTTGATTAATGAAAAATGACAAGTAAAATGAGAAATCAAATTAGAAAAATTGGGACGAGTAAAATGGGACAGAGAAAGTACACTCTTTTGCCTTATTTTATTTTTTTTAATTTAATTGGTACAAAGATTAAAATTATAAGAAAAAATTTGTCAACTAATTAAAGAAACGTGTAAATCAGAGTTACATAAAAATACCATTCTATCCAACTTTTTCTTGAAAAAACAATACACATTAAGGGTGTGTTTGGTATGAAGGAAAATGTTTTCCATGAAAAATATTTTCCTTGAAAATGTTTTCCTGGAAAACAAGTTGATTTCTTACTTGTTTTCTTATGTTTGGTTGGTGGATGGAAAATATTTTCAGAAAATATTTTCTAGTATTTGGTTGGTGAATGAAAAAATATTTTTCAAAAAATAGATTTTAGTGTTTAGCTAAAGCGTAAAAATACATTTTAGAATTCTTCTTCAAAAAATAAATTAAAAAATTTAATTTTTTTTTGGCAAGGGGGTTGGTTGGCGGATGGGTCGGGGGGTCAGAATAGGTAGTAGGGGTGGGGTAAAAAAAAGTTTTGAATTTATTTTGTTCAGAAAAAAAATTAAAAAATTGGTGGTGGTGGTGGTGGGGGGGGGGGGGGGGAGGGGTGGGATGAGAAGGGGGTAGGGGGGGTAAGGGTAAGAGAAAAGTTTGAATTTTTTAATAAAATGTAGATATCATTTTTGGAGGAGGCTGATAGGAGTAGGGGTGAGGGTGGGGTAGGGGTAGGGGATGGACTAAGAAAAATTTTAAAATACTTTTTAAAACAATTAAATTTTAGGGGAGGAGGTGGGGTACGGGTAGGGGTGGGGTGGGATGGGGTAGGGGTGATAGGGTATTGGGGGCAAGGGCGGAGGCGGGGTACATGATTTTGAGAATTGTATGAACATTTCAACTTTAAAGTGAGGTTGAAAGAGAGTTTTGGAAAATGTTTTCCATACTTTTTGAAGAGAAATCATTTTCCTTAGATTTAAGGAAAATAAGTTGGTTTGGAAAACATTTTCCAAAACATATAAGCCAACAAACATAAGAAAACTGAAAAATATTTTATGAAAAATATTTTCCTTCATACCAAACACACCCTAATTGTCATAGGAAGTATTGTACAAAATGTTGGTTTAGTTGGCCTTATTTTAAGATTATACTTAGTGGTCCGAATCAATTGCAGAAGTAAGTCGGAATACCCAAGAAGTCGAACGTATCTTGTGGTCAGATATGATTGTTTCCAAAAACAACATAAAAAATGACAGAATACATTTTGGGAGAAAACATAATCATTTAAAAATTCTTTAATTCTTGACCAATGATCAATACTTTAAATTTCTCTCAGACTAATAATATTCTTAATCTAATATTATTAAACGTTCGTAGGGTCTAGGATTTCTTTTCTGAGCTCTTGAAAACATATATAATAAGGTCTCCTAGAATCTTACAGCTTTGATACCAATAAGACAACTATATAGATAATAATAGGTAATATAGATAGATAATAATAAAAATAAAATAGACAAGTGGTTATAATAAAAACTGATAAATAATAATAGATAGGTAATATAAACAAAAATAATAAATAGTAACTAGCAATATAAGTTTACGTATATATATATATATGTTAGTATGTATATTATAGATGTATTCTATATTAGGAATAATAATATATATAATATTAACAAATATATATATACTATAGTCTTATATATAGACAAGTTATACTACTACTAGTAATAATAATAAGCAAGAATATTGTCACGACCCAAAAACGAGGGTCATGGTGGCACTTGTCGCGGCGTACCTTGACAAGTAAACATATCACCCAAACTGATACGAATAGAGAAAAAGACAGAAATACCCAATGTAAGGCTTCTAGAATGAAACCGAACCATATAAATAATCATAACAATGCGGAAAGAACTTATCCAAAACACCAATCATGTCCAAAACTAGGTTTCAATAGTGTAAGAACTACTAATACAATCCAAGTGTCAAATACATCGGAAAAATAACCACAAAGGAATAATAACTGTCTCCGAACACTAATAAAGACATAACTAGTATAGAAAGATAGAGGTGAACTTCGGATGCATGAATGTCCAATCGCTACCTTGGAAGCTCCAACAACTGCCCGAATGAAGTAAGCTGAGGCGCACTAGAGCTAGGACCTGCATCGAAAGGACGCAGTAGGCATGAGTACGGTCCACTTGTACTCAGTAGGTATCATAGGCTGACTAAGCAAAGTAGTAAATAAGGCATACAAAATATACACTTAGGGCACATCACCTGCAATCAGAAAATGTCCCACAATGGTCACCCACACCGCTTGCACTAATCGTTCTAATATATATCACATACATTGCAAAAACACATCAAGATATAGAACACAAGTATAGATTATGTCACATATAAAATAGAGCAAGAGACAACATGTAGATACAAGATCATCAAATACAAGTAAAGAAAGGTAAGACAAATACATAGATGACAAGTCAATAAGTCAATACAATACAATATAAACACAATAAAGTAAGTGCAATGTGTATGATAATGATGATGATGATGATGATGATGATGCACGAGGTTGTCGCACAACCTCCAGGATCGTCGTACAATCCCCGTATACACCTACGGAGCCAAAGCTACCCGACGTAGGACCCATGGGGGTTTCTCAACCCATATACAATCTACATATCTCATATCTCCTTTTCGGCACATCCCTCGGAAAGGGTTTTATAAGGTATTACAATATTTTTAAAAAGATGTTGCCAGTATTTCTCAGATGTTGTCACGGTGGTACCAATGTTTCATGAATGAGTATGATATGAAGATGTAATGCTCACAATCAATCACAATAAGTATTTCCACTACCAACCACATGATATATTTCCACAAGCAACCACAATGATACATTTTCACAACCACATAAACCAATATTCACTCGTTATTTTCATTTCATCTTTGAATTTCCACATGTCTCATATGCCAGTAAAGTATGAATATAATCACAATACACCCATGGTACCACATTAAACAATACAATACAATTACTCACGTGTATTCAAGGCTATCAATGTCACATAGGACCCCACACGGTCAAACATATCACATAATATTTCAATTTCGACAATTACATCACATATAGGCCCTCACACGGGCACAACATATAGATATCCATTTTTTATGATTAGTTCCCACCCTTAACATGCATTTTGTACCATCATTTACTACCCAGCCCAGTCTGAAGAGTTAAGTCATAACCTACCTCAAAAATCGAAACCGGTCCGCTACACTTGAACCCATGACCTTACTTTAAACGAACAATTCTAAACTCTACTAAAAACATCAAATATGAAATCTACGCATCAAAACAAAACCAATGGCACCCATATTAACTATTTTTGGTTCGGGGTCAAAACGGACCCCCAAAATAGGTTTCCGAAAAAGAAGAGCAAAATTGGAACTTTACTTCAAAAATATGTTCCCCATATTTGTAGGAAACTACATTTGAAAACTCAAGTTAAATCAAGTGAAAAACGGGGTTCAAATCGAAGAAATATCATTTTTGAGCTTTATCGGGTAAAATCCTTGAAATCCGGGTTAAAATCAAGAATCAGAGTTGTTTTGAAGGTTAAATTGATGAAAAACTAGTAATATAAGATAAAAATATTATTCAAGTGAAAGGAGATGACATTTGGGTTTAAAATCATGCCCTAAGATTTTTGGGGTTTTGAGAAATTTATCAAGAAATTTCTAAGAAAAGGGTGAATTCTTACATTAAATCCGTAATTAAAATCAAGAAATAGGTGTTAATCTAACTTTCCAAGCTCTCACAAACTTCATTTTTAAGCTCCCAAAATATTTAGGGTTTAACTCTCAAGATACAAGATGAAAAATGAGCAAAATGGGCCAAAAATGTGAAAAAGTTGCTATATATTTTGCAGATTTTTCTGCATAACTGAGCAGTTTTTTTATTCTAACTCGAAATGGACTTCAAAGGGGTGCTCGGGATTCATTCGGAATCCGATTTATGCAAACAAACTATGCAACCATACTAAATTCGACGTTACGGACGTCATGGAGATACTAGATTTGTCAGAAAAATCCATTTTCACAAAATTGACCCTCGAGACCTGAAATCCTAATTTTCCAAACCGAGGATCGAAATGAGATTTAAAAGCTGTAAAATCATAACAAACATGCTAACACACTAAAATCAACATTCTGAATCTGCTGGACAAGTCGAATTTTCCATCCGAGGTCGTTCCAATTTTTCAACTTTCCGATCAATAGGTCAAAATGAGCTCGGGTGAACCAGGACCCGAACCAAAGGTCTACCTAGCCTAAAATCGATATTCCAGAGCTGCTGGCATAGTCCGTTCAGTCATCCGTCCCATGGATCAAAATGTAACCACATAAGTCCAAAATAAGGCTCTCGAAGACATCAAAAACCATAATATTGCATAAATGATACCAAAATGCATCAAAAATCATATCAACCACTCCCACACCCCAGAAATACCATAATGCAACTACGGGGAAGGGTAAAATAGTTAAATCACATAAAATCATAAATTTCGCTAATTTCATCAAATTTTTAGGTCGTTACATCATCCAAAACTAAAAATCTAGTTCGTCCTCGAACTAAGGCAAGGAAATACCTGAATCAATGAAAAGCTGGGGATAGGAACTACGCATATCAGGCTCAACCTCCCAAGTAGCTTCATCTATAGGTTGATGTCTCCATAGGACCTTAACCACTGGGATCACTCTAGAGCGCAACCGCCTAATATCCCTAGCCAAAATGAAAACCGGTTCCTCAAACAAAGGACAACCGCTCATCTAACCGAATCGAATCCCAATAAATGACATGAGACTCATCAGGAATATAGTGACGAAGCATAGAAACATGAAAAATTGGATGAACAGCTGATAGATCAGGGGGCAAAGCCAACTCATAAGCTATATCACCAATACTCCAAAGAATCTCAAATGGACCAATATACCTGGGGCTAAGCTTGCCACTCTACCCAAACCTCATCACACCCTTCATGGGTGAAACTCGAAGGAAAACACGAGCACCAATACCAAAACTCAAGGCACGACGTCTACGATCAGCATAACATTTCTTCCTACTCTGGGCTGCTCTAAGTCTATCCTGAATGACCCGGATCCTATCCAAAGACTCACGAAGTAAGTCCGTACCTCAAGGTCTCACCTCTGAAACATCAAACTAACCTACCGGAGAGCGACAACGCCTACCATACAATGCCTCAAAATGAGCCATATCAATACTGGAATGGTAGCTATTATTATATGCAAACTCTACAAAAGCCAAATGTTGCTCCCACTGGCCAACAAAATCCATCACGCATGTGCGAAGCATATCCTCCAAAACTTGGATAGTCCATTCTGACTGGCCATTAGTCTGGGGTGAAACGCTGAACTAAGATCTACTCGAGTACCTAACTCATCCTGAAAAGTCTTCCAAAAGTGAGATGTGAACAAAGGACCTCGATCTGAAATAATGGACACCGGCACACCATGCAGACGCACAATCTCACGAATATAGATACGGGTCAACCTCTCAGCACTAAATGAGACCTAAACCAAAATAAAATGAGCTGACTTGGTCGATCGATCCACGATGACCCAAACACTATCAGAACCATGAGATGTACGCGACAAACCAGTCACAAAGTCCATAGTGATGCGTTCCCACTTCCACTCAGGAATGGGTAACCTCTAAAGTAAACCACCAAATCTCATATGCTCTACCTTTACCTGCCAACAACATAGGCAACGAGCCACAAAATCTGCTATATCTTGCCTCATACCACCCTACTAGTAGTGTTGTCTCAAATCACGATACATCTTAGTCACACCTGGATGGATGGAATATCTAGAACAATGGACCTCCTCCAAGATCAACCTAATCCAATCACCCACTTTTGGCACACAAATTTGGCCTCTAATCCGCAAAACTCCATTCGAATTAAGTGAGGCATCCTTAGCCTCTCCATCAATGCCTTGCCTCGAATCGACCTCAATCCAATATCATCAAACTGATGAGCTTAGATCTGCTCCATTAAAGAAGATCTAGCATCCACTAATACCAAAACACACCCCGGTGTCGAGATATCAAGTCTAACCATCTGGTTAGCTAAAGATTGAACCTCTTAGGCCAAAGGCCCCTCCTGGGTCAAAAGATGCGCCAAGCTACCCATGCTAGTCGACTTTCGGCTCAAGGCATCCGCAACAACATTAGCCTTTCCCAGATGATAGAGAATAGTCAAGTCATAATCCTTAAGCAACTCAAGCCAACGATGCTGCCTCATATTAAGATCTTGCTGAGTGAAGAAGTACAAAAGGCTACGATGATCTGAGAAGATCTCACAATAGAATCCATACAAGTAGTGCCTCCAAAAATTTAAGGCAAACACAACTGTGCACAACTCCAAATAATAGGTAAGATAATTCCTCTCATGAAGATTCAATTGACAAGATACATAAGCAATTACCTTGCCCTCCTACATCAACACAATATCTAACCTAACACCTGAAGCATCACAAAAGACAGTAAAGCCCACGCACGCCTTAGGCAAAGGTAATATAGGAGCTGAAGTCAACAAATCCTTGAGCTTTAGGAAGCTCGCCTCACAAGCTTCGGACCACTGAAAAGAAATCTTCTTCTGGGTCAACTTGGTTAATGGAGCTGCAATGGATAAAAAACCCTCAACAAAACGTTGATAATACTCAGCCAAGCCAATAAAACTCCGAATCTCGATGGGCAAAGTAGGTTTATCCCAAATCATGAACCGCTGCAACCTTAGTTGGATCAACCATAATACCTTTCTTAGTCACCACATGACCTAACAAAGAAAATAGACACTAACTAAAACTCATACTTAGAGAACTTAGCATACAACTTCTTATCCCTCAATATCTAAAGCACAATCCATAAATGCTCATCGTGCTCAACCTCACTCTTGGAATAAACCAAGATATCATCTATAAATCCCATAATAAAAGAGCCAATATACAATCGAAACACTTATTCATCAACTCCATGAACAAGGTAGGGAAATTGGTCAACCCAAAAGACATGACCAAGAACTTATATGTTTTTGGAATATCCAAAGCTCTAATCCTCAACTGGTGATAACCGAACCATAATTCAATCTTTGAAAACACCACAACGCCCTAAAGTTGATCAAGTAAATCATCAATGTGAGGAAGAGAATACTTATTCTTAACCATCACCTTGTTCAACTGCCGATAATCAATACATATCTTCATAGACCCATCCTTTCTCTTTACATTCAAGACAGATGCACCCCAAGGTGAAATACTAGGTCAGATAAATCCCTTATCCAATAAATCCTACAACTGATCCTTCAGTTCCTTCAACTATGCTGGGGCCATCCTGTAAGGAGGGATAGAAATGGGCTTAGTTCCCGACTCAACATCAATGGCAAAATCAATATCTCAATTCAAAGGCATACTAGGAAAGTCCGTAGGGAACACCTCCATAAACTCATGGGCAACACGAACAGAATCCAAGAAAGGAGGCGAAACAACACTTGTGTTATGAATATGGGCCAAGTAAGATAAACAACCCTTCTCAACCAATTTATGAGCCTGAACATAAGACATAACCCTCTTAGGACCCGAATTAAGTGTACCCTTTCCAAGCTATCCTTGTCATACCAACTAAAGCTAAAGTCACAGTCCTAGCAAAACAATCTAAGACAACATGATAAGGAGCCAAACAATCCATATCCAAAATAACATCGAAATCAACCATATCTAACACAAGCAAGTCTACCAAAGTTTAATGCCTGGCAAAAGTCACAACATAAGATCGATGATCCTGATCCACCACTAAAGAATCACCTACCGGGGTGGATACACGAATAGGCATGGCAAGAGGCTCCTTAACAGAATCAAAACCCAAAGAAAAATATACAGACACATAGAAGAAAGTCGATCCAGGATCAAATAATAACATGCAGTTCTGAAATAAATGGAACGGTATCTGTGATCACAGCATCTGAAGTGTCCACCTTAGATCTGATTGATATAACGTAGCACTATCTATGACTACCATCTGGCTGAGTGTCCCCATAACCACTAATACGGGCTCTACCATCTCTACCTCTAGCACCTTTGGTAGAACACCTACCTCTCACAACTGAAAAAAGGTTATCTCTAAACACGCAGCAATAACAGTCCTCGGCCACATGGCCAATCTTATCACACACATAACAACCTCTGCGACTAATCTCAATAGGAGAAGGTATAACTAGGCTTGAACGGCTACCCTGAACTGCTGGACTAGAAGGTCCACCACCTGAACTCTGTAATGCCCCCTGTACTGGCCTACCATAGTATCCACGAGAACCTCTAAAATTTTTGCCTCGAGAGGTCTGACTCCTGAACTCACCAAAATATCGCGCCTTCTTGGCGCCTCCCTGAGATGCACTAAGAATATCTTCTGTCATCTTAGAATCATCCATAATACTCTAAAAAAAAAGCCCCAAACACAACTATATAAAATGTAGCCAAGAAAAGAAAGACAACCCAACCCTTCACAAACTTTTGAATCTTCTCAAACTCGGTAGAAATGCTATCTTAGAAATATCAAGACAGGGTATGGAAGTATGCCTTATATTAAAAAACTATCATGGATCCCCGCTCCAAATTATCAAACTCGTCCCACATATGATCTCTCAAACTAAAAGGCAGAAATTTCTCCAGAAAGGCATCAACAATATGATCCTATGACAACTCAGGAGCATTAACAAGCCTACAACCAACAAATGATATCCAATAATCTCTCGCTGCATCTCTCAACTGATAAGAGGTATAAGCAACTCCATTCGCGTAAAAAGAGTGAAACACAACTCAAAATACAAGGTATGAAAGAATTTCACACGATAAAGAATGAAAGGAGGGAATTTTTCTAAAGATATCCTATAGCCTCTCAAAGATAGATACGGATGTTTACTTACCGATCCGCGAGACTCTATTATACATCCTGTTCTTACACCGTTGAGACCAATGAAACTTGGCTTCTTTGATACCAATTTGTCACGACCCAAAAATGAGGGTCATAATGGCACTTGTCGCGGCGTACCTTGACAAGTAAGCCTATCACCCAAACTGGTACGAATAGAGAAAAAGACAGACTTACCCAAGGTAAAGCTTCTAAAATAAATTCGAACCATATAAATAATCATAACAATGCGGAAAGAACTTATTCAAAACACCAATCATGGCCAAAACCAGGCTTCAATAGTGTAAGAACTACTAATACAATCCAAGATTCAAATACATCGAAAAAATAACCACAAAGAAATAATAACTATCTCCGAACACTAATAATGACATAATTAGTAAAGAAAGATAGAGGTGAATTTCGGACGCATGAATGTCCAACTGCTACCTTGAAAAGTCCAACAACCGCCCGAATCAAGTAAGCTGAGGTGCACTCGAGCTAGGACCTGCACCGAAAGGACGCAGTAGGCATGAGTACGGCCCACTTGTACTCAGTAGGTATCATAGGCCGACTAAGCAAAGTAGTAAATAAGGCATACAAAATATAAACTAAGGGCACGTCACCTGCAATCAGAAAATGTCTCACAACAGTAGCCCACACCGCTTGAACTAATAGTTCTAATATATATCACATATATTGCAAAAACACATCAAGCTATAGAACACAAGTATAGATTATGTCACATATAAAATAGAGCAAAAGAGAACATGTAGATACAAGATCATCAAATACAAGTAAAGAAAGGTAAGACAAATACATAGATGACAAGTAAATAAGGCAATACAACACAACATAAACATAATAAAGTAAGTGCAATGTATATGATAATGATGACGATGATGATGCACGAGGTTGTTGCACAACCTCTGGGATCGTCGCACAATCCCCGTATACACCTACAGAGCCAAAGCTTCCCGAGGTAGGACCCATGGGGGGTTCGTTAACCCATAGATGTCACGCCCCAAAATCCCGTCGGGCCGGACTGGTACCCGAAGCCGAGAAGGCCCGGGAAAACCCGTTCAAATACCTGTACTTTTACTTATATGTCACCAAAAATTTGGACAGCACTTCGTTGCATACAGAAGGATCTAATTACCTGTATCAGCACGATACGCACAAATATATATATATATATATAATACTCGGCCATCGGGGCCACCACATATACATATATAACATCACTATATAAACTTCCATGACTTTACCCTTCTTTATGTCTACAAAGCCTCTAGGATATACATGACATAACTAGGGTCAGGAAAAACCCCCGCCCATACATGACTCTTGTACAATAACAAAACATAAGGAACCGACTCGGAAAGCTCCGAAGCAAACTGGAGCTCACCAACAATAGCTGTATGACCTGGCTCCTATTTATGCTGTGAATGAGCTGAGGTATCTGTGCCTGCAACATAAAATGCAGGTCCCCATGGGGGACATCAGTACGAAATATGTACTGAGTATGTAAAGCTGTAAATAATCATATGTGATATAGGGGATCAAGAAAATCAGACGCAAGTGAATAAATCATAATAGAAGTGAACCACGCTACATAAACACTTTTAGGATCATGTACATTATCATTAATCTGAATTGGGTTCTTGAATTCAAACACATTTGTGGAACGGTATACATTCGTTCATTTCATTCTTTACAATTATCATTCGCCATTACCTCCTCCTCCCGAACCTCCAATCACCTAACAATAATCAATACTATATCGTACTGTGACCATTAGGCTACCCCCAGTACATATCAACTGGAATCGACCCATGCTAGGCTTATGCCCCTGGGATACCACCCATAAACACATAAATAGGGATCGACCCATGCTAGGCTTATGCCCCTGGGATACCACCCACACGTATATCAAGTAACACACATAAGAGATATTTTCAATAACTTAGTTCAAAAGCTTTTGAGATTATTACATTAGTGTTCATGCCAATATAGTACCTTTGGAACAATGATACATCAATAGGAACCAAGTAATAGACCTTCTATACAATAACGATGTAATAAAGACTCATTGGTACATCAACAATGTGTTTCAGAATCATCAATATCACAACAATGAAAAAGGAGCCATTTGGTATATCAATGAAACACTTTGACACTTTATAGAATGGAAACAACTTCATTGGTAACGTAGAACAATACATGTTTTTGGACAACCTCGGAATCTTATTTGATGGAACATTGGTGTTTTCATGTCAAAGAACATTGTTAGAGTATGCTTTACATACCTCGTTGTAGATTCGGATACCAATTCAACACAACTTCCCACCTTTACAAATCACTTATCTACAATGAAATGTTTGGCATCTAGTATTAGCAACCCAACACCACAATTCTCTTCCATAATTCCATACAACCAATATTTGCATAACATTCCAAAAACCAACTTGAACAATAGGTTTATGTGTGTGTATATATATATATATAGTCATCATTTCAATACCACATCATCACACCAAATCCCTTCATAATTCAACATAATCCAACTATGCACAAGAATAATCCAACATCATTTCCAATCATCTTTCAACAACAATCAAATAACATACTTCTTATGCTCACATGCATATATATATATATACATATCCATATAAATAACACCAACATAATTTGCATCCTTACCATAAAATGGCCCTTTTGATTTCGAAGTCCTGTTGGCACAAATAAGAGGTGCTTCTCGAAGCCCTTGAGACAGTGAACACAACTACGGAATCAATTTGGACTTTCTACGGTTGAATCACAAGATAATTGGAGTTGAAATTAGGCTAGGGTTCCTTATTCTTCAATAATTGGATGATGAATGATGGATATGAGGCTAAGTTTATGTATATAATGACCAATTTTCGTCCATGAGATGATGCAAAATGATTATATTGCCCTTAAAAATTTAAGTAAATCCGAATCTGTCTATGGTGGACTGTTTTGACAGGCTAAAGTAAATCGGCCATAACTCTTTGCTCCGATATCGGATTTAGGTGAAATTAGTATAGTTGGATAGATAATTCAAAGGGATTTTATTTCATATAAAGTAGGCCACCTAGTTCGTCCTGTACAAGGAGTTATGATCGTTTGAATTTGACCCAAAAAAACTATTTTGAGAGGCTGAAGTAAAACGAGTATAACTCCTTACTCAGATGTTGGATTTGGATGAAACCAATTGCATTGGAAAAAAGACTCAAAGATCTTTCTTTTGATAGGTCTCAGCTCTCCCAGTTTATTATATTGAAGGAGTTATGATCGTTCAAAGTTGAGCCAAAAAAACTGGCAGGCCTCAGTAGTTTGTGTGCAGGAAATTTTCCTGCACATTTACTGTTCACATATCCCGACCACCGTTTTATAGTTTCGAACGTGCTCGATTATATCCGAAACTTATCCGTTTTTGGAAATCTTTATATCGTTGGAAAGATTATTCAATAACCTTCGTATGGAACCATCGACGGGCAAATTCCGGTATAAATAAAGTCGATTCCCATACACATATAATCAAGCTATACACTTGAAATCCTCTCAAAATAATCAATACTCATACTTAAACTCATATATACCTAACTTAGGATCAATACATATACTCCAACACATATAACCATGGCTAATGCACGTAATTAAGTATGGGGTGTTACATCCTTCCCCCCTTAAAGACATTCGTCCTCGAATGTAAATGTAGTTATTTAGTCGAAACAAGTTCAAGTCCACCATTAACATTCACATCATCACATAAATACTATGCATATATAAACAAAAACTTACTTGTTAATGTTCTAACTCCGTTTCTTGAACTTCCTCTTCATCATTGAACAAATGAGGGTACTTAGATTTCATTGCTTCCTCAGATTCCCATGTAATCTCTTTCCTTTGTTGATTTCTCCAAAGTACTTTCACCGATGCTACTTCTTTATTTCTCATCTTATTAACTTGACGATCTAATATAGCAATAGGAATCTCCTCATAGGTAAGATCTTCTGTTACTTGCACATCTTCAGTAGAAGTAATAAGGGACGGATCTCCGATGCACTTTCGAAGCATCGATACATGAAATACTGGATGCACTGATGAGAGTTTCTGGGGTAGCTCTAATTCATAAGCAACTTGCCCACATCTTCGAATAATCTTATACGGGCCTATATATCGTGGACTCAACTTTCCTTTCTTGCTAAATCTCATCACCCCTTTCATTGGAGATACCTTCAAAAATACCCAATCGCCTAACGAAAACTCTAGCCCTCTTCTTCTACTATCTGCATATGACTTGTGTCGACTTTGGGCTGTTTTCAACCGTTGCTGAATCACCTTAACTTTTTCTATGGATTGATACACAAGATCCGGTCCGAACATAAGAGTTTCACCCGCTTCGAACCATCCTATTGGTGATCTACACTTCCTCCCATATAAAGCTTCATACGGTGCCATTTTGATACGTGAATGATAGCTATTATTGTAGGCAAACTCAATAAGAGGTAAATGATCATTCCAGCTGCCTTTAAAATCTATAACACATGCTCATAGCATATCTTCAAGTATTTGAATGATGCGCTCTGCTTGTCCATCCGTCTGAGGGTGAAAAGCTGTACTCAAATTCACTTGTGTTCCCAAACTCCGTTGGAATGACTTCCAAAAGTTTGTGGTAAATTGAGTTCCCCAATCCGATATAATAGAAGTTGGCACTCCATGTAATCGGACTATTTCTTTAACATACAGCTTCGAATATTCTTCAACTGTGTAAATGGTCTTAACGGGTAAGAAATGTGCGGATTTAGTAAGCCTATCCACAATCACCCATATAGAATCAAATTTTCCAGCTGTACGAGGCAAACCTATAACAAAATCCATGTTGATCATGTCCCACTTCCAAATTGGAAGATCTATGCATTGCATATAGCCTCCGGGCTTTTGATGTTCCACTTTAACTCGTTGGCAATTTGGACATTCAGCTACAAATTCTGCGATGTTCCTTTTCATGTCATTCCACCAATATACATTCTTGAAATCTTGATACATTTTGGTTGATCCTGGATGAATGGAATACCTTGAAAAATGTGCCTCTGTCATAATTTTCTTTCTTAGCCCGTCTACATCCGGCACACACAATCGGTTTTGGCACTGAAGTACTCCTTCTCGCGTAAGCTCAAATGCCTTGGTCGCCCCATTTTAAACGTTCTCCTTAAGCTGTAATAAAATAGGATCTGCATCTTGCTTCTCTTTCACCTCAGCTACTAATGAGGATTCCGCAGCATTATGCATAATAAGCTCCTCGTCCGGAGTTTCGAGAAGACGAACTCCTAGACTAGCTAATTGATGAAGATCTTTAATCATCCCTTGCCTTTCTATAGGCGCCATCATAGCCTTACGACTCAACGCATCAGCTACCACATCTGCTTTCCCTGGATGGTACAAGATATCAATATCATAGTCCTTTAATAGTTCAAGCCATCTCCGTTGCCTTAAATTTAGATCCTTCTGATTAAAAATATATTGCAAGCTCTTGTGGTCAGTATATATATCAACATAAACCCCATATAAGTAGTGGCGCCATATCTTTAAAGCAAAAATAACTGCTGCCAGCTTAAGATCGTGTGTAGGATAATTTTTATCATGTGGCCGCAATTGTCTAGAAGCATATGCTATTACCTTACCATGATGCATCAATACACATTCTAAACCAATTCTAGAAGCATCACAATACACTGTATACCCTTCGGTGCCTTCTGGAAGTACCAACACGGGTGTAGAAATCAACTTGTTCTTTAAATCTTGAAAACTCTTCTCACATGCATCATTCCATTGGAATTTGGATGCTTTATGGGTTAGCTTGGTTAAGGGTGCTGAAATGGAAGAAAAGTCTTTAACAAACCTTATATAATAACCGGACAACCCGAGAAAACTACGAATCTCTGTAGGCGTTGTGGGCCTTGGCCAGTTCTTCACAGCTTCTATCTTTTGAGCATCAACCTTTATCCCTTCACTAGATACAATATGACCCAAAAATGCCACCGACTTTAACCAAAACTCACATTTAGAGAACTTTGCATAAAGCTTACAATCACGAAGAGTCTGTAATGCCTGTCGTAAGTGATTGGCATGGTCCTCTTCTGATCCAGAATAAAAAAGAATATCATCTATAAAAACTATCACAAATACATCCAGGAATGGCTTAAACACCCTATTCATCAAATCCATAAAAGCTGCGGGTGCATTTGTTAGCCCAAATGACATAACTAGAAACTCGTAATGACCATACCGTGTTCAGAAAGCTGTCTTGGGTATATCCTTCTCTTTGACCCTCACTTGGTGGTAACCTGACCTCAAATCAATCTTAGAAAAGCACTTGGCACCCTGTAACTGATCAAATAAATCATCAATTCTTGGGAGAGGATATTTATTCTTAATAGTCACCTTATTTAATTGCCGATAATCAATACATATCCTCAGCGAGCCATCCTTTTTGCGCACAAATAACACTGGTGCTCCCCAGGGGGACATACTAGGCCTTATGAATCCCTTCTCTAGCAAATCTTTCAATTGCTCTTTCAATTCTCGTAATTCTGCTGGGGCCATTCTATACGGCGGAATGAAGATTGGTTGGGTGCCTGGTATTACATCAATACCAAACTCTACTTCTCGTTTAGGAGGCAAACCTGGAAGATCTTCAGGAAATTCATTTACCACTGGAATAGCGTGAAGAGTTGGTGGCTCTACTTTTGTATCCCTTACTCTAACTAAATAATATATGTATCCCTTGGAAATTATTTTTCTCGCTTTGAAATAAGAAATAAATCTACCTCTTGGTGCGCCAATCTTACCTTGCCATTTAATAGCTGCTTCATTAGGAAAATGTAAATACATATTTTTTGTACAACAGTCAATTTTGGCATAACAAGACGCCAACCAATCCATACCCATTATAACATCAAAATCTACCATTTCTAGTTCCACAAGATTGGCCATCGTGTCTCGACCACACACAGTTACTACACAATCTTTATAAACTCTTCTAGCAATAATAGATTCCCCAACCGGGGTAGACACTTCCAACGGCTTATCTAACAATTCGGGGGTTCTTTTGAACTTTCCAGCAACCAAAGGAGTAACATATGATAATGTAGAACCAGGATCAATTAGAGCATATACATCAAATGAAAATATGGACAACGTACCCGTAACCACATCTGGGGAAGCCTCTAGATTCTGTCGATCCGCTAAAGCATAAGTGCGATTCTGAGTCCCGCTGGAACTGGTGACTCTTTTTTCATTTCTAGCGTGACCCACAGGTCGTGTGCCCCTACCAGAATAAGATATCGGTGATGATGATGCAACAGCTGATCCCGAAGGTCGTGCTACGCCACCTGTGCCCCTTCGTGGGCATTCTCTCATCATATGCCCCGTCATACCACACTAAAAACAAACATTTGTTCCCATTCGACATACGCCCATAAGATGTTTTCCGCATCGATTACATAGCTCTCGAGAAGGTCTCGATTGGCTCATGTTCCCTTGCCCATGATAACCCACTGATCGCAAACTATGACCCTCACTTCTTTGCCCAAATTGACTGTCTCTGAACCCTGATGCTGTGGTGGAGCACTAGCTGCAGAATAAGAAAATAATGGCCTAGGTGGTCTAGCAGAAAATTGAGGTCTAAAACCTCCTTGTGGCGCCATAAACTGCCCTGTAGATCTGGCCCTCTTAGAAGATCCACTTTCAAATTCCTGTGTTCTTTTTCTTTGCCTCTGATCTTCCATTTTCTGTGCAAATGCTTGGATCCTAGATATATCCATGTCTTTATTCAGTGCAGCAATAGTACAATCCCTAACCAAATACGGATCCAATCCATTTACATACCGATGAACTCTGTCATCCATAGTAGCTATAACATTAGGAGCATATCTGGACAAGGAATTAAATCGAAGACTATACTCCCTCACACTTGTATTACCCTGCCAAAGATTTAAGAACTGATCCGCACGGGCCTGACGAGTCTCATATGGAAGATAATGATCAATAAATACCTCTTTGAACTCTTTCCAAGTAGCTGGGGGTGCATCAATGCCCCTTGACCGTTTCCAGTCTTCATACCAATATATAGCCTCATTTTTGAATCTATACGCGGCTAACTCCATTGTCTCTCTGCCCGATACATGCATCACCTCTAGGGCCCTTTGGATCTGATCAATAAAGTCCTGCGGATCTTCATTAAGATCGGATCCGGTAAAAGTAGGCGGATCCATCTTAAGAAAATCTTGCGTTCGAAGACTAGCTGCCCTATCAGTACCGCTAGAACCCGCGGCAGGAATAGCTTGCCCTTGGACTTGCCCAGCAACTATACGAGTCAAAAGTTGCACTGCATTTCTAAGATCTTGATCAACAGCATTAATAGGTGGCTCTGGGGATATAGTTCTCCTCCCCCTTATTTCTTCCGGACTGGGGAAAGTTTCTGATGCATGCTCAGCTGGAGCCTCACTTTGATTAGCTGGTATAGTGGGTGACTTACTAGTCCCCTCTCCGGCAGCCACATCTTGCTTACCGGTATTCTTGCTTCTGGTAACCGACATCATTACTATAATAAGAGAAACAAACTGATTCAGTGGTCAACTATGACTTCATATACAATATAAGCTCTATCGCACGATCTAAGACATGAAGAAAAGAAACAATTCCTAAATGTCCATAGCCTCCTGTTTATAGATGCGGTGCACAACACACCGATAAACAAGACTCTACATAGACACGGCTTTGTAGACTCACTAGGACGAACCGCTCTGATACCACTTTTGTCACGCCCCAAAATCCCATCGGGCCGGACTGACACCCGAAGCCGAGAAGGCCCGGGAGAACCCGTTCAAATACCTGTACTTTTACTTACATGTCACCAAAAATTTGGACAGCACTTCATTGCATACAGAAGGATCTAATTACCTGTATCAGCACGACACGCATAAATATATATATATAATACTTGGCCGTCGGGGCCACCACATATAAAGATATAACATCACTATATAAACTTCCATGACTTTACCCTTCCTTATGTCTACAAAGCCTCTAGGATATACATGACATAACTAGGGTCGGGACAAACCCCCACCCGCACATGACTCCTGTACAATAACAAAACATAAGGAACCGACTCGGAAAGCTCCGAAGCAAACTGGAGCTCACCAACAATAGCTGTATGACCTGGCTCCTATTTATGCTGTGAATGAGCTGAGGTATCTGTGCCTGCAGCATGAAATGCAGCTCCCCATGGGGGACGTCAGTACGAAATATGTACTGAGTATGTAAAGCTGTAAATAATCATATGTGATAAAGGGGATCAAGAAAATCAGACGCAAGTGAATAAATCATAATAGAAATGAACCACACTTCATAAACACTTTTAGGATCATGTACATTATCATTAATCTGAATTGGGTTCTTGAATTCAAACACATTTGTGGAACGGTATACATTCGTTCATTTCATCCTTTACAATTATCATTCGCCATTACCTCTTTCCCCCGAACCTCCAACCACCTAACAATAATGAATACTGTATCGTACTGTGACCATTAGGCTGCCCCCAGTACATATCAACTGGAATCGACCCATGCTAGGCTTATGCCCCTGGGATACCACCCATAAACACATAAATAGGGATCGACCCATGCTAGGCTTATGCCCCTGGGATACCACCCACACGTATATCAAGTAACACACATAAGAGATCTTTTCAATAACTTAGTTCAAAAGCTTTTGAGATTATTACATTAGTGTTCATGCCAATATAGTACCTTTGGAACAATGATACATCAATAGGAACCAAGTAATAGACCTTCTATACAATAACGATGTAATAAAGACTCATTGGTACATCAACAATGTGTTTCAGAATCATCAATATCACAACAATGAAATAGGAGCCTTTTGGTATATCAATGAAACACTTTGACACTTTATAGAATGGAAACAATTTCGTTGGTAACGTAGAACAATACATGTTTTTGGACAACCTCAGAATCTTATTTGATGGAACATTGGTGTTTTCATGCCAAAGAACATTGTTAGAGTATGCTTTACATACCTCGTTGTAGATCCGGATACCAATTCAACACAACTTCCCACCTTTACAAATCACTTATCTACAATGAAATGTTTGGCATCTAGTATTAGCAACCCAACACCACAATTCTCTTCCATAATTTCATACAACCAATATTTGCATAACATTCCAAAAACCAACTTGAACAATAGGTTTATGTGTGTATATATATATATATATAGTCATCATTTCAATACCACATCATCATAACAAATCCCTTCACAATTCAACATAATCCAACCATGCACAAGAATAATCCAACATCATTTCCAATCATCTTTCAACAACAATCAAATAACATACTTCTTATGCTCACATACATATATATACATATCCATATAAATAACACCAACATAATTTGCATCCTTACCATAAAATGCTCTTTTGATTTCGAAGTCCTGTTGGCACAAATAAGAGGTGCTTCTCGAAGCCCTTGAGACGGTGAACACAACTACGAAATCAATTTGGACTTTCTACGGTTGAATCACAAGATAATTGGAGTTGAAATTAGGCTAGGGTTCCTTATTCTTCAATAATTGGATGATGAATGATGGATATGAGGCTAATTTTATGTATATAATGACCAATTTTCGTCCATGAGGTGATGCAAAATGACCATATTGCCCTTAAAAATTTAAGTAAATCCGAATCTGTCTATGGTGGACTGTTTTGACAGGCTAAAGTAAATCGGTCATAACTCTTTGCTCCGATATTGTATTTGGGTAAAATTGGTATAGTTGGATAGATAATTCAAAGGGCTTTTATTTCATATAAAGTAGGCCACCTAGTTCGTCCTGTACAAGGCGTTATGATCGTTTGAAGTTGACCCAAAAAAACTATTTTGAGAGGCTGAAGTAAAACGAGTATAACTCCTTACTCAGATGTTGGATTTGGATGAAACCAATTACATTGGAAAGAAGACTCAAAGATATTTCTTTTGATAGGTCGCAGCTCTCCCAGTTCATTATATTGGGGGAGTTATGATCATTCAAAGTTGACCAAAAAAAACTGGCAGACCTCAGTAGTTTGTGTGCAGGAAATTTTCCTACACATTTACTGTTCACATATCCCGGCCACCATTTTATAGTTTCGAATGTGCTCGATTATATCCGAAACTTATCCGTTTTTGGAAATATTTATATCGTTGGAAATCTTATTCAATAAACTTCATATGGAACCATTGTCGGGCAAATTTCGGTATAAATAAAGTCAATTCCCATACACATATAATCAAACTATACACTTGAAACCATCTCAAAATAATCAATACTCATACTTAAACTCATATATACCTAACTTAGGATCAATACATATACTCCAACACATATAACCATGGCTAATGCACGTAATTAAGTATGGGGTGTTACAATATACAATCCACATATCTCATATATCCTTTTCGGCACATCCCTCAAAAAAGGGTTTTATAAGGTATTGCAATATTTTTAAAAAAGGTGTTGCCAGTATTTCTCAGATGTTGCCACGGTGGTACCAATGTTTCATGAATAAGTATGATATAAAGATGTAATGCTCACAACCAATCACAATAAGTATTTCCACAACCAACCACATGATATATTTTCACAACCAACCACAATGATACATTTCTACAACCACATGAGCCAATATTCCCTCGTTATTTTCATTTCATCTTTGAATTTCCACATGTCTCATATGTCAGTAAAGTATGAATATAATCATAATACACCCATGGTACCACATTAAATAATACAATACAATTAATCACATGTATTAGGCTATCAATGTCACATAGGACCCCACACGGTCAAACATATCACATAATATTTCAATTTCGATAATTACATCACATATAGGCCCCCACACGGGCACAACACGTAGATAGACATTTTTCATGATTAGTTCCCACCCTTAACATGCATTTTGTACCATCATTTATACCCAGCCCAGTCTGAAGAGTTAAGTCATAACCTACCTCGAAAGTCGAAATTGATCCGCTACACTTGAACCCGCAACCTAATTTTCACGAACAATCCCGAACTCTACTAAAAATATCAAATATGAAATCTACGCGTCAAAATAAAATCAACGACACCCATATTGACTACTTTTGGCTCGGGGTCAAAACGGACCCTCAAAATAGGTTTCCGAAAAAGAAGAAAAATATTGGAACTTCAAAAATATGTTTCCCGTATTTTTAGGAACCTACAGCTGAAAACTCAAGTTAAATCGAGTGAAAAACGAGATTCAAATCGAAGAAAAACCAGTTTTGAGCTTTACCGGGTAAAATCCTTAATCCAGGTTAAAGTCAAGAATTGGAGTTTTTTGAAGGTTAAATTGATGAAAAGCTAGTAATTATAAGATAAAAATATTATTCAAGTGAAAGGGGATGAAATTTGGGTTTAAAATCATGCCCTAAGATTTTTGGGGTTTTGAGAAATTTATCAAGAAATTTCTAAGAAAAGAGTGAATTCTTACATTAAATCCCTTATTAAAATCAAGAAATAGGTGTTAATCTAGCTTCCCAAGCTCTCACAAATTTCATTTTTAAGCTCCCAAAATATTTATGGTTTAACTCTCAAGAGACAAGATGAAAAATGAGCAAAATGGGCCAAAAATGTGAAAAAACTGCTATATATATTGCTGATTTTTCTGCATAACTGAGCAATTTTTTTATTCTAACTCGAAATGGACTTCGACGAGGTGCTCGCGATTCGTTCGGAGTCCGATTTAAACAAAAAAACTATGCAACCATACTAATTTCGACGTTCCGGATGCGATGGCAATACCAGACTTTCCAAAAAAAATCTTTTTCACAAAATTGACCACCGAGACCCGAAATCCTAATTTTCCAAATTGAGGGTCTAAATGAGATTTAAAAGCTGTAAAATCATAAAAAACATGCTAACACACTACAATCGACATTCCGGATAAGATGGATAATTCGGATTTTCCATCTGAGGTCGTTTCGATCAAACGTGGATCCCATACCCATATTTCCAATTTTCCAACTTTCTGATCAATAGGTCGAAATGAGCTCGGGTGAATCAGGACCCGAACCAAAGGTCTACCTAGCCTAAATCGATATTCCGGAGCTGCTGGTGCAGTCCATTTGGTCATCCATCCCACGGATCAAAATATAACCACATAAGTCCAAAATAAGGCTCTCGAAGCCATAAAAAACCACAATATTGCATAAATGATACCAAAATGCATCAAAAATCATGTCAACCACTTCCACACCCCAGAAATACCATAATGCAACTACGGAGAGGGGTAAAATAGTCAATTCACACAAAATAATAAATTTTACCTATTTTATCAAATTTTTAGGTCGTTACAAATATACATTACTTATATATGTATGTATGTGTATATATATATATATATATATATATATATATATATATATATATATATATATATATATATATATATATTTCCTTAGTATATGTATTACAATATAATATATCGTATATTATATAGTTAGTATAATACTTCAGATATATAATTATAGCAAGCAAATTATTATAACAAATTATTAAAGCAGGTAAGTAATTTTAAGTTATTAAAGCAGAGTTATCGCGGTGTATTTTAATATGGTGTAAAGTCCTACTCAGTACTCCTACCTTCGTTGTCCTTAGTCCAGTGTAAGAGTCCAAGTCATAAATATCTAAGTATTTTTTCTCCAAAATAAATTATTTTTTGCATTTTTTGGTTTTTTGATTTTTTTTTAAATTTGTACCCTATTCATCTCTTTCTCTTCGGTTTTAGGTATTTTAGCAATATATCTTCTTTAATCACACCCCGGGAGAATAACAACAATCCTTTTTAATCTTATTCAAACTTTTCAAGTCCTTAGGAATTTACAGATTGATCCATCATTATTGCTAAAACACTGAGAGAATAACCATATACTGAGGGTATTTTTATAAGTAATTACAAATTTTACAAGATCAGAAAAATTGGCGGAAAATCGCCGGCGATCCAGATCTTAATAAAACATATGTGAAAGAAAATAAACTTGATTAATTCAAACATAATTTACAAACTTGGGAGAAAAATACAAAGATCTTTGTAACTACTACTTACATGCCTTAAGGAAGAAGTGAGGTTTCCCTTTCGGGAGTCCCCTGAAAACTTGATAGCTACCAAAAAATGAAGAACTAAGAAAACTTTTCACACTTTTCACACACTTTTTTTTTAAAGTAACTTACAAACTTTAGAAACTAAGAACTTAAGAAAACTAGAGAACTTTCTCACTCTTGATTTTTTTCTTGCTTTTTTCTCTCTCTTTGGTACATGTTTTTGTCTTCCATAAAGGGGGTATTTAGGCATTAGTGGACTTCAAATCTTAACTTTTTTGTGAACTTCAAATCTTTTCTAAAGACTTTAGCAAGACTTTATCAACTTGGGTAGGCCCGGCGGCTAATATCTTTATTTAATTCTCCTCTGTCTATTTATTTATCTGATATTACATGCGTCTATTATTTTGTCTTTTGTAGATATCTCCATTACTTACGTATCCAAATTGGGTAAAGCTTCTGAGACAAACTCCATTCCTGAATCATCGTCTGCGTTTGGATCTTGGGCAAATTGATCCATGGCTGAGTTGTATTCTCGTTCATAATCGTCATTGTCTTCGTCTGATAATCCCAGTTTTATTCTAGTTCTAGGTGATCTTGTTTCTTCTCTTGGAATTAAAGAAATTTTGGATCTTTGCTCTGGTGGGTCTGGATTCATTGCTATCTCCTTAGGCAATTGTTCTGCTAACAACTTTTTTATTGAGTCTACTACTATTTTTTCTATATTTCTTTTTTCATTTTTCTTTTTTCTTAATGAAAAGCCCTTCTTATTCTAAGAAGAACTTCCTTCATCTATTGTCTGAGTACCTGTGGTTTTAAAACTAGCTGGAAGAATTCTCCCTATACTTTTTGGCAAAGTGTCAGCCATCAATGGATTTGATGAGTCTTTACCAGGTACCGTTTTAGCTGGACTAGCTGTATCATTACCCGATACAGTGGGTCTTGCTGCATTCATTGGGGAACGCACACCCATTAACGGATTTGAGAAGTCTTTACCAGCTACCGTATGAGCTATACTTTAATAGAAATGGGTATAGAATTAAACAACTTTAAGAAGGGTCTACAACAGATAAAAGTAATAAAAGATCAAAAAGACTTAGAAAAAATAATACAAATCCTAGACAAGCTAGAGATAATCGGAGAAAAATCCCTGCAACACTGGGACTCCAATCAAGTTACCTGCAAATTAGAAATAATTAATCCAGAATATACTATCAAAAACAGCATCTATAGAAGCTACAAACGAAGACCTTAATAACTTTGAAATACAAATAAAAGAGCTATTAGAATTAGGAATAATTAGAAGATCTACATCAAGACATAGGTCAACAACTTTCATAGTAAGAAATCATAGAGAAATAATAAGAGGAAAAGCTAGAATGGTAATAAATTACAAAAGACTAAATGATAATACTGTAATGGATGGATATAAGTTATCAGATAAAACATAATTAATAAATAGAATACAAGGAAGAAAAGTATTTAGTAAATTAGATTGTAAATCTGGATATTGACAGATTAAAATGCATGAAGATAGTATAGAATGGACAACTTTCACATGCCCAGAAGGACATTTTGAATGGTTGGTCATGCCGTTCGGATTAAAAACGGCTCCTCCAATTTTAAAGAAAAATGGATAGTATTTTTAGAGACTATAAAAATTTTGTATTAGTTTACGTAGATGATATTTTAGTTTTTAGTAATAATATGAGAGAACATTTACAACAAGTTTTAAAATTATTTGTAGATAATGGAATAATAATAAGTAGAAAAAAAATGGAATTATGTAAAAATAGTATTAATTTTTTAGGAGTAGTTATTGGAGATGGTAGAATAAAATTACAACCGCACATAGCTAAAAAGGTCTTAGAAATGCCAGATAAATTACACAAGATTAAAGATTTACAAAAAAATTTAGGACTTTTAAATTTTGCTAGAGCTTTTATCAAAGACTTAGGTAAAGTAGCAGGACCACTGTACTCTAAAACAGGATCGACAGGCCAAAAATCTTTTAATACTGAAGACATAAAATTAGTCCAACAACTTAAAAGCATGATACAAGACATCCCAGACTTAACGTTACCATTAAAAATAGATTATTTAATAGTCGAGACAGATGGAAGCCTTCAAGGATGGGAAGCAGTATTAAAAGCAAAGCCTAACAAATATAGTGATAAAAATGATGAAAAAATTTGTGCTTATTCAAGTGGAAAATATAAGGAAAAAGGAAAATTAAATAGCATAGATGCGGAGACACTAGCAGTAATTTATGGTTTGAATAGTTTTAAACTTTATATATTAAATAAGCTCGAAATACTAGTAAGAACAGACTGTGAGGCTATAGTAAAGTTTTATCAGAAAATAAAAGAAAAGAATAGTAGTAAAATGAGGTGGTTAAATTTCCTAGATGCTAATTCAATATATAATATTATTTTAGAGCATATTAAAGGAAAAGATACTAACATAGCAGATCAACTAAGTAGATTAATGAAAGAAGACAACTAACGATTTTTGTTTCATATGAATACAGGTAAAAGAAAAGGCAAGGCAGAAGCCTCATCATCCCAAGACTATCTAAAGACACTAAGGAGCAACACTCATTTCAGACCACTTACGATGCTAGAACAACCAAAATTATATTTTGTGATCATTGTTCCTCTATGAACGAAACTTTTAAAAGACTGAATCAAGCCAATGAAGTTTTAAGAGAAGACAATGAAAACTTTGTAAGAGAAAAAGGACAAATGTTAGAACATATAAGTATTTCACAAGACCGTATGAAAATTCTTCATTTTGAACTTTCACAACAGACTCAACCAATTTATGAGACCCAGCCAAAGAGTTCTCCAGGATTATCAGATCATCAACCTCAGGGAAAAGCAGACTCTTTAATCATAAAATAAAATAATATTATAATTTTGTTACTATTAGAACTGAATAAGAACCTAGAAAAAGAAAAACAAAAAGACAGTCAAGATAAAAATATAGAAGAATTAATAGAATAATTAAAAAAATAGAAATAACCCCTCAAAAAGAATTAAAAGAAGCTAAAATAACTAAACTAACTAAGCCAAAAACATGGACCTTTTTCAGCATCCCCAAGTAGACAAAGATCAAGTTTTACCAGACAAAGATCAAGTTTTACCCAAAATAATTTAACAAATAATGTGCTATCAAAAATAATAAATAAACCAAGAATGACTTCAAGACAAATGTTAGAAGAGGTAATAGACGTAGATAAAGAAATACACAAAATAAATTAAAACTGTTAAATGCTAAAACATTATATAATGAAGGAATGTTTTCAAGAGCACAACTACATAGGCATTATAGAGAAGAACAGATGTGTGTTATCGGAGAAAATAGTTGTAGCATAAATTTAATAAGCTTAGACTCTTCAAACGAAATTATAAAATTAAACATGAGTCTTATGCACATGGGATTAATAGTAATAGGCATAAAAGGATTTACTAGGAAAATTTAGGAATTAAAGTATTAATTATAATATATGATAATAGATGGTCAGACTCAGAAAGATCTATATTAGGAATAACTGAATTAGACATGACTAATAATGGAGGACTTTTTAATTGTAGTCCAGATTATATGATAAATACCTTAGAATTCAGAAAGCATATTAAAATAGGTGTACAGACTAAAGGATATGAAGAAATGAATAATGGAAATAATTTACTTATATGTGTAGGATTTATAGGAAAACTTGCCACTAATAGTAGTATAAAGTTTAATCTAAAGATAGATATTGTAGTAAGTTTAATGTGAAATAAAGGTATTAAATTACTAAAATCCTTAAAAATAAACTCAGAAAAATATGCAGGACTAGAATGGAATTTAGAAAGATTTACTAAGAAAGAAATACTAAAGCCAACCGATCATTTAATGTATATAAACAGTAAAGGAAAAGTTTCAGTAAGATTTACAGACTACCAATAAACAAATGCAAAAGAGACTGATGAAGAAATTGAAGAATGTGAGAATAATAATTTTATGAATATAGAAATATTAGAAGAAGGTTTTGAAGTAAATAAAGCTATAATAAAAGCACAAGCCCTGAATGAAATAAATAGCAATAGCGTATTTAAATGCACAGATTGTAAATTAGGAAACTTAGACCTTGAGGAAATGAAAGAACATTTTATAAAATGTGAATTAAGAACAGATAATTATGGTTATACACGTAAAAAGAAATTAAAAAGTGAAGACTCTGAATCGATTTATAGTATAGACAAAAGAATAAAGGAATTTATGAAAAGCACGGCAAGTTCCTCAAGCCCTTTCCAAAGAACAACCGGTATGCAAAACATACCATTAACAACAGAAAATTTATCAAGACATAGAGTATTTAGAACAAACCCAAACACTCTGACAGAACAAGACATAAAACCTAGAGGAAATAGAATGCCAATAGAAGAACCCATTAGATTACAAGAAGGTGGTAATAAAGGAAAAATTCTAAATTTACCAGCTCATGACCCTCAGTCATGAAATAATGCAATAGACATATGGAAAAATGTAGTTGTAGCAGACTACATACAACATATACAAGGCAATCAAGAACCAGATGCAGAAATTATGTATAGATATTTAGAAACATTTCTAGGAGAAAGTACTAAAGCACTTTGGGAAGCTTATAAGATAATATTCCCACAAGACTTTCAGGCATTAGTAGAACTAGGCTCAAATCCATATAATTTTGTAAACAAAGTACATACTCTACTAACAGACCAGGATCCCAATAGTGGATTAGTAGTATTACAACAAAGAACTTTAATAAATTTAGAACAATTAAGTATTAATCATTGGTCAAGAATTAAAGAATTTTTAAATGATTACTTTTATTATTGTACAATTAGTGGGAACTCATTTGATCAGACTCTAGGAGCTAGATTATTTAATAAATTACCAGGAGCTCTAGGAAGAGAGATAGAAGAAAAATGGTCCAAGAGAGAAGGAGTAATACAAAACCCAAACAACCTATGGTCAATAGGACAAAGAATACAACATGTAATGGATATATTACTAGAAAAATGTACAAATATACATATACAAAAACAATTAAAAAGAAGTGATACAAAATTTTGTAAAAACATATATACTACACAACATTATGACCAAGATTATAAGAAGATAAAAATATAGAATGGCATATGAAAAAGACTATCGCCCAAAGAAGAAATATTATTTAAGAAAATCAACTGCAAAGAAGCCATACCTAGATAAGGATAAACATGTAAGAAAATATAACACCAGTAGAACTTATAAAAATAAATTAGAATGTTTTACCTGCGATAGCATAGAGCACTGTAACACCCCGTATTCAAGTACATGTATTGGCGTACTCAAGTACGTGTATTGATCTTATTTATATGGAATTAATTTTTTTTATTTTATTTATACCGGAATTTGCCCGTCGATGGTTCCATGCGAAGGTTATTGAATAAGCTTTCCAACGATATAATGATTTCCAAAAACGGATAGGTTTCAGATATAATCGAGCATGTTCGAAACTATAAAATGGTGGCCGGGATATTTGGGAATAGTAAATGTGCAGGAAAATTTCCTGCACACAAACTACTGAGGCCAACCAAAATTTTGGGTCAATTTCAAATGATCATAACTCCCTTAATATAATGAACTGGGAGATCTGCGACCTATGAAAAGAAAGATCTTTGAGTCTTATTTCCAATGCAATTAGTTTCATCCAAATCCAACGTCTAAGTAAGGAGTTATACTCGTTTTACTTCATCCTATCAAAATAAATTTTTAGGGTCAACTTCAAACGACCATAACTCCTTGTACAGGACGAACTGGGTGGCCTACTTTATATGAAATGAAAGCCCTTTGAATTATGATTCCAACAATACCAATTTCACCCAAATCCAATATTGGAGCAAAGAGTTATGGTCGATCTACTTTAGCTTATCAAAACAGTCCACCAAAGGACAGATTTGACATTATTTAAATTTTAAAGGCATTTTGTTCATTTCTTATTATATTATGGACGGGAATATGTGTATATATACATGTGTATTAGTTCAAAAACTCATTTTCATCATCAATCATTGAGAAAGAACAAACCCTAGCCAAATTTGACCTTTAAATTACTTTTGATTCAACCGTAGAAATTCCAAAGTAATTCGATAACTGCGTTTGTCATCTCGAGAGCTTCGAACGACACCTATTATTTGTGCAAACAGGATTGCATAATCAAGAGGTGAATTATAAGGTATGAATATTGTTTGACTTTGTTCTTTTCCATATGTATATGTGTGATAGAGGATTATATGTATTGGTTGTTATTGAAACACGATGAAAATAGGGTTATGGACTATTTTGCATGGTTTGGTTGTATTGAATTGTGGAAGGTGGATATGGTAATTGAGTTATGGAAGGTGGATATGGTGATATACTATTGAATTGATGATTATTTATGTCTATGGCTCAATTTGGTTTAATGGATTGGTTGGAAGGATAAATGAATCCAAACTTGATATTGGAGGATGTTGTATGAATATGCATGACATGTGAATGTAATTGGAGTATAAGAGGATTAAAGTGACACCCTTTATGGTGTAATTAAGGATTACTACTTAACCACTAGTTTGGTGAATTCAAATAATTGAATTGTGACGTTTGGTCGCTAATACTAGATTGCTATATATGTTCATTGTAGATAAGTAATCCAAAAAGACGGGAAGTCCATTTGGGACTAGTATTGAAGGTTGACCGTCAGGTATATAAAGCATAATCTATACCATATCTTTGGGCATGAAAGTGAACAATTGTTCTATTAAGAAAGTTTCCAAAGTTATTCAATAACATGTGATCCATAATGGTTTTGTATGATGTCCTATGTTACCAATGAACTTGTTTCCACCCTACAAGATGTCAAGACATTCCAATACTTGTCTTCCAAATCTTACATGTTTATTGCACTAATGAATGTCAGAAGGTATCCGGTTACTCAAACAAGATCCATGTGCTATTAATGACTCCAAAATGTTTCATTGATCTACCAATAAGTTCCTACTTCATTGTTATGGCATTAATGACTCCAAAACACTTCATTGATGTGCCAATGAGTTCTTACTTCATTGTTATTGCATTGATGGTCTATTTATATATCTCTTATTAATGTATCATTGTTTCAAAGTATCAAAAATGCGGTGGCAACCGAAATAACAATCTCAAAGATTAATTGAACTAAGTGGTAGAAGTTTTCTCTTATCGGGTGGTATCCCAGGGGCATAAGTCTATCATGGGTCGATCCCTATTTATGTGTTTATGGGTGGTATCCTAAGGGAATAAGCCTATCATGGGTCGATCCTAGTTGATTTGTACTGGAGGTAGCCTAATGGTCACAGTATAGTATAGTAATGATTACAAAGATGATAAGAACGAAGGTAAAGTGATTGAATAAATACAATGTACAGGTTGTCACAAGTTCTAGTAAGTGTGGTCCACTCCTGTTATGATTTATTCACTTATTTTTTTATTTCTATTGAGCTCCTATATCATATGTGATTATCTACAGCTTTACATACTCAGTACATATTTCGTACCGACGTCCCCCACAGGGGACCTGCATTTCATGCTGCAGGCACAGGTACCTCAGCTCATACATCGCACAAGTAGGAGCCAGGATATCCAGCTGCTTTTGGTGAGCTCCAGTTTGCTTCGGGGCTTTCCGTGTCATATCCTGTCACTTTTGGTATTGTATAGAAGTTAGTTATATGGCGGGGTGTGTCCCGACCTTAGTTAAACTCTGTGTATTATCTAGAGGCTTTGTAGACCTAATGTACAGTCAAGGTGGTGTTTTGTTAATAGACGTGATGGCTCCAACGACCAAGTATTATATATACATATATATGTTTGCTCGAGCTTATATAGGTGATTATTTTCTTTTATATGTGACATGATGTTGTCCGAATTTTGGGTTGTCATAGAGGTATGCATGGGAAGTATAAAGTTATGAGTTGATTCTCCCGGGCCTCCTCGGTTACGGGTGTCAGTCCGCCCCAATAGGATTTGAGGCGTGACAAGCACTTAGCAAATACTTGTCCAAGAAGAATCAATAATAAATCTAGGAATGCACAATTAATAGAAGATGTAAATGAAAATTTAATAAATGTAGATGAATATATGTCAGATAATGAAAGTATATACTCTATTAGAAACATGAAAGTCTTTGAAGAAGAAATAAATAAATCTGATTCTTCTGATTCAGGGAAAGAGGAATTTATAAATGAAATAGGATTAGAAAAGACAAACTCAAACCATTATGATTTATTAAATTTGATAGAAAAATGTGAACATGAATTTGAAGAAGGAAAAGGATTAGACAGTAATCAGTGTTGTTTTTGTAAATGGTTTTCAAGTAAAAACAAAAGGGAAAAATGTAGGAAATGTTACAAGAAAGGATGCATAAAATGTATAGAACAAACCTCAGAGATCCTAAAAATTCAAAAATCAACAAACAATTTAAGTAATTTTCACAAGAAACAACCTGAACCAATAGTTAAAACACCAAACGATAAAATATTAGAATAAGAAGAAAGACTAAAAATATTAGAAATGAGAGTTTATAACCTCGAAAAACATAAAGAGGTAATTACAAAGGAAGACTTATTAGAAGTAGAATTATTAAATACATTTGCTGAAAATAATAGAGTTAGATAGAAAAAATCAATGATGATACCATTTGAAGGAATGGTATGTAATGAAGAAAAGAAAATTAGTACAGTCAAAGTCAAGACTATGAGTTCTTAAAAATTTATATAACGTCTTATTGCAACGTAGGCAATTAAGTATTAAATTATTCGAACTTTCTCCACAATCTAGAGAAGAAGTTTGGACTAAACTACAAGTAGTAGATAATAGATTAAGAGAAGTTAGAGAACAAATAGCTTATATTAACCATGAGCTTTGGGTAGATAAGATTTTAAGAGACATGTATCCTTTTTATTTGGCTTAATGAATACACCACATAAAAATACAAAAACATTAAAAGAAATCAAAAATAATTTGTATAGTTTATACATAGAATATAAAAGACTTAATACTACAAAAGAAGACCCTATAACCTTAGATAAACTAATTACTACAATATCCGAATTAGAATATCATTTAATAAAATATATTAAGACTAGAAATAATAATAAATGAAAAGACATCCTTTTGCTAAAGATATATGATTCAGATATTGGCTTTTAAATGAAGTAATAATACAAAGGGAAGAGAGAGAAGAATTAAAAATAGTTTTCAGTAATTATTTAGATTTACTAACAACTCTAGAACCATTATAATTATTCAAAGAATATTTAAGTGTAATAAGATGGGAAGTACATGGAATTAGAATCGACATAGGACACGATAATAGAAGGATAAGTTATTTAAGAAAATGGTGTGATCTAGTAGATATTCCTTTAGGATAAAATTAAGTAAAAATATATGAAAACGCATCCTTTTGTGAGACAAATACAAGGAGAATATAATCGATCATATAAAGAAATAAGACTAAGAAATGACATTTTAGAAAAAGAACAAATATTAATAAATCAAATAGAAATATTAGAAGTTATAGAATTATCAGAAGCCATTATAATCTCAGACCTTATAACATTAGTAAACTGTGGTAGGCATCACTAGAGGCAACTTAGATTAGACAGAGGAAGTTCGGTTGTTAAGTACTACAGTGGTCGAAGTAAAAGGGCTTCAGTCTATAGATTATGCCAGGCTGCTGCAATATCCCAGACATAAAAGAAGAGTATCATCTTTTGGAGAAGAAGAAGAAGTGTTCAAGCTTTAGGGTGTGTTTGGTACGAAGGAGATTTTTTCTCATGTAGAGAGTGTTTGGTATGAAGGAAAAGATTTTGTGAAAAATGTTTTTCAATTTTCTCATATTTGATCGACTTAAATGTTTTGAAAAATGTTTTTAAAATCAACTTATTTTTCTAAAATCTAAGGGAAATGTCTTCCCTTTAAAAAGTAAGGAAAACATTTTGCAAAACTCTCTTTCAATCTCACTCTCAAGTTGAAATATTCGTACAACTCCCAAAATCATTCCTATCCCGACACTCAATCCTCTACCACCCACCTCTCCTACTCCAAAGAACATATAATATTTAGGTTTTTTAAAATTATTTCAATATTTTTCTTACCACATCCCCTACCCCGACCCCCACCCTCTATCAGGCTTCCCTCCAAAAAATATTTAATTTTTTTAAAAGAAATTGAAATTTTTTTACCCTACCCCTACCCGACTTCACCCCTACTATCCCCCTTCCCTCCTCGCAAAAAAATTATTTTTTTTAAATAATTTTTTTAGAAAAAGTAATTTTTTTCTGATCCCACCCTCACACCCTACCCCGACCCCCACTCCCTACTAGCCTTTTCCCCCCACCCCTCCAAAAAATTATTATTTTAATGTGTTTTCAAAAAACAAACAAAAAAACTCAAAATCTTTTTCTTACCTTACCCCTACCACCTATTCTGAACCCCCTCCCCCTTCCCCTCACCCCCTCAAAAAAAAGAAAAGTTTTAAAACTTTTTTCTTACTCCATCCTTTTTACTCTATTCGTTCTCATTATTTTTTATTAAATATATACAAATAATTTTAGAAAATATTTTCCTACTCGCATAACAAACACATGAATATAAGTAATAAACTACTTATTTTTCTAGAAAATATTCTCCTCCCTCGTATTGAACACAATCTATAAAAGGTATTTTTCAGGGTAAAAAGTTATTTTTATAAAAATTATTTTCTACTCTTTTGCTAAACACTAAATGTAAAAATATTTTTTCATTCACCAACCTAACACTAGAAAATATTTTCTGCTCACCAATCAAACATAAGAAAATAAGTAAGAAATCAACTTTTTTTCCATGAAAATATTTTCTAGGAAAATATTTTTCATGAAAACATTTTCCTTCATAGCAAACGCACCCATAATGGAAAATGTTTTCCTAAAAAATATTTTTTTGAAAAATAAGTGATTTTCTTACTTATTTTCTAATATTTGATTGGTAAGAAGAAAATATTATCTCAAGAGCATTAAGGTATAATAAAGGTACATACTAATGACACCAGACCGACCTTAAACATAGATCCTGACTCCTAACATGTAATTGAGGATTTGATTTTAACAAATGACCCAGACTGCCGACCTAACCCTGACTCCCAACATGGGACCCGAACCCAAGACCCGACCCCGACTCCGACCCGAGATCCAACTCAAACTCTATTCTCGATCCCAATACTTGACCTGTCATTCAGCCCCTACTTCCAACCCAAGACCCAATCTGACTCCCACACCCGTCCATGGATTGACCTTGACACCGACTCTAGACACTAGACCATGGAACAATCCTGAACCTAACTCCTAATTTAGGACTCGATACTAACTCTCGACACTCGACCATAAACAGAACCTAACACCGACTCAAGACATTGGACCATGGACCAAATCTGGAACCATGTTTATTAACTCTCAATCCAAACTTCTGACCTTAACTCCTAACAAGACTTGACCCATGACTCCTTAATTCAGACTCAAACCCGAGACCCAAACTCACTTTTGAATCGGCTTCCAACTTGAATTTTTGTTTCCCAACCTCTTCACATAACCAAAGAGTTGAAGTCACCACATGATCCAAGGTTTGACCTCGACTCCCAACCTGAGATTCAACTTAAGTCTCGACCCTAACTCCCAACACCCGACACTCAACACCCGACTATAGATCGACACGGCCCTAACTCCCAACCTAAAAATTGATCCTGAATTCTACCCTTGACACCTAAATCGAGACTCAAACCTGACTTTTGTCTCAGGACCAGATCCCTTCTTTGACTCCTGATCCAAGACTCAAACCCGACATTGATAAAAGACTTAACTCAAACATACCCAATCTCGACTTTCAATTTGAGACCTGACTAACTTCTAACCCAGGACACAACCTTGATTACATAATCCTAACTCGACTCTCGACTCGAAAACTGAACTATGATCCAACCCCGACTCTTGATCTGGACTCGACCCTGACTCCCGACTCCCAGCTTGAGATCCGACCCCAATCCGGGCTCTCAAATCCCAACTCGAGATTCAATCATGACTCTCGACCTGCGACCTAACTCTAACATTCAACCCAAAACTTAAGACTTAACCACGACATCAAACTCGAGACTGTTGAGAAAGAAAGAATGGTCCTGAGTCAGATTTAGAGGTTAGGAGTCTGGTTGAGATCGAACCCAAATTCCTGTCTCGAGGCTAGAGCATGAGTTGGTATCAAGAGTTGTTCTCGGATCTAGTTTGGGATCGGGTTAAGTTTTAAGTCTTGAGTCGAGGTTAGAATTTTGAATCCAGGTCAGGTTTGGGAGTTGGGTCTCGAGTCGAGTTCAAATCTCAGGTCATATATCTTGAATTAGGGATGAAATCTAGTTCTCGGATCAGGATTTAGGTCTTGAATCATGGTCGGAAGTCAGGTTAAAAGTAGAGGATTGTGAGTCAGGATTTGGAGTCGAATCTCGGGTTAGTTCCAAAAATTGGTACTTGAGACCTGGGTTAAGGTGGAAGGTTGGGGTGTGAGGTTGAAAAAGAGTTTTGAAAAATATTTACCTTGCTTTTTGAAGGGAAATCATTTTTCTTAAATTTGAGGGAAATAACTTCATTTGAATTTTTTTTTCAAAACATATAAACCAACCAAACATAAGAAAATTAAAAAATATTTTTCTTCATACCAAACACGGTCTTAGTGCCTGTTTGGGATTGCTTATTTCCCAAAATAAACACTTATTTTGAGACAAAAACATTTTTTTAAAAAAAGAAGGGTGTTTAGTAAACTTTAAAAAATGCTTTAAAAATAAGCAGAAGTAATTTTTCTGCTTTTGGGAAAAAACAGAAAATTTCTGCTCTTCAAAAAAAGCAGAAGCAGAAAATTATTTTTTATGACAAAATCTCTCTCTCTCTCTCTCTCTCTCTCTCTCTCTCTCTATATATATATATATATATATATATATATATATATACTAGCTTAGTGTACGTGCTTTGCACGTGTGTCTTTTCTTAATTAAGTTTTAGAGAAAATGCTCTATTTCCACCTTAAACTATACGCGAAAAGGCTGAGACACACTCGAAATTTAGGAGGAGCCTATTACTCTCCTGGACTAATTAAAATTGTATTTTGACAACCTTATTCCGGGGGTAATAGGACCGTCCTAAGTTCGAATGTGTCTCAGCCTTTTCGCATATAGTTCAAAGTGAAAATAGAGCATTTTTCCTAAGTTTTATAGAAAAGTTATTAAAATAGAGCAATTTGTATTAAAATAAATATTGTATCTAATTAAATAATATAATAAAATTATCATATCTCAAATATGTTATTGCATGTTGTGTTTTCATTTATTGTTTCTTTAAGATAAAAAAATAGTTTTTTCATCAAAAAAATAAATAAATAAATAAATTAGTTCTTTTTATCAAGATTCACGCAATTAAACACAGTAATTACTAATCATTGTCATGCAGTTATCTGGTCGTTAAGCTGTTCCACTTAAATATTAATCAATCATATTATTACTGAACCAGTTTAAGACTTTTAGTTTCCTGAGTAGTTGATTTGCTGATCAATTAGCTTAAATTCAGCAAAGAAAAACATTACCTTCTCACAAAATCTATAAATATTTAATGGACAAGAACAAAATTTGATGAATTACCTCTAGTAATTACTGCCCCAATGATTGAGCGTGTCTTCTCAGGCTTCTCAGTCTAAGAAAACAAGCCTCCAAGACTGTCCAAAAGTTTTTCACTTTAAAATTAAATTTCAAGCTTTAGTTTCCAGTTGATAAGCACAACAACAGTAGAAAAGCTACAATAATTTGTATCATTCAAAACTAAAAGTATAAAAAGAATCAGAATAAAGATAAAAACCGCAGAAGGAAAACTACAGTAATTTATTTCATTCAAAACTAAAAATATGAAAAGAATTATAATAAAGATCAAAACCAAAAATTATTATGCGAAATTAAATTTTAATATTAAATTTCTTTACAAATAAAGTAAATAGAAAAATTGAACCTGCTCTAAGCGGATGATGATAAATTAGGGCATTCATGTCCTCTTTCGAAAGAATACATGACAAACAAATTATATAACAAATCCTATACCTAATGAATTCTATCCTGAAAAGGATTCTGAAATTTAAAGAAAATTAATTATTCTTCTAATATTAAAAATAGACATGTAATTATTAGTTTTTTATATTAATTAATTATTCTTGCACTTTAACCATATAACTAATAATAAAATAATTGGCACTATTACTTTTTCGTATTAAATTATTTGTTATTGTTACATTTTATAATATCTAATTAATAGTTTTCATATTTATATGTAATTGTAGTACTTTAATCATAGTTCTTATAGAAAGTTGGTCACACAAACCAAATAGGAGACAAACTTGAGAAAAGTATGTAAAAAAAAAATTCACGTGAAATAATTTATTTTTAGGATTAAAAGAATCCTAGTTCTAACCAAATATATTTTTGTATTTTAGGACTCCTTAGTTATAACTTTTTTCCTATATATTTTTCTTTTACCATATACTTTAGGATTACTTAATTATAAATATTAAAAATAATTATTTAATAATTTAAGAAAATGAGTAAAAAGATTATTTTGTCTATTGCGGAGATTTTTAATGAAGGGAAAAAAGTTTAAATCATTTTTTTAAAGATCTTCACACTTTTAATATATTATATAGTTATATAAATTATATAGATATATAGATTATAGATATAGATAACTTTTACCCTAAAAACCTAAACCCTAATCTTTATTCTAGATCATTTAAAAGTAAAGCTAACCCACCATTCAGAGTTTAATAAGTAATAACAATTATACCATTTAGCCCACTGCTAATACCTAACAATAATAGTATATATAGAATTGTCTCTTTATTAATGGCCTCATTACTCTTAAGTTCCTCTTCTATCTGTGCCTTCACACATAAAAAAAAACAGTATGGTTGGCTTAAGAAAATGTGTGCTAGCAAATCTTCAAAAAGAAAGTAATACAGTAAATGAAATAAATTGAAAGCTTCCCGTCAAAAGTAAAGCAATGGAGGAGGCACTGAAGGTAGATGACTACACGAGGGGGAAGTTTTCATAGAAGCTTTACCATTTACTTTATGGATATAGGTATGAAATGATCCTACATTCTTGAAAATAGTTTCTTATAACAATTGTTTTGGTAATCCAACTTTACACTTTGGTGTAATGGTGTTTCCCACTTTTAATAGATTACTTGAGTTGCATTGATGTGTATTTACAAACACAAACTTTTAATAAGGATGCTTACTTCAACGAATGGTACAAAACATGTCCCAGAAATTTATTTATGACTTCCAGAGAGCACTCTAAACTAATTCAATATCTCTATAGTTTACCCTGAGAAGTTGTCGATAGTCATTGGTATGGATCACACCATGCAGAAGATGATTGATATGCTTTAATTGATGGTGCATCCAATCTTCAACATCTTCCGTTATAACATGATTTCATGACTTGCACCTGACAAGACAAATTAATGTATTCAGTACCACATTGTTTCAATAAAGCTAAGATCAAGATAACCAAACACTACTAAAAAAGGCTCTTAAAAGAGCCTCAAAAGTAGGTCACAAATAAGAGACCTCATGAGGTCGCTTATCCCCTCAATTGTTTTAAAATTTATTTTAAAATAAAGAGACCTCATAAAGTTGGTAAATGCTAACAAAAATTATGCGACACAATAATAGGGACTTCAAGAGGTCGAAAATACAATGCGGAAATGAAAATAAAATACAAAAAAAATTAGCGCCAGAATAATTAAAATTATCAGTAGAATTTTACACATTGCGACCTCATGAAGTCTCTAGTATTTTAATAAATTAATATTTATTATTAAAAGTAATTATCTATAACTATTTTATGAAGTAAAAAAATATTTATTTACTTTTTAAATATATATTTTTATGATTAAAAAGAAAAAAAACGCAGACAAGGTCAGCTCCCGCTCTTAAATCCTACTCTCTCTCAAAACACTTCCTCTCAAAGTCGGAGCTCTCTCTCAAATCCACATTCATTGGCTCTAGACTCCACATCCGTCGCTCTTCCAGGTAAGTTTGTAAGCTTTAATTTTTTCTTATTTATTTATGTATAGAATAAAATGAAAATATATGGGTCTCCTTTAATTTCCCCAAAATGTGAAGATTGTTATGGATAATTGGGGTTTTTGTTGTCTTGAACTATGTTTCTATGCTTCCCGTCTTCCTTAATTTTATTTTAGAACTGCGTTTCATATTTATGCTTTTCAATCAAATAGTTGAGGGTTTATGCAATTTCAGAACTAATTTTTGATTTTTAATTATTCTTACTGATTTCAGAATTCTCACCCGGTGGGAATATACTGGGTATGTTGTTATTGTTATTGATTTCAGAATTGTGTTTAGTTTTTATTCAAATAGTTATATAGTTTTATGCAAAGACACAAAAGAGGTCAGGTAGGGGGTGGTGTGAGGGTGGTTAGACCTTTTAGCTGATATAGAAACACCGATTGCTAGAATCTGTGCACACTTTGTTGTTTGGTACACCAAGCAAATGATGCTATACTTCAGCGAGATGAGATCAATCTTATGAGATAATTGAAATAAGGTGGACCCCTGGCGTCTCTATTTATTGTTATGATGAGTTTTTCTAGAAAAGTTTCTGGTGAGAATGTTATTTAGTTAGTATGAGGAAGAAGATACTAGAACGTAGAAGAAATGATCTTTTTTAGTTGCCAAGGAAATTGTACCATTTACACAATAGTTCGTTTCACAATTTCGCTGCAAAGTGGTTCTCTTGAATTGTTTGTATCTCTTGGAAGATGGTGCAGAACTAATTAAAGATTTCTCTTAATTGGTATATAATTTTAATCTGTTCAAATTGACAAGCTTTCTGTGGGCAAGAGAGCCAAAGGTCCCTTAAGCTTTATGGTAATTGACATGTTAAAGTTTTGTAGCTAATGTTGCATGAGATCTTATAAAGCTTTTTGGATTTAGTTTGTTTTAGATTGTAAAGGCCTAACAAGTATTTCTAGAACATGTCTGGCCGATAATCATATATATGTTCGATATGTGATTTTATTGCTCCTTATTCAAGGATAAAATTTAAAAGGAAAAAAATAAACTGGGACAAATGTGGTCCTTCCAAATGTGATTGCAAAAGTGAAAACTAATAAGATTCAGGTCAAAAGATTTCATTTTTATTTCTATGGTAAATTCGAGTTTAATTTGTAAATTTTTAGTTTTAAATTCATTATTGCTAAAATCTTACTCTTTAAAGTTTTGGCCTTTGAACCTGTTTTTGAGAATTTGCAAAAGATTTGTGAAGGGATATATTTTAATAGAGTTGGGGAGTTAGTCGAGGTATATGAAGTTTCTGCTTCAGATCATAATGGAAATATTACCTTTCATAAGGTATTTTTCAGCTCAATTTGGTCGATATAAAAGTGTTTAGAGTGTATTTTTGGTTGATATAGTTTGCTTAATTTTGATATAAGCCATACATTCATGATTAAATGTATAGCTTTTGTTTTCAATTTGATTTTCTGGTTTTGACACGGAGTTGAAGAAAGTGAAAAAATCTTTTGAATCTAGCGGTGTTATGCTAAAATTGTAGAGCTCTTGTCTTTGTTTTTTTACTCCTTTTTTTTAATTTTATTGTCTGGTTTTGACTTAGCATGGAGTTTAAGAAAGTAAAGAAAGATTTTTGAATCTGATGGTGTTAAACTAAAGATATGTACAATGTACCAACATGTCGTATGATCATGTGGTCTTAAACATTTCAAGTGGAAAGTTAAAATTAAATAGTTGCGGAAAGAGGCACTCTTTTTTAAATGGAATAAGAAGGAAAGTAAAAAAACAAATAGAAATGGAGTGAGTTTGATTAGGTACTACATTCATGAATTAATTATATGGCACTTGTCTTTGTATTTCTTGCAGTTGTAGTATCTTGCTTGTTTAAGCAAAGTTTGATAGTGTAGCTAATTTTCTAAATAGAATTCGTGTAACTCAGACATAAAATAGCTAAAGAACTGACCTTTTGCCTTAACATTCCACAGTTGACTGGTCTGAATTAATTCAGTTACATGGAATAAAGAGTAGTTATTCTTTTCTTGTGTTGTTGTTTATCATTTTGTTGCTTTTGACCTTTTAGCATTTATTGGAAACAACCTCTCTACCTTCACAAGGTAGGGGTAAGGCTGCGTATGCACTACCTTCTCAGACCCCACTTGTTGGACTACACGAGGTATATTGTTATTGTTGAACTTTTAGCATTTGAAAAGGAAAAACTAAAGAAGGAAAGAAACAAGAGAGTACTGCCTAATTTTCAGCGTTATTTATTATGTTATTTGTTAGTTAGCTACCTTAATGAGAGTTTTTCTTTTTCTATGATATGTTCTTAGTTGGTTAGTAGGCTCGATAATAGTGTAGTCTTGGACACTGGTGCTAAGTTGGCTTTTAAGTCAAATGAAGAGATTGAAGTTCAAGTAAAAACTATTCCCCTTGATGAAGTTATTCAATAAAAGGAGCGTGTTCTGCTAATAAAGATAGATGTTCAAGGCTGGGAGTATCATGTACTTAAGGGAGCATCAAAGACATTGTCAAGGAGGAAAGGTAAAGCAACTTACCTAATCTACAAGGAAGATAAGCTATTGTTGCAAGCCCGTAATAGCAGCGCCAAGAGTTTTCTCTTCTCTTCTATTTACTTTCATTTTGGTAATTAGTTGACAGGGTCGGGAACTTTCTGACTAAGCACATCCTATATTGTCGCCATTGAAGTCCATTCTTATTCTTAAACTACTTGATCATGATTCTAAGACGAGGGTCTTAAGGTCAGGCGAACAACTAATTAAGAAAAAATAGTGTGTTTTTCAAGAGCAAGCATGGAGAGTTACCTGTGGCAAAACTTGCAAGCATGGTTTTGAGAGGTGTGAGAAACCACCCTGTTAATTATTTGTGTTGGATATCGCACCCTCTTTGTTTTAAAATGGGGGATTCATACATACTTAATAATCATAGTAAGTTGTATTAAAGAGTTAAAATGGTACATTCACAAACAGATTTGTTTGGACAAAAATCTGACATGCCCTTGGTGATTTTTTTGTGACTTTTGACTGCTCTGAAAATCTTTCAATTGCCATTTTTGCAATGGATTCTTTATGTCAGTTATCAATGAAGTTTTTTGAGAGAGAAGAATTAGCTAACTATAATTTTCAAAATGAGTTTATGAAGCCTTTTGTGATTGTTATGCGCAAGAGTAGTGCTGTGAAGATCAGAGAATTAATCATCAGATGTATCTCTCAAATGGTTTTATCTCGATGCAATCATGTGAAGTTCGGATGGAATAACATGTTCATGGTATCAAATTTATCTCTTATCTAGCCATTATTTATTTTGCAATTGCTATAGTATAACTTATTTTTTGATCTTTGCTTCATTATGGATTGCATGTGAATGTTGTGTATGCGTTCTTTTCGTAGAATCTTTGGTTTTTAAGATGTATGCACACAGTTAGACTGTTTGGATATATGTTAGTTTAGTGTGATCCTGTTGATTCTAGTCTTAAGTTAGACATGTGTATATAACAAATTTATGTTTGAAGTAAATGCTAATCTTAATTCTAGAAGGATATACCTTGGAGTAATTTGATGAAGATTGGGTAAGATATTTTAATAAGGAAAAATAACCAGATAAGTACTCCATTTGATAAATGCCTTATCATTATAATTCAAGAGTTTTCAAAACAGGTTCGTTATTTTTATCAGTGTGTTTAATCAATCTAAAAGGGCAGCCCAGTGCAATAAATCTCCAGTAATGCGTTAGATTTAAGGATGGGCCGACCATAAGGATCTATTGTACACAACCGTAACTTACTTTTCTGTAAGAGGTCAGTTTCGTGACCCAAATGCAGGACCCTCCATTATTACAGCTTGAGAATGAGGCTTATCAAATTTGCCTATCATTTTTACAAAATTTTGTGTAAGATAAACCTACTGGTTTTGAAGATTCTGAAGTGGAAACTTACCTTGTCAACCTTTATAGCGAGGTCTTACACTTCTATATTGAAATTGCACCTTCAGTACAAATGTCTGAGTTATCTCTTGATGCATAGCTTCGTTGGTTAATTCCCCTGGGTTCTAGTAGAAAGAGAGAGTTGGTTGCACGTGCACCTCTAATTATTGCAACTCTCCAGGTAATCTGTATTTTAGGAGATGCATCATTTGAGAAAAACTTGTTTGGCTTCTTCCCATTACTTTCAAGCTTGATAAGTTGTGAGCATGGCTCAAATGAAATCCAGTTAGCCTTGAGTGTATGCTCATCTCATCCGTGGGTCCTATTTTACTTCGATTATGTTGAGCTTCGGGTACTCATTTATTTTTTTGGCGATATATGATAATATTTCTTGTATTTTTGCAAATTTTGCTATCATCAAATATTGCAGAAAGTTAGACTCAATGCTTCAGAAGCTAGTGATTGTTTATATGCCCAGGCATTTAGAACCTTCTGCAGCATACTAAGGGTCTTAACTCTTTGTAGAGTCATTAGATGTTAGCAGGAGTTCTGATGTTGTATGTGTAGCATTTTCCTCTATAATATACGAGCAATTTCATGCCCAAAGATTACTTGTTCTGTATTGGCTCAGAATTATGTTGTGGGCTTTGTTTATTTGATTAGTTGCATAGATTTGGCAACTAATGTTTGATTTTACAGTTCTAAAGCAGTATAAGACATCCATGGTGATTCCATTGATTATAAGAGAAAGATGTTAGTGTTTGATGCACAGGTATGTATATGCTAGATTGAGGGTTACTTTTTTTAGAAGTTTATTTCTGATGGTAATAAAAATAGTTCTGTTTTACAGGATGAAGAGTGACGGGGTTTCTGAACCTAATGAAGCTAAGGTCTCGCAAGCTAGGGAAAGACAAAGAGATATGCAGTATGCGGGAATAAAGATCCAATTCAATGCATTACTTGCTTCGCGGTAGATTTTCCCTTGTCCCGATGATGCAGTTCATCCTCCTCGACCTCTCTAGTCTCTACCTATTTCACATGGAGTATATGATCAATACAGAGATGAGAGTGAGGAGCCCAGCAGTGATAAAGATGATGAGAATTATTATGTGGACAATGCACCGCCACATTGTTAAAGTTGAGTGTTGTGTTAGATAATCTAAACTATGTAGGTTTATTAGAATTATTAAGTGTTTTTGAATGCATCATAACTTTGAAGTAGTCTAATCAATAGTATTGTATAAATAACTTGAATTCTATGTTCTTTTGTTCAATTTCAAGGATACTTTAAAGTTGATTTTCATTTAGTGTTCATCGGATTAGTACTTGTGTGTTGTAGTTTGATTGACTAGTGGGAGCTCTTGGAGCTTGATTAGATTGTATGTACTATTGAATTGAATTAAAATGACAGATATTGTAAAAGTTGTTATTGCCATCAATTTTTCATTGTAGAAAAGTGACCTCATGAGGTCACGATTTTGCATTTTCATTTTTCAAGAAATGAACAAAAGCGACCTCAGGAGGTCTTTTTTTTTGCAAGTTTATTATCTAGATACTCAAACAAGAGACTGCAAGAGGTCGTTTATCTTTTAAATAAATATTTATGATAGAAATAAAAAAATAATAGTCACCTGATGAGGTGTCTTTTAATTAAAAAAAAAATCAAATAGAGACCTTATGAGGTCTTTTTTAATAAAATAATAACAATTATTAAAAAATAGTTTAGCGACCTCATGAGATCTCTTTATAGAAAATTTTAAAAATAATCTAGTGACCTCATGAGGTTGCTTGCAAACGACCTCATGAGGTCTCTTACAAAAAGCGACCTATGTTTTAGAGACCATCAGTTGAGGTCGTTTTTTAAGTCACTTTTTTAGGGAAAGTGAGGTCTCTTTTTTAGGTCTCTTTTTACAGCTTTTTAGTAGTGAAAAAAGTGTTCAGTTTATTTAAATGAATAAATATCATATACATTCCTGAATTTCTTAAATAAATAAATAAAAATTAAGAAAATACATTCCTAAAGATGGAATCATCTTCGGTTATGGTGTGGCTCACAAAGTTGAGATCACTAATTTAGTTTTTTGCTTTTCAATACCGACATTGGAGTGTGACTAATTCAGAATTACGCTACAGAAGTCCCATTTAAAACCGTAAGGAAAAAGTAGTTGAATGATGGAAGAGGAACATAAATGTGTGAAAGTTATATAACTTACCAATCGAGTACATAATTCGAAGAGTTGGCTTCCAAAACCTAGAAGAGTTGGCTTCCAACACATTAAATCATTCAAAACCTAAAAAGCTACAACGCAAAACTATATATTAGGAAGAAGACACTAAAATCAGACAAATACCAAGTCAAAAGCGTGAAAAGAGAAAAGAAAGAAGAAAAGTGTAAGGGATACATACTTCGAAGAGTTGACTTCCAAAATCTAGAAGAGCTAGCTTCCAACAAATAAAAATTCTCAAAACATAGAAATTCATAAGGCAGAACTATATACCAGAAAGAAGAAGGCGCAAGATCAGAAAAAACCAAGTTAAAATCGTGAAAAGAGAAAAAAAACATAGGAGCATAAATTAACAGTTACATTAAAAAGGGTAAGAAAACCCTAATAATATAGTTTTTTCCATATTTTTGCCAATATTTAATTTATTGAACGTGTTAAAGGGTTTATGCTATTTTTTTTTTCCAATTTTAAATTTTTTTGGCAACTTTCTAGTCTATTTTATATGGAAAAGAATTCCTGCCATTTTTTTCCTTTTTTCGTGGGAAAATTTAATTGGAAAAGGGTTTAATGCTTTTTTTTTTTTTCTATTTTCGTGATGTTGGTGTTTTCTCTTTATTTATATAAAGGGTACTAAAACTAATAGAAACTTACTTTTACCTAAAATAAAAACTCCATAAACTTAGGAATTTAATCATAATAAGAAAACCTTCTTTCTTTAATTTTTAATACATTTATTATAATTAATATTTAATATTATAAAAATAATGATATAATAATTGAAGAAAAATGGTGAAAAGACGATTTTGTCTATTATGGAGTCTTTTAATGAAGGGCAAAACGTTCAAATCACTTTTCTAAGGGTCTTCACACTTTTAATACATTATAGATTGTAGATTATAGATATAGATTATAGATATAGATTATAGATTATAGGTTATAGATTATAGATCATAGATATAGATTATAAATTATAGATTATAGATCATAGATATAAATTATAGATTATAGATAGATAGTTATTTTTACCATATATTATTGGATTTAATGAATAATTTATTTTCATAAAAATATATCTTTTCAAGCAAATAAAGTCATCAGATTATATTTTTAGATATACGTGTAGTAATTTTATTTTAACATAGAACATGGATTCTAATTTAGTAGTACGTCCTTCATTCATTCCTAAATATATTATTTTCTTATCATATATTTTAGGATTCCTTAATTATTAATTCTTCAAATATTTATCACCATGTATGTTTCTCTTATCATTTTGTTTTAGGATTCCTTAATTTTGAATATCATAAAATAATTAATTAATAATATGAGAAAAATAATAAAAAGACGATTTTGTTTATTGCTAAATTTTTTAATGAAGGACAAAAAGTTCAAACAATATTTTTAAGGCTCTTCACACTTTTAATAGATTATATACACGTCATGCGCATACATTTCACTTTAATGAGTTTAATTTTATAGAATCGTTTGAACATAAAAATCTTAGTAATTATCACATAATTATTAACGATGTGAGTACTAAAGTTAATAATAATGAGAATAAGCGAGACAATGCTAGCTTAACTATGTAACAAACCTTCTATAATAAATTTAGTTATAACAAATCAAAGCAAGGGAAAATACAAGAGCAATGTTTTGACACTAACTCAGCATCTCGAGAGCGGTGCTTTGATACTAACAAACACCACAATACATTTAATAACAGTTAACAACTTACCTTACAATCAAAACAAAAAATATAAAATCAAATACAAAGAAATTTTTATTTGTTTAGTTAAGTGCATGATAAAATAAAAACAAACAAAATATAGGAAATTCAATTGAGCAAACAAAGTAAAAAAGCATCAATCTAAAAAATAGCACCTTTTACAATTAAATTTTTACTAATTCAATATAATGAGGCAAAGAAAGACAAAATTAAAAAACCTCAAATATAATTTGATATGGCATTTTAAAACATCTCACAGAATATTTATATATTTTTGAACTTTCATGCAAAGAACCTCATGATGTTTGAAACATCAGGGCATAATGTTTTTAACAAAATTGAGAAAATAGTGAAATTACTTACAACAAACAAAATAAGGTAGAGTTATTTTGAGGTTAATCTATACATTCAGATTTAACACTTAACTATAACCTTATACTTTTGAATTCAACAAATAAGTTTAATAAATAATGTATTAAGTATAATTAAATAACATAATAAAAACTAAGTCATAATTAAACAAGAACAAAAAAAAAAGGAAAAGAGATAACCTTAGACTTTTGGCTATTTCATTCAGCGACAACATGCTTGGTTCGTCTGATTCTTAGATCGATCAAAATTTTCAACTGAAAGAGAAATACGAGAAATTATATCAATTGTTGATTATTTATAATTTAAATAATCATTAAAACTATTGATAAAAAGAAAGAAAAAAAAGACACAAAGGATGATGATAATAAATATAAGAAGACGACTTGATTAAAAATCAAAATAAGAGAAAAAATATAAGTAGAAATAGAAGAATGGTGAGTTTCTTGTCAATTGTAATTCAAAATATTGCTTAAATAGGATTATAGAAATTATTTTTATATATAAAGTAAAATTTTAAATAATTTTAAAGTATTAAATATTATAATTTAGATCAACTAAATTTAAAAATGTTAAGTATTAGGACTGTGTAGTTTAAATGGGAAAAGGATTCAAAAATTAAAATGCTTTTGGTCAAAATATTTACCCACACCTGACTTTACGAACAAAAACATATTTTACATACATTAAATGTATAAAAGTGTAATAAATTCAAAATATTTAAGTATTATATATTTTTTTAACCTAATTCAAATAAAGAATTACATGATTCAAATAAAGAAGAATTTAATATATAAAATTTACTTATACCATATATTTTAGGATACTTTAATTACAAATTACTCTAATAGCTCTTACCATATATTTTTAGACTCCTTAATTAGTAGTTTTCCTAATACATATATTATAGGACTCCTTGATTTAAATATTATAATATAATAATTAATTAATAATTACATGATAGTAATAAGACGATTTTGTCTAAAGGAGAGACTTTAATTGAAGGGCAAAAAGTTCAAATCACTTTTCAAAGGGTCTTCACACTTTTAATATATTAAATAAATTACATACCTTACAAGTTTGATTAATGTTTAATTTTTAAAATTTTACATTTTATATTTACGTCATTATTCTTTGTGATTTATATATTGTTATTTTATTTTCACTCATTTTCTTTAAATAAATTTGAAAATATCACTGCTAATGATGACTAAAGATTATATAATTTTTTTACTAGTAATGATAACAATTGGCAGATGAATCACGTTACAAGATTGTATTTTGACAGCACATGTAGATTTTTTTCTCGAATATTTAATTTTAAATAAATAATTCATGAAAAGTGACATATTTGTTATAATATAGTATGTATATATATATATATATATATATATATATATATATGAATATGACGACTGTTTATTCATAGTAAATTTTGATACAGTAAAAATATATTAAAAAATAAATTAGTAATAAAAGGCTATTGATAGATGCCCTTTTTGATCATTTGTCTCCAAAAAACACTTCTTAAAAAAGATTATCCAAATACAATTTGATTAGCAAAAACACTCACTTTTTAAAAAAACCATTTTATTAAAGTGATTCTCTAATAAGTAGTTTTGTAACAACAATCCCACTGGGCTATTAGTGTAATTATTATCCAGGAGACTATTTTCAGACTTAGTTTGTGTCCTAAGCCTCGTGATTGTCCAGTAATGATTGTAGTTTCGTTTCTCTTCAGCATATTAATTACTTGGTAGTAAATAAATGTTTATTTACTCAAAAAGTAAGTGTATAATTGATTTATATATATATATATTGATTAAACATAAAATATACAAAATAATATATATTGATTATATACAATATAAAAATTAAGCTAGCATTTGACTATAAATTTGGATCGAATTTTAAAATTTATTTAAATATCTTTTTGATACCAATTGTAGTGGAGTGCGGATAAATCGGGTAACTTAAATAAATCTATCATAGCTCTAATGGATCTATTTTTAGTTGTGCGTGGATATTTCTTAACTTCTCTAAACATTTTTACTTTTAGTGTATTTATTTTAATTTTATTAATGTTCATATCTTGGGGGGTTATTAAATGGTATTTGATTAAATGCTTTACTATAATATTCTTTAGTTTTTTCTCTTAGTCTTTGTAATTCTTGTATATTATTTTGGAGGTATTCTCAATATTCTATATCTTTTGTTCTAAAATATTCAATTAAATTTTCTTTCATAAGTATTTCTGTTAATCTTATTTCTTCCATATCTTGTCTCCAATATTTTAAATACTTATAGTCTATCATTTTATCCTAAAGTAGTTGCTTGTTTACAAATTTCTATGTAATATTCTATTCTAATTGTACTAAAATTTATATCTAATTTAAGGTTATTAATACTATTAGTTATCTCTTTTTCTTCATCCGTTAATGAGTTTTTCAGGTTATGTAACTATTATTTGTACTTTTTTCTAAATTTTCTAAGGTTTTTTCTATTCATATTAATTTTTCTTTTTGATTTTCCATCATTTCTTTGAGTTGATTTCTCTAATTAATTTCTTCATATAGGTCACTTTGTTTTTCTCTGACTTTTCTAATATATTCCAACATTTCTAATCTGTATAATATCCATCTTAATAACAACTATCTAAATGAGCAGTAACTTTCATTATATAGGTGTAAGTTTTCTATAGAACTTATTAAATCTTCATTAAAATAAAATACCTCTTCGTATATAATTTTTATTATATCTACTATTTCTATATCCTTAAGTACATACAAAACAAGTATTTTAAATTTATCTACCATTTCGGCAGATAAATAAGTATTCATTTTTCATATGATGCTTTTTTCAAAATACTCCCTTCAATCATACATATAATAATATATGGTCATTTTAGATTACTATATACTAGATTATTCTTAAATAACATGTTCTTCGGTCACTATTATCATGGTAATCTAGATACTTTTCCCTTAAACAACGCCTTTACTCTGGCTACTCCCCTATCACGGCTTTCTTGCTTCACTGGTTTCACTTTTAGGATAGCATAGTTCTTAGGGATTTTTCTCCTTTTCCACTTTGCTAATAAACTTCTTAACATGCTATTTTTCGAATAATTTTACTATAAAGTAACTATCATGAACTTATTTTATCATTTCATGATTGTCAAGAATTTATAAATTTAGCTATTCATAATCACAAATAAATATACCTGTTCTGGTAGGTTTGATAATTCTGGATTTTGTTTATCCATAGCTTTTCCTTGGAAATATATCTGTTTTTAATTAAATATTCAAAAGTTTTTCGTTTACAAAAGAGGAGGCTTGCTTTCAACACATGAAAGTCTTGCCTCTAACTGAGCAAATGCTCTGCTATTTATAATCATAAAGAAAAAGTGTAAACTTTTTACATCTTTACATCTGTCCTAATATAACTTTACATGTTACCTATTTATTATTTCTAGTCAAAAATTAATAAAAATCAATAATGGTCCTATGTCTTTACATTTAATGGCAAGTACCAAAAGTCAAAAAGCCTATTCTAAAAATAGTAAAGCTATTAAATGTTTACATGATTTACGTATTACATATTTCACAAAGTTAGATTTTTCTTCATATGTCGTTTTGTTCACTTTGATGTTTTTGTCTCTGTATCTTTCCATTATTGGTCCATCTTCTTATCTTTTTGTCGTGTATCTTACAGCTATTGTCCTTATCTTTTTCTATTCCAGTTGAACTTCTGAGATAATATTGTCTTCTCCATTATATCTTGAACATTGATGGTCTGGATATTTGTGTCCAATTAACTTGCAATATCTTGTTAACAATTCGTCTGAAATGAATCTCTTCCTAATTGCTCTTGCAGTAGATTGCTTTTCTGGGTTAAGTAACATCATTATCCATTGTCTAACGTCTTTCATATCTGCTTGTCATAGTTCTTTTGAATTTGAATAAATCATTTGATGATCTCTTGAATAATAGCTCCATATTGAGTTTTCATTGATATAATTATTTGCTAATTCTTGAACAATTGTAGCTATTCCAATAAGTCATTTATTTTCATAAAATCACGTATCTCGATTTTGGGTATCTCTGGCTACTGGACAATATCTTTCGGTATAATCATATCTCTGGTTAATTCTATTTTTACAATTTGTATAACTGGTTTGATCTCATCGTATACTATTTCTGCTGGTGCAGTATAAAACTTTATATAAAATAGATTTCCTTTGGTTACTCTTTTATAGATGGTGAATACTTTATGTAATTCTTCTATAGCTGTTAGTTCTTCTCCATCTTGGGTATATACGGTATTTAATAATCCATAGCTGAAACAAGTTTTAACTAAGCTTGGGTTGGTTTATAATGCGATTAGCTTGTTGTGACCTTGAAATTTTTGGGTTATATAGTTTGTGTTTGGTTCTTGGATATTTATAGCTCTGGGGTTAAGGTTTAGATAAGTCTGTACTTTGTGGATATTTTCTATGTATGCTCGGGCTATATGGTTATAAGCTTTTTTATCTTGGTTTAAACTATCTCGATATGTGGTAATTTGTGGGGTTATGAACAAGGGGTCTTTTTGTGTTTTTGGTATAAATGGTTTTTCAAATATCTTATTCAAGTTCACGTTCTGGTATCTTTGTCCTCTAACTCCTTTGCTTGTACATGCAATTGTAGATTGATAAATGTTATGGGTTTTATGGAGTGTCCCAACGTCTCCTTTTAGCTCTGGAATTTTATTTTCTTTCGATTGACATAGCTCTGCACACTGCTGAGTTAGCTGATTCATAGCTTTAGACTTCAGTTTAACTTCATTAGTCTTTAGCTTTTCTATTTCATTACCCATACTGTCCACTTTCATTGAAAGCGTAGTTAGGGTTTTGACTATTTTTTCTAAAGCATCATCTTCTATTATATTAGTCTGTGTAACTTTGTCTTGATATGTAATCTGCAATAACATTTTTGTTAGTACTAATTACTTCAATTGTAAATGTAAAATTTAATATATTCAATACTAGTCTCTGAATTTCTTTCGTTGTAACTAAATTTTGTATTTTTCTTGTTAACCACCATCGAACCTGGGTATTATCTGTTCTCACAATAAATTTGTTATATACAATATATGGTTCAAATGCTAATAAACATTTATATAATGAGCATAATTCTTTTCTATTTATTTCTCATTTTATTTATGTTTCATTAAATATTCCTGAATAATATCTACAATGATGTTCTATTTTTTCATTTTCGTACCTATATTTAAGTACTCCTCCATAACTATATTCACTTGCATCTGCTTCTACTATATATGTAAATTTTTTATTTTCGTCTAGGAATTGTAATTTTGGTAATTCTTTACAAAATATTTTTATTTTCTAAACTTGTTTTTTATCTTCCTCTTTGTAATTATATTCTACATCCTTTTTTATTTTTTTCTGTAAAGGCTTTAGGTTTTCTGCTAATTTTGGTATATATTCTCTTACTTGGTTTACTAATCCTAAAAATGATTGTAATTTTTTTTTTGTATCTAATTCTTCTTCTGAATTTATTATTTTTTACACTATATGTTGTTGCATTTTTACTCCACTTTCATCTATTTGTATTTCTAAAAACTCTATCTGGTTTTTCATAATTTCAGCTTTCTTTTCACTTAAACTTATTCCTGATTTTTCTATTATATCTGTAAATTGTTCTAGTCATTTTAAATGTTCTTTTTTAGTTTTTGTATATAGTAGTATATCATTTATGTATACTATACAATAAGGTAATTATTTAAAATAACTATCATAAAATATTGATATCTACCTGGTGCATTTTTATATCCAAATGGTAATACGTTCCATTCATAAAATCCTTGTGGTACCGTAAAAACGGTTAATTCCTTAGAATTTTCATCTAACTTTAAGTGGTAAAATCCTGATTTACAATCAAATTTACTAAAGTAGTTACATCCTTGTATTTGTCTTATTTTTAATATCTTATATGGTATTGGATAATTATATGTCATAATTTTTGCATTTAAATTTCTATAGTCAATAACCATTCTACTTTTTCCTTTTTTTTGTTCACTATTTTTATTTACTATAAATGCTGGACTATTACGTTTACTATTGCTTTTTTGTCTATACTGTTTTTCTAACAATTCATCTATATGCATTTTAAATTCTTTTAAATTATCAAAATTATATGTTAATGATTTTTGAGTTATTATGCTATTTTTATCTATTAGTTCAATTTTTATAATAGTTTTATGTTTTTCCCATCCTTTTAATGAATCTTCACTATATAATTGTCTTAATTTTTCTATTATTATTTCTACCTTATCTATTGAAAATATGGTTATTTCTTTTTTATTTATCGAAAATACAGCTAGTTTTATTGTGTCTTCTGTATTTTTTCTATTTTCTAACTTTTATGCAATCTTTTCACTTCCTTTTATCCAATCAGTTTTCTTTCTTATTTTATTAATAACTTTTTTTGCTCTTATTTTTTGTTTACATGGTGTTGTAAACCACCAATCTGTTTTAGTTATTATATGTAGGTATAATTTATCTAAAAATGACATTCCTAAAAGCATATCTTTTGATATTAGTTTATAATTATAGATTTCTTCTATTGTTATTATTTTATTCCATATCTGTATTTTTACATTTTTAGCTTTATATGTAATTAAACTTCCTTCATTATTAAATTCTTTGACTACTATTGGTATTTTTAATTTATCCCATTTACTTTTTGGTAAACAGTTGTATCTACATAAGTTTGCTTCTGCTTCTGTATCTATCATAGGTGTATAATACCTAGTAGAATATCCTTCTACTATTATTTTTACAAGTACATATATTTTCATATCATGCTAAAGCTCTTTTTATGAATAATCTTTCTTTATTATATGTTATAGATAATTGTGTATATTCTATATTGTATGGTTTTACTTGTTCTAACAATTTTATTCCTAATATTATGTCTGCTTTTTGCATATCTTCATTTATTTCAAATTCTATTTTATTTTTCTAACTCCTATTATTATTTCTTTTTCAGCTATATCTTTAATGTTTATAAAACTTCTTGGTAGATCTGGACATATATTACTATTAGATTTTATTTCTTCACTTTTTACTAGATATTTTGCTATATGATTTTCTTCTTGTCCTGTGTTTAAGAGTATTAAATATTGTTTTTCATTTATTGTTCCCGTTATGTAATATTGATTTAAATTAACTGTTGAAGTTATTTCATAACTTGTTCTTTTTTATGAGCTTGATAATTCTGGTTTTTCATGAACTATTCTTTTTGATGTACTTATTTTATCATTTATTATTTCTAAATTTTCTTCTATGTCTATATTTTTGTAACTATAATCATTATTATCAATTGTTTTTACAAATTGTTCAAAAGCATTTTCTATTTGTATTTTATTAATTTTATTTTTTCTTGTTATTTTATGTTTTGTTGTTAATACATATAGATTTTTACATCTTACTGTAAATATTTTACTTCTTGGGGTTGGTTCTATTCCTGATATTTTCCAATATAATAATAATGATTAATCTATATTTTTATCTGTTATTGCTACTGAATAATTCACACTTATTATAAATTTAAATTTTTGCTATTAAATTTTCTTTTATAGTAGTTATTATAGTTTTTTCTATAGGTTTTATTATTCTATCATCTGCTAATAATAATTTTATTGGTGTATCTATTCCTTCTCTAAAACATGCTTTTATTAATATCTCTGTTCCTCCAAGGTGTACATATTTTATTGGGTCTTTACTTTTTATATCGTTAGTTTCTTTATTAATTATTCTTTTTGTTACTAATGGTATACTAGCCCTTCCTTTTGCATATCTACAGTCTATTACATGTTCTTTTTGGCTTACTACGTAGTATTCTTCCTTTTTTCTACTAAATATATTTTTTATTGTTGGTATTTTAAATATTTTTTCTACTTAAGTCTAACTCTTTGACTTTTATTTCGTCAAATATATGACTATCAAATATTATTTTTTGATCTGTTCCTTCTTCATTTAAATATTCTTCCTTTGTTATTATTTTTATATCTTTTTCAGTCATTTGATTCATCTACTTCACTATCTATTTCATTATTTGTTTCATTTTCTGATATTTCATATATACTATCCTCACTTTCTAATTCATAATCTATATAATCTATCTGCATATATTCTGTATTTTCTATTTTTATTTCTGATATTTGTTTCTTTTTTGAGTTTTTTGATAATTTACAATTTTTAGCTAAATGTCCTAGTTTTCCATAATCATAACAAGTACATTCTTTTATAGATTTCTTTTTCCTGTATGGTCTTTCATTTTTATAATTTTTTACATAATATTTTTTTCTTGGTTTCTTATACTTATATTTTGATTTTTTGTATTTCTTATATTTCTTATATCTTTTTCTTTTATTATAATATCTTTCTTCACATCCAAATTGAGGTGCTATTTTATTTTTGCAACATGTTAAATTTCTTATTAATGTCTTTTCCATTTTTATTTCTTCTCTATATTTTTCACATAGATTTCTAAACCATTGTTGTAAAACTTTTATTCTTGCTTCTAGGGTATCTACTATTTTTGCTTCATCCCAACTCTTTATTATTTTTGAACTAAATGGTTCAGGTAATTTACTAAAATATAATCTTCTTATTTCTTTACTTTCTTCCATATTATATGTTCCTTTATAATAATATTTTTTAAATGTGCACGTATACTCATATATATAGCACATATTGCATATTGCTAGTTTTAACATTAAATTTCTATTTATATTTTTTTCTTTATTTTGTTCTGCTTCTTCTGTTGTCATACTGCTAAATTCATCTCTTATAGGTATTTCATATTTTTTCAATATTTCTGTTGGTGATATTTTAGTAGTTGTTGATGTTCTTTCTGTTTTATTATGAGATCTTAATACTTTTTACTTTCTTCGATTAGGTTTAAAAACCATAATTTTACTGTTCCTATTAATGTCTTTTCTATATATTCTTGTGTGTTTGTTGTATCTATTTTATTATCTAATAATTATTTTGACATGTATCCTACCCATAGTTGTATTATTTTATTTGTGTCTATTACACAGTCTAAATCTAAAAAGTTGTAATTAATTATTTATTTTGGTGTCCATTTATTATATTCATCCTTTGGATTATATCTTTTAAACTTACTTTTGTAATTATATGTTGGTTTTCTTATTTCTGATCCACTAGGTATTATATTTTTATCTAGAGTATTTACTTCTGTATTTATTAATTCTAGATTTTCTTTATTAATTACTTCTTGTTCTCCATTAATTTCTAGTTTTCCTATGTTTTCTACAATTTCTGTATATGTTTCACTATCTTTCGAATCATAATTATCTGTTTCTTCAGCATCTATTGCATTTATTTCTAATTCACTGGAAACTGGTTCTTTATTTTTTATTTCTATTTTTTCTTTAAATTGATTTATCTCGTTTAATAATTTTTGTTCTTTATTTTTTTCTTCTTTTTCTTTCTGTCTCTTTTCATATAAATCTTTTAGCATTTGTAGTTATTTTTTCAATTCAGCAATCCTACTATTTTTAGTTTCTTCTATTTTTCGTATTTCTTTTGTGATTTGTTGTTTTATTTTATCTATTTTCTTTTTTCTGTCTATCTCTTCGTTTTCTCTTTCTATTCTTACCATGACTGCCAACTTATTTTCTAATTTTAATTTTTTTTTTTCTAACATTAGATATAAATGTTCACCTATTTTCTTATATCTTCTTCCTAAATTAGATAATACTATTTTTATTTTTAATCCTTCATGATTTTCATATGTTTTTTCATCTATTGAAAATTCGTCTTTGTTCATTTTATTTAAACGTATATAGGTTATGTTGATATATATATATATATATATATATATATATATATATATATATATATATATATATATATATATATATATATATATATATTCTAGACTATCTATTATTGATTCTAAATTTGATATTTTTTCTTTTTAAGCATTTATTGAATTTTTACTAACTCCGACAATTAAGACATAAATTTAACATAACTTTTCATTTTTACCCCTAAAAAAGAAAAATTTGACATTTTAATACCTTTTCAAAAGTCAATTGGTTGTCAAATCATAAGGGTAAATTTGAAAAAAATTTTAATGATTCACGTATTTTAAAACACCAATAAATACCCCAACAATTCACTTATTTCAAAACGAAGAAAGTATGTAATTATAAAAACTCAATTATCTTTTGACCCCGAATAATTAAAGTAATTACGATGAGAAAGTTATGCCTTTGACTTAAAAGTTTGTCCAGTTCTCTCTCCTGAAACCCCCCCCCCCCTTTCCTCAACCCTAAACCCCACAAACTACCATAAACCCAAACTCTTAACATATACTTCTATTATGTTTCTCTTCTTGTCGATTTGTTTTTCCAAGGACAAAAGGATAAGCACATCATCTTGTATTCCCTCGCCTCTTCATCACTTAACTTTTCCTCGACTTTTTTTTCTCCCTTTTCCTTTATAATTTACACCATTCAACTAATATTTATCTATATTTTAAAAAAAATTTTCACAGCTCTTTTTAAAAATATATTACAATTAGTTTTATCATTAAAATAGTACTACACTTTATATCGGGTGCGGATAATTTATTACCCATTAATTCCTACTTAGATGCGATCGTATATACGATACTAACACAGCGGATTCCATCAAAGCTAAACAATTTAAGCGACAGTTGAACTAGGATGAGTGAGTACTTCCGGGAAGTTCTCGTATTGCATTCCTCCCTTTCCTTTCTAAATTACTTTGATTACACTTTTTTTAAGTGGAAGATCTTGTTAGGGTTTTTGCCCTGATTTCTTACTATATTTAAGTTTTATTTTTTTCTTAGAAGAAAAATAAAAGTTACCATAATTACTTTTACTTTTCTTGAAAGAAAAAATATAATTCTTTTCCATATTTGGCTAACCTCTTTTTTGGAAGAAAGGTTTTGGAACTCTATATAGAGAAGACCCCGTTCTCACGCCACAACACAATAGCATCCACAATGTAATCTTAAGAGTTTCGTTTAGGGGAGATTTTCTCTCTCATTAGTTTTTATGTCTAGGTTTTATATGTAGGCCAATTGGCCAAATAATATAATGATATTAAGCTTTTTAATATTGTTTTATGTGTCTTCTGAATTGTCACCACAATGGTTTGCAACTAACAGCTTTCGCATGACGCCCTCTCAATTTCGAACCCAACAAGTGGTATCAGAGCCTACGGTTCAAAGATCCAGTGGTTTGGTAAAACGAGGTTGAAGACAAGTTTAAAGCGGTTCAAATCAATTTGCAACAAATTTGATGATAATGAAGATATATGTCCAAAAACTACATGTGGAGATGATTGTCAATCATATTTTCAACAATTCTGTTGTTAGTACATATTTGAAAATAAAGCTTACTTTTAACCCTACAAAGGGCTCCAATATTTTTAACCCGAAAAAGGCTCGTATATTTTTAACCCCAAAAGCTCCATTTTTAAACATGCCAAGTAGCAGTGATGAAGACTATATGAAGAACAAAGATCAAATATGTGAAGAAGGCGAATCAACCGAAGAAAATCAAGCCAAAAAGAGGAGATTTGTTAGGGTTTTTGCCCTGATTTTCTTACTATAATTGAGTTTTACTTTTTCTTAGAAGGAAAATAAAAGTTACCACAATTACTTTTACTTTTCCTGAAAGAAAAAATATAATTCTTTTCGATATTTGGCTAACCTCTTCTTGGAGGAAAGGTTTTGGAACTCTATAAATAAAATACTCCCTTCTCATACCACAACACAATAGTATCCACAATATAGTCTTTTAAGAGTTTCGTTTAGGGGAGATTTTCTCTCTCATTAGTTTTTATGTCTAGGTTTTATATGTAGGTCAATTGGGCAAATACTATAATAATATTAAGCTTTTTAATATTGTTTTATGTGTCTTCTGAATTGTTACCACAATGATTTGCAACTAACAGCTTTCGCATGACGCCCTCTCGATTTCGAACCCAATAGATCTATAAAAACAACCTCTCTATTTCACAAAGATAAGAATAAGATCCACATATATCCTACCCTACCCTCCTCAACCATTAGCGGAGTGACACTGGGTATGTTTGTTATTGTTAATTCCTACCAGCTTTACATCATTAGTGATCAACAATTACTAGTGGTAAACTAGCTAGTAATTTTCATTACCTCTGTTTATTACTAATACTTTGGCTGATTATTAATTATATTAGTTTGTCTGATTATTAATTATATTAGTTGTGGCTTGTGCGTTTTAGAATAATACCTACTTTAACTTGCACGTATGTTATCCGTTGCTTACGTACCATCTCTAAGGTCTTAATCCACTTCAATGAGGATAATTAATTTATTAATTGTGTTAAGACTTTTAGGGATATCCCAAAGTGCCTCCAAATTACTGACCAAACGGAGTAAGAATAAAGATTATTAGAAATTTATAATGGTAGTATCACCAGTAATTGAGGTTTATGTGTCAGTGGTTTGGACCACATCTTTAGTGACTAGAGAGATGGAATATTGCCAAATCGACAATGACAAGCATGTTGATAATTAAGTTGAGATTTCTTATTAAAAAAATAGGTAAAAGAAAGCATCGAGATTTAATCTTAATTAATAGCACATCAAGGTTAGATATATCGAGATTTGTTTTCAATAATTAATTGGTTTATTAAGCATTCCGACATCATTAGATACATTTAAAAACCCACTAATCAATTGGACCATCAAAGAATTTTTTGTAGCTAATCATTTCAATTACGTTAATGTAGAATTCTTGAGCTTCTTAGAACCCAAGACATTCATATTATTTTTTGAGTGTAATATATAATAGAAATATTTTATAAGGATATTATCATTCTCTTGTTTATCGTCTATTTGAAACAATTAGATTTGTTTATGAATTAAAAGCACACATTACAACTTTAGCTTTAGGTTAGCAGTGAACGCTTGCATAAAAGAAAGTAAAGTAACGAAAGAAAAAATATATTAAACAAGATACGCTTAGGAACAAATCTGAACGACAATGCGGTCCACAATCCTTTCAGTTATAGGCAGGTTGTGATCGAGAACTCAATATAAGCAAGCGGGAAAACAAGAAGACAGTGAAACAACTAAAGAAAATAAACAAAGCTTAAGATCAAAGCTAACGATTTTTTATTGCTTTAGGATAGAGATAAGTAACTATCAGATGCTTTATATGGCCAATGAGATAGAGCTATTTTTTGAGCTCATAGTACTGTGACCAATGATCGACATCCACTTTTCCTTGAGCCTGTGAGAGGATGCCAGTCTAGTATTGCGTGTCTGACATGGTTCCGTTGAGAGTTGTCTGTGCACCTAAATAATCTAGCACACCATCCTTTCGTCTATCCTTTGTACACAGTTTCCATTGTTGATGATCTACGGTTATTTTGCTTTTTCTCGAGAGGCGTTGCTTCGTGTCAGACTCGTTCTTGAGATGATGTCATCATGGGCAGAGTCTCGTTACACCCGACCCAGATAGACCCAGTCTTTACCAAAGCTATTTTATCCCATACAAATAGTCCCTCCATCTCTTATGCAAATATCATTGTGGTTGAGAGGCCGAAAGAACGATCCACAGGATATCCCTCATGCCCAATTGAGAGAATATTTCTTCAATTAGACACAACCCTTTATTCTATTAGCAAAATCCTTTGAGAAGATCGATTTTCGTGCCATTCGAGAGGCTTTTCCCTGGCTACTGGTTGTTGGTCCCGAGGTTGCGCCTTTGGCACTATGGCTTTTGTCCTCATCGCATCAATCAAATATATGCCTTCTTATCCAACAACTTGTAACCTTTTCTTTTAACCCCTTTATTAATTGCAAGAGTAGTCAAACCGCGTCTCTCGTCACCTAAAATATTGCCTTTAGTAACAATAGGATGGCTCTTAGTGCTTTGATTTCTGCATATTGGCACATCTACTGTGGATGTCCATCCATGTGTCATTCATCTAGGGCCTTTTTTGGGGACTCCTAGCCAATAAAATCCATCCTCTTTGAATTCTTTTATCCACATTTTTGGCTTTCAAATCAGAACAAATGACAAGTTTTTCCAAATCTGAAGCATTTGCCATTTGTACTCCTTATGGTCCTTGCCCTATTTTTTTTTTACCCTAACAACCTCTTTGTAAGGACCCTAATTAGGTTGGCAGTGAGAGTGAGGTAAGGACAATAGGCTAAGCCCGGGGTAAGGTAGGTAATGATTTGGTCGACTACCTCTCTCCATAGTCATCATAACCTCTTTCTTTTATGCTAATGCTTATGCATTGCATCTAAGATACCTGATTGTTATGGAAAATCCATACTCTAAGGGCTCTGACTTTGATTTTTTCTGAATTTACCTCGTTCCCTCTGTTTGAAATGAGAAAACCTAGGAACTTTCTAGACTGAACCCAAACACACACTTTTCTGATTCAGTTTCATGTTGTACTTTCTAAGGATGTCAAAATATTATTGAAAATAAGCAAGGTGTTTGTTTGTTTCCAGAGACTTCACTAACAACTCATTACTGTAGAGTTACAGGGTTTTACCAATTTTCTTCTCAAACATCTAATCACCAACCTCTGAAAGGTTGTTTGTGCCTTCTTTAACCCAAAAGGTATAATATTGCAACAATTTGTGTCGTAGTTATTGATGAAAGAAGTTTTCTCTTAATCCTCCAGTTCCATTCAGATCTGATTGCACCCTAAGTGTAAAATACAGTTGTAATATGTGGGTTCTTCCACATTGATGGTTTAAAGGTATCCTTAAGGCCATATAAGGCCAAGCCCATTAAGTCTAATAAGTTAACTAAGTGTACTTTGTACACGTATATATTCAATTATATAAATATATAAATGGCTTGCACTTGAACTTGGGGCGTGGGCGCAGGCTGGGTTGAATCTTTAATTAAAGATTTTATTTTTGTATTTTTTTTAATAATAAAAAATTCTGCTAAAACAACATAGTTGTTTTTGTTCAAAAAAGTTGCATCTATTTAGAATAGTTGTGTCTGTTCAGAAAAGTTGCATCTGTTCATAATAGTTTTATCTATTAAGAATTGTTTCATCTGTTTAGAAAAGTTGTGACTATTCAGACTTTATAAATACGAATGAAAATTCAAAAGTAGTGTATTCAAATTGTAAATATATTTTTGAACTTTATTATATCCTGATATATAATTGCTTGTAATTCCTAACGAACATACGAGCAATAACTCTTGAAAGATAGTGATCTTTCATGCCTCAAAGCAATAATTTTCTATTTTTCATCTATTTGTTCTAACAATTTTCAAGAGTTATTTCTGCTATGGATAAATTATTGTCTGCTATTGATAATCCAAATGAGATAATCAAACAAGATCATCTTGTGGATCGAACTACTCGCTAGAAGGACAAGATAATCTTCTTTCTCACTACATGAAAATATTTTATGTTCTTGATCCATCGATGTCCGCACTACGGGAATCTACCCCAGATGATTCTGATGAAATGAAATCATAGAGAAAAAAATATGAAAAGATGATTACTCTGCCGCAATCATATTCTGAATATTTTAGCTGATCATTTTTATGATCTGTACTTAAATATGATATCTCCAAGGAAAATTTGGACATCATTTCAGACCACATATGTAAACAAGAAATGAGATATTAATAAATTCTTATTCCTACAGTATTTTGAATTTAAGATCATTGATACAAAGATTGTCATGGATTAGATTCATGAGTTACAGATCTTAGTTTCAAAACTAAGTGATCTTGAAGGAAAAATTCTTAATGCGCTTCAAATAGATGCAATTCTCTCAAAATTGCCTTCTTCATGGAATAACTATAGAAAGAAAATTCTGCATTCTACTGATAAATTAACTGTAGAGCAATTTCAAATTCATCTTAAAATTGAATGTGAGATTCGTATTAAAGATGCTCTTGTTCAAGCCTCTGGTTCCATAGTTAACAATGTTGGTCAAAATACATCAGAAATAAAAATAAGAATCTGAAAGTTTCCAACAAGTTTATTGATAAAAAGAGAAAGAATATAATTTGTTGTCATTGTGGGAAGAAAGGACATAAGATTTGAGATTGCAGGTTTAAGAAAGACGGAATAAATTTTTATTTCGGATATAAAAAGTCTGAAAAATATGAAAATCCAAAGAAAGTGAATGTTGTAGAAGGTTCTTCACAAGGACATGTTGCTATGATTTCTGTTCTACCAATGTAAACTACTAAAGAATTGAATATGGTTGCTACAACCTCAAAAAATCAAGATTGATGATTGGATTCTGATGAAACATTTCATGTTTGTCATGAAAAGAACATGTTTAAAACTTATCCAGAGGTAATGTTAATCGGCAACCATGTTACAACTGAAGTTGTTGGAAAAGGAACAGTCTAAATCAACTTCACATCTAGACAAAATTTGACTCTTCTTAATATGTTTCGTATTTCAGAAACAATGAAGAACTTAGTTTCTGCTAGTTTACTTTCTAAGAGAGATTTCAAGATTGTAATTGAGTCCGATCATGTAATTGTGTTTAAGAGTGGTATGTTTGTAGAAAAAGGATATCATTGTGATAACATATTCAAGTTAAGTGTTAATGCAATAACAATGCTTCTACTTATACTATTACGTCTGATTTTTATTTTTGGCATACTAGATTAGAATATTTTAATTTTGTCTCATTAAATTATATGTCCAAAAGTGGTTATATTACTTGCAAACCTGAACATGGAGAAAAGTGTAGAAGGAAAAAGGTACTTCATTACTTTTATAGATGATTTCTCAATATTTACACATGTTTATCACCTTATAACAAAAGATGAAGCTTTTAAGAAGTTTAAGAAATACAAGGTAGTCGTGAAAAATTAAAAGAATAGGAAAATAAAAATTATTCGAACTGGTAGAGGAGGAGAATTCTTTGATATTGGATTTAATAAATTATGTAAAGATCAAGGAATAATACATCAATCTAGTGCTCCCTATACACGTCAACAAAATTGATTGCCCGCAAAAAGAATATATCTGAAGTAGATATGGTTAACTCTATGTTGCTAAATGTAAATTTACAACACAATTTATGGAGTTAAGCTTTACTTACTGTTGGTCATATATTAAATAGAGTACCTTAAAAAGTTAGCATTTATTTTCTTATGAACTTTGAAATGGTAGAAAATCAAATATAGGTTATTTTAAAGTGTGGGGTATAAATCTTTTTATAGAGTTCTTGATCATCAAAGGACAAAATTGAGTCCTAGAGGAATAAAACGTATATTTGTAGGATATGCACAAAGTTCTAAAGCATATAGACTTATCGATCTAAAATCTAATGTTGTTGTAGAATTTATTCATGTTGTATTTTTAGAAAATAAATTCTTAAATGTCATTGTGAATGAGAAGTTGACTGAAGCAGATCAAAGTGGTTTTGATGAACAAAAAATGTCACATTCCAAAATTATTTTTAATAAAAAGAAAAGTTGCAATACTCATCTAGAGCCAAGAAGAAGTCAAAGAGTGAGGAAATAAAAAACTCTTGATCATAATTTTATCTTTCTAGTGGAGGGTGATTGGACTAACATTTACAATCAAACATCCATTTTATGTAATATAAAATAAGACCCTAGAACATTTCAAGAAGTCATGTCTTCAAGAGATGTTGACTTTTGGAAATAAATAATTAATGATGAAATGGATTCATTGATGTCCAATAATATTTGAATTTTAATTGACTTGCGTCATGGATCTAAAACTATAGGTAGTAAATGGGTATTTAAGAGTGATATTATTTAAAGGACTTCAAAACCATTCACTAGAAGCCATACACTAAAGTTGCAAATGCTTCAAGGATTATTTATGAAGATGGAAGTAGTTGGACATGTTTTGAGCCCCTCCAAAGGATTTCGAATCATAATAAATAGCTCTGGGGCAAAAGGAGGAACAAATGACCCACTTTATAGAATTGACGACTTGGTTGATAAGTCATCACCTTGTTGATGACTTTATTGATGACTTGTAAAGCTGAGAATCACCTTCTGCCTAGAGGTGGCAACTTAGTTGATAAGCCATCACCTTGCTGAGGACTTAGTTGATAAGTCATTACCTTGTTGATGATTGGTGACGACTTGGTTGATAAGACATCACCTTGCTGATGACTTGATTGATAAGCCATCACCATGTTGACGACTTCACTCAGCTAAAAATTATCAACTAAGGATATTTTAGTAAATTCACTCATGGGCGATTTTGGAGCCTTTTAACAGACTACAAATAGTTACTTCTAAGGTTATTTTCATTTGTTTTTGTTGAATAATGAATGCATATTGCGCTTGAGAGTGTGATTGGTGAACTTTTATTAAATATTTATTTTGAAATGGGGGTTTTGAGGGAGTCAAATCCCTCTTGGTCCATGTAAGAGATTTAGTGCTTGATTCTATTAGATTAAGGGTTTTTGAGTTTGATACACTCAATGGTTTTTAATTTCTTATCATTTCTTATGTTAATCTTTCTATATCTTATTTTGTGTTGATTATCTTAGCTTCCTTAATTAGATTCTATATTCCGTAGCTTGAGTCGCATCATTTGGTATTAGAGCTGAGCTAGGATTGTTCCCATGATTCTAGTCTTGGGATCTAGAAAATCACAAAAAAATGGTCTCATTCATATTTTAGGCTGTGTTGAAATTTTGAATATGTCTTTTTGTGTTTCTTGTGCTGGAATAATGTTCTCTAGTACTATTTGAGTCATTATTTAAGATTTGAGCTTACACGACAAGTATTGAGTAATCCACCATTGTTGAAGCTTAAGTTTGAAGAAATTTCAAGTGGGTTTCAAAATTTGAATTTATTGTTTAAGTTTTGAGGCATGAAAACTATTGGGTTTGTTCGAGATCTTGAAAAGATATTGGGTTTCAAATTTTATCAAATTTTGAGTTTGTTTGATAGAGGGTCAAAATTTGAATGTTCTTCTAGTTCTTCATATCCTGTTAAAGAAGAAGCTACAAAAGTAAGGGTTTGATCCAAAAGAATTAAAGAAAAATGAGTTGTACTTGTGTGTGCTAAGGAATGTTCCAAAAAGGATAAGTACTAGAAGAAATGGGACGAAGGAATCAAGTGATCAGCTATTCTGTCTAAGGTTGACGATAAGAGTGACATGCCATCAACTAAGTGATGACTTATAAACCAAGTCGTCAGGTAAAAATAGCCCCAACCTCCTATTCTGCTTAAGGTTGACGACAAGAGTGACAATCCATCAACTAAGTAATGACTTATCAACTAAGTCGTTAGGTAAAAACAATCTCAACCTCCTATTTTGCCTTGGGTTGACAACAACATTGATAAGTTATCAGCTCAGTGATGACTTCCAGCCTTATCATCACCCTAGTCATCACTTTGTTGTCAATTTGGAAAAATTTTGGCAAGCTCAATATATATTTCTAGTTTTATTTCTTTGATTCCTAATCATATTTTACTTTATTCCACCACTAATTAACAACTAGTAATCAATCTACTTAGTTGTAGATTAGTTTTTGAGTTCATTTCTTTCTTTGTCCCAATTTTTTGGGTGCTTTTCTTATTTCTGTGTCGTCGTAACTTCTTGGATAAAGTACGTACGAGATTTCTTTGGGTCATTAAAACAAGAATTCATTCCATACAATAGTAGATATCAACATCTCAATTCTCACCGGAGTATAAACTAACATTCAACATTTGTGTATCCAAGTGTGTGGCAAACAAAGTGTGTAGAGTTGTGTGGTTATTTCTTTAATGCTAATGTGTTTGTTGGTTTTTTTAGTGTTTTTCTTTATAGGTACAGTGGCTATGGAAGGCAAAACATCGCAAACCATGGATAACCACTCAACAAATGCTATCTTAGCGGCCATTGAAACTTTCAATCGTAAAATTAATTCTATGGACTCTAAGATAAATTCACTTGACCTTAAGGTGGATTCTCTTGATGGAAGTGTATCCCTCGTTGGTGGAAAAGTGGATATCATTGAAGGTCGGCAAAAAACATCCCTATCCACACCTCAACACTACCATGCTTCGACTAGTGGGCGTGCTCCAAATCCTTCGGTTCATATTTCCTCGAAAAACTGTCGCCAAATGATTAATCCACCAGTACAAGAAAATGATTATATTTCTCAAGCCACTACATATCCATTAATCCAAAATCCTGTTTGATAAATCCAACCTCAAATTAACTATACACAACATGATGAATCTCAAACCCAAATACTCCAACCTCCTCTAAACCAAATTCCCCCATTCCAAGCACCCCTTAACCAAAACCAATACATCTAAATAAATGAGGAAGAAAGGAAAGAACATAAGTGGAGTTTGGAGTTTGGAGCATACGATGAAGCTGACATATTAGTAGAGTAAATGAGAGGTAGACCTATAGATCAAAGAGGTTATTGAGGTCGAAGAGAAAGATTCGATCTGGCACCTAATCTTAGAGGAAACTTAGAAAACCGACCCCATGGTTATGATTAATAGAACCAACAAGGTAATAGGGATCAAGATGTGGGTATCAATTTAATCAAGGTTAGTCTTCAAACTTTAAAAGGAGAAAGTGATCCCAAAGCTTATCTCTTATGAGAGTCCTCTTGTGAAAGGATCTTCTAAGTTAATTATATCATCAAAGAGAAGAGGAGTTGCTATACCATAGCCTATTTTGAAGGGCATGCCAATATATGGAGGGATTATGTTAAGAGATTTGGATATGTGTTGAATGAAACCTCCTCCATGGGAGACATTAAAGATGTTCATGAGACAAAGGTATTTGCCGGAGCGGTATACACATGAGCTCCTTGACAAGCTATATAACTTGAGGCAAGATAGCAAGAAATTTATGGCTTATTATGTTGAATTTCAATAATTGACCTTGAAACTTGATCATCGAGGAGAGAACATGAACCATGACATCATAAGCTTCAAGGCTGGGTTGAACAAAGACATCTCCTCATGTATGACTATCCATAAATTTGAAACCCTAAAATTTTTTTTCCAAGCGACCTTGGAAATTGAGAGGATATCAAAGAAAGATCAACTTACAAACCAAAAGGGTACACATCAATGAACTCTTGAGGTAAGAACAAAGATATAGCTTAGCCTTCATCGGGTTATAACAAGAACAAGGACTACCAATCCAATGATAAGAATACCATTGATAAAACCACTCTAAAATACCCACCAAGGAATGGAGGTAACAAATATGCCACTCTCAATCCTAGGGGTTTTCAATGCTTTAAATGCCAAGGGTGGGGAGAAAAGGCAAATGAATATCCCAACCAGAGGAATATGATCCCTAGAGAAGGAAAATTGTATTACCTTAGATAAGAGATAGGATTAGAAGCGGATAAAAATGATGAAAAATTCTAAGATAGAGAGCAAGTTGAGGGAGAGGTACAAGAAGAAGGAGATGATAAAGATTCTTGGCCTCAATATGGAGAGTTTGAATTTCCTAACTTTTATTTAAGACGAATGATAATTAGTAAGGCATTAGATAACCTGAGTCAACGGGAAAATCTATTCCATACTAGTGTATTATCAAGGAAAATGTATGCTCGTTGATCATTGATAGTGGTAGTTGTGCCAATGTAGCTAGTACCACTATGGTTAATTTTCTAAAGATACCCACCACCAAGCATGCTAGCCCATACAAACTTCAATGATTGAATGAATGTGGAGAGTTGAGGGTAACTCAACAAGTTATGATCTATTTTAAAGTCGGGAATTACCAAGATGGGGTGCTATATGATGTTATTCCCATACAAGCTTGTCATATCTTGCTGGGAAGACAATGGTAATATGATCTATCGGCTAAGCATGATGGGAGAACCAATTGATATTCCCTTGAGATGATTAGCCGAAAGTTTACTGTACATTCTCTTTCACTCTCTCAAGTGAATGGAGCCCATCAAATATTGAGGGAATTGAAGAAGAAAGGAAAGAATGTGAGGGAACATGAGACCATTATAAAGGAAAGTGAAGAAGGTGATGAAGTAAGAAAATTGAAGGGAAAGAAAAAAATGGTGATGTTGTCTAGAAACAAAGATCTCTTTAAAGAGCATGACAACAAAACACCAATGCTCCTTCTAACCCGTGTTTATAACACTAATCCTTTTATTTCTTCTATTTCCTCTTGTTTTGCAGGATTATGAAGATGTGTTCTCAAAGGAACTTCTACAACGGTTAGCTCTACTTTGAGGAATCGAGCATCAAATAGACTTCGTGTAGGGCTCTCAAATACCTAACAAATCGGCGTATCAAAGTAACCCTACAAATACCAAAGAACTACAAAGTCAAGTGAGGAACTCCTTAACAAGGGATACTTCAGGGAAAGTATGAGCCCATGTGCGATCCCGATGTTGTTGATGTTAAAGAAAGATAGGACATAACGCATTTGTGTTAATTATTGAGCCATCAATAAAATAATGGTAAAGTATCGCCACCCAATTCCCTATATGGATGATATACTTAGTGAATTGAATAGTTCATGTGTGTTTTCTAAGATAGAATTTTGGAGTGGGTTACACCAAATCCACATTGCAATTGGGTAGTGAGTGGAAGACCACTTTCAAGACCAAGTTTGGTCTCTATGAATGGATGCTCATGGCTTTTGGTCTTACTAACGCTCCTAGTACTTTTATGCGGTTGATGATTCATGTGATGAAACCATTCTTGGGGAATTTCTTGGGGTGTACTTTGATGATGTCCTAGTTTATAGAAAATCCCTTAAAGAGCATGTTTTATATTTGCAAAGTGTGTTTGTAGTGCTTAGAAAAGAAAAAATTGTATGCTAATCTTGAAAAATACTTTTTTGGTGTGAGTGGAGTAGTGTTTTTGAGATTTGTTGTAAGCTCAAGATTATTCGAGGTGGACAAATCTATGAAAGATACCATCAAGAATTGGCCAACCCCAAAATCCATTAGTGAAGTACGAAGCTTCCATGGGTCGGCTAGTTTTGATAGGAGATTTGTCAAAGGATTTAGTACCATCGTTGCTCCCTTGATCAATTTGATTCATAAGTACAAACCCTTTAAGTGGGGAGATGAGCATACCAATGCATTTGAATCCTTAAAATTTATGCTTAGCTTCGCCCCCTTATTGTAGCTACCTAATTTTGATAAGATGTTTGAAATTGAATATGATCGAGTAAGGTGGGAGTAGGTGCTGTCTTAATACAAGATCTTACACCTATTACCTACTTTAATGAGAATTTTTACTTTAGTGGATGAATCTATGATAGATACCATCAAGAATTGGCCAACCCCAAAATCCATTAGTGAAGTACGAAGCTTCCATGGGTTGGCTAGTTTTTTTAGGAAATTTTTCAAAGGATTTAGTACCATTGCTGCTCCCTTGATTGAGGTGATTTAGAAGGACAAACTCTTTAAGTGGGGAAATGAGCAGGCCAATACATTTGAATCCTTAAAAGTTATGCTTAGCTCCGCCCTTTTATTGCAGTTACCTAATTTTGATAAGATGTTTAAAATTAAATATGATGCAAGTTAAGTGGGAATAGATGCTATCTTAATGCAAGATATTACATCTATTTCCTACTTTGGTAAGAAGTTCAAAGGTGCAACTCTAAATTATTCCATTTATAACCTAGAGTTATACACCTTAGTTAGAGCATTGGGTAATTGGCAATATTGTTGATGGCCCAAGGAGTTTGTGATCCAAACCGACCATGAATCCTTGAAGTATCTCTGGGCCTAAGATAAGTTTAATAAATGGCACGCTAAATGGATTGAGTTCCTATAGATTTTCCCTTATGCAATCCAATAAAAGAAGGGAAAAGAATATGTGGTAGTCGATGCATTGTCTAGGAAATATGTGTTAGTCTCTATGTTGTCTTCTAAGTTGTTGGTATTTGAGAGACTAAAGGCAATGTATCCCAAGGACCCCATAGTTTCTCAACTCTACCAAGAATGTGAGTCATACGATAAGGAAACGTGGGAGAGGGATAAAGCATTTATGCCCTACTCTAAGTTTGATGGGTTCTTGTTTAAGGGAAGAAGGTTGTGTGTGCCCTCTAGTTCATGAAGAGAATTATTTGTAAAATAAGCACATGATGTTGGTATGATGGGTCAATTTGGAATTAACAACACCCTTGGAATCTTAGAGGAATAATTCTATTGGCCTAAAATGCGTCAAGACATTCTTAGAATTTATGGCCAAAGTATGGATTGTAAAAGTGCAAAATCACGCCTTCTCCCTCAAGGATTGTATACCCCACTACCCACTCCCCAACTCTCTTGGATTGACATCTCTGTGGATTTTGTTTTGGGTTTGCCAAGGACAAAAAGGGGTAGAAATAGCATTTTTGTTGTGGTTGATCAGTTTTCTAAGATGGCCCATTTCATTCCATGCCATAAGATTGAGGATTCACCCAATATAGCCTCATTTTTTGTTGAACATGTTGTCAAATTGCACGGAATCCCTAGGACCATTATTAGTGATAGGGACTCTAAGTTTTGTAGTCACTTTTGGAGGTTGTTGTGGGGTAGGATTGGCCCCAAATTGCTTTTCTCAAATCATCCACCCACAAACCAATGGCCAAATAAAAGTAGTAAATAGGACTTTAGGTTATATGCTACACTCTGTGGTGAAAGGTAATATGTCTTCTTGGGAGGATAACCTACCCTTAGTCGAGTTTTCTTAAAATCATGTTAACCATTCGACTATCAGTATGACTCCCTTTGAGTGTGTTTATGGCTTTAACCCTCTTACGCCTTTAGATATCACCCCTTTGTCTAGTGATCTTGTGCTAAGCTTATATGGAAATAAAAGGACGGAAGAAATGAAGAAGTTTTATGAGAAAATGAGACTCCGCCTTGAGAAGAAGAATCAAGAAGTTGCTAAGAGAGCGAAAAAAGGGCAAAAAAGTCTTTGCTTAAACCGGGCGATTGGGTATGGGTACATCTTTTAAAGGATCGATTCCCAACACAAAGGAAATCTAAATTGATGCCCAGGAGTGATGGACCCTTTCAAGTGGTTGAAAGGATAAATGATAATTCATATAAGATTGATCTTCCTCCAGACTATCAAGTGCATAACATATTTGATGTGTGCGACCATTCACTCATTGACATGCTTGAAGATGATGAACCCATGAATTTAAGGTCAAATTCTCCTCAAGATAGAGAGGTTGATACAATTTAAAGGACTTTAAAACCATTCACTAAAAGCCATGTGCGAGAGTTGCAAATGCTTCAAGGATTATTTATGAAGATGGAAGTACTTGGACATGATTTGAGCCTCTCCGAAGGATTTCGCATCATAATAAATAACTTCGGGGCAGAAAGAGTAACAAATGACCCACTTCCTAGAGTTGACGACTTGGTTGAGAAGTCATCACCTTGTTGATGACTTTATTGATGACTTGTCAAGCTGAGAATCACCTTCTGCCTAGAGGTGGCGCTTGGTTGATAAGCCATCACCTTGCTGATGACATGGTTGATAAGTCATCACCTTTTTTATGACAGGTGATGACTTCGTTGATAAGCCATTACCTTGCTGACAACTTGGTTGATAAGCCATCACCTTGTTGATGACTTCACTGATGACGTATCAACTAAAAATTATCAACTAAGGCTATTTTGGTAAATTTCACTCATGGGCCATTTTGGGGCCTTTTAATAGACTATAAATAGTTACTTTTAGGGTTATTTTCATAAGTTTTTATTGAATATTGAATGCATATTAAACTTAAGAGTGTGATTGGTGAGCTTGTATTGAATGTTTTGTTTTGAAATGGGGGGTTTGGAGGGCATTGAATCTCTTTTGGTCCACATAAGAGATTTTGTGTTTGAATCTATTAGATTAATAGTTTCTAAGTTTTATACACTCAATGGTTCTTAATTTCTTAAAGTTTATTATGTCAATATTTCTAACTCCTATTTTGTGTTGATTATCTTTAGCTTCCTTAATTAGATTCTATATTCCGTAGCTTGAGTTGCATCAAAGAGAAAATATAATACAAACAGTTTTATACAAATTTTTAAAACATGATTAGTTGTAAAAGGTTTTACTCAGAAAAAGGTATTTACTACTTTGATGCATATGCTCCGGCTACAATAATAACATACATTAGAGAACTGTTGTATTTAGCATCTATATTTTATCTGTATGTATATCAAATGGACATTAAAACTGCTTTCCTAAATGAAAATTTAACTGAAGAAATTTATATGAAACAACTTGAAGGATTTGTTCTCCCTGGTAATGAACGTAATATTTTAATCTAATAAAGCCTCTTTATGGTTTGAAACAAACACCAAAATAATGGGATGAGATGTTTGACATTATGTTATTAACAAATGAGTTTGTACATAATTTTGTTGATAAGTGTATTTATTTCAAATTTATTAAATATTACGGAGTTGTCAGTTGTCAATATATTGATGACATGCTGATTTTTGGTACGAACATGCTTGGAATTTTTGAATCAAAGAAATATATAACTTCTGTCTTTAAAATAAATGATTTGAATGAAGTAGATACTACCGTAGGTATCAAAGTCAAAATAAATAGGAGAATGAATTTATCATAACCTCATTATATTTATAAGATACTTAACATGTTCAATCAGTTGGGCATAAAGGAGTATAAAAATTCCTATGATTCAAGTGTAAAGTTTACTGAAAATACATGAAGAACAACAGCTCAATAAAGTATGCAAGTGCAATGGCAGTTGGTAGTTTGATGTATGTAATGCACTGCACTAGGCCTGATATAACATTTGTAGTTGCTAAACGTGTAAGATTTACAAGTAGTCCAAGTAACTTTGATTGGATAGCTATATAAATATCTAAATAACTTGGATTTGGGGTTTGGGCGCGGGTCAGATCTGATCTTTAATTAAAGATTATATTTTTGTATATATATTTTTTAAATCAACTTATGTTTGTGTTACTTTTTAATGCTGACTAGAGTTCTTGTGGGTAGTATAGTTCTTGTTATTGATTGTTGTTTACCAAAACTTATATCATCATCTATTGGTTTGTGGCTCTTGGTATAGTGGTGATTCTTGATTTTTTAGTGTAGATTTCTCTCGTTATAACCATTGTGGTTTTTAGCCTTACCTATTTTTTTTAAGCCCTACCTATTTGCTTGCCTTTTTTTCTCTTCTCCTATTGAGTAGTGGTTGTGGTGATCGATGGTAGAATAGGATAATTCTATAGGTCAGGGTTGAGGTTGGGGTCTAGACTAGGGTCTAGGGTAAAGACGAGTTTTGGGTCTGGCAATAGGTTATGGTCAAGTCTAGGATCGAGTTTGGGGTTAGAGTGAGGGGTAGTGTGGTTAGGTGGGATAAGAGATCTCCCAGGTTGAGAGTTGAGTTTTGGTACATAAGAACTCTTCAAGTTAAGTCCTTTGATCTCGTGAAGATACTTAGAAAGTTGAAGATGAGTATATCTTATGTACAACAAATCAAATGGGTAGGCTCTAAGGCAAAAGATGTGGATGGATATAAGTTCTGGTACTTGAGTAGCGTGAGGCATAGAAACAGAGTAGATATCTTACTTGCTGAAGAGCTTGGGGGACAGGTGGTGTAGGTTACGTAGTTTAATGATAAGTTAGTATTGATTAAGTAGGTCATTAAAGGGTATACTTTGAATGTTACTAGTGCCTACGTTCCACAAGAAGGATTAAACGAGGAGGAGAAAAACTTTTGGGAGGTTTTGAATAAGATGGCAAAAGACTTTCCGAGCACTGAGATGCTTTTAGTTGGGGGGATTTCAAAGAGAATATTAGGCTTTATTGATAGGTTATGACAATGTACATTGAGATTTTGGTTTCAAAGACTGAAATTAAGGAGGATATTCTATTTTGGATTTCGCTAGTACTTTTGGGTTATGGGTGGCAAATTCGAGCTTTTTTGAGAGGAAGGAGCACCTTATACCTTTTGTAGTTTAGTAGGAAAGATCTATATAGGCTTTTTTATCTTTAAAAAGGGTGATAGAGCAATTTTTAAAGACTTTAAAATCATACCTAGCGAGAATTTTTTGACTCAACATATGTTGTTGGTGATGGACTTGCTAATCAAAAAGGGCATGAAGAAGAGGAGTTTGGAGGACCTCCCCAGGATTAAGTGGGGTAGCTTGACTTTGGCCAGTGCTTTAAAAATAGGGAAAGAATTGACAACTATGGGGGCTTGGGAGAGTAGATGGGATGTGGAGAGTCTATGGGAGACGATTTCCAGTTGCCTTAGGAAGACCACTAGAGAGGTGTTATGTGTCTCGAGAGACCGATCTGGCAATCACCGGGGGGACTAGTGGTGGAATGAAGAAGTTAAGTGGAAAGTAAAGACTAAGATGATGTCTTATGCTAAGTTGGTTGAGATCAAAGATGTTGAGGAGAGGCAGATGAATAGGGAGGAGTATAAGGTTGCTAGAATAGAGGTTAAGTAAGGGATTATGGTGGCTAAGATAGCAGTTTTTGAGGGCATGTGTGCGATTTTAAAAGAGAAAGGCCGGATAAGAAGTTTTATTGGCTTGTCAAGGATAAAAAGTGGAGGGCGCGTGACCTTGACCAAGTAGAATACATCAAGGGGGAGGATGGTATAGTGTTGGTTAAGAATTGCCCTCACTAGAAAGAGGTAACAGTCCTATTTCTATCGACCTTTAAATGACTAGGGGGTTAATATTTTGTGTTGAGGGACTTGAATCACTCAGAGAGGTATCGCGGCTATAGTTATTGTTGGCATATCAAAGTTGAGAAGTTCAAGGGGGTTATTTGTAGGATGCGTAGGGGCACAGAGACAAGGCCAGATGAGATTTCAGTGAATTTTTTGATGAGCAGTAGTGAGGTAGGTTTAGAGTGGCTAACTAGGTTATTTAACATCATTTTAAGGCGGGAAAGATTCTTTAAGCTTGGAGATGGAGTATGATGATTCCATTATATAAGAACAAAGGGGGCATTAAGAGCTGCAACAACTATAGGGGTATCAAGTTGATGAGTCATACTAAGAAGGTTTGGGAAAGGGTGGTGGAGTTGAGGCTGATGAGGATCGTGACTATTTTTTAGAATTAATTCAGTTTCATGATAGGTCGCTCTACTACTAATTTTATTCACGTCGTGAGGAGATTAGTGAAGCAGTTTTGGGAGACAAAGAATGACTTGCACATGGTTTTCATTGATCTTGAGAAGATATATGAAAAAGTCCCATGGAGATTCTGTAGAGGTGCTTGGTGGCTAGAGGGGTGTTTGAGGTGTACACTAGGTCGATTCAGGATATGTACGACGGGGTAAAGACTCATCTGATGATGATAGAAAGATATTTAGAGCACTTTCCTAGCTTGACAGAATTGCACTAGGGATCGACTCTTAGCTCATTTTTATTTGTCTTGGTAATGGATGTTTTGATGCGACATATTTAAAGAGAGGTGCCTCGGTGTATGTTATTTATTGATGATGTTGTACTGATTGATGAGATTAAGGGAAGAGTTAATAATTAGTTGCAGATTTTAAAACAAACCCTTTAGTCTAAAGGATTTTGATTTAGCAGGACCAAGATGAAGTACTTGAAATATAAGTTTAGTTATTTGTCATATGAGGCTGATGTAATAGTGAAGCTGGATTCTTAATCCATTCAGAGAGGAAGAGTTTCAAGTATTTTGTATCTATGATTTAGGGGAATGGTAATATTTACGAGGATGTAACACCCCATACTGGTGTAGGATGGTTGAAATAGAGGCTTGCTTTGGGAGTCTTGTATGATAAAAAGGTACATTCAAAGCTTAAATAAAAATTGTACAGAGTGGCATTCCGACCGACTATGTTGTATAGAATAGAGTGTTGGCCAGTTAATAACTCTCAAATCCAAAAGTTGAAGGTGGCGAGATAAGGATGTTGTGATAAATATGTGGCCTTACCTGGAAAGATAGGGTTAAAAATGAGATTATTTAGGAGAAAGTGGGAGTGGCTTTAGTGGAGGACAAGATGTGGGGAGTGAGGTTGCATTAGTTCAGGCAAATTATAAGGAGGTGCGTAGATGTTATAGTTTATAGGTGTGAGAGATTGGCTAAAGAAATATTAGAGAGAGGTGATTAAGAATGATATAGAGTAGTTACAGCGTACATAAGACATGACCCTTGATAGAAAGGTATGGGGGATGCGAATTAGAATAGAGGGTTAGTGGGTAGGAGTTCATTCGTAATAGTAGGAAAGAGTGTTTCGTCTGCATCTAGAGTTTCTTGTTTTGGTGATGTCTATAATCTCGAATATATAGTTTATATTATTATCTTGTGGTTGTTTTGTTTCCTGTATTAGCTAGTAGTGGGTTACCCCATTTTTCTATGTGCTTTTATGTTTTTTATTTGTTATAATGTATCCTGATCCGGGGGTCTATCAGAAACAACCTCTCTACTTTATCTGAGGTAGTGGTATGGACAATATATATATTACTGTAACACCTTGGGGTTTTGATCCTCAAAATTTTTCAAAATTCTGAGCTTTCTATCTTGATTATGACTCACCCTACGAGTCATAACGTGTCTTGACAAGCCAGGTGACCCGAGTCTTAAGGTGTCCAGTGAATTGTGCTTGAGTTATGTCCTGAGTGCAACTTGGGGGTATGAGTCATTAGGAGTCTTGAAGGGTCCTAAGGACCCAATCGTAACAAAATTAGAAATTAAGTGGCCAAGTTTTGCTCTAAATACGAGTGACTCACTATGATCCGTAAGGAATTATTACGATTCGTTGGGTGAAAATCTTAGGATGTCCATTGTTTACCCAATTGGGTTCTGCGTTGACAATAACTGGACCCTACTAGTTGTAGGGTCTCATTATGAATGGTACTAGTTGAGTCATAGGTTCAACAATATGTGGGGGTCCTAGAAAATATATTGGTAATGAATCATGGTGATAAGTCATAAGGAGTGGCTATGAGTCAATGGTTGACCCGTAGTCAATGGCGACACTTTTTTGGCTTTTAAGTTATGGGCATTCTGGATATTTTCCTTCTTACCCAAATTGGAACCCACATCTTATAACCATTTTAGGGTGTCATAAGAACTCATAAACAAATCTAAGTAACTTACCAAACACTCCAAAAGGCTCTCTAAATTCCCTCAAGCAAGTCAAGTAAAGGTTTTATCAAGTTGATCATCTAAGGCCTCAAGGATCGATTTCTTTCCAAATTTCTTGGTATTTAAGGCATGTTACTCTTCCTTCGTTGTTAATTTGTTAAAAGCACATATTTTAAAGTATTGTTCATGAGATATTCACGTTGGTTTTATAACAAGGGTTAAGGGTTTTGAATCCTTGTTGTTGAACAATGTTTTCCCATGGTTAACATATGATTTTTCATGCTTTAGTTATGGTTTTAAACTTGTGGGTGCATGGGTATGGTGAATGAACTAGGGAATTGAAATTTTTCCAAACTTGTGACTTTTGAAGTGGTTATGACCCCAACCCCATAATGTGAAATTAGTTTTTAATTATGAGAAATATGGGAATTTATAAAATTGAACCAAGGGGGTTGTGAATTTTCCCAAGTAATGATAATTGTTTTGGTATGTTGTTGTTACCTTGCAAGTGTAGTCAGTATGACCATACCAATAATGTATGCCTAAATGTGTATTATGGTTTAATGAATGGGATTGTGTGATAAATATTTTTAATTAGGATTTAATGAGGGTTGTGTAACTGAGTCGTGATAGTGGAGATCTGAGTGACCGATACTGAAAACAATATTTGCTGATGCGGGAGTCTAATTGACTAGGGAGGTTTGAGTTCCCCTCATTATTATTACATGATTAGAGAGGATTGGTTCCCCCATAAATCATCACATAATCGGGTGCTTAAGTCTTCTAAGTATATGTTTGGGAGGTTCAAGTCTCCCGTGAATATATATGAGATTATTCTCTGATTCGTGAGGCTACACGCACTAGGACTAGCCAGGAGGTGAGAGCTTAGGACCATATAGCCGTGGGTACATGTTATGACGGTCGAGCTAGACAATTAAGGAAAAAGTTGTAAAGAGCATGTTAAGCCTTGTTCCTGTAACACCTCAATTTTCTGAACCGGAATGTTACACGATGATTACGCCCTCGAAGGACCACAAGCTAACCTATGACTGATATTTGTACCTATACACTACATAATATATATGTAAAATACGGAAAAACATGAATAATAAGCCATAAGGTTCAACTGAATAAAGTGTCTGACAAAACATAACACCCATATGGGTGACAAATACCCAAAACAACTAAAGTCTGAATCAAATCTAAACAAAATCTGAAAGCCTCTAAATACTGTCTAAAATAAGGAGTTGAAGGAACATGTCTCCAACTAAATTCGTCTAACAAAGCTGAACTGAAATAATGAATGAAATAAAATAATATCATCCTCGGATGGATGAGGACTCACTGCCACTCTGTGTACTGGAATGCTACTGCTACTGCTGATCTGGAACTCGTGACTCTGAACCTATGGTATTACATAAAAGAAAGCACCATAGCGCAAATACGTCAGTACAACTGAAAGTACTGAGTATACGAGTGGGGTAGGCTAAATGCAAAAGGGTTTACATGCATGAGCAATGCTAACTGACTAACTAATATAAACATGAGAGTGTAAGCATGCATACATAGTAACTCAGATCGTGAATACGTGATATCTAGATATGTACGCTAATAAATGGTTTACTGATATCCAACATGACTGATACTAGAATTTTGGATACATGGATGACCGTGTCTGACAGTCCTAAATCTGAGGGAACTACCTGAGTTTTGTACTAAATCTGAGGGAACTACCTGAGTTCTGTACTATGACTGAATTAATTGTATTTGACAGTCCTGATATCTTGAAGAACTATCTAAGTCCTTTTACTGAGACTGATACTGAAACTATGGGAGGTATTTGTTTAACCGACATGCCCCAATAACACACATAGCTAAGTTGGGGTCTAATCTCTGCCCCCCACTGGAGGGGCGTCAATACCGTGCCACTGCTAAGGACAACTGTGAGTGACCCTTAGATGCAAGGTACTCAAATAAGAATGGTGGGAACCCTAAACCGACAGGTTAAGCCATCTTATCAACCCTACTCTGGCAGGTTAAGATGTTTTAACCTACATTGGCTACGTAGTTCTGGAACACAAAGATGACTACTAAGAATCACACCCTAAACTGGCAGGTGAGTTCCCATGCTTGGGTTCACTCGGTTCTAACTTCTAATCCCATCTGAAAAGACTGAATCATGATTTAACTGGTTGTACATGGACTGAGTAACACTGACTTTCATTGACTGACTAAATAGTACTACTATCTGAGAATTTATTGAGATCATGAGATTTCTGAGATTTCTTGAGTCACATGACTGACTGAGTTCTATAGATCATGGATTGACTGAGATTATCGTGATAACGTGACATGGATCTAGGCACACAACTATATCTTTTGGGTACAAGTTCCCCCAGAACTCGATGGAAGGAAATTGACACACATAACTGAGTTGATCATAAAAGAAATGGAGTCCACAATTCACCATATCATAAGTAGGGGATTTCACACTAAGCATAGTTCTCAACATCTTATGTGTGGAAGGGAAATTCATACAACATGTGTACACTTTCATAGCTTCAATATCATGCTCAATCCATATCACAACAACAATGCATATCAATCACGTGGAATTCATGTGAAATCATAAAGCATAGAGCATGGACTTGTCATTTAAGCACTATTAAATCATGGGACACGACTATTATCACCTTAAGCATTTTATCAAACACTTTGCATGTATTCTTTTAGATTAGGTGTGTTTTGATTAATTTCCCCATTTTAAACCACATAAAGTTCATGGATTTCAACTAACGACACATATACTTTATGAAAACACCTTTAAATATCATCTTGAAACTTAAACAATAATCATCAACATGTACATGGTCATATCACAACAAGACAATCACAAAATAATATTTAAAACATGGTTCTTAAGCTCTATGAATGAAATGCATATTATAGATGAACACTACGCATACCTTAGATGAAAGATCCGTGAAAATTTAAGGTGAAATCCTTTGAATCTTGAAGCTCCTATGAAAACCCTATGGGGTTCTTGAGAGAATGTTGAGAAAAGAGAGTATAATGTGGTTGGATTGGGGATAAATTCCATGTTTATGGAATATATAGGGGTTGAAAGATAACCTAAATACCCCTCTAGATGCGTTATTTAATTTCTGTGAAAATTACCCAATTTGGGCCCCTGGCGCGATGCAAAGATATTGCGTTACCACTCATTTGTGACCTGAAAACTCACCGCGATGTGGTGGAATCATGGAGAGACAATGTAAATTGACAAACATCATTTTGTCTTATGGCGCAACGTGCCACTGACTGAAATGACGCTGCTGAAACTTTAAATTGCTATAACTTCTTCACCGGATGTCCGTTTTAGGCAAATTTCATATCGATGGAAAGCTTATTCAATTCTATACAATTTAAAGGATATAAATCTGCCAAAATACCACCTATAAACCAAGTTATTCTCATTCAAAGATGACCTATGTAAAATCACTCACGAAAACTTAGTGGATTCAAAAGTTCTTAGCTTGGCTTACTCTAAGTGACTCTTATGAACATTCTTAACATATCATAAGCTCTATTATCACTAGGATACTCATCCTAATTCATGTACTCAAATATGAATCACAGGATAGGAGGTTTCATGTGTAGGAGCAATAGTTTACTTTCTAGCTTAGAAATGTACGGGGTATTACAATATCTCCCCCTTAGAAATATTCGTCCTCGAATGAGACTGACTAAAATGGGGAGAGATGATAAACTAGAGTATATACAAAACATACACTACTGGAACATGATCTCATGACGAATATGACTGATAAGCTAAACATATCATGCTGGACATGCATATCTGATGCATGAGTAACTGATTCATGAATGCATAACTGAGATTTCTGATAACTGAGTTCTCCCAATGAGAATGCATATTTGATGCGTGATTATACACTGGACTGATACATGAATGCATGACTGAATATGCAATGGTACTTGATACTATATTTGTGATGAAACATGAGCATGAACTGAATACCAAGTTATATAAAATACTAAACGGGTAACTGAATAAGCTTAGGGAAGACTGTTACCTTGAGCTTGATCTGGATTGGTGGAGAAAAGGTGAGGATACTTGGTACGCATGTCTTTTTCTGCTTCCCAAGTAGCTTTCTCAATGGACTTATTTTTCCAAAGAACTTTGACTAGAGGGACTTCTTTGTTCCTCAGTCTACGAGTCTGATAGTCTAGAATTTTGACTGAAATTTCCTCATAGGAGAGACTGTTTTGAATGTCAATGCTCTGAATAGGGACTACGACTAATGGATCACCTATACACTTTTTGAGCAAAGATACATGAAAGACTGGATGAACTGAGGCTAGATCTGAAGATAATTCGAGCTCATAAGCTACCTTGCCTAAACGACTGAGAATCTTAAAAGGACCGACATATCGGGGACTGAGCTTTCCCTTCTTGCTGAACCTCTTCACTCCTTTCATGGGAGAGATCTTCAGATAGACATAGTCACCAATCTCAAACTCGAGATCCTTTCTGCGCACATCTGCATAGGTCTTCTATTGGCTCTGAGCAACCTGAAGTCTTTCTCTGATCAACTGGACTTTCTCTAAGGCGTCGAATACTAAGTCAGGCCCTATGACTGAGGCCTTACTAACTTCGAACCACCCAATTATATATCTACACCTCCTACCATAGATAGCTTCAAACGGAGCCATTTTAATACTAGAATGATAGATATTGTTGTATGCAAAACTAAATCAAAGGCAAATGTTCATCCCACCTTCCCTTGAAATCAATTGCACACGCCCTTAGCATATCTTCAAGAGTCTGAATGGTCCTTTCTGCTTGACCATTGGTCTAAGGATGAAAAGTTATACTGAGATGAACTTGGGTACCAATACCCTTTTGAAATGCTTTCTAGAAGTGAGAGGTGAACTGGGTACCTCTGTCTGAGATGATAGATAATGAAACACTGTGTAATCTGACCAACTCCTTAATGTAGATTTTGGCGTAATCCTCGACTGAATAAGAGGTATGGACTGGAAGGAAATGAGCTGACTTGGTCATTCTATCTACAATGACCCAAACTGAATTATGTTGATAACAAGTTTGAGGCAAACCCATCACGAAATCCATGTTCACTTCTTCCCACTTCCAAGTAGAATGGTGAACTCCTGCATGGAACCACTAGGTTTCTGATGCTCTATTTTAACCTGCTAATATGTAGGGCACTTATCCACAAATTCTGCAATATCTCACTTTATCCCACTCCACCAATAGATCTCCCATAGGTCGCGGTACCTCTTAGGCCCCTGGATGAATAGAGTATCGCGCACCATGCACTTCTACAAGAATTTGCTGCTTTAAATCATCTACACCTGGAACACAGAGAAGGCCCTAACAATGAATGAACCCATCTCCTCCTTGAGAGAAAACCTCTACTTTCTGATTCTGAACTGACTCTTTTAGCTTAACAAGGCTATGATCCCTGTCTTGCTTTTCTTTCACCTCGGAAACTAGAGATGACTCTAAACTATCCTGAACACATACACCACCCTCTAAAGAATCAACTAAGTGAACACCTAGTCTGGCAAGATGATGGATTTATTGAGCTATTTTCTTCTTGCTATCCTTAACATGAGAAATACTACCCATGGAGAATGTACTAAGAGCATCGGCCACAACGTTAGCCTTGCCCGATTAATAAAGGACACTCATGTCATAATTTTTCAAGAGCTCTAACCACCTTCTCTGACAAAGATTGAGATCCTTCTGAGAAAAGACATATTGGAGACTCTTATGATTTATGAAGATATCTACGTGGACTCCGTATAGATAATGCCTCCAAATCTTCAAGGCAAATACTACGGCTGCTAAGTCAAGATCATGAGTAGGATAATTCTTCTTATGGGGCTTTAACCCCCTAGAGGCGTAGGCTATGACCTTACCATGCTGCATGAGGACACAACCTAGACCCACTCTTGATGCATCATAATAGACTATGAAATCGTCTGAACTATCTGGAATATCTAGAACTGGAGCTGAGGTGAGTCAAGTCTTCAACTCCTGAAAACTCTTCTCGTAAGAATATGACCACTAAAACTTGACCTTTTTCTGAGTCAATCTGGACATGGGGGATGCAATAGAAGAAAATCCCTAAACAAATCATCTGTAATAGCCAGTCGATCCCAAGAAACTCCTAATATCTGATAGAGAGACAGGGTGAGGCCAGTTTCTTATTGCTTCGGTCTTCTGAGGATCTACTCTAATGCCATCACCGAAAATAATATAGCCAAGAAAGGCTACTGATCTTATCCAAAATTTACACTTATTGAATTTAGCGAACAACTGGTGATCTCTGAGGGTCTTAAGTACAATTCTAAGATGGTATGAATGATCAAGATCAGTGAGGCAATAGACTAGGATATCATCTATGAAGACTATGACGAACATGTCTAAGTACTGCTTGAACATCCGGCTTATCAAGTCTATAAAAGCGGCTGGGGCATGGGTAAGACCAAAGGACATAACTCGAAACTCGAAGTGACCATACCAAGTATGGAAAGCTGTCTTCAGGAAGTGACATTCTCTAACTCTGAGCTGATGGTAGCCTGATCTGAGGTCTATCTTGGAGAAATAACTGGCACCCTGAAGTTGGTCAAACAAGTCATCTATTCTGGGAAGAGGATACTTGTTCTTGATCGTGACTTTGTTGAGCTAATGGTAATCAATACACATCCTGAGAGAACCATCTTTCTTGCACATGAATAAACTGTTGCACCCCACGGGGAAACGCTGGGTCTAATGAATCCTTTATCTAAGAGATCTTTCAATCGTTCTTTCAGATTTTTGAGTTTTGCTGGTGCCATTCTATATGGAAAAATAGAAATAGGTTGAGTATCTGGATTGAGATTAATGCTGAAGTCTATTTCCCTTTTGGGAGGAATGCTTGGAAGATCTTAGAGAAAGACATCTGAATATTTGTTAACCATTGGGACTAATTCAAAGCTAGAAGATTCAGAACCAGAGTCTTTAACATGAATGAGATGATAAATACATCCCTTAGAAATCCTTTTCCTTGCTCGAAGGTAGGAAATAAGTTGACCCCTGAAAGATGAAGTACTACTATTCCACTCTAGGATGAGCTTATTCGGGAACTAAAAATGAACAATCCTATTTCTGCAGTCGACTGTGGCATAACAGGAATGAAGCCAATCCATACCGAGAATGATATCAAAATTAGTCATCTCTAACTTGACTAAATATGCTGACATGACTTTCTGAAATATCATAATCGGGCAGTTCCTGTATACCTACCGAGCTATGATAGTTTTACCCACTGGGGTAGATACTGAAAAGGGCTCTGCTAAAATTTCAGGACTCATTCCGAAATCGCCTGCTATATAAGGAGTAACAAAAGACAAGGATGCACATGGATCTAGCAAAGCATAAACATGAACATAAAAAATCTGCAATGTACCAATAATGACATCAGGAGAATTTTTCTGATCCTATCGAGTCTGAAGAGCATAAAGTCTATTTGGGCATTGCCTATTAGTAGCACTTAAAGTGGCACCCTGCTGATTTGGGCGACCGAACTGGGCTGTGGAACGATTCTGCTGACTCTGTAGACCTGACTGTGGACACTTTCTAATCCTGTGGCCTAGCTTACCACAACTGAAATAAATGTCGCTACCAGCTCTACAGGTACCCTTGTGGTTCATACCACAAGTCTGACACAGGGGATTAGTTTGGGTACTACTGACACTGTCCTGAGACTTAGAGCCTGGTGCTCGATCTCTGTTGCCATCTCTGAATTTTGACACTGGGGCACTAGCGGAGGAATGAGCTAGAACTACTGGCTTGGGATAAAACTACAAACGGTTTCCTCCTTCTGGTTTGGGCTGAGAAAAACTGAAACTGTCTGATTTTGCTCTTTTGTTCTGCCTCTCCCTAGTCTTAATCGCCTGCTCCTCTAATTACTGAGCATGGGTCATGAACCTAGCTAAAGTCATATCACTATTCAGCATCGCAGACCTACACTCATTTACGATGCTATCATTCACTCCTGACACAAACTTGCTCATCTTAGCCCTGTTGTCTGTAACCACATGAGGGGCATATCTGTCTAGCTGAGTAAATCTGAGAGAATACTCTTTAACCATCATATTTCCCTGCCTGAGGTTGATGAACTCAAGAACTTTTGTCTCCCTCAGCTTTTGGGGAAAGAATCTGTCTAAGAAATCCGTGACAAAATCCTCTAACTTAATGGGACCTACATCCTTTAACCTCTCAAACTTCCACTGCTTGTACTAAGTATGAGCCACATCTTGCAACTGGTATGCAGCTAACCCGTAACTCAGACAAAAAGTAATTCCCATGATGTCTATTACCTTCTGGACTTGGTCAATGAATTCCTGAGGGTCTTCATCAGACTTAGACTCAAAGAAAGATGGAGGGTTCATTCGGGTGAAGTCCTGAATCCTAGATACGGGTGAGTTGACCACTGGATTGGCTGGAATAATTGGTGACAGTTTATTTTGGGTAGCCACAAAATGAGCAAGTGTGGTGAAGGAAGCCCTAAACTCTGCATGAGAAACATGTTCGCCCAAAGGATCTTCGGGTTGAGGAGCTGGCTGGTTTTTTCTCTTGCACATAAATATGGCGCACAACACACCCATGCACAAGAATCTACTAGATTCGGCTTTCAGACTTCCTAGGACCCTATTGAAACTTAGGCTCTGATACCAATTTTGTAACACCTCAATTTTTTGAATCGGAATGCTACATGGTGCTTATAACCCCGAAGGACCACAAGCTAACCTATGACTAATATCTGTACCTGTACACTGTATAATATACATGTAAAATACGATAAAACATGAATAATAGGCCATAAGGTTCAACTGAATAAAGTGTCTGACAAAACAAAACATCCATATGGGTGACAAATACCAAAAATAACTGAAGCTTGAATCAAATTTGAACTAAATCTGAAAGCCTCTAAATACTGTCTAAAATAAGGAGTTGAAGGAACATGTCTCTAACTCACTCCGTCTAACAAAACTGAACTAAAATAATAAGTAAAATAAAAGAATATCATCCTCAGATGGATGAGGACTCACTGCCACTCTGTGTACTGGAATGCTACTGCTACTGCTAATTTGGAACTCGTGACTGAACCTATGGTGTAACATAAAAGAAAGCACCATAGCGCAAATGCGTCAGTACAACTGAAAGTACTGAGTATTCGAGTGGGGTAGGCTAAATGCAAAAGGGTTTACATGTATGAGCAATGTTAACTGAATGACTAACATGAATGTGAGAGTGCAAACATGCATTCATAGTAACTGAGATCGTGAATAAATGATATCTGGATTTGTACACTAATACATGGTTTACTGATATCCAACATGACTGATACTGGAATTCTAAATACATGGATGACTGTGTCTGACAGTCCTGAATCTGAGGGAACTACTTGAGTTCCTTACTATGACTGAATTGATTGTATCTGACAGTCCTGATATCTTGAAGAACTATCTAAGTTCTTTTACTGAGACTGATAGTGAAAATATGGGAGGTAGTTGTTTAACCGACGTTCCCCAATAATGAATATAGCTAAGTTGGGGTCTAATCTCTGCCCTGACTTGAGGGGTATCAATACCGCGCCACTGGTAAGGATAGCTGTGAGTGACCCTTAGCTGGCAGGTACTCAAATAAGAATGGTGGGAACCTTAAACTGATAGGTTAATCCACCTCATCAACCCTACTATGGCAGGTTAAGATGTCTCAACCTACGCTGGCTACGTAGTTCTGGAACTCAAGGATGACTACTAAGAATCACATCCTAACTAGCAGGTGAGTTCCTATCCTTGGGTTCACTCGGTGCTAACTTCTACTCCTATCTGAAGAAACTGAATCATGATTTAACTGGTTGTGCATGGACTGAGTAACTAACTTCCATTGACTGACGGAATAGTACTACTATCTGAGAATTTATTGAGATCTTGACATTTCTGAGATTTCTTAAGTCACATGACTGACTGAGTTCTATAGATCATGGATTGACTGATATTATCGTGATAACGTGACATGGATCTAGGCACACAACTATATTTTTTGGATACAAGTACCCCCAGGACTCGATGGAAAGAAACTGACACACATAACTGACTTGATCATAAAAGAAATGGAGTCCACAATTCACCATATCATAAGTAGGGGATTTCACACTAAGCATAGTTCTCAGCATCTTACGTATGGAAGGAAAATTCATAAGACATGTGTACACTTGCAAAGCTTTAATATCATGCTCAATCCATATCACAACAGTGATGCATATCAATCACGTGGAATTTATATAAAATCATAAAGCATAGAGCATGGACTTGTCATTTAAGCACTATTAAATCATGGAACATGAATCTTATCACCTTAAGTATTTTATCAACCACTTTGCATGCATTCTTTTAGCTTAGGTATGTTTTCATGAATTTCCCTATTTTAAACCACATAAAGTTCATGGATTTCAACTAACGACACATATACTTCATGAAAACACCTTTAGCTATCATCTTGAAATTTAAACAACAATCATCAACATGTACATGGTCATATCACAACAAAAAAATCACAAAATAATATTTAAAACATGGTTCTTGAGCTCTATGAATGAAATAGATCCATAGATGAACACTACATATACCTTAGATGGAGGATCCGTGAAACTTTATGGTGAAATCCTTTAAATCTTGAAGCTTATATGAAAACCCTATTGGTTCTTAAGAGAATCTTGAGAAAAGAGAGTATAATATGGTTGGATTGGGGCTAAATTCCATGTTTATGGAATATATAGGGGTGGAAAGATGACCCAAATACCCTTCTAGATGTGTCATTTAATTTCTGTGAAAATTACCTGATTTGGGCCCCTGACGCGATGCGAAGATATTGTGTTGCCACTCGTTTGTGACCTATAAACTCACCGTGATATGGTGGAATCACGTAGAGACACTGAAAATTGACAAATGTCATTTTGGCTTATGGCGCGACGCGCCACTGACTTAAATAACGCTGCTGAAACTTTAAATCGCCATAACTTCTTCACCGGGTTTCCATTTTAGGTGAATTTGGTATCGAAGGAAAGATTATTCAATTATCTAAAATTTACAGGGTATAAATCTGCCAAAATACCACCTATAAACCATGTTTTTCTCGTTCAAAGATGACCTATGTGAAATGACACATGAAAACTTGGTGGATTCAAAAGTTCTTAGCTTGGATTACTCTAAGTGACTCTTATGAATATGATTAACATATCATAAGCTCTATTATACTAGGATACTCATTGTGATTCAGTTACTCAAATATTAATCACAAGATAGGAGGTTTTATGTGTAGGAGAAACAGTTCATTTTCTAGCTTAGAAATATACGGGGTATTACAGTTCCCTATCTCGGCATATAATATATGAATTTTATCATTTACATAGGTTTTGAATGATTTTGAATTATTGACCATGTTATTATGTTAAACTTATCTCTGAGTTTCATGCTATCTGTCCAATCGCTAACCGTCTTCGGACATTGTATCCCTATGCGATGCTGAAATTGGTCATACTTCTACTGTACCTTCTCAGTGATTAGGATTCGTGATCATATCGTGAGCTTACTTCAAAGTGGCGAGCTTCCATACATTGAAAGTCTATATTTCATGTTTTGGTGTCTTATGTCTCAAACTATTTAGACTTATTTTTTGTTATAGTCGGGGGCATGTCTTAATACTTCATTGATATTCAGTTTTGGATCTTGGTTTAGAAGGCTTTGTTTAGATTACAGTATAACCTCGATAAATTAATAATGTTGGGACCGTACAATTTTATTAATTTAGCGAGGTATTAATTAATCGTATAAATTAATAATTATTAATTTATAAATTATATACTTTTTGGGTCCATATTATGAATGTACCTAGGTGTACGTGAAAACTAATTTCTACATTGACTATTAATTATGCATACTTAACCAAATTCATGTATTTTTGTTGATACATTTTCAATATTCTATGTATATCTTAATAAAATATATAAATCTACTTAATTATTAATGTAGTTACATGTACCTACATTCATTAAAATGTATAAATTCACTCAATTATTAATGTATGTAGTTACACGTACATGCATTAACTAAGTTACTATATAAATAGATGTATTATGCAAGTCTTCAAATCAAAAAACAAAAAAAATGGCTTCTCATCTCAAAGGTGTTAAAAAATCAACCATGACTAATGGTATACGTAGAGAACTGTGTGAGTATAAACAACAAAATCTAGCATGCACTCAAAAGCAATTACAACTATGGGTGTTAGAGAAGTTTAATTTGCAAGTGAGTCAAGCCACAATATCAAACACGATCAAGAGGTCAGCAGAGTATCTATCAGCAGCCGACATTCCAAAAGATGAGGCTAAAAGACATAAAGCTGCCAAATTTCCAGAATTAGAGAAGGCTCTGTTCGAGTGGTTTATTCATTACCAAGAGCGTGTTAATATGAATAGGGAACTAATTGTAACGAAGGGAAAAGAGCTTCTAAAAAAGATGTATCCCATCGATACACCTGATTTTCATTTTTCTCAAGGCTGGCTAGAGCGTTTCAAATCAAGACACGGTATCAAACAATATCGTCATTTTGGAGAAAGTGGATCAGTTAATATGGAGGCCATGGAGAGCAATTTACAATCCATCAGAGAGAAACTTGATCAGTTTGCTAAGAAAGATGTTTTCAATATGGATGAAACTGGATTGTTCTTTAGGCTACAACCAGATCATTCTCTTGCAACGAAGCAACTTGAAGGTAAGAAACAAGATAAAGAAAGACTTACAGTTGTTATTTGCTGTAATGAGGATGGTTCTGAGAAAATTCCTTTATGGATCATTGGGAAGTATTTAAAACCACGTTGTTTCAAGAATGTGAATTTGGGAAGCATGGATTGTGAATATCGAGCCAATAAAAGAGCATGGATGACTGGGATTCTATTCCAAGAATATGTTCAACAACTTGAGGGACGACAGGAAAATTCTTTTAATTGTTGATAATTGTCCTGCTCATCCAAAAAATGTCGAAGGTCTGAGAAATATTGAATTATTTTTTTTACCACCTAACATAACATCAAAGATTCAGCCTTGTGATGCAGGGATCATAAGAGCTTTTAAGATGCATTATCGTAGGCGATTTTATCGAAATCTTTTGGAGGGTTATGAAATTGGGATCTCAAATCCAGAAAAGATCAATGTTTTAGATACAATGAATCTTGCAATCTCGGCATGGAAAATGGATGTCAACTCAAGTACAATTGCAAATTGTTTTAAGCATTGTAAACTTAGGTTGTTAGATGATGAATCCTCGGAAAATCAAGAACAGTTGAATAATGATGGCTTACAACAATTGCAGAATCTAATCAATGGATTGAAGTATCGAAATGCAATGAATGCTGAAGATGTTTTGAATTATCCGGGAGAAAATGATACGAGTTTTGAGCTACCTACGGATGAACAAATAATTGAGAGTGTTATGGAAACACATAAAGAAGATGAAATGGAAGATGATAGTGTGGAATTAGAACAAGTTTCGCGCAAAGATGCTCTGAAAGCAACAATCACCTTACATCACTTTCTTTTGCAATATGAGAAGACTACACCTGATATTCTTAATGCAGTAAGAAGGGTTAGAGATGAGATTCAAGGTGATATTGATTTCAAGAAGAAACAAACAACATTAGATTCATATTTTCAGAAACCTGTTTAGTTTACTTATGTATTATGTATGAAATATTTTGATACAGATAAATTATTAATTTATATATCAAATGGGACCTATATGAATTTTTTTTTTATATTATCTTATAAATTTAGCGAATTATTAATTTACCACGTTGATCCCGACTTGGGACCGAAGAAAATTATTATTTTAGCGAGGTTATTAATTTATCGAGTATTAATTTATCGAGGTTATACTGTACTGTGCATATTGGGAGGTGGTGGTCAGTCATTTGGTCGGTCACTAGTCATCGGTGATAGACATGTTTTGAATTTCCTTAAGTAGTTGCATGTTATCTTGTTATATGTTTGGAATTTATCCGACCTTGGGGATGATATGTTTGGTTTGATTAGGTGTAGGGGTTGATCTTCGATCTATGTGGGACTTGAGATACCCATCACGGTCAGGCCCCGACTTGAAACGTGATAATTACTTTTCCCAAACCTCACTATGTGGATATACACTGGGTATGTTATTGTATTTATTCTTTTAAATAGAAAATAGTAAAAAATTCTATTAAAATAAAATTATTGTATTTGTTTAAAAAAGTTGCATCTGTTCAGAATAGTTGTGTCTGTTTAGAAAAGTTACATCTATTCAGAATAGTTGTATCTGTTCAAAATAGTTGCATCAGTTCAGAAAAGTTGTGAATGCTCAAACTTTATAAATACAAATTAAAATCCAGAAGTAATGTATTCAATTTACAAATATATTTTTAGACTTTATTGTATCTTGATAGAGAATTGTTTGCAATTCCTAAAGAATATACGGGCAATAATTCTTGAAAGATAGTGATCTTTCATTCCTCAAAGAAATTATTTTCTATTTTTCATCTATTCTCTTACAATTTTCAAGAGTTGTTTCTACTATAGATGAATTATTGTCTTCTGTTGAGAATCCAAAAGAGATGATCAAACTAGATCATTTTGACGAATCAAACTTCACTCGCTGAAAGGACAAGATGATCTTCTTACTCATTGTATTGAAAATATTTTATGTTCTTGATCCATTGATGTTTGCACTACTAGAATCTACCCTAGATGATACTGATGAAACAAAATCAAAGACAAAAAAACATAAAATAGATGATTACTCTGTCGCGGTTATTTTTTGAATACTTTGACTGACTGTTTGTATGATCTGTACTCAAATATAAAATCTCCAAGGAAAATTTGGATAGCATTCCAGACCACATATGAAAACGAGAAATGAGGTATTGATAAATTCTTATTCCTGTATTATTTTGAATATAAGCTCATTGATACAAAGATTATTATGGATCAGACTCATTAGTTAAGGATCTTAATTTCAAAACTAAGTATTCTTGAAGTGAAATTTTTAGATGCACTTCAAATAGGTGCAATTCTCTTGAAACTGCCTTCTTTATGGAATAACTATCAAAAAAAAATTCTGCATTTTACTGATAAATTAACTGTGGAGAAGTTTCAAGCTCATCTTCAAATTTAAAGTGAGACTCGTGTTAGAGATGCTCTTATTCAACCTCTAGTTTCGCAGTTAACACAGTTAGTCAAAATAAATTGAAAAATAAAGATAAGAAAGTAAAATTTTCCTACAAGTCTCTTGATAAAAAGTGAAAGAACATAAATTACAATCATTGTGGAAAGAAAGGCCATAAGATTAGAGATTACGGGTTTAAGAAAGCAGAAATAAATATTCATTTTGGAGATGGAAGGTCTAAAAAATTCAATAAGTCTGAAAAATCAGATAATTCAAAGAAGGTGAATGTTATAGAAAATTCTTCACAAGAACTAGTTTCTATGATTTCTGTTGTACCTATAAAAATGGTTAAAGAATTGAATATGACAGCTACAACATCAAAAAATCAAGATTGGTGGTTGGATTCTGGTGCAATAATTTATATTTGTCGTGACAAAATATGTTCAAAACTTATTCAGATGTAAAGAATTCTGAAAAGGTGTTAATGGACAACCATGTTACAATCGAAGTTGCAGAAAAAGGAACACTTGAAATTAACTTCACGTCTGGAAAAAAATTGACTTTTCTTAACGAGTTTCATGTTTCAGAAATAATGAAGAACTTAGTTTCTACTAGTTTTATTTCTAAGAGAGGTTTCAAGATTGTAATTGAGTCTGGCCATGTAATTATGTCTAAGAGTGGTATGCTTGTAGGAAAAGAATATCACTGTGATGGCATGTTAAAGTTAAGTCTTAATGAAATAAATAATTCTTCTGTGTATACCGTTGTGTTTGATTCTTATTTTTGGCATGCTTGATTAGCATATTTAAATTTTATCTCATCAAATTAAATATTCAAAAATGATTATATTACTTGCAAATCTGAACATGGAGATAAGTGCAGGAGGCAAAAGGTACTTTATCACTTTTATAGATGATTTCTCTAGATTTACATATTCATTTTCTTATAACAAAATATAAAGCTTTTCAAAAGTATAGGGAACACAAGTCAATCATGAAAAGTAAAAAAAATATGAAAATAAAAATAAGTCATAGTGATAGAGGAGGAGAACTCTTTTCTATTGAATTTAGTAAATTCTGTGAAGATCAAGGAATATTACATCAATCTAGTGCTCCCTGTACACCTCAACAAATGAATTGACTAAAAGAAAGAATAGATCTTTAGTTGATATGATTAACTCTATGTTGCTAAATGCAAATTCACAACACAATTTATGGAGTGAAGCATTACTTACTGCTTGCCATATATTAAATAGAGTACCTTCAAAAAGTTTGCATTCATCTCCTTATGAACTTTAAAATAAAAAAAATTAAAGATAGATAATTTTAAAGTGTGAAATATATATCTTTTTATAGATTTCTTGATCATCAAAGGATAAAATTGGGTCCAAAAAAAATTAAAAATATATTTATAGGATATGCACAAAATTCTAAAGCATATAGACTTCTCGATCAAGAATCTAATGTTATTGCAGACTCTATTCATGTTGAATTTTTCAAAAATAAATTTCTAAATGACATTATTAATGATAAGTTGACTATAGCACATCAAAGTAGTCTTGATGAACAAAAGATGTCACATTTTGAAACTATTTTAAATAAAAAGAGAATTAACAATTCTCGTCTAGAGCCAAGAAGAAGTCAAAGAGTTAGGAAAAAATAAAGCTATTAATCCTAATTTTATCTTTCTAGTGAATGGTGATAAAATTAATGTTTGTCATCAAATGCCTATTTTGTTTAATGTAGAAGAAGACCCTAAAATATTTCAAGAAGTCATGTCTTCAAGAGATGTTGCCTTTGAAAAAAAGGCGATTAATAATGAAATGGATTCATTGATGTCCAATAATATTTGAATTTTAGTTGAATTGCTTCATGGATTTAAACTTATAAATAGTAAGTGTGTGTTTAAGACAAAATATAATATAGACAGTTCTATGCAAATCTTTAAAGCAAGATTAGTTATAAAAAAATACTTAAAAAGAAGGTATTAACTACTTTAATGAGTATGCTCCGATTGTAAAAATAACAAACATTAGAATACCCGTCTTTAACATCTATATATTATCTGTATGTACATCAAATGAACGTTGAAACTGATTTCCTAAATGAAAATTTAACTGAAGAAATTTATATGAACTAGCTGAAGGATTTTTTCTTTCTAGTAATGAACATAATGTTTGTAAGCTAATAAATTCTCTTTATGGCTTGTAATAAGCATCAAAATAATGACTTAAAAATTTTGATAGCATGATATTATCAAATGAGTTTGTATATAATTTTGCTTATAATTGTATTTATTTCAAATTTGTTGAAGATTATGGAGTTGTCATTTGTCTTTATGTTGATGACATGCTGATTTTTGGTACGAACATGCTTGAAATTTCTGAAACTAAGAAATATCTAACTTCAGTCTGTAACATGAAAGATTTGAATAAAGTAGATAATATCTTTAGTATCAAAGTCAAAAGAAATAATAGGAAAGTGACTTTATCACAAGCTCATTATATTGATAAAATACTTAACATGTTCAGTCATTTGGGCATAAAGGAGTATAAAACTTCATATGATTCTAGTATAAAGCTTACTGAAAATACAGGAAGAATAGTGGCTCAGTTAGATTATGCAAGTGCAATTGGCAATTGATAGTTTGATGTATGTTATGCACTGGACTAATCCTGATGTAGCATTTGCTGTCGATAAACTTTAAAGATTTACAAGTAGTCCAAGTAACTTTCATCGTACAACTATGATTAGAGTACTTGAATTTTTAAAGAAAATAAAATATTTGAGCATTTATCATAATGATTTTTCTACAATATTAGAAGGAGATTCTTATGTGAGTTAAATAACAAGTATAAATGATAATAAAGCCACTTCAGGTTAGATATTCACTTGGGAGGGGGGGGGGGTAGTAGTTGGGCATCCAAAAAACAAACTTATATTTTTCTATTCTACAATGGAATCTGAATTCATTGCTTTAACAGCTGTTGAAAATGATGCAGAATGGCTAAGAAATATTTTTCTAGATATAAAGTTTTGGCCACAACCAATGCTAATCATTTACATATTTTGGGATAGTGAGGCTACTATGTACGTCACTCACATTAAAATGTATAGTAAAAAATTAAGATATATAAGCTTAAGTCATGCTTATATAAGAGAATTAGTTACTGATGAAACTATAACTGCAGTGTATGTAAGATCAAACAATAATTTAGCGATCCACTTACAAAAACATTAAATAGAAATGCAGTACAACAAACTAGTGAAGAAATGAGACTAAAAATCTTAGATTAAGCATAAACAATGAAAATCTAATTGTGAGTTAGTATACACTTTAATAATATAAGTTCAAAGGGTAACAACTAGTTGTTTGTGTTGTTTAAGCACGAATCTCTTTGTTGATATCCTTGATTTTAGTGTACTGTTTACTATTATGTCAGGTGATTAAAAGTTTTTAAATGCTAGTAATAGTAGGAGCATAACTACAAACGTTAAAGTGCATACTGTTACAAAAAAAAAAGGGTGAATTAGTTTTTAATGAAATTAGCAAATGTCTGTAGTAACAAAGACATAAAGTTTATTTTCACCTATATGAATATTGAGGTGGTGTCGCTTTAAACGAGATTTATGAAGTTGATCTTGTAAATATTCATGAATTTTAATAAGAACATGACCATAAATGTGCCAAAGCATAATATTAAATTATTTCACTACTTAATAATATTACTTGTATGATACTTTCGACTTAACAAAAGGAGTTGTGGTTCAAATCTTAGGATACCAATAACTTCGTCAAAACTTTAACATAGTTAAACTAATGAAAAGTTTAAATCTAGATAAGATAATTTCAGTTATGTGTGATATTATGAGACATATTACAAACTAGTGAGGGATTATGAAGTATAGATGTAATATGTGGGTTCTCCCACATTAGTGGTTTAAAGGCACCCTTAAGGTCATATAAGACCAAACTCATTAAATCTAATAAGTTAAATAAGTGTACTTTGTACATGTATGTATTTTACTATATAAATATATAAATGACTTAAACTTGGACTTGGATTGGGCCTTGGGGGCGAATCGGGACGAATCTTTATTAAAGATTTAGTTTTGTATTTATTTTTTAAAAAAGGAAATAATAATGAATTCTGTTAAAACAGAATAGTTGTGTCTGTTCGGAATAAGTTTCTGTTAAGAAAATTTGCATCTGTTCAAAATAGTTATGTCTGTTTAAAATAGTTGCATCTGTTCAAAAAAGTTGTGTTTGTTCAGAATAAGTGTCTGTTAAGAAAAAATACTTCTGTTCAGAATAGTTGTGTCAGTTCAAAATAATTGCATTTGTTTTAAAAAGTTGTGATTGAACCAGACATTATAAGTACGAATGAAAATCTAGAAATAGTGTATTCAATTTGCAAATATATTTTCGAATTTTATTATATCCTGATAGAGAATTGCTTTCGAATTTTGTTATGTCCTGATAGAGAATTGCTTATAATTTTTAACAAATAGCCGTACTTTAACTTTGTAAAAATAGTGATCTTTCATGGCTCAAAGCAATAATTTTCTATTTTTATTTATTTTTTCTAACACCAAGTATTAGAGGTGTCAAACGGGCCGGGCCAACCCGTAATCGGCCTTTCTATTTTAACCGGGTTGCGGGCCGGTTAAGGGCCGGGTTTGACGTTAACCGGGCCGAGCCAAACAGTAAAAAAAATTAAAATTCACCCTAACTCGGTCCACTTAACCCGACCCGGTCAAATCCACCAAAACCCGATCAAACCCGGTTAAAAATAGGTCAAACCCATTTAAAAAATAAATAAATAATCCAATATACACTATATACACTCCAATATATACTATATACACTTCAATATACAATATATATTTTTAAAAAAATATATAAACAATTACACATATATACGTACCATTCAATATATAATTATATATGACTATACGTACTACTTTAAATAAAACATATGCTATAATAGTATAATATATATATATATGCACTACAATATATATATATATACTAATTTATAAAACATATACACATGTATACATTAAATATATGCTACTTTAGAAGATATATACACATATATATGCACCATTCAATATATATGTACTACGTTAAATAAAATATATACTACAATATATATATATATATATATATATATATATATATAGTTACATACAAATTTATAAAACATATACACTTGTATACTTTAAAGATATACGTCTATAGAAGATATATACACATATATACGCACCATTCAATATATATGTACTACTTTAAAAAAAGTATATACTACAATTTATATACTAATTTATAAAACATAAAGTAATGTATATGTTAAATATACATGTCTATAGAAGATCTATTAACATATATACACTCTATTCTATGTATATGTAATACTTTAAATGAGATATACTACAATATATATACATTACAATATATATTTGTATAGTTATATACTGATTTATAAAATATATACACATGTATACGTTAAATATACACGTCTATAGAAGATCCATTCACATATATACACTCTATTCTATGTATATGTAATACTTTAAATGAGATATACTACAATATATATACATTACAATATATATTTGTATAGTTATATACTGATTTATAAAATATATACACATGTATACGTTAAATATACACGTCTGTAGAAGATCCATTCACATATATACACTCTATTCTATGTATATGCAATACTTTAAATGAAATATACTATAATGTATATACATTACAATACATATTTGTATAGTTATATACTAATTTATAAAACATATACATATGTATACGTAAAATATACACGTCTATAGAAGATCTATTCACATATATACACTCTATTCTATGTATACGCACCATTCAATGTATATATACTACTACATATAAAATATACTACATTATATATACATTACAATATATATAGATATATACTAATTTATAAAACATATACACTTGTATACTTTAAAGATATATGTCTATAGAAGATATATACACATATATACGCACCATTCAATATATATGTACTACTTTAAAAAAAGTATATACTACAATTTATATACTAATTTATAAAACATAAAGTAATGTATATGTTAAATATACATGTCTATAGAAGATCTATTAACATATATACACTCTATTCTATGTATATGTAATACTTTAAATGAGATATACTACAATATATATACATTACAATATATATTTGTATAGTTATATACTGATTTATAAAATATATACACATGTATACGTTAAATATACACGTCTATAGAAGATCCATTCACATATATACACTCTATTCTATGTATATGTAATACTTTAAATGAGATATACTACAATATATATACATTACAATATATATTTGTATAGTTATATACTGATTTATAAAATATATACACATGTATACGTTAAATATACACGTCTATAGAAGATCCATTCACATATATACACTCTATTCTATGTATATGCAATACTTTAAATGAAATATACTATAATGTATATACATTACAATATATATTTGTATAGTTATATACTAATTTATAAAACATATACATATGTATACGTAAAATATACACGTCTATAGAAGATCTATTCACATATATACACTCTATTCTATGTATACGCACCATTCAATGTATATATACTACTACATATAAAATATACTACATTATATATACATTACAATATATATAGATATATACTAATTTATAAAATATATACACATGTATACATTAAATATACACTTTTATAAAAAATATATGCACGTGTATATGCACCATTCAATCTATATATACTACTAATTATAAAATATACTACATTATATATACATTACAATATATATAGATATACTTATATACTAATTTATAAAATATATACACATGTATACGTTAAATATACACTTCTATAGAAGATATATGCACAAATATACAAAACATATGCTACTTAATATAATAAATTAATAATATTTGGTAGTAAATTAATAATATATTAGAAGTAAGTTTTTAATTTAAAGTAGAAAACTAGAAATTCAATTTAAAATTTTAAATCGTTAAATAAAAAAAAATAAAAAACAAGGACTAAGGAGTGAATGAATTTGGGGAATTTTATTGATTGCAAAATGATCCAAAATTTATAATTTACATGAATGAAAAATCTATAAATTATGCATCATTTTTTCCAACTCATTCATGTTAATATTAATGGGAACTTGCATAGGATAGTTGAAGTCAACGGGGGCAAAATCATGCATTGGACTTGATTCTGCTGAGTTCTCCCATGAAGTCATAATTTCTTCAAGTTTCAGATCGTCGTTCTGCTCCGATTCCATTCCTTGATTTCTTATTTCCGCTCTAATCCAATCTCTGAGGCAAACTAGAACATTCATTGCATTGCTTCCCAATGAGTGTTGGTTGTCTCCAAGCTGCTGTCGTCCCTGACTAAAGGCGCTCTCTGATGCAACGGTTGACATTGGAACATTCAAGATATCTCTAGCTAATCTTGAAAGCAGAGGATATTGTGTTTCATTACTCCTCCACCAATCCAACGTGTTGATCCGTCGTCTGTGATCCTCCGGTTTTGTCCGAAGATAATATTTCAGCTCTTCCCGATAAGTTGATGTGTAAGTTCGCTCATCAACACTGTTCCAATAATTTAAATCATAAAACAAATCAGAAAAACCACTATATGCCGGCCTTTTAGAAGATGATGGCTCCTCGGGAGAATGAGGAGCGACAGTTGGAGTGATATTTGTAGGTACGGCTAAATCAAATAAATCAGCATAGTGATTATATAATTTTTCTATGTAATCCTTTGCATCAGTCGTAGCCGTCCACAAATCAGGTTGTACTTGTTCAGAATCATGGTTAGTATTTATTTCTAAGTTAGTATAAATAAGAGTACTAAAGTGACACATATGATTATATTTCATGCACGGATTTAGCATAGCACCAACCAAGTAAATAGGGGGAATCGAGAAAAAATATTTTTTAAATTTCGTAAACATGGCGCCAACAGCTTCTTTATAACCTTCTTTATTTTTATATTCTTTGAGAAAACCAGAAATATCGGCTATATATGCCAAAATATTACAAACAGTAGGATAATAAGCACCGAAAAATTCAATCGTAGCTACATAAAATTTTTCTAAGAACTTAACAAGATCATTAATTATAACCCAAACAGAATTATGTAGCATGCAATCAGCAGAATCAGCAAATGAACCGCAATGTTGGTTAAAAGCTAGTGTAATATGAATTCTATATTTATAACAAGTTTTTAAAAATTCATACGTAGAATTCCATCTAGTAGAATTCTAAGTCCACTTTCTTGACATTTAACTTTAAATTCTCTAATTCTCGATCTACGATTATTTCCTTGAATAAAACCAACGGCAAGACGAATTTTTCAATATAAAGCTCAAAAAACTCAAGACCATCTTTTACAATTAAATTATATATATGATATGCACACTTAATATGAAAAATTTCAGGCAAGGGCGGAGATAACGTAGATTTTATTTTTGTTATAGCAGTCTTGTTGTTAGAAGCATTATCAAAAGCAATGCATAAAATTTTATTTTCGATACCATAATATCCGGCAATTTTAACAATAGAATCAGCAACAAATTGTCCAGTATGTTTATGATCTTCATCATATAAAAAAGCAAGAATACGTTTTTGCATCACGAAATTACTATCCATCCAATGACAAGTAACGGTTAAATAATCATTTTTATTTACAGCACGACCAAGATCAGAAGTTAGGGACAATCTACATTGAATATTTTTTAACAATGTTGATAAATAAAAACAATATTGTGAATAGAGTCTAAAAATATCAGACCGACAAGTAGTTCTAGGAATACCATTAAACATAGGATTATAAATTGTTTGTATATAACGAATAAAGGCATCAGAAGAAGGAAAACTAAAAGGCAAACAACTCACAGCTACCATTTTAGCTATTTCTTCCCTGTCCCTCAATTTATTATACTTCTTCGCTACGTGATCGGTTGCTGGGTTCATTCTAGTTTGCGTTGACCCACCAACATCCCCACCACCTTTTGCAATATTTAACTCTCTTTTGTGATCTTCAGCTATATGTCTCATTAACGTAGCCGTACTCCCTTGCTTGCCTCCACTTCTATGCTTATATATTTATTGACAAATATTGCATTGCACCTCAATATCTGATATACGTTCAAAAAATTGCCATGCAATACTAGTTCTTTTACGAGATTTTGGGGCACTGGAGGACGGGAAGAGAGATTAATTGATTCAGATCTAACGTTAGCATCTCCTACTGCGGGTGTCTCAGCAATATTTTTATTATCTTCGTCTAAATTAACCGCATCTACTTCATTTTCTTCTTCTATACCGTAATTTTTCTGAGCTTCTACATAATCCATATCGTGAGCACCTACACCTATTTCTTCCTCAAAAGGTGTACCAAGCAGTATCGGAGACGAAGGCACACAGGTATATCTACTACTTGAACTACCTCTACCGCTAGTAATTCGCTTTTTACTACCACTACCGCTTCCGGGACAAAAAATTTTAACACCATTAGTAGCGAGGTTTCTTAATTTATCCATAATATAAATTAAATTAAACTAAAAATATTCAAAATACACAAATATAATAAAATTAAATATTAAACAATTAATACAATAAATAAAAATTAAACGTGAGAGATAGAACGACAATACCAAATTTTGGAAGTATCCGAAGATTGCGACTTTAGAAACTTCCACTCGTACTTTGTAAACGAAAAATTAAAAAATGAAAGTGAACACTTTAAGAAATTAAATATATTGAATATTTGAGAATTGAGAATTGAGGTTTGAGAGAGAATGAGATTTGAGAGAGTGAAAAATTGTGTGAAAAATGATTTGAAGTTGTAGGGTATTTATAGATTTTTTTTTTGGATTAAAAAATATTTTTTAAAGTTTTTTTTTTTTTTAATAAATGGGCCCAAACTAGCCGTTTGGACCCAAAAACGGCTATATAGCCGTTGGGCCAACAGCTAGTTTGGCCCAAAATCCAAAATATCTTCTTTTTTTTTTTAAATTTTTTTCGGACCGGGCCGGACAGATTAACCGACGGGCCTGGACCGGGCTTGGTCCGGACCGAAGTAACCGAGCCCATTTTAACAAAATAACCGGCCCGGGACCCAGAACCCTAAAACCCTAGAGCTTATCGAGCGGGGTTAGGTAGTCGGGCCGGGTCGGCCCGGCCCACTTGACACCCCTACCAAGTATATGTCATGAAAACTCATTATTTCGTGCCCGACCACAGCATCGACTATGTTAGATGAGTTTAGGCATAATTTTGAAAAATATGTTTCCATTAATTTCTTTCTACTATCCTTGATTATAATATTTCTTTCACATGTGATCAGTGACGGCCAAAATAGGAGTCGAATTATTCAATAAAATTCAAAAGATGCCACTATTTTTGCCTTTTTTAGGTCGTCTCAATTTATGTGACATCTTTTGAATATTGAGATTCAACAAAAAGAATTTATCATAATTTTTCATATATATTTTTAAATATCTTGAATTATTAATTATTGGGAGATATTTTACTTTTATGTAATTTTAAATATATGAATTAATTTTAAAAATTTACAAATTTCATATTTCAATTTATGATCAAAATTAAACTTTATTACTCTCGAAATTTAAATCATGTCACATTATAAATTGGGTCTAAGAGAGTACTTAATTTACTGTCATGTACACTAGTTTCTAGGATGTCTACAGGAATATAATATGTGATATTCAAATGTTCACAGGCCAAGTTTCACTTAATACACTTTGAAATTCATTTTGTATGAAACCATTTTACACTTTGAAATTCATTTTGTATGAAACCATTTTCTTATTTGTCGTTCCAAAAAGAATTTTAGTAATATTCTTCTCATAAGTTTTGCAACAATCTATTTAAACTTTTAAATTTATCGTTAATGACAACATTAAATGTCACATAAAAGAAGTTATATGTTTAAAACCTCATATTTCAAAAAATTAAAAGCCACACAAATAATACTGACATAATAATTAATATTAAAAATCTTTTTCTCTTTCTTAAATTACTGGAGCTACATCATACTATAAACCTTTAACCAAAAAAAGTCAAATAAGAGGCAATCTAAAGATTATAGTTCCTAGCATGTAGGGTAGCAATGGGCAATGCGGTACAAGTTTTTTTAAATCAGCGAATTTAAAAATCGATCCGTCCCACCTCGTGCTGCATCGCCTTTAAATCTGTATAAATTCGCCCGACACTTACACCTGCGCATATTCGCATCGCACCACCCCACATTATTGTTTTTTTCTTTTTTCAAATATTTATAACTCCATTGAAAGTCATAATATTTTTAAATCTGCATTAGAAAATAGTAATAACCAATTTCTATTATATCACTTTTCACTAAGAAATTGTCAGAGAAGTATCAGGTGTATAAGTAATGATCAAATATCAAATTATCATTTGTAAGATGAATCAAGAAATTAAAATTAGAGATCAATTAGTTTATTTGATTATTTAAATCCTTGCTATAGATATATTAAATAATTATGCACGGCAAGGTGATTTAATAAGGAAAAACTTTAAAGTTTTGTTTGATATTTTGAGTTATAAAATTATTTTATCGATTTTAAAAGAAAAGTTATGAAATTGTTTATTTGTAGTGCTATACATGTTTTAAGTATGATAAAACTTTAAGTAAAAAATACATATAATTTTAGATAGATTCACGAGAATAATACTAAATTTTTAGCTTTTTTTTTATTTAAACCTGCATATATCCGCAACCCGCCCCGCCCCGCCTCACATCATTTAAAAAAAATTACTCCAACCTATCTCACATCCACATAGTCTGAAATTCGCCCCGCACCGCCCCATTATCATCTAATTTAAAGATTTCTAAGGACTTTCGAGGGATAGTCCTCACTATACATTCACACATTCAAGCCTGCATATAGAAAGAGGGATGTGCTAACATCAAGTAAAACCAAATTTAGTTAAATTCTTCATGAATCATAATGATAGAAATCCAAATTAAAGAGTCAAATAATTACGAAAAATTCAACAATCGAACTTAACTTGTTAATTTAGGATTGAGTGTAGTTGATTAATTGACTGAAGCAAACATATGCTCAAAATCATTTGTAATTTGGGAAGTGCTCTCGACGCTAATAGTCATCTTTTGAACCTACCATAGTAAAGAAAAGGTAGCATAAATTATACTTCTCAACAATAAAGCTTTTTGATGTCTCCATTAGCAATTTCATTGCCTCATGCAACACTATGTAGAAATTTTCTAGCATTTAGCATAGGATATTTGAAGGATTTTTCTCCAAACTAGGGTGTGTTTGGTGGGAAATGTAAATATTTTTCATTAAAAAGATATGTGAGTTTCTTACTTATTTCTTCTGGTCGTTACATAAACAAAAAAAAATACTATCTGAAAAATATTTATATAGAATCTTGATAAAAGATATGAGAGGTGAGCATAGGGAGTGGGGGTGTGAGGTGGTGGGTAAGGGGGCTACGGGGTAGGAGTGAAGATGATGAGGTATGTTGGAGGGTACTTGAGAGGACGCAATTAATTTGGAGTGTCACTTATGAAACTTATTTTTTCGACTTTATTAGAAAAGTTATTTTCTTTATTTTTAAGAAACTTGTATTATTAAAGAAAATATTTTTAAATATCTTAACCAACAGATCATGAAAAAATCAAAAAAAAAAAAAAATGCCTGAAAGATATTTTCCTCCCTACTATAAACACATCCCTAATGTACATAGCATCCTGCTGATGACACGAGTCCAATATATATATTTTTTATCTCAATTTAAATTATTAAAATAATTTATATTTTTAATTATTGTGATTTATAAATTTTTTCTTCTGTTTCAATTTAAATGATGCAGGTATAATTTCGAGAGTTAGTCAAATATTTTATATTTTTTAATTTCTTAAGTTATTAATTATGCGATTTACAATGTCTTTTACATTATTTTTCAATAATATATGAATATTCTCCCTGTCTCAATTTATATGGAATGGATAAAATTTCGACAGTCAATCAAATTTTTTTACATATATACTTTTATTCTAAGTTCTTAATTATTGTGGTTTATAATACTTTTAATTTTATTTTCCAATAATATACGTTATTTTATGTCTTACTCTGTCCCATCCCAATTTATGTGCACTAATATAATTTCGATAGTCAGTCAAATTTTTTATGTTGACATATCATTTTATGTCCCTTTTACCTTTTTTTTTATGAAATATTATCAATTTTTCAATACTTAGACGATCATAATAATTAATTAGGGGTGATATAGTAAAATTACAGTTGAAGCTGCTGAAGCTAACATGTCAACCTCGTGCATGCTTTGTTGATACGGTAAAATTACGATTGAAGCGGCTGAAACAGTCATAAATATCTATTTTACCCTTTTTATAATTAAACATTATTAATTTTGTAATACGTAAATGACTTACAATATTTAATTAGGGATATAATAATTAATTAAGGGTGATATAGTAAAATTACGGTCGAATATCTATTTTAATTTTTTTATTAAATATTATTAATTTTTAATACATAAATAATTTATAATAATTAATTAGGGGTGATATAGTAAAATTACAGTTGAAGCAGCTGAAGCAGGCATGTCGACCTCCTGCCTGCTTCAGTTACTCAACTCCCTCTTATAAATAAGAGAATATATCCCCTCGACCCCTCCTCTCTCCTCTCTCCTCTCTCCACCCCCACCTCCTCCCCAAGTGAAATTGCTATGTCTCTACTTCTATGGGTTTTTCTTTGTGAAACACTAATGTAACTTTTGTTTTAGTGGAAGGAGTTGAGTTAAATAGTACACTTTCCCCTTTTACATCTACTCTCTTCTCCTCTTTGAAAATTTAGAATTAGTCATAGCCTTCATTGAGTTCGATTGTCTTCCATCAAGTTGTTTTGTGGTTTAAATATGAAGATAGTACATTAAAATCAGAGGCGGAGCTAAGTATAATACAGGGATTCGGCCAAACCTTGTAGCTTTTATGTAGATCTAGAATTTGCATTAGAAAATTCAATAAATATATGTCACGACCCAAAAATGAGGGTCATGATGGCACTTGTCGCGGCGTATCTTAACAAGTATGCCTATCACCGAAACTGATACAAAAAGAAGAAAAGACAGAAATATCCCACGGTAAGGCTTCTAGAATGAAGCCGTACCATATAAGTAATCATAACAATGTGGAAAGAACTTATTCAAAACGTCAATCATTCCCAAAACCAAGTATCAATAGTTTAAGAACTACTAATACAATCTAAGAGTCAAATGCATTAGAAAAATAACCACAAAGGAGTAATAACTGTCTCCGAATACTAATAAAGACATAACAACTATAGAAAGATAGAGGTGAACTTGGATGCATGAATGTCTAACCGCTACTTGAAAGCTCCAACAATCGCCCGAGTCAATCACATTGAGGTGCACTCGAGCTAAGACCTGCATCGAAAGGGCGCAGTAGGCATGAGTATGGTGCACTTGTACTCAGTAGATATCATAGGTTGACCAAGCAAAGTAGTAAATAAAGCATACAAAATATACACTAAGGGCACATCACCTGCAATCAGAAAATGTCCCACAAAGGTAGCCCATACCATTTGCATTAACAGTTCTAATATATCTCACATATATTATAACAACACACCAAGATATTGAACACAATTATACATTATGTCACATATAAATAGAACAAGAGAGAACATGTAGATACAAGATCATCAAATACAAGTAAAGGAACGTGCACTAAGCTGCTGGCGCAGTCCGTTCAGTCATCTATCGCACGGATCAAAAGATATCTACAGTATAACCTCGATAAATTAATACTGTTGGGACTGTACAATTTTATTAATTTAGCGAGGTATTAATTAATCGTATAAATTAATAATTATTAATTTATAAATTATATACTTTTTGGGTCCATATTATGAATGTACCTAGGTGTACGTGAAAACTAATTTCTACATTGACTATTAATTATGCATACTTAACCAAATTCATGTATTTTTACTGATACATTTTCAATATTCTATGTATATCTTAATAAAATATATAAATCTACTTAATTATTAATGTAGTTACATGTACCTACATTCATTAAAATGTATAAATTCACTCAATTATTAATGTATGTAGTTAAACGTACATACATTAACTAAGTTACTATATAAATAGATGTATTATGCAAGTCTTCAAATCAAAAAACAAAAAAAATGGCTTCTCATCTCAAAAGTGTTAAAAAATCAACCATGACTAATGGTATAAGTAGAGAACTGTGTGAGTATAAACAACAAAATCTAGCATGCACTCAAAAGCAATTGCAACTATGGGTGTTAGAGAAGTTTAATTTGCAAGTGAGACAAGCCACAATATCAAACACGATCAAGAGGTCAGCAGAGTATCTATCAGCAGCCGACATTCCAAAAGATGAGGCTAAAAGACATAAAGCTGCCAAATTTCCAGAATTAGAGAAGGCTCTGTTCGAGTGGTTTATTCATTACCAAGAGCGTGTTAATATGAATGGGGAACTAATTGTAACGAAGGGAAAAGAGCTTCTAAAAAAGATGTATCCCATCGATACACCTGATTTTCATTTTTCTCAAGGCTGGCTAGAGCGTTTCAAATCAAGACACGGTATCAAGCAATATCGTCGTTTTGGAGAAAGTGGATCAGTTAATATGGAGGCCATGGAGAACAATTTACAATCCATCAGAGAGAAACTTGATCAGTTTGCTAAGAAAGATGTTTTCAATATGGATGAAACTGGATTGTTCTTTAGGCTACAACCAGATCATTCTCTTGCAACGAAGCAACTTGAAGGTAAGAAACAAGATAAAGAAAGACTTACAGTTGTTATTTGCTGTAATGAGGATGGTTCTGAGAAAATTCCTTTACAGCATAACACTTCTACCTACTCTGAGCCGCTCTAAGTCTTTCCTGAATGATCCAGAACCTATCCAAAGACTCACAAAGCAAGTCCATACCTCGAGGTCTCACCTATGAAATTTCGAACCAACCTACTGAAGAGAGATACGCCTACCATACAATGCCTCAAAAGGAGCCATATCAGTATTGGAATAGTAGCTATTATTATATGCAAACTCTGCTAAAGCCAAATGCTGCTCCTACTGGCCACCAAAATCCATCACGCACGTGTGGAGCATATCCTCTAAAACTTGAGTAGTCTTCTCTGACTGGCCATCTGTCTGGGTGTGAAATGTTGTGCTACCATCAACTGAAGTACCCAACTCATACTAAAAAGTCCTCCAAAAGTGAAATGTGAACACAGGACCTTGATCAAAAATAATGGACACCGGCAAACCATGAAGATGTACAATCTCACGAATGACGATAGGGGCTAACCTCTCAGCACTGAATGAGACCTAAACCAGAATAAAATGAGTTGACTTGGTCAATCAATCCACGATGACCCAAACATTGTCAAAACTATGAGATGTACAAGGCCGCCCAGTCAGGAAGTCTATAGTAATCCATTCCCACTTCCACTTGGGAATGGGTAACCGTTGAAGCAATCCACCAGTCCTTATATGCTCGGCCTTCACCTACTGACAACATAGGCAACAAGCCACAAAATCTACTATATATCGCCTCATACCACCTCACCAATAGTGCTGCCTTAGATCACGATACATCTTAGTCACACCTGGATGGATAAAATATCTGGAACAATGGGTCTCCTCCAAGATCAACCTAATCCAATCACCACTCTCAGCATACAAACTCAGCCCCCAATCCTCAAAAATCTATTTGAATTAAGTGAGGCTTCCTTATCCTCCCTACTCCACACTTTATCTTGAATCAACCTCAATCCAACATCATCAAACTAATGAGCTTGAATCTGCTCCATCAAAGAAGATCTACCCTCTATAAATGCCAAAACACACTTGGTGTCATAATATCAAGCCTAACCATCTGGTTAGCTAAAAACTAAATCTCTAAGGCCAAAAGTCTCTTCTAGGACAAAAGATGCGCCAAGCTACCCATGCTAGTCGACTTCCGGCTTAAGGCATCTGCAACTATATTAGCCTTTTCCAGATGGTAGAGAATAGTCAAGTCATAATCCTTAAGCAACTCAAGCCAACGATGTTGCCTTATATGAAGACCTTGCTAGTAAAGAAGTACTGAAGGCTGTGACGATCTGAGAAGATCTCACAACGGACTCCATACAAGTAGTGCCTCCACAACTTTAAGGGAAACACAACTTCGCACAACTCTAAATCATGGGTAGGATAATTCCTTTCATGAGGCTCCAATCTTGATAAGACGCATACACAATTACCTTGCCCTCCTACATTAACACAACACTTAACCCAAAACCTGAAGCATCACAAAAGACTATAAAGCCCACGCCCTCCTTAGGCAAAGCCAATATAGGAGTTGAAGTCAACAAATTCTTGAGCTTTTGAAAGCTTGCCTCACAACATCATACCACTAAAAAGAAATCTTCTTCTGGGTCAACTTGGTCAATAAAGCTGCAATGGATGAAAAACCCTCAACAAAACGTCGATAATACCTGGCAAAGCTAACAAAACTCCAAATTTCAGTGGACAAAGTAGGTCTAGCCCAGTCACGATCCACTGTAACCTTGGCTGGATCAACCATAATACCTTTCTTGGTTATCACATGACCCAAGAAAGAAATAGACTCTAACTAAAACTCGCATTTAGAGAACTTTGCATACAACTTCTTATCCCTTAATTTCTAAAGCATAATACATAAATGTTCCTCATACTCAACCTCACTTTGGAATAAACCAAGATATCATCTATAAATACCATAACAAAGGAGTCAAGATACGGTCGAAACACCCAGTTCATCAACTCTATGAATGCGGCAGGGGAATTGGTCAACCCAAAAGACATGACCAAGAACTCATAATGATCATATCGAGTTCAAAAAGCTATTTTTGAAATATCTGAAGCTCTAATCCTTAACTGGTGATAACTGAACCTCAAATCAATCCTTGAAAAGACCGCCGCACCCTGAAGCTGATCAAACAAATCATCGATGCGAGGAAGAGGATACGTATTCTTATTCATCACCTTATTCAATGGCCAATAATCAATACATATCTATATAGACCCATTCTTTTTCTTCACAAACAAGTCAAGCGCACTCCAAGGTAAAATACTAGGTTAGATAAATACCTTATCCAACAACTCATGCAACTGATCCTTCTATTTCTTCAGCTATATTGGGGCCTCCCTATAAAGAGAAATAGAAATAGGCTTGGTGCCCATCTCAACATCAATACTGAAATCAATATCTCAATCCGGGGGTATACCAGATAAGTTCGTAGGTAACACATCCATAAACTCACATATGACACGAACAGAATCCAAGAAAAGAGGCAAAACAACATCGGTGTCCTGAATGTGGCCAAGTAAGATAAATATCCCCTCTCAACCAATTTATGAGCCTGAATATAAGATATGACCCTCTTAGGACCCGAATAAAGTGTACCCTTCCAAGTTATCCTTGGCACACCCGACGAAACTAAAGTCATAGTCTTGGCATAATGATTTAGGACTGCATGAGAAGAAGCCAACCAATCTATACCCAAAATAGCATCAAAATCGACCATGTCTAACACAAGCAAGTCTACCAAAGTCTCATGCCTGGCAAAAGTCACAACACAAGATCGGTACGCCTGATCCACCACTAAAGAATCACCTACTAGAGTAGATACATGAATAGGCATGGAAAGAGGCTCCCTAACAGAATCAATACCTGAAGCACAATATATAGACACATAGAAGAAAGTTGATCCAAGATCAAATAATAAGATGCAATTCTGAAACAAATGGAACGGTACCTACTATCACAGCATCTGAAGCCTCCGCCTCAGATCTAACTGATATAGCATAACACTATCCGTGACTACGAACTGGCTGAGTGGCTCCACAACCACGAACACGGGCTCTACTATCTCTACCTCTTGCACCTTTGGTAGAACACCTACCTCTCACATATGAAATAGGAATAGCTCTAAACACTCAGCAAGAACAATCCTTGGCCACATAGCTAACCTCACCACACACATAGCAACCTCTATGACCAGTCTCAACAAAAGAAAGTACAACTGAGCCCGAACGGTCACCCTGAACTGCTGAACTAGAAGATCCACCAGCTGAACTCTATAATGTCACCTGCACTGGCCTACCATGATATCCATGAGAACCTCTTAAATCTCTTCCTCGAGTGGTTCGACTCCTGAACTTACTAAAACAACGCACCCTCTTGGCGCCTCCCTGAGATGCACTAAAAATACCCTCTGTCATCTTAGCATGATCCATAATACTCTAAAAAGAATCTCTAATCATAATCATCTGAGACGTAGTTAACTAAAGAGACACATCCAAACCCTTTACAAACTTCATATCTACTCAAACTTGGTAGAAATACTACCAAAGGTATATCTGGGCAGGGCGTCGAAGCATGCCTTATACTCAACAACTATCATAGAGCCCTACTTTAAAAGATTAGTCTCGTCCCGCATATGATCTCTCAAACTGAAAGGCACAAATCTCTCCAGAAAGGCATCAACATATTGATCCCATGACAACTTAGGAGCATCAAAAAGCCTACAACCAATAAATAATATCTACTAATTTCTCACAATATTTCTCAACTAATAGTGGCATACGCAACTCTATTCGCGTAGAAAGAGTGAAACACAACTCAGAACACAAGGTATGAAAGAACTTCACACGATAAAGAATGAAATGGGGGAAGTTTCTTAAAGACGTCCTATAGCCTCTCAAAGATAGATACGGACGTCTATATACCAATCTATGAGAATCCATTAGACATTCTGTTCTTACACCGTTGAGACCAATAAAACCTAGCTATGATATCAATTTGTCACGACCTAAAAATGAGGGTCATGATGGCACTTATCGCGGCGTACCTTGACAAGTAAGCCTATAATCCAAACTAATACGAAAAGAAGAAAAGATAGAAATATCCCATGGTAAGGCTTCTGGAATGAAGCCGAATCATATAAGTAATCATAACAATATAGAAAGAACTTATCCAAAATGTCAATCATGCCCAAAACCAGGTGTCGATAGTGTAAGAACTACTAATACAATCCAAGAGTTAAATGCATCAGAAAAATAACCACAAAGGAATAATAACTGTCTCTGAATACTATATAAATACATAACAATTATATAAAAATAGAGGTGAACTTCGAATGCATGATTGTCCAACCGCTACCTTGGAAGCTCCAACAGTCGCCCGAGTCAATCACGCTGAGGTGCACTCAAGCTAAGACCTATACCAAAAGGGCGCAGTATGCATGAGTACGGTCCACTTATACTCAGTAGGTATCATAGGCCGACCAAGCAAAGTAGTAAATAAAGCATACAAAATAAACACTACGGCACGTCACCTGTAATAAAAAAATGTCCCACAACGATAGCCCACACTGCTTGCACTAATAATTCTAATATATGTCATATATATTACAACAACATACCAAGATATTGAACACAAGTATACATTATGTCACATATAAATTGAAGAAGAGAGAATATGTAGATATAAGATCATCAAATACAAGTAAAAAAAGGTAAGACAAATACATAGATGACAAGTCAATAAGGCAATAAAACACAACATAAACATAATAAAGTAAGTACAATGTATATGATGATGATGTACAAGGTCATTGCACAACCTCCGGGGTCATCGCACAATCCCCGTATACACCTATGGAGCTAAAGCTTCCCGACGTAGGATCCATGGGAGGTTCGTCAACCCATATACAATCCACATATCTCATATCTCCTTTTTGGCATATCCCTCATAAAGGGTTTTATAAGGTGTTACAATATTTTCTTAAAAAGGTGTTGCCAGTGTTTCTCAAATGTTGTCACAGTGGTACCAAGGTTTCATAAATGAGTATGATATGAAGATGTAATCCTCACAACCAATCACAATGAGTATTTCCACGACCAATCACATGATATATTTCCACAACCAACCACAATGATACATTCCCACAACCACATGAGCTAATATCCACTTATTATTTTCATTCCATCCATGAATTTCCACATGTCTCATATGCCAATAAAGTATGAATATAACCATAATACACCAATGGTACCACATTAAACAACACAAAACAATTATTCACGTGTATTCAAGGCTATCAATATCACATAGGACCCCACGCGATCAAACATATCTCATAATATCTCAATTTCAATAATTACATAACATATAGGCCCCCACACGGGCACAACACATAGATAGTCATTTTTCATGATTAGTTCCCACCCTTAACATGCATTTTGCACCATCATTTACTACCCAACCTAGTCTAAAGAATTAAACCATAACCTACCTCGAAGTCGAAATCGATTTGCTACACTTGAACCAACGACCTTAATTTTCACGAATAATCCCGAAATCCACTAAAAATATCAAATATGAAATCTACGCGTCAATACAAAACCAATGATACCCATATTGACTATTTTTGGTTTGGGATCAAAACGGACCCCCAAAATGGATTTTCGAAAAAGAAGGGCAAAATCAAAACTTTACTTCAAAAACATGTTCCCCATATTTTTAGAAACCTACAGCTAAAAACCCAAGTTAAATCGAGTAAAAAATGGAGTTCAAATCAAAGAAAAACCATTTTTGAGCTTTATCGGGTAAAATCTTTGAAATCCGGATTAAAATCAAGAATCGGAGTTCTTTTAAAGGTTAAATTGATGAAAAGCTAGTAATTATAAGATAAAAATATTATTCAAGTGAAATAAGTGAAATTTGGATTTAAAATCAAGCTCTAAGATTTTTGGGGTTTTGAGAAATTTATTAAGAAATTACTAAGAAGAAGGGTGAATTATTACCTTAAATTCGTAATAAAATCAAGAAAAAGAAATTAATCCAGCTTCCAAGCTCTCACAAGCTTCACTTTTAAGCTACCAAACTATTTAGGGTTTAACTCTCAAGAGGCAAGATGAAAAATGAACAAAATAGGCCCAAAAAGGGTGAAAAAGTTGTTTATATTGCAGAAAATCTGCAATATAACTGCTGTTTTTTTTTTTCTTTTTAAGTCGAAACGGATTTCAATGGGGTGCCCGAAATTCGTTCAGAGTCCGATATACACAAACAAACTATGCAACCATACTAAATTCGACATTCCGGACACGATGACGATATGAAATTTTCAAAAAAAATATCGTTTTCACAAAGTTGACCCCTGAAACTCGAAATTATAATTTTTTAAATCAAGGGTTGAAATAAAATTTAAAAGCTGTAAAATCATACTAAATATTTTAAATCAAGGGTTGAAATAAAATTTAAAAGCTGTAAAATCATACTAAATATGATAACACCCTAAAATCAATATTCTGGATCTGCTGGCGAAGTCGAATTTTCCATCCAAGGTCATTTCGATCAAATGTGAGTCCCACACCCATATTTCTAATTTTTTAAACTTTTCGATCAATAGGTCGTAATGGGCTCGGGTGCACCAGGGCCCGAACCAAAGGTCCACCCAACCTAAAATCGATATTCCAGAGCTGTTGGTGGAGTCCGTTCGGCCATCCATCGGACGGACCAAAAGATATCCACATAAGTCCAAAATAAGGCTCTCAAAGCCATCAAAAACCACAATATTGCATAAATGATACCAAAATGCATCAAAAACCATGTCAATCACTCTCATACCCCAAAAATATCATAATGCAACTAGGAAAAGGATAAAATATTCAAATCACATAAAATCATAATTTCACATATTTCATCAAATTTTCAGGTCGTTACAATATATATAACTACCAACTTGTTAAACCCCCAAACAAGAGTAATCTGATGGCTCATTGGTAAGGATATGGGTGGAAAAACATTCGCACATCTTGATTGTGGGTTTGAATCCCGCCCTTTATATCCTTTTTATCTTTATTTTCCATTGCACCTTGTCGTCTCTCTCCTATTCTAACGTTTTAATTTTTTTTAAAAAAATCAGATTAATAATTAAAAGAGAAAAACAAAAATATAGAAAACATAAATCCTGCAATTTTCAATACTTTTTTTTCTTTTTGCTATATGCAATTTTTCAAAAAGAAAAATATATAAAGGAAATAAAAACATAAAATTAATTTAAAAATTAGAAAAATAAAATAAAATTCACTCTTAAAATAGAAGGAACTTTCAATTTCTTTCACAAACAAAACACAAAATCAGTTTTAAGAGCGACCTAAAAGTCTTTGTAGATTTTCAACTCTCTGTCGGAGTCCAGATCTTGTGACTGATATGCACAAGAAACTCTTTCAGTCTCTCTCCAATCTTTACCTTAGTTTATTTACCTATTGGCAGCGCACAAGCACACACGCAAGTGTATATGTTCTACCAAGTAATATAGTGGCCTTTAAAGCCGAATATCGATCTCACAGGGACTTGTTCTAACAACTATTTGATTCCAGCTCAGTACAGTTTAGATCAATTTAGTGCAAGAGTAACTGAAATATAGTTTTGAATATGTGTAAACTAAAATAAAGTAAGCAATGCGTAAAATAAAAGATTTGAAACAATCAATGGAGTAAAGCCCAAGGTTAAAGCACTTTGAACAATCATACTATGTTATTGAACTTCATTCGCTAACTTGATTATCTTGGTTGTTGATTCATAGGGTTAATTGCATGATCATGGTCTCCCGACTTCTAACCGTTCACCTAATTTGGACATTACAACTATATCGTTGAGCAGGGATGTAATAATTTAATTAAGTTCTGTAAGTTATCCTCCTACGTGTGAATCAAGTAAGGCTTCTAGATACATCCTTGTCCTAGACGCGAATTTGCACTCCTTATTTCATAAAAGAATACAAACCATACTTTGTTCATTCCCATGTTCTATCTCCCTATTCCCTCTTTCGAGATCACAAGGGTGACAATAGATGTATTCTAAAGGTGATCAATCCTCAAAATAGTTAAAACAAGAATAGACAACCAACCAAATATGATAAGTAAATTAAATAAAATTAATTCAAAATAATAATATTTATGTATTTGGCTTTAACCCCGGAAAGGGAGTTTTTAGACACTCATAGCCATAATTAACAGCCAAATAATTGTATGAATGATTAAAACCATAAAGAAACTAAATTAAAGAATGAAAAAACTAAAAATAAAATGGTAGCAGCCCTTTAATGCTCCCAGCCATTCCAAGATGTCCAAAACAGGTTTTAACACATTATATTTATAGTAGACTAATCATAAACCGAGTGGGCACAATTTCCCACTTTTGATGATCATTGCATCACGCTAAGGTGTCCATCACTATAAGCCCGCGACACAGTGTAATTGTGTTGAGTTTCTAGAAGTGACAATTGCTGATTTGCCCATTGCTGAAAAGCGGCACCACCATCATCTCTATAAGCATGCCATCGCAGTAGTGTGCTCCCAGGCGTCCTATTCTCATCATGCAGTCTTATCCTTTCGTTGGTCCACTCCTCTCCTTTGTATAATGTTTCAACTTGATTTGAGGATTGTAAATCCTTCATGTATCATTATAATCATCTCACCAAACCACCTATAACATTTCACACCCCGAATTAAATCTCAAAACAATACAACAATCACGACGATAAACTAGTAACTCAAGCAAGAACACTAGTTTTCTCGTCTAGATCTTAAATTTTCAAATTAAATCTAAACTCGTATGAAAACACCATGAAACATTGTAAGAACATATGTGGTCACTTAGATGCACATTTATATCATTATTAACATGTAAAGCATATGAATGGTCCTCAAAACAAGGTTTATTAAGCTAGGATAACCACACTAAAGTGCATAAATAAACCCAACATTACCTATCATAATGTGTAGTAATATATTAGTTAAAAAATGATTTTAATCGTTGATTCTAATACTATTTTGTATTGTATTTTATATTTATCTATGTAATTTATTAAAAATAACTTACGAAGAAGAATTGGTCCTTTTTTTGAATAATTGTTTAGTTTGTTATATAGAAGATGAAACATATGAAAATGTATCTAATGATGCAATCATTGATCATTTTCAAAACATGAATAGTCATCGAGTACAATTGAAATGATAATGTTTTACTTATATAGTGATTTAGTGGTTTGTTTCTTTTTTAAATATATATTGAGCATCATTACTCATTTGTCAGTTTGTCGATTATTATATATTAGCTTGAGGATGCTGTCCTGTCTTAAAATTTAGAACCATCATGAAAGCAGTAAGAGGGAGGGTGAATTACTCCTTTTCGACCAGACAGTCGACTTCCTTCCACAGATAGTCGACTATTAATTGCAATAATGGAAACTTCAGAAAATAAAATATTGAAGGTAAATAACACCCGATGTTTTATATTGGCTGAGAAGTATAATAGGTCATACTCTAGTCCTCTTGGGTTGCAAGGGATTCTACTAGATCTTTTGTGAATAAAATCAAAATACAAGATTGAGTCAAGTTTTTTAGCTTTGACTCACACTCTCTTCTTTGTATCACGCTTTGATACAAAGACTCACTAACTATGTATTTCTCTTCTCTCTTTTTAAGTATAAGGTAAACCTTTAAGGGAATACAATACTTGAGTAATGTAGAGCAAAGAACTAGAGAAGGTTGAGACAAGTGTATGTCTCTTCCTTTGACTTTCAATGCTTATATAGTAGTCATTGGACTATTATTTGCCGTTGGAAGCTAGAAGGCAACCCAAAGAATTTTTCTTCTTAAGAAATTAAATAAGAAATATTCAATTTCCGAGAATAAGTAAAAACTAAAAGAAAAATCTAGCTAAGTACAATATATACACAAGAGAGAGATACGGCAATCCCATGACATTAGTAATCCATTTGATGCAACAAATATTTTTCCATTCTTGTCATGCCTTTTGTTACTCAATAGAATCTTCTGATAGAACTTTTTCAATCAATTTAGAGAAACATATCTTTTTCTTTTTTTGTGGAGTACATGATATTTTTTCAATCTTCTTGATTTACTCTCCTTATAATCTACAACAATCTTCCTTTCCTTATTGTGATATACTTCTTTCTTTTTGAGTGTTATTCAAACAAAATATTATTGGTACTAAATTCCTGCAATTAAATTGAACCCAATGGTCATTCATCAAAATCTTAACGTTATCAATCTCCTTCTTTTCAATGGATGACAAAAGAAAATAAGTTTAGAAGAAAATTAGATTACTTCCCTATTTAAGTTCTCCCCCCGAATGAGTGACTCTCCCCCTAATTACTTCTTCTACAAGGTTAGATTAAATACATACACTATTTCTCTCCCTTTGGCATCAATCATAAGGGAAGAAAGAAAGCATACACAAAATACTAACTGAAATAACTAAGTAGGAGTAAGCATGGTAACTCAACTAACCGATCTTTGGCTTAAAAAGGTTTTACAATTATGCCAAGAGATTTTCTGAGAGAATAAAATCTTTCTTCAAGAAGAGGTTTAGTGAAAACATCAGCTAATTGAAAATTAGTGCTCACAAAAGATAACTCAATATCTCCTTTTGAAATAAGATCTCTAATAAAATGATGCTTAACATCAATATGTTTTGCTCTAGAATGATGCACCGGATTCTTAGACGAAAAAATAGTACTAGAGTTATCATAGAATATCTTGATAGATTAAAACATAGATTATAATCACTGATTTGATGAAACATCCAAAATATTTGGGCACAAGACAATCCAATAACAATATTCTCAAATTCAGTGGTGGATAGAGAAACACAGTTTTGTTTCTTGTTATTCGATGAAACAAGGGATTGTCCCATGAATTAATAAGTACCACAGGTGTTTTTTTGTTCACTTTATCACTTGCATAATTTGCATCTTAGAAACCATTTAATATAATGTTAGTAGACTTAGGATATCGTAAGCCATAGGAGCTTGTACCAATAGGGTATCTAATAATATATTTTACAACAGTCAGATGAGCTTTTTTAGGAGCCGATTGAAACCTAACACATTTACATACACTGAAAAGAATGTCAGGTCAAATGGTAGTAAGATTATAAGAGTGAACCAATTATACCACAATGGTTGATTTTATCAATAATTTTGCCATTTTCACACGAATTCGGAACACAATTGAAACTCATTGGAGTATTGGATGATTTGGCATTTTCCATTCCAAATCTTTGAATGAGATCTCTAGTTTATGTACCTTGGGAGATGAATGTGTCATTAGTAGATTGATGGATTTGTAATACCAGAAAGAACATTAATTATTTCATCATGCTCATTTCAAATTCACTTTGCATTAACTCAAAGAATTTCTTACAAAAAACAGCATTAGTACTTCCAAAGATAATATCATCAACATAAATTCGAAAATCAAATTTCCAGAAGAGGTTTATTTAATAAACAAGGTAGTATCAATTTTTTCTCTTGTGAAATCATATTCAATTAAAAAGTTGCTCAGTCTATCATACCAAGTTCGAAGAGCTTATTTTAGACCATAGAGAGCTTTGGAGAGTTTGAAGACATGATATAAAAAGTTTGGATTTTCAAAACCTGGGAGTTGTTTTACAAAATTATGTTCATCGATAAAACCATTTAAAAAGCACTTTTTACATCCATTTGAAATAATTTGAACCCTTTTATAAGATTCATAAGCAAGTAAAATTCTAATGAATTCTAACCTTGCTACAAGTGTGAAGGTCTCATCATAATCGACTCCTTCTTGTTGCGAGTAGCCTTGAACGATTAGACGAGTTTTATTTTGCACAACTTTACCTGATTCATTCATTTTATTTCTAAATACCCATTTGTTTTCAATAATAGAGATATTCTCTGGTTTTGAAACAAGAGTCCACACATTATTTTTGTCATACTGCTCAAGCTCTTCTTTCATTGTCTTTACTCGGCTATCATCTTCTAAGGCTTCATTGACATTCCTTGGTTCAAGTTGAGATTTGAGGGTTATCTTTGTATTTCTTCTACTAGAAGCCATTGTTTGCATTTTCTCTTTTGGATTCCCAATGATGAATTTTTTTGAATAATCAGGCTCGCTTCTCTATTCATTTGGAATCCTTTCTTGATCAACTTGATCATTTGAAATAGTAGCAGATTGGTCAGTTTTAGTACTAGTTGGTTTTAAGGAGGAGTCATCCTTAGTGAAAGGAGTTTTGTTAACTTGTCCCTGTTCAATCTCATCATCTAAGAGCTAACATTTTTACACAATGATTAGTATCATAACAAAAACATGTACAAATTCCTTGATGCAAAGAGTGTGTTTATTGAAAAATTTATATGATCTATTAGAGTTAGAGTAGCCCATAATAAAACCTTCATTGCTTCGTGGACCAAACTTACCATTGTTTTCCTTGCCATTATTATGAACAAAATATTTTGAGTCAAATTCATGAAAGTACCCAATGTTGGGTCTTTTATTATTCCAGGGCTCATATAGAGTTTTCTTTAGAATAGGTCTAACGAGACACCTATTTAAAACATGACATGTAGTACTGATGGCTTCTGCCCAAATTTTATGTGGTAAAGAGTATTCGTGGATCATGGTTCGATCCATGTATTGAAGTGTTCTATTTTTTCCCTTCAACCACGTTATTTTGTTGAGGGGATCTTAGAGCTAAGAAGTTATGAGTGTATCTATGAGTATCACAAAATATTTTAAAATTTTTATTTTTAAATTCTCCCCCGTGATCACTTCTAATGATAAAGATGTAATAACCTTTGTCTCTTTGAACCTTTTCACAATAAACTTTAAAATTATATAAGGTATCATCTTTGTTAGCTATAAACATGACCCAAGTAAATCAAGAATAATCATTAATAATTACAAAAATATACCTTTTATCACCAATACTAGTAGTTCTAGTTGGACTAAATACGTCTCTAAAAAGTAGCTACAAGGCTTTAGTTATGGGCACAATATCTTTAATAGGAAAAGAATTTATAATTTTCTTACCAAGCTAACAGGCATCACAAATATAATTTTTTTTAAAATCAAGACTTGGCAGTCCAGTCACAAGTTCATGCTTGACTAATTTTTCAATATGCCTCATGCATGCATGATCAAGTTTTCTGTGTCAAATTCAGGGATCATCAGAGATGGAGTCAAGACATATATGTCCTTATGTCTTTTTTATGGAGTCTATAACATACACATTTCGGTGTCTACTTTTCATGTTTTTCAATTATGCACCCTTTCTTTTTAAATATTACCTCCAATCCAGCATCACACAGCTGACTGATGCTTGGCAAGTTATACTTCAAGTTTCTGACCAAATAAACATTAGTAATATCACGTGAATTATTATAAAAGATAGTACCAATACTTATTACTTTGCCTTTGAAGTTATCTCCAAAGCTGATGTCACCTCCATCAAAATTAATTATAGTTTCAAACAAATTCTTGCTTTCAATCATGTGATTTTAACATCCACTATCGAGATATCATTTCTGCAAAACAGATGTATCACTTATTTCTAGGTACCCAAGTATTTTTGGGTTCCTTTGAATTTGTTGACTCAATTTTGAGTCTCCAAATTCATTTACCAGTATTTCCAAAGCAAAATTTGCAGTTGTAATATTTATGATTAGGTTTTTCACAGTGATAACAAGATGGATAATATTAATCAATGGTTGTATAGTAAGTATTGTAGTTGCGATCATAACTCCTAGTTCACTGGTTTGAGTTAGTTAACCTTTGAGGTCTATAAAATAGCTATAGTACCTTTTTTGATATGTATTAGGACTATGATTGCTCCCTGATAATACAAGTCAAATGGCCACCTTAGCTTTTGAAGACATCCTGCAAGGCCAACACAAGAAGAACCCAATTGTGGTCACATTGAGGGCACGGGAGCACACATGGGGGACCTATTTTAAGCCCACAATAGAATAATCCAGTGTATGGAAGGTTGCTTGGAAGCTTGCCTTGATGAAATGCCCGAGAGGTCCAAGTGTTGAAGAATAATTGTGAAGACCAAAAAGACTCAAGGAAATTCATATGTTGAAGTGTGAATAAAACCACATAAAAACACTACAAGATCACCCATTTATTAAGGGTGTAATGGTCGTTTTATGCTTTTTCTTTACACTCCATAGGAGCCCCTTTTCATTAAGGGTATTTTGGTCTTTAATGTAATAAGTATAAATAGACTCCTTAGACTTATTTTTCATTAGACTTTGATGAAATTAGATATTATTCTTAGATTCTAGCTTTAGTGTTGTAGTTTTATCTCTCAAACCCAAAATTGGTTCCTGGAATACATTTGAAGTTAGGGTTTCACTTGTATTGGAAAATTTGGCAAGAAAGGTTTGCTTGAGGAAGAGTGTTTTCTTTGGGTCACCTAAGAGAGTAGTTTGATATTACATTGGTGATGTGTGTTTGAAGGTTTGATACACTTTCTAGTGCTATTCATTGGTGGAAGTGAGGGTCTCTCTATCTATCTTTAATTTCTTGCAATTCTTCTTCTTCATCCCCTTTCTTTGTGTTGTTTTTCTCTTTGTGAACTTGCTGATTTTTGTTCCTTTAGTGTCCATTTCGTGTTTGATAGTCCTTTAGGCTATCATTTGATATCAAAGCCTTGGTTAGGGCTGTTCCAATATCCCTAAATCTTGGTTTTAGTGTTCTTATTTAGAAAATCTCATAAAAAAAGAGTCAAAAAATCAGAAAATACAATAGAAAAAGGTTTCTTCTGTTAGATCCGAATTTAGTGTCTTATATGTACAAATATTTACTTTGTTTGAAGGTTTCTTGTGGTAGATTCTTGTTCTCTAACACCTATGGAGTCTAGATCTACTTTTAGATTAAAGTTTGGTTGAGTTTGAGCTTAGATCCACCATGGCTATGGAATTTTGAAGCTTTTTGTGCTATACATATTTTTGTCTTGGTGATTTAGGCTTGATTTGTGGCTGATTTTTGGTTGGTTTAAGTTGTTTTGACATAAGGAACCTAAGGCTACAAAAAAATCAGATTTGGAGCTCATTTGCTAGGTGGTCAAACTTGGTGAACACTTGAATATTCATCTTGTTCATCCATGATCTTCATAACTTAGTGAAAAAGAGTATTCAAGGTTCTTGTTTGATCCAAAAAAAGGAATAAAGAGTGTGAAAGGTTGTTTGTCCAAAAGCATATTCAAAGAATATTCCAATCTTCCAAAAAGAGGAGGGGACAAGAGGACAAACAAAGTACAAGTGCATTTATTAGGGGGGGACCAATTCATTTCTCATCCATTTTGAAGCTTGAGAGGGCTTCAAACTTGAACATTTTCCCTCCCAAAACTGAATTCTCTTCTTTCCTAAGGATGTTTGGCCGAAAATAATTTTTGAAAAAGTTGAAATTTCGAAGGGTGACAACCAACCACATAGTGCCATGTCATCACTTGTGCTAAACCAAAGTTTGACCCTAAAATTAGAGTTTTCTTGTTTCTTGTTTTTTTTTTTAGTTTCTTATAAGTCAATTCTATCCCTAATTAGTAAGCTAGTAATTACCTACTAGTTTGGTAATTAGATTAGAGTCCTTTGTTTCGCATCTTCGATTTTTGTGTGCTTTTCTCGTTTTCAAGTCATAGTATTTTTGTTGGTTCAAGTTCGTACATCACTTATTTTGAGTCGTTTCAAAAAAAGATCCATTCCGATTAAAAGCTTCTCACCTCTCAAGTAACTTGCCAAGTATTGCCAGTTCTCCAATACTTGTGAAGCCAAGTGTGAGGTAAGGTTGAGTGTGAGTGAAGTGAGGCTTTTGAACTAACTCATTTGCTCGTTTTGTAGGTTATTTTGCTTGCTGTTTTTTGCACTTTGTAGGTACATTTTCCATGGAAACCGAAGGTACTACTTCCCAACCTTTGGGAAATGATGTTATGGGAGCTTTGATAGCCCAAATGGAGGCCTTGAGTCAAGAAATGAAGAGCGTAAATGATGTTATAAGGAGTGATATGGATTCAATAAGGGGTGACATGATTAGAATTAGAGCGAGGGTTGATAGACTATGTCCACCAAAATCTCCACAATTCTAAACACCTTAAGTCCAAAGATCCTATACTTCACAAACCAGCCACTAAACCCACCCCAAACATCCCCTAACCGGACCCTACAAAGACCATTACATCACCAAATGAACCAAGTCCAACAAGAGGGACTTGGAACTCAAACTCCACCACCAAATCCGAACCTAATACCCCCGCAATGTACTACTTACCAAATGCCAAATCCCATGGACCAAAGATCGTACCATCAACCACCTCTAATACCACAAGTTCAAGTACCAAATAACCAAAGGCCAAACCCACCTCCCCAAAGACCTCAAATCCAAAACCCACCCAACCAAATTGAGGATTATGGTAGAGGTTCCATGGCTGCCTATAGTTTTAATGCCACGTTTGATCGTATCAATAACAATATTCAGAGCTTTGTTGAAAATATGCGCCAAATGCTTAGTACACTAAATCCCAATTTGGGAAAAAGAGATAAAAAGGTAAAACAAAGGAAAAGACTTGACAAACTCCCTTGTGATGTGAGATTCTCAAAAGAGAAAGTGGGCTGCCAAAATCCGAACCAAGGCAAAGAAGATTGTACTCAAGAACATAAAGATAAAATAGCAAACTCATACACTTTTGTACATGTGGACGATGATTGTATGGCTAGTAGCCCATTGAGCATGAGTGGTAGCTTATCTATTTGTGAGTCTATTGATTTTTTGCCTCTTATTGATGATGTACTTATTATGAGTGTGGATACACTAGTTGATCCTATTAATGACCAAATTGACTCTTCTTGTAAGATCAATTTAAGTCCACCTAGTGTTAAAGCCATTGGATTGAATGATAATACACCATCTATTGATTCTTTGCCCCTTGATTATGATGTATATATTATGAATGTGGATACACTAGTTGATCCTATTGATGACCGAATTGACTCTTCTTGTAAGATCAATTTATGTCCACCTAGTGTTGAAGCTAATGTGTTGAATGATAGTACATCATCTTGTGGTAATTGCGTTGATCAACTTATGTGTGAAATTTGTCCACCACTTGAGGATGTATGTGATATGTTTAATGGATCTGAAGTGAGTAATGATGTTGAAAATTTTGATCAAATAAATAGGAGTAACCCCTTTAGCATAACCTCTAGTGAATATTCTATTCTCGGTTTTTTCTCATAGGGATAACCATGTGCTTGAATTATCTTTGATGCTTGATAATGATCTTTTAGAGAATGGATTTGCATATTCTATATCCTATTCATGGATAGATACTTCTCTCTTTAAGGATAATATCTTATTTGAAGATGATTAGTTCACTCCTAATGAACCTAGTGGTGAGAAAAAAGTTGAAGGTACAGCTTGTCTTGAAAGATATAGCCTATATACCAACCCACTATGGCATGAAAATATTCCTCCTAAAGATGAAAATCTCTTCTTAGAAGATGAGAGTACTCTTAAGGGAAGGGAATGTGAGGTCTTGGAAAGGAATGATCAATTGGGTGATGATAATTTTGACTTGCTTGAATTCTTAAAAAACCCAATAAGTGATTGTTCCTTGAAAATTGATTGTGGTTGTGATCCTTTGTATGACACCCTACCAATGTTTGATGATTATAAGGATGAATTACTTGCTTCTTGTGAAGACTTAAGTAATAACTTCTTTGACTTTGGTGGTGGTATGTGTATACTTAGGGTACTTTTATAGAAAGGGAAGGTGTCTATTGCTTTGAAATTACTTCTTCTTCTACTACGTGTGATCTTATTGTTGAGAGTACTTATGGCGATGATGTTGAAACTAGTAGTGAGTACACACATAAAGATACCTTAGTAGAAGTTGACTTGAGTGATACCTTTCTTTACTCTCTAGTTGCTTTTGATGACATGTATGCCATTGTAAAGAGTATGTCGTGTAGTTTGAGTAAAGCCTATGGTAAATGAGAGTGTTGTCTAGACCCGTGTCTATGGTCACTCTTCCCATTTGACCCCAGCGCCAAATATAAAATTAATGATGTTGATGCGCCCAACTTATTGCTTGGTCTACATGACAAGCAAAGTATCAGTTTTGGCGAATTCCATAACCAAATCCTTTGTGCATCTTTCATTGAACTTTTAATATTTAATTTAACGAATTCTTAGTTATATTGCAAATATGTGCAACCTTGGCAAGTTGAGATGATTTGTTGTGCTAACCCTAACCCTCATGCCATAAGGTGTTTGTATTTGCTTGTCCTCTTTTGGTTTTGTTAGGTTTGGATTCGAGGTCGAATCCTTTTCAAGAAGGGGAGGATGATACAAGTCAAATGGCCACCTTAGCTTTTGAAGACATCCTGCAAGGCCAACACAAGAAGAACCTAATTGTGGTCACATTGAGGGTACGGGAGCATGCATGGGGGACCTATTTTAAGCCCACAATAGAACAATCCCGTGTATGGAAGGTTGCTTGAAAGCTTGCCTTGATGAGATGCCCGAGAGGTCCAAGTGTTGAAGAATAATTGTGAAGACCAAAAAGACTCAAGGAAATTCATATGTTGAAGTGTGAAGAAGACCACATCAAAAAACTACATGATCACCCATTCATTAAGGGTGTAATGGTTTTTTTATGCTTTTCTTTGCACTCCATAGGAGCCCCTTTTCATTAAGGGTATTTTGGTCTTTAATGTAATAAGTATAAATAGACTCCTTAGGCTTATTTTTCATTAGACTTTGATGAAATTGTATATTATTCTTATATTCTATCTTTAGTGTTGTAGTTTTAGCCCAAAATTGGTTCCTTGAATACATTTGAAGTTAGGGTTTCACTTGTATTGGGAAATTTGGCAAGAAAGGTGTGCTTGAGGAAGAGTATTTCCTTTGGGTCACCTAAGAGAGTGGTTTGATCTTACATTGGTGATGTATGTTTGAAGGTTTGATACACCTTCTAGTGCTATTCATTGGTGGAAGTGAGGGTCTCTCTATCTATCTTTAATTTTATGCAATTCTTCTTCTTCATCCCCTTTCTTTGTGTTGTTTTTCTCTTTGTGAACTTTCTGATTTTTGTTCCTTTAGTGTCCATTTCGTGTTTTATAGTCCTTTAGGCTATCACTTTACAACTATAATATCTATTACTATCATATTTAACAGTTGACTTCATTGAGTTAGTCAACTGCTTTGACCTAATAATACTATGACAGGGAGATTTTTTAAAATTGTTAATCTTGATTTTTAAATCACCAATCTCTTCTTGTAGGTAATCCTTTTCAATTTCATAAACTTCAAATTTAAGCTCCTAATCGCTTCTCTCTTGATAAAACTTTTTTTCTTCATGGACTTTATTTAAATTAGTTATCGCTAGGTCCAACAAAAAATTTAAAGTTTTGAACATTCATTACAGGATTTAGCTTTTATCTAGTTGGTTTCTCCAATTGCCATGAAGCAACAGTCTTTATTATTATCATTTTCTTGATCTGATTGTTCCTCATCACCCCAACAGCTGAATGTCTTTTGTTTTTTCTTGGAGGATCCTCTTCTAGCTTCTGGACAATCATAAGCAATATGACCATATCTACCATAATTATAACACTTACCTTCATTTCTATTTTGATCATCATGTTGTTTTCCCTATGAGTAACTTGTTCTTTTCCTTCTTTGATTTCTGATTCTTTTGTAATTTTCAACAACTGTTCCTGTGATGAGAGAAAATTCATCTGCATCCAGGGTATCATCTTCTTATTCATTTGTAGCTTTAAGGCCACTATTTTCTTTTTTTTTCCCCTCATGTTTTTGGTCCTTCTTATTCAAGTAATCCTTTTCAAAGACAATGAGGTCTCCTCTGACTTCATCGTAGGTTATGTTATTCAAGTTCATGCTTTCAAGAGCCACAACCTTAGAAAGTCACTGAGAAAGTAAACTTCTGAGAATCCTTGTAATTTGATCTATCATGGGATAGATTTTTCCTGCAGCTTTGAGTTTCTCAATAATTTTGCTAAACCTGGCAAATATTTTTCAATGGATTCACCATTTTTATCTTGAAAAGTTCATAGTCATAGACTAATAAACTTGCAAGAATTTGTTTGTCATCCTCAGTTCCTTCATATGTTACTTCCAATTTGTCACAAATTTCTTTGACAATTTCACAGTAGGAGATCTTCTCTTATTCTTCACCACTGATTCCATTATATTGAATATGTTGTCTTAGATTTGATCTGAATGATCTCTATTTATTCATTTGTATAATTCTCTAAAGATTGAATGCTCTTAGTATATTTCTCACCATTTTTGGGTGTGTTTTCATTTTTATCTTTGTTAGTAGAGACAAGTGAAAGATCACCAAGTTTTATTAATCTCCAAACTTTGACATCATAAGATTTGATGAAGGTTTTCATCCTTATTTTTCAATGAGAAAAGTGTTTTCCATTGAAATAAAGAGGTATAGTTTGAGATGTCCCTTCAGAAAATAATGCTTCAGCAATAGTTTGAGTCATGATCTTTAATCGCTTACTGTTAGACAAATACATGTGAGTCCTAGCTCTGATACAAATTGAAGTAGTAAGAGGGGTGAATTACTCATTTTTCAATCAGGCAATTAACTTTCTTCTAAAGACAATCGACTATTAATTGCAGTAATGAAAACTTTAGAAAATAAAATGTCAAAGGTAAATAACGCCTATTTTTTTATACTGGTTGGGACCTCTAATAGGTCTTACTCTAGTCCCCTTGGGTTGCAAGGGATTCTACTAATTCTTTTTGTGAATAAAATCAAAATATAAGATTGAGTCAAGTTTTTTGTCTTTGACTCACACTCTCTTCTTTCTATCACATTTTGATACAAAGTCTCACCAACTATGTATTTCTCTCCTCTTTTTTTAAGTACAAAGTAAACCTTTAAGAGAATACAATGCTTGAGAAAAGTAGAGCAAAAAACTAGAGAAGGTTGAGACAAGTGTATGTCTCTTTCTTTGACTTTCAATGCTTATATAGTAGTGATTTGACTACTACTAACCGTTGGAATCTAGACGACAACCCAAAGAATTTTTCTTCTTAGGAAATTGAATAAGGAATATTTAATTTCCAAGAATAAGTAAAGACTAAAACGAAAATATAACTAAGTACAATATATACACAAGAGAGAGATGCGGCAATCCCATGACATTAGTAATCCATTTAGTACATCAGATCTTTTTCCATTCTTGCCATGCATTTTGTTACTCAATAGAATCTTTCGATAGAACTTCTTCAATCTATTAAGAGTAACATATTTTTTTTCCTTTTTTTGTGGAGTACGTGATCTTTTACCAATCTTCTTGGTTTACTTTCCTTAGAATCTGCAGCAATCTCCTTTCCTTATTGTAAAATGCTTCTTTCTTTTTGAATATTACTCAAATGAAATATTCTTGGTATTGAATTCCTACAATTAAATCAAACTCAATGATCATTCATCAAAATCTTAACGATATCACCTTTGACTTCAAATTCTGGCTCCACCTCTGAATTTGAAATCAAATAACAAAAGTATATCATTTTACATTTCGGAAAGTGAAAAAAAATCTTATATATGTTCTTTTTAATTTCAACTTTTAGTGGGAAAATTTGCACAAACACCCAATAATTTCTCCCACAACTAAAGTACCTTATTACCTATTTTCACAATTTATGAGTTTAATTATTCACTGGTGAAATCATCCGTGCTTCGCGCAGAAATTATATTTTCTAATTAATAATACATTGTATCACGCAAAAAATATTAATTTTTGTTCAATTTCTTCTATTTTTTTGTAGGAATACTTGATACACCGAATACAAACTTTGATTTCTTGAAAGAAGTTTTTGAACTCATTGTGTCTTTAATGTTGCATTGTTTTGGCTATAAACTTTTAAAATTTTAATAAGAATTTTTAAGAATCGTGAAATTTAAATACCCCGGAGTTAAGAACAATATTTAAGAATAGAACTTATAAGTAAGATGAAGAGATATGCATTATAACAATTTGAATATATAATTTATTTGATGTTAAATATATTATTTATTATGCATTGATTTTATTTATAAGAATAAATAGATCAATGGTGAAGATAAAGGGGGAAGTAAAAAGTGAACAAAAAGTAAATAAATGAGTTGACAGTGTAAGAGATGTGATGATAAATTTTCTTCCTTATGTTGTTAGACATATAAAAATAACCTACATTATTGCATTTGCAAAATAATTAAAAATGGAATGGAAAAAATTTTAAGTACATTTCAAACAAAAAAGGACAACGACCAAAATAAATTGTTATATATATGCAAAAGAAAAAATAATGACATCATAAAATTAACATTTCATCTTTAATTTTTGTGTGAGGATAATAAAAGTGAAACTTCTTATCATAATTATTTTAGTTGAAATGGATAATTACATTAACTATGCTTCATAACACACAAAAAACTAGGATTGCAGAGGATCAAATGAGTAGTATTTTCATATGCAGCTAAATTATTAATACAAATCAACCTATATGCATCTATTGAATCTAAAAAGATGATTCTTCAAACAACTGCACCTAAAAACTTCCTGAAAAATTTTAAAAATAATTTTTACAATTTAAAAGCGATAACATAGAAAACTTGATAATCTAAAAGAAAGGTAGAATTTTTTTACCTTATAAATAGTTGTTTCACCTTTTCATAATCTCCTCAGTCTGTTTAGGTTGCTAAGATGATAAACACGGGTAATTTTAAAATTTAAAGAAGTAACAAAGATAATTAAAAGGTTGAAAAAGATAAGGAAAAAGACAGAATAATAGATTTAATGAAGGAAAAAATAAATAAAACAAAGAAAAATAAAGAATAGTACCTCTAACATAGAAGAAATTATATTTTTGTTTGCATTGTTTCCTGTCATATGATGAACCATTCACTTTCTCAAGGAGAGAGAGAATTTCCTTTGACTCTCTAATCTCTATTGAAGCAAAAGAAAAGAACACTAATCGATTTACTAAATAAACAATGAAAATAAAGAAAGTGATTTAGAGAGTACTATTCATATCCATTCAGTGATTTAGAAAATTAGTTTACGTAGTGGTCATGCATTTGTTGATAGATGGGATCTTATAAATAAGAAGATCAATGAATTGGTGTGACGGTTGAGCTTTTAATCGAAACACTGAAGAGGTGCAACTTTCGAGTGTATAACCGAAGTTGTGACTACTTCAAACAACTTTTAAATGTGGATAATTATTGAATAATTGATAGAATGGTTTTAATTTTAATTTTCAGCAACATTTTTTGAGAGAAATACAAGAGAAAATAATTCAAAAAAGGGAGAAAAAAGATAAATAGGAATGGTGGCCATAGAAAGGTGCCACATCATCCTTGTCTTGTTTCTCTTTTATATATATACTAGTTTAGTGATACTGCATTGCACGTGCGTGTCAAGTTAAAAAAATATATTATATATTTATATTTAAATGTATAAAAATCAACTAACAATTTACAATAACGTTTTATGATCTCATGATATAAAATGAGCAAAAGAAGGAAGTTATAAGTTCTTTTCATTTATTTTTCGATAATTTGATCAGCAATGGAAGAAAAGTCTTTGAGCAATAAACTTCAAAAAATTTTGTATGGATGAACATAGTACTTTACGCTTCCAAATGCCTTCAAATTACTGAATTAGCTTTGGTTTTACAATTTTATTTTTGATAAAGATAATAGTAAAGAAAGGTTTTGTCAAAGTTATGAATTTACAATCCATTTAATCAACGGTTTAAAAAAATCATTTGTTTTTAGATATTCATATTAGGGATCGAATATTTGATTTCATAATGCGGAAATTTCATATTGAGAGTAAATCGCTCTCTAACAAAGGCGAATACTTGTAAAAGGGCTGAAATTTGAGACTATGATTAAAGATAAAGGAGTTCATATCCGTATCACTCCATCACAAATTCACAATCCTTAACTTAATGGTTAGAAATTACCGTAATGAAATAAATAAAAGAAGAAATTGGACCTAATTGGATTGAGAATAAGAATAAAAATAAAGATGAAGCACATGTCGTATTCATGATACAGTGTAGCTTTGGACACTATCTAGCTTTTTCTCCAAGAGGTAAAACACTCACCATCTTTTAGATTACACTCGAAGATACTTTAAACAATGTTAAGCTACAAAGAGCAAAATAAGGAAAACAATATCTAGAGCTTGCCTCAGAAAATATGGCTAAACTTCTATTCAACATCACGCAGATCTTTTGCAATTAGTTCTTGGGCAAGTGGTGTCTGTGAGAAATTCTAAGTGCGAAGTAAAAAAAATACATAAAGACCCCGTGATCTTGTCCGAGTTTTTCAAAAACACACTTAAACTTTACTTTCGACCTATTATCCCATAAATCTTACTTAAATCATTGCAAATACACCATTTTGACCCTCTGCGTGTATACACGCAACAGGCGCATGAAAAGACTCAAAATTGACTTTTTCTACCAATTAAAAGCTATCACGCGTAAATATTTTGAGATATAATTTATCTTTTTTAAAAAAAAATCAATATTTATTTATTTTTTAAAATTATTTCATACACTTCCTCCCCCCAGCCCCCCGCAACCCCTACCCACCATTGTCTTCTTCTTCATCACCATAACTCAACAAGAACATCAATTACAACAACAACAATATTAATTAGAGCAATAACAACAACAACATCATCACCATAACTCTCTTTCTCTTCAATCCTCTCAAGCATCACTATAATTTTATTCACCTTTTACCATCACCATGTTTACTTTCTTCAATTTCAAGTTTTTGTTTCAGTTTTTTTTTACATTTTGAACAATTTTATAAAACTCAATATATATCCTCTTAAGAAGAAGTATAAAACTCCATTTTAATGGAGTTTTGATGGTATAAAATTAGGAAGCAATACAAAATTAACATAAACACGAAATTGGAAACCACAAAATTAACATTGAAAAAGAGAAAGAAGAATATATGGAGAAATCAACAACTAATGGGGGTGGGGGTGGAGGGAAGCTGCTGGACGGTGGGATGGGAGAGGGAGATTTGGATGGGGTGGGGGTGGGGGAGAGGGGGTGGGGTGGAGGTATAAATAAAATAAAAATAAAAACTTTATTAAAAAAATATAAACAAAATATGAAATTAAATTATTTAACACATGGCAGCATCGTGGGGTAATAGGTCGAAAGTAAAGTTTAGGTGTCTTTTTGTAAAACTCGGACAAGCTCAACTTAAATTAGATATAAATTTTAGTACAATTAGAATAGAATATTACACAAAAATTTGTAAACAAGCAACTACTTTAGGATAAAATGATAGACTATGAGTATTTAAAATATTGGAGACAAGATTTGAAAGAAATAAGATTAGCATAAATACTTATGAAAGAAAATTTAATTGAATATTTTAGAACAAAAGATATAGAATATTTAGAATACCTTCAAAATAATATACAAGAATTGCAAAGACTAAGAGAAAAAACTAAAGAATATTACAATAAAACATTTAATCAAATGTCATCTAATCACCCCCAAGATATGAACATTAATAAAATTAAAATAAATAAACTAAAAATAAAAATGTCTAGAGAAGTTAAGAAATATCCACGCACAAACTTAAATAGATCCATTAGAGTTATAATAGATCTATTTAAGTTACCCAAGTTATCCACACCCCCTACAATTGGTATTAGAGCTATGTTGTTTAAAGTTACGGAAGTAGTATGTATTTGGATTTATTTGATTAATTTATTAATTATGATAAAATTAGATTTAGATATCCACCAAAATATTATAAATATTGTTTAGATGAATAACGAACAAAAATTACAAAAATATAAAGAATTAAAATAAATAATATCTGAAAAACGTAAAGAATTAAAAATAAGGATAGAAAGACTACAGTAAAACATAATTGTCGATGTTAGTAAAAACTCAATAAATGCAAAAAAAAAAAATATCAAATTTAGAATCAACAATAGATAGTCTAGAATATATATATCAACATAACCTATATACATTTAAATAAAGTACAAGTTATAAAACAACTTCAACAGTTAATTCAAACCAATATTACATAATAGGAACAATAAATAAAAAAAATATTTAATACTCTTAAATACAGGACAAGAAGAAAATTATATAGCAAAATATCTAGTAAAAAGTGAAGAAATAAAATCTAATAGTAATATATGCCCAGATCTACCAAGGAGTCTAATAAACATTAACGATACGACAAAAAATAATAATAATAGGAGTTAGGAAAATAAAAATAGAATTTAAAATAAAGGAAGAAATGCTAAAGACAGATATAATATTAGGATAAAATGGTTAGAACAAGTAAAATCATACAATATAGAACATACACAATTATCTATAACATATAATAAAGAAAAATTATTCATAAAAAGAACTTTAACATGATATGAAAATATATGTACTTGTAAAAATAATAGTAGAAGGATATTATAATAGGTATTATACACCTATGATAGATACAGGAGCAGAAGCAAACTTATGTAGATACAACTGTTTACCAGAAAGTAAATGGGATAAATTTAAAACACCAATAGTAGTCAAAGGATTTAATAATGAAGGAATTTTAACTACATATAAAGCTAAAAATGTAAAAATACATATATGGGATAAAATAATAACAATAGAAGAAATCTATAATTATAAACTAACATCAAAAGATATGCTTTTAGGAATGTCATTTTTAGATAAATTATATCCACATATAATAACTAAAAAAGATTGGTGGTTTACAACACCATGTAAACAAAAAGTAAGAGCAAAAAAAGTTATTAATAAAATAAGAAAGAAAACTGATTGGATAAAAGGAAGTGAAAAAATTACACAAAAGTTAGAAAATATAAAAAATACAGAAGACACAGTAGAACTAGTTGTATTTTAGATAAATAAAAAAGAAATAACTATATTTTCAATAGATAAAGTAGAAATAATAAAAAAAAAAACTAAGACAATTATATAGTGAAGATCCACTAAAAGGATGGGAAAAACATAAAACTACTATAAAAATTGAATTAATAGATAAAAATAGCATAATAACTCAAAAATTATTAACATTTAATTTTGATAGTTTAAAAGAATCTAAAATGCATATAGATGAATTATTAGAAAACAGTATATACAAAAAAGTAATAGTAAACACAATAGTCCAGCATTTATAGTAAATAAACATAGTGAACAAAAAAGAGGAAAAAGTAGAATGATTATTGACTCTAGAAATTTAAATGCAAAAACTATGACATACAATTATTCAATACCAAATAAGATATTGAAAATAAGACAAATACAAGGATATAACAACTTTTGTAAATTTGATTGTAAATCAGGATTTTACCACTTAGACTTAGATGAAAATTCTAAAGAATTAACCGCATTTACGGTACCACAAGGATTTTATGAATGGAATGTATTACCATTTGGATATAAAAATGCACCAGGTAGATACCAACACTTTATGGATAGTTACTTTAAACAATTACCTAATTGTATAGTATACATAGATGATATACTACTATACACAAAAACTAAAGAGGAACATCTAAAATTATTAGAATAATTTACAGATATAATAGAAAAATCAGGAATAAGTTTAAGTGAAAAGAAAGCTGAAATTATGAAAAACAGATAGACATTTTAGGAATACAAATAGATAAAAGTGGAGTAAAAATGCAACAATATATAGTACAAAAAATAATAAATTTAAAAGAAGAATTAGATACAGAAAAGAAATTACAATCATTTTTAGGATTAGTAAACCAAGTAAGAGAATACATACCCAAATTAGCAGAGAACCTAAATCCTTTACAGAAAAAATTAAAAAAGGATGTAGAATATAATTACAACGAAGAAGATAAAAAATAAGTTCAGAAAATAAAAATACTTTGTAAAGAATTACCAAAATTACAATTCCCAGACGAAGATAAAAAATTTACATATATAGTAGAAGCAGATGCAAGTGAATATAGTTATGGAGGAGTACTTAAATATAGGTACGAAAATAAAAAAATAGAACATCATTGTAGATATTATTCAGGAACATTTTAATGAAACAGAAATAAACTGAAAAATAAATAGAAAAGAATTATGTTCATTATATAAATGTTTATTAGCCTTTGAACCATATATTGTATATAACAAATTTATTGTGAGAACAGATAATACCCAAGTTCGATGGTGGTTAACAAGAAAAATACAAAACTCAGTTACGACGAAGGAAATTTGGAGATTAGTATTGAATCTATTAACTTTTACATTTACGATTGAAGTAATCAAGACTGACAAAAATGTTATTGCAGATTACATATCTAGACAAAGCTACTCAAACTGATTTACCAGTGGAAGAAGCTGATGTCAAAGATATCCAAACAGACTTAATATTACAAGTGTTTTAACGAATGAAGTTATTACAAGAACGAGTTATCATATTAACTACTGAAGTTACAAATGTAAAAGTGCAGGTTGAGCACTATAAAAAACAAGAAGCTATTAGCAAAGATACTATACAGAAAGAGCACATTAAAAAACTAGACCTAGAAGGTGACGATGAGAAACACCTAAAAACTCAAATTATTAACGAAACTGTAGTTACAGTTGCAGGCGCAAGTGATGTATCCAAGGGAAAGAATATAGTCACTCAAAATAAACCTGAACTACCAAAGAAAAAGAATTATAACCTCAATCAGATATTCTCAAAACCATATACATCAAATATACAAAAATCAGAGTCATCTATACCTCCCCAGATACACACATATTCTGAATCACTCAATCAATAAAATCAAACTTATAACCATACCACTCGTACATATATTGATAATTTTTATACTTTACAAAAAATTTTAAATACAAAACCTATCCAGAGTAAAGATTTAACAAAATAAAACCAAGGATATATTACACAAAAATGTCAGAATTATAACAAACTTATTGTTTTGCCTGGCACCAGTGCAAACTTAATTGCTTCATGTTACTATTATGGACTATTATCTATAGTTTACACAATTGATGGAGAAGAGCTAACAAGAATTCCAGATATTCACAAAAAATTTATGGATTATAAAAGGATTAAGAAGGGAAAGTTATTCTATGTCTGTTTCTACTTAGCATCAGCAGAAATATTGTTTGATGAAATAAAATAGACAATTACTGTTGTCAAGATAGGAATGACACGAGACTATATTGTCCCTGGAGAAATATGCGAACAAGAAGAGATAACCAAAAATTAGATACCGAACTTCTATTGAAACAAGAGAGTTATTGGACTTAGCAGTATATTGACTGAGTTAGCAAATAATTATATAAATCAAAACCCAGCTTGGATTTACTATAACAGAAATCAATTATTGGTTTACTCTACTTGTAAAAATATTAGAGAAAATGACAGAGAAGAGATAATGAGTCATAACGATCCTAAAACCAGAAGAGTTACCAGTCACAAGATCTATTATGAAAGGAATTATTTCAGAAGAAGCTATGGATCAATTCTGTAAACAGGTTGGCCAAAGATACAATGACCACATATGTAGCAGATGTAGTGGCAGACACAACTTTATCCCAAATGTGATGCTACAATAGCAAGAAGATAAAAAAAACAGCAGATACGACAAGGACTAGGTGAAAAGAAGATAACAACGGAGCAATAATGGAAGAGATAAAAGACAAAGATAATAAAAGCTAGAAAGCGACATGTGAATTATTGTATAGCCTTTTAAATTTTGTTACGTAAATTGTATAGTTAGGAAGACTTTTTAGAAATAGTCATTAATAGCTTTAACTTTTTAGGTATAGGCTTTTTGATTTTTCATGTATAGCATTATTAATTCTTATCTTTCTGATAAAAATAGGAGATATAAATTAGGAAACGTGTAAAGTGTGTTAATAGTTTACGCGCTTTCTTAGGATTATAAATAGAGAGCATTTTGCTCAGTTAGAGGCAAGTCTTCACGAGTTGAAGCAAAACCCTCTCTTGTACAAAAACTTTTGAATTATTTAATAAAAACAGGTATATTCCCAAGGAAAAACTATGAATAAGACAGCTATGGAAAATCTAGAATTATCAGATTTACCAGAACAGGTATTTATATTTATGATTATGAATAACTAAATTCATAAATTCCTGACAATCATGATATGATTAAATAAGTTCATGTTAGTTACTTTATTGTAGAATTATTCGAAAAATAGCATGTTAAGAAGTTTATTAGTAAAGTGGAAAAGGAGAAAAATCCCTAAGAACTATGCCATCCTAAAGGTGAAACTGGTGAGGCAAGAAAGCTGTGATAGGGGAGTAGCCAGAGTAGAGGCGCTGTTTAAGGGAAAAGTATCCAGATTACCATGCTAATAGTGACCGAAGAACATGTTATTTAAGAATAATCTAGTATATAGTAATTAAAATGCTCATATTTTGTTATGTGTATGATTGAAGGGAATATTTTGAAAATAACATTATATGAAATAAAATGACTACCTACTTATCTGATGGAATGATAGATAAATTTAAAATACTTGTTTTGTATGTACTTAAGTATATAGAAATAGTAGATATAAGAAAAATTATATATGAAGAGGTATATAGAAAACTTACACCTATATAATGAAAGCTACTGCTCATATTTAGATAGTTGTTATTCAAATGGATATTATACAAATTAGAAATGTTGGAATATATTAGAAAAGTCAAAGAAAAACAAAGTGACATATGTGAAGAAATTAATTATAGAAATCAACTCAAAAAAATAATGGAAAATCAACAAGAAAATTTAATATGGATAGAAAAAACCTTATAAAATTTAGAAAAAAGTACAGATAATAGTTTACATAACCTAAAAACTCATTAAGGGATGAAGAAAAAGAGATAATTAATAGTATTAATAACCTTAAATTAGATATAAATTTTAGTACAATTAGAATAGAATATTACACAGAAATTTGTAAACAAGGAACTACTTTAGGATAAAATGATATACTATGAGTATTTAAAATATTGGAGACAAGATATGGAAGAAGTAAGATTAACAGAAATACTTATGAAAGAAAATTTAATTGAATATTTTAGAACAAAAGATATAGAATAGTTAGAATACCTGCAAACTAATATACAAGAATTGCAAAGACTAAGAGAAAAAACTAAAGAATATTACAATAAATCATTTAATCAAATACCATTTAATCACTCCCCAACATATGAACATCAATAAAACTAAAATAAATAAATTAAAAATAAAAATGTTTAGAAAAGTTAAGAAACATCCACGCACAAATAAAAATAGATCCATTAGAGTTATAATAGATCTATTTAAGTTACCCAAATTATTTTCTCTGCATGCAGGACATACGATGAGGACCAAAAAATTCACCGTGTGTGCTAGTATCACTTGCAATCAGCGTCTTACAAAAATAGTTAGCAAGCTACTTGCTAGGAATTCCAAACTCAAAACGAAGACTTGTATCTTTTTACTCTTCCTAAAATCTAAGAGAGTTTTTTATCGTCAGTCCATTCACAAATAATTGATGCAAAAAGGCATTATTATAAGATACATGTATAGTAACACTCAAAGAGTACCAATGTCAAAGGCTGTACAATTGAGCACATCCTTCGTCTTTTTCAACATTTACCTAAAATTCAACAAATTATCAATTATTTACAATTTTCACAAAAAAATAATTTTCATTAGAGAATTACATCTATCACAGACACAACAACATAAAACGTTGGAAACTATTTCCCCCTAGAAAATTCCTTATCCAAAAATTAAACAAATTTTAATTGAAATCTAAGTAATTACGACTAATACCTTCATCAAGTGCAAATAAATAGTTTGTCAACAAAAAAAAAAATAAGGCTTATGCAAGCTCGTTTTCTTTAATTTAATGAAGACCCTTTTTTAATGCATACATCAGTGATGAAAAAAAAAACCTTGACCTGAGCTCTTAGCTTGTTTACATACCTTAACAAAAAATCAAAATAAAAAATAAAGAACTATGCATGTCTCGTACTATCTATATTTCAAAACACTACTTTACAGACCTCAAAATTGAATACATTAGCAAATTATAAACGGAGAAATTTAAATAAAGTAAAAAAAAGGGGGGAGGGGGGAGAGCAAATTAAATCTTTGATTCTTCTGACTACTTTATTAAGTGACAACATGTTTGTTTCATTCAATTTTTTGATAAAAAATCTTCAACTGGAAGAAAAAACACAGAAATTATCAATAGAGGAAAATATACTATAATTACTAATTATAGAATTCATACATAAATTTTAAAGCTATATTAACTAAAAGAAAATGACTTGAATGAAAATTCATATATAAAGAAGTATAAGAAAGCCTTACAGAAAATTTTTGATTCATAATATAACTTAAATAGTTAAAAAAAATAATATTACTTAAATAGAATTTTAGAATTTATATATATGGTAATTATATATATAATAAAATTTTTACAAAGAAATTATGGCATAAAGCCAACCCTACAAAGTTTCACAAATAATGACGGCCGTAAAGTCTAATTAGACTAATTACCAACCTTTGGTCGAATTCTAAGTAATTTAAAATTGTTAAATATCATAATTTTTTTTAATTAAATGATAATTAATTTTTGAGAAAAATAGTGAAAAGATAATTTTATTTAAATTGAAAAATTTTAATAAAGGGCAAAAAGTTCAAATCATATTTTTTTTAAAATGTTGATACTTTTAATATATTATAAATTATAGATATAGATATAAATATAGATATTGATTGTCCACTTTCCTATTAACACAAGGATTAAGAAGTAGTAAATGACAGATGTAGTTTTACTATATTACTCTTTGAATATAATAAATTTAATGATTTACAAAATGCATTAGATAGTGGGTCGTATTTAATGCTAAGATTAAAAGGGGCAAAAATATATAAATTATCCATTGATTTTATAAATTGGACAAGTGTTGTTGGACATCTCAAAATAGAAAAGTGGACAAGTAAAAATAGATAGGGGAGTATGACTTATTGTAATTTTTTTTCTATAAAATGATTCACTATAATGTTCATTGTTCAGAGGTCTAGCGCTTAGAAGAAATTGTGGAACCAATTACGCGTAAGAAAATGCTTATTGCGTCTAAAACTTTTCACGATTTTTTGGAGCAGCTCGAGAAGACAAGACCGAAACTTTTGGATGCAATAAGAAAAGTTAAAGATGAGTTTCCACTAGATTTAAATTTTCTAGAAAAATAAAAATTAATAGAATCATATTTTACTAAATTATCTTAGACATTTTTGTAATTCAAAGAATTATTAACTTATAATATTAATGGGACCATATATTTATATAATGATCTTTGAAAATATATCAATTTATTATCTTATCGAAATCAATATTTTTTTTCACTGGCTCAAATTGAGATTCGAGAAAGATTTATATTAGAGAGTTTATTAATTTATCGATTATTAATTTATAGAGGTTTTTACTATAGTCAAATATTATTTATTAAGTTTTTAAAGTTTAAAAAGGAAATTTTGTAAGTGTCTTTGTATAGAGTAGCTGATGAATATTTACTACATAAAATATATTTTGTGTTACTTTCTTTTTATATTGTATAGTACAGGTTCATTTGGATGGACTTGTAACTCATGCGGCACAAGTCAAGAATTTATCTTTTTTTTGGGATTATTTTCGGTATTACTTTTAAGTAAAAATTATCCTAAATAAACTTATTAGATTATTTATTACAAGTTGTAACAAATTTTTTTAATAATTACTAATTTAAAAAAATGATTACAAGTTACAACAACTTTTTAGAAAAATCTTTTTTAATTAAATATTCAAAAATCATTTTTTAATATTTATTATTTATATTATTTTCTTATTTATAGCATTTGACATTTATCACTCTTCATTAAATATTTTGATAATTATGAAAAGTTATATTATTGGTATCAATGATTTTTTTTATTTTAATAATTAAGTTTTAAAGTTTGTTCACAATTTTTAAAGAGTCAAATATAACTTGCCATAATTACCAAAAGATTTAATGTCCTGTAAATATACATCTGAGTAGTTTAGTCTTTTATATTTGCTACCATTAATCACTTCTGGTATTTATTGTTATTAGAAGACTCGAAGGTGTTAGCTTTGATGTAGCCCTTTAAACTGAAGAAACCATCAGGATGAACTTCTCCAGATTTATTTCCCCAGTTCGTACCTTAAGACTTCTCAAGCCGATTAAATATACTATTTGCACTCATCGACCCTCAATTATATGACGTAGTGAATGAATCATCATTTTATCTTGTTTGTACCATGAATAACACCCTTAGTACATGACTAACAAAGAGGAATTTCACTTACATATTTAGACCATAAGGGATTTTTTTTTTCATTATCTCCATCAAGAAAGAGGAATTTCAATATATAGATGAAATGTGACTCTGTATGCTGCTAACAGCCTCTCGGTTTCTTGAAATCTTATGTTGAGTAAATTCTTATTTTGTGGTGCGAAAAAATGTTGTTGAACAAGCTTCAGATTCTGATTTTAAAGATGAAATTTTCGCTCATAAAATTAGAAAATCAAAAATAAAAAATCGTGAAATGCTAGAGTTACAAGATCCAAGACCAATGTGAGTGTTGGCAAAGGTGATGATAAAAAGGTTGACACAAAGAAATCAAGAAAAGTTTGTAAAGTTAATATAATTTAATTTAATTTTTTTCTGTATTAAATTGGTATAAAACTGATATTGAAACTTTTTTTCTATTTACTATTTGTTTTTCTAATATAGTTAATAATTTTATTTAATTATTTGGTGCTCATTACAGTCTGTTTTTCTAAGATTGTTGGTATGAACAAAGTTTATTTTTCGTATTTAAGTAGTATTTATATAATGTTATGCTACTTTAACATTTATTTCGTATTTTACATAATTGAATGAAATTGATATGAACTAAGTCGCATCAGATGGTATTAAATTTGATATCAACTACATCAAATTATATATTTTTTGATTCTGCAATTAGTAGCATTTGACATGAATATTGTATTTTGATATTTATTGGTGCTCATTACTCTTTGTTTTTATAAGATTGTTTGTATGAACAAAGTTAGTTTTGGTATTTAATATAGTATTTATATAATGTTCTTTGTCTTCCTCTTCCAGAAAGCAAACACCAATATCAATCATGGTTAATATTGATTAATTTTTTTATTGTAACGAAAAATTATTTGACATCAAATAATTATCAATTAATTTATTTTCAACATTTACGGTGATAGTTTTTCATGTAATATCCATTACTTACACTAAAAAAGTTATGTAACATAAAACATAATTTTTCTTATCGATTGTCACATTCATAAAACTCATTCAATACAAATGTTATATATGTGAAACTTCATCGATACCAATTTTAATATCAATTTAATACAAAAGTACGACCTCCGCTCTTAGACGTTTAATAGGAAAAATTGGAATTCAAATTAATTTTTTCATAGATAATTCCTTTTTGTGACACCATAGTTTTAAGATCCTTGCCACAATCTAAAAATTTATATGCTATTGAAAACAAGAAGGCCCTATTGAAAACTTCTTGCCTCAAAAAAATAGTAGAAGAAATATCCAAAATAATGAACCAAAAAATCGCACATTCAATATGGCATTCAGATTTATGTGCTTTTCAGAACAAGAGGTGTTCAAGCCTGCAGGTTCCCTTCAATTTTCAGTTATTCCGTGGAATAGTATGATGGTATCAACATCAAAAGAGCAGCTATTCCAATAATTATCATCTTTCTCACCACTCAAAACCTTATGTTCAAATGCATGATAAATAATGGAGATATACGTTTTTAAACACTATCCATCTTTTACTGATACAAAAATCCAGCTACACATCCATATATGATGACATCCATCTTTTACTGATAAAAATATCCAGCTATACATCTATCTACTGCAGCAATTCGTGTAGTGTTCCTTGAGTTGGCCTATAATGCCTATGATAAATACCATAATAAGAAGTTAACATGATAGCAACAACGACAAATTCATCTAAAAGCAAAAAAGATTCAACCAAAAATGGTAAAAGAAGGTTGAGTCACCAGTATGATTAGCTTCGACGTGTATGAGATTCAACACTATTCGAATTATGTAACGGGTGAATGATGAGATTGTGTGGTAATATTAATATCAGTCGGCTACAGAACACAAGCAATACTCTCAAACTAACCACGCATGTCATCAATTGACAACCAAAATCAATACCATCAAATGAGAAGAATAGGAGAAAAGAAACAAAAGTTACGTATTTGATTTACTGAAACAATTAAACCGTGTAGGAAAAAAAGATAGTGTATGAAAATGAAAACTCTTAATGAAAGTATTAAAATAGGAGAAAAGAAAAACGGTTAGAGAGATTTGGAGGTGGATTGGTATCAAATAACTAAGGTCAAATACATTTAAGGAAGGAATATTGTATATTAGTTGTATTAAATCTTTATTTTTCTTTTCAGTAATTACGTTTTTGTATTTTTATAAAAACGAAAAATCATTTTTAACTACTTTTTTAAATGAGAGTTGCTATAACTTGAAAACAAAAATGTTTTGCTATAACTTGTAATAAACAATATAATAAGTTTATTTAGTTAATTTTCCCCTTACTTTAATGCAAGTGCTTATAAATACTATTTTTTTATTTTACATAAACACTACAAAATTACGTAAAAGCCACTTTCACTTAAAAACTCAAAAAATAAATTAATCAAAACAAGCTCTATATACTAATTGGCTATTCAGAAATTTTATCTAGATCTTTTCATGAAGTTAGTATTCTAGTTTGAATCTTGAATAATAAGTTACTGTAAAATATGTTTTCTCGATTGATTGTAAACACAAATTTGCAGCACTTCTTATATTTGCAAATAAACAAGTGCAAACACAAGTTATGTTAGAATATACTGAACAAACCTAAATGGAAAGTTAAGTTAGATGTCAACTTAAAAGTTAATATGTTAAATTAATTAAACTCATAAAGATATAAGAAGTAATATTAACTTACATATACTTACTTCAATTTAAAGTAAGGGCACTTAAGTCAATTCAACACAAATTATGATTCCAAGAATGCCACACTAGCCCAATAAGATCAAATATACTAATCATACTTCCAACACTAAAACGAATTTCATAATCTATAAATGTATCAAATACATGCTACAATTCAATCTAAACTAGGGAGAACTCTGTTTCATTTTACTCGTCCCAAATTTCCTAATTTGATTTCTCATTTTACTTGGCATTTTTCATTAATCAAGACAAAACAATTTGTTTTTCTTTTTTACCCTTAGTATTAATTGTTTTATCTCTAAATTAAAACGTAAACATCATTTAATAGGGGTACTATGGTAAAGTAACCATGTTATTAATTATTTTTCTTAATCAATGTGCAATTTCAAATTGGGACGAGTAAAATGAGATGGAAGGAGTACATTCAAACATTATCCTTCATTTAGCGTATATAAATTGAATCAAAAGTTAAATTAGTTATTAGTTTAAAAATTAGCATGTTAATTAAATTAAACTCATAAAAATATAAGATTAATATTAACTTCGATATACTCACATTCATATTTTATCCTTCATTCACTGTTAAATTCTCTGCACTCTAATAAATTATTAGAATTTAGTGAATTAACTTATTAGTTCTTTAAGTGTTTACGCTGCATTTAATAGTGGAAATAAATTAGCTATGAAAACCAAATATTTAATTTTAAAAATCTTAAATTCAAGTGAAGCTTTTTTTTTTTTTTAATTTATGTGGAAAAAAAAATGAAATAGGCAATTTTTCTGTGTAATTACAATTACTGGCCCAGATAAACAAAAGGCAACAGTTGGAATTTTAGGGAAAAAAATAATTGGTCTTTTCGTCAATGAAAATTGAGAACAAGCTTTTAATTATAGGGAAAAGGACAAAAATAACACCTAAAACTAAAATAGTTCTATAAAACTAACACCTAAATTCTAAACCCCGGTAAATAGCCACTCGAAAAAATAATTCCAATCGAATGGTCATTTGGTGTGTGTGGGAGAGGGCATCATTAGTAATGCTAATTGTAATAGATACTCGTCATATTATTTGAATAAAAAAGCCGTCACACCACAAATTTATAAGAGGAAATGAAAACAAATTACTTAGTTACTACTTAATAAGAGAAAATTATTGCATTGAACTAATTATAACTTTGTCCACATTAAAAACCAATTGATCAATAACATTTTTATTCCCTGCTTTACATAATTTGCACATTGGATATTTTTCAACAAAACCAATCATTTGAATGCAATAGAAATTGGTCTCTCTGTATTCATTATTCCACATACTTTTAATAAAAATTGCATTGCTTCGTTGGTTGTAACTGATGGGAACAATTTCTTGTAGGCTATATAATAATGATACAGTTTCTATACATATACATATTCTATATAATAATTATATTATTTTTATACACATTCTATATAATTTTTAACTACAATTATTATTTATATACATATTTTATACGACTCTATATAGTTTCTACATACATTCAAAAAATGTATCAATCTAGTATAAGAGAGTATCAATTGAGTATATGGACACTGTAAATGTATCAACATAGTATAAAAGTGTATTAATGTGGTATAAAAGAGTATCAATTGGGTATAGGGACTGCATGTACTTACATAGAATTTTCTTTCTCTTTTTTAAAAAGTGTATCAATATAGTATAAAAGTGTATCAATTTAGTATAAAAGTGTATCAATTGAGTATAGAGACTGCATGTGTCCAATTGGGTCAAATGACTAAAAAAGGGAATTAAAAATAACCGACAAGCTACAATTGTCCATCTTTTCAAATTGTGGCTATTTTTTTTTTTAAAAAAGATCAATCCATGTCCTTTTCCCTTAATTGTATACAGGTCAAGCAAATAATACACAAACAATAACTGAAATGACCATTAAAGCCATCAAAATTAAATTAATTATTTTAAGCAAACATGCTGACCTTAAGCTCCTCACTTTGTGGCGCATATTATATTAATATTGAGTAACTTACATAAATCTTTGATTCTTTAAGTGATATTACATAAATTTTTGATTATTTTGTTAATTACATTTTATCCCGGATTTTTGAAATGGTAATACATATGTTATATGGTGATAAATATAAAAAAGTGATACATTTGAAACTAACAAGATATTTATTTAAGGAAATAATAGGTTCTCTTTTATTCATTGTATTCTTTTATTTAAGGAAAGATATCTAATTTTTCTCCTTTTTTAGATTTAATTTAGGTGTTTTAATTATGTTTTTATTTTTCGTCTTTAATTATGAAAGATATATTTTTTGGGGTCTTTTTTATCCTTTTTCGTCTTTAATTTCGTCTTTAATTTTAGTCTGTTTTTCTTAGATTTAATTTTAATTATGTTTCAATTCTGCTTTTAGTCTTTTTTTAAAATATTAATTACTTTTGTTTCCTACACTGACTATACCATTACCTTTCATTAATAACATATGAATCACTCGATAATTGAAATAAATAATTGTATCTACCATACGAATCACCATAATACCATATATATCACTCATTAATAGCATATGAATCACCCAATAATTGAAATAAATAATTGTATCTACCATATGAATCACCATAATATCATATATATGAATCACCATAATACTATATATATAAATCACCCAATAATTGAACTAAATAATTGTATCTACCATATGAATTATCATAATATCATATATATCACCTATTAATATCATATGAATCACCCAATAATTGAAATAAAAATTGTATCTACCATATGAATCACCATAATACAATATGTATCACCCATTAATTCATATGTATCACCCGTTAAAATCATACAAAATATATCTATCGTATGAATCACCATATACCCATATAATGATATCATATTTATCATTCATATGAATCACCATTAAAAAAATAAACATGCATGATAACTAAATAAATTTATATATGTATCAATAGATTTAAAAAAAAAATGGGAGAGATTTTAGGAGAGGAAAAAAAAAGTTGCATGCATTAATGGAGGAGACAAAAATCAGGAAAGAAGATGATTTAAGGATTAATGGAAGAGAAAAAATAGGAAGGAAGATGATTTAATTATTGATAATTAGGGAGATATTTTAGGGAAGGAAATCATGAATGAGTTAATGGTAGAGTAAAAATAGGATGCGGAGTTTTCTTGATATATATCAAGAGTAAAGTTGAAAAATGAGATTTTATGTAAATTTTAAAAAGTAAGGGATATTAGGTAATATAGTCTCTTAAGTATGAGATTTATGTAATTTATTTTATTATATTACTGGCTATCAAAGGCTCGTGTCAGCACGGGTCCAATGTATGTTACTATTTTAAGTTGTTTGCTCTTGTAAAAATAAATATTATTAATTTTTAAATATTAAGATGAATCATAAAAATTAATTATGGGTCATATAGTTAAATTACAGTTGACGCAACTGAAACAGTCGTATCATAAATGTCTATTTTACTTTATAAATGTCTATTTTTTTATTAAATATTATTTTTTCAAGAGTCAATCAAATATCACGATTGAAGTAGCGAAACCGGCATCTTGAATGACTCATAATAACTAACTACAAGAAATATAGAAAAATTGTTCTTATAATTTATAATACTTTTCTTGTTCAAACTTTTGTGGTATTGATAGTCAATTTGGATTTTAAAAGTAATTTAAGCTTTTAATTATTGTTATTTATAATTTTTTTCTATTTCAATTTAAGCAACACCGATATAATTTTGAGAGTCAATCAAATATCACGATTGAAGTAGCGAAACCGACGTGTCTTAAATGACTCATAACAACTAATTAGAAGTGATATAGCAAAATTGATATAAAAAATATTTGTGATTTTTATTAAGTAGGCCTCATATAAGATGTCAAATTAATTTAAAACATCAAAAGTTAATTTATCATTTTATATTTATCTTACCTTTTTTATTAAATATTATTAATTTTTTAATACTTACATAACTTATAATAATTACTTAAAGGTGATATAGTAAAATTACGGTTAAAGAAGATGAAAGCAGACATGTCATAAATATCTATTTTACTTTTTTTAAATTAAATTTTATTAATTTTTTAATATGTAAATGTCATAATCAAGAGTTAATTTATCACTTTATATTATTTTACCTTTTTTATTAAATTTATTAACTTTTTTAATACTTTGATGACTTATATTAATTACTTAGGGGCAATATAGTAAAATTATGATTGAAGTTGCTGACACGGACATGTCATAAATATCTATTTTGATTTTTTATTAAATTAAATTTTGTTAATTTATTAATACATAAATTTTACATGATAATTAATTAGGGGTGATATAGTAAAATCACGGAACAAGCAAGCAACTGGAGGCAGATATGTCGACCGCCAGCTGACTGCTTCCTGCAGCTGCCACTCGCACTTCTATATAGTAAGAATTATTATTATCCTATATAATGTCACAATAAGCAGCTGAAGCAGGCTGCTTATGGTCGACATGCCTACTTCAGCTGCTTCAACTGTAATTTTACTAAATTACCCCTAATTAATTTCTATAAGTTATTTATGTATTAAAAATTAAAAATATTTAATAAAAAATTTAAAATAGACATTTATGACATGACTGTTTAGCTGCTTCAACAGTGATTGTACTATATCACTCATAATTAATTTTATAAGTCATTTAAGTATTAAAAAATAAATAATATTCGATAAAAAATAGACTTAAAATAATAAACTACTTTTTTATGTTTTTATAAGTCATTCAAGTATCAAAAGATTAATAATATGTTTTGAGCGTCTATGAATTCAGCTTTTGGTAGTCCATGCATACTCTCCATCCGATGACGGGTCTAAGTGGAATAAGTTCATTCTTTTCATTCGCGACTACCGTCATGCCTCCTTTCTTGGGTACACATTGTACCGGGCTTACCCATGTACTGTCAGAGATTGGATACACAACCCTCGCATCTAACCACTTGATAATTTCTTTCTTTACCACTTCTTGCATAGGTGGATTTAGACGCCTTTGATGCTCAATGGTGGGTGTGCAATTTTCTTCAAGCTGAATCTTGTGTGTACAAATCCCAGGTAGGATACCAATAATGTCAGCGATGGTCCAACCAATGGCTCTTATATACTTCCGTAGAATAGCAATGAGAGCTTTAACTTGTTGCTCACCCAAATCTGCCGCCATAATGACTGGAAGTGTGTTTCTGCTTCCTAAGAATGCATACTTTAAATGACTAGGCAGCTCCTTCAATTCTAACGTGGGTGGCTCTTCAATAGATGGCTTAGCTGGTGGTGTGGGTCGATTTTTTAGATCAAGGTCCAGCTTCTTAGGAGCGTGAGGATACGACCCTAATCTTGTCAGAGCACTAATAATTTCTTCACAATTTTCAGCATCCTTACTCTCACCATTCATGAGCATGACCGCCAATGGGTCATCAATAATTTGCTCTTCTTCAAGTAATTCTTTCTCATCATCAAAGTAAACATCAGCCACCAAAAATACGTTCAGATCTCTGGGTTGCTTCATTGATTTACACACATCAAAGCGAACTACTTCATCATTTATCCTGAATGAAAGCTCATTAGCTCTCAAATCAATAAGCACACTTCCTGTAGCAAGGAAAGGGCACCCCAAGATTATGAAAACTTCTGAGTCTGCCTCACAATCCCAAATAACGAAGTCTGCCGGAAAGATGAATGAAGAAACCTTTACCAATACATCACATAGAATACCAACAGGTCGTTTCACCGACTTATCCGCCATTATGAGCCTCATATTGGTTGGAGTAGGATCACCCAACCCCAACTTTTTATAAATAGATAATGGCATCAAATTGATGCTGGCTCCTAAATCGCATAATGCTTTGGCTAAATTCAAAGATCCAACGGTGCAAGGAATAGTGAAAGCACCGGGGTCAGCCTTCTTCTGAACTAGTGATCGGGTAGCGATTGTGCTGCAGTGATGAACAGTATACTTCAACTCATAGCTTGCTGCTCGCTTCTTTGTCAAAAGATCCTTCATAAATTTTGCATACCTAGGCATTTGTTCTAGTGCCTCCACCAACGGAACATTAATGGTCAGCTGCTTTAACATATTCATGAATTTGCTGAACTTTATATCATCCGCAATCTTCTTCAATCTTTGAGGGAAAGGTGGTGGTGGATAAGAAATTGTTTTCTCCATGGCTTTCTTCTCCTCTTGCTTCCATTCTTCAGCCTTTTCAGGCTGCAAAATACTCAGTGTGACGTCATGGATGTCGTGGGTGGTTTCTACGGCAGCTTCTCCTTTTGCCTTATCATCGATATTTGTTGCCTCGTCAACCACTTGCTTGCCTTTGGATGAAGTTTCCAGCACCTTACCACTTCGGGTAGTAATAGCCATGCATGATCCGTCATTCCTTGAATTTTGCACAGTGTCGCTCGGTAAGGTGCCAGCCTTTCTTTGATTGAGTGCTGCTGAAAGTTGGCTCAATTGCTGCTCTATTTGCTTGATTGAAGTGGAATGTGAGTCAACCAATTGCTTCATTGAGGACAAATCATTTATTACTTTGATTACTCCAGCGCTGGTTGCTTCCACTCCTTTCAATAGTTTAACCATCATGTCTTCCATATTTCCAGAACCAGATGCAGTGGTGTCACGTCTTCCTGGGGGAACGTACAAACCACTCTTGTCATTCTTGTTCTTCCAACTACCTTGGTCCTTGTTTCCAGATTTATCATAGTAGTTCCGACCTTGGTTTCCTTGGGCATTGCCTCGGAACCCCCCCTGGTTGTTCAAGTAGTTGGCTTCTTCTTCCGAATCAGATTCGTCTCTTCCTTTTAACGCTACAGCTTTAACTTTTTCGGTCTTCCCTAATAATAGATGCTTTGTAAGAAGATCCACCTGTGTCTTCATGTGCGCCATATCTTGATTACGTTCTTTTTCTCTTGTCCTTTGGTATGCAGTCATGCCAACAAATATAGTAGGGCTTGCTACCTCAGAATCCCTGGTATGCCAAGCTCTACTTTGCTTCGTCATCCAATCTAGCATATTGCTTGCCTGCCCAAAGGTGAGGTCCATAAATGATCCTCCAGCCGCATTATCCACCACTGGTTTAGTTATTGAATTTAAGGCTCTGTATAGTATCTCCATTAGGTGGACATTGGTCATGTGATGGTTCGGGCACCTCATAAGCTTCGTCTTGAACCTCTCCCATGTTTCATGAAGAGCTTCGGTTGGAAGCTGCCGAAAGTTGCTGATTTTATCTCTTACTTGTGCTCTTTTGGATGGCGGAAAGAATCTTTCTAGGAAAGCGTCTCTCAATTGCCTCCAATTTGTAATAGAATCAGGAGTCAGCCCATTCAACCATAGAGTTGCCTCCCCAGACAGAGACAATGGAAATAGGCGTAATCGAATTGCATTCTGACCAACGCCAGGATTGTCAAACGATTTGCATGTAGAAATAAAGTTGATGAGATGCATATTCGGATCATCGCCTGCTAGTCCACCAAATAATCCCTTGAGTTGCAATAACTGAATCATGGTGCTTGTGATGTTGAACTTGGCTCCGGGTGCCAATGGTGGAGGAATAATGGCTCCTGTGGCTCCGGCTCCATCAAGATCATCATCATCATCGTCGAAAGCTGGTTGTACAGGTCGGCGTTCATGCCTAAACCTTGCTTGACGATCTCTTCTGTTGGCAGGTGTTGCGATCTCAGCAGCATGCCTAGGGTTTAGTAACTCGTCATCACCTAGGTCCTCGTCGTCAGGATTTATTGTTTGCCCAGGATTATCAATATTCTGTTGATGTACTTGAGCAGCGGCTAGAGCAGCTAGTCTCGCCTGTTTCTGTTGAGCAGCCATCCTTTCAATTTCGTGTTGTGCCTCAATTCTGCCAATACGTTGTGGTTCAGGATTGATAGGTAATAACGGTTGACCAGAACTTCGAGTATGGGGCATGCACTGAATAAAAACCTGCAGAGAACAAAAATAAAAACTAAAAGTAAAAGTACGATAATCTTTGACCAAAGGGTCTAGTAATTATCACAAACTTAATTGACACTCGTATTCCCCGGCAACGGCGCCAATTTTTGATAACGCTCAATCTACAACTCTCGTAAGAGTGTAAAGCGGTCGTTGTCAAATATATAACCCAACTGGGTTGGGTATCGATCCCACAGGGAAAAGCCGGTCAATAAGTAAGCAAAGATTATTAGAATTTTGGAGCAAGTCTCGTGAAAGGGGGGATTTTAACGTGCAAATAATGTAATCAAAATAGTAAAGTAAAAACAGAAAATAGCAAAGTAAAAAGAAAGAATGTTTAGTAAGATGTAAAACAATGAGAATTGAGAGTTGGGGTTATGTCCACCTTATGAGTTATACGTCTCTATTGGCTATGAGTTATGCGGAATTCAGACATGCATGTGCTTATAGAGAATTGTATTCTATGGTAAATCCAAGCGTCTTTCGACCTTAACAAGGACTATTTCACTTTAACTCTTTCGAGCTTAAAGTGTGTCTAACGGTACAAATTCTCCAAGAAGTTAATCCAGTTACGACACTAACTTCTTAACAGGGGTTGGTGCCCTATTACCTTGACATTATCTCTTTTCCAGACATATAACTTTTCTTTCGAACAAGTTAATGCTATACTGGCGTTATTCCATGCATCTGCAGCCACAAGAACTTGCATTAAGATGAAGAGAATAATGATATAAGCAACACACGTGTCACGAATTCACAAACTCATAGCCTTAGATAGTATCTCATAAGGCTTCCATAACCCCAACAGAGGAGTTTAGTTACCCATAAGTGCGAAGGAAATCGCAATAGACATTATTATTATACCACAATAAAGATCTCGTGTAGTAAGGTGTGGTGTGGCGTTTTTAGGCGTGAACTCCCTTGCAAAGTAACGTTATCTTGTTGTGGAAATTAAGAATTGAGTAGATGAATAGAAGAAGAATAAAAAGTAGAATTAATGGAAGAATTATAATTCAAGTTGTAAGTTGTGGAATAAGAAGTAGAATGAGAATGATAAAAATCTCTAGCAAAATAGGGTATTTATAATACCCCTATCCTATTCCTACTAAGCTAATGCATTACTTAACCCAATCCTACTAGGTTAATGTATCATTATCCTAATCCTACTAAGTTACTGCTAGTCCCCAAAGTCTTCAGAATTGCTGTTTTTGCCCGGGACAGATTTTCCATGCGCCACTTTTGGTCCTTGGCGTCCAAGATTCCCCTTCCTTCCTTCGTGAAGCTTTCTTTGGCGTCAAGTTATCCATAAAATGCTGAATTCTGCATCATTTATACCTGAAAACTTGCTAATCATGTTCGTTAGCTCACTTACAGGAAAAAGGACTAAAAGTGCATGAATTATATATTTTGTCCTCAAAGCTTAGCTAAAATATGGGTAAAATATAGTACTTTAGGCGTGTAAATTCGCCTATCATCAAATAGACATAAAATGATAAACTATTTTTTAATATTTTAAATTAACTTGACATCTTATATGAAACCACTTAAAAAATTCACAATTATTTATTATAATAATTTTATTATATTACTTCTAATTAGTAGAATAGAAGAAAAATATTATAAATCACAATAATTAAAAACTTAGGTTATTTAAAAAAATATAATTAATTATCAATGCCACAGGAGTTTGAACAACCTAAAATATTGTTATACAAATTTCATCAATCGAAATATAATAATATATGCCTAATTTAGAATTTATCAACTAAACAAATGAAAGTTTTAATTAAATGATAGAATTATACATAACATAGAATTTTTAAGGATCAACATTGGGTCGTACGTAGCACGGCATAAGCCGACTAGTCTATATAATAAGAGTGAATGAGAAAAATATAACTGCCTATCAATGCCACAGAAGTTTGAACAACCTAAAATATTGTTATACAAACTTCATCAATATAAATATAATAATATATGTCTAACTTAGAATTTATCTACCAAACAAATGAAGGTTTCAATTAAATGATAGAATTATAAATAACGTAGAATTTTTAAGGACCAACATTAGGTCGTGTGTAGCACAACGTAAGACAAATAATTAGTCTATAATATAACAGTGAATGGGAGAGCATCTTAGGGTCGTGTTGCTTGCCGACCATTTAGCTGTTTGCTCCGTGATTTTCTATATCACCCCAAAATAATTATTATATGTCATTTAAATATTAAAAAATTAATAATATTTAATAAAAAATAAAATAGACATTTATGACATGTCTTCTTCAACTGCTTCAATCGTAATTTTATTATATCACCCCTAATCAATTATTATAAGCCATTTAAGTATTAAAAAAATTAATATTAAAAATTATTATAAATTCATCTAAGTATTAAAAAATTAATAATATTTATCGTTAAATTAACTTGACGTATTATATGAGTCCACTTAATTTTTTTCAACAACTACATTTTTATAATAAATTATTATAAAGTCATCTAAGAATTAAAAAAATAATAATATTTATTGTTAAATTAACTTGACGTTTTATACGAGGCCTACTTAATTTTTTCCCACAAATATTTTCTTATAATAACTTTGGTAGATTACTTCTAATTAATTATTATGAATTATTTAAGATATGTCTGTTTCGTTGCTACAATTATGATTTTATTTCACTCCTTATTAATTATTATGCCATCTAACAATTGTGCTACTTAAATCGGAGTAGAAGAAAAAGTATTATAAATCACAATAATTAAAAAATTAAATTATTTAAAAAATATAATTGACTATCAATGCCACAAAATTTTGAATAAAGAGAGTAACATATAGTATTATTTGAAAATTAAATAAAAAGTATTATAAATTACAATAGTTAACAGCTTAAAATATTTAAAAATAATTTAATTTGTTATATATTTTTTAGAAAATAAATACAAAAATTATAAATCACAATAATTAACAACTTTAAAAATTTAAAGGTCAATTTGTCTGCTTTGGCACAAATTCATTTGTCTTTTCCCTTGCCTTCATTTTTTTCATCCATTTTAATTTTTTGTCTTACTTTTTTAATTTGCTATATATTTTTAAAAAATTCTGTAAATCATAATAATTAATAACTTAAAAATTTTAAAATACATAAAATATTTATCTGACTATCGAAATTATATCAATGTGTTTAAATTGAATTACAATATTTAATAACTTAAAATATCTAAAACAAAAATCTGTTATATCTTCCAAAACAAATACGTAAATAATACTATAGATCACAATAAGTAAAAACTTTAAAAAAATTAAAATACAAAATATTTGGTTGGCTCTCGAAATTATCAACGCCGCTCAAATTGGAATAGTTAAAAATATAATTGATTATCAATGACATAGAAGCTTGGACAAGAACAGTAATATGTATTGTTTGAAAAATCACATAAAAAGAGTAATATAAATTACAATAGTTAACAACTTAAAATATATAAAAAATGTTTAATTTGTTATATATTTCAAAAAAAAAAATACGTAGAAAAATACTATAAATCATAATAATTAACAACCTAAATTTTTTTAAATATATAAAATATTTGGTTGATTCTTGAAATCATATCAGTGCCTTTTTTTTTTTATTTTTTTAAAGAAATTTTTGGGGGTTGACCAGTACCCCCAAGCTTTTTCATTTAACCACAAGAGAAAATGTACATAGAGAGGGGCATAAACCTAGCCTCAATTTCTGCAACAACATATGAAATAATGAGACTAAACAGGGGTTACAACCACAAGGGAAAATGTACATAGAGGGGGGCATAAACAGGGGTTACAATATACAAGTATGTTAAAACTAATATGACATGCTTATGCCTTCTTTCCAGTTCTTGCCATGCACTAAGATGGTTCATGTTGCTTGTTCAACTTCCTTCTTCTGAAGCTCAGCATGCCCAATTTATCTAGTTGAAAATATCCTGCTACTGCTGATGGGAGCTGGAAACTATGGAAATAATGTTTTGGCTGGTCGAATTAGTGGCTAACTTTTGATAGAGCATCTGTTATAAAGTTAGCTTCTTTGTATACATATCTACAAATACATAGGTGAAGTTGTGAAATGAGCTTCAGTAAGGATTCCACAAGGGGTTGTAGGTGCCACGGTACTGGTAGTTATTCCCTTATCTATCTGACCGGAAGCTCAGAGTCCACCTTCATCACAACCTGCTGTATACTATTACTCAAAAACCAAGATAGATCCCATATAACAGCTTCCACCTCTACTAGGTTATTAGTCCTCTGTACTAAGGGAGCAGCATAAGCATAAATGAGATCACTATTATGATCTCTAATAACCCCTTTGCACCAATCCTTCCAGAATTAATGAGTGTACTACCATCAGAATTTAATTTGACCATTGGAGCTAGTGGTTTAGTCCAATACACAGTTGTGACTTTTGTCTCCTGGCTACATTTCTCCATATAAGCTACCAGGTTGGACCAACCAGAAGGCCAGGGGATATAAGGAAATGCATTGTAAAGCAAAAGGGAAATATCTTTGTAAATCAGAAATTTGACTCTGGCTAATTGGGGCTGCTTGTCACCATATTTAACAACACACCTGTTCTTTCACAAGTTTCAGGAAAATATAATTGAAAAGGCCTGAAACTCCAGGTTATGGGCTCTATTGTATGCTCTAGTTTTCCACCACTTCAACAACAGGTTCTTGATTGAGGCAGGGACATAAGTAATTCCCATAGTTGAAGAGAAATATTTCCATATATGGTTTGCAAAGGGACTCTAAACAAAATATCAGTGCCTTTTAAATTGAAAGAGAAAAAAGATATTATAAATATCAATAATTAAAATCTTAAATTATTTTAAAAATATAATTGACTATCAATGCCACAAAAGTTTGAATAAGAAAAGTAACATGTATTATTTTAAAATTAAATAAAAAGTATTATAACTTACAACACTTAATAATTTCTAAATTCTATTTGTGCCGCATAAATTGAGATAAAATAGCATATAGCACGGGTCCTCGACATCTAGTCTATATAATAAGAGTGAATGAGGACAAAATGGGGAGGTTAGGGTCATTTTTTTAAAAAATAACAAACTCCTCAAAGTTTCATTTATTATTATTTGAGGAATTTTCTAGAATTACCTATATTTATTTAAAATTTATGTTAAAAAATACTATACATTACAATAATTAATGTTAAAATATTTAAAAGGCGTGATAAAAAATTGACGGCTTCTCAAAATTTTCACAGTGTTGCTTAAATTGGGATAACTATTTGAAAATGATATAAAAAATATAAATAATAATAATTAACAACTTAAAATATTTAAAAGATATATGAAAAATAAGAATGAGAGGAGCTTGAGATCAACTTTCAAAAATGATAAATAAGCTCCTCAAATTCTCACTTATATATTTTTGATGAGCTTAGAGTTAGTCTGGAAAAGGACTAAGAGTGAATGAGAAGCTTAGGGTCATTTTTTAAAAGTGACAACTAAGCTTCTCAACATTCCACTAATTATTATTTGAGGATTTTTCAAGAATTACTTATATTTATTTTTAATTTATGCAAAAAATACCATACATTACAATAATCAATTTTAAAATATTTAAACGACATGATAAAAAAATGATTGTTTCTCAAAATTTTTGTGATGCTGCATAAATTGGGATAATTATTAAAATGATGTTTAAATACTATAAATCATAATAATTAACAACTTAAAATATTTAAATGACATTACTCTATATAATAAGAGTGAATGGGAGAGAAAGTGAGCAACTTCCGGTCGTCCTGCTTGTCGATCGTTTAGCTGCTTGCTCCGTAATTTTACTATATACCCCTAATTAATTATTATATATCATCAATGTATTAGAAAATTAATAATATTTTTAAAAAACTAAAATAAATATTTATGACATGTTTGTTTCCGCTGCTTTAACTATAATTTAACTATATCGCCTCTAATCAATTATTATAAGTTATTTTAGTATTAAAAAATTATCATAGAACCATTTAAATATTAAAAATTTAATAATATTTAATGTTGAATTAACTTGACGTCTTCTATGAGGTCCACTTAAATTTTTTCCACAAATATTTTTTTATAATAATTTTGTTATATCACTTCTAATTAGTCATTTTAAGTTATTTAAGACATATCTACTTCACTGTTTGAATAATGATTTTACTATATCATCCTATTTTATTATTACGGCCATCTAAGCATTGTGTCACTTAAATTGGAATATAAGAAAAAGTATTATAAATTAAAATAATTAAAATTAAATTATTTAAGAAATATAATTGACTATCAATGCCAATAAATTTTGGATAGGAAGACTAACATATATTATTTGAATATTAATAAAAAGTATTATAAATTCTAATAGTTAATATCTTAAAATATATATATAAAAAATTAATCTTTCATATATTTTTAAGAAAATACATAAAAATTACTATATAACACAATAATTGAAAACTTAAAAAATTTAAAGGTTAATCTGCCTGCTTTGGCACAACTTCATTGGTCCTTTTCCTTGCTTTCATTTTTTTCATCCATTTTAATTTGTTTGTCTTATTTTTTTAATTTGTTATAGATTTCAAAAAAAAAAAACCAAAAAAATTCAAGCAAATCACAATAATTAATAAAATTAAAAATTTAAAAGGTATAAAATATTTGGTTGACTCTCAAAATTATATCATTGTCACTTAATTTGTAATGAAAGAAAAATATTATAAATCACAGTAATTAAAATTTAAACTATTTTAAAAATATAATTGACTATCAATGCCATAATTTTTTTGACAAGGAGAGTAATATATATTATTTAAATATAACATAAAATATATTATAAATTAAATATTTAACGACTTAAAATATCTAAAAAAATTAATCTGTTATATATTCCAAAAAAAATATGTAAGAAATATTATAGATCACAAAAGTTAACACCTTAGAAATTTAAAAGATATAAAATATTAGGTTGACTCTAAGAATTATATCAGTGCCACTTAAATTGGATAGTTAAAAATATAATGGAATATCAATACCAAAAAGTTTTGGACAAGTAGAGTAACATGTATTATTTAAAAATTACATAAAACGTATTATAAATTATAATAATTAACAACTTAAAGTATCTAAAAAACATAATATGTCATATAACGATTTAAATTTTGTAATGATATAAAATATTTGGTTGACTTTAAAAATTATATTTGCGCCACTTAAATTGAATTATAAAAATGTATTATAAATATCAATAATTAAAAACTTAAATTATTCTAAAAATATAATTGACTATCTATGCCACAAAAGTTTGAACAAATAGAGTAATATGTACTATTCAAAAATTATATAAAATGTATTATAAATTACGACAGTTAACAACTTAAAATATCTCTGAATGAGGAGCTTAGGATCATTTTTTAAAAATGAAAATTAAGCTCCTCAAAGTTTCATTTATTATTATTTGAGGACTTTTCTAGAATTACTTATATTTATTTAAAATTTACATAAAACATTACTGTACATTACAATAGTTAATGTTAAAATATTTAAAAGGCATGATAAAGAATTGATTGCTTCTCAATTTTTTTGCACTATTGCTTAAATTGGGATAGCTATTTAAAATGTTATAAAGATACTATAAATAATAATAATTAACAACTTAAAATATTTAAAAGACATATAAAAAATAAGAACGAAAGGAGCTTGAGATCAACTTTCAAAAATGATAACTAAGCTCCTAAAAGTGTCACTTATATCTTTTTGATGAGCTTAGAGTCAGTCTGGAAAATGATTAAGAGTGAATGGGGAGCTTAGGGTCGTTTTTTAAAAATGACAACTAAGTTTCTCAACGTTTCATTTATTATTATTTGAGGATTTTTCAAGAATTAATTATATTTATTTTTAATTTATTTAAAAAATACTATACATTACAACTATTAATTTTAAAATATTTAAAATACATGATAAGAAAATTGATTATTTCTCAATTTTTTTGTGATGTTGCATAAATTGGGATAATTATTTGAATGATGTTAAAAATACTATAAATAATAATAATTAATAACTTAAAATATTAAAATAGCATTACTCTATATAATAAGAGTGAATATGAGAGGGAGTGAGAAGTTTCCGGTCGTCTTGCTTGTCGACCGTTTATCTGCTTGCTCCATAATTTTACTATATCGCCCCTAATTAATTATTATATGTCATCTACGTATTAGAAAATTAATAATATCTAAAAAAAGTAAAATAAACATTTATGACATGTCTATTTCAACTACTTTAACCATAATATAACTATATTGCCACTAATCAATTATTATAAGTTAGTTTAGTATTAAAAAATTAATATTAAAAAATTATCATAAAATTATTTAAGTATTAAAAAATTAATAATATTTAATGTTGAATTAACTTGATGTCTTTTATGAGGTCCACTTAATTTTTCTTCCACAAGTATTTTTTTTAAAAATAATTTTGTTATATCACTTCTAATTAGTTACTATAAGTCATTTAAGACATATCTACTTCGCTGTTTCAATCATGATTTTACTATATCATCCCTAATTAATTATTATGGTCATCTAAGCATTGTGTCACTTAAATTGAAATAGAATAAAAGGTATTATAAAATACAATAATTAAAAAATTAAATTATTTAAGAAATATAATTGACTATAAATGCCAATAAATTTTGGACAGTGAGAATAACATATATTATTGAAATATTAATAAAAAGAATTATAAATTATAATAGTTAATAATTTAAAATATCTATAGAAAAATTTAAGTTTTCATTTATCTTTAAAAAAATATGTAAAAAATACTATACAACACAGTAATTGAAAACTTAAAAAATTTAAAGGTTAATTTGCCTGCTTTGGCACAAATTCATTGGTCTTTTTCCTTGCCTTTATTTTTATCATCCATTTTAATTTGTTTGTCTTATTTTTTTAATTTGTCATATATTTAAAAAAACAAAAAAATCATGCAAATCACAATAGTTAATAACTTAAAAAATTTAAAAGGTATAAAATATTTGGCTGACTCTAGAAATTATATCATTGTCACTTAATTTGTAATGAAAGAAAGGTATTATAAATCACAATAATTAAGAATTTAAACTATTTTAAAAATATAATTGACTATCTGTGCCACAATTTTTTTGACAAGGAGTGTAACATATATTATTTAAAAATAACATACAATATATTATAAATTATAATATTTAACGGCTTGAAATATCTATTATAAATTAATCTGTTATATATTCTAAAAAAATACGTAAAAAATACTATAGATCACAATAATTAACATCTTCAAAATTTAAAAGATATAACCATCAGTATGGGGTGAAAAACTGTGCTAAGATCAACCCGAGCACCCAACTCATACTGAAAAGTCTTTCAAAAGTAAGACGTGAACACCAAACCTCGATCCGAAATGATAGATACTAACACACCATGTAGTCGCACAATCTCACGAATATAGATACGGGCCAACCGCTCAGCATTGAAGGAGATCTGAACCAGAATGAAATAAGATGACTTGGTCAATCTATCCATGATGACCCAAACACTATCAAAACCAAGATATGTACGAGGTAAACAAGTCACGAAGTCTATAGTGATCCGTTCCCACTTCCACTCAAGAATAAGTAACTGCTGAAGCAATCCACCAGCCTTAAATACTCAGCCTTTACCCGCTAACAACATAAACAATGAGCCATGAAATCCATTATATATCACCTCATATCACCCCACTAGTAATGCTATCTCAAGTCACGATATATCTTAGTCACACCTAAATGGATAGAATATTTGGAACAGTAGGCCTTATCCAAGATCAACTTAAGAATTTGCAATTATTCATAGTTAAAAGCCTCAAATGTATTAGCATCTGCTCATACATCAACACCCTCAACTTAAAAGAATTGCTTGTCCTCAAGCAACTAAAACACAATGAAGAGGATACAGAGTACATTCAGCAGTCAACCATCCAAACATCTTCACCATCTCCAAGGTCAATTAATTTAAAAACAACAACTGTGCATATTATTGAAGAATAACAATGCAACACACAAGAATCAAGATATGGCATCAATTCAACAACAACAACCATGCATGTACCAATATTACACTATCCAAACAAGTTAGCAACTAGCAACGTAACCAGTGTGCCCTCACTGCAAAGAAGTCCCACTCTACTTATATCAGATATCACATATGTAACCATCAAGACAATCAAAAAACACTCACTCTCAGAATGAAGTTCCAATCAATATATGCCAAATACCATAGGCTTGCCCTTATTTTCATTACCAAGATTTTCAGACAGGTCAGCTAGGATCACTATAGGTCTTCTCTTTGGGTTGTAATGTAGGCTAGGGGCTGGTATGATACTCGATGATATTTAAAGTGACTAAGACTCCTTGACACTACACTAGCTTCTGGGGTCTCACTTATTAACCTGTTTCTATTCTTCTCTTTTCTTGATCACACATATTCAGGATGAGTGCGGTCTTTTCTATAATCACTTCTTTTTTTTTCACAACTTTTCTTTTCTTGTTCTTTTCCACCGTACCTAGCTTTTTATTCTTTTCTTTTATTCTACCTTTCTTCATACTCATTTTATATTATGTACCCCTATGATAGCCCCCCTCAACTTAGGCCATTTGCCCAAGTTAAGGTGCACAGTGTCCAAGGAGGACAAGGGCCAAAATAGGTTCATTATGATATAAATGAGGCGGTGATAGGTATAATAAAAAAAGAAATAAGGGATTCAGGCTCAAAATAGAGATCAAGGGATATTATGCATATAGGGAGGTCATTTAGGCTAAAAGTGGCTAATATCAAAATGGCCTATGATCCTTTTCTAACCCCCATCCTTCAATTTAGGTAAGACTAACCGGGCAAGTTCTGGATTCAACATACAAAGAGAACTAAGTAAGATCACACACACACATGGAACACAAGTATATCATAAGTTACTACTTATCTATTTCATGCAATTGTTTAGCAATGATTATCAAGTCACTAGAACTGATACTATAACAAGATGCACAGTGGTCACATTTAGATGCAAATCACACAGTTAAACAATCAGACATTTGAAAGGTGTTTACAAAATAACAAAACCATGTTAATTGCCTCAGGTGCTTGTATTTCTTCTAGTCAACTACAAAATGTTACAACAATAGTTCACCCTACACCCTCAACTTAAAATCAAAGAAAAACTGAACTAAGGGTTAGGGTATACCTGGAGTAGATCATGTATGGGGATCATGGGTTGCCTCCCATGTAGCACCTGATTTAACGTCGCGGCATGACTCAGGTATCTCGATTACTTCAGACTTCATCGAGATAAATAGTAGCAATACTTTTAATCAAGTCTTTTGGACCGATATAAAGTTTAACTCGTTGGCCATTAACCTTAAAGATGTTGCCATTTTTATTTTCAAGTTCTACTACTTTAGATGAGCAGACTTGACTAACTCTAAATAGGCCTGACCACTTGGATTTAAGCTTACCTGGGAACAGTTTGAGTCTGGAATTGAACAGAAGCACCAAGTCACCTTTTTGGAAATATCATTTCTCGATCCTCCAATCATGATACTTTTCATGTTTTCTTTGTATAGGTCTTCTCTTTCATATGCCCTGAGACGGAATTCATCTATTTCACCAGTTGTCCCAGTCTTAGCTCTGATGCCTCCTTCTAATTAAAATTTAACCTTTTGAGTGCCCATAAAGCCTTGTGCTCCAGCTTTATTGGTAAGTGGCATAATTTTCCATAAACTAACTGAAATGGTGACATGCCAATGGGTGTCTTGATAGCGGTTCGATATGCCTATAAGGCATCATCGAGTTTTCAAGACCAGTCTTGCCGACTAGCATTCACCATTTTGGCTAGGATGGCTTTAATCTCTCAATTTGACACCTCTACTTTCCCATTAGTTTGTGGGTGATATGGAGTGGATACTCTATGCTGTTTCACCCCATATTTTGCTAAGGCATCTCAAAATACTTTTTTGCAAAAATGAGATGCTCCATTGCTTATAATAGTACGTGGTACTCCAAAGCGAGAGAAAATGTTCTTCTTGAGAAAAGCAGCAACCCTATTTCCTTTATTATCAAACAAAGCAACAACTTTGATCCATTTTGAGACATAGTCAATAGAAACTATAATATACTTCATCCCATATGAGCTTACAAAAGGACCCATGAAATCGATGCCCCAAACGTCAAACAATTCCACTTTAAGCATCTTAGTCAAAGGCATCTCACGTCTTTTGGAGATTGACCCCTGCCTATGACATTGGTCACATTTCAGCAAGAACTCATGAGCATCTTTGAACAATGTTGGCCAATAGTAGCCACTCTGCAACACCTTTCTATCCGTTCGATCACCTGCATGGTGACCTCCAACTGGGGAAGCATGACATGCTTCCAATATATACAATATATCCACTTCTGGCACACATCTCTTTATAATATTATCAGCACATCGCCAAAAAAGATTTGACTCATCCCAAAAGTAATGTGTCACATCATTAAGGAATTTCTTTCTTTGATGGAAAGAAAGGTTTTTTGGAATGACCTCAATTATAACATAATTTGCGAAATCAGCGTACCGAGGTATTTTCTCCATAGAAGCAACCAAGATCTCCTTATTAGGAAATGCATCATTTATTTTCATTTGATCATTAGTTGCGTGCTCACCTTCCATTCTAGATAGATGATCCACAACTTGGTTTTCACAACCCTTCCTATCTTTGACTTCAAAGTCAAATTCTTATAGCAGCAACACCTATCTAATCAACCTTGGTTTTGCATCATTCTTAGCCATCAAATACCTCAAGGCTGCATGGTCAGCGTGGACCACCACCTTGGCCCCATCTAGGTAAACCCTGAATTTCTCAAGAGCATACACTACAACCAAGAGTTCCTATTCAATGACGGTATAGTTTTTTTGTGCTCCATTCAGTGCTTTACTGGCATAATATATTGGATAAAACAGTTTGTCCTTCTTTTGTTCCAATACAGCTCCATGGACAACACCCCTTCCATCACACATGATCTCAAACAGTTTTGACCAGTCTAGTGCAACAATGATAGGTGCCTCAACTAGCTTCTTTTTAAGGTATTCAAATGCCTTCAAGCAATCATCATCGCAGGAGAACTTCACTTCTTTCTCCAAAAGTTTGCAAATTGGATTTGCAACCTTCGAAAAGTCTCTTATAAACCTCCGATAAAAGCCAACATATCCAAGAAAACTACGTACTCCCTTCACTGAAATAGGAGGTAGTAGTTTCTCGATAACTTCAACCTTGGCTCTTGCTGAAATTTTGTGCCCGAGAATGATGCCTTCCTTTACCATAAAATGGTATTTCTCCCAATTAAGCACCAAATTGTATTCAACACATCGTTCCAAAGCCATACTCAGGTTTGCCAAACACAACTCAAACGAATCTCCCACCATAGAGAAATCATCCATAAACACCTCTAAGGTTTCCTCCACCATATATGAGAAAATAGACATCATGCACCGTTGAAAAGTAGCGGGTGCATTACATAGCCCAAACGATATCCTCTTAAATGCAAAGGAGCCACATGGGCATGTGAATATCGTCAGAAGAAATACAGATTTGGTTATATCCAAAATAACCATCCAAGAAGTAATACTACCCCCTTTCGGCCAATCGATTAAGTATTTGGTCCATAAAGGGCATCGGGAAGTGGTCTTTCGAGAAGTGGTCTTTCAAAGTCCATGAGTTTAGTTTTTGGTAGTCCATGCAAAATCTCCACCCAGTTATAGGCCTGAATAGAGTCAACTCATGTTTTTCATTTGTAATAATAGTCATGCCCCCTTTTTGGGCACGCATTGAACTGGGCTCACCCATTTACTATCAAAAATTGGGTAAACCACTCCTGCATACAACCACTTAATAATTTCCTTCTTAACTACCTCTTGCATTGGTGGGTTATGACAGCATTGGTTCTCGATGGTTGGAGTACAATCTTCCTCAAGTTGTATTTTATGCGTGCAAATGCTAGGAGGAATGCCAATAATATCTGTGATAGTCCATCCTATTACTCTTTTGTACCTCTGAAGTACTGAAATAAGTGCTTCTACCTGCTGCTCTCCCAAATTAGCTATAATAATAATGGGTAGCATGTTTGTTTTCTCCAAAACACGTACCTTAAATGCCTTGGTAGTTCCTTTAATTCCAACACGGTGGCTCTTCAATGGATGGCTTAGCCGATGGTGTTGGTTGATTATCAAGATCAATATCTAGCTTCTTAGGAGTATAAGAGTATGAACCCATTCCTAACAAAGTACAAATAGTCTCTTCATACTCCTCAATACCTTCACGATCAAAATTCATCAAAAATACAGCTAAAGGCTCGACAATAAGTTTCTCCTTTATTGAAACCTACTTCTTATCCTCATAATATACATCAAAAATTGAGAACACACTCAAATTGCACCACCTCATCATTCATTCTAAATAAGAGCTCATTAGCTAACAAATCAATCAACACACTTCTGGTTGCGAGAAAAGGTCGACCCAAGATTATGGGCACCTCGAAGTCCACCTCACAATCCAAAATAACAAAATCTCCAGGAAATATGAAGCTAGCTACCTTTACCAATACATCATACAAAATACCAATAGGTTATTTTACTGACCTATCCACCATCACGAGTTGCATGTTGGTGGGTGTGGGATTTCCCAAACCATCTTTTTATATACAACCTGCGACATTAGATTAATGCTCGCTCCCAGATCACATAAGGCGGCCTTAGCGAATTCTAGAGACCAAATCGTACAAGGAATTATGAATGCTCCTGGGTCTGCCTTCTTCTGCATGAAGGACCTCATAGAAATAGCGCTACAATGATAGATATTATCCTTCGGTTCATATCTCACCGCTCTTTTCTTGATCATAAGGTCCTTCATGAATTTAGCATACCCTGGCATTTGCTCGAGTTCCTTCACCAAAGGCACATTTATTGTTAACTGCTTCAACATTGCCATGAATTTACTAAATTTCATGTTGTCAACCTTCTTTTTCAATCTTTAAGGAAAGGGAGGTGGTGGTCTTGGGAGAGTTTTCACCACTACTTCCTTATCCTTCTCTTTTCCTTCTTCCGAAACATCATCAGAACCATCCAGCTTCCCAGACTCCACTGGACATTCTTCTTTGGGTTCATCATCTACTTCAGTCACATCTTCAATCAAACTTTTTCCTACAGAAGGTCCAGGTAATATTTTACCACTCTTAGTGGTAATTGCCATACATGAGTCATCACTTTGCGTATTCTGAACTGTATCACTTAGTAACGTTCCACTCTTCCTCTGGTTCAACGCTACTAAGTGTTGGCTTATTTGCTGTTCCAGATGTTTGATCGAAGTAGAGTGCAAATTTACCAACTAACTCATAAAGGACAAATTGGTCTTCATGGTAGTCACCCCTGAGTTGGTAGCCTCCACTTTCTTTAATAATTTAGCCATCATGTCCTCCAGGGACACCTTTTTAGAACTTGTTGTAGCAGCCTCACGATTTTCAGGAGGGACATATAACCCGCTTTTATCATTGTTGCTCCTCCAATTACCTTGCTCCTAGTTCTTATATCCAACCTTGTCATAATATGTCCGACCTTGATTTCCTTGGTTATTTCCTCAAAAACCCCCTTGATTATTTACATAGTTTGCCTCTTCTTCTGAGTCAGACTCTACTTTTCTTTGCGATCCCACAACCTTCACTTTCTCAGTTTTACCAGATAGTAAACGCTTGGTTAGTAAGTCCATCTACGTTTTTAGGTAAGCCATGTCTTGATCACATTCCTTATCTCTTCTACATTGTTCCACAGTCATACCAACAGAAATAGTGGGGCTTGCTACCATAGAGTCCCTAGTATGCTATACCCGACTCTGTTTGGTCATTCTCTCAAGCATTTCTGAAGCCTTTGGGAATGTAAGATCAATAAATGAACCACCAACCGCATTATCTATAATCAGGTTTGTCATAGAGTTAAGATACCTGTACAAAGTCTCCATCAAGTGTATGTTCGTCATGTTGTGGTTATACAATTAGGTGTCAGCTAATTAAGCCACAATATTGCCTCCCCAGACAGAGACAACAAAAACAATATCAAATGGATAACATTCTGACCCACTCCTGGGTTATCAAAAGATTTACAAATGGTGAAAAAGTTTACCAGATGCAAGTTCAGATCATCCCCAGGAGGAAGGCCATCAAACAACCCCTTCAGATTAAGGAGTTGAATCATAGTACTCATAATGTTGAATTTCCCCCAAGGTGCTAACGGTGGAGGAATAATTGCACCTGTTGCACCTGCTCTATAAATTGCATCATCATCATTATTGAGGTCATACTGGACTGGCTGGTGATCTTGCCTTCCTTAGAATGGATGGTTCCTATTAGCATTACGCTGTACTAGTGCAGCTATTTGCTCTGCACACCTTGGGTTACCTGGGTTTAGCAACACCTCATCTCCCAAGTCGTCATCCTTAGGATTTGGATGCCGTAATTGTTGACCATCATTCTGGACATTCACCTGAGCTCTAGCTAAGGCTTCTAACCTGTCAGCCTCCTACTGGTCTGCTATTCTACCAATTAGTTGCGGTTCCAGATTAAATGATAATAATGGTTCTCCGGAACTTTTGGTTCTTGGCATGCACCATAAAAGTACTGTAGCAAACAAAAACAACAAATAAACATAAAACTAGGAAACTTGAATAACAGTCAATTAGCGCACACAACTTCAATTTACAACTGTATTCCCCGACAACGACACCATTTTTGATAATGCTCAAACTATACCTCTCTAACTAGAATATAAGTGATTGTTGTCAATATGGTGTGAATTTGAGTTATCTGCGGGTTAATTAACTGATAGTTATCAGTTTCCTACGAATGGGTTTTTTTGGAAAGGTAACAAATAATTACTTCTCAATGCAGTGTTTAAAATTAATATGATAAGGAAAACAAGAGTTATGTTCGCTATGGGTGTTGGGATTTGACAGACGCTAGTAATGGTTCATGATTCTTATAGTAGGTAGGAACAACAGACTATCCTTGTTGAATTTATGTATAAATGTTTCTCAACCTATTTAGACATTTAACCACCTAATTCTCTCTAACTTGGGGAATTTATATTTCATAATAGGATGTTATCTCAAGTTAATTAATCTTGTTACAACATTAATTATTGAATGAAAGTTTGATGCTTCCAAGTCCCTGTTGATAATTCACTTCTTACTAGGATTGATTTCTTATCTCAAGAAAATAACCAGTAAGGAGGGCCTGTTGTTTGCAACCAATAGTCAGAGTATAAAATAATGGAATTAACAAGAAGTTTCTACCACCGTTAGAATCTTGAACACTTAGTTATGTTACAAACCCAAACTCATAGATCCCACAACTCGGGTTAAGGGAATTTAGCTACTCATAATAAAATAATCAAGACAACAAGTTGAATTCATAGTTTGATATATGAACTTACAGCAAGATGAATAGCAACAAGTGTTTCTCAGATTTGATTCACAGTAGAAAATCCCAAAACAATTGGAATAATCTCTCCAAAAATAATTGTAAACTTCAAGTCAGAAAACTAGATAGAAGAGATTCTCAAAATTTCAGATCCCTCATTATTAGAAAACCCTAACATATACTTTAAATACTTCAGCCGATAGGTGCAAGTTTATTTTCGATGCTGCTGACGTTATGGTGAAGTTAGCCGATAGGTGCAAGTTTACACTCATTGGCAAATTCACCAACTCAATGCCTAAAATGGAGGTGATTCGGAAACATTTTATATTGCAAACCCAGCTCACTGGTGGAGTTAAAATTGCCCATTACAATCCAAGACATGTCTACATTGATCTTGATAATGAGCAAGATTACATCACTGTGTGGACTCAACAGAGGATGTACATTGACAACCAGCTCATGCGACTGCAAAAATGGACTCCGACCTTCACTCCCAAGGAAGAAACACCTATTGTTCCGGTCTGGGTCACTCTTCCGGAGCTTCCTTGGCATTTTTATAACAAGGAATTCATCACTTCTTTGCTGTCGCCCGTGGGTAAAACTCTGTATCTGGACACTGCATCTATTCAGAAAACCAGAGGTAGTATGGCTAAAGTGAGGTTGCAAATTAACCTCACCGCTGAGTTACCTCCTCATATCTGGATTGGCTTTGATAAGAATGATCTCACAGTGGGTAAATGGCAAGCAATCCATTATGAAGACATTCTGGCCTATTCCTCGTACTGTAAACACCAAGGACATCTAGTACAGGCCTGTAATGTGAAGCAACGGGATGATGAATACAGGCAACGAAAAGATGCTGATGCAGCAGCCAACTCCAAAGATCAGCAGTTACTGGTCGTCAACAAACAGGTGCTACTAAGGACCCGATCCCTCAAACTGTTGATACTAATAATTCACCAAATTTTTCAGGTGTTAAGGCCGATCATCAACAACAGCAACAACACCAACTTAATCAACCAAGGGAGGAATGGCAAATCCAAAAAAAGAAAAACTTCAAAGGAGTCAATCAAAATACTCAGAAGACCAAGGAAACAACATCACAAAAACAGGTTTATAAACCCACATCAGATACAAACCAGCATGTTAAGTTGCAGCCAAATCAGCAAAGTAAGCAAGGTATTGACTCAATGCTCCATCAACCCCGTCCCAATACTATGATAAGTGCTCTGGTGTCTGCTGCGAAGTCTGGGGGTACGGAAGGGGGATTGAAGGAGAAACTTACTAATCTGCAGGAAGGGGATCCTCAGGGAGGTGGTAGAGCTCATGCTTTGCATGAGCATAGGCTGGTTGACCATAGGATGGACTGTAGAGCCCCTGCTACCTCTTCGCACATCACTCCGGCTGTTCAATCTCAGGCCACTGATTCAATCCCTCATCATGTTCCTCATCGTGTACAACATGTTGGTTCAGCTGATCAGATGCTTTCTGCTCCTATGGTAGCTACTGCTCAGAATAATCAGAACTGCGTACAGATTGTTGACAATGCTAAGGGTCGAACAAATGAGACTATGTCCAGCTTGATAGAATATCAGAATGTGCAGCCTGTTGGTTCTCAGATGGGTCAATGTGAAGTTGCTATTTTTCAGAATGCAGAAGTTGTATTGGCTCATGTGGACAGTGCTAATAAGGATCAGAATACTCAGGAGGCTTGCCTTGGTTCTGGAAATGCTCAATTAGACTGCCAGGTGCTCCAACATTTTGCCACTCAGATGGTTAGTACTACATTGGGTAGCAGGGATCAAAGACAGCATCCTGCTAAAGATGCCAGGGTACAAGCTGATGGTTTTGTCCAGGCTGTCGATCAGCTAGCTCACTGTGATATTGCAGATGCTCGGACTGCTGAATTTGAAAGTGCTCACCTGACCTGTGTTGATAATGCCCATACTGCTGCTCATACTGTTGACTCTACTCTGACTTCTAGGGATCAATTGCAGCAACAGAAAAGGGGTCCTGTTACACTGGGTAGAAGGGATCAAAGGCAGCATCAGCAAAAGGATTCAGTAGTGCTCTCTGGTAGGGTGTTTGGCTCTCATCATGAAACGGGTTCTGAACTGATTGCTGAAAAGGCCAGGGTCCAGCCAACTCAAGCTGATGATGCACAGCATGCTGAATTGGAAAGTGCTCACCTGGATTGTGTTGACAATGCTCACATTGCAGCTCATACTGTTGACTCTAATCTGGGTTTCAGAGATCAATTGCAGAAGCAGCACAGGGGTCCTGTAGTGCTGAATGGTTCTCAAATTCTTGAATGTCCAGAAGATGCATCGACCAAGCTTTCTGCCAGGGTCCAAATGCAGCACCAGCAAGAACTGCTGACTGGTGTGGTGATTGGCTCCCAGCAGGCTAAATGCCCAGAAATTCCTACTGAACATGACAGGGTCCTGTTAGATCAGGTTGCTGGTAGTCACAATGGTCAGGCTTTTGCTCAGATTGCACACTGTAAAGTTGATGATGCTCAGAGTGCTGAAGTTGAAATTGCTCACCTGAATTATGCGGACAATGCTCACAATACGCAGACTGATGGCTTTGGTAAATCTGGTGCTACATACAAAGCTCAGAATCAGTATAATGAGGTTTTTGCTCAGGGACAACAGCTGGGTAATGTTAGCTGTGATACTGAAAATTATCAGCAAGATTATCAGGCCAATGTGTTAGTCGGTAACATTCAGAATAATTGTACTGGTACCACATATGCTAAGCAGTACTGCCAGGTGCTGAACAATGCTCAGGGTTATCAGGCCAAGGCATCATCTACCAACACTTCTACATCTGTAGCCAGCAAAATCACATGCGATAAGAGAAAGACCAGATCAGGAAGTGACTCTCAGGTCATCCCACATGCTGCCCTGGTTCAGCAAAATGCTTAACCAGCTCCGTGTACTTTCAATACTAATCCTACAAGTCCCCCGGATGAAGAGGATGAATATAGAGTAATTGAATCGGAGAACGAAAATGAAATGGACACTCAGTCCATATCAGATGCAGCAGAGGAGGAATATGACAGCGTTCAGTTACCGGAACATGTTGAATTGGATTATCACAGCACTAAGCAGGCAGAGGTTCAGCAGGTTGCGGATAGACAGGGTCTGTCTCCTCGGGGCAGTAAAGAGAAAAGGCATGCCAGAAAACAGTCCAAAAGAAGTACCTCTGCTGATTCCAGCAGACCGATCACCACCAGGTCGCGAAGTCAAGGTGCCCAATGATTCACACTATTTGCTGGAATGCTAGAAGCATCAACACCAAAGGAGCTCTGGAAAGACTCCAACAGAGACTGTCCATAATGTGTCCACGATTGCTATCCTGGAACCTTTTATTGACAACTCTCACCTCAACATCTACAAGAGTCGCCTTCGAATGGAAAATGCATATTGTAATCTTAACGGTAAAATTTGGATCTTCTGGAATCAAGACGTTGACTGCAAAGTACTTGATTCTGATGATCAACAAGTTACCTGTGAGTTCAGCCATGCAGAGCTTCCATTTGCCTTCATTACCACCTTTGTCTATGCCAAGTGTAGTGCTCATCTCCGACGACCTCTCTGGGATAAGCTTCTCCATCATGCAGCTTATCAGGGCCCTTAGTACGCAGTTGGGGACTTTAATGTGATCACTACTACGACAGATAAAAAGGGAGGGGTACCGTATAATATCAACAAAAGTTTTGACTTTCTGAGAGTGATAGAAGCTTGCGGTCTCATAGATCTTGGTTTTCATGGTCAGCAATTCACTTGGTGTAATCAGAGAAATCCAGACGCTAGAGTATGGAAGAGATTAGACAGAGCCATGGTGAATGATAAATGGCTAGAAATCATGCCACACACTTCTATTACTCATCTTCCGTCTGTCGGTTCCGATCACTGCCCTCTACTTATGGAAGTTCAGGAGATTCCACAATCCAACATCAGATACTTCAAATTTCTGCACTGCTGGACAGAGAATCAGACCTTCCTGGATACGGTTAGAGAGTGCTGGAACGGAGATACTACAGGTAATCTCATGTGGACTTTTCATGCCAAGATGAAAAGACTTGCTGCCACCCTTAGCAAATGGTCTAAAAATCAGTATGGAGACATTCATGCGAGGGTTAAACAGTATAAAGGAGAAGTTAGTAGGGCTGAAGAGGAAATGCTCAACCACAACAATGCCGAGAATCGAGCTAACCTACATGCTGTTAATGCTGAATATATTCGATATCTGAAGCTGGAAGAGTCCATCCTAAAGCAAAAAACACAGCTGCAATGGTTTAAGGAGGGGGATACAAACTCCAAATACTTTCATGCAGTCATCCGAGGTAGGAGGTGGAGGTTGTTTATCCACAAAATTTCCAATGAACAAGGTGAATGGATTCAAGGAGAGGAAAACATTGCTAATGCAGCCTGTGCTCACTTCAAGGATATCCTTGCGGCAGAATCTCAGACGGTGAACGAAGCTGCGCTTGATTGCATTCCTACTATAATTACTGATGCTCAGAATCAGGTGCTTTCTGCTATGCCGTCTATTGATGAACTCAAGCAGGTGGTATTTTCCATGAATCCCAATTCGGCTGCCGGTCCAGATGGCATGAATGGAAAATTTTTTCAATCCTGTTGGGACATTATCAAGCGAGATCTGCTTGCGGTTGTTCAGTCCTTTTTCTGTGGGCATCCAATCCCCAAGTACTTTTCTCACTCTTGCTTGGTTCTACTCCCAAAAGTGGATCATCCCAGCAGATTTTCAGAATTCAGACCCATAAGTCTTAGCAATTTTACAAGTAAAATCATTTCTAAGCTCTTATGTCTGCGTCTGGATCCCATACTTCCGGACCTCATCTCTGAGAACCAATCAGGATTTGTCAAGGGCAGAAGTATTTCTGAAAACATCATGCTCGCGCAAGAGATCACCCATAGTATCAAGAAGCCTAAAGCGGGAGATAATGTCGTCATTAAGCTTGACATGGCTAAAGCTTATGATAGGGTTTCTTGGTCTTTTATATGCTTGGTGCTACGGAAAATGGGATTCGCGGAGTTCTTCATTGATATGATATGGAGAATTATGAGCAACAATTGGTATTCTATTATCATCAATGGCGCAAGACATGGTTTCTTTCGATCCTCTCGAGGCCTTAAGCAAGGTGATCCGTTATCCCCTGCTTTGTTTATTATGGGGGCTGAAGTTCTGTCCAGAATGCTGAATAATCTACAGCAGAACCAGCATTATAAGGGTTTCCAAATGGAGTACAGAGGTCCACAAATCAATCACCTCACCTTTGTCGATGATGTGATCATTTTTGCCTCCGGAACCAGAGTCTCTCTTCAGCTGATCATGCAGATTTTGTCAACTTATGAGAGTGTTTCCGGCCATCAGATCAATAGAGAAAAGAGTCATTTTATGATTCCTCACAGCACTCCGCCAGAGATCATTGCAACCATCAGAGATACTACCGGGTTCAATCAAAAAGAGAGTCCAATTACCTACCTTGGCTGTCCATTATACATTGGCAGGCAAAGAGTAAGTTACTTCTCTGATATGATTGATAAAGTAGTAAGAAAAATCAGCGGCTGGCAGTCCAGAATTCTCAGTTTTGGTGGCAGGGTTACGCTGGTGAGACATGTCCTTCAATCACTTCCCATTCACACTCTTGCGGCCATTTCACCTCCAAAGACAATCCTCAATTATATCAAGAAGTTAACTGCTGATTTCTTTTGGGGATGGGACAAGGATAAGAAAAAATACCATTGGGCATCTTGGGAGACACTTGGCTACCCGCTTGAAGAAGGTGGTATCGGAGTGCGACAAATCTCGGATGTGTGTAAAGCTTTCCAGCTCAAACAATGGTGGACTTTCAGAGCTAAGAAAACCTTGTGGGGTGATTTCTTACGGGCCAAATACTGCCAAAGAGCTAATCCAGTTGCCAAAAAATGGGACACGGGCCAATCTCTTGTTTGGAAGCATATGATGACAAACAAAGGCCTTGCTGAAAATTATATAAGCTGGAAGCTGCGATCAGGTAGTTGCTGTTTTTGGTGGGACGATTGGCTTGGAATTGGAGCCTTAGCGTCGCACAGAATTGTGGAAACCAGACCTGGCAGCATCAAAGTATCTCAGTTTTTAATCGATGGCCGATGGAATGAAGAGATGATCAGACAACATGTTTCTCCCCTTTTGGTGCCACAAATTCTGTCCACTCAGTTTCTTTTCCAGGAGGGCGTAGCCGATACACCAATCTGGAAGCCGAATGAGAGTGGTACTTTTACTTGCTCATCGGCGTGGGAGTTAGTTCGAGCGAAGAAGGAAAAGACTCGTCTCAACACCAACATCTGGCATAAAAGCATACCATTTAAAGTATCCTTCCTGCTTTGGAGAGCATTGCGAGGAAAGCTCCCAACTAATGATAGGATCACTCAGTTCGGGAGTACGCTGGTCGACTGTTTCTGCTGCAACCGAACAGCACCTAAAACCATTGATCACGTCTTTGTTTCAGGCCACTTTGCGCGACATATATGGCAGTTTTTCTCCGGGAACCTGGGCAGCAACTATACAGCAGCTCCGCTGCACATTTTTCTCCTCAAATGGTGGGCTACGGAGCATAAAAATGATGCCCACAAGCTGCTGATACATGTCACTCCTATATTCATCTGCTGGAACCTTTGGAAGAACCGCTGTGCTAGCAAATATGGGGGAAAGAAGTCCAATATTGCAAGAGTTAAATTCCTAGTTTTCAAGGACATTTACTTCCTACTTGCTGCTTCTTTCCCTCATATAAGTTGGCCGACCAGCTGGAACGATTTGGTTTCCATTGTTGAAAAATGCAGACATGATGTTAAAGTGACCAGCATTACTTGGAAAAAACCCGCGGCTGATTTCTATAAATTAAACACTGATGGGAGCGCACTACAGAACCCGGGCAGCATTGGTGGAGGGGGTATTCTCCGCGATCATCATGGCAACTTAGTCTATGCTTTCTCCACCCCTTTCGGCATTGGCACGAATAACCAAGCGGAGGTGAAAGCGGCTATCTTCGGAGTCACTTGGTGCATCCAACATGGATATACTAAGCTTATCTTAGAAGTGGATTCTGCGCTTCTTATCCAATGGCTCACTCACCATATCCAACCACCTTGGAGACTTGATACTGACATTCTGGAGCTTCAAAAACTCGTTAGTCAGCTTGAGTCATTTCAGAGTCGCCATGTTTACCGGGAGGCTAACTACACTGCGGATGCCTTGTCTAAGTATAGTCATCACTATGATATTACTCAGCAGTACTACACTCATCAGCAGCTGCCTAGAGCAGCAAAAGGGTACTTTATTCTAGATAAGCTTGGCACGATGAGCTTTCGACGGAGAAAGCTTAAGAGAATAAAGAAACCACCTTGATTCCTCCAACGAAGGCGGTTACTTTCACTGTTACAGGGCAGGTATCGAAATGACTTTAGCATTTCTGCAGTTCCGCGGAATTATATTTTAATATATATAAAAAAAAAAAAAACGAAACTTTTCTTTGTTCTGTATTTCTGCGGAATTCAGATTTTATGTAGTCGTCATGTTAATTTTGATTTTTCTCTTACTTGTAAGGGGAGAGTCTCCCTCATTTATTTATACCTAGATTACTTTGTACCGCGAGGAGTCCTCGTTTATAGGTGCATAGCACTAGGTTCCATTTTTAGTATTGGGGACGAGTCGACTGACTTTCGTGGATCAGTTGACTTGAAACCACCATAGGTTTGGAGGTCAGGTTTATGTCCCCCTCCGTGTACTTTCAGTTTTTTATAATTCGTTTATTAATAATAAGGCTTGGGGGTGCATGGCTCAACCCCTGATCATCTCGGGTCAGAGAGCCCAAAAACTCTCGAACCTCGGATGATACTTTAAAAAAAAAAAATACTTCAGCCTAATTCTGGAAACAAAATCATAGATCACAGTATTTTCTCGGACAGGCGACGACGTGTGTGACGCTTATCAGGAGTTTGATAACTTATCAGGAATGTCGTCAGCTCCTCTTCCCTTTTGACAATCTCTGCCTTAGGTTGACGATGAGACGTGATGGCTTATTAGACATATGATGACTTATCAGAATTATCGTTGCTTCTTCACTTCAAATCTCATTCCCTGCCTAAGCCTAACGATGAGCCTGATGATTTATCACACTTATAATGGCCTATAATAGATATCATCATGAATTCCAGCTAAAGCTCATTCTCTATCTAAGGCTGATGACAACTCTGATAGCTTATCACAAGGCTGCCGACTTATCCCTCTTTACTTGATCAGAAATCAACTCTTTTACTTCCATTATTCCTGGTTCTCTTGTATCTTGACTTTTACTGCAATATCAAATAGAAAACAATAAAAAACCACAAAATTTGATTAAGACTTTGCAATTATTCTTAGTTAAAATCCTTAAATGTATTAGTATCTACTCACACATCATATACTGTGGCCAATAGGAAAAGAAGCCCAATAACAAAAATCCACGGTGGCAAGGTATGCCTACCCTCAACTAAAAACTGTGAACTATCCTCAATGAGCTAGAACAAAGTAAAATAAAGGGAAGTGAGAACATACCTGGGACATACTAAGCTCCTAAATTATGAGCATCCTTAGATGGGGGCATATCTGCTAGAGGAAGCGGTGGTGGTAGCAGTGCACTACTAGATGATACACTCACTACTATAAATGTATGCCTCTACCTATCAATAAATGCAGACTCTATCGAATCATGTCTGATCTTTTTAATGGCCTGGTAATATGGCCAATCAGGGTTCTGCAAGTTATCTATGTGACCTCTCTTGGCCCCAACTGCTGGGACCTCCTCTTCACCCTCTATGATTAAATCAAACTATCTCGGTATGTGTGGAGATGATATTTGGATCATCTGGGGTATAACTAAGAGAGTGGATACTATATGACTCTCTATGAGAGAGTGTACCTCTACTCGTAATACATCAAACTCCCACCCTTATCTGGGATAGATTCGACACCTCTGTCTTTATGAATTGGACTGTAACCTATCTCTCAAACTTATTGAGCTATGTATGGAAGTTGTCATATACCTTGGATAGTACAACTCTCAGTGTAGCCTCCAACCAAGCATCTTCTTACTCAAATCTAATCCTAACACTTGATCTTTTCTACTCATAAAAGGTAGTCATCTCAGTCTTAACAACCCTCACCCTAGCATTGGTATCCCTCTGACTGTCTACTAAGCTCTTCAAAAACTTGCTAAATAGAGTAATCATACCTGAAGTAGGAGATATAGTGGATAGAAGAGTAGGCTCTGAAGGTACACCCACCAGCTCTAAAGTCGAAGCCCAAGCAGAAGAAGTAGCTGGTGTCCCCTCACCTTGCATACTAGAGTTTGGAGAATCTTTCTACTCCTCCTTATCCATATCAATACTAATGCCCACATCACCTAGATGTGCCTCATCAAGCTTTTTGGAAACTGATGGGCCCCCATTCTGGGCCCGTGGTGCTACTGCCTACTCTCTCAATCTCTTAGAAGGTCCTGGGCATGCCAGATCCTTTATAGTCCTTATCTGTGCAGTCATTGTCATAAGTACCCTCTTGTATATGTCTGATATCTCAGGCACACTAGCCTCATCACACAACCTCTAAATCATGCAGGGGAACGACAGATTAGTCAACTCCCCAAATGCTCTACCATGTAACTCATGCTTGAGGATGGCAGGAAAATCAACAATATATTCGACCATAATACAAGAAACCAATGTTTCTCCCTCCCACATTAATGTATTATCCGAAGAAATGGGTATCAGTTGGTAGTTAATCAGAAACTACCAAAACTTGGGCCCTTTTTAATCTCGACATGCCCCTTAATCTATAGGGTTGCATCACCCAAAGGTGAAGTATAACTGGATATCCACCTAGACAACTCAACACTCTCTCGTCGGTACTCAGTCTCCCACATGATATGTTGATCACGTGCGACCCTCAGTTTGTGGTCACACTCAGATGTAGATGCAGGAGGAATGTAATCTGGGCCAAAGATAACTCTATGGATAGTCTCTATCAAAATGTTAACTTTGACCCCTCTAACCAGTGTATGATTAAGCCGTGCCTCGCAAATATCACTAGACGTGGATGTCTGTGCATAGGAAGGTCTTTGATAGCTTGATAGGATGTATAAAATTCTTGTACCATAGCTGGGCTGTAGGAATCAAGTGGCCTAGTCATCCACTCTTGCTGATATCTATAAAATGTCTCCCATAATAGTGGTACTTGATATAGGCCTGATAGGTCAATTCGACACTCCTAATAAATGTACCTTGTAGGCCTGCCTGACTCCCAAACAAGAATTCCAATGGTAAATATCTCCCATACCCCTTCCATACATCACCTCTGATGTCTCTTCTGGAGGTGCATCTGAGGTATGTACGGAAGCGGGACTCTGCTTCGTATTTTACTAATGCATTGTGGATAGCCTTCTCTATACCCTTCTCAGAATAGGGTACATCTGTCTACTGTATAGGAGTTATACTACCCTCTTTAGTATGGGGCACTGCTGCTGACTCATCCTGCTTTACCTCCTCATATAAATTCTGAACCCCTTCTCAGACTGGGGGTCCAGAGCAGTAACCTGTGGAGTAGACTCAGAATTTATCTCCTCTTTATCATCAGGTAGAGGAGTGTGTGGGGGTGACATCCTTGCTGACTTTATCCTTGGTTGGGCTATAGCTGTCTGAGTATCCTGGCGTGTCTATTCTCTCGTGACTCTGCATGTCAGCCCTACTTCAATATCTCTATGTCGCTGCCTCGGGTACTCCTCTACCGAACCTTTAGGATTAGGAGACTCTGCCTGTCTCCTCAAGGTATTGACCTTCATCTGCTTCAAAACTTTAGCTGCCATATGTACCTAAAAAACTAGTTGTTAGTTTCCAACAAAGGTGAGAGATAACAAAAGTTGAAGAAAAACTTAAAATTTAAAAAGTTTGAATTTTTCCATAATTTTCACACCCCTATAACCAATTTGAAATCCCAACATGTCCAATGTTCTCACACCTATAATAAATCACATCTTTCAAAGCAAACAAATATGCTCAACTAGTGGTATTACTTTTATTCATTCAAGTTCAACTTTCGGTTCGGGCCTAACTTTAGATTTTTCTTAAAAACAAGGCCCTACATTATGATTTTAGGCTACTTAAAGACTCCTACATATAAACAGGTTCTATATATTTTGAAACGGAATACATATATCAACGTGATTAAACAGTAAATAGATCAATACATAACCATTAAGAGCCGAGAAAGTTACCTCTTTTATGATGAACCGGAAGTGAATAATGAAGAACTCAAGCAAAACCAAAGTTGGAACTTGTTTTTAGAGTGCTGGGATAAGTTGGTATCTCAAATAAGTGTCAATTTAGCCTTTACTTAAGTGTGGGGTTAGTTTGTGTTTTATGAGAGAAGTTTGAGTTCTAAGAGAAAAGTGAAGTTTTTAGGATTTGAATGAGTTGGAATGAGGTTTAGGTTATATAAATATAGGTGGGGGCTATAGGGGTCCAGTTTTCCCCCTGAATAGGCCCCGATATGTGTAGCCGCATGAATTGGAGATAGTATAGGGGTAGGGGATTCCCATGTACACTCCGCCCTCCATGATACATAAATACAAGTATAACTTAGGGGATTCTTGTGTACCCCAAAATTATATGGTCTCCATGACAATTCCTCATGTCGGCAAACATGAGTTTCTAGTGTTCGTCCATTGGACCTACACCTTCACGATTAGCTATCACAACCCGCCATTATTGCCCAATTAAAACCATTAACGCACAATCAAATCACCAATTTTATATATTATTAACCAAGGCAATAAGAAGTGGTATCGTCATACCAATTATGGCTTGCATGCAATGTCCTTAGCCAACTTTTTTAAAGAAGGGATTCCCATGTACCCAGAGATTCCATTATCATTAAGTTTACTTGGGGGATTCCCATATACCCCACAAGTAGTTCATGATTATGTTTGCTTGGGAGATTCCCATGTACCCTCAAGGCTTTCAATTAAACCATAACCATGACCACCAAGACCTTACCATTTAACCATTTATAACTATTTAAAACCATCCAAACCAATTAAGGGTTTAATTACCACTTTATACCATGCAAAATTTTCAATAAAAGTTCAATAATGTAACAAAATCATTCTCATAGGGAATTTATCTAACATGTTGATGGCATATAGTTTCCAAACCAAAACCAAGAACCAATTAACCATTCCCATGCAATCATATACTCAAACCACCATTATAACATAAAGACCATAAGTTAGAACATGGGAAAGCCATAACCAAACCATTTATAACCAAAAACCCCAATATATAATTCAAAACCCAAAACAATACCACAATTATGCCATGAAAACCATATATTAAATCATGCCTTTAGTCAAACTAAAAATGAGGTAGGAGTAATATGCCTTAGATTACAAAGAAAGCGGAGAGAAACCACCCCTGTAAGCCCAAAATTGACCACCTTAAAGGAAACCCTAGCCTTCCTTGACCCAAGAGTGTTTGAATTATTTTCAATAGAGGATAATAAGGTAAATGATATCCCAATAATGTTTTTTAAGTTGTCGGGTTATGAGAGGTTAAGAGGGGAAATGTATAGATTACCCCCAACTTAAACTGTATAAATTTCCTGCAGAAAGGTACGACCACCCCTCCAACCGTGCGCTACAATACCCTAGTCATCCCTTGGACCCCAAAACTGTCCAACATATGACCACCAAGTCTATTTCATACCCAAGATTATGACAAGTATCCTAGAACCATACCTTAGGTAGAATAGAATCCTCTAGGCTAGACTTAGGAAATCGTACGATTTAACACCATACTACTAGTACCCTAAAATATGAATAGTATGATCCATTCTTACCTTGGGCAGAAACCAACCAAACCTAACTAATCAACACACTAGTTGAGGATCCTAGATCATACACTATCATACGACAAGTACGCCTTGTCGTATAGTTCTAGAGAGTTGAAAACTTAGGAAATTTCTAAGGACCAGAACCTAGGATGTTTCAATTCTTACCCACTTGGATCATTCATCCTCGAATGATGGACAAGGCAGTATAAGCACAATTTACACCCTAACACCCTCATTCTGACCTTTAACCTAGTTAGAAAATAAAATGTAAGAAAATCAACATTTTCTTTAATCAAAAACCAGAAAGCAAGGATGTTATAAAGAACTCATACCTTAAGCATAAATATCTGAATTGAAAAACAAATGTAGATACTTGGACTTCATGTCCTCTTCCGCTTCCCAAGTAGCCTCTTCCACCTTGTGGTTCCTCCATAGAACCTTTACCGAGGCCACATCCTTGGTCTACAATCGACAAACCTGATGATCCAAGATCTAAACTGGGATCTCCTCATAAGATAAAGATCCAAACTACCAATATCAATGATAGGCACCACTTGAGAAGGATCACCGAAAGACTTCCTCAATATAGATACATGGAACATCGGATGAATGAACCTCAAATTAGAAGGCAACTCCAATTCATATGAAACATTGTCAACCCTTATCAAAATCACATAAGAACCAATATACCAGGGACTGAGCTTGCCTTTCTTCCAAAACTGCATCACTTTGTTCATGGGAGACACCTTTAGGAACACCCAATCCCCAACCTCAAACTCTAAGTCCTTACATCTTACATCTGCATAGGACTTTTAGCGACTTTGGGTAGCCTTAAGCCTATCTCTAATCACCTTCATCTTCTCCATAGACTAATAAACCAAGTCTGGACCAAATATATCCACCTCACAAAGCTCAAACCACCCAATAAGATATCTACACCTCTTGCCATAAAATGTCTCAAAAAGGGGTCATCCTTATACTAGAATGCTTACTATTATTGTAAGAAAACTCTACAAGAGGTAGATGGTCAACCCAACTACACCATAGTCAATCACATACGCATGAAGAATATCTTTCAATGTATGAATAGTCCTCTCTGCTTGCCTATCCCTTTGTGGGTAAAAGGCAGTACTCAAACTAACCTTAGTCCCCAACCCTTTCTGAAATGACCGCCATAAGTGAGATCAAAATTGTATACCACGATTAGAGATAATAGAATCATGTACCCCATGCAGCTTCACAATATCTTAGAGGTATAACCTCACATAGTCCTCAGTTAAAAATTTAGTCCTCACTAGCAAAAAGTGGGCTGACTTTGTTATCCTATCCATGATGACCCAAATCAAATTAATTAATTTTGAGATCGAGGAAGACCGATTACAAAATCCATGTTGACCACTTCCCACTTTAATTCAGGAAACTCAAATTCTTGATACAACCCTCCAGGCCTCATGTACTCAACTTTTACTTGTTGACACACCATACACTTGGCCACAAAATTAGCCGTATCCCTCTTTATACCATTACACTAATACATCTCCTTAAAGTCATGATACATTTTTCTCAAATCGAGATAAACAACATAGTGTGACTCATACTCCTTAACCAAGATCCTCTCATATAACCCATCAACGTTGGGAACACGTAACCTCCCTTGATACCGCAAGGTACCATCACCACTAATCTTAAATACCATTACCTTTTTCCCATATACATCATCCTTGATTTCATCAAGATAAGATCTAATATTTGATTCTCCTTAATCGCTACACTAAGAGATGGCCACACCACTTCCTGTACCAATACACCACCATTCTCGGAGTCTAAGAGACAAACCCAAAGGTTAGCTAACCAATGAATATCCTTCACCAACTCTAACTTCTCCTTTACCACATGAGCTAAAATCCCCATGGAAAACCTGCTAATAGCATCAACAACCAAGTTAACTTTACCTGGGTAGTAGTAAAGACTCATGTCATGGTCCTTGAGAAACTCAAGCCATCTTTTATGCCTGAGATTAAGATTTTTTTGAGTAAACACATACTGTAGACTCTTATGATTCGAGAAGATGTCCACGTGAACTCCATAAAAATAGTGACACCATACTTTTAATGAAAATACCACAACAAATAATTCCAAGTTACGAGTTAGATAATTCCTCTCATGCACCTTCAACCGTTTAGAGGCATAAGCTATCACCTTTCTATGCTGTATAAGAACATAACCAAACCCCATCCAAGATGCATCATAGTAAACCACAAACCCTTCAGTGCCTTTTGAAAAAGTTAAAATAGGAGCCAAAGTTAGCTTATCATTTAGCTTTTCAAAATTACCCTTACAAGCATCTGACTACGAGAACTTTACCTTCTTCTGAGTCTACTTAGTCTACAGGGAAACTATAGTCAATAAACTCTCCACAAACCTCCTGTAGTAACTATCTAAACCTAAAAAACTCTAAATATCGGTTGGAGTCATAAGTCTAGGCCACTTCTTAATCACTGCAACCTTTTGTGGATCCATTATGGTCCCCTCACTAGAAATAATATGACCCAAAAAAGTGAAAGCATTCAACCATAATTCATATTTTGAAAAATTGGCATGTAAGTATTGCTCTTTTAAGGTCTGTAACATCATATAAAGGTGATTGGTATGATCCACCTTATTCTTAGAATACACCGAAATGTCATCTATGAAAAAAATGACAAACGGATCCAGAAACTGTGGGAAGACCCTATTCATCAAATCCATGAATGCCGTAGGGGCATTGGTCAACCCAAAAGACATAACTAGAAACTCAAAATAACAATACCAGGTATTGAAAGTTGTCTTAGGGACATCCACCTCCCTAATATTAAGACGATGATACTAAGATCGAAGGTCAATCTTGGAGAAAAATATAGCACCCTACAATTGATCAAATAAATCATCAATCCTTGGAAGAGGATACTTGTTTTTTATCGTCACGTTATTCAACTGTCGGTAATTAATGTACATCCAAAGGAAATCATTCTTCTTCAGCTTAAATAACACCAGTGCATCCTACGGGGATACACTAGGATGGATGAAATCCTTATCCAAGAGATCCTTAAGTTTCTCTTTATTCCCAGCAGAGTCGCTATTCTATCGCTCCCCATTTTTCTTGTGAATAGCGGGATTTGATGTGACCACTCTTTTTGAGATTGTTTAAGAAAAAGTATGAAGAGTCTCCACCTAACGAATTAAGGTGCGTTAGGGCACCGATATAGGCTAACTACGAACCTATTTTGTTATTTAGTCTTAGTTCACCAGAAATTCAAGTAAGGGTTCAAATTACCTTGAAAGGAAGGTATTAGGAACCTTTCAAGGTCCATAAAGGTGGTTCCCAATTGAATTCATATTTTTTGTGGGATTTCTATGTGATCAAGTAAAGGTTGCTTATTGACCTTATTATTAACTTAATGTTAACTAAGGGATAAAATAATGAATAAACAAATGTTCCTTATTTATTTCTAATTATTAACTAGGTGGAGATAAAAAAAGAAAGAAGATAAATAATGTAAAGTAGATAAGCGAGGAGAGAGAATAAAAGTGATTTATAAAAAAATATTTATTAATTTTAAAACCTAAACTATCCCAAGAAAATAAGCATGTAAAGTAAACATAAGAAAAGGGCAAATTCAATAAAATTAAACAAAGAAATATTGTTGGTTTTCATTCGGATCAGAACCCCAACTTGTTTCATTATCTGACTCACTGACTGAATTCTTAAAAAAGTAACAATGTAAAATGTCGTGTAATATCTCTACGTATCTTTTGAATGACTACCCGCCCCACCCCATTTAGACTGGTTGTTAACCTAAAGGTGCACTAAAAAGAAAAGATAAAACTAATGCCTCTAGAATACCTATCATCCCACTTATCTTCCAAGAGGCATTGGGCTTTGCTAATTTTGGTTTGTGGTATAGACAAACAAACCTATGTTTCCTAGGATCCAAAATGCGTAAAACACAAAGGACGTCAAGTAGAAAGTAATGTCTCACATTGGCCTCTTGGTTAATTAAAGGGTGATTAATGTGATTAGCATGCAAGAAAAACAATTATCGATTTTATAGTTCAAACCTATAGGCATGGTATCTAATTGTCACGCAATTGTTTATTGAAAAATAACCGTCAAAACATTTAGAACAATGTTGTAAAAGTTCATTGAGAAGTAAAAGGCACATTGAAGTTAAACAAACATGAAAAATAAGAACGTTAATTTATTATTTAAAAGATATTTAAGCATGATGTCTAATTGGAAAGTAACTGTTTATTGATGAAAAGTAATTGTCAAACCGTTAAAAATAATGTTGTAAAGTTGTTAAAACAAAGTATGTCAAAATAAAGTAAATATGTTGAAGTGTGATGCTCATTAATTTTGTTATGCTAAAAAATATTGAAAATTAATTTTAGGACACTAGAAAACATATTCACTAACTAAAAGAATTAACTGTTAAAATTATTTTTGAAAATTAACAAAACTATTGCTAGAAGTCATCCTTTTTTGTATTCTGGAAATTTGTTTCAATATACTAAAATATCATTTTTACCCTTTTAATATGGCGGGATTCAATTGATGTTGCAAAGTAATTATTTAACTGCAAAAAATTAATAAAAGGATGCTAGAAATTGTGTCAATTGTTGAGAAATATTTTCAAAATTGTTGGAAATTGACTTTAAAGGCTAAAAATAATGTGAAGGCATGCTGTAAAAATAAGTGCAACCGTTCAACATTAATTTTTTCGTTGTCGTCTAAATTGACATGTCAAAATAGTATTTTGAACTCCTAAAGACAAGATTCTAGGCGACAAAAGAAATTTGCTGTTGATCCAATGTTAAGGTTTGCTTAGGTGGTCACATAGCACGTAAAGAACATAGATCCCCACTCCCCGAGCAGTCCCCTAATTATTATTACATCAATAACATGTATACAATCAATAGTTACAACCCAAATGAAAGCAAGAAAGGAATATAAGTCATGAAGAATTTAAACAGTAGTATCTGTCAAGCAAAACAAACATATCCAAGACACACAACAAAACAAATATCCAAAAATTATATTGCACTCAACAAGCATATGAAGACGCCATAAAATTCACCAATCACACTTAAGGGTATTTAAAACATTTAACATATGATAATAAAATGCGTCGTCTCAAAAAACTAACCAATTTTGCAGTAAATAAATAACTAAAGAAAGACCGGAGATCAGCACTTTGAATCAAATACTCAGTAATTGCAATAAATAAAATGCTGACCCGAATCTCTGTTGTGCAGTGTAAACCGAGAGAGAACTTAGAATATTTGTTATTTTTTCATGTGAGGCAAAAGACAGTTAAAACTCTTTTTTTTTTTCAATAATAGATGAAGAGGTGCCTTTATATAGGCCAAATGAATGAGTATAGACCATTAAAAATGATAAATTAGGGGAATCAAAAAGGAAAAAGTGACTGCGAGAATCAATCAATATATCTATTTTCCTTAGAGAGATAATTGAATCAATCTAAGATATAAAAGATCAAATTTTCCATAAATAAACAAGTAAAATCATTGTTGAGTTAAAAAGGAGAGCGAATAATAAAATAAAACACTAGACAATTAACACTTACCATATATAAACGGAATCACAATTAATTTAAAAGAAACACAATCAAAGTGTACCATCAGTCAATCAAATTTAAATTTAAATTCCAGCATAATTAAATGATGAAATTATTTTATTAAAGAAATAAATAAGACAATCAACAAAGGAAAGGAGTAGATTCTGTCACAGTGATTCACTCCCTTAAAGGTATGAGGAACATTGATTAAGAGTAGGAAGTTGTGTTAACATTAATAAAATAAACAAATATAAAAGCTGTCCAATTTAAACAAAAAGTAGAATTGGTAAATAGAGTACGAGATCAGTTGAAAATTATTAGAACATTCAAAATCATACGAAGGATGATGTCACTAAGCCAAAAAATATGAACATGATAGAACTAATATTAAAATCAGTCTCCTTTGTTAAGCAAGGAACAAGCAAAATGCAATAACCATTTTGTGGTCACCGGAGGAAAACCAAATCACTTTAATGAGCATAACAAAATAATGAAGAATAGGATGATGTCCAAACAATCATGAAAAAAATAAAAAAATGAATTAGTTCAACAGATTAACATTATTAAATGCAAAGGGTCAAAGATAGACTGACAGTGATTTTGGCCGATGTTGCACCAAAAAAGGTTGCTCCGACCAGATATGGAATGGAGACAAAAACGGTTCTTGGTATGGTTGTTGTAGTGCAGCGACGGCTGTGGCACTGGTGGTGGAGGCGATGGCTAGAAAGGAGAACGGAGGGATGGCTGGTGTTGTTGTTTCCGCCATTGGTGGTGTTGGCCGGAGCGACTGGGCTGGTCTTTGTTGCAAATGGGAGAGGGGGCGCTAATTGTATGGGGCTTACCAGCTGAACGGTGGTCGAACAAAAAGAAAAAGAGAGGGCGGTGGTGCGGTGGCAGCAACTGTCCACCAGCGGCGAGGTCGCTGACTTTAGAGAAAGGAAGAGAGAATGGAGAGGAGTTCTATCACTTTCGATGATGGCATATGGGTGATGGGACGGTGGCAATCGCCAGTTGAGAGAGAGATCCAAGAGAGAAGAGAGAGGGAAGGAAATGTTGGTGCGACTGATAATTTTGTGTCATGAGGATTAGGGTTCCTCTTTGTGTATAAAAGGAAATAGAAGGTGATTTGATCTCAGCTATTTGATCAACTTTGATTGACGACTGAGAATAAAAAATAGGTCAATTGGGATTTAAATAGGGACCCTAATTGATATTTAATTTTGGCTAAACTTGATACCAATTGGAATAAAAATTGGCTAAAAATTAAAAACAAGAAAGGAAAATTGGATAAAAGTGGCTGTTAGTTTAATAAATGTGATAATGACAAGAAGAATAATAAGATGCCAAAATTAAAATAAACTAAGCATGTAAAAATTAATGTTACGCAAAAAAAAATTGTCGATAATAATAATAATAATAATAATGAACAACATGTTTGCAAAAAGTGAGTGTGTATATTTATGAAAAAGACTTAATACATATTGATAAAATTATGTAGAATATTATAAATAAATAAATAAATAATAATGATAAAAGTAATAAAAATAATTTGTATATGTTTAAATCATGAGTGTGACACGCCAATATCTATTTAATACAAGAATAATGTGTAAAAATACTAACATTTGAAATTAATAATTTTGCTAAAATAGCAGCCTAAAAGGAGTATCGGGTGGTTAAAATTAGGTGTCAACAGGGTCCAGTGTTACCCCCTGAACAGGCCCCAATGCATGTAGCTGCACGAACCGAAGATACCATAGGGGTAGGGGATTCGTGTGTATCCTTCGCCCTTCATGATACATATATACAAGTATAACTTAGGGGATTCCCGTGTACCCCATAAGTATATGGTCACCATGACTAATCCTCATGTTGACAAACATGAGTTTTCAGTTTTCGTCCATTGGACTCACACCTTCATGGTTAGCTATCACAACCCGCCATTATTGCGAAATTAAATCCATTAGCACTTAACCAAACCACCAATTCCTTATATTTTTAACCATGGCTATATGAAGTGGTACCGTCATATCGACAATGGATTGCAAGAAATGTCCTTAGCCAACCTTTTAGAGATAAGATTTCCATGTACCCGGAGATTTCATTATTATTAAGTTTACTTGGGGGATTCCTATGTACTCCACAAGTAGTTCATTATTATGTTTGCATGGGGTATTCCTATGTACCCTACAAGGCTTTCAATTAAATCATAACCATGGCCACCAAGACCTTACCATTTAACCATTTATAACCATTTAAAATCATCCAAACCAATTTAGGATTCCATTACCACTTTATACCATGCAAAATTTTCAATAAAAGTTCATCAATGTAACAAAAGCATTCTCATAGGTATTTTATCAAATATAGTTAGGGCATATAGTTTCCAAACCAAAACCAAGAACCAATTAACCATTCCCATGCAACCACATATTCAAACTACCATTATAACATAAAGATCATAAGTAAAAACATGGGAAAGTCATAACCAAACCATATATAACCAAAACCCTCAACATATAATTCAAAACCCAAAACCATACCAATTATCCCATGAAAACCATACATCAAATCATGCCTTTAGTTGAACTAACAATGAGGTAGGAGTAACATGCCTTAGATTATGAAGAATATGAAGGGAAACCACCTTTGTAAGCCCCAAATTGACCACCTTAAAGAAAACCCTAGCCTTCCTTAACCCAAGAGCCTTGAGAGAATTTGAGAGTGTTTAAAGTGTTTTCAATAAAGGATAATAGGGTAAATGATATTCCAATAGTGTTTTCTAAGTCGCAGGGTTATGATAGGTGAAGAGGGAAAATGTACAGATTACCCCCAACTTAAACTGTACAAATTTCCCACTGAAAGGTATGACCACGCCCATTCTCTAACCATACCCTACCATATTAGTGGTACCCACCACTCAATCCCTAGGTATCCCTTGGACACCAACTGTAAAGCCCCAAAATCTCATCCCGAGATGTCACACGGTACTTAAGGCTATAAATATCCCTAAGCAACCCTTTAAGCCTGCTAATACTCCCAACACTTACTTTAGGACAATTATAGCAAAACAAGCATACTGTCATATCATATCTCAATTAAAAATATCAAAAGAATACTATCCGAATAGTAATATACTGAAAAATATCAAATATCACTGATAGTCTAGTCTGACAAAACCTCAACTACTCAAACTAGAAAGCCATTGGGATAGACCCCAACTGACTTGAAATGATCTAAAAGTAATGCTCAAAATACTATGAAAGTAGAAAAGCTGCAGATATAGGTCCTCAAATCATGAGGACTCACCAAAGATAAAGATGGAGATGGGATGATCAGAGATTACTGTCGCTGCTGAGACTGAGCACTTGAACCTACATTATGAGACAATCTAGCACATAGACGTATATGTGGATCAGTACTTTTTGGATGTACTGAGTATATGGGGGTGTATGCAATGATTAAAACAACAATATCATCAATCTTTATAGAAATCGTGCATGCTGATACAACTGACTCACATAGCTTGAATAACTCAAAAATGTAAATCTCATCCATTATGAATAATGGGATACATATTATAAATCTCATGAGTCAATATACTTATTTCTGAAATCTATAGTTCTATTCCCTTCTTAAAATATATATTTGATTAAATTGCGAGCCTTTACACTTAGTTTCTAAACCCTTGGGGAAACATACTTTTAAAAGCTTGTCTTGATTAATAGAGAAAATAACTCATATTAAGGGAAAACACTTTAGGAACTGATTATTTACTTTCACTAGCAGGGAGGTTCTCTCAACTGATATACACCATGCGAGTTACATGGAGTCCAACATCTTGTCCTCGAAAGGAAGAAACCTCACATTGGGGAAAGGCGTCATACTCTTGCTAGAGAGTATAACCTCAACTCAGTGATCACTATCTCGGCCTCAGGCCCATAAATCTCAATCCTATGGTGGTACATAGTTCTGGGGTATGAAAACGTAGTTACTTACCCAACTTGGTGCTAAATACTACTCCCTTTAACTAGCTACGCTCATCTCATGAAAACCCATATTAAAATTCGTACAAGGGTTTACTGGAAACCAGTTATGCATTTAACATTATGAGAATAACTCTGGGATGTGGATTTCAAAACTCATGTAAGGATCAAAAGATTAAATACTGTTTATACTATTTAATATCAATGTATCAACTCACATAAATACATGGCAAAACATCATGCTTTGTAAGTTTTTCTCAAAATTCTACCATAATACCAAAATGATAGCTTCAAATCACAATCTCATACTTAATTCAATAGAAAACTGTAATCAATGGCTCAAATCATGCTCATGATATTCAAAATCATAAAAGAACATTCTTTAACTCAAATAAACCATGAAATTTCATAAATTAATCACTTCATGCTCAGAATTTCTTAACAAAATACTATGGATATAAAATTTAATATTTAAAATCATAGTTAATTCATAAAAACATAGCTTTTGGGCATAAGGGTGAAAGGATTTCCCTTGTTCAAACCCCACATACCTTAGATTGATACACTTGGATGAAAAACTTGCCTTGAAGACGTTATTGGAACTCTTGAATGTGGATTCTTGATGCTTTTAAATTGGGAGTCTTGAATCTTAACTCAATTTAGAAAATCTATGGTGAACCCTTGAGATTCTTGGAAGAGGATTTGGATGCTTAGGGTTTTTTGTTGAGGGAAATCTTGATAAAAATCTCATATGATGCTTATAGTGACCATAATTCTGATGTTTGTAGGGTTTAAGAGGCTGGGAAAAAGTCCAAAGTGCCCTTTTTAACTTCTGTACGAAGCTGGAAAAATTGAACTGGAAGCTTGACTTTATGGGCCACCGCAACGTGCCACTATCGCGGTGGCCCACTGAAAATTGACAAATGGGAATCTGGGAGTCACCTCAATGCGGAGCCATTGTGTTGTCCCACTGGTTGAGACCTGAAACTTCAGCACGATGCGTCACAATCGTGCTAAGCAACTGGAAATTGAGGTCCTCCGTAATGTGCCTCTATCGTGGAGTTCCATTGAAATTTGACAATTGTTAAATAGAACCTCTCCGTGATGCAAAAAATACTAAAATGACGGTGTTTTACGACTAGAACTTAAATTAGCCATAACTTCTTGCTCGGTTATCGAATTTGGGCGGATCTTATATCGTTGGAAAGCTAATTAAAATTCCCACATGATAAAAATTCAAAATTAGGAAAAATCTATATGGTTTAAATTTTACTCACTTAGAAAGTCATTTATTAACCTTCTAGAGATGAAAGTAAGCTTAGGGAAAAGTTTGGGGTATTACACCAACACTATCCAACATACGATCACCAAGGCTAATTCGTACCCAAGCTTACGAAAAGTACCCTGGAATCGTGCCTTGGGCAGAATAGAATCCTATAGGCTTAACTTAGGGTATCATATGATTTAACACCATTCTACTAGTACCCTATCATACGACTAGTATAATTCATTCGTACCTTGGGCAGAACCAACCAAATCTCACCGATCAACACACAACTTAAGGACCCTAAACTGTACCCTATCATACAACAAATATACCTAGTCATATGATGTCCAGAGAGTTCAAAACTAAATTTCTAAGATCCAAAACCCTGGGTGTTTCATTCACCTTTCTCCATGTCAACTATAGCTCTACCTCTGGCCAGAAATAGTCTTCCAAATATAATGGGCATCTTGTTGTCAACCTTACAGTCTAGGATATCAAAGTCAATCAGAAAGATAAAGTTATCCACCCTTATGATCACATCAAAAGAAATTCCAACAGGCTTCTTCACTGTGCAATCAACCATCAATAGCTGTATCGAAGTCGATTCCAGAGGGTTTAATCCCAATTGCTTGAATACGACCATCAAAATCAAATTAATATTGGCCCCTAAATTACATAAGCCTCTGGCAAATCGAGATGATCCAATAATGTATGGTATAGTGAATGCTCTGGGATCACTTCTTTTGTGCCAAAGACCTAGTCATTACTGCACTGCAGTAGTGTACACCATTAACATCCTCAATTATTGCTTCTTTCTTCCTTGTGACCAATTATTTCCTGAACCTTACATATCTAGGCATCTGCTCTAACACCTTAAAAAGAGGTATGTTCAAGCTTAATTCTTTCTGTATCTCACTGAATAACTTGAACTTATCTCCCTCTTTATTTTGTCTATATCTTTGAGAAAAGGTGGGATTGGTCTCAAAATGTTTTGATTTCTGTCTCAATAATCAAACTCTTACCTTTTTCTTCGACAACTTTACCTTTATCGCCTGTTACCTTCTTGGACTCAACAGTAGGTGTCTCATTGTCAGTAGCTTCTGCATTAGGTTATAGGGGGATCCATAATAGTGATACCTCTCCTCATGGTAATAGCAAATACATGACTATCATCTTTTGGATTTTGTAGCATGTTCAGAAGTCTATCTGGTTGCCTTCGCTTCAGAGTTACTGACATTTGCCCAAATTGGTACTCCAATTGCTTAATAGCAGTGGCATATGACTCTACCTAGTGGGTTAATACAAAAATATCAGCCTTAATCTTGTAATACCCCATGTTTCAAGATCACTGTGCAATGTATGACTCATTTCCTTAAGTTATATACATAACATATGAGTCATATATTGTAGTCGTATCCAAGACAGTATAAAATAGTTAATGTTCTAATTTAGGTTTGAATTAAACCTTAAAGTCGTAATATTACTATACGAGTCGTATGAAGATAAGTTATAACGTCAGTAGCCTAGGTTCTCTAGTTTCTGTCCAAGTTATGAGTGGTGGCTAAAAGTCATAATAACTTGTTACAAGTCAAAAGATATGAATCGTATCCAAATCAATGAAGGATCCAAGAATCAAGCATCATGTTTTGGTTGTTTTACAAGTGACTTAGACCTATATTAAGAAAGTTCCTAACTTATAGACAAGTCAAAACATCTCTTAGAGATTAAATTCTTGAGATGATATAACAATAGTTATATTCAAATAAGCATAAATTTAATTCTTCTAAAAATTTTTGAGATCAAGACCCACCAACAGATAGATAATTTAATTATCTTTCCAATGATACCAATTTTGTGTTAATCTGATATCGGGGTGAAAGGTTATTGCCAAATTACTGAAGCACTATCAAAGCTGCCAGTAGGTACGACTCACTGATGACGACTCATAAGAAGACCATACAAGTCATCAAGAGGAGTTGTAACCACAATAGTAGGGGTCAAAATCTTGGTTCCTGGTGACAACTCAAGGTGCAACTCATACCCAGAACATACAAGTCATGACCTAAGACGTTGGGATGACTTCCAAATAATTTCTAGAAGGTTCCTAAGGTTTTTTTTGGGTATTTTGTCCTCTTTAAACTCCCAACCCACGACTTAAAAACATAAAGAGGTGTTATTTTCCCAACTTTTTCAATCAATTAACAACATATTCTCTCATCCCATCTTTAAAAACATCAAGATTAGGGTTTCTCATCTAAAATTCATCCTTCAAGTCCCAAGATTCAAACTTTCTTCACAAGTCAAGTAACTTCAGATATGTGGGGTATTCATCAATGGTTTTATTCCACCTATTAATCTCAAAAACCCTATTTTAGTTTAAAAGTATGAATATTATCCATTTTTATGAAATTATGTGTGAAACTTATGAATTTAATTCATGAACTTCTTAGTAAATCAAATTCAAGCTATGTCAACATGTGATTTCATGTTATTTAAGTCACTTCATGTTTGAATTAAGATTTATCTTGTCTTAATTCCCTTGATTTCATGAAAAATCCTCAATTTATAAATTAAACCATGTAAATATGATGTTTTCTCATGTTAAACACATTTCTATGTTCAAATTCATGTATCTGTCTCATACATTGGGTTATTGCTTACTTTGGGTCTTTTAATTTTGACTTTATGTCATTATTTTAAGTAATGTTATCATATTTTATAATCATTCAGTGCTGGCGTGTTATGAACACCCTATACGTATGTGTTTTTATATGATTTTTTTTTGTAATTAATTGGTCAGTCAAACCATGGTTTTGTTATCATATTCAGAATATCATATTCATGCTGAGCATCTACAAGAACTAAACCATGTCATGTTAAATGACTAATAATACCAGTGTCATTCAGTTGGGAGTAACACTTAGCACTGAGTGAATGCAGAGAGGACGACTCTCTCGTTAGTTAGGCATGCATTATTTGTAGTAGTCCCTAAGTTTCAGACCTATGACGCCACCATAGATTATGAGGCATCCCCCATTAGTAGAGGTATGACACTCTCGTCCTTTGGGATGTTAGCCTTGTGGATCCATATCATCAATCATGTGTTTACACCCCTGGTAAGGTACCAACACCCATTTACCTAGGGTTACAAGTTGGACCCCAATAGCTTAGATTAGGGAATGTTAGTTATAGCTAGCTCCCACAGTTTTAGTACAGTATTCAGAGTCTGTCAATTTAAGTTTGCATGACCAAGTATTAAGATATCAGTTATTCAATTACTCATATATCAATTATTTAGTTATTTATATCATGTCAATACATGTTTATACTTGGTCTTGCATTCTTAATTTTACATGTTTATGTTTCATGATCAGTAACTATACATGATCCTCAGTTTAATTTTACAGCATGTTCAGCTTTACATAAGATTTACATATAGTATTTATGTTCTTACTACTTCCCAGCTTACAAAATTATTTTAAGTTCATAATTTATAAATCTCACTATGAGTTATAGTTTACACGTATAACCATGTTTTAAATATATGTTTCAATAAATAAATTATGTCCTTAGTTTTAAAGCATATTTTAAGGAGTTTTATGATTTTGTGCATGTTTTCATATACTCTGTACATTCCAATGTATTGACCATATATATGTATTTTGGGCTACATCCTTCATAATATAGGTATAAGATGTAGCTCATATATCAGGGTTAGACAATTCTCAGCTTTTAGCCAACAGGTGATGAGATCTCCTTTTTCTGGAACTTCAGACAACTGTAATTCATCTACTATATTGTTATCATTCCTACATATTTATTTGTGGTAGCTGGAGGCATGTGCCATTCGTCTACAGTCAGTATTATAGAGGCTTCATAGATAGCCAGTCAGAGTCATTACATGTAATTCAAGTTCTTTCTTCAGTGTTATCATGATGTAATTTTATCAGTATTACATTCATTCAGATTTTCTCATGATTATGTTTCCACTCAGTAAATTTAGATTTTATTTACATTATAAATCAGTTTCTCAAGCAGTATGCCAGTACATGGGTTAGCTTAGTATTACTTGTGGTTCTAAGCACCGTGTTAGGAGTAGGGGATAGTCTCGAGTCATGAATAACTTGGTATAAGATCCTAGAGTTTAAGTGTCCTAGGGTATTTATGAAGTCGTGTCTAGTAGAGTCTTGCGGAATGAGACAAAGATATCTGTACTTTTCTTTCAGAGGTGGACGAGCATTTAAGAAATGTTTCCCTTCTTTCATGTCTCAGATCATGCAGTAGAATTGTTCTCTAACGAACTTATGCAGATTCTTACATTAATCCATTCATGCTAACCTTGTCGTATTCTTGAGGCAACAAAAATAGACAAGCTTAAATCCTTACAGATAGAGTTTTCTTAGACAGTCCCTATAAATATTTATGGGATTGCACGTAGGCTCAAAAGTATCCCATCAATGCTTTTTATTTCCAAAGTTTGAAAGATTTCATTCATGTTCATGAAAATCGTGCACTAAGCCAAAGTAAGATGTGTTTTTAGATCCGTTCTTTGAATCCTATGATAACATGTGACCTAGAGTTAGAAACATGAATCTAGAAGTTTTAATCGTAGTAGTATGAGAATATCTGGATTTACTAGATTATGTATTCATGGGGATAGGTGTATGTAAGGTGAACCAGTAGGCTTGAAATAATTTTTACAAGAATTTGAGTTTATTGATTCAAAATTAAGTATGACGATGCGGGTATGATCTAGTGGTATGCCTTAGGTGATGTGGGATTATATTATTTCTAAGTTTTTAAAGTGTGTGTGCTTAGATAGTACCCTTGAGTTGCTAAGTGTGAATGAGGCCAGTTATGTAGTAGGTGATGTTCTTACCAACTAAGTTATGGGCTATAGGTTGTTGATGTCAGGTATTTTACTTTCATGGTAATTTTTATGGTTTAGGGTAAAATATAAGTTTAGAGATATGGTATTAGTAGACTATAAAGGAAAATAGGCATATAATGTATTTAGTGAGCTAAGTATGTTGTCAATAAGGGTGTAAGTATGTGATGATTGCTGAAGATAAGGAAAGTTAAGGATAGTATATATTAAGGAAGTGTTCAAGAATAAAATTAGTATAGTTTCTTAAAAGTTTGGGAATATCCATGTTATGTGTTAGAATCTAAGTTTGAAATTTGGACAGTTAAGCTAATAGAAAGAAGAGTTGAAATTCTAGATGGTGTGAACTCAGGGAACGGTGATATTCATGAAGATTCTAAGTTAGTAGGTGTTAAAGTTATTATATGATGACTAGTGGGTCTATATAAAGTTAAGAGTTGTATCTCAGAAGGAAGTACTAGAAACGGGTTTTACACTTTTGGGTGTAGTCTTTTAAGGTTAGTTTATTATTTATGTGTATTGATTATATCTCGAACTCTAGAGTAAAGTGGTTGAAGTTCATTTTAGAGTTTATTAAGGGGTTCTACATACTTAGAATGATGGCTTAAATCTAAGAGGGAGATAATAGAACAAGGAACCAAGTCATACTCTAAGATTTTAGTAGTAATGCCAGTATATTACAGAACAACAGTAGGGGAGGAAGATAACTGACCCATTTGTATCTCAGGGTAAATTTTTGTATTTTATTCATCACAATATCTACTCATGCCTTACAAGTCATCTCCATGATCATAGCTAATATTCATTCATTTGCTATAAATACCATGTATGCTTCCAGTCTCTAGTATGATGAGTTCTAATTTACTCAGCAGTATGAATCATATTCCATGAATTTATAAACTCCAAACTTAAGTCATACAGTCACGACTCACTCTTTATAGTATGATCAGTTTCTGGTACTCATGCTACATTCTTAATGACCCATAAAATTAATATTATGTCATGTATGTCCTCGGTTTTGATCTCTTTAATGAATTCATGTTTTTATTACTCAATTCCTCAGGCCTAAGTTAAGTGTCAAAGTTATACATAATATTCTTTCATGCTTTAGGTCCTCATGTTCTAACCTTTGAGTGACCTCTCCTTAATATTAAGATAATGGTGATGAAAAATTAATAATCAATGGTTTAAATGGGAGAGAGTAAATGTTTCTTGTTGAGGATATATTGTTGTATGCTTATTTTATATAAGGCTATAAGGTTAAATTAATATTGAGGTAAATCTTTTGATATATGTCATGGTTAGTTGAGAATTCTATGTGTATTTTCTTAGGGATAGTGCATGGGAGTTTTTATTGACAAGAAATATTTGAGAATATGGTAAAAGTTCCTAGGTAGGTTGGTTGACCAGAAGTTCATATGTATTTATAATGATAGGCTTGAATGTCATGTTGGTATATAAGTGGATGAGTGCATTATGCGCTAGTAAATTTTTAGTAAGAGGTTGAATTTAGTTGTTGAAGTAGTAAGAGGAAATATTGTTGAGATGAAAGTTGTGAAACACGCATGGGGTATTGAATTCATGGTTTAGACTAGTATTATGGTGTGATGTGTTGTACCTTGTGATTTCGAGTTAGGCTTGATCATGGTGAGAGAATTTAGTTTAGTTCAGACTTTAGTAGATGGAGTTATCAATGCCCATGTGAGAATTTAAAGTTGAATCAAATGAGCATGGTATTTAATGGGAAAAATATAGTTGAGGGAGTATTTAAGAAGTGTCGCTAGGCTTGAAAGTTAAAAGTTGCATTGACTACGGCCTAGTAATTCTATCCTAGCTTATATTTTATAGGCCTACATTCCATGTTGTAGAGTTGTTCCATGTTGCGATTCCTTATTCAGATATCTTATTCAAATCATGCCTAAAATTTCTTGCTCCTTAATGTTATTAGAACTTCTTGGAAAGAGTGTTGAAGAAATACTCTAGATGAGTATGAACTTTCAGTATGATTCAGTTGTATAGATAATAATTCAGTTTAGCAATCAAACAAATAAGCTCTTACGGTTTTTCATCTTTCTATCTAGACGTACTATCTGAAGTTTCATGAGTATGGACATTTCATGATGTAAAATATTTGCATTCATGCAAATTGTGAATTAATCTCAGTCCATGAATCATGCATCAGTTTTAGATTTAGATATTAAGTCATGGTTTAGTCCATAAGTGATTTCGTACCTCATCTCAGCCTTTCCTTAATATTTCAGCCAAGTCAGTATCATTTAGGGATGAATGATCCCAAATGGGAGATATTATAATACTCTGTGTTTCAAGATCACAGTGCAACATACGACTGTTTTTCCTTAAGTCATATATACAACATACGAGTCATATGTTGTAGTCGTATCCAAGAAAGTATGAAATGGTTGACATTATATTTTAGGTACGACTCGACCCTTAGAGTCGTAACATTACTATATGATTCGTTTGAAGATAAGTTGCAAGGTCAGTGCCTAGGTTCTCTAAGTTTCTGTCTAAGTTACGAGTGGTGGCTACAAGCCATAATGACTTGTTACGAGTCATAAGATATGAATTGTATCCAAATCAATGAAGGATCAAAGAATCAAGCCTCATGTTTTGGTAGTTTTACAAGTGACTTAGACCTATATTAAGACCCTAAATAGCTCCTAACTTATAGACAAGATTAAACGTCCCTTAGCGATTAAATTCTTGAGATGTATATAACTATAGTAATATTTAAATGAGCATAAATTTAGTTCTACTAAAACTTTCTGAGCTCAATACCTACCAATAGATAGATAATTTAATTATCTTTCCAATGATACCAATTTTACCTTAATCCGATATCGGGGTGAAAGGTTATTGCTAAATTACTGAAGCACTATCAAAGCTGCCAGTGGGTACAATTCACTGATAATGACTCATAAGCAGACCATACGAGTCATCAGGAGGAGTCATAACCATGATAGTCGGGTTCGAAATCTTGGTTCCTGGTGACGAATCAAGGTACGACTCATACCCAGAACATACGACTCGTGACCTATGATGCTGGGACGGCTTCTAAATGATTTCCAAAAGGTTCCGAAGTGTTTTTTGAGTATTTTGTCCTTTTTAAACTCCTAACCCACGACTTAAAAACATAAAAAGGTGTTATTTTCCCCACTCTTTCATTCAATTAACAACACATTCTCTCCTTCTATCTTTAAGAACATCAATATTAGGGTTCCTCACCCAAAATTCATCCTTCAAGTCCCAAGATTCAATCTTTCTTCACAAGTCAAGAAACTTCAGGTATGTGGGTATTCATCAATGGGTCCCTTCTACCCATTGAGCCCCAAAACCCTATTTTAGTTTAAAAGTATGAATCTTATCCTAGTTTATAAAATTTTCTATGAGACTTATGAATTTAATTCATGAAATTCTTAGTAAATCAAATTCAAGCCATGTCAATATGTGTTTCCATGTTATTTAAGTCACTTCATATTGGAATTATAATTTCTCTCATCTTATTCCCTTGATTTCAGGATAAATCCCAAGTTATGACTTAAACCCTGTAAATATGATGTTTTCTCATGTTTAACACATTCCTATGTTTAAATTCATGTATCTATCTCATTCATTATGTTCTTTCTTGCTTTGGGTATTTGTATTTTGACTTCATGTCACTATTTTATGTAATGTTATCCTTTTTTTCATAGTCATTCAGTGCTGGCAGGTTATGAACAGCCAATACCTATATGTTTTTACATGATTTTGTTTTATTAACAAGTCAGTTAAACCATGGTTTTTTTATCATATTCAAAACATCATGTTCATGCTGAGCATCTAAAAGAACAGTACCATGTCATGTTAAATGACTAATAATACCAGTGTCATTTAGTTGGGAGTAACACTTAGCACCGAGTGAATACAGGGATGATACTCCCCCATCAGTTAGACATGAGTCATTAGTAGAAGTCCCTAAGTTCTAGACCTATGGCACCACCGTAGATTATGATAGGGCCCTTATCAGTAGAGGCATGACACCCTCATCCTTCGAGACATTAGCCTTGTGGATCCACATCATTAATCATGTGTTGGTACCCTAGCAAGATACCAAAACCCATCCAACTAGGGTTACAAGTTGGACCCCAATAGCTCAAATTGGGGCATGTTGGTTATATCTATATTTTAAAGTCTCAATAAAGTATTCAAAATATGTCAGCTTAGGTTTGCATAATCAAGTATTTAGACATCAGCAATTTAATTATTCAGATATCAGTTATTTAGTTATTTAGATCATGTCAATACATGTTTATAGTTGGTCTTGCATTCTCAATTTTACATGTTCATGTTTTCTTGATCAGTATCCATATATGATCCTCAATTTAGTTTTATAGGATGTTCAACTTTACATGAGATTTACATATAACATTTAGTTTTACCGCTTCCTAGCTTATAAAATTATTTTAGCTCATGGTTTATAAATCTCAGTATGACTTACAGTTTTTATGTATAACCATGTTTTAAATATATGTTTCAGTAAATAACATATGTGATGATAGGCTAATTTACGCGCCTATATCAATATATTTTGCCCATATTTTAGCCTAGTTTTGAGAACTAATTATCTATTTCATGCACTTTTAGTCCTTTTTCCTGTAAATGAGCTAACAAACATGATTAGGAAAGTTTCAGGTATAAATGATGCAAAATACAGCATTTTATGGCTTACTTGACGCAAAAGAAAGCTCACGAAGGAAGGAAAGGGAGTTTACACGCCTAAGGACCAAAACTGCTGCATGGAAACTCTGTCCCGGGCTAAAACAGCATTTCTGAAGACTCTGGGGACCTGGACCAAAACTGCTGGATGGAAAATCTGTCCCGGGCTAAAATAGCATTTCTGAAGACTTTGGGGACTTACAGACACAAAGCTGGATTTTGACAATGATACATTAACCTAGTACAATTGGGTTATGTATTTCATTAGTTTATTTGGATTAGGAGAATGTTACATTAACCTAGTACAAATGGGTTAAGTATTTCCTTAGTTTAGTAGGATTTGGTTATTTATTTCATTAGCATAGTAGGAGTAGGATAGGAGTATTATAAATACCCTATCATGCTAGAGATTTTAATCAAGTCCTCCCTTAGTGGAGAGGCAACTCCTCCCTTAGTGGAGAGATACATTCAACTATTAATTTTCCTCCATTCTTCTCATCTTCCACCACAAACACTTCTAATCTATTCTTCTATTCATCTATTCCACAACAAGAGAATCGTTACTTGCTAGGGAATCACCAAAACCACACGCCTATCACCTACTTCTCACGCCATCAACCATGCAAATCGTGATATCCTTCGCATTCATGGGTAACTAAACCTCTTAGTTGGGGTTATGGAAGCCGAATGAGTTACTATCTATAGCTGTGAGTTTGTGAGTTCAAGACAAGTATATTGCTTATATCATTACGCTCTTCATCTTAAACTACATTCTTTGCGGTTACAAACACAAGAACACGCCATTCTAACATCTAACCTGTTCGAGAGAAAGGTTATTTGTCTGGAAAAGAAATAATGTCAAGGTAGTAGGACACCCTTTCCTATTAAAAAGCTAGTGCCGTAACTGGACTAACCTCTTGGAGAATTCGTACCGTTAGACACGCTTTAAGCTCGAGAGAGTTAAAGTGAAAGAGTCCTTGTTCAGGTCGAGAGACGCTTGGATTTACCATCGACTACAATTCTCTATAAGCAATTGCATGTCAAGACTCTACACACTCATAGCCAATAGAGACGTATACCTCAGAAGGTGGACATAATCCCAACGCTTCAATTCTCATTGTTTACAACCAACGTGACAATCTTTCTCCTTTTACTTTATTATTTTCAGCTTTTATTTCATTACTTTGGTTACTTATTACAATCCCCCCTTCTTACGAGACTTGCACCAAAAGTCTAATAATTTTGCTTACTTGTTGACCAAGCTATTCCCTGTGGGATCGACACCCAACACAGGTTGGGTTCTATATTTGCTAACGACCGCTTTACACTCACAAGAGCTGTAGATTGAGCGTTATCAAAAATTGGCGCCGTTGCCGGGGAATACGAGTGTCAATCAAGTTCGTGATAATTACTATACCCTTTGGTCAAAGATTCTCGTACTTTTACGTTTAGTTTTTGTTTTTGTTTATTGCAGGTTTTTCTTTTAGTGCATGCCCCATACTAGAAGTTCTGGTCAACCGTTATTACCAATCAATCCTGAACCGCAACGAATTAGAAGAATGGAAGCACAAGCTGAAATCGACAGGATGGCTGCTCAACACGAGCAAGCAAGATTAGCTGCTCTTGCCGCTGCTCAAGTCCAACAACAAAACATTGATAATCCTGGACGAGCAACAAATCCTGACGATGAAGATTTAGGAGATGACGAGTTGATAAACCCAAGGCATGGCGCTGAAGTTGCAACACCTGCTAATCGAAGAGGTCGACAAGCTTGGTACAGATATGATCGTCAACCTTTGCAACCAGCTTTCGACGATGATGATGATGATCTTGATGGTGCCGGAGCCACTGGAGCCATAATTCCACCACCATTAGCGCCCGGAGCCAAATTCAATATCACTAGCACCATGATTCAGTTATTGCAACTCAAGGGATTATTTGGTGGACTAGCAGGCGATGATCCGAATATGCATCTCATCAACTTTATTTCTACATGCAAGTCTTTTGACAATCCTGGTGTTGGTCAGAATGCTATTCGATTACGTCTATTTCCATTGTCTCTGTCTGGGGAGGCAACATTATGGTTGAATGGGCTGACTCCTGATTCTATTACAAATTGGAGGCAATTGAGAGACGCTTTCCTAGAAAGATTCTTTCCGCCATCCAAAAGGGCTCAATTGAGAGATGAAATCAGCAACTTTCGTCAGCTTCCCTCTGAAGCTCTTCACGAAACATGGGAGAGGTTCAAGACAAAGCTAGCGAGATGCCCAAACCATCACATGACTAATGTTCACCTCATGGAGATCTTGTATAGAGCCTTGAATTCAGTAACTAAACGAGTGGTGGACAACGCAGCTGGAGGTTCTTTTATGGACCTCACCTTTGGTCAAGCAAGCAACATGCTAGATCGTTTGACGAAACAAAGTATAGCTTGGCATACCAGGGATTCTGAGGTAGCAAGCCCCACTTTATCTATTGGCATGTCTGCAGACCAAAGAAGAAGAGAAGAAGAACGTGATCAAGATATGGCGCACATGAAAACCCAAATGGATCTTCTTACAAAGCATCTATTAGGGAAGACTGAAAAAGTGAAAGCTATTGCGTCAAAAGGAAGAGACGAATCTGATTCGGAAGAGGAGGCCAACTACTTGAACAATCAGGGGGGTTTCCGTGGGAATGCCCAAGGAAACCAAGGTCGGAACTATTATGATAAATCTGGAGGTAAAGACCAAGGTAGTTGGAAGAAAAATAATAAAAATAGTGGTTTGTACGTTCCCCCTGGTAGACGTGATACCACCACATCTAATTCTATGGAAGACATGATGGCTAAGTTATTGAAAGGAGTGGAAGCGACGAGCGCGGGAGTTAAGGAGGTGATTGACGATTTGGCCTCCATGAAACAATTAGTTGATTCTCATTCCACTTCTATCAAGCAAATAGAGCAGCAATTAAGCCAACTTTCAGCAGCATTCAATCAAAGAAAGGCTGGCACCTTACCGAGCGATACAGTCCAAAACCCAAGGAATGATGGGTCATGTATGGCCATCACTACGAGGAGTGGTAAGGTGCTGGAAACTTCAGCAACAGGCAAGCAAGTAGTTGACGGAACAGCAGACATGGACGCCACACCTAGTGACGCCACTAGAGAAGACGCCGCAATATCCACTTCCAACGTCAAGGACGTTTTACCTAGTGACGTGCAGCCTAAAAAAAATAAACGGAAGCAAGAGGAGAAGAAAGCCATGGAGAGAACACTTCCATACCCACCGCCACCTTTTCCACAAAGATTGAAGAAGGTAGCCGATGACACTAAGTTCAGCAAATTCATGACTATGCTCAAACAGCTGACTATTAATGTCCCATTGGTAGAGGCACTTGAACAAATGCCTGGGTATGCGAAGTTTATGAAAGATCTTTTGACTAAGAAGAGGGCAGCAAGCTATGAGCTGAAAGATGATGTGCATCATTGTAGCGCAATTGCTACCCGATCCATAGTTCAGAAGAAGGCCGACCCCGGAGCTTTCACGATTCCTTGCACCGTCGGATCTTTAGACTTTGCTAAAGCATTGCGTGACTTAGGAGCCAGCATCAACTTGATGCCATTATCAATCTACAAGAAGTTGGGGTTAGGAGATCCTACACCAACTAATATGAGGCTTGTTATGGCGGATAGGTCGGTAAAATGACCAGTTGGTATTCTATGCGATGTCTTGGTGAAGGTATCTTCATTTATTTTTCTGGCAGACTTTGTCATCTTAGATTGTGAAGCAGATTCAGAGGTTCCCATAATCTTGGGACGCCCCTTCCTTGCTACGGGAAGTGTGCTCATAGATTTGAGAGCTAATGAGCTTTCATTCCGAATAAATGATGAAGTGGTGTGCTTTGATGTTTGCAAATCAATGAAGCAACCCAAAGATCTAAGTGTATTTTCTGTGGCTGATGTTGTCGTTGATGACAAGGATGAGTTACTTGCTGAAGAGCAAATTCTTGATGATCCTTTGGAGGTTTTGCTCATGGAAGAAGATGATGATGATGCTGAAATTTCTGAAGATGATATTTGTGCTCTATCGGGATTAGGAACATATCGCTATACTCCTAAGAAGCTGGATCTGGATCTCAAGAATCGACCCACACCACCAGCTAAGCCATCTATTGAAGAACCACCCACGTTAGAATTGAAGGAGCTGCCAAGCCATTTGAAGTACGCATTCTTAGGAAGCGGAAACACTCTTCCAGTCATAGTGGCAGCCGATTTAGGTGAGCAACAAGTTACAGCTCTTATTGCAATCCTACGCAAGTATATTAGAGCTATTGGATGGACCATTGCGGATATCATTGGTATTCCACCTGGGATTTGCACACATAAAATTCAGCTTCAAGAAAAGTGCACACCCACCATTGAACATCAAAGACGTCTAAACCCACCAATGCAAGAGGTGGTGAAGAAGGAGATTATCAAGTGGTTAGACGCAGGAGTTGTGTATCCTATTTCTGACAGTACATGGGTAAGCCCAGTACAATGTGTTCCCAAGAAAGGAGGTATGACGGTGGTTGTGAATTCAAAGAATGAGCTTATTCCACTCAGGCCCGTTACTGGATGGAGAGTATGCATGGACTACCGCAAGCTAAATTCTTGGACTCTCAAGGATCACTTCCCCATGCCATTTATGGACCAAATGCTAGATCGATTAGCGGGGAAAGGGTGGTTTTGCTTTCTTGATGGTTATTCAGGTTATAATCAGATTTGTATTGCACCAGAAGACCAAGAGAAGACAACGTTTACATGCCCATATGGTACGTTTGCCTTCAAACGTATGCCATTCGGGTTATGTAACGCACCAGCCACCTTTCAGCGATGTATGATGTCTATTTTCTCTGATATGGTAGAAGACACTTTGGAGTTATTTATGGACGACTTTTCAGTTGTTGGTGAGTCTTTCGAAGCATGTTTGGTGAACTTGAGCATGGCATTACAAAGATGTGTAGAGTTCAACCTTGTGCTGAATTGGGAGAAGTGCCACTTTATGGTAAAAGAAGGAATTGTTCTGGGGCACAAAATCTCCGAAAGAGGAATAGAGGTTGATCGCACCAAAATAGAGGTAATTGAGAAGCTACCACCTCCAATTTCGGTGAAGGGAGTTCGTAGTTTTCTTGGCCATGCTGGGTTTTATCGTAGATTCATCAAAGACTTCTCCAAAATTTCTAGTCCATTGTGCAAGCTATTGGAGAAAGATGCAAAGTTTGACTTTAATGATGATTGCTTAAAGGCATTCGAATGCCTTAAAAGAAAAACTCATTGAAGCCCCTATCATGGTAGCACCAGATTGGACGCTCCCGTTCGAAGTCATGTGTGATGCTAGTGGTGTAGCCGTTGGTGCTGTTCTTGGACAGAGAAAGGAGAAATTATTTCATCCTATCTACTATGCGAGTAAGGTCCTCAATGAAGCCCAAAGGAACTACACTGTCACTGAACAAGAGCTCTTAGCGGTTGTGTATGCATTTGAGAAGTTCCGTGCCTATCTATTGGGTACTAAAGTGATCGTTCATACAGACCATGCAGCTCTTAGATATCTAATGACAAAGAAGGATGCAAAACCAAGGCTGATTAGATGGGTATTGCTGCTGCAAGAGTTTGATTTCGAAGTCAAAGATAGAAGAGGTTGCGAGAACCAAGTGGCTGATCACCTATCTAGACTTGAGAATGAGTATGTGGCGCAACCAGAAAATCAGATTGACGATGCATTCCCTGACGAGGAGATACTAGCGACAACAATGGAGAACTTACCATGGTATGCCGACTTTGCAAATTTCGTGGTGAGTAATGTGTTACCTTCCAATTTATCTTACCACCAGAGGAGGAAGTTTATGCATGACATTCATCACTACTATTGGGATGAGCCTTATTTGTTTCAAAGATGCGCGGATGGTATCATTCGACGATGTATATCCCATGGAGAAGTGCCTACTATATTGGAAGCATGCCACACTTCGCAAGTTGGAGGACATCATGCAGGGAATCGAACGGCAAGGAAAGTCTTGCAAAGTGGTTATTATTGGCCTACAATATTCAGAGATGCACACGACTATGTGAGAAGGTGTGACCAATGCCAACGTCAAGGTGCTATTTCAAAACACCATGAAATGCCCATGTCCAAAATTCTGGAGGTAGAACTCTTTGATGTATGGGGTATTGATTTCATGGGACCATTCGTGAATTCGTTTGGAATGAAGTACATCTTGGTTGCTGTGGATTATGTGTCGAAATGGGTTGAAGCTGTAGCATTGGCCGATAACGAAGGAAAGCGTGTTGTAGCGTTTTTAAAGAAGAATATCTTCTCTCGCTTTGGAGTACCTCGTACTATCATAAGTGATGGAGGATCTCACTTTTGCAACAAGCTATTCAAATCTGTATTGGCCAAGTATGGAGTCAAGCAACACAAGGTAGCTACGCCTTATCATCCTCAAACTAGTGGACAAGTAGAGGTTTCCAATCGTGAGATCAAGCAAATCCTTGGCAAGACGGTCAATGCGAATCAGAAGGATTGGTCTCGAAAGCTAGATGATGCACTATGGGCGTATAGGACTGCATTCAAGACACCCATTGGCATGTCACCTTATCAGCTAGTTTATGGGAAGGCTTGTCATCTACCCATCGAGCTTGAATACAAGGCATTGTGGGCATTGAAGCACTTGAATCTGAATTGGGATGATGTGAAGAACTTGAGGTTGGAGCAGCTGAACGAACTAGATGAATTCCGTCTCCATGCATATGAAAGATCAGATTTATACAAGGAGCGGATGAAGAAGTATCATGATCAGCGGATTGTTCGACGAAACTTCCAAAAAGGTGACATGGTACTACTCTTTAACTCCAGATTCAAGCTCTTCCCAGGTAAGTTAAAATCAAAGTGGTCTGGTCCATTTAAAGTCACCCAAGTCTACTCGTCTGGAGTAGTCGAATTGGAAAATAATGAGGGTGTTATCTTCAAAGTGAATGGCCAACGTGTTAAGCCATATATCGGTCCTCTTGACTCGATGAATGACATGGCCATCACTTATCTCGACGAAGTCTAAGTACTCGAGATTACTACGTCGAGCCACGACAATAAATAAGGCGCTAGATGGGAGGCAACCCTTCGTTTTATTGTTTTATCGTTTTGTCGTTTTATCGTTTTATCGTTTTAGTATTTTTTTTTTCTTTTTGATAAATGAAAATCCAAAAATAAGAGTCGTGCCACGACCAAAACTAAGGCGCTTGGTGGGAGGCAACCCATCGTACTAATCGTTTTCATTGTGTTTTGAGCAAATATAGGTGCAAGAAGTATGCAACGAGGAGATTGATTTCAATTGACGATTTGGTCGCATTGTATGGTAAAGTCGGTAAGTTAGGAATGGTGATGCATAAGGCTATGAATTGAGCCTTTCTCACGTCATAATAGGCCTCGAGAAAGGCTAGGCCTTGGTAAAAATAGGCCACGAACGATGCACAACCTATTCTATAGCCTAAGGACTCGGAATCTAGTGTGCTATACACTATGCGCTGCCTATTCCTAGGTGTGCTTTTGACTATGCGTCGCCTATGCTATGGCATTTGAGATACTGAGACCAAATGCCATAGACTATGCGGCGCATATGTCTAGAAATGCCATAGGATATGCGGCGCATATGTCCCATTATGCCATGGACAATGCGCCGCATATGCCATTGATATGCCAAGAGATATGCGCCGCATATGTGGTGATTTTGTCCCCAAATCCGATTGTAAATGGGTCATAACCCGACCCATACTCTTCCTATATAAAGGGGACATAGTTTTACAACACAACCACATTAGAAAACACCCTAAAGGCGCCACATAACCTTCCAAATCTTCTCAAAATTTTCTTCTTTTGCTCTTCTAATTCACAACACCGTCTCCACAAGCTTCAAGCAAGTAAGTACTCTCTTATTCTTCATTTATTTATCGTAAGTACTACGTTGCTATGCTTATTATAAATTGCTAAATCATATAAGATTGTTGGTGATGTTCATGTGTTTGAATTGTTGTTGCATAATCATGTGAGTGAACATATACGTAGGGAATTCTTGACTTATTTCCGACTTGAATTTGGTTTCAATAGCATTGTTATGATATTTGCTGAATTGATATGGCTATGAATATTGCTTAAGAGTGTTGTTTGGATGCTTACATGTTAGACTATCCCGGCCATCGGGATAAGATTATAGTGCCTATCGACTTAGGTGGTTGTGCTTGTTGTAAGAATAACGATTCCATGTGGTAACCCCTATGTCGTAGTGTTGCTATATCTACCATGAAAGTAGTCCAATGGCTGCAAATAAGTGATACAATGCTGATTTTCTTGTTAGAATACAATCCTAAAACGTATGTCGACGAAATCTGAGTAAATCGACTACGTTCACCTCGCTGATTTGTGCAACAAAACTAAGTGTGGGGTGGTACCCCTAGTACTTGCATATAGATTGTATCAAGTGAGATTGTGCTGCAACTAACACTATTTCTAGTCTCAGGTACAATGGCACCTAAAGCGAGACAAGGCAAGGAGAAGGCTACCACCTCCCAAAAGGGCAAAAAGAGAAGTTGCAAGGACCAAGGAGAACCCTCCTCGCAGCAATTACCCCGACTCACGCTTGGAATTAAGTGGGATACTTATGAGGAACTTCTAAGGATGACGACTCTGATGATGATTCCAATGCAAGGGGTTTGACCCCAGACATAGAGGATGAGTCCGACTAACCAGGTTCTTCTTATTTATTTTCCACTGAGGACAGTGTACCGACTAAGTGTGGGGTGGTGGTATTGCATGCTATACTTCTCTACTCGCATCTATGTTTGTTTGCTTTTGTTTTACTTGTGTTTCATTTTTTTTAGTTAAGATTTTTTTTAGCAGTAAATTTTTTTTTTTTTAACTTAGCTTCGCATGAGATTATTCTAATAGGCAGCATGAGATTATAACAAGAGTATGTGCTACAATTGTGACTATTGAGACGTTTAGGCTCTAGTTGTGACTCATTATGTGATATTGTGTGATTCAATTCCTTCACTTGTTGGGTCAAGAGTCTATATTACTTCCAATCAAGTCGACCATGTGCCTTGTGTATGTGAGATTAATAGTATATTCTATGCTTGTGGCTGATGCTAGAACTTGCCTGGTATGTATGCAAAGCGAAAATAAGGAGTGTAAGTTTAGGATATGATTTAGGCATTTCTTTGGCAAACTATATTTGTTTACCTTCAGTTTTACCTACCCATTGACATCATCCTCGTAAAACCCTTTTGAGCCTTTAGCCTATTTCTTTGACAACCCTGTATGTAAGCCTAATCCATTTCTTTCAAGACCACAATTTTGATCCAAATTCCTAAGTGCTTTAAAGAGAAAAAGTCATATGACAAACATAAAGAGGAAATTGGGTAAGAATGATGCTTTAAATTGCAAAGGTGCTTGAATGAGTTATGAAATAAAGTGCTATCATAAGAGGTATAGTGTGAAAAGAAAAAGGAAAAGAAAGCTGAAAAGTGAGTTGTTCTTAAAATTGAAAAACAAAAAGAGGAGAACAAGGGTGGTAGAATAAAAGAAAGAAGAAAGGTTGAAAGAAAAAGTGTCAATGATACAATGTGATGTATTAAAGTGCTTAGGAACTTAGTCACTATTTCTGGCCAAAATAGTCCTACCCGTCCCTTAGCCTACATTACAACCATCAAAAGACCTACTTGATCCTAAGCTTAGCATTCTGACATTTAGTAGAGTACTACATTAAGGGCAAGCCTATGGTCATCAGTTGCTACATATGAATTCTTTGTGAGAGTGAGAGCAAGGACATTTTGATACCCATGTTTGAAAAATATGCTATACTTATGAGTGATTATGGGTACTATATTGTGAAACACACATGGTTGATGAGTATTGGATAGTTGTATATGATTCTATGCACCTTAACGTTTGCATGCGAGTTGATCACCATCACGAGTCTATGCTTGAGGTTAAATTGTTTCTACTTATAATCAGAAAGCTACTCTTTGTTGATAGTTGTTGTGCTTGTCTTGAAGAATGTTTTGTGTTGTGGCTGTAAAAACCCTAAGTTGATGTTAGAAGGACATGATATGTTGTTCGAGGACGAACAAAGCTCTAAGTGTGGGGTGTTGATGATAGGCGAATTTACGCGCCTATATCAATATATTTTGCCCATATTTTAGCCTAGTTTTGAGAACTAATTATCTATTTCATGCACTTTTAGTCCTTTTTCCTGTAAATGAGCTAACAAACATGATTAGGAAAGTTTCAGGTATAAATGATGCAAAATACAGCATTTTATGGCTTACTTGACGCAAAAGAAAGCTCACGAAGGAAGGAAAGGGAGTTTACACGCCTAAGGACCAAAACTGCTGCATGGAAACTCTGTCCCGGGCTAAAACAGCATTTCTGAAGACTCTGGGGACCTGGACCAAAACTGCTGGATGGAAAATCTGTCCCGGGCTAAAACAGCATTTCTGAAGACTTTGGGGACTTACAGACACAAAGCTGGATTTTGACAATGATACATTAACCTAGTACAATTGGGTTATGTATTTCATTAGTTTATTTGGATTAGGAGAATGTTACATTAACCTAGTACAAATGGGTTAAGTATTTCCTTAGTTTAGTAGGATTTGCTTATTTATTTCATTAGCATAGTAGGAGTAGGATAGGAGTATTATAAATACCCTATCATGCTAGAGATTTTAATCAAGTCCTCCCTTAGTGGAGAGGCAACTCCTCCCTTAGTGGAGAGATACATTCAACTATTAATTTTCCTCCATTCTTCTTATCTTCCACCACAAACACTTCTAATCTATTCTTCTATTCATCTATTCCACAACAAGAGAATCGTTACTTGCTAGGGAATCACCAAAACCACACGCCTATCACCTACTTCTCACGCCATCAACCATGCAAATCGTGATATCCTTCGCATTCATGGGTAACTAAACCTCTTAGTTGGGGTTATGGAAGCCGAATGAGTTACTATCTATAGCTGTGAGTTTGTGAGTTCAAGACAAGTATATTGCTTATATCATTACGCTCTTCATCTTAAACTACATTCTTTGCGGTTACAAACACAAGAACACGCCATTCTAACATCTAACCTGTTCGAGAGAAAGGTTATTTGTCTAGAAAAGAAGACGCATAGAATAACGCCAGTCTAACATTTAACTTGTTCGAGAGAAAGGTTATTTGTCTGGAAAAGAAATAATGTCAAGGTAGTAGGACACCCTTTCCTATTAAAAAGCTAGTGCCGTAACTGGACTAACCTCTTGGAGAATTCGTACCATTAGACACGCTTTAAGCTCGAGAGAGTTAAAGTGAAATAGTCCTTGTTCAGGTCGAGAGACGCTTGGATTTACCATCGACTACAATTCTCTATAAGTAATTGCATGTCAAGACTCTACACACTCATAGCCAATAGAGACGTATACCTCAGAAGGTGGACATAATCCTAACGCTTCAATTCTCATTGTTTACAACCAACGTGACAATCTTTCTCCTTTTACTTTATTATTTTCAACTTTTATTTCATTACTTTGGTTACTTATTACAATCCCCCCTTCTTACGAGACTTGCACCAAAAGTCTAATAATTTTGCTTACTTGTTGACCAAGCTATTCCCTGTGGGATCGACACCCAACCCAGGTTGGGTTCTATATTTGCTAACGACCGCTTTACACTCACAAGAGCTGTAGATTGAGCGTTATCAATATGTCCTTAGTTTTAAAGCATTTTTTAAAGATTTCCATGATCTAGTGTGTGTCTTCATATACTCAGCATATTCCCATGTACTGACTATATATATGCATTTGTGGCTACATCCTTCATAATGTAAGTACCAGATGTATCTCATATACCAGTGTTAGACAGTTCTTAGCTTTCAGCCGATAGGTGATGAGTTTTCTATTTCAGGAACTTTAGACAGTTGTAGTTTCGTACTGTATTGTTTTCATTCTTACATATTGCTTTTTGGTAGTTGGAGGCATGTCCCAGCTGCCTATAGTTAGTATAGTCGAAGCATCATAGATAGTCAAAGTCATTTAATGTAATTCAAGATTCTTTCTTCAGTTTTATTATGATGTAATTTTATTAGTATTACATTTATTTAGGTTTTCTCATGATTATGTTTTCACTCAGCAAATTTAGCTTTTATTTACATTATAAAGTAGTATGCCTGTACATGGGCTAGCATGGAATTACTTGTGGTTCTAAGCACCATGTTATGACTAGGGGTTAGCCTTGAGTTGTGACAAAATTGGTATTAGAGCTATGAGTTCAAGTTTCCTAGGGTATCTATGAAGTCGTGTCTAGTAGAGTCTTGCCGAATGTCACAGAGATGTCTGTACTTTTCTTTGAGAGGCTATCGAGAATTTAAGAAATGTTTCCCTTTTTCATATCTTAGATCATGTAATAGAATTTTTCTCTAAGGAACTTATATAGATTCTTACGTTAATCCATTTATTCTAACTCTTCTGTATTATTGAGGAAACAAAATAGACAAGCTTAAATCCTTGTAGATAGAGTTTTGTTAGACAGTTTCTATAGACAGTTACGGGATTGCACGTAGGTTAAATAGTATCCCATCAATGCTTTTTAGTTTTGAAGTTTGAAAGATTTCATTCATGTTTATGAAAATCGCGCACTAAGCCAAAGTCAAATGTGCGTTCGAATCCCTTCTTTGAATCCTAAGATAGCATATGACCTAGAGTTAGAAGCATGAATCTAGAAGTTTTAACAACAGAGTGTGGGGATATCTGGATTTAGTAGATTATGTATTCATGGGGATAAATGTATGAAAGTTGAACTAGTATGCTTGAAACAATTTATACAAGAATGTGAGTTTATTGATTCAAAATTAAGTATGATGATATGGGTATGATCTAGAGGTATGCCCAAAGAGATGCGAGATTGTATTATTTCTAATTTTTAAAGGATGTGTGCTTAGATAGTACCTTTGAGTTGCTAAGTGTAAATGAGGCCAATTCTGCAGTATGTGATGTTCTTACCAGTTAAGTTATGGGCTATAGGTTGTTGATGTTAGGTATTTTATTTTCATGATAATTCTCATGGTTTAGGGGAAAATATAAGTTTAGAGATGTGGTATTAGTAGGCTATAAAGGAAAAGAGGTAGATTATGTGATTAGTGAGGCAAGTATGTTGTCAAGAAGGGTTTAAGTATGTGATGATTGCTGAAGATAAGGAAAGTTAAAGATAGTATATATTAAGGTGTGTTCAAGGATGAAGTTAGGATAGTTCGTTACAAGTTTGGGAATCTCCAAGTTAAGTGTTAGAATCTAAGTTTGAAATTTGGACGGTTAAGCTAATAGAAAGACTAGATGGAGTGAACTCAGGGTACGGTGATACTCATGAAGATTCTAAGTTAGTAAGTGTTAAATTTATTATATGATGACTTAGTGGGGCTATATAAAGTTAAGAGTTGTATCTCAGAAGAAAGTGATATCAACAGGTTTTACACTTTCGGTGTAGTCTTTTAGGGTGAGTTTATTATACAACTAGTATAGGGCAGGCTTCATAGATAGTCAATCAGAGTCATTACATGTAATTCAAGTTTCTTTCTTCAGTTTTATCATGATGTAAATTTTATCAATATTACATTCGTTCAGATTTTCACATGATTATGTTTTCGCTCAGCAAATTTAGCTTTTATTTACTTTATAAATCACTTGTTCAAGTAGTATGCCATTACATGGGTTAGCTTGGATTATCTTGTGGTTCTAAGCACTGTGTTACGACTAGGTGGTAGCCTCAGGTCGTGACAAAACTCCTTAAGACTGATATCCTGATTTTCTTGACTCTTCACCAGCTTAGCCAACATCTCTTTCATTCTGGATTTTGCATCTTGTTTTCCAGGTGGAATGTACCTATCTTCCTTCTTTCTGTAGTCATTCTTGTTTCTTCAGTCACCATCTCGCTCTTTGCTACTGTCTCTCTATCTGTCATATTAGTTTCGACCTTGGTTCCCTTTTTCTTGGTCTCGGAAACTCACCAACTAATGATCTAGATAGTTTTCTTCCTCCTTGAATTCTGAATCATAAGCTTTAGAAGTTGGCCCCTATGCTGGTATTGCATTCACTTTCTTAGACATTACTACCGTAAGATGATTTGATAGTACCCTAGAGGACCAATAGCATAAGTTTCGGATCCCCTCTCAGCCTCCTAAGTTTTCCACCCTCAATTTGTGAGCGTAATTAGATATAACATCTTTGAATTTACCTTCCAGTGTAGTCTCATAAAAGCTCCTCCAGATATGATGTATGCCAAGGCTCTGGAGCTGATGGTCAAGGCTCAGTGAAATATCTTTAGTAAGGTCATCCCTGACAATCGATGATTGGGCACTATGCTCAGCTTCTTATTAAACCTAAACCATGCCTCGTATATATATTTTGACTGCAACTACCTAAAATTATATATATCTTCCTTAAGATACAATATCCTAGATGGAGGAAAGAACTTGTTCAAAAATTGTCAGTGCAACTCATCCTATGTAGTGATATGGCCTCTTGGTAGTTCCCTTAACCATAAAAATGCTTCTCCTATAACTGATAAGGGGAATAGCCTCAGTATGAGTGCTTTCTGATTCACTCTTGGATTTGTATACAAACTATAGATCCCAAAAAAATTGGCAAGGTGAAGGTTTGTATCATCTATAGGCAGACCTTCAAATATACCTTTCAGATTTAGAAGCAGGATCATTGCGCTCGTGATGTTAATATTGATGCCGCGGGGTAAAACATGAGGAACAATGGCTCCAGTATTTTCCGGTTCAGCATATCCCAAGACTTCTTCATAATATCTATATGGTATCACATACTAATATGCTGGGATTTCTTAAACACAGGCACCTCTAGCACTGTTCTGATTTCCACCGAATGTTTCTTAGCGGTCTGCTGCTTGTCTCTTCTCAGCTAGCTTTGCCTCCCTAACTTCCCTCTTATCTTCTTTCATTTCCCTCCTCTTAGCTTCATCTTAGTCCAATAGATCACCAGTCTATTGATCAATAATATTCTATACTCCTTCGGGAGGAGGAGGAGGTACAACATCACGAACCCCTTTAGGAAGTGTATCTCTTTTCTGCTTAGACATCCTACTAGGTGTTTGTAGGATACTCTCTGGATTCAGATTTACTGGGAGTAAAGGGATTTCCTCTACTCCATGTTCTAGGCATACACCGTTGTATGCCCAACTATGAACAAATAAAAAAAATAAGAACCCGAAAACTGCAATAACCTTAAATCACAAATCAACACTATGTTCCCAGACAACAATGCCAAAATTTTGATGATGTACAAATAATACCTCCTCTCAGATGATGATACAATCGCTATCAAAATATAGCAACCTAACAATTGTTGGAGTGGAATCCCAAGGTAACATGTGGAATCATGGATCACAGTAGTTGTAGTCAATGGGAAGAACAAGAAAAGTAAATGGGGGGTTTTTGTGTTGTAATCTCGAGTAAGTAACTATATTAACTTTGGTTGTAATTAGTCATAAGTTAACACTAGGATTGTGTTCCCCCTGGATTGTGTTGTAATTTCGAGCAGAAGGATTTCACCCTTTACCTTTTAAGTCTCAGGATGTCATCTTACTAACCCTTATCTTGATCCCAGTTAACTATTACCTTTTCAGTCTCTAGTTATTAGATGAAACCTAACTATCTTACTAAGATAGAACCTAAAAGTGTGGTTTGATAGTTAAACTCCAAATTACTATTATTTTTATCTTCTCCTAGTCACCACTCCTCTTTTGGAGTAAGTAGCAATATCTATGCGGGATTCTAATGTGTGCACCCATTAAGAAAACTATTATAACTAAGATAAAGTATTACATGCATGAGTATTAGTTCAGAACAACAACAACACTTCCCCTACTTCGTCAATCCGTCAGGGTTTCTATAACACTAGCTATGGATTTTAGCCGCTCATGCTTGTGAAGAAATTAGTATCATTCATAATCTAAAGCATAGTTGAAATCATAATGATAAGAAGTGTAAAAACCTACAATCATAACTGAATTAATCAACTAAAGTAATACAAGAGAATCTCAATATCAAAATCAAATCTTGGAATCAAAATATGTTTGTGAATATCAAAAGTGGGTAACTCTTAAAAAAACACATAAAGGGTATTTATAGTACATGAGGAAACCCTAAAACCAAAGCCTAAACAAAATAGCAGAAACAAGGGTCGATGGCCATATATGGTCTGTACCTGCGCCCTAACCTGGGGTTCAGGTAGTACCTGTGGTCAGTAGGGTGAGCGCAGTACAAGGCACTGGTACCATATGAAAAATCTTGTAAGTCAGCTCTGAGTAGTTTGAACTTCTGACACTTTGTTTGCCTACTTGCGGTCCATAGGTCTGACAAGTAGTTTATACGTTGACTTAGTAAGTGTCAGGAGTCATCTTTTCTACTCTTTTTCAATTCTCAAACATGCTTTGATCACGAACAAGCTGTAAAGTGTCCTAACACCATAATTGCTCCAAAACGTAGCCAAAACACCTTTTTCATGAACGTAGCATCCAAAATATAATTTTCTGCAAAAGATACCCAAAATGCATCATATCTAACAAAATAACCTCAAAAACTTACATATTTTTCTCATTTTAAGCATCGAAAGTGCTATATCTCAATAGCATATCAGGTAACATACATGAAGGTTGAACTCTTAATCTCAAAACACCATGTTTAAATATTGGTGCTGAAATAGGAATAAGACTTGGGGTTTGAGGAGTACCCAAAATAGAAGCAGGTGCAATAGAAGGATCCATACTCTAAACCAGAGGAACACCTAGCATAACAAAATGAGAACCCTCTAAATAGGTTAGTAAATACACCAAAAACCCCAATAAAACTAGGGCAGATGAACTCAAAGAAACTACAATAAAACCCTCACTTCCAACCTTCTCATCATGAGGCTCAAGGGAGAGTCCCTGTAATACCCCATATTTTCCTAGCTCAGTTTAGCTCTCATTACACGATAATTTCTATATAAAATTTTTGATACACTTAGAATTATCTAGTTTAAGACTTAACAAAGTGTAGGAAATTCAGTCATCTTTTTAACGAAATAAATTTTGCCCAAATCTGATATCAGGGTGTGAAGTTATAGCCCTTTTAGTAAAACAGTTTTTCAAATTAAGCATCATTACATCGCAGAGATAGGACAAATGGCATTCGCCAGTTTCAAGTGAGACACCACAATTCCAACACATCGCTGTGAAGTTTTAGTTCCCAATTGGCAATTTTTAGTGTGTCAACGCGAGAACGACGCATTGCGCCAATGTCAATTTTAGCAATTGTTATTTTCCAGTAGTCCAACGCGATATCACTGCATCAAGCCAAAAGGGAATTTCACGATGGCCCATTTTTGAATAGTCTTTGTTGACCACCAGTGGCTCACCGCGATGCCACCGCATCGCAGTGAAGGCCAAAATTGGGAATTTTAATGATGGAAATTTAAATTATTTTAGGCGAATCTTGGTCTTTTCTGTGAACCTAATCAGCCTAAACATGAGATTAATACCCTAATAACCTAATTAGATCATTATTTTCTCAATTCCACTCAAATCAAGATCATTCTCTCTAAAAATAGAAATAAACGCTATCCTCCAAGAATCAAGAACAATTCTCAAGAAATCCACCAAGAAACTTCAAGAACTCATCTTCTCACGTATGTTAGGTGTTCAGCCATGGGCCCTTACCATCCATGGAGTCCAAGAACCCTTTTTAAAAATACAAGTTTTCAGATTTGTGATTTCCATGCTTGAGTAAGATTGTACTCATGTTCATGATGTTGTTTTGGTTTCAATCCATGATTAACTACAAGTTTCATGAAATTAAGATAGTATGTGTGTTGAATTATGCGATCCTCATATTAAACCCATGAAATTTGCAAGTTGAGTGTTATATTCATGATGCTTATGTGTTGACCATTATTATTTACATTAATTATGCTCCCCAAGTGTTTATTAGAATGCCTATATGAATTTAATAGTGCAATCATGATAAGTTAAACATATGTTCCCATTCATGTACAAGTCCATTCCTTGTAGGTGTTTGACAAAACGTCTTAATGAATGAATTTTGACTAAGTGACTAGCTAGTATGCTTTAAAGATTGTGCCATGCATTACTATTGATGCTATCGAGTCCTGGGGTGTTTAATATCAGAAATCTGGTTGTTTACCTAGAAGTATAGTTGCTATAGAATAGTCTTAGTAATGCCACGAATATTAGTACTCAATTTAGTTCCAGAATTTAGTGAAACTTAGTCTAGTCCAGTTAAGTTTAATAATCAATGTCATTCACTTGGGAGTAGGATTCAACCCCGAGTGAACCCAAGGATGGGGGCTCACTTATCAGTAGAGGGTGTGATTTTTAGTATCAGCCCTTGTATTATTGAACTATATAGATAGCATAGTTTGAGATATTAACCTACCAGTTGAGGGTTAATAAAGTATTTTACCTACCAGTTGAGGGTAATACTATTCTCATTAGGGCACCTGCCAGATGAGGGTGACTCTTTAGCCTATTAGTATCCATGGCACGGTACTGACACCCTTCCAACTGGGGATACAGGTTGGACCCAAATCAATTCATAAAGGGGCATATCGGTTAGATGATTACCTCTTATAGTTTTAGTTTCAGTCTTCAGTATTGAACTCAGTTCTGTTCTACAAAATTAGGACTGTCAGTAACAGTCACTAGTTATCAGTAATTCAGTTATCAGTAATCTCAAATATTAGTTATTCAGTTATCAAAACTTAGTACTCAGTTTCAGTACAAATTTTAGATACAATATATAGGTATATGCACAGTATTGCATAATCAGCGTTTACAATAGCTTCAGTTATCCATGTACTCTCATTCAGTTAAATTCATATCACTCAGTCAGTTATTGTTCATGCATATGAACATATGTATTTCAGCCTTACCTCATCTAGCATACTAGTATATTTCATGTACTGATCACATATTTTTTTCTTGCATTATGATGTATCATATCATAGGTTCAGACGAGGTTCCTGACCGCGCTTAGCCAGATTCAGTTAGCAGTAGTAGATCAGTAATGAGTCCTCATCCATTAAGGATATTATTTATTTCAGTATTTCAGTAGACTTAGCATTTTATTAGTCGAAGTTATTTGGGGGCTCATCCCATCAACTCCACATTCAGATAGTTCAGTAGAGGCTTTTTAGACTAGACTAGTTTATACAGTATTCAGTTTTCAGATATTAATATTAGTTGCTATATTTTTCAGTATTCAGATTATGAACCTTATGGAATTTTAGCCTAACTTCTGCATTATTTTGGTAGTATTATTCAGTGCTCACAGCAGGTACTAGTCATGGGTTATCTTTTGGTCTTTCAGGATCGTAAGCACTGTATGAAGTCTAGGGTGCAGACTCGGGCATCACAAACTTGGTATCATTGCCTAAGGTTCAACAGAGTTCAGTGAGTCTAAAATCCACGTCAAGTAGAGTCTTATGCATGGGTATGTAGCGTGCCACACTTATGGATAAAAGGGTATAAGGCATTTTAGGAAAAGTTTCCCTTAATTTAATATTCATTTCATGCGAGTGAGCATGAGATCAAGTTAATATCTTAGTATAAATCAAATATTCCTTATATTTACAAAAAATGCCTCCTAGAAAAGCTAACGGAAGAAATAATAAAAATCAGCTAGCACCTCCACCTATTCAGGCAGATCCCCTGAATGAGCACATATCCCCCAGAAAATTCAAAGCTTCTTTCACTACTTTACCTTATTTAGTATTTGCTCAGAGAAATCTACATGCTATTTTCCTTTCTATGCTTGGGGTTCATACTCGGCAAAGTAAGGAGAGAAGAGTAAAAAAAATAGAGAGAATAAGAGAGCCAGAATAAGTAGTTTTAGGACAAGGTCAGAGGGTGGTAACCGCTTCCAGTTCTATTAGAAATTCTTAGCCCCAAATCCTTTTGCAGCTAGTGTTCCAGTGTCAAAGTTTAGAAATGACGGTCAAGATAGTGCGTCAGGGTCTAAGTCTCAAGGTAGAATGAAAAGAGATCGTACCAACCCACTTTGCTAAAAATATGGTAGAAATCATCAGGGTATATATAGAGATAGTAGTGGTATATCTTTTGGATGTGGTAAACCAGGCCATAGGATGCGGGAGTGTAAAATAATAGCTTAGAGGGGAAAGGGTTTACGCCAACAGGGCCAGTCTAACCATCTTACAGTCCCATCCGATCACCCGACTCAGCTGGGCCCCACTTCCAGTTTCACCAGCGATCAACACCAGAATGAACTGTAAGCACTCCATTCTTGTAATGATCAAGAAATTACTCCTTATGTAGTTGTGGGTAAGTTACAGGCCTTTCATATTCTTGTGTATGCTTTATTATACCCCAGAGCCTTACTTTCGATTATAACTTAGTAAATAGCTATTAATTTTGGTGTTAGTCTTAATACTCTAGTAGATCCCTCTTCAGTGCCTACCCCACTAGGTAAACCTACTCCATCTAGATGAGTATACAAAAATTGCTTGGGGAGTCATTCAATTTTAGTTTCCTAATGGACCAATCATTAAATGAAGGGGTAGTACCTTAGTTCTTAAAAGTCAGATGTGTTTCCAGCTTCTTTTTAAATTCCTATGATAGCATGTAACCCAAAGTTAGAAGTATGAACCCAGGAGTTTAGCAGCAGTAATAGGAGATAGGATAGTGTTATTTGAATTCGGGCAGGTTATATTTCATGGGGCTAGTTGTATGAAAGGTGAATCAATAAGCTTGAAGTAGTGTATGCAGGAATTTAAGTTTGTTGATTCAAAATATATGTTGTGGATGTAGTATGTGTGGGCTATGATGAAATTAGTATGGTTATAAAAGAATTAGGGATATTCATGGTATGTGTTAGAATCTATGTTTGAATAATTGAAGATTGAGCTAGTAGAAAGAAGAGTTGAGAATTCTAAGTTAGTCAGTGTTGAGGTTGCTATATGATGATTGTTGGGGCCATAGAAAGCTAAGAATTATGTATCAGAAGGAAGTACCAGCAGTGGACCTTACATTATTAGGTGTAGTCCTTCAGGATGAGTTTATTTATGAGTATTGTTATATCTCAGACTTTAGAGTAAAGTGGTTTCAGTTTGATTTAGAGTTTATTAAGTGGTTCACAAATTTAGAATAATAGCTTTAAGATAAGGGGGAGATGGTAGAACAAGTAACCACGCCAGGCTTTCAAATTTTAGTAGTAATATCAATATGTATAGAAAACCAGTGGGAGAAGATGATGCCCAACCCTTCTTTACCTCAGTACAAAGTTTTGTACTTCAGCTATTATGATATCTACTTATGCCTTATATGTCAGCTCTATGATCATAGCTCATATTCGTGCACATTATCGAAAGTCATGTACGCTTACAGTTCTTAGAATAAGGAGTTCCAGTTCACTCAGTGTTACAAATCATGTTCCATAAATACAAAAACTCCAAACTCAGGTCATGCAGCTCATGACTCACGTACTTATGATTTACAGTGTGCTAAGTTCCCATGACTCATGCTACACTCCTAATAATCAGTTAAATACAGATTATGTCACATATATCATTCGTTTAGATCTCTTGATAAATCCATGATATTGATCTTTTATTCCTTAAGCCTCAGTTAATTGTCAAGTTCTATATAGTGTCCATTCATTGTTCAGGTCCTCATGTTTTAACATTTCAGTGAACTTTCCTTATGTAATGATGTAGTGATGAGAAATTGCTTAGATGGGAAAGAGTAAATATTTCCTATTAAGGAAAGATTGTTGCATACTTGTTTTACACTAGGCTGTAGTTATGATGATAGGCTTGAATGTCATGGTGGTGTTTAAGTGGATAAATACATTTCATATAGTGAATGGCTAGTAGGAAGTTGTATTTAGTTATTGAAGGAAAAATCAGATTTATTCAGGAGATGGGAAGTTATGAAATATGGAGCGTATTGAATTCATGACTCAGGATAGTACAACAGTGTTATGTGTGCATTTTGTAGATTTGAGTAGGCTTAAAAATAGTGGGAGAATTCAGTCCAGCTCAGACCTTAGTAGGTAGAGTTATCAGTGCCCATGTGAATATTTTAGTAGCATCAAGTGAAATGCGGTGTTGAAGTAGAAATTATAGTTGAGGGAATAGTTAAGAAACATGGATAAGATTGCAAGTTAGAAGTTGCAGTGCATAAGGCTTAGTAGCTCTATCTTAGATGATGTTTTATAGGCCTTGCTCTATATAGGAGAATTTTAGCCATATTGTGATTTCTTATTCAGATGTCTTATTCAGACCATGGAAAGATTTCTTGCTCCCTAAAGTCATTAAAACTTTATATAAAGAATGTTAAAGAAATGCTCCAGTTGAGTATAAGTTTTCAGCATGAGTTAGTCCGTAAAGCCACCAATTTAGTTTAGCAGTCAGGCGGATGAGTTCGTATGGTTTTGTATCTTTCTATCTAGTCGTACTATCCAAAGTTTCATGAATATGACTATTCCAAGATGAAGCATTCTGGTAGTTGTGAGTTCAGCTCAGTTCATGTATCATGCCTCAATTTTAGATACCAGACATTCAGTCACAATTCAATTCATAGGTGCCCTGTGCATCGTTACAGCTTTTCCTCAGTGTCTTATCCAAGTCAGCATCCTTTGGGGGACATAATATCTCAAGAGGGAGATGCACTATAATCCCCTGATCTTTCATGTCCTAAACCTTCAATTTTCTCTTCACATAACAAGATCCAGTTTGAAGTAATGGGTACTCATAAGTTGACTCTCTTGTTCTAATATAAGTCGTATGACCATTTCAATTTCATGGCATGTATTCAAGGAATTTGTTAAGTTTATGATATTCAGTTCATTTATCATGTTTCAGACTTAGTTATGTTCTTATGTTCCCGTTCATGCATGTTTAGTAGATGACCTCAGGTTCATCAGTATTTTTAAGATTTACTAAGTTTCATGCTCAGTTACCTTTACAAACTTGGTATCAATTATCGTTGCATATTATCCTCATGGCAGTCATGCATTCAAATTTATGAATTAGTTCAGCCATATACTCATGCTTCAGTTATGCATGTTCAGTATAAAAACTCAATTTATCAGTAGTTTCAGTCCTGTAATCATGATTTAGTTAAGTTTGTTCAGTATGTAAACTTAATCTATTTGTATTCTCAGCTTAATCAGTCTCATTCGAGGATGAATATTTCCAAAGGGGAGATATTGTGCTACCCTATATTTTTCTAGCTCAGTTCAACTCTTATCACATGAGAATTTCTATATAAAATTTTCAATACACTTAGAATTTTCCATTTTAAGACTGACCAAAGAGTAGGAAAATAGTATGTCAAATTGAGCATCATCGCATCGCGGAGACAGGCCAAATGGCATTTGTTAGTTTTTAGTGAGACACCACAATTTCAGCGCGTTGTGCTAAAGTTCCAATTCCTAATTGGCAATTTCCAGTGTGTTAACACGATAATTGCGTGTCAGGTTAATGTCCATTTTTGCAATTGTCATTTTCTAGTAGCGCGACACGATACCACCACGTCGCGCCAAAAGGGAATTTTGCGATGGTCCATCTTTGAATAGTTTCAACTAGCTTCCAGTGACTCACCATAATGTCACCGTGTCACGCTCAAGGAAAAAATTAGGAATTGTAATGACAAACATTTAAATTATCTCTGGGGCAGTTTGGTCTTTTCCATAAGGGTGTGATCCTTAGTAGTGGCCCTTGCATTCAAGAACTACGTAGCCAGCGTAGCCTGAGATATCAACCTGCCAGTTGAGGGTTAATATGGTGTTTTACCTGCCAATTGAGGGTAATACCATTCTCATTAGGGCACCTTCCTGATGAGGGTGACTCTTTAGCCTGTTAGTACCCATGGCACAGTATTAGCACCCTTCTAATTGGGGTTACAGGTTGGACCCTAATCAATTCAGAAAGGACATGTCGGTTAGATAAATATCTCCCATAGTTTTAGTTTCAGTCTTCATAACAAAACTCAGTTCGGTTCTACAGAATTAGAACTGTCAGTAACAGTCACAAAGTTATCAGTACTTTAGTTATCAGTAATCTTAGATATGAGTAACTTAGTTATCATAACTCAATACTCAGTTTCAGTATAAATCTCAGACATAGTATATAGGTATATGCACAGTATTGCATAATCAGTGTTTACAGTAGCTTTAGTTATCCATGTACTCTCATTCAGTTATATTTATATCACTCAGTCAGTTATTATTCATGCATATGAACCTATGCATTTCAGCCTTACCTCATTCAGAATAACAGGACATTTCACGTACTTATAGCATACTCTTTTCTTGTGCTATGATGTATCATATCATAAGTTTGAATGCTAAGGTTCCTGACCGTGCTTAGACAAATTCAGTTAGCAGCAGCAAATTGAGTAGTGAGTCCTCATTCATTGAGGATATTATTTATTTAAGTAGATTCAACATTTTATTAGTTGGAGTTAGTTGGGGGCTTGTCCCATTAACTCCACATTCAAATAGTTCAGTAGAGGCTTTCTAGACTAGACTAACTTAGAGAGTATTCAGTTTTCAGATGTTATTATCAGTTGCTATATTTTTAGTATTCAGATGATGATCCTTATGGCATTTCAGCCTAACTTCTGCATTATTTTGGTCGTATTATTCAGTGCTCATAGCAGATACCAGTCAAGGATTAGCTTGTGGTCCTTTGGGGTCGTATGCACCGAATGGCGTTCGAGGTGAAGACTTAGGGCATTACAGTCCCCTAGCACTCCTCCTAGATGAGGCTGATCTATAGGACCGTCTACTCACTCAAGTTTGTCTACAACTTAAAGACCATCCTCTCGACTAAACTATCTCTTTAAAAATAGGCTCTGTATCTCTAACCTCACAGGACCTAGTCAACGCTAGCTATGTAGAAAGAGTGAAACACATCTCAGAATGCAAGGTATGAAAGAACATCACACGGTAAGGATTAAAATGAGGAAAGTTTCCCAAAGACATCCTATAAACTCTCAAAGATAGATACGAATATCTAAGTACCGATCCACGACACTCTATTTGACATTCTATTCTTACACCATTGAGACAAGTAAGAACTTGGATACTTTGATACCAATTTGTCATGACCCAAAATCTAAGGGTCATGATCGCACTCATCATGGTGAAACTTAATGAGTAAGTCTATCACGCAAAATAATACATAACTAGGATAAGATAAAAATACCCCCAAAGTAAGGCTTATTGAAAAAAGAAAAACCATATAAATATAATAAATGTGGAAAGAATATAATCAACAATACAACCATAACTTCCCAAAACCTATCATGAACAGTATAAGAATGTATCTAATATAACTCAAATCCAAATAAAATACATAAGTTGCCCAGAATATAAGAGGAACTCTGTCTTTGATATGATAGTAAAGACATAATCTATATGAAAGGTAGTAGAATACATCCAAATGCCTGAAAGTTAACCACTACATTGAAGGCACTATATATTAGCCGAATCAACCAAGTTGAGGCACTCTCGAACTAGGACCTGCACCAAAAAAATGCAATAGGTGTAATATGATTCACTTGTACTCAGTAAGTATCATAGGCATATTGTGCATAGTAGAAAATAAAGCATACAAAATAAACAATAAAAGCATGTCACCTACAATCAGAAAATGTCCCATAATGATAGCCCACACCGCTTGCACTAGCAGTTTTAGTATTCATATCACATATATTTCAATAACATAACCAGGTAAAACACAAATATAAATCATACCACATATGATTAGAAACAAGAAATAACATATATAAATAATATAATCACGTACAATTAGCAGAAGATAAAACACATAAAGGTATGACAAGTCAATATGGCAATTCAATAACAACATGAACACAATAACGTATAACCAATGTATAATAATAAGATACTAATGATGATAATGATGCATGAGGTCATCACACAACCTTTCAATACACCTACAGAGGCAAGCCTCTTGATGTGGGACCCATAGGGGGTTCATCAACCCATATACAATCCATATCTCCTCCCCGATGCATCCCCCAAGGAGGGTTTCACAAGGTGTAACTATAATACCCTTCAAATATCAAAAATTTTATTTTTTTCCCTCCCATTTTTGAAATATCAATTTTTGACTTAAATTATGTTTAGGAATGCGAATGGGGTATCCCGGGATAGTTTTAAAATTTTTAGATAGGGTTTGGAGTGATTTTAGAAGCCAGAGGTAGTGAGCCTCCGCGATATCCCCAGGTCATAGAGGATACACTTCATGATAGCCAACGTGACATGGAGGATAATCTTCGTATTTAGCTGTGTGGAATAGAGGTCCACGCGACACCGTTGTGTAAAAGACGTGCTATTTTCTTTTGTTTTCTTATATTTTATTAATGGCATGAAAATTGGTTTACTGTTCATGGTTTTGATGTTAGGTTTTGACCTATGGGTTGAGGGTTTTGGATATAATTTGTTTGAATATTTTCCACGATTTATATTAATTTATTATGCATGAATTGTTGATATATACACTCATTCTGGGTGCATGGCAATGATGAATGAATTTAGGGGTGCAATGGATTCCTAAAATAATTGGTTTTGGTATAAAATTGATAATCACCTTAACTCATTTGTCTAATTAGTTTTGGAATATAAATTATCTTTTACTCTGGCTATTCTCTTTAAAACTAATGCTTTGCATAGATGGCAAAATTGTTAAGGATAGTTTTGATAACCTTGTGGGTTATAAAAAAATCCCCCAAGTGATTTTTATAATGGAGTCGAGGGTATGAATGAATCCCCAAAAGGTTATCTAATGACATTGCTTGCAAGCTATAGTCGATATGATGATACTACTTAATGATGCCTTAATGGTTGAATCCTTAATGTAATGGTCGGTTATGTTTTAAAGGTTGTAATTGGGGTTAAAGAGGGTTGTGTAGCTAGACGTGAAAGGTGGAGGTCCTGGGAGACCGATACTAGAAACTCACATTTGTCGATGTGAGGGTTGGTCTTAATAACCTGTGCTTATGTCACACTGGATATTTATTTATACCATGGATGGGGAAAGGTAAGGATTTCTCAACCTTTTATGGTACCTCCAGTTCATGCAACTAATATACACTGGGGCCTTTTCAGGAGGAGGAGTTGAACCCATATAGCCTGTGGGTGTAGGTTTAGGATGGTCAAGTTACACAGTCCAAGTTAAGGTTTTAAAGTTCATGCTAGGCCTGTTCCCTTTCCCAATATATGATATATATATATATATATATGTTTGTATGTATGTATGCATGTATTTCATATGATATTGTGCAATAGGTTTAATGGTTTTTGTAGTATGGTTCATGATATTATTTTACCCTTTAGCCCTAAGTTACATGCTAGTGCTCCAACCGCTAACTATCTTTAGAGGTGTATCCCAATGAGATGCAGGAACTGACCCTACTTTTATTCCTCTTGTATAGGGACTCGGTGATTATGGGATAGTTCATGAGTTATACTAAAGTGGTGAGCTTTAATTCTTCAAATGATCCCCTTTCATGCTTTGGATTTTCTTTTGTATTGGCTCTTTCTTTTGGATTTATTTTTGGCTATGGTCGGGGGCATGTCCCGACTAGATTATCTTTGGTTTTATTAGAGGCTTTGTTGGACATTACTATGGATATGGGCCTTATGATTGGTTATTGGAATTAGTTATTGGTTGATGGTTGTTGGTTTTTGTCTTGGTTGTTGGATATTGATCTATCCTAGATTCTTTGAGTTTTATTATTATATCTTGTTTTATATTGGAATTTATCAACTACTAGGTGTACATGGTTATGTTTGATCAGGCTAAAAGGGTGGTCTTGGGTCCTCGACAGACTTGAGATACTGGTCATGGCCAAGACCTTTTTTGGGTCATGGTAAAGTTGTTATCAGAGCCTAGGTTCATGGTCAATTATGTGTCCAGAAAGCCATGTTAGGTAGAGTCTCTTTTATGAGTGTGTAGCACACCATACTTATAAGGGAGAGGCTACAAGTTCTTATGGTTTCCTATCTTTCCATCTAGTCATACTATCCAAAGTCTCATGAATATGACTATTCCAAGATGGAGCATCCTGGTAGTTGTGAGTTCATCTCAGTTCATGTATCATCCCTCAGTTTCAGATCCTAGATATTCAGTCATGATTCAGGTCATAGGTGCCTCATGCATCTTCACCTACTTTCCTTAGTATCTTAGCCAAGTCAGTATCCTTTGGGGGACATAATATCCCAAGGGGGAGATGCACTATAATCCCCCGAGCTTTCATGTCATAAACCTTCAATTTTATCTTCTCGTAACAAGATCTAGTTTGAAGTAATGGGTACTCATAAGTTGATTCTCTCATTCCAATCTAAGCCGTATGACCATTCCCATGTCATGGCATGTATTCAAGGAATCGGTTTAGCTTATGATATTCAGTTAATGTATCATGTTTCAGACTTAGTTTTTTTCTCATGTTCTCATTCATGAATGTTCAGTAAATGATCTCAGGTTCATCAATATTCTCAGCTTGAGGTAACAATCTTCCTTAGATTTACTCAGTTTCATGCTCAGTTATCTTTACAAACTTGGTATCAATTATTGTTGTATATTATCTTCACGATAGTTATGCATTCAAATTTATGAATCAGTTTAGCCATGTACTCATGCTTCAGTTATGCATGTTCAGTATGAAAACTCAGTTTATCAGTAGTTTCAGTCATGTAATCATGATTCGGTTGAGCATGTTCAGTATGTAAACTCAATCTATCTGTATGCTAAGCTTAATCAGTCTCATTTTAGTCAGTCTCATTCGAAGACGAATGTTCCCAAGGGGGAGATATTATAATACCCTGTATTTTCCTAGATCAGTTTAGCTCTCATTACACAATAATTTCTATGTAAAATTTTCAATACACTTAGAATTTTCCAGTTTAAGACTTACCAAAGTGTAGGAAATTCAGTCAGTTTTCAAACGATATAAATTTTGCCCAAATTTGATATTCGGGTGGGAGGTTATGGCCCTTTTAGTAAAATAGTATGAAAAATTGAGCATCATCGCATCACGGAGATAGGCTAAATGGCATTCATTAGTTTCCAGTGAGACACCGCAATTCCAGTGCATTGCGGTAAAGTTTGAATTCCCAATTTGCAATTTCCAGTGTATCAACGCGATAGCGACGCGTCGAGCTAATGTCTATTTTCGCAATTGTCATTTTCCAGTAGCTCGACATGATACCACCACATCGCGCCATAATGGAATTTTGCGATGATCTATTTTTGAATAGTTTTAGCTGACTTCCAATGGCTCCCCACAATGCCACTGCATCACGATGAAGGCCAAAATCAAGAATTTTAATGACAAAAATTTAAATTATTTCAGGGGTAGTTTTGTCTTTTCTATGACCCTAATCAGCCTAAACACGGGATTAATACCCTAATAACCTAATTAGATCATTATTTGCTCAATTTCTCTCAAATCAAGATCATTCTCTCTCCAAATAGAAAAAAACCCTAGCCTCCAAGAATCAAGAGCAATTCTCCAGAAATCCACCAAGAAACTTCAATAACTCATCTTCTCAGGTATGTTAGGTGTTCATCCATAGGCCCTTACCACCCATGGAGTCCAAGAACCCTTTTTAAAAATACAATTTTTCATATTTGTGATTCCATGCTTGAATTAGATTGTACTCATGTTTATGATGTTGTTTAGGTTTCAATCCATGATTAACTACAAGTTTCATGAAATTGAGATAGTATGTGTGTTGAATTACGTGATCCTCATGTTAAACCCTTGAAATTTGCAAGTTGAGTGTTGTATTAATGATGCTTATGTGTTGACCATTATCATTTACATTAATTATGCTCCCTAAGTGTTTGTTAGAATGCCTATGTGAATTTAATAGTGCAATCATGATAAGTTAAGAATGTGTTCCCATTCATGTACAAGTCCATGCCTTGAAAGTGTTTGACAAAATGTCTCAATGAATGAATCATGACTAAGTGACTAGCTAGAATGCTTTCAAGATTGTGCCATGTCTTAATATTGATGCTATTGAGTCCTCGGGGTATTTAATACCCGAAATCTAGCTGTTTACCTATAATTATAGTACTGATAGAATAGTCTTAGTAACTTCATGAATATTAGTACTCAGTTAGTTCCAGAATTTAGTGAAACTCAACCCAGTTCAGTTCAGTTTAATAATTAGTGTCATTCAATTAAGAGTAGGATTCAGCAACAATCGAACCCAAGGATGGGGGTTCACTTTTCAGTAGAGGGTGTGTTCCTTAGTAGCAGCCATTGCATTCCAGAACTACGTAGCCAGTGTAGGTTGAGATATCAACTTGGCAGTTGAGGGTTGATAAGGTGTTTTACCTGCCAGTTGAGGGTAATACCGTTCTAAGGCACCTGCCTGATTAGGGTGACTCTTTAGCCTATTATTACCCGTGGCAAAATATTGACACCCTTCTAATTGGGGTTACAGTTTGGACCCCAATCAATTTTGAAAGAGGCATGTCGGTTAGATAATTAACTCCCACAGTTTCAATTTCAGTCTTTAGTATAGAACTCATTTCAGTTCTATAGAATTAGGATTGTCAGTAACAGTCACCCAGTTATCAGTAATTCAATTATCAGTAACCTTAGATATTAGTTACTCAGTTATCAAAACTCAATACCCAGTTTCAATATAAATCTCAAACACAGTATATATGTAATTCACAGTATTACATAATCAGTGTTTACAGTAGCTTCAGTTATCTATGTACTCTCATTCAGTTATATTCATATCACTCAGTCAGTTATTATTCATGCATATGAATCCATCCTTTTCAGTCTTAACTCAATTAACATACCAGTACATTCCACGTACTGATCGCATAATCTTTTCTTGTGCTATGATGTATCATATCATAATTTCGGATGCTCAGGTTCCTGACCGTGCTTATCCATTTTCAGTTAGCAGTAGTAGATTCAGTAGTGAGTCCTAATCCACCGAGGATATTAGTTATTTCAATATTTTAGTAGATTCAGCATTTTATTAGTTAGAGTTAGTTGGGGGCTTGTCCCATCAAATCCACTTTCAAACAGTTCAGTAGGGGCTTTTTAGACTAGACTAGTTCAGACAGTATTCAATTTTTAGATGTTATTATCAGTTGCTATATTTTCAGTATTTAGATTATGAACCTTATGGAATTTCAACCTAACTTTTGCATTATTTTGGTAGTATTATTTAGTGCTCATAGCAAGTACCAGTCATGGGTTAGCTTATGGTCCTTCGGGGTCGTAAGCATAGTGAGATGTCCAAGGTGCAGACTCAGGGCGTTACAATCCCCTCGCACTCCTTCTAGATGAGGCTGATCAATAGGCCCATCTACTCTCTCAAGTTTGTCCACAACTCAGAGACTGTCCTCTCGACTAAACTCTCTCTTCAAAAATAGGCTCTGCATCTCTGACCTCACAGGACTTAGTCAACACTAGCAGTGTAGAAAGAGTGAAACACAACTCAGAACGCAAGGTATGAAAGAACTTCACACGGTAAGGATTAAAATGAGAAAAGTTTCCTAAATACATCCTATAACCTCTCAAAGTTAGATATAAATATCTACGTACCGATCCATGAGACTCTATTTGACATTTTATTCTTACACCATTGAGACTAAGAAAACCTGGATACTTTGATACCAATTTGTCCTGACCCAAAATTGAAGGGTTATGATGGTACTCATCGTGGCAAACCTTAATGATTAAGTTTATCACGCAAACTAATACACAATGGGGAAAATATAAAAATACCTCCAAAGTAAGGCTTATAGATAAAAGGCAAACCATATAAATATAATAAATACAGAAAGAATATAATCAATAATACAAACATAAATTCCCAAAACCTAGAGTCAACAGTATAAGAACCTATCTAAAATATAACCAAATCCAAATAAAATACATAAGATGTCCAAAATATTTGAGGAACTCTATCTTTGATATGATAGTGAAGACATAATTTATATGACAGGTAGTAGAATACATCTTGGTTCCTAAAATTCAACCACTACTTTGGAGGCACCATATATTGGCTGAATCAACCAAGCTGGGGTGCTCTCGAACTAGGACCTGCACTGAAATGGCACAGTAGGTGTGAGTATGGTCCACTTGTACTCAGTAGGTATCATAGGCTAATTGTGCATATTAAAAAATAAAGCATACAAAATAAATGATAAAGGCACATCACCTACAATCAGAAAATGTCCCAGAATGATAACCCACACTATTTGCACTAACAGTTCTAATATATATATCATATATATTGCAATAACATAACCAGGTAGAACATAAATATACAACATATCACATATGATTAGAAGCAATAAAGAACATATATAAATAATATAATCATATACAATCAGCAGAAGATAGAACACATAAAGGTATGACAAGACAATATGGTAATTCAGTCATAACATGAACATAACAACACATGTGCAATGTATAATAATAAGATAATAATGATAATGATGATGAATGAGGTCATCGCACAACCTTTGAATACACCTACAGAGGAAAGCCTATTAATGTGGCACCCATAGGGGGTTCATCAAGCCATATACAATCCATATCTCTTCCCGACACATGCCCCGGGCAGGATTTTATAAGGTGTACCTATAACACCCTTCAAATATAAAGAATTTTACTTTTTGACCTCCCATGTTTGAAATATTAATTTTTGACTTAAATTAAGTTTAGGCATACGAATGAGGTATCCTGGGATAGTTTTAAAATTTTTGGATGGGGTTTAGGGTAATTTTGGACCCCAGAGGTAGTGAGCCTTCGTGATATCTCCATGTCATGGAGGATGCACTTTATGATAGCTAGTATGACATGGAGAATAATCTCCTCATTTAGCTGTGTGGCATGGAGGTTAGCCTCCGCGATAAGGTCTGTGCCATGCTATTGTGTAAAAGATGTGCTATTTTATTTTGTTTACTTGTATTTTATTAATGGAATAAAAATTAGTTTATTGTTCATGGTTTTGATGTTGGATTTTGACCTATGGGTTGAGGGTTTTGGATATAATTTGTTTGAATATTTTCCACTATTTTTATTGATTTATTATGCGCGAGTTGTTGATTTATACACTCATTGGGGGTGCATGGCGATGTTGAGTGAATTTAGGGGTATAATGGATTCCTAAAATAATTGGTTTTGGTATGAAAATTGATAACCACCTTAACTCATTTGCATAATTGGTTTTGGAATATGAACTATCTTTTGGTCTGGCTACTCTCTTTAAAATTAATGCAATGTATAAATGGAAAAATTACTAAGGATGGTTTTGAAAACCTTATGGAATATGAAGAATCCCCCAAGTGATTTTTATAATGGAGTCGGGGGTATGAAGGAATCTCAAAAATTTTATCTAATGACATTTCTTGCAAGCTATAGTCGGTATGATGATACTACTTAGTGATGCCTTAATGGTTGAATCCTTAATATAATGGTTGGGTTATGTGTTAAAGGTTTTAATTGGGCTTAAAGAGAGTTGTGTAGATAAACGTAGAAGGTGGAGGTCCTGGGGGACCGATACTGGAAACTCATAAATTTTGATTTGAGGGTTGGTCTTAATAATCGTGTCCTTATATCACATTTGATATTTATTTGTACTATGGATGGGGAAGGGTAAGAATTTCTCAATGTTTTATGGTACCTCTAATTCATACAGCTAATACATATTGGGTCCTTTTCAGGAGGGGGAGATGAAACCATATAGCCTGTGGGTGTTAGTTTAGGATGGTCAAGCTACAACGTCCGTATTAAGGTTTTAAAGTTCATGCTAGGCCTATTATATTTCCCAACATGTGATATATATATGTGTGTGTGTATGTATGTACTGCATATGATATTGTGCACTAGTTTTAATGGTTTCTGTATTATGGTTTAAGGTATTATTTTATCCTTTATCCCTAAGTTACATGCTAGTGCTCTAACCGCTAACTATCTTCAGGGGTGTATCCCCATGTGATGTAAGAACTGGCCCTACTTTTATTCCTCCTACACAGTGACTCAGCGATTATGTGATAGTTCATGAGTTAGATTAAAGTGGTCTTTCATTCTTCAAAAGATCCCCTTTCATTTTTTGGGTTTCCTTTTGTATTAACTCTTTTTTTAATTTAATTTTGGCTAAGGTCGGGGACATATCACGACCAGATTATCTTTGGATTTGTTAGAGGCTTTATTAGACATTACTGTGGACATGGGACTTATGGTTGGTTATTGGAATTGGTTATTGGTTGATGGTTGTTGGATATTGATTTATCATAGATTCTTTGAGTTTTCTTATCATATCTTATTTTATATTGGAATTCATCCACTGCCAGGTGTACATAGTTCTGTTGGATTAGGCTAAGGGGATAGTCTTGGGTCCATGACGGACTTGAGATACCCATTATGGCCAAGACCTTGTATAGGTTGTGGAAAAGTTGTTATTAGAGCCTAGGTTTATGGTCAATTGTGTGTCCATAAAGCCATGTCAGGTAGAGTCTCTTTTATGAGTGTGTAGAACACCACACTTATAAGGGAGAGGGTATGAGGCATTTAGGAATATTTTCCTTTCTTGTTGTCTTAATTTTGGGCTGTAGAGTCTAAGGTCTTGGATTCCTCTAACTCCCATTTATTTGCCTTTTAGATCATGCCTCCTATATGATCTAAAGTTCATGGAAACTTATCTATCCCGCCTGAGGAAAATATGGGCAAATCTCATCCAACTTATACGGTACAGACCCGGTCAAGGGTCACTGCTTCTAATTTACCCCATGGAGTTCCAACTATTTCTACTTATCTTTCTCTATCTAGTGACACTCGTGCTGAGTCACCTTAGGGAGATATTACTAATGATGAGTTTTGCTTGTCCATTTTTCTGTTGACCCAGTTGGTGATATCTCAGTCACATTAGACGGGTTCTACTAGTATCTCCATAAGTTCATCTGAATCCACTAGAGTTGTCCAGTTTATAAGGATGAGCCCTCCAACTTTCACTGGTACTAAGGTTGAGGAGGATCCTTAAGGCTTTATAGATGAGATGGAGAAGATCTTTAAGGTTATGCCTGCTGCAGATATAAACGGTATGGAATTTACTATTTATCGATTGAAGGATATATCGCACCAATAGTATGAAGAGTGGGAGTATTTTAGGGGTGTTGATATGGAGTCTTCTTTGTAGGATGACTTCTCTATTCCTTTTCTTGATCGCTTCTTTCCACAGGAGCTGAAGAAGGCAAAAACTAAGAAGTTTATGAACTTGAGGCAAGGTAGGATGATAGTAAAGGAATATGCCTTGAAATTCCACCATTTGTAGCAATATGCTCCTGAGTTAGTGTTTAATATAAGGTCTAGGATGAGGAAATTCACTTGTCATTTGTCTCGTAAATTGATTTTGGAGAGCAAGGCTTCCTTATTGAACAAGGATATAGATATCTCTCGACTGGTGGTATATATACAATAGGTTGAAGAGGAAATAAAAAAGCAATCAGAGGTAGGGCATAGGCAGAGTAAAAAGTTTTAGTATTTAGATTATGGTGGAGGTCAGCAGCAGAGTGGCAGGGATAGTAGAAAATGGCCAAATAATAAGTGGATTAACTCTGGTTCCTATTCGATGGCTAGCATACCTTATCCAAAGAAGTTCAAATATCATCATTTCTAGAGTGTTGATGGTTCTAGGGCACAAGATGCCCATTATCAAGCCAATGAGGCCCATTCTGCTCTATTAAATCTTTCTTGAAGACTTTGTGGTTGGCAGCATCATGTTTTTTGTGATAAAGAGAGGAATCGGTGTTTCAAGTATGGCCAACTGGAATATGTGCTGAAGGATTTCCTCATGGGAAAGGTCACTACGGGGTTAATAAAATTCTAGTTGCCACATCATCAACTCCCACCCCAAGGTGTGCCACTTCAAGTACCAACACTAGTCAGAATTATTTGTATGCTCTTTCTAACCGTCAGGAGTATAGGCATCTCCTAATGTCTTCACTGGTATGCTAAAACTCTTCTCTTATGATGCTTACTATTTACTTGATTTGGGGTCTACTCTTTCTTATGTGACCTCATTTGTGGTTGTTTGACACCCCTTGACCAAATCTAGTGTGCTAAATATTTCTCTAATATTAACCTTCAATTGGGTTATCATCAGTTAAAGATTATGGAGGACAATATCCCTAAGACTGGCTTCCGTACTCAGTATTGATATTTTGAGTTCTTGGTCATGTCTTTTTGGGTTGACCAATGCCCCGGCTATCTTTATAAATCTCATGAACTGGGTATTTTGTCAGTCTTTGGACTAGTTTGTGATTGTTTTTATAGATGATATTTTAGGATATTCAAAGAGTGAGGTAGATCATGTCATTCACTTTGATATGGTGTTGTAGACCCTAAAAGATCAACATTTGCATGCTAAGTTTTTGAAGTGTGAATTTTGGTAGAATGCTGTTACTTTTCTGGGTCATGTTGTTTCAAGTGAAGGGATTATAATGGATCTACAAAAAGTTGCGGTGGTTAAAAAGTGGACTAGACCTACGACTCTAACCAATATTCAAAGCTTTTTAGGTTTAGTTGGTTATTGTAGAAGGTTTGTGAAGTGCTTCTCATCTATTGTCATACCTTTAACTAAGTTGACTCCAAAGAAGGTAAAGTTTCTATGGTCCGATACTTATGTAGAAAGTTTTGAGCAACTAAAAGATGAATTTACTTTTGTTCTAATTTTGACCCTACCTTAGGGTACTGATGGCTTCGTAGTTGTGTTGCATCCTATGTGGGACTTGGTTATGTGTTGATGCAGCATGTCAAGGTGGTAGCATATGCTTCTAGGCAGTTGAAAGTTCATGAGAGAAATTATCTGACTCATGATTTGGAGTCTCTAGTTGTGGTATTTGCATTGAAAATTTGGAGACACTATCTATATAGGGTCCATGTTGACATTATTCAAATCATAAGATCTTGTAATATGTATTCACCTAGAAGAAGTTGAATCTCAGGAAAAGAAGATGGCTTGAGTTGCTCAAGGACTATGACATCAGTCTCAGCTATCACCCAGGTAAGGATAACATGGTTGCTTATGCTCTTAGCAGGTTATATATAGGGAGTTTGTCCCATGTGGATAAGGAGAAATGGGACTTAGTGAAGGATGTTCACCATTTGGCTAATCTTGAAGTTTGTCTCTTAGATTCTGAGGATGGTGGTGTGTTTGTGCAAGAGGTGGAGAGGTCATCTCTTGGGATAGAGGTGAAGGAAAAATAGGTGTTGGATACTATATTAATGTAAATCAAAGTGATATGAGGAATCCAAGGTGATGGATTTTGAGATTGGCGGTGATGGTATTTTAAGGTACCGAGAAAGTTTGTGTGTTCCTGATGTGGATGGGCTGCGAGGTAGAATTTTGGAAGAAGCTCATGAGTCGCATTATTTAGTTCATCCAGGTTCAATGAAGATGTACCATGAAATTAAGAAAATTTATTGGTGGAATACCATGAAGAGGGATGTGGCTTATTTTGTAGCTAAGTACATGATGTGTCAACAAGTGAAGGTGGAGCACTTGAGGCCCGGTGGGTTTTCTCAATAGATTGAGTTGCCTGTATAGAAGTAGGAAGTGATTAATATGGATTTTGTTACTGGTCTTCCGCAGTCTCGAAACCAGTTCAAATTTATTTGGGTCATAGTGGATCGGATGACTAAGTCTACTTATTTCTTGCCACTGAGAACTAATTATTCTACCGAGGACTATGGAAGGTTATTTATTCAGGAGTCCATGAAGTTGCATGGTGCTCTAGTTTCCATTATTTTTTATCGTGGTACTCATTTCTCATCTCATTTTTTACGGTTGTTCCAATGAGGTTTGGGTACTAAGGTGAACCTTAGCACTACTTTCAACCCACAGATAGATGGACAAGAAGAAAGAACCATTTAGACTTTCAAAGATATGCTTTGACCTTGTGTAATTTACTTTGGTGGTAGTTGGGTTGACCCTTTGACTCTTATAGAGTTTGCGTACAATAATAGCTATCACTCTAGCATTGGTATGGCTCCATTTAAAATGTTGTATGGTAGGAGGTGTAGATCACCTATTGGGTGGTTCAAAGTTGGTAAGGCAAGGGTGTTAGGTCATGATTTAGTTCATTAATCTATGGATAAGGTGAAGGTGATTCAGGATAGGCTTAAGACTACCCAAAATCGCCAAAAGTCCTATGCGAACATGAGGCGAAGACAGTTAAAGTTTAATGTGGGTGATTGGGTATTCTTGAAGGTGTCTCCCATGAAGGGAATAGAGCGATTTGGAAATAAGGGGAAGCTCAGTACCCGTTGGCCCCTATTTGATTTTAAGAGAGTAGGGAATGTTGCCTATGAGCTAGAATTGCTTGCAAGTTTGAGTTCTATTCACTTGGTGTTTCATAAGTCTATGTTGAAGAAATGCGTGGGTGATCCTTCCTTAGTGGCGTCTATTGAGAGTGTTGGTATTTTGGATTCCTTATCTTACAAGGAGGTCCCAGTGGAGATCTTGGATAGACAAGTTTGTAGGTTGAGTACTAAAGATGTAGCTTCAGTATTGGTCCTTTGGAGGAACCATAAGGTGGAAGAAGCCACTTGAGAAGTGGAGGAAGTTATGAAGGCTAAATATCCATTCTTGTTCTATGTGTCAGGCGAAGGAACTTAAGGTATGAGTTTCGTTCTTCCCTTGTTATGATTCAGGTTATAATTTGATTTTGGAGTAATATTGCTATTCTCGTGCAAAAAATATCCTAGTTCATTATTCGGGGATGAATGATCCTAAGGGTGGGATAATGTATCACCCTTCAAATTTCGAGGACTTTATTTTTGTCCATCTAGCATTTAAAATGTCAATTTTGACTTAAATTGTGTTTAGGTATGTGAATGAGGTGTCCCAAGAGAGTTTAGGAATTTTCGGATGAGGTTGGGGTGATTTTCGATCCCGAAGGCAGTGATCCTCCATGATATCCCAATTTCACACTGGCTACACTTCGCGATAGCGAGCATGTCATGGAGGATAATCTCCACATTTATTAGTATGGCAAGGAGGTTAGCCTCTGCGATAAGGTCCGTGCCATGACACTATGTAAAAGTCATGCTATTTTTGTTTTGTTTACTTTGGATGAGTTGTATTGGTGTATTTTCACCTATGCATGACCCTTAAGCATAATATAGCCTATTCCTTTCCGTTTTAAGATACTAAAATCTCCAATTCCACTCTTTAACTCAAAACCCCAAGAGAGCCTAAGGATTTCATCATACGTTCATCGTTTAGGTTTCAAGTTCCGGATTACTTTCCAATTCTCATATGTCTAAGGAATGTACCTCTTTCCCTATACTTGTATTTTATTAATGGCATGAAATTGGTTTATTATTCATGGTTTTGATGTTGGGGTTTGAACTATGGGTCGAGGGTTTTGGATATAAATTGTTTGAATGTTTTTCCATGGTTTCTATTGATTTATTATACATTAATTGTTGATTTATACACTCATTGGGGGTGCATGGTAATGGTGAATGAATTTATGGGTACAATGGATTCCTAAAATAATTGGTCTTGGTATGGAAATTGATGATCACCTTGACCCACCTGCATAATTAGTTGTGGAATGTGAATTATCATTTGGTTTGGCTATTCTCTTTAAAATTAATGCATTGCATAAATGGAAAAATGGTGAAGGATGGTTTTGAAAACCTTATGGGGTACGAAGTAATCCCCTAATTAATTTTTATAATGGAGTCAGGGGTACAAAGAAATCCCCAATGGGTTGGCTAATGACATTACTTGCAAGCTATAGTCGGTATGACGATACCGGTTAATGATGTCTTAATGGTTCACTCCATAATGTAATGGTCAGGTTATGTGTTAAAGGTTTTAATTGGGCTTAAATAGGGTTGTGTAGCTAGCTGTGGAAGGTGGAAATCCCGGGGGACCGATACTAGAAACTCACATTTGCCAATGTGAGGGTTGGTCTTGATGACCTTGTGCTTATGTCACACCCACAAACTATATATATATATATATATTTATATTATGTATGGTGAAGGGTAAGGATTTTCCCATCCTTCTATGGTACCGCTTGTTCATGTGTCTAACACGTACCGGGGCCCTTTCAGCAGGGGAGCGGAACCCATATAGCTCGTGGGTGTGCGTTTAGGATGGTCAAGCTACATAGTCCAAGTTAAGGTTGTAAAGTTTATGCTAAGCCCTGTTCTTTTTCTCGATATGCGATATATATATGTATGTTTGTATGTACTGCATATAACGTTGTGCACTAGTTTTAATGGTTTCCGTATTATGGTTCATGGTATTATTTTATCCTTTATCCTTGAGTTACATGGTAGTGCTCCATCCATTAACCATCTTCAGATGCTGTATCCCCATGCGATGCAGGAACTGGCCATACTTTTATTACTCTTTCACAATGACTCAATGATCATGGGATAGTTCATGAGCTAGACTGAAGTGGTGAGCTTCCATCCTTTGGAAGATCCCATTTCATGCTTTGGGTTTCCTTATATACTGACTGTTTCTTTTGGATTTGTTTTTTTCTTTGGTCAAGGATATGTGTCGACCAGATTATCTTTGGTTTTGTTAGAGGCTTTGTTAGACATTACTATGGCCATAAGCATTACAGTTGGTTATCGGTATTGGTTATTGGTTGGAGGTTGTTGGATATTTATCTGTCATAGATTCTTTGAGCTTTCTTATCAAATCTTATTTTCTATTGGAATTCATCCGCTGCTAGGAGTACACGGTTTTGTTGGATTAGGCTAAGGGGGTGGTCTCGGGTCCACGATGGACTTGAGATACCCATCATGGTCAAGCTCTGGTTCGGGTCATGACAATAAAAATATCTCTTTCCTAACACATCCCTCGGGAAGGGTTTTATAAAAGTTATTGCCAATGTTTCTAAGATGTTGCAACGGTGGTGCCATTTTTTTCATGAATGAGTATGATATAAGGATGTAATGCTTATAAACTGTCACAATGATTATTTCCACAACCAACCATAAAAATATATTTCCATAACCAATAACAATGTTATATTTCCACAACCACATATCATTATTTCCATTCATTCATGAATTTCCACATGTTTCATATGCCAACAAGTATGAATATATCACAATACGCCAATAGTACCACAAAAAGGCATTTTCAACAACATAATACAATTATTCACATATATTTGAGGCTATCAAAATCACATAGGACCCCATGTGGTTATACATATCGAACAATATCTTAATTTCAACAATTACATCATTTATAGTCCCCCATACAGGCACAACATATATATATATATATATATCTATTTATCGTGATTAGTTCCCACCCTTAACATGCATTTTGTACTAATATTACTACCCATCCCAGTTTGAAAGAGTTAATCTATAACCTACGTCGAATGCCAAAATCATTCTGCAATTCTTCAACCACAAAGCCGTACTTCTCATGTATGGTCCCAAAATCAACTAAAACTAAGAAATATAGAATCTATATGTCAAAATAAGGCTAACGATGCCCATACTACTCACTTTTAGTTTGGGGTCATAAGGGACCCTCAAAATAGGTTTTCTAAAAAAGGGAAAAATTGTAACTTTACTTTAAAAATGTGTTCCCCATAATTTTAGGAATCTACAACTGAAAACCCAAGTCAAATCGAGTGGAAAAAGAGGTTCAAATTGAAGAAGAACCATTTTTGAGCTTTACTGGGTAAATCCTTAAAAATACATTTTAAAATCAAGAATAATAGTTGTTTTGAAGATAAAATTGGGGGAAAACTAGTAATTATGGGATTAATAACATTATTCAAGTGAAAATGTTTAGAATTTGGGGTTAAATAAAGTACTAAGGTTTTTTGGTTGAATAGTTGAAAAATTGGGCTGGCTTGTTATACTCTTACCAGGTTACCAGATATATAAGGCATAAAACACATTCCTTAAATGAGTTTTACCCTTTGTGATCCAGGTTGCACCAATAATGAAACACCCTAAATTTTGAGCCCTTGAAAATTCCATGAGCCTTGAGCTCACTATCCTGGTTACAACTCACCCTATGAGTCGTAGGGTGTCCTGACGAGTCTTTGGGATAAGTCGTATTTATATTTGTGGCATGATTTTTCTCTGAGTATGAGTATCTCACTATGTGCCATAGGGATTTATTACAAGTCATGGGTGTAAATCGTAGGATGTTTAGTGTAAACCCCAAATAGATTCTGTGTAGATTATTATTGGGACCTACGAGTCACAGAGTCCCATTATGAGTCTTGTGACTGAGTCGTAACATCTGAAGTCTAGGGTTGTTTTGTGATTCTTCCCTAGTTATGACTCATGGTGATGAGTCATAAGGTGTGGTTATGATTCGATGGTTGACTCATAGTCAAAGATGACCCTTTTTTAGCTTTTATGTTATGGGCATTCTAGATATTTTCCCTCTTACCCAAATTTAAAACCATTTCTTATAACCTTATTAGGGTGTCATTGGAACTCATAAACACATCAAATTAACTTCTTGCCAGTCTCAAATTCCTCAAGGTCAAGAATACTTAGGGTTTTCAAGAGGTTGATCAATTAGGACATTGAAAGGTGATTTCTCTCCGTACACCTTACTATACAGTCATGTGACTCTTATCTCATTTTTATATTCTTAAAAAGAATATGTATTAAAGTGTTATTCACATGGAATTGGTTTGGTTTTGATAACAAAGGTTGTGGGTTTTTAATGCTTGCTGTTGAACAATGTTTTTCCATGATTTAATTATGATTATTAATGCTTTAAATATGGTTTTGAACTTGTGGGGCATGAGTATGGTGGATAAATTAGGAAATTGTGAGTTTCCAAAACTATGACTATTGAATGGTTTTGACCCCAACCCATAGTGTGAAATTGGTTCTGAGTTATGAGAAAGGTGAAAATTTGTAAAATTAAACTAGTCTTGAACTATTGCATGATATAAAGAGGTATTTGGAAATACAATCCCATGGTTTAATGAACAAAAGGAGTCGGTGTTCCCCCACCTTGTATTAATGAACAAAGGGAGTTATTTTCCTCAAGTTAATGGAAAAACTATCTTTGAATGTTGTTGTTACCTTGCAAAAATAGTTGGTATGACAATACAAAGAATGTATTCCTTATTGTGAAATATGGTTCGTGATTGGGATTGTATGATAAATATTTTTATTGGGATCTAATAAGGGTTGTGTAGCTGAGTCATGAAACTGAAGGTTCGAGTGACCGATACTGAAAACTGCATTTGCTGATCTAGGGGTCAAAGTGACTAGGGAGGTTTGAGTCATCTTTATTATTATTTCATGGTTAGGGAGGTTCAAGTCCCTCGTAAATCATTACATGATCGGGTGCTTAAGTCACCTTAGAATATGTTGGGAGGTTTGAGTCCCCGTGTACATATATAAGAGATTATTCTTTGGTTCGTACAACTACACACATTAGGGATCGACCGGGGGTGAGAGCTGGGTCATATAGCTAGTGGATACTATTATATGACGGTTGAGCTACATATCTAGGGTAAGGTCTTAAAGTGCAACAAGGCATGATATGTATATATGTATTTGCATATGATTTTTGTGCATTAGTTGACTTGATTTAAAATGATGGCATTATTTTATCTTTATCCCTCTGTTATATGCTAGTGTTTATCCTACTAACCATCTTCAGATATTGTATCCCCACACAATGCAGGGTTTGACTATAATTCTACTTCTCTTGCTCAGTGATTGTGAATTGATCGAGAGTCGACTTGAAGTAGTGTACTTCCATGCTTCAAAAGGATCTATTTCAAGATTATGTTTTCCTTTTAGGTTATAGACTATTGGATCCTATTTTTGGATATAGTCGGGGGCATGTCCTGATACTTTAGTGATATTTAGTTTTGGTTTACTATTTTGAAGGCTTTGTTTGGACTACTGTGGCTATTGGGAGGTGTTGACGATTATTTGGCCGGTAGTTGGGGGTTGATCATGGACATGCATTAAAATTTTCTTAAGCTTTTGCACACTATCTAGTTATATGTTCAAAATTCATCCAACTTTGAGGCGTGTTATGTTTGGGTTGGTTAGGTGCAGGGGATGATCTCTGGTCTACGTGGAACTTGAGATGCCAATACGGCTATGCCTTGGTTCAGGTCATGTCAAGGTGGTATCAGAGCCTAGGTTTAGTGTTAGTTGGTGTCCAACAAAGTCATGTTCAGTAGAGTCTCTTTTATGGGTGTGTAGCATGCTACTCTTATTAGGGAGAGTTAGGAATGTTTTTCTTTCTTGTTGTCTTATTTAAATCTATAGAGTCTGAGGACTGAGGTCTCTCTAATTCCCGTGTGTTTGCTTTTTAGATTATGTGCCCCAGATGATATGAACCTCATGGAAAATCCTTTGTACCACTTGAGGATAACTCTTATGAGACACACTCTACTTATTGGGCACTGACGTGGTCTAGGGTCTATTTCTTGATTACCATTTTGGAGTTCCACCGGTCTCCTCTAGTCCTCCTCAAGCTCCTCAAGATAATGTGTCGAATGTGGAATTTTGTTAGTCTATTCATATGTTGGCTCAGTTGGTAGCTTCTTAGTCTGAGTATATATCTTCTGTTACTCTATCTTTTGAGCCCATAAGGGTTGGCCAATTTATAAGGTTGGGTCCTTCAACTTTTATTGGTATTAAGGTTGAAGAGGATACTTAAGATTTTATAGATGATATGGAGAAGATCATTCTATTATGAATGCTACTAACATAGAGGGTGTGCAATTCGTTGCCTATTAACTAGAGGATGTAGCATACCAATGGTCTGAGAAATGGAAATAGTCAAAGAGAAAGGATGTCAAATTTGCACTGTGGGTTGATTTCTCTAGTGCTTTTCTGGACAACTTCTTTTCTCAGGAGTTGAGGGAGTCAAAAGAGGAAGAGTTTGTTAATATGAAGGAAGGCAGGATGACGATAAATGAGTATGTTTTGAAATTCCATCAGTTGTCCTGATATGCTCCCGAGTTAGTGTCTAACATAAAGGCTAGAATGAGGAAATTTGCTTCTAGGTTGTCCCGTGATTTGATTCTACAGAATAAGTCTACCTTATTGAACAAGGATATAGACATCTAGATTGGTTGTGTATATACAACAGGTTGAGGAAGAGAAGAAGAAGCAGGCGAAGGTAGGGAAAGGCAAAATAAGAAGTTTAGATTTTCTGATTAGGGTGGAGGTCAATATCAGAGTGGTATAGATAGTGAAAAGTAGTCTAAGAACAAGTGAGGGAGTTCTAGTTCCTACTCTATGGCTAGTGCTCCTTATCCAAAGTCATTGGATGATTGTCACTCTCAGCATGATAGTTGTTTTTGGGCACAGGGTACCCAATCTCAGGTCGGTGAGGCTCAGTCAACTCCATCATATACTTCTTGTAGATTTTGTGGGTAGGTGCATCGTGATTTTTATGAAGAGGGGAGGAACAAGTATTTTAAATGTGGTTAGAGTGGTCACTTGCAGAGGGATTGTCCTTCTAAGGTTGCTTCAGGGGCAAATAAGATTCCTGTTGCCACATCATCAACTTCTATGCCAAAGGGTGTTGCTTCTACTTTTGGTACTGGCATTGGCCGAAATCACTTGTATGCTCTTGCTACTTGCTTGGATTATGTGGCATGTCCCGATGTCATCACTGGCAAGTTATGACTCTTATCTTGTGTTTTGTATTTCTTATTTGATCTAGGGTCTACTTTTTCTTATGTGACCTCATTTATGATTGTACGTTTTGGTTTCAGTCTCGAGTGTATTCCTGATCTCTTTTTTATTTCTAACTCGGTAGGTGACTTTGTGGTTGCTAGAAGAGTCTACAGGGGATGTGTGGTATCTGTTGGTGGCAGAGAAACTTTGGTAAATCTAATAGAGTTAGACATGGTTGATTTTGATGTCATATTAGGGATGGACTTTTTTCACTCGTGCTATTCCTCATTAGATTATTGAATTATACGATCATGGTTAAATTCCCTAATGATCCGGTCATTGAGTGGGAAAGGGGTTCTCTAGTGCCTAAGGAAAGATTTATATCGTATATTAGATCCCAAAAGTTGATTTCTAAGGGCTGTCTTTATCATTTAATCTAGGTTAAGGATTCTAATTTGGAGGGTCCTTCCTTACAATCTAGTCCCGTGGTCAATGAATTCCCTGAGGTTTTTCCTGATGATCTTCCTGGTATCTCTCCCGATAGGGAGATTGATTTTGGGATTGACCTTGTGTCAGAAACTCGTCCTATATCTATCCTTCCTTATAAAATAGCTCCAACTGAGTTGAAGAATCTTATGGAATAGTTGAAAGACCTCTTTGAAAAAGGTTTTATCTTTCCTAATGTGTCTCCATTGGGTAATTCTACTTTGTTCGTGTGTAAGAAGGATGGTTACCTTTTGATGTACATCGATTATCGCCAGTTGAATAAGTTTACAATAAAGCAAAAGTATCCTCTTCCTCAAATTGATGATTTGCTTGACCAGCTTCAGGATGCTATATGTTTCTCTAAGACTGATCTTTGGTCAGGTTATCATCAGTTAATATTAGAGATGTGGATATCCCTAAGACTATTTTTTAACCCGGTATGATCACTATGAGTTCCTAGTCATGTCTTTTGGTCTGATTAATGCCCCAATGATATTTATGGATCTGATGAATAGGGTTTTATATTAGTTTCTGGATTCGGTCATCATCGTATTTATAGATGATATTCTGGTGTACTCTAAGAGTGAGATAGATCACGCTGACCTTTTTCATATCGTGTTGCAAACCTTGAAAGATCAATATTTGTATGGTAAGTTTTTGAAGTGTTAATTCTAGTTGGAAGTTTTTACTTATATGGATCATGTCATTTCTAGTGAAAGGATCCTAGTGGATCCGCAGAAAGTTGCAGTGGTTAAGAAGTGTCCTAGGCCTATGACTCCAATCGTTACTCGAAGATTCTTGGGTTTAGCTAGTTATAATTAGAGATTTGTGGAGAGTTTCTCAACTATAGCTGCCCTGCTGACTAAGTTGACCAAGAAGAAGGTAAAGTTCTTGTGGGCTGATGCCTGTGAGGGTAGTTTTGAAAAGCTGAAAGATAAGTTAACTTCAACTCTAGTTTTGACCCTACCCAAAGGTAATGATGGATTCGTGGTTTATTGCGATACATCTCGTGTGGGACTTGATTGCGTGTTGATGCAGCATGGTATGGTGGTAGCTTATGCTTCTAGATAGTTGAAAGCTCATGAGAGGAATTATTCACTCATGACTTGGAGTTATTGGCTATGGTTTTTGCATTGTAGATTTGGCATCACTATTGGTATGGGGTACATGTAGATATCTTTTCTAATCATATGAGCCTACAATATGTGTTCACCCAGAAGGAGATGAATCTTAGGAAAAAGTGATAGCTTGAGTTGGTGAAAGACTACGACATGAGTCTCCATTACCACACAGGTAAATCTAATATGGATGCTGATGCTCTTAGCAGGTTGTCCATGGAGAGTCTAGCTCATGTGGATGAGGATAAGCGGTATTGGTGAAAGATATTCGCTATCTAGCTAACCTTGGAGTTCATCTCTTAGACTTTGAGAATGGGGATATGGTTGTGCAAAAGGTGGCACAGTCCTCTCTTGGTACTGAAATAAAAGAGAAACAGACATTGGATCATGTCTTAATGAAGATTAAGGGAGATGTGGGACAAAAACAAGTTGTAACTTGTGAGATTCGTGGAGATGGTATCTTGATGTACCAAGGCAGATTATGTATTTCTGATGTAGATAGGTTGCTAAAGAGGATCTTGGCTGAGGCTCATGCATCGCGTTATGCCATTCATCCTAGTTCAATAAAGATGTATGATGATCTTAAGGAGATTTGTTGGTTGAATAATATGAAACAAGATGTGGCCAGTTTTGTGACTAAATACATGGTGTGTCAACAAGTGAAGGTTGAGCACTTGCGGTCCAGAGGGTTGTATCAAGAAATTGAGTTGCCTGTTTGGAAGTGGGAAGTGATTAACATAGATTTTGTTATCGATCTTCCTCGATCTCAGAATTAGTTTGATTCAATTTGGGTCATTATGGATAGAATGACTAAGTCTGCTCACGTCTTGTTAGTGAGAACTAATTATTCGATAGAGGATTATGAGAAGTTGTTCCTCTAGGTTATTGTGAAGTTGTATGGGGGCCTATTTCTATCATGTCAGATTTTTTCACTTAGTTTTCATCACAATTTAGGTGTTCATTTCATATAGGTTTGAGAACTAAGGTGAGCCTTGGTATTTCTTTCCACCAGTAGTCGAATGGTCAAGCGGAAAGGAATATTTAGACACATAAAAACATACTTAGAGCTTGTGTGATTGACTATGGTGGTAGTTGGGTTGATCATTTGCCTTTTGTAGAGTTTGCGGATAATAATAACTACCACTCTAGTATTAGTAATGCTCCTTTCGAGGCCTTGTATAGTAGGAGTTGTAGGTCTCTTATTGGGTGGTTTGAATTTGGTTAGGCTAAGATGTTTGGCCCGGATTTGGTTCACCAAGTGATGGAGAAGGCTAAAGTCATTTGGGGTTGGCTTAAAGCCTCCCAAAGTTGCCAAAAGTCCTTCGCGGATGTAAGGCGAAGGGAGTTGGAGTTTAGTGTTGGTTATTGGGTGTTCTTAAAGGTATCCCTCTTGAAGGGAGAGATGTGGTTTGGTAAAAAAAAGAAGCTCAACCCCGATATGTTGGTACATACTTGGTGTTGAAGAGGGTTTGTAATGTTGCGTATGAATTGGAGTTGCCCTCTAGTTTGAGCTCTATTTATCCAATGTTTCACGTTTTGATGTTGAGAGAGTGAGTGGGTGATCCTTCGACAATTTTTCCTTTGGAGGAGGTAGTATTTTGGATTCCTTATATTATATAAAGTCCTGATTGAAATTTTGGATCGACAAGTTCGTCGATTGCGGATGAAGGACGTAGCTTCATTAAGGGTTCTATGGAGGAATCATAAGGTTGAAAAGGCTACTTGGGAAGCCAAAGAGGATATGAAGTCCAAGTATTCATTCTTGTCTTTTGCTCCGAAAAATCGTGCTTAAGGTATGTGTATTTCCTTAGCATCTTTATTTTTTTGTCTTCATTAAAGGAAAGAGTAGAGGTATGTGGAGTCAATTCGAGCTAATAAATGCCTTGTCTCATCATTAAAGGATGGATGATCCAAGTTGGTGAGAATTGAAATACCCCAGATTTTGGGCCCTTGAAAATTCCTTGAGCTTTGAGCTCAGTGCCCAGGTTAAGACTTGCCTTATGAGTCTAGGGTATCCTAATGAGTCATTAGGATGAGTTGTAACCCAATCATGTAAGATCGTGGTATTTTTCTGCTCTAAGTACCAGTGTTTCACTATGAGTCGTTGGGATTTTATACGAGGCATTGGTGTAAATCATAGGGTGTCTAGTGTATACCCCAAATGGGTTTTGTGTTCATTACGACTGGGACCTACAAGTCATAGGGTCCCATTGTGAGTCTTGTGGCTGAGTCATAAGATCTAAAGTTAGGGAGCTTTGGTGGTTCTGCCCTGGTTACGACTCCTGGTGACGAGTCATAAGGAGTGGTTATGAGTCGATGGTTGACTCATAGTCAGATATGACCCTTTTCAACTTTTAAGTTAAGGAAATTCTAGACATTTCCTCTCTTATACATCTTGAAACCCACGTCTTATATCCTTATTTGGGTGTCATTAGCACTCAGAAACACATCAAAGTATCATCTCAACACTCTTAAATTCCTCAAGGTCAAGAACATTTAGGGTTTTTAAGAGGTTGATCAATTAGGGATTTCAAGGGTGATTTCTCTCTGTACATATTACTATTTCAGGCATGTGACTCTTTTCTCATTATTAATTTATTGAAAAGCATATGTATTAAAGTGTTATTCATATGGAATTTTTTTTTGTTTTGAAAGCAAGGGTTGTCGGTTTTGAATGCTTGTTGTTGGACAATGTTTTCTCATGATTTAATTATGATTATTCATACTTTAAATATGCTTTTAAACTTGTGGGGGCATGGCTACGGTGGATGAATTAGCGAATTGTGATTTTCTTAAACTATGACTTTTGAAATGGTTATGACCCCAAACCATAGTGTAAAATTTGTTCTGAGTTATGAGAAAGGTGGGAATTTGTAGAATTGAACTAGTCTTGAACTATTGCATGTTATAAAGAGGTATTTGAAAACACAATGCAATGGTTTAATGAACGAAGGGAGTCGGTGTTCCCACACCTTGTATTAGTGAACGAAGGGGTTGTTTTCCCCAAGTTAATGCAAAAACTGTCTTGGCATGTTATTATTACCTTGCAAGTGTAGTTGGTATGACGATACCAACAATGTATGCCTTAATGTTAAATGCAGTTCATGATTGGGCTTATGTGATAAATGTTTTAATTGGGCTCTAACAAGGGTTGTGTAGCTGAGTCGCGAAAGTGGAGGTTCGAGTGACCGACACTAGAAATTGCGTTTACCGACATGGGGGTCAAAGTGACCAGGGAGGTTTAAGTCTCCTTTATTATTATTTCATGATTAGGGAGGTTCGAGTTCCCCGTAAATCATTACATGATTGGGTTCTTAAGTCACCTTAGTATATGTTGGGAGGTTCGAGTCCCCCGTGTGCATATATATGAGATTATTCTCCAGTTCGTGCAGCTACACATACTAGGTCCTGACCAGGGGGTGAGAGATGGGGCCCATATATCCCATGGGTACTACTATATGACGGTTAAGCTACACAATCCAGGTTAAGATTTTAAAGTGCATGTTAAACCTTGTTCCCTATCCCGACATTATATGTATATATATATATTTGCATATGGTTATTGTCCATTAGTTGACTTGATTTTAATTGATGACATTATTTTATCTTTATCCCTTTGTTCCATGCTAGGATTCACCCTGTTAACCATATACGGATACTATATCCTTATGCGATGTAGGGTTTGGCCATACTTATACTTCTCCTGCTCAGTGATTATGGATTGATCGAGAGTCAACTTGAAGTGGTCAGCTTTCATGCTTCGGATATTTTTCTTTTGAGTTTTAGACTATTGGATACTATTTTGGCTATATTCGGGGGCATGTACCAACAATTTAGTGATACTAAATTTTGGTTCAATATTTAGAAGGCTTTGTTTGGACTACTGTGGTTATTGGGCAGTGTCAGACGGTCGTTTGGCCAATCTTTGGTGGTTGGTCATGGACATGTATTGAAATTTTCATAAGTTATTGCACACTATCTGGTTTTACGTTTGGAATTCATCCGACTTTGGGGTGTGTTGTGTTTGGGTTGGTTAGGTGCAGGGGGTGATCTCTGGTCCACATAGGACTTGAGATACCCAACATGGCCAGGCCCTAGTTTGGGTCCTGTCAAGCAACCTGGTGCACCCGATTTTCAAACTCCAAAACGGACTTCGACGGGGTGTCTGGAATTTGGTGGAAACCGATATATACAATTGAACTATGTAACCATACAAGTCGACTATCCGAACTCTATGGCAATATCAGAATTTCAATAAATGTCAATTTCACAAAGTCAACCATCGAAACCCAAAATCACAGTTTTCTAAACTGAGAGTTGAAATGAGATTTAAATGCCATAAAATCACACCAAGCATATTACCACCCTACAATAGATGTTCCGAATCTACAAGCGCAGTCTGTTTTGCCATCCGTCACACAGATCAAAAGATAATCATAGAAGTCCAAAATAAGGCTCTTGAAGCCACCAAAAACCACAATATTGCATAAATGGTACCAAAATGCATAGGAAACTTTGTGAATCACCCCCGTACCCTAGAAATATCACAAACCAACTATAGGAAGGGATAGCACTGTCAAATCACATAAAATCACAAATTTCCACATATCTCATCAAATTTTAGGTCGTTACATATTAATAGACTAGTGGTCGATTGATCGACTACTATAAATTTATTTTTGATTGTAGATCATAAATAGTTAATGTTAATAAAGAAGTTAAAGAGGCTGTTTCAACTAATTCTAGCAGTAAGAAGCAAAAAGCCAAAGAAGTTTCCAAAACCTCAAAGAGAAAAAAGTTATAATCAAAGAACCCGAGTCAAAAAGTGAATCAAATATCACTGTTGAGATTGTTAAATTCGAGGGCAGTATTGCACAGGAGAGTGATTATAATAAGGATAGTGAATGGGAAAGTGAAGGAGAAAGTGAAAGTGATAGCGATGAAGGTGAGAACAGGAGAGATAGTGGAGACAGGGAGGATGATGATTCCCTATCCTTACCATTTTGTGCAAGAGATATCTCTGTTGAGTTATATGACCTAACTACGTGGATAGATGGGTTAGGTTCTTTTCCAATGAGGATTTCTATAAGAGCAAGGATGGTGGTTTATCTAGAGTTTAGAAGGATATAGTTTAACAAAAGCTCTATGCTAATTTTAAGAAAACCTATTTTCGACACTTTAGACATTTGCTGGAATATTTAAAATTCAATGGACAGATGGCCCATTAGATATTGCTGCGACGTATCAAAAATAATAAAAAACTGTATAATTTTTTTTGTTGTGCGAATAATAACCCAACTTATTTTTGTTAAAGGAATTTGCTCTGACTATGGGGATAAATTGCTTAGCATACCCCTGTGAATAAAAAATGAGCAAAGTCCTCCAAAATGGTAAAAATTTTCAGTTTAAGGTGTCGAAGAACAAGAACATTACTGCTGCAAGGATGATTAGCTTGATCAAATTTAATAGGTTGACTAAACAACAAAAGTTGAAGTGCGCTTTAGTTTGGTTCGTGCACTCGATATTGTTGACTGGATTCAAACCATATCAAGATAGGAGCTGATTTAGATTTTTTCGAGAGTTATCCATGGGGAAAATAGTTATTTGGGCTGGCATTGATCTATTTGAAAAAGAAGATTGATTTGACAAAGTAGAAAAAAACATTTGTCAAGAAAAATACTGCATCATACATTTTATACGACTTTTCATTGGCATTCCTGGTACTTATTATCTACCATCTTATCAATTTATTAAAGACTCTTACCTATTTATGTAGTAATACATAGACCCTGTAGATTTATTTATACTTTTATTAATTGTATGTTTGGATATATGAAGTTTTTTCTCATCTTGGAAGTACGCCAAAAAATTGCTGGAATCTCCTTTGTCCATTCCCCGTCTACTTAGATGGCACATGTCGAAGAGCGACAACATAATGAAAGGCGACCCATTTAAGTACAAAGGGAATAACACAAAGATAAAATTTTACTTATTATAATATGATAATGATATTATTAAATTAGTAAATGTCGTGTAATTTATATTTATTTTTTATAGATTGTGTACCTATACCTTACCCCTACTATCCGTGAGAAGAAACAGACCTACATGAAAATATTTATACCATTCTCGAACAAAGTTAAGGACACGTTTATTCATGCCTTTAAAGTGGAGTTAAAAGACGTGATTGTCCCCACTTCATCAATGGAGGTCACGGACGTAGACAAAGATTTGGGTGGTCATAATTATGTCCCAAGTCCAACACATGCTTATGATATGCTGGTTTAAGTTGAATAAACTGCATCAAATATTTCTAATGATGGAGATCTGCATGAATGTGTTGCTTTAGACGAGAAACTGTACTAGATAGTGCTTCTTTTGTTAGAGATAGGAGGTTGAGGAAAATCAAGAAGAATAGGCAGAGCAACAAGATTAAGGTAAACTAGTTTATTTTTTGTTCTTCCTATTTAATTTACTTGCATAATTTTTGTAATCCTTTCGTAATATTACAACGCATGTCGACAGTCCCTCTTGTATCCAACATTAAGTAAACCTTGAAGAACTCATAGTTATAGTAACTGACCTTGCAGCAGTAAACGAAAAAAATGAAAGAAAAGAAGAAAGAATAAGAAACAGAATAGGAGGATGCAACAAATGAATAAGATAAGAAAGAAGGAAAAAAGATAAGAAGATGGCTGCTGAAGAAAAAGAAGAAAATAAGGAGAAATCTGAATAAGATAGTGAAAAGAAATCATTAGAAGAAGAAGACGAAGAGAAAAAAGAGAAGGCATTTGAAGAAGAAGAAGAAGAAGAAGTGTCTGAATATGAGGACGATAATATAAAAGAAAAGAAAAAATCAGAAGAAGAAGAAGAGAAAAAAGATAAGGCAGTTGATAAAGAAGAAGTGACTGAACAAGAAGATGACAAGATAGAAGAAGAGAAGAAATCTAAAGAAAAAGATGAAGAAGAATAAGAAGAAGAAGAAAAAGAAGGAGAAGAGACAGAAAATGAGAAGAAGGAAGTAGAAGAAAAAAAGAAGAAAGATGAAGAGAAGGAAGTAGATGTGATAGGCATTGTAAAGGAACTCAATGATTATTGCGGCGTTAGCAAAAATAGTTGATAATATGTAGTTTGGTAGCTCAAAAATAAATTTTTTAATATTTTAATGGTTTGGTTTGTATGGATTATTGGATTACATATATTTGGTAACTCAATAATGAAAAACAAGTTTGTTATTTATGTTTAGTTATTCCATTTTCTTATTAGATAATACAGTTGATTGTATTATGTTACCAATTTAGCTATTGTCATAGTTTATAGAGTTAGATAGTAAATATTATAGAAGTCATTCTCTATTATTTATAAACTGCACCCACGATTGTTGTAAGAAACCACACATCTAATATTTCTGTTCTCCTACATTCCTATTACAAAAATTACAAACAAGTTTGCTCTTTATTGTATCAATCCTTATCTGATGTCTTTTATTACGAAAGACCTACTTAATTATTTATAAACCGCTATCATTGGGAACTATAAACTTAAAGTTGATGTTTACTATTATATGTTGTATTGTGTTACTGATTCAGCTATTGTCATAGTTTATAGAGGTCGATGATAAATATTATTGAAGTCATTCTCTTATAATTTTAGATTGTACCCATGGTTGATTTAAGAAACCATACATCTATTTATTCAGTCCCCCTACATCCCTATTACACCTTTTCAAAAAGTCAACACCAACAACAAATCATACAATAAATTTTAGGCCATTCTTTTTTTCTTAAGCCAAAATCAACCTTTGTTTTAGTTGATCCTCTCCATTTAGATTTATTTTTGCAACCCTTATAAGTAATCCCTTTGTTCTTCGGCTTCTTTTAACAATGTCATGAGAAGATTTTTATTTTCTTTAGATTTTTGAAGCCTTTGTTATTTTTGAAACTTGGCAAGGCCTTGAAAATTTGATGTTGATGGACTGCTCGTCAGTGAGTTTTCCTAAAGCCACTTAAAATAATAGAATCCACCATTATCCTATACAAAAAATAAGTAATTAGATGAATTTGATTACTTAAATAAAAAATATAAGTCACATATTAATATACACACTCACCTTTTCAATCGCAGAGTTAAAATTTTTTTGACTTGGATTCGAATTGGTGCGTGATGTCCTTAAGATAGATGTATTTCCACAACGACATATGTATGACACTTTGTATTGGATGTTTGAGATGATTGAGTCGTTGTAGTTTTTAAAAATAAATAAAAAATAAAGCCAAAAAATGATAGTATTGAAAGAAGGATTGTCTTCCTTTTTATACACAAAAGGAAACAGATATAACTGTTGGGTATGATTTGACATGTACTTTTTTATTGTTGTAAGAATTTGATAGTTAAATTTTGTTACTGCTGGACCTCATTCATAGACCATCAATATAATTGATTCCTTCTCATGCGGTGGGTAGATGATGGACCGTATAGATCGACATTCTATCATTTGTAAGGTATATACGGGACGGTGAAATAGTTAAAAAAATATTAGTACATAATCCAAAATATAAATAATTAAATAAATTAAATTGAATTGAGGACCATCGATTTTGTCTAGTATAAATCATAGATTGCATGCTTTGTCAATAATATACCAAATTAGTTTATTGTCCTTACTAGCATATTGTGAAAATAATAATAATTAATTAATAAAAAATAAAAAATTGGAATTTATGCAATGAAATGAGATTAAACAAGTTATGTGATCATATAAGAGTCCACATAAATTGAAGACGGTGATCAAAGATGTGTAGGATAGATAGTGGTTGTATAATCAACTTCCTCAGGGAAATGTTTACTAAAGGACAAGTATGTTGTGAGAAATTTATTTGTTCAGCCACAACTCATCCTCTCACCTTTTTGATCACCATTTTCAATTTACATGAACTCTTATACGATCACATGATTTGTTTAAGCTCAGTTAATTGCATAAATTTTAATAATTTATTTTTTTATTAATTAATTATTTTCTTTTTAAAATCCTACTAGTTATGGTCTATAAATATATATCCTAGTCTAGTTAGGTGGTGATGTGCTATAGAAATGTAGCACTTTTGACATTCAAACGAGGAAAATATCCAAGTTCCTGTGGGCTTTTTGTTAGATTTGATCTGTTTTGCAAAAAACCATGATTTGGATGATAAGTTTGTGAAAAGGTATTTTTGGTTACTTTTGGAATGATTTTGGATGAGTGAGATGTTTTCCAACTTGATCGTGATTAATGCATGTTTGAGAGTTGAATAAGAGCTAAAAAATTGACTCCCGACACCTTCCAAGTCAATATGTTGCTTGAAGTAGAATGTACACAAAGCAGTGCCAGAAAGTCAAAATCTCAAGAGTTGAACATAGCAGGAGTTTTGCTCCTTTTACCTGCACCCGGTGCCTGGGTCGCAGGTAGTACCTGTGCCACTACCAGTCTGCAGGTGCAGGGAGTAGGTGGACATGGACCCGGTTTTCTTCTATTTTGTTTGGACTTAGTTTTTAGGTTTTTCTCTTGTAATATAAATACCCCTTATGTATTTTTTAGTAGAAGGTCGACACATTTAACAGTTAGAAACATATTTTGATTTCAAGATCCATCTTCGATCCTGGGATTTCTGTGTATTGACTTTGGATGATTATTTAGCGTACGTTTGAGGGGTTTGTTTTATCTTATCATTGTGATTTAATCTCTGGTTTCTAGTATTAATGTTATTGGATTCTTTACAATCATGAGCAGCTAAAACCCATAGCTAGGATTGTGGAAACCTTGGCAAATTAACGAAGTAGGGGAAGTGCGATTTTTGACAGAAACCAATACCTATGGAATACATTACTTTATCTTCCAAATGATTGATTTCTTAATGGGAGCATATATTAGGATCCCGCTTACATATTACTACTTGCTCTAATAATGTGGTAGTAACTAGGAAAAGATAAAAATAATAGTAATTTAGGAGTTAATAGTCGATCCATTGCAGCACAACGGTATATGTGAATGGTTATTATCTTTAATTTAATAACTTAAGACTCAAAAGGTGATAGTTAACTGGGATTAGGTAGGGATTAGTAATGCGACATCCTTAGACACAATAGGTAAAGGGTGAAATCCTCCTACTAGTCCAAAAGACTATGGGAGATATATAATTTATTGGTTCTGCAAGCAAGGTATTGGTGGTTCAACAATGCATGATAAACCTACAAAGTTGAGAAACCAGGGGAATACAATCGTAGTGTTTACTCATGACAGATTTTCAACCAAGTTAATATTATCTATATTTGAGACGACTATACACAAATCCCCCCTATTTAATTTACTATTTTGCCAATAGACTGTAACCACTGAGATCTATCAAACCACATGTTCCTTTGGTATTCGAATTCAACGTTAGTTGGGTTACTATACCTTGACAAAGACCGTACCATAACCTAAAAGGGGGTGTTTCTTGGATGTCATCAAAGAAATTGGTGCCATTGTCAGAGAACACAATATTGATTTGTAGAAAGAGGTTATTCAATTTTTGGGTTTTTAGTTTTTATTTTTGTTCTTTGTTGGACTTAAAATAGTGTATGTCTAGCACACGGAGAAGTGGCAATCCCTTACTCCCTCTAAATCCGAATCCAGAGAGGATCCTCTAAATACCAAGAAGGATGTTTGAGTTGAAAAGAGTCGATAATTTTTAAAGGGTTCGTGATATTGTACCTCCTACCGAGGGAGTACAAAATATTATTGATCGGCTGACTGGTGAGATTTTAACTCAAACTGAAGTAGAAAAGAGAGCAGTGAAAGAAGCTTAGAGGATATCTAGGGATGCAGATCTAACTAAGCAGAGATAAACAACAAGCCACCGAGCAACACTTAGTGGGAATCAAAATAGAGCTAGAGGTTCCCGTGTTCACATTATCCCTACATATCAGTATATGTATCTTTATGTCGATAGTGAATAAGATATGGGATATGTTGAGCCGATAGAGACTGGGAGCCATAATACCTCCTATTTTGCCCCTTGACATCAAATTTGACATTACGAGTGCCATGGTCCAACTTCTAATATCAGTGTGTTTGAAAGATTACCTACCGATGATACAAATTTGCACCTTGAAAATTTCCTTAGGATCTGTAACTCCTATACCAATCTAGTGCTAAATCAGGAAGCACTTAGACTGAGGCTCTTCCCCTTCTTACTTATCGGAGAAGCATCTTTATGGTTAGGGGAATTACCAAGAGGATCTACCATGACTTGGAATGAGTTGTGCAGGCAATTCTTCAATAGGTTCTTCCCTCAATTAAGGATATTGCAGGTTAAGGAAGATATCTCTAATTTCAGGCAGCTGCTACCAGAATCCATGTACGAGGTTCAATTTAGGTTTAAGAAGAAATTAAGTTTGCTACAAATCATCAGTTATTAGGGATAGCTTATCAAAAATATACTACAAATCCCTAACTATCATCTCTAGAGCCATGGCAAACACCATCTCTAGAAGAGCCTTTATGAGACTAAGTTTGGAGACAGCTTCAAAGATGTTAGATTATATCTTACTTTCAAACTGAGGGTGGCAAACTTGAGAGGCTGATAAAGAATCTGACACTTATGCTATTGGTTCCTCCTACAATGAGAGAGTAGTTGATGAGACACTAACACAAGAAATTGCATTACTAAGGACAGATTTAGGGGAGCTAACAAAGACATTTGCAGCAAAAAAATTTGAGAAAGTGAATGCAATAGTAGCACAAGGGTCAGCTTCCAAACCATATGAGTCTAAATTGGAAAAGGAAGCTAATTACCAGGATTATCAGATGGTGGATCTTTAGCCCAGGGCAAGGGAAGCAAGGTCAAAACTATTGTGATAGGTACAGAGACTGTAGCAGAGAGTGAGATGGTGACTGGAGAAAGAAATATGACTATAGAGAGAGGTAGATAGATATATTCTACCTGGTAGACGTGATGCAAAATATAAAATAAAGAAGATGCTGGTTAAATTGGTGAAGGGTCAAGAAAATTAGGAAACAAAACTTTGGGAGATTAAGACTGATATTTTAGGGTTGACCTAGAAGGTCGAGTCACATGCCACTGCTATTAAGCAATTGGAGCACCAATTTGGGAAGATGTCAGCAACTCTGAATAAGATCCATCCAGGTACCATTTTGAGCAACACCGTGAAAAATCTAGAAAATGATGGCCACGCATTTGCTATTACCACAAGGAGTGGTATCACTACTGTGGATTCCCTACCTGCTGCTGAAGTTGTTGATAATGAGACACATACTTCTGAGTCTGAGAAGGTATCATATGGTAGAGATACAATTGCTAAGGGTAAAGGTAAGGGTTCAATCATTGAGCCAGAGGTCAAACAGATTTTGAGACCACCCCACCTTTCCTCAATGATTGATGCAGAAGAAAAAAGAAGGTAAGTTTAAATAGTTCATTATGATGCTAAGAAAATTGTTCCTGAACATACCTCTTGTTGAGGCGTTAGACAGATGCTTGGATACACCAGGTTCTTAAAAGAGTTAGTCACTAGGAATAAAGGAACAACTTTTGAGGATATTAAGGGTGTGCACCACTGTAGTGCAGTCACAACTAGCACCTTAGTGTAGAAAAAGGGTGACCCCAGAGCGTTCACTATTCCATGCACTATTGGGTCATCCAAATTTGCCCAAGCCTTGTGTAATTTAGGGGCCAGCATTAATTTGACATTACTGACCGTCTTCGAGCAACTAGGATTGAACCTTATGGAACCAACTTTGATGAGGCTATTAATGGCTGACCGCATAGTGAAGACGCCCATAGATATCTCTTATGATGTGATCGTTTGGGAGGACAAATTCATTTTCCTAGTTGACCTTCTCATCTTAGACTGTGAAGTTGACACCGAGATGCCCATTCTTTTTGGGAAGACCATTTATGTCCACAAGTAGAACTACGGTTGACATAGAGAAGGGTGAGCTGAAATTCTAAGTCAATAGTGAGAAGACAACATTCAACATCCGAAAGTCTAAAAGCAGCCAACCGACATGAGGGTAGTATCGGTGATTGATTGTATTAATGAACCCGAAGGATACTCCTATTGGTATCTTAATGAAATTTGAGTAGTTAAGATACCCACATCGTGCCGATACGTTAAATCAAGCGTTGAGTGGGAGGCAACCCACTATATTTTAATATTTATGTTTTTGTTGTTTTTATTTTTGTAGATTTTTAGCTTTTGGACCTTGCTCGAAATGCGGTAAACATTTATGCAATCCTTGATTTCCAAGTAAGGGGACTGTGTGATTAGCCCATTATAGTCACAAGTTCCACACGGTAAGTTGAGTAATAAATAAAAAGGTTGAAATTTTGAGGATGAAAATTGGTAAGTTATGGACTTTAGCACCTAATTTTACTTTTGGGACCTGAAACTTAGGTTGTGGAAAAGTGGTCCAAAAGATTTAGCCCAGCACCTGCACCCAACACCCACTGGCCGCAGGTGCTACCTGATGGCCGCAGGTGCAATCTGCGCCCAGGACCCGACCATGGGTTCAGAGCGCAGGTACAAACCGTATATAAGTTAAAATTTGGGCCTATATTTTAATTAAAATTTTGGGCCCACCAACATTCAAATATGACCTAATACAGCCCCCACCTTTATACAAACATTCTAACCCTCATTTTAACTCATTATAATCATCAAAACTTCAAATTTCTCTTTGAATTCAAACTTTCCACCTTAAACATAAACCAACCCCACACTTAAGAAAATGCCAAATTGACACTTGTTTGAGATATCAACTTGTCCAAATGCGCTAAAAACAAGTTTCAACCTTGGTTTTTCTTAAGTTATTCATTATTCTCTTTCAAATTTTGTTATAAGAGGTAACTTTCTTGCCCCCCAGTAGTGATATAATGCTTTATCTATTGTTTAAATAAGCTGATACGCGTATTTCATTACTAGATTTATAGAAACTATCATGCTTGTAAGAGGAAACCTTGAAATAGCCTAAAGTCATAATGTAAGGCCTTGTTTCGAGTTAAAATTCTTAGTTTAGGCCCTAACCAAAAGTTGAACTTGAATGAATGTAAGTAATGCTATGGGTTAAACGTGTTTGTTTGCTTTGGAAGTTATGATTTTTAATTAGTGTATAAACATTAAACTTGTTGGGGTTTCAAACAGTTTATAGGGGTGTGAAAAGTGAGAAAAAATTCAAAATTTTTAGATTTTGAGTTTTTGTTCAGCTTTCACTATCCCTCATTTTTGTTGGAAACTAATATTTGTTTCTTATGTACACATGGCAGCTAAAGTGATGAAGAATAAAATAGTTTGTACTTCTAAGAGACGGTTTTAGTTTCTTGATCTTAGCGGTTTGATGGAGAAGTATCCGAGACAACGTCATATTGATGATGTAGTTGTAGTGACACGTAAAGTTATGCGAGGAAAGACTTGCCAGGCTGCTTAGTCAGCCGTAGCCTGATCGAGGATGAAGTCCACAAGGATATGACCACTACATACTCATCCACCCGATGATGATGATGATAATAAGGTGGTAGAGTATGAGCCTACTCCACATACTAATGCTCAGGACCCCCCGTCTGAAGAAGGGTCCTAAGATTCTTTTAAGGAGGTTAAATATGAGTAGTCATCAGTGGTACCCTAGTCTGAGGAGGGTACCACCAATCATACATAATAGCTAGAGGTACCCTAGTTTGATAAGGGTATAACATAGGCTTTCCATAATGTATAACAGGCACTCATACCCGCACATAACCCAGATACACCTCTCAAGGAGGGTCATCTGATATAGTGTGCTGAAGGGATGCAGAGTATATATCGTAGGGACAAGCATATTTACAACACAAATAGGCCTATAAGCTGTATCTGTAAGGAGTGTAGGATTAATTTATTAGGGTTGTAGTAGTTACCATAGCTAAGGGCACCATTTGATAGGTATCATCTCGGAAGGATGACTAGGCCACTCGGTACTTACAATCAACTATGGTGTGGGAGTTTTTATGAATCTTACAAAGACACCATTGTCCTTCCTATGCACCATCATCCAGGCCTAATCAAATTTACACGACAACCACAACTTGATCACATACTAGTCAGAGTGTCCAGAGTTGATATTAGAGAGGAGACTATCCATAGATTTATATTCAGCCTTGATTTTATTACACCTGCATCTACAATAAAGTGCGACTATAGATTGAGGATTATACAAGATTGTTATATCATGTAGATTCTGAGCACTGATCTAAGAGGGTTGAGATAGAAAGATGGATAGCCTAATGCATTTCACCATAAGGTGATGACGTCCCAGGATTGAGGGGCCAGCTATGATGAAAAAGGGCCTATTGACACTAGAGGATAGATTTTGGTGGTTGTTGATTCAGTACTTCCTGCTTCCCACTACTTCAAATATCACATTGACATAGGAAAAATTTTCATTAATTTCCTTCTTGATTTCTGGTTATGATATTGACATTGTTGTCATCCTCAGGTATGAGCTATATGATAGAGCCTTTGGTGAGATGACTAACTTACTATTTCCTTATATAATTCATAGGCTATACGATGAGGCAGGTTTGCATGAGTTACAAGGCATTGATGAGAGGGTGACTATCATCGCGATCGTGCAGAAAAGGAACATGAAGGGTTTGGCATGTCTAGACATTTATAGGAGATTTAGATAGTAGGAAGCAACACCACAGACCCAGTCTAAGGGGCCGATAGTTTTCATAGGGCTTGATATGACACATATAGATAATGTGGGTGTTGGTATAGATATGGAGATAAGGGAGTAGATTGATTCTCCAGATTTAAGTACTTAAGGTGAGGGGACACAAATTATTCTGCTTCATCCCTGGCTTCGACCTCAGAGCTGGTTGGTGCATCTGTTGAGCCTGCTTGCCCATTCACTTTAAATTTTACGACAGGTATGATTACTGTATCTAGTGAGTTTTTGAGTGCCATATTTATGTGCAAGAGGCTCTAAGATGTTTTAGGAATAATTTCCCTTCTTTCGGTATTCATATCACGCTAGTGAGCATAACCTCAAGTTAAACTCTCAGTTTAATTCGTTCTTCTCTTATTTCAGAATATACCTCCAAGAGAAGAAACCAGCCAGCTCCTTAGCCCAAAGATTCTTTGGGTGAACATGGTTCTCACATAGAGTTTAGGGGTGTATTCACCACACTTAGTTTGTGGCTGCCCAAAATAAATGGCCACTAGTTATTCTGGCCAATCCAGTGGCCAACTCAACCGCAACTAGGATTCGGGACTTCACCCGAATGAACCCTCCTTCTTTTTTTGGGTCTATGTCCGATGAAGACCCTTAGGAATTCATTAACCAAGTCCAGAAGGTCATAGACATCGTAGGAGTTAATTCTTGTCAGAGTGCTGAGTTAGACATATACCAGTTATAGGATGTTGCTTACACTTGGTACAAACAGTAGAAGTCCGAGAGGTTAGAGTATGCAGGTCCTATAGAGTGGGAGGAATTTGTCAAAACTTTCTTAGACAGATTCTTTCCCAAAGAGTTGAGGGAGGCAAAATTTCTAGAGTTCATCAACCTCAGCCAGGGAAATATGACAGTGAAGGAGTATTCTCTCAGATTTACTCAGCTAGCCAGATATGACCCTCATGTGGTTACAGACAACAGGGCTAAGATGAGAAAGTTCATGTTAGGTGTGAATGATAGCATGGTAAATGAGTGTAGGTCTACGATGTTGAACAGTGATATGACTTTAGCCAGGCTCATGAATCATGCTCAACAAATAGAGGAGCAAAAGATTAGGACTAGGGAGAGGCAGAACAAGAAAGCAAGGTCAGGCAATTTCAGTTTTGCTCAACCAAAATCAGAAGGAGAAAACCATTCCAGTTTCGTCCTAAGCCAGCAATTCCAGCTCCTTCCTCTGCCAGTGCCCCAGTGCCAAAATTTAGAGATGGTAACAGAGATTGAGCACCAGGATCTAAGTCTCAGGGCAGTGTCAGTAATGCCCAAACTAATCTCCTATGTTAGGCTTATGGTAAGAACTACAAGGGTACCTGTAGATCTGGTAGCGATGTTTGTTTCAGTTGTGGCAAGCCAGGACATAGGATTAGAGAGTGTCTGCAGTCAGGTCTACAACATCAGTAGAATTGCTCCACAACCCAGTTTGGTCTCCCAAATCAGTAGAGTGCTGCTTCCAGTGCTACTAGTAGGCAACGCCTAAATAGAATCTATGCTCTTCAAACTTGACAGGATTAGGAAAATTCTCTTGATGTTATTACTAGTACGTTACATATTTTCCATGTTCATGTTTATTATTTGCTAGATCTAGGTGCATCCTTGTCTTTTGTTACTCCTTATACAGCCAGCAATTTTGGAATTAGTCCCAAAATTTTAGCAGAGCCCTTTTCAGTCTCTACCCTAGTAGGTAAAACCATCATAGCTCAGCTAGTATATAGAAACTGCCTGGTTATGATATTTCAGAAAGCCATGTCAGCAGATTTAGTTAAGTTAGAGATGACTGATTTTGATGTCATTCTTGGTATGGATTGGATTTATTCCTTCTATGCCACAGTTGACTGCAGAACCAGGGTAGTTCAGTTTTAGTTTCCGAATGAGCCTGTCCTAGAGTGGAAGGGTAGTACTTTATCTTTCAGGGGTCAACTTATTTCTTACCTTCGGGCAAGAAAAATAATTTCTAAGGGGCGAATGTATCATCTTATGCATATTAAAGATTCCAGTTTTGAATCTCCTAGTCTTGAATCAGTCCCAGTTGTAAATGAGTATTCAGATGTGTTTCCCAAAGATCTTCCAGGCATTCCTCCCGAAAGGAAAATAGGCTTCGACATTGAACTTATTCCAAATACTCGGCTTATTTCTATTTATCCATATAGAATGGCACCAGCAGAACTCAAGGAACTGAAAGATCAATTGAATGATCTCTTAGATAAGGGATTCCTCAGGACCAGTGTATCCCTATAGGGTGCACCAGTCTTATTCGTGCTTAATAAAGACGGTTCTCTTAGGATGTGTATTGACTACTGTCAGCTCAACAAAGTTACGGTCAAGAACAAATATCCTCTTCTCAGAATAGATAACTTGTTTGACCAACTTCAAGGTGCTAGTTATTTCTCCAAAATAGATCTCAGATCAGGATACCATTAGCTCAAAGTTAGAGAATGTGACATCCCAAAGACAACTTTTCGTACTCGGTATGGTCACTTTGAGTTTCTAGTTATGTCCTTTGGTCTTACCAATTCCCCAACCTCTTTCATGCACTTGATGAAATGTGTGTTCAAGCAGTACTTGGACATGTTTGTCATAGTCTTCATAGATGATATCCTGGTCTATTCTCGCATAGAGCATGATCATTCAGACCATCTTAGGATTATTCTTCAGACTCTCAGAGATCACCAGCTATTCGCCAAATTCAGTAAGTGCAATTTTTGGATAAGATCAGTAGCATTCCTTGGACATATAGTTTATGATGATGGCATTAGAGTAGATCCTCAGAAGATCAAAGCGGTAAAAACCTGGCCTCGCCCTATCTCTCTATCAGATATCAGGAGTTTCTTGGGATTGGATGGCTATTACCGATGCCTTGTCAACGGATTTTCTTCTATTGCATCTTCCATGTATAGATTGACTCAAAAAAAGGGTCAAGTTTCAGTGGTCAGATCCTTATAAGAAGAGTTTTCAAGAGTTGAAGACTCGACTCACTTTAGCTCCAGTTCTAGCTCTTCTAGATGGTTCAGATAGGTTCGGCGTATATTATGATGCGTCTAGAGTTAGTTTAGGTTGTTTCCTCATGCATCATGGTAAGGTCATAGCCTACACATCCAGATAGTTAAAGATCCATGAGAAGAATTATCCTACTCATGATCTTGAGTTAGCAGTCTTAGTATTTACCTTAAAGATTTGGATGCATTATCTATACGAAGTTCATGTAGATGTCTTCATGGATCATAAGATTCTCCAGTATGTCTTTTCTCAGAAAAATCTTAATCTTCTTCAGAGAAGGTAGTTAGAGCTTTTGAAAGATTATGACATGAGTGTCCTTTATGATCTGGGCAAGGCTAATATTGTGGCCGATTCTCTCAGTAGACTCTCTATGGGTAGTATTTGTCACGTCGAGGACAACAAGAAGAAGATAGCTCAGGAAATCCATCAGCTCGCCAGACTAGCTGTTCGCTTAGCGAATTCTTTGGAGGGTGGTGTATGTGTTTAGAGTAGTTCAGAGTCATCTCTAGTTTCTGAGGTGAAATAAAAGTAAGACAGTGATCTTAGCCTTGTCAAGCTAAAAGATTCAGTTTAGAATCAGAGAGTAGAGGTTTTATCTCAAGGGGGAGATGTGGTTTTTTATTGTCAGGGTCATCTATGCATTCCAGGTGTAGATGACTTAAAGCAGCAGATTCCTACAGAGGTGCATGGTGCACGATACTCTATTTATCCATGGGCCACTAAGATGTACCGCGACCTGCGGGAAATCTATTGGTGGAGTGGGATGAAGAAAGATGTTGTAGATTTTTTGGCTAAGTGTACTATATGTCAGCAAGTTAAGATAGAGCATCAGAAGCCTAGTGGACACATGCACTAGTTCACCATTCCTACTTAGAAGTGGGAAGAAATAAACATGGACTTCGTGATGAGTTTGCCTCAAACTCGTCATCAACACAATTCAGTTTGGCTTATTGTAGGAAGGATGACCAAGTTAGCTTATTACCATCCAGTTCATACCTTTTATTCAGCTGAGGATTACACCAAACTCTATATCAGGGAGTTGGTTAGATTACACGATGTTCCATTATCTATTATTTTAGGCAGAGGTACCCAGTTCACCTCTCACTTCTGGAAAGCATTCCAAAAGGGTCTTGGTACCCATGTCCATCTCAGTACAACCTTTCATCCTCATATAGATGTTCAAGAAGAAAGAACCATTCAGACTCTTGAAGATATGCTAAGGGCGTGTGCAATTGATTTTAAGGGAAGCTGGGATGACCACTTTCATTTGATTGAGATTGCATACAACAATAGCTATCATTCCAGTATTAAAATAGCTCCATTCGAAGCTCTCTATGGTAAGAGGTGTAGATCTCCAATTGGTTGGTTTGAAGTTAGTGAGGCCTCAGTCATAGGTCCTAACTTAGTTTTTGACGCCTTAGAGAAATTTTAGTTGATCAAAGAGAGACTCTGGGCTGCACATAGCCGACAAAAGTCTTATTCTGATGTTCGTCAAAAGTATCTCGAGTTTGAGGTCAATGAATTTGTCTATCTTAAGATCTCTCCTATGAAGAGAGTGAAGAGGTTCGGTAAGAAAGGGAAACTCAGTCCCTGCTATATCGGTCCTTTTAGGATTCTCAGTCATTTAGGTAAGTTGCTTATGAGCTCGAATTTCCTTTAGATTTAGCCTTAGTTCATCCGGTCTTCCATGTATCCTTGCTCAAGAAGTGCGTAGGTGACCTAGAAGTTGTTGTCCCTATTCAGAGCGTTGATGTTCAGAACAGTCTCTCTTATGAAGAGATTCAATTCAAAATCTTAGACTATCAGGCTTATCTATTGAGGAACAAAGAGGTCCCTCTAGTTAAGGTTTAGCAAAATCAGTCCGTCGAGGGAGCTACTTGGGAAGAAGAAGTAGATATGCGTACCAAGTATCCTTACCTCTTCTCTGCTGATTTAGATCAAGCTCAAGGTAATAGTTTTCCTTAAGCTTATTCAGTTTCATATTCATGTTCCCCTTTATAAACGTGGTATCTACTACCATTTCATACTCTATAATGCATTCATGTATTTTTTAGTCATAAAATCATACATCAGCTATGCATTCTCCTCTTGAGAAACTCAGTTTATCAGAATACTCAGTCACGCATTCATTTACCAGTTAGCTATGCATCAGATATGCATGAGTTCAGTATATTTAGCATGTCAATCATGAAGTCATGTCTCATTCACTCATGTTCAGTTCATGTTCATTTATTATTTTGCCTCTTAGTCAGTCTCATTTAAGGATGAATGTTCTCAAGGGGGAGATATTGTACTACCCGTGCTTATTCCTAGATAGAATCATCTCAAGGATGCTAGTACTTTCTTTGAAATACAAATCTATTATTTTACCTGAGGTATTTATGAGATTTCTACTTTCTATCACCTGAGAAATTGAGTTAGCTTTCTAACGATACTAATTTTTTCCAAATCCGACACCAGACGAGGAAGTTATGGATGTTTTACTCAGAATTGACTGAAACGCCCAGGTGTGACGTCCAAGTTGATAGACTTCCAAACAAGTGATGGACCGCCACTTTGACCGTCATAGCCAAGGCAGTAAGGCCAAGTTCTGGATAAGGATTGACAGACGAGTTGATAGACCATCAGATTTTTGATGGACCGTCATCCAGGGCATCAACTCTTATCCAGTGAACCCCATTTCTAGTCCACGTATGATGGTCGAAATGACGGACCATCAAGTTCCTGACGAACTGTCAGTCGGGTCATCACACGCCACGTTCATTTTACTTCTAGGCCATTTTAACAGGGGTGTTTTGGTCACTTACCACTCGCCTATATGTACCCAGATGAGTCCGAATTCAGCCATTTTGCTCATTATTATTTCACAAACAAAAACTAGGGTTTCTCTCTAAATGTAATCTCTAAGAAAAAGACCCAATCTTCTTCAAAAAATCAAAGGATTTCAAATTCTTTAAGTCCAAAAACATCAAGAACCATGAGTCAGGTATGCGTAGTGTTCATCTATGGATCCATTTCATTCATAGAGCTTAAGAACCATGTTTTAAATATTATTTTGTGATTGTCTTATTGTGATATGAGCATGTACATGTTGATGATTATTGTTTAAGTTTCAAGATGATATCTAAACATGTTTTCACGAAGTATATGTGTTTGTTAGTTGAAACCCATGATCCTTATGTGGCTTAATATGGTGAAATTCATGAACACACTTAAGCTAAAAGAATGCATGCAAAGTTTTTTATAATATGCCTAGGATGACAGAATTCATGTCCTATGATTTAGTAGTGCTTGAATGACAAGTCCATGCTCTATGCTTTATGATTTACCATGAATTCTATGTGAGTGCTATGCGTTGTTGTTGTGATAAGAATTAACCAAGATATTGAAGCTATGAAAGTATATACATGTTGTATGAATTTCCCTTCCATGTATAAGATGTTGAGAACTATGCTTAGTGTGAAATCCCCTACTCATTATATGGTAAATTGTGGACTCTACTCTTACGATCAAGTCAGTCATGTGTGTCAGTTTCCTTCCATTGAGTCCTGGGGGTACTTGTACCTGAAAAATATAGCTCTGTTCCTAGAGGCATGTTATTTTATTATGATAACCTCAGTCAAGCCATAATCTATAGAACTCAGTCGGGCATGCGGTTCAGGAAACCTCAAAAATCTCATGATCTCAGTTAATTCTCAAATAGTAGCACAAATCTATCAGTCAACAAAAGTTAGTTACTTAGTCCATGTACCGTCAGTTAAATCATGTTCAGTCTCTTCAGATGGGAGTAGAAGTTAGCACCAAATGAACCTAAGGATAGGAACTCACCTGCCAGTTTAGGGTGTGATTCTTAGTAATCAGCCTTGTGTTCCAGAACTACGTAGCCAGCGTAGGTTGAGATATCTTAACCTGTCAGATTAGGGTCGATGAGATGGCTTAATCCATCAGTTTAGGGTTCCCACCATTCTTATTTTGAGTACCTGCCAACTAAGGGTCACTCACAACTGTCCTTACCAGTGGCACGGTATTGACACCCTTCTAGTCAGGGAAGAGATTGGACCCCAACTTTGCTATATGCGTTATTGGGGCATGTTGATCAAACAACTTTCTCCCACCTTTTTAGTTCCAATCTTAGTAAAAGAACTCAGATATTTCTTTAGATTTCAGTATATCAGGATGGTCAGATACAGTTAATTCAGTTACAGAATGGAACACGAATAGTTCCATTAGATTTAGGACTGTCAGACACAGTCATCTATGTTATCAGAATCTCAGTATTTTTCATGCTAGATATCAATAGATTATGCACTAATGTTTAGATCTAGATTCATGTAATCACGATCTCAGTTACTACGTATGCATTCTTGCAGTCATACATTTACATCAGTCAGTCAGTTAGCATCGTTCATGCATGTAAACCCTTTTGAATTTATCCCACCTCACTCGTATACTCAGTACTCCTAGTTGTACTGACATATTTTTGCTATGGTGCTTTATTTCACATTACACCATAGGTTCACAGATACGAGGTCCAGACCAGCAGTTACAGTAGCATTCCAGTCGTAGCGTTATAGTGAGTCCTCATCCATTCGAGTACATATTATTTATTTCATTTAGTATTTTAGTTTAGTTTTGATAGACGGAGTTAATTGGAGACATGTTCCTTCAACTCCTTATTCAGACAGTATCTAGAGTCTTTCAGATTTAGCTCAAATTTGATTTAGATTTCAGTTGTTTTGGGTATTCGTTACCCCATATGGGTGCTAAGATTTGTCAAATATTCTATGCAGTTGAACTTTATGGCCTATTGTTTATGCTTTCCGCATTATTACATTATATATTGCAGTATATAGGTACATATATCAGTCATGGGTTAGCTTGTGGTCCCTCGGTATCATGGGCACCGTGTAGCGATCCGATTTAGAAAACTGGGGTGTTATAATGTAGTGGCATGTTTTAACACATTATGGATCGAGAACAAGGTCATTAGCTAGATGGTAGGTCATGTGCTGCCAATAGGTATCATTTATTATGGGAGAGCTTTAGAAGCTGACTTTGTAGCACAAGTATTGGATTTCATGCCAAAGAATACGACATAGAGTAGCCTTACATACCTAGTTGTATAACTCCGCTATTAACCAAAACTAAATTCTATCCTTTAGGATTGTTTATCTATAATAAAGTATGTGATAAAACTAATATCAGTAACTAGCCAACACATTAGGCAACTCAACTTTGTCCAAAATAGTAGCTGGGAAGTAAGCCCTTCGCTATCAATCAAGGGTGTTATTTTAACCCTTTTCTCCTCCAATTATACCCACATACCATACATATTCTTATAAGATCCCACAAAACAACTTTGGCTTCATTACACCCTCTAAACAATACATAAAACAACATGGACAATAAACATATACAACAATTAATTCGTTGGTGTACCACTACACCTTTATTTTATATTTCAATATAAACTAATCAAACCTTTCCGCAATATCAATGTGGCAGCTCCCAACATATACACATAATTCTTTCCAAAATTCATATATAAGGAGGACAAAATAGAGCAGTCACCTTACCTCAATTTTCTACAACTTATCCTTCTAATTCAAACTCTTTAAGAACTTGAACTTTCCCTCACACTTTAAATCAAAGAAGAAAAGAGAAGTCTCTTAATAACAAAGAAAAAGTGAGTAGTTAGATTACTTTATATTGTACCATGGACTTATAATTAAGCATGAATAGCATGTTTTGCTATATTCTATGGAAGAATTAAGCTAAACCATAATTGTTTTCACTTACCTAGGTGAGGGTTTCTTCAAGAATCTTAGAAGGAGAATTAGGGCTACTCCTAGCTATTTTAGAGAGAAGTAGGGAGAACTTTATGAAATGTGGTACTTTTTGTGACTTACAATTGAAGGAAATAACCAGTAACTTAGCCTAAGAAAGGACCTATTTTTGGCCATCTAATTAGCTGCACTTTCGACCTCAAAATTGGTCCAAAGGGTCAAAGTAGGTGATGCACCTACTTATAGAGATCAAGCTTCTCAAAAGGTCAAAGTAGGTGATGTACCTACTTGCATAAATTATTATTTGGGAGAAATTAACTTGGGACTTCAGCAGATTTAAGTGTTGGACCATTTCTTCATTTCCTTTTCTTTTACATAAGTTAGGCCCAAATAAGTACATTAACATAGGACCAAATCCGATCCATTAACTTGGTCCATATATCTCAAGTAGGTGACTCACCTGCTAGCTTTATTAAGTCAAACAAGCACCTTAATATTTTATTCCCTTTTTAGTCCTTAACCCTTTTAATCTAACTTGCAACTTGTATGCACTTGGTCACTTCAAACTATAGATTAAAATACTAGATTACGATCCCAAGTTTAAATAGTTATATCAATGTTAACTTGATTACATCACACTAAAATGCACGAGTAGTATTTATAACTTCATTGATACCATCAATACTCATATAACAATACTCGTCCATTACCTATACACAAGGCTATACCTAGTTTCATATAAATAGATTCAGAACATGCAAAATACGGGGTGTTACATCCTCCCTCCTAGGAACATTCGTCCTCAAATGTTAGCATAACTTTCTAAACTAAACAAGTTCAAGCCTAAGGTTAATATTCCTATTATCACATGGTACTTATATTATACTTACTTGTTATTCCTATAATTCAACATCTTGTACTTTCTCTTCGTATTTAAATAAATGGGGGTACTTGGGTTTCATCATTTCTTTAGCTTCTCATATGATCTCTTCTACTTGTTGGTTTCTCCAAAGTACTTTTATAGAAGTTATTTACTTATTTCTTAACTTTGTAACTTGTTGATCTAGAATGGAAATAGGTATTTCTTTATAGGAGAGATCTTTTATAACTTGTACATCTTCACTAGGAGTAATATGACATGGATCTCCAATGCACTTCTGAAGACGTGAAACACTGGGTGGACTATTGAGAGCTATTGGGGTAACTCTAACTCATGTGAGACTTGGCCAAACCTTCGAATAATCTTATATAGGCCTTAATTTTCCTTTCTTACCAAATCTTATTACCCTTTTCATTGCTGACACCTTCAAGAATACCGAATCTCTGATAGCAAACTCTGGCCCTCTTCTTCTAATATCTGCATATGATTTGTGTCAACTTTGCAATGATTCCAACCACTACTGAATAACCGTAACCTTTTCCATATCTTGATGAACAAAATCTGGCCCAAATAAAGTAGCTTCATTCACTTAAAACCATCCAATTGTTCATCTGTACTTTCTTCCATACAAAGCTTAATATATTGTCATTTAAATACTCGAATGATATCTATTACTGTAGGCAAACTCTATAAGAGGCAGTGATCATCCCAACTATCTTTAAAGTCTAATACTCAAGATCATATAATATCTTCACGTGTTAGGATGGTACGTTCCGCTTGTCCTTCTATTTTAGGGTGAAAAGCTGTACTTAGATTCACTTGTGTTACCAAATTTCTCTGCAAAGATTTCCAAAAATTTACAATAAATTGAGCTCCCCTATCCGATATAATAGAGATTAGTACTTTGGGTTGCCAAACTATATCTTAGATATACAATTTCGCGTACCCTTCACCTATGTAAGTGGCCCTAATAGATAAGAACTATACTGATTTAGTAAGTCTATCAACTATTACCCATATGGAATTAAACCTTCGAGATGTATGAGGCAAACCAATGATGAAATCTAGGTTGATCATCTACCACTTCTAGATTTGAATATCTATAAATTACATATAGCCCCCGGGCTTTTGGTGCTCTACTTTAACTCTTTGACAATTCGAACACTCGACTAAAAATTCTTCTATGTTCTTCTTCATGTAACCCCACCAATACACTTATTTCAAATCATGATTCATTTTAGTTGACCCCGGATGGATGGAGTACCTTGAATGATATGCCTCTATCATAATCCTCTTTCTTAGCCCATCTATATTAGGCACGCACAATCTGTTTGGGCACCAAGTACTCCCTCTTGTGTAAGATCAAATGACTTTGTTATACCACATTATACATTTTCCTTAAACTATAATAGAATAGGATGTGGATCTTGCTTCTCTTTCACTACGGCTACTAATGAAAATTCTTTCGTATTATGCACAATAAGCCTCTTATTTGGAGTTTCAAGAAGGCGAACCCCCAAACTGGTTGGTTGGTATAGATATTTAGTCATCCCTTGTCATTCTGTAGGCTCCCATAAGTGCCTCATGACTTAATACATCAGCTACCATATTTACTTTTCTCGAATAATACCAGATATCAACATCATAGTCTTTTAATAGTTCAAGACACATTCATTGCCTCAAATTTAGGTCGTTCTGGCTAAAGATATATTGTAATCTTTAATGGTCAGTATATATTTCAACATTAATCGCATACAAGTAATGGCACCATATCTTTAAAGCAAATATAACTACTGCTAGCTCAAGATCATGTGTAGGATAATTTTTCTCATATGGCTGCAATTGTATTGAGGCAGATGCTATTACTTTACCATGGTGAATCAACATATATCCTAATCCAATTCTAAAAGCATCACAATGTACTACATACCCTTCTGTGCCTTCTGGAAGTACCAATATGGGTGTAGAAGTCAACTTATACTTCAGATCTTGGAAACTCCTTTGACATGCATCATTCGATTGAAACTTGGACGCTTTGTGTGTTAGCTTTGTTAAAGGTGCAAAAATTAAAGAAAACCCTTCAACAAACCTCATATAATAACCTACCAACCCAAAGAAACCACGAATCTCCATAGGCGTTATAGGTCTTGGCCATTTCTTCACAGCTTTTATCTTTTAAGTATCAACCTTTATTCCTTCATTTGATACAATATGACCCAAGAATGCAACATATTTTTACCAAAACTCACATTTAGAGAACTTTTCATATAACTTACAATCACAAAAAATCGGTAACACCTGTCGTAAATGACTGGTATGGTCCTCTTTTGATCTCGAATAAACTAGAATATCATCTATAAAGTCTATCATGAACACATCTATGAATGGCTTGAACACCCTATTCATCAAATCCATAAAAGCTGCGAGTGCATTAGTTAACAAATGAACATGATTAGAAGCTCATCATGACCATATCATCTACAAAAAACTGTCTTAGGTATATCATTCTCTTTGATCCTCACTTAGTGGTAACCCAACCTCAAATCAATCTATGAGAAACACTTAGCACCTTGTAGCTGATCAAATAAATCATCAATTCTTGGAAGGGGATATTTATTCTTAATATTCACCTTATTCAGTTGTCATTAGTCAATACACATTCTCAATGAGCCATTTTTCTTATGCATAAATAACACTGGTGCGCCCCAAGGGGACATACCAGGCCTTATGAATCTTTTCTCTAGCAAGTCTTTTAATTGCTCTTTCAACTCTCATGATTCTGCTAGGGCCATTCTATATGGTGGAATTGAGATTGGTTGAGTACCTGGAATTACATCAATACCAAACTCGAATTCTCATTCAGGAGGTAAACCTGGAAGATCTTCAGGAAATACATTGAGAAATTCATTTACCACTGGAATAGTTTGAAGAGTTGGTGGATCCACATCTGTATCTATCACTCTAACTAGATGATATAGGTAACCCTTGGAAATCATCCTTTTTGCCTCAAAATAAAAAATAAATTTACCTCTTGGTGCACCAATATTACCCCTCTATTCAAGGACTACCTCGCTTGGAAAATTGAAATACACCCTCTTAGTTTGGCAATCTACTGTGGCATAACAAGAAGCCAACTATTCCATACCCATTTTAACATTAAAATCTACCATTTCTAACTCAATAAGATCAACCATTGTATCATGACCACAAATAGTTATTATACAGTTTTGATACACTCTCCGAGATATAATAAATTCACCAACCAGCGTAGATACTTGAAATTGCTTAACTAGTAATTCTGGCATTCTTTTGAACTTTTTAGCAACCAATGGAATGACATATGATAATGTAGAACTCAGATCAATTAATGCATATACATTATGTGAAAATATGGACAATGTACCTGTAACCACATTCAAAGAAGCCTCTAAATTTTGTTGATCCGCTAGAGCATATGTATGATTCTGAACAACACTATAACTAGTTACTCCTTTAATACTTCTACCATGACCTATTGGTTGTGAACCCCTACCAAAAAAAGGCACCAATGATGATGATGTAATGGTTAATCCAATAGGTCGTGCCATACCATCCATGCCCCTTTGTGTGCATTCTCTCATCATATGTCCCGACATACCACACCAAAATCAAGCATCTAACCCAAATTGACATGCACCTAAATAAAGCTTTCCATATTATTTACATGGCTGATGAGAAGGCCTTAATATTCTTATACTCATTTGGTCTTAATACCCCGCTGCTTGTGATATTTGACTCTCACTTCTTTGCCTAAATTGATTGGCCTTGTACCCTTGAAACAGTGATAGAGCACTAGCTATAAAATAAGAATATAATGGCCTAGAAGGTTTATCAGAAAAACTGAGGCCTAAACTCTTCTTAGGATTCCATAAACTACTACGTAGATCTGGCCCTCTTGGTATACCCTCTTTCCAATTATTATATTCTTTTTCTTTACCTTTGATACTCTATTTTTTGAGAAAAAGCTTAAATCCTCTCTATATCTATGTCTTTATTTAAGGCAGCAATAGTACAATCTCTAACCAAATATGGATCCAATGTATCCACATATTGATGAGCTCTATCATCCATAGTAGTTACTATATTAGGATCATACGTAGACAAAGAGTTAAACCAGAGGCTGTACTCCCTCACGCTCATATTTTCTTAGTAAAGATTCAAGAACTAATCCGTACATGCCTCTCGAATCTCAAATGGAAGGTAATGATCAAGAAATACCTTTTTGAACTCTTTCCAAATAGTTGAGGTACATCGATACCCCTAGATTATTTCCTATCTTCATACCAAAATATAACCTCCTCTTTGAATCTACATATAGCTAGATCAACTATCTTTACCCTATACATGAATGACATCTAGAGCCCTTTGGATTTGATCAATAAAGTCATGTGGGTCTTCATTAAGATCTAATCCAGTGAATGTAGGAGGATACAACTTAAGAAAATCTTGAGTCTGTAGGCTAGCTGCCCTATTTGCACCACTAGAACCCATGGTTAGAATAGTTTGTCCGTGAGCTTGTCCAACAGCTATACAAGCTAGAAATTGCTCCACATTCCTTAGATATTACTCAGTAGCATTAATTGGTGGTTATAAGGATGTTGTTCTCCCCCTCCTTAGCTCTTCTAAAGATGGAGGAGTAGAAGAGGTTCATGATATAAACTCAGCTTGAGCCTCACTTTGATTAGCTTATCTAGGTGGTGACTTACTAGTCCCTTCTTTGGTAGCTGCGTTACTCACTTACCTGTATTCTTACTCCTTCTTGTAACTGACATCTTTACTATGATAGTAAAAAAAAGATTCAATGGTTAAATATGACTTCACCTACAACATGAGCTCTATTGCATGATTTAAGATATGAAGTAGAAGAGACAACCCCAAAATGTTCCATAGCCTCCTGTTTATAGATGTGGTGCACAACATACCCATAAGCAAGACTCTATGTAGACATGGCTTTGTATATTCCGTAGGATAACCTATTTTGATACTACTTTTCTCATGCCTCAAATCCTATTAGGGCGGACAGGCACCTGTAGCTGTAGCCCAATGGTAAAAATAATATCAGTAACTAGCCAACACATTGGGCTCTTTAACTTTTTACAAATTAGTAGCCGGGTAGTAAGCCTTAGATTATCAATGAAGGGTGTTATTTTAACCCGTTTCTCCCCCAATTACACCCACATACCATACATATTCTTATAAGATCCCCCGAAATAAATTTGTCTTCATTACACCCTCCAAATGATACACAAAACAACATGGGCAATAAATATATACAATAATTAATTCGGTGATACCACCACACCTTTTTTTATATATTTTAGTACGAACTAATCACAACAACCTGGCATCCCCCAACATATACACACAAAATATTTCACAAAACATCCCTAAATCCCTTTTATCGTAGCAATCAAATATGGAACTCATCATCCGTTGAGTTCTTAATAATAACACATCCATAATTATTTCCCAAATTCATATATAAAGAGGACAAAATTGGCCAGTCACCCTACCTAAATTTTCTGCAAGTTATCCTTCTAATTCAAACTTTTTAAGAACTTAAACTTTCCTTCACACTTTAAATCAAAGAAGAAAAGAGAAGTCACTTAATAGCAAAGAAAAAGTGATCAGTTAGCTTACTTTATATTCTACCATGGACTTATAATTAAGCATGAATAACATGTTTTCCTAATCTTCTATGGGAGAATTAAGCTAAAGCATAATTGTTTTCACTTACCTAGGTGAGGGTTTCTTCAAGAACTCTAGAAGGAAAACTAGGGCAACTCCTAGCTATTTTAGTGAGAAGTAGGGAAAACTTTATGAAATATGTTACTTTTTGTGACTTAGAATTGAAGGAAATGACCAGAAACTTGGCCTTATAAAGGCTCTATTTTTTACCATCTGTTTTCCTGCACTTTGGACTTCAAAATTGGTCAAAAGGGTCCAAATAGGTGATGCACCTACTTAAAGAGATCAAGCTTCTCAAAAGTTCAAAGTAGGTAATGCACCTACTTGCTTAGATTCTTATTTGGGCTCAATTAACTTGGGCCCTTGGCAGGTTTAAGTGTTGGACCTTTTGTTCATTTCCTTTTCTTTTACTTAAGTTAGGCCCAAACATGTACATTAAAATAGGAATAAATCTGATCTATAGCCTTGGGTCCACTAACTTGGTCAATATATCTCAAGTAGGTAACTCACCTACTTGCTTAATTAAGTCAAACAAGCAACTCAATTTTTTATTCCATTTTTATTCGTCAGCCCTTTTAATATAACTTGCAACTTGTATGCACTTGGTTACTTCAAATTTTAGATTAAAATACTAGCTTACGATTCCAAGTTTAAATAGTTGTATTGATGTTAACTTGGTTTTATCACACTAAAATGTACGGAAAGTATATAGAACTCCATCTATACCATCAATACTTACATAAAAAATCTCGTCCATTACCTATACAAAAGGATATTCCACGTTCTATATAAATAGACCAGAATATGCAAAATACTAGGTGTTACAGCTGTTTTGGTCTTTTCCTATTCGTTTAACCCCATAACTACATCGTTTAACCTATTTTAAGGTTGAATAACAAGACAAAACAACTTTGAATCTCTCATTCTCGATACAACACCAAATTACTCACTAAACATATGATTTTTATCTTCTCCCAAAGTAATAAATTAGGATTTTTCATCTCCAAGTCCAAATCACCAAAACTTTAATTCAAGAACTAGAAGTAATCAGGTATGTAGTGTTTGAGAAAGGATAATCTTTCATTATTGTACCCAAAAAATTTGATTTTAAAGTTAAATTTATGTGATTTCAATTAGGGTTCATGCCCAATTTCCACATTCTTGAAATTATAACATTATTATGTGATTTGAAGTTTAGTTTGCACACTAACTTACCTTCATTCATGTTTTTAATTATATGATTGCTATTATGAGATGATTTTTACTATTTTGACATGAAGTTTGATGAGTTGATAAAAGACTTCAATTTGAGCATTTAGCTTGATATTTTTGATATGAAGTGTTTATGAAACAATGCATAATTTTAAGTTCAAGCATGAGCTATTGAGTTTACAAGAAGTTTAAGCTTATAAGTTTAATTTACAAGAATTGCTACGTTATTAAATTTGAGTTTGATCTTATGATCTCATATAAGACAAAAAATCCACAAGTTTCCTCTTGAATATGATTTAAGTAAGAAAAGTATAGTTGATTTTTAGTTTAAAAACCCATATGCTATTTTAAGGTGGATTTCATAAGTATAAGTATATAAGAATATATTTTAGGAGTTGAATTTAGCACCGAGAAGGAAATGTGGGTTTAACGTATCTTATTTTCTAGAAACTACGTGCCCTCATAGGTTTAATGGACCTCGCCAGAGAGTCTTTCCTCACCCCACTTGGGCTTGGTATAGTGATCACTTTAATTCAAGGTTCTATTCCAATGTAAAGGGTATAGAATCTCTCCCTAATGTGGGTAAGATGTTGGACTCCATGATAGCTCACATGGTTTATGTCGGTTATAAGAATCTCCCATAAAAGTAAAGATTTTAGAAACTAAGTGTAATGACTCACTAAGCTTATCAGATTATACTTTATTAGTCATGTTTTATGATATTTCAACTTTCTATTTTATTCATGATCAAGGTGAGTCCTTTAATACTTAGCATACATGATTTGAAAGTATGCTCAACTTTAGTTTTACTTATTGCATCACCCCCACATACTCAGTATATTCTAGAAGTACTAACCACATATATGTCTGTGTGGCTACATTATTTCATAATGTAGGTATTATTTATAGCCCACAACACCATGATCAGACAACACATAACTTCTAGCCAGCAGTTGATGAGTTCTCTTGATTTAAGGACTTGAGTAAACTTTAGTTCTAGTATTATATTTTTTTTAGTTGTATTGATTAGGGATGGATGGGGGTCATGTCTCGACTACTTATAGTAGTATTTGTAGAGACTTTATAGACAGTCAGTCAAAGTTGATGTATTTAGTTTCAATTTTCTTTGTATAACCAGTGTTGTAAGTTTTTTAATAGTTTGGTATTTAAAAAGTTCATCTAATGAAATCTCTTCCACTTATTACTTTGATTTTATGTATCTATTTTGTTGCTCATGAATCATGCTAGTATCATAGTTTAGCTTAGGATTACTTGTAGTTCTATGCACCATGTGACATGCAGAGGGTAGTCTCAGAGCGTTAAAACTCAACCGACTGAGTTTTCTCTTAATGCTGAGAATCCTGTTATGATAGTAGAACAAGAAGAAATGGCCCAAAAGGTGAAAATTTTAAAACTGGCTATGAAGAACTTGCAAGGACTTGAGGGGTACAAAAGTGTCTCATCTAAGGACTTATGCATATTTCCAAATGTTAATCTTCCCCTTGACTTTAAGAGGCCAAAGTTTCAAAAATATAATGGACAAGGGGATCCCGTAACACATTTGAGGCACTATTGCAATCAATTGAGAGGAGCTGAAGGAAGACAAGAATTGTTTATGTCTTATTTCAAAAAAGAGTCTAGCAAGTTAGCCTCTGAATGGTTTGTTGATCAAATCATCGTTAAGAGGAATAGTTGGGATGTTATGGCTAGTAAATTTGTGCATCAATTTCAATACAATATTGACTTGGTCCTCGATGAAAAGTCCTCGACCAACATGACAAAGAAGAGTGTTGAAAGTTTCAGAGAATATGCCATTGGATGGCGTGAACAAGCTGCAAAGGTGAAACCACCAATGAATAAAAGTACGATGAAGGAGGTGTTTATTCAAGCATAGGATGAAACATACTTTCAACACCTATTATCGACATTAGGCAAACTATTTATTGAGGTTCTTTAAATGGGGGAGATGATAGAGGATATGATTAAGACTGGTTGTATTATGAATTTTGCAGCATTAAAAGCAACTACCTAGGTAATTCAAAATAGTTTAGGAAATTTTGGAGGGAAGAAGAATAAGGAAGATGTAGCTACTGTTATAGCTGGGCAACATACACATTCAAGAAGATCACATCACCATTACTCTTCGTTTCAATCCCAGACTTATACCCAAGCTCCATATAATCACTCCCAACATTACTATCCTTCCCAAAATCCATTATACTCTATTCCCCCTCCAATGTGAGGTATGTACAACAGCGATGGAATTTTATGTTTGACAGGTGCAAAAAAAGAGTTAACAGACATACTCAGCTCAAGTTAGTATTGTGGAAAAGATGGTATAAGTGAGCTTTATCTTCCACTTTCATATTGCATATTTGTAATTGTATTTTAAGGATTGATATGATAAAGACATTTTATTCTCCTATCCAAACATTGTTTCATCCTTTGTTACCCTGTTTGAGCTTTAGTTCTAATTGTTCTTTCGTAGGGCCTCTTTTGGAATAAAGTTTAAGTCAGAAAAAGTTAAAAAAAAAAGAAAAGTGTCTAGAAAAATAACAAAGTCAAACAAGTGTAACAAAAAAGTTAGTCAAAAAAGGAGATAGGAGTGTCAAGAAAAATAGAGTCAGAAATAGTCCCAAAGAGGAGAAAGAAGAAAAGAAATAAAATCCATGAAAAAAAAAAAAGTTACTTGAACTATGTTTGACCTGATTATTGCTATGATAAGATACTTAGGTAGCCCTACTCTGCATTTTGGTCAACCTGATAAACAGTTTTGAATCACTCAGTTAAAGAAACTGGGGAAAGAGTTAATCTTCATTTGTTTGAGTCGGTTCCAAAAGTTGTAAGTCCCACCCCACTTAAACTATCATTTAAGACTCATTTCATCCTTTGTTTCTTACTCTTTCTAAAAGCCATGGTACAAATAAAGTGTAACACCCTGGGTTTCTGGTCCTTGAAAATTTCTAAAATTTTATCCTTACTATCCTGACTATGACTCTCCTTATGAGTCGTAAGGGGTTTTGATGGGTCCTAGGGACCCTATCGTGGCCTAAATAGTATGTGTGTAGTTGAGTTATATTCTGAGTAAGAGTGGATCACTATGATTCATAAGGACTCGTTACGACTTGTTGGGTGCAAATCGTAGGATGTCCAGTAAATACCCTAAATAGTTTTTGTGTTGACTACGACTGGACTCTGCGAGTCGTAGGGTCTCACTATGAGTCATTGTATATGAGTAATATAGTACATAGTATGTGTGTGATAGGTGACACTGTCTTTGCAATGACTCATGGAGATGAGTTATAATGAGTCGTGACAAGTCTCATGACTGACGGTTATTTTTCAGCTTTTAAATAGGGGTATTTTAGACATTCCCCTTTTATCCAAATAATAACCCATGACCTATAAACATACTTAGGGGATTATTTTCATCAATAATACACTCCAAACATTGTTTATTCTCTCTCAAGTCTCTCAAGCATCCAGGGTTGGGTTTTTTAAGAAGTAGGTCAAGGAGAACATCAAGGGTTGAATTCTCTCCATAATCTTGGATATTTCAGGCATGTTAATCTTCTCTAATTTCTAATTTATTAAAAACATATGTTTTAAAGTGGTGTTAATATGGTATTTATGTTGGTTTTGAAAGATAGGTTGAGGGTTTTGAATAATTGTTGTTTGTGTGATGTTAAGTATTTCTCTCTGTATGGGTTATGGTTAAATGGTGATTTTAAAATCAATTTAATGCATGGTCATGATGAATAAACTAAGGGATAGTGATTTCCCTAAACTTGTGACTATTGAAGTGGTTATGACCTCAATCCCATCTTGTTAAATTGGCTTTTGAATATAAAAAGTATGCATATTGAACTACTCTTGAACTATTGCATAAAGTGAAAAGTCGATGAAGCATAATGGTTTTGAAATTGAACCTTATGGGGTTGTGTAATTCCCTAAGATAATGTATAATTGAACCAGGTGGCTATGAATATTCCATAATAATTAAATTATTTTGGCATGTTGATATTACCTTGCAAGTGTAGTTGATATGACAATAGCAACAATGTATTCATGAATGTGTATTATGGTTTAATGAATGAGAATGTGTGATAATTATTTTAACTGGGCTTTAAGAAGGGTTGTGTAGCTGAGTCATGAAAGTAGAGGTCTTGAGGGACCATTACTAGAAACCGCAGTTATCGACATGGGGGTCTATATAACCGGGTAGTTCGAGTCCCTCTTATTATTATCTTATGATTTGTAGATTCGAGTCCCCCACATCATATTACATGATTGGGTGCTTAAGTCATCTTGATATTCTGGGAGATTCGAGTCCCATGTATTGCATATGTATAACCTCTGGTTCGTGCGACCATACGCACTGGGGCCCTACTAGCTGGGGGAGAGCATAGCCCACGGTGCCTTCTTATGTTATGACGGTTAAGCTACACGATCCAAACTAAAGTTTTAAAGATTTATGCTAAGCCTCATTCCCTATCCCAGCATGATATATATATATATATATATATATATATATAATTGTATATGATTATGTGTATTGGATTTTGAGCTGGTTTTGAATTGTTAATCATGACATTATTTTATCGTTTATCACTGAATTACATGCTAGCTTTCACGACTAAAATCGAGGCCCCGATCACAACGAGCATCCCAAACCATGAAGGCCCAAGCGCCCTTACTATCTAGTAATCATACCCATCATTCATATACTACAAGTAAATATGGAAAATAAACAAATAGAATCATGGTCATTTTTTGAGTTCAACTGAACAATACGAAATTTAAATTTATAAACATCTGAAACCACATGAAAATTAGTCTATAAAATCTCTAATAATACGAGAACTAACATCTGTCTAAATACTGGGACAAATCCACCTGTCAAACCATGAAACAATACATAATAGCAATGTCCAATAATCAAGGCCTTCCGAAATAAGGGAGGCTCACCAATTGAAAACTTTGGACAGTAAGTATACTGCTTAGCGAGACCCCGGGACTGTGCCTCAGATCCTGAAATATAGGGGTTCAATGCAGATGTACCAGTATGCAGAGAAATCCAAAATAATGTACTTTTTACAACATAAGTGAGAGTAATTTGTAAAACACATTACATATGATATATAAAAACACATGGGCAAACTTCAAAGACTTTGAAACAATTCTTTGAAACCAAGACTCACTCTTTGCTTTACTTCTGAGTTAGGTGGTACACCCTATATTTCTACAATCCCATGGGATATATGGAATCCTCTCTTGACTCGGTGTCCAAGCCCCCAATCCAAGTTTTCCGCAAGAGTTGGAGTTTCTAATTATAAAATGCCACAGGCCACTAGGCCATCGTATAATCCCTCTTTGAGGACATAATAACCTGTATCAGTAAAACACTATTTTGGGCAATGATTTTTATAGGCTCATGCCTTCTTTGGGTAACCACCTATACCTCTTTAAGCCTATTTTTAATTCTTTCTAAACATGCATTATTCTAAACTTCAAAATCTGAAAATCTGAAGGAAACTCTGCTTTCTATTCTGTTTTGTGCTATCATGGCATTATCTGTTTTGGTATCATCATACCAAGACTTCCAAGTTATATCTAAGCCATATAACTTCATATTTCAGTCCTTTTATTTAAAACATTATGTTCAGACCACCAAACTATTCAAACAACATAATAGGATGCGTATAGTGAAATTCATGAAAACTTAGACAAAGATCCTTAATTTCAATTTACACACACGTGGTGGCCAAGTATCTTGTCACAAACCATGCAACTCTTTAAATCACCACTTTTGTTTATGTAAATAAGAAAATGCCCTCTCTTGATGTCATCACTAATACCAAGTCAATAAACAATAGTAAAGACATCTATATCATGCTTCTCAATATGAAATCAAATAGTTCATAACAAGAGATAGAGTATAAATCTTCATGATCTAAATTCAAGTTTCAAAACACAAACCACATGCATACATATATATATGAACAAAAATCGAATTTAACGGGGAAAGCCTCAAAAACAAAACATTATTAACAAAAAGGGTTTGCAATGCATTATTGTTAATGTAATTTCAAAAACCCTTTGTAGATATATGAATTATCAACATTCACACATCATCAAAACGATTACACCATGCCCATGTAGTTTAGAAAAACCCAACGTACCTTAGATTACTTAGTTCGAAGAATAAAACCCAAATCTTGATTTATTTCTTGGAAATCTTGAAGTTAAATGGCTTGAATTCTTGTTTTGGAGAAGAAGATTTGAATCTTGTTCTTGGGAGGTTGCTAGGTTTTTTCTTTGAGTGAAAATTAAACTAAAGAGGCAACTAATGCTCCTTGTGGCTGAAATTTTGTGTTATGGACGGATTATAGGTGTGGGAATATGACCAAAGTGCCCCTAAACCCTTAAGGAATTGAAATGGCATGTGGAACAACTTTAAGTTGCATCAGATATCGCGTTGGGGAGAGCAACGTGTTGCATCGCTCATAGTGTGGAGAGGACCGGCGAGCCGCGTTGCGTCCCAACCATGCCGCTTACTGACTCTCACAAAAAATACCATAACTTTTTACTCATGTATCAGATTAAGACGAAATTGGTATAGTTGGAAAGCTAATTCAATTATATATAATTTGGTGGGTCTTGAGCTGTAAAATTCTACATGTATCAAAATTTATGCACGTTCAAAATAGACCCTTGTAGAATTGAATACAAAGATTTAGCCAGATCAAAGGATCTTAGATCGACTTTACTATAAGTGGTTCCTATGAACATTTATCACCTCAAAAGCACTTCAAACACGAGGATAAAGATCATGACACTTATGATCACTTAAAAATCATTTCTATTAGAGCTTACACATGTTGGGACAACGGTTCAATTTCTAGCTCAAAAATGCAGGGTGTTACATGATCTCCCCCTTAGGATCATTCATCCCCAAATGATGGTAGGGACCTTTTTAAGCTCTAAAAGTGTAGAATAAAGAATGTAATCTTCTATTGAACGTCTTTCCTCAACCAAAATATGCAAAGGAATTAAATAAGCTTCATGATAACCCCTAGTGAAACATGTAAGCATGAAATTGAGGTAAGAGACTTTACATATGGATGATTTTGCAAATGAGTTCTATGATTCATAATCATCAAAGTATAAGGCATGAGTAATTTGGTGATAAGAGGCCTAATTTACATTGGTAAAACGAATAGACTTAAACTTAGAGGCAATAATCGTCTACACCCCAAACAATAAATAACATACTTCATACCTTCCAACTTATAATTCTCTCATCATACGTCTAACCATAAGAGTTTGAGTCCTGCTGCAAAGAGCTTTTATGTTGAAGCCTAACTCTGAGTAATAAGGTGATGACTTAAGCTACAGGACTGTGTACACTACATACCATTAAGGATATTACCTCACCTTATCACTATCATTCAACACCCTCAATTTTAATTCAGGGAATACTAACCATATAGTAGATGGGTTGTGTTCTCATCAATCACTATATTCAAGCCTATCATTGCTACACCCACTTCATAGATCTCCCCACAAAGACCAACAATTACTCTCAAATTATTTTTGCTACATACCTCCTTCCCCAAGATTTCACATAATGAAAGTCCATCTCCCTCTTACCCCTTCTCCTATATCCTCAGCTCAAGAAATTACATAAAAAATTTCACCTTCAAGATCAATCTACTCTTCTACTTAACACATTACTACGCCTCCACAACCACTATCGTATTAACATATGGAGGGTCATTAAGGGACCCAAGCACAAGCATCATGAATAGGAGAAAAACTACCTAATTATAACCTATTTATGTTGATCTACTCGAGGTGGGACATGAGGTGAAGATATGATACCATCATGAAGTACTTCTTATATCAAGTGTCTGGATCATAAGTAGGGAGTCATTTGGCAGAAACACAATGCAATATGCATTCTTAGGATAGAGTATAGTGAGAAAACATTGGTGCACAAATCAAGATAAAATGAGGGAAAAAGACTAAATTACCCACCTAGACCAAGAAATCATTAAGATGAACTGGGCACCCAATGCTTTAAGCGCCATGCCGTGATGGTCTCCTCAATATAAAATGCGACGTATCACGTTGGTCCCTATCATTGTATTTCCTAGTGCGTTATGACTATATCATGTTGGTCTACTTTTTGGACCATCCAAACATGCTTCAAACATCATCTGAAAAATTCAAAACTTCCCCGAGACATCCCCTTTTCACCCCTAATCATGAATCAGCTCAAAAATCTATGTCTTGGGGTCGGGAAGATCAATTTAAAAATCAGGGAAGTTAGGAGCTCAAAAATATGACTTAATTCTCTTAACACTTAGAAATATTTTAGGTTTTAAGCTCTCTATGCATGCAACTAAGAGTGGTATTGAGTCGATAATGCTACAGGGTGTTACATTACAACTAAGACACAAATTTCCACTTCAACCGATTGCTCCTCATTTAAATAAATGAAATTTTCCATGAGTTAGCACTTTGGCTTATCCTGGCATAAAATGAATTGGTAACGCATATAAAGCATAGTTTCTTAAAACCAAGCATTATGTGAGACATGGATTTTTATGGATTATGAGAGCTTGGATACTTGGAATATTGGATCAGTAAGGGACATTATTACTTCTAGTTTGGAGGTCGGAACATGACATGAGTTATATAGAGTGCTAACACCTTAGACATAGGCAGGACTTGATTATACAAGACATTGGTAGATGTCCATTCAAATCAAAGTAAAAGGAGCTTGCTTGAATAGGAATTGATTTATCATGATTCTCACTTGAAACTTGAATCCACAAGAAAATTTGGAAACTACTTTAACTCATCATCTCCCTCTTAGCTCAAAGTCACAATACTAGACTTGAGGACATATCTTCTCATTAAATCTATATGCACAACATTCGATACAATAGGGTATCACCATACACATAAACGCTAAGTTCCTCTTTTTAACTATACTCTAAAGGCATTGCTTTTGAAGAACGCTACTCTTAACTTTCGCTAGCCTCTATAGCTATCACCCTATCACTCCTACTCTTATGAGCATACACATCCACACTCCTTATCACATAATAAATCATTCCCCACTACTTAAGACACTCACATTAAACCTCTTATCGCATAACTTACAACATAATAAAATTTGCACAACTATACCTAATACGCCTATTTCCTACCTATAATTCCTCAAGTTTAACTTTAATTAACACTATACAACAACTCCCCAGACTTCTCCATACTACAAGATTCAAGAACGAAATCTAGGTACATGTGACACTCGTACACATCATACCTCATCCAACAACATGATACCCCGGGGTTTAACTTATTCTTATATACTTACGCTCTTATCCACTTAATGATTCAACCATAATTCCTCATCTTTTAACACTAGTCCTTATGACTGTATACATATCATAATTATCCACTCCTTATTCTGCAAGTCGCCAACCTAGGCTATTTCAAACACTACACCAAGCCAACTAATTTATTCCCACAAAACATGCATTATCAATCTTGAGCTATTATTCATACTACTAGACTCCACATCTAAAGTTCAAACCTATTGTCTATCATCAATTATATACCACCAGTAAAGCATGCCATATACTATACTAGTCCATGGAATTGGGAAATCAACCCAAATACTTCACTTCACTTAACTACCACCTACAATCAAAACCCTTCCATGACATCACTATTACAATTCAAAAATCCACTACATACCTTCTCACATAAAGTACTAGTTTACAACTACTAGAGAATAGATAATCAAGAGGGTAAGGTCACATGATAGGGATAGTTGATCTTAATGTCATATTATGACCCATTATGATCTTATCAACATAATCCACATTCTTATATCATAGTTACTTACCCATGCTTGCATCACAAATACCTTCATATTTCCATACACAACAATGAGTCTATACCTATAACTTATTGGCTAATCCAACTATTTCCATTCACAACCTATAAGAGGTTTATATAACCATCACACCTATCCACTGTAGGCTCATTCCCTATTTTGAATAGGTAATAATCATATCCAAACACTTCCTCCACAGACTACCATATAACCTACAAATATTGCTACCACATTAGTTTATCGCTATCAAATGGCAACGCATCCCTCACTCAACGGTTATATAATTAAACTAGCTTTCTTATGCAAAATTCACCCTTATTTTGACTTTTAAGCTTGTGATGTCATATCACTAACTTTGGGATCATCTTACTACCAATAGGATATGACACCTTAGCACATACTACTACTCAGGTAAAAATATTATTCCAATATTCTGACATATATCACTACCCTTAAGCATGACATCTACAATAAGGGTTTTATAAATGGGGGGACTGGACACACTCCATACCTCAAGATCAAATGCACGACTGATGTTAATAGGGGTAAAAGCTTAAATCGATACTCTTTAAATCACTCATGGACTCCTCTCAAGTTTTTGTCCAAATTTCATAATCTTTTATGAATCAATTATAAGGGACCATATCATTTAGACTCTAAGCTTCTTCGCTTGAATCAACTCAACAAGGAGACATAGTTAATAAAATGAGGGTAAAGAAAAAATTTGAATAACTTCCAAATAGACAACACAATGGAATGATCTAGAACATGAAGAAAAGTGAAACATTCATAAATTCCTAGTATCTTTCTATTTATAAGTTTGGCTCTCTATATACCCATAAAAGGACTCTACCCGACGTGATCTCATAGACACCCTGGGACCATGAACTGTGCTCTGATACTAAGTTTTTCATGACCCAAACTGAGGCCCTGGTCATGATGAGCATCCCGAACCATAAAGTCTCGAGTGCCCTTACTATCCGGTAATCATACACATCATTCATATACTATATGTAAATGCAGAAAATAAACAAATGATATGATGGTCATTTTTTGAATTCAACTGAATAATACAAAATTTAAAATCATAAACATCTGAAACTACATGAAAACTAGTCTACAAAATCTCTAATAATACAAAAACTAACATTCGTCTAAATATTGGGACAAGGTCCCCAATCGGACCATGAAATAATATGTAATAGCGATGTCCAATAATCAAGGCCTTTTGAAATAAAAAAGGCTCACCAACTGCAATCTTTGAAAAATCAGTCAATTGCTTAGCGGGACCTTAGGACTGTGCCTCAGATCCTAAAATATAGAGGGTCAATATAGATGTACTAGTACATAGATTAGTACAAACTAATGCACTTTTTAAAACATACGTGAGAGCAATTTGAAAAACACTTTACATATTATATATGAAAACACATGGGCAAACTTAAAAGACTTTGAAACAATTCTTTAAAACCAAGACTCACTCTTTGCTTTACTTCTAAGTTAGGTGGTATACCCTAAAATTCTACAATCTCACGGGCTATATGGAATCCGCCCTTGACTCGATGGACAAGCCCCTAACCTAAGTTTGGTGCAGGAGTTGGAGTTTTTAATTCTAATATGTCATAGGGTACTAGGCCAGTGTATAATCCCTCTTTGGGGACATAATAACCTGTATGAGTAAAATATGATTTTGGGTAATGATTTTTCTAGGCTTATGCCTTCTTTGGGTAACCACCTATCTCTTTTTAAGCCCATTTTTAATTATTTATAAAGATGAATCATTTTAAACTTTAAAATCTAAAAATTTAAAGAAAACTCTGTGTTTTATCTTATTCTGTGCTATCATGGCATTATGTATTTTGGTATCATCATATCAAGCCTTGCAAGTCATATCTAAGCCATACAACTTTATATTTCAGTTATTTTATTTAAAATGTTGTGTTCAGACCACCAAACTATTCAAATAGCATAAGAGGATGTGTATAGTGAAATTAATGGAAACTTATATAAAGATCCTCAATTTCAATATAAAAACACGTGGTGGTCAAGTATCTTGACAAACTATGCAACTCTTTAAATCATCACTTTTGTTTATGTAATAAAGAAAATGCCCTATCTTCATGTCATCACCAATACCAAGTTAATAAACAATAGTAAAGACATCTATATCATATCTCTCAATATGAAATCAAATAGTTCATAACAAGAGAAGGAGTATAAATCTTCATGCTCTCAATTCAAGTTTCAAAACTCAAACCAATATATATATATATATATATATATATATATATATATATATATATATATATATATATATATATATATATATATATATATATATATATATATATATATATATATATATATATTAACAAAAATCAAATTTAAGGAGAAGGCCTCAAGACCAAAACATTATTAACAAAAAGGGTTTGCAATGCATGATTGTTAATGTAAATTCGAAAACCCTTCGTAGATATACAAATTATCAACATTTAAACATCATTAAAATCATTCCACCACCGTGTAGTTTAGAAAAATCCCACGTACCTTATATTACTTAGTTCGAAGAATAAAATCCGAATCTTGATTTGTTTCTTGGAAATCTTGAAGTTAAATGGCTTGAATTCTTATTTTGGACAAGAAGATTTGAATCTATTTCTTAGGAGGTGGCTAGGGTTTTTATTTGAGAGAAAATTGAACTAAAGAGACAACTAATACTCCTTGGCTAAAATTTTGTTTTATGGACAGATTTTGGGTGAGGGAATATGACCAAAGTGCCCCTAGACCCTTAAGGATTTAATATATCTTGTGGAAAAGCTTCGGTTTGCATTATATATTGCATTGGGGAGAGCAAAATTCCATGTTGCTCATAGCATCGAGAGGACCGACATGTCGCGTCCTAATTGTATTGGCTCACTGTCTCTTACGAAAAATGCCCTAACCTTTTACTCGTATATCAGATTAGGATAAAATTGGTATTGCTGGAAAGCTTACTAAATTATTTACAATTTGGTTGGTATTTCACTAAAAAATTCTACCTGTATCAAAAGTTATGCACGATCAAAATAGACCCTTATAGAATTAAATACAAAGATTTAGCCAAATCAAAGGATCTTAGCTCGATTTTGCTCTAAGTGTTTCCTATGAATATCTATCACCTCAAAAGAATTTAAAATACAAGGATGACTATCATGACACTTATGATAACTTGGAAATCATTTCTATTAGAGCTTACACACGTAGGAACAATAGTTTAATCTCTAGCTTAAGAATGTTGGGTTTTACACTAGCGCTCCAACTGCTAATCATCTCTGAAAGTTGTATCCTCACATGATGTAGGTACCAAATATACCTCTACTTTTCTTACATAGAGTTATGTTGATCCTATCGGCTTATCAGTTTATTATGGTAAAGTGGTGAGCTTCTATTCTCTAGAAGACTTAGACTTTTCATTAGTTCTTTTCATAGATTAGAATTTAGAGTTTACATTTTCATTGTCATTGTCATCTTTTATATTTGGGGACATGTCCCAACCAATACTGCTCTTGGTTTTCCTTTGCATAGAGGCTTTGTTTGATTACTATAGACTTAGGTGACGTTGGTCGAGTTTATTAGCCAGTAATTGGCCATCAGGTATATAATCCTTATTTTATTTACACTTATCTTATTATATATTTAGAATTCATTTGACATTAGGGATGTTTAGTTGTTTAGCTAGGTACAGGGGGTGGTCTCCATTCATAGTAGACTTGAGATATCCATCATGAGCAGAACCTGGTTTAGGTCATGATAAAAATTATATCAGAACCTAGGTTTGGTGTCATTGGGTGTCATAAAGTCATGTCAAGTAAAGTCCCTTTTATAGGTATATAGCACGCCATACTTATAAGGCAGAGGCTATGAGGTATTTTAGAATGTTTCCTTTTCTTGGTTTTCTATTTAGAGCTATAAACTATAAGTCTTGAATCTCCTCTAATCCCCGTATATTCACTTTTTAGATATATGCCTCCCAGAAGATCTAATATTTATGGAAATTATTATGTCCTGTTCTAGGGTTGCTGCTACTTATTGCCCTACTGGAGATCCATTGATTCACCCATCCCTCCTTAAGCACCCGAAGCTGGCATATCTAATGCTGAATTTTACCAGTCAATTTATTTGCTTACCCAACTGGTGGCCTCATAGACTGAGTGTGTTATTTCTATTGATCCATCCTCGGAGGCCACTAGAGTGAGCCAGTTTATGAGGTTGATTCCTTCTACTTTCACTGGTTCAAAAGTTGAGAAAGATCCTCAAAATTTCTTTGATAATATAGAAAATATTTTTTGTGTGATGCATGCTACTAATATGGAGAGTGTGGAGTTTGTCTCTTACTAGTGAAAGATGAGAGTGGGACCAATCTAGGGGTGGTGATGTTGAGTTCTTTTTTTGATATAATTTCTCTAGTGCTTTTCTTAATTGTCATTTTCGTCAGGATTTGAGAGAGCTGAAGGATATGGAATTCATAAATTTAATACAAGTCAGGATGATAGTGAAAGAGTATGCCTTGAAACTTCACGAATTATCTCATTATGCTCCTGAGTTGGTGTCCTTTATGAGAGCTCAAATGAGGACTCCCGTGAATTACTGTTGGAATGCAGAGTTGCTCAGTTGAATAGAGACATGGACATGTCCAGGTTGGTGGTGTACGTGCAATAGGTTGAGAAGGAAAAAAAGAAATAGGTTGAGATGAGTGAAAGGCTAAATAAGAAGTTTTAGTATTCGGATCAAAGTGGAAGTCAGTAGCAAAGTGGTAAAGTCAATGGAAAATAGTCTAAGAAAAAGTGGGGCAAATTTGTTTATTACTCTTCGGCTAGTACTCAGTATCCTAAGCCATCGAGTGATCATTATTTTTAGAATAGTATGGGTCCCAGGGCACAGGGTGCCCAGCCTTAGGATAGTGGGGCTCAATCATCTCTATTATATCCTTTTTGTAGATTTTGTGGTCAGATGCACTATGGTCTTTATAAAGAGAGGAGGAACAAGTACTTTAAATATGGTCAGATTGTTCATATGCAGAGAGATTGTCCTTATAAGGGTGCTTCTGGAGCAAATAAGATTCTTGTTGCTACTTTATCTGCTCCAGCACCTAAAGGTATTGCTTCTACTTCTGGATCTGATACTAGTCAAAATTATCTATACGCTCTTTCCACTCTCAAAGTTTTTGAGTCATCCCCTGATGTTGTTACGTATACACTCAAAATTTTCTATTGTGATGTATATTTTTTGCTTGATTCCAGGTCTACCTCTCTTATGTGACCCCTTATGTGGTTATCCATTTTAGTTTTGACCTTGAGTATATTCGGTGTCCCTTATCGGTGTCCACCCCAGTGGGTGAGTCCATTATGGCTTAAAAGGTTTATAGGGGTTGTGTGATGTCGGTCTATGGTAGGAAAACCTTGGTAGATCTGATAGAGTTGGACATGTTAGACTTTGATGTGATTTTGGTGATAGATTGGTTACATTCGTGCTATGCATCTCTTGATTGTCGAACCTAAAGGGTCATTTTCCATTTCCCAAATAATCTAGTGATAGAGTAGGAAAGTAGTTCCTTATTACCTAAGGATAGGTTCATTTCGTATCTTAGAGCACAAAAATTAGTTTTTAAGGGGTGCCTTTATCACTTGGAGCATGCTAAGAATTCTAGATTCAAAGGTCTTTTTTTCCATACTATCCCTATGGTATGTGAATTTCTTGAGGTGTTTCTTGATGATCTTCTTGGTGTTCCTTCCGATAGGGAAATTGATTTTGGAATTGATCTTTTTTTAGACACTCATCCTATTTCTATCCCTCCTTGTCGAATGGCTCCAGCTGAGTTGAAGAAACTCAAGGAGCAGCTAAAAGATCTTCTTGCCAAGGGTTTTATCTTTCTTAGTGTATCTTTGTGGGATGCTCCTATTTTTTTCTTGCTTAAGAAGGATGGGTCCCTTCGGATAAATATTGATTACCACCAATTGAACAAGGTGACCATGAAGAATAAGTACCCCATTCCAAGTATTGATGAGTTGTTCGATCAGCTTCAGGGTGCTAAGTTTTTCTCTAAGATTGATCTTCGGTTGGTTTACCATCAGTTGAAGACTAGGGATGTGGATATCCTTAAGACTTCTTTTCGAACCCGGTATGGTCATTTTGAGTTATTGGTGATGTACTTTGGTTTGACTAATTCCCCAACAATATTAATGGATCTTATGAATTTTTTCATGATCGTATTTATTGATGATATTTTAGTGTATTTAAAGAGCGGGGTGGATCATGTTGATCACCTCCATTTGGTGTTGCAAACCCTTATAGAGCAATAGTTGTATGCTAAATTCTCTAAGTGTGAGTTCTAGTTGAATGATGTGACTTATCTGGGATATGTTATTTCTAGTGAAGGGATAATGGTAGATCCATAAAAGGTTACGGTGGTTAAGAAGTGGCCTAAATCCATGACTCCAACTAACATCCGAAGCTTCTTGGGTTTAGCCAATTATTATAGAAGGTTTGTGTAGAGTTTTTCTTCTATTACTGCCACATTGACTAAGTTGACTCATAAGAAGGAAAAATTCATGTGGTCTGGTGCTTGTGAGGGTAGTTTTGATATGTTGACTTTGACCCTAATATTGACTCTACCTGAGGGTACTGATGGTTTTATGGTCTATTATAATACGTCCTGGGTAGGATTGGGTTGTGTATAGAAGTAGCATGGTAGAGTTATGGCCTATACCTTTAGACAATTGAATGTTCATGAGAAGAATTACCCGACTCATGATTTGGAATTGTTAGCCATGGCATTAGCATTGGGGATCTGGTGGTATTATTTGTATGGGGTCCATGTTGATATTTATTCTGATCATAAGAGCCTACAATATGTGTTCACTTAGAAAGAGCTAAATCTCAAGAAAAAGAGGTGGATTGAGTTGCTCAAGTACTATGACATAAGTCTTCACTATCACCCAAGTAAAGCTAATGTAGTTGCTAATGCTCTTAGCAGGTTATCTATGGGGAGATTGTCTTATGTAATGAGGAGAAGTGCGGTTTAGACAAAGATATTCACCGTTTGGTTAATTTTGGCATTCGTCTTTTAGACTCCAAAAATGGTGATGTGATTGTTCATGTGGTGGAAAAGTCATGTCTTAGTGCTGAGGTAAAGGAGAAACAAGTATTGGACCCTATCTTGATGCAGATCAAAGATGATGTAGGTCGCCAGAAGGTGATGGCTTTTAAGATTCATGCTGATGGTATCTTGAGGTTCCAAAGGAGGTTGTCTATTCCCGATGTAGATGGGTTGCAAGGAAGAATTTTGGCTGAAGCTCATGATTCACATTATACTATTCATCCTGGATCGATGAAAATGTATCATGATCTTAATAAAATTTATTAGTGGAATAATACGAAGCGAGGTGTGGCCAATTTTTTTGGCTAAGTGCATGGTGTGTCAGTAAGTGAAGGTGGAGCACTTGAGGCCCGGTAGGTTCACTCAAGAGATCGAGCTACCAGTGTGGAAATGGGAAATAATTACTATGGAATTTGTTATCGGCCTTCCTCTCTCTCTCCAATAACTTGATTCGATTTGGGTCATCGTGGATAGGATAACTAAGTCTACTTACTTTATGCCAGTAAGGACTAATTTCTCTTCTGAGGATTATCCCAAGTTGTTCATTGAGGATATCGTAAAGTTGCATGGTGCTCCGATTTCCATTATATCTGATCGAGGTACCCAATTCTCATCTCGCTTTTGGAGGTCGTTCTAGGGAGGTTTTGGGACTAAGGTAACCCTTAGTATCAATTTTCACCCACAGATGGATGGGCAAGGGGAAAGGAAAATTCAGACCTTAGAAAATATGCTTGTAATTGATTATGGTGGTAGTTGGGTTGAACACTTGCCTCTCATAGAATTTGCCTACAACAATAATTATCACTCTAGTAATGGTATAACTCCATCTGAGGCCTTGTATTTTAGGACGTATAGGTTTCCCATTAGGTGGTTTGAGGCTACTGGAAATAGGTTATTTGGCCCTGATTTGGTTCACAAAGCCATGGTAAAGGTGAAGGTAATTCAGGATAAACTCAAGACCTCTAAAAGTCCTATGCGGATATGAGATGAATAGAGTTAGAGCTTAATGTTGGTGATTGGGTATTCTTGAAAGTGTCTCATATGAAGGGAGTGGTTCAGTTTGGTAAGAAGGGGAAATTCATTCCCTGCTATATTGGTCCTTATTTGGTTTTGAAGAGGGTTGGTAATGTTTCTTATGAATTAGAGTTGCTTTCTAGTTTGAGCTCCATTCATCCGATGTTTCATGATTCGATGTTGAGAAAGTGTGTGGGTGATCCTTTGAAGGTTGTTCTTTTGGAAAAGGTGGCCATTTTAGATTCCTTGTCTTATGAGGAAGTCTCAATTGAGATTTTAGATTGGCAAATCCGTTGGTTACGGATGAAGGATGTGGCTTTGGTAAAGGTTCTTTGGAGGAATCTTGGTGAGTAAACTAAGGGATTGTGATTTCCCCTAACTTGTGACTTTGAAGTGGTTATGACCTCAGCCCCATATTGTGAAATTGATTTTTGAATATAAAAAGTATTCTTATTGAACTACTCTTGAACTATTGCATAAAGTGAAAAGTCAATGAAGCATAATAGTTTTGAAACTGAACCTTATGGGGTTATATGATTCCCCAAGCTAACATATAATTGAACCAAGGGGGCTATGAATGTTCCCCAATAATGAAATTATTTTGGCATATTGATGTTACCTTGCAAGTGTAGTTGGTATGAAAATACCAACAATGTATGCCTGGATATATATCGTGGTTCAATTAATGGAAATGTGTGGTGAAGTGGTGAGCTTCCATTTTCTGGAAGACTTAAGACATTTCATCAGTTCCTTTCATAGATTAGAATTAAGAGTTTACATTATCATTAACATTATCATTGTCATCTATTAGATTTAGGGACATGCCCCGACCAAGAATGATTTTGTTTTTTCTTTGCATAGAGGCTTTTTTGGATTACTGTGGACTTAGGTGACGTTGGTCGGTTGTTTTGGCCGATCACTGGTTATTGGTTATAGAAATATCCTTTTACTTAAACTTATCTTTTTATATGTTCAGAATTCATCTGATTTTAGGGATATTGCGTTGTTTGGATAGGTGCTAGGGGTGGTGGCTGCTTCATGGTGTACTTAAGTTACCTGTCATAGATGGACCCTGATTCGGGTCATAATAACAAGAAAGACCTTCAATCAATCTTTGATAATTTAAGGCTAAGCATGCAATGGATATGGTGATGCATTTTAGGTACTATTTGTCTTCCTCAACATAATGAATTAGGAGAGAAATAAAGATGAGAGAGTCTTATTGGTGAAAACCCTCACAGGCACCATAAGAAGATTGTGAATTGAAAGAAACAAAAATGAGAGAGTTTTATTAGTAAAATCCTAACGGGAACTGTAAGGCAATGGTATGCTGAGAGAAATAAAATGAGAGGTTTTTATCTATGAAAACCCTCATGGGAACCATAAGGCATTGTTGATCTGAGAGAAATAAAAATGAGAGAGGCTTATTGGCAAAAATCCATTGAGACTTCACTAGCTAGATGAGGTATATGAGTGCAATTGGCTTAAGGAAGAAACTCGATTTTAGGGTAATTAACTCAACAATAATTGGTGAAAAATTTGGGTAGAAATAGCAGGATTCTTTATCCAAAAGTTCATGTCATAATCATTACAGTTGGCTGTCATTTTCAGGTAAGTTTTTCTTTTCTCTATTTTTAAAAAGGGCCATTCGTTGTCTTTTTTTTTCTTCTATATATTTCTACTTTTGTTGTTTTGAGTCTATCACCCAAATAGAAAACCACTATTATTTTTCTCATGTCTTTAAATCAAGTCCATGTTAAAACAAATGATAAAGAATTCTAAAACTTGCTACCAAGTTCTTCAATTGCACAAAGCAAGACAAAAGCCCCACATAATGGTCAAATTATCCCAAGTGAAGCAAAATATGTCCTATCAGCTGACGGGTTGTGAACTCGTGGAAATACAACGTTTCAATAGAGTTTAGTATGAAGAAACCGTGAGACAGAGTTATAGTATTTCTATGAAAGTCATTCTTGATAACTGACCTTGGGTTAATGGTGGAACAAGTCATTGACATACATCAACAGTTTAAATCAAGATAAATATGATAAGTTCAAGAGCTACTACCTTGGATATTGAAGCTATAAACCAAGCACCATGTATTTATACTCACAAGTTTTTTTGCATGAAAGAAGCACAGGTTACCTTCATAGCGTAAATATCAAGGGTGAGATTCCTAACTTCTACAAATGCAAGAGATAGTATTGGTAATATAAAATCCTAAATCACATCAAACTATAAGATAGTAAGACTTCAACACTAGGAGGGATTAACATTAGATAGATTAGGTTTGTGTTTGGAGGAAACTGGACACAGGTTTGATAATCTCGTTTATGGTATAAAATCCTATATCCCTAGGATATTGAATTCCTTGTTTGAGTATTTCAATTTTGTTTGTTAGGTGATGCACCTTCTAACTTGAATCTTTGCTCCTAGAAGCCACGATTTCTAGTCGAGTCCTTCTATTTAACCTCTAGGAGATACACTTCCTTGTATGGATAATTCAAGTTTTGCTTATTAGGATACGCACCTCCTAACTTTGAACCTTTATTCCTTGAAGCCATGCTTTTTAGTCGAGTACTTCCATTTAACCCCTATGAGGCTCACTTCCTTTTCTGGGTAATATAAATTTTGTTTGTTACGTGACACACTTCCCAACTTGAATCATTACTCCTCCAAGATGCACTTTATAGTCGATTCATTCCATTTAACCCCTAGGAGGTGCACTTTCGTGTCTGGATATTCAAGTTTTATCCATTAGGTAACGCACTTACTAACTTGAACCTTCACTCCTAGAAGTCGCACTTTCTAGTTGAGTCCTTCCTTGTAACCCCTAGGAAATGTATTCCTTGTCTGGGTATTCAAATTTTTTTTGTTAGATGATCACTTGCTAACTTAAATCTTTACTCCTAGAAGATGCACTTTCTAGTCGATCCATTTCATTTAACCCCTAAGAGATGCACTTCCTTATTAGGTTATTCAAATTTCATCTGTTAGGTAACATACTTTCTAACTTGAATCTTTACACCTAGAAGATGGAATTTATAGTCGAGTCATTCCATTTAACCCTTAGGAGACACACTTTCTTGTCTGGATATTCAAATTTCATCCATTAAGTTATGCACTTCGTAACTTAAACCTTCACTCCTAGAAGTGGTACTTTCTAGTCGAGTCCCTCCATTTAGACCCTAGGAGACGCACTTCCTTGTATGGATATTCAAATTTCATCCATTAGGTAATTTACTTCCTAACTTGAACTGTCACTCCTAGAAGCTGCACTTTTTAGTTGAGTCCTTCCATTTAGCCCCTAGGAGACGCATTTCATTGTCTGGGTAATTCAACTTCATTTGTCAGGCGACACACTTCCTAATTTGAACCTTTACAACTAGAAAACACATTTTCTAGTCAGAGTCCCTCTCTTTAATTTCTAGGGGAACACATTTCCTAGTCTTGGTCATTCAATTTTACTCTCAATAGATGCATTTATTGGCCAGAGTGTGGATTCACCTTTGCATTATGCATTTTACAAGTAGTTCTGCTTTAGTTTGACAATTACAAAATTTTTTTGATGATAAATAAGGGCCAAAAATTTTATTTATGGTATTTGGAACTTTACTTTCTGTTTAGACCCTCCTAAAAATGGAACTTTTTTTTTTAAAAAAAGGGATATTTCTTTATCATAATCTTTGTTTGAGATAATTTATGTTCAATTTTTGACTTTAAGTTTAGGAGCTCGCCTGGAGAACAAGGTAAAGAAATTACAAGTCAGGAGCCCGCTTGGAGAACAGGGTGAAGAAATAGCATGCCAATAGCCCTCCTGGAGAATAGAGTGAAGAAAATAGCAAGTCAGGAGCCCTCCTGGAGAATAGGGTGAAGAAATTGCAAGTTAGGAGCCTGTATGGAGATTATGGTGAAGAAATTGATAGTCAAGAGCCCGCTTGGAGAACTGGGTGAAATTTTTTTAAGTTGAAAGCCCGCCTGGAGAACAGGGTAAAGAAATTGCAGTTCAGGAGCCCGCCTAAATACCAGGGATAATAAATTGCAAGTCAGGAGCCTACTTGGAAAATAGGGTGAAGATATTGCAAGTCAGGACCCCACTTGGAGAATAGGGTGAAGAAATAGCAAGTCAGGAGCTCGCCTGGAGAATAGAGTGAAGAAATTAAGTTTGGATATCACCTAGAGAATAAGGAAAAGAAGGTGAAAGTTAGGGGGCCATCTAGAGAAAAGGGTGAAAATTTTAAATTGCAAGTCAGGAGCTCGCTTGGAGAATAGGGTAAAGAGTTTTAGTTCAAATTCAGAAGTCCCACCTGAGCAACATGGTTAATTTTCAAGTTAATCTCCAATACCAGATATTGCATAGATAAAGAATACACTTTCAAGCTCAACCAAAGAAAAACAATTATTTTATCACTTAAGAAAGCATTGAAGACTCAATTCAAGAATCAAGACAAGTTGCATAGATAGGGCTTTTGTAATTTCATTTATCTTTTTAACTTGTAATTTTCATTTTGATGTAATGAAAGAGCCATGGATCGAAACCTCAGCATAACCTTACTTGGCTCTCCAACTTGGTATAATCCCTCTCCTTTTAAACCCTAGGAACTACTGTGACTCGATTCTCGCATAACTTGAGATAGGTAAGATAACCAAAATCAATATTTGGTTGCAATCTATCTTTTTTTTCCTTCCTTTTGAATAATGGTCAGGTCATATTCTGTCTTGTTATCTACTTCTTTGTGTGGAATTACTTTGTATTTACAGCCAAAGAGGGCATGATGTAGACATAAAAATTTAACACTTCCCTAAAGTAAAATTAACTCAACCTACTCACCTTATGATGCACCCCACCCATTCGATAATTTCCCTCATAAAAAAAATAAAAAAACAACAAATCCACCACACTATTTTCACCCTTATCAAAAAAATTACAAATTTACAACAAAATAACAACCCCATCCAGTCAAATTTAAACACCTCACTATCCCACCCCTACCCTACATACCCTCCTACCCCACCCACACCTCAACTTATATTTTTCCATTTCTCATAACAAACTCATAGGAGCTTATAGTGAAAGAGATAAGAATGTACACATTCTTATAGAAGATGCACATACATAGCCATCTAAACTTATATAGAAATACACACTGAAAAGGGAAAAATAATAAAATTACAGAGAAGGGGATAGAGAAAAATAATAAATAGAGAGAGGAACACGTCGTAGAATGGAGAGAGGAGAATTGAGGGAAAGTAGTGAGGCATTGGGAGAGAACAAGAGAGATCTCAAGAAAATAGGGAGGGAGAACCCAACATATATATCAAGCAAAGGAGAAAAATATAGAGATAGAAAATATACATGAGAGAGAGAGAAAATAGATAGAGGCTAACTATTTTTGGTGATTTTTCACTGGAAATTCACTAGAAAACCATGTCATCTGCTTTATACCACCAAAAAACTAACCCAAAATCCATCCCCACCACTAGAATCAGCCATCACAAACCTAAACCCCCCCCCCCCCCCAAACTCCCTTATTTCTAACTTTTATGGCAAAATCTCACTAAAAATATTGTTTTGTAAACTTTTAGAGTCTATTGGATCTCCAGCAAAGTGATCCATCACCAGAAAACCATAATCATTCGATCCCAGCACAAAACCCCCTATAAAAAAACATCCAAGTTTAGGCAAAATAGAGTTTAGGTCAAATTTGTTGATTTGAGAATCATTTTTGATGATTTCTGAATAAGAATTTTGATCGGGTTTTGATTAACTCACTGTTATCAAAGAAAAATAAGATTCAATTTACTGAGGTCCAATTCTCAACTCTATTCTTTTGATGTTATCTAAATGTGATTGATGTTGTAATTTGGTAGTTTCTTTTGGGTGTACTTAACCAATTTTGATTGTCGTAGGTTGTTGTTTGATTCCATATTAAATATGTGAAATTTATAATTTGAGAATGAAATTAGGGCAAGAATCAAAAATTTAATAATAGTGAATTTTTGATTTTTTGATTTTTTGATGGTTGTTTAATTTGGAATAGGCATCGATTTTGGTTAACCTTGATAGTATCATGTTTAGATTGAGATTGATACTCAAATCTTAGGATTTTTGGTAGGTAAATCATAAGATTCAATATTATCAAATGTATGAATGCTTATTTTGAATGATTTTTATATTTATATCACATTTTATCAAATGTATTTATTCATCGGGGAATGCCCCGAAGTCATATATATATATATATTTATCAGGGAATGACTCACAAAATTCTGTATTTGGAAGACCGTTTGTGATGAAGACATAAGGTATCGAGTAAAGCATAGTTTAGGGTAGTTAGGTTATTTTAGGTTTTTATTTCAACACTTTTTCATTTTGGTCTGTATTAATTGGACTAGACACTATTTTTTAAAATTTTTGATTATTTGATTATTTGTTGTTGCATATGTGTTCTTTGTGAGTCTATAATTTTATAGTGTCATATTAGCAAATGCAATTTATAGAACCAACCGTGGTTGAATCACGAGATCGAGCAGTGCCTAACACCTTCCCCTGGTCAACAGAATTCCTTAATCAGAATCATTGTTTGTAGTTTAGTTTTAAGAGTCAAACCATTTTTGAAAAAAATATTTTCAAAGATGACTTGGCATATCAGATTTATGCCAAGTGGCGACTCTAAGTTTAATTGTATAAATTTCTTTTCAAAATATTTTTTTATTTTTAGTCACTTTAGTAAATAAAACCCTTTTCAAATTAAAATAAATCTTTTGGTAAAAAAAGGGAGTGTGATAATGGATAGTGGACGATCAGAAGACCCTTAACATATGTGTACAAGGTACAGTTGAGTGTACATTTCCCTAAATAAACTAGAATTATGTGTTGATCTTTATATTTAATTTCTTGAGTGAACCTCATTTATGTGTTGACATGTTATATTTGATCCCTTGAGTGAACCGAACTTATGTGTTGACCTGTTATAATTATTTTCTTGAGTGAAATGGGATTCATGATTATTAACATGGTTGTTGAAATGGATCCTTGAGTGGTCCATGCTAAATTATGAATGATTAACATCTCTTTAATAGTATGTATACTTATGTATTTGAGACATGATCAGTATATTGGTGTTGAGTCATGGTTTGTTGATTTAGATTCTCTTTGGTAGTCATGGTTTTGAGTTGAGTAATTGTCTGTTTTGACTTGTACTTTACTGAATTTTATGGTGTTGTTGGACAAGGTTAGAGTTAAAAATAGGGAGGTAAACTTACATGGTAGGTGTTCATGGTTGTTCATGTTTTCTATGTTATGGTTGCTCATTCACATATCTTATTTTTGGTTGGCTAATGACCCTACTAGTACAACGATATTTCTTGTGTAATGATATTGCATGTGCTATTTTTTTCTTGAATGCAGAGCATTTTTTGACCACTGTTTCAAGACCACTTCTATAGAAAAGATCGAATTTAAACTCAAGGGTGAGCTACATATTCTGACCTGCCATGAGTCCTTCACCTTATTTCTATTTAGCTGTTTAGACTTGGATGTTTTCTGTAGATTTAGGTTGACCCCTTTTTATTGATAATTTTAGCATTTTGGTATAATGACTTGTTGATTCTAGGAGTTGTTTTAGCATTCATTATTTTTCGTATTTAGTAGTTCTATTAGAATGTTCACGATCTTGGTTTAATTAATGAAAAATAGTTAAATGCCATATTTCTGCTAAGTGTTGGTTTTGATTGTTTTGAGTTAGTGGCTCTCCCACCGGCGGGTAGTGTGGGTATCACTCGCAATAGAGTGGGTCGTGACAAAAGGAAAAGGATGTATGTGTATAAAATGAAGGAATGGTTTGACCATATGAATTATTCCTTTTCTTTTTTGCAATTAGTAATTTTATCTTATTTCACATTAGCGTTGGGTTACAAAATTCTTAAATCCAACTTAAAGTTGAATTTTAACTTTCATAAATGTACTTCAATTTCATTTTGTAAAGTAATTTTCACAAATTTCAAATTAATATTTTCTCTATCCTTTGCAAAAATATAACCAAATAAATTTATTTTCAACTATAACTTCATAAATTCTATATAAAATTATAAATTAAAATCTATGGCCAAATGCTTACAAAAATGTGTTATAAAGTATATGGATATCATGTGACCTAAAAGGGACGACAAACTTTCTTTATCAAATTAACCTTGGTGGCTAAGCACCACCACCATACTGCAGATTTAGTGATGGCCAAGTATACTAAATATATCCATTTCCATTCATGTAAAAGAGATATATGAAAAGTAAAAAATTAAGTGTTTTTAATCCCTATATAGTCTCTTCCTTTATTATCTTAACACTTTATCTCTACTTTCTAACATGTTATCAACACCTACTTTATCTTTACTTTATAACATGTTATCAGCATCTACATTTTAATGGTTGTTTTTTTATATATATAATAAGAGAAAGTATAATGGCTAGCGCAACATGGTTGCTCTTGTTTTTAATTTTTTGTTTATGTGTTCTCATTTATTAAGTTGATATGTCCTATGAACTACCATTACATTTATAATGATAATACCCTACGCTCTTAATTTTGTTGAGTAGAGAGCATATTCTACTGGCTCAGACGAGACCTCATCTATAGGCAATGATTGAGTTTTGACTCAAGAGTGAGCTTCACTTCCAAGCAGTCATAAGTATTCTTAAAATATTTCATTTTTCACCTATTTTAGACACAAATAGTGCAATTGTTTCTAGTTTTGGGGGTTTTAACTATAGATTGTTTTATTTAGATGTTTTGGTTTTGTGACCCTTAATTTTTAGAAGTGTTTATTAATTTTATAACAATCTAATATGTAGATTCTTCTTTTTATGTGTTTTGATCATTTTGACGTTCTTGTAGTTATTATATGTTGATTATGAGGTGAGAGATGTTGGCATAATTCCCAAGGTATTTATGAGTGATTTATGAGAGTTTCAGACTCTTAGAGGCTTTAAAAGCCATTAAATTAACTTTGATGAACATTTTGACTTTGGGACGATTTGGAAAGTTCCATTAGATCTGCAATATGGATTTTAGGTTAGTAGCGTGGGTAGTTTGTGCTCAGTGCCTTTATTTTGCATTTCGACTCGTATTTCAAAAAATAGTAAAAATGCCTAAATGGGGTCCTGGGGATAATTTATTGAAAACAACTTATTTTCAAATATTCAAAATTAACATTAAGTTTGAAATATTGAAAATAGCCTAGTATTCATATATGGTTTGTTGGTGGAGTCCCAAAAGAATTTAGAGGGTCTGTTTGGAGATATTTCAACTTCCTAAAAACTCAGCATCATATTTGGAGAAAGATATTATTCTTCATCGTGATCACAACCTTGTAATCATGATCCCTATTTCTAGGTTGGGTTATCTCCTTCGTTGCAAATGTGATAGGGTTGTCACGCATGCAATGGTCTAGGTTGTCGACCTTCACAAATGTTAAGCCCTGGATATGAATGTGATAGACAATTAATTGATCTAGTCATCAGTGACCCTTGCAAATGCGAATGGTTGCCACCTATCCTTGTTTGCCACATACTATTCACAGAATAGTATAAATACTCTATTTTCTCAAATTCCATCATTTTTGGACCTAGGAGCTTCGAGAAGAGGCCATTTTGAGGATTTTATCCACTATTATTTCTTGGGTAATCTTCTAATCCATCCTCTCATTAATTCCTATTGATTGTATATTTGAAAAAACCTTTTAATCAAGATTTCAAACTAGAATTTGGGGGAGAGTTAGTAAATTCTTAAAATGGTTTTTTCTTGATTTGAGCCTCATTTTAAACTCATTTTTTTGGGTTTTCAATGGCAGACTCCTATAACATTGGGGATCATGTTTCTAAAATAAAATTTCAATTTTACCCCTATTTTATTAACACATTTTTTAATCCATTTTGGACCTATCTTAAATAAAGTCAAAATGGTTATTATTAGCTTTCTTTTAACGTGTAGATTCTATATTTGAATGTTTTATCTTGTTTTGATATTGTTTGAAAGGGAAAACTCCATGTTGAAGTTTCTAGGCTTGGATTTTCATCAATTTGAGGTAGGTTATGGCTTAACTTCTTTTAGACTAGGCTGGACAATTAATTAACCTTTAAAGCATTCTGTGCGTTAGAGTTGGTGATACAGGAACCATATTTTGAGAGTACTTTTTTTAATCGTGTTTCTAGTGCATGGGTTTGTATGCATATGATTGTTGACTTGAGAGGTGGTAAATGATGTGATGTTTGTGCAGGGGCTTTATTTGATGATTCAAGCCTTACTTTTGCATTATTAGCCATAATTGTTATTGTGTCACCCTTGTAAGGGCTTGATTACATATTATAGGCCTTGTTTAAGTATTTAATTGCTTTTATCATATGATTTATATCTAAATGATGATGTTAAATATGGTTATTAATTTCTTACATGACTATACATACCAGTTGTGTCCTATAATGGCTTCTATCAGGAATCATTGTCATATGGAGTAGATTCTAAGCTAATTAATTCCTGTATTTAATTGATGTTTATCCTTATAATTATTGGTTATGATCACTATATCCTCATATCATCTATATATGTTCATGAGACTTGATATTACTGATGCATTATGATTTCAAAAGAAAATGGAAATTCTTTTTTAAGAAGCCTTAGATAAGATTATTACTGGCATAGTGGATTGTTGGGTATTGTAAACCTAGTTCGAGGTCATTTACCGATAGGTTTGGTAATATTATAAAAGTATATTGGTTTATGCCCCCCTCCATAGGTTCTATCCTAAAGTACTGAGGCTTGGAAGATGTATATGTAAGTCCCACTATTATTGCATCATTACATTGCATTTTCTATGTTTCCTTACATATACCCTTAAAGTGTATTTAGATTTCGAATATACTTTATTTGTAATGGTTTCTCTTTTATCTTATATTAAGAACTATTAGTGGAGAGAATGTGAGATACCATTCAGGAAACTTACTATTTTCAGGTGACATGATCATAGTATATTATACTTTTGTTATTTTCTACCTTGCTCAGTTGACCTATGGTACCTACTGAGGACAAGTAGACCGTACTCAACCCTACTTGCCTTTTTTATGTGGATCCTAGTATGACTATAATTCATGGTAGATGGCTTATGCAATAACAGTTAACCTTCTAAAGTATCTAGTGAGTTCTCTACTTGGAGCCTTATTCCAGCCTCCATCTATCCATATCATGTCTTTAATGGTATTTTAAGACATACTTTGTAGTTTTAGTTTCCAGACTATGTCATAGATGCTCTTTTACTTATACGGCTATTTTTTGGGGTTTATGAATTTTGTTTACAGTTTTGTTGTGTTATTTTACAGCCTGACTCCCTTCTAGAAGTCTTATTATATGGATTTCTTTCTTATTATTCATTTGCTTATTTTCAGATGGGTTTTAGGTTACTTACTAAGGCTAGGTTTGTGGTAAGTGTCATTATGACCTTAACTTTTAGGCTATGACAAATTGGTATTAGAGTGTCAGGTTTCACTGATTTTATATGTGAAAGAGTAGGATGTCTACTAGAGTCTCATGGATCGGTACGTATACCTTTGTATCTATCTTTGAGAGGGTAAAAGATGTCTTTAGGAAAAGCTTCTCTAATTTGACTCCTTATCGTGCAGGTTATTCATACCCTATATTCTAAACTTATAATTTTTTTTTACACAGATAGTGAGGAATAGGTCCACGGATGCTAGGGATGCTAATCCAGAACCTGATATAGGAGCCCTAGTTAGAGGGCAAGGTAGAGGTCGTTGATGACCCAGAGTTAAAGGATGAGCACTAGGAGTTGCCCCAGTCAGAGGATGTAATAGGGGAGGCCTCTCATAGACCTTAGGTTATTATGTTGTGGATGACTATCAAATAGTGGGTGAGGGGATGTCTTTGTCCCCATAGAGTTAGTTGGCACCCAGTACTATAAAATCTATTAATTCGTCTCTTGAATCTTCTAGATGGTGTTCCCCAAGATGATGTTCCTTTGAGCATATTAGGTATTTCTCAAACTTTGGGATGTGTTTAACCGATAGGGCTGAATTTTTCTTTTGGTATTCCAAACTTCAGGGGTACAACCATCTTCTACGGTACCCCCACATATTGATTCACTACCTAGTAAGCTCACTGTCCCTCATATTGCTTCAACCTCGGTGATGCCTTTTGATGATCAGAATAGGTTTGATAGGTTCATTCTCTTGTCCTATCCCAAATTTAGTGTGTAATTAGAGAGCATGCCTAGTTTATGCTTGACTGTGAAGAAGGTTGCACAACTTTGGATCCCTTGAGTCTCATGGAATTGATTATACAACTTATCAGACGACTGACATGGCTAGACAATAGTGGAGATCTTTTTTTGTTGTAGACTATTGGGTTCGCCTGCTATGACATAGACAAGGATTTTCTTGATAGGTTCGTGCTTTACAGTTTGAGAGATCAGATAAGAGATGAGTTTGATCACCGAGAGCAGGGCTCCATAACTATTGCTGAGTATGGAGAACACTTTTATACTTTAACCAAATATTCCGCTGCCAGTATCTCTACTAAGTTAGAGAAGATTAGAAAGTTTGTCAAGGTATTAGATGGTTCATATTAGTTTGCTATATATCAGATGGTTGTGTTATTGGCTTCTATCCAAAGTATTGTTAAGCATGTTAAGTTGTTAATTTGATTAGTCAGACTACTCTAGGTGGCGATAAAAAGGTGATCTAGAAAGGTGAGTTTATTAGACGTATATTTAGAGGTAGGGATTTATTCGACAATCATTTTTATAGATACAATGGCAGCTTAGTTCAGGAAGCATTGTCGAGTTTGAGTTGCAGGTTCATGGTTTTTGTGGCTCCAGGTAGCCAAGGTTTAGGTCATTCGGGTAGAGGCTTTGGTTAAGGTTCTTCAGGACAATGAGGTCATTCTAATTATTCCAGGACCTCTCAATGTGATGCTAGTATAAAAAAGTGTTTTTCACATCTAGATATCTGATATTATATGACAGACTATCTTCGATGTTTATTAGGTTCTCAACTTAAGCTTTGACCTATTCCTATGTTTGTGATTAGATGTCATTCATAACGTGTCAGGGATAGTCCTGGAGATACTTAAGGTGGAGCCTTGGGAGATTGTGGTCATGGATAAGGGGTTACTTAATCCGAAGGTAAAAATGGATAGTGTTACGCATACTGGGGAGACTAGAGGAAAAGGCCTCTGATTCAGTCATTATAGGTATCATCCCAATTTGTTACCGATCCACTTCTATTTTATTTGGCCTAGGTCCACATTCTCATTGGTGTATTTATTTTTTTCTACTAGTTTTGATACTTCATATGAGTCCCTTGTTGTGTCTTTTCGTGATTAGAGCCCCCATTAGATATTCTTTAGTAGTGGATCAGATGTACCAATCATGTGTTGTTACCTTTGGAGGAGTAAGACCTGAGTAGACTTGATAATCCTTAATATGGTTGATTTTGATATTATCTTAGGTATAAATTGGTTAGCTTCCTAGCGTGCTATTTTGGACTATTATGTCAAGAATGTGACTCTAGCTACTCTTGGTGTCAAGGTTAGCTTGGAAGGGTACTCTTAATTTGGGTCCAAAGGGAGGTACATCTTCTATACATGCTCATTGCATGTTATAAAAAGGATGTCAATCCTTCTTGGATTTATTCATTAGACTAGTGTTACTTCACCGCCCTCATTTGGTTTCTGTTTGGGTTATTAGGGAATTTCAGGACGTATTTCCTACAAATTTTCCTGATATGCATGTGGATCGTGATGTGGAATTGCTATTGAGTTTGAGCCAGACACTACGACCATTTCTGTTCCTCCCACCATGATGGTTCTAGTAGAGTTTAAGGAATTAAAAAATAGTTACATGATTTATTGAGAGAGGGCTTCATTATAGCCAGTGTGTCTTCTTGGGGTGCTCCTATACTTATTTGTCAAGAAGAATAATGGTTCCATGTGTATGTGTATAAACTATCGGAAATTGAACAAGATGACCATCAAGAATAAGTATTCTTTTTCTCACATTGGTGATTTATTTAACTAGTTTCAGGGTGCTTCAATATTTTCAAAGATTGACTTGAGATACGGATATCTTTAGTTGAGGATTAGAGCTTTGGATGTTTTTCAGATGACTTTTTAGATTTGGTATAGTCATTATGAGTTTTTAGTCATATCCTTTGGGTTGACCAATTACCCTATAGTATTCGTGGAGTTGATGTGAAACACCTAAGATTTTGGACTTGCAAAAATATTTGGTTTTGAGCAAGTTATCCAAGGTATGATTGGACAAGCCACTCGTACCCTTGGTATAGGACTCATATCCATATGTCCCTCCCCTCTCGTACCCTAAGAAGCCTATGAGGATAGCATTTTATCCTCTATACGACTTGTCCTTCCCTCACTCAGACACAAGGGTACGATTCATACCTAGGTGAGTCGTATAGTGCATGGTTCTTGGTGAAAAATGGACAGTTATTGATATAGATCTTAGATATGGTACGGGAGTGAGTCATACCCAGTGGATACAACTCAATGGTGGGTATTCGTACCCTTGACAGCGTATGTAACCTTGGTGGAGCCTAGGGTACGAGTCAGGATACCACTCGTACCATAGGATACGAGTCCTTTAGTGAGTCATATGGGGAAGTCGTACCCTTGGATGGGGTCATTTTCCATCTTTTAAAAAAGTTCCTTGTGGTCATTTCCCTTTCCTAAAACACTAATTCCCTTAACTATATAAGCTATTGTAGATTTCTAAGTCTTTATTTCACATGACTCAAACACTCTAAAAGCGTCTTGAGGCAAGATTGAAGGATAGGGTTTGGAGAGTTCTCATCTAGTGGCAAGAAAGAGTCAAGATTCTTGGTGTATCATCTTGTTTAAGGCATGCAGCTCTTCCCTTAGTTAAATAACTCTAAACCTATGTATTTTACACTTGGATTAGTAAGTGTACATGGTGGTTTTGAAATCAAATGAAAAGGGTTTTGTTTCCTAATGATAAATAATGTTGTTTCTTGCTTAGACTTGTGTTTATTCATGTTATTGATAATGAATTGCCTATGTGGGTACTTTTAGTATGTTTTTAAAATGAGGGTCTTAAGTAACCCTAATCTTGACGATTTCTACCACAAAAAATAACCTTCTTAAAGGTATGCACATAGGGTGTTTGTGAAAATGTCTAAGAGAATTATCTAGTTACAGTTGGTCATGCTTTGAATTAGGGAAATGGCCCAATAAGTATGAATGATTGTTAATTGATATTATAAAGGTATTGAGAGCCATATATTGTATAATTAATTACCTTATTGGGTTAATGACTAATAAGGGATTGAAGCCCCTAAATATAATATGAATATGAATTTGAATAGTGTGTTAAACTAAAATATGGTGAGAATATGGTATAAACTTGCTAATGAAATATGAATAGTTATGTGGATCCTGATAACCATAAATTGAATTGATAATTAATTGAATCAAGGCATTTAGTCCATTGGATTGGCTAGTAGTTAAGTGGTTTTGTAAAGGTCAAATATGTAACTATGGTATTTGTCAAATGGAAATGAATGAGATAAGATGTTATTAATGAATATGAACACTTGAGTAATGTTTGATAGAGGCCTTCTTGGCCATGCGAGGAGTAAGTGGATGCCTTTGATAAGGGTTTCATTAAATGGGTCATAGTCCCTAAAAAAAGAACTTGAATTATGTTTAAATAATAATAAGGTATGTATAAGTATAGTAATGAGGAATGATTGGTTTTTAGAGGTATTGGTGACCATAAATGAACTTGCATTGTGTTGTGAACTAAGGCCTTGGTCCTATCTATACGATTAATGGTTGATTCAGGTCGGCAAAGACCATGTGGTTATCTAAGGTGTTGATAAGTAGCCTTGGTGGCTAGAATTACATAAATGGGTTCGAGTCCTTATGTGTTGAATGGTATGGATGTTGATGCGTGATTAAGGATGGCTAGAGTCCAAATGTTGACTGCTAATGATATAAGACGTGTGCTGGTTTGTTGTCCAAGTCCACTTACCATAGGAGGTGTGTTGGTTTGTGGTATAAGTCCACTTACCATGTGAGGCTTATTGGTTTGTTGTCCAAGTCGACTTACTCTACAAGGCGTGTTGGTTTATGGTCCAAGTACACTTACCATACAAGGCGTGTTGGTTTATGGTCTAAGTCCACTTACCATACAAGGCGTGTTGGTTTGGTCCAAGTCCACTTACCATATGAGGTACAATGGTTCATGGCTTATGTCCACTTATCGTAAGAGGTGTGTTGGTTTGTGGTCCAAGTTCACTTACCATATGAGGTATATCAGTTTATGGCTCATGTCCACTTATCATAAGAGGTATATTGGTTTGAGATTCGTATCCACCTGTCATATAAGATGTGTTGGTTCAAGGTCCATTTCCTCTTGCCTATTGTAATATAGAAACCCTATATGGCTAAAATGTAAGGGTGGAAGGTTAGAAAGTCCTTCATTCCATGTCTCATGAATGAATGATTTGAGAATGCATGTTATGACTTGTTCCATGGTTTGGTACGTTGTGTAACTATTTGTACATATATCTTCATACATGTCTATACTTATGGAAATGTGATCATATATGATGGTTTGGCATAGATTTGAACAAATGTACTATTGTATACTTATCCTTGGGTTTCATGTTAGTGTGTCAACCACTAACCATCTTTTAATGTTGTGTATGTCCCCATGTGACATGGAGGTTGGAGCTTCATCTTCTTTTCCTTTCCAGTGACCAAGTGTTTAGGTAGATCGTGTATGAATTAAAGTTGTGAGCTTCTATTCTTTAGAAGGCACATATTTCATACTCTCTTTACCTTATGTTTTAGACTTGATGTTAGCTATTGTCGGGGGCATGTCCCAACATATGTTCTTATATTTAGACTTCGGATTTGTATAGAGGTATTGTGGATGACTATGTATTACGGTATATTCGCTAGACTATTTACATTAATGAAATGCTAGATATTATTTAAGTTCTGACTATTAGCCTAATATTTTTACTATTTTATAATAAGGTCAGGATTCTCCGACCCTTGTGGTTGTTGTGATGACGATTAGGTTGGGTTATCGAGGCAACCTTTGGTTCATATGGGCTTTAGGTGCCCCTACAACATGACCCAATTTTGGGAGTTGTCAAGTTAGTATTAGAGCATAGGTTCATGGTCAGTTGGGTGTCCACAATACCGTGTCAAGTAAAGTCTCTTTTATAGGTGTGAAGCGCTCCACACTTATAAAAGAGGGGCTATGAGACATTTTAGGAAATGTTTTGCTTTCTTATGTTTCAATCTTAAGATACAGAGTCTAAGGCCTTGGAATCCTTTGATTTCTATTTGCTATCCTTGAGATCATGCCTCCAAAGAGATCTGATACTCAGGCAAAATCTTCAGTCCCGAGTGGGGACAATGTGGATGGAGCTCATCCAATTTTTGGGGTTTAGACCCAGCTAGGACTGTGGTATCTGACCTTCTTTGTGGGGTCCTGCATGTCCCCCAACCCTACTTATGAGAGTGATGCTCTTCCCCAGTCCGTTCAAGGGGATACTTCTAATGATAAGTTTTATCAATCTCTCATCCTCTTTACCCAATTAGTATCTTCTCAATTCAGGTATGGTTCCTCTTTTGCTACATTTTCTGAGGCCACAAGGGTTGACAATTCATAAAGTTGCACCCTCCTATGTTAATGAGTGTCAAAGTTGAGGAAGATCCCCAAAGTTTCATTAGTTAAATAGAGAAGGCCTCCTGAATTATGCATGCGTCGGAGGTGGAAGGTGTTGAGTTTACTTCCTACAAATTGAAGAATGTATCATACCAATGGTACGAAGAGTGGGAGATGTCCTGTCATGTTAGTGCTAGTCCGGTCGAGTGGGAAGATTCTCTAGTGTCTTCTTTGACCGCTTCTTTTCTCAAGAGTCGTGGGAAGAGAAAGTGGAAGATTTTGTAAATTTGAGGCAAGTTAGGATGTCCATGAAGAAGTATTCCTTGAAAATTTCATCAATTGTCGAGGTATACCCTTGAGATGGTTTCTAGCATTAGACCTAGGATGTCTAAATTCATTTCTAGATTGTCTTCTGAATTAGTCCTTGAGAGTAAGGTGTCTTTGCTTATCACTGATATGAATATCTCAAGGTTGGATGTATCTATGCAATAAGTGGAGGAAGATAAAAAGAAATAAGGTAAGATTAGTAAGAGGCAAGGTAATAGGTGTCAGCCTTCTGAGCTAAGTGGGGGCTAGTAGTTTAGTGGTAGGTTGTCCAGGAGGAAGAACTAGGTGAGTCGTTATTCTCATGCCAGTGGAGCCCAGTCAGAAGCAACCTATCCCTCTTGTAGATTCTATAGTCAGTAATATCATGGTGAGTGCGAGAAGGGGAAGAATAGATATTTTTATTGTGGTCGGATTAGGCACATTCAGCGAGAGTGCCCTTCTCGAGTGGATACTTGTGTTGATAGAGCCCCTATTGCTACTTCTTCGACTCCTGCACCAAAAGTTTCTATCTCTACTTTTGTTTCTGGTACCGGTATTGGCCAGAGTTGCTTGTATGCACTTTATACCCACTAGGTTTTCGATGCATCTCTAAATATCATTAAAGGTATGTTGAAAACCCCCTTCATCGTGTTATATATACTTTGCTTGATATGTTTGTTCCCATCTGTGATTGTGTATTTCAATTCGGTTCTGAGTTATTTGGGTATATTTTTCTATTTCTACTCCAGTAAGAGACTCGATGGTTAAAAGGAGTCTAAGAGGGGTGTGTGGTAGTTATTGGTAGTAAAGAAAGTCTTGTTAATTGATAAAGGTGGACTTTATTGTGTTTGATATTATTTGGGGGTGGATTGGTTGCATTGTGCTATGCTTCCTTAGATTTTGGAACCCATAAGGTCACGCTTAAAATTTCCTAATGAGTTGATTAATGTAAGGGAAGAAGTTTCTTTAGTGGCTAAAGGAATGTTCGTCTCTTATCCTAAGAACTCGAAGGTTGATCCCCAAAAAGGTGTCTTTGGGAAAGATTTTATGGGGGAACCATAAGTCTAAGGAAGCTACTTGGGAGGCAAAAAAGGACATAAACTCCAAGTATGTGCAATTACTTTCTATTTTGGAAACTCATCTTGAGATATGTAATGGTGTTCCGAAATTAGTTTATGTCCTTAATAGTTAGTGTGTGAAATCGCCGCTGGTTATAATTGATGCATGCTTTCGTTAGATAAGGGATAGAAGTTCCCAATGCTTGAGTTCTTTTATATCTTTAAAATTCGGTGGGTTAATCCCTATGTTTTGAATTGATCAAGTGTCTTTGATAAATGATGGGATAGGATCCCAAGGATCAATGAAATGAAATGCTTGATTGATGATTATCATTATATGTGTTGTGTTGTAAACTTGTTGTGTGTTTTGTCCTAATTTGTTGAAGGAATGGATGCGATGTATGATAATATATTAACTTGTGTTGATGCTTTCCTTACTCATCATTCGCGGATGAATGATCTTAAGTGGGGGAGAATGAAACACCCAAGATCTTGTCCTAGCAAAATTTTTTGGTTTTGAGCAAGTTGGCCAAGGAACGATTACACAAGCCACTCATACCCTTAGTATACGACTGGTATCCATTTGACTGTCTCCTCTTGTACCCTAAGCAGCCTATGAGGATAGCATTTTGTCCTCTATATTACTTGGCCTTCCCTCACTCATACACAAGGGTATGAGTTGTACCTAGATGAGTTGTATAGTGCATGGTTCTTGGTAAACAGTGGACTTTTATTAATATGGGTCTTGGATATGGTTGGGGTATGACTTGTACTCGGTGGATACGACTTAATGGTAAGTATTCATGCCCTTGACAGTGTACGTGACCTAGGTCGATCCTACGGTATGAGTCATGGTACCACTTGTACCCTAGGATATAAGTCATTTAGTGAGTCATATTAGGGACTTTACCCCTGGACGAGTTATTTTCCAGCTTTTAAATAAGGGCCTTGTGGTTATTTCCCTTGCCTAAAACCCTAAGTCCTTTTCTATATAAGGAATTGTAGCCTCCTAAGTCTTTATTTTACAAGACTCAAAAACTCCAAAACACTCTAAAATCTTCTTGAACAAGATTGGAGGCTAGGGTTTAAAGGGTGCTCATCTAGTGGAAAGAAGGAGTCAAGATTATAAGTGTATCAGCTTGCTTAAGGTATGTAACTCTTCCCCTTGTTAAATAACTCTAAACCCATATATTTTACACGTGGATTAGTAAGTGTTCATTGTGATTTGAAATCAAATGAAAAGGGTTTTGTTGCCTAATGATGAATAATGTTGTTTCTTGCTTAGACTTATGTTTATTCATGTTATTGATGATGAATTGCATATGTGGGTGCTTGTTGTATGTGTCTTAACATGAGGTTCTTAAGTAACCCTACTTTTGATGATTTCTACTATGAAAATAGCCTTATTAAAAGTATACACATAGGGTGTTTGTGAAAATATCTAAGTGAATTGTCTAGTTACATGTTGGTGATGTTTTGAATTAGGGAAATAGCCCAATAAGCATGAATGATTTTTAATTGATATTGTAAAGGTATTGAGAGCCATGTATTGTATAATTGATGACCTTGTTGGGTTAATGACTAATAAAGGATTGAAGCCACTAAACATGAATATGAATTTGAATAGTGTGTTAAACTAAAATGTGGTGAGAATGCGGTATAAGCTTGCTAATGAAATGTGAATAGTTATGTGGGTCTTGGTGACCGTAAATTAAATTGATGATGAATTGAATCAAGACATTTAGTTCATTGGAGTGGCTAGTGGTTAAATAGTTTTTTGAAGGTCAAATGTGTATCTATGGTATTGGTCTAGTGGAAATGAATGAGATAAGATATTGTTTATGAATGTGAACGCTTGATGAATATTAAAATAGGCCTTTTTTGGCCATGCGAGGAGTATGGGGATTTCTTTGATAGTGGTTGGCTAAATGGTTCATAGTCCCTAAAACATGAACTTGAGTTGTGATTTAATAAAAAAAGGTATGTATAAGGATAGTAATAAGGAATGATTGTTTTGTAGAGGTCTTAGTGACCATAAATAAACTTGCATCGTGTTGTGAACTAAGGCCTTAGGCCTATCTATATAATTAATGGTTAATTTGGGTCAGCAAAGATCATGTGGTTATCTAGGGTATTGATATGTAGCCTTGGTGTCTATAATTACTTAAATGGGTTTCATTCCTTAAGTGTTGAGTGGTATGGATGTTGATACATGATTATGGAGGGCTAGAGTCTAAATGTCAATTATTGATGATATAAGAGTGTGTTGGTTTATGGTCGAAGTCCACTTATTGGAGGAGGTGTGTTGGTTTTTGGTCCAAGTCCACGTACCATATGTGGCGTACTGGTTTGTGGTTCAAGTCTACATGCAATACAGAGCATATTGATCTGTTGTCCAAGGATACTTACCGTACAAGGCATGTTGATTTGTGGTCCAAGTCCACTTAACATACAAGGAGTGTTGGTTTGTGGTCTAAGTCCACTTACCATGTGAGGTATGTCATTTCGTAGCTCATGTCTACTTACCGTAAGAGATATTCTGGTTTGTGGTCTAAGTCCACTTACCATGTGAGTATGTCGATTCGTAACGCGTGTCCACTTACTGTAAGAGGTATATTGGTTTATGATTTGTGTCCACCTATCATATAAGATATGTTGGTTTAAGGTTTGTGTCCTCTTGCCTATTGTGGAAAAAATGTAAGAGTGGATGGTTGGGAAGTCCTCCGTTCTATGTCTCATGAATGAATGATTTAAGAATGCTTGTTATGACTTGTTTCATGGTTTGGAACGTTGTGTAACTATATGTCCATGTATCTTCATATATGCCTATATTTATGCAAATGTGATTGTATATGATGGTTTGAAATAGATTTAAACAAATGTACTATTTTATCCTTATCCTTTTGTTATATGTTAGTGCTCCAACCACTAACCATCTCCGACTCTATGTCCCCACGCGGCATAGGGGCTTGAGCTTTATCTTCTTTTATTGCATAGTGACCAAGTGTTTGGGCGGATCATGTGTGACATTGAAGTGGTGATCTTTCATTCTTTGGAATGCACATATTTCATAGTCTCTTTATCTTATGTTTTAGACTTGATGTTGGCTATTGCAGGGGGCATGTCCCGATATATGTTCATATATTTAGACTTTGGTTTTGTATAGAGGTATTATGGATGATTGTGGACTTAGGTATATTGGATAAACTATTGACATTAATGAAATGCTAGATATTGTTTAAGTTTTGACTATTATCCTAATGTTTTTACTATTGTATAATAAGGTTGATATTTCTCGACCCTTGTGGTTGATCTGATGACGATTAGGTTAGGTTATCGCGGCAACCTTCGGTTTATGTGGGCTTGAGGTGCCCCTACAACACAGCCCAATTTTGGGGCATGTCATGATAAATCGGGTATTTTGATTATATCTTGACTCCATTATGGTTGTATTTATAGATGATATCTTTGATTCCAAGAATGGAGTCAATCATATGAGACCCTTGAGGACTGTACTTTTAAGATTGTGATATGAGAAGTTACTTGAGGACTGTACTTTTGAGATTGTGATGTAAGAAGTTATATGCTAAGTTCTCAAAGTGCTAGTTATAGTTGAATTATATTCATTTCTTGGGTCACGTGGTGACCAAAGATGTCATTATGGTTAATTTGACATATATAGAAACAATTTACAACTAGGCTAAATCTATTTATCCTACTGAGATTTGGAGTTTCATGGGTTTAACAAGTTATTATTTGTATTATGTGGAGGTTTCTCTTCTATTAGGGCTCATCTGACCAAGTTGACTTAGACAAAGGTTGTATTTTAGTGGTCAGATTCTTAAGAGGCAAGTTTTAAAAAGCTCAAGAAGTTGTTGACTTCAGCGCCTATCATAACGTTTCCCAATGAGGGCATGGGTTCTGCCATATTTTGTGGTGCCTCAGGAGTTGGATTGGGTGTTGTGTTGATGTAGGAGGGTAAGGCGATTTCTAATGCTTCTCGTTAGTTGAAGCCTCATGAGAAAATTACCCTACCCATGACTTAGAGTTGTTGGCTATCATCTTTGTGTCGAAGTTATGGCAGCATTACTTATATGGGGTCTATTGTGATATTTTCACAAATTATCGAAGCCTTCAGTACTTATTCACTCACTAAGAGCTTATTATGAGATAGTGGCATTGGCTTGAGTTGCTTAAGGATTATGAACTCACTAGTCTTTTTCATCCAGGTAAGGTGAATGTAGTTTTGGATGCCTTGGGCAAAACTTTGACTAGTATGTGAAGTTTAGCTCATCTCTTGACTCAGGAGCGACATAAGGTGTTAGAGGTTTAGTCATTAGCTAACTAGTTAGTTAGGCTTGATATTTTAAAACCCGAGCATGTGTTTTCGTTTGTTGAGGCTAGAGCTTCTTTGATGGAGAAAATTTGAGCTCATTAGTTTGATGATGATAGTTGAGGGTGGTTCATGATAAGGTGTTGAGTGGTGAGGCTAAGGTGGTATATCTTGATTTTGATGGTGTTTTAAAGATTAGTGGCCTAGTTTCTATGCCTAGAGTTGGTGGATAAGTTATATTAATCCTAAAGGAGGCTCATTGTTCTAGATAATACATTCACCCAGGAGCGGATAAAATGTACCATGACTTTAAGCAACATTATTAGTGGGGTGGTATGATAAAGGATATTATGGCATTCATGGCTAACTGTTTGAATTACCAGTAGGTGAAATGTGAGCATCAGCAATAGGGTTATATGATATAGAGGATGCTTATTCCTAAGTGGAAGCGGGAATGAATTACCACAGATTTCATAAATGGATTACCCCTGATATTGGGGAATTTTTATTCTGTTTGGGAGATTATGGATCGATTAACCAAATCAGTGTATTTCATTCTTATGCGGGTAAGTTATAACACAGAGAAGTTGGTTAAGATCTATATTAGGGAGATTGTATGATTGTATGTTGTCCTTGTTTCGTCTATATTACCTTAGGTTTTTGGACTACTATTTAGAGTGAGTTAGATATTCAACTTGATTTGAGAAAAAATGTTTTATCCTTAGATCGATGGTTAGTCTGAGAGGACTATTTGGCTAATGGAGGACATAGTTCGATCATGTATCTTGGACTTTAGAGGTAATTGGGATAGATTCTTACCCTAGCAGAGTTCACCTACAATAGCAGTTGTCACTCTAACATTCAGATGGCACCTTTTAAGGCTTTATATGGGCAAAGGTGTATGTCCCCCATAGACTTATTTGAGGTGAGACCTTGGGGTACAGATTATTTGAGGGACTCAATGGATCAATTAGGACTGATTCATTTGAGGCTATTGACTATCTATAGTAGAAAAAGAGTTATGCCAACTATCAAGCCCGCGAAGTATCACATATGATTGGAGATCGAGTTCTATTAAAATTTTCACCAATAAAGGGTGTGATATAATTCAAGAAGAAAAGAAAGTTCAATTTGAGGTTTATTGGCCCTTTCAAGATCCTTGGAAGAATAGTGATGTGGCATTTAGGCTACCATTGCCTCCCTATCTATTAGCTATTCATTCTATTTTTATTGTTTCCATGTTGAAGAGGTATTGTCCTGATAATTCCCATGTGATTCGGTGGGATTCCATTGTTTTAGACCTCAATTTGTCTTTTGGGAAGGAGCCTATTGCTATCTTAAATAGGAATACTAGGAATTTGAGGTCTAAGAGTATTAATACAGTGAAGTTCCATTGAAGAAATTGTCTTATTGAGGAGGCTACTTGGCAAATCAAGATCGATATGTGTCATAGATACCCCCAGATTTTCACCGCTTAGGGTATCTTATTTGCTTTTAGTTGGAGGATGAACTAGCAATTTAGTGGTGGATAATGTACAACCCTGATATTTTTGAAATTTTTCTTTTTATATGTTTTGACTATTTTTCTCTTCTACTAATTATTACATGTTGATTATGAGGTGTGGAGATGGTTGGCATAGCTCTCGATACATTCGAGAGTGATTTGAGAGAGTTTGAGACCTTTGGAGGCTTTAAAAGTCATTAGTTTGACTTCAGTCAATATTTTGTGTTTAGAATGCTGAATGAACATTTTGATAGTTCCATTAGATCCAAAACGTCGATTTTGGGTTAGTAGCGTGGGTAGTTCGATCTTAGAGCCCTTTTATTTTGCATTTTGACTAGTATTTTAAATACTAGTAAAAATGCTTGAATGGGGTCTTGGAGGATAATTTGTTGAAAATGACTTTATTTTAAAAATTTGACGTTGTTATTGAGTTTGAAATGTTAAAAATAGCGAAGTAACATATATGGTTTATTTTTGTGGGATCCCAAATGAATTTTGAGGGTCCACTCGTAGACATTTCAACTTGCAAAAAACTTAGAATTTCCTGTTATCTGGTATAGGTGCATTCCTTTTATGCAAACATAGGCCTCTGGCCGTGAATACAAAGAAAGATATTATCCTTCATCTCAATCATGAATTGGGGGCCACGATCATGAAGAGTCCTTAGGTCAGGGTCTGCTTATCTCCTTTATTACAAATGCAATAGAGTTGCCGCAAATACGATGGTCCAAGTTGTCAACCTTTATTAATGCAAGCCCTATTTGCATATGTAATGGATAATTAATTGGCCTTGTCGGCACTGACCCTCGCAAATGTGAATGCTTGACTGTCATCATAAGGGACTATTCCCAAAATAGTATAAGTACTCTATTTTTCATAAATTCCATCGTTTTTGAACCTAGGAGCTTCGAGAAGAGAGTATTTTGTGGGTTTTATCCAATATTCTTACTTGGGTAAGCTTCTAATCCATCCTCTCATCATTTTCTATGGATTATATCTTTAGAAATATCTTTTAACCAGTATTTCAAACTAGAATTTGGGAGGGGGGTTCTAGTAAACTTTTTAAATGGTTTTTCTTCAATTTGAGCCTCATTTTTGCATGGATTTTCAATGGTACTCTCCCACATCTTTAGGAAATGTTTCTATAATGAAATTCTAGTTTTACCCTTTTGCTTATTAACTCATTTTTGAATTTGTTTTGGAATAGCCTTAAATATAGTCAATATGGATATCATTGGCTTTTTTTAGTGGGTAGATTTTATATTTGAATATTTTTAGCTCATATCGAGACCATTCGAAAGGGGAAGGATATATGCTGAAGGTTCCAGGCTCAGATTTACATCACTTCAAGGAAGTTTATGGCTTAACTTCCTTCAGACTTGGTTAGGTAGTTAAAGAACTTGTAAAGCAATATTATGGATTAGGGTTTTAGATGTGGGAACCATATTTCAAGACTACTTTATTTTACCATGTTTCCCGTAAGGGGACTTGTATGCTTATTATTATTGACTTAGTAGGTGGTAAACAATGTAATGCCCATGCAGGGGGATATTTGATGATTTAGGCCTTACTTATGCATTATTTTTCATAATTATTATCGTATCGCCTGAGTAAGGGCTTGACTAGATATTATAGGCCTTATTTTAGCATTTAATTTCCTTAATCACATTATTGATATCTGAATGATGATTTTAAATTAATTTATTAGTGTGTTACATGACTGTACATACTAGTGGTACCTTAAAATGACTTATATCATGAATCATTATCATATGGAGTAGATTTTGAGTTCATTCATACCTATATTGAATTGATGTTTATCTTCATACTTATTGGTTATAAGAATTACATCCTCATATAATATATACATGTTCATGAAATTGACACCAGAAAAGCATTATGATTTTGAAAGAAAATGGTTTTTTTTTATAAAACCCGTAGTTGAGGTCATTGCCGGCAAGGTGGATTATGAGGTATTGGAAATCTATGACTAGGTCATTTGCTTGTAAGGTTTGCTGAGATGATGAAAGTATATGGGTTGTGAACCCTCCAAAGATCCTGTCTTGAAGTGCTGAGGCTTGGAAGGTGTATACACAAGTCCGACTGTCATTGCATTTTCTGTGTTTCCTTACATATACCTTTGATGCGTGTTTAGATCCTTATATACTTCTTTGTAGTGGTTTCTCTTCGATCTTATATCACACAACTATTAATGGTAATGATATAGCTATCATTTGGGAAATTTTTTATTTGGAGGTGACATACTCATAGTATATATTAATTGTGTTGTTTCTACCTTTCTTAGTTGGCCTATGATACCTATTGAGAATAAGAAGACCATACTCATCCCTATTGTGTCCTTTTAGTGCAAATCCCACAGTGAGTACTGCCACGATTGCTGGGTTTTGTGGTGGCAATTGATCTTTTGGAGTATCTGGTGAGCTCGCCATTTGGAGCCTTATTCCAGACTCCATCTATATTTATCATGTTCTTATTAGCATTCAGAGACAAACTTTGTATTTTCAGTTTCCAGATTATCTATTAGATGCTCTTTTACTTATGACACTTTTCTGGAGTTTATGTATGTTCGAATTTTTGCTTGTCATATAGACCGACTCCCTTCTAAAAGTCTCATTTTTGGGTTTCTTTCTTATTATTCGCTTGTTTATTTTTGGGTGAGTTTTTGCTTACTTACTAAGGCTAGTTCCGAGTTAAGTTCCATCATGACCTCAACTTTTGGGTCATGATAGTTTTTGATATTATTCTATATTACTTTGTTTTAGAAGTATTCTAGATATTGTTTTAATAATAGAATTGCTTCATTTTCATTTGAAATTGGTTAAGTGTTGGTGATGGTTATTTGAGTTAAATGGTTCTCTGACCAAAGGGTTAGTGTTTGTGCTACCCGTGATGGGGTTTGGATCAGGACAACAGGATATCTATATGCTAAGACACTTGTCAATCCTCCATGACACCATCATAGTATACCCATATTTTGTGATCGTATCATAGATAATTTATTCAATCCTTCAATAAGACACTCCTCAGCATACCACCACAACATATCTATATACTGACGTGGTATCATCCTTAAATGAGACACCCTTTAGCCTTCATCATAGTATATCATATCAATAAGCCACTTATCAGTCTTTCATAATATCATCATAGTATATCTATATACTAGCATGATATCATCACTCAATAAAACATTTCTCAATCCACCATGATACCACTACAATGTGTTCATATATTCTCATGGTACCATTGAGGTTTGCTTTTGTCCTTAATGATACCATCACAGTATATCTATATACTATCATGGTATCTTGATGTTTGTTTCAGTCCTTTAGTGAGACATCTATAATTCAACACAGTATATCTATACACTAACATAGTATCATAGAGGGTCGTTTCGGTCCATCAATGTGACACTACTTAGTCTTTCTTAATTATTTATTAATTTTTTATTTTTTTATCAATCTAATAATAGTTAGATAATTTTTTTTAGCTTTATATTTTATTTTATCTTTTAAGAAAATGATAAAAATAAGATAATCTAATAAAAACTAAGAACATATTTTTCTATTAGTTTGGATTTTATAAAATAAATTAATAAAATTAATATTCTTTTAAATTATTTTCTATTGTAATCTTTTTTTTAATACTTTATTAGTCAAAATAATTAGCTATTTTACTTTTTTGTGTGTGTTTAAAAGAAAATATTTTATAATACAAACAAAAAAATGAAAATGTACAAACGTATAGAGAAAAAGAAAAAGAAGAGTAAAGAGTGGAAACTTGGAAAAGCTTATTAATGGGAAAAGAAAAGAAAAGGGTGCTGCTATTTAAGGTTGTGAATGTGAACCCATAATTTCATGCTCCAAAAATAGTGTGCAATTATGAGGGTATTGTAGGTAAATATAAGGAAAAAATTGATAAAAATTTAAGCCCATAATTAAGAATTTCATAGTAATTGTTTCTTAACTAGCTAAAATAACAAATTGTATTTTGTATTTTATAAAAGTGTTGCTACTAAAATACATATACAAAAGAATTTACTGCTCTACTTTTTCTCAAATCAGTTGAGTTAATTTAGGAATAATTACCCCATGTATTTAAATCTAGAAATTATTTTTCCTTAAATGACTCTTACTAAACTTAATTGCCAGTTTTTTTTTCAACAACTCAAATCAAAATTCATAAAGGCGTTTTACAGTGTAGTTTTCAACAACTAAAATCAAACTCAAATTAACTGAACATTCTTATCTTCATGAACTTCAAAATTTTAAAATAAATCATCGTTGGTGTTATAGGTATGGAATCTTCAAATTGATTTCTTATATGAATTTTAACAACTTAAAACGATTTCATGTTGTTTAAAATTGACTTTTCATCAATTTCTTTGTGGCAAATATTTTTTGAATATTTCATACATAAATTTCAAAAAGTAAAGGTGACTATATAATTTCATTGAATTAGATGTAGATCGAACTGATCGAGTTATTGTGTAATCAAACTCGATTTTCCTACATACTCAATAAACAATAATTTATATGTTTTTTTTTCAGAATATAAGTATATAGTAATTGAGTCTATTCATAACAAATTCAGAATATTGAAATTATATTTTATTATGTTTTTATTTGTGTATTTTGTTTGCGTTTGTATATATTATGCTTGTGTTTGTATTATATTTCTATATTTTGTTCAACATAATTATGTTTGTATATGTTGATTATGTTTGTATTGCATTTGAAATTAATTATTTTATTTGTAGATATTAATTTGTAATTGTAAATTATAAGTTACTTGTTTGTCATAATTTTATTTGTATATTTTTATGGAATAGCGTATTTGCGGGTGAAATTGTGTATTGTGTGTAATATGTATTATTAGAATTATGTTGTATATATGTTAATTGCAGTTTTTTGTTAATGCTTCTATCTATAATTAATATTATTGTATTATTTAAGTTATAATTTTTCATAACATTTTTTATGTGAAAAGAATGGCAATAGGAAGCATTCTTGTTCTTGTGAATCACCCTGAGAAATGAACATTTGAACAACATTATGAAGAATACATCACTAATACAATCTTGTTGAGAACGAATGGATCATACAATCAACTATACAATCTTCTGGCATCACATATTAATGTGGATTTAAATATTTATAGTTGTATTTACATATATCTATGTGTGTAGGTGCTTTCAAAAAACATGTGTACGGTGATCTATGTTTTGCAAAATAAATGCAGTAATCTCTGTTTTGAAAAATACATATACAGTTTTGCATCTGTGTGTGACAATACATATAGACACTTTGCGTTTGACATTTTTCTAATTATTTTCTTTAAAAAAAATATCAGGTTATACAAGCCACGAAGTATGTATACACGGTACATGACAAAGAAAATCATTTTATTAGTTGACTCAAGAAAATAATATGTTATTGTCACACATTTATATTGGATAATTCTAGATAGCATACTTGATGAGGTAGAACTGCCTCCAAAATAAAAACAACCTCCTACAGACCTCCAAATAAAGATCGTGGAAAATCAAGAAGGGATATATTTGAAAAGAAGAACATCAATTCATGTAGTTCTTGTGGGTTTAAGGGACATAATAGACGTTCGTGTAGGAAATGTCATAAATGATACATTTATTCTGATGTTATCTTCCTTCATAAAGTTTTTAACACTTTTCATAATGTTGAACTTATTTGTTAAATATGTGATTAATGACAATTATCTTTCATCTATTATAATACATTACAGTTGCAGATATGTATTTCTAACTTTATTTGCAAAATACATATGCAATTGCCTATATATATTAACAATGACAATGAACTACATAATTTTATATGTATTTGTCTATATGTATTTGATAAATATATAGTTATCAAATGTGGTGATCTATATATATTTGCTAAAAGTGTAATTAATTATTACATTACAATCACAGTTGCCTATGTATATTTACAAACTTTTGACGGCGAAATACATTTACAGTTGCCTATATGTATTTCTAATTTTGTTTGAAAAATACATATGCAGTTGACTATATGTATTAACTATGACAAAGAAGTACATAATTTTATATGTATTTTGCTATATTTATTTGATAAATATGTATTTTTCAAATGTGGTTACCTATATGTATTTGATAAAAATGTGAATAATTCTTACAATCACAATTGTCTGTATGTATTTATAATCTTTTACTGGCGAAATACATTTACAATATATGTATTTCTACCTTTGTTTGATAGTTACATATACAGTTGCCTATTTGTATTATCAATGACAATTAACTACATAGTTTTATATGTATTTGATAAATATGTGATTAATACATGTTGTTAACTATATTTATTTGTTAAATACATATACAATATTCTATATGTATTTGCAACTTCTATTTGAAATATTATTGAAAAACTAAAGAGTACACATACTATATAATTATTGAAACACAAGATAAATATGCAACATAAAAAAAACTAAAACAAAAACCTTCCATTCAATTAAATATATTATTAAACTCCAAAATACAATAAATAACATAACTGCCAAAAATTACTGCACTATATTACTGTCAATGTACAGTTAAATTTTATCAAATACAAAATACAAAAATATAATCAACCATCAAACTTCAAGTATTCATGTGACATTTGTTATCCTGCTTTCTCTAACAGACCGCAATGGTGCTTCGACGTCATTTTCAGCTTCAGCTTCTTATTTTTTCATACCATATGTCATGACCTGATTTACAGGCCATTATGGCACCTACAAAATCCCACCAGTAGGTAAGCCAACATCATAACCCAAAGCTAACGCAACAGGTTACTTTAGTAGAAATGCCCAACTGGGTGAAAATACAAAAACAAGTCATAATCAAATAATGTTCCAACATAAAGGAAATAGTCAACACGGATACCAAACCCCATGACCTGGTAATATCAGTACAAGAGCATCTAAGTATAATAGTAGAAAATATAACCTAGAAATCTAAAATAATCAATACATTCGTCTTGACCACAAAAGACTGAACTAAAGATAGAGGGAAATGGGTAATTCGAAACTCCAAGAGCTCACCCTATCTCCAGAGGATCAACACCATACGATCTTAGCTCAACGACAACAACTAGTACTCGGATCTACACCAAAAAGGTACAGAAGTGTAGTATGATTGCCAAAATAATTGGTAATCAGTAGGCATCATCGACAGACAGAGCTAAATCATGGTATAAAGACGATATAAATCAAGATAATACATCTAAGTCAAGGAACATAGTCAAACTTAAATCGTCTTCACCATCACTGTATATAATAAGTAATCAAACTAGGATAATAAAATAACATATCGTATCAATACATACCAATTCCACCATATCTAGGAACTAAATGATGCAAAAGCGTAAATAACCACCAATGCAATCACAACCACATAAATACAAAGTTGGCGACCATACACCAACTAGCACATACAGTAAAAGAATTCATCGCAGTGTATCATACCACCGCAGAGTACATCTAAGTAGATAATAACAAGGTATATCTACCAATGTAACCAAATCCCAAACATTATCCAAACATATTCCGCATTAACCATCAATTGAACATTTTTCAAATTTCCCTTAGAAACTAACATCACCAATAAGTCGTTATTCCATATCATCATATCCATTAGCTATGCATTAACCACATTTAACAATTACCATATTTTAGTTAAGCAAGAGTCATTATCTATCCATTGGTTTTCTATGTATCAAGTAAAACAATTATATAATAGGCAACTAGTCATCACATGGCCTATTTCAACCACGAACATTCTTAATTAACCTTTATCTAATGCTAGAAATATTTACTAGGTGGATCCGAAATTTATAACAAAACCCCATCTCATCGACTAGTATCGATTCCTTATTCGGCATGTTCCATTTCTACTTACTAGTTAGTAATAACATGAACTCCTTTACTTAGGAAGTGATTAGTATTAGCGAGCTATATTCGACATCCTAAGTATGACACCATACCCTTAATACACATATATATATAATCATAAAAAGCATAACCACACATATACACGTATTTTCCATTCATAGCATCATCATATCCTCTGGACTTGAACCGGGCAATAATATCACCATCATATCCTCCGAACCCAAACTGCGTATCAATAATATCAACATGTCCTCTAGACTTAAATCGGGTGTTAATAATATCAACATATCCTTTGGACTCAAATTGAGTAACAATATCACCATGATATCCTACGGACTCGAATCGGGTATCAATAATATCAACATATATATATATATATATATATATATATATATATATATATATATTCAATTCAATAATAATTGGCAAGCCCATGAGAGCTAATGTAAAGGAGAAGTAAGGGCGATCGTACCTTCATATCTCATCATTCAATGCCAAAAACCATCTATAAATAGATGTATGCATATATATGTATGGTCATTCAATGCATTACCGGGTTCAACATAATTAGTAGCATGCTTACTTATAAAGCCAATGATATACTTACTAGAGCCCTTTATCATTATGGCTCACAATATTTGCACAAAAGGGATTTTAAGCACAAACACTAGTTTAGTCACTAGACGTGAACATGATATGAATAATAACATAATTCCTAGCCCACATAGTAATGTAGTCAATGATTTGAGAGATGACATAGTCATTGGCTCAATTTTAGGACATTTCATTTCTATCCAAGCATTTAAAATGATTTAATAATTAATCAAGAACATTACTCCCTGTAGATATTTAACAAGCTCCTAGGACTTTAATGATACTACAAAATCCAATTTTACAGTGGGTCAAGTCCCACTTCTAATATCCCATATTTCACTTCAAGTCTAACTTAAACCCGGGGCTAATCTAACTTACCTAAATCATGTCTTAGAGGTTTGTCAACCCACAATAGTTCTATGATATGGTCCATCCTCAAGCATCGCCCTTAACTTATCCCAAGCAACTAAGGTAATTTCTCAACTATGCATAACTAAGGTCCACTCGCTTTTAACACAAGTGACAAGGTCACTCCCATATAATTAGAACAACTAGAACATCCTCATGTTATCCATGAGTGAACAAGTTCGAGAATCCAAGGTTCTAGACTACAAATCAAGAATACCATGATATGAGTTCAAATGACCTAAATGGTTCAACTAATCCCAAAGATTACACTTATCACTCCAATCATCTAAATCCCTCCCAATTTCAACAAGATACAATATTATACTATAATAAAGCTCAATCTAACAAGAAGTAAGACTGACCTACCTCAAATCCGAATAAAGCCCACGAATCATTAAACCATTACCTTTTCCTTCCGCGAAGTTTCTTCAAGGTGCCAAGCTATCAAAAGCACAATCCATGCATTATTATGAGAATATTGATACCCATATTACACCATTGTGCTTTAGGTCCAAAAATAACACTAAAAGGCCCAAATGGGCCCTTATACGAAAATTAAGTTTTCAAGATCAACCCAACACTCAAATACCAATAGGAAATCATAACCCTCAAGAGCCAAGTGAAAACAAATCTGATTTGGGTTTAATTCATTCCCTCAATCTAATTTGGTTTTTGGGTCAAATAACCAAGAATCAACACTAGAAATGAAGGATTTCATACCTTAAATCCATTGATAATTAAAAATATACAAGTTATTAACGCTCCCAATTAACACTGAAGACTTAATTTATAGGTTGCTTACTCTATTAGGGTTTATGGAACTCAAAGAAAATCAAAAATGGTTAATTCTCGACCAAAATGGCATTTAAATACCTTCTTTCTAGGTATTTGATTATCGCAATCACGATTCTCTCTACGGGATCACTTTGCCTTCTGCTGCACTAGATGATAGCTGAAACTTGGAATATTTTCCAAGTTTTAGCTAATACTTCGGGATGCATTCGGAGTCCAATACGAGCAAATGAAATATATGCACACTCTAATTTAGATGTTTCGAATGCATTGGCAAATCCAAGTTTTTATCTGAGGTCGTTTTGACCAAATGTGAGTCCTATACCTGAATTTCCAATTCATACACTTTCTGACTAATAGGTTAAAATTAGCTCATGTTCAGTGGGACCCAAACCAAAGATCTACCTAGCCTAAAATCAAAATTCCTGAGCTATTGGCACAGTTAAAATTTGCATATGAGGTTGCTTCACTTAGTTTTTAACTCGGTGGCCATTTAGAACTAGTGAAAACTTCTAAATGGTGAAATGGTTCTACAAATCAAACGAACTGTCCGATTTCCAAACTATCAGTTCAAGAAAGTCACAAATGACTTGGGGTAGCTATGGGAAAGCTCTAATGGTGAAAATAAGTAGGATTTATAAAAATAACCTGAAGGGTCATTCCAATATCCACTACTAAGGAACTTTTGTCCCTGAAAGTTAAAGATGATGAAAATACCAAAAGCCTTAAATAGGTGAGGATATTAGGCTCGCATTTTGCTCTTGATCTCCCAAGTGGCCTTCTCCACTGGGTGGTGCCTCTACTAAACCTTAACTATAGGGATATCTCTAGTACACAACCTCTTTACATCACTATCCAGAATAAGCATAGGATCCTCTACAAAGGTTAACTGCTCATCTAACTTGCCTGAGTCCCATCTAAGAACATGTGATGGGTCCGAAATATACTCGTACAACATGGAACAATTGAAAATTAGATGAATAGATGCAAAATATGGAGGTAAGGCTAACTCATAAGCCACATCGCCAACTGTGTGGAGAATCTCGAAAGGACCAATATAGCGAGGGCTGAGCTTACCCTTCTTTCCGAACCTAATCATACCTCTCATGGGTGATACATAAAGAAAAACATGATCACCAACTCCAAAACTCAAGGCATGGAGCCTAAGGTCAGCATAGGCCTTTTGCCTACTTTGGGCTAGTCTCAGCCTATCTTAAATCACCCTGACTATATCCAATGAGTCCTGAAGCAAATCCATTCCATGAGGTCTCACCTTAGAAGTCTGAAACTATCCAATCAGAGAATGATATTTCTTACCATACAAAGCCTCATAAGGCACTATCTCAATACAAGAATGATAGTTGTTATGGTATGCAAATTCTACCAGTTCTAAGTGTTGATCCTACTGTCCTCTAAAATCTATAACAAAGTCTTAAAGTATATTCTCTAGCACCTAAATAGTTTGCTCAAACTAACCATCGGTTTGGGTATGAAAGGTCGTACTCAAATCCACTCGAGTACCCAACTCCTCCTGTAATGCTCTTCAAAACCACAGAGTAAACATAGAACCACGATCTAATATGATAGATATGGGAATCCCATACAAATATTTGATCTCCTAAACATAAATATGGGCTAATCTCTTGACAATAAAGGTCATCTAAAGTAGAATGAAATATGCTGACTTGGGTAAATGATCCATAATAACCCAAATACTATCAAGACCACAGGAAGTATAAGGTAAACCACTAATGAAGTCCATTAAAATCCGTTCCCATTTTTACTCGGGAATGGGCAACCTTTGAGACAATCCACCAGAAAACTGATGCTCGGCCTTAACCTGTTGACAACACAGGCAAGGAGCTATAAAGTCTGCCATATCTCTCTTCATACCGTGCCACTAATAATATTGCCTCAAATCTATATACATCTTAGTTGTACAGGGGTGAATGAAATATCTAGAGTTGTGATCCTCGTAAAGAATAGACTGAATCAAGTCATCAAACTGGGGAACACAAATAAAACCCTAAAATCTCAAAACACCTTTAATATCTACAGTGTGCCTCTTGGACTTACCACTTAACACCTGATCACAGAGAAGGAACAATTTGCTATCCTCATACAGATGATCACAAATCTGCTCAAATAGGGAGGACCTTGCCTTCACCCAAGCCAAAATCCTCATAGGATCAAAAATATCAAGACGAACAATCAAATTGGCTAAGGATTGAATGTCCCATTCCATAGGCTTCTGAGAAACCAATATGCAAGCCAAGCTACCCATACTCACCGCCTTGCGACTAAAGGCATCAACTACCATTTTTGCCTTACCCGAATGATACAAGATAGAAACATCATAGTCCTTTAGTAACTCCATCCATCTAAGCTGTTAAGCATTAAGCTTTCACAGGATCTTAAGATGCTGAAGACTGCAATGATCAGTGAAAGTCTCAAAATGCACCCCATACAAATAGTGCATCCAAATCTTGAGCTTGAAAACTACCGCCACCAACTTTAAATCATGAGTGTGGTAGTTGTACTCATGCACGTTAAGCTGTTTGGAAGCATAGGCAATGACACAGCCATACTACATCAAAACGCAACCAAGACTAATACCATAAGTGTCACAAAATATGGTAAATCCCTCACCCTCAATTGGAAGAGCTAACACTAAAGATGAAGTAAGACATTCCATGAGCCTTCCAAAGCTCAACTCATACTCTTCAGACCATTAGAAGAGAACTTCCTTCTGAGTCAATATAGTCATAGGGGATGAAATAGTCACAAAGCTCTCAATAAAGCATCGATAATAACCGACCAAACTAATGAAACTGTGGACCTCTATCAGAGATGTAGGCCTATCCCAATCACGAACTGCCTCAATCTTAGTCGAGTCTACCATGATACCGACTTTATACACCATATGGACACAAAATGTCACTGACTTAATCAAAAACTCACACTTGGAGAACTTGGCAAATATACATGTTCTCACAAGGTGTGGAGCACGATCCATAAATGTCGTCCATGCTTCTCACTACTCCTTGAATACATAAGAATATCATCAATGAACATGATAATGAAGGAGTCTATATAAGGTTTGAACACATGGTTCATTAGATCCATGAATGTTATTGGGGCATTTGTCAACCAAAAGACATCACCAAGAACTCATTATGACCATAACGGGTCCTAAAAGTTATCTTCGGGATATCCTCATCCTGAATCCTCAATTGATGGTAACTAGACCTTAAATCAATCTTAAAGAACACGGATACACCCTAAAGTTGGTCAAATAAATCACCAATATGGGGATAGGATAACGGTTCTTCATTATCACCATATTAAGATACCTATAATCAATACACATATGCATGGAACCTTTTTTTTCACAATAAGAATAGAAGCTCCCCACAGAGACATACTCAGTGTAATAAAAACCTTACCAAGAAGGTCCTAAAGTTGAGAGTTCAACTCCTTCAGCTCAGCAAGAGCTATACCGTAAGGTGCCATAGAAATAGGCTAGGTTCCAGGCTGGAGGTTAATAGCAAACTCGATCTCATGCTCAGGGGGAATACCAGGTAGGTTGGTAGAGAACACATCAGAAAACTCAAAAACAATAGGGATAGAGTCACGCAACTAACTCTTTATATGAGTATCACATATATAAGAGAGGTATGACTCACAGCCCCTCGATATAAGTCTCTTAGCATAAACTTAAGAAATAATCCTTGTCCCCTCATGGCTAACTGCTCCCTGCCACATGCCTGGGGTTATGCCAGGCATGGCCAAGGTAACGGTTTTGGCAAAACAATCCATGACCATATGGTAGTGGGATAACCAGTTCATACCCAGAATTACTTTGAAATCTAGCAGATCCAGAATAATAAGATCAACATAAGTGTCAACATCAATAACTATGACAACACAGGATTTGAATACTCAATATACTACTAAAGAATCACCTATGGGAGTAGATACACGTAATGGCATGGATAATAAATTACTAGTAAAGCCTAACTGTGGTGCATAATAAGTATATATACAAGAATAAGTGGATCCAGATCAAATAAATCAAGATTTGACTCATGGACTCCAAAATCATACTTGTAACTACAACATCCAAAATCTTGGTGTTGGGTCTATCAGGTACTACATATAGCTAACCACGACCGCCATATGGCTAGGCACCTGACTAACCTCCTATCTTATTGGACTGAGTACTACCTGGAGTAGACTGATAAAACCCCTTGCAACCATGTAAACCACCTCTACTTAAGGGATGAACTGCCCTAATAGGGAAAGCACCCTAAGTTGATACAACTATCGCCCCACAAGGAGGGCACTCTCATGAATAGTGACCAAAAAGACCACAAGTATAACAAAAATCGCAAGTAGAACTAGAACTAATAGATCAGGCTGAACCAGAATAACCACCATATCTAGAAAGACCCATAAACGAACCTCTCAAGATTGATCATCTCCCTTACTAGGGAGAGCACTAGTACCAAACTGACCCTCGTCAGTATTCTAAAGAGCTGCCTGAACTGGTTGACTAGTATGACCCTGAGGCAGAAAAATGAGCACAGAGGAAACCCAACATGAGAACTATCACTCCTAAATTGGGAACTACTATAACTCCCGCCAAATCTGCCCTGGAACTTAGGCCTCTTATCATGACTCTTATAGTGTATCTCCTCCATCACTCTAGCATGATCTGAAGCCTTAGGAAAAGTCCTACCTGCAACTACTAGACTCTGAGTAGCCATTAGAATAGAAAGTCTCAGTCATCTCACAAAGCATCAAACTCTCTCTCATACTCAGTATCCAAAATAGAAGTTCCATGTCTAAACAACTTATGGAAATAGGCCTCATACTCAATAACTATCATGAAGCCCTACTCTAATCTAGTGAACTAATCCCTCAATCAATTTCTAAGACTGGGGGGCATATACTTCTCCAAGAACATCGCGAAGAACTAAGTCCATGACAAGGGAGAAGATCCAGATGACCTAGAACTCATAAAACCTCTCCACCAGTGACGAGCAAACTAGTACAACTAAAATGTGTTGCAATCCATACCATAATTTTCAACAAGGCCTAAACCATAAAGCCTATCCTCACAAGCAACAAGAAACTCAAATGTATCTTCTCCAGGGGAGCCAACAAACCTAGGCAGAGCCAACCTCAGAAATATTCTCAATATCTTCTAATCCTCAGCAGATATAGTAGATTGGATTACAACTAGCTGAGCAGCCACCAGCTGAATAACTATTGGCGCAGAAGAAACCTCAACTCTGGAAGCTGCAGCTGCAGGATACACTCCTACCTTAGTATTACTCTTATCAATAGTTTGTGCACCACTAAACAGTGCACTACCAACAATACCCAATAGTTGAACCAAGGCATCTCTGAGCAGTAAAAAAGAGCAAAGGTTAGTGGAGCCTGGGCTGGTCCCTGGTCCATCGCTGGCTGTGGTGAAGAAAACTCTAGCTCAGGTGTAGGAATAGGGTCTGGAGAAGGCAGCCCATCCTGGCCCCTAGTTGGGGACACATCACGAGGCTTTTCTCGATCTCTAGGTCATTCATAATTAGAGGTAGGATTCTTAAGCCCAATCTCGGACCCTTATCTCGCATAGAGGTAGCACGTGTCCTAGGCATCTACAAAAGAGTAAAGTCAAGGGAATATTTTACAAACAAACTCAAACTCTTAGCACGATTCAAATGAAAAAAGTAAGGGAATCATAAGAATGTCCCATAGACTCATGGAAATAGGAAACAAACGTCAACGTTCTAATCCATATGACTCTATTAGAGACTTGCTCTTGTACCAATAATACCTATGAAACCTAGGCTCTGATACTAATTTATCATGACCCGATTTACAGGTTATGATGGCACCTACATATCACATATATAATCATAAGAAGAAAAACCACACATATATGCGTACTTCCAATTCATAGCATCATCATATCCTCCGTACTTGAACCGGGAAACAATATCACCATCATATCCTCTAAATTCAAACTGTGTATCAATAGTATCAACATGTCCTCTGAACTCAAATCGGGTATTAATAATATCAACATATCCTCCAGACTCGAATTGGGTAACAATATCACCACATATCTTTCAAACTCAAACCAAATATCAATAATATAAACTTACATATATATAGAGATAGATAGATAAATATATTAAATCAATTCAACAATAATTGGCAAGCCCACGAAAGTTAATGTAAAAGAGAAGTAAGGGGGATCGTACCTTCATATTTGATCATTCATTACCAAAACAATCTATCAATAGATGTATGGATATATCTATATGGACATTCAATGCATACCGGGTTCAATATAAATAGTAGCATATGTACTTATAAAGCCAAGAATATACTTACTTGAGCCCTTTATCATTATGGCTCACAATGTTGGAACATGAGAGTTTTTTAGAACAAACACTAGTTTAGTCACTAGACTTGAACATAATATGAATAATAACATAATCTCAAGCCCACATAGTAATGTAGTCAATGAATCGAGAGATGAAACAGTCATTGGCTAAATTTTAGGACATTTCATTTCTATCCAAGAATTTATAATAGTTTAATAATCAACCAAGAACATTACTCCTAATATGAACATCATGGATAATTCATTTACTGGAGGTTAGCCATCAAACTACCGAAGGCATATTCTATTCATTTAACAAGCACCTATGTCTTTAACGATACTATAAAATCCAATCTTAAGGTGGGTCAAGTCTCACTTCTAATATCACATATTTAACTTCAAGTCTAACTTCTACCCAGGGCTAAGCTAAGTTATCTAAATCATGTCTTAGAGGTTTTCAACCCACAATAGTTCTATGGTATGATCCTTCCTTAAGCATCACCCTTAACTTATCCTAAGTAACTAAGGAAATTTTTCAACTATGCATAACTAAGGTCCACTCACACTAGTGAAAAGGTAAATCCCATCTAATTAGAACAACTAGAACATCCTCATGCTATCCATGAGTGAACAAGTTCAAGAATTCAAGGTTTTAGACTACAAATCAAGAATCTCATTATATGAGTTCAAATGACCTAAATGGTTCAACTAATCGCAAAGATTATCATTTATCACTCCAATCACCTAAAATCCCTCCCAATCTCAATAAGATATCATAATTATACTATAATAAAGCTTAATCTAATGAGAAGTAAGCCTAACCTACCTCAAATACAAATAAAGCCCACAAACCATTAAACTTTTACCTTTTTCATCCACGAAGCTTCTTTAAGTTTCCAAGCTATCAAAAATACAATCTACACATTATTATGAGAACATCGATACCCATATTGCACCATTTTGCTTCGAGTCCAAAAACGACACCAAAAATCCCAAATTGGCTCCACATACAGAAAACAAATTTTGAGATCAACCAATATTCAACTACTATTAGGGAATCATAACCCTCAATAACCAAGTGAAAACCAAGCTTGCTTGGGCTTAATTCATGCCCTCAATCTAATTGGAGTTTTGGGTTAAATAATCATGAATCAACACTAGAAATGAAAGATTTCATACCTTAAATCAATTGCTAATCAGAAATATACAAGTTATTCAAGCTCCCAATCAACACCCAAGACTTAACTTATAGGTTGCATACTCTATTAGGGTTTTAGGAACTCAAAGGAATTGGAAAATGTCAATTCTCGACCAAAATGGCATTTTAATACCCCTTTTCTAGGTACTCAATTGTTGCGATCACATGCACGTGAGCTGAAATTGGAACACTGCTATCACGATGCTCCCTACACAATCACGCTACCTTCTGTTGAACCAAATGACAAGCCAAGTTTCAGTAAATACCTCGGGATGCATTCGAAATCCAATACGATGATATAAAATATGTGAACACACTAATTTTGATGTTTTGGACACATTGGAAAAATTGTGTTATCCATCTGAGGTCATTTTGACTACATGTTGGTCCCACACTTGAATTTCCAATTTATCCACTTTTCAACCAATAGTTCAAAATAAACTCAGGTGAAGTAAGACCCGAACCAAAGGTCTACCTTTCCTAAAATCGACATTTTGGAGCTGCAGCCATAGTTGGAATTTGTATCAGAGTTCATTTCACTAAGGTTTTTGCTCGGTGGCCATTTAAAACCAGGGAAGACTTCTAAATAGGATAATGGCTCTAAAAATAAACGAACTGCTCAGTATTGAACTATCAGTTCCATCAATTCAGAAATTACTTAAGAAAGCTATGAGAAAGCCCTAATGGAAAAAATAAGTGGGATTTACAAAAATTATGTGAAGAGTCACTACACCATAATCCCATATTAGTGAAGCATATCTTGTACGAAGTATATCCGGCTTGAACTCAACCGAAGGAACGCCTTCACCGTAAGAAAGGCACTTTGCATAAGTAAACTATATACAATTCACAATCCCTACAAAATACATTAACTAATAATTTAGAATTTATTCTACACAAAATTACTAACATAAACTTGGTGTATGTATATCAAAATAATACTTACAAGCTGCCACCTGATTGTTGAGGAAAATCCTCCACAAAACACACATCAAAGAGGTCCTACATATCATTATCTTTGTATTTTGAATAACTATCAAGATCAATACCTTTTTTTCATAGAAATTACAAGTCTGGAGACATATACATGTAATCTCAGATAACTTCTCAATTTCAACAAGGACAATGACATCATGACCAGAAGAGGAGTATGAATCATATATAAATATGCATCTTTCTAAGAATGATAAAATAGCAAGAACCCAATGATGTGTGTCCTTTATGTTGACAGTAATGAAAATATTTCCAATTGTATGCCATGACACTATAGCATGCATATAGAGTTCATTTATGTAATCATTGAGATAGCACTCCTGTCCACCCTCATTAAAAGTTGAATCATCCAACACATAAATAGCTAGAACACTGTTTACTATGTTCATAAAGTTACAATCTACTGTGTTGTATTTGTATGTGCTATGAGGCTCATACTTGGACTTCTTCCGTAAGTAGTAAAAGCAAACATCAATTTGTTGCATTATAGAATAAAAAATCATATATAAAAATATAAGAATAGTTACACAAGTTTTATATAAACATAAACATATATATATATATATAATGGAAACTACATATGTATTTTTAAGTGAGAATGATAACTGCATATGTATATATTTATATGTAAACTGTACATGTATATATTCAAAAACTAATTTAAATATATATGTCAGACATCATATATATTTTTAGTTTATATTACAACTCCATAAGGAAAAAAATAATCGTAAAATACTTATGGAGTTTGTCCATGACTGACCAAGAAAACCCATAATGCCGAACTAATTTTTATTTTTAGTTGTTAGAACTCCAAAATGCATAATTGGTGTGGTTTCTTGCTCTTCTTGTAATTGTCCTCTTTCCCCTTTCTATTAAGATATTCAGTACATTGTTAATTCATCAAATAAAACAATGAAAAGACCAATACAATTAAGTTAAACATACATACCTTTTTGCATGATGTTTAAGAAGGTCCTCTGAAATCCACTTTAAGAACTTATTGATAACATTGGTGTCCTCTATGCCATGAATTGGGTGAGAAACAAATATTTACAAAAAAAACTTTAAAATACCTACAAATACTTAAAATACTTTTGTACACTATAAATACAAAAAATACACTCAACACATAACAAATATATATATACATACATATATATATATGTATACATATATATATATATATATATATATATATGTATACATATATATATATATATGTATATATATATATAAAATTGCATATGCATATAGAACAGTCAAAAGAAAATCACAACACTACTCAAAATAAATATGGTTGTGTATATGTATATATAAAATTACAAATAAATGTACATGTATATATACAAATTCCAAAACTACATAAAAATACATATGGATATGCATATGTATATATAAATATAGAAATCTTATTGTATATATACACAAATGAGTACCTATTAGAACAATCCATAGACAAATTCAAAATTGTATAAAAATACATATAAATATGCATATGTATGTTGAAAATACAAATACAAATACATAGACATTCCCCAAAAATATATATATAAACAATCGAATTTTTTTTTGTGTTTTTATGTTTTTGTGTGTGTGTGTGTATATATATAAATGAGTACATATTGACTAATAAATACATATACGAAATACTTCTTCCTCTTTATCTTCTTCTGATTCATAACCAGAAGAGTTTTCAACATCATCACTTAGAATTTTTCTTGATTCACCAATTTCTTTTTCTTTTCTTTTTTTTTAATATCTTTTAAATTTTAGGGCTTTTGGAGATGATGGTTTTTTTAATATTTTTTCATAATCTTGGTTGTCTTCTCTGGATCGTTATGATGCTTGAACCTAACCTCTTTGATACTCACTGATTTCTTCAACTGTGCAGGAGTAGAAATAACTTAAACAATATTATCTAGAGTTAGTCAAAGACTAAATGATAGTGGATTATTAGAAACTAAATTGATAAGTGGTATACCCCTATTTGATCTTGTATTTGGTGTGTATTCTGCCATTAGAGCAGGCCTCCATAATTACACAAACAAGAAATAAAAAATGATAGTGATAATGGTGTACAGAAAAATACAAAAAATAAAAATTATACATATGCAATAACTAAAATTTAATAGTTACTTGATTTTGTGGAATACAATCTTTATAAAAAAATATGAGAAAAATATGAGCAAAGGAAAGAAATTGAAAGTGAAATATAACACCCCACATTTTTGGGCTAAAATTTGAATCGTTGTTCCTACGTATATACACCCGAACAAAATGATTTTCATGTAAAAATAAGTGTGTTGATCAATTCAATAGTGTAGGAAAATGTTGGGAAATGAATCTAGATCATAAAGATCTCCAAACTCAAAGATGAGAACTTTTCTACCGATTAAGTTTTAGTGGATGTTTCAACTTGGGTCAACTTTCAATGACCATTAAACATATAATATAACAATTTAGGTGGTCTACTCTATATCAAATGAAATATATTCGAGTCTTCTTTCCAATGCATCTAATTTTACCTCAATCTGATATCTAAATAGAAAGTTATATTTTTTACCTCGGAGTGTTTATCTGGGAGAAGGTGACGACTTGAGTAGACAAGCTGTCAACTAAGTGAAGAGTTGTCAACTTAGTAGTCAGCCTTAACCAAAGAAAACTTTAAATAACTTCATGAATATGACAACTAAGTTGATAAGTTATCAACTAGTTGACAAGTTGTCAAGTAATTCGTCAACCTTAATCAGAAAGTGTCCAAGTCCAGCTAGAGGTTGAAGACTAAGTTGATAAGTTATCAACTAGTTGACAAGCTATCAACTGAAAATTCCTACAATTTTTAGTCAGTTTCTTTAGGGGGATTTTGGCCTTTTCTTCACCCCAAACCCTACCCCTACGACTTAAATCATTCTATAAATGATGTTTTCACAGCATTAATCATTTTTCAATATTTGTTCTCCTCTCCACTCTCAAGAAAAAAGAAATTAGGGCTTCTTCCAAAGTTCAACTTCCAAGTATTCAAATTCATGCACCCCTTCATGAAATTAAGAAATTCAGGTATGTGGGTATTCAATGAGGGTCCCTTTTTATTCATCAAAAAAAGGTCACCATCAAAAGGAGCAAGAAAAGAATGAGAAATGTGAAGTAGTTAGAGCATGTGTTTGCTTTTGATGTGGTGCAAAAGAAAACTATGCACACGACTGTCATACTCCCAAACACTTGGTTGAGCTTTATAAACCATCACTAAAGAAGAAATGTAAAAATCCCAAAACTACTTTTATCTCTGAAAATCATGTTGACATTGTGCACTTGTATGTAGCAGATTTCCTTGAACACCTTGAAGGAAAGATAATTCACTTGGTTGGTGATAGTTCTGTGGCTACAGAAGAATGAACAAGTTTTAAATTTTTATTAATGATAGTAATTAGTAAACAAAAGATCATATAAAAGTATTTGTTTACATGAGTACTAGCCTTTTAATTAGCATTTTTTTGAATTATTTATATTATTGTAAGATCATTAGTAAATTAAACTCACTTCGGTCCTATTTCGGTTGAACAATATTTTAATATTTGTTTTAGTTATGATGGATATTATTTTGTTATCAAATAACAATAGACTCCTTTGTCTAAATATGAGTGATCTGATTGCAATGACCTATTTTGTCGTTACTAAAGGCACCTCATCCAATGGCATGGTGTACGATAATTTTTGTAAGATATAGTCTTGAGCTAATACATATAGACTTCATTAAAAATTTTAGAATTTGCAATTTTGGGGCAAGCTGACATCATCCCACTATAGTGGAAATTTTACCACGATAGCGGTACCAAAGTAGCGGCCTACCGACCGCTATAGAATGATGCCGAGGATTAAAAATAATTCATCAATTTATTATTTTTCCCTTCTCCACTTTAGTTAAGAATAGGATGAGGTTGATTTCTAAAAACCCTAGGGTTGCCTCATGGCCTTGCATTAAGGGTCAAGAAGGTATATTCTTGAATGAGGTAAAAACCTTTGTTTTCTATGAATTTCACATTGAAAATCACTAAGACAGAGTAAGATGTTCATATTCATGCCTCTATAGCAATTGCTTAATGTCCAGGTAGGATAGGTTTATTGTGTAGGATAGACATAGGTAAGAAAATATATTCATGATATAGATTGACATGATTCTATGTTTAGGTCTACTGCTTTCCGGCAAGATATATGGTGAGATAAAATCAATAATTTTAGATTTCCTTGAATAATGATTAGGGTTTTGTGTATTTTGAAATGTTTATGAACTAGTATACTTATTATGGTGAAGGTAGATTTAGCTATGAACAATTGTATGATTAATAAGCTCAAAGTAATAGTGTTAAAGATTAATGGATGTATTTTCGAGTCAATTTATGATACTGTACTAGTAAGAATATGAATGGCAAGGTAATCATGGTGACTATTAGGGTTAAGATGGAAGGTTGTAGGTGTAGAAATGGTGGAGAAATATGTGGATGCTACTAAATATGAGAGTCTTAGGTGAGTCCCCAACTAATATGATAAGTAATGGGGTAGTATATGATGATTCGAGATGGTTAAATATAGTTGAAAACTCAACTTGATTTATATGTGCATGTTAATTGTCTCTTTATATACTAGTTATAATGCATATTCAAATAAGATAAATTGTTGAATGATATTTTAAGTGTTAATTCCATATAATGAGGTTATATTAAAGGCTTTTTAATTGTACAATGATGATTTATTTTCATTGTGGTTGTCATTATTGTGATATCTGTTGCTAGTTATGGGAGATATCTTAAAGTAGTTTAATATCATTATTATTGTGAGATGAGCCAGTAAAGAACGTCTTCACAGTAACTGTTATTATGATTGTGAGATGAGCTGGTAAAGAACATCATCACGGGATTGGTTGGTATATGGTTTGTAGACAATAGTTGCTTGGGATGTTTGATATTGTACAAGAGCTAATCCCCAACATATTATGGCTAGTGGGTGATCATAAGACACTTAACATGTGTGTATAAGGTACTGATGAATTTGATGGTTACTTGAGTAGACCAGGTTTATGAGTTGTTATTATTGATATCGTGATTGTGATTGTTAAATTCAATCCTTGGTGGGCCTAGCAAAAAGTAAAAAAAAAATGGCTTATCTTCTATTGATATCTACTTACTTATGTATTTAAGTCAAGGTGTAACTTATTATAGTTAAGTCATCATTTTGTGACTTGGTTAGTGCTTGTGGTCATGATCTTGACTTAGTATATTGTCTATATGAACTTCAACTTGATTGTATTTTTGGTGTTGTTTGAAAAAGGCTACAAGATATATATATTTTAGTAAAGGTAATGGTTAGCTCTGCTTGATTGTACTTGTTTACTAAGTTATGACTATTTTTTCACATTTATTATCGGACTCGGTATGGACTTGAGTATTTTATAATAAAATTATGTTTATCAAAATTATTGGCGTGGTTAAGATTGATTAAGTAAAGTATTGAAGTAAATTGAAGGGATATCAAAGGTGGGGATTTGCCATAGTTATTTTTATTAAGTCCTTAATTTTCTAGATGTTAAATGCTTAACTAGAGGTAATGGAAGTAATGAGAAATTATATGGTGTGAAAGTTGACTCATGGGTTAGTGAAATTGGTATAAGGATTTTCACGAGGAATGAGACGATTAATAGGAGAAAGTAGGGGTGGCAAAATTAGTCCAAACCCATTTAGCCCACTCAACCCGCCCAACCCGCTCATGTTTTAATGAGTTAGGCTAGAGTGATTTTGAAGATGGGCTGATTTGGGCTAGCCCAAGTGAACCCATCAAAAATCATCAACCCAAATGGGCTCATAAAGATGCCCAACTTTGATCGATAAAGATGTTTAATCCTAATATTTATAATTTAACTTTTAATATTTTTAGTTGCTTCAATTATATTCTTTTTTCATCTTGAAATAATTGTAGTAATAACTTAGTTTTTGAATGCAGAAAAATAATTTTTTTCTTACACCATCTCCCTACTCTACCCCATAAAAAATTAAATATTTTCGAAAATTTATTTTATTAGAAAAGTCAATTTTTTCCCACCCTCTAGCCCGACCAACCCTAGCCCCCCTCCCTCCCTAAAAAATTAATATTTTTAATTTATAATTTTAAGAAAATATTTTTTTTCTTACACCATCGCACTACCCTAACCCCACCTTCCTACTTCAACCCTTACCAACCTCCACCCCATAAAAAAACTTAATTTAAAAAAAATCAAAGTCATTTTTTACCCCAACCAATCCCTACCCCCAACCTTTCTCAAAAAAAAAATTAAATAAAAAATAAATTCTTACACGATCCCCTTACCCCCAGCCCCCTAAATATGACCCTCTACCCTACCCCCCTAAAAAAAATTAAATTTTTCTTAAAATCTTTTTTTTACCAAAAAAAAAAAAAAAACTTTTTCTTACCCCCACCCCTCCCCCCTCCCTACCAAGACCCACCCCTCCCCCTTCTCCTAATAGTTAATTTTTTAATTTACATTTTAGAAAAAATTTTAAAAACTTTTTTTTGAGCCCACCCCACCCTTACCCACCCACCCCCCAAAAAAATCTTTAAAATTTATTTTATAAAAAAAAATATTTATTTTTTATTTCCACCGCTCATATCTTATTCGTTATCATTATTTTGTGTTATATATATATACAAATGCTTTTATTAATTTTTTTTAGTTTTCATATGTTATTTTTACGTGAAAACAATAATATAAAGCTATAAATATAAAGAGAAAATTAAAAATATCATTCCAACATAAATTGCTACTAGAATGGTAACTTGTTCAATAATGGGTTGAGTTGGGCTGATTGGGCTATAACCCATTTTTTAGCCCATCTTGGCCCAACCCATCTTAGGTCATCTATATTTTGGGTGGGTTGGGCAATGACCCATTTATTGCTTTATCCCATTTTGACCCATTCAAATTTGGCCTACCTGCTCATTTGCCACCCCTAGGAGAAAGATATAAATTAATAAGACTATATAAGTGCATGTTTATTTTGAATATTTATGTGATTTTTCTGTGATATAATTTAGATCGATTGATGATTTCTACCAGTACGTGTTATTTGTAATGGTGTTATACTTGTTATATCCTATCCGAGGTATAGCCTATTGTAGGATTGATTCAAGTTTAAAGTCTTGATGCGAATAGAGATCTTCAACAACTTCTGTCTTTTTATTTATATGGTGGAAGCTGGGTGTTATTCTTCTTCTTGTCTTGTAGCAGTTCTTTCACACGTCTAGATTAGGTCCTCAAAAATGTATCCTTTATTCTTCATAATTTGGAATCATGTAATATTTAGTTGATTTTGAGATCTTTAATAAGATTTTCTATAACTTCCTCATTTATTTTTGAATGAGTGGTAAGAAATCTCCTATCTAGGTGGATGAGAGTAGGTGCATGCACAATCCAGTTAGTTGGGTCATGACACTGATCAAAATTAATTTCACAATATAACTTACATGATTGATTTCACTAAATAGATCTCTTTGTAAATTGCATAGAAAAAGATAACAGTGAGTAATTGTTATATTACTTAGCTTTAATTTTGTAAAAATATTTGATATATATATATATATATATATTTTATTTTGTTTATGTTATTCTATTGAAGATATGAATAATTCTTAAAGCAAGTTATCAAATTATGAATACATTTACTTGATTGATTCAGATACCACACACACAATATTTTAAAATAAGAAATATTTTTCTTATTTAAATATGGGCAAGATAAATGTTACTATAATTTCTGGTAGTACTAATTTGATTTAAGGCTTTGGAAGAGACATTATAATTTTGCCTAAGAGAACTAAACTCATTATAAATAATGTTATATTTTTTTCTAACTTCCAGAGAAACTAGTTGAGTTTTAAATGTATCCATGAAAATAGTTATCATATGAAGTCAATGGATGAGTTTTATGACAATTTCTTCTGTCATTACAGAAAGTATCAATGGTAAGGTATAAGAACCTCATTCATCATAGGTTAGACAATCAATCCTTTAGTATGGGAGTGCATTAGACATGAACTAAGGTCATACAATACCCCTACATAAAGTTAAGTTGGAACTATTCTTACCGATTGACTTTCGAGCTAAGTTTCAACAAAGGTCAACTTTAAATGAGAACTATTCCTAGAATATAAAGAGTTGTGGGTCCCAATACCCACCAAATTAAATATCTTTGAATCTTCTTTTGAGTGTCTTTAACCACTCATTAATTCGCTTCCAAAGTAAAAAGCCATGGCCATTTTACTGAAGACTGACTGTGCAAAAAAACTATTATTGTTGTAGCAAAGATTTGCTGCTACAGTGATGGAAAGGTTCTCTAGCAATAAATAGGCAGTAAATAAGCTGATTTTGATGGATTTTGGGTTTTTAACTCAAAAACTTTATTTCAAAGCCCTAAGAAGGCATTTTCCAACTTCTAGGGTAGAAATTCTTTGTTGTGGTAAGTTACTTCATCATCTTCTTCATTGTTCAATCCAATAAAATCTTAGAATTATCAGAATTATCTTTAATAGTGAAATTCTTGAGATTAAAACCCTAAGTTCATCATATTTTAGGAAAAATCTATGGGTTGGGATAATATCACCTAGAATTACTTCTATATTATTAACTAACAATTCTTAGCATGTATTAGCAATTCTTAAACATGAAATTGGTGGTTGGTGACCTTGAATTCGCTAAAAATGAAATCTTTAGCTTTAATACTTCATTAATAGAGATGGGTTGAGTATGATAGTATTAGCTAATGGTTATTTACCCTTGGACAGTGTTTTAGAATATGACTAAGCATAGAATTAATGGGTTGAATTCCCAAAGTATTTATTCAAAGAGTAATCGATTAATTACTCCTATAATTATTTGATTTCTATATGATTGGCCTAATGGAAACATGAAGGAAAGGAAAGAGCAACCTTGGTGTGGCTTGCTTATTTCAAGATCTTTGGCCGAGGTAGGTTATATTTAATGTGTAGTAAACTTTGATTAATTGTATATAATTACTATATTTTGATGGGAGATGTCAAGTCTAGGCATATGAAAAAGGAGATTGAATGAATAAACTATGGAATTAGTATAATAAGGGTCTAATTGAGTTTTATTATGTTTTTTGTGTATTCCTTGATGGGTGTTTGCATTTGTATGACTTAGTTGATGATTTATAATGTTTAATATGTGAAGATTAATAATAGAGGAATTAATTGAACCTATAATATATACAACTAGTCTTTAATACCTTAAAAGGGGTGAATTTGATATTGTATGTTTTTGACATATGAGATATTCTTATTGAAAGATAGTTAGGAGATTGGATCGTGATAAGAGAATGCGGTGTTATAATTTACAAACCTAAATTCAAGTTTGCTAAGTTCTAGAAAATAAGATATATAAAGTTATATGACTTGAGCTGGAGTTTAAGTTGAATAGAGCTGTGAGATCGAATAATTGGCTAATGGAATAGTGTCTTAAACAGTGACAACTTGAGTGTAAGAGTTACTAGTTAGTAACTGAATTTGCATGTTTCAGTATGAATAAAAGAGAGTTATATTGGTGAATGTAATAGGATATTAAATTAAAGCGTAGATATCGATCTTGGTGGAATACCTAACTAAAATAGATACTTGATTGATTGATATTCAAACGTGTTTGTGATTGATGATTGGGTTTGATAGTGCTCATTTGAATAAGTGGTGAATTGGACTTTAGGCATACTTGTGACTTTATGTGTTAGTGGATATTCATTGTTTACCTAAAATGACGAACTTGTTAATTATTGAATGCTAGTTTGGAGTTGAATATGACTTGAGTTGGAGTTTAAGTTGAATAGAGTCGTATGGTCCAATAATTGGCTAATGAAATAGTGTCTTAAACTTAGTGACAACTTGAGTGTAAGAGTTACTTACTAGTAACTAAATTTACATGTTTCAGTATGAATAAAAGAGAGTTATATTGGCGAATGGAATAGGATATTAAATTAAATCATAGACATCAATCTTGGTGGAATGTGCCTTCCTAAAATGGATACTTGATTGATTGAAATTCAAACGCGTTTGTGATGATGATTGGGTTTGATAATGCTCATTCGAATAAGTGGTGAATTGGACTTTAGGCATACTTGTGACTTCATGTGTTAGTTGATATTCATTGTTTACCTAAAATGATGAACTTGTTAATTATTGAATGCAAGTTTGGAAGTTGATGACTATAATGATAAGGACCTTGTTTGATATACAAGTTTGATTGATTTATCTCATTTTGTGATTTTACTTATTTATAGTATTGATTGTTGTTGTGAGGTGTACTTTTAAAGGTTGATCATCATGGAATTTATAGATTTTAAGGATGAAAGGGTGGAAATATTGGAATAATAGTGGTATAACACTTGATTTGGAATAAGGACGGACACTAGTTGTTTGGGATTAGGTGTCACACTAACACTGATATTTGGATTGCCTACCACATCGGTATTGGTACATGAACTGAGCTCGTCCCTTATTGGTCATAACTGAGGGTCCTTGCTAACCCTAATATGTATGTACATTATTATTTAGAGAGTTTAACGGTTCCTTGAGCTATATTATGTTTCCTTATGTGGACCAGTTATATGATTAGATATTATGGTTTCTTGAGTTGACCAATTATGTTAATGGTTGTGATATTGTATTGTAGCAAAGTGTGAATATAAGGTATGTCCTGAATTGTGTCTAAATCTTATTCTTTTGTGTGTATAGTTATACATGTGATGTTTATTAATGTTTTATTAAATGTCTTGATTGTTACAATTTTGATGATTAGTGGTAGTGGAATAAGCAGCGAGGTCTATAACAAAAGAGGACTAATGATATAGAGAAGTGTAGAGTTGTTATAACAAGGTGAGTTTTCAAGAGTCGTGGGTTAGATTGACAAAATGGAATTGTGTTAGTTAGTCACACTCTGAGGTAAATTGATAATGCTATAATAAATGAAAGGTGATATGCTTGTCATGATTTTTTTATATGTAGGGGGGACGTGGACAGTATGTGGGATAGGGCGGCTAGGTGCATCAGGGAGAATGCAAGGGAGGTGTTGGGAGTCTCTAGGGGCCAGGCCGGGCATCATCGGGGGGATTGGTGGTAGAACGATGAGGTAGAGAAGAAAGTGGGGACCAAGAAAGAGGCGTATGCTAAGTTGGTTGAGAGTAAGGACGAAGAAGAGAAGCGGGTAAACAGGAAAGAGTACAAGCTAGCTAGGAAGGAGGCTAAGTCAGCAGTCACGGCGATAAAGAAGGCCGCTTTTGAGAGCTTGTATGCAGGGTTACAGGAGAAAGGAGGGGAGAAAAAATTGTGTAGACTCACTAAGGCTAGGGAGAGGAAGGGTCATGACCTCGACCAAGTGAGGTGCATTAAGGGGGAGGACGGTAGAGTGTTGGTGGAGGACGGCCACATTAAGAATAGATGGAAGTTGTACTTTCGTAGGCTCTTGAATGAAGAAGGGGATAGAGCTATTGTGTTAGGGGAATTGGAGCACTCAGAGGAGTGTTGGGACTTTAGTTATTGTAGACGTTTTAAGGTAGAAGAGGTTAGAGAGGTTGTTCGCAGGATACGGAGGGGTAGGGCGATGGGGCCGGATGAGATACCGGTGGAATTTTGGAAGTTCGTTGGAGAGGCTGGTGTAAGGTGGCTGACTGGATTATTTAACGAAATCTTCAAGACGGCGAAGATGTCAGAGGCATGGAGGTGGAGTGCCATGATCCCTCTCTATAAGAATAAGGGTGACATCCAGAGTTGCAATAACTATAGGGGATTAAGTTATTGAGTCACTCTATAAAGATTTGGGAGAGAGTGGTCGAGGTGAGGCTGAGATGGATAGTGTCTATTTCGGAAAACCAGTTTGGATTTATGCCTGGCCGCTCGACGACGAAGGCAATTCACCTGGTACGGAGGCTAGTAGAACAGTATAGGGAAAGGAAGAAGGACCTGCACATGGTGTTTATTGACCTGGAGAAGGCATACGACAAAGTCCCCAGGGAGGTGCTATGGAGATGCTTGGAGGTGAGTGAAGTCCCGCTGGCATATATCATAGCAATTAAAGATATGTATGATGGAGCGAAAACTCAGGTGAGGACAGCGGGAGGAGACTCCGAGCATTTCACTGTCTTGACAGGATTGCATCAGGGATCTACCCTTAGTCCCTTTTTGTTTGCTTTGGTGATGGATGTGTTGACGCGGCGTATTCAAGGGGAGGTGCCGTGGTGTATGCTTTTTGCAGACGATGTAGTTCTGATTGATGAGACTCAAGGGGGAGTGACTGACAAATTGGAGGTATGGAGACAAACTCTTGAGTCTAAAGGGTTCAGGTTGGGCAGAAGCAAGACAGATTATTTGGAATGCAAGTTTAATGATGTGAGGCTGGAGAATGAGGTGGTAGTGAAGCTGGAATCACAAGAGGTATGTAAGAGGGACAGTTTCAAGTATCTCGGGTCCGTGATCCAGGGTAACGGTGAGATTGACGAGGATGCCTCGCACCGCATTGGGGCGGGTTGGATGAAGTGGAAGCTCGCGTCGGGGGTGTTGTGTGATAAGAAGGTGCCGCCCAAGCTTAAAGGCCAATTCTACAGGGTGGTAGTCCGTCCGGCCATGTTGTATGGAGCGGAGTATTGGCCAGTTAAGAACTCCCACATCCAAAAAATGAATGTGGCGGAAATGCGGATGTTGCGCTGGATGTGTGGGCTGACTAGAGGGGATAGAGTTCAGAATGAGACTATCAGGGAGAAGGTTGGTGTGACTCCAGTGGAGTGCAAGATACGGAAAGTCCTATTGAGATGGTTCGGACACGTGAAGAGGAGGGGCATGGATGCCCCGGTTCGTAGGTGTGAGAGGCTAGCGTTGGATGGTTTTAGGCGGGGTAGGGGTAGGCCGAAGAAGTACTGGGGCGAGGTGATTAGGCGGGACATGGAGCAGTTACAGCTCACCGAGGACATGACCCTAGATAGGAAGGTCTGGAGGACGCGAATTAGGGCAGAAGACTAGGGCCAGTTTGGCTATATATATATATATATATATATAAATATATATATATATATGTTATGATTCCGTGTTCCATGTTTTATTACGAATCTGGGTGCTCTCCTCTATATTCTATGACTTATGGGTGCAGTATTTATGTTATGAAATCTTGTTCTGTGCTTTACTATGTATTTGTGTGGTTTCTCCTGTCCTGAGCCGGGGGTCTATCGGAAACAGCCTTTCTACTTCTTTAGAGGTAGAGGTATGGACTGCGTACATCTTACCCCCCCCAAGACCCCACTAGGTGGGAATACACTAGGTTTGTTGTTGTTGTATATGTTTCTATATGTTTCAAACCCTAGTTGGATAATGATACCTACCCAGTATATTTGGTTGTAATGATACTATATTTATTATATTTTCTTTTCGGGCATATAACCATGTTTAGGTTAGTTGGAATTTCTATCGGTGTAACGGTGACTATTCGTTAGCAGCTCCCGTCGTTTTACTCTTACATAGATGATATATATTGAGTCATCCTTTATTTGTTAGTGATCTTGTACCTGGTTAGACTACATTCTAGAGAGTTGTGTAACTAAATTTCATAATGTACTTTGTAATGAATTTTATTTTAAAAGAAAGTTTTATTATTTACTAATTCCTAAGGTTTTAATAATATTTTCGGCAACGTTTAAAGGTTTGGTGGTAAGAGTTCTCCTATCTAGGATAGAATTGGGTAGGTCCCGACATGATTCGTGTTTTGGATTGTGACAAGTTGAATCTTAAATATCTTGGTATTTCCAAGAATGTCTTTGGGCGGATATGTGTTATAGAAAAGTTTCATGATTTATCTTCTGGCTTGTATTGGACAAAGATTAGTCCAATTGAGGCACATTGTATAGCAAATAGGAAGTTTACTAATTTCAATACTTTTGAACTTTGGCACAATCGATTGGGATATCGTGAATCTACAATGATGAGATAAATTATAGAAAATTCAAATAGACATCCATTAAAAAAATTGAAGGTTCTTTCAAATAATGAATTTTCTTGTATTGATTTATCAAGGCAAGTTAATGGTGAGACCATTACCAACTAATATTAAGATTGAGCCCCTTGCGTTCTAGGAATGTATACAAGGGGTATTTATAGACCTATTCACCCACCTAGCGGATTATTTAGATATTTCATGGTCTTAATAGATACTTATTATAGATGGTCTTATGTATAACTTAAACATTTAATGATTATTTTTTATCAATTGACATAAAAGTTGAACATCTTATAACTCATGTTCACACTCAAAATGATCTTGCCGAGTCATTAATTAAAGAAAAAATTACTCAAATCTCTATTTGAGAAAAAACAATTTACGCAAAACTAACCCACTTTTTTCTACCTAAAATGGCCAGTCGGCCATACTATTTACTAAAAACTTAGCGCCGACTGCCATCAATTTTCAGTTGCCTCATGTTAGTATGTTATGGGAGTAGATTGCCACTGTCAGGCCATTTAGCCATCTGGCCATTTCTTAAATTATAAAAAATCTCTTCTACTATTTTTTGTGCTATTTATTTTAAAAGAAAAACTTTTCATTATTTATATTTGTTGTTGCTTTTATTGAAATTTTTTCTTCTCTAATTGTTTCATTTCTTTTATGGAAAAAATGACTATTTACGTTGTTTTATTTTTTTTGTTTATAATTTTATTTATTATATGGTGAGAACATATGAATCAAATAAATATTGATATTGATACATCTTTAACTAGTAATTATTCAGAATATATAAGTCTAAATAAAACAAAAGAAAACGCACAAAGATTAGCCTACCCAATTACCTTAATATCTAGTATTGAAGCAAAATTAATAATCCATTTAAAATCTAGAAGAATGAGACACATACCACCTAATTATGATAAAATCAAATTTAGATACCCACCAAAATATTATAAATATGGTTTAAATGAATAAAGTACAAAAATACAAAGAATTAAAATAAATTATTTCTAAAAAACGTAAAGAATTAAAAATAAGAATAGAAAGACTATATTATAATATATTTGTCGGAGTTAGTAAAAACTCAATAAATGCAGAAAAAGATGAAATATCAAATTTAGAATCACAAATAGATAGTTTAGAATATATATATATATATATATATATATCAACATGAACTATTTACAATAAAATGAACAAAGAAGAATTTATAATAGATGAAAAAATATATGAAAATCACGAAGGATTAAAAATAAAAATAGTATTTTCTAATCTAGGAAGAAGATAAAAGAAAAGGTGAACATTTATATCTAATGCTAGAAAAAGAAGAATTAAAATTAGAAGATAAATTGGCAGCTATGGTGGAATAGAAAAGGAAAATGAAGAAATAGATAGAAAAAAGGAAATAGAAAAAAAAATAAAACAACAAACTACAGAAGAAATACGAAAAATAGAAGAAACTAAAAATAGTAGGATTGTTGAATTAGAAAAAGAACTATAAATGATAAAAGATCTGTATGAAAAAAGACAGAAAGAAAAAGAAGAAAAAGATAAAGAACAAAAATTATTAAATGAGATAAATCAATTTAAAGAAAAATTAGAAATAGACAATAAAGAAATAGAAACCAAGGAATTATAAATTAATACAATAGATGTTGAAGAAACAGATAATTATGATTCGGAAGATAGTGAAACACATACAAAAATCTTAACAAATACAAAAAATTTAGGAATCAATGGAAAACAAGAAGTAATTAATGAAGAAAACTTAGAAAATATAAACACGAAAATAAACACTCTTGATAAAAAAGAAGACGAAAATATAATACCTAGAATATCAGAAATAAGAAAACCTACATATTATAAAAATAAGTTTAAAAGATATAATCTAAAGAATGAATATGACAAATGGACACCAAAACAAATAGTTAATAAAAATTATAACTTTTTAGACTTAGATTGTGTGTTAGATACACAAAAAATAATACAATTATGGATAGGATATATGACAAAATAATTATTAGATAATAATATAAACGTAACAGATGCACCAGAATATATAGAAAGAACACTAATAGGAACAGTGAAATTATGATTTTCAAATTTAACTGAAAATAGCAAAAAGGTATTAAGAACTAATAAACTACGGAAGGAACATCATCAACAACTAAAACTAAATTAATACCTATAGAATTATTAAAAAATATGAAATAGCTATAAAAGACGAATTTAGCAGCATGACAACAACAAAAGAAGAACAAAATGAAGAGAAAGATACAAATAGAAATTTAATGTTAAAATTAGCAATATGTAATATGTGCTACATAGATGAATATACTTTCGCATTTAAAGAATATTATTATAAAGGAGCATATAATTACAGAAGAAAGTAAAGAAATAAGAAAATTATATTTTAATAAATTACCTAAACCATTTAGTTCAAAAATAATAAAAAGTTGGGATGAAACAAAAATAGTAGATACTCTAGGAGCAAGAATAAAATTTTTACAACAATGGTATAGAAACCTATGTGAAAAATATAGAAAATAAATAAAAATGGAAAAAAAATTAAGAAGAAATTTAGCATGTTGCAAAGATAAAATAGCACCTCAATTTGGATGCGAAGAAAGATATTATAAGAAAAGAAAAAGGCATAAGAAATATAAAAAATACAGAAAATCAAAATATAAGTATAAGAAACCAAGAAAAAGATATTATGTAAAAAATTATAAACATAAAAGACCATATAGAAAAAAGAAATCTATAAAGGAATGTACTTGTTATAATTGCGGGAAATTAGGACATTTAGCTAGAGATTGTAAATTACCTAAAACCCCAAAAAATAAACAAATATAAAAAATAAAAATAGAAAATACAGAATATATGCAGATAGATTATATAGATTAGGAATTAGGAAGTGAAGACAGTATATATGAAATTTCAGAGAATGAAACAGATTATGAAATAGAAGATAATGAAATAGATAGTGAATTAGACAAATTAAATGACTGAAGAAGATATACAAATAAAACAAATGACTGAAGAAGATATAAAAATAATAACAAAAGAAGAATATTTAAATAACGAAGGAACAAATCAAAAAATAATATTTGATAACAATGTATTTGATGAAATAAAAGGAAAAGAGTTAGACTTAAGTGTAGAAAAAATATTTAAAATACCAATAATAAAAAATATATTCACTAGGAAAAAGGAAGAATATTACGTAGTAAGTCAAAAGGAACATGTAATAGACTGTAGATATGCAAAAGGAAAAGCTAGTATACCACTAGTAACAAAAAGATTAATTACTAAAAAATAAACGATATAAAAAGTAGAGGAGACCCAATAAAATATATATACCTTGGAGGTATAGAGATATTAATAAAAGCATGTTTTAGAGAAGGAATAGATACATCAATATAATTATATTTAGCAGATGATAGAATTATAAGACCTATAGAAAAAAGCATAATAACAGCGATAAAAGGAAATTTAATATACCAAAAATTTAAATTTATAATAAGTGCAAATTATTCAGTAGCAATAACAGATAAAAATATAGATAAATCATTAGTATTATATTGGAAAATATCAAGAATAGAACTAACTCCAGGAAATAAAATATTTACAGCAAAATGTAAAAATCTATATGTATTAACAACAAAACATAAAATAACGGGAAAAAATAAAATTAATAAAATACAAATAGAAAGTCTTTTTGAACAATTCGTAAAAATAATTGATAATAATGATTATAGTTACGGAAATATAAACATAGAAGAAGATTTAGAAATAATAAATGATAGAATAAGTACAACAAAAAGAATAGCTTATGAAAAACCAGAATCATCAAATTCATCAAAAAGAACAATTTATGAAACAAGTTCAATAGTTAATTTAAATCAATATTACATAATAGGAACAATAAACGAAAAAGAATATTTAATACTCTTAAAAACAGGACAAGAAGAAAATTATATAGCAAAATATCTAGTAAAAACGAGAAAATAAAATCTGATAATAATATATGCCAGATCTACCAAGAAGCTTAATAAACACTAAGAATATAGCAGAAAATAATAATAATAATAATAATAGGAGTTAGAAAAATGAAAATGAAATTTGAAATAAAGGAACAAATGCAAAAAACAGACATAATATTAGGAATTAAATGGCTAGAACAAGTAAAACCATACAATATAGAACATACACAATTATCTATAACATATAACAGGGAAAGATTATTCCTAAGAAGAGCTCTAACATGATATGAAAATATATGTATTAATGAAGATAGTAGTAGAAGGATATTATAGTAGGTATTATATGCCTATGATAGATACAGGAGCAGAAGCTAATTTATGTAGTTATAATTGTTTACCAGAAAGTAAATGGGATAAATTAAAAACACCAATAATAGTTAAAGGATTTAATAACAAAGGAAGCTTAATTACTTATAAAGCTAAGAATGTAAAAACACAAGTATGGGATAAAATATTAACAATAGAAGAAATCCATAATTATGAGCTAACATCAAAAGATATACTCTTAGGAATGCCGTTTACAACACCATGTAAATAGAAAGTAAGAGCAAAAAAAGTCATTAATAAAATAAGAAAGAAAACTGATTGGAAAAGGAAGTGAAAAAATTACACAAAAATTAGAAAATATAAAAAATACTGAAGATACATTAGAACTGGTCGTATTTTCAATAAATAAAAAGGAAATAACTATATTTTCAATAAATAAGATAGAAATAATTAAGAAAAAATTAGAACAATTATATAGTGAAGATCCATTAAAAGGATGGGAAAAACATAAAACCACTATAAAAAATGAATTAATAGATAAAACTAGCATAATAGAAGATGATGCTTTAGAAAAGATATTCAAAACTCTAACTACGCTACACAGACTGATATAATAGAAGATGATGCTTTAGAAAAGATATTCAAAACCCTAACTACGCTTTCAATGAAAGTGGACAGTATGGGTAATGAAATAGAAAAGTTAAAGACTAATGAAGATAAACTGAAGTCTATAGCTACAAATCAGATAACTCAGCAGTGCGTAGAGCTATGTCGATCGGAAGACATTAAAATTTCAGAGCTAGAAGGAGACGTTGGGGCACTCCTTAAAACCCATAATGTTTACCAATCTACTTTTGCAGGTACAAGCAAAGGAGTTATTGGACAAAGATACAGAATATGAACTTAAATAAGACATTTGAAAAACCATTTACACCAAAAATACAAAAAGACCTCTTGAACATACCCCCACAAATTATCACATATCGAGATAGTCTGAACCAAGATAAAAAAGTTTATAACTATACAATCCAAAAATACATAAAAAATATCTACCGAGTACAAACTTTTCTAAACCTTAACCCCAGAGCTACAGATATCAAAGAACCCAACACAAACTATATAACCCAAAGATTACAAGGTCACAACAAGCTAATTGCACTACCCAAAACTAACCCAAGCCTAATAAAAACTTGTTTCGACTATGGATTATTAAATATCATATATACCCAAGATGGAGAAGAACTATCAGCTCTGGAAGAATTACAAAAAATTTTCAACACCTATAAAAGAGTAACCAAAGAAAATCTATTTTATATAAAGTGTTATACTGCACTAGGAGAGATATTATATGATGAGATAAAACCAGTTATACATGTTGTAAAAATAGGATTAACCAGAGATATGATTATACCAGAAGATATTGTGCAGCAGCCAGAGATACCTAGAATCGAAATACCTAATTTTTATGCAAACAAATGACTTATTGGACTAGCTACAATTATTCAAGAACTAGCAAACAATTATACCAATGGAAACCGAATATGGAGCTATTATTCAAGAGATCATCAGATGATTTATTCAAATTCAAAAGAACTACGATAAGCAGATATGAAAGATGTTAGACAATGGATACTGACATTACTAAACCCAGAAAAACATTCTACTGCAAGAGCAATTAAGAGAGGATTTATTTCAGATGGATTATTGACAAGATATTGCAAGATAATTGAACACAAATATCCAGATCATCAATGTTCGAGATGTAATGGAGAAGATAATATTATCCCAAAAGTCCACCTAGAATAAAAGAATCAAGAAGATAAGCATGCCAGCTAGAAAGAAGATAGAAAAACAGCAGATACGACAAGAAGAAGATATCAACGGAAGCAATAATGGTGATAAAAGATAAGCTATTAAATTGTGAAAGCGACATGTAACAAACTTTCTCAATTTTCTACGTAACTTGTAAATTATTGTAAAGTTTTAGTTTCTGTCTTTTAGAAGACTTTTTTGGTAGATAAAGACTTTGTAGACTTTTTAGTCTAGTTTTTAGACTTTCTGTAAATATAGAATAGGACGTAAAGTTAAAAAAAAAACGTGTAAAACATTAGTAAGGACTATGTAAATCATTCATTATAAATGAAGGCATCGAAGGCAGAAAAAGATAAGACTTCATAAGTTGAAGCACAAATACTCTCTCTTGTCCACAACAAATATTTTGCTTATTTATTAAAAAGCAGGTATATTTCAATGGAAAAATCTACGGAGGAACAAAGCTTAGAATTATCAAAACTACCGGAACATATATATTCATTTACTATTATGAATAGCTAAATGCATAAATTCCTAACAATCATGATATGATAAAATAAGTTCATGTTTGTTGCTTTATAGTAGAATTATTCAAAAAATAGCATGTTAGGAAGTTTATTAGCAAAGTGGAAAAGGAGCAAAACCCCTAAGAACTATGCCATCCTAAAGGTGAAACCGGTGAGACAAGAAAGCCGTGATAGGAGAGTAACCAAAGTAGAGGCGTTGTTTAAGGGAAAAGTATCCAGATTACCATGTTAATAGTGACCAAAAATATGTTATTTAAGAATAATCTAGTATATAGCAATCTAAAGTGATCATATTTTGTTATGTGCATGATTGAAGGAAATATTTTGAAAATAGCAATTTTATTAAAAATGAATAATTATTTATCTGACAAAATGGTAGATAAATTTAAAATACTTATTTTATATGTACTTAAGGATATAGAAATAGTGGGTATAAGAAAAATCATATTGGAAAAAATATTTGATAGATATTTTATGACTAGAATTAATTATATACCACACCTACCGAACTACTCTTATAAATACTTACATGCCAAACCCACACACTAACTATGATAAATTATGTATATTTAGAATTTTGGAAAAAAGATATGAGAAACATACAATTAGTAGAAAAATAAATAAAAACAAATTTAGACAAATACATGGAAACTAAAGATGTGAAATATATAGAATTCCTTAATGAAAATATGCAAGAACTACTTAGACTAAAACAAACAACTGAAAAATATTATGAAAAAAGCATTTAATCAAGCCTAAATGACAGAAGTTATTAAAATACTTGTTTTATATATACTTATAGATATAGAAATTATGGACATTAAGAAAATAATATGGGAAAAATTACAAGATTATGAAGAGGAAGAATCATTAAACAGTATAGAAAACTTACACATATATTATGAACAACAATATTATTTAGATTCAGATGGATATTATACAGACTAAGAATGTCAAGATATATTAAGAAAATTAGAGCAAACCAAGACGACCTACATAAAGAAATAAATTATAGAAAACAAATTAGAGAAATAATGGAAAATCTAATAGAAAAATTAAAATGGATAGACGAAACCTTAAAAAATCTAGAAAAAAGCAAAGATAAAAGTTTAGATAGTTTAAAAAATTCATTAAAAAGAGAACAAGAAGAAATAGTTAGTAGCATAAATAACCTCAAACAAGATATTAAATATAGTACAAATAGAATAGATTATTATACCTTTACTTTATAATAAAATGATAAACTACGAATATCTAAAATATTGGAAACAAGAAATAGAAGAAATAAGATTAACAGAAAACCTTATAAAAATAAATTTAATTGAATACCTTAAAACAAAAGATGTAGAATATTTAGAATATCTTAAAAATAATATAGAAGATTTACAAAAACTAAGAGAAAAAATTAAAGAATATTATAGTAAAGCATTTAATCAACTACCATTTAATCACCCCCCAAAATATGAATATTAGTAAAATTGAATATATTAATAAAATACATGAAAATAAAAAAGACAAGAACGAAGAAAAACAGTTAATGAATATTACTACAAAGAATTTAACAATTACATAAATTAATGGACACATCTTATGAAAAGAATAAATCATTAAAAGAAATAGAAACCCAACTATATAGTTTATACCTAGAATACAAAAGGTTACATAATACAAACGAGGATCCTAAAACACTAGATAATTTAGTTACGATAATATCTAATCTAGAATATGAATTAATAAAACATCTTAAGTCAAGAAGATAAAAATGAAAATTATTCCAATCAATAATATTCACAAAATACATAATATAAAAATAAATAAATACGCACGTATTTATTATCTAGTAAACTTACCGTGCCTAGTCCACACCCCCCAACAAAACATACCAATTTATACCATATTGACACACATTTATATAATATTTATACAATATTGCTACATGCTTACATACCATTTATACAATGTTGATACATTACATAACTATCAATACATCATCGATACATGTTTATACACATAATACAAGATGGATATATGCCATATACACTACATAACTATTTTTACATCATAAATACATGTTTATACATTATTTATATGATATCTATACACATTTATGCATTATTTATACAATATTAATATATTAAATATACACTATAGAACTATTTAAACAATATTGATACATTACATATGCAATATATATATATATATATATATATATATATATATATACACATACATACACACACACCATTTACAACATTGATACATGATAAAAATGGCATGGAGAATCTTTTGAAAAAAAAAGGAAAATTTTTTTATATGAAAAAAACGAGGCAAAAAAAAAAAATTTTTTTTTGTTAAAAAATTAACACTGGAAAAAAAAGGGCCTAATGGCCTTGGGCCGAATTGAGCTCTGTTGAGCCCATGACCTCCCCCCCCTTTTTTTCCTGTAAATAGAAAGTGGGGCACTTTTTTTGTAAACTTTTTATTTTCTGTATATAAATGAAAATTTTCCTTTATTAAATGTATGTAATTGATAGCAAGACCATTGCTTATGAAAACTAAGTAGCACGCCTTTGTTTGGGGTAATGCAATTCTCCATGCTGTGACATTTGTTTGTCTCAAATGGACAAATTATAATAACTTTTTCTCAGTCACAATTGGTTTTGGGTCAAGAGTGTAATATATCTCATCTGAGAATTTTTTAAAGCATTGCATATGTGCCTGTAGTGCTATCATATCGCACTAAGGTGGGCCCCCAAAGAAGGTAAGAAATATATGTTGGGTTTGATTCACCCTCTATTATTTGCTAGCTTAAACCATTAACTGGGTATATGTTCACTGTTCGATTTGAAAATTGTCGGTTTGATGAGACACCCAAAATTAGGGGGAGAGAATAGTGAAATCAAAAATGAAATTTTATGGAAAAATCTATCACAGTCTTATCTTATCCATGTGCTTCTATTTGTGAGTAAAAAGTACAAAAAATTATTCATTTGTAGAAAATTGCAAATCTAATGCCAAACGCATTTACACAATACAACTAGCAGCGGATAAATTCCGAACATATAACAAGATAGAATAGTGTTTCGAACATATAACAAGATAGATAAATCAAATGCCAAGAGGAATCTAAGAATCCAAAATGCAATCCACCCACACTTTGTTGTCCACAATAACCGCTAAGCAAGCCAAACATCAAACTAAGTTGGGATATGCCACCGTGATTGTGAAATAACAATGACAATGTGAACCATTCAATTATAAAAATATGGAACGAAGCTGATGGAATGCCAAGTTTTTTAAAGAATGGAAGCTCATTACTTCACCGTGGACAAATCGGATCACCTAACGCTACACATAGGTAAAAGAAGTGTCTTTAAATCCTATATTATAAAATAACGTAGCGTCCTAGGATGGATAATGGGCTGAGCTCTAGCATGTAACTTAGGGAAGGGATAAAATAATTCCATGATAAATCAGTCCAAAATTATTCTAAAACCATATGCACACAATGATATATATATATATATATATATATATATATATATATATATACAACTTTAACCATCCTAAAAACACTCACAGGCTATATGGGTCCGGCTCCCCTACCAGAAGGTCCCCAGTGCATGTTATCCACACAAACTAGAGAAATCTGCAGAAGGTCCAGATCCACCAAGGCTCCAACCATTCCAAAAAATATAGATATATAAAGTGTGAACTATGCACACGGCTTCCAAGGCCCCCACACAACAAACGTGGTTTCTATCATCGGTCCCCTGGACCTCCACCTTCCATGGCGAGCTACACAACCCCCTTTGAGCCCAAACTAAAATCATTTACGCATTCCCATCCATTAACCGAGAAATTTTTTAAGTAGGAATTTACCGTTAGTATCACCATACCAAATATTTAGCTTACAAGCCAACTCTATTATGCCATTCCAAAATAATTTAGGCAAAATAACTCCAATGTTTTAAAATTATAAATCAATCAATGGATACCAAGGCCTTTCAAAAATTGTGTTAAGTTTCATTAACCTTTTATGAAATGTAAGGTTCCAAAAGTGAGTTCAATTATGCAAGCATCCATGTTTCCAAAATCAATTATACAAGTTGGGTTAGGGGTAAAGCCAATTCCAAATCATTTAAGCCATAAAGGTTGGGGAAACCCATGTTCCCCTTGCCAATTCCCATGCCCATGCATATATTCAGTTCAAAACCGCAAGATAAATAATAGATAACCAATTCAAAACCATGGGAAAAATATTTAAACACTTACTATCAAAACACTCAACCCATTAAAACTATGAAAATATCAAGCCATTGTATGCCATTATGGAAATACAAGTTTAGGGAGAGATACATGCCTGAGATATCAAGAGTTATAGAGAAGAAACCAATCTTAGGGCCCTAGATGGTTAACCTTGAAAAAAGGTTGAGAAACCTTAGTTGTTCTTGATTTAGGGAATTTAAGAGAGTAAAGAGTAGTTTATGATTATTAAAGTGATGAAATAACCCTCCTTAGGTGTTTTATGGTTGTGGGTTTTAATTGGGAAAAAAGAGAAATAACCAAGGTTCCCCAATTAAAACATAGGAAAACAGTTAACAGCCGTTAGGGTCACGTCACGACTCGTGACGACTGAGTATGAGTTGTTGCCTGGACTCGTACTCTGGGATGTAACTCAAGGCAGCCTTACTAGTTTGGTCATCAGTCATACCCTACGACTCATCACTGTACCCTACAACTCATGGAGTCTTAGTCATTACCAAGACAACAACTTAGGATAATTCACTAGTTTAATCACAAGTCCCACCCTATGACTTGTGACCTCACCTTACGACTCGTTAGGTCCAAGTTATGACCTCAGCATAAACCTTAGACAACTTACTGATCTAACAACTATTAAAGCCGTACGACTCATGAGGAGTCTTCACGACTCATCACCTAAGTCGTACCCTGACAGTGAGCTCAAAACTCTAAAATATTTCAGAGGCAAAAATTTAGGATATTACATTACCCTCTTCTCCCAGGATCATTCATCCCCTAATAAGGAGTTAAGGTATCCAGTACCATGATTGTAAGACAGGAATAAAATCATATAACCTTTACCAAAGTCAGAAAATAAAGAGTGTAGGAAAACACATACCTTAAGCATAATTATCCAACCCGAGGAACGAGAATGGATACTTGGACTTCATGTCCTTTTCAGCTTCCTAAGTAGCGTTTTCAACCTTTTGGTTCCTCCATAGAATCTTCATCAAAGCGGCATCCTTAGTCCTTAAATGGCGAACTTATCTATCCAAAATCTCCATTATGAGTTCCTCATAATACACTGAATCTGAAATACCAACACTCTGTAACACCCTAAAAATGAGTCCCAAGATGTTACATGGTGCTCAAGACTACGAGTAGTCTCAAGCTAACCTTGTAATCCTTTTACTAGATCTAAAACTCATAATAAAGAAATATAAACATATAATCAATGCTGGAATACTGAATTCTATCTAATCTAAACTGGAATTAACTGAATAAAATATCTGAGAATACTTGACTTAAAAGTCTGGACAATCAACACTGGAAATCTAAATTATAACTAGCAGTTTGACAAGCCTCTACTGCTAACAACCAGAGAGCTGTTGGGACAGAACCCTGCTGACTCAATCTGACTAAAAATGACTGAACAAGCTACTTTAATAAACTGAAAGTCTAAATAACTAGGTCCCAAAACTGCGAGGACTCACCAACTATCGATATGTAGATAGAGATGCTTATGGTCGATCACACTGATGGAACTCAGCACCTAAACCTACATTATTAAACAATGTAACACATAGACATATATGTGGATCAGTACTTTTGGAATGTATTGAGCATGTAAGGGTGAATGCATTAGTAAAATAATATCTCAATTTTCATAAAAATTTATGAAAGAATGCATGCTAAGTGTAATGACTCACATTAGCTTGGATAACTAAAACATGAAAATCGTAAATCATAAAAGATAAAGCATACTGTGTAATTCTTGTGAGACATCACATTTAGTTCTAAAAGTTGTACTTGTATTCTATCTTTAAATCATGTAGTCTAAGTGTAGAAAGGACTCACTTTTATATCTGTAAACTAAAAGATGAAATCTCATGACTAATATCTGATGCACAATAATATCTGAATGAAACTGTGAGCCTTCACACTTAAATTCTAAAGTTTTTCTGTAAGTCTTTGTTGTTAGGCAGGTTCTTCTAATCGACATAAACCATGTGAGCTATCATGGAATCCACCTTCTAGTTCCCCTAAGGGTAAAACCTCACATTGGGGAGATGTGTTATACTCTTACCAGGGAGTATAAATTAGCTAAGTGATCACAATCTGTATCTGTATCCATATACAAATAGAATATAATCTAAATATGTACTTATAATGGCTCATATTTTTAGGGAAGTAGGATGCGTTGAACTCACACATCCCGCTCGGTGCTAAATACTATCTCTTTAATCTGTATGCTCAATCTGTAGGAAATCCACTTTAAAACTAGCATAAGGATTTATAATAAAAACCAGTTATGTATCTGTTTACTGTAAACTGTAATAAAACTGTAACGTGGATTCCATATCTAAGCTGAGAATTAAAAGATCAAATCTTTTCTCAAAATCTGAATATCAACTAATCATAGGTTCTTAAAAGCATTATCTTCTTGAAATATCAATACTCAAAACTTAATTACCCATGCTTTAAACTCATGTGAAATTATCACTAAGTCATGCTCAATAATCAAAATCTTGAAATTTTGTAATAATTCTAGTCAAAATAGTGAAAATTCAATTCTTAATGTATATATAATCACGTCACACATATAAACATACAAAATAAAGATGCAATTCAATATATAAATCATTTGTAACATCATAATCTTCAAATAATGATAATTGGATATGAACCCTAAATTGCAAATCATGTAAAGTCAACTTTAAAAACTAGTCTTGTGCACAAGGATGAAAGGGAGTATCCTTGTTCATAACCCCACATACCTTAATTGATTAAATTGATGAAGACACTTGACTTTGAATCCCTATTTGTGCTCTTGAAGATTGTTTCTTAAAGATCTTAAACTGGGAACCTCGAATTCTTGGTAATCTTGGAAAATAAAAGATGAATTTTTGATTTCTTGAATTTTAAAATTGAAGCTCTACGGTTTCACGGAGAGGAATCTGATGAATAATGAGTATATTTGCTCAAAATACACTTCATCTTCTATTTTTCGTGACTTGGAGACTTGGTAAAAGACTAAAATACCCTTGGGGATTTAAATCCCGTAACTGGAACTCCGATCATGACCTCACCGAGATGGGCTAAATGGGTCATTATGATACCCTCCATGATGCGGTGGAATCGCGGTGACTCACTGAAATTGACAAATGCCTTTTTACACTCCACCGCAATATGGTGGACCTCTTGACGCCATACTCAGTGCGACACGATAGAATCGCGGTGAACTACTGGAATTCCAATCCAAATACCATCCAATCCTAGTCCAAAAAATCCAAAACTTGTTCGAGATATGCTACTACACCCCTGAATATACTTTAACTCAAAAATCATTATCTCGAGCCCCGGAAGGTCAAATTAAAAATCCTTAGAGTTTAAAGGGAGTCGAAAGCGACTAAACCCCTTAACACTTAACTTTATTTTCAGGTTCTAGGTGCTATGGGCACATACTAGGGGCTGAGCTAAACTAGAAAAGTGTGGGGTATTACAATATCTTCCTCTTGGAAACATTCATCCTCGAAAGAGACTAATTAAGCTGAGGTTTCTGAGGAACTGAAATTATATACTAGCATGCACAAATGTAAGGATGACTGCATGGCTAAGCTAGAATCATGGTATAAAATCATAGTTCATGGAGATTAATGGATGAAATCATTCTTTAAAAGCAAATAACTTAAAAATATTACAACTTTGCAATTAACATGGGACACTTGGACTCCATGGATGAAAGGGATCCATGGACGAACATCTAACATACCTAGAATAATGAATTTGGAATGATTGATGGAGAGTTTTTGAGGAATTGCCTTGGATATTAGAGCTAGGGTTTCTTTTCCTGAAAAAAGGGGATCTTTAATTTTGAAGAGGAATTGAATACTGATGACTACTTAGGGTGTTTAGGGATTAAATTTTGTGTTTTAGGTTAATTAGGGTCGTATAAAAAGACCAAATTACCCTTGGATGAATTTAAAAATAGAAGCTGAAAACTGAAAAACACGATTTTTGGCTTTGGCGCGATGCGCCACTGTTGCGCCAAGCCACTGGAAAATGAACAACAGGGATGCGGTGACATCGTAGTAAAGATTTGGATGCCATTTTGTCCATTTACGTTATGCGCCATGATCGTGGAGTTTTACTGGAAATTGAAAAACAGGAATTTGGCTTGCCCCGCGATGCGCCATGATCACGAAGTCACACTAGAAATTGACAATCAAGAATTTGGCTTACTCCACGATGAGCCATGATCGCAGAGTCATAATGGAAATTGAAAATTGTCATTTGGGCTGCTTACGCAACGCGTAGAGGGTTAAAATGATAATATTTTGCGATTGAAACTTAAAATCGCCATAACTTCTTACTCAGTTATCGAATTTGGGCAAATTTTATACTGTTGGAAAGCTAATTGAATTTCCTACGCAATAGAAAGCTATAAACTAAAAAATAATGAGCATTTCAGAAATTTTATATATGAATGCTCATGCACTGGGACTTAGATTATGCTAGGGAAATACGGGTGTTACAATATCTCCCCCTTGGGATCATTCGTACCCGAATGAAATTGGTTAAGCTGAGGGACTGATGGATTAAGTGTATACACTGAATATGCATGTCTGGTTATGCATGTCTGGTGCAAGGAATGCATGACTAAATTGATTCATGAATGTAGAACTGACATGAACATGATGTGCAACAGAAATTGAGCATGATAGAGAAAAAAATCTTAGGAAGACTTGGTACCTTACACTGAATTTGGATTTGCAGAGAAAAGATGAGGGTACTTGGTCCGCATATCTATTTCTGCTTCCTAAGTGGCTCCCTCAACGGAAAAATTCCTCCATTGAACTTTAACTAGTGGAACTTCTTTGTTCCTTAGTCTACGAACTTGATGGTAAAAAAATTGGACTGGAACTTCCTCAAAGGAAAGACTGTTCTGAATATCTATACTTTCTAAGGGAACAACTACAGCTGGATCACCAATACACTTTTTCAATAATGAGACATGGAACACTGGGTGTACTGAGGCTAAATCTAAAGGCAACTCTAGCTTCTAAGCTACCTTTCCGAAACAACTGAGAATTCTAAAGGGACCGACATATCAGGGACTGAGTTTCCCTTTCTTGCCGAATATCTTCACTTCTTTCATGGGAGAGATTTTCAAGAACACAAGATCACCAATATCAAACTCGAGATACTTTCTCCTCACATTTGTATATGATATCTGTTAGCTCTGGGCATCCTTCGTCTTTCTCTAATCAACTAGACCTTTTTCAAGGCATCAAACACTAAGTCAAGCCCTACTACTGCAGCCTCACCTACTTCAAACCAACCAATTGTAGATGTATATCTCCTACTATAGAGATCCTTAAATGGAGCCATACGAATATTGGAATGATAGCTTTTATTGTATGTGAATTCAATCAAAGGCAAATGGTTATCCCAAATACCTTTAAAATCAACAACGCATGCTCTCAGCATATCTTCAAGAGTATGAATGGTCCTTTCTGAGGGTAGAAGGTTGTACTGAGATGGACTTGGGTACCAACACCCCTTTGGAACACTTTCCAAAAATAAGAGGTAAACTGGTATCTCTATCTGATATGATAGATAAGGAAACACCGTGCAACCTAACTAACTCTCTAAGATAGAGATTGTCATAGTCCTTAGTTGAGTAAGAGGTATGGACTTGCAAGAAATAAGATGATTTGGTCATCCTGTCTAAGATAACCTAAATAGAGTCATGGTGACGACGGGTATGAGGCAAATCTATCACAAAATCCATGTTTACTTTCTCTCATTTCCACATGGGAATACTGAACTCCTGCATGGACCCACTAGGATTCTGGTGTTTAATCTTAACTTGCTGGCATATAGAGCACTTAGCTACAAACTCTGCAATAGCTCTCTTCATCCCACTCCACCAATAGATCTCCTGCTAATTGTGGTACATCTTAGTGGGCCATGGATGAATAGAGTAATGCGCACCATGCACTTCTACATGAATTCATTGCCTCAACCTATCTACACCAGGCACACACAATCTACCTTTACAATGCAAAACACTATCTCTCCCTTAGGAGAAAACCTCTACTTTCTGATCTCTGACTGAATCTTTCAACTTAACTAGACTGGGATCTCTATCCTGATTTTCTTTCACCTCAGAAACTAGAGATGAATCTAAGCTACTCTGTACCCATACACTACCTTCTGCTAAATCGAGTAAACGTACATCTAGTCGGGCAAGCTGATAGACTTCCTGAGCTAACTTTTTCTTACCATCCTCAATATGAGCTACACTACCCATATTATCCACTATATTATCCTTGTCTGGATGATAAAGAATGGTCATGTCATAATCCTTTAATAACTCTAACCATCTTCTCTAACATAAATTCAAATCTTTCTGAGAGAACACATACTGAAGGCTTTTGTGACCTGTGAAAACATCTACATGCACCCCATACAAGTAATGCCTCCAAATCTTTAAGGCAAATACTACTACTGCTAGCTCAAGATCATGAGTCGAATAATTCTTCTTATGGGGCTTAAGCTATCTGGAGGTGTAGTCTATGACCTTATCTCTCTGCATGAGGACACAACCCAAACCTACTCAGGATGCATTGCAGTACATAATAAAACTATCTGAACCGTCTGTTAGAGTAAGAACTAGGGCTGAGGTGAGTCGAGTCTTCAACTCCTGAAAACTCTTCTCGCGTGAATCTGGCCACTGAAACTTAACTTTCTTCTGAGTTAATCTGGACATGGGGGATGCAATAGAAGAAAACCCTTCAACAAACAGACGGTAATAGCCAGGTAAACCCAAAAAACTCTTGATATCTGATAGAGAGATGGGTCAAGGCCAGTTTCTCAACGCTTCAGCCTTTTGAGGATCAACTCTAATGCCATCATTGGATATAATATGACCAAGGAATGCTACTGATCTTAGATAGAATTCACACTTACTGAATTTAATGAACAACTGATGGTTCTAAGAGTCTGAAGCACTACTCTGAGGTGGTCTGCATGCTCATTTTTGCTGCTAGAATAGACAAGAATGTCATCAATGAAGATTATGAAGAACATGTCCAAGTACTACTTTAAAAATTAGTTCATCAAGTCTATGAAGGTTGCTGGGGCATTTGTAAGACCAAAGGACATGACTAGAAATTAGAAGTGACCATACCGAGTTCAGAAAGCTATTTTCAGAATATCATATTCTCTGACTCTAAGCTTCTTTTTCTCTCTACTCTGACTCTTCTCTACTTTATTTTTCATAACCATTGAAAGGATTTTTATTATAGCAAAGGCAAGATGAGATTTTTTTATTTTTTATTTTCTTAAAATTACACAATACTATTTTGAACTATTTCTAGAAGACAAAAAAATCATTTACAAAATTGTCAGAGGGAGCAATATTTTTAATTATCTTCATGGTTGATACTTGAGTAGTTGATAAGGATAGATGTTAATAGCCTAATCTAAGGTCTATCTTGAAAAAGTAACTATCACCCTATAGTTGGTCGAACCAGTCATCGATTCTTAAAATGGGTATTTATTCTTGACCATGACCTTGTTCAACTGATGGTAGTTTATGTATATTCTGAGAGAACCTTCTTTCTTATACACGAATAGAATAGGTGCGCCCCACAATGAAACTCTGGTTCTAATGAATACTTCTCTAGGAGATCCTTTAACTGTTCTTTCAATTCTTTGAGTTCAGTTGGAGCCATTTTATATGGCAGAATAGATATAGGATGAGTATCTGGGAGAAGGTCTATTCTGAAGTCGATTTTCCTTTTGGGACAAACTCTGGGAAGATCTTCAGGAAACACATCTGAGAATTCTTTTACTAGTGGAACTGACTTATGAGTAGAAGTTTTTTAGTTAGAGTTTTTGACTCACACAAGATAGTAAATACACCCCTTTGATATCATCTTTCTGAATCTAAGGTACGAAATCAATTGACCCTCAAGAGCTGTGGTACTACCTCTCTATTCAAGGAATGGTTCATTTGGAAACTAAAAATGAACTATTATGTTTCTAAAATCAACGGAGGCATAACATGAGTGGAGCCAATCCATGCTGAGAATGACGTCAAAAGTTGTCATCTCTAACTCTACGAGTTCAACTGAGGTAACCTTTTGAGATATTATGATCGGACAGTTCTTGTATACCTGCCTGGCTACAATGGAAACAATTACTGGGGTAGACGTTGAAAAGGGCTCTGTTAGAGTTTTAGGACTGACTCCGAAATTGATAGCTATATATGGAGTTATAAAAGAAAGAGAAGTTCCAGGGTCTAGTAAAGCATAAACATGTAAGTGAAAGACTTGCAACATACCAGTAACTATGTCAGGAGAATTTTCCTGATCTTCGAGGGACTAAAGAAAATATAAGCTGTTCGGACACTAACCACTGGTAGCACGGGAAGCGGTACCCTACTGAGTTAGGCGGCCAGATAGAACTGATGACTGATAGGACTAGCCCTGTTGACACACATCCCTACCTTTCTGAGCAACTACCCAACACACCCAAATCCAATGGCCTAGCTTGCCACACCCGAACCATTCATCACTACCCACTCTACACTCACCCTAATGGTGTTTGTCATACTTCTGGCATAAAGAATTGGTACGAGCACTGCTAATATTGACCTGAGACTTAGAGCCTGGTGCCCTATCCCTATTGTTGTTTTTAAATTTGGGTACTAGGGCACTGGCTAAAAAAGGTATTGGGGATAAAGACCTCTGATGAAATTGAGGATGGTTACGACTTTCTAACTTTGGCTGATTGAAATTGAAATAACCCATCCTACCTCTCTTATTTTCTCTCTCCCTCTCCTTAATCTTTTGCTTCTCTATCTGTTGAGCAAGGACCATCAGCCTAGAAAAGTCTATCTCACTAATCAGCATTGCGGTCCTACACTCTTTGACCATACTATCAGATACATTAGACATAAATTTACTCATCTTGGACCCACTGTCAGCAACCATATGAGGATCATATCTAGCTAACTGAGTGAACTTGAGAGAATACTCCCTCACACTCATGTTGCCTTGCGTCAAATTAATAAACTCCAATAGTTTGGCCTCTCTCAACTCTAATGGAAAGAATTTTTCCAAGAAAGCCATGGAAAACTCTTCCCATTCTATAGGCCCTGCATCAACACCTTTATCAAATTTTTACTACTTAAACCAAGTATGGGCTACATCCTGCAATTGATAAGAAGCAACCTCGACTCACTGACTAGAAGTTACCCCCATAGAATCTGTGATCTTTTGAACCATATATAAGAATTCCTATGGGTCCTCTACAGACTTGGATCCCATGAAAAAAGGAGGATTCATCTGGGTAAAATCTTGAATTCTAGTTGCAGTAGTATTGGCCATTGGGTTGGCTAAAATAACAGTTGGTCGCTTATTTTGTGCTGCTACGGAGTTCATTAGAGTAGTGAATGCAGCCCTGAATTCTATGTGAGAGACATGATCATTAAGAAGATCTGCTTGGATGGGCTGAGGGGCTGGCTGAGTTCCTGTTCTTCTTCTGTTCTTCTTGTGAGGCATATTCTATAAATGAAAGGAGGAACTAGCTTAGACAGAGAGTTTAACTTGAGCCCATGCTCACTCGCATGACATGAATACCAAAAGAAGGAAATTTTTTACCTAAATACCTTGTAGCCTCTTATCAATAAGTGTGGCGCGCTACATACCTATGCACAGGACTCTACCCGATGCGGCTTTCAGACTACCTAGGACACTTTAAAACCTTAGGCTTTGATACCAAGTTTGTAACGACTCGCGACTACCCCCTAGTCGTTACTCGGTGCTTATGGTCCCGAGAGACCACAAGATAACCCGTGAACTGGTACTTGCTGTGAGCACTAAATAATATAATAATGAATGCGAAAGAATAATTGAAGTACCATAAGGTTTTAAAGATCTTAATTCAAAATGAAATATAAATCTAGGAAAACAACTATCTGAATCTGATAAAGTACTGATAAATTGAACAACTAACTGTAATGTCTGAAAAGCCTCTAAGACTGACTGACTTATAGTTGATGGGATAAGCCCCTAACTAGCTTTACTGACTACTAAAATAAATACATGAAATAATATAGTCTGTCCTCGGGTGATGAGGACTTACCATTGCTACTGTACTGCTGAGAATCTGAGGGGCTAAGTACAATCTGGGAATTGAGTGTCAGCACCTAAGATATAAGACATCATAGCGCAAAAGAAACCATCAGTCTAGAAAAGTCCATCTGACTAATTAGCATTGCGGTCCTACACTCTTTGACCATACTATCAGATACATTAGACATAAATTTACTCATCTTGGACCCACTGTCAGCCACCATATGAGGATCATATCTAGCTAACTGAGTGAACTTGAGAGAATACTCCCTCACACTCATGTTGCCTTGCCTCAAATTAATAAACTCCAATAGTTTGGCCTCTCTCAACTCTAATGGAAAGAATTTTTCCAAGAAAGCCATAAAAAACTCTTCCCATTCTATAGTCCCTGCATCAACACCTTTATCAAATTTTCACTACTTAAACCAAGTATGGGCTACATCCTGCAATTGATAACCAGCAACCTCGACTCTCTGACTAGGAGTTACCCCCATAGAATCTGTGATCTTTTGAACCATATATAAGAATTCCTGTGGGTCCTCTTCAGACTTGGATCCCATGAAAAAAGATGGATTCATCTGGGTAAGATCTTGAATTCTAGTTGCAGTAGTATTGGCCATTGGGTTGGCCAAAATAACAGTTGGTCGTTTATTTTGTACTGCTACAGAGTTCATTAGAGTAGTGAATGCAGCCCTGAATTTTATGTGAGAGACATGCTCATTAAGAAGATCTGCTTGGATGGGCTGAGGGACTGGCTGAGTTCCTGTTCTTCTTCCGTTCTTCTTGTGAGGCATATTTTGTAAATAGAAGGAGGAAATAGATTAGACTGAGAGTTTAACTTGAGCCCATGCTCACTCGCATGACATGAATACTAAAAGAAGGAAAATTTTTACCTAAATACCTTGTAGCCTCTCGTCCATAAGTGTGGCGCGCTACATACCTATGCACAAGACTCTACCCGATGCAGCTTTCAGACTACCTAGGACACTTTAAAACCTTAGGCTTTGATACCAAGTTTGTAACGACCCGCGACTACCCCCTAGTCATTACTCGGTGCTTATGGTCCCGAGAGACCACAAGATAACCCGTGCACTGGTACTTGCTGTGAGCACTAAATAATATAATAATGAATGCGGAAGAATAATTGAAGTACCATAAGGTTTTATAGATCTTAATTCAAAATGAAATATAAATCTAGGAAAACAACTATCTGAATCTGATAAAGTACTGATAAATTGAACAACTAACTGTAATGTCTGAAAATCCTCTAAGACTGACTGACTTATAGTTGATGGGATAAGCCCCTAACTAGCTCTACTGACTACTAAAATAAATACATGAAATAATATAGTCTGTCCTCGGGTGATAAGGACTTACCATTGCTACTGTACTGCTGAGAATCTGAGGGACTAAGTACAATCTGGGAACTGAGCGTCAGCACCTAAGATATAAGACATCATAGCGCAAAAGAAACCATCAGCCTAGAAAAGTCCATCTCACTAATCAGCATTGCGGCCCTACACTCTTTGACCATACTATCAGATACATTAGACATAAATTTACTCATCTTGGACCCACTGTCAGCCACCATATGAGGATCATATCTAGCTAACTGAGTGAACTTGAGAGAATACTCCCTCACACTCATGTTGCATTGCGTCAAATTAATAAATTCCAATAGTTTGGCCTCTCTCAACTCTAATGGAAATAATTTTTCTAAGAAAGCCATGGCAAACGCTTCCCATTCTATAGGCCCTGCATCAACACCTTTATCAAATTTTTACTACTTAAACCAAGTATGGGCTACATCCTGCAATTGATAAGCAGCAACCTCGACTCTCTGACTAGGAGTTACCCCCATAGAGTCTGTGATCTTTTGAACCATATATAAGAATTCTTGTGGGTCCTCTTCAGACTTGGATCCCATGAAAAAAGGAGGATTCATCTGGGTAAAATCCCAAATTCTGGTTGCACTAGTATTGGCCATTGGGTTGGATAAAATAACAGTTGGTCGCTTATTTTGTGCTGCTACAGAGTTCGTTAGAGTAGTAAATGCAGCCCTGAATTCTATGTGAGAGACATGCTCATTAAGAAGATCTACTTGGATGGGCTGAGGGGCTGGCTGAGTTCCTGTTCTTCTTCCGTTCTTCTTGTGAGGCATATTCTATAAATGGAAGGAGGAAATAGATTAGACTGAGAGTTTAACTTGAGCCCATGCTAACTCGCATGACATGAATACCAAAAGAAGGAAAATTTTTACCTAAATACCTTGTATCCTCTCTTCCATAAGTGTGGCGCGCTACATACCTATGCACAAGACTCTACCCGATGTGACTTTCAGACTACCTAGGACAGTTTAAAACCTTAGGCTTTGATACCAAGTTTGTAATGACCCGCGACTACCCCCTAGTCATTACTCGGTGGTTATGGTCCCGACAGACCAAAAGATAACCCGTGAACTGGTACTTGCTGTGAGCACTAAATAATATAATAATGAATACGGAAGAATAGTTGAAGTACTATAAGGTTTTAAGGATCTTAATTTAAAATGAAATATAAATCTAGGAAAACAACTATCTGAATCTGATAAAGTACTGATAAATTGAATAACTAACTGTAATGTCTGAAAAGCCTCTAAGACTGACTGACTTATAGTTGATGGGATAAGCCCCTAACTAGCTCTACTGACTACTAAAATAAATACATGAAATAATGTAGTCTGTCCTCAGGTGATGAGGACTTACCATTGCTACTGTACTGCTGAGAATCTGAGGGACTAAGTCCAATCTGGGAACTGAGCTTCAGCACCTAAGATATAAGACATCATAGCGCAAAAGAAAGGTATGCGATCAGTGCTTTGAATGTACTGGTATGCTAAATGAAGTAGGCTAACATGCAAAGTTACATGAATAGGAGTAATGATCTATAAGAATATATATATAAAATATGGAATACTAAATAGAGAGCATGAAATCAATAGATACTGAACATGCATGAAAATTTGTAGACACTGAGGATGCATGATCAAGCATATGACATGAACTAAGTAAAATCTGTAAATTATAATACTAGAATAACTAAAATCTGATTGCTTTGGTCAAGCAATACTAAGACTGAAGAAATGAACTGGAACTGTGACTGAAACTATATCTGAAACTGTAGGAGGTATCATCTAATCGACATTCCCCAATTTGAGCTAAACGGGGTCTAACCTATAACCCTAGTTGGAAGGGTGTTAATACCGTGCCACAGGTACTAACGTTGGCTGTGTGGATCCACTAAATTGATATCATGTCCAAAGGACTAAAGGTGTCAAGCCTGAATTGACGAATGACACCTGTGAGATAGTCAACCCTAATCTGATGAGTGACTACTCATATCCTATTCTGGCTATGTAGTTCTAGAGTATAGGGACTACTACTAATGACTCTACTTATCTGATGGGAAAGCCACCATCCCTACACTCGCTCGATATTAAATCCTACTCCCAACTGAATGACACTGAAATGCTAGACTATTTTGAGTTTAACTGACTGTTCTGATAATGCTCATGATATAAACCAAAATTATTCTGAAGACCATTCTATAAAGTATTGTGGTTGGACTAAATAATCAGCTATGGTTTTTGGGTATTCAATACCCCCAGAACTCAAAACAATAGTAGAAACATGCAACTAAATCTTGGGGGACATAACATGAAGGTTTTCATAAAACATTTACTCTTGTAGGCATTTTATCAAACACTTTTAGTCCAAGATTTAAAATAATGATAAAAATACTAAAGGATTGGCATAATTGAAATGAAATTAACATAGAAAACAATAATTCATGGTTTAATTCAGTAAACAATAACACCATAAAATAGAGAACCGAAGAACAACATTAATTTCTTAGAATCATGGTATGAAATGATAATTCATGGAAATTAATGGATGAAGTCATGCTTTAAAATCAAATAACTTAAAAAAATTACAACTTTGCCATTAAAATGGGATATTAGACTTCATGGATGAAAGGGTTCCATGTATGAACATCTACCATGCCTGGAATGATGAATTTGAAAGGATTGATGGAGAGTTCTTGAGGAATTACCTTGAATTTTACAGCTAGGGCTTCTTGTTCTTGAAAAAAGGGGATCTTTTATTTTGAAGAAAAATTGAATACTAATGACTATTTGGGGTGTTTAGGGGTTAAATTTTGTGTTTTACGTTAATTAGGGTTGTGGAAAATAACCTAATTACCCTTGGATGAATTTAAAAACAAAAGGTGAAAACTGAAAAACTCGATTTTTGGCCATAGCACAATGCGCCACTATCACGCCAAGCCACTGGAAAATGGAAAACTGGGACTTGGATAAATGTTGCAATGCAGTGACATCATGGTAAAGTTTTGGATGCTATTTTGTCCACCTACGTGATGAGCCACGATTGTGGAGTCATCCTAGAAATTAACAAATGAGAATTTGGCTTGTTCCGCGGTGCGCCATGATTGCGGAGTCACACTAGAAATTGATAATCGGGAATTTGGCCTGCTCTGCGATGCTCCATGATCGTGGAGTCATACTGGAAATTGACAATTGTCATTTGGGCTGCCTATGCGACACATAGAGGGTTAAAATGATGATATTTTGCGACTGAAACTTAAAATTGCCATAACTTTCTACCCAGTTATCGGATTTGGGTTAATTTTAAATCGTTAGAAAGCTAATTGAATTTCCTACTCAATGACAGACTCTAAACTAAAAAATAATGAGCTTTTCAGAAATTTCATGTACAAATACTCATGCACTGGGACTTAGATTATGCTAGGGAAATACGGGGTGTTACAGGGCGTCTGCCACAACATTGGACTTGCCCAGATGATAAAAAACACTCATATCATAATCTTTTAACAATTCCAAACACTTTCTCTAATGGAGATTTAACTCTCTCTGCGTAAACACATACTGCAAACTTTTGTGGTTCGTAAACACATCGACATGCACCCCATATAGATAGCACCTCAAGATATTCAAAGCAAACACAACAACAGCTAATTCAATGTCATGAGTAGGATCATTATTCTTGTGAGGCTTAAGCTCTCTAGAGGCATAGGCTATGAATCTACCTCTCTGCATCAAAAAACAATACAGACCAAATCAAGAAGCATCACAATAGACAACGAATCCATTTGTACCATCCGTTAACGCTAAGATTGGGGTCGAAGTGAGTCGAGCCTTCAACTCCTGAAAACTCTTCTCACAAGAATTCGACCACTAAAACTTAACATGCTTCTGAGTCAATCTGGACATAGGGGGTGCAATGGATGAAAAAACCTTAACAGACCATCTGCAATAGATAGCTAAACCTAAGAAACTCTTGATATCTAATAGAGAAATGGGTCTAGGACATTTTCTCACTGCTTTGGTCTTTTGGGGATCAACTCTAATGCCATCACTGGAAATAATATGACCAAGGAAAGCTACTGACCTTAGCCAAAATTCACACTTGCTGAATTTGGCGAAAAACTTGTGGTCTTTAAGAGTTTGTAACACAATTCTTAGATAGTCTGCATGGTCATTCTCACTACGGGAATAAACAATAATATCATCGATCGATACTATGACAAAGTGTCTAGGTACTGTTTAAACACTCGGTTCATCAAGTCCATGAAGGCTCTTAGGCCATTTGTTAGCCCGAAAGACATGACTAGGAATTCAAAATGACCATGACAGATTATAAAAGCTGTCTTAGGAATATCACATTCCCTTACTCTAAGCTGGTGATAGCCGGATCTAAGGTCTGTCTTAGATAAGTAACTTGCACCTTGGAGTTGGTTAAATAAGTCATCAATTCTAGGAAAAGGGTATTTTTTTTAACCGTGACTTTATTCAGCTGATGATAGTCAATGCATATTTGCAGAAAACCATCTTTCTTTTGTATAAATAGGATAAGAGCGCCCCATGGAGAGACACTGGACCTTATGAAACCTTTAGATAAAAGATCTTTGTGTTTCTCCTTTAACTTTTTAAGCTTGGCTGAGTATCAGGAAGAAGATCAATATTGAATTCTATTTCTTTGTCGGGAGGTACCCCTAGTAAATCTTCTGAAAAAACTTCAGAAAACTCATTGACTACCCAGACTGACTGAACTGTTGGAGCCTTAGACTTAGTGTCTTTGACTCGAACTAAATTATAAATACACCCTTTTGAGATCAATTTTTTGGCCTTAATATAATATGAAATGACTCTTGGGAGATATGGAATTATCTTCCCACTCAATGATTGGCTAATCTAGAAACTGAAACTTTACTACTTGGGTGTGATAATCTATAGATGAATAACAGGAATGAAGCCAATCCATGCATAGAATAAGGTCAAAGTCTACCATATTTAACTCTATTAAGTCTGCTAATATGATCTTATAAAGGACAGTGATAGGATACTTTTTGTAGATCTTTTTGGCAACAACTAACTCACCTATTGGGGTAGAAACTAAGAAGGGCTTAGAAAGATTTCTAGGATCTACTCCAAAATTTACCACAACGAATAGAGTCACATAAGAGAGAGTTGACCCTAGGTCTAGCAACACATAAACATCAAGATAAAAGACACGAAGAATACCAGTAACAATATCTGCTAAACTTTTTTGCTCCTGGCGGGATGATAAAGCATAGAATCGATTCTAGTGTTGACTACCACCGGTACTAGATGATGCAACCTGAGAAGGGGCTGGACGACCTAGAAAAGCTAGTGTGCTAGTAGCCTGAGTCTGGGGACGAACATACCTGCATCCTTGTTTAGCATACAGGCACTCTTTGATTCTTTGACCCAACTTACCATACCCAAAACAACCTTTTTATCCCAACAAGCACTCATCAAGATGAATCTTACCATATCTAGCACATGTAGGATAACTGGTCCTTCCACCCACACTATTCTGAGACCTGGACATAGCAGTCCTACCCCACTGTTCCTGCTTGGCTCTGGTTATAAGAGCACTGGATAAAGATGGCACCGACATAGAAAGGAGACCCTAAAACTACAAATGATTTCCCCCTGTAAATTTTGGTTTATTATACTCAAACTACCCAGTTCTAGCTTTCTCATTTCTTTTATCTCTCTTCTTTAAATTTTCTACCTCAATCTGTTGAGCATGAGTCATCAATATAGAAAGATTTATATCCCTAATAATCATGGTAGTCCTACACTCCTTGACTACCAAACCAGACACTCTGGTAATAAACTTAATCATACTTGATCTTGGGTTAGTTATAAAATCAAAAGCATGCGTAGACAACTAATTAAACTTAAGGAAGTACTCCTTCACTACCATCGAGCCCTACTTTAGGTTCATGAACTCCTAAATCTTTGCTTCCCACAACTTGCACGGAAAGAACCTATCTAGAAATGCATCTTGAAAAACCTTCCAACTCACGGGAGCTGCAATTTTACCTCTACTCTTCTTACACATAACCACCCAATTATAAACAATATCCTTCAACAGGTAAGAAGATAATTTACAGTCTCCTATTTAATAACATGGATAACTTGGGTGATATTTTTCACCTTCTCAATGTACAACTGTGGGTCCTCACCTATCTTCGACCCAAAGAATTTAGGCGGATTCATTCTTATAAAGTCACAGAGTCTGGTTATAGCTAAATCACCCTCTTGAAAATGCAGGACTGCAGCCTGATGGTTGCCTTAAACATTGGCAGTCATATCTTGGGCCAATGCCTAAAAAGTAGCCTAGAATTCATTATGAAACACATTCTCATTTAGAGGATCAACAAGCTAGGGTGTTTGGTTATCATTTCTTCGAGCATTAGCTCTACGAGGTGGCATATTCTATCATGTAAGAGCACGAGTTAATAGAATATAGAGACAACTATAAGAACGATGGATCATGAAATAAAATGGTGATTTCCTAAATCATCCTATAGACTCTTGCTCATAAATGTGGCATGCTTCACATCCATTATCAAGACTCTACGTAACGCGACTTGTCTAATTCCCTAGGACTCTTAAAAACCTTAGGCTCTGATACCAAATCTGTAATGCCCCAAAAATGAGTTCCAAGACGTCACATGGTGCTCAAGACATGAGTAGTCTCAAGCTAACCCTGTAAGCCTTCAATTAAATCTGAAACTCATAATAGAGAAATATAAACATATAATCAATATTGGAATGCTAAATTTTGTCTGATCTAAATTGGAATTAACTTAACATAATATCTAAGAATACTTGAATTAAAAGTCTGGACAATCAACACTGAAAATCTGAATTATAACTAGCAATCTGACAAACCTCTACTACTAACAACTAGAGATCCGCTGGGATAGTCCCCAGCTGACTCAATTTGATTGAAAATAATTGAACAGGCTACTTTAATAAATTGAAAGTCTGAATAAATGGGTCCCCAAAATATGAGGACTCACTAACTGTCAGGATGTCGATAGAGATGCTTACGATTGATCACACTATTGGAATTGAGCACCTGAACCTATATTATTAAACAATGTAGCACATAGACATACATGTGGATAAACACTTTTGGAATGTACTAAGCATGTGGGGGTGAATTCATTAGTAAAACAATATCTCAATGTTCATAAAATTTTATGAAAGAATGCATGCAAAGTGTAAAGACTCACATTGGCTTGAATAACTAAAAGTTGAAAATCGTAAATCATAACTAATAAATCATATTATGTAAGTCTTGTGAGCCATCACATTTAGTTCAAAAAGTTGTACTTGTATTCTATTTTTAAATCATGTAGTCTAAGTGTAGAAAGGACTCACTTTTATATCTATAAACTAAAGCTGAAATCTCATGACTAATATCTAAGGTAAAATAATATTTGAATTAAATTGTGAGCCTTCACACTTAAATTCTAAAGCTTTTTGGTAAGTCGTTATTTTTAGGGAGGTTCTTCTAACTGACATAAACCATGTGACATATCATGGAGTCCAACGTCTAGTTTCCCTAAGGGAAAAACCTCACATTGGGGAGATGTATCATACTCTTTCCAGGGAGTATAACCTGAGCTAAGTGATCACAATTTGCATCTGTATCCATATAAAAATGGAATATAATCTGAATCTATACCTATATTGGTTCGTAGTTCTGGGGAAGTAGGATGCGCTAAAGCTACGCTTTCTATTCAGTGCTAAATACTGCTCCCTTTAATCTATATGCTCAATTTGTAGGAAATCCACTTTAAAACAAGCATAAGGGTTTATAATGAAAATTAGTTATGCATCTGTTTACTGTAAACTATAAAACATTATAACAAAACTGTATTGTGGATTCCATATCTAAGCTGAGGATCAAAAGATCAAATCTTTTCTCAAAATATGAACATGAACTAATCATAAGTGATTAAAAACATTATCTTCTTGAAATATCAATACTCAAACTAGGGCTTAATAACCCATGCTTTAAACTCATGTGAAATTATCACCAAGTCATACTCAATAATTTTAGTCAAAATAGTCAAAATTCAATTCTCAATGTATATATAATCACGTCACACACATAAATATACAAAATAGAGATACAATTCAATATTTAAATCATTTGTAAAATCATAATCTTCAAATAATGATAATTGGTTATGAACCATAAATTGCAAATCATGTAAATTCAACTTTAAAAACTAGTTTTAGGAACAAGGATGAAAAGAGTATCCTTGTTCATAACCCCACATACCTTAATTGATTAAATTAACGAAGACACTTGACTTTGAATTCCTATTTGTATTCTTGAAGATTGTTTCTTAAAGATCTTGAACAGGGAACCTCGAATTCTTGGTTATCGTGGAAAAGAAACGGTGAATTTTAGAATTTTTGAAGTTTAAAATTAAAGCTCTAGGGTTTCTTAGAGAGGAATCTGATGAATAAGGAGTATATTTTGCTAAAAATGTACTTAATCTTCTATTTTTCATGACTTGGGGGCTTGGGAAAAGACTAAACTACCCTTAGGGATTTAAATCCTGCTATCCAAATGCCAATCACGACCTCACCGCGATGTGCCAAATGGGTTATTGCAATACCCACCGCGATGTGGTGGAAACATGGTGACTCACTAGAAATGGAAACATGCCCTTTTACACTCCACCGAGATGCTGTAGACCTCTTAACGCCATACTCACTGTAAAGCAATGGAATCGCGGTGAGCTGCTAGAATTCCAATCCAAAAAACATCCAATTTTAGACTGAAAAATCCAAAACTTCCCTGAGACATGCTACTTATACCCCTGAATATACTTCAACTCAAAAATGATCATCTCGGTGCCTGGATGGTTAACTTAAAAATCCTCAGAGTTTAAAGGGAGTCAAAAGTGACTAAACCCCTTAACACTTAACTTTATTTTCAAGTTCTAAGTGCTATGGGTACATACTACGGGTTGAGCTGAACTAGGAAAGTGCGGGGTATTACACACTCTCAATAGGAACATTCAACGAAGGATCACCCACACACTTCTTCAACATCAAAACATAGAAAACTGAGTGAATGGAACCCAAACTCAAAGGTAAATTTAGTTTGTAAGCAACATTGCCCACTCTCCTTAAAATTAAGTATGGACCTACATAGTGGGGCTAAGCTTTCCCTTTTTCCAAAACCTCATCACTCCCTTCATGATGGGTACCTTCAAGAACACCTTATCACCAACCTGAAACTCTAACTCTCTTTGCCTTATATCTGTAAAGGATTTTTTGCAACTCTGAGCAGTCTTAAGCCTATGTATTATCACCTTCACCTTCTCCATAGACTGATGAACCAAATCAGTACCAAACAACCTAGTCTTAGCAACTTTGAAACATCCAATAGGAGACATACACCTCCTACTATAAGGATCCTCGAAAGGAGCCATCCCAATAATAGAATAATAATCGTTAATATACGTGATGAGTGGTGAATTCATCACATATTTATATCTAATTTCATGCACACTATGATGAAATAATTATTGATATGAGTAAAATTCTTTATTGAAATGCATTAAGTCCCATGGTTTGCATACTTATTGATAATTGGAAGAAAAGGGGTGAAGTAAGTTGAAAAAGGAAGCAAAAGACCAAAGTGATTGCACAAGTTGGAAATCAGAAGTACGGATCGACCCTTAGGTACCAAGATCGCAGCCTGAGGTTCAAGATCACGTACAATCAAATCCAGGTCAAATATCAATGATTATAAGGGGATCAACATGATCGTAGGAGTCATGATCGTGGTCGCCAAGAGAAATCGCGATAGAGAGGAAATTCTCTAAGGGCAGAATCATAAATTCATGGAGCTAAATACCAAAACTCAAAAACACAAACCCTTGCATAATTAGGGCATTTTTGAACCAATTTTCTATTTTAAAAAGACAAAAACTATTCCACTTTGGGTAAAGAACAAGTGTAATACATTCTCAAGAAAGTTTTAGTTGAATTTATGATTGGAGTGTGGATTACTCTTGCTTTGATTTTCAATAGAAGCATTGAATGTTAACTTGGGTATATCTCTTTTCTTAAATCTCATGAGTAGCTAAATTTCCATCTTGGGGTTGTGCTTGAATAGACTGTTAATATATATGGGTGTTGATTATTAGTTTAAATTAATAGGTGATGCTTTTGTTTTTTACTATTACTCTATGTTTGATTTGTGGGTGAAAATCCCAATTTCCTTGGATCCCATATCATCCTTGAAAGGGGGATTTGGGTTATGAGTAATTGTGAACAACAAATTGATTTTATCTTCTTCCTTAGCATTTTGTTAGAAATAAGGATGTTATGTGGATTTGCTATGTTCATATGCATTATCCTAGAAATAGGGATGCAAAGTTACAATATTGGGTTGATGAACTCGCCGCACTCATGAAGTATTCGAAAGAATCCATGAGTGAAATTTTAGTGTTTTGCTAAAAGAATAGAACTAAAATCCTAAAACCTAGCCTACCCATGACTCTTTAAAATTGTGACTACCTATTGATTACCTACACACGAATTACCCCTTGTATAGCATAACCCTAAGAACTCTCTCTATTGGTTTATTCATCACTTATTTTCTCTTACATTAGTGTTGTAGTGTGATTTGTTCAAGAAAAGTTTTAATTCATAACCCCCATTATAGTGTTGTAGTGTGATTTTATTCAACAAAAGTTTTAATTCATAACCCCTCATTTAATTTCATGTCTAGTATTAAGTATACATTATGGGTTAACTCCTAGTTAACTCTCAACATACATAGGGTTTGAAAGCTAATTTGAACTCCTCATGAATTCAACCCCAACATAAGTTGGGTTATTATATTGATAATGATTTCCTTGCATCAAATTAATGGTATAAGTTGAGCATTATAAAAAATGGCACCATTCCCGGGGATTTAAACTTCGTTTCCTTTGTGTGGTGTTGTTAGTAACTCTGGGTTTACTCATAGTGTTTTTTTATTTACATTATTTATTATTTTTCTTTTTATAGGTGATTTTCATAGTAACAAAGACACCATGAGCCATAATGGGAGCAATGAAGGCTCATTTGATAGGCACCTCGAGGATGAGGATCATCTTCATAATGTGGGGCGAGATAGTGCCATCTGCATTTCCCTAGTAAAGGAAACAGAGTATTCTATATGACAAGCAGGATGCTACATATGTTACAAATTAGGGGTCTACTTGGGGGCCAAGTACATGAAGATCCAAATCTATAATTAAAAAATACGGGTCTATTCAGAGGCCAAGCACATGAACATCTAAATCTACATTTGAAAAGTTTTGTTAAGGTGTGTGCTCCATTTGAAATTGCTCATATCACAGAAGAGTCCATTAGATTGAGTCTATCCCCGTTCTCTTTAGTGGGTGAAGCGGTGTTGTAGTTGATGTCTCTACCCGCTAGGTCCATCACATCTTAGGTCGATCTTACTGATGCACTTTTGGATTGATATTTTCCTCTTTCAAAAACGTTACAATTGCAAGACAAAATTATAAAATTTTGTCAACTCAATGGGGAGCCTTTGTATGGGTGTGGGAAAGCTTTAATGATAATCTCATTCAATGTCCTAACCATGAAGTTTTGGAGAAGATACTTCTCCAAATATTCTATAGGTCATTAGACCAATTAAATAAAACTGTGGTGGACAACACTTCCAGTAGGTCACTTGTAAAGTTATCATATGGAGTGGCTTCGACTTTGCTTGATAAAATCACAAAGCATAATAAGGGGTGGCATACAAGGGACACCAAAGTAGCCGTAGTATCTCCCACCGCCTCAATTGTGAATAAGGAGCAAAGAAAGAAAGATGAAGAGAGGTATGAAAATATGGCTAAGATGATGATATAATTTGACGTCCTTACAAAAAATGTGATGAGTACATCAGCAAAAATAGTCAATGTCAAAGTCTCTAAAGGGTATGATGAAGATAAATCAAAGGCCTTTGATGAGAAGATAAGGTAATTGGCTAATCATTTGGGAAATTTCCGCTGGCCTACGTAAGGCAAAGAAGAAACCAAGGTTAGAACGATCATGATCAAGAAAGGGAATGGCATGATAGAGATAAAGATCATGGTTGGAGGGATAAGAAAAGAGAGTATGATATGTATGTTCCCCATGATGACCAAGTGAAGAGCAAGGAGTCAAATTCCGAGGATCCCAAAAAGTTCAAAATCAAGGATGTGCTTGCTAGAATCTTAATGTGAGTAAAAGGTACGAACAACATGGTCCGAGAACTTAAAGGGAAATTTTCTCAAATTAACCTAAAATTTGTATCACACTCGGCCTCAATCAAGAAGTTGGAGACTCAAATTTGCCAAATCTCAACCACACATAATGCTAGAACTAAAGGAGGCCTCCCAAGTGACATAATTACAAATCCCTAAAAAGATGCTTATGTCTTAGCAATAATCACTCAAAGCAGTATATATCTTGGTGTACAAGATGTTGAAGTAGAGTAAAACCTCATTATGATCAAATTAATGCAAATAGAAAGCGGTCTAAAATTCCAAGTGATGGTGTTTCAAAGTCTCTTGAAGTGGGGGATGAAGAACCAAGGGTAGTTGAAAAAAATAATGATAAGGAGGAGACTCCTAAAGTGATTGTTGGTTACAAGATAATGGGGGAAGTACCTCAAAGTGTAACATAACCCCCGATAAAAATTCCTTCCTCTTTTCCACAAAGATTAAAAAGAAAGAATGACATTGACAAGTTCAAGAAGTTTATTGTAAAGCTTAGCAACCTCTAAATAATATTCCATTGTTGGAGGCTCTTCAAGAAATTTTGGGGTACACTAAGTCGATGAAGGACTTGATGTCAAAGAAGAGTCTTGCGGATGGTAAGAATATTGAAGTGACCCATAGTTGAAGCGTCATCATGTCCAATTCCACAACTGAAAAGAATGATGACTTGGGTGCTTTTACAATTCCTTGCACTATTGGGACTCACAAATTTGATAAGGCATTATGTGATCTTGGTGCTAGCATAAACTTGATGCCATATGCGTTGTATCAAAAGCTTGGGTTGGTTGCTACTACACCCACCTCTATGAGGTTATTGATGGCGAATCTCTCAATCAAGAAACTGGTTGGGGTGATATACGATGTATTGGTAAAAGTTGATAGATTAATTCTCCCAGTAGACTTTATTATGCTTGATTGTAAAATTGACCATGAAATACCCCTAATATTTAGGAAACCTTTCTTGGCATTCAAAAGTAAATTAGTGGATATAGAGCATGGAGAAATGATATTCTAGGTGCATAGCATATTGGTAAAAGTTGATAGATTCATTCTCCCAACGTACTTTGTTGTTCTTTATTATGAAATTAGGCATAAAATACCTATAATATTTAGGATACCTATCTTGGCAATCAGAAAGGCATTAGTGGATATGGAGCATAGAGAAATGATATTCTAGGTGCATAATAATGGTGTCTGATTCTAGGTATACAAAGCTGAGAAGCAACTAAGTGGGTTATAAGTGGTTTCAGTTATTGATGTTGTTGATAAGGGATAGCAGGTTTGTTTAGATTAGCTCAAATACCCAACTTAAAGATTAAAAATTTCCTGTTACGATGTTAAATTAGGCGCTGGATGGGAGGCAACTCATCATTGCCATTAAATTATCCTGTATCATTTAAATTTTATTTGTTAGACCAGATTTTGTTTTCTTAGATTGATCCATGCAAATGAGATGCCCAAAAGGGTGTATTTGAATGATTTTAAGTAAGGGAAAATATGGTGAAATTAAGTTTTGGGCTGAGCAGTTGAAAATGGGAAAGTAGAACTAGCATCAATTATAACAATCGCGATCACCGTGCTATCGTGATTGCGATTATCATGTCATGAAATTGTGGAACTTTGATAGCGATTGAGTTCGAGGCTATTTTAAAGAATGAACAGTCACCTAAAATTGTTACAATATTTCCTCTTCAATTACTCTCTAGTTAAAACCATTTGTGTGTGATTAGAGCATCCAACAGTGCATTGCATCATCTCTGCATTTCTTAATTAGGTATGTGCTCTGATTCTCCTTTTTTATGCTCATGTGTGGGCCTTAGAGTACACGCTTAAGGAAATGGCCTAAAATTATGGTTTGAATGCTTGATCTTGAGTTTTAATTGAGCTTGTTTTGTGAATTTGTTGTTTTGATTGGTGTGTGCATTATTGGTGAAGTCTTGAGTACCCATAATTATTCAAAACTGATATTAATAGAATATGCACACCAATTGTTTGATAAAATACCTGAGTGGATTCCTTGCTAGTTTTTCTATGTTATAATAATGTGATTGAGTGTTTAGGCATTGTACTTCATGTTCCTAGTGTCAATTGTTGGTTATGAACACACATTGGGATAGAAAATGGAATTTTTTGGATATGATCATTCTAGGCCAACAACCTTAGGTACCACGATTGCGGTCACCTGATCGTGATTGCGGTCCAGTGTCCCACGATAGCGGTATCTAAGATTTGTGAGGCAACCAGGCCAAAAACATTAACTTCTCACTTTCAGCCTAAATCTGACCATGGAATCATCTCTTTAGATAAATTTAAGTCACACAACATAGTTTTCATAGGGTGATGTTAATAAGTAATGCTTCAGTGTTTGTTTTATTTTTTTAAAGATAAAGATGGAAGACTACGACCAAACTCGCTTCATGGACCCTGAGTACAAAACTTTGTACTACAGAGACCTTCCCTAGAAAAAGCTACTCCCAAAGTGAGGCATATGTTTGGACAAGGTACTGAAAAGGCTTTCGTCCTTTCATGATAGATTGGTGGCCACCAAGTGGAGATGCTTTGCCCCGGATCCATGTTGGGAAAATAAGCATTGGGTTAAGGAGTTTTATGCAAACCTCAGCATGGTATGTTTCTCGAATCTATTTTTAAGAATCTGGGGGAAGGAAGTCCACTTTTGGGCCGAGCGGATCAATGACATACATAGGCTGTCGAATGCTGACATGGCACAATTTGAGGCAAAAAGTCGTGAACTAGGGAATAGTTGAGAAGTTATTCCCTAGTAGAGAGGTCTCGTGAGTTGCCATGAAAATGGGGATATCATTGCATGATTTCACGGCTGAGGCATGTATATGGTTGGCTATCATTTGTAACGGGGTTTTACCATGCACTAACATGACCTACGCCCTAGATATATGATCTTGAATAGTTGCATATATCTTGGAAAACATTCTTTTGAATGCTGGACGTGTAGTTCTTTTAGACATGAGGCATTTCAAGAATAGAGGCAACACTCTACTCTTGTTTTCTTCTTTGATCACAGAGCTGTATGGGAGAGTCGGAGTTGAGGAGTACCCTAGAGACACTTGGGTACATTCGAAGTCCTTTATTTACTCTCTTAAGATTCGGGGTGAGGGCACGCTTGGAAAGAGCATGAAGAGGAAGAGTGACTTGGGAAAATGATAGATAATGTCATAGAATTTTGCAAGCCATCCACAATAGGGCCATTTGAGAAGATATCGATTGAGATGAAGGAAATCAAGGAACTTGTGTCTGGGTTGCCCACTGGGCCAGGAGGGTCATCTATCTCTCACCATTCTTATATTGCACAAATTGACTATAAGCGGTTTCTGCCAGACTAAAAGAAGTGGGGGGACACCATCTCTAGGCTTGAGAGGGCCTACTCATCCTTAGAACGTTCACATAGGGATATATGATATTCTCATGATAAGTTGAGATAAAGAGAGAAGAAGAGAGATAATTTTTTCACTCATATATGGAAAGGGGTAAAGGTCGTGTGGAAGGTCCTGAAGCCTAAAGAGAGACTTCCTTTCCTAGGGTAGATGCTGATGATGAGGTCATAGATGTAAGGCCAGACTCTGATGATGCTGAGGATGATGCCGAGATTGAGAGTGACGACAGTTCTTGATACAGTTATAGGGGAGCCCTTTTTACTCCCTCTATGCTTTCATGTTTATATAGTGAGGACACTGGAATATTTTAGTTGGGGGTTCTTGTTTCATATTTCATTTGATATTTGATTTGGTTTGTATGATTTGGATATTTATTTTGATATTTTTTTGTTTATTTGGATGATGTTATTTTTATTTGGGTTGTAATATTGGACACCCCGATGGTGCTTACTTTTGATGGATTAATCACTTGCTTTTACTTTTAGATTTGTTTTGATTTATAGATTTTTATCTTGTTTTAATAATGATGTTGGACGAGCCTTTCCCAATGATATATTGAGTGACGACATTCTTAAGGTAAAATTGTTGTGTTTTTAGGCTTTTAAGCAATAGATATAGAGGAAGACTGAGTACCCGTGGCATTAGAGATTTGGGATTGGCCTTATGCCTATGGTGAAATCTGAGTAGCCATATGGTTTGCCCTTGTGAGATCCAAAATGTGAGATGGCAGTTTGATTTGATGCTAGCGATAGCCAATCTTGCATGGTGAAAATGAGAAACAAACATCCCCCTCCGTCCAAAAATATTTTATGAAAATCAAGAGCATGGACGTGAATGGTTTGGTAATAACACTTTCCTTTTTTTGTGGCTCCAAAGTCTTTAGTTGATAATATATGGTAAATAGTTCATTTTTTCTCAAGTAGGAAATGCAATTGAGCCTCCTTGAATAGTTCGGATTCCATGTGCGGTGAGTTTAGTCGTGTAATTCTCAAGCTTACTTGTGTCATCTATAACTTTCCTCATTTGTCTCTCAAAGCTAATCTTGATTACGCATGGTTGGTAAATGATCTTAGGCCTTCTTTGTGAAGATGGCAATCCACTTTAGCCTAAAAAGCCTACCGTACATAGATTGTATCCCTAGTCACCCACTTTGAGCCCTTGAAACTTTCTTTGGTTAACCACATTACAAGCCATGAGCCATTTGAATTTTATCCCTCTTTTGAACCCCACCCTCTTTGAACTTGAAAATGCAACTTGAGGCAAAAAACCTAAGTTAGAAGTGGTAAATCTTGGAAGGGGTGACCTTAGGCCACAATATTGTAAGTGAGTGCTTGAAATCTAAGAAATGAGAAAAAATGAATAAGAAAAAAAAGGAATCATCAAATGAAAGAAAATCAAATTGCACAAAAAGAAATAGATAGAAAGAAAATTCTTTCAAAAGATGGGTGAATCAATGTAGTAAAAGTAGGCACATGTGTGCGTTGGAAAGAAATGAAGTGGACCATGATTCAATGTTTAATCAGATAGTGTGTTACGTAAAGTTCAAGGAGGGTATAGCCACTATGATCCAAAAATATTTATCCTACCCTTTTCTAATCCTACATTACAATCTTGAAAAAGTCCTTCGAGATCTCCAACAAAGTGTCTTCAAGTTAGTGGCGATTGAAAATAAGGGAAAGGGTATGGCATGATGCTTGTTTGTATTAAGAGATTCTTTGTGAGAGTGTGTTCTTCCTTTTGTGACTTCCTTTTGTGAGGAGGCATGTAGACTAATCGAGGCGGGTGAAGTTGTCATCTTCCGACAATGAGGCAAAAGAGTGTAGTTGAGTCGTTATTGATAGAAAGTCACTTCTATAGAGTTATAGGTTGTTGCTTGGTTGTTCTTAAAAGTTTTTTGCATCCTTGAAAGTGTGATTGATTTTGAGGGGAGTTGTACGAATAGCTTTTCCCATTCTTGAGGGCTAATTATTGGTGCTAATTGAGTTTCGAATCACTGTGATCATTTGTTTGTATGAATTGGCTTATACTTAAGTAGTCTCATTTAATGTTGAGTAGTGTTGCTTAAGTACAAGCAAAGTTTTAAGTTAGGGTTATTGATGAGCAGAGAATTTTCCACTCATTTATATCTAAATTCGTGCACAATATGATGAAATGATTATGGATATAAGGTGAATTCTTTATTGAAATGCATAAATCCCATGGTTTGCATGCTTACAGGTAATTGGAAGAAAAGGTGTGAAGTAAGCTGAAAAGGTAAGCAAAAGACCAAAGTGATTGTATAAGCTGGAAATCAAAACAGCGATCAACCCTCAGGTACTGCGATCGAGGACTGAGGGTCACAATCGTGTCTAGTCAAAGCTAGGTCAAATCCCAACAATCACAAGGGGATTACTGCGATTGCAGGAGTCGTGATCACGATGGAGCAGAAATTCTCCAAGGGTATAATCATAAATTCATGGAGCTGAATTACAAAACTCAAAAACACAAACCCTTGCACAATTAGGGCATCTTTGAACCAATTTTGAATTTTGTGAAGAGAAAAACAATTCCACTTTGGGTAAAGAACAAATGTACTACATTCTCAAGAGATTTTTAGTTGAATTTGTGATTGAAGTGTGGGTTACTCTTGCTTTGATTTTCAGTGGAAGCATTGAATGTTAACTTGGGTATATCTCTTTTCTCCAATCTCTTGAGTAGCTAAATTTCCATCTTAGGGTTATGCTTCAATAGGGTGTTAATATTTAAAGGTGTTTATTGTTAGTTTAAATTACTAGTTGATGGTGTTGGGTTTTACTACTACTCTATGTTTGAATTGAGAATTGTGGTGAAAACCCCGATTTCTTTGGATCCCACATCATCCTTGCATGAGGGATGTGGGTGATGAGTAATTGTGAACAACAAATTGATTTTAGCTTCTTCCTTAGCATTGTCTTAAAAATAAGTATGTTATGCGGATTTTCTATGTTCATAAGCATCATCCTAGAAATAGGGATGCTAAGTTGAGATATTGGGTTAATGAATTTACCACACTCATGAGGTATTCAAAAGAATCCATGAGTAAAATTTTAGTGTATTATCATAGACTGGCACTAAAACCCCAAAACCTAGCCTATCCATGACTTATTAACTAAAATTTGGATTATCTATTGATTAACCATACACTAATTACCCCTAGGATGGAAATACCCTAAGAACTCTCTCTATTGGTTTACTCATCACTTGTTTTCTCTTACATTAGTGTTGTACTGTGATTTTATTCAACAAAAGTTTTAATTCATAACCCCCCCAATTTAATGTCATGCCTAGTTTTAAGTTTAATTTATGGGTTAACTCTTAGTTAACTCTCAACATACATAGGTTTCGAAAGCTAACTTGCACTCATCATGGATTTAACCCCAACCTAAGTTGCATTATTATATTGACAACGACCGCCTTGCATCAAAATAATGGTGTAAGTTGAGTGTTATCAGTATCCAAACTCAATGAGATGCAACTGATCCACCCAACTACCTCCAAAATCAATCACACATGACTTTAGCATATCTTTCAAAGTGTGAATGGTCCTCTCCGTATGTCCATCCGTCTAAGGGTAAAATGCAGTTCTAAAGCTCACCCGTGTTCCCAAGCCTTGTTGAAACGAACACCAAAAGACAGAAGAGAACTGCGTACCTCGATAAAAATAACGGAAACTAGAGCACCATGAAACTTAATGATCTTCTGAATAAATTAGCATAATCCTCTCCCGAGTAAGTAGTCCTACAAGCAAAAAGTGAGAAGACTTAGTCATCCTATCCATGATGACCCAAATCGAGTCATGTTGATTTCGAGTCCATGAAAGACCAATAATAAAATCAATATTGATCACCTCCTAATTCCACATGGGAAACTCAATCTTCTGATGCATGCACCAGGCCTCAAGTGCTCAACCTTCACTTGCTGACACACCATACACTTAGCCATGAAGTTTGCCACATCCCTCTTCTTATTGTTCCACTAATAGATCTCCTTCAAATTATGATACACCTTTTCAAACCAGGATAAATAGTATACCTCAACTCGTGAGTCTTAGTCAAATTCCTTTCTCGCATCCCATCAATATCCAGAACACACAACCTACCTTTGTACCACAAAATCTATCAGCACTAATTCAAAAAGCCATAACCTTTTACTGACCCACATCATACCTCATCTGCATCAAGATAGGATCTAAAATCCACTTGTCCTTTACCTCAGCACTAAGAGATGACTTAATGACTTCTTGAAAAATCACCCCTCCATCCTCGGAGTCCAAAAGCCAGACTCACTAAATTAGTCAACTGGTGAATATCCTTCACCAACCGTCGCTTCTTCTCTTTCACATGAGATAGGATCCCCATAGTTAACCTAATAAGAGCATATGCAACCATATTAGAATTACTAGGATGGTAGTGAAATCTCATATCATATTCCATTAGCAACTCAAGTCATCTCCTTTGCCTGAGATCCAACTCCTTCTAGGTGAATGATAAGGCTCAACACGTCAATTTAAGTGCAAGGCGATCGTCGTTAATATATTTACCCAACTTTGGAGCCTGGGTCAAATCCACGAGGAACAATATAAGTGGAGATCAAATTAATTTGAAATGATAGTTACAAATTAAATTCGAATAAAAGGTACAAAAAGATAAAATGGTGGAGGTAAGTTCCTATACTAATGTTTCTTTTTGGGATTTTCTAGTATAAATTTGGGGCTATGAATAATTAGAGTTTTAATAATTATGCAAGGATCTTGGGATTATGCATTATTAAGGGAGTGGCATGTGGGAGTTAGTCATCAACATCAATTTAGAAAGTCAAATATGGGTAGGTTTGGTTATAGATTTTGATGCTAGTCTTTCAACAAAACACCAAACTTTCACCCATTGATCCTTTCGAATACCTAATGGATGTGTTCAACAATTAGCAACCACAACCTCAATCAAGGCATCCCTATTTCTAGGATGACACCCAAGGCATAGTCAACCTCACTTTTACCCTTATTTCTAAGATAGTGAGAATTTAGCAAACTAAACACGTAATAGTCTATCATTTATTTGGTCTCCACATCTCACTTTCAAGGATGGCATAGTTCCTAAACTTCACCCAAAACCCTTCTTTTGAAGATAGCCTTAGTTTTTTTAAAGCTTGGAGCTTTCACCCATCAAGCCCTTGTAGGTATTTGGAGATTTCACCCATCAAATCCCAACCAAAATAGCATAGCAATAATAGAACCCATAAACATGAACTACCAAATAGATGCTAATAATCACAACATACACATAGTTTAATCCTTGTTAAAACATAACCCTAAGAGGGAGATTCAGCTACATATAAGATAAACAAGCATAGATACACCCATAATCACCGTTGAATTAAATTTGTAGAAGATCTAAGAGAATGTTACTTCAAACTTGGCTCTCCTACAATATCAACAATGTAAGTGAGAAAATCTTCCACTTAGAAAGTCTCCAATGTATTCTTAACCCAAAATTTATACAATATTTTCTTCTCCAAAAATGAAGGCTACAAAGTCTCAAGCTAAACCTAAAAAAATTGGGGAAGAATATATGTGATAGAATGAATGATACATCAAATTAGGGTTTCAGTATTTTTGCACAAATTGGGATCAACATGTGCAATGACAGTTTTGCGCTTGGGCTGAACATTTCCACCAAGCCACGATCGCGCAAGTATGGCTGCGAACGCGGCTAAGCGAACGCGATTGACTTTTGCGGTCACGGTTGATTGACCATCTTGACTAACCATGACTTTGACCCATGGACCGCAACAGCAGTAATTAAGGCTAGTTCACTGCAGGTCTTTGGCTGTACTTTTTTTTCTCCCTTTTGATCATTTCAAGCGCCAATCCACATCTCTTAGTCTTTTCAACCCCTATACCTGCAACGAGTGGATATTAGTACATTAAATAACAATTATGACACATTTACTCATTTGATATAAGGTAATATGCGCAAAAAATGAGTGTAAATGAGTGGTAAAATCATCACTCATCAACACCCCTAACTTAAGACTTTGCTTGTTGTCAGCGCCCTAATGCACACGTAAGTGTACGTGGTCTTATCAAGTAGTAAAATGGCTTCAAAGAAGTCAAAGTATTAATCTCTCAAGGACTTGTATTTACCGGCTATCCAATTCTAGTTTAACCAATTGAGGAAAGGAGAAAATAGAGTTTTAAAGTTGTAAATTAAAGCTAAACTAAACTAAGGCAAAAAAGTAATGACTTAGGACAATCTATGGATAGTAGCCCAGGGTTAAGGCTTACGAATAATCATACTATGTTATTGAACTTCATTCATTAAATTGCTTATCTTAGTTATTGATTCGTAGGGTTAATTGCATGATTATGATTTCCCAACCTCTAATTGTTTACCTAAGTTGAACCTTACTACTACATCATTGAGCGAGGATGAAATAGTTCACTTAAGTTCTTTACAAACATCATCCTACATGTGATTCAAGTAAGGCTTATAGGTACATCCCTGTCCTAGATTCTAATTCAAAATCCTTATTTTATAAAAGACTACGAACCTTAACTTGCTTATTCCCGTGTTCTATCACCCTATTCCCTCTCCCGAGTTCACAAGGTTAACAATTGATGTATTCTAAGGGTAGCTAATCGTTAAAATAGTTAACACAAGAATAAACAAATAACCAATATTGATAAGCAAAATTAAAGAACTTAATTCAAAATAAAAGTAGTCATGATCTTGGCCTTAACCCCAAAAAGGGATTTTTAGCCTTGAATGGACATCTTCATCATCCAATCCCTTATAATGATGATACAAACCATAAAAGAAATTGAATTAAAGATAATGAAACCCTAAAGAGTAGATGTGGTAGCCTCCAATGCTCCAAGATGCCCAAAAGTGAATAATAAGAAGTACAAAGATGTATTTATAGTGTCCAAGTAGTCCCAAGACTAATAGGATTCAAATCTACAGTTTTTCCTGTATTTGAAATAGGGTCGCGTCGCGAGGGCCAGTTGACTTAAGCAGGGGTCAAGACGTGGTCACATCGCTAAAATAGGATTTTTTTTGGGTGACTTCTGAGTATTTTGGTATTAGCGCGCTCCCATAGTAATTCTCACACTCCGACACTCGCCCTGGATATTCCAGGTATCCAAATTGAGTCCAAGTTGTGTATTGTGCTTTTGTTAAGCCATTTCGAGCCTTTTTGAGTTGTGTCCACTTGATTTGAAGCTTGTATATCCTTCTTATATCATCATAATCCATTCACCAAGAATCCTATAGAATCAAAAATAGAAATTTAGAGCTCCAAACAATACAACATTCAAGACGGTGAACTAGAAACACGAGCTAAGCATAGGCTAATTTCACTTTGATCTTTAACTCATTGTTTCAACTCATGTATTGATCCAATTGACCCTTAAACATTATCAACAAGTTGTTTCCCATATAAATACACAATTAAAAACTTAGAAAATAATTAAAACACATTATAACCCAACACAATAGACTAGACAAGCACCTAGCTCAACCTAGTAACACTAGTTTTCTCGGTTGAACTCTAAATGATCAATTTGAATCAAATTTTTCTTGGAAACACCATAAAACATTGTACACATATACATGGACACTTAAATGCACATTTATATTATTATTAACACATTAATAACATGAATCATCCTCCAAACAAGACTTAAAAGGCTAGAATAGTAACGCTAGAATGCATAAATAAACCCAACATCACCATCCCACATTTAAAGCCTTGGTCGTCCTCGAACAATTCTTCAGTTTAAGCATTATGAGCGGAAGAGAATCCACACTTCTACTACATGAAAGACACTCAAGATAGGACTACAATGACTACATATAATGCAAGTTACTACACTAAACATGTTACACATAAGTGAAAGCTCAAGAACACTACTCCAAAACATCCTAGCCTCAAGAATTGACTCACCTAGTTGGAAAACTCATGCTTATTGTGAAATCAAATATATCATACAAATCACCCACATCCATCAAACATGCGCCCTCACAACAAAAAATTTACCTATAATCACTCATAATAATACAATTTATAACAATGGGTAGAAGAATCAAATTACGCTCACTCTCACAAAGAATTCACAAGTTACACACAATGAACCATAAGCTTTCCCTTAGTATAATGCTCCACTAATATCGGAATTTAAAGCTTAGGATCAATTAGGACTTTTTCGGGTTGTAATGTAGTCTAAGTGATGGGTAGGAACTATTTTGGCCAAGAATAGTGACTAACCTCTCTAAGCGCTTTAATACACTACATTAAACATTTAAGGCACATCTCAAATAACCAAATTATATTTTTTCATCCTCCCATTCTTTTGTTTTTGCCCCATCTCTTTTAAGCATTTTCATAAACACTTAGTGGACGCATACTTTACTACCACAAGAATTAATTTTTTACTCTTTTTTCACAATCATGGAAATATTTTAATCATAATTTACATCACACCAATCCACCACAAATCAATTATAAACACCAATAACTATTACCTTGTGACATCAATTTCACCTTTTTCTTTTTCAATTTCTCAAACTCCTTACTATTTTAATTTTTCATTATACCACTTAAGAGCTTTTTGGATCAAATTATGGTCTATCAAAGAAGGGATTAAGTTACTTATGAGGTTGTCAAAGAAGCTAAAGGCTCAATGGGGTTAATTAGGATAATGTACAAAGGTAGGACAAATAGAAGGTATAAAACAAGGCTATCAAAGAAATGCCTATATCATCTCCGAAACTCCCATTTTTTATTTTACTTCACACATACACTGGGCAAGTTCTAGATATCACATGCAAAAAGGAAAACACAAAAATTCTCACGCGCACATGGCACATGCTCAACTTAATAAGATCATCATAGATTCCCAACAAAACAATAGCACATATTCAAATTTAGGCCAACAAGTACAAGAGTCATAAACATGTGCCTAAGAGTCTTAAAAAATAGCAATTCACTCATTCAACATGCTTTTTTCAAAAAAAACACTTGAATCATGTAATAAAAAATACCACCAACAAGAATATTTCACTTATTCCTATCCTAAAAAAATTTAAATTGAGCCAAAAATTGGAATTTCCCGCCACCCCACACTTAAAAATATACTTTGTCCTCAAAGTGAATTTAAAGGTAAGAGATAAAAATACTCTCTGAGGCCTCTAAGACTAGCTAGATACATCTTCACACAAAGAGGGGATCCATGGGACACCCACACTCATTCTTTTCTATGCTCCAAGCTCAAGTTTATGGTCCTTAGACTTTCCATTAACTTGTGACTCAACCAAAAAGAAAAACTACGTGAAATAAAAACTACAAAAAAAACTAAAAAAAAACATACCTTAGCTTGGGTTGCCTCTGAAGAAGCACCTAATTTAGTGTCGTGGAATGACCTAATACACCTTTCCCCCACCTTGAGGATATAAATTTTACCCCCAACATCATATCCATCTTTTTACCTCGCTCATAGGGTGGTGGTATAAAGATTAATGAACTGAGTAATAGAATGTGCATGATAAACCACTCACTTTTATTCACCTTCTCAATTTCGGTCTCAAGATCAAGATGATAATCTAGTGGTTGCGATTCTTGTGTTTTCTCCACAAATTGGCTAGTGTCCTCCTCATATATTTCTTTGCTTAGCCACTGTAGACATGGTGGCACTGGCTCTATAATAATTTTCATAATATCAGTTTTTGAGTACTCAGACTTCCTCGAATTATCCGTATCATATTGTGAAGGTTCCGTCCACGCACTTTTATAAAAATCTAAACAATAAACAACAAAGTGGTGTCCTTCACAAAAACAACAAGAATTGCCATCACTCAAAAACCATCTATCCTAGACTGACATCTTGAGAAGAGTGTGAGAAAAATAGAAATAAAGTAAAATAAAAAGAAATTAAACAAAAAATATTTACAACTCAATATAAAAAACTAAAAATAAGATAGTTGCCTAATAATAAGTCCCCAACAATGGAGCCAAAAATTTGACAGCGCCCAAACGCACACGCAAGTGTACATCGTCTTATCAAGTAGTAAAGTGGCTTCAAGGAAGTCCAAACATCGATCTTTCAGGGACTTGCATTCGCCGCCTATCCAATTCTAGTTTAACTAATTGAAGAGATAAGCAAATAGACTTTTAAAGTTGTAAGTTAAAACTAAACTAAACTAAGGAAAAAAGAAATAACTTAGGACAATATATGGATAGTAGCCCAGGGTTAAGGCTTACGAATAATCATACTATATTATTGAACTTCATTCGTTAAATTGCTTATCTTAGTTTTTGATTCACAGGGTTAATTGCATGATTACGATTTCCCAACCTCTAATCGTTTACCTAAGTTGAACCTTACAACTACATCGTTTAGTAGGGATGTAATAGTTCACTTAAGTTCTTTACAAATATCATCCTACATGTGATTCAAGTAAGGCTTCTAGGTACATTCCTATCCTAGATGCTAATTCGAAATCCTTATTTTATAAAAGTCTATGAACCTTACCTTACTTATTCCCATGTTCTATTACCCTATTCCCTCTCCCGAGTTCACAAGGTTGGCAATTGGTGTATTTTAAGGGTAGCTAATCCTTAAAATAGTTAAAATAAGAATAAACAAATAACCAATAATGATAAGCAAAATTAACAAACTTAATTCAAAATGAAAGTAGTCATGATCTTGGCCGTAACCCCAAAAAGGGATTTTTAGCCTTGAATGGACATATTCATCATTTAATCCTTTGGAATGATGATACAAGCCATAAAAGAAACTAAATTAAAGATAATAAAATCCTAAAGAGAAGTTGTGGTAGCCTCCAATGCTCCAAGGTGTAAAAAAGTGAATAATGAGAAGTATAAAGATGCATTTATAGTGTCGAAGTAGTCCCAAGCTGATTAGGATTCAAATCTACAGTTTTGCTTGTATTTGAAATAGGGTCGCGTCGCGAGGGATATTTGACATAAGTAGTGGTCGCGATGCAGTCCCATCGCAAGGGTAGACTTTTTTTGATGCCTTATGAGTATTTTGGTATGTAGCACGCTCCCAGATTTCTTTCCACGCTCCCACACTATCCTTGGACATTCCAGGTATCCAAATTGAGTCCAAGTTGTGTATTGTGCTTTTGTTAAGCTATTCTGAACCTTTTTGAGTTGTTTCTACTTGATTTGAAGCTTGCATATCCTTATTATATCATCTTAATTCATTCACCAAGCATACTATAGCATCAAACACAGAAATTTATAGCTCAAAACAACACAACATTCAACACGGTGAACTAGAAACATGAGCTAAGCATAGGCTAATTTCACTTTGATCTTTAACTCATTGTTTCGACTCATGTCTTGATCCAATTGACCCTTAAACATTATCAAAAAGTTGTTTCACATATAAATACAATAAAAAACTTAGAAAAATTATTAAAACACATTAGAACCCAGCACAATAGACTAGACAAGCACCTAGCTCAAGCTAGTAACACTAGTTTTCTCGGTTGAACTTTAAATGATTAGTTTGAATCAAAATTTTCTTGGAAACACCATAAAAAATTGTACACAAATACATGGAAACTTAAGTGCACATTTTTATCAATATCAACACATTAATCACATGAATCATCCTCAAAACAAGGCTAAAAACACTAGAATAGTAACGCTAGAATGCATAAATACACCCAACATCACTTGTCCTCAAGGAACACTACCTCTTTACCACAAGCCACAATTATTTTTGTCCACATTTTATTCCTTAAATGCCATACCGACCTAAACTTGAGTTGTAACCACAAGTAGCTCTCTCACTTATGGTAGGCTAATTTTTCAACACCCCTAATTATAAAATGTAATAATCCACACTACATAAGAATTTATGGAGAAATCAAACAACCAAAACCAATAATCTAGAAGTGGCTCACCTTTTGACTAAAATTAAACCATACTCCACTTTCCCCATTATCCGGGAGGTGACAAAAATTACTCACCTCAACTTGTTTGCATGCCCATCTCACAAGAAAGAAAAGTTTCACACACCAAAATACCGAACAAGTAACAAGGAATCTTAAGTGCAAAATTCTTTCCTCATAAAGGAAACATCAATGCAACAAGTGCCATTCCATAGACTTGCCCCTATTTTCAATCACCACTACAAAAAAGGTAAGTGATTAGAGATCTCAATGGACTTTCTAAGCTTGTAACGTAGGTTCGGGTTAGGGTCGGATATCATTTAGGGAACTAGGTTACACCTTACCTTGAACATCTACATCACACTTTACAATACTCCTCCTTTCGACTAAGGGCCACTCTACTTTATTTCTCTCTTTTCTTATGCCTACTTTTTGCCTTCTTTGTTCCCTACATTACTTTTACTTCCATTTCCTTGAATTTTGGTGCAAGTCATCCTTTTGTTGAGTCCTCTCCTTGTTCTAAACATTTGTTTTAAATACTTAGGCACATTTGGCATTTTCACAATACTTTGTAGTCCAAAACTAATTTCCGTCGATTTTTACCACCCCCAACTTAGGCTTTTAGCCTCGGATTGCATTTTCAAGTTCAAGAGAGTATTGTTAGAAGAGGGATAAAAAGAAAGGTTCATAACTTATAATGAGTTTTCCAAAGAAAGGTTTAAAGGCTCAAAGCGGGTACTAGGGATTGCAATTATGCATGGGTAGGATTTTTAGGCTAGAGTGGGTCCAAAAATCACAAAGAGGGCCTAAGATCATTTCTCCACCCAAATATAATCAAAATTAGTTTTGAAAGACTAATGAGGCAAGTTATAGATAACACAAGTATACAAGATATGAATACAATGTTCTTACCATAATTGGCCTGCAAAATTCATTTAGAGAGCTTTCCTCTCAATGGAAACAATCATGGAGTATATATTACTATTCACAAAAACAATTATGGAACCATAAAATAGAAAAGGATTAGTTACAACATTGCTAACGTCCATGCCCTTGATTTTTCAAAAATTTGGGATGAAGGGGGTTTCTTGATTTGCCATAGCTCCATGCACAAATTGATAACCTATGGCGACAGATACAACCAAAGCCTTATCTCAAATCTTGGCTCAATCATGGGCGAGCTAACCATATGGTTATTTAGACTTCACCAATAATGTAAAAAGTGATCCAAATTTACAAAACAAAATTCTATAGGCACTCTGAATTCCCCTGTATTTATGCCTCAAACCTAAATACAACACTTTACCCTTAAGGCTGTAATAGCTCAATCCTTCATCGATCAAAGCTAATCAAGCATCAACAAGATAAAAATAAAAGTGAATCAAAAGAATACTGAAAATAAGAGGAAATCATGATAATCCATAAAATAAATAATATCAAAAGCATCATCCTAAAACAATAAGATAAAATAAATAGTGTCTAGAATTAGGTCATCAAAACACCATGATTCTAGGGGAAACCCTCAACTAGATAAAATGCAGTGTCCCAACTGCATGCACACTAATGCAAGAGTAAGAAGTGTCTCCCTGAATTCACCTCAAGAGCTGCTCTCCCTATTTGATTTTGTGCTGGAACCACCAATCTCATCAACTGACCAATTAGTAGGGGCCTTATCTTCACTATCTAGCTTTGAAGAAGGAAATTTCTCATTTGGCTTGAGCCCCTTAAAGATGCCTTTTACTCCCTTCCATAGCTTCTTGAAGAACTTGTCTCTCTTCTTCTCTCTTTATACCATCTTCTCATATGATTGCTTAAGGTCCCTGAATGCTCTTTCTAAGGCTGAGTATGCTCTCTCTAGGATTGCAATGGTGGCTCTCTATTCCTGCTGCTCCTTAATATACTTCTCATAGTCAGATTGTATTACATATGAATGACGGGCTGTAGAGGGCTCTCTCGGACCCTGAGGTAATCTAGACACTAACTCTCTAACCACTCTCAATTGATCTAAAAGATTATCAAGGGAGTTTGCTGATAAGGGTCTGCATACTGTTGGGTCCAAGTAGGCTGCTTTTTCAGAATCTTTCTTTTCTTTCTCTGGCCTGGGGCACCCTCACCTCTGAATTTGAGTGGATAGATGATAGACCAAGGAACTTCTTTACTAGGGCATAAAATATTGTCCATCCAGGACACAGGCTCACATGCCCTTACGTGAAACTGCCTCATGTCGACATTTGGGATCCCATATACTGCATTCACCTACTCCGCTCCGTAGTTTACCTGTTTACCTTAGATGACATCTAATTGGCCTCACAGGATTCTGGGGTAAACATATCCACCCGATCATAGTAAGTATGGAGTGTCTGGGAGCTTTTCTTCCACCTTGTCCAGGCTGATGCCCCTCTCAAGGAGTAACTTTGTCTTGTGCAAATCATCATAATAGAGTTGGTGGCTTTGTACGATTATGAATTTAGTATTGTTAAAGTCTTCTATCCTTGGGGTTGATGATCTGTGAGCATTGTAACTCAGACCCATATTAGTTTTCTAATACGAAACATATGCTAGATCAAACAGATAAGCTCATGTGGTAGTTCCCTGAGGATTTCAGGGGTGGCAAAGGGATGTGCAGAAATGTTCAAAGTCTGCCATAGCCTGCCCTCGGGTATGGAGATCACATAGTGATAACTGCGATCTCGGTTAAGAGATTGATATTATTGGGTACGCGATCACGGTACTTGAGACCAGGTTTTGACAGGCTCTGTGACATACCTAAAACATGATTTCACCCAAAAATTTTGCTTTACGAAAGTAGGATAATATTGCAAATAGTGAATTATATGACTAGAGTGTGTTATCCCAACCCCAAACTTAAATAATTTGAACATGCAATTTGTAGAGGCTGTCAAGCTCGCACATCGTGTGAACTTCCATTTACGTGGTTTAAAGCTTAATTGTTGGGTACTCAAGACTTCCTCCAACACTGTATACACTATCTATATCAGCGAACCACATAACAATAAAAATTTAGCATGAATGTATTAACAGAAATATCAGTTCATGGTCTATATATATATTATAAGGTCAAATCATGCATTTGCATTCAAATAGAAGAAGTTTAGACAACTTACCACATTAGTAGATTCTATCAGAATGAGATGACCCTTGGTTATGCACTGTAGGTCCAAAAAGAGATGAAATTTTTGAGTGAAAGTGAAGAAGGGCGGGTGAACAGTGAGCAGTTGGATAGTAATTTAAACTGATTTGACCATGATCGCGGTGTTAGTCATGCGATTGCGGTCATGCAGCCACAGAGATCGCATTGACACGGGCGCGACTGCGGTAACTAAGACCAGAAATCTGATCCCCTGTCTTTCCTGTTTAGTCCTAAAATGCCAAATTCATACTTTTCTTCTTCAAATTCAATCAAAATTTTGGTGGGCACCACCGTCTCAAGGCTTATGCAAGCATAAACAAAACAAAAATTTATTTTACCATGAATAATTAAAAGGATATGTGCCATTTTTCTTCGCATAATAGGTTGCCTCCCATCGAGCGCTTAGTTTAAAGTCTTAGCAAGACGCCCCTTCCATTTTCTTTTGTTCTTTCACTTAAAAGATTTGAATCTCCATCCCAACTTTCACTCAGTATGTAATGAACAACAGAGGGACAAAAGATTCAGATATTCCAAGAAGAGGCTTGGAAGAGGTAAAGAAATAGAAAGCAAGTTTTGGTCTCACCATTTTGAAGATATAAACCTTTTACCCATCTTCGCATCGAACTTTCATTTTAGCTTCTTGGGTAAAAGTGAGAACATCAATAGTCCCTTCCATGGACTTTGGAAATTGAGCATCTTGGCCTTCGATGGGTGGGTTCCATGTTCTCCCGTGGAATGTCAAACTCCAAAATACAAGAGTCGGACTCCGCCTCTCGACAATCCTTTATTTGTTTAAAGGAATGGATCTTTTTTACATACTATAAACATAATGTTAATATATGGGTTGAATGAGGTCCAACACTTAATTTTGGGTTAACCTCCTCCGGAACATCTCCACCCCAAAATGAACTAGAGTCATTACAAGAGATTTGTGTTGATTCGTCTCTTGGCTCTAGTACCATTTCAATTATTTGGGTCTCTTCTCTTTATATGAGTTGGATGGTTGAGAAGCCATTGAGGAGTCTTAACTACCAAGATCTTCATCATAGCTTGGTTTCTCTTCTTGATAACACTCCTCTTGAGTATTGGTAAAGGTAGTAATAGTTTCAAGTTTTTCTTCTTTTCCCAATAGCTCGTTCTTGACACTTGTCCATTCTTTGTACATATATTCCATATTATCCCCCATTGCATCTACCCAATCTAAGATGGCTAGTAACCTTGGGTCACAGCTACTGGACTCGGTGCATTGTTTTTCCAGTTTCTTATCGTAAGACCGAATAAAATCATTGGAAGAACTAGCAATTCAATTAGTATAATAGGGGGAGGAGGTATTTGGACACTCATCCCAATGTCCTTGCAGATGGCCACACATGGGGCAACCATACTGCCAATCGGATGGAGATGGTAAAATATCTCCTCGGGGAGCATACTTACAATGTCTCCTGAGGTGAGGTCCGTAATAATACGAACATGGGGGTCACAATATGTTTCTCAATCATTAAACTCATATTTATTAGAAGATGCCATCAAGAAAAGTAAAAATGAAATAAAGTCTACCTACAAAGAAAAATCACAAACAAATATTTACAAGTTTGAATTCAAGCAAGTAACTAAGATCAAAAACTAACTTAATACGCCAAATTGCTTCCCGGCAACGGCGTCATTTTTTATAATGCTTAACTTACACGTCAATTTGAGTGCAAGGTAGTCATCATCAAAATATTTACCCAACTTTAGATTTAGGGTCGAATCCACGAGGAACAATGTGAGTGACGATCAAATTAATTTGAAATGATAGTTGCAAGTTAAATTCAAACAAAAGGTACAAAAAGATAAAATGGGGGAGGTAAGTTCCTACACTAATGTTTCTCTTTGGGATTTTCTAGTATAAATTCGAGGCTACGAATAATTAGAGTTTTAACAATTATGCAAGGATCTTGGGATTATGAATTACTAAGGGAGTGACATGTGAGAGTTAGTCATTAACATCGATTTCGAAAGTCAAATATGGGTAGGTTTGGTTAGAGATTTTGATGCTAGACTTTCAACAAAACACCAAATTTTCACCCATTGATCCTTTCAAATACCTAATGGATGTGTGCAACAATTCGCAACCACAGCCTCAACCAAGGCATCCCTATTTCTAGGATGACACCCAAGGCATAGTCAACCTCACTTTCACCCTTATTTCTAAGATAGTGAGAATTTAGCACACCACACACATAATTGTCTATCATTTCTTTGGTCTCCACATCCCATTTTCGAGGATGACATAGATTCGTAAACTTTACCCAAAACCCTTCCTTCGAAGATAGCCTTAGGTTTTTTTAGAGCTTGGAGATTTCATCCATCAAGCCCATATGAGTATTTGGAGCTTTCACCAATCAAACCCTAACAAAAATAGCATAACAATAATAGAACCTATACTATGAACTATCAAACAAATGCTAACAATCACAACCCACACACACTTTAATCCCTACTCTCACATAACCCTAAGAGAGAGATTTAGCTATACATAAGATAAACAAGCGTAGATATACCCATAATCTCAATCAAAGATATAGAAGATCTAAGGGAATGTTACTTAAAACTTGGCTCTCCCACAATATCAATAATGGAAGTGAGCAAATCTTCCACTTAGAAAGTCTCCAATGTATTCTTCACCCAAAATTTATACAATATTTTCTTCTCCAAAAATGGAGGCTACAAAGTCTTAAGCTAAACCTAGAAAAATTGGGGAAGGAAGAATGTGATGGAATGAGTGATACATCAATTAAGGTTTGAGTCATTTTTTTCAAATTGGGATCAGCATGTGCAATGACAGTTTTGCCTTTAGGCTGAATATTTCGGCCAAGCCATGATCGCGCAAGTCTGGTTACGACTAAGGCTATGCGACCGCAATGGACTTTCATGGTCGCGGTTGATTGACCATCTTGACTTACTTCAACCACGATAATTAAGGCCAGTTCACTGCAGGTCTTCAGCTGCACTTTTTCTGCTCCCTTTTGATCTTTTCAAGCTCCAATCCACATTTCTTTGTCTTTTCAATCCCTATACCTACAATGAGTGGATATTAGTGAATTTAATTACAATTATGACTCATTTACTCATTTGAGACAAGGTAATGTGAAGAAAAATAAATGTGAATGTGTGGTAAAATCACCACTCATCCGTGAACACGACTGTAAGCTGTTATCTGAATAAATATCAACATGCACTCTATACAAATAGTGATGCAAAATCTTCAACACAAACACCACAGTTTCTAACTCTAGATCATGAGTCAAATAATTGCTTTCATGAACCTTGTGTTGTCTAGAAGCATACTCCACCACCTTACTATACTATATCAAGGCTTAACTTATCTTTTAACCTCTCAAAACTACCCTCACAAGCATCGAACCACATAAACTTCACCTTTTTCTGAGTCAACTTAGTCAACAGAGCAGCAATAGAAGAGAAGCTCTCCATAAATATCCTATAATACCTAGCCACACCAAAAAAAGCTCTTAATGTTGGTTGGAGTCGCTGGTCAAGGCCTTTTCTTAACCAACTCAACTTTCTGTGGATCTACCATGATACCCTCACTGGAAACTTCATGACCTAGAAAGTTCACACCATTTAATCAAAACTTACATTTTGTAAACTTGGCATACAATCATTGATCCTTAAGAGTCGGCAACACTACTTGGAGATGATTGGCATGATCGTTCTCATTATTAGAATATACCAAGATGTCATCAATAAACACCATCATGAACAAATCCAAGAACTTCTTGAATACTCGCTTTATAAGATTCATAAATGCCATCGGAGCAGTAGATAATTCAAATGACATAACCACAGAGATGGATTGCAAGGTAGGACCCTCATAACTAGAATCTCTAACCCAAACCAGATGAAAAAAACACCCATTAAAAATAAATTTCTGGGCTCTAAAATAAGAAATAAATCTCTCTTTTGGCACAGAAGAACTCCTCTCCCATTCAATTACCAGTTCACTAAGGAATTGGAAGTTGACCTTACAGGTTCAGCAATCTAGAGAAACATAGAACGAAAGGAGCCAATCCATACCAAAGATAACATCAAAATCCATCATATCAGATTCTATCAAATCTACCAAGATCTCCCTAAAAAAGATGGATACCACAAACCCCTATAAACCATTCTAGATATAATAGAATTACCTACCAGGGGTAGACATAGACAAGGGATCAAAAATGTACTTAGGATCAAAACTATAATGAACATCCATATAAGTGGTCACATAAGAAAGAGTAGATCCTGGATAAAACAAACAATATACATCACAAGATAATAGCTTTAACGTATCAGTGACAACATCAGTAGATGCATCATATTCTTGACAGGTGGAAAGGGCATAAAGACGATTTTGACTAGTGACAGTACCAGAAGTAGCACACTTTAGTGCAGGAGCTAAAGAAGTGTAACCAGGACTTATTATCCCCCATGGAAACTTTACCCGCAGGGACAGTTCTTCTGCATATGCCCATGTTGACTGCAAATAAAACACCAATTCCTCCTTTTATCACAATAATTATGGTGAATCTAACCACAAAATCGGTAAGCAGGATAGGGTAGGGCTGACTGAGCTCTGCTAACTTGAGACTAGGCACCTTGTTCCTTAAGCACACTATTAGTCTGGAAATGATGATCACCGGATAGCTTAGGATAAAGGGCACTAGCTGTCAAATAGGAATTATAACTCCCCCAATTCTTCTTCTTGGATCACTGTCTACCATCTCTGCCACTATTCTGTTGCCCCCTACCATGCTCTGAATAGCTAAACTTCTTACTTTGTTTCTCTCTTATTTCTACCTATTTCTTTTTTCATCCTCAACCTGTTGCATGTACATCACAAGTCTAGAGATATCTATGTCATTATACAACATCACCACCTTGCACTCTAGCACCAAGTCCCGAGACAAACCTGAAGTAAACTTCTTCATTCTCACCCTCATACTAGACACAATCTCCAAGGCATAAAGACACAGCTAGTAGAATTTCAAAGCATACTTGTTCACTATCATCCTCCCTTACTTCAAATTCACAAATTCCTTACCTTTATCCTTCCTCAACTCCTGAGGGTAGAAACAATCAAGGAAAGCACCAAAAAATTCCTCCCACATAGTCAGCTCAGCATATAACCCTCGACAGTTTTCTCTCCTTATACTACTGATATGCCACATCCTTTAATTGATATGCGGCAAACTCCACACCCCCCACATTAGTAGCAAGTATCACCCTAAATATCTTTTATATTTCATCGACAAAACCTTGAGGATCCTCCTCAACCTTCAGCATGTAGAGTTATCAGTGCTCGTGTGAATATCTTTAGTAGTTTCAGAAGAAGTGCAGTTGTGAAGTAGAAAGTATAGTTGAGGGAGTATTTGAGTAGTATGTTTAATCTTGAAAACAGCAGTTGCATGTTCAAAGGCATGGCAATTCTATCCTAGCTCATGTTTCGTAGGCCTAGGTTCTATGTTCCAGAATTCTAGCCATGTTGTGACTTCTTCTTCAGATATATTATTCATTCCATGCCTGAGACTCTTTACTCTCTAATGTTATTAGAAATCCTTGGAAAGAACGTTGAAGGAATGCTTCAGTTGAGTATAAGCCTTAAGTATGAGTCAGTCCATAAAGCCAGCAACTCAGTTTAACAGTCAGACAAAAAAGTTTCTATTATTTTCTATCTTCCGATCTAGCCTTACTATCTAAAGTTTCATAAATATAGCTATTCTATGAGGTAAAATATTTGCATCCATATAGATTGCGCATTCAGCTCAGTTCATGCATCATGTATCAGTTTCAAATTCTAGATATTCAGTCATGCTTTAGTTCATAAGTGTCCCATGCATCATCTCAGTTTTTCCTTAGTGTTTCAGCCAAGTTAGTATTATTCAGGGGATGAACTATCCCAAGAGGGAGATGTTGCAATACCCTTGAACTTTTCATGTACTAAATCTCTCATCTTTTCTTCACAAAACCAAATCCATCTTGAGGTACTGGTTACATACAAGTTAACTCCCTTATCCTATCTCAGCCTTATAGCTATTCTCATGTCATTACATGTGCTCAAGAAATCAATTCAGTTAATGAGATTCAGTTCATGTATCATATTTTAGAATCAGTTATACAATCATGTTTTCAGTCATGCATGTTTAGAATATGACCTCAGTTACCTTCATATAGTACTCTCAGTCTAACCAGTCTCATTCGAGGATGAATATTCCCAAGAGAGAGATAATATAACACCCCATATTTTTGTACTAGACTTTGAAACATCATTCTAATGTGTGGTGGCTCTAATCTAATGAATTTCTTTAGAATAAATATGTCATGATCCTTATACTAGTGTGTGAAATAATTTCGAGGTGAAAATGTTCATAAGAGTCGCTTAGATCAAAGTTAAGCTAAGGTCCTTTGATTTGCTCATACTTTAGTGTTAGATTCTACAAAGGTCTACTTTGAATATGTATAACATTTTATATACATAGAATTTTGTAGCTAAGACTCTCAGTAGACTGTCTATAGGTAGTGTTGCTCATGTTAAGGACAGTAATAAGAAGTTAGCTCAAGAAGTCCATCAGATTACCAGACCAAGTGTTTACTTATTCGATACAGAGGAGGGTGATTTATGGGTTCAGAGTAGTTTAGAATCATCTCTAGTTTCTGAGGTGAAATAAAAGCAAGATAGAGATCCCACTCTAGTCAAGTTGAAAGAGTCAGTCAAGGATCATAAGGTTGAGGTTTTATCTCAGGGGGAGATGGTGTTCTTCATTATCAGGGTTACCTATGTGTTCAAGATGTAGATGGCTTGAGGCAGCAAATTCTTGCAGAAGCTCATGGTGTGCGCTACTCTATTCATCCAGGGGCCACAAAGAAGTACCATGACTTGTGGGAAATCTATTGGTGGAGTGAGATGAAAAGAGATGTTGTAGAGTTTGTAGCTAATTGCTCTACATGTCACAAGGTTAAGATAGATCATCAAAAGCATAATAGTCACATGTAAGAGTTTATTATTCCCACCTGGAAATGGGAAAAAATAAACATGGACTTTGTGAAGGGTTTGCCACGTACTCGCCGTCAGCATGATTTAGTTTGGGTTTTCATAGAAAGGATGATCAAATCAGCTCATTTCCTTCCAGTTCATACATCTTATTTAGCCGAGGACTACGCCAAACACTATATTAGGGAGTTTGTCAGATTTCACAGTATTCTATTATCCATTATGTCAGATAGAGGTACCTAGCTCACCTCTCACTTCTGGAAAGCATTCCAAAAGGGTCTTGGTACCCAAATTCATCTCAGTATAGCCTGTCATCCCTAGATAAATGGTCAATCATAAAGAACCATTTAGACCTTGGAGGATATGCTAAGGGCATGTGCAATTGATTTCAAGGGAAGTTGGGATGACCACTTGCCTTTGATTAAGTTTGCATACAACAACAGCTATCATTCTAGTATTCAGATGGCTCCATACGAAGCTTTCTATAGTAGGAGATACAGATCTTCAGTCGTTTGGTTCAAAGTTAGTGAGGCCTCAGTCATAGGCCCTAACTTGGTATTCATTGCCTTAGAAAACGTTTAGTTGATCAGAGAGAGACTTTGGACTGCTCAGAGCCGACAGAAGTCTTATGCAGATATACACAAAAAGGATCTCGAGTTTGAATTGGTGACTTTGTCTATCTAAAGATCTCTCCCATGAAGGAAGTAAAGAGATTCGGGAAGAAGGAAAAGCTTAGTCCCAGATATATCGGTCCCTTCAAAATTCTCAGTCGCTTCGGCAAAGTAGATTATGAGCTCGCATTGCCTTCAGATCTAGCCTCATTTCACCCAGTCTTCCATGACTATTTGCTTAAGAAGTGCATAGGTGACCCAGCAGATGTAGTCCCTATTCAGAGCATAGATGTTTAGAAAAGTCTCTCTTATGAAGAAATTCCAATCGAAATCCTTGAATACTAGATTCGTAGACTAAGGAACAAAAAAGTCCCTCTAGTCAAAGTTCTTTGGCGAAATCAGTCCATTGAGGGAGCTACTTGGGAAGCAGAAGTAGACATGCGAACCAAGTACCCTCACCTCTTCTCCACAAACTCAGACTCAGCTAAAGGTAATAATTTTCCTTAAGCTTATTCAGTTCTATGTTCAGATTTCCATTATAAACTTGGTACCAAATACCATTACATATTCAGTCATGCATTCATGTGTCAGCTCAGTCATGTATTCATGCATCAGATATGCATGTTCAATATGATAAAACTAGCTTATTAGTTATGTCAATCATGAAATCATGACTCAGTTATGCATGTCCAGTATGTACTTTCAGTTATCATTTCTCTCAGTCTAATCGGTCTCATTCGAGGACAAATGTTCCCAAGGGGGAGATATTGTAATACCCCAAAAAATGCAAATCAATATTAGTGCCATATTTAAAGATTATGTATAGTACATAATGGTTCTTTGGTAGTTTCATGATGAAGTTTGATGTCAATTAAGGTCTCAAATACATCCTAGCTATTAGGCGAATCAAAACATTCCTTACCGATTGAATTCTTGGGAAGGATATTGGTATAGTTAACTTCAAACGAGCATATCTCTAGTTATTATATGAATTTTTGAGCTAATGACCCATAAACAGATAAAAAATTGAATTATTTTTACAATGATACAAATTTCTCCCAAATCCAATATCGGAGCAAAACGTTATATCCATTTTACTCCAGCATGTTAGCCTGGCAACAAACTGACAACATTAGCTAACGGCTTATCACATATCTGACGACTTATCAGCTAATGTCGTCAGCCTTAGGCAGAAATTCATAAATTCCAGCATCAAGTGATGACTTGAGATGACAGTTTATCACATATGTGACAACATCAACCCAATGTTGTCAACCGTAGAATTCAGCATTTTCCAAACGATTTTGGAGGGGTATTTTGGTATTTTCCCTTCACCTCAAAGCTCCATAAACACTAAATTCAGCCTCTATTTCACCAAAATACATTCTTTTCTCGCAAATTCTATCAAGAACAAGAATAGGGGTTTCGTATTCAAGATCCAAATCTCAAGGATTCTTCCATAATCTTCCTAAATCAAGTATCAAGGTATATCATGTGTTGATTCATGGGTCCCTTTCACCCATGAAGCTCAAGAATCTCTTTTAAAAATACAAGATTTCTGTATTTATGAACACTCATGATTTAAATAAAATTGAAATTCATGTTCATGATGTTGTGGGGTTTTGATTCATATTTTAAATTACATATTCAAATGATTGACCCTAGTATATGAAGATTTTCTTAATAATCATGATAAACCCCCTTCAATTTACAAGTTTACTGATGTATCCATGATTTTTAGATGTGCTGATGATGGTATAAACAAAGCATGCTCCCCATGTGTTTGACTAAATGCCTATGTGAGGGAAAAGTGATATATTAGTATAATAATATGAAATCTCCATTCATGTACAAGTTTATGCACGTCAAGTGTTTGATAAAATGTCTTAGTCAATGAAGTATGGATATATGTGTAGCCATTGTTGTGCATTAGAACTTGTACTCCATGAAATCTTCAACTTATTATATTGTGAATTGTGATGTTAGTCATGTATTCAAGAAAGTCATGCTTTTTCAGTTTCTTCCCATCGAGTCCTGGGGGTACTTGTACCCGAAAAATATAGATGTGTGCCAAGAGTTAGTGTCATGTTTTCAGTCAAGCCATGATCCATAGAACTCAGTCAGTCATATGACTCAGGAAAGCTCAGTAATACAGTAATCTCAGTACTATTTTATCAATCAATGAAAACTCAGTTAATTCAGTCCAGTTCAGTTCAGTAATCCATGTTCAGTGTCTATTCAGATGGGAATAGGAATTAGCACCGTGTGAACCCAAGGATGGGAACACATACTGTCAGATGAGGGTATGATTCTTAGAAGTCATCCTTGCATTCAAAAACTATGTCGCCAGCATAGGTTAAGACATCAAAACTTTCAGATGAGGGTTGTTGAGGTGGATAAACACTGTCAGATGAGGGTCCCATCGTTTTCTTTTAGGGACACTGTCAGATAAGGGTCACCCATAGCTTGTACTTACCAGTGGCGCAGTATTCACACCCTTCTAATTGGGGTTACAGATTGGACCCCAACACAGCTATATTGCATTATATGGGGCATTTTAGTTAGATGACTACTTCCCATAGTTTCAGTTACAGATCAGTACTATCAGATACAGTCATTCAGTCTCAGCAATAGAACTCAGATAGTTCTATAGAATTCAGGACTGTCAGATGTAGTCACCTCAAAACAGAACAAAACTCAGTTAGTTCCATCAGAAACTAGACTGTCAGATACAGTCGCTCGATAATAGTTATTTTAGTTATACGATTATCATTATCTCATGTTATCATTACTCAGATTCAGTAATTATGTTATCACGAACTCAGTTACAGTTATTATGTATTCACGCATGTATTATCACGTTCATGTTGTTTAGTTATTTACTATAGTTCATGCATGTGAACCTTTGCATTCAGCCTACCTCACATGCATACCAGTACATTGAATCATACAGACGTATTTGCGCTATGGCATTTTATACCATCGGTTCAGAAGCACGAGCTCCAGAGCATCAGTAGTATTCCAGTACTCAGTAGTCAGAGTCATCAGTGAGTCCTCTTCCTTCGAGGAAATGAGCATTATCTTATCATTTCAGTACTTAGTTTATTTAGTAGTTGGAGTTTATTGGGGAAATATCCTATCAACTCCTTATTTAGACAGTTAGAGGATTTTCAGACTATCATGTTCAGTCAGTTTATTAGTTTGTTTTAGGTATTTTATACCCCACACAGATGTTATATTTTATTAGATATTGTGTCTCAGTTTTGAACCTTATGGCTTTACAACCTTTATTTCCGCATTTACACAGTATATTATGCAGTGTTCAGGTACAAATATTAGTCATGGGTTAGCTTGTGGTCCTTTGAGGTCATAGGCACCGTGTAGCATTTCGGGTACCAGATTCGGAGAGTTACAATCACCCCTTTGAAAAGGAATAAGTTCTTCAACTTTTGAATATTCACCATCACCTAGGTTTATTTGATTTCCAGACTCATTAAATATCACATGAATACTTTCCTCAACACACAGAGTTCTTTTATTGATGACTTTATAAGCCTTGCTTGTTGAAAAGTAGCCTACAAACACTGCTTTGTCACTCTTAGAATCAAATTTTCCCAATTCTCTATTCCCATTATTTAGCATAAAGTATTTGCATCCAAATGGTCTGAAATAGTCTAGCTTAGGCTTTCTATTGACTACTAGCTCAAATGGAGTCTTATTCAGAAGTGATCTAATCACACACCTGTTAGTCACATGACAAATAGTATTTACTACTTCAGCCTAGAAACTCTTAGGAGGTCCACTATTAATTAACATAGTCCTAGAAATCTCTATCAGTATTCTATTTTTCCTTTAAACAACTCCATTTTGTTGTGGAGTTCTGGGAGCAGAAAATTTGTGACTTATTCCATGCTCAACACAAAATTCTTCCACTTGAGGATTCTCAAATTTAGTATAATGGTCAGACCTAAATTTAGTAATTTTGCAATTTAGCTTTACTTGGATTTTCTTGGCAAAAGCCACAAGAACCCTATATGTTTCATCCTTGGTTCTTATAAACATTGTACAGGTGAACCTGGAGTAGTCATATACAATAACCAACACATATTTCTTCCCTCCTCTACTTGGGACTTTAATAGGTCCATATAAATCCATGTGTAGTATTTCAAGAGGTCTGGAAGTACTTACTTATTTCTTCAATTTGAAGGAAGATCTAGTCTTTTTGCCTTGAACACAAGCATCACAAACTTTGTTGTTTGGAAAATTCAGCTCTGGCAAACCACGGACCAGGTCCCTTGAGATAAACTCATTTAGCAAAGAGGAACTTACATGTCCCATTCTTCTGTGCCATAAATCAACATCTTCACTTTGAGCTCTTAAACAAGTTAATTCCCCATCAACCACAAACTCCAGATCGGATACATACATATTCTTGATCCTTTTGGATTTAAGAATAATTCTTCTAAATTTCATGCTTGATACAGTACATCCATCAGATGAGAATTTTACCTTATTTCCTTTGTCACAGATTTGAGATACACTTAGAAAACTGTACTCAAGGCCATTCACATAATACACATCTTCTATTATATGATGAGGTTTTTTCCTAATCTTTCCAACACATTGGATATACCCCTCTTTGTCATTTCCAAAAGACACATCTCACCCTTAAATTAAGGGAGAGAAAATAATCAACCCTCCCAGTTATGTATCTTGACCAACTACTATCTATAAACCAGTTTTGGGTGGCATCCCTTTTTTCTAATAGATTTTCTTCTTTATCTTCGGTAGTGGCCATTAGAGAGCAATAGAAACCTAAGATTCTTTACTTCTCATTATGTTTTAACATAAAACTATCTCCATACTCTTTGTCTTTCTCAGATTTATTTAAGGAGTCTTCCCATGCAGCCAACACCTTCTTTATGATATAACTAGCTGCATTCTTTTCTATTGATTTTTCAGGATTTTATCATTCTTTAGCATTTGGTAGTTTCTCATGAATGCTACAGAGCTTCCACCTTTGTGACAATCTTTAATTTTACCATTTATTTTGCTAAGTTGACCACCCATTTTTATAGCTCTAACAATCCTTGTTGCCAAAATTGCAACATTAGTGTCTTCTTCACCTGGGTCAGACTCTAAAGCCTTTAAAGTCATGAATCTCTTATTTTTTTCTTTCTTTTTTTCCACCCCTAGTTCAGTTATAGCAGCCATGATGACCAGAGCATTGTAGGTATTAACCTTTTAGACTAAACCTAGCTCTGATAACAATTGTTAGAATGCTTGGGGGTTGCGCCACATAGTCAAGGAAGAGTTTTTCAAGGTCAATCGCATGCAATAGAACAGTAAATAACCAGGAATTACAAAAGAGTGTAGGAAATGTAAAAAACACAAGATTTAATGTGGAAACCCTCTTGCTCAGGGGAGGAAAAACCACAGCTTGAACACACAAGCTCAAAAGAGTCCACTATAACCAACCTCTTGATTACAGACTCGACTATGAACCTAACTCTAGGTTCCTACTACTTGCAATACCTCTATTACAAGCCTACCTTAACACCTATTTCAAGATTCTCTCAAAAACTGGTTAACTATAACCAGCAAATATCTGAGGCAACTCTATCTAAATTGTTCTCTCAATAAAAGAAAACACTACTCTTATATAATGAGTAGTTCAATTATAAATCAAGACATACTCAAGACACTTTCTAAATCAGCACACACATGTGGCAAAAGAGCTTGAGCAATATCAGATATAGAGTTTTTTGTCTTTCTCTTTCTTTAGCACTTTTTTTGCATTTGCAAAAACCATTTGATGAAGAAACCTCTTTTTCCTTATATAGCTGGGTAATGCTTTGGGCTGAAATCTCATTGGACCAGGTGTCCTATTCAGTACAAGCAACACCTGCACATTTGTTATATAAGAGGATAAAACAATGCAAACATACTTGCTAGTTGTATTGTACCATGCACATTCAGGGACCTAGTCCTTTGAAGTTAGTTGCTTATCATCAAAACTACATATAGCATAATATATCATATATATTGCAATATCACACCTAGATAGAATATAAGTACGTATTATATCACATATAAGTAGAATAAGGGAGAACATTTATATACAAAATCATCAAATACAAGTAAAGGAAGAATGACAAATACATAGATAACAAGTCAATAAAGCAATACAACACAACAAAAACACAATAAAGTAAGTGTAATGTATATAATAATAATGATGATGATGATGATGATGTTGCACGAGGTCTCTGCACAACCTTAGGATCATCGCACAATCCCCATATACACCTACAAAACTAAGGCTTTCCGATGTAGGACCCATTGGGGGTTTATCAACCCATATACAATCCACATATATTATATCTCTTTTTGGGCACATCCCTCAGAGAGGGGTTTAAGAAAATATTGCCAGTGTTACTCAAGTGTTGCTATGGTAGTACTAATGTTTCATAAATAAGTATGTAATGCTCACACCCAATCACAATGAGTATTTCCACAACCAGCCACATGATATATTTCCACGACCAACCACAATAATATATTTCCACAATCACGTGAGCCAATATCCGCTCATTATTTCCATTTCATCCATGAATTTTCACATGTCTCATATGTCAATAAAGTATGACCATAATCATAATACACCAATGGTAACACATTAAGCATTTTAACAAATAATAAAATTATTGTACATGCATTTAAGCCTATCAATATCATATAGGACCCACATAGTCACACATATATCTCAATTTCGATAATTACATCACATATAGCCCCAAACGGGTATAACACATAGATAAATATTTTTTCATAATTATTTACCACCCATAACATGCATTATATACCATCATTTAATACCCAAGACAGTCTAAAGAGTTAAGTCATAACCTACCTCAAAAGTCGAAATATCGCAGCCAAAACTTTGCTCTCAAAGCCTTACTCCTCATGAATGATACCAAACTCTACTAAAAATATCAAAATATAGAATCTATGCATCAAAATAAAACCAATGATACCCATACTGACTATTTTTGGTTCAGGGTCAAAACAGACCCCAAAATGACTTTTCAAAAAAAAAGAGCAAAATCATAACTTTACTTCAAAAACATGTTCCCTATATTTTTAGGAACCTGCAGCTAAAAACTCAAATCAAATCAAGTCAAAGACGAGGTTCAAATTGAATAAAACCTATTTTTAAGCTTTACTGGGTAAAAATCTTTGAAATCCGAGTTAAAATCAAGAATCAAAGTTGTTTTAAAGGTTAAATTGATGAAAAACAAGTAATTATAAGAGAAAAATAATATTCAAGTGAAATTGGAGATTAATATCAAGCCCTAATATTTTCAGAGTTTTGATAAATTAATCAAGAAATTTCTAAGAAATGGAGTAAATTCTTACATTAAATCAATATTAGAATCAAGAAATAGATGTTAATCTAGCTCCCAAAAGCTTCACTTTTAACATCTCACTTTATTTTAGGGTTTAACTCTCAACGGGCAAGACGAAAGAATGAACAAAATGGGCCAAAAAAGGGGTAAAAATCTGCTACATATTGTAGACAAATCTGCACTATTGTAGATTTTTCTAAGTCTAAACAGACTTCGACGGGGTGTCCAGGATTCGTTTGGAGTCTAATATATAAAAATGAACTAGGTAAGCACATAAAATTAGATGCTCCGAACTCAACGGAGATATCAAATTTTTGAAAAACGTCATTTTCACAAAGTTGACCCCTGAAACACAAAATCATAAATTTTTAAATCGAGGGTCGAAATGAGATTTTAAAAGCCATAAAATCACACCAAATATGTTACCACCCTAAAATTTACATTTTGGGTCTTCTAGTAAAATTGGATTTTCCATCCGAGGTCGTTTCGACCAAATATGGGTCCCACACCTATATTTCTAATTTTTTAACTTTTCGACTAATAGGTCAAAAATAAGATTGGGTGCACTGGGACCCGAACCAAGGATATACCTAACCTAAGATATATATTCTAAAGCTTCTTGCACGGTCCATTCAGCCATCCATTGCACGGATCAAAAGATATCCACATAAGTCCAAAATAAGGCTCTCAAAGCTATCAAAAACTAGAATATCGCATAAATGATATCAAAATGCATTGAAAACTGTGGCAATCACCCCCACACCCTAGAAGTACCATAATGAAACTAGAGGGACGAGTAAAAAATTAAATCACTCAAAATTGTAAATTTTACATATTTTGTTAAATTTTTAGGTCGTTACATGAATTTCCCTCTGTGTTTTTTATGAAGAAAACAACATTAGAGTTTATTGTACTTGCTGTCTATGTCGATGACATAAACCTTACTAGAACTCCAATAGAGCATTAAAATACAATTGATTATTTAAAGAAATAATTTGAGATAAAAGATCTTAGAAGGATAAAATTATGCCTTGGTTTGCAAATTGAGCATTTGACAAATGATATCTTTCTCCATCAATCTACTTACACAATAAAAGTGTTGAAAAGAGTTTATATTGATGGAGAAAATCCATTAAGTACTTTGATGGTTGCTCAATCACTAGATATGAATAAGGATTCATTCCAACCTCAAGAAAAGAATTAGAAGCTTATTGATCCTGAAATACCATATCTTAGTGCAATTAGTGCACTAATGTATCTTGCAAATACTATAAGGACTGATATAGCCTTTTTGGTTAATTTGTTACCAAGGTATATGAAACATCCCAAAGTTTGGTCCCTTAAAAATTCTTTGAGCTTTGAGCTCACTACCCTGGTTACGACTCACCCTATGAGTCATAGGGTGTCCTGATGAGTCGTTGGGATAAGTCATAACAAAATCATGTAAGTTTGTACCATGATTTTACTCTGAGTATGAGTGTCTCACTATGAGCTATAGGGATTTGTTATGAGTCATAGGGTGTAAATCGTAGGGTGTCCAGTGTATAAGCCAAATGGGTTCTGTATTGATTACGACTGGGCCCTACAAGTTGTAGGGTCCTATTACGAGTCTTATGGATGAGTCATAAGGTCAATAGTATCGGGTGCTTTGGTGGTTCTACCCTGGTTACGACTCGTGGTGATGAGTCATAAGCAGCGGTTACGAGTCGATGGTTGACTCATAGTCAAAGACAACCCTTTTTCAACTTTTAAGTTAAGGGCATTCTAGAAATTTTCCTTCTTACCCAACTTGAAAACCACGTCTTATAACATTATTAGGGTGTCATTATCACTCAGAAACAAATCAAAGTAACTTCTCAACACTATTAAATTTCCCAAGGTTAAGAACACTTAGGGTTTTCAAGAGGTTGATCGATTAGGATTTTTAAGGGTGATTTCTCTCCGTACATCTTACTATTTCAGGCATATAAATCTTCCTTCATTTTTAATTTTTTAAAAAGCATATGTATTAAAGTGTTATTCATATGAAATTTTTTTGGTTTTGAAAATAAGGGTTGTGAGTTTTGAATGCTTGTTGTTGAATAATGTTTTCCCATGATTTAATTGTAACTATTCATGCTTTAAATATGGTTTTGAACTTGTGGAGGCATGGGTATGGTGGATGAATTAGGGAATTGTGATTTTCTCAAAATGTGACTTTTAAAACGGTTATGACCCCAACTCATAGTGTGAAATTAGTTTTGAGTTATAAGAAAGGTGGGAATTTATAAAATTGAACTAGTCTTGAACTATTGCATGATATAAAGAGGCATTTGAAAATACAATAACATGGTTTAATAAACAAAGAGAATCGGTGTTCCCTAACTTTGTATTAATAAACAAAGGGAGTTATTTTCCCCAAGTTAATGGAAAACTATCTTGACATATTGTTGTTACCTTACAAGTATAGTTGGCATGACGATACTAATAATGTATGCCTTAATGTGAAATGTGGTTCATGATTGGAATTGTGTTATAAATATTTTAGTTGGGCTCTAATAAGGGTTGTGTAGCTGAGTCGTAAAAGTGGAGATTTGGGTGACCAACATTGGAAATGCATTTACCGATGCGGGGGTTAAAGTGACCAGGGAGGTTCAAGTCCCCCTTATTATTATTTCATGATTAGGGAGGTTCGAGTCCCCCGTAATCATTACATGATTGGGTTCATAAGTCACCTTAGTATATGTTGGTAGGTTTGAGTTCTCCTTATGCATATATATGAGATTATTCTCCAGTTTGTGAGGCTACACACACTGATGCCCGAACAAGGGGTGAGAGTTGGGGCCCATATATCCCAAGGGTACTATCATATGACAGTTGAAGGTTAAGATTTTAAAGTACATGCCAAATCTTATTCCCTATCCCGACATGATAAGTATATATGTATTTACATATGGTTATTGTGTATTGATTGACTTGATTTGAATTGACAACATTATTTTATCTTTATCATTGAGTTACATGCTAGCGTTCACCCTGCTAACTATCTTCGGATATAGTATCCCCATGTAATGCAGAATTTGGCCATGTTTCTACTTCTCTTGCTCAGTGATTATGGATTGATCGAGAGTCGACTTGAAGTGGTGAGTTCATGCTACAAAAGGCTCCATTTCAGGCTTATGTTTTCCTTTTGAGTTATAGACTATTGGATACTATTTTTGGCTATAGTTGGGGGCATATCCCACAGTTTAGTCATATTCAGTTTTGGTTCACTCTTTAAAAAGCTTTGTTTGGACTATTATGGTTATTGGATGGTATCGAATGATCGTTTGGCTGATCGTCGGTGGTTGTTCATGGACATGCATTGAAATTTTCTTAAGCTATTGCATGCTATCTTGTTATATGTTTAGAATTCATCCGACTTTGAGGTGTATTGGGTTTGGGTTAGTTAGGTGCAAGGAGTGATCTCCGATTCACGTGGGACTTGAAATACCCGACAAGGCCAGGCACTAGTTTGGGTTATATTAAGGTGGTATCAGATCCTAAGTTTGGTGTCATTGGGTGTCCAACAAAGTCGTGTCGAGTATAGTATCATTTATGGGTGTGTAGCATGCCATACTTATAATGGAGAGGCTACGAGGCATTTAGGAATGTTTTTCTTTCTTGTTGTCTTATTTTAAGCTATAGAGTTTGAGGTCTTTAGTCTCTCTAATTCCCATGTGTTTGATTTTCAGATCATGCCCCCAGATGATCTGAAGCTCATGGAAACTTTTTTGTCCTACTTAAGGACAATACTGATGGGACACGTACTGCTTATGGGGTCTAAACCCGGTCTAGGGGTATAGTTCTTGATCGGCTTTCTAGAGTTCCACCGATCCCCTCTAGTCATCCTCGATCTCCTTAAGCTGATGTGTCGAATGTAGAATTTTATTAGTCTATTCATATGTTGGCTCAGTTGGTAGCTTCTCAATCTGAGTGTGTAGCTTTTATTATTCCATCTTCTGTGGCTACAAGGGTTAGCCAGTTTATGAGGTTGAGTCCTCCAACTTTTACTGGTGTTAATATTGAGGAGGATCCTTAAGGTTTTATAGATGAGATAAAGAAGATCTTTTTGGTTATGCATGCTACTAATGTGGAAGGTGTGGAATTCGTTGTCTATCAACTGAAGGATACAGCATACTAATGGTTTGAGGAATAGGAATAGTCTAGGGGAGAGGATGTTGAATCCGTACTATGGGATAATTTTTCTAGTGCTTTTCTGGACTATTTTGTTCCTTAGGAGTTGATGGAGGTGAAAGCGGAAGAGTTTGTTGATCTGAAGCAAGGCAGGATGACGGTCAAGAAGTATGTTTTAAAATTCCATCAATTGTCCCGATATAATCCTGAGTTAGTATCTAGCATAAGGGCTAGAATAAGGGAATTTACTTCTGGATTGTCCCATGATTTGGTTTTAAAGAGTAAGGTTGCCTTGTTGAACAAGGATATGGACATCTTTAAATTAGTTGTGTATATGCAGAAGGCTAAGGAAGAGAAGAAAAAACAGGAGGAGATAGGTGAAAGGCAAAATAAGAAGTTTAGATTTTTTATTAGGGTGAAGGTCAGCAACCGATGGTAGAGATAGTGGAAAGTAGTCTAAGAAGAAGTGGGAGAGTTCTGGTTCCTCCTTTATAGATAGTGATCCTTATCTGAAGTCGTTGAGTGATCGTCGTTCTTAATATGATAGTGGGTTTAGGGCATAGGGTGCCCAATCTCAAGCTGGTGGGGCTCAGTTAGCTCCATCATATCCTTCTTATAGATTTTGCAGGCAGGCGCACCGTAGGTTTTGTGAAGAAGAGAGGAACAGGTATTTTAAATATGGTCAAATTGGTCACTTACAGAGGGGTTTTCCTTCTAAGGTTGCTTTAGGGGTAAATAAGATTCTTGTTGCTACTTCATCAGCTCCTGCACCAAAGGGTGTTTCTTCTATTTCTAGTACTAGAACTAACTGGAATTGTTTGTATGCTCTTACTACCCGCATGGACTTTGAGGCATCTTCCAATATCGTCACTAGTATGTTATGACTCTTTTCTCGTGATGTGTATTGGTTGCTTGATCTAGGGTCTACTCTTTCTTATGTGACCCTATTTGTGGTTGTACATTTCGGTTTTGATCCTGAGTGTATCCCTGATCCCTTTTCTATTTCTACCCTAGTGGGCGAATCTATGGTTGCTAAGAAGAGTCTATAGGGGTTGTGTAGTATCTATTGGTGGCAGAGAAACTCTGGTAGATCTGATAGAGTTAGACATGGTTGATATTGATATCATATTAGGGATAGACTGGTTGCACTCGTGCTATGCCTTTTTAGATTGGCGAACTCATAAGGTCATGTTAAAATTACCTAATGAGCCAGTCATTGACTGGGAAAGGGGTTCTTTAGTGCCTAAGGGAAGATTATATAGTATCTTAGAGCCTAAAAGTCAATTTCCAAGGGATGTCTTTATCATTTGGTCAAGGTTAAAGATTCTAACTTGGAGGGTCCTTCCTTACAATCCGTTCTATGGTTAATGAATTCCTCAAGGATTTTCCTAACGAACATCCTAGTATCCCTCCCGATAGAGAGATTGATTTTGGGATTGACCTTGTTCAGGACACTCGTCCAATCTCTATCCCTCCTTATAAAATGGGTCTGGCTGAGTTGAAGGAGTTTAAAGAATAGTTAAAAGACCTCTTTGACGAGGGATTTATCCATCCTAGTGTGTCTCCGTAGGGTGCTTCTATTTTGTTCATGTGTAAGAAGGATGGTTTCCTTCGGATATGTATCGATTACCGCAAGTTGAATAAGGTTACGGTACAGAATGAGTATCCTCTTTCTTGGATTGATGATTTATTTGACCAGCTTCAGGGTGCTAGATGTTTCTCTAAGATTGATCTTCAGCCAGGTTATTGTCAGTTAAATATTAGGGAGGTGGATATCCCTAAGACTACTTTACGAACTCGGTATGGTCACTATGAGTTCCTAGTCATGTCTTTGGTCTGACTAATGCCCCAATGGTATTTATGGATCTCATGAATAAAGTTTTTTATCAATTTTGGGATTTTTTTCATCATCATGTTTATAGATGATACTCTGGTGTACTCTAAAAGTGAGGCGGATCACGTCGACTATTTTCGTATCGTGTTGCAAACCTTTAATGATCAATATTTTTATACTAAGTTTACAAAGTACGAGTTATGGTTAGAATTTGTTACTATCCTGGGTCATGTCATTTCTAGTGAAGAGATCATGGTGGATCCACAAAAAGTTATAATGGTTAAGAAGTGACCTTGGCCCATGACATCTAATCGATATTCGGAGCTGCTTAGGTTTAACCGATTACTATAGGAGATTTGTGAAGAGTTTCTTAACTATAGCTGCTCCACTGACTAAGTTGACCCAAAAGAAGGTGAAGTTCTTATGGTTTGATGCCTGTGAGGGTAGTTTTGAAAAGCTGAAAGATAAGTTAATTTCAGCTCCAGTTTTAACCCTACTCGAAGGTAATGATGAGTTCATGGTTTATTACGATGCATCTCATGTGGGACTTAATTGTGTATTGATACAACATAGTAAGGTGGTGGCAGTTGAAAGCTCACGAGAGTAATTATCTAACTTATAACTTGGAGTTATTGTGGAGTTCGCATTGAAGATTTGGCGTTACTATTTGTATGGGTTCTATCTAGATATCTTTCTTTAACATAAGAGTCTGCAATATGTGTTCACCCAAAAGGAGCTGAATCTCAGGCAAAAGAGATAACTTGAGTTGCTAAAAGACTATGACATGAGTCTCCATTACCATCCAGGTAAAGCTAAGGTGGTTGCTGATGCTCTTAGCAGGTTGTCCGTAGGAAGTCTAGATCATGTGGATGAGTATGAATGGTAATTGGTGAAAGATATTCACTATTTGTCTAACCTTGGAGTTCGTCCCTTGGACTTTGAGAATGGGGATATGATTGTGCAAAAGGTGGTGCAGTCCCCTCTTGGCACTGAAATAAAGGAGAAACAAGTATTGGATCCTATCTTAAATGAAGATTAAGGGAGATGTAGGACATCAAAAGGTTGTAGCTTTTGAGATTGGTGGCGATGGTATCTTGAGGTACGAAGGAAAATTATATGTTTTCAATGTAGATGCTTTGCGAAAGAGGATCTTGGCTGAGGCTCATGAATTACGTTATGCCATTCATCATGGTTCGACGAAGATGTATAATGATCTTAAAGAGATTTATTCATGGAATAATATGAAGCGAGATGTGGCCAATTTTATGGCTAAATGCATGGTGTGTCAACAATGGAGGTCGAGTACTATGGCCTGGAGGGTTGTATTAAGAAATTGAGTTGCCTGTGAGAAAATGGGAAGTGATTAACATGGATTTTGTTGCTGATCTTCCTAGATCTCAGAATTAGTTTGATTCGATTAGGGTCATCATGGATAGGATGACTAAGTCTGCTCAGTTCTTGCTAGTAAGGACTAATTATTCGGTGAAGGATTATGCGAAGTTATTCCTCCAGTAGATTGTGAAGTTGAATGGGGCACCTGATTCTATTATATCAGATCGTGGTACTCAGTTCTCATCATAGTTTTGGGGTTCGTTTCATAAAGGTTTGGGAACTAAGACGAGCTTTAGTACTGATTTCCATCTGCAGTTGGATGGGTAAGAGAAAAGGACTATTCAGAAGCTACAAGACATGATTAGAGCTTGTGTGATTGACTATGGTGGTAGTTGGGCTGATCATTTGCCTCTTGTAGAGTTTACGTATAATAATAACTACCACTCTAGTATTAGTATGGCTCCTTTAAAGGTCTTGTATGGTAGGAGGTGTAGGCCTCTTATCGGGTGGTTTGAAGTTGGTAAGGCTGAGATGTTTGGCCCGAATTTAGTTCACCAAATGATGAAAAAGGTCAAGGTGATTCAGGATAGGCTTAAAGTTGCACAAAGTCGCCAAAAGTCTTACGCGGATGTGAAACGAAGGGGGGTGGATTTAGTGTTGGTGATTGGGTGTTCTTAAAGGTATCTCCCATTAAGGACTGATGTGATTTGGTAAGAAGGAGAGGCTCAGCCCTCGATATATTGGTCCGTACTTAGTGTTGAATAAGGTTGGTAATGTCGCGTATGAATTGGAGTTGCCTTCTAGTTTGAGCTCTATTCATTCGGTATTTCATGTTTCGATGTTGAGAAAATACATGGGTGATCCTTTGACAGTTGTTCTTTTAGAGAAGGTAGGTATTTTGGATTCTTTATCTTATAAAGAAGCCCCGGTTGAAATTTTGGATCGACAAGTTTAGCGATTGCGAATGAAGGATGTAGCTTCAGTAAAGGTTCTATGGAAGAACCACAAGGTTGAAAAGGCTCCTTGGGAAGCTGAAAAAGACATAAAGTCCAAGTAAATATTCTTGTTTTTTGTTTCGGATAATCGTGATTAAGGTATGTGTATTCCTTGACATCTTTGTTTTCTGACTTTGTTAAATGAAGGAGTGATTTCCTTAGCATCTTTATTTTCTGCCTTTGTTAAAGATAAAAGTAGAGGTATGTAGAGTCAATTCATGCTAATAAATTCCTTGTCCCATCATTCAAGGACGAATGATCCAAGTGGGGGAGAATTAAAACACCCCAAATTTTGGGCCCTTAAAAATTCCTTGAGCTTTGAGCTCACTGCCCTGGTTACAACTTGCCCTATGAGTCGTAGGGTTTCCTGATGATTCATTGGGATAAGTCATAACAAAATCATGTAAGTTTGTGGCGTGATTCTGCTTTGAGTACAAGTGGCTCACTATGAGCGTAGAGATTTATTATGAGTCGTGGGGGTGTAAATCGTAGGGTGTCCAGTGTATAAGCCAAATGGGTTTTGTATTGATTACGATTGGGCCCTACAAGTCGTAGGGTCCTATTACGAGTCTTGTGGCTGAGTCATAAGGTCAGTAGTGTCGGGTGCTTTAGTGGTTCTACCCTGGTTACGACTCGTGGTGATGAGTCATAAGCAGTAGTTACGAGTCGAAGGTTGACTCATAGTTAAAGACAACCCTTTTTTAGCTTTTAAGTTAAGGGCATTCTAGAAATTTTTCCTCTTACCCAACTTGAAATTCACGTCTTATAACCGCATTAGGATGTCTTTACCACTCAGAAACACATCAAAGTAACTTCTCAACACTCTCAAATTTCTCAAGGTAAAAAACACTAAGGGTTTTTAAGAGGTTGATCGATTAGGGCTTTCAAGGGTGATTTCTCTCTATACATATTACTATTTCTGGTATGTGACTCTTCCCTCATTGTTAATTTGTTAAAAACATATTTATTAAAGTGTTATTTATATGGAATTATTTTGGCTTTGAAAACAATGATTGTGGGTTTTGAATGCTTGTTGTTGAAGAATATTTTCCCATGATTTAATTATAATTATTCATACTTTAAATATCGTTTTGAACTTGTGGGGGCATGAGTATGGTAGATGAATTAGGGAATTGTGATTTTCCCAAATTGTGACTTTTGAAATAGTTATGACCCCAACCCATAATGTGAAATTGGTGCCAAGTTATAAAAAATGTGGGAATTTGTAAAATTGAACTAGTCTTGAACTATTGCGTGATATATAGAGGTATTTGAAAACACAATGACATGGTTTAATGAACAAAGGGAATTGGTGTCCCCCCACCTTGTATTAATGAACAAAGAGAGTTGTTTTCCCAAATTAATGGAAAAACTGTCTTGATATATTGTTGTTACGTTGCAAGTGTAGTTGGTATGACGATTCCAACAACGTATGTCGTAATGTGAAATATGGTTTATGATTGGGATTGTGTGATAAATATTTTATTTGGGCTCTAATAAGGGTTGTGTAGCTGAGCCGTAAAAAAGGAGGTCCAGGTGACCGACACTGAAAATCGTGTTTGCCGACGCGGGGTCAAAGTGACCAAGGAGGTTCAAGTCCCCCTTATTATTATTTCATGATTAGAGAGGTTCAAGTCCCTCATAAATCGTTACATGATAGGGTGGTTAATGTAGGATTTGGCCATACTTCTACTTCTCTTGCTCTGTGATTATGGATTGATCGAGAGTCTACTTGAAGTGGTGAGCTTCCATGCTTCAGAAGGTTCCATTTCAAGATTGTGTTTTCCTTTTGAGTTATAAACTATTGGATACTGATTTTGGCTATAGTCGGGGGCATGTCCCGATACTTTAGTGTTATTCAGTTTTGATTCACTATTTAGAAGGATTTGTTTTGACTACTGTGGTTAGTGGACGGTGTCGGACGATCGTTTGGCTGATCGTCGATGGTTGGTCATGGACATGCATTAAATTTTCTTAAGTTATTGCACTCTATCTTGTTATATGTTCGAAATTCATCTGACTTTGGGGTGTGTTGGGTTTGGGTTGGTTAGGTGCAGGGGGTAATCTCCGATCTACATGGGATTTGAGATGCTCGACACGGTCAGGCCCTAGTTCGGGTCGTGTCAGTATAGTTTTGCTCCTATTTGGAGATATTAAAATGGGATCAAACACATATTTTGGTATCTAACAGAAACAATCGATATGAGTTTATTTTATTCTAAAGATTGCAGTCCCGATCTTGTTGGTTATGCTGATGCTGGGTACTTATCTGACCCGTATAAAGCTCGATCTCAAATAAATTGTGTGTTTATATGTGGGGGTACTGCCATATCTTGGAGATATATAAAGTAGTCTAGCATAGCCATCTCATCAAACCATGCTGAGATTATAGCTATTCATAAAGCAAGCCAAGAATATGCGTGGTTGAAGTCCATGATACATCAGATTCGAAAAAAATGTGGTTTGAACTATGAAAAATCCCACAATTTTATATGAAGATAATGCAACATGCATATAGCAACTTAATGCAAGATTCATAAAAGGAGATAGAACAAAACACATTTCACCAAAGCTTTTCTATATACATGAGCTACAAAAGAATAGTGATATTAACGTGCAACAGATTCGTTCTAGTGACAATGTGGTTGATTTATTCACCAAGTCTCTTCCAACTACAACTTTCAAGAAGATGGTGCACAAGATCGGGATACAAAGGTTCAAAGATGTTCTCATTAGGGGGAGTTAATACACGATGTACTTTTTTTCCCTTACAAAATTTTGTCCTACTGAGTTTTTCTTATAAGGTTTTCAATGAGGCTACCTAAAGGTGTATTGTCTATCAATTACACATTCAAGAGGGAGTGTTATAAATGTATTACTATTTATTGTGAATGTCTATATTACCATATATAGTAAATGTCTATTTGTGGAATAGTTAGAAATCTCAACTTTTGGGACAATGATAGTTTTTTCCTATAAATAAAGGGATTTCCCATTGTTGTTATTCACCCTCAAAGAAATAAGAATCACATTTTTCTCTCGATTCTTCCTTGTTTGCTTTATATTTCATAACAATCGCTTAGAAAACAGAGAGAATAGAAAAGTGGGGACCAAATATACCTTGTGGCCTGTGGGTGGTAAAATTATAACTCCTAAGTCATCGAGCATTCGACCATGAAAATTTTAAAAATTTTCATTTTATTTGAAATTGAAATTGTTGAACTTGTGTTTGACTACAAATTTTAGAATAAGTATTTAAATTTAAATGTATTCTTTAAAAATTGATATATAAAATATAATTTAAATATGAAATATAATTTAAATGAGATTATTTTATGAAAATAAAATTTTAAAATCTTTGAAAAAATAATAATTTAAAAATGAAAATAAGATTTTGTGTGTTTTCTAATAAGTATAGTTTGAAGCTGTATTTAAAATTTTCATCGGGAAAATCTTCAAATAAAGTGAACTTTGTTTTGGAAAAAATAGTGAAAGATTTTCATTTAAAATAGCCCTCTTTCTCTTTTTATTTTTAAATAAACAAAAAATAAATCCAACACCTTAAATATAGTTTGAAGCTATATTTAAAATTTTCATCGGGAAAATCTTCAAATAAAGTGAACTTTGTTTTGGAAAAAATAGTGAAAGATTTTCATTTAAAGTAGCCCTCTTTCTCTTTTTATTTTTAAATAAACAAAAAATAAATCCAACACCTTATCCTCTTCACTCCTAAAAATATCAAAACTTCCATCAAATTTCCGTTGTGTTCCTCCGTCTTCTCCCCGCTTCCACCGTAATAATTTTCACGTAATGAATTCTCACAGCCTAACTGGAACTCATACATTTCCTTTTTATCCATCTCTTCTTCCAATTCGCCATACAATCACCAATGTCACCCATAACAATCAGTTTTCCAGACGCTTCACACGGTCTCGTCTCTGCAAAACCCCAAGCTTTCAGGTTGCTATCTCACATGTTGTGTTATAATACTCACTTCGTTCACTTTTACTTGTGCAATATTTCAAAAATTTTAGTTGTCATTTTTAACGTTTCAAAAAAAGATAGATTGTTTTTTTTTTTTCCATGTTTTACTCCTAACATTAATTACTTGTTTTCCGAATTATTTCTCAATACCAAAGACACATACATCAATGGATAAGTGGTGTTTTAGCTTTTTTTTTTTTTTTTTTTTTCTTTTTGGTTTCTAAATAAGTGGTATTTTAGATTATCAAGAAGGTATTAATTGTGTTCTTCCAATTTTATCTGTGTCTTTAAATCAAGAGAGTTTTATATATCAAGAAATTAACATCTTTTTCAAGGTATTAAGGGTAAGTTAGTAAAATTATTTTTTGTTTTCTAGGAATTACTAGTTTTATATATCAATCCCTTGGTTTGCTTTTTTCCTTTCGAAATGAGTTCTTGATTTTTTGTTTTTTACATTGTGCAACATAAATCTTGTTCTTGGGACCCTTCAGGGTAAGTCCGTAGAGTTGGTGAAGATTCTTAAGAAGAGGGGGATTGTATTACGTGTGTTTAGAAGACTAGGTGGGTAGGATCTAAGGCTAGGGATGTGGATAGGTACAAGCTGTGGTACTCTGAGAGTGAACGGCATCGGAATGGAGTGGACATCTTAGTGGATGAGGAGCTTAGAGGTCAGGTGGTGGAGGTTAAGAGGGTCAGTGATAGGCTGATGAAGATTAAGTTGGACATTGGGGGTTTTACGCTGCATGTGTGTAGTGTTTATGCGCCGCAGGTAGTCTTGGAAGAGGAGATGAAAGCGAGATTTTGGGAGGATTTGGACGAGGTGGTGAGAAACGTGCCTAGCTCGGAGAAAATTGTCATAGCAAGGGACTTCAATAGGCACATTGGGGTCTTACCGGGAGGCTATGACATGTGCATGGAGGTTTTGTTTTCGGTGACAGAAATGGTGAGGGAGCTGCTCTGTTGGATTTTACGAGGGCCTTTGGGTTGGTGGTAGTGAAGTCGAGCTTTCCGAAGAAGGAGGATCACCTGATTACCTTCCGAAGCGCGATATTCAAGACTCAGATTGACTTTCTGCCCCTTAGGAAAGGGGATAGAGTGTTATGTAAGGACTGTAAAGTCATTCCGAGTGAGCATCTTTTGACCCAGCACAGGGTTCTAGTGATGGACTTGTCTATCAAGAAGAGCCAGAAGAGAAGGGCCGGGGAGGGTTGACCTAGAACTAAATAGGGTGGCTTGACGCAAGTTAGTGCTCTGGAGATAGAGGAAAAGGTGGCGGGAATGAGGGGGTGGGAGTGCAGGGGGGACGTGGATGTTATGTGGGATAGGGCGGCCAACTGCATTACAGAGACTGCTAGAGAAGTGTTGGGTGTTTCGAGGGGTCAGACAGGACGTCATAAGGAGGATTGGTGGTGGAATGAAAAAGTGAAGAAGAAAGTGGAGTTTAAGAAGAGGGCGTATGTTAAGTTGATTGAGAGTAAAGATGAAGCGGAGAAGCGGGAGAATCGGGAGGTTTACAAAGTAGCAAGGAAAGAGGCTAAGTTAGCAGTTACGGCTGCTAAGTCAGCAACGTTCGAGAGATTATATGTGGGGTTAGAGGAGAAAGGCGGGGAAAAAAGGTTGTATGGGCTTGCTAAGGCTAGGGAGCGGAAGGGTCGTGACTTCAATCAAGTGAAGTGTATTAAGGGGGAGGATGGTAGTGTTTTGGCGGAGGATGTTCACATTAAGAAGAGATGACAGGAGTACTTTCATAGACTTTTGAACGAGGAGGGGGACAGAGGCATTGAGTTAGGGGAGCTGGAGCACTCGGAGGAGAGTCGTGATTTCAGTTACTGTAGGCGTTTTAAGGTTGAGGAGGTCAGAGAGGCGATCCATAGGATGCGGAGGGGTAGGGCGACGGGGCCTGACGAGATTTCGGTGGATTTTTGGAAGTATGCTGGTGTGACAGGTTTAAGGTGGTTGACTGATCTGTTTAACGACATTTTCAAGACCGCGAGAATGTCCGAGGCTTGGAGATGGAGTACGATGATTTCGTTATATAAAAAAAAAGGGTGACATTCAGAGTTGCAACATCTATAGGGGTAGTAAGCTGTTGAGTCACACTATGAAGATTTGGGAGAAAGTGGTTGAGCGGAGATTGAGGAGGGTCGTGTCCGTTTCGGTGAATCAGTTTGGATTTATATCTATTCGCTCGACGACAGAGACAATCCACCTGGTTGAGGAGATTGGTGGAGCAGTATAGAGAAAGGAAGAAGGATTTACACATGGTGTTCATCGACGTGGAAAAGACGTATGATAAAGTCTCGAGGGAGGTTCTTTGGAGATGCTTAGAGGTGAGAGGTGTCAAGATGGCGTACATCAGAGCTATTAAGGACATGTACGATGGAGGGAAGACCCGGGTGAAGCCGACGGTAGGAGACTCAGAGCATTTTCCGGTCGAGATAGGGTTGCATCAGGGATGACTCTTAGTCCGTTCCTTTTTGTGTTGGTGATGGACGTGTTGACGCGGAGTATTCAGGGCGAGGTGCCTTGGTGTATGTTATTTGCGGATGATGTAGTGCTGATTGATGAGACGCGGGGAGAGGGGTGTTGTAAACGACAAATTGGATGATTGGAGGCAAACCCTTGAGTCTAAGGGGTTTAGGTTGAGTAGGTCCAAGACGGAGTATTAGGAATGCAAGTTTAGTGACTTGAGACAGGAGGACGAAGTGGTGGTGAGGTTAGACTCCCAGGTGTTTGTAATAGGGATAGTTTTAAGTATCTTGGGTCTATGATTTAGGGGAATGGTGAGATTGATGAGTCGGGATAGTTTTAAGTATCTTGGGTCTATGATTCAGGGGAATGGTGAGATTGATGAGTCGGGATAGTTTTAAGTATCTTGGGTCTATAATTCAGGGGAATGGTGAGATTGATGAGGATGTCTCTAAACGTATTGAAGCAGGTTGGATGAAGTGGAGGCTCGCCTCGGGAGTGTTGTGTTATAAGAAGGTGCTCCTTAAGTTTAAAGGCAAATTCTATAGAGTGACAGTCCGTCTGGCCATGTTGTATGGAGCGGAGTGTTGGTCAGTCAAGCTTTTCCACATCCAAAAATTAAAGGTGGCAGAAATGAGAATGTTGTGTTGGATGTGTGGGCTTATTAGAGTGGACAGAGTTAGGAATGAGATTATCCGAGAGAAGGTGAGAGTGGCTTCGGTGGAGGACAAGATGCGGGAAGGAAGGCTGAGATGGTTTGGGCATGTGATGAGGAGGGGCGTGGATGCCCCAGTTTATAGGTATGAGAGGCTAGCTTTGGATGGTTTTAAGAGGAGTAGAGGTAGGCCAAAGAAATATTAGAGGGAAGTGATTAGACATGACTTGGAGCAGCTTCAACTTACTGAGGACATGACCCTAGATAGGAAGGTGTGGAGGTCGCGGATAAGGGTAAAAGGCTAGTGTGAGTGTGTGGGTTGTAGCAAGCAGTCAGGAGAGATCTTGTGTAGCCGGGTTAGTAATCCTAGGACTGTGTACATAGGTGTCTTTGGTGTGTGAGTGTATGTTATTACTAGGTGGGTGTCCTATTTCTTATTTCTTAGTTCCTATTTTCTCTTTTCGTGTTGCTCTTATTTCTCGTATTTCGTATTTTTTTGATTTCTATTTTGTTATTTCTTATTCCTTATTTCTGTTATGTCATCCATCCCCTTGTTTACTATTCCTTATCTTGAGCCGAGGGTCTATCGGAAACAACCTCTTTACTTCTTCGGAGGTAGCGGTATGGATTGCGTACATCTTACCCTCCCCAGACCCCACTTTTTGGGAATACACTGGGTTTGTTGTTGTTGTTAGGAATTAGTAGTTTTCTAATAATAGCACTTATTTAGGAACAAAGTGGGTACTTGCATTCCAAGTCATTTCTCTATACCAAAGACTTATATGTCAATTAATATGACTTGTGGTAAAATACTTTTATTAATAATTTTTTCTTAAGGGGTACAAAGTGCAAAGTTAAAAGTGCACTATCAACTTTTTTCGTAATGGGTTTCTTTTTCTAATTCTGGTGTTTTATAAATGTAAATGTAGGTCGTTCGTTGTTCAATGCAAGAAAACGGAATATTGGAACCAGAGGATGCAGCATTGTTGATTTCGACGTGCATTACTCGCACTTTGTCACCAGCATTGACTTTAAAACAAGGATTGGAAAAGATTAAGGAGGCTGTCGAGGAGCTTAAGGCCAAGCCTCCTTGTTGCTCTAGTGGCATGTTTAGATTCCAGGTACTTCAAAAATAAAAGGGATCCTTACACAAATAGCGAACAGATTTACTGTTTACATTTTCTAGCCGGTATACATATTATATACTGAGTATATCCGATCATACACATATTATACGTGGATTATACAATATATTATATACCCGTCAGCTATTTTTAGTTTAATCGGCGGGTGATTGGCTATTTAGGTTAATTCGTCAAAACAAAAGGCTCCTGCTATTTTCGTTCTAGTTATTCCTTTGATTCCAGTGAACTTTGTGTAGCGATTATAAAATGCACCTTAATTTAGGTAATGTGCACTTGTGAAGGAATTTTAGAAATATATGAGGAATAATAGCTGTGATGCTCCTAGGCTGATCTTATTGCATAATTAGTCTTAGATAGCAGCAACTAAACAACTTTACTTATTTAACTGTTCATTTGAGGGCATCCACTTAAATAGGGGATATAATGATGGTTAGCATAGCCGCCACGTCGCTCAAGGATGCCATTAAAATCTAGAAGTGATCCAAAAAGGAAAATAGAAAACTTATTAAATTTCTAATTTATGTTATCATATGAGTTCTTTTAAACTAATAATGTTTATGGGTGCATTATATGCATGTTTTCTTTGTTAACTTTTAGTGTCTAGTTGATGATATGTTGTTTGGGACATATACTGCTATGGGGTTACATAGTAGTGGGACCTATTCCGTACAGACACTCCAACATGCCGACACGAGTGCATTCATGTTTCAATGTTTTTCTTTTTTATCAGAGTTGGTCTTTTTTCTTGATTAGTGAGAGGATGATTGCTTATATGTAGGTTGGTGTTCCTCCCAGTGCAAAATCTTTGAATTGGTTTTGCTGTCAACCCGAGTCATCAGGGGTATTTCCACAATTTTTCCTTTCCAAGGAGAGGGAAAACCTATCATGTAAATCAGTTGTATCGAGTCATGCTCGGGGGATCTTTGGAATTGGTGCATCAATAAACTTGAAGGGATTTTCTTCCACTAAAGAGTATGGTGAATTTGGAAGGTAATTTCTAACCTTCATCATGTCTTCAATTTCAGCTCTGACATAATTGACTAGTTACGTTCCTTTTGCAATTTTGCACTTCTATGCAAATCAGACTCCCATGGGTCGTTTTATATGAATCCAACTTGATGAAGTAAAGCGGAATTAGAATTAATTATTGGTGGGAATGGAGCAACATGAGGTTCCATTTACTTTTTTTCCTCAAAGAGGTTGTGATATTTTAAAATCAATTATGAAGCGGAAATGGATGCAAACAAGTAAATAACCTCTTCCAAACAGATTACACTTAGTGAAAGTTTAATGGAGGAAAGTCTTGTTTCTTCACTGATTGAGGAACTTTTATGAATGGATGTATGAAGGAGAATGAGTGTTCCCTATAGACAATTGAGGAGACACGTCTTTGCTTGAGAAAATTCCTTGCTTATCATGCGAAAAGGTCTATGTTGATGATATCGTTATTATCGGTGATGATCAACATGATATTACTAATTTAAAGCAACGTCTCTTTTACCCTTTCCAGATCAAAGACCTCGGTATGCCGAAGTATTTTCTAGGTATTAAAGTTGCTCAGTCTAGATCAGATATTGTTATTTTTCAGTGCAAGTATGCCTTAGACATTCTTACGAAGACTAGAATGATAGGATGTAGATCCACTGACACTCCTGTGGATCTGCATGCTTAACTCTTGCTAGATAGGGGGAGCCACTTAGTGATCCCGGAAGATATAGGTGGTAAGTTGAATTATCTCACAATGACTAGACATGACATTTTTTTTTTGGGTGTGTTATAAGTTAATTTATGGATTCTCACTGTGATTTAAAATCATTGGGATGCAATTGTCCACATTCTGCGGTATATAAAGTTAGCTTCAACCTCCAGGTAAAGGATTAGTCTTCGAGGATTGAGGCCTTGAACAAATTGTTAGATATAGAGGTGCTAATTGGGCAAAATCACCTTCTGATAGACATTCTACATCCGCATATTATGTTTTAGTAGGAGGTAATTTAGTGTCCTGGAAGAGTAAGAAACAAAGTGTTGCTCAATCTAGTGCAAAAGCAGATTATCGAGCAATGACTGTTGCAACTTGTGAGCTAGTTTGGATTAACCATTGCTTAGAGAACTAAAATTTGGAGAAATCATTTAGATGGAACTTATCTGTGATAACCAAGCGGCCTTTCATATAGTATCAAATCCAATATTTCATAAGAGGACTAAGCACATTGAGATTGGCTCTCAACTTGTCAGCAAAATAGATACTCCAGAGATATTGCTACAAAATTTGTGAAGTCAAGTAATCAGCTTGTAGATATTTTCGCCAAGTTCCTCACTGGTCCTCGTATTAAGTACATATGGCTTGTATGCACCAGTTTGAGGGGTGTGTTAGATTAGAAATAGGATTTGTATATAGTACCGTATGTAATGAATAAAATATAGTGTCTATAAATAGGACTCAATTGTAACAATGTAGATACACAATTCAATAATATTTTTTACAATCCACTAGAGTGAGTTACTCGATGACCCCTACATGAATAAAAAGCTTTGATTTTTCCCACAGAGCAGAGTAGTTACTCAATAGGATCCTTTGTAGTTGTTCTTTGTATTAACAAAGTGCTCTATTAGATGAAATGACATAAGAGACGGAGATATTGAGGTGGGGATGGGGGTGGGTAAGGCGTGGGGGGAGCATGCAGTGGTCTCTAACACCCAACTCTCTACATCAGGTGGTTATCACATTCTAATGGCAGAAACTCTGATTATGTCCTTGTAATTCCAGAATTCTGAAAATTCTGATTAGCACTTTGGTGTTGTTAGTAATCAAGTTGAAATCAGTTATAAGGGTTAGTTCTTGACTCATACCCTCAATGAAGTGCGCCAGTTCCTCTCTTACCCCTCTTTCTGTATTTGAGAAGAAAATTGCATGTGATTCAGATATCAATTAAGAAAGAGGATGAGATACAAATATCATGATTCGGCACTTTACAATCATATGAACTGTGTAAATTTTCTGTTCATCTTTAATAGACATCACAGATTAATATTACACTGGTGCTGCTGCAGATGTTGTGCTGTTGAATCAACACCAGTGGTGGCTTATGGGTTTTTGAACCTAAGTTTTGATACAATATCATCCTCCATGATGCAAGAAGCTGGGTTATTCTACTTTTTCGTACCCCAGGTAAGTGAGATCTTCTTGCATAGCCATGGCTTAAGCTTGAACCTTGAATATTCTCTCCGTTCTATGTAATGTTCATTGCTCTTTGTGTGTTGAAATAATATCACCTTAGATTGAACTAGCGGAGTTCGAAGGTGCTTCTATCTTATCTGCAATGGTGGCATGGAATGACTCTTGTATATGTACCTTTGAGGAGGCTCTTCAAGCGTATGAGTCATCACTTTTGCAGGTAAGATTCTATTTCCATGTAGTGTCTGCGACTTTTAGACCTCAGGTTTTTCTTCAGTTCAACTGTAGCTTGAGAGTTTTTCTTTATCCTGGGATATCATGGTCATCTCTTTGCTACTCAACTATCCTTCCTCTCGAAGTGTATCAGCCATATTGAACTGGTTCAAAGAAAAGGAGCAATTGTGAAATGCTAAGTTAATGAGTTACTATATGCAGAGGCCACCTTAAAGTAATTTCTCAGTGCTCACACTAACTAAAGGAGAGTTAGGAAAGCAAATATGGATGCTTATGCCACTTGCAACGAGTTTTGTCTCAAGTCAACTTTCCCATTTAAGAACCTTACTTTCATGGGATTAAATGTTCTTTCAATCTGGCCGCACCTTGTGTATTTTGTGTCATAACACGTAATCTAGTTGTGTTCTACTACTACTGAGAAGTCTGTCCTAGTAACAAATAATTTCTTCCATTTTCTTCCTGAGAAGCTAGATAATCTGAAACCCATGTCTCTCCATAACATCTAGATTAGAAACTGTACTTTTGGTTTATTATAAGGAAATAATGTATCATCAAGTAAAAGGAAATAACAAGGTGAAAAAGGAAATTATTACCTAGTACCTGTTGTTGGTGGGAGGTGGCAGGTATCCCGTGGATTTAGTCGAGGTGCGCGCAAGCTGGCCCGGACACCACAGTTATCAAAAAAAAATAAAAAATAATAATAATAACATGGTGAAAAAGGAAATTATTATATTTTTAATTCCTCGTCTTATTATCTTATGCCTTGTTTATATTTATTTCAACAACCATAACGGTAAAAGTTTAAAGAGATATCAGATTTCACCTATGTTATTTATTAAAGGCTTAAAGCATGTTTTCCTAACTATAAATGACAACTTTCTTAAAGCATGTTTTTCCTAACTATAAATGACAACTTTCTTAAAGCATGTTTTTCCTAACTATAAATGACAACTTTCAGTAATATATCAGAACACAAGTCACATCAAGATGAGGGGACCTCCTGCACATCGTTATAGGGGTATCAATCAATAACTATTACTCAATCCTAAACTAGTGGGATTCAGACACATGAATCCTTGGTATCCGCTCCGCCTTATTCCAGCCAATTTAGTCCTATGCTGGTAAATAATTCATTTTAAACTGAATCAAGGATATTCTAAACCTAAAAGTTCTCTAACTCTCACACATATCCCTACCTAATATAATTTAAGTGTCAAAACAGTTGAGCCTTAATACCTACTAGGTATCGCATACATTAATCATTTGCTACCCTTGTACTGGTCTTAGTTAAAGTAAGGTCGAAATTTAGTTTGGCTACAAAAGGTGTGCGTCTGATCACACACATTTGATGAAGTTTGGGTGAAACTAAGTGGAGGTCCGACCACTATCGACCTGAGGCGCCAATCAGGAAAGTAATAAAGGGACATTAAACATAATTCTAGAAGGGCCTTCTACATTTATTTGGGAAACTTACAGGTCTTTCGAGGTAACTTCCAACACGACAACATACTCAGTGTAATCCCATAAAGTAGGGTTTGGGGCGGGTAGAGTGTACACCGACTGTACCACTACCTTGGATGTAGAGAGTCTGTTTCTAATAGACCCTTGGCTCAAGAAAAAAGATAGTCGAAAGCAGTAGAGAGAAAGAAATAACGGAAATGATAACATCCTGGCAAAATCCTATAGACAAACCGACAAACATCCTAAACAATAGGCATAACAAGATGCAATGATAATCAAAGTGTGAAAACCACAAACAGAAATAATGCCAAACTCAAAGAACAAGAGATTACAAGAGAAATACAACTCATAGTATAACTAATATTAAAGAAGAATAAGCGAGACAACCTGACAAATCATCCTAACTCCCGTACATGAGATTTTAATCCACCTTTGGCACTTTAGCCATCATAGCATTGCATCTATGAGGTGGTGACTTTGGAGGTCTATGTAAACTATAGCTAAAATTGTCAAGAGATTCATCTGTCTGGTGATCAATTCTAATCTTGTCCAGTTTTGTGTGGCTGTAATATATCTTAAAATATGTTGGACCTCTAGTGTCCTACATTCATTCTCGTATTGGTGGAATCACAACTCTAGCACTTTCCCTGCATTGGGTATCATACCAGGAACCTTATCAGGAATTGTTCATAATAAACAGAACATTGGATGTGTCTGGTTTTTCAAAAGCCCAATAGTATCTCTGGAGTATTGTTATTTTATATCTTATCATGTTATGTGCAACTGATATCTTCAACCTTTCTCAATTTCTTCAGGCCGAACGTAACTTTAGTTCTGTAGAAGATGGATGCTGCAGCAATCACATTGATACGACTATTAGAAAAATCCATGTAAAGGAGGGACAAGTCCAAATGGTAATAATAAGTTTTAAGATTGCACTATGACAAAGGGGTATTGCCTAGGAAAGGAGAGAATGGAAATGATGGAAGAACCAGCTAATTGCCCGGACCCCTTTGAGAAAATGCAATAATTTCATGTTGGTTCTTTCCTTCATAAGGGTTGAAAAGGGAAAACAGTTTTTAGATTTTAGAAAGATTGCAAAAATGAGGGAATGTGTGAGTCCACATAACTTCCTTTTAACTAATACTCTCCAACTTCTCTTGTGCTAAACAATGTGAACTCTTTCCTTCCATTTGCTTTCTCTTGCTGCTCCCGTTTCTTCCAATTTCCAGCTGAAGCACACCATAAGGTTCTTGCTCAAAACTCTTCCTTGTTTCTCCATCTTTACAAATTCTTGTCTACTCTTCCTTGATAAAGAACAATTGTGTACATTGTATTACTGCTTTCCAAATGGGCTTTCTAACAGTTAATGTTGCTAGAATTCTTTTTTGCACTGGTAAACTCTTAATTTGAAAAAAAAAAAAAACGATTCTACAGATTGATGGTTATTCCATCATGTGACCTTTGATCATGAATATCAACACTTCCACTCATGTTTTTGCTTTAAAAGATCACTGAGAAGTTCCTTTTATAGGTATATGGGAATCTTCACAAACTTTTTGGAAGATACGTTGAGCCTGCTGCGGTAGAACTGGTATCCCCTTTATCCTGGTAATTGTTCTTTCTTAGTTACTTTTCATGTCTCGTGCTTGAGATTCAACAAGAAATGATCTTTCCCCATATTTGTTCCGTAAAAACTAGAGAACAAAAAATCATCTTCTTTCACTCATGAGCTGTGCTTTGTTTATTTATTAATTATTTTCTCTAATTGTATTTGCTTCACACAGAAAGATGCCTCATGCTATTCCAGCCAGTTCGTTGCGAGGCTATCACCTGCTTTTGCAATTTCGAGTAACATGGTATGTCAGTTTATGAATATCGTTAGAGACTTTTGTATGAATATTAGATTGCACGTGCTCTGTTTCTTTTATTTTTTCTACTTCTCTGTGCTAAATATGGTGTTGCTGCATTAGTTGCAGATCATGTGCATAGGTTTGTTGTAACTTGGCAATGATTTGGAATGATGAATCTCTTTAGATGAATGTGCTTCTGACTAAAATTCTAGCGAGATTGTTTTTGGAGAATATGAATTTCTTTTACTCTCTGGTTAGTCAAGTAATGTTTATTTATATTATGTTAAATATGTCATAGTACCATTAAAGCCGGGTGGTGGTGGTGGTGGGGGCTTTCAGTAAAGATCGCTACAAGAATTCAAGCATAACGATTCTGGAAGATACATGTCCAGCAGATATGATGCCGATGATGTTGTCTTTGCTTGTTAGCTAATTTGGTGATTTAGCACCGTTGTGCTTCCACATCAGTATCCCTAAAATAAGTTAACCTCGGAACAGGTTTACAACAGAAGTACCAAAAAACAGCTAGCTTGAGTTGTCAAAAGAATTTCCATAATTTTAACTTGCCGAAACAGAACAGTTAGCTTTTGGTTTTTTATAAGGTAAAAAAAAAGGCGGTTAGCTATTGTTCTCCTCTTAGTTAGCATATGTTAGCATCTAAATGTCCTGTTACAACATGTGAGGAAGTAGGTTATATTTTTCCATATGCTCTCTTTAGATGTCCTTAGTTCGAGGTAAATGAGAAAAAGCTTATCAGTAGAATCTAATGCTGGGTCTTATCCTTTTGACTTTATCTAATCCTGTATTAACCAAATGAATATTAGTTTGCAAAATATTTATGCCAAAGAGACGATGGTCATTTTGGTGAAACTTCTTTGTATTATGTGATAAAATTTTTTTGTTCTAAACTCAATCGGATTACCTACCGAAAATTTTCCCTCGTATCACCCCAAGTTCTTATAGGCTATTGCAGATGATTTTGGCCTGAGCAATTTGACATGAACAAAAATCCCATATTTGAACCCATTCAACATATTTGAAATCATGATTACTGAAATCCGTTGATTCAAAGATTCCATACATATTTTTTCAAAAAAATAAAATAAAATATGTTGATTCAAAATTTCTCTATCTTGTAGTGACCCAAATAATTTTTCATATAGAAAGCTTCTTTTGTATCTTCCATCTTTTATGTTTTGTGATTTTCAAGTTCGAAACAGAGATGATTTTGCCATTTTCCTTGTGTCGTTCTTCTAGTCCATTTGGTTACTTCTGTATTCCCCTTTATTTGAAGGCCACTCTCATCCGTCAATTGAGGTAGTCTTTGATTCATCGGAATGCTCAGGACTGATAAACTATTACAATTAAAACCTCTAAAGGACCTATTTTTCAGTTGTCAGTCATTAGTTTGTGAGTCTCTCCTTTATTTCTATATTGTTCCTTTAAAACTAATGTTGACGGAGCTTTTCTGATATTTGGTCAAGTTTTCTGCTTTTTTCAGCATCATGAGAGTTGTCACAATTATTCTAAATGTTTGCTTTGGCGATACTTTTCATGGACCCGATTTTAATGTTATGTTTCCCCACTTTGTGGGAATACAATGGGTATAATGTTGTTGTTGTTGATTTTAATGTTACGTTTTCCATTTCAAAATATGTTTGTGTGCACTGTGAACAATATGGACCCTTTTGATAGATGACATTTCTGTCTGTATCCATGTAATTGGGTGAATTCATGACTAGTAAAATTATATACAACCTCTATTGGTGGGGTCTTCCTTCTCTAGAAGTTGATGCTTTATGTCTAGTTGGTCTTTTTGATGTTATGTTCATCTGAAAACCTTCGAGATACTATTTTGGGCCGTTACTGTTTTTAGCATGGACAGAATGATTACACACAATTTATTTGCCGCTTGAAAGATTGTGCAAACATCAATATCTTGTGGGCATCGCTGATAATTGAGGAATGCACTCGACTTGGTCTGACGGTGAGACTATCTGTAACTTCATAAATTTTATTTAATTGGACTACAATTATCTGATTCTTCCACATGTAGTATTTTTGTATAGCTCCAGGATCACGGTCATCTCCTCTTGCTATTGCTGCTTCTACTCATCCTACAACAAGTTGTATTGCATGCATTGATGAACGCTCACTTGCATTTCATGCTGTTGGTTACGCCAAAAGTTCCCATAAACCTGCTGTTGTCATCACGTCATCAGGCACAGCAGTTTCAAATCTTCATCCTGCTGTGAGTACTAAGACTTAATATTCATATTCATTTCAGCAGTTTTCAATACTATTTTGTTTCCTCGTTGTTCATATGTTGATTCAAATTTTAATTGATGACAGCTATATTCAACAAGTAGCTTATATAAAACAGCCTGAGAAAGTTAAGTGTCCTAGTTATGCATCATTTTACGTTCCTCTTTAAAGAATCAACTTATATTTGAGGAAAAAGTTCAATGCTCTTTAGAGATTGCCCGTCTTGAAGGTAGTACTCTATTTAGTTGCAATGTTGCTTTGAGTCATTTTTAAGCTGTTCAATGGATATGCATAGGTCGTGGAAGCCAGCCAAGAATTTGTTCCGCTGCTGTTACTTACAGCAGATCGACCTCCAGAGCTGCAAGATGTTGGAGCAAACCAAGCCATCAATCAGGTCAATCATTTCGGTCCATTTGTGAGGCACTTCTTCAGTCTTCCTGTGCCCAGTGGTGATATTTCTGCAAGAATGGTGCTTACCTCCATCGACTCTGCTGTTCATATTGCAACTTCTTCACCATGTGGTCCAGTTCATATCAACTGCCCTTTTCGAGAACCACTGGAAAATAGTCCAAGAACGTGGAACCCTATTTGTTTAAGAGGGTTAGACTCTTGGATGTCAACCAGTGTACCTTTTACCAGCTATATCCGAGTTCAACATTCTTATAGATGCAATTACAATACCTTTATGGATGACGCTCTGGAAGTGATAAAAAAGTCAAATAGAGGCCTTTTATTGCTTGGTGCTATACACCGGGAGGATGACATATGGGCTGCTCTTCTCCTTGCTAAACACCTTTCATGGCCTGTTGTAGTTGACATTCTGTCAGGTCTCCGATTGAGAAAATATTTTGTTCCTTTTCCTGAATTTGAAGATACAATTCTTTTTATCGATCATCTAGATCATATGCTGCTTTCAGACTCCATCAAGGGTTGGATGAAGGCAGACGTGATAATCCAGGTATGTGCTTAAGTAGGTTTCTCTGATCTAGCTCCATGCACTATGTTTGGGATGAACTTGTTTCCGTCATTGGTTCTTGACTCCTTAAGACATATTATATACAGTTTTGGAAATGAAATGTGCTCACAGAAAGCGGAATGGATATAAGTTATAACATGATTTGTGACTATGCTAACTTTTGTGGGCTTGGGCCTGTTTCTCCAAACCCACCTCCTGCCATGCTCCCCTGACTTTCTTAAGTGAATATATGAGCATTTGCTGGGGTGTAGTTGATTTGCAGATAACTTTCCTGCATTGCTTGAAAACCTCCCCTTTGTTCATGAGTGATTCTGTTTTTTTTGTAGGAAACTTAATTTTGGTTGTATTATGTCCCAGAGATGAAATTGGTATTGCTAAAGTTGGATTTCAATGAGTAGGCGCAATATATTCTGTTAAATTATATGTATATGAAATTATGCTTCATGTTACATGTATTTAGTCAATTATGGCCAAACAAGGTACTTCATTCAGTTGGTACATATAACAGATTGGAAGTCGCATAACAAGCAAGCGTGTGGCTCAACTGCTAGAGAGCTGCTTTCCATGTTCATATATAATGGTTGACAGTCATCCAAGTCGTCATGATCCTTTACATATTGTGACACATAGAATCCAGTGTGCGATTCCTCAATTTGCAGATTATTTGATCACAACTTGTACGCCACATGCTAGGAGAAAATGGGAATGTTTTTTACAAGCATTGAACAATGTGGTATGTAATTTAATTGACCTTGTGTCATCTTCCATACTGCAAATCATGAATCTGCGTATAATATAATGTCTATTTTTCCTGTGACATATTTCCTTGAACTTCTACTCTGCCTCTTCCTCCAAGTACAAGTAAAAGATAGAAAAGGATCTCTCTCTCTCTCTCTCTCTCTCTCAAGTGTATGCTCTGTCTGCAAGCGTGTGTGATATCAAGTATGTATATATCTCTATAGATATGTACCTCTAAATCTATTACCAGTGTTTGTAGTGCATCTTATTTTCCACACATTTTCCAGATATTGCCTGCATGGAATTGCAAAGCATCGAACAAAGCTATGAGCAACTTAGTTAAGACTGAGGAGTTTAACAGAACACTTCCTCCTACTAAGTGTCTGCCTGGAATTTTATTAGAATGCGATAATATGAGGCTTGCCGCATAAAATTCTCAATTTCGATGCACCCAAGGGTATCCTCTAGTGGCACCCAAGGGTGTAGCCTGGTGGTGAATGAAGTGGGAAGAGAACCATGAGGTCTCCTGTTCAAATCCCGTTGGAGACAAAAAACACTAGGTGATTTTTCCCATTAGTCCAATTCTTGGTGGACAGAGTATCTTGGTATCTATTGCCAGTGAGAGGTAGCAGTTATCCCATAGAATTAGTTGAGCTGCTCACAAGTTGGCCAGGACACCACGGTTATAAAAAAGGGTATGGTCTGATAAAGAATGGATCTTCGGCCTAACTCAACCTCAAAATCTAGTTCATGAGGGGAGGATTGCCCAAGTCCATATAAGGAGACCAATTGCCCATCCCTTTTTCGATGTGGGATACTAAACACTCCCCCGCACGGCCAGGCCTCGTTAACTGGAGCGTGGACAATATAATATGGGGCCCAACTTGGGTGAACAAAGATTTGGAATGGGCCTGACTCTGATACCATGATAAAGAATGGATCTTCGGCCTAACTCAACCTCAAAAGCTAGCTCATGAGGGGAGGATTGCCCAAGTCCATATAAGGTGACCAATTACCCATCCCTTTTTCGATGTGGGATACTTAACATAGTCTATGGTCAATGCCACTAGGTGATTTTTTTCCCATTTGCCTAAACTGGTGGGAGATGGCAGGTATTGGTGTAATAGTCAAGGTGTGTGCAAGCTGGACTGGACATCACTGTCATAAAATGAATCCTCAATTATGAAGTGGTTAGTTTTGAAAGCTTCTTGAGGGAGAGCAAGTTCATGTTTGTTTCTTGTTAAGTCAGCTAGTAATTAATGGCTTGTGTGTATCTGCTTGTGGGATTTTACTGGGTATGTTGTTGTTGTTGTTGTTGTTGTTGTTGTTGTTGTTGTTGTGTATTGTTCATCCTATTCTCATAACTATTCCTTGCCACAATCTTATTTATTTTATTCACCTTCATTCCTGTTATGTAGGCTGCATGGGACATCTCATTTCTAATCAATTCTGAGTACTCCTTGACTGAGCCTTGTGTTGCACAAATGACTCTGGAAGCTATTCACTGCGAGTCTGCTGTATTTTTGGGTAACAGCATGCCAATACGTGATGCAGACATGTACGCATGTAACGGTAACTGGGTAGAGCGTACCAGGGATGCAGCCGTATTCAGCTCAGAATTACCTTGCCACTTTATTCAGGTCGCTGCTAATAGAGGAGCTAGTGGTATTGATGGTTTGCTTAGCACAGCTGCTGGTTTTGCAGTTGGATGCAACAAACGAGTGAGTGGATTAAACTTTGATCTAAAAACAATATTTGGTTAATAATCACTGCGTTTATAGGAATCTAATTACAGAATCACGTTCCTCTTACCGAGAATGTAGTGTAATAAGAACTGCCATTGTGTTGGCCTTTTTTTTTTTTTTTCATTATATGTGATCACTGAAGTTGACCTTTGTTTACTTTCTTGTAACTGCTTCTCTCTACAATTCTTAGGCTGGTTTATTCCATAGCCTTTTGTGTCAAGAACAATCTTGGAGCAAATATTTTCCCTCACTGGCTAAGGTGTGATGTAAGATATAGAATCGGCTGGCACCATTGAAAAGTGGTATAAAGTATTAATATCACACTCCACTATGGCTGGCAAAGATACCTCATATAGTTTTTAAGGCTGCGCAAAACCTCATTTAGTTTCTTAAAATTGTACACTTCTTAGCAATTAGATTATCACTCAGTTCAATTAGTTCTAGAGTCCAGTCCATGTAAAATGTTCGACCTTCAAAATTATTAGCAATGAAGTATCATTTTCCTTTTTCTGTGGTTCACTTCTGTTCTGGAGTTTTTTCTTCTGTAATTGCATTATGCACAGATGATTTAGTGGAATTTAACATTGTGCTTCGTTTTAGGTACTTTGTGTAGTTGGAGACATTTCTTTTCTGCATGACACAAATGGGTTGGCCCTTTTGAGCAAGCAGTGAGTAGTGTTATTTTTCTTTTCTCTTTCCATTTTGTTTAACATCCTTCAATGCTGCTTTAGTGCTGATCCAATTAGTGACATGTATTATCATCGGCAAATGAAGTTTCAACAACAACAACATACCCAATGTATTCCCACATAGTGGAGTTTGGGAAGAATAGTGTGTACGCAGACCATACCACTACCTCAGGTGAAGTAGAGAGGCTGTTTCCGATAAACCCCCGGCTTAGGACTGATAACAGTATAACAAACATAAAACATAAATGCATATAAACTAGTACAGTATGCAAAATAAACTAACACCACTAGCCACAAGATAATACTACAGCCACAAGATAATACTAAAAACTATCTATCCGAAACCATAGACATCACTCAACACCACGAACAAGAAACTTCAGACACAAATAAAGAACGCTCCTCTACTGTTACCAACGCACTCCCACCCCCTAACCCTCTTCCCTAATCCGCGTCCTCCACACCTTCCTATCAAGGGTCATGTCCTTCGTAAGCTGTAACTGCTCCATATCATGCCTAATCACTTCCCTCCAATATTTCTTCGGCCTACCTTTACCCCGCCTAAAATCATCCATAGCCAGTGTCTCACACCTTCGCATTGGAGCATCAGAGCCCCTCCTTATCACGTGCCCAAACCAACGTAACCTCATTTGTCACATTTTGTCCGCCACCGAAGCCACTCCCACCTTCTCCCGAATAATCTCATTCCTCACCCTATCTTTCCTGGTATGACCATACATCCATCGCAACATCCTCATCTCCGCCACCTTCAACTTTTGGATGTGGGAGTTCTTAACTGGCAACACTCCGCTCTATACAACATAGCCTGTCAGACTGTTACTCTGTAGAACTTTTCTTTAAGCTTTAGGGGCACCTTTTTATCACATAAAACTCCTGAAGTGAGCCTCCATTTCAACCACCCTGCCCCAATACAATGCGTGACATCTTCGTCAGTCTCACTATTGCCCTGAATCATAGACCCCAGATACTTGAAACTCTCCCTCTTCTGAATGATCGGAGAGTTCAGCTTCACAACCACGCCAGCCTCTTGCGACACATCACTAAACTCACATTCCAAGTACTCCGTCTTGGTCTTGCTCAACCGAAATCCTTTAGACTCGAGGGTCTGTCTCCAAATCTCCAACTTATTATTAACTCCTCCCTGAGTCTCGTCAATCAGTACCACATCATCAGTAAATAATATACACCAAGGCACCTCCCTTTGAATATGTCGCGTCAAAACATCCATCACCAAGGCAAATAAAAAAGGGCTAAGAGTCGATCCCTGGTGCAACACTATCAAAATCAGAAAGTGCTCCGAATCTCCACCATCGTCCTCACACGAGTCTTCGCGCCATCATACATGTCTTGAATCAACCTAGTGTACGCCACGGGTACCCCTCTAGCCTCCAAGAACCTCTACAGAATCTCCCTGGGAACTCTGTCATAAGCCTTCTCAAGATCAATAAATACCATGTGCAAGTCCTTTTTCCTCTCCTGAATCTGCTCCACTAATCTCCTCATAAAGTGGATGGCCTCAGTAGTCGAGCAACCTGACATGAAATCGAACTGATTCTCTGAGATAGTCACGATTCTTCTCAACCTTAACTCTACCACCCTTTCCCAAACCTTCATGGTATGTCTCAACAACTTAATACCTCTATAGTTGTTGCAACTTTGGATGTCTCCCTTGTTCTTACATAATGGAATCATTGTACTCCACCTTCACGCTTCAGGCATCTTCGCCGTCGTAAAAATGATGTTAAACAACCTTGTCAGCCACTCAAAAATCCACTGGAATCTTGTCTGGCCTCGTCGCCCTATCCCGGTGCATCCTGCAAATAGCCCCTCTGACCTCCTTAACCTTGATACACCTAGAATAACCATAATTGCGGCACTCCTCAGATTTGTCCAAGTCCCCCAACACGAAACCTTTGTCCCCCTCGTTGTTCAAAAGTTCATGAAAATAGGACTGCCACCTCTTCCTAATGAGGACATCCTTAACCAACACTGTACCATCCTCTCCCTTGATGTACTTCACTTGGTCAAGGTCATGAGCCCTCCGCTCCCGGCCTTGGCAAGCCTATACAATTTTTTATCCCCGCCTTTCTCCTCTAAAACCGCATACAAGCTCTCAAAAACTGCTGTCTTAGCCGGCGTAACCGCTAACTTAGCCTCTCTTCTAGCTACCTTATACTCCTCCTTGTTCGTCTCCCTTTCATCATCATCGTTGCTCTCAACCAACTTAGCATAAGCTACCTTCTTAGACTCCACTTTCCACTTAACCTCTTCGTTCCACCACCAGCGCCCTCGATGCTTGCCAGATCGACCTCTCGAGACACGTAACACCTCTCTAACGGTCTTCCTAATGCAACTAGCAGTCGTCTCCCACATATTATCCACATCCCCTCTACTCTTTAAGCCCCCCTACTCTTCAACTTCTCCCCCATCTCCAAAGCATTAGCCAAAGGCAAGTTACCCCACTTAATCCTGGCCGTGCCTCCACACTCCTCTTCTTTCTGGCCTTATTGATTACCAAGTCCAGCACCAACAACCTATGTTGAGTCGAAAGATTCTCGCTAGGTATGAATTTACAGTCTTTACATAGCGCTCTATCACCCTTCCTAAGGAGCATAAAGTCTATCTGAGTCTTGGCCGCTAACTACGAAACGTAATATGGTGTTCCTCCTTCGGAAAACTCGAATTCGCAAATGAAGTTATGATATGAAATTACTGTTCTTAGTTTTCTTTTTAATTATCCTTATTTTCTTTTTATATTTGCCTTTCGGTTTTAGGGTAAAACATGTCAGCAAGCAACACCGCCTCCCCTCTCCGCCCACTTTGTTGCTACTTTTTCAATGTGCTCTTTCTTTTGTGTTAATTGATGCTGCAGAATTTCCTTTTTCATGTTTTTGCTCCTCTGCCTTGTACTTGTGTTCCAAAGTTCAATTCAAAATGATTGGTTTCTTCAATATCTTTACTGGACTTCTTGTTTTTGATAGAATGGAAGTCTTTTATCCCAAGTTCCTACTGATTATGCATGCTCCTTAAATACTGTCATGCTTTTTATCCATTGCTTGTTATGCTAGGTAGTCGATAGTTTTGGTTCCTAGTTCAGATCCTATGTATCATGCTTGAATTTTTCATGTGGTGAACAAATGTTATGATTTTGACTTCCAACATAACATATGATTTAGATGAATATATTATTATGTTAAAGATCTTTGTGCTTCACGTATGGAAAATTTCATGAAAAGTTATACTCACCAAATGACATAGATTTCTTTTATGTTTGAAGGATGTTGCGGAAGCCCATGACTATAGTTGTTATTAACAACCGTGGTGGCGCCATATTCAGTCTTCTTCCTCTTATGAATATGACTGCAAGAAGCATTTTAGACCAGTATTTCTACACATCTCATAATGTTTCAATTCACAACCTATGCATGGCACATGGGTAAGAAACGTTTGATGTTTAATGGAAGTGGCAACATTTTATTTTTGGTTTGCGTTAGGTATACATTGCTGATAATATATGATTTTAATTTTGTATTAATGTCACAATTTCACTTCCAGTTTTCAGCTCTAAAGTTGCGTCTTGATTTTTTGCTGCCTCTCCCAACATTGACCTCCTTATCTTCTTATTCCTGGTAAGATATTCCTCTGAGGTAACTGGTAAGAAAATGGACCTTGGCCCTAACTCAACTCCAAATGAGCTTTGAGGATTGCCCAAGACCATATAAAGAGACTAAATTGCACTTCCTACTCTGATTTGGGACTCAACGGTGAACAATATCAAACTAGGCACCAAAGTTGTGACACCCTAGCTCAAGGAAGATGTCTCACATTGACAAAACACGCGAGATATTGGATCTATAAGTAAGCATGTCTTGCACCCTAGTGACACATTTTAATGCCGTGTGGACCTAGGCCCAAAGTGAGCAATACCATTAGTGTGCTAGGCCATCACGAATGGCATCAGAGTCACTCTTTTATCAACCTTGTCGATGGTGGGCCGGAGTTTTACTGTGTTAAGGAAAATCCTGGGAAGACGGGGCAAACCTTAGTACTGAGTCTAGGCAAATCCCATGTGGTGGGGCAAATTTCAGCGAGGATGCTGAGTGCATAAGAGGGGGTGTATGTGACACTCTAGCTTTGGGAAGAGTCCCACATCAACAAAACACATGAGAGATATTGGGTATACTATTAAGCAGGCCTTACACCCTAGTGGCACGTTTTAAAGCTGTGCGGGCCTAAACACATAGTGGACAATATCATTAGCGGGCTAAGCCGTATGTGACACCCTAGCCGAGGGAGGTGTCGCACATCGACAAAACATAAAAGAGATATTGGGTATATAGGTAAGCAAGCCTTACTCCTTATCCACACGTTTTAAAATTGGGTATGTCTATATCCAGAACGGACAATATCATTAGCGTGATGGGCCATTACAAGAGTATCATGGACAACTTGTACAAACACCCTTGAGATGTCTCCATGTACAATAATCTATTCTCCTCATTGTCTTCTTTGGTTGCTACTCTTTCATGATGTATGTTGTTCCATTTTGGACTTGTGGCCTTCCAGTGCTTCGTTATTGAGCATGGCATGTGCATGACTCAAATTTCTTGAAGAACACACATTTCTGTGGTTCACTCAAACTGCTCGCTTTATCTCCTACTTGGGTTCTGGGATCTTCATTTTTAACTTCTAGAGAACCAATATATCTACATTTTTTTCTTCTGTCAGTTGCTCCATTAGATCTCTTATTCATTTCTTTTTTCCTCATTATCATTTGCTCTTGAAACATCTATTCCAGGTCCTTCTCAAGTGTAATGAAGAACCTATTGCTCCCCTTCAACTTGATTTCCCTGAACACGTGTCTTAGGTTGTAAGGGAGTTTTATTGAAGCAAGCAGGTTCGCAGCTTCTTAGCATTGGATTCAGGGTTGCATCAGGATATCTCCCCCCTTTATGATATTTTATTCTTTACGTACTTACAAGGACTCAAGATATATATTTGAATATCTCTTCATAGAGATTATAGGACTTCCTACGCTAGCAGCAACCTTATTATGAAGTTCACCTTTTAGCCAGTAGTTCACTTGTACAAACACCCTTCGATGGGGAACTTCTTTCCTTGTAGATTACAGTTAGTTTCATTTTCTCATTCCCTTATATCCATCCGTCATCAAGCTGTTTAAAAGCCATAAAGGACAAGCATTTTGCAGTGAAAGTAATATGCTTCTTGTATGTTGTTTTGTTAAAATGTCAATATAATATGTATATTGCACCTTTAAAGATGGATGCATGAATTTTCTGGTTTTGACCCAAGTATGTTACATCTTTAAAGATGAATATATCACGTCTTGTTTCAGAGTTCATAGTTTTAGTATAGACTTAGTAGCTTTTGCCTATCGGCAGGGGCCTGCTTGACCCAACTTTTGTTTCTCTTATTGTGAGATAATTAGAGATTGAATGAAGACGTTTGATGAATACTAGACAGCTACAGGTGTCAAACATAATACAACATGTAATTTTGTCCAATGTGAGACGGTATCCAACTTAAGTACTTAACTCTTCGAGTATTCTTACGCTAAAATTACAAGACTAACACAACATACTGACATGCCTCCTAAAACTCAAGGTGCCAAATCCGACTTGGATTTGCTTATTTTTGAAAAATATAATCAGGTGGTTGATGGAAAGGTTGTTTGAAAAACATATGGAAAAGGTAATGGTCACCGAATATAGATGAAAAAGTTATAGTGGCAGGCTTCCTGAGAATGGCTGAAAGAGGTATCAAAATGTTCACTGAAAAAAGGGGCAATGTGCTGCCAGAATAGTTGCTCGGAAAGAGGTGTGATGCTTCTAGAATGGTCATCAAGAAGAGATGTCTAGCCATTTAGAGCAATCATAGAAAAGAGGCTCTGGTTTGCCAAAATGATGGCTAGAAAGAAACGTGGTGCAGCTAGAACAGTCATTAAAAAAAGGTTTGATGCGGCCAGAATGTTCACATGAAATAAAACTTGTAACGCTATAATGGTTGTCGAAAATAGAAAAGAATAGTAATGTGAGGGTTGGTTAGAATGTTAGGTTGCCAGATTATATTATCCCACTGTAATGGCTTGTCTCTCGCACCATAATTATGTATGTTTTATCTTACAAAGTTGCATTGCATTCTTCTAGAACTTATTTCTTTAGTAAGAAATTAGTTTTATTAAATTGAGACAAGTTCCTTCAAATAGTTTGATACAGATATTGGTGTTAAGTTGATATTACCTTTTCACAGCCCATATTAGCCAAACTTGGTGCCTTGTTAAATTTGTTATACTTTGTTTGCAGTGTGAAGCATTTGAAAGTACAGAGCAAAATGGAGCTTCAAGATGCTCTGTTAGCATCACAAATGGACAAGGAAGATTTTGTTATAGAGGTTGATAGCACCATTGATGCCAACGCTGCCTTTCATAGGTAGTCATGTTAAAATCCAATGTCTTACTAAATTGACTAATGAGAACATTCTCAACTAAGATATTTTCCTCTTTCAGTATGCTGAGAAAAGTTTCACAGCAAGGATTGGATCATGCTATCAACAGCCTTTCAAAACTAACTGTTTTGAATTCCACGAATGATGGGTTGATACCCAGCAAAGTTGGTAAAATGCAGTACTCAAAATATAGGTTAGCATATATATACTGCACAGACATTTCTGTCTGGGGTTCTGAAAAGTTGACATGACTTTTTATACTTTTTATGGTAGAATTCAGCTGTCCTCTCCTCCTACTTCAACTTCTGCCTGTCATATATCCACCTACCACCGAGAAGGCTTCGTTATAAGTTTGTATCTTGAAGATGGTAGTACTGGATATGGAGAGGTAATTCACCATCATTTCTTGATTCTCACCCTTCTCGGGAGGATCACATGTTTGGTAGATAGTCCGGCAACTAAGCAGCTTGTTGATGCATGGTTAATTGTTTTTGAAATTTTCCTAGGTAGCATTTAGCTATGTTACATGAATCCTTTGTTTGCTTTGACTTATCAATGTTGAGTGGTTATGAAATAGGTACGAGTACCTCATATGGATTCTCCATACTGTACAAAAAATTTAACCAACTAAAATAAAATAAATTGAATTAAAAGCAAGTAACTGTACATTACCCTTATCAGAAACATAACATCAGCTGAATTCATGCTATTGTGACAGTCCTGATGGAAGGTAGGCTAATGAGGATGGGTCAATAGGAATGAATGGCAAGTTTTCGGGAAAAGGGTTACACATGACACCTTAGGCAATCCCAAATCAAAAAAGGGAGAGAAAAGCGAACTGCTACATAATATGGATCACTTCACATGGTATGTGTGTTTCTTGGCTTGATGCCCGCGAGCTCATGGGACAAATCCATGATGTCTGTTGGGCCAAAGATGACAGTATATGCCAGGGATTTGGATTGTGGCAAATTAAGTATCAGAGTCTGATCCTCATAGTAAGATTCTAGGACAAACCTCTGAGAAAATTTAGTCCCTAAAAAGGGGTGTATGTGAGCCCCTTGACAGAGGGCGGACTGATGAGAGCATGTCAGGAAGAAGGGGTAGACATCTAGTATGACAAGCTTATGAGGTAGAGTTACACATTACACCTTAGGCAAATCCCACATCTGAAAAGAGGGAAAATGCTATACACAACACAGCACAAGTTGTCATGGTACCCACGCTTTGGGATTCAATGATGACGTAGCCCAAGGGACAATTTTGTGAGGTCTGTTGGGCCAAGGCAGACAATATGTGCCATGGTCTTGCACTGTGACAGTGACATACCTGCTTAAAGTGCATAGTTACAGCTAAATGTAAAACCTCGTTATATATATACATGTATATATCATCTAATCCCCATTTGGTGGGAATACACTAGGTATGTTGTCGTTGTTGTGTATGTATATCATCCAACTCCCTAGTTATTTGTGAATGCTTTCCGGTCCTGGGATTGCCACATCATCTTAATGTTTCTTTGTATATGTATTTCTCTTGCATACAGATGATTGAATGTGTCAATCTAATGAACCGGTCAGTGGTCATGGAAAAGTTTGACCTTAAATATTAAGTTCTCACCATGGGCTTCTCACAACAGATGTTGGATGGCATGGTACTTGTCATCTTTGGCCTTGCCTCTAAGCATCATTAGTCTTTTTCTTTTGGAACTGGTAACATTTGTATTAAAGCAGTACTTAGGTAGTACTGAAGAAAATCATATTTACAAACAAACAAAAGGGAGTATGATCTTCCCCAAAGCTAAACCTCTCTAGATGGATCCTAAAACATCTAGAATTGACTCAGTCTCATTAGAGTAGACATTTGTACACCAAAAATAGAACAACAAAATACATTTAAGTTTGACCTCCTGTAAGTTGTTGCTCCTATTCTCAAAACATCTCTCATTTCTTTCTCTCCATGTAGTTCACCAAATACAGGCCGGAATCATCCTCCATCTGCTTCTTTCTCTAGCTCCGAAACCAGCCTCATCCCAACTGAACAGAGTATCATCAATCTTGCTAGGCATAGTCCAAGAAATGCCTTTGAGATTTAGGAAAATCTGCCACAATTGGTTAGTGAATCTACAATGCAGGAAAAGATGTCTAATAGTCTCTGCATCTTTTCCACATAAAGAACACCTATTGCATAAAAAGATTCCCCTCTTGGAGACATTGTCCAAGGTCAAGACTGCCTCATTGGCCAGAAGCCAAGTGAAACATGCCACTTTGTGTTGCACTTTGGTTTTCCAGATATGCTTCCATGACCATTTGAGGCGCTGATGATCATCTTTTACCTTGTATGTGCCTTTACCGTACCCTTGCCACCATAAATAATCTTCTCCTTTTTTCAAACCTTGAAAGTTCTCCAAAAGTTTATAAAGTTCAATCATTCTGGGAATTTCCCAGTCGTTAAGATGTCTTCTCAAAATCAGATCCCACCCCTGTTATGTCCACATTTCCGCAACCGTCTTTTGTTGGTCTTGAGCCAAGGAAAAAATATCTGGAAAAAGATCTTTTAGGCTCTCAGGACCCAACCATTTGTCAATCCAAAAGCTAGTTTTGCTCCCATTTTGCACCTTAATAGTTGAATGGCTACTTAAGAATGGCCAAAAAACTCTGATAAACCTCCAGAGGCTAACACCATATGGAGTGTGTACCTCTTTTGTTACCCATTTATTGAGCTCCTCGTACTTACTCTTGATGACTTTACACCACAGAGCTTGATTCTCCTGCTAGTATCTTCATAGCCACTTAACCTTAAGAGCTTTACTTCGAATCTTAAGGATTTTGATTCCTAAACCTCCATGTTTTTTACTTCTAATGATATTCTTTCATTTGACCAGATGAAAGCATTTAGATGAAAGCATTTTCTTTCCTTGTTCCCCTGCCATAAAATGTTCCTTCTGATTTTGTCCAACCTCTGAGCAACTGATTGAGGTATATGAAAGATGGAAAACATATATGTAGGTAGGGCATCTAGCACAGAGTTTATCAAAGTTAATCTCCCTCCCATTGATAAGTATTGTGTTCTCCATCTAGCTAGCTTTTTCACATTTTTCCAGAATTGGGTTCCAAATGTGTATGGATCTAGACTTTGTACCCAATGGCATTCCCAAGTAGATTGAAGGTAGTGTGCCTACCACTCCAAGGATCAAAGACAGGTGATCCATATCAGGAACCACATTAATTGGATATAAGTGGCTTTTGTTCCAGTTAATGTGGAGACCAGATATATCCTCAAAATAGACTAGGATTAGTCTTAGAATTAACAATTATTCCTCTTCAGCACCACAAAAAGTTAAGGTGTCATCCGCATACTGCAAATGAGTGATCTCTATGCTTCTACCAACTACATTGCTAGCTTCAAAACCGTGTATACTTCCTTTTGCCTTAGCAATATTCAACATGTTGGTGAGTCCTTCCATTGCTATAATGAAGAGAAAAGGTGATAGAGGATCCCCTTGTCTTATTCCTCTATTTGCATTGAAAAAACTTTCAGGAGACCCATTAATGAGAATAGAAAATTTCACAGTAGATATGCAAAACTTGATCCAGTTGATCCATTTCTCCCCAAAGCCCATTTGTCTCAGCATACTAAGGATGAATTCCCAATTCACATGATCATAGGCTTTTTCTATATCAAGTTTGCATAGTATACCGGATCTTCCTTGTGCAGTTCTAGAGTCAATTTCTTCATTAGCTATAAGCACTGCATCCATTATTTGTCTGCCTTGGATAAATGCCATCTGTTGTTTGTCCACCAATTTATCTACCACTCTCTTCAACCTTTCTGTTAACACCTTAGATATTAGCTTGTAAAAGCTACCAATCAAACTTATGGGTCTGAAATCTTTGAGTTCCTTAGCTCTTGTCTTCTTAGGAATCAAAGCAATGTAAGTTGCAATGGAACTTTTTTCAAAAATTTCACTTGAGTGAAAGTTGTGAAAAGCCTCCATAACGTCTTTTTAAATAACCTCCCAGCACTTTAGATAGAATCCCAATTGTAAAACCATCAGGAACAGGCGCTTTGTTTATAGCACATAACTTTAGACACTCAAACACTTCTTGTTCCTCAAAAACTGTTTGCAAGGCTTCCTTTTCAGCTTCTGTAATGGTTGGATGGTTGTTGATGTTCTCAGAGGGTCTCCAATCTTCAGGTTCTGTATATAGCTTCTTGTAGAAGGATATGATCTCTTCCTTGATTCTATTTTGCTCAGAAATAGTCTCTCCCTGAATTTCCAACTGATCAATATGGTTGTACCTCTTATGAGCATTAGCAGTTTGGTGGAAGAATTTGGTATTTCTATCCCCTTCCTTAGGCCATAGGGCCCTTGATCTCTGTCTGTAGGCCACCTCTTCATTCTTTCGACAACCTTCATATTCCATAAAGAGCGTTGCTTTTCTGGCAGTTTCGTCTTCAGTTAGAGCTCTATTGTTCAAAAGGGACTCTATCTCAGCCATCTAATTCAAAATATTGTTCTTCTTTAGTTTCAAATTCCCCTGTTCCATCCTGCTCCAATCTTTCAACTTACCTTTGAGTGCTTTGAATTTACATGCCAAAACATAGTCTGGTTTCCATAGAACTCAAAACCACTCCACCATTCCTTCACTTTGTTAACAAATCCTTCAGAATTCAGCCATCAATTTTCGAACTTAAAGTATGACGTAGATTGTTCCCATTGGCCACCAAGGAGTGCAATTGACACATGGTCAGAGGTCACTCTTTGTAAGGTGGTTTGTTTTAAGCTGCTGAAAAGGTTGTTCCATTCTGTGGATATTAGTATCCTATCAATCCTAGAAGCAGTAGTATGATTATCCCCTTTGAACCAGGTGTAGCTGCCACCAGTTAGATGCAGGTCAATGAGTTCCATATTTCTATGCAATCTCAGAATTTTTTCATGGCTGAAGTATTCCTATTACAATCCTTTTTTTCAGATGGAAATCTGCATATATTGAAATCACCACATATGGCCCATGGTCCATCCATTAGTCCTCTTATATCAGCTAGTTCCTCCCATGTTAGTCTCCTCTCTACTTTACTTTTAGGAGCATATACTCCTGTAATGTTGCAGTTAAAATCACAAAGTTGCGCCTTAAACTTGCAGGATAGCGCGTAAGCACCAACTTGTACTATTTCCCTTTCCCAAGCTCTTGAATCCCATAACATTAGAATTCCTCCTCTAGTTCCACTAGCCTCTAAGCATGCATGTTTGATCCATCTTCCTGCCTAAATTTGTCTGGTAAGTTCCTGCACATTCCCTTCTAGTTTTGTTTCTTGGAGGCAGACTATGTCTGCTTTCCATTCCTGAATCAAATTATGTACTATTATCCTTTTCCCCTGTCCCTTTAACCCTCTAACATTCCATGATATTAATTTGATCTTCATGAGGCAGATTGAAGACCCCCCTTCCCCTTTGTTCTATCACCAGTACTCTTGAACTTGACATCAAAATTTATAAGATTCTTCAGTTCTTACGCACCTTTGTGTCTATTTCTTTTAACTTTCGTTGTTTGTTCCATTCTTCTTGCATGTCTGCTTGCATCTACCTGCTTTAGAAGCTCTAGTGCCTCCTCTTCAAGTCCCTGAAAATTTACTCCAAACATCTTATGAAGTTTGAGGAAATTCTGTTGTACCCATGCTGTATCCCTTCTTTCTGATTCAATTAATGCTTCTTGTTGTTGGATTGTTAGGAACCTGAAATTTCCTTAACAAGAATCTGTACACTTCCAGAAATAATGTAAAAGTAGAAACAACAACTTCAACTATTATTAATTGTTACCAACAAGTAGAATGAGTTTTACAAGCGACAACTAGAGAGTACTTCAACAACCAAGGTATTTCGAGAAACCTTAACCTCCTAATTTGCTAGAAGCATCCTACAGAATGTTCTTCCCCCTTTTATTCTTCCTGCTACAATATATCACAAAATACTGCCTAAACTGCTAAGTAACTGCTAGAAACTACTAGAAATACATCCACGTAATAATTAATAAATAAAATAGATACATTTATGCTTTATTTTCACCCTTTTTCTTGCGCTTATAGACCTTAGTAACAACAGGTCTAACATGGATGCATAGGGGTTCGATCTCCTGTACATCCCAAATTTCCCCAGAATCAACTATCTCCAATTGTTTTTGTTGTGATTCGAGGTCACTTGTGACGACTTCCCCTTGTTTCTCGGATGCAGGTACTTTGTTGCTGGTTTCACAGTCAATTTCTGCTCCTTTTTCTTCTTCGAGACGTTCCTCTCGCGACTGGACTCCATTAACTTCTCCGACCTCTGCAGATGTTATGTTTCTGGATTGCATGCGTTGAACTGAAGAGTAATCTTCCTGAGATTCATCAATTACCACTTCAAATAAGTCGATTTTGGGCTGTGGATTTAAATTATTAAAAATAGCTATCGCCTGATCCGGCCCAGATGTTTTGAAGCCCAAATCTTTTTTAAAATTCTGCACATGCTCAGCAAGTGTCCCTTCAGAAATTTTAAAAACTTGGTCAGCTGTCCTCATGTGTTCACCCTCTGCTCTGTCAACATCGGTCAGCCCTATATACTTGGATATAGCGGTTTGAAACTCTATTATCCGCTGGGTTTTCCCACGATCCTCCTTCTCTTCTCCGGTGACTTCTCCACCATTTTTCGGCGACAACTCAAATTGAGTTTTTCTCTCTGCCCAGATTAGGATGAGGAATTTGATTCCATCTCTAGAGATAGATACTTCACTTGGGATGCTCGGCCATCGCCTCGTATCTCGATCCTTGCCCACTTGAGATGATTTCTCAATTTTGTTTCCTCCTCTATCGCCGGCTAACCACCACAAAGTTCACCGATCCCATGGAAAATATCATCCGTCTATAAATGCATAGGCAGACCCATAGCCCTAATCCAAGTGGATTTAGGCTTGTATGTAGATGGTTCACAGGCTGCATAAGGATTCCACCATTCTAATTTTATTCTGATTCCCTTCCATATCCAATCTCCCTGGAGGATCTGCTCCGCCATGTATCTATTGGGGAACTCGAATAGAAAGCAACCATCCATCATCTCGTATATATTGACTCCAAGGACCTTCCACACTGTTGAAGTCCAGCGTCTAACATCAGATAGAGTAGGGTTTTCTGCTTTGTTCATACCAAAAGACCCAAATATGCACCTTCCAAGCACTCCTTGTTCTCTGTTCTTAACAGCTTCATCTGTTTCAGTCAATTTCCCTTTAGATGTGGAAGTCTCTGAATTGTTGCTCTGCCATTTACTGTCTGAGACTACCTTTGCAAAAGGCACCTTTTTATCAGATGTCCCGTACTGGATCTTCATCACCTTTTGTGGAGTGCATTTAATAAAACTTTGTACCTTAAATGCCACACTCCTCCACCCAGCATTAATGTCTGTTTCAGGTACAATGATGACTGATCTGTCCTGTCCCTTTAGTGATAAAATGCTCACGTATCTCCCATGAGCATTATATTTCCTGTTACCAAAGAATTCTGCTGCCTGGTCCTTGTATCTCCATCTTCTCACCTGATTTTTTTTTAATCAGATGAGGCTACTCTGAGAATGAAGCAAATCCATTCCATCACCTTTTCGCTAAGTGTGACCCTCCTTGACATGTTCCTGCTTCTTTCCACCCAGTCATACCTAGAAGTATTGTCGGACATCCATCTGGTGATGTCGTACGACTTGAAAACTCGGTTGAAGTATATCCTATTATCTCTCATGATAGAATAATGAATAAAGGCCTAAAGAAGAAAGGAGGCTAGGTGAGCTACCACAGAAGGTGATAGCTCGTGGTTGATGAAGTTGGTGGTGATTCCGGCGAGAGTAACTAATGCAAACCTTTTGAGAAGAGAGAAATAGGACATAAATTTATTGTACCAAGTATGTTATGAGTTGCACATATTGGTAATCATCATTAGTCTTATTATCTAATAATCCCATTATATCTGTTAGAGTGGGTGAAAGTCCCTCATTGGTTAGGGAATGGACGGTCTACTTATATGGACTTGGACAATCCTCACCTCATGAGCTAGCTTTTGGGGTTGAGTTAGGCCTAGTGCCATATCTTTACAACATCATAGAAATAAGAGAAGCTGTTAGCGTAGAGCACGGTTACATGCAATCCAAAGTCGATAACAATGTCTTGAGCATGTCATAAATTAGCTGCTCTAGAACTGTGATAGCCGGTCATCTTGCAACAAAAAATGATGAAGTGAGATAAGCTTGGATGAAGGTGACTGCTAATACCTTTTTTTAAGGCGTTGAGGATAGTTTTTCCTTTCATACTATGATACTCCTGCTTGACACAGATGGTGCAGCTGTTCAGTAGTTGAAGCCTCAGTTAAACATTCCTTTCTGTACATAGATGCAATACATTATCTTGCCATAACAGGCATGATTGTTTTTGAAGTTGAATCAGAACAGGCATAATTCACGAGTCATTAAAAGGAAACCTGGTCGGCCTCATAATTAGGTCAGGAGAAAGTATGATACTCTAAACCTAACAAAATTGGATATAGTACATTGATGAACTTTTCCTTGTATATCCAGAAACATTAATTGGAGATATTCATCTTGCTGTTTGTCCTTTTTCACTTGAGAGAAATGAAGTGCATATAAGATATTCAACTTATAACCCTGAATTTCTTGATCAACCAAATCTTCAAGAATAAGCTTTAAAATTACTGACAATGTATTGCTTTGTTCGTCCCTCTCCCTCTCTTGATCCCCTTGCCTTCCTCTCTCCAATTCCTCGACAGAACTCTGGAAAGCTGAAATTTTCGTTTGTCATCTATTATAAACAGGTTGCACCGCTTGAGGTCCACCAAGAAAACCTACTTGATGTGGAAGAGCAGCTTCAATTCCTTATTTATGTTTTGGAAGGAGTTACTATTGACCACTCCCTTCCTTTGCTGAAGGGTTCATTTTCTCATTGGTTGTGGCAAAGCTTAGGTATCCAGGTAGGTTGATGCATCTTTTTTTTTTTTTTTTTGAGGGATAGTGATAGGCACATCTAGAAATGCTGCAGTTGAAGGGGATTCTTGGCGTAATTGGTAAAGTTGTTTCCATGTGACCAGGAGGTCACTGATTCAAGCTGTGGAAACAGCCTCTTGCAGAAATGTAGGGCAAGGCTGCGTACAATAGACCCTTGTGGTCCGGCCCTTCCCTAGACCCTGCGCATAGTACGAGCTTAGTGCCTCGGGCTGTCCCTTATATCTCTTCAAATTTGGTAGTTCTGAATTATGTTCTCTTCATTTCTAGCCCACTTCAATGTTCCCTAGTGTGAGATTTGGCCTGGAGATGGCTGTCCTCAATGCTATTGCAGCTAGAGAAGGTTCAAGCTTGTTGAATGTACTCTGCGGACAAACAGAAGAAGCAACTGGGAGTTCTTTAGATGTCAAAGTTTGTGCACTGCTTGAGTCTAATGGTGGTCCCAATGAAATGGCTCTTGTTGCAACCACACTTGTCAAAGAAGGATTTACTGTTATAAAGCTGAAGGTGGGAGTGTCATTTACAAAATGTGGAACTTGGTAGTAATTTTGTTACTTTCAGTGGAAGCTTTTATGATCCCAATTTGTAAAAAAAGCTTAACAACTAATTTTTTTTCCTACACAGGTAGCACGTCAAGCAGATCCCACCGTGGACATTGCAATTATAAAGGAGGTAAGAAAGAAAGTTGGTTGGGAGGTTGAGCTGCGTGCTGATGCTAATCAACGTTGGAACTATGATGAAGCTGTTAAATTTGGCCTTTCTGTAAAAGATAGTGGCCTGCAGTATATTGAGGTAATGCACCAAATCACTTGGTAGAAATTTGTAAGGTGGTCATAATTTCCCCAGCAGTTAGGGGATGAAATGCCTATTTTCTAAGTAGGGGCAGAACCACCGAGAACACTTCCATGATGGAGGGAGTAAAATTTTGTAGAATTTGACAAAAGAAGAAAAAGATTCTTTATATTTCAGTATATTCTTATGTCCACCTATTGTAGGAAAGAAAATAATAAGAGAATATTTACTTAAACCTAATTAGGATACAATCTTCTTACAATCAAACTAGTAATTAACTAGGACCAAACTTCCCCTCGAATTGGTGCATAGATGTTGCACATGCCCAACTGCAAACCAGTGTATGAAAAATTTGTTTGTTGAGACCTTTGGTAAACACATCAGCTAACTGTTTTCTGATGACACATGAAACTAACTCAAGATGCCACTTGTAACCTTTTCTTTAATGAAGCGTTGATCAATTTCAACATGTTTTGTTCGATCATGCTGTACAGGATTACGAGCTATACTAATGGCAACCATGTTGTGACAGAACAAGAAAAACGTCCCTATTCCAGAGAGTCTTCAATTCCTCTAGAAAATTTTGTAGCTAAAGAAGTTCACAAATACCTTGGCCATAACTCATATTCTGCTTTTGCACTTGATCTAGCAACTACACTTAGCTTCTTGTTTCTCCAAGTAGCTGAATTTACTCCTTCACGTGTACAATACCCAGATGTGGATCTTCTGTCATCTAGAGATCCAGCCCGATCCCGTCTGTAAAGACCTTTATTTGGAGGTTATAATCCTTGGAGAAAAACGAACATTTTTCCTTGGAGCAGACTTCAAATATTGCAAAATGTGAAAGATGCCTTACATATGAGGATCTCGGGGACCTGCATTAATTGAATCACCAAGCTGGCTAAATAGGCTATGACTGGTCTGGCATGGTAGAGAAAAATGGGTCTTCCAACCAACTTGTGATATCTCTCTTAATCAACCGACTTCCAACCCTTGTTTGTAAATTGTGATTGCTATCTATGAGCAATTTTGTTGGTTTGTAGCCTGTCATACCAATTTCTTTCAAGAGATGTGTCTGGTGTTGTTTCTGGCAACGGCTAGGGCCTGTGTGGTATGCATTTTCTTACAACTTTGCCAGGAGCAGAGTTTAGTTACAAATAGCTTCAAGAAGGGATAAAACTCAAAAAGAAAACCTTATTGCTGCGAGGGAGAAAGACTCATAGACTAACCTTAAAAGGCATCAATGACTCTGATACCATGTAGAATTTGAGTGAGAAGCTCTTTTTATTTCAGTATATCCTTGCATCTCATGAGTATGGGTATTTATACAAAGAGTTCTACGACTTTTCTAGGAAAGAAAATAATAAGAGAATATTTAGTTACACCTAATTGGGAAACAAAGTTCCTACCATCAAGCTAGTAATTAAGATTCATCTCGTACAATTAAGCTTGTCAACAGATTTTGACACATTTGATCATCTGTTTCTTCAGAAGCCATTGACCTTTCCTCTTTCCTTTTTTGCTTCCTTTGATGTTGTAGATTCATCTAATATTTGTGCTGAAGCTCAACATATCTTGGTCTTTACATCAGAATATGCAGCTTTGCTTGCATATCAGAATATTTATTCGATGACCTTTATGTTTCTACACCACACAAATAGAGCAATACAGTGATAAGATGAGTTACTAGGTTACATTACTGAAGTGGTATGAAAGAGATTTTGGTCTTGAATTGAATATAAGTTAAGATAGTTGAAAAAAGCAATAATAAGACATGATTGTGAAGATATCCATTAACGAAATAACATCCTGAGGCATTAAATTACCGTAACTATGAGGCAGCATTATAATCTTTAAGTTGCAAAGGTTCAATCTACTGGATACCTAATTTCAGGGATTGGTGGTTTAGAAAAGGGTAAATTGCTTGTGTCCTGTCACTCGGCCATTGTTTTAATGTTCAGACAATTCGATATCATAGTTTGGCTAAATGTTAGGCATTCATTTCTCAACATTATTTCTCTGTTCCATTATTAGATGCTTCAATTAAATGTTGGTTATTTCAGGAGCCTGTTAATGATGAAGATGATATAATCAAGTTCTGCGAGGAGACTGGCTTACCAGTAGCTCTGGATGAAACTATCAACAGTATAAGAAAAAATCACCTTATTGTGCTTGCAAAGTACACTCACCCAATGATAGTTGCTTTCGTAAGTCTGCAGGGTATTATGGTCTATCATTACTTAGAATGTGGCATGTTTTTAATTGTTGCACACAGATATTATATATGGAAATTCTTCCATATCAGATACTTATTTAAAAAAGGAATTCTTTCCTATTAGATTTGTATATATGAGTTGATCTGCATAAAAAATTCGATCTTATTGGTCCAAAGTAATTTTGTGAATGAATCATCCGGTCTCTTGTAACCCATTTACTTGCAAAGGACAGGGAGCAAGATCACCCCCCCTCTATCTTAACAAAAAAGATAAAAACAAAAATAATGACTACAGCTGCAGTCATTAGAGACTCTTTTCATCCTATTCATATGAAGTGAATCCTCTACTTTATCTTATGTACCTATTCTTGCATCACTTTCTATGTTTGGAAGGATGTCACTGTATGTAAACTGAAAATAAGAGACTGAACTTCATGATTGCTGCATCTAACTAGGTAACTAGGTAGCTGGATTTGACTTTGTTACTACAAATAAAAGCAGTTTCCAAATCATGTCAGGTTATCAAACCAAGCGTTGTTGGAGGTTTTGAAAATGCAGCATTGCTTGCGCGATGGGCTCACCAGCAGGGAAAGATGGCTGTTATCAGTGCCACATTTGAAAGTTCCTTGGGTTTGTCAGCTTTAACTCTGTTCTCACGGTATGTTGACCTGCTGAAGTTAGATACAGGTAGAATTCTTAACAAGGAAGAGAACTCTTGCATAGCCCACGGTCTTGGAACTTATCAATGGCTTAGGGAAGATGTTAGCAGAAGGCCTTTAATGTTTGGCTATAATCCTTCCAATGGTGTTGTAGAGGCATCTGTTACTGACGCTGGACAAATCCTGCAGAACTTTCAATTCAACCAAGATGCAGTTGGTGGTGATTTTACTTTCAGAGAAGTTCATGCATATGAATTTATGGCTGATCTTGAAGGCACCTCCATCTGTCTTAACGTGCAAGAAATTGGAAAGAACGATGATGTACGTAGTCAAATTTTGATGTATTCTGGGAATGCTAATAGCTAGTTGAAGAAGTTTCCTGCAATATATTGTTGCTGAATTTGTCTGGGCAGAAAAATAATGAAAAATCATGACAAAGGAAACCAGATGTCATCTTATTTTTCCTGCTTGGTTGCTTTCATGATAAGTCTATTTCTATCAATTATGGTTGTAAAATATTGTTATTTAACATGGTGACAAATTTTTATATTTCTCATTAACCTTGAACTACCCAATGATATACTTTTATGCATAATCTGAGGTATGCAGAGTAGTGTAGTAGTGTTTCTCCATGGATTCCTTGGAACTGGAGAAGATTGGATCTCTATTATGGAGGCTATATCAGGCTCAGCTAGATGCATTGCAGTGGACCTACCTGGACATGGTAGATCAAATTTGCTAGGTCAGGATTATGGTTTAGAGGAACCAGGGTTGTCAATTATGGCCTTCGCAAAAATATTACAGCAGTTGTTTGACAGCCTACAATGTCGAAAAGTTGTTCTTGTTGGATATTCTATGGGAGCAAGGATTTCACTCTACATGGCTCTAAGATACAATGACAAGGTATACTAAATGAATATTTTCTATGGTATTTCGCAGAAAATTTCTCCGTTGATATGATTGTTCAATATCTTTGATGGAAGGTTTCTGGAGCTGTTATAATATCTGGAAGTCCTGGATTGATAGATGAAGAAGCAAGAAAAGTACGTAGGGCCAAGGATGATTTTGCTGCCTGCTCTCTTGCTTCTTCTGGCTTAGAGCCCTTTTTAGATGCTTGGTATTCTGGAGATCTCTGGAATAGGTATTGATGAGATCCTCTCTATAGGATTTTGCCATCTACTCTTGCTTTGTGCTACATGAGATATTTGTGCCATACCAATTGCTAACATGTTAAGTATGTTTACATCGTGCAGTTTAAGAACTCATCCACATTTCAATAAAATACTTGCAAGCCGATTGCAGCATTGTGATCTGAAAAATCTTGCGAGAGTATTATCAGATCTGAGTGTTGGGAGACAGCCGTAAGTTGATGAAACATCTTTTGCCTTTTCCAATTTGTGGTGTAAATTCTCTTTTTTTTTTCCCCTTCCTAACTTTCATACAAATTCAGACATAAATTATTTGTTTTTTTTAAAGAAAGAAAAAAGAGAATGATAAAGGGAAAAAGAAAAGAAAATAAGAAAGAGAAGAATGAAAAATAGATATCTTATATTTGCTGGAAAGTGATACAGGTAATTGAGAGATCAAGTCCATATCAACAAAGTTAGTTATGAATGTTAGGCTCACAGTTAGTCACTGTTAGTCGGTTATAGTTAGCTAGACGAGCAACTGAAATTGTGATCGTGCAATTGATATAAATCCTGTATATGTTCATTTTGGGAATCAATAAGAAAGTATTACCCGTTTCTTCTTTTTCCCTCTCTTTTTCATCCCCATTTTTAAGCTTCATTCTCAAGCTCCCTCCGAAGGGCTCCTGACCTAGCTTTAGATTTTCTCGGATTCCTTGATCCCTGGAAATCTGTTGACATTGGTATCAGAGGCAAGTGAATCCTTGGCGTTGATGGAAAAAGGAATTAAGACAGTCGGTGAAACATCCATGGAGAATTCCCCAGTAGAAATGGGGGAATTGCAACAATTGATGCAGAAGGTGATTGGTGAAATGAGAACTTTAGCATGAGAGGTTTCTAATCTGAAAAGGTTGGATCAAACGGTAATTGACTTGTGTGATCAGATCTCAGCTGCGCATGGTCCTTGAAGGGATAGAACTCCAGTTGAGCAGTAAGATGAACCCTCGGCAGGAGGGGGGTTCTGGGGAAAGACTACAGAGGGGTAGAAGCAGAAGTCCTCCTGCAAATTTCACTAACCACCACAATTCTGTTTTTTCCAGATGGTCTAGGATGGAACTTTTGAGATTTACCCTGAGGATTTAAAATCTTTGTTATTCAAGATTGACCAGTTCTTTTTGATGGAAAATGTACGAAATGAAGAGAAAATTGGAGTAGCTGCATTGCAATCAGTGGGGGGAGGCCATTCAATGGCACTTATCCTTCATGGGCAATACTTTCATCCAGCCACATGGAGTGAATATGTGATAGCCCCAGACCTAGTAGAGAGGTTTGGGAATGACTTTCATGATCCCATGGAAGAGATTTAAGAAGATGAAACAGCTAGGAAGTGTGAAGGGGGAGTACCAGGCATTCTTTGAAAGAAACTTGACTAGAGTGAATCTCTCTTAAGAAAATGCAATAAGCTATTTCATTGGTGGGTTAAAACCAGAGTTGAATATTGCACTAAAGATTTTCAATCACAACGCTATCACTGGTGTTTAAAGCTGCTAGGATGCAGGAGGCTTATCTCCATGCCATTAGACAGACTCCTACTATTCCATTAAGAAGATTCATGGAGCAGAAGGGTCAAAACAAAACCAATTCTACCAACTGCCACCAATGGGAAATCTTCAATTCAAAAGAGGTTCAGTAGAAGGAGGTTGAATCCAAAAGAAATGAATGAGGAGAGCAAAAAGATTGTGCTTGGGCATAACTGCAAAAGGCATAAGCAACTGTATATATTGGAAATTGAGGAGCAGCAGATGGGAGAACATTAGTTACAACTGGAAGAGCCACCAGAAGAGATGGCAAGTGAGGATCTTTAAGGTTAGTAAGCAAATGAACAAACAAAGATTTCATTTCATGCTCTCAATGGGTCTTTGGGTTACAGGACACTGAAGGTGATTGGTTATCTTGCAAAGAAACCATTACATATTCTAGTGGACACTGGAAGCTCCTACAATTTCATTTGATACCATTGTGGTAGAACAATTGGGGTGTTCTATTACTCAGACTAGACCTCAAGAAGTAGCTGTAGCTAATGGCATTATGTGCGTGGACAAGATGTGCAAAATTTCTTGGCTTCTAGAAGGAACAGAATTCTCTGCTGACTTATTATTACCTCTAGGATATGGTCTTAGGGGTGCAGTGGCTTCTCACTTTGGGAGACGTAAAAATTAACTTTAGGGAGTTGACAATGGAGTTTGTGTACATGGGGAAGAGACGTTTTGAGAGGAGCTAGCACACAAATACTGAGCTCTGGCCGGAGGTAGCAATTTGGCAAGAATTTCAGGTAACTCTGCATGATTCAGTTAATCCCCATTCCCCGCCATGTGTAATAAGGTACAGCTGTATGCTTTGGAAGCTAAGGGGAAACTGAGCACAACCCTAGTTTAGCTGGTCTACTGTTGAAGTTCAAAACCTTGTTTGAGGAGCCTACATAACAGCTACCATCTAGGGGTGTTTGATCATAGAGTGGTACTGCACAGGACACTGAGCCAATCAAGCCAACCAACAAGACCCTATAGATATCCCTCTGTTAAGAAGGATATCATTGAGTCATTGGTGAAGCAAATGTTAGAATAAGGCATTATTCAACCAAGTAGCAATCTCTTTGCTGCTTCTGTAGTCTTGGTAGGGAAGAAAGATGGGACTTGGAAACTATGTGTTGACTATAGGGATTTGAATAAAGCCACCGTGAAGAACAAATTTTCCATCTCCATTGTAGAAGATTTGTTGGACAAATTAAGAGGATCTAAGATTTTTTCCAAAATAGATCTTAGGTCTGGATACCATCTGTGTGAAAAATAATAGAGGAAAAAATATTATTGAATTGTGCGTTTACATAATTACATCAAGACCCTATTTATTGACACTATAGTACAATCCTTTTCCAAGTAGAATTTTATATACTATTTCTATTTCTGTTCATATTCTGACACTCCCCCTCAAGTTGGTGCATACAAATCATAAGTAACTAACTTGTTACAAATGTAATTAATACGAGGACTGGTGAGAGACTTGGTGAAGATATCTGCAAGTTGATCACTTGAATTTTGTAACAATATCTCCTGAGAGTATCTTTTTTCTGACAAAGTGGCAATTAATCTTTATGTGTTTAGTCCTCTCATGAAACACTGGATTTGATGCGATATGAAGGGCTGCTTGATTATCACACACAAGTTCCATCTTATCGATTTCTCCAAATTTTAGCTCTGTCAGCAACTGTTTGATCCAAATTAGCTCACAAGTTGCTACAATCATTGCTCGATATTTTGCTTCCGCACTAGACCGAGCAACCATACCTCCTACTAAAACATAATATCCGGAGGTAGAACGTCTATCAGAAGGTGATACTGCCCAATCAGCATCTGTGTATCCAATGATATGTTCGTGACCTCGATGAGTAGTCCTTTACCTGGAGCTACCTTTATATATCGCAGAATACGAACAACTGTATCCCAATGACTATCAAGGGGAAGTCATAAACTGACTTACAACACTTATAGAAAATGATATGTCAGGTCTAATCACGGTGAGATAATTCAATTTTCTAACCAACTGCCTATACCTTTCAGGATCACTGAGTGGCTCCCCCTATCCTAGCAGAAGTTTAACATTTGGATCCATAGGAGTGTCAATGGGTCTACATCCCATCATTCCTCTCTCCTTTAGAATGTCTAAGGCATACTTGCGTTGAGAAATAACAATACCTGATCTGGACTGTGCAACCTCAATACCTAGAAAATGTTTTAGTCTGCCGAGGTCTTTAGTTTGGAAATGCTAAAAGAGATGTTGCTTCAATTTAGTGATACGATCTTCATCATTGCTGGTGATAACGATATCATCAACATTAACCACCAAATAAATATACAGATTTGGTTGAGAATATCGATAAAACACTGAGTGACCTGCGCAATCGACATACAAGACTACTAGACTCCCCCAAGCAACAAAACCAGGCGGTTCCTCTATATAGACTTCTTCTTTGAGATCACCATGCAGAAAAACATTCTTAATATCCAACTGATAAAGAGGCCAATGACGAACAACCACAATGGATAGGAAAAGATGGACAATTGCTATTTTAGCCACGGGAGAGAGTGTCACTATAATCAAGCCCAAATATTTGCGTGCATCCTTTGGCAACAAGGCGAGCCTTAAGCCGATCAACTTGACCGTCTGGACCAACTTTGATTGCATAAACCCAACGACAATCAACAATAGATTTACTTGCAGGGAAACAAGCTCCCAAGTACCACTCACATGTAAAGAAAACATCTCATCTATCATAACCTGCTTCCATCCTGAATGAGAAATAAAGGAAAGATGATACAAAAACATAATGGGGTGGTGATAAACGATGATAACTCAAGAACGTATAATGTGGGTTAGCATTACGAGTGGAACGCATACCTTTTTGTAGTGCAACTGATTGGCTAGGAGAAGGCAAGTCCGCAGTAGGAGCAGCGTCCGACGCATGACATGAATCACCTGGGACTGATGGTGGACGCGGACGATGATGATAAGTTAGAAGTGGTGGCACTACAACTGGAGATGTAGAAGTAACCGTTGATTCTTCAAAGGTTGGTTCAGGTAAGTCTGAAGATACGGGTAAAATCTCAGAGATATCAGGATGATCAGAAGATGTATAGTAAGGTCGAGATTCAAAAAAGGTGACATCGGTAGACATAAAGTAGCGATGAAGATTCGGTGAACTAATAACGATACCCTTTTTGAACTCGAGAGTAACCAAGGAAGACACACTTGAGAGCACGATGGGCTATTTATCTTTTTCAGGGGCTAAGTTATGAACAAAGCATGTGCTCCCAAAGACACGAGGGGGGATAGGGTATAGATGTGACTATGGAAACAATATAGAATGGGGAACCTGATTCTGAATGGAAGATGATGTCTTTTTATTAATTAGATATTAAGATGCGAGGACTGCATCACCCCAAAAATGCAGCGAAAAGGATTTAATGAGAAGAGTGCGAGCAGTCTTAAGAAGATGTCTATTTTTTCTTTCTGCTATACCGTTCTGCTGAGAGGTGTACAGACAAGATGTCTGGTGAATTATTCCTTAATTCCTTGATGAGTCATAAACTCCTGAAATTGAGAAGATAAGTATTCTAAAGTATTATCACTACAAAAAGTACGAATAAAAACACCAAATTAAGTTTGTATTTCAGGACAAAAACTTTTGAATATAGATATTTTTCATTAAGAAAACCTACGTACATCTTGAAAAATCATAAATTTAACTAACAAAATAACGAAAACCTAAGGGTGAACTGACTCCAATAGGACCCCAAACATCAAAATGAACTAATGAGAAAATAGACTTTGAACAACTCTCAATACTACGTGAAAAAGTAGCACGGGTGTGTTTCCCAAGTTGATATGACTCACAATCTAATGTGGATAAACTAGACAAACTAGGCACCATCTTTTGTAGCTTGGATAGACTTGGATGTCCCAAACGTTTGTGAATTAGGTCTGGAGGATCTGTAATGGAGCATGTTGTGAAGGAATTTGAAGAGGTAAGATAGTAAGTGCTCTGTGATTCATGCCCCGTGCTAATCGTCTGTCCCGTACCGCGGTCCTACATTAGAAAAGAATTATCAAAAAAAGTTATGCTACAATGAAGGGCATGTTTCAAACGACTAACAAATGCACGATTAAAAGGACAACCAGGGACATAAAGAACAAAGTATAGAGTGACAGAAGATAGGGATTTGGCTTGTCCAATTTCGTTTGGTTTTGTTCGGATCCCATTGGCTAAAGTAATAGCAGGAAGAGGTTGTGATTAAACAATATCAGACAGAAGTGATTTGTTACTAGAAATATGATTAGAAGCACCTGAGTCCAAAAGTACTAGACTGTGAAACACAAGCAAAAGGATTACCAACAACAGAAGTATCAAGCTAGGCAACTGAGGCTACTTGTGGAGATGTCTGCTTGTTCGATACTGAAGGAACTCATCATATTCTGTCTGGGCAATATGAGCATTATTGGATGGTCGATTAGGCTATGGAGATATCTTCTTACTTGCTTGGTTTCGAAGGAACTCATTATATTCCTTACAGCAATAGGATCATAACTGGGCAGTGGACAAAATATGACATATCCTGAGTGTGTCCCACTTTATGACAATAACTGCATTTTGATCGAGATTTTTCGGAACGACCTCTTCCTTGTCGATTCTCCATAGGCTGATATATTTGTTTTTCTATGGTTTGAGGTGCAAGAATAGAGGACTCAACGATGGGTGATGAAATTATTTTGTGACTGGGAGGCGCGACAAGACGTAGTAGACGAGAGAATAGCTCATCAATTGTAGGAACCGTAGGACTAGCTAAAATCTGATCACATACTGAATCATGGTCAGTAGAAAGTCCAGTAAATGTAAGAACTAAAAACAATATCTGTCTGTGCTCTTGTTGTTTTTCCACATTTACAGAAACGGGCATCAATGCATCAAATTCTTCCATGACTGCTTGTACTTGTCCCAAGGAAGTAGACATATCGGATTCCTGTTTCTTCAAGTTGGTCATTCAAGATATCACATCATAAAAACGAGATGTGTCATTAGTGTATAAAGCACAAGCCTTTTTCCAAACTAGTGCATCAACTTGGAATCAATAGATCGCCATAAAGAGACTATAATTGAGCATCAACTTTCTCCCATTGTTCTTTGGCTTTCACATCTTCCGCACTAGATTTTGCCTTTTCATCTATCACTCTAGCCTTGTTCTTTAAGTGATCTTAGACTCCTTGACCTTTGCACCACAACTCAACCGAGGAAGCCTAGCCTAAATAATTTAAACTTCCCATGAATGGTCCGAAAGTAATCATAGGACTTGAACTTCCAATTCCAATATTTTTGGAGCCAAAAATATCATATTCAAAAGATATCTTGGGAATTTTAACTTGAAAATACCAAGAAACAGAATCCAAATCTCTGAAAATTTGTCGAGAAAATATAAAGTCGCTGAAATTAGGGTTTCGGTGATCGAAATCTGGAAAAACTTGACGGAATTGCAAAAAAAGTAACTGGTCAAAGTCGGATTATCTGGGTGACCCAACAAAAAAGGAACAACTGAAAAAAGTGGACCAGAGAAGTCTCACACGCCGACGCGTGGTACAGATCTCATCGGAATTACAAATTTTCGGCAAGCGCGTGGCGGCGCGTGGACTGTATTTTTTCGACGATTTTGGTTGGGTTTTTTTGGCGCTTGAACTTTCCTATCCTCTTGGTGGTGTTGTATTTGGCACACAACCCATAAGACAGATAATGACACAAATCAGTCACCGAAAATTGACGCACGGTGACTGAGTGTTTTTTTTTTTTTAAATTTCTACCATTTGAGAAATAATAGAGGAAAAAGTATTATTGAATTGTGTGTTTACCTAATTACATCAAGATCCTATTTATAGACACTATAGTACAATTCTTTTCCAAGTAGGATTTTTATATATTAGTCCTATTTCTGTTCATATTCTAGCACTATCAATTGAGGATGGCCATTGAGGATATTCCCAAAACTGCTTTTAGGGCCCATTTTGGCCACTTTGAATAATATGTCATGCCATTTGGTTTATCTAATGCCCCTGCCACATTCCAAAGGTTGATTAATCAGTGTTTCGTGCATTTTTGAGGAAGTTTGTGCTGGCTTTTACTTTGATAATATTCTAATCTATAGTAGCTGCTAGAAAGATCATCTACACCATTTGAAGGTTGTGTTTCAAGAGATGCTTAAACAACATTTATTTGCTAAGGGAAGTAAATGTTCTTTTTGTTTTTCGAAGATTGAGTATCTGGGACATTTCAAGACTGAATAAGGGGTCTCAATTTATCTGCAGAAGATGGAAGCTGTGAGGGATTGGTGTCACGACCCAAAACTAAAGATCAATTTATCTGCAGAAGATGGAAGCTATGAGGGATTGGTGTCACGACCCAAAACTAAAGGTCATGACACTTATAGCGGCTAAGCCTTGACAAGTAAGCCAATCACCCAAACTGATATGAAATAAGAAAACACCAAAATTCCAAGGCTAGACTTCTAGAGTGAAGTCGAACCATACATACACGATAGTAATGGAAATTTGAATATCAAAACAATACCATAAACCATCCCAAAACTCGGTGCCACAGTGTAAGAACAATCTACATACAACTCGAAGTCTGAAAATACATCTGATAATCCAAAAGGAACCGCAATCTGTCTCTGAATACAAGACAAGACATAAACTAGATAGGATGAGGTCGGAGGTCGACTTTGGAAGCATAGAGTGGCCCCTACCTCGAATTTATCAAATCATCGCTCGAACTTGGCTTCCGCGCAGTGCACTCGAACCTGAATCTGAACCGAAAGGGCACAGTAGGGATGAGTACGGTCCACTTATACTCAGTAGGTATCATAGGCCGACTGAGTAAAGTAGAAAATAAGGTATATAAAATACACACTATGAGCATGTCACCTGCAATCAGAAAATGTCCCAAACGGTAGCTCACACAGTCTCCACTAACAGTTATAAATACATCACATAAACCAGATTCAAAAACGAAAAGAATACAAAATAGATATACATCAAATCAAACACGAAAGCACAACACTGAAGATGCACATGTACAATCTTAATACTCAATCCAATCTCAATATCCATATCTCTTCTTCGACTCATGGGCTACGGCAGAAGGGGTTTTATGAAGGTGTCACATTTTCTGTCAAAAATCAATATTTCCACAATGATACAATGTCTCATGAATGTATGTATGATATGAGGATGTAATGCTCACAACTAAACCAGAATGAGAATCTCAAATCCAACCAATATACATGCATGTGAGCTAAAAATCCACTCAATAGGTCTACTATCCATGATCCAATATAAGTCATGTACCATTAGAGTGAAATATGCAAGTAATATATCGTTGATACCACATAAACCCCAACTTAGGCATTTCTACTAGGAAGCAAACAACTACACAAAGACAACAATATCAGATAAGACCTCATACGAGCCACACATAACAATTATTGTCTTAAACAACCAATAACAACAACATAAGCCCCCACACGGGCACACAACAGTAATAAAACTATTTCCATGGTTCATTTCTATACCCATAGCATGCTTTTATATATGATATTAACTACCCAACCCAGTCTGAAGAAAGTTAAGCCATAACCCACCTCGAACAATGAAATCCCAGTCCCAAGCCTCCAATCACGGAGCCTTCGCCTCGAATAACCTCAAAACCAACTAAAACATACAAATATAGAATCGGCGCTTTAAAAGAAAGCCAACGATACCCATATTGCCTAGTAGCTCTCTAGTTGGACGGCATGGTATGATGTGATCATTTAACTAGTCAATATGTGTATCTCAGTAACCTAGTTTATCTTCCAACTGATACACTTACATTCCAAAACATGTAGATGCATGTTCCTTCTAATTTTTTCCTTTTCCAAGTCCCCCGTTCTAATTGTGTCCTCTTCATGTATGACAGGCCATTATGGGAAGATCTGAAGAGGTGCCGAGTACCTCTTCAATTCATCGTTGGAGAGAAAGATGTTAAATTTAAGAACATTTCTCAAAAGATGTATGACACAATGTGCCAGAGCACAGAGACTATGATAATTCCAGAAATAGTTGAAATTCCATATTCTGGTCATGCTGCACATATAGAGAATCCTCTCCCTGTGATCAGTGCAATAAGTCAGTTTATCAGAGAGGTCGAATTAAAATCATAATAAATTTCATTTTCAAAATCAATCACTCTGTTGAGAGAACAAACATCAGTAGATGGAAGGAATAACTTCCGTAGTTGCTGTGATTTCGGTTGGAGTTTGGTTCTTTCTCCTGTCATTTCTATCTATAATATATACTAGATATCATTGCCCATGCTAGCACGGGTCAACAATTAAGCATTTTCTATTAAATTTGCAGAATTATTTTAAGAGTGCAATATTAATCTGTATCTTTAGTTTTAATTGTTTTTACTTTGCTAATTATATATGTGGTGTTTGATTTGAGACTCATTTTCTTGCTCCTTTTTATTAATGTAATTTTTTGGTACATAGATAAAAGTATGCTTTCAACTGTAAATAATTTCAACTCCTAGGGGGCGTTTGGCTTTGGCATGCGAGTAGCATGAGTATGGATATTATATGAATCAAGATATTTGATGAGATTGTTTTATCTCATTTTTTTTATGTCGAGTAGTAATTCTATCATTTTAGTATGCATGAGGGATAAAACAATATCAAAATTATCTAATATCTAAAATCCAATCTAGAATAAAAGTTACTCTTAAATTTTATTTAGAAATTATCATTTTTGTCCAATGCATCAAAAGCCCCCCTAAAAATTATTTTATTTTAAATTATATTTTCTATAAAAAACTAAAAATTAATAGCTAATTAAAGTAGTACTTTCACTTAAGCTCTGAAATCCAAAAGACATGAAGACAATTCAGAAAAAATGCATGGAAGAGGAGTAAAATGATTGGGTGAGTAGGCCCCACATTTAGAGAAACAAAAGGACACATTTCAAGGAACAAAATTTTCTGGGAGATGTAAGGTTCAAATTATAAAGCGGCGAGGATAAGACTTTTTAAGAAAGTTAATCTGGCAAGAGCATTAAAATCTCAAAATTATTCTTATATTTGAATTTATTGACATTTAACTGTTGATATCAATATATATTTAAGCTCACTCTTCTAATATAGTAAATAAAAAAAAAAGGGAAACTTTCAAAAATAGTAGCATTTTGCTATAAAACTCACCTTCTCTAGCCACATTTTACATAATTATCATTTATAGCTGTTGTTTTTTATTTACACCCGTTGTATTCATTTTTTTACCGATACTATGTATTCATATAAAATATGAATACAGTTGCGCCAAAAACGGAAGTAAATTTTTTAAACAAGAAAAAAAAATTCAATCACGCTTTTTCTGTTAACTGACTATCTCTTGTCTAATTAAACACGATTCTCTCAAAGGTAATTCTACATTTTTATCAACAAATAGAGCTAAACACGATTCTCTCAAACGTAATTCTCCGTTTTTATGAACAAATAGAGCTAAATTCATACCTAAACAAAATGCAAAATTTCAAAAAAAAATTGATTGATCCTTCTTCGGAACGTATACAGGTATGTCATAATGTATTTTCTTCTCTGTTTTTTCAATTTGAAACAAATACTGAAGAATTCAAAATTATCAAAATTTTCAAAATTTTGATTGATCCTTCTTCTTCAAAACAATGTATGTCGTAATGTAGATTTTTCATTGTTTCGTACTTTGAGTTTGAAACAAATATTGAGAAATTCAAAATTTCCAAATTTTTGATTGGTCCTTCTTCTTCGGAACAAATATTGTATGTCGTAATGTAGTTTTTTCATTGTTTTGTACTTCAAGTTTGAGAAATTCAAAATCATCAAAATTCTCAAAATTTTGATTCATCCTTCTTCAGAACAATTACTGTATGCCGTAATGTTTTTTTTCATTGTTCTGTACTTCGAGTTTGAAACAAATACTAAAGAATTCAAAATCATCAAAATCCTCAAAATTTTGGTTGATCGTCCTTTGAAGCAAATACAAAATGTTGTAATGTAGTTTTATTCACTGTTATACGAGCTTGAAAAAAATACAGAATAATTAAAAATTTTGATTCATCCTTGGAATCAAATATGGCATGTCGTAATGTAGTTCTTAATCCGTTTCTCGACCTTGATACAAATACACTAGGTTAAATGATATGATTCAGTGAATTGTAGTTTTGTGTATAATTATTTGTACTGCTTGTAGAGTTTTCAATTGATCGATACTTTAATTTCAATGATTGTATTCACTTTGTATGTTTGAATTATCGAATTAACTTTGTAATATACTACTGTATTCACTTTGTGCTACTGTATTTTTGTTTTTTAACAGTTGCATCAACGCTAACAGAAACAAAATGACAAGCATAATGATCATGATTTGGCATTCGGGAAAGTGGACTGAAGACAATAAATACAATTATTATGAGACTGAAGGAATAGTCTTAAATGAATATACCTCTCGCAGAGACTTGGTTGAGTTTATTGGTACCCAACTGATGATAGACTTGAGAGTGAAAACTGTTAAGATTAAATACAGTGTTGAGGATGCCAATAAACCAATGGAGATACACAACGACATGAGAGTCAAGGTGTATGTTCAATTGAAGAAATTAAACAATGTGTTTGCCAAGTATCCTCTGTGTGTTAATTTTTCTGATAATGAGATCAGCAAAGATGTATCAGCAGAAAATGTTATTGAAAATGAACTTATGTCTGCAAATAATTGTGAACTTGATACAACAGCTTCAATTAATTCACTTCAAATGATGATGACAAACTATGGCAAGCCAATAACATTGCAAAATTTTATTTTTGATACTAATAAAAAAGTATTTGTTGGCCAGAAATACAAAGACAAGGCTACACTTCAGGTTGTAATGCATAACTATTCGATTAATCACCGACTTACTACCAAAGTACCTAGGTCTAATGCTAGCAGGTATGTTTATTCTTTATACATTTGATTTCACTGAATGTTAGTACTATCATAATGTATACAATTTTGTAATGGCTTGTGCATTCACTATATATGTTGTATGCAGCTATTGGCTTAAATGTAAATCTAAAGAATGCAAGTGGTTTTTCAAGTCGTCAAGCATGAATGATTCTAAGCAGTTTGTAGTTCGGACTTTTGTAAACGAACATACATATTCACTGAAGGATAAGATCTACAAAGACTCTTATGCTACTAGCAAATTGATAGCAGGGATTATTAAACCAAAATAGTCAATTTAAAGAGAAAATATACACCAACTGATATTAGAGATGATATAAAGAAAGACATTGGACCGGATATGACATACATGGTGGCTTGGCGTGCGAAAGAGAAGGCAGTAGATTCTATAATGGGGAAACCGGCTCGATCTTACCAGAAGTTACCTGCATACTTATACATCATGGAAAAAACTTACCCTGGATCACATATTCGAATGAAGAAAACGCCTGAAAATTGATTTTTGTATCTGTTTATATCTCTTTATGCTTTTATCAAGGGATTTGAGCATTTTAGACCAATCGTTGTAGTTTATGGAAGCCAGCTCAAATCAACATACATAGGGACATTTGTCTGTGCTAGTACTTTAGATGGTGCAGGTAAGTACACTACATTATTTAAATAAAAACTTAGAGATTATTTTGACATCTATCATGTATTTGTATCTATATTTTTATACAGGTAACATATTACCATTAGCATATGGAGTGGTTGATTCAGAAAATGATGCTTCATGGACTTAGTTTTTTGAGCAATTTAAGGAAGCTTATGGTCAAAGACCAGAGATGTGCATTATTTTTGTATATATAGAAATGAGAGTATCATAAAAGCTGTTTCCAAAGTGTACCCTGATGTAACACATTATGCATGCATATGGAACTTATGGCAAAATGTACACAAAAGATACAGGAAGTCACATGACCAGTTAAGCAAGGTGTACTATACCATGGCTAAAGCATACAGACAGTCTGATTTTAACAGCTTGATGGAAATAGTTCAAAATGTAGATGTGAGAGTTAAGGAATATTTGGAGTTGGCAGGATATGACAAGTGGTCAAGGGTGTATGCACCTGTTCACAGAGGATGGACAATGACATCAAATATTGAGTCTATTAATTCAGCACTGGTAATAGCAAGAGAGAAGCCAATTTATAATTTATTTTGAAGAAGTGAGAAAGATGTTTGGACAATGGAAGTGCACTAATAGGCAAAATACTTCCTTCACATCTACAACACTTAGCATAAAATTTCAGGAGATTCTTACAATGAATGATACCCTATCAGCATGTATAACAGTATGTTAGGATACATATGTATTTAATATATAGTATTCCAGATTTATATTTGTGTTGTCTTTATGTATTCATTGCAGGTTACACCGTCAACAGACTACTTATATGCAGTAAATGACAAAGGAAAATTCTTTATTGTTTGCCTTGAAAACAAAAAATGCAGTTGTGGACAGTTTTAATATGATGAAATACCATGCCCGGATGCTTTGGCGGCTTTAAACAAGAAGAAATTCAAAGCAGGTCCATATTGCTCAGATTATTACAAGCCGGAAAATGTGTTGAAAACATATGAGATTCTAGTGTATCTTTTTCCAGATGTGATTGACTGGCAGATACTTGAAGAAGTTGCAAAAGAAGTGGTACTACCACTTAAGTTTAAAAGGCCTCCTGGAAGACCAAAGAAAAAGTGAAAAAAGTCATTCACTGAGCTGTATAAAAAGAAGAAAAAAATCTGTAGCACATGTGAATTTTGTGGTCATAACAGGCGTTCATGTGGTAATGCACCGCATGAGGAGATACATTAAAGTTGGGATTAGCTAAAAGCTACTGTAATAAATAGATAGTTAATTTTTTTATATAATCAATTTGGAACACAGTTTTAAAACTGCTTTAGTTATTGCTGCATTAAAAATCTGCTTTAGTTACTGCAATCTAAGTTTTTTTTACTATATTCTTGTTTGGACAAATTTAATGATCATAATGAATTTGCTGAATACAGCTATTTGTATTCATGAATGTAGTGATAACTTTTGATCTTTATAGTTGATATTCTATGTGTTTTCATATATCAGGAAATTAGCAATACACAAATGTATAAACATATATTTTCAGTAGAATGACACTATCAAATACATATGATTTTTCATTTGTTAAATACTTGTGCATAAAAAATGTAATCCTATTATGTTGAGATAGAATACATGTCAATTGACATTGTAAATCATGTACGAAACACATATCAATACCTTTACATTGAGACTATTTAATACACACAAAAGATCGAGGGAAAATCAAATGCAAATAAAATGTTATATATCGAAATAGAACCACATACACTACGGTTCAAACACAATGAAATTGCTATCATATAAATTGCATACACTGATTTGTTCATTCAAAACCACAAAATATAAAGTGTATTCAAAACATAAATATAACGAAATTACTCTCATATAAACTGCATACACTAATTTGTTCATCCAAAACCACAAAAGATAAAGTGTATTCAAAACATAAACATAGAGTACAGTTTAAAAGAAAGGAAACTAGTATCACATAAAACACATACACTATTGGTATGTTTATCAAAACTACATAATCCCAGAAACTTTCTAGAACATAAACTAGCATTACAATATAGTAACATCCTTGCTACTGTCCCAATCAGTGAAGTATCTATGCATCTTTGCAGGTGCCTCATAGTCACTCATAGCGCCACTTTCTTTTTTTCTATCATAATTCCAAAGCAAAGCAGCATATCAAGTCTGGAGTAGCACAATATCAAATTCCTGATTTGGCACACCTTGACCACCAGTGAGAAACTCCGCATAAGAAGCAACATAAATACCACATCCCTAAAAACATAAATACAAAAATATGTTACTATATTTACTAGCATAAGCACTACAAGTAAAATATTGATGCGTTATATACATACATGCTGCCAGATCTTTGTTGAGGTATATCATTGACAAAAATCACCTTAAATGGCTCAGGTTCATCTTTATTTCTGTACTTGGGGTGACACTGCCAATCAATGTCTATTTTCTTCTTATAAAAGTCGACGTTCAAAGGGAAGAAGGTATAACCTCTGTAAATATCTGCACCTCTATTTTGACATACACATCATGGATTGCAGAGTTGTACGAGTCGTAAATATATAAACACCGATCTAAGAATGACACTACAATAAGTACCCAGTGATGTCGTTCTTTCACATGCAAAGAAATTAGAACATGATCTACTGTATGCCATAGGACACCAGCTATCAACCTATATTCATTTATGTATTCACATATAACATATTCTTCACGCACAGAAAATGTACAACTTTATGGGTCCACATACTTCTCCCATAATTCTGCTACTTTAATCTTGAATACACAATCAACAGTTGTGTAAGTGTAGTTACTTGGAGGACTGTACTTGTCTTTCTTGCGCAAGTAAAAAAATATGACATTAATATGCTGCAAACATTAAATTGTGTATCAATACATAAAATCGAATACATAATAAAATAAAGTCAATGTACTATGTACCACATTATTCAATAATTGCCCTGAAAAAGATATTTTGTAGAACCAACTCTTATCATTGACAACTTCTACACTAAATTGCAACAGAATCAATATGATAAAAAACTAATCAGTTGAAGCATAGTAAAAGTAATGTACTTTCACTTATGTGTAGTAAGAAGGCCTTCTTTAATCTATTTCAAATACTTGTTCTCAATAGACCAATCATATGAACAGACAATAAAAGGTGTAAATAGATTTTTTTTGTTCAATATGGGTGAATCACATGATGCACTCGCAGAAGTACCTGAAAGTTGTATGCATAATTATTTAAGATATATTTATAGTGTGATGAATAATCAATACAAATACAGTGAGACAAATATAATAGAGTACTACATGATGATCCAAACTTTGTTGTAAAAGGAGAAAAGTTTCAGCGACTAAGTTTTCTGTTCCTTTGTTTTGGTACATTTATACATCTAGTTGGATGTATGATGATACTTTTCACCAAGTTTAAGCTTGGAAGGAGCTTATCAGGGATCTCATACTGTGATTCAGTCTCCAGCCTCAATGTAGCAATACCATCATCCTCAATTACCTGTATGCATTTGATGTGGATTTTCTCCAAGTATCTAAAAATACTAAATACACCGTGTTAAATAAAAATACAAACACAGTTTGTCTATAAAAGTTATGGACAAATATAAATATATCTTTTTTTTCTGTGGTACCTCATTAAATTGTATGTCATCATCTGGCTCAACAATAAAATATGAAGGACTAATATATGCGTCACACATTTCCTTAGATATGTAAATACATAAATATTAATACATATCAAAGATATACAGTTATACAATTTAAAAGACAGTTATACATTGCTACATGTTGTAGCTCAATGCTACAAGTATCACCCTGCTTTGGAGTACTAGAACGGTCAGTGCCAATATGTTGAGATGACCATTGAGAAACAATAGGTATATCTTCCACAGCTTCAATATTGTGACCCTATAAAAGTTGGATAAATATGATGGACTAATATATTGTTCATATACTTCTATATTGTAAGAAAACATAAATGCAAACGTACTTGAAAAAATTAATACATTGTATATATATACAAATTATTAAATTTATTAATTTGATACCCGTTGTAGCTCAATTGTAGATGTATTAGACTGATTTGGAACACTAAAACAAACAACATTAATATTTTAGGGTGAAAATTGGGGAATAGTAGGTATATCAGCTGCAGCTTCAACATTAGGACCCTATAAATGAAATTTGTTATACTATTAGTGTATGCACTATATTTACATATATAGAATAATGAAAGTATATAGTATTATAACTACTTTTTCAGCATTTTTGATTGATTTGATAGCTTCCATAACATTCTTGAATTTGTCAGTTATCAACTTGCACAAATCACAAATCTCAGCCTTCACCTTTTAACAAAAAAATTAATAAGAAACTTGTGAAAAAAAATACAAAGGATTTCAAGAAAATTAAAATTGTATTTACCGATTTCTAAAAATTGGCAAACTGTTTAGCCAAAATGGATTCTTCATCCGACTTGTTGCTAGAAGGTACATCAGTAGGAACATTGGATGGTTTGGGTTTAACTGGAGGCTTGACAACAGATTTTCTTTTCTCTAGGATAGGCGGCTTCTTAGGAAGTGTCCTTCGAGGAACAGTCTTTTGAGTCACAACTTTCTTTGTCTTATATTTTGCAACAGGAGACAACGATATCTTCGATGCCTTTGAAACAAAAATGGGAGGGCTTGTTGTATTCCTCGAGGATGATCTGCAAGGAATGTTTGAAGATGAAGGGACTGACTTCACTTGTTTCTATTTCTTATGTGGTGGAGAAAATGCAGTATCAACTTTTTTCTTTCCTTTGTTTTTTCCAGTAGCTGGTGGAGCATCTTGAAAATCATCATCAGAAGAAACATTATTTGAGGTTATATCTTCTACTGCATCTACAGAAGTCAATTGTAAAATTACCATTTCTCTTGAAGTAGCTGTTATATTTCTGTATACAACCTGCAAATAATAGATACATTAGTGTACTATTCTGAATACATGTAAATAACTCAATTCTAAATGTAATAATGTAAGAATAATGTCATAGTTATCGGATTGTCAATATCAGCTAACATCCTTTCAATGAAAGCCTTAAAATGAGGACGTCTATCAGTGGTCTCCCAATTGAGTAATCTCAAAATTCTACTACCATGTTTGACAGAAATTTTTGGATTAATAGCTGACCAACACTCATAAATCCAAACTTGCATAGCAAGTGGCATAACATGAACTCTATAGTATTGTTTCTGTGCATCTATCTTTTTGGAAATAGACTTTACTAAGTCCTTAAAAGCTTTTTTACCCCATGGTAATCCTTGTATTTACCATTCTCAACTAAATAAATGTGAATCTTAGGGACAGATACACAATGTTTCTTACCAGAACAATGAAGGTATTAATGAAATACAGTATAGCAATCTTTACAGCATCATCGTCACTACCCTCACCCCATTCTCGATTTTTAAAACATTTAATCAAAGCTGATTTTTTTACGGTCTTTTGACCTCCAAAATATCAGGAAACAATCTGATTAGGCTCTTTATTTTCAATGACAAAATCATCTTCATTAGTAACACAATTTAATCCTATTAGCAAATTCCTTAAGCATAAATCGAAGTGTCGATCCATTTATACATATCACCAGAGCATCTTTTGAACTTTCTTCCAACTCCAAAGACATAAAGCTCCTAACTAGTTGTGCTTGAACAAAACAATCATATATTTGCATAGACACCCCAAAACAAGTCTTGCTAAACATCTTAAACTGCGTACCAGAAAGTTTTTCCTTCAAATCTGCTATTATGTTACTGTTGGAATAACAACTCATATGTGATGATTCTGAAGGAAGTTCCTTAACATAATATCTCGCATTCTGCATATAAACATACAGTAGCATATGAATATCATACAATGAATATAAATATAAATACAGTAGCATATGAATACAAAGAATATGCATACAGTAGAGATAACTATAACACCCCGCTTTTTGGGATAGAATGTAAACCGTTATTTCTACGTGTAGGTGTTCCAAAATCCATAAATCCTATGCAAATTTGGTATGTTAATCAATTATATAGTGTGGGAACCTATTTTGGAAGGAATTGAGATCATAGAGATTCCCTAACTCAAGGTCAAGTTGAAAGTTTTCCTATCGTTTGAGTTTTAGTGAGCAACAAAACTTGAGTCGATTTTAATCAACCATAACTACTTGTATATGACAAACTCTGTATCCTACTGTATATCAAATGAAATCTCTTCGAATTATATTTCCAACGATACTAATTTTGCCAAAATTTGTTATCGGTGCAAAGAGTTATGCCTATTTTACTCCAGCATATCAGCCTAGAAATTTTGTGATGACATTTTGTGACGACTTATCACAAGCCTGATGGATTGTCACAAAATATCGTCACCATAAGCAGAAAGTCACAAAATCCAACATTTTGTGATGACTTGTCACAAGTTTGACGACTTATCACAAAATATCGTCAATCTTAAGTCAAAAATCATAAAATCCACCCTTTTGTGATGTGATTTGTGACGACTTGTCACGAATATCGTCAGCTATTTTTTTTAGCGATTTAATGACATTTTTAAAAGGGTATTTTGGTCCTTTTCCTACAATTCCCATGACTTATAACCCTCAGAGAACGTATTTTCTTCTATTTCTCTTTAGTTAAACATCTCAAAATTCTCTGCACACCTTCAACCACAAGGTTAGGGTTTTAACATAAAAACCCAATTATCTAGAGATTCAACCATTAGAATTCAATAATTCTTTCATATTTGAATTCCCCATTAAGAGGGCTACGAGGGAAACCCAATAGTTCATGAATAACCTTCCGAAATTTTTGAAGTCATCCAAAAGCTCCAAGTTTAAGGTATGTGAGTTTTGAACAAGAACACCCTTTCATTCTTGTGCCCAAAAGTTTTAGTTTTCTTAAAGAATTTCGTATTTCCAAGATGAATTCATATTATTTTGCTATATTTCAAGTTTATGAGATTATAAAAATGCTCAAGTCTTGAATTGCATGATTATCTTATTTAATTATGAGATAAATTAAGAGTTCATGATATAAATTACACATTCCTATATTGATTTCATATTTTCAAGTATTCCCAAGACTTGTTGTTATGAGTTGAGCCTTATTGTTGAATTATGAGTTTTGAGAATGAGTTGTTGATGACTTTTAAAGAATTGCAAGAAGTATGTTCATATTTCAATTATTATGAGATCTTTAAACCTTTAATGATAAGTCTATAAAGATTTTAAGAAAGAAGTGAGTTTTGACCCTAAGTTAAGAAATAAATCCACATTCTTGATTTTGAGATAAAGTGGATGCGTTTTGGCTCCCATTGCATATTATTAAAATATTTTAAGGTGGATTTTCTAAAGTTCTGAGCTAAGTAAGGGAGTAGCATTTAGCACCGAGTTGGGCTTGATTCCGAGGTCTCATGCCCCAGAACTACGTGCCTCCGTAGGTTTCTAATATACACCAAGTGGGTTAAGATAGTGATCAGTAAAGTTAAGGTTCTATCCGATGTCAAGGATAGAACAACTCTTCCTAATGTGGGTAAGACATTGGACTCTATGTAGCTCACATGGTTTATGTCGGTTAGAAGAAACTCCCAAAATAGTCCCCCACTCTATCTAAGATACAAGTATATGTATTTTGAAGGCTATGAGTCCAAGATTTCTAAGGCTCTCATGTGTCAAAATCTTTAAGTTTCCAAAGAAGTCCCTAGTTTTCATGAGATTTAAGTGTATGCTTTTAAAGATGTTGTTTTCAGACTTTATCTATCTTACAAGTTTGAGAATAAAGAAAGAATGCATATTTATAATGAAGTGCAATGAATGCCGTGATTTACATTATCTATTTTTTAATTCATGATTATGATGATTTTAGTTCAAGCTATGTGAGTCATCTATACTAGCATGTATGTTTTCTATAAGGATTTATGATATTGATTGTTTAATTGCATACACCCTCATATACTCAGTACATTCCCAAAGTGCTGATCCACATATACGTCTATGTGCTACATTGTCTCATAATGTAGGTACAAGACTTAGTGTGCACATTCAGATTCAGTCAGCTCACAACTTCCAGTCTGCAGGTGATGAATCTTTTTAATTCAAGGGTTTGATCTAGATAGATAATTTTAGCAGTTCTTTATTTTCCTATTTCAGTCGTATTAAGTTGGGATAGTTGGGAGTCATGATCCGGCTATCTAAAGTCAGTACTAGTAGAGATCATAGATAGTCAGTAGAGTTAATGTATTCAGTTTCTATTTTATTTTGGTAAAAAAAGAGTTGTAATCTTGTAAAGTTCAGATTTGTATTGATCAAGTTCAGAAAAGTTTTATGTTCTCGCTGATTTTATACATGTTTAAGCATTTTATTCAGTTGCTTATGTGTTATGCCAGTAGAAGGGTTAGCTTGGGGTCACTTGTGACCCTAAGCACCGTGTGACATCTCGGGACCCAATTTTGGGGTGTTATAAACTTGGTATCAGAGCACAAAGTTCAAGAGTCCTAGGGTGTCTATGAAGCCATGTCTAGTAGAGTCTTGCGAAATGGTACGAAAATGTTTGTACTTTTCTTTGAGAGGCTACAAGGCATTTAGGAAATTTCTTTATTCTTTCAAGTCTCAGATCATTCTATAGAAATATTCTTTAAGAAACTTATACAAATTCTCATCTTACTCTATCCGAGCTATCTCTGCCTTATTTTTAAGGTATCAAAAACAGTCAAGCTTAAATCTTTACAGATAGTGCTCTCTCAGACAGTCTACACAGATAGTTATCAGATTGTAAGCAATCTAGAAAGTATTCCATCAATGCTTTTGAGTTTTGATGATTGAAGTGCTCTATTCATGATTCATAAAAGTCGTGCTTAAGCCCAAGTCAGATGTACTTCCAGATTCCTCCTCAGAATCTATAATGTAAAGCTATACTTCCCTATGTATTACTCTTGATATAGCATGATTAGTAAGTTCCAGTTCCTCCCCAGATAACGCTCTCAGATTGGCTAGCAAGAAGCTTCAGAAGTCACACAAAGCGACTTGAGAGGAGCCTTCTAGTGTGTTATAAGTCCCTCAAATTTAAAGTTATACCCTCATTCTTTTGAGTTATTTTGTTAAGACAGAGAAAGATGTGTATTCTTAGATCATTGAATATGATGTGTCAAGTTTCTATATCTTGTAATATGTAATCTTATTATCGTGGTATTTTTGAAACTCAAAGTCTAGTGAAGCCGTGTAGGGCTCTTTCGATTCACTAGCATAGTTGCTTTGTTATTTATCTTATTTTCTTATTCAAAACACAAAATCGAAGTTTAGCGAAGCCGTGTGAAGCCTATTTCGACTCACTAGCAACTTGTTGGTTATCTTGTTGTTCTTGTATTAGTTGAAAGTGTGGGTTTAGAAGTGTGGTGACAATAAAAGTGGTAAGGGAGATTTTTTGAATATGTATAGCTAAATTTTTGCTTATGATTGAATTAGTAATGAAGTGATATACCCTTGTTTGTTAGTTTAGTAAAAGTTAGAGAAATAGATTATTAGTTAAGATGGATTATTGTTTGCTTGAGGTAAGAAAAGAGTTGTTGATGGTATTTGTTATGCTAGAAAAGTATAGGTTTTGATGGAAGTACTTGGTGGGTGACTGTTGTTAATTTAGGCTTTGTTGAGATTGAAATAGAAAGTTTAGTTGAAACTTATAAAGCTATGAAGGAGTTTAGATGTATAAGAAGGATAAATAGTAATGATGTGTAGAAGGAGGATGTGTTAGTAGCTATAAATAACATAGGCCATATAATTTTGCTCAATTGTTGTTCTTATGAAGTTCTAGTGTACTAGTGTTAATTTTTATGCTTTATTTTATAGTTTCCAAGTGAGAATAGTATATGAGGCTTTACTGTTAATCATGTTTAGCACTAGACATTAAGTTTGAAAAGTTGATGGTCATCAAGGTGATGTAATAATTGTCTGGTTAGTGATGCTAGTTATAGGGAAATGATATAATAGGCTTGAACAGTGTATGCAAGAGCATAAGTTTACTTGATTCGTAATCAAGTTTGACGTTATATGTATGATGCAGAAGTACGCCCAAGGTGCTATGGGGCTACATTATTTTTTTTTTTGAGGATTTTTGCATATTGTGTGGTCGTAGTACCGTTGAGATGTTAGGTGGAGAAAGACTAGTTAGGTAATAAGTAATGTTCTTGATAGATAAGTTAAGGAGTTATGATTGAAGATGTTGAGTCTTTTTAAGTATGAATGTGATTCTCATGGTTTAAAAACATAAGTTTGCAAGCGTGATATTGGTAGACTATGACAGAAGTTGTATGGTACATCAAAGGTTTGGAGATACCCATGTTAAGCGTTAGAATCTGAGTTTGAAATATCAAATATTTAGCTAATAAGAATAAGAGTTGAAGCACTAGATGGTGTGCACTCCAACTATGGGGATGCTCGTGCAGATTCAAAGTTAGTAAGTGATCAAGTATTATATGATGGCTATTGGGTCTGTAGGAAGATAGGGTGTAGCTCAGAAGTGAGTATTAGAAGTTGGTTTTACGCTTTTAGGTATAGTAATTTGGGTTAAGTTCTTTTGTTCATGTGCGTTGCTATATCCCAGACTCTAGAGTAAAGTGATTGTAGTTAGACTAGAGTTTATATAGTGGTTCACAACCTCAGAGTGATGGCTTACATCTAAGGGGGAGATGATAGAACAAGTAACCAAGTCAAGCCTTCAGATTCTAGTAGATGTACTAGTAAACTGTAGAATAACTGTAAGAAAGATTAATGTTTGACCCAATCTTATTTCAGTATTTTCAGTTGTCCCAATACATACTCATGACTTACGTTCAGTTCCATGATCCTAATTCGTGTTTATACATATGATGGAGAATTATGTACTCTCCTAGTTCCCAAAAATGAGGAGTTCCAGTTCTTTCAGCAGTTGGAATCACATTCCATAAGTTATGAACTCCCAATTCAGGTCATGCAGCTCATGACACATGTACTCAAGCTTTACAGTATGATCAGTCCAAGTACTCAAGCAATACTTTTAATGATCAGAGAAATTTGGATTAATATATTGCATGTCCTTAGATCAGACTTTTTTGATAAGTCCATGATGCTATATATTCTATTCCTTAAGCCTCAGTTGAGTGTCAATTTATTCATAGTATCTCCTCATATTTTGGGCCCTCATGTTCTAACCTTATATTACCTTTCCCTCGGTCAAGATAGTGAGGATGATCAGTTGTTTGGATGGGAGAGAGTAAACATTTCTTGTTACTGGAAGATCCTTGTATGCTTATTTTAGCTAAGGCAGTAAAGTTTAAAGTAAAATTGAAGCCAAGTCTTTAATACCCGTCATGGTTAGTCGAAGTTTTGTATAAGATGTTTGGGTAGTTGAAATCTTATGTATGTCTTCTTAGGAGTAGTGCATGGAAGGTGTTCTTGATAGTGGTTTGTAAGTTGTGACAAAGGTATTTTAGGGGAGAGTGTTTAGAAGTGCATATGTGGTTATAGAAGTGAGGCTTAAACATCATGTTTGTATATTTAGATGAATGCACTGCACATTAGTAAGATGTCTAGTACGAGGTTGAATGTAGTTGTTGGAGTAGTAGTAAGGATTTTCATGAGATGAGAAGTTGTAAAGTACAGGGTGTGTTGAATTATGGTTCAGAATAGTAGTACAGTGTTATGTGGTGTACCCTATGATTGTGGGTTAGTCTTGAAGATGGTAAGGGAATTTAGTTCAGTTTAGACATGAGTAGAAGGAAATATCAACGGCCTTGTTAGAACTAGAAGATGAATCAATAAGTATGGTTTTTAAGGTAAAGGAATAGTTGATAGAATATTTTAGAAGTGTGTCTAAGTTTCAAGTAAGGTGTTGCATTGCCTAAAGACTAGTAAATTCTACCCTAGTCTACGATTCAAAGGCCTATGATTCCAAGTTATGGAATTGTAGCAATATTGTAATCCCTTATTCAGATGTCTTATTCAAATCTTGACCAAAATTTTTGGCATCATCAAATCGTTAGAAATCCCTATAGGGGTGTTGAAGAAACCCTCCACTTGAGAATGAGTATCTAGTATGATTCAGTTTGGATAGACAATAGTTCAGTTTAACAATCAGGCACATAGATTTCTATGGATTTCCATTTTTCGAACTAGCCTAGTTTTACTACCTGAAGTTTCATAAGTACGATCACACCATGAGAACATCAAGAAAATTCTAAACTCTCAGCATGAGTTAACTCTTCGTAAATAAGTAAAAAGGGCAAGTTAGCTCAGATTCAGACGAGCGTAACATCCTTCCTTCATTCAGCTCCTTTCTAATCAAAGATTCAGTTAGATAGCTATTCTTATCATGAGTATATGCATTCATCGAAGTATGCCAAAGTTTAGAAAGATATTGATTCAATTTATAAGTTATTTCAACTGTGTATCCTCAGTTTTCTCTGTATTCTTAACCTAAAGAGCAACATTCGGGGATGAATAATTCCAAGGGGGAAATAATGTAACGCCCCGCATTTCGGGCTAGAACGCAAACCGTCATTTCTACGTGTAGATGTTCCTAAATCCATATATCCTATGCAAATTTGGTATGTTAATCAATTATGTAGTGTGGGAACCTATTTTGGCATGAATTGAGATCATAGAGATCCCCTAACTCAAGGTCAAGTTGAATGATTTTCTATCGTTCAAGTTTTAGTGAGCGTCAAAACTTGAGTCGACTTTAATCGAGCATAACTCCTTGTATATGATGAACTGGGTGGACTACTTTATATCAAATGAAATCTCTTTGAATTATCATTCAAACTATACCAATTTTGCCAAAATTCTTTAACGGAGCAAAGAGTTATGCCTATTTTACTCCAGCATATCAGCCTAGAAATTTCGTGATGACATTTTGTGACGACTTGTCACAAGCCTGACAGCTTGTCACAAAATGTCGTCACCATAATCAGAAAGTCACAAAATTCAATATTTTATGATGACTTGTCACAAGTTTGATAGCTTGTCACAAAATGTCGTCAACCTTAAGCCGAAAATCATAAAATCCACCCTTTTATGATGACATTTCGTGACGACTTGTCACAAGTCTGACGACTTGTCACGAATGTTATCAGCTATTTGTTTCGGCGATTTAATGACATTTTTGCAAGGGTATTTTGGTCTTTTTCCTGCACTTCCCATGACTTATAACCCTCAGAGAACGTATTTTCTTCTATTTCTCTTTAGTTAAACATCTCAAAATTCTCTGCACACCTTTAACCACAAGGTTAGGGTTTTAACATAAAAACCCAATTATCTAGAGATTCAACCATGAGAATTCAATAATTCTTGCATATTTGAATTCCCCGTTAATAGGGCTACGAGGGACACCTAATAGTTCGTGAATAACCTTCCAAAATTTTTGAAGTCATCCAAAAGCTCCAAGTTTAAGGTATGTGGGTTTTCAACAAGAACACTCTTTCATTCTTGTGCCCAAAAGTTTTAGTTTTCTTAAAGAATTTCATATTTCCAAGATGAATTCATATTATTTTGCTATATTTCAAACTTATGAGATTATGAAATTGTTCAAGTCTTGAATTTCATGATTATCTTGTTTAATTATGAGATAAATTGAGAGTTCATGATATAAATTGCACATTCCTATATTGATTTCAAATTTTCAAGTATTCCTAAGACCTGTTGTTATGAGTTGAGCCTTATTATTGAATTATGAGTTTTGAGAATGAGTTGTTGATGACTTTTAAAGAATTGCAAGAAGTATGTTTATATTTCCATTATGAGATCTTTAAAGCTTTAATGATAAGTCTATCAAGATTTTAAGAAAGAAGTGAGTTTTGACCCTAAGTTAAGAAATAAATCCACATTCTTGATTTTGAGATAAAGGGGATGCGTTTTGGCTCCCATTGCATATTATTGAAATATTTTAAGGTGGATTTTCTAAAGTTCTGAGTTAAGTAAGGGAGTAGTATTTTGCACTGAGTTGGGCTTGATTTCGAGGTCTCATGCCGCAGAACTACGTGCCCCCATAGGTTTCTGATATACCCCAAGTGAGTTAAGATAGTGATTACTAAAGTTAAGGTTCTATCCAATAGCAAGGATTGAACAACCCTCTCCAATGTGGGTAAGACGTTGGACTCCATATAGCTCACATGGTTTATGTCAGTTAGAAGAAACTCACAAAGTAGTCCCCCACTCTATCTAAGATACAAGTATATGTATTTTGAAAGCTATGAGTCTAAGATTTCTAAAGCTCTCAAGTGTCAAAATTTTTAAGTTTCCAAAGAAGTCCCTAGTTTTCATGAGATTTAAGTGTATGCTTTGAAAGATATTATTTTAAGACTTTATCTATCTTACAAGTTTGAGAATAAAGAAAGAATGCAGATTTAGAATGAAGTGCAATGACTCACGTGATTTACATTACCTGTTTTCTTATTCATGATTATGATGGTTTTAATTCAAGCTATGTGTCATCTATACTAGCATGTATGTTTCCTATAAGGATTTATTATATTGATTATTTAATTGCATACACCCCCATATACTCAGTACATTCCCAAAGTGCTGATGCACATACACGTCTATGTGCTACATTGTATCATAATGTAGGTACAAGACTTAGTGTGCACATTCAGATTCAGTCAGCTCGCAGCTTCCAGTCAGCAGGTGATGAATCCTTTTAATTCAAGGGTTTGAGCCAGATAGACGATTTGAGTAGTTTTTTATTTTCCTAGTTCATTCGTATTGAGTTGGGATAGTTGGAAGTCATGATCCGGCTATCTAAAGTCAATACTAGTAGAGGCTTCATAGACAGTCAGTAGAGTTAATGTATTCAATTTTTATTTTATTTTGGTAAAAGCGGAGTTATAATCTTGTAAAGTTCAGATTTGTATTGATCAAGTTCAGAAAAGTTTTATGTTCCCGCTAATTTTATACAGATTTAAGCATTTTACTCAGTTGCTTATGAGTTATGCCAGTAGAAGGGTTAGCTTGGGTCACTTGTGACCCTAAGCACCGTGTAACGTCTTGGGACCCAATTTTGGAGCATTACAATAACCATCATCCAGTACACATTAATGGAATAAGTACACATACATAAATACATGAATACAGTACCACATATGCATACAACAGAGAACCATCATTCAGTACATATTAATGGGACAAATACACATACATGAATACATGCATACAGTACCACATATGCATACAATAGAGAATCATCATTCAGTACACATTAATGGGACAAATATACATACATAAATACATGCATACAATACCAAATATACATACAACAAATAACCATCATTCAGTACACATTAATAGGACAAATACACATACATAAATGCATGCATACACTACAAATAACAATCATTCAGTACAAAGTAAGAAATTAAAAAACAAAGTAAAAAATTGAAAATTAAAATACCTCTTTCACCAACTCCTCATCATCATTGTCCGTACTCGAAACTTCATCTCTAACTTTTCTTTTATGCCCAATACCTCTAACTTCTTTCGAAGGCAATGCATCTTCTTCGGATTGAGAAATTCCTACGTTAAATGTTGGAACCGTATGTACATCAGGGTCACTACGTGATATACTTCTAGTAACCATCTTCGTAAGAGTATTATCCGTCATTGCCAAATCAAAATGAAGAATCTGCTAAAAAAAACTAACTATTCAAATTATAAATTAATCAAATACACACACAAGTAGGTTAAAACTAACCTAAAATATGAATATCAATTGATAGACTGTGATGATTTATTTATTATTATCATGAGAGAGATGTGGATTGAAGAAGAAACCGCTTCTAAGATTGAGATTTTAGGTGCAAAGAGAGACTGATTTGGGGGTAAAAGGAGAGTTTGAGTAAAGTGAAAAAAGTGCCGTTGGTTTATTGGTTTAAAACAAGCATGTGTCAGGATCCGTAATTATGTTAAAACTTAACACTTCCGGCTACAAAATGTAATTATGGTAAAATTAGTCTTCAAGTGGTAATAAAAGCCCACTAGTGGCTAATTTGAGTAATTTTCCCATAAAAAATGATTCTTATAGCATCATTATATTTTTAGCGTAGTGAATCAAAATATATGAGAGAGGCTACTGCGTATCGTATTATTTTTTTGGTGAATATATTCATGTCTTTTATTTAGATTCTATTTGTGGAATTTCACATATTCATATTCTATATCCACTTATGTATAAAGATTTATGCTACATGGTATATAGTTATATTCGTCGCGATTATGATTAGCTAAAAATTTTTATTTTGTTTTTAAAATCAAATTCTTTTTAAGTTTGTTAGGTCTTAAAATAAGTCAAACAATTATATTTTTTTCTATGTGCGTGAAAGAGAGATCATAAATTTGTACAATTGCTTTTCTTCTTGTCAGTTATTTGTGCCTTTGAGTTGTCTTTATACCGCTCTTGCGCGGGTACTTAAAGGCATTTGAGAAAATTTTTGTTAAACAAAAAGTACAAAAGGAATGACTCTATTGTAGAACCTTCACATAAAAAGATTAGTTATCTTGTGTTTTTTTCATTTTAATTTATTTTATTATAAAATATAAGCAATATATGAATAATATAAAACAAAAATAAAGACGAGATATGGGAGATATTTCTTTTTTCCTTACTGTGGTGTGTGTTTTACAAAAGTAAAAAATATCGTTTTATATGAATATAAATCATCCTTAGTTTTACAAACTTCAAAAGATACATTAATTAGATTTATCTATTCCAAAAGTTCACTGAATGAAACATACACTATTAAATGAATCTATAACATTTTTTCTTAAATATTTATAGATAATGTGTCTCGTTAAAATATTATTTGGAATCTTGTAACAATCCTTGAGTGTTGCCTCATTAAATCAAGCTCACCAAATAATCTACAATCTTTAATCCCACTTTATCTCGCATCTAGGCATGTTAGATCTTAAGAAATAGGTGGAGAATAGCTAATTTTGCATCGTAAATTGTCTATTTATACCCATACCAGGTCCTTAGTTGTCATTATTATGACCCAAGCTTCATGATCGCCTCATCTTATGGCTACAATCTAATAGTGACCAGAGCCTCACGATCACAACATATGGTGCCTGACTAGACTTGTGGCAATCGCAAAATATATTTCGTGATTGCTACCAGAGCATTGTTATTGCAACATATAGGGGCTTATCAGACATATTGAAATCATAATATATATAACACAATCATGGTATCTTTATAACTTCAAAGGGTACCATAATCGCGACCCTTGGCACCACGATAGTGATGCACCCGATATATCAATTACCTTGGAAAATCTCCAAATGTCCGCCAAGCCCGGGAGATTCATTCAGAATCCCATATATACATAAGAACTATGTAACCACACATAATTTGACCTTCCAGACTCAATGTAATAGTTGAAATTTCAATGTAAGGTAATTTTAATGAAACGTGTGTCCTATACCTAATTTCTAATTTCTTCACTTTTTGACCAATATTTCAAAATAAGCCCGGGTACCTCGAGACCCAAACCAAGAGTCTATCTAGCCTAAAATCGATGTTACAGATCTAATGACACTGTGACAATTCTCATCCGACATAACTTACTAAGTGTTTTGGTGTTAAAGGAAATCCTAAATAGCAAAGCTCTGAAATAAAGAAATGAAACTAAAATTTAAATAAATAGTAAGATCATCGAAATGATAGTTTTAGCAAGTCATAAATGACCTATAGATGCTGTGGGAAGGCTCAAAATGCTATATACGCAAATCGAGGAAAAACCTAGAGGATCATTAAAATAAGCCAAATCATATTTATAAGTCATTAATCATTAGTAAAATCGATATTTGTATCATTAACATGGCGATTGTCCATATTATTAATCATATCCAGGAGCCATATCACCAACACAATGTTCTTCTATGCTCAATGAACATTTATCCTAAAAAATGGGTGGATTTTGAGTTATAATGGTGCAAAAATTAGGTCACCAAGTTTTAGGGATTTTAGAAAAAGTATGGAGAAAGCAACCATGAAAATAATGGAATCTTACCAAAAATTCAATTAGAAATAACATTAATTAATGATATTAAAACTCCAATATCACCCACAATAGATTCTCCTAAAAACTCCCACTTTTTATGGTTTTAGATTCTAGAGAATGGATAAAGACGGTGAAAATTGGGATAAGTGGGTATTTATACCCTTCGCAGGTGAAAAATTATCGCTTAAGAAAACTTTGGGTCGCTCAACAATACTTGTGCTTTGGCACGCCCGTACCTTACGTAATTAGTAGATCACTTATGCAATATCAGTATGCCTGAACAAATGTCATGTACATGACACTATTGTTGCTTACGTGATAGCCCTGCCACTTCCAAGACAATAACTTAAGCAAAAAAATAAGTCACTGAAGTAATACTTGTTGGGATTTGCCAGATCGCTTAAGCGATCAAAGGCTTTGCTAAAGTGATGCACCAGCACCATTTGGGAGTTGGAGAAATTCCAATCCTCCGCCAACCCCTCGAGATTCACTAGGAATTCCATATACGCAAATGGACGGTGCTAACCCTTAAAATTAAATTTCTTGGACTCAATAGAGCGTATGAAATTTCTATTTGAAGTCATTTAAATGAAAAATGTGTCCCAAACCCACTTGCTCTTTTTCTTAACTTATAGCCAATAGCCCAAAATGAGTTCGGGAGCATCGAGCAAAGGCCCCTCTAACCTAAAATCGGCATTTTAGAGATGTAGGAACTATCAAAATTAGCATACGAGGTTGTTTAGTAGATGGATTTTCCTGGAAGCCAATTTCACCCATCGAAGGCTTCAAAGTAGGGAATTGGTTCTAAGAACAAAACAATCTATCTGGTAATTGAGTTGTCTGTTCTGGAAAAATATCCATAAGAAAGCTCTCAGTGGAATTGAGCAAAAATACAATAATTACCTGGAGAGTCATTACATTATCAACTACTAAAAGAACTCTGTTCCGCAAAATTACAGGATTAGGATGTACCTAAAGCCTCGAACAAGTTATGATACTGGGTCCATATTTTGCTCTCGATCTCCCAAGTAGCCTCCTTTACTTGGCGGTGCCTCTACTGAACCATAAATACTTAAATCTCTCTAGTTCCCAACCACCTGACATCTCTAACCAAAATGAGCACAGGCTCCACTACGAGTGCCAACCACTTATCAAACTTAACTAAGTCCCATCTAAGCACATGAGATGGGTAAAGAATGTACCACTGCATCATAAAAAACATGGAAAAATAACTGGACAATAGAATAAACTATGGGTAAGGCTAACTCATAAGCCATCTTACAAACTATGTGAAAAATAGAAAAGGGTCTAATATATTTGGGATTGATCTTGCCTTTCCTCCTGAACCTCATCACACCTTTATAGGCGATACATGAATGAATACCCGATCACCAACTCCAAATATTAACGCATGAAGTCTACAATGTGTATAAGTTGCCCTCAACCTATCCTAAATCACCTTAATCTTATCTAATGACTCCTAAAAAAAGTCAGTAGCACGGGGCCTAATCTCAAAAGTCTCAAATCCTCCGATCATAGAATGATATCTCCTTTCATATAAAGCTTCAAAAGGTGCCATCTTAATACTCAAATAAAAAATTATTATTATACCCAAACCCTACCAAGGCTGAGTGTTTTTCCCACAAACCTATAAAATCCATAACACAAGTTTATAGCATATCCTTGAGATCATGAATAATTTGCTTTGACAGTCTGTCGATCTGGGGATAGAAGGTTGTTCTAAGATCTACCTCAGTACCTAACTCCTCCTGAAGCATTCTCCAAATCTAGAAGTGAAAAACTAAATCCCTATGTGGAATGATAAATATAAGCACACCATGCAAACAAAATATCTCACTAACATAGATACAAGCCAACCTTTCCACACTAAAGGACATCTAGATATGAATGAAATATGCCAACATCATCAATGGATCCAAAATGGCCCAAATACTATCAGAACTACGGGAAGTACAATGCATGTAACTAACAAAATCAATGGTAATTCACTTTAATTTCAGCTCGAGAATAGGCAATATTTAAATCAAACCACCAGGTCTCTAATGCTCGGCCTTCACCTACTGACAATATAGGCAATGAGACATAAAGTATGCCCCATTTCCCTTCAAGCTACTCCATTAGTAATGTTTTTTCAAATATCTATACATCTTAGTTGTACCCGTATGAATAGAATAACTAGAGTTGTGAGCCTCATGCAAAATTGAATAAATCAAGTCATCAACTATCAAAAAACAAATGTGGCTATTAAATCTCAAGACACCCTCAGAATCTATGGTATCCTCTTGGACTCACTACTCATACCTGATCATGGATGATGCAAAGTCTCATCCTCAAACTGGTGATCGTAAATCTTCTTATATAGTATAAAACTTACCTCAATAATAGAAAAATCCTCCTAGGGTTTGAAATATCAAGTTGTACCGATAAGTTTGTTAAGGACTGATGCCAATAACCTCAGAGAAACTTAAATATAAGACAAGCTACCCATACTCACTATTTTCAAGCTCAAGGCATGATCGACCACATTAGCCTTTCTCAAATGGTATAAGAAAGAGATACCATAATCCTTAAGATACTCTATCAATTAATGCTACTTAGCATTAAGCTCTCTCTAGGTCTTAAGCTATTGAAGAATACAATGATCCATGAAAAAATTCAAGGCACACCATAAAGATAATTCTTAAAAATATTAAGCACAAAAACTACCACTGCCAACTCCAAATCATGAGTGGGGTAGTTGCGCTCGTGCAACTTTAGTTACCTCGATGCATCATCAATAACACAACCTTGCTACATCGATACACAACCCAAACCAATAATCAAAAAAACACAATACACAGTGAATCCCTTACCCCTCAATAGGAAAAGCTAAAATAGGAGTTGGAGTAAGAAATACCTTGAGCTTTCCAATGCTCGAAACACACTCATCAAACCATCAGAAAGGAACCTCTTTTTGGGTCAATTTGGTCATCGATGTTGCAATAATAGCTAAACTCTCAGTAAACCATCTATAATAGCCAGCCAAACCAATAAGCTAGAACCTAAGTTGGAGATATAGGTCTGGCCAAAACATAAACTTAGAGAACTTAGCAAAAAGAATAGATCTCTCATAGTCTGGAGCACAATCCTCAAATGTTTTAACGACCTGAAATCACCTCTTGGGACGTCACACGGTTCTTAAGTCTACAAGTAGCCCCAATATAACCCTTTGAGCCTATTACTACATATAATAACTCAATTCAAGATGAAATAAACAAAACACTGGTATTGTCATATCAAATGATAGGAAATACAAAGAAAATATTGTGTCTAAACGACCACAAAACTGAAAATCTCAACATACTAACAATCTGATAACTAGTCTGACAAAGCCTCTACTACTCCATGAACGAGAGAGCTATTTGGATAGGTCCCTAACTGACTCAAACTAAACTAAAAGCAATAATATATCTACTAAAACTCTGAAATATCTAAAAATAGGTCCTTAAACCATGAGGACTCGCCACTGTGGAGACGTAGACAAAGATAATTGGAAATCTCTGATGAGGATGGGACATAGCACCTGAACCTACATTATAAGATAATGTAGCACATAGACATATATGTGGATCAGCACTTGAGAATGTACTGAGTATATGGGGTGTATGCACTTACATAAAACAATATTAGTACTCTTTAATCAAATCATGCATGCAAGTAGGAATGACTCACATAGCTTAAATAAGTCTAAAATATAAAGCTCATAAATTATGTATAATAAAGTATGTAACACAAATCTTGTGATTCATTATACTTTAGCATTAAAATCTTAACTCTTTTCTTATTCTCATTACTCGAAGACAAAAAAAAGCTTTAAACAATACTTTCAAACTCATGCATATATCTCATGGAGAGTAAAACATCTTTAATGCTCTAGAACTTGGAACTCTTTTAAACTCAAGACACTTGGAACTCAGAATTCTATAACTCTTACTAGTTGAGAAAACTACTTTCTTCTTGAGAAAATATTACTTCAAGAAACTATTTTGAAAATCTTACTATTAGGGAAAATCACTTATCTCAAAGCTTTAGGGAAAATATTCTATCACAAGGGAAAATAATTTAGAGAGCTTCTCTTAACCGACATAAACCATGCAAGCTACATGGAGTCCAACATCTTTTCCTCCTAAGGAAGAAACCTTACATTAGGAAGAGGCGTCAAACTCTTGCCAGGGAGTATAACCTCAATTCTGTGATCACTTATCTCGGCCTCGGGCCCATAAATCTCAATCCTACAGTGGCACATAGTTCTGGGGTATGAAATTGTTGTAACTTACCCAACTCGGAGCTAAATACTACTCCCTTGACTTAGCTACGCTCATCTCATGGAAATTCACTTTAAAAAAATAATCTCGTGGCTCATAAAGAACCCAACTATAAAATCTGTAATCTCATGTAATAAAGTAGATTTCAAAGCTACTATGACCATTAAGGTCAAAACTTTCTCAATAATCTCAAAGTACTCAAATCATGGGTGCTTATAGCACAAAAGTTCATTAAATTGAAATTCTCAAGTATGGCTTAGTGACCCATAATCAAATCTCAAGTTAAGACTCACCAAAATACATACTAGATATCATATGGATTCATAAAAAATATCGAAATCTGGAATTTACAGTAATTTGTCTAAAAATCTCAACGTATTTATATACTTCAATTTCTAGAGCATCGCAACCATTAAATTCTCAAGGAATAGCAATATAGGGTACAAACCCAACTTTAATTTCATGATAAAACATGTAAAATCATTCTATTTGACTTTCAATTCATGGGAAACATCAAAATCTTGCAATCAATAACAATGGGTGAAAACCCTAATTAAATTTCATGTAAAATCTCATAAATTGTAGAAAAATTATAGTTTAAAATAAGTCTTTGAGTACAAGGGTGAAAGGATTTCTCTTGTTCAAAACCCCACATACCTTAGATTATGTAATTGCATGTACAAGCTTATTTGAAACTCTTCCTCTTACTCTTTGAGAGAGGATTCTTAAAGCCTTGGACTTGAGGAACTTAAATTTCATCTCAATTTGAAAAATCTATGGTGAGTTCTATAATTTCTTGGAGGAGGGTTTTGGATTTGCTCTTGAGGGAGAAACCCTAGCTCTTAGATGTTTTGGGAAATATAATACTATCTTCTTCGTTTTGAATATATCAATGTATTAAAAGGGAAAAGACCCAAAAGATCCTTTTAATAATGTCTTTAAAATATTGAACGGAATTTTCCACGATCGAAGCGATGGTCTGTCGCTAGTATGACGGTCCGTTGGATCGTCCGTCGCAGGTTGGTCAGAAAAAGTAGACACTACTTTAGTTGCGATGGTTCATTGCAAGATTAACGGTCCGTCGTCTTGTCCGTCGTACTTCAGCTAGAAAAGGGAGTCACTGTCTTGGTTGCAACGGTCCATCGCAAACACGACGGTCCATCAACCTGTCAGTCGCACTTGAGCGGGTCTAACAACACTCAGTAAAATAGCCATAACTTCTCACCCAGATATCGGATTTGGATGAAATTGGTATTGTTGGAAAGCTAATTCGATTCTATACATCAAAAATAGTCGATATTTGGAAAATTCTATACTGTTTATAAAATTTCTCACTTAGGAAGTCAAACCTTACTCTTCTTAAAGATGAAAATTTGACTTAAAGAAAATCCGAGGTGTTACAGTTGCATATGCTGCTCTCTACTCCTCGAATACATAAGGATGTCATCGATGAACATGATCTCAAAAGAATGTAAATAAGTATTGAACGCTCTGTTGATAAAATTGAAAAATGTGACTGAGGTTTCAGTCAACACAAAAGACATCACTAGGAAATCATAATGACCATAACGGGTCCTAAAGGATATCTTTAGGATATCCTCAGCCGAGATCCTTAGTTGATGGTAACCAAACATTAAATCAATCTTAGAGAACATCATTACTCCTTGAATTTGGACAAATAAATTGTCAATGCTGAGTATTTGATAATTTTTCTTTACTATCTCTTTATTAAGTTGTCTATATTTAATAGACAGGTGCATGGAGCCATCTTTCTTTTTCGCAAACAACATAGGATATTCCCAAGGTGACACATCAGTCTAATGAAACCCTTAATAACAAGATCCTAAAGATGAGAATTCAACTTCTTAAGCTCGGTAGGAGCCATATGGTAAGGTATAATAGAAATAAGGTTGGTTCCCATCTCGAGATCAATAAGAAACTCAATATTATGCTTGAGAGGAAGACCATGTAGATCAGTTGGGAAAATATTAGGAAACCCTCAAATTATAGGAATAGAGTCAAGCAATATACTTACCACACTAACATCATGAATATAAGCGAGAAAATACTCAAAACCCTTAAAAATAAGCCTCCTAGCATGAATATAAGAAATAATCTATATCTGTTTGTGGCCAGCAACTCATTCCCACACGATCAGGGGTATGTTGGGCATGGCAAAAGTAACACTCTTAGCAAAACAATCCAGGACCCCATGATTGTGGGATAACTAGTCCATTTCCAATATTACATCATAATCCACCATATCTAAAATAATAAGATCTACATGAGAATTAATCTCTCGAACATTCACAACATATGATTTGAAAACCTAATCCACTATTAAAGAATCATCTACAAGAGTAGATACACATAATGGTGTGGATAATAAATCCCAAGATAACTCTAACCATATTGCATAATAAAAAACACATAATATTAAGTGGATCTTGGGTCAAATAAATTAAAAGCCAACTGATGGCACAACAAAATTATACTTGTTATAAAAATAGTTGAAGACTCAACCTCGGGTCTAGCAGGTACTGCATATAACTGGTCATCCTTGTAACCTAGCTAGGATCCTGACTGATATCCTATCCTACATTCTTGAGAACCTCTACGAGAACCCTGAAGACCATATTTATGACCATGCATACCACTTCTAGCTAAGGGGTAAATTTCCCTAATTAATGAAACACTCTGGGCTAAAAAACAATCACTCCACGATTAGGGCAATAATCGAAAGATCTACAACCATAACATACCCCAAGAGTTCGACAAAAACCAGAAGATCCAACAAACCTATATAACTATATCCAGAAGATAAACCTCTTAAAGATATACCACGACCCTAGCTAGGATAATCACTGGTGGTAGAATGGTTTTCTTCGATAATCTAAAGAGATGTTTAAATAGGCCTTCGAGACATACACTAATATTGATAGGGCTGATGCAGAATATACTTACCCTGAGTGTCATGACCTAATTTATTTGGTAATGATGTAGCCTACTCTAACCCACCAGTAGGCAAGCCAAACTTGCAGCCTAAAATGGCTAGTAATAGATTACACAAATATATATTAAAAGGAATGCGGTATAAGTGAAGTAAGAGAAAGAAATACATAATAAAGTCTCAAAACCTGGTGCTATCAATACAAGAGTTGCTAATATAACAAGAGTACAAGAGTAAAATAGACAAAAAATATTACACTAATATAACTTATCTCCACATATAACATAGAGACTAGTTTATTACATAACAGAGAGGTAAGTAGTACTCTGAATGTCAGGAACTCACTTTAATTATTTAACCATGGATACTCCACATGATGCACACGTCAATAGTGATAACTCATACTATGATCTACAGGCTACAGAAATGTAGTATGAGTACCTGATGAATAGTACTTAGTAGGCAACTGCCAATTGAGCTCCACAGATAAAGTAGATATATATAACATGTAAATAGAATAAAAATAACACCTAAGTATTCAACAACCTCAAAAAATTGCCAATGAGATAGTAAGGGTAACCTATCCTATTCATGTCCAATATACTAACATAATAAGTCTATGAAAGTAGTAAGGAAGAATTATCCTATTTAGTCATACATAAAAATCTCAACACTATACTATATATCCCTGACCAATATACGAATGAAGGACGAAAGAAAATCATATAGATATATACAAGGACAATGAATGAATATACAAAATGAACAAAGAAAGGAAGGGGTATACAATAATACCATAGTTACATATAGCTAGATATTCATATTTATAGTTATAACTTCAAATCAAAGAATAACCTAGATCATCATATCTCCATTTATATCCACACTATAATCCTATCAGGACTAAGTACTAAAAGCTCTGAGTTTCTAATCTATTTAGTCTCATCATGAATTAATTATGAGTAATAAGGAAATCATAAGATAAGAAAGGCCAAAACCATACCTCAAATATCGATACTGAATCAATGACTAATTTTTCATAAGCTAAACATAACAATGATCATAACAATGATAATAATAATAATATCAATAACAACGTGAGTAATTGGCTATTTTGAAAACCCAAATACCTATATGATCGAATGGATGGCCCCACCACCCCAGTATTAGAATGTTAAATCACCATACAACAAAACAAGGTATAGTCATAACCCATATCTTTGTTGCCCACCTATATGAGCTGATGATATAGGTGCATACTGGTGACATGGGATGCACATCCAAGCATTAATTTGATAAACTTCACAATACCATAACCATTATCATCATCATTCTCTAGCTTTGCTAGGTATATATATATGACATACATAGGCCTAGCTGAACTCGAATCGGTAGATATGCATATAGGAATATTACTATCATCATCTTCTTTCCAATTATCAAATCATCATCACAATATCCTCCGAACTTGTTGGGTATCATCACATCATCATTATATCTTTTGTCCTTGTCGGGTATTATCATATCATTATAATATCCTCCGGCTTTACTGGGTATTATCATATTGTCATAATATCCTTCGACCTTGCTGGGTGTCATCACATCATCATAATATCTAAATCAACGTCAATAATAGAGATCCCCCCACAAGGGCTAAAGTAAAGTTCAAGATCCACGAGAGCTAAAGTAAAGAACAAGCCCCACGAGGACTAAACTAAATAAACATAAAAAGAGAAGCAAAGTAGGGTATATTTCCATAATTCATCATTCTTCATAAATATAATAATATTATTATAGGTATATATATAGCATAAATATTATAATTTTCATAAGGTTTTACCCAAAATTTATATTATCAATCCAGCATCTTTCTCTGTATCATACTGGAGAGATATGTATCTGGATATGATAGGTGCGTTGGCTCAAGAAATCGCTAAAAGATTGTACATCGATAAGTTTGTTGCCTAGAGTGAACTTCAAGACTAAATCATTATAAAAGTTTAGAAAGAATCAGAATCCTTCATGACCAGATTAATTAGTAATATCAAATTATTGAACAAAACTTATCTTGATCAAGTCTTTAAAACATCATTATTAACCCCTTTCACATATATGTAATTCATTACAATAATTATTTATTATTATGAATAAATCTATTTTTAAGGTAAAAAATTGGCTTTAACCCTTAGTGACAAGAATAATAATATTATAATCTCATCAGAATTGTATCAACCATCGATGCAACAATCATGAATATACCAAATCTATGCATGCTATCACCAGTATTCATACATGGAACAATAATCATTGATATGTCAAAAAACTACAATCATAACCTTTATAAAGATACACACTTCCTGGATGGCCAACTCATATCATAATATGGCCTTGGGCCCAATAATGTGTTCAAAATAATTATAACATCATAATCATAGACTTTGACACACATACATATCCGGAACCCATATCAAAATAATATTTATAAATAGTCTCATTTTAAATAAGCCATGGCATATTTATGAGGCTTACAATCTTTATAGACCATAAAGCATATCAATAATAATCTCACACATAGGAGGCATCTCACATCTGAGAGGCATAATGCATCAATGAAGCATAACTCATAACTTTGAGGTAAATCACAGCTATAAAATGTCTTATATCTATAGGTCATGATCATTTCTATGAGGGATATTATCTTTCTAGTCCAACTATCAAATAGAAGAGGAAATAACATCTCTAAAGGCCCAAAAATCATAATCCAAAAAAAGTCATCACAATTAACTATGCCACAAAGTAAACTTATTCTAAAGGATCATTAGTCTCAACTATGCCTAACATTCTCAACTAAGTCCACAAAGGCTAACACAAGTCTTGGCTAAGGTGGCCCAAAAAACCCACTTCTAATCCTCAATGTCCATATTTAGGCTTATACTCCAAACTAGGCTAAGGTATATAGTTTATCTTCAAGATGTCAAGTAATCCATAACCAATTCTAAGATAGGAATTTCACCTAGAAATAAGGGCATTTAAGTCAACTCTACTCAATTTATGGTTTCAAGATCACTATACTAGCCTAAGTAAGGTTAATAATGCTAACAACAATTCTAACTCTTAAGACACATCCCAAACCTAGCATTATATCGAATCCTTGCAAAAAGTTATTTCAATCTAGGGAGGAGGCAATATGATTCAAAAAGGATATTAATCATTTCAAGTTACAGGTCAAAACCCTCATGTAATCCCCAAAATTCAATATTCAATGCTAAGTCATTCGACCTATAATCAAACTTAACATTCTCATTCACACTCATTATATATCATGCATTATTTTACGAAGAAGTGTAAACAAAAACTTACCTTAAAGCTAAACTGTGAATCCTTACATCATTCACCAAAGGCTCATCTTTATTTCACAATCCCAAAAATGTCATCACACTATCAAAATCATGATCTACCCATCAATACAAGAATAATGATACACATATTGCAACATTATGCTTCAGGTCCAAAAGCAACACCAAAAACCTCAAGTATGTCCCACTTACATATATTATATTTCTGATGTTAACCTAATGTGATATGAAGCTCATGGAATTAAAACCCTCAAAAATAGGTGAATACCAAGAAAAGTTTAAGCTCAAATCAATCCCTAAAAGGTTTTGGTGTTTTCGATTAAAAACTATAAAACACCATTAAATCCCAAGCCTAACTCAGACCTTTAAAGCTTGTTAAGGGGTCCTAAACTTAGGAAATTTCAGCCAAGTGTTCATACTTAGAGTTATTTTATCCTTTGTAGGTTGGTAAATTTATTTCATGACCCTTATGACCTTTAAGTATAGATTTTTAGGTTAATTCATGATCAGTAATGTCAGTAGGTGTTCTAGAACATGTTTTGCATTTTTTGGACTTTGTTTAAATCATATTTGAAAGCTCAAACTAGTGGATCGACGAGATCTTGATGTGCCAAATTGCCCATCATTTTGATGAGTATTTTTACCCAGCTCCTAGTGCTTATTCCAGTGAACTGATAAAGACTCAACGTTGTGTGTTGGTCATCACATCACTGCCAATGACACAACACGTCAGCTTGTGCATCACTAAATTAGTTTTTAGTTATTAAAAAGTTGCATCCTCAGGGGTAATTGGGTCTTTTCCCACCTTATGTCAGACCCCAAAATATGACATTAAGCCCCTTTAAAGAAAAATTTCATTCCCTATTTGAAATTTACTCAAGAACAAAATCCCTACGAGATTAAAATTTCAAACTCAAGGCTTAAGATTTCACCATCATTCATCAAGAATTTAGCAACCAAGGTATGTGAAATGTTCATCCAAGGGTTTCCTTCCATCCTTGGAGTTCAAGAAACTCTTTCTAAATACAAGTTAATTAATTGCATAGATTTTAAGTTGGATCTTGAATGTGTTAATGATTATGATGTTAATGGTGATCTAATTCAATGATTTGTCCCAAGTACATACAAACTAGTTTAATTATGAATTGAATTTTTTGAACTACATGTCAAACTCTTGGATTGCAAGTTGAATATAAAATCCAAGATATTACTACATGTTTATTGATATGTGAAATACCCATGCTCCACAAGTGTTTGTCAAAATGTTTATGTGATTAGACAAGTCCAAGCATAATATGTTATTGTGTGATATCAATCATGCACAAGATCATGTATAATATGTTTTTGACTAAAGATGTCTACGTGAATGTATTATTTGCAAGATAGTACCATGATGCTACTAAAGTCATGCAGTGATTTACTTTTCATACATTCGAGTCCTGGGGGTATTAAATACCCAACAATTTAGCTCCTTATCTAGAGCCAATGCCAGTTATAGAATAATCTCAATTATGTAATGATCATTAGTACTCTTAGTCAATTACTGAACTCAGGAAAAATTCAGTAGACTCAGTATTAGTCCAGTCCAGTTCAGTATCCAGTTTATACCTCATAAATTCAATTAGTTAACAGAATTTAGTAGTGTTCTGTCAGTCAGCAGAACTCAGTGAACTCAGTTCAGTGCAGTTAGATAGTACATTCAGTAACAACACTGTCAAGCCTAGTATGAACTAGGAATCAGCTCAGTATGTATTTAGTTAGGAGTAGGATTCAACACTGAGCAAACCCAGGGATGATGGCATTCCTACCAGAAGAGGGTTTGACCTTTAGTAGCAATCCCTGCATTACAAAACTATGTAGCCAGCGTAGGCTGAGTTATCTTTCTGCCAGACTAAGGTTGATACATCTTATATTAGTTTTCCTACCAGCGATGGTTGGAAAAAAAGCTTCCTATCAGAGAGGGTTAACTCATAGTAGTCTTTACCCATGGCACGATACTGACACCCTTCCAACTTAGGTTATAGGTCGGACCCCAATCTATTTAGAAAGAGGCCTGTCAGTTAGATGATTACATCCTAGAGTCTCATTTTCCATTTTTAGAATAGAACTCAACTTAGTTCTATAGAAATCAGGACTGTCAGACATAATCAGTCAGTTCAGTACGAAACTCAGAATAGTTCCACAAAATTAAGACTGTCAGATACGGTCGCTCAGTTAAAAGTAATACAGTATTAATAAACTCATTTATCAATAAAGAATTAATTCAGAACTCACTATCCAGTGTTATCACGACCTCAGTTACAGCTTACATATTCATGTATATACTCTCACTCAGTTATACTCTTGTTATTTAGTCAGTATTTTTCATGCATATGAACCCATGTATCTTAGCCTACCTCACTTAGCATACCAATAAATTCAAAGTACTAATGCATACCTTTCTTTTGTACTATGATGTCTTATATCATAGGTTTAGACGCATGGGCTCCCGATCATACTTAGCAGCTCGATCAATTAGCAATAGACTAGTGGTGAGTCCGTATTATTTGAGGAAAGATTTATTATTCCAGTATTTCAGTACTGAGTTTATTTCAGTAGTCAGAGTTAATTGTGGACTTGTTCTATCAACTCTTTGTTCAGACAGTGGAGACTTTCCAGACTAGAGTATTTCAGAAAGATATATCAGTATTCAGTTTTTAGTACTCAATATTTATTTACAGTTTTGAACCTTATGGAAAGTTTCTGCCTAATTTCTACATAATAAAATATTATCATTTAGTTATTACAGCAGGTACCAATCATGGGTTAGCTTGTGGTCCCTCCAGATTATGTGCACCATGTAGCATCCGAGATATAAACGCGGGGCATTACAAAAATAAAGTTAATAAAATTGAGGATTGTTACCTTAAATCTGAACATATTCACGATAAAAAATGTTAATTAAGCTCCCAAGTCACCCTAAAGACTCAATTTTGAGTTATCTCACTCATTTAGGGTTTCTAGGTCCCAGGGTTAGCTAAAAAAAATTGCAAGAATATAGCCTAAAGGGCCTTTTTATAACCATAATAAGTTGGGAGATATTGCTATTGCAATCTAGGGATGGAAATATCACAAGGGCAATCGCAATAACCCTATGGTGATTGTGTTATCCACTATAGGCACCAAATATTAGTTATGTCAAAATCATATTTTTGATCCTCAAAACTCATTTGAAACCATATAAACATGATCTAATAGTGAAATTTAAATGTAAGCCATATTTCAGATCCAATCAAATCATAAAGAATTTTATCAGAGTTTGTTTCAGCAAAAAGTAGGCCCCATACCTATAATTTATTTTTCATAAAATCCGCACAATAACCCAAATAAGTTCAACAACCTTCGGACCTAAACCAAGGGTGCCTTATCCTAAAATAGATGCTCCAGATATAATGGAGAAGTTAGATTTTCCATCTGAGGTCGTTTCAACAAAATATGGGTCCCACATACTATTTCCAATTTTCTAACTTTTCAACTAATAGGTTGAAATGAGCTTAGGTGCATTGAGACCCAAAACAAAGGTTTAACTAGTTAAAATTGATATTTCGTATCTATTGGCATAGTTCGAATTTTCTTCCAAGATCATTTTGCTGAGGTTTTTGCCTGGTGGCTATTTGGAACCAGCAAAGACTTCGATCTAGTAAAATTGATTCTAAAATCCAAATGAATTGCCCAAAAATCAAACTGTCAGACCCAGCAAGTCATAAATGACTTGGGACACTATAGAGAAGCTTAAACGGAAAAAATAAATGGAATTATGGAAAATGACCTGAAGGGTCACTATACTGAGAAACATTTATGCTGAATCTAGAGCTATTATGACTCCAATTAAATCTACCCTATTATCACAGCCTCTTATCGCTGCCCCCTTGGTCCTTCTGATGCATTTCCTCCATAACCTAAGTATTATCAGAAACCTCAGTAAAAGACCTACAAACCACAACCAAACTCTGTGTAGACATAAAGAAGAAGTCTCAATCTTCGAATAAAGCAATGAATCATCTCATACTCAATAGATACAATAGAACTAGAATACCAAGCCAACTCATAAGAGACTCATAATCCACAAAAATTATGGAGCTCTGCTCTATCCTTGAGAACCTATCACTCAACCGATCACTAAGACTGTTGGGCATATACTTCTGCAAAAAGATATCAGAGAACTAAGTCCATGTCAAAGAGTGAGATTCAGCTGTCCTAGAATCCAGATTACCTTTCCACAAATATCATGCGGCCAATTCCAACTAAAAAGTATTACAATACACACCACGAGTCTCAACTAGGAAAAAATTATGGAGCCTATCCTTACAAGCAAACAAGAACTCATACGCAGTCTCGCCTGGTGCACCAGAAAACCTAAGCAAAGATAATCTCAGGAATCTACTCAACATATTTTTCTCCACAATAGATTTAGTAGTTTGTACAACTATTGGCTGAGAACTTACTGGCAAGGAGGGACCTCAACTCTAAGAGTCGGAGCTACAAGTTGTGCCCCTCTCTAAATACCACTCTAATCTGCAAACTGTGTATTATTAGACGATGCATAACTAGCTAAGCCCTAAAGATGAACCAAAGAATCCTTTAGCATGAAACAAAGAATCCTTGAGCACTGAAGAAAAAATAAATCCAGTTGGACCCAAGGATTTTCCTTTGACAATCACTTGCAAGGGTGAAAGAATCTTTGTCTTGGGAGTGAGAATAGGTTTTGGCAAGGCCCCTATCCTTACATCTAGTTAGGGATACATCTCTAGAGTTTTAAAAACCTCTAGGTCTTCTACGAATAGCAATAGGATCCCTAGGCTCAATTTTAAGACCCTCATCTCATGTAGCTGTAGCATGTGCCCTATCCATCTATGAAAGTATGAAACCAAAGGTATGCTTTAGAAACTTAGTCTTTTAGTAGAAAATAAGTTAAAGAAGTGAATAACTCCTAATAATATCTTATAGCCTCCTAAAGGTAAGAAACAGGCATCATCCTTCCGATCCGCGGGACTCCACTTGATACTTGCTCTTGCACCAATAATACCAGTATAACCTAAGGTCTAATACCAATTTTTGAAGACCCAAATTGTAAGTCATGAGGGCGTATACTCTATCTCTTTCATAGATAAGTCAAACCATAGGTCGGAGCTAGATGCAATAGGCTAACTTTTAGGTAAATATCCTAATAGCAAAAAATTAACAATTAATGACATAAGTAGAAATAATACAATAATAATGTTCTAATACACAGATAGGAAGTCAACAACTATCCCAAGACTCAGTAATGTCAATAAAAGAGCTACTACGAATGAATTATTAGTACTAAAGATTCAAATACAATCTATCTCAAAGATGAAAGACTAGACATAGTGTAATACCCCGTATTTCTACCTATCCTAAAATCGTTCCAAGAATGTTAGAAACTTACTTTGGAAGATGAATCCACTTTTGTACACCCATTTTTAAGATTCTCTTTTTCATGTGGGAAATTCAATAAGCTTTCCATCAATATGAGATTCATCTAAATCTAATAATCGGGTAAGAAGTTATGACTATTTCAAGTTCCTGTCATAAAACAGCACCATATTAGTCAGTGGCGCGCCGCGCCACAAAAGAAAATGGCGTTTTTCAAATTCCAGTTGGAGTCAACAATAGTGGTGCATCGCGACAAACTTCAAGGTCACGAACAATGTGGCAACATGATGTCTCCACATTGCGCCATCCCCTAATTTCCCAGTTGTTAAACTCCACTGATATGGTGCGATAGCACCGCATCGCGCCAGGGGTCCAGGTCGGGAAATTTTTACTTAAAAGATGCATCCAGGATTAAAAGGGTCAATTTTTCACCCCTATTTAAGCCCTTTAACATGAGATTCAGCTATTTGAAACCCGAAATAAACTAGTTTCTCTCAAAAACAAGCTAGTGTTTCAATTGGGGATTCAATTTCAAGAAAGTCTCTCTGTCAATCTTTGCTAAACAAGAACTAAGGTATGAGTTGTGCTGATTTATGGATTCCTTTCATCAATAAAGCATAAGAACCCTATTTTAAATTATGAATCATGGTATTTATGTTGTGTTTTGGTTGTAACTATCTTTATCTTGTTATGTGATTCGCATATTGGAATATTTATGTGTTTTTCATGAAACTACATTAGCCAGTGAGTGAAATCCATAAATTGAGTTATTTATACTATGTCAGTTTGATAGTTGTGCCTATGCCCTACGGGTGCATGCAAGGGGTTTGACAAAATACCAATGAAGATAGAAATTATGCACTATAGCTAAATTGTGATCCAAAATGACTTCCATGTTATTCTTATGTATTGAAATTTGTTTGTTGGATTGCTCATGAGTTATCCTTATGAAATCATGCTATGTATACATGATATCTTATTCACGTACCAAGCTATGATAATCATATACCCAAGAAATACCTCCAACTATTGTATTATAGATTTTTGATGTTGGTCATGTATTAAATAATGTCATGCCTTGTCAGTTTCCTTCCATCGATTCTTGGGGGTAATTGTACCTGAAAAATATAGTTGTGTGCCTAGATTTAGTGTCATGTTTTCATGATATCCTCAGTAAAGCCATGGTCCATAGAACCCAGTCATTCATGTGACTCAAGAAAGCTCATTAATTTAATAATCTCAATTGTATTCTGTCAGCTAACGAAACTCCATTAATTCAGTTTAGTCCATTTCAGGTAATCATGTTCAGTGTCTATTCAGATGGGAGTAGGAATTAGCACCGAGTAAACCCAAGGATGGGAACTCACCTGTTATTTGAGGGTGTGATTCTTAGAAATAATCCTTGTGTTTCAAAACTATGTAGCCAGCATAGGTTGAGATATCATAGCCTATTATATAAGCGTAGATAAGGTGGCTTAACCTGTTATATGAGGGTTCCCACCATTTTTACTAGAGTTACCTGTTATATAAGGGCTACTCATAGATTGTCCTTACCAGTGGCACGGTATTGACACCCTTCTAATTGGGGTTATAGATTAGACCCCAACTTAGCCATAATGATGTATTAGGGGCATGTCAGTTAGATGACAACTTCCCACAGTTTCAGTTATGGAATTCAGGACTGTCAGATATAGTAAACATAGACAGTACAGAACTCATCTAGTTCTATCAGAATCTAGACTGTTAGGTATAGTTTTTCAGTATCAGTTATTTCAGTTATATAGTTATTAGTATCTCATGTTGTCATTACTCAGACTTGGTAATCATGTTATCACAAACTCAGTTACAGTTATTATGTATTCATGCATATATTCTCACGTTCATATTAGTCAGCCAGTTAGTATAGATCATGCATGCAAACCCTTTGCATTCATCCTACCTCACATGCATACCAGTACATTCAAAGTACTGACGCATTTGCGCTATGGTATTTTATACCTTAGGTTCAGAAGCACGAGCTCCAGAGCATCAGTAGCATTCCAGTCTCTGCAGTCAGAGATAGCAGTGATTCATTATCTTTTGAGGACATGATCATTTGTTTATTATCTCATTAATTAGTTTATTAGTTAGAGTTAGTTGGGGACATGTCCCATCATCTCCCTATTCAGACGATTATGTTTTAGAGGCTTTTCAGACTACAGTATGTTTAGACAGTTATGTTTAGGCATTTATACCCCATCCCAGATGTTATATTTTAATGGATATTATGTTACCGTTTGAACCTTATGGCCTTTTAGTTCATGTTTCTGCATTATACAGTATCATGTAGTATACAGGCATAAATAAAAGTCATGGGTAAGATTGTGGTCCTTCGGGGTCATGAGCACTGTGTAGCATTCCAGGACCAGATTCAGGGCTTTACACATAGATAATATAAGGAAAAAGGGTTATTCCGACTCTAAGAGCACACCCAATCTCTAAAATTGATCCTACATGAACGTCGATTATGTGGCGATAACTACTATTTAGATCTACATCAAAAAGATACAGAAGTGTTGTATGAGTACCAAAACCATGGGTACTCAACAGGCATCATCTGCCAGCTAAGATAAGTTATGATATAAATAGGATAAGATATAAGATAAAATAAACTATGTCTAGGAAAAAGGGGAAAGCCTGGAAATAAGCTCCAACATTGTTGTATATAAATAAAAAATGCGTACGAGATAATGACATAAAGATCATACCATTATAACAATAAGATTAGCCCCATAAGCCAGTAATTGGGGAAAATTAAATAACCCAACGCAGTCCCCCAAATGCATAAAGCGTACAATATTAGAAACTAGGTAACTAAATAGTCATAAATCACCAAATTATAATGCCATAACCAAGAATCCATCCGAATCACATCATCTCATACATAATTCCCAATGTCGGACTTGAATCAAACTCAAAAACATTATCATTATTATCATCATTCATCAGACTTAAACCGAAACTCATATTATTAAGATCTTTATCTACTATTAAACTTGAATCAAAAATCATATTAATAACCCATATCAATGAACCATATCAACAAGCCATACCGATAGACTAACCCAACAGATTATTCCATGTCAATAGTCATAATCATAAGTTATTTGAATAATTGTACCTATAAGCCACCAATCATATCTATAAGTCATTGATCAAAAAAATAAACCATAACATATTTACGAGTCATATCATATATATAAGCCATATCATATCTATACATCAATAATCATTAGTCACATCGACATTTGTATCATTAATCATGTCAATAGTCTATATTACTAACCATATTTGGGATCCACATTAATCATTATATATATAAGTCATATGATCATTCATTTCTCTATAAATCATATCATTAGTCATGCCAGAAGCCATCTCAATAAACATATATATATTCCATATTATTAATCAATACTCAAAATTAGCATCAATCTTTTAATATCAAACTACAACCTCATTCAATAAATTCAATATCCTCAAGTCCTACACATAAAATTTATAAGGGTTTGTGTGAATAAATATACAAAAGTAACACAAATCTTGTCTTAAGGTGGATCGAAGGGCCCCATTCTAATCCTCAAAATCTATTTTAGGAAAATTCTACCCTAGACTAGGCTAAGGTATCTAAGTTCATTTTTAGATGTTAAGTAAGACATAAATAGCTCCAATATAGTAATCCTTCCCAAACATGTACAACTAATGAAATTTCCCCTAACTTAAGCAACTAAGGAAAATTTCACCCTAAACATTAATGACTAAGGCACTTACACCTAGTTTGAATTTATAAGGAATTTCTATTACAAACCTAAACCATGAGGCCTAAATTACCTTTGACATGAATAACTATGTTAATTCCTCCAAATCTATCATTTCAAAATAGCGTAAACGGTCCAACTAAACCAAATATTCTCATTCATACTTCTAACACCTAAATCACACCCTATATCTAGCATAGTATCATAAGCATATTACAAGATAGCTTAATCTATAAAGAAGGTAAACCTAGTCTACCTGAACACCAAACAAAACGTGAAGAATTTGCTTAATCACTGATTTTCATTTCCGTGAAGCTTTCATAAAGTGCCAGACAATAAAATTCATAATGTACTTATCAAAATAATAATAATAATGCCTGTATTGCACTAGTGTTCTTCGCATATGAAATTACATAAAAATCCTATGTGGGGCCTATTTATGGAATCGCACATTCAAAATCAATATAACGTCCCTCTATTCTCTAGGAACATTTATCTTAAAGAATGGGCGTATTCCGAGCTATAATAGTGCTAAAATTAAGTTGCCAAACTTTTATAGATTTTTGCAAAAGTATGGAGAAATTCATCATGGAAATAAAACAATTTTACTATAAATTCAACGTGAAATCACGTAAATTTTTTATACTAAAGCTCCACAATCTTCCACAATTTATTCTCCCAAGAACTCCCACTTTTTAGGATTTTAGCTACTAGAGAATGGATGAAGAAGGGGAAAAAATCATGCCAATTAGGTATTTATACCTTTCCTAGGTGCCAGGGTATCACTTAAGCAAACTTTAGGTCATTTAAACAATATTTGTGCTCTAGCACGCTTGTCGCTGATGCAATTAGTAGATCGCTTACGTGATATCTGGCTGCCTGAGCCATTATCTCGTACATGACACTATTATCACTTATATGATAGCCCTGCAATTTCTAATTTAGTCACTTAATCAACAAAATGAGTTTCTTAAGTGATACTTGTTGGGGTTTTCTAGATCGCTTAAGCGATCAAAGGCATCGCTGAAGCGATGCACCATCATAAGCTCTACCAACTCCTCAGGATTCATGCAGAATCTCATATACGTAAATGGACTATTATACCCTATTAAATTTGATGTTCCGTACTTAATGATGCAGTTAAAATTTTCATCCTAGGTTGTTTGAGGAAAAGTGGGCCCTACACCTACTTGCCATTTTTCTTAACTTTTTGTCAATAAATTAAAATGAGTCTGGGAGCCTCGAGACTTGAACCAAGGGTTCACCCAACTTAAAATTGACATTTTAAATCTGTTGGAATGGTTAGAATTAGCATACAAGGTTGTTTAACTAATGTTTTTGGTAATAGCCAATTTGAAGAAAGGAAGGATTGAAAATAGAAAATTGGCTCTAAAACTAAACAAACTGTCTGGTAATCAAACTGTCAGTTCTAGCATGTCATAAATTATGGGGTAGATATAGGAAATCTTTAAACAAAGTAAATAAGTAGAAATATAGAAGATGATCTGGAGGGTCATTGGACTTCTCATACTACCAAAATAAGGTGTTTGATTCTACATATACTTAAAGCATGATTCTAATCTTTGCTTAGATTTTATGTGTGTTACACCATCACACCTACTGAAACTCTAACTGATGTTTATCATGTAAATATCCATAAAAGATGATATAGTAAGTGTATTATCAGTACAAAAAGATGTACTTAATATTACCATAGCCAACTAGGGCTAGAAAGTATATAACAACATAGTGCAATCAAGTAGAGGTCATGACATAATAACTTATCATACTTAACCTACTTTAACTATCCACCTTTCACTTATTAAAGCATTAAAATTTATGCATAGAGCATGACTAACTGTCATAATTTAATGAATCAACCCTACCTATATCTTTTATGCACTCACCTAGTTGCAATAACTCTATACTTTTCTCTCTCTCTCGTTAATTCTTTTTCATAACCTCCCTCGATCCCTATTTTATTTCCATTAACCTTTTGAACTGCACCAATAATGATATTTAGTAAAATCTCAGTAGCTTCACACAAAGGGACAATATAATACACATCAAGTATAAAACTTTACAAATAAGAGAACAACACTTATACAAAATCTAGGAAATACCTTATAGTTAAACCTTACTTAAATGCACATTCCAAACTATCAACTTAAAAACCACCGATTATCCTTTTTGGATCATTGAATTAAAATTTATTCATATGTCATGATCCGATTCCCAAGTCATGATGGCACCTACTCTACTCTGCCAGTAGGTAAGCCAAATTGTAGCCCAAAACTATAAGTAATGGACTAATTGGTGGAACGATGGCATAAATGACTGAAAATTGCAAGTAAAAGAATTACAAGCCATTAATAATATAATAATATTATAACATAAGAGAAATAATAACATTCCATGACCTGCTAATATTGTTGCTAGAGCCTCTAATCCAAATAAATACAAGTACTATCAAGTCAATATATAATAGTCAAGAAAATGAAAAGTCTAGAAAAAATAAAAGAAGGAGAAAAGGTTAACTCCATCTCCAAAATCTCACCCTATCTCCAAACTTTGGCAAGCATGATCTCAGTGTCAACGAAAATAACTAGTACTTTGATATACACAAAAAAATATACAAAAGTGTAGTATGAGTACAAAAGTCATAGGTACTCAGTAAGCATTATCGACTGACTAAGCTAAATCATAATATAAATATAATGACATGCGAGTTAAGTAAGTTAATTCAATGGAACAAGGAAAAATCTGGAATAATTCTACAAATTTTGAAACTAGACAACTGTAATAATAATAATAAAGAAAAGGACAACTATCTTTACATAACTGGCCCACATAAGCCAGAACATACAAATAAAATAAATAACCTAATAAGGGCCTTCACTAGCCCTGAGGATGCAAGCAAGAGAAGTAATAACAATAATTAAATCAAATATCTATATCTTAAAATTATAACTATAGATACTGTCATATTATCAATCACCAGACTCGAACTTGTTCTATAACCATAATAATTAATCTCTCGATGTTGTAATTTAACTAGAACTCATATCATAATTTATCAAACTTAAATCAAAACTCATATTATAAATTATGTCAGAATTAAATCGATCTTAAGATGATCATCATACTCAAATCGAAACTAATATCATTTCCCAAGTATCAATGTAGGATAACATATCATGCATCTAAAACTCCTTGCTAAAAGAAAAAAATTATAGTAATGTGAAAGGCCTATTGAGTCTACAAGGAACTAATAACAATCTTTACCTAAGGTGGGCCAGAGGGCCTACTTCTAACCATAAAATCTATTCTAGACAAATTCTACCTCGAACTAGGCTAAGGTACCTAATTTCACTACTAGATAGTAAATACACCATGTTTTAGTCTTGAGATAATAATTCTACCTAAAGAATGAGTAATTAAGATAATTATGACTAATTTTGGTTCCTCAACTAGATAAAAGATCCTAATCAAACTAAATTGTAATGACCCTTTATGGCATCTTATAAATTTCTTCTTATTTTTGCCACTAAAGTTTTTCCATACCTTCCCCAAGTCGTTTATGTGTAATTTGTACTAGTAGTCTGATTACCTGGTAGTTCGTTTGGTAAATTTTACATCCAACTTATGATTTGGAAGTCTTCATTCATTCCAAATGACCATCGAGCAAAAACTTTAGTAAAATGATCTTGTATATATATTCTGAGCATCAAGAACTTTAGAATGTTAATTTTATGTAAGGTAGACCTTTGTTTTAGGTCTCGAGGCATCCTAGGTCATTTTGACCTACTGGAAAGTTAAGAAAATAAAATACAGGTGTGGAACCCATATTTAGCAAATATCCTTGGATTGAAAATTCGAGTGAGCCATCACATTTGGAATACAGAATTTGGTATGGTTACATAGTTTGTTTTTGTTAAGGGATTCCTATTGAATCCCGAGGTTATGAGGAAAACTTGAAAATTTTCTAAGTTTTTATCTTTTATCTGTTGTGCCGAATTTCGCTAGACATAGCTGCAATTATCTATTCTCATGCATAGGAAATAGTGCAATCAATAGGGCCTATCACAAATGTGATCAACTAATGTATGGTAGTGCAATCACACCCTTCTAGTCACGATAGCCACTTATAAGGGCCTTGACTAGTTATAAGAAGACCCCTTCGTCTGCAATTTTTCCTATTTTAACTCGTGTCTTGAGAGCCAAAATCCCTAAAATTGTATGTTAACTTAGAATTGAACCTTGTGGGTTATTGGAAAGATAGATTAATATATATTTATTTGTTCAAATCCCAAAAACCTTTAGGGCTTGATTTTAGACCCGAATTAAATTAGTTTATGCCTACCCTTGAGGGTAATAATTCTATAAGATTTATATTATGTTGGATTTGTTTCAAAAACATGATTTTTGCATTATAAGCCAATAAGGAAGAACAATAGAATAGATTGTGGGATGTATGGAGTGGGATATTAAACTTTAAAATAATTGAAGATAGGATATGCAGTTAGGATAGGATTATAAATAATTTTCCTATTTAATTCATATACGGGATGAACTACAAATGAATTTAAGTTAGTTCTCACGTCCCGTCTCAACAATATAGTTATGGGGCTAAATAAGATAGATGATTTAGAGGATGATATTTTCTAAATCATGTTATAAAGCCCATGAATCAACTACCAAGATAGTTAACTTAACTAACGAGATTGTATAGCTTAGTAGTATTGTTCATAATCCCTTGACCCTGGATTTCTCCCCGTTAGTGTTCCAAACACTTTATATTTCTATATTATTTATTGTTACCTTTTAATTTTTAAAATTGAATTCTCTTTGGTTACGCTTGCACTTGTTTAATCTCATTAGCAAAGCTAGCTTTAGATTGTTATCAAACCAAGTCCATGTGGGTTCATCGGCCTTGAAAGAGATATTTTATTACTTGCACGACCACGTACACTTGCGTAAGCTCAAGGATGCTATAAAAGCGAAAAAAGTAATAGTGCTCGATCGCAAGATTTTTAATAATGGGATAGAGGTCGACCAGGCAAAGATCGAGGTGATTAAGAAATTACCTCCACCAATTACTATAAAAAGTATTCCATGCTTTTTAGGTCATGTTTGATTTTATTTTATATTTAACAAAGATTTCTTTTTAATTACAAACCGTTGTTCATGTTATTGGAGAAGAAGGAAAAGTTTATTTTTTATGATGTGTGTCTAAAGGTGTTTGAGTGTTTGAAAGAGAAGTTAATTCCATCCACTATTATTGTGTCACCTGATTTGTCCATGTCATTTGAGGTTATGTATGATGCTAGTGGTGTGGCGCTATAAGCAGTCCTAGGGTAAAGGAGGGAGATGATTCTACATCCAATCTACTATGCTAGAAAAGCACTTAATCCTGCTAAAAAGAATATTCTGACTTAAGAAGACTTGTTTGTTGTAGTTATTGCATTTGATAATTTTTTTCTGTTTGTTTGACACAAAAGTAATTATTCATACTAACCATGAAACTCTTAGGTACCATATTGTAAAAAAGAATGTAAAGCCGAGGTTAATTTGTTTTGTACTTTTTTTATAGGAAATTGTCTCTGAGGTCAAGGATAGAAAGGGGACTAAAAATCAAGGGGTCAGACCATTTGTCACAACGTAAAGAAGAGGCAATGCTTGAATTATAGGATGAGCTTGAGATGATGCCATTTTTTCAGACAAGAAGGTATTGGCTGCATCTCAAGATTTGATTCCATGGTTTGCAGATTTTGCCAATTATTTAATGAGTGATATGATTCTTGAGGAGCTTTCATTTCAGAAGAAAAGAAGTGTATGCATGATGTGTAGAATTTTTGTAGGTATGATCCATATTTGTTTTGGATTTTCATAGATGGACTAATTCGTGAATATGCTCCAGAGATAGAGATGATGAGTATTTTATAGATATGTCATTCATCACCTATTGGGGGTTATCATAGTGCTGTGCAAACTACTCATAAGATTTTTTAATGTGCGTATTACTAGACCACTATTCATAAATATACACATGATTACACATTATCGTGTGACCAATGTTAAAGACAAGGGAATTTATTAAAAATGCAAGAGCTGCCAATGACTATAATCCAAGAGCTTTAGCAGTTTGACTTATGTGGTATCAATTTCATAGGTCCATTTGAAAGCTCCTATGGTTTGAAGTATACTTTGGTAAACTTTTGATATGTGTAGAATTAGGTGGAAGCCGTTTCACTTCTAATAATTAAGGAAAAAGTGTTACCAAATTTATGAGAAAGAATATATTTTCCAGATTTAGCACATAAAAAAGTCATCATTAGTGATGGGGATCTGCATTTTTGCATTCATCTATTCAAAGTCCTACTCAAAAAAGATGGTGTGAAACATAAGGTAGAAACACCTTACTATCCTCAGTCAAGAATGCAAGTTGAGGTCTCCAATTAAGAGATCAAGCCCATTTTGATGAAAACCATGAATGTCAATAGAACAAACTAGGATAAAAAGTTGGATGATAGTTTTACATGGATCACGGACAAGGGATTGTAATGGCGATGCCCAAAGACTCAAAAGGTAAAAGTCAGATTTATCAATGTGCTCACAAGATGGTTGATAATACATAGCTTGCCAAACTTTGCAAGCAGAATTGTGGGATAGCTGAATAGACCATGAGAAACTTATTGAGTTATTATCTAGGTAGAACACAATCCTATTGTCCATATCCTATTGTTTACAAACCTAAATTAGTCAATTTCAGTTACGTGTTACTGTGACTCTCAAATCCCCCATTTAATTTTCTGCACGACTTATGATTTCATTAAGTTTGAGATATAATTACATGCAATTCCTGTGGGTTTGTCCCCAAATTTGTTTAGGTTACTATATTAGACATTGAACGCAGCATAGTGATAGATTCCAAGACAGAAGTAAAGAGCGAGATGGTGATTGGTTGCGTAAAGATGATAATAAAGAGATGAGTGGAAGATATATTCCACCAGGCAGTCCAGAATGGAAGTAATGTTATCCTAGTAGGTGAAAGGCCAAGAGAGTCAAGAAACTTGTCTTAAGTAGATTAAGGCAAACATATCAGGTTTGAACCAAAAAATCAAGTCGCACACTATTGTGATAAAACTACAAGTACAATAGTTTGGAAAAATCTTTGCTATATTGAATCAGAGGCAGTCTGACACTCTTACCTGCAATATAGTGCAAAATCTAAAAAATGATAGTCATTGTCATGTTATTACCACTAGGAGTGGTAAAACCACCATGGATATCCCTATACCTACAGTGGAAGAGCCTAGAAATGATAGTGATAAGATAGATATTGATGATACACCTACAATAGAATCTAAAATATCACTAGGTATTTAATATATTGGTGATATGGATAAAGGGAAAGAAAATGTTGATGAGCCAGTGTTGAAGAATACTTCAAGACCTCCCCCACCTTTTCATCAAATGATGAAAAAAATAAGAACATGGTAAATATTAAAAGTTCCTGTTGGTGTTGAAGGAGATATTTGTCAATATTCCCCTGGTTGAGGCATTTGAGCAAATGTGTTGCTATGCAAATTTCATGAAATATTTGGTCACTAGGAAGTGGATAGTGAGTTTTGATCCCACTGACAATGAGCACCATTGTAGTGTTGTTGATTCCAGATCGTTAGCATAAAAGAAATAGAACCCAGGATCTTTCACTATTCTATATACCATTGGGTCCATCAAATTTTCTTTCACTTTATGTGATTTGGAAGCCAACATCAATCTAATGTAAAATGGAGATTTATAATCAAGTGTAATTTGGCTACCCAAACCGACATCGATAAGATTGTTGATGGCTGAATGCACGGTGAAGTAGAAAGTTGGTATCCTTTTTGATGTGTTGGTGAAGGCAGTATCCTTACTATTTTGAGATGATTTTCTTATTCTTGATTGTGAGGTGGAATTTAAAGTTCCTAACATCTTGGGTAGACTCTTCGTTGCTACAAGTGGAGTTTTGGTGGATATAAAATTAAGGAAGATGAAGTACATACTAAATGATGAGGAAGCGATCTTCAATGTGTTCTAGTCGATAAAGCATCCTGATGATATGTGGGTCGTGTCTGTGATAGAAACTATTGGTGATAATGTAGATGATGTTGTTATGCCCATTGAAGAGAGACTTGGAGTCGAGGTGTTAGTAGCGGTGATCATGAACTTCCTTAGTGATGGCATTAAGGAATATGATGATATAATAGGTGAACTATATGGTAGAGTTTCTTACACTTATTCCCCAAAGATATTTTATCTAGATCAGAAAAATAGAACCACTCCTATAGCTCTATCATCTATCTAAGAGACATCGATCTTGGAGTTAAAGGCCCTCCCATCTTACTAATGCTATACATTCTTGGGGGCTGATAATACTTTGTCGGTGATTATTGCAATTGACTTAACAGAGGTACAGGTTGAAGCTTTGATATCTATTTTTTAGAGATTCAAGAGAGCAATCGAATGGACCATTGCAGATATTGTGGGCATTTGTCCAGGAATTTTTACCCACAAAATACATTTTGGTTCGAATAGTATTTTTTGCATTGAGCATCAGTGAATATTTAATGCTTCCATGATGGAGGTTAGGAAAAAAGAAATTATTAAGTGATAACATTCTGGAGGAGCTTACCCCATTGCTGATAGTAACAGGGTTAGTTTGCTTCAGTGCATTCCTAAAAATGGGTGGAATAACAATATTTCCTAAAAAGAAGAATAAACTTGTCCCCATAATACCAGTCATAGGATAGAAAGTATGCATGAACTACAAAAAGCTAAATACATAGACTCAGAAATATCATGTTCCTATGATGTTTATGGATCATATGTTTGACATGTTAGCAGGCAAGGGTTGGTATTATTTTCTTGATAGGTATTCGGGATACAATAAAATTGCTATTGCTCCTGAAGACCAAGAAAAGACAACCTTTACTTGCCCAAATGGGACTTTTGCGTTAAAAAGGATGCCATTTGGTCTATGCAATGTTCTCTCTGGTTTTCAGAGATGTATGATGTCAAAATTCTCTGACATGGTTGAAGATACTATCGAGGTGTTCATGGATAAATTTTCTATGTTTGGGGACTCTTACGATGACTGTCTGGACCATTTGGCTAATGCTCTCCGTAGATGTAAGGAATACAACTTGTTACTAAATTGGGATAAGTGACATTTCATGGTAAATAAGGAGGGTATTGAGGTAGATAAAGCAGAAATTGAAGTTATTGAGAAGCTGCCACCTCCAATTTTGGTAAAGGGTATTCTAAGTTTTTTGGGCAATGCTAGTTTTTACATGGATTTCATCAAGGACTTCTCAAAGATTGCAAACCCTTTATGCAAGCTTTTTGAGAAAGAGGTGAAGTATTATTTTGATGAGGCATGTCTGAAGGCCTTTGAGTTCCTAAAGGAGCGGTTGGTGTCAGCCCCTATCATTGTGTCCCTTTAATGGTCTTTACCATTTGGGATCATATATGATACGAGAAGTGTGGCCTTGGGTGTTCACCTAGCCCAAAAGAGGGAAAGGATACTGCACCTAATTTATTATGCCAGCAAGGTACTGAACCCTGCACAAAAGAAGTATACTATTATTGAGCAAGAGATGCTTGCAGTGGTTATTGCCATCAAAAAATTCTAGTCCTATTTGATTGGGACTAACATCATAGTCCACACTAATCATTGAACTTTGAGATACCTAATGGCGAAGAAAGATTCAAAGTCGTAATATATTCATTGGGTTCCCCGATTACAAGACTTTGATTTTGAGGTGAAGGATCGGAAAGGCATAAAAAACTATGTTGTCTATCACTTGAATAAGAAGAAATTCAGAAAGTAGGGGATAGTGTTAAAATTTATGATCTTTTTCCAGAAGAGTAGATTTTGGCAGCATTGTAAGACCTAATTCCCTGGTTTGCTGATTTTGCCAACTACTTGGTGAGTGATCTTGTCGTTGAAAACTTGTCCTTCCAGTATAGAAAGAGATTTATGCATGAGGTAAGGAAGTTTTTTATGAGATAAGCCTTATCTATTCAGGATTTATGTGGATGGTGTCATTTATAGATGCATCCAGAGGTAGAGATGATGAATATTCTTGAGTCTTGTCATGCTTCACCTTTTGGGGTCACCACGGAGGAACCCACACAACCCATAAAATATTGTAATATGGGTATTAATAGCCTATAATCTACAAGGATGATCACGAATTTTCACTCGCATGTAACCAATGTCAACATCAATACAATATTTTAAGACTCCATGAACTCCCCTTGACCTCTATTCTAGAGTTAGAGTTATTTGATGTATGGGGGACTTAATTCATGGGTCCGTTCTTCAGCTCCTATGGTATGAAATATATTTTTGTGGAGTTTCAATATGTATCAAAATGGTCGGAAGTGGTTGTTCTCCCCAATAATAATGGTAGAAGTGTCTTCACCTTTCTGTAGAAGCATATCTTTTCTCGATTATCCACTCCACGTGCATGACAATAGGTTGAATTTATGTAATCACTTGTTCAAGAGTCTGCATGAAAAATATGGGGTGAATCATAAGGTGGCAACACCTTACTATCCTCAGATGAGAAAATAGGTTAAAGTCTCTAATAGACAGATCAAGTCCATTTTGGTGAAGACTGTGAATGCCAATTAGACTGATTGGTCAAGAAATCTATATGATGTGTTATGGGCTTACCGAAAACTTACAAGACACCCATATATGCCTCCCCAAATAATCTTGTGTATGGAAAGGCATGCCACTTGCATATTGAATATGAGCACAAGGCACTATGGCTGCTAAAAAGGATAAATTTTGAGTGGCATAATCCGGCTAAGTTGAGGATGAGCAAAGTAAATGAGTTGGAGGAGTTTCGAATTCTTACTTATGACAGTTCTTTTCTGTATAAGGAGAAGATAAAGTTGTATCTTGATTGAAAAATTGAGAAAAGAGTGTTTCAGGTAGTATGGACCATTTATCGTGGTGAGGGTGTTCCCATATAGTGCTATACAGTTGAAGAGTAATGGTGTAGTCCCATACAACGTGAATGGACAAAGGGTGAAGCACTACATGAGAAGCAGTGAAGAGGTGAAAGTGATTGATGATTTGATCCTTAGCTATGTCTGAGTAACCAAGGCAACTACGTTGTGCCACAATATCAAACCTGGCGTTGCATCGGAAGCAACCCATATTTCATACTTATTTGATTATAGGGTAACTTGTTTGTTCAGTGTGCAGTGCTGGAGATTGTAGGAAAAGACCAGAAAATTTTTAGTTCTAGGCCTTACTACCCACTTCACGAGTCGTGGTCACACTTTACGACTCATCACAGTGTTGTAGTGTGTTGGAACTCGGGCCATCTAAAGGTATAAAGTTTTTAGAGTCATTACGACTCTCAAAATAAGTCGTAGTCATGGACTACGACTCGTCACCTTGATTCATGATGAATCTAAGCCTAGGAATGGTTCTAGTCATTATCGAGGGAGTCCATGACCCGTTGTCAGTGGTAACGAGTCGTAAAGATGACTCAGGACCAGGTTCGACAATGCGGGCCTAAAGTGTCAACTCGATCGAATCTAAATGGTTTAATTAAGGAAATCCAATCCAAAGGATTGGAATTTCCATTTTTAAAACAAGTGACTCCCCCCCATTTCCATAACAAAACAAACCATTTACAAAACACTCAATTTTTATCACCCACATTACAACTGACATCAACAACTCTCCCAAAGTAAGAAATTGCAAGAACTAGGACTCAAATCTCGAATTGTTTCTACGAACTAAAGAAATTAAATTAAGTTTTATTCATTTAATTCTTTATCTATGAAAGTATTACTTCATTGTGTAAATATTTCTTTGGTAACTTTATTGAAATACATGCATAAATACACCTTGATCCTTTTTTGTGAAATAAATTTGCAATGTAATGAATTAATGGGATTGAAAAATATAATTTGTGCTAATTGTTATTGCTGAGGATGAATTAGGAATTTTTGATGTTGTTTAAGTATATATTGTTCGGTTAGACTTGAAAATCAAAATCAACCCCTCTAAACATTCATGATACGGTAGCTACGAAACTCTTAACGATCGTAGGGTTACCTAATAAATCATTACTTGAATCGTAACCACTAATAAAATGGTTTGTTAGAGAAGTTAAGGTTCTATTAATATTATGACTCATCTCATGAGTCTTAGTCACACTATATGACTCGTAGTGAGGAATCATAATGACTGGAAAGGGTCAAATATAAAGGGAATTATTTTGGTTAGGTAACAAGTGTTGGTAGAGAGTTGTTGTCTACTATAATGACTCGTTAGGAGTAATAATTATTTGAACAGTGACCACTCTTTATGCATAGCCTTACCTTAAAATTCCCATCATGAATTATAACCAGAGGTCACAAATCTTGCCCTGATTCGTAGATTAACCAGTCCTAGCAACAATTACAAAAAAAAATCTTGTTTTCCTTTCCATTTTCTTAGGAATGCCTAATGGGATTTTTCAACAGGCACCAATTGCTCCAAAAGATGATTCGACAAAGAAGCGATCATCAAAGAAACAAACCTCAAAAAAGCCAGCCCAAAAGCCAATCACAAGCATATAAATAAGGACACCAAGTCATCAAGCGACCTAATAGAGGAATATCCAATGAAGGAAGGTAGAGCCATGAAAAAAGGGACACCTCAGGGTGCGAAAACAACCTTAAAGGAGGTCACACCACCCAGGACTATGCAAAGGATAAAGAACCCTAGCACCTCACCACCCTATTCACCATCCTAGCCTGAGAAGAATAGTGATGATGGTGATGAAGAAGATGATAGTAAGGATGATACAAAGGGAAATCCAGCTCTGAAAAAGAGAATAATGAAAAGAGAGTTGATGATAATGACAAGTCTAAATTTGGAGATGCGAGTCAAAGTGAGAAAATCGATTCCCCAGTTAATCCACCATGACCACCTCCCACACCGCTATCCATTAAGGATGCTCCAATGCCCATCATTGAACGATAGGGGTAACCTACAATGCAGGCCTTATATAACCAAGATATCTCCATAAGCCCCTCCACTAGAAACCCCCATATAGGCATTTATATAGAGAGAAAGATGACTACGACAGGAATGGATTATATTTCTAGATTTGATCCCAAGTATAGATAATACAACTTTGAGTGGATGACTTGAACCCCAGGACAGTATAGTGCAACTTTGATACATGTGTTTTATGCTGCATACCAAATGGATCTAAAAATATAAAATCCTCAAAGGCAACTGTGGAAGTGATCAGACCTATTGTCAAACTTGGTAATTCGAAGTGTTTGGGTGAACATCTCCGCTTAGACTATTTGTAGATTTTTGAATGGTCTAGAGTTCTTACCTTCGGACAACATGTTCTAGATTGATTTATGGGTTGATGAGATGTGGAAAGTGAAGGTGAAGTAGATAGGATCGGAGGATAAGCTTATTCTTTTTTGGTGGATGGTCAGATTCAGTGCTACAAACTTGGAAGAGGATCCCAAGGTCATTAGATATGTTGGCGGCTAGTCATCTATCACAAAGGGAAGCCTGAACTTTTACGCAAATGCTTAGGGATAAAATTGGTCACTTAATTCACAATGGGGAGACTATTTTTTCAAATTGAATGTTCACTCTCAATCAACGACCTAAGATCACATCATCAACAACTAAGGCCAACTTACTCTAATTATAAGCAACTAGAGAATTTCACCTAAGGTTGAGTATTATAAGTCATTCTCATGCTAAACATGAATAATGAAGTGTATCCCATATATTATAAAGTGGAACAAGTCAAGATTTCAACTCTAAGTTAACTTTGCTTAAATAGTCCAACTAACCCAAGTCTTGCATTTCATCAATTCAATAATTAAAACCCATCCCAGTCTAATAAGCTATCACAATTATATTATGACTTATCTCAATCTAATAAGGAATAAACCTAGCCTACCTCAAATTGGATGAATGCTCAACAATCCGCTAAAACTTTACTTATTTCCTTCCGAGAAGCTTCTTCATGATAATAAGCTATCAAAACACATTCTACATATCATTGAGAGAATATCGATTCCCATATTGTACCCTTGTGCTTTGGACCTAAAAATGACACCAGAAACCCCAAGTGACTCCCACGTATGAAAATATATTTTTAAGACCAACCCATTGTTCATTCATAGGGATAGCAATAGGGAGGTGAGGTGCGGGTACGGTGCAGGTTTTTTTAAACCATAAAATTTAAAGACCGCCCCGCATCACCTTTAAATTCACATAAACTTGCCTCACACTCATGCCCATGCATACCCATACTGCACCATCCCACAGTTTTTTTTTTCATTTTTGAAATTTTTTTAACTCTATTGAAAAACACAAAATTTTAAAATATGCAATTAGGAAGTAGTAACAACCAACTTCTATTATATCTCTTTTTACTAAGAAATTGTCAGAGAAGTGTAAGGTGTACAAGCAATGATCAAATTTAGATTTCAATTTATAAGTTGAATCAAGAAATTAAGATTAGAGATCAATTAGTTTATCTAATTATTTAAGTCGCTGATATAGATAAATTATATAAGCTATGAAAGGCAAAGTGATTTAGTAACGAAAAACCTTTAAACTTTTGTTTGATATTTTAGTTATAAAATTATTTTACCGGTTTGAAAAGAAAAGTTATGAAATTATTTATTTGTAGTGTTATATATGTTATTTTAAGTATGATTTTAAGAAAAGAATACTTATAATTTTAGGTAGATTCATGAGAATAATACTGAATTGTAGTTTTTTTTAACTTAAATCCGCATATACCCATGCCCCGCCCTACCCCACACCATTTAAAAGAAACACCTATCCGCACCACACCCACATAGCCTAAAACTCGCATCGCTGTGCATAGTCTAAAACTCGCACCACCCGCACTCGCACCACCCTATTCATTCATCATTAGCGAATCATAAGCCTCAAGAAATAGGTGAAAACCAAACTTATTTGGGCTAAAATTAATCCCTTAAGCTATTTGGGGTTTTTGTCAAGAATTCAAGATATTTAAGAATGAAATGGAAGGATTCTTACATTAAACTTGATGTTAATCACTAAATTATTCGTTAATGAAGCTTTCAAATTACACCTAAGACTCAATTTGATGTTACCACACTACTCTAGGGTTTTTTGTTCTCTAAAATAAGTGGCAATACCAAAAACTTTTGCCTAAAGGGCCTTTCTATAAACATAATAGGCCCTCACTTATGGTAATCATAAAAAGGTGATCGAGGCCACTCACATGGTGATTGCACAAGGGTAATCACAATTTCTTTTGCGCGATCGCGCACACCTCAGCATCGGCAACTTGGTAAATTTTAATGTTTTCCAACAATACCTCAGGATTCATTCAGAATCCAATATTCATAAATGAACTATGCAACCACACTAAATTTGATGTTTCAGATGAGTTGAAAAAGTTGTATGTTCAATCTAAGGTCATTTTGACCAAATGTTGGTCCAACACCTAAACTTCTAATTTTTTGACTTTTCAGCCAATAGGTCGAAATGAATTTGGGATCAGTGGGACCTAAACCAAAGATTTACCTACCCCAAAATCAATATTTTAGAGCTGATAGCATAGTAAAAATTTGCATTTGAGATTGTTTTACAGGATTTTTCGCCCAGTGGCCATTAGGAATCAACGAATACTCTTAAATAAGAAATTGCTCTAAAAATCAAATGAACTATCCAGTAACTAAATTATCAGTTCTAGCAAGTCATAAATAACTTGGGGTATCTATGGATAAGCTCTAATGTAAAAAATAACTATAATTTTGGAAAAAGTCCCGGCGGGTCATTACATAACTAAACAAATTATTAGATCTATGAACCTTGATCGAAGATATAGTTCTGTACCAATCACGAATAACCTTAATCTTACTCGGGTCCACCATAATCCAATCCTTAGACACCACAGGCCTAAGGAATGTTACTGAATTGATCCAAAACTCACACTTATAGAACTTGGCAAAGAGCATATTATCGTTCAAAGTTTAAAGCGTAATCCTCAAATACTGCACATGCTCCACTCTACTCTTTGAATACACAAGGATGTCATTGATGAACACAATTGTGAAGGAAGCCAAATAATACCTGAACACAGGGTTCATTAAATCCAAAAATATTGTTGGGTCGTTAGCCAACCCAAAGGACATCACTAATAACTCATAATGACCATAACGAGTACTAAAGGTTGTCTTGGGGATATCTTTGACCCAAATCCTCAATTGATGGTAACCAGACCTAAAATAAATATTAGAAAACACTATTTCAACCTAAAGTTGGTCAAACGTGTTATCAATGCGAAGAATAGTATAACAGTTCTTCACTATCACCATATTAAGCAACCTGTAATTAATACACATACCCATACGTATGAAGCCATCCTTCTTATTCACAAAAAATATAGTATCTCCCCGAAGGGATGCACCCAATCTAATGAAACCTTCGTCAAGAAGAACCTAAAGCCAGGAATTTAGCTTCTTAAGATTGGTAGGAGCCATACCGTAAAGAGCCATAGAAATTTCTATATCTTTTTATGATAATGATCACCTAAATATAAGGGAACAGGTCCTTGTGTCTTTTGGGAAATATATTAAAGTCATATGGCCTGCACAGTTTTGTCATTTCGTGTACCAAATTCTGTAGGTGGGATGTGTAACAGTCAAGTCACTTGGCCTAATCAAATTTATACCCTAATTATTACTCCATTATAAAATGATAATACTACTTCTCAATTGGTTAGTTTTTGCAATATAATTATTCAAGTGGAAAATTGGCAAAAACTCAACTTTGAAACATTACTCAAAATATTGAGTGTTCTAAGTCATTTTTGAGTCTGTAATTGAATTACTCAAGTTATAAGAGTAATGCACTTTTTTTGTTTCTTTAGAGTGCTTAGGTAAAGTTATCTGAGTTCAATATTGGTTAGAGTTAATCAATATTGAGGTGAGTCTTGGTAGAGTTTTCAAGGAGAGCTTGTTGTAGAGTTATTATAAGCTGGTAGAGCCTAGAGTAAAGTTTAGATCGAGTTTGTAATCAATAGGTTAATTATAGTTGATTCATGAGTTCTTGTAAGGGCAAGCCATAGTTTTTCCTCCCTTGAGTAATGAGGTTTCCACATTAAATTATTGTGATCTTTGTATTTCTTATAAATTATTGTTTACTTTTTGCTTTACTACTTTATTACCTGTAACTAACTTTAAGAGACCTGGTCCCTCGTAGTATGGTGCAACCTTCCACATTTCATTAATTGGTATCAGAGCAAGGTCACTCTAAAAGGATCATACCTAGAGTATTTACTTATTATGGTTGCTCCACTTAATTTAGAAGAAGGGAATCTACCCCTAGACTAACCTAATTTAATGGATAGTACTATGGGTAGTGGAGAACCAGGATATTTGACTTTATTATGGCTGAGGACAATGAGCTAATGGATATAATACTTGATTTTCCTTATGTTCCCATTAGAGTAGTCAAAGAAGGAGACATAACAAGGATGGTTTTCAAAAATAGGAGAGTGTTTGATGCTGAAGATCGAAAGAAAGTTGAGAATAATAACAAGGCAACAAAACTACTTATCTGTGGCATAGGACCTGATGAGTATAACAAGACCTCTACTTAATAAAATTCTAAATAAATATGGATTGCATGAAGACGGCTCATGAGGGAACAATTGATATGAAGGATTCTAAAGTGAACATACTGACTATTCAATATGAAACCTTTACCATAAAAAAAAGAGAGATAATTCAAGAAATTCATACAAGACTCACTTCTATTACAAATGATCTATACTTCCTCTTGAGGCCACAATGGTTAGCTAATTTATAAAGTTGAATCCTCCTCCTTTAATTGGTGTGAAGGTGGAGGAGAATTCTTAGGATATTTTGGATAAAATAGAGAAGATATTTAGGGTAATGTAGGCTACTAATGTGGAAGGTATAAACTTTACAACTTATTAGCTCAAAGGTGTTGTGTACCAATGGTATGAGGAGTGGGATTGAGATGGAGGTGATGTAGAGGAGTCATCCTTATGGGATGCCTTTTCTAGTGCTTTTCTGTATCATTTATTTTCTCAACAGATGAGAGATGAGAAGATGGAGGATTTTGTGAATCTTATGTAAGGGAGAATGTCTATCAAGGAATATGACTTGAAATTTCATTAGTTGTCAAGGTATACTCCTAATTTTGTAGCTAACATAAGAGCGAGGATGAGAAAGTTTGCTTCTAGTCTATCTCAGGATTTGATCTTGGAAAGAAATATAGCTTTGCTAATCACAAATATGAATATTTCTAGGCTAATTATCCATATTCAGTAGGTAGAGAATAAATAGAGAAAATATATGGAGTTCAAAGATAGGCAGGGTAGGAGGAGTAGGTTTTCTAACCAGGGAGGTGCTCAGTCGCAAGATGGTCGGGATGGAGGTAAATGACAAAAAAAGTAGGGAAGTTTTTGTTCCTTCTCAACTGCTAGCACTTTTTTCTTGAGGCAATCTGGTGATTAGCGTCTGCAAGGTGGTGATAATTTTTGGGTACAGGGTGCCAAATTCAGGCAAGTGGGGTAAGTTGGAAACTTTATGCCATTCTTGCCAGTTCTATGGTCATCTTCATCATGGCTATTCTGATGAAGGTAGGGATAAGTGTCCTAAATATGGCCAGCCAGTCCATATGCTGAAGAATTGCCCAGTTGATAAGGGAGTTTTGGGAGTAGTCAAAGCTCTGGTTGCTTCATCTTTTACTCCTAAGCCTAATAGTGTAGCTTTGGTGTCTGCTCCTGCATCTGGTAGTGGCATAGGCCGGAATAGGTTGTATGCTCTTGCATCTTGGCAGGAATCTAAGGCATTGGTTTATATTATTACTGGTATGTTACAACTCTTTTATCGTGGCATGTATTGTCTTCTTGATCTGGGGTCCATTCTTGGATTCTTTTTCTATTTCTACCTCAGTAGGTGACTTAGTTATTGCTAAGAGAGTCTATAGGGGGTGTATGGTATCTTTCGGTGGTAGGCAGACTTTGGTGGTTTTGTTTGGAATGGATATGGTAGACTTTGATGTCATTCTAGGAATGGATTGGTTACACTCTTGTTATGCTTCCTTGGATTACCGGACTCATAAGGTTGTCTTTAGGTTCCCTGGTGAACCACTTATAGAATGGAAGGGTGGTTCCCTAGCTCCTAGGGGGAGCTTTATTGATTATCTTAAAGCTTTGAGGTTAATCTCTAAAGTTTGTCTTTATTATTTGGTCAGGGATAAAGATTCTAACTTGGAAAACACTTTTATTCATTCAGTTCAGGTGGTAAATGGGTTTCCTAAGGTCTTTTCGGATGACTATCCTGTTGTTCCTCCATATAGGGAAATAGATTTTGGTATTGATTTGGCTTTAGACACTCGTCCAATATCTATTCCTCCTTATTGAATAGCGCTGGCTGAGTTCATGGAACTCAAGGAGCAACTTAAGGATCTTCTGTATAATGGGTTTATTTTTCCTAGTGGATCTCTATGGGTGGTACTAGTGTTCTTCCTACGCAATAAGGATGGTTCCCTTTGGATGTGCATTGACTATTGGCAGTTAAATAAGGTAATGATCAAGAACAATTATCCTCTTCCAAGGATAGATGACTTATTTAATCAGTTTCAAGGTGTCAAGTACTTTTCTAAGATAGATCCTTAGTCTAGGTATAATAATCTTAAGATTAGGGAAGTGGATACCTCTAAGATAGCTTTTCGTACTCGGTATGGGCACTTTAAATTTTTTTGTGATTTTATTTGGTTTGACTAATGCTCCGACGGCATTTATAGATTTGATAATAGGGTTCTTAGGCAATTCTTAGATCTCTTTGTCATTGTGTTTATTGATTATATTTTGGTTTATTTGAAAAGTGAGGTGGATTATATTAATCACCTCTGTGTGGTATAGCTGACCTTGAAGGAAAAACAATTGTATGCCAAGTTCTCCAAGTGTGAGTTTTGGTTGAACGCTATGACTTTTCTTGGTCATATTATTTTTATAGAGGGGATCATAATGGATCTGTAAAAGGTGGTTGTGGTTAATAGGTGTCCTAGAACCATGACTCCAACCGATTTTTTGAAATTTCTTGGGTTTGGCTTGGTATTATTAGGGATTTTTGAAAGCTTTTCTATGATACCTTCTCTTTTTAATAAGCTGACTTAGATAAAAGTAAAGTTTTCTTGGTCGAATGCTCGTGATGGTAGTTCTGAGAAGTTAAAAGATAAGCTAACTTTGTCTCTGTTTTTGACATTACCTTAGGGTAGTGAGGCGTTTGTGGTTTATTATGATACAACTCGGGTAGGTCTTGGTTACATCTTGATGCAACATGTGAAGGTGATTTTTATGCTTCTAGGCAGTTGAAGGTGCATAAGAGGAATTATCCTATTCATGATTTAGAGTTGTTGGTCATTGTTTTTGATTTGAAAATCTGGCGGCATTATCTACATAGAGTGCATATAGATATCTTTTCTGATCATTAGGGTCTACAGTATGTGTTCACTCAGAAAGAGCTAAATCTCAGGTAGAGGAGATGGTTGTAGCTTCTCATGGACTATGACATGAGTATTCACTATAACCCTAGTAAAGTTAACGTGGTTGTTGATGCTCTTTATAGGTTATCCATGGGGATTTTGGCTAATGTAGAGTAAGGAAAGCGAGAATTGGTAAAGGATATTCACTACCTGGCTAATCTTGGAGTTTATCTTTTGATCTCCGAGGATGGTGGGGTAATGGTACAAGAATTTATTCGGTCATCTCTTGGTGGTGAGGTTAAGGGGAGTAAGTGATAGATCCTATCTTGATGAAAACCAAGAGAAATATATGTGGACAAAAGATAATGGTCTTCGAGATCAGTGACGATGGTACTTTGCAGTACCAAGGGAGGTTGTTCATTCCTGATGTTAATGATTTGCGGCAAAGGTCTTGGCTGAGGTGCATGAATCATGCTACGTTGTACACCTCAGCTCGATGAGGATGAATCATAATCTCAAGAATATATATTGGTGAAATGATATGAAAAGGGATGTGGCTGATTTTGTGGCCAAGTACACGGTGTGTCAAAAAGGTAATGTTAAGCATATGAGGCCTGGTGGATTGTATCAAGAAATTGAATTGCCCAAATAGAAATGGTGATAATTAATATAGATTTCATTACCAGTCTTCCTCGGTCTCAAAACCAATTTGATTCAGCTTGGGTCATTGTGCATAGAATGATGAAGTCTGCTCATTTCTTGCCAGTGAGGACTACCTTTCCGATGGAGGACTATCCAATGTTGTATCTTTAAGAGATTGTGAAGCTACACAGGGTACCTGTTTCAATTATGTTTTATCATGGTATGCATTCTTTATCTAATTTCTAGCGGTCTTTCCTGAAAAGGTAGTGTATAAAGGTTAGCCTGAGTACTACTTTTCATCCGCAGAAAGATGTGCAAGTAGAAAGGACCATTCAGATATTCGAGGATATGCTTTGAGTGTACGTGATTAATTATGGTGAAAATTTGGTTTAGTATATACCTTTGGTAGAGTTTTCTTACAATAATAGTTGTCATTCTAGTATCTATATGGCACCTTTCGAGGCATTGTATGATAGGAGGTGTAGATCTCCTATTGTGTAGTTTAAGCTTGGTAAAGCAGATATGTTTCATTCGAATTTGTTCTATCCGGCTATGGAAAAGGTAAAGGTAATTCAGGATAGTCTTAGAGGTTCCCAAAGTCACTAAAAGTCCTATATAGATGTGAGGTGTATAGACTAGGAGTTTGAGGTTGGGGATAAGGTATTCCTCAAGGTGTCTCCCATGAAGAGAGTAATGCAGTTTGGTGAGATGAGAAAGCTCATTCCTTAGTTTTTTTGCCTTATATAGTTCTGAGGAGAATTAAGAATATTGTTTTTGAATTGGAGTTGCCTTCTAGTTTGAGCATGGTTCATCCAGTCTTTCATATTTTCTTGTTTTGGAAGTGCATTGGTGATCCTTCTTTGATTGTTCATTTGGAAGGGTTGGGTACATCAAATTCTCTTTCTTATGAAGAGGTCTCGATTGAGATATTGGATTGGCAAGTTCATCGGTTGATCAAGGATATGGCTTTGGTTAAGGATCTATGGCGGAACCATAAGGTGGAAAAAGCTACATGGGAAGCGAAGGAGGTTATGAAGTCCAAGTATCCGCATCTATTTTCTGCTCCTGGGATTCGTACAGAAGGTATGTGTCTTCTACACATCTTTATTTTCTTAGTTTGTTAACGTAAATACTAATATCTTTGACTCTTTTTTTCAAACTTTTATAAAGATTGGAAATATATATGATAATTCAAATGACTCGTGCGTGTGGTTACCCCTACCTTGTCTATCATTTAGGTACAAATGTTCCTAGTAGGTAAGACTATAACACCTTGGTTTAGAGCCTTTGAAAAATTCCTGAATCTCTAGCTTCATGTCATGATATGACTATGGGGTATGAGTCATACAATCGGGTACTTGTTGTATAGTCTAGTCATATGCTAACTAGTATTGGTTGGCAGGATGGATTTTGGTTACTGGATTGAGTATGAGTTGTATTATTGGATATGTCTTATATTTCATTCATTTAACCTTAGAATTAATGGCTTAGGTTAGATTTGAGTACGACTGGCTCACCATGAGCCATAAGTCAGGGTACAAGTCATAGTACGGACTCGTATGATGGATAATGTCCAATCCTCTTGGGATTCTATTCTTCTAGGGGTATGGTTTATGGGTACTAGTTGTACACTTGAATATGACTTGTTTTTGGGTGTGTTTATCTTGGACAATGTTTGGTCCAAGGGGGGAGGCCTAAGGTGTGAGAGGCGAGTACTACTCATACAGTTGGGTATGACTCGTAAGGGTCAGTCGTACCCTATAATGGGAATTTAATGCAGTTTATGTGAGGTCAATATGAACATTTCCCCACTTATCCTAATAAGGTCCCACGGCTTATATTGCCCTTGGGAGGTTATTTTCCCTGTTATTCTATACTCAAAACATTTAGAAAACACTCTTAAACCCTTTCTAGAGTTCTAAGGAAAGGGATATTAGGGTTTCATCTCAAGGATTGGTTTGGTACTTGTCTTGGTGATTTCACTACATCATCATCTTGGTTTAAGTCATATTTTTTTCCCTCAAAGTTATTTCTAACTGAAGGCATGGTTTTATGCAATGTTTTCATGATTTGAATATTGTATGATTTTGGGCTTTCAAATATAATTTGGGGTTTTTGGTTATGAAAGGTTGGTTATGGTTTTTCCATGTTTTAATTATTCTTTTATATTCATTAATGGTGGTTTTGGATAATTGGTTGCATGGGAATGGTTAATGATAATTGGAATTGTTTTTGGAAATACTACGCCCCCAATATGTTTGATAAAATGCCTACAACAATGTTTTGACTATATTATTGGATTTTCAATGGAACTTATGCGTGGTTTAAACTTGGTAAAGGAATCGTAAATAATATGAATGGTTTAGATGGTTTTGGAATGGTTTGTCTTAATAAACACACTTGTAAAGTACATGGGAATCCCCCAAGTTAATTGGATAATATGATCTATGGGTACATGGGAGTTCCTTGATCTCAAAAAGGTTTGGATAAGGACAATACTTGTAAGTTATAGTCAGTATGGTGATACCACTACTAATAGGCTTGGTTTTTAATAAATGGATAAAGGTTTAGTTATTTGGTAATGGTTTTTATTAGGCTTAAAGGGGAATATGTAGCAAAGTCGTGGAAAGTGGAGGTCCTGGGGGACCTAAACTAGAAACTTATATTTGCCGATATGAGGTTGGTCCTAGCGACCCTATGCATAATGTCACACTTTATATTCTGGGGGATGTACTAGTTATCCTAGGTTATTTTCTCAAGTCAGGCCATTTCACTTATTAGGGCCCTTTTAGAAGGGGGAGCTATACCCATATAGCACGTGGGTTGTTTAGGATGGAAAATCTGCACAGCCTAGGTAAAGCTTTTAATGGCATGCTATACCAAGATCCCTTTCTCGGCATGATTATATATATATGTATGGTTGTATGCATTATGGATGGTTTTACATGGTTTTATTAATGGCATTATTTTATCCTTTTCCTGAGTTCATTCTATCACTCATTCGGTAACCCATCTTCGGGTGGCTGTATTCCCATGTTATGCAGGAACTAGCCATTCTTCTTATCCTGGCTAGCATTTGGACATTTGGGGGTCAGCTTTCCATTGAAGTGGTGAGCTTCCATCTGTTCAGAAGGCTCTATTTCATAAATGTTATTTCATACTTTGGTTTACCTATGGATTTTTGTTTTGGATATGGTTAGGGGCAGGTCCTAACCTAATTTTATTACTCTTTTTGTTAGAGGCTTTGTGGTATTTCTATGGGTTGGTATGGGAGGGATGGGTATTAGTGTCAGCCTTACTATTAGTATTATAATAAGGGCTGACATCATGGAAAATAATTTCTCACTATTACATTATCTTTTATTTTAGGATTATTTAATTATGTCTTGGAACATATTTTGTTATGGCGTGGTTTGTGGGACTTGATTTGGTTTCGATTTGACTTGGTATGGTGGGACGGTTGGACTCGATTGGGTCTGTCAAGGTTTTGATCATATCCCAGAGTCATCATGTAAGTTATCACAGTATTTTGTTATATGTTCAAAATTCAGCCAACTCAGGGCAGGCGGTTAGAGGTTGGGTTGGGTCACGGGGGTGGTCTCCGGTCCTGGTCGGACTTGGAACGCCTATTACGACAAAGCCCTAAGTTAGGTCATGTCATTTTTCTTGACTCCTATGGATTTTTTTCCTGGAACATTTCAATTATGAACTGCAATAATACTTACCTTTTGTATATGAATGAATCTCTGTTTGTATGTTTCATCTATATCTTCCTTAATTTTAAAGATGTTCTTCATTTTAGTGTTTAGCAAGTGGCCATGAGTTTACTAACTTGTGCTTATTTTTCTTTTGGTTTACTGTTATCAATTTCCAATGATTCCAAATGGGGTAATACTTAATTCATGTGGTAGGGACTAAGTGTGTGTGTTGCATGGTGTGTAAGGGACCAGGTACTAGGTGCATGGTGGTTAAGGTACCAGGTACCAGGTGCTCAGGTATTGAATTTGTTGAATGTTGGTGAAGCATGATGGCAATGAATAGTGATAGGGAAAGAACCTTGCTCAAGCATGATGCTATATTGATAGGGGAAGTATGGGGCATAACGATAAGGACAACATTCACTAACAATAGTGGTAATCACTCTGACTGAATAAGGTGAATGAATTTGAGAATTTGATGCCCCAAAGTTCTGTGGTTTGTCATCATCAAAAAGGATGAAAATTTCTATATCTTGTTTTGATGATGATCAACTAACAACAAGGGACCAGGTCCCTGGGTCTTCATAGAAAAATATAGTTGTCACATCCCCTACACAATTTTGTTGTCTAGTGTAACAAAATGCGCAGGTGAGATGTGTACCAGTTAAGACACTTGGCCCAATCAAATTTCTACACTAATCATTAGTCCACTATAAAAGGAAAAGAATGCTTCTCAGTTGAGTAGTTTTTGTAATCTGATGATTCAAGTGAAAAATTGGAAAAAACTCAACTTTGCAATATTGCTCAAGATCATTGTTTCTATGTGTACTGAAATATTGAGTGTTCTTGAGTCATGTTTGAGTCCGTAATTGAATTACTCAAGTTATAAGACTAATATCCATTTTCTTGTTTCTTAAGACTGCTTAGGTAGAATTAACCAAGTTCAATATTTGTTAGAGTTAATCAATATTAAGATAAGCCTAGGCAGGGTTGTCAATGAGGGCTTGTGGTAGAGTTATTACATGCTGGTGAAGCCTAGATTTAGGTTCAAATCAAGTTTGTAATTAAGAGGTTGATCATAGTGTATTCTTGAGTGCTTATGAGGGAAAGCCATGGTTTTTCTTCCCTTGAGCAAGGAGGTTTCCATGTTAAATTGGTGTGTTCGTTATATTTCCTGCAAAGTGTTGTTTACTTGTTGTTGTACTGTTAGATTGCCTGTGACTAGATTTAAGGGACCTGGTCCTTGTAGTATGGTGTAACCTTCCACATTTCAACAGAAATAGGTCGGGTTCAAGGCTCAAGATCAATAACAAACTCAATCTCCCAGGCAAGAAATATATCAAGCAGATTGGTAGGGAAAACATCAGGAAACTTTCGAACTATAGAAAAAAGTCAAGCGACGAACTCTCCAAACTAAAATCATTAATGTAAGGGAGATAAGACTCACAACCCCTCGATATAAGTCTCCTAGAACAATATGAGAAATAATCCCCATCAGTTTGTGGCTAACATCTCCCTGCCAAATGATCGGGGGTATGTCGGGCATGGCTAAGGTAATGGTCTTGGCAAAGAAATACATGACTGGATGATAATGAGATAACTAGTCCATGCCCAAAATCACATCAAAAAATACCATGTCTAATATAAAGAGATCAACATGAGTATCAATATCTCTAACTGTCACAACTCATGATCTGATATCTCGATCTACTACTAAAGAATCACCCAGGGGAGTAGATACATATAAAGACACATATAATAAATTCCAAGATAACTCTAACTACGGGGCATAATAAGTAAACATATAAAAGTAAGTGGATCCAAGATAAAATAAATAAAAGGCCAACTAATGACACACCAAAATTGTACCTGTAATAACATAATCCAAATACTTAACTTCGAGCCTAGAAGGTACTACATGCAACTAACCACGGCCGCTACTTGGCTGGGCTCTTGACAGATCTCTTGCCCTACTTGTCTGAGAAACTCCATGAGTACCATGGGGATCATCCCTAATACCATACATACAACCTCTATCTTAGGGATGAACTGCTCTAATAGGGGGAACACTCTGAGTTGCGGTACTCATCGCCCAACGACTAGGGCACTTTCATGAGTAACGTCTAAAAGCTCCATAAACCTAATATGCCCCATGAGCTGAACAAGAATCAGAAGATTATACTGACCTGTAATAAGTACCGTACCTCAAATTACCAAAAGATGAGCCCCTTGAAAACTGACTACTACACTGACAAGGGTAATCACTAACACAACACTAACCTCCATCAGTAATCTGGAGCACTTCCTGAATTGGTCTACTAGGATACTTTGAGGTTTATACGGCGGCTGCAGAGAGTATCTACCTAAGAACTACTAACTCTAAATTAGGAGCTACTATGGCTCTCACTATAACTGCCTTGATACTGATGCCTCTTACGGCTACCCCTTTGGGCCTCGAAATGCATCTCGTTTATCACCTAAGTGTGGTCAGACACCTCAGCAGAAGACTTAAACTAAACAACCAAACTCTTAGTGGACATGCAAAAAGGGAGTCTTAATCCTCAAATCAAACAACAGACCCTCTCATACTTAGTAGTCAAAATAGAAGTAGCATGTGTAGGCAACCCATGAAAATAAGATTCATACTCCAAAACCATCATGGAGCCTTGCTCCAAACTCTAGAACTGATTTTAAAAATGATCCCTAAGACTATAAGGCATGTACTCATCTAACAATATCTCAGAGAATTGATACTCTATATTTAAGGATAACATCCAGTTGGCCTGGAATCAAGATAACCTATTACCAATGCCAAGCTTCCAAGTCCAACTAAAAAGTAGTGTAATCCACACCACGAGTCTAAACATGGCCAAAATTATGGAGCCCTTCCTCACAAGCAATCAGAAACTCATATGCATCCTCACTCAATGCACTAGAAAACCAAGGTGGAGCCTATCTCAAGAGTCTTTCCACAATATTCTGCTTCTCAATAGACATAGAAGGTGGGAAATTAGTAGTTGACCAACTACAGGCTAACTAAATACTTATGTAGCAGTGACCTAAACACTAAGAGTCATAGCTACATGCTACGCCCCTGCCTCAGTACCACTCTTGTAACACCCCAATTTTCTGAACTGGAATGCTACATGGTGCTCATAACCCCGAGGGACCACAAGCTAACCCATGACTAATTTCATACCTATACACTGCATAACATACATGTAATATGTGGAAAACATAAAAAATAGGACATAAGGTTTAACTAAAATAATTATAACATCCATATGGGTGAAAAATACCCAAGATAACTAAAGTTTGAATCAAAACTGAACAAAATCTGAACTATATCTGAAAGCCTCAAAGTACTAACTGAATAAGGTGTTGAAGGAACATGTCTCCAACTATCTCCATAAACTGAAAACTAACTGAAATAATAATTAAATTGAATCATATTGTCCTCGAATGAAGAGGACTCACTACAGCTCTGTATACTAGAATGTGAATGCTACTGCTGGTCTGGAACTTGTGTCTCTGAACCTATGGTGTAACATGAAAAGAAAGCTACATAGCGCAAATATGTCAGTACAACATGAGTACTGAGTATACGAGTGAGGTAGGCTAAATAAAAAGGGTTCACATGCATGAGCAATGCTAACTGACTAACTAATATGAACATGAGAGTGCAAATATACACACAAAATAACTTGAAACATAAATACATAATAGTGGATTTGTATGCTAATACATGATATACTAATTTCTTACATGACTGAAATTATGGTTCTGTCAACATAGGTGACTGTGTTTGACAGTCCTGGGTCTGATGGAACTATCTGAGTTCCATACCATAACTGAATTTGACTATATCTGGCAGTCCTGGTATACTGACATCTAAAGAACTATTTGAGTTATTTTACTGAGATTGTGCCTGAAACTATAGGAGGTAGTTGTTTAACCGATATGCCCTAATAATACATATAGCTAAGTTGGGGTCCAATCTTTTCCCCAACTGGAGGGGTGTCAATACAGTGCCACTGGTAATGACAATTATGAGTGACCCTCATCTGGCAAGTACTCAAATCAGAACGATTGGAACCCTAAACTGACAGGTTAAGCCACCTCATCAACCCTAGTCTGACAGGTTACTATATCTTAACCTACGCTGGCTACGTAGTTCTGAAACATAAGGAAGACAGCTAGGAATCACACCTTAAACTTGAAGGTGATTTCCCATCCTTGGGTTCACTTGGTGCTAACTTCTACTCCCATCTGAAAAGACTAAACATGATTTAATGGACTGTACATGAACTGAATAATAGACTTCCATTGACTGACGAAATAGCACTACTATCTGAGATTTTGCTGAGTTCATTAGATTTTGAAGGTTTCCTGAGTCACCTGACTGACTGAGTTCTATAGATCATGGCTTGACTTATATTATCGAGATAAAGTGACTTGGATCTAGGTAAACAACTATATTTTTCGAGTATGAATACCCCCAGGACTTGATGGAAGAAAACTGACACACATGACAAGACTTGATCACAAGATTTGAGTCCACAATTCATAATATCATACATAAAGTATTTCATACTAAGCATGCTTATAAACAATGTATTGCATAAAAAGGATTTCACGTCACATGGAAGAACTTGAACAACCTTAATATCATGTTCACTGTATAATCATACTAGCAACACATATCAATATCATGGAAGTTCATGTTGAATCATCTTAAGAGTTGACATAGCTTGTAATTTAAATACTATAGGGTCATGGGATCATGATTTTTAGCATTCTAGGTATTTTAAAAACACCATGCATGCACACTTTGAGGCATAGGTCTTCTTAAAAATTTTAATCATCTTGAACCATCCAAATTCATGGGTTTTAACTATAAGCATGCATACATCATGGAAGTCAACTTAAATTAATATCTTAAAGCTTAAAGAATGATCATTAACATGAACCACATCACATAACCACAAGGGAATCAAAGTTTCTCATTTAAAAGCATGGTTATTGAACTCTATGAACAAAAGGGGTCCATAGATGAACACTATGCATACCTGACTCAAGGTTCTTGACGTTTTTTTTTTTAACTTGAAAGTTTTGAAATCCTTTGATTCTTGAAGAGGATTAGGTCTTGTTCTTGGAGATTAAATTTAGAGAGATACCTTAATTTTTGTTTGTGAAATAATAATGAACATAATGGCTAAATTCGGACTCTTCTGGGTATATGTAGGTGAGTGATAAGTGACCAAAATACTCCTATTAAAACGAACTGCAAATAAATTGAATATGGTGTGTGACGGTCCGATTGATGGTCCATCAGACACTTGACGGTCCATCACTTAGCCCGTCAGACGTGGACCAGAAATGGGGTTCACTGGATAAGAGTTGACGACCTGGATGACGGTCCGTCATAACTTTGACGGTCCGTCAACTCGTCCAGCAGTCCTTATCCAGTACGTGGCTCAACTGCCTTGGCTGTGATGGTCAAAGTGGTGGTCCATCACTTATATAGTAGTCCGTTAACTTGGCCATCATACCTGGGTATTTTTGATAGTTCCAAGTAAAACATCCATAACTTCCTCGTCTAATGTTGGATTTGGACAAAATTTGTACCGTTAGAAAGCTAACTCGATTTCCCACGTGATAGAAAGTGAAAATATCAAAAAAAATACCACATGTACAAAGATTGGTTTGCATTTTAAAGTAAGTCCTAGCATCCTTGAGGTGATTTCTAGCTAGGAAAAAGGCACGGGTATTACAATATCTCCCCCTTGAGAACATTCATCCTCGAATTGAACTGATAGAGAGGGGAAACAATAATCTGAACATGAGTAGCTGGAACACGATCTTATGACTGATAAACTGAATGCATTATACTGAACATGCATATCTGATGCACGTGTCACCGATTCATGAATGCATGACTGAGGTTCTCGCAATGAGAATGCATATCTGATGCATGATTATTTACTGTACTGATACATGTATGCATGACTGAATATGCAATGGTACTTGATACCAAATTTGTGATGGAACATGAGCATGAAAAAAAATATCAAGTTGTATTGAATGTTGAACGTAAAACTGAATAAGCTTAAGGAGGACTGTGACCTTGAGCTTGATCTGGGTTGGTGGAGAAAAAGTGAGGGTACTTGGTATGCATTTTTGCTTCTTCTTCTCAAGTAGCTCTCTCAACGGACTGATTTTTCCCATGAACTTTGACTTGAGGGACTTCTTTGTTCCTCAGCCTACGAATCTGATAGTCTAAAATTTGGACTAGAATCTCCTTATAAGAGAGGTTGTCCTGAACATCAATGTTCTGAATAGGAACTACAACTACTGGGTAACCTATGTACTTCTTGAGCAAGGATACATAGAACACTAGATGAACTGAGGCTAGATTTGAAGGCAATTCGAGCTCATAAGCTACCTTGCCGAAGTGACTGAGAATCCTTAAGGGACCAACATAGTGGGGACTGAGTTTCCCTTTCTTGCCGAACCTCTTTATTCCCTTCATGTGAGAGATATTGAGATAGACATAGTCATTGACCTCAAACTCGAGATCCTTTCTATGAATATCCGCATAAGACTTTTGTCGGCTCTGAGCAGCCCGAAGTCTTTCACTGATCAACTAAACTTCGTCTAAGGTGTCTAATACCAAGTCAGGACCGTTGACTGAGGCCTCACTAACATCGAACCAACGGACTAGAGATGTACACCTCCTACCATAGAGAGCTACAAATGGAGCCATATGAATACTGGAATGATAGCTATTGTTGTATGCAAACTAATTCAGGGGCAAGTTGTCATCCCAACTTCCCTTGAAATCAACTGCACATGCCCTTAGCATTTCTTCAAGAGTCTAAATGGTCCTCTCTACTTTATAATCTGTCTGAGGATAAAAGGCAGTACTGAAATGAACTTGGGTAGCAAGACCCTTTTGGAATGCTTTCCAAAAGTGAGAGGTGAACTGTGTACCTCTGTCTGAGATGATAGACAATGGAACACCATGTAATCAGACCAACTCCCTGATATAGAGTTTGGCATAATCCTCGGCTGAATAAGAGGTACGAACTGGAAGGAAATAAGCTGACTTGGTTATTCTATCTACAATGACCTAAACCGAATCATGTTGATTACGAGTTCGAGGAAAACACATCACGAAATTCATGTTCAATTCTTCCCACTTCCAAATTGGAATGGTGAACTCCTGCATGGACCCACTAGGTTTCTGATGCTCTATCTTAACCTGCTGACATGAAGAGCACTTATCCACAAACTCTGCAACATCTTTTTTCATCCCACTCAACCAATAGATCTCCCGCAAGTTGCGGTACATCTTAGTGTCCCCTAGATGAATAGAGTATCATGCACCATGCGCCTCTGAAAGAATTTGCTGCCCCAATTCATCTACTCATGGAATACATAGACGGCCCTGACAACAAAGAACATCATCTCCCCTCGGGAGAAAGCCTCTACTTTCTGATTCTGAACTGACTCTTTTAGCTTGACAAGGTTGGGATCCCTATCTTGCTTTTCTATCATTTCGGAAACTAGAGATGACTCTGAACTACTTTGAACACATACACCACCCTCTAAAGAGTCGACTAAGTGAATGCCTAGTCTAGCAAGCTGATGAATTTGCTAGGCTATCTTCTTCTTACCATCCTCTATGTGAGAAACACTATCCATGGAGAGTCTATTGAGAGCGTCGGCCACAACTTTGGCTTTTCCTGGATGATAAAGAACACTCATATCATATTCTTTCAAAAGCTCTAACCACCTTCTCTAATGAAGATTGAGATCTTTTTGAGAAAAAAACATACTGGAGACTCTTATGATCTGCGAAGACATCTACATGAACTCCGTACAGATAATGCCTCCAAATCTTCAAGGTAAATACTACGGCTACTAACTCAAGATCATGAGTAGGATAATTCTTCTCATGGGGCTTTAGCTGTCTGGAGACATAGGCTATGACCTTATCATACTGTATGAGGATACAACCCAAACCCAGTCTAGACGCATCAGAATAGACTACAAAACCGTCTGAACCATCTGGAAGAGTTATAACTAGGGCTGAGGTAAGTCGAGTCTTCTACTCTTGAAAACTCTTCTCGCAAGAATCTGACCACCAAAACTTAACCTTCTTCTGAGTCAATCTGTTAATAGGAGATGGAAAAAAAGAAAATCCCTTGACAAAGTCTCTATAATAGATAGCCAAACCCATAAAACTCCTGATATCGAATAGAGAGATAGGGCGAGGCTAGTTACTTAACGCTTCAGTCTTCTGAGGATCTACTCTAATGCCATCATTGAAAATAATATAGCCAAGGAATGCTACTAATCTTAGCCAAAATTTATGCTTACTGAACTTGGCGAACAACTGATGATCTCTGAGAGTCTGAAGAACAACTCTAAGGTGATCTGAATGATCACACTCTATGCAAAAATAGACCAGAATATCATCTATGAAGACTATGACAAATATGTCCAAGTACTGCTTGAACACCTGGTTCATCAAGTTCATGAAAGATGCAAAGGCATTGTTAACAACAAAGGACATAACTAGAAATTCGAAGTGACCATACCAAGTATGAAAAGCTATCTTCGGGGTGTTATATTCTCTAAATCTGAGCTGATGATAGCCTGACCTGAGGTCTATCTTGGAGAAATAACTGGCACCCTGAAGTTGGTCAATCAAGTCATCTATCCTGGGAAGAGGGTACTTGTTCTTGACCGTAACTTTGTTGAGCTGACGGTAATCCATACACATCCTGAGAGAACTATCTTTCTTATGCACGAATAAGACTGGTGCACCCTATGGGGATCCACTGGGCTTGATGAATCCCTTATCTAAGAGATCCTTCAACTGATCTTTCAGTTCCTTGAGTTTTATTGGTGCCATTCTTTATGGTGAAATAGAAATAGGTTGAGTATCTGGGAGACGGTCTATGCCAAGGTCTATTTCCCTTTCGGGGGAAATTCTTGGAGAATCTTTGGGAAACATGTCTGAATATTCATTAACCACTGGGACTGATTCAAAACTAGGAGATTCGAAACTAGAATCTTTAATATGCATGAGATAATACACGCACCCCTTAGAAATCATTTTCCTTGCCTCAAGGTAGGAAATAAGATGACCCTTGAAAGATCAAGTAATACCCATTCATTCTAGGATGCGCTCATGCTAGAACTGAAACTGAACTATCCTATTTCTGCAGTCGACTGTGGCATAGCAGGAATGAATCCAATCCATGTCGAGAATAACATCAAAATCAATCATCTCTAACTTTAATAAATCTGCTGACGTGGATTTCTGAAATATCATAACAAGGTAGTCCCTGTATACCCATCGAGCTATGATGGTTTTACCTGCTGAAAAGGGCTCTGCTAAAAATTTTGGGACTGATTCCAAAATTGCCTGCTATGTAAGGGGTAACAAAAGACAAGGATTTACTTAAGTCTAGCAAATTAGAAACATGAACATGGAAAATCTATAACGTACCAGTAACAACATCAAAAGAATTTTCCTGATCCTGATGAGTCTGGACAGCATAGAGTCTATTTAAACGTTGCCCACTAGTAGCACTGGAAGTGGCACCCTGTTGGTTCAGGCGACCGGACTGAGCTGTGGAATGATTTTTCTGACCCTGATAACTTGACTGAGGACAATCTCTCACACTGTGGCCTGGCTTGCCACAACTGAAACAAACATTACTACCTACTCTACAAACACCCTGGTGGTTCTTACCACAAGTTTGACATAGGGTACTAGTTCAAGAATTGCTGACAATGTCCTAAGGTTTAGAGCTGGGTGCTCTATCTCTGAGCTTAGGAGCTGGAGTACTGGCTGAAGACTGACCTGGAGCTGATGACTTGGGACAAAACTGGGAATGATTTTCTCCCGCTGATTTGGGCTGAGTAAAATTAAAACTGCCTAATCTTACTCTCTTATTCTTCCTCTCCCTAGCCCTAACCTTTTTCTCCTCTTTGTTGAACATGGGTCATAAGCCTGGCTAAAGTCATATCACTGTTCAGCATCGCAGATCTACACTTATTTACCATGCTATCATTCACTCCTGACATGAACTTGCTCACCTTAGCCCTGTTGTCTGCAACCACATGAGGGGCATATCTGGCTAGCTGATTAAATATGAGAGAATACTCCCTAACTATTATATTTCCCTGCCTGAGGTTGATAAACTCAAGAACTTTTGCTTCCCTCAACTCTTGGGGAAAGAATCTATCTAAGAAATCCGTGACAAATTTGTAACTGGTATGCAGATAACTCGGTTCTCTGAACAGAAGTAACTCCCATGATGTCAATGACCTTCTGGACTTGGTCAATGAACTCCTGAAGTTCTTCATCAGACATAGACTCAAAGAAAGCTGGAGGGTTCATTTGGGTGAAGTGCCGAATTCTAGCTTCTATGGAATTGGCCACTGGATTGGCGGAATGACTGGTGGTCATTCATTCTAGGCATCCATGGACTGAGAAAGTGTTGTGAATTTGGCTCTAAACTCCACACGAGAAACATGCTCGCCCAAAGGGTCTTCGGGCTGAGGAACTCGCTGGTTTCTTCTCTTTGGAGGCATATTCTGAAATAAGAGAAGAACGAATTAGACTGAGAGTTTAACTTTAGATTATGCTCATTAGCACGATATGAATACTGAGAGAAGGGAAACTGTTCCTAAAACATCTTATAGCCTCCTTTACATAAAGGTAGTGCGCAACACACCCATGTACAAGACACTACTAGATATAGCTTTCAAACTTCCTAGAACTCTATTGAAACTTAGGCTCTGATACCAAGTTTGTAACACCCCAATTTTCTGAACCGGAATGCTACACGGTGCTCATGACCCTGAGGGACCACAAGCTAACCCATGACTGATATTCATACCTATACACTGCATAACATACATCTAGTATAGGGAAAACATTAACAATGGACCATAAGGTTCAACTAAAATAATTATAACATCTATATGGGTGAAAAATACCCAAGATAACTGAAGTCTGAATCAAAACCAAACTAAATTTGAACTGTATCTGAAAGCCTCAAAGTACTGACTGAGTACGGATTTGAAGGAACATATCTCCAACTAACGCCGTAAACTGTAAACTTACTGAAAGAATAAATTAATCGAATCATATCATCCTCGAATAAAGAAGACTCACTGAAGCTCTGTATACTGGAATGTGAATGCTACTGCTGGTCTAGAACTCCTTTCTCTAAACCTATGGTGTAACATGAAAAGAAAGCACCATAGCACAAATGCGTCAGTACAATTGGAGTACTAAGTATACGAGTGAGGTAGGCTAAATGCAAAGGGTTCACTGCATGAGCAATGCTAACTAACCGACTAATATGAACGTGAGAGTGAAAACATACATGTATAATAACTAGAAACATAAATACATAAAAGTGGATTTGTATGCTAATACATGATTTACTAATTTCTAACATGACTGAAACTATGGTTCTGTCAACATGGGTGACTGTATGTGACATTCTTGGTTTTGTTGGAAATATCTGAATTTTGTATTATAACTAAATTTGACTATATCTTGCAATCCTGGTATACTGATATCCGAAGAACTATCTGAGTTGTTTTACTAAGACTAAGCCTGAAACTGTGGGAGGTAGTTGTTTAACTGACATGACCCAATAATGCATATAGCTAAGTTGGGGTGCAATCTATGCCCCGACTGGAGGGGTGTCAATACAACGCCACTGGTAAGGACAGTTGTGAGTGACCCTCATCTAGCAAGTACTCAAATAAGAATGGTGGGAACCCTAAACTGATATGTTAAGCCACCTTATCAACCCTAGTCTGATAGGTTAAGATGTCTCAACCTACGCTGTCTACGTAGTTCTGGAACACAAAGATGAATGCTAAGAATCACACCCTAAACTGGCCTGTGAGTTCCTATCCTTGGGTTCACTTGGTGCTAACTTCTACTCCCATCTGAAGAGACTGAACAAGATTTAACTGGTTGTACATGGACTGAGTAACTGACTTCTGTTGACTGGTGGAATAACACTACTATCTGAGATTTTGTTGAGATCATGAGATTTCAAAGGTTCCTGAGTCACCTGACTGACTTAGTTCTATAGATCATGGCTTAACTGAGATTATTGGGATAACGTGACTTGGCTCAAGGTATACAACTATATTTTTCTGGTATGAATACCCCCAGGACTCGATGTAAGGAAACTGACACACATGACATGACTTGATCACAAGATTTTAGTCCACAATTCATAATATCGTACATTAGGGATTCCATACTAAGCATGGTTATCAACAATGTATTGCATGGAAAGGATTTCATGTCACATAGAAGTACTTGCACAACATTAATATCATGTTCATTGCATAATAATACTAGCAACACATATCAATAGCATGGAAGTTCATGTGGAATCATCTTAAGAGTTGACATACCTTATCATTTAAATACTATGGGGTCATAGGATCATGATTTTTAGCATTCTAGGCATTTTAACAAACACCTTGCATGCACACTTTGAGGCTTAGGTTTTCTCAACAATTTTAATCATCTTGAACCATCCAAATTCATGGGTTTTAACTACAAGCATGCATACATCATGGAAGTCAACTTAAATTAATATTTTGAAGATTAAACAATGATCATTAACATGATCAACATCACATAACCACAAGGGAATCAAAGTTTCTCAATTAAAAGCAAGGTTCTTTCACTCTATGAACAAAAGGGGTCAATAGATCAACACTACGCATACCTGACTCAAGGTTCTTAACTTTTTTTTTGAACTTGAAGGGTTTGAAATCCTTTGATTCTTAAAGAGGATTGGGTGTTGTTCTTGGAGATTAAATTTAGAGAAAAACCCTAGTTTTTGTTTACGAAATAATAATGATCATAATGGCTGAATTTGGACTCATCTGGGTATATGTAGGCGAGTGATAAGTGAAAAAAATACCACTGTTAAAATGATCCGTCACTTAGCCCTTCATACGTGGACAAGAAATGGGGTTCACTCGATAAGAGTTGATGGCCTGGATGATAGTCCTTCACAACTTTGACGTTCCATCAACTCATCCGTCAGTCCTTATCCATTACGTGGATCAACTGCCTTGGCTATGATGGTCAAAGTGGTTGTCCATCACTTATATGGTGGTCTGTCAACTTGGCCATCATACCTGGGCATTTCCGACAGTTCCAAGTAAAATGTCCATAACTTCCTCGTCTGATGTCGGATTTGGACAAAATTGGTACCGTTGGAAAGCTAACTCAATTTCCCACGTGATAGAAAGTGAAATATCAAAAAAATACCATATATACAAATATAGGTTTGCATTTCAAAGTAAGTCCTAGTATCCTTGAGATGATTTCTATCTAGGAAAAAAGCACGGGTATTACAACTCTAATCCATAGACTATTCACCATTAGAAGATGCACTACCAACCAACCAAAAAATTTGAACCAAATCATCCCTGAAGAAGAAATAAATCTTGATGGAGCCTAGATCGATACCTAGCCTTCCACTAGGTAGGGCATAAGAATCTCTGAATCATGAGTGGGAATAGGGTCTCATGAAGGGCTCCTATACCGGTACCTAGCTGGAGATACATATCAAGTCTTACAATGACCTTTGGGCCATCCAAGAACAGCGATAGGATCCCTAGGCTTGATCTCGAGACCCTCGTCTAATGTAGAATTAAAACGTTTCCTATCCATCTTTGAAAGAGTGAAACCAAAGGAATGCTTTAGATACCTAATCAAAAACTTAGCACAAAATAAGTGAAAGAAGTGAAGAATTCATAAAAATATCCTATATCCTTCCAAAGATAAGAAACAAACATCATCATTCTGATCCACGAGACTCTACTACACACTTTATTTTGTACCTATAACCATGGTGAAACCTAGGATCTAATACCAATATGTTACGGCCCAGTTTATGGGTCATGATGTAACCTACTGGATCTTGCCAATAGGTAATCTAAACCATAGCCTGGAGCTGATTAAAATGGGTTAACTAGGTGTGAAAAATGCCCTAAAAGGAGAAAATTATACAATACAATTAATAAAGAAACAAGGCAATAGAAATTTTCTTAAAGGTAACCATAATAAGGAAAAGCATCTAAAGATTTGGTATAGTCAGTACAAGAGCTACTACAACACACCATAAGTTCTAGAATAGTCCATACAATTTGTCTCAAAACAAAACACTAGACATAGATAGATAGAAGGAAAAAGGGGCAACTCTGACTCCAAGAGCATACTATATCTCTTAAATACACCATAGCATGATCCCCAAACCAGCAGCGGCAGCAAGTACTCTAATCTGTACTAAAAAGGTACAGAAGTATATTATGAGTATAGAAACCATGGTTACTCAATAAGCATCATCGATCGGCTGAGTTAAATCATGATATAAGGAAGATAAAATTTAAGATAATATAACTAAGTTAAAATAAAGAGGCAAACCTAGAAGTAACTCCAACCTTGTTGTACATAGTTTAATACATAAAGAAAAACAAACATGAAGATCAAGTGATTATAACTACAAAATTGTCCACTATAAGCCAATAAATACAAAAAGTAAATAATCCAATACAGGCCCTCATAAGCCTGGAGGGTGCAATCAAGGAAAAAGATTGCAAATATACCTGAGACACCATAATTTTCAAACCTTCATCCAATCACTAGAACCCACCCTCATCATTTCTAACTATGAGCACCTCTTCTTACCGAACATAAATCAGTATTCTTATCATTAATAGCCAAACTCAAATTAGTATTTATATAAACATAATAATCATTTTCCAAACTCAAATGGGTAATCCTCTTATCAATATATTAATCAATTTGTAACGCCCCGAGAACCTATCCTGAGACATCACATGCTGCTCAAGGGCACACATGGCCTCAATATAACCCTCTAAACCTATCATTACCTTTAGAACTCTCTACAACATGAATCATCATAAAGTAGGGAAAAATAATCATGACATGAACATACTGAGATACGAAGTAATACGGTTCTGTACAAAAAAATACTGAAATCTCTGTACATGCTCGCACAATAGTCTGACAAAGCCTTTACTTCATAGGACTGAGGAGCCATTGGGACAGATCCCCAACTGACTCATACTAAACTTAAAGTAAATAACCATCTATTAACAAGACCAAATTGAAGAAACAGGTCCTCGAACCATGAGGACTCACCAACCGCAAAAATGTAGATGAAGGTACTCAAAGATCACAGTCACTAATGGGACTGAGCACCTAAACCTATAGCATGAGAAAATATAGAATACAAAAGCGTATGGGAGTCAAAACTTAGGAATGTACTGAGTATGTGAGGGTGGATGTAATATTTTAAATAACATCATAAATGTATAAGAAAATCATACATGCTGACAATAACAACTCTCTTCGCTAGAAATATCTAAAACATCATTTCCAAAAGTCATCAGTAATAACATATACTTCATAAATCTCGTAAATCATTTAACTCAACTCAAACTCTTTGACTCATGACTTAGAGTGACTCGGTATCTCATGGTACTTAGATTATTATGGACGTGGGACTTTCTTATAACCGACATAACTACACCATGTGAGCCGCATGGAGTCCAACATTTTGCCCTCCTAAGGAGAGAACCCCACATTGGCCGGGGTGTTGTACTCTTGCCAGGGAGTACAACCTCAATCTCATTATCACAATCCCATACTTACCCTCTGGACCACAATTATCAACATCAATCCTATGATGGCACGTAGTTTTGGGAAAATACCATATTTCCTGCTTGGTGCTAAATACTCCTCCTAGACTAAGCTCAGAACGCGTTAGGAAATCCACCTTAATCAATATCAGCTCATGGGTCTATCATAGAGACCAAAATATAAGTATATCTCATCTATAAATCATGACCAACTGTGGATTCCTAACTTGACTCAAAATCACAACATTTTTTCTCAACATCAAGTACATTTACTTGTCGAATCATTTTCAAATATCAAAAGCTTCAAGGAAACATCATAGAATTCATTCTTGACTTTGAATCTCAAATATCGATATATATTCAATAGTCAAATTTTTTATGGAAAGGAATAACTCATGACACTTGTCTTAAATCGCTTAGAAATCATCAATACATAATGATAATATACAACTTATGGAATAAATTCTCAATTTAAGAAACATGATGGTGAAATAAACATAAATATCAAACTTATTTAGTTCAAATCTCACAAATTATAAATAAAGAAATTTGGGTGTAAACCCACTTGAAAAATTATGTAAATCAGTAATTGAAAGTAAATCTTTAGGCGCAAGAACGAAAGGAGTGTTCTTGTTCAAACCCCACATACCTTGGATTATGATTTTAGAGATGTAGAAACTTGATAAAAACTTCTTTATAACATTCTTGAGCTAAATTTCTTGATTCCTTTAATTAGGAAAGCTTGATTCTTGGATCACTTTGAATCTGTATGGAAGATTCTTGAATTTCTTGGAAGAAGATTGATTTTTTGGGTTTTGGAAGAAACCCTAATTTCAAGATGTTTCTTCGTAGAGGAAAGGAGAAAATGAAGGGCTATTCTCTCTAGGATATATATAAGATCTTATGGGGAAGAAATGACCAAAATGCCCTTTTAAAAAAGCTGAAATTCGATGAACAGAGCCTATGACGGTCGATCTGCCGGTCCGTCAAGTCTCTTGACGATCCACCAAATCATCCGTCACTCGAGTGCCAAAACAGGAACATTTCGCCTCAACGTGATGGTCCGTCAGGAAAATGATAGATGACCAAGTCGTTCGTCACTCGAGGGCCAGAAATGAGACATTTTGTCTCGACCTAACGGACCCCTTGATGGTCCGTCAACTTTTTGACGGTCCACCAACTTGGCCATCGCATGATGCCCTGAAAAAGGAGTCACTGCCTTGGCTTGACGGGCCACTTGACGCTCCAACAGGAACCTGACGGTCCGCCATAACTCCCTCGCCCGGTGTTGGATCTCAATGAAATTGGTATCGATAGAAAGCTTATTCAATTCTCTACATGACAAAAAGTACAAATTAGAGAAATACTACATTGTTTAAACATCAATCACTTTGGAAGTCATACATATCCACTTAAAAGATAGATTTAGGATTAAGAAATGATCAGGGTATTACAATATCTCCCCCTTGGACACAGTCGTCCTTGAATATTTCCAAATGGGCCAAGAACAAGAGAAAATGAGGACGTATAGCTTGAATGAATCACATCTAAGGGCTCACTTTACTCTAAGACTTTAAGTACTTCACCAAATGCACAAATCATAGATGGAATAACCATATAGCTGAATATCTTAGATTAGGAGGAAATTAAATTAAGGGAATAGTACCTTCAGCTTGATTCGAACTCATGGAGAGAAGATGAGGGTAACTAGCCGCATGTCTGCTTCTGTTTCCCATGTGGCACCCTCGACAGATTGATTTCACCGCAGAACTTTAACCAAGGGAACTTCCTTGTTCCTCAGTCTACGGACTTGATAATCTAGGATTTCAACTGGGATTTCATCATACGAAAGGGTATCCTAAACATCACAACCTTCCAACGGATCAACAACAACAGTGTCTCCAATGTACTTCTTGAGCATAGAAACATGAAATGCAGGATGGACAGCTGATAACTCTGCAGTCAACTCAATCTCATAAGCTGCTTTCCCAACACGATTCAAAACACTATAAGGGCTAATATATCTGGGACTCAACTTCCCTTTCTTTCTAAATCTTTTTACCCCTTTCATTAGTGAAATTTTTAAGTACACCATATCACCAACTTCAAACTAAAGAGCTCTTCTTCTCACATCTGCGTATGACTTCTGAAAACTCTGGGCTGTCTTCAACCTCTCCTGAATTAACTTAAATTTTTCCATAACCTAAAATACCGTATCAGGTCCAATCACAGCAGCTTCACCCACTTCAAACTAACCTATGGGTGATCTACATCTTCTCCCATACAAAGCTTCAAATGGAGCCATTCCAATGCTAGCATGAAAACTATTGTTGTAAGCAAATTCAATCAATGGAAAGTGTTCATCGCAACTTCTTTTGAAATCAAGAACACAAACCCTCAACATATCCTCAAAAATTAGGATAGTCCTCTCAGCCCGACCATCTATCTGCAGATGAAAAGCGGAGCGAAGATAAACTTGGGTGCCAAGACCCTTCTGAAAATCTCTCCAAAACTGAGAAGTAAACTGAGTACCTCTATCGGAGATGATAGACGACGGAACTCCATACAACCTTACTAACTCTCGAATATACAGCTTAGCATAGTCGTCCGCGGTGAAAGATGTATGCACTGGCAGAAAATATGCTGACTTAGTCAACCTGTCTACAACGACCCAAATAGAATTATGATGATGATGATGATAAAGAGGGAAACCGGTCACGAAATCCATATTCACCACTTCCCACTTCCAAGTAGGAATGTTAAATTCTTGCATCATACCACCGGGTCTCTGGTGCTCTATCTTTACCTGCTGGCAAGTTGCACACTTTTCTATGAACTTCACTATATTCTTTCTCATACCATTCCACCAATAAATTTCCCACAAATTGTGGTACATCTTGGTAGCACCGGGATGAATTAAATACCGTGCACCATGCACCTCATCCATAATTCTCTGCCTCAGATCATCAACATCAGGCACAGACAATCTATTCTAAAATCTCAATACACTATCTCCCCCTTGGGAGAAAACCTCCACCTTTTGGTCTTTGACAAACACTTTTAATTCAGCCAAACGAGAATCCATATCCTACTTCTTCTTTATTTCCAAAACTAGGGAAGATTCGGAACTACTTTGAATCCAAATATTACCCTCAGCTGAGTTGAGCAATCTAACACCTAACCTAGCCAAATGATGCACTTCACGGGCTAAGTCCCTCTTATCTTCCTCAACATGTGCTATACTACCAATAGATGACTTACTAAGGGAATCTACCACTACATTGGCCTTGCCTGAGTGATACAACACACTCAAATCATAGTCCTTCAGTAATTCTAACCATCGCCTCTGCTGAAGATTCAACTCTCTCTGAGTGAAAACATACTGTAAACTCTTGTGATCCAATTCTTTACAGCTTCTACATTTTAAGGATCAACTCGAATACCATCAGAAGAAACAATATGACCCAGAAAAGTAACTAACCTTAGCCAGAATTCACACTTGCTAAATTTAGCAAACAATTGTTGATATCTAAAGATCTGTAAGTGAATTCAAAGATGATCTGCATGGGCATTTTCATTCTGGGAATATACAAGGATATCATCTATAAACACGATAATGAACATATCTAGGTACGGTATGAACACCTGATTAATGAGGTCCATAAAAGCTGCTGGGGAATTCGTTAGATCGAAAGACATAACTAAAAATTCAAAATAACCCTAACGAGTGTGGAAATCCTTCTTTGGAATAGAACACTCTCTGACTTTAAGTTGGTGATAACTGGATCTCAAATATATTTTTGAGAAGTATCTTGCACCTTATAGCTGATCAAATAGGTCATCAATTCTAGGAAGAGGGTACTTATTCTTGACTGTGACCTTATTAAGCTGACAATAGTCAATGCAAATGTGCAATGAACCATCTTTATTTCACACGAATAGAATGGTGCACCCTAGGGAGACATACTAGGTCTTATAAAACCCTTATTAAGAAGATCTTTGAGTTTCTCTATCAACTTCTTAAGTTCTGCGGGGGCCATACGATATAGAGGAATAGAAATAGGATGTGTATCAGGGAGAAGATCAATTCCAAATTCTATTCTCTCTATCGGGAGGTACCCCTGGGAGATCTTCCAGGAAAACATCAAGAAACTCATTGACAACACTAAGAGACTGAATAGTTGGAGCCTCAGACTTAGTGTCCTTAACTCAAACTAAATGATAGATATAACCCTTGGATATCAATTTCCTAGCTTTTAGATAGGCTATGAAATGACTTTTAGGAGATATAGAATTTCTGGACCACTCAAAGACTGGCTCATTGGGAAACTGAAACTTGACTACCTACGTACGACAGTGTATAAACGCATAACAAGAGTGTAGGCAACCCATACCAAGAATAATATCAAAATCAACCATGTTTAGCTTAATCAAATCTGCAAACATAACTCTATTAAAAACAGTGATAGGACACTTCTTATATACTTTCTTAGCAATAACAGATTCACCCACTGGTGTAGAGACTAGAAAAGGCTTAGAAATATTTTCAGCACTGATTTCAAAATGCACAGCCACCAACGAAGTCAAATAAGAAAGACTTGACCCAGGGTCTAGCAACACATACATATCGAATGAAATACACAAAGCATACTATTAAAAACATCTGGTGAATCCTCCTACTCCTGACAGGGTGGTATAGCATAAAAGCGATTCTAGCGCTGACCACCTGCAGTACTAGACGAGGCACCCTGAAGTGGAGTAGGACAAACTACAGGGGCTAGATCACTAATAGCCTGACTCTGAGGACGAATATCACGGCTCCCCTGTCTAGCATAAGGCCAATCCCTAAACTTGTGGCCCAACTTACCACAACCAAAACAACCCCTATGATCGACTAAGCACTCACCGAGATTGTCTCTACCGTACATCGAACATGGGGGAGGACGAGTTCTATTACTCACACTATCTTGGGACCTAGACATAGTAGGCCTATTACCCTGCTCTGGCCTAATTCTGATTGTAGGAGTCTTGGATGATGAAGGCGCTGGCATAAGTGAATGACTCTGGAATTGAGGGCAGATCCCTCTAGAAAATCTAGCCTGACTATACCCCTACTTCTCTAATCTAACTCTCTTATTCCCTCTCACTCTATCTCTCTCCTTCACTTTGTCCACTTTAATCTGCAGAGCATGAACCATTAGTCTTAAAAGGTCCATGTCCTTATTCAGAATAGCAGATCTACACTCTTTCAAAATATAACCAGATACACTATCCAAGAACTTACTCATACTAGTTCTAGAATCAGCCATCATACTAGGAGAATACTTAGATAACTGGTTAAACTTATGGTAATTCTTCTTAACTGTCATGGGGCCCTGTCTTAAGTTCATAAATTCTTCTAATTTTGCTTCCCTCATCTCCGGGGGAAAGAATCTATCTAAAAAGGCATCTTGGAATAATTGCCAAGTCACAAGAGTATCATTCTCCCATCTAATCTTCCTCAACATCTTCACCTAATCATAAGCAACATCTTTCATTCGATAAGCAGCTAATTCAACAGTCTTTTCCTCCATCATGTGCATAATCTGAGTGATCTTTCTCACTTCATCTAAATACATTTGCAGGTCTTCACCTACTTTTAACCCAAAGAACTTAGGTGGATACATTTGCATAAATTAACGAACTCGGGCTACAACAGAATTATTCCTTTGCAGAGGTAGAACAGTAGCCTGGGTGTTGTCTTGGGCGTTGGCGGTGACCACCTGGGCTAGCGCTTAAAAAGCTACTCGGAATTTGGCATGGGACACTATCTCACCTAAAGAATTAATGGGTTGAGGTTGTTCGTTGTTTCTATGAGCTCTATGAGGAGATATTTTCTATCATAAGAGAGAAAGAATTAACCATAGAGAGAAACAGTCATAGGCACGATACACTCTTGAAAGAAAGAAATAACTTTACCTAAAACATCTTATAGCCTCTTACACATAGATATGGCGTGCTACACACCAATGATCAAGATTCTATGTAATGTGGCTTGTCAGACTCCCTAGGACTCCTTGAACCTTAGGTTCTGATACCAAGCTTGTAACGCCCCGAGAACCTATCCTGATACATCACATGGTGCTCAAGGCCACACATGGCCTCAAGATAACCCTCTAAGCCTATCATTACCTTTAGAACTCTCTACAACACTAATCATCAAAAAGTAGGGAATAACAATCATGACATGAACATATACAAATAAAATACTGAAATCTCTGTACATGCTAGCACACTAGTCTGACAAAGCCTCTACTTCATAGGACTGAGGAGCCATTGGGACAGATTCCCAACTGACTTGTACTGAACTGAAAGTAAATAACCATCTGTTAATAAGACAAAATCGAAGACATGGGTCCTCAAACCATGAGGACTCATCAACCACAGAAATTTAAATAAAGGTACTCAAAGATCACTATCGCTACTGAGACTGAGCACCTGAACCTATATCATGAGAAAATATAGAATACAAAAGAGTATGGAAGTCAGTACTTGGGAATGTACTGATTATGTGGGAGTGGATGCACTATTTCAAATAACATCATAAATGTATAAGAAAATCATGCATGCTGACAATAACAATTCTCTTCGCTTGAATTATATGAAACATCATTTCTGAAAGTCATCAGTAATAACATATTCTTCATAAATCTCATAAATCATTTAACTCAACTCAAACTCTTTGACTCATGACTTAGAGTGACTCGGTATCTCATGGTACTTAGATCATTATGGAGGTGGGAGTTTCTTATAACCGACATAACTACACCACGTGAGTCGTATGGAGTCTAATTTTTTGCCCTCTTAAGGAGAGAACCCCACATTGGCGGGGGTTTTGTACTCTTTCCAGAGAGTACAGCCTCAATATCATTATCACAATCCCATACTAGGCCTCTGGCCCACAATTATCAACATCAATCCTACAGTGGTACGTAGTTTTGGGGAAATACCATATTTCTCGCTCGATGCTAAATACTCCTCCCAGACTCAGCTCAAAATGCGTTAGGAAATCTACCTTAATCAATATCAGCTTATGGATCTATCATATATGCCAAAACATAAATATATCTCATCTGTAAATCATGAACAACTGTGGATTCCTCACTAGACTTAAAATCAAAACAATTTTTCTCAATATCAAGTACATTTGCTTATCGAATCATTTTCAAATATCAAAAGTTTCAAGGAAACATCATAGGACTCATTCTTGACTTTCAATATCAAATATCGATATATATTCAATAGTCAAATTTTTCATGGAAAGGCATAACTCATGACACTTTTCTTAAATCGCTTAGAAATTATCAATATGTAATGACAATATACAACTTATGGAATAAATTCTCAATTTAAGAAACATGATGGTAAAATAATCATAAATATCAAACTTATTCAACTAAAATCTCATAAATCATAAATAAAGAAATTTTGGTGTAAACCCACTTGTAAAATCATGTAAATCAGTAATAGAAAGTAAATCTTTAGGCACAAGAATGAAAGGAGTGTTCTTGTTCAAGCCCCACATACCTTGGATTCTGATTTTGGATATGTAGAAACTTGATATAAACTTCTTTATAGCATTCTTGAGACAAATTTCTTGATGCCTTTAATTAGGAAATCTTGATTCTTGGATCACTTTGAATCTCTATGTAAGATTATTGAATTTCTTGGAAGAATATTGAATTCTTGGGTTTTGGAAGAAACCCTAATTTCTAGATGTTTCTTGGTAGAGGAAAGGAGAAAATGAAAGGCTATTCTCTTCTATGATATATATATATATATATATATATATATAAAAAAAACTTATGGGGTAGAAATAACCAAAATGCCCTTTTAAAAAAGCTGAAATTCGTTGATCGAGGCCTGTGATGGTCGATCTGATGGTCCGTCAAGTCTCCTGACGGTCCACCAGATTGTCCGTCACTCAAGTGAAAAAACTAGAATATTCTTCCTCGATGTGACAGTTGAAGTGACGGTCTGTTAGGAAATTGATGGACCACCAAGTCATCCGTCAATCGAGGGCCAGAAATGAGACCTTCTGTCTCAACCTGACGAACCCCTTGATGGTCCGCCAAAATTTTTGACGGTCTACCAACTTGGTCATCGCACGATGGCCTGAAAAAAGAGTCACTACCTTGGCTTGACGGGGCACTTGACGGTCCACCAGGTACCTGATGGTCCGCAAGGTCAACCGTCAAACCTAGGCGATCCGACACAGTTCAGTAAAATGGCCATAACTCCCTCGTCTGATGTCGGATCTCAATGAAATTTGTATCTGTGGAAAGGTTATTCAATGCTCTACATGACAAAAAGTAGAAATTAGAGAAATACAACATGGATTAAACATCAATCACTTTACAAGTCATATATATCCACTCAAAAGATGAATTTAGGCTTAAAAAATGATTGGGGTATTACACAATTGGTGAACTTAGGTCGATACATATAATCAATATCATAACCTATAGCCAAACTCGAATCGTTACACATATAATCAATATTTATCACTTCTAGGTATATTATAATTAACGTCAACTCCCAATATCAAACCATCATGATTATTAATTATCACTAATCATCAAGTCTCATAATAAGTATTTTAAATCATATAACGAGACTATAAAGATCTAACAAAACTAGCTCAAGTCTTGCCCTAAGGTGGGCTGAAAAGGCCCTCTTCGAATCCTCAAAATTTATTATATGGTAAAACTAACCTGGACTAAAATAAGGTATATAAATATACTTCTAGATATTAACAAAGTATTAAGTATCCTTTTGATAGAAATTCTACAAAGTAACTAAGCAACTAAGTCAGCTATCCCTAAATTATGATTATAGAATAGCCTAAACGGTCCCGACTGATCCAAGTATTGTCAATCATGTCACCAATACCTCAAACCTATCTAGAATCTAATATAATATAAATAGCATACAAAGAAATATATCAATCAATAAGGTAGGAAAACCTAGCTTACTTGGATGCCAAAGATAGTTCGACGAATTTGCTAAATCATCAATTTTTCCTTTTGAGATGCTTTCACAAGGTTTCACACTATCAAAATTACAATCTACTCATTAAATTGAGAATAACGATACAAGTATTTCACTATTATGCTTTGGGTCAAAAATCACACAAATTTTCCATAAGGGGCCTATTTATGGAAATTGCTTTACTTAAACCAACTCAACGTCCCTCTAGTCTCAAGGAATATTTACCCTCAAAATGGGTGAATTCTAAGCTATATTGGTGCTAAAATCATGTCACCAATTTTTTAGAATTTTTAGATAGAAAGGGAAAAATCTACCAATAAAATGTAGCAAAATTACCTCAAATTTAAAGGGAAATTACGTAATTAATCTTTATTCAAACTTTCAAAAGCGCCCATAATGTTATTCCTAAGCTTTCAGTACTTTAGGGTTTAAAACTCATAATAATGGATGATAAATGGGAAAAATAGGATGAATGGGGTATTAATACCCTTCCTAAGTACACAAGTATGACTTTTGTGATCTATCGATACCTGGCCAAAGGGAAGATATCGTGTTTGTGATAAGACATATCACTTAAGTGATACATGTTCACTGCCAAAGGGATTCACTTATATCACATGAGTGTCATGTTCATGATACTTTCTATCGGTGGACATATCGCTTAAGCAATCAGAGACTCACAAATATGGGTGCACCAGCATAACAACTTAGACTTGGAAATTTCCAAACTCTGCCAGCCCATTAGGATTCATCAAGAATCCCATTTATGCAAATGAATAATGCTACTCTATAAAATTTATTGTTCCAGACTCAATGGTGCAATCAAAATTTCCATCAAAAGTAGTTTCTACTAAAAGTAGGTCCCACACCCAACTTAGAATTTTCTTAACTCCCGATCAATAACTTAAAATGAGCTTGAGTGTCTCGAGACCCAAACAAAAGGTCCACCTAGCCTAAAATTGACATTCAAAAGTTGTTGGTACTATCAGAATTAGCATACAAGATTGTTCAACTAAAGATTTTGCTTGATAGTCAACTTGAACCAACGAAGACTTTAGAATAGAGAATTGGATCTAAGAACAAAAAAAACTCCTCAATAACTAAACGGTCAATCTTAGTAAGTCATAAATGACAAGAGGTAGATATAGGAAAGATCAAACAATAAAAATAAGCAAAAATATATAAAATAATCCAAAGGGTCATTACAATTTTTCATCTATTGCAAATTCATTAACCAAGTTGACTCAAAAAAATATTTCTTTGCAGTGGTTCGATGCTTGGCAGGCAAGCTTTAAAAATCTTAATAAAATATTGACTTCATCTCCTATCTTGACTTTGCCCAAGGAGGGTATGAGTTTTACCATCTTCTGTGTTACTTCAGGTATTAGTTTAGGTGTTGTGTTAATGTAAGAGGTTAAGGTGATAGTGTATTCCTCTCGTCAATTGAATCCCCATCAGAGGAATTACCTTATGCATAATTTTTAGTTATGCATAGTTGTTTTTGCTTTGAATTTATAGAGGCACCACTTGTATAGAGTCCGTTATGAGATTTCCTCGGATCATCATAGCGTTCAGTATTTCTTCACCTAGTGAGATCTTATAATAATGAAGCATCATTGTCTTGAGTTACTTAAGTATTATGACTTGATTAATATCTTTCATTCGAGCAAGGCTAATATTATTATGGATTCCTTAAGCCAAAAGTCGACTAGCATGGGTATTTTTTGACACATGAGAGGCCTATGGACTTAAAGGTTCATTCTTTGGCTAACTAGATTGTTAGGATTGATGCTTCAACACTTAGGTATATTTTGGCATTTGTGGAGGCTAGGTTTTTTTTTGTGGAGAAGATTCAGGCTAATTTGTTTAATGATGTTGGATTGAGAGTGATCCAAGATAAGGTGTTGAGTGGTGAGGTTAAGGAGGACTTATTTGATCCAAATGGTGTTTTGAGGATTGAAGGATGAGTTTATTTACCAAGAGTAGGTGATTGGATTAGATTAATTTTTTATGAGGCTCATTATTCCAGATGTTTCATCCATCTGAAAGTGACTACGATGTATCATTATTTGAGATAGCATTAATGGTGGGGTGGTATGATTAAGAATTTAGCATATTTTCTAGCTCTTAAACTATATGGTTTGATTCAGAGGTTACCTATCTTGAAAGGAAATGGAAATAGATCACTATCAATTTTATAATTGGGCTACCTCATACTCCTCGTGGTTCTGATAGTGATTGAGCTATTATGGATTGATTGACCAAATCTATGTATTTTCTTTCAGTGCTGAGAGGTTGGCTCGTATTTATAGCCTTGAGATAGTTTATCTTCATAGTGTACCATTGTTTGTCATCCCAGATCGAGGCTCAGTGTTCACATATCACTTTTGGAATAGTTTTTTATGAATATTAGAGTACTCGAGTTAATTTTAATAGAATATTTCACCCTAGGCAGATGATCAATCAGAGTGGACTATTAAAGTTTGGAAGGATATGCTTTGCGCTTTGTGATTGACTTTGGTGGTCAGTGGGAGCAGCATTTAGCATTGGCGGAGTTTGCATATAACAATTGCTATCATACAAGTATTGTTATGGCTCCTTTCAAGAATTTGTATGGCAGGCATTGTCGCTCTTCTTTTGGTTAGTTCAATGTTTCTTAGGTTAGACCTCGAGGTACAGACTTACTTGTAAGTCCTTCAATATGGTTTGGGTCATTAAGGATAGACTTTAAGTGGCTTACAGTTGGCAACAATGCTATGTGGATCATAGACTTCATGCCTTGGTGTTCAATATTGGTGATTTTGTCTTATCTCATATGTCACCCATGAAGGGTGTGATGAAGTTTTTGAAGAGGGTAAAGCTTAGAAATGGTATATTGCTCTTTTAAATATCCTTTAGACTATTATGGATGTGGCTTATGAGTTAGCATTGCCTCGAGATTTATAAGTTATTTATCCAGTTTTTTATCTATGCTTTGGAGTTAGATTCTAGACGAGCTCATATCATTCATTGGGATTCAATAAGGCTAAATGAGAAGTTTTTTTTATTGAATAGCCCACCCCAATCCTTGCTAGAGATATTAGATGGTTGCATTCTAGAGTTATTCTATTGTTAAGGTCTAGTGGAAGCATCGATTGGTAGATAAATCTACTTGGGAGATTGAGTGTAATATACATCCTAGTTATCCCCAGTTTTTTGTTGACTTAGGTATTTCTATTTCCCTTAGTTTGAGGACAAACTAGAATCTTAGTGGTGGATGATGTAATTAGCTAACTTTTGGTTATTTTTGTGAAATAATTATTTTTGTGTTATTTAACCATTTTACCCAACTTTATGGTTGCATTATGATATTTCTGGGGTGTGGGGATGATTGGCATAGTTCCCTATTTTTTTCAATATGACTTATACAAATTTATGGTTTTTGGTTGATTGAAAAGTTTTATAGTTGGGTTCATCAATCAACATTTATTGATTTGTGCATCGAATGGCAAAATGGATTGTTTTAGCAGATCCAGAACGTCGATTTTAAGTTGGTAATATGGTTGGTGTGGTTTTACGACTTTTATATCTCATTTTAACTCTTGATTTCAAAAGTTATGAAATTAGGTTTCGAGGGTCAACTCTGTGAAAATGATGTGTTTTCAAAAATCTAATATTGTCATTGAGTCCTAAACACCAAATTTAATAGGTTAGCAAAGTCTCTTTGCATTCTCGATATTCTAAAAGAATTTCGAGGGGTCTGCGAAGACTTGGAATTCTCTAAGTCTCCAGCTGGTGCACCCGCTTAACTAACCAAATTGGTCTGTTAAGCGAACCAGCTGAGAAATTGAGATGTCACTTATGCGACTGTGGGGTTGCATACCCGACATATCTTAAACGACAACAGGATCACTTATGTGACACTCTCTAATAGGTGAGGTATCGCATAAGAGACACCTAGTCGTGTAAGCGATAGTCGCTTAAGTGAGTCAGTGATCGCATATGCACTGCCTGTGTCATTTAAATACCCCACTTTCATAATTTTTATACCATTTTCTAGACTTGGAGCTTGGGTTAAGGTTTTTGAGCATTTTCTTCCATTTCTATGTTTGAGTAGGCTTCAAAACTCCTATTTCAACTCCTTCTTTTTGATTCTATCATTCAAATTTTGTTTAAACATAGAATTAAAGAGGGAATTTGGGGATTTTGGCCCAGAAGGCAAAAAAAATAGTATTCTTCAATTAAAACCCCAATGTTAGCATATTTCTTACTTTGGTTTCTACTATGAGTTCCTTTAATCTTGCAAAATATATTTTTGGAAAAAATTTAATTCTACCCTTCTTTTTGAAAAATCCATCTCGGGGATCTGTTTTGACCCTAACTCAAAAATGATCAATATGGGTATCATTGACTTTATTTTGATGCATAGATTCTATATTTGTATGTTTTAGTTTATTTTGAGGCAGTTTGTGAGGGGGAAGCTTCAGATTGAAGGTCTTTTTAATAAATTTTTGACATTCAAGTTAGGTTATAGCTTAACATTCTTTAAACTGAGTTGGGTAGTTAATAATGATGTAAAATCATGTTATAGGTATGGGTTTGTATCATGAAAAAATGTGTTAGGTTATTTATGTGGTCGTGTGGGGGCCTAGGTGGGTTATATTTAGTGGTTTTTAGTCATTACTTGCTATGTATGCCTATGTGGGGTCTTCTACAATGTTGATGGCCCAATACTGATATATGTATGTTTGGTGACACTCCTTTTTGTTGGAAAAATCTTATATTTTAGGAATTATGCTTATCAATGATATTTTCTTACATGTTTCACTTTATGGTTTCAGGATTATATTGGATTATTAGTGGTTGGTTCATTTGAGTAGATCTTTGACTCACATGGTTGGAATATTATTTGGATACTGGCTATTCTCATATTGGTTTGTTATGGGCATTACATCCATATATAATATTTATTCATAAAACATTGGTACCACCATGGAATGCTGGAAATACTTGCTTTTTTAGATAGAAAATGTGACATCTTATAAAATACTCTATCGAGCTATGCCAAGAGGATTATTATATATTGGTATTGGATTTTAGTTTTATATGGTTAACACAACACCTATGAGTCCTATGTTTTTAGTTGAGTCTGGTAGGTGTGGGTTGATGAACTCCTCATAGGTCCTACTTAAAGAAGAGTTTGGTAGGTGTATACAGAGGTTGTGCGATAACCTCATGCATATCATCATCTTCATCATCATGATCATTATCATCACTTTTATTTCACTTCATATATTTTGCTTATGCAGTGATTCTATTTCTATCTTTGACTTTATATCTATCTATTTGTTCTATTTGTTCCATCTTTCTATACTTGTATTTGATGTACATGTATATTTTCTGTTCATTTCTCTTCATGAATCTGTTATATATGTGTATATTAGAACTGTTAGTAGACACAGTGTGGGCTACCATTTGGGAATTTTTTGATTGCTGGTGACGTGCCCATAGATTATGTCTATATGTTTTATTTATTACTTAACTTTGTAGTCCTATCATACCAATTGAGTAAAAGTGGACCATATTAATCCCTCTTACTCCCTTTTGGTGTAGATTCAGGTATACTTTCGCTACCCGAATAGCTGATTTAGGGTAATTTTGGGAGTACTCGAGGTAGTGGACATCCTATGCTTTAGGAAATGGCCTATTACCTCTTTCTATCTATTATATGTCTTAGTTCGATATTCAAAGACAAAGTTTTAATCCTCTGACTGCTATTATATCTTTTGACATTTGAGATATATCTAGTAGTTCTTACACTCTGACACTAGGTTTTGGGATTTGGTTGGTAACTTTATTATATTTTTGCATTAACTGTATATATATATATATATGTATATATATATATATATGGTTTGAATTTGTTCTAAGGGTCTTACCTTGGTTTTGGTACTAATTTCTCATTTTATATCAGTTTGCATGATAGACTTACTTTTCAAGTATTACCACGATAAGTGTCATCATGACCCTATATTTTTGGGTTGTCACATTTAAAAAAACCAATATTCATGAATCGTATAAAAACTTGTAGTCAATAACATAAATACAATGTTGAAAGAATTCATAATCATGCTTAAAAGCATTTAGAAATCATGGAATATACTTCATAAAAGATGATTTTAAAGTGGGTTAATAAGCTCTTACTTTAATCTTGAATTCATTAAAAATTATAAATATTAGACATAAGGATGAACATAAAAATCAATTGAAGTCCTACATACCTTAATTTCTTTCCAAGAAGTCAAAGAGGAACCCTAATTTGAGAAAGAATCTCCAAGAATTCAACTTTTGGAATCTTTATTGAACTATCTTCAAAATCCTAGGTAATGGCATAGAATTTCATTAATAATCCATAACAAAATGATGGAATAGACTAGGATTATTTGAGGCTTACCTTTGTGTTGGAGGATGATGAGCGGAGAGAAAAACTAACATAGGTCTTGCAATGACTCAGAAAACTAAAAAGGACTTCGGAAAGCTGAATTAAAAAGTAGAAAAAACATGTCACATGCAAGTGCTATAGAAATGTTGCTCCATAAGTGTGGATCACACTTTTTTTGCACTCCCGGACTAAGACATGAGATATGTGCTAGAAGTTCTATAGAACTGTAGCTCACACTTCCCAATGTGTGGCTCACGCTTACCCGGTAGAAGCTCAACTAAAACTTTAAGAATCATATCTTTTTACTCTAAACTCAGATTAACGAGTGATCGGTGGCATTAGAAAGAGGACTCTAAGACATTTAACTCAAATCCAAAGAACTTCTCATACTAGAAATTTGTCTTAACATCTATGTACCAGTATAAATTGATGAGTTTGGGTCTAACTACCCATGTATAATATTTCAAATCTTAGTTTATAAGCTCAGGTTGTTACAATATATTCCTCTTGGGATCATTCATCCTCGAACCAAGACTAAGGATAGAGTGAAGTGATGAATAAACCTACTCTTTCTTTGGTTATAAAGCTTTGTCTTACTAACATAAACTAAACTAGTTCATACAGATACTTGGTAATAGAATAGAGAGTACATGGCAAGAGCATAATAATGGAATTATTAGATAATAATCTAAGACATGAAAGGTTCCATGAATTTCTATGGGAAGAAGGTCATTACCTCAAATTTTATCATCACGAGGAGTGAATAAATATGGACACTTAGATTTCATAGTTTCTTCAGCCTCTCACATAGCTTCCTCAACATCTTCATTTCTCCAAAATAACTTAACTGATGCTACCTCTTTTGTCCTTAATAGTTGAACCTGACGATCTAAAATTTCACCAAAACCTCTTCATACAAAAGGTTTTCATTTATCCCAACCTTCTAGAAAGTTACTACTAGTGATGGATCTCTAATACATTTCTTGAGCATAGATACATGAAACAAAGGATGCAATCTACCAATTCAATATACAACTTGAACTCATAAGCTGCCTTCCCAAACTTATTTACCATTTTTGTAGATTCATATGTATCAAGGATTGAGCTTCCCTTTCTAGGAAAATTGTGTAACTTTTTTCATGGGTGAAACATCTAAGAAGACCCAATCATTAATCTGAAACTCTAATTCCCTATGCCTCAAATTAGAATATAATTTCTACTGACTTTGAGTCGCCTTCAACCATTATATATTCAGCCATGACATTCTCCATGGCTTAATGTACTAGGTCTGCCTCTAGCAAGGAAGCCCCACCTATGTCAAATAAACAAATAAGGGACCTATATCTCCACCAGTAAAGTGCCTAAAATGCGGACATCAGAATGCTAGAATAATGACTATTTTTGTAAAACAAATCAATAAGAGTCAATTGGTCATCTTAATTTCCTTTGAAGTTTATAACACATGCCCTCAACATATCTTTAAAATTTTTAATTGTGTATTTTTCTTTCCCATAGGTCTGTAGGTGAAATATTATTCTAAGGTCTACGCGGGAGCCTAACTTATTATAGTGTGTGCTTCTGGGGGGCGCACATACAGAAAGGAAGTTTGAGATTAATGTAAATGGCTAAAATATCATCTACTTTATATGATTATCAATTAAATAAAAAATTAATTTATGTATCAATCCTTAAATCTCTGACAACTGGTGGAGTGAAATCTAGCTTTGGTATGTTGGGGGATATCATTATTTTCGAACCCAATGCCTATAGTAAGGAAAGAGCTCACAGCCACGTTATTGGGCTTGTCTTATTTATAACCTTAAGACCGCCAAAGATTGTGCTCCAGCTAGTGGTGAAGGAAAAGGGGAAGTGACTCGTTCCTTCCTTGTGGAGGTATTAAAACAGACTATGACGGTTTCGTTGCTTTATATCTTTTGCTAAAGTGAAGATTATTCAGCAATCTAAGCAAGTCACTCTTAACCCTATAGAAAATTCAGATATGCTTTTCAAGAATGACTTCCAAAACTAAAATGCAAATAGAAAGCCCTTATTTGACATGATAGTTAAATGGACTGCATGAAGTTGAACTAGCTGTGGATATACAACTTGGCATAATCTTCTATTGAATCTTTGGTTTTGACAGGCAAAAAGTGGAAAGATTTGGTCATCCTATCTATTCTAACCCAAATAAAATCATGTTTCCAACATGTACAGGGTAAAACTTTAATTAAATTCATATTTATCATTTCCCACTTTCATGTAGGAATGCTAATATTTTGAGTTTTACCCCCGACCCTTTCATGTTCTACCTTCATCTGTTAATAATTTGAACATTTTGCTACAAAGTCTGCAATGTCCTTGTTCATACCACTCCATAAAAATATTTTCCTCAAGTCCTAATACATCTTAGTGGATCTTGGATGAATTGAGTATCTAGAACTGTGAAACTAAGATAAAATCTCACTTAAGATAATAATCCAAAAAAAATCACATCGTATAAGAAAATTATATTATGTGTTTTCTAAAAAATAGGTTACTTGTTTTATGTACCTGAATTTTAAATATTATATTACATAATTAGAAAACTTTTGAATATTAATTCATGATTGAACTCAGGGTAGAGGCAAAGGCTTCAGCAACATAAATATAATTTTTAATTGGAGGTATCTAATATTTTCTATAAACCTAGCTTCATCATTAATCACTTGTGTATCTCGTGAACAAATGTGCATCCGTTGTGCCGTACAGAAATTCCATGTCAGTTGGAATTGATTTTTAAAATAAGTATATTGAAAAACAGGTGTGTGAGGTATACATCAAATGTAAAAGAAAATTAGTTCATGCTCAAACTAATAAAGGAGGATCCTATTCCGGCAAATATGATATTTAAATTCAAATTTGTGGGACATTGTATAAAGTTTGGATAATTTTATTGAAATAGTTTATTCATTATAGAAGGTAACCCTATTATCTGTGTAGTCTTTTTTATTATCTGAAACTTAGGATTATATATCAAAGCTAGCAAAAATTGTGAAACAAACCATAATTGTAAGAGAGATTTCACTAGATGCCTTGAGAGGATTTTAGTAACAAGTTTAGATTGTAGAAAAGGATTTATGGATTTGCTCACTATTAGATTGTTATGTGAGGTTCATTAGATACTGGGAGTTTTCTTGATAATTATAAAAGTTGAATTTCATAACTTACTATTTTTCCTATTGTCAACTCTTTCATGTCTCCATTAATTAATTAATATTTTCTTGTTGTCTTTCATTATATTCTCCATTAATCGGTTCTTTTGCAGGTAGAATGTTGCATATTAATGTATTTATGAAAATACTGAAGTCTATAAGAAAGAAATTTTTATTTTACTTTTTTTACTTGAACAGAAAATGAGTAGATGGTTCTTTTTCTTTCAAAATATTTAACTTATTCAAATCACTAACATAAGTATATTACGATACTAAAATTAACTCAAGATTATTGGCCAAAAACAGTTCACAACATTATAGAAATATTGGGTTATGGGGTAAATCAAAGGAATTGGTGTCTAAAAGTAAACTCTTAACAACAGATCTCTAGTATATTTAATAAAGTTTGCTACTACGCGCATCATGTGTATATTTCATGTTCCACATCAGCATATTATAAGCTACATGGGCATCTAATGTTAATAATATATTAACTTTAAAATCAGAAATGTGTTATTGTTAAACATGTGAATAAATTATACATCTAAAGTAAAAAGAAATTTGTGCAAGCTCAAAATAATAAAGAATGACTTATTTCAGCAAACTTAATGAATAAACTCAAAAATATTGGATAAGTTTAAACATGGGGTACTTGGTTCTTTATATGGTTTGTTGAATACAGAACATAACCTATAATTTATGTAGTCCTTATTATTAGCAAAGAAACTCAAAAATGATTTGATAAACTCGGGGCTACAGACCAAAGCAATAAAGCTGAATCTCAAGAGAGATTTCACTAGAATTTTTTAGGGGATATCAATAGCGAGTTAAGCTTGTTGGAAAAAATATATTTTTTCTCCAAATGATTTATTTACAAGGCTTTTTAAGATAATAAAAATGAGACATGATTCTTTCCCTTGCTATATTTATAACTTATTCATATCACTAAAATCATTTTAATGTTGTACTAAATCTACCTTAAGATAATCATCCAAAAAAATTCACATTGTAAAATAAAATTATAGTATGTGTTTATTTAAAAAATGGGTTACTAATTTTATATATATGTATTTTAAAAATTATATACATAATTATACAATTTTTAAAAATTTATTTATTATTGAAATCAGGGGTGAGTCAAAGGGTTTAGCAGCATATACTAAAATCTTAATAAGAGGTCTCTGATATATTCTATAAGCTTAGTTTAATCATTTAGCACAAGTCTATCTCCTGCAACTGACGTGCATCACTTGTGCCTCATAGAGATCCCATATAATTCGGTATTGAAATTTAAAATAAAATATATATTGTTGTTAAATATGTGTGACGGATATATACAAATGTAAAAGGAAATTATTACATGTTTAAAATGTTGAAGGATGATCCCACTCCAACAAACATGATAGTTAAATTAAAATTGTAGGACACTATTTAAAATTTATATAATTTGTTCTTGAAAAAGTTTATTGATTATAGAAGGTAACCGTGTGATTTCTGTAGTTCTTGTTGTTACCTAAATCTCAGGGCTACATATTAAAGCTAGCAAAGTTTTAAAAAAGAAAAACTAAATTGCAAAAGAGATTTCACTAGAAGCCTTTAGATGATTTTAGTAAAGAGCTTAAATTGTAGAAAATGATTCATGGGCTTTCCCATTATTGGATTTTTGTGTGAGGTTCGTTTGCTACTGAAACTTCTATTAATAAGTTTAAAACCTCAATTTTATAACTTAATACTTTTCCTATTTCCATCTCTTTCATCTCTTCACTATTTAATCCATTATCTTGTTTATTAGATTTTTTATTTTCTAAAATTCCCTCATTATATTCTCCATTCAACAGTTCTTTTATAGGTAGAATGTTGCATATGATTATATTTATGAAAATGTGGAAGTTCATAGAGAAAGGAGGAAATTTATTACTCTTGTTACTTGAACAAAAAATGAGTAGATTGTACTTTCTCTTCCTGAATATTTTAACTATTCAAATTACTTAAATAAGTATATGATGATACTAAAATTCACTTTAGATTATCACCCAAAAAAAATCATAACATTATAGAAATATTGAGTTTTGAGATGACTAAAAGGAATTGATGGCCTAAAGTAAACTCTTAATAAGAGGTCTCTAGTACATTTAATAAAACTAGCTTAATCGCGCGTGTAATTTTTTATTATTTAAAATTAGATGATTTTATCTATTGAGAAAGTCATTAATGAAGTGAAAAAGTTCAAATAACTTTTTAAAGATCTTTCACACTTTAATATAATAATGTAAATATAACATATATTTTATTGTAAGCACACATATATTTTACCATCAGAAGTTTAAGTGGTTAATGTATTTTAACTTTTGTGTTTATCAGTACCTCTTTTCCTTTCTGCTAGAGGCTAACAGAGATGCATCGATTTGAAGAAAATTTGTAGTATGATTATATTTTTCTATATTTTTTTTTCTTTCTTAAAAGTCAAATCTTTAGAAATCATGATTACTTATTTAAAAATTTTAAAAATTTAGAACTTAATATATTTTTCTTATTATAAAGCTTTCATATTTACTTCTAGATATATCAAACTTCTTACAATCCACTTTAGTTTATTTAGAAATTTTAAACTAGAAAATAAGGTATTAGTTATCATTAATTCTGATGGCTTCTAATAAGGAAAGATTTTATTATAAATATTTAATTAATTTCAGCTCTTAAATATTAGGAAAATAGTGAAAAGATAATTTTCTCTAAAGTGGAGACTTTAATTTTAATGAAGAGTAAAAAATTCTAATATTCAAATACTGAAATTTAGATATTCGAAAGTACAAAAATAACTCTTGAGTAATTACAATCTTCTTGTGTCAGTATGATAAAAGAATTTTTTAAAATATTAAAAAAAAATATATCCTTCTTAGAATTAATAGTGATTATAAAGTGTTCTTGCAATACTTCTATTTTCTTTTTTACTGTCATTATTTGGCAAATCCTATGCTGATATACATTCTAGTTTTATCAATCACTACTAAAAATAAGGTTATTCTTGATTACTTGAGATGGATCCTCCATAAGTTTGTGGGCCAGGTCCTCATACGTTAAGGACTATTGACGATACATACAAATAACAATATAATAACAATAGCGGTAAATGTAGCCACGATCCTCCACTAGGATCTAGCATATTTGCAATTCATCAACACATGATGCGAGCTTTCATATTGATATATCCTGAAAAGAAGTTATAGAAAATATTTATTCTAGGAACGTGAATATATCCTGGTAGGAAGCTACAAGAAATAATTCTTCTATGATTCTTTTTCACATAACCAAGAAAAATACTTACCACATATTTTAGGAATTAATGAAAAAAATATTAGTTGTACTTAATTATGATGACTTCTAATAAGGAATTGATGAAAGAAGTATTAGTTGTCATTAATTATGATGACTTCTAATAAGAAAAGGTTTTAGCTTAAATATAATTAATTAATTTTCAGCTATTAAATACTAGAAAAAAAGAGTGAAAAAATAATTTTATCGAAAGAAAAGACTTTTAATAAAGGAAAAAAAGATCAAACAACATTTATAAGGCCCTTTACACCTTTAATATATTGTATATATAGATTAACTTTTGCATGCATCACTATTTCATGTGCCGCAAAAGCATATCATGAGCTTCACAGTCATCCCATGCCAGTTAGTATAGTTACTTTAAAATCACATATATATATTTTTAAAACATGTGAATAATTTTACACCTAAAGTAAAAGAAAATTTTTGCAAGCTCAAAATGTTGGAGGATGACTTATTTAAAAAAACTTGACAGATAAACTCAAAATTATTGATAATATTTAAACAGGGAATACTTGGTTCGTTATATAGTTTGTGGAGTAAGAATCATAACCTTGTATTTATGTACTCCTTTTTATTACCTAATAAACTCATATATGTCTTGATAAACTCAGGGCTACAGATCAAAGCAAGAAATTTTTTTTAAAACAAACCTGAATTGCGAGAGCGATTTCACTAGAAAACTTGAGGGGATTTCACTAGAGAGTTGAGCTTGTAGGAAAAAAATTATTTTTGGTCCAAATGGGTGTTAACGGGAAGCTTCATTAGAGACTGGAAATGAGGAGATTATTTCTTCTCTTGCTATATTTATAACTTATTCATATCACTAAAATCAGAATAATGTTGTTAAAAATCTCACTTAATATACTCATCCAAAAAAGTCACATTGTAAAAGAAAATTATATTATGTGATTTTTTAAAAAAAAATAGGTTATTAATTTTATGTAAATAAATTTTGAATATTATACTACATAATTAGACTACTTTTAAATACTATTTTATGGTTGAACTCAAGAGCAAGTCACAGAATTCAGCGGCATAAACATAAATCTTGGTAAAAGGTCTAATATGTTCTATAAATTTACCTTCATCATTAATCATATCTATCTTGTGCAACTAATATGCAACCTTTGTGCCTAACGGACATCCCATATCAATTGGTATTCATATTTAAATATAAAATATATTATTACATAACATGTGTTTAAAGTATACATCAAATGTTAAAAAAAATTAGTGCATATGCAAAATGACGAAGACGTATCCAATTTCGAAAAAATAAGATAGTTAAATTCAAAATTGGACGTTGTCTAAAGTTTGGATAATTTTTTCTTGAAATACTTTGTTGATTATAGAAGGTAACCCTATGATCTGTCTAGTCCTTGTTGTTACCTAAAACTCAGCTACATATCAAAGATAGTAAAATGTTTTAAATAAATATAAATTGGAAAAGATATTTCACTAGAAGCCTCAATATGATTTCATTAAGGAGTTTGAATGGTAGATTTATGGGTTTGCTCATTATTGGATTTTTGTGTGAGGTTTGTTATATATTGGGAGTTTTCTTGATAAGAATAAAACTTCAATTTCAGAACTTAATATTTTTCCTATTGCCATCACTTTCATGTCTCCATTATTTAATCCATTATCTTGTTCGTTAGATTTTGAATTTTCTTGACTTTCCTTGTTATATTATCCATTCAACAATTTATTTGCATGTAGAATATTGCATATGATTATCTTTTTGGAAATGTTGAAGTCTATAAAGTAAGATAGATTTTATTATTTACTTTTTTTTACTTTAACTGAAAATGAATAGATCGTATGTTCTCTTCCTGAATATTTAAATTATTCAAATCACTAAAATAATTATATTACAATTGTAAATTCAGTTTAGATTATCACCCCAAAAAAGTTCAAAATATGATAGAAATATTGAGTTCTGGGGTGACTCAACGGAATTGGTGGCCTTAAGTAAAATCTTAATAAGTGATCTCTAGTACTTTTAATAAAATTAGCTTTTGCATGCATCACATGTGTATTTCATGTGCCGCACAAACATTCCGTGAGCTGCACGGACATACCATTTCAATTAGTATAGTTACCATAAAATTACATATATATTATTGTTAAACATGTGAATAACATCTAAAGTAAAAGAAAATTTGTGCAACCTCAAAATTCTGAAGGATGACTTAGTTCGATAAACTTAATAGATAAACTCAAAATTATTGATAATGTTTAAACATGGGATACTAGTTTATTATATAGTTTGTTTAGTTGAGAAACTAACATATGATTTAAGTAGTCCTTGTTATTACTTAATAAACTCAGAGTTATAGATGAAAGCAAAAAAAAATTTTGAAACAAATCTAAATTGCAAAACAAATTCCACTAGAAGACTTTAGGGGATTTCAATAGCGAGTTCAGCTTGTAGGAAAAAAATTATTTTTGTTCCAAATGGGTGTTTATGGGAGACTTCATTAGAGACTGAAAATGATGAGATGATTCCTTCTCTAGCTATATTTAAACTTATTCATATCACTAAAATCGGTATAATGTTGATTTAAATCTCACCTAATATAATCATCCAAGAAAATTCACATTGTAAAAGAAAACAATATTATGTGCATTTTAAAGAAGAGTTATTAATTTTATGTAAATGAATTTTAAATATTATAATACATAATTAAACTATTTATAAATATTAATTTATGACTGAACTCGGGTCGAGTCAAAAATTTTAGCAACATAAACATAAATCTTAATAAGAGGTGTAATATATTTTATAAACTTAGTTTCATCATTAATCACATGTGTATCTCGTGCAACAAACGTGCATTTTTTGTGCCTCATTGAAATTCCATATCAATTGATATTGATATTTAAATTAAATATATATATTATTGTTAAACATGTGTGTGAGATATCTATCAAATGTGAAAAAAATTAGTGCATGCTCAGAATGATGAAGAAGGATCCTATTCCGACAACATGGTAGTTAAAATCAAAATTGTAGGATATTTTTTAAAGCTTACACTTTTTTATTAAAATAGTTTTTTGATTATAAATGGTAACCCTATGATATCTGTAGTCCTTGTTGTTACCTAAAAATCAGCGCTACATATCAAAGCGAGCAAAAATTTTAAAATAAATCTAAATTGCAAAAGATACTTAACTAGAAGCCTCGAGAGGATTTTAGTAACAAATTTGAATTGTAGAAATAGATTTATGGGTTTGCTTATTCTTGATTTTTGGTGTGAGGTTCTTTCGATATAGGGAGTTTTTTTTTTAAGTATAAAGCACCAATTTTAAAACTTAATACTTTTTCTATTGCCATCTCTTTGACGTCTCCATTAATTAGTCCATTATTTTATTTATCAGATTTTGGATTTTATTGACTTCCCTCTTTATATTCACCATTCAACAGTTATTTTGTAGGTAAAATATTTCATATAATTACATTTATGAAAATTTTGAACTCTATAAAGAAAGAAAGAATTTTTTCACTCTTTTTACTTGAACTAAAAAAAAGTAGATTGTACTTTCTCTTCTTGAATATTTAAATTATCCAAATAACTAAATCAATATATTATGTTACAAAGGTTCACTTTAGAGTATCAGACAAAAAAAGTTCAGAATATGATACAAAAATTGAATTCATGGGAGACTAAAAGGAATTGGAGGCTTAAACTAAGCTCTTAATAAGAGGTCTCTAGTAAATTTAATAAAATAAGCTTCTGCATGCATCACATTTGTATTTCATGTGCCGCACAAGCATACTGTGAGCTACACAAGCATCCCATGTCAATTAGTATAGTTACTTTAAATCATATATATTTTATTGTTAAACATATGAATAAATCTTACATCTAAAGTAGAAGAAAATTTTTGCAAGCTCGAAATGCTGAATGATGGCTTATTTTTATAAACTTGATAGATAAACATAAAATTATTGATAATATTTAAACATGGGATTCTTGGTTCGTGATATAGTTTGTTGAGTATAGAACATAACCTACGATTTATGTAGTCCTTGATATTACCTACTAAACTTATATATGACTTGATAAACTCAGGGCTACAGATCAAAGATAGAATTTTTTTTGAAATAAATCTAAATCGCAAGAGATATTTCCCTAGAAGGATTAAGGTGATTTCAATTGCAAGTTGAGTTTGTAGGAAAACACTTGTTTTTGCTTCATATGGGTATTGATAGTATGCTTAATTAGAGACTGAGCATGAGGAGATGACTCCTTCCCTTTCTATATTTACAACTTATTCATATCACTAAAATCAATATAATGTTATTTTAAATCTCGCTTAATATAATCACCCAAAAGAATTCACATTGAAAAAGAAAATTTTAGTATGAGCTTTTTACAAAAGTAGGTTATTAATTTTATGTAAATAAATATTAAATATTATATTACATAATTAGAATAATTTTAAATATAATTTATAATTGAACTTAGGGGTGAGTCATAGAGTTTAGTGGCATAAACATAAATCTTAATAAGAGGTCTATTGTATTCTATAAACTTATCTTCATCACTAAAACCATGTGTATCTCGTACAACTGACGCGCATAATTTATGCCTCATACAAATCTCATATCTCGTATTGATATTTAAATAAAATATATGTTATTGTTAAACATATGTGTGAGGTATACATCAAATGTAAAAGAAAATTAATGCATGCTAAAAATGACGAAGAAGGATCTTATCTCAAAAAATATGATAGTTAAATTCAAAATTGTATGACACTGTTCAACGTTTGAACACTTTTTTTCTTGAAATAGTTTTTTTACTATAGAAGGTAACCCTATGATTTTTGTAGTTCTGGTTGTTTCTTAAAACTCAGGGCTACATATCAAATCTAGCAAAAATACTGAAATAAATCTAAATTGCCACAAATATTTTACTAGAAGCCTCAAGAGGATTTCAGTGACGAGTTTGAATTGTAGAGAAGGATTTATGGGTTTGCTCATTATTGAATTTTTTTGTGAGGTTTGTTAGATATTGGTTTTTTTTTATAAGTATAAAGCCTTAATTTCAGAACTTAATATTTTTATATTGCCATCTCTTTAATGTCTCCATTATTAATCCACTATCTTGTTCATCAGATTTTAAATTTTCTTGACTTCCATCATTATATTATCCATTTAGTAGTTCTTTTACAGATAAAATGTTTCATATGATTATATTTATGAAAATGTTGAAGTCTATAAATAAAGAAAGAAATTTCTACTTTTTACAGAGAACTAAAAATCAGTAGATTGTAGTTTCTCTTCCTGAATATTTAAATTATTCAAATCACTAAAATAAGTATATTATTGTTGTAAAATACACTTTAGATTATCATCCAAAAAATTTTCCCAACATGATTGTAATATTGAGTTCTGGGGTGACTCAAAGGAATTAGCGGCATAAAGTAAACTCTTTTACGTGCATCACATATGTATCTCATGTGCCCCACAAGCATACCATGAGTTTCACGGGCATCCCATATTAATTAGCGTATTTACTTTATAATTACATATATATTATTTGTTAAACATGCGAATAAATTTTACATCTAAAGTAAAAGAAAATATTTGCAAGCTCAAAATGTCGAAGGATGACTTATTTTGATAAACTTGATAGATAGACTCAAAAAATATTGATAATGTTTAAACTTTGGATCATTGATTCGTTATATAGTTTGTTGAGTACAGAAGATAACCTATGATTTCTGTAGTCCTTTTTATTACATAATAAACTCTGATATGAGTTAATAAGCTAAGGGCTATAGATCAAAGCAAGAAAACTTTTTGAAATAAACCTGAATTGCAAGAGATATTTCACTAGAACACTTGAGGAATTTCAATAGCTAGTTGAACTTGTAGGAAAAATATAATTTTGCTCCAAATGGGTGTTGATGGGAGGGTTCATTGGACATTGAAATGAGGAGATAATTCCTTCTCTTTCTATATTTATAACTTATTCATTTCACTGAATCAGAATAATGTTATTTTGAATCTCACTCAATCTAATCATCCAAAAAAATTCACATTGTAAAAAAAAATTATATTATTTGCTATTTAAAAAAATAGGCTATTAATTTTATGTAAATGAATTTTAAATATTATATTACATAATTAGACTACTTTTAAATATTAATTTATAATTGAACTCAGGGGTGAGTCATAGAGTTTAGTGGCATAAACATAAATCTTAATAAGAGGTTTATTATATTCTAAAAACTTAGCTTCATCACTAAAAACATCTGTATCTCATGCAATTGACGTGCATACTTTATGCCTCATAGAAATCTTATATATGGTATTGATATTTAAAAGAAATATATATTATTGTTAAACATATGTATGAGGTATACATCAAAGTTAAAAGAAAATTAGTGCATGCTTAAAATGACGAAGAAGGATCTTATTCCAGAAAAAAACATGATAGTTAAATTCAAAATTGTAGGACACTGATCAAAGTTTGAACACTTTTTTCTTGAAATAGTTTGTTGATTATAGAAGGTAACCCTATGATTTCTGTAGTCCTTGTTACTTAAAACTCAAGGCTACATATCAAATCTAGCAAAAATACTGAAATAAATCTAAATTGCCATAAATATTTCACTAGAAGCCTCAAGAGGATTTCAGTGACGAGTTTGAATTATAGAAAAGGATTTATGGGTTTGCTCATTGTTGAATTTTTGTGTGAGGTTCGTTAGATATTGAATTTTTTAAATTAGTATAAAGCCTCAATTTCAGAACTTCATATTTTCCTATTCCCATCTCTTTAATGTCTCCATTAATAATCCATTATCTTGTTCATCAGATTTTGAATTTTCTTGACTTCCATCATTATATTATCCATTTAGCAGTTCTTTTGCAAATAAAATGTTTCATATAATTATCTTTATGAAAATGTTGAAGTCTATAAAGAAAGAAAGACAGATTTCACTAGAACACTTGAGGGATTTCAATAGCTAGTTGAATTTGCAGGAAAAAAATATTTTTGCTTCAAATAGGTGTTGACGGGAGGGTTCATTAGAGACAGAAAATGAGGAGATAATTCCTTCTCTTTTTATATTTTTAACTTATTCAATTCATCAAATCAGTATAATGTTATTTTGAATGTCCCTTAATCTAATCATCCAAAAATATTCACATTGTAAAAGAAAATTATAGTATTTGCTTTTTAAAAAAATAGGTTATTCATTTTATGTAAATAAATTTTAAATATTATATTACATAATTAGACAAACTTTTAATATTAATTTGTGATAGAACTCAGGGGCGAGTCAAAGAGTTTAGTGGCATAAATATAAATCTTTAAAAAGGTCTAATATATTCTATAATCTTAGCTTCATCATTAGTCACATGTGTATCTAGTGCTACTGAGGTAGATCCTTTGTGCTTCACAGAAATCCTAAATCAATTGGTATAGATATTTAAATAAAATATATATTATTGTTAAATACGTGTGCAAGGTATACATCAAATGTAAAAGAAAATTGGTGCATGCTCAAAATAATGAAGAAGGATCTTATTCTGAAAAACATGACAATTATATTCAAAATTGTAGTACATTGTTTAATATTTCCACAATTTTTTCATGAAATATTTTGTTGATTATAGAAGATAATCCTATGATCTGTGTAATCGTTATTGTTACCTAAAACTCAGCGCTGCATATAAAACCTAGCAAAAATTTTGAAATAAATCTAAATTATAAAAGATAATTCACTAGAAGCCTCAAGAGGATTTCAGAGTCTTAATGTTAGAAAAGGATTTATTGGTCTCCTCATTATTATGTGAGGTTCGTTAGATACTAAGTATAAGGCCTCAATTTCAGAACTTAATACTTTTCCTATTATTATCTCTTCCATGTCTCTGTTAATTAATATACTATCCTGTTAATCAAATTTTGAATTGTTCATCAAATTTTGAATTTTCTTGTTTTCCCTTATTATATTCTCCATTTACCTATTTGTTTTTTTGGTAAAATGTTGCATATGATGATATCTACGAAAATGTTGAAGTCAATAATGAAAGTATTAAAAAATTTTACTTATTTTTCCTTGAACCGAAAATGAGTATATGGTTCTTTCTCTTCCTGAATTTTTTAACTCATTCAAATCACTAGAATAAGTATAATACAGTAATAAAATTCATTTTAGATTGTAACACCTATAACTTCTAAATAAAGATTTGAACCATTTTATATGTGTAGTTAGATCCAAAAAAAAATAAATTTTATTTGTACCGAGGTTTTAAGGTAAATTTTTAGGTGTTGAAAGTATAAAGTGGGATTGTGAAAATGCCTTTCAAAATTTAAATTTTTTTTTCCTTAACTAAAAAAAGAAATTATTATTAATTAACATTGCAGTTTCATATCTTCATCTTCTACGGTATTTGCACATTTATTTTCATCCGTTATATCGCTCTAAATAAGTATAAACTAAATTCTTGTATTGCAGGTTATTATTTTGTAATACCATTAATTAGAACTGTTTTAGTTTGTCCACTTATGTTTTAAATATTTTCACTTTTCACCAAAAAAAAATTATTTTAGTTCACAAGTTTCTTCTATTGATTTCCTTCACAAGTTCCTAAACTGGGCCTCTGAACGTGATAGGTTGGAGAGGGGAGGGGGTCAACACAAAAGTATTGGAACGCAGAGATATCAAAACAAAACATAATATTCTTACAAAATAGAGTTGAGAGCCATTATAAAGCAATTTCATATCAAATCATTTGAAAACACATGGGCCTAATGCAATAGTTTCTTAACAACAATGTAATGCAACTGAGCTAGGTGGAATACCCTACATAATTTACACCAACCGTCATACCTCGGTTGCCGCCGAGATTAGAGTATAAGTGAGGGAGAGACACACAAGACCACTAAGCATGGTGTCTCGACCCAATGGTAGTGCCCAAGATCACTTAGCCCAGGCTCCTACCTATAGTCCCAATTTGAGAATGACATAAAGTCAAGTACTCAAGATCACTTATCCTGGTACCAAATTCCCGTGTCGGTAAACACGGTTTCCAGCAATGAGGCCTTACACTCAAACGCCTTCTTCGGGCATCCACCTATCTCATGTAAAATCAATGTATTCAAATTTCATCTGATTCAATCACATATCATATTCTGTAGAGTATCATCATACCCGATTTTCAAGCCATCAATATCACATTATTCTTCTCATTCAACCATTGTAATCAATATGAATAACCTTCTCCTGTTCAAGTCTAAATCATATCAATTCTCAATACATTTTATGTCATGCTCTTTAAGATGTTTTCGAACAATTTACATCTTATGAACATTTAAAACAAATTTACATCAAGAGAAAAAATTTCATATCATTCATTCTCTCAAGTTAACATCTTTTCGGAATACATGCATATATATATATATATATCATATAGCAAATCACTTGGGAGTAGGCCTAAGGGCCAAATCAATATCATAAAACATTTAAAACATAATCATATTCGTAATTTCAAAACCCCCATTTGAAAACATGAATTTTTAAAGACCATGAGATTTTTGAGATAACCCCACGTACGTCAATTACTATGAATATTGGATACTTCATAAAGACTACGCTGAGAGGATTCCAAATATGCAATTAGTTCCTAAAACCCCCGGTTGAACCTTGAGTTGCTTGGGTTTTTATTGTGAAACCCTAAGAAGAATCCTTGAGCACTTTTGATGAATGAAGGTGTATTTTGCGGTTATTGGAACTGAATTTCGTGTTTTAGGGCTAAGTAAGGGTAGAAAAGGACCATTTTGCCCCAAAAATGGAGTGTTTAAGTCACTTGAATTCTTTAAATAGGTGCCGCCCATCCCATTGCCTATGTTTACATAGGATACACCTAGGATATTGCCTATGCTTACATAGGCACCGCCTAGGCTATCGCCTATGCTTTCCAGTGGCCATGGGCGATTGGTTAGATGACACATGTCACTTTAAAAGCGCATAACCTCTTGCTCGGATGTCGGATTTGAGCAAAATTGGTATCGTTGGAAAGCTAACTCGAAGACCTATCATTTGAAATGTAGTAGGATTCCTAATTCGATATATACAGAGAGTTATGGTCGATGAAAGCTGACACAATTTACAACATCCACTAAAACTTAGTCGATCGAAATAGTTTCAACTCGTCCTTGAGTTGAAGGACCTCTATGGTCTAGATTCAAAATTGAATGGATTCACATGCTACATAAATAATTAACATGTCGTATTGACACAGGATTTTATGGCTTCAGAATTTATCAACACATCAGAATCATGGTCTATATTGTAGCCCGAAATGCGGGGTGTTACATTATCCCCCCTTAGGATCATTCATCCCCGAATGATGATGCGGGATACAGACAGACACGATTTCAAGCATAATAAAGGACTAGGAAAGATAAGATAGGAATAGTACCTTCTTTCTCATCCTCCATCAAAGCAAACAAATTGGGATATCTAATTGTCATGTCATCTTCTGACTCCCAAGTTGCTTTTTCGACTTTCTGATTCCTCTACAGTACCTTTACTGAGGCTATCTCTTTGCTCCTCAGCTCTCAAACTTGGCGATCTAAAAATTCAATGGGCTCTTCTTCGTAAGACAAGGAGTCTGTCACTTTAATACCCTCTACTGGCTATACCAAAGAATGATCTCCAATGCATTTCTTCAACATGGATACATGGAATACCGGATGAACGAAACCCAAACTTGCAGGAAATTCTAGCTCCTAAGTAACTGTACCAATCGTTTTCAGAATTTAATATGGCCCTTTGTAGCGAGGGTTCAATTTACCTTTTTTTTCTAAACCGCATAACTCCTTTCAGAGGAGAAACCTTGAGAAACACCCAATCACCAACTTCAAACTCTAGTTCTCTTCTCCGAACATCGGCATAGGACTTCTGACGACTCTGAGCAGTCTTGAGTCATTCTCTAATGATCTTCACTTTATCCATCGCCTGATAAACAAGATCAAGCCCATACAACTGAGTTTCACCCACTTCATACCATCATATCGGAGACCTACATCTCCTCCCATACAAAGCCTCAAAAGGAGCCATCTTGATGCTGGCATGGTAACTATTATTGTAAGCAAATTCAACCAGTGGCAGGTGATCTACCTAACTACCTTTGAAATCAATTATGCATGCCCTCAACATATCTTCGAGGGTCTGAATGGTACACTCAGCTTGCCCATCCGTCTGAGGGTGGAAAGCTATGCTCAAATTTACTTGTGTACCTAAACCCTTCTGAAAAGATCTCCAGAACTGAGATGAAAACTGTGTATCTCTATCGGATATAATGGACACTGGTGCCCCATGCAGCCGAACTATCTTGTCAATCTAAATTTTAGCATAACCCTCTTCTAAAGAATTAGTCCTCACAGGCAAAAAGTGGGCTGACTTTTTCAAATGATCTACAATCACCCATATAGAATCATACTGGTTTCGAGATCTCAGAAGTCCTATTATAAAGTCCATGTTTATCATCTCCCACTTCCATAAAGGCAGGGAGATCTCTTGGGAAGTACCACCTGGCCTCATGTTTTCTACCTTCACTTGTTGACAATTGAAACACTTGGACACAAAATCAACTACATCACGTTTCATGTTATTCCACCAATACAAGGTTTTCAGATCATGGTACATCTTAGTAGAGCCTGGGTGAACGACATACCTCAAAGTGTGTGCCTCATTAAGGATTCTTTCCCACAGACCATCAACATTTGGAATGCACAACCTACCCTGAAATCTTAGAACACCAACACCACCAATTTCAAATGGCATAACCTTTTGTCGACCTACATCTTTCTTGATTCGCATCAAGATGGGATCTTCAACCTGCTTCTCCTTAACTTTAGCACAAAGGGATGAATTAGCTAGCTCATGAACAATCACCCCTCCATCTTTGGAATCTAAGAGTTGCACTCCCAGATTTGGAAGGCGATGAATATCCTTTACCATCTATTTCGTTCCTGCTTCTATATGAGAAAGGCTGCCCATAGACAACCTGCTGAGGGCGTCAGCTACAACATTTGCCTTGGCCGGATGGTAATGCAGACTCATATTATAGTCTTTCAAAAGATCCGTCCAACGCCTCTTCCTGGGGTTCAATTCTTTCAGTGAGAAAACATACTGCAAACTCTTATGATCAGTATAAATATCCACATACACTCCATAGAGATAGTGCCTCCAGATTCTAAGTACAAACACCATGGCTACTAACTCCAAGTCATGAGTGAGGTAATTGCGCTCATGCACCTTTAACTGCCTAGATGCGTAAGCTATCACCTTACCATACTGCATCAATACACAACTAAGTCCCACATGGGACGCATCACAATAAACCACAAAATCTTCTACACCCTTGGGAAGGGTCAAAACAGGAGCTTGTCCTTTAATTTCTCAAAACTATTTTCACATAAGTCAGACCACTCAAACTTCATCTTTCTCTAAGCCAGTTTAGTAAGCGGAGCATCTATGGAAGAAAAACTCTCTACAAACCTTCTATAATACCCCGACAAACCCAAGAAGCTCCAAATATCGGTTGGAGTCGTGGATCTAGGCCATTTTCTCACTGCTTCAACTTTTTAGGGATCCACTCTTATCCCATCACTGGACACAATATGCCCCAGGAAGGCAATAACATCTAACCAGAATTCACACTTAGAAAATTTGGCATACGGCTGATGATCCTTAAGGGTTTGAAGAATAATTCGGAGGTGATTGGCGTGATCCTCTTTACTCTTAGAATAGATCAGAATATCATCAATAAATACAATGACCAACAAAGTAAGAAACTGACGGAACACTCTACTCATAAGATCCATGAAGGCTGAAGGGGCGTTAGTCAACCTGAAGGACATGACTAGAAATTTATAGTGACCATATCGGGTTTGGAAGGCAGTCTTAGGTATGTCTGGCTCCCCAACTTTCAACTGATGATAACCCAAACGGAGGTTTATTTTTTAAAAAACACTTGGCACCTTGAAGCTGGTCAAAAAGTTCGTCAATCCTAGGAAGAGGATATTTATTTTTAACCGTGACCTTATTCAACTGGCGGTAGTCTATGCACATACGAAGGGACCTATCCTTTTTTCGCACGAAGAGCACGGGTGCACCACATGAGGAAACACTAGGACAAATAAAACCTTTGTCTAGGAGGTTTACAAGCTGTTCCTTTAACTCCTTTAGTTCTGCGAAAGCCATTCTATATGGCAGAATAGAAATAGGACGAGTGTCTGGCAACACATCAATGCCAAAATCTATCTCCCTATTAAGGGGTATCCCTGGGAGATCTTCAAAGAAGACTTCTGGGAATTCATTCACTTGAGGGACTGACTGCAGAGGAAGATTTTCAACTTTTAAATCTTTTACTCAGATTAGATGGTATATACAGCCTTTGGAGATAAGCCTTCGGGCTCTAAGATAAGAGATAAAGTGACCTTTAGGTTCCACAGAACACCCTGCCCATACAACTGGTATCTCATTCGGGAAAGAAAAAGTGACCTTTCAGGTCCTGCAATCGAGTGTGGCATAGCACGAATGGAGCCAGTCCATCCCAAGGATGGCATCAAAATCTATCATATCAAGTTCTAAAAGGTCTGCCACAATTTCCTTACTATGAATAGACATGACACAATTTCTATACACCCTTCTAGCAACAACAGAGTCACCTACAAGAGTATAAACAGAGAAGGGTTCTACAATAACTTCGGGCTCAAACCCGAAACCAACAGCCACATAAGGGGTCACATAAGATAAAGTAGACTCAGGATCAAGCAATACATAAACATCACGAGAAAAGATTTGTAACATACCGGTGACAACATCTGGTGAAGCTTCGGCCTCCTAGCGGTTAGTTAAAGAACATAATCGGTTGCGACTACTCCCGATAGCTGAAGAGGCACCCTTAGGAAGAGGAGTAGTGGAGGCGGATTGGGACATATCCCCCCTCGTCCCCCCGCATTTCCTCCAATAGAAGGATAATCTCTCTGAAGGTGACCCACTTTGCCAAAAGTATTGTAGTTTCTCCCCTCAAACCAGCACTTCCCTAGATGATTCCTTCCGCAAACCTCGCACTGCGGATATGTACGATGCTGCTGGTCCATACTACCCTAAGACTGTATACCTAGAGCTTTGGATCCATGAAGAGTCTGAAAACTTTGAGTTTGTCTGTCTGTTGGTGGTCTGGGTGCTGGGACGCTGGCTGCTGACTCTGCATTATTCCAAAACTTCTTCTTCTTCGACTAGTTATTACCCCAGTTACCACGCTACAGCTGACTCTGGTGCTAGTCGGCAGATTTAGTTCTCTTAGCCTATCGGTCTTTCTCTCTAGATTTAACAATCTTTTTTTCTTCTCTTCCACCTGCTGCATAAAAACGGTCAGTCAAGCAAAGTCTAAATCTTTATTCAACATATCCCCCTGGCACTCAAATACCAGGTTATCAGCAAGGCCAGATGAAAATTTACTCATTCGGGCTCTCATATTACTAGTCAACTCTGGTGCATAGTGGGCTAGTTTATTAAACTTCATAGTGTACTCCTGGACACTCATACTGCCCTGCTTCAGATTCACAAACTCTTTCGCTTTGGTCTCCCTCAACTCCAGAGAAAAGAATCGATCAAGGAAAGCTTTCACAAATTCGCCCCAAACTGTGGGATCAACATTCTCACCTTTTGCATCTTTTGAGTTAGCATACCACTGATTCGCAACGTCCTTGAGCTGATAGGTTGCTAGTTCCAACCCTTCAATCTCATCCACATGCATCACCTTAAAGATCTTTTCCATCTCATCCATGAAAACCTATGGATCTTCCTTTACCTTGGTGCCAGTGAACCAAGGTGGGTTCATCTTCATAAAATGTTTGACTCTTGTATCCTCAGATGTAACAGATGCAGACCCAACATATTCTGATCGTTGATCCTTGTTAGCTACTAACTGTGTCAACATATTAATAGAACATATGAATTCTACTTTTGAAATATCTCCCTGAGCGGTTGGGGCACGGTTAACATTAGTCCGCGAAGCCCGAGGTGGACTGATCAATACTTGAGGGACTCCCGGAGTAGGGAAAAATTCTGGAGTGTGAGCCCTGTTATGGGTCCGCATCCCATGGGTATGATGGACCTTATTTGCCTGAGTATTCTGATTGATAATACGACGTGGAGGCATAATTATGTTTCTAAAACACAAGTGATCATTGATTAGGGGATAGTTCATACTCTGAAGCACGAACTAAATCACAAAGAAGGGAAACATTTCCTAAACACCTAGCAGCCTTCTGCTTATAAGTGTAGCTCACTATACACCCATAAATAGGACTCTACCCGATGCCATTTTGCAGACACTCTGAGACTATGAACCGTGCTTTGATACCAAGTTTGTCATGAACCAAACCAGGGCCAGACCGTGATGACCATTCCGAACCATGAAGGCCCAAAACACCCCTATCTGTCTGGTAATCATGCACCTAATTCATATGATCAAAGTAATGCAGAAGAAACACAACAATTCAAAAACATGGTCATAAATATGAAAAGAAACAATAATGGGGAAATAAGGTTCCCCCAACATCAATCAACCTCTAAACAACTGTCTGCGAAAATCTCTTACAAATGACTGAGTTGATTAATTGTATATAAACTGGGACAAGGCCCCCCAGTAGACCCCCAAACTAAATATCAGATAAAAGGACTGTAGGGCATAAGACCTTCCGAAACATAGAAGGCTCACCACTTGTCTCTGCAACTCTGTCTGAATGATCTACTGATTCTCTTGACCCCTAGACTGGGCCTCTGAACCTGAGAGATTGGAGAAGGAAGGGGGTCAGCACAAAAGAACTGGCATGTAGAGATATAAAAAAAACATAATATTTTTACAAAATAGAGTTGAGAGCCATTATAAAGCAATTTCATATCAAATCATTTGAAAAAACATGGGCTTAATGCAATAGTTTCTCAACAACAATATAATGCAACTGAGCTAGGTGGAATACCCTACATAATTTACACCAACTTTCATACCTCGGTTGCCGTCGATATTAGAGTATAAGTAAGGGACAGACACATAAGACCACTTAGCATGGTGTCTCGACCGAATAGTAGTGCCCAAGATCACATAGCTCGGGCTCCTACCTATTGTCCCAATTTAGGAATAACAAAAAGTCAAGTACTCAAGATCACTTAGCCTGGTACCAAATTCCCATGTTGGCAAACACGATTTCCAGCGATGAGTCCTTAAACTCAAATGCCTTCTTTGGGCATCCACCTATCTCATGTAAAATCAATGCATTCAAATTTCATCTGATTCAATCACATATCATATTATGTGGGGTATCGTCATACCCGACTTTCAAGCCATCAATATTACATTATTCTTCTCATTCAACCATTGTAATCAACATGAATAACCTTCTCGTGTTCAAGTCAAAATCATATCAATTCTCAAAACATTTCATGTCATGCTCTTCAAGATGTTTTTGAACAATTTATATCTTATGAACATTTAAAAAAATTCACATCAAGAGAAAAAATTTCATATCATTCATGTTCTCAAGATAACATCCTTTCGGAATACATGCATATACATATATCATATAGCAAATCACTTGGGATTAGGCCTAAGGGCCAAATCAATATCATAAAATGTTTAAAACATAATCATATTCGTAATTTCAAAATCACCATTTTAAAACATGAATTTTTAAAGCCCATGAGATTTTTGAGATAACCCCACATACCTTGATTACTATGAATATTAGATACTTCTTGAAGCCTACGCTAAGAGGATTCCAAATATGCAATTAGTTCCTAAAACCCCCGGTTGAATCTTGAGTTGCTTGGGTTTTTATTTTGAAACCCTAAGAAGAATCCTTGAGCACTTTTGCTGAATGAAGGTGTATTTTGGGGTCCTTGGAACTGAATTTTGTGTTTTAGGGCTAAGTAAGGGTGGAAAAGGACCATTTTGCCCCAAAAAATAAAGTGTTTAAGTCACTTGATTTCTTTACATAGGCGCCGCCCATCCCATTGCCTATGTTTACATAGGAGCTGCCTAGGCTATTGCCTATGTTTACATAGGCACCGCCTAGGCTATCGCCTATGATTATATAGGCACCGCCTAGGCTATCGCCTATGCTTTCCAGTGGCTATGGGCGATGGGTTAGGCGACACATATCACTTTGAAAAGGCATAACTTCTTGCTCGGATGTCGGATTTTAGCAAAATTGGTATCGTTGGAAAGATAAATCGAAGACCTATCATTTGAAATATAGTAGGCTTCCTAATTTGATATATATAGAGAGTTATGGTTGATGAAAGCTGACAGAATTTACAACATCCACTAAAACTTAGTCGACAGAAATAGTTTCAACTCATCCTTGAGTTGAAGGACCTCTATGGTCTAAATTCAAGATTGAATGGATTCACATGCTACAAAAATAATTAACATGCCGTATTGGCGTAGGATTTTATGGCTTCGGAATTTAGCAACACATCGGAATCATGGTCTATATTGTTGCCCGAAATGCAGGGCGTTACAAGTAGTGGATTGATTAATGTCAGATGGCATTGTGGGCCGTGTTGTGTGCGGGTGAATTGTAAATCATAAAGTATTATTTTAAGTGGCTAGTACATGTGCACAGTGTGTATTATTGGGTAAAAATCATGATTTTAGTAGAGAATAGATGGCTGCTATGGTACTTAATTGTTATTGTAGCAGTCTCGCATAAACTTGATGGATAATTTAACAATGCCACTTTTTTTCCTCTTTAACTTTTGATTTTGAAAAATTATTCTAGTAGTTATTGATTGTAATGTGACATTTAGATTTTAGGCCTTGGATTATTAGAGTAAGAATTTATAAAATAGGTGTTATTATATTCAAATTCTTATGGAGGTTATACTGGGACAAATTTTGAATGTTTCAAAACTTTGAGGAAGGGAAAGGCTCTTGTGGACTAACTATATTTGGATTCGTTGGTTGCGGTAGATTTTGATTTAATTGGAGTTTAAACACAATTTAGTTGTGTGTATTCTCCTAAATTGGATATTAGTTGATTGGTATTTGTACATGCTTGAAATTGATGTTATTTGGATTGTTGAGACATGCATGAGTAATTATTAAAGATTTACTTGATAGAAGTATCTTATGACTGTAAGTGCACTTGTAAACTGAGTACATCGTATTACATGTTGTAAGAGTGTAGATTTTATATTTATATACTTATTTATGGTGGATTGGGTACCATACCGATACGAATGTGATATTGATAATACTTCTTTATGGAGAATCGAGTTCCATGCCGGTACATATATCTATATTGATATTACTTGTTTATAGAGGATTGGGTACCACGCCAGTATGAATATATATATATATATATTAATATTACTTATAGAGGATCGGGTATTATGATGGTATGGATATGTATATTGATATTACTTATTTATAGAGGATCGGGTACCATGCCAGTATGGATACGTATATTAATATTACTTATTTATAGAGGATCGGTTACCATGCCAGTATGGATATGTATATTGATATTACTTATTTATGGAGGATCGGATACCATGCCGACATGGATATGTATATTTATATTACTTATTGATGGAGGATCGAGTACCATGCCAGTACAAATATGATATTGATATCGCTTGTTATTAAGAATCGGGTACCACACCAGTACGGTACATGATTATAGATTGTTCCCTGCAGGTTTTGACTAGTTGGAAAAAAATAAGTTCCATAGGTTTTATGGGTTATTAAGTATATAACGAGCTAATGGTGTTCTAATTGTGAGGTTTAGAAGGATGTGGTTGTTATAAATCTCTTAACTAACAGCTTAGTCTAAGTTTTAGTAAGTACATTTTGTAAATATTAGTTAGAGGTTAAATAGATTTAGTACTCTAAAATATAAATATTAACTAAGATTTTATTACTATTGCATTTATGTTTAGAGATAAAAAGGAAAATAGGAGTGATTCACTTCATTTATTCTCTCCAACATATCTTTTTCAAATCTTTTGTTTCTTTCTTTTTTATATGGACGGTTATAACTTACCATTTAATTTTTGAAAACATAAATAGAATTCAAACTAAAATTCCTATGATTTATTCATATGGCTTTGGAATTTAAAATATAATTTCAATGTATTTATATATTCGATGTATTTATCCACAAAATAGCTATGAATAGAAATAAAATGTAGAATTGATACAAATAAAAATTAGCACTCTGAATTTAACATTCAAATACAAATGTAAACACTTACAACTCATATCTTCAAAATAAATATGAAGTGATACAAATTCAAAAGTATAAAATAGATATAAATTAATATTTTATGTATAAATATACATATTGAAATATATAAATTTATTCAAATTCAAAATATATGTAAAAGAAATAAAAAAAGTACAAATATACAAATGCATTGATAGAAATATACAAAAAAATTCACTTTATGACTAAATATAATTTATAAAAAAATACCTTTGAGTTGTATACAAACACATGATAGTTAATGTAATGTATAAACTATGAACTAACAAATTTCATACCAAACAAAAACTGATTATACAACTTATATATATATATATATATATATATGTATGTATGTATATATATGTCTAATGTATATGTATATACATTTATATTACATATGTATGTACTAACACATGACAATTGTCTAATTGTATATGATGATTTTTTTCTTACATGTATACAATACGAAATTGACATAGTATACATAATTGTGTGTGAATAATAGAAAATAAAAGTTATATATACATATGTATTTCTATTTTATATAAATTCCTATGAATTTAATTTGAATATATACAAAATAGTTTCAAATCATTCAAAACGTCATTTCTCCCCCTTTGATCTTTGAAGGGTTTTCCTTATCCTCTAGTTTATACAAAATACAAATACCACATTATATAAACTGAGATATACCTAATGTCCAATAGAAGAACAAACATAGTTTATATAAACTATGCTATGCTTCAACTATATTTTGTAAAAATATTATGTTTTATTTTGATATCTCTGCGTGCCAGTACTTTTGTGCTGACCCCCTCCCCTCTCCAACCTCTCAGGTTTAGAGGCCTAGTCTAGGGGTTAATAGAATTAGTAGATCATTCAGACAGAGTTGCAGAGACAAGTGGTGAGCCTTCTATGTTTTGGAAGGTCTTATATCCTCCAGTTCTTTTATCTTATATTTAGTTTGGGGGACTACTGGGGGCCTTGTCCCAGTTTATATACAGTTACTTGACTCAGTCATTTGTTAAAGATTTTCGTAGACAGTTGTTTAGAGGTTGATTGATGTTGGGGGAAACCTTATTTCCCCATTATTGTTTCTTTTCATATTTTGACCATGTTTCCAAATTATTGTGTTTCTTCTGCATTACTTTGATCACATGAATTAGGTGCATGATTACCAGACAGATATGGATGTTTTGGGCCTTTATGGTTCGAAATGCTCATCACGGCCAGGCCCTGGTTTGGGTCATGAAAAACTTGGTATCAAAGCACGGTTCATGGTCCCAGGGTATCTATGAAATTGCATCGATTAGAGTCTTGTTTATAGGTGTGTAGCACGCCATACTTATAAGCAGGGGGCTACTAGGCGTTTAGGAATTTCTCTCTTTTTTCATGTTCTAGTTCGTGTATTAGAGTCAGAATATTCCTCTTTCATACTCAAATTAGTGCTATGGTGTAGTCCATACGAAAGTAATATTCATCCCAATTCTTTTCTTACTCGGATATTCTCAGACATGTCTCATCATTTGGCCGATTCAAGTACAAAAGTTTAGAGTCTAAATGGTATGGTTCATTCTGATCAAATCATATAATATTTTTGCAAGGACTTGAGAAGAGTCCGTTAGTGCTTCAGAGTGTGTTGGTTCTAGTGTGAACCTTGATTTTGATGAAATTGTGCATTTCAGCCTGCAGTATTAAGTGTATTAAGTTCTTTTTAGAACTTATGTTACCAGTGTCACGCTTCAGAGGTAATAAGGTGTAGTAGAATGTTGGAATTGTATTTCCACCCAAATAGTACTGTGTGTTAAAGTGTTGTTGTCATGACCTATTGGTAATGAAATTAGACCAAGAAGTTAGTGATGTGAAGTCACAAAGTTAGAAGTCAGAGTGAGGATGATTTACCTCTTTATAGTGATAAACTAATTTGGTAGCTAGCAGTATGTGTGGACAGTATGGTAGTCCATGGTGGAAGTGTTTGACTCCGATTTTATTTCTACAGAGTAAGATGTGTATTCTTAGTTCATTGAATATTACGTATTAAATCTCTATCTCATGAAATATTGTCATCAAAGTGTTGTTGAAAAATAAAGTATAGTGAAGCCGTGTGGGGCTCTTTTGATCCACTAGCATAGTTGACTTGTCATTCATACCATTTTCTTGTTCAAAATACAAAATCAAAGTCTAGTCAAGCCGTGTGAGGCCTATTTTGATTCACTAGCAACTTGTTGTCCAACTTGGTGTTCTTGTGTAGGTTTAATGTATGTATAGCTGAATTTGGTTACATGATATTGGGCCGGTAAAGAGATGATTTGTCTTTGTGTGTTAGTTTATTAGTAAAAGATAGAGAAGGAGTTATTAGGCGAGGTGAATTGTACTTGCTTGAAGTATGAAAATGGCCAAATTAGCCAGTAGGTTATAAGTATAGACTCATAGTTGTTTTAGACTTTGAAGGTAGTGTAAGTATAGACGCTTGGGTAAGTAATTGTGGTGTGAGAAACTAGTATAAGTATTTACGATTATACGGGGTTATAATATAAGGATAACGTTGACCATGTCTATTATGAGGCTTTAACCCCCTTGACCCTCTTTTCATTGGTAGTTGTAAGCTAGTGCTACTTGTGAGAAGGTATGTAGTAGATTTTTGAGATATTTGGGTAGAATGTCCCAATTTGATAGATTAGTATATTTATATTATGTTGCATTCTTCATTGGTGGTAGATGATTGATACTAAACTATAGGCTTGAATTTAAATGGTGTAGTGGTAAATAGTGGCTAAAGTTTGATGATGCATGTTTTGTGGGATTAAGTTAGTAGGCTTGAGGTGCTGAAATAGTACATGCTAATGGATTATGATAAGGGAAAACCGCTAAGTCATGATTGATTATTGTGGTTATGAAGTTCTAGTGCACTAGTGTTTTGTGATGTTTATTTATAGTTTCCAAGTGAAAATTTTGTGTAAGGTTGGGTTGTAAATCATGCATAGCACTAGATATTAAGTTTGAATAGTTGATGTCTATGAAGGTGGATGTGAAGATTTCTTGGTTAATGAATACTAGTCGTATAGAAATGATCTAATAGGCTTGAACAGTACATGCAATAGATTAAGTTTATTTGATTCGTAGTGATGTATGATATTGTATGTGTGATGTATAAGTATGCCTAAAGTAACATGAGGTTGCGGCATTCTTTCTAAGGCTATTTCATATTGCATGTGGCTAGTAGTGCCATTGAGTTTCTAGATGGGAAAAGACTAGTCGATGTTATGTAGGTTCTAAATAGTTAGGTTAAACAGTTTTGAGGCTTTTATATGATCTTGATTCTCATAGTAATGAGGCATAAGTTGGGAGTCGCGATATTAGTACGCTATGTCGATAGTGGTTTGGTTCATCAAAGGCTTGGTGATATCCATGTTAAGTGTTAGAATCTAAGTTTGAGTTTTGAAGGTTGAATTGATAGAAATAATGATAAAACTAATGTATCCCAGAAGGTAGTCATTCGGGTTAAGTTCTATTATATGCATGCATTGTCCATTTTTTCTAGACCCTAGAGTGCAGTAAGTGTAGTTCAGTTAGAATCTGGTAAAGGATCTCCCCAAGTCTAGATGGTGACGTGAAGCTGAGGGGGAGATGATAGAACGAATGACCAAGTAAGGCTCTCAGATTCTAGTAGTGATGCACTATGATTTAGAACATCAGAAAGTGAGGGTGGATCTCAACCCATTCCTACCTCAGTATTTTTTAGTTATCCGAATGCTTACTCATGCCAACGATTCCATTCCGTGATAATAGTTCATGATTTTAGTATATGATAGAGAGTTACGTACTCTTCCAGTTCCAAGATAATGAGTTCTAGTTCATTCAAGTAGTTGGAATCACATTCCTTATGTTATGAACTCTAGTTGAGGTCATGCAACTCTTGATGCATGTACTCACTCTTTATAGTGTGCTCAGTCCCATATAAAGATCTTTTCATGCTTCAAGATCTTATGTTTTAACCTTTTAGTGACCCTTCCTATGTGGTGATGATGTAAATGTTCTTGTTGATGGAAGATCATAGTATGCTTGTTTAGATAAGGCCAATAAGTATGAAGTAAAATTTGGGGCCAAGTCTTTGATACATGTGATGGTTAGTGGAAAAGTTGGTGTGTGTATGTTTTTAGGATAGCGCGTGAGAGTTTTATTGATAATAGTTTATAAACTATGTGAAGTATGTATTTATGGGTGATTGCCTTGGAGTTAACATGTGGTTATAAATTAGGCTTGAATGACGTTTTGGGATTGTAGTGGAAGGTCGCAATATGCATTAGCGACTTCATACTAAGAGTTCAAATTAGTCATTGAAGTGGTAAGGCATGTTATACTTAGGATATGATCTTTAAAGGAGATATAGAAGATTGCATCATATGGTTTAGAATAATAGTGTGGTCTTGCATGTTGTATTTTTTTTTGTGACTTAGAGTTAGGCTTGATCACGTCAAAGGGATTAAGTTATTTCCGACATTAGTAAAAAGATTTGTCAATGCTCATATGAGAATTTTAATCTGAATTAAATGAATATGATATTTATAGGAATTGTATAGTTAAGGGATATTCGAGAAGTGTGCTAAGCTTGAAAGTAAGAAGTTGTATAGACAAAGTTCTGGTAATTCTATCCTAATTTAGGAGTTATATGTCTATATTCAAGACTACAGTGTGGTGTCATTGTGATGATTCCTTAGTGGGTGTCTTGTGTAATCCATACCTAAGATTCGCGGCTCCCTGTTACTACTAGAACTTCCTTAGAGAGAGTATTGAAGAGAATACTCCAGTTAAGTATGAGGGTGTAGTATAATTTAGTCTATCTAGCCAATAAGTCAGCTTAGCAGTCAGATTCGCATGACCTGTTTTCTCATCTTTGCACTTATTTATGCTACTCAAAATTTCAGACATGCTATTATTGCAAGATATAGTATACCAGTAGTTACGAGTATAGCCCGGTTCATGCATCATGCATTAAATTCAGATTCCAAATGTCTAGTTATGATTCAATTCTTAGGTGCCCTATGCATCACCTTAGTTTTTCGAGTATCTTATTAAATTGAGCATTCCTAGAGGGACATAGGGTCCCAAGGGGGAGATACCCCATTTAGCTGCATGCATTGATTCTTATTACAATCTCCGCACCAGTTATCATTGCGTATTCAGTCATATGTTCATACGTCAGTTCAGTCAGATATGCATGTATTAGAAATGTATGTCCAATAGAAAAAGTTCAGCTTATCAGTGTATTCAGTTCTGTGTTCATGATAACAACTCAGTAACAAATCCATCCATCAGTTATGCATGTTCATTATGAGAAGTCAGCTTATGAGTAACTTCAGTCGTGTATTCCATGTTTCAGATATGCATGTCCGGTATAAGAATTCAGAACATCAGTAGTTCCAGCCATATGGTCATGTTTCAGATTAGTGTATTCTTTATTAGAGGTCATGTCGTGTCTGCGTTATTCCATACCTCTAAGCTTCAATATGTTCCTACCCATCATTTGAGGTAGAATGATCCCAAGGGGGAGATAATGTAACACCCCATATTTTCGGGCTAGAGTTTAGACCGTCGTTCCTATGTATATAGACCCGAACTGAATTATTCTTGTAACGCACCACATTTCGGGTTACAATATAGACCATGATTTCGATGCATTGATAAGCCCGAAGCCATAAATCCTATACCAATATGGTATGTTAATTATTTGTGTAGTATGTGAATCCATTCAAGCTTGAATTTAGACCATAGAGGTCCTTCAACTCAAGCACGAGTTGAAACTATTTCGATCGATTAAGTTTTAGTGGATGTTGTAATTTGTGTCAGCTTCCATCAACTATAACTCTATATATATGTCGAATTAGAGAGACTACTATGTTTCAAATGATAGGTCTTTGAGTTAGCTTTCCAACGATACCAATTTTGCTAAAATCCGGCACTCGAGCAAGAAGTTATGGCCTTTCAAAGAAGTAGTTGGCGCCTATGTAAACATAGGCGATAGCATAGGCAGCGCCTATGTAAAGATTTCAGGTGACTTAAACACTCTTTTTTTGGGGCAAAATGGTCTTTTTCCACCCTTACTTATCCCTAAACACGAAATTCAATTCCCAAAGACCCCAAAATACACCTTCATTCATCAAAATCGTTCAACAACTCTCTCTAGGGTTTCAAAATAAAAACCCAAGTTGTTCAAGATTCAACCATTGGTTTTCAAAACAAATTCAAGATTTGGAATCTCTCAACGTAGGCTTCAAGAAGCACCTATCATATTCTCATATAAAGGTACGTGGAGTTATCCAAAAATCTCATGTGTGTAGTTTTTATGAACATGCAAGCCTTTAAATGTGCGTTTTCAATCAAATGCTAATAACTTGCTTTCAATATGATTTCTAAGTCATTTTTCTTTATGTCATGGGAATTGTTTGCCTATATACTTCAATGGTTGGAACCATGCATATGTGATTTGAGATTTTCCATGGTAGTTTAATAAATATGAATTATAAATTGCTTTCAAATTCCCATGATAATGTCTTGATACCCCATATCATATTGTGACCAACAAAAGAGAGCATGAATTTGAAATAAATATTGTTCACCACTTGTAAATGATAAAGCACCTTGGTTTTTACATAATAATGTATATGTGGAAGTGATATTGATGACTTGTAAGTCGGGTATGATGATACCCTACAGAATATGATATGTGATTGAATCAGATAAAATTTGAATGCATTGATTTTACATAAGATAGGTGGATGCCCAAAGAAGGCATTTGAGTATAAGGGTTCATCTCTGGAAAATGTGTTTACCAACATGGAAATTTGGTACCAGGCTAAGTGATCTTGTGTACGTGACTTTATGTCATTCCTAAATTGGGACTATAGGTAGAAGCCCGGGCTAAGTGATCTTGGGCACTACCAATGGGTCGAAACACCATGCTTTGTGGTCTTGTATGTCTCTCCCTCACTTATACTCTAATCTCGGTGGAAACCGAGGTTAGACAGTTGGTGTAAATTATGTTGGGTATTCCACCTAGCTTAGTTGCATTACATTGTTGTTGAGAAACTATTGCATTACTCCCATGTGTTTTCAAATGATTTTATACGAAATTGTTTTATAATGGCTCTCAACTATATTTTGTAAAGATATTATATTTTTCTTTGATATCTCTTTGTGCCAGTACTTTTGTGCTGACCTCCTTCCCTCTCCATCCTCTTAGGTTCAGAGGCCCAGTCTAGGGTTCAAGAGAATCAGTAGATCATTCAGATAGAGTTGCAGAGACAAGTTGTGAGCCTTCTATATTTCAGAAGGTCTTATGTCCTGCAGTCCTTTTAGCTTATATTTAACATTGGGGTCTACTGGGGGCCTTGTCCCAGTTTATATACAGTTACTTGACTCAGTCATTTGTTAGAGATTTTTGCAGGCAGTTGTTTAGAAGTTGATTGATATTGGGGGAAACCTTATTTCCCCATTATTGTTTCTTTTCATATTTATGACCATGTTTCCGAATTATTGTATTTCTTCTGCATTACTTTGATATCATGAATTAGGTCCATGATTACCAGACAAATAGGGGTGTTTTGGGCCTTCATGGTTTGAAATGCTCATCACGGCCAGGCCCTGGTTCGGTTCATGATACTTAGACTAATTTAGTAGTTTGTGGACAGAAGGGTTAATCGGCCTTTATAGCTGTATGATCATATCACCCTAGATTATAAGCATGTGATTATAGTTAATGCTAAAGAACCTTGAGTATAAGATTTATTAATTGACTTAGAGGATTTGATCATAGTTTCCCCAATTATGGTATTAGCATTATTCTAGTTATATACTATTGGGCTAGAGATCATAGTTACTATAACAGTTGGACTCTAGGTGAGTACTCTATCTTTATAAAAGACTTGTCTTCAGTCTATAGACTAGTAGGTGCCTATTTTTATTTTGATTGGATACTATTGATGGAATTCATACTTTTATGTTTGTTCATTCATACTTAGTGGTACGATCCCAACCAAAACCATGATTATAATATTATTTTTTAAAAGTGGATTTATTACCACTTTTAACTTTTAAAGTGAATTATCTTATAATGGCAATCACATTGCCTTATTTAATGGTTTATGAGAAATTGGAACTAAAATGATTGTTTTGGGAACCAAATCGAGATTGACTATGGTCTGTGATTTATTAAATCTTTTACTCCCATCATTTACTTTGATTGAGAGAGATTCTGACCCTTTCTACACTGTATTATTGATTTTGTCCTGGAGTTGATCTCGGGTAATGGATTTATAGACTTACACTCTTTTAATTAAGGTTCAAGTATATATATATTTATTACTAGATGGAGTAGATTGATTATGATGATTATTTGAAATACTAGATCGAGACTAGGTAAGTGTATATGAATATTCTCGAATGCCCTAAGATCTCCTTTGTCCGTGAGCCATTATGATTGAGAAGAATGGTCGTTATAGGTACTGCCTTTGTAAAATATTAAGCTAGAGTAGCATTATGGCACTATGATCAGATATGATACTATCGATTTACCTTGCATTTATTCATTCATATGCATTTTCTATCACCAGTAAGTTGTTTTGTGCTTATATCTATCAGCCTTATGGGGGTTACATATTTATAGGTAATGATTGTTATTTTCTAAGTGGTGATTGAACCTTATGGACTTATAAGGACTCAGTTAGGTATTATTTGTCTGGACTAGCCTGTTACTTCATTGCTATTATTATGGTTAGTTCCTGGTAGGTTGACTATGGAAAGATGCTGAGGTTGGAGGTTTAATTCTAATCTTTTTTGTTTAATGGTAAATTACAGTATGGATAGTTATTTCATGGTTAGACATTATGATTAGGGACCTTTATTATGCCAACACTAGTTTCCTACATGGTTGAGATTCCTTGAGATGATAGGTTTGTTAACTTAGTCATTACCTTGAGTAGTCCTATATATATGTAGATACATATGAAATTATCGTATATCCCTCCCTTATTTATCTATTTATATCTAATGTACATTAGTCCTTGTATACTATTATATGACCTTCTTTCACTCCTCATTTTATATTGGATAATGATGTATGCTATTGTACTCTAGACTTTAATTACTGATAAGATAGGATAGGTATATCCTTTCTACTCCCCTAGCTATATTTTTTAGTTTCTTGAATGGCAAGTTGTAGTTATACTCCTACTTTATATGTTATTTATGGTTGCATTATCTTTTGAGCTTAGTTAGACTATGCCTATTTAGTACCACGTGTTTGGTATTAATACTACACTTCTGCAACCTACATATAATAGTGTGAACTCTCATAATTGGTGCGTGCATTATGTAGAGTAGCTATGGATTTGAGATTTGAAGTTACTCTTAATTTTTGAGCATTACTACTTTCTCACTTATTTATTAGACCGATCTCAATATTGTATTTAAAGATAGGTTGTACTTCTATATTTATTCATTATTGTACTTTGCACTTTTATTTTAGTAGAAGCTTTTGTACTAACTTTAATAGGTCTTGGGGTTTCTCTATATATTATTCCCTTTATTATATTTATTTTATTATTTTTCTTAATTTTTTTTGATAGTCCGTTACTAGCGACTCCAAAATATGGGTTGGCTTACCTACTGGTGGGTTATAGTAGGTGCCATTATGACCTGAGAAATTGGGTTGTAACAAATTCATATTAGAGCCTAGGTTTACAAGTGTATTGGTAGAAGAGCTTGGTATCTAGTTAAGTCTTTTATATTAGTACAAAAAGGTCTATATCTTATCTTCGAATGACTATAGGGTATTCATAGGAATTCTATCCTTGACTCCTTATTGTGTGCCTATATTTCTATGAACCTTTAGAATATTATTTAACTTTATTCGCTTCCAAACAGATGATACAGGTTATAGATCAATGCAGATGAAACTTCGCCCGTGTTTCCTGAGTTGTATCGCTCCATGAAACTAGGGAGTCAGAGATTAATATTGAAGATCTTTAGCATAAGTCATAGGATTTTGAGTTATTCTAGGCTCTGATAGAGTTTGTAATTGCTTTAGCCTTTCAAGGTTCAATGTTGGGGATTCTAAACCCTTTTACAAATACCTCACAACTAGAGATAATAAATGATAAATCGAGCAGTTCTTAGGCTAAAGTTGGGTTTGTTGCTGTTCATTGGGGTTTCTTTTTAGTTTTAAAGAATGAGATTGTGTTTCTTGAGTAAGCCATACATACTACTATGTTATATCTTTCAGAGCATGAGATAGTGTGTGAAATTATTAGACGATTAGCTTTGCCAGTCATTTTGGCATTGTAGCATTTGATAGCAGTTGGGTATTCTTTCTCCCAAGTAGTTTATCACGTGAAGACTATAGAGAGAGCATGCATTAGGAAATATAGAGGTGGTAGTGAAGGGTTATATCATAGTATAGTTAATTTTTATTTTATTCTTGAGTGCAGATCCACTTAATGAGGATCAATTTTAAATTTAGCCTTTTAGTCCCACATAGGTAGTGTCTCAAACTATTGGTGGCTCTTAGATCAGTCGTGGTAGTTACTTTTGGCAAAGTCCTTATGAGAATATGCAGAGTATTCAGTATGGATCTTTAGCCCATGGCGACCGTTCTGGATCAGCGAGCGCAGTATATCAAAGTATACTAGGAAACTATTTTGGTTGCAACGAGATTAGTTATTGGCCTAAGCAGTGTCCTAGATATGAGTTGGTTGTTTAAACAGGGTCAGCGTATGTTTCTTACTAGCCTAGAGCTCCTCAGATATGCTATAATTATGGGGAAGATGGTCGATGTAGTAGGGAGTATCCCTGGCATTTGTTAGTCAACCAGTTGGGGTCAACTTATGTTTATTGAAATGTTTGGGATTTAGGTGTTTATTACGACTTTAAAGAGAATGGTCATTGGTCTAGAGATTACCCCTAGCATGAGATTATTAGTCATTCAACTCATCCAGATTATTCTCATAGATATAGGGAGCCTTTAATTTGAGACAATGCATTTAGTACCTCAGTTTGTTATTTTGACGCTTAGTTTGATTTTGGACCCGCTCTGATTCATGCTCCTTCAGGCACATCAGGCTTATGACTTCGGATTACCACCATGACAGGTGCACCTTTGTTTCCTACCTTTGTCTTATCATTTGAGTGAATTTGGGCTTTTGTTACATGCTTTTCATGATTTTATATTGGTAGTTGTACGCCTTAGTGTAGAGTTCATGATTATCTGAATACCCTCATAGATGATTTCTTTTAGGAGTAGATAGAGTGGATCAGTATGGATATTTCTATATAGGTGTATTATTTGGTTTCAAGTCATATTTACCATGGCATATTGGCCTTTTTATGGCCATAGTATAGTACTTGTCATTGATTTTCATTTTTAATACCACCTACACTGTATAATGGTGTTTCTATTATTGTTGTTATTATTGTTATTGTTTTGACATTGATCAATCCTTGCTTGATAGACGACTAGACTAGGATTATATAGTTAGGGTTTCCTTTCTCACGATTCTTGTTTGTTGGCCAACACAACTAGGTCGGTTGGATCATTTTCTCTCTTTTAGAAAGGTGAGGTTGGTCATTTTCCCATTATTTCAGCAAGTTTGATCAACTGTTAAGTATTTTGTGGATGTGAAGGTAGGTTTGTCCTCCTATGGGTCTTTTATAGTTCTAGAGTTAGCAATTTTGTTATTTTTATCATTTTTGAGTGTGATACTCTAGGACTTACCATCGGGTTTGCAAAGATTTTAGCATTGACATTCCTTCTCTACAACTCATTTCTGAGGTTGATCAATTTAGGATCCGTTCTTCTAATTTGTATAGTTCATCACCCAGTGATAGTCTTGATGTTATTGTGGGAAGGCTTAAGGATTGAATTTCTTGTTATTGCTTATTCTTATGATGAAAGCTTTGATCTTTGTATTGGTATAGAGTTGGATACTCATTCTATCCATGGTATGGTTCGTGGTCCAGTTGAATTAAGGATGATGGAAATGGGTTATCTTTTCATGTGTTTGCTTCTTAAGTTGGCCAATTAGGAATTAGTTATTTTGATTTTCCTGGTTTAGTTTACTATAGTGGTCTTAACCTTAGCATTGATGTTGAAATTGTTACTCTATTCTTCGGTGATGTGATTCAAGGTTTAATTGGGTTAAGGTGTTTTTACATTGGTGGGTTTAGGAAATCCTTATTTCGGCATTTTTGTGTCCTAATAAGACTTGGTGGAGTGATTCTCCTTGGTGATATGTACCTATGGGTATTCGTTGCTGAGATGGAGTTTTAGATTGACTAGTTTCAGGCTTAGTCCCTAGTGTTGTTCGAGTTTTGGGAAACTGTTAGTAGTATTTGAAGCCTCGTTAACTTCTGGGGTATTCCTTGGTGCTTTATACCTCCAATAAATATTGAGCGGACTGCTTGTGTCTTCAATCAGTGGTGTTCCCCAATTGTAGGTATGTTCTTCAGCTACATTTCGATTTCAGTTCTTTTGCAGGAACCAGTAGGGATATGCCTGATTTTTTAGTAAGGGTGAGTTGGTTATTTGACCTCCACTTAGACTTGTTGACTCATTTTTTCTTGGATTTTTACTCTTTAAAATGAGAACTTGGAAGTAGTTCTAGAGTTTGGAGTATGGATGCTTACTCATCTACTAGATTAGTTCGGATAGTTGAGACCGAGTGGTTCAGTTTCGGTGTTAAGATTTCACCAATGAGTTGTATAACTTGGTTGCAACCTCCATTTCAATATTTATGTCAATTGAGCATTTATTAATAAGTTGTCTAAGCCTACACTTTGTCTACCTATTTGATCTTCTTCAGCTCACATAGATTGTGGTTGATAGAGGTTCAGATGATAGCATGTTGGCATATAGTGATGGTTTCTTGTGCTTTTGACCTTGGTTTCAATCTTTGTTAGAAATTTTACAAATACACTCATCAGAAAGATATTACTCGAGTTGGATTCAGCATGGTTTAATCCTCAGTTGGTGGGACACCATGGATTTTGACCCTTACAAAATTTCTTCGATTTTTGCTTTTGGACATCATACGGCTTGGGGTACTAGTCGTATGGTATGGTACGGTTTGGTGGGTCATGGTTGTATGGTGACTAGTGTGGACTGGATGGGTTCTGTCCAAGGTACTGTTGGGTGGTTGAGTTTTTGGAATGTGTACGACTAGGTGGGTACGATTCATATGGTTGGTGACTTATAAGGATCGATCTACCAGCACTAAAAATAGTCATAACAATAAATAAAAACCGAGAACAAGTTGAAGACAAGCTACGACAGCAACAACACAACAAAACCAAGAATAAGAAACAAGAAACAAAACAACAATGCAATAAAGTAAAGGATAGGTAAGATGACATAAGATCTTACGAAACAATGAGAACCAACACGTGTATCAAATGAATATACCCTCAAATTCGCAATAATCAAACACCAATCTTCTTACGATGACTACTAAGGGAATCAACTTCACCTCAAAACCATCGTTTCTAAGCAAAAGATCAATATTGGCTTTTCTAAGCCCTACACCAACTACTTGTCTTTTCCAAGCCCTACACTAAGATACACTTTCAATGTTCTTCAAATATTCAACATAAAACAAACAAAAGAGGAAAGACCTAATAAGAGAATATATATAATCTTATTACATCATGAAAGACAAAATGACCACAATGCACTTAATGAGCAGGGGCCGGCCATGGAGTGTATTTGGACAAAATAAAGTGACCAAAATGACCTTAATGAAGGTGACCAAAACCGTAAGCCATTAAGTGTTTTCCAAAACCCATGAGTATTCAAGTCTTCAATTCTCCAAGCAATTTTCCTCACACGGCCTTGCTTAATGGTATGCTCAAAACAAGTCCTCCATACATGTTCTTGTATTCTTGAGGTGACCAAGTCTTGAGTCTCTATATGTTGGCCTCCAAAGATGTCATCAAAATCTAAGATGGCCATTTGGATCGTATCATGCTCCCCTTCTTGAAAAGTATTCTACCTCGAATCCACATCTTGCAAAACTAAGGAAAGGACAAAAAGGCATAACATCCTCATGGCATGAGGGTTAGGATTAGTATAAACAATCTTTTCATCATGCCAAGGTTTCACATACTTGAAATATAACAAAGGATCCTTTGAATTGAATATTAAAACTAAATGAAAGATGCATAAAGGTTTTGGTTATGGGAATCAAGAAAATATAAAGAAGCTACAAGGGTCCTAATCCTAATGGCATCACTCGGTCCAAAAGGTAGAATTGGGATCTTATGAGCTGTAAGACACAATTGCAATTTTATCTCTTCAAGAGACCGCACCAAGGATGGTTCTCTAATTGGTTCTAAAGTCTACAAGATCCATATAGTATTGTTACTCACACAAATGGACATACCAACAAATTTCGTACCTCTAAGTAAAACAAATCCAAAACTCGTATGGACGTCATCATAGTATAGGAAGGAATCAAGTGTAAAAGCATACACGGATGAAGACAAAGAATTTAAGAACATACAAATTCCTTCTTTCAAACAAATATACAAATTGGCATCGACAATTTAGGATTCATGTAACTTAAGCACAAGTATGTCAAGCAAGGATGCACATTTGGAAACATTACCCCTAGGAGTCAATGACACCTTTGCCCTCGGGTTTTCAAGAAGGACTACACATTTCTTACCCTTAAAAGTACTTTATCTTTCAAAAAAAGAGTTCCATATTTAGGAGGAATGTTGTCATACCATAGTGGGTTTGTATATAGGCTATAGACTTCAAGGCAAGCTATACCATTATTTTTACCACTAGGTTCATTAGGAGTGTTTATATAATCGTCAAACAAGACATTATACCTAAAGACAACATGATCTATCCCGAATGAAAATTTGGAACAAGCAAGTTTTTCCTTCTCTAAAAAATAATTATCAAGTTTTAAAGAGGTTTAAAGCACAATATTATCCCTATGAGCCAAGAAAACATTAAGATCTTTACCATAAGACAAGCTTACGGGTTCACTCCTATTCTTTTGACCAACATTTTCAAATACGTCACATACTTGAGATTCATCAATAACATCACATATAACCTCAAGTGGTGGAAAATTTTCACACACAAGCTGATCAACAAAAGTTCTACAAGATGATATACCTTTACTAAGCACAATGGCTTCAACACTAGGTTGACACAAATCAATCTTACAAGAAGAGTCGAGTCGGTCGTCAATAGGATCAATTAGTGTATCTACACTTACAAAATTTACATCATCAAGAAGTGGAAAAGAATCAATATTCTTACATGTAGGTAAACTACTACTCACACTCAATGGTGTGCTAGCCACACAATCATCATTCCCATGGACAAAAGTGTAAGAGTTAGCTATTTTACCTTGAATTTATTGAGTATTTTCTTCTTCACCTTGGTATGATGGCCCTCCACAATCTTGGTAAGCAAATTATCTTCAGCCTTGCTCTCCTTCACTTGCCATGTATGTACCTACACAAATGTCCTTAGATATAAATGGACAAGAAATGTTAGCACGGTTTGGTGGCAATCCCCTTAATTCTCTCCACACAACCTCTTATTTTTCCACTTTTAGATTACCCCCTTCCATACCCTTACTCCTCTCAAACTTTTGTGTCTCACAATCATTTGTATTTTAGTAGGTGAACATTCCTCTTTGCAGCTTGGGTAGAATGTACATCATGAGATGATTTCCCCATCGGTATCTTACAATATTAGGCCAATTTTGCAGATTTAGAGCTTTATGTTGTGCAAAACAATCATCACCCAAGCTTACATGACCATATGTCAAGGGAAAAATATCTCACCATACTTCTTCAGGGTATTCACGTTGGGAGAAGACAACCTTCACCCTCTCGGTAACCTTAAACTCATCCAAGGAATATGGAACAAGTAAAGGTTCTCAAAACTACCCCAAATAGTAAACCATGGATGAAAAAATGTAGTTTTTATAGCACCTATCACAAAGAACAATGAGGAAGCCCGGTATCCCAAAAATGATCACCTTTCCAAAGTGAACATTCCTTCTTGAATCAACATTGTAAGGCACATGGGTACCCTTCTGCTTTGGAGGTGCATACCCTCTTCTTCTCGTGGGAAAACCTCCACTATAGCTAGTATAACCATTCACACCACATCAGCCTTGATAAGAAGTACTACAAGGTGAAGAATATGAATTTTTACACTCCTCACATGCACTCTCATCATATCTCTCATAAGCTTTACGTATGAAAGGGTTATACCTAATGCCAAATCTAAGTTTGAAGTGGAAAGTGTAAGATTCCTTATATGAACCAACTTCATCATAAGAACCATCACGAGTTCCTATATCATCTCCATATTCACCATAAGTACTAAGCACTTCATTTACCTAATTTTCTACCTCAAAACTGTAATTCCCAATTCTGCCTATGCCTTTATCTCGGCTATTTTTATCGCCCCCATAATCTCTAACAACTTTATAGCAATAAAATCCCTCACTATAATCAGTCTCCCATATCGTAGTCATAATAATCCACGTCTATCAAAGACATGTTCCCCTTGTACCTCTTTGTACCTACAAAATGAACAAACAAGATAAGTATCAAAAGCTCCTCTCCAACACTCATATGCACTCACCTTCATGATCAACATAATTGGAGCAGCGAATATTGAAAGTAGCTCATACTTTGATAGTCAATAAGATGTCAATCCTACTTAGCAGCCGAAATAGATTCTTGTTTGATCGACTCAAGACATAAAACATAAAAGTATACTTACAAACTTGAAACAACGAAATTCAACAAATCAAAACAAGAAAAGCACACAAATAACAAAGACACGAAGAAATGGATTCAAATAACTAATCCACAACCTAGTAAATTATTACTTATTGCTAATTAGTATTAGAGTCAAGACATAAAACTAAGGAAACAAGAAAAAGAAACAAAGAATCTAAAAATTTGAGCCTAAGGTGATGTTTGGAGGTTGATGATTTGTCACTTTGATGATATGACAGTTTAGTGATGTGGCAATTGGAGACGTGGAAACTTGAAATTTGGGTTGATAAAATTTTAATTTGAAAGATTGGAATTTGGCTAAGGGAGGGAAAAAGACTTGGAGCCTTTTTTTTCCAAATTTCAAAGTTGTTTGACCTTTCTTTTTGCAAGAAATTCTTGTACTTCTTCCTTAAAACATGGTCCTTAAAACATGAAAAGTGGTTGAGAAGTTGTTGTAAATTCATGGAGCGATTGAAAAGTGGTTGTCGAAGCATTTCAAACCTAACAAGTACTACACCTTTTCTTCACCCCTTTTTAGATCTAACATCCACTTTCTCTTCAACAAAAGATGAAGATGGTGAAGAACACCAAGAACAAAACATTTTGAATATTGGAGTTCTAAGGTTCATGTTGGGTCCCACACATCAACAACACATTTTCAAGCTTCATTTTTTCAACCACAACATCAACACAACATTTCTAGGCCAACAATCCACAATAACAACACGTGTACATGCTTAGATCCATAACACCCCACGGCCAAGAGTGAAACCACAACAGCAACAACCTTCAAAGTTCAAGAACAACTCAAAAATGGCTCAAAATTTAGATTTAGACTCTATAAGTGTTAGTGATAAAGGGAATAACACTATAAACAACAAAAATACATAAATAACACAAGAAATCCAAGATCAAAGTTTCGGAAAAGGCAAAACAAAAAATGGGACAAAATGTATTCTTTTTGGTTATTTGAGTTTCTACTCTTCTTTTTTACGATTTTCACGATAACAAGACCAAGATTGATCTTGTGGGAATAAAACCAAGCTCGGCTCTAATACCAAATGATAAGGGATGATCTATGAACACTAAAATAGCCACAACAATAATGAAAAATTGAAAACATGTTGAAGACAAGCTACGATAGCAACAACCTAACATAATAAAACTGAGAATAAGAAACAAAAAATAAAACACACAATGCAGTAAAGTAAAGGATAGGTAAGATAACATAAGATTTTACGAAACAATGAGAACCAACACATGTATCAAATGAACAAAACCTCAAAGTCGTAATAATCAAACACCAATCTTCTTACGGTGACCACTAAGGGAATCAACTTCTCCTAAAAATCACCATCTCTAAGCAAAATATCAATATTGGCTTTTCCAAGACCTACACTAAATACTTGGCTTTTCCTAGCACTACACTAAAATACACTCTCTCAAAGAGAGAAGACTTTTAATGTTCTTCAAATATTCAACATAAAACAAATTATAGAGGATAGACCTAATAAGAAACTATATATAATCTTATTACATAAAAAAAGACAAAATGACCACAATGCCCTTAATAGGGAGGGGGAGGCCATGGAGTTTATTTGGACAAAATAAAGTGACCAAAATGCCTTTAATGAAGGTGACCGAAATCGTGGGCCATTAATTATTATCCAAAATCGTGAGTCCTCAAGTCTTTAATGCTAAAGGCAATATTCTACATAGGGCCTTGCTTAATGGTATTCTCAAAGCGGGTCCTCCATGTATGTTCTTGTATCCTTGAGGTGACCAAGTCTTGAGTCTCTATGTGTTGACCTCCAAAGAAGTCATCAAAAGCTAAGATGACCATTTGTATTATATTAGTGATGGGTCATTGGTCAGGGTTTCCCTTTACTTAATTTAAAATTTAGTAACTTAAACTTTGATCCGAGTATAAGTGGATCACCATGAGTCATGAGGATAGGGTATGAGTTGTATAGTCTAACTCGTATGTAGGACTGTGTTTAGCCCCTTATGATTCTATTAAGGTTACCACTCGTACTATAAAGTAGGATTGGTATGGGGTTGTTGTACCATCCTTTGGGAAATGTAAGTAGTTTAAGTTGGGGGTATTCTAGACATTTCCCCTTTTAACCTCTTAAGGCCCCACGACTTATAATATAACACCCTTTGGACATCATTTAACCTATTTGCAATCACTCAAACTCTCTAAAACACTCTCTAATTCTGTTAAGCCTCTTGTGTTAAGAAAGGCCAGGGTTTCATCAATAGGATCTATTTGGGCCTTACAATGGTTATTTCTTTCTACTATCTTCGTAATTTAATGTATATTACTCCTCTCTCAATATTAGTTCCAACTAGAGGCATGTTCTAGGAATTGTTTTAATTGCATAACTACTGTATGGTTTGTGTTTTTCAAATATATGTTAGCATTTTGGTTATAAATGCTTGGTTATGGTTTTCCTAAGTTTTAATTATGGATTTATATATTTTAATAATGGTTTAAACATTTGGTTGCATGGGAATGGTTAATTGGTACTTGGTCTTTATTATTGAAACACTATGGCCCAAATATATTTGACAAAATGCCTATGAGAATGCTTTTACTACACTGCTGAACTTTTAATGGAACTATTGCATGGTATAGCTTGGTAATGGAACCCTAAATAGTTTAAATAGTTTGGAATGGTTAAATAGTAATCTGTTTGTGGTTTTAGTTTGTCTAATTAAAACCCTTTAGGGTACAAAGAAATCCCCTAAGCATACATAATAATGATCACTTATGGGGTATATGGGATTCCCCCAAGTCAACTTAATAATGTAATCAGTGGGTACATGGGAATCCCTTCTTCTTAAAAAGGATGGCTAAGAACATTGCTTGTAAGCTATAGTCGGTATGACAATACCAATACTTATAGCCTTGGTTAATAATAAAAGAAATAGTGGTTTTTTTATTGGTAATCATTTTAATTAGGAAATAATAAGAGGGTGTGATAGCTAACTATGAAGGTGTGAGTCTAACGAAAAGAAAATGAAACTCATATTTGCTGACATAAGGATTGGACCTACTTAAAGGGTATACATAAATACCCTAAGTACACTTGTACATATATATCATTGAGAGAGAAAGTACTCGGGAATTCTCTACTCCTATGGCATCTCCAATTCACGTGGATACATGAATCGGGGCTCGTTCTGGGAGTTACACTAGACCCATATAGACCATGGGTAGTTATAGGATAATTAAGCTCACATACCCAAGTAAATGGTTTTAAAGGCATGCTAAACTCGATTCCATTTTCCAGCATAGTTATTTATATATATATCTGGTTGTGAATGCATATGGTTGGTTTACTTAGTTTCAAAGATTGACATTATTTTTTCCTTATCCCGAGTGTATGCTAGTGTTTAGCCACTAAACCATATTTGGGCATTATATCCCCACGCGATGCAGGAACCGACCATTCTACTTCTTCTACTTCATGGTTAGATTCGGGATTAGCTCGATTGGATTGAAATATTAAGCTTTCATATTTAAAATAGCATCATTTCATGCCATGGATGTCTTTACTTATTTTGGTCATCTTATAGACTATGGTTTTAGCTATGGTTGGGGGCATGTACCAACCAGATATTATTTTACTTTTGGTCAAGGGTTTTATAGGACTATTATGGGTTGGTTTGGACGGTGTTGGTAGTGGTGTAAGCCTTGGCATTAGTATTCGTATTATGGCTGATACCGTTTAATTGTATTTATGATTATTACATCCTATTATGTTATGGACTGGTACTTAGTTTTTTTTAAGTATAGTTATTGGTGGGTATTGGATGGTTGGACTTGCTTTGGTTGGTCATGGCTATTGATCTATCCCAAAGTCTAGAATTAGGCAAAAATGCTATCTTGTTATATGTTCAAAAATTCATCCAAATCAAGGTACGTGTTTGGAGGTTGGGTAATGGGGGTGGTCCTCGGTTCTAGTTTGACTTGGAATGCCTATTACAACATGTCCCCAGTTTGGGTCATGTCAAGTTGGTATCAAAGCTTTAGGATCATGGTCAATTGGGAGTCCACAAAGCTTTGTTGAGTAGATTCACTTTTAAGGGTGTGTAACATGCCACACTCATAAGAGAGAGTCTACAAGGCATTCAAGAATATTTCTCTTTCTTTGTGTTTTATTTTCAAGCTTAGAGTCTAAGTCCTGGAATCTTCTATAATTCTTGTTTGTTTGCCTTTCAGATCTTTCCTCGATGATCTTATGAACACGAAACTCCTCTGTCCCAACTGGGGATAATATTTATGGGACACGCTCTACTCATAGGATCTATACTCAATCTAGGGGTATAGTCCCTAATTTCTTAGGAGTTTCATCGATTCCTTCTTGTCCTCCTCAAGCTCCTTAAGAAAATATGACGAATGTGGAGATTCATTAGTTGATCCTCGTGATTGCTCAGTTTTTATCTTCTGACGCTGAGCGTGGTATATTTGGTATTAGATATTTTGAGGCCCTAAGGGTTGTCTAGTTTATGAGGCTGAGTCCTCTAATATTTATTGGTGTTAAGGTGGAGGAGTATCCTTATAGTTTTTTGGATGAGATGGAAAAAATCTTAAGGGTCATGCAGATCTTGAATATGGTAGGGGTGAATTTTACTGCCTATCAGCTAAAGGATGTGGCGTACCAATGGTATGAGGAACAAAATCAGGAAAGGGGTGAAGTTGATGAGATGTCTCTATGGTAGACTTTCTCTAATGCCTTTCTAGATCATTTCTTCTATCTAGAGTTAAGGGAAGCAAAAGTAGAGGAATATTTAATCTAAAATAGGGGAAGATATAGGGTAAGGAGTATGCCTTGAAATTTCACCAGTTGTCTAGGTATACTCTAAAAATTGTGTCGAACATGAGGGACAGGATGAGAATGTTCACTTCAGGACTGTCTCGTGAGTTAATCCTTAAAAATAAAAGTACATTACTGATCAAGGACATGGATATCTCTAGGTTGGTTGATCATATATAACACATAGAGGAGGAAAAGAGAAAGTAGGTTAAGGTAGGTGAAAGACAAGGTAAGAAGTTTAGATTCTCTAAGTAGGATGGTGGTCAGTAATAAGGTGGATGGGATAGTGGTAAGTGGCCAAAGAAGAAGTGTGGGAGTTCTAGTTCTTTCTCCACAGCTAGTACTCTCTACCCAAGGTTATCGGAAGACAGGTATCCGTAGGGTGGCGACAACTTTAAGGCATAGGGTGCCCATCTTATTCTAGTGGGGCATAGTTGGCGTCATCATGTCCTTCTTGTAAGTTCTATGGCTGGTTTCTTTGGGGAGTATATGATGGGGGGACAAGTATATCAAATACGGTCAACCAAGCCATATGGTTAAAACTTGTCTGGTTGGTAAGGTTGATTTGGGGGCGATTAAGGTTTTGGCTGCCTCCACCTAGGGGTGTTGTTTCTGCATCTATTTCTTCTTTTGGTACCTGCATAGGATGGTATACGTTATATGCTCTTGTGTCCCAACAGTAGTTTGAGGTATCTCCTAATGTCATGACTGGTACGTTACAACTCTTTTCTTATGACATGTATTGTTTACTTGATCAGGGGTCCACTCTTTCTTATGTGACTCCATTTGTAGTAATGTATTTTGGTTTTGATTTTGAGGTTATTTCAATTCATTTTCTATTTCTATCTAGTAGGTGACTTTACTGTTGCTAAAAGAGTCTATAAATGGTGTGTGGTATTTGTTGGTAGTAAGGAAACTTTGATGGATTTGTTCGAATTGGATATGGTAGATTTTGATATCATTTGAGGTATGGATTGTTTACACTCATGCTACACATCCTTAGATTGTTGGACCCATAAATTTGTCTTTAAGTTCCCTGGTAAACCAGTTGTTTAATAGGAGGGAGGTTCCCTAACTCCTAAGGGGAAGTTTATATCATATCTTAGAGCTCGTAGGTTAATCTAAAAAAGGTGTCTCTATCATTTTGTTTGGGTTAAAGGCTCTAACTCCGAAGGTCCTTCTTTGCATTCGGTTCTACAGGTGAATGAGTTTCCTGAGGTCTTTCCAAATGTTCTTCCTTGTGTTCTTCCAGATAAGGAGATTGATTTTAAGGTAGATTTTGTTCTGAACACTCATCCAATATCTATTTCTCCATATAGAATAGCTCCGACTGAGTTGAGATAACTCAAGGAGCAACTTAAGGATCTTGTAGATAAGGGTTTCATCTATCCTAGTGTGTACCTATGGGGTGCACCCGTGTTATTAGTGCGTAAGAAGGATGGTTCCCTTCAAATATGTATTGACTATTGGCAGATAATTAAAGTGATAGTTAAGAACAAGGATCCTCTTCCTAGAATAAATAACTTATTTGATCAGTTGTAAGGTGCCAAATTCTTTTCAAAGATAGATCTTTAGTCTTGATATGATCTTCTTAAGATTAGGAAGGTGGATATACCTTAGATGACATTCTGTACTAGGTATGGGAACTTTGAGTTCTTTGTTATATTATTTGGTTTTACCAATGCCCCAACGATATTAATGGATTTGATAAATAGGGTATTCTATCACTTTTTGGATCTGTTTGTCATTGTGTTCATTGATGATATTTTGTTGTACTCTAATAGTGAGGTGGATCATGTCAGTTACCTCTGTGTGGTGTTGCAAACCTTGAAGGAGCAGTATTTGTATGCCAAATTCACAAAATATGAATTCTGGTTAAACGCTTCCACTTTTCTAGGTCATATTATTTATACTGAGGGGATCATGGTGGATACATAAAAGGTGGCAATAGTTAAGAAGTGTCCTAGACTCACGACTCCAATCGATATTTAGAACTTTTTGGGTTTGGCCGAGTACTATAGGAGGTTTGTGGAGAGTCTTTTAATGATAACTACCCCATTGACTAAGTTGACTCAGAAAATTGTAAAGTTCTCTTGGTTAGATACTTATGAGGGTAGTTTTGAGAAGACGAATGATAACCTAACTTTAGCATCAGTTTTACCTTTCCTGAAGTCAATAAGGGGTTTGTTGTTTACTGTGATGCATCCCAGGTTTAATGTGGTTGTGTTTTGATGCAACATGGTAAGGTGATTGCCTATGCTTCTAGGCAGCTAAAGGTGCGTGAGAGGCATTATCCAACTCATGATCTGGTATTGTTAGTTGTAGTGTTTATATTGAAAATCTAACAACACTATTTGTATAGCATGCATGTGGACATCTTATCATATCATAAGAGTCTGAAGTATGTGTTCATTCAGAAAGAGCTTAACCTCAGGCAGGGGAGAAGACTTAAGATTCTCAACGATTATGACATGAGTCTTTACTACCATCCAGTTAAGGTTTATGTTGTTGATGATGCTCTTAGTAGGTTGTCCATGGGGAGTTTAGGTTAAGTAGATAAGGAGAGAGGGGATTTGGGGAAGGATATTCTTTGCTTGGCAAATCTTGAAGTTTGCCTTTTGGACTCCAAAAATTGTGGTGTGTTGGTACATGAAGTGGTTCGGTCGTATCTTGGTGCAGAGATCAAGGAGAAGAAAATTCTAGATCCTATCTTAATAAAAATCAAAGGTGATATAGGTGGGAAAAAGATAATAGTATTTGAGATCAGTGGTGATGGTTCCCTTTGGTACCAAGAGAGGTTATGTGTTCCTGACATCGATAGTTTGTAAGAAAGGGTATTGGCAGAGGCGTATAAATTGCACTATGTTGTTCATCTCGGTTCGACAAAAATGTATCATGATCTCAAGGACATGTATTGGTGGAATGGTATAAAAAGGATATGGCTGATTTTGTGGCCAAATGTTTGGCGTATCAACAAGTGAAAGATCAACACATAAGTCTTAGAGGCTTGTATCAGGAAATTGAATTACCTGAATATAAATAGGAAGTGATCAACATGGATTTTGTTACCGGCCTTCCTCAGTCTCAAAGCTTATTTGATTTGGTTTGGGTCATCATTGATAGGATGACAAAGTTGGCTCACTTTTTCCCAGTGAGGACTAACTTTTAGGTTGAGCGTTATACGAGGTTGTATCTTTATGAGATTGTGAAGCTGCATGGGGTACATATTTTGATTATCTCTGATTGAGGTACACAGTTTTCATCTCACTTTTGGCAGTCATTTCAGGAGGTGTTGGGTACTAAGTTTAGTCTGAGTACTGCTTTTCACCTGCATATGGATGGGCAAGCATAAAGGACTATTCTGACATTAGAAGATATGATTCATACATGTGTGATTTATTATGGTGGTAATTGGGTTTAGCATCTACCTCTTGTAGAGTTTTATTACAATAATAACTATCATTGAAGCATTGGGATTGCCCCTTTTAAGGCATAGTATAGTAAGAGGTGTAGATCTCATATTGGGTGGTTCAAGCTTGGTGGAGCGGATACGTTTTGCCTAGATCTGGTTTATCAGGCTGTGGAGAAGATAAAGGTAATTTAAGATACCATTAAGGCTTTCTAATGTCGTTAAAAGTCCTATGCAGATGTAAGGTATAGGGACTTGGAGTTTGAGGTTGGGTATAGGGTGTTCCTAAAGGTTTCTCCCATGAAGGGAGTAATGCGGTTCGAGAAGAAGGGCAAGATCATTCCCTGATATGTTGGTCCTTATAAGGTGTTGTGGAGTGTTGGTAATGTTTCATATTAATTGGAGTTTCCTTCTAGTTTAAGTTTTATGCATTTCATATTCTATGTCTCTATGTTGAGAAAGTTTGTAGATGATCTTTCAACAGTTGTTTCTTTGGAATGATTGGGTATCTCAGATTCTCTGTATTATGAAGAGATCTCGGTTGATATCTTGGATCGGTTGGTTTGTTGATTGTGGACAAGGGATGTAGCTTCGGTTAAGGTTCTACGGCGAAACCACGAGGTGGATAAAGCTACTTGGGATGCAGAAGAGGACATGAAGTCCAAGTATCCGCAATTGTTTTCTACTCCAGATATTCATGTAGAAGGTATGTGTTCTTGATCACATCTTTGTTTTATAACTTGGTTAAAGGAAGGTTGATTCCTTGACAATTTTTTTTCTAGCTTAGTTAAAGTTTGGAATGGTTATGTTGGCGTGTGTATTTGTGATGGTACTACCTTGTCCGTCATTCGGGGATGAATGATCCTACTGGAGGAGACTGAAATACCCTGGGTTTTGACCCTTAAAAAATTTCCCCAATTTTGGCTTCTAAACATCTTATTACTTGGGGTACTGGTCATATGATGTGGTATGGTTTGGTAGGTCATGGTCGTATGGTAACCAGTTTAGGTTGGATGGGTTCTATCTAAGGTACTGTTGGAACATGCAAGTCGTATAATAGGGTACGAGTTAGATGACCCAGTCGTATGTTGTCAAGTATTGGGTGGTGTTGGGCGGTTGAATTTCTTGAATGGGTACGACTAGGTGGGTATGAGTCTTATGGTGGGTAACGGGTCATTAGTTTGGGTTTTCCTTCACTTAATCTGAAATTTAGTATCTTAACTTGGATCTGAGTATGAGTGGCTCTTCATGAGTCATGAGGATAGGGTACGAGTCATATAGTCCAACTCATATGTTATACAGAGTTTAACCCCTCATGATTCTATTATGGGTACAGGTTAAGGGTACCACTTGTACCATAGGGTATAATTCGTATGGGTGGTCGTACCATCTTGCAGGAATTTAAAGAAATTTAAGTTGGGGGTAATCTAGACATTTCTCCTCTTATTCGCTTAAGGCCCTGTGACTCAAACTCTCTAAAACACTCTTAAATTTTCTCAAGGCTCTTGTGTCAAGGAAGACTAGGGTTTCATCAACCGTATTAATTTGGGGCTTAAAAGGGTGATTTCTCTCCGTCATCTTCATAATCTAAGACATGTTACTCCTCCCTGATTTTTAGTTCCAACTAAAGGCATTTTCTATGAATTGTTTTCAAGGAATAATTATTGTATGGTTTAGAATTTTCAAATATATGTTGGGTTTTTTTTGTTATAAATGCTTGGTTATGGTTTTTTTTAAGTTTTAATTATGGATTTACATATTGTAATGGTGTTTTGGACATTTGGTTGCTTGGGAATGGTTAATTGGTACTTTCTTTTGATTTTGGAAACACTATGCCCACAGTATGTTTTATAAAATGCCTATGAGAATACTTTTACTACATTGTTGGACTTTTAATAGAACTATTGCATAGTATATCTTGGTAATGGAACCCTAAATGTTATAAATAGTTTAAATGGTTTGGAATGGTTAAATGGAAAGGTCTTGGTACTTATAGTTGGTCTAATTGAAACGCTTGTGGCGTATAGAGGAATACCCCAAGCAAACATAATAATGATCACCTGTGGAGTAAATGGGAATCCCTTCTTCTTAAAAAAAGATTGCTAAGAACATTGCTTGCAAGATATAGTTGGTATGACGATACCACTACTTATAGCCTTTGTTAATAATAAATAGAATGGTGGTTTAGTTGTGTGGTTATCGCTTTAATTAGGCTATAATGGTGGGGAGTGATAGCTAATCGTGAAGGTGTGAGTCCAGTGGAAGGACACTGGAAACTTATGTTTTCCAACATGAGGATTGTTCATGGCGACCATATATGATACTTATGGGGTACACGAGAATCCCCTAAGTACACTTGAATATATGTATCATGGATAGTGAAGGGTAATCGAGAATCCCCTACTCCAATAGTATCTCTGACTTGTGCAGCTACATGCATCGGGGCCCATTCAGGGGGTTACACTAGACCTATATAGCCCATGGGTAGTTCCAAGATGGTTAAGCTACACTTACCTAGGTTAATGGTTTTAAGGGCATACTAAACCTGATTCCCATTCCCAGCATGGTTATATATATGTATGTATGGTTCTGAATGCATATGGTTGGTTTACTTGGTTTTAAAGGTTGACATTACTTTATCCTTATCCTGAGTGCATATAGCGTTCACCTGCTAACCCATCTTCGAGCACCATATTCCTACGCATTGCACAAACCAGATGTTCTACTCCTACTACTCAGTTATAAGATTCAGAATCAGCTCAGTTGAATTGAAGTAGTGATCTTCAATATTTTGGAAGGATCCATTTCATGTCATAGATGTCATTCCTTACTTTGGTCATCTTAGAGACTATGGTTTTGTCTATGGTTAGGGGAATATCCCAACCAAATTTTTTTTATTTTTGGTTAAAGGTTTTGTGGGACTAATATTGTTGGTATGGGCGGTGTCTATAGTGGTGTAAAACTTGGCATGGTTATTGGTATTATAGATGATAATGGTTGATTGCATTTATGATTGTTCCATCCTATTATGTTATGAACTCATACTCAATCATTGTTTTTGTTTTTGTATGGTTATTGGTTGGGTGTTGGATGGTTGGACTTTCTTGGGTTGGTCACGGTTATGGACCTATACCAGAGTCTGGAGTTGTGAATAATGATGTCTTGTTATATATTGGGAATTCATTTGACTTGGGGTATGTGATTGGAGGTTGGGTTGGGTAATGGGGGTGGTTCCCTATCCTGGTTGGACTTGGAATTCCCATTATGATATGGCCTCGATTTGGGTAGTGCCAAGAACATTCAGTTATGAGTGTTTGCATTTTGAACTATCAATTGGTAGTTTAGAAGGTCATCCAGATCAGTGAGAGGCTTTGGCATAGATCTAAGGCCTTGACCATCTCCATTTATGTGTCCAGGTAGCATCATATGGACTTATCTTTATTCTTACCATTATGTATTTTGATGGATCAACTTCTGTTGTTCGATGTTACTTTGATGGGGTTGTGCCAATAGAACTCAGATGACTTTCTGTGTGTTCGATGTAGACGATAGGTTTGGAAAGGAAAAAAAAGATTGGATCTGGGTATTAGAGTTGGTTGCATGATTCATATCTTGGGTTGTCTTTAGATTGGTAGATATCACAACCCAATTTACGAGTCATGATGGCAACTAAATCCCACCAGTAGGTAAGCCGAACCATAACCTGAAGCTAACATAATAGGTTAATTTGGGAGGAATTGCCCAACATAGGCTAAATTTGATGAACACAAGTTATAAATAAATAGTGTTCTAATAGATAAAACTATCAACACATGAATACCAATCCCATGACTTTGTAGAGATAGTACAAGAGGATCTAATAGTATCAATAATACAACCCAACAAACTTAGAATATAGTCACTACATCTGTCGCGATACAAAAGACTGAATATTACTATAATAGAAGGAAAGGGGTGATTCGGAACTCTAAGTCTTACCCTATCTATGAAAGATCAAGTCTGCACAAAAAACAGTCAACGACGATAGCTGGTACTCAAATCTGCACCGAAAATGTACAAAAGTGTAGTATGAGTACCAAAACGATGGGTACTCAGTAGGCATCATCAACTGCCTAAGCTAAGTCAAGATATAAAGATGATAAAATGCCAAATAACATAATAAGTCAAGGTACAAAATTGAACATAAATCATCTCCATCACCACTATTTATGACTAGTACATAAACCAAAATAATAACGAAAGAATAATATAAATAATGAAGCACATGAAAACATAACTATGAAATTGGTACCCATACGCCTATTGGTGTAAAAAAGTAAAGAACCCTTCACAACCTCCCATACGACTGGAGAGTATACCCAAGAGAAGGGTAAAGCAATTATTGACAATATAACTTCCTTTATCATAAATTAACCATCTTTCCATAGTTCACCATTATCCGGCACTACGCCATCACTTATCAATTCACCAATATTATTCCATAAACCACTAGTCAACTATTAGCCATCTTTTATCACTAATATTAGCCATCAACTAGTCATCATTTAGCCATTATTCACTATTTTATTAACTAGGTATCTTTTATCACTAGTCATCGTAGAATCTGCTAACCACCACTTTTCGTACCATAATACTCCATGGAATAGTTATTCATACATATATATGTATCCGAAATCAAATAAATATTTATAAACATCATCCAAAATTGAACAGGGAATATGTATCATCAAGACTCAGAATCAAACCGGTTTTAAATATCAACAAGACCCAAAATTGAACTAGTCATAAATATCATCAACACTAGGAACTGAACCAGTCATAAATATCATCATCACACATTATATAAATAACGATGTAATCATTCTTCACATTTACTAATAATATCATCAAGTGCCAAGATTTATCACCATAACCTCAATACCCTTTCCAAGAGTCTAATAGGCATAAAGGTTCACCTAAGTTAACACATCTCATAGTCTAAGGTGGTTTAAGAGTTCTTTCTAATCCTAGAATTTCAATTTAGGCAATTTCTACCTGAACTAGGCTAAAGGTATCTAATTTCACTTTTAGATGTCAAACAAGCCTTAATTAGCCCTAAGATAGGATGTTTGCCCAACACATGAGTAACTAGGTTCATTATGCCTAATTTAAGTAATCTAAGTCATTGAGTAATCTAAGTCATTCTCATGCTAAGCATGAGGTACAAACTCCAATTCACTTAAAGCATAAAGGAATAAGCCAAAGGATTCAATCTTATGGTGTCAGAATAATCTAAGCGGCTCAACTAACCTCACATATTGAAATTCATCAAACAAACACCTAAACCCTTCCCAATCTATCAAGATATCATAATTATACTATAACATAGTTTAATCTAATAAGGGATAAACCTAGCCTACATCAAAATTGAAGAAAAGCTCATGAACCTCTAAACATTTGCTTTTTTCTTCTGAAAAACCTCTTCAAGATTCCAAGATACCACAAACACATTCCACTCATCAATACAAGAATATTGATACCCATATTGCACCATTGTGCTTCGTCTCCAAAAATTATGCCAAAAGAGCCATGTGGGTTCCACTCAAGAAAAATTATATTTTTGAGACCAACCAAACATGATATCAAGCTCATGCTATCAAAAGCCTAAAAACAGGTGAAAACCAAAATAAGTTTTGGACTAAATGAACCCTAAAGGATTTAGGGCTTTGGTCAAATAACAAAAAAATTCAAGCATGAATTTGAAGGATTCTAACCTTAAATCCAAAAATATTTGTGAAAATATATGTTAATCAAGCTCCCAAGTTACCTCTAAGACTCAATTTAAAGTAAGAGCACTATTTTAGGGTTTTGACTCTCAAGAATGAGTGAGAAAGGGCCAAAATTGCAGCCTAAGAAGTCAATTTATACCCATGCGAGGTATTCAAATGCTACAATCGCACAACCAAGTATGAAATCACATTTTGTAGATGTAGGAGTAGATCTGGAAATCTCCATACCTCTTGGTGTAGTCTCACTACTTCCTGTCACCACAGCTGACACCTAAACTTGGAAATTTTTTAAGTTTCTACCAATGCCTCGGGATTCATTCAGAATATAATAAATGCAAATGAACTATATAACGACACTAAGTTCAATGTTACAGATGCAATGGAAAATTCATATTTTCCATCGGAGGTCGTTTAGAAAAAATGTGGGTCCTATACCCATATTTCAAATTTTCCAACTTTCCAGCCAATAGCTTGAAAAGCTCTAATGGAAAAAATAAGAGGAAATATGAAAAATGACCATAAGGGTCATTACAGTATCTGCTACTAAAGGAACTTTTATCCCCAAAAGTTAAAGATGAGGAAGGACCTAATATCTCGAATAGATGAGGATACTTGGACCATATCTCGTTCGCAATCTCCCAAATGGCCTCCTCCGCTGTGAAGTGTCTCCACTACCTTTACTATTAGAATCTCTCTAGTACGCAATCGCCTTACCTCAATAACCAAAATGAGCACTGACTCATCTATAATGTTTAAATGTTTGTCCAACTTAACTGAGTCCTATCCAAGTGCATAAGATAGATTAGGAATATATTGCCGCAACATAGAGACATGGAAAACTAGATAGACACTGGCAAAATCTTAAGGTAAAACAAAATCATAGTCTACCTCTCTAATAGCACGAAGGATCTCGAAAGGCCAATATATCTTGGACTAAGCTTGCTCTATCTCTCGAACTTTATCACATACTTCATGAGCGGTACACAGAGGAATACATGGTCTCTAACTCCCAATATCAAGGAATGAAGCCTACAGTCTGCATAGGCCTCTATATAGTCTGAGCCATTCTTAACCTATCCTGAATCACCCTGACTCTATCCGTTCACTCTTGAAGAAAAGTAGTACTGCAGTGCTTAAACTTAGAAGTCTCAAACCATCAAACCAGAGAACGACATCTCCTGCCGTACAAAGCCTCAAAAGGCACCATCTTAATGCTTGAATTATAGTTGTTACTATATGCAAACTTTACCTAAGATAAGTGTTGCCCCCACTGGCCTAAAAAATCCATAATACAGGCTTAGAACATGTCCTCAAGAACCTGAATAATATGCTCAGAGTAGCCATCGGTCTGTAGATTGAAGGTTCTACTTAAATCCACCTGAGTTCCTAACTCCTCCTAAAATGGTCTCCAAAATCTCAAAGTAAAAACAGAACCACATTCTAAAATAATAGAAATGGGCAGACCATATGAATAGACTATCTCCCACACATAGATGTGGTCCAATCTTTCAGCACTAAAATTCATCTGAATAGGAATGAATTATGTTGACTTGGTCAAATGATCCATAATGACCCAAATATCATCTGAACCAAAGAAAGTGAGAGGCAACCTATTAGAAAAATCTATGGTAATCCGCCCCTATTTATACTTGGGAACGGGTAACCTTTGAGTCAATCCACCAGGTCACTGATGCTCGACCTTTTTTTGCTGACAACATAGGCAATGAGCTATAATGTCTACCATATCTCTCTTCATACCACTGCACTAATAATGTTGTCTCAAATCTCTAAACATCTTGGTTGTACTGGAGTGAGTAAAATATCTAAATCTATGAGCCTCATGAAAAATCAACTAAACCAAGTCATCAAACAGAGAAAAACTAATACAACCATCAAATCTCATAACACCCTCAAAATCAATAGTGTGCCTCTCGGACTCACCACTCAACAACAAATCTCTAAGGAAGTGAAGCTTTCTATCCTCAAACTGAAGATCATGAATCTGCCCAAATAGTGGGGATATCACCTCCACAGTAGCAAAAATCCTTCTTTGATCTGAAATATCTAGGCAAACCACCAACCTAGCTAAGGACTGAATGTCCCAGGCTAACGACCTTTGAGAAAACAAAATAACAAGCCTAGCTATCCTTACTCACTGCCTTCTAACTTAAGGCATATGCAACCATGTTTGCCTTGCTCGGATGATACAAGATGGAAATGTCATAGTGCTTAAGCAACTCTATCCATCTATGTTGTTGAGCATTAAGCTACCATTGGGTCATAAGATGATAAAGGATATGATGACTGGTGTAAATCTCATAATGCTCACCATAAAGATAATGCCTCTAAATATTAAGTACAAAAACTATCTCCGCCAACTCAAAATCATGTGTGGGGTAGTTGCGCTTATGCACCTTAAATTGTCTAAAACCATAAGTTGTAACATGACCCCTCTATATTAATACACAACCTAGACCAGCGCTAGATGCATAAAAAAACATGGTGAATCCCTCACCGTCCTCAAAAAGAGCTAACACAGAAGTTGAAGTAAGGAAGTACTTGAACTTTCCAAAGCTCAAATAACACTCCTTGGACCTTTGAAATAGAACTTTTTTTCAAGTTAATCTAGTCATAGTAGCTAAAATAGTAGAAAAACCCTCAAAGAAGTGTCTATAATAACCGACCAAACCAATAAGGCTACAAACCTCCATTAAAGACATAGGTCTAGACCAATCACTAATTATCTCAATTTGGCTGGATCAACCATATTTCCATCCTTAGACACCACATAATGTCACTGACTCAAGAAAAATCTCATACATAGAAAACTTGGCAAAAAGCATATGATATCTCAATGTCTGGAGCATGATCCTTAAATATTGTGCATGTTCCTCACTACTCATTGAATACACAAGGATTTCATTAATGAACACGATCATGAAAGAGTCCAAATAAGGCATGAAAACTCGGATCATCCAGTCCATGAATGTAGTCTGGGGCATTATTCAACCCAAAAGACATCATAAGGAACTCATAATGGACATAAAGGGTCCCAAAATCTATGTTTGGCATATCCTCAGTGATGTTTCGTATATTTATGCATTCTAACATCACTATTCTAGTCGTTCTACCCTTGTTTCAAGGATGATTCGTGTTCTACATGAATTGATAATGAGCTAAATATGTATATAAGTGTTAAATCTTGTTCTTATAATGTTAAAAGTGCATTCCAAACAAGTTTGTACCTAAAATATTTATGTAGAGTTCAACACGGAAAACTAGTGTTACTAGTTTGAGCTAGGTACTTATCTAGTTGATCCCGTTGGATTCTAGTGTGTTTAATGAGTTCCTTATGGTTTTAATGGTGTTATAATATGTCAAAAAACTTGTTGATACTGTACAAAGTTCTAGTGAGTCAAGTAAAGATTTGGAACATGAAGTGGAATATCATGGAAATTTGCCTTGTCATAGCTTTTGTTTTTGATTCGTCGTGATGCATATTGTGTTGTTTCAAAATCTAATTCGAGTGCTGTTTTATTGTTGGATCTTTTGTGAGATTAGTATGATGATTTATAGATGATTTTTAGGCTATAAAACCATTGGAAAGACATCACAAATACTTGGGTAAAAGGAGAAATGTTCAACACTTAACCAAATTTCAAGATGCAATTTCCAGAGAGGTGTCGCAATGTGATCATGATGCGACTTCTACACATGTATACATATCTCGTGACATGAAAATATCTCCAGAGATCACTACACGACTTCCCCAAATATTTCCATCTAGTACATCTCAAGGTCCAATTCACACACAACAAAAAATTTCAATTTGAATCCTATATGCCTTGGGACTTGTTGTCCACTATAAATATATCTTTGTACTTATTATTAATCATCTTGGAACATATTGGAGAATTAAGGAGGCTGCTACAACTTCATAACTTAGGTTTTATATTCTTTAGTTTAGCATTCTAATAGATTATATCTTGTATTCAACCTTTTGGATCATGATTATGACTATAACTGTCTAAGAACTCCCTCTCCGGGGTTGAAGCCGAATACATGAGTACTATTATCTTGATTTTTGTTCATTGATTTGATTATCATTGTTTGTTGTGTGTTCAATCTTATTTTAACTATTTTGAGTCATGATCACCCTTATAATACATCCATTGTCAACCTTGTGAACTTAGGAGAGGTAATAGGGAGATAAAATGTGGGATTGAACAAAGTATAGTTCATAGTCTTTTATGAAATAAGGAATATGAATTAGTGTCTAGGACAGGGATGAACTTAGATGCCTTACTTGATTCAAATATAGAATGATAGGGTAAAGAACATAATTAGATTATTACATCCCAGATCAATGATGTAGTTGTAATGTCCACATTTAGTAATTTGTTAAAGGTCGGGAGACCATGATCATGCGATTTGGTTAGGACGCTCGCATGGGATAGGGATTTGGTTTAATCAATCCCTGAACTCTAAAACACTTCCATTAACGAAGGAGAGATGCAATCCGTCTCCCCCAATTACTGTAAATAGAAGAAAACCAAGTAGTTCCCTCTCAAATGGCTAAAGAAGAAGCATCCCTCAGGACCGTAAGAGAAGTTGCAGTTTGAATTTCGACTAACTTCACTTCCCCAATTCAAAGACCGACTGCTGGAGGGAATTTCGAGTTAAAGCATAATATGGTGCAGTTTCTTATCAGCGCTAGATAGTTTGCAGGGTTTTCACACAAGGATCCAAAATTCCACTTGCTAACTTTCATTGAGCTTACTGACTTAAACATTTTGACTGAGGTGAGTACAGATTATGTGAGGTTGACACTTTTTCCCTCTTCACTGTTGGGGGAAGCTAAAAGATGGTTGAATGCAGAGATGACCAATTTAATCACATCATGAGATGAGTTTGCCCAAAATTTCTTCATCATATTCTTTCCATTGGGCAAGACTGCTAGACTTTGTAGTAAGAGAGTGAGCTTTAAATAGAAGCCTGATCAAAACCTATATCATACTTGGGAATGCTTCAAGGACATTCTTTGAGATTTTACACATCACCAGTAATCCAATGGGGTACTTGCTCATACTTTTGTAAAAGCACTTGATCACAATACAAAGATTTTGCTAGATTCATCCACAGGTGGTCAAGCGTTGGAGCTTACTTATGATGAGTTGTACACATTATTGAACTGCATAGCATAAGGAAATCCCAAATAGCATTCAGATTCTAGAAGTGCTACAAAAAGAAATGCAGGTATGTTGGAGGTAGACAAGTTCATTGCTTTATCAGCTTAGGTTACAGCATTGCAGAACATGATAAACACACAGTTCAGTAGCCTAAAATTGAGAGCTCCACAACTTACAGTCATAGTCAATGCCATTCAACAAGCTAAAGGTTGGTATGAAATATATGGGAATAGCAGCCATGTGTGCTTCAAATCTAGAATCAGTGATGTATGTGGGCAATTCTTAAAGGCCAAATTATGGTAATGCCTATAACATAAAGTGGCATACTCAGTCGTGGAACAGCCAACAATAATAAATTCAGTAACCATAAGCATAAGGGAATAAATCAACTAGCAATATGGAAGAAATATTGAAGCAGCTCCTAGCTAGTTAGACATAACTGGCTGTAGACATAAAAAATTTGCAAGCTGCTTAGAGAAGCTTAGAGATTTAAGTGTGGAAGATACAATAAGTCTTAAATACTACGCCACAATTAGTTTGCCAACAGATATAGAAAATTCAAAGAAGGTTATGGCAATTACCTTGAGGAGCGGTAAAGAGCTTCAAGAAGAACCTCCCAAGGCAACAAAAGAGGTAGATGCAGATTTGACGCCCCCAATAGATTTCTGAAAAGGCTGTGAATAAGTCAAGGAAGTCTGAGTACTTGAAAGAGACAATTATTGCTGAACCTGAAAAAAAGTAAGTGCCACCAGTACCATTTCCTTAAAAGCACATCAAAGCAAATGAGGATGCAATGTTTATGAAGTTCTTTGACACATTCATAGGGATTTACATTAATTTACCTTTGTTAGATATTTTGTAGAGTATACCTAAGTATGCAAAGTACTTAAGGGATGTGGTTTCTAATAAGGTGAAATTTTAGGACGTAGGGGCGATAACACGCACTAAAGAGTGTAGTGTTGTGGTGACACAGAAAATCCCTAAGAAATTGAGAGATCTGAGGAAGTTTACTCTCCTTATCCAAATTGGGAGTAAAGTGGTCCATGCATTGAGTGACTTAGGGGCTAACATAAATATGATGGCCCTATCTTTGTTTGACACATTGGGCTTGGGAAAGCCTAAATTAACCAAGGTTATTTTGCAGCTAGCAGGTGGATCCATTGCATATCCAGAAGGAATCTTTGAGGATATCTCATAAAGATTGGTAAATTTGTTATTTCTGCTGACTTTATTGTTCTTGATTTTGAGGTGGACAAACAGGTACCAATCATTTTGAGGCAACCATTCTTAGAAATTGGAGGAGCATTGATTAATGTTAGAGAAGGAACACTCAAAATAAAGGTAGACGATGAAGAGGTGGTATCTGATGTATACAAAGCACCCTATGTATGATCAATGTGATTAAAAGGGATAAGTGCGGGTTGTCTAGTCCACCAAAGACCTCTTTGGACTACCTGATTGAGCAATCTAATCTTGTATTGCCTAAGCCTCATTTTATGCTAATTGATGAGCCTGAAAAAGCTCGAGTTGAAAAATTTGCTGCACTTGAGAATTCACACCCAAAATGGGTGAAAAGAATAAAAAGATGGAGACCGAGTGTGAGAAGTGAATGACTAGGTCATTTGTTAGGTCATGCCGCGATGCTAAATCAGGCGGTTCTTGGGAGGCAACCCAAGTTAAGTACGTATGATTTCTTTGTAGTTTATAGTTTTTATTTCACGTACTTATTGTTTTTGGTTTAGTCACAAGTTAATGGGAAGTCTAAGTACATAAACTTAAGCTAAGGAGCATGGCAAAGATTGAGTTTGGGGTCCACGAATTTTCTTAATGTGAAAAAGATGCTACTAGATAGACCTAGAGTCCTCAGGAAGTATTTCTATCTCTTACTTTTAAATTTACTTTGCGAACAAAGTAGATTTTTAAGTGTAGGGTGGGAAAATTCCTAAATTTTGACTGAATTTAAATTTTTGGTGTAAGATATTGTTGTTGGTGCTATTTTTTATTACATGATGCAAGTGGGTTTAATTGTAAAAGCATGTTGGTTGTGTGAATTGCTATTTTTGAAAATCTTAGGGTCATGCGTATGACTCTTGTACTTGTTGGCTTAATGTTGAATTAATGTTATTATCGGGTAAGAGTCTATGATGATCCTATTGAGTTGAGCATGTTCCATGTGCATGTGAGAGTTTTGTATATTTCTTCTTGCGTGTGATGTCTATAACTTGCCCGATGTGTGTGTAAAGTAAAATAGAGAGTAGGGGTTTAGGAGATGATTTAGGCATTTCTTTGATAACCGTGTTTTATACCTTCAATTTGTCCTACCCATTCTACATTATCTTAGTTAACCCCATTGATCCTTTAACCTTTTATATGGTAGCCTTATATGTAGCGTAGTACCTTATTTGATAGACCATAATTTGATCCAAAAAGCTCCTAGGAACTTTAATGGAAAATTGATTTAGTAAGGAGTTTGAGAAATTGAAGAAGAAAAAGGTGAAATTGATGCCCTAAGGTAATAGTTATTGGTGTTGATCATTGATGTATGGTGGATGGGTGTGATATAATTTAAGCTAAAAATATTTCCATGGTTGTGAAAAAAAGATAATATTGATTTTTGAGGTAATGAACAATACTTCCACCATGTGTTTGTGAAAATGCTTAAAAGAGATGGGGCAAAATAAAAGAATGTGGTAGACAAAAAAATTGTATAAATTGGTTGTTGGAGATTGGTTTTAAAGGTATACTGTAGTGTATTAAAGCGCTTAGAGAGGTTAGTCACTATTCCCAAATAGTTTCTACCCACCCCTTAGCCTATATTACAACCCGGAAAAGTCCTAATTGATTGTAAGTTCATCATTATGATATTAGTGGAGCATTACACTAAGGGAAAGCCTATGGTTCATTATGTGTAACTTGTGAATTCTTATTCAGATAGTGTAATTTCATTCTTATACCTATCATGTTATAAATTACTTAATTGTGAGTGACTATGGGTACTCTCTTGTTGTGAGGGTCACATGTTTGATCTATGTGGGTGATTTATAGGATGTCCTTAATTGAATGATAAGCATGATTTTACCAACTAGGTGAGTCAATTCTTGGGGATAGGATGTTTTGGAATAGTGTTCATATGGTTTCAATTGTGTAAATAACATGCTTTGTGTAGAAACTTGCATTCCATGTAGTTATTGTAGTAGCTTGAGTGTCTTGAATGTAGTAGATGTGTAGAGTCTCTATCTCATGATGTTTATTTCTAAGAGTTGTTCGAGGACAAACAAGGCTTTAAGTCTGGGGTGGTGATGTTGGGTTTATTTATGCATTCTAGCATTAATAATTTTTTAGCCTTGTTTTGAGGATGATTCGTGTGCTATATGAATTGATAATGAGATTAATGTAAATATAAGAGTTAAAGCATGTGTTTATAATGTGAAAAGTGAATTCCGAACAATTTTGTACCTAAAAGATTCATTTAGAGTTCAATCCAAAAACTAGTGTTACTAGCTTGAGCTAGTGGTTTGTCTAGTTTATTCTATTGGATTCTAGTGCGTTTAAGGAGTTCCTCATGGATTTAATGGTGTTATTATATGTGGAAAAACTTGTGAATAGTGTACAAAGTTCTAGAGAGTGAAATAAAGAGTCGAAACATGATGTGGAAGCTCATGGAAATTTGCCTTGTCTTAGCTTTTGTTTTTTATTCGTCTTGATGGATATTATGTTGTTTGAACATCTAATTCATGTGGTGTGTTCTTGTTAGATCTTTTTTCAGCTTAATATGATGATATATATATATGATTTTTAATCTGGAAAACCATTTGAAAGACACCACAAAGACTTGGATAGAAGGAGGAACATTCAACCCTTAACCAAATTTCAAGATGTAATTTCAAGAGAGGTATCGCAATGAGCTCGCGACACGACTTCCACACACATCTCCATATATTGTGATGGAACTTCCACACATATATCTAGATCTCACCACACAACTTCCACAAATGTTTCCTACTAGTGCGTCGCGAGGTCCAATTCAAACACCGCAAAAAAGTGCAATTTGAATCCTATACGGCTTGAGACTTGTTGTCTACTATAAATACATCTTTGTACTTCTTATTAATCATATTGGAATGTATTAGAGAATTAAGGAGGATGCTCCAACGTCATAACTCAGTTTTTATATTCTTCCGTTTAGCATTCTAATAGATTATATCATGTATTCATCCTTTTGGATCATGATTATGACTATGAGTGGATAAGAACTCCTTCTCCGGGGTTGAAGCTAAATACATGAGTACTATTGTTTTAATTTTAGTTCTTTGATTTGATTATCATTAATTTTTGTTTGTTCAATCTTATTTTAACTATTTTGAGGCTTGATCACCCTTAGAATACACAAATTGTCAACCTTATGAACTCGAGAGAGGGAATAGGGAGATAGAACGTGAGATTGAACGAATATGGTTCATAGTCTTTTATGAAATAAGGAATTTGGATCAGTGTCTAGGAAAGGGATATACTTATATGCCTTACTTGGTTCAAATATAGTATGATATCTTAAAGAACTTAATTTTATTATTACATCCCCGCTCAATGATGTAGTTGTAATGTCCACATTAGGTAATTGGTTAGAGGTCGAGAGACCATGATCATGCAATTAACCCTACAAATCTATAACCAAGATAAGTAAATTGATGAATGACAGTCAACAACATAGTACGATTGTTCAAAGTTCTTCAACCCTAGGTTTTACTTCTATTGATTGTCCAAAATCTTCACTTTACGCACTATTTACTTTACTTATAATTTACAAACTCAAATCTCTCTTTTGGTTAGTTTTGCACTAGTTGAATCTAAATTGTGAACTGAGACCGAACAATCGTTAACCAAGTCCCTGTGGTATTGATACTTGGCTTTTATTAGGCCACTTTATTACTTAATTAGACCACGTATACTTGGGTGTGCGCTTGGTATTTGTCACTTAGCCCGAATCCTCAACTGATGGAAACCATACCTCAAAATCAATCTTAGAAAACATTGTTGCACCCTAAAGCTGTTCAAACAAATCATTAATGCGAGGCATAGGATAAAACTTTACCATCACCTTATTAAGTATCCTATAATTAATGCACATATGCATGGAACCATCTTTATTCTTTACAATCAATAGAGGAGCTTTCAAAGAAGACAACCCTTACCAAAAAGATCTTGAATCTGAGAATTTAGATCCTTAAGCTCGGTAGATGCCATATGGTAAGGTTCCATAGAAATAGGTCGGGTGCCGGGCTCAAGATTAATGGCAAACTCAATCTCACATACAGGGAGAATACCAGGTATATTGCTAGAGAACACATTAGGAATTCACAAATAATAGGAATAGATTCAAATGATGGACTCACCACACTAGTATCACTAATATAGGCAAGATAAGACTCGCATCCCCTCGATATAAGACACCTGGCATGAACAAGAGAAATAATACCCATCTCCTCGTGACTAACTACTTCATTCCCCACGACTAGGGGTACTCGATAACTTCCTTGGAAAATAATCCATGACTAAATGGTAGTGGATAACCAGACTATGCCTAAAATCACATCAAAATCCACCATATCCAAAATAATAAGATCAGCACAAATATTAATATCACTAATTGTCACAAAACGTGATCTGTATACTCAATTGACTACTAAAGAATCATTCATGGAGTAGATATACATATTGGCATAGATAATAAATCACTAGTCAACTCCAACCTTTATGCATAATAAGCAGGAATATAAGAATAAGTGGATCCGAATAAGTGGATCCAAGATCAAATTAAGAAAGGGTCAACTAGCCGCACTCAAAAATCATACCTATAAAAGCAACATCCAAAGTATTAGCCTTGAGTGTAGCAGGTACTATATAAAACTGACCACGCCCACCACCTGGCTGGGCCCCTGACTGAGCTCTATCTGCCTTCCTGAGAACCTCCTCAATGAAAGACCTTGTAATATCCTAGACGACTTCAATCTTATATAGCATGCCAAAAGAGGTTCCAGACTCAGAAATTTTTTTATCCAAGTGTTAAGACTTAGTCTCATTTTTACCTTGATATTTCTATGGTCTTAGTTCTGATCTTCCCGACTTTAGATTGTATGTTTTTAAATTAATTCAAGATCTGGGTTACCTATAGGTCATCTCGGGTGAGTTTTGAAAATTTTGAACATTATTTGAGACATGTTTGGATGACCAAAATAGTGATCCAACACGATCAAGATGCGTCGTGTTGGATATCGCTTCATCACCATCGCGTGTCATATCGGTCATCCCATCGGTTTAATCGACACAGCGCATCGCCTGTTGCATCACTAGGCATATCATTTTTAATAAATTATGGGTTTATGGGGGGAAGTTGAGACAATTTACCCTTACATTATGCATCCATAACACGAAATTAAGCCTCCCAAAAGGGAAATTCACTCATTATTTCATAAAATTCTATTAAGAGTAAACCCTAGGTTCATCAAAGTTCAAGTCCAAATCTCAAGAATTCTGTAACAATTCTTACAAATTAAGAAACCAAGGTATATTAGGTGTTCATCCTTAGGTTCCTTCAATCCTTGGAGTTCAAGAATCCTTTTTTTTTTCAAAACTTAGATTTTGATTTACAGTCTTAAATGGAACTGTGTTCATGTATGTGTTATTATGTGGGTTTCAAGACAAGAAGATTTTGAGTTTCATGTAAATAAACTAGAATGGGTGTTGATTTATGTAACCCTCATGTTAAATATTTGAATTGTGATGTTGAATGTGATAGTCATGATATTTATATATTGCCCATTCTCATTTACAAGAATTATGCATCCTAGGTGTTTGACAAAATGTCTATATGAATAATTATGCATGGTAACCTATGTGTGATGTTTTTAAAGTTGAGATATGGTTCTATTATCTATGCTATCGAGTCTTGGGGTTACTGAATACTCAAAATTAGCTATTTATGTATTCTCCATTCAAAATAAAATGATTCTGTAGTATCCTGAACAAAAGCATTTGGTCAGTTAACAAAAATAAGGTTAGTTGAGTCAAACCTAGTACAGCCTAATGATCAGTTCCAGTGTCAATTTTGTTATGAGTAGGATTTAGCACTGAGCGATCCAAGGGATGGGGGCATTCCTTCCATTACAGGGATTTTCCCTTAGTATCAGTCCCTGAGTTACAGAACTACATATCCAGCATAGGGTAAATCGTCTTCCTTTCACACTAGGGTTGACGTAACTATATACATCTTATGAGTCTTCCTGCCAAATTAGGGTTGACCCACCTAGTGTTAGTAACCCGTATCACAGTGATAACACCCTTCCAACTAGGGTTATAGGTTGGACCCCAAATTAGTCTATATCGAGGTATGTTGGTTTGATGATAACCCCCATAGACTTAATTTCAGTATTCAGTACAGAACTCAGTTCAGTTCTACATGATTATAACTTACAGTTATCAATTACTCAGCTATCAGAAATTCAGTACTTAAATTTCAGTCTAAATTTTCAGTTAAGGCAGACGATATATGCTTTGCATTATGCATTCAGTACTATCAGTAGTTCCATTCTTGCATGTACTCTCATCCAATTACTTCATGATATTTAGTTATTATTACTCATGCACATGAATCCATGCATATTATCCTAACCTCACCTAGCATGCCAATACATTCAAAGTACTGAAGCATACTCTTTTTGCTCTATGATGTCTTATATCATAGGGTCAGAAGCTCGGGAGCCTGATTATACTTAGCCCACTTAGTCGATTAGTAGTAGCTAAAGTAGTGATTCCTCATCTATCAAGGATGTGATGCTTATTTAGTCATTGCATTACTTATAGTATTTTAGTTTTTTTTTAGATAGTAGTTGGTGTTAGTTGGGGCCTGTCCCACCAACTTTTTTATTTCAAATATTTAGAGTCTTTTAGAAACTTTCAGTTAGCAGTTATTCCACAGATGTACTCATCATTTGTTTTTCATTATTATGGAACCAATGGCATTTTTAGGTTCAATTCGGCATATGTCTAATGATTATTATTCAGTATTCAGAGTAGGTACCAGTCTTGGGTTGGCTTATGGTCCATTAGGGTCGTAAGCACCGTGTGACTCCCAGGGTGCACTCTCAGGGTGTTACAAACTTGGTATCAGACCCAGGTTTCAAAATGTCCTAGGGAGTCTGAAAGTTGCATTAAGTAGAGTTTTTTGCATGGGTGTGTAGTGCGCCACACATATGAACAAGAGGCTACGAGGAGTTTTTAGGAAAAATTCCCTTCTTTTATTGTTAATATTGTGTGAGTAAGCATCAGCTCAAGTTAAACTCTTTGTCTAATCCAACTTTTTCTTCCATTAACAAAACATGCCTCTTTGAAAGACTAACGGAAGAAAAACTGGGAACTAGCCAGCATCTCCGCCCATTCAGTAAGATTCCCTGAATAAGCACATTTCTCACGTAGAATTTAGAGCAGCATTCACCACTCTAACCTATTTTGTGGAAGCTCAAAATGTTCACCCAGCTGCTGTTCAGGCTAACCCAATGGTCAATGCCACTGCAACGAGAATTTAGGACTTCACTCATATAAACCCTCATTTATTATCAGGGTCTATGTCAGAAGTAGATCCATAGGAATTCTCTGACAAGGTGCAGAAAGTAAAAGACATTATGGGTTAAATGCTAGTAAGCATGCTAAATTAGCTGCCTATCAGTTGTAAGATGTAGCTTATACGTGGTTTAAGCAGTATAAAGTGGATTGAGGCACGGATGCAGGGCCTATATAATGGGAATAGATTGTTACTACCTTTCTAGATAGGTTCTTTTTATTAGAGTTGAGGGAGGCTAAGGTGTTTGAGTTCATCAACTTGAAGTAGGGCAACTTGAGTATTAAAGAGTATTCCCTAAAGTTTACTGAGTTGGCTAGGTATGCTCCTCATGTGGTAGATGATAACAGGTCTAAGATGAACAAGTTTGCATCTTGTGTATCTGACAGTGTAGTCAAGGAGTATAGGACCACATGCTAATTAAGGAGATGGACTTGTCTAGATTAATGGTCCATGCTCAACAGATTGAGAAATAGAAGAATAATGAGAAAAGGGGGGAGAACAAGAAGGTTAGAATAAGTAACTTCAGTTTTGCTCAGCCGAAGTAAGAAGGTGGAAACCTTCCTTAGTTCCACCCAAAATCTTTAGTCCCAGCTCTATCTTTGGCTAGTGCGTCGATTCCCAAATTTAGGAATGATATTAAGGATAGCGCGCTAGGCTCTAAATCTTAGGGTAGTTTGAACACTGCTCGAACAAATCCTCTTTGCTAGAAATATGGCAGAAACCATAATGTATCTATAGGGTTAGCAGCAATGTGTGTTTTGGGAGTTGTAAGAAAGGCCATAGGATCAGAGAATGGCCTCAGGTGGGTTTGTAGAGTCAACATAATAATCCCCCAGTTAATTTTGTCACCCATCTCAGCCAGGTATTGCTTCTACTGCCACCAGTAGGCAGCGCCCAAATAGGGTCTATGTACTTCAGTTCCAACAGGATCAAGATAATTCTCCTGGTATGGTTACTTGTACATTGCAAATCTTTCATTTATATGTTTATGCTTTGTAGATCCTGGGGCTTCTCTCTTTTGTAACTCCTTATATAGACGTTGACTTTGGAGTCAGCCCTCAAATACTTACAGAGCCTTTCTTAATCTCTACCTTAACGGGTAAGTCTATCATAGATGGAAGGTATACAAGAACTATCTGGTTATGGTGTCTCAAAAAGTTACATCAGCAGACCTTGTAAAGCTAGAGATGATGGATTTTGATTTCATTCTTGGCATGGATTAACTCCATTCATGCTATGCTTCAATTTATTATAGGAGTAGAATTGTCTATTTTTAGTTCTCGAATGAACCTGTCCTAGAATAGAGGGGTAGTACCACAACACTTAAGCATTAACTTTTTTCATACCTTAGAGTGAGAAAAATGAAATCTAGGGTGTGTGTCTATCATATGGTGCAAGTCAAAGACTCTAGTTTCTATACTCCTAATCTTCAGTCAGTTCCATTTGCAAGTGAATTTCCAGATGTGTTTACCAAAGATCTCCCCGTAGTTTCTTCCAAAAGTGAAATTAACTTCAGAATAGACCTTATTCCTAATACTAAGCCCATCTCTATTCCACCATACACAATGGCTCCAACTGAACTTAAAGAATTGAAATAATAGTTGAAAGACCTCTTAGACAAAGGGTTCATCAGGGCCAGTATATCTCCTTAGTGTGCACCAGTTCTATTCATGCGAAAGAAAGACGGTTCTCTTAGAATGTGTATAACTACCATCAGTTGAACAAAGCCACCATCAAGAATAAATACCCACTTCTTAGAATCAATGACTTATTTGACCAACTTTCGGGTGCCAGTTACTTTTTGAAGATAGACCTCAGATTCGGCTGTTATCAGCTCAGAGTAGGAGAATGTGATATTCCAAAATAAGCTTTCAGAACTCGGTATGGCCACTTTGAATTTCTAGTCATGTTATTTGGTCGTACTAATATCCCAATAGCTTTCAGAACTCGGTATGGCCACTTTGAATTCCTTATATAGACAGGATCATCATAGTCTTCATCTATAACATTCTTGTTTACTCCCACAATGAAAGTGATCACGCAGACCATCTCAGAATAGTATTATAGACTCTCAGAGCCCATCAATTGTTCACCAAATTCAGTAAATGTGAATTTTTTCTAAGGTTAGTAGCTTTACTTTTTCATATATTTTTTAGTGATGGCATTAGAGTTGATCCTCAAAAGACCAAAGTAGTAAGAAAATAGCCTAGACCCATCTCTCTATTAGATATTAGGAGTTTTTTTTGGGTTTGGCTGGCTATTACAAACAGTTTGTTAAAGGATTTTTGTCTATTGCATCCCCTATGTCTAGATTGACTCAGAAGAAAGTCAAGTTCCAGTGGTTAGATTCTTGTTAGAAGAGTTTTCTTTAGATAAAGACTCGACTCACTATAGCCCCTATTTTGACTTTGTTCGACGGTTAAAATGGATTTATTGTATATTGTGATTCTTCTAGAGTTGGATTGGGGTGTGTTTTGTTGCAGAAGGGTAAGGTCATAGCCGACGATTGGGGTGTGTTTTGTTACAAAAGGGTAAGTTCATAGCTGACGCCTCTAGACAACTTAAGCCCCATAAAAAGAATTATCCCACCCAAGATCTTAAACTAGTTGAGATTACATTTTCTTTAAAGATTTGGAGGCACTATTTGTATGGGGTGTATGTTAATGTATTCACTGATCACAAAAACATGTAATATGTATTATCACAAAAAAAATCTGAACATGCATCAGAGAAGGCGATTAGAGTTACTGAAAGGCATTGAAATGAGTGTTCTATATCATCTGAGCAAGGCCAATGTAGTAACAGATGCCCACAGTAGGTTGTCCATGGGTAGTGTTACTCACGTTGAGAATCGTAAGAAGAAGTTAGTTTGGGATGTTCATCTTCTTTCAAGACTAGGTGTCCATTTGGTTTATTTGGCTGAGGGTAGTGTTAAGTTTGGAATCTTTTTTAGTTTTTGAGGTGACGGAAAAGCAGGACAAGGATCCTAGTTTAGTTAGGCTGAAATAGTCAGTCAGAGACCAGATAGTAGAGGTTTTCTCCCAAGGGGGAAATAGTGTGATGTGTTTCTAGGGTAGGCTATCTGCTCCATGTGTAGATGATTTGAGATAACAAATTCTTGCTGAAGTGCATAGTACGTGTTACTATATTCATCCAGGGGCTACTAAGATATACTATGACTTGAGGAAAGTCTATTGGTAGAGTGGGATGAAAAGGGAATTGCAGAGTTTGTGGCTAAGTGCTCAATATGTCAGCAGGTGAAGATTAAGCACCAAAAAACTAGTAGTTCCATGCAGGAGTTCAATATTCCCATATGGAAGTGGGAATAAGTGAACATGGACTTCGTGATAAGTTTTCCTCATACTCGTCATCAGCATGATTTTATTAGGGTCATCATAGACAGGATGACCAAGTTTGCCCATTTCATGCTAGTCCATACTTCCAATTCAGTCGAGGACTATGTCAAGCTCTATATCAGAGAGTTGGTTAGGTTCCACGGTGTCCCATTGTCCATCATTTCATATTGAGGTATGCAATTTACCTCTCACTTTTGGAAAGCCTTCCAAAATGGTCTTGGTACCCAAGTCCACCTAAGTACAACCTTTCACCCTCAGACAGATGGTCAAGTAGAAAGGACCATTTGAACTTTAGAGAATATGTTAAGAGTGTGTGTTTTTGACTTTAAGGGCCGTTGGGATGACCACATACCTTTGATTGAGTTCAAGTATAATAAAAACAATCATTTCAGTATTCAGATGGCTCTATTTGAGGCTCTTTAAAGAAGGAGATGTAGATCTCTAATTATTTAGTTCTAAGTAGGTGAGTCCGCGGTGGTGATGCATGACTTGGTTTTTGATACTTTAGAGAAAGTATAGTTGATCAGGAAGAGGCTTAAGATAGCCTAGATCCAACAAAAATCGTATACAGATATAAGAAGGAAAGATCTTGAAATTTAGATTGACGACTTTATGTATTTGAAAATCTCTCCCATGAAGGGAGTGAAGAGGTTTTATAAGAAGGGAATTCTTATTCCCTAATATATTGGTCCTTATATTATTCTAAGTCATTTCACAAAGGTAGTCTATAAACTTGAGTTGCCTGCAGACTTAGCATCAGCGCACCCATTGTTTGATGTCTTCTTGCTAAAGAAGTGCATAGGTAACCCAACAGTTGTAATCCCCATAAAGAATGTGGATGTTTAGAATAGTCTCTCTTACGAAGAAGTCGCAGTTGAAATCCTCGATCGTCAAACTAAGAAGAAAAGAAATTCCATTGGTCAAAGTTCTTTGGCGAAACCAGTGTGTTGAGGGAGCCACTTGGAAAGTAGAAGAAGACATGCGAACCATGTACGCTCATCTCTATTCTACAAACTCAGACTCAGCCTAAGGTAATAGTCTTCTTTAGATTTAGTCTGTTTCATACTTAGTTCAAGCTGCATATCATTCTTATATTATTTATGCATTCATTAATCAGTTTAGTTATGTCTCATGTCTCAAGATTCAGTCATGTTTCAGCTATGCACGTCAGAATAGTTGCAGTACCTTAGTTCATCTCAACTTAATTAGTCTCATTAAAAGATGAATACTCCCAAAGGAGAGATATTTGAAGATCCCCGCAAGGTCCTAGACCACTGCAATCCTATATAGCATGCCAAAAGAGGTACCAGACTTAGAAAAAAATTTAGCGCAGTGTTAAGACTTAGTCTCATTTTGACCATGATATTTATATGGTCTTATTTTTCACTGTCCCGACCTTAGATTTTTGATTTTTAAGGTGATTCGTGATCAGGGTTATCTATAGGTCATCTTTGGTGAGTTTTAAAAATTTCGGACATCATTTGAGACATGTTTGGATGACCAAAATAGTGAGCCAACGTGATCAGGATGCGTTACATTGGCTACCGCATCGTCACTATAAACGTGGGGCGTCGGTCATCGTGTCGGGTTGATCAATTTGGTACGTCGCCTGTTGCGTCACTGTGCATATTTTTGTGTATTAAATTATGAGTTTGTAGGGGTAGTTGAGTCATTTTCCTCCTAGAATATTTTGCCAAAACACAAAATTAAGCCTCTCAATAGGCAAATTCACTCATTATTTCAAAAAATTCTCTCAAAAGCAAACCCTAAGTGCATGGTAACCTATGTGTGATGTTTTTAAAGTTTAATATGTGGTTTCATTATCTATGCTATGGAGTCCTGGGGTATTGAATACCCAAAATTAGATGTTTATCTAATCTCCAATCAAAATAGAATGATTCTGTAGTTTCCCAAACAATAGCATTTGGTCAGTTAACAGAAACAGGGTGAGTTCTATCAAGCCTAGTACTGTCTAGTGATCAGTTGTAGTGTCGATTCAATTAGGAGTAGGATTCAGCAGCGAGCTAACCCAGGGATGGGGTATTCCAACCAGTATAGGGTTTGACCCTTAGTAGCAGTCCCTGAGTTACAGAACTAGGTGGATAGCATAGGGTAAATCGTCTTCCTGCCAGACTAGGGTTGACGTAACCATATACATCTTATGAGTATTCCTTCAAGATTAGGGTTGACCCAGCCAGTGTTAGTAATCCATAGCAAGGTTCTAAGACCCTTCCAACTAGGGTTACTGGTTAGACCCCAAATCAGTGCATAATCGGGGTATGTCGGTTAGATGATAACTTTCATAGTCTCAGTTTCCGTATTTAGTATTTAGTATAAACTCAGTTCAGTTATACACGATCATGACTTACAATTATTAGTTATTCAATACTTCAGTTTCAGTATAAACTTTCAATTATCAGTATTTAGTTACTAGAACTCAGTACTTCAATTTCAGTCTAATTTAGACAGATGATATATGCTTGGTATTGTAAATTTAGTACTTTCAGTAGTCCCAGTCTTATATTTATTCTCATCCAGTTACTTTATGATATTTAGTTATTATTACTCATGCACATAAACTCATGCATATTAGCATAACCTCACCTAGCGTGCCAGTACATTCAAAGTAAGGACACACAGTATCTTTGTACTATGATGTCTCATATCATAGGTTCGGATGCTCGGGTTCCTGACCGTACTTAGCCAGATCAGTTTATTATCCACAGCTACAATAGTGAGTTCTCATCCATCGAAGACGTGATACTTATTTAGTCATTGCATTACTTATAGCATTATAGTATTTCAGTTATTTTCAGACAGTAGTTGGAGTTAGTTGGGGCCTGTTCCACAAACTCTCTTATTTCAGATATTTAGAGGCTTCTTGATACATTTAGTTAGCAGTTATTCCACAGATGTAGTCAGTATTTGTTCTTCACTATTATGGACCCTATGGCGTTTTTAACTTCACTTCGGCATATGTTTTATGATTATTATTCAGTATTCACAGTAGGTATCAGTCATGGGTTAGCTTGTGGTCCATCAGGATCATGAGCACCATGTGACACCCAGGGTGTACTCTTAAGGTATAACACTCAAGTACCCTGGGAACCAGCCCTGCAACTATGACAACCACCACTAGCTGAGAAATGATATACTCTAATTGGGGAAGCACTTTTTGCTGATACTAAAATCACCTAACGACTAGTGCACTCAAGTATAAATAAATCAAATGACCCATAACAAAAACATGCCTTAAGATCTAAACCTAAACCAATAGATATGGATGACATGAAATAACCACAAAGACTAGAATAACTTGAGAATGGACCCTTTAAACACTGGCCACTGCCTTGACTAGGTCGATCACTATCACTAGACTGACCTCTGTTAGTAATCTGAAGAGCTACCTGAATCGATTTATTGGACTTACTCTAAGGCTAATAGGATTGACATGGAGAATATCCACCATAAGAACTACAACCTCAAAATTAGGAACTACTATGGCTCCCACTAAAACTTCCCTGATACCTAGCCCTCTTATTATTGCCCCTTTGGTCCTCACGATGCAATTCTCCATCACTCAGGAATGATATGAAACCTTAGAAAAGGACCTACCCATAGTAAGAAAACATTGAGTAGCTTTACAGATAGGGAGTCTCAACCCTATAATAAAGAAATTAATCATCTTATATTAACTATCCATAATAGAAGTAGCATGCCTAGCTAGCTCATGAAAACGAGCCTCATTCTCTGCAACTGTCATTGAGACCTACTCTAATTTAGAGAAATGATCCCTCAGATGATCTTTAAGGCCGGGAGGCATAGACTACTCCAAGGATATCTCAAAGAACTAAGTCTATAACAAGGGAAAGATCCAACTGGGCTAGAATCTTTATAACCTCTCCACCAATGATGTGCAGGTAAGTCAAACTAAAATATGGTATAATTTATACCACAAGTCTCAACTAGTCCCATGATATGAATCTTATCCTCACAACTAGTTAGAAACTCATAGGAGTCCTTGCTCAAAGCACCAAAAAACCTAGTCGAAGCCAATCTGAAGAATCTTCCCAATATTTTTTGCTCCTCATAAGACATAGTAGGCTTTGAAACCACTGGCTGAGCAGCTACCATCAAAGAAACTACCGGTGCAGAAGGAACCTCAACTCTGGGAGCCACATCTACAGGCTACACCCATGCCTCAGTAACACTCTGATCAGTAGACTTTGCACCATAAGGCAGCACACCACTAACTATTTCCAAAAGCTAAAGAAGCACATCTTTGAGCAATGAAGAAGGAACAAACCCTAGTGGAGCTTGGGCTGGTCTTTTTTAATACCCCGTATTTCCTTAGCTTATGATTAACTCTCATTTCATAAGTTATCCAATATAAAAATTTTAAAATGCTCATTATTTTTTAGTTTAGAGATTTCCATTCCATAGTAAATACAATTACCTTTCCAATGATATAAAATCTGCACAAATTCAATAATCGGGTAAGAAGTTATGGAAATTCTAAGTTCCAGTCGTTAAACACCATCATTTTGATCACTAGCTCATCGTGGAGCCAGTCTAAATGAAAATTGTAAATTTCCAGTGTTACTCCACAATCTCACCACATTTTGGAGAGCTTCCAATTCCTAATTGTCCAATTCTACTAAGGGACAGCTATATTAGCGCTTCGCGCCAAGGACCCAGTTTATATTTGTCAATTTCAAGTAAACCAACGCGATTGTACCAAGTCGTGCCAAGCTTCCAGGTCCAATCCAAGGTTGCAATTCGATACCACAGCATTACGACCCCATGCATATTCTCAGTTGACAATTTCTAAAGACACAACGCGATAGCGCCGCATCACGCCAAGGGTGAAAATTGAGACATTTCCGTTAATTTTGAGATTTAATTTCCAAGGAATTTAAGGTGTTTTTCCCTCATTCCAGTCAGCCTAAAGATGGGATTAAATCCCTAAATATCCTATTATCCCACTATTTTCTCACTTATCTCAAGAAATAAAAGTTTTTTCTCAAAACTACAAACCGTAGCTTCAAGAATCAAGGTCAAAACTCAAGAATTTCTTCAAGCACCTTCATGAACTAATAACCCAAGGTATGTTAGGTGTTCATCTATGGGTGCCTTTCACCTATAAAGTCCACGAAACCATTTTCAAAATACAAAATTGTTAAATTATTAACTTTCATGCTTGAATTGAATTAAAATTCATGTGCATGTTACTGTTGGGTTTTAGTCCATGATTAAATCACATTCTTTTATGAAATAAATCAATTCATGTGTTGAATTACACGATCTTCATGATAAACCCTTTAATTTTTAAGTTGATTGATGTAGCCATAACAACTGTATATTTTGATTATTGTATAACCTAAGCATGCTCCTGATGTGTTTGATAAAATGCTTATGTGAATGAAATAGTGTCATTATAACATGATAGCATGTATTCCCCATTTATGTATAAGTAGATGCATTACAAGGGTTTGATTAAATGCATCTATGAAGGAACTATTGATAAGTATACATTGTTATGATTTTAAAAAGTATATTATACTTTATTTTTCATGCTATCGAGTCCTAGGGTATTTAATACCCAAAAATTTAGCTGTATTCCTAGAGACAATATCAGTTACAGAATCTCAGTCATGTCATGACTAGTAGTACTCTAAGTCAGTTACAGAACTTAGTAGAACTCAGTCAGTTACTAAACTCAGGAAGAACTCAGTTAGCTCAGTATCAATCTAGTCCAATTGAGTATACTCAGTTTAGTGTCATTCAGTTGGAAGTAGGAGTCAGTATCGAGAGAACCCAAGGATAGGGGCTCACAGGCCAGTAGAGGGTGTGATCTCTAAAGGCAATCCTTGCATTCTAGAACTACGTAGCCAGCATAAGTTGAGACATCAAACCTGCTAGTTGAGGGTTGATGAGGTGTTTTAACCTGCAAGTTGAGGGTTTATGAGGTATTTTAACCTGCCAGATGAGGGTTCCACCGTTCTTATTAGAGTACCTACCAGACGAGAGAAACTCTTTAGTGTCTTTACCCATGGCACGGTACTAAAACCCTTCTAACTGGGGTCACAGGTTGGGCCCTAATTCATTTATCTTATCTTATTTTGGGTAGGTCAGTTAGATGATTACCTCACACAATCTCAGTTTTAGTATTCAGAATAGAACTCAGTTCAGTTCTACAGAATTAGGACTGTCCGATACAGTCAACAAGTATTAGTAAATCAATTATCAGTAACTTCAGATATCAGTTACTCAGTATCAAAATTCATGACTTAGCTACAGAAAATCTTAGTCACAGTATTTATGTATATGCAAATTAGTGCACACTTAGTATTTACAGTAGTATCAGTTATCCATGTACTCTCATGTTTAGTTACTCCATATCATGCATTTAGTTATTGTTCATTCATATGAACCCTTGCATTCAACTTTACCCCATCTAGCATACCAGTACATTCCATATAACGACACATACTCTTTATTTGCACTATGATGTTTTATTTCATAAGTTCAGACACTCAGGTTCCTGACCGCACATAGATAGATTCAGATTCGGCCAGTAGCAGTAGATTAGCAGTGATTCCTTATTATTTAAGGATATCCTTATCTTGATTATTTCAGTAGACTCAGTATTTTAGTAGATAGAGTTATTTAGGGGATTGTCCCTTTAACTCCACATTCAGATTGTTCAGTTTAGAAGCTTTTCAGACTAGTTTTTAGACAACACTCAATTTTGCAAATTTTTATTATAGTTTGATATTTCAATAGTATTTCAGATATTTTAAGCTTAAGGAATTTTATCCTATTATTCTACATTTATTTTAGTGTATTATTCAATGCTCATAGCAGATATCTGTCATGGGTTAGTTTGTGGTCCTTCGGGGTCATAAGCACCATGTATATTTTAGGGTACAGACTCAAGGAATTAAAAATTTTGTATTATAGCCTAAGGTTCAACAGTTTCATAGGAAGGTTGAAAGCCATATCTACTATATTCTTGTGCATAGGTGTGTAGTGTGCCACACTTATGTATAGGTGTCTATGAGATATTTTAGGAAACATTTCCCTTCTTTTAGTAGTCATGTTGTATGACTGAGCATGAGCTCAAGTTAAACTCTTAGTCTATTCCTTTTACTTCTTTTTATTTACAGAACATGCATCCCAAAAGGATTAACGAAAGGAGAACTGAAAATCAGTCAGCACTTCAGCCTATTCAAGCAGATTCCTTGGATGAGCATGTCTCCCATATAAAATTCAGAGCTGCATTCACTACTCTAGCCAATTTAGTAGCAGCCCAGAATGAACGACCAGTTGTTGTTCTAGCTAATCCAGTGGCTAATACTATTATAGCCAGGATTTAGGACTTCACCCGAATGAATCCTCCCTATTCTTAGGATCTAAGACTGAAGAGGATCCACAGGAGTTCCTCGATTAGGTTAAGAAAGTCATAGGTATCATGGGAGTAACTTCCAATAAGGGTGTTAAATTATTCTCCTATCAGCTACAAGATGTAGCTCATACATGGTTTAAGTAGTAGAAAGTAAACAGGGGAACAGATGTAGAGCCTATAGAATGGTATGAGTTTGCTACTATTTTCCTAGAGAGATTCTTTCTCTTAGAGCTTAGATAAGCCAAGGTGTTAGAGTTCATCAATATCAGGCAAGGAAGTATGAGTGTGAAAGAGTATTCCTTCAAGTTTATTCAATTAGTATGGTATGCTCCCCATGTAGTAGTAGAGAGTAGGTCCAGAATGAGCAAGTTCGTATCTGGGGTGTCATATAGTATGGTTAAAGAGTATAGAACAATGATGTTGATTAAAGAGACAGACATATCCTGGATCATGATCCATGCTCAGCTGATAGAAGAGTCTAAGATCAGAGAGAAAGAGGCAGAACAAGAAAGCTAGAACAGATAGCTTTAATTTTAATCAGCCTAAGTCAGAGGGTGGTAATCATTCATAGTTTCACCCAAAATCTTTAGTTCCAGCTCCGTCCTCAGTCAGTGCTCTAGTACCTAGTTCAAAAATAGTAACAACAATAGGGTGCTAGGCTCTAAATCCCAAGATAGCATCAGCAGTGCTCGAACAAATCTCATTGTCAGCAATATGGCAAGAACCACAAGGGTGTCTACAGAGCTGGTAGTGATTGTTTGTTTTGGGTATGGCAAGCCAGGCCACAGAGTCAGAGATTGTCCTCAGTCAGTTTCTCAAGGTAAGCATAATTATCCTTCAGCTTAGTTCGATCGCCCGAATCAGTAGGGTGCCGCTTCCAATGCCACCACTGGGTAATGCCCAAATAGGCTTTATGCACTTCAACCTAGACAAGATCAGGAAAATTCTCATGATGTGGTCACTGGTACATTATAGATCTTCCATTTACATGCTTACACCTTGATAGATCTGGGAGCTTCTTTATCTTTCGTAACTCCATATATAGCCATTAACTTCAGAGTTAGTCCAAATATCTTAGTAGAGCCTTTCTCAGTTTTTTCCCCAGTGTGTAAATCTATCATATCTTGATGGGTATATAGGAACTGTCTAGTTATGATATCTTAGAAAGTTACTTCAGTAGACCTTGTAGAGCTAGAGATGGTAGATTTAGATATCATTTTTGGCATATATTAGCGCCACTCATCTTATGCTTCAGTTGATTGTATAAATAGAATAGTTTATTTTTATTTCCCAAATGAACCAGTCCTTAAATTAAGGGGTAGTACCACAGTGCTGAAGGGTCAATTAATTTCATACCTTAGAGCAAGAAATAATATCCTAGGGATGTATTGATCATCTTGTGCGAGTCAATGACTCTAACTTAGAAACTCCCAGTCTTGAGTCAGTTCCAGTAGTAAATGAATTCTCAAATGTGTTTCTCGAATATGTTCTTGGAGGTCCTCCCGTTAGGGAAATAAACTTCGATATAGAATTTCTTCCAGACACTCATCCTATATCAATTCTGCCATACAGAATGACACCAGTAGAACTCAGAGACTTAAAAGAGCAATTGAAGGATCTCCTAGATAAGTGATTCATCAGACCCAGTGATTACCCATTGGACGCACCAGTTCTATTCTTGCGTAAGAAAAATGGTTCTCTCAGAATGTATATTGACTACCTTCAGTCAAACAAAGTCACAGTCAAGAATAAATATCCACTTACTAGAATTGTTGACTTATTTGACCAGCTTTATAGTGCAGGTTACTTTTCTAAGATATACCTCAGAGTCAGAGAATGTGACATTCCAAAACTAGCTTTCAGAACCTGGTATGGTCACTTCGAGTTTCTAGTCATGTCCTTTGGCCTTACAAATGCCCCAGCAGATTTCATGGACTTAATGAATCGCATTTTCAAATAGTATTTTGATATGTTCATTATAGTCTTCATCGATAACATTCTTTTCATTCCTGTAGCGAGAATGACCATGCAAAACACCTCAAAATTGTACTTCAGACTCTCAGAACTCATTAGTTGTTCACTAAATTCAGTAAGTAAGAAATTTAGCTATGGTTAGTAGCATTCCTTGGTCATATTATTTTGGTTTATTTCATTAGAGTTGCTACTCAAATGACTGAGGCAATAAGAAACTGGCCTAGAACTATCTCTCTAATAGATATCTGGAGTCTCTTGGGTTTAGTTGGCTATTACCATTGGTTTGTTGAAGGGTTTTCATCTATTTCATCCCCCATGTCCAGATTGACTCAGAAGAAAGTTCAGTTTCAGTGGTCAAATTCTTACGAGAAGAATTTTCAAGAGTTGATGACACGACTCACCACAACCCCAATTTTTACGCTACCAAAAGGTTCAGACGGGTTTGTTATATACTATTTTACATCCAGAGTAGGTTTGGGTTGTGTCCTTATGCAAAGAGGTAAGTTCAAAGCCTACTCCTCCAGACAACTTAAAACCCATGAGAAGAATTAGCTAACTCATGATCTCGAGTTAGCAACTGTAGTATTTGCCTTAAAGATTTGGAGGCATTACTTGTGTGGGATTCATGTTAATGTGTTCACAGATCACAAAATCCTTTAGTATGTGTTCTCTCAGAAAGATTTGAATTTGCATCAGAGAAGATGATTAGAGTTATTAAAAGATTATGGCATGAGTGTTCTATATCACCCAGGCAAGGCCATTGTAATGGCTGATGCTCTCAGTAGACTATGTATGGGTGGTGTTGCTCATATGGAGGACAGTAAGAAAAAGTTACTTCAGGAAGTTCATCAGCTTACCCAACTAGGTGTCTGCTTATTCAATTCAATAGAAGGTAGTGTATGTGTTTAGAACAGTTCTGAATCCTCTCTAGTTTCTAGGGTACAGGAAAAATAGGATAGAGATCCCAGTCTTGTTAAGCTAAAAAAGTTAGTCAGAGATTAGAAAGTAGAGGTTTTCTCTCTAAGGATGAGATAGTGTGTTACGTTTCTAGGGTCGTTTATGCATGCCACTTGTAGATGACTTGAGGCAACAAATTCTTATAGAAGCACATGGTGTGCATCACTCTAGTTATCAAGGGGCCACTAAGATGTACCGCAATCTACGGGAGATCTATTGGTGGAGTAGGATAAATGGGGATATTGCAGAGTTTTTAGCAAAGTGCTCTGCATGTCAGTAAGCTATGATTGAGCACCAGAAGCCTAGTGGGTCCATACGGGAGTTTAGTATTTCCACATGGAAATAGGAAAAAGTGAATATGAACTTTGTGACGGGTTTGCCTCGTACTCACTGTCATCATGATTCTATTTGGGTTATCATAGACAGGATGACCAAATTAACTCATTTCTTGCCAGTTCATACTTATTATTCAGCTGAGGACTACCCCAAAACTCTATATTAGATCGTTGTCAGGTTTTACAGAGTTCCAGTATCTATTAACTCAGATTGAGGTACTTAGTTTACCTCTTAATTTCGGAAAGCATTTCAAAATGGTCTTAGTACCCAAGTTTATCTCAATACAACCTTCCATCCCCAAATAAATGGTCAAGCAAAAAGGACCATTCTGACTATAGAAGATATACTAAGAGCATACGCTGTCGATTTTAAAGGTAGTTGGGATGACCACTTTCCTTTGATTAAATTCACATAAAATAATAGTTATCATTCCAGTATTCAGATGGACCCATTTACGCTCTCTACGGTAGGAGATATAGATCCCACATTAGTTGGTTGAGATAGGTGAGTCCTCAATAATAGGGCCCTGCATCGTGTTTGATGCCTTTGAGAAGGTTCAATTAGTCAGAGAAATACTTAAGGTTACCCAGAGCTGACAGAAAACCTATGCAAATATGAGGAGAAAGTATCTCAAGTTTGAGATAGGTGATTTTGTGTTCTTGAAAATCTCTCCCATGGAGGGGGTAAAGAGGTTTCGCAAGAAGGGAAAGCTCAGTCCCTGACATGTCGGTCCTTACAAAATTTTCAGTTATTTTGGAAAGGTAGCTTAGGAGTTTGAGTTTCCTTTAGATATAGCCTTACTTCATCCAGTATTCTATGTCTCCTTACTAAAAAAATGCTTTGTTGACCCAGCAGTCATAGTCCCCGTAGAGGATGTAAGTATTCAGAATGATCTTTCTTTTGAAGAGGTTCTAGTACAAATCCTTGATCACCAGATTCGTAGACTGAGGAACAAAGAAGTTCCCTTGGTCAAAGTTCTTTGGTGTAATCAATCCATTGAGGGATCTACTTGGGAATCAGAAGCAGTTGTGCGAACCAAGTATCCTCACCTCTTCTCTACAAACTCAGATACAACTTAAGGTAACAGCCTTTCTTAACTTTACTCAGTTCTATGTTAAGCTATAATTATAACTTGGTATCCATTACCATTTCATATTCATTTATGCATTCATGAATCAGTTCAATCATGTACTCATGCATCAGATATGCATGTTCAGTATGAAAATTCAGCTTATCAATATTTCAGTCATGTATTCCATGCATCAGATATGCATGTTCAGTGTAATAGCTCAGTTTGTCAATAGTTCAGTCATGTAGTTATGCATCAGATAGGCATGTTCAGTGTCTAAACTGAGTCTATCAGTGTCTCAGCTTAATTAGTCTCATTTGAGGACAAATATTTCCAAGAGGGAGATATTGTAATACCCCGTATTTCCATAGCTTAAGATTAACTCTTAGTTCATGAGTTATCAAACATAAAAATTTTGAAATGCTCATTATTTTTGAGTTTAGATATTGTCATTGCATAGGAAATTCAATTATCTTTCCAATGATATAAAATTCGTCCAAATTCAATAACCAGGTAAAAAGTTATGGCGATTCTAAGTTCCAGTCATTAAATATTGTCATTTTGATCACTAGAGCATTGCGGAGCCAGTCTAAATAGTAATTTTCAAATTCCAGTGTGACTTTGTGATCTTGCCACATCACGGATGACTTCTAATTCCCTATTGTCTAATTCTTGTAAGGGACCGCGATAATGGTGCATCTCACCAAGGACCCACTTTACATTTGTCAATTTCTAGAAAAGCAACATGATTATACCGCGTCCCACCAAGATTATAGGTCTAATCCAAGGTGGAAACATCATACCACTACATCATGCCATCATGAACTTTCCTAGTTTGCAATTTCCAGAGACACGACGCAATAGTGCCACATCACACTAAGGGTGAAAATTGGGACATTTCAGTTAATTCTGAGATTTAATTTCCAAGGACTTTTAGATCTTTTCCCTTCATTCCAGTCAACCTAAATAGGGGATTAAAGTGCTAAATAGCCTATTATACCATTATTTGCTCACTTATCTCAAGAAATAAAAGCTTTCTCTCAAAACTTCAAACCCTAGCTTCAATAATCAAGGTCAAAACTCAAGAATTTCTTCAAGCCCCTTCAAGAACGAATAACCGAAAGTATGTTAGGTATTCATCTATGGGTTCCTTTAACCCATAGAGTCCATGAATCCATTTCAAAATACAAGATTGTTGAATTATGAACTTCCATACTTGAATTGAATTGAAATTCATGTACATGTTATCTTGGATTTTGGTCCATGACTAAATCACATGCTTTTATGAAATAAATCATTGTACATGTTGAATTACATGATCTTCATGATAAGCCCTTCAAGTTTCAAGTTAAATGATGTAGCCATGATAACTATATGTTTTAATTATTGTATAACCTAAGCATGCTCCCCATGTCTTTGATAAACTGCCTATGTGAATGAAATAGTGCCACTATAACTTGATAGCATGTATTCCCCATTCATGTATAAGTAGATGCATTACAAGTTTTTCATTAAATACCTCTATGAGTGAACTATGGACATGTATACATTGTTATGATTTTCAAGAGTATATTATGATTTATTTTTCATACTATCGAGTCCTGGGGATATTTAACACTCAACAATTCAGTTTTGTGCCTAGAGCCAGTGTCAGTTACAGAATCTCAGTCATGTCACGATTAGTAGTACTCTCAGTCAGTTATAAAACTGAGTAGAACTAGTAAGTTACCGAACTCAGGAAAAACTTAGTAAGCTCAGTATCAGTCTAGTCCAATTAAGTATACACAGTTCAGTGTCTTTCAGTTGGGATTAGGATTCAGCACCGAGTAAACCCAAGGATGGGGGCTCACCAGCTAGTAAAGGGTGTGATCTCTAAATGCAATCTTTGTATTCCAAAATTACATAGCCAGCATAGGTTGAGACATCAAACTTACCAGTGAAGGGTTGATGATTTGATATAACCTGCTAGATGAGGGTTCCACCATTCTCATTAGAGTACCTACCAGATAAGGGTAACTCTTCAGTGTCTTTACCTGTGGCTCGGTATTGACACCCTTCTAACTAGGGTCACTATTTGGACCCTAACTCAATTATCTTATTTTTTGGGGTATGTCGGTTAGATGATTACCTCCCAAAATGTCAGTTTTAGTCTTTAGAATAGAACTCAGTTCAGTTCTACAGAATCAGAACTGCCAGATATAGTTAACCAGTATCAGTATATTAGTTATCAATAACTTCAGATATTAGTTACTCAGTATCAGAATTCAGGACTTAGCTTCAGAAAATCTTAGTCACAGTATTTATCTATATGCACATTAGTGCATACTCAATATTTATAGTAATATCAGCTATCCATGTACTCTCATGCTTAGTTACTCTATATAATGCCGCCAGTTATTGTTTATGCATATGAACCCTTGCATTCAGTCTTACCCCATCTAGTATACTAGTACATTCCACGTACTAATGCATACTCTTTCTTTTCACTATGGTGCCTTATATCATAGGTTCGGATGCTCAGGTTCCTTACCGCGCATAGATAGATTCAGATTTAGCCAGCAGCAGTAGATTAGCTATAAGTCCTCATCGTTAGAGGATATTCTTTTATTTCCTTATTTTAGTAGACTCAGTATTTCAATAGATGGATTTAGTTAGGGGATTGTCCCATCAACTCCACATTCAGATAATTTAGTTTAGAGGCTTTTCAGATTAGTTTTTAGACAGTACTCAGTTTTATAGATTTTTATTACAGTTTGCTATTTCATCAGTATTTCAGATATTTGAACCTTATGGCATTTCATTCTATTATTCTGCATTTATTTCAGTATATTATTCAATTCTCACAGCAAATATTAGTCATGGGTTATCTTATGGTCCTTCGGGGTCGTAACCACCATGTAGAATTTGGGGTACAGACTTGGGGCATTACATCTTTACACCACTGCTGGGTGTGGTAGAAGAATCTCTGGCTCAGATATATGAATAGGGTCTAGGTAAGGCATTCTATCCTAGCCCTTAGCTGGGGATATATCACTAGGTTGTCCATTACCTCTAGGTCTTCCACGAACAAGAGAAAGTTTCCTGGGATAAGTTTTCGGACCCTCATCACATGTGGAAGTAGTATGTGTCCTGGCCATCTGTGAAAGAATAAAGTCAAAGAATACTTACAAACCAGCTCACACTTTTAGCAAAATATGAGTGAAAAAAGTGATGAACTCCTAAAAATATCCCATAGATTCCCGAAGGTAGGAAATGGGCATCATCGTTCCGATCTGCAGGACTCTACTAGAAACTTACTCTTGTACCAACAATACCGATGAAACTTTGCTCTATACTAATTTTTCATGACCTGAATTATGAATCACGATGGAACTAATAAAATGTCACCAAAAAGAAAGTCGAACCCTAACCCAGAGCTAATACAATGGGTTAATTTGGGAGGAATTTCCCAACATAGGCTAAATTCAATGAAAACAAGTTATAAATAAATTGTGTTCTAATAGAAAAAACAATCAACACATGAATACCAATCCCATGACCTGGTAGATCCAGTAAAAGAGCATTTAATAGTATCAACAATACAACCCAATAGATTTAGAATATAGTCAGTACATCTGTGTTGATACAAAAGCTGAATATTAATAAGATCGAAGAAAATAGGTGACTTGGAACTCCAAGAGCTTACCATATCCCCAAAAGATCAACTATGCATAAACAATGATCAATAACGACAGCTAGTACTCAGATATACACCAAAAAAATACAGAAGTCTAGTATGAGTACCTAAATAATGGGTAATCAGTAAGCATCATCGGCTGACTAAGCTATGTCATGATATAAAGATGATAAAATGCAAGATGATATAACTAAGTCAAGATACAGAATCAAACATGAATTATCTCTATCACCACTATGCAAAACTAGTACATAAACCGAAATAAGAATGAAAACACAATTTAAACAATGAAGCAAATGCACACATAACTATGAAATTGGCTTCCATATGCAAATTAGTGTAGAAAAGTAAAAAACCCTTCATAGCATCCCATACGACTGGAGAGTACAACCAATAGAAAGGTAAAGCAACTATTCGACATTTTAACAACCTTTATCATAAATTAATAATCTTTCCACAATTCACCATCATCCAACATTATGCCATCATTAAGAAATTAACCAACATTATTCCACAAATCACTAGTCAACAATTAGCCATCTGTTATCATTAGTTTTAGTCATCAACTAATTATCATTTAGACAATATTCACCATTTTATCAACTAGGCATCCTTTATGACTAGCCATTGTAAAATCAGCTAACCACCACTTTTCATGCAATAATACACCATATAACAGTTATATATACATATACATATATCTGGAATCCAACTAATATTTATAATCATCATCCAAAATTAAATCGGGAATATGTATTATTAAGACTCAAAATTGAACCTGTTATAAATATTAACAATACTCGAAATTGAACCGATCATAAATATCAACAAGACACGAAATTGAACCGGTCATAAATATCATCTAGAGTCTAAAATTACTAGGTCATAAGTATCATCATCACCACTATATCATAATCAATAACATTAATAACAGTGTAATCATTCTTAACATTTACGAATAATATCATCAAGTTCCATGATTTCTCAACATAACCTCAATACCCTTTCCAAGAGTCTAATAGGCATAAAGGTTAACCTAAGCTAGCATGAATTATAGCCTAAGTTAGGTTTAGAGTCCATTCTAATTCTGAAATTCTAATTTAGGCAAATTTCTACCCGAACTAGTCTAAAGGTATCCAATTTTACTTTTAAATGTCAAACAAGCCTTAATTAGCCCTAGGATAGAAAGTTCGCCCAACACATGAGTAACTAGGTTCATTATGCCTAATATGAGAAATCTAAGTCATCTTTATGCTAAGCATGAGGAACAAACTTCAATTCACCTAAAGCATAAGGGAACAAGCAAAAGGATTCAAGCTTATGGTGTCAAAATAACCTAAATGGCTCAACTAATATCAAGCCCTACAATTCATAAAACCAACACCTAAACCCTTATCAATCTAATAAGATATAATAATTGTACTATAACATACCTCAATCTAATAATGGATAAACCTAGCCTACCTCGATGCCAAAAAAAACTCACAACCTACTAAACCTTCGCTTTTCTCTTTTGAGAAGCCTCTTTATGATGCCAAGATATCATAAATATATTCTACCCATTAATACAAAAATACTGATACCCATGTTGCACTATTGTGCATTGGATCCAAAAATCATACCCAAAACCCCATATGGGTCCCACTCAGGGAAAAACATATTTTTGAGATCCACTCAACATGATATAAAGCTCATGGAATAAACAACCTCAAAAATAGGTAATAACCAAGCTAATATTGGGGCTAAAACAAGCCATAAAGGATATGGGGATTTGGTCAAATTATCAAGAAATCCAAGAATGAATTTAAAGGATTCTTACCTTAAATCTGAAGATATTTGTGAAAATATATGTTAATCCATCTCCCAAGTCACCCCCAAGACTTAACTTAAATTTAGCACACTATTTTAGGTTTTTGGCTCTCAAGAATAAGTGAGAAATAGCCAAAATCATGGCTTAAAGGTTCAATTTATAGCTAAGCCAAGTACTCAGATACTGCAATCGCACAACTAGGTGTGTAATCTCAATACTTGGCTACAGAAATTGATATGGAGATTGCCATAAATCTTGGTGAGATCGCACTACTTGCTTTTACCATAGCTTAAAACTGAAACTTAAAAATTTTCCATGTTTATGTCAATGCATTGGAATTCATTTGAAATGTGATAAATGTAAATGAACTATGTAAACACACAAAATTAAATATTTTGGATGCAATGGAAAAGTCATACTTTTCATATGATGTTGTTTTGACCAAATATGGGCCCTACACTCATATTTCAATTTTTTTTAACTTTTTGACTATAGCTCAAAATAAGATTGGGTGCTTTGGGACCCAAACCAAAGGTCTAGCTAGCCTAAATAGATATTCTGGAACTGCTGGCACAGTTGCAATTTGCATCCTAGTCCATTTCATAAAAGATTTTACTCGGTAGCCATTTGAAACCCATGAAGACTTCAAAATAAAATTGGCTCTAAAAATTAAATAAACTGCCAAGAAACCAAACTATTAGTCCCAAGAATTCATAAATTACATAGGGGAACTATGGAAAAGCTCTTATGGCAAAAATAAGTGAAAATATAAAAAATGACCTGAAGGGTCATGATAGTAGAGTTTCACTTGGTCATGCTCTTATCGGTGTGACATCAGGGTGGCATGATTTGGATTTCAAAGTATCAACTGTTCTTGATTTAATTGGTGGCTAGTTGGTTGTTGAGGTTGAGCTTTGGATATTTGAGAAATAAAGTAAGGAAGTTAATTGAAAAAAGAAAACCTATTGAAAAATCCCATGGAAATGTTGTTTCTTCTTAGAGGTTATCTGGGGAGTCTTTCATGGAGCATATGGGTCTAGTACCTTATCCCTGCAATATTTTGTGCTCTTTCTATCCATTAACTTTTATAGATGAAACTACTCTTAATAGTGGATATTATAATGACCCTTCTGGTCATTTCCTGGATTTACACATATTTTTGATATTTCGAGCCTTGTCATCGTGGATACAAGTCATTTATGACTTGTCAAAACTTTTGGTTTAATTATCGAGTAGTTTATTTGGGTTTTAGGCTCATGTCCTTATTGTAGAGCTATCGCTATTAAGAAGTTTATCATGGACCAAAACTCTTTGTAAGTGACCTTAGAGGAGTATTCTGACATTGCCATCATATTTGGAATGTTGAATTTAGACTAGGGGGACCCTTGGTTCAGTTCCTAAGGTTTTGAGACACATTTTGACCTTAAGGATGGAATCTATGAAAATGGAACTATAGGCTTTATGAGACCCCAAAAAACATCTATGACTTTATTTTTTACCCTCCTGTATGTTTAATATCAATTTTTAACATGAATTATGTTTAGGGATACTAAAGGGGTAATTTGGGAAAGTTTTGAATTTTTAGGATGGGTTCGGGGTCATTTTGGGACCCCGATTTAGTGAGGTTCCACGATAAGGCCATGTCATAGAGGTTAACCTTCATGATCTTAGAGTGGCATGGAGGTTAACCTCCACAATATTGGCGTCCCATGCCACTATATTGATTTTATTTAATTTTTGTTTTTTTATATAGGGTGAGGGGTTTTTGGTCTTTTTAGACCTTGTATGACCTTATAACATAAAATAACCCCATTCCCTCTAGTTTTCAAAAATCAACTCATTGTCTTTCTCCACTAAACTAAAAACCCAAGAAAATCCAAGGGTTTTACAGTGAGTTCATCATGAGAGCACTAAACTTTGAATTGACATCGATTTCAATATTATTTAAATTATGGATTTTGAAATTTGGTTGTGGGATTTTGATTGTTACTGATTGAATTACTTGTCCCATGTTTTAAATTGATTATTCATACTTTAAATTGATATTTTTTGGACTTAATCTATGCCTTGTATAAGTGATTAGAATGGAGGACATGGGTTTCCCCAAATTTGATAAATGTTTTCTTAAAATAGGCATTAACCTCAAGCCGCTTTATAATCTTGGTTATAAATGTAGATAACTGCATGGTTTAACTTATTTTGAATTCATTCTACTGCATTAAAGGATAAATTGATATGAATATGGTTTTGGATGGCCTTGATGGTCTTTGTTTTGGATTTTAAATTTAACTTGGGAGTCCAATTTAGTTATGTGGATTTGTTTGACATAAATATATTTGCTTTCAAGTGTATTGGTAAGATGATACCGAGTGGTAAATGCCTTGATAAATAACTATTGGGTTTATAGTTGGTTTATGTGCAAATTATTTTAATTAGGGATTAAAAAGGATTATGTAGCTCACCATAAAGGTGTAATTCCTACGTGGATGGAAACTAGAAACCACGTTTGTAGACGTGAATGGTCTATATGACCATGTTCTTGATGCACACTTGATGTATATATTTTGGGAAATCTATTGAATTGGTGGCTTTAGTTTTCCCTCGGTTTATCCTCGATTTATGTGGCTAACATATACTTGGGCCCTTTTAGTTGGGGGAGCTGAACCCATATGGCCAATGGGTTCCTTTAGGATGGATCGAGCTATACAATTATGGTAAATCTTTAAATTCTCATGTTCATGACCCTTATCCCTATCCCAGCATCCTATATATATGTATATGAATGTGGTGAATATGGTTTATGACTAGCTTTTTGCAGTTACATTATTTTATCCTTATTTCCTTAGTTACATGCCATTGCTTATCCCACGGATCATCCTAGGATGCTATATTGTTTGATGATATAGGGTCTAAAGACTTTCTATTGCTCATGTGCAGCGTTAGCTGGTTGAGAACATCTGTTGAGTTGCTGTGAAGTGGTGAGCCTCTATCTTTTGAAAGTCCTTGTCATTTCACTATTTTTTCTTTATTGTCATAGTGATATCAAATTCTTTTTGATCATTGTTTAGAGCATGTCTTGGCTTAGATGGTATTTTGGTTTTAGAGGCTTTCATTGATAAGTGTGGGTTAGTTAATGTTTTGAAACGTAGAACTTTCACTTAGCTTATTTATATTTTATTAATCTTAATTGGATTCCACATTATTATTATTATTTTGCTCTTGGGGTTAGGCTAAAGAGGTGGTCACCGATCTATGGTTGGCTTGAGATACCCGTCATAACTAATCCCTAGTTTGATTCATGACAAGCTTGGTATCAGAGAACTATTTAGGGTCATTGGGTGTCCACAAAGCTGTGTCGAGTAGAGTCCCTTTTATGGGTGTGTAGCTCACCACACTTATAAGGGGGAGGCTACAAGGCATTTAGGAATATTTCCCTTTCTTGTGTTTTATTTTGGGCTATAGAGTTTAGTGTTTTGAAACATCTCTAACTCCTGGATTTCTAGCATTTTATATCAGGCCTTCCTGAAGATCTAATATTTGTTTAAACTCTACTGGAGCCTCTGTTCCACCTAAGGATAATGTGGATGGGACTCACCCTATTTATGAAGTGTAAACATGGTCTATAGTCCCTACTATTAACCGTTTCACCCCATGTAGAGTTCCACCAGTCCCCACTAGTCCTCCTTGAGCTTCTCGAGTTTGTGAAACTTATGCTCCGACTCCTTCGGTAGATTCTCTAATGTAGAATTCCTTCAGTTTATTCATATGCTTTCTTAGTTTATGGAATCACAGTCTCGTCAGTCTGACTATGTTAGTTCTATTTCTCATTAATCTGAGGTCACCCTGGTTGGATATTTTATGAGGTTAAATCACCCAACATTTATAGTCTCTAAGGTTAAGGAAGATGCACAGGGGTTCATTAATGTGATGAAGAAAATCTTTAGGGTGACACATGCTACGAATATAGAGGGTGTGGAGTTTGTAGCTTATCAGTTGAAGGATGTGGTTTATCATTAGTATGAGAAGTGGCATGTGATGAGGGGTAATAGTGTTAAATAGGTAATATGGGGTGACGTTTTAGGTGTTTTTCTTGATCACTTTTTTCCTTTAGAGTTTAGGGAAGCTAATGAAGAAGAGTTTGTGAACTTAAAGAAAGAGAAGATGAGTGTCAAAGAGTATGCTCTGAAAATTCAGTAGTTATCCTGTTATGCTCCAGAATTTTTATCTAATATGAAATTTTGAATGAGGAGGCTTGATTCTGGGTTGTCTCATGATTAGGTGTTGGAATGTAAGACAACTATGTTGAATAATGATATGGACATCTCCAAGTTGGTGATTTATATGCAACAGATTAGGGATGAGGAAAAGAAGTAGGCAGAGATGGGAGAGAGGCAGAATAAGAAGTTTAAGTATTTAGAGCAGGGTGCAGCTCAGTAGAACAGTGGAAGATATAGTAAATAGTGGACTAAGAAGAGGAATTGGTGAAATTCGCATTTGTCTACCAGCGCCCCTTACCCTAAGTCTTCAGGTGATCATAACTTCATGCTAGCAGTGGTCCTAAGGCATAGGGTTCCTAGTCTTAGGCTAGTGGAGCTTTGTCAGCCCCACCTTATCCTCCTTGCCATTTTTGTGGGCAACTTCACTGTGGGTGTTATGAGGAGGGGAGAAATCTTTGCTATAATTGTGGTTATCTTGGTCATATGCAGCGAGATTGTCCTTCAGCCAGGATTGCCACTAGGCTAATAAAGTTTTGGTTGCCACTTCTTTTAGCTCCTACCCCTAAGGGCGCTATTTCTGGTACCGGATTGTCCAAAATTATCTCTATGCACTTGCTACTCGTCAGGATTCTAAGGTATCTCCTAATATTGTTACTGCTATGTTATAGATCTTTTACCTTGATATTTATTTTTTGATTGATCTGGGTTCTACTCTTTCTAACGTGACCCCTTATGTGGCTGTGCATTTCAGTTTTGGTCCTGAAAATATTTCTTGCTCCTTCGTTTTTTGGACTCCGCTGGGTGAGTCCATTGTTTCTTGAAAAATCTACAGGGGCTATGTGTTGTCCATATTTCATAGGAAAACATTGGCGGATTTGATAGAGTTAGATATTGTGGATTTCAATGTTATCAGAAACTCAATCTGCTACTTATGGACCCAACTTACAGCCCATAGGTACTACTTACGTCCTATAGGTGGGTTATGTAAGTAGCCTTTCAGCTGCATTTAATCTTTTTTCTCCTCTTCTGCTCTAGACCTTTTTTTTCCTACAAAACAACATAAAAACACATCATATCTAACAAAAAAGACCTAGGAACTTGCATAATTTCCTTATTTTAAGCATCGAAAATACCATAAAACGATGGTATATCTAAATACTCAACTTAGAATGTTTGCATGCACTCAGGTAACTAACACATAAGTAAGAACACATGATGCTTCGTTAAAAGAAACCTAAGGCACCTACGACAGTAAACTCAATTTTAGCTTAAAACTCTTACCCCCACCTATTTCAAACATTTGAAAACCACTATGTGGATACATGTAGCATACTAGTATGACACAAAACAATCAAGTAATTGCATTACATTGGCAAGAAACAACCAAGAGTAAATGCAATTTACACTACCTAAATAATAAGAAGTTAACAACACTACCTATGTACCCCTATAGAACAGAAGACCCAACTTTAATAGTATCATCATACATGCCAATGCAAAGGATTATGTCAAGACATTCATACTCACAAAAGAAGTTCCAATCAATGTCCATAAAATACCATAGTCTTACCCTTATTTTCTATACGTTAGTTTTTTCGACAGTTAGATTAGGGTCACTATAGGACTTTACTAGGATTGTAATTGTAACACCCCAAAAATACACCCTAGATGCCACACGGTGCTTATAGTCCTAAAAGACCACAAGCTAACCCATGAACTATGTACCTGTTGTGGTACTGAATAATATAATAATAATAATAATAATAATAATAATAAAGACAGATGCAGAAAATCAGATGATAATGCCATAAGGTTTTAGAAACTGAAAACAATACTGGATCATAGTTCGGAACATCTGGAAACAAATTAAAAATATAGTTAAAAAAACTAATAAACTGACTATTTGTCTGAATGTCTGAAAGTCTCGAAAACTGACTGATTGTAGAGTTAATGGGACAAATCCCCAAATAACTCCGACTGACTAAAAGTCTAAAATATTGACATAACTGAATATAAGATAAACCCATCCTTGAAGGATGAGGCCTCACCACTATTGCTACTACTGATAAGCTAATCTTCCTAAGCATGGTCAAGACACTGAACGTCCGAACATATGATACTAAACATCAGAGTGCAAGAAACGAGTATGTGGTCAGTACTTTGAATGTGCTATTATGTGAGATGAGGTTAGGCTGAAATACATGGGTTATATGCATTTGATAATGACTAACTGGATAGCATGAGATAGCTGAGTATAAATACATAAAAACTATAAAATTTGAGAATGCATGACCAAGAATAAAATATGTTGTGATATGGTCTCTAAACTAAAATACTAAAACACTGATAACTTTATGCTATGGTCAAGCAAACCTGAAACTGAACTCTATACTGAATACTGAATTGAGACTATGGGAGCTAGCTATAACCGGTATGCCCCAATATAGTTTGAAAGGTGTCAGTACCATGCCACGGGTACTAATATTGGCTATGTGAATCCACTAGTTTGATAACCCGAAAGAGGAGGGCGTCATGCCTAACTGATGGGGGACTCCTCAAAATCTATATTGGCGCCATAGGTTTGGAACCTAGGGGCTGCTAGTAATGTATCATGCCTACTTATGGGGGAGATGCCATCCCTATGTTAACTCGATGCTAAGTTTTACTCCTAACTAGAAGTCACTGATTACAGAACTGACCTAAATTTAACTAAGCCATGACTGAACATAACAACTAACCAAATAATGATGTTCATGGTTTATCTGAAATCATTCAGTATTTACTGGAAACTATGTAAATAGCTAAATTTCAGGTATTCATAACCCCAGTAATAATAACAAGGACATTTAAAAGTTTTGAAACCATAATAGGGAATCATTGTTCAAAAACCCATCACTTTGGAATTTTATCAAACACATGGAGATCAAGACTTCAACATGGGGATGCTTTTAAACATGATGAGATAGCTTGATTACATTACAAAAACCATAATTGAGGATTTACATGGAATTCACTTGATATAGGACATGAGTATTTTATCAAAACATGAAAAGATCATAGCATGAACATAACAATGTAAAGATGAGGGAACAATAAAGTTACATGGAAAAATTCATAATTTAGGGATTCATCGTGAAATTAATTGAACATGATATGGGGATTTAAATACTCAAATATGATACGACTCATTCTACTTGAAAACACATGAAATCATAACTCGTAATTGAAATCAACAAGAGATTCATGGAGATAATTCAACTTAAAACATGTAAAACTCAAAATTTAAATTCAAAAAGGGTTCTTATGATCCATGGGTGAAAGGGGACCCATGGATGAACTCCTACATACCTTAAATACTTAAATATTTGAAGGGAATAACTTTCTTGAAAGTTCTTGGATGGTGAAGCTTGAATTCTTTAGTTTTCTTGAAGAGGAGAGGATTTAATTTGATGAACTAGGGGAAATCTTAGGATTTATTTGAGAGTAAAATTTGAGAATTTGGGCATATAATGCCCTAACTTAAGCTAAATCCTATGTTTTTACAAATTGGGGCAATGAGAAAAGACAAGGTTACCTCTCAAGAATTTAAATTCATAACTGGAACATTGATTGAGGCCTCACCGCGATGCACCAAGGGCCTCATCTCTATTCTACCGTGATGCTCCCTAATCACGGTAATGCTTTGGAATTTAAATCCAAACGTGCCTTAATTCTTGTCCAAAAAATCCAAAACTTTCCCAAGACATGCTCTTTACACCCCTGAACATAGATTAACTAAAACACTTACGTCTCAGGGTTGGGAAAGTCATTTGAAAAATAATCAAAGGTAAGAGGCTAAAAATAATGCTAAGTCCTCAACACTTAGCTAAATTTTTAGGCTTTAAGCCTCGTATGAATGCACTATAAGATCAACTGATCTAAGACTCTTACAAAGTATTACAGTAATGTAGGCTTGTGAGGTAGGTGTGGTATATTGTGGATATAGTTACTCATCCTCCTCAACAATACACTTATATTTTAGACTCCACATCTTAACCATTTTTCTTCTATTTCTCCATTTTTCTCTTTTATTGATTTTTTAGATTAGGTGTGGTTTTCATTTATTCAATTGCTTTTTCCTTTTTTTTTGCTCATCTTTATCTTTTTGTTTTTTCCTATTACATCCACCCTTTTTTTTATTTTACTTTAAACGCCCTTCTAAATACCCAATTTTTATAATGCACCCCTATGGTAGCCACCCTCAACTTAGGAGATTTTCCTGAGTGGAGGTGCACAATGTACAAGAGGGACCAGGCCTAAAATAGGTTCATTGTAATCAATTAGGAAGGTGAAATAGTGAAAACAAGAAAATAGGTCAATGTAGGATCAAACCAGGGATCAACAAATACTTATTCTCTTTGGACGATCATTTAGGCTAAGAGTTGACTAAGTTAAAAATGACTTATAATCATGTCCTAACTAATTATCGTAAAACCTTGGAAAGACTAAGTGGGAAAGTTCTGAATTAAATACATACAGAAAACTAGGTGGATGCCTCATACACGTAGTACAGGTTTATATCGCCAACTACTACATATCCAGTTCATACAATGCTAATCTATGGTTATTTTTTCCCCAATACTAATGACATGAAAAGATTCAAATAATGGTCACACTAATATTTAAATGATATAGTTCACAAAAATTTTTAAGGGGTATCATTTATTATCTCAAAATAGTTCAAATGTAAAACAAATGTCAACTTAACTTAGGCTGCTTATTTTTCTCCCAATTGAATACAAATAAAACATAACACATAGAAAAAAATACAATACAACCTAAACATGCCGATTCAAATGGGAAAGTGTAGCCAATGAAAAATAAAATAGCAAGGAAAACTCAAGACTATGGTACACCCCCACCCCCAACTAAAAGCCAATGCACTATCCCCATTAAATGCTAGAAAATAAACATAAAAAGGTGTATGAACACACCTGGGGTACTGTAGGCGTGCAAAGGTAACTTGCCCCAATTTGGGGAACTCGTGGCTTATGTGTAAAAATAGGTAGTGGGGCATGAATAGAAGAGGTACCCACTGCCATCTGGTCATACCTATTCATAGCCATCATATGGTAAACACTTGAATCTGCAATGATATTTTCATAGCCTGCAGATAATCCATCCCAAGGTTTTTTAACTCTAACTTATATCCTTTCTTGGCCCCAATAATTAGGGCCTCATCATCATCCACAAACAAATCAAACACTATGGGTACTGGCCTAGGTAGTGGTTGTGTGAAAGTAGGGATAACCAGAAGGATGATCACAATATGGCTCTCAGCTAATGATATCACCTTCGACCATAATATGTAGACTCTCTGTGTAGGGCTAATAAATTAGACACCTGGACTGTATGAAGTCATGCACTCATCTGGAACTCAGAGTTGTCTATATATATGTGTAGTTCTTTCATGAACCCCTCCATATCTAGCATCATCCTACTCTAAGTTCTACCCTCAAAGGCCTCTAAAGTAGTTAGAACCCGAGGCTTGATCAGGCTAAATAGTGTGGCCAACTGAATCTCTCTATAGGTGAGGTGATCAGTCATTTCTTGTTGCCTCTTGACCTTCTTCTACAAAAACTCTCATGGTACACTCATAATACCAAAAACTATTGGGAAAAGGGGGAAAGTGAAAGTCGTAGTTGGTGTTGAAGTAGAAGTCAAAGCTAGTGCAGATATGCCAGTGACCCCTTACCTTCTGTAATAGTAATGGGATCAACTCTTTGACTGCCTATGCATATATCAATGCTCACACTCATCCTTTCAACAGGCTTAGCTAATAGAGATGACTGCTCAAAATTGGTCGTACTTTAAAAAGTAAGTGGTTGCACTCGATATAGCACAATCGAGTTGGCTGCATCCTTAATTTTGCAAATATACTCCATGTGGGTCGCCTCAATCTACTGATACACCTTTTGAAAAAGTCGTACTCCAGTCGCATCACATAGATGCTGCACCAAACGTAGGAAGAAAAGGGTGTTGAACTCACTTAATACTATCTTGTGGGTTTCAGTTCAAATCTACCAAGAAAAATCGACATCATAACCAACTATCAAGAAGTAAATAAAAACTATTCTATCCTAGTTGAGAATGTTATCTACAGATGTAAGACTTAAATGATATCTCACCACTGTCCACCAGAACTTTGTGGCAAAGTGCGGTGAGGTCTTCTAGATCTCTTCCTTCCCCTAAACCCAAGGGGTATTAGTACTCAGCTCTATAATCTGCTTGGATACCCATCTAGCTGTCATGACCCGAACCAGGGCCTGGTCGTGATGAGCATTTCAAACAATGGAGGCCCGAAACACTCCTATATGTCTGGTAATCATGCACCTAATTTATATGATCAAAGTAATGTGGAAGAAACACAAGTATAATGGAAACATGGTCAAGAATCATATGAAGACAATAATGGGGAATAATGTCCCACAATCTCAATCAACGTCTCAAAAATCATCTGGAAAATCTCTACTACATAACTGAAACAAGTAACAATCTGAAAACTAGGACAAGGCACCCAGTAGACCCAAAACTAATAAATGATTAAAGGACTGCAGGACACAAGACCTTCCAAAACATAGAAGGCTCACCACTTGTCTCTGCAACTCTGTCTGAACGATCTACTAATTCTCTTGACCCCTAGACTGGGCCTCTGAACCTTAGAGGTTGGAGAGAGGAGGGGGTCAGCACAAAAGTACTGGCACACAGAGATATCAAAGCAAAACATAATATTTTTACAAGGTATAGTTGAGAGCCATTATAAAGCAATTTCGTATCAAATCATTTGAAAATGCATGGTTGTAATGCGATAGTTTTTCTCAACAATAATGAAATGCAACTGAGCTAGGTGGAATGCCCTACATAATTTACACCAACTTTCAAACCTCGGTTGCCGCTGAGATTAGAGTATAAGTGAGGGAGAGACACTCAAGACCACACAGCATGCTATCTCAACCCAATGGTAGTGCCCAAGATGACTTGGCTCGGGCTCCTACCTATAGTCCCAATTTGGGAATGACATAAAGTCAAGTACACAAGATCGCTTAGCCTATTACCAATATTCCGTGTCAGCAAACACGTTATTCCAGCAATGAGCCCTTGTGTCTCAAATGCCTTCTTCAGGTATCCACCTTTCTCATGTAAAATAAAAGTATTCAAATTTCATTTTTTATTCAATCACATATCGTATTTTGAAGGGTATCATCATACCCGACATGCAAGTCATCAATATCACATCCACATATACATAATCATGTAAAAACCAAGGTGCTTCATCAGTTTCAAGCTGTGAACAATATTTATTTCAAATTTATGCTCTCTTTTATTGATCACAATATAATATGGAAGTATCGAAACATTATCATGGGAATTTGAAAGAAATTTATCATTTATATTTATCAAACTTCCATGGAAAATCTCAAATCACATATGCATGGTTTCAACCATTGAAGTATATAGGCAAACAATTCCCATGACATAAAGAAAATGACTTAGAAATCATATTGAAAGCAAGTTATTAGCATTTGATTGAAAACCCCCATTTAAAAGCATGCATGTTCATAAAAACTACACCCATGAGATTTTTGGATAACCCCATGTACCTATATTTCCAAGGATAATAGATGTTTCTTGAAGCTTGCGGATTGGTGATTCCAAATATGTAATTATCTTTGAAACCCTATGGTCAAATCTTCAACTAGTTGGGTTTTTATTTTGAAACCCTAAGGAGAATCTGAGCACTTTTGATGAAAGAATATGTATTTTTGGGTCCTTGGAACTAAATCTCATATTTTAGGGCTAAGTAAGGGTGGAAAAGGACCACTTTGTCCTCAACACGGAGTGTTTAAATCACCAGAATTCCTTACATAGGCGCCGCCCATCCCATTGCCTATGTTCATATAGGCGCCGCCTAGGATATCACCTATGTTTTTATAGGCGCCGCCTTGGCTATTGCCTATGCTTTCCAGTGGCTATGGGCGATTGGTTAGGCGACGCTTATCACTTTAAAGGGCCATAACTTCTTGCTTGGGTGGTGTATTTTAGCCAAATTGGTATCGTTGGAAAGCTAACTCGAATACCTATCATTTGATACATAGTAGGCTTCCTAATTCGACATATACAGAGATTTATGGTTGATGGAAGCTGACACACTTTACAACGTCTACTAAAACTTAGTCGATAGAAATAGTTTCAACTCGTCCTTGCGTTGAAGGACCTCTATGGTCTAAATTCAAGCATGAGCAGATTTACATGCTACACAATAATTAATATTCCGTATTGGCATAGGATTTTATTGCTTTGGGATTAGCAACGCATTGGAATCATGGTCTATATTGTAGCCTGAATTGTGGGGCGTTACATTATCGCCCCCCCTTAGGATCATTCATCCCCGAATGATGATGCGGAACATAGACAGACATAATTTCAAGCATAATAATGTACTAGGAATGATAAGATAGGAATAGTACCTTATGTCTGCTCCTCCATCGAAGCAACAAATCGGGATATCTAATTCTCATGTCATCTTCTGACTCCCAAGTTACTTCTGCGACTTTCTGATTCCTCCACAGTACATTTACCGAGGCTATCTCTTTGCTTCTCAGCTTCCGAACTTGGCGATTTACAATTTCAAAGGGCTCTTCTTCTTAAGACAAGGAGTTTGTCACTTTGATACTCTCTACTGGCAATACCATAGAATGATCTCCAATGCATTTCTTCAACATGGATACATGGAATACCGGATGAACGGAACTCAAACTTGTAGGCAATTCTAACTCATATGCAATTGTACCAATCTTTTTAAAAATCTGATATGGCCCTACATAAAGAGGGCTCAATTTACCCCTTTTTCCAAATTGCATAACTCCTTTCATAGGAGAAACCTTGAGAAACACCCAATCACCAATTTCAAACTCTAGTTCTCTTCTCCGAACATCGGCATAGGACTTCTGACGACTCTGGGCTGTCTTGAGTCGTTCTTTAACAATTTTCACTTTTTCCATTTCCTGATGAACAAGATCAGGCCCATACAATTGAGTCTCACCCACTTTATACCATCCTATCGGAGACCTACATCTCCTCTCATACAAAGCCTCAAAAGGATCCATCTTGATGCTGACATGGTAGCTATTATTGTAAGTGAATTCAACCAGTGGCAGGTGATCTACCCAAATACCTTTGAAAGCAATAACACATATCTTTGAGGGTCTGAATGGTACACTCATCTTGCCCATCCATTTAAGGGTGGAAAGTTGTGCTCAAATTCACTTATGTACCTAAACCCTTCTGAAAGGATCTCCAAAACTGAGATGAAAACTGTGTACCTCTATCGAATATAATGGACACTGGTGCCCCATGCAATCTAACTATCTCCTCAATGTAAATCTTAGCTTAAACCTCTCCCGAGTAATTAGTCTCACAGGCAAAAAGTGGGCTGACTTGGTCAATCGATCTTCAATCCCCATATAGAATCATACTGGTTTCAGGATCTCGAAAGTCCTGTAATGAAGTCCGTATTTATCATTTCCCACTTCCATAAAGGCATTGATATCTCTTGGGAAGTACCACCCAGCCTCAGGTGTTCTACCTTTACTTGCTGACAGTTCAAACACTTGGACACAAAATCAGCTACATCACGTTTCATGTTATTCCACCAATGCAAGGTTTTCAGATCATGGTACATCTTAGTAGAGCCTGGGTGAATGACATACCTCGAAGTGTGCGCCTCATTAAGGATTTTCTCTCGTATCCCATAGAACTTCGGAACGCACAACCTACCCTGAAATCTCAGAATACCATCGCCACCAATTTCTAATAACATTACTTTTTGTTGACCCACATCTTTCTTGATTTGCATCAAGATGGGATCTTCAACCCGCTTCTCTTTATATTCAGCACAAAGAGATGACTTAGCTAACTCATGAACAACACCCCTCCATCTTCGGAATCTAAGAGTCACACTCCCAGATTTGCAAGGCGGTGAATTTCCTTCACCATATCTTTCTTTTATTCTTCTACATGAGAAAGGTTGCCCATAGACAACCTGCTGAGGGCGTCGGCTGTAACATTTGCCTGCCCGAATGGCAATGCAGACTCATATCATAGTATTTCAAAAGCTCTATCCAACGCCTATGCCTGAGGTTCAATTCTTTCTGTGAGAAAACATACTGTAAACTCTTAAGGTCAATATAAATATCTGCATGCACTCCATAGAGATAATGCCTCCAAATTCTAAGTGCAAACACCAAGGCAGCTAACTCCAAGGCATGAGTCGGGTAATTATGCTTATACACCTTTACCTAGATACATAAGCTATTACCTTACCACGCTGCATCAATACACAACCAAGTCCCACACAGGATGCATCACAATAAACCACAAAATCATCTACACCCTCAGGAAGGGTCAAAACAGGAGCAGTAGTCAGCTTGTCCTTCAATTTCTCAAAACTGTTTTCACATAAGTCCGACCACACAAACTTCAATTTATTCTGAGTCAGTTTAGTAAGAGGAGCAGCTATGGAAGAAAAGCTCTCTACGAACCTTCTGTAATACCTCGCCAAACCCAAGAAGCTCCCAATATCGGTTGGAGTCATGGGTCTGGGCATTTTCTCACTGCTTCAACTTTCTGGAGATCCACTCTTATCCCATCACTGGACACAATATGCCCCAGTAAGGCAATAGCGTCTAACCAGAATTCACACTTAGAAAATTTGGCGTACAGCTAATGATCCTTAAGGGTTTGAAGGACAATTCGGAGGTGATTGGCGTGATCCTCTTTACTCTTAGAATAGATCAGAGTATTATTAATAAATACAATAACGAACAAGTTAAGAAACTGACGGAACACTCTATTCATAAGATCCATGAAGTCTATAGGGGCGTTAGTCAATCCGAAGGACATGACTAAAAATTCGTAGTGACTATATCGGGTTTGGAAGGTTGTCTTGGGTATGTCTGACTCCCTAACTTTCAACTGATGATAACCCAAATGAAGGTCTATTTTTGAAAATCACTTGGCACCCTAAAGCTGGTCAAAAAGGTCGTCAATCCTAGGAAGAGGATATTTATTTTTAATTGTGACCTTATTCAGCTGATGGTAGTCTGTGCACATCCGAAGGGACCCATTCTTCTTTTTCATATAGAGCACGGGTGCACCCCATGGGGAAACACTAGGACGAATAAAACCTTTGTCTAGGAGGTTTGCAAGCTGTTCTTTTAACTCCTTTAGTTCTGCAGGAGCCATTCTATATGGCGGAATAGAAATAGGACGAGTGTCTGACAACACATCAATGCCAAAATTTATCTCCCTATCAGGGGGTATCCCTGGGAGATCTTCGGGAAAGACTTTTGGGAATTCATTCACTACAGGGACTGACTGCAGAGGAAGGTTTCCAACTTTTAAATCTTTTACTCGAATTAGATGATACATAAAACCATTGGAGATAACCTTTCGGGCTCTAAAATAAGAGATAAAGTGACTTCTAGGTTCCACAGAACTCCCTGCCCATACAATTGGTGTCTTATTCGGGAAAGAAAAACTGACCTTTTGGGTTCTGTAATCAAGGGTGGCATAACACGAATGGAGCCAGTCCATCCCAAGAATGACATCAAAGTCTATCATATCCAGTTCTATAAGGTCTGCCACAGTTTCCCTACTATGAATAGACATGACACATTTGCTATATACCCTTCTGGCAAAAATAGAATCACCTACAGGAGTAGAAACAAAAAAGGGTTCTACAATAACTTCAGGCTCAAACCCGAAACCAACAACCACATAAGGGGTCTCATAATATAAAGTAGACCCGGGATCAACCAATACATAAACATCACGAGAAAAGATTCGTAACATACCGGTGACAACATTTGGTGAAGCTTCTGCCTCCTGGCGGTTAGTCAAAGAATAAAATAGGTTCTGACCGCTTTCGATAGCTGAAGGGGCACCCTTAGGAAAAAAAGCTGTAGAGGAGGCTTGGGACTTAGCCCCCCCCCCCCCCCCATTTACTTTAGCAGATAGACAATCTCTTTAAAAGTGACCCATTTTACCACATGTATAGCAGTTTCTCCCATCAAACCAGCACTTCCTTAGATGGTTCCTTCCGCAAACCTCACACCTCGGATGAGTACGATGCTGCTGGGCCACACTATCCTGAGACAATGTACCTAGAGCTTTGGACCCATGAGGAGTCTGAAAACTCTGATTTTGTCTGTCTATCGGTGGTCTGGGTGCTGGGGTGCTGCCTGCTGACTGTGTATTATTCCAAAACTTCTTCTTCTTCGACCACTTATTACCCCAGTTACCCCTCTACGGCTGACTTTGGTGCTGGTCCACAGATTTAGCTCTTTTAGCCTGTCTGTCTTTCTCTCTAGATTCAGCAATCTTTTTCTTCTTCTCTTCCACTTGATGCATATGAACGGTCAGTCGAGAAAAGTATAACTCCCTATTCAACATAACCCCCTGGAACTCAAGTACCAGGTCATCAGCAAGGCCAGATGTAAATTTCCTTATTCGGGCCCTCATATTACTAGTCAACTCTGGTGCATAGCGGGATAGTTTATTAAACTTCAAAGTGTACTCCTGGACACTCATACTGCCCTGCTTCAGATTCATAAACTCTTCCGCTTTGGCCTTCGTCAACTCAAGAGGAAAGAATCGATCAAGGAAAGCTTCCACGAATTCGCCCAAAACTGTGGGCTCAGATGTAATAGATGCAGACCCAATATCTTTTGATCGTTGATCTTGGTTGGCTACCAACTGTGTCAGCATATGAACAGACCGTCTGAATTCTGCATTTGAAATATCTCCCTAAGCAGTTGGGGGATGGTTGGCATTAGTCCACGGAGCCCAAGGTGGACTGGTCGGAACTAGAGGGACTCCCGGAGTAGGAATAAATTCTGAAGTGTAAGCCCTATTACGAGTCCGCATCACATGGGTGGGACGGGCTTCATCTGCCTGAGCATTCTGATCGACGATACGACGTGGAGGCATAACTATGTTTCTGAAATACAAGTGATCATTGATTAGGGAACAGTTCAGACTCTGAACCATAAACTAAATCACAAAAAAGGGAAATATTTTCTAAACGCCTAGCAGCCTTCTACTTATAAGTGTGGCATGCTACACACCCATAAACAAGACTCTACCCGATGCGATTTGACAGATACCCTGGGACCATGAATCGTGCTTTGATACCAAGTTTGTCACGACCCAAACTAGGGCGTGGTCGTGATGAGCATTTCAAACATGGAGGCCCAAAACACTCCTATCTATCTATTAATCATGCATCTAATTTATATGATCAAAGTAATGCAGAAGAAACACAAGTATAATGGAAACATGGTCAAGGATCATATGAAGACAATAATGGGGAATAATGTCCCACAATATCAATCAACATCTCAAAAATCATCTGCGAAATCTCTAATACATGACTGAAATAAGTAACTATCTAAAAACTGGGACAAGGACCCCACTAGACCCAAAACTAATAAATGATTAAAGGACTGCATGACACAAGACCTTCCGAAACATAGAAGGCTCACCACTTGTATCTACAACTCTGTCTGAACGATCTACTGATTCTCTTGACCCCTAGACTGGGCCTCTGAATCTGAGAGGTTGAAGAGGAGAGGGGGTCAGCACAAAAGTACTGGCACGCAGATATATCAAAGCAAAACATAATATTTTTACAAGATATAGTTGAGAGCCATTATAATGCAATTTCATATCAAATTATTTGCAAACACAAGGGTGTAATGCAATAGATTTTATCAACAATAATGAAATGCACCTGAGCTAGGTGGAATACCCTACATAATTTACACCAACTGTTAAACCTCGGTTGTCACCGATATTAGAGTATAAGTGATGGAGAGACACTCAAGACTACATAGCATGGTGTCTCGACCCAATGGTAGTGCCCAAGATTACTTGGCTCGGGCTCCTACCTATAGTCCCAATTTGGGAATGACATAAAGTCAACTACACTAGTACCAATACTCCGTGTTGGCAAACACGATATTCCAGCGATGAGCCCTTGTGTCTCAAGCGCCTTCTTTGGGCATCCACCTTTCTCATGTAAAATCAATGCATTAAAAATTTTTTTCAATCACATATCATATTTTGAAGGGTATCGTCATACCCAACTTACAAGTCATCAATATCACATCCACATATGCATAATCATGTAAAAACCAAGGTACTTCATCATTTACAAGCGGTGAACAATATTTATTTCTAATTCATGCTCTCTTTTATTGATCATAATATAATATGGAGTATCGAAACATTCTCATGGGAATTTGATAGCAATTTATCATTTATATTTATCAAACTTCCATGGAAAATCTCAAATCACATATGCATGGTTTCAACCATTGAATTGTGTAGGCAAAAAATTCCCATGACATAAAGAAAATGACTTAGAAATCATATTGAAAGCAAGTTATTAGCATTTGATTGAAAACCCCCATTTAAAAGCATGCATGTTCATTAAAACTACACCCATGAGATTTTGGGATAACCCCACGTACCTCTATTTCCAAGGATAATAGATGTTTCTTAAAGCTTGCGGATTGGTGATTCCAAATATGTAATTATCTTTGAAACCCTATGATCAAATCTTGAACTAGTTGGGTTTTTATTTTGAAACCCTGAGGAGAATTTTGAGCACTTTTGATGAAAGAATATGTATTTTGGGGTCCTTGAAACTAAATCTCATGTTTTAGGGCTAAGTAAGGGTGGAAAAGGACCACTTTGTCCTCAACACGGAGTGTTTAAATCACCAGAATTCCTTACATAGGCGCCACCCATCCCGTTGCCTATGTTCATATAGGCGCCACCTAGGCTATCGCCTATGTTTACGTAGGCGCCGCCTAGGCTATTGCCTATGCTTTCCAGTGGCCATGGGTGATAGGTTAGGCAATGTTTATTGCTTTGAAGGGTCATAACTTCATGCTCGGGTGTCGTATTTTAGCCAAATTGGTATCGTTGGAATGATAACTCAAATACCTATCATTTGACACATAGTAGGCTTCATAATTCGACATATACAGAGAGTTATGGTCGATGGAAGCTAACATACTTTACAACGTCGACTAAAACTTAGTCGATCGAAATAGTTTCAACTCGTCCTTGAGTTGAAGGGCCTCTATGGTCTAAATTCAAGCTTGAGCGGATTCACATCCTACACAATAATTAACATGCCATATTGGCATAGGATTTTATGGCTTCGGGATTAGCAAAGCATCAAAATCATGGTCTATATTATAGCCCAAATTGAGAGGTGTTACACTAGCTAAGTCTACCCGCTATGTTCTATGATCAACATCCCTAATCATTTGCCTGCTCTGTATTAACATCATAATATAATTTAACTAAGCTGTGATGGTCGAAACTATATAGTCTAGCCCAAACAACACCCGCCAGACTGCCTCTTCAGAAATATTGTCCCTAACCCCTCTAACTATTGTGTGGGTTAGTACGAGATGGTCAACTCCACTACTCTTCATTGGGATAACTAAGTAAATAGATAATTCATAGGAGAAATAGAACTCTCAGTCAATCCTTGGGCTGTATGAATTGGAAGGATAGGTCATCCACCAAAGTCGATATCTCTTAATAAATCATGTAGGTCTAGAACTCCTTCTAAATTGGAAAACTCAACCATAGTCTCCCCGACAATACGGCATCGTGATTGATGCTGCTCAGTAAAAAAGTTATCTCTATCATAAATCTATTGCATAATTCTCACACATAATCTTGGATGAATATGAGCTTCGGGAATGACGGATATGTATGTGTAGTCTGACTCTTGAGAAGCAAGTGCTAAAGTTGTAGCCTGAATAACCAGAGCGGAAGTTGAAGAAATCTCCTGTGGAACCTGAGTTGCATTATCACCCTCATTAGACTGGGTGCTGCTGAATAAAATACAGACTCACTCTTAATCAAATTAGATATAGACTTGGACCCCTCTTTATACTGGGAGTCTGTGTATCCTCCTCATCACCGGGACATGTACCTTACTCAACCACCTCATTAGAACTAGATTCAAACTCATCCTCTCCCTCATCAGACTAGAAAGTATGTTGTGGTGAAGTTATATTTGACTTAATTTGGAACCCGATTCAGATAAAACATGCTAGTAAATTATGAGCACCTGTCTGTGGTTCCTAGGTTGTGGGAGCTGAGAGCATGATAAAATAGAAATAGCTACATAATAAGTGCTTGCCTGAACAAGTATTGCAATTACAGCCTACCTCTGTGTTGGGTCTCGAGTCTTGCGAGGGACCAATGGTGTACTTTCAAGGATCAGTTGATACTCCTCAATGGAACCACTCCACTAAGGAGGCTCATTGTATATACTAGACTATAATCCCTTTTTTGGATTAGCCTTGGGTGCCAGCATACCTAAAAAAAGAGTTTTTAGTAATTGAAACATAATACCAGAACAAGAAAAAGAAAAAAATTTGACTACCCAAGTTAGAGGCAATCTACGAACCCTACCTATGGACTGTAGATAGTACATATGAAGGCTATAGGTAAACATCATAGAGACAAGCAAATCCCTAAACCTTTAGGGCTTCAAGTATGATACATATGTGATCACCTATGGGATCGTAGTTTGTAATACCCTGTATTTCCCTAGCCTAGATTAACCCTCAGTACATGGGTTATCCTAAATAAACATTTTGAAATACTCTGTAATTTTTAGATTTGAGCCTACCATTGCGTAGGAAATTCAATTAGCTTTCGAACAATACAAAATTTGCCTAAATTCGACAACCAGGTAAGAAGTTATGGAGATTTTAAGTTTCAGTCATTAAACATAGTCATTCAGGCCAGTAGCGCATTACGGAGGGTGTTAGAATAGTAATTGTCAATTTCTAGTATTGCTTCATAATATTGGCACGTCGTGCAATAGACCAAGTTCACAATTGTCAATTTCTAGTGTACCAACATGACTACACCGCATCGCGGTGCACTCCCACTTCATAAATAAAGTGCCAACGCGATACCACCGCGTTGCGCCATCGTGTAATTTCTCAATGGCTTGGCGTGATAGTGGCGCGTCACGCCAGGGGTCCAGATCAGGAAAATGTCATAAAAAATTAAAGTTTCACCCTGGGTTAAAACAGTCCTTTCCTGTTATTTTATTCCACCAGATGTGGGATTTAACCCCTAAAAACGTGTAAAACCCTTCATTATTCACTTTTCCCCAAAATCAAAAGGCAGTTATCTATCAAGAAAACAAACTCAAGCTCTCAAAAATCAAGGTCAATCCCAAAAATCTATCTAAGAACTCCAAGAATCTCACTAATTGAGGTATGTAAGATGTTCATCTATGGGTCCATTCCACCCATGGAGTCAAAAAATCTATTCTTAAAGATTCAAGAATTATGATTCATGATTTACATATATGAAATTGGATTGTGTTCATGTTTTTACATTTATTGAGTTTCAATCCATGATTAATGGTAGATTCCATGAAGTTGTATAGCATGTATGTTGAATTGATTAATCCCCATGTTATAATTCATGAATTTGCAAGTTGATTATTGTATCCATGTTAACCCTACGTATTTATGATTCAATGAACCAAGTATGCTTCACGTTTGTTTGATAAATTGCCTATGAGAATGAAATAATGTCATTATAGATACTAACATGTATTCCCATTCATGTACAAGTTAAGACAATACAAGTATTTGATGAAATATCTATATGAATGAATTGTGACCAAGTGAACATTGTTATGTTATTCAAGATTAAGCTTTTCTTTGCTTTTCATGCTATCGATTCCTGGGGGTATTTAATACCCAACAATTTAGCTATTACTTAAAGCGAGTATTAGTAACAGAATAGTATCAGTTATGTCATGATCAGTAGTACTCTCTGTCCCTTACAAAATTTAGTTAGATTTAGTCAGTTATAGAAGTTTGGAAAACTCAGTACCAATCCAGTCCAGTTCAGTATACTCAGTTCAGTGTCTTTTAGTTGGGAGTAGAATTCAGCATTGAGTGAACCCAAGGATAGGGGCTCACCTGCCAACAGAGGGTGTGATCCTTAGAATCAATCCTTGCATTCCATAAATACGTAGCCAGCGTAGCTTGAGACATCAAACCTACTAGTTGAGGGTTGATGAGGTGGTCTACCTTCCAGTAGAGAGTACTACCATTCTCGTTTAGGGAACCTGCCAGTAAAGGGTTACTCTTCAACTTGTCTTTGCCCGTGGTACGGTACGCACACCCATCCAATTAGAGTTATAGATTGGACCCCTATTAGTTTAGATTGGGGTATGTCGGTTAGATGATTACCCCCTATAGTTTCAATTCTAGTGTCACTCTTCAGAATAAAACTGATACGCCCAAATTACAATTCTCGTTAGAAAGTGTAAGCGGTCGCTGTCAAATATAGAACCCAAATGGGTTGGGTGTCGAATCCCACAGGGAATACTCTGGTCACTAAGTATTGGGACTATTAGTAGACTGTTGGTCGAAAATTCCAAGGAAAAAGGGGGTTTTGATTTAGGCGTGAACTAATATTGTCAAAGTAACGATGGAATGTTATGTGTAGTAAGATTTAATGACAGAGAATAATAAGTTAGGGTTATGTCCACCTTGTAGTTTCTACTTCTCTATTAACTATGAGTAATGCGGAATTTAGACATGCATGCACTTATAGAGAATCGTATTCTAATTCTAAATCCAAGTGTTTCCCAACCATCAAGGATTTATTTCACTTTAACTCTCTCGAGCCTAAAGTGTATAACAAATGGTACAAATTCTCCAAGAAGTTAATCCAGTTAAGGCATTAACGTGTAAATAGAGGTTGGAAGCCCTATTTCCTTGTCACACTCTCTTTTCCACACATGTAACTTTTCTCTCGAACAAGTTAATTCTATAATGGCGTGTTCTCTATGTTTGCAACCATGAGAATTTAATTAAAACGAAGAGAGTAATGATATAAGTAGCATACACATCAAGAATTCACAAACTTATAGTTAATAAATAGTATCTTACAAGGTTTTCATAACCCTAACAGAGAAGTTTAGCTACTCATGGATTCAACGGAAATCAAAGTAGACATCATCATCATACCAAAACTAGAACAATCTTCACGATGGAGATAGTTATCGTCAAGAAGAGAATGACGTCTTTCTCTATCCGTTGCTCACGTAAGCCGTGTTCTGTGTTCTGAAAATATTACAGAGTCTGAAAACTGAATAATGAATAATGATGATAATGCTGAAAAATTCAGCAATAAGGTTTTTAATAGCATCCTTGTCTAATAAGTTGCTACTGCATCCTTAAGTCTTTAAAAATACTGGGTTTGCCCGGGAAAAAGTTCCCATGCATCACTTTCAGTCCAAAAGCTACCTTCCCTCTAATGTGAAGTTTTCCTTTGCTGCCCACAAGTCCACAAAGTGCTGAAATCTTCATCATTAGTCCCTGAAAAACATGCCAATCACATAGGTTAACTCACTTAAAGGAAAATGGACTAAACGTGCAAGAATTATATATTTAATCCTCAAAAATAAGCTAAAACATGGGTAAATTATGGTGCTTCGGAGTGTAAATACACCCAAAATCAGCACCCCACACTTAAAGCTTTGTTTGTCTTCGAACAAAATATTACATCCATGCAAACACCTAACTAGAATTTCATAATAGCAACACAAAATTTTCAACAAGACATGCACAACAATTATTAACAAAGAGTGGGTTTCTTGATCATTACTACAAACAACTCAACTTCCAACATAGACTCATTAGGATGGTTAATTCGTATCCACAAGTTAAGCCACAAAGAATCAGACAAAACTACCCAACAATCATCAACCATGTGTGCTCACAAAAGATATCACCCATAATCACTCATATTTTTGCATTTTTTGAAACATGGGTAGAAGACTTTCCTTGCGCTCACACTCACAAAGAATTCTTATATTGCAACTGATTACCATAGGCTTGCCCTTAGTGTAATGCTCTATTAATATCAGAATGCTAAGCTTAGGATCAAATAGGTCTTTACAGGTTGTAATGTAGGCTAAGGGACAGGTAGGACTATTTTGGCCAGAAATAGTGACTATGTTCCCTAAGCGCTTTAATACACTACATTATGCCATTTACACTAAATCTTAACAACCACTCTACCTTCCTTTCATCCACCAACCCCCTTTCACCCATTTTGCTATTCAATCATAAACACAATGATTGGAACCCATCTTTTTTTTTATTTATTTAATTTTTATTATTATTTTTTTATAAGCATTCCTATGATAGCCACTCTTTTTCACAACATTTTCAAGTACCAATACACTCTGGGGCATTACTCTCAACATTTTTCTCTTATTTTCCACACTCTCTACTCAACTTGATTCTTCAATTTAAAGCGCTTAGGAGCTTTTGGATCAAACTTATGGTCTTGAAAAAAATGGATTAGGCTACATATGAGGCTGCCAAAGAAGATAGCTAAAGGCTCAAAGGGTGTTTACTAGGACAATGTACAAGGGTAGGTAAAAAGAAGATAGACAAATTTAGGGCTGCCAAAGAAATTCCTAAATCATCTCCTAAACTCACACTCTTTATTTCGCTTTACACACACACCAGGCAAGTTCTAGCATCAGTCACAACAAAGAATATACAATAACCTCGCCCACACAAGGCACATGGTCAACTTAATTGGGAGCATTATAGATTCTTGACCCAACAGAAGAATGAATTAAACCACACAATTATCACACGGTGAGTCACACTTAGAGCCTAAATGTCTCAATAGTAATGATTTAGCACAAACTCTTGTTATAATACTATGCCGTCTATCCGAACAATTTCATGCAAAATCTAAAAAAAATCTAAAATTTAACTAACTAATTGAAACAACAAGAATAAATGTAGGCAAAGAAGTACAATACAGCAGACATATACCCTCACCCCACACTTAGACGGGACACACTACCCTCAGTGAAAATAAATAAACAAAACCTGATTAGTCGGACTCCTCTTCTATGTCTGGGGTCATACCCCCTGTGTCAGAATCATCATCAGAGTCGTCGTCATCAGAGTTTTCCTCCACATCTGAGTCTGGCACTTTACCAAAAGGTGAGTCGAGGCACTTGCAGAGAGGAGGACTCATCTTGGTCTTTTCTTGACCTTTTCTGACTTTTCTATGAGGTGGACACTTTTTCTTTTCCTTGTCGTCCTTTTGGGGACATTCTACCTGAGATCACAATAGAGTCATGTTAGTTTCATCTCAAAAGATTCACTATAATCGAACAACAAACAGTGATGGCACCACCCCACACTTAATTTGTTGGCACAGACTAATTAAGTGAGTGATGTCGATTACTCAGACTTCATCGACATACATTTAGGCGGTATGTTCCAACAATATGTTTAGCGTAGTCATACTTTTATGTAATCTTGACTATCCTTTCCAACTTGGCGGTATGTTCCAACAACATGTTTAGCGCAGTCATACTTTCATGTAATCTTGACTATCCTTTCCAACTTTATTTCAATGGATTAATGCACTTTTTGAACAAGACTACCACATAGAGATCTTATCAAGTTATTGTATAGAAATAATCACACCATCTTATGCTTGTGGTCAATCATAATCAGTACCTCGATGAACGAGTCATTCAAACATTCAAGCTTACAATGTTCAAGATTATGCATTACTTCACAAATTCGACTCCATAAAAAAAATATGACAGTGAATACCAATTAATACAAGTCGGAGTAAAGTCAAGAATACACACAAGAATCCTTTCACTCAATGATATGCATCATAACAACCCATCCATATTCTTATCACCAAGTACCACATCAAAATCTAATAAACCATTATAAGTGTAGCATTACAACAACTACGGAATATAAAAGAATAACTTACTTGGTGATGGATCGGGAAGATGAGCTTGCAAGATTAGATGAGAAAAAAAAAACTTGGAGAGAATATGAGAGCTTGGGCGGCGCCTAGGTTGAGCAAACAATGGCATTGTGTTCTAAGGTTGAGGATCTATATAAAGAATTAGCCATGGGTTGTTTTTGATCCATTTTCAATCGGGTTAGGAGGCAAAAAGTTTAAGTAGGCGGCGCCTTTTGCTTTGCCTATGCTAGCATAGGCAGCGCCTATGGTATTGCCTAGATTGGCATAGGCGGCGCCTTGCCTATTGCCTATGTGAGGCAGTGAGCATAGGCAATAGTATAGGCGGCGCCTATGGTATTGCCTAGATTGGCATAGGCAATGACTTGTCCATTGCCTATGTGAGGTAGTGAGCATAGGCAATGGCATAGGCAATGCCTATGGTATTTCCTAGATTGGCATAGACAATGCCTTGTCCATTGCCTAGATTGGCATAGGCAATGCCTTGTCCATTTCGTAGATTGGCATAGGCAATGCCTAGCCGATAGCCACTCTTACCATTTGCTCCATCATTCTTAAATTACTACCTTTAGCATGTCTCACTTTCAAATCAAAATTTGGGACTAATCTCCTCCTTTGTAAGTCTTGTACCTACACTTAATCAAAAACAACATAAATGATTAAAAGGATGGGTTGCCTCCTACCAAGCGCCTTAGTTTTGGTGGTGGCTCGACTCTTCTTTTTGAACTTTTATTTATCAAAAACAAAATCCTAGAGAAACAAACTCCTAATGATGGGTTGCCTCCCATGTAGTGCTTGATTTATTATCGCGGCACGACATAGTTATCTCGATTACTCAGACTTTATCAAGATATCTGGTGTCTTCGCTGGTGGTGAAGGTCGATTCTTAAGGTCGAGGTCCAGCTTCTTGTGGGTATATGAATATGACCCCATTCCTGTCAAAACACAGATAGTTTCTTCGTACTTTTCAACATTCTCATGCTCAAAGTTCAAAAGCATAGCAACCAATGGCTCGATAGTAAGCTGCTTCTCTAACGATAATTCCTTCTCATCCTCATGATAAACATCAGCTATAGAAAACACATTCATATCTTTGGGCTGCTTTATTGATTTGCTTACATCAAAATGGGCCACTTCGTCATTCATCTAAAATAAAAGCTCATTGGCTCGTAAATCAATAAGCACACTTCCTGTTGCGAGGAAAGGATATCCCAAGATTATGGGAACTTCAGAATCCACCTCGCAGTCCAAAATAACAAAGTCTGCAGGAAAAATAAAGGAAGAAACCTTGACCAGTACATCATATAAGATACCAACAGGTCGTTTAACTGACCTATCTGCTATCACGAGCCACATATTGGTTGGTGCAGGATCGCTCAACCCCAATTGTTTGTAAATGGATAGCGTCATCAAATTGATGCTAACCCCCAAATCGCACAATGCCTTAGCAAAATCCAAAGATCCAACCGTGCAAGGAATAGTGAAAGCACCAGGATCTGCCTTCTTCTATACTAAAGATCTCATGGCAATCGCACTGCAATGATGAACATTATCTGTCAGTTCATAGCTTGCTGCCCTTTTCTTCGTCAATGGGTCCTTCATGAATTTGGCATATCCTGTCATCTGCTCCAGTGCCTCCACTAAAGGCACATTAATAGTCAACTGCTTCAACATGGTCATGAATTTACTGAACCTGGTGTCATTAGCCTTCTTCTTCAGTCTCTGAGGAAAAGGTGGTGGTGGATTTGGAATAGTTTTCTCCACCACTTCCTTTTTATTTTGCTTCCCATTCCTGATCTTTTCGGACTGCTGACATGTAGGTGTAGTATCAAGAACGTTCTCATTCTGATTTTCAACTTCTATAGAATCATCACAATCTGCTTCAATAACATTTTCTTCTATATTATCAACCACCGGTTTGCCTTTGGATGGATTTTCCAACACTTTACCACTTCTGGTAGTAATAGGCATACATGATCCATCTCTCCTTGGATTTTGCACGGTGCCGCTAGGTAGGGTGCCAGCTTTTCTTTGATTGAATATCGCCGATAGTTGACTCATTTGTTGTTCCAGCTGTTTTATTGCAGTGGAATGGGAGTCAACCAATTGCTTCATTGAGGACAAATCATTTTTTACCTCAACTACTCCCGTGTTGGTTGCCTCCACTCCTTTCAACAGCTTAGCCATCATGTCCTCCATAGACATCTTCCCAGGGCTAGATGCAGCAGTCTCACAATTTCCAGGAGGAACGTAAAACCACTCCTGTCAGTCTTATTTTTCCAACTCCCTTGGTCTCGGTCCTTGTATCCGGATTTATCATAATAGTTCCGACCTTGGTTTCCTTGGGCATTGCCTCAGAAACCCCCCTGATTATTCAAGTAATTTGCTTCCTCCTCAGAATCGGAATCATCCCTTCCCTGCGACACAACAACTTTGACCTTTTCTGTCTTCCCTGAAGCAGGTCCATCTATGTTTTCATGAGAGCCATATCATGGTCATGTTCCTCTTCTCTTTGCCTTTATTCTACCGTCAAGACAATAGATACAGTAGAGCTTGCTACCTCAGAATCCCTGCTATGCCAAGCTCTACTCTGCTTTGTCATACAATCTAGCATATCACTTGCCTCAATAAAAGTAAGGTCCATGAATGACCCACCCGCAACATTATCGACCACTGTCTTAGTCACCAAGTTCAAAGCCCTGTATAATATCTCTATCAAGTGGACATTGGTCATATGATGATTTGGGCACCGCATAAGCTTCTTCTTGAACCTCTCCCATGTCTCGTGGAGAGCTTCAGTTGGAAGCTGTCTAAAATTGCTTATCTCATCTCTTAATTGTGCTCTCTTTGATGGCGGAAAGAACCTTTCTAGGAAAGCTTCTTTCAGTTGCCTCCAATTGGTGATAGAGTCAGAAGTTAGCCCATTTAACGATAGAGTTGCCTCTCTAGATAGAGACAATGGAAATAAGCACAGCTGGATTGCGTTCTGTCCAACCCCTGTATTGTCAAACGATTTGCATATTGAGATAAAATTTATCAGATGCATATTCGGATCATCACCTGCAAGTCCACCAAATAACCCTTTGAGCTGCAATAGCTGAATCATGGTGCTAGTGATATTGAACTTGGCTCCAGGTGCCAAGGCGGAGGAATAATAGCCCCTTTGGCACTAGCCCCATCCAAATCATCATCGTCATCATCAAAAGGAGCCTGCACAGCTCAGCGTTCAAGTCTCATTCTAGCTTGACGATCTCTTCTATTCACACGTGCCACCACCTCATCAGCACGCCTTGGATTTAGTAACTCATCATCACCCAGGTCCTCATCATCAAGATTTGTTGCCCGACCTGGGTTATGAATATTCTGTTGATGCACTTGAGCAGCTGCCAATGCAGCTAATCTAGTTTGCTCTTGTTGAGCAGCCATCCGTTCAACGTCTCATTGTGCATCCATTCTGCCAATCAGTTGTGTTTCAGGATTTATGGGTAATAATGGCTGACCAGAACTTCGTGTATTTAGCATGCACTTTACCAAACCTGAAAAAAACAAAAACAACAAACAAAAAGTAAAATTCAAGAATCTTTGACCAAAGGGTCTATTAACTATCACAAACTTAGTTGACAACTGTATTCCCCAGCAACGATGCCAAAATTTGATACGCCCAAATTACAACTCTCGTTAGAAAGTGTAAGCGGTCGCTGTCAAATATAGAACCCAAATGGGTTGGGTGTCGAATCCCACAGGGAATACTCTGGTCACTAAGTAATGCGACTATTAGTAGACTGTACGTCGAAAATTCTAAGGAAAAAGGGGGGTTTGATTTAGGCGTGAACTAATATTGTCAAAGTAACGATGGAATGCTATGTGTAGTATGATTTAATGACAGAGAATAATAAGTTAGGGTTAAGTCCACCTTGTAGTTTCTACTTCTCTATTAACTATGAGTAATGCGGAATTTAGACATGCATGCACTTATAGAGAATCGTATTCCAATTCTAAATCCAAGTGTTTCCCAACCATCAAGGATTTATTTCACTTTAAATCTCTCGAGCCTAAAGTGTATAAAAAATGGTACAAATTCTCCAAGAAGTTAATCCGGTAATGGCATTAACGTGTAAATAGAGGTTGGAAGCCCTATTTCCTTGTCACACTCTTTTTTCCACACATGTAACTTTTCTCTCGAACAAGTTAATTCTATAATGGCGTGTTCTCTATGTTTGCAGCCATGAGAATTCAATTAAAATGAAGAGAGTAATGATATAAGTAGCATACACATCAAGAATTCACAAACTCATAGTTAATAGATAGTATCTTACAAGGTTTTCATAACCCTAACAGAGAAGTTTAGCTACTCATGGATTCAACGGAAATCAAAGTAGACATCATCATCATACCAAAACTAGAACAATCTTCACGATGGAGATAGTTATCGTTAAGAAGAGAATGACGTCTTTCTCTATCCGTTGCTCACGTAAGCTATGTTCTGTGTTTTGAAAATATTACAGAGTCTGAAAACTGAATAATGAATAATGATGATAATGCTGAAAAATTCAGCAATAAGGTTTTTAATAGCATCCTTGTCTAATAAGTTGCTACTGCATTCTTAAGTCTTTAAAAATACTGGGTTTGCCCGGGAAAAAGTTCCCATGCATCACTTTCAGTCCAAAAGTTGTCTTCCCTCTAATGTGAAGTTTTCCTTTGCTGCCCACAAGTCCACAAAGTGCTGAAATCTTCATCATTAGTCCCTGAAAAACATGCTAATCACATAGTTTAGCTCACTTAAAGGAAAATGGACTAAAAGTGCAGGATTTATATATTTAATCCTCAAAAATAAGCTAAAACATGGGTAAATTATGGTGCTTAGGCGTCTAAATACGCCCAACATCAAGAACGCAGTTCAGTTCTACAGAATCAGGACTATTAGATATAGTCACTTAGTTATCAGTAATTTAGATTATCAATGATCTCAGATTATTAGTATATTTACTTATTAGTTATCTAATTTTGTTCCAGTATACTTTGTAACAGTATGCACAGTTTATTTAATAGTTACAGATCCTCCATGTATGTAAATCCAGCTCTTGCATATCATATAGTCAGTTATTCTTCATGTATATGAACCCTTGCATTCAACCTTACCTCATCTAGCATACCAGTACATTCCCACATACTGAAGCATACTTTCCTGTGCTATGATGTTTCATATCTTAGGTTTGGATGCTCAAGTTTCTGACCGTGCTTAGCCAGATTCAGTCAGCACTAGCAAATTTAGCAGTGAGTCCTTATCCAATGAGGATATACTCTCATTTCTGTACTTCATTTTAGCAGTATTTTAGTAGATAGAGTTAGTTGGGGGATTGTACCATGAACTCTACTTATAGACAGTTTTAGTTAAAGGCTTTCAAACTAGATTTTCAGATAGTATTTTAGATTTAGATTTAATATTTTATTAGTATTTAAGATATTTAAAACCTTATAGCATTCCATGCCATTTTCCATATTAACTTCTATATTATTGTTCAATGCTCATAATAGATATCATTCGTGGGTTAGGTTTTTGTCCTTCGGGGTTGCAAGCACCATGAGACGACTAGGGGTAGTCTTGGGTCATTAAAAGCTTGGTATGAGAACCATGAGAACCTAAGGTTCAATAGAGTCCTAGGAAGTCTAAAAAGCCACATCACATAGAGTCTTGTGCATGGGTGTATAGCATGCAACACTTTTGGATAGGAGGCTATGAGATGTTTTAGGGAAAGTTTCCTTTTTTTTAGAATTCATTTCATGTGAGTGAGCATGAGCTCAAGTTAATGTCTCATTTTAATCTTCTTCTTCTTTTAATTTACAGAACATGCCTCCCAAAAGGACTAGCGAAAGAAGAACCAAAAATAAGTGAGCACCTCATCTTGTTCAGGCAGATCCCCTAGACGAACATGTCTCTCACACAGAATTCAGATCTACATTCACTACTCTAGAAAATTCAGTCGTAGGTCGAAATGAATGGCTTGCTTCTGTTCTAGCCAGCCCAGTGGCCAATGCTGCTGTAACCAAAATTTGGTATATCACCCGAATAAATCCTCCTTCCTTTACGGGATTTAAGTCTGAAGAGGATACAAAGGAGTTCCTCAATCAGGTTTAGAAAGTTACAATCATCCTATGATTGACTTCCAGTGAGAGTGCTGAGTTAGCTACATATCAGCTACAAGATGTAGTCCATATGTTGTTTTAGTAGTGAAAGGTTGACAGGGGTATAGATCCAGAGCCCATAGTGTGGGAAGAGTTTGCTACTACCTTCCTAGATACATTCTTTCCCTTAGAGGTGAGAGAATCAAAAGTGTTAGAGTTCATCAATCACAGACAAGGTAGCATGAGCGTAAAAGCGTATTCCGTCAAGTTACTCAGTTAGCCAGGTATTCTTCTTGTGTAGTAGCAGATAATAGGTACAAAATGAGTAAGTTTATATCTGGGGTATCAGATAGTATGGTTAAGGATTGTAGGAAAACAATGTTGATTAAAGAGATGGACATATCTAGGCTTATAGTCCATGCTCAACAGATTGAGGAGCCAAAGTTTAAGGAGGAGGAAAGAAAGAATAAGAGAGTGATAATCGGTATCTTTAACTTCTATCCGCCTAAGTCAGATAAGGGTAATCGTTCCCAGTTTTATCTAAAGTCTTCATTTCTAGCTTTGTCCTCAACTAATGTCCGATAACCCAAGATAGCATAAGCAATGGTCGTACTAATCCATTTTGTGGAGAGTGTGGTAAGAATAATAAGGGTATGTGTAGAGCTGGGAGTGATGTTTGTTTCGGGTGTGGCAAGCCAGGCCATAGATTCAGAGATTATACTCAGTCAGGTTCTCAGGATCAGTATAGTCATTCTTAAGATCAGAAAGGTCGCCCGAATTAACAAGGTGTTGCTTTCAGTGCTACCAGTGGGAAATTCCTAAACAGGTTTTACGCACTTCAATCCAGAAAAAATCAAGAAAGATCTCCTAATATGGACACTAGTATGTCACAGATCTCCCCTTTACATATTTATGCCTTAGTTTCAAATTCCAGATATTTAGTCACGATTTAGTTTGTGGTTGCCTGTGTATCATCTCATGTTTTTCCTTAGAATCTCAGCCAAGTTTGCATTCTCGTGGGACATAGTGTCCAAAGGGGAAGATTCACTATAATCCCTAAGCTATCACGATCTAAACCTTCCATTTTCTCTTCACGTAGAAAATCCATTTAAAGTAATGGGTTCTCATAGTTAACCCTCAAGTCCCAATTTCAACCGTATGACCATTTCCCTGTCATGACACGTATCAAAGAAATCAGTTTAATTTATGTATCATCATTGAGACTTAGTCATGTCCTTAGGTTCTTATTCATGCATATTCAGTCATGTATTCATTAATCCATTCAGATATGTACTCATGCATCGGACATGTATGTTCAATATGTAAACTCACCTTATCAGTATTTTCAGTCATGTATCCCATGCATCAGATATGCATGTTTAGGATGTAAGTTTAGTCTATCATACCAGTCATGTAATCATGCTTCTTTTATGCATGTCTAGTTCAGTATGTAATCTCAATCTGTCCATACTCTCTCAGCTTGACTATCCATATTCAAGGATGAATGTTTCCAAGGGGGAGATATTGTAATATTCCGTATTTCCCTAGCCTAGATTAACCCTCAGTACATAGGTTATCCTTGATAAAATTTAAATGCTCAGTAATTTTTAGATTTGATCCTGCCATTGAGTAGGAAATTAAATTAGCTATTCAACAATATAAATTTGCCTAAATCCGACAAACGAGTAAGAAGTTATGGTAATTTTAAGTTTTAATCGTTCAACATCATCATTCAGGCCAGTAGCACATCATGGAGTGTGTTACAATATCAATTGTCAATTTTCAGTGTTGCTTCGCGATATTGGAGCATCGCGCCATAGACACAGTTCATAATTGTCAATTTCAAGTGTACCAACGCAATTACAATGTGTCGCAGTACACTTCCAGTTCAAAACCAAAGTGGCAACATGAAACCACCACATTACGCCACCATGTAATTTCCTAGTTGTCATTTTCCAGTGGCTTGGCGCGATAGAGGCACGTCGCGCCAGGGGTCAAGATCGGGAAAATTTCATGAAAAATTAAAGTTGTACCCAGGGCTAAAATAGTCTTTTCCCATGATTTTATTTCACCTAAATATGTGATTTAAGCCCTAAAAACATGTAAAACTCTTCATTATTCACTTTTTCCCTGAATTAAAAGGTAGTTCTTTCTCGAGAAAACAAACCCTAGCTCTCAAGAATCAAGGTCAATCCCAAGAATCTCTCTAAGAACTGCAAGAATCTCACTTATTAAGGTACGTTAGATGTTCATCTATGGGTCCCTTTCACCCATGGAGTCAAAGAATCCTTTTTTAAAGCTTCAAGAATTATGATTTAAGATTTACATATATAAAATTGGATTGTGTTCATGTTTTGACAGTTATTAAGTTTCAATCCATGATTAATGGTAAATTTCATGAAGTTGTATAGCATGTATGTTGAATTGAGTAATCCCCATGTTATAATTCATTATTTTGCAAGTTAATTATTGTATCCATGTTAACCCTAAGTGTTTATGATTTAATGAACCAAGTATGCTTCCCATGTGTTTGATAAATTATCTATGAGAATGAAATAATGCCATTACAACATGCTAACATGTATTCCGTATCCATGTACAAGTTAATGCATTACAAGTGTGTGATTAAATGTCTATATGAATGAATTGTGACCAAGTGAACATTGTTATGTTATTCAAGATTATGCGTTTCTTTACTTTTCATACTATCGAGTCCTGGGGGTATTAAATACCTAATAATTTAATTGTTATTTAGAGCCAGTATCAGTTATTGAATAGTATTAGTCACATCACAATCAGTAGTACACTCAGTCCCTTACAAAATTTAGTAGGATTTAGTCAGTTATAGAACTTTGGAAAACTCAGTACTCTCAGTATCAGTCCTTTCCAATTTAGTATACTTAGTTCAGTGTCTTTTAGTTGGGAATAGGATTCAACATCGAGTGAACCCAAGGATGGGGGCTCACCTACCAGCAGAGGGTGTGATCCTTTGAAGCAATCCTTGCGTTCAGAACTACGTAGACAGCGTAGGCTTGAGAAATCAAACCTGCCAGTTGAGGGTTGATGAGGTGCTTTACCCGCCAGTATAGGGTAGCATAATTCTCATTTAGGGAACCTACCTGTAAAGGGTTACTCTTCAGTATGTCTTTTCCCATGGCATAGTACTAACACCCTTCTATTGGGTTACAGATTGGATCCCTAGTTCATATCGAGGCATGTCGATTAGATGATTACCTCCCATAGTTTTAGTTTCTGTCTCAGTCTTCAGAATAGAACACATTTTAGTTCCACAAAATCAGGATTGTCAGATAGAGTCACTTAGTTATCAGTAATTCAGATTGTCAGTGAACTCAAATTATGAGTATATTTACTTTTCAGTTATCAGATTCAATTCTAATATACTAAGTTACAGTATGCATAGTATGTTCAGTAGTTATAGATCCTCCATGTATGCAATACAAGTCTTGCATATCATATAGTCAGTTATTGTTCATTCATATGAACCCTTTCATTCAGCCTTACCTCATCTAGCATACCAGTATATTCTCACGTACTGACGCATACTTTCCTGTACTATGATGTTTTATATCATAGGTTAGGACTCTCAGGTTCCTGACCGCACTTAGCGATATTCAGCCAACAGTAAAAGATTTAGCAGTGAGTCGTCATCTATCGAGGATATACTTTTATTTTAGTACTTCAGCTTAGCAGTATTTTAGTATATTGAGTTAGTTGGGGGATTGTCCCATCAACTCGACTAGTTAGAGGCTTTCAAACTAGATTTTCAGATAGTATTTTTGATTAAAATGTTATATTTTATCAGTATTAAGATTTTTTGAACCTTATGGCATTTCAGCCCATTTTTCCATATTAATTTTAGAATTATTGTTCAGTACCCAGAGCAGATATCATTTATGGGTTAGATTGAGGTCTTTCGGGGTCAAAAACACTGTGTGATGACTAGGGTCTAGTTTCTGGTCGTTACAAACTTGGTATCAAATCCTAAGGTTCAATAGAGTCTTAGGAAGTCTGAAAAGCCGCATCGCGTACAGTCTTGTGTATGGGTGTGTAGCATGCCACACTTTTGGATAAGAGGCTATGAGATGTTTTAGGAAAAGTTTCCCTTCTTTTAGTATTCATGTCGTGCGAGTGAGCATAAGCTCAAGTTAATCTCTCAGTATAATTGACTTCTTCCATTCATTTATAGAACATGACTTTCAAAAGGACTAACGAAAGAAGAACCAAAAACTAGTCAATCCCTTATCCCATTTAGGCAGATTCCCTGGATAAACATGTCTCTCACATAGAATTCAGAGTTGTATTCACTACTCTAGCCAATTCAGTCATAGCTCAGAATGAATGGCCAACTGTTGTTCTGGCAAACCTAGTGGCCAATACTGCTGCAACCAGAATTTGGGACTAAACCCGAATGAATCCTCCTTCTTGTATGGGATCTATGTCTTAAGAGGATCCACAGGAGTTCTTCGATCAGGTTTAGAAAGTGACAGACATCATGGGAGTGACTTCCAGTGAGAGTACTGAGTAAGCCGACTATTAGCTATAAGATGTAGCCCATATGTGGTTTAAGTAGTGGAAGGTAGATAGGGGTACAGATGTAGAGCCCATAGAGTGGGAAAAGTTTGCTACTGCCTTCCTCGATAAATTCTTTCCCTTAGAGCTGAGAGAAGCCAAAGTGTTAGATTTCATCAATCTCAGATAACGTAGAATGATCATAAAAAAGTATCCCTCAAGTTTACGCAGTTAGCCAGGTATGCTCTCTATGTAGTAGCAGAAAATAGGTCCAGAATAAGTAAGTTCATATCAAGGTTGTCAGATAGTGTGGTTAAGATGTATAGGACAGAAATATTAATTAAAGAGATGGACATTTCTCGGCTTATGGTGTATGCTCAACGGATTGAGGAGCAGAAGCTTAAGGAGGAGAAAAGAAAGAATAAGAGAGAGAGAATATGCATCTTTAATTTTAATCAGCCTAAGTCAAAAGGGGTTAGCCGTTCCCAATTTTGTCCAAAGTCTTCAGTTCCAGCTCTGTCCTCCACCAGTGTACCGATGATACAAGATAACGTAAGCAATGGTCTTACTAATCTTTTTTGTAAAGAGTGTGGTAAGAATTATAAGGGTATGCATAGAGTTTGCAGTGATGTTTGTTTCGGGTATGGCAAGCCAGGACATAGAATTAGAGATTGTCCTCAGTCAGGTTCTCAGGGTTAGTATAGTCGTCCTTCAGCTCAATCAGGTCACCCAAAGCAACAAGGTGCCACTTCTAGTTCCACCAGTGTGCAACGCCTAAACAAGTTTTACACACTGTAGTCCAGACAAAATCTGAAAATTTCTCCTTATGTGGTCACTGGAATATTAGAAATCTCCCATTTACATATTTATGCCTTAGTTTCAGATCCCATATATTTAGTCATGATTTAGTTCGTGGGTGCCCCATGCATCGTCTCATTCTTTTCCTTAGTATCTTAGCTAAGTCAGCATTCTAGAGGGACATAGTATCCCAAAGGGGAGATGCACTATAATCCCCGAGCTATCATGATCTAAACCTTCTATTTTCTCTTCATATAGCAAATCCAGTTGAAGTAATGGGTCCTCATATTTTATCCTCAAGTCCCAATATCTACCGTATGACCATTCCCCTGTCATGACACATATCCAAGGAATCAGTTTAGTTTATGTGTCATGATTTTAACCTAGTCATGTCCTCATGTTCTCGTTCATGCATATTCAGTCAAATATTCATTAACCTGTTCAGACATGTACTCATGCATTAGATATGCATGTTCAATAAGTAAACTTATCTTATCAGTATTTTCAGTCATGTATCCCATGCATTAGATATGCATGTTTAGGATGTAAGTTCAGTCTATCATACCAGTCATATAATCATGCTTTAGCTGTGCATGTCTAGTTCAATATGTAAACTCAGTCTGTCCATACTCTCTTATCTTAAATAGCCACATTCGAGGACGAATATTCCCAAGGGCTTGATATTATAATACCCAATATTTTTCAAGCCTAGATTAACCCTCATTACATGGGTTATTATACATAAAATTTTTGAAATAATCTGTAATTTTCATATTCTAAGTCTGCCATTGTGAAAAAAATTAAATTAGCTTTCCAACGATATAAAATTTGCCTAAATCCAACAACCGGGTAAGAAGTTATGGTGATTTTAAGTTTCAGTCATTAAACATCGTCATTCAGGCTAGCAGCGCATAACGGAGTGTGTTAGAATAGAAATTTTCAATTTACAGTGTTTCTACGCGATATTGGCGTATTGTGCCATAAACCTAATTCACAATTATCAATTTTCAGTGTAACAACGCAATTCTACCGCATCGCAGTGCACTTATAGTTCACTAAAAAAGTGGCAACGCGATACCACCGCATCGCGCCACCATGTAATTTACCAGTTAACATATTCCAGTGGCTTTGCGCGATAGTGGTGCGTCGCGCCAGGGGTCAGATCGGGAAAATTTCATGAAAAATTAAAGTTGTGCCCAGGGTTAAAATAGTCTGTTTCCATGATTATATACCACCCAAATATGGTATTTAAGCCTTAAAAATGTGTAAAACCCTTCATTATTCACTTTTCCTCAGAATCAAAAGCTAGTTCTCTCTTAAGAAAATAAACCCTTGCTCTTAAGAATTAAGGTCAATCCCAAGAATCTCTCCAAGAAATCTAAAAATCTCACCAATTAAGGTATGTTAGATGTTCATATATGGGTCTTATACACCCATGGAGTCATAGAATCCATTTTTAAAGCTTCAAGAATTATGATTCATGATTTACATATATGAAATTGGATTGTGCTCATGTTTTGAATTTTATTGAGTTTCAATCCATGATTAATGGTAGATTCCATGAAGTTGTATAGCATGTATGTTGAATTGAGTAATCCCCATGTTATGATCCATGAATTTGCAAGTTAATTGTTGTATCCATGTTAACCCTAAGTATTTATGATTAAATGTAGCAGGTATGCTTCCCATGTGTTTGATAAATTGTCTATGAGAATGAAATTATGCCAATATAACAAGCTAACATGTATTCCCCATTCATGTACAAGTTAATGCATTAGAAGTGTTTGATAAAATGTCTATATGAATGAATTATGACCAAGTGAACCTTGTGATGTTATTCAAGATTATGTTTTTCTTTAGTTTTCATGCTATCGAGTCCTGGGGTATTTAATACTCGGCAATTTAGCTGTTAGTTAGAGCCAGTGTCAATTACAGAATAGTATCAGTCACGTGACAATCAGTAGTACTCTCAGTCCCTTATAGAATTCAATACGATTCAGTTAGTTACAGAACTTAGGAAAACTCGATAGTCTCAGTTTCAGTCCTATCCATTTTAGTATACTCAGTTCAGTGTCTTTCAGTTGGGAATAGGATTCAGTACTGAGTGAACCCAAGGATGGAGGCTCACCTGCCAGCAGAGGGTGTGATCATTTAAAGCAATTCTTGCATTCCAGAACTACGTATCCAGCGTAGGTTGAGACATCAAACCTTCTAGTTGAGGGTTAATGAGGTGCTCTATCTGCCAGTAGAGGGTACCACCATTCTCGTTTAGGGAACCTTTCAGTAAATGATTACTCTTCATGATGTCTTTGCCCGTGGCACGGTACTATAACACCCTTCTATTTGGGGTTACAAATTGGACCCCTAGTTTAGATTGGGGCATGTCGGTTAGATGATTACCTTCCACAGTTTTACTTTCAGTCTCAGTCTTCAAAATTGAACTCATTTCAATTCTATAGAATCAGGACTGTCAGATATAGTCACTCAGTTATTAGTAATTCAGATTGTCAGTGATCTCAGATTATCAGTATATTCAATTATCAGTTATCAAATTCAATTCCAATATACTCAGTTACAATATGCATAGTATGTTCAGTAGTTATAGATCCTCCATGTATGCAAATACAACTCTTGCATATCTTATAGTAAGTTATTGTTCATGCATATGAACCCTTGCATTTAACCTTACCTCATCTAGCACACCAGCACATTCCCATGTATTGATGCATACTTTTCTATACTATGATATTTCGTATCATAGGTTCGGACGCTCAAGTTTCTGACCGTGCTTAGCCAGATTCAGCCAACAGTAGCAGATTTAGCAGTGAGTCTTCATCTATTGAGGATATACTTTTATTTAAGTACTTCGGCTTAGTAGTATTTTAGTTGATAGAGTTAGTGAGGGATTGTCCCATCCACTCCACTTATAGATAATTTTAGTTAGAGGCTTTCATACTAGATTTTCAAACAGTATTTCAGATTCAGATGTTACATTTTATCAGTAGTTAAGATGTTTTGAACCTTATGACATTTCAACCCATTTTTCTGCATTAATTTTAGTATTATTGTTCAGTGCTCATAGAAGATATCATTCATGGGTTATCTTGTGGTCCTTCGGGGTCGCAAGCACCGTGTAAGGACTAGGGGTAGTTTTGGGTCATTACATATGTACCACTTACGAGCCCGTAAGTTGCTTTCTAATTATCTTCTAAGGGTAAGTTAGATTTTCCCAAAATTTTCCATCCAACATAGGTAAATTTTAAATTCTAATTCTAATTTCAAATACTACAACATCAATAAGTTCAAATTCCACAGTTCTTTGATAAGAGGTGATTTTACTAATTCTCACTCAATATTCATGTACATTACCATGGTTTGAATGAATAAATGAGACATATTCGTGAGTAAATGCACTAATATCCACTCTATGTAGGTATATAGTTAAAAATATAGAAATAAGTGGATTGGACCTTAAAATGATCAAAAGGATAAAGGAAAAGTGCAACAAAAGACCTAGAACAAAAGAGCCTTAGTTACCGCAATCGCGGTCTGTTGACCGCGGTCATGGCAGTCAAAGATGGTCAGTCAACCACGGTTGTATGAATATATCGCAGTCATGGTAGCCACGGTAACAACCAAGTTGGTGCTATTGCGGCCTAGAAAAAATATTTAGCCAAAGGGAAAAATAAAAAATGCACGTGGTTGGCCCAATTTTGACAAAATGACTCAAACCCTATCATGGATGATATTCTATTTTTCCTAATTTTTTTAGGTTTTAGTTCTTGAATCCATATCCTCCATTTTTGGAGAAGAAAATATTATGTAAATTTTGGGTGAGGAATATATTGGAAACTTTCTAAGCGGAAGATTTTCTCACAACCATTGTTGATATTGTGGGAGAGCCAAATTTGAAGTAACATTCACTTAAATCTTCAACAACTTATTTCAATGGAGATCATGAGTATACCTATGCTTATTTATCTTATGTGTAGCTAAATATCACTCTTGGGGTTATGTTTGAATAGGGGTTAAAGTGTGTATGGGTTATTGTTAGCATCTATTTGGTAATTCATGTTTATGGGTTTTATCATTGTTATGCTAATTTAGTTGGAATTTGATGGGTGAAATCCCCAAATACACAAATGGGTTTTATGAGTGAAAGCTCTAACCTCTAAAATTCTCAAAAACATCTTCAAAAAAGGGTTCTGGATAAAGTGTAGGAATCCATATCATCCTTGAAAGAGGGATGTGGAAACCAAAGCGATAATAGACAATTATGTATGTAGTTTTCTAAATTTTCACTATCTTAGACATAAGGGGGAATGTGAGGTTGACTATACCATGGGTATCATCCTAGAAATAGGGATGCCTAAATTGAGGTTGCGGTTACAAATTATTGAACACGCCCATTAGGTATTCAAAAGAATCAATGGGTAAAAGTTTGGTATTTTGTCGAAAGACTAGTATCGAAATCTATAACCAAGCCTCCCCATATTTGACTTACTAAATTGATTTTGATTACTAACTCCCTCATGTCACTCCCTTAGTAATGCATAATCCCAAGATCCCTGCATAATTATTAAAACTCTAATTATTCATAGCCCCAAATTTATACTAGAAAACCCCAATAAGAAATATTAGTGTAGGAACCTATCTCCCTCATTTTATCTTTTTGTACCATTTGTTTGAATTTTACTTGTATCTATAATTTCAAATTAATTTGATTGCCACTCACATTGTTCCTTGTGTATTTGACCCCAACTCCAAAGTTAGGTAAATATATTGACGACGACTGCCTTGCACTTGAATTGACGTGTAAGTTAAGCGTTATCAAAAATGTTGTTGTTGTTGGGGAATAATTTAGTGTATTAAGTTGGTTGAAATTTCAGTTAGTTGCTTGAATTCAAGATTGTAAATATTTGTTTGTGATTTTCTTTGTTGTAGTTAGATTTTCTTTTATTTGTACTTTTTTCTATGGCATCTTCAGACAACTATGAACTTGGTGGTTGGAACACCTATATTGATGGCCTATGTCTATATTGTGACAGACTACACTTCATGAGATATTATAACTATGCTCCCCAGAAAGAGACGGGATCACTATCTCGATCTTACAGGGAGTATGGTTGTACCTCATGTGGAAGTCAAGATGGACATAGGGATGATTGCCCAAATTCCCCCTCCATCTATTATACTAACAAAAATTCTAGTTCTTTTTATGAGTTTGATAGGTCTTATGGTGAGAAGAAGGAGGAGAAACAAATTGAACCCATTAGTCTTGGAGCAATGCTTCAGACCATTTTGGATCGGGTAGATGAAACGGGGAAGAATATAGAAGACGTGAAAATCTCACGTGGCATTAGGATAGGCAAGCATTGAGACAAAGAAAATGGGAAAAAAAGAAAAGCTTAAAATTACTGCTTCATTGCATATTTCCTAAGAGGAGGTAAATCAAGAAGAAACTAAGTTATGATGAGATTGATAGCATAGAATCCTCAATGATTTCCAAATCATCCAACTTATATGAGAATGAAGAGGCAAAAATTAAAAAAAATGGTACTAGAGTCAAAAGGAGAATCAATGCATACCTCTTATGATGAATGTAGTTCATTTTGGGGTGAAAATGCTATGGAGGAAGAAATTCCAAAATTAGGGGTTGTACCTCATTCAACCATCTTTTCGACATTGCGCCTCGAGGATGTGATGAAAATATATTTATCGAGTTAAATGATGGATAGTGGGGAGATGAAGTATCATTCCTATATTTTGGACTTTGACATTTTGAAGAAGCACATGGAACCCAACCCATCATTGTCCAAGGAACTCAACTTCAAATTTATGAGGGATGGCCTATTTATGCGTTCAGTTTTACCCAAGGAACTAATCTAAAGCTTTATGTGAAGTTGGGTAAAATATTCAAATCTTCAAAATGGCGAGATTGAGGCTTACTCGCCATGTTTTACCATATTCTAAGTTTCACCTTAGAAGATTTGAATCTTTTTTCCCTTTGCCGCTCATTGCATATTGAACAAAAGTTGGGACATAAGTTCAAATCATCTAAATGGAAACACAAAAAAGTGGTGGAGGTGTTGTGCCATGAAGTTAACCTAAGCACTCGATGGGAGGCACCCCATCATGCCATGAAAAGTGGCCCGTATCCTTTTAGTTATGCAGGATAAGTAGATTTTATTTTTGTGTTTGATCATGTCTAATCCATGAAAAATTGATTTCTAGGAGAAGTTTTGATTGAAATTGGAAAAGGGAGTTGTGAAATTGGCAAGTTTGGACTGAGCAAGAAATGCAGAAAACCCAGTTATTTGGTCTCAATTACCGCGATCACGGTCAATTCAGTTTAAATAAACCATCTGACTGCCCATTTCCCCACACACTTTCTTTAATTTATCTAAAAAATTATCTCTAATTTATAGAATTACATACCATATTAAAGCATCAACCCACCCTCTCATTTCATCGGATCTACTAAGTTGTCTTAACTCCCTTAATTTGGATACAATTATATGCTAAGAACTTGTAATATAAAAAAAGGTCTAAAATAGTGTTTTCATTGCTACCTATATACTTAGTTTTAGTAATTATAGTGAGTATCTATTCTAGTTGGATTACACGCTAATGGGGAAGTCTTGAGTACCCAAGTTTATGCTTTAATCAGTCAAAGCAATTATGTGCACTGTGTGTTCGAGAGAATTCCCCAAAGAGTTTATCCCAATTCTTTCAAGTTTAGGGGCTGTAATCACGCATTCTAAGTTTTAATACATTGTTTATAATGCTGCCATGCCTAGTTTAAATGACGGATTAGAGGTTAAAATTGTATTTCAAAGTAATGCGCTGAAACTGTCAACTCGGTCTCAGGTACTGCGATCGCGGTACCGATAACTGCGGTTGCATCACCGTGGTCACGGTCAACACTCTGTGATCGCCATACCTGAGAGCACTTTTAGGTAGATTTCAAAACTTCTGCACATCCGTCACTAGCCCCAAAACCTTTATAACACTACCAAAGGAGCTAATCTATTTAATTTAGCATATTTTTGGTATGATAATATAAATGTTGGCCAAAGTTCCATTGTCTATAGGTTTTCAGCCTAAAAAATAGGAGATTTTGATAATACTCGATTCATGGCCACACAATGTCAGCACACCTACTACGATGATTACCACAGGACTAACCTACTCTCTGAAAGGGGTACTGGCTTAGACAAGGTGGAGGATAATCTCCCAGAATTCTATGCTAGACTCACTGCTACTCGGTGGATGTGTGTTTCCCCAAAACCCTACTATTCTAATGAGTAGTGGGTGCGTGATTTCTATGTAAACCTCAGTATAATGTCTCTCACGAACCCAGTGTTGACTATTTGAGAAGCAGGTGAACTTCGGAAAAGAGATGGTTAATGTAGTGTATGGGCTCCCTGATACTGACATGGGTCAATTTCATGCAAAAGCATATGAGTCGGATACCCAGATGTCCAACATGTTATGTCCTGGAATAGCAGTTCCCTATTCTATCACTAAGAGAGATATTTCGATGAAGGACTTCACAACGGAAGCCAGGCTTTGGATGAACTTTGTATTCAGCCGAGTATCGCCATGCACCCATATGACCATTGCCATATATTTGAGAGCTCGGATGGTGGCTTCAATCCTGTCTATCATTCGTCTCAATGTGGGCAAGATTGTTCTTTCTGAGTGGAAATATTTTTAGACTCATGGAGGTACAAACCTTCTTTTCCCTCCCCTTATCACTGAGCTTTGCAAAAAGACAAGAGTGGAAGAATATGCTACAGACACTTAGGTATGTCCCATCTCCCTCATCTACCCACTTAAATTTAGAACTGAGGGTGCCCCAGGTCAAAATAAGAAGAGGAAAGTGGACACGGGAAAATTAGTCCAAGAGGATATAGATTCTTGTAGACCTTTGTCAGCCAACCCCTTTGATGACATCTTAGGTCAAATAAGGAAGATTAGGGAGTTAGTGTCCAAATTGACTCAGGGACCATGAGAGTCATCCATCATTCGCCACTCATATGTAACTAAGTCTAATTATGACATATATCGTAAGGAGTAAAACAAGAAGGGAGCCACTGTTGCCAGTTTAGAGAGAGCCTCTTCAACCTTGGTGGGATCACATAGAGAACTCAAGGAGTCACATGAGAATATGGTAAAAAGAGAGAAGAAAAGAGACAAACTCTTTAGAAAGCTATGGAAGGGGGTGAAGGGCATCTTTAAGGTGCTCAAACCTAATGAGTGACTACCTACACCAAGGTTCGACAATAAAGAAGAGGCCCATGCTGATTGGATGGCTGATGATGCTAGTAGTGATGGTGCAGAGTCAGTAGGAGAGAGCATCTATTGAGGAAGATTTAGGGAGACCCCTATTACTCTTGTTTTATTACACATGCAGTGAGGACACTACATTCCTTTTTAGTTGGGGGTACCCCCGAATTTGTAGTGTTTTGATGTTATGATGCTGGACATTTCTTTTTATGTTAATTGTTTTAAGATGATATTTTGGATATTGTTCTTATTTGGTTTTGAGATGCTAGACTTTTGGGTACCCTGATGGTACCCACGTTTTATGGATTATCATGCTTTTCTTTTATTTTTAGTGTTCTTTAATGTAATTTCAATTTGATCTTAGGGATGCATGACTAAATTTTCCCTATGATGGATTGAGTGATGAACATTCTTAAAGGAAAAGCATCTTGTTTGGGTTTTGATGCATAGGTACAGGGAAAGTCTGTGTACCCGTTGCATACATGTCAAAAATGCAAGTAAAGTCTGATTACCTATGGCATTGTATGTTATAAATTACTTTGTACATCATTGGCGAACTCTGAGTAGCCAATTGCGTAGTTTGCCCATTTTGAGCCTCAATGTGAGACTAAGCCTTTGGTTGTTTCCATATTTTAGCAAATTGTGTATGGTTCTAATGTAAAATGGACAACTATCTCCATCTAAAATTATTCAAAACAAAATCAAGGGCATGGACGTGAGCAATGTTACAACAAAATATTTTTTCTTTTTTGTGTCTTCATGAATCCTAACTTATGAATAGAAATAGATACTCCCATTTTGCCTCCGCAGGAGGGATATTTGAGCCCCTTGGTAAATTTTGCATGCCATGTGTGGTGATATTTTGGTATTCATCTATTGTACATTTGTGGTATCTAGAACTTTCCCCGTTAGTCTTTCAAAGCTAATGATGATTGTATTTGGTTGGAGAAATTATATTAGGCCACCTTTGTGAGTTTGGAAGCTTACTCTAGCCTAAAAGCCTACCCAATCATGAATATAATCTCTAGTTGCCCAATTTGAGCCTTATAACCTTTCTTTGGCAAACGCATTATAGGCCGTAAACCATTCTTTTAATTCCACTTTCGAACCATACCCTCCTTGAACTTGAAAATGTAATTCGACGCTAAAACCTTAAGTTGGTGGTGGTAAAGATTGATGGAAGTAATTTTGGTGCCACAAGGATGAAGTTATATGTCTAATGTGCCTAGACAGTTACAGAACTTAGTAGAACTCAATCAGTTACTAAACTCAGGAAAAACTCAGTAAGCTCAGTATCAGTCCAGTCTAATTCAGTATACTCAGTTTAGTGTTTTTCAGTTGGGAGTAGGAGTCAGCATCGAAAGAATCCAAGGATGGGGGCTCACCTGCCAGTAGAGGGTGTGATCTCTAAAATCAATCCTTGCATTCCAGAACTACGTAGCCAGTGTAGGTTGAGACAATAAACCTGCCAGTTGAAGGATGATGTGGTGTTTTAACCTGCCAGTTGAGGGTTGATGAGGTATTTTAACCTGCCAGATGAGGGTTCCACTATTCTCATTAGAGTACCTGCCAGACGAAGGTAACTCTTCAGTATCTTTACCCGTGGTACGGTACTAACACCCTACCAACTGGGGTCATAGGTTGAACTCTAATTCAGTTATCTTATCTTATTTGGGGTAGGTTAGTTAGATGATTACCTCGCACAGTCTCAATTTCAGTCTTCAGAATAGAACTCAGTTCAATTCTAAAGAATCAGGACTGTTAAATACAGTTAACCAGTTTCAGAAAATCTGTTATCAGTAACTTTAGATATCAGTTACTCAGTAGCAGAATTCAGGACTTAGCTTCAGATAAGCTTAGTCACTATATTTATGTATATGCAAATTAGTGCATACTTAGTATTTACAATAGTATTAGTTATCCATGTACTCTCATATTCAATTACTCTATATCATGCAGTCAATTATCGCTCATTCATATGAACCCTAGCATTCATCCTTACCCCATCTATCATACCAGTATATTCCACATACCGATGCATACTCTTTCTTTTCATTATGATGTCTTATTTCATAAGTTCGGACACTCAGGTTTCCGACCACGCATAAATAGATTCAGATTCAGCCAGTAGAAGTAAATTAGCAGTGGGTCCTCGTCATTTGAGGATATTCTTTTATTTTATTATTTTAGTAGACTCAGTATTTCAGTAGATGGATTTAGTTAGGGGATTGTCCCTTTAACTCCACATTCAGACAGTTCAGTTTAGAGGCTTTTCAGACAAGTTTTCAGACAACACTCAGGTTTACAAATTTTTATTACAGTTTGATATTTCAATAGTATTTTAGATATTTGAACCTTATGGAATTTCAACCTATTATTCTTTATTTATTTTAGTGTATTATTCAGTACTCACAGCAGATATCAGTCATAGGTTAGATTGTGGTCCTTTAGGGTTATAAGCACCGTATAGCTTTTGGGGTATAGACTTGGGGCATTATAAAATTTGTATCAGAGCCTAAGGTTTAACAGTATCCTAGGAAGTCTGAAAGCCACATCTACTAGTGTCTTGTGCATAGGTGTGTAGTGCACCACACTTATGGACAGGAGGCTATGAGATGTTTTGGGAAAAGTTTCCCTTCTTTCAGTATTCATATCGTGTGAGTGAGCATGAGCTCAAGTTAAAATCTTAGTATAATCCTTTTCTCCTTTTCATTTATAGAACATGCCTTCCAAAAGGACTAACATAACAAGAACCGAAAATCAGTCAGCACTTCAGCCCATTCAGGTAGATCCCCTGGACGAGCATGTCTCCCATGCAAAATTTAGAGCTGCATTCACTACTCTAGCCAATCTAGTAGCAGCCCAAAATAAATGGCCAGCTGTTGTTCTGTCCAATCCAGTGGCCAATACTATTGCATCCAGGATTTAGGACTTTACCCGAATGAATCCTTCCTATTCTCAGGATCTAAGATAGAAGAGGATCCACATGAGTTCCTCGATCAGGTTGAGAAAGTAATAGGTATCATGGGAGTGACTTCCAATAAGAGTGTTGAGTTAGCCACCTATCAGCTACAAGATGTATCTCATACGTGGTTCAAGTAGTGAAAAGTAGATAGGGGCACAGATGCAGAGCCCATAGAGTGGGAAGAGTTTGCTACTATTTTCCTAGAGGGATTCTTTCCCTTAAAGTTGAGAGAAGCCAAGGTGTTAGAGTTCATTAATCTCAGGCAGGGCAGTATGAGTGTGAAAGAGTATTCCATCAATATTACTTAATTAGTTAGGTATACTCCCCATGTAGTAGTAGACAATAGGTCCAGAATAAGAAGTTTGTATTTAGGATATCATATAGTATGGTTAAGGAGTGTAGAACAATGATGTTGATTAAAGAGATAGACATATCCAGGTTCATGGTCCATGCTCAGCTGATAAAAAAGTCTAAGATCAGAGAGGGAGAAGCAGAACAAGAAATCTAGAATAGTTAGCTTCAATTTTAATCAGCCTAAGTCAGAGGGCGGTAACCGTTCACAGTTTCGCCCAAAATCTTCAGTTCTAGCTCCGTCCTCAGCCAGTGCACCAGTACCTAAGTTCAAAAATGGTAACAAAAATATGGCGCTAGGATCTATGTCCCAAGGTAGCGTCAACAATGCTCGAACAAATCCTCTTTGTCAGCATTATGGCAAGAACCACAAGGGTATCTGCAGGCTAGCAGTGATTGTTTGTTTTCGGTATGGAAAGCCAGGCCACAGAGTCAGAGATTGTCCTCGGTTAAGTTGTTAGGGTCAGCATAATTATCCTTCAGCTTAGTTTGGTCGCCCAAATCAGCTGGGTGCCACTTCCAGTGCCACCAGTAGGCAACGCCCAAACTTTCCTTATGTACTTCAGTCTAGACAATATCAAGAAATTTCTCCTGATGTAGTCACTGGTACATTATAGATCTTCCATTTACATATTTATGCCTTGCTAGATCTGTGATCTTCTTTATCTTTCGTAACTCTCTATATAGACATTAACTTCAGAGTCAGACCAGAAATCTTAGTAGAGCCTTTCTCAGTTTCTTCCCCAGTGGGTAAATCTATCATAGCCCGGTGGGTATATAGGAACTGTCCGGTAATGATATCTCGGAAAGTTACTTCAGCAGACCTTGTAGAGATAGAGATGGAAGATTTTAATGTAATTCTTGGCATAGATTGTCTCTACTCATTTTATCCTTCTGTTGATTGTAGAAATACAATAGTTCATTTTTATTACCCAAATGAACCATTTCTTGAATGGAGGGGTAGTACTATAGCGCTTAAGGGTCAGTTAATTTCACAACTTAGAGCAAGAAAAATAATATCCAATGGATGTATCTATAATCTTTTGCGAGTCAAAGACTCTAACTCAGAAACTCCCAGTCTTGATTCAGTTCCACTAGTAAATGAATTCTCAAATGTGTTTCCTGAATATCTTCCTGGAGGTCCTCCCATTAGGGTAATAGATTTTGAAATAGACTTTCTTCCAGAAACTTAGCCTATATCCATTATGCCATACAGAATGACACCAGTAGAACTTAGAGAGTTAAAAGACCAGTGGAAGGATCTCCTAGATAAGGGATTCATCAGACTGAGTGTTTCCCCGTGAGATGCATTAGTTCTATTCAAACGTAAGAAAGATGGTTCTCTCAGAATATGCATTGACTATCGTCAGTTGAAAAATGTCATAGTCAAGAATAAATATCCACTTACTAGATTCGATGACTTGTTTGACCAACTTCATGGCTCTAGTTACTTTTCTAAGATATACCTTAGAGTCAGAGAATGTGACATTCCAAATATAGCTTTCAGAACCCGGTATGGTCACTTTGAGTTTTTAGTCATGTCCTTTGGACTTACAAATGCCCTAACAGATTTCATAGACCTAATAAATTGCATATTCAAATAGTATTTGGACATGTTCATTATACTCTTCATCGATAACATTCTTGTCTATTCCTATGGTGAGAATGACCACCAAAACACCTCAAAATTATACTTCAGACTCTCAAAACTCATCAGTTGTTCACTAAATTCAGTAACTGGGAATTTTGGCTAAGGTTAGTAGCATTCCTTAGTCATATTATTTCTTTTGATTGCATTAGAGTTGATCCTCAAAAGACAGAGGCAGTGAGAAATTGTCCTAGACCCATCTCTCCATTAGATATCTAGAGTTTCTTAGGTTTAGCTGGCTATTACCATCAGTTTGTTGAAAGGTTTTCATATATTGCATCCCCCATGCCTAAATTTACTTAGAACAAAGTCCAGTTTCAGTGGTCAAATTCTTACAAGAAGAGTTTTTAGGAGTTGAAGACTTGACTCACCGCAGCCCTAATTTTAACTCTACCAAAAGATTCAGATGGGTTTGTTGTGTACTATGACACATCCAGAATATGTTTGGGTTGTGTCCTTATATATAGAGGTAAGTTCATAGCATACTCCTGCAGACAGCTTAAACCTCATGAGAAGAATTAGTTGACTCATGATCTCGAGTTAGCAGCTGTAGTATTTGCTTTAAAGATTTGGAGGCATTACTTGTATGGGGTGCATGTTGATGTGTTCACAGATCACAAAATCCTTTAGTATGTGTTGTCTAAGAAAGATTTGAATTTTTATCAGAGAGAGTTATTAAAAAATTATGACATGAGTGTTTTGTATCACCCGGGCAAGGCTAATATGATGGTTGATGCTCTCAGTAGACTGTCTATGGGTAGTGTTGCTCATATGGAGGATAGTAAGAAGAAGTTAGTTCAGGAATTTCATCATCTTACCTAACTAGGTGTCTACTTAGTCAATTTAGTAGAAAGTAGTGTGTGGATTTGCCTCGAACTCATCGCCATCATGATTCTATTTGGGTTATCATAGCTAGGATGACCAAATCAACTCATTTCTTGCTAGTTCATACTTTCTATTCAGCCGAGGACTACCCCAAACTCTATATCAGAGAGTTGGTTAAGTTATACGGAGTTTCAGTATCCATTATCTCAGATAGAGGTACTTAGTTTACCTCTTATTTTTGGAAAGCATTTCAAAAGGGTCTTGGTACCTAAGTTTATCTCAGTACAACCTTCCACCCCCCTACAAATGGTCGAGCAAAAAGGCCTATTCTTCCTATAAAAGATATACTAAGAGCATGCGCTGTCAATTTTAAGGGTAGTTGGGATGGCCACTTGGCTTTGATCAAATTCGCATACAATAATATCTATCATTCTAGTATTTATATGGACTCATTTAGGCTCTCTATGGTAGGAGATGTAGATCTCTAATCAGTTGGTTTGAGATAGGTGAGTCCTCAATAATAGGTCCCAGCATAGTGTTCGATGACTTCGAGAAGGTTCAATTAGTCAGAGAAAGACTTAGGGATGCCTAAACCCGGCAGAAAACCTATGCATATGTGAGGAGAAAGAATCTGCAGTTTGAGATTGATGATTTTGTGTTGTTGAAAATCTCTCCTGTGAAGGGGGTAAAGAGGTTCAGCAAGAAGGGAAATCTCAGTCCCTGATATGTCGGTCCTTACAGAATTCTTAGTCATTTTAGAAAGGTAGCTTATAAGTTTTAGTTGCCTTCTTATCTAGCCTTAATGCATCCAGTATTCTATGTCTCCCTACTAAAAGAAAGGACTTAGTGACCCAGCAGTCATAGTCCCCGTAGTGGATGTAAATATTCTGAATGATCTCTCTTTTGAAGAGGTTCCAGTACAGATCCTTGATCATCAGATTTGAAGACTGAGGAACAAAAAAGTTCCCTTGGCCAAAGTTCTTTGGCGTAAGTAATACGTTGAGGGAGCTACTTGGGAATCAGAAGTATCTATGCGGACCAAGTATCCTCACCTCTTCTCCACAACCTCAAATACAGCTTAAGGTAACTGTCTTACTTAGCTTTACTCAATTCCATGTTAAGCTATAATTATAACTTGGTATCCATTACTATTTCATATTCACTCATACATTCATGAGTCAGTTCAGTCCTGTACTCATGCATCAGATATGCATGTTCAGTATGAAAATTTAGCTTATCAGTACTTCAGTCATGTATTCCGTGCATCAGATATGCATGTTCAGTGTAATAGCTCAGTTTGGCAGTAGTTTAGTTATGTAATCATGCATCAGATAAGCATGTTCAGTGTGTAAACTCAGTCTATCAGTGACTCAATTTAATTAGTCTCATTCGAGGACAAATATTTCCAAGGGTGAGATATTGTAATACCCCATATTTTCATAGCTTAAGATTAACTCTTAGTTCATGAGTTATCAAACATAAAAATTTTGAAATGCTCATTATTTTTGAGTTTAGAGCTAGCCATTGCAGAGAAAATTCAATTAACTTTCCAATGATACAAAATTTGCCCAAATTTGATACACGGGTAAAACGTTATGGCGATTCTAAGTTCCAGTTATTAAACACCATCATTTTGATCACTAGTGCATTGCGGAGCCATTCTAAATGACAATTTTCAAATTCCAATGCGACTTCGTGATCTCACTGCGTTACGAATGACTTCTAATTCCCAATTGTCCAATTCCAGTAAGGGACCGCAATATGATTTGTCAATTTCCGATAAAGCAACGTGATTATACCGCGTCGCACCAAGATTCTAGGTCTCATCCAAGGTGGAAACGTGATACCACTACATTGTGCCACCATGCATTTTCCTAGTTGAAAATTTCTAGAGATATGATGCGATAGTGCCACGCCGCGCCAAGGGTGAAAATTGGGACATTTCAGTTAATTCTAAGATTAATTTCCAAGGACTTTTAGGTCTTTTTCCCTTATTTCAGTCATCCTAACCACGGGATTAAAGCCCTAAATAGCCTATTATACCATTATTTGCTAACTTATCTCAAGAAAAAAAAAGCTTTCTCTCAGAACTACAAACCCTAGCTTCAAGAACCAAGGTCAAAGCTCAAGAATTTCTTCAAGCCCCTTCAAGAACTAATAACCCAAAGTATGTTAGGTGTTCATCTATGGGTTCCTTTCACCCATAGAGTCCATGAATCCATTTTAACAATACAAGATTGCTGAATTATGAACTTCCATGCTCGAATTGAATTTCATGTTCATGTTATTGTTGTGTTTTAGTCCATGATTAAATGACATGCTTTTATGAAATAAATCATTGTATGCATTGAATTACATGATCTTCCTGATAAGCCCTTCAATTTTCTAATTTATTAATGTAGCCATGATAACTATATGTTTTGATTATTGTATAACCTAAGCATGCTCCGCATGTGTTTGATAAAATTCCTATGTGAATTAAATACTGTCATTATAACTTGACAGTAAGGATTCCCCATTCATGTATAAGTAGATGCATTACAAGTTTTTGATTAAATTCCTCTATGAGTGAACTATGGACAAGTGTACATTGTTATGATTTTCAAGAGTTTATTATGCTATATTTTTCATGCTATCGAGTCCTGGGTATTTAATACCCAGAAATTTAGTTGTGTGCCTAGATCTAGTGTCAGTTACAGAATCTTAGTCAAGTCACGATTAGTAGTACTCTCAGTCAGTTACAAAACTAAGTAGAACTCAGTCAGTTATCGAACTCAGGAAAAACTTAGTAAGCTCAGTATCAGTCAAGTTTAGTTCAGTATACACAGTTCAGTGTCTTTTAGTTGGGAGTAGGATTTAGCACTGACTAAACCCAAGGATGGGGGCTCACCATCCAGTTGATGGTGTGATCTCTAAAACTAATCCTTGCATCCCAAAACAACATAGCCAACATAGGTTGAGACATCAAAATTGTCAGTTAAGGTTTGATAAGGTGTTATAACCTGCCAGGTGAGGGTTCCACCATTCTCATTAGAGTAGCTGCCAGATAAGGGTAACTCCTTAGTATCTTTACCTATGGCACGGTACTGACACCCTTCTAACTGGGGTCACTGGTTGGACCCCAACTCACCTATCTTATTTTTGGGGGGTATGTCGGTTAGATGATTACCTCAAACAGTGTCAGTTTTAGTCTTCAGAATAGAACTTAGTTTAGTTCTACAGAATTAGGACTGTCAGATATAGTCAACCAGTATCAGTAAATCAGTTATCAGTAACTTTAGATATCAATTACTCAGTATCAGAATTCAGAACTTAGCTTCAGTCAAGCTCAATCACAGTATTTATCTGTATGCACATTAGTGCACACTCAGCATTTATAGTAGTATCAGTTATCTATGTATACTTATGTTCAGTTACTCTATATCATGCAGTCAGTTATTGTTCATGCATATGAACCCTTACTTTCAGTCTTACCCTATATAGCATACCAGTACATTCCACGTACTAATACATACTCTTTCTTTGCACTATAATGTCTTATATTATAGGTTCGGACGCTCAGGTTTCTTACCGCGCATAGATAGATTCAAATTCAGCCAGCAGTAGTAGATTGGCAGTGATTCCTCAGTATTCGAGGATATTTTTTTATTTCATTATTTCAGTAGACTCAGTATTTCAGTATATGGAGTTAGTTAGGGGATTGTCCCATCAACCCACATTCAGAAAGTTCAGTTTAGAGGTTTTTACACTAGATTTTGTATAGTACTCAGTTTTATAGATTTTTATTACAGATTGATATTTCAGCAGTATTTCAGATATTTGAACCTTATGGTATTTCAGCGTGTTATTTTGCATTTATTTCAGTATATTATTCAGTGCTCACAGCAGATATTACTCATTAGTTATCTTATGGTCCTTCGGGGTCATAAGCACCATGTAGCATTCTGGGTACAGACTCGGGGCATTATATCTTTGGACCACCGCTGGTTGTGGAGGAAGAATCTCTGCCTCAGATATATAAATAGGGTCTAAGGAAGGCATCCTATCCTATCCATTTGTTGGGGGAATATCACTAGGTTGTCCATGAAGTCTAGCTATTCCACGAACAGGAGAAACTTTCCTGGGATCAGTTTCGGGACCCTCATCTCCTGTAGAAGTAGCATGTTTTCTGGCCATCTGTGAAAGAATAAGGTCAAATAAATACTCTACAAAACAGCTCAAACTTTTAGCAAAATATGAGTGAAAAAAGTGATGAACTCCTAAAAATGTCCCATAGCTCCCCGAAGATAGGAAATGGACATCATCGTTCCGATCCGCAGGACTCTACTAGAAACTTACTCTTGTACCAACAATACCGGTGAAACTTGGCTCTGATACTAATTTTTCATGACCTGAATTATGAATCATGATGGCACTTACTAAATCTCGCCAGAAAGAAAGTCGAACCTTAACCCAGAGCTAATACAATGGGTTAATTTGGGAGGAATTGCCCAACATAGGCTAAATTCAATGAACACAAGTTATAAATAAACTTTATTCTAATAGATAAAACAATAAACACATGAATACCAATCCCATGACCTAGTAGAGCCAGTAAAATAGCATTTAATAGTATCAATAATACAACCCAATAGATTTAGAATATAGTCAAAACATTTGTGTTGATACAAAAGGCTGAATACTAATAAGATCGAAGAAAATAGGTGATTTGGAACTCCAAGAGCTTACCCTATCTCCAAAAGATCAACTATGCATAAACAATTATCAACAACGACTGCTAGTACTCAGATATACACCCAAAAATACAGAAGTCTAGTATGAGTACGTAAATAATGGGTACTTAGTAGGCATCATCGGCTGACTAAGCTATGTCATGATATAAAGATGATAAAATGCAAGATGACATAACTAAGTCAAGATATAGAATCAAACCTGAATTATCTCTATCACCACTATGCAAAACTAGTACATAAAGCGAAATAAGAATAAAAATATAATTTAAACAATGAAGCAAATACACACATAACTATGAAATTGGCTTTCATATGCAAATTATTGCAGAAAAGTAAAGAACCCTTCACAGCCTCCCATACTACTAGAGACAACAACCATTAGAAAGGTAAAGCAATCATTCGACATTTTAACAAACTTTATAATAAATTAATAATCTTTCGACAATTCACCATCATCCAATACTATGCCATCATTAAGAAATTAACCAACATTATTCCACAAACCAGTAGTCAACTATTAGCCATCTTTTATCATTAGTTTTAGTCATCAACTAGTTATCATTTAGCCACTATTCACCATTTTATCAACTAGGCATCCTTTATGACTAGTCATTGTAAAATCAGCTAACCACCATTTTTCATGCCATAATACACCATATGACAGTCATATATGCATATACATATATCTAGAATCCAACTGATATCTATAATTATTATCCAAAATTAAATCGAGAATCTGTATCATCAAGACTCAAAATCAAACCTATTATAAATAATAACAATACTCAAAATTGAACCGGTCATAAATATCAATAAGACACGAAATTGAACCTGTCATAAATATCATCAGGTCTTTGAATTAAATCTTTCATAAATATCATCTAGAGTCTGAATTTACTGGGTCAAAAATATCATCATCACCACTATAGCATAATCAATAACATTTATAAGAATGTAATCATTCTTCATATTTACGAATAATATCATCAAGTGCCATCATTTCTCAACATAACCTCAATACCCTTTCCAAGAGTCTGATAGGCATAAAGGTTAACCTAAGCTAGCATGAATTATAGCCTAAGTTAGGTTTAGAGTCCATTCTAATTCTCAAATTCCAATTTAGGCAAATTTCTACCCGAACTAGGCTAAAGGTTTCTAATTTCACTTTTAGATGTCAAACTAGACTTAATTAGCCCTAGGATAGAAAGTTCACCCAACACATGAGTAACTAGGTTCATTATGCCTAATATGAGTAATCTAAATCATCCCCATGCTAAGTATGAGGAACAAACTCCAATTCACCTAAAGCATAAGGGAACAAGCCAAAGGATTCAAGCTTCTGGTGTCAAAATAACCTAAATGGCTCAACTAATCTCAAGTCCTGCAATTTATAAAAATAACACCTAAACCCTTATCAATCTAATATGATATAATAATTATACTATAACATACCTCAATCTAACAAGGGATAAACCTAGCCTACCTCGATGCCAAAAAAAAGCTCATAAACTACTAAACATTTATTTTTCTCTTCTGAGAAGCCTATTTATGATGCCAATCTATCATAAATACATTCTACCCATTAATACAAAAATACTGATACCCATATTACACCATTGTACTTCGGGTCAAAAAATCATGGAAAAATCCCCATATGGGTCCACTCATGCAAAATCATATTTTTTAGACCCACTTAACATGATATAAAGCTCATGGAATCAATAACCTTAAAAATAGGTGAAAACCAAGCCAAGCTTGGGCTAAATCAAGCCCTAAAGGATTTGGGGCTTTGGTCAAATAATCAAGAAATCCAAGTATTAATTTGAAGGATTCTTACCTTAAATATAAAGATATTTGTGAAAATATATATTAATCTAGCTCCCAAGTCATCCCCAAGACTTAATTTAAATTTAGCACACTATTTTAGGTTTTTAGCTCCTAAGAATGAGTGAGAAATAGCCAAAATCGTGGATTAAAGGGTCGATTTATACCCATGCCAAGTACTCAGATACTGCAATTGCACAACTAGGTATTTAATCTCAATACCTGGCTATAGAAGTAGGTATGGAGATCGCCATAACTCTTGGTGAGATCGCACTACTTGCTGTCACCATAGCTTAAAACTGAAACTTAAAAATTTTCCATGATTATGTCAATGCATCGGGATTCATTTGAAATCTGACAAATGTAAATAAACTATGTAAACACACTAAATTCAACATTTTAGATGTAACGAAAAAGTCCCATTTTCCATCTGATGTTGTTTTGACCAAATATAGGCCCCACACTCATATTTCAAATTTTACAACTTTTTGACTATAGCTCAAAATAAGCTTGGGTGCTTTGGGACCCAAAACAAAGGTCTAGTTAGCCTAAATATATATTTTGGAACTGCTAGCATAGTTGGGATTTGCATTCTAGTCCATTTAATAAGAGCTTGTGCCCGATGGACATTTGAAACCCACGAAGACTTCAAAATAAAATTGGCTCTAAAAATGAAATGAACTGCCAAGTAACCAAACTACTAGTCCCAACAAGTCATAAATTACATAGGGAATTATAGAAAAGTTCTTATGGTGAAAATAAGTGGAAATATGAAAAATGACCTGAAGGGTCATGATAGTAGAGTTTTACTTGGTCATGCTCTTATCGGTGTGATATCAGGGTATCATAATTTGGATTTCTATGTATCAATAATTCTTGATTTAGTTGGTGGCTAGTTGTTTGTTGAGGTTGAGCTTTGGATATTTGAGAAATAAAGTTAGAAAGTTAATTGAAAAAGAAATACCTATTGAAAATCCCTTGGAAATGTTGTTTCTTCTTAGAGGTTATCTGGGGAGTCTTTCACGGAGCATATGGGTCTAGTAACTTATCCCTTTAAGATTTTGTGCTCTTTTTATCCATTAACTTTTAAGTAGTGGATATAATAATGACCCTTCTGGTCATTTCCTTGATTTATGCATATTTTTGACATTTAAAGCCTTGTCATAGTGGCTATAGGTCATTTATGACTTGTCAGAACTTTTGGTTAAATAATCGAGCAGTTTATATGGGTTTTAGGTTCCTGTTCTTTTTGTAGAGCTATCACTATTAAGAAATTTATCATGGACCAAAACTCTAAGTAAATGACCCTAGAGGAATATTCTGACATTGCCATCATATCTGGAATGTTGATTTTAGACTAGGGGGACCCTTGGTTCAGGACCTAAGGCTTTCAGACTTATTTTGACTTTAAGGATGGAATCTATAAAAATAGAACTATAGGTGTTGTGAGACCCTAGGTGTTGTGCGACCCTATAAAACATCTATGAATTTATTTTTTACCCTCCCGTGTGTATAGTATTAATTTTTAACTTGAATTGTGTTTAGGGATACTAAAAGGGTAATTTGATAAAGTTTTGAATATTTAGGATGGGTTTGGGGTCATTTTGGGACCCTGAGCCAATGAGGGTCCGTGATAAGGCCATGTCATAGAGGTTAACCTCAATAATATTAGCGTGGCATGGAGGCTAACCTCCACAATATTGGCGTGCCATGCCATTATTTTAATTTTATTCAATTTTTGTTTTTTTCATATGGGATGAGGGGTTTTTGTTCTTTTTAGGCCTTGTCTGATCTTATAACATAAAATAACCCCATTCCCTTTAGTTTTCAAAAATCAACTCATTCTCTTTTTCTACTAAGCTAAAAACCCAATAACATCCAATGGTTTTACAGTGAATTCATCATGAGAGCTCTAAACTTTGAATTGGCATCAATTTCTTGTGTATTTCAGGCACGTTTCTCTTCCCTTAACTTGAATGTTACATTTTGGCATTAATTGAATGGATTTTAATGTGATTTAAATTATGGGTTTTGAAATTTGGTTGAGGGATTTTGATTGTTACTGATTGAATTACTTGTCCCATGTTTTAAATTAATTATTCATACTTCAAATTGATATTTTTAGGATTAAATCTATGCATTGTTTAAGTGATTGGAATGGGGGATATGGGTTTCCCCAAATTTTATAAATATTTTCTTGAAATAGGTATTAACCTCAACCCACTTTATAATCTTGGTTGTAAATGTAGATAACTGCATGGTTTAACTTATTTTGAATCCATTATATTGCATTAAAGGATAAATAGATATGAATATGGTTTTGGATGGCCTTGGTGGTGTTTGTTTTGAATTTTAAATGTAACTTGGGAGTCCAATTTAGTTGTGTGGATTTTTTTGACATAAATATATTTGCTTGCAAATGTATTGGTAAGATGATACCGAGTGGTAAATGCCTTGATGAATGACTCTTGGGTTAATGGTTGGTTTATGTGCAAATTATTTTAATTTGGGATTAAAGAGGATTATGTAGCTCACCATAAAGGTGTAAGTCCTAGGTTGATGGAAATTGGAAACCACGTTTGTAGACGTGAATGGTCTATATGACCATGCTCTTGATGCACTCTTTATGTATATAATTTGGGCAATCTATTGAATTAGTGTCTTTAGCTTTCCCTCGGTTTATCCTCGATTTATGTGGCTAACATACACTGGGGCCCTTTCAGTTGGGGGAGCTAAACCAATATGGCCCATGGGTTCTTTTAGGACGGATCGAGCTACACAATTCTGGTAAATCTTTAAATTCTCATGTTCATGATCCTTATCCCTATCCTGACATCCTATATATATGTATATAAATTTGGTGGATATGGTTTCGGACTAGATTTTTGAAATTACATTATTTTATCCTTATTTTCATAGTTACATGCCATTGCTTATCCCATGGAGCACCCTAGGATGCTACATTGTTTGATGATATAGGGTCTGAAGACTTTTCTATTGCTCATGTACAGCGTTAGGTGGTTAAGAACATCTTTTGAGTTGCTGTGAAGTGGTAAGCATCCATTCTTTATAAGTCCTTGTCATTTTACTATTTTTTCTTTATTGTCATAGTGATTTCAAATTCTTTTTGGTCATAGTTAGGAGCACGTCCCGGCTTAGATGGTATTTTGGTTTTAGAGGCTTTCATGGAGAAGTATGGGTTAGTTATTATTCGGAAACTTAGAACTTTCACTTAGCTTATTTATATTTTATTTGTCTTAATTGGATTCCACATTATTATTATTATTATGCTCTTGGGGTTAGGCTAAGGAGGTGGTCACCGATCCATGGTTGGCCTAAGATACTCGTCATAACTAATCCCAAGTTTGGTTCATGACAAGCTTGGTATCAGAGAACTATTTAGGGTTGTTGGATGTCCATAAAGCCGTGTCAAGTAGAGTCCCTTTTATGGGTGTGTAGCGTACCACACTTATAAGGGGGAGGCTACAAGGCATTTAGGAATGTTTTCCTTTCTTGTGTTTTATTTCGGGCTATAGATTCTAGTATTTTGAAACTTCTCTGACACCTGGCTTTCTAGAATTTTATATCAGGACATCCTGAAGATCTAATCTTTTTTTAAACTCTACTGGAACCTCTGTTCCACCTAAGGAGAAAGTGGATGGGACTCACCCTATTTATGGAGTGAAAACTTGGTCTAGAGTCCTTACTACTGACTGTTCCACCCGATGTGGAGTTCCACCAGTGCCCACTAGTCCTCCTTGAGCTTCCCAAGTTTGTGAAACTTATGCTTAGACTCCTTAGGTAGATTCTCTAATGCAGAATTCCTTCAGTTTATTCATATGCTTTCTTAGTTTGTGGAATCGCAGTCTCGTCAGTCTGACCATACTGGTTCTACTACTCATTAATCTGAGGTCACCCAGGTCGGCTAGTTTATGAGGTTAAATCACCAAACCTTTACAGTCTCGAAGGTTGAGGAAGATCCTTAGGGGTTCATTAATGTGATGAAGAAAATCTTTAGGGTGATGCATGCTACGAATGTAGAGGATGTGGAGTTTTCTGCTTATCAGTTGAAGGATGTGGTTTATCATTAGTATGAGGAGTGGCAGGTGATGAGCGGTAATGGTGTTGAATAGGTAATATGGGGTGACTTTTTAGGTTCTTTTCTTGATCAATTCTTTCCTTTAGAGTTGAGAAAAGCTAATGATGATGAGTTTGTGATCTTGAAGAAGGACAAGGTGAGTGTGAAAGAGTATGCTCTGAGATTTCAGTAGTTGTCCCGTTATGCTCTAGAAATTTTATCTAATATGAAGTTCCAAATGAGGAGGTTTGCTTCTGGGTTGTCTCGTGCTTAGGTGCTAGAATGTAAGGCTGCTATGTTAAATAATGATATGGACATCTCCAGGTTGGTGATTTATATGCTGCAGATTGGGGATGAGAAAAAGAAGTAGGCAGAGATGGGAGAGAGGCAGAATGAGAAGTTTAAGTATTCAGAGCAGGATGCAGCTCAGTAGAACAGTGGAAGATATAGTAGACAGTTGACTAAGAAGAGGAATTGTCGAAATCCGCATTTTTCTGCCAGCGCCCCTTATCCTAAGTCTTTAGGTGATCATAATTTCATGCTACCAGTGGTCCTAAGGCACAGGATTCCTAGTCTTAGGCTAGTGGAGCTCTGTCATCCCTACCTTATCCTCCTAGCCATTTTTGTGGGCAACTTCACCGTGGATATTGTGAGGAGAGGATAAATTGTTGCTATAATTGTGGTTATCGTGGTCATATGCAACGAGATTTTCCTTCAGCTAGGATTTACACTAGGCTAATAAAGTTTTGGTTTCCACTTCTTTTAGCTCCTACCCCTAAGGGGGTTATTTCTAGTACCGGCACTGGCCGAAATTTTCTCTATGCACTTGCTACTCGTTAGGATTCTAAGGCATCTCCTAACATTGTTACTTCTATGTTATAGATCTTTTCCCTTGATATTTATTTTTTGCTTGACCTGGGTTCTACCCTTTCATACCTAACCCCTTATGTGGCTGTGCATTTCGGTTTTGGTCCTGAAAATATTTCTAGCTCCTTCTCTTTTTTTACTCCACTGGGTGAGTCCATTGTTTCTTGAAAAATCTACAGGAGTTATGTGTTGTCCATATCTCATAGGAAAACATTGGCCGATTTGATAGAGTTAGATATGGTGGATTTCGATGTTATCAAAAACTCAAGTCTGCTACTTATGGACCCAACCTACAGCCCATAGGTACTACTTACGCCCTATAGGTGGGTCATGTAAGTAGCCTTCCAGCTGTATTTAATATCTTTTCCTCCTTTTCTACTCTAGACCTTTTTTCTCCTACAAAACAACATAAAAACACATCATATCTAATAAAAAAAAACCTAAGAACTTGCATAATTTCCTTATTTTAAGCATCGAAAGTACCATGAAACCACGGCACATCAAAATGCTCAACTTAGAATATTTGAATGTACTCAGGAAACAATCACATAAGTAAGAACACATGATGCTTAGTTAAAAAAAAACTAAGGCACCTACAACAGTAAACTCAATTTTAGCATAAAACTCTTACCCCCGCCTATTTTAAACAGTTCAAAACCACTATGTGGATACATATAGCATACTAGTATGACATAGAAGAATCATGTAATGGTATTACATTGGCAATAAACAACCAAGATTAAATGCAATTTACACTACCCAAATAAATAAGAAGTTAACAACACTACCTATGTACCCCTGTAGAACAGAAGACCCAACTTTAATAGTATCATCGTGCATGTCAATGCAAAGGATTATGTCAAGACATTCATTCTCACAAAAGAAGTTCCAATCAATGTCCATAAAATACCGTAGTCTTGCCCTTATTTTCTATACACTAGTTTTTTCGACAGTTGCATTAGGGTCACTATAGGACTTTATTAGGATTGTAATTGTAACTCCCAAAAATACACCCTAGATGTCACACGGTGCTTATGGTCTCAAAAAACCACAAGCTAACCCATGAACTATGTACCTGTTACGGTACTAAATAATATACTAATAATAAAGACAGATGAAGAAAATCAACTAATAATGCCATAAAGTTTTAGAAATTGAAAACAATACTGGATCATAGTTCTGAAAGTCTAGAAACAAATTAAAAATACTATTAAAAATAATTAATAAACTGACTATCTGTCTGAATGTCTGAAAGCCTCTAAAATTGACTGACTGTAGAGTTGATGAGACAAACCCCCAAATAACTCCGACTGACTAAGAAACTAAAATATTGACATAACTGAATATAAGATAAACCTGTCCTCGAAGGATGAGGACTCACCACTATTGCTACTGCTGCTAAGCTAATCTTCCTAAGAAAGGTCAAGAAACTGAGTGTCTGAACATATGATATTAAACATCATAGCGCAAGAAATGAGTATGCGGTCAGTACTTTGAATATGTAGGTATATGAGAGAGTTTAGGTTGATATGCATAGGTTGTATGCATGAGATAATGTCGGACTGGATAGCATGAGATAGCTAAGTATAAATGTATGAAAATTGTAAAATCTGAGAATGCATGACCAAGAATAAAACATGTTGTGATATGGTTTGTAAATTGAAATACTAAAACACTGATGACTTAATGCTATGGTCAAGCAAACCTGAAACTGAACTCTATACTTAATACTGAATTGAGACTATGGGAGCTATCTATAACCGACATGCCCCAATGTAGTTGGAAGGGTGTCAGTACCATGCCACGGGTACTAATTTTGGCTATGTGAATCAACTAATCTGATAACTCTAATAGTGAGGGTGTCATGCCTAACTGACGGGGGACTCCTCAAAGTATACGTTGGTTCCATAGGTTTGGAACCTAAGGACAGCTACTAATATCTCATGCCTATTGACGGGGGAGACAAGTTCCTCATGCCTACTGACGGGGGAGATGTCATCCCTACGTTTACTCGGTACTAAGTTTTACTCCTAACTAGAAGATACAGATTACTGAACTAACCTATATATAACTAAGCCACTACTAAACATAACAACTAAACAAATAACGATGTTCATGGTCTATCTAAAATCATTCAGTATTTACTAGAAACTATGTAAATAGCTAAATTTCAGGTATTCATAACCCCGAAAATAATAACAAGGACATATAAAAGTTTTGAAACCATAATAGCGAATCATTGTTCAAAAACCCATCACTTTGGAATTTTATCAAACACATGAAGATCAAGACTTTAACATGGGGATGCTTTTAAACATGATGAGATGGCTTGATTACATGACAAAAACCATAATTGGGGATTTACATGGAATTCACTTGATATAGGACATGAGTATTTTATCAAAATATGAGAAATTCATAGCATGAACATAACAATGTCTTAAAGATGAGGGAATAATAAAGTTACATGGCAAAATTCATAACTTGGGGATTCATCGTGAAATTAATTGAACATGATATGGGAATTTAAATACTCAAACATGATAGGACTCATTCTACTAAAAAACACATGAAACCATAACTCGTAACTGAAATCAACAAGAGATTCATGGAGATAATTCAACTAGAAACATGTAAAAATAAAAATTTAAATTCGAAAAGGGTTCTTAGGCTCCATGGGCAAAAGGGGACCCATGGATGAACTCCTACATACCTTAAATACTTAAATATTTTAAGGGAACAACTTTCTTGAAAGTTCTTGGATGGTGAAGCTTGAATTCTTGAGTTTTCTTAAAGAGGAGAGGATTTAATTTAATGAACTAGGGGAAAGCTTAGGGTTTATTTGAGAGTAAAATTTGAGAATTTGTGCATATAATGCCCTAACTTAAGCTAAATCCTTTGTTTTTTTGAATTGGGCAATGAGAAAAGACAAGGCTACCTCTCAAGAATAGAAATTCATAACTGGAACATTGATTAAGGCTTCACCGCGATGCTCCAAGGGCTCATCGCTATTCTACCACGACACACCATAATCACGGTAATGCTTTGGAATTGAAATCCAAACGTGCCTCAATTCCCGTCCAAAAAATCCAAAACTTTCCCGAGACATACTCTTTACACCCTTGAACATGGATTAACTAAAAAAGTTACGTCTCATGGTTGGGAAGGTCATTTTAAAACTCATCAAAGGTAAGAGGCTAAAAATAAGGGTAAGTCCTCAACACTTAGCTAAATTTTTAGGGCTTAAGCCTCGTATGAATGCACTATACGATGAACTGATCTAAGACTCATACAAGGTATTACAGTAATGTAGGTTGGGGGTAGGTATGGTATATTTGGGATATAGTGACTCATCCTCCTCAACACTACACTTATATTTTAGACTGCACATCTAAACCATTTTCTTTTATTTCTCTATTTTTCTCTTTTATTGATTTTTTAGATTAGGTGTGGTTTTCGTTTATTAAATTGTTTTTTCCTTTTTTTTTGCTCATCTTTCTATTTTTGTTTTTTTCTATCACACCTACCCTTTCTTTTTATTTTACTTTAAACACCCTTCTACATACCCAATTTTTATAATGTAGCCCTATGATTACCACCCTCAACTTAGGCGATTTGCCTAAGTTGAGGTGCACAATGTCAAAGAGGGACCAGACCTAAAATAGGTTTATTGTAATCAATTAGGAAAGTGAAATAGTAAAAACAATAAAATAGTTCAATGTAGGATCAAACCCGACTTATAATCATGTCCTAACCAATTATCCTAAAACCTTAAAAATGACTTATAATCAATGTAGGATCAAACCAGGTATCAACAAATACTTATTCACTTTGGACGATCATTTAGGCTAAGAGTTGACGAAGTTAAAAACGACTTATAATCATGTCCTAACCAATTATCCTAAAACCTTGGAAAGACTAACTGGGCAAGTTCCGAATTAAATACATACAAAACACTAAGTGGATGCATCATACCTAATCTATGGTTATTATTTCCCTAATACTAATGCCATGAAAAGATTCAAATAATGGTCACACTAATATATACATGATATAGTTCACAAAAGTTTTTAAGCGGTCTCATTTATTATCTATAAATAGTTCAAAACACAAAACAATTGTCAACTTCACTAAGGTTGCTTATTTTTCTCCCAATTGAATACAAATAAAAGATAACACATACAAAAAAATACAATACAACCTAAACATGTCAGTTCAACTAGGAAATCATAGTCAATAAAAAAAACATAGCAAGAAAAACTCACGACTATGGTCCACCCCTACCCCTAACTTAAAGATAATGCACTATCCCTATTAAATGCTAGAAAATAAACATAACAAGGTGTACGAACATACCTGGGGCGTTGTAGGCATCCAAAGGTGACTCGCACCAATTTGGGGATCTCATGGCTTATGTGTAAAAGGAGGTGGTAGGGCATGACTAGAAGAGGCACCCGCTGCCATCTGGGCATATCTATTCTCATCCACCATATGGTAAACACTTGAATATGTAGTGATATTTTCATCGCCTGCAGATAATCCATCCCAAGGTCTTTTAACCCTAACTTATATCCTTTTTTGGCCCCAACAATTAGGGCCTCATCATCATCTGCAAACAAATCAAACACTATGGGTGCTAGACTAAGCAGTAGCTGGGTCAAAGTAAGGATAACCAGAAGGATTATCAGAATATAGCTCTCAGCTAATGATATCACCTTCGATCGTAATATGTATACTCTTTGCATAGGCCTAATAAATCAGGCACCTAGACTACATGAAGTCGTGCACTCATCTGGGACTCAAAGTTGTCTATATACATGTGTAGTTCTCTCATGAACCCCTCCATGTCTAGCATCATCCTACTCTCAGTTCTACCCACAGAAGCCTCTAAAGTAGTCAGGACCCAAGGCTTGATCTAGCTAAATAGTATGGGCAACTGAATCTCTATCTAGGTGAGGTGATCAGTCACCTCTTGCTTTCTCTTGACCATCTTATATAAAAACTCTCATGGTACACTCATACTACCAAAAACTAATGGGCAAAGGGGAAAAGTGAAAGCCGCAGTTGGTGATGAAGTAGAAGTCGAGGCTAGTGCAGATATTCCAGTGACCCTTTACCTCCTGCAATAGTAATGGGATCAACTTTTTTACTGCCTATGCATAGATTAATGCTTACACTCAGCCTTTCAACAAGCTCAGCCAAAGCATACAATCCCTCAAAATTGGTCGTACTTTAAAAAGTAGGTGGTTGTACTCGGTGTAGCACAATCGAGTTGGATGCATCCTTAATTATGAAAATATATGCTATGTGGTTCACCTCAATATGCTGATCTACCTCTTAAATAAGTGGTACTCTGGTCGTATCACATAGATGTTGCACCAAATGTGGGATGAAAGGGTGTTGAACTCTCTTAATACTTTCTTGTGGATTTCAGTTAGAATCCACCGAAAAAAATTGATAGCATAACAAACTATCAATAAGTCAATAAACACTACCCTATCCCAGGTGAGAATGTTATCTGTAGATGTAAGACTCAAATGATGTCTCACCACTGTCCACCGAAACTTTGTGGCAAAGTGTGGTGACGTCTTCCAGATCTCTTCCTTCCCCTAAACCCAAGGGGTATTAGTACTCAACTCTATAATCTGCTTGGATACCCATATAGCTAAGTCTACCCTCTATGTTTAGTATCCCTGAACGTATTCTTGCTCTTTACTAACATCATAATATATTCGAACTCAGCTATGGTTGTCGAACCCATGTCTAACCCAAACAACACTAACCAAACTGCCTCTTCAAAAATATTGACCCTAACCCCTCTAAATAATATGTGGGTTAGTACGGGATGGTCAACTTATCTACCCTTTATTAGGGTAACCGAGTAAATAGATTATGTGTAGGAGAAATAAAACTCTCGATCAATAGTTGGGTTGTACAAATTGGAAGGCTAGGTCATTCACCCAAGTTGATATCTCTTAAATAAATCATGCAAGTATGGAACTCCTTCTAAACTAGACAACTCAATTATAGTCTCCCCGACAATACCACATCGTGATTGTCCTGCTCAGTAAAAAAGTTGTCTCTGTCATAAATCTATTGCATAATCCCCACACACAATCTCGGGTGAATATGAGCTTAGGAAACGATGAATACGTATATGGAGTTTGACTCTTGACTAGCAGGTGTTGAAGTTGTTTCCTGAAAAACCAGAGTGGAAGTTGAAGAAATCTCCTGTAGAAGCTGAGTTGCATCATCACCCTCATTAGACTGGGTGCAACTGAATCAAATACAGACTCACTCTTAATCAATTTAGATATAGACTCTGACCCCTCTCTATACTGGGAGCCTGTGCACACTCCTCATTACCAGAACATGTACCTTACCCATCCTCCTCATTAGAACTAAATTTAGACTCATCATCTCCCTCATCTGACTAGAAAGTATGTGATGGTGAAGTTATAGTTGACTTAATTTGGGGCCTGATTCAGATAAAACATGCTAGTAAATTCTGTACACCTTTCTTTGGTGCCTGGGTAGTGGGAGCTGAGAGCATGACAAAATAGAAATAGCTATAGGATGAGAGCTTAGTTGAACAAGTGTTGCAATTGCAGTCTGCCTCTTGTTGGGTCTCGAGTCTTGTAACGGACCAATGGTGTACTATCCAGGATCAGTTGATACTCCTTAATGGAACCACTCCACTAAGGAGACTCATTGTATATAATGGACAATAATCCCTTTTTATGAGTAGCCTTGGGTGCCAGTACAACTGAAAATAGAGTTTTTAGTAATTGAAACACAATACCAAAATAACAAAACTAAGAAAATTTGACTACCCAAGTTGGAGGATATCTACGACCCCTACCTATGAACTGTAGGTAGTAAATAAGAAGGTCGTACGTAAACATCATAGATACCAAGAAAATCCCTAAACCTTTAAGGCTTTAAGTTTGATACATATGAGGTCACCCATGGTCTCATAGGTTGTAATACCCTATATTTCCCTTGCCTAGGTTAACCCTCAGTACATGGGTTATCCTAGATAAAAATTTTGAAATACTCTATAACTTTTAGATTTGAGCCTGTCATTGCGTAGGAAATTCAATTAGCTTTCCAATAATATAAAATTTTCCTAAATTTGACAACCAGGTAAGAAGTTATGGAGATATTAAGTTTCAGTCATTAAACATTGTCATCCAGGCCAGTAGCACGTCGCGGAGTGTGATAGAATATAAATTTTTAATTTCCAGTGTTGCTCCACGATATTGGCACATCGCGCCATAGACCCAGTTCACAATTGTCAATTTCTAGTGTACCAACATGATTCCACCGCATTGCGGTGCACTTTCAGTTCACAAACAAAGTGGAAACGCGATACCACCGCGTTGCACCATCATGTAATTTCCCAGTGGCTTGGAACGATAGTAGCACGTCGCACTAGGGGTCTAAATCGAGAAAATTTCATGAAAAAATAAAGTTGGGCCCGGGATTAAAACAATATATTCCCATGATTTTATTCCTAAAAATAATTAAAACCCTTAATTATTCACTGATTTAGCTCAGGAGTTAGTTGGGGGATTGTCCCATCAACTTCACTTATAGATAGTTTTAGTTAGAGGCTTTCAGACTAGATTTTAGATAGTATTTCAGATTTAGATGTTATATTTTATTAGTATTTAAGATGTTTTGAACCTTATGGCATTCCAGACCATTTGCCACATTAATTTTCATATTATTGTTCAGTGCTCACAGCAGATATCATTTGTGGGTTAGCTTGCTGTCCTTCAGGGTTGCAAGCTCCATGTGACGACTAGGGGGTAGTCTCAAGTCGTTACAAACTTGGTATGAGAGCCTAAGGTAAAATAGAGTCTTAGGAAGTCTGAAAAGCCACATCGCATAGAGTCTTGTACATGGGTGTGTAGCGCGCCACACTTTTGGGTAGGAGCCTATAAGATGCTTTAGGAAAAGTTTCCCTTCTTTCGGTATTCATGTCATGAGAGTAAGCATGATCTTAATTTAATCTCTCAGTCTAATCTGCTTCCTCCTTTAATTTACAGAATATGCCTCCCAAAAGGACTAATGAAAGAAGAATCGAAAACCTGTCAGCCCCTCAGCCTATTCAGGCAGACCCCCTAGACGAACATGTCTCTCACGTAGAATTCAGAGCTATATTCACTACTCTATCCAATTCAATCATAGCTCAAAATGAATGGCTAGCTGCTGTTCTGGCCAACCCAGTGGCCAATACTGCTCTAACTAGAATTCGAAACTTCACCTGAATGAATCCTTCTTTCTTTATAGGATTTAAGTCCGAAGAGGATCCATAGGAGTTCCTCAATCAGGTTCAAAAAGTCACAATCATCATGGGAGTGACTTACAGTGAGAGTTCTGAGTTAGCTGCCTATCAACAACAAGATGTAGCCTATACGTTATTTAAGTAGTGAAAGGTAGACAGGGGTATAGATGCAAGGCCCATAGTATGGGAAGAGTTTGCTACTACTTTTCTAGACACATTCTTTACCTTAGAGCTGAGAGAAGCCAAAGTGTTAGAGTTCATCAATTTCAGACAAGGTAGCACGAGTGTAGAAGCATATTTCCTCAAGTTACTCAGTTAGCCAGGTATTCTCCCCATGTAGTAGTATATAATAAGTCCAGAATGAGCAAGTTCATATCTGGGGTATCAGATAGTATGGTTAAGGATTGTAGGATAGTAATGTTAATTAAAGAGATGGACATATCTAGTCTTATGGCCCATGCTCAAAAAATTGAGGAGTGGAAGCTTAAGGAGGAGGAAAGAAAGAATAAGAGAACGAGAATAGGTATCTTTAATTTCAATCTGCCTAAGTCAGATGGGGGTAATCATTCCCAGTTTCATCCAAAGTCTTTAGTTCTAGCTTCGTCCTCAGCCAGTGTACCGATGACCCAGGATAGTATAAGCAATGGTCGTACTAATCCATTTTGTGGAGAGTATGGTATGAATCATAAGGGTATGTGCAGAGCTGGCAGTGATGTTTATTTTGGGTGTGGCAAGCCTGGCCATAGAGTCAGAGATTATCCTCAGTCAGGTTCTCTGAGTCAGTATAGTCATCCTTCAGCTATGAAAGGTCACCCAAATTAACAAGGTCCTACTAGTACCATGAGTGGGCAACGCCTAAATAGGTTTTACACACTTCAGTAAAGACAAGATCAAGAAAGTTCTCCTAATGTGGTCACTGGTATGTTACAAATATCCCATTTACATATTTATGCCTCGGTTTTAAATCCCAGATATTAAGTCATGATTTAGTTTGTAGGTGCCCCGTGCACCGCCTCATGATTTTCCTTAGTATCATAGCCAAGTCAGCATTCTCGAGGGACATAGTGTCCAAAGAGGGAGATGCATTATAATCCCCAAGCTATCATGATCTTAACCTTCCATTTTCTCTTTATATAGTAAATCCAGTTGAAGTAATGGGTCCTTATAGTTAACCCTCAAGTCCTAATCTTAACCATATGACCATTCCCCTATCATGACATGTATATAAGGAATCAGTTTAGTTTATGTATCATGATTCAGACTTTGTCATGTCCTCATGTTATTGTTCATGCATATTTAGTCACGTATTCATTAATCCATTCAGACATGTACTCATGCATCAGAAATGCATGTTCAATATGTAAACTCAGCTTATTAGTATTTTCAGTCATGTATCCCATGCATCAAATAGGCATGTTTAGGATGTAAGTTTATTCTATCATACCAGTAACGTAATCATGCTTCAGTTGTGCATGTCTAGTTCAGTATGTAAAATCAGTCTGTCCATACTCTCTCAACTTAAAATAATCAAAAGGGTGAAGGAAAAGTGCAGTAGAAGACCTGAAATAGAAGGGCCAGAGTTACCGCAATCGTGACCTGTTGACCGCGATTATAGTAGTCAGATATGGTCAGTCAACTATAGTAGTGTGAGTATGTCCCAATCGCGGTAGCCCCGATCACAACCAAGTTGGGGCAATTGTGGCCTAGAAGAAATATTCAGCCCAAGGGAAAAATCAAAAATGCACATGGTTGTCCCAATTTTGACAAAATGACTCAAACCCTATCATGGATGATATTTCATTTTTTCCCAATTTTTTTAGGTTTTAGTTCTTGACTCCTTAGCCTCTATTTTTGGAGAAGAAAATATTGTATAAATTTTGGGTGAGGAATACATTGGAGACTTTCTAAGTGTAGGATTCGCTCTCAACCATTGTTGACATTGTGGGAGAGCCAAATTTTAAGTAACATTCACTTAAATCTTCAACAACTTATTTCTATGGAGATCATGGGTATGCCTATGCTTATTTATCTTATGTGTAGCTAATTATCCCTCTTGGGGTTATGTTTGAATAGGGGTTAAAGTGTGTGTGGATTGTTATTGTTAGCATCTATTTGGTAATTCATGTATATGGGTTTAATCATTATTATGCTAATTTGGTTGGGATTTAATGGGTGAAAGCCCCAAATACACAAATGAGTTTTATGAGTGAAAACTCCAAGCTCTAAAATGCTCAAGTCCATCTTCGAAAAAAGGATTTTGGGTAAAGTGTAGGAATCCAGATCATCCTTGAAAGAGGGATATGGAAACCAAAGCAATAATAGACAATTATGTGTGTAGTTTTCTAAATTTTCACTATCTTAGACATAAAGGGGAATGTGAGGTTGACTATACCATGGGTACATCCTAAAAATAGGGATGCCTAAATTGAGGTTGCAGTTACAAATTATTGAACACGCCTATTACGTATTCGAAAGAATCAATGGGTAAAAGTTTGGTATTTTGTCACAAGAATAGTATCAAAATCTATAACCAAGCCTACCCGTATTTAACTTACTAAATTGATGTTAATTACTAACTCCCACATGTCACTCCCTTAGTAATGCATAATACTGAGATCCCTGCATAATTATTAAAACTCTAATTATTCATAGCCACAAATTTATACTAGAAAACCCCAATAAGAAATACTAGCGTAGGAACCTATCTCCCTCATTTTATATTTTTGTACCATTTGTTTGAATTTAACTTGTATCTATTATTTCAAATTAATTTGATCGCCAATCACATTGTTACTCGTGGATTCGACCCCAACTCCAAAGATGGGTAAATATATTGACGACAACTGCCTTCCACTTGAATTGACGTGTAAGTTGAGTGTTATCAAAAATGGTGTTGTTGCTGGGGAACAATTTGGCGTATTAAGATTGTTTGAACTTTCAGTTAGTTGCTTGAATTCAAGCTTGTAAATATTTCTTTGTGATTTTCTTTGTTGTAGGTAGATTTTCTTTTATTTCTACATTTTGCTATGGCATATTTCGACAAATATGAACTACGTGGTTGGAACACCTATATTGATGGCCTATCTCTATATTGTGATGCACTACACTTCATGAGATATTGTAACTCTGCTCCCCAGAAAGAGACGGGATCACTATCTCTATCTTATAGGGAATATGGTTGTACCTTATGTGGAAGTCACAATGGACATAGGGATGATTATCTAAATTCTCCCTCCCTTTATTATACTAACCAAAATTCTAGTTCTTCTTATGAGTTCGATAGGTCTTATGGTGAGAAGAAGGAGGAGTAACAAACTGGACCCATTAGTCATGGAGCAATACTTCAAACTATTTTAGATCGGGTAGATGCAACGATGAAGAATATAGAAGATATGTGCAAATCTCACGTGGCATTAGGATGGGCAAGCATTGAGACAAAGAAAATGGGCAAAAACAAAAGGTTGAAATTACTATTTCCTAAGAGGAGGTTAATCGAGATGAGAAACAAGTTATGATGAGATTGATAGCATAGACTCCTCAATGGTTTTCAAATTATCCAACTCATATGAGAATAAAGAGGCAAAAAAAAAATAGTACTAGAGTCAAAAGGAAAATCAATGCATGCCTCTTATGATGAATCTAGTTCATTTCAGGGGTAAAAATGCTATGGAGGAAGAAATTCCAAAATTAGGGGTTATACCTCATTCAACCATCTTTTCAACATTGTGCCTCGAGGATGTGATAAAAATCCATTCACCGAGTCAAATGATAGATAGTGGGGAGATGAAGTATGATTCCTACATTTTGGACTTTGATATTCCGAAGAAGCATATGGAACCGAACACATCATTGTCCAAGGGACTCAACTTCCAATGTATGAGGGATGGCCTATTTATGTGTTCATTTTTACCCAAGGAACTAATCCAAAGCGTTAAGTGAAGTTGGGTAAAAGATTTAAATTATTAAAATGGCAAGATCGAGGCTTAATCGCCATGTTCTCCCATCTTCTAAGTTTCACCTTGGAAGATCTGAATCTTTTGTCCCTCTGCCGCTCATTGCATATTGAACGAAAGTTGGGACATAAGTTCAAATCATCTAAATGGAAGCACAAAAAAAGTGGTGGAGGTTTTGTGCCATGATGTTAACCTAAGCACTCGATGGGAGGTACCCAATCACGCCACGAAAAGTGGTCCGTATCCTTTTCGTTATGTAGGATAAGTAGATTTTATTTTTATGTTTGATCATGCCTAATCTATGAAAAATTGATAGCTAGGAGAAGTTTTGATTCAAATTGGAAAAGGGAGTTGTGAAATTGGCAAGTTTGGATTGAGCAAGAAATGCAGCAAAACCCAGTTGTTTGGTCGCAATTACTGCAATTGCGGTCAATTCAGTTTAAATAAACCACCCGACTGCCTATTTCCCCATACTTTTTCTTTAATTTCACTCAAAAATTATCTCTAATTTGTAGCATTACATAGTGTATTAAAGCATCAACCCACCCTCTCATGTCATCGGATCTACAAAGTTGTCTTAACTCCCTCAATTGGATACAATTATATGCTAAGAACTTGTAATATAGAAAAAGGCCTAAAATAGTGTTTTCATTGCTACCTACATGCTTAGTTTTAATAATTATAGTGATTAGCTATTCTAGTTGGTGTACACGCTAATGGAGAAGTATTGAGTACCCAAGTTTATGCTTTAAATAGTCAAAGAAATTGTATGCACAGTATGTTCGAGAGAATGCCCCAAAGAGTCCATCCTAATTCTTTCAACTTTAGGGGTTGTAATCACATATTCTAAGTTTTAATACATTGTTTATAATGTTGCATGCCTAGTTTAAATAAGGGATTAGGGGTTAAAATTGCATTTCAAAGTAATGTGCAAAAACTGTCAACTCGGTCTCAGGTATTGCGATCGCAGTACCGATAATCACGGTCACATCATCGTGGTCGCAGTTAACACTCTATGATATCCATACCTGAGAGCACTTTTAGGTAGATTTCAAAACCTCTGCACATCCCTCATTGGCCTCAAAACCTTCATAACACTACCAAAGGAGCTAACCTATTTAATTTAGCATATTTTTGGTATGATAATACTAATATTGGCCTACGTTGCATTGTCTATAGGTTTTCAGCCTAAAAAATAGGAGATTTTGATAATACTCGATTCATGGCCACATAATGTCAGCACACCTACTGCGATGATTACCACGGGACTAAGCTACTCTCTAAAAGAGGTATTATCTTAGACAAGGTAGAGGATAAGCTCCCAGAATTCTACACTAGACTCACTGCCACTCGGTGGTATGTTTTGCCCTAAAAACCCTACTATGCTAATGAACAGTGGGCGTGTGAGTTCTACGTAAACCTCAGTATAGTGCCTCTCGTGAACCTAGTATTGACTATTTGAGAAGCAGGTGAACTTTGGAGAAGTTAAGGTTAATGTAGTGTATGGGCTCACTGATGCTGACATGGGGAAATTTTAGGTAAGAGAATATGAGTCGGGGACCCAGATGTCCAATATGTTATGTCCTTGAAAAGCAGTTTCCTATTTTATCACTAAGAGAAATATTTTGATGAAGGACTTCACAATGGAAGTCAGGCTTCGGATGAACTTTGTATGCAGCTGAGTATCCCCATGCACCCATATGACCATTGCCACAGATTTGAGAGCTCGGATGGTGGCTTGTATCCTATCTAGCATTTCTCTCAATGTAGGCAACATTGTTCATTCAGAGTGGAAGTATTTTAAGTCTCATAGAGGTACACACCTTCTTTTCCCTTCCCTTATCACTGAGCTTTACCGAAGGGCAGGAGTGGAAGAATATGTTGTAGACACTTAGGTGTGTCCTGGCTCCCTCATCTACCCTCTCAAATTCAGAGGTGAGGGTGCCCCAGGTTATAATAAGAAGAGAAAAGTGGAAACGGGAAAATCATTCCAAGAGGATATAGATTCTTGTAGACCTTTATCAGCCAAGGCCTTCGATAACATCTCAAGACAAATAAATAAGGTTAAGGAGATAGTGTCCAGATTGAATCAGGGACCATGAGATCCATCCACCACTCGCCACTCATATGTAACTAAGTCTAATTATTATATATATCATAAGGAGTAAAAAAAGAAGGGAGCCACTATTGCTAGTTTAGAGAGAGCCTCTTCAGCCTTGGTGGGATCATACTAAGAACTCAAGGAGTCACATGAGAAGATGGTGAAGAGAAAAAAGAAAAGAGACAAATTCTTTAAGAAGCTATGGAAGGGGGTGAAGGGCATCTTTAAGGTGCTCAAACCTAATGAGTGACTACCTACACCAAGGTTGGATAATAAAGATGAGGCCTATGCTGATTTATTGGCTGATGATACTGGTAGTGATGGTGTAGAGTTGGTAGGAGAGAGCATCTCTTGAGGCAAATTTAGTAAGACCCCTATTACTCTTGCTTTATTACACATGCAGTGAGGAAACTACATTTCTTTTTAGTTGGGGGTGCCCCCAGATTTGTAGTGTTTTGATGTTATGATGCTGGACATTTCTTTTTATGTTAATTGTTTTGAGATGATATTTTGGATATTGTTCTTATTTGGTTTTGAGATGCTACACTATTAGGTACCCATATGGTACCCACGTTTTATGGATTATCATGTTTTTCTTTTATTTTTAGTGTTTTTTTAATGTAATTTTAATTTGATCTTGGGGATGCATGACAAACTTTGCCCTATGATGGATTGAGTGATGACATTCTTAAGAGTAAAGCATCATGTTTGGGTTTTGAGGCATAGGTGCAGGCAAAGTCTGAGTACCCATTCCATATATGTCAAAAATGCAAGGAAAGTATGAGTACCTATGGCATTGTATGTTGTAAATTACTTTGTACGCGATTGGCGAAGTCTGAGTAGCCAATTGGGTAGTTTGCCCATTTTGAGCTTCAATGTGAGACTAAGGCTTTGGTTGTTTCCATATTTTAGTAAATTGTGTATGGTTCTAATGTAAAATGGACAACCATCTCCATCCAAAATTATTCAAAACAAAATCAAGGGTATGGATGTGAGCAATGTTGCAACAAAACATTTTCTCTGTTTTGTGTCTTCATAAATCCTATCTTATGAATAGAAATAGATACTGCCATTTTTCCTCTCGAGGGACGGATATTTGAGACCCTTGGTGAATTTTGCATGCCATATGTGGTGAGATTTTGGTATTCATCTCTTTTACACTTGTGTTATCTAGAACTTGCCCCGTTAGACTTTCAAAGCTAATGTTGATTGTATTTGGTTGGAGAAATTATCTTAGGCCACCTTTGTGATTTTGGAAGCTTACTCTAGCCTAAAAAGCCTACCTAAGCATGAATATAATCTCTAGTTACCCACTTTGAGCCTTTGGACCTTTCTTTGGCAAACGTATTGCAAGCCGTAAGCAATTTTTTTTATTCCTCTTTTGAACTATACCCCCCTTGAACTTGAAAATGTAATTCGAGGCTAAAAGCTTAAGTTGGGGGTGGTAAAGATTGATGAAAGTAAGTTTGGAGCCACAAAGATATAGTTATATGTCTAATATGCCTAGACTTTGAAAAGAACCAAATAGAAGAGGAAAGAGTCGAACAAAGGAAAGAATTGCACGAAAGTGCAAGAGAAAGAAATGAAAGAAATTAGGAAACAAAGAAAATAAAAGGTAGGCACGATAAAAGAGAGAAAACAAAGAAGAATGACCCATAGTCAAAAAGGAAGATTGAAAAAGTGTGATGTAGATAGATGTTCAAGGAATGGTGTAGCCATATTATTCCCCAATGATATACTACCACAACCTGAACTTATATTACAAGATTATAAAGCCCTTTGAGATCTCCAACCATTTACTTTATTTGTAGTGGTGATTGATAATAAGGGCAAGCTTATGGTATGACACTTGTTGCATGGAGATTTCTTTTGTAAGGTAGAGAGTTGTCCACTTAAATTCCTTGTTGCATATTTTGTAACTCGGTGTGAGGAATTCTTTTAATTGTAAAGTTGGCATATGAAACAAGTTGAGGTGGGTCATTCTTTCATCTTCCGGTAATGAGGCAAATGGAGTATAGCTTAGTTTTGTTCAAAAGGGAGTCACTTCTAGAGTATTGGGTTTTGTTGCTCGATTGCTCTTAAAGATTCTTGTGCATCCTTAAATGTTGCATCTTATGACAAGGGGTGTTGTAGAGAGTAGCTTAGCCCGTGTGCAATAAGCTACTAGTGGTTGCATCATTAGTTAAAGTCACTATGATCTTTAAGGCATAAAGTTTAGACATAAATAATTGTGTCTCACAGTAAGAGGTAGTGTTGCTTGATGACAAGCAAATGCTTTAAGTTGGGGGTGTTGAGAGTTGATTTTACCACTCATTCTCACTCGACATTCATGTACATTACCTTGATTTGAATGAATAAATGAGACATATTCGTGAGTAAATGCACTAATATCAACTGTCTGCAGGTATAGAGCTGAAAAGATAGAAAGATGTGGATTGGAGCTTAAAAAGATCAAAAGAGAGAAGGAAAAGTACAGAAGAATACCTAGAACAGAAGGGCCTCAGTTACCTCGGTCACGGTTTGCTAACTACAGTTGCGGCAGTCTAAGATGGTTAGTCAATCGCGGTTGCGTAAGTATATTGTAGTTGCGGTAGCCGTGGTCGCAACCAAGTTGGCGCGATTGTGGCCCAACAAAAATATTCATCCTAAAGGCAAAATCAAAAATGCACGTGGCTGGCGTAATTTTTCACAAAATGACTTAAACCCTATCATGGATCATATTCCATTTTTCTCCAATTTTTTTAGGTTTTATTTCTTGACTCTATTGCCTATATTTTTGGAGAAGAAAATATTATGTAAATTTTGGGTGAAGAATATATTGGAGACTTTCTAAGTGGAAGATTTTCTCACTATCATTGTTGATATTGTTAAAGAGCCAAATTTAAAGTAACATTTTCTTAAATCTTCAACAACTCATTTCAATAGAGTTCATGATATATCTTTGCTTTTTATATTATGTTTAGCTAAATCTCTCTTGGGGTTATGTGTGAATTGGGGTTAAAGTGTGTGTGGGTTGTTATTGTTCACATCTATTTGGTAATTCATGTTTATGGGTTTTATCATTATTATGCTAATTTGGTTAGGATTTGATGGGTGAAAGCCCTAAATACCCACATGGGTTTGATGAGTGAAAGCTCCAAGCTCTAGAAAGCTCAAGGCTATCTTCGAAAGTAGGATTTTGGGTGAAGTATAGGAATCCATACCATCCTTAAAAGAGGGATGTGGAAACCAAAGCAATGATAGACAATTATGTGTGTAGTTTGATTAACTTTCACTATCTTAGACATAAGGGTGAATGTGAGGTTGAATATACCATGGGTATCATCCTAGAAATAGGGATGCCTAAATTAAGGTTGTGGTTACAAATTTTTTAACACACCTATTAGGTATTCAAAAGAATCAATGGGTGAAAGTTTGGCGTTTTGTCGAAAGACTAGCATCAAAATCTATAGCCAAGCCTACCCATATTTGACTTACTAAATTGATGTTGATTACTAACTCCTACATATTACTCCCTTATTAATACATAATCCCGAGATCCATGAATAATTGTTAAAACTCTAATTATTCGTAGCCCCAAATTTATACTAGAAATACTAGTGTAGGAACCTATCTCCCCCATTTTATCTTTTTGTACCATTTATTTGAATTTAACTTGTATCTATCATTTCAAATTAATTTGATCGCCACTTACATTGTTCCTCGTGGATTTGACCCCGCTTCGAAGTTTGGTAAATTTATTAACGATGATTGCCTTGCACTGGAATTGACGTGTAAGTTGTGCGATATCAATCTTTCACACAATACTCGCAGTATTCAACTTCTATTACCAATTTTTATTGTGATCACAAGTGTCCTAAAACAAGAATCATGTAACAAATTAATATTTTACCTAGATTAGGCTCCTCAAATTTCAAGAACTACAAGAATTTAACAATTTTCAATTTATTTCAAGTTGCATCTCAAGTTCAATGGAAGAGAACAAGTTTTTAATCGAGTTGGAGCCTAGAATTCCTACATTGAATAAAGATCTTGAAAGTATAAGATGAAGACTAGATTTTATCCTTAACTTCTATGAATTTGTGTGCAAAGTGGTGCTTGTGAGATAGGTTTTTCTTTTAATGAAAATGAGGGGAGGTTGGAGAGTTTTAATTGAAGAAGGAGTTTTGAATCTGAAGAAGTGCGGCATTGGGGGTCGGTCATTTAGGGTTAAATAGGAGGGGGAGGGTCGGATTGGGTTTGGTTTCATGAGCTCGATCGTAATTTTTTATTAAAAAATTCACCCCTAGCAGACCCTACCTATGACCCTACTTATGGGTCATAGGTAGTACCTACCACCCCCATAAGTAGGGTCATAAGTTGGGTCTTGTAACTTTGTGGGCTCTGGTTCTTACGACCCTTACTTACGGGCTATAGGTAGTACTTATGGGCCCGTAAGTAGGGTCCATAAGTAGATGTTCAGAGACATAAAAATTGTTTCTGATTACAAAGATATAAATTACATGTTGCGGGTTGAACCTACGACCCTGTAAGTAGGGTCGTAGGTCCACTTTCTTTGACTTATCTGAAATTTTGCAATTTTTTTCATTTTTAGGTATTTCTACATGCTTTTAACCTAAAAACAGATATAAAGTGAACACTAATACCATAGGTTGCCTCCCAAGCAACAATTGATTTAACATTGCGGTATGACGTGGCTTTGTTGGATACTCAGATTTCAACAATAAGCCTATGGGTTGCCTCTTATACTGCCCCTTATTTAACATCACATAATGAATCAATTTCCTTAGCTACTTAGACATCGCCAAGGTAAATACCTTCACACACCTTTAATTCTTCCACGCTCCCCATGTAATGCTTCATAAGGTTCTCATTCACCTTAAATAGGGCATCACCATCACTTTTTAGCTCAATCGCACTATGTGGAAATACTATAACCATGGTGAATGGCCTAGACCACCTAGACTTCAACATTCCAGGAAATAAGTGAAGTCTTAAATTATAAAATAGAACCATATCACCGGGATAGAATATCTTTTCCTCATCCTTTTTGTCGTGGTATAACTTCATCTTCTCCTTATACACAGTAGAACTCTTATAAGCACAATGATGGAATTTATCTATCGCATTCATCTTCCCCATCCTCAAGTTTACAGCTTCACTCCACTCAAAATTTAGTTTCTTCAATGACAATGTACCTTGTGATTAAGCTCAACCAATAAGTGGCATGCTTGGTCGCGCATAAGCTGATACGGAGAGGAACCTGTGAGTGTTTTGTAAGCTGTACAATATGCCTAAAGTGCATCATCTAGCTTCCTGGGCCATTCGGTCCAATGGCATTCACAATATTCACCAAAATGGACTTGATCTCATGATTGGAGACCTCAACCTGCCCACTTGTCTACGGATCGTAAGGTGTTTCCACCTTATGTTTCACATCAGGGTGTGTTTGGTATGAAGGAAAATGCGTTTCATGTAAAAGAAGTTGGTTTCTTACTTATTTTCTTATGTTTTGTTAGTAAGACAAAAATATTTTTCGAAAAAATATTTTATAGTGTTTGATTAGTGAATGAAAAAATATTTTTCAGAAAATACATTTTAGTGTTTATCTAAAAAGTAGAAAATACTTTTTATAAAAATAATTTTTGACCTCGGAAAATACTTTTTTAGGGTTTGTTCAATATGGAGGAGGAAAATATTTTTCAGGAAAATAAGTTATTTCTTACTTATAATTTTGTTTTTATTATGCAAGTAGAAAAATGTTTACTAATAATATTTGTATATATTTAATAAAAAATAATGAGAATGAATAGGGTAAGGTTTTGAAACTTTTTTAAAACACAAATTAAATAACTTAATCTTTTTTTAGAAGGGGAGGGGGCTGGAGTGTGGGGGAAGAAAGAGAGGGGGTAAGAATAGGTAATAGGGGGTAAGAAAAAAGTTTTGGATTGGGGGTTGTGGGGGTGGGGCTGGTAAGAGATTGGGTGTCGGGTGGGTGATTTGGAGAATTGTATGAATATTTCAACTTAAGGGTAAGGTTAAAAGAGAGTTTTGAAAAATATTTTCCTTACTATTTGAAGGAATCATTTTCCTTAGATGTGAGGAAAATCAGTTTTTGGGAAAATCAGTTCCAAAACGTTTAAGCCAACCAAACACGAAAAAAAATAGAAAATATTTTTTGAAAAATATTTTCCTTCATAACAAACACACTCCATATTTCTCAAGTAGGGCCTTAAATCGATGATTACAAAAGTGGGACCCACCATCACTAATGATAGCATGTGGACTACCAAGCCTAGATAATATATTCTTAAAAAATGTTATGACATTGCGACCCTAATTATTAGGAAGTGCAACCGCTTCCACCCATTTACACATAGTTGACTGCTACCAAAATGTATTTCATGTCATAAGAACTCACAAATGGACCCATGAAATCAATTCTCCACACATTAAATAGCTCTAACTCAAGAATAGGTGTCATGGGGAGCTAATTTTCTGCGAGATGTTTCCTTGTGAATGGCATTGGTCAGAGGCCTTAGCATAGTCATGTGCATCTTTATAAATAGTTGCCTAGTAGTAACCACACCACAGAATTTTGTAGGCCATGTGAGTACCACCATGGTAACCCACAAATAAAGACGAATGGTTGGCCCTAAGAATACTCATCATCCTAACTTCGAGAATACACCTATGAATCACACCATCTGCAAACACCCGAAATAAGTAAGAGTCATCCCAGAAAAAGTGTCATACCTCATGCATAAATCATTTTTACAATTGAAACGACATATCTTCCGGGATGAGATCACTTTCCAAATAACTGGCAAGATAAGCAAACCAGGGGATTAAGTCTTGTAATGCTGCCAAGACTCGCTCATCTAGAAAAGTATCATCAATCTTAAGTTCATCCCTTAATTTAAGCATCTCTTCTTCTTCTAGGCGGGATAGATGGTTTACAACCTAATTTTCTGTAACCTTCCATTCCTTGACCGCAAAGTCAAACTCCTGCAACAATAGTACCCACCGAATCAATCTAGGTTTCATATCTTTACTCATCATAAGGTACCTCAGAGTAGAATGATCAGTATGCACATTGACTTTCGTCGCAATCAAATAGGACTGGAATTTCTAAAAAAAAAAACATTACCGTAAGTAACTCCGATTCAGTAACCATATAATATTTCTAAGTGGGGTTGGGTGCTTTGTAGGGATAATAGATAGGATGAAGTATTTTCTCATATCTTTGGCCTACGTGAGTTCCTAAGGACACACCACTAACGTCACACATCACCTCAAATGGAGGAGTCCAATCCGAAGACCCAATGATAGGACCAAAAATCAAATTCCCTTTAAGGCATTCAAAGGCCTTAAGACAAACATCATCAAACACATACCTCACCTCTTTCTTCAATAACTTGAATAAACGATTTGAAATTTTTGTGAAGTCATTGATGAACCGCCGATAGAACCTTGCATGACCCAAGAAACTCCACATACCTTTAATAGAAATAAGTGGAGACAATTTTTCAATCACCTCAATTTTAGTCCTATCTACCTCTATTCCCTTCTTTGAAATCTTGTGTCTAAGAACTATTCCCTCCTTAACCATAAAGTGACACTTCTCCTAATTCAACACAAAATTGTACTATTTGCATCTCTGAAGTGCATTAGCCAAGTGCGCCAAAACACCATAGAATTAGTCACCCACAACCAAGAAATCATCCATAAAGACCACACTACAAGAAAAGGTACAATTAGCAACGACAACATTATTGTTGGCTTAGATAAATAAATGGAAACAACTTAATTTTATTGTTTCTACCTCTTGTAATTTTTAACCACAGTTTATTTATCGTTGCCAAAAATTATAATTTTATAGCTACATTCTACAGTTAATATAAAAAATTGCAATAATATTTTCACAACAAACATAATTTGTTGCCTAATTTTAATAAAAGGCAACAACTTAATTTAATTGTTGTTATTTTATAAAATATTTGTCAATAATAATTTTTTATTACTAATCCGCTTAATTAGGCATTTAATTTTTTTAATACTTTTTAATTTTCCGCGAAAAATAACGCGGCAAATCCCCAAAATATGAGACCGCCTCTTAATTTCCTCCAAAATAACGCAATTAGTTTTTTCTTTCCATTGTTATACATACCCAACTCATCTCCTCTCTTATTTATCTACTGCACCATTTACTCACACTATTTCTTTGATTGCTTCCTCTAATTTTAGTGAGTTATTACTTATAATTTAGTCTATATATATAGTTTGATTGCTTGTTTCTTGAGTTATTGTGTTCTTTTTAATTTGTGAATCCTATGTGTTTATGTGATTTGTTGATGAACGTAAAGCTGCTGAAAATAGTCTTTAGCAGGCTTAATCACATCGTAGCTTAGAGCAAATAGGTCACCTGAAACAAGGTCGAGTTTCGGGTGAGCTATCATAGTGGATTTCAATTGTCCATTGAAATCAAACCACCCTTCTGTTTTAAGGTCACCAGTAGATATCACCTTAACATGATATGGAAAATCATCTTAGACATCGCGAGTAATCGATTGTTGAAATAGAACAACCCAACGTTAGCAACACCAATTCCTTTACTATGATCAATAATTCAGAAGAGTTCATGAGCATAAAAAAACATAAGCCTTGCTATCCCTGAATGTCCATGTAATTCCCCAATGACTTTAGGAAAACAGGGCACCCCAATGCTTTTTCTTGAACAAATTATTCTGTTGCAGTACACTGACAAGTGTAGCTAGCTGACCCATCTTTGAATTGAACAGCATAAACCATGCCATCTCCATCAAAGAAATGGTGTTCGTCTGTTGGTTCAAAAATGGGTTAGCTCCGTTACAAACATAGACACCTTGCACACATTTGGGTATTTTTCCGATCACCTGTAGTGATTGAGTGACAGTTTTTTCAAGTACAGGAGCGAAGTTCCCTAAAATCTGAACTCGTGGGTCAGCTATTTTAGGTAAAGAATGTTTGAGTTCGTCTTTTGTTTAGGCACTTTCTACAGCATCTAAAGCCATTGCTGCTGCTTTCTGCACTAAATTCCACTTGAAAGTGTTAGTGTTTTCTTGTTTTGTTTATGAAGTTGTGGTTGGTTTTGGAGTGAAAATAGTGTTGGTTTTTGCTGTTTGATAAGTTGTAGATTATTTAGGAAAATGAAGAATAAAAGGTTCTTGATGTGAGCAATTAATATTGGGAAATTGTCTTTGACTTTTGATTAGGGGAAAAGAGAGTTTACAACAACCATCTATCTGTGCTAGTTTTAAAAGGTACGGTCTTCCAACTGAAAACTATTGGAAAAATAAGGTGCCTCAGTAACAGACTGAGCGAAAGGAGGCTGGTAATGAATCTGTATAGTCAGTGGAGGGTAAAGTGACCTCAATTGTTGTTACCTATGTTGCTTAGACTCTTCAATAATTCTAGTGGGTGCATGTTGGATTCGCCAAAAGTAGTGTATTTTTGGAGAATCTGACATCGGTGCGGCATCAAAAGTGAAGAGTCTGCGCAACTTAGGTTGTTACTACTACACAACCTAAACAAACTGAGCCTAAATAGACTGTTAAGCACATTAAGGATAATTTGAGGAAGAACCAGCAAGGTGTAGAGTGGCACTTGCCATGGAAAACTATAGGTACTTCAATAGTGGTTAACGAAGTACTTTATGTCGCAAATACATTTCAAACCTTCAATAAGGACAAAAGTGGACTCAAAGGCAATGCAAAAGATAGTTGGAAAGGGGAAGGCTCTATATCTATCCCTATTGATAATTGTTAACATCTTAACCTAGAATGTTAAGAGGCCTTAATCGCCTCACTAAGCAGAAAAATCCCCTGCAATTACTCAAGTGTTGGATTGATTGGTCTGTTAACTAAAATTTAAATGAATAAAGTTAAATATTCATCTTGACTAAAATTTAAGTGAATAAAGTTAAATATTCATCTTGACTAAAATTTAAGTGAATAAAGTTAAAGAGGTGTTTGCAGAACCTATTATTTATCAAGTCATATTTGTCCCTAAGCAAGTAGAATTTGATATAATAATTGTGTATGCTTATAGCACTAAGGAAGAGAGGAGGGAACTTTGGGAATTTTTTGGTGCAAGCAAGGATGAACATCACTGGTCCATGGTTACTCATTGAAGTGCTTACGTTGCTCTTGCAAGTGGCTAAGCTACTCAAGTTTCTCTTGTAAGTCGTTAAGCTGGTCAGGTTTCTCTTTTAAAGGGATAAGCTGCTCAAGGTGCTCTTGTAAGTGGTTTAGCTGCTCGAGTTGCTCTTGTAAGTCGTTAAGATGCTCGAGTTGCTCTTTTAAGTGGCTAAGTTGCTCAAGTTGTTGTTGTAAGCTGTTAAGCTACACAGGTCACTGTAACTGGCCAAGCATGCCTGTTGGCTGTTGCAAATGGCCATGCAGCTATGATGGTTGCTGCAAATAGCCGAGTTGCAAGGGCAAGTGTTTAACCTCACTAAGTTGCTGCTGCTAATGTACAATCTAGCATAACAATTGCATGTGCCTAAACTGGCAAAGCATTGTGCACGATAGTACTGCACTATACATGGGTATTTTACTTTGTAGGAACTATACATGATTTGATCTTACCAGTTTGATGGAAGAGAAATTATATATGTGGAAAAGGATAACCTGAGCACCATTATTTCGGTTGACCTTTTGCAGTGACTTCAAGGAGCATAATATACCAAACTCTTAAGGTTGTAGTAGTTCATGCTCTTATTACAGGTCATGCAACCGTGTTCTAGCTATTGCTGAGAACGTGAATGTCTACTTTCATCTAGGGCTTCCTTCTACTTCTAGCTTTAGTGCACCGGGATGCCCTTTATACTCGTTGATTAATTTGAAGGCTAGTAGATAGTCGAGTGTTTGTCTAGTACCCTTCTTATTTATTGTTATTATCACTCTCATGCTATCTTATTTCTTCGATTATAATATTACGTGTTGTTTCCTTGTTTCAGTTATTGAATTATTTGTTGTGGTTAAACTCAATCATAATGTCATTTTTATATTTACAGGCATCACTTCTTTGACTTGATCAGGATGGTCTTTCAAAGTAAGTTTACGAGAGAGACTTTTCATTGAACCAAATTAAGTTTTCTTTGTACTGGTAGATAATACTATCAACAATTTTCTTCTATATATATCTCCTAAAATTTAATGTCGTTCATTGGCTATATGCTAGAAATCATATGGCCTTTCATTTAATTAAAGTGTGGCAATTTGTGCGTATAAAAAAAAGCCTGCAAAATGTGCTTTGAGCTCAAAATAATATTAGGACGTTCTATCCATGGTTAAATTTACAAGATTCAAGAAAATAATAAATAGTTATAATACAAACACTAATGTGTACATAGCTCTCAACAAGGCTTTCTCGGGCTCCTTTTCATTTATTCTTCTTCTTCTAAAATTAATTTTTTTTGTTGTTTGTAATGTTTATAGATTTTTTTATTTTTTGCAACTACATTCTCACTGGATCCTTACCGTTACTTAACATATATTTTAAATATTGAGTTCAACCACTTGAATCATTATTTTTTTTGTCTTGAAAGCTCTTTTTGGCCTTTATTTTAACTTTTTATAATATGAAGGCTTTCTCTAACATTTACTTTCTTTATTTTTTTTTGAAAAATTCATATAATTTTATGTTTATTGATATGGAACTCTCTGTAGGTAAGTATATAATGGATAGAAGTTGGATGCATATTGAAAATAGGATGTTACCGCAATACTTAAATGGTGTGGAACAATTTCTAAACTTTGCATTTTCCAAGCTTGAGGTTGGTGTAAGAATTCAATGTCCGTGCATGAAATGTAATAATGTTCTTTGGAAAATGCAAGACGAAGTGAGAATAGGCTTTCGTAGATGGGGAATAATACAAACATATAAAAGGTGGATTAATCGTGGTGAGCTAGATTTATCTTTAGATGATGAAACAAATATTAGTGAAGATTCAAATTTAGAAACTGATGTTTCTCCCATTTTTGAAATGTTGCATGATATGTATCATGGTGTTCCTAATAGTAATCATGAATTTAATGAGACAACTGAGTCAGAGCATTAAGAGTCTAATACAGAAGCTGAGAGTTTTTTTAGTTTATTAAAGGATGCAAAAAAAGAGTTGTATCCAAATTGTGAAAAGTTCTCCGAGCTCTCTTTTATAGTGCGTCTTTTTCAAATGAAGTGTATGCATGTATCGGGTAATACCTCATTTGATTCTTTGTTGAAATTACAGAGTGATGTATTACCCAAAGAGAATGTGCTTTCGAATTCTATTTATGAAGCTCAAAAGATAATAAAAGATTTAGGTTTAGATTATGTGAAGACAGATGCATGTGTTAATAATTGCATCTTATAAAGAAAGGAATATGTTGACCTTGAACAATGTCCTAATTGTGGTGAAAAAAGATGGACAATAAGAAAAGGAGATGTTAATGATTAGGTTGCTTCAGATAATTTGAATAAGAAAAAAGGAGTATTCCTAGAAAGATTCTTAGATACTTTCCTATAATACCTAGATTACAACGACTATATACCACCTAATTATAGTAAAATCAGATTTCGATATCTACCAAAATATTTTAAATATTGTAAAGATGAATAATATAAAAAAATTCCAAAAATATAAAGAACTAAAATAAATAATATCTGAAAACGGAGAGAATTAAAAATAAGAAAAGAAAGGTACAATATAACATGATTGTAGGAGTATGTCAAAAATCAATAAATGCACAAAAAGAAGAAATATCATATTTAGAATCACAAATAGATAGTCTAGTATATCAACATGATCTATATACTATCAAATAGATAAAATGAAAAAAGAAAAATTTATAATAGATGAAAAAACATATTAAACCATAAAGGATTAAAAATAAGGATAGTATTTTCCAATTTAGGAAGAAGATATAAAAAAATAGGTGAACATTTATATTTAATGTTAGAAAAAGAAGAATTAAAATTAGAAGATAAATTAACAGCTATGGTAAGAATAGCAAAAGAAAATGAAGAAATAGATAGGAAAAAATAAATAGATCAAATAAAACAACAAACTACAGAAGAAATATGAAAAATAGAAGAAACTAAAAATAGTAGGATTGCTGAATTAGAAAAAGAATTACAAATGCTAAAAGATCTGTATGAAAAAAGACAAAAAGAAAACGAAGAAAAAGATAAAGAACAAAAATTATTAATTGAGATTAATCAATTTAAAGAAAAATTAGAAGAAAATAAAAAATTAGAAACTCATGAAATAAAAATAAATACAATAGATGCTGAAGAAACAGATAATTATGATTCGGAAGATATTGAAACATATATAAAAATATTAACAAATATAGAAAATTTAGAAATCAGTGAAAAATAAGAAGTAATTAATAAACTTAGAAAATATAAACAAGAAAATAAATACTCTTGATAAAGAAGATGATAAAAATATAATACCTAGTACATCAGAAATAAGAAAATCAACATATCATTATAAAGATAAGTTTAAAAACTTTAACGTAAAAAATGAATATAACAAATGGACACCAAAATAGATAATTAATAAAAATTATAACTTCTTAGACTTAGACTGTGTAATAGATGTAGATAAAACGATACAATTATTGATAGGATATATAGCAAAACAATTATTAGACAATTGTATAAATGCAATAGATACACCAGAATATATAGAAAAAACAATAATAGGAACAACAAAATTATGATTTTTAAATTTAACTAAAGAAAGTAAAAAGGTATTAAGAGATGATAAAAAAATGAAAGGAACAACAGTAACTAAACTAACACCTACAGACATATTGAAAAAATATGAAATAACTATAAGAGATGAATTTAGCAGTATGACAACAGCAGAAGAAGAACAAAATAAAGAAAAAGATATACATAGAAATTTAATGTTAAAACTAGCAATATGTAATATGTGCTATATAAATGAATATATGTGCGCATTTAAAGAATACTACTATAAAGGAACATATAATACAGAAGAAAGTAAAGAAGTAAGAAGATTATATTTTAGTAAATTACCTGAACCATTTAGTTCAAAAATAATAAAGAGTTGGGAAGAAGCAAAAATAGTAGATACCCTAGGAGTAAGAATTTTTTTTTTACAATAATGGAATAGAAATCTATGTGAAAAAATATAGAGAAGAAATAAAAATGGAAAAAACATTAATAAGAAATTTAACATGTTGCAAAGATAAAATAGCACCTCAATTTGGATGTGAAGAAAGATATTATAAGAAAAGAAAAAGACATAAGAAATATAAGAAATACAAAAAATCAAAGTATAAATATAAGAAACCAAAATAAAGATATTATGTAAAAAATTATAAATAAAAAAGACCATATAGAAAAAAGAAATCTATAAAAGAATGTACTTGTTATAATTGTGGAAAACTAGGACATTTAGCTAGAGATTGTAAAATGCCTAAAACCCCAAAAAAGAAACAAATATCAGAAATAATGATAGAAAATATAGAATATATGCAAATAGATTATATAGATTACGAATTAGAAAGTGACGATAGTATATATGAAATTTCAGAGAATGAAAGAGATAATGAATTAGATAGTAAATCAGATGAATCAAATGACTGAAGAAGCTATAAAAATGAATCAAATAACTAAAGAAGATATAAAAATAATAACAAAGGAAGAATATTTAAATGAAGAAGGAACAAATCAAAAAATAATATTTGATAATAATATATTTGACGAAATAAAAGGAAAATAATTAGATTTAAGTGTAGAAAAAATATTTAAAATACCAACAATAAAAAATATATTTAGTAGACGAAAAGAAGAATACTATGTAGTAAGCCAAAAAGAACATGTAATAGACTGTAGATATGCAAAAGGAAGAGGTAGCATACCACTAGTAATAAAAAGAATAAGTAATAAAGAAATAAACGATATAAAAAGTAAAAACCCAATAAAATATGTGCACCTTGGAGGAACAAAGATATTAATAAAAGTATGTTTTAGGGAAGGAATAGATACACCAATAAAATTATATTTAGCAGATGATAGAATTATAAAACCTATAGAAAAAGGTATAATAACTGCTATAAAAGGAAATTTAATATACCAAAAATTTAAATTTATAATAAGTGCGAATTATTTAGTAGCAATAACAGATAAAAACATAGATAAATCATTAGTATTATGTTGAAAAATATCAAGAATAAAACTCACCCCAGGAAGTAAAATATTTACAGCAAGATGTAAAAATCTATATGTATTAACAACAAAACATAAAATAACTGGAAAAAATTAAATTAATAAAATACAAATAGAAAGTCTTTTCGAACAATTTATAAAAACAATTGATAACAATGATTATAGTTACAAAGACAGAGATATAGAAGAAGATTTAGAAAGAATAAATGATAGAATAAGTAAAACAGAAAGAATAACTTTTGAAAAAGCAGAATCATTAGGATCATCTAAAAGAACAAACTATGAAATAACTTCAACAGTTAATTTAACTCAATATTATATAACGGGAAAAATAAATAAAAAAGAATATTTAATACTCCTAAATACAGGACAAGAAGAAAATTATATAGTAAAATATTTAGTAAAAAATGAAGGAAATAAAATCTAATAGTAATATATGCCCAGATCTACCAAGAAGTTTAATAGCTATTAACGATACAACAGAAAAAGAAATAATAATAGGAATTAGAAAAATAAAAATAGAATTTGAAATAAAAGAAGATATGCAAAAAACAGACATAATATTAGTAATAAAATGGTTAGAACAAGTAAAACCATACAATATAGAACATACACAATTAACCATAACATATAATAAAGAAAAATTATTAATAAAAAGAACTTTGACATGATATGAAAATATATGTATTCATAAAGATAATAGTAGAAGGATATTACAACAGATATTATACGCCTATGATAGATACAGGAGTAGAAGCCAATTTATGTAGATATAATTGTATACCAAATAGTAAAAGGGATAAATTAAAAACATCAATAGTAGTAAGGGGATTTAATAACGAAGGAAGTTTGAGTACTTATAAAGCTAGAAATGTAAAAATACAAGTATGGGATAAGATATTAACAATAGAAGAAATCTATAATTATGAACTAACGTCAAAAGATATGCTTTTAGGAATGCCATTTTTAGATAAATTATACACATATAATAACTAAAACACACTGGTGGTTTACAACACCATGTAAACAGAAGGTAAGAGCAAAAAGGGTTATCAATAAAATAAGAACAAAAACTGATTGGATATAAGAAAGTGAAAAAATCACATAAAAATTAGAAAATATAAAAAAATACTGAAGACACAATAGAACTAGTTATATTTTCAATAAATAAAGAAGAAATGACAATATTTTCAATAGATAAGGTAGAAATAATAAAGAAAAAATTAAGATAATTATATAGTGAAGATCCACTAAAAGGATGGGAAAAACATAAAACTATTGTAAAAATAGAGCTGATAGATAAAAATAACATAATAAACCAGAAACCATTAACATATATATAACTTTGATGATTTAAAAGAATTAAAAATACATATAGATGAATTATTAGAAAAACAATATATACAAAAAGTAATAGTAAATACAATAGTGCAGCATTTATAGTAAATAAACATAGTGAACAAAAAAGAGGAAAAAGTAAAATTATTATTGATTATAGAAACCTAAATGTAAAAATTATGACATATAATTATCCAATATCAAATAAGATATTAAAAAGAAGACAAATACAAGGATATAATTACTTTAGTAAATTTAATTGTAAATCAGGATTTTACCATTTAAAGTTAGAAGAAGAACTAAAAAGTTAACTGTATTTACAGTATCACAAGAATTTTATGAATGGAATGTGTTACCATTTGGATATAAAAATGCACCAGGTAGATACCAACACTTTATGGATAGTTATTTTAAACAACTACCTAATTATATAGTATACATAGATGATATACTATTATATACAAAAACTAAAGAGGAACATTTAAAACTATTAGAACTATTTACAGATATAATAGAATAATCGGGAATAAGTTAAAGTGAAAAAAAGCTGAAATTACGAAAAAACAGATAGAATTTTTAGTTATACAAATCGATAAAAGCGGAGTAAAAATGCAACAACATATAGTACAAAAAATAATAAATTCAAAAGAAGAATTAGATAAAAAAACAATTACAATCGTTTTTAGGATTAATAAACCAAATAAGAGAATATATACAAAATTAGCAGAAAACCTAAAGTCATTAAAGGAAAAATTAAAAAAGGATGTAGAGTATAATTACAACGAAGAAGATAAAAATCAATTTCAGAAAATAAAAATACTTTGCAAAGAATTACCAAAATTACAATTTTTAGATGAAAATAATAAATTAACATATATAGTAGCAGCAGACGCAAGCAAATATAGTTATGGAGGAGTACTTAAATATAAATATGAAGAAGAAAAATTAGAACATCATTGTAGATACTACTCAGGTACGTTTAATGAAACAGAAATAAAATGAGAAATAAATAAAAAAAGTTATGTTTATTATATAAATGTTTATTAGCCTTTGAGCCATATATTGTATATAACAAGTTTATTGTACGAACAGATAATACACATGTATGTTGGTGGTTAACAACGAAAATACAAAATTCAGTTACAACAAAAGAGATTCGCAGACTAGTATTAAATATATTAAATTTTACATTTACAATTAAAGTAATTAAAACTAACAAGAATGTCATTGCAGATTATATATCAAGACAAAGCTACATAGACTGATATAATAGAAGATGATGCTTTAGAAAAGATACTCAAAACCCTAACTACACTTTCAGTGAAAGTGGACAGTATGGGTAATGAAATAGAAAAGCTAAAGACTAATGAAGTTAAAGTGAAGTCTGAAGCTATGACTCAGATAACTCAGCAGTGTGCAGAGCTATGTCGATCGGAAGATAATAAAATTTCAGAGTTAAAAGGAGACGTTAGGACACTACATAAAACCCATAACGTTTATCAATCTACAATTGCAGGTACAAGCAAAGAAGTTAGTGGACAAAGATATCAGAACATGAACATGAATAAGATATTTGAAAAACCATTTATACCCAAAACACAAAAAGACCCTTTGTTCATATCCCCACAAACTACCACATATCGAAAATGTTTAAACCAAGATAAAAAAGCCTATAACCATATAACTCGAGCATACATAGAAAATATTGTCAAAATACGGACCTATCTAAACCTTAAACCCAGAGCTACAAATATCCAAGAACCAAACACAAACTATATAACCCAAGCTTAGTTAAAACTTATTTCAGTTATGAATTATTAAATACCGTATATACCTAAGATGGAGATGAACTAACAGCTATACTAGAATTATATAGAGCATTCGCCACCTATCAGAAAATAACCAAAGAAAATCTATTTTGTATAAAGTGTTATACTGCACCAGCAGAGATATTATATGACGAGATCAAACCAGTTATACAAATTGTGAAAATAGGATTAACCAGAGATATAATTATACTGGAAGATATTGTTCAACAACCAGAAATACCTAAAGTTGAGATATCTAATTTTTATGCAAATAAACGAATTATTGGAATATCTACAATTGTTCAAGAATTAGCAAATAATTACATCAATGGAAACCTTATACAAAGCTATTATTCAAGAAATCATGAAATGATTTATTCAAATTCAAGGGAACCACGACAGTCAGATATGGATAGATAATGGATTTTGACACTACTCAATCTAGAAAAACAACCAACTTTAAGAGCAATTAGAAAGAGATTTATTTTAGAAGAATTATTAACAAGATATTGCAAGTTAATTAGACACAAATATCCAGATCATTTATGTTCGAGATGTAATGTAGAAGATAATATTAGCCCAGAAATTCAACTAGAATAAAAGAAGATAAGAACGAAGAAGGACAGCTGAAAAATACACGATAAAAGATATAAAACAACACAGACCGATGGAAAAATAAAGACAAGAAGACAAAAGAATTAAAGTTAAGAAAGCGACATATAACTTATCAAGATAAGTTTTTAACATGTGAATTATAAGAATGCGTAAATTATTAGTATAGTTTTTTACTTTTTGATAAAGCCATTATTAGTTTAGTATTAGGCATTAAATAGTTTTTTGTCTTTTTATACTTAAGTCCTTTTCTACTTTTGAAAAGGAAGACTTTTTGTAAAATTAGGAATAGTATATAGTTTATGTGTAAAGTAGGAATAGTAAATAGTTTACACGTTTTTCACCTTTTTAGAGATTATAATTATATAAGCCTTCGGCAAGTTAAAGGAAAGACTTTCATGTGTTGAAAGCAAGCCTTCTCTTTTGTACACAAAAAACTTTTGAATATTTAATAAAACCATATATATTTCTAACGAAAAGTTATGGATGAACAAAGCCCAGAGTTATCAAATCTACTAGAACAGTTATATTCATTTATAATTATGACTAGCTAAATTCATAAATTCCTAAAAATCATAATATGATAAAATAAGTTCATATTAGTTACTATATAGTAGAATTATTCGAAGATTAATATGTTACAAAGTTTATTAGCAAAGAGGAAAAAGAGAAAAATCTCTAAGGACTATGTCATCCTAAAGGTGAAACCGGTGAGGCAAGAAAGCCGTGATGAGGGAGTAACCAGTGTAGAGGCGTTGTTTAAGGAAAAAGTATCCAGATTACCATGCTAATAGTGACAGAGTAACATAATTATTTAAGAATAATCTAGTACATAGTAATCTAAGATGATCATATTTTGTTATGTATATGATTGGAAGGAATATTTTGAAAATAGCATCATATGAAAAAGAATGACTACCTACTTATTCGATGAAATGATAGATATATTCAAAATACTTGTTTTGTATGTACTTAAGGATATAGAAATAGTAGATATAAGAAAGATCATATGGGAAAAAATATTTGATAAATATACTATGACTAGAATAAATTACATACCACACCTACCTATCTACTCCTACATATACCTACATGCCAAACCTACGCATCAACCATGATAAACTACGAATATTGGAAAATGGATATGAAAAATATACAATTAATGGAAAAACTAATGAAAACAAATTTAGAAAAAAAATATGAGAACTAAAAATATAAAATACATAGAATACCTTAGTAAAAATATAGAAGAATATTATGAAAAAATATTTAATCAAGCCCAAATGATAGATAATCTTAAAATACTTGTTTTATATATACATAGAGATATAGAAATCATAGAAGTAAAGAAAATAATAAGGAAAAAGATATGGAATTTTTAGGATGAAGATGAAGAGTTATTAAGTTCTATAGAAAACCTACACTTATATAATGATAGTTACTGCTCATATTTATATAGTTATTATTCAGATGGATATTATACAGATTAAAAATGTTAGAATATATAAGAAGAGTTAGAGAAAAACAAAGTTGGCTATACGAAGAAATTAATTATAGAAACCAACTTAGAAGAGGAAGAAAATAATTAAAAGAAAGATTAATTTGGATAGATTAAACCTTGGAGAAGCTAGAATTAAAAGATAGTTTAGATTATGATTTAGATATAGAATTATTCATAAAGGAAAAAAAATAGGATAATTAACAAAATAATTAACCTAGAATTTAATATCAGATATAGTACAATTAGAATAAATTATTACAAAGAAATTTGCAGTATTACAGCTACTATAGGATAAAATGATAAACTTCGAATACTTAGAATATTGGAGACAATATATGGAACAAATAAGACTAATAGAAACACTTATGAAAAAGAATCTACTTGACTACATAAAAACTAGAAATATGGAATATATAATATACCTTAAAAATAATATAGAAGAATTAATAAGGTTAAAACAAATAACTCTGGAATGCTATGACATAACATTTCAATTAATATGATAGAACTAGCATGTACTAGTTATCTACTAGTTATCACTAGTTATCTACTAGTTATCCACGCAAATTACCTAAGTTATCCGCACCCCCTACAATTGGTGTCAAAGAGTACTAGTTATTTACTAGTTATCACTAGTTTATCTACTAGTTATCCACGCAAATTACCTAAGTTATCCTCACCCAGTATTACAACTACTATAGGATAAAATGATAAACTACGAATACTTAGAATATTGGAGACAAGATATGGAGCAAATAAGAGTAATAGAAACACTTATGAAAAAGAATCTAATTGACTATATAAAAACTAGAAATAAGGAACATATAGTATACCTTCAAAATAATATAGAAGAATTAATAAGGTTAAAACAAATAACTAAGGAATGCTATGACATAGCATTTTAATTAACATGATAGAACTAGTAAGTACTAGTTATCTACTAGTTATCACTAGTTATCTACTAGTTATCCAAGCAAATTACCTAAGTTATCCGCACCCCCCTACAATTGGTATCAGAGGCTCGTTATTTAAAAAATGTTCAAGTAGGTATGTGTTAATTTAATTGTGAAAAATGTTAGAAAAGTTAATTTAATTATTAATTATGAGCTATTATTATTTACGTTGTTATTTATTTGTTAAAAATGAGAAGACCATTTAAAAATATAGAAGTTTTTAGAAATATTAAAGAAACTTTAACTAGTTACTAACCAGAATATACAAAGTTAAATAAAACAAAAGAAAATCCCCACAGATTGGCTTATTTAATTACTTTAATATGTAGCAATGAGGCAAAATTAACAATTCATTTAAAATCTAGAAGAATGAGATATATACCACCTAATTATGATAAAATCAGATTTCGGTATCCACCAAACTATTTTAAATATTGTAAAGTTGAATAATATAATAAATTTCCAAAAATATAAAAAACTAAAACAAATAATATCTGAAAAACGGAGAGAATAAAAAATAAAAAAAGAAAGACTACAATATAGCATGATTGTAGGAGTATGTCAAATATCAATAAAAACACAAAAAAAAGAAATATCATATTTAGAATCACAAATAGATAGTCTAGAATACATATATCAACATGATCTATATACTATCAAGTAGATAAAATGAACAAAGAAGAATTTATAATAGATGAAAAAACATATGAAAACCAGAAGAATTAAAAATAAGAATAGTATTTTTCAATTTAGGAAGAAAATATAAGAAAATAGGTGAACATTTATATTTAATGTTAGAAAAAGAAGAATTAAAATTAGAAGATAAATAAACAGCTATGGTAAGAATAACAAAAGAAAATGAAGAAATAGATAGGAAAAAAGAAATAGATCAAATAAAACAACAAGCTACAGAAGAAATATGAAAAATAGAAGAAACTAAAAATAGTAGGATTGCTGAATTAGAAAAAGAATTACAAATGCTAAAAGATCTATATAAAAAAAGAAAAAAAAAAAAGATAAAGAACAAAAATTATTAATTGAGATAAATCAATTTATTGAAAAATTAGAAACTAATGAAATAAAAATAAATACAATAGATGCTGAAGAAACAGATAATTATGATTCGGAAGATAGTGAAACATATACAAAAATCTTAACAAATATAGAAAAGTTAGAAATCAATGAAAAACAAGAAGTAATTATAAAGAAAACTTAGAAAATGTAAACCTAAAAATAAACACTCTTGATAAAGAGGACGATGAAAATATAATACCTAGTATATCATGAATAAGAAAACCTACATATCATTATAAAGATAAATTTAAAACATTTAACCTAAAAATGAATATAACAAATGGACACGAAAACAAATAATTAATAAAAATTATAACTTCTTAGACTTAGACTGTGTAATAGATGTAGATAAAACGATACAATTATGGATAGGATATATAGAAAAACAATGATTAGATAATGGTATAAATGCAATAGATACATCAGAATATATAGAAAGAACACTAATAGGAACAATAAAATTATGGTTTTTAAATTTAACTGAAGAAACTAAAAAGGTATTAACAGATGATAAAAAATGAAAGGAACAACAGTAAGTAAACTAACACCTATAGACATATTAAAAAAATATGAAATAGCTATAAGAGATGAATTTAGCAGTATGACAACAACAGAAGAAGAATAAAATAAAGAAAAAGATATAAATAGAAATTTAATGTTAAAACAAGCAATATGTAATATGTGCTATATTGATGAATATATATGCGCATTTAAAGAATACTACTACAAAGAAACATATAATACAGAAGAAAGTAAAGAAGTAAGAAGATTATATTTTAGTAAATTACCTGAACCATTTAGTTCAAAAATAATAAAGAGTTGGGATGAAGCAAAAATAGTAAATACCCTAGGAGCTAAAATAAAATTTTTATAACAATGGTATAGGAATCTACGTGAAAAATATAGAGAAGAGATGAAAATGGAAAAAACATTAATAAGAAATTTAGCCTGTTGCGAAGATGAAATAACACCTCAATTTGGATGTGAAGAAAGATATTATAAGAAAAGAAAAAGACATAAGAAATATAAGAAATACAAAAAATCAAAATATAAATATAAGAAACCAAGATAAAGATATTAAGTAAAAAATTATAAACATAAAAGACCATATAGGAAAAAGAAATCTATAAAAGAATGTACTTGTTATAATTGTGGAACACTAGGACATTTAGCTAGAGATTGTAAAATGCCTAGAAACCTAAAAAAGAAACAAATATTAGAAATAAAGATAGAAAACAGAATATATGTAAATAGATTATATTGATTACGAATTAGAAAGTGACGATAGTATATATGAAATTTCGGAGAATGAAACTAATTATGAAATAGATAGTAAATCAGATGAATCAAATGACTGAAGAAGATATAAAAATAAATCAAATAACTGAAGAAGATATAAAAATAATAACGAAGGAATAATATTTAAATAAAGAAGGAACAGATAAAAAAATAATATTTGATAATAATATATTTGACGAAATAAAAGGAAGAGAATTAGATTTAAGTGTATAAAAAATATTTAAAATACCAACAATAAAAAATATATTTAGTAGACGAAAAGAAGAATACTACATAGTAAGCCAAAAAGAACATGTAATAGACTGTAGATATGCAAAAGGAAGAGCTAGTATCCTACTAGTAACAAAAAGAATAATTAATAAAGAAATAAACGATATAAAAAGTAAAGACCCAATAAAATATGTACACTTTGACGAAACAGAGATATTAATAAAAGCATGTTTTAGAGAAGGAATAGATACACCAATAAAATTATATTTAGTAGATGATAGAATTATAAAACTTATAGAAAAAAGTATAATAACTGCTATAAAAGTAAATTTAATATACCAAAAATTTAAATTTATAATAAGTGTGAATTATTCAGTGGCAATAACAGATAAAAACATAGATAAATCATTAGTATTATATTGAAAAATAACAGGAATAGAACTAACCCAGGAAGTAAAATATTTACAGCAAGATGTAAAAATCTATATGTATTAACAGCAAAACATAAAATAATTGGAAAAAATTAAATTAATAAAATACAAATAGAAAGTCCTTTCGAACAATTTGTAAAAACAATTGATAACAATGATTATAGTTTCACAGACATAGATATAGAAAAAGATTTAGAAATAATAAATGATAGAATAGGTACAACAAAAAGAATAGCTTTTGAAAAACCATAATCATCAGGATCATCAAAAAGAACAAACTATGAAATAACTTCAACAGTTAATTTAACTCAATATTATATAACGGGAATAATAAATGAAAAAGAATATTTAATACTCCTAAATACAGGACAAGAAGAAAATAATATAACAAAATATTTAGTAAAAAATGAAGAAATAAAATCTAATTGTAATATATGTCCAGATCTACCAAGAAGTTTAGTAACTATTAAGGATACAACAGAAAAAGAAATAATAATAATAGAAATTAGAAAAATAAAAATAGAATTTGAAATAAAAGAAGATATGCAAAAAGCAGACATAACATCAGGAAAAAAATGGTTACAACAAGTAAAACCATACAATATAGAACACACACAATTAACTATAATATATAATAAAGTAAAATTATTAATAAAAAGAACTTTGACATGATATGAAAATATATGTATTAATAAAAATAATAGTAGAAGGATATTACAACAGATATTATACGCCTATTATAGATACAAGAGCAGAAGCCAATTTATGTAGATATAATTGTTTACCAAATAGTAAATGGGATAAATTAAAAACACCAATAGTAGTTAGAGTATTTAATAATGAAGGAAGCTTAATTACTTATAAAGCTAGAAATGTAAAAATACAAGTATGGGATAAGATATTAACAATAGAAGAAATCTATAATTATGAACAAACATCAAAAGATATGCTTTTAAGAATGCCATTTTTAGATAAATTATACCCACATATAATAATTAGAACACACTGGTGGTTTACAACACCATGTAAACAAAAGGTAAGAGCAAAAAGAGTTATTAATAAAATCAGAAAGAAAATTACTTGGATAAAAGGAAGTGAAAAAAACACACAAAAATTAGAAAATATTAAAAATACCGAAGACATAATAGAACTAGTTATATTTTCAATAAATCAAGAAGAAATGACTATATTTTCAATCGATAATGTAGAAATAATAAAGAAAAAATTAAGACAATTATACAGTGAAGATCCATTAAAAGGATGGAAAAAACATAAAACTACTATAAAAATTGAGCTGATAGATAAAAATAACATAATAAACCAGAAATCATTAACATATATATAACTTTGATGATTTAAAAGAATTTAAAATAGGTATAGATAAATTATTAGAAAAACAATATATACAAAAAAGTAATAGTAAACACAATAGTCCAGCATTTATAGTAAATAAACATAGTCAACAAAAAAGAGGAAAAAGTAAAATTGTTATTGATAATAGAAAACTAAATGCAAAAACTATGACATATAATTATCCAATACCAAATAAGATATTAAAAAGAAGAAAAATACAAGGATATAATTATTTCAGTAAATTTGATTTTAAATCAGGATTTTACCATTTAAAGTTAGAAGAAGAATCTAAACAGTTAACTGCATTTACAATACCACAAGGATTTTATGAATGAAATGTGTTACCATTTGGATATAAAAATGCACCAGGTAGATACCAACACTTTATGGATAGTTATTTTAAACAACTACCTAATTATATAGTATACATAGATGATATACTATTATATACAAAAACTAAAGAGGAACATTTAAAACTATTAGAACTATTTACAGATATAATAGAATAATCGGGAATAAGTTAAAGTGAAAAAAAGCTGAAATTACGAAAACCAGATAGAATTTTTAGTTATACAATAAGATAAAAGCGGAGTAAAAATGCAACAACATATAATACAAAAAATAATAAATTCAAAAGAAGAATTAGATACAAAAAATAATTACAATCATTTTTAGGATTAGTAAATCAAGTAAGAGAATATATACCAAAATTAGCAGAAAACCTAAAGCCATTAAAGGAAAAATTTAAAAAGGATGTAGAGTATAATTACAACGAAGAAGATAAAAAATAAGTTCAAAAAATAAAAATACTTTGTAAAGAATTACCAAAATTACAATTCCTAGACGAAAATAAAAAATTAACTTATATAGTAGAAGTAGACGCAAACGAATATAGTTTTGGAGGAGTACTTAAATATAGATATGAAGAAGAAAAATTAGAACATCATTGTAGATACTACTCAGGTACGTTTAATGAAACAGAAATAAAATGAGAAATAAAAAAAAAATTATGTTCATTATATAAATGTTTATTAGCCTTTGAGCCATATATTGTATATAAAAAGTTTATTGTAGGAACAAATAATACACAGGTACGTTGGTGGTTAACAAAGAAAATACAAAATTCAGTTACAACAAAAGAGATTCGAAGACTAGTATTAAATATATTAAATTTTACATTTACAATTGAAGTAATCAAAAGTAACAAGAATGTCATTGCAGATTATATATCAAGACAAAGCTACATAGACTGATATAATAGAAGATGATGCTTTAGAAAAGATACTCAAAACCCTAACTGCGCTTTCAATGAAAGTAGACAGTATGGGTAATAAAATAGAAATGCTAAGGACTAATGAAGTTAAACTGAAGTCTAAAGCTATGAACCAGATAACTCAGCAGTGTGCAGAGCTATGTCGATCAGAAGACATCAAAACTCCAGAGCTAAAAGAAGACGTTAGGACACTACATAAAACCCATAACGTTTATCAATCTACAATTGCAGGTACAAGCAAAGGAGTTAGTGGACAAAGATATCAGAACATGAACATGAATAAAATATTTGAAGAACCATTTATACCAAATACACAAAAAGACCCCTTGTTCATACCCCCACAAACTACCACATGTCGAAAAAATTTAAACTAAGATAGAAAAGCCTATAACCATATAACTCAAGCATACATAGAAAATATCCACAAAATATAGACTTATCTAAACCTTAACCCCAGAGCTACAAAATATCCAAGAACCAAATACAAACTATATAACCCAAAAATTACAAGGTTACAACAAGTTAATCGCATTACCGAAAACCAACCCAAGCTTAGTTAAAACTTGTTTCAGCTATGGATTATAAAATACCGTATATACCCAAGATGGAGATGAACTAACAGCTATACCAGAATTATATAGAGCATTTGCCACCTATAAGAAAATAACCAAAGGAAATCTATTTTTTATAAAGTTTTATACCGCACCAGCAAAGATATTATATGACAAAATTAAACCAGTTATACAAGTTGTAAAAATAGGATTAACTAGAGATATGATTATACCAGAAGGTATTGTTCAACAGCTAGAGATACCTAAAGTTGAGATACCTAATATTTATGCAAATAAATGAATTATTTGAATCTTTAATTGTTCAAGAATTAGCAAATAACTACCTAAATGGGAACCCAATATGGATTTATTATTCATGAGTTCATCAAATGATTTATTCAAATTCAAGGGAGCTATGTTAGTCATATATGGAAGAAGCTAGACAATGGATTTTGACACTAATCAATCCAGAAAAACAACCATCTACAAGGGCAATTAAAAAGAAATTTATTTCAGAAGAGTTATTGACCAGATATTGCAAGTTAATTAGACACAAATATCCAGACCATCTATGTTCGAGATCTAATGGAGAAGATAATATTATCCCAGAAGTTCAACTAGAATAAAATAAGATAAGGACGCTAGCTGGAAGATACACGGCAAAAGATATAAAGCAACACGGACCAATGGAAAAATAAAGACAAAAAGACAAAAGCATTAAAGTTAAGAAAGCGACACATGACTTAACAAGCTAAGTTTTTAACATACGTAAATATAATATTATGTAGCATTATAGCCTTTTTGACTTTTTTGTACCATTATTGTATATCCTAGTCTTTATTATTTTTGTCTTTTATAGGATAAGATTTCTTACTTTCATTCCTTTTAGGACAAATGTAAAGTCAGGACACTATTGGTCTTTTTTTTTCTTGACAGATGTAAAGTGAATAGTATAAATAGTTTACGTGTTTTAGGATTATAAATATGTAAGCCATGAGGCAATCTAAAGGCAAAACTTTCATGTGTTGAAAACAAGCCTTCTCTCTTGTACACAAAAAAGTTTGAATATTTAATAAAAACAAATATATTTCTAAGAAAAAGCTATGGATGAGCAAATCACAGATTTATCAAATCTACCAGAATAGGTATTTTCATTTATAATTATGAATTGCTAAATTCATAAATTCCTGACAATCATGATATAATAAAATAAGCTCATGTTAGTTACTTTATAGTAGAATTACTCGAAGAATAGCATGTTAAGAAGTTTATTAGCAAAGTGGAAAAGGAGAAAAATTTCCAAGAACTATGCCATCCTAAAGGTGAAACCAGTGAGGCAAAGTAGTCGTGATAGGGGAGTAACCAGAGTAGAGGCACTGTTTAAGGAAAAAGTATCCAGATTACCATGCTAATAGTGACCGAAGAACATGTTATTTAAGAATAATCTAGTATATAGTGATCTAAGATGATCATATTTTGTTATGTATATGGTTGAAAGGAATATTTTGAAATAGCATCATATGAAAAAGAATGACTACCTACTTATCCGACGAAATAATACATAAATTTAAAATACTTGTTTTATATGTACTTAAGGATATAGAAATAGTAGATATAAGAAAGATCATATGGGAAAAAATATTTGATAAATATATTATGACTAGAATAAATTACATACCATACCTACCTACTCCTACATATACCTACATGCCAAACCTGCGCATCAACCATGATAAACTACGAATATTGGAAAATGGATATGAAAAATATATTAATGGAAAAACTAATGAAAACAAATTTAGAAGAAAATATGAGAACTAAAAATATAAAATACATAGAATACCTTAATGAAAATATAGAAGAATATTATGAAAAAGCATTTAATCAAGCCTACAACAACAACAACAACAACAACAAACCCAGTGTATTCCCACATAGTGGGGTCTGGGGGGGGGGGGTAAGATATACGCAGTCCATACCTCTACTTCTAAAGAAGTAGAAAGGCTGTTTCCGATAGACCCCCGACTCAAGACACGAGATACCACACAAATACATAGTAAAGCACAGAACAAGATTTCATAACCTAAATGCGGCACCCATAAGTAATAAAAACAGAGAAAAGCACACAGATTCGTAATAAAACCTAGAACAAGGTATCATAACAAGAATAATACCGCCACCAAGTACTACTCTACACTAGCGACCCAAACTGACCCTAGCCTTTTGCCCTAATTCGCGTCCTCCAGATCTTCCTATCTAGGGTCATGTCCTCGGTGAGCTGTAACTGCTCCATGTCCCGCCTAATCACCTCACCCCAGTACTTCTTCGGCCTACCCCTACCCCGCCTAAAACCATCCAACGCTAGCCTCTCACACCTACGAACCGGGGCATCCAGCGCTAGCCTCTCACACCTAGAATTAAAAGATAGTTTAGATTATGATTTAGATATAGAATTATTCATAGAAGAAAAACTAGTACTTACTAGTTTTATCATGTTAATTGAAATGCTATGTTATAATATTCCTTAGTTTTTTGTTTTAACCTTATTAATTCTTTTATATTATTTTTAAGGTATTCTATATGTTCCATATTTCTAGTTTTTAGATAGTCAAGTAGATTCTCTTTCATAAATATTTCTTTTAATCTTATTTCCTCCATATCTTTTCTCCAATATTCTAAGTATTCATAGTTTATTATTTTAACCTAAAGTAGTTGTAATACTGCAAGTTTCTTTGTTAATTTATTCTAATTGTGTTATATCTGATATTAAATTCTAGATTGTCTATTTCATTAATTATCCTGTCTTTTTCTTCTATGAATAATTCTATGTCTAAATCATATTCTAAACTATCTTTTAACTCTAGTTGTTTTATGGTTTTATCTATCGAAATTAATCTTTCTTTAAATTGTTTTCTTTCTCTTCTAAGCTGGTTTCTATAATTAATTTCTTCGTATAGCCAACTTTGTTTTTCTCTAACTCTTTTAATATACTCTAACTTTTTTAATCTGTATAATATCAATCTGAATAATAATTGTTTAAATATGAGCAGTAGCTTTCATTATATAGGTGTAAGTTTACTATTGAACTTAATAACTCTTCTTCTTCATAATTGCATATATTTTCCCATATTATTTTCTTTATGTCTATAATTTCTATATCTCTAAGTATACATAAAACAAGTATTTTAAAGTTATCTGCCATTTGCTTTTTCATAATATTCTTTAGTTGTTTGTTTTAATCTTTTTAATTCTTCCATATTTTCGTTAAGGTATTCTATATATTTTATATTTTTAGTTCTCATGTATTATTCTAAATTTGTTTTAATTAGTTTTTCTATTAATTGTATATTTTTTATATCTATTTTCCAATAGTTTATCATAGTTGATGTGTAGGTTTAGCATGTAGGTATATATAGGAGGAGGTAGGTAGGTGTGGTATGTAATTTATTCTAATCATAGTATATTTATCAAATATTTTTTCCCATATGATCTTTCTTATATCTACTATTTATATATCCTTAAGTACATACAAAATAAGTATTTTGAATTTATCTATCTTTTCATCAGGTAGTCATTCTTTTTTATATGATACTATTTTTAAAATATTCCTTCCAATCATATACATAACAAAATATGATCATCTTAGATTACTATGTACTAGATTATTCTTAAATAATTATGTTACTCTGTCACTATTAGCATGGTAATCTGGATACTTTTCCCTTAAACAACGCCTCTACACTGGTTACTCCCCTATCACAGCTTTCTTGTCTCACCGGTTTCACCTTTAGGATGGCATAGTCCTTAGGAATTTTTCTTTTTCTCCTCTTTGCTAATAAACTTTGTAACATATTTGTAATGCCCCAAGAACCTATCCCGAGACGTCACACGGTGCTTAAGGCCACACGTGGCCTCAATCTAACCCTCTAAGCCTGTCATCACTTTCAGAACTCACTATAACACAAATCATTTTAAAACAAATAGGGAAGAATAATCATGTCATGAGCATACTGTGATACGAAGAAATACTGTCCTGTACAAACAAAATATTGAAAGTTCTGTATATACTGGTACTCTATTCTGACAAACCCTCTACTACAAAAGACTGAGGAGCCATTGGGACAGATCCCCAACTGACTCACCTGAACTAAAAAGAAACAACAATCTACTATAAAGGCAAAAATCAGGGACATAGGTCCTCGAACCATAAGGACTCACCAACTGTAAGAATGTAGATGGAGGTACTCAAAGATCACTATCACTGTTGAGACTGAGCACCTGAACCTACATTAGGAGAAAATGTAGAACATAGAAGAGTATGGGAATCAGTACTTGGGATTGTATTGAGTAAATGTAAAAATAAAGTCATGCATGCTGACAATAATGACAGTCTTTGCTTGAATTTCCTGAAACATTATTTCCATAAATCATCGATAATAACACATGCTTCACAAATCTCATAAATCATTGGACTCAACTCAAACTCTTTAACTCATGACTTAGAGTGACTCGATAACTCAAGAAACTTAGACTATTATGGACTTGGGAGTTTCTTATAATTGACATAAACCATGTGAGCTACATGGAGTCCAACGTTTTTCCCTCCTAAGGAAGGAACCCCACATTGGCGGGAGCGTTATACTCTTGCCAGGGAGTATAACCTCAAACTCATCTCTGTGATCACAAACTCAGATCTTTCGCCCTCAAATCTCAATCATACAGTGGAACATAGTTCTGGGGAAGTAGGATGCGCTGAACCCACACTTCCTACTCGGTGCTAAATACTCCTCCCACACTTAGCTCAGAACGCGTTATGCAATCCACCTCAATCAACTCAAGGGTCTATCATGAAGACCAAAATATAAATATTTCTCATCTGTAAATCATAAACAACTTGTGGATTCCTAGCTCGACTCAAACTCAAAATAGTCTTTCCCAACATCAAGTACACTTGATTATCAAATCATATCAAGTATCAAAAGCTTTAAGAAAACATCATAGGACTCATTCTTGACCCTCAAGCCCAATATCGATATATATTCAATATTCAATCTTCTCATGGAAAAGCATAACTCATGAAACTTATCTTAAATCACTTAGAAATCATCAATACATAATAACAAAATACAATTCATGGCATAAATTCTCAATTTAAGAAATATGATGGTAAAATAATCATAAATATCAAACTTAATCAACCCAAATCTCATAAATCATAAATAAAGAAATTTGGGTGTAAACCCACTTGCAAGGATCATGAAATTCCAATAGTAAAAATCAATTCTTTGGGCACAAGAATGAAAGAATATTCTTGATCAAGCCCCACATACCTTGATTATTATCTGGGATGAATAAACTTGCTATAGACTTCTTCTCCCACTTCTTAAGTTAGAGATCTTAATGTTCTTGACTTGGAAGTTTTAAATCTTGAACTAATTTTTGAAAACCATGGCTTGATGTTGAGATGTTTAGACAAGAATTAGATTGAATTTTGGAGAGAAACCCTAAAATTTTGGAGAAGATAGAAGAGGAAAGTAAGGATTTTCTCCCTCACTTGTATATATATAAAGGGTATGGATGGGTGAAAAAGACCAAAATACCCTTGAGCAAATTCTAGAACTGGAGCCCCATTTTTTTTCCTTGGCGCGATGCGCTAGGATCGCGGTCCTTCACTGGAATTGGACAATTGGGAAATTGCTCAGTGGCGCGATGCGGTGAAGTCACATTTGCCACCTTGGTCATGACCTGGAAGGGCACCACAACATGGTGGAATCGCGTTGGTGCACTGAAAATTTACAATCCTAATATTGAGCCTTGGCGCGATGCACCAATATCACGAAGGCTCACTGGAAAATGACAATTGCCATTTTGGCTGGCTCCGCGACGCGCTAAAGTGTCAGGTGGCACACTATCTCACTAAAATGGCTCTAACTCTTCACCCGAGTGTCGGATTTGGGAGAATTTGGTATCGATGGAAAGCTTATTCAATGCTCTACATGGAAAAAAGTAGAAATTAGAGCAATACAACATGGTATAAACATCAATCACTTTGGAAGTCATCCATATTTACTCAAAAGATAGATTTAGGCTCAAGGAAAAATTGGGGTATTACAATATCTCTCCCTTGGAAACATTCGTCCTCGAATGTTGCTAGTTAGGCTCAAGATCAAAGAAGAAACTGGAAATACTTTATGGGAACCATTTGCTCAACCGACTTACTTCACTCTATATTTTTGAGTACTTCATAGAATGCATGAGTCATAGAATGGATATCTATACAACGGAATATGCTGGATTAGAAGGAAACTGAATTAAGGAAGAATAATACCTTTGGCTTGATTTGAACTCATGGAGAAGAGATAAGGATACTAAACTCGGATATCTTCTTCAGCTTCTCAAGTAGTACCCTCTATTGAATGATTTTGCCACAAAACTTTAACCAAGGAAACTTCCTTGTTCCTTAGTCTATGGACTTGATAATCTAGGATCTCGACCGGAACTTCATCATAAGAAAGACTATCCCAAACATCTAATCTCTATGATGGTTCAACCATAACAGAATCACCAATGTGCATCTTGAGCATAGAAATGTGAAAGACAGGTGGACAACTGATAACTCTGCAGGCAACTCAATCTCATAAGCTGCTTTCCCAACACGATTCGAAACTCTATAAGGGCCAACATATCGGGGACTAAGCTTCCCTTCCTTTCCATATCTTTTCACCCTTTTCATGGGCAAAATTTTCAAGTACACCGAAATCATCAACTTCAAACTCAAGAGCTCTTCTTCTCATATCTGCATACGACTTCAGACGACTCTGGGCTGTCTTCAACCTTTCCTGAATCAACTAAACTTTCTCCATGGCCTCGAACACAACATCAGGTCCAATCACAGTAGCCTCACCCATTTCAAACCAACCTATGGGTGATCTACATCGCCTTCCATATAAAGCCTCAAATGAAGCCATTCCAATGCTAGCATGAAAACTGTTGTTATAAGCAAATTTAACCAATGGAAAATTCTCATCCCTAATTTCTTTGAAATCAAGAACACATGCCCTCAATATACTCTCCAAAGTTGGATAGTCCTCTCAGCCTGACCGTCTATTTGTGGATGAAAAGCGGAGCTAAGACGAACTTGGGTGCCAAGACCCTTCTGAAAAGCTCTCCAAAACTGAGAAGTAAATTGAGTACCTCTATCAGAGATGATAGCCAACGAAACTCTATGTAACCTGACTAACTCTCGGATGTACAGCTTAGCATAGTCCTCGGCGGTAAAAGATACATGTACTGGAAAGAAATGTGCTGACTTATTCAACCTTTCTACAATGACCCATATAGAATCATGATGGTGATGAGAGAGAGGTAAACCGGTCACGAAATCTATATTCACTTTCTCCCACTTCCAAGTAGGAATGCCAAATTCTTGCATCATATCACCATGTCTCTGGTGCTCTATCTTCACCTGTTGGCAAGTTACACACTTCTCTACGAACTTTGCTATATCCTTCTTCATACCATTCCACCAATAAATTTCCCACAAATCGCAGTACATTTTGGTAACACTGGGATGAATAGAATACCGCTTGCCATGTGCCTCATCCATAATCCTATGTCTCAAATGATCAACATCAGGAACACACAACCTATTTTGATGCCTCAATACACTAACTCTACCTTGGGAGAAAACCTCCACCTTTTGGTCTTTAACTGACTCTTTCAGTTTGACCAAACGTGAATCCATATCCTGCTTCTCTTTCACTTCTGAAACTAGAGAAGATTCGGAACTACTTTGAACCCAAATATTACCCTCAGCTGAATCAAGCAATCTAACACCCAACCTAGCCTAATGATGCACTTCGCGGGATAACTCCTTCTTATCTTCCTCTATATGCGCTACACTGCCCATAGACGATTGGCTAAGGGCATCTGCCAATATATTGGCCTTGCTCGGGAGATACAACATGCTCATATCATAGTCCTTTAGCAATTCTAACCATCGTCTCTGCTGCAGGTTCAACTCTCTGAGTGAACACATATTGCAAACTGTTGTGGTCCATAAAGACATCAACATGAACACCGTACAAGTAATTTCTCCAGATTTTTAAGGCAAAAACTACTGCAGTTAGCTCAAGATCATGGGTCGGGTAATTCTTCTCATGCGGTTTCAATTGCTTGGAGGCATAGGCTATAACCTTACCTTTATTCATTAATACGCAACCCAAACCACTCTCGAGGCATCACAATACACCACAAAATCATCTACACCATTAGGTAGGGTTATCACAGGGGCTGAAGTGAGTTGAGTCTTCAACTCCTGAAAACTCTTCTCGCAAGAATATGAAAACTGGAATTTAACTTTCTTTTGGGTTAACCGGGTCAAAGGAGCAGCAATGGAGGAGAAACCCGCAACAAAACGATGATAGTAACTAGCTAGACCCAAGAAACTCCAAATGTTAGATGTGGAAATAGGTCTAGGCCAAATTTTCACAACTTCTACCTTTTGAGGATTAACTTGAATACCTTTAGAAGAAATAATATGACCCAGAAAGGCAACTGACCTTAGCCAAAATTCACACTTGCTAAAATTGGCAAACAACTAATGATATCTAAGGGTCTGCAAGACAATTCGGAGATGATCTGCATGGTCATTTCCATTTCGGGAGTATAGAAGGATATCATCTATGAACACAATAACAAACATATCCAGGTACTGTCTGAACACCCGATTCATAAGGTCCATAAAAGCTGCTGGGGCATTAGTTAGCCCGAAGGACATGACCAGGAATTCAAAATGACCATAACAAGTGCGTAAAAGCTATCTTTGGAATATCACACTCTCTGACTTTAAGTTGGTGATAACCAGATCTCAAATCTATTTTTGAGAAATAACTGGCGCCTTACAGCTGATCAAATAGGTCATCAATTCTAGGAAGAGGGTACTTGTTCTTGACTGTGACCTTGTTGATCTGACGATAGTCAATGCACATACACAATGAACCATTTTTCTTTTGCACGAATAGAATGTGTGTGCCCCAAGGAGACACACTGGGCCTTATAAAACCCTTATCAAAAAGATCTTTGAGTTTCTCCTTTAACTCCTTAAGTTCTGCAGGAGCCATACGATATGGAGAAATAAAAATAGGTTGCTTATCAGGAAGAAAATCAATCCCGAATTCTATCTCTCTATCGGGAGGTACCCCTGGGAGATCTTCCGGGAAAACATCAAGAAACTCATTGACAATACTAATAGACTGAATAGTCAGAGTAGTGTCTTTAACTCAAACTAATTAATAGATACAACCCTTGGATATCAATTTCCTGTCCTTAAGGTAGGATGTAAAATGACTCTTGGGAGCTACAGAACTTCCGGACCACTCAAAAACTGGATCGTTGGGAAACTAAAACTTGACTACACGGGTACGACAGTCTATAGATGCATAACAAGAGTGAAGCCAATCCATACCTAGAATAATATCAAAATCAACCATATCTAGCTCAATCAAGTGTGCAAACATGATTTTGTTAAGGACGGTGATAGGACACTTCTTATACACTTGCTTAGCGACAACAACTTCACCTACTGGGGTAGAAATTAGAAAAGGCTCAGGAATCTTTTCAGCACTGATTTTAAAATTCACAGCCACCAAAGGAGTCACATAAGAAAAACTTGATCTCGGGTCCATCAACACATACACATCGAAATGAAATACACGGAGCGTACCAGTAACAACATCTGGTGAATCCTCCTGCTCCTGGCGGGGGTAGTATAGCATAAAAACGATTCTAGTGTTGACCACTTTCAGTACTAGAAGAGGCACCCTGAGTAGGATTAGGACGGACTAAAGGGGCTGGAGCACTAATAGCCTGACTCTGGGGATGAACATCACGACTCCCCTGTCTAGCGTATGGGCAATCCCTGAATCAGTGGACCAACTTACCGCAACCAAAACAATGCCTCCAATTGACTAAGCACTCTCCAGGATGGTCCTTACCGTACTTCGTACATAGGGGAAGACGAGGTTTGTTACTCGCACTGTCCTGGGACTTGGACATAATAGGCCTATTACCCTTCTTCTGCCTAATTCTGAATGCAAGAGCACTGGCTGATGAAGGCACTGGCATAAGTGAACGGTTCTGGGACTGAGGGCGATTCCCTCCAAAAAATCTAGTCTGACCATACCCCTGCTGCTTTGATCTAACTCTCTTATTTGCCCTTACTTTATCTCTCTCCTTCACCTTGTCTGCTTCAATCTGTTGAGCATGAATCATTAGTCTTGAAAGGTCTATGTCCCTATTAAATATAGAGGATCTACACTCTTTCACAACATAACTAGATACTAGTTCTAGAATCCGCCATCATACTGGGAGCATACTTAGATAACTGGTTGAACTTATGATAATACTTCTTAACTGTCATGGGAACCTATCTCAAGTTCATAAATTCTTCTAGTTTTGCTTCTCTCAGCTTCGAGGGAAAGAATCTGTCTAAGAGAACGTCCTGGAATAACTGCCAAGTCATGGGAACGACATCCTCCCTTCTACTCTTCCTCCACATCTTCACCCAATCATAATCAATATGTTTCAAGCGATAGGAAGCTAGCTCCACACTTTCTTCCTTCGTTACACGCATAATTTGGGTGATCTTTTTCACCTCATCAAGATACATTTGTGGGTCCTCTCCTGTATTTGAGCCATAAAACTCTAGCGGATTCATTCGCATAAAATCACAAACCTGAGCTGCCACTAAATTACCTTTCTGCAAAGGTGGAACTGCGGCCTGAACATGGGTCTGAGCATTAGTGGTAACCGCCTGGGCTAGCTCTTGAAAAGCTGCCCGAAATTTAGCGTGGGACACCGTCTCACCTAAAGGATCAATGGGTTGAGGTAGTTTATTGTTTCTGTGTGCTCTACGAGAAGGCATTTTCTATCATAATAGAGCATGAATTAATAGTAGAGAGAAACAATTGTAGGCACGATAGACTTTTGAAGAAAGAAACAACTTTTCCTAAAACGTCCTATAGCCTCTTGCTCATAGATGTGGCGCGCTACACAACAATGATCAAAACTCTACGTAACGTGGCTCGTCAGACTCCCTAGGACACTTCAAACCTTAGGCTCTGATACCAAGCTTGTAACGCCCCAAGAACCTATCCCAAGATATCACACGGTGCTTAAGGCCACACGTGGCCTCAAGCTAACCCTCTAAGCCTGTCATCACTTTCACAACCCTCTATAACACAAATTATTTTAAAAAAATAGGAAAGAATAATCATGTCATGAGCATACTGTGATATGAATAAATACTGTCCTATATAAACAAAAGACTAAAAGTTCTGTACATACTAGTACTTTAGTCTGACAAAGCCTCTACTACAAAAGATTGAGGAGCCAGTGGGACAGATCCCCAACTGACTCGCCTGAACTGAAAAGAAATAACCATGTACTATAAAGGTAAAAATCAGGGACTTAAGTCCTCGAACCATGAGGACTCACCAACTGTAAAAATATAGATGGAGGTACTCAAAGATCACTGTCGTTGCTGAGACTGAGCACCTGAACCTACATCACGAGAAAATGTAGAACATAGAAGAGTATGGGAATCAGTACTTGGGTTTGTACTGAGTATGTGGTGGTGTATGCAATACTTTTAAACAATATCATAAATGTAAAATAAAGTCATGAATACTGACAATACTGACATTCTTTGCTTGAATTTCCTGAAACATAATTTCCATAAATCATCGATAATAACGCATGCTTCATAAGTCTCATAAATCATTGGACTCAACTCAAACTCTTTAACTCATGACTTAGAGTGACTCGGTAACTCAAGAAATGTAGACTATTATGGACTTGGGAGTTTCTTATAACCAACATAAACCATGTGAGCTACATGGAGTCCAACGTTTTGCCCTCCTAAGAAAGAAACCCAACATTGGTGGGAGCATTATACGCTTGCCAGGGAGTATAACCTCAAACTTATCTCTGTAATCACAAACTCGGCTGTTTGGCCCTCAAATATCAATCCTATGGTGGCATGTAGTTCTGGGGAAGTAGGATGCGCTGAACCCACACTTCCCACTAGGTGCTAAATAATCCTCCCAGACTTAGCTCAGAACGCATTAGGAAATCCACCTCAATCAACTCAAGGGTCTATCATGAAGACCCAAAGATAAATATTTCAAATCTGTAAATCATAAACATGTTGTGGATTCCTAACTCGACTCAAACTCAAAAAAGTCTTTCCCAACATCAAGTACACTTTCTTATAAAATCATATCAAGTATCAAAAGCTTCAATAAAACATCATAGGACTTATTCTTGACCCTTAAGCCCAATAACGATATATATTCAATACTCAATCTTCTCATGGAAAAGCATAACTCATGACACTTATCTTAAGTCACTTAGAAATCATCAATACATATTAACAAAATACAATTCATGGCATAAACTCTCAATTTAAGAAATATGATGGTAAAATAATCATAAATATCAAACTTAATCAACTCAAATCTCATAAATTATAAATAAAGAAATTTGGGTGTAAACCCACTTGCAAGGATCATGAAATTTCAATAGTAAAAATCAATTCTTTGGGACAAGAATGAAAGGATATTCTTGTTCAAGCCCCACATACCTTGATTATTATTCGGGATGAATAAACTTGCTATAGACTTCTTTTCCAACTTCTTGAGTTAGAGATCTTAATGTTCTTGACTTGAAAGTTTTAAATCTTGAACTAATTTATGAAAACCATGGCTTGATGTTGAGATGTTTAGACAATAATTGGATTGAATTTTGGAGAGAAACCCTAGAATTTTAGAGGATATGGAAGAGGAAAATGAGGATTTTCTCCCTCACTTGTATATATATAAAGGGTAAGGACGGGTGAAAAAGACCATAATACCCTTCAACAAATTCTAGAACTGGAGCCCGATTTTTGGCCCTGGCGCAATGCGCCAGGATCACGGTCCATCACTAGAATTGGATAATTGGGAAACTGCTCAGTGGTGCGATGCGGTGAAATTATATTTTCCACCTTGGTCATGACCTGGAAGGGCACCGCGACGCGGTGGAATCGCATTGGTTTACTGAAATTTGACAATTCTAAAATTGAGACTTGGTGTGACATGCCAATATCGTGGAGGCTCACTGGAAAATGACAATTGCCATTTTGGCTGGCTCCACGACGCGCTAAAGTGCCAGGTGGTACACTATCTCACTAAAATAGCTCTAACTCTTCACCCGAGTGTCGGATTTGGGCGAATTTGGTATCGATGGAAAGCTTATTCAATGCTCTATATGGAAAAAAGTAGAAATTAGAGAAATACAACATGGTATAAACATCAATCACTTTGAAAGTCATCGATGTTCACTCAGAAGGCAGATTTAGGCTCAAGAAATGATCGCGGTATTATAATATTATTCTTCGAATAATTCTACTATATAGTAACTAATATGAACTTATCATATTATGATTGTTAGAAATTTATGAATTTGCAATTAATAATTATAAATGAATATACCTGTTCTGGCAGATTTGATAATTCTGAGCTTTGTTCATCCATAGCTTTTGCTTAGAAATATATCTGATTTTATTAAATATTCAAAAGTTTTTTGTGTACAAAAGAGAAGACTTGCTTTCAACATATGAAAGTCTTGCCTTTAACTTAGCCGAATGGCTTACATATTTAAAAGAGGAAAAGAACTATTCCTACTTTACACGTTTTACATGTAAACTACATATCTTAAAAAAAAAGTCTTCCTTTTCAAAAGTAGAAAAGGACTAGGCTTCAGCTAAACTAGACTAGAGTAGACTTAAAGTATAAAAAGACAACTTTAATAATGGCACTAGGCAAAAAATTCTAACCTAATAAAGCTACACAATATCTCTACGTAAAGTAAAGTCAAGAAAACTATTCACATGTTGCTTTATATCTTGTCTTCTTTGTCTTTATTTTTTCATTATTGCTCCGCTGCTTTCTATTTTCTATCTATCTTTCAGCTGGCATTCTTATCTTTTTTTATTCTAGTTGAACTTCCGGGATAATATTATCTTCTCCATTACATCTCGAACATAAATGGTCTGGATATTTGTGTCCAATTAACTTGCAATATCTTGTTAATAATTCTTCTGAAATAAATTCCTTCCTAATTGCTCTTACAGTTAGTTGTTTTTCTGGATTGAGTAGTGTCAAAATCCATTGCTTGGTTCTTCGATATCTGACTGTCGTAGTTCTCTTGAATTTGAATAAATCATTTGATGATCTCTTGAATAATAACTCCATATAGGGTTTCCATTTAGGTAGTTATTTGCTAATTCTTGAACAATTGTAGATATGCTAATAATTCGTTTATTTGCATAATAATCATGTATCTCAACTTTAGGTATTTCTGGTTGTTGAACAATATCTTCTGGTATAATCATATTTCTGGTTAATCCTATTTTTACAACTTGTATAACTGGTTTAATTTCATCATATAATATCTCTGCTAGTGCATTATAACACTTTATAAAAAATAGATTTCCTTTGGTTATTTTCTTACAGGTGGCGAATGCTCTATATAATTCTGGTATAGTTGTTAGTTCATCTCCATCTTGGGTACTGTAACCCGAAGCATCACACTATGCTTGAGGCTACGAGTAGCCCCAAGCTAACCCTTTGAGCCATTTTCATTTAGTTCAACACAAATCAACGGGTTTTCCATAAATAACCCTCAAATATCAACAGAGTAATCATCATCCAAGAATAAAAGAATTTCAGAAAGATAACAAAATACAACTTATTAGTCAACTCCCAACATCTATACTAGTCTGACAAGCCTCTAAGAAAATCAATAAAACCAGCGAGCCATTGAGACATGCCCTAACTGACTCATACTCAGTTATCAAATGTGAAAATTTTTTATGAAACCAACATCAGACATCACGTCCTCGGAACATGAGGACTCACCACAACAGAGGATGTAGAACAGCGAGCCCGAAGAATCACTGTCGAACCTGGAACTGAGCACCAGAACCTACATTCCGAGAAAATGCAGCCCACATCCGAAGATGTGGGTCAATACCATGGAAAGGAACTGAGTATATGGGGGTGTATGCAGTTGTATAAACATCATCATCATAAATATTTATAAGAAATATGGAGGATGTATGAAAGAATCACATAGCCCGAAGAAAATTATCATAATAATGAGAGGATGAAATAAGTACAATAACACATGTGAGTCATCATATAATTTATCAATCACTTTCAGTTCATCAAGAATATCAATTCTCATAATGTAAATATCATTTAAATCTTTCAAAAGAATAACTTTCACGATTCCACTTTCAAATCACTTCACCATTCACCATAGACACAAGGATACACACACACACACTGAGAGATCCTATAACCGACATAAACCATGTGAGCTACATGGAGTCCAACGTACAACCCACGTTGGGGAGAGCCGTTCTATCCTTTCCATCGGAGTAGGACTATCGATATCAAATCCACACAAACTAGTGATCACTATATAAATCAGCCTCAGGCTCACTCCTACGGGGGCACATAGTTCTAGGGAAGTAAGGTCGTTTTATACCTCCCACTTGGTGCTAAAGATTTCTCCCGGACTTAGCTCAGATCATTTCAAAGACAATCCATAACAAAACAATTTCAGTAATATATAAATATACATCGGGAGCCATCATACTTCCCATCTATCAAAATCAATCACGTTGTGGATTTCTTTTACACTCGAGTTCAAAACAACTCCATTAAGACCAAAAGGTTAAATCATTTAAAATATCTCAAATATTCAACATCAACGTGCTTATAACACACACTTTCTAAAAAAAACACAATTTCCAATGGGGATTCACGACCCAAATATCAAAATCATGATAAATATCGTTCAAGATTCATGCTTTATATCTCTACACATGTAAATTCATCTTTTAAAATCATAAACATCAAGATTTCATAATAATCATCATAAGATATGGGTTCATGCTTCAAATTCGTAAAAATCAAATAAAAATCATGCCTTTGTAAAGAAAATTACTTTTGGGCACAAGAACGAAAGAGAGTTCTTGTTGAAAAATCCCACATACCTTGAATGATGAACTTTAGATAGATACTCATTTTTGAGATGTTAATCGTGCCTTTGAATGATGGTTCTTGGAGTTCTTGAACTAGAAACTTGGAATCTTGAATAAATTTGCAGAATTAATGGTGAACTTTGGAGGTTCTTGAAGTTGGATGTAGGAGCTTAGGGTTTTCTTTTTGAGGGAATTTGATGAAATATAACATATAATGCTTCTAATACGCTTTAATATAGGGGTTGGATGGATTTTGGGTGAGGGAGAATGACCAAAACACCCCTAAAAATCAAATAATTCTCGAATCTGTCCTTTGGTGGACTGTTTTGATAGTCTGAAGTATATCAACCATAACGTTTTACTCCGATATCCAAATTTGATGAAACCAATTTCATTAGAAAGAGGACTCTCATATATTTCCGTTGATATATATTTTCTCACCCAGATCATTGTGTACGAGTAGTTATGATCATTTGAAGTTTACGCAAAAATTCGCTTTTGGTAGGCTGAAGTAGATCGACCATAAATTTTTTCTCTGATAGGAAAATTGGATGAAACAAATTTCATTGGAAAGAGGACTCGCAGAACTTTCCGTTGATATATAGTAGATCACCCAAATCATTATGTACAAGGATTTACACACAAAATCATTATTTACACACAAAATTTCAACAAAAAATTTCCCGTGGTATTACATCATCCCCCCCGGGAAACATTCGTCAGCAAATGACGTTAGACATGCCAAGATTAGATAGGGAATAGAGCATACAGCTGAAACCATTCGTTGGACTCATTACCACATCGTTTCTCACTTCGAATTTAACATAGAATGCATAAATTCAAGAAACTACAGCTGAACACATAATAAATGACAGCTGAACTGCTGCAACTTTTAACAAAAGTGCATGATTTAGGAAAGAACAGTACCTTCAGCTTGATCGGAGTTCGCGGAAAATAGGTGCGGGTACTTGAATCGCATACCCGCCTCAGTTTCCCAAGTTGCACCCTCAACAGATCGGTTTCGCCACAACTCCTTGACCAAGGGAACTTCTTTGTTCCTTAGTCTTAGGACACTGAAATCAAGAATCTCATCAAAAGAAAGATTTTCTTGAATGTCAGCACTCACAGAAGAATCCACTACCACAGCATCGCTAATATGCTTTCTAAGCATGGAGACACGGACTTTTGGATGAACAGAGGACAACTCAGAAGGCAACTCGACCTCATAAGCTACCTTACCAACACGGCTAAGAATTTTGTAAGGACCAACATAATGGGGACTAAGCTTCCCCTTCCTTCCGAATCTCTTCACCCCCCCCCTATGGGTGAAATTTTCAGATACACTAGGTCACCAACTTCAAACTCAAGGTCTCTCCTTCTAATATCCGCATATAACTTTTGACGACTCTGCGCAGTTTTCAACCTTTCCCTAATCAACTTAACTTTTTCCATAGCCTCAAATACCAAATCAGGACCACTCACAGCCGCTTCACCCACCTCGAACCAACCTATGGGTGATCTACACTTCCTCTCATATAAGGCTTCAAACGGAACCATGCCAATACTAGAGTGGGAACTGTTATTGTAAGCAAACTCTATCAACGGTAAGTGATCATCCTAACTTCCCTTAAAGTCAAGTGCACAAGCTCTCAACATATCCTCTAAGGTCTGGATGGTCCGCTCAGCCTGACCATCGGTCTGGGGATGAAAAGCAGAACTCAAAAGCACTTGGGTACCAAGACCCTTCCGAAAAGCTTTCCAAAATTGCGAAGTGAACTGTGTACCCCTATTCGAAATGATAGACAATGGAACTCCATGCAGTCTGACTAGCTCTCGAATATACAATCTAGCGTAATCCTCAGCAGTATATGAAGTATGAACAGGCAAGAAATGAGCATACTTAGTCAACCTATCAATCACAACCCAAATGGAATCATGATGGCGTCGGGAAGGAGGTAAACCAATCACGAAGTCCATATTTATCTCTTCCCACTTCCAGGTAGGAATACTAAACTGTTGCATCATACCACCAGGTCTTTGGTGTTCAACCTTAACCTGTTGGCATGTTTCACACTTAGCTATAAAAGCTGCTATATCTTTTTTCATGCCACTCCACCAATAGATTTCCCACAATACTCGGTACATCTTTGTGGCACCAGGATGAATAGAATATCGTGCCCCGTTTCAGCCATAATCCTCTGTCTCAGATCATCAACACTCGGGACACACCATCTCCCCCTTGGGAGAAAACCTCTACTTTTTGGTCCTTGACTGACTCCTTTAGTCTGACCAAACTAGCATCCAAGTATTGCTTTTCCTTCACTTCCGAAACCAAGGAGGATTCGGAACTACTCTGAACCCCTATACTACCTTCAGCAGAGTCAAATAACCTAACCCCCAATCTAGCCAAACAATGTACATCACGAGCCAACTCTTTATTACCTTCTACCACATGCGAAACACTACCTAAGGAAACTCTACTTAGGGCATCCGCCACAACATTGGCCTTGCCCGGATGGTACAACACACTTATATCATAGTCCTTTAACAATTCTAACCATCGTGTCTGCCTAAGATTCAATTCTCTCTGGGTAAACACATACTGCAGACTCTTATGGTCAGTGAAAACATCAACATGGACACCATACAAATAGTGTCTACAGATTTTCAAAGCAAACACAACAGCAGCCAACTTAAGGTCATAGGTGGGGTAATTTTTCTCATGGGGTTTCAACTGTCTAGAAGCATAAGCTATCACCTTACCCTTCTGCATCAATACGCAACCCAACCCAACTCTCGAAGCATCACAGTACACCACAAAACCATCAACACCATCAAGCAAAGTCAAAACAGGGGATGAAGTGAGTCGAGTCTTCAACTCCTGAAAACTCTTCTCACAAGATTCGGACCACAAGAACTTCACTTTCTTTTGGGTCAACCGAGTCATAGGAGACGCTATAGAGGAGAAACCCTCAACAAAACGGCGGTAATAGCTAGCTAAACCCAAGAAACTTCGGATATCAGTTGGAGAAATAGGTCTAGGCCAATTTCTAACAGCTTCGGTCTTTTGGGGATCAACTCTAATACCCTCGGAAGAAATGATATGACCCAGAAAAGCAACTGACCTTAGCCAAAACTCACACTTACTGAACTTTGCAAACAACTTGTGATCTCTAAGGGTTTGCAAGACAGTTCGGAGATGATCAGAGTGTTCATCCTCACTACGGGAGTACACCAGTATACCATCGATGAACATTATGACAAACATTCAGATATGGTCTGAACACTCGATTCATGAGGTCCATGAAAGCTACTGAGGCATTAGTTAACCCGAAAGACATAACAAGAAACTCAAAATGGCCATAACGAGTTTGGGAAGCGGTTTTCGGGATGTCACACTCCCTTACTTTGAGTTGATGATAGCCGGAATGAAGGTCTATCTTTGAGAAATAACTTGCACCTTGCAATTTGTCAAACAAATCATCTATTCTCGGAAGGGGGTACTTATTTTTTATGGTGACTTTATTCAGTTGGCGATAATCAATGCACATACGCAAAGAGCCATCTCTCTTTCTCACAAACAACACAGGAGCAACCCAAGGAGAAACAATGGGCCTTATGAAACCCTTATCTAGTAGATCTTTGAGTTGCTCTTTCAACTCCTTAAGTTTTGCAGGGGCCATACAGTAAGGAGGAATAGAAATGGGTTGAGTATCGAGAAGAAGATCAATCTCGAACTCTATCTCTCTATCAGGAGGTATTCCTGGGAGATCATCCGAAAAAACATAAGAAAACTCATTGACGACGTTAACAGACTGGAGAGTTGGAGTCTCAGACTTAGTGTCTTTGACTCTAACCAAATAGTAAATACACCCCTTGGAAACAAGCTTTCTAGCTTTGAGATAAGAGATAAAATGACTCTTGGGTGACACAGAATTTCTAGACCACTCAAACACGTATGCACCCTGAAACTGAAACTTGACCACTCGGGTCCGACAATCAATAGAGGCATAAGAAGAATACAGCCAGTCCATACCCAAAATCACATCAAAATCTGCCATGTCTAACTCTATCAGATCAGCCAACAAGACTCTATGAAGAACAGTAATAGGAAATTTTTTATACACTTTCTAGGCAACAATTAAATCACCCACTAGGGTATAAACTAGGATAGGCTCAGGAATAATCTCACAACTCATTTCAAAATTCACAACAATCAAAGGTGTAACACATGAGAAACTGAATCTAGGATCCAACAACGCATACACATCAAACTGAAATGTACGAAGCATACCAGTAACAACATCGGGAGAGTTCTCCTGTTCCTGGCGGAATGGTAAAGCATAGAATCTATTCTGGCGCTACCCGCCGGCATTGCTAGAAGAGGCGCCCTGAGGTGGGGCTGGGCGAGTCGCTGGAACTGGAGCACTAACAGGCTGAGTCAGGGTCTGAGGGCGATAGTCACGATGCCCTTGTCCATCCTATGGAAAATCTCTAACTCTATGACCCATGTCACCACATCAAAAACAACCCCTCTTCTCACCCGAACACTCACACGAATGAGCCTTGCCACACTTAGGACATAGGGGACGATTTGGCTTACTGCCAGCACTGTACTGGGACCTGGATGCATATGACCTGCTACCTTGCTCTTGCCTACCTCTAGGCATGGGAGCACTAGAAGATGACGGTGCTGACATAGACGAATGATCCTGATACAGAGGGTGACTCCCTCCCTGCGATCTAGTCTGACCCTGTTTGTGCTGCTCCGACTTAGCTCTCTTATTCCCTCTTATTCTATCTCTCTCCTTAATCTTGTCTGCCTCAATCTGTTGGGCATGAGTCATCAGCCTAGAAAGATTCATCTCACTATTCAGCATAGTAGACCTACACTCCTTAACCACATAACTAGACACTCCAGTCACAAATTTACTCATACTAGCCCGATTATCAGCCACTAAGTCAGGAGCATACTTGGCCAATTGATTGAACTTTAGACAGTACTCCCTAGTAGTCATAGAGCCTTGTCGCAAGTTCATAAACTCTTCCACCTTCGCCTCCCTCATCTCCAAAGGGAAAAACTTCTCTCGGAATGCATCCTGGAACTTTTGCCAAGTTGTAGGGACAGCTCCCTCACCTCTACCTTTCCTCCAAAGAACAACCCAGTCATAAGCAATGTCTTTCAACTTATACGCAGCCAACTCCACACTATGTTCCTCAGATACATGCATCACCTGAGTAATCTTCTGCACCTCCTCTAAAAACAACCGTGGATCCTCATCAGACTTGGACCAATAGAATTTCGGTGGATTCATCTGTATGAAGTCACGGATCCTAGTAGCAGCTGAATCACCTCCCTGTTGCTGCTGTGGAGCCGGGGCCGGGTTGGCCTGAACATTTACAGTAACAGCTTGGGCCAGCGCCTGAGAGGCTTCCTGAAATTTAGCATGTGACACATTTTCATTCAATGGGTCAGTGGGTTGAGGTTGCTAACCATCATTATTTATTCTCGCTCGACGTGGAGGCATATTTCTGAAAGAGGAGAGCACGAATCAATAGAAGAGAGAGACACTTTAAGCACGATAGACTTCTGAAAGAAAGAATCACAGTTTTTCCTAAAACATCTTGTATCCTCTTGCTCATAGATATGGCGCGCTACACATCGATGATCAAGACTCTACTTAACGCGGCTTGTCAGACTCCCTAGGACACCGTAAAACCTTAGGCTTTGATACCAAGTTTGTAACGCCCTGGAAAATGGGTCCCGGAGCATCACACGATGCTTGAGGCTACGAGTAGCACCAACCTAACCCTTTGAGCTATTTTCATTCAGTTCAACACAAATCAGCGGGGTTTCCGTAAATAACCCTCAAATATCAACAGAGTAATCATCATCCAAGAATAAAAGAATTTCAGAAAGATAACAAAATATGACTTATTAGTCAACTCCCAACATCTATACTAGTCTGACAAGCCTCTAAGAAAATCAATAAAACTAGTGAGCCATTGAGACATGCCCCAACTGACTCATACTCAGTTATCAAATGTGAAAAAATTTCGTGAAACCAACATCAAACATCACGTCCTCAGAACATGAGGACTCACCACAATAGAGGATATAGAACAGCGTGCCCGAAGAATCACTGTCAAACCTGGAACTGAGCACCTGAACCTATATTCCGAGAAAATACAGCCCACATCCAAAGATGTGGGTCAGTACCATGGAAAGGAATCGAATATATGGGTGTGTGTGCAGTTGTATAAACATCATCATCATAAATATTTGTAAGAAATATACAGGATTTATGAAAGATTCACATAGCCCAAAGAAAATCATCATAATCATGAGAGGATAAAATAAGTACAATAACATATGTGAGTCATCATATAATTTGTCAATCACTTTTAGTTCATCAAGAATATCAATTCTCATAATGTAAATATCATTTAAATCTTTTGAAAGAATAACTTTCACAATTTCATTTTCAAATCACTTCACCATTCACCATAGACACAAGGAAACACACACACATTGGGAGATCCTAAAATCGACATAAACCATGTGAGCTACATGGAGTCCAATGTACAACCCACGTTGTAGAGAGCCGTCCTATCCTTTCCATCAGAGTAGGACTATCGATATCAAATCCGCACAAACTAGTGATCACTATATAAATCAGCCTTAGGCTCACTCCTATGATAACACGTAGTTCTAGGGAAGTAAGGTCGCTTTATACCTCCCACTCGGTGCTAAAGATTTCTCCCGAACTTAGCTCAGATCATTTCAAAGACAATCCACAACAAAACAATTTCAGTAATATATAAATATATATCGGGAGCCATCATGCTTCCCATCTTTCAAAATCAACCACATTGTGGATTTCTTTCACACTCGAGTTCAAAACAACTCCATTAAGACCAAAAGGTCAAATCATTCCAAATATCTCAAATATTCAACATCAACGTGTTTATAACACACACTTTCACAAAAAAAAACACAATTTCCAATAGGGATTCATGACCCAAATATCAAAAACATGATAAATATCATTCAAGATTCATGCTTTATATCTCCACACATGTAAATTCGTCTTTTAAAATCATAAACATCAAGATTTCATAATAATCATCATAAGATATGGGTTCATGCTTCAAATTCATAAAAATCAAATAAAAATCATGCCTTTGTAAAGAAAACTACTTTTGGGCACAAGAACGAAAGAGAGTTCTTGTTGAAAAACCCCACATACCTTGAGTGATTAACTTTAGATTGATAATCATTTTTGAGATGTTAATCGTGCCTTTGAATGATGGTTCTTGGAGTTCTTGAACTAGGAACTTGGAATCTTGAATAAATTTGCAGAATTAATGGTGAACTTTGGAGGTTCTTGAAGTTGGATGTAGGAGCTTAGGATTTTCTTTTTGAGGGAATTTGATGAAATATAACATATAATGCTTCTAATAGGCTTTAATATAGGGTTTGGACGGATTTTGGGTAAGGAGGAATGACCAAAACGCCCCTAAAAATCAAATAATTCTCGAATCTGTCCTTTGGTGGACTGTTTTGATAGTCTGAAGTAGATCAACCATAACTTTTTACTCCGATATTCAATTTGGATGAAACCAATTTCATTACAAAGAGGACTCTCATATATTTCCGTTTATATATAGTATCTCACCCAGATCATTGTGTACGAGGAGTTATGATCGTTTGAATTTGATCCAAAATTCACTTTTGATAGGCTGAAGTAGATCGACCACAACCTTTTGCTTCGAAAGACAAATTGGATGAAACCAATTTCATTGGAAAGAGGACTCGCAGAGATTTACGTTGATATATAGTAGATCACCCAGATCATTATGTACAAGTAGTTATTATTGTTTAAAGTTGGATCAAAAATACGTCAGGCCTTAGTACTTTTTCCTGCACGTTTTACTATTCACTACTATTCACGGTTCGATCGGAATGTTCATAACTCGTCGCTCGGGTGTACGTTTTGGATGATCCACATATCGTTGGAAAGATTATTTGATACTCTACGCAATGATGGGTCATAATCTAAGACATTCAGCACGGAAAATTTATAATTCATTCTAGAAGATAAAACCCAACACGTTTACGCACAAAATTTCAACAAAAAATGTCCCGGGGTATTACAGGTATATATGATATTTAATAATTCATAACTGAAACAAGTCTTAACTAAGCTAGGGTTGGTTTTCAGTAATGCGATTAACTTGTTGTAACCTTGTAATTTTTGGGTTATATAGTTTGTGTTTAGTTCTTGGATATTTATATCTTTGGGGTTAAGGTTTAGATAAGTTTGTATTTCGTGGATATTTTCTATGTATGCTCGAGTTATATGGTTATAGGATTTTCTATCTTGATTTAAACTTTCTCGATATATGGTAGTTTGTGGGGGTATGAACAAGGGCCTTTTTGTATTTTTGGTATAAATGGTTTTTCAAATATCTTATTCAAGTTCATGTTCTGATATCTTTGTCCACTAACTCATTTGCTCGTACCTGCAATTGTAGATTGATAAACGTTATGGGTTTTATGGAGTTTCCCACCGTCTCCTTTTAGCTCTAGAATTTTGATGTCTTCCGATCGACATAGATCTGGATACTGCTGAGTTATCTGATTCATAGCTTTAGACTTCAGTTTAACTTCATTAGTCTTTAGCCTTTTTATTTCATTACCCATACTGTCCACTTTCATTAAAAGCGTAGTTAGGGTTTTGAGTATATTTTCTAAAGCATCATCTTCTATTATATCAGTCTTTGTAGCTTTGTCTTGATATGTAATCTGCAATGACATTCTTGTTAGTTTTGATTACTTCAATTGTAAATGTAAAATTTAATATATTTAATACTAGTCTCAGATTTCTTTTGTTGTAACTGAATTTTGTATTTTTTTTGTTAACCACCAACGTACCTGCGTATTATCTGTTCGTACAATAAACTTGTTATATACAATATATGGCTCAAATGCTAATAAACATTAATATAATGAACATAATTCTTTTCTATTTATATTCCATTTTATCTCTGTTTCATTAAACGTGCCTGAGTAGTATCTACAATGATGTTCTAATATTTCTTCTTCATATCTATATTTAAGTACTCCTCCATAACTATATTCACTTGCATCTGCTTCTACTATGTATGTAAATTTTTTATTTTTGTCTGGGAATTGTAATTTTGGTAATTCTTTAGAAAGTATTTTTATTTTCTGAACTTGTTTTTTATCTTCTTCGTTGTAATTATACTCTACATCCTTTTTTATTTTTCCCGTAATGGCTTTAGGTTTTCTGCTAATTTTGGTATATATTCTCTTACTTGGTTTACTAATCCTAAAAATGATTGTAATTTCTTTTTTGTATCTAATTCTTCTTTTGAATTTATTATTTTTTGTACTATATGTTGTTGCATTTTTACTCCGCTTTTATCTATTTGTATTCCTAAAAATTCTATCTGTTTTTTTCATAATTTCACCTTTTTCTCACTTAAACTTATTCCCGATTTTTCTATTATATCTGTAAATAATTCTAATAATTTAAATGTTCCTCTTTAGTTTTTGTATATAATAGTATATCATCTATGTATACTATACAATTAGGTAGTTGTTTAAAATAACTATCCTTAAAGTGTTGGTATCTACCTGGTGCATTTTTATATCCAAATGGTAATACATTCCATTCATAAAATCCTTGTGGTATTGTAAATGCAATTAACTTTTTAGATTCTTCTTCTAACTTTAAATGGTAAAATCTTAATTTATAATCAAATTTACTAAAGTAATTATATCCTTGTATTTATCTTATTTTTAATATCTTATTTGGTATTGGATAATTATATGTCATAGTTTTTGCATTTAGGTTTCTACAATCAATAACCATTCTACTTTTTCCTCTTTTTTGTTCACTATGTTTATTTACTATAAATGCTGGACTATTGTGTTTACTATTACTTTTTTGTATATATTGTTTTTCTAATAATTCATCTATATGCATTTTAAATTGTTTTAAGTCATCAAAGTTATATGTTAATGGTTTCTGGGTTATTATGCTATTTTTATCTATTAGCTCAATTTTTACAGTAGTTTTATATTTTTCCCATCCTTTTAATGGATCTTCACTGTATAATTATCTTGATTTTTTCTTTATTATTTCTACCTTATATATTGAAAATATAGTCATTTCTTCTTTATTTATTGAAAATATAACTAGTTCTATTGTGTCTTTGATATTTTTTTTATTTTCTAATTTTTGTGTGATTTTTTCACTTTCTTTTATCCAATCTGTTTTCTTTCTTTTTTATTAATAACTCTTTTTGCTCTTACCTTTTTTTACGTGGTGTTGTAAACCACCAGTGTGTTCTAGTTATTATATGTGGGTATAATTTATCTAAAAATGGCATTCCTAAACTCATTTCTTTTGATGTTAGTTCATAATTATAGATTTCTTCTATTGTTAATATCTTATCTCATACTTGTATTTTTACATTTCTAGCTTTATAAGTAATTAAGCTTCCTTCATTATTAAATCCTCTAACTATTATTGGTGTTTTAATTTATCCCAATTACTATTTGGTAAACAATTATATCTAAATAAATTGGCTTCTGCTCCCGTATCTAGCATAGGTGTATAATATCTGTTGTAATATCCTTCTAGTATTATCTTTATTAATACATATATTTTCATATCATGTCAAAGTTCTTTTTATTAATAATTTTTCTTTATTATATGTTATGGTTAATTGTGTATGTTCTATATTATATGATTTTACTTGTTCTAACCATTTTATTCCTAATATTATGTCTGTTTTTTGTATATCTTCTTTTATTTCAAATTATGGTTTTTAAATTTAACTAAAGAAAGTAAAAAGGTATTAAGAGATGATAAAAAGATGGAAGGAACAACAGTAACTAAACTAAAACCTATAGACATATTGAAAAAACTTGAAATAGCTATAAGAGATGAATTTAGCAGTATGACAACAGCCGAAGAAGAACAAAATAAAGAAAAAGATATAAATAGAAACTTAATGTTAAAACTAGCAATATGTAATATGTGTTATATAGATGAATATACGTGCGCATTTAAAGAATACTACTATAAAGGAACATATAATACAAAAGAAGGTAAAGAAGTAAGAATATTATATTTTAGTAAATTACCTGAACCATTTAGTTCAAAAATAATAAAGAGTTGGTATGAAGCAAACATAGTAGATACTCTAGGAGCAAGAATAAAATTTCTACAACAATGCTATAGAAATTTATGTGAAAAATTCAGAGAAGAAATGAAAATGAAAAAAACATTAATAAAAAATTTAGCATGTTGCAAAGATAAAATAGTACCTCAATTTGGATGTGAAGAAAAATTTTATAAGAAAAGAAAAAGATATAAGAAATATACTAAATACAAAAAATCAAAATATAAGTATAAGAAACCAAGAAAAAAATATTATGTAAAAAATTATAAATATAAAAGACCATATAGGAGATAGAAATTTATAAAAGAATGTACTAGTTACAATTGTGGCAAATTAGAACATTAAGCTAGAGATTGTAAAATGCCTAAAGACCCAAAAAAGAAACAAATGTCAGAAATAAAGATAGAACATTCAGAATATATGCAAATAGATTATATAGATTATAAAAGACCATTTGATTGTAAATCAGGATTTTACCATTTAAAGTTAGAAGAAGAATCTAAAAAGTTAACTGCATTTACAGTACCACAAGCATTTTATGAATGGAATGTGTTACCATTTGGATATAAAAATGCACCAGGTAGATACCAACACTTTATGGATAGTTATTTTAAACAACTACCTAATTGTATAGTATACATAGATGATATACTATTATATACAAAAACTAAAGAGGGACATTTAAAATTATTAGAACTATTTACAGATATAATAGAAAAATCAGGAATAAGTTTAAGTGAAAAGAAAGCTAAAATTATGAAAAACCAGATAGAATTTTTAGGAATACAAATAGATAAAACCGGAGTAAAAATGCAACAACATATAGTACAAAAAATAATAAATTCAAAAGAAGAATTAGATACAAAAAAGAAATTACAATCATTTTTAAGATTAGTAAACCAAGTAAGAGAATATATACCAAAATTAGCAGAAAACCTAAAACCATTACAGAAAAAATTTAAAAAGGATATAGAATATAATTAAAATGAAGAAGATAAAAAACAAGTTCAGAAAATAAAATTACTTTGTAAAGAATTACCAAAATTACAATTTCCAAATGAAAATAAAAAATTTACATATATAGTAGAAGCAAATGCAAGTGAATATAGTTATGATGGAGTACTTAAATATAGATATGAAGACGAAAAATTAGAACATCATTGTAGATACTACTTAGGCACGTTTAATGAAACAGAGATAAAATGGAAAATATATAGAAAAGAATTATGTTCATTATATAAATATTTATTAGTATTTGAGCTATATATTGTATATAACAAGTTTATTGTACGAACAGATAATACGCAGGTACGTTGGTGGTTAACAAAGAAAATACAAAATTCAGTTTCAACAAAGGAAATTCGGAGTCTAGTATTAAATTTTACATTTACAATTGAAGTAATCAAAACTAACAATAATGTCATTGAAGATTACATATCAAGACAAAGTTACACAGACTGATATAATAGAAGATGATGTTTTAGAAAAGATACTTAAAACCCTAACTACGCTTTCAGTGAAAGTGGACAGTATGGGTAATGAAATAGAAAAGATAAAGACTAATGAAGTTAAAATGAAGTCTGAAGCTATGACTCAGATAGCTCAGCAGTGTGCAGAGCTATGTCGATCGGAAGACAATAAAATTCCAGAGCTAAAAGGAGACTTTGGGACACTCTATAAAACCCATAACGTTTATCAATCTACAATTTCAAGTATAAGCAAATGAGTTAGTGGACAAAGATATCATAACATGAACATGAATAATATATTTGAAAAACCATTTATACCCAAAACATAAAAAGACCCCTTGTTCATACCTCCACAAACTACCACATATCGAGAAAGTTTAAACCAAGATAAAAAAGCCTATAACTATATAACTCGAGCATACATAGAAAATATCCACAAAATACAGACTTATCTAAACCTTAAACACAGAGCTACAAATATCCAAGAACCAAACTCAAACTATATAACCCAAAAATTACAAGGTTACAACAAGTTAATCGTATTACCGAAAACCAACCTAAGCTTAGTTAAAACTTGTTTCAGTTATGGATTATTAAATACTGTATATACCCAAGATGGAGATGAACTAACAACTATACCAGAATTATATAGAGCATTCACTACCTATAAGAAAATAACCAAAGGAAATCTATTTTTTATAAAGTGTTATACTGCACCAGCAAAGATATTATATGACGAGATCAAACCAGTTATACAAGTTGTAAAAATAGGATTAACCAGAGATATGATTATACCGAAAGATATTGTTCGACATCCAGAAATACCTAAAGTTGAGATACCTAATTTTTATATAAATAAACGAATTATTAGAATATCTACAATTGTTCAAGAATTAGCAAATAATTATATCAATGGAAACCCTATATGGAGCTATTATTCAAGAGATCATCAAATGATTTATGCAAATTCAAGGGAACTACGAAAGTCAGATATAGAAGAAACTAGACAATGGATTTTGACACTACTCAATCCAGAAAAATAACCAACTGTAAGAGCAATTAGGAAGGAATTTATTTCAGAAGCATTATTAACAAGATATTGCAAAATGATAGGACACAAATATCCAGACCATTTATGTTTGAGATGTAATGGAGAAGATAATATTATCCCAGAAGTTCAACTAGAAAAAAAGAAGATAAGAACGAAGAAGGACAACAGAAAGATACACAACAAAAGATAATAACGAAGAAGGACAGATGGAAAAATAAAGACAAGAAGACAAAAGTATTAAAGTTAAAAAAGCAAAATATAACTTATCAAGCTAAGTTTTTAACATGTGAATTGTAAGAATACGTAAATTATTGGTATAGTTTTTGACTCTCTGACAAAGCCATTATTAGTCTAGTATTAGGCATTAAATAGTTTTTCATCTTTTTATACTTTAAGTCCTTTTCTAATTTTGAAAAGGAAGACTTTTTGTAAAAGTAGGAATAGTATATAGTTTACGTGTAAAGTAGGAATTGTAAATAGTTTACACGTTTTTCACCCTTTTAGAGATTATAAATATGTAAGCCATCCGGCTAAGTTAAGGCAAGGCTTTCATGTGTTGAAAGAAAGCCTTCTCTTTTGTACACCAAAAACTTTTGAATATTTAATAAAATCAGATATATTTCTAAGGAAAAGCTATGTATGAACAAATCCTAGAATTATCAAATCTACTAGAATAGGTATATTCATTTATAATTATGAATAGCTAAATTCATAAATTCCTAACAATCATAATATGATAAATTAAGTTCATGTTAGTTACTATATAGTAGAATTATTCGAAAAATAATATGTTACAAAGTTTATTAGCAAAGAGGAAAAGGAGAAAAATTTCTAAGGACGATGCCATCCTAAAGGTGAAACTGGTGAGGCAAGAAAGCCGTGATAGGGGAGTAACCATTGTAGAGGTGCTATTTAAGGGAAAATTATCCAAATTACTATGCTAATAGTGACAGAGTAACATAATTATTTAAGAATAATCTAGTACATAGTGATCTAAGATGATCATATTTTGTTATGTATATGGTTGAAAGGAATATTTTGAAAATAGCATCATATGAAAAAGAATGACTACCTACTTATCCGAAGAAATGATAGATAAATTCAAAATACTTGTTTTGTATGTATTTAAGGATATAGAAATAGTAGATATAAGAAAGATCATATGGAAAAAAATATTTGATAAATATACTATGACTAGAATAAATTACATACCACACCTACCTACCTACTCCTACATATACCTACATGCCAAACCTATTAGAAAATGGATATAAAAAATATACAATTAATAAAAAAGATAATGAAAAAAAATTTAGAAGAATACATGAGAACTAAAAATATAAAATATATAGAATACCTTAACGAAAATATGAAAGAATTAAAAAGATTAAAACAAACAACTAAAGAATATTATGAAAAAGCAAATGACAGATATCTTTAAAATACTTGTTTTATATTTACTTAGAGATATAGAAATTATAGACATAAAGAACATAATATGGGAAAAGATATGGAATTTTGAGGATGAAGATGAAGAGTTATTAAGTTCTATAGAAAACCTACACTTATATAATGATAGCTACTGCTCATATTTAGATAGTTATTATTCAGATGGATATTATACAGATTAAAAATGTTAGAGAAAAACAAAGTTGGCTATACGAAGAAATTAATTATAGAAACCAGCTTAGAAGAGGAAGAAAACAATTAAAAGAAAGATAAATTTGGATAGATAAAACCATAAAACAACTAGAGTTAAAAGATGGTTTAGAATATGATTTAGACATAGAATTATTTATAGAAGAAAAAGACAGGATAATTAACGAAATAGACAACCTAGAATTTAATATCAGATATAGTACAATTAGAATAAATTATTACAAAGAAATTTGCAGTATTACAACTACTTTAAGATAAAATTATAAACTACGAATACTTAGAATATTGGAGAAAAAGATACGGAGGTAATAAGATTAACAAAAAGAATCTACTTGACTATCTAAAAACTAAAAATATGGAACACATAGAATACCTTAAAAATAATATAGAAGAATTAATAAGGTTAAAACAAAAAACTAAAGAATATTATAACTTAGCATTTCAATTAACATGATAAAACTAGTAAGTACTAGTTATCTACTAATCCATGTACAAGTTATCCACGCAAGTTACCCGCGCATAGATCACAATAGCTTGTCCATATTTAATTATGGCTGTAAACCACTATCAGGGGGTTCTTGGACAAAGTTGAGTACTCTTGAAATCAACAAGCCCACTTTTACATTCTCCAAAATTATGAGGAAGTCATACCTTGGATTGAGTAAGATATATTTTACCCTTACATCATTTTTTTTATAAATAGTCAACAAATGTGTTGTAATTTTTAATTTATTTTTCAAATGTTCACAATCCATAGGGAACATTTAGATATATTAACAAAGGAGAATAATAGAAACATATCCAAGAGACACAAGGAGGAATTTTCTTCGTGGTTTGAAGAAAAGGTAAACTCTATCATTTGATGGTTCGTAAATTTATTTTTTAAAATTAACATTAACGTTTATGATTTTGTAACTAAAATATTACAGGTGGTACGGTTAATAAATAATGGTGATAACCGAATTACTGAAGAATTACTATTTTTGGCAAGACCTTCGGACCCTCGTGTTATTAGTCATAATAGATATATCTTGAATAGTTCTTGATTTTGAACAGTGACATCTGAGTTAGGTTTGAAAACTCAAAATAGTGGTGTGATCCTGAAGGGTGATGAACATACAGGAAATGTTGACTATTTTGGAAAGATAAAAAGAATTTTATAGATTCAATATATGAGCAATAAATCAGTTATATTATTTCAATGTGATTGGTTTGAAGTTCCCCCTCAAGGTCGTACTCAAAGTAGAGGTTACAAACAAGATGCATATGGATTCGTATCTGTAGATATAACGCGACTCCATTACATAAGTGATCCACTTATACTAGGATCACATGCTTGATTAGTGTACTATGTTAAACATGGCCAAAGTGAGAAATGGCATGTAGTGATAAGAGTAAGACCACAAAATTTATATGATGTTCCCGAACAATAAGATAAAATAGAACCATTTCAACTGATTGACTTATTTGAAAGAGGCGAAGCAAATCCACAAGTGGAGTTAGACAATGATAATAGTAGAATACAAAGAGAAGATATTGATGAGTGGGTGTTGAAGCACCTTCTCTCAATAGCGAGGAAACAGTAGACTTAATAGGTGTAGATGAGTCTGATAATAAAGACCTGGATAACTTCATTGACTCTGCTGCAAATGAAAAAAATACTGAACATGATGAAGTCGAGGACTACGATTGGATGTGATTTTCAAGTTGATCATCGAGATAACTTTTTATTTATTGAATCATTTTGATTTGAGAACTTTAATTATATAATATATAATGGACAACCCCTGATATTGTTTTGTCTTTTTGAAAATGGGTGTCCAGGTACTAGGTATCCTAAAAAATCAAAATAAGGTTTTTCAAAATAAAAGACTTTTTTTAGTTTTTTCTTCTTTCCAGGTTCCATGCTTCCTTTTGCAAGATGCTAAGTCAATATTGGTAGAACATCATGGAGTAGATGGCCTTTACTGTTTCTTTCCATTATTCATTAAGCAAAAGAAACTTGCTTCCCAATGACAAATATGAATTCTTTTCCTTTCCCTCCAGCGGCCTTGGCAGTTCTGCCAATAGGGCGTACATATTCACTAGGGTCTTGAGGATAATTAAAGAGGACTATGCGGTCTGCAACTTTGAAATCAATACCTTGAGATGCACTATTAGTGCACACCAACAATAAAGAAATGTCCTCCATCTTTGATCTTCGAAACTCCTTTATGTTTGCAAGTATTCTTTCCAATAAAAGCGCTTTAATTCATTCTCAACTTTTCTATAGCTATCAATCTTGTTACAGAAGACAATTGTTTTTGGAACTCGACTATCCTCCACCAGTTGAATTAGAGCATTTTTTTTGTTGAGAAAAGCTATCTCTGGACTTTTTTTAGTTGTTTCATCTCCACTGCAATCTACAAGGACCTCTTCCAAGATAGGGGTTGTGCGGTGCATATCAGGCTTAGTCACTAGTTCACAATCAGGAAAACTTTCTACCAACTTGTTGTATATTTTCATGGGAAAAGTTGCAGTCACAAATAGACATTGTGTGATGACAGGTGATAAGTTAATCAAACATTAAAATGTATCTTGATTGGTAGTAGCCTTGAGAGTGTTTGAGGGAGGTTTCCAAGAGAGAACTTGCTTGGAAGGGATAGGAGAGTCATCTTCAGAACCTCCCAAAACAATAAATTTCTCTTCAGTATCTTCATCTATGAGCTGGTAAGCCCCAAGAGTTTCCATAGGGATACGACTGTAAGTATCTTTGGTCGTCACCATCACTCTTTTCCAATGCACAACAATATTATTATTATTAGCATTCCTAAACAGTCTTTCTAATTTGAAACGCGACTGAGTCGGAACTGATGGTCTTAGTGCAACAAGCATTGTGCTTTATCTCAACTTAGGGAATGCCCCTACTAATACTTCCTATAGAAATGTATGGCAACAATAAGTTGATGGCCGCCATGATTTTCACAATGATGAATGTCTTTTCTTTGGATAATTACAACTTGATAATTTTATTGAATCTGTTTGTCCATAGAAGTTTTATTTTCCATCACCTTCTTGATTTCTACTTTTGATTAGTCATTATTTGTTAAAATTTTTAATATATTGTTGTCAATCATGATGACAAATGTGGATATTTCTAATAATGGTGAACTACCGATGTATCTGCAATCTCGCCTCCAGGTAATTTGATTTATTTATTAAATTGTGTCTTTCCAAGTCTGTAGTTGTGTTTTATTTATTTATATCTAAATAATTTTATGTAATATTATAGAAAAAAATAGAAAGGGAAGAGGAAAGACAACAGGGCTTTCAACCCCAAAAAACGTAAGGAAAATGACAATAGAAAGTTAAAGGTGATTATTCCACTAGATCGAATAGTAGAAGTAGGTGCAGGAGCTAAAGATTTTATTACCAATCTCTTAGTGAAAGTTCATCATAATGCTAGACATGATGTCTAGAATTGGAAGGAAGTTCCTGATCTGGCGAAAGATAGGACTATTGCTTATATGCTGGTAATTTACTACTCCCATTTATCTAATTAACTAAGACTACATTTCGACATGTGCTGTGTATCTAAGATGAAGGTTCAATAAAACCATAATTCAAAGACTTTAATCAATTGAAAAATCTCCAAAATCATGAGAAAGTTGGCAATATGAATTTGTTTTTATTGGTTTTGTTGATTAATTTCAAAGCTCAGAACTTGATACTTCTAAACTAGATTAAGGGTTGATTCCTTATGTCGGATATTTACTAAACATATATTCCACATGAATAATAGTGTGTTTGTATGTGTGTGTGTGAAGGTAGGGGTGGGGGTGGGGTGGGGGGTTTGTTTTTTGTCTAGACAAAGCAACATTACCAAAGGTGTGGTTCAGGAAATGGATTTAAGGTTTAAAAAAATTCTCCATAGTTGTTGAGTGTATTTGTAATGTAGAAACTGATGGTTACCTGTCTATGATGTTTCCCCACATAAAAATCACCTAGAGGATAAGATCATCCCTCTTTTTATCAGATTGCCCTGGGTTTGTAGTCTTAATGTTTGATTCTATTTTGAGTGCAAGACACTTTTAACTTCTGAATATAGAACACAATTGAGATACTATTCTTAAAACAGCTAAAAATTTATATTTATATTTCCGTAGCAGACTTCATGACCATTTCAAGAAATTAGCTACAAAAGAAGAAAGTCTACAAAATATACCTGCACATGTTAATGAAATTGAATGGAAATTATTGGTAGATTATTTCAGCTTTGACGAATTTAAGGTAGTTAAAAGTATAAATGATTTAAATTTTTATTTGATTTCTTATACTTAGATGAAACTAAATATTTTGATGCAAAAATAATGCAGAGAATGAGTGAAAGAAATAAAAGTAACAAGGAAAAACAAGAAGTGAATCATATTTACAGCATAAAATCCTTTCAAGCAGTGTCTTATGAATCGGTGAGATCTTTATTTATTTTTATCAATTATGATTATATTTTTTTTTAATAGAGGGACACAAACACTGGAAAAGAGCCAAACTATCATAAACTTTGGGAAACGACTTATATGAAGCCAAATAGACAGTGGGTAACTAATGCTTTTACTAAAGTGAATGTACAAAAACCCCTCTTATTGGTATTATAGAATGCGTAGTTTTAATAAATATTGAAATTCAAAGTTGGTATAACTTTTTTTGTAGGATAAAGTGAAAGATGTTATTGCTGAAAAAGTTCAAGAAATTGAAGAGAACACCGATATGGATCTTATTATCAATGCTGCATTTGTGCAAGTTGTGGGAGAACAATCAAAGTACATTCTTGGTCAAGGATCTAGAATTAAGTCAGCAAGTAGGATATTGAGAAATAAAATTCAAGAGCAACTTAAAGCACGCCAAAAGGAAGCAGAAGATGAACGTCGTAAATAAGAGAGTGTAGAAACTAAGCTAATGGAAGTTAAAAATAAGCTTGAAGTGGAACGAAGAAATCAAGCAGTAATGGAAGCTCGTTTAGTGCATGACCAAAAAATGTTAAAAGACAGAGTAATGGCACTAGTTTCTCATATGCAAAGTTCTAAGGTATTTGTTTAGTGTACGGTGCTAAATTAGTAAATGTTGCATTATTACTTTTATTTTTTCCACTCTCATTGTATCTTTGCCTTTTTTTTGTTCTATTCTCCTTTTGTACAACAGACTAAGTTAATTATATGTACTATACTTAACTGAATGGACTTCTGCTTCCTGCTACAATTTTCAATATGGTTACAAATTCAACTACTTCATATAAGACAAGTCCTACAAGTCTTATGGATGATAGATGGGTAAGTAAACTTCATAGATCCTCAGGTTATCTTGAAGTACAGTGTGTGGATATTTTTTTAACAGTGCAATGTGGTTGAAATGCTACTAGAGTTTCTTTGTTTTTCTTTAGTTGTACTTTTAGTGAAATGTTTGTGTCATTGTGGTGGTCAAGGATGAAGAAGACTTATTTTATGCTAAGTATGTTATTTTCATGAAGTATAGCATGTGGGTATTTTGTTAACTGTGTAGTGTGATTGAAATGCTATCAGGGGTTTGGTTTTCCCCCCTCTTTTTTGTTCTTATGGTGGAAAGTTTCGGTCTTTGTGGTAGTGAAGGTTGTTTAACTTGACATGTTTCTTTGACCCCAGTAAGCTGAAGAAAACTTAATTTGTGCTAAGTTTTGTGTGCTCTTCAAGTATATATCATGTGGGTGTTTTGTTATCAAAAAGGTTCTTTGAATGGTGTCCTCAGAAATCTTGTATCTATCCAACTCCCAAATCTTCTAGTCCTACAAATATTCCTTCCATAGAAAATCCAGAACATTTAGATAATTCACCAACTTCACTTCTTGCCCTGAAGTTTTTAATCTTGATACTCCAAAGAAAGATCTAACATATCTATCTTCTTTTTGTACCAACACATGACATTCTTTAGCCAAACCAAAACAAGAATTAATGGATCATATGTATGTAACTATATTGACCCATTATCCATTTTCTATTGTTTTCATTGTGACTTCTCAATATACCATGCAAAGTTTTGCCTTTAAAAAGAGAAGGAACAATACAAGTGCTAGAAATAGAGGGAGTGTTCTTGGAGGTCTAATTGGTGCTAGTTTAACCCAGGTATTTGGTGTCACCATAGACAGGGTAGACAACTTGGCTTTTCAGATAGTTCTCTATAATCTAAGCTCTCTATTGCCTTTGCCCCTACTTTGTCTTATTTTTGGCGATGAACCAGATACAAAAGAGAGTACTGGTAGTGAGATGAAATCTAATTAAATATAAGCGAAAGATATGACATAAAGTATTTATAAAAAAACTCTAATCAAGAAAATACTTTTCATAAAGATGATTTTTAGTTCAAACATGAAGGTCAAAACTTAAAATACATGACTTTAGCTAACTGTCTATTTATGACGTCTTTACATGATTGACTATGTGGACAAAGGACTTAACATATATTCAACATTACTAACATAAGTACTAAACTCATAATGAAGACTAAGCTTCCCTAAGTTAAGTAGGGCTTACTAACGAGTAAAACGTGTAAAACCTAACAAGCAGCTTACGTGTCTTTGTATCGGTATCAATAAAAAGATGTAGTTCCTTTAGTCAAGGGACGTGAGAACATATCGAATAGCACTTTGTAAAATGGTAGAATGAAACATGACATACAAATAGAAATAGAAGTAGCTAACAGAGTAATAATCATGATGTAGAAGAGATAAAAACTCAAACAAATTAGGTTAATCTGTGTTAAATAATTCATCATGACTTAATTCATTATACTATACATACATTCTTTAAGTGACAAACTTTATATGACTATAAGTGCTCATGAAAATATCTGAGTAAATACAATATTAAAATCCTTGAAAGAAATCCTTTAGATTTTTGGTGGGATATTCTCGATACTGACATACATAAATAATTAGTCATCATTTGTACTGCTTTGATTTGATCTGTAATACCCTGCACTTGTACTGGTGGGAGATTCTTGTGACTAACATACATAAATAATTACTCATCATTTGTACTGCTTGGATTTGATCAGAAAAACTTTAACTTGTGCTTGTTTTTCTTTGTTATTCTCAGTAATACCTTACATCTGATCTTTATTAAGCATAATAAAATATATTTTTGGCACGTATTTACTTATGACTTATGGTCTATGTGTTGATGAGCAGTTGATGGAAGATTTAAAAGAAAAGAAAAAAGAAAAATTAGAGATGCAAAAAGAACTGGATCGCTTACAAGACAACTTGACTTTTGAGAAGCAAAATTTAGAAGTGGCTGATTATGATTGTGTTAAATTCAGATCTTTATATAATGAAAAATATGCAGAGCTTCAGGTGTTTGTTAAATGTTATTAAATTTGATTTATTAAGCTTACAATCATCTCATTTTATTACTTCATTCTTAACAAGCTGCTTTAACAGAGAAGTGAAACTTAGAATTGCAATTTTCAAAGTTGATGGAACCTCAAGGTGTGAAAAAAAATCCATAAGAGTTGGTTGAAGAAAATAATTAGATAGAACTATGAATTTTATCTTTGTCAAAATTTTTCTGTAATCCACAAAAGACAAACTCATGAATCTTTCACTAGTAGGTCTTTGAAAAGTTTCAAGAAGAGTTGAAAGCTCGTTCTATGTTGCGTACAATAGAAGAGACAAAGAAGAGACTTTTGAGTGAAAAAGCATCGCTTGAGGAAAAAATTGAAGATCTAGAGAAGAAGATGAAGATTTAAATCCAGTAACAACACAAGTGCTATTGGAGAAGATTCTATTTTTTTAATTACTTAGTATAGGATCATAATGATCAGTTTATATTTTTTTCACAAGTAAAGACATGTAGAAGTACTTAATTTTTTTAAAGTAGAAAATATCTAGTTCATCAATCTTATGTATGTATTGACCTTTGCAAATTTATATAATTTTTAATTCAAGTATTTTTATCAAATTATATTTAAAATGTGTTTTGTGTATGTGGCAACTAATCACAAATTGTTTGTAAAAGTGTATAGAAAATATTTAATTTATTGCAATAAAAATTTTTGTTCCTAAAAAGTTTTCTAACCGCCTACTAACTAATTTCTTGTCAAGTTTTTGTAGCAACTAATAATGTTGGTACAAAATTTAATTTATAGCAACATAAAATTTTGTTGCAAAATTTTTTAAAAGCCAGAACTATACGAATGTAAGACAACAAATTTTTTAGTTGTGTTAAGTTATTTTTGATAATAATATATTTTGTTGTTGCAAAAACTTTTCCCATCGGCGTTTATTGCAACGACATGCAACAACTTTTTTATTGTTGCCAAAAGTACTTTTGGAAACCACATACAATATATGGCAACAAAATAAATTGTTGGGAAATGCCTTGTTTCTTGAAGTGCCTCTATAGTATCCTCCACCATATCAGAAAAGATAGACATCATACAATGTTGAAATATGGAAAAAACATTACAATGTTCGAAAGGCATCCTCTTGAACGCAAACGTACCATATGGACTTGTGAAAAGGGTTTTCTCTTGTTTTTTTGGGGGCATAGAAATTTGATTATACCCGAAATAACCATCAAGAAAAAGGTATAATTCTTTACCTGCAAGACGGTCTAATATCTAGTACACAAATGATATTAAAAAGTGATCCTTGTGCGTCCAAGTAATCAACATCTGATAATCCATAATAACTCACCATCCTATAACTGATCTCAAAGGAACTAATTCTTTCTTCTCATTATGGGTCACAGTGAGCCCACCCTTCTTTGGCACACACTTAACTGGGCTCACTCATTTTCTCTCGCCAATAAGGTAAAACACATTTGTATCTAATCCCTTAATGATATCCTTCTTAACCACCTCTTACGTAGGTGGATTCAAACAATGTTGATGCTCAATGCTAGGAACATACCTCGACACTAGCTGAATCTTATGAATGCAAATGTTGAGTGGAATCTCAACAGTCTCCATAATAGTCCAACCAATGGGCCGTTTAAACCTCAAAAGAATTGAAAGTAAGACCTCTACCTTAGGATCAAACAAATATACAACAATAATAACCAACAAGGTATTGTTGGCCCTCAAGAATGCATAACATGATTGATAAATGTGAGGCTTTAATTCCAGGAATAGTGGCTCCTCAATAGATGGCTGAGTTAGTGGAGTTTCTTTAATCTTTAAATAAACATTCAATTTCTTTGGAACATAAGAATAAGACCCTATGCAAATAAGAGAACTCACTGTCTCATCATATTTATCGATATTGTCACTATTAAAGTTTATAATCACCACCGCTAATGCCACTACATCGAGTTTCTCCTCAAAGGGTGCAATTAATGTATCTTCATCTACTGTGTCTATCACAGACACCACTCGTATATCTTTAGTTCTCTTATCAACTGACCAACATTAGCATGTTTATCACTGAGCCTAAATTTCATATGTCATGTCTCCATGTCAACTAATGCCTTACCCATGAATAGGAAGAGCCTTCCTAAGATAATAGGGACATAAAAATCCAACTCACAGTTGAGAATCATAAAATTAGTTGGGAATTTAAAAATGGTATATATGTTAGATATGTTTGAATTTATTGAATATGTTATATATGTTTATTGAATTAATTATTAGAAGACCATTTAAAAACAGAGAAGCTTTTAAAAAAAATAAAGAATCATTAATTAGTAATTATTCCGAATATATAAGTTTCAATAAAACAAAAGAAAACCCACAAAGATTAGTCTACCTAATTACCTTAATATCTAGTATTGAAGCAAAATTAATAATCCATTTAAAATCTAGAAGAATGAGACACATACCACCTAATTATGATAAAATTAGATTTAGATATGCACCAAGATATTATAAATATGGTTTGAATGAATAAAGTACAAAAATACAAAGAATTAAAATAAATTATTTCTGAAAAACGTAAAGAACTAAAAATCAGAATAGAAAGACTACATTATAATATATTTGCAGGAGTTAGTAAAAACTCAATAAATACACAAAAAGATGAAATATCAAAATTAGAATCACAAATAGATAGTTTAGAATATATATATCAACATGAACTATTCACAATAAAATGAACAAAGAAGAATTTATAATAGATGAAAAAATATATGAAAATCACGAAGGGTTAAAAATAAAAATAGTATTTTCTAATCTAGGAAGAAGATATAAGAAAATAGGCGAACATTTATATCTAATGTTAGAAAAAGAAGAATTAAAATTAGAAGATAAATTGACAGCAATGGTAAGAATAGAAAGAGAAAATGAAGAAATAGATAGGAAAAAGGAAATAGAAAAAATAAAACAACAAACTACAGAAGAAATACGAAAAATAGAAGAAACTAAAAATAGTAGGATTGCTGAATTAGAAAAAGAACTACAAATGTTAAAATATTTGTATGAACAAAGACAAAAGGAAAAAGATAAAGAACAAAAATTACTAAATGAGATAAATCAATTTAAGGAAAAATTAGAAATAAAAAACAAGGAATTAGAAATAAATAATATAGATGTTGAAGAGACAGATAATTATGATTCAGAAGATAGTGAAACATATACAGAAATATTAACAAATACAAAAAATTTAGAAATCAATGAAAAACAACAAGTAATTAATGAAAAAAACTTAGAAAATCCCAACACAGAAATAAATACTCTTGATAAAAAAGAAGATGAAAATATAATACCTAGAACATCAGAAATAACAAAACCTGCATATTATAAGAATAAGTTTAAAAAATATAATGAATATGAAAAATGGACACCAAAACAAATAGTTAATAAAAATTATAACTTTTTAGACCTAGACTGTGTAATAGATACAGAAAAAACAATACAATTATGGATAGGATATATGACAAAACAATTATTAGATAATAATATAAACATAACAGATGCACCAGAATATATAGAAAGAACACTAATAGGATCAGTGAAATTATGGTTTTCAAATTTAACTGAAAATAGCAAGAAGGTATTAAGAACTAATAAACCTATAGAAGGAACATCATCAACAACAACTAAACTAACACCTATAGAATTATTAAAAAAATATGAAACTGCTATAAAAGATGAATTTGGTAGTATGACAACAATAGAAGAAGAACAAGATAAAGAAAAATATACAAATAGGAATTTAATGTTAAAATTAGCAATATGTAATATGTGTTATATAGATGAATATACTTGCGCATTTAAAGAATATTATTATAAAGGAGCATATAATATAGAAGAAAGTAAAGAAATAAGAAAATTATATTTTAATAAATTACCCGAACCATTTTGTTCAAAGATAATAAAGAGTTGGGAAGAAGCAAAAATAGTAGATACTTTGGGAGCAAGAATGAAATTTTTACAACAATGGTATAGAAACTTATGTGAAAAATATAGAGAAGAATTAAAAATGGAAAAAACATTGATAAGAAATTTAGCATGTTGCAAAAATAAAATAGCACCCCAATTTGAATGTGAGGAAAGATATTATAAGAAAAGAAAAAGACATAAGAAATATAAGAAATATAAAAAATCAAAATATAAATACAAGAAACCAAGAAAAAGATATTATGTAAAAAATTATAAATACAAAAGACCATATAGAAAGACGAAATCTATAAAAGAATGTACTTGTTATAATTGTGGAAAGTTAGGCCATTTAGCTAGAGATTGTAAATTACCTAAAAATCCAAAAAATAAACAAATATTAGAAATAAAAATAGATAATATAGAATATATGCAGATAGATTATGTAGATTATGAATTAGAAAGTGAGGATAGTATATATGAAATTTCAGAAAACGAGTCAGATAATGAAATAGATAGTGAAATAGATGAATCAAATGACTGAAGAAGATATAAAAATAATAAAAAAGGAAGAATATTTAAATGATGAAGGAACAGAACAAAAAATAATATTTGACAGTAACATATTTGATGAAATAAAAGGAAAAGAATTAGATTTAAGTGTAGAAAAAATATTTAAAATACCAACAATAAAAAATATTTTTACTAGGAAAAAGGACGAATATTATGTAGTATGCCAAAAGGAACATGGAATAGACTGTAGATATGCAAAAGGCAAAGCTAGTATACCACTAGTAACAAAAAGAATAATTAACAAAGAGATAAATGATATAAAAAGTAAAGGAGACCCAATAAAATATGTACACCTTGGAGGTACAGAGATATTAATAAAAGCATGTTTTAGAGAAGGAATTGATACACCAATAGAATTATATTTAGCAGATGATAGAATTATAAAACCTATAGAAAAAAGCATAATAATTGCCGTGAAAGAAATCTAATATACCAAAAATTTAAATTTATAATAAGTGCAAATTATTCCGTAGCGGTAACAGATAAAAATATAGATAAATCATTAGCATTATATTGAAAAATATCAGGAATAGAATTAACCCCAGGAAGTAAAATATTTACAGCAAGATGCAAAAATTTATATGTATTAACAACAAAACATCAAATAACAGGAAAAAATAAGATTAACAAAATACGAATAGAAAGTCCATTCAAACAAATTGTAAAAACAATAGATTATAATGATTATAGCTATAGGGACATAGATATAGAAGAAAATTTAGAAATAGTAAATGATAGAATAAGTACAACGAAAAGAAAAGCCGATGAAAACCCAGAATCATCAAGCTCATAAAAAAGAACAAGTTATGAAATAAATTCAACAAGTAATTTAAACCAATATTACATAACAGGAAAAATAAATGAAAAAGAATATTTAATACTCTTAAATACAGGACAAGAAGAAAATTATATAGCAAAATATCTAGTAAAAAATGAAGAAATAAAAACTGATAATGATATGTGCCCAGATCTACCAAGAAGTTTAATAAATAGTAAAAATATAGCAGAAAAAGAAATAATAATAGGAATTAGAAAAAAAAATAGAATTTGAAGTAAAGGAAGAAATGTAAAAGACAGATATAATATTAGGAATAAAATGGCTAGAGCAAGTAAAACCATATAATATAGAACATACATAATTAACCTTAACATATAACAAAGAGAAATTATTCTTAAGAAGAGCCTTAACATAAAATGAAAATATATGTATTAATGAAGATAGTAGTAGAAGGATATTACAGTAGATATTATACGCCCATGATAGATATAGGAGCAAAAGCTAATTTATGTAGATATAATTGCTTACCAGAAAGTAAATGGGATAAATTAAAAACACCAATAATAGTTAAAGGATTTAATAATGAAGGAAGCCTAATTACTTATAAAGATAGGAATGTAAAAATACAAGTATGAGATAAGATATTAACAATAGAAGAAATTTATAATTATGAACTAACATCAAAAGATATACTTTTAGGAATGCCGTTTTTAGATAAATTATATCCACATATAATAACTAGAACAGACTGGTGGTTTACAACATCATGTAAACAGAAAGTGAGAGCAAAAAGAGTTAATAATAAAATAAGAAAGAAAACTGATTGGATAAAAGGAAGTGAAAAAATTACACAAAAGTTAGAAAATATAAAAAATACTGAAGATACAATAGAACTAATAGTATTTTCGATAAATAAAACAGAAATAACTATATTTTCAATAAATAAGATAGAAATAATTAAGAAAAAATTAGAACAATTATATAGTGAAGATCCATTAAAAGGATGGGAAAAACATAAAACTACTATAAAAATTGAATTAATAGATAAAAATAGCATAATAACCCAGAAACCATTAACATATAATTTTGACGATTTAAAAGAATTTAAAATGCATATAGAAGAATTATTAGAAAAACAATATATACAAAAAAGTAATAGCAAACATAATAGTCCAGCATTTATAGTAAATAAACATAGTGAACAAAAAAGAGGAAAAAGTAGAATGGTTATTGACTATAGAAATTTAAATGCAAAAACTATAACATATAATTATCCAATACCAAATAAGATATTAAAACTAAGGCAAATACAGGGATATAATTATTTTAGCAAATTCGATTGTTGGGATTTTACCATTTAAAGTTAGAAGAAGAATCTAAAGAATTAACCGCATTTACGGTACCACAAGAATTTTATGAATGGAATGTATTACCATTTAGATATAAAAATGCACCAGGTAGATATCAATATTTTATGGATAGTTATTTTAAACAATTATCTAATTGCATAGTATACATAGATGATATATTATTATATACAAAAACTAAAGAAGAACATTTAAAATTATTGGGATAGTTTACAGATATAATAGAAAAATCGGGAATAAGTCTAAGCGAAAAGAAAGCTGAAATTATGAAAAATCAAATAGAATTTTTAAGAATACAGATAGATAAGAGTGGAGTAAAAATGCAACAACATATAGTACAAAAAATAATAAATTCAAAAGAAGAATTAGATACAAAAAAGAAATTACAATCATTTTTAGGATTAGTAAACCAAGTAAGAGAATATATTCCAAAATTAGCAAAAACGTTAAAACCACTACAGAAAAATTAAAAAAGGATGTAGAATATAACTATAATGAAGAAGATAAAAAACAAGTTCAAAAATAAAATTACTTTGTAAAGAATTACCAAAATTACAATTTCCAGATGAAAATAGAAAATTTATATATATAGTAGAAGCAGATGCTAGTGAATATAGTTACGGAGGAGTACTTAAATATCAATATGAAGCAGAAAAATTAGAGCACCATTGTAGATACTACTCAAGTACGTTCAATGAAACAGAAATAAAATGAGAAATAAATAGGAAAGAATTATGTTCATTATATAAATGTTTGTTAGCATTTGAGCCATATATTGTATATAACAAATTTATTGTACGAACAGATAATACACAGGTACGCTGGTGGTTAACAAAGAAAATACAAAATTCAGTTACAACAAAAGAGATTCGGAGACTAGTCTTGAATATATTAAATTTCACATTTATAATTGAAGTAATCAGTACTACTAAAAATGTTATTGCAGATTACATATCAAGACAAAGCTACACAGACTGATATAATAGAAGAAGATACTCTAGAAAAAATACTCAACACCCTAACTACGCTTTCAATGAAAGTGGACAGTATGGGTAATGAGATAGAAAAGCTAAAGACTAATGAAGATAAACTGAAGTCTATAGCTACAAATTAGCTAACTCAGCAGTGTGCAGAGCTATGTCGATCGAAAGACATTAAAGTTCCAGAGCTAGAAGGAGACGATGGGACACTCCATAAAACCCATAACGTTTATTAATCTACTTCTGCAGGTATAAGTAGAGGAGTTAGTAGACAAAGATATCAGAACATGAATATGAATAAGATATTTGAGAAACCATTTATACCAAAAACACAAAAAGACCCCTTGTTCATACCGCCACAAATTACCACATACCGAGATAGCCTGAACCAAGACAAAAAGTTTACAACTATACAACCCAAAAATACATAGGAAATATATATAGACTACAAACTTTCCTAAACCTTAACCCCAGAGCTACAAATATCAAAGAACCAAACACAAATTATATAACCCAAAAATTACGAGGTTATAACAAGCTAATTGCACTACCCAAAACCAACCCAAGCCTAGTGAAAACTTGTTTTGACTATGGATTATTAAATACCATATACACCCAAGACGGAGAAGAACTAACAGCTATGGAAGAATAACATAAAATATTCACCACCTATAAAAGGATAACAAAAGGAAATCTATTTTATATAAAGTGCTATATTGCACCAGCAGAGATATTATACGACGAAATAGAACTAGTTATACAAGTTGTAAAAATAGGACTAACCAGAGATATGATCATACCGAAAAATATTACGCAGCATCCAGAGATACCTAGAATTGAGATACCTGATTTCTACGCAAATAAACGACTCATTGGACTAGCTACAATTATTCAAGAATTAGCAAATAATTATACCAATGGAAACCCAATATGGAGCTATTATTCGAGAGACCATCAGATGACTTATTCAAATTCAAAAGAACTACGACAAATAGATATGAAAGATGTTAGGCAATGGATAATGACATTACTTAACCCAGAAAAACAATCTACTGCAAGAGCAATTAAGAAAGGATTTATTTCAGATGGATTATTGACAAGATATTGTAAGATAATTGGACACAAATATCCAGACCATCAATGTTCAAGATGTAACGGAGAAGATAATATTATTCCAGAAGTCCACCTAGAATAAAAGAATCAAGAAGATGAGCATGCCAGCTGGAAGATAAGATAAGAAGCAATAATGGAGATATGGAAAAACAGCAGATACGACAACGAGAAGATATCAACGGAGTAATAATAGAAGACAAGATATTAAATTTTTACGTAAAAATTATTGTATAGAATTGTTGTATAGATTTTAGCCTTTTTTTTAGCCTTTTTAACTTTTTTAAGGCTATAGCACTAATTTTGTAGCCTTTTTAGCCTTTTAGCCTTTAAGGCTATGGCACTTATTCTTCTCTCTTAAGGAGACTTTTAGATTTTTTAGAAAACGTGTAAATAATGTAAACTTTTTGTAAAGAATTCATTCTATAAATGAAAGGAACCGAAGGCATTTCAAGGCAAGCCTTCATGTGTTGAAGCAATATTCTCTCCTGTCCACAACAAATATTTTGCTCAGTTAATTAAAAAACAGATATATTTCAATGGAAAAAGCTATGGAGGAACAAACTTCAGAAATATCAAAACTACCCGAACAGGTATATTTATTTATGATTATGAATAGCTAAATTTATAATTCCCAACAATCATGATATGATAAAATAAATTCATATTAGTTACTTTATAGTAGAATTATTCGAAGAATAATATGTTAAGAAGTTTATTAGCAAAGTGGAAATGGAGAAAAATCCCTAAGAACTATGCCATCCTAAAGGTGAAACCAATAAGGCAAGAAGCCGTGGTGGGGAGTAACCAGAGTAGAAGCGCTGTTTAAGGGAAAAATATCCAAATTACCATGCTAATAGTGATCGAAGAACATGTTATTTAAGAATAATCTAGTATATAGTAATCTAAGATGACCATATTTTGTTATGTACATGGTTGAAGGGAATATTTTGAAAATAGCAATTTTATGAAAATGAATAATTATTTATCTGATGTGATGGTAGATAAATTTAAAATACTTATTTTGTATGTACTTAAGGATATAAAAGTAGTAGATATAAGAAAAATCATATTAAAAAAAGTATTTGGTAAATATTATATGACTAGAATAAATTACATACCATACTTACCTAACTACTCTTACAAATACTTATCATGATAAATTACATATATCTAGAAATTTTTGAAAAAGATATGAGAAACACACAGTTAATAGAAAAACAGATGAAACTAAATTTAGACAAATACATGAAAACTAAAGATATAAAATATATAGAATTTCTTAATAAAAATATGCAAGAACTACTAAGTCTAAAACGAACAACTACAAAACATTATAATAAAATATTTAGTCAGTTTTAAATGATAGATAATCTTAAAGTCTTAATCTTATATATACTTAGAGATATAGAAATTATAGATATTAAGAAAATAATATTAGAAAAAGTATTAGACTATGAAATTAAAACCATAAATTGGATAGCACAGTTATACCTAGATAACTACCCAGAAGGATATTATTCAGATGAAGAGATGTCAGAATATATTAGAAAAACTAGAGAAAATCAAGATAATCTAAATAATGAAATTAGTTATAAAAACCGAATTAGAAAAATAATGGAGAACCTAAAAGAAAAATTAATATGGATAGAAGAAACCTTAACAAATTTAGAAAATAGTACATGTGATAGTTTATATAATTTAAAAAACTCACTACGAGAAGAGCAATACAAGATAATAAATAACATTGAAAATCTAGAATTAGATATACATTACAGTACAATTAGGATAAATTATTATACAGAAATCTGTAATTCTACAATTACTACAGGATAAAAAAATAGACCATACAAATTAATGAATACATCTTACGACAAGAATAAATCATTAAAAGATATTGAAATAAAATTTAAGAAATATCCATGCACAAAGAAAAATAGATCTATTATATGTATAATGAATTTATTCCACAAGCTATTTATCCGCATAGATCCGCACCCCATACAAACCAATTTCTTTACAGTACGATCAACCATCAATAGTCTCATAGTTGTCAGCTTAGGTGACCCCAACCCCAACTTCTTGTACACAACTAACGACATCAGATTGATGCTAGCTCAAAAATTACATAATGGTCGTGCAAACTTTAAGGACCCAATAGTGCAAGGTAGGGGTGCCAAAATTAGCCCAAATGCAAATGACCTGCCCAAGGTTTGATGGGGTTGGACAAGAGTGATTTTGATAATGGGCTAATTTGGGCTAGCCCAAGTCAACCCATTACAAGTCACCAGCCCCAATAGACTCATGATGATGCCCAAACTTGACCCATCAAATTGCTTAAATCTTTTACCAAAATCTTGCTTTATAAAAGGAAGACTTACAAAAATAGCTTAGGTCTCAACAAAATGAGAGCATTTCAAGGCTAACTTTCAAAATTATAATTTATAGTCTTTCTTTCTCTTTGTTTTTTTCCCCCTATTCTATCTCTAGCCTCTACTTCTCTCTTTTTTTTTTCCTTTTTTGTTTTTTCCTTTTTTCCTTTTTTTTTCTTTTTTTAATTTCCTCTTTTTAATTTTTTTTCTCTTTCTCATTTTTCCCTTTTTATTGTATTTTATATTTTATATCTTATTGTATTTCTGAAAAATATGGTTATGTCAAGTACAAGTCATGGATGATGACAGATACATCATAACCGGTCATTGTATTTATATTCATGATCTTTTTTTCTTTTCTCTATTTTAATATATTTTACCTTTTGATTTATTATTTTTTTGTTTTTTTTTCTTTTTCATATTTCCCCCCATTTTTTTTTGTTTTTTTCATCTTATTTTTGTTTTTTTCCTTTTTTTTTCTATTTTTATTTGTTTCATTTCTTTTTTTGACTTCTTTTCTTTTCTTTGCTTTTCTTTTATCTTTTCAATTTGTAAAATATAAAAGAAATATATAAAACATATAAATATATAAATACGAGAACAACAATAGAAAATGAGAGAAAAGAAAAAGAAAATATAAACAATGAAAAATAATGAAAAAAGGAGAAAAATTGATAAAAAAAGAAACAAGAACGAAATAGAAAAACAAAATAAAAAGAGGTTGCAAAGAAGAAAAATAAAAAAATAGATGGAAAAAATGAAAAAAAAGAAAGAAAAAATAAAATATAAAAAAGGAGAGAAAAATAAAAAGGTAAAAAGAAACAAAAAAAGAAGGAAAAATGGAATAGAAAAATAAAGAAAAAGAAAAAAACAAAACAAGTAAAAAGACCAAAAAACTGAAATAAAAAGGAAAAAAAAAAGAAGAAAAAAGGGGAAAAGAAAGAGAAATAGAGAAAGAAGAAAAGTTAAGAGAGAAAATAAATGAGAGAGATTATAGATTGTATTTAATTTTAAAAAATACAAAAAAAACCTATGGTCATACTTTAAAGGAAGGGAGATATATAAATATACAATAAAATATTTTCTTCATATAGATATTTCAAATTTCTAGAATACAAAAAGTATAACTTGAATTTGTGCTTCCTGCTGTATTTATTTGTAAATATTTGATTGCTAATATTTGTTAGTATTTCATAAAAGTAAGGAAGAAAAGGTGGGATAAGTTGGGTGGGTTAGGCTATAACCCATTGTTTAGCTCATTTTAACCCATTTCATAGTAGCTCAAGTTATTTTGGGTAGGATTGGGTAATGGCCCATCTGTTGATTCAACCCATTTTGACCTGACCAAATTCTGCCCAAACAACCTATTTGTCACTCCTAGAGCATGGAATAGTGAAAGCTTCGGGATCCTCTTTCTTGTCAACCAAATATTGGAAATCAATAGCACTGGAGTGGTGCATATAATCCGCAGGCCCAAAACTCACTGTCCTCTTCTTAGTCACTAAATCCTTTATGAACTTTGAATGACTAGGCTTCTACAAAAGGGATATTCATAGATAATTCCTTCAATATCGACTTGAGTTTCTAATAATTCCCTCTTCCTTTTTATTTTTCAACCTTTGAGGAAATGGTGGAGGAGTCTGTGAAATAGGCTTCAAAACTAGTTTAGCCTCCTTACCCTTTCCTTTATCAGTATAAACTCATTTTTCAACACTTGTTTATCCTGTGATGTCTCACCATTTGTCATCAACTTCACAGTCTTAGTTTCAGGTGGATCATTGACCTCAACAGTATCATTTCTTATCGCATCATCTTCAAAAAAAGGTAGATCAATAGTATCCTTACCACTTCGAGTGGTAATGGCTAGGTAGTGATTTTCGATTATAGGATTCTAAATGGTATTAGATGGAATAATGCCTGGTTGACTCTTATTTAATATTATTCTACATCTGACCAAACTGTTGCTTAAGCAAGTTAATCATAGTAGCATGAGATTCTACCTTGTGGCTCAATCTTGAAATGTCTGTCTTAATCTTCTTAAGGAAACTTTCTTTGATCTCTTAACCCTTAAACAACTTTGAAAGAAATTCTTTGATCCTCTAATCAACATCACTTTCCCCGATGAATCATACCTACCACCCTTTTCCTTATAGTCATCCTTTCTCTTACGATCACCATCCCTTTCTTTACTCTTATCCCTATACCTATCCACATAATAGTTTCGACCTTGATTCTGTTACCTCAAGTTCCATGTGTCTTGAGCAGATCATCAGACCTTGGCTCATAAACCTATTATCTCTCTATCCTAATATTTTGTTTCCTCCTTAGAGTCAAACTCTTTATATCTAATAGATTTACCTCATACATCCACTGCGTTCACTTTTTTTGCATTCATAGTTGCAAACTACTTGCTAATCAACCCTATCACTATCCTCAATTGTGATACCTCTTAAGCCACTATATAATGTAGGACTCTCTACTTATTGGAAGCACCAATAGCATAAGTACCAGCTCCTTTATCCGCCTATCGTGTATGCCACCCTCAATAGGTTTTAGAGACCCAATCTAAGATTTCTATAGCTAGCTCCCAACAAAGGCTCATAAAAGTTCCACCAATAAGAGTATCAACAATAACTCTAATATTTGCCTTCAAGGATCCATAAAATGTCTCGAGTAAACTATTCTCTGAAATTCTATAATTGGGAATAGTTATCAATTTCTTTTTTAACCTCAACCATGTCTCGTACAGTGCCTCTAATTGCAATTGTCTAAGATATTAAATCACATCCTTTAACTCCAACATTCTATAAGAAGGGAAGAATCGATCCAAGAATTATGTCTGCAACTTATTCCAATTCATGATGGCTCGTGAGGTAGTTTTCTTAACCATAATGTTGCTTTTCCTGTAAGAGTAAATAGGAATAGCCTGAGTCTCAAAGTTTTTTGACTCAACCTAGGTAGATTATATGAAGTGTATATATCAAGGAAATTCATAATGTTCATGTTTGTATTATCAGTTGACAAACCAGAAAACACACCCTTCAGATTATGCAACTGAATCATTACACTCATAATGTCAAACTTTACTCGTTGGGGGGAACGTAGGCAGAATAATGTCTTCTATCTTAATCAATCCAACATACCCTAAATCTTTCTCTGGATCATCAAATACTAAAAGTACTTATAAGTGGGTAGTTGAACTCTATCCCTTCTAGCTATGTCTCTTTTGAGTGTTGCACGATGATGTTTCTTCTGTCTATCTCTTTCCACATAAGCTGTACGACGAGTAACTGCCAGCCTTATATTCTTCAGCTGATAACTGACTAGTGGTTTCCATAGTTTTTTCTTGAACAGTATGCAGAGATGGAAGATTCACAAGATTTGGATCATCTTAAACCACATCATACTGAGCTTTGTGCTCTACTCTTTCATCTTATGATTCTATCATAATGTTCATTCAAGATCAGGATCAAAAGGAATTAAGGGTTTTTCTTGACCCTTAATACTATGCATACACCGACATATACCCTAAGAATAGTAGAAAATGGAAAACCAACAACCTAAAAAAGCTTAATCAATAAGTCTATAACCATATTACCCAACAATGGTGCCCAAATTTAATGTAGCCCAAATTATACCACCTAAAATGTATAACACAATTGCTTGTTAAATATAGAACCCAACAAAGGTTGGGGTTGAACCCAGAAGGAATAGGATGAACCTCTATCAAGAACTTGTTGATGTAGTCAGAAAAGTGCAAAAAGTAAATACGATGTTTGGTAAGAACAATAGTAGTAACAAAGATTGGGCTATTTAGGTTGTTATCAAGATAAGAAAATCACTAGGATTATGTTACCTTAGGCTTCCTAACTTTGTAGAATTATCGTGCTCGTAAAACTATCTCAGTGCCTTGTATGCATAATCTGACAAGTTATCTATCACCAACCATCTCACGACACTATTTGGTAAATTTCACTCATCACCTCTTGATCTCAGAGTGTATCATTACAAACCCTTTCCCTGGATCCAAAATTAACTATCTCCTCTCAATCTCAAGTTAATTAGATGAAGGTTGGTAGCTTTAAATTACTATTGTGATCTTCTTTTCTTAGTCTCAACCTCACTCTCAAGTTAGTGTTGAATACAGGCATGTTTTTAATGTCTATATCCGTTAAGAAAGAAATCACTACGAATAAAATTATAATACATGCAAGCACACCGATCAAGATAGACTTTGCACTTCCTCTACTTCGTTATTTGCTCGGGGTTACCACAACCCTAATTATTTGGTTTAGTTGCTCATGATTACAAGAACACATATATAATTCATAATAGAAAAAATATGAATCATCTCACAAATAATTAATAATTAAAAACATAATCTCAAATTAATATCAAACCTTAACAAGTATCGAACAAGAATTCCAAAATCAAAAGTGTAATTCAGAATTCAATATAATGTTGTAAGTATGGATGTAAAGTGCGTCCACTAATAATAAGATAGCAATGGGGTATTTATAGGTTACATCAAAAACCCTAAGAATCCTCTCTAAGATAAAGTACGAAAATAAAATTGGCATCAATCTATGATACTACTTATGGGTCATAGGTAGTACCTACGATCCCCATGTGGGTTCATAGGTTTTAGAAAAAATCAACAGGTTTCAGAACCTTACTTATGAGGGGTACCAACTGGGATGTAGGTACCATTTGGGCATCATAACTAGGCTTTCGTAGGTCTCAGAGAAAAAATCAGTTTTCAAAAACTCCAATCTGCTACTTACGGACCCAACCTATGACCCGTCTGTGGGTTACACAAGTAGCCTTTCAACTACACTTCATCTTTTTTTCTCCTCTTCTGATATAGACCATGTTTTCATGCAAACCAATATAAAAAACACATCATATCTAACAAAAATACCTAAGTAATTTCGTTATTTTAAGCATTTAAAGTGCCATGAAATCATGGCATATCAATGCTCGCATCTCTGTACCCGGATGCTTTAGTGGAATTATGTTGCTTAAGTGGTAGACACTTATGTAGACATATGACTGCATTAGCGGCACATGTGGATTGTTAAATTCCCCTTCTTCACCAATTTTCCCATTATTTTATCCACCATTCCACTATTTCTTAGAGCTAGAAGAGAAGAAAAATATTGGGAATTATCCATTGAAGCTAAGGTAAGTTAGCCTAACACTCCTTGGTCATTTTCCATTATTTTTGCATCAAATTTCATTCCATTTCATTGTAAATTCTTAGAAGTTAGGTCTTAAATCCTTAGACATTAGGGGATGATTTTGGTCCTAATTTATGCAATATTTATGCTCAACTTTTTAGTACACATTCCTTGTGCTTTAAGGGACCTTATGACTGATGGAATATTTGATTTTATTTGCTGGCCTCGCAAGTCTGTTCTTGACCCAAATTTTGACCTGATCTTTTATATTGTAATATGGGTCTCATTTTAGTCCTATTGACATGTAGATCATTATTTTGATAGAATGGTGGCATTTAGAGATCGTACAGCAAAAGGGAATTTTTTATGGATGACTCAAGATGTGTAGTTTGGCATCGAGATAGGCTTCAATGTACTTTTCTTCATAAGATGATGTGTAGTGTAGATTGCATGCTAGGTGTGTCTAATAGGATATTTTTATAATTTGAATATCATGACTTAGCATAATTTAGGAGTTTAGGAATAGAAGGGTGAACCATCTATTAAGATAAAATACTTGTTATAACAATAGGATCCAAACACCCTAGATTATAAGCATGTGATCATAGTTGATGGTAAGGACCCTTTTATATAAGATTTATTATCTGACTTAGTGGATTGGATCATAGTTTCCTTGATTAGGGGATTACCATTATTCTAGTCATATATTGTTGGGCTCGAGATCGTGATTATGATGTTAATTGGACTCTAACTGAGTACTTTATCTTTATAAAGAATGTGGCTTTAATCTATAGACGAGTAGGCACCTAATACTGAATTGCTTGGACACTGGTAATGGCATGCATACTTTTATGTAAGTTCATGTTCAGTTATTTGTAAAATTCAAACCAAAATCATGATTCACTATTGTTTGCTAAAGGAGAATTTGTCCTCACTTTTCACTTTTAAAGCAGATTCATTTATAATGCTAATCTTACCACCTTATTTATCGGTTTATGAGCTTTTGGAACTAAAGAAAATGTTTTGGAAACTAGACCAAGATTGATTTCGATATATGATTTATCAAATCTTTTACCATTATCATTTACTTCAATCGAAAAAGATTTCGGCACTTTCAATACTATTATGCTGATACTGCAGTTAATCTCGGGAAATGGATTTACAAACTTACACTCATTTAGTCATGGTTTGAGTTTGTGCATCTATTATATATAGACATCTCTCTGATACTGGATAGAGCAGATTGATGATGATGATTACCAAATATCCCCTAAAATACCTAGGGGATCCTTCATCCGTGAATTGTCGTGCCCGAGAAGAGAGGTCGTCCTAAGTTCTATCTTTGTGATCTATTGAGGAGGAGGAGGTGCATACACTTTGTACATTATAGCACTTAGAGAAGATATGGTATTATGTATTTACCTGCAGTCAATCATTCATATGCATTGCCTATCACCAGTATGTTGTTTGGTGCTTATATTTATCAGTCGTATGGGGGTTTGCATAGATATAGATTACGATTGTTATTTTCTTAGTGTTGATTGATCCTTTTGGATTTATTGTGACCTAATTAGGTATTGGTTGTTCAAACTAGTTGTCATGACCCAAAACAAGACCTGACCATGACGGGGATCTCAAGTCCACCAAGGACCGGAGACCACCCCCTTTACCTAGCCAAACAGAATTAAATACAGCCAGCAACGGATGAATTCCAAACATATAGTAAGATAAAATGAATGTAAGCTAAAAGAAGTCTAACAATATCAACAATAATACCTAATCCAAAGTAATCCATAAAGCCTCTATGAAAAAGCAAAAATAATCTAAGTTGTGACTTGACCCAGATGATAGCCAAAGAAACTATATAAATAGTCTATGACATAAGAGAATAGAAAAACCATGAAAATAAGCTCTTCCCAGGAATGGAAGCTCACCACTTCAAGCTAACTAGTGACACCCTAAAATCCCATCACTGGACAAGAAAAGTAGAAATATCTCTGGTGCCTGCATCACGTGGGGATACAGTGTCTGGAGAGATTTGAGCACTGGCATGTAACACAGGATAAGCATAAAGTAGTGGTAAACAAAAGTTCAATTTCAAACTAAATGTACATGTCTACATTCATGCATATGTATACAAATAATAGATGTTGGGGCAGGGAACAAGCTTTAGCATGAAGTAAATAATTAACATGGAATATATATTTCAACCATTATAAAAAGGCACCCACAGGCTATATGGGTTTAGCACCGTGTGCTGAAAGGGCCTTAATGTGTGTTAGCCACATGCACTGGCGGCATCAAGGAAGACTAGGGAATGCCCCGACCCAGCATCAATCCTAAATACAAATATATCAATAGTGTAAACCATATACACAATCGTTAGGAACAAATCTCATATTAGAAAACATGAGTTTCCAGTATCAGTCATTTGAGAGTCACACCTTCACGTTATAGCTAGATAACCCTTATTAAGCCAAATTAAAACAAGTTTCACATAGCCCATTCATTAACCAAGGGATTATATGTTAAGGTACACCACAGTTACCAACATACCACTTAGCTTACAAGCTTAAAATTATGCCACTACTATTCCATTAACTTAGGAGAATGCCTCGACCCTCTTTGCTCATTAAATAAAATTGGAGGAATGCCTCGACCTTCTTTAATTTATCAAATCAAATTGGGGGAATGCCTCAACCCTATTTGTTCATTAAATTAAAACATAACCAACAAGGCCTTCAAAATCCATGTTCATGTTTAACCATTTATGCTATGCAATATAATAGGTAATTCATACCAAGTAATAATTCTACAATTCAAAGCCATTTAAACAAGTAGGTTGAGCAAATAAAATTGTTCAAAACCAATTTCCAAGTTCAAAACATTAATTTGGGGGATTACCTTGACCCCATTCTAGTTTCCATACCTATGCACCCTATTGGTTCAAAAACATTCAATTCAAAGTATTAACAACTCATGAAAACCATGGGAAAACTATTCAAGCATCAACCATTCCAAAATCCTCAACTCATGTAAAAACCCACATTCAAATTCAAACAATTAAACCATTTAAATCACATGATTTTCATAAAATAAGATTTGGGATGAGTAATATGCCTGAGATATTAAGATTTATGGTGAGAAATCATCCCTTGGAAGTTCTAGATGCCAATTTCTTTAAACCCTAGCTTGTTCTTGCCTTAGGAGTTTGAGAGAGTTTGGGAGAGTGTTTATGACTGATTAGTGCTGAAAATAATACCGCAATGGTGTTTTATGGTTGTGCGGTCTAAGTAGGGGAAAAGGGAAATAAACAAAATGTCCTTACTAAATAGACTTAAAATTGATCGCCCAACTGCTATGGGTAACATGACGACTCATAACGAATATCTACAAGTCATCTATTAGACTCAAAGTTTGAACAATATCACGGGGTATACACACTAGTCTAATTACAAGTTGTACACTTTAACTCATACTCAGACATTATGACTCGTATGGTCTAGTCATTGCCAAGGCAGAAATATTTGGGTACCCTTACTAGTTAGGATATGAGAACTATGAAACGACGCATAATTAGTCTTGATGACTCATTGGCAAAAATTGTAACCAACATAGAGACTTATCCAAACACACTAGTCAGGCTACGATTAGAGTCCTATGACTCATAGTAACCAACATAGAGACTTATCCAAAATTTTGTGTGTTTCATTATCCCCCATTAGGTTCATTCGTCCTCGAATGATGAGTCAAGGAAATACATTAGCATGATTTTAACACAAAAAACAACCACATTTTCCTTTAACAAAGACAGTAAAAAAATATATTAAGGAATACACATACATCAAGCACTAGTATCTGAAGCGGGAAACAAAAATGTATATTTGGACTCTGTGTCCTCTTCAGCCTCCCACCCTAAATAATACACCTAATAATAACAACCCTTAAATATAACCATGCCTCACCACTATGCTTTAAACTATGAATAAAACACTTAACCATTTTAATCTCGTAATCCCCCCGTGAGACTAGTACACAACTACAAAAGTCTGAGTATAACTGCATATTTCTTCCATGTTAAAGCCTATCTCTGAGATAAAGGTGCCAGTGTAAGCTGTAGGACCCTATGATTTACATCCCACCAATAATACTACTCCATGAAATCACTATATTCAAACAACCTTTGGCCTTAAAAGGAGTACTAATCACATAAGACCACAGTTTGTGTATCACACCATCCACACCTATCATTTCTATACCCGCTTCATGGATTTCCAACTCTAATCATTATCATAAAGGTTTCACCACGTCAACCCTTTTTAACTATTTCCCTAAACAAGAGTTTATTTTACTCTTCTACCTTCATTTATGCTCGTAGCCTGAGAAATCACCCTCCCCCCGGCCAAATTTTCATATTAAGAACATGTACTCTCTTATCTATAGCATTACTACCCTTCTAGAGCCACTACCATACTACCAAAAGAAGGGTAACTATGGAACTCGAGTACAAGCATCTAGGATGGGGAGTTATTTCTCAATCATGTCTCCTACCAGGTGTACTACTTAGTGTGAGACTCATGAAATGAGACACGATATAATATAAAAGAAATACTTTATAGCAACCACTTAGATCATAAATAAATTGTTATTTTGGAATAAGCGTAATATAGGATGAGTTCTTTAGACTGGCAAAATGGAAAACACGAGTTCAGATATCATGGGTCATATAACATGAAGATGAGACTTATATATTCAAGAGAGAAGAGAACGACGGTCTCTTTAAATTACTGCCTCTCCTTTTAAGGACTGACAATGGTCACGAGCTTGCATATACAACTTCATTTTGGAAAATACATAACATAATATGAATTGGTACCAAGTAGAATATACAGTTCTTTATAGCCAAGAATAAAGTGAGACATGAGTTCATGGGTTCATAAGTGTTATAATATAGAACTTGAATATTTGGAAACTTGGATTTTTGAGAACCATTATGGCTTCTAGGTCAGCGGTTGGAGCATAGACATTCACGGAATAGAGAATGCGAATCTTAGGCATAGGTGCTATAGAATACATATGACATTGGTAGAATGTCCTCTTAACCAAAATAGGAGGGAATTGATAGAATAGGAGTAGATTTACCATGACTCTTCCTTAAAATTCACCATCATGAGAAAATGTAAGATCAACCTTAGCTTTCCATCTTAACCTTGCAGACATACCCTCTCAAGGAACCTATAAGCCCAATATTCTGCACAACGGGATATCACCGTGTACATAAACTAGGTATACCAGGCACTTCTATAGTTAAAACCTCATCTAACGAGATTTTACCTGGGGCCCAACATATTTATATAAACCTAATGCTATTATTTACCAAATGACTTGATCCCAATTCATCGCTCTAACACTAAACTTCTTGTATACATCACAATTTCTCACTCTAATATTTCCTAAGTTATCAACCTAACCTCTTTCACACATCCCATCAAGTCTAATAATTTACACTTGCAATTCTCGCATGGATAACCTCAAGCTAACATTCCTTCCCCCCAATTAGCATCTAAAGTTCAAATTAAGGGGCTAGTAATAATCTTGCCCCACTAATAAAGTACCCTATATAATATACTAGTCCACCGTTAAAGAGATCACCCTAAATTACATATTTAACTCTCGATTATCTATAAATAACATATCCAAAAGGAACCACCTTTCTTATGCACTGAGAGAATAGAAGCACCCCACGGAGAAATACTAAAACGATTAATACTCTTATCCAGAAGGTCGTTCATTTAATCTTTAATTTCTTTGAATCCAACTGGAGCCATTCTATATGGAGGGATAGAGATAGGATGGGTATTGAGAAAAAATTAATCCCAAAATCATTTTCTCTATCAAGAGGAATACCAGGAAGACCATCAGAAAATATTTTGGGAAACTTATTAACTAAAAGGACAGATTGTAAAGAGGGCCCCTTAGAATTTGAGTCCTTAACCCAAATTAGATGATATAGACACCCCTCAAAAATCAATTTCTAAGCTCAAAGATATGAAATAAACCTTTCCTTAAGTACTAGGGAACTCCCTTCCTACTTAATCATATGATTATTTGGGAATTGGAAACTGACCCTTTGGTTCCTATAATTAAGAGATGCAAGCATGAATGGAGTCAATCCATCCCCAAGATAACATCAAAATCTAACATCTCCTACTCTATGAGATATACCCACGTCTCTTTATCATAGATAGGTACCACACAACTCTTTTAGAATCTGTTAGCCATAATAGAGTCACCCACCGGGGTTGATACACAAAAGTGATCAAGAATACACTCGAGACCAAAACCAAAATGAATATCCACATAAGTGATCATATGAAAAGGGTAGAACCTAGATCAAGTAGGAAATACACATCATAGGAGAAATATATTAGCATACCCGTAACGATATCAGGAGAGGCCTTGGAGTCTCGACGTTTAACAAGAGCATAAAAAGGACTTTGACTAGTGCTGGTACCAGGTGTACCACCCTTTGGTGAAAAAATAAAAAAAATAGAAACTAAAATCTTATTATGCCTAGTAGCGACCTTTGAAGGACACTCACAATGCATGTGAACAAGATGACCACACATATAACACTAATTCCTTCTCATAACACTAGCTATAATGTAACTGACCATAATACTTACAAGATGGATAGGGTGGGGTTGACTGAGCTCCATTGGCGTGAAATTGGTCTTCTTGTCCCTCAAACCCATAGTTAAATCAAAAGCAATAATCACCAAAGGACGTAGGGTGAGGAGCACTAACAGTCACATAGAAATACCCCTAATTTCTTTTCTTACGATAATGCCTACCATCGCTACCACTATCTCTCTAACCCCTCTCATGCTTTGAATAAATAAACTTTTTTCTCTACCTATCCCTTACCTTTGCTCGATTCTTTTTTCCACTAACAAGACCAAACTGGTATAAGAGTGAGCCTACTATTTGGGTTATTAGATGAATAGAATGGTGAAACTAGGCATTAGAAATATATCCTTTAGGCGACTAAGCATGAGTGTCACCCACTGGAGAAGAATTAGTAGGGACTAGTGGAACTCCATGAGGTAACTCAAAATTCAGGACCCTAGGTTAGGTATGTACCTCATAGGTAGGACGATTTCCATCCACATTGTCCTCAAGAGGGATGAAATATTCCTAAATGACTTGTAGCCTCCCCCTTATAAATATGACATTCTACATACCTATAAAATAAAACTCTACCTGACATGGCTTTGTGGACACCCAATGACACAAAGACTAGGCTCTAATACCAACTTGTCATGACCCAAACTAGGTCTTAGCCATGATGGGTATCTAGATTCAACCAATGATTGGAGACTATCTCTTTTACCTATCCAAACAGAATAAAATATGGCTAGCAGTAGATGATTTCCAAATATATAGTAAGATAGAATAAATTTAATCTCAAAGAAGTCCAAGAACATCAGCCACAATACCCAGTCCATGTTAATCCATAAAACCTCTACGACAAACCAAATATAATCTAAGTCAGGATATTCTGCCAATGATAGCCAAAGAAACTATATGAATAGTCTATGACAAAAAAGAATAGCAAAACCATTAAATAATGCTCTTTTGGTGAATTGAAGATCACCACTTTTAGCTAACTGCTGATACGCTAAAATCCTATCAGTACGTAGAAAGAGTAGAAGTATCAATAGTGATTGCTTCGCATGGGGATACAATGTTTGAAGACAGTTAGCAGGTTGAGTGCTAGCATGTAACTCAAACTAAGGATAAAGTAGTGCCAAATAAAAGTTCAGTTTCAAACTCAATATACATCTACACATTCATGCATATATATATATATAAATAATAGATATTGGGATAGGTAAAAAGGTTTAGCATGATAGTAAAATATTAACTAGGACTATGTATCTCAACAATCATTAAAAGGCACCTACGTGCTATATGGGTTCACCTTCCTCACTGAAAGTGCCTTAGTGCGTGTTAGCGGTATGCACCAGAGGTATCAAGAAAGACTAGAGAATAACCCAACCCCACATCAATCCTAGAAACAAAAATATTAATAGTCTAAACTACAAATATGTCTGTTAATACCAACCCTCACGTTGGTAAACATGAGTTTCCAGTATCAGTCATTTGAGAATCACATCTTCTTGATTGAGCAACATAACTCCCATTAAGCCCAATTAAAATAAGTTTCACATAACCGCTTCATTAACTAAGGAATTATATGTTAGGGAACACCATAAGTATTATCCTACTATTTAACTTGCGAGATTAAAATTATACCATTACAATTCAATTAACTTAGGGGAATGCCTTGAAGTTGGGTGTATTTATGTAATCTAGTGTCACTATTCTAGTTTTTTAGCCTTTTTTTAGGGTGATTGTAAGACCCTACAAAATCCTAAGCTTAACTCATCCTTTTAAGCTTGATAAGGGGTCCCACACTTAGATAATTCTAGCTAAGTATTCAGACTTAGCATTATTTTGGCCTTCATAAGTTGGAAACTCTATTTCACGACTCTTATGACCTTAAATTATCGATCTTTAGATTGATTCATTATCAGGAATGCCAGTAGGTATTCACGAACAAGTTTTAGATTCTTCAGACCTTATTTGAATCATGTTTAGGAATCCAAAATAGTGTATCAACTTGATCACGGCATGATGTGGTGTCCATCGCGTCGATTAATATTTTTCCTTGGCTTTTAGTGGAAATTTTTACCGAACTGATATGGACTCAATATGGAATGTTGGATATCATGTCGATGCCAACAACGTAATATATCGGCCTGTGCATCAAAAGTCTGGTTTTCAGTTATTAAAAGTCACATCCTTGGGGGTAATTTGGGTCTTTTGCCCACCTTATTCAACCTTAAAACACGATATTCAACCTTCATTGAGACAAATATAATTTATTTCTCTCAAATTTTACAAGAATAAGAACCCTAGGTGATTTAATTTCAAGGCCAAGGCTCAAGATTTCCACTATTGTTCTTCAGGAATTTAGCAACCAAGGTATGCCAAGTGTTCATCCAAGGGTTCCCTTCCACCCTTGGAGTTCAAAAATCCCTTTTAACTATATGTTTATGAGTTTGATGAAGTTCATGGTTGAATTTAAATGTGTTCATGATTACCATGTTAATGGGATTTCTAGTTCATGACTTACTACAAGATTCATGTAGAATTGATTAATATGTGTGCATTATCATGCGAAACCATGTTGAAAACCTTATAGTTGTAAATGTGGAACTAAACTATGTTGTGTACATGTTGTTTTAGTGTCATGTGCATAGATTATGTCCTTCAAGTGTTTGATGAATTGTTCATGAGAATTAAATACAGAAATTATATCATGTTAGCATGTATTCAAGTTCATGTCATGCAAGTGTTTGATAGAAATTCCCTAGGAATGAATGATGATAAATTAGTTATTTATCATGTTTCAAGATTGTACCATGTCGTTTAATTTATGCTATTGAGTCCTGGGGGTATTCAATATCCGATAATTTAGCTATTTATCTAGATCCATGGTCAGTCACAGGATAGTACTAGTCATGTCATGATCGGTAGAATTCAGTCAGTTAACAGAATTCAGTAGTATTCCATCAGTCCACAGAACCTAGTGAACTAAGTTCAGTTCTATTATATAGTACGATCAGAAATAGTTTAGTCTAGCCTAGAATAGTCTAGAATCCAGTCCAATGTCTGTTCATTTGGGAGTACGATTCAGCACCGAGTGAACATACAGATGGGGACTCACCTGCCAGTAGAGGGTGTGATCCTTAGAAACAGTCCTTGTGTTACAAAACTACGTATCCAGCATACGTTGAGACATTAACCTTCCAGTTAAAGGTTAATAAGGTGATTTACCTGCTAGTTGAGGGTACCACTGTTCTCATTTAGAGCACCTACCAGATGAGGGTGACTCAGCTTGTCTTTACCCATGGCATAGTGCTGACATCCTTCTATCTAGGATTATAGTTTGGACCCTAATCAGTTTAGAAAGGCGCATATCCATTAGATAATTACTTCCCATAGTCTCAGTTTCAGTTCCAGTCTCAGTATAGAACTTAGTTTACTTTTATAAAAAATTAGGACTATCAGATACAATCACTTAGCTCAGAACGGAAATTAGTATATTTCTACAGAATAAAGACTATCAAATACAATCACTCTGCTATCAGTAATTCAGTATCAGTAGGCTTATATATCTGTTAATCAGTATTCAGATTTGATATTCTAGTGTTATCATGATCTCAGTTACAGTTAACATATTCACGCATGTACTCTCATTAAGTTATACTCACATAATTCAGTTAGTATTGTTCATGCATATGAAACCATGCATTTTATCCTACCTCATTTAGCATACCAGTATATTCAAAGGACTGACGCATACCTTTCTTTAGTGCTATAATGTTTTATATCATAGGTTCAGAAACGTGGGCTCCCGATCTAGCAGTTCAAATATTCAGCTGACAGAGTTAGTGGTGAGTCCTCTTAGTTTGAGGACATGATGATTATTTTAGTAGTTTAAATTATTTTAGTAGTTTAGAGTTAGTTGGGGAATTATCCCATCAAATTCATATTTCAAACAGTTTAGAGGCTTTTTCAGACTAGAGTATTTTTTAGATAGATATTTCAGTTTTGGTGTTGTTATACCGTATTCAGCTTTACTATAGTATTGAACCTTATGGCATATTTTCTGTTTAATTTCCTCATATTTACAGTATTACTATTTAGTTATTACAGTATGTACCAGTCATGGGTTTGCTTGTGGTTCTTAGGGATTATAAGCACCGCGTAGTGTCTGGCGTACAGACTCAAGGCGTTACAAACTTGGTATCAGAGCCTAAGTTTCAACAGAGTCCTAGGAAGTCTGAAAGCCGCATCTAGTAAAATCTTGTGCATGGGTGTGTAGTATGCCACACTTATGGACATGAGGCTATTAGGTGTTTTAGGACAAGTTTCTCTTCTTTCAGTATTCATGTCATGAGAGTGAGCATGAGCTCCAGTTAAACTCCTTGTCTAATCCACATTTCTCTTATATTTATATAATATGCCTCCAAAGAGGACTAAGGGAAGAGGAACAAGAGACCAGTTAGAACCCTAGACCATCCAGCTAGATCCTCTGGATGAACACATCTCCCATGCTTAATTCAGCAGCTTTCACCACCCTAGATCATTCTGTGGCATCCAAGAATAAACGTCTAGATGTTGTTCCAACCAACCCAGTGGCTAATACTGTTGCTGCTAGGATTTGATATTTTACTCGAATGAACCCTTTATCTTTTACTGAGTCTAAGTCAGATGAGGACCCTTAAGAGTTTCTTGATCAGGTGCAGAAAGTTACAGATAATATGAGAGTGACTATTGTTGAGTGTGCTGAGTTGGCTGTATATCAATTGCAGGATATGGCCCACTCATGGTTCAAATAGTGTAAAGTAGAAAGGGCCGCAGATGCAGGGCCCGTAGAATGGGAGGAGTTTGTTGTTGCTTTTCTGGATAGCTTCTTCCTGCTAGAGTTAAGGGAAGAAAAGGTTTTGGAGTTTATAAATGTGAAGCAGGGCAACATGACAGTAAAAGAGCATTCTCTCAAGTTTACTTAATTAGCCAGATACGCTCCTCATATGGTAGTAGATAGCAGATCTAAGATAAGTAAGTATGTGTCTGGCATGACTAATAGTGTGGTCAAGGAGTGTAGGACCTCAATATTGATTAAAAGGATGGACATATCTAGGATCATGGTCCATGCTCAGCAGATAGAGGAGGCTAAGAATAGGGAAAAGAGAGGGAGAATAAGAGAGCGAGAACATGTAGTTTTAAATTTGCTAAACCTAAGTTAGGGGTTGGGAATTGTTCTCAATTTTTCTCGAAATCCTTAGTTCCAGCTTCGTCTTAAGCCAGTGCTCCAGTGCCAAAATTCAAAGGTGGCAATAGAGATAGAGGACCATGCCCTAAACTCCAGGGTAGTGTCAGAATCGCCTGAACCAATCCCTTTTATTAGAAATATGGTAGAAATCAGCAGGGTATCTGCAGAGTAGTCAACAATGTGTGTTTCAGGTGTGGCAATCCAGGCCATAGGGTTGGAGATTTTCCTTAGTCAGGTTGTCAGGGTGAGTATAACCATCCCTCAGCTAAGTTCGATCACCCGAATTAGCAGGGTGCCGCTTCCAATGCCACTAGTGGGCAGCGCCCAAACAGACTCTATGTTCTTCAGTCCTGACAGGATCAAGAAAGTTCTCGTGATATGGTCACTGGTAAGTTACAAGTTTCCCATTTATTTGTTTATGCTTTGCTAGATCCAGGAGCTTTGTTGTCCTTTATTACTCCATATATAGCTATTAATTTCAAAGTCAGTCCCAAAATTCTAGCAGAGTCTTTCTCAGTCTCTACCCCAGTGGGTAAATCTATCATATCCCGGTGGGTATATAGAAACCGTCCAGTTATGATATCTCAGAAAGTCACTTTAGAAAACTTAGTCAAATTAGAAATGACTAATTTTGATATCATTCTGAGCATGGATTGGCTTCATTCCTGCTATGCCCCAATCGACTGTAGAACCAGAATTGTCCAGTTTTAGTTTCCAAGTGAGCCCGTCCTTGAATGGAGAGGTAGTACTTCAGCACTTAGTGGTCAACTTGTTTCTTACCTTCGGGTGAGAAAACTGATATATAAGGGATGTGTATACAATCTCGTTTGAGTCCAGGACTCTAGTTCAGAAACTCCTTGTCTTGAATCAGTGTCAGTATCAAGTAAATTCCCAGATGTATTTCTCGAAGATCTTCTCGGAGTTCCTACCCAAAGGGAATCAACTTTGGAATAGACTTCTTCTAGATACTCAACCCATATCTATTCCTCCATATAGAATGGCTCTAGTAGAACTCAGAGAATTAAAAGAATAGTTAAAATATCTCCTAGATAAGGGATTTATCTGACCCAGTGTATCCCCGTGAGGTGTACCAGTTTTATTCATGCATAAGAAAAACGGTTCTCTCAGAATGTGTCTTGACTACCGTCAAGCAGTACTTAGACATATTAATCATAGACTTCATAGATGACATTCTTGTCTACTCCCGCAGTGAGTACGATTATGCAGACTATCTCAGAATAGCATTGCAGACTCTCAGAAACCATCAACTATTCGCCAAATTCAGTAAGTGCCAATTTTTTCTAAGGTTAGTGGCCTTACTTGGCCATATCATTTTTGGTGATGGCATTAGAGTTGATCCCCAAAAGACTGAAGTAGTGAGAAACTGTCCTAAACCTATCTCTCCATCAGATATTACGAGTTTATTAGGCTTAGCTGGCTATTACCGACGGTTTGTTGAGGGATTTTAATCTATTGCATCCCCTATGTCCATATTGACTCAGAAGAAATTCAAATTCTAGTGGTCAGATTCTTGTGAAAAAAGTTTTCAGGAGTTGAAGACTCGACTCAATACAACTCCAGTTTTGACCATACCAGATGGTTTAGATGGGTTTGTGGTATATTATAATGCCTCCAGAGTTGGTTTGGGATGTGTTTTGAAGTAGAGAGGTAAGGTCATAGCCTAACCCTCTAGAAAACATGAAAAGAACTATCCTACTTATGATCTTGAGTTAGCAACAGTAGTATTTGGCATAAAGATTTGGAGGCACTATTTATATGGTGTGCACGTTGATGTGTTCACAGACCATAAGAGTATGTAGTATGTGTTCTCTCAGAAAGACCTAAACCTCTGTTAGAGAAGGTGGTTGGAATTGTTGAAAGACTACAACATGAGTATTCTATATCATCCAGGTTAAGCCAATGTAGTGGCTGATGCTCTCAGTAGGATATATATAGGTAGTGTTGCTCATATGGAGGATGGTAAGAAAAAGTTATCTCACGAAGCTCATCAGCTTTCCCGACTAGGTTTTCTCTTAGTCGATTAATTATAAGGTAGTGTATAGGTGCAGAATAGTTTAGAGTCATCCCTTGTTTCTGAGGTAAATGAAAAGCAGGATAGGGATCCCATTCTAGCTAAGTTAAATGAATAAGTCAGAGATCAGTAGGTAGAGGTTTTCTCCCAAGGGGGAGATAGTATGTTACGCTGCCAGGGTCTACTATGTGAGCCAGGTGTAGATGATTTGAGATAGAGAATTCTTATAGAAGCGCATGGTGTGCGCTACTCTATTCATCCAGGGGCCATTAAGATGTACCATGATTTGCGGGAGATCTATTAGTGGTGTAGGATGAAGAGTGACATTACAGAGTTTGTGGCTAAGTGCTCAACATATCAATAGGTTAAGATCAAGCATCAGAAGATAAGTGGGTCCATGCAGGAGTTCAGAATTCCCACCTTGAAGTGGGAAGAAGTGAACATAGACTTTGTAATGAGTTTGCCTCATACTCATCCCCAGCATGATTCAGTTAGGATCATTGTAGACACAATAACCAAATTAGATCATTTCCTACCAGTCCATACCTCTTATTCATCCAAGGATTACACCAAACTCTATATCAGGGAGCTGGCCAGATTGCATGGTGTTCTGTTGTCCATTATCTTAGATAGAGGTACCCAGTTCACCTTTTATTTCTTGAAGGCATTCCAAAAGGGTCTTGGTACCTGAGTTTACCTCATTACAACCTTTCATCCTCAAATAGATGTTCAAGAAGAAAGAACCATTCAGACTTTAAAAAATATGCTGCGAGCGTGAGCGATAGACTTTATAGGTAGTTGGGATGACCACTTGCCTTTGATTGAATTCACATATAAAAACAACTATCATTCTAGCATTCAGATGGCTCCATTTGAGGCGCTTTATGAGAGGAGGTGTATATCTCCCATTGGTTGGTTTGAAGTGGGTGACGCTGCAGTAGTAGGGTCTGACTTGGTATTTGGTACCTTAGAGAAAGTTTAGTTGATTAGGGAAAGCCTTAAGACAACTAAAAACCGATAGAAAGTGTATGTAGATGTACGCAAAAAGGATCTCGAGTTTAAGATTAGTGATTTTGTGCATTTGAAAATATCTTCTATGAAAGGAGTGAAGAGGTTTGGCAAAAAGGGGAAACTCATTCCTTGAAATGTCGGTTCTTACCAAATTCTCAGCCATTTCTAAAAGGTAGATTACGAGCTTGAGTTGCCTTTAGACTTAGCTTCAGTGCATCCATTGTTCCATGTCTCCTTGCTTAAGAAATGCATAGGTGACCCAACAGTCATAGTCCCTATAGAGGGCATAGATATTCAGAACAACTTCTCTTATGAAGAGATTTTAGTAGAAATCATTGATTATCAAATTTGTAGACTGAGGAACAAAGAAGTCCCTTTAGTCAAAGTACTTTGGCAAAATTAGTCCATTGAGGGAGCTACTTGGGAAGAAGAAGCAGACATGCAGACCAAGTATTCTCACCTTTTCTCTACAAACTCAGACTCAGCCCAAGGTAATGGATTTTCTTTGAATTTACTTAGTCTCATGTTCAGATATAGCTACCGACTTGGTATCATTTGATGTTGCATACCCAGTCATGAATTCATGAATCAGTTCAGTTAAGTACTTATGCATCAAACATCCAATATATAAGATCAGCTTATCAGTAATCCTAGACCTGCATTTATGAATCATATTCAGCTATGTACTCATGCATTAGATATGCATGTCCAGTGTCTAAATCCAATCTATTAGTATTCTCAATTTAATTAGTCTCATTCAAGTATGAATACTCCCAAGGGGAAGATATTGTAAAACCCCACAAAATCCTAAGCTTAACTCAGTCTTTTAAGCTTGCTAAGGGGTCCCAAACTTAGAAAATTCTAGCTAAGTATTCAGACTTAGTATTATTTTGGCCTTTGTAAGTTGGTAACTCTATTTCACGACTCTTATGACCTTAAAGTATAGATCTTTAGATTGATTCATGATCAGGAATGCCAGTAGGTATTCCCGAATAAGTTATAGATTTTTTGGACCTCATTTAAACCATGTTTGGGAATTTAATTCCCAAATAAGTTTTAGATTTTTTGGACCTCGTTTAAACCATGTTTGGGAATCTAAAATAGTGTATTGATGCGATCTCAATGCGGTGCATTAGACATCACATCAATTAATATTTTTCCTTGGATCTTAGTGGCAATTTCTAGTAACCGATGTGGACTCGACACGGAGCATTAGCTATCATATCGATGCCAATAATATGATGCGTCATCCTACGCGTCAGCAGTCCAGTTTTCATTCATTAAAAGATGCATCCTTGGGAATATAGCAACCAAGGTATTTCAAGTATTCATCCAAGGGTTCCCTTCCACCCTTGGAGTTCATGAACCCCTGTTAACTACAAGTTTATAAGTTTGATGAAGTTCATGGTTAAATTTGCATGTGTTCATGATTATCATGTTAATGGGGTTTCTAGTTCATAATTTACTACAAGATTCATGTGGAATTGATTGATATGTGTGCATTATCATGCGAAACCATGTTGAAACGCTTGAAGTTGTAAATGTGAAATCGAACTATGATGTGTACATGTTTTAGTGTCATGTGCATATATTATGTCCTTTAAGTGTTTGATGAATTGTTCATGTAAATTAAATAATTAAATTATATCATGTTAGCATGTATTTAAGTTCATGTCATGCAAGTGTTTGATAGAATGTCCTTATGAATTAATGATGATCAAGTAGTTATTTATCATATTTCAAGATTGTACCATGTCGTATAATTTATGCTATCGAGTCCTGGGGGGTATTCAATACCCAACAATTTAGATATTTACCTAGAGCCATAGTCAGTCACAAGATAGTATCAGTCATGTCACGATCGGTAGAATTCAGTCATTTAATAGAATTCAGTAGTATTATGTTAGTGCATAGAACCCAGTGAACTCAGTTTAGTTTAGTTATATAGTATGATAAAAAACTGTTCAGTCCAACCTAGAATAGTCTAGAATCGAGTCTAGTGTCTATTTAGTTGGTAGTAGGATTTAGCACAGACTAAACCCATGAATAGGAACACACCTGCCAGTAGAGGGTATGATCCTTAGATGAAGTTCTTGTGTTCAAGAACTACGTAGCCAGCATAGGTTGAGACATCAACCTGCCAGTTGAGGGTTGATGAGGTGATATACTTGCCAGTTGAGGGTACCACCATTCTCATTCAGAGAACCTGCCAGATGAAGATGACTCAGCTTGGCTTTACCCGTGGCACGATACTGACAACCTTTCAGCTAGGGTAACAGGTTGGACCCCATTCAATTTATAGAGGGGCATGTCTGTTAGATGATTACTTCCCATAGTTTCAATTTCAGTTCCAGTCTCAATATAGTACTCAGTTTGGTTCTACAAAAAATCAGGACTATTAGATACAGTTACTCAGCTCAAAACGGAACTCAATATAGTTCCATAGAATCAAGACTATCAAATACAGTCACTCAGCTATTAGTAATTCAGTATCAGTATGATCAGATATCAGTTAATCAGTATTCATATTCAGTAATCCAGTGTTATCACAATCTCAATTACAGTTTAAATGTTCACGCATGTACTCTCATTCAGTTATACTCACGTCATTCAGTCAGTATTGTTCATGCATATGAACCCATGCATTTCAGCCTACCTTACTTAGAATACCAATATATTTAAAGTACTAACACATACCTTTCTTTTGCGCTATGATTTTTTATATCATAGTTTTAGATGCGGGGGCTCCTGATCATACTTAGCAGTTTAGATATTCAGCTGACAGAGTTAGTGGTGAGTCCTCTTAGTTTGAGGAAATGATGATTATTTTAGTAGTTTAGCTTATTTCAGTAGTTTGGAGTTAGTTGGGGACTTGTCCCATCAACTCCATGTTTCAGACAGTTTAGAGGATTTTTCAGACTAGAGTATTTTTCAGACAGATATTTCAATTTTGTATTATTATACTATATTCAGCTTTATTATAGTATTGTACCTTATGTCTTGTTTTTCACCTAATTTCTGAATATTTTTAGTATTAATATTTATTTATTACAGCAGGTACCAGTCATGGGTTAGCTTGTGGTCCTTGGGGATTATGAGCACAGTGTAGCGTCTGGGGTACAGACTCGGGGCATTACAGATTCATAAGATATATGGGTTGATTATGAGATAAATGTGAATATAAGTATTAAAGTAGGTTATACAATTTTCAAAGTGTATTCCAAACTAGTTTGTACTTAAATGAGTCATTTAGAGTTCAATCGGGGAAACTTACATTACTAGCTTGAGCTAGGGGATTTTCTAAGTGATCTCATTGGATTCTATTGTGTTTAATGTGTTTGAAATGGTTTAAAGGTGTGATTATGAGTTTAATAACTTATAGGTAATGTTTAAGGTTCAATTTTATTAATTTAAGAGTCGGAACATAAAGTTAAAGATCAACGCGAACTAGGCTAGCCTTAGCTCTTGTTTTGATTCATCGGCATTGATATTGTATTTTTATGATCTCTAATTAATGGTGTGTAATTATGTAGGATGCTTTGTAATCTGAATATGATGATGTTGAAAATTCTGGAAATCCATGGGAAATACACCACAAGACAAGTGATGAAAGAAAGGATGACCAACACTTAACCAAATTTCGGATGGCAACTTCCAGTGTGTCAAGTCTATAAGCCCAAACAGCCTTACCTTGAGCGAGGATCAACCCAGGGCAGAGCCTTGATTAGAGAGGGTCTCAACACAGGGCGGCGTCTCCTTTACTCCCGGGCTCAATTTCAACCTCAAATCCAATTTCTACACGGCTAAGGCTTAGCTAACTATATATACACATGTTGTGTCACGTTTTTAGACATCTTTGGACATATTTTGGAGATTAAGGGGTTGCTACAACATCAAATTTTAGGTTTTTATTATTTTAGTTTAGTTTATTCATGTTCTTATTCATTAATTACAACCTTATGATTATGATTATGACTATGTGTGGATAAACACTCTCTTTTTGGGGTTATAGCAAAGAACATGAGTACTATTATTTTGAATTAAATTCGTTTAATTTGCTTATCAACATTGGTTGTTTGTTTATTCTTGACTTAATTATTTGATGTATTGATCATCCAGAAAATATATCAATTGTCAACCTTTGATCTCGTGAGAGGGAATAGGGAGATAAATCATGGGAATAAATAAAGTATGGTTTATATTCTTTTGTAAAATAAGAAATTCAAATTAGTGTCTAGGACAAGGATGTACTTAAATACCTTACTTTATTTAAACATAGGGTGATAGAGTAAAGAAATTAATTGGACTATTACATCCTCGCTCAATGATATAGATGTAATGTTCAACTTAGGTAAAGGATTAGAGGTCGGGAGACCATAATCATGCAATTAACCCTACGAATAGACAACCAAGATAAGCAAGTTAATGAATGAAGTTCAACAACATAGTATGATTGTTCAAGAGTGATTTATCCCTGGGTTTTCTCTTATTGATTGTTTCAAGATCTTTATTTCATGCATTGTTTACTTTACTTGAAATTAAAAATTCAAAACTTTTATTTTTGTTACGCTTGCATCAGTTGAATCTAAATTGTGAACTAGAATAGAATCGTTGTTGAAGCAAGTCCCTGTGGGATCAATACTTGGCTTCTTGAATGCCACTTTACTACTTGATAGACCATGTACACTTGCGTGTTCGCTTGCGCGCTGTCAAGTTTTTATTGCCATTGCCAGGGACTTGTAATTTGCCAACTGTTTATTTTAGTTTTACTTTTAGATTTATTTGGTGTTTTTATGCTTGGTCTTGGTTGTGTTTTTGTAGGAAATAAGTTTCAAAGTAGTAAGATGGAAAGGGATCAGGACTTGGATGAACCAAGTTCCGAACCTGAGCAACTTTTTCATTAAAGAAGGAGAGAAAAAAACCTTCTCCCCCAAATTCCACAAATCCAAGAGAACCAAGAGAATTCTACTATCATGGCTGATGATCGAGAAGGTCGTACGATAGTCAGAGAAGTGGAAATCCCACTTACAACCAATTTGACCTCCCTATTTCAGAAGTCGACAGCAAGAGGCAATTTTGAGCTTAAACAAAAAATGGTACAACTTCTGATTAGCAGTGGACAGTTCAAAGGGCTTTGACATAAGGATCCACAGGTCCACTTACTAAATTTTTTGGAAATCAGTGATACAATCATTCCCATAGGTATGAATGTAGATTATATGAGGGTGAATTTATTTCCCTTTTCATTAATTAGGGAAGCAAAAAAGTGGATAGATATGGAACTGGCAAATTCAATCACCTTATGGGATGATATGGCTAGAAAATTCCTTATCCGATTTTTCCCATCTGGTAAGACTACGAGACTTTCCAGTGATATAGTATGCTTCAAACAAAAGCCAGACGAGAACTTTATCATGCTTAGGAGTAGTTCAAGGCTCTTCTTTGGGACTATACACACCATCAACAATCCAATAAGGTATTTGCTCATACTTTTGTAAAGGCTCTTGATCGCAATGTGAAAATTTTTCTAGATCAGCTGCAAGTGATCAAGCTCTTCAAATGAAATATGATGAGTTGTACACTTTATTGAACATCATAGCTTAACAAAACCCAGAATGGCATTAAGACTCGAAGAGTACCACAAAAAGAATTGCAGGTGTATTGGAGGTGGACCAATTCATAGCATTATCGGCTCAAGTTTCTACATTACAAAATTTGGTAAACACCCAGTTCAGCAGCATAAAATTGAGAGTAGCACAACCTACAACCACAGTCAATGCAATCCAACAAGCTGCAAGTTGGTATAAGATCTGCGGTAATACTGGTCATGCAGTTGCCATATGTGTTTCAAATCCAGAATTAGTAATATATGTGGGAAAAGCTTAAAGGAAAAATTATGGTAACGCCTACAACATGAAGTGGAAGACTCGACCTTGTAGTGATCAACAATAGCAAATTCAATAACCATAGGCTCAACTAAATCAGTCAACTAGCAACTTGGAAGAGATGATGAAGAAGGTTTTAGCTAATCAAACACAATTGGCTGTAGACATAAGAAATCAGCAAGCTACCCAAAGAAGCTTAGAGTTGCAGTTAGGGCAGTTACAATAGGAACTAAATACCAGGCCTCAAGGTGGGTTTCCAGCAGAGATAGAAAATCCAAAACAAGTTATGGCAATTACCTTGAGGAGTGTTAAGAAGCTTCAAGGAGAACCTCAAAGGTAACTAAGAAGGTGGGTACATATTTTACTCCCCCACAGGTTAATAACAAAGTTCTTGAAAAGTCGAAAAAGTCGGAGTACTCAAAAGAAAAAGTTGTTAAACCAGAGAAAAAGAATATTTTTCCACTTTCTTTCCCTCAAAGGCAAATAAATGCGAATGATGATGCAATGTTTAAGAAATTCTTTGACACATTTAGAGAGCTTTACATTAACTTACCTTTGTTATATATTTTACAGGGTATGCCAAAATATGCAAAGTACTTAATGGATGTAGTTGCTAATAAGGAAAAATTGTAGGATGTGGAGGCAATAATACTCACTGAGGAGTGTAATTCAGTTGTAACACAAAAAATGTCCACGAAGCATAGGGACGCTGGGAAGTTCATTCTCCCTGTTTAAATTGGGAGTAGTAAGGTGGTCCACGCACTGAGTGACTTAGGGACAAACATAAATTTGATGCCTCTATATTTTTTTAACATATTAGGCTTGGGAAAGCCAAATCGACTACCGTGATTCTGCAGCTGGTAGAAGGGTCCATTGTATATACAGAAGGAATAAGTGAGGATGTCCTCATAAAGGTTAGTAAATTTGTTATTCCTACTGACTTTATTATTCTAGATTTTTAAGAAAATGAACAGGTAAGACATATATTATAGATATCATATGGAAAGTCATATTTTTGGGGCTTCTATTTTTAGCAACGGGGAAAGCATTAATTGATGTAAGAGAGGGTATGCTCAAAATGAGGTTGGAAGATGAAGAGGTAGTTTTTAAAGTTTATAAACCACTTAACCCACCATCATAATATAAGGATTTGTGTAAGATCTCTGTTATTAAAGGGGATGAGTGTGGGGTGGTTAATCCATTAAGGGCCTCTACGGACACCCTTATTGAGCTACCTAAGCTTCCAATACCATAACCTGACATGATGCAAGTTGATGATCCTGAAAAGGCTAATGTTGAGAAACCAGTTATCCTTGTGAATACACACCCAAGAGAGGTAAAAATAATAAGAAGATGAAGACCAAGCGTGAGAAGAGAAGAAAAGAAAACTACTAAGTCGTTAGTTAGGTTGTGTCGGGACACTAAATCAGGCGTTGCTAGGGAGGCAACCCAAGTTAAGTAGATATGTTTTATTTTTAGTTTTTAGTTTTTATTTTACATAGTTTTTTTATTGCGTCACAGGTTGATGAGAAGTTTGAGTACCAAAAACATAAGCTAAAAAGCATGGCAAAAACTAAGTGTCGGGTCTCACGTATCCCAGTAATGCAAAAGATTCTACTAGCTAGGCCTAGGGGCCTCAGAAAGTATTTTTATCTCTTACTTTTAAGTTCACTTTGGGGATAAAATAGATTTTTAAGTGTGGGGTGGGAAAATTCACAATATTTGGCTCACTTTAAATTTTTTGGTGTAAGATGTTCTTGTTGGTGCTATTTTTGATTGCAAGGTGTAAGTTTTTTAATTATATAGGCATGCTGAAAAAGGGAATTGCTACTTTTTAGACTCTTAAGCTTATTTTTTTTAATCTTGTACTTTTTGACTTAAATTTGAATTCATGCTATTGTTTTGTTCGGGGTCTATGATGATCCTATTGAGTCAAGTATGTGCGATGTGTGTCTGATGTATTTGTATATTCTTTGTTGTATGTGATGTCTAGAATTTGCTCGGTGTGTGTGGAAAGCAAAATAAAGAGTGTGGGTTTAGGAGTTGATATAGGAATTTCTTTGATAACGTTGTTTTATACATTCTATTTGGCCTACTTTTGTGCTTAATCCGAGTAAGCCCCGTTGAGCCTTTAGAATTTTCTTTGCCATCCTTATGTGTAGCCTAATACCCTTCTTTGATAGACCTTAATTTGATCTAAAAATCTCCTAGGTACTTTAATGTAAGATTGATTAATTAAGGAGTTTGAGAAATAAGAGGAGAAAAATGTGAAATTGGTTCCCTAAAGTTTAGTTATTGGTGTGTGCAATTGTGTGTTTAGGAGTAGAAAAAATTGTTTGAAAAAGTTCCAAATTTTAGCCCGGATGTGTTACAATGAACCTATTTTGGCCCTAGTCCTTCTTGGATGTTCTGTACCTCAACTAAGGCAAAGTGCTAAAGTTGAGGTGGTTATAATAGGGGTACATAGCTTAATATGGGTACACAAAAAGGAAAAATTAAAAGAGTGGTATACTTCTACCATGTGTTTGTGAAAATTCCTAAAAGAGATGGGGCAAAATAAAAGAATGGGATAGTAAAAAATGGTACAGTTTGGTTGTTAGAAATTGGTTTTTAATGTATAATATAGTTTATTAAATCTCTTAGAGAGGTTAGTCACTATTCCAAAATAGTTCCTACCCGCCCCTTAACCTACATTACAACCCAAAAAAGATTAAATTAATCCTATACTCGACATTCTGATATTAGTGGAGCACTACACTAAGGGAAACACTATGGTTCATTGGGTGTAACTTTTAAATTCCTTGTGAGAGTGAGTGTAATTTGATTCTTGTACCTATTGTGATAAATGGCATGATTGTGAGTAATTATTGGTAACACTCTTGTTGTAATGACACATGTTTGATGAATGTCGGTGATTTTTATGATGTCCTTGATAGGATTATAAGCATAAGTTTGCCACTTATGTGAGTCAATTCTTGAAGCTAGGATGGTTTGAAGTAGGATTCATGAGCTATCAATTGTGTAAATATTATGCTCAGTGTAGAAACTTGCATTCTGTGTAGTCATGGTAGTACTAGCTTGAGAGTCTTGCATGTAGTAGAAGGGTAGAGTCTCCTTAACCTATTATTCTTAGAGTAAAGAGTTGTATAAGGACGAACAAGGTTTTAAGTGTGGGGTGGTGATGTTGGGTGTATTTACGCATTCTAGTGTCATAATTCAAATATTTTTAGCCTTGTTTTGATGGTGATTCATATGGTATATGGTTTGATAATGGGATAAATGTGCATCTGAGTGTTAAAGTACGTGATTACAATGTTCAAATTGTACTCCAAACAAGTTTATACTTAAAAGAGTCATGAGTCATTTTGAGTTCAATTGTGGAAACTAGCATTACTAGCTTAAGCTAGGGGCTTGTCTAGTTGATCCCATTGGATTCTATTATGTTTAATGTATTCCAAATGGTTTTAATATGTAATTATGAGTAGAATAACTTATTGGTAATGTGCAAGGTTCAATTTGATAAAGTTAAGAGTCGGAACATAAAGTTAAAGATCAATGTGAATTAGCCTAGCCTTTGCTCTTATTTTGATTCATCGGCATAGATATTGTGTTGTTATGATCTCTATTCATGGTGTGTGATTATTTATGATTCTTTATGAGCTGAATATTATGATATTGCGATGTTTAAAAGGATGAAAATCTATGGGAAATACACCACAGGACAAGGGATGGAAGGAAGGATGACCAACACTTAACCAAAATTTGGATGGCAACTTTCAGTGTGTCAAAGCTATAAGCCCGCATAACCTCACCTGGAGAGGGGCTCAATCCAGGGTGGAGCCCTGGCTGGAGAGGAGCTGAACCCAGGGAGGATCCTTGGCTGGAATGGGGCTCATCCCAGGGTGGATCCTTGGTTGGTGCAGGGCTCAATCCAAGGCGGCGCCTCCTCTACTCCCGAGCTTAATTTCAATTTCAAATCCAATTCCTACACAACTAAGTCTTGGCTAACTATATATACACATGTTGTGTCATGTTTTTAGACATCTTTGGACTTATTTTGAAGATTAAGGGGCTGCTACAACTTCAACTTTTAGGTTTTTATTATTTTAATTTAGTTCATTCATGTTCTTAGTCAATAATTACAACCTTGTGAGTATGATTATGACTATGCATGGGTAAACTCTCTCTATTTGGGGTTAAACACAAGAACATGAGTGCTATTATTTTGGATTAAATTCATTTAATTTGCTTACAAATATTGGTTGTTTGTTTATTCGTGACTTAATTATTTGATGGATTGATCATCCAAAAAATATATCAATTGTCAACCTTTTGAATTCTGGAGAGGGAGTAGGGAGATAGAACATGGGAATAAACAAAGTATGGCTTGTATTCTTTGATTAAATAAGAAATTCAAATTAGTGTCTAGGACAAGGATGTACTTAGATGTCTTAATTCAAACGTAGGATGATAGCATAAAGAACTTAATTGGGCTATTACATCCCCGCTCAATGATGTAGTCGTAAGGTTCAGCTTTGTTAAAAGATTTGAGGTCAGGAGACCATGATCGTGAAATTAACTTTACTAATCAACAATTAAGATAATTAATCTAGCGAATGAAGTTCAACAACATAGTATAATTGTTTAAGAGTGCTTTAACCCTTGGTTTTCTCCTATTGATTGTTTCAAGTTCGTTATTGTATGCATTGTTTACTTTACTTGCAATTACAAATTCAAAACTCTCTTTTTGGTTACGCTTGCATCAATTGAATCAAACTGTTAACTAGAATAGAATCGTTGTTGAAGCAAGTCCCTATAGGATCGATACTTGGCTTCTTGAAGGACACTTTACTACTAGATAGACCACGTACACTTGTGTTTGCACTTGGGCGTTGTCATGCCTCAACCCTCTTTGTTCATTAAATCAAATTGGAGGAATGCCTCGATCTCCTTTAAGATTCCAAATTAAATTGGGGGAATACATCGACCTCCTTTATTCTTTAAATTAAAATATAGCTAACAAGACCTTCAAAATCTATGTTCATTATTTAACCATTTATGCAATGCAATAGAATATGTGACTAAGTCAAACTAAGTGACAATTCCACAATTCAAATCTTTTACATACATGGGTTGAGAGAATACAATTGTTCTAAAATAATTTCCAAGTTCAAAACATTTGGGGAATTACCTCGACCCCCATTCCAATTCACACACCCATGCACCCCATTAGTTCAAAAACATTTAATTTAAAATGAAAAACTCATGAATACCATAGGGAAACCATCCAAGGATCAACCATTCAAAAATCCTCAAACCATTTCAAAACCCACATTCAAATCCGTACAACTAAAATATTTAATACATATGATTTTCACAAAAAAGATTTGGGGAAGAGTAACATGCCTGAGATATCAATATTTATGAATAAAAATCAACTCTTGGAAGTTCTAGATACTAATTTCTTGAAACCCTAGCTTGTTCTTGCCTTAGTTGTTAGAGAGAGTCTAGGAGAGTGTTTATGACTGATAAGTATTAAAAATAATACCCCCAAAATGTTTTATGGTTGTGGGGTCTAAGTAGGGGAATATGAAAATGATTAGAATGCCCTTAATAAATAGACTAAAAATTGACCGCCCAGTTGCTATCGGTCACATGATGACTCGTAACGACTTGCTATGAGTCATCCCTTAGACTCATAGTTTGGATAGTAAGATAGGGTATGCACACTAGTCTGACTATGAGTCATACTATACAACTCTTACACAGACCTTACAACTCGTATGGTCTATTCTTTGTCAAGGCAAAAATATTTAGGTATCTTTGCTGGTTTGGCTATGAGAACCACTATACAACTCGTAACGGGTCTCAACAACTCATTCGGTGCCAATCATGTCCAATCTAGACACTTAGATAAACACATTGGTCAGTCTATAATTATATTCCTACAACTTGTAGTGACACCCTATGATACATATGATGAGTCATAGTCTGGGCAGTGAGCTTAGAGGTCAAGAAATTTTCAGAGTCAAATTCTAGGGTTTTTCACTTGCCAGTTACTTCATTGTTGTTATTATGGTTAGTTCATATCATGCTGATTATGGATTAATTCTGAGGATAGTGGTATGGTTCTAATCCCATTTCTTTTAACAATAAATTACATAATGGATAGTTGTCTCATGGTTGGACATTATGTTTAGGGACCCTAATTATGCTAACGCTAGTTTCGACATGGTTGGATGCCTTGAGATTCCTGGTTGGTTACCTTAATCATTAACTTGAGTAGTCTTGTATATATATATATATATATATATATATCATGTCCTTGTCTATTCATGTCATATAAGTTTTCTTGGTCTTGTATACTATTATATGACCTTCCCTCACTCCTCCTTATATATTGACTAGTGATATATGATGTAGCACTCTAGTCTAATTACTAATAGGATAGGATAGGTTTAACCTTACTACTCCCCTAACATTATCATGTTTAGTTGTTTTGATGGTTGCATGAAGTTATACTCCTGCTTTACATGTTATTTATGCTTGCATTATCTTTAGAGCTCATTCGGTCGATGCTAATTGAGTACCATGTGTTTGGTAATTATACTATTATTCTACAGCCTACAAATCATAGTACGAGTTCTCATCATTGACGTATACATCATGTGGAACAACTATGAATCGGAGATTAGGGGTAAGCTCTTGACGTTCGGAGCATTACTACTCTTCCACTTATTGATTAGACTAATCTCTATGTTGTATTCAGAGATGGGTTGTACTTGTATATTTACTTAGTAGTGTACTTTTCACTCTTATTATAGTAGAAGCTCTTTCACTAACTTCATCAGGTCTTGGAGTTTCTCTCTCTCTCTCTCTCTTTATATATATATATATATATATATATATATATATATATATATAAAATATCCCTTTATTATATTTATTCCACTGTTTTCCTTCATTTCTTTTGGTAGTCCGTTACTAGCAGTTCTGGACTACAGGTTGTCTTACCTACTAGTGATTTATAGTAGGTTCCATTATGATCAGAGAAATTCGGTCATGACATATACAATTTATTTATATACAAACAAGAGATTGTTGCATATGTATGTGCAATATACAAATTATTAACCAACATATTTTATGCAAACCAAAAACTGATTACACAAATTATATGTGCAATATATATATATATATATATGTATGTATGCATGTATGCATGTATGTATGTATGTATGTATGTGCCAACACATTCCAACTGTCTAATTGTATATCACGATTATTTATATACATATATATACATAAAAAAAATTGACACGGTATATATACTTGTATGTAACTAATAGGAAAAAGAATATATATATATATATATATATATATATATATATATATATACAAATGTTGAGTACGTATTGAAACCTTTTTTCTCATAAATTGAAAGAAAAAATTTGAAGAAATATCTTTCGTTGTAACAAATATTTTTGCAAATAAAAATATACTATATAAGAGTCACTATAACAAAACCTACTAATTTTATACCTATCAAGGAAAAGGATTGATTACACCTACTAATAGTTTCTACCTTTCAAGGAAAAGGATTGAAGAAGATGGTAGAACACTAAACAAAAGAGAAAAAAATCAAATAAAGTAGCAATTTTTCAAATAAAATTAAGTGCTCAATTAAGTCTGTCAAAATATAAGCTAATTATATTAGCGAGATTAATTGCTTGATATAGAAGCTATTATATTTGTTACTAATGGCCCACTTAGATAATACCTTTTTAATTAACTTTTAACTTTGTCAGGTGACTATTTTAAACATTAATCATAATTGATAATTAAGAACCATTTTTTGCTATGTTATCTAATTTTTCCTTAAAAAAATTCTTACCGTCTTGATAAAATACAGTGTAACTTAATTATTACATCTTCCTCCTATCCATTGTGCTCCTTCCTCTTGCTTGAAGCGAAATAATGAAATTGTCTTAACCAAGCTCTCTTTACCAAGTGGATCTCTAATATCATTTTTTCCGTATACTACTTCATTTTGCAAGATCTTTTTTCTAGTTTTCAACAATCGTTCTTGACTACAATTGAATTTGCATATATTTAATAAAAGAAAGTTAATTCAACATATTATCTAAAAAGTGAAAATGGTGTACATATATATATAGTAATTTTAAAATTACAACTGAAAAATTTATTGTTACAAGTTTAACATAAGTGAAAGTTTACCAAGTCCTAGAATATCATCAAAAACAACTCTACTGGGCAACATAAACTTCAAGAATATATTTATGAAAACTACCAATAATTAAGTATAAGGCAGCTTATGTAAAATTTTACTTGTATTAAAATCAAAAATGGAGTGAATAAAAAGAAAAGCTATATATAATTATTGTTTATAGTCCCATTCGTTCATTTCAGAGATAGAAAAAGGACTTCTAGAAAACAAATCCAAGCAAACCTTTAGATCATCATAGAAATAAGACACTAACAAGAAAACACATGTCGCTAAGTAATGATATAAATTAAGAAATTGAAAGGCTCATTTTCTCATGTAGAAAATATGTTGTAATGACCCTCCAGGTCATTTTCTTTAATTCTGCACCATTTATTATTTAGTGATTTCCCATAGCTGCCCCCAAATCATACATGTTGGAGCTGACAATTTGGTTACCGGTCATTTCGTTTATTTTTTAGAGCTAATTCCCTCTTTTGAATGTTTTATTGTTGAGTATCAAATATCGGACTTAAACTTTATATTAATGGACTCGTATGCCAATTCTGTCAGTTCTATTGTATCTGAACGCTGATTTTATGCTAGGGGCCCTTTGATTTGGGTTCCAAGATTTTTGGACTCGTTTTGGACTATTACAAGAATTTTGGTTAAAATGACCAATGAGTGTGTGGCCAATATTTCATTCAAATAACCCCAGATAAAAATTTTGATGGAGTCATTGAGAGAAGAATGTCGAATTTGGTAAGTTAGCATAGTTCGTTTGCATTCACGGGATTTTGAATAAATCTCGAGGGTCCAATTGGAGACTTGACAAATGTAAAGTTTGTTGGTGCAAGCTGGTGCAGGCCAAAAATGGCCTTTGCATTTATGAGGCCCTTGGACATGTTTGCGAAAGCCAACGTGAATGGCTATCACAATCGCAATAAACTTGGTTGCATTTTGTCATGACCTAATTTGTCAGGTCATGGTTGCACCTACTATAACCCACTTGTAGGTAAGACAACTTGTAGTACAGAACTGCTAGTAATGGGCTACTAAGAGAAATGAATGAAGATAAGACGAATAAATATAATAAATGACTAATACATATAAGACAGTCCCAAAACTAGATGGAATCAGTATAAGAGCTCCTAATTAAATAAGAATGCAAAATGAAGTACTAAATGAATATACAAGTACAACCCATCTCTAAATACAATATAGAGATTATTCTAAGTTATAAGAGGGAGAACAATGTTACTCTGAATGTCAGGAACTCACCCCAAATCTCTAATCCATAACTACACTGCACGATGCACACAATAATGGAGATAACACATACTATGACTTTTTAATAACCTAAATTTGCTGATTTTTGTGATATACATATTTTTGTGTAATTTGACCATTTTACCCTCCTCGTGGTTGCTTTTTGGTATTTAGAGGTGTTGGGATGATTGTCAAGGTTCCAAATTAGTGTGAGTTTATTATTTTTGGTGGTTATAAAGGCTTTATAGTTGACTTTGGTCATCATTATTTGATTTGTGAATCGGATAGCAAAACAGACTACACGAGCAAATCTGAAAAATCAATTTTAGGTTGGTAACATGGTTGGTGTGTTTTTATAATATTTATATCCCATTTTGACCCTTTGTTCAGAAAGTTGTAAAATTATCTTTTGAAGGTCAACTTTGTGAAAACATCATTTTTTTAAAAATTTGATATCTCAATTGAGTCTAGAATGTCAGTCTAGTACCATAGTTTGTTTGCATTCTCGAGATTTTGAATGAATCCCAAGGGTCCACGGAGACTTGGAATTCTCCAAGTCTCTAGCTAATCACCCGCTTAAATGATGTTTAAGTTGCTTACGTGGCTTGTCTTGGCAACCACGGTATCGCTTAAGTGACAACATGCTCGTTTAAGAGATTATTGGTTAAGCGACACCGTGGTCTCTTACACGACACTTGTGTGCCAGGCGGGTATCGCATAAGCTACACCTGGTCACTTAAGCGATGGCCTCTTAAGAGACCTTGTGATTGGTTAAGTGATGCCTGGGTGACATAAATTACCCATTTTCATAAATTGTCACCATTTTTGAGACATGGAGCTTTGAGTTTTGGGTTTTGGAGAATTTCTTTCATTTTTAATCTTGGGTTAGTTCCAAATTCCTACTTCAATTATTTTTCTTCGATTCTTATCATTTAAATCTTGTTACAACTTAAATTCAAGGGTGAAATTTGGGAATTTTGGCCCGAATGCCTAAATGAGTAATTCTTTGATGCAAACTCTAATTTAAACCCATTTTTACTTGGGTTTTCTTCTAAGGCTTTATTTAATCATTGTTAACATATTTGGGACTAAAATTTTGGTTTCATACCTCTTTTTTAAAAAACTTTCTTTGAGGGTCCATTTTGACCTCAACCCAAAAATCAGAAATATGGATATCATTAACTTTCTTTTGATGCGTAGATTCTATATTTGTCTATTTTAGTTGATTCTAGGTTCATCATAAAGATAAAGCTCCGTGTTAAAGGCTTTTTGGACTAGTTTTCAGCATTCGAGGTAAGTTATGGCTTATATTTCTTCAGACTTGGATGGGTAGTTAATTTTGGTATAACATCATGTTATGGTTGTGGAAAATAATCATGGAAATGGATTTATTATTGTGTTGCATCGTGTGAGGCCTATGTTATTTCTCTTTTTGTGATTTTGTGATATTACTTTCTATGTCTGACTGTATGGGGTCTTATATGATGTTGTTGGCTTTGTGTATGTATAAATTGATTGTAACTTTTTGGTTAAAAATCCTAAAATGGAATTCACGTGGTTTCAATGGAATATTTTTTATATTTTGCTCTTTTGGCATATGAATTATATTGGATCATGAATGGTTGGCATATTGAGTCGATTTTGGCTTTATGGATTGGTACATTGGTTAGATAGTGGTTGAAATTCTCATTTTGATTGGTTGTTAGAATTACATCCTTATATCATATTAATTCATGAAACATTGGCACCACTGTGGAAATACTGGAAATATTGGCTTTTTTGATAGAAAATATGACATCTTTAAAAACCCTCTACTGATGTATATGCTGGAGAGGAGTTATAGATATTGGTATTGGATATTGGATTGTGTATGGATTGACAAAACCCTCATGGGTCATACCTCAAGAGCAAATCTTGATATGTTTATATGGAAGCTATATGACAACATCGTGCTTCAAGTTATCATCATCATCTTTTTTGCATTTTACACTTTGTGTACATTATGTGTTGTATTTATGTTCTTGATGTGATATCTATCTATTTATACCTCTTTGATGTGTTTAATTTGATGCCAATCCATTGTGTTTCATTCAAGTATTTGTGTTCGTATATGTGTGTATTATAGAACTGCTAGTAGAGATGGTGGGCTACCGTTTAGGACATTTTCTATATGTAGGTGACGTGCCCATAGTGTGTATTTTATATGCTTTATTTTTTACTTTGCTCAGTCGGGCTATGATACCTATTGGGAACAAGGGGGCCCTACTCACCCCTACTACGTACTTTTGGTGTAGATCCTGGTATGAGTGTGCCGCACGATAGCTAATTCTAGTAATATTTATAGTATATTCGAGGTAGCGGCCGACTTATGATTTTGGAGCTGATCTACTACGTTTCCCTCTATTTTTCATGTTTTATTTTGGTATTTAAGAGATAGATTATGATCCTTTTGGACTATCATTGTATCTTTTGACATTTGAGATATACTTAGTAGATCTTATACCATGACACCAGGTCTTGGGGAAGTTTGATGGTGTTATTGTTATTTACTTTCCGCATTTACTATTAATATGTGGTTCAACTTTGTTCTAGAAGTCTTGCCTTGGGTTTCGGTATTGATTTCCTATTTCATATCAGTTTCACCGATAGGCTTACTTGTCAAGGCTTTCCTTGATAAGTGCAATCATGACCCTTAGTTTTTGGGCCATGATAGAGTTGCAGGCTACAAAAGTGTAGTAGAGTACCAAACACCTGGTACTTAGTAGGCAACTGGCGACTGAGATCCAAATATAATGCAAATATTGATAACTTGCAAGCAGGAATGTAAACTACAACCAAATATCCAAGAAGCTAATATAAAAGTAGGGAGGCAATAAGGATGAACTATCCAATACTAGTCATACTCAAGGATTAAAGAACTATACAATCTATCACTAGCCATGATTATCTAGAGTAAGTGTGCTATAGAATTTCAATTTTTAGTTATTCTCTTGTTTTTGACTAAATTTAAGAAAAAATTACAAAAAGATTTTATCTTTGCTCATTGTCAATTTTCAGTGTTTGTTGAAGAAGGATGTATAGTTGTATGCAAGGCCAAAGAATGGGTATACAACATGAATAAATGAAGAAAGGGAGGGATATATGGTATGCAGAGTTCCACTTATTTATTCCCTTCTTATAGCTATATATACACACACACACATATATATATATATATGTATATATATGCATATACAAGACAAACTCAAAGGTACCACCTACGGTAGTCATAGTAAAATCCTAAGGCCTCTTAATCATAGTAGGAACTAGTGCTGGCCTAATCAGGGTCCCTAATCCAAACATCTAAAAATGAGATAATTATCCATAATAAAATAACTGTAAGAGAAAGGAATCAGAATCATACCTCGAATCACAAAACTGGTCCATAAAAAACCTACCACGAACTAAACATAATAATAACATTAGAGTAACCGTCTAGTCTAGATAAACTATACCTTAAACAGTCTCCATAAATTTGAAGGTTCAGAACAAAACACACAACAAGTAACATTCATAACCTATACCTATGCAAACTCCCATAATGCTGATATATATATGACCTAAGCAACATATTGGTGATATGAAATTCTTATGTATGAATTAATGCAAGTAAATCCATATTACTATTACTGATAAAAGTTCCATAAATTAACCCAGTGTATACACCTTCTCCAGCTTGATGATTCACAAAGTTAGGACTTACGGTGACCTATCTAATCCAAAATGATGGCTTACGGACGAAGGGGCCCCTAGGGGGGATTAGAAGAACTAGTATATACTGACCTAGTCCCGGTCCAGGATTTTTCAATCGTCATCACAATCCTCAACAATCTACTCTGTCCAGTACTAGATATATATATATATAGTAAATGCACAGACTCGAACCGTGGCTTAAAGAGTATGGGTCTGTTAATCCATTGACTGGGGTTAACTCCAAAATTAAATCATCATAAAAGTGTAGAAAATCTTAAAATCTCTCTCGATAGGAGTAAATATTAATGGTAAAATGGTGGATCAGAATCTATCTTGGTAAAATATCTAAAACATAATTTTTAGTTCCAAAATTTCATAAATCATCCATTAAGGTGGTACGATTGTTGTTAAGAAATAATCCATTTTAAAATTCAAAAGAGGGAATAAATCTCCTTTTAGAAAAAATACTAAAGCCATGTTTTTAGTTGGAATCATATACGTGAGTATGAGTGTATGGAATCTATCCATGCCATCTTTAATATCCAAATGTCTAAACATCGATATACTACAATGACTTTCTCTGTAAGGATAGATCACTCACCTGAAGTCCATTTAATATCACCATCATGGCCTTGGGCATATTAATATACAACCGAGATAACCACAATACCCTAATATGGAAAACTATGATAATCTACCAAGTAAAGTAGTAAACCTTATACTAAGGGTCCTTTGCCTCAAACATTTCTGACACGCCCACAACATAAGGTAATAGGATCCTATAGGAATAACGAGTATTTCATCTTAAGGGTAGATTCACCATTTTATCCCCCAAACTCATAATTTTGGAAAGTCATGGTGTTCTAACAACTAGAAAATCCTAACATAATTACCTAATATGAAATTTATGTAATAAACTATCTCGTTAAGAAGAGTAGACATAATCCTACCTCAATGTCAAACCACAAATTCTTAAATCATCCATAAATTGTCTGCCTTTGCTCCACGATCTCAAAGTAGCGCTACGCTATAAAAATAGTAATACACATGTCATAGAAAGTATAATGACGATCATATTTCTATTTAAATAATAGGGGCATAATATGGGTCAAGAACGAGCCTACGTGGCCTGCAAATAAAATCCAAATTAAATTTTCCACGAGGTCCCAAGAAGGACATGGTATGTGTACTTAAACAAATGGTGTATGAATCGGGGACCAAATCAACCCCTAAGGACTAAGGATTAAAGACCTAATTTCTAAGAATTTAAAATGAAATAGATGAAAACTGACGGAAAAAATAATGGAAAATGACCAAGAAGTGTTAGGCTATATTACCTTATGTTCAATGGATGAGTAACTACTTTTTCCTCTCTTCAATCTCCCAAAATGGTGTAAAAATGGTTAAGGAAACTAGGAAAAATTGAGTGAACAAAGGAGATTTAACATTAGGTTCCACTAAAGCGGCTACTTGTTCGCTTAAGTGCCCAAGTCCACTAAAGTAGTCATGCACTGGGGTCACTGATACCACAAAAGCAGTCACTTAGCCGCTAAAATGGTGATGGCTTAAGCGGTTCTTTACAGCTAAAATTGACCTCAGCCAAATGGCCAAGGATACTTAAGCACCTCATGGGAATTAAAGTTTTTGCATCTAAAGCGGCTCCATGAACGCTAAAGTGGTCATACTAGACTCTGATCGGGTGCTCGAGATTTCTTTGGAGCTCTATGCATGCAAATGTGCTATGCTACCATACCAAATTCAATATTTTTTACTCAATAGAACTATCGAAACTTTCATCCAAGATTATTTCAACTAAATATAGGGCCCACGCCTACAGCTCCATTTTCACATTATCCACCCAATATCCCAAAATAAGTTCAGAATCCTTGATACCTAAACCAAGGGTCCCTCTAGACTAAAAAGAACATTCCAGAGTTGATGGCGCTATCAGAATTCTCATTTGACGTCTTTTTCTAGGTGGTTTGATACAATATCAATTCTTTAATAGCGAAATCTTGAAATTATATAAATAATCCTAAAACTCAAATGAACTATTTGATAATCGAACCAACAGTTTTGGCAAGTCATAAATGACCTATGGTAGTGTGGAAAGGCTTAAAATACAAGAAATATGTGTAAATTGAGAAAATGACCTAGAGGCAGTACAAAAGCCATAATACACTCAAATAAAAAGGTAAAGAAAGGAAATAAAAGGTGCACCAATCACAATGAAATCCAAAGTCACATGCCTGATGTGCCAGAGGGAGTATGAATTTGATTGGGTACAAACTCAGATGAGTGTCTGAATCACCAATCTAGGTGCTGAGTTCACTACCTCTAACTGAAGGTACCATAATACTACGAGACTGATCTAGATAAGAAAAATGACTAACAATCCCAGTTTAGGGACACTCTCAATACCAATGACCAATCTTCCTGCAATCATAGAAAACTCTTAAAGACTAAACCTGTTGAGAAACAAAAGTTGACCATAACTGGCTAATCCATAAGCGTCGATGGCACTCCCTACTGAAATCTCCATCCTCACCTCAATCATAACATGCATCAAGAGCACTAGGCTAGTGGGGAACCTATGCTAACTCTTCCTGAAAAATCAACTCACTTTTGGGGCTTTTTCTCGACCAGTGATGAATGTTTCCACAACTATGGCAAGCTCATGGAATACTCCAAGGTACTGCACCAACTAATCTAGAATCTCAGCCATTGCCTAAATATCAATAACCAATACTCTGTAAGGTTTGATGAAAACTATGCCTGTTGTGACCATCATGACTAATCAAAGAGCCACTTATAGTTTCAAATGCTACCTGCATGGAACTAATAGGTTGTAAGTAAAGTTAATCTATCTTGTAACTATCCTCCATCGTGAATGGAATACCAATAAAAAAATCCGAATGACATAGAATCTTACATCCACCTCTATAAGTCTCAATACATGCTCTCCCTATGGCCCTTGCATTAAACAACCTAAGTAAAAGGAGATCCAACTGCTATCAAGTGCTTCGACACCAAATGGAGTGGTAAAGCTAGTACTTTATTAAATCCATGAACTATCTCATGCTCTAAAGGATATAGCATGTATCTATTGTCCACTCAAGAAACCTAACCACATAATCTAAAATTGATAAGTAAGCCTGCCAAACACAAACATACCCAACACTATCCTAAGAGCTACTTAAAGAACTGAATCTCATCTCTAGTTATGAGGTATCTGAAAAAGACTTAATATCCCTAATGTTTAATCTTGAAGGGATGAAGCAGTTGCAAATAATATCAAAGCCTGGGTTGGACCTAAATCCTTTGACCAATGTTAAAGATCTTTGATGTTAACCTCTCAATCCCTACTCCGACATTGCATTGAAGGTCTAGAAACATATGCCAAAATCTTGTTCACATCAATAGATAAACTCGTATGATCCATCGAGGATAAAATAGATTCAAAGAATGTACTTGAGGCTCATAGAAATACCAATACATAACAAGGAGCCAAGGATTGAATTTCCTAAAAATGCCCTGTTGAATTACAAGCATCTCTGCACCAATCTATAGGACTCTACTAGACACTTATCTCTATTATACCAACACATAGGTAAACCTAGTCTCTGATACCAATTTGTAATGACCTAATTTCTCCAGGTCATGATGTCACCTACAATGACCAACTAGTAGGTAAGCTAAACCATAGTCTAAAATTTCTAGTAATAGGCTACCACAAAAAATGAATGAGAATGCAGGATAAAAATAATAAAAGACTAATACAGATACAACAGTTCCAAAACCTGGTGGAACCAGTATAAGATCCCCTAATATATAAGAATACAAAATGAAGTAATAAATGAATATAATGGTAAAACCTATCTCTGAATACAACATAAAGATCAGTATAATCTATAACAGAGAAAATACTAATACGATAAACGCCAGGAGCTCCCTCCAAATTTTCAATCTATAGTTGCTCCACATGATACATAAATAACAACGACAACTCATATAGTGATATGCGGGTTGTAGAAGTGTAGTATGCGTACCAAACACATGGTACTCAGTAGGAAACTACCGACTTAGCTCCAAAGATAATGCATATAAAGTTAAAATGCAAGTAGGAATGTAAGATATGGACAAATAACTAGGAATCTAACATAATAAAAATAGGGAGGAAATAAGAATGAATTATCCTATTCCAGCCGTACTCAGGCACTAAAGCACTATACCGTATATCACTTGAAAATATAAAAATAAACAGAGGAAAAAGGCTATATAGTAGTATACAAGACAAAGAAATGGGTATACAACATGAATAAATGAAGAAAATAAGGGATATATAGTAATACTATAGCAGGATATTTATATACACACACAAAAATATCTAACTCAACCTATGATAGTAATACTAAGATATTAAGGCCTCCCAATCATAGTAGAAACTAGTGTTGTCCTAATAAAGATCTCTAATACAAATGTCTAAGCATGATTTACTTATCCATAATAAAATTACCGTAAGAGAAAGAAATCAGAATCATACCTCAAATCTCAGCCCCTGTCCATAATCAAGCTACCTCGAACTAATCATAATAATAATAATAAAGTGTCCAGCTAGTCTGGAAAAATAATACGTTAATTAGGCCCCATAAATCATAAGGTTCATTTAACACATAGCACACAACAAGAAACAATCATAACATATACCCATAAAACCCCTATAAGTCTGATAAATATAAGACCTATGCAACATACTAGTGATAGGAAATGTTTATGCATGAATAAATACATGTAAATTAATAATACCTTAACTGATCCATATGCCATAAAGTAACCCAATGTATACATATCCTCCAGCTTGATGTCTTATAAAGGTAAGATCTATGGCAACCTCTCTTCTCATACACGGTGGCTCATGAACGAACGGAACCCTAAGGGGTTCAACAATACCCATATACATCGACCTCATCCCAATCTAGGATTTCTAATCATCATTAATATAGTTCATCTAGTACAAGAGATATGTATATTTAATAAATCCATAGACTCAAACCATGGATGAAAGAGAGTAAGTTTATAAACCCATTGCCTAAGGTCACCACTATAACAAAATCATCATAAAAGTATAAAAATAGTTGAAATCTCTCTCTACCATAGTAAATAGTTATGGTAAAATTGTGGACAAAAATCTATCCCGGTCAAATCTCTAAAGCATCATTTTTAGTTCAAACATCTCATAAATCATCCATTAAGGTGGTACGATTCCCATAATGAAAGAATTTATTTTAGAAGAGTAAAGTGAGAATAAATCTCTTTTTAAAAAAATAGTAGTAAAACCATGTTTTTAGTTAGAATTGTACCAGTATCCAAAAAATATAATTATAAGCTTCTAAACGTCCATAGACTCTGGATACAACCTTTACAAGGATAAACCACTCACTCAAAGTTCAATTAATATTGCCATCACGACCTTGGGCCTAGTAATATACAACAAGCATAACCATAATACTATAGTTTGGGAAGCCATGTTAATCCACTCATTCAAGTAGTAAACCTTATACTAAGGGGACTTTACCGCAACAATTTCTAACATGCTTATAACCTTGGGTAATATTCTATAGGCATAACAAGTTTTTCATCTTAAGTGTCGATTAACCCTTCTATTCCCTTAACACATAATTTAGGCTTAGTCATGGTGTTATACCCATGATCACATCCTAAAATCCTTATAACATGCATTTTATATATTGTACTATCTCGTGAAAAAGAGTAGAGAGAAGCCTACCTCAATGCCAACTGCAAAACCTTGAATCATCTGTCTTTGCTCCACGATACTAAAATGTTACCACACTATTAAAATAGTAATCTATATGTCATAAGGATTAAAATGAGACCTATATTTCTATATAAAGTATAGGGTTTTAATTCGGATTAAGAACGGGCCCGTGGGCATACAAATGTAATCAAATATTAAATTCATCATGAGGTCCCTTGTAGGATAAAGAATGTGTGCTCTAAAATTGAGAATAAATGACACATAAATCGAGGCCCAAATCCACCCATAAGTTCTAAGGATTAAAGAATTAATTTTGTAAGAATTTGCAATGAAATAAGATGGAAATTAACAAAAAAAAATGGGAAAAAACTAAGGAGTGTTAAGCTATGTTACCTTAGCTTCAACGGATGATTACCCACTTTTTTCTCTCTTTAAGAACCCAAAATAGTTTAAAAATAGTGAAGGAAATGATGGTGAATAGAGTGAGGAAAGGGGATTAAACATGCCTCAGGTGCCGCTAAAGCAACTACTTGTCTACTTAAGAAGTGGAAGTCCACTAAATCAGTCATGCACTAGGGTCGAAGCTACCTCTAAAGTGCGCTTGACCGCTAAAGTGGTTCCCTCTAATGAGGTCTCTTTGTACTAAAGATGATCTCAGCTAAATGGCCAAGGCCACTTATGTGGCTCATGGGCACTTACTACTAAAGAGGCCATACTAGATATCAGGTACCAGATTTTTCTAAGTTCAAAAATGGACTTCGATCGGGTGCTCTAAATTTATTTGAAACCATACTAGTGCAAACGATCTATGTTATCATACCAAATTTGATATTATGAAATCAATGGAAGCATCAAAAATTTTATTCGGTTTCATTTCAACTAATTATAGGGACCACACCTATAGTTTTAGTTTCCATATAATCCACCCAATATCCAAAAATGTGTCTTGAAGCCTCGGTACCTAAACCAAGAATCCCCCTATCCAAAATCAATGTTTCAGTATTGATAGCGCCATCGAAATTCTCATTTGAGATTATTTATTAGGATTTTTGTTTTGTGACCAATTCCTTAATAGTGATAGCTCTAAAAAATATAATAAGTCTAAAACCTAAATGAACCATTTGATAACTGAACCAATAGTTCTAGCAAGTTATAAATAACATGTGTAGCCATGGAAAGGCTTAAAATGTTATAAATACGTGTAAATCGAGGAAAAAAATAAGAGGGTCATTCCTCATTCGCGAAGACCAAGTTCATTGGCTATTGCGATTACAGGCTGGTCTCAGCATTTGTGAAAGTTTTTTCAGGTTGAGGGTCGCATTTGTGATAGGGTCTTTGCAATCATATTGAAGGGACCCGTAGAATAATTTATTGATATAAAACTTGATTATCTTTTATTTTTATAAGTCACAACTTCCATTAAATTCCTTAGAGATCTAAGAGAGTTAGAGGATCAATACATGGGTTTTTGGGGTTAGTTAGAGAGCTTGTGGGGACCTTTTATCATCTAGGGTTATCGTAAGATTCCGTTGATTTCTTATTTAATTCTTTTCTTTAATATAGAAATCCCTAATATTTTGTATGCTAATTTGAGGGAATATCTATGCTCGAATTTCACCAATTTTGTGGTGTAAATAATCCTTGAGCCTAGAGGGACGTTTTGATGGTTTCAAAGTTGTGATTCCATAAGCGAGACCAACATGAGATTTTAGCTTGATTTTTGACCCAAAGAATTTGTATGCATTATGTGTATCTATATTTTTGTATTAATGTGTAGATTATTGTTTTTATATTGTGATATCATGCAGAGTTGTATTGGAAGGCAAAATCTCCAATTAAGTGGACTTTCTTGGGCATTCATTAGCATCTAGGTAGGCTAGGCTTACTTTCCTCATAGATTGGACTCAATTATTATATTTTTATGGTATTATTCTAGATTTATATTGTAAATTACATCTTGGTTGAGTGTATAGTGAAATTTTAGAATATTTAGCCGTTTAGAGAGTGGGTTTATGTAGATTTACCCATTCCTCCTTCAATTGAGTTATATTATTGCCTTAGAACTTATTTGGAATTATTTAATAGCTAGTAGTGGAAATTGAAAGACTTAGTCTAATTTTTTTGTAGAAATCACCTTAGTATTATCTTTTGGGAAGAGTAACGGGCTCTGCTGGCCCTTTTTTTGGAAAAATATTTCAATTAGATTATTGTAGATCTTGGAGGACTTCATTTGTCATCTTACATATATTCTTGAACCCTAAAATGATTGGACATCTTTCCAATTCTTTACTAGACTTGGTAACCTGTGTTTACTTTAAAGAATTATTCAATCCTAGCTATTGCTATTCATTTATGATATTTAAAGACCAGTTCAATTTTGGAACTTGTTTTTTATTTATGAATTTAAAGTTCAATTCGATTCCAGTAGTTACTATTTATTTATGATATTTAAAGAATGATTTGACTCCTACATTTATAATTCATCTATGATATTAGAGTTTGGTTTGAGTTTGGCATTTATGATCCATGTATGAGGGTTGAGCTGAAAGGATTCACAGATATGATTTTAGTAGTTTGTGACTTAATAATTTTTGTTATCGATACTTCTTTTTGGATTGCATCCACCAGGCCTCTGGGGGCTCAATTGAGTTATTTCCTCTTGCCTGTGCTTTCTGGGTTTATGAGAGCCTAGTTAGGATAAAGTTAGCTTGTATTCTTTTTTATATTTTCTACCTTATTATTTATTATATATCATCTAGAGAATTATTTTAGCTTTGCCCCTTTTTTCACAAACTTTAGTTTACATTCTAACTTTATTATCATTTAGTTCAGTAGGCGAGCGATGCCAACTAAGTACTTGTTGTTCTGCCACTCATACAACACTTCTGTATATTTTTCTGATGTAAATTAGAGTACTAGATACCGATGTTGATGTTCAATATAGTTCATACTCAGAGTTTTAAAGATATTGTGATATTTCAAAACTGGAGCTAATTCTCACTCCTTCAGTTATTTTTGACAGTCTTTACATTTGAGACTATCTGTTTATTGATACTATAAGTATTCTTATTCTTTTTATTAGTGGCTCTTGTTTTGACCTTACTAGGTTGTATAATACTTTTCTACCATTTTCTATCTATATGTATGCTATCACACTTTATATTTTATTGCCTATGATCTCTCTGTATGCTTAAATGTTGTATTTATTATACCTTCTGCCAACTAGCCTATTACTTGTCATTACAGGCTAAGGTTTTTCTTACCTATTAATAGAATAAAGTAGGTACCATCATGACCTTAGAAATTGAACCATAAAAAATTTGTATTAGAGTCTAGGTGCATTGGTATTGTTGGTACAACAAAAAGAGTCTAATAGAGTCCTGTGGATCAAAACCATGACGTTAACTTCTTACCTTTAAGAGGCTATAGGATATTCTTCGGAGAGCATCACTATTTTCATCACTTCATGTATCGAGTCTTTGTTGGTTTATAAAATTCACATTGTTTTACTCTTTTGTAAATAGTTAGGATGCGAGCTACGATGATCGGAGAAAAGGACCCCGAGTCTGCAACTATGACTCATTTTAGAGGTCGTATCGAACTAGGGGTCAAGGTCAGGCAACAACGACATCCCCATGTAGGATTGCGGATAAAGAGCCTTCCCCAAATGATGTTATTGTTCCCGCACCATAGGCTTTTTGTAACACCCTACATTTTCAAGATAGAATTTGAACTGTCATTTCTATGCTCATAGACCCAAACCCAATGATTCTATGTTAAAATAAGTGTGAAGATTAATTCTATAGTGTGGGAACATCTTTGGAGATGAATTGAGATCATAAAGATCTACTAACTCAAAGATTAGTTGAGAACTTTATACCGATTGAGTTTTAGTAGATGTTTCAACATAGGTAAACTTTAAATGAGCATAACTCCTAGATTATATAGTTGTTCTGAGCCAAAGACCCCCAAATGATAGATAATTGAATTATCTTTCCAACGCATATAGTTTTGCCTTAATCCAAGATTGAGGTGAAATGTTATGGCTGAATTACTACAGTGATGTCAAACTGCAATTGACAACAACTCTGATGGCGACTCATTGTAAGACTTAACAAGTCGTTAGGAGGACACGTTGCCATGGCAATGAGGAATACCAAACTTTGGTCCATTAAGTATGAATCCAGGGTATGACACATTGTGAGACACAATGAGTCATTATGACAGACCCATTGTCATAACAGTGAAGGACTAAATTATAAATCCTCAGGAAATGACTCCATGCCATGAATCTTAGACAAACATCATGATTTGGTACCCAAGATGTGACGAATGTACCTAGACTTTTATTGCACATTTTAGTTAGGGTATTTTTGGTCTTTTCAACCCTCTAAAACCTTTTTCAAGGCTAAAAACATCCAAATGACCCCGTTTCCATCAGTTATAAAAAAATCAAACCTTATTTTTTCTCTTAACTCCCAATGCAAGAGATACTGGGGTTTTACAAGGAATTCGATGTTTAGGATTTAAACTTTGAATTATCTTTATTTCTATACTTTAGACATGTTGCTCATCCCTTAATTGTTTTCTTACATTATGGAACTTGTTTCCTCAATATTCATATGCTTTGAATGATGGGTTGGAACTTTAGTTGAGGATTTTTGGTTGTTAACACTTGAATTGCTTATTCCTTGTCTTGATGGGGTATTCGTGCTTAAATCGATAGATTTTGGAATTGAATAAAGGCATTGACACAATTTTGAAAATTGGTGAGTTGGTTTTTATAATGGAGATGAATTTTGGCATGGTAATTGTTTTACGGAAATTTTGACTTTTTTAGAGTTGCCGCTAAATTTTTGAAAAGAAATTAAGAAAACCTTTATGAATTACTTCAAACGATCCAAAACAGAAAAATCGTTTAAGTTTTAAAAATTCTAAGTAAGCGGTACATATTAATACTCTTGGAAGGTTTTTAAGGCACCAAGAGTATCCGCAAACTTGTGGTTATCCGGATTGTTTGAAAATATCTTTTGACTAACTTCAAAAAGAAAGATTGATTGTTGAAGAGTAATTGATTTTAGGAAAAGACTTGTGTAAAATAGATTTGGACAACTTAGTAGGGATTTTAACTAAGTCTAAACAAATTAAAAACAAAGCATGTAAAAGGGGAAGGGAGAAAATAAAAGACTTAGGCTATTGAGCCCAAATCAATAGACCCAGTCCTAATCTAATTGGGCTTTTGGTCCACTTGCACCTGTCTTAATCTAAATATTGGACTTTCGGCCGACAACCTTTCCTAAGCTAGTTTTAGGACCTTTGAGGCCCCAAATCCGCCACATCTTTATTAAAATAAAAATTTAGCTTCGAGGGCCAAATGAATGAATAAATAAATGACTAAATGAATAATTAAAAAGAAGACAATAATAAAAATCGAGACTTTTCAAGTCTCTTAGTGACCTCATCTATGGGTTTTGACCTATTTACCTTATTTGTGTATCTTCTAGAACCCGCACGCCATGTAGTGAATCTTGGGTTTAAACTTTAGACTTGACTCGAAGAGGTGAGTCTCATTGACCCATTACAAAATGCAAGAGGAGAGAAGTCCATTTGGACTCGAGATAATTTTTGCATGTAAAGAAACAATGGAGAAATTAATATACGTTCAAGGCATAATAGTTAAATATTTCAAAGTAAAAGAAAATATCAAGAATCAAATTTTGAATTACAATGATATGCACACTTGCACATGTATAACAAGAGTGAGAGTCAATAGATAAAATTCAAAGCAAAGACATTAGTTTGTCCTACACTCATGCCTAAAATAGGCCTTTGGTTTCACTCTATCATGGTGTCTAGAGTGGGTTTGAACCATGTTCCCAAGAGGAAGCCTTGGCTTTGGAAATACAAACAACCATCTGATGACTCACATGCTAATAAACCATCGTATTTTCAATACTTTATTTTGAGTTGAACAACAGTGGCCGGGACATCCACAAAACTCCAAAATAATTTAGTAAATCAATGCAGGATTATGCTATGAGAAGCAATAATTAAATACCTCAAAATAAAAACATATAAATACATAAACAGTTAATCAAAAGACAAAATCAAACATTAGGTTAGAAACTAGTTAAATATTCCCCAGCAGAGTCACCATTTATGTTTTACAGAAATTTTGAAATTTTTAGAGTCGCCACTTAATTTTTGAAAAGGAATTAAGAAAACCTTTATAAATTAATTCTAATGATCCAAACCAGAAAAATCGTTTATGTTTTGAAAATTCTGAGTGAGTGGTTCCTATTGATACTCTCGGAAGGTTGTTAAGGCACCAAGAGTATCCGCTAACTTGCGGTTATTTGAACTGTTTGCTTTTGACTAACTTCAACAAGAAAGATTGATTACTGAAGAGTAATTGATTTTAGGAAAAGACTTGTGTAAATAGATTTGGATGACTTAGTAGGGATTTTAACTAAGTCTAAACAAATTAATAACAAAGCATGTAAAAGGGGAAGTGGAGAAAATAAAAGACTTAGGCCATTGAGTCTAAATCAGCAGACCCTCTCCTAATCTAATTGGGCTTTGGGTCCACTTTTACCTGTCCTAATCTAAATATTGGCCTTTTTGCCAACAACCTATCCTAAGATAGTTTTCGAACCATTGAGGCCCAAAATCCGCCTCACCTGTATTAAAATACCACTTTGGCTTTGAGGTCCAAATGAATGAATACATAAATGACTAAATGAATAATTAAAAAGAAGACAATAATAAAAATCGAGACTTTTCAAGTCTCTTAGTGACCTCATCTATGGGTTTTGACCTATTTTCCTTATTTGTGTATCTTCTAGCACCCGCACGCCATGTAGTGAATCTTGGGTTTAAACTTCAGACTTGACTCGAAGAGGTGAGTCTCATTGACCCATTACAAAATGCAAGAGGAGAGAAGTCTATTTGGACTCGAGATATTTTTTGCATGTAAAGAAACAATGAAGAAATTAATATACGTTCAAGGCATAATAGTTAAATATTTCAAAGTAAAAGAAAATATCAAGAATCAAATTTTGAATTACAATGATATGCACACTTGCACATGTATAACAAGAATGAGAGTCAATAGATAAAATGCAAAGCAAAGACATCTACTTGCATGACTCATGAATTATGTTTATATTAAGAATGAATAAAGATAAAAGGAAGAAGGCCATATTCAATGAATTAATGCAAGAAACAAACAACGTAAGCTTGCAAAAGTAAAGGGATGAGGCAACAAGAAAAATACTCATGACTTCTAAAATTGAACAAACTTAGACACTAATCCATATAACAAAAGAAAATAAAGGTTAACTTTTTAGGAAAGAGAATCTTTAAATTTCAATTAAGGCGACATTGACAAAAATTCATACATCTAAATTACAACCAACATTTTATGGAAAAATGTGTAACGACCTATGATTTATATGTTTAAGACATCGTTGATTCTCTTTAGATTTTATGAATAAAAGAGAGACATGAATCAATTCCTTACACACACAAAGAGTACATATAACAATCTAGAGTAAGAATATAAGAACAAAAGTTTAGCATCTCTAAAAGTGAAATATTGTTCAACAATCATACTAACCATGAGTCAAAAATATCCAAATAATTCTATTTAGCCACAAAAGTCCGAACTTTCTCTTCATTTTAACAAGACAACATGCGAACAAAAGAGGAATAAACATCTTGGATGGAAAATAAAGGTAGCACTATATCTCTTATGTGAGTATTTTAAAATCCATTAAAATAATTAGCAAGCAAATGAAAAATTCTTGACTTAACTAATTACTATTTTTATTAAAGTAAAACAAACAATAATAACTATTTTTCCAACATAAAAGAAACAACTTTACATGCTAAAACAAACATATCCGCCAACGATGAATTCAAACAAGGCATGAGTTTGTCTTTTGAGAAAAGATCAAAACTTTATACATTACAATCAAAGAATAAAGTCAAAAGGAAAACCAATCAATCTTAACTTTTCTTTTCAACATAAAGGAAATTACTTCACATGCTAAAAACAAATATATCTACCAACAATGACTTTGAACAAGACATGACTATGTTTTTCAAGAAAAGATCTAAACTTTATCCAAAATAATCAAAGAATAAGGTCAAAAGGAAAAACAATCAATATTAACTATATTTTTCAACATAAAGAAAATAACTTTACATGCTAAAAGAAACATATCTACCAACAATGAGTTTAAACATGACATGGGTATGTTTTTCAAGCAAAGATCTAAACTTTATTCAAAATAATCAAAGAATAAGGTGAAAAAGCGAAATAATCAATATTAACTATTCTTTTAAACATAAAGAAATAACTTTACATGCTAAAAACAAATATATCCACTTGCAATGAGTTTAAACAAAGCATAAACACATCTTTTAAGCAAAGATTGAATGTTTATCTATAATAATCAAAGAATAGAGTAAAAAAAGGCACGTAAAACTATTGCTAGCTCATTTTTTTTATCATGAACATGAAAATAATTAAAATATCAATACCACAATATCCTATAACATTCAAGGCCATCTACGACAAACAATCCCATCAAATAAAATTATAACTACGAACTACAAAGAATAAAAAGATGAAGAACAAAATAATAATAATAAAACTAAAAAAAAGGTGTGTTTACCTTCTTGGAGGTAGCAAAACGAGACTACGAGTTTTGTCAGAATCAACCACCACCGAAAAACTTTGCTAGCAACTCAAAAATTCTGATTAGCCACCCAACTCTATGAAACAAAAATTTTTACTAAATAAAAATAACTATTTTGCTCAAAAGGATTTTTTTCCTTTCTAGCCTCTTTTTATTTTAACATTTCAATCCCCCTTTCTACCAAAGTAGTGGTAGTATTTATAGGAGCGAATGAAGTTTTATTTCCTCACTTCCATCAATGTGGGATAAAAGTATTTATAGGAAAGAATGATGATTTATTTCTTGTCATCCACCAATGGGGGAGGAAAAGCAGTTAAGGATATTTTGGAATTTTAAAATTGAAGATAAAGTGAGGTGAAAGATAATGTGGGAGAAATTGTTTAATGTAGTACAACTTTTGAATTTCAAAATTGGGAAAGGACAAAGCTGTGGGAAATAGTACAATGTAGTACAATTTGAAATTATTTTTTGGTGGCAATTAGGTTGAAGTTATGAGAGCTTTTGGGAATTTTAGGGTTATTTAAAATATAACCCCAATTGAAATGTAAAATTTATCCATATTTATTTAATTTTGACCAAATTAAAAATCAATTGACGGATTGCATTGCAATTATTACCAATTTGATTTTAATTATGGCCAAATCTAATAGATTGGCTAAATTAAATTAAAATTAGATATGAATTAATATTTATTTTAATCCCGAGCTTCTTGATTTAATAAAATCAAATGCATATTTATCCAAATAAATTATTTTGATAATAAATTATACTAAAATCAAGATTTTAATTATTATGTTTATTTTCAAAATAATCCTTAATTAAAATCCAATATTTCATAGAATAAATATTTAATTAATCATATTATATAATATCTTCTAATTTATTACGATAATATATAATCGCTACTTAAAATGACAAAATTACGTACAAAATATTTTGAACAATTTTTGTTCAAATGAAATAAATATTTTAATTTTATTAAAAAACGGGGAAATTCAAGATTAAATTTAGTCGTGGAGGGCAAAAATTAGGTTTCAACAATAATGAGATTAACCTCAACCCACCTTGTAAACTTGATCATAAATTTGATTATTCGCCTGATTTAACTTACCTTTTGAAAACATTGTATTGTATAAAAATGTTTATTTGATAAAAATGGTTTTGGAAGGCCTTCATTTCTATGGTTTTGGATATTGAATAGAACTTGATATTCCAATGGTTATATGGATTGGTTTGGCATAATTGAATTAGCTTGAAACCATATTGGTATGACGATGCCATGTTGGAAAATGCCTTAATAAAGACTTCTTTATTAATGGTTGGGATTATGTGTAAACTCTTTTGGTTTAGGCTTAAAGAGAATTGTGTAGCTTAATGTGAAGGTATAATCTAGGAGGAACCAATACTTTACCATATTTGCCGATGTGGGGGTCTATGTGACTATGTTCTTGGTGCACACTTTATCTTTTGGATGGTTATCACCTTGGTGTTTTTATCATTTCCTCAATTTCCTCGGTAAGTGAGGCTAACACATACTGGGGACCTTCTAATAGTAGGAGTCAGACCCATATAGCCCATGAGATCTTTTAGGACAGAGCGTCTACATAGCTCAGGTTAATATTTTAAACTCTTATGTTCATGGCCTTTGTCCCTATCCCGATATCCTATATATGTATATAAATGTTGTGCATATGGTTTTGTCTAATATTTGATAAGTTCACTACTTTATCCCTTCCCTTAAGTTACATACCAGTGCTCGCCCCACTAACCTTCCCCAGATGCTATATCATTTCATGATAAAGGTTCGGAGGATATTTATATAAGTCCTGTGTAGATTTAGGTGGTGTGGTTGTCAGTTGAGTTGTTGTGAAGTGGTGAGCCTCCATCTTTCAGAAAGCCCTTCTATTTTATTAGGTTTCTTTTTTGGGAATTGTGAATTCCTTTCTATCATAGTCGGGGGGCATATCCCAACTTAGTTTGATATTTTTGGTTAGAGGTTTCATGGACAATTATTGGGCTTGTTATTTGTTCTATTTCTTAGAAATATCACTTTGTTTAATTATCTTACTTATTACTATTTTGGTTGAATTCTGTTGTTTACATTTATAGTGCTCTTCAAGTAAGGCTAAGGCGGTTATCATTGGCCAATAGGGGGCTTGATATAACCCATCACAACCAGGCCTAGATTTGGGTCATGATATTTCTCCATGATAACTATTAGTGGGTTGAGGGTAAATTAGGCTCCATTAGTATTTATTTATTCTTTAATGGTCAGAGATTCCTTGGTTCAGTTATTGGGGTTGGTCGGTGGTACACCATCTGATAGTTCTCAATCTGTATATTAGAGTGGTTTAGATAAAGGGGAAAAACTTGTAGTTGAGGCTCTCAAAGTTGAGATCCCTCTAACTTTAATGGTTGCTTAGCTGGTAGCTGCCTAACCGTTCATGTCTGTTGAGGAGAATAAGATGATGGGAAGATTTTTTAGATTGAAACCACCTATATTTGTTGGGACTCTAGGTAAAGATGCATTTGAGATTTTGATTATTTGTGAGGACAAGCTCTGAAATTTAGGCCTAGTTGAGACTTATGGGGCAGACTACACTACTTTTCAGTTGGACTTGGCAGCTAGACATTATGGAGGGATTATCTAGATTCTAGGCTAGTAGGATCTCTTTCTTTGACATGAACTCAATTCTTTGAGGTTTTCTTAGAGATATATATGCCTCATAATCTTTGAGAGCATCTAAGAGATCTGTTCTTGAGATTCGAGCAGGGTTCTACAACTATTATAGAGTATGAGTCATGGTTTTATGAGCTATCCAAAAAAGCTACTTTTATCAAACCGATCAAGTATAAGTGGGTTTGGTGCATTGTTAGAGGGATAAAACCTCTTTTTGTATGGCTACTTTAAATTTGGTTATAGTTGGCAGTTCATTTTTATGAGGTTTTTTATTATGCCCAGACTATAGAGGAGATTTATCATGAGGCCCAAGGGGGAATTGATTACATCACTAGGGTAGTTTCAGTGGGAGCCAGAGCAGCTCACAATTCATATGGAGAGGTGCTCAGAGTAGGTATCCCTTATATCCATCTTACCAATATCATGGTTAGCCTAGCAGGTTGTTCATATCGCATATACAGATGGAGGTTAGTCCGATGATAGTGATTACATCAACTAAGAAGTGGCTTATCTTTGAGAGGCATGTATTTTAGTTTTTCTAGTCAAGGTGGATATTCTAGATTGGTTAAATCTTATGGACAGAGTGCAGCACTTGGCGTATGTAATAAGCGTAGGGTCGTTGGCCATTTTTCTAGAGAGTATCCCCAACGTAGTCCATTGGTGTATACAACATAGATTATTCAACTTTTAGGGCAATACCACCCCAGCTAGAGGTGGTATATTGGGTCTCAAAGGTAGTCCCTAGGATTCTCGAGGAGGTCCTTAGGAAGGTAGGGTAGGTTGTCAGTTAGGTGCCCAGCCTAGTTACGAGGAATGTCTTTTTTATATTGTACTTAGTTTGGTAGAATTCGAGTCCTCAGATGCTGTTATTATAGGTATAATTTTAGTGTACCGCTATTCAACTTTTGGCTTATTTGATAAGGGATCCACTAATTCATAAGTGTTTGCTTATTTTGCACCATGGTTAGAGTTGTCTTGGGGGTTTTTATCTATGCTATTTGTGTTCCATACCTGTATATACTTTTGTAGGTGATTCCTTAGTAGTGGATCAAGTTTATAGATCATGTGTTGTGACCATTCGAGAGTTTAATACTAAAGCTACTCTGATTATATTAGATATGGTGGGCATTAACGTGATTCTAGGCATAGACTAGTTATCCCCTAATCATGCGGTCTTGGATTATTTTGTCAGATCATTCCCTTAAGCATGCCTGTCATACCTTAGAATGTATGGTAGAGTTCTATTATCCATACACCGACATAGATTATTTTTTATGTTCAGGCTAGGAGACTTATATCATCGGGTTGTGAGTCTTATCTTGCTTATATTTGTGATGTTAGTGCGGAGAGTCTATTGTATGATTGTATTCCTATAGTATGTGATTTTCTGATGTTTTTCCTACAAATGTACTTAGACTTCCTCTTGATCATGATATTGAGTTCATTATTGATCTTTAGTCTAGTACCCAACCTATTTGTAATGCACCTTACCATATAGCTCTTGGAGAGCATAAAATGCTAAATTCTCAACTTTAGGATATTCTGAGTAAGGGTTTTATTAGGCCTGGTGTATTTTAGTTAGATGCTCCTATCCTGTTCATGAAGAAGAAAGATAGTTTTATCCATATATGTATGAACTACAGATAGTTGAATAAGGTGAAAGTGAAGAAGGAGTATCCTATGCCTTGTATTGATCAATTTTTTGACCATCTATAAGGAGAAGTACTATTCTCTAAGATTTACTTGAGATTCAGTTACCATCAACTGAGGATTCAAGATGAGGACATCTTTAAGACCGCCTTTACGACTCATTATGCCTATTATAATTTCCTAATGATGTCTTTTGGGTTGAACAATGCCCCAGTGACATTGATTGATTTAATGAACCAAGTGTTCAGGCTTTATTTGGACTCTTTGGTGATCATTTTCATAGATGATAGCCTTTTGTATTCAAGTAGTAGGGAGGAGCACGATCAATATTTAAGGACTGTGCTCCAAACTTTGAGAGATCATAGGATTTATGCAAAATTCTCAAAGTGTGATCTTTTGTCGTGAGTCTTTTGCATTACTAGGACATATGGTGTCTAAGAATGGGATTGTGATGGATCCATCTAAGATTAAGGCTCTTTGTGATTGGGCCAGACCTACATCTCTGACTAAAGTTTATAACTTTATTGATTTGGTAGGTTGCTACAGGCTGTTTGTTGGAGGTTTTGCTATTATTGAGGCGTTGATGAATAGATTGACTAGAAACGAGGTTACTTTTCAGTGGTCTACGAAGTTTGAGTGGAGTTTTTTGAAGCTGAAGGGCTTTCTCACTTCAACTCCTATATTGACTATTTTTGTTAAGGGTGAGAGGTATATCAGATTTTGTAATGCTTTTAGTGTTGGTTTGGGTTGTGTTTTGATTTAGCAGGTTATTGCTTATGCGTCGAGGAAGATAAAGTTGCATGAGCGCAAATACCCAACTCACAATTTGGAGTTGGTAGTGGTAATTTTTGGGCTTAATAATTTTAAGAATTACTTACATGATATTCATTGTGAGATCTACACGGATCACTATAGTCTTCAACACCTTATGACCCAGAGGGAGCTTAATTCTTGATAACATAGATGGATGGGGATGCAGAAGGACTATGATATCTCTATTTTATACGACCCGAGCACAGAAAATAAGGTAGTGGAAGCCTTGGGCCGAAAGATGGTAAGCATGGGTATATTGGCTTTTATTTGTATTTATGAGCGATCATTGGCTTGGGACATCCAGTACTTAGCCTAATTGATGACTCAACTTGATATTTTAGACTGCAGGAGGATGCTTGCTAGTGTTGAGTCTAGAGCTATATTATTTGAGAAGATTAGAAGTCGCCAATTCAAAGATAGTAAATATTGTTTCATCCATGATCAGGTTCTAAGGAGAGTGTTCTGGAGGACTATCTTAGATTTATAGGGTATTCTAAGATACGATAGTTATATTTGTGTTCCAAGGGTTGGGCACTTGATTCAGTTGATATTGTGAGAGACACACAACTCTATATATTTTATTCTTCCAGTACAACTATATAATACCTCATACTATTATTAACTAAGTTCATCTTCTAGTTGCATGAATAAGGGGCTTAAGGCCTGAAAATTTCACCAAGTGCTGGAGACTTAGTCATTTTTAAGGCTTCTAAACTTGGAGGATTTTTAACTTGGCCTTCTCGACTCTAAGGTGTTGGTTTTTGAGTTCATGTTCAGGGGTATAAGGAGCATGTCTCGAAGAAGGTTTAGATTTTTAGGACGGGGTTCGGGTGATGTTTGGATCACAAAACCAGAGGATTATCTCGAAAAGCCTACGATGCATTGTTATTCCATTTATCATACAGATCACATCACGGTGAGGGAAATGAACTACCGCGATAAGACCACATCGCGCTAAGCTTGTTCCTTCCAATTTTTAATTTTAATGCCTGAGGGGAAATTGGGTCTTTTCCCTCTCAACCCAATCCTTCATAACACAACTTGGGCATCAGTTAGGGCATAATTTTGCCTTTATTCTCAATTATCCTCCCAAGAAAACCATTCCCTTTCCCCAAAACTCAAATTTAATTCCTTTCTCCCTAAGAAATCATGAATTCAAGTTCCCCGAGTTCAAGGACCTTCAAGAAAACATCAATATTGGTGCTTCTCTCTTAAGTTAAAGGTTTAAGGTATGTATGATGTTCATCCATGGGCCCCTTTTACCTACAGAGTCCAAGAATCCTTTTTGTTTTAAATCATGAGTTTTTACATGTTCAAGTTGAATTATCCCCATGAAACTTATGTTGATTTCAATTACAAGTTATGTTTATAAGTGTTTTCAAGTAGAAAGAGTCATTACATGCTTTAAATGTTGAAATCTTCACATTAATCCCTAATTCATGATTTTAGTCTTGTAATCATGTTGTCTTGGCATGCTTTACCCATTCTCATGCTTAAGTTCATGGCTCTCATCTGTTTTATCAAATTACTAAGTTTTAGGTTTTGAACAATGATCTCCTACTATGGTTTTAGAGCTTTTATATGGTATTATTATCATTTCCATTTAGTGCAGGTGGGTTATGAACACTCGGCACCTATGTGTTTCACATATTTTCAGAATTTCAAGTAATGATTTAAGTCACACCATGAGTTTTACTAGTTATTCAATTAATATGATCATGATGAGCACTATCAGTTAAGTAAAAAATGTTTAGTTAATCTTAGTTTAGTTCAGTTCAAGTGTCAGTTCAATTGGGACTAGCATTTAGCATCGAGAAATGAAGGGGTAGCGACTTCCCCGTCAGTTAGGCAGAGTCCTTAGTAGCAGTCCCTATATTCTAGAAATACGTAGCTAGCATAGGATAAGAGGAGTCACCCATCAGTTTAGGCTTGACTTCCTCTCAATGGTCACCCATCAGTTTAGGCTTGACACCCTAGTCATTCTAGACACCATTATAGTGAATCCACACAGCCAGTGGTAGTACCCATGGCATGGTACAGACACCCTTCCAACTTGGTTATAGGTTGGACACCGATTATCTCAAATTGGGGCATGCTGGTTAGACGATACCTCCTACAGTCTCAGTATAGTATTTAGTGTATTTTTATTTCAGATGTGCTTCAATAAGTGTACAGACTATCAGATATTCACTTTTACAGCTTTTAGACTTTTAGATTACAGATTTATCTCAGTAATATAACATATATACACTTATTCTTGCATTCTCAAATATTATAGTTTTTATACATTCATGCTTAATTATTTGATGTTTTTCAGTTAATCCTTATCTCATGTGCACAGTTACCATATGCATTTCAGCCTGCCCTCATCTCATATACCAGTATATTCAAAGTATTGACCGTATATATTTCTTTGTGCTATGATATCTTATATCATAGGTTCGGACACTTGGTTTCCCGACCACAGTTAGAAAACTCAGCATAATTTAGCAGAATTAGTGTTGAGTCCTCATCCATTGAGGACATGTTATGATTATTTAGTTATCTAAGTATTTCTTATTTTTAGTTAGTCAGAGTTAGTTGGGGGCCTATCCTATAAACTCGTCTGGTAGTTTAGAGGATTTTAGACATTCATATAGTCAGTTAGACGTTATTCAGTTTTATCAGTCTTATCAGATATTTCAGTATCATGAGTCATTCATATTTATAGAATTCAGTCTTTATGGCTTTATCAGTTTTTTTCCGCACATGTCCATTATTATTATTTTATTCAGTGCTCTTAGTAGGTACCAACACATGGGTTAACTTGTGGTCACTTGTGAACATAAGAACTTTTGTCATGACAAGAGGATAGCGTCGGGTCGTGAAAAAACTTTGTATCAGAGCCTAAGGTTTTAAAGTGTCCTAGGGAGTCTTAAAGCCACATTGAGTAGAGTCTTATGCATGGGTGTCAAACACGCCACACCTATGTACATGAGGCTACGAGATATTTTAGGAAAAGTTTCCCTTCTTTTAATATTCATGTAGTCCAAATAAGAATGAGCTCTATTTAAACTCTATTTCTGACTTATCCTTTATTCTATTTACAGATCATATCTCCCAAAAGAAATAACAAAAGAAGAAATAGGAACCATCCCGTACCTCCGCCTGTTCAGGAAGATCTCCTGAACGAGCATGTCTCTCACACTGAGTTCATTACTTCTTTTACTACCTTACACCATTCATTAGATGCACAAAACAACTAGAGAGCTATTTCCCTAGCCAATCCAGTGGCAAATACAACTGCAACTAGGATTTGGGATTTCACCCAAATAAATCCCCCTTTGTATATGGGATCCAGTTCTGAGGAGGATCCGTATGAGTTTTTTAATATGTTTCAAAAAGTAACAGATATCATAGGTATCACTACGAGTTTGAGTGAGAAGTTGGATGCATACCAGTTGCAGGATATAGCTTACACCTGGTGTAAGTAGTGAAAAGAGGATAGGGGTATAGAGGTTGGGCCTGTAGAGTGGGAAGAATTTGCCACATCTTTCTTAGATAGGTTCTTTCCTTTAAAGTTGAGGGAATCTAAGGTGCAGAAGTTTATTAATTTAAAGGAAGGTAATATGAGTGCGAAGGAATACTCGCTTAATTTCACTAAGTGGGAGAGGTATGCTCCTTTGATGGTGGCTAATAATAGGTCTAGAATAAGTAAGTATATTTCTAGTGTATCTGATAGTGTGGTCATGGAGTGTTAGACTGTATGTTGATTAAGGAAATGGACCTATCTAAGCTTATGGTTCATATTTAGCAGATTGAGGAAGATAATCTTAAGGAGAAAGAGATAGAATAAGAGGGCCAAAATAAGTGGTTTTAACTTTTCTCAGCCGAGGTCAAACAGTGGAAACCGTTCTTAGTTCTATCATAAGTTCTGAGCCCCAGCTCTATCTTTAGCTAGTGTTCCAGTGTCAAAGTTCAGTAATGATAGCCAGGATAGAGTGCCTGGCTTTAAGTCCCAGGGTAGTATGAATAGTGGTCATACTAATCCACTCTGGAAAACGTGTTGTAGGAATTATCAGGGTATGTCTAAAGTTGGTGGTGATGTGTGTTTCAGATGTGGCAAGCCAAGCCACAGGATCCAAGAGTGTATGGTGGTAGCATAGAGGGGTAGAAATGATCCCCAACAAAGATAAAATACTTCTTCAGCAGCACCAATAGGTTGTCCAACCCAATAACGATCAGCGACCAAATACACTGTATGAACTCTAGTCCCAACATAATTTAGAAATTTCTCCTAATATGGTTATGGGTACGTTGTAGGTTTTTCATCTTCATGTGTATATTTTATTATACCCGAAAGCTTTGCTTTCTTTTGTAACTCTTTATATTGCTGTCAATTTCTATGTTAGTCCAGAAACATTAGTAGAGCCTTTCTTAGTGTCTACCCCAGTGGGTAAATCTATTATAGCCAGATGGGTATACAAAAACTTCCCAGTCATAGTATCTCAAAAAATTACCTCAATAGATATAGTGGAGTTAGAGATGACTGATTTTGATATCATTCTTAGCATGGATTAACTCCTCTCATGCTATACCTTAGATGATTGTTGAAATAGAATTTTTTAACTTCCGTTTCCCAATGAACCAGTCTTTGAATGGAGGGGTAGTTCCTCTGTTCTTAGGGGTCAAATTGTTTCTAATCTTAAGGAATGAAAAATAATATCTAAGGTGAGCATGTACCATCTTGTTCGAGTCAAAGACTCTAGTTCTAAGACTCCCAGTCTCAAGTTAGTTTTGGTAGTAAGGGAATTTCTAGATGTGCTCCCTGAATATTTTCTCAAAGTTCTTCCTGGAAGGGAAATTGATTTCGGAATAGAACTCCTTCCAGATACCCAACCTATCTCTATTCTTCCCTATAGAATGACTCTTGCCGAGCTTAATGAATTGAAAGAATAGTTGAAGAATCTCTTAAATAAGGGATTCATCAGGCCTATTATTTCCCCTTAGGGCGCTCCAATCTTGTTCATACATAAGAAAGCCAATTCTCACACAATGTGCATTAATTACCATCAGTTGAACAAAGTCATAATCAAGAATAATTTTCCACTCCCCAGGATTAATGAATTGTTGACCAACTTTAGGGTGCAATTTAATTCTTTAAGATAGACCTCAGATTCGACTATTATTAGATCAGAGTCAAAGAATGTGACATTTCAAAGACGGCTTTCAGAACTTGGTATAGTCACTTCGAATTCCTAGTTATGTCTTTTGGAATAAGGAATGCCCCTTCAGCTTTCATGGACTTGATGAACAGAGTGTTCAAGTAGTACTTGGACATGTTCTTCATAGTCTTAATTGATGATATCCTTGTCTATTCTCGTAGTGAGAATGATCATGCAAACCATATGAGAATTGTGTTGCAGACCCTTAGTAATCATCAATTATTTTCCAAGTTCAGTAAGTGCGAGTTTTAGCTAAGATCAGCAGCTTTCCTTGGACATGTTATTCTTATGATGGAATTTGAGTTGACCTTCAAAAGACCAAAGTAGTGAGAAACTGGCCCAGACCCATCTCTCCATGAGATATTAGGAGTTTCTTAGGTTTGGCAGGCTATTACAGATGGTTTATTAAAGGGTTCTCTTCTATTGCAATCCCTATGACTCGATTGACTTAAAAGAAAGTCAAATTTCAGTAGTTAGAGCCTTATAAGAAGATTTTTCAGGAGTTGAAGACTCAACTCATTTCAGCCCAATATTGACTTTGCCATATAGTTCAGATGGGGTTAAAGTTTACTGTGATGATTTCAGAGTTGTCTTGGGTGTGTATTGATGCAGAGAGGTAAGGTCATAGCCTATGCCTCTAGACATGTTAAACCCAATGAAAACAATTATCCTACCCATGATCTTGAGTTTGTAGCTGTTGTTTATGCCTTGAAAATTTGGAGGCATTATCTTTATGGGGTTCATGTTGATGTGTTCATAGATCACAATAGTTTGCAGTATGTGTTCTCGTAAAACGATTTGAATCTATGTCAGAGAAAAAGTCTTGAGTTGTTAAAACATTATAATATGTGTGTGTTGTGTTATTCGGACAAGGCCAATATAGTGGCAGATATCCTTAGCAGATTGTCTATGGGTAGTGTTGACCTTGTTGAGGGTAATAGAAATGAGTTAGTCCAGGAGGTTCATCAGCTTGCTAGATTAGGTGTTCAGTTAGGTGATTCAACTGAAGGTAGTATATGGGTTTAGAATGGCTCAAAATGTTCATTGGTTTCCGAAGTGAAAGGAAAGCAAGATAGGATCCCAGTCTGGTTAAGTTGAAGGAATCAGTTAGAGATTGGAAAGTAGAGGTTTTCTCCCAAGGGGGAGATAGTGTGCTTCGTTGTCAGGGCAGGTTATGTGTTCCATGTGTTAATGGTTTGAAGTATTTGATTTTATGTCACGACCCAGAGCTACCCCTATTTTCAATAATGGTACTTATGGTCAAAAGTGACCTCAAGCTAACCCATGAGTTGGTACCTACTGTGAGCACTGAATAAAATATGAACATAACACATGTGCAGAAGATAAACTAAGAAGGTAATGTATATTCGAATACTGAAAAACGAAATACTGAATATCTAAAAAAACTGATAAGAACTGAAAGTAACTGACTTTCTGAATGACTGGAAGCCTCTAAAATGACTGAAGAGTTGATGGGACAGACCCCCAGCTAACTCGGACTTACTAAATAGAATGAAATATTGAAATAACTAAATAATAATAACATTTCCTTGATGGATTAGGACTCACCACTATGACTGCTGGATTACGCTGAGCTGTCTAACTGAGGTATGGAAAGTGTACTTTTGAACTTATATGAGATAAGGTCAGGGTGATACACTTGGGGTACTATGCATATGAAGTAAGGACTAACTGAATAGCATGAGATAACTAAATGTGAATTCATGAAAACTGTAACATCTGAGAATGCAAGACCAAGCATAAACATATACCTGAAATAATTTGTAAACTGAAAAACTAAAATATGATAACTGAATAACTGAGAATCTGTATACTTTGGTCAGGAAAACCTGAACTAAAACTAAACTAAATATTGCACTGAGACTGTGGTAGGTATCATCTAATCTACATGCCCCAATTTAAGCTAATTGGGGTCCAACCGATAACCCCAGTTGGAAGGGTGTCGGTACCATGCCACGGGTACAAACACTGGCTGTGTGACTCCACTAAATTGGTCTCTCAAAGGACTAAGGATTCAACTTCAACTATGATAAGAGAACCTAAACTTGAACAAACACTAAGAATACGAAAACAACAACTAAAAAGAAATGAAGATGAAGTAGAAGACACACTTGAAATTCAGGCAAAACACACAATTCGGATTCAAGAACTTACATTCAAAGAAGAAACAAACATAAAGGGATAGTAATGAGACATATATCTTCAACACTAGATAGAACCAAGGTGTATATTAAAATTGAAGGCACACACCACCAATGAAGACAACACCTCACTCTTAGGTAGACACAAAGGGAGTCAACTTCCCCAAGCACCAACCTTTCTTTCCAAAGAGTCAACAAAAGTGAAATCCACACTAATATTGGACCAAATTTCTGGTTCACCTCTTAAGGAGGAAGAACAATATCTACAACAGAGTATCCCTCAATTTCATCAAAGTCTAATGAAAAGAGAAACTAAAATATCTATTTATAGTTATTACAATACGATGACTAAAATGCCCTAATGAGGGCTTCAAGAAAGGCTCTTCTTGAGTGTTTTTTTGTAGTGTAAAAAGTACATAGTGACCTTAATGAGAGGCTCCTTTTAAGTGACGGAACCCTCTTCGTTTCTTCACTTGAAAAAGGATTTGAAAAGGCTTCAAAAAGATCTTCAATCACTTACAAAATCCAAAACTTGAACCTTCTTCAAGACCTTGTAATCCTTGTGCTCCTTAGGCTTATATCAACCTCTCCATCTTTAAAGGAATTTGTCCTCAAATTCATATCTTGAAAAACAAAGAGAGGGAACAACAAGCACACAATCCTCATAGTAGGAGGGTTAGCATTTGCTCCATAATTATATAAACACACCAATGGGGCACACTCTTGGAATACAACTGATAATCCTTTGCTATGATCATAAAACACTTACTACAAGAATCACACAGGACATGGCTAACATAGATATCAAGAAGAGAGGAGTATAACCCAAGAACATCATATATATCAACCCTCAGTGGAAAATAAATAAGAAAAACCTGGATTATTCGGACTCCTCCTCTATGTCTGGGGTCATACCCCCTGCATCAAAATCATCATCGGAGTTGTCGGCATCAGAATTTTCCTCCACATCTGAGTCTGGCATTCGGTGATCATCGTCGATTGGCACGTCATCGTCAAGAGGTTCCTCAAAATATACACCTACTCCACACATTGCCCTCGCATGCTCATTCATTGGGTAGTCATAATCTAATTGCTGGAGCTCTGCATTAGTTGGAACACGACCCCCGCTCATCATGGTAAACCTCGTCATACAATATAAATGGCGGAAGAAGCTTCAGTTGCGAGCATGTCTTTCTGCAGTGGTCAGGTTGACGCCATGCATAGATTCAGCATCTTTACCCTTTGTTAGATCAACCCGAAGCTTATGATCTGCCGGTTCCTCTTCGATGTCCTCCTTTCTTAATATCGCAGTCAACAGATTTCCAAAGCTAAAGTGGGACCACTTGTGCAGCCTAGCCTTACGCATTGAAGATCGAATAATCGTCCCAATGTTGATGGGGATGTTCGTCATCAATGCGTACACCAAGCACACTCTATCACGTGTGATCTTTATGTTCTGCATCCCTGAAATCATGCAAGAGTTGACTATCCATAACCATATCTGTGCTTCTCTATTCAAGGAAGCATACAGGAAGGTATTGTGCTGACCGGTGTCCTTGTGTCGACTCCAAAGTACCATTGATCTTGTTCCACATAGTGTGTGTCCGATTGCCCTGAACGGAGGTCTTTGTTGAAGCTCCTTGAGTGATGATGGATTGACAGATGGAAGACCCAGAAAAGTGTTTAAGAACTCCGCATTCAGCTGCAAGACTTGGCCCCTAATCTTCACCTTACTTCCAGTAGTCTTTGGGGACCAATTTGCATAGAATTCTCGCGTTAGATCAAGATTGCATTCTCCATATCCCAGAAAATGAAATCAAGATGTAACACCATTATTTTGGCTAAGATGCGAGGTTCTTTCTTCGCTAGGCTTTCCTTTTGTATCAGCTCCACATGAACATACTTTTTCACTTTGTTGTTCCTATACCACTCCTTTTCTTCCTCCTCTAGGACCCATTTTATCCTGAACATGCGGTGAGGTATTTGCAGCGAGGAGGATTCAGCTTGCTCTTTTCTTCCCCTTTTCTATCTCTTCTGTGAGGTGGATGCTTTTTCTTTTCCTGGTCGACTTTTTGGTGCCATTGTACCTGAGATAAAATCATGTTAGATTATCTTGGAAGATTTGATCGACACACAACAATAGTGGCACCTCCCCACACTTAATTTGTTGGTACAAACTAATTCAGTGAACGCTATCGATTACTCAGACTTCATTGATATACATGTCGGTGATATGTTCCAACAATACGTTTTAGCACAGTCATACTTTCATGTTGTCTCTAACTATACTTTTCAACTCTATTTCGTGTAATCTTGATTATGCTTTCATGTTTGGCTTAATGCATCTTTTGAACAAAACTACTACATGGACATTGTATCAAGTTATGACATAGAAATAATCATAACATCTCGTATTTGTAGTCAACTATGATTTTCATCTCGATGAACAAGGCATTCAAACATTCAAGCTTTCGAGTTACACGGTTATGGAAGTAACTTGACCATGTTGATTCCGCAAAAGTATGACAGTGTATCAAAATCAAATTCAAGTTGGAAATAAGTCAAGAACACCCACACGTATTCTTTCACTCAATTAGATGTAGCAAAACAAACCAACCATATTCAAATCACCAACATCACTTTAAGATTTAACAACTTATTATAGGCGTAGTATTGTAATACTTACGGAATATAAAAGAAGAGCAAAGAAGTACTTACTTGGTTGATGGCCTCGGAAGATGTTCTTGCAAAGTTAGAAGAGCAAAAAGAAAATTTTTCAGAGATTTTGGAGAGGTAGGCGGCGCTTAGGTTGAGTTTGCAATGAAATTTTGTTCTAAGACTAAGGTTCTATTTATAAGACAAGCTTGGGTCGGGTTTTGACCCATTTGGAATCGGATTAGGAGACCAAAAAGTGAGCATAGGCGCCGCCTAATGCTTTTCCTATACATGGAATAGGCGGCACCTTTTGCAAAGCCTAGTTGAGCATAGGCGGCGCCTATGCTATGGCATTGTTGGGCATAGGCGACACCTATGCTATGGTATTCTAGATTCAGAGACAAAAGGCTTTGACATAGGCGGCGCCTTTTGCAAAGCATTATTGGGCATAGGCGGCGCCTTTTGCAAAGCATTGTTGGGCATAGGTGGCGCCTATGCTATGGCATTGTATATTCAGAGAGCTTAGGCCATAGCATAGGCCTTGCCTTGTCTATTGCCTTTACTCCTTCATTCCTAACTTACCACCTTTAACATGGCACTCTTCCAAATCAAAGTTTGAGACCAATCTCCTCCTTTATACGTCTTGCACCTACACTTACTCAAAAACAAGAAAAACGATTAGAAAGATGGGTTTCCTCCCACTAAGCGCCTTAGTTTTGGTCGTGGCTCGACTACAAAAACAAACTCCTAGTAAAACAAATCAATTAAAGACGATGGGTTGCCTCCCATATAGTGCTTGATTTATTGTCGCGGCATGACATAGTTATCTCGATTACTTAGACTTCATCGAGATATATGGTGCATCGTTTTCTAAATGGATTCAGACGACGCTGATGCTTACTTGTAGGCATGAAATCTTCTTCGAGATGACTCTTGTGCATACATATCCCAGGAGGGATACCAATCATATCATCAATAGTCCATCCCATAACTCTCTTGTACCTCTTTAGAGTAGAGATGAGAGCCTCTACGTGCTGTTTACCTAGATCAACCGCAACACTCACCGAAAGTGTATTTCCATTTCCCAAGAATGCATACCTTAGGTGACTGGGGAGCTTTTCTGATTCTAGCACTGGTGGCTTTTCAATGGAAGTCTTCACTGTTGGTGAGGGTCAATTCTTAAGATCAAGGTCCAGCTTCTTAGGAGCATAAGAATAGGACTTTATTCCTGTTAGAGCACAAACGGTTTCTTCATATTCTTCAAAATCCTCATGCTCACAATTCGTAAGCACATCAGATAGTGACTCAACAGTAAGCTGCTTCTCTACAGATAATTATTTCTCATCCTCATAATAAACATCGTCTACAGAGAACACATTCATATCATTGGGTTGCTTCATTGCTTTGCATACATTAAAACGGACCACTTCGTCATTTAACCGAAATAAAAGCTCATTAGCTCTTAAGTCAATAAGCACACTTCCAGTTGCGAGGAAAGGGCGTCCCAAGATTATGGGAACTTAATAATCCACCTCGCAATCCAAAATAACAAAGTCTTCAGGAAAGATAAAGGTGGAAACCTTCACCAACACATTATTCAAGATACCCACAGGTCATTTTACCGACCTATCTGCCATCACGAGCCACATATTGGTTGGTGTAGGGCCGCCGAACCCCAACTTTTTGTAAATGGATAGCGGCATCAAATTGATGCTAGCTCCCAAATAGCACAACGCCTTAGCAAAATCCAATGATCTAATCGTGCAAGGAATAGTGAAAGCACCAGGATCTTCCTTTTTTTGAACTAGCGATTTTGTAGCAATTGGACTGCAATGATGATCATTATCTGCCAGCTCATAGCTTACTGCCCTCTTCTTTGTCAGAAGGTCCTTCATGAATTTAGCATACCCAGGCATCTGTTCCAGCGCCTCTACCAAAGGAACATTAATGGTCAGCTGCTTCAACATGGTCATGAATTTACTGAACCTGGTGTCATTAGCCTTCTTCTTCAGTCTTTGCGGAAAAGGTGGTGGTGGAAGGGGAATCATTTTCTCCACCACTTCCTCTTTATCTTTCTTCTGATTATCAACCTTTTTAGGAGTGTCATCAGCCTTCTTCTTTAGTCTCTGAGGAAAAGGTGGTGGTGGTAGAGGAATCGTTTTTTCCACCACTTCCTTTTTATCTGGCTTTCGACTATTACTCTTTTTAGGCTGGTGATGTCTAGGTGTAACATCATGAGCACTCACTTTAGCTTCTACGACATCTTCAAACTCTGCTACATCAATAATAGTCTCCTCTGTATTATCGACTACCTACTTGCCTTTGGACGGATTTTCCAACACCTTACCACTCCAGGTAGTAATAGCCATACACGATCCATTATTCCTCGGATTTTGCACTGTGTCGCTAGGTAGCGTTCCAGCCTTTCTTTGGTTGAATGCCACTGATAGTTGACTCAGTTGCTGCTCTAGCTATTTTATTGTAGTAGAATGCGATTCAACCAATTGATTTATTGAAGATAAGTCTTTCTTCACCTCATTCACTCCCGTATTGGTTACCTCTACTCCTTTCAACAGCTTAGCCATCATATCTTCCATTGAAATCTTTCCTGAACCAGATGTCGCAGCCTCATGATTTCCAGGTAGAACATACAAACCACTCCTGTCGGTCTTATTCTTACAACTACCTTGATCACGGTCCTTGTTTACAGATTTATCATAATAGTTCTAACCTTGGTTTCCTTGGGCATTGCCTCGAAAACCCCCCTGATTATTCAAGTAGTTAGCTTCTTCTTCAGAATCGAGTTCATATCTTGCCTGTGACACAACAGCTTTGACTTTTTCGGTCTTCCCTGATAATAAATGCTTGGTAAGAAGATCCATCTGCGTTTTTATGTGCGCCATATCTTGATTGCATTCCTCCTCTCTTCGCCTTTGTTCTGCAGTCATACCAATAGATACAGTAGAGCTTGCTACCTCAGAATCCCTGGTATTCCAAGCTTTACTCTGCTTTGTCATACGATCTAGCATATCACTTGCCTGAATAAAAGTAAGGTCCATGAATGACCCTCCTGCAGCATTATCAACCACTGGCTTAGTCACTGAATTCAAAGACCTGTATAATATCTCCATCAAGTGGACATTGGTCATATGATGATTTGGGCACCTCATAAGCTTCTTCATGAACCACTCCCATGTTTCGTGGAGAGCTTCAGTTGGAAGCTGTCGAAAATTGCTTATCTCATCTCTTAATTGTGCTTTCTTGGATGGCGTATAGAATCTTTCTAGGAAAGCGTCTTTCAGTTGCCTCCAATTAGTAATAGAGTCAGGGGTTAGCCCATTCAACCATAGAGTTGCCTCTCCAGATAGAGATAATGGAAATAAGCGCAGCCGGATCGCATTCTGTCCAACCCCTGGATTGTCAAAAGCCTTGCATGTTGAGATAAAATTAATCAGATGCATATTCGAATCGTCTCCTGCAAGTCCACCAAATAACCCCTTGAGTTGCAATAGCTGAATCATGGTGATAGTGATATTGAACTTGGCTTCAGGTGCCAAGGGCGGAGGAATAATAGCCCCTGTGGCACCAGCCCCATCCAGATCGTCATCATCATCATCAAAAGGAATCTGCACAGCTCGGCGTTCAGGCCTCAATCTAGCTTGACGATCTCTTCTGTTCACAGGTTCCGCCACATCATGATCACGCCTTGGGTTTAGTAGCTCATCATACCCCAGGTCCTCATCATCAGGATTTGTTGCTCGCCTTGGGTTATCAATATTCTGTTGATGCACTTGAGCAGCTGCCAATGCAGCTATTCTAGCCTGCTCCTATTGAGCAGCCCTTCTTTCAATGTCACGTTGTGTATCCATTCTGCCAATAAGTTATGGTTCAGGATTTATGGGTAATAATGGCTGACCAGAACTTTGAGTATGTGGCATGCACTAACAGAACCTGAATAAAACAAAAACAACAACTAAAAGTAAAATCTGAGAATTTTTTTTTGACCAAAGGGTCTAGTAACTATCACAAACTTAGTTGACAACTGTATTCCCTGATAATGGTGCCAAAATTTGATAATGCCCAAACTACAGCTCCTGTAAGAGTGTAAGTGGTCACTATCAAATATAGAACCCAATTGGGTTGGGTGTCGAATCCCACAGGGAATACTCGGTCACTAAGTATGCAACTATTAGTAGATTGTTGGTCAAAAATTCTACAGAAAGGGGGCATTTGAATTATGACGTGAATTAATGTAAACAAAGTAAAAACGGAAAGCTTTGTTTAGTAGAATTTAATCAATAAGAATTATAAGTTAGGGTTATGTCCACCTTATGAGTTCTACTTATCTATTGACTATGAGTATTGCGAAATTCAGACATGCATGCACTTATAGAGGTTTGTATTCTAATGGTAAATCCTAGTGTCTCTCGACCATCTAAGATTATTTCACTTTAACTCTCTCGATCTTAAAGTGTATACTAACGGTACAAACTCTCCAAGAGGTTAATCCAGTTATGGCACTAACGTGTAAATAGGGGTTGGTAGCCCTATTTCCTTGTCACACTCTCTTTTCCAAACATGTAAATTTTCTCTCAAACAAGTTAATGCTATATTGGTGTATTCCTATGTTTGCAACCACAAGAATTTAATTAAGATGAAGAGAGTAATGATATAAGTAGCATACGTATCAAGTATTCACAAACTCATAGTAATAGATAGTATATCATAAGGCTTCCATAACCCTAACAGAGAAGTTTAGCTACTCATGAGTGCAACGGAGATCATAATAAACATCATCATCGTACCAACGCTTGAACGATCTCACATTGGTCACAAGAGCCATGCTTTCTCTGTCAGAAAGTAACGTGAATAGTACTAAATGTCGAATAAAAGAAAAATAGAATTGAATAGAAAATAGAATGAATAGAAAAGTCGGATAGAAAATAGAATGAATGCTGAAAAATTCAGCAAATAGGGTTTTTATAACATCCTTGTCCTAGTCCTACTGAAATAGGGTTTTTATCCTTCTCCTACTGAAATAGGGTTTTTATCCTTGTCATATTCCTACTAGGTTACTGCTGATCCCCAAGTATTTAGAAATACTGTTTTTGCCCGGGACAAGTTTTCCATGCATCACTTTCAGTCCACAAGCTTCTTGAAGCTGTCTTCCTTCTTACATGAAGTTTCCTTTGCTGCCCAACGGTCCAAAAAATGCTGAAATCTTCATCATTTATACCTGAAAACATGCTAATCACGTTGGTTAGCTCACTTACAGGAAAAAGGACTAAAAGTGCAGGAATTATAAATTTTGTCCTTAAAACTTAGCTAAAATATGGGTAAATTATAGTGCTTTAGGTGTGTAAATACGCCCAACATCAGCAAACTCAATCTTTACCCTAATTTTGACCCTTATATTTATATATCAATATGAGTCTTATTTCACTCCTATTGACTAGTATATTATTGTTGGGATAGTGTGGCGCTGTTTTAGGATTGTGGAGCTATAACTAGTGATTTGCCCATGATTCAAGAATTGTAGTTTGGTAGTAAGGTAGGCTTTGGTCTACTTTTTTCCATGAGATGATGAATAGTATTAGATTACATGCTAGGTAAGGATGATAGGACATATTTATGACTATTGTAGCATTACTTAGCCTGATTAGGGAGTTTGGGGATATGGATGTGACCCGACCCTTAGTATGAAATACTAGTTATGGCTATAGAATCCTATTACCCTAAATTATAATCACGTTAACAATAGTTCGATATTAAGGATCCTTTACTATAACACTTATTATTTGAATCAGTTACTTGGAACATAGTTTCTCAAATTATGGTATTTAATTATGCTTGTTATATACTAGTGGCCCTGAGGTCGAGGTGACAATACTAATTGGACTCAAGGTGAGTATTCATCCCTTAGAGAAGGCGTGATTCTAGTTTATAGACCCTTAGGTATGTAGTGTTGTATAGTTGTGATACCGATGTAGGAATGCATACTATTAAGTACATGTATGCTCAATTAGTGGTACTATTTCAGCCAAAACAATGAATTTACGATTGTTTTCTAAGAAGGAATTTTTTCCCACTTTTCACTTTTAAAACATATTCTTTTAGAACGAGAATCGTACCACCTTAGTTAATGATTTATGAGCTTTTAGAACTGAAGATTTGAATTTAGATTGAGATTGATTCAGGTCCATGGTTTTTCCCTCTTTCACTATAACTATGTACTTTGATCTAGAGAAATTCTGACCCTTTCTATGGTATTATGATGATTTAACCCCAGAGTTGATCTCGGTCAATGAATTCATAGATTTATTCCTTTTTAGTCATAGTTTGAGTCTTCTTACTTATTATATATACGTTTCTTTGGTACTGGACACAGTAGATTGACAATTATGATTACTAGAAGTTCTTGATCATGACTAGGAAGCATATATCAATATTCTCGAATCCTCTAGGGGGCCCTTTGTTCAAAAGCCATAGTACCAGAGAAAAGTCGTCACTATAGGTCATGCCTTTATGAGTTACTGAGCAGGAGAAGGTTTACACACTTGATAAATTATTGCACTCATATTGGTTATGGTTTACTATTAGTTTATGCTGCATTCATCATATGCATTGCCTACCTCCTATACAGTTATTTGGTGCTTATATTTATCATCCTAATAAGTGGATGTATATGTATAAGCTATGATTGTTGTTTTTCGAGTGTTTATTTTCCTTCCAATCTTATATGGTCCTGATTAGGTATTGTTTGTATGGACTAGATGGTTGCTTTTTAGTTTTTTATTATGGTTAGTTTGTGGCAGATTGATTATGGACTGGTACCCGAGGTTTTAGGTATGATTCTAATCCATTTCTTTCTTATGGTAAATTATATTATTGATTGTTAACCCATAGTTAGGCATTAGGATTAGGGACTTTCATTATGATAATCTTAGCTCACCTATCTGGTCATGACCCACGAGGTAAGCCTATGTTGGATCCCTCAAGCAACAACCTTGAGTTAGCCCTATATATATACACACACATATATATATATACACACATATATAGGTATATTAATGTTGTATATCCTCTTTTCCTTGCCTTTTCATGTCGTATATATACATATATTCTTATCCTTGTGTACTATTATATAACTTTCTTTCACTATTTTCTTGTATACTAACTAGTGATATATAGTATTGCACTTTAGACGCTGATGACTATTGTAATAGGATAGTTTATCCTTATTTGCCTACTAGTATTACTATGTTTAACTTCTTGGATAATTTTCTATAGTTGCTATTCCTACGTTATATGTTATTTATGTTTGCATTTTCTTTGGAGCTCCGTCAGCTGATACCTATTATGTACCACGTGTTTGGTACTCAAACAACACTTTTTCAGCCTGTAGAACATAGTGTGAGTTCTTGCTATTGATATATGAATCGTGTGGAGTAGTGATTGATTAGAGATGTGGGGAGATTATCTAACGTTTGCAGTATTAATACTCTTCATATTATTGATTAGATTTATCTATATATTGTGTTTAGATATGACTTGTACTTATATTTACCCTACATTTCAGTTTATACTCTTATTGTAATAGAAGCTCTTGTATTCACTTCACCAGATCTTGGGGTTTCGTTCTATACTAGTCTTTTATTTAAATTCACTTCTGCTATTTTCTTTCACTTCTCTTGATAGTCCATTACTAGTTGTTTTGGATTAGGGTTAGCTTACCTACTAGTGGGTCAAAGTAGGTGCCATCATTAACTGAGAAATTGGGTCATGATAGGTTGGTAGGATGGGGATGATCGACCACTGCAGCGGTAACTTCTATGACACAACAATACCATTGAGTGGTAGGCTTCCATTATGGAATACTACTACAATAGTTAACTAACCACTTCGGCAGTACCTGGCAAAAGCCTCCCTAAGTTTTATTTTGTCATAGTTTTTCAAATTTTCTTTCCTCCCATGCTTCTCATTATGATTTCTAAATCCAAACTTTTGATGTTTACAGAATTATCATGGAACGACAATAATGCTACCAAATATTTGCTGAAACTACTAGTTAAGATTGTTAAGAGAAACAGTTAAGTACTAGGGACTTCCTCAATGAGTGGGGCTTTAAGATAAAGGATTTAGAGGATGATCAAAAAAGTTATACAACCAATAGGGGGTATTTGGATGGGTTATGCTGACTGAATCCATCCCTAGGTATAACCTGGAGCTGATTCGAGATTCTTATGCTATCCTCCTAACTGTTGATTAGTCTGTGCCCCTCCCCTCACACGCATTCAGTGATAGAAGGTTCTAATGGATGCTACCAATATCAATTATTCCTTAGGGGTCCTGAACCCCTCCAATGCTAATTTTGAGGCTAAAGTCTTAGTATCAAACTTTAATTAGGTAGGTAGGATATTAGCACTGGAGGGCCAAGAGAGGAAGGTAAAACGGTTCGGTCTCAATGGGACTAAAAGTACCTACTTCTCGATGGAGACTAAAGTGTGTTTTCAACTGGTATCCTGAGTATTTATCCTTCTAGAAATATGAAAAATATGGTTTTTAGTATGGTGGCTTGTTCTCTCATAGGGATAAAATTGAATGTGGGGCACATACAGTGGATGAGTAGCAATACTTCTATGCTAGGGAAAGTCTGTAAGGGATATTTTCTTTCCCTGATCACCGAGTTGTGCCATACGGTGGATGTTACCACGGAGGATCATGATACCTAGGAGGAGTGCATTATTCTATGTAAGCCTCTGAGGGCCAGGGGTATAAAGCGAGGAAGTAAGAATAAAAAAATGTAGGAGAGGAAGGTAAGGGTAGTCGGGCTGGTGAGGTGAGGTATTTAGCACCCCTCTTACTTAGGCTCCCGCATCTCTTAGGGGTTTGGAGGATGACTGAGATGATGCTTTAGGTTGCCTAGAGAGGACTCATCAACATCCACTCGAGTTGGCTCCTTTGAGTTTTACTACATCACCGGAACCATCCCAAACTTATATTGATAAAAGGATCTAGATATGGATAAGAAAAAGTGCCACTATTGGGACCGTATATTAGTGAGGATGTGGAATGTAGTGCAGGGTGATGTTCAAATGTGCCTCCCCTACCAAGAAACTCATAAAGGTGACAAAGATGGAAGATGAGGAGTTCTTCTTCCTCATTGGGATGAATAAAGAGATTTTGGATGCCTCAGGCCTTGGAGATAGTTCCACAAGCTAGATGCCCCCATTTATACTTATTATTTCTAGATTTGGGTTTCCCTGGATTGGGGCATGTAATAAATAATTACTTTTCTTTATTTTTGCATTTTAAGAGATCTTTTGTTTCCGCATTCTTAATAACAATAACTTTTAACTTATATTGTGTGTTGAAATTGATTTTTATATTTAACAATCACAAATATAGGGTTTCTTTAGAAAAATTACAAAATCAAAAATAGGGGAACTCCTGAAAGGTCACTACTTGGAGCCACTGCAGTGGATAGTCTTATTGCGGTAAATGTAGCTGCTATAGTGGTAACCCTAGTGGTTCTACTTTTCCCCTTTTTACTAACTATTACCAGGTATTCTCACACTACGCCATCCACTTAAAATTATTATAGTTTCTAACTCTTATGTACCATAGTTCTCAAGGTATAGAGTGATTATACTGCGATTGAACTATCATAATTGCAACTAATTCCTCAACCCAATTGATTCTAATACATTCTTACCTTCTTTCCCTCTCAATAACAACATCCTATACTTCTTTCTTACATAACGACAAGGCACCTAGGTTGTTTATCAAGATTTGATAGAAACCAAGGATACTCCAAATCATGGGGAGATCAAGCATGCCTCAAGTCACAAAAATGAAGATACATATAAAGATTGCACTGATCCTCATGATTGATAGTCCCTTGGTAGTACAATATATAAACCAACATACATAATAAACCTTTTGTAATGACCCTCATGGTCATTTTCTTTGTTTTGATACATTTTTAGGGTCTAGAGTTTTTTAATAACTGTCCTAAGTTATTTGTGACTGATAGTTCCATTTTTGGGTGGTTCGTTTAAGAGTTTTAGTAATACCAAATATATTGTGAAATACTTAATTTAAATTAGCATTTGGTAGACATTTAATTTATTACCCTTCTAAAATATTTTTGCTATTGATAAAATTCCTTAAGTTATGCTATATTTATATTCCTTATTAATAGCTTTTATAGTCTGTTAATAGTAAATCTAAAAATGTTAAAATATCATTATTATTATTATTATATAATAGAGATTTTATTAGAAATAATTTTCTATTAATTATAGTATATTCAAAATACTATAATTATTTTATCCTGGACTTATGCAATACCTGAGTATATATTTAATGGATAAAATTTTAGAGGTTGGGTGTTTCCACCTCCACCCCTACAAGTAAAGAATAGTGCTTGTTACGGTGGGAATTCTGCCACCTAATAGATTTCCCTAATTTTTCTATAATGGGTAATGAATATAGATTGTTTCTAAGTAATTATAGGCATAGGATATTTAATTGTTGGCAAAAATTTTTTATTTATATATATTTTGTATTCATATATTATATCAAGGATCTAGAAGAAAATTTATTGAGAAAAATATTTCAAAATCAAAATATTTTATTTTGGAAATGAAAATTAATTATCCACATCAAGTTATTAAGCTCGGGTTCTAGTAGAGCATTATTTACAGGCTTCTCGGAGAGGATATTAGCTTTGGCATCCAGGTAGGCTAAGCTTATCTTACCTTTAAATTGAGCTTATTTATAGTAATTGTGTAATTTTAATACCATCCGATATATATATATATATATATATATATATATATATATATATATATATATATATATATATATATATATATATATATATATATATATATATATATATCATACCTTATTTATCCAATTAGGACCCCATTCTAGTAGATGTTGATAACTTATCTTTCAGTATAATATAGCATCTATCACTTTAAAATGTGGAATTAAGTTGAGAAACTTTAGATTCACCCCCTTTCAAATTAGGGTATGTGAATGGTTTTTTAAATGAATTTTAGTTTCGGCTTAGGTGCAGCATACACTTTATTTCTATCATTAATTATGAGTATTTTCACTACTTTATTATTTTTTATGATATGGTTTTGATTTTAATTTTACGATTGGGTATGGTTACTATGAGTTTCAATTCTAGTCTGGCATTTGATTATGATGATTTGGGAGTTCTGGTACTGATTACTACTATTCTGGGAGTGGCGGTTCCTCTGAGTTTTGAATGGAATTTGACATCTGGTTATGAGTTCTATTGTACATTATACATATGGCCTCTCATTATTATCCACTAGTTTTGGATCGAATCTGATTTAGGACCTCTTGTTAATATCCATCATTACCGGTTTGAGCCCGGCGTCAGGCCTTTCTTACTAGCCATTAGTGTTGGTTAAAGCCTGGTGCACATTTGGATAACAACTATGATTTGTGGGATTGTTTCAATTATGGATTATTTATGTTTATTTCTTCTATTACTTATTATGTGTCCCATATACTTATGTGGGCACAATTGGATTAATTGACTTTTTTAGTGTGCCTAGCGGCCTCTGGGGACCCAGTTAGGTTATGTTTGATTTTCCTTTTATTACTGCATTATTTATCTATATGTATTACTTATACTTGTTTATTTTATCATGTTTGTGAAGCTTGATGGTCCTTTGCCTTTCTATCCCTGTTTACCATTGACTTAGATTATACCCTCATATTTTTAATTATACTTTTCATGTATTAAGCTCAGTCGACCGATTATGCCTACTGAATATTCATTGTTTTGGTACTCATGCTACACTTCTGCATCTTTTTCCTAATGCAGATCTGAGTATTAACAGTCGGTGTTGACGTGGCTCCTACCTTTAAGTATTGATTTAGAGTGGAGTAAACTCACTTCCATGCAAGGTTAATCCTCCTCTATCTATTATAGTTTAGTCTTTTGTACTTGAAAGTGCTTGTATAAGTTGTGTATATTTTAGATTATGTCTAGTACTCTCAGTATCTTTTAGTAATGGGTCTAGTACTGATCTTACCAGGCCTTGGGAGGGATTTATTTCTATATTTGGTCCTTTTTTATTATCTTATTTTGATATATAATATATGTTTCCATTCTAGTTATCACTAATTAATACTAATGCTATCATTATAGGCGATCTTTATTGGTTTCTACTTGTTAGCTTGTTAGGAGTAAATCTTATCACTGAGTGAATGTAAGGTGGCGTCTCCCCAGTCAATTAGGCATGAGGCAATTATCTCTCATGTCAGTTATGCAGGAGGCACTTGTCTTCCCTGTTAGTTAGGCATGACACATCAGTAGTAGTTCAAAAGTTCCAAACCTACAACGCCATCATAGTCTTTAAGGGGTCCCTCATCATTAAGCATGACACCCTAGACCTGTGGGACATCATATTATTGGATCCATATAGCCAGTGTTAGTACCCATGGAATGGTACTGATACCCTTCTAACTAGGGTTACAGGTTGGAACCCAACAATAAATGTGGGGCATGTCAGTTATAAATAGCTCCTACAGTCTCAGTTAAATATTCAGTACAAAATTCAGTTCAGGTTTTCTTGACCATAGCATACAGTTTATCAGTTATTTAGTTACCAGATTTTAGTATTATAGTTTGCAGACTATTTTAGAATTATGTTATATGCTTGGTCAAGCATTCTAGATTTTACAGCTTTTAGTCTTTCATATTTCATATTTATCTCAATGACATAACATATATACACTTAGTCTTGCATTCTCAGATATCACAGTCTTCATGCATTCATGTTTAGTATATTTGTGTGTTAAGATCCTTGATTTATGTCAATTTCCACTCCATTGTTTCAAACCCAGTATACATATAATACCCATGTTTTACTGTCTTCCACCTTCAGTTCTATTTATATATTAATATAATGTTTTAAGAAACTAAGTGCAGTGATTCACCAGCTTATCAGATTATATTTGTTACTCATGTTTTAAGATACTTGATCTTTCATTCTATTTCAGTCTCTTTGGCGAGTCTACTTACACTTAGCATGCATGCTTTAAGATTACATATAAAATTAGTTTTTCTTATTACATTCACCTCCGCTTACTCAGTACATTGCAAAAGTACTAATCCATATAAACATTTTTGTGGCTATATTATTTCTTAATGTAGGTACCAGTTGTATCCTACATATCATGACCAGTCAGTTGCAGTTTTCAACCAATAGGTGATGAGTTCTCCTATTTTGGGGACTCCAGTCAGATGTTGTTCATGTACTTTATTTTATTATTCATATGTATTAATTAGTGGTAGTTGGAGACATGTCTAAACTATCTATAGTTAATATAGTATAGGCTTCATAGATGTCAGTCAGAGTTAGTCATGTAATTTCAGTTCTCTCTTCAGTTTTATCAAATTGTAAATTGTATGAGTATTATAATTCTTCCCAGAGTTTGTCATAATTATATTTACTCACAACAGAACAAGTTATTTAATATATTCCAAATTAGTTTCTTAACACTATGCTAGTTCATAGGCATGTTACGACTAGGGGGTAGTCTCGGGCTTTGATAAACTTAGTATCAGAGCATAGTGTTCAAAGGTCCTAAGGTGTTTATGAAGCCGTGTCTTATAGAGTCTTGCAGAACGGTACAGAGATGTTTGTACTTTTCTTTGAGAGGCTATAGGGCATTTAGAAAATGTTTTCCTTCTTTCATGTCTCTGATTGTACAGTGGAGGTGTTCCTTCAGGAACTTATTCAGACTCTTACATTAATACAGTCATGCCAACTCTGCCTTATTCTTTAGGCAATAAAAATTATCAATCTCAAATCCTTATCGATAGAGCTTTCTCAGGCAGTCCCTATAGACAGTTATGGTATTGCATGAAGGCTTAAAAGTATCCCACCAGTGCCTTTGTGTTCCAAAGTATGAAATATTTCATTCAGGTTTATGAAAAATTATGCATTGACATGAAGTCAAATATGCTTTCTGATCCCTTCCCAAAATTCTATGATAGAATATGACCTAGAGTTAGAAGTATGAACCCAGAAGTTTAGCAGCAGTAAAGTGGGATAGTGTTTATCTGGTTTTGGCAGATTATGTATTCATGGAGCTAGTTGTATGAAGGGTGAACCAGTAAGCTTAAAATAGTGTATGGAAGAATTTAAGTTTGTTGATTTGAAATTATATATTATTGATGTTGGGTATGTTGGTGTAATGGTAATTCTCATAATTTAAATGTGATTTTAGTAGTCTATGAAGGAAATTAGTATGGTTCATTAATGGTTTGGGAATATCTATGTCAAGTGTTAGCATTTAAGTTTTAATTTTGGATGGTTGAGCTAATAGAAAGAAAGTTAAAATTCTAGATGGTTTGAACTCATGGTATGGTGATACTCATGAAGATTCTAAGTTAGTAAGTGTTTAAGTTTTTATATGATGATTGTGGGGCTATAGAAAGCTAAGAGTTATATCTCAGAAATAAGTATTAGTAGTGGGTTTTACACTTTCAGGTGTAGTCTTTCAAGGTGAAATTATCTATGTGTATTGCTATATCTCAAACTCTAGACTAATATAGTTTCAGTTCAGTTTAGAGATATTAAGAGGTTCACAAACTTAGAATGATAGCTTAAAGCTAAAGGGGAGATGATAGAACAAGTAACCAAGTCAGGCTCTCTGATTCTAGTAGTGATGCCAGTGTGAGTAGAAAAATAGTAAGGGAGGATGATGCCCAACCCATTCTCATCTCAATGTAAAGTTTTACAGTTATCATGATATCTACTCATGCCTGACATGTCAGTTCCATGATCATAACTCATATTCAAGCACTTTCCATAGAATCATGTATGCTTCCAGTTTCTTATATGAGTAGTTCCATTTCACTCAACAGTACGTATCATATTTCATAAAATTTATGAACTCCAAACTTAGGTCATGCAGCTCATGACTTATGTACTCATGATTTACAGTAACTTCAGTTCTAGGTATGGATTCTACACTCTTAATAATCAGTGAAATTCAGATTATGTCATATATGTCCTCAGTTTAGCTCTCTTCGATGAATTTATGCTTTTGATACTATATTCCTCAAGCCTCAGTTTAGTGTCCACGTTATGCTTAGTATATTTTCATGCTTTAAGTACTCATGTTCTAACCTTTTAGTGACCTTTCCTTAGGTCAAGATAGTGATGATGAACAGTTGTTTAGATGGGAGAGAGTAAATATTTCTTGTTGATGAAAGATTATTGTATGCTTGTTTTTACTTAAGGCTGTAAGTGTGAAGTAAGATTGAGGCCAAGTTTTTGATACATGTCATGGTTAGTAGAAATTTTCTCTGTGTTTTCTTGAGGTAGTGCATGGAAGTAATTAGTGATAGAGGTTTAGAGGATATGAGAAAGATGCATTTATGGGTGTTTGTTTCGAAGTTCATATGTGGTTATGAAGATATGCTTGAATGTCATGTGTTTATATATGTGGATGAATGCATTGCACGTTAGTAAATTCCTAGTAAGAGGCTGATGTAGTTGTTGAAGTAGTAATAAGAATTATTCTTGAAATGAGGAGTTGTGAAAATGCAGGATGTATTGAATTCATGATTCAGACTAGTATTACAGTGCTATGTGTGCACTTTGTAGATTCAAGTATGCTTGAACATAGTAAGAGAATTTAATTCAGCTTTGACTTTAGGAGATAGAGTTATCAGTGCCCATGTGAATATTTTAAGTAGCCTCAAGTGAAGTGCAGTTTTGAAGTGAAACATATAGTTGATTATATGTTTTCAGTATAATTCAGTCCGTTTAGCTAGAAATTTAGTTAAGTAGTCAGAAAGACAAGTTCCTATGGTTTTCTATCTTCCGATCTAGTCTTACTATCTGAAATTTCATGAATAGGGCCATTCTAAGAGATAGTTTGTTCACATCAATGTAAATTGTGAATCCAGTTCAGTTCATGTATCATGCTTTAGATTCAGATATTCGGTCATCATTCAGTTCTTAAGTGTCCTGTGCATTATCTCAATCTTTCCTTAGTATTTTAGCCAAGTCAGTATTATTCAGGGGAAGAAGTATCCTAAGGGGGAGATGTGGTGATACCTAATGTTTTCACGTCCTAAACCTCTCATTTTTTCTTCACGAAATTAGATCCATCCTAAAGTAATGGTTACTCAATAGTTGACTCTCTTATTTCTATCTCAGCCTTATAACCATTCTCATGTCATTGCATGTATTCAAGAATCAATTTAGTTCATGACATTCAGTTTATGTATCATGTTTCATACTCAGTCGTGCAATCATGTTCCATGTCATGCATGTTCAGTATATTATCTCAGTTACCTTAGTACAGTACTCTTAGTCTAACCAGTCTCATTCGAGGATGACTGTTCCCAAAAGGGAGATATTGTAATACCCCGTACTTATCCAAGCCCGATTCATCTCTTAGTTGCATGCTTAAGGGGCTAAAGGCTTTAAATTTTCACTAAGTGTTCGGGACTTAATCATTTTCAAGACCCCTAAACTTTGAGGATTTTCATTTTGGTCTTTCCGATCTTGAGACATTAGTTTTTAAGTTAATTCATGTTCAGGGAAGAAAGAAGTATGTCTTGGGTAGTTTCAGATTTTTTGGACAAGGTTTGGGGAACATTTGGATAAAGAATCCAGAAAGTCACCGCGATAGGTCCACATCACAGTGACATTCCCTTTGGCACGTACATTGCGTTGCGGTAAAGGTGTTTTCATCTAGTTCTTGATTTATAATTGAATGCATATGTCATGAAATTTATACTAGTGTGTGAAGTGCTTATGAGGTGAAGAATGTTCTAAGGAATCACTTTTAACAAAGTTATGCTAAGAGCCTTTGATTCATCCAAAGTTTGGTATTTGATTCTACAAGGGGCAACTTTAAACATGTATAACTTTTTATGTACGTAGATTTTTCAGCTCAAGACCAATCAAATTGTATATAATTGAATTATCTTTCCAATGATACCAATTTCGCCTTAATCCGATACCCGAGTGAAAAGTTATGATCATTTTTGTCAGAACCAGTAAGCCCCCGCAATAAGAGCGCATCGCGGTGACCCTGTAAACCACATTCCACTTGCGAATTTAATTTCTGAAGGGGCAGTTGTGTCTCTTGTCCTCAACTCCATCGTCCATAACATGATTTGGGGTATATTTTAGGTCGTAATTGGACTTCTTCTCAGACTCTTCTCTCAAAGAAACCCTATTCATCTTCCAAGAACATCAATTTCATTACTTTCTCTCCAATGAAACCAAGAATCAAGTTCCCCAAGTTCAATAGCTTTCAATAAAGCTTCAAGAATGGTGATTCCTTCCTAAGATTAAGTGTTTAAGGTATGTCAGAGTTCATCCATAGGTCCCCTTTGACCCATGGATCCTAAAAAGCTTTTCTTTAGTTAAATATATGAACTTTTCCTTTTGTTTATGAATTATCATGTGTTCAAGATGTATTTAAATCATGATTTCCTTAGTAATTTGACTAAATTCATGTCCAAGGATGTTTTTAGGAAAAGTTAGGTTATATCATGCTTTGAGTTTTGATTCCCATGACGCATCCAATTGAATTTCATGTTATAATATCGAATGATGAACCTTACTATGTCTACAAGGGTTCCAAGTGATTTAATCCATTCATGCCTTTAGTTGCAAGTTTCCATGTTCTACTTCATTGATTCCATGTTAAATCCCCAACTTATGAATTTAGTCATGTACTCATGTTGTTTTCACATGTATACCGTATTCCGATGTTCAAGTTCATGACTTTTATGTGTTGGACGGAATGTCTAAATGATGGGTTTTGAGTAATGATCCCCTACTATGTTTTTTAAATCCTGATATGTCATCATTGTTATTTCTATTAAGTGTTGGTGGGTTATGATCGCTTGATACATAATTGTTTACATAATTTTAGTATCTTCAGAATGATTTTAGATAAACTGCGAGCATTCCCATTCAGTCAGTTATTATAATCACTTATTTGTTCAGATAAGCTTAGTTCAGTCGACTAACCAGTGTCTTTCAATTGGGAGTAACACTTAGTATCGAGTGAACGTAGGGATGGCGTCTTCCTCGTCAGTTAGGTGTGAGGCACTTGTGTTCCCAATCAGTTAGGCATGAGGCACTTATCTCCCTCATCAGTTAGGCATGAGATGTTAGTAACAGTACCTAAGTTACAGGCCTACAGCGCCACCGTATACTTTGAGGGGTCCCTCGTCTTTTAAGCATGACACCCTAGTCCTTCAGGACATTGGAGTAGTGGATCCATAGAGCCAACATTAGTTCCCCGTGGCATGATACTGATACCTTTTCAACTAGGGTTACAGGTTGGACCCCAACAATAGATTTGGGGCATGTCGGTTCTAGTAATCTCCCATAGCCTCAGATAAATATTCAGTATAAAATTCAGTTCAAGTTTTCTTGACTATAGCATACAGTTCATAAGTTATTCAATTAGCAGATTTTAGTATTTCACTTTATAGACTATTTTAGAATCATGTTATATGTTTGCTCACGCGTTCTCAGATTTTACAGCTTTCAGTCTTTCAGATTTTAGATTTATCTTAGTGACATACCAGATATACATTTAGTCTTGCATTCTCAGATATCACAGTTTTCATGCATTCATGTTCAGTATATTTATGTATTTAGCTCCTTGAGTTATGTCGGTTTCTACTCCGTAGTATCAGACCCAGTATTCATATAGTACCTATGTTTTACAGTCTTTCAACTTCAGTTCTACTTAAATTATAAATGTGAAGTTTTAGGAAACTAAGCGTAGAGATTCACTAACTTATCAGATTATGTTTGTTACTCATGTTTTAAGATATTTTAGCTTTTAGTCTATTTTAGTCTATTAGTGAGTCTACTTACACTTAGTATGCATGCTTTAAGATTTCATATAAAATCAGTTATGCTTATTGCATTAACCCCTGCTTACACAGTACATTTCAAAAGTAGAGATCCATATATATGTCTGTATGGCTATATTGTTTCATAATATAGGTGCCAGTTGCAGCCCACACATCATGAATAGACAGTTGCAATTTCTAGCCAGCAGGTGATGAGTTCTCCTATTTTTGGGACTCCAGTCAGATATTGTTTATGTACTTTATTTTATTATTCATATGTATTGATTAATGGTAAATTGTATTATCAGATTGAAAATTGTATCAGTATTATAATTCATCCATGATTTTGTCACGATTATATATTCACATAGTAGAACCAGTTATTTAATGTATTATAAATTAGTTGCTTAACAGTATGCTAGTTCATGGGTTAGCTTGGTATCACTTGTGGTTCTAAGCATCTTGTTACGCTAAGGGGTAGTCTCGAGTCATTACAATGGGAGGTTGGAGTGTGTAGAGGATCCTGTGTCTATTTTTCCAAGAGATGTCAGTCGATTGTACTCCAGGGATATTTCGGTAGTTAAGGCTTAGTGGATTCATCATCCAGTTGATGAGGCTACCTAGGAGATCGAGTGTTATATGAGGGCCCAATATCCCTCCCTGTTTAATCCCTTAGGTATATAAGTATGCTTTACTCTCACGGATGAAAGTCATTTTAGTAGTGGATATTGTAATGACCCTATCAGTAAATTTCTTTGTTTTCCTACATTTTCAGGTTCTAGAGCTTTTCTATAACCGTCCAAAGTTATTTATGACTTGCTGGGACTGATAGTTTGGTTTTCTGGTGGTTCGTTTGAGAGTTTTAGTCATACCAAATATATTGTGGAATACTTAATTTAAATTAGCATTTGGTAGAAATATAATTTATTACTCTTCTAAAATATTTTTGATATTGATAAAATTCTTTAAGTTATGCTATATTTATATTACTTTATGATAGTTTTTATAGTTTATTAATATTTTAAGCGGAGATAGTAAATCTAAAAATATTAAAATATTACTATTATATAATAGAAGTTTTATTAGAAATAATTTTCTATTAATTATGGTATATTCAAAATATCATAATTATTTTACCCTAAACCTATGCAATACCCGAGTCTATACTCAATGGATAAAATTTTAGAGGTGTTGTGCTGCCCCCTGCACCTCTACGTGTAAACAATAGTGCTTGTTATGGTGGGAATTCTTCCACCTATAAGAGATTCACCTAATTTTTCAATAATGGGTAATGAATATATATATGTTGCAAAGTAGTTATAGGTAGAGGATATTGAATTATTGGCAAAACTTTCTTATCTATATATGTATATTTTTGTTCATCAATTGTATTAAGGATCTTGAAGAAGACTTAGTTAGATATAAATTTCAAACTAAAATTATTTTATTTCGGGAAAGAAAATCAATTATCTACATAAAGTTATTCAAGCTCGGGTTCTAGTAGAGCATTATTTGGAGGCTTCACAGACATGTTTTTAGCTTTGGCGTCTAGGTAGGCTAGGCTTTCCCTACCTTTAGATTGAGCTTATTTACGGTAATTGTGTACTATTATGTTAGTTTTGGACAAGTATTTGTAATTTTCTTACCATTTGATATATATATATATATATATATATATAATATACCATCTATCACTTTAGGACGTGTATATATGTATATAATATACCATCTATCACTTGCGGTAGTGGTTCCTTTAAGTTCCGATTCTTGTCCGACATATGGTTGTGAGTTTTGTTGTATGACATATAGGTGGCCTGTCGTTATTACCCACTATTTTTTATTAGAATCCTTGCATGGCCTCTTGCTATTATCCACCACTATTAGATCGGCCCTGATGTCTGGTCTCTCATTAATAACCATTGGTGCTAGTTCAAGCACGGTGCACATCTGTATGACTACTATAATTTATTTGTATTGGCTCAGTTATGGATTATTTACGTTTATTTGTTTTAATTACTTTTTATATGTCCCACCATCTTATGCACATTTGGGTTAATTGTCTTTTTCAGTGTACCTAGCGGGTTTATGGGGGCCCAGTTAGGTTATGTTTGATTTGACTTTTATTACTATATTATTTATCTTTTTGTACCACTTATACATATTTCTTTTAATGTATTTGCGTAGATCACTGGTTGTTAACTTTTCTATCCTGCTTACAATTGACATAGATTATGCCCTTGTATTTTAGTTATACTTTTTCTGTATTAAGCTTATTTGGCCGATGATTCCTACCAAGTACACGTTGCTTTGGTACACAAACTACACTTCTGCATCTTTTCTTGATGCATATTTACGTGCTAGCAGACGGTGTTGACGTGGTTCCTACCTTTCAATACTGATTCGTAGCAGGGTGAGATTACTGTCATCCGAAGCTGATCCTCATCTATCTATTCCAGTTTGGTCTTTTGTACTTGAAACTACTTGTATATGTTGTGTATATTTTAGATTTTGTCTAGTACTCTGGGTATCTTTTATTAATGGCTCCAGTACTGACCTTAACAGGTCTTGGGAGCGATTCATTTTTATATTTGGCCCTTTTTCATTCACTCATTTTGATATATTATATATGTTTCTTTTCTGGTTATCACTTATTATTACTATCACTATCATTGTATGCGATCTTTTTTGGTTTTTTCCTATTAACCCATTACTTATTATTCGAGACTATGGCTTTGCTTATCTACTAGTGGAATAAGGTTGGTGCCATCATGACTTGAGAACTCGGGTCGTGACACCATTCGTACTTAAGGAGTTTTACAATCAAACAATTGAAAGAAAGTATGATAAAACAATAAACACCCATATAAGTAATACGCGGTGCATTCTATCAGTCCATAACAAAAACATTTACAGAAATGGTACTTTAATACAATACCAAATGTATTTTATACCATATCACTTCAACATCTACATTCCTTATTGAGCACTACTAGTTGTAATACTCTGCTCCAACCTTTCAACCATTAGAGGGATGAAAATTAGGACCAATTAATCCCAATTGTAATGGTTGAGATACAAATTAGAAAGTTTTTTTTGAATTATTCTCAACTCAGGGATAAGAAACTGAAATAGCAGGATAGAAGAGAAGATTGCAAGATAGTTTCCTAGATTCCTTGTAGCCTCAAACAAATTTTATGCAGATGTTAACACACGAATCTACAAGAATATACTCTCCATTTGATTTTGTATTGGGAGACTAGTAACATAGGATCTAATACCATCTTGTCATTAACCGACCCAGGAGTCGTCTGGCCCCTACCTAGAACCTACCTAATACCTACTTTTGGATGGGAGAACCCTTACTACCCAACCACCCATTTAATGCAAAAGTTTTAAAAAATCATTTTTCAACAACATAATTAAGTGGACTCGTACATGATAAATCCAATTTAAAACATTTGTTAAGTTAAAGTGATGCATAATATAATCAAAAATGATTCCCTAGAAACTAGCCTAAATCGATATAACAACACCAGACAAGAACAGGCCAGTCCATGAAAATGCATCTACGTTGAATAGAGAGGGTAGGAGTTGCTGCTAAGTGATCACCGTTGCTTCTATAGAGACCTAAATGATCTACACTATGTCTATATCCCTGATTGGAGATATAGTTATTGTTGCATCAGTACAACTACATGTACTGATAGACATCATAAACTAGCCAATGTTAGAAACAAATAACATTAATAACAATTTGGGAGAGATCATAACATCAAGAAATGTTTTAATTTCTAATCCCAAGTTATGAATTCATTACCTCATGTTTAACATCTATGGACCTACCTGCCATTTAAATTTTTTGCATATCTTAGTCATTTGACCACCAACTCTAACCAACACTTTTTTATCCTTCACTAACACAATGTTCTTGTGCAACTCCTAACTTACTCTAGACCAGACCTTCTCACTAATTCACTATTATAATGCACTATGAATTTACCATCATCAAGGCTTGGAATTCTAACAACCCTATGTGAAGGGACAGTACAATACAATAAGATCCAATAAAAACTTACTTTGAACAGTTACATTAAACTTGAATTTGGATGCAGTTCAGACTCGGGGTGTGCCATTATATTTCATCTACACTACCAACAAACTGATTTGCTTAAGAAATCAACATAATATAAAAAAAAATAATAGAATGCAATGGTATATGAAAGAATATATATATGCAAGATGTGTGCACCATCACTTTCTCTCCTTAACCTCATCACATCATTATCCACATCACAAATATCATGACTAATAACAATATCACAATCATTATCATCATCAACTCACCAATAACTACATCATGAACATCATGGTTGCAGTAACAATATAACCATCATCATTATTAATGTCGACATCATATCCCTTCCATGACATCAAAGTGTGTAAATATATAATGCAATCACTAATAACAAGCATTGCCCAAAGAATACACAATCACTATTTACCATATGTGATCCTAAAGATATTAGTCTTAGTTGCATACATATCCTTAGGTACATGCATTATTATCATTTTTATGCTACACTCCCTATGAGATGACAAAAGTGCCACCTAGGTATCATTCAACCTAGGTTATTCACCACTCTCATAAATATTTTTGACATAACCCTCACTTTCCTTCCTAAATATATGTGTCATGATAATCATACTCGACCTTGCTAACCTATATTGCAATGCGTTGTGTCTAGGTCATCTTTTAAATGGTCCTACCTCTAATTTGCATTCACAGTTCACCTAAAACTCTCTTCAGTTACTTTTTGTCCCTACTTCACATTTACATTTCACTAAACTTCCTCAATACAAGTTATAATGATACAATTTACTAAGATTTACCTCTATCACAACCTAGCTTATTTCTACAAGATAGACCTTACATCCGACTATCATTAGCTTAAAGAGAGAGAGTGTGATATTCCAAAGATAACCTTCTGAACCCATTATGGTCCCTTTGATTTTCTTGTCATGTCCTTTAGGTTAACCAATGCTCCAGCAGCCTTCATAGACCTCATGAATCGAGTGTTCAAGAAATATCTTGATATGTTTGTCATTGTATTCATTGACAATATTCTTATGTATACCCAAAGAGAGGATGATCATGCCGACCATCTTAGAATTTTCTTGGAAACTCTTAGAGATCATCACTTATTTACTAAATTTAGAAAGTGTGAATTTTTGCTAAGGTCAGTTGTTTTTCTGGGTCACATTGTTTTCACCGAAGAAATTAGAGTCGATCCCCAAAAGATAGAAGCTATAAAGAATTGGCCTAGACCTACCTCCCCATCTGACATTAGGAGTTTATTAGGTCTAGCTGGTTACTACCATCGTTTTGTTGAGGGATTCTCTTACATTACATCTCCCATGACCTGATTGACCTAAAAAAAGTGAAGTTTCTGTGGTCAAAACCTTGCGAGAAGAGTTTTTAGGAGTTAAAGACTCGGCTCATTTCAGCCCTAGTGTTAGCTTTACCCATTGGTACTGATAGTTTTATGGTGTATTGTGATTCTTCTAGAGTTAGTTTGGGTTGTGTGTTGATGTAGAGGGGTAAAGTTATAGCTTATGCCTCTAGACAGTTGAAGCCTCATGAGAAGAATTACCCAGCCCATGATCTTGAATTAGCAGCTATAGTTTTTGCTTTGAAAATCTGGAGACATTATTTGTATGGTGTTCATGTAGATGTGTTTACTGATCACAAAAGCCTGTAGTATGTGTTCACCCAGAAGGAGTTGAACCTTAGGCAGAGATGGTGGTTGGAGCTGTTAAAAAATTACGATATGAGTGTGTTGTATCACCCGGGCAAGGCCAATGTTATGGAAGATGCTCTTAGCAGGTTGTCTATGGGTAGTGTATCTCATGGAGAGAATGATATAAAAGAATTGCCCCATGATGTGCATCATTTGGCTAGGTTGGGTGTTAGATTACTTTATTTCGCTGAAGGAAGTATGTTAGTTCAAAGTAGTTCTGAGTCCTCTTTGGTCTCAAAGGTAAAGGAGAAGCAAGATAGGGATCCTAGTTTGGTCAGACTGAAAGAGTCAGTTAAGGACCAAAAGGTAGAGATTTTCTCCCAAGGGGGAGATAGTGTGTGGAGATTGTAGGGTAGATTGTGTGTTCCCGATGTTGATGATCTAAGGCAGATAATTATGGCTGAAGCACATAGTGCACGATATTCTATTCATACTGGTGCTACCAAGATGTACCGCGATTGGCGGTAAATCTATTGGTGGAATGGTATGAAAAAAGACATAGTAGGATTTATGGCAAAGTATTCTACTTATCAATAGGTTAAGGTAGAGCACCAAAGGCCCAGTGGTGTAATGCAAGAGTTTAGCATTCCTACTTGAAAGTGGGAAGAAGTGAATATGGATTTCTTAATTAGTTTTTCTCCTTCTCATCGTCATCATGATTTAATTTGGGTTGTTGTAGACCGGTTGACTAAATCAGCTTATTTTTTCTAGTGCATTCATCTTATACAGCTGAGGATTATGCTAGATTGTATATTTTAGATTTCCTTTAACTTTATAGAGTTTCTTTGGCAGTTATCTCTGATAGGGGTACTCAGTTTACTTCTTAGTTTTGGAGGGCTTTTGAAAAGGGTCTCGGTACACAAGTTTGTCTAAGTTCTTCTTTCCATCCGTAAATAGATGGTCAGGATGAGCAGACCATTTAGACTTTAGAAGATATGTTGAGGGCATGTGCGCTTGATTTTAAAGGTAGTTGGGATGAGCACTTCCTATTGATCAAATTTGCATATAATAATAGTTTCCATGCTAGTATTCAGATGGCCCCATTCGAAGCTTTGTATGGGAGAAGATATAGATTTCCTATAGGTTGGATTGAAGTAAAAGAAGCAGCTGTGATTGGGCCTGATGCTATGTTCGAGGATATGGAAAAAGTTAAGTTGATTTGAGAAAGATTGAAGACCACTCAAAGTCATAAGAAGTCGTACGCGGATGTGAGAAGAAAATATCTTGAGTTTAATGTTAATGATTTGATGTACTTGAGGGTTTCACCTATGAAAGGGGTAAACGGATTTTGGAAGAAGGGAAAGCTTAGTCCCCGTTATGTTGGTCCGCATAGGATTCTGAGCCGTGTTGGGAAAGTAGCATATAAGGTCTAGTTACCCACGGAGTTGTCTAGCATTCATCCTGTATATCATATTTCTATGCTTAAGAAGTGTATTAGTGATTCTGTCGTGGTTTATCCTTCCGAAAGCTTGAATATTCAGGGTAGTCTTTCATTTGAGGAGTTTCCAGTTGAGAATTTGGATTTTCAAATTCGTAGGCTAAGGAACAAAGAAGTTCCTTTGGTTAAAGTGCTTTGGCGAAATCAATCTGTTGAGGGTGATACCTGGGAAGCCGAAGCTGATATGCGAGCCAAGTACCCTCACCTATTTTCTGTGAGTTCGGAGCGAGCAGAAGCCACCATTCTTTCTTAATTCCTCCCCCTTCTTATTAAAGATTCAGTTATGTGTCTACTTCCATCAAAAAATTTTCCATTTTGTATGGTATTCGAAGGTATAGAGTGAAGTAAGCCCTTTGAGTGAGTCATTCCAGCTATACGTCCTCATTTTCTCTTGTTCTTGGCCTATTTGGCAACATGCGAGGACGAATGTTTCCAAGGGGGAGATATTGTAATACCCAGAGACTCTAACCAATAGTACAACCATGACTCAAGCTCATGAGAATTAAATTATAGTGCCTTGGTTGTTTTCTAATCAAGGGTGATGTGTATTAAGGCCTCAAAGATCTCCTAGCGATTAGGTGAATCAAAACATTCCTTACATATTGAATTCCTGGGAAGGATATTTCCATATTCAACTTCAAATGAGAATATCTCTTATTATACTAAGAATTATTGATCTCATGACCTACCAACAGATAGGTAATTGAATTATCTTTCTAACGGTACCAATTTCACCCGAATTTGGTATCGGAGCAAAGAGTTATGACCAATTTACTCTAGCGTGTCATCCTAGAAATTTCATGACGACTTGTCACAAGCCTGACGGCTTGCCACAAAATGTCATCACCATAAGAAGAAAGTCACAAAATCCACCCTTTTATGATGACATTTCGTGACGACTTGTCACGAATGTCGTCAGCTTTTTTTTCCAGCAATTAAGGAACATTTTTGCAAGGGTATTTTTGTCTTTTCCCATCTTTTGGAGGCCTATATAAATATGAGAATCCCCATCCAAACCCTAATTTTTTCATTCTCTCATCCAATTTTCTTAATAATATATATTAGGGTTTCAATCAAGAATATTTAATCATCCAAAAATCATCCATAAATCTTCAAGATTTCTTCAAAAATCAAGTTCCTCATAGTGTGGGCTTCAAGAATCATTTATTACAAGTGCGGATAGAGTCTCAAGCACTAGAATTCATCCAATTTCAAACATTAAGGTATGTGGGGTTTTTAACAAGAGCTATATTTCGTTCTTATGCCCAAAGGTTTGATTTCTATCATGGATTTATATGATTTTGACAGTGGGTTTATACCTAAATTACTTCATCATGAGATTATGAGAATATAAATTGTTCAAGCTTTGCTATACATGATTATTTTGCTATTCCCAAGTTATGAATTGATATTTAATATTGTGAATTTCATATTTCTACCATGAGTTGATATTTCAAGTTCTTTCAAGATATGTGTCAAGCTTTAAGCTTCCTTATGACAAACTGGATTGATGAGTATATTGATTCATGAGTTTGAGTTGTTACAATGAGTCTTGATATTTCTTAAAAGTTATTGATGTTGCCATGATTTAATGAATTGATACATTTTGATATTGAGAAAAATTGAATTGATTTGAGTCGAGTTAGGAATCCATAAATTAATTATGATTTGATAGATGAGAAAGAGATTTGATTTGGACTTCATGATAGACCCTTGTGATTTTTGTGGTGGATTTCCTAATGCGTTCTGAGCTTGTGTCTGGGAGTAGTATTTAGACCGAGCAGAAAATATGGTATTTCTCCGAAACTACATGCTACCGAGGGTTGATATTGATAATTGTGGGCCAGAGGCTGAGTATGAGATCGTGATTACTAAGTTTAGGTTGTACTCCCGAGCAAGAGTATGAGAATCTTGCTAATGTGGGGTTCTCTCCTTAGAAGGGAAAAACGTTGGACTTCATGTAGCTCACATGGTCTATGTTGGTTATAAGAACCTCCCATGTCCATAAGAGTTGAGTTGGCCTTACCCGGCTGATACAACACAGTCATATCATAGTCTTTCAACAATTCAAGACACCTTCTCTAATGAAAATTTGGATCTTTCTAAGTGAACACATACTATAAACTCTTATGATTCGTGAACACATCCACATAAACCCTATAAAGGTAATGCAAGGCAAAGACCACTGCTGCCAACTCAAGATCATGGGTTGGGTAATTCTTATGATGGGTTTTAATCTATCTAAAGGCATAGTCTATGTCCTTACCTCGCTAAATCAATAAATAACCAAGACTAACCATAAAAGAATCACAACCAAATAAACATGTATCTGAATCCTCTAGTAGAGTTAATACCGGGGTAGAAGTAAGTCGAGTCTTTAACTCCTGAAAACTCTTCTCGTAGGAACCTGACCACTAAAATTTGACTTTACTTTGGGTTAGTTGATACATGGGAAACAATGAAATAAAATCCTTCAACAAACCATCAGTAGTAACCGACTAAACCCAAGAAACTCCTGATATCTGATTGAGAGATTGGACTAGGCTAACTTCTCACTGGTTTAGTCTTTTAATGAACAACTTGAATGCTACCACAAAAAATGGTATGACCAAGGAAATCTACTGATGTCAACAAGATTCACACTTGTTTAACTAAAATAATAACCGGTTATCCATAAGGGTCTACAATACTGTCCTTAAATAGTCTATATGACAATCTTCACAATGAGAATAGAAGAGGATGACATCTTTGAATACTATGAACAAGTCATCGAGGATGTCATCTTCGAGATGTACCATTCTATGACTCTAGGTTGATTATTGCCGGATCTAAGGTCTATCTTAGAGAAATAGATTACACCCTGAAGTTGGTCTAACAAGTCATCAATTTTAGGGAGATGATACTTATTCTTAATTGTGACTTTGTTCAAATAATGGTAGTTGATGCACATTCAAAGGGAACCATCTTTCTTGCACACGTAGAGAAATGGAGCACTCAACAGAGAAATACTAGGCCTAATGAAACCCTTATCTAAGAGGTCTTTCAACTATTCCTTCAAGTCATTAAGCTCAGCTGGAGCCATTCTGTAAAGTAGAATTAAGATAGGTTGGGTATCTGGGAGGATATCTATTCTGAAGTTAATTTCCCGCTTGGAAGGCACTCTAGGAAAATATTCAAGGAACACTTTTTAAAACTTATTCACTACTGGAACTGACTCAAGACTCAAAATTTTAGAAACTAAGTGCTTGACTCATATGAGATGGTAAATACACACCTTGGATATGATCTTTATTCCCTTAATATAGGAGAAAAATCAACCTATAGACACTGAAGTACAATCTCTCCAAATAATAGGCTTATTAGGAAACGGGAATTGGACAATTTAGTTTCTATAGTCAACTGAGGCATACCACGAGTGGAGCCAATCTATGATGAGAATGACATGAAAGTCAGTCATCTCTAACACTATAAGGTCAACTGATGTTACTTTCTAAGAAACTCTGATCCGATAATTTTTTTATACCCATCTGGCTATAATAGAACTACCCACTAGGGTGGACACTGAGAAGGGCTCTACTAATAAGTCAAGACCTATGTCAAAGGTAATGGCTATTTATGTGGTTACAAAGGATATTGAAGATCCGGGGTCTAAAAATGCATAAAAATTAAATAGAAGACTTGTAATATACCCGTAATTGCATCAAAAAAAACTCTCTAGGTCATGTCGAGTCTGAAGAGAAAAAGTTGGTTCTGACGCTGCCCATTGGAGGCACTGGAGGTAGCTCTTTGTTGAGTCAGGAAACCTGTAGGAGATGAGGAGAAATTTGAATGGCTTGATTGACATAATCTTTACTCTTTTGGACCACTACTGGGCAATCCCTGAACTTGTGGCCATTTTTGCCACATCCAAAACATACATCACTTCTAGATTACACTCCTTCTGATGGTTCTTCCCACAATTTTTATAAAGTAAGTTGGTGAGACCACTATTTACTCTACCCTGGGACTTAGGGCACGACGCTCTATCCCAATTATCCTTTGTAAATATAGGCATTAGCGCAGTAAGAATGATTCCCACCATTTGACCTTTAGTGTGAGAAATCAAAGCTACCAGTTTTGGCCCTCTTATTCTCTTTTTCCATCTTTTTGAGCTTATCCTCTTCAATCTGCTGAGAAGATACCATTACACTAGAAAGGTCCATCTACTTAATCAACATAGCTATTCTACATTTCTTGAATACACCATCTGATACATCAAACACAAACTTACTCATTCTGGTCTTAGAATTAGCCACTATACTTGGAGCATACCTCACCAAATAGGTAAACTTGAGTGAGTACTCCTTCACACTCATGTTACCTTGCTTCAGATTTGTAAAATTTAACACCTTGAACTAGCTCAACTCGAGTAGGAAAAATCTATCTAAGATAGTCGTAGTGAACTCATCCCACACTATAGGCCCTACCTTAACACCTCTGTCATCCTTCCACTACTTGGTATGATCCACTCCTTGAAATTGGTAAGTAGCTAAGTCAACACTCTTACTAGAAGTAACACCCATGATATCTTTTACTTTCTACACATCATCAAGAAAATTTTGTGGATCCTTCTCAGACTTAGATCCATAGAACAAATGGAGGATTCATTCGTGTGAAGTCCCGGATCCTAGTTACTGTCATGATAACTACTGTATTAGTTGGGGCATAGCCTATTGGTTATTTTTAGCAGCCATAGTCTGGGCGAAAATTACGAAAGTGGTCCTTAATTTGGCACAGGAAACATGTTCATTCAGAGGGTCATCTTGAATAGGTAGAGGTGCGGGTTGGTCCCTGTTTCTTTTTTTTGTTATTTATTATAGGAGGTATTTTCTATAAACAGATGAAGGATAAGTCCTAAAAAAGAATTCAATAGAGCGCAAGCTCTTTCGTATGACATGAATACTAAAAGAAGGGAAACTTTCCTAAAACATCTCGTAGCCTTTTGCTCATAAGTGTGGTGCACTTCATACCCATGCATAAGACTTTAATCAACACGACTTTCACATAACCTAGGAAATTTTAAAACCTTAGGCTCTTATACCATGTTTGTCAAAACCCAAGACTACCCCCTAGTCGTAACACGCTACTTAAGGCCACAAGTAACACTAAGCTAACCCATGATCTGCTATTTACTATAAGCATTAAAGTATGTAATAATAAAACATCATATGAAAAAATCTAAAATGATAAAAATTTTGTTATAATGTAATAATGAAACAATACCTAATATGTCTGAATTGCTGATAAAAACTTAAAACAAGTATGACTGTATGAAAGCCTCTAAAACATAAAAAGTTGATGGGACCAACTCCTAACTAAATCTAACTGAAATAAAGGAAATACTAAAAATAGCTTTAAATAACATTGTCCTCGAAAGATGAATTGCTTCACAACTACTGCTGATTGTCACCTGAATTGACAAAAGGCTATTGGGGAACTAAGCTTTCGAATCTATGTTATAACACAACATACCGCAAAAGAGAGTATATGATCAGCACTTTGAATGTATTGGTGCATGATATAAGGACAAATGAAATACATATAACTACTGAAGATGAATGCAAGACCAAGTAAAATATATGCTGAAATAATCTATAAAACTGAAAAATTGATTTACTGATAAACTGGCCCCTTAATCATGCAAACCTAAGCTGATATGATCTGAATACTAAACTAAGACTATGAGAGTTAGTATTTAACTGAAATGCTCTACTCTAATCTATTAAGGGTCCAATATGTAATTCGGTTGGAAGGGTGTCAATACCTTGTCATGGGTACTGACACTAGCTGTGTCGATCACCTAAAATGGTGACCCAAAGGACTAGGGTGTTACCCCTGACTAGTAGATTCCCCTATAGTGTAGGGTGTTACCCCTGACTGGTAGATTCCCCTATAGTGTATCAACCCTCTACTAGCATGAGGACCTCTCATACTTACATTGGCTGCGTATTTCTGGAACTCATGGATTGATACTAAAGGTATCACCCTCGACTGGCAGAAAGGAATTCATCCCTAAATTTGCTTAGTTCTAAGTTCTACTCGTAACTAAACTTACATGGAAGCATAAACTAGTACATTCACTAATATCTGATTTTCTCAAATAGGGTATGCTGAAAATAATAGGGCATTTATTATCTAAATATCATGATTCAAACATGGTCTTAATGACTTGTAACCAAGGAATATGTAACATGCATGACTATCTAGGTATCAGGTGATCATAACACGCCAGAATAAGTTAACACAATTAATCATAATAATGGTGGATAAATTATGAGATGGACAATCCATAAAATGATAATTAACATGGTGTCAACTGAACATGATATGGGTGAATGAGATTATAAAGCATATAAGAACATAATTCATATGGGAAAACAGATTCTCATTATTTTTATTCAAAACTATTAAGAAAAAATTGAGTAAATTCATATTTGACATTGAGATTTCATAAAAAGAGGGAAAAGGGTTTATACTTTTAAAATAAGGGATTCTTAGGACTCAATGGGTGGAAGGAACCCATCGATAAATATCCCACAAACTTGAGTTTTCTTGAATTTTTGAAGAAAAGTTTTAATTGAGACCTTTGATGGGTGCATTCTTGGAAGAAGCTTTTGATTCATTGTGTTCTTGAGAATGGAGGATATTGAGTGTCATTAACTAATGATGAACGAGGAAACTAATTCCCCTCTTGGGTTTTAAGTTGTGAATTAGGTGTTTAGAGAGAGGAAAAGGACCAAAGTATCCCTTTAACTTTAAGCAAACTGCCTAACTTTACACAGCTTACATGATACGTTGCCTATCGTGAAGGCTAATGTTTGTGACACGCTATGTATCACGGAGACTAAACTTTATAACACACTAAAATCGTGGAGGCTTACTATCTCTGTGGTTCAAAATCATTCCAAACATATTCTTAAAATTCCAAAACTCTTTCGGATGACCTCTTTAATGTTCCTAAACATATTTTAACTCATAAATCAACGTTTAGAACTCAGGAAAGCCAAAAATAAAATGTTTGAGATTTTGGGGTGTTAAAATGTCCATATCACTTGTACTTAGTGTGAAATAATTGCTTAGTGACCTCTAAACATGTGAAGGATAGCCAGCAACTTGTCTAGGATCTTGAGGGGTATTACAATTACAAAATCATTAAGCTTCAGATATCAATATCAAAATGATTGTCTATAGCTCAACGTGTTTAGCTGATGATATCACTTATAAGTAGGTATAAAGAAGGATAAAATTATACTAATCAAATAAAGATCTATATCATCTCCTAAACTTAGCATTCTTTATTTTGTTTTGTAAACTTACTCAGCAGGTTCAAGACATTAACATGCAAGCATGGAAGATAAAAATATTCTAACACACATACCACGTGTTTAGATGGATTCATATTGACCCTTAATTAAGAAAACAACAACAAGAGTTTAATATAAAGTCAATAATAGTATAAGATTCAAGAAAAGGAGCTAGGTGTCTGAAATGAAGTCATTTAGTTTTTCACAACATACTTTTGATTACAAATATAACTTACATCATTTAGTCAAATATATGACAAAACATGACATCAAACCAGTTCTAAAGACTATAATTCTTATTGACTAACTACCTTTAAGATAGTAGTCAAACATCTATCATTGAGAAAAGTATTTCTACCTGAAAATATAAGATGAAAACTATCGTAAAATGTAAAAATTACTGGATTAAATGGGATCCTTATCAAAAAAGAATAGAACATAAATAAGATGTGGTTAAAGTATGGATTTCATAATTACACAACTACAAATTAGTTTACCTCTTAACTAAATTAACATCCTAGCGCATTGCATGTTTCAAGTCATGAATTTCTTAGCCTCTTCCTCTGCTTAGGGTTAGGCTTTTATATCCTTCTCCCATAGGCTTATCTTTTTTTTAGTATTCAGTATTTTTCTAACCTCTGCACTAATTTCTATCTCACATTTGAGAAATTTTGATCACATGTTTATTTCTTAGCAGTAACATGAGCAATTTCTCTTCTGCTCATCAAACATATCCTTAGCATTCTTTAATGTTTCAAACTCTATGGACTTAGTGTCTTTCGCCACACACGTATTGTCGGCCACCTTTGTTATCATACATAAGTCTCTATAATATTAAGGTGTGCGGAGAGTTTTATAAATGTGTGAAATAAAGTGTTTAAATAATAAATCAAACAAGAAAATGCTATTGATTTATTAATATTGGTTTATTGGGTTAACTAGTTTTAAATAGATATCTAAATTTCTTTATTAGGATATTGGTTTGGCTTTCAACTTAAATTTTTTTATTAATGATTAAATTGATAACCTAATAAGGCTATATTAAATTATCTTTTATCACTAATTATATATTAATCACTTCAGATTTTAAATACATACCTTATTAGTTTTAACATTTTATAGTTGTTGTTTTAGTGCTAGTTTTCTTTTTCTATAGTCGTTGCTTTGATGAGGTTCTAGGAATAATTATAAAACTATGAATTAGACTTGTTATTTTTAGAGATTGCCACTGCCTCTACTGCATTGAAGTATGCAACATAATGGAAAAGAAAATAAGTATATTTTAGGAATAACATATTTGAATTTTCTTCTGCTTTTAATATTTGTATATTTTTATGTATGAATGTACTACACGTATGAATAGATAAAAATACAAGAAAATTAAAAAAAATAGAGAAACATTTTTTATCGGTTATATAAAAAACCAAATTTTTAAAAACCCAAAATTAATTAACTAGAACTCGATAAAAAACATCTTGTTGGTTTTATAATAAATTTAATATTTTAACAAACCCAAAAGCCTAATCTTTAATACAAAATCAAACTGAAACGACTGATGTATACCCTTAGTGTTTTTTACACCTTTAATGGCCTCTCATCTTTATGTACTCCAATCTTCAACTCTACTTTTCTCAAATATGTAAGAGTTCCACCAGTGTCTAATGTTATATCCTGGGTTTTAGCCTTAGAAATTTTCCTTGAAATCTGTTCTTCGAACCCAATATGGCTTTAAGGTACGAGCCATATGCTGGGGTACGAGTGGTATGGTCCTATCATAAGTTGACCAATATTTGTTGGTGGAATAATTTCAATCACTAGAATGGTTATGACGTAGGGGTATGAGTCGTACGTATTGATATGAGTCGTATCGGTGACTCATATAGTGGGCAGTGTTTGATCCTCCAGTAATTTATTCTTCATGGGATAAGATTATTGGTATGGATCATATACTGAGGTTACAATTTCTTTGGATAAGAATTATATTTGACAGTTTTTGGTCCAAAGGTTAAGGCCTAGGTACGACTGCTGGAAACCAATCATAAGGAAGGGTACGACACGTAAGAGGGTCAATCGTATCCCTGTGATGAGTCTTTAAGGAACTTAAGTGGGGGTATTCTATATATTTTCCTACTTACCATAATTATGATCCACAACTTCTAATACACTTAGGAGGATGTTTACCTTATTATTCTATTCATTAACACTTAGAAAACTATGTCAAAACACATCATAATACTCTCAAGAACTTTTAGGACAAGAGATCTAGGGTTTCAACTTAGGGATTTTTTTGGGGCTTGCTCTGGTATTTTTCTTCTATCATCTTTATTAGTTTAAGGCATGTGTCTCTTACCAACTTCTTACTTCTTAAAAGGCTAGATTTTTTGGATGTTTTCATGGTTTCAATGTTGCATGGTTTATGGTGTTCAACTATTAATTAGGGGTTTTGTTTATAATCGCTTGGTTATGGTTTCCTATGGTTTAATTATGCTTTCATATGCATTATTGGTAGTTTTGGAAAATTGGTTTGCATGGTAATGGTTTAACGGTCTTTGGAATTGGTTTTGGTTGTATTATGCCCCCAAGGTGTTTGATAAAATTTTTATAAAGATATGTTCATTGCATTGTATTCTTTAAAGGAAACACTTGCTTGTTTTCAACTTATATATGATACTATAAATGGTTTAAATGGTTTACAAAGGTTAAAGTCTAATTGGTTATGTTTATTGAGAATATATTAGTCTTTCGAGAGGTTAATATGGTAAATGAAAAGGGTACTTGATATTCCCTTTAACCTAAATGGTTTCTCTATAGATAAATCCTTTAAGTACAGTTGGTATGATGATACCACTAGTAATTAGCCTTGGTTAATAAATGGTAATTGGATGGTTTGGACATGGTTTTAATTTGGGCATTAACGAAAGGATATGTAACTAAGTCATGAAAGGTGGAGGTTTCAGAGGGATGGAAATAAGAAACTCATATTTGCTGCTATGAGGGGTCTTCGATGACCACATATAAGTGTGACATTTTATATTGAGGGGATATACTAGTCATCCCATGGGGTAATTCCTTGTCGTGTGACGACATGCACTGGAATTTTTTAGAAAGTGGAGCTAAACGCGTACGACCTATAGGTGTGGTAAAATGACAAGGTTACACAGCCCAGGTAAATGTTATAAATGCATGGTAAATCTGGATTCCCTTTCCCGACACTTGTATATGCATGTTTGTATGCATTATGAACGGTTTTACTTTGTTTTTTAAATGACATTACTTTATCCTTATCCTGAGATATATGCTAGCGGTCATTTGCTACACTATCTACTGGCGGCTGTATACATACGCTGTGCAGGAACTGGCTACTCAGCTCCTCCTATATAGTGATTAACTCAGGTATAACTTTTGTATTAAAGTGTTTAGCTTCTATCTTTCTGGAAGGCTCTATTTCTTGATATGGACATTCTTTGACATTTTTCTTTTTATTTGGATATTAGTTTTGGCCATGGTTGGGTGCATATACCAACTGGATATTTCTATTACTTTGGATATAGGATTTGTGGTACTTTGGGTGGTTGGTGTTAGCGTGATCAGTTTTGATGTCCTCCTTGGCATTAGAATAAGCAAGGAGGGTGGCATCATAAGACATAATTTCTTACTATTCTATCGTATTACATTTTGGGTTTGATTGTCATATTATGTTTTTATATTCTCTTTGGTTTGGCATGGTATGGATGGTTGGTTTGGTGTAGGTAGACTTGGTTGGGTCGGTCTTTATTGTCACCCTATCCCAGAGTCTTTATGAGAGCATTTATGCAATCTTATTATATTCTTATAATTCAACTCATCTATGGCCATGAAAGGTGGATGGTTTAGGTAAAGTGGGCAGTCCCCAGTCTTGGTTTGGGGCTTTAGGTTTGTGGTCAACTAAGATTCCATAAAGTCGTATCAAGTCGAGTCTCTTTCAGATGTGCAGAGAGTACCTCACTCATAAGAGAGAGGCTGGGAGACATTTATAACTATTTCACTTTCTTGAAATTCATAGTCCTGGAATCTTCTCTAATCCTTGGTTGTTTGTCTTTCAGATCTGCCTCCTTGATCTTAAACACAAGGAAATTCTTCCATCCCATTTAGGGATAATGTTACAGGGGTACCTCCTACGTTTAGAGTACATCTTTGATCTCATGGTCCTATTCCCAATTATGATGGAGTTCTTTCTATTCCTCCCACTGATTCTCCAATCCCTCAGGATAACATAAATATGGATTTTTTTCAGTCTATTCATGTTATTGCTCAAATGGTCGCCACTTAGGCTGAGTGAGGTGTAGCTAGTGCTTTATCTGTTGTGGCCATAAGGGTTGGCCCATTTATGAAGATGAGTCCTCATACTTTTATGGGAATAAAGGTGGAGGAAGACCTATAGGGATTCATGGATGAATTGGAGAAGCTATTTTGGGTTATGCAGGCTTTTAATGTAGAGGGAGTTAGATTTGCGGCTTATCATCTCAAAGATATTACTTATCAGTAGAATAAGGAGTGGGACAGAGATAAGGGTGACATGGAAGAGAAAGGTTTGTTTGAGGCCTTTTCTAATACCTTCATAGATCATTTCTTTTCTTAAGAGTTGAGGGAAGCTAAGATGGAGAAGTTTGTAAACCTTAAGAAAGGTAGGATGTCTGTTATGGAAGATGCCTTCAAGTTTCACCAATTTTCAAGGTATGCTCCTTATTTGGTGGTTGATATAAGGTCGAGAATAAGGAAGTTTACTTTTGGTTTGAATAGAGATTTGATTTTTGAGAGCAAGACTACTTTGATTATTAGGGATATGGACATCTTTAGGTTGACAGTTCATATGCAGTAAGTTGAGGATAAGAAGAGAAAATAGGCAAAATTTAAGGATAGGTAGGAAAAGTGGGGTAGGTTTTCTGATTAGTGATGTTCATAATATTAGAGTGGTAGCGATGGCGGAAAATAGCAGAAAAAGAAGTGGGGAGTTCTGGTTCCTTCTCTGCTGCTATTGCTCCTTACCCATAGTAGTCAAGCGACAGGCATCACCAAGGTGGTAATAATTCCTGGACTCAGATTGCCTAATCTCAGGTGAGTGTAGGTTAGTCTATTTCTTTATGCTCTTCTTATCAGTTTTGCGGTTATCTTCATTAGTGATTCTATGAGGAAAAGAGAGATAAGTGCTTTAAGTGCGGTCTGGTAGGCCATCGACTAAAGGATTTTTCGATCAACAAGGTTGCTACAGGGTCTAATAAGATTCGGTGGCTTCATCTTCTGCTCCTATACCTAGTGGTGTGGCATTTATTTTTGTAACTTCTCTATGTTCTAGTATTGGTCGGTATAGAATGTATGCTTTGACGTTCGGGTAGGAATGTCAGGAATCACTTGATATTGTTATTGGTACATTACAACTCTTTTCCCGTGATGTATATTATTTGCTTGATCCAGGCTCCACTATTACTTATGTGATTCCTTATATAGCTGTGTCATTTGGTTTTGATCTGAAAATTATTTCAGATCCTTTTTGTTTTTCTACCCTGGTAGGAGATTCGGTCATTATTGAACGGGTCTATTGGGTGTGTGTGATATCTATTGGTGATAGGCAAACCTTGTAGATCTATTTGAGTTGTGGATGGTGGATTTTGATTCAATTTTTGGTATGGACTGGTTGCATTCTTGTTATGCATCTTTAGACTGTTGGACTCATAAGGTCATCTTTAGGTTCCCTAGTGAGCCAAAAATAGAATGGGAGGGCTGTTTTTTACCTCTTAGGGGGAGATTTATTTCTTATCTTAGATCTCGAAGGTTAATCTCTGAAGAGTGTCTTTATCACTTGGTCTAGATTAAATATTCTAACTCGGAAGGTCCTTCTTTACAGTCAGTTCTAGTAGTTAATGAGTTTTCAGAGGTCTTTCTGAATGATCTCCCTTATGTTCCTCCAGATAGGGAGAAAAAGTTTGGTATTAATTTTCTTTCGGACTCTTGTCCAATATTTATTCCTTAATATGGAATGGCTCCGGATGAGTTAAGGAAACTCAAGGAGACAATTACGAATCTTCTAGATAAGGGGTTTATTCGTACTCGTATTTCTCCATAGGGTGCACCGGTGTTGTTTGTGCACAAGAAGGATGGTTCCCTTTGGATGTCCATTGACTATAGGAATTTGAACAAGGTAATGATCAAGAACAAGTATCCTCTCCCAAGGATAAATGATTTGTTTGATCAGTTATAGGGTGCCAAGTTATTTTCTAAGATAGATCCTTGATTTGGGTACCATCAGCTTAAGATTAGGAAGGTAAATATCCCTAAGGAAACTTTTTGTACTCTGTATGGGCATTTTGAGTTCTTAATGATGTCATTTGGGTGGATCAATTCTCCAGTAGCATTTACGAATTTGATGAATAGGGTGTTCAGGAAGTATTTGGATCTCTTTGTCATGTGTTTATTAATGACATTCTGGTGTATTTGAGGAGTGAGATATATTATGCTACTCATCTTCGTGTGGTGTTGTAGACTTTAAAGGAACATCGGTTGTTTTACAAGTTGTCCAAGTGTGAGTTTTTTATGATTGCCATGACTTTCTTGGGTCATATTATTTCAAGTGTGAGGATAATGGTTGATCCTCAAAATGTTGCTGCGGTGGAGGGGTGGCCTATGCCTATACTCCATCAGATGCTCAGAGATTCTTAGGTTCAGTCGGATATTATAGGCGGTTTGTGGAAAGCTTCCCGTCGATAGCTGCTCCTTTGACTAAGTTAACTCAGAGAAAGGTAAAGTTTTCTTAGTCGGATGCTTTTGAGGGGAGTTTTGAAAAGTTGCAGGATGGGTTGACTTCAGTTATAATTTTGACTTTGTCGGAAGGCAATGAGGAGTTTGTGGTTTATTGGGATACATCACGGGTAGGGCTTGTTTGTGTTTTGATACAATATATGAAGTCGATTGCCTCTCCTTCCAGATAGTTGAATGTACATAAGAGGAATTATTCTACCTATTATTTGGTGCTTTGGCAGTTGTGTTTTCTTTGAAAATATGGCGGTATTATTTGTATGGTGTTCACGTAGATATCTTTTTATATCATAAGAGTCTTCAATACGTGTTCACGCAGAAGGAGCTTAATCTTAGGCAAAGTAGATGTCTTGAGCTTCTCAAGAATATAATATAAGTCATCAGTATCACTCGTGTAAGGCTTATATGGTTGCTGATTCTCTTAGCAACTTGCCAATAGTAAGTTTGGCTAATGTGGAGGAAGGGAAGCAAGAATTGGTTAAGGATATTCACTACTTGGCCAATCTTAGAGTTCGTCATTTGGATTCTAAAGATAGTGGTGTGATGGTGCAAGAAGTGGTTCGATCATCTCTTGGTGCAGAGATTAAGGAGAATCAAGTGTTGGATCCGACTTCGATGAAAATCAAGAGTGACGTTGGTGGGAAAAAGGTGGTGATGTTTGAGATTAGTGGTGATGGTACTTTGTGGCACTAAGGGAGGCTGTGTGTTCTGAATATCGAAGGGTTGCGACAAAGGATTTTGACTGAAACGCCTGAGTCAACATGGTTTGACAAAGATGTATCATGATCTTAAAGAGATCTATTGGTGAAATGGCATGAAGAGGGATGTAAATGACTTCGCTGATAAGTGTATGTTGTGTCAATTGGTTATGGTTAAGCACATAAGGCCTACTAAATTGCATGAAAAAATAGAGTTGCCTGAATAGAAGTGGGAGATGATAAATATGGATTTTGTTACCGGTCTTCCTCTGTCTTAAAACTAATTTGATTTAATTTGGGTCATTATTGATAGGATGACAAAGTCTACTTACTTTTTTCTAGTAAGGACTACCTTTTCGGTGGAAGATTATGCGAAGTTGTATCTTTAAGAGATTGTAAAGCTGGATGGGGTGCCTATTATAATTATTTTTGATCAAAGTATGCAGTTTATGTCTCATTTTTAGTGGTATTTCCATAATTGATTAGAGACTAAGTTAGTCTAACTATGACATTCCATCCGCTCTCGAATGGGCAAGCGGAGAGAATGATTCAGACATTGAAGGATATGCTTCGGGCATGCGCGATTGATTTTGGAGGAAGTTGGGTTGAACATCTACCTTTGGTAGAGTTTACTTACAACAATAGCTATCATTCTAGTATTGGCGTGTCTTATTTTTAGGTGTTGTATGGTAGGAGGTTTAGATCACCTATTGGGTAGTTTAAGCTAGGTGAGATGGATATGCTTGGTCCCGATTTGGTCTATCAATATATGAAGAAGGTGAAGGTTATTTGGGATAGGCTTAAAGCTGCTCAGAGTCGTCAAAAGTCTTATGCAGATGTTAGGTGTAGAGATTTGGAGTTTGAGGTAGGGGACAGGGTGTTCTTAAAGGTGTCTCCAGTGAAGGGATTAGTATGGTTTGGAAAGAAGAGGAAGCTTAGTCCTCAGTTTACTAGTCCTTATGTAATTTTGTGGAGAGTTGGTAATGTTTCTTACGAGTTAGAGTTGCCACCTAGTTTGGGTTTGGTTCATCCGATCTTTCATATTTTCATATTGAGGAGGTGTATTGATGATCTTTCTTTGGTCGTTCCTTTGGAAGGGTTGGATATCTTGGATTCTCTATCTTATGAAGAGGCCCTGGTTAAGATATAAGATAGGTAAGTTCGTCAATTGCAGACCAAGGATGTCGCTTCGGTTAAGGTTTTGTGGCAGAACCAACAGGTAGAAGTAGCTACGTGGGAAGCAGAAGAGAAGATGGAGTCCAAGTATCCGTTCTTGTTTTTTGCTCCTAGTATTCATGCGGAAGTTATGCGTTCTTGAACACATCTTTATTTTTTGAGTTTGTTAAAGGAAAGATTAATATCTTTGCCTTTTTGTTTTTGAACTTTGATGAAGGTTGGGAATATGTTTGATAATTTAAATGATTTTGTGTGTGGTTACCCCTACCTTATGCATCATTTAGGGATAAATGTTCCTAGTTGGTATGAATATTACATCCTTGGTTTTAGCCTTAAAAATTTTCCTTGAAATCCATTCTCTGGACCTAATACGACATCAAGGTACAAGCTGTATGCTGGGGTACCAGTGATATGCTCCTGTCATAAGCTGACCAGTGTTAGTTAGTGTAAGACCTTACAAAATTCCTATTTTAATTCATTACTTTAAGCTTGTCAAGGGGTCCCAGACTTAAGAAAATTCTAGCTAAGTTTCCATACTTTGTTTATTTTAGATTTTGAAAGTTGGCAATCTCTTTTTGCGATCTTAATGTTCTTTAATGGTATATGTTTTTGTTAATTCATGATCAGGAATGTCTATAGGGGTTCCCGGATCAGTTTTAGATTTTTTGGACGTCGTTTAGACCTTGTTTGAAATCCTAAACAGTGAGTCGACGCAATGTTGGTGCGTGCGTTGCCAATCGCGTCGACAGAGAAAATGTTTCTCAGCTTAAGGCAATTTCCAGTGAACCGACGAAATATCGGTGCGTCGCATTGCTTATTGTGTTGGTACCCTCAAAGCACTACATCGGATGCAGCGTCGCTAGGCATATTTTTTTGTCTTTTAAACTCGCGTCCTTAAGGGTAATTAGGTTATTTTTCCCCTTACCTTCAGCCCTCATAACACGAAATTTAGCCCTCTTTTGGCTAAATACATTCATTATTTCACAAGTTCTCATGAACAAGAAACCTTAGGTGATTAATTTCAATTCAAGAACTCAAGCTTTCTTCCATCAATCTTCAAGAAATTGTCAACCAAGGTATGTAAAGTGTTCATCCAGGGGTCCACTTTCACCCTTAGAGCTTAAGAAACCCTTTTCAAAATATGAATTTTCAATTCTATGTTGTTGGTTTGATTGTACACATGTTTATATTGTGATATAATTTCCAAGATTGAATATTTATTGAATTATCATAACTTTATGTTAAGTATGTGGATTGAAATCCTTAAATTGAAGTGCTTGATATAGCAATGATGTATTAGTTATTGATCCATGCCCTAGAAAAGGTTATGCTTTTCATGTGTTTGTTAAAATACTTAAGTGATTAAGAATTGTGCATTATGACCTATTTATGAGTTGTATGATGAACTTATGATGTACCTACATGTTCAAAATGATTCCCATGCTAAAAGCCATGTCTTGTCATGATTTGGTGAAATGCTCATAAGTATGGATTTGTAAAATTATGATATGTTAGCATGTATTCTCATTCATGTGTAAGCTTATGACTTGCGAATGCTTTTTGAAATCCCTCAATGATAGTATTATGAGTTGTTGACTATGGTCATGTGTTCAAGTAGTGTCATGTCTCTTTTATTTTCATGCTATCGAGTCCTGGGGGTATTTAATACCCTACAATTTAGCTGTGTCCCTAAAGCCAATGTCAGTTTTCAAGATAACCTCAGTCAGGCTATCATCAGTAGATTCAGTCAGTCTCTGAACTTAAGAAAACTCAGCAGTATTTAGTTCAGTCCTCAGTAACTAAGTCAGTTAACAGAATTCAGTAATATTCCCCCAGTCAACAAAATTCAGTAAACTCAGTCCAGTTCAGTCCAGTATACTCAGTTCAGTGTCTATTCAATTGGGAGTAGAATTCATCACCGAGTGAATCCAAGGATGGGAACTCACCTACCAGCAGAGGGTGTGATTCTTAGAAGCAGTCCTAGCCAGTATAGGTTGAGACATCAAAACCTGTCAAATGAGGGTTGATGAGTTGGCTTAACTTGTTAGATGAGGGTCCCACCATTCTTATTAGAGTACCTGATAGATGAGGGTCACTCACAGCTAATCCTTACCAGTGATGCGGTATTGATACCCTTCCAATTGGGGTTACAGATAAGACACCAACTCAGTTATAATATCTTATTAGGGGCATGTCGATTAGATGACTACCTCCCACAGTCTCAGTCTCAGTCTTTAGTAAAGAACTCAGATAGTCCTACAGATTTCAGGACTGTCAGATACAGTCACTCAACTTAGTATGAAACTCAGCTAGTTCCATTAGAATCAGGACTTTCAGACACAGTCACTCAGTTATCAGTTATATTAGATATCAGTAATCCATGTTATCAGTAAACTCAGTATTTAGAATCCTTATGATTTTAGTTACTGTTGTGTATTCATGCATGTATCTTCATATAGTCATGTTCATGTTATTTAGTTAGTTTAGTTCATGCATATGAACTCATGCATTCATCCTTACCTCACTTTGCATACCAGTACATTCACATGTACTGAAACATACTTTTTTTTTGAGCTATAGTTTTTTATACCATAGGTTCGGACGCTCAGGTTCCCGATCGCACTTAGCAGCTCAGATATTAGTAGTCAGAGTCAGTGATGAGTCCTCATATTTTGAGGACATAATTATTTTATTCTATCAGTATTTCAGTACTTAGTCATTTTTAGTAGATGAATTTAGTTGGGGACATGTCCTATCAACTCCTTATTTAGATAATTTACAGGCTTTTTCAGACAATAACATTTTCAAACAGTTATTGCAGTCTTGGTATTATCATACCTTGTTCAGACATTGTTTTATTTAGTATTGTTTGATATTTTGAACCTTATGGCAAGTTTTTTGCTAGATTTTTGAATTTATTTCAGTGATATTGTTATTACAATATTACTATTATTCAGTGCTCAATTACAGATATCAGTCATGGGTTAGCTAATGGTCCTTCGAGATTGCTAGCATCGTGTAGCATCCAAACTACCAGACTCGAGGTGTTACAGTTGGTGGAATGGTTTTTATCACTGGAATGGTCACAACTTAGGGGTACGAGTCATAAGGATTAGTAAGAGTCGTATCGGTGACTCATATGATGGGAAGTGTTTAATCCTCCTAGTAATTCATTCTTCCAGGGATCATGGGTATGGATTGTATGCTGAGGTTATGACTTGGTTGGATGAGTCGTATACTCTACAGTGTCTAATACAAATATTAAGTCCAGGGTACAACTAGTGAAAACCAATCTTAAGGAAGGGTACGACTCGTAAGAGGGTTAGTTGTATCCCTATGATGGGTTTTTAAGTGACTTCCGTAGGGGTATTATGGATATTTACCTACTTACCATAATTATGACCCACAACTTCTCATACACTTAGGAGGTTGTTTACCCTATTATTCTATTCATTAACACTTAAAAAACTATTTTAAAACGCATCATAATTCTCTCAAGAGAGTTTGGGGCAAGAGAGAAATGTTTTCAACTTAGGGATTGCTTTGGGGCTTGCTTTGGTGTTTTTCTCCCATCATCTTTATCAGTTTAAGGCATGTGTCTCTTGCCTACTTTTTACTTCTAAAAAGGTATGGATTTTATGGATGTTTTCATGGCTTCAATGTTGCGTGGTTTATGGTTTTCAACTATTAGTTGGGGGTTTTGTTTATAATCGCTTGGTTATGGTTTCCTATGGTTTAATTATGCTTTCATATGCATTATTGGTAGTTTTGGGCAATTTGTTTGCATGGTAATGGTTTAATGGTCTTTGGAATTGGTTTTGGTTATATTATGCCCCCAAGGTGTTTGACAAAATATTTATAATGATATGTTCATTGCATTGACTTCTTTAAAGGGAACTCTTGTTTGTTTTCAGCTTATATATGAAACTATAAATGGTTTAAATGGTTTACAAAGGTTAAAGGCTAATTGGTTATTCTTATGGAGAACATGTTAGTCTCTCAAGAGGTTAATATGGTAAACAAAATGGGTACTTGATAGTCCCCTTAACCTAATTAGTTTGGCTATGGATAAATTCTTTAAGTACGGTTGGTATGGTGATACCATAATAAATGGCCTTGTTTAATAAATGGTAATTTGAGTGTTTAGACAAGGTTTTAATTTGGGCATTAATCGAAGGATATGTAACTAAGTTGGGGAAGGTGGTGGTTTCGAGAGGACCAAAATTAGAAACTCATATTTGCCAATATGAGGGGCCTTCGATGACCCCATGCGAGTGTCACATTATATATTGGAGGGATGAACTAGTCATCCCATGGGATATTTCCTAGTTGTGCGGCTACATGCACTGGGACTCGTTCAGCATGGGGAGTTGAAACCTTACAGCCCATGGGTATGGTAAAACAGCAAGGTTACACAGCCCAGGTAAAGCTTTTAAATGCATGGTAAACCCGGATTCCCTTTCCTCATACTTATATACATGTATGGTTGTATACATTATGAATGATTTTACTTGGTTATTTAAATGGCATTACTTTATCCTTATCCCGAGATATATGCTAACGGTCATTCACTAACCCATCTACTAGCGGCTGTATACCCACACTATGCAGTAATCGACCGTTTGACTCCTCCTACAAACTGATTGAATCAGGGAAAACTTTTGGATTGAAGTGGTGAGCTTCTATCTTTCTTGAAGGCTCTATTTCATGATATGGACATTCTTAGACATTTTGCTTTTGTTTTGGATGTTAGTTTTGCGTATGGTTGGGGGAATATCCCAAACAGATATGTGTATTCTTTTGTACAGAGGCTTTGTGGTACTTCTGGGGATTGGTATGTGCAGGACAGGTATTGGTGCCGGCTTTGGCATTAGAATAAACTGGGAGGCTGGCATCATTGGACATGATTTCTCACTGTTCCATCGTATTATATTTTATGTTTGATTATCATATTATGCTTTAATATTCTCTTTGGTTTGGTGTGGCACGGAAGGTTAATTTGGTATGGGTTTACTCGGTTGGATCGGTCACGATTGTGACCCAATCCCAGAGTATTCATGAGAGCATTTATACAATCTTGTTATATATTAAAAATTCAGCTTATCTTAGGCTGTGAAGGGTGGTTGGGTTGGGTTAAGGGGGCAGTCCCCAATCCTATTTGGACTTGAGATGCCCATTACATATAGACCCATGTTCGAGTCATAAAAGTTAAGAATAAGTTCCCCAATATAAACAATATCATGCCTTTATCTTCAAAATAAGGAGTTAACATATTACCAACCTTAATAAGCACATCTTCGATCACTCCCTCTGAACAAATTAGTTATTAGTCAGTTATCGATAGAGCGATGGTGGCGGGATGTACCTCTTCTAATAAATGTATCTTGAACATAGATAAGAGCAATAAATTTATAATAACCCCAAATTACATGGTACATACCCTATATCAGTTTCACCCTTTTTCTTAGGGAGGGTAAACCTTCCCTAATTCTTGAGTTTTTGAGAGAGATTGTTTGCCAACTATGAACTAAACTCCCTAGTAAGTGCCTTAGTCTCAAATTGCATAATATGTCTCTTACATGGCACCATATTTGGAAAGTACTTAACATTTTTCTGTACATCCCTTAGGGCATCAATATCGTGAATATTGATAAGTAGTTGCTTGAAGTTATCAAGAAATATTTGAAGTTAGCATCTTCTTTTCTTTGTTGGAATCTTCGAGGAAAGAGTGATGGGGTCTTTAAACAATATGTTTTGACTACTCAGTAGCCCCTTTTTTCTCTTTCCTCCACTTGTATAGTCTCGGATCTGGAATCATTGATAGAATCAATCTTTGCAGAAAATGATGTGGGTTCTTAAATTGATCCCATGAAACACTATCTTCTATGGAGACTCTACATCTTTAAACTTTCACCTATTTTTTAAGTTGCTTGTGATAACCTATTTGGGACTCTCTATATTACTAGGAAAAGAATTGTTAGGTCTATCATGAAGAGAAATAGAAAGTTTCCCCATCTATAGATGCAGGTTAGAAATAACTTTCTTCATCTCAATGTTCATTTGTATCTGTACCTATTGAGCTTGCTACTCTCAGTCATAAACTTCTTTAATGTTTCTTCAAGGGAAATACTCTTTTGTGGAGCTTGTTGTATTTGAATTACTTATATATGGCCCTAAATGTGTTTACTATTTTCTCTAGTTTCCAATCCAAGATAAGTTTGGGTGATTTCTATTATATGAGTTGTAGCTTTTGCTTTGGTAACCTTGACCCCAACTTTGTTTTCCCACACAGGAAATAGAACAAGAATTCAAATGACTTCCTGAACATATAAGGTCCTCTCTTTACATAAAATAAAATGGGGCTAATGTTTGAAATTGTTGTACTTGATGTTGACCCCAAATTTGGCTCCATGCAATATAATTAATTTTTAAGCTTTTTCAATTTCAAATAATTTGAAATAATTATTTCATAAATAAAATTTAAAATATTTTCAAGAAAATTTTATCATCTTTTTGCAGTAGAATAAAATATATTTCTATGTCCCATTTATGTATGTCATACATAATTTCAATATTTATTCGAAAAATTATTTTCATATAAAATAGGTATTTAATTGAGTTAGCGTTCTGGTTAAGTTATAGTCTAATCAATATAATTACTATATTTTAGAAATAATTATTTTATTTGGGTAAGAAGCTTGATTTTCTAATTAGATAAATAATTTTTCTAGCTTTGATTTTGCAAATTTCAAATGATTTGAGTCAATTTGGTCACAATTTTAGTTCAGTTTGGTTACAAATTAAATCCAATCATAACCACATTTTAAACCTTCATCTTCAACATCTAGTTTGATCTTTATAAATTATAAGACTTAACAGTTATCTGGACCAAACTATTAACGACCCGACCGACATTATCTTTTAAACACCCAAATGCATCTTGCTTCAACCCTCTCACACAACAACATTGACAAACAACATACAAAAATCAGAAATTGTTCCCTTTCGAATTCCCCTGTTTTAATGTCCATATCCATATATGACATCTCAATTGAATTCCATATAAATTGCTTAAATTTTCACCCATAATCAAATCTGAATCAGAAGCGTGACAGTAAAGTCCATCTTATGGAGATATGTTTTCATCTCCTTTCACTCTTTTTAGAATTGAGGCCTTCACTTCTCTTTTCTTTCTCAAATAGTTATTATTGTAATTTGTATGGACTCTTTCAACTATAAATATCAACCCCTTTTCCATTGAAGGAATCAAGAGAAATCTTAGGGTGTATTTGAGTTTTTATAATCTTTCATTCTCTAATTTTACGATAATTCTTTACTCTATTTTATGTATTTTTTGATGCACTCCTCTTACACTTACTTCCCCTTTTTTATTGCACAAATTCGAAGTTGGTATGGAAATTCATTCTCATAAACTTTTTGTCTCCATTTGCTACCCTTAAAAAGGTAATACTCCACTCCTTTACGTTTCATGTTCCACTTGCTTAAGTTTTAGGTTCATACTTGTTTCTTATACAATGAAGTGTCATTTATTTTTAAGCTTTAAATTATAATATTTATTTAGTGGATTCTCTACTTCAACGGCATGACCTTGATTAAATATAGGGCAACCATATATATATATTTTCTTATTGTTTTCCTTTTATTCAATCAATAAATGGCAGATTTTTAAATACTTCTTTTACAAACTGGGTTGCTAATTTCATTAAATATTAGGTAGTGACACATTTTTTCTTATTCTATATATTTAAGATATTAGCCAAGTTATGAAACTTTTTAACGAGTTTAAAAATTGGTCGTCACATTTGTTGAATCTAGCCTGTAAATTGAGTTGTCAAACTCTGACACACCAATCCGAATAATTGACCAGTGGTTACATTTATTCCTAATAGATCATCCAACTCTATCACGCTCATTGTTTTCATAGTGGAAGTAAACACTCTTCTCGGGTCCTAATAATATCTGTTTCCTAAAGATAAAGGGTTGATCAAAGCGTCAATTTCATCATAACTCTTGGATAAAATTTTCTCATGAGAAGTAGCATCTGGAAGAAATTTCTAGTCTAGCCTCAATCCCTTTGTAAAATTGTTCATAATAATCTCCTTAGATTACTGGTGGTGCAGACATCTCGCAGTTATTCCTCATATCACTCCCAAGCTTTTAGAAGGTACGCACTATCTTTCTACAAAGATCTAGAAATCCTATCTTCTAAACTCTTTTATTTTTATGGATGAGAATACTTCATTGAGAATTTTAGACAGCAAAGCATCTCAAGCATAAGTGATCACATAGGCTTGTTTTGAAACCACTCATTTTCCACTCCAATTTTTCAAAAAGGGAATAATATAAATTTCATATATGTTTTAATGACTTGATTTGTGAATTCTTTTTTATGTTTTTTGATTATATTACCTTTTCATATAGCTGCTACATGTTGATTTTGGACTATAGTAATGATTAGCATAGTTTCCGATGCAATCAATAATGATTTTGATGATTTTGTGGATTTAAGAGGTTTAAAAATCCATATAATTGACTTTCATTAACATTTATTGTTCTGAGTGTCAAATGGAAATTTGAACTATTCCATTAGGTCTGAAACATCAAATTTGGATTAGTAGCATGGTTGGTTTGGGTTCGACACCTTTATTTTGCATCTCAATACTTCATTTGGAAAAGAGTGAAAGGGGGTCCCAACGATGAATTTATTGAGAGGATTCTATTTTTAAAAATTGTCATCGTCATTGAGTTTGGAACATTGAAAATACACTAGATGAATATATGGTTGGTTTTGTCAGGTCTCGATGAATATCAAGCGCCCATTTGGAGGTTTTGTACACCATGTAATTTAGTTGGTTTGATGAATATGGTGTAGGGGTAAAACCTTCTTCACAAATGTGATCCTTTAGCTATGAATGCAGAGAACAAATTAATCCATTATGTTATCACGATGGTGGTAGCTGCGATCACGAAGGATTGTCGAGTGGGGTTGGGTTTTCACTTTCTTTGCAAATGCGATAAGACTCTTGTGCACATGATGTCTTAGATCATGGACCTTCGCAAATGCAGAGGCTTGGCAGAGAATGCAAATTCCAGTTTGATTGGCTAGTGAACATTTACATTCACATACGTGAAAAGTTGATCATGTTCGTGAGGCACTGTTCACTAAATAGTATAAAAGCCTAAAAAATTATGAATTCCACAATTTTTTGACCTCAAGCTTTGAATTTTGGGTGATTTGATCTCTTAGGGTTTTTTCACCATTATTTCATGGATAAATTCCTCAATTATATACCCATTATTTTCTATTGAATACTCCTTCAAAAACATCTTTTAATCATGATCTTAGAATGGAAGTTTTGAGTTCTTAGAATGGAGGTTTTGAGTTTCTACCGCTAAAGCTTAACAATGATTTTTATTCAATTTAACCTTGTTTTAAGCTCATTTTCGCGTGAGTTTTAAACTATAGATTTCTATAACCTTGGGAAATGTGCTTATAAAATAAAATTCTAGTTTTACTCTTTTTATTTTTGAAATAATTTTTCTAACCCGTGTTAGACACAATTAAAATATGGGCAATATAGATGTCAATAGCTTTCTTTTAATATGTAGATGCTATTTTTAAGTGTTGTCATTAAATCCAACTACGTCCATAAAAGATTACACATTGAGGTACTTTAGGCTGAGATTTCATCATTTTGAGGTAGGTTATTGCTTAACTTATTTTAGATTGAGCTACGTAGTTAATAAATAATTAATGAAAGTTATGGGTTGGAAAAAATAAATATGGGGCTTATATTTCGAGATTAGTATTACAATTTTGTGCTCATGTGGAGGCTTATATTCTGTTGTTGTGGACTTGTGATATCAGATATTTGCTATTATGTGTTGCCTTGTAGGAGGTTTATTTAACATCGTTTGCCTCATCTATGCATTTAAATGCCTCCATTTTAGACATAATGACCATGTGGGGGTTTAATTATTTAATAAGGCCTTACTTGAGCATTTTTTACTTTTATCCTGATAGAAATGCTCGAGTTAAGGGTTGATATTATGTAAACAATGTCTTGCATGCATATTTATTTTGATGGTAGCTAAATAGAGTTTATAATAGCGAATTATGGATATATTGAGTTGATTTCAGTGATCACAAATGTATATTGTGTTGGATAGATTGGATATTTTCATATTGATTGATTGTGGGCATAACATCCTCACACCATGCATGTACATTCATGAGATGTAGGTACTATTATGGAATACTATTTTTGAAAGAAAATAAAACACTTTTATAAAAATCCTCTCTATGGACATGAAATGGAGAAGTGGGTTGATATTTGAGATATGAGATTTAGTATATGGGTTCCAATACTTTGTGGGTCTTCCCTTGGAGCTATGAGCTCAGTGGGTGTAATACCCCAAATTGTCTTTAAGTCGAGTTTCATCCTTTAGAGGAGTAAGGGTTGACTTCCCAAGTGAGAAGTATTTTGAACCATATATAATTTCCCTAATATAAACTTTTTATCATGTAGAATATTAAATAAGCTTTTCGTCGATACCAAATTTGCTCAATTCCAACACTCGGATGAAGAGTTAGAGCCATTTTAGGGAGACAGTGTACCACCTGTTACTTCAGCGCATCGCGCAGCCAACCAAAATGGCAATTGTCAAATTCCAGTGAGCCTCTGTGATTCCACCGTGTCACGGTGTCTTTCCAGTTCACAACCTAGGTAGCCACACTATTTCCACCATGTCGCGCCAAGGCCTAGTTTGCCAATTGTCCAATTTCCAGTATGCTGGAGCGTGGCGCCAGCATGTAAAATCGAGATTTTTCCAGTTCCAGATTTTAATTCCAAGGGCAAAATGGTCATTCTACTACCCCTATATATACTCTTTAACATGATATTTCTTATTATTTTCACCCAAATATACTAGTATTCTCTCAATTTTCCTCAAGAACAACCTAGGGTTTCAACCCAAAAGTTCAAGAACTCAAGATTCCTCCGTTAACTTTTCAAGAATCAAGAAACTAAGGTATGCAGATGTTGATTCTTGAGTTCCTTCCACCCAATAAGTTCAATCCTTTTCTAAATTCAAAGAACTTATATTTATGAGTATTCATGATTAATGTGAATTGAAATTGAAGTTCATGTTATTATTGAGTTTTAATTCATGATCTAGACTACCAATTTCAAGAGTTGATTCTAGTATGTGATGAATTGTTTGATGTTCATGATAAACCCTCTTAAAGTTGTATGTTATTGATGTATTCATGATGATTAAGATAAAATCTGTGGTATAACCAAAGTATGCTCCGTGTATGTTTGATCAAACATTTATGTGAAGGAATTAGAGACATTATAGCATGTTAAGAAGAAATCCCCAATTTCGTGTAAGTTTATGCATGCCAAGTGTTTGTTGAAAATCCTTAGTGAAAGATTTGTGAAATGTTATCATGAAATCCCCAGTTATGTGTTCTTTAATGTATGTTACCTGTTTGATGCAAGACCTTGTTGAATGGAGTATGTGCCAATAGCATGTCTTCCTATACTATCACATGTTTATGATTTCCAAGTGCTTGAAGAGATGCTTTAATGATTGTAATGGTGAATGAAAGTCCATGGTCATGATTATTCAAGAATGGTTATGTTCTACTTTTATGTTATCGAGTCCTGGGGTTATTTATACTCGACAAATTAGCTGCAAGTCTAGATCCCATGTCGGTTTTCACGATAATCTCAGTCAAGCCACAATTCTTAGAACTCAGTTAATTACAGAATTCAGTACTCTCAGATAGTTACAGAACTTAAGAAATTTCAGTAATCTCAGTGTCATTATCATTCTAGCTTCAGTTTAGTACTTAGCTCAGATCTTAGTAGTATTCAAGAATTCAGTTCAGACCTTAGTAAGATTCAAGTAAATAATTAAGAACTTAGTATCATTCAGTCAGATAACGAGATTCAGAAGTATTCCATCAGATAATAGAATCAAGTAAACTCACTCAGATAAAACAAGTAAGATAATCAGTAATAGATTCAGCTCAATATAGTACAGTACAAGACTTAGTTTAGTGTCCTTCAGTTGGGAGTAGGAACTATCACTGAGCGAGTGCAAGGATGACAGTTGCCCCGTTAGAGAGGCAGAGTCGTTAGTAATAGTCTCTGAACTCAAGAACTACGTAGCCAGGGCAAGACCAGGAGTCACCCGTTAGATTAAGGCTTGACTATCATATTTCCTTAGGCTTGACTTGCTGCTTAGGGTCACCCGTTAGAGAGGATTGTCCATAATAGAGGTCTTTACTCGTGGCACAGTATTGACACTCTTCCATCCGGGGTTATAATTTGGACCCCATTAGATTAGATTCGGGGCATATCGATTAAGTGAGAACTCCCACAGTTGCAGTTTTAGTATCAATCTTCAGAGTAGAACTCAGAAATCAGGACTGTCAGATACAATCACCCATCTTAGTAAGGAATTTAGATAGTTCCATAGATTCATGGACCACCCACTAGATAGGTCTTTCTCACATAATTTTAATCAGTATCAGTACTAATAGAGCAAGAGATCACTTGTTAGATAAGCTTGATCTCAAACTCAGTCAGTCATTTCTATTATTAAAAAATTCAGAGATATTCCGCTAGATAGGTCTGATCTCAGATACAATCATTCTTTATCATTATTGGTAGATTCAGAGATCATCTACTAGAAAGGTTTGATCACAGATTTAGTCAGTCGATAGTAGAAAACCAAGAACTCAGTCATTGATATGAGCAGATTCGGTTAGTTAGCTTCAGTATCATCAGTTTCAGAGATTTATCGCTAGAGAAGACTGGTCTCAACTTCAGTACTTAGTTATCAATATTAGAAGATTCAATTAATCAGTATCTCGGTATCAGTAGTAATTTTAGATTTCAGTAAAGTAGTATCTGAGTATCAGTATTTAGAGTCACGATGATTTCAGTTATGGTTTGTGCATTCATACACATGTCCTCATTGAGTATTCTCATGTCCTTCAATTAAGCTATTTTCATGCATAAGCCCTTGTATTTAGCCTTACCTCATCTAGCATACCATTATATTCAAAGTACTGATGCATACTTTTCTATTGCGTTAAGTTTTCTTATACCATAGGTTCAAAAGCGTAAGATCCAGAGCAACCTTAGCAATCTAGACTCAGTCAAGAGCAATAAACGTAGCACTGAGTCCTCTTCATTTTAGGATGATCCTTATTTTATTATGGCATTAGACTCAATTTATTTTTAGTAGATGGAGTTAGTTGAGGACATGTCCCATCAATTCCAAAGTTCAGACAATTAAAGGCTTTTCAGATAGATGTATTAGTATTCAGTTTTTAGTTTTGAGTATTTTAGATGTTTTGAACCTTATGGCAAGTTTCTGCCAGTTTTCTGCATTTATTATATTATATTATGCATTGCTCAGGTACAAATATCAGTAGAGGTTTATCTTGTTGTAACGACACAGAATTGGCTCCCGGGATAACACATGGTGCTTCAGGCTACAAATAGCCCCAAGCTAACCCTTTGAGCCTGTTTCTACTAATAACACTTATTTAAAGATGAAGTAATTCAAACACTAGCATAGTCATATCATATGAAGAGAGATACAGAGAAAATACTCAATCCAAAAGACAACAATACTGGAATTCTCAACACAATCACAATCTAATAACTAGTTTGACAAAGCCTCTACTAATCCATGAACTAGAGAGCCATTAGAACAGGTCCCCAACTGACTCGAAATGAATTGAAAGTAAAAACATAGTCTCTCAAATACAGAAATGTCTGAAGATAGGTCCTCGAACAATGAGGAATCACCACTGTAGGAATGTAGATAGAGGTAATCAAAGGTCACTGACAAGGCTGGGACTGAGCACCTGAACCTACATTATAAGACAATGTAGCATATAGACATATATGTATATCAGCACTAGGGAATGTACTAAGTATGTGGGGGTGCATGCATGTATATAAAACAACATCAATACTTTTTAATCAAATCATGCATGCAATAAGTGATGACTCAAATGGCTCGAATAAGTATAAAATATAAAGCTCATGAATCATATAGATTAGAGCATGTAACACAAATCTCGTGAGGCATCATACTTTAACTTTGAAATCGGTACTCTTCTCTTATTCTCATTACCCATAGGCTAAAGGAAACTTTAAACAATACTTTCAACTCATTCTTATGTCTCATGGAAAGTAAAACTTCTTTAATGCTAAAGAAATCATTAATATTTTGAACTTAAGTACTTGGAATTCGGAATCATATAACTTTGAAACATACTTGAAGGCATTTCATTCACTTTAGGAAAATATCTTGTTTCAACCTTTAGGGAAAATACTTTAGTCTTAGGGAGCAAATCTCCAACTTTACTATTAGGAAAAATAGCTTATATCGAGGGAGGTTCTCTTAACCGACGTAAACCATGCGAGCTACATGGAGTCCAAGGTTTTGTCCTTCTAAGGAAGAGATCCCACGTTGGGGAGGAGCATTATACTCTTGCCAATGAGTATAACCTCGATTCAGTGATCACTTATGTCGACCTTGGGTCAAATATCTCGGCCTTAGGCCCAAAAATCATCTCGGTATCAGGACCAATATATGGTGGTATGTAGTTAAGGGGGAAGAAACCATATTAACTTACCCAATATCCGTTGGATCGTCCGTCGCACCCGGGCGGTTCCAACAACTCTCAGTAAAATGATCATAACTTCTCACCCCGATACCGAATTTGGATGAAATTGGTATAGTTGGAAAGATAATTCAATTTTCTACATGACAAAAAGTCAAATTTAAGAAAATTCTATATGCTTTAAACACCAATCACTTGGGAAGTCACTTCTCAATCTTTTAAGACCGCAATCACACTTTGTTTGGCATGCTTTAAGGCTCAGACTATGAGGAAACTTTACGGGGTCTTACAATATCTCCCTCTTGGAAACATTCATCCTTAAATACGGCTAGTTAGACTAGTAACACAGTGAAACAGAGTACACATAGCTGAAGCAAGTTGCTAAAACATGTTCAAAATCTCTCTAAACTCTCGAATGCCTCAGAAATTGCAAGAACTCATGTAAGAACATATACATATAGATAAACTTTAGATTAGAAGGTCTAAATTAAGGAAGAATAATACCTTCAGATTGATCTGAACTTGTGAAAAAGAGGTGCGGTTACTTGACTCGCATGTCTGCTTATGCCTCCCAAGTAGCGCCCTCAACTGACTGGTTCCGCCACAAAACTTTGACTAAGGGAACCTCTTTGTTCCTCAGTCTATGGATCTGAAAATCTATGATCTCAATAGGAATCTCATCGAATGAAAGACTATTTTGAATACCAGCACTCTCTGAGGAATCTACAACAACAGAATCACCAATATATTTTTTAAGCATGAAGACATGAAAAATAGGATGAACGATTGACAACTCTGCGGGCAACTCAACCTCATAGGCTACTTTACTAACACAACTCAAAACTCTATACTGGCCAACATAACGAGGACTAAGCTTTCCCTTTTTACCAAATCTCTTCACCCCTTTCATGGATGAAATTTTCAAGTACACCAAATCACCCACTTCAAACTCAAGATCTCTTCTCCTTACACTAACATATGACTTTTGATGACTCTGAGCTGTCTTTAATCTCTCTCTAATAAAATTAAATTTCTCCATAGCTTTAAACACTGCATCAGGCCCAATCACGGTAGCTTTACCCACTTTAAACCAACCTATAGGTGATCTACATCTCCTACCAAATAAGGCCTCAAATGGTGCCTTCCCAATGCTAGTATGGTAACTATTGTTAAAGGCGAACTCTATCAATAACAAATTCTCATCCCAACTACCTTTGAAATCAATAGCACACACCCTCAACATATCTTCTAGGGTCTGAATGGTCCTCTCAGCCTGACCATCTGTCTGCGGATGAAAAATGGAACTCATAAGGACTTAGGTACCATGACCCTGCTGAAATGCCCTCTAAAACTGAGAAGTAAATTAAGTGGCCCTATCCGAGATGATGGACGAGGGAACTCCATGTAGCCTGAGTAACTCCCGGATATACAATCTTGCATAATCCTCTGCTGTATAAGATGTGTGCATGGGAAAGAAATACGCGAACTTAGTTAGCCTATCGACAATAACCCAAATCGAATCTTGATGACGGCGCGAAAGAGGTAACCCAGTCATGAAGTCCATATTCACCACCACCCACTTTCAAGTGGGTATACCAAACTCTTGCATCACACTACCAGGTATTTGGTACTGTACCTTAACCTGTTGGAATATTGTACACTTTGCTATAAACTTGTCTATATCTTTCTTCATACCATTCCACCAATAGATCTCCCACAAGTTGCAATATATCTTGGTAGCACTGGGATGACTAGAATATTGCTCACCATGTTCTTCAACCATAATCCTCTGCCTCATATCATCAACACACAGAACACATAATCTACCCTACAATCTCAATATGTCATCTTCCCCTTGGGAGAAAACCTCTACTTTTTGGTCCTTAACTGACTCTTCAGTCTGACCAAATAAGGATCTCTGTCTTGTTTCTCCTTCACTTTCAAAACTAAAGAGGATTCGGAACCACTCTAGACCAAAGTACTTCCCTCAGCTGAATGAAGCAACCTAACACCTAATCTAGCCAAACAATACACATCACGAGATAACTTTTTCTTACCTTTCTCTACATAAGCAACACTACCCATAGACAATCTGCTAAGGGCATCCGCTACTATATTGGCCTTGCTCGGGTGATACAACACACTCATATCATTGTCTTTTAAAAACTCTAACCACTTACTCTGCTTAAGATTCAACTCTCTCTGAGTAAACACATACTGCAAGCTCTTATGATCAGCAAACACATCAACATGGACACCATAAAAATATTGTCTCCAAATTTTAAAAGCAAAGACCACAATAGCTAATTCAAGATCATGGGTCAGTTAGTTCTTTTCATGTGGCTTCAACTGTCTAGAAGCATAGGCCATAACCTTACCTCTTTTCATCAACGCATAACCCAAGCCAACTCTAGAGGCATCACAATACACCACAAAACCATATGTACCATCAGGCGCAGTCAACACTAGGGCTAAAGTAAGTTGAGTCTTCAACTCCTGAAAACTCTTCTTATTTTGAGTCAACCGGGTCATGGGAGATGCAATAGAAGAGAAACCTTCAACAAAACAACGGTAGTAGCCCGCTAGACCTAAGAAACTTCTAATGTCAGATGGGGAGAAAGGTCTAGGCCAATTTCTCACAGTTTTTGTCTTTTGGGGATCAACTCTAATACATTTGGCTGACACAGCATGACCCAGAAAGGCTACAGACCATAGAAAAAATTCACACTTGCTGAATTTGATGAACAACTGGTGATCTGTAAGAGTTTGCAATAAAATTTTAAGGTAATTCTAATGGTCACTCTCATTACGGGAGTACACAAGGATGTCAGCTATGAACAGTATGACAAACATATTGAGATATTTCTTAAACACTTGATTCATGAGGTCCATAAAGGATGCCAGGGCATTGGTTAGCCCGAAAGACATGACAAGAAACTCAAAGTGACCATAGCAGGTTTGGAAGGATGTCTTTGGAATATCCCATTCCTTCACTTTAAGTTGATGATAGCCAGTTCTAAGGTCTATCTTGGAGAAATAATTTGCACCTTACAACTGATCAAACATGTCATCAATTCTTGGAAGAGGATACTTATTTTTGACTGTGACCTTGTTAAGCTGACGATAGTCAATGCACATATGCAAAGGACCATCTTTCTTCCGCACGAATGGAATAGGTGCTCCCCAAGGAGAAATACTAGGCCTTATGAAACCTTTGTCTAAAAGATCTTTAAGTTGTTCTTTCAACTCATCAATCTCAGCAGGTGCGATACGGTATGGTAGAATAGAAATAGGATGAGTGGTTGGAAGAATGTTAATCCCAAATTCTATCTCTCTATAAGAAGGTACCCCTAGGAGATCTTTCAAAAAAAACATCTGGAAACTCATTAACAATTTCGATTGACTTAATAGTTGGAGCCTCGGACTTAGTGTCTTTGACTCTAACTAGTTGATTGATGTAACCCTTGGATATTATCTTTTTGACTTTGAGATAGGAGATAAAATGACTCTTGGGAGATACCAAACTCTCAAACCACACAAAAACTGGCTCATCAGGGAACTGAAACTTGACTACACTGGTACGATAGTCTATAGATGCATAATAAAATAAAGCCAATCCATACACAGAATAAGGTTAAAATCCACCATGTCTAACTCTACCAAATCCACAAGTATGAATCTATGAAGAACTATAATAGGACAATCTTTATACACTTATTTAGCAACAAATGACTCTCCTACTAGTGTAGAAATTAGGAAGGGCTCAAAAATCTTTTCGGGACTTATTTTGAAATTCACAGCTATAAGTGGGGTCATAAAAGAGAGACTTGACCCGGGGTCCAACAACACATAGACATCAAAGAAAAAGACACGGATCAAACCAATAACAACATTAGGAGAGTCCTCCTGCTCTTAATAGAATGGTAAGGCATAGAATCTGTTCTACCACTGAATGCCAGCCCTGCTAGATAAAGTGCCTTGAGCAGGGGCGGGATGGGGTACAAGAGTTGGTGCACTATTAGCCTGTGTCTGAGGTCCGACATCTCTATTCCCCTATCTAGCATGAGGAAAATATCCCAAGTTTGTGGCTTTGCTTGCCACAACCAAAATAGCCTCTCAAATCTATGAAACACTCACCGGGATGGTCCCTACCACACTTAGCACAAGGAGGATAATGGTGCCTGTTACCAACCGTGTTTTGTGACCTAGACATAAAATACCTGCCCCCTTACTCCTGCCTACCTCTAGTCACGAGTGCACTAGCTGATAAAGGCACTAGCATACACAGACATCTCTAAAACTGAGGGCGGTTCCCTCCATGAAACCTACGCTAGCTAAACTCATGATGCTTAGATCTATCCCTCTTGTTACCCCTTACTTTCTCTCTCTCTCTAATCTTATCCGCCTCTATTTGCTGTGCATGTATCACCAACCTAGACAGATCCATATCTCTATGCAGCATCGCAGTCCTACACTCCATCAGTACCAACCTATAAACATCGGTCACGAACTTGTTCATACTAGTCTGGGTGTCAGAAATCAAATCAGGAGCATACTTTGCCAACTGGTTGAACTTCAAGCAGTACTGCTTAACAGTTATGGAGCCCTGCCTTAAGTTTATAAACTCCTCAATCTTTGCCTCCCTCATCTTAAGCGGAAAGAATATATCCAAGAATGCATCTTAGAACACCTGTCAAGTCATAGAAGTAACATTATCACCTCTACGCTTCCTCCATGATACAACTAGTCATAAGTAATGTCCTTCAGTCTGTAAGACGCTAACTTAACACTTTCTTCCTTTGAAACATACATCATCGTTGTGATCTTTCTCACCTCCTCAAGGTACAACTGTGGGTCCTCATCTACCTTAGACCCTTAAAACTTTTGCAGATTCATCCACAAAATATTATGAATCCTAGCCACAGTTACGTCACCTCCTTACTGATTAGCAACTGTAGCCTAGTTATTAGCCCGAACATTGGTGGTGACTGCTTGGGCTAACGCCTGAAAGGCCGCATAAAACTTGGCATGAGACATAGTATTATTTAAAGGATCAACAGGTGGGGGTTGCTCATCATCGTTTCTATGCACATTCACTTTTCGGTGAGGAATTTTATGAAATAGAAGAGCACGAATTATTAGATGAGAGCAACAACTATAGGCATGATATATTCTTAAAGAAGAACAAGTGTTTCCTAAAATGTCTCATAGCCTTTTACTCATAGATGTGGTGTGCTATACACCGATGATCAAGACTCTACTTATCGCGGCTTGTTAGACTCCCTAGGACTCCCTAAAACCTTAGGCTCTGATACCAAGTTTGTAACAACCCAAAATTGCCTCCCGAGACGTCACACGGTGCTTACGACTACAAGTAACCCCAAGTTAACCCTTTAAGCCTGTTTTTACTAATAACACTCATTTTAAGATATAATTATTCAAATACTAGCATAGTCATATCATATAAAGGGAGACACAGAGAAAATACTCGATCCAAATAACTATAATACTTGAATTCTCAACACAATCACAATCTGATAAATAGTGTAACAAAGACTCTTCTAATCTATGAACTAGAGAGCTATTGAGATAAGTGCCCAACTGACTCAAAATGAATTGAAAGTAAAAACATAGTCTCTCAAATACAAAAATGTTTGAAGATAGGTCCTCAAACCATAAGGGTTCACCACTATAGAATTGTAGACAGAGGTAATCAAAAGTCACTAACGAGGCTGGGACTGAGCACCTGAACCTACATTGTAAGACAATGTAGCACATACACGTATATATGGATCATCACTTAGGAATGTACCGAGTATATGGGGGTGTATGCATTTATATAAAACAACATGAATACTTTTTAATCAAATCATGCATACAACAAGTAATGACTCACATGGCTCGAATAAGTATAAAATGTAAAGCTCATAAATCATGTAGATTGGAGCATGTAACACAAATCTCATGAGTCATCATAGTTTAAATTTGAAATCGGTAGTCTTCTCTTATTCTAATTAACCATAAGCAAAAGGAAACTTTAAACAATATTTTCAACTCATTCATATGTCTCATGGAGAGTAAAACATCTTTAATTCTCAAGAACTCATAACTCTTTTGAACTCAAGTATTTGAAATTCAGAATCATATAACTTTGAAACATACTTGAAGGAATTTCATTCACTTAAGGAAAATATCTTATTTCAAGCTTTAGGAAAAATACTTATATCAAGGGAAAATACTTTAGTCTTAGGGAGCGAATCTGCAACTTTACTATTTGGAAAAATAGCTTGTATCAAGGGAGGTTCTCTTAACGATATAAAACATGCGAGCTACAAGGAGTCCAACATTTTATCCTCTTAAGGAAGAGACCCCACATTGGGGAGGAGCGTTATACTCTTGCTAGGAAGTATAACCTTAATTCAGTGATCACTTATCTTAGCCCCAAGCCCAATATCTCAGCCTTAGGCCTAAAAATCATCTCGGCCACAAGCCTAACCTATGATGGTACATAGTTTTAGGGTAAGAAACCATAGTAACTTACCCAACTCGGTGCTAAATAGTACTCCCTTAGATTATTTCACTTATCTCTTGAAAATCCACTTTAGAATAATCTGATGGTTCAATAAGAACCCAATAATCAAATCTGTAATCTCATGTAGTGAAGTGGATTTCAAAACTCCATGACCATTAGGTCAAAAAATTTCTCAATAATCTTATAATACTCAAATCATGGATCCTTATAGCATAAGAGTACATAAAATTGCAAATCTCAAGTAGGGCTCAATAACCCATAATTCATTCTCAAGTTAAAACTCATCAAAAGCATAATAGATAGCATATAGTTTCATAACTCATGTAGAAATCTGGAAATTTCAGCAATTTGTCTCAAAATCTCAACATACTCATATACTTTAATATATCAAACATTTCAACTATTAACTTCTCAAAGATTAAAATCGTGGGGTATAGGTCCAGCTGTAATTTCTCAAGAAAAAGATGTGAAAATCATGTCATTAGACTCTCAATTTATGGGAAACATCAAAATATTACAGTTAATAATAATGGGTGAAAGACCCTAATTCAAATTCATGTAAAATCTCATAGATTGCAAAAAATCATAGTTTAGATAAACCTTTGGGCACAAGGATGAAAGGATTATCATTGTTCAAAACCCCACATACCTTTGATTATGAAATTGGATGTACGAGATTTCTCTAAACTCTTCTTCCTACTCTTGAGATTGAGTTCTTGCAACCTTTGAACTTGGGAAACTCAAATCTCAACTCAATTTATAGAATCCATGATGAGTTCTTGGATTTCTTGGAGAAGGGTTTCAGATTTGCCCTTAAGGGAGAAAACTTAGCCTTTGGATATTTTGGGAGATAATGAGGCTATCAAGTTCATTTGGAATATATCTGAGTGTTAAAAAGGAAAAGACCCAGAAGCTATTTTTAAAAAGAACTTAAAAATACTGAATGGGGGCTGCAATGGTTCGTGGCTAGACTGATGGTCCATCGGGTCGTCCACCAAACACTGGTAAAAAGAACATACTGCCTCGGTGTGATGGTAGAAGAGACGGTTCGTAGCCCAGCTTGATGGTCCGTTGGATTATCTATCACACATTATCCAGGATGAGGTCACACTTTTTGAGCGTGACGGTACCAGCAACGATCCATCGTAGCCTTGACGGTCTTTCATGTTGTCTATCACACTTGGGCTAGAAAAAAGAGTTACTTTCTTGGTTGCAACAGGCCGAGCGACTGTCCGTTGCAGACTCAACGGTCCATCGGATCGTCTGTCACACCTGGGTGGTTCTGATAACTCTTAGTAAAATGATCATAACTTCTCACCCCGATATTGGAATTGGATGAAATTGGTATCATTTGAAAGATAATTCAATTCTCTACATGACAACAAGTCAAATTTAAGAAATTCTTTATGGTTTAAACACCAATAACTTGGGAAGTCATTTCTCAAATTTTTAGGGCCGGAATTACACTTCGCTTGACACGCTCTAAGGTTCAAACTACGAGGGAACTTTGTGGGGTATTACATTTATGATCCTTTAGGATTATGAGCACCATTTGGCATTCCGATTCTAGAAAATTGGGATGTGACAGTGGCTTTATACAGAAAGTCATGTGATGGATTTCATTATTCATTCTATTCATAGGATTGCATTGTATACTCATATGCATCTTTCATAATTTTTATAGTTTCCTTGATTTGTGTTTAGTTTTAGTATGTTCTTCATATATATCTATATTGTTTTCTTTTTTTTATATATAAAAACTATTAATAGAGGTTATATGAGTTACCATTTGGAACTTTTTGCTTGTAGGTCATATGCTCATAGTGTCAAGTTACTTACTTTATTTTCTGCTTTGCTTAATCGGCCTATGATACCTACTTAGTACAAGTGGACCGTACTCACCCCTATTGTGACCCTTCACTTTAGATCCTAGTTTGAGTATAATGCACAAACAGTGAGTTCTTAGTATTGAGTCGGTGATCTTCCAAGGTACTGGTGTGCTTTAGAGTTTAGAGTTTCTTCACAAACTTTATCTTACCCTTTTTATGTCGTTATTTTGATTTCTTAGAGACAAATATGTATGCTTCAAAATTAGTACTTTTAGATGCTCTTAGACTATGATGCTAGGGTTTAGGGATTTATGAGATTTCTTTCATATTTAATTATGTCTTGTATTAGACCAACTTTTCTATCAAAGTCTTACGTTACCAGTATATTATTTGTTTGAGATTTTCTTTTATTTTGGGAATTAGCTTAGTTATCATGGCCTCATTTTTTGGTCATGACAAATTGGTATCAGAGCAACCAAGTTCACCAATCTTATAAATATAAGAGTGAGATATCTAGTATAGTCTCATGGATCAGTATGTAGACATCTGTATCTGTATTTAAGAGGCTATATGATATCTTTATGAAAAAATTCTCTTTTTTTATTCTATATTATGAGAGTTGTTCATACCCAGCGTTCTAATTTTTATTCTATTCTTTTCTACGTAGATGGTGAAGATTAGGTTAAGAGAGGATAGAGATGATGAAATGGCACTTGACATGAGAGCTTTGATTCGAGGATGTACGGGTCAAAGTTAAATCAGAGGTAGATGATGGGCATGAGAAGCTACCCTATCTAGAAGATGTTCTTGGAAGGCCTCTCTTGAGCTTGAGGTTATGTATTCTAAGGATAATTATAAGGTAGGGGATGCATGGCCAGCTTAGGTCCCATAAAGTTCAGTTGTGACCCAGTGCTTCAAGGCCTTTTGGTTCATCTCTTGGCCTTGAGTGTACCTAGTATTATTCAAACTTTAGTGATATTCCACCACCAGTGCTAGCACCTGCTTATGATATTCTTATTTTTGAGGAACAAGCATTATTTATGGTACCTTATGTGGATTCTTTGCCTGCCAAAATCAGTGTTCCTATGGTTGCATCAGATAAAATTATGTCTTCTAGTGATCAGAAGAGAAGTGACAGGTTTATTCTCTTAGATCCGCCAAAGTTTATTAGAGCTATTGGTGAGGATGACTATTATTTTATGATTGATTACAAGGAAAAGTTATGTAATCTTAGATCCCTCGAGTCTCATGGAGTTTTTTATACTACTTATTAATTAATCAATATGACAAGGGATTGGTAGAGGTCTTGTGTTAGTTGTAGGACTTTAGGTTTGCCTACTATGACTTGGATTAGTTCTTTGAGTCCTTCTAGGAGAGTTTTTCACTATATATCTTAAGAGAATAGAAATGTGATTATTTTAATCATTTTGAGTAGGGCGCCATGACTATTGCAGAGTATGAACCTTGTTTTCACACCTTATCTAGATACTCAGCCTCTAGCATATTCTCTGGGTCTAAGAGGATTTAAAAGTTTATTAAGGGGTTAGATAGTAAATTCTATTTGGCTATAGCCTAAATGGTAGTTTCAAAGGCTTATTTTAATAGTATTATTGATCAGTCCAAAAATACCAAGTCTATTATCCAGGCTATTCAGTGAGGCACCAAGAAGGTACATCATAATAGTGAGTTTGGTGCACATACCTACCGAGGAAGAGACTTCTCTAGTAGAGGTTTCCATAGTTAAACTGATAGTTGGTACAAGATGTATTACAGGGTTTATATGGTAAGGCTTCAGGTTCTATGCCTTCTAGTATCCAAGTGTCAGGTCATGCAGTTGGAGGATTCTTCATGCCTAGGTGATTGTTCATGTTCATACTCACTTTCTCATATTGAGAAAGCCCACAGGGGATGTTTTATATGTCATAGTTTGTCCATGTGACAAAGGATTTCCCTTGATGCGTATATGGATCCACTTAGTAGGGTTCTTAGCTTTGTCTTTGCCATACATATATTTATATAGTAATAGGTTGTTCACATAGTCGTACTAGAGGTATCAGTAGTGCTAGATGTGATATAGGTAAAAGTAGGGGAGCTAGTAGAGGTAGTAATATGATTACTTAGTCCTAGAGTAGACATGGTCAGTGTTATGCAATATCAAAGAGGCTCGAGATAGAGGCTTCTGATGTAATTATTATAGGTATCTTTTGAGTTATCTATAGATCAATTTCCATTCTATTAGATCATGGGTCTACATTTTCCTATGTGTCAAGATATTTTTCTTCTAGTTTTGATGTTGGATATAAGCCTCTTGCTATACCTTTTCATATTTCTATCCTAGTAGAGCCTTCTTTAGTAGTACATTAGGTGTACCAATCTTGTATTGTTACTCTTTTGGGTTGTGAGACTTTGGTAGACTTATTTATCTTAGATATGGTTGATTTTAATGTTATGTTTGGTATGGATTTGTTAGCTCCTTGTGATGCTATTTTGACTATTATCCCAAGATCATGATCGTAGCTACACTAGGTGTGTCAAGGTTAGCTTGGAAGGGTTTGCCTAATTTGGGTCCAAAGGGTGTTATATCTTTTCAACATGCTTATCACATGATAAAGAGAAGGTGTTTGTCATATTTGGTTCATTTCTATGATTCCAATGTTGCATCACTGCCTTGTATGAATTTTATTATGGTTGTTCACTAGTTCATGAATGTGTTTTTTATGGATTTGCAAGGTATTTCCCTAAATTGTGATATTTATTTGGCTATTGATATGGAGCAAGGTACCAAGACTATTTTGATCCTTCTTTATCGAATGGATCTAACAGAGTTAAAGGAATTAAAAGAACAGTTTAATGATTTATTAGGTAAAGGATTCATTAGACCTAGTGTATATTCGTGGGGCACTTCAACTTGCTCGTGAAGAAAAAAGGTGGTTCTATACATATGTATAATGATTATATGTAATTGAACAAAGTGACAGTTAAGGACAAGAATTCTCTTCGTCGCAACATTTATGATATCCTTTACCAACTTTAAGGTGTTTTTGTGTTTTCAAAGATTGATTTGATTTGGGTTTCACAACTAAACAATTAGAGCTTCAGATGTTTCAAAGATGACTTCTTGGACTCGATATGGTCATTATGAGTGTATGGTTGTGCCTTTTTGAGTGACCAATGCCTCTGCAACATTTATAGTGTTAATGAAATAGGTATTTTGACCATTTTTGGACTCCATGTTGGTTTATTCCATGAATAAGGCCAACTATGTAAAACATTTCATTATTGAACTTCAGAGACTGCTCGATCAGAAGTTGTATGCCAAGTTTTCTAAGTGTGAGTTTTGGTTGGATTCTAACTCTTTGTTGTGTCATGTCATAACCAAGGATGGTATTATGGTTGATCCGACCAAGGTAGTGGTGTCTCATGGTTGACCTGAGTTTGTGGTTCGATTCTGTCTCTTTCTTAGTTCGATGAGTTATTATTTCTATTTTATATATGGTTTCTCATCTATTAAGACTTCTTTGATCAAGTTGACTCTAAAAAGGTGTTATTTTAATGGTTAGATACATGTGAGAAGACCTTTTAAAAGATAAAAATACTGTTGACTTTATCTTCTATTTTGACTTTACCCAAGAAGGGTGTGAGTTTTATCGTGTTTTGTGATGCTTCTGGTGTTGGTTTGGATATGGTATTGATATAGGAGGGTAAGGTAATTGTTTGTGCCTTTCGCCAATTGAAACCTCATGAGAGAAATTACTCGACCCATGATTGGGAGTTAGTAGCCATAATATTTGTGTTGAAGTTATGGTGTTATTACTTGTATGGTGTTCCTTGTTAGATTTTATTGGACCATCAGAGCATTAAGTATTTTTTCAGTTAGCAAGATATTAATATGAATCAGTGGTGTTGGCCTGAGTTCTTAAGGATTATAACCTCACTATTTTATATAATATGAGCATGAAAAGTGTGGTTGCAAATGCCTTGAGCCAGAAGTCAACTAGTATAGGGAGTTTAGCTCATCTATTGACCTAGGAAAGGACAGTAACCATGGAGGTTTTGTCTTAGGATAACCAAAGGTTAGGCATGATATTTATACACCCAGATATATTTTAGCCTTTGTTTATGCTATATCTTTCTTAATGTAGCAAATTCAAGCTCACCATTTAATAATTACAGTTTGAGGGTGATACAAGATAAGGTGTTGAATTGCGATGATAAAAAACATCTCTCTATTTTTATGGTGTTTTGAGGATCGGGAGCGGAGTTTGTATGCCGAGAGTTGGTTGATGGGTAAGATTGATTTTGGAAAAGGCTCATTGTTTCAAATATTGTAACTATCGAGGGGTGAATAAGATGTATCACTACTTCAATCACCTTTACTAGTTGGATGGTATGAAGAAATATGTCGTAGACTTTGTAGCTCATTACTTATGTTGTCAGCAAGTGAAGGCTGAACATCAGAGATTAGGTGGTTTGCTTCAGAGATTACCTATTTTGAAGTGTAAATGGGAGTGAATCACAATAGACTTCATGAGTTGGCTACCTTATACTTTTTATTGTTCTGACAACATTTGGGTCATCATGGATTAGTGGTACCTATTCAGATCTCCATTACTGTTGAGAGGGTAGATCATATTTATGATCATGATATAGTTATCTTCATGGGGTACCCATGTAAATTACCTCGGATAGAGTCTCAGTGTTCAATTATAGTTTTTGGTAGACTTTTTAGGAGGATTTGGTTACTAAGGTTGACCTTAGAACAATGGTCCCACCCCAAAAGAATAGTCAGTTGGACCAAACTATTTAAGTTGTTGTTGATATGCTCCATGCATGTGTTATGTACTATAGAGGTTAGTGGAAGTAGTATTTTTCCTTAGAGAAGTTTGCTTATAGTAATAGCTACTATTCGAATATTGAGATGACATTATAAGAGGATTTAATGGCATACATTGTCGATTTCCTATTGGCTGGTTTGAAACTTCATAGGTTAGAACCTGTGGTACCTATTTGCTTCTTGAGTTTTTTGTCAGGGTTTGAGTAATACAGTATAGGCTTTAGAGCAACCGAAAAAGTCAAAAGAGTTATGCAAACCATAGGATTTATGCCTTAAAGTTTTGTATTAGTGATTGAGTCTTCCTATTTGTGTCACACATAAAGGGCACAATGAGGTTTGGGATAAAGGGCAAGCTTAGCATTAAGTATATTGTACTATTTAAGATTCCTTGGACCTTTAGGAAGGTTGCTTATAAGTTGGCCTTGCCTCCTAAATGTTTAGTCATTCATCTAATTTTTTATGTATCTAAGCTTCAACACTATAATTTGGATGAGTCTCAGGTGACACATTAGGACTCAGTTTAGTTATATAAGAGGTTAACCAGGGTAGAAGAGACAGTGTCATTTTTATCCAGAAATATTAGATGGTTATGTTCTAAGGACATTTCTTTGGTCAAGGTCTAGTGGAGACACGTACTATAGAGGAGCTACTAGGGAGGTCAAGTTCGACAAACATATTAGTTAACCACGGTTTAGTGTTAATTCAGGTATTTGCTTTGCTTTTTGTTCGAGGGTGAACTAGTGTCTTATGGTAGATGATGCAATGACTTTACTTGTAAAAAGTTGTTTTATGTGTTTTTACCATTTCTCCCTTCCCTATAGTTTCTATATGTTGATTTTAGTGGTGTAGGGTTTATTTGCATAGTTCCTGATGCAATCTGGAGTAATTTTGAAGAGTTAGTGGGTTTTTAGAGGCTTACAATCCATATAGCTGAATTTGGCTAACTTTTACTGCTGTAAGTGTCGGATAGCGAGATGGACTATTCCATTAGGTCTAGAACTTCAAAAATAGCCTCGTATCATATATAGTTTTCTTATGTTGGTTCTAAATGAATCTCGAGGATCTGTTTAGAGGTTTTGGAAATCATGCAATTCAATGGGTTTGCTGAATATAATGTAGGTGTAAAACCTTCTTTACGAATGCATTCCTTTAGCTGTAAATAGGGAGAAGAAACTAATACTTCTTCCAGATCGATATGGTGGTGGCCACGATCATGAAGGTTAGTCAAGTACAGTCGGGTTTTCTCCTTTGCAAATGTGAAAAGGTTGTCATGAACGCGATAGTTTTGGTCATGGACCTTTGTGAACGTGGAACCTTGGTTACGAACACAAAGACAAATTTAATTTGATTTCCAATATATACCTTTATGAAGGGGAAGGGTGATCGTGCTCGTGAGGCACTGTTGACTGAACAGTATAAAAAACCATAAAAATCACAAATTCCACCTATTTTGGACTTCAAACTTTGGATTTTGGGAAATATCTTAATGTTTTATCACCATTCTTTCTTGGGTAAACTCTTAAATCATATTCGTATTATTTTCCATTAAATACACACAAAAATATCTTTCGATCATGATTTGAAAATTTGAATTTTAAAGTTTTACTATTAAGGCTTTAAAATGATTTTTCTTCTATTTGAATGTCATTTTACGTTCATTTTTATGTGAATTTTCAACTATATACTCCTATAAACATAGGTAAAGTGTTTTTAAAGCAATATTCCAGTATTTACCCCTCCATTTTGAACTCGTTTTTTAATCCATTTCGGACCTAGTTCAAATATAGGCAATACGAGTATCATTAGCTAATTTTAATGTTTAGATGCTTTTTTTGAATGTTGTTTGATTCAGAGGCTGTTCATAAGGGTAAAACTCTATTAAGAAGCACTTTAAGATGGGATTTTATTGTTTTAATATAGGTTATAACTTAACTTCTTTCATATTGAGCTGGGTAGTTAATAAATATGTAAGTTATGCTATGGGTTGGAATATTAACATGGGCTTTATATTTTAAGATTATTATTATGTTTTGTGCCTATGTAGGGGCTTAAATGCTTTTGTTGTTGATTTTTTATATCTGATATTTTGTGCTATCGTGTGGGGGCTTTATTTGATATCATTGGCCTTCTCAGTGTATTTAAACGCGAGCCACCATTTGGGACTTTGTTACTTGCATGTCATGTACTCAAAGTGTTACTTTGCTTACCTTTTTTTAATTTTCTCAGTCGGCTTATGATACCTACTGAGTACAAGTGGACTATACTCACCCTATCATGCCATTTGGGAGAAGATATCAGGTTGAGTACGACACATGAAGGCTTAGTTCATGATAGTAAGATGGTGATCTTTTGAGCTGCTGGAGTGCTCTAGTGTTCAAAGTTGCTTCTCGGACTTCATCTTACCCTATTTATGTCTTTATTTTGATTATTTTGAAATAAATATTTATCTTTCAGGTTTAGTATATCTTAGAAGATCTTACACTATGACACTATGTTTTTGGGGATTTGTGAGATTCTGTAGACTTTTATATTTACTTATGTCTTGTACTGGCTCCACATTGCTCTAGAGTCTCACCTTACCAATATTTTGTTATGTTTGAGTTTTTCCTTAAATTTTAGGCATGGGCTTACTTATCAAGGCATAGCTACAATAAGTATCACCATGACCATATTTTTTGGTCATCACATATTCGTTGGAGACATCCATAGTGAAAGTTGTCACTTAATTTGATGAACTTTTACATATTTTTGTATAGGTCTTCATGTAGTTTACCCTGGTACTGGGACATATTTGTACAAATCGCACCATGCCTTCTTTATGCTCAAAATTCACAGTGATATTTCACATAACTATAACCTGTGATGCATTTTGTTTGTTTGGCCTTGTAACATTTAACATAGAAACATGGAAAGCAGTAGGTGGATGAACAACAAGCCTACTTTATATGTATTAGGGGAGTTCAATTTATCATCAATTTCTCTCAACTCTCTGAGAGTATGTTCAAGTTTTGCGTCTATGGGATTCAAGGTTTTTTCTTGACTTTTGTTATTGAAAGAACTATAACATCCCTTATTGTGATTAACGTTTCTATATTTAATCATTTTTCCCTTCCCCATGGTTGCTTTATATCGTTGATGAGTTGTGGGGATTGTTGGCATAGTCTCTAAAGTGCTTTGTTATGTGAAGTGAGGTTTTGAGTAGCCTTTAAAGTGATATATTTGTATTTGGTAAACATTTTGTGATCCAAGCTTTGGATGATTATTCTTTAGTTCTATTAGATCAAAAATATTTATTTTGGATTAGTAACATGGTTGGTTCAGGTTCCAAGGCTATATTTTGAGTTCTATATGTTTGGAAGAGAAATATTTCCTTTGTCCTGTAAGTGAAATATTACTCTATAGGTTAAATATAGAACTCAACCAAGAAGTCTAACACCTTTAAAAGAAGTATAACACGATCACAGCCAAATGTAGAAGTCAACCATGGTTGGGGTCGATCCCATGATGAATAAGGTTAAGAATGAGGTCAAAGTAAATATTTTCACCTTTTAATCTACAATTTATAGATGAGGGTTCTTAAAGTAATAATTAAATATTTTAATAGTAACAATAATCAAATTATCTGGGTTGTGATTAATAAGAGTGAGACATTAGGACTGTATTCCCCATATTCTCATCACTCTGTAGGTTCTCTATACTAGTGATCTATCCGGTTGCTTTGCACGTAGAATTGATAAGTTAACTTCACCTAAATAATTGTTTCTACCTATTAGATTACTATCACCAATTAACAAAACAAGTTTTATGAGTTTTACAATATAAACCTTATCTTTAATTCTAGATTAGGTTTCCGATGACCACAACTCAAACAAATAGGTAAAAGTTGCTAGACCTAAGTGTCTGTTGTTGATTCCCTTTCCATAATCTATACCTTTATAGGTTAAAGAAAATAAATAATGTAGGAGATTTCAAATGTGTTACACTATTAGAAAGCAATCAAAGCAAAGGGAATAACAATTCATGCACTCACACAAGTTTAAAATCACTATCAACATAAACCCTACATTGTTATTCAATCACGGTTCCATAACCCTAGTTTGGGCTTAGTTATGAACAATTGCAATGGAACAATAAAAGTTTAGAGAAGAAATCATAACCATGTATTTACCAGAAAATAGAATAAACAAAAAATCTCAAATAGGATCAATCTCCAAAATAAATATTCTTAACAAGCCTCAAAATGTTTCATATGAGCTCAGAATCAGTAGTACTATGTTCTCCATCAAATAACACATAACGGAAATATTAATTAATAGATAAGAATCCTATCCTAAACGAAGTTTGAAAGCAGGATTAGTAGTGGTCATGATTCATTGTGTCTTGGCACAACTCATGTCATATGTTAAGGGCACATTGTTCGGTATCCTGCTGGGCTAGTGATGCCTCAGGTGATGACTTGTCAGGTAGTCCAAAAAACTCATTGTCTTATCCATTTCCCCTAGATCCCAATTATTTAACTTTTAGGAACTCTCCTAGCACTTTTTAATAATAGGCGCAAAGGATTCATCATGTATTGTAATGGCTCGTGAAGTACTGTCGACACCCTTGGGTTGCCCTTTTCATACTTTAGCTTCTTATACTCTCTACTACTCTAGGTAAGTCACTATGACCCCTAAACTCTCACGAAAACACATTGGGACGGGTCATTGCCACTAAATTAAAGTTCTATATTTGTGGAACCTTGGTCTTTCTTCTAAGAAGGGGTTAAGGCATCACTCGTTGGGAGATCGGATGAGTCAGGACTAGTCACTTTGCTCCTTCACTTAATTAAATTTATCTTTATTTTATTCATTCACTAACAAAACCTATTTTCAGCAAACACTTAACACATTATATCCACAAATACACACCTAAGTTATTGCATATTTTTCTTCATTTTAAGCGTCAAATGTGTTGTCAAACCATTACACATCAACACCCTTAAAATAGAATGTTTTTATGTCATAAGAAAAATAAAACAAAACAAACACACATGATATTTAACTAAGAGAAAACTAGGAGACCTATGATAGTCATATAATCTGCAGTTATACATGTACTTTATGCATTTTCAACCTCCTACTTTGCAGTCAAAATTAAAACCATTCTGTAAAGATCCTTACTATGACATTACGGGATCACAAAATGGCATCACAATATCAATATAAAACCAAGCATATTTATAAATAACATTGCATAAACAACAAGTTTCTAACAATGAAACCAATACACCCTCAAAACAAAAAAGTCTGATACACTCATAATACAATAATGCATAGGGATTGAGTAGAAATAATTATTGTCACAAAGAAGTTCAAATAGTATGTGGAATGCAATAGGCTTGCCCTTATTTTTTATACATTAGTTTTTTGGACGGTCAAATTAAATCAATATAGGATTTTTATTGGCTTTTAATGTAGGCTTATGGATGGGTATGACTGATATGGCTAATGTGACTCAACTCTCGGTGGCACTACTCTCTTTTTGACTACACTATTTAACACCCATTTTAAAATTTTATCTCCTTTATTTTTTCTCAGTATTCATTTAAAACGTTTCTGTTTCATTTGTTGAATTGTATCAATTTGGCACTTTATTCTTCTCTTTCTATTTTTCTTTTATTTCTTCATACATAGCACAACAGAATCCTTCTTCGATTAGTAACTTCTTCTTTATACCCAATTTCACTTATACACCCATACGGTAGCCAATCTCAACTTAGGCAATTTTTCTAAGTTGATATCCACTGAGTGATTAGGGATAAAACAGGTTCATTGTAATTAAAATGGGATGGTGAATGACTATTCATATAAATGGTCTATTTAGGCTCAAAATGATGATCAATAGAAATCTATTCCATTTTGTAGGTCATTTAGGCTAAAAATTGTCTGTTAAGAAAGGGTCTATGATCCTTTCCTAACCATCCTATAAGCTAGAAAGACTAAATAGGAAAGCCCTAGAGAACACACATCTGGTGAAAAACTTCTATAGAGGGTGGTGGATGCAACTCCTTTTATCTTCTTAATTGTTGTGATCTCAATGGATATCCTAGTATACAATATCGTGGTTCCAATAGTGACTAGTGCACTTACTGATAAATTGGAATTAGTAGTGACGTGTGCACTCAAAGAAACATTTTCACTAGCGATAGTTTGTGCACTCTATTATGAAGATGGAAGTGGTGGTGTCTGACTTGACAATGCTCACTTTCCATTTTCTCATACACAATCTTCTCCTTATAGTACCAATCATGGAGGACTTTAATGCACTCAAAGTATCTCTATAAATCCCTCTCTATCACAAGGCTCCTTTAAACCCCTTAACATTTTTTATTCTCTTGAACAATAGGTTGACTGGTGAAGCACTCAATAACCAGGTCCTCTTCTTGGAACTCTGCCTCAACAACCAACTCAACTAGCATAGGTATTAGATTGGCGACTGATCATACATTGATTTTCTTTACTTCGATCCACAATATCACCATATCCTCATAGCACTTCACTAACTCAAGAATCTTTTACTCATTAATCTATATATTAAAAATAACTAGCCTACTATTTAGGTTCCTAGTATTGGACTGTAGCTCATGGGTAACACAAGGATTCACTTGTCCTAATAATATATTTGATGAGTATCCATATGGGCTTGATTATTCTATTTTTTAGCTAATATCATAGTTATATCCTTTAAAAACTCCTGGGAACTATGTCATGATCTGATTTATAAGTCATGATGGAACCTAATTTATCCTGCTAGTAGGTGAGCTAAACTATAGCCCAGAGTTATAAGCATTGGTCTAATTTAGTAGAAAATGGCCTACAAGTCGTAAATCAATAATTAAATACTTATAATAACATTAAGAGAGCAATGATAGCCTAAAATAATGATAAAGCAACAACAACCATCTCACAACCTAGTAGTGTCGATACACGAGCTACTACAAAAGAAACATTAGTTCTAAAATAGTCAAATACAAATCCATCTCTAATAGTGAATAACTTGACACAGATAATAGAAGGAAAAAAGGATAATTTTTACTCTTAGAGCTCACCGTATAACTGAATTCAACTAAGTACAATCATCACATTTGAGGCTAGTACTCGAATCTGCACTAAAAAGATACAAAAGTGTAGTATGAGTACTAAAAATATGAGCACTCAGTAGGCATCATCAATTGACTAAGATGAATCATTATATGTAAAACCCTGCAAAATTCTCTCATTGTCTGAGCCTTAGAGCATGTTTTGTGAAGCGTAAATCTGGCCCTAAAAGATTGAGAAGTGCTTCCAAAGAGAGACATATTTTAAAGAATGTAGAATTTCCATAATATCAACTTTTATTATGTAGGTAATTGAATAATCTTTCAATCGATACCAATTACATCAAAATACGGCATTGGATGAGGAAGTTATAGCCATTTTACTGAAAGCAGTCGGAACTGCCCAGGTGCGACGGCCATGTTGATGGACCGTCGAGCTTTCGATGGACTGTCACCCAGAATACCACAACCAAGGAAGTGACTGGTCCAAGTACGAAGTCCAGGATGACGGACCATCGCCGCTGAGGCAGTGTGGCCTTATCCTGGTCAACGTGTGATGGACGATCTGAAAGACCATCGAGTTTGTGATGGACCATTGCTGAGACCGTCACATCGAGACAGTGTATTTTTTCTAACTGATGTGCGACAGAGATCCAACGGACCATCATACTAGAGATGGACCATCACTTCGACTGTCGCAGTCCCCGATCAATAATTTTAAGTCAATTTTAAAAGGTCTTTTTAATCTTTTTCCATTGTTTTCAGCCCCTATTTATATATGATCAAGGATCACAACTTCATTCTTCATCTTAAACATCAAAAGCTAGGATTTTTATAAAATCAAAATCCTTCTTTCTTTTCCAAGAGAAAAAAAATCAAGAATCTCCCCAAGAGCCTTCAAGAAAGAGTTTCCTAAGGTATGCAGATGTTGATTCTTGTGTCCCTTTCATCCAAGAAGATCAAGAACCCTTTTAAAAATTTCAAAGATCTTATGTTTATGAGTTTTCATGATTTATGTGAATTGAAATTAGAGTTCATGCTATTGTTGAGTTCTTAATTCATGCTTTATTTATGAGGTTTCAAGCTTTGACCCTAGTATCTGATATTCATGTGATGTTCATGATAAACCCTTTTCAAGTTGCTTGTTAAGTGATGTGTTCATGTAAATTAAGTGAATAAATAGTTGAATAAGCAAAGCATGCTCCCCATATATTTGATAAAATGCTTATATGAAGGAATTAGAGCCATTATAGCATGTTCACTAGAAATCCCCAATTGTGTGCAAGCTCATGCATGCCAAGTGTTTGTTGAAAAGACTTAGTGAATGAATTGTGATATGATAGTATGAAATTCCCCCAATTATGTGCTCTTCGATACATGCTAAGACTTTAATACATGCTAAGTGTTTGATGCAAGAACTTTTTGAATGGAGTATGCGCCAATAGCATGTAACCCTATACTATAACATGTGTTTGATTCCTAAATGCTTGAAGAGATGATTTAGTGATTGTGATGATGAATGAATGTCCATGTCCTTGATTGTTCAAGAATGTTTATGTTTTTAATTTTATGTTATCGAGTTCTGGGGGTATTTTATACCCGACAATTTAGCTGCAGTCTAGAGCCCGTGTCAGTTTTTTTGATAATCTTAGTCAAGCCACGATTCTCAGAACTCAGTGAGTTATAGAACTCTGTACTATCAGACAGATATAAAACTTACAAAATCTCAGAAATCTCAGTATCGCTAGTATTCTAGCCTCAGATTAGTACTTATCTCAAATCTAGTAGTATTCAAATATTTAGTTTGAAACTCAGTATTATGTAGTCAGATAATGAGAGTCAGTAGTACTCTGTCAGATACGGAACCAAGTAAATTCAGCGTAACTTATTCAGATTATTTGAGAAATATGATCAATAACAGGTTCAGCTCAGTTTAAGTTCAGTTAAGAATCTGTTTAGAGTCTTTTAGTTGGGAGTAGGAGCTAGCACCGAGTAAGTGCAGGGATGGAGACTCCTCGTTAGAGAGACAGAGTCATTATGAGCAATCCCTAAATTCCAGAATTGCGTAGCCAGCGCAGGAGCAGGAGTCACCTATTAGAATAAGGCTTGATTAGTACACTGACTTAGGCTTGACTTCCTGTGAAGGTCACCCATTAGAGAGGCTTGACCAGAGTAGAGGTATTTACCCTTGGAATGGTATTGACACCCTTCCAGCTGGGGTTAAAAGTTGGACTCCACCAGTTCAGATTCGGGGCATGTTGGTTAAGCAAGAACTCCCATAGTTGCAGTTTTAGTGTCAATTTTTTGAGTAGAACTCAGAAATCTAGACTATCAGATACAGTCACCTATCTCAGTAAGGAACTCAGATAGTTCTATAGATTCATGGACCACACGCTAGATAGTCCTGGTCCCTCATAAAGGTATTCAGTATCAGTATTATCAGATTCAGAGATCATCCATTAGATAGGCTTGATCTCAGTCTCAAATTTAGTTGAGTAATCTTATTATGAGATCCATAGATCACCCATTAGATAGGATTGATCTTAGTCTCAGATTCAGTTAAGTTATATTATTAATAGATCTAGAGATCACCCGTTGGATAGGCTTGATCTCATTCTCAGATTCAGTTGAGTAATCTTATTATCAGATCCATAGATCACCCGTTAGATAGGCTTGATCTCAGTCTCAGATTCAGTTGAGTAATCTCATTATCAGATCCAGAGATCACCCGTTAGATAGGCTTGATCTCACTCTCAAATTCAGTTGAGTATTCTTATGATCAGATCCAGAGATACACGTTAGATATGCCTGATCTCATTCTCAGATACAGTTGATTATTCTCATTATCAGATTTAAAGATCTTCTGCTAGATAGGTTAAATCTTAGACATAATTATTTCTTATCATTGATAGTAGATTCAGGGATACTCCATTAGAGAGGTTTGTTATTAGATTCAATCAGTCGAGAGTAGTATGCTCAGCGTTCAGTTATTGATATAAGTAGATTTAGTTAATCAGTTTCAGTATCATTAGTTTCTGAGATCACTCATTAGATAGGACTAATCTCAACCTCAGTATTCAGTTATTCAATATCTCAGTATCATTAGTGAGTTTAGATGACAGTAAAGTAGTATCCGAGTTTCAGTATTTAGAGTCATGATGATTTCAGTTATGGTTTGTGCATTCATGTATATGTCCTCATTCAATACTCTCATGATTATTCAGTTAAGTAATTGTTCATGCATAAGCCCTTATATTTAGCTTTACCTCATCTTCATACTCAGTACATTTCCACGTACTGATGCATTTATGCTATGGTGTTTTGTTTTACACCATAGGTTCAGAGGAACGAGATCTAGAGTACCCTTAGCAGCTCAGTCCCGATAAGCAACAATAGATGTAGCAGTGAGTCCTCTTTATTTAAGGATGATCCTTATTTTACTATCGCATCAGATTTAGTTATTTTCAGTAGACGAAGTTAGTTAGGGAGATGTACCATCAACTCCACTATTCAGATAGTTTAGAGGTTTTTCCGACAAATGTATCAGTATTTAGTTTTCAGTTTTGAGTATTTTTAGATGTTTTGAACCTTATGGCCAATTTCTGCATTTATTATCTATATTATGTAGTGCTCAGGTATAGATATCAGTAGAGACTTAGCTTGTGGTCCATCGGGATCATGAGCAACGTGTGACATTCCGATTCTAGAAAATGTGTCGTTACATTATATAAATACAATAAAGAGCAAGATAAATAAGCTAAGTGAAGGGAAAAGGGAAATCTTGAAATAAGCTCCAACACTACAAATAAATAACCAAAATATACATAAAATGAAAGAAAGCATAAGTATTAATATAAGAATGCCCCTCTTAAGTCAGTAATTATAGCAAAATAAATAACCCAATGCAAGCCCCCATAAGCTAGGATGGTTCATTCAAAGAAAGTAAATAATTACAGATCCATAAATTCACAAAATACCAACCAATGCCATGAATCATGCATATCGTATCATATCATAAATGAATTCTCAAGGTCGGACTAGAATCAGAACTTTGTAACATTATCATCATTTGCTAGACTTGAATCGGAACTCTTGTTATCAATATCATCATTAATTGTTGAACTTGAACTAGAACTTAATATAAATAAATCACTAGGTTTTGTCAAAAATTAGCACCAACTAAAAAGTAACAAACCAACCTAATCATTAAGTATCTATTCTCGTAAAGTTCCTAAAAATATCATTTTAATGAATATAACATGCGTATAGAAGTTTAACAAAGATAACACAAATCTTTACCTAAGGTGGGCCGGTGGTGCCCAATTCTAATCCCTAAAATCCATACTAAAGAAATTTCTACCCCGAACTAGGATAAGGTATCAAAATTTACTTCTAGATTTTAAATAAGCCATAGTTATCCCTAAGATATAAATTCTACCTAAAGCATGAGAAACTAAGTCAATTTCATTTAAATTACAGTTCCTTAATAGGAGAGATGATCGAAATAAAACTTATCATATCAATCATACCTCCAATACCTATATTCTATGCCATTTCTTGCATAGTATAATAATTATAACTTGAATAAGCTCAATCTATTGAGAAGGTAAATCTTGCCTAATAGGATTCTAAATAAAGGCTTGAAGAATTCGATAAACTGATGATTTACCTTTTCGAGAAGCTTTCAAAATATGCTATACAGTCAAAATCACAATCTACTAATCCAAAAAAGAACAATGATAGCCATATTGACCTTTTATTCTTAAAGTCAAAAATTATATAAAAATCCTATATGGGGCCTACATATGGAAACACACTTTTAAAACTGACAATATGTTCCTCTATGGTCAAGGAAAATTTATCCTAAAAATGGGTTAATTTTGAGCTCTAGTGGAGCTACAATCAACCCACCAATATTCTTGGGAAAAAAAGATGAAGGATTTAATCATGAATTTGCTGAAAGCTTATCAAGAATTCATAGAAGAAATTCATAATTTAAGTTCACAAATGATTCAAAATCACCCACCAATAATTCTCTCAAGTTTTCACACTTTTTAAGGTTCTATACTCTTGAAAATGGGGGAAAATGAATGAAAAATTAGAGAAATTAGGCTAAGTGGGGGTATATATAATATTCCTAAGTGTCTAAGTATCTCTTAAGAAAACAATGGGTCACCTAAACAATAGTCGCTTAAGAGACAAAGTATCAATTTAGTGACACTTTCCTGGTCTACATAATGTCACTTAAGCAACCTTTGGCCGCTTAAGCGGCCATTGCTTAAGAGCCAAATACATCGCTTAAGCAATTCCTGCCAAGCAATGTGAAGATTCTTAAGTGATTGGATGGTAGTTTATGCAACCATCGCTTATGCAAGATAATAGGTGGTTAAGTTATGCAAAGCATGCTTTACAATAAATTTTGAAGTTTCAGACTCAATGGCCCAGTCAAAATTTCCATCTGAGGTTATTTTGAGCAAATATGGGTCCCACACCCCTGTTCTATTTTTATTAACTTCTAGACAATTGCCAAAAATGAGTCTGAAAGACTTGGGACACAAACAAAGTATTCACCTAGACTAAAATCTATGTTTTGGAGTTGTTGGAACTATCAAAATTATCATATAAAGTTTTTGCATAAAGTTTTTGCCCGGTAGCCAATTTGAACAAAGGAAGATTTCAAAATAGGGAATTGGCTATAAAACTCAATGAACCAAAATAGAAACTGAAGAGAGAAATCCCTTAAGAATCACATGGTGAATCCCTCACCATTAATTGGAAGAGCCAATATAGAAAGTAAAGTGAGAAATCCCTTGAGCTTCATAAAAATTGACTCACACTCCTCTAACCATAAAAAAAGAAACCTTATTGTAAGTCATTCTAGTGATCACCACTGCAATAGTAGCAAAACTCTCAATGAACCATCTACAGTAACTGACCAAACCAATGAATCTATGATCCTCAAATAGAGATGTAGGGCTAACCAAATCATGAATAGCCTCAATATTCACTAGATCCACCATAATTTCCTCCTTAGAAACCAAATGTCAGAGAAATGTCACTGACTCAAGATAAAACTCACACTTAGAGAAAGCCTATGGTCACTCAAAGTCTGGAGAACAATTCTCAAATGCTTTATACTTTCCTCTCCATTCCTCGAATATACAAGGATGTCATCAATAAACATAATCACAAATGAATCTAAATAAAATCTGAACATATATTTTATTAAATTCCTATACATAATTGGGAATTAACCGTAGTGACCTTACCGGGCCATAAAGATTGTTCTTAGGATATCCTTAGCCAAAATCCTCAACTGATTGTAATCCAAGCTCAAATAAATCTTAGAAAACCCAACTGCAGCTTGAAGTTGGTCAAACAAATCATCAATATCAGGAACAGGGTACCAATTCTTCATCGTCACCTTATTAAGCTGACTGTAATTAATAAAATATGCATGGAACTATCTTTATTCTTCACGAACAAGGAAAGAGCTCCTCAAGGAGATACGCTCGGTCTAAGGGAAACTTACCCAAAAGAATCTAATTCTAGGAATTCAAATACTTAAGCTTGGCAAGAACCATATTTTTAGGGGCCATATAAATAGGTTAGGTTCCCGACTTAAGATAGGTCATAAACTAGATATATCGTTCAGGAGAAAGACTAGGTAGATAGGTAGGGAAAACATCTGAAAACTCACAAAATATAGGAGCAAAGTTAAGTTATGGACTTTCCATACTAGCATAAATAATATAAGTAATAAAAGACTTACAACGACTAAAAATAAGTCTCCTAGCCCGAATATAACAAATAATTATTGTCATCTTACATCTAATATCTCCCTTCCATACAACTAGGGTATGAAAAGTATGGCTAAGATAATGGTCTTTGCAAAATAATCTAAGACTGCATAATAGTGGGATAACTAGGCTATGCCAATAATCACATTAAAACCCACCATATCTAACATAATAAGATCATCTTAGGTATTAAACTAAGGAACAATCATAACATATAATCTATAAACCTGATCCACTGATAAAGAATCACCCATAAGAGAAGATACCCATAATCAGACAGATAAGGAATCCTATGATAACTATAACCGGTGGGCATAATAAGAAGACACATAAGAATACGTGGATCCCAGATCAAATAAAGTAAAAATCAACTGATGGCACACTATGATAATATATTTAATGAGTGAGTTCAAATATTTAGCCTCGGGTATAGCAGGTTTGGCATACAACTAACCACGCTTGACACCTGGTTGGGCTCTAATTGATCTCTTATTCTACCTGCGTGAGAAGCCCTACGAGCACCCTGGACCAAGAAAACTATTCACACCATCTCTAGCTTGGGGATGTACTCCCTCATAAATAAAAAAACTCTAAGCTTAAGGAACCATCGCTCTATGATTGGGGCACTCTCCAGAAAAATAGCCAAAATCCTCAGAACCATAAAATGACCCACGCGTTTAATTAAAACCAAGACATTCGGCTGACCTAGAATAACCACCACAACTAGAATAACCAGAAAATGAATTGAAACACAATGGGTTTTGATCCTAGGAAAATTTCCTGAGGTTGAGATTCTGGGCATTATACGATTGGGGGTACTTCTCATATTATAGTGTACAACCTAGGTCCCTCAGCTCATATATTGATCATTGAGGTTCATTTGGTTTTTATCAAAGGTATTAATGGATATCATACTAGTCATATGTTTGGGTACTAGAAGTTTAGTACCAGCGGTATGATGTCTAATGTCTAGCCTAGATGATTCTATTCTACCTAAGATACGGTTCTAGGGTACTTTTCATATGCTCGGGTATGAGTCTACCTTTTTGGTCGTATGTTGGTCAGTGTTGGAGACCAAGTTGCTTCCTAGGGTACGAGTGGTAGGTACCAATCATATGTTACGGTATAATTTGGGAGGGGTGTAGTCATACCCTCCTATGGGAATTTGTACAGTTTAAGTTGGGGGAATTCTAGACATTTCCCATCTTAACACCATATGACCCTATACTTAAAAGACTTTTGGGACATCATTTACCCTATTATTCTAAATGAAAACACTAGAAACACTCTCAAATCTCTCTCAAGATCATAGGTTAAGAAGAGGTTAGGGTTCCTTTTAAAATGGTTAATTAAAGCTCTCAAGGGTGGTTTATCTCCATAATCTTGGGTATCTAAGGCATATTACTCCTTTCTCATAGTTAGTTCAACCAAATTCATGTTTTAATGAATGGTTTTCATGATTGAATTATGGATATTATTTGGTGTTGAATTATATGTTGGTAGTTTTGGTTGTTAATGTATGAATATTGTTTTACCATGTTTTATTTATGGTTTTTCATGTTATAATGATTGTTTGAACTTGTGGTTGCATGGTAATGGTCAATTGATACTTGGTTTTGGTTTTGGAAACTATATGCCCTAAATATATCTGATTAAATTCCTATAAGAATGATTTTTTTACATAGTTAGACTTTTATTTAAAAACTTGCATTGCCTGAATTTGTAATGGAAATTAAAGTTGGTTTGGATGGTTTAAATTGTTAAATAGTAAGACCTTGGTAACTATGGATTTTGTTTTAAAGAAAAACCTTGTGGGGTACATAAGAATCCTTTAAGTTATTTTAATAATGGAAACTATGGTGTACATGGGAATACCTTAAGTATTGGCTAATGACATTACTTGAAAGGCATAGTTGGTATGAAAATACAACTATATAATGCCTTTGTAATTAACTTTGGAATTGGTGGTTAGGTTATGTACTAAAGGTTTTAATCGAGCAATAATCGTTGGTGGTGATTGCTAACTGTAAAGGTGTTAGTCATAAGGACGAACACTGGAAACTCATGTTTGCCAACATAAGGGTTGATCATAGTGACCATACACTTGTGGGGTATATAAAAACCCCCTAAGTTATACTTGTATATTTGTATCATGGTGGGTGAAAGGTACATGGGAATCGTCAACCCATATTATAGCTTCAGTTTATGGGGCTACATATACTGGGGCCCGTTTAAGGTGTAAACACTAGACCCAGATAGCCCGTGGTGGTTTTAGGCTGATTAAGAGACACAATCCGAGGTTAAAGTTTTATATGCATGCTAAACCCAGTTCATTTTCTCAGAATGGTCTATGTATATTTATGTGATTGCACATGGTTATTTACTTGGTTTTAAATGTTGGAATTATTTTATCCTTACCCTTGAGTACATGCTAGCATTCACCTGCTAATCCGTCTTCAGGAGTTGTATCCCTACGCAATGCAGGTAATGGCCATACTACTCCTCCTACTCAGTGATTAGATTTAAGGATATCTTGGTGTTGGACGAAAGTGATGAGCTTCCATACTTATAAAGGCTCCATTTCATGTTATGGTCTTCTCTACATACTTTTGTTATTTTTTAGACTTGAGTTTTGGCTATGCTCGGGGGTATGTCCCGATCGGATATTTTTGGTTTATTTTTAGATGCATTGTATGTACAAATTATGGACATGGGTAGGTTATGTTATGGTATGGATTTTGAATTGGTTATTATCTTTGTTATATTATGGTTGTTGGTTTGTTGAAATGAATAGCGGGGTGACCTCTGGTACTTGTTGGACTTGAGGTGTCTATTATGACAAGGCCCTACTTCGGGATGCTATTACTACTTGTTCCATTATTCAGGGATAACTAATCCAAGTGTGGGAGAATTAAAACACCCTGTGTTTTGATCCTTAGAAAATTTCTTGAGTTTGAGCTTCTGGATATCATACGATTGGGGGTACTTATCATATGATAGGTAAAAGTTTAGGGCCCTCAACTCTTATGTTAATTAGTGAGGTTTTGGTGTTTTCTATTAAATGTACAAATGGACATCATACTAGTCATAGTGTCAGCCGTATGATGTTCTATGTCTCACCTAGATAATTCTATTCTACTTAAGGTACGGTTCTAGGGTACTTATCATATGCTTGGGTACAAGTTAGCCTTTGTTATCGTATGTTGGTCAATGTTGGAGTCAAATTTAGTGCCTATAGTAGGAGTGGTAGGTTTCACTCATATGTTAGGGAACATTTCGGGGGATGTAGTCTTAACCTTCTATGGGAATTTGTACTGTTTAAGTTGGGGGTATTCTAGACATTTCTCCTTTTAACCACTTTTGACCCCATGTCCTTAAAAACTTTTAGGACATCATTTATCCTATTATTCTAAATAAAAAGACTAGAAAAACTCTCAAATCTCTCAAGATCTTGGGATAAAAAGAGGCTCGGGTTTCTTTCAAGGTGATCAATTAAGGCTCTCAAGGGTGGTTTCTCCCCGTACTCATTGGTATCTAAGGTATGTTACTCCTCCCTCATTGTTATTTCAACTAAATTAATGTTTTAATGAATGGTTTTCATGATTCAATTGTGGGTATTATTTTGTTTTGAATTATATGTTGGGGGTTTTATCTGTTGATGGATGAATATTGTTTTTCCATGTTTTATTTATGGTTTCTTATGTTATAATGATTTTGAAATTGTGGTTGTATAGGAATGGTCAATTGGTATTTAGTTTTGGTTTTAGAAACTATATGCCCTCAACATGTCTGATAAAATGCCTATATGAATGATTTTGTTACATAGTTTGACTTTATTGAAAACCTTGTATTGCATATATTGGTAATGGAACTTAAAGTATGTTTGGATAGTTTAAATTGTTAAATGGAAAGGCCCTGGTGGCCATGGCTTTGGTTTTAATGAAAAACCTTGTAGGGTACATTGGAATCCCCCAAGTTATTTTAATAATGGAAACTACAGGGTACATGGGAATTCCCAAAGTATTGGCTAATGACATTTCTTGCAAACTATAGTCGGTATGATCATACCACTACAGAAAGCCTTGGTAATTAACTGTGGAATTGGTGGTTTGGTTATGTGCTAAAGGTTTTAATTTTCAATAATGGCAGGTTGTGATAGCTAATCGTGAAGGTGTAACTCCAAAGGATAGACACTGGAAACTTATGTTTGCCGACATGAGGGTTGGACATGGTGACCATAACTTGTGGGTACACGATAATCACCTAAGTTATACTTGAATTTATATATCATGATGGGTGAAGCATTCATGGTAATCCACGACCCCTATGATATCTTTGGTTCATGCGACTACACTCACTAGGTCCTGTTTAGGGGTAATGTAGGACACATATAGCCTCTGAGTGTTTTTAGGATAGTTAAGCTTCATAAACCTAGGTTAAAGTCTTAAATGCACGATAAACCTGGTTCCCTTTCCCGGCATAGTCTATATATATGTAATTGTCTATGTAGATTTACTTGGTTTCAAATATTGGCATTATTTTTTCCTTAATCCTGAGAACATGCTAGCATGAACTCCCTGACCCATCTTCGGACGTTGTATCCCCATGCGATGCAGAAACTTGCCGCACTACTCCTCCTGCTCAGTGATTGGATTTGGGGACAATTTAGTGTTTGATTGAAGTGGTGAACTTTTATACTTCGAAAGGCTTAATTTCTTGTTATGGTCTTCTCTACATACTTTGTTATTTCTTACACATTGGTTTTTTCAATGGTCGGAGGAATGTCCCGACCAAATATTGTTTTTACTTTGGTTAGAAGCTTCGTGAGACTACTTTGGGTTGGTACGGGCGGTGTTGTTATTGGTGTCAGCCTTGGCATCAGTGTTGGTATTTGGGATGACACCATTTAACTATATTTGATATATTATTGTTCCATTATGGTATGTTATATAAAATCATAATTTACTCAATACTGGTGTAGGGCGATTATGGCTGGGTAGTGGGGGTAGTCTTCGGTCCCGGTTGATCTTGAGGCACTCGACCCAAAAAAATATGCATTCGGTATCGGGTGGAGGCCTTAAATCAGTAGGGCTACATTACTTAGCCTACTCTTTCTTCAAGATACGAAATGAGCTGCCAAAAATGACTGTCCCTATTTTGGTTGTCCCAACTTGAACTAGGCCCTGGTTCGAGTCGTGTCACAAACTACTCGAAGGCCAACTACTACCCTATCTAGGGTTATCACTGTAACTAGCCTAGCCTCCATTGGTGATCTGAAGTGTGGCATGAATGGGCTTAGTAGTTTAATACTGTTGATATGGATGACATAGAGGGTACCTACCTCGAGAACCACAGTCTTTGAACCGTCAACTTCTATGGCTCCCACTGAATGTACCATAATACCATGGCTTCTTATAACTACCCTCTTATGACTCGCAATGCATATCATCCATAACCTGAGAATGACAAAAAAAACCTTAGCAAAATACCTACCTGTAGTCACTAAAATCTATATAGGCATGCAAAGAGGAAGTCTAAAACCCTCAACAATGCAATGAACCCTCTCATGCACAGTAGTCAAAATAGAAGTAACATGCCTAGAAAACTCATAAAATCGATCCTCATACTCTAAAACATTCATTTATCCCTCTTCGAACTCTCTAACTGATCTCTCAAACCATACCTAAGATTGTGAGGCATATAAATCTCTTAAAATATATAGGAGAACTTATTCCATGTCAACTGGGGAGATGTAGCTGGCCTAGAATAAAGATGACCTCTCCATCAATGTCGAGCTACCAAGCCCTAAAATTAGTTTAATCCAAACCATGAGTCTTAAGTAGTTCAAAATTACAAAGCCTATCCTCACAAGAAATCAAGAAATTATACGCGACCTGGCCTGGTGTACCAGAAAACCTAGACAGACCTAATGTCAGGAATCTACCCAATATTTTTTTCTACAAAACAGACATCGCAAGTTGGGTAATTACTGACTAAGAAACCCCCGGTATAGGAAGGACCTCAACACTATGAGTTGTAGTGATAGGTTGCGCCCATGTTTCAATACGAATTTGATCCATACACTATGCACCATTAGATGGTGCACCACCAACTTATCCTAAAATATTAACTAATGAATCCCTAGGAATTCAAGAAGAAATAAGCCCTGGATGATCCTGGGCTAGTCCCTTGTCAATCACTGGCTTGGGCAAAGAATATCTGGCTGAGAGCAAAATAGGGTCTGGTGAAGGCCCTCTATCCTATACCTTAGTGAAGAAAATATCTCTAGTCTGTTCAGGACCTCTAGGTCATCAACGAACAGCGGAAGGATCCCTAGTCTCGGCATCAGGATTATCATCTCGTATAGCGATTGCACGTGTCCTATCCATTTGAGAAAGAGTGAAACCCAGGAAATTATTTAGAAACCAAATAATAATAATAGAACAAGATGAGTGAAAGAAGTGAAGAACTCCTACGAATGTCCTATATTCTTGATAATGCTCAACTCACTCCCATATTTAAGGGGTGAGACGTTCATTGTCAATAATCCAACTACAGTTTGGGTAGAATCCACAAGGAGCAAATTATAAATTTTGAGTCTTATTGGTGCTCTAATAATAAGAAGGGAAACCGGAATGTCAATAAACACGACATGTAAGATAAAATAGGGGGATTTAATTTGAGGTAGGTTTGTAACGAGTTTGGACTATAATACACCAAAGTAATACTATTGATTTGAAATCAAGATTTGAAGAGATCTTTGGGTTATGTCTACCTAATAGTAAAACATATGTGTTGTTGATAGTTTAACATGAAACTTAGTTGTTAAGTAAAGGATAGGATAGGTATATAGTTGTTATGGAAAATCTTCCAATAAAATCACAATGATTTCACCAATTGACTATTTCGAGTACCTAACAAATGTAAAAGTTATAATTACCTAACATCTAAATCAAGAATCACTATTTCTAGGATGATGCTCTTGACATGGCTTACATTCCAATCACACTTATTTCTAAGATTGTAAAAGGTAGTAAACCATAGAATTAATTGTCCACCATTACCTTGTCCCCATATAACCCTTTTTCAAGGATGTTATGGGTTACCATATATTCACCTTCATCCCTCTTTCAAGGATGATGAAGGGTTTCTAGAGTTTGAGGTTTTCACCCATCAAACCCATTTAAAGAATTGAGGTTCTCACCCATTAAATTACAACTCACTAACCCAAGAAATGGTGGATTCCATACTCAACAACTAAAAATCATGCAAACACAACAGAAACCACACACAATTACACTTTAGTTCAACATAATCCCAAGACTAAAGAAGTTAGCTACTCATGACATAGGAGAAAAGGCTTTTACCAGATATTTAATCCATGGTGCTCATTATAATAGAGGGTAAAATAATCTTCAATTCTACACTATAATTTCACTAATTTCCTCTTTGAATAATAATTACAATAACTATGAACAATTAATTTTTCACTACTCCTTTCTAGGGTTTTCCTCTCCCTCCTTTAAAGTTTTTTGAATCCTCAATTTAAGTCTTTGATTCAGCTGTACAGATTAACTACAATGCCCTTTACCCATTTATCCCATTGTGCTGCAGTCGTGGAGCTTCTACTGTGATCGCACAACCAAGGTCACGGCTATGACTGAGTGATCGTGGTATGTGCATTTGATAGACAACAATCACATTATTCTAATTGCAATCACATTACACGAGGAAAGATATGGCCCCTAATTAATTGGCTGCGATTACAGTGTTCAGACTGCGACTACGGTAACTAAGGCCACTTCTGCTTTGAGTCATTAGCAATATTTTCTTGATTCGTTTTATCATTTCAAGCCCTAATCCATATATTCTCATCTCCTTAACTCTATACCTGCAAGGAGTGGAGATTTAGTGCAAATAATCACAGTTATGTCTCAAGATTTCTTCAAAACAAGAGAAAGTATACACATAATAAGTGCGAATGAGTGGTAAAAGCACCATTCATCAACACCCACAATATAAATTTTTTTCTTGTCCTCAGGCAACACTACCTCAAATCATGAGATAATAAACATTAGTTCCCAAACTTCCTGCCTTAAAGCTCACAATGACTCTAAACATGATCATTACCACGTCACATCATTGCATAAGTGCTTAGCTATTTTCACACCCCTCATCATAAAAAAATTACAATATATAATGATGCATAAAACTTTAAAGAGCAACCAGACAAAAAAAAACAATATTCCAGAAATGGCTTTCTTTTGACTATAATAAAGCTACACTCCACTTGCCTCTATGCTTGGAAGGAGACAAAATCAGCCACCTCAACTTGTTTCACATACCAATCCTCACAAGAAATAAAATTTCACACACCAAGCTACGAAATAAACAACAAGAAAATCTAAGTGTAAGAGCTCTCTCACTCATAAAAGAGATCTCTATGCATCAAGTGTCATACCATAGGCTTGCCCCTATTTTCAATTGCCACTATAAAGAGAGTAAGTGGTTGGAGAACTCAAAGGGATTTCTAATATTGTAACGTAGGATTGGGTTAGGGTAGGATGTCATTTGGGATCAACATGGCTATACCTTTACTTGAACGCTTACATCACACTATTCATTTCCTTTTTTGACTTGGGACCACTATTCCCTCTTTTTTCTTTTCTTATCATGCCCACTTTTTGCTTCCTTTGTTCACCCATTTTCCTTTATATTTCTTTTTCTTGCCATTTCTATGCAATTCCTGTCTCTATTTGATCCTTTCTTTTTCTATTACTTTATTTTCAACACTTAGGCAAATTCAACATTTTACTAACACTTCGTGGCTCCAAACTTCCTTCCATCAAATTTCACCACCCCTAACTTTGGATTTTTAGCCTCAGGTTGCATTTCAAGTTGAAGTAGGGTGTAGTTCAAAATAGGGATAAAACGAATGGGTCACGTCTTGTAAAGTTTTTCCCAAAGAAAGGTCCAGAGGCTCAAAGTGGGCAACTAGGGATTACAATAATGCACGGGTAGGATTTAGGCTAGAGTGGGTTCCAAAGTCAGAAAGATGGCCTAAGATCATTTCTCCAACTATATACAAAACAAATTATCTTTAAAAGACTAACATGGAAAGTTCTAGATAACACAAGTATACAAGAGATGAATGCATATAGCTCACCACACATGACATGAAAAATTCGTCAAGGGGGATAGAATGCCCCTCCCATTTGAGACAATTTGGAGTATTTATTTCTATTCACAAGTCACAAATTTATAAAGCCACAAATAGAGAAAGATATTTGTTAAAACGTTGCTCACGTTCATGCCCTTACTTCTTAATATCATGGATGGAGAGAATTTCTCATTTTTCATTAGCGCCACGTGCAACTTGCTAAACTATGGCTACAACCAAAGACTTAGTCCAACATATCGGCTCAAAACAGGTAAACCAACCATTTTGTTACTCAAACTTCGCTAATGGTGCATAACTTGACCCTAATTTAACAAAATACAATGCCATAGGTTGTCAGACATCCCTTGCATTCTTGACATTTATGCTACGGATACTAAGAATTCCCCTGCACCTATGTCTCACTACACCCCCAACTCAAAAAGTAAAAGTGTCCTTACTAAAGTAAATTTAAGAAGTAAAAGGGATGAAAAAGGCTTTCAGATACAACAAGCGGTGTAGGAATCTGATGCCGCGATCACTTTAACATATCCTTGGTCGCGTTGAGGATATCGCGGTCTGCAGACCACCATTGAGTAACTGAGACTGAATTCCTCTATTGTTTCTCTATTTTTGATTTCTTGCATAGCTGCCAGTTTTCCAGCTCTATTTTCCCCTATTTTTCTGGGCACACTACTTATGCTAAAAGACTTACAAAGCATAAAAACAAACATAAGATAATTTAAAAAATGGGTTGCCTCCGATTAAGCGTCTAATTTAACATTGCGAAACATAACATCTTTGAATTTAATATACTCCACCTTAGATGCCATGGGTTTTGTCTCATTGTAAAGCTTCACCCTTTGACCATTTACTATGGATTGTTTTCTTCATTATCTTCTAATTCAATGGAACCACTCAGGTTTTAGAAATCACAAGTGGTCTTGACCACTTTGAGAGGATCTTTTCCATGAAGAGTTTCAATAGGAATTGAAGAGGATTGCATTCTCTCAAACATGGAATTCTCTCCATAATATCCAAGCATCATGCCATTATTTATTTTCTTCTTATTCAATGCCAAACTGTCATACGGTTTTAAGAGGAATTCCTTCATCTCATGGAGTTGCATCACCCAAGCTAGAGATGCTTCTCCCCAATTTATAATTAACTCTTTCAATACCTACAAAGCCTTGTTTTCAAGCTCGACGGGTAAATGACATGCTTTTCTAAACACCTATTGATAGGGAGACATTCCTATTAGGGTCTTAGCCCATTCTATAGGCCAAAAACGCTTCATCAAGTTGCCTTACCCAATTAATCATACGTTAAAGGATCCATGAAATCAATTAATCATACGTTAAAGAGTTCCACCTTAAGGTTAGGATTGGGGGGTATCTCGTTCCTTCTTGAAATTTCCCCATGCATTTGACATTTGTGACAATATTTAATCCATTCAATGGAATCTCTATGCATTGAAGGCTAATAAAACCCACATTGTAAAATCTTTGCGGTGGTTCGGGTCCCTCCATGGTGACCGCCATAAGGAAAAGAGTGACAAGATTCCAAGATATCATTTATTTCAATATCCACAACACATAGCCTAATAAATCCATTGTCATATTCCCAAAATAAAAATAGTTCATCCCAAAATTATTGCTTAGCGTCAAACAAACACTGTTTCTTTTGATAGTAACTCAATCCTTTGGGGAGTACTCCACTCGCTACATAGTTTGAAAAGTCAGAATACCATGGTGCCTTATTCCCCTCGATGAACATGATCAATTTGTTGGGGAAAGCATCATCAATTTCTATTTTCCACTACTTTTCATTATTTCCTTCAAGTTGAGAGAGATGATCCACCACTTGATTTTCATTCCCTTTTCGGTCTTTCACCTTATAGTTGAACTCTTTTAATAGAAAAATTCACCTAATTAAATGCAGTTTTATTCTTTCTTGGCCATGAGATACATAAGGATGGAGCGATCCGTGTGTAGCACTACTCTCATGCCTAACAAATAGGCCCAAAACTTTTTGAAGGCATATACTACCACTAATAATTCTTTCTTGGTAACTTTGTAGTTGCATTGGGCATCCTTCAAGGTTTTATTGCATAGTAGATAGGATGAATTATCTTGTCCTTGCATTGCCCTAGCACCACACCCAATGCAATACTACTTGCGTCGCATATTATCTAGAATGATAATGACCAATTCGAGGATACAATAATGGTGGCTAAAATGAGAAATTCTTAAGATATTTGAATGCTTTCAAGTATGCCTCATAAATGTTGATTTTAGATTCCTTTTCAAGAAGTTTACACATGGGGTGAACTATCTTGAAAAAGTCCTTGATGAAACGTTGATAGAACACGACATGGCAAAGAAAACTTCAAACATATTTTAAGGAAATGGGATGTGGGATCATAACAATTACCTCAACCTTGGCTTGATAGACTTGAATGCCCTTTCCTGATATCTTGTGGCCTAGTACGATCCTTTCTTTGACCATAAAGTAGCACTTTTCCTAATTTAAGATAAGTTTCATTTCCATGTACCTTTCAAACACTTTGTTCAAATATTTGAGGCATAACTCAAAAGAGTTTCCCACTACCAAGAAGTCATCCATAAACAGTTCCATAGAGTCCTCAACCATATCCAAGAATATTAAAAACATGCAATGCTGAAAGGTTGTCAGGTCATTACATAACCCAAAGGGCATTCTCTTGAATGCAAACATACCATATGGGTAGGTAAAAGTTGTCTTTTATTGGTCCTATAGTGCGATAAAAATTTGATTATACCCAGTGTACCCATCCAAGAAATAATATAATCCTCTCCCCATAAGCCTATATAGTATTTGATCCTTGAAGGACATTGGAAAAGGGTCATTCCTAATCCATGAATTCATTTTTTAGTAGTCTATACACATACGCCATTCGGTGACCGATCGGATGGAGATGACACATTTTTTTTATTTTTGACTACTGTGATAGCACCCTTCTTTGGAACACATTATACCAGGCTCACCCATGTGCTATTGGATATAGGATATATCACTCCCGCATTGAGCCACTTTATAATTTCTTTATTTACTACCTCTTGCATGGGTTGGTTTAATCTCCTTTGGTGCTCCGCACTAGGTATGCGATATTTTTTGAGAGCGAATCTCAGGGGGATTTCGATGGTATCTGCTATCATGTAACTAGTGGCCTGAATAGAGTTTATCACCACAAACTTCAATGCTTCTACTTGAGAGAAGTTTAGGTCACTAGTAATAATAATTCACTAGTTATAATCCTCCCCCAAGAACATATACTTGAGATAAGGTGGCAAGAGCTTTAATTCAATTTTGAGAGGTTCAAGGATGGTTTTGCGGGTGGACTTTATCAGTTTTTTAGATTAAGATCTAATTTAATCGGGTTCTTGGTATCAAAACCCAAGCTCAGTTAAAGATTCTACCACTTCATAATACTCCTCCAATTTATGTCTTTTACAATTCCATAGCACCCCAACAAAATGTATCATTAAACAAGACACATCAACATGGTTTGACACTTCTCCATCAATAATATCAATCACTGAGATGACTTGAAGATCCATTGGTTATTTCATGGACTTGAATACATTGAAGGATTCCTCCTTATCATTTAATCTAAACTTCATTTCCTTAGACTCTACATCTACCAACGCCTTCCCAGTAGCTAAAAATAGCTTCCCAAGGATAATAGAAATTTCGATTACCATCGCACAATCCAAAAGAACAAAGTCGGCCAGGTTGATGAACCGGTTCAATTTTAATAGAACATCATAGAGGACTCCCATGGACTTTTTGATGGATCAATAGGCCATGAGCAACTTCATTTTTGTGGGATTTGTCTTACCCAACCCAAGTTTTTGAAATATAGAATAAGGCATAAGATTCACACTTGCTCCAAGATCACACAATGCCTTAGCAAAAGTTAATGTGCCAATGGTGCATGAGATTGTAAAAGCATTGGGTTCCTTCTTCTTTTGGACAAATGCACTAGTCATAATAGCACTACAATGGTGACTCACATCTATGGTTTTATCCTCCATCAACTTTTTTTAGATACCAAATCTATCATAAATTTACCATGTGTCGACATGTCTTGCAACGCCTCGATAAGATGAATATTAATAAAAAGGGTACTAAATTTTACACAAAACATTTTTAGCTTATCATACTCTTTCTTGATCAAGGGCCATTTATGGAAAGGAGGATGAATGGTATTTGATGGCATAGAGACAATTTGACAATCGTTTACTAGTGGTGTTCCTATCAATAGCTCACTTAGCTTTGGTTCTTCATCGTTGGATCTTTCTCTCTTCGCCTTTGTCTCCTCCCTACTTTGAATTTCTTCATGTTGCTATTCCATGAGATACCTTGTTATTTGGATTACTTTTTCCTCTAGTTGTTAGATGGTGGTGGAGTGAGATGTAACCATTTTCTGAAGCATGGAAAATTCACTTTGCATCATATTAACTATTTCTCCAGTCCTCTCAATAATATTCAAAGTTCATGCCAAAATATCTCTATTAATTTTCTCTTTTATTTCACAATGTGCCAAGCTCAGATATTCCCGGTTCCGACCTTAATTCCTTTCTTGACATTGTAGGGGCAATATGGAAACCCTCCGATCTTTTAGGCATCACACCTATCTTGTCACCAATCACCTCCTGCTTCACGTCTTTACATGGTTCAACTTCTATTGCACTTATCACACTAATGCTTTCCATTTGGTGACCTAACATATGATCAAGTAGGTGTTTGAGTCATGACATCACTTTTTCCATCTTTGCATCAGTCTCTTCCTCTTAGTCTTTCTTATCACAGTACACAAAAGATGAGGAGGGAACCCCCATGGCCACCTCGGCAACCTTTATGTCCCAACCCTTACACCAAATTGCCATCTGGTCCAAGACTTTTGAAACACTCCCATATGATGAGTTTATGAATAATCCACTAAATAAATTGTACAATACATCCTTATTTTGTTGTTCCAATTCTCTATAAATGATTTGGAGAAGCATCTTCTCTAGCACCTCATGGGTGGGGCATTTCAAAAGTGTTTTCTTGAATCTTCCCCAAGCGTCATACCATGTTTCTTCATGATATTGGCGGAAATAAAAAATATCATCCCTCAAATTCAAATTTCTATATGGTGGGAAGTATTGACATAAAAAAGCCTCCATGATACTTGTCCATGAAGTAAAAGAGTCGGTAGGCAAAGATCTAGCCATAGCAGTGCTTTTCCCATGAGATAAAATGGAAAAATACGTAACCAAATGGACTATTGGAATACATGTGAAACTTTGAATGGAGCACAATGTGACACCCCAAAGTTTTGGAGACTGTCACCAGCCAGGATTGTGCATGCCAACTAGGCCGTGACATTGTCAGCTTTGCAGACGGCATGTGCTGAGGGAATATGCTTAAGTCGAAGATGAGGAAAAGGGAAATAACATCAGGCAACAAGCATCTATAGATGTTGTATGACATGTCCAAAGATTTCCAAGGTGATTTGAAGAGGGCTTGGTGTGAGCCGAAGGGGGCGGAGGCATAGTGAGGATTGTGTGCAGTGTTCAATATCAGCGCCATTTCATTTTGAGCTACAAGTGGAATCTAAGTATTATGGTTTATATTGTTAATATTGAGGGTACCTTATGTATGCTTACCAAATTTGGTGTCATTTGGAGTCCGTTTGGATAGGGGCTTGACTTGGCCAAAGTCCAGTGGCATTGTCGTAATTTACTGACTGGTCCAAAGGGCATAACTCATTTCATGTGTATGGGAATGGGGTGAAACTTTATGGAGGTGTTAAGGAAGTCAATATATAGGATTAGGAACAAACGTCACCCAATTTGGATGTCATATGGATAGTCTAAGACCCAGTATGATTCTTGGGCAAAATGATGTCTAGTGCCAGACTTTGTGATTATTTATTTTAAGCATATATAAGGGGTTTATACATAGTGACAACCTATCAGCCTTCGCTGAGTGTGTCGACAGATGGCTACCCCAAGTGTGCTTTCTTGATGGACAACCTCAAGGGCCTGCCTTGGCATGTCAAATGAATACACAAGTTACTCATAGGGCTCGGGAACCCTATGGACTATGAAGGGTCGGGTGGACTAGCATTGGGCGCCCCGACAAGGCTAGAGGTTGGCTATATGAATCGACAAGCCCTGCGGGCTGTCTATATGATGGAAGGATGCCTCTAAGCCGATTGATCAATCGAGATACTTTCCCCAAAATACTCGTGAGCTAACTTATGAGCTTGGTCAAGGTTCAACCAAGCGAGCAAGGGTCCGTTGTCCTAGACGCGCAGTTGTGGGGCGACACTGTGCTATGGAAGTCTGATGCTAGTTGCATAGGCTATGTTTGTCTATGACATAAGACATAAAAGGGCATGACTAAGGAATACGCTTGAGACAAAGGCCAAGGATTGAAGATTGCCCTATTCGGGCGAAGCAAAGGCCAAGTGCACATGCATAAGGCGATGTTAAGCTTGAGGATAGAAGTGTGCACACTATAGCGATGCCCAGGTCCAGGTGAGGGACGAGTGTATCCATAGCCATTCCTGGGAGCGCATATCGATAAGATCCAAGGATTAACAGTGTGCCACAAGAGTTTCTTATATGTTGTCCATGTCAGTCGACATATTGATAGAGCGGCACCAAAGGAAGCAAACCTCTGAGATGAGCTTCCCACAGGCACAAGATCATGATAAAAACCTGAGAAATGAGGAAGGCTGGCCCATAGTTTGGGGAACTATGGGTGTTGTACGAGTAAAATTATGTGCCGATGACACAGTGAAAAATGAGCCCATGACAAGTATCAAAGCAAGACCACTTGCTATGCAAATGGTATCAGAGCATAGAATTGAGAGCAGATTGTGAATGTCATTGTAACGATCACGTCAAAGAATAGATTAACATTCTTCATGCTCATGAAAGTCATTTGAGACAATGGTACCTTGTGAAGGGAATTAGTTGTATGTTGAGACGCTTGAGTTAGCTATGTCAACCAAGGCCTATCATTTCAGAATCATGCCATGTCATATCCGTTGATTCTGCCTTCATCTATGTGGGTTGATTCATTTTCAAAGCATCTGAGAGTGATTGAGAAACCTTCAAGGCATGACTTCAAATCAGTGGGTACCATATGCAAAGGGATTCTATGAAGGCACTTTAGGCCAAGAGGTGTGGTCATTATGCGATGTTGTTTGAGTGGAACCACAAAACAGGACAGTTAAATAGCTGGTGATCAAATGTCCTTGATTGTGGGGAACCGTCAGTTCATCAGAAACTCTGTTAGCTGTATGTTGTCAACTATGGTTAGAAGAGAGCATGGACTTGATGACGACATCAAGCAAGGTTGGTGAACTTTATCAAAAGCTTGTCAGTCAAATAGTTTGTTCTTGCAAAGCAATGAGCTAGGGTTGTCAGCTATAAAAAAGTCTAGGATGAGAAGAAGGGGATATGCTGATAAGTTAGGTGGTCAATAGGATAAGATATGTTTTCCAGGTCGTGCAACCATGTTCCAAGAGATTTGAAGCCATAGACTATAAGCATTGGGATTGATCATTCTTAGGTCTTTCCATAGATGGAATTAAGGCATCAAGTTGAGTTTCCACCACGAAGGTTGGACTTGAACTTTGTCGGAAGGCATATGAAGGGGTCCGTCTAAGGAATTCAGACTCAAGGTCAAAACAAAACCTAGCCACCTAATGGGCTGCGAAGAGTGGCAGAAGAGTCCCTAAACCTAGCCACCAAATGGTTTGTGAGGAGTAGCAGGAGAGTCCCTACAAAAGAGAGCCATGCAGGATGAGTGGGCAGTGAAGCCTATGGCATGGGCAAGCAAGTGTTGCATTTAGAGAGAGTGGTATGCAAGGAAAGAACTAGGCTAGCACCAAACGGACCATTGGGCTGCGACAATGGAAGAAAGGACCTGAGTGCAGGCTTCTTTATGGGAAGATGGGCGTTAAAGTCAGGTTGAGGTAAAAACATCAAGTGTGTTAGTGGCATGCATAAACCAAACCATTTCATAGAGAGGTGTTGTGCCAAAGTACTATGGGTAAGGAAAGTCATCAAAGTGGGATTAGCTAAAGCACTGAAAATGAATTGGTTTCCAAGTTTGAGGATGGGTTCTTTCTAAGAGTAAAAGAGCGGGTTGGAGGCCTTAGATGGGTGAACCAAGGTATTTATCACCATAGGCTATAGGTACGAGGGTACCCTGAATGTCAAAGGACTACGAAGGGAAAGAGAGAGTTTTAAACAAAGTTTCTAATTCATAGAGTAGTGCGTAAATGCCGACACTTTGATATAAGAAGTACTTGCCAAAGGTACATCCAAAGAGAGTGAAAGGTGCCTATAGGTGTAGAGCACTTAAGATTCCAGAAGGTGCCATGGTGAAGCATGGGTTTCCAAAGCCTGTGTGAATGATGATTGGGACAAAGTTCGTAATTTAGGCTACCGCTACTGACGTCGCTCAAGAAAAAAAGATAAGGACCATGAGGGCATGGTTGGAAAAAATTACACATCAAGGGATAAATGATACAAGAATTATAAGGACAACACGAAACACACTTCAAAATCAGTCCACAAGATCAAATATCCGCGGACTCTTTTGAAGACTACACTCGAATTCAACACACAATAGCAAAAACACAATGTATTGATGTGTTTATCACCTAAAAATAACTAACAACAAACTATGTTAACAATAACAAGATAAAGAACAACAATAATGGAACAAGAACAATAAGTCACGTATTTGAATTCAAAGAACACAAACAAATGATTACAACATAAACAAAATAGATAGATAGTTAGACCTTGGTCGGTATAATCTTAAGAATCCAAGAATATGGTAATCTTGGATCCTTAACACTACACACAACAGTTAATCTAACTTCTACGTTGACACAAGAGGAACTTTACCTCTTCTAAACACCAACGTCTCAAGCCAATATTGCAACATAAGTGATATCCATTCTTATTGCCCTCATTTTGGTGTGGTGGCTATTCCAAGCCCTACAACTAAAGGTGTTTCATGTTCCAAGTCATACATCAATGAACAACTAATGAGAAAAAGACCTAAAATATTCTATTTATATTCTACGAATATTGTATAATAGGGAAAGACAAAGTTCTCTTTTGTTGAGGCAAATCACAAACTTGGAACTAGGTAATAGCAAGAGGGTGGAATCCCTATTGTTATTTGTTTTCTTGGAAACTTAGTTCTTGAGGTTCATGAGCTCCTCTTGGTCCAAGTAAGAACTTGATGTTGCTATTCATTTGTCTTAGGGTCCTTTCTCATTGTTAGGGTTCTTAGATTTGTGAATATTGTATGTCAAATTACTATCAATTTTGTATCTTGTTATTGTGGAATCCGAATCTGGTTGTTTTTGTTGTCATATTGTTCCTCACATTTTTTTTTGTGTTTTGTGGCTGTTTTGGGTGTCAAATAAACCTTTGTTTCTTACGTTCTCGTTATATTTTTCAAATCCGAGTAAGGTCTCCATTTGGTCCACAATTTTTTGTGATTTGTAGACTATTTTGGAGGGTGTATTGGACTATTTTGTGGCTGTTTCGTGTTCCTCTTGTTTGTCCTATATCACTCTATTGTGCTGAAAAGGTAAAAGTCCAAGAGGGAACATAGTTTTCTACCGGAGGGAAAGGATTGAAGGGATAGACATGCCAGGTATGGATGGTCAAGTAGGATCGCCAGGGTGGAAATAGATTCCCAGACAAGATGAAGGTTATGAGGAGCATCGTGCGGATATGACTTAAGGTCACCGCAAAGTTAGTCACTAGAGGGTGCAGGTGTGGAGACACCGTCTGAGAAGAAGTGCGGAGTGCACTCTTGGATAAAACTTGGGGGAGAAGGGCAAGGGGCCTGACTCCATTTTTAAGAAGGAGCTTGCAATAGTTGCCACACACAAGGATTTGAGGGCCACAATATAAATCCCCAAGGGTTCAGATTTCGGGTTGTCATCGATGTTATATTTCATTGAGGAAAATGACTACTTTAGGTATGTGAGGGTATGACACCTCAATGTTTTGGGGCCTGTCACCCGCCAGGATTGTGCGTGCCAACTAGGCCGCAACATTGTCAGCGATGCAGACGACATGTACTGAGGGAATATGCTGAAGTCGAAGATAAGGAAAAGGGGCATAACATGAGGCAACAAATATATATATATGTATATATATGTTACATGACATTTCCTAAGAGTTCCAAGGTGATTTGGAGAGGTCTTGGTGTGAGCCCAAGGGGGCGGAGGCATGGTGAAGATTGTGTGCGGTATTCGATGTTAGTGCCATGCCATTTTGAGCTACAAGTGGAATCTAAGGATTCTGGTTTAGAGTGTTGATATTAAGGGTACTTTATGTATGCTTACCAAATTTGGGGTCATTTAGAGTCCATTTGGATAGGGGCTTGACTTGGCCAAAGTCCAATGGCATTGTCATAATTTGATGATTGGTCCGAAGGGCATAACTTATTCCATGTGTACAGGAATGAGGAGAAACTTCATGGAGGTGTGAAGGAAATCAATAGAAAGGAGTAGAAACAAATGGCACCTAATTTGGAGGCCAGATGGATAGTCTAAGCCCCAATATGATTCTTGAGAAGAATTATGTCTAGTGCTAGACATTGGGATTATTTATTTTAAGCATATATAAGGGGGCTATACATGGTGACACCCTACCAGCTTCCCCCGGGTGTGTCGACAGATGGCCAGCCCAAGTGTGTTGCCTTGAGGGACAACCTCAAGGGCCTGCCTTGGTATGTCAAAGGTATGCGCAAGGTACTCATAGGGTTCGGTAACCCTATGGATAAAGTAGAGTCGGGTGGACTAGCATTGGGCGCCTCAACAAGGCTAGAGGTTGGCTATATGAACTGAAAAACCCTGTGGGCTGTCTAAATGATGGAAGGATGTCTCCAAGCTGAAAGATCAATTGAGATACTCTCCCCAAGAGACTTGTGAGCTAACCTGTGAGCTTGGTCAAGATTCAACAAAGCGAGCAAGGGTCCATTGGACTAGAAGTACAGTTAGGGGGTGACACTATGCTATGGAAGTTACGTGGGCTATTTTTGGCTATGCTATAAGACATAAGAGGGCATGACTAAGGAAGACGCTTGAGACAAAGGCCAAGGATTGAAGGTTGCCCTACTCAGGCAAAGCAAAGGCCAATTGGACATGCACAAGGCAATGTCAATATTGAGGATAGGACTGTGCACGCTATAGGAATTTGCACGCTATAGCGATGCACACTATGATGTCTATTTCATGGTTTTACTATGATTTTGACATTGTTAAATGCATAGTTATGGTAAATAGATGTAGAGGTACTTTGTATTTTTGCAAATTAAAATATTATGGTTATGAAACATATGTTTCTTCAACCTATTTTTTAAAATGCCAATGAGAATGGTTTTGTCAAATAGTTTGACTATTATTAAACTCTTTGCATTGGAAAAGAGGTAATGAAACTTAAATTGGTTTGGTTTGTTTTAAATAGATTGGAAAGGACTTGATGGCCATGGTATTTGTTTAATTGGAAATTGGGAGTCAACTTGGTTTAATGATTTTGGTATGTCATAAGATTATAGACTTGCAATATCTAATTTTTGTATAACGATATCAACGATTAATGCCTAAACAAAAAGACTTCTTGGTAAATGGTTGCATTGTGTAATTCGTTTTAATATGGGATTAAAGAGGGTTTTGTTAGTGTAGCCATGGAAGGTGGAGTTCCTGGGGGACCAATACTGGAAACTCATATTTGCCGATGTGAGGTTTTGTCATGGTAACGATATGCATGATGTCATACTTATATTTTGGTAGATATACTTATTAACCCTTTCGGTAGGGGGAGATTAACCCATATATCTCATAGGTTATTTTAGGACAACAATGCTACACATCCCAAGTAAAGGTTTTAAATATATGCTAAACCCGGTTCCTTTTCCCAGCAAGCTATATGTATATATATCTATGTGATTACATATGGTTTTTTTCTTTGGTTTTTAATGATGGCACTATTTTATCTTTATCCCTGAGTACATTCTAGTATTGACTTCACTAATCGTGTTCAGATGTAGTATCTTAACACGATGCAAGAATCGACCATACTAACATTCCTTCTGGTCAGTGACTTGGATTTGGGGATAGCTTTGAGTCAGTCTAAAGTGGTGAGCTTTCATACTCTAAAAGGCTTATTTCATGATTGGAATTCTTTTACTTTTGTTATTTCCTTGGTTTAGTTTTGTTTATGGTTAGGGGCATGTCCCGATCGAATATTATTGATTCTGGATAGAGGCTTTGTCAAACTCCTATGGGCATGAGTGGTATTGGTATTTTGGTGACATCTTTTGTATTTGTATTGGCATTGAGATTAGAACTTATTTGATATTTGATTGAGGTTATTGGATTATGATTATAGACTTTATTTAATGTCTTTGAATTATTCTTGATTTATCTTTTTATATGTTTGGAATTCATCCGACATAAGGTTCAGGGTGGTTATGGTGGGGTATCGAGTGTGCTCTCAAATCTTCATTGGAATAGAGATGCTCGACATTACTAGGCCCTAGTTAAAGTCGTGTTAGATTGATATTAGAGCCTCAGGTTTATGTTCAATTGGGTGTCTGACAAAGTTGTCTTGAGTAAAGTCTCTTTTAAGGATGTGTAGCACCCCACACTCGTAAGGGAGAGGCTATAAAACATTTAGGAATATTTCTATTTCTTATGTTCTATCTTCAAATTGTAGAGTCTACGGTCCTGAAATCTTCTCCAATTCCTGCTTGTTCAATTCTTAGATCATGCCTCCTCGACGATCTGAATCTCATAGAAACTTCTTTGTCGTACCTGAGGATAACGTTTATGGAGCCCATTTAACTTATGGTGTCCAGTCTTGATCTAGTAACATTAAAACATTCGGAATACGCAATTTAGAACATAGATTCCAAAATACCTTTGAAATTCATGCATAAAAATCTAAAAATCATGCCCTACTGGTTTTAAGCCCATGTAATTTTTTTAGGATAACCCCCACGTACCTCTATCTAAAATTTAAAGGATGCTTCTTGATGCCCATGGCTTGGGGATTCCAAATCTTTAATTTGTTTTGAAAACTCACGGTTGAATCTTAATTTATTTGGATTATCAATATGGAACCCTAGAGAGTGTTCTTGAATATTTTTGATCAATGTATGAGTAATATTCTCAATTGGGGGTTAAAATCTCGTGTTTGGACTGATAAGGGTGTGGAAAAATACCCAATATACCCTTAATGAGACCGGTATTAAAATATAATTGGGAGCCCTATTTCATAGGCCACCGCAATGCGCCACTATCTCGGTGGCTCACTGGAAATTGACGAATGGGAATTTAGTCAACTCTGCGATGCGCCACCATCGCGGAGTCCCACTGGAAAATGAACATCGTCATTTACACCCTCTCCGCGATGCGCCAAGGATAGGAATGACGGTGTTTTATGATTAGGACTTAAATTAACCATAAATCCTTCACCAAGAGTCTATGTTGGATGCATCTTATGTCGACAGAAAACATATTCAATCATCTACAAAATGAAAATTTGAAATATAAGGGATTCCACTGGGAAAAAGTATCAATCATTCTAGAAGCCAATGCTTGATATTTTAGGGTTAAAATTTAGCTAAGAAAAACTTTGGGGAGTTACATGGACAGTGTTGGTATTTGCGTCAGCCTTTGTATTGGTATTGACATTAGGGTTGGAACCGGTTGGATATTTGATTGAGGTTGTTGTATTATGATTAGAGACTTTATTTAATGTCTTTAAATTATTCTTTATTTCTCTTATTATATGTGTAATACCACATATATTTTATAGTCTCTAGACGACATACGACTTAGCCCATGAGTCATAAGCCAGCACGCGAGTCGTAAGCCAGCATGCGATTCGTATGTTTAACTCGTACCTAAGTCAGTGTAGCATGGTGAAAATTTTCTTACTAGTATGATTTGGCCCCTATGATTCATCATGTGGGGTATAAGTTGTATAGATCTAATTGTAAGGACCTCAGTTTAAATCCCTTGAGGTTCTTTTTAGGATACTAAAGGATGGGTACCATTCGTAGTCTAGGGTATGAGTCATTAGTTCCATTTGTATGATGACTAGTATATACCATTTCAATTCTGTCCAGCTTACGAGTCAAGCAATCTAGTCGTACCCAAGCATACAAGTCGTATGGTCGACTCATACCATCTGGAAATTTATTTTTCTACATATTTTCTAGGGGATTTTATGTATCTCCCCACTCCATTAAAATCCAAACCCATTTTGTTTTGGATTCATAAGCAGTGGTATAAAAAGGCCCAAAAATCCCCAATTGAAAACACTAAACACCAATTCATCAAAAATAACTCTAAGATGTAGTTTCTTCCTCTCCCCCAAGAAATTAGGGTTTGCTCAAGAACAAGAACAACTTCAAGATATTTTCCCAAGGCTTCTACTTCAAGTAGGTGGGGTATTCATCAATGTGTCCCTTTAACCAATTGATCCCCAAAATAATATTATATTAATTTAAGAGTATAAATCTTATCCTATTTTATGAAATTATCCATGAATATCATGAAATTAATCCTTAAATTTCTTACTAAATTTCTTACAAGCCATGTCTACAAGTGTTTCCAAGTGAATTAAGATATTTCAGGTTTTGGGTTGTAAATTTCCATGTCATATTCCATTGATTTCATGTTAAATTCCTAAATTATGAATTTAGCCATGTAATCATGTTGTTTTCACATGTTTATCACATTACTATGATCAAGCTCATGCTTCTCACTTATTTGGTGAAATGGTTGTGTTTTGGGTCTTTGAACCATGATTCCATGTAACAGTTCTAAGCTTTGATATCATATTCTATGATCATTAAGTGATGGTGGGTTATGAACACCCGATACCTATATGTTTTACTTGATTTCATACTTTCAAATAATAAGTCAATTAAGCCATAAATTCTCTCAATATGCTCAGTTATCCATGATCATATGGAGTACTATCATAAATAATGTTCAGTAGAACTTCGTTCAGTTCATAATTAGTGTCCGTTCAGTTGGGAATAGGACTTAGCATCGAGTAAACCAAGAGATGGGGGTTCATCTGCTATTATAGGGTGTGATCATTAGTAACAATCCCTGAGTTCCAAAACTATGTTGCCAACATAGGTTTGAGATGTGTTACTGCCAGTTGAGGGTTGACATATATATCATAAGAGCATTTTTCAGTAGAGGGTGACTCCCTAGTCCTTCGGGACACCATTTTTGTGGATCCACACAGCCAATGTTAGTACTCGTATCAAGGTACTGGCATCTTTCTAACTAGGGTTACAGTTTGGAAATCGATTTGCTCATATTGGGGCATGTGAGTTACATGATACCTCCTATAGTTTTAGGTAGTATTCAGTGTATCTCAGCTTAAGTTTGTTTGACCAAGCATACAAATTTTTAGTTATTATGTTATACAGGTATCAGTCTTTCAGATTATAGATTATCTCAGAAACATGTTTATGCTTTGTCTTGCATTTTTAGACTTTACATAATCATGCATTCATGTTCAGTTCTCTTATGCATTTAAATTAGTCCATATCTCACATACTATGACATTCAAAGTACTGATCGTATAATTTTATTTGTGCTATGTTATCTTATAACATAGGTTCGGACACTTAGTTTCTCCACCGTTCTTAGACAGCTCAAAGTTACCTAGTAAAAGTAGTGGTGAGGCCTCATCCATCGAGGACATGCTATTTTTTTCTCAATTATTTCAATATTTACTTATGTTTAGTTAGATGGAGTTATTTGGTATTTTCTCCAATCAAATCCTCATAATGTTTAGAGGCTTTCACAGTTAGACAGTCAGTCAGTTCTTTCAATTTTATCAGTTCTTTTAGATAGATTATTTAGTTTCTAGTATTTATCAAATATTTTAGACATGTCATTGCTACGTATTTAAGTATTAAGATTTTCAGTATCTTATCTGCTTATCTTCTTGACACAACTCAAACTAGGGCCTTGTCTTAATGGGCATCCCAAGTCGAACTAGGACCGGGGAACGCCCCCTTAACCAAACCCAACCATCGTATATATTCTTGGATGATATGAATTTTGAGCATATAACATGAATACGTAGTTCTCTCATAAAGACTCTAGGATAGGGTCAGAATCATGACCGACCCAACTGAGTCTAACCATACCAAACCAACCATCCATACCATACCAAACCCTCTAGAAAATATCATACATAATATGATAATCAAACTCAAAACATAATACGATGGAACAATGAGAAATTATGTCCAATGATTCGAGTCTCCCAGCTTATTCTAATGCCAATGCCGAAACCAAAACCGATCCCGCCCATACCAACCCCTAAAAGTACCAAAAAGCCTTTAGTAATAGATCGAGATATTCCTTGCTTAAATTCATCCCTAGAATGTTAAGGGATAGATTCTAAAATAAATACTATTTATTTTGAATGGAATTTTTCATATTCACACCTTCCATTGTGTGAGAAATTCAATAAGCTTTTAAATGATATAAAATTTGTCTAAATCCGATAACCGAGTAAGAATTTCTGACTATTGTAAGTTCCATTCATAAAATACAATGATTTGGGCCCTTAGCATGTCGCGGAGAAGCGTAAAATCACAATTGTCAATTTTCAGTGAGATTTCGTGATTTTGGCTGATCGCGGAGAGGCCCAATTTCTTGTTTGTCCAATTCCAGTGAGGGTCCGCGATATTAGCTCATCGCTCTAAGTTTCCAGGTCCCATCCAAGGTGGCAACGTGATACCACCGCATCGCGCCATCGTGCATATTAGTATTGGCTTGGCGCGATAGAGGCGCATCGCACCAAAGCCAAAATTTAGGATTTTGGTCATTTTTCCAGTTCCATTTATGTGTTTAAGAGGGGCATTTTGGTAATTCTACTAGCCCCTAAACCATCTTAAACAATGAATTAAACCCCTCCAAAGCACTATACATCCACTTTTCATCAAATCTCTCTCAAGAAAAACCCTAGTTCATCAAACTTTCTCCCTAAGAAATTCAAATTCCTCCATTAGTTCTCCAAATAAATTCAAGATTTAAGATTTCCAAAGCAAGAACTCTAAGAATTCATCTCCAAAGCATCAATAGGAAATCCAAGATCCAAGTTTTTCATCAAAGATCATCAATAGAGGTATGTGGGGTATGGACAAGGAAAATCCTTTAATTCTTGTGCCCAAAACATATTTTATATTCAAATTTTATTGAAATTTATATGATTTTCCATGAAACTCAAGTTAGAGTTTATACCCATTATTGTTATTTACAAGTTTATGAGATTCCCAATGATTTAGAAGTTAAATTCCATGGTTATGTTCATATTTTCATGCATATAGCTAAAATTCCAGATCTTGAGTTGATTTACATTATCAAGCATGAGCATTTTGGTGTTTTAACATTATTTTGATGCATGGGTCTTTAAGCCCTAGTTAAACATTGTTGTTTCAAAATTGTTTATGCTATGAGTATCCTAAGATAAGACTATTCTTAGTTAATTTTTTTTTATAAAAATTTGACCTTTTAGTCCTAAGCTAAGATAAAGAATCCACTTTGTTCATGCGACTTAAGATTTAAAAAAGAAAAGCATAGTTGGTTTTCTTGTAAACCCTTGTCCTAATTTGAAGTGGATTTTCTTATGATTTCTAGCATAAGAATGGGAGTAGTATTTAGCACCGAGATGGGTATGTTACTTCAGTTTCATACCCCAGAATTATGTGCCACTATAGGATTAAGATTATCCCCATTTCTGCATGGATCACTAAGATTGTGATGACATAAGCTGTGAAGTTCTATTCAGATGGCAAGGGTAGAACAACCCTACCCAACGAGGGCAAGACGTTAGACTCCGTGGATTCTTATATGGTGTATGTCGGTTAGAAGAACCTCCCAATAAGATGTTCCCTACTCTTAAAATAGTCTATTGGCGCAAAGCCTTAAGATAAAAGCATATATTTTTAAAGCTATGGTTTTAAGATTCTTGAAGTCTTGAGATAAAGTATTCCCCTTACAAATAGACAAGATAATGTAGTAGCTTTTAGAAAGAATAGATTTTAGAAATATATTTAATGGCTCACAAGATTAATATTATATTCTTTGTTGTTCTTGATTTATGATCTTCAGATTTCATATTTACTCAAGCCCATGTGAGTCATTTACATTTAGTATGCATAATTTTCGTTAATAAATTGTAATGATATTTTTTACTTATTGTATTAACCCTTATATACTAAGTTCATCATCAAAGTACTGATCCACTTATACGTCTATGTGCTACATTGTCTCATAATGTAGGTTCAGTTGCTCAGTCTTAGCAGCATGAGTGATCTTCGAGTATCTCATCTCCCTCCCTAAAGTTGGTGAGTCCTCATATTTTGGGGACTTAGCGATTCATATTTTTAGTTTATCAATAATTGTTTCCATATTCATTTCAGACAATTTGAGTTAGCTGGGGGCCTGTCCTAGTGACTCTCTAGATTTAGTTAGTAGAGGCTTGTCGGACTACGAGATTCATTTTTAGACATTTTGATTTAGTATTCATATTTTTAGTATTATTTTATCAAGACTTATGATATTAGTAGATTTCAGATAAGATTTCCGCATTTAATGTGTCTTTATATTCATATTCCCCTATTTTGAGGTTCAGACATAGTAGAAACTAGCCAGGGTTAGCTCAAGACTAGTTGAGGTTTAGAGCACCGTGTGGCATCTCGGGAGATCAAGTCTTGGGGCATTACAAATTTGGTATCAAAGCCTAAGGTTTAGAGAGTCCTAGGGAGTCAGACAAGTCGCGTTATGTAGAGTCTTGATCATCGGTGTGAAGTGCACCACATCTATAAGCAAAAGACTGTGGAGCATTTTAGGAAATCATCTCTTTTTTCATGATCTATCATGAATTTAGTATCTCAACCTGCGTCTAACTTATGCTTTCACATGACAGAAAATGTCTACTCATTGAACTAATGCAGGTAGAAATGATAACCAACTATCTCAGCCCGTAGATCCTTTGAATGAGAATGTGTCACGTGTAGAGTTTTGAGCTGCCTTTCAGGCGCAAGCCCAAGCTGTCACAGCTAACGTTTAGGGCAATCGTCAGGCTAGTTCCCTACCTTAGTAAGATGGGGACTTAGTCACACTCCTTAAACCTTAGTCTGTAATACCAAGCTTTGTAACACTAAAAAATTTCCACCCCAAAATGTCACATGATGCTTAGGGATATACGTAGCCCCAAGCTAACCATCGGAGCCAGACACTACCTCAAGAAACTCAATTCAACAATAGTCATGCATAATGAAAAGGTATATCACATTTGGTTTAAGAGAGATACTGGAGAATACTAAACTGTACCACTAAAGTATATATTGAATGTCTGTACATACCATCCCTCTAGTCTATCAAAGCTTCTATACATAAAAAACAAGGAGCATTTAGGAAAAATTTCCATTTAACTCAACAGTACTGAAAGCCATAACGACAAAATAATATCATAAAAATATAGACACGGTCCTCAAACCATGAGGACTCAGCACTGAGGAAATGTAGTGAGGCACCCGAATATCCCTAAGATGGCTGCGGCTGAGTACTTGAACCTACATTAAGAGTAAATATAGCCCATAGGAAAATATATGGGTCAGCACTTTAGAATGTACTGAGTATGTGGGGGTGCATGCAACAATGTAAATATCATCATCAATTTCATGAAAATATTCATACGTCCAATGAAGGCTCACTTGACTTGAGTTAGATTGAAACATACTTTTCATGATCTCATAGTAAATCAAACATATGATAAAAACCTCATAAATCATCATAAACAACTCAACTTTTCAACTCAAGACTCGGAGTGACTAAATAATTAACAAAACTTAACTCTTATGGACATGTGAGGTTCTTATAACAGACATAAACCATGTGAGCTATATGGAGTCCAAAATTTTTCCTTCCTAAACAAAGAACCCCACATTGGCGGGAGAATCGTACTCTTGCCAGGAAGTACAACCTCCATTTACTGATCACAATCTCATACTCGGCCTCTGGCTCACAAATATCATACCAGTCCTATAGTGGCACGTAGTTTTGGGGGAAATACCATATTTACTGCTCGGTGCCAAATACTACTCCCAGACACAAGCTTAAAATGCATTAGGAAATCCACCACAAATATCACAAGGGTCTATCATGAAGACCAAATCAAATCTCTTTCTTATTTATCAAATCATAATCAATTTGTGGATTCCTAACTCGACTAAAATCAAATCAATCTTTCTCAATATCAAAAAGTATCAATTCATTAAATCATGGCAACATCAATAACTTTGAGAAAATATCAAGACTCATTGTAACAACTCAATCTCATGAATATGCACATGTATAAACATTACCCCAAAGAGGCAATGTCATATTTGCCTTAGGGTCCTCAACCATGAAACCACCTTTGAGAAAGAGGTCTTTCATCAAAACCAAGTCATAAAGAAGGGCATCACAAGAATGGAGCTCATCTAAAGTGTTTCCAAGAGGATACTCTCTTCTTGACCTACAAGTAGTGATACCTTGGTCAAGAATGAAAACACTCAAGGATGAGCTTTCTTGGCTATTTTTATTACTCCCCTTCTTTAGTGAACACTTAACATTGTTGGACATTCCTCCCATGCACAACTTGGGTATATTAAGTGGGTTGTAAATCCACAAGAAAGACTTTCCATCACAGGAAAGGATAACAACATTAACAATCAAACCTTGCTTGTCCTTTTGACCAAGCATCAAGTTTGATTTGAAGAAATTTCCACACCGTAATAGGTAATTAGGGTCAAACGGGAGAAGTAGCCAAGAACATGGGTCAAGGATACATACACTTTTCCCTAAGGTGCCATTCTTATCATTAGAAATATCCTCAAGTAGATACAAACCACCATTATCATCAAAGGGATCACAACTCAAGTTATCATAAGGATCAAGCAATCCATTCCCATATTTATAACACAAAGGTGGGTTGTCATACTTTGGATCAAGCAATCGGGTTTCTTAAGCACTTAAGAAAATCAAAGTCATCATATCCCAATTGATCATTATTTTTCAAAAGTAGGAGATCACCATCAAGAATAGGATGGTTTACATAATCATCACTCAACCCTATATTCTTAATGGATTTCAAGAAATAGGGTAACAAGTGAATCTTAGCATACCACCTTTCTTTTAAACACATCATTTTGCACTTCACTAGGTGTCATGCAAGGAATGATCTCACTATTTTCACACAAGACATCTTGCTTTAATAGAAATTCACTATTCAAATGTAATGAGTTTAGGCATACAAGCTCACTCTCACAAAGACATATTCCTTGCTTCACATCATCTTCACCCACATAATATCTTTTTGAGAAAAATTATCATTAAGGCTTTAACACACAATATGATCAAAGAACCATCTCCATTTTCATGATCAACTCTTTCAACATTATCACTAACTTGAGGCTTACCAATCACACCACAAACATGCTCAAGTAGTGGACTACATTCATAAGTAAGTTGATCATCATTCACAACCTCACTAGTTGTTGGAAACTCACATACCAATGTAGACTCACCTTGTTTTTCACAAGGGTCAACTAGTATGTGAATACTAATGTAACTTTGTAATGGAACCTTATTCAAGTTATAAGTGGTAGAACTAGGTGGACACAAATCATTCTTACCAAAAGAATTGATTTTGTCATCTAAAGGATCAACTAGTGCTTGCGTACTCAAAACAATATTTATATCCTTATGTAACCTAACAACACCAAGAGTATCACAAAAGAAAGATTCATACACGTCTTCACTAAGCAAACCCAAAACTACACCACTTTAGCCACTACTAGCCACATCACAACAAATCAAGTTTCTAGGAGGGTAGAAGATAGCTTTGTTACCTTGTAAATCATGGGAAGTGTGTTCTTCACTTGGTTTTGTACCATGGCAGCCCTCATGCTCTCCATCTTGAGGCTCGACCTCATTTTCCTTGGAAACCAAAACTTAGTAATTCAGATTTTGAGGTAGCATTTGAGTTTGTGGAGGTTTTGGTGGAAATAGTCTATCAACACCCGCTTTCATTCTTATCACATCACCCTTCAAAGAATCCAAATCTCCTTTCATAGCTCCCAACTCACTCTTCAAGTCACAGGACAATGCATCAAACCAAGCCAGACACCCAAGACATTATTTCCAAGTGAAGGAGCACTTGAACCCTTAGGTTATATGCTCAATGTACTTAACAAATAAGCAAAAACCTACAAAATGAGAAAACAAGTTAATTCAATAAACCTCACCACTCTCACACTCATTTCATACCACACACTTGGTCTCACAAGTGTTGAAATCTTGGCAATACTTGGAAAGTGAATGAGTGGTGAATCTACTTTGGTTCGGAATTGATTTTTGTTTAATGTGACTCAAATAAAAATGATTTTTGTATTTGAACCAACAAGTTACTACAACTTAAAAACGAGAAAAGCACACAAAAAATTGAAGAAATAAAATAAACGAACTCTATACTAATTACCAACGTAGTAGATACTTACTAGATTGCTAATTAGTGATAGAATTATAATACAAGAAAGTAGAATCAAAAATTAAAAACTAAGAAATCTACCTAGGAACTTGATTTGGTTGTTTAACTAATCATGACGTGACATCAATTGATTGGTCATAATTTTCAAACTTTAATTCCTAAATTTTGTTCAAGTTTTGGCCTAACACCTTGGGGAAGAAGAGAAATTACTTTGGGAGGAAAAAAACAACAAGTTTGGAGCCCTTTTCAAGCTCCAATTTGAATTCAGAAAGTAATGGTCCCCCTTGTACTTGGAGTTGTACTTGATTTGTACTTTGATTATTCCTTTGTTTTCTTCTATCTTGTGGATGATTAGGAATATGCTATGAAATATTCTTGTACACACACCAAGGACACTCTTTCCTCCTCTTTTTGAATCAAATACACCTCTTAAATATTCTTCTTCAACAAGATTCGATGAAGATTGAAGAACAAGATGAATATTTAAGAGTTGACCAAAGTTTGACCCCTAATCAAATGAACCCTAAATTTAAATTTTCTTGTGGATCTAGGTTACTTAGGCCAATATGAGCTCAAATATCAACAAATCAAATCCAACCAACGTCCACAACACAAAAACCACACGGATCTTGCCTCTTGAAGCTTCAAAATGCCATAACCATGGAGGTCTTAGCTCAAATTCAACCTAATCTTAGTCCAAAAGTAGATCTAGACTCCTTAGGTGCTAGGGAGAAAGGATCTAGCACTTGAAACCATCAAAACACAATAAAATTGAGTAGATCTAAGATTCTGAATTTGGATCTACCACAAGACACAAGATACTACTTTACCTTTTTTTATTTTTTCTTGACTCTAGACTCTTTTTTTAATGAGATTTTCTTACATCCAAGGCTTATAGTTGTGGGAACAACTCTAATACATGGGTATTGATACCAAATGATACGAGAAAAAAACCTAATATTGAACAAACACTAAGAATAAAAAAACAATAACTAAAAAGAAATGGAAATGAAATATAAGACACACTTGAAATTCAAACAAAACATGCAATTCGGATTCAAGGACTTACATTCAAAGATGAAACAAACATAAAGGGATAGTAATGAGACATTGATCTTCAACAATAGATAGAACCAAGGTGTATATTAAACAAGAAGGCACACACCACTAATGAAGACAACACCTCACTTTTAGGTAGACACAAAGAGAGTCAACTTCCCCAAGCACCAACCTTTCTTGGCAAAGAGTCAACAAAAGTGAAATCCAAACTAATGTTGGACCTAATTTTTGGTTCACCTCTTAAGGAGGAAGAACAATTGCTACAAAAGAGTATCTCTCAATAATTTCATCAAAGTGTAATGAAAAGAGAAGATAAAATATCTATTTATACTTATTACAATACAATGACTAAAATACCCTTAATGAGGGCTTTAAGAAAGGCTCCTCTTGAGTGTTATTTTATAGTGTAAAAAGTCCTTAGTGACCTTAATTAGAGGCGGATCTTGAGTGTGGGAACTCACTTCCTTTCTTCACTTTCAAAAGGCTTTGAAAAGGCTTCAAAAAGGTCTTCAATCAGTTGCAAAATCCAAAAATTGAACCTTCTTCAAGACTTTGTAATCTTAATGTTCCTTAGGATTGTATCCAACTAGCAGGTGCTCTAATAAGATAGGTGTCACCCTCAACTGGCCGATAAACACTTTGTTAACCCTCAACTGTTAGGTAGATATCTCTAATCTACGCCAACTATGTAGTTCTAGAAATCCGGGATTACTACTAAGGGTCACACCCTCTACTATCAGGTGAGCCCTCATCCTTGAGTTTGTTCGATGTTAAATCCCTTTCCCAATTCAAGTGACACTGATACTAGAATAGACTTAACTAGAATGAATATTATTTCATATCTGATAGTGCTCACCATATTCATAAACATATAAGTATACTAATAAGAGTCATGGATTAACGGTCTGCGTACATGAAAAATAGAATTCATGCAACACACATAGGTATCGAGTGTTCAAAACCCACCAACATTAAATGAAAATAAGTATCTGATTATCAAACATAAAATACAGTAATACATGATTATGGTTCAAAGACCCAAATATGGCATCTCATCAAAACATGAGAAAATCATACACTTAAACATAAGGAAATAGTTGGATTTTATAAACATCACACATACCTTACTGGATGAATTCGTGAAGATTCTTGGGAATTTATTCAAGTTTGAAGCTTGAATTCCTTGATCACTTGTGAAAGAGTTAGGGTTTGTTCTTGAGGGAATGCATGCTTGTTTTGAGAGAATTTGAGATGAAAAAAGAAAATAATTCTCTTTGGAAACCTAATATTCGTGTTATGGACGAATTAGGTGATGGGGAATGAGACAAATGCCCTTAAATAATGAGGAAGAAAAGTTGGACAAAAAAAGGAGGAGGCAACGCGGGCTCTGGAGCACCGAACTGGAGGGGGAAATATGGGCTTAGAACGGTGCACTAGAGGGGGCGACGCTCGCTTTAGAGCGGTGCAATAGAGGGCTCAACGTGGGCTTATCCCAATTTTGATAATGTTTTGGTAATCCAAACATGCCACTGCGCTCATCTGAAAATTACAAAACTCACCTGAGACACTTTGATCGACCCCATTCATGAATCAACTTACAAATACACGTTCTGGGATTGGAAAGGTCAAAAATAAAATCATCAAATATTAGGGGCCTTGGAAATGAATAAGTCCCAACTCTCTGGCTGATTTCTAAGATTTGGACCCCTTATACATACAACTAAGATCTGAAATGAGCTAAAACTTTTACAGGGTATTACAATATCTCCCCCTTGGGAACATTCATCCTCGAATGAGACTGGTTTAACTAAGAGTACTGAATTAACTGAGATCATATACTAAATATGCATGAAGGGAAACATGATTACATAATAAATATTAAAACATGATACATGAACTAAACTAGATGCATGCAATGACCTAAGATAGATTACATAGCTAAAACTAGGAGTGGAAAAGAGTCAATCTAAGCAAAATTACTACCCCAAGATAATTCTGAGTTTGCGGAGAAAAGGTTAGGGTACTTGGTTTGCATATTGCTTCTGATTCCCAAGTGGCTCCCTAAATGGACATATTTTGCCAAAGAACTTTGACCAAGGAAACTTCTTTATTCCTTATTCTACGAATCTGATGATCAAGGATCTAAACTGGGAATTCTTCGTAAAAAAGGTTACCATGAACATCCATGCCTTCTAATGGGACAAAAACATCTGAATCACCAATACAGTTCTTCATAGGGAAACATAAAACACTGGATGGAAAGGCAACTCTAGCGCATATGTTAACTTCCCAAAATGACTCAAGATCTTATATGGGCCAATATTTTGGGAACTAAGTTTCACCTTCTTGCCAAATCTCTTTTTTCGCTTCATGGGTGAGATTTTTAAATAAACTAAATCATCAACCTCAAACTCAAGATATCTTCTCCTCACATCTGTATAGGATTTCTGATGACTTTGGGTTGTCTTCATCCTCTCCCAAATCAACTAAACTTTATCCATCACATCAAATACTAAATCTGACCCTATAAAAGTAGATTTACCTGCCTTTAACCAACCAAAAGGAAATCTGCATCTCCTTTCATAAAAAGCCTCAAACGGAACCATCTGAATACTGGGGTGATAACTGTTGTTATAGGAAAACTTAATCAAAGTTAAGTTATCATCCCAACTAACTCTAAAGTGAATAACACATGGTCTCAACATGTCCTCTAAGTTCTAAATGGTCCTCTTTTCCTGACTATATGTCTGAGGATGAAAATTTGTACTTAGATGAACTAAGGTACCAAGACCTTTTTAAAAAGCCTTCCAAAAGTAAGAGGTAAACTGAGTACCCCTATCCGATTTAATAGACAATGGAATACCATGCAACCTAACCAACTCCCTAAGATAAAGCCTGGAATAACCTTCAGCTGAGTAAGAAGTATGAACGGGTAAGGAATGAGCTAATTTTGTCATTCTATCTACAATGACTCATATCAAATCATGTTGACAACACATATGAGGTAATCCTATAACAAGGTCCATGTTCACCACTTCCCACTTCTAAGTGGGGATACTAAACTCTTGTAATATGCTATTAGGACTTTGGTGTTCAACCTTAACCTACTGATAATTAGAACACTTAGCTACAAACTTTCAAAAATCCCTATTCATACCACTCCACCATTAGATTTCCCATAAGTCACAGTACATCCTAGCGGATCCTGGTTGTATAGAGTAATGCACAATATACATTTCTTCTAAGATCCTTTGCCTTAACCCATCAACACTCAGAACTCCTAATCTTCCCTGGCAACACAACATACTATCTCCTCCTTGGGAGAAAACCTTTACGTTCTGATCTCTGGATGACTTCTTTAACTTAACCAAACTAGGATCTCTGTCTTGTTTTTTTTACTTCTTCAACCAAGGATGATTTTGAACAATTTTGAACCCATACACTGCCTTATATTGAATTAACTAATCATATACCTAATCAAGCAAGCAGATGAACCTCACTGACTAACTTCTACTTATCCTTCTCAATATGAGCAACACTACCCATAGACAACCTGCTAAGGGCATATGCCACCATATTGGCTTGCTCGAATGATACAACATACTCATATAATAATCTTTCAACAACTCAAGATACCTTCTCTAACAAAGATTCAGATCTTTCTGTGAGAACACATACTTTAAGCTTTTGCGATCCAAGAACACATCAACATGAACCCATAAAGATAATGTCTCCATAACTTTAAAGCAAACACAATAGCTACCAACTTAAGATCATAGGTAGGATAATTCTTTTCGTGGGGCTTAAGCTGTCTGGAGGCATAGGATATGACCTTACGTATCTACAGCAACACACTACCTAGACCAACTCTTAAAGCATCACAGTAAACTACAAACCCATTTGAACCATCTGGTAAAGTCAATACTGAGGCTGAAGTGAGTTGAGTCTTCAATCTTAAAAACTCTTCTCACATGAATCTGAAAACTAAAATTTGACTTTCTTCTGAGTTAATCTAGACATGGGGGATGCAATAGAAGATAACCCTTCAGTAAACCTAATGTAATAACTAGCCAAACCTAAGAAAATCCTGATATTGAATAGAGAGATAGGTCTAGGCCAATTTCTTACTGCTTTTGTCTTTTGAAGGTCAACTCAAATGTCATCAACGGAGATAATATTTCCAAGGAAATCTACTAATTTTAGCAAAAATTTGCACGTACAGAATTTGGCAAACTATTGATAAGCTCTAAAGGTCTGCAACATAAATATCAGATAGTCTGCATGATCATTCTCGCTACGGGAATAGACAGGAATATAATAATTAAAGACTATGATGATCATGTCCAAGTATTGCTTCAACACTCTGTTCATTAAGTCCATGAAAGTTGCTGGGGCATTTGTTAGTCCAAAGGACATAACTATAAATTTGAAGTGACCATACCGATATCTGAAGGTTATGTTTGGAATGTCATATTCTCTGACTCTAAGCTGATGATAGCCGAACTTGAGGTCTATCTTAGAGAAATAACTGGCACCCTGAAGTTGGTCGAATAAGAGATCAATCCTAGAGAGTAGATACTAATTCTTGATTTTGACTTTGTTCAATTAATGGTAATCGATACACATTCTTAGAGAATGATTTTTCTTATGCAAGAAAAGGAATTTTGTGCCCCATGGGGAAATACTGGGCCTAATGAGACCCTTACCTCAGAGATCTCTCAACTGCTCTATCAACTCCTTAAGCTCAGTTAGAGCCTTTTTGTAGGATGGAATACAGATAGGATGGGTTTCTGGAAAGAGATTTATCCCAAAGTAAATTTCCTATTTTCCCTTTTGGGAGAAACTCCGGGAAAGTATTTAGGGAACACATCTGAAAATTCCCTTACAACTAAAACTGACTCAAGAATTGAAGTCTCAGAACTAGAGTCTTTGACTTAGACAAAATGGTACATGTACCCTTTACATATCAATTTTCTTTTCTTAAGATAAGAAATGATCTGACCCCTAAGCACAAAGTTACTACCCCTTCATTCAATGACTAGTTTATTAGGAAACTAAAACTGAACAACACTATTTCTACAATAAACTGAGGCATAACATGAATAGAGCCAATCCATAATAGAATGACATCAAAATCAGTCATCTCTTACTTCACAAGTACCACTAAGGTAACTCTCTAGGAAACTATAATAGGCCTATTCATATATGCCCACCTAGCTACAATGGAGCTACCTATTGGAGTAGACACTGAGAAAGGTTTTGCTAAAAATTCAGGATTGACACTAAAATTAATTGATATATAAGTAGTTTCAAATAAGAGTGAAGCTTCGAGGACTAATAAATCATAAACATGGAGATGAAAGACCTATAACGTACCCGTAACCATATCGAAAGAACTCTCCTGGCCTTCACTATCCTGGATGGTATACAACCTATTCTGATACTGCCCACTGGTTTTGGTAGAAGCGACAACCTGATAAATTGTGAGGCAAGCTGGAACTGGAGTCCGATTAGACTGACTTGGGAAATCTCTAACTCTGTGGCCTTGCTTGCCACATCCAAAACACACATCATTGTCGCCTCTAAACATACCCTAATGATGCCTTCCAAAACATACATCATTGTCGCCTCTATACATACCCTAGGACTTAGAACCTAGCACTCTATCCCGACTATCTTTCATGAACTTAGGCACTACCGCACTAGCTGAAGATGGGGCTGGGGCTGGGGCTAAAGACTTTTGATGGAACTAATAACAGTTACCATACTCTGACCTTGGCTGAGAAAAGTTTAAACCTCTTATTCTGGACCTTTTATTCTCTCTCTTATATCCTTAAGATTTTATTTCTCAATCTACTAAGCATGACCATAAGTCTAGATAAGTCCATCTCCTTAATCAATATTGCAGTCCTACACTCTTTGACCACATTATCAGATAAACCAGATACAAACTTACTCATTCTAGACCTATTATCAGCCACCATTCAAGGAGCATACCTCACCAACTTAGTGAACTTAAGTGAGTATTCCTTCATATTCATACTGCCCTACTTCAAGTTAATGAACTCTGGAACCTTAGCCTCCCTCAATTCTAATAGGAAGAACCTGTCTGAGAAAGATATGCCAAACTCCTCCTAATTAATTGGCTTGGCCTGAGAGCCTCTATCCTCCTTCCACTGCTTAAACCAGGTGTGAGATACATCTAGTAACTGATATGTAGAAAAATATATGCTCTTACTTGAAATGAAACCCAAAATATTAGTCACCTTCTAAACCATATCAATAAATTCCTGCGGATCCTCTTCAGACATTGATCCTAAAAACAAAGAAGGATTTATTCGAGTAAAGTCCTAAATTCTAGTTGCAGCTATATTTTCCACTAGGTTAGTTGGGGAAACATCCTGCTGGTTGTTTAGAGTAGCTACTTAATAAGCTAAAGTATTGAAAACAACTCTGAATTTGGCATGAGAGATACGCTTAATTAGGGGATCTTCCTGAACAGGCGGTGGTATGGACTGGTTCCCATTCCTTCTTTTCTTGTTTCTTTTAGAAGTCATTGTCTATAAATATAATGAAGGATCAGTTATAAAAAGAGTTTAAATAGAGCTCATGCTTATTTGAATGACATGAATATCGAAAGAAGGGAAACTTTCCTAAAATATTTCATAGCCTCTTTTCCACAAGAGTGGTATGCTTCAAAGCCATGCACAAAACTCTACTTAATACGGCTCTCAGACTCCCTAGGATACTATAAAACTCTAGAGTATAATACCAAGTTTTGTCATGACTCGGGGCTACCTCTAGTTACAGAAATAGAGCTTAGAATAAACAGTGATGATAAGATAACCCAAGAGTTGGTACCTGTCGTAGGCACTGAATAAAATATAAACATAAAATATGTACGGAAGATAAACTGATAAGGTAATGCATATCTGAATACTGAAAAATAAATTACTGAATATCTCAAACAACTAATAAAAACTAAAAGTAATTAACTGATAGTCTAAATGTATAGAAGCCTCTAAAATAACTGAGGAGTTGATAGGATAGACCCCCAACTAACTCTGACTGACTAAATAGAATGCAATACCGAAATAACTGAACAATCATAATATGTACTCGATAGATAAAGACTCACCATTATGACTGCAGGATTAAACAAAGTTGTCTAATTGAGATCAGGAAACTATTCATTCAAACCTATGATATAAGACATCATAACGCAAAGAAGAGTACGCGGATAGTACTTTGAATATTCTGGTATATGAGATAAGGTAAGGCCGATAGACAAGGGGTATTTTGCATATGAAATAAGGATAAACTAAATAGCATGAGATAACTGAATATGAATGCATGAAAACTATAACATCTGATAATTTAAGAACCAACATAAGCATATATCTCAAATAATCAATAAACTGAAAGACTAAAATTGGATAATTGAATAACTGAGAATCTGTGTGCTTTGGTAAGGAAAAATTGAACTGAAACTATATTGACTATTGTACTGAGAATGTAGGAGGAATCATCTTACCGACATACCCCAATCTAAGCTAATCGGGGTCCAACCTCAAACCCCAATTTGAATGATATCAGTATCATGCCACAGGTACTGACACTGGTTGCATGGATCTATTAAACTGGTGTCCTAAAGGACTAATGAGTCACCCTCAACTGGAAAGTGCTCTAATAAGATAGATGTCACCTTCAACTGGCAGGTAATTGCTTTGTCAACACTCAACTAGTAGTTTACATCACTAATTTATGATGGCTATGTTGGGTTGGAACTCAAGGATTGCTACAAAGGGTCACACCCTCTACTATAAGGTGAGCCCTAATCCCTAAGTTTGAACGGTGCTAAATCCTACTCCCAGGTAAACTGACATGGATATTGGAATGGACTGAACTAGATTGAACATTATTAGATGACAAATAGTGTGTACCATGATCATAAACATGTAAGTATACTATTAAGGGTCATCGATTAACTGTCTGAGTACTTAAAAAGCTGAATTCATGTAACACATATAGGGATTGGGTGTTCATAACCCACCAACTCTAAATTAACATGATTATGAGTTTATCAAACATGAAATACAGTAATAAATGATTATGGTTCAAATACCCAACATGGCATCTCATCAAAACATATGAAATCATACAGTTAAACATGAGTATATCATAAACATAAGGAAACAATAGGATTTAATGGCTAAACTCGTAACTTGAGGTTTTATCCTAAAACCAATTGAACATGACATGAAAATTCCAATACTCAAACACAATATGGTTCATTCTACTGGAAAGTACCATAACTTGTAACTTAATTAACAAGAGATTGATGGAATTGGTTCAACTTAAATATTTAAAACTCATAATTTAAAATACCAAAAAGGGTGTTTGGTCCCCATGGGTGAAAGGAACCCATGGATGAACATCACTCATACCTCACTAGATGAATTTGTGAAGATTCTTGAAAATTTCTTGAGGTTTAAAGCTTGAATTCCTTAATTTCTTTTGAAAGAGTTAGGGTCTTTTCTTGAGGAAAAGGAGGCTCAGTTTAAGAGAATTTTTTATTAAAAGAGCAAATAACTCTCTTTGGGAACATAATTTTTGTGTTATGGATGAGTTGAGAGACGGGGAAATAACCCAAATACCCTTAAATGGAGAGGAACAAAATTTAGACAAAAAGGAGAGGGGTGACACGGGATTTGAAGTATCGTACTGGAGAGGATCACTTGGGCTTGGAGTGCTGCACTGAAGGGGGAGACACCTGCTTTAGTGTGGTGCACAGGAGGGTAAAGAGCAGGATTATCCCAGTGCTACTACTATTTTTGTTATCCAAACAGGCCCCTGCGTTCATCTGAAAAATCCTAAAACTCACTCAAGAGACACTTTGATCAAGCTTGATCATGAATCAACTTAAAAATTGACATTCAGAGGTTGAGAAGGTAAAAAATAAGATCATCAAAGTTTAAGGGCCTTGGAAATGACTAAGTCCCAACCCTTAGGCTAATTTCTAAGCTTTGGACCCCCTTATGCATGCAACTGAGAGCTAAAATAAGCAAAGAATTTTATGGGATATTACATTTTAGCAGAAGCAAATGGTGCATAATATTCTATTCATCCAAGAGAAACTAAGATGTACCCTAACTTATGAGAAATCTATTGGTGGAATGGTATGAAAAAGGATATTTCTGAATTTATAGTTAAGTGTTCAAACTGTTAGCAAGTTAAAGTGAAGCACCAGAGGCCTAATAATACATCACAAGAGTTAATTCTCCCTATTTAGAGGTGGGGAGTGGTGAACATTGATTTTGCGATGGGTTTTCCTTGTACACATCATTAATATAATTCAATTTAGGTTATTGTAGATGAAATGACCAAATCATCTAACTTCTTGCTAGTTAATACTTCGTACTCAACTAAGGATTATGCCAGACTTTATATCATAGAGTTGGTTAAGTTGCATTGATTTCTATTGTCTATCATTTTGGATAAATGTACTCAGTTAACCTCTCACTTTTAGAAGGCTTTTCAGAAGGGTACCTAATTTCATCTCAGTATAGCATTTCATCCTCAGATAGATGGTCAGGCAGAGAGTAATATTTAGTCCTTAGAGGACATATTGAGAGCTTGTATTATAGATTTTAAAGGTAGTTGGGATAACTACCTACCCTTGATTGAGTTTGCCTACAATAACAGATATCACACCAGTATCTAAATGGCTCTGTTTGAGGCTCTCTATGAGAGGATATGTAGATCTCCTATTAGTTTGTTTGAGGTAGGTGAGGTTTCTTTGATAGGGACAGATTCAGTATTCAATGCGATGGATAAAGTTTGGTCAATTAGGGAGAGGCTGAAGGCTTCCCAAATCCGACAAAAATCCTATGCAGATATGAGGAGGAGAGATCTTGAGTTTGATATTGGTGACTTAGTCTATTTGAAAATCTCACCCATGAAGGGAATAAAGATATTTAGCAATAAGAGAAAACGTATTCCCCAATATATTGGTTTTTATAGAATCTTCAACTATTTTAGAAAGGTAGCTTATAAGCTAGATTTACCTACAGATTTTGCGTTAGTCCATCCGGTGCTTCATGTTTATTTGTTAAAGAAATATATTAGCAATTCAGCTGTTTTTTAACCTTTAGAAAGTACAGGTGTTCAGGATAGCCTTTCTTTTAAAAAAGTCCCAATTGAGATCCTTGACCATCAAATTCGAAGGCTAAAGAGCAAAGTAGTTCCCTTGGTTAAAGTTCTATTGTGGAATCAGTCCGCTGATAGAGCTACTTGGAAGTAGAAGTAGATATGCATACCAAGTCTCCCCATCTTTTCTCCACAAACTCTTAATCATCATGAGGTAACAATTTTCCTTAGATTGACTCTGTTCCATTCTCATTTCTAGCTATATAACTATTTTTATGTCATTTCATGCATATCAGATCACATATCATGTTTTAGGATCTATTGAGTAATCTTGTTTTTAGTCATGCATGTTCAGTATGTGATCTCAGTTACCTTAGTTCAATACTCTTAGTGTAACCAGTCTTATTCAAGGATGAAAGTTCCCAAGGGGGAGATATTTTAATACCACGTACTATTCTTAGCTTAGTTCAGCTTCTAGTTGCAAGCATAAGGGGGTTAAGGGCTGAAAATTTCACCAAGTGTTGGGGACTTAGTCATTTTTAAAGCTTCTAAATTTAGAGGATTTTAAACTTGTTATTCCCGACCCCGAGGTGTTGTTTTTTTTTAGTTAATTCATGTTCATGGGTGTAAGGAGTATTTCTCAAAGAAGTTAGGGATTTTTTGATGGGGTTTGGGTCATGTTTTGATCACGAAACCAGAGGATTATCATGATAATCCCACAATGTGGTGTTATTCCCGTAATCATACATATCGCATTAAGGTGAGGGAAATGAACTATTGAAATAAAATCGTATATGGGTAAACTTGTTCCATCCAGTTTCATAATTAAATGCCTAAGGGGCAATTGGGTCTTTTCCCCCTCAACCTAATTGTTCATAATAGGACTTGGGCATTAGGCATAATTTTTCCCTTTTTCTCCAATTATGCTCCTAAAAAAATTATCCCTTTCCCTAAGAACACAAATTCAATTCCTTTCTCCCCAAGAAAACAAGAATTCAAGTTCCCCAAGTTCAAAAACCTTCAATAAAACATCAAGATTGGTGTTTCTGTCTCAAGTTAAAGGTTTAAGGTATGTTTGATGTTCATCAATGGGCCCCTTTCACCCATGGTATCCAAGAATCCTTTTTTTTAAATCATAAGTTTGTACATGTTCAAGTTGAATTATCCCCATGAAGCTCATGTTGATTTCAATTACATGTTATGTTTATAAGTTTTTCAAATAGAATGGGTCATTACATGTTTTGAATATTGAAATCTTCACGTTAAATCCCTAATTCATGATTTTAGTCTTGTAATCATGTTGTCCTCGCATGCTTTACCCATTCCTATGCTTAAGTTCATGAATCTAATGAGTTTGATGAAATGCCTAAGTTTGGTATTTTGAACAATGATCTCCTACTATGGTTTTAGAGCTATTATATGGTATTATTGTTATTCCATTTAGTGCAGGTGGGTTATGAACACCCGATACCTATATGTTACACATATTTTTAGAATTTCAAGTAATTATTTTAGTTACACCATGAGTGTTACTAGTTATTCAATTATTATGATCATGATGAGCACTATTAGTTATGTTAAAAAATTCAATTATGCTTAGTTCAGTTCAGTCGTAGTGTCAGTTCAGTTATGAGTAGGATTTAGCACCGCGAGATTACAGGGATGGTGGCTTCCCCATCAGTTAGGCAGAGTCAGTAGTAGCAATCCCTGCCTTCCAGAACTACATAGCTAGTGTAGGATATGAGGAGTAACCCATTAGTTTAGGCTTTAATTCTTCTCAAGGGTCACCCGTCAGTTTTGGTTTGATACCCTTTCCCATTGGGACACCAAATAAATGGATCTACACAGCCAGTGTTAGCACCCATAGTAAGATACTGACACCCTTCCAACAAGGGTTACAAGTTGGACCCCGATTAGCTCATATTAGGGCATGTCGGTTTAATGATACCTTTCATTGTATCAGTACAGTATTCAGTGTATTTTAAGTTCTGATTTACTTGACTAAGTGTATAGACTCTCAGATATTTATTTATATTTTTCAGTCTTTCAGATTACAGATTCATCTCAATAACATAACATATATATACTTTGTCTTGCATTCTTAGATATTACAATTTTCAGCATTCATGGTTAGTTGTTTTACGCTGTTCAGACCATCCTTATCTCATGTGCATAGTTTTCCCATACATTTATGCCTATCCTCATGTTATATACCAATATATTCAAAGTATTGACCACATACTCTTCTTTACTCTATGATGTCTCATATCATAGGTTTAGACGCTCGATTTCCCTACCACAGTTACACAACTCAGCATAATCCAACAGTAGTAGTGGTTAGTCCTCATCCATTGAGGATATGTTATGATTATTTCGTTAACTTAGTATTTCTTATTTTCAGTCAGTCAAAGTTAGTTGGGGCCTGTCCCATTAGCTCCTCAGTCAGTTTAAAGGATTTTAGACATTGAGACAGTCAATTAGATAGTCAATTTTATCAGATATTTTAGCCTCATGATTCATTCATATTTTCAGTATTTAGACTTTATGTATATATCAGTTATTTTTTGCATATGTCCATTATTAATATTTTATTTAGCGTTCTCAGTAGGTACTAGCACATGGTTAGCTTGTAGTCACTTGTGACCATAAGCATTGTTTTCACTATTAGAGGGTAGCCTTAGGTCGTAACAAACTAATATGTAAGGGATTTAAGGAGATATTACTAGTAGAGTGGCATGACGAGAGATATATCAAGTTTTATAGCTTATTCCCTATGTTTTCAAAAGGTAAACGCCAAGAATTAGAGGCCTGGTGGCCTTATTTAGATATTACCTATTCTCGAATGGAAGAGGGAGCGAATAACCAAGGATTTTATTAGTGGGTTGCCTCGAACTTCCTATGGTCCTGATTGTATTTCGGACATTATAAATCGGTTGACCAAATAGGCTTATTTTCTACCTATTATATTTTTTTTAATGGTGAGAGGTTTTCCTATATCTATGCTCATGAGACAGTTCGCTTGTGTAGAGTACTCATATCTAATATTTCAAATAGAGGTTGTATGTTCATCATTAGCTTTTGGAGGAATTTTTCGGAGGATTTGGGTACTCAAGTAAACCTCATCACTATTTTTACCCTCAGACTAATGGGCTACCAAAGTGGACTACTCAGGCTCTTGAGAATATTCTCCGCGTGTGTGTTATAGAATTTGGAGGTTAGTGGGAGAAGCACTTAGCCTTAATAGGGTTTGCCTATAATAATAGCTATCATTCTAGTATTCAGATGGCACCATTTACGGCATTATGGTTGGAGTTGTAGATCATTAATAGGTTGTTTTGCATCCTACAAGATTAGGCCTCATTGAATGGACTTAGTTCATGAGTCATTAGATAAGGTTTGAATAATTTGGGATAGGTTGAGAGTAGCTCAGAGTAGGAAAAAAGTTATATTGATCATAGATTTCTTTCCTTGAGGTTTGGAGTAAGTGACTAGGTTTCCTGTGAGTATTGCCTATGAAGGGCGTGATGAGGTTTAGTAGGATAGGTAAGCTCAACCCTAGGTATATTGTGTTATTTTAAGATACTTCAAACAGTTGGGAAGGTAGATTATAAGTTGGCCTTGCCCCTAAACTTTGCAGATGTTCACCTAGTTTTCCATGCCTCTATATTGAAATGTTATATCCCAAATAAGTCTCACATGCTTTAGTGTGACTCGGTACTATTGGATGAGAGGCAAAATATTTTACCCAAGTGCACACACAATTTATGGGGTTAACCATGTAGTAGTAACTCTTACGAGTCGAATATCGACCCATAAAGACTTGGTGATTAGCAAACTATCCAACTCTAGTGTTACTAATGAGATTAAATAAGTCTAAGTTTGTAAAAATAGTATGATCTTTGTAATTATATCTAAGTAAAAAAAAATAACAATGATGTGAAGTTTTGATTGTAAACAATATGTGAGGAGTTCCAAGATTGAGGCATTTGACTTCACGTTCATGCATAACTATGGTTCTAGCTTATGTTGGTGTTTATCATGATTATTGATTTATGGGGTGATATTATAACTTAGGAATGGCCATCCTCTAAGTCATCTACACAAATTAATCTCACAACTACATTATTGAGTGGGAAAGTGAGTCTATAATTTGGATGCATTAAGATATCTCCCATTTCTTAACAAAGTGAGTTATTTAGGTAAATCTCTATTCTAAACACAAATTATCCTCTAATTATTAGTGTATCCACATTCCTTAAATTCTTTGTTCCATCCCTCCACTCATATGATCTATTCATTTTGGGACTTATATTTATCCTAAAGGTTATGACGCTTTAGAATAGTAAACCAAGATTACAAGAACAATCACATACTTGATAAACATATAAACCAACTATAAAACCAGGATTACACATTCATGTTCATATCCTAAACCCTAGAATGAGGGTGTTTAGAAGCTCATAGTTTAACAAAGAATCACAATAATTAATTCATAGGTAAAAACTACAAGAGAAATAAAGTAAAGATGAAAAACCCTATTTGGATCCTCCTTCAAGTGTTTTATCTCTCCCAAGTCTTTCCAAAGGGTTTAGAATAGAAGCTAAGTGTTCTATTTGTAGTGTACAATAAGTTTGACTGAAACTCAAAACGGTATGCTATTGTGTGGCTTACTAGGCGTGCCACACTCTAATCACATATACACGCTATTTTGTGCCATTGAAAATTTTTTCAATCTCTATGCCATGTCGTTATTGTGGGCTCAGTGGGCATGGCACACTTTTCGGTCTTAAATTCTAACTTTCCTCTATGGTGTAGTCTCTTCACTTTGCTTTGTGCCCCATGCATTTTTTATGCCTTTCCAACTCTTTTTATGCTTGTTTTGCTTTTTGATATTGCTCCTGAAACCTTCAATCATCCATAAGAATGGTATTGACATCATATCAAGCTCATTCCTTGCAACAATCTAGACCTGAAACATTAATCATATCCATTAGTAAATGCACACACATTAAGCTCAATCAAGTAAGTATATACACAATATCGCTCACAAAATAGACACAAGTTTAGAAAATAACTAACACTTGGATGTATAAATATGCCCAATATCATTGAACTTCATGGAGGATCCAATTCCCATATTAGATAGGGATGTTAGATGGTTGCGCTCTAGAGAGATTCTTGTAGTTAAGGTTCCATGAAGGCAACGTCCATTCATATATGCCATCTAGGAGATCACGAGTGATATGCGGGTTTAGTACCCTCACTTGTTCGAGTCTTTAGGTCAACCTTAATCCTTTACTTTTGAGGATAAAAGTCCTTCTAGTAGTGGATATTAGAATGACCTTCTTGGTTATCATTAACATTTACGTACTATTTCACAATTTAAAGCTTTTTTGTAGTTTCTCCAAGTTATTAATTACTTTTTGGAGCTGAAAATTTGGTTATTAGGCAATTCATTTGATTTTTAGATCCAATTTCTTATTTTGAACTTTTCATTGTTGAGATAGGCATCGGGTGTAAACTTAAAGTTAACAGCCTTGTATGTCAATTCTAATAGTTCTATTAAATCCATAACAATGGTTTAGGCTAGGAGGATGTAACACCCCATATTTCCCTAGCATAATCTAAGTCCCAGTGCATGAGTATTCGTATATAAAATTTCTGAAATGCTCATTATTTTTCAATTTCTGAAACGCTTATTATTTTTCAGTTTATAGCCTGTTAAATTAGTTTTTCAACAATATAAAATTCACCCAAATCCAATAATCAGTTAAGAAGCTATGTCGATTTTAAGTTTCAGTCGTTAAACACTGTTATTTTAACCCTCAGCGCGTCGCGTAGGCAGCCTAAATGGCAATTGTCAATTTCCAGTGTGACTCTGCGATCATGGCACATTGCAGAATTGGCCTAATTCCCGTTTATTAATCTCCAGTCATTTTCTGCAATGTTGGTGCATCGCGGAGATGGCCAAAATGGCATCCAAAGCTTTACTACGATGGCACCACATCGCGATGTTTGTCTAGGTGCCAGTTGTCCATTTTCCAGTGGGTTGGCATGGTAGTGGTGTATCGCACTAAGGCCAAAAATTGGATTTTTCAGTTTTCAACTTCCATTTTTAAATTAATCCAATGGTAATTGGATCTTTTTCCATGACCCTAATTAACCTAAAACATGAAATTTAGCCTCAATCAACCTAAATAGTTATTCACTATTCAACTCTTCTTCAAAATTGAAGATCCCCTTTTCAAAAATAAGAACCCTAGCTCTCAAATTCAAGGCAATTTCTCAAGATCTCTCCATCAATCCTCCCAAAATTCATTATCCTAGGTATGTTAGATGTTTATCCATGGATTCCTTTCATCCATGGAGCTCAAGTAGCCTTTTTAATTATAAAGTTATGATCTATTTAAGTAATTTAATTTTAAATCATGATTTCATTCATTAATCTCCATGAACTTTGATTTAATACCATGGTTTAATAAAATTATTGTTGTTATTCGATTCATCATGTTTTAGTGTTATCATTTGTTGAATTACAACATGACTTAGTATTTTCCATGATAATTTCATGTCAATTATGTCGGTCCTTTAGTAATTCTATGATTATTTTAAACCATGAACTATAAGTGTTTGATAAAATGCCTACAAGAGCAATTGATTTAATACGAGTCTTCATGCTACGTCCTTCAATGTTTTAGTGTCATGCTGCTGCTAGTTTTTTGAGTCCTAGGTGTATTGAATGCCCAAATCCATAGTTGTTTACTTAATGTTGTCTCAGTATCTTTAGAGTAACTTCAGATTATATCATGAGTATTATCAGAACAATTAGTTAAATTTAGAATAGTCTAGCATTTCAGTGACATTCTTTTGGGAGTAAGATTTAGCAGGGAGCGAGTGTAAGGATGACGGCTTACCCATCAGATAGGCAAAGTCGTTAGTAGCATTCCCTATTCGTTAAAACTATGTAGCTAGCATAGGATATGAGTAGTCACCCATCAGTTAGGCTAGACTATCTCTCAGGGGTCACCCATCTGTTTAGGCTTGACACCCTTAGTCCTTTGATCATAATATCAGTTTAGTGGAATAACACATCCAGCGTTAGTACCCGTGGCATGGTATTAACACTATTCTAACTAGGGTTATAGGTTTGACCCCGATTAGCTCAAATTGGGGAATGTTGGTTAGATGATACCTCCCACAGTCTCAGATATAGTATCAGTTATAGTTCCAATTAAATTCTTCAGTCTTAGTATTGTTTGACCAAATTGTATAGATTTTAGTTAATTTTTGTTTTTTAGTTTGCAAATTTTATCCATTTCAAGTCCTATGCTTGGTCATGTATCCTCAGTGTCTACAGATTTTCATATATTTTCAGAATTTTACAAACTTTCATGCATGTTCAGTATCAACAGATTTCATGTTCTCTATTCAGTATCCCATGCTTTACATATATATTCAGATATATCATTACTCCTATTCATGAAACCTTGCATGTTAACCTACCTCATTTAGCATACCAGTACATTCAAAGTATTGATCACATACCTTTTTTTTGCACTATGATGTCTCATATCATAGGTGCTGATGCTCAGTTCCCAGATCACACTTAGTTCCTCAAATTCTTAGCAGTACAGTAGCTGTGGTGACCTCATCACCCGAGGAAAGGCTATCTTATTTCATATCTTTATTTTGGTAGTCAGTAGAGTTAGTCTGAGGTTTGTCCCATCAACTCCCAGTCAGTCAGTCTTAAAGGTTTTTCAGATTATACAGTCAGTTAGTTGTTTAGTTTAATAGTACTTCATCAGATTCAGACAGTCATTTTCCTAGATTTATATTTTAGTTTGAATTTAGATATTTAAAACCATATGGAACTTCAGTTATTATTCCATATTTATTATTATATTATTCAGTGCTCACAACATGTACCAGCTCATGGGTTAGATTGTGGTCTTTCTGGACATTAAGCACCACGTAACAACTAGGGTGTAGTCTCAGGTCATTATAAACTTAGTATCAGAGCCTATGGTTTTAGAGTGTCCAAGGAAGTCTGAAAGTTATGTCGAGTAGAGTCTTGTGCATGGGTGTGTAGCACACCACACTTATGGATGAGAGGCTAAAAGTAATTTTGGAAAAAGTTTACCTTCTTTCAGTATTTATGTCATGCGAGTGAGCATGTGTTTAAGTTACACTCTCTGCCTAATTTGTTTCCTCCTTCTAGTTACAATCATACCTCCCAAGAAGAATGGAAAAAGAATAGCAACTCAGATAGTCCCTCAGGCCATTAAGGCAGATCTTTTGGATGAGCATGTCAGTAATAAAAAATTTAGGGATGCGTTCACTACTCTAGCAAACTCAGTAAAAGCACAGATTGAATGGCCAGCTGTTGTGCTAGCCAACCTAGTAGCCAATACTGCTGCAACAAGAATTTGAGATTTCACTCGGATGAATCCTCCTTCTTTAATGGGATCCAATTCTGAAGAGGATCCACAGAAATTCTTAGATATGGTTCAGAAGGTCATGGATGCTATGGGGTTGACGTCTAGTTAGAGTGCCGAGTTGGATTCATATTAATTACAGGATGTATCCCATACTTGGTTTAAGTAATGGAAAGTTGATAGAGGTGGTGATGCAGGGCCTATAAAATGGGAAGAGTTCTCCATGATTTTCATGGATAGATTCATTCCATTAGAGTTGAAAGAGAACAAAGTGTTAAAATTTATAAATTTGAGGAAAGTTAGCATGAGAGTGAGGGAGTATTCTCTCAAGTTCACTCAGTTATCTAGATATGCTCCTCATGTGGTGGCTGACAGTAGGTCCAAGATGAGTAAGTTTGTGTCTGGCATGTCTTATAGTATGGTCAAGGAGTATAGGACCGCAATGTTGACTAATAAAATGGACTTGTCTAGACTAATGTTCCATTCTCCACAGATAGAGGATCAAAATATTAAGAGGGGAGAGAAGAAACAAGAGAGTTAGGATGGGTAGTTTTAATTTTAATTAGCCAAAGTCAGAAGTTGGTAACTGTCCTCTGTTTCATTAGAGGTCTTCAGCCCCAGTAACTTCTTTGGCCAATGCCCCAGTACCCAAATTTAGAAACGACAATAGGGATAGGGCACCAGGCTCTAAGTCCCAGGTCAGTGTTAGTAGGACTCATACTAATCCTTTATGTCAGAAGTGTGATAGACACCATCAGGGTGAGTGTAGAGCGGGTAGTATGCGTACTTTGGGTGTGGCAAGCCAGGCCATCGGATTCAGGAGTGTCGGGTAGTTTCTCAAAAAGGTAGGGATGCACGCTAATAGGGCCAGTCCCATCAGTCATCAGTTCCATTAGGCCGCCAAACTCAGCAGGGTGCCGCTTCCAGTGCTCCCAGTGTTCAACGTCTGAATAGATTATGTACTCTTCAGTATCGCCAAGATCAAGAAAATTCTCCTTATATAATTACTGTTATGTTGCAGGTATTTCACTTACATGTTTATGCTTTACTAGACCTTAGAGATTCTCTTTCTTGTGTAACTCCATATATAGTTATCAATCTCGGAGTTAGTCCTAAAAATCTAGCAGAGCCCTTTTCAGTGTCTACCTCAGTAGGTGTTTCTATTGTATCCAGGCAGGTATACAGGAATAGTCCAGTCATAATATCTTAAAAAGTTACCTCAGTTGATCTCGTGGAGTTAGAGATGATAGATTTTGGCATCATTCTCGGTAAGGATTGGCTCTACTCATTCTATGCCTCAGTTGATTGTAGAAATAAAATAGTTCATTTTTGGTTTCCAAATGAAGCAGTCCTTGAATGGAGGGATAATACTATAACTCTTAGGGGTTAGTTTATTTTGTCCCTTAGAGACAGAAAGATAATATCGAAGGGGTGTATTTACCATCTCGTTCTAGTCAAAGAATCTAACTCAGAAACTTCTACTCTTGAGCCAGTCCCCGTAGTAAAAGAATTCATAGATTTGTTTCCTAAAGATCTTCACGAAGTTCCTCCCGAAAGAGAAATCAACTTCAGAATAAACTTTCTCTTAGATACTCAGCCTATATCTATTTCGCCATATAGAATGGATCAAACTGAACTCAAAGAATGAAACGAATAGTTAAAGGATCTCTTAGAGAGTGGATTCATCAGACCTAGTGTCTCCCCATGGGGCGCACCTATTCCATTCATGCATAAGAAAGATGGTTATCTCAGAATAGACATAGACTACCGTCAGTTGAACAAGGTCACAGTCAAGAATAAATACCCATTTCCTAGAATTGATGACTTGTTCAATCAACATCAGGGTGCCAGTTACTTTTCCAAGATAGTCCTCAGATCAGGCTATCATCAGCTTAGAGTCAGAGAATGTGATATTCCAAAAATAGCTTTCTAAACTCGGTATGGTCACTTCAAATTTTTAGTCATGTCCTTTGGTCTTACAAATGCCCCAGCATCTTTCATGGACTTGAAAAACCTAGTTTTCAAGCAGTACTTAGACATGTTCGTCATAGTTTTCATTGATGATCCTTGTTTACTCTCATAATGAAAATGAGCATACAGACCACCTCAGAGTAGTGATTCAGACTCTTAGAGCTCATCAATTGTTCCCTAAATTTAGTAAGTGTGAATTCTGGCTAAGATTAGTAGCTTTTTTAGCCATATTATTTTTGGTGATGGCATTAGAGCTAATCCTCAAAAGACCAAAGTGGTGAAAAACTTCCCTAGACCCATCTGTTCATTAGATATAAGGATTTTCTTGGGTTTATCTAGTTATTATCATTGGTTTATTAAAGGGTTTTCTTTTATTGCATCCCCCATGTCCAGATTGACTCAGAAGAAAGTTAAGTTTCAGTAATCTAATTCAAGTGAGAAGAGTTTTCAGGAGTAGAAGACTTGACTTACCTCAGTCTTAGTTCTTGCTCTACTAGATGGTTTTGTTATGTACTGTGATACATCCAGAGAAGGTTTGGGTTATGTCCTTATGGAGAGAGGTAAGGTCATAGCCTACGCCTCCAGACAGCTTAAGCCTTATGAGAAATATTATCCAACTCATGATCTTGAGCTAGCAGCAGTAGTAATCGCCTTAAAATTTTAGAGGCATTACTTGTATAGGGTGTATGTAGATGTGTTCACAGATCATAAAAGCCTTCAGTATGTGTTCTCTCAGAAAGATTTGAATTTCCGTCAGAGAAGATGGTTAGAGTTATTAAAGGAATATGACATGAGCATTCTGTATCATCTAGGCAAGGGAAATATAATGGTTGATGCTCTCAATAGAATGACTATGGGTAGTGTTTCTCATGTTAAGGATGGTAAGAAGAAGTTAACTCAAAAAGTTCATCAGCTTTCCCGACTAGGTGTCCGTTTACTCGATTCAGCAGAAGGTAGTGTATGCGTGTAGAGTAACTAGAGTCATCCTTAGTTTCTAAGGTGAAAGAAAAGCAAGATAGAAATCCCAATTCAGTTAAGTTGAAAGATTCAGTGAGAGATCAGAAAGTGGAGGTTTTTTCACAAGGGGGAGATGTGCATGGTTCACATTACTCTATTCATCCATGGGTCACTAAGTTGTACCATGATTTGTGGGAGATCTGTGGGTGGAGTGGGATGAAGAGAGATATTGCAGTGTTTGTAGCTAAGTGCTCTACATGCCAGCAAATTAAGATTGAGCACCAGATTCCTAATGGCTTTATGCAGGAGTTCAGTATTCCCATGTGGAAATAAGAGGAAGTGAACATGGAATTTGTGATAGGTTACCAGTCGTTAGCATGACTCTATTTGGTTTATCATAGACAGGATAACCAAATCAGCATATTTCTTGCCAGTCCATACCTCTTACTCAGTTGAGGACTATGCCAATCTCTATCTCGGAGAGTTAGTTAGATTGATATGTATTTCCTTATCTATCATCTAAAATAGAGGTACTCAGCTTACCTCTCACTTCTGGAAAGCATTCGAAAAGGGTCTTGGTACCCAATTCCACCTCAGTACAACCTTCTACCAACAGACAGATGGTAAATAAGAAAGTACCATTCAGTCTCTTGAGGTATGCTGAGGGCATCCGTTAATGATTTTAAAAGGAATTGGGATGACCATTTTTCTTTAATTGAATTCGCATATGATAACATCTACCATTCCAGTATCCGTATGGCTCCATTTGAGGATCTCTATGGTAGGAGATATAGATCTCCAATTGGTTGGTTTGAAGTTTGTGAGGCTGCAGTAGTAGGTCTTGATATAGTGTTTGATACTTTGGAAAAGGTTCAGTTGATCAGAGAAAGACTTAAGGCTGCTCAAAGTTGACAGAAATCATATGTGGATATGAGAAGAAAGGATCTCGAGTTTGAGGTCGGTGATCTTGTATTCTTAAATATCTTTCCCATGAAGGGAGTGAAGAGATTCAGCAAGAAATGGAAACTTAGTCCCTGATATGTCTATCCCTTCAGAATTCTCAGTCTTTTTGGAAAGGTATCTTACGAGTTAGAGTTGCCTTCAAATTTAGCCTCAGTACACCCGGTGTTCCATGTCTCATTATTGAAAAAGTGTATTAGTGATCCAGCTGTAGTTGTTCCCTTAGAGAGTATAGATATTCAGAACAGTCTTTCCTTTGAGGAAGTTCCAATCGAAATTCTTGATCATCAAGTTCGTAGACTAAGGAACAAAGAAGTTCCACTAGTCAAAGTTTTTTGGCGGAATCAGACCGTTAAGGGAGCCACTTGGGAAGCAGAAGAAGATAAATAGACCAAGTACCCTCATCTTTTCTCCGCAAATCCAAATAACATATAAGGTACCAAAACATTTTAAGATTTTTCTCTATCATGCTCAGTGTTAGTTGCACATCATGTTCATGTCAATCGTTCATTCATGAATCAGTTCAATAATGCATTTCATGCATCATACATGCATATTTAGTTTGTAAGCTCAGTCTATCAGTTCCCTCAGCTAAAACAGTTTCATTCATGGACGAATGATCCCAAGGGGGAGATATTGTAACACCTCATATTTTCCTAGCATAATCTAAGTCTCAGTGTATGAGTATTCGTATATAAAATTTATGAAATGCGCATTAGTTTTTAGTTTAGAGCCTGCCATTACATAGGAAATTCAATTATCTTTCCAACGAGATAAAATTTGCCCAAATCCAATAATCGGGTAAGAAGTTATAGTGATTTTAATTTTCAGTCATTAAATACTGTCATTTTAACCCTCAGCGCATTGCGTAGGTAGCCCAAATGAAAATTGTCAATTTCCAGTGTGACTCTGTGATCATGGCGCATCGTGGAACAGGCTAAATTCTCGTTCATCAATTTCCAGTGGGTTTCTGTGATGCACCAGCATCACAGAGGTGGCCAAAATGGCATCCAAAGCTTTACCGGTGGCTTGGCGCGATAGTGGTGCATCACCCCAAGGATAAAAATTCGGTTTTCAATTGTCAAGTTCCATTTTTAAATAGTCCAAGGGTAATTGGTCTTCTTCCACAGCCCTAATTAACCTGTAACTTGAAATTTAGCCTCAATCAACCTAAATATTCTTTATTCAACTCTTCTTCAAAATTGAAGATCCCCTTTTCAAAAACAAGAATCCTAGCTCTCAAATTCAAGGAATTTTGCAAGAACTCTCCATCAATCCTCCCAAAATTGATTATCTCATGTATGTTAGATGTTCATCCATGGATTCCTTTCATCCAAGGAGCTCAAGTAACCTTTTTAATTATAAAGTTATGATCTTTTTAAGTAATTTGATTTTAAATCATGATTTCATCCATTAATCTCCATGAAATTTGATTTAATACCATGTTTTAATGAAGTTATTGTTATTATTTATTTCCTCACATTTTAGTGTTATCATTTGTTGAATTAATCATGGCTTAGTGTTTTCCATGATAATTTCCTGTTAATTATGTCGGTCCATTAGTAATTCTATGATTATTTAAACCATGAACTATAAGTGTTTGATAAAATTCCTACAAGAGCAATTGATTTAATAAGAGTCTTCATGCTATGTCCTTCAATGTTTTAGTGTCATGATGCTACTATTGTTTTGAGTCATAGGTGTATTGAATACCTGAAACTGTAGTAGTTTACTTAATGCTGCCTCAGTATCTTCAGAATAACTTCAGATTATATCACGAGCATTATAAAAGCAGTCAGTTAAACTCAAAAAAGTCTAGCATTTCAGTGTCATTTAGTTGGGAGTAGGATTTAGCAGCGAGCAAGTGTAGGGATGGCGACTTCCCCGTCAGATAGGCAGAGTCATTTGTAGCAGTCCCTATACTCCAGAACTACGTCGCCAAAGTAAGATATGAGTAGTCACATGTCAGATTAGGCTTGACGATCTCGCAGGGGTCACACATCAGTTCAGGCTTGACACCTTTAGTGTTTTGAACATAATATCAGTTTAGTGGATCTACACAGCCAGCGTTAGTACCCATGGCACGGTATTAACACTCTTCTAAATAGGGTTACATTTTTTGCCCTGATTAGCTCAAATTAGGGAATATTTATTAGATGATACCTTCCACGGTCTTAGATATAGTCTCCGTTATAGTTCCAGTTCAGTTATTCAGTCTTAGTATTGCTTGACAAAAGTGTACAGATTTTAGTTAATTTCAGTTTTTTAGTTTGCAGATTCCATCTAGTTCATGTCATACGCTTGGTCATGTATCCACAGTGTCTATAGATTTTTATGTATTTTCAGTATTTTACAAACTTTCATGCATGTTTAGTATATATAGATTTCATGTTCTCTATTTAGTATCCCATGCTTTACATGTATATTCAGATATATCATTACTCCTATTCATGAAACCTTACATGTTAGCCTACCTCATTTAGTATACCAGTACATTAAAAGTACTGATCGCATACCTTTCTTTTGTGCTATGATGTCTCATATCATAGGTGGTGTTGCTCAGTTCCCATATCAAACTTAGTCCCTCAGATTCCCAACAGTACAGTAGCAATGGTGAGTCCTCATCACCTGAGGATAGGCTATCTTATTTTATGTCTTTATTTCAGTAGTCAGTAGAGTTAGTTATGGGCTTGTCTCATCAACTTTCAGTCAGTCAGTCTTAGAGTTTTATTAGACATTACAGTCAGTTAGTTGTTTAGTTTATCAGTACTTTATCAGATTCAGACAATCGTTTTCCTAGATTTATATTTCAGTTTGAATTTAGATATTTAAAACCTTATGGCACTTCAATTATTCTTTCACACTCATGATTATATTATTCAGTGCTCACAGTAGGTACCAACTCATGGGTTAGCTTGTGGTCTCTCGGTACCGTTAGCACCGTGTAACGACTATGGGGTAGTCTCAGGTGATTGTAGAGGAACTTGGGTTTGGGTTCCAAGGCTTGTAAACTCATTTTGGACTGTTGAGTGGATTTTGGTAAAAATGACCATTAGTTGTGGGACCCATATTGAATTGAAACAATCCTAAATAAAAATTTCAATGGCATCGTTGAGTCTAGAATGTAAAATTTGGTATACTAGCATAGTTTATTTATGCTTATGGATTTTGAATAAATCTCGAGGATCCAATCGAAACTTGGCAAATGACAAGTTTTATGGTGCAAACTTTAGCTGGTGCAGACTAAAAATAGCGTTTGCTTTCACAAGGCCCTTGGCCGCGTTTGCAAAGTCCATGGTGAATGACTATCCTAATCACGATGACTTTTGATGCATTTGTGAAGGCCAAGCTGATTGACTATCTTGATCATGAACTGGTCTCGGCATTCACGAATGCTAATTAAAGCTGAGAGTTGCATATGCAGCGGGGTCCATGCGATCGTGATGAAGGGGTCCCTAGATGTATTTATTATTGTCAAACATAATTCTCTTTCATTTTGATAAGTTTTAACTTACAATAAATTCCCTTGAGAGTATAGAGAATGAGTGGATCAATATGTGGGTGTTCAAGGTGAGTGCACAGTTATGGGGGCATTTTGTCATCAAGAATTATCGCAAGTTTATTTTAATTTCTTCGTTAATTCTCCACTTTAATCTCAAAATTTCTAATGCTTTGCGGACTTATTTGAGGTGTAATTGTGCTCCGATTATACCTATTTTTTAGGATAAATTATCCTTTAACCTAATGGCATGTTTTGACGATTTTAAAGTTGTGATTCCGCAAGAAGATTCCAGATGGAATTTAATTTGGTTTTTAATCCAAAAAATTCAATGCAATATAGGCATCATTATTCTCATATTAATGTGTAGATCATTATTTTGATTTGATGGCATCATGTGGATGCTTCTTGGAAGGAAAAATCTCTAATTTAGTTGACTTTCTTAAGCATTCATCAGCAGCCAGGTAGGCTAGGCTTACTTTTCTAATATATTAAGCTTCCTTATGATATTAGTATGGCATTATGCTGGATTGAGTGGGAAATTATAGCTTGGTTGCATGTTTAGATAAATTTAGAATATTAAGCTCGTTAAGGGGTCGTTTTAGGTAGAACTGACACATTTCTCCTTCCCTTTAGTCAAATTATTGCTTTACGACTTATTTAGAATTATTTAACACCTAATAGTAGAAATTGGAAGTCTTAGTCTTGTTTTTGAGTAGAAATCCCCTTAATATAAAATTTTGGGGTTAGTAGCAGGATCTGTTGGCCATTTTTTAGGAGAAATATCATAATTATCTCCTTGTAGTTCTAGGAAGCCTTTTTTTGTCATTATACATATATTCTTGGATCCTAAGATGATTTAGGAATCATTTCAATTCTTGACTAGACTTGGTAACCTGCATTTACTTTATAGACCTATTCGATTATGCCAATTACTATTCCTTTATGGTATTTGAAGACAGATTCGATTTCGACACCTACTATTAATTTATGATATTTAGAGACTGATTCTATTCCAACAATTCCTATTTATTTACGATATTTAAAGAACGATTTGAGATTGACATTTACTATTCACATATGATATTAGAGTTTGATTCTAGCCCTTTATTTATGGTCCACTTATGAGGGTTAAGGATTTAATTTGATTCCAGCATTTATGGTACGAAAGGATTCAAAAATATGCTTGAATGTTCAGTGACTTTATACTTAAAATTTTTAGTAAATTTGTTTTGATTGCATCCATCGGAATTATGAGGGCTCAATTGTGTTATTTCCTTTTGTTTGCGCCTTCTGGGCTTATGACGGCTCAGTTTGGCTGTAGTTATCTTGTATTCTTTTTGATAGTATCTACCATCTTATTCCTTATTTTTCATCTAGATCATAATTTTAGGTTTGCCCCTTTTATCCCTAACTTTAGTTTATATTCTTGCATCTTATAATTATTTTATTATTATTAGTTCAGTCAATCAATGATTTCTACTAAGTATCTATTGTTTTGGTACTCATACTACACTTCTGCATTTTATTTCTACTGATTCGAGTATTAGATGTCATCACTGATGTAGTATCCAGTGCATACTCATAGTTCAGATATAGGGTGAGCTTTCAAAACCAGAGTTGATTTATTCTCTTACCGCTATTTTGGATAGTCATTACATTCGAGACTGTGAATATACTAATACTATTAGTACTCTTATTTTTTTGATTAGTAGCTTTTGTACAAACCTTACAGGGTCATGGGATACTCTTTTGTTGTTTTCTCTCTTTTATCTATATGTATGATATCATACTTATGTTTTATGGACTGCAATATATTTGTATGCTTAAATTCGGTATTCATTATTCTTTCTACCAACTAGCCCATTACTTGTCGCTCCAGGCTATGGATTGGCTTACCTACTTGTACATTAAAATACATGTCATCATGACCTAAGAAACTAGGTCATGAAAAATGTAATTCGAATGAAAAATCCAAATCTTCTTTTTTGGACTCATTAGATTGACAATTGAAATGTTTTGCCCATCAGTTGGGTGCTAGTCCATGTTGTCAATAATGTTAATACCTAATATTATAATTCTCATTAGTTGTCTCAACAATCCTCTCGGACATTTAAGAAAGATAGTTGCAGTAATTCAACCAATTCTATTGTTTGTGTACAAAAATATCAAATCAGCAATAACAAAGAATCTATCACTTAAAGCTACACTTGTAGTTCCAGTTGGGCTTCATGAACTTTTCCTTTTTCTTTCCAAAACAAAATAACTAAATCATTTGAGAACTCGGGCAACAGTTTGAGAATCCTTTGGTCTGGCTACTAAATCTCCTTGACACTCATCCCATATTTAATTTCTAATCAAATTAAGTTACGGATTAGGGAACAAATAAGCAATATTTCATAAATGTCTTTGAGTTATTAATAAAATAATTTTCTTTAACAATACAATTGCAATATTTTTCCTCCCCAAGTCTTTCTATGTTATTTCTTTAATTTCAGAGCTAACAACCAACAATTTGTATCTAAAGCCATTTTCTTGGGGGGACCTGTGAAAGATTAATTCTAAAAATAACTTTTCTCAATTAGCTCCCCCTGTCTTTGATAGTGAGAATTACCAACTTTTGGTAGTAAGAATGGAGACTTATCTTGATGCTTTAGATCTTTGGGTTGTCGTGGAGGAAAATGATGATGTTCTTCCACTGCCCAAATGTCCCGCAGTGTCCCAGATCAAAAGTCAAAATAAAAAAATCATTAAATCAAAGGAAAAAGCAACTTTGTTTGCTAGCGTGTCTGCAATAATTTTCATGAGAATTATGGCCTTATATGGCCTTAAATCAACAAAAGAAATTTGAGATTATATGAAGGAAGAATATGCACGAGATGAAAGAATATAAGGCATGAGGGTGTTGAATCTAATAAGGGAATTTGAATTGCAAAAGATAAAGGAATATAAGACCGTAAAAGAATATTCAGACCAACTTCTTGGCATTGTTAAGAAGGTAAGATTACTTGGTATAAAATTTAAAGATTCTAGTATTGTTAAAAAAGTTCATGTTACAGTTCCTGAAAGATATGAAGTATCAATAACTACCTTGGAATACATAAAAGAGCTGTTCAAGATTACCTTGGTAGAATTGTTAAGTACATCGCATTCACAAGAGCAAATGAGGCTTATATAGCAGGATGATATGGTTGAAAAAGATTGGCCATGAAGACTCAAAGCACAAGACTCAAAGTAAGGGTAATAAATCAAGAAAAAACTACCCACCTTACCAGCATTGTGGCTAAATAAGTCATCCTCCATTTAAATATTGGAATAGACTAGATACACAATTCAAGATCTACAATCAGCTTGGCTATGAAGCTGGGATTTGTAAAAACAAATGTCAAAATTATAAAGTAGATGCCTAAGTCACCAAAGAAGAAGATGAAGATCACTTATCTATTGAAATAAGAAATCTAATTTTTAAATGATTAACAGTGGTTGTACAAACCACATTACATATAACAAAAATCTTTTAACGAGTTTATGCCTTTGAATAAGAATAAAGTCATAATTGAAAATGTTGACTATATCCTACAGAAGGAAAAGGAAATATTGCAATCAAAGCAAATTCAGAAGATGCACACAAGCCTTGCAAGATCGAAGATGAATTCACAAATTTACTTATGAGACAACAATCTATAATTTTTGATCCAAGGAGGAGTGTTGAAAATATGTTAGAAATAACGTAGCTAACTGTTAGTATTTTTAAATTATTAGAGCTTTATGTGGATTAAACTTAGGGATTATTTATCTCTTTGTTTGTTATTTGAATTTAAGTTTAGTTGCTTATTTTATATTTTCTAATTAGAAATTTAGCCATAAATATGTCTTTGAGTTATGAATAGAACAATTTTAGTTAACAATACAATTGCAGTATTTTTTCTCCAAATCTTTCACTGTTATTTCTTTGAGAGAAAAGACATAAAGTCTCAATCAAACTTGTACAATTTTTTGAAAAAGACACTTAAACTTTAAATAGGTCTAATAACCCCTTATTCTTGTATAGAGTAAATTTATTAACCCATTATAGGTCCATGTGACATGGAGTTATACACTCCAAGAGAGCGTGAAATGAGCAAAGACAAGAAAAAAATTAATTTTTAATCCCACGTGGCATGGAACATGTTTTTTATTTTCATTCATTCAAATTACTAAATTTTTACTTCATTTATATTTTACTTTATTTGTTTTTTTCTTTTTCCTTATCATCCCTACCACCATTTTTTTGCTAGTTCTAGTCTTTTTATAGCTCTAGATCTCTTCCATATTTATAGTTTTTGTTTTCTTTTTTTCTTTCTCTTATCTGATAATTTTATGTGAGTTTAGTACTAATAATGACGAAAGATTCAGTCATGGAGGTTCTACAATTACCCGCCCAAAATAATAAAGGACGATTTTCATATTTTATTTTGGTTATATTGAATTTATTATTGCTGATTTTTTTTGAAAAAATTATTTTAATATTTTTTACTTTTTTTCTGAGAAAATTAAATTTTTTAATATGGCTTCTTTTTCTCCTGAAATGGAGATTAATAGGGAGTGGTGATGTCATGGAATACCCGATATGAAAAATTAATTTTTTTCTTGAAAAGATGTTGATTCAAATTTCTAATTTTAGTTTGGGGGTAATTTGAATCTTTAGATTCTAAATATTTGGTGATAATTTGAGTATTTAGATTTAAATTAAGGTGGGCTTGATACTTATAAATTAGTTAGTGATAGTTTGGCAACAACTCAATCATCTTATAGCGAAATTGGTGACAACAACGATTTTGGAGCTGAATAACTATGGAGGAGGAACTTATAGGAACATTTGAAGAAGAAAGGGAGAAAATAAATAAAGTAAATAAAAGGAATTATCTAAAACATATGACCATAAGTTATTTTTTTAAAAGGATATAATTAATTGACGTGTCAAATTGTGATTGGCTTTTGCATATTTTTGGTATAACTGGCGTTGGCTAAAAATGAGGTATAGATAATACTTTAAAATTATTTGAGGGGGTAATAGGACTCCCACAAATTTAAAGTTGTTTGAGGGGGTTATAGGACCCCGAAAACTTTAGGTGTCTATTTAAAAATTTAGGATAAGTTTGATAGTGTCTTTATGTCTTTTTCTCTTTCTTTAATTTGAAAGCTAAAAACCAACAAAACTAAAATTATGTAGGAATATCATATATGCCTTCATAGTAATGGTAAGCAACAAAAAAACCAAAACAAAAATCTCAAAATTAGCAACAACATATCATAGAGTTACATATTTGGATAAAAGGAAAATCAATTTATATCAGAAGAGTCACGGAAATCCATTAGTAAAATTATTAATACATGGACCAGTAACCTATGATGAAGACAAATAGGACAAACATAGAAAAATTAACAATCTCGCTTTCCATCTACAGAAGTTAAAGTTTTGTATTTGTTTTCCTTTCTGCTTTTCCTCCTTCAAATTTATGATTGGTCAACCAAAAATTGTTATATTCACAGTTCTCAATCTAATGATGGTTAAAATGTAGTCTCTTTCTTCTCTCGCAATTGCTCAAGCTAAGTCTTTCTATCTCCTTTGATTTTCTTCTTTATCATTCAATCTTAACTTTTATGGATCCTGCATATGACTATTTTAATAATTTCTTCTATCTAATATGAATTAGACATGCAAGAAGGATCCTTTCTAAGGTCAAAAGATGATTTAAAAAAAACAGTAAACTTTGTAGACCATTTTGTTGTTCTTGGAATGTTCGCTCATTTGTCACTTCTTTACAAATATTTTAAAGCGATAAAACTCTACTATTATACTCAACTCTATCTAATCTACAATTCCAGTTAGGAAAATTGTCTATTCATTAAAGCATAGAAGATCTTATGGTTCTATAAGAACAATCACCGCCTGGATGATACAATGTTCTAGTTACTTCATCCACAAAGATATTTTCTGCTATATCATCATTTGTCAATATTTATTTGTATAACTTCATTTCATAGCTTGGGCATGGTATTTAGTCCATATTTCTCTTCCTTTATCTAGAGAGGATTACATTCATGGAATCATGTCTTAGATTTATTGCAACAAAATAAATCTTCTTATGATAAATAGATTTGTAATTCCTAACTGTGTTTCATTTAATTGTTATTTGAACACTCTTTCTTTTGATTGAACTAGTTGGTGATTGCATCGGTATATCTGTATTCTGAATTATATTTAAATCTAAGAGTCATTGCCATTTGTCCCCTTTCACCATGTTATGGAACATCATATAATTCCAGATTTTTATGTGAGCTATAGTGTGATTCTGAGAAAATGGAAGACGTTCCAGTTGGATGCTCGCATGAGTTCGATGTATGGACTCACCTTTAGCAATTAATTTGTAATTGATCTCGCTGGCAGCTTTTGGAAGTAGTTATGAAGGTAGAAAAATATTTAAACTTAAAAAGAAACAACCTCAACATCGTATCAAAGTTGTACAAGTAGTTTATATCATAGGATGGAGGTAAATTACTCTAGTACAAACTAATGTTCTCTAGAAATGCACATTGTTTCCCTTCATCTTTCTTACCTAATGAAATTTGGTTTTCTGCTTTATGTAATGTTTGGGAATGTGGAGTTTTGATGATAGATATGTTAATGAAACATGTTGTGAAAACTGGTCCATCCAACTGAACCAAGATCAGCTGCAGAAAATTTATTGATAAGATGACTCTGCGTACAAATAGAAGTGGATAACATTTATCATATCAGAAGTTGAGTTGAACAAGAAGGCTTACAAAAGTTGAGTTGAACAAGGTGTCTTGTAGAGATAAAAGAGGAATCCTACTGAAAGAATAATTCTATTCAGAAGAAGAAATGAGAGAGATGGCAACAAAAAGTGTGAAACTATCTTGATTCCTATTGAACATAAAATATTACATCAATCAAAGAACTCTAAGAGATGTGTGATTGAATAAAAGAAATAAATTCAAAAGAAAACACTCAACACACTGAAAAGATAATCAGCAATCAGCAAAACAGTTCACATACTTGAAGAAGAACCTGGTCTCTTACTTAGCAAGTTTTAGAATATGTGTAGTAGGTAGGTTCTTTAAGTTGTAATGAGTCATTGTCATAGTCTCAGTGATCTATAAACTGAGTTAGGAGTTGTGCCTTCAATTTAGGGAACTTGAAGACTTGGGAACACTAATCTTGGGAAGATTTGTGTTTTTATAGTGATAGGACTTAGAAGTTTTAATTCCTAATTTACAAGAAGTCTTGTAATTTTGTTGATTGTTGAGGCTTAAGTGTTATAGTGAAGTTGGAATTAAATCTTGTAGATTTACAGGTCGTGGTTTTTTTACACCTATCTTGAGCCGGGTGTTTTTCACGTAAAAACACTGTGTTCAAATTTTACTTCTGTGAACCACATTTACTTACTTGTTCCACAGATAGGCAATTAGTAGGGCTTGTACTCTAACAAGTGATATGAGAGCAAGGTTGTCTTAAATTGGGATAGCACCTAAGAAAAGATCAATGATAAATTTCGCACCTCCTACTAGTCACAATGAAGGTCAGTCAACTACTAGATCTCCATTCTTTGATGACTCTCACTTTATCTGATGGAAAGCAAGGATGGAGATGTTCATTCAAGGTGAAGACTATGAATTGTGGAATAGGATTACTGATGGTCCCACTATTCCAATAAAGTTAGTTAATGGAGAACCAGTCAAGAAAGTAAGGAGTGAATTTACTCCTGATGACTTATTGTCCTTGAAGAAAAATGCTAAGGCCAAGAACATCTTGGTATATGGATTAGGACCTACTAAATACAACAGGGTATCAACCTGCATTACTTCTAAGCAAATTTAGGATTCATTGGTGAATTCTTATGAAGGTACCTCTCAAGTAAGAAAATTTAGGATTTCTCTTCTGTTTACTGAATATGAGGCATTTAAAAAGAAGAAGAATGAAACCCTACATGAGATGACGACAAGGCTTACAACCTTAACAAATGAGCTGACTTACTTGGGAAAAGTCATCTCTGAGGAGAAACAAGTCGAAAAGGTACTAAGGGTATTACCTAAATCAAAATGAAATGTTAAGGTGACTGCAATTAGGGAGGCAAATAAGGATCTTGTAGGTAAGACCATGGATGAATTGGTAGGGAACTTAAGAACTTATGAAATGGAAGTTGATGGAACCAAAGAAAAAGCAGCTTCTGAGAAAATCTTGGCATTAAAAGTTTCTGATAGTGATGAGGAATTTGAACTTGATAAGGAACAAATTGCTTTCATAGCTAAGAACTTCAGCAAATTCTTTAAGAAGAAGAAGAAGAAGAGAACAGATAGTAAGAAACATTTCAATAACAATCCAAATGGTTGCTATAAGTGTGGCAAAATTGATCATCAGATTAGAGACTGTCTAGTCTGGTAAATATAATGCAAGAAGGAAATGTCTAAAAAAGAACTGAAAGAAAAAGCAAAAAGAAAGGAGAAACATGCAATGATAGTAGCCTGGGGAATTGATTCAGATAAGGATAAAATTGATGAATATACATTCATGGCTCTTGGAAACTCAGATTTAGAAAAAGAAGATGATGCTTTTGAGGTAAGTATACTTGAACTTAAAGAAAATCTGCAATTGTTTTCAAAACCAAAACTTGTTTCCTTGATAAGTGAACTGATTGATGACTTCCAAGAATTGACTTCTGATAAGGATGAAATGTTCAATAGTCTTGCAAATCTAAAAGTTGATATCATTAATTTAAAGGCTTGCACAGGCATAGTTGACAAGGAAAATTACAATATCAAGAAACAAGTTGCAGAACTTGAGATTTCAAACGATGATATCAAGTCTGAAGTTCTAAAATTGACTCTCACTAAAAATGGGAAAAAGGCTATAAGTAAGGAACAAGAAAATATTGAACTTGAGCTAGTTAAATACAAACAACAAGGTCATGATTTAATAGGAAAAATGAATAAAATGAGTCAAGAAGTTTCTAAGCGAAAACTTGATCTTGAAAGAGCAAACAGGTGGGAAAACTCCTCAATAATTGTTCACAAGTTAAGTGAAAGAAATTACAATAAAAAGGCTGGGTTAGGATTCCAAAAAGATTTTGATGATCCTATGGATTTATGTTATATCTGTGGCAACCTTGGACATTCCACCATTGAATGTCCAGCGGCTTCTAGAAGTAGATCAAATAGTCAAAACCTGGCTAACAGATTTTCTCAGATCAACAAGAACAAAACTAGTTCTGATAAAAGAAACAGGTTGCACTATATGTTGTCTGCATAGACTAAAAGAAATTTAATTCATCCTCTCACTCATAAAACAAAACCCAAGCTTTTCTGGGTTCCTAATACTAACCTTTGATTTCAAAAAGAACTAGTACTTAGACAGGGCTTTCTTAAGGAACATGACTGGTGAAAAGAAAAAAATTTCTTTCACTCTCCAGAATAGAAAAAGGAAGAGTTTATTTTGGTGATGGAAAAAAATAATCATTACTGGAGTTAGAAAAATTGGCTCATCTAAGTTAAAAGCATTGGAGGATGTCAATATTGTAGAAGGATCAAAGAATAACCTGCTGAGCATCTCACAACTGTGTGACAAAGGTAATAAAGTTGTCTTTACTGCTATAGGAGGCAAAGTCAAAAGAATGGACACCAAAGAGATTGTGCTCACTGCAAGAATATACAGAAATATATACAAAGCTGACATCTTGGCACTACCAGGACCTGAGCTGACTTGTCTAAGTTCCATACAAAATGATCCCTTCCTTTGCTTAGGAGACCTGGTCATGTAAGTCTGAAACAACTAAACATACTTTCCTCCAAATACATGGTATTGGGTTTACCTAAAACCATGTTCAAGGAAGAAAAGTTATATAGTGTATGTGTAAGGGGGAAGCAGGTAAGATCCTCTTTTAAGTCAAAGAACCATATTAGTTCTACCAAGTGCCTTGACCTAATTCATATGGACTTATGTGGACCAATGATACTTCAAAGCAAAGGTGGAAAAAGGTATTTTTTTTTGTAATTGTTGATGATTATTCCAGGTTCACCTGGACCTTCTTTCTAGCCTCTAAAGAAGTTGCCTTTGATGTATTTGAAATTTTTATTAAGAAAATTGAAACGAAATGGGGCACTTCATTAGTTTCCATGAGGTCTGACCATGGTTTAGAATTTGAGAATGTAAAGTTATTGGAATTCTATTCAGCAAATGGTATAGATCACAACTTTTCAACTCCTAGAACACCACAACAAATTGGAGTGGTGGAGAGGAAAAATAGAACCTTGGAAGATATGGCTAGAGCAATAATGCTTGTAGCAAATGTTGCTAAAAACCTATGGGCTGAGGCATTAAGTACTACAAAATATATTATAAATAGGTGCATGATCAGATCTGTGTTAGACAAGACTCCCTATGAATTACTAAACGGAAGAAAATCAAATATTTCTCATTTTAGAACCTTTAGTTGTAAATGTTTCATAAACGATAATGGAAAGGATAATCTGGGAAAGTTTGATACTAAAAGTGATGAGGGAATCTTATTAGGATATTCACTTCATATCAAAGCCTATAGGGTTTTAAACAACAGAACTAACTATTTTGAAGAAAGCATGCATGTAATTTTTAATGAATCTTCTGTTAAGACTAACTTGTAGGAAGAAAGTGACACTGAGGAATAGTTTACCCAACCTGGTTCATTGACTGGAGCTACCAAATATAGAAGTACCACAATAGGGAGAACTGAAGCTAAAGGCACAATGATAGAGGGAACTGAGCCACAAATGACTTCATCTCAAAACATTAGTTGTGATCCTAGTAGTTCACTAATCTTGATCCCAATAGGATATAAGTATCAAGGATCACATCCTACTGAGAATGTTCTGACTGATATTGCCATGGAGATTACTATAAGTTCTTGATTGAGAAGTATGTGTGCCTTCAAGATATTCCTGTCAGAGATTAAGCCAAAGAAGATAACTGAAGCCTTACTTGATGCTGATTGGATCATAGCTACTCAGGAAGAGTTGAATCAGTTTAAGAGAAGCAAAGTATGACACCTAGTTCCTCTCCCAAAAGATAGATCAGTAATTAGAACTAAATGGGTGTACAGAAATAAAGTTGATGAGCATGGAATTGTCACAAGAAACAAGGCAAGACTGGTGGTCCAAGGATACAACCAAGAAGAAGGAATTGACTTTAATGAGACTTTTTCTCCTATAGCAAGACTTGAAGCTATAATATTACTTGTTGCCTTTGCAGCTTATATGGAATTTATTCTCTATCAGATGGATGTAAAGAGTGCATTCCTGAATGAAATCCTCAAGGAGGAGGTGTATGTTAAGCAACCTCTATAATTTGAGAGCAAGGAGTTTCCTGATCATGTGTATAAGTTGTACAAAGCCTTATATCGGTTGAAACAAGCATCAAGGGCTTGGTATGAGACACTATCAAAGTTTCTACTGGAGCATGGGCATACCAGAGGTAAAAATGACAATACCTTTTTCTTAAAAACTACTGGAAAAGATTTGTTTATTGTGCAGGTATATGTGGATGACATTATTTTTGGTTCAACCAATATGAATATGACTCATGATTTTTCCAAACTCATAAGTTGTGAGTTTAAGATGATCATGATGAGGGAGCTAAATTACTTCTTGGGATTGCAAATAAAATAAATAGCATCTGGGACAATGATCCATCAATAGAAGTATGTCTAAAAACTTCTCAAAAGATTATCCATTGAAGAGGGAAAAGATATCAGTACTCCCATTGCTACTACCATAAAACTTAATTTAGATAAAACTGGTCCTGATGTAAAGAAAAAGGTGTATAGAGGTATGATAGGATCATTATTTTACCTTACAGCAATCAGGCCTGACATTGTATTTAGTGTAGGTCTATGTGATAGATTTCAAGCAAAGCCTAAAGAATCACATCTTAAATTAATAAAAAAGATCTTCAGATACTTGAAGGGAACCAGTGATCTTGGCTTATAGTATCCCAAAGGTAGTAACTTTAATCTGGTAAGTTACTCTGATGCTGATTATGTCGGATATTTGGTAGACACTAAAAGAACTACAGGCATGGCTCACTTCCATAGATCATGTTTAATTACCTGATCCACTAAGAAGCAAAATTCAGTAGCCTTATCTATTGCCGAAGCTGAATATATTGCTGTAAATTCTTGTTGTGATAATTTCTATGTATTAAGCAACAACTTATGGATTTTGGTATAAATATTAGTTGTGTTCCCATTTTTTGTGATAATACGAGTGCTATTAACATAGCAGAAAATCCTATTCAATGTAAAAGAACCAAGCATATTAATATTAGCCATCACTTTCTTAGAGATAATGTTGAAAAAGGTCATATATCAATTATGTTTTGGTCAACAGAGGAACAAATTGCTGACATATTTACTAAAGCTTTGAGTAGAGAACACTTTGACAGGAACAGGTTACCCTAGGTGATGATTAAAATTGTATAAATCTCCCTCAATGATTGATTAGAAAAGACTATACTTAAGTGATAGTTGATTAATTCAGTTTTACAAATTTAGTTGTGTATCCTAATTCCAATGCTTTAGAGTAAATTAACTCAGTTATGTGTTGATTTTGCAGATAGGCTGAACCATCAAGGCAAATTTTGTCCATTGTTTCCACAGTTCAGGTATGATTTTCGCTTGTTCATGATAGCATAAGAGAGAAACAAGTTGTTCACTTAGTCCCTTCCGTTACTTCAAAAAGCTGACAACCCTTTCCCATCAGTACAGACCCTTAAATTATTATGTTTCTATCAAATCTTTTCCTCACACGGTCTATCTTCCCTCAATCCCTCTTAAATATGTATCCCCTTTCTCCTCTTCTTCCCATTCCTTCTAATCCTTCTCTAAGACAACTCACTAACCTTCTATTTCACTAGCCATGGATTCCTTGTCATCTTCTTCGTCCTCATCACCTGACTCGGCCACAAACACCTTAACCTCCATTATCATTCACCCAAATTAACCTTACCTTCATTAATCCCTCCTCAAATCTCAAGCAAATTCTCTGATTTTACTGTGTTCAGACACTTTTCAAACCCTTTTACCCAATTTTATTGAACTGCCTTATCCCATCCCAAACCATCACTTTCTCCACCAATCTCACTTTAAATTGCTGACCCTGATGATGAACCTATTGCAAATCTCATCCCTGGATGGTCAAGATCTATTCTAAAACAAAAACCCTCTTCTATTGTCATTGATGTAGATGAAGCTAATTTACTTAAGCCTTCCCCTATAGTTACTTCTCCTCGAATTTCTCATACTTAAGTAAAGAAACAATGACAAGATGCTTCTTTGGAAGAATCACTTCATGCTAATAAAAAGAAATGGTTTTCTCCTTCTGTTTCTTCATCTCTCAGTTATCCCTCTTTTGATATTCTCCTTCAATCCAAAAGAAAACTGAAGCATATCATTGACAAAACCCCAAAATCCTCTTTCACTCCTATCTCAACATCCCAACCCACTTCCAAAGCTTTCTCATCCTAAAAATATACTGTGAAAGATTCTCCTAAGAAATCCTCTACTATTAAGGCCTCTCCTTCTATTAGAGGTTCTTCAAAATCCTCTTCTTGTCTGAAGAAACATGTATCCCAACCTGTTCCTTATGATTCCTATGACTCAGATTTTGATTTTCTTCCTGATACTCCTCCTTCTCACACTACTTACCTGATCTAGATCTTGATTGTGATGTTGTTTTTTATACTCCTGCTGACAAGGCTTCTCAGTCAGCTCATGTTCTACACTTTTAAAAATGTAAGTTGGCTAGGGTTATAGTCGTCACTGGTTTTTGGTGGACCTGATATGGATGTGTTACTCACTAAACTGAGAGTTTATGGGTGGTCACACATATTTCTTCAAGGTGATCATCAATGGAAGTTTGGGAAAGATGAAGTGTATGAATTTCGTACAAATAGAGTTGCTATCGGAGAGATGTTCTCCACCCCTATTCATGGTAAAACCATAAATCTTTACCCTCCTGATCTGAGTTGAATTTTACATGTTTCTACTGGGGGTTGGGGTCATTATGTCAAAGGTGCTTGTCCTCCTATTAATAACCTCCCTTCAGGTAATGATATTTCTAGAAAGTTCTCTAGAAATCCCTTACTTTTATCTCATAGAAGGGCCCTCAAGAATGAGATGTCTCCTCTCCACCAGTTCTATTTTGATATGGTTTACAAGATGATCCTTCTAAGACAGGAAAGGAGAACAGTAAAAAATTTTCTTGATCTAACCCTGATGGAATTGCTAGACTCTTAGACTCTAATCGACCATCCCGGACTCATCATCAAGCATGTGCAAAGGGTCTTAATACAAGATGCAAATGACCATGCTTTACCCTATGATTTCTGGCTTGCCCTTATTTTTGAGGACTTTTATGTTTCTATAAAAGTGTGGTCACTGCAAACCACAAAGGATGTCATTGTCTCAGTGAACCATGCTATGTTACCTGCTGCTATGAGGAGTGTTGATAATCCTATGCAAAGGTTGAGGAATGCTCTTGCTGCCAAGCAAAGTGAGGTGGATGTGGCACAAGTTACATTGAAAGTTGCTCAGGTTGCTCATGAGGAGGAGAAATAGGTCCTTCAAGCTCAAATTGCCTCCCTCACAGCCATCATGGAAAAAAAAAGAGCTGACAGTGATGATATCATTAAGAAGTTAACCTTCCTTATTCCTTATTCCTCATCCACTTAAGCCACTCTTAATGTCTTAGGCATCTTTCCTTCTTGCTTTTGGTCCAAGCTGTCTCTCTTATTGGTTTTGATGGGCTGTGATCATTGTATTCTGCTCAATAAATGCAATGGTTTTTTTTGCCTTATGTAGTTCACTTCTGTGTTATTAATGCATTGCTTGTTCTTTTTGCTCTAATATCTTCATTGTTTTAGTGATAGCCAGTGGCCATGAATTGTTAAACTTGTTTCACATATTAGTCCAGTTTTTCAATGATGTCAAAATGGGGAAGAACCGACTATACAGTGCTTATAATCCAATTAACTAACCTGCGTTTCATTCTGATTCTTTTATTTAACTTATTTAATGAATATGTTAGGGTTTTGTGGTGTTATGCTGATATGTTTGTCATCATCAGAAAGGGGGAAATTGTTAGGGCATGTGGAGTTTTGATGATAGATATGTGAATGAAACATGTTGTGAAAACTGGTCCATCCAACTGAACTAGACCAGTTGGAGACAATTTATTGATAAGACGACTCTGCGTACAAATAGAAGTGGATAGTATTTATCAAATCAGAATTTGAGTTGAACAAGAAGGATTGCATAAGTTGAGTTGATCAAGAGGTCTTGTAGAGATTAAAAAGGAATCCTATTGAAAGAAGAATTCTATTCAAAACAATAAGTGAGAGAGGCAGCAACAAGAAATGTGAAACTATCTAGAGTCCTATTGAACATAGAAGATTACATTAATCAAAGGACTCTATGAGGTGTGTGCTTAAATACAAGAAACGAATTCAAAAGCAAACACCTAACACACTAAAAAGATAATCAATAATCAGCAAAAAAGTTCACATACTTGAAGAAGAACCTGGTCTCTTACTTAGCAAGTCTTAGACTATCTGTATTAGGTAGGTTCTTTGAGTTGTAATAAGTTATTGTTCAAGTCTCAGTGATCTATAAAATGAGTTAGGAGTTGTGTCTTCAAGTTAGGGAACTTGAAGACTTGGGAACACTAATTTTGGAAAGATTTGTGTTTCTGTAGTGATAGGAGTTAGAAGTTTTAGTTCTTAATTTACAAGAAGTCTTGTAACTTTATTGATTGTTAAGGATAAAGTGTTCTAGTGAAGTTGGGATTAAATCCTGTAGAGGTACAGGTCGTTGTTTTTTACGCCTTTCTTGAGCTGGGTGTTTTCCACGTAAAAATACTATGTTCAGCTTTTACTTCTGGGAACCACGTTTACTTACTTGTTCCACAGATAGGCAATTATTTGGGCTCGTACTCTAACATGTAATACTCTCTCTGTTTCAAAAAGAATGACCTACTTTCCTTTTTAGTCCGGTTTAAAAAGAATGGCCTCTTTCCCTTTTTGGAAATACTTTAATTTAAACTTTCCACATGGCATGCTTAGGACTACAAGATTAAAGGACATTTTGATACATTTGACACAATTTTAATTTAAGGCCACAAGATTCAAAAGTCTTCTTTATTTTCTTAAACTTTGTGACAAGTCAAAGTAGGTCATTCTTTTTTAAATGGAGGGAGTACTATTGAAAAGATTTTTTCCTCCAAAGATGAGCAAAAGAAAGAAGGAAATAAGAAAAAATATTCGATCCTCAATTAGATGTATTAGTAATAGAAGATTGAAGGCAAAGGAAGCAGGGGACACAGATGAAGATCTCCTAGGCATATAGCTTGTCAAATTGAAAGTGATTGAACAAGAAAGAAAAAAGAATTTTGGAGTTAGCATTGAAGAAGTGATTGAAGAATGCAAGCTAGCGCAGAAACTACATTAGTGTTGCTCCTATGCATTTTAGTGTTGTTGAGAAATATCAAGATTGGGAAGCATGGGCCAGGGAAGAAGTCTTGCAAGAGTTTGAGAGTCGAACACTAGGTTTTAAAAGATTAAATAATCTAAAACTTGTGAGTATCCTGGTTTTGTTGGTTCATTTTATGTGCCATGAGTTTCTCTTATCATTGTAATTGTTATTACTTGTGTTATAAAATTTGTGAAGGTGGAGCTTTGTGATACTAATTTGATAGTGGACCGAAGTTGGAGATTGGGAAGTCTTTTTCCACGCACATGTGAAATTTCTTATAATTATTGATGGAAAGAGACTTGAACTTAGAATTTCCGATCAATCATGCACCATATTGAAGTGTGTAACCATCTAATATATGTTAAGATATTAAAGACGTGTCTTCAATAATGGGGAAAATCTCATTTCAACTATTTCTTTCTATGTTGATTACAACTAACGATCTAGTGGAGTGATCTACCAATAGGAAATAGTTTAGCCACAAAATTTTAAGGATCTCGGCAAGTAGCCCCATAAATTCGGGATAAGGGTTAGCTTCCTATTGTGACCGAAATGGAATGCTTCACAAACATGATTTCAACATATATTTAGAGAATGCACAATGACCTTATAGTAAAGGAAGAAAATCCTTATATTTTCCTTGATCCGAAAATTGCATTTCTCTAACACGTTTTCAGCAATTTCCTATAGTAATTTGGATTTAAAAGATATATAATAGCCACATCACACATGTTCCTACCGTGATTATGGTGTCCGACCACTACATAATAGAAAACGCATCACTATAGTAATTATGGTGTTCAGCCACTACATAATAGAAAATGCATCAACATCAAAAGAAGTTTACAGTATCAAGGATCAAGAGTAGAATAAACAGTGAAAGGTAAGGGAACCTGTGAACATCAGCTTCAGGGTATTAGTGAGCAGCATCATATGATAATACAAATCGATCTCATACAAATCCTTTATATATGAGGAAATTGTAAATAGGCCATCCTTGCTCCCATTCCAATCACTTCTAAACTACAAAGGATACAACTAAAATTAGCCATATCTATTAATGACGTAGATATCCAAAAGTGAATAAAAGAAAAGGTTGTTAAAAAAATACTCAAACAACATGATTCTTAAAGGATTAATCTTGTTTTCATTCTGATTTAATTCCATAAATTGCAATATCTTGTAGACCTATGCAAGTGCACCATGATACATTTGAAAGGTTAAATCAAGACAAAGATATCAAAATAATTTGCAGTACCTATTCGCTCTGCTGTGGAGCAAGATGACCATGTAAAGATTCATGTACCTATCACATTTCATTCGATAGAGAAACTTGAATCATAAGGAAACAAATGTTGCATGTTCGCTATCGACATTACTTGTTAAACGTTATTGGTTCTACCTTGTGCGAAAGGTGCGTGGTCACAATCAATATTTCTTTTCTACTACTTCCTATTCAATGCTACCCCCACCCCAAATAAAAAGAACCAATTGATAATTAGGACATAATGGAACTCTAAGATGCACTTACATAGTTCTCTAAGTTCAATGAGCTATGGTTGGGTACAATAGACCCTTGTGGTCTAGCCCTTCATCGGAACCGATGCATAGTGGGAGATTATGTTAGCCTAAAATCAGAGTAGCGCAATGGAAATATTAAATCGACATACCTCCAACCATTATTGAGGATCTGCAGTTGACGTCGATGTCAATAACATCATTGGCTTCTCTTTACAATGAGTCTTCTAAGTATTCAACCTTACTTTAGATAGTGTCAATGTTTAGAGAGAATTGAACATAGGGACCAGAATCAAGATTGCACAAATATATACAATTGCTCCACCATTAGGAGTGGTTGGGCAGTTCTTTTAGATAAGGAGGCGAAAACAGTATTAGAGAAATTTGAATTTCAAACTCAAATCTTTGACAACTGATTTAATGGGAGGTTATGGTCCATAAAAAATGCCAAAATTTTGCCACTTGGTCCGTATACTCTAATTCCATAAGTGAAACATAAGACATGAATCATAATGATAGTTACCCTAAATCGAGTAGTATCTTTCATGTATCACAATGTGTTATGCCTCTAAGACTTAGCCCTTATTACTTAATGAATAAACTCAATTTTTATTATAGGTCCATACTTTAGTTACATTTTCTAAATAAACTGATTGTGCACACAGTTTCAAATATAATAAATATCATATAAAATAGAGTTTCATCAACATTCACTGTTACAACAAAAATTTACAGTGGAACTAGCCCTATTGCGGCTACATAGTCCTTAAATTTCTGTGGCGGCATGAATTTAGTTAAGGATCAGCTAATATCACTTTAGTGCTGACGTGTTCAATGGCCACTTTCTTATCTTTAAAGCATTCTCTTATGGATAGATACTTTATTCGACTACCAGTTTTGTTATTCTTAGCCAAAGAGACAGCAGCTGAATTTTCACAATATAACTTTAATGGCTTAGAGATAGAGTCAACAATTCTCATGCCAGAAATGAAACTCTTCAACCATACACCATGTTAGGTAGCCTCAAAATAAGAAATGGACTTAACCTCCATAGTACAAGTAGCAATCAAAGTCTGTATGGCACTCTTCCAAGACATAGCTGCAACGGCTAACATAAAAATGTATTCGGAAGTTGATTTTTTAGAATCAACACAGCTAGCAAAATCTTAAGCAGTGTAGCGAATGACTTCTAAGTCATCTGATCATTTGTACACAAGCGTGTAATCTTTCATCCCCTAAAGATATCTTAAAAATTTCTTTGCATCTCTCAAGTGGTCAAGACCTAGATTACTCTGATATTTTCCTAACATTCCAACAACAAATGCTATGTTAGGTCTTGTACAAACTGTAACACCCTGCATTTCCTTAGCATAATTTAAGTCCCAATACATGAGTATTCACAAATAAAATTTTCAAAATACTCATTATTTTCAGTTTAGAGCATACCATTATGTAGGAAATTGAATGAGCTTTCTAAGATATAAAGTTCACCCAAATCCGATAATCGTGTAAGAAGTTATGGCGATTTTAAGTTTCATTCGTTAAACACTGTCATTTTGATCCTTAGTGCATCGTAGAGCTAGTCTAAATGACAATTGCCAAAAACCAGTGGGTTTCCACAATGTTCAGAATTGTCAATTTTCAGTGATTCCATGCGATACCAATGTGGCGCGATGAGATTCCAGGTCGTAAAAAATGTGGCAACGCGATTGCAACACATCGCGCCACTGTTGATAACGCCCAAACTACAGCTCTCGTAAGAAAGTATAAGCGGTCGATGTCAAATATAGAACCCAACTGGGTTGGGTGTCGAATCCCACAGGGAATACTTGGTCACTAAGTGTTGCAACTATTAGTAGACTATTGGTCGAAAATTCCACGGAAAGGGGGGATTTGATGATGGCGTGAACTAATAATATTCAAGTAACAACGGAATGCTTTGTTTAGTAAGATTTAATCACAGAGAATAATAAGTTAGGGTTATGTCCACCTTATGAGTTCTACGTATCTATTAACTATGAGTAATGCAGAATTTAGACATGCATGCACTTATAGAGATTCGTATTCTAATGGTAAATCCTAGTGTTTCTCAACCATCCAGGATTATTTCACTTTAACTCTCTCGAGCTTAAAGCACATACTAACGGTACAAACTCTCCAAGAGGTTAATCCGGTTAAGGCATTAACGTGTAAATAGGGGTTGGTAGCCCTATTTCCTTGTCACACTCTCTTTTCCAAACATATAACTTTTCTCTCGAACAAGTTAATGCTATAATGGCGTATTCTATATGTTTGCAACCACATGAATTCAACAAAAATGAAGAGAGTAATGATATAAGTAGCATACACATCAAGAATTCACAAACTCATAGTAATAGATAGTATCTCACAAGGTTTCCATAACCCTAACAGAGAAGTTTAGCTATTCATGGGTGCAACGGAAATGAAAGTAGACACATCATCATACCAAAACTAGAAGAATCAGCACGATGAAGATGGTGTGGCGTCAAGAAGGGGATGACGTTTTCCCTCTTTTGTCGTTGCCCCCACTCTAGCGTGTTTTCCCTGTGTTGGACTTACAGAATCTATAAACTTAATAATGATTAAGTGTCAATGCTGAAAAATTCAGCAAATAAGGTTTTTATAACATCCTTGTCCTAGTCCTACTAAGTTACTGCTTCACCCTTAAGTATTTAAAAATACTGCTTTTGCCTGGGACAAATTTTCCATGCGTCACATTCAGTCCATAATCTCCCAAAAGCTGCCTTCCCTCATGTGTGAAGTTTTCCTTTGCTGCCCAAAGGTCCACACAGTGCTGAAATTTCATCATTAATACCTGAAAAACATGCTAATCACATAGGTTAGCTCAGTTACAGGAAAATGGACTAAAAGTGCAAGAATTATATATTTTATCCTTCAAACTTAGCCTAAAATATGGGTAAATTATGGTTCTTAGGGCTGTAAATACGCCCAACATCAGCACCCCACACTTAAAGCTTTGTTCGTCCTCTAACAAAATATTACATCCATGCAAACATCTACTTAGAATGTCACAGTAACAACACAAATTGTTCAACAAGACATGCACGACAATCATTAACAAAGAGTAGTTTTCTTGATCACTACTAGAAACAACTCAACCTCCAACATAGACTCGTGATGATGGTTAATTCGTATCCACAAGTTAAGGCACAAAGAATCATACAAAACTACCCAACAATCATCAACCATGTGTGTCTCACACAAGATATCACCCATAATTACTCACAAGTTTGCATTTTTCGAAACATGGGTACAAGATTCTCCTTGCTCTCACTCTCACAAAGAATTCTTATGTTGCAATTGATGACCATAGGATTTCCCTTAGTGTAATGCTCTACTAATATCAGAATGCTAAGCTTAGGATCAAATAGGTCTTTACAGGTTGTAATGTAGGCTAAGAGACAGGTAGGACTATTTTGGCCAGAAATAGTGACTATGTTCCCTAAGCGCTTTAATACACTACGTTATGTCATTAAAACTTTCTTTTAAACAACCCCTCTACTTTCCTTTCATCTACCACCCCTTTTCACCTATTTTGTTATTCAATTATAAACAGAACTAACTTTTTATAATTTTTTTTTCTTTTTATTTGATTTATTTATTTATTATTATTTTTTTCTTTTTTTTAAAAAACACCTCTATGATAGCCACTCTTGTTCACAACAATTTCAAGTGCCAATACACTCTGAGGTATCACTCTCACCCAATTTCCTCTTATTTTGTCACATGACTCTACAATTTAAAGTGCCTAGGAATTAGGATTAGATTACGGTCTTGAAAAAAAATGGAGTACCTACATATGAGGCTGTCAAAGAAAATAGCTAAAGGCTCAAAGGGGGTTAACTAGGATAATGTACACAGGTAGGTAAAAAGAAGGTAAACAATTATAGGCTGCCAAAGAAATACCTAAATCATCTCCTAAACTCACACTCTTTAATTCACTTTACACACACACCAGGCAAGTTCTAGCATCAGTCACAACACAGAATATACTATAACCTCACACACACAAGGCACATGGTTAACTTTATTGGGAGCTGTATAGACTCTTGACCCCACAGATGAATGAATTAAACCACACAAATATCACAGAGTGAGTCACACTTAGAGCCTAAATGTCTCAATAGTAATGATTTAGCATAAACTCTTGTCATAATACCATGCCGCCTATCAGAACAATTTCATGCAAAACCTAAAAAAAAATCTAAATCTAAAAATTTAACTACAAACTAGAATAAATGCAGGCAAAGAAGTATAATACAGCATACAAATACCAGCACCCCACACTTACACGGGACACACTGCCATCAGTGGAAAATAAATAAGAAAAACCTAATTAGTCGGACTCCTTCTCTATGTCTGGGGTCATACCCCCTGCATCAGAATCATCATCAGAGTCTTTGTCATCAGAGTTGTCTTCCACGTCTGAGTCTGGTCGTCGGCGATAATCGTTAGTTGACACGTCATCATCGAGAGGTTCCTCAAAATGTACACCTACTCCATACATAGCCCGCGCATGCTCATTCATCGGGTAGTCATAATACAACTGCTGGAGCTCTGCATCAGTTGGAACACGTCCCCCACTCATTATTGTAAACCTCATCATTCCATATAAATGGCGAAAGAAGCTTTCGTCACGAGCATGTCTTTCTGCAGTGGTCAAGTCAATGCCATGCCCAGTTTCAGGATCTTTAACCTTCGTAAGATCAACCTTCTTCGGGTTGTGTGGAAGCTTATGATCTGCTGGTTCCTCTTCAATTTGCTCCTTCCTCAATCTCACAGTCAACAAATTGCCAAAGCTAAAATGGGACCTCTTGTGCAGCCTAGCCTTACGCACTGACGATCGTATCACCGCACCAATGTTGATGGGAATATTAGTCATCAGAGCGTACACCAAGCATACTCTATCACGTGTGATCTTTGTGTACTATGTCCCAGGAATCAGGCAAGAGTTGACTATCCTCAACCATATCCGCGCTTCTCTATTCAAGGAAGCATACAGGAAGGTATTGTGCCGACCAGTATCCTTGTGACGAATCCACCGTGCCATTGACCTTGTTCCGCACAGTGTGTGTCTGATTGCCCAGTATGGAGGTCTCTGATAAAGATCCTTGAGCGGTGATGGATCTACCGATGGAAAACCCATAAAAGCATTGAAAAACTCTGCATTCAGTTGCAAGACTTGGCCCTGAATTGTCACTTCACTTCCAGTAGTCTTTGGGGACCAATTGGCGTAAAACTCACGTGTTAGATCAAGATTGCATTCTCCCATATCTCAGAAAATGAAATCAAGGTTTAGTGCCATGATTTTAGCTAAAATGCGAGGTTCTCTCTTTGCTAGACTCTCCTTTTGTATCAACTCCACATGAACATATTTTTTCACTTTGTTGTTCTTGTACCACTCCTTTCCTTCCTCCTCTAGGACCCACTTTATCCCGAAAGTGCATCGAGGTATTTGCAACTAAGAGGATTCAGCTTGCTCTTTTCTTCCCCTTTTCTGACCTTTCTGTGAAGTGGGCACTTTTTCTTTCCCTTGTCGTCCTTTTGGTGCCATTCTACCTGAGATTAAAATAGATTCATGTTAGTTCATCTCGGAAGATTTAATCGACAAACAAACAGTCGTGGCACCACCCCACACTTAATTTGTTGGCACAACCTAATTAAGTGAGTGATGTCAATTACTCAGACTTCATCGGCATACATTTAGGTGATATGTTCCAACAAAATGTTCAGCACAGTCATACTTTCATGTCATCTTAACTATCCTTTCCAACTCTATTTTATGTAATCTTGACTATACTTTCATTTTTGGATTAATGCACTTTTTGAACAAGACTACTACATAGAGAACGTATCAAGTTATGGAATAGAAATAATCATAACATCTCATGCTTGTGTTCAATCATGATCTTTATCTCGATGAACGAGCCATTCAAACTTTCAAGCTTTCCACTTTGAAGATTTTGAAAGTAACTTCACCATTTCGATTCCGCAAAAAGATGACAGTGTATAACAATCAATTACAAGTCGGAACAAAGTCAAGAACACCCACACGTATTCTATCACTCAACGAGATGTATCATATAAAACCAATCACATTCTTATCACCATACACCACTTCAAATCTAAAATACCATTATAAGAATAGTATTGCAACAACTACGGAATATAAAAGAAGAACTTACTTGGTGATGGATTCGGAAGATGATCTTGCAAGATTAAATGAGCAAAAAGAAAAGTTTTGAGAGATTTGGGAAGCTTAGGCAGCGCCTAGGTTGAGAAAACAAGTGTATTTTGTTCTAATATTGAAGATCTATTTATAAAATAAGCCATGGGTTGGGTTTGACCCATGTAAAATCGAGTTAGGAGACCAAAGAGCATAAGTAGGCGGCGCCTACTGCTTTGCCTATTCTTAGCATAGGTGGCGCCTTTATAAAAGACTAGTTAAGCATAGGCGGCGCCTATGCGATTGCCTAGTTGGGCATAGGCGGCGCCTAATGCTTTGCCTAGATTTGCATAGGCCTTGCCTTTTCCGTTGCCTAGTTGAGGTAGTGAGCATAGGCAATTACATAGGCCTTGCCTTGTTCATTGCCTACATTTGTATAGGCCTTGCCTTTACCATTGCCTAGTTGAGGCAGTGAGCATAGGCAATTACATAGGCCTTGCCTTGTTCGTTGCCTAGATTTTCAAAGGCAATACCTAACCGATAGCCTTTGATCCTTCATTCCTAACTTACCACCTTTAACATGGCTCACTTTCAAATCAAAATTTTGGGATTAATCCCCTCCTTTGTAAGTCTTGCACCTACACTTAATCAGAAACAACAAGAACGATTAGAAAGATGGGTTGCCTCCCACCAAGCGCCTTAGTTTTGGTCGTGGCTCAACTCTTGTTTTTGGATTTTTATTTAACAACAACAAACTTCTAGTAAAACAAAACGATTAAAAATAATGGGTTGCCTCCCACGTAGCACTTGATTTATTGTTGTGGCACGACATAGTTACCTCGATTACTTAGACTTCATCGAGATAGATGGTGGCCATGCCTTTTATCGAATCGGGTGGACCGATATATGGCTTCACTCATTGGCCATTCACCTTAAAGATACCACCATCATTGTTTTCTAATTCCACTACTCCAGACAAGTAGACTTGGCTAATTTTGAATGGACCGGACCATTTAGACTTCAACTTACCTGGAAATAGCTTTAGTCTGGAGTTGAAAAGAAGTACCAAATCACCCTTCTGAAAGTTTCGTTGGACAATCCTCCGATCATGGTACTTTTTCATCCTTTCCTTGTAGAGGTCTAATCTTTCATATGCATGTAGATGGAATTCATCCATCTCATTCAGCTGCTCCATTCTCAGATTAATAGTATCATCCCAATTCAAGTTAAGCCGCTTCAACGCCCACAGTGTTTTATGTTCGAGCTCGATTGGCAAGTGACAAGCCTTCCCATAAACTAGTTGGTAAGGTAACATGCCAATTGGTGTCTTGAACACAGTCCTGTAAGCCCATAAGGCATCATCCAGCTTTCGGGACCAATCCTTCCTACTAGCATTTACAGTCTTAGCAAGGATCAGCTTGATCTCCCGATTAGAAACCTCTACCTGCCCACTAGTTTGTGGGTGGTAAGGTGTAGCTACCATATGTTGCTTGACCCCATATTTCACCAACACGGCTCTGAACATCTTGTTGCAAAAGTGTGATCCTCCATCGCTTATGATGGTACGTGGTACCCCAAAACGAGAGAAGATATTTCTCTTTAAGAATGCTACAACACGCTTACCTTCATTATCAGCCAGCGCTACTACTTCGACCCATTTGGATACATAATCCACAACAACTAGGATATATTTCATCCCAAACGAACTCAAAAATAGGCCCATTAAATCAATACCCCACACATCAAATAGCTATACTTCAAGAATCTTAGACATGGGCATCTCATGATGCTTAGAAATCGTGCCTTGCCTCTGACACTGATCACATCTTCTCACAAAATCATAGGCATCCTTGAATAACGAAGGCTAATAATAGCCGCTTTGTAATACCTTCCTGGCTGTCCGATCACCTGCATGGTGACCCCCAACTTGGGAAGCATGACTTGCCTCCAATATGCTAGGCACCTCCACATCCAATATGCATCGCCTAATAATACCATCAGCACATCGACGAAAAAGATACGGTTCATCCCAGAAGTAATGTTTTACATCATGGATGAACTTTCTCTTTTGATGAAAAGAGAGATTTTCAGGCATCACATTACTTACCAAGTAGTTTGCAAAGTCTGCATACCACGGTAAGTCTTCTACCATAGTGGCTAGGATCTCTTCGTCGGGAAATGCATCATCAATCTCAAGATCGGGCTACGCTATGTGCTCACTCTCAAGTCTAGATAGATGATCAGCAACTTGGTTTTCACAACCTTTTCTATCTTTTACCTCGAAATCAAATTCTTGGAGCAACAACACCCATCGTATTAGCCTTGGATTAGCATCCTTCTTTGCCATTAAGTATCTCAGAGCCGCATGATCTGTATGAACCACTACTTTAGTTCCCAACAAGTAGGCACGGAACTTTTCAAAGGCATAAACAACTGCTAGAAGCTCTTGTTCCATGACGGTATAGTTCTTCTGGGCTCCATTCAAGGCCTTGCTCGCATAGTAGATTGGATGAAATAGCCTTTCTCTTCTCTGACCAAGCACAGCACCCAAAGCTACCCCACTTGCATCACACATAACTTTAAACGGCAGAGACCAATCGGGTGCAACAATAATAGGAGCTTCAACCAGCTTCCCTTTGAGGCATTCGAATGCCTTCAAGTAATATTCACTGAAGTCGAACTTAGCATCCTTCTCCAAGAGTTTGCATAATGGACTATCAATCTTAGCTCGATCGACCCAAATTCCTTTTTCAGAAACTTTGTGCCCAAGAACAATGCCTTCCTTTACCATAAAATGGCACTTCTCCCAATTTAATACCAAGTTGAATTCAACACATCTCTGCAATGCCATACTCAAATTCGCCAAGCATGATTCAAACGACTCACCTACAACTGAAAAATTGTCCATGAACACCTCCAAGGTGTCTTCAACCATATCAGAAAAAATAGACATCATGCAACGCTTAAAAGTAGCGGGTACGTTACATAGCCCAAATGGCATATGTTTAAAGAAAAACGTACCATATGGGCATGTGAACGTTGTCTTCTCTTGATCTTCGGGAGCAATACAAATCTGATTATAGACGGAATAACCATCTAAGAAACAAAACCATCCTTTCCCTGCCAATTGATCAAGCATTTGGTCCATGAATGGCATTGGGAAGTGATCCTTAAGCGTCCACGAATTCAGCTTCCGGTAGTCCATGCACACTCTCCACCCTGTGACAGGTCTGAGTGGAATTAGCTCATTCTTTTAGTTTGCAACTACCGTCATGCCCCCTTTCTTAGGTACACACTGTACCGGACTCACCCATTTACTGTCGGAGATTGGATACACTACCCCTGCATCTAACCACTTAATAATCTCTTTCTTCACCACCTCTTGCATAGGTGGATTCAAATGTCGTTGATGCTCAATAGTGGGCATGCAATTTTATTCGAGCTGAATTGTGTGCATACATATTCCAGGAGGGATACTAATTATATCAGCAATAGTCTAACCGATGGGTCTCTTATACCTCTTTTGAACAGAGATGAGAGCCACCACTTGATGCTCACCCAAATCAGCCGCAACAATAATAGGAAGTGTGTTTCCACTTCCTAAGAACGCATACTTTAGATGACTAGGCAGCTCCTTCAATTCTAGCATTGGTGGCTCTTCAATGGATGGTTTCGCTGGGGGTGTAGGTCGATTCTTGAGATCAAGGTCCAGATTCTTAGGAGCATGAGAATACGTCTTTGTTCCTGTTAGAGCACAAATAATTTCTTCATAATCTTCAACATCCTCACGCTCAAAATTCATTAGCACAGCAGCCAATGGCTCAACAATAAGTTGCTTCTCTATAGATAATTCTTTCTCATCCTTATAGTATACATTAGCTATAGAGAACATATTCATATCTTTGGGCTGCTTCATTAATTTGCATACATCAAAACGGACCACTTCGTCATTCATCCGGAATAAAAGCTCATTAGCTCTTAAATCAATAAGCACACTTCCTGTTGCAAAGAAAGGACGCCCCAAGATTATGGGAACTTCAGAGTCCACCTCACAATCCAAAATAACAAAGTCCGCAGGAAAAATGAGGGAAGAAACCTTCACCAATACATTATATAAGATACCAACAGGTCATTTTACCGACCTATCTGCCATCACAAGCCGCATATTGGTTGGTGTAGGATCGCCCAACCCCAACTTCCTGTAGACGGATAGCGGCATCAAATTAATGCTAGCCCCCAAATCGCATAATGCCTTGGCAAAATCCAAAGATCCAACAGTGCAAGGAATAGTGAAAGCACCAGGATCTGCCTTTTTCTGAACTAACGATCTTGTAGCGATTGCACTGCAATGATGAATGTTATCTGCCAGCTCATAACTTGCTACCCGCTTCTTTGTCAAAAGGTCCTTAATGAATATTGCGTACCCAGGCATCTGTTCCAGCGCCTCTACCAAAGGAACATTAATAGTCAGCTGCTTCAACATAGTCATAAATTTACTGAACCTGGTATCATCAGCTTTCTTCTTCAGTCTCTGAGGAAAAGGTGGTGTTGAAAGAGGAATAGTTTTCTCCGCCACTTCCATCTTATTTTGCTTCCGATTATCGATCTTTTCGGGCTGCAGACATCGAGGGGTAACATCATGAATGCTTTCTTCATCTTCTACGGCATCATCACACTCTGCATCAATAACGTTATTAACTATATCATCAACCACCTGCTTGCCTTTGTATGGATTTTCCAACACCTTACCACTCCTAGTAGTAATAGCCATACATGATCCGTCATTCCTTGGGTTTTGCACAGTGTCTCTAGGTAAGGTGCCAGCTTTTCTTTGACTGAATGCAGCTGATAGTTGACTCAATTATTGTTCCAGCTGTTTTATTGACATGGAATACGAGTCAACCAATTGATTTATTGATGACAAATCATTGTTTACCTCGTTCACTCCCGTATTGGTTGCCTCCACTCTTTTTGGCAGCTTAGCCATCAGATCTTCCATGGACATCTTCCTAAAGCCAGACGCCCTAGCCTCACGATTTCCAGGAGGAACATACAAACCACTTCTGTTGGTCTTATTCTTCCAACTCCCCTGATCATGGTCCTTGTTTCCAGATTTATCATAATAGTTCCGACCTTGGTTTCCTTGGGCATTGCCTCAGAAACCCGCCTGATTATTCAAGTAGTTAGCTTCTTCCTCAGAATTGGATTCATCTCTTCCCTACGATACAACGACTTTAACCTTTTCGGTCTTCCCTGATAATAAGTGCTTGGTAAGAAGATCTATCTGCATTTTCATGTGCACCATATCTTGATCACGTTCCTCTTCTCTTCACCTTTGTTCTGCAGTTACGCCAATAGATACAGTAGAGCTTGCTACCTCAGAATCCCTGGTATGCCAAGCTCTACTCTGCTTTGTCATACGATCTAGCATATCACTTGCCTGAATAAAAGTAAGGTCCATGAACGACCCTCTTATAGCATTATCAACCACTGGCTTAGTCACCGAATTCAAAGACCTGTATAATATCTCCATCAAGTGGACATTGGTCATATGATGATTTGGGAACCGCATAAGATTCTTCTTAAACCTCTCCCATGTTTCGTGAAGAGCTTCAGTTGGAAGCTGTCGAAAAGTACTGATCTCATCTCTCAATTATGCTCTGTTGGATGGTGGAAAGAATCTTTCTAAGAAAGCGTCTTTCAATTGCCTCCAATTACTAATAGAGTCAGGAGTTAGCCCGTTCAACCATAGAGTTGCCTCTCCAGGTAGAGACAATGGGAATAAGCGCAGCCGAATTGTATTTTGTCCAACTCCTGGATTGTCAAATGATTTGCATGTTGAGATAAAATTAATCAGATGCATATTCGGATTATCGCCTGCAAGTCCACCAAATAATCCCTTGAGCTGCAATTGCTGAATCATGGTGCTAGTGATATTGAACTTGGATCCAGGTGCCAAAGGCGGAGGAATAATAGCCTCTGTGGCATCGGCTCCATCCAGATCGTCATCATCATCATCAAAAGGAATCTGCACAGCTCGGCGTTCAGGTCTCATTCTAGCTTGACGATCTCTTCTGTTCACAGGTGCCGCCACCTCATCATCACGCCTTAGGTTTAGTAACTCGTCATCACCCAGGTCCTCATCATCAGGATTTGTTGCCCTCCCTGGGTTATCAATGTTTTGTTGATGCACTTGAGCGGCTGCCAATGCAACTAATCTAGCCTGCTCCTGCTGAGCAACCCTTCTTTCAATGTCTCTTTGTGCCTCCATTCTGCCAATAAGTTGCGGTTCTGGGTTTATGGGTAATAATGGTTGACCAGAACTTCGAGTATTTGGCATACACTGAACAGAACCTGAATAAAACAAAAACAACAACTAAAAGTAAAATTCGAGAATCATTTACCAAAGGGTCTAGTAACTATCACAAACTTAGTTGACAACCGTACTCCCCAGTTTGATAAGTTAGGGTTATGTCCACCTTGTAATTTCTACGTATCTATTAACTATGAGTAATACAGAATTTAGACATGCCCAAACTACAGCACTCGTTAGAAAGTGTAAGCGGTCGATGTCAAATATAGAACCCAACTGGGTCGGTCGTCAAATCCCACAGGGAATACTTGGTCACTAAGTGTTGTAATTATTAGTAGACTGTTGGTTGAAAATTCTATGAAAAAGGGGGGATTTGATTTAGGCGTGAAATAATAGTATCAAAATAACGAATGGAATGATTTGTTTAGTAAGATTTAATCACAGAGAATAATAAGTTAGGGTTATGTCCACCTTGTAATTTCTACGTATCTATTAACTATGAGTAATGCGGAATTTAGACATGCATGCACTTATAGAGAGTCGTATTCTAATGGTAAATCCTAGTGTTTCTCAACCATCAAGGATTATTTCACTTTATCTCTCTCGAACCTAAAGTGTATGACGAATGGTACAAACTCTCCAAGAAAGTTAATCCGGTTAAGGAATTAACGTGTAAACAGGGGTTGGTAGCCCTATTTTCTTGTCACACTCTCTTTTTCAAACATGTAACTTTTCTCTCGAACAAGTTAATGATATACTAGCATATTCCTACATTTGCAACCATAAGAATTCAATTAAAACGAAGAGAGTAATGATATAAGTAGCATACACATCAAGAATTCAGAAACTCATAGCAATAGATAGTATATTACGAGGCTTTCATAACCCTAACAGAGAAGTTTAGCTACTCATGAGTGTAACGGAAATCAACGAAGACATCATCATCATACCAAAACTATAGCAATCTCACGATGGAGATGAGTTGGTGTTACTATGACAATGACGTGATTCCCTCTCTAGCCGTTCGTGTAGCGTTTTTCTCTGTCCAAACCTTACAGAATCTGTAAACTGAATAATGATAACAACATACTAAAAAATTCAGCAATAGGGTTTTTATAATGTCCTTGTCTACTAAATTACTGCTGCATCCCTAAGTATTTAGAAATACTGATTTTGCCCGGGACAACTTCTCCATGTGTCACATTCAGTCCACAAGCTTCCAAAAGTTGCCTTCCCTCTTATGTGAAGTTTTCCTTTGCTACCCAAAGGTCCACAAAGTGCTGAAATCTTCATCATTAATACCTGAAAACATGCTAATCACATAGGTTAGCTCACTTACAGGAAAATGGACTAAAAGTGCAGAAATTATATATTTTATCCTCCAAACTTAGCCTAAAATATCGGTAAATTATGGTTCTTAGGGGTATAAATATGCCCAACATCAATGCTACCCTTCATAAGTAAACCCAAGAAATTTCTTCTCAATCAAGGATTTTAACTATTTCCTTGATTGTGGAATGTAGCCATTTGATATGTCCAAATACATCTTTAAATTACATCCATATCAGATATGTTCATGATATTTCCTTCCTTTTAGTCTTTGATGTCTATGTGACAGTTGTGTCCTTCTTTCCTTTATTTAGATCCAAATTTATTTTCTGATTAATCTGATCTTCCATGAATTTAGGAATATGAATTTCATTTCCAAAGTTTCCATGTAAGTGTCGTGATCTTTTATGATTGGATGTCGATATTAGCTATTTTTCTTTTCTTAGAGAGTGTAATAATCTTCATATGATTGGATGTCCTTTCTTTCTTAGAGAGATCTTTGATAGATCCTTGATTCTTTTGCCATCAGCAATATTCTAGTATTTTGCATTCTTTATCCTGCAAAAGATTTATTCATTAGTTTGTTATCATTTAAAAGTTAGTTTGTCATTATTAAAATATTGTCTAAGGAGGCTAACAATCTCCCCCTTTTTGATAATGACAAACAAAAATATCATTTTATTTTTCTGTTAGAATTATTGTTTTATCTCCCCTTGTCTTTCTACCTTGGTGATGGTGCTTTATCTCATTTAGCTCCTCCTGTCTTAATGATTGTAGTTAGGTTTGATATGATAATAACTTGCTCTTCCTTTGTTAGCTGGCTAGTTAACTGATGCACATTTTTTCCCCTTTTTGGTATAATAAAAAAGAAGACATAGCAAGCATAGCAATTGGAATATACTGAGCCACAAAATAAAACAACACAGAACTAGACAATAGTAGAATAACAAGCCAAAATATCATAGAGTACTAGTTATGCAGTTATATATATTAGAGCAGGAGTATGTAGTATCTTTATAAAGTTCGAAGTTCATGAAAGGACGTACCCCTTTTGAATGAAAGAGGTCAATGTCTTTTTGCAAAGAAATAAGTGAGAGTGTTGTGCATATTAGAACAAAAGTGATCATAAGATTTTTTAACGCTTTTGATGAATTTTGAGTTAGAATTCTAAACTTAGACAGCAAGCTCATTTGAGAAGGAAAAGGATTTTTCCTTGATAGACTCAACATGGGAAAACTCCCTATTAAACAATCACACTCCTTTCTTTTTGAAGTCATCAAGAGAGAGTTGCACTTTACCTATGTCAGTACCTATTTCTTTTCCCTGCTGCAGCAGCTTAGAAGTCGACTCCTTGGTACTAGTAATTCCTACTTTGATGGAAGTGATCTTGTTCTTGATTTTCTTAGTCTCCTTATCTGCATAAAACATGGATTTAGGAACTATTTTAATTACGCCAGATGTCTTATATTGGTACTTGATAGATTCCTTTTTACACAATTCTTTCTCAATCAGGACATAACCCATGCTTGCGAAGGTTTTTGAATCATAGGTGGCAGAGACTTCTACCACTGGATAAGCTGAAAGGTCAATTCCATAGTAGATGAGAATCCGAGTGATAAGAAAATCGTAGGGTAGTCTTGTTGAGGCATGGCAGTTAGCTACACTTTCCACCATGTGCTCATGAATCCAGATACTTTAGTTAATTTTGTACTTTCTTATTATGCAGTAGAGGACAAGTATATCTCTATAAGTCACATTGTTGAGGGACCCTTTTTGGGGTATCAGGGTTGTTGCCACGATATGCACCAAAATCCTATTGTAAAAACTAAGGTATAGAGGACCAAAAGCAGAGCTATTTGTATCAGGTTCTGAGACAACCTCCTTCACTTCATCAAAACTCAATTCAACATTCTCAGGCTAGCTTTCATTTATAAAGGGGACTATGCCAAAGAATTTTATGTGAAACACTTTCTCAAATAAGAAGTCATTTAGAACAATATGTATACAAAAAACCAGAGTTTCCAGTTCCCCACTATCAGAGGAAAGGCAGAGATTGGCAAAAAACATAAGTATTAGATCTTCATACACCTCCAACCTAGATAGGCGAAGAATCATCGATAGGTCTTGAGCTTTGAGAAAGTAACCGATATTATAATGAAACTCTTTTAAGAGGGAGAATTTGAAGATTCATCTAGAAATAATGAGGTAATTCTTGATGGAGAGAAACTTCTCTTTATGGGCAAGAGACCAGAATTTATACATGTTTTCTAAAGAAAGAGACTCCAGAGAAAATGATCTTCTTTTGTTAGAGGACAACAAGAGACTAGAGGCGGTACGCTTCTTGGACATAGTTGGCTGGATGGAGTAAGAGGACACCTCTTTAATGGACTTCGGAAGAAGGATAGGTTCAATATTGGAGGGATTTTGATTAGGGAAAGCTTTTGTAAGATTACCCTTTAATTGGGGTTTAGTCATAGTAGAGAAGATGAGGATGGATGAGAAAAACCATTAGCAAAGAGGAAGGGAAGAGATAGATGAAAGAGGAAGTGCAGAGGGTTAGGGTTAAAGATGAAGGGGTGGAGGAGTGTTGGAAAAAGAGACTGGTAGGTAATAACGAAGAAAAAGAGGGAGGTGGCATGAGAGAGGGAAGATTTGAAAGGAAATGACAGAGAGGACCGAAAAAGTTGATGTTTTTTGTGCCAAAAATATTAAAAATCTTTTGGAAATTAAACTATTCAGCACTGAGATTTTCTCCAAAATTTTTTGAAAGTTTTGGTAAGAAGAAAAACAAAACTGAGTAAAAAAGAAGACCAAAAGTATGACTCATGATTCATGAATGCAGAATCCTTTTTGGGAACCTTTTCTTAGTAAAAATAAGGTTGGACTAAGTAAAAATGATCTGTGTCCAAAAATAAGACGCATCAATTATTGACACAAATTTTTTCTGAGAACCAAAAAAAAATATCATGGACAAAAACTACTTGACTCGAACATACTTAAACAAAATCATTTAAACATACGATCAATACAAAATTTTCACATGTTCTAGGCATAATTTTAAAAGACAAATTATAACCAAGTAGTTGACGTAGGATTCATAGAACAATTTACGAGAGTTGTGAATACTGCTCCGGTTATTGGTGAGTCAACTAAAATTTGTTCCTTGCTGAGTTATGCTCATGAGAGGAGGCCTTCATCAGAGTTGCCAAAATTCTCACAAAAATATGTTAGAATTAACAGGAAAGTATACAAAAAAAAAATAATTTTTGTACAAGAAACGAAAATAAAAAGTCAAGGATAATTTGCATTAGATTTTTACATTATCATAAGGAAAAGAGATTTAAGGCAGTATTCTCCTAGAGGGAAAATATCTTTATTTAATCATTTCAGTTGCAAGAGTCGACTCTGAAAGGGGGTGTAGTCGACTCTGATGATATTTCCTCTGAAGCTATTACTGAAACTGACATATTTTTTGGTGAAAACTTTTTCTCTCTAGCTATACTTCTGGAACATCCACTATCAATTCCTTCTTGTTATGGATCTTTTGGATATGTTCCTGCAAAACAAGGAGATTAATTCTACTTAGGTACCCAAGCAATCTTGGGTCTTTGTAGGTTAGATGTACTCCCTTTGGGCTTCCAAACCCATACATTTTTTGGCTTATGCCTGCAACTGTAGGATTTGTGCCCTCTCTGTCCACTATTAAAACAAACAGGCCCTTGATATGAGAAATAGTTCTTAGATAATTTAAATGACCCTGATGAGGAACTCGAGTAGTTTTTAAATGAGTTTGATCTTATGAAACTATGACTTCGGGATGCCCAAAATTTTTTAAATTTTATTCTTGTATCATCAAGCTCTTCATGAAGTTGGTCAATTTTAATTTGACACGTGTCAATTTCTTTTTTCCAATTTCATCGTTCCTCTTTGAGTTTTTGTTTACATTTAGATTTAAAACTTTTCTTCTCTTAGGAAAGTTTGTTATACTCATCTATAACTTTTTGAAGTTCATCAATAATAATATCCAGGTTAGATTCAAGAGTATTACAATTATGGAAATCTTGTAGTCTTACCTCGCTAGATTCACCAGTTGCCATGAAGCACATATTCACGGCTTCAACCTCTTCTTCGGTTTCATCTTTATCACTCTAGGATCCAAAGTTTTGATTTTTTCTGGATGTTCTTCTTTTTAATTCTAGATAATTCTATTTGAAGTGACCAAGCTTTTCGTAATAGTAGCAGTGTTCATTATTTCTGATGGAATTATTACTTTGGCCTCCTTGGGATCCTTGTTTTCTTTGTCTCATTATCTTCCATACCCCACAGTTGGTGAGGGTTATTCCTTTGCTATTAGAATCTTGTAGAATATCCTCATCTCTGGTTGGAACAACATTGAAAGATACTCCTTTCTTCTTTTCATCCTTATGAAATCTATTGATATAATTTTTTTCTTATGCAATAAGGTTACCTTGCAGTTCATCAGAAGTAATGTTGTGAAGATCTCTATTTTCTAGAATGGTAGTCTTGGTTTCCCAAATCTTAAGGAGACTTTGGACTAGTCTATAGAATTGCAGGCTCTGAGGATTGATCATCCCCAGGGATTTTAGTTCACACACAATTTTACTGAATCTGGTGAATATTGATTCAATATCCTCATTTTTCTCCATTTTGAACAGCTCATATTCATTAATAAGAACAACAGTTTTTAACTTCTTGACTTTGGTGGTTCCTTCAGAGGTTACCTCCAGTTTGTCCCATATTTCTTTTGGTGTCTCACACGTTGAGATCTTTTCGTATTCTTCTCTGCTAATTGCACATAAAAGTAAACTTATATCGCGTGCATTAGTTTGGATTACCTCATGTTGTTCTTTGATAATATAAAAATTTTCAAGATCTTCCATATCAGTAGTATTGGATTATTTATCCTTGTCCTTTTGTTTTTCCTTGAGCCCTAGAATTGGCTTAGGGCTCTTTTTGATGACAACCTAGGATTAGGAGTCATTTGATTGGACAAAGATAGTAAATCTATTTTTCCAATTTGAATAGTGTTGTCCATTTAAGTATTGTGATCTTATGGAGGAGTGACCCTCCAGAAGAAGAGCACCGAGAATTTGATAATTAGACTTTTTATCATTTCTTATTTGCGGTTAGGCAATGCTATCTGTGAGACCTGCTCTGATGCCAATTGAAATTCAAGGAGGGGGTGAATTGAAATTTTCTTTTGTGAGTCAACTACTGAATCCTCACAGTGGACTCGCCTGTGGATCAAAAACACTTCACAAACAGATTAAACATAAATAGTTAAGCACATAAATGATAACATAAAGTAAACAACCCAAAGATTTATCCTAGTTCGGCATACCAATCCAGTGCATATGTCCATTCCCCTTGGGTTTCAAGTTTCCTTTAGATCGCTGAAAATTTGGTTCGAGTACAACTATGGGAAACAAATTCTGCAGACTTATTTTGCTCTTCAAATTTTGTGACACAACTTCAGTAGATGTTACAAAGTTGTCTTGATCCTACTCTTTATATAACAATTGTAAACTACAGTTACAAAGCCTTCTTAGACTATGATTGAGACACTTTGAAGTTTCTGCTTAAAGTTGTGGAAAGAGTGTCTGTCTTCGGTCTTCTCCTTTTATAGTGTTCGGCTACTTCACTTCATATGGAAACCCAAGAGATTTTTTCTCAATCAAGAATTTTAATTGTTTCCTTGATTGAGGAATGTAGTTGTTTGATATGTCCATATCAAATATGTCTATAGACATCTTTGGGTTACGTTCATATCAGATATATTTATGATTTTTACTTCCTTTTAGTCTTTGATGTCTATGTAACAGTTATGTCTTTCTTTCCTTCGTTTAGATCCTGATTGATTTTCTAATTGATCCGATCTTCCATGAATCTAGGAATGTGATTTTCATTTCCAAGGTTTCTATGTAAGTACCGTGATCTTTTTGTGATTGGATGTCCTTCCTTTCTTAGAGAGTGTCGTGATCTTCTTGAGATTACTATTCCTTCATTTTTTAGATAGTGTCATGATCTTCTTATGATTGGATGTCCTTCCTTTCTTAGGGAGATCTTTGATAGATCTTTAATTCTTTTCCCATTAGCAATCATCCAGTACCTTGCATCCTTTATCATGCAAAAGATTTATTCATTAGTTTGTCATCATTTAAAACTTTGTTTGTCATTATTAAAATATTATTTGAGGAGGGTAACAGTCATCACCCATATCTATGCAACCGACCCATACCGAATGCTAGACATAGGTGCATACTAGTGATAGGTGATGTCTTGCAAAAATGAATGAAATAGAATCCACAGTACTATAATCATCATCATCAATATCAGAATCTATCCTTGCTGGTTATATAATCATCGCAACCTCCTTCGGCCTTTTTGGGTATCAAAATCATCATCACAATCTCCTCCATCTTTGTTGGGTAAAATTATATCATCATAATATCCTCCGTCTTTGTCGATCATCAACATCATCATCACAATATCCTACGGCCTTGTCGGATATCAATATTATCATAATAATATTCAAATCAAAGTCGTATAATAAAGAGCAAGCCCCAGAAGGGATAAAGTAAAGTGCAAGCCCTACGAGGGCTAAAGTAAATGACAAGTCCCATGAGAGATAATGTAAATTACAAGCCCTAGAAGGGCTAAAGTAAATAGATATCGAAAGAGAAGCAAGGTAGTGTATATCTCCATAATTCATCGCTCATCATCAATATCACATTATCCATAAGTATGTATATATATAAAAGGTGCACAGACCCAAGCTGTGACTAAAAGAGTGTAAGTCATAAATCCATTGTTCAGAGTGATCTTTGAGACTAAATCAATAATAAGTGTAGGATGGGATGAAATCTTCCATGATCGGAATAATTAGTAGTCTCATATCATTGGCCGAAACTTATCTTGATTCAGTTTTTAAATCACCATTATTATCTTCTTTTATGTATAAAAATTATTCATTAAAATGGGTAATTGTTTTGATGAAGAAATCCATTATAAAGGTAGAAAGTGGTCTTTGACCCTTAGTTAGTGACAAAAATAATAACATTATAATATAATTGGAATCGTATCAATCACCTATGCAATAATCATAAATGTACTGAATCTATACATGCCTTCACCAGTATTCAAATTGAATAATAAACACCATACTTCATCTTTCTGCATCCGATACTAGAGAGATGTGTATATAAACACACACATATATATTCATACACTACAACCTTATCCTTTACAAGGATAATGACTTCCCGGATACTCAATTCATATCATAACATGGCCCTTGGCCCAATATTGGGTTCGAACTAATCATAACATCATAATCATGACCTTAGGCCCGCATATGCATCCAAAACTCTTATCACTAATCATAATAGTAAACCACCTTATATTTGTAAGTCATGGTCTAACTAAGAGGAATCATATATTTATAAGCCATAAAGCATATTCAGAATCTTCTCACATTTAAGAGGCATAACATAAGAAAGGCATCTCACATCTAGGAGATATAACATATTACTAGGCCATAAATCATAACTAGGAGGCACATAATACCTATAGGGCATCTTGTATAAATAGGTCATAAATCATGACTATGAGGAATATCCCCTCTCAAGGACAATTATTATATCTAAGAGAATTATCATCTCTAAAGGCTAATATCACATCAAGAAGGAAATAGTATCTCTAAAGGCCCAATATCATTTCTATCAAGAACATCATGGCCATAAGTCATTAATCATAATTCGGGGAAAGTAATTAATAGTTGCCAAGTCACGAAGTAAACTTATTCTTAAGTCTCACAAGTCTCAACTAGTCCCAACATCTGCAACAAAGTCCACAATGGCTAACACGAGTCTTAACCTAAGTGGGACGAACGATCCCACTTCTAATCCTCAATTTCCACATTTGGAAAACTATTTCCCAAACTAGGATAAGGTATCTAGCTCAACATCTAAATGTCATAATCAATTCTAAGATAGGAACTTCATCTAGAAACTTGGACATTTAAGTCCAGTCTACCCCATTTACGGCTTTAAGATCACTAGAGTATCTCAACTAAGATTAATCATTCAAACCATGATTCCAATATATAAACCACATCCTAAACCTAGAATTATATCATATCCATGATACAAATTAGTCCAATCTAGGGAGAGGGCAATGGGATTCTAAAAGGATATTACACATTCCTACTTACAAGTCAAAAGCCTCATCTAATTCCCAACATTAATATACAATACTAAGGCATCATGTGCATAATCAAACTTAACATTTACATTCACATGTAATACATATCACACATCATCTATGGACAAGAGTAGACAGAAGCCTACCTCAAAGCTGAACTACAAACCTTACACCATTCACCACACGTTTATCTTTACTTCACAAACGCCAAAATGCCATTATAGTATTAAAATAGTAATCTACTCATCAACACGAGTCTAACAATACCCATGTTGCACTATTGTGCTTCGGGTCCAAAAACCTCAAGTGGGTCCCAAATATGGAAAATACATTTCTGAGGTCAAACCAATGTTCATACATGAACATGGAACCATAATCCTCAAGAAATAGGTGAAAATAAAGCTAATTTGGGGATAAAATCAAGCCTTAAGCTAAATTGGGGTTTTGGGTTAAAACTAATAATTTCAACCATTAATTCGAAGGATTCTTACCTTACATTTGAAGATATTCTTGATAAAAGATGTTTAGCAAGCGCACCCAAGTCATCCACCATACTAAATTTTGAGTTATCATACCCATTTAGGGTTTTAATCTCTCAATGATCAAGGGAAAATAGCCAAATTTGCAATGTTGGGGTCTATTTATAGACCCTCAAGCAAGGAGATGCATCGATCGCCGTCCATGGGTCGTGGTCTCCATATGGCCCATTGCGCAATTGTGCTATATCTTTCCCTCACAGATTGCATCTAAACCTTGGAATTCTTCAGAGTTTTGACCAATGCCTCGGGACTCATTTGGAATATAATATTCACAAATAAGCTATGTAACCACACCAATTTCAATGTTTTAAATGCATTGGCAAAGTCAAATTTTCAATCCGAGTTTGTTTTGACCTAATATGGGTCCCACACCTATATTTCCAAATTTTAAAGTTTCCAACCAATAGGTCAAAATGAGATCGGTTTCATTGGTACCAAAACCAAAGGTCTACCTAGCCTAAAATCAATATTTTGGATCTGTTAGCATACTTAAAATTTGTGTCCAAGATCATTTAACTGAAGTTTTTGCCCAGTTGCCATTTAGAACTAACGAAGAGTTATAAATAGGGAATTGGTTCCAAAAATCAAATGAACTGCCCATTAACCTAGAAATTCATAAATAACTTAGGCATCTATGGAGAAACCCTAATGATAAAGATAATTGGAAGTATAAAAACTGACTGGAAGGGTTATTACAATAGGGATCATGATAGATCTAAATATGTTCCCCCTCGTGATTGACCAAAAGATAAAGAATCCAATTTAGACCCAAAAAACTATAGAAAAGAAGACATGATTGGAATAATTCTTATCCAAATCAATGGTAGTGACAAGGTCCTTAAACATATGAGGAGTATTTTCTCTCTGTTGAATTAAATGATCATATCTCATGCAGTCTCCATTAAAGAAATTTGAGTTAAATCTCATCCACCTAAATCTAAGATAAAAAGGTAGACTTCCTAGTGACATGATGGTTAATCCAAAAAAAGGTAGTGCACATTGTATGGTGATAATTAGTAGGATATAAAAGATACTAAATGATGAGATGGGTGAAACTTTTGACAAAGAGATCACTATAGAGCCCACAAATGTGAAAAAAGTATGTTGAGAAGTTACTTAACCCTAATCTTGAGGAGTTGAATCATAAAGAGTTGAATGTTGAGGAGCCAATAATGTTTTAAGATGAATGTGGCAATGATTATAAACAATAGGAATTCAAAGAATAAAGTTCAAAATCATATAAAATTCTTTCTATTTCAAAGCCAATGATGAAAGTTCCTCCTCCATTCCTACATAGGTTGAAGAAGAAAGAGGATGATGTCGGTTAAAAAGTTTCCATCCTTTTTCAAGAATCTATTAGTAAGTATCTCCTTTGTTGATACATTGCTTGAACTGCCCGAATATGCTAAATTCGTAAAAGACTTGGAGACTAAGAGCAGGAGTACAAATTTTAAAGCCTTCAAATCCTCATACCATTATAGCATGATTATTTCAAGCAACTTGGTCATAAAGAAGAAAGATACCGGAGCTTTTATAATCTCTTGCCCTATTGAGATGTATCCATATGCAAATTCTTTGTGTGACTTAGTGCAATTATTAATATAATTCCTAAAGTCCGGACTTAGAGCTCCAAAACCCATGAAAATGAGTTTTTTTATGGCTAAATGGTCCATCAAAAAATTAATTAGAGTATTAGATAATGTCTTAGTAAAAGTTGATAAATTTATATTCCCTACTTATTTTTTTATTCTTGGTTGTGAGATTAACTATGAAGTGCCCATCATTCTTGGTAGGCCTTTCCTTTCTACCAGGAGAGCTTTGGTGGATATTAAAAGTAGAGGATTGAAATTTAGAGTTAACAATGGAGAAGTTACCCTCAATTTGTGTAAGTTAATGAAAAAACAATAGGATTTACAAGTCATTTTAGTTATTTATTCAATTGGTGAACTGGTTTCTTATACCTTAGAGGTTGATTTTATAGGTGAATCAGTGGTAGTGGGGGTGTAGAATTATGGTGGTGAAGAGATATCATACTGTGATGAAGTGGTGACATTGTTAAATGAATTGTTAATCATCCCAAGAACTCAATGAATCTTGTAGGTGACTTGAAGAACTGAGAAAGTCCACCTACCAAATCGTCCAGTTAAGAGCCGCCAAAGCTAGAGCTTAAGACTCTTCTGTCCAACCTTTGATATTTTTTATTAGGAAAAGATAGTACTTTACACATTATCATATATGATAATTTGTTGGTTTTCAAGTTAAAGCTTTGGTATCAGTGTTGGAAAGTTCATAAAGGTCATCAGATGGACAATTAATGACATCATCAAAATCGCTCCAAAAAATATGCACTTATAAAATCCAATTGGAACCGAATTGTGTACCTAATATTCAACTTCAAAGAATCTTGAATCCTCTAATGCAAAAAGTAATCAAGAAGGAAATTATAAAGTAGCTCGATGCACGTATTATCTAGTGTAATGACCCTGCAAGTAATTTTTTTCCTTCTACATATTTTTTCCATTTAGAGATTTCATATAATTGCAGCAAGTCATTTGTGACTAACTTGAGCTAACAGTTCAGTTACCAAGTAGTTCATTCAATTTTTAGAGCCAATTCTCTATTTTAAAATCTTCGTTGGTAAGGATTGGCTATTAGGCATAAATTTTAGGATAAAAACTATGAATACCAGTTTTGACAATTCCACTATCTCCAGAACATTGATTTTAGTCTAAGGGGACCATTGGTTTGGGTCTTATGGCTTTTAGACTTAGTTTGCGCTATTGGACAGAATTGATAAAATTAGCCCTTGGATGTAGGGCTCATATTTCATCAAAATGACCTCTAGATAGAAATTTTTATGGAGCCAGTGAGCCTAAAATATCAAATTTTATAGGGTTGCATAGTTTTTTTGCATTCATGAGATTTTGAATGAATCTTGAGGGATCAGTGGAAACTTGGAAAAACTATGTTTCAGTTGGGGCATGGACACAGCTGATGCATCAGCTATGGTAGACCTTTGGTCTCTTTAGTAGAGGCCGCTTTATCTACCAAGTGGTTTCTTTAGCTATCCATGGCTGTTCCAGTGGGGTCCCTAAAATAGGAGCCTATCCGCAAAAGCAAATGTCACTTAAGCGATATTTTGTCTGCCTTTACGAAAGGCTAGCCCATTCTAGATACCACTTTAGCAGTACTATGTCACTTTAGAGGTTACTACTTAAGCGGTCAACTGGTTCCTTCAGTGGCACCTGGGAGGGCATTAAACTTAGCCCCTTACCCGATTTTTTCCCATTTTTCACAAGTATCAAGAGACAAAAAATCCCTAGAGAGTGTGGAATTTGGGATATTAATGATTGGTGAATCTACCACTCAATTGTATTCTAGATTTGTGCACATTGCCATGTTTTAAATGAATAAGTGAGACATAATTATGATTAAATGCACTAACATTCACATTTTGTAGGCACCAAAATGATGAGATGGAAAGATATGGATTGGAGCTATAAAGGGAACAAAAGGAAGCAAAGAAGTGCAGTTAAATACCTGGAGCAGAACATGGCCTCAATTTTTAGACCGCGATCGCAGTCAGTCAAGATGGTCAAGATACAACGATCGTGGACTAGGAAAAAATCAGCCCAAGGTCAAAGATGTAAATGCACATAACTGTTCCTAAAATTTTCCATAAACAATACTCAAACCCTATTATTCTAGTGGAGGAAAATAATTCCTAAGAATTGAATTTGTTCTAGTTCTTAGTCTCTATACTTGGAGAAGAAAATATTGTATTAATTTTTGACAAAGAATACATTGGAGTAGCTTCTAAGTGGAGGATAAGAAAACTCCTATTGAAGATTTTTTTGAGTTTAAAGTTTGAAGTAACATTTACTTAGTCTCCTATAAATCAAATCAATTTAGATTTGTGGTAAATCTTTATTTATTTATCTTATGAGTAGCTAGTTTTTCCTCTTGGAGTTATGTATGAATAGGGTCAAAGTGTGTGTGGGGTTTTATTGTTATCTTCAATTAATAGTTCATTTTGATGGGTTTTGCAAATTCTTGATGATAATTTAAAATCTTCTAGTGAAAGCCTCAAATTTCCTAAATCCCACATCATCCTTGACAAAGAAAAGTGGGTAACCTACATCATTCAACTATCCTTTATAGAGGGGTTGAAGGTGGCATGAGCATTTGTGAACAATTACTTAGGTTATAGTTGTTCCCTTTTAATATCTTAGAAATAAGGATAACTTGTGGAATGGTTATGTCTTAGGCATCATCCTAGCATTAGGGATGGTTAAATTGAGGTTTGGTTACCAATTGTTGAACACACCCATTTGGAATTCGAAAGAATCAATGGGTGATAGTTTGGTTCTTTGTTAAAAGGATAGTACCAAAACCCCTAACTGAAACTTCCCACTTTTTATCTACTGAAAGTGAAATTGAATTATTAACACCCTCATTTTACATTCCCTTAGTAAGACATAACCCCAAGATCCGTGCCTAATTGATTAGACTCTAATTATTCGTAGCCCCTAATTAATTCTTAAAATTCCCAAAAAGAAATTTTAGTTGTGATATTTTCCAACCCCTCTTTTTTATCTTCTTGTACTCTAGGTTTGAATTCAGTAAGTATCCATTATTTTAAGCTAATTTGATACCCACTCATATTGTTCCTCGTGGATTCAACACTGACTTAAAAGTTTGGTAAATAAATTAATAATGTCTGTCTTGACCTTAAATTGACGTGTAAGTTGAGCGTTATCAAAAATGGTGTCGTTGCCATGGAACAATTTGGCATATTGAGTTAGCTTAGAATTTTAGCTTACTTGCTTAAATTCAAACTTGTAAATAAGTGATTGTGATTTTCTTTTGCTTATTGTGCTAGGTAGATTTTGTTTATTTACTTTACTCCATGGCATCTTGGGATAATTATGACTTTGGCAGTTGGAAATCCTATTTTGACGATCCATGTCCATATTATGGTGGACCCCACTTTTGGCAAAATTGTAGATATGCTCCCCAAAAAAGAGATGGAAGAACCATCTTAATCCTATTAGGAGTATTATTATTCTTTGTTTGGCGGTTCGGATGGACATTGGAGTTATTGTACAAATGCTCCCTCCCTTAATTATGATAACTTAATTACTAGTTCTTCTAATGAGTTTCATAAGTATCATAATACGAAAATGGAAGAACAATATGTTGGGTCTAATAGTTTTAAATTTATGCTTGAAACCATTTTGGATTGGGTAACTACAAGAAAAGAGAATGTGCAAGACATACATCAAGGCAATAAGTCATTTAGAAGATACATCGCTAAGAGAGAGAAAATACACAAGGAAACAAATATTGTAAAAACCAACACCTTGCCTACTTCCAAGGAGGAGGTGAATCAAGAAGAGAAACCAAGCTATGTGGTTAATGATGCTCTTGGTAGTGAAAAATACTTGGTGATTTCCTAACCAACCAAACCAAATATTGTTGAAGATGCCAAAAGTGAAGAAATAGTGCTAGAGTCAAAAGAAGAAGCCAATCAAATATCTTATGAAGATTCTAGCCCATCTCAAGGTGAGGATGACAAAAGGGATACAATTTTGGAATTAAGGGATGGACCTTATTCGAACCATTTTTCAACATTGTGCTTAGTGGATTTGAGGAAAATCTATCCACCCGAGCAAATGATATATTTTGGGGAGAAGAAGAACCACCCCTAAATTTTGGAGTTTGACGTTCCTAATGAGCACATGGTCACCCCCCACTCTAAGTCTAAGAAGCTCAACTTCCGATGTTCAATTAATGGCCTATTAATGTTCCAACCCTTACCCACGGAGCCAAGTCAAAAATTTGATGTGAAGTTGGGTAAAAGGTTAAATTCTTAAATGTGGCAAGATACAAACCACATAACCATGCCATCTATTCTATCACTTTTTATCTTGGAAGATCTAACTTATTTATCCCTCTACTACTCAATTCAACATGAGCAAAAGTAGGGACGGAGATTCAATCTTATAAGTGGAAACATAAATGATAGTTTAAGCAGCTTTTCACCACCAAAGATAGGAAACAACCCATCATTCAACAAAAGTGGCACGTATCCTTTAGTTTATGCATGATAGTGTTGATTTTATTTTTAGCTTAGGTGTAATTCATGAAAAGGTGGTGCTATGAGGAGTGTTGATTGAAATTAAAAAATGAAGAGTGTGAAATTATCATGTTTTGAACTGAACAGAGGAGTGTAGGGGACCTAAATTTTTGTCTTAGTTACCGCGATCGCGACCTGTGTCATAGTGATTGCGGTAGCCGAGTGTCTTCTATTGCAAAATAAGGACTGCGGTCATAGTCAAACAAAATTAAAATACCATCCGACTTCTACTCTCCCCTCACATACCCCTTTTCAAATTCTCTCTGAGTTCTACCTTTGTGTTGAGTGTCCAATTGTGCATTCCAATCCATTTGCATCATCTAATTCGGTATGTTCTCTTAACTCTCTTGTTTTTAAGTTTGTTTTAGGGTTGATACTTGTTTTTAGGAATAGGACTAAAATAGTTTACGATATCAAATTTATGCATATTTGGGATGATTATTTTGGTTATTTAAGACCTCGCAAAATCCTAAGCTCAACTCAGTCTTTTAAGCTTGCTAAAGGGTCCCAGACTTAGAACATTTTAGCTAAGTATTCAGACTCAGTATTATTTTGGCCTTCATAAAATGGCAACTCTATTTCATGACTCTTATAATCTTAAAGTATCAATCTTTAGATTGATTCTTGATCAAGAATGCTAGTAGGTGTTCCCGGATGAGTTTCATATATTTTGGACCTCGTTTGAACCACGTATGGGAATCCAAAATAGTGCATCAATGCAATCTTGACGCGGCGCATCGGCTATCACATCGATCAATAGTTTTCCTTGGCTCTAGTGGATATTTTTAGTGATCCGACGTAGACTCGATGTGGTGCGTTGGCCATTAGATCAATGCCAACGATGTATTGCATCGGTCTGCGCATCAACATTTCTATTTTTAGTCATTAAAAAGCCACATACATAGGGGTATTTGGGTATTTTCCCACGTCCTTCATCCCCCAAAAACTTGAAATTTAGCCTTCTAATTGCAACACACACTCATTGTTTCACAAATTGCTCAAGAACAAAAACCCTAGGTGATTGAATTTCAAATTCAAGGCTCAAGATTCCACCATTAATCTTTAAGAATTTAGCAACCAAGGTATGTCAAGTATTCATCCAAGGGTTCCTTATACCCTTGGAGACCAAGAAACTCTTTTAAACTTCAAGTATCTCGATTTCATGCTTTTCGTTATTTGGATTCAAGTGTATTCATGATTATAATGTTTATTGGATTTCTATTCCATGATTAAGTGCAATATTTATGTAAAAACAACTACTATGTATGTAGTATCATATGAAATCATGTTAAAGCCTTAAAATTGTGATATTCATTTGTTGATTTGTACTATGTGCATATACAATGCTTTCCAAGTATTTGATGAGTTGTCATAAGAATTAAATAATGAAATTATATCATGGTAGCATGTACTGAAGTTCATAGCATGCAAGTGTTTGGTAGAATGTCCAAATGAATGACTGATGATCAAGTAGTTATTTATCATATTTCAAGATAGTTCCATGTCTTATAATTTATGCTATCGAGGCCTGCGGGTATTTAATATCTAACAATTTAGCTGATTTTCTAGAACCATGGTCAGTCTTACACTAGTATCAGTCATGTCATGATCAGTAGAACTCACAGTCAGTCACAGAACTTAGGAAAAACTCAGTAGAGTTAGTATTAGTCCAGTCTAGTTCAGTATTTAATTCAGAAGTCAGTAAATTGAGCCAGTTAGCAGAATTCAGTAGTATTCCATCACTCAATGGAACTCAGTGAACTCAATTTCATTCAGTTATACAGTATAATCAGTAATAGTTCTGTCAAGCCTAGTTTGAACTATAAATTAATTCAGTGTCTATTCAGTTGGGAGTAGAATTTAGCACCGAGTGAACCCACGGATGAGGACTCACCTTCCAGTAGAGGGTGTGATCCTTAGAAGCAGTCCTTGTATTCCAAAACTACATAGCCAGTATAGGTTGAGATATCAACCTGCCAGTTGAGGGTTGATGAAGTGAGCTACCTATTAGTTGAGGGTACCACAATTCTCGTTCTGAGCACCTGCCAGATGAGGGTAACTTAGCTTGTCTTTACCCATGGCACGATACTAATACCCTTCCAATTGGGTTCCAGGTTGGACCCGAATCTATTTAAAGAGGGGCATGTCGGTTAGATGATTACTTCCTATAGTCTCATTTTTAGTTCTAGTCTCAGAATAGAACTCAGTTCAGTTCTACAGATTTAGGACTGTCAGATGCAGTTACTCAGTTAAGTACGGAACTCAGTATAGTTCTACAGGATCAAGACTGTCACATCCAGTCACTCAGTTATCAACTACACAGTATCTGTAAACTCAGCTATCAGTAATTAGTCAAAACTCAGTATCCAGTGTCACCAACTCAGTTACAGTTTATGTATTCATACATGTACTTTTATTCAGTGATATTCATTTCATTCAGTCAGTATTGTTCATGCATATGAACCTATGACTTTTTGCCTACCTCACTTTGCACACCAGAATATTCAAAGTATTGATGCATACCTTTCTTTTGTGCTATAATTTTTTATATCATAGGTCCAGACGTGCGGGTTCTCAATCATACTTAGAAATTCATATATTCAACTGACATAGTTAGTGGTGAGTCCTCTTAGTACAAGGACATGATGATTATTTTAGTAGTTCATCTTATTTCAGTAGTTCAAAGTTTGTTGGGGACTTGTCCCATCAACTCCATATTTCGTACCATAGAGGCTTTTCAGACTAAAGTATTTTTTAGACAGATGTTTTAGTTTTGATATCGTTATACCATATTAAGTTTTATTACAACATTGAACATTAGGGAATGTTTTTTGCCTAATTTTCATATATTTGTTGTAGTACTATTTAGTTATTACAACAAGTACCAGTCATGGGTTAGCTTGTGGTCCTTCGGGATAATGCGCACCGTGTAGTGTCTGGGGTACAGACTCGAGGTATTACAAACTTTGTATTAGAGACTAGGGTTCAACAAATTCCTGGGAAGTATGAAAGCCACATCTAGTAGGATCTTGTGCATGGGTGTGTAGCACACCATACTTATTGACAGGAGGCTGCGAGGTGTTTTAGGAGAAGTTTCCCTTCTTTCAGTATTCATATCATGCGAGTAAGCATGAGATCCATTTATAATCCCCGTCTAATAAAAATTTCTCTTCAGAATATGGTTCCAAAGAGGACTAAGAAAGGAGGAATGGGAGACCAACCAGAATCCCAGGCCGTCCAGCCAGATCCTTTGGATGAACACATCTCCCACGCTGAATTTAGAGCAGCTTTCATAACCTTAGCTCATTTTGTAGTAGCCCATAATGAACGTCTAACTTCTATTCTGAACATCCCAATTGTCAATACTACTGCTGTCGGGATTCTGGATTTTACCTAAATAAATCCTCTATCTTTTATTGGGTCTAAGTCAGATGAGGACCCTCAGGAGTTTATTGATCAGGAGCAGACAGTTATAGATATTATAGGAGTGACTATTGTTGAGAGTGCTGAGTTGGCTGCATCAGTTGTAGGATGTGGCCCACTTATGGTTCAAAAAGTGGAAAGCAGAAAGGGTCGCATATGCAGGTCCTATAGAATAGGAGGAGTTTGCCACTGCTTTTCTAGGTAGGATTTTCCCATTGGAGTTGAGGGAATTAGAGGTTTTGGAGTTTATAAATCTGAAGTAGGGCAACATGATAGTGAAAGAGTATTCTCTCAAATTTACTCAATTAGCCAGATACGCTTCTCATGTAGTAGAAGATAGAAGATCTAAGATAAGTAAATATGCGTTTGGCGTGTCTAATAGTGTGGTCAAAGAGTATAGGACTACAAGGTTGATTAAGAAGATGGACATATCCAAGCTCATGGTCCATGCTCAACAGATAGAGGAGGCTAAGAATAGGAAGAAGAAGAAGAAAAAGAATAAAAGAGCGAGAAGAATAAGGTGCTCTAGTGCCGAATTTCAGATTTGGTAATAAAGATAGGGCACCAGGCCCTAAATCCCAGTCTAGTGTCAGCAGCACCTGAACCAATCCCCTTTGTCAAAAATATGGAAAAAAATCACCAGGGTATCTGCATAGTGGGTAGAGATATATGTTTTGGGTGTGGTAAGCCCGCCCACAGAGTCAGAGATTGTCCCCAGTCAGGTTCTCAGAGTCAGTATAACCATCCCCCAACTCAGTCCAATTGCCTAAATCAGTAGGGTGCCGCTTCCAGTGCCACCAGTAGGCAGTGCCCAAACAGACTCTATGCTCTTCAGTCCTTACAGGATTAGGAAAATTCTCCTGAAGTGGTCACTAGAACGTTACAAGTTTTCCATTTACATGTTTATGCTTTGCTAAGTCTAGGAGCTTCGTTATTCTTTGTTACTCCACATATAGCAGTTGATTTTAGAGTCAGTCCCAAAATTCTATTAGAGTTTTTCTCAGTCTCTACCCCAGTGGGTAAATCTAAAATTGCCCGACGGGTATACAGGAACTATCCGATTATGAAATCTCAGAAAGTCACTTCAGCAGAACTAGTCAAATTATAGATGACTGATTTGATTTCATTCTCTGTATGGATTTTCTTCATTCCTACTATGCCTCAGTCAACAATAGAAACAACTGTCCAATTCTAGTTTCCAAATGAGTCCGTCCTAAAATGAAGGGGTAGTACTTCAACACTTAGGGGATCAGCTTGTTTCTTACCTTTGGGCGAGAAAAAATAATATCTAAGGGATGTGTCTACCATCTTATTTGAGTCTAGAACTCTAGTTTAGAAACACCTACTCTTGAATCAGTTCAATAGAATGTGAATTCCCAGATGTGTTTCCCGAAGATCATCCCAAAGTTCTTCTCAAAATGGAAATTGACTTTGGAAGAAACCTTCTTCCAAATAATTAGCCCATATTTATTCTGCCATACAGAATTACTCCAGCAAAACTTAAAGAATTAAAAGAAAAGTTAAATATCTCCTAGATAAGGGATTTATCAAACCCAGTGTGTCCCCGTGGGGCATACCAATTTTATTCAAGCATAAGAAAGATGGTTCTCTTAAAATGTGTATTGACTAACATCAGCTAAATAAACTCGCAGTCAAGAACATGTATCCACTTCCCATAATCGATAACTTTTGTGACCAACTTCAGGGAGCCAATTACTTTTCTAAGATAGACCTCAAATCAGGCTATTATCAGCTCAGAGTCAGAGAATGTCACATCCTGAAGAGAGTTTTTAGAACTCGGTATGGTCACTTCGAATTCTTAGTCATGTCCTTTAGTCTTACCAATGCCCCTGCAGCCATATGGACTTGATGAACCATGTGTTCAAATGATACTTAGACATGTTCATCATAGTCTTCACAGATGATATTCTTGTCTATTCATGCAGTGAGCATGATTATGCAAACCATCTCATAATAGTATTGCAGACTCTCATAAACCACCAGCTAATTGCCAAATTCAGTAAGTGTGAATTTTGGCTAAGGTCAGTAGCCTTTCTTGGCCATATCATTTTCAGTGCTGGCATTAAAGTTGATCCCCAAAAGACCAAAGAAGTAAGAAACTGGCCTAGACCTATCTCTCCATCAGATATCCGGAGTTTCTTGGGCTTGGATAGCTATTATCAATGGTTTGTTGAGGGATTTTCATCTATTGCATCCCCTATGTCTAGATTGACTTAGAAGAAAGTCAAATTATAGTGGTCAGATTCTTGTGAAAAGAGTTTTTAGGAGTTGAAGACTCCACACACTACAGCTCCAGTTTTGACTGTACCAGATGGGTTAGTGGTATATTGTTATGCCTCTAGAGTCAATTTGGTGTGTGTTTTGATGCAGAGAGGTCAGGTCATAGCCTACGTCTGAAGACATCTTAAGCCCCATGAAAAAAACTATCCTACTCATGATTTTGAGTTAGCAGCAGTAGTATTTACCTTAAAGATTTAGAGGCACTATTTGTATGGTGTGCACGTTGATTTGTTCACAGACCATCAAAGCCTACAATATGTATTCTCTTAGAAAGACCTAAACCTCTATCAGAGAAGGTGGTTGGAGTTGTTGAAAAACTATGACATGAGTATCGTGTATCATTTGGGTAAGGACCATATAGTGGTTGATGCTCTAGATAAGATTTCTATGAGAAGGGTTGCTCATCTAGAGGGTGGTAAGAAGAAGTTAGTTCAGGAAGTTCAACATCTTGCCGAACTAGGTGTTCGCTTAGTCAATTTATCAGGAGGTAGTGTATGGGTGTAGAGTAGTTCAAATTCATCCCTAGTTTCTAAGGTAAAGAAAAAGTAGGATAAGGATCCTAGTCTAGCTAAGTTAAAGGAATCAGCCAGAGATCAGAAGGTAGAAGTTTTCTCCAAATGAGGAGATAGTGTGTTGCGCTGCCAAGGTCGGCTATGTATGCCAGGTGTAGATGATTTGAGCCACTAACTCTTGCAGAAGTGCATGGTGCGCATTGCTCTATTCATCCAGAGGTCACTAAGATGTACTGTGATTTATGGGAGATCTATTGGTGGAGTGGGATGAAGAAAGACATTACAGAGTTTGTGGCTAAGTGGTCAATATGTTAGTAGGTTAAGATCAAGCATCAGAAGTTAAGTGGGTCTATGCAGGAGTTCAGTATTCCCACCTAGAATTGGTAAGAAGTGAACATGAACTTTGTGATGGATTTGCCTTGTACTCGCTGCCAGCATGATTCAGTTTGGGTTATTGTAGATTGGATGACCAAATTAGCTCATTTCTTACTAGTCCATACCTTTTATTCAACCGAGGATTACACCGAGCTCTATATCAGGGAGTTAGTCAGATTGCATGGTGTTCCATTGTCCATTATCTCAGATAGAGGTACCCAGTTTACCTCTCATTTCTTGAAGGTATTCCAAAAGGGTATTGGTACCCGAGTTCACCTAAGTACAACCTTTCATCCACAAATAGATGGTCAAGTAGAAAGGACCATTTAGGCTTTAGAAGATGTGATGTAAGTGTGTGTTCTAGACTTTAAAGTTAGTTGGGGTGATCACTTGCCTTATTGAACTCGCATATAACAATAACAATCATTCCAGTATTCAGATGGCTCCATTTGAGGTGCTTTATGAGAGAAGGTGTATATCTCTCATTGGTTGGTTTGAAGTGGGTAAGGCCATAGTGGCAGGGCCTGACTAAGTATTTGATACCTTAGAGAAAGTTCAGTTGATCAGAGAAAGGCTTAAGACAGCTCAAAGCCGATAGAAATCATATGCATATGTACACAGAAAGGATCTTGAGTTTGGGATTGGTAACTTTTTGTATTTGAAAATCTCATCTATGAAAGGAGTGAAGAGGTTTGGCAAGAAAGGAAATCTCAACCCCCAAAATGTCGGTCCTTACCAAATTCTCAGTCGTTTTGAAATGGTAGCTTACGAGCCTGAGTTGCCTTCAGACTTAGCTTTAGTGAATCCAGTGTTCCAAGTCTCCTTAAGAAATGCATAGGTGAACCAGCAGTCGTAGTCCCTATAGAGGGCATAGATATTTAGAACAACCTCTCTAATGAAGAGATTATAGTCAAAATCCTTGATTATCAAATTTTCAAACTGAGGAACAAAGAAGTCCCTCTAGACAAAGTACTTTGGCAGGATCAGTTCATGGAGGGAGCCACTTAGGAAGCAGAAGCAGACATGTGGACCAAGTATCCTCACATTTTCTCCTCAAACTCAGACTCAGCTCAAGGTATTTTTTTTTCTTTGAATTTACTCAGTCTCATGTTCAGATATAACTACCAACTTGGTATCAATTAATGTTGCATACCCAGTCATGCATTCACGAATTAGTTCAATTATGTACTCATGCATCAGACATGCATGTTCAGTATATAAACTCATCTTATCATACATTCATGAATCAAGTTCAGTTATACACTCATATATTAGATATGCAGGTTTAGTATGATAAATCAATATATCAGTAATTGCAGTCATGAAATCATGCTTTAGTTGTGCATGTCCAGTGTCTAAATCCAGTCTATCAGTATTCTCAATTTAATCAGTTTCATTCGAGGACAAATTCTCCCAAGGGGAAGATATTGTAAGACCCCACAAAATCCTAAGCTCAACTCAATCTTTCAAGCTTGGTAAGGGGTCCCAGACTTAAAAAATTTTAGATAAGTATTCAGACTTAGTATTATTTTGGACTTCGTAAGTTGGAAACTCTATTTCATTACTATTATGACCTTAAAGTATTGATCTTTAGATTGATTCATGATCAGGAACATCAATATGTGTTCCCAGATGAGTTTCTTATTTTTTGGACCTCATTTGAAACATGTTTGGGAATCCAAAATAGTGCATCGACACGATCTTGACGCAATACGTCGGCCATCATGTTGATTAATATTTTTCCTTGGCTCCAGTGGTAATTTCTAGCGAACCAATAATGACTCGATGGGGCACGTTAGCCATCGCATCGATGCCAATGACACGATGTGTCATTCTGCGCTTCGATAGTTCTGTTTTTAGTCATTAAAAATTTGAAACCTTAGAGATATTTGGGTCTTTTCCCACGTGCTTCAGCCCCAGAAAACACAAAATTAAGCCTTCTAATTGCAACGTACACTCATTATTTCATAAATTTCTCAAGAACAAAAACCCTAGGTGATTGAATTTCAAATTCAAGGCTCAAGATTCCACCATTAATCTTCAAGAATTTAGCAACCAAGGTATGTCAAGTGTTCATCAAAGGGTTTCTTCTACCTTTGGAGTCCAAGAAACTCATTTAAACTTCAAGTATCTTGACTTCATGCTTTCCATGAATTAGATTCAAGTGTATTCAGGATTAGAATACTGATTGGATTTCTATTACATGATAAAGAGCAAGATTTATGTAAAAACAATTATAATGTATGTAGTATAATGTGAATTCCTGTTAAAGCCTTGAAATTGTGATGTTCATGCGTTAATTTGTACTATGTGCATATACAATACTTTCCAAGTGTTTGATGAGTTGTTCGTTAGAATTAAATAATAAAATTATATCATGTTAATGTGTATTCAAGTTCATGGCATGCAAGTGTTTGCTAGAATGTCCCAATAAATGAATGATGATCAAGTAGTTATTTATCATGTTTCAAGATTGAGCCATGTCTTATAATTTATGCTATCTAGTCTTGGGGGTATTTAATACCTGACAATCTAGCTGATTCCCTAGAGCCATGGTCAGTTTTAGGCTAGTATCAGTCATATCATGATTAATAGAACTCTCAGTAAGTTACAGACCTCAGGACAAACTTAGTAGACTCCGTATCAATCCGGTCCAGTTTAGTATTCAGTTCAGACCTTATTAAATTCAACCATTAAATAGAATTTAGTAGTATTCCGTCAGTCAACAGAACTGAGTGAACTCAGTTTAGTTCAGCTAGACTGTATAATTAGTAACGGTTCAGTCAAGCCTAGTATGAACTAGAAATTAGTTCAATGTATATTTAGTTAGGAGTAGGATTCAGCACCGAGTTAACCAATGGATGGGGACTCACCTTCCAGTAGAGGGTGTGATCCTTAGAAGCAGTCCTTGTGTTCCAGAATTATATAGCCATCATAGGTTGAGACATCAACCTACCAGTTGAGGGTTGATGAGGTGATCTACCTGCCAGTTGAGGGTACCACCATTCTCTTTAAGATCACCTGCTAGAAGAGGTTGACTTAGCTTGTCTTTACCCTTTGCACGGTACTGACACCCTTCCTGCTGGGGTTGTAGGTTGGACCCTAATTAGTTCAGAGAGTGGCATGTCGGTTAGATAATTACTTCCCATAGTCTTAGTTTAAGTTCTAGTCAGAGAATAAAACTTAGTTTACTTTTACAGATTCAGAACTATCAGATATAGTCACTCAGTTTAGTACGGAACCCAGTATCGTTCCACAGGATCAAGACTGGCAAATACGTTCACTCAATTATCAGCTACACGGTATTATTAAACTTAAATATCAATAAATCAGTAACATACAACTCAGTATCTAGTGTTATCACGATCTCAATTACAGTTTACGTATTCATGTATGTACTCTTAATCAGTTATATTCATGTTATTCAGTCAGTATTGTTCATGCATATGGACCCATGCATTTCACCCTACCTCACTTTGCGTACTAGTACTTTCAAAGTACTGACGCATACCTTTCTTTTGTGCTATGATATTTTATATCATAGGTTCAAACGCGAAGGTTTTTTATCATACTTAGCAGTTCAGATATTCAGATAATAGAGTTAGTGGTGAGTCCTCTTAGTTTGAGAACATGATGATTATTTCAGTAGTTCAAGTTATTTCAATAGTTCTGAGTTAGTTGGGGACTTGTCTTATCAACTCCATATTTTAGACAATAGAGGCTTTTCAGACTAGAGTATTTTTCAGATAGATGTTTTAGTTTTGGTATTGTTATACCGTATTCATTTTTATTACAGCATTGAACCTTATGGCATGTTTTCCACCTAATTTTTGTTTATTTGTTGTATTACTATTCAGTTATTACAGCATGTACTAGTCATGGGTTATCTTGTGGTCCTTTGAGATTATGAGCACCGTGTAGTACCTGGGGTACAGACTCAGGGTGTTAGATGTTAGCTATTGTAGTGGGTGTACACATCATCAGGGAAGTCTTGAGTACATAAATTTAGGCCTTAAATTGTTAAAATCAATGTGTACACCATATGTTTGAATTAATGACCCAATGAATTCCATGTTAATTTCTTTGAATTTTGAGGGTATAATTGCACATTCCAAGTTCCTTGAGCATGATGATTATATGGGTGGTATTGCAGAACTATTAAAAATGGTCCCAATTACCACAATCATAGTCATCAGGACCATATTTGCGGTGCCGTGATTATAGTTATGGCTCCATGATCGCCCTAAATGAGAGCAATTTTCTGCTAAAACCAAAAATTCTGCACTTCCATTTCTGACCCCAAAACTCACCATGACATTGTCACATAGGTTTATCTTATTAAGCTAACATGGTTTTGGTGTGAGAATGTGACTGATGGTCTAAAGTGTGTTTCTTACAGGTACTTAACCATAAAATGGGAGACTTTGACAATACAAGATTCATGTCCACTGAATGCCACAACCTCAGCTATAGTGACCTTCCAAGGACTAAATTAATCCCAGAAAGGGGTATTTATTTAGATAAAGTGGAGGTGTATCTCTCGGGATTCCATGCTGGACTCACTTTTGCCCAGTGGATGTGCTTTTCCCTAGACCCCTGCAATGCTACTGAGAAATTGGTGAGTTAGTTCTATACTACCTTAGAATAGTCTCTCTCATACACCTAGTGATGACAATTCGGGAAAAGAAGGTGCATTTCAGAGAATCGTGGATAAATGATATATATATAGTCTCCCGAATGCAAACATGGCTCAATTCTAAGCAAAAGGGTGCGAGCCAAGGACCTGGATAGCAAACATATTATGTCCTTGCAAATAAGTTCCCTGGGCTACCACCAAGAGAGGCATTTTTATAAATGAATTCATAGCGGAGGCTAGGCTTTGGTTGAACTCATCTGCAGAAGAGTATCACCGTGAATAGACATGACTGCTGTAACATATATGCGGGATTGAATGATGGCTTGTATCCTATCTGGGTTTGCTCTGAATGTGGGAAAAATTGTGAGGAGTGGATTCACTTCAACAATCAAGGGGGTACATTTCTTCTCTTTTCTTCCCTTATTACTGAGTTATGTAGGAGGGCAGAAGCTGAGGAATACAGCAAGATAACTGGGTGAACCCAGGACCCCTCATCTTCCCACTCAAATTATAGGGTATAGGTGCACCTTTTTAGAGCAAGAAAAAAATGGTTGACTCGGTAAAGTCAACCTAGGAGGACACAGACTAATGTAGACCTTCTTCAGTAAATCCCTTAGATGAGATCCCAAGTGAGATGTAGGTGATTAAGAAGCTAGTGTCCAGATTTCCCCATATACTGGGAGAGTCCTCCACTGATCTTCACTTATATGTAGCTCAGTCGGATTATGAAGTATACCTATAGAAGCAAAAAAAACAAGAAACCACTATTGCCAAATTGGAGAGAGCCTATTCAGCCTTGGCCGAATCACATAGGGACCTCAAGGAATCACACAAAAAGATGGTAAAGAGAGATAAATTCTTCACCAAGATGTGTAAAGCGGTGTAAGGAGTTTTTAAGGTGCTCAAATCTAAGGAGCGATTACCTTCACCGAGGGTGGAAAGAGATGACGAGGTCCCACCTGAGTAACCAAGTGCAAATAATGATAGAGCTAACATAGATTCTAAGGGACATAGCATCCTTTGATGCAAATTCAGGGAGCATCCTTTACTCTTTCTACATTGCGTATGCAATGGGGACACTATTGTCTTTTCAACTGGGGGTTCCCATATTTGAATTGTTTTGATATATTTTTGGATGTTTTTTATGTTATTTTGATGACATTGCGGATGATGTTTTATCGTTGTTTTTGGGAAGCTACACATGGGCATTCTGATTGTGCCCACATTTCATGGATTAGTCATTTGGTTTTTATTTTTGCTTTTTTTCTACTTTAGTTTTAATTTGATGATGGTGATGCATGACAAGCATTTCCCTATGATAAATTTAGTGGCGACATTCTTAAGGGAAAAGCGTCGTGATTGGGTGAGCTATAGATAAAGGAAATTCAGAATACCCGTGGTATCAAGGTCATAAATGTAAGGGAAGTTTGAGTACCTGTAGCATTGTTAATTTGGGATCCCACTTATGCCATTAGCAAATTCTAAATAGCCATATTGTTGGTTTGCCCATATTTAGCTAAATGTGAAGACAAAGATTTGGATTGTTTCTATAGTTTAGCAAATTGTGCATGGTACAAATGCAAAACAAACACACCCTTTATCCAAAATTTTACAAAAATCAAGGGCATGGACGTGATCAACCTTATAAAAAAAGATTTTCTCTTTTTGTGGCTCCAGAACTTTTGGCTTTTGAATATTGATAGATACTAAATTTTTATCTCTACCTTGAAGGGAAATTAAGCCTCCTTCGCGGGTCCACATGCAATGTGCTGTGAGTTTATTTTTTAAAATCTCATGTATACTTTTATCATCTGGAAATTTCCCTATTACTCTCTCAAGGATAAATTTTGATTATAAATTGGTTATTGAGATGATCTAAGGCTATCTTGGTGACATTGGAATCCCACTTAGCCTAAAAAGATTACCCGTGCATATATGTTATCCCTAGTTACCCATTTTGAGCCTTTGGGCCTTTCTTTGGCAAACACATTACAAGTCGTAAGCCTTTCAATTATTATCCCTCTTTTGAACCCTACCCTCCTTGAAATTCAAAATGCAATTTGAGGCTAAAAGCCTAAGTTAGGGGTGATGAAGAATGAAGAAGAAACTTTAGGCCACAAAAGTAATAGTAAGTACCTACGTGCTTAAGCATTGAAACAGGTGAATAGAAGAATAAAGGATCCAACAAAGTAATCAATTGCATGAAATTTACGAGAAAAAAATGGAAGAAAATAGGTTTAAAAAGGAAATAAAAGTAGGCACATTTATAAAAATAAGTGGACCATAGCGAATTGTGGATTAAATAAGTGTGATGTAGACATTCAAGGAGGGTATTAGACATGAATTTCCCTAAATGATATCCTACCCTACCCTAAACCTATTTTACAAGCTCAATAAGACCTTCGAGCTTCCAACCACTTGCTTTTATTATAGTGGTGATTGAAAATAGGGGCAAGCCTATGGTATGACACTTGTTAGCATAGAGAGTTCCTTTAAGGGTGAGAGTTTCGCACATAAAATTCCTTATTGCATTTTTAGTTGCTAGGTGTGTAGTTAGTCAATATGGTCACGATACCGCGATCGCATGGTGTTTCCCACAGTTGGGGTAGGTGCGATTGCGGTAAAGCTGGTGCTATCGCGACCTAATGGAAAATCAGCCTAAGGGTAATGATGTAAATGCACACAGCTGTTCCCAAAATTTGCCCTAAATAAAACTTAAACCCTATCATTCTAGGGGAGGAATCCAATTCCCAAGTATTGAATTTTGTCTTGTTCTTAGTCACCATACTTGGAGAAGAAAATATTGTATTAATTTTGGGTGAAAAATACATTAGAGTAGCTTCTAAGTGGGGGATTATAAAACTCCCATTGAAGATATTTTTTGAGTTCAAAGTATGAAGTAACATTACTTGGTCTCTGATAAATCAAATCAATTGAGATTTTGGGTACATCTTTACTTATTTATCTTAAGAGTAGCTAGTTTTTCCTTTTGGGGTTATGTATGAATATGGCCAAAGTGTGTATGGGTTGTTATAGCTTCAATTAGTAGTTCATGTTGATGGGTTTTGAAAATACTTGACGATAATTTAGAATTTGTTGGTGAAAGCCTCAAATTTCCGACACAACCTAGATCTTTCAACTATCCTTGAAAGAGGGGTTGAAGGTGGCATGAGCATTTGTTAACAATTACTTAGGTTATAGTTATTCCCTTTTTGTTATCTTAGAAATAAGGATAAATTGTGGAATGGCTATGGATTAGGCATCATCCTAGAAATAGGGATGCTTAAATTGAGTTTTTGTTAACAATTGTTGAACACACCTATTTGGTATTCGAAGTAATCAATGGGTTATAGTTTGGTTCTTTCTTAAAGGCTAGTACCAAAACCCCTAACTGGACTTACACATTTTTTATTTACTAAAAGTGAAGTTGCATTGTTAACATCCTCATTTTATCTTCCCTTAGTATGACATAACCCTAGATCCAAACCTAATTGAATAAACTCTAATTATTCATAGCCACAAATTAATACTTGAAACCCCCAAAAAGAAATATTAGTTGTGATATTTTTGAACGCCCCATTTTTATCATCTTGTAATCTTGGTTTGAATTTAGAAAGTATCCATTATTTCGATCTAATTTGATAGCCACTAACATTGTTCCTCGTGGATTTGAACTTGACTCAATAGTTGGGTAATTATATTGACGACGACCACCTTGCACTTAAATTGACATGTAAGTTTAGCGTTATCAGAGACTAACCTTTAGGTGATTGTGGGGTGTTGGCAAGCTTGGAATAATTATTTTCTCATCATAAACCTTGTAAGTTTCCATCGTATTCTTGGTTTAATTCCCCAATCTAATCATAACTACTTAGGTTCTTGATGAGTTGATATTGGTATCGGTTGATCTCAAAATTTACCCATTCTTGTGGGTAAATAATTCTTGATCATAGAGGGATGTGTTGATGGTTTCAGAAGCGTGATTCCACAAGCGGGACCTACATAGGATTTCAACTTAATTTTGAATCCAAAGCATAAAAATACAATATGGCTACCATTACTCTTGTATTAATGCGTAGATCATTATTTTGATAGCATAGCATTATGCGAAAGCTTCTCAAAAGGGGAAATCGCCAATTTAGCGGTCTTTGTTGTGCTTTCTTCGGTGTCTAGGTAGGTTAGTCTTATATTTCTCTTATATTGATCTTAATTATAGTATCAATATGATATTATGCTAGTTTGAGTTGGTAATTAGTACTTGGATGTATATTTAGTGTGAATTGGACTATTTGGCCAATTAAGGGACCATAATTAGGTGTATTTGACTTAACCGCTTGTTCCTTAGGTAGAATTGCTATCTTAGGATGCATAGAGACTTGTCCAGCCCGTTGTCAAAGGATTCATAATGTTTCTTCAGGTCATTTTCCATATTTCTACTTATTTTTGCCGTTTGTGCTTCTCTATAGCTGCCCCAAGTCAATTATGACTTGCTGGAACTGATAGTTCGATTACCGGGCAGTTCATTTCGTTTTTTAGAGCCAATTCCTTATTTTGAAATCTTTATTAGTTACAAATAGACACTTGGAAAAAACTTCAGCTAAACAACCTTGAATGCAAATTCTGATTTTTCCATCAGTTTGGGTCCCGAGGTACTCGGGCTCATTTCGACCTATTCGTCAGAAACTTAAGAAATTGGAAATTAGGTGTGTGACCCACATTTCATCAAAACAACCATGGATGGAAATTTTCACTGTGCCATTGATGACATTCATGTTGTGTTAATATCTGGAGATAGGGTGAGCTCTTAGAGGTTGAGTGACATGACCCGAACTAAGGCCTAGTTGTGTAAGGTGCCTCAAGCCCAATCGAGACTGAAGACCACCCCCAATACCCAACCATAACCGCCCTACACCATATGTTAAATAAATTCCAATTTTATGTAACTTAACAAAATGGAACAGTCATAAATCAAATACAGTCAAACGGTGTCATCCCCAGTATCAATACCAATGCCACAGCTGACACCAATACCGACACCACCCATACCAACCAAAAGTAGTCCCACTAAGAATCTATCCGAAATAAAAATAATATTCGGTCGAGACATGCCCCCAACTATAGCCAAAACCAAAGTCTAAGAAATAACCAAAATATGAAGAAATGACCATAACATGAAATGGAGCCTTCCGGAGTATGGAAGCTCACCACTTCAATCTAACTCTATGTTGTCCCCAAATTCGATCACTGAGAAGGAGGAATAGTATGGTCAGTTCCTGCATTGTGTGGGGATACAAACACTCAAAGACAGGTTAGCGGTTGAACACTAGAATACACTCAAGACAAGGATAAAATAATGCCAACATTTAAAACAAAGTAAATGACCATATGCATTCACAGCTATACATACATATATATATACATACATACATATATATATACACACAGACATACATATATATATATATATCCATGCCAAGTAAGGAAATCGGGTTTAGCATGCATTTAAAACCATAACCTAGGTTTATCTTAACTGTTCTAGAACCACCCACGGGCTATAAAGGTCAAGTGTTACCCCCTGAACGGGCCACAGTGCGTGTACCCACACAAACTAAAAATACCATAGGGGTCGGGGATTCCTATGTACCCTTCACCCACCATGATACATATACATGAGTATAACTTAGGGGATTCCCGTGTACCCTACAAACATATGGTCGCCATGACCAATCCTCATATCGGCAAACATTATTTTTCAGTGTTTGTCCATTGGACTCACACCTTCATGATTAGTTATCACAAACTTCCATTATTGCCCAATTAAAACCATTAGCACACAACCAAACCACCAATTCCATATATTATTAACCAAGGCTATGTTAAGTGGAATCTCCATACCGACTATAGCTTGCAAACAATGTCCTTAGCCAATCACTTAGGGGGTTACCATGTACCCCGTAGGTTCCATTATTAGATTCCCTTGGGTATTCTTGTGTAGCCGCAAGGTTTTAAATCAAAACCATGGCTACAAAGGCCTTATCATTTAGCCAATAAAACTATCTAGCCAATTTGGGTTCCTTTACCATATTATATCAAGGAAGGTTTTCAATGAGAGTCCAACTATGTAATAAAAGCATACTCATAGGCATTTTAACGAACATGTTGAGGGAATATAGTTTCCAAAACCAAAACCAAGTACCAATTGATCACTCCCATGCAACCACATTCTTAAACCACCATTATAATATGAAAACCATAAGTAAAAACATGTGAAAACATAAATCAACCAGTAGAACCAAGAAACCCCAACATATAATTCAAGACCCAAAACCATATCATAATTATGCCATGAAAACCATTCATAAAACATGCCTTTAGTTGAACTAACAATGAGGAAGGAGTAACATGCCTTAGATTACAAATAAAATGGAGATAAACCATCCTTAAGAACCTTAATTGACCACCTTTAAGAAAACCCTAGCCTTTTCTTAACCCTAGAGTTTAAGAGAGATTTGAGAGTGTTTTTTAGTGTTTATGATTAGGATAATAGGGTAAATAATGCCCCAAAAATGTTTTAAGTCATGGGGTCATAAAGGTTTAAAAGAGTAAATTTCCAGAATACCCCTAACTTAAACTATACAAATTCCCGCAGGAGGGTACAACCACACCTCCCCCAAATTGTTCCCTAACATACGAGTGGCACCCATTACTCATAACCTAGCCAAAATATTGGACTTCGCACACTATCAACCATATGAATCCCCTTTGCCTAAGTTGTACCCACACCATATGATAGTACCTTCAAACCATATCCAAGAGGGTTGACACTATGCACGACTTGGACTATACCACTCATACCCCATCCTCATGGCTCTTAGTGAGCCACTCGTACTCAGAGCCAAGTCATGTTACTAAGTTTCAGATTAAATGAAGGACCAACCTAACACCAACCATAAGACCCATACCTACCAAACTGTATCCACACAAAAAACCCAACCAAAACTCACTGATCAACACACTCATTGATGACCCTAAATCATACCGTATCATACGACAGGTACCCCTAATCGTATAATGTCCAAAATCTCAAAACTTAGAAAATTTATAAGGACCAAAACCCAGGGTATTTCAATTCTCCCCTACTTGGATCATTCATCCCCAAATGATTGAACAAGGAAATACTGGCATGATTTAAACCACCAAATGTCTCTACTATTACCGTTAGGATAGAAAATAGGACTCTTGAGAATCAATCCTTTCTTTAAAGAACCTAGAAAATAAAAGCATGATGAAAAACACATACCTTTTGCATGAACTTCCTGAGCAGAGAACATGAATGAATACTTGGACTTCGTGTCCTCTTTTGCTTTCCAAGTATCCTCTTCAACCTTTGGGTTTCTCTATTGAATCTTAATTAAAGCTACATCCTTGGTCTACAACTGATGAACCTGCTGATCTAAGATATCAATAGGGACCTCCTTATAAGATAGAGAATCTGAAATACCAATAGCCTTGATAGTAATGATTTGCGATTAATCACCAATACAGTTTCTCAACATGGAAGCATGGAATAACAGATAAATGGAGCTTAAACTATAAAGAAACTCCAGCTCATATGCAACCTTACCAAAACTTCTACAGACTAATTAAGGACCAATATACCAGGACTAAGCTTCCCCTTCTTACCAAACTGCATTACTCTCTTCATGGGAGACACCTTCAAGAAAACTCTAACCCTAACCTCAAACTCTAACTCTTTTCGCCTCACATCTGCATAGTACTTTTGACGACTTTGGCCAGCCTTAAGCCTGTCCTAAATCACCTTTACCTTTTCCATGGCCTGGTGAACCAAGTTCGGGCCAAATATATCTGCATTACCAAGCTCAAACCACCAAATAGGAGACCTACACCTCCTACGATACAAGGCTTCAAATAGAGCCATCCCAATGCTAGAGTTGTAGCTATTGTTATAAGCAAACTCCATAGAGGTAAGTGCTCAACCCAATTACCACCATAGTCATTGCACCAGCACAAAGCATGTCCTTTAATGTCTGAATAGTCCTTTCTACTTGCCCATCCAACTAGGGTGAAAAGTAGTACTCAGACTTACTCCAGTCCCTAAATCTTTCTTGAATAACCACCAAAAGTGAGATGTAAACTACATTGCGCAATCCAAGATGATATACATAGGTACCCCATGGAATTTCACAATCTCATAAAGGTATAACCTCGAATAATACTGAGTCGAGAAGTAATTCCTTAGTGGCAAAAAGTGAGCTAACTTTGTCATCCTATCCATGATGACCCAAATCTAATCAAACTGATTTTGAGAACAAGGAAGACCAATAACAAAATCCATATTTATTACTTCCCACTTCTATTCAGGCAATTCAATGTCTTGATACAATCCCCTAGGCCTCATGTGCTCAACTTTCACTTGTTGACACATCATGCATTTGGCCACAAAATTAGCCACATACTTCTTCATATTGTTCCACCAATAAATCTCCTTGAGGTTATGATACATTTTTTTCAAACTGAGATGAACAACATAGGGCAACATATGCGCCTCAGCAAAGACACTCTTATTCAAACCATCGACGTTGGAAAAACATAATATTCCTAGGTACCGCAAAGTATCTCACCGCTAACTCAAAGGACATCAACTTCTGCCCACCTACATTACCCTTGATCCTCATCAAGACAAGATATAACACTTTCTTCTTCTTGATTTTAAAAAGAAAACATGACCACGCCAATTCCTGTAATAACACACCACCTTCTTCAGAGTCTAAGAGACGAACTCCAAGGTTAGCCAATCAATAAATGTCCTTTACCAACTCTCACTTCTCTTAATACATATGATCCAGGCTTCTCATGGATAACCTGCTAAGAGTATTAGCAACCATATTAGCTTTAACTAGATGGTAGTAAAGACTCATGTTATAATCCTTGAGGAGATCAAGTCATCTCCTTTGCCCGAGGTTATGCTTTTTCTAAGGAAACACATACTGCAAGTTTTTATGATGGGAAAAGATATCGACATGCACTCAATACAAATAGTGATGCCATATTTTCAATTCAAACACCATAACTAATAATTCCAAGTCATAAGTTGGCTAATTACTCACATGCACCTTTAACTATCGAGAGGCATAAGTTATCACCTTTCCATGCAGCATCAGAACACAACTAAGTCCTACATGGGATGCATCACAGTAGACCACAAACCCATCCATGCCTTCAGGTAGAATTAAGATAGGGGCCAAAGTTAGCTTATCCTTCAGCTTCTCAAAACTCCCCTCACAAGAATCGAACCACAAGAACTTTACTTTTTTCTGAGTTAACTTACTCAATTGGGTAGCAATAGTCGAGAAATTCCCAAAAAACCTCCTATAGTAACCAGCTAAACCCAAGAAGGTCTGAATATCGATGGAGTCATGGGTATAGGACACCTTTAACCACAGCAACCTTCTGTGGATCTACCATGATCCCCTCACCAAAAATGATATGACCCAGAAAAGTGGCAACATTCAAGCAGAACTCACACTTTAAGAATTTGGTATACAACTGTTGTTTCTTCAAGGTTTGCAACAAAATACGGAGGTGATTTGCATGATCCACGTCGCTCTTTGATTACACCAAAATGTCATCTATGAACACAATAACAAAAAGATCTAAAAACTAATGGAAGATCCTATTCATTAAATTCATGAATGCCACTGGAGAATTTTTCAACCCAAAAGACATAACCAGAAACTCAAAATGCCCATATCTGGTATAGAACGAAGTCTTAGAGATATCCTCCTCCCTAATCTTTAACTGATGGTAGCTAGATATCTTAAGGAGTGCATGTGGATATCTTAGGGAGTGCATGTAGCCTGACCCTTATGAGTATAGTGCACTACAAACTAGTAAAGAGACTCTACTCAATACGACTTTGTGGACTCCTAAGTGAACATAAAACTAGGGCTCTAATACTAATCTAACACAACCCAAACCTAGGCTAAGTCATGTCGGGTTCCTTAAGCCCAATTGGATCGGAGACCATCCCCAATACCCAACCATAACTGCCCTACATCATATGTTGAATAAATTTAAATTTTATATAACATTATCAACTAGAACAATCATAAATTAAATATAGTCAAATGGTGTCAGCCCCAATACCAATGCCAAGGCTGACACCAATACCGATACCATCTATATCAACCAAAGTAGACCCACAGAGCCTCTATCCAAAATCCAAAAAACATTTAGTCGGGATATGCCCTCGACCATGACCAAATACAAAGTTTAAGAAATAAATAAAATATGAACAAAAGACCATAAAATGTAATGGAGCCTTTCAGAGTATGCAAGCTTACCACTTTAATATAACTATAAGTTTTCCCTGAATCCAATCACTAAGAAGGAGGAGTAATACGGCCTATTCCTGTATCGCATATGGATATAGCAGCCCAAAGATGGGTTATCGAGTGAACGCTAGTATGCAATCAGGATAAGGATAAAATAATACCAATATTTAAAAGCAAAAAAATAACCATATGAATTCACAACCATACATATATATATATGTCGAGAAAAGAAATTGAGTTTAGCATTAATTTAAAACCATAACCGGGTTATGTGTAGCTTAACTATCCTAGAACCATAAATAGGCTACATAGGTCTAGTGTTACCTCCTGAACGAGCCTCAATGCATGTAGCCACATGAACTGGAGATACCATAGGGGTCGGGAATTCTCGTGTGCCCTTCACCCACTATCAAACATATCTACGAGTATAACTTAGGGAATTCTCATATAAGCTACAAACATGTAGTTTCTATGACCAATCCTCATGTCGACAAACATGAGTTTCTAGTGTCTTTCTATTGGACTCGCACCTTTATGGTTAGCTATCACTATCTACCATTATTGTTGAATTAATATAATTAGCACACAACCAAACCAACAATTCCAAATCTTATTAACCAAGTCTACATTAAGTGGTATTGTCATATCGACTATAGTTTGCAAATATTGTCCTTAGCCAATTACTTAGGGGATTCCCATGTATCCCATAGGTTCTACTATTAGATTCAATTGGGGGATTCCCATATACCCCATAAGGTTTTAGATCAAAACCATGTCCACCAAGGCTTTACCATTTAACCATTAAAACCATCTAACCAATTTGGGTTCCATTACCATATTATATCATGCAAGATTTTTAATAAGGATCCAACTATGTAATTAAAGCATTCTCATAGGAATTTTAACAAACATGCTGAGGGAATATAGTTTCTAAAACCAAAACAAAGTACCAATTAATCATTTCCATGCAACCACATGCTCAAACCACCATTATAATATGAAAACCATAAGTAAAAATATGTTAAAACATAAATCAACCATTAGAACCAAAACCTCTAACATATATTCAAGACCCAAAACCATATAGCAATTATGCCAAGACAAAGTCAATCATAAAATATGTTTTTAGTAAAACCAAAAATAAGAGAGGAGTAACATGCCTTAGATTATGAAGGAGATGGATAGAAACCTGCCTTAAGAGCCTTAATTGACCACCTTAAAGAAAACCCTAGACTTTGCTTAACCCTATAGCTTGAAAGAGATTTGAGAGTATTTTTGAGTATTTAAGATTAGGATAATATTGTAAATGATTCCCCAAAATTTTTAAAGTTATGGGCTCATAAAGGGTTAAGAGGTAAATATCTAGAATACGTCAACTTAAACTGTACATATTCCTATAGGAGGGTATGACTACACCTCCCCCAAAGCATACCCTAATATACGAGTGATACCCATCACTTGTACCCTATCCATAATATTGGAAATCATATAGGGTCCACCATACTACTCCCCCTAGCCTAATTTGTACCCACACCATATGATTAATTCCTTCAAACTATATCCAAGATAAAATTTAAGGGGTTGACACTAGGCAACATACGACTTGGACAATACCACTCGTACCTTATCCTCATGGCTATTAGTGAGACACTCATATTCAGAGCCAAATCATGTTACTAAGTTTTAGATTAAATAAAGGACCAACCCATCACCAACTATATTACCCATACCCATTGAACCTTATCCACACCAAAAACCCATCCAAACCTCACTGATGAATATATGAGTTAAGGACCCTAAACTATACCCTATTATACGAAAAGTACTCCCAATCATATGATGTATAAAAACTCAAACCTTGGAAATTTCTAAATACCATAACCTAGGGTGTTTCACGGAGTCACCTATTTCCTTCTATCTTTCATGTCTAGTCTTTAGTTTTAAGATAAAATTATGTTGGCTCTTTTAAGACTTGGGTTGTATTATTATTACTAGATTCTTCTATACTGGATCTACTTGGTTGTGGGATGGTATTTATGTTATGAATACCTTTATACTTTTTTATTGTCTTGTTTATTTCTTGTGTTGGGTTGCCTATTTGTCCCTTTTGGGGTATATCTACCAAGTTAACCCATTGGATTTAACTCCAAGATATGGTTCAGCTTACCTAATAGCAAGATTTTGTAGGTTCTATCATGACTTATAAATTGGATTGTGACAAATTGGTATCAGAACCTAGGTTACACCTATATTTTTTGAACAAGAGAAAGTGTCTAGTAGAGTCCTACTAATTGGAATGATGAAGTTTGTTTCCTATCTTTGAGAGGCTATGGGACATTCTTAGGAGTTCTTCACTTTATTTAGTCATTTTTTTCTAAGAGTCTAATTTGGTTTATAGAACATTCCTTTGACTTCACTATTTTGCAGGTGGCTAGGACACGTGCTACCTCTACATACAATGAGGGTCCTAAGATCAAGCCAAGATATCCTTATCATATTTTTAGATGACCTACATATTATGGAAAGCCACAAGATGTATCCCTAGGTAGGGGTCAGGATAGGGGTCCTCCACCAGACTCTATTCCCACTCCTGAGCTAGATATTCTTATGCCCCAGCCAGCAGTTGGCTAGGGACTATCCTAAGATCTACCAAGGTTTATTTTTTCTTTATTTCTTATAGAATCCTTAGCTCAGATTTTAGGTATAGTTTGTGGTTCACTATCTGATGGTATTGAGGCGGCGACATAGTTTATAGTTATGGATTTTAGAGTTGAGGTCCCTCATCAACTGGGGATTTCTCAATTGATAATTTCTCAGCAAGTGGTTGCCCATCCTGCTAAGTATGTTGAGGAGTAGAAAAAGTGGGGTAGATTCTTTAGATTGGCTCTACATAGTTTTTTCTAGTGCTTCAGGTGAGGATGCGTATAAGTTTCCGATTTCTTATAAGGATAGGCTCTGTTATTTAGGCCTTGTTGATACTCGTGGTCTGGATTGAACCATACTCTAACTGTATTTGCTTATCGATATTGGTAGACAGATTATATGGACTCTAGAATAGCTGAATTATCTCTCTTTTCATGGACTTAGTTCTCTAAGATGTTCTTGAAGAAGTACATCCCTTGTAGCCTTAGAGATTGTTTGAGGGATAAGTTCTCTAGATTGGTAGGGATATATAAAAGTTAAGTAGTATGAGGTTTATTTTCATGAGTTGACTAGGCATGCTACTTCCATTCAAGATACTAAGTATGACAGAGTTTGTTGCCTTGCGCGAGGACTGAGACTTCCCCTTTTTATGTCAACTCCGAGTTTGGTTGTTGTCGGTAGGTCTTTTTCTAAGTTTTTGGATCATGCTTGAGTGATGAAGGAGATGCATCATGGGGCCCAAAGGGGAAGGATAAGATGCCAAAAAACCAGGGCAATTTTGATGGGAATCATAGTTGTTCCTGATTCAGAAGTAGTAGTTTTCATAGTGGGTATTCTCAGCTACCATCCTATCAACCTTAAAGTCAGTCCAATCAACTAATTCATGTAGCTCTTCATATTATTAATGGAGGTTAGTCTAGTGTTAGTGATCGCTTGGTCAGGTTGGCAGTCAGTCTTTGAGGGGCTCATTAGTCGACTATTCTATTCGTGTGGTTACTCTGGGTCGGATAAATCTATTGGATTTAATTTAGAGCAGGGAACATGTTATCATTATGGATATTTTGGTCATTATTATCGTGAGTGCCTGGTAGTGGGCCAATTATTGCTTTATCTTAGGGTATTTCCCCTAGTAGAGAAATTTATCGCTTAGCCAAAAGTGGTTTCCATGGTCGTAAGGGTGGTTTCCAGGTTACTGGGGAAGTTTTTAGATAGAAAGAAAGGAGGTTAGTTAGGAGCCCAGCCAAGTGGCGGGCATAGTAAGTTGTATACAGTATCTGCTAGAACCGAGGCTGAGTCTTTGAATGTTGTTATTACAAGTACAATATTGGTATATCACTATATGTCCCTTGATTGATCTAATTTTGTATCCAATTATTCTTATGTTTATTCTTATAATTCTCTACATTAGAGATATATTAGTATCTAATTTTCATGACTTTGTGTGTATCTACTCCCTTAGGTGATTCTTTATTAGTGGAGTTGTTGATACTCATGTTGATCTTATAGTTCTGGATATGATGGATTATGATATGATTCTACGCATGGACTGGTTATCCCACAATCAAGCAGTCATGGATTATATTTCCAAGACTATTACCTTATCCATGCCCGATATACCCTAGTCATATAGCAGGGAGCGATAAGCCGCAAACCTATGGGGATTATTTCTTACATTTGTGCTAGGATTCTTATTTTCAGGGTGTACAAGTCTTATCTCGCTTATATTTGGGATACAAGTGTAGAGAGTCTATTTCTTAACTCTGTCTTATCTCGCTTATCTTGCTTATATTTATGAGTTTCCTAATATTTTCCCTACTGACTTGCATGGTATTCCCCCTATCCGTGAGAGTGAGTTTGCTATTGGTCTTGATCCTATTTCAAAATTAGCATAAATTACGCCCATTTATTAGGGAAATGATTCCTAGAGAATGAGGGAACATTGGGTTGTCTTTAAAAATGCTATTTTCCCTAAATGGGACCCACATGGGATTTTGGTATGATTTTTGGACTCGAAGCACAATGGTGCAATATGTGTATCATTATTCTCGTATTGATAAGTAGAATGTAATTTTGAGGTCTTGGCCTCTTGTGGAAGCTTCTCAGAAGGAAAAAGTAGTGATTTAGTAGATCGTTGAGATTTCTAGGGCGACGAGGTAGGATAGTTTTACCCCTTGTTAGATTGAGCTAGGTCATAGTAATTTTTTGATATTGTGTTAGATTCATGGTGGATTTCTAGGTGTTACTATGATGAATTGATATGCTTGGGTTAGTTGGATTATTTATGCTATTCGAAAATCATAAATTAGGCATGATTGACCTAGTTGCTTGTATTTAGGTGAATTTCCTATCTTTAGGATAATTGAGGCTTATTTACCATGTAAAGTGAATTTAGATACCTTAAGCCTAGTTGGATTAGAAATTGTCTAAAATGGAACTTCGACGATTAGAAGTGGGACCTTGACCTACGTTAGGCAAAGATGCATGTTATCTTTTGTAGACTTATTACACTAGTTAGACTCTTGGAATTGCTTATTAAGGTAATATTGTTAAATTTTGACACTTGATGGACATGTTGGTTGATGCGAGTATTGATGTGTATTTATTATGCTATTAGATGATACTATTAATTATGTTGATACAGTTATAATTACCGGTTCAAGCCCGGCTAATAATGATATATTTACTAATTCAAGTCCATCTATCGATGATAAATTTATCAGTTCAAGTCCGGCTATTGATGATATATTTACTGATTTAGGTTCGACTATCGATGATATATTTATCGATTCAAGTTCGGCTATTTATTATAGATATACTGATTTGTGTCTGGATATGCATATTATGCTATCATGATATACTTATTACGATATGATGATATTGGGGTGTGAGACTGAAAATAACAATTTGACCAAGTTTGAAAATGAGAAAATGGTTATAATGTGATATGATATTAATGGATTCTAGTGAAACTATGATTATTCGATAAGTGTTGATTAATTGAAAAAAGGAAAATATGGACAAGTGATGGATATAGTATGGCATGACATGGATGAATTCTAATGGTATTAAGAGAGCTGATAAATGATGGTGGTGGGATATGCTATCTTGTTGGTACCTTCCAGGCTTTTGGGGCTTGCGATGGGTTATTTTCTTTTCTGCACTAGTTGGTGTATTGGCGCCAATTTTGTAGTTATATTCGTGTGTGTTGATACTTTATTTTATTTTATGCTATTGTTTCAGTTTATTTACCCATGTATGCATAGTGATGTTGGAGTTGATTCAGGTTAGTTTCCTTAAGTTGACTTAGATATGTTATCTTGCATTCTATCATACTTATATCATGATTTAGTTCAGTCGACTGATTATCCCTTTTGAGTACCATGGTATTGGTACTCATACTACACTTATAGAAATTTTTGGTGCAGATTTGAGTACTATTTTCCTTCATTGATCGACATTTGTGTTTTGTTGATATTCGGAGATAGAGATAGGGTGAGCTCTTAGAGTCGGAGTCACCTATTTCCTTATATCTTTTATGTCTAGTCTTTAGTTACAAAATAGAATTATGTTGACTATTTTAAGACTCAGGTTGTATTATTATTTCTAGATGCTCTTGTACTGGCTCTACCAGGTTGTAGGATGGTATTTATGTAGTGACTACCATTATACTATTTTTATTTCCTTGTTTATTTCTTGTGTTGGGTTGCCTATTTGGCCCTTTTAGAGCATTTCAACCAAGTTAACCCATTGTGTTTAGCTTCGAGTTATGGTTTGGGTTACCTACTGGCAGGATTTAGTAGGTAACATCGTGACTTATAAATTAGGTCATGACAAATTGGTATCAGATCTCAAGTTACACCGGTATTGTTGGTACAAAAGAGAGTGTCTAGTAGAGTCATACGTATTGGAACAATGATGTATGTTTCCTATCTTCGGGAGGTTATGGGATATTCTTAGGAGTTCTTCCCTTTTTTCACTCATTTTGTGCTAAGTGTCTGAGTTTGTTTATAGGACATTCCTTTGAATTCATTCTTTCGCACGTGGCTAGGACACGTGCTACCGCTACATGCGATGAGGGTTCTGAGATCAAGCCTAGATATCATTCTTTTATTCGTGGATGACCCAAAGGTTGTGTAAATCCACAAGATGTGTCCTCATCTAGGGAACAGGGTAGGGGTCCTCTACCAGACCCTATTCCTGCTCATGAAAAAGATATTCTTATGCCCAACCAGCAGTGGACCAGGGACCAACCCACACTCCACTAGGGTTTATTTCATCTTCAGTGATCAGAGATGCCTTAGTTCAGATTATGGGTATAGTTGGTGGTGCACCATCTGACGGTGCACAATCTATATATCAGAGTGGTACTAAGGCGAGGGCACAACCTGCAGTTACAGCTTCTAGAGTTGAGGTCCATCCTGCACCGGCGGTTGTTAGTCAATAGATGCTTACATTGTGGTTGCCCAACCTTCTATTTATGTTGAGGAGCAGAAAATATTGGAGAGATTCTTAAGATTGGCTTCGTGTAGGTTTTATGGTGCATTGAGAGAAGATGCATATAAGTTTCTGATTGCTTGTGAGGATAGACTTCATAATTGGGGCCTTATTGAGAATCGTGGTGTGGATTACGCCATATTTCAATTGTATTTGCTTCTTGACATTGGTGGAGAGGTTATATGGATTCTAGACCAGCCGGATCTTCTCTGTTGTCATGGACATAGTTCTCTAAGATGTTCTTGAAGAAGTACATGCCTTGCAGCCTTAGAGATCATTTGAGGCATTAGTTCTCTAGATTGGAGCAGGGCTCCATGAAAGTTTTGGAGTATGAGGTTCATTCTAATAAGTTGTCTAGGCATGCTACTTTTATTATGTATACTAAGTATGAGAGAGTTAATTACTGAGACTTCCCCATCGTATGTCAACTTAGAGTTTAGCTGTTGTGGGTATGACCCGACCCAACTTGAGGCATTATCATAATAGGCATCCCACGCCCAACTAAGACTAGGGACCACCCCCGATACCCAACCCAACTATCTAATTGCGTACCTCGTACCAAATGGATTCCGAAAGTATAACAAGATAGAGTGTAAGCATAACCTAAGACTCTTGGATAGGTTTATAACCAGGACCAACCTAAACAAGTCCAATCATCCATTACCAACCAACAACCATAACCAAGCCAATGTATAAACCAAGTTCCTGTCCATAACATAACAAAAAAGTATGGAACAATCATAAGTTCAGTACAACGGCATCAGCCCTAATACCAATGCCACTACTAAGGCTGACACCAATACTGATCCCTCTCATTCTAACCCATAGAAGTCACACAAAGCCTCAAATCAAAAGAAAAACAATATATGGTTGGGACATGCCCCCAACCATACACAAAACCAATATCCATAAAATGACTAAAGTATGTAAAATCATCCATGACATGAAATGGAGCCTTCCGTAATATGGAAGCTTAGTACTTAAATCCAATAGCTGATCCCGAATCCGATCACTAAGCAGGAGGAGTAGAACAGTTGGTTCCTACATCATGTGGGGATATAGCCACTTGAAGATGGGTTAGTGGATGAATGATAGCATGAACCCATGATAAGGATAAAATAATGACATCTAGTAAAACCAAGTAAACCAGCCATATGCATACAAACCAGACATGTATATATATATATATAACTATGGCGGGAAAGGGAGCTGGGTTTAGCATGCATTTAAAACCATTAACCTGGTTATATGTAGATTAACCATCCTATAACCACCCATGGGCAATATAGGTCTAGTGTAACCCCTTGAACGGGCCCCTATGGATGTAGACGCACAAACTGGAGATAGCATAGGAGTGGGGGATTCTCGAGTACCGTTCGCCCTCCATGATACACATTCTCATGTACCTCATAGTAATATATATGGTCTCTATGACCAACCCTTATATCGGCAAACATGAGTTTCCAGTGTCCATCCATTGGACTCGCACTTTCACGGTTAACTATCACAACTGGCTATTATTTCCAAATTAAAACCATTATCATCCAACCAAACAATTATTCTGTTATTGTTAATCAAGGCTATGAGTAGTGGTATTGTCATACCGACTTGATCTTTCAAGTAATGTCCTTAGCCAACCTTTTGATGTAGAGGGATTCCCATGTACACATAGATTACATTATCCAGTAAACTTGGGGAAATCTCGAGTACCCTACAAGTGTTCCATTATTATGTTTGCTTGGGGAAATCCCATGTACCCCACAAGTTGTTTATTAGCAGGTTTACTTGGGGGATTATCTTGTACCCCACAAGAAAGTTTAATTAACCATAACCATGACCATCAACTCTTATCATTTAACCATTCCAAACAATTTATGCCATTTAGGGTTCCATTACTAAACCATACCAGGCAATGTTCCATTAAAAGTCCAATAATATGGTATAAGCATTATCATAGGCATTTTATCAAACATATTGGGGGCATAATGTTTCCAAAACTGATTCCAATTATCAATTTACCATTCCCATGCAACCAATTGTCCAAACAACCATTAGTGCATGTAAAAACATAATTAAAACATAGAAAAAAACATAACCAAGCATCTAATACCAAAAACCCAACATATATTTGAAAATCCCAAAACCATACAATAATTATTCCATGGAAACATTGTATAAAATATGTCTTTAGTTGTAACTAACAATGAGGGAGGAGTACATGCCTTTGATTATGAAGATGATGGAGAGAAATTACCCACACAAGCCCCAAATTAATCCTCTAGATAAAACCTTAGCCTTCCTTTACCCAAGAGCCTTAGAGAGAATTTCTAAGTGTTTAAGATTAGAATAATAGGGTAAATAATATCCAAATAATGACACAAGTCATGGATATTAAGTGGATAAGTGGGTAAATGTCCAGATTACCCCTAAACTAACTACTTAAAATTCCTATCAGATGGTATGACTGTCCCATTCTAGTCGCACCCGCCAATATGAGTGGTACCCACCACTAATAGCCTAGGCCTCCCTCTTGGAACCAACACTCCCCACCATGCTACTTACCCAACCAAGTTGTACCCAACCATACGATTAGTACCCCTAAACCGTATCCCTGACATAATAGAATCAAAGGTGGTTTGATAACTGTCTTCCATATGAGTCAGTGGTACAAATCGTACCCTATCTTATGGCTCATGGTGATCCACTTAAACTCAGATCCAACTTAAGTTACTAAGTATCAGATTAGGTGAAGGAAAAACCTAAACCATACAACCTTTCACCAACCGTATAACTCATACCAACCAAGTCATACCCTTTCTAGAAACCAATCCAACCCACCAACTATCACTGGTTAGCAAACGACCATAGAACACCACTTGTACCCCATCACACCACTGGTACCCACAATTCATATGTAGCCCAGAATCTAGATATCTATGAAATTTTCTAAGGGCCCTAAACTCGGGGTGTTTCAGTCTCCCCCACTAGGATTATTTGTTCCCGAATAACAAAAAAAGTAGATCAAACATAAGCACAATTTATTTGAATCACCAAAAATTTATGCAACCTTTAACCAGGTTAGAAAACAAAGATATGATCAAGAACGTATATCTTCCGCATGAATACTCGGAGGAGAAAACAAATGCAGATATTTGGACTTCATGTCCTCTTCCGCTTCCCATGTAGCCTCTTCAACCTTGTAATTCTTCTATAAAACCTTAGCTAAGGCCACATTCTTGGTTCGTAACCTACAAACCTGCCAATCCAATATCTTAATTGGGACCTCTTCATAAGATAGAGAATTCGAGATACCCAATCCTTCCAGAGGAACCATCGAAAAAGGATCACCAAGAAACTTTCTCAGTATAGAGACAAAGAATATTAAATGAATAGAGCTAAAACTAGAAGTCATCTCTAACTCAAATGCCATCTTACAAACCCTCTGTAAAACCATATAAGGACTAACATATTGGGGACTGAGATTCCTCTTTTACCCAAACCATATCACTTACTTCATAGGAGATACCTTATCCCCAACTTTGAATTCTAAGTCTCTACGCCTTACATCTGCATAGGACTTTTGACAACTTTGGGAAGCTCTAAGCCTATCTTGAATCACCTTCACCTTTTCTATTGCCTGATAAACCAAATCTGGTTCAAACATATCTGCCTCACCAAGCTCTAACCAACCAATACGATATATACACTTTCTACCATATAATTCCTCAAAAGGGGTATCTTAATGCTATAATAATAGCTATTGTTGTAAGCAAACTCTTCCAAAGGTAGATGCTTAACCCAATTTCCACCAATGTCTAAATAGTCCTCTCTGCTTACCCATCTGTCAGTGGATGAAAAGTAGTACTCAGACTAACCTAAGCACCCAACCCCTTCTAAAAAGACCGCCACAAGTGAGATGAAAACTATGTACCACGATCAAAGATAATCGAAATAGGTACCCCATGCATCGTTACAATCTCATAAACTACAACCTCGTATAGTCCTTAGCCAAAAAGTTAGTCTACACTGGAAAGAAGTGAGCGGACTTTGTCATCCTATCATCGATAACCCAAATCAAATCAAATTGATTCTGAGATCGAGGAAAACCAGTAATGAAATCCACATTGATTAGTTCCTATTTCCATTCAGGCAACTCAATTTCCTAATACAACTCTCCAGGCCATATGTGCTTAACTTTGACTGGTTGTCACACCATGCATTTGGCCACAAAATTAGCCACATCCCTCTTTGTACCACTTCACCAATACATCTTCTTAAGATCATGATACATATCGCACACCATAAACGTTAGGAACACATAATCTCCCTTGGAACCTGAAGGTACCATAACCGCTGATGTCAAAACACCACCACCCTTTGCCCACCAGCATCACTTTTGAGTTTCATCAAAATGGAATGCTTTCATTTGCTTTTCCTTGATCTCTGTACCAAGATATAACTGAACCACTTCCTATACCATCACACCACCATTATTGGAGTCCAAGAGACAAACTCCAAAATTAGCCAAGCGGTGAATATCCTTTACCAATTCCTGCTTCTTTTTATCCACGTGAGCTAAACTCCCTATGGACAACCTTCTAAGAGCATCAGCAACCATGTTAGCTTTACTTGGGTGGTAGTGAAGACTCATATCATAGTTCTTGAGAAGCTCCAACCATCTCCTATGCCTAAGATTTAGCTTTTTCTGAGTGAACACATACTCCAGACTCTTATGATCATAAAATATGTCCACTTGGACTTCATACAAATAATGCAACCAAAGTTTCAAAGAAAACACCACCGCTAAAAGCTCCAAATCATGAGTAGGATAATTCTTCTTATTCCCCTTTAATTACCATTCTGCATCAAAATGCAACTAAGTCCCACCTAGGATGCATAACAATAAACCACAAACCCCTCATTACCTTCAGGCAATTTCAAAACTAGAGCTGAATTTTGATTATTCTTAAGCTTCTCGAAACTCCCCTCACAATTATCCGACCAAGAAAACTTTACCATCTTTTGAGTTAACTTAGTCAATAGGGAAACTATCATCTAGAAACCTTATATGAACAACCTTTAATTCCCAGCCAAACCCAAGAAGTTCCAAATATAGGTTGGAGTCATGGGTCTAGGATACCTTTTAATCACTGCCACCTTTTGTGGATCCATCAAGATCCCCTCACTAGAAATAATATGACCAATTAAAGTTATAGCATTCAACCAAAACTCACACTTAGAGAATTTTGCATACAACTACTACTCTTTTAAGGTCTGTAACACCACACAAAGGTGATTAGCATGATCCACTTCACTCTTAGAATGAACTAGAATGTCATCAATGAACACAATGAAAAATAGATCCAAAAACTATCGAAAAACCATGTTCATCAAATCCATAAATGTCATTGGGGCATAAGTCAAACCAAATGACATAACCAAGAACTCAAAGTTCCCATACCGAGTAAGAAAAGCCATCTTAGGGATATCCTCCTTCCTAATCTTAAGATGATAATACCCAAACTTAAGATCTATCTTACAAAAGAATTTGACTCCTTGCAACTGATCAAACAAGTCATCTATCCTTGGAATATGATACTTTTTCTTAACTGTTACCTTATTCAATTGTCGATAGTCATTGCACATCTGAAGGGAACCATCCTTCTTATGAATGAATAATACCGATGCATCCCAAGGGGACACACTAGGATGGATAAATCTTTATCCAAAAGATCCTTAAGTTGCTCCTTGAGTTCTCTCAACTCAACCAGAGCCATTCTATAAGTAGAAATAGATATTGGATAAGTTTCCAGAACAAAATCAACACAAACTCAATCTCTCTAGCTGGAGGAACACCAGGAAGATTATCCAAAAAGACCTCAGGTAACTCATTCACTACTAGAACCAAATGTAAAGAAGGACCTCCCAAGTTAGAATCTTTAGCCCATACAAAATAATCGAGACACTCTTTAGAGATTAATCTTTAAGCTCTATGATAAGAAAAAACCTCCCCCTAGGAGCTAGGGTACCACCCTCCTACTTAATAATCAATTCACTGGTGAACCTAAAGACAACCTTACAGGTTCAACAATCTAATGATGCGTAACAAGAGTGTAACCAATCTATCCCTAGAATAACATCAAAATCCACCATATCAAGTTCAAAAAAATCCACCAAATTTTGCTTACTACCAATAGATACCACACATACCCTATAGACTCTCTTAGCAACCATAGAGTCTCCTACTGGGGTAGAAAAATAAAAAGGATCTGAAATAACCTTAAGATCAAAACCAAAATACAATGTCATAAATAGGGTTATATAAGAGAGTGTGGACCCTGAATCAAGCAAAAAATACACATCACGAGAGAAGAGTTATAACATACCAGTAACGACATCAGGTGATACCTCAAATTCCTATCGAGTAGCAAGAGCATATATCCTATTTTGACCTGTGTAGGTACTAAAAGCAGAAATAGATGCAGATGCAGCACCCTTGGGTACAGGTGCAGAAGATAAAGCAATCAGAGCCTAACTCGCTCCCAAACCACCATTACCAACCAGATAGTTTCTAAGTATATCGCCTAGATGACCATATTTGAAACACATATCCCTCCCCTCATCACCAAAACCCCTATGCAACCTACTACAGAACCGATAAAGATGGTAAAATAAGGCTGACTGAGGCCCACTTACCTGATATTGGTCACTTTATGCCTAAAATTATTTCCACCCTACTAATGCCTATCACTTGACTATTTTATGTAAGGAGCACTAGATGTAGAGAAAGAACCAAAATTCCTCCACTTCTTTTGTAAACACTTACCTCCATCCCGACCACGTTGTTGTTAAGCACCACCCTATTTAAATGACCTGAACTTCTTACCCTGCCTTTTCCCAACCTCAGCTTATTTTCTCTTTTCCTTCTCTACCTACTGCATATGAACCACCAACCTAGAAATATCCATATCCTTGATTAGCAATGCAGTCTTGTTTTTAAGGACCAAATCTTGAGATAGTCCAGAAGTGAACTTTCTCATCCTTTCCCTTATATCAGACACTAATTCTAAAGCATACCTTGAAAACTGATGAAATTTCAAGGCATATTCCATAACAGATATTTTCCCTTAGCTCAGACTGACAAATTTCTTTGACTTTTCTTTCCTCAACTCTTGAGGAAATAAGTGATCTAAAAATGTATTAAAGGAAGTCTCCCACAAACTCAACTCCTCAACATCACCTCTCATACTATCTTACTGCTCGCACCATTGATACACCACATCCTTAAGGTGGTAAGTAGCAAAATTCATCCTTATTATATTCGTGGCTTGTATTACCCTAAAGATTTTCTCTATTTCATCCAAGAAACCCTAAGGATCCTCCTCCATCTTCACACTAGTAAAAGTAGGAGGATTTATCTTCATAAATTGGCCAAACCTTTTGGCCTCAGCAAATGAAACACCAGATTCATCTGTCTCAGCCTGAACAACAACCAACTGAGTAATAATATAAATTGATTGGAAAAATTCCACATTATTCACCTTACCCTATGGAGGACTAATATCAAATGGTAGAACTCTAGAAATATCAGGGACTGGACCCCGAGACAGAGTATGGATCCATTGAGTAATATGTGTTCCTTTAACATTGTCCCTAAGTTGGACAGAAGAGTTACCTTACATCCTAGATCATCCAGGCATAATCTTAAAAGCAAACAAACAAGGATTAGAGAAGATTCTAGGACTTATACTTCAATCTTGAAAATAGAATACCAAGAAAGTAAAACATTCTTAAATGCCTTATAGCATCTTCCTTATGATGTGGCATGCTACATATCCTTAAAAGAGACTCTACTCGACACAACTTGTAGACTCGCAATTCACTATAAACCTAAAGATCTGATACCAACTAGACATAACCCAACCTGGAACCTTATCATAATGGGCATCCTAAATCTAACTAGGATTGCGGACCAACCGTAATAGCCAACCCAACCATCCAAATGCATATCCTATGCTGGATGAATTCCCAACATATAACAAGATAGTAAGTAAGAATAACCTAAGAATCTAGTATAGGTCTATAGTCGTGTCCAATCAAAATAAGCCCAACCATCCATTACCATCCAACAACCATAACCTAACCAATGTAAAGACTATGTTCCTGTCCATAACATACATTAATGGATGAAACAATCATAAGTTCAATCCAATGGTATTATCCCAATACCAATGCCAATACTAAGGCTGACACCAATACTGATCTCACTTATTCCAACCTATAGTAGTCACATAAATACTATAATTAAAAGAAAAACAATATTTGGTTGGCACATACCCCCAACCATAGCTAAAACCAACATCTATAAAATGACCAAAGTATTTAAAAACATCCATGACATGAAATTAAGCCTTTCAAAATATGGAATCTCAACACTTTAATATAATAGATGATCCCAAATCCGATCACTAAGAATGAGGAGTAGAACGGTTGGTTCCTGCATCACATGGGGATACAACCACCCAAAGATGAGTGTGGGTAAATGCTAGAATTAACTCAGGATAAGGATAAAATAATGCCATTCAGTAAACCAAGTAAACCAACTATATCCATACAAGCCACACATGCATATATATAACCATACCAAAAAGAGAGTCGGGTATAGCATACCTTTAAAATGATTAAACTGGGTATATGGATCTTAACCATCCTAGAACTACCCATGGGTTATATGGGTCCAGTGTAACCCCATGAACTGGCCCTGATATATATGCAGCTGCATGAATCAGAGATACCATAAGAGTGGGGAATTCCTGAGTACCCTTCGCTCTGTATGATATATATATGTAAAGTGTGCTTAGAGGATTCCCATGTACCTCATAATATCATATATAATATCTCTATGACCAACCCTCATGTCAGAAAACATGAGTTTCCAGTGTCCATCCAATGGAATAAAACCTTTATGGTTAGCTATCACATCCTACAATTATTGCCTAATTAAAACCATTACCATCTAACCAAACCAATAATCCATTATCATTAATTAAGGCTTTGAGTAGTGGTATCTTCATACAACTAAAGCTTGCAAGCAATGTCCATAGCCAACCTTTTTATGTAGAGGGATTCCCATGTGCCCAAAGATCACATTATCAAGTTAACTTGGAGGAATCCTGTGTACCCCATAAGTGTTCCTTTATTATGTTTGCTTGGGAGAATCCCATATACCCCACAAGTTGTTCATTAGCATGTTTACTTGAGGGATTACCTTGTACCCCACAATGAAATTCAATTAACCATAACCATGACTACCAACCCTTACCATTTAACCATTCCAATACATTTAAACCATTTATACCATTTAGGGTTCTATTACCAAACCATACCAGGCAATAGTTCCATTAAAAGTTTAATAATTTGGTAAAAGCATTATCAAGGGCATTTTATCAAATATGTTGGGGGCATAGTGTTTCTAAAACCAATTCCAATTACCAATTTACCATTCCTATGCAACCAATTATCCAAACCACCATTAAAGTATGTGAAAACATAATTAAAACATAGGGAAAACCATGAGGAAATATTTAATACCAAAACCTCAATATATATTTTAAAAGCCCAAAACTATAAAATAATAATGCCATGAAAACATTGTATAAAACATGTATTTAATTAGAACTAATAATGTGGTAGGATTACATGCCTTAGATTATTAAGATGAGTGAGATAATCACTCATACAATCCCCAAATTAATCCTCTAGATGAAACCCTAGCCTTCCTTTACCCAAGAGACTTAGAGATAATTGAAGAGAGTTTCTAAGTGCTTAAGATTAGAATAATAGAGTAAATAATGTCCTAATAGTGATATAAGTTGTAGGGCCTTAAGTGGTTAAGTGGGGAAATGTCTAGATTCCCCTCAACCTAACTACTTAACGTTCCTGCTAGATGGTACGACTTTTCCATGCCAGTTATACCCTCAAAAATGAGTGGTACCCACCACTCGTACCCTAGACCTCCCCGTTGGATGCAATACTATCCACCATATGACTTACCCAACCATATGATTAGTACCCCTAAACTGTATTACTAGCATAATAAAATCAAAGGTGGTTTGATCATTGTCATCCATACGAGTCAGTGGTATAACTCATACCCTATATTATGGCTCATGGTGATCCACTTATAATCATATCCAACTTAAGTTACTAAGTCTCAAAGTAGGTAAAAGAAAAACCCAAACCATATGAACCATCACCAACTATACGACTTGCACCAACCAACTTGTACCCTTTCAAAAAACTAATCCGACCCCACAACCATCACTGGTTAGAATACAACTAAGCCATACCAATAATACCCCATCATATGGCTAGTACCCACAAGTCATATATAGCCCAGAATCCAAAAATCTACAAAATTTTCTAAGGGTCCTAAACCTGGGGTGTTTCAGGGTGGGTCTTTTATTGAGTTTTCAGATCATGCTCAAGTGATAAAAGATATGCATTATGAGGCCGAAGGGGTAAATGGTAAGAGGCTAATATATTAGGGTAGTTTTAGCAGGAGTCATAGTAATTCTCAGGGTAGGTATTCTCCACAAGCATTCGATTAGCATCAGAGTGAGCCTAGTCAACTGACTCAATAAGCACTTTAGATTACTAACATAGGGTTGTATAGTGATAGTGATAGTGATCGCCCTGGTAAGGTTGGCAGTCTATCTTTGAGGGGCTCAACTTTTGACTATTTTAGTCGTGGTGGTTACTCCAGGTTGGCTGAAACTACTGGTTTCAATTAAACTTAGGGAGTATGTTATCATTGTGAATTTTTTAGTTATTATTCTCGTGAGTCCCCTAGTAGTTGTCCAATTATTTCTTTAGGTCAAAGTGTTTCCCCTATTAGAGCAGTTTATTCCTTAGCTAAAAGTGGTTTCCAGGGTCATAGGGGTGGTTTCCAGGGTACTCGAGGAGGTTCTTAGGCATGCAGAATTGAAGGTCAGTTAGGATCCCATCCAAGTGGTGGTCATAGTTAGTTGTATATAGTACCTTCTAGTCCTTAGGCTGAGTCTTTGGATATTGTTATTTTAGGTATGATATTGGTGTAGCAGTTGGCCTTTGCTTTATTTTATTTGGGATCTATTTATTTTTATGCTTATGCTTATTATGTTCTATATCGAAGTTATCATGGGATTTATTATTTGTTCCATTGCATGTATCTACTCCTGTAGGTTATTATTTAGCAGTGGATCGAGTTTTCAAATCATGTGTTATGACTGTTAGAGTTAATGATACTCATATTGATCTTATTGTTCTTGATATGGTCGATTTTGACGTGATTATGGGACTGTACTTGTTATCCCACCATCAAGAGGTCATGGATTATCTTGCCAAGACCGTTTCCTTAGCCATCCTCAATATACCCCCAGTCGTCTGGCAGGGAGAAGTTAGCCATGAGCCAATGGGGATTATTTATAATATTCATGATAAAAGGCTTATTTCAAGGGGATGAAAGTATTATCTCTCTTATATTTGTGATACTAGAGTGGAGAGTCCATTGCTTGACTCTGTTCCTGTAGTTTATGAGTTTCCTAATGTATTTCTTACTGACTTGCCTGGTATTCCCCTTGTCCATGAGATTGAGTTTTCTATTGATCTTAATCTTGTCCAAAAATTATCTATTATTAGGGTAATGATTCCTATTGCATGAGGGAACGTTGGGTTGGCTTCAGAAATACTATATTCCAAAAATATGACCCACATAAGATTTTGGTATTATTTTTTAGACTCGAAGCGCAATGGTGCTATATGGGTATCATTATTCTCGTTTTGATTAGTGAAATATGATTTTTATATCTTGGATTCTTGTGGAAGCTTCTCGAAAGGGAAAAGTAGTGATTTAGCAGATCATTGAGATTTCTTTGGAGATGAGGTAGGCTAGGTTTTACCTTTTGTTAGATTGATCTAGTTTATAGTATTTTTATGATATTGTGTTAGATTCGGGGTGGGTTTCTAGGTGTTGCTATGATGAATTGATATGCTTGGGTTAGTTGGATCATTTAAGCTATTCAAAAACTATAAATTAGGCATGATTAACCTAGTTGCTTATATTTTGGTGAATTTCCTATCATTGGGCTTATTGAGGCTTGTTTAACATCTAAAAGTTGATATAGATACCTTTAGCCTAGTTCAGGTAGAAATTGCTTAATATGGAACTTCGGGGATTAGAAATGGGCCCTTGAACCACCTTAGGCTAAGGTGCATGTTAGCTTTCATAGACTTTTTATGCTTTTTAGACTCTAGGAATTGCTTATTGTGGTAATATTGTGAAATTTGGACACTTGATGGATATGTTGGTTGATGTGAGGGTTGATACGTATTAATTATGCTATTACTTATGCTATTTCATGATACTATTGATTATGTTGAAAAGTTATAATTGCATGTTCAAGTCCGGCTAATAATGATATATTTACTGGTTTAAGTCCATCTATTGATGATATATGACATACCCCAAAATTGGTCCATGTCATAGGGGAATCTCAAGCCCACATAAACCAAAGGTCGCCCTGATAACCCAATCTAATCATCATCATAATAACCACAAGGGTCGGGGAATCCCGAACTTACTCTAAGATAGCAAAAACATAAGGGTAATAGTCAAAATTTAAACAATATCTAACATTTTATTAATGTCAATATCCTAGTCAATATACCTAAGTTTACAGTCAACCACAAAGCCTCTACCAAACCAGAGTCAATAATATGTTGGGACATGCCCCCGACAATAGACAAGTACCAAATCTATACAAGTCCATCACAAAGGATAAAGTGACAATGGAAGATATGTTTTCTGAAGTATGGAAGCTGACCACTTCAAATTCAATGCTCGAACCACTCGAAAACTTGATCACTGTGTAAAAGAAGAAAAAAGAAGAAGAATCTCTGGCAATTATATCACGTGGGATTATAGCATCTAGAGATGATTAGTGGTTGGAGCAATAGCATGTAACTCAAGGATAAGGATAAGATAGTGCATTTATTCAATCCAAGTCAAACCATCATATGCAATCATATTTACATCAGGATAAGCATATATGAAGACACATATACATATGTTTGTAGAGCATGCCAAATTATAAAGGAATTCATAACCATCATTCTTAAAGAATTCATTCATGAGACATGGAGTGAAGAACTTTTAACCGTCCACCTTACCAATTTTAGAATCTTAAACTTCTCCATTACATTAGTCAAGGGGATTCGAACCTTAAACCAAATCAACCAATGTAATTAATTTAACGAATTCATTAGTCAAGGGACTCTATCCACACACACAATCAAGTAGGCATAGGTCTATAACCATTTTATCACACATTCAGTTAGGTGTGGAACTCCAATAACATGTTTACATATTTAATTGGGCATGGAACTCTAATCACATGCTAACACATTCAATTTGGAATGGAACACTAATCAGATGCTTATACATTCAATTGTTCATGTAACTCTAATCACATTCTCCCACATTCCATTGGGCATGGAACTCTAATCACATGCTCATACATTAGGAAAGGGACGATAACCATAAGCGGTTGCATAAGGTGAGGTATTTTAACCACAAGAGATCTTTTTAAGCAAGGGACTCCAACCAGAAGTTATTATACGAGGGACTTTAACCATAAGTCATTAGATGAGGGACTTTAACAACAATTCATTAGACGAGGGACTTTAACCACTAGTCATTATACGAGGGACTTTAACCATAAGTCATGTTATTACCATCCTTAGTTGACATTTTAACTCTTAATCCATTAGTTCATGCATTAATATCCATACAATTTATTTCAACATTTAAAGGGTTGAACCCATTTAGGTAATTCTATCCACCAAGGCTACATATCAACTCCATAGACAACCACATGGTCTTTGTCGACCCAATTATCCATTAATCATATAGATAGGCCTAAGTCCTTAGTTCACAACATGATACAAGTTTATTTATGGTCATCAAGACTTCTACAAACCAACCATTCCTTATTACTATTCTTACACACACCTTTCATTCCAACACAATTCAAGTTTATGTTTCAGGGACCATGTCCCATTTAACCAACCAACTATCAAGGACATCTATAAACTCCTTGCATGGCCAACAAGGCCTTTAGTAACCATTTACCAAGAATTCACATTTATTAACAATATCTTACCTCATTTATTTCTACTAGACCAATACCATAGATACATATTTGGCCTTTGCACAACCATTTAACAACTAACCACTTCAATGGACCAAAATCGTTAATTCAATTTAGCACCCAATTCAATTTATGGTCATCAAGACCCACACAAATATTCATATTTCATTAGAAAGTTTACGATATATTCTCACCATATTTTAGTTCAACACACTATTTAAATTCAATTTTGTGATTAGGAACTTTAATCCCTTATTATCCATCTACCAACAAGGTCATCAATTATACAATACATGGCTCACAATACCTTCACAATTTTATTTATCAAGCATTCATGCTTATTGGTCCATTGCCTTAATTCAAAAAATCACCAATATGTGACTATATAATTCAGTTAGATATTTTCATAAAAACCTTATGTGCATACCTTTAACAAGGCCATTTTCATGGTAGAAATTATTAGTATTAAGGTTACTCATTACCCTCATGTTAAACCACATACAACAATTACCAACATAGTCAAATCATCATCACAACATGTTTAAACACAAGTTTAAGAAAGAATTAAATATTATTCATCATTAGGCAACAAAAACCCTTTTTATTTGATTTCAAAATTAGTATATACACTTACTATTCAAGTGTAAAATACATGGGTTTAGAGATATTTAATAAGGGGAAGGGTTACAAGCCTAAAACAAAATAATACACCAAGAACTTAACTCCTTTTGTCTTCTAGATAAGATCTCTTCAAACCTGAGCCTCTAATCTTGCTTCAAGAAACTTTAAGAGTGTTTGACAGGGAGTTTAGGATGTTAGATCCACCCTAAAATGTGATTAAAGAGGCCATATACACTTATATAGTGAAGGGACTTGGGGTTTAGGGTTTAGTGTGTAGGAAATGACCACAAGGCCCTTAGTTAAAAGAAAAAAATAGGCTACGATGTTGGGTATGACTCATTTGAGTCAATCAAACCCTAGGGTACGAGTGGTAACCTAACTCATACTCTAGACTTCACCTAGGTTACCGATACTGGTTAGGGTACGATCATACACCTTTGAGTCATATTCAAAGGTTACAACTGATGCGCTAACTTGTATACACTACACATACCAAAAGTAGTCCACTCAATCTAGGACGTCACTCTATACGATCACTTGGTATGGCTCATATACTTAGGGTACGATTAGGTGGAAGTCCAAGTCGTATTAAGGACAAAATTTTGTCCTCCTAGGTTTCTCAAAGTATGAAGGGGAAGGAGGGAATGGGCATGACTCATATCCAAAGAGTATGAGTGGCTTGCCCAACAATATGCTCAAAAACCAAAACATTATGCAAGGCAAAGATCTTAGGTATTTCAATATATTTATTATTTCAAGTTCGACTATTGATGATATATTTATTGATTAAAGCCTAGTTATTGATGATATATTTATAAATTTATGTTTGACTATTAATTATATATATACCGATTCAAGTCCAAATATGCATATTATGCTATGATGATATATTTATTATGATATGATGATATTGGGGTATGAGATTGAAAATAGCAATTTGGCTGAGTCTAAAAATGAGAAAATTATTATAATATGATATAATATAAATAGATTCTAGTAAAATTATGATTAGTTTATAAGTGTTGATTAATTGACAAAAGAAGAATCTGGACAAGTGATGGCTATAATGTGGCATGACTTGGATGAATTCTAATAGTATTATGAGAGCTAATAAATGAAAGTGGTGGGATATGCTATCTTGTTTGTAGCTTCCAGGGTTATGGGAGCTTACGATGGGTTATTTATTTTTACACACTAATTGGTGTATGGGCGCCAATTTTGTACTTATGTTTTATGTGTTGATTCTTTATTTTATGTTATTCTAGTATTTTGGTTTGTTTACTTGTGTATGCACAATGATATAGGAGTTGATTCAGGTTCATTTCCTTAACTTGACTTTGTTATGTTATTTTACATTCTATCGTACTTATCATAATTTAGCTCAGTCGACCAATGAGGCATATTGAGTACCCATGATTTTGATACTCACACTACACTTCTATACCTTTTCAATGCAAATATGAATACATTTGTCATTATTGATCGACATTCGTGTTGTGTTTATATCCGAGATAGCATGAGCTCGTAGAATAAGAGATAATTATTTCTATCTATCTTGCATGTCTAGTCTTTAGTTTCAAGATAAAATTATGTTGATTATTTTAAAACTTGGATTGTATTATTATTAATAGATTCTCTTGTACTATTTCTACCAGGTTATGGGATGGTATTTATGTAGTGACACCTCTATACTATTTTATTGCCTTGTTTATTTCTTTTGTTGGGTTGCCTATTTGGACCTTTTAGGGCATTTCTACAAAGTTAACCCATTGTGTTTAGCTCTGGGTTATGGTTTGTCTTATCTACTAGTGGGATTTAGTAGGTGCTATCATGACTTATAAATTAGTTCATGAAAAATTGGTATTAGGGCCTAGGTTACACCGATATTGTTGGTACAAGAACATATGCCTAGTAGATTCCTACGATTTAGAACAATGACATCTGTTTCCTATCTTTGGAATGCTATGGGACATTTTTTGGATTTCTTCACTTTTTTCACTCATTTTATGCTAAGAGTTTGAGTTACTTATAGAATATTTCTTTGACTTTACTCTTTCGCAGATAGATAGAACACGTGCTACCTCTACATTCTATAGGGTCCTAAGATAAAGCCTAGATATCTATCTCCTATTCGTAGATTACCCAGAGGTTATGGAAAGTCACGATATATGTCCCCGGCTAGGGGATAGGACAGGGGCCCTCTACCATATTGTATTCCCTCCATTAGCCAAATATTCTTATGCCCCAACCAGGGATGGCCTAGGTACCAGCCTAGTCTCCACCAAGGTTTATTTCTTCTTCACTGATCATAGATGCCTTAGTATAGATTTTGGGTATAGTTAGTGGTGTGTCATTCTATGGTGCATAATTTATATATCAGAGTGGTACTGAGGTGGAAGCACAGCCTGTAACTGCAGCTCCTAGAGTTGAGGTCCCTCATACACCAGCGGTTACTCAGTCCATAGTTGCTCAGCTAGTGAATGCCCAACCTATTATTTACGTTTAGGAGTGATACGCCTAAATTATAACTTTCTTACAAAAGTGTAAGTGGTCGCTATCAAATATAGAACCCAACTGGGTTGGGTGTCGAATCCCACATGGAATACTTTGTTCACTAAGTATTGTGACTATTATTAGACTATTGATCTAAGATTCTGGAGTAAAAGAGGGTTTTGATGTGTTAATAATGATTTCAGCATTTTATGGATAACTTGACGCCAAAGGAAGCTTCACGAAAGAAGGGAAGGAGAGCTTGGACGCCTAGGACCAAAAGTGACGCATGGAAATCTGTCCCGGGCTAAAACAGCATTTTCCAAGACTTTAGGGATCAGCAGTAACCTATAAGGATTAGGATAATGATACAGTAATTTATTAGGATTGGGATAAGTACGCAGTAGCCTTATAGGAATAGGATATGGGTATTATAAATACCCTATTTTGCTGCAGTTTTTAGACAGACATCATTATTCTCATCATTCACTTTCTAATTCATTCATCTACAACTCTAAACAATTTGCTTTCAATTAATTCTTATTTAATTTCTCTTCATCTATTCGTCTTAAATTATCACAACAAGAGAAATGCTACTTGCAAGGTCTTCACGCCACAAGCCATACCAAACCCTACTACACGTGAGATCTTTATTTTGGTATAATGATAATGACTATTGTGATTTCCCTTGCACTCATGAGTAGCTAAACTTCTCTGTTGGGGTTATGGAAGCCTTATGAGCTACTATCTATTGCTATGAGTTTGTAAATTCTTGACACGTGTGTCGCTTATATCATTATTCTCTTCATCTTAATGCAAATTCTTGTGGTTGCAAATGTATAGAATACGCCAGTATAGCATTAACTTGTTCGAAAGAAAAGTTATATGTCTGGAAAAGAGATAATGTCAAGGTAATAGGGCACCAACCCCTGTTAAAAAGTTAGTGCCGTAACTGGATTAACCTCTTGGAGAATTTGTACCATTAGATACGCTTTAAGCTCGAAAGAGTTAAAGTGAAATAGTCCTTGTTAGGTCGAAAGACGCTTGGCTTTACCATAGAATACAATTCTCTATAAGCACATGCATGTCTGAATTCCGCATAACTCATAGCCAATAGAGACGTATAACTCATAAGGTTGACATAACCCCAACTCTCAATTCTCATTGATTAACATCTTACTAAACATTCTTCCTTTTTACTTTGCTATTTTTCATTTTTACTTTGTTATTTTATTACACTTTCACGCTAAAAAATCCCCCCTTTTACGAGACTTTCACCAGAAGTCTACTAATCTTTGCTTACTTAGTGACCAGCTATTCCCTGTGGGATTCGACACCCAACCTAGTTGGGTTCTATATTTGACAGCGACCGCTTACACTCTTACGAGAGCTGTAGTTTGAGCGTTATCAAATTTTGTGATAGTTACTAGACCCTTTTCTACATGCAAGTCATTCGACAATCCTGGCGTTGGACAGAATGCAATTCGGTTGAACCTATTTCCATTGTCTCTATCTGGGGAGGCAACTCTATGGTTGAATGGGCTGACTCCTGATTCTATTACAAATTGGAGGCAATTGAAAGACGTTTTCCTAGAAAGATTCTTTCCGCCATCCAAGAGAGCACAATTATGAGATGAAATCAGCAATTTTCGACAGCTTCCAACTGAAGCCCTCCACGAAACATGGGAGAGATTCAAGAAGAAGCTAATGAGGTACCCAAACCATCACATGACCAATGTTCACTTGATGGAGATACTATATAGATCCTTGAATTTAGTAACTAAACCTGTGGTAGATAATGCAGCTGGAGGATCATTTATGGACCTCACCTTTGTTCAGGCAAGTGATATGCTAGACCGGATGACAAAGCAAAGTAGGGCATGGCATACCAGAGATTCTAAGGTAGCAAGCCCCACTTTGTCTATAGGCATGACTGCGGAACAAAAGAGAAGAGAAGAAGAACGTGATCAAGATTTGGCGCACATGAAAACACAAGTGGATCTTCTTACAAAGCATCTACTATCAGGGAAGACCAAAAAAATCAAAGCAGTTGCGTCAAAAGGAATAGAGGAATCCAATTCTGAGGAAGAAGCCAACTACGTGAACAATCAGGGGGTTTTCGAGGCAGTGCCCAAGGAAACCAAGGTCGGAACTATTATGATAATTCTAGAAACAAGGACAGGGATCAAGGTAGTTGGAAGAACAAGACTGACAAGAGTGGCGTGTATATTCCTCCTGGACGACGAGAGGCCACTACATCTGTTTCGGGAAATATGTCAATGGAAGATATGATGGCTAAGCTGTTGAAAGGAGTGGAAGCAACCAGCATGGGTGTAGCTGAGGTAATAAATGACTTGGCCTCAATGACACAATTGGTTGACTCACATTCCACTTCAATAAGACAGTTGGAACAACAATTGAGTCAAATTTCAGCCACATTAAATCAAAGAAAAGCTGGCACCCTACCGAGCGACACAGTGCCAAACCCAAGAAACGATGGAACATGCATGGCTGTTACTACTAGAAGTGGTAAGGTGCTGGAAAATTCAGCCTAAAGCAAGCAAGTGGCCGAAGATATCATAGGAGATGACGCCGTTGAAACTGATAAAGACGTTCATGACGTCAGTCCTCGACGTCCACAGCCCGAAAAGATCACCAACCCAAAGAAAGAGGAAAAGAAAGTCGTGGAGAAAACTATTCCCCTTCCACCACCACCTTTTCCTCAAAGATTAAAGAAGAGAGCGGATTATACAAGGTTCAATAAATTCATGACGATATTAAAACAGCTGACCATTAATGTTCCGTTGGTTGAGGCGCTGTAATAGATGCCTGGGTACGCTAAATTCATGAAGGACCTTTTAACAAAGAACCAGGCAGTAAGCTATGAACCGGCAGATAATATTCATCATTGCAGTGCAATTGCCACAAGGTCCTTAGTACAGAAGAAGGCAGACCCTGGTGCTTTCACTATTCCGTGCACGGTTGAATCTATGAATTTTGCTAAGGCATTGTGCGATTTGGGAGCAAGCATCAATTTGATGCCACTATCCGTCTACAGAAATTTGGGGTTGGGTGACCCTACTCCAACCAATATGAGGCTCATAATGGCAGATAGGTCGGTAAAACGACCTGTTGGTATTTTATGTGATGTATTGGTAAAGGTTTCTTCATTCATATTTCCGGCAGACTTCGTTATTTTGGATTGTAAGACAGAATCAGAAGTTCCCGTAATCTTGGGGCGCCCTTTCCTCACAACTGGAAGTGTGCTTATTGACATGAGAGCTAATGAGCTTTTATTTCGGTTGAATAACGAAGTGGTCCGTTTTGATGTATGCAAAGACATGAAGCAACCTGAATATATAGATGTGTTCTCTGTAGCTGACGTTAATTATAAGGATGACAAAGAATTATCTTAGAGAAGCAGCTTACTGTTGAGTCACTATCTGAGGTGCTTTCGAATTGTGAGCATGAGGATGTTGAAGAATATGAAGAAATTGTTTGTGCTCTAACAGGAATAAAGTCCTATTCTCATGCCCCTAAGAAGCTGGACCCTGATCTTAAGAATCGACCCTCACCAACAATGAAGAATTCCATTGAAGAGCCCCCAGTGCTAGAAGAAAAAGAGCTCCCCAATTATCTAAGGTATGCGTTCTTGGGGAGTGGAGATACATTTCCTGTGAGTGTGGCGGATGATTTAAGTGAACAGCACGTAGAGGCTCTCATCTCTGCTCTGAAGAGATACAAGAGAGCTATGGGTTGGACTATTGATGATATAATTGGTATTCCGCCTGGGATATGTATGCACAAGGGTTATCTCGAAGAAGATTGCATGCCTACAAGTAAGATTCATTGTCGTCTAAGCTTCATTGTCGTCTGAATGCATTCAGAAAACGATCCACCATCTATCTCGATGAAGTCTAAGTAATCGAGATAGCTATGTCGTGTCGCGACAATAAATCAAGCGCTTGATGGGAGACAACCCATCGTTTTTAATTATTTTTGTTGTTTTTGTTTTTCTAGGATTTTGTCGAGCCACGACCAAAACTAAGGCGCTTGATGGGAGGCAACCCATCGTTCTAATCGTTTTTGTTGTTTTTGAGTGCATGTAGGTGCAAGAGGTGTAAAGGAGGAGATTGGTTTCAAATTTTGATTTGGAAGTATTGCATGTTGAAGGTGGTAAGTTAGGAATGAAAAAGCAAAACGCTATGGGTGAGGTATTGCTTATGAAAATATAGGCAAAGAACAAGGCAAGGCCTATGTAAATCTAGGCCACGAACAAGGCACGGCCTATGCTATGGCCTAAGCTCTCAGATTCTAGAGTGCCATAGCATAGGCGCCGCCTATGCCTAAGAATGCCATAGCATAGGCGCCGCCTATGCCAAATCCTTTTGTCTCTGAATCTCATATGCCATGGCATAGGCGCCGCCTATGCCTAACAATGCCATGGCATAGGCGCCGCCTATGCTCAACTAGGCTTTACAAAAGGCGCCGCCTATGGTCACTTTTGGTCTCCAAATCCGATGGGTCAAAACCCGACCCAAGCTTGTCCTATAAATAGAACCTTAGTCTTAAATCAAAAACACATTGCAATTCACCCTAAAGCGCCGCCTACCTCTCCAAATTCTCTCAAAAAATTTCCTTTTGTTCTTTTAACTTTACAAGAACATCTTCTAAGGCCATCAACCAAGTAAGTACTTCTTTGTTCTTCTTTTATGTTCCGTAAGTACTACACTACTATGCCTATTATGAATCGATACATCTTGAAGTAGTATTGGTGAGTTGAATGTAATTAATTTGTTGAGATACAACTAAGTGAGGGAAAGAATACGTAAGAATGATCTTGACTTGTTTCCAACTTGTATTTAATTTTGATGCACTGTCATACTTTTGCGAAATTGACATGCTCAAGAACATTGCATAATCTTGTCAATAGAAATCTTACATGTTGGAATAACTTGTGTATAAAGGTGAAAACCATGGTTGACTACAAACATACGAAATTGTGATTATTCCTAAACTTGATTCAATCTATATGGAGTAGTATTAAGATATATCAAACATGAAAGTTTTGCCAAGATTTCATGAAGTATGACTGCACTGATTATATTGTTTGAATATAGCACCTAAAACGTATATCGATGAAGTCTGAATAATCGATAACTTTCACTTCACTAGTTTGTACCAACAAACTAAGTGTGGGTGGTGCCACTATTGCTTGTTTATTGATTGTATCCACCGAGATGAAGCTAACATGACTATTATTTTAATCTCAGGTACAATGGCACCAAAACCAAGACAAGGGAAAGAAAAAGCAACCACTTCACAAAAAGGCCAAAAAAGGGGATGAAAAGAGCAAGGAGGATCCTCCTCGCTGCAAATACCTGGCCGCATATTTGGAATTAAATGGGTCCTCGAGGAGGAAGAAAAGGAGTGGTATAGGAACAATAAAGAGAAAAAATATGTTCATGTGGAGTTGATACACAAGGAAAGCCTAGCAAAGAAAGAACCCCGTATGTTGGCTAAGATAATGGCGTTACATCTTGATTTCAACTTCCGAGATATTGGAGAGTGCAATCTTGATTTAACACGTGAATTCTATGCAACTGGTCACCGAAAACTATAGGGAGTGAAGTAAAGATTCGGGGCCAAGTTCTGCAACTAAATGCGGAGTTCTTCAACTACTTTCTGGGTTTGCCATCTGGTTATCCATCACCACTCAAAGAGCTGTATAACAGACCTCCGTATAGGCAAATTAGACACACATTGTGCAGAACAAAATCTATGGCACGATGGAGCAGAAACAAGGACACCGGTCGGCACAACACCTTCCCATATGCTTCCTTGAATAGAGAAGCTCAGATATGGATGCGCATAGTCAACTCTTGTCTGATTCCAGGGACCCAGTACACGAAGATTAGACGAGATAGAGTGTGCTTGGTGTACGCATTGATGACGAATGTTCCTATCAACATTGGGGCAATTATTCGATCTACAATGCGAAAGGCCAGGCTACACAAGAGGTCCCACTTCAGCTTTGGCAATCTGTTGACCGCAATATTGAGGAAGGAGGACATCGAAGAGGAACTGGCTGATCATAAACTTCCACACAACCCAAAGAGGGTTGACCTCACAAAGGTTAAGGATGCTGAAACCACACATGGCGTCAACCTTACGACTACGGAAAGGCATGCTCGGGATGAGAGTTTCTTTCGCCATCTTTATGGCATGACTCGGTTTACCATGATGAGCGGAGGTCGTGTTCCAACTGCTGCAGAGCTCCAACAGCTGGACTATGACTACCCAATGAATGAGCATGCAAGGCAAATGTGTGGAGTAGGTGTGTACTTTGAGGAACCTCTTGATGATGATGTGCCAACCGATGATGATCGTCGAATGCCAGACTCCGACGTGGAGGAGAACTCTGATGGCGACGACTCTGATGATGATTTCGATGAAGGGGGTATGACCCCAGACATAAAGGAGGAGTCTGACTAACCAGGTTCTTCTTATTTATTTTCCACTGAGGGCAGTGTGTCCCGTCTAAGTGTGGGGTGCTGGTATTTGCATGCTAACCTTCTTTATATGCATTTGCATTTATTTATTTTTGTTTGTTTTGTGTGTTAGTAGTAAATTTTTTTTAGTAGTTAAATTTTTTTCAAATTTTTTTTTTAACTTTTCATAAAATTATTCTGATAGGCAGCATGGTATTGTGACAAGAGTCTGTGATAAAATCATTACTATTGAGACGTTTAGGCTCTAAGTGTGACTCACTGTGTGATATCTATGTGGTTTAATTCCTTCATCTGTTGGGTCAAGATTCTATACTACTCCCAATAAAGTCGACCATATGCCTCGTGTGTGTGAGATGATAGTATATTCTATGTTTGTGACTGATGCTAGAACTTGCCTGGTATGTATGTAAAGCAAAATAAAGAGTGTGAGTTAGGAGATGATTTAGGCATTTCTTTGGGAACCTATGATTGTTTACCTTCATTTTATCTACCCATGGACATCATCCTAGATAACCCCCTTTGAGCCTTTAGCCTATTTTCTTTGACAACCTCATATGTAAGCCTAATCCATTTTTTTCAAGACCATAATTTGATCCAAATTCCTAAGTGCTTTAAATTGTAAAGTCATGTGACAAAATAAGAGGAAATTGGATGAGTGTGATGCCTTAGAATGTATTGGTGCTTGAATTCGTTATGAAAAAAATTGCTATCATAGAGGTGTGTTATGAAAAGAAAAATGATAAAAACTAAAAAGTTAGCTATGTTTAAAATTGAAGAAAAAAAGAGGTGAGAAGGGGTGGTAGATTAAAAGAAAGTAGAAAGGTTGTTTGAAAGAAAGCATAAATAGCATAATGTGATGTATTAAAGCGCTTAGGAACATAGTCACTATTTCTGGCCAAAATAGTCATACCCGTCCCTTAGCCTACATTACAACCTGTAAAGACCTATTTGATCCTAAGCTTAACATTCTGATATTTAGTGGAGCGTTACACTAAGGGCAAGCCTATGGTCATCAGTTGCAACATGTGAATTCTTTGTGAGAGTGAGAGCAAGGATAATCTTATACCCATGTTCGAAATATATACAATACTTGTGAGTGATTATGGGTTATATTTTGTGAGACACACATGGTTGATGAGTTTTGGGTGGTTGTGTATGATTCTCCATGCCTTAACTTTTGAATACGAATTAACCATCATCACGAGTCTATATTAGAGGTTGAATTGTTTCTAGAAGTGATCAGCAAACTAGTCTTTGTTAATAATTGTCGTGCCTGTCTTGATGAATATTTTGTGTTGTTACTGTGAAACCCTAAGTATATGTTTATATGGACATGATATTTTGTTCGAGGACGAACAAAGCTTTCAGTGTGGGGTGTTGATGATAGGCGTATTTACACGCCTAAAGTGCTATAATCTACCCATATTTTAGCTAAGTTTTAAGGACAAAATATATAATTCATGCACTTTTAGTCCTTTTTCCTGTAAGTGATCTAACAAACGTGATTAGCAAGTTTTCAGGTATAAATGATGCAGATTTCAGCATTTTATGGATAACTTGATGCCAAAGGAAGCTTCACGAAAGAAGGAAAGGAGATCTTGGACGCCAAGGACTAAAAGTGGCGCATGGAAAACCTGTCCCGGGAAAAAACAACATTTCTCAAGACTTTGGGGATCAGCAGTAACTTATTAGGATTAGGATAATGATGCAGTAACCTAGTAGGATTAGGTTAAGTAACGCAATAGCTTAGTAGGAATAGGATATGGGTGTTATAAATACCCTATTTTGCTGAAGTTTTTATTATTCTGAATCATTCTAATTCTTCCATTAATTCGAATTCTCATACTTCTACTTTTTATTCTTATTCCCTTCATCTATTCAACTCTTAATTTTCACAACAAGAGAAACGTTATTCTAAAAAGGGAATTCACGCCACAAGCCCTACCAATCCATACTACATATGAGATCTTTATTTTGGTATAATGATAATGACTATTGTGATTTCCATTGCACTCATGAGTAGCTAAACTTCTCTGTTGGGGTTATGGAAGCCTTATGAGATATTATCTATTGCTATAAGTTTGTGAGTTCTTGACACGTATGCCGCTTATATCATTATTCTCTTCATCTTAATGCAAATTTTTGTGGTTGCAAACGCATAGAATACGCCGGTATAGCATTAACTTGTTCGAAAGAAAAGTTATATGTCTGGAAAAGAGATAATGTCAAGGTAATAGGGCACCAACCCCTGTTAAAAAGTTAGTGCCGTAACTGGATTAACCTCTTGGAGAATTTGTACCATTAGATACGCTTTAAGCTCGAAAGAGTTAAAGTGAAATAGTCCTTGTTAGGTCGAAAGATGCTTGGATTTACCATAGAATACAATTCTCTATAAGCACATGCATGTCTAAATTCCGCATAACTCATAGCCAATAGAGACGTATAACTCATAAGGTGGACATAACCCCAACTCTCAATTCTCATTGATTAACATCTTACTAAACATTCTTCCTTTTTACTTTGCTATTTTCCGTTTTTACTTTGTTATTTTATTACACTATTGCACGCTACAAAATCCCCCCTTTTACGAGACTTTCACCAAAAGTCTACTAATCTTTGCTTACTTAGTGACCAGCTATTCCCTGTGGGATTCGACACCCAACCCAGTTGGGTTCTATATTTGACAGCGACCGCTTACACTCTTACGAGAGCTGTAGTTTGAGCGTTATCAACTCACAGGAAAAAGGACTAAAAGTGCATGAATTATATATTTTGTCCTCAAAACTTAGCTAAAATATGGATACATTATAGCACTTTAGGCGTGTAAATACGCCTAATATCAGAGGACAATTAGGAACTGGACCACTAGACCAGGTCCGGACCCCATAAGCAGAGTGTGACCCATTAGCATTGTCCCTAAGTGGGAAAGAGGAGTTTCTATAAGCTTCAAATCATCGGGGAGGCATGATTTGAAAGGCGAACAAATGGGAATTAGATTCAACAGCACAAAAACAGAATACAAGAAAGAGAACCATTCCTAAATGCCTCGTAGCCTCTCCTTTATGAGTGTTGCGTGCTACACACCCTAAAAAGAGACTCAACATGACCCGTACCAGGTCTTAGTTATGTCGGGTATCCAAAGTCCAACCTGAATAGGAGATCATCCCCAATACCCCACCATTAACCACCCTACACCCCATGTCGGATGAATTCTGAACATATAACAAGATAAGTCAATATAAATTTAAAGACATGTTAGTAAGCTTAAATCCAAAGTCAAAATCCATAACCAATTAACCAACTATTTCAAATCCCAATGCCACTGCCAATACCAAGGCTGACACTAATATCGAAATCACCCATGCCCATAGTTGTTCGATAAAGCCTTTAATCATAATCAAGAAACATCCAATCGGGACAAACCCCTGACCATAGCCAAAACCAAATCCAATGAAATAAAAAAAATAAAAAGAAGTCCATGGCATGAAATAGAGTCTTTCGAAGTATAAAACTTACCACATCAATGTAACTCAAAGTTGTCCCCCGGATCTAAGTCACTGAGTAGGAGGAATGGTAGTATGGCTAGATTCTGCATCTCTTAGGGATACATCGCTTGAAGATGGTTAGTGGAGTAAACACTAGCATGTAACTCAGGAATAAAGATAAAATAATTTCGTCCTTAAAAACCAAATAACATAACCACATTCAATCACATATATACATATATACCATGTCAGTATAGGCAAAAAAGTTTAGTATGCAACTAAAACCTTAACCTGGGTTGTGTAGCTTTACCGTCTTAAAACCACCCACATGCTATATGGGTTCAGCTCCCCATGCTGGAAGGGCCCCAGTGCGTATTAGCTGCACAACTAGAGAAAATAACCTGCGATAACTGGTACATCCCTAAAAATATAAAGTATGACATTATGCACATGGCCACTAAGGCCACTCTTACATCGGCAAACGGAGTTCAAATGACGATCCCCCGAGACCTCCACCTTGCACGGCTTTATTACTCAACCCTCTTTAAGCCTAATTGAACCTTTTTCAAAAAACCAAGATATTTACCAGGGAGTCTTTTAAGTAGGCATTAACCATTGGTATCATCTTACAAAAATTAGAGCTTGCAAGTCTATTACCTTATGCCATGTAAACCATCAAACCAAATTAGACTCCACCATTTCCAATTAAAACAAGATAATGGCCACCGAGGCCTTTTCAAAATCATATGAAACCAATCAAAATAAATTCATGTTTTATTAAACATTTATGCAATGCAAGGTTTCTAAGAGTAGTCAAACTATGTGAAAAATTCATTCTCTTTGACAATTTTACAAACAGGTTGAGGGAAACAAAACCAAAATCATCCAATTTAGGGTTCAACCATCACCCATCAATTAAATCACCATTCCCATTAACCCACATGTGCAAAACCATAACTAAAAACAAGGAAAACCATAACTAATCCATGAGAAATAATATTTATCCATGAACAACCAAAAACCCCAACCTTTATTTCAAAACCATAACAATACCATGAAATCATACACTAAAACACATTTCTTTAGTAAAATAACAATGAGGAAAGAGTCACATGCCTTAGAAACCAAGAAGTACGAAGAAAAACCACTTTTGAAAGCCTCAATTGATTATCTTGATAAAACCCTAGATTTTGCTTAAAGAGAGAGTTTGAGAGAGATTTTAAGAGTGTTTGATTGGAAACAATAGGTTAATGAAGTCTCGAAATATATTTTAAGTCATGGCCTCAAAGGGAGTTAAGAAGGGGAAATGTTCAGAATGCCCTCAACTTAAAACTATAAAACATCATAGGTGGTTACGAGTCGACCCCCGTGACTCATGACCATATCATACGACTCGTAAACTTGAGTCATTACCAAGACAGTGAGTTAGACATCCATTCACTATCCACCATACGAATCTATGGTCCCCAACTATGACCCGACCATTCGACTCGTACGTTCTAGTCATATCCAAGACAAAATACAAAGGGATTGACATTAGACAACATGCGACTCAATCGTACCATCTGTAACCTATCCTCACAGCTCTTAGTAAGCCACTCATACTCAGAGCCAAGTCTAGTCACTAAGTTACTGATTTGATTAAGGATCGACCAAATAAACTGTTACCACCTCTAACGACTCATACCATCCCAATAGTACCCATAGCAGAATCCTAACCATCATCTACTATACTCCCTACAACTGAGGTCATCTGACCTGTACCCACACCATATGATTCACTTGGTGAGTCGTTATTAAGAAAGTGAGCTCACAGCTTAGGATATTTCCAAAGGCCAAAACCCAGGATGTTTTAGGAGACCACCCCAAATACCCAATTGTTAACCACCCTACACCCCATATCGGTTGAATTTCGAACATATAAAAAGAAAAGACAATATAAGTTTAAGGACAATAAAGTAAGTCTATAACTAAAGCCAAACGGACACAACCAAATATCAAACCAATATATTCCCAATGCCAACACCAATACCAATGCAAATATTAATATCGACACCGCCCATGCCTATAGTAGTCTGACAAAGATACTAACCAAAATCAATGAACATCCAATTGGAACTTGCCCCCGACCAGAGCCAAAACCAAAACCAAAGAAATAATAATAATGAAAAAAAGTTCGTAGCATGAAATGGATTCTTCAGAACATAGAAGCTCGTCGCTTCAATCTGACTCAAAACTGTCCTCAAATTCAAGTCACTAAGTAGAAGGAATGGTAGTATGGCCGGTTCCTACATCGCATAGGGATACAGTGCCCGAAGACGGTTAGCAGGGTAAACGCTAGCATGTAATTCAGGGATAAAGATAAGATAATGCTATATGTTTTAAACCAAATCAAATAATCATATGCAAAAATATAAATACATATATACCATGTTGGTATAGGAAATAAGGTTTAGAATGCATTTAAAACCTTAACCTGGGTTGTGTAGCTCTGTCATACTAAAACCACCCACGGGCTAATAGGTTTACCTTCTCCTGCTGAAAACGTCCCAGTGTGTGTTAGCCACACGACCGAAGAAAAGAACCTAGGATGACTAGTACATCCCAAAAAATATAAAGTGTGACATCATGCACACGACCTCCAAGGCCACCCTCACATTGGCAAATGTGAGTTTCCAAAGTTGGTCCCCCTAGGACCTCCACCTACCATGACTTTGTTACTCAACCCACTTTAAGCCCAATTAAACCTTATACACACACCAAACTATTTACCAGTGTGTCTTTCAATTAGGCATTTACCAGTGGTATCCTCATACTAAAAAATTAAAGCTTACAAGTCTTTTACCTTATGTCATATAAAATATTAAACCAGTTTAGACTGAACCAATTCCAATAAAACCAAAACCATTTATAATCAAACCACGGCCACCGAGGCCTTTTCAAAGTCATGTGAGACTAACCAAAACCAATTCATGTTCAATTTCCTATTTATGTAATGCAAGAGTTCCAAGAATAGTTAAAGTATGTGACAAAATCATTCCCATCGACAATTTCACAAACAGGTTAAGGGCATGCCAATATCAAAGCCAAATCATCATAATTTAGGGCTCAACTATGACCCCTCAATTAAATCACCATTCCTATGTACCCACATGTTCAAAACCATAAGCAAAACATGAAAACCAATTATTAAAATCATGAGAAATATTAATTAACCATGATCATCCATAACCCCCAACTTTTATTTCCAAACCATATCAATAACATAAAAACCATACAGTAAAATACATGCCTTTAGTAAAATAAGAATGAGGGCAGAGTCACATGCCTTAGACACCAAGAAGTATGGAGAGAAACCACCCTTTAAAGCCTTAATTGATTATCTTGATGAAACCTTAGTTCTTGCTTGAAGAGAGAGTTTGAGAGAGAATTTGAGAGTGTTGTATTGGTAATAGTGTATTAATAAAGTCTCAAAAGGTGTTTTAAGTCGTGGTCTCAAAGGGAGTTAAATGGAAAAATGTCCAGAATATCCCTAACTTAAAATTACAACAATATAGCAGGTGGTTATGAGTGGAACCTCATGACTCGTAACCACAACATACGACTCTTACCCTTGATTCGTCATTAATATAGTGAGTTGGAAACCCATACACTGTCCACCATATGACCCCATGACCCTACCCGTTACCAGACATATGACTTGTATAGTCTCATCGTATCCCAAATAGAACCTAAAGGGATTGGACACGAGATAATAAATGACCCAATCTTACCATTCATAACCTATCCTCACGGCTCTTAGTGGGCCACTTGTACTCAAAGACAGGTCTAGTCACTAGTTACTGATTTGATTAAGGTTTGACCAAACGACCCATCACCACCCTAAATGACTCATACCACCAAACCATAACAATCATAGAACCCCTACCACCATCCACTAGATACCTCACGACTAGGGTCACCTAAATCGTACCCACACTATATGAATCGTATAATAAGTCATTACTAGGACAGCGAGCTCAAAGCTTAGGAAATTTTCAAGGGCTTAAATTCGAGGGTGCTTCAGAAAATATACTAAATAGCCATATCTCGAAGCCATAACTATGAATTCTACCATACCATAAACATATAATAAATAACCTCATAATGCCAAACTCGAACCAAAACCCATATCATAATCATCATTATTTTTCAGACTTGAATCAAAACTCATGCCACAGAAATGGTCTTTAAATCACAAATCACCGGACTTGAACTAAAACTCATATCAACTCACAACTACTAATCTAGAATAATTATCATGTATATAGACTTTTCAAACTCTAAGATGTGCACTTAAAAGCTATAACACATCTACTAAGTCTACAAGGAGCTAATGATAGTCTTAGCCTAAGGTGGCCGGAGAGCCCACTCCTAATCCTAAAATTCATTCTAAGAAAAATCCTACCAAAACTAGGATAAAGTATCTAATTTCACTACAAGATATTAACTAAGTCATATTTTATCCCTAAGATATCAATTTTACCCTAAAATAAGTAATTAAGTTAACCAAGCCTAATTTACGACTCCTAAATTAACTAAAAGATCCAAATTATGCTAAATATACTTCCAAGACCAAATTCCCAACCCATATCTATCACATAATCATACTTATACTATAAAATATACCAATCTTTGAGAAAGGTAAACCTAGCCTACCTAGACGCTGAAGAAAACCTAGTGAAATCCACTAAATTGATGATTCCCCTTACCAAGAAGCTTCTGCAAGATGTTATGCTATCAAAATGATAATCTATTATCAATACAAGCGCAATGGTACTCATATAGCATTTTAATGCTTCGGGTTCAAAATTACATAAAAATCTCATGTGGGGCCCACTTGCGGAATCACACTATTAAAATCGTCAATGCGTCCCTCCATTCTCAAGTAACATTTATCATCAAGAATGGCTAAATTTCAAGCTCAATTGGTGATAACATCAACTCAACCATAATATAAGAATTTTGGGAAATAATAAGGAATTAAATCATGAATTTAATGAAAACTTATGCAGAATTCAAAGAAGAAATGAGTAATCCAAGCTCACGAACACCCCAAAATCACCTATTAAAGTTTATCCCAAGTTTCCACATGTTTTAGGACTTATCATTCTTGAACTTGTGTGAAAATGGGAGAAAAATTAAGCAAATGAGGCATTTAATGGCTCTCAGATGTCACTAAAGTGGGCATTGGGCCACTTTAATGGTCGCCCAGGTACCACTAAAGTGGTACCCATCATTGCCAGGCATACCGCTAATGCGGACAAGTCAGAACTACAATGTCTTGCGCGTGCAGTCAACTTGTTACTAAAGCAGATCACTGGGGATGGATAGGCGGCTAAAGCACCTAGAATGCCACTAAAGCGGTATTCGCTAAAGCACCTAAAGGGCGACTAAAATGATCGTTTTAGCAGATGTACTAGCTGAAGACTTGAAACTTTTCAAGTCTTTACCGACCCCTGAAATTCAACATTCTAGACTCAATTGTGTAGTGAAAATTTCCATCCGAGGTTATTTCGATAAAAAGTGTATCCCATACCCAAGTGCCATTTTTCTTATGTTCTGGCATGTAGCCCAAAATGAGTTGGAACTGTTGGAACTATCAGAATTAGAATACAAGGTGATTTGATTAAAGATTCTTCCCAATAGCGAATTCTTACCAGTGAAAATTTCAAAACAAAAAATTGGCTCTAAAAAAAAATGAACTGCCCAGTAATTGAACTGTCAGCTCTAGTAAGTCATAAATGACATTGGGCAACTATTGCTTTAAGCGGAAAAAATACATGAAAATGTAGAAAATGACCTGGAGATTCATTATAATATCCATTACTAAAAGAATTTTCATACATGAAATTAAAGGTTTAGGATGCACCTGAAGCCTCGAACATGTGAGCATGCTGGGCTCATATCTCGCTATCGATTTCCCAAGTAACATCCTCTACTAAGAGGTTATTAGAATCTATCTAGAGTGCAATAGCCTAGCATCCCTGGCTAATATGAACATGGGCTCCTCCATGAAGGTCAACAGCTCATCCAACTGGATCGAGTCCTACCGAATCATATAAGACTTATCGAGAATATACCACTGCGACATATAAACATGGAAAACCATATAGATAGTGGCAAAATATTGGGGTAATCTAACTCATAAACCACGTCACTAATTGGGCAAAGGATCTCAACAGCTCCAATATATTTGCGGTTGAGTTTGACCTTCCTCCCAAACCTCATCATATCCTTCATGGGTGATGCTCAGAGGATTACCTGGTCACCAAGTCCAAATATCAAGGCACGAAGTCTACGATCTGCATAAGACTTTTGCATACTCTGAGCTGCCCTCATTCTATCCTAAATCACCCTAACTCTTCCCAACAACTCCTAAAGCAAGTTAGTACTACAAGGTCTAATCTCTGAGATCTCAAACCACCTAATTGGAGAACGACATTGCCTACCATATAAAGCCTCAAATGACACCTATAATACTTATCTAGTAGGTATTGTTATATGTGAACTTCGCCAATACCAAGTATTGCTCCAACTGACCTCCAAAACCTATAACACAAGCTCGGAGCATATCCTTGAGAATATAAATAGTTCGCTCTGACTGCCCATCAGTCTAGGGTGGACAGTTGTGCTAAGATACACCTGAGTACCCAACTCCTACTAAAAATATCTCTAGAAGCTGGAAGTGAACACTGAGCCTTGATCTGAGATGATAAATATAGGCACTCCATGCAAACAAACTATATTATGAACATAAATACGGGCTAACCTGTCGACAATGAAGGACATCTGAATAGGAATAAAATAGGTTGATTTAGTCAACCAATCTACAATGACCTAAATATCGTCGAAACCATGGGAGGTGAGAGGCAAAACACTATGAAGTCCATGGTGATCCGCTCCCCCTTTCACTCGAGAATTGTCAATCTCTGAATTAAACCACCAGGCCTCTGATGCCCGGGCTTCACCTGTTCACAGCATAGGTAACGAGCTACAAAGTCTGGCACATTGATTAACGACCAAGTTATACCTTCACTTTGATAATTATGTGATCGTTGTCAAATATAGTAACCTAAAAAAGGTTGGGGTCGAATCCTAAAGGAATACATAGAATCATGACTCTTAACTGTTGTAATTAATTGGAAAAATTGGAAAAGTAAATAGGAGGATTTGAGTAGCAATATCAAACGAGTAGCTAATATCAACTTCAGTTATAATCAAGTGTAGGTGACTACCAAGATTGTGTCCCCCCTGGCTGTTTAACTCTGTAGGCTTATTGTGCTTTATTGAACCTACCTGATACCTTGCTTGTAGAATCTGAAAAGTTATGTACCATCAACAGTCTTTTGGATGAGCTAATAGATTTCACCTTTTATCTTTAGAGTCTAGGGATGTCGCCTTACTAACCATAATCTTGATCCTAGTTGACTATTACCTTTTGATTCTCTAGTTATTAGATGACAAATAACCATCTTACTTAGATAATACCTAGTAGCATGGATAGACGATTAAACTTCAAATTGTTGTTTAATTATCTTTTCCTAGTCACTACTTCTCTTTTAGAGTAAGTAGCAATAATCTAGGAACAATCCTAATATTTGCAACTACTAAGATATCTATTGAAGTGAAGATAAGACAATGCATGCATGGGTATCAATCAGTTCACAATAATAATAGCACTTTCCCTACTTCATAAATCTGCCAGGTTTCCATAACCCTAGCTAAGGGCTTTTACTTGCTCATGCTTATGAAGTAGTCAACAGCATTCATGATTGAAAGCATAAGATAAAATGACAAATTCACAAGTAAAAACCCAAAGCTTTAACTGAATTAATCAACTGAAATCAATACAAGAGAATTCTAAGACCAAAATTGAATGTCGAAATCAAAATATGTTTGTAAGTATCAAGAGTGTGTCACTTCTACTAAAAATCACATAAAGGGTATTTATACTACATGAGGAAACCCTAAAATCAAAGCCTGGACGAAAAGATACAAAAAAAAGGTCGGTGGCCACTTATGTGTGTCCACATATGGCCTGGCGATGGGCGCAGGTGCCACATACGGCCTAAGGTTGGGTGCAAGTAGACACCTACATACGTAAGGAAAATGTCCTGCAGCTTCTGCTCTTGGGATTTTGGACTTCTGGCACCTACCATAGCCACATACGGCTCACATATGCTACATGTGGTCTATATGTTGACATAGGTAAGTGTCGAAAGTTCTTTTTCAGCCCTTTTACACTTGGGATATGCAATTTCGATACTTAACACATATGCTACATGTGGTCCACATGTGGACATAGGTAAGAGACAGGCCTTCTAATACTTGCAACCACGCTTCAAATTTTTAACTTTCATCACATGCTTTGTTCACGTATAATCCAGAAAGTGTCACGAATACCCAAAATTGATCAATTAAGTAGCCAAAAACTCCATTTTTTATCTTTTCCAAAAACTTAATATCCAAAACCTAATTTTTTGCAAAACATACCCAAAAACACGTCATATCTAACAAAACAACATACGAAAGTTGCATATTTACATAGGTTTAAGCATCAAAAGTGCTATATTTCTATATCACATCGCACATCTCTCTCCATGACACATCACCAATAACATTGCCTTAAATCTCTCTACAACTTAGTTGTACCAGGGTGAATAGAATATCTATAGCTATGATCCTCACATAGAATCAACTAAATCAAGTAACCAACCTTCAGAACACAAATGCGGCCATTAAATATCATAACACCCTCATTATCTATAGTAGAACTCTTAGACTAACCACTCAAAACCTGATCATATATGATACAAAGTCTCAATTCCTCAAACTAATGACTTTGAATCTGCCTAAATAGGGACCTCGCCTCAATACTGGCAAGAATCTTCCTGGGATCAGAATATCAAATCGTACCATTAAGTTGCAAAAGTACTGGGTGTAATACATCAATGACCTTGGAGAAACTAAGATAGAAGATAATTCTCATATTTTTCACCTTTCTGCTCAAGGCGTCCGCTACCACGTATGCCTTGCCAGGATGATGTAAGATAGTAATGTCATAATCCTTAAGCAACTCCATCCATCTAAACTATATGAAATTAAACTCTCTCTGGGTCATAAGATGTTGAAGACTACAATGATCCTGTAGATCTCACAATGAAAGCCATAAAGTTAATACCTTTATATGTTAAGCGCAAAAACTAGCGCTGCCAACTCTAAATCTTGAGTGAGGTAGTTGTTCTCATGCACCTTCAGCTACCTTGACACATAAGCAATAACTCAACCCTGCTACATCAAAACCCAATGCAAGCTAACACTAGAAGCATCATAATATACGGTGAATCCCTCACCCTTGATAGAAAGAGCCAATATAGTAGTTGAAGTGAGAAATCCCATGAGCTACTAAAAGCTTGACTTACACTCCTCAAACCACTAGAAAGGAACCTTATTCTGAGTCAATATGGTCATTGGGGTGATGATAGTAGAAAAACCCTCAACTAATTGCCTATAGTAACCAGACAAATCGATGAAGCTATAAACCTCAGATGAAGATATAGGCCTGGATCAATCACGAATAGCCTCAATGTTCACTGGGTCCACTATAATCCCATCCTTGGATACCACATGTCCTAAGAATGTCACCGACTCTATCCAGATTTCACACTTAGAAAATTTGGCAAAAGGCTAGTGACCTCTTAAAATCTGGATAACAATCCTCAAATGCTATATATGCTCCTGTCTGCTCCACAAATACACAAGGATATCATCGATGAACACAATTACGAAAAAAAATCCTAATAAGGCCTGAATATGTGGTTCATCAAGTCCATAAATGTGGTTGGGGAATTGGTCAACCCAAAAGACATCACCAAGAACTCATATGGTCATAACGAGTTCTAAAGGTTGTATTTAGGATAGCCTTATCCTAAACCCTCAACTGATGGTAATTAGACCTCAAATCAATCTCAAATAACACTATTTCTCCATAAAGCTAGTCAAATAAATCATCAATAAGAGGAATATGATACTAGTTCTTCATCAACACCTTATTAAACTTCCTATAGTCGATACACATATGCAAGGAACCATTCTTTTCCTCACGAACAAGATAAGAGAACTCCAAGGAGACACACTTGGTCTAATGAAACCATTACCCAGAAGATCCTAAAGTGAAAATTTAGCTTCTTAAGCTCGACAGGAGCTATACTGCAAGGTGCCATAGAAATAGGTCGAGGACCCGACTCAAGATCACTAATAAACTCAATATCGTACTCAGGAGGAAAACCGAGTAGATTGGTAGAAAAATACCTAGAAACTTACGCACTATAGGAACAAAGTCAAGTGAGGGACTCTCCATACTAACATTGTGAATATAAGCGAGATAAGAATCGAAGCCCCTCAAAAGAAGTCTTCTATCTCAAATATAAGAAAAATCCCCATCGACTCGCAGCTAATAGATCCCTACCACACAGTGGAGGTATGTCGGGCATGCTTAAGGTATCGATCTTGGCGAAATAATCCAAGACCACAAGATAGGGGAATAACCAATCCATGCCCATAAACATATCAAAATTCACCATATCTAATATAATAATATTAGCATGGGTATCAAACTATTGAACAGTTATAACACATGATTTGTAAACCAAATCCACTACCAAAGAATCACCTACAAAAGTAGATACACATAACATCATAGATAAAAAATCCCAAGATAACTCTAACCGTAGAAATATAAGAATAAGTGGATATCAAATCAAATAAAGCAAAAGTTGATTGATGGCATGCTGAAACTGAAATTGTACTTGTAATAACAATAGCTGAAGACTCAACCTCAGGTCTAGCAGATATGATATATAAATAACCACTCCCATTACCTGGTAGGGCTCCTGTTTAACCTCCTATGCTACTTGCCTAAGGACCTCTATGAGCACCTTTAAACCACCTTGATGACCATGTATAGCCCTTCTAGCTGCGGAGGTACTGCCTAAATCGGTGGAGCACTATAAGGTAAAGGAACTATTGCTCTATAACTTGGGCACTCTCTCGAGAAATGACCAAATGCCCTACAACCATAATATGCCCCAAGCACTATACTGAAACCAGAAGATTCGGTTGACCCAAAATACCCATCATGGCTAGAATAACAAAAAGATGAACCCCTCAGAGGTTGAATACTACTCTGGCTAGGATGATCACTACAACTAGACTGTCCTTCATTGTTAATCTAAAGTGTGGCATGAACGAGTCTACTAGATTGGCCCTGATGATGATAAGGCTGGCGCAGATGGTACATACCTTGAGAGCCACTGCCTCTGAATAGTAAGCCACTAAAACTATACTAATATTATGGCCTCTTATCGCAGCCCCCTTGGGCCTCGCAATGTATCTCTTTTATAAACTGGGAATGATCAGGAACCTCAACAAATGATCTACCGGAATTAACCAAACATAGTGTAGCCATATGAAGAAGAAGTTTCAATCCCTGAATAAAATACGAACCCGCTCATACTAGGTCGACAAAATATATATATCATGCCTAGCCAACTTATGAAATCGAGTCGTATACTCCACAACTGTCATAAATCCCTGCTCCAACCTCGAGAATTGATTCCTCAAATGATTTCCAAGGCTACGAGGCAATTACTTCTTAAAGAAAATCTCGAATAACTGAGTCCATGTCAAAGGAGAAGATCCAACAGGTTTGGAATCAAGATGAGCTCTCCAGCAGTGTCAAGCTACCAAATCCAACTGAAAAATAGTATAATCCACACCAGGAGTTGCAACTAGGCTCAAACTATGGAGCCTATCCTCATAAGAAATCAAGAACTCATAAGCATCCTCACTCGATTAACCAGAAAACCTAGGCAGAGTCAATTTTAAAAACCTATCGAGCATCTTCTGCTCCTCAATAGACATAGCAAATAGGAAAAAAATGAAGAGAAAACTAAAAGAAAGAGACGGAGAGAAGAGGCAAAGAGAAAAATAAAGAAAAATAATATATTTAAAGGCTACAAATTTAGGGTATTGTTGAAATTGAAGAAAAATATAAGGAAGAAGAAGGTAAATGTCGAGGTTAAACTAAAGAAAATTTTAATCTAAAAAGTAAAAAGTTGGGGGTACCCGACGTCTCACTTTTTGCCTTTTTTTAAATCGAATTTTAATATTTTAAGTACTTTTTAATTCTACCACACATCTAAAAAAGTTAAAAAGGAATTAAAAGTTGATTTGATCAAATTTTAATCCTATTCAAACGAGCTCTAAAAGATATTTTAATTTAATTTTTTATGTCTGTTTAATGATGGGATAACTCTTAAATTTTAGGAAAAGAATATTAAGAAAATTAAAATCAATATTTAGATTTATGTAGGACCCACTCCATTTTTTGATCCTATCAACTTTAAATTTTACTATATAAGAGATATCCTTAATAATAAAAAATATGAGATGATTCTTTAATTTCTAAATATTAGAGATGACTTTAATAATATTAAATCATAATAAATAATATCATACAGACTTACAAAAAATAAATTTATTACTTATAAATTCAATTTCAAATTTTCCATATCCAAAATTCTTTATACTAACAAAAATTAAGAGAATATAATTAAAAAAATATAAATTTCATCATAGTTGAGTGAAAAAAAATTAATTTGTTTATAAATACCAAAAAATTATAATTAGGAGGAAATAAAACAAAACAAAATAATAAAAACTTCAATTTATTTAGTATAACAACATGAGAAAAAAAAATTGAAGAAAAAGACAAAGAAAGAAAAATAAAAAAATAGTAAATAACAGTATCTCCATAAAAAAAAAAAAAAAGGAAAAAAGTAATTTGTTCAAAATATATAAAAACAAATTTTAAAAAATAAAAGAATATAAAAATATAAATTACTTTAAATGATGGGACCTATAAAATTTATATGTCAAAATAATAGAGGCCCCTGATAAATATGAAAATGTTCATAAGGCCTAGAGTAAAATTTTCCAAAAGCAATAAGTTGCAGAAGCGGTCTAAATTCATGGATAGCATTAAATTGCATTTGTCAGAATGAACACCAATGAAATCAAGAATCGATATGTACTTTCCTGCTATCTTACAAAAGCAATCAAAGTGTACGTTTGAATATGCTTATTTTAAGTATTTTTAAATTAAAAATAGTGTTTAAATAAAATTTTAAAATACTTAAAAGGATTTTATTTTAAACTAAAAATTCATAACTAAATCAAAAAATCAAAAGCTAAAACTTCTAATTTTAACTTTTTGAGTTATAAGCTAATTAAAAAAAAATAAGTTCATCTAAACGGCTCAAAGTTGACAGCTTTAATTGGTCCCATTATTCACCTTGCTGACTGCTCAACACTCTATTACACGTGTCCTCTTAGATCCTCACGCTGTCCCAAATTACCACTTCTTTTCAGTTGCACATAACTTTTTTCTCCGTTTTTTTTAACAGTTAACAAGGTCGGTTACTTCATTTTATATTTTGATTCGAAATCCGGAGAGGGCTTTTTCGTACGATTAAAGAAAACTCATTTGTTTTATGTTTAGATTCTTGGTCTGAAAGTGGACACCAAGTGGGCCATTATGTTGCAGCTTCTGGATAAAGATAGCTTGGTTCGTCCACATCACAATTGATAACTCCAATCAATGGCTTCCTATTTTATTCAGTTTATTTTCTCTCTCTTTTCGATAGAAATAAATTCACAAGTAGATCGTGATTATAGTATTATTTAATAGTTTTGGTAAATTTATGCTTTATTGGGAATTGTGATAGATGTAGATTTTGCCATTTGCTTTGGCTATATTTATGGTGGGTTGTCATGCTGCCAAAAATTAGGATGCTTTTGGGTTTGTTGACTCAAGTTTCTCTTTGAATGTGAGACTGTGATTCTCACATCTTACTGTAAGTTGGTCTCTGCTTTGTGGGTCTTGGTACCTTACGTTAGGAATTTGATTGCATGCATTTCAAGTCTACTGATTCTGTTCTGTTTTACATAGTAGAATCTGTTTCGGGATTTAGGAAGCATTTGCTTTTACTGCCCTGGGAAGATCTGTCTGTTAGTACCATTAATGAAATCCCTGGGAAGATCTGTCTGTTAGTACCACTAAAGGAAACCCATCTGGTTATGCTTAATTTGAATATCTCTATCAGATTATATTGCTTATGGAAGAAGTCATATATATTCCTGTCAAAGAACTATTCTGTTCCAAGGATTGAAAGTTTGTGAGATTAGGTGCTATCTACTTCTCTTGTAAGAAAGGGCAAGAACTAGCATTTACTATGCTTATTTGGTTGCTTTTAGAAATTAAAATGTTGGTATATATGACTGTCAAAGAACTTTTCGGTTCCAAGGATTGAAAGTTTGTGAGATTAGGCGCTACCTATTTCCCTTGAAAGATAGGGAAAGAACTACCATTTACTATGCTTATTTGGTTGCTTGTAGAAATTAAAATGGTGGTGCCCTTCCCTTAGTTTTATTGATAAAGATTAGTGTTTGAACCTAAGTTGTGCAGACTCTTCAGTGCGGTGCAGCACTTGTGTCGACAAGACATGGGTGTTGCTGTGGAATCTGTACCACTTATGGTCAATCGGTTTTGGGCACTTCAACCAAAATCGACAGAGAAATTCTAGACGGATACAATGTTTACTGAAAGCAAAATAAAAGTAGGCTTGTGTTTTTTTATGGTCAAAAGATATTTGTATTATAAAGTCAGCAACCAGAAGTTGTTGCTGTTGAATGTGCCATGAACTCAAGAAGTCTCTTTTGATCTCTATATCGTTTAAATAGCCATTTTACATCAAAAGAACAGTAAGCTGATGCATTTGTACTTAGTAATTACAGATTGAAATTAACCCTTAAAAATTTCCTTATCTTCCCTCCAAATAATCCATCATAATTTAGTGCATAGTTTTATTGCTGTATTTGTAAATATTTGAATTATTTTTAGCGGCACCCTTATCCATACCTAGATCTGTACCCCGAATCTTAAAATTTAGATCATGAAGGATCCGAACACCCGCACCGTAGTCCGAGCAACTTAGGTTTGAACCGATGAATGTTGAGGTTAAAGAAACCGAAGTTTACCTTTCCTCAGCATATAGGACTCTGTGTTCTTTTCATAACCGTTCTTGTTTCATAACCGTTCTTGTGTTGAAATGAACCTATCTTCCCTCACATGCATTGAACACATTTCTGTTGTAATTTTAGAAGAGGTTTACATAGTTTGTGTGAAGAAATATAAGAGAAAAATATTATTGAATTGTTGTAACTACATTATTACATTGAGGCCCTATTTATAGACACTATATTCCAATCCTTTTCCTAATAGGATACTATGTTACAATCCTTTTCCTAATAGGATACTACGTTACAATCCTTTTCCTAATAGGATTCTTTATGCTATTCCTATTCCTACTCATATTCTAACTCTCCCTCTCAACCTACCTGGTGCATAGAAGACATATGTACCAAGCTTGTTATGGATGTAACTAATATGAGAATCGGTGAGGGACTTGGTGAAGATATCTGCAAGAAAACTGATAAGGACTGCTTTGGACGTCGGGGAGACCTCAATTGAAACAGAACAAACTGAAAAAATGATCCGAAAAGTAGTAAATATTGCCGTAAAGTCGATGTGTCGCTGGAAAATTGCCGAAAACTAGTATAAAATATACGGGTCATCTCGAAATCAAGAGACGAGTAGATCTTGAACATGAAAGTCACCGGACACTTAGCCGAAACATGCTCACACGCCGGATTATTAGATTTGATGGCTGAAAAGTGACTACAATCTGAGGAAAAAAAAAGTATATGGGTAGGGTCGGAATGATGACACGGCCCTACTGAAAAAGAGAAATATGTGTAGGGTCGGAATGATGGAACGACCCGATTGAGAAATAGAAATTATATGAGTAGGGTCGGAATGACAGCACGATCCTACTGAAAAAGAGAAATTATATGGGCAGGGTCGGAATGATGGCATGACCGACTGAAAAAGATCTGAGGAGTCACTGGAAAGTCGTACGGAACTATGTAAATTAAATATGAGGAGTTACCAAGAAGATGCATGGTGCTATGCAACTCAGATATGAGACAGTAGTCCGGAAAAATGCACAGTGCTACGCAAATCAGATATGAGAAAATAGTCACCGAAAAGAAGTACGGTGCTAAGAAAAATAGATATGAAAAAATAGTCACCGGACAGATGCATGGTGCTACGCAAAGATATGAGAAAATAGTCACTAGAAAGATACACAGTGAGTCAGTGTCCCAACTTTTGGTAACATAATCATTGGCCAGACGGGCGACATATATGGATTATAGCCGCCCGTCGGCATATATGGATTATAGCCGCCCGCCGGCAGTGGAAACTCTTTGATTCTTTATCAAGATCGTGGAAGCTCCGATACCATGTGAAGAAATATAAGAGAAAAATATTATTGAAATGTTGTAACTACATTATTACATTGAGCCCTATTTATAGACACTATATTCCAATCCTTTTCCTAATAGGATACTACGTTACAATCCTTTTCGTAATAGGATTCTATATGCTATTCCTATTCCTAATCATATTCTAACAGTCTGCTCTATTTGAGTTGAATTTAGTATGGGGGGTTAGTATTTCTATGGAGAAATCAGCGGTGTCCCTGAGCAGTAAGTGTGAAGTGCGTTCAACTTATTATTTATGTGAACTTTGACTTACGTAAGTGTCCATATCTATTGATCATAGCCGAGGTTTTAGGCTGTGTATTGCTTCAACATGTTTCCTAAGATCACATATATAGAGAGAGCTGTCTTGATAAACATTTTTGAGTATAAAATATTTTCTCTTCCTCTCTGATTTAGAGAATTGTGACGACCGTAAATATTTGATCTTTTTTTCTGCAGGTATTTCTTCTTCTGCTTTAATTCCTTGATCTGATTTGGTGGTCGTTTGAAGATTTCTTCTGTACTTGATCATGGTATTTCATAAACAGAAAGATCTTAATTCATTTCTCTTCTGATGCAACATGGAGGATCCCTTTTTACTTCTTGCAACCGTGAGTTCTTATATTGCACAACAATTTATTCAATTTATTGGTGAGTCTCTGAAAAATTATGCATGTGCAAATATACAGTCCCTGAACAGCTATTGTTTTGTATTCCCTGTCTATGACTTCCTATGTGATAAAGGTTGCTCTATGTTCGATTCTATTGCAGAGGATCTTATCTGCAGAGAAATCCCTGGGTGGTCAGAGTATTTAGTTGACTTTGGTGGTCTTCTTGTAAACTTTACGAGTGACGGGGGTTGTAGAACTGTTCCTGAGGCTTGCTCATTTCCCTCAAGAGTATCTGACACAGGAGCGAGCTTTAGATTTCACACAAGAAGATCCTCCAACCTTAATGATAACTTGCCTGTAAATTCAATATTAGAAATTGTAAGAAGTACCCTAAGTTACGGAGGTTTCAGACTCATTTTTGAAGGGTAATCTTTTCATTGTATGCTTTTCTTATCCTCCTTCAATGTCACTTTGCAGGATTTCTATGGACGACTTGATTTTCAGAACCAGAATTAGAATTCCAAACATAAGAAATCAACTTGTCTTGGTTTTATTTTTCTATCAGCACATATCTCTTTCCACCATTGCATAGTCATGACTGTCCTAATTTATTCTGCAGTTGGTTGATCTGGTTGTAGGTTGATGCTTCCTGTATATGGTCTGAAATTTACTTGGAAACTTACGTTGGCCTCTTGGAGGTGTTTCATATCTCATATCAGATATGCTCTATTTCGAGTTCAGAGGTTAGTAATTGCTTTCTGATTGTTGGTAAAAAATAAACATTTGAAGTCTGATGAGTAGTTTAGATAATATCTTCCATTTGACATCCATCTTAGCACCTTTACTTTTAGTTTTTAAAACTTACTGTTCACTAATGTCTTCAGCATTATATCCCGTGTACGTAAAACCTTGCGTGGGTCTTCTGATGACATTGGGTGGTTGCAACAAGCTCCTGAAATGGCTCCTGTTGTTGATGGTTCAGCTAGATTTAGAGAACTACTACAAGATATTAGGTAAAATGTTGGATGTTACTTGTCATTTCGGAAATAGAAACAAAGTCAGATACTACCTTTGGAAAATGCAGTCTCCCAAAATAAAGAGCACATATCTTGTCAGTGGTGGGTACTTGGTCCTTTTTCCATTTTTTATCAATTGAGATAGGTGCTGAATAATTTGAATATTAAACCATACCAACTGCACACAATTAAACCATCAACAAAGGGTTCTGTGTTCAGCTGATGAGATTATTTCCTAGGTGTTTCCATGTTCTATGGTGCTGAGCTGGTTGGTTGTTAATTTTGAGCTTAATTTTGAGCTTAGAACGCCAGGACTGATGACTTATATTGCTCGGAGTGTCTGAATTCTTCTACCATTTTTTGCTACTCTGTGTAGTAATGAAAGAAGTTATCTGTAACTTCTTAAAGTGATAATCATGACATTAACTTTGTTCCAATGATACTCCTGCCAATTTGAATGAGATCAACCAAACAATGTTATGTGCTTGTCATTTTGCTGATTCTCTATGTTATAGATTGACAGTCATTTTGATATACGGTACACAGAAATTTTAAAAAACTATGTTTTAGCAATACAAATTATTACCTTTTTACTTTACGTTTAGGAAAAAAACTTATTCGATTACGATTTCTTGCAAATATGACTAGTCATGAAATACCTTTCTTGTGTGCTGTCTCAACTTAAAAAAAAACAAAACAAAAGGCCTTAACACTGAGTGGTATTATTCTATATTTTTTTATCTTTTGCCTTCACTTTGGATTTTTTAGTAACTAGATATAAAGTATGGTCTTGAGCCGGGGGTCTATCGGAAACAACCTCTCTACTCCTTCGGGGGTAGTGGTATGGACTGCGTACATTTTACCCTCCCCAGACCCCACTATGTGGGAATATATTGGGTTTTTTGTTGTTGTTGTTGTTGTTGTTGTAGATATAAAGTATGGGACCTGGACTTTCTATTTTGCGTTTTCCTTTTGTTCTGTTAATGTCTGGAGGAAATGCGTTGCTTTTGTGTGCTTACGAGTTGCTAATATTGAAAATCAATTGCGCCCTCTGTGAATAACCTGAAAGATTCATGTTTTAATCAATATAGCTGAGGATATATAAAATCCATTGTATATATATTTTCTAACCATTTATTCCTTTGCAAGTGGCTTTTGTAACTAAAGGACATGTGAAACATATGAAGATTATCTTCACTTCTCTTGACTGTTTTTGGTCCACATTCTTTTGGAGTCCTATACCACAATACCACTGCGTTAACCAACACAGTTACCTCTAGTTATTAGGAAAATTTAGTCCTATTATTTGGGTGAGTGTTTCTAAGATGACTGTCTCTTGTTCAGTGTTTAAATTAATTCGAATATTTCATTCCAAATGCTAACTGCCAATCAATGAAAATCTTCTTTTGAATTTCTTTTCTTCCATTTTTTAGGAACGGACAGCACACATTGCCTGATTCTTTTGTTTATCTACTAATTCCAGGTTAAATAAATCTCCTGCTGGATATTACGATAGGCAGATTGTCAGTATGTTCCGAAATTCGTTCTCTTATGAGCTTTTCTTTTGATGACATAATTGTACCAGGGTTTTTCAGCAATCACGGCCCCTTATATTTTGTGAGCACTAAGAAGTTCTTTTCGAAGATGGGGTTAACTTGCCATATTGCTAAGATTCATAGTGAGGTATGTACGAGTGAATAAACAAAGTCGAGTCTGCTAACATATGAATTTGCTCTTTGGAAGCTCTTCTAATGTTCTTCAAACTATGCTTCTCTGTTACTGTTGGATCATTTATCACCAAATGAAGGCATCCGTGGAACAAAATGCGTGGGAACTGAAGCAATACATCGAGGAGTTACACTGGGGGTCAGGAAAACATGTCATGCTGCTTGGTCACAGTAAGGGTGGGGTTGATGCTGCCGCTGCTTTGTCAAAATATTGTCATGATTTGAAGGATAAAGTTGCAGGACTGGCATTTCTGCAGAGCCCTTATGGTGGAACACCTGTTGCATCAGATATTCTTCGTGACGGACAGATTGCTGACAAGGAAACGCGAAGGATCATGCAGTTTTTAATATGCAAGTTAATTAAGGTAATTCTTTGGTCCACAACTATTTTAGGTTAGTTAAAACCTATATTGCTTGTAGTGTCCCTCTTTTCCATGTTGAGATGTATAGCCAAATAAGTGCTTTGTTTTAGCACTAGTCTTGCTGCCAATTTTCCAAACATTGGTGTCTTGACTTGTATCATAAAATTTTGTAGTGCTACTAGGTAACACTGTCCTTTTAATGCATGCATACTTATAAGTTTTCGAATGCCCGAGTTTGTGTTAGAGCTTAATACATCAAAATCTTAAAAAATGAACGTCTTCTGGAAACATCCCATTTAGATTTGTAACAGGTATCACCACACTTTATTCACAAGTGAATATACTGGATGTGAGATGTCTAATTATTTACAACGTAGAATTCTTCTCCAAGTTATCTGGTTCTTATAGTAAAGGACTAGAATATAAAGAAAAGGAAGTTGTGTAAGTTAAAAAATAAAAGATAAAATTCTATCAATTCAGGATGCACGAGGCATTTTGAAAAGCATTTGTGAGATGGCTTATTAGTACTTCTACAACTAGACAAATTTGCTGAATGGGGTAAATTTTTGTCGTGACTATAAATGATCGATATACTCTTTCATATGTCTGTTCTACGTATACCCATCATATACCTGTTTAACGTTTCTCTTTCTCTTTGTCGAGCATTGTTTCTTTTGTACATGCAATTTTATGTGGCTTACACGTATATGCCCAATATTTTAAAACATGCCTTGGCATATGTCTATGAATATGTGTGATGTTTTGATTGGCCAATTTAAAATATTTTGTATTAGGGTGATATACGGGCATTAGAGGATCTCACATACGAGAAGCGAAAGGAGTTCATAAAAAACCATAAGCTTCCTGATGATATTCCTCTCATCTCCTTCCATTCTGAAGCCAGTATAGCACTGAATGTAATAGCAACAATGTCCCATATAGCACATGCAGAACTTCCCTGGCTACCCTTACATGGATTTGGTGACGATGACTCGGAAAGTTTCATTAAAGCAGGCTGCAAGGTGCCCGTCATAGTTCCTGTTTCGGCTGCATTGGCTCTTTGTGCACTCCACCTGCAACTAAGGTATGGAGAGAAGAGTGATGGTCTAGTGACCTGTCGTGATGCTGAGGTTCCCGGCTCAGTGGTGGTAAAACCAGACATGAAGCTTGATCATGCTTGGATGGTATATTCCTCATGGAGGAAGGACCCAAATGAACCGGAGGCTAGTGAAATGTGTGAAGCACTCTTGACTATGCTTGTGGAACTCGGTAAGAAAAGAAAGAAGCTTTGTTAACTATGCATGTGATGTTAGATCAAAATCCTTTGAACAATCATGTTCCAATAACTAGATGGAACTGGAATATCAGATGTTTCTTTCCAGCATACTCTGATTAGATATTGTTTTTTTTAGCTAGTAATCTCTGAAAAGTACCAATTAGTTCCTTATTCACCTCCCACCCCCCCACCCCGGGATCTTGTGTGGCACCTCAGAAAAAAAGAAATTTGAAAGAAAAGAAAAAGAATTCAAAAAGAAGGATTCAAAATGCAATCATCTGGATGCTAAAAGATGATGCTAAATCTTTTAGTTACAGAGTTGCATTTGAAGAGCAACGGCAAGGAGTCCCTTTGGTTCTGGAGTTGAGACGGGACAGAAGAAACAGAGGAACCAGTATTAAGAACAAGTTATTGACACTAAACAATCCTAGGAGTTGTCAAGCTTATGTGTATAGGCATCTACGAACAAACAATTTCCAACTGTTTGGGGGATAAAGTATCAATTTTTTCCAATCCTAATGGCACACACTGCAGATTGGTGTTTTCTTCCGTACATCAGTAAGAGAATGATTCCAAGCCAGGAACTAATGATGTTTTCATTGGAGGAAAGGCAAAATATGAGCGAAAAATATGCTGTGTTTATCTTAGCCTTGGTGGCTACTGGCTAGGAGAAAATGGACAAAGAGAATTGCGGTTCTCTTCCTTTTGAAGTTTCCAAAGAAAAAGTTGAGGATCAGATAGACTGCGGAAATGGATCAGTAAGGTTAAAATTGAGGGAAGTTGTGGCATGGGAATGGGAGGTTGAGGAACTTAAATATGGATTTGTAACAATGCTTTCACGCATCATGATAATAAACAAAGATGCACGAAAACTGGGGAATGTCGAAAATACACAGAAAGAGTGAATGTTTGATAGAAATTTCAATTAGTTAGTTGGTTTCGAATCATGTAAATCCACTCGTCTGGGGAATGTCGAAAATACACAGAAAGAGTGAATGTTTGATAGAAATTTCAATTAGTTGATTTCGAATCATGTAAATCTACTCGTTGTGCTTCCTCGAGCTGAATATCAATCCAAGATTGGATGATGTTTTGATGATTGACAAATAATATATAGTTGACAAACAAAGTTCTAACATGATGGGCATACATAAAAATCAGGTCCTTAATAGATTTCTTAAAGGAACTGGTAATGTTGGCAACAAGATTGAGCAAACACCGCAAGAGTGAGGTCCTTTGCAAACTGGAGACTGTTTGATCCAAGCTGGAAAATGGTTCCGTACGCGAGAAGAATTTCTTGAGAAATTGAGTATGGCTTAATCCAATAATATAAGGAATAAAAGTTTTAAGACATGAAAATATTACCATAATTACGCACATGGAAATAGCTTTGGATAGGAGTAACTCATAGGAGACCGACATGAAAAAACAAATGCAATAAGGAATGGATTCTTCGTTTCTTGAACCAAGTTTGGTTTGATGCAGGAGAATAAATAAAGGAGGATACGACCATTCCTACTCCTATATACAGCACCACATGCTACGAGAGACAATACTGCATAAAATACAAAATAAAGTGTGGTTGAGAGAGTCGATTGCAAAGAAAAAAAATTGTTCCTAAGAAGATTTATGTTTTCTGTTCTATGATTTGATCTAGTTAGATCCTTTGGGATGAATTGTAAACTCTTTATTTTACTTAAAGAGTTATTGTTAGAGTTGTGACCTGAATTTTGTTGATCTGGCCTAGAAAGTTTCGCGGTGTGACCCATGTTTGTGATTTTCAATGGGGGTGCGGAGCGAAGCCCCCGCGGTATGAACCTTTATGTTTTTGGGCCTAGGACTTATTTGTATGCACGTATTATATAAGTGCATTTAGTGGGTTGTTTTGGATAATTCTGAAAATACGCACATTCTCCACATTATACTCCTCTCCTTTCATAGTGAAATTCCTCTGTTTCTGCCTGTGATTTTTCCCGCAAGGGTTTCCACGTAAATATGTTGTGTTGTTTTTACTTTTCTTTACTTGTAGTTTGCTTTATTCTGTGCTATTCTAACAAACTGGTATCAAAGCCTGTTCGATTGTTTTCTAGGGGATGGCAACCATGAAGTATGATATTCTGCTATTGGATCGCAACACCAGATTTTCGTTATGGCAGGTTAAGATGCAGGTTGTGCTCGTGCAGATGGATTTGGACGATGCTTTATTGGGGTTTGAGAAGATGCCCTCATCGTGAACGGACGAGGACAAACGACGCAAAGATCGAAAGGCTCTATCTCAGATTCACCTTTATTTATCCAATCAGATTCTACAGGATGTTTTGAAGGACACCACAACCGCTGCGTAGTGGTTGAAACTGGAATCATTGTGTATGACGAAGAACCTAACAAGTAAGTTGCATCTCAAGCAACGACTTTATTCCCATCATATGTTTGAGGGTGCGTCCTTGGAGGATCACCTATCTGTATTTAAGAAAATCGTCTCTGATTTAGAGACTATGGAGGTTAAGTACGATGAGGAAGATCTAGGGTTGATTTTGTTGTGTTCGCTGCCTGCATCATACACGACCTTTAGGGATACAATTTTATATAGTCGTGATACCCTGACGATTGATAAAGTTTATGATGTGTTGTTCTCTAAGGAGAAGATGAAGCACTTGTGAATGGGTTGGAGACTCAAGGAGATAGACTCATTGTTCGAGGAAGGACTCGCGAGAGAAATTTTGGGGGTGATGATAGGTATAGGTCCAAATCCAAAAATAGAAACAAAACCTATAATTACTGCAAGAAGAAGGGTCATATCAAATTCGAGTGCTGGAAGCTACAGAATAGAGAGAAAAGAGAAGGTCCAAAATCGAAGGAAAACTAACCAGAGAAATCCGGTGAAGCCAGTTTTGTGGAACATAGCGGTAGTGATGGAGAAATCTTGGTAGTTTCTGATGGTAACTCCAGTTTTGTGGAACATGGCGGTAGTGATGGAGAACTCTTGGTAGTTTTTGATGGTAACTCCAAACCCTATGAGGATTGGATTCTTGATTCAGCTTGCACATTTCATATGTTTCATAATTATGATTGGTTTACAACATATGAAACAGTCTCTAAAGGTGTTGCGTTGATGAAAAATAACACACCTTATAACATAGTTGGTATTGGAACAATCGGGTTTCAGGAGTTGAAGATGCTAGGTACAAAGCAAGACTAGTTGCTAAAGGTTATAGTCAGGTTTCAGGTATTGACTTCACAGATGTGTTTTCTCTAGCTGTAAAGCATAGTTCGATTTGAGCATTGCTTGGTATTGTGGCCATGCATAGTTTTGAGCTTGAGTAGTTGGATATGAAAACTGCATTCTTACATGGAGAACTTGAGGAAGACATCTATATGCAGCAACGAGAGGGATTTGTAGTCTCAAGAAAGGAGGACTATGTATGCTTGCTAACAAGGTCTCTTTATGGCTTAAAGTAGTCTCCCAGGCAGTGGTATAAGAGGTTTGACACTTTTATGACCTCTCATATATTTCAGAGAAGCAGCTATGATAGTTGTGTCTACTTTAATGACGTAAGTGATGGTTCATTCGTGTATCTTTTCTTGTATGTTGATGATATATTTATTGCAACAAAGGATATGAGAGAGCTAATAAAAGTCAAAGCCCAGCTCAATAAGGAGTTTGAGATGAAGGATTTAGGAGCAACAAAGAAGATTCTTGGCATGGAAATTATGAGGGATAGAGAGAAGTGTAAGTTATACCTGAGTCAGATAAGGTATATTGAGAAAGTACTTCACAGGTTCAATATGCAAAATGCCAAGACTGTTAGTACTCCATTGGTAGCTCACTTCAAACTCTCGACCGCTTTATTTCCTAAAACAGATGATGAGGGTGACTATATGTCTCGAGTTCCAAACTCTAATGTTGTTGGGTCTCTTATATATGCGATGGTGTGTTCCCAACTAGATTTATCTTATACCGTCAATGCATTTAGCAGATACATGGAAGATCCTGGCAAAGAACATTAGAAAGCAGTTCAGTGGATTTTTAGATACTTGCATGGATCTGTTCGTGTTTGTTTGCAATTTGGGAAAAATAGAGATGGAGTAATCGGGTATGTTGATTCTGATTTTGCAGTAGATCATGATAAAAGGAGATCCCTTACAGACTATGTTTTCACCATTGGTAGTTGTGCTATTAGTTGGAAAGCTACCTTACAGACTATGGTTGCTTTGTCAACTATTGAGGCAGAGTATATGGCTATTACAGAGGATTTCAAGGAAGCTATTTGGTTGAAGGGTCTGTTTGGTGAACTTAGCAAATACTTACAGATTACTACAGTCTTTTGCAAAAGTCAGAGTGCTATCTTCCTTACGAAAGATCAGATATTTCACGAGAGGACAATGCATATCGATATTCGGTATCATTTTGTGCGTGAAATTATTGCTCGTAGTGATATTATGGTGAGAAAGATTAGTACTCATGATAATCCTGATGATATGATGACCAAGACACTACCAAGTACCAAGTTTGAGCATTGCTTGAACTTAGGTAGTAATAGCTGTTAAGATGTGCCCTTAGGGGTTTTTGTGGAATAGGTGGAGAGTTTGTCTTGAAATGGATTTGAGTTGTGAATTAGAATTCGTGTCAAGGTAGAGATTGTTAGAGTTGTGACCTAAATTTTTTTATCCGGCCCGGAAATTTTTGCGGTGTTACCCATGTTTGTGATTTTCAATGGGGGTGCGAGGGCGAAGCCCCCGCGGTATGGACCTTTATATTTTTCGACCTAGAACTTATTTGTATACACGTATTATATAAGTGCATTTAGTTTATTGTTTTGGATAATTCTGAAAATACGTACATTCTCCACATTGTACTCCTCTTCTTTCATAGTTAAATTCCTCTGCCTCTGCCTATAATTTTGCCGCAAGAGTTTCCACGTAAATCTGCTGTGTTGTTCTTGCTTTTCTTTTACTTGTGGTTTGCTTTATTCTTCCCGATTCTAACAGTTATCTAATAGGTGTGCGATCGCGTTGTAAAGGACTTTATAGATTTGATAGTCTTTGAAGAAGTTAGCTATAATTAGTGAGAATTGCAAAAAGAGGAAGGTATTATAGTGGTTAGTTCCTTAGATTATTGGGGCTTGTAACCTTAAAACTACTAGTGTGAAAATCCCATTGGAGATAGGTTGTGGATTTTGCCTACCTTGACTGTGAGGAGTTTTCTAAGTAAAATTCCTTGTCTGATTTACAATTTCTCAATTTACTTCTTGTTTACTACTGAAGAATCTTCTTCTTGAAGGTAGGTGGAAATAGAAAATAACATATTTGGAACAAAGTAAATCACATAAACAAAATCTAGGAGTATGTTATTTCTCTCTAAACCCTCAGTTACAGTGTTGAGGCATACAAGCCATAAACACATGCGTACAATAAAACTATCTCGATATTGTAATTGACATGCAAAACGACATTGTAAACAACTATCAAATCCATTCTTTCTATGAGAATCTCATTTTCTTGAACTTTATAAAGATACAAGTCTCAAATCATTCCTTTTGAACCAGCACGTGCATTTGGTTTTTAAGTTTAAACTTAATCATTCGGATCTCAATCATTAAACAAATTTATTTATTTTATAACCACTTCATAGGTTTGAATATATATGAATGATTAAGACCTATAACAAAGTCTTTTAGTAATATGATGTCCATTCAAAGATTTATCCAAAGAAAATATTTGACTACTATCCACCATGGCTACCACTGCTAACCACAATTAACTACCGCTAACCACCATCACATAGTCATCACCACTACTAGCCGCCATTTTATAATCATAACCACTGATGTTTCTTGAAATTAGAGCACATTCTATGTCTTTTTACTTAAAGTTTTACCTTTTATTATACTTGTTTTTATGTATTTTTTTTAGAATGTTGTTTTATAGATTTTTAGTTGTCAAAATGACCAAAAATAGGAAGGGATAAAAGAAAACTGCTAAGAAAAGGGTGATTTGTGGTTGCAGAGTGAACCACTAACGGATTAGGTTGTGGAAAAGATCAGAGAACATGCCAAATAGAACGAAGATTGTCAAATCACAAGGCAACATTCCCTATACTTCTCCTAAGTGACATCAAAATATTCCTTCAACCGACCTGAAAGCATACATCTAGTGTTCCTTCATAGATCTTCAGATATTACCTTAATCCCCCTTTATACCCTTTTTTTCTTTCTAAAAATGGGCCTGTAACTGGGCTTTCCCACTCCTAAAACTTTATGGAGTCATAGAGCAATATCTACATGTAATTCCTTAAGTTCTTGAGCACTAGACCCTCCATGAGATAAATAGCTGGATTATCTTTTCAATGCCACTAGTCTCGTCTTAATTCAAGATTGGGGTAAAAAGTTATGGACAAATTAGTATGGTGATGTTAAACTGTCAGTGACAATGGCTCTGACGAAGACTCGTTGTCAGATATAATGAGTCATCAGGAGGACTCATTGCCATGACGGTGAGGAAACCCAGACTTTGGTCCCTTGACAACGAGTCCAGGGTATGAATCATTGTGAGACATAATGAGTCATTATGAGAGACCCGTTGTCATAACAGTGAAAGACTAAATTCCAGGCCATGACTCGTGGTCTGACCTCATGAGTTGTTACCCAAACCGTGATGACTGTTCCTAGATTTTTCTACACGTTTTAATTAGGGTCTTTTTGGTCTTTTCCTCCCTCCAAACTCTTTTCCACGACTAACAACACCCAAATGACTCCTTTGCCATCAGTTATCAAAAATCAAACCTTATTTTTTCCCTTTAACTCCCAAGGCAAGATATATTAGGGTTTTACAAAGAATTCAATATTCAGGCTCCAAACTCCGAATTCTCTTCAATTTCTTCTATACTTCAGGCATGTTGCTCATCCGTAACTTGTATTTTTACATTATGGCACTTGTTTACTCAATATTCATATGATTTAAATGATGGGTTTGAACTTAGATTGAGGGTTATTAATGGTTCACACTTGAATTGCTTATTTCTTATTTTAATGGGGAATTCATGCTTAAATTGATGGATTTTGGAATTGAATGGAGGCATTGACACAATGTTTGTAAATTAGTGAATTGGGTTTAATAATATGGATAAATTTGGTATGGTAATGACATTAACCTCAACCTACTTTGTAAACTTGATCTTAAATTTGGATATATTCATGATTTGACTTACCTTTTGAAAACATCACGTTGCATAAAAGGTTGAATGGATAAAAATGGTTTTGGAAGGCCTTGGTAGCCATAGTTTGGATTTTGAAGGAGTTAAATAGTTTTATGGAATGGTACGGCATAATTGAATTAGCTTGCAAGCATATTGGTATGAAGACACCATGTTGAAAAATGCCTTAATAAAGATTCCTTGATTAATGGTTGGGTTTATGTGTAAACTATTTTAATTTGAGGTTAAAGGGAATTGTATAGCTCACTATGAAGGTGTAGTCCCGGGGGACCAACATTGGAAACAACGTTTGCCAACATAGGGGGATGGTCTATGTGACTATTTGCTTCATGAACACTTTATAATTTGGATGAATATCATTGTGGTGTCTTTAGCCTTTCCTCAGTTTCCTCGATACGTGTGACCAACACGCACTGGGGCCCTTTCGACAGGGGAAGTCAGACCCATATAGTCCATGGGTGTTGGTCAGACCCCTAAACATTGCCTCTTTGTCCTAAAAACACCCATGTACTATATGCTTGAAATATTATAGTTCCATAAAATATCATAGTAAAGTCTCTTATTTCAAGCATAAGGTTTGGACAACCATACTTCCAATAATTAACAAAAATTCTTACTTCAAAACATTTATCAAATTATGCAAAGTTCACTGTTTTAAACATTTCGAAAAAACATGTGGTGGTCATGAAGTTTGTGACAAAATATGCAACTCTTCCTCTATATATCTTCAACATTTATCAACATGTAAAAGCACCCTCTCCTCAATTCAAAACTATAATCAAGTCATAAACAATAATCAAGACATTCGTATTTAGCTTCTCTAAATGCAATTTAAATTGCTCATAACGTACGAAAATAAAAGGCTTAGTAATAAGAGAGGGATTATAATTGTTAATGCTCTCAATTAAACATTTAAACTCAATTTAATACATACATATATATGAGTACAAATCAATTTAGGGGAAAGTCCTCAGGACCAAAATAATAATATCATTTAAATAGTTCATAATGCATAATTGCAAATGCAAATTCCAAGACCCCTTTATAAATTCATGATCTTTATAACTTTAAACCTTATTCAATGTGTTTTCAACAAGCCCATGTAGTTTAGGAAAATCCCACATACCTTAGTTGCGAAGAAATCACGAAGAAATTTCGAAAAGATTGGACCTTTAAGCCTGATTGCCCAAACCTTAGTTATTTTCTCCTATTACATTTTGGAAGATGATTTAGGGATTTTTGAGGATTTAAAATGTTACTAATGACCTTAATATCATTAAAGAATGATTAGGGACGGTTTTGGAGTGTAAAAAGACTTGGTTTCCCTCGGAATACCTCAAAAATGAAATGTCTAGGTCGTTGTTCCATGGGGTTTGCGTCGCACAAGTTATGGCAAACTTTATGGTTTGCGTTGTACTCCCTATGGAAAACACTCCCTGTGGAAAACTTTATGGTTTGTGTCGTACTACCTATGGCAAACTCTTTCCAGTGAACGTTTGCGATTGTTAGGCGACGTATACCCCTTTGCAAAGCCATAACCTTTTGCTCGGGTGTCAAATTAAGGTAAAATTGGTATCGTTGGAAAGCTACTTTGAAGACCTTTCATTTGATATATAGTAGGACCTCTAATTCGTTATATACAAGAAGATATGGCTGATGGAAGTTGACTCAAGTGGAAACGTCCACTAAAACTTAATCGATAGAAATGTTTTCAATTCGTCTTAGAGTTAGGGAATTCTTGTGACCTCAATTCACATTCAAAGGTTTTCCCACACTATAGGATAATCACTACACATATATTAACATGTAATCATTTAGTTTGGGTCTATACATGTAGGAACGAAGTTTATATTTTAGCCTGAAGTACGGGTTGTTACATTATCCCCCCTTGGGATCATTCGTCCCTGAATGATGAATCAGAACACGACGAGCATGATTCAACAACTAAATGAAAGAAAAATAGTAGTATAGTATTTTTACCTTCTAAAACACCATCCAAGACCTCTAAAAGATTCGGGTACCTCGCCCACATATCATCTTCTGACTCCCAAGTAGCCTCCTCAGCTTTTTGATTCCTCTACATCACCTTAATCGAAACTATTTCCTTACTTCTCAACTTTCAAACTTAGTGATCTAAGATGGCAACGGGTTCTTTCTCGTATGACAAGGTGTCTTTCACATTGATTTCCTCTACAAGCAACACTAGGGAATGATATCCAATGGACTTCTTCAACATGCACACATGAAATACGGGATGGAGGAAGCCAAACTCGCGGGATAATTTAATTCATAGGCCACCCCACCTATTCTCCTCAAAATCTGGTATGACCCCATATACTGAGGACTAAGCTTTCCTTTATTCACAAATTACATGACCCCCTTCATAGGACAGACCTTTAGGAACACCAAATCATCCACCTTAAACTCTAAATCTCTTTTCCGAACATCGACATAGGACTTTTGATGACTCTGAGTTGTCTTAAGTCGTTCTCTAATGATCTTCACCTTCTCCATTGCCTGATCAACAAGGTCAGCGAAACAACCGGGTTTCACCCACTTCATACCACCCAATTAGTGACCTACATCTCCTCTCATAAAGTGCTTCAAAAGGAGCCATCCGACTAATGGCATGATAGCTATTATTGTAGGCGAATTCTATCAATGGAAAATGATCTACCCAACTACCTTTGAAGTCAATTACACAGGCCCTCAACATATCCTCAAGCGTATGAATGGTTCGTTCATCTTGCCTATCCATCTAAGGGTGAAAGGCAGTACTCAGGTTCACTTGGGTACCTAAACCCCTCTGAAAAGATCGCCAAAACTGCGAAGAGAATTGTATACCTCGATTGGATATAACGGATACTGGTGCCCCATGCAAGCGAAAGATTTCCTCAATGTATAGCTTGGAATAATTATCTCTCGAATAGTTAGTCCTCACAGGCAGAAAGTGAGCTGACTTGGTCATCCAGTCTACAATTACCCAAATAGAATCATATTGATTTCGGGACCTCGGAAGTCTCGTGATGAAATCCATATTAATCATCTCCCATTTCCACATAGTCAAGGCTATCTCTTGGGAAGTACCACTGGGTTTCAAATATGACACGTTGACTTGTTGACAATTCAAACACTTAGAAACAAAATCAGTAACATCACGTTTCATATTGTTCCAACAATATATTTCCTTAAGGTCATGATACATTTTAGTAGAGCCTAGGTGAACAACTACCTCAAAGTGTGAGATTCATCAAGAATCCTCTCTCGCAAGCCATCCACATTCGGTACACATAGGTACCTTGATATCTCAAAATCCCATCACCGCCAATTTCAAATACCGTCACCTTCTGTTGATCAACATCATTCTTAATCTACATCAAGATGGGATCTTCGACCTGCTCCTCCTTAACTTCAGCACATAAGGAAGATTTAGCTATCTCATGAACAATTACTCCTCTATCTTTGGAATCCAGAAGTCGAACCCTTAGATTTGAAAGCCAGTGAATATCTTTCACCATCTCCCTTTTTCCTTCCTCAATATGAGAAAGACTTCCCATGGATAATCTGCTAAGGACATCGGCCACCATATTCGCCTTGCCCAGATGATAGTGCAGGATCTTGCCATAATCCTTTAACATTTCCAACCACTACCTTTGCCTAAGATTCAACTCTTTCTGTGAAAAGACATACTGTAAACTTTTATGGTCAGTGAAAATATCAACATGTACTCCATACAGATAATGCCGCTAGATTTTAAGTACAAACACCACAGCCGCTAACTCCAAGTCATGGGTGGGGTAATTTCACCTATGCACCTTTAACTGCCTAGATGCATAAGCAACCACTTTACCATGCTGTAGAAGCACACACCCAAGTCCCACCCGAGATGCATCACAATACACAACAAAACCCTCTGTACCTTTGGGAAGGGTCAAAACAGGCGCAGTAGTCAACTTCTCCTTCAATTTCTCAAAGCTATTCTCACAAGAGTCAGACCACACAAATTTCACCTTTTTCTGCGTCAACCTGGTAAGTAGAGCAGCTATGGAAGAAAAATTTTCTACGAACCTTCTGCAATACCCTGCCAAACCCAAGAAGCTCTGAATATCGGTTGGAGTCATGGGTCTAGGCCATTTTCTCACTGCCTCAATCTTTTGGGGATCAACCTTAATTCCCTCACTAGACACGATATGGACCAAGAAGGCAATAGCACTAAGCCAGAATTCACACTTGGAAAATTTTGCATATAATTTATGATCTTTAAGGGTCTGAAGGATGATTCGGAGGTGACTGGCATGATCTTCCTCATTCTTAGAGTAGACCAAAATGTCTTGAATAAATACTATGGCAAACAGATCTAGAAACTGATGGAACAACCTATTCATCAGGTCCATGAAAGTAGCAGGGGCATTAGTTAGTCCAAAAGACATAATTAAGAACTCATAATGGCCATATCAGGTTCGGAAAACTATTTTGGGAATATCAGTCTCGCTAACTTTCAACTGATGATAACCCAAATGAAGGTCTATTTTTTAGAAACACTTAGCACCCTTACGTTGGTCAAAGAGATCATTAATTCTAGGAAGAGGGTATTTGTTCTTACCAGTGACCTTATTCAGCTAACGATAGTCTATACAAATACAGAGAAAATTGTCTTTCTTACACACGAAGAGTACAGGTGCACCCCATGACGAAACACTATGATGGATAAAGCCCTTGTTAAGAAGATCTTTTAACTGTTCTTTCAATTCTTTTAATTCTGCGGGAGCCATTCTGTATGGAGAGATAGAAATAGGACGAGTGTCCGACAGCAAGTCAATGCCAAAATCTATCTCCCTATCAGGTGGTATTACCACTTTGGGAGGTCGTCAGGAAAGACTTCCAGAAATTCATTAACTATGGGGACAGACTGGAGAGAAAGACTTTAAGTATTAGAATCTTTTACCCGAATTAGATGATAGAAAAAACCCTCAGATATAAGTTTGCGGGCTCTGAGCTAAGAGATGAATTTCCCTTTAGGCTCTAAAGAATACCCCTCCCACTCTATCACTGGTTCATTCAGAAAGGAGAAAGTGACCCTTCGGGTTCTATAATCTAGGGTGGCACAACATGAATAGAGCCAATCCATTCCTAAAATGGTATCAAAGTCAATCATATCCATCTCTACAAGATCAACCATAGTATCACGATTATAGATCGACACAACACAATTTTTGTACACCCTCCTAGCCTCCTAGCCACAACAGAGTCACCAACAGGGGTAGAAATAGAAAAGGGTTCCGAAATATTTTCGAGTGCAAATCCAAAACTAACTACCACATGTGGGGTCATATAAGACAAAGCAGAGCCTGGGTCCAGCAACATATAAATGTTATGAGAAAAATTTGTAATATACCCGTGACGGCGTTCGATGAAGCCTCTACATCCTGGCAGTTGGACAAAGCATACAACTGGTTGCGACCGCTTCCGATGGCTGAAGTAGTTCCTTTAGCAAGTGGTGGGGGCACTGAGGAGTTGTCTTGGGACTTTCCACCACCGAAGTTCCTCCTAGCAGATGGATAATCTCTATGAAAATGGCTTGACTAACCACAAGTATAGTACACCAACCTTCCCAACTGACACCTCCCTGGGTGATGCTTACTAAAAGTCTCACATCGTGGAAAAGTCTAATATGGTTAGGCTGCACTACCTTGGGACTGTGTACCCTGTATTCCTGATTCATTATTAGGCTAAAAATTCTAAAATCACCTATCAACTGGAATTCTGGGCGCTATGGCATTGGAAGATGATTGAGCATTACTCCAAAACTTTTTCTTCGGCCACCTGTTACCCCAATTACCTCCTTGCTGCTGACTGTAGCTCTGGTCTATAGATCTAGCCCTCTTGGCCTACTTGTCTTTCTCTCTTGCCTCTATCAGTCTTTTTTTCTACTCTTCAATCTTTTGTATATGAACGAACAGTCTAGAGAAATCCATATCCCTATTCAGCATTGCTCCTTTGAACTCCAACACAACGTTATTCGAGAGACCGTACGTAAACTTTTTCATACGGGCCCTCATGTTACCCACCAATTCTAGAGCATAGCGGTATAACTGGTTGAATTTCAGGGTGTACTCCGTAACACTCATCTTCCCTTGCTTCAGGTTTATAAACTCTTCAGCCTTGGATTCCCTTAACTCTTAGGGAAAGAAATGGTCCAGGAAAGCTTCCACAAATTCTCCCCATACAGAAGGCTCAACATTGTTTCCCCTCGAATCTTCCCATTCGTTGTACCACTGATTGGCCACATCCTTCAGCTAATAGGCCGCTAGTTTAATTCCTTCTACTTCATTCGCATGTATCACCCAAAAAAATTTCTCCAACTTATCCACGAACCCTTGTAGGTCCTCTTCTACCTTTGTATCCATAAACTTAGGTGGGTTCAGTCTCATAAACTGACCTCCCATGTAGTCTCAGATGTAATAGATGCATACCTAATATCTTCAGACCGTCGAGCTTGGGTAGCCATCAACTGGGCTATCATATGTGTTGACTGTCTGTACTCAGCATTTGATACTTCTGTCCGAGGATATTGAGTGCGGTTAGTCTCAAATTTTTGATCCCTAGGTGGTCTAGTCTGAATAGTAGGGACTCCCAGAGAAGCAACAAACTCAGAAGTGTGAGCCCTATTACGTGTCCCAATACCATGGGTAGCACGGACATCTACAGTTTGGGCATTCTGTTTATTGGTGCAACGGGGAGGCATGATAACTTTCTGAAACACAAGAAATCATTGATTAGGAGATATTCAGACTCTATAACACAAACTAAATCACAAAAGAATGGAGACATTCCTAAACGCCTTGTAGCCTCCTTCTTATAAGTATGGTGCGCTACACACCCATAGAAAAGACTCTACCCGACATAATTTCGCAAACACCCTGGGACCATAAAAGACTCTACCCGAGATAATTTCGCAAACACCCTGGGACCATGAATCATTCTTTGATACCAAGTTTGTCATGACCTGAACTAGGGTCCTGGCTATAACGAGAATCCCGAACCATGAAGGCTTAGGCACTCTGCGGAAATAGATAAATAGAATCATGGCCATGTACTGAGTTCAACATAATAATACAAAATGAAATTAATAAGTATCTAGACAATATCCATCTCAGTCTGCGAAATCTCTAATACATCAGAATATAATAACTTGTCTAAAACTAGGACAAGGCCCCCAGTCGGACCCAAAACCATAAGGAAATAATAATGTTCAAAAAACAAGCCTTCCAAAATAAAGAAGGCTCACCGACTGCACACTTCTATCTGATAGATCTATGGCTTAATGGGACCTCTGGACTGATCCTCAGACCTTGAAATATAGCGGGTAAATACAAACATACTGGTACGTAGAGCAAACCAAAATAATGTGTTTACATATTGATAACATAGATAAGAGAAAGTCTGAAACATCATGCATGAAATAGTTAAAAACACATGGGCAATTTCAATGATCTTAAAATGATTTTGACAATGCAGTTCTAATCTTTGTATTACTTCTGAGTTAGGTGGTACGCCCTACAATTCTACTACCCCACGGTCTATATGGATTCCGTATTTGACTCAGCGGCCAAGCCCCCAACCCAAGTTTACCGCAGAGTTGGAGTTTCTATTTCTGATTTTTATACGCCAAAGGGCATTAGGCCAGCATATAATCCCTCTTGGGGATACAATAACCCGCATTGACATAACACGGTTTCGAGCAATGAGTTTTCTGAACTTGTGCCTTCTTCGGGTAACCTCCTGACATCTATTGAGACTATTTTTAACCTTTTTGGAATAATCATGATTTAAAACTTATTCTAAAAATATACGTGAAATCTAACTTCTATTATGGTCTAAATCTGTTATGGCATTATCTGGGTTGGTGTCGTCATACCAAGACTTGTAAGTCATATTTCTGAGCCATAAAATATCATAGTAAAGTCTCTTATTTCAAGCATAAGGTTTGGACCACCATACTTCCAACAATTTATGAAAATTTGTACTTCAAAATATTTATCAAATTATGCAAAGGTCACTCTTTTCAACATTTCAACAAAACATGTGGTGGTGATTAAGTTTGTGACAAAATATGCAACTCTTCTGCTATATATCTTCAACATTTATCAACAAGTAAAAGCACCCTCTCCTTAATTCAAAACTATAATCAAGTCATAAACAATAATCAAGACATTTGTATCTAGCTTCTCTAAATGCAATTTAAATAGCTCATAATGTATGAAAACAAAAGGCTTAGTAACAAGAGAGGGGTTATAATTGTTCATGCTCTCAATTAAACATTCAAACTCAATTTAATACATAAATATATATGAGTACAAATTAATTTAGGGTAAAGGCCTCAAGACCAAAACAATAATATCATTTAAAGAGTTAGTAATGCATAATTGCAAATGCAAATTCCAAAACCCCTTTATAAATTCATGATCTATATAACTTTAAACCTTATTCAATGTGTTTTCAACAAGCCCATGTAGTTTAGGAAAACCCCACCTACTTAGTTGTACAGAAATCATGAAGAAATTTAGAAAAGATTGGACCTTTAAGCTTGATTGCCCAAACCCTAGTTGTTTTCTCCTCTTGTGTTTTGGAAGATGCTTTAAGGATTTTTGAGGAGTTAAAACGTTACTAATGACCTTGATTTCGTTAAAGGATGATTAGGCGTGGTTTTGGAGTGTAAAAAGACTTGGTTTCCCTCAGAACACCTTAAAAACTAAATGTCTAGGTCGTTGTGCCATGGGGTTTGTGTCGCACAAGCTATGGAAAACTTTATGGTTTGCGTCGCACTCCCTATAGCAAAGTTTATGGTTTGTGTCACACACCCTATGGAAAACTTTATGGTTTGCGTCGTACTGCCTATCGCAAATTCTTTCCAGTGAATGTTTGTGATTGTTAGGCGACGCACACCCTTTTGTAAAGCCATAACTTTTCGCTCGGGTGTCGGATTAATGCAAAATTGGTACAATTGGAAAGCTACTTGAAAGACCTTTCATTAGATATATAGTAGGCCCTCTAAAAATAAGGAATTGACTCTAAAAATCAATCGAACTGCCTGATAACCAAACTGTTAGTCCTAGTAGGTCATAAATGACCTGGGGTAACTATAGAAAATCTGAAACGATGAAAATGAGCAAAAATAAAAAATGACCTTAATGGTCGTTATAGTTCGAGATTTAAGGTACTTCTTGACTTTTGAATTTTGAGGATGGCATTCCTTTTAGTGGTGGATGTTGTAGTTACCCTGTAGGTTATTTTCCTTATTTTCCCATATTTTTGGTGTTTAGATCTTTCCTATATCTACCTAAGTCATTTATAACTTGATGGGATAAGTGGTTTGGTTCCAAAGCAGTTTGTTTGGTTTTTATGTCGGTTTCTCTATTTTATAGCTTTTAAAGTTGAAATATTGGTCTTTTGACAAAACTTTTAATAAACAACATCGAATAAGAATTTTGACTGTCACATTAGCTTCGAAATATGGATTTTAGACTGAGGTCATTTGGTTTGAGTTATGGGTGTGAGGCCTATATTTTGTTTAAGCAACCCTTACAGGGAATTCAATGGCCCTATTGAGTTTAGAAGGTCATTTATGATAGGGAAGCATATTTTCTTTGTGTGCACGGGATCCCAACCAAATTTTGAGCACTTGATTGGAGTTTTAAAACTTTAAATAAAATAATGGTGCATAGTAGCTGGTGCAGCTAATTAAGAAATTTAGGAGCTGCTTTAGCAATAATTGGCTATCAATTAGGGGGTCACTTAAGTGTTCCTTGGCCTCTTTATCAATGACCACTTAAGTGGTCATTTTTTCACTTTAGAGTCCACTACACCTTCGACCCCAATTTATTTCTATCACACCTCAAATCCCATTGAGATAGACAGACACCCAATGCCCTAAAGGCTTAAGAGAACTAACTTATAACCTGTGCTTTCAATATATGTAACTATGATGATTGTAAAGCTTGATGAGTATTGGTAAGATGCCCTGATAAAAATACCAGACATGAGCTCACCAAAAGTTGTTCAGTATCCCCTGCTTCTATTGGGGAGATCTATTAGCTTGAATACATGTACCCAGACATGAAGCACAACACCCAACATGAGGGACATCAATATAAATTTTTTTTATAGAATATGTAAGGCATAAAGTAAACATGTGTAAACAAGAGCTCAATTGAAATCAAGTACAAATGTATAAATAACGATAGAAGACCACCTTTCCTTATATTTGTGGAATTATATACATTACATTCTATCTTTTACTTTACTTTTATTTTCTTTATAAACTTTGTAAGGAATGTGATGCAATTACCAGCTGATCTATGGTAGAAGAGGATAGCCCATGCCAAGCATTTAACCCCTGAGATACAGTCTTAAAAATATACAAATCGGGATCGGCAAATTCTGGGTATTACAGCCCTTGGGATACTACTCACAAATACACAAATTGGGATCGACCCATCCTAAGCATTAGATGATGAGTACCAACCATAAATATACTAATTGCGGTCAACCTACGCTAGGATTTTGCCCCTAGGATACCACCCCTACATACATTCACTTACCTTTTTTGTTTAATTTTTGAGATTGTTCTTTTATCGGCCATGACATTTTTGAGCTTTGAAACTATTGACATGTAAACAATATACTTAGGGGAGTAACAATGATGTAGGAATTAAATGTAACATCAATGTAAAAACTAAGAAATCATACAACATAATGAACATTTATACTTTTCAAATGGAAGCATATGTATGCATTTCAAGAAGAAGAATGTGACTCCTAAATAAAGAGACAAGGGATTTATAAGATGATACAATAGCTAAATAATTTGTAGACGACATCAAATAAGAGAGTGAATAATCATGTGAACTAATGTGGCACATGGGTAGATCCAAAGTAGGGATAAGTGTACATTCCATTTAAGGACATATAAATTGTACAATGGATAGAATATGTATCTAACATATAAACACTTGTAACATGTAAAATGTAATGTCTTATTGACCCAATGAACCTCATTTGACTTAGATGATAAGTCTTAAAACTTAGTATTATGATTACCTTTGTCAAATTAGTACTTTGAAGTATAAACACATAGTATAGGATAATGAATGCATATAGTAGTAGTTTGACACATTTGTCAAACCATGGATTGTAGGAGAAGATAATTAACTACATATGAGATTTTGCACCATCACTATCGATATTTTACAATGAGGATCACTTAGAAAGCTCACTTTGTTGGTACACATAATATGTCTACGTTATGCCAAAGAATATGAAACTGTATAGCCTTACATACCTCAACTCCTAATTTGTATAGTTCATGAAGTGCCAACCTGTCCTTTAATATGATAATATTAATATACAAAAAATGTTAAGTAATAAGGATAATATTAGTAGCTAACTAATCAACTTGGGATATTTCAACTCATCAAAATAGTAGCTGGGAAGTAAGCTCATAGTTTTTCCAATTAAGGGTGTTCTTTAACACATTTTTCCTGCTATAGTTATCTCCATATGATGACCTTCCCATGAGATCCCCAGGTACTCTCTGAGGTTTATAATATATATATGTCATAGTTAGTTAGCTTATAAAACTTTAAATTTAATGGTGTATCGCCAAACCCTACAAATCTGCTGAGTGACAACTTTACCAAACCATTCTCTAAGGCCATCCATAACCTCCCATATTTCACAAAAAAATAACACATCCCACTAACATATCCATATGACCAGAAAAACTTAAAATCATGGATTTTGATCTCCTTCTCATGAGTTCCAATTAACAAGTATGTCTAGAATGCTCAAATAACCATTTAACTAGAGGTGGGGGGAGCAACTTATCTTGTCTATCTTAATATGTTAGTTTCCTTCAATTAATACTCTTGTAACCTTTTGTAGTCCACTAAAGGAGAAGAGTAAAATTAGCACAACCATAACATGAAAATAGGGAAAAGAACCAAGCTTATAATATGAAATTCTTACCTTAATCCTAGAAAGAGAGTGACAACACCTTTGCTGCCAACACATATAACACTATCCACTTCACTCTCCTTGAAAAACTCTTTAATATGTATGAAGTAAATGAGGGGATAAGTTGATATTGTGGGCTTATTTGCAAGAAAAAAGTTGAAGAACAATTCGAACCCCAATGAGTGACAACGGTTGGAGTCTTCTCGGAAAGGAAAAACTCCAATTTAGTGAATTGTAAAGTTGTTTTTGGTGCCCAGGTAGGTTAATGCTTGCACACTCTAAGACATAGCTTGTTTAAGGTATTTTAATGATAAGTTGATTATTATTGGTTGGATATTGTGTCTTGAATACTCTGTTTAGGTATTTATGATCCTTATAGCCTATTTTGGTGCCTTACAGTAGAATTTTGCCTTGAAATCTAGAGTCTTGGTAGTCGCTTCCCCTCTAGGACTTGGTTTGGGAACATAGTATCTTTGGGGATTAGAGTCAAATTCTTTAATCTAGGCTTTGGTTGGTTCTTGCCTTAGATCAGGTTCCTTGGAGCTTGTATCTAGTCTTACCATTCCTTTACGATAATTCACCTAACGATAGTATATTTTTCTATGATTCTAAGAAACCTAGTTTGCATATTGGTGGACTAATTATTAGTATTTAATTGGATTTCTCATTCTTTTTTACTTATTTGATTTTACATCCTTGTCATATTGGTATTTTTGCCTAGGAACTTTATTTTTTAACTTGAAAATATGATTTTTGAACAGTTTAAATGAAATTGGTTTTATTAAAAAAATGGACTACTTAGTCTCAGTTCCATTATAGGAACTTCATTTTTATGACTTATTACATATTTATCTTCAATTTGATTTTGAGCATGCACTAGTATTGATTTATGTTTGAAAGTTCAGTTTAATAAATCACTAACTTTCTCTTTCGAGAAGCTTCCACAAGGTTTCACGCTATTAAAATCACAATCTACTCATCACAATGAGAATAGTTATATCTATATTTCACTATTATGCTTCGGGTTCAAAATTACACCAAAAATCCTATGTGGGTCCCATCTACAGAAATTGCATTTTTGAAGCCAACCCAGCATTTTCTTATGCTCAAGGAGTAATTACCCTAAAAAATGGATAAAATTTTAGATACATTGGTGCTAAATCAACTCACCAAGTTTTAGGGATTTTAGATAAGGAAAGCGGAAATCAGCCAAGAACATAAAGAAATCTTACCACAATTTTGAAGGAGAATCGCATAATAATTGTTATCCAAGCTCCCCAAATTACCCACAAGCTTTAATCCTAAGCTTTTTCAATATTAGGGTTTAAATCTCTGGTCAATGGATGAAGAAGGGTGATAAGGGGGCTAAAAGGGGGATATTTATACCCTTCCTAGGTGCTCGGGATTCGCTATCGCGACCCGATCCTTACAATCATGATATCTTCCCCTTGGTGGCTACCTCGCTTGCGTGATGAATAATATTCACATTCTTGAATCTGGTGCTACTACTGGGGGTGTCGTGATCACAACCCAAGGTTCGTAGTTAGCGAGTGCACTGACACAATTGAGAGTTGGAATTTTTCAAGTCTCCACTAATCCCTCGAAATTCATCCAAAATCTTGTATATGTAAATGGACTATGCTACCCTACCAAATTTGATATTACAGACTCAATGGTGCTATTAAAATTTCCATTCGAGGTTATTTTAACTACAAGTAGGTCCCACACCCATATTTTATTTTTTTAACTTTCTAACCAATAGGTCGAAAGAAGTCCAGGTGCCTCAGGACCCAAATCAAGAGTCTACCTAGAAAAAAATTGATATTTTAAATCCATTGGATTAGTCAGAATTGGTATACAAGGTCATTTGACTGATGTTTTTGACCAGTAGCCAATTTGAACCAATGAAGACTTTAAAATAAGAAATTGGCTCTAAAACCAAATGAATTGCCCTGTAACCAAACTGTCAGTCGTATTAGGTTATATATGACCTGGGGCAGCTATAGGAAATCTCTAACAACGAAAATAAGAAAAATATGGAATGAACTGAATGGTCGTTACAGTTTGAGTCTTCAAATACTTTTTTGACTTTTGAGTATGATATTCCTTTTAGTAGTGGATGTTACAATTACCCTGTAAGTTATTTTCCTTATTTTTGCATATTTCTGGTGTTTAGAGCTTTCCTAAAGCTGCCCAAGTCATTAACAACTTGATTTGACAAGTGATTTGGTTCCGGAGCAGTTTGTTTGGTTTTTATATCAGTTTCTCTATTTTATAGCTTTTAAAGTTGAAAAATTGGTCTTTGTCCATGACTCTAAGTAAACAACATTGAATAAGAATTTTGATAGTCACATTATCTCCAAAATATGGATTTTAGACTATGCTCATTTGATTTGAGTTTTGAGGCTTTTCTGGTTTAGGGTTATTCATTGGAAAAATTTGAACAATGAGTGTGGGCCCATATTTTGTTGAAACAACCTTTATAGGAAATTAAATGGCCCTATTGTGTTTAAAAGGTCATTTTTGATAGGGAAGCATATTTTGTTTGTGTGCACGGTATCCCAACCAAATTTTAAGCACCTGATTGGAGTTTTTAAAACTTTAGACAAAATATTGGTGTATAGTAGCTGGTGCAGCTAATTAAGCAATCTGGGAGCTGTTTTAGTAGTAATTGGCTATTTGGCAGGAGGTCACTTAAGTAGTCCATGGACTCTTTAGCAACGGCCACTTAAGTGGTCGTTTTTCCGCTTTAGAGGCCACTACTTTATGTACACATATATTTTTCCTTCGACCCTTATTTATTTCTATCATACCTCAAATACCATTAAGACAAATAGACACTCGAAGCCCTAAAGGCTTGAGAGAACAAACTTATAACGTGTGCTTAGTGTATATGTAACTATGGTATGATGCCCTGATAAAAATACCAACATATATAGGCCCAAAATAGATGTACATGACCTATCTGTTGAGTCTTTTATTACTAGGAAACAAGATACAATTGCTTATTAGTTTAATATTAGTCTACAAAGACTCTAAGAGATACATAACTTCGTATAGGTCGGGACAAGACCCCGTGGTACCCATAATAATACTATAATATTAAAACACATGCCAAAGGCTCAACAAGCCCCAAATTAACCAGTAGCTTACCAAAAGCTGTTTAGTATTCCATGCTTCTATTGGGAAGATCTATTAGCTGGAATACATGTACCTACGTCATGAATCATATTAACCAACATGAGGGGCATCAATATGAAAAAAATATATTAAATATGTAAGGCATAAAGTAGACATCTGTAAATAAGAGCTCAATTGAAATCAAAGCTCAAGTGAAATCAAGTATAAATGTATAAATAAGGATAAAAGAACACCTTTGCTTATGCTTGTGGAATTATGTACATTACATTCTTTCTTTTACTTTACTTTTCTTTGCTTTGTAAACTTTGTAAGGAATATGATGCAATGACCAGATGATCTGTGGTAGAAGAGGATGACCCATGCTAGACATTTTAACCCCTAGGATACGGTCCTAAAAAATATACAAATCGGGATCAACCAATTTCGGGTATTACAATCCTTGGGATACTACTCACAAATACACAAATTGGGATCGACCCATCCTAAGCATTAGCTGATGAGTGCCAACCATAAATATACTAATTGCGGTCAACCTACGCTAGGATTTTGCCCCTAGGATACCACCCCTACATACATTCAGTTACCTTTTTTGTTTAATTTTTGAGATTGTTCTTTTGTCGGCCATAACATTTTTGAGCTTTGAAACTATTGACATGTGAACAATATACTTAGGGGAGTAACAATGTTGTAGGAAATAAATGTAGTATGAATGTGAAACATAAGATTTCATACAACACAATGAACATTTATACTTTTCAAATGAAAGTATATGTGTGCATTTCAAGAATAAGCATATGACTCCTAAATAAAGATACAAGGGCTTTATAAGATGATACATAGCTAAATAATTTGCAGACGACCTCAAATGAAAGGGTGCATAATCATGTGAACTAAAAAGACACATAGGTAGATCCAAAGTAGGGACAAGTGTACATTCCATTTAAGGACATATAAATTTTATAATAGACAGAATATGTTTCTTACATACTAACACTTGTAACATGTAAAATGTAATGTCTTATTGACTCAGTGAACCTTATTTGACTTTGAGGATAACTCTTAAAACTTAGAATTATGATTACCTTTGTCAAATTAGTACTTTGAAGTATAAACACACAATATAGGATAAGGAATACATATAATAGTTATTTGACACATTTGTGAAGCCATGGATGGTAGGAGAAGACAATTAACTACATATGAGATTTTACACCATCACTATGTATCTTTTACAATGAGGATCACTTAGAAAGCTCACTTTGTTGGTACAAAAAATATGTCTACTTTGTGCTAAAGAGTTTGAAATTGTATAGCCTTGCAAACCTCAACTCCTAATTCGTATAGTTCATGAAGTGACAACTTGTTCTTTAATATGATAATATTAATATATAACAAACGTCAAGTAATAAGTCTAATATTATGTAATGCCCGAATCTGGTACTCGAAATGCTACACGGTGCTCATGACCTTGAAGGACCACAAGATAACCCATGACTAATATCTGTACCTATGTACTGCATAATATACTGAATAATGCAGAAACATGAACTAAAAGACGATAAGGTTCACATAACTAAAGTAAAACATAACATCTAAATGGGGTATGAAATACCTAAAATAACTGAAATAATTGTCTAAACATAATAGTTTGGAAAGCCTCTAACTAACTGAACTGTCTGAGTAAGGTGTTGATGGGACATGTCCCCAACTAACTCCAACTAATAAACTAATTAATCAGATAATAGGGAAATAATAATTCCCTCGAAGGATGAGGATTCACTGCTAACTCTGACTGCTGATATCTGGGATCTACTGTTGCTCTGGAGCTTGTGTCTCTAAACCTATGGTATAAGACACCATATCGCAAATGCGTTAGTACTTTGAATGTACTGGTATGTATGTGAGGTAGGCTAAATGCATAGAGTTCATATTCATAAACAAATATAATAATAGATTGACTATCATGAGCGTAAGAGTACATGCATGAGACATAAAAACTGACACTGATACCATGATAACATGATTACTGAATTTAAATACTGATAACTGATATAACTGATATCATAACTGATTGTATCTGACAGTCCTAAATCTGATAGAACTAGCTGAGTTTCGTACTGTATATGAATAAGGTAACGATCAAGAACAAGTATCCTCTTCCAAGGATAGATGACTTGTTTGATAAGTTGAAAGGTGCCAAGTTCTTTTCTAAGATAGATCTTCGGTCTGTGTACCATCAACTTAATATTAGGGATGTACATATCCCTAACATAGCTTTTACACTCGGTATAGGTGCTTTGAATTTTTTGTGATGTCATTTGGTTTAACTAATGCCCTAGCGGTATTTATTGACTTGATAATTAGGGTTTTCAGGTAGTTCCTGGATCTCTTCATCATTGTGTTTATTAATGATGTTCTGGTCTATTCCAATAGTGAGGTGGATCATGCTAATCACATCTGTATGGTATTACAGACCTTGAAGGAATAATAGTTGTATGCCAAGTTCTCCAAGTGTGTGTTTTGGTTGAATATTATGGCTTTTTTAGTCATTTTATTTCTAGTGAGGAGATCATGGTGGATCTACAAAAGGTGGTTATGGTTAAAAGGTGGCGTAGACCCATGACTCCAATTGATATTTGGAGCTTCTTGGGTTTGGCTGGATATTATCGGCGGTTTGTGGAAAGCTTATCGATGATAGCTACCCCTTTGACTAAGTTGACTCGGAAAAAGGTGAAGTTTTCTTGGTTGGATGATTGTGAAAGGAGTTTCAAGAAGCTTAAGGATAAGATAACTTCAGCTCTGATTTTGACATTGCCTGAGGCCAATGAGGGGTTTGTAGTTTATTGCAATGCATCTCGAGTAGGTGTTTGTTGCATCTTGATGCAACATGGAAAGGTGATTGCCTATGCTTCCAGGCAGTTGAAGGTACATGAAAAAAACTATCCTGCTCATGATTTGGAGCTATTGGCGGTGATTTTTGCTTTGAAAATCTGGCAACATTATTTGTATGGAGTAAACATAGAGATCTTTTTTAATCATAAGAGTCTACAGTATGTGTTCACTCTAAAGGAGCTTAATATCAGGAAGAAGAGATAGTTGGAGCTTTCAAGGACTATGATATGAGCCTTCACTATTACCCAGGTAAAGTTAATGTGGTTTCTGATACACTTAGCAGGTTATCCATGGGGATTTGGCTTATATTGGGGAAGGAAGGTGGGAATTGGTGAGGATATTCACTGGTTGTCCAATCTTAGAGTTCGTCTTTTGGAATCCAAGGATAATGGTGTGATAGTTTAGGAAGTGGTTAGGTAATCTTTTGGTGCAGCGATTAAGGAGAAGCAAGTGCTAGATTCTATCTTGATGGAAACCAAGAATGATATAGGTGGACAAAAGGTAATGGTATTTGAGATCAGTAGTGATGGTACTTTAGTGTACTAAGGGAGGTTGTGTGTTGCTGATGTCAATGGGTTGCGATAAAGAATTTTGGCTGAGGTACATAAATCGCACTATGTTGTTCATCTCGGTCTGATGAGGATGTATCATAATCTCAAAAAGATATATTAGCGAAATGGTATGAAAAGAGATGTGGCTGATTTTATAGACAAGTGCGCGGTGTGTCAAAAAGTTATAGTTGAGCATGTAAGACCTGGTCATTTATATCAAGAAACTAATTTGCCTGAATGAAAATGGGAGGTAATCAATATGAATTTTGTTATCGGTCTTCCTCGGTCTCAAAACCAATTTGATTCGGCATAGGTCATCATGGATAGGATGACAAAATCTTCTCACTTCTTGCCAGTGAAAACTACCTTTTCAACGAAGGACTATGCGAAGTCATATCTTTAAGAGATTGTGAAGCTACATGGGGTACCTATTCTGATTATCTCTGATCGTGGTATGCAGTTTTCAACTCATTTCTGGTGGTCTTTCAAGAAAGGGTTGGGTACTAAGGTGAGTCTGAGTACTATTTCTCATCCTCAGATGGATGGGCAAGTGGAAAGAACTATTCATACATTGGAGGATTACTTTGGGCTTGCCTGATTGATTATGGTGGCAATTGGGTTGATCATCTACCTTTGGTAGAGTTTTCTTACTACAATAGTTATCATTCTAGTATTGGTATGGCCCTTTTCAAGGCACTGTATGGTAGGAGGTGTAGATCTCCTATTGGGTGATTTAGGCTTGGTAAAGCTAATATGTTTGGTCCAAACTTGGTCTATCAGGCTATAGAGAAGGTGAAGGTGATTCGAGATAGGCTTAAGGCTGCCCAAAGTTGCCAAAAATCCTATGTGGATGTGAGGCGTAAGAGACTTGCAGTTTGAGGTTGGCGATAGGGTGTTTTTAAAGGTATCTCTTATGAAGGGAGTAATGTAGTTGGGTAAGAAGGGGAAGTTCAGTCCCCAATTTATTTGTCCTTTAGTAGTTCTGAGTAGAGTTAGGAATGTTGCTTATGAACTGGAGGTGCCTTCTTGATTGAGCTTGGTTCATCCGGTCTTTCATATTTCCATGTTGAGGAAGTGCATTGGTGATCCTTATTCGATCGTTCTTTTAGAGGGGTTTTCTATCTAAGAATCTCTATCTTATGAAGATGTCTCGGTTGAGATATTAGATAGGCAGGGTCATCAATTGCCAACCAAGGATATGGCTTCGATGAAGGTTTTATGGTAGAACCTTAAGGTGGAAAAAGTTACATGGGAAGTGTAGGAGGACATGAAGTCCAAGTATTCACATCTGTTTTCTGCTCCTAGGATTCGTGCGGAAGGTATGTGTTTTCAACACATCTTTATTTTTTAAGTTTGTTAATGGAAAGATTAATATCTTTGCCTCTTTGTTTTCAAACTTTGTTAAAGATTAGAAATATATTTGATAATGCAAATGACTCGTGTATTTGGTTACCCCTACCTTGTTCGTTATTCGGGGACGAATGTTACAAATGGGGGAGACTATAATACCCTAGGTTTTGACCCTTTGAAAATTTCCTGGATTTCTAGCTTTTGTCATGATATGACTATAGGGTACGAGTCGTACAGTAGGTTACAGTTGGTATGGTCCAGTTGTATGCTGACCAGTGTTCGTTGGTGGGATGAATTTTTGTTACTGGAATGGGTACGACTATGGGGTATGAGTCGTATTGGTGGATACATTTCATTTGGTTCATTCACTTAACCTTAGATTTTGTTACTTAGGTTTGATTTGAGTACGAGTGGCTCACTATGAACCGTAAGTCAGGGTACTGATAACGCTCAATCTACAGCTCTCGTTTGAGTGTAAAGCGGTCGTTAGCAAATATAGAACCCAACCTGGGTTGGGTATCGATCCCACAGGGAATAGCTTGGTCAACAAGTAAGCAAAATTAATAGACTTTTGGTGCAAGTCTCGTAAGAAGGGGGGATTGTAATAAGTAACCAAAGTAATGAAATAAAAGCTGAAAATAATAAAGTAAAAAGAGAAAGATTGTCACGTTGGTTGTAAACAATGAGAATTGAAGCGTTGGGGTTATGTCCACCTTCTGAGGTATACGTCTCTATTGGCTATGAGTGTGTAGAGTCTTGACATGCAATTGCTTATAGAGAATTGTAGTCGATGGTAAATCCAAGCGTCTCTCGACCTAAACAAGGACTATTTCACTTTAACTCTCTCGAGCTTAAAGTGTGTCTAGCGGTACGAATTCTCCAAGAGGTTAGTCCAGTTACGGCACTAGCTTTTTAATAGGAAAGGGTGTCCTACTACCTTGACATTATCTCTTTTCCAGACAAATAACCTTTCTCTCGAACAAGTTAAATGTTAGACTGGCGTTAGTCTATGCGTCTTCTTTTCTAGACAAGTAACCTTTCTCTCGAACAGGTTAGATGTTAGAATGGCGTGTTCTTATGTTTGAACCGCAAAGGATGTAGATTTAAGATGAAGAGAATAATGATATAAGCAATATACGTGTCTTGAACTCACAAGCTCATAGCAATAGATAGTAACTCATTCGGCTTCCATAACCCCAACTAAGAGATTTAGTTACCCATGAATGCGAAGGATATCACGTTTTGCATGGTGGATGGCGTGAATAGTAGGTGTTTGGCGTGTGGTTTTGGTGATTCCTTAGCAAGTAACGATTCTCTTGTTGTGGAATTTAAGAGTTGAATGTTTGTGGTGGAAGATGAGAGAGATGGAAGAAAATTAATAGTTTAAGAATGAATTTCTTGAATTTAGGGAGGAGTTGCCTCCACTAAGGGAGGACTTGATTAAAATCTCTAGCATGATAGGGTATTTATAATACTCCTATCCTACTCCTACTAAGCTAATGAAATAAATAACCAAATCCTACTAAACTAAGGAAATACTTAACCCATTTGTACTAGGTTAATGTAACATTCTCCTAATCCAAATAAACTAATGAAATACATAACCCAATTGTACTAGGTTAATGTATCATTGTCAAAATCCAGCTTTGTGTCTGTAAGTCCCCAAAGTCTTCAGAAATGCTGTTTTAGTCCTGGACAGATTTTCCATGCAGTCCCCAAAGTATTCAGAAATGCTGTTTTTGCCCGGGACAGATTTTCCATGCAGCAGATTTGGTCCTTTAGGCGTCCAGCTCCTTTCTACTTCGTTTGTGAGCTTTCTTTTGCGTCAAGTAAGCCATAAAATGCTGTATTTTGCATCATTTATACCTGAAACTTTACTAATCATGTTCGTTAGCTCATTTATAGGAAAAAGGACTAAAAGTGCATGAAATATATAATTTGTTCTCAAAACTAGGCTAAAATATGGGCAAAATATATTGATATAGGCGCGTAAATTCGCCTATCATCAACACCCCACACTTAGAGCTTTGTTCGTCCTCGAACAACATATCATGTCCTTCTAAGCATTGACTTAAGGTTTTTACAGAAACAACACAAAACATTCTTCAAGACAAGCACAACAATTATCAACGAAGAGTAGCTTTCCGATTATAAGTAGAAACAATTTAACCTCAAGCATAGACTCGTGATGGTGATCAACTGGCATGCAAACGTTAAGGTACATAGAATCATATACAACTATCCAAAGCTCATCAACCATGTGTGTCTCACAATATAGTACCCATAATCACTCACAAGTATAGCATATTTTTCAAACATGGGTATCAACATATCCTTGCTCTCACTCTCGCAAAGAATTCATATGTAGCGACTAGTGACCATAAGCTTGCCTTTAATGTAGTACTCTACTAAATGTCGGAATGTTAAGATTAGGATCAAGTAGGTCTTTTGATGGTTGTAATGTAGGCTAAGAGACGGGTAGGATCAGCTGTTTTGGCCAGAAATAGTGACTAGGTTCCTAAGCACTTTAATACATCACATTGTATCATTGACACTTTGTTCTTTCAACCTTTCTTCTTTCTGTTTTTCTACCACCCTTGTTCTCCTATTTTGTTTTTCCATTTTAAGCACAACTCACTTTTCAGCTTTATTTTCCTTTTTCTTTTCACAACATACCTCTTATGATAGCACTTTCTTTTTCATAACACATTCAAGCACCATTACAATTTAAAGCATCATACTCACCCAATTTCCTCTTATGTTGTCACATGACTTTTTCACTTTAAAGCACTTAGGAATTTGGATCAAATTATGGTCTTGAAAAAATGGATTAGGCTTACATACAAGGCTGTCAAGGAAATAGGCTAAAGGCTCAAAAGGGTTTAACTAGGATGATTTACATGGGTAGGAAAAACTGAAGGTAAACATGTATAGGTTGCCAAAGAAATGCCTAAATCATATCCTAAACTTACACTCCTTATTTTCGCTTTGCATACATACCAGGCAAGTTCTAGCATCAGCCACAAACATAGAATATACTATTAATCTCACACACACAAGGCACATGGTCGACTTGATTGGAAGTAATATAGACTCTTGACCCAACAAGTGAAGGAATTGAATCACACAATATCACATAATGAGTCACAACTAGAGCCTAAATGTCTCAATCGTCATAATTGTAGCACATACTCTTGTTATAATCTCATGCTGCCTATTAGAATAATCTCATGCAAAGCTAAGTTAAAAAAAAAAAAAATTACTACTAAAAAAATCTTTAACTAAAAAAATGAAACAAAATTAAAACAAAAGCAAACAAACATAGATGCGAGTAGAGAAGTATAGCATGCAATACCACCACCCCACACTTAGACGGGACACTGTCCTCAGTGGAAAATAAATACGAGGAACCTGGTCAGTCGGACTCCTCCTCTATGTCTGGGGTCATACCCCTTGCGTTGGGATCATCATAAGAGTCATCATCCTCATAAGTTCCGCATAAGTATCCCACTTAATTCCAAGCGTGAGTCGAGGTGTTTGCAGCGAGGAGGGTTCTCCTTGCTCCTTGCTCTTTTGGGAAGTGGTAGCCTTTTCCTTGCCTTGTCTTGCTTTCAGTTCCATTGTACCTGAGACTAGAAATAGTGTTAGTGGTAGCACAATCCCAATGGATACAATCTATACACAGGCAGTAGGGGTACCACCCCACACTTAGGTTGTTGGCACCAACTAGTGAGGTGAAAGTGATCGATTACTCAGAATTCATCGACATACATTTTAGGATTGTATTCCGACAAGAAAATCAGCAATGCATCACTTACTTGCAGCCATTGGACTACTTTCATGTTAGATATAACAACACTACTACATAGGGGTAACCACATGGAATAGTTATTCTTTCAATAAGCACAACCTCCTAAGTCGATAGGCACTATAATCTTATCCCGATGGCCGGGATAGTCTAACATGTAAGCATCCAAACAACACTCTTAAGCAATATTCATAGCCATATCTATTCAGCAAATATCATAACAATGCTATTAAAACCAATTTCAAGTCGGAAACAAGTCAAGAATTCCTTACGTATATGTTCACTCACATGATTATGTAACAACAATTCAAACACATGAACATCACCAACAATCTTATATGATTTAGCAATTTATAATAAGCATAGCAACGTAGTACTTACGATAAATAAATGAAGAATAAGAGAGTACTTACTTGCTTGAAGCTTGTGGAGACGGTGTTGTGAATTAGAAGAGCAAAAGAAGAAAATTTTGAGAAGATTTGGAAGGTTATGTGGCGCCTTTAGGGTGTTTTCTAATGTGGTTGTGTTGTAAAACTATGTCCCCTTTATATAGGAAGAGTATGGGTCGGGTTATGACCCATTTACAATCGGATTTGGGGACAAAATCACCACATATGCGGCGCATATCTCTTGGCATATCAATGGCATATGCGGCGCATTGTCCATGGCATAATGGGACATATGCGCCGCATATCCTATGGCATATATAGACATATGCGGCGCATATCCTATGGCATTTGGTCTCAGTATCTCAAATGCCATAGCATAGGCGGCGCATAGTCAAAAGCACACCTAGGAATAGGCGGCGCATAGTGTATTGCACACTAGATTCCGAGTCCTTAGGCTATAGAATAGGTTGTGCATCGTTCGTGGCCTATTTATACCAAGGCCTAGCCTTCCTCGAAGCCTATTATGACGTGAGAAAGGCTCACTTCATAGCCTTATGCATCACCATTCCTAACTTACCGACTTTACCATAAAATGCGACCAAATCGTCAATTGAAATCAATCTCCTCGTTGCATACTTCTTACACCTATTTTTGCTCAAAACCAAATGAAAACGATTAGTACGATGGGTTGCCTCCCATCTAGCGCCTTATTTATTGTCGTGGCTCGACGTAGTAGTCTCGAGTACTTAGACTTCGTCGAGATAAGTGATGGATCGTTTTCTGAAAGGATTTAGACGACAATGAGGCTTACCTGTGGTCATGCGATCTTTTTCGAGCTGGCTCATACGTTTCTCCGGATAGTCACCAATTATATCATCAATAGTCCAACTCATAGCTCTCTTGTATCTCCTCAGAGCAGAGATGAGAGCTTCTACGTGTTGTTCACTTAAATCATCTGCTCTCTCAGGAAGTATATTTCTACTTTCCAGGAACACATACTTTAGATAATCGGGAAGCTCTTGCGATTCTAGCATTGGTGGCTCGTCAAAGGGAGTATTCGTTGTTGGTCGATTCTTGAGTTCACAATCTGGTTTCTTAGGAGTATAAGACTCTATTTCTGTTAGAGCACTCATAAGTTCTTCATAACCTTCATTATCTTCATGCTCAACTTTCAGTAGCACAACAGACAATGGCTCAACAGTAGGTTGTTTCTCTATAGATAATGCTTTCGTATCCTCATAATGAACATCAGCTACAGATGACTCATTCATATCGCTGGGCTGCTTCATTGTTTTCATATATCAAACCGTACCACTTCGTCAACCACTTGCTTGCCTTTTTCTGAAGTTTCCAGCACCTTACCACTTCTGGTAGTTATGGCCATGCATGACCCATCATTCCTTGGGTTTTGCACAGTATCGCTAGGTAAAGTGCCAGCCTTTCTTTGATTAAATGCTGCTGAAAGTTGGCTCAATTGCTGCTCTATTTGCTTGATAGAAGTGGAATGAGAATCAACTAGTTTCTTCATGGAGGACAAATCATCAATCACCTCCTTAACTCCTGCGCTCGTTGCTTCCACTCCTTTCAATAACTTAGCCATCATGTCTTCCATACTCCCAGAATTAGATATGGTGGTATCACGTCTGCCAGGGGGAACGTACAAACCACTCTTTTCATTATATTTCTTCCAACTACCTTGGTCTTTGTTTCCAGATTTATCATAATGGTTCCGACCTTGGTTTCCTTGGGAATTCCCACGGAAACCCCTCTGATTGTTCAAGTAGTTGGCCTCCTCTTTAGAATCAGACTCGTCTCTTCCTTTTAGCGCTACAGCTTTCACTTTTTCGGTCTTCCCTGATAATAAGTGCTTGGTAAGAAGATCCATCTCCATTTTCATGTGAGCCATGTCTTGGTCACGATCTTCTTGTCTTCGCCTCTGCTCTGCAGTCATGCCAAAAGATACAGTAGAGCTTGCTACCTCAGAATCCCTGGTATGCCAAGCTCTACTTTGCTTCGTCATCCGATCTAGCATATTGCTTGCCTGCACAAAGGTTAGGTTCATAAATGATCCACCTGCCGCATTATCAACCACTGGCTTAGTCACCGAATTCAAAGCTCTGTATAATATCTCCATCAAGTGGACATTGGTCATATGATGGTTTGGGCATCGCATTAGCTTCGTCTTGAACCTCTCCCATATTTCGTGGAGAGCTTCAGAGGGAAGCTGACGAAAGTTGCTGATTTCATCTCTCAATTGTGCTTTTTTGGATGGCGGAAAGAATCTTTCTAGGAAAGCGTCTTTCAATTGCCTCCAATGAGTAATAGAATCAGGAGTCAGCCCATTCAACCACATAGTTGCCTCCCCAGACAGAGACAATGGAAATAGACGTAATCGAATTGCATTCTGTCCAACTCCAGGATTGTCGAATGACTTGCATGTAGAAATAAAGTTGATCAGATGCATATTCGGATCATCGCCTGCTAGTCCATCAAATAATCCCTTGAGTTGCAAAAGCTGAATCATGGCGCTAGTGATATTGAACTTTGCTCCCGGTGCTAAGGGAGGAAGAATAATAGCTCCTGTGGAACCAGCTTCGTCAAGATCATCTTCATCATCATCGAACAGCATTGGTACAGTTCGACGTTCAGGCCTATATCTTGCTTGACGATCTCTTCTCTGCATGGGTTCCGCCATCTCAGCAGTATGTCGTGAGTTTAGTAGCGCTTCATCGCCCAGATCCTCATCGTCAGGATTTGTTGCTCGCCTACGATTATCAATATTCTGTTGATGCACTTGAGCAGTCATCCTTTCAATTTCACGTTGTGCCTCCATTGATGCACTGGATAAACCTAAATAAAACAAAAACAACAACTAAAAGTAAAAGTACGAGAATCTTTGACCAAAGGGTCTAGTAATTATCACGAACTTGATTGACACTAGTATTCCCCGGCAACGGCGCCAATTTTTGATAACGCTCAATCTACAGCTCTCGTTTGAGTGTAAAGCGGTCGTTAGCAAATATAGAACCCAACCTGGGTTGGGTATCGATCCCACAGGGAATAGCTTGGTCAACAAGTAAGCAAAATTAATAGACTTTTGGTGCAAGTCTCATAAGAAGGGGGGATTGTAATAAGTAACCAAAGTAATGAAATAAAAGCTGAAAATAATAAAGTAAAAAGAGAAAGATTGTCACGTTGGTTGTAAACAATGAGAATTGAAGCGTTGGGGTTATGTCCACCTTCTGAGGTATACGTCTCTATTGGCTATGAGTGTGTAGAGTCTTGACATGCAATTGCTTATAGAGAATTGTAGTCGATGGTAAATCCAAGCGTCTCTCGACCTAAACAAGGACTATTTCACTTTAACTCTCTCGAGCTTAAAGTGTGTCTAGCGGTACGAATTCTCCAAGAGGTTAGTCCAGTTACGGCACTAGCTTTTTAATAGGAAAGGGTGTCCTACTACCTTGACATTATCTCTTTTCCAGACAAATAACCTTTCTCTCGAACAAGTTAAATGTTAGACTGGCGTTAGTCTATGCGTCTTCTTTTCTAGACAAGTAACCTTTCTCTCGAACAGGTTAGATGTTAGAATGGCGTGTTCTTATGTTTGAACCGCAAAGGATGTAGATTTAAGATGAAGAGAATAATGATATAAGCAATATACGTGTCTTGAACTCACAAGCTCATAGCAATAGATAGTAACTCATTCGGCTTCCATAACCCCAACTAAGAGATTTAGTTACCCATGAATGCGAAGGATATCACGTTTTGCATGGTGGATGGCGTGAATAGTAGGTGTTTGGCGTGTGGTTTTGGTGATTCCTTAGCAAGTAACGATTCTCTTGTTGTGGAATTTAAGAGTTGAATGTTTGTGGTGGAAGATGAGAGAGATGGAAGAAAATTAATAGTTTAAGAATGAATTTCTTGAATTTAGGGAGGAGTTGCCTCCACTAAGGGAGGACTTGATTAAAATCTCTAGCATGATAGGGTATTTATAATACTCCTATCCTACTCCTACTAAGCTAATGAAATAAATAACCAAATCCTACTAAACTAAGGAAATACTTAACCCATTTGTACTAGGTTAATGTAACATTCTCCTAATCCAAATAAACTAATGAAATACATAACCCAATTGTACTAGGTTAATGTATCATTGTCAAAATCCAGCTTTGTGTCTGTAAGTCCCCAAAGTCTTCAGAAATGCTGTTTTAGTCCTGGACAGATTTTCCATGCAGTCCCCAAAGTATTCAGAAATGCTGTTTTTGCCCGGGACAGATTTTCCATGCAGCAGATTTGGTCCTTTAGGCGTCCAGCTCCTTTCTACTTCGTTTGTGAGCTTTCTTTTGCGTCAAGTAAGCCATAAAATGCTGTATTTTGCATCATTTATACCTGAAACTTTACTAATCATGTTCGTTAGCTCATTTATAGGAAAAAGGACTAAAAGTGCATGAAATATATAATTTGTTCTCAAAACTAGGCTAAAATATGGGCAAAATATATTGATATAGGCGCGTAAATTCGCCTATCATCAGGTACGAGTCATATCATGGACTCGTATGAGGGACAGTATTCAATCCTCTTAGGATTCTATTATGCCAGGGGTACGGATTGTAGGTACCAGTCGTACACTTGAATATGACTTGGGTTTGGGTGTTTCGTAACTTTGATAATGTTAGGTCTACTGGGGAAAGCCTATGGTATGAGAGACGGGTTCCACTCAAATAGGTTGGTTATGACTTATAAGGGTCAGTCATACCCTATGACCAAAATTTAATGCGGTTTAACTGAGGGTAATTTGGACATTTCCCCACTTATCCTAATAAGGTCCCATGACTTATATTTCACTTGGTATGTTGTTTTACCTATTATTCAATTCTTATAACACTTAGAAAATACTTTTAAATCCTCTAGAGTTCTTGGGCAAGGAAAGCAAGGGTTTCATCTCAAGGATTGGGTTGGGGATTATCTTGGTGATTTATCTCCCTCATCATCTTGGTTTAAGTCATGTTCACTTCCCTTATTGTTAGGTCCAAATAAATGCATGGTTTTATACAATGTTTGCATAAATTGAATGTAGTATTGTTTTGGGTTTTAAAATATGATTTGGGGGTTTTGTTTATAAATGCTTGGTTATGGTTTTCCTATGTTTTAATTATGTTTTTAAATGCTTTAATAGTAGTTTTGGATGATTGCATTGTATGGGAATGGTTATTGGCAATTAGAATTGGTTTTAGAAATACTATACCCCCAATGTGTTTGATAAAATAAGCAATGCTTTCACTTAATATTGGTTTTTCAAATGGAACTTGTGCATGGTTTAAACTCGGTAATGGAACCCTAAATGATATGAATAGCTTAAATGGTTTGGCTTAGTAAGCATACTTTTGGGGTATATGGAAATTTCCAAAATTAATTGGATAATATTATCTATGGGTATATGGGAATCCCTTGATCTCAAAAAGGTTTGGCTAAGGACAATACTTACAAGTTATAGTCAGTATGACGATACCACTACTAATAGCGTTGGTTAATAATATATGGATAAAGGTTTGGTTTTTTGGTAATGGTTTTAATTGGGCTCAAAGAGGGATGTGTAGAAAAGTCATGGAAGGTGGAGGTCCGGGGGAGGGGGTACCTACACTAGAAACTCATATTTATCGATATGAGGTTGGTCCAAGCGACCGTGTGCATGATGTCACACTTTGTAGTTTGGGGGATGTACTGGTTATCCTAGTTTCTTTTCTTCGGTCATGCGACTTCACGCACTGGGGCCCTTTCAGCAAGGGGAGCTAAACCCATATAGTTCATGGGTGGTTTAGGATGGCAAAGATACACAACCCAGGTAAAGTTTTTAAATGACATGCTAAACCCAGTTCCTTTTCCCAGCATGATTATATATATATGTATGGTTGTATCCATTATGAATGGTATTACTTGGCTTCATAAATGACATTATTTTATCCTTGTCCTGAGTTAATTCTAGCGTTAACCCATTAACCCATCTTCGAGTGGTTTAATCCCCACGCGATGCAAGAACCGACCATTCTACTCCCACGTAGCTTTCGGACATTCAGGGGGTCAGTTTTGGATTAAAGTGGAGAGTTTTCTTCTATTCGTAAGGCTCTATTTCATAGATGTTATTTCTTACTTTGATTTATTTATGGATATTGGTTTTGGCTATAGTTGGGGCTATGTCCCAACCATATTTTGGGATTCTTTTGGTTAGAGGGTTTTGTGGATTTATTATGGGTTGGTATGGGTCGGATCAGTATTGGTGTCAGCTTTAATATTGGTATTGGTATTGTGATTGACATCATTGGACAAAATTTCTCACTGTTCCATCATATTTCATTTTAGGATTATTTAATTATTAATTAAACTTATTTGGTTATGGTTGGATCTAAAGTGATTTGACTTGGTATGGTTGGACGGTTGGTATGGGATGGTCGGACTCGATTGGGTTGGTCTTGGTAATAGACCTATCCCAGAGTCTGTAATCTATTTAGTTACACTATCTTGTTATATGTTCGAAATTCAGCCAATTCATGATAGGGGTTTAGTGGTCGGGTTGGGTAATAGAGGTGGTCTCCAGTCTCGGTCGGACTTGGAATGCCCTTTACGACAAAGTCCCGCGTCGGGTCGTGTCATTTTCTATTTTATTCATGAAATTTCCAAGGTTATCAAGAATAAAATATTGGTAGAACCAATTTAATACCACCTAATAACACGGAGGTTGGGTATTTCAAAACTAGAGTATTATCTTAGAAAAAATGTGGAAGAAAAACTAAGAAAACAAACTGGAAATACTAAACAAGAATTAAAAAGATAGAGTTTGACAAAATCCTTGTAACAACGAATTAGTTATAAATAAACCAAACGCCTTTACTTGAGATATTAATCAAGTACGAATCTTGATCACTTCGTGAGTAACATTAGACCATAATTAATAAGAGTACTAATCACCTTATAAGAATACTAAGAAATAATCAAAGATATCAAACAAAGAAGTTATCTTACCACTTTAAACTATGAACTAGTTAGGTTGAAAGATAAATCTTGAAGTAATCTGCCACAAAAGTTCAAGAACTCTGAATACATTAATATTCTTCAAAAACTGATTTACAATAGAACAAAACACACCTTTATATAGTAGTAAAGAAAGGGTTGGTCAAAGATAACAATAAACAAAAATGATACTTCCTAGGTCCTTGAAGTTGTAATACCTAGGTGTTTGGACTCTGAAATTTTGAAAGTGTTGACAACACTGCCATGACACGACTTAGGTGATGAGTCGTATCACTCATAACAATTATAGCATTGGACTCGTTGTCTCACCAGTGAGTTTCCCAAGATTTTCTTTTTTGATCACGAGCAAACATCATGAGTCGTTACATCAAACAACAAGTCATGATGCGTGACTCATTGTTATAACAACGAAGGGCAAGGATTTGGATCTCTAGGTCACGAGTTCGGCCAATGACTCGTGGTTAGTTGTTACCTGAGTTGTGACAACTAGAATTAGTTTTCCTGCATGTTTTAATTAAGGTTAATTTGGTCTTTATCTTTCTTGATACTTTTCCCATGATTTAAAAGCATACTAAGGACCCCCTTTTCCATCTGTTATCAAATAAAAAACATACTCCTTCTCTCTAAATTCCAAGTAAAGAGAAAATTAGGGTTTATAAGAAATTCAACCCAGGGCTTCAAACTTTGGATTTTCATCCAATTCTTTGGTATTTCAGGCAAATCTCTCATCCCTAACTTGAATTTTATACTATGACATATGTTGTAATCATTGTTCATGTAATCTAATTATTGGGTTTGGTATTGGGTTAAGAGGTTTTGATGATTATCACTTGAATTATATTTCCCATGGTTTAAATGCTTTATGCATACTTAAATTGTTGGTATTTGGAACTAAATGGGTGTACTATTGTGAAATTTGGAATGGGGAACATGGGTTTCCCTAAATTGATGGATTTTGTTTGGGAATGGCATTAACTTCAACCCACCCGCATGATTTTTGGTTTTAAATATGGAATTTACATGATTTAACTCACTTCTGAAAACTATTGCATTACATTAATGGACAAATGAATAAAAATGGATTTGAAAGGCCTTCTTGGCCATGGTTTTAGATTTTTAAAGGAACTTGGGAGTCAGTTGGTTAATTGGAATGGATTGGCCTGATTATACAAGCTTGCAAACATAATTGGTATGACGATACCAAGTGGTATATACCTTAAAATAATATTCCTTGGTTTATGGTTGAGTATATGTGCATTATGAATTTGATTTTGGCTTAAAGGGGGTTGTGCGACTCACTATGAAGATGGATGTCCCGGAGGGAACAATACTAGAAACAACATTTGCTGGGCATAGGGGTTTGTATGATCGTGTGCTTGGTTCATAAATTTTAATCTTGGGATAGATAGAGACATGGTGTCTTTTTCCCTCCTTCATAGTTCCTTGGTTTGTGTGGTTTACATGCCCTGGGGCCCTTTCTATTGGGGGACCTAAACCCATATAGCAAGTGGTTTCCCTTAGGACGGATAGAGCTACAGAGTCTAGGTTAATAGTTTTTAAACTCTTATGTTCTTGACCCTTTACCCTATTCCAACATCTTATATATGTATATATGAATGTGTGCATGTGGTTTTGGCTTATTTTGGACATGGCATTATTTTATCACTTTTTTTGAGTTACATACCAATGCTTATCCCACAGACCATCCCTGGACACTACATCATTTTATGATGTAGGGTCTGAAGGGTTTTCTATTACTCCTGTGCAGTGTTAGGTGGTGTGGTATGTCGATTGATTTGCTGTGAAGTGGTGAGACTAGATATTTTGAAAAGCCCTGCTATTTCCTTAAGTTTCTTTTTTAGATTTTTGGGAATTATTACTTTTCTTTGTCATGGTCGGTGGCATGTCCTGACCAAGTTTGGTATTCTGGTTTTGGAGGCTTTCCTGAAAAAATATGGGTTGGATTGTTGGTTTTGGATTCTTAGAACTTTATTTGATATATTTATCTTTTATTTCTATATTTATTGGCTTACGCTTTATTATTATTGTGCTCTTGAGGTTAGGCTAAGGGGGTGGTCTCCGATCCATGGTGGGGCTTGAGATACCCGTCATGACTAGTCCGATTCGGGTCTTGACAACCTTGGTATATTTGCCCGGTTCAGGATCATTTGGTAGCCACAAAGATGTGTCGAGTAGAGTACCTTTTATGGGTGTGTAGTATGCCACACTTATCAGGGGGAGGCTATGAGGCATCTAGGAATGTTTTCCTATTTTTAAATTTCTCAACAACAACAACAATAACATACCTAGTGTATTCCCACATAGTGGGGTCTGGGAAGGGTAGAGTGTACGCAGACCATACCACTACCTCAGGTGAAGTAGAGAGGCTATTTTCGATATACCCTTGACTTAGAATCAATAACAGTATAACAAACACAAAAGATAAGTTCAAAATAAACTAACACCACTAGCAACAAGATAATACTACCACCACAAGATAAAAATAAGAACTATCTAACCTAAATCATACACATCACAATGCACCACAAATAAAAAACTACAGACACAAAAGAGTTCTCCGTTATTGTTACAGACGCACTCCCACCCCCTAACCCTCTACCCTAATCTTCATCCTCCAAACCTTCCTGTCAAGGGTCATTTCCTTTGTAATTTGTAACTTCTCCATATCATGCCTAATGACCTCTCTTCAATATTTATATGGTCTACCTCTACCCTGCATAAAACCATCCATAGCTAGAGTCTCACACCTCTGCACTGGAGCATCAGAGCCTATCCATATGACGTGCCTAAACCAATATAACCTTACTTCTCACATCTTATCCTCTACCGATGCAACTCCCACCTTCTCCCAAATAATCTTATTCCTTACTCTATATTTCTTGGTATGTCCACACATCCATCGCAATATTCGCATCTCTGCCACCTTCAACTTTTGAATGTGGGAGTTATTAACTAGCCAACATTTCTCTCCATACAATATAGCCAGCCGGACTGCTACTTTATAGAACTTACCATTAAGCTTTCGGGGCACCTTCTTATCAATTTCGCAAATGATAAATAATTTGAGACAAATATTTTTTAAAAATTATGAAAATTAATTTAAGACAAAACGAGTAAAAAAAATATATATATGATAATAAGAAGTGTGAGAATTTGTAGTAAGTTTTGATAGTTTAGTGATAAGTGATAACAATGCACATCGAATATGAACAAATATACTAAAGTATTGAGAGAGATATGTGTTTCAATTTTGTTTGGTATATGATATACAGTATATCTAAATAGTGTTGAAACTTTCCTAACTCCTGACTTCCTCACATCTAAGATTATGCCTCCCCAAAGATCTGATGTTTGTTGGAACTCTACTGGACCCTCTATCCTACTTGAGGACAATGTAGAGGGGACTCATCCTATATATGTAGTGAAGACTTGATCTAGGGTCCCCACTCCTAATTTTACTACTCCACATGGGGTTTCACCAGGCCCTACTAGTTCTCCTTGAGTTTTCTAGGATGGTAATACTTCTAATCAACTCCCTCAGGGAAATATATATAATGCGGAGTTTTATTAGTCTATTGATATGCTTGCTCAGTTGATGACATCAAAATCACGTCAGTCTAATTGTGCTGGTTTTGTTTGCTGGTTTTGTTTCTCATTCATCTGAGGTCTCTCGGGCTGGATAGTGTATGAGGTTAAATCCCCCAACCTTTACAGGCTCTAAGGTTGAGGAGAATCTGAAGGGGTTTATTAATGAGATAGAGAAAATCTTAGGGTGATGCATGCTACTAATTTGGAGGGTGTGGAGGTTGCTGCCTATCATTTAAAAGATATTGCTTACTTGTGGTATGAGGAATGGGAAACAATTAGGGGTAATGATGATGAAAAGGCAGTATGGCATAACTTTTTAGGTGCTTTTCTTGATCACTTCTTTCCTAAAGTTTAGAATAAAGCTAAGGCTAAAGAGTTTGTAAACCTGAAGTAGGGTAACATGAAGGTGAAGGATTATAATTTGAAGTTCCATCAGTTATCTCGCTATGCTCCTGAACTAGTGTCGAGTATGAGGTCCTGAATGGGGAAGTTTGTTTTTGGGTTATGAAATGGTATTAGAATACAAGGCTGTGATGTTGAATAATGATATGGACATCTCCAAGCAAGTAGTTTATATATAGTAGGTGGAAGATAAAAAGAAGAGGCAAATAGAGATAGGAGAGGCATACCAAGAAGTTTGGGTATTCCAAACTGGGTGTAGGTCATCAAAACATTAAGAGAGATGATAAGAAGTGGACTAAGAAAAAGAATTAGGGAAATTTGTATTCCTCTGTTAGTGATCCTTATCCTAAGACTTCCAGTGATCGTCGTGTTCAGACTAGCAGTGGTCCTAAGGCACAGGGTGCCCAGTCTCAGGCTATTATATCTCAATCAGCCCCACCTAGTCCTCCTTGTTGATTTTGTCTGCAACTTCACTGTGGGTATTATGAGGGTACAGGAACTTGTGTTTCAATTATGGTCAACCTAAACTTATTCAGAGAAATTGCCTTATGGACAAGGTGGCCATTGGAGATACCAAGATTTCAGCCGCTATTTCTTCAGCTCCGGTATCTAAAGGCTCCACTTCAGGTACCAGCACTGATCGAAATTGAATTTATTCACTTACTACCTATTAGGAATCTAAGGCATCACCTGACATTGTCACTAGTATGTTAGTTCTTTTCTTTCATGATGTTTAGTATTTGCTTTATCTAGGTTCTAGCCTTTCTTATATGATCCCTCATGTCACTGCATACTTTGGTTTTGGTACTAAAAATATTTTCAACCCTTTTTATATGTCTACTCTTAATGGATTTGATAGAGCTTGATATGGTGGATTTCAATGTTATCTTTAGGATGGATTGGCTTTATTCATGCTATTGATCTCTAGATTATAGGACCCAAAAGGTTAGTTTCCATTTCCCTAATAAACCGGTGATTGAATGAGAAGGGAGTTCCTTAGTACCTATAGGGAGGTTTATTTCCTATCTTAGAGATTAGAAATTATGTCTAAAGGATGTCTGTATCGTCTAATTCAGGTTAAGGATTCTACTTTTGAGAGTTATTCTTTGCAATTTATTCTTGTGCTTATGAATTTCCTAAAGTGATCCTCGATGACCTTCCTAGAATTCCTCCCAATAGGGAAATACGTTTTGGGATTGATTTTATTCGAGATACCCATCCTATTTCCATTCCTCCTTATAGGATGTCTCCAACTGAACTAAAGGAACTTAAGGAGCAATTTAAGGATCTTTTTGATAAGGATTTCATCCATCCTAGTGTTTCTTCATGAAATGCTCCCATCTTTTTGTGGGAAAGAAAGATGGGTCTCTTTAAATGTGTATAGATTATCGGCAGTTGAATAAGGTTACAGTGAAATATATGTACACTATTCCTAGGATTAATAATATTTTTGATCAGCTTCAGGATGCTAGGTGTTTCTCTAAGATTGATCTTCGTTCGGGCTATCATTAGTTGAAAATTAGGGAGGTTGATATTCCCAAGATTGCTTTTCAAACCCGGGATGGTCACTATAGGTTTTTGGTTATGTCATTTGGGTTGGCTAATTCGCCAGTTGTTTTTATGGATCTTATGAATTGGTCTTTAGGCAATTTCTAGATTTAATTTCTATTATCTTTATTGATAACATCTTGTTTACTCTAAGATTAAGAAGGATCATGCCAATCACCTTTGAATTATGTTGTAGACTATTAAGGATCAGATGACTTTTCTTGCATGAGGGGATAATATGGATTCATAAAAAGTTGAGATAGTTATGAAGTGGACTAGACCCACGACTCTAATTGACATTAGGAGCTTCTTGGGCTTGTCTAGGTATTATAGGAGGTTTGTGGAGAGTTTCTCTTTTATTGCTACTCCATTGACAAAGTTGACTCAGAAAAAGGTTAAGGTTTTGTGGTCCAATGCTCCCAAGGGTAGTTTTGAGAAGATGAAGGACAAGTTGACTTTTGCACCAATTTTGACCCTACTCGAGGGTACTGAGTGGTTTGTTGTACATTGTGATACAATATGTGTGAGACTAGGTTGTGTTTTGATGTAGCATAGTAAGGTAGTAGCCTGTACTTATAGGCAGCTTAAGGTTCATGAGAGGAATTACCTGACTCATGATCTAGAGTTGGCGTTGTGGTCTTTTCTTTAAAGATATAGCACCATTATTTATTTTGGGTGCATGTGGATATTTATTCGGATCATAAGAGCTTATAGTATGTGTTTACACAAAAAGAATTAAATCTCAGGCAGAAGCAGTGGTTTGAATTGCTTAAGGATTATGATATGAGTCTTTACTACCATCAAGGTAAAGCTAATATGATTGTTGATGCTCTTAGTAAGTTGTCTATTAGGAGATTATCTCATGTGGATAAGGAGAAAAGAGGACTAGTGAAGGATATTCATAGGCTAGCTAACTCGGAAGTCTGTCTTTTGGACTCTGAGAATGGAAGTGTGATTGTTCAAGAAGTGGTTAAATGATCTCTTGGTGCTGAGTTAAAGGATAATCAGGCATTAGATCCTATACTTATGCAGATTAGTGATGATATGGTTCAGCAAAAAGTTATGGTTTTTTAGATCGGGGGAGATGGCATCTTAAGGTATCAAGGTAGGTTGTGTGTGCTTGATATTGATGGGATGCAAAAAAGGTTTTTGACTGAGACTTATGAGTCTTGGTATACAGTTCATCCGGGTTCAACTAAGATATATCATAACTTAAAGGAAATTTACTGGTGGAATAATATGAACAGAGATATATTGAATTTTGTGGCTAAGTGTATGGTTTGTCAGCAGGTTAAGGTTGAACACTTGAGGCCTGGTGGCATGTCTCAAGAGATAGAGTTTCCTATGTAAAGGTAGGAGATGATTAATATGGATTTTGTTATGGGTCTTTCACGGTTTTAGAATTTGTATTGATTTTATTTAGGTCAGTGTGGATAGGATGATTGAGTCTACTCACTTCTTGCCTGTGCGTACTAACTACTCAGGAGAGGATTATGCTAAGTTGTTCATTCAGGAGATAGTTAAGTTGCATGGATCTTTAGTGTCCATCATTTCAGACTGAGTTATGCAGTTTTCTACTCAGCTTTGGCATTTGCTTCAAAAAGGTTTGGGTACTCAGGTGAACCTTCGCATCGCTTTCTACCCTCAAATGGATGAACAAGCGGAGTAGACTTTTTAGACTTTAGAGTATATTCCCAGGGCCTGTGTGATTCGTTTTAAAGGGATTTAGGTTGATCATTTTCCTCTTATTGAGTTCACTTACAACAAAAGTTATCATTCTAGCAATGAAATGACCCCTTTGGATGCTCTTTATGGTGGGAGATGTAGGTCTCCTATTCGGTGGTTGGAGGTTGGTGAGAGTAGGTTGTTTGGTCATGACTTGGTTCACCAAGCTATGGAGAAAGTAAAAGTGATTACGAAAAGACTTAAGGACAGAGTCACCAAAAGTTTTATGCAGATGTGATATGAAAGGAGTTTGAGTTTGAAGTTAGTGATTAGGTGTTCTTGAAAGTGTCTTCTATGAAAAGATTCATGAGATTTAGAAAGAAGTGGAAGCTCAGTCCCTGTTATATTGTCCCATATTAAATCATGACGAGAATTGGAAATGTTGCATATGAGTTGGATTTGCCAATGAGTATCGATTCTATTCATCTTATTTTCTATGTGTCTATGCTGAAAAAATGTGTGGGTGATCCTTCTTTGATAGTGCCTGTTGAGGATGTTGCTGTGATAGATTCCTTGTCTTATGAGGAAGTTCCAATTGAGATATTGGATAGAAAAGTTCATATATTAAGGACTAAGGATGTAGCTTCAGTAAACGTGCTTTGGAGGAATCAAAAGGTGGAAAAAGTTACACGGGAAGTAGAAGAAGATATGAGGGCCATGTATCCATTCTTGTTCCTAACTTTGTATTCCAATGCTTGAGGTATGAGTTTCATTTCTCTCTTGCTTCATTTTGAATTATTTTTGGGTTTTGGTTTCATTCCTTTCGTTATCGTACCAAGGGTGCCCTAACTTCTCATTCGGGAATGAATGATATTGTTGGGGTGGGGCGTATAATGTAATACCTCGGATTTTTGGACTCTCAAATTTCTGAAGTGTGGACAACATTGCCATTACTATGACTCAGGCGATGAGTCATTATCACTTATCACAAGTTGTAGTGTGGGACTCGTTGTTTTACCAGTGAGTTTCCAAGGATTTTCTTCTTTGATCACTACTCGATGTCATGAGTCATGATGAGTGACTCATTTTCATAATAGTGGATGGCCAGGATTTTGATTGCTAGTTCACGAGTCCAGGCAATGACTTATGGTCAGTCATTACCTGAGTTATGACGATTGAAATCAATTTTCCTGATCATTTTAACTAAGGTTATTTTGGTATTTTCCTCCCTTGACACTTTACCCTTGACTTAAAAACATACTAAGGACCTCTTTTTCCATCAGTTATCAAATAAAAAATATCTCTCCTTTCTAAATCCCAAGTCAAGAAAAAACTAGAGTTTACAAGGAATTCAACACCCATGTTTCAAACATCAAATTTTCTTCCAAATCTTTGGTATTTCAGACATGTCTCATATCCTTAACTTGAATTTTAGGCAATAGCATGTGTTGTAATTATTGTTCATGTGATTTAATTATTGGGTTTGAAATTGGGTTAAGGGGTTTTGATGATTATCACTGGAATTATATTTCCCATGGTTTAAATGTCTTGTGTATACTTAAGTTGATAATTTTTGGGATTGAATGGGTATATTATTGCGGAATTTGTAATGGGGATCATGGGTTTCCCCAAATTGATAGATTTTGTCTTGGTAATGGCATTAACCTCAACTCACCCACATGATTTTGGTTTTAAAAGTGGAATTTGCATGATTTAAATCACTTTTGAAAACTATTGCATTACATTAATGGAAAAATAGATTAAAACAGATTTTAAAGGTCGTGGTAGCCATGGTTTCGAATTTTTAAAGGAATTTGGAAGTCAATTGGATAATTGGAATAGATTGGCATGATTGCACAAGCTTGCAAGCATAATTTGTATGATGATACCAAGTGGTATCTGCCTTAAAATAAGACTCCTTGGTTTATGGTCAAGAATATGTGCAAAATGAATTTAATTTATACTTAAAGGGGGTTGTGTAGCTTATCATGAAGGTGGAGGTCCTGGGGGATCAATACTGGAAACTACGTCTGCCAGTGTAGGGGTCTATATGACTGTGTACTTGGTTCACATATTTTATTTTTGGGATGTCTAGAGCCTTGATTTCTTTAATCCTCCTTCGAATTTCCTCGGTTCATATGACTAACACGTCCGTGGGACCTTTCAACAATTGGAGCTGAACCCATATATCCCTTAGGATGGATAGAGCTACAACAGCTAGGTTAATGGTTTTACACTCTCATGTTCGTTACCCTTTACCCTATCACAACATCATATATTTTTATATATGAATGTGTGCATGTGGTTTTAGTTGATTTTGGATATGGCATTATTTTATCACTTTCCTTGAGTTACATTCTAGTGCTTGTTTCACTGACTGTCCTTGGACACTACATTGCTTTATAATGTATGGCCCGAATGGTTTTCCGTTACTCCTGCGTAGCGTTAGGTGGTATGGTACATCAGTTATTTTTCTGTGAAGTGGTGAGCCTCCATCTTTTGAAAGCCCTGCCATTTTCTTAGGTTTCTTTTCAGATTTTTGGGAATTGTGACAATTCTTTGTCATGGTTGGGGGCATATACCGACCTAGTTTGGTATTCTAGTTTTAGAGGATTTCATGGACAAGTGTGGGTTGGATTGTTGGTTTTGGATCCTTTGAACTTTCATTTAAGATATTTATCTTTTATTTCTATCTTTATTAGCTTCCATTTTATTATTATTGTGCTCGTGAGGTTAGGCTAAGGGGGTGGTCTCCAGTCCATGGTGAGGCTAGTGATACCCGTCACGACTACGCCCTGGTTAGGATCATGACAAAAGTCTACCACACAATTATCCTATGAAGTCAACATTGAAAAATACTATTAATGGCATAAAAGGTTGCCATATACAAAGTCCTAGGAAGTCAACATAGAATTAGACTACTATTAAACGTAGGTTCTACAAACTAATTAAAAGAAGATTAATTATGGGCTGCTGCATTTTTGGGGCAGATTTGGGCCCAATTCCACCTCATCTTGGACTTTAATTTTGGCCTCCAAATAGATGTAAGTTTTGGTAATGTATTATTCATTGGGTTGGAGCTCTTTTTCTATCACAAGGCCCTTTAATATTTAAATGCAACCCATTAAAATGACTTGATATGCTCAATCCTTAAATGATATTGAGGTTTTATGGATGTTATCACCTCATCATGACCTTTATAGGAAATATTTAAAGAAATATCTTTTCCCAAACCATAAACTCCAAGTCTCAAACTCTCTAATTAGCATAGCTGTTACAGTCTTTCACCCAAGTTGTATGAGGAAAAAATTCTTCCAATATACAATTCAAAGGCAAACCCCACCCCAATAGTAAGGGTTTGGCTTAGGTCAACGAAAACAATAAAGATACAATTCATCCTACTCTAAGCCATATGTACCTCTCTTGAATTAATTGTATCCTATCCATAGAGTCAAGCAACAAGTTAATACCGCACGGTCTAACCTCAAACGTATCAAACCTACATATCAGAGACCTACACACCCTACCATACAATGACTCAAATAGATTTATCTGAATACATGAATGGTAGCTATATTGTACGCAAAATCTATAAAAATCAAGAATTGGTCCCACTAACCCGTGAAATCAATGACACATGCTTGAAGCATACCCTCCAAAACCTGATTTTTTTGTGAAAACTAACTATCAATCTATGGGTGAAATCTATACTAAGATCCATTGAAACCTAATTTTTACCGTCCATGACTAAGTTTGCTTATAAGTTTCTTCGATTTTAAATAAAATACAACATTTATTTTATCTGGATGAAAGACTTTTCAAAAATATTTACCTAGGTAATTTTTGTCATTTTAAGTGACGATTATATAATATTGTATTCATATATATGAAATCATATAATTTTGTTACTGAAATAATTAGTGTATGAAAAATCAATTTTAATTAAGAACATTTTCAAAAAATTAATTCAAACGAGTAAATCATGATTTTAAATACATTCTCTGTCGTTAAAACAAGTTATTTGGAAAATAATTGTTTAATTTTATCAAACCAAGAAACTCGATATTAAATTGATTATTAATTTAACCAAAAATTAATTTGGCCGTAATTGAAATCAAATTGACAATAATTGCAACACAATGGGCCAATTGATTTTTAATTTGGCAAAATATCAAATAAATTTTGCTAGATCCTAACTTAATTGGGGTTATCTAAAGATAACCCCAAAACCCTAATTCTACCCTTACCCAACTCAAAACAACAACTTCACCAAATTATCTAGTCTGCCACTCCAGTCCACTTCAGCAACCCGAACCTAGCCCAAGTAAGCTTATAACTTCATTCTTCTTGACCCAATAGAACAACATCAATAACTCAAACAAAGCTACCACAAAAAGTACTAAAAAATGCAACACTCAATATAAACAACAATGTCAACAGACCTAACATCAACACCAACAATACTCGAACAAAAGCAACCTGATTCCAATATAATCCAATGACAACAACCATGTCAGCTAAACCAAATAACACCTCATTCAAGAAAACTGTTGAACACCTAAACACCCATAGAATTTTGGACTAATTTCGTCCAAATTTGTATTAAATTAGTAGAATACGTGGCTATTACCTTAATCCCAAAGAATTTTTATTAAAATTGAAAAATCTAAAATTGATTCCCCCTAAAACCCCATCAAATCTGCAAAAATATTCTAAGAATTTCCATTTGTTCCCTTCCCTTTCATCGACGGTACGATAGGACGATAACCCATCTCTCATCATCCATTTGTCGAGATTAATCCTTAGCTGTAAGATTTGGGTTTTTACCTAAAATCTCACATCGATGGAAATCAGATTTTGACCCTTAAGTTTCCTTCTATAAATAGCTCACTATAGAGCTGAAAATGTCATGTCTTAGAGGTGAAAAGAAGCCTTTGAGAAAAAGTTTTAAAAACCTTAAAGTATTTTTGAGAAAAGGACAAATCCAATTAAGATTTCCCTTAGTTTGTTTTTTAATGTTTCTAGTTTTTGGTGGTGGCAAGATAATCCCTAAGAAGTCTCAAAGTTCTATTTTACTGCCCCCCAAAAAAGTAAAAACACCTTTCCATTTTAGTTTGTTGTTCTTATTCATCATCATTATCATTATCATCATCATCATCTTCTTCTTCGTATTAGCAACTTTATAATCATAATCGTAGCTGGTGAGATTATTTGATGCAAAATGATTTTGAAAGACAAAGGTTTATTTTGATGAAGATAATGGATGAAGTATTGAGTTGATTTCATTTTTTCTGATTCTTATTTTTTAGTCCCTTAAGTTAACTATCGTATTTTAATGTTGTTGGTTAGTTTTAATCCATTGTTGTATGAATCAATGTTGTTGTGGTGCTATTTTAAGCCTGAATATTGTTGTTTCAAGTTCGAATTTTACTGTTGTACTGCCTATGTTTTGTTTTCTTTACTATGGCATTTGTTGTGTCGAGCATTTGAATTTTTCAAGTATCACACATTTGAGTTGGATCTTGTATGATCATCTTTAAAATCAGTTGATAACATGTTGATAATGTATTCACCTTGATCTAACTTTTGCTCCTAAAGCATAAAACTCTTAAGAGTTTTGCAAGGGTATTTCCATAGAAGCGGTTGTTTTTAGTTTCTATGATATAAAAAGGCCCATTGAATGATGCTTTATTGCATTATTGTTTTTATCCCTTTGGATATATTAAAAATTTTCATTTCTTTGGTGTTGAATTTCTTTTTGCTTTAATACGCTGGCATGAATATTGGATATAGTTGCCTTATTAAATGCTACTCGCAAGGTCCTTTTGGTTTCTTCATATCAAAGGAATCAATAAATCGGCATGCCTAATTTGTTTGGTTTCTAGTGTCGATCGCCCCGGGACCTCCACCTTCCATAGCTTTGCTAAACAACCCCCTTTAAACCCATATTAAAATTATTTAAACATTCTCAACCATTTACCAAGGAGTACTTTAATTAGGCATTAACCGTTGGTATCGTCATACCAAAATTAAAGATTGCAAGTCCATTACCTTATGCCATATAAACTATTAAATCAAATTAGACTCCACCATTTCCAATTAAACCAAAACCATTTTAAAATAAACCATGGACAAAGGCCTTTCCAAAAACATATGAAACCAACCAACTAAATCCTGTGTTTATGGAGTATATAGGGGTGGAAAGATAACCCAAATAGCCCTCTAGATGCGCCTTTTAATTTCTGTGAAAATTTCCCGAATTTGGTCCCTGGCGTGACCCACAGAAAAAGCGTTGCCACTTGTTTGCGACTTGGAAACTCACTGCGATGCGGTGGAATCACAGAGAGATGTTGAAAATTGACAAACGTCATTTTGGCTTATGGCGAGATGCACCACTGATTGAAATGACACTGCTGAAACTTGAAATCGCCATAACTTCTTCACCTGGTGTCCGTTTTAGGCGAACTTGATATGGACGGAAATCTTATTCAATTATGTACAATTTGGAGGGTATAAATCTGTTAAAATACCACCTATAAGCCAAGTTATGCTCATTAAAATATGGCCTATGGAAAATCACAAACGAAAATTTGGTGGATTCAAAATTTCTTAGCTTGGCTTACTCTAAGTGACTCTTATGAACATGATTAACACATAATAAGATCTATTATCACTATGATACTCATCCTAATTTATGTACACAAATATGAATCACAGGATATGAGGTTTCATGCGTAGAAATAATGGTTCATTTTCTAGCTTAGAAATATTTGAGTATTTGAGGTATTACAATATCTCCCCCTTGGGAGCATTCAACCTCGAATGAGACTGAGTAGGACGGGAGAAATAATAAACTGAAGTACGTACAAGACATACACTATTGATACATAATTTCTTAACTAAAATGACTGATTAGCTAAATAAATATCATACTGAACATACATATATGATGTATTGATAACTAATTCAGTATGATATGTATTCAGTTAATCAGTCATGTCAGTTACGACTGAGCATTATGATAGACTGAGTTTTCTCAAAATGAGAATGTATATCTGATGCATAACTGATAAGCTGAACCCATGCATATCTGATGCATAATTATATGACTGACACGATACATGAATACATCACAGAAACTACTGATAAGCTGATCACGCATATCTAACACGTGAATATATGGCTAAACAGGCTTCGGAATATGTGGCTGAACATGCAATGGTAAAGGTACAAAGTTTGAACTAAAAACTATGCATTGAACTGAATACAAAGTTTGGTACTAAAATCTGAACGTGGGAATGAGTAAACTCAAAGAACAATGTTACCTTGAACTAAAAAAATCGATGAGTCTGAGATTAATTACTCAATATGCATAAGCGGAAACATAAGAACATAATTGAGTTGGGAATGTGATACATGAATTGAACTGAGTCTGTAATGCATGATATGGATAGAGCATCGTATCATGGACTAAACTGAGCCATTGAGTACATGGCTTACTGCTGAGTTTTGGAGCTAGAGGGTAGGCTCATAAGTAAAACTTCCTCCAAGATAGATTCATCAAAGAAAATGACATGTTTAAATCATAAAAGTTTGGGGGATATGGTGTATCTCTCCCTTGGGACACTATGTCCCTTGAAGGATGCTGGACTGACTTTGCTGAGATATTGAAAAAGTTGAGCCGATGCACAAGGAACCTAGGGATGAAATTGTGACTGATTATTTGAGATCTGAAACTTAAGAGTAATGCACGAATGTATAGACATACTGACTTATCTGATTAACTAAGTAATTGGTAACTGAATGTTGGGTATGCAAGACTGAATTGTACTTAATCTGAATAGATGGGCTGAGGCCATAAAGTATTATGCATATGAGAAGGAACTGACCGAGTAATATAAGGTAACTGATCATGGATTTCATGGAAGCTATATTGTTTGAAAATGTAAGACCAAGCATATTACATGATTTTGAAATACTCCATAGATTGACCTATTGAAATACCTATAACTGAGTAACTGATAACTATACGTTATGGTCAAGCAAGTCTAAAACTAAACTAAATTTCTGAGATGAATACTTATCTAAAACTGACACTATAACTTGAGACTGTAACTGGGATCCATACTGTAACTAAATGGTGAGTCCTGATAACTGAATACTAAAATTGAGTTTTAGACTGATACTGAAGTGCTTAATTCTAAGACTGAACACTAATTACTGAGTACTAAGTACTGAGTACTGAACTGTAACTGAGATGGTAACTGAGTTGTGATAGTTGCACAATGAAGGCTAACATAAGTCAAGGCTCTGAATGTACACTCAGACTCTGAAATTTCCCAATTTCTAAGTACTACCTCTTGCTAGCCATTTACTTGCACATTTATCATGACATTCAAGCCTATATTTATAACTACACCCTCGTTTAAAGAAAGCATGCAACAACCTTTTTTTAATATGAATCATTCACTCTCTTATTTAAGCAACTACTCACCGCTAAACTACACTATTTTCACAAAGAGATCTCACTGAAGGGGTTAAGTTAGGAGGATCTGAAACATGAATAGACACTTAACTGAACTTGGCACTTAACTGAAGTCGGACGGATAGAATATAAATACCATGTGTGTACCAAAAGGTCTAAACTGAGGATATACATAATATAGTCTGAATTTAACTGATCAGTAAGGACGTAGCATGAGTCATGGAAGCTGAGTATATTGTAAAACATGATATTCATACATGAGTCATGAGATGCATGACCTAAATTTAGAGTTTCAGTTTTTGTGGGACATGACCTGTATTATTGAGGGAAATAAAATTGAACCCCTTATGCTGGGAACTGAAATTGTATATGATTCTATGAAAAACATGTGAATATAAGCTAGGTTCATGGAAATAATTCATACTGCAGGGTAAACTGAGACCCCTTATACTGGGAACAAGAACCGTACATGATTTACAAAAAAATGCATGAGCATGATTCGTGACCATAGAGTTGACACGCAAGGCCTTAGTGGATTTCGTGATAACTAAAGTACAAAACTCTGCACTAAGATAAAGATGGGTCGAGAATCATCTCCCCTTACTGCTTTTTATATATACTGGCACTACTACTGGAATTTGGGAGCCTGAAATGGGTCACCCAATCTATTATCTCCCTCTTGGCTTTAAGTCACATCATAAGTCTGTAAATACTTTACTAAAATCTGAACTGAACAGCAATCATCGTTACATACTTACACTCTGTTTGACATATGCTTTCCTTACTAAACACATCATCTGGTTCTATTTCTTGTTATACTACTAATATCACATCTACACCTTCAAGCCTAAAGTCATGTCAATAGACTTAAATTCTTGCTCGCACTGTTCAATCCTACTGATTAACTTTGGTAAAAATATCCCCATAATACATAATCTGTTCAACCTGGATCATGTTATCCCAACTCTAGGTCATATGCTATCATAGAATCTGGAGAAGGGATCTGATGACATATGAGTTCTCATGATCATGAATAAGAGTTGTACAACTGTAGAACATAACTGAACTGATGGGATACTTTTGATCTTGTGGGCAATCCCATAACTGATTGTAGGGTTTGTCTAAGAAAGCCCTATCCCTAAGACTCAATCTTCACTGCTTTTGTTACCTTAAAAGTAAGGTAAAGTTGACATGCGTGAAGCATGATGAGAATCTACAAGAGTTTCTTAAAGAACCTTCCTATAGCACGATCTAAGACATGAAAGAAGGGAAACTACTTCTAAAACATCTCATAGGCTCCTGCACATAAGTGTGGTGCACAATACACGCATGTACAAGACTCTACTAGATGCGGTTTTTTAGACTTCCTAGGACACTATTGAACCTTAGGCTCTGATACCAAGTTTGTAACAACCCAATTTTTTGAACCGGAATGATACATGGTGCTTATGACCCCAAAGGACCACAAGCTAACCCATGACTGATATCTGCACCTGTATACTGTATAAAAGATTGAAAAATATGGAAACATGAAATAAAAGGCCATAAGTTTCAAAATGGATAAATATCTGATAAGAACAATGTCTAAAAGCGGTATAACAATACCAAAATAAATCTAAAATAACTGTCTGACATGCTATAGTGTGAAAGCCTTTAAATTATGAGAATAAGGAGTTGATGGGACATATGCCCAACTAAATCAAACTATTGAAATGATCTGAAAACTAAAATAATAATGTAATCATTATGTCCACAAAGGATGAGGACTTACTGCTAACTCTAATTGCTAAACTGGGATGCTACTTGTTCTCTGAAGCTCGTGCTTCTAAACCTATAGTATGAGACACCATAGCACAAATGCGTCATTACTTTGAATGTACTCGTATGCAAGTGAGGTAGGCTGAATACAAATGGTTCATATGCATGAACAATACTAGCTGTCCGACTAACATGAACATAAGTATACATGCATGACTACATAACTGTAACTGAGATCGTGATAGGACTGAGTACTGAGTTCTACTATTGAGTTTACTGATATAGACATCTTTGTCACTGATGAATGAGAAAGAATAATACTATATTACTGAATACTGAGGGACTGATACTATGTTACGGATACATAAACAACTATGTCTGATAGTTCTGATTATGAAGAACTGGTTAGGTTGACTACATCTAATAGTCCTAAAGTTGAATACTTATAACATAAGTTTTGATAACTAATAGGACTTATAACATGAGTTCTGAGAACTGATATAATTGATAACATGAGTGACTATATCTAACAGTCCTGAATCTGATGGAACTAGCTGAGTTCCGTACTGTATCTGAATTGACTATATCTGGTAGTCCTAAAATCTGTAGAACTATCTTAGTTCTTTTATTGAGACTGATACTGTATCTAAGACTATGGGAAGTAGTTATCGAACCAACATGCCTCAAATATGCTATAATAGATGAGCTGGGGTCTAATCTGTGCCCTGATTGGAAGGGTGTCAATACCACGCCATTGGTAAGGAAAATATGTGAGTGTAAGGAAAATATGTGAGTAACCCTCATAGCACAGTTAACTCTAATGAGAGTAGGGAAGGCCTCATATATGTAATACCTCGAGAAATTTTTTATTGAAATTTTGTGCGTAAACGTGTTGCATTATATCTTCTAGAATGAATTATAAATTTTTCATATGGGATATCTTAGATTATGACCCACCATTTCATAGATTATCAAATAAGCTTTCCAACAATATTTGGATCATCCAAAACGGACACTCGAGCGACGAGTTATGAGCATTCCGATTGAACTGTGAATAGTAGTGAACAGTAAAACGTGCAGGAAAAAGTACTGAGGCCTGACGTATTTTTGCTCCAACTTTAAACGATCATAACTCATTGTACATAATGATCTGGGTGATCTACTATATATCAACGAAAATCTCTTTGAGTCATCTTTCCAATGAAATTGGTTTCATCCAATTTGTCTATCAGAGAAAAAAAGTTATGGTCGATCTACTTTAGCCATCAAAAGCAAATTTTAGGTCAACTTCAAATGATCATAACTCCTCATACACAATGATCTGGGTGAGATACTATATATCAATGGAAATATATGAGAGTCCTCTTTCTAATAAAATTGGTTTCATCCAATTGGGATATTGGAGTAAAATATTATGGTTGAGCTACTTCAAACTATTAAAACAGTCCACCAAAGAACAAATTTGAGAATTATTTGATTTTTAGGGGCGTTTTAGTCATTCCCCCTGACTCAAAATCCATCCAATCCAATATTAAAGCCTATTAAAAGTATTATATGTTATATTTCATCAAATTCCCTCAAAAAGAAAACCCTAAGCTCCTACATCCAACTTCAAGAACCTCCAAAGTTCACCATTAATTCTGCAAATTTATTCCAGATTCCAAGTTCCTAGTTCAAGAACTCCAAGAACCATCATTCAAAGGCACGATTAACATCTCAAAAATGAGTATCGATCTAAAGTTTATCATTCAAGGTATGTGAGATTTTTCAACAAGAACTCTCTTTTGTTCTTGTGTCCAAAAGTAATTTTCTTTACAAAGGCATGATTTTTATTTAATTTTTATGAATTTGAAGCATGAACCCATATCTTATGATGATTATTATGATTTCTTGATGTTTATGATTTTGAAAGATGAATTTACATATGTGGAGATATAGAGATGAATCTTGAACGATATTTATCATTATTTTGATATTTGAGTCGTGAATCCCCATTGGTCTTAAGGGAGTTTTTTTGAACTCGAGTGTTAAAGAAATCCACAATGTGGTTGATTTTAATAGATGGGAAGCATGATGGCTCCCGATGTATATTTATATATTACTGAAATTATTTTGTTTTGGATTGTCTTTGAAATGATCTGAGTTAAGCCTGGGAGTAATCTTTAGCACCGAGTAGGAGGTATAAAGCGACCTTACTTCTCTAGAACTACGTGCCCCCATAGGAGTGAGCCTGAGGCTGATTTATATAGTGATCACTAGTTTGTGTGGATTTGATATCGATAGTCCTACTCCGATGGCAAGGATAGGATGGCTCTCCCCAATGTAGGTTATACGTTGGACTCCACGTAGCTCATATGGTTTAATTCGGTTATAGGATCTCCCAGTATGTGTGTGTTTTCTTGTGTCTATGGTGAATGGTGAAGTGATTTGAAAGTGGAATTATGAAAGTTATTCTTTTGAAAGATTTAAATGATATTTACATTATGAGAATTGATATTCTTGATGAACTGAAACTGACTGACAAATTATATTATGACTCACATGTGTTATTGTACTTATTTCATCCTCTCATAATTATGATGATTTTTTTCGAGCTATGTGAGTCTTTCATACATCCTGCATATTTCTTATAAATATTTATGATGATGATGTTTATACAACTGCATACACCCCCATATACTCGGTTCCTTTCCATGGTACTGACCCACATCTTTGAATGTGGGTTGCATTTTCTCGGAATGTAGGTTTAGGTGCTCAGTTCCAGGTTCAACAATGATTCTTCAGGCACACTGTTCTACATCCTTTGTTGTGGTGAGTCCTCATGTTCTGAGGATGTGATGTCTGATGTTGGTTTCATGGAATTGTTTACATTTGATAACTGAGTATGAGTCAGTTGGGGCATGTCTCAATGGCTCACTGGTTTTATTGATTTTCTTAGAGGCTTGTCAGACTAGTATAGATGTTGTGAGTTGACTAGTAAGTCGTATTTTATTATCGTTTTGAAATTCTTTTATTTTTGGATGATGATTACTCTGTTGATATTTGAGGGTTATTTATGGAAACCCCATTGATTTGTGTTGAACTGAATGAAGATGGCTCAAAGGGTTAGCTTGGGGATACTCGTAGCCTCAAGCACCATGTAACGCTCCGGGACCCATTTTCCGGGGCATTACAAACTTGGTATCAGAGCCTAACATTTTAAGGTGTCCTAGGGAGTTTGACAAGCCACATTAAGTAGAGTCTTGATAATTGGTGTGTAGCACGCCACATTTATGAGCAAGAGGCCATAAGACATTTTAGGAAAAAGTGTGACTCTTTCTTTCAGAAGTCTATCGTGCTTAAAGTGTCTCTCTCTTCTATTGATTCGTGTTCTCTTCTTTCAGAAATATGCCTCCACGTCGAGCGAGAAGAAATAATAATGGTCAGCAACCTCAACCCACTGACCCATTAATTAAAACGTGTCTCATGCTGAATTTTAGGCAGCCTTTTAGGCGCTAGCCTAAACTGTTACTGCAAATGTTCAGGCCAACCCGACCCCTGCTCCATAGCAGTAGGGAGGTGATTCAGCTGCTGCCAAGATCCGTGACTTCATGCAGATGAATCCGCCAGAATTCTATGGGTCCAAATCTTATGAGGATCTACGATTATTTTTAGAGGAGGTGCAGAAAATTACTCAGGTAATGTAGGTATTTGAGGAACATAGTGTGGAGTTGGCTGCGTATAGGTTGAAAGACCTTGCTTATGACTGGGTTGTTTCTTGGAGGAAAGGTAGAGGTGAGGGACCTGTCCCTACAACTTGGCAAGAGTTCCAGGATGCATTCCTGGATAATTTTTTCCCTTTAGAGATGAGGGATACAAAGGTGGAAGAGTTTATGAACCTGCGACAGGGCTTTATGATTGTTAGGGAGTATTGTGTAAAGTTTAATTAGTTGGCCACGTATGCTCCTGACTTAGTGGCTAATAATCGAGCTAGTATGAATAAGTTTGTGATTGGAGTGTCTAGTTATGTGGTTAAGGAGTGTAGGTCTGCTATGCTGAATATTGAGATGAATCTTTCTAGGCTAATGACTCATGCCCAATAGATTGAGGAAGACAAGATTAAGGAGAGAGATAGAATGAGAGGGAATAAGAGAGCTAGGTCCGAGTAGCACGGAAAGGGTAAAACTAGATTGCAAGGAGGGAGTCGCCCTCAGTATCAGGATCGTTCATCTATGCCAACACCATCATTTGCTAGTGTTCCTGTGCCTAGAGATAGGTAGGAGCAAGGTAGAAGGTCATATGCATCCAGGTCCTAGTACAGTGCTGGCAGTAAGCCAAATTATCCCTTGTGTCCTAAGTGTGGTAGGGCTCATTCGGGTGAGTGTTGGGGTGAGAAGAGGGGTTGTTTCTGGTGTGGTTACATGGGTCACAGAATTACAGATTGTCCACAGGATGGACAAGGGCATCGCGACTATTGCCCTTAGACCCAGACTCAAGACTGTTAGTGCTCCAGTTCAAGCAACTCGCCCAGCCCCAGCTCAGGGCTCCTCTTCTAGCAATGCTGGAGGGAAGCGCCAGAATAGATTCTATGCTTTACCGTCCTGCCAGGAACAGGAGGCCTCTCCCAATTTTGTTACTGGTATGCTTTGTATATTTCAATTTGATGTGTATGCTTTGTTGGATCCTGGATCCAGTTTCTCATATGTTACACCTTTGATTGCTGTGAATTTTGAAATGAGTCATGAGATTATCCCTAAGCCTATCCTATTTTCTACCCCAGTGGGTGATTCGATTGTTGCCCAAAAATTGTATAAAAAGTGTCCTGTTACCATTATTCATAGAGTCTTGTTGGCTAATCTGATTGAGTTAGACATAGTAGATTTTGATGTGATTCTGGGTATGGACTGGCTGTATTCTTCTTATGCCTCTATTGATTGTCGGACCCGAGTGGTCAAGTTTCAGTTTCCGGGTGCATCCGTGATTGAGTGGTCTGGGAATTCTATGTCACCCAAGAGTCATTTTATCTCTTACCTCAAAGTTGAAAGCTTATTTCTAAGAGGTGTATTTACCATTTGGTTAGAGTCAAAGACACTAAGTTTGAGACTCCAAATCTCCAGTCTGTTAACGTCGTCAAAGAGTTTTCTAATGTCTTTCTGGATGATCTCCCAGGGATACCTCCTGATAGAGAGATAGAGTTTGGGATTGATCTTCTTCCCGATACTCAACCCATTTCTATTCCTCCTTACCGTATGGCCCTTGCAGAACTTAAGGAGTTGAAAGAGCAACTCAAAGGTCTTCTAGATAAGGGTTTCATAAGGCCCAGTGTTTCTCCTTGGGGTGCTCCTGTGTTTTTTGTGAGAAAGAAAGATGGCTCTTTGCGTATGTGCATTAATTACCACCAATTGAATAAAGTGACCACAAAAAATAAGTACCCCCTTCCGAGAATAGATGGTTTGTTTGACCAATTGCAAGGTGCAAGTTATTTCTCAAAGATAGACCTTCGTTCCGGCTATCATCAACTCAAAGTTAGGGAGTGTGACATCCCAAAAACTGCTTTCCGAACTTTTTATGGCCATTTTGAGTTTCTTGTTATATCTTTTAGGTTGACTAATGCCCCAACAACTTTCATGGACCTCATGAATCGAGTGTTCAGACCATATCTGGATATATTTGTCATAGTGTTCATTGATGATATACTGGTGTACTCCCGTAGTTGGTATGAACATTCTGATCATCTCCGAACTTCTTGCAAACCCTTAGAGATCACAAGTTATTTCCCAAGTTCAGTAAGTGTGAGTTTTGGCTAAGGTCAGTTGCTTTTCTAGGTCATATCATTTCTTCCGAGGGTATTAGAGTTGATCCCCAAAAGACCGAAGCTATTAGAAATTGGCCTAGACCTATTTCTCCGACTGATATCCAAAGTTTCTTGGGTTTAGCTATCTATTACCGCTATTTTGTTGAGGGTTTCTCTTCTATAGCGTCTCCTATGACTCGGTTCACCCCAAAAAAAGTGAAGTTCTTCTGGTTCAAATCTTGTGAGAAGAGTTTTCAGGAGTGGAAGACTCGACTCACTTCAGCCCCTGTTTTGACTTTGCCTGATGGTGTTGATGGTTTTGTGGTGTACTGTGATACTTCGAGAGTTGGGTTGGGTTGCGTATTGATGCAGAAGGGTAAGATGATAGCTTATGCTTCTAGACAGTTGAAAGCCCATGAGAAACATTACCCCACCCATGACCTTGAGTTGGCTGCTGTTTTGTTTGCTTTGAAAACCTGGAGACACTATTTGTATGGTGTCCATGTTGATGTTTTCACTAATCATAAGAGTCTGCAGTATGTGTTTACCCAGAGAGAATTGAATCTTAGGTAGAGACGATGGTTAGAATTGTTAAAAGACTATGATATGAGTGTGTTGTACCATCCAGGAAAGGCCAATGTTATGGCGGATGCCCTAAGTAGAGTGTCCATGGGTAGTGTTTCGCATGTGATAGAAGGTAAGAAAGAGTTGGCTCGTGATGTCCATCGTTTGACTAGATTGAGGGTTAGGTTGTTTGACTTTGCTGAAGCTAGTATAGGGGTTCAGAGTACTTCCAAATCTTCCTTGGTTTCGGAAGTGAAGGAAAAAAAATACTTAGATGCTAGTTTGGTCAGACTGAAGGAGTCAGTGAAGGACCAAAAAATAGAGGTTTTCTCCCAAGGGGGAGATGGTGTGTTGAGATTGCAGGGTATATTGTGTGTCCCAAATGTTGATGATATAAGATAGAGGATTATGGCTGAAACATATGGGTCGCGATAATCTATTCATCCTTGTGCCACCAAGATATACCGAGACTTGCGGGAAATATATTGGTGGAGTAGCATGGAGAAAGATATAGCAGCATTTGTAGCTAAGTGTGCCACATGCCAACAGGTTAAGGGTAAACACCAAAGATCTGGTGGTATGATGCAAGAGTTTAGTATTCCCACCTGGAAGTGGGAAGAGATAAATATGAACTTCGTGATTGGTTTACCTCCTTCCCGACGCCATCATGATTCCATTTAGGTTGTGGTTGATAGGTTGACTAAGTTTGCTCATTTCTTGCCTGTTCATACTTCATATATTGCTGAGGATTACGCTAGATTGTATATCCGAGAGCTAGTCAGACTGCATGGAGTTCCCTTGTCTATCATTTCGGATAGGGGTACTCAGTTCATTTCGCAATTTTGGAAAGCTTTTCAGAAGGGTTTTGGTACCCAAGTGCTTTTGAGTTCTTCTTTTCATCTGTAGACCGATGGTCAGGCTGAGCGGACCATCCAGACCTTAGAGGATATGTTGAGAGCTTGTGCACTTGACTTTAAGGGAAGTTGGGATGATCACTTACCATTGATAGAGTTTGATTACAATAACAGTTTTCACTCTAGTATTGGCATGGCCCCGTTTGAAGCCTTATGTGGAAGGAAGTGTAGATCACCCATAGGTTGGTTCGAGGTGGGTGAAGCATCTGTGAGTGGTCCTGATTCGGTATTTGAGGCTACGGAAAAAGTTAAGTTGATTAGGGAATGGTTGAAAACGACGCAGAGTCGTCAGAAGTCATATGCGGATGTTAGAAGGAGAGACCTTGAGTTTGAAGTTAGTGACCTAGTGTATCTAAAAATTTCACCCATGAGGGGGGTGAAGAGATTCGGAAAGGGGGGAAAGCTTAGTTTCCGTTATGTTGGTCCTTACAAAATTCTTAGCCATGTTGGTAAGGTATCTTATGAGGTCGAGTTGCCTTCTGAGTTGTCCTCTCTTCATCCAATATTCTATGTCTCCATGCTTAGAAAGCATATTAGCGATGCTGTGGTAGTGGATTCCTCTATGAGTGCTGACATTCAAGAAAATCTTTCTTTTGATGAGATTCCTGTTGAGATTCTTGATTTTAGTGTCCAAAGACTCAGGAACAAAGAAGTTCCGTTAGTCAAGGTGTTGTGGCGAAACCAATCTGTTGAGGCTGCAAGTTGGGAAGCTGAGGCGGATATTCGATCCAAGTACCCGCACCTATTTTCTGCAAACTCCGATCAAGCCGAAGGTACCGTTCTTTCCTAAATCATCCACTTTTGATAAAAGTTGCAGCAGTTCAGCTGTCAATTTTTATGTGTTCAGCTGTAGTTTCTTGAATTTATGCATTCTATGTTGCATTCGGAGTGAGAAACGATGTGGTGATGAGTCTAATGAATGGTCTCATCTGTATTCTCTGTTCCCTATCTAATCTTGGCATGTCTAGCGTCATTTAAGGACGAATGTTTCCAAGCGGGGATGATGTAATACCCCGGGAATATTTTCATTAAAATTTTGTGCATAAACGTATTGGGTTCTATCTTCTAGAATGAATTATAAATTTTTCATGCGGGATGACATAGATTAGACCCACCATTGCGTAGAGTATCGAACAAACTTTCCAATGATATGTGGATCATCCAAAACAGACACTCGAGCGACTAGTTATGAATATTTCGATCGAACCGTGAATATTAGTGAACAGTAAAATGTGCAGGAAAAGTACTGAGGCCTGGCGTATTTTTGCTCCAAATTTAAATGATCATAACTCCTTATACATAATGTTATGCGTGATCTACTATATATAAATGGAAAGCTCTGCGAGTCCTCTTTCCAATGAAGTTGGTTTCATCCAATTTGTCTATTGGAGCAAAAAGTTATGGTCGATCTACTTCAGCCTATCAAAAGAGAATTTTGTGGTCAACTTCAAATGATCATAACTCATCGTACACAATGATATGGGTGAGATACTATATATCAACAGAAAGATATGAGAGTCCTCTTTCTAATGAAATTGGTTTCATCCAATTTGGATATCGGAGTAAAACGTTATGGTATATCTACTTCAGACTACAAAACAGTCCACCAAAGGACAAATTTGAGAATTATTTGATTTTTAGGGGCGTTTTGGTAAATCCCCCTCACCCAAAATCCGTCCAAACCCTATATTAAAGCCTATTAGAAGCATTATATGTTATATTTCATCAAGTTCCCTCAAAAATAACATCCTAAGCTCCTACATCCAACTTCAAGAACCTCCAAAGTTCACCATTAATTCTGCAAATTTATTCAAGATTCCAAGTTCCTAGTTTAAGAACTCCAAGAACCATCATTCAAAGACACGATTAGCATCTCAAAAATGAGTATCGATCTATATTACATCATTCAAGGTATGTGGGGTTTTTCAACAAGAACTCTCTTTCGTTCTTGTGCCCAAAAGTAATTTTCTTTATAAAGGCATGATTTTTATTTGATTTTTACGAATTTGAAGCATGAACCCATATCTTATGATGATTATTATGAAATCTTGTTGTTTATGATTTCGAAAGATGAATTTACATTTGTGGAGATATAAAGCATAAATCTTGAACGATATTTATCATTATTTTGATATTTGAGTCATGAATCCTCATTGGAAATTGTGTTTTTTGAGAAAGTATGTGTTATAAGCATGTTGATGTTGAATATTTTGAGATATTTTGAATGATTTGACCTTTTGGTCTTAATGGAGTTGTTTTGAACTCGAGTGTGAAAGAAATCCACAACGTGGTTTATTTTGATAGATGGGAAGCATGATGGCTCCCGATGTATATTTATATATTATTGAAATTATTTTGTTGTGGATTGTCTTTGAAATGATCTGAGCTAAGTACGGGAGAAATCTTTAGCACCGAGTGGGAGGTATAAAACGACCTTACTTCCCTAGAACTACGTTCCCCCGTAGGAGTGAGCCTAAGGCTGATTTATATAGTGATAACTAATTTGTGTGGATTTGATATCGATAGTCCTACTCTGATGGTAAGGATAGGACGGCTCTCCCCAACGTGGGTTGTACATTGGACTCCATGTATCTCACATGGTTTATGTCGGCTATAGGATCTCCCAGTGTGTGTGTGTTTCCTTGTGTCTATGGTGAATGGTGAAGTGATTTGAAAGTGGAATTGTGAAAGTTATTCTTTCGAAAGATTTAAATGATATTTACATTATGAGAATTGATATTCTTGATGAACTGAAAGTGATTGACAAATTATATGATGACTCACATGTGTTATTGTACTTATTTCATCCTCTCCTAATTATGATGATTTCTTCGGTCTATGTGAGTTTTTCATACATCCTGCGTATTTCTTATAAATATTTATGATAATGATGTTTATACAACTGCATACACCCCCATATACTGAATTCCTTTCCATGGTACTGACCGACATCTTCGGATGTGGGCTGCATTTTCTCAGAATGTAGGTTTAGGTGCTCAGTTCCTGGTTCGACAGTGATTCTTCAGGCACGCTATTGTACATCCTCTATTGTGGTTAGTCCTCATGTTCCGAGAACGTGATGTCTGATGTTGGTTTCATATAATTGTTTACATTTGATAACTGAGTATGAGTCAGTTGGGGCATGTCTCAATGGCTCGCTGATTTTATTGATTTTCTTAGAGGCTTGTCAGACTAGTATAGATGTTGGGAGTTGACTAATAAGTCGTATTTTGTTATCATTCTGAAATTCTTTTATTCTTGGATGATGATTACTCTGTTGATATTTGAGGGTTATTTATGGAAACCCCGTTGATTTGTGTTGAACTGAATGAAAATGGCTCAAAGGGATAGCTTGGGGCTACTCGTAGCCTCAAGCATTGTGTGACGCTCCGGGACCCATTTTTTGGGGCGTTACAATATAATAGGTTAATCCACCTCATCTACCCTTATATAGGAGGCTACGATGTCTCAACCTATGCTGGCTACATAGTTCTGGAACACAAGGATTGCTTCTAAGAATCGCACCCTCGTATAATAGGTGAGTTCCCATCCTTTGGTTCACTCGGTGCTAATTCCTACTCTAATCTGAATTGACACTGAACTGATTAATTATGCTGAACTGATTAACTGAACTGATACTAATGGTATAGTTTAGCGAAGCTAAACTAAATTTACTGAGTTCCATTGACTGACGGAATGCTACTGAGATCTGAGGACTGACTGAGAGTACTGAGGTTACTGAGACTTACTAGGAATACTGAGTTTACTGAGATTACTGAGTATAGAGATCACTGAGATTACCAATCTACTGAGATTACCAATCTACTGAGATTATTGAGATTTCTGAGATTTTCTGAGTCACATGACTGACTGAGTTCTATTGATCATAGCTTGACTGAGAGTATCGTGAAAACATGACATAGCTCTTGGAACACAGCTAAATGTTCGGGTATAAGTACCCCTAGGACTCGATGGAAAGAAACTGATACAACATGACTTTCTTGAATACATGAGTGTCAATAATAATCCATAATACATGAACGAGGGATTTCATGAAGTACATAGTCATCATAATGTCTAACACATACTTTACATAACGATAACATGGAAACCATTTAAACATAAGAGAATGACAAACATGTAACATTTAGTTCTTATTGTAATAATTGGGGGATAATTCATGTGGTACTTCATAATCATGATCTTGTACATAACATGAAATGCATATAGACACACACTGTGAATCCATTCTTCAATCATCATGTACATTCCATTAACACATATATTGCACAACAACAACATGTGAGACCTTTGAACATATTAGACTAGCATGAATTTATCATATAGTTCATCCCTAAGCTATAATACATGATTTCTATCCTTCTAGGCATTTTATGAATCACCTTACATTCACAACTTTGGGCATAAGTATACTTATCAATTTAACAATCTTAAGCCACCCAAATTCATGGATTTTAACTAACATGCTCACATACTTCATGAAAATACATCAAGATACCAAATAACAACCATCAACATTAACATAATCATACCACAACATCATAATACTAATTCATGATTTTAAAACTTGATTCTTGAGCTCCATGGATGAAAGGTATCCATGGATAAAAACTACGCATACCTTAGATGGAAGATCCGTGAAAATGAACGGTGAAATCCTTTGAATCTTGAAGCTCCTATGAAAACCCTATGGAGTTCTTGAGAGAATTTTGAGAAAAACGATTATAATGTTGTTGGATTGGGGCTAAATCTCATGTTTATGGAATATATAGGGGTGGGAAGATGACCCAAATACTCCTCTAGATGTGTCTTTTAATTTCTCTGAAAATTTCCTGATTTGGGACCCTGGCGCGATGCGGAGATATCATGTTGCCACTTGTTTGTGACCTGGAAACTCACAGCGACACAGTGGAATCGCAGAGGGACACTGGAAATTGACAAACGTCATTTTGGCTTATGGCGCGACACGCCATTGACTGAAATGATGCTGCTGAAACTTTAAATCACCATAACTTCTTCACTTGGTGTTCGTTTTAGGTGAATTTGGTATCGATGGAAAGCTTATTCAATTCTCTACAATTTGGAGGGTATAAATCTGCCAAAATAACACCTATAAATTAGTTATGCTCGTTCAAAGATGACCTATGTGAAATCACACATCAAAACTTGATGGATTCAAAAGTTCTTAGCTCAGCTTACTCTAAGTGACTCTTATGAACATGATTAACACATCATAAGCTCTATTATCACTAGGATACTAATCCTAATTCATGTACTCAAATATGAATCTCAGGATAGGAGGTTTCATGCGTAGGAACAATGGTTCATTTTCTGGCTTAGAAATATATGGGGTATTACATATATGGAGTGGAATACGACACGACTAAGATATTCCATACTTTATATCCTATGATCATTGATAAAATATATCGGGCTCTTGAAAATTGTCAAAAGGGGTATTGTTTCTTCCAAGGATACAATCTTATTTTGCAATGGTGGATGATGAAGCATTTGTTGAAATATACTAGTGTAGAGATTACAGGACACTTAACAAGGTAGTTCTCTTGTTATCGCATAGTATTTGGTTGTCTCTAAGAATGTTTACATGGGATAAAACTCCAAAATTTTTGTTCAATACTTTTGGAGAATTAGGAGACGACAATGTCCAGTGGTTAATAAAATACTTTCATGTAGGAAAGTACACTATTTGAGGGAATGAATGGCCTTTTTTAGTACTTCCAAGCTGTAACACCTTGAGAGTACACTCTAGGCATCACACGGTGCTTACAGTTCTGAGGGACGACAAGCTAACCCATGAGCTAGTACCTGCAGTGAGCACTGAATAATAATATAATAAATATGAAATAGCAACTGAGTAGCCATAAGGTTTTTTCAACTGAATCAGTATTGAAACATGAATCTGAAGAAAATAACTATTTGAATCTGATAAAATATTGATAATCTAAATAACAACTGACATGTCTGAAAGCCTCTAAACTTAACGGAATACGAGTTGATGGGACAGGCCCCAACTAACTCCAACTAACTACTAAACTAAAAGTAGTAAACAAAATAATCTGTCCTTGAAATATGAGGACTCACCACTACTACTGCTGTGATCCTGAGAAGTCTAAGCGTGATACGGGAACTAAGCGTCCGAACCTATGATATGATACATCATAGCACAGAAGAAAAAGTATGCGATCAGTACTTTGAATGTACTGGTATGATAAATGAGTTAGGATAATATGTATGGTTTCATGAACATGGATAAATAATCGTCTGAATATATATGTATAACACAAGGTAATGAATAAAATGTATGGAATCTGGAGTTATTAAGAATATCTGAAATTTGTAAATACTGAGGATGTATAACCAAGCATGTAACATGAACTGAATAAAATCTATAAATTAAAATAACTGAAATAACTGATATCTATAAGGTTTGGTCAACCAACACTGAGACTGAGTGTCTGAACTGATTATTGGACTGAAACTGTAGCTGGTATTATCTAACCAACATGCACTAATTTAAGCTAATCGATCTCCAACCTGTAACCCCAGTTAGAAGGGTGTTAGTACCGTCCCATAGGTACTAATTATGGCTATGTGGATCTACTAAACTGGTATACTGTATGGTCCCGAAGGACTAAGGGTGTTATAATTAATCTGATAGGTGACCCCTGCGAGATAGTAAATGCTAAACGTAGGGGTGATTTCTCATACCCTACACTGAGTACGTTGTTCTGGAGTATAGGGATTGCTACTAATGACTCTGCCTATATGATGGGGAAGCGTCATCCCTGCACTCGCTCGGTGCTAAGTCCTACTACAAACCGAATTACATTGGATGCTAAACTGTTCTGAGTTTAACTGACTGATCTTGTAATGCTCATAATATATTCTGAAGTTATCCTGAAGATACTGAAACGAGACTAAGTAAACAACTATGATTTTTGGGTTTTCAATACCCCCAGGACTCAAAAGCAAAAATAGTTAACATGATACTTAAGATTAAAGGACATAACATGCAAGCCTCTATCAAATCTTGACTCTTGTAGGCCTTTTATCAAACACTTGTAGTTCATAGTTTATTCAAATCATGGGATTGTTATGGGACTTGTAGTAATAGCATGAATTCAATATGAATAGCACTAAATCATGATTTAATCCAATGAATGAAAACATTTAAACGTGGAAAACTGAATAACAACAATAATTTTATTTATACATGGTGTAAAATCATAGTTCATGGAGATTCATGGGTGAAATCATAATCTAAAATCAAAATAACTTGAAAGGATCATAATTTTTGTAATTTAAATAGGATACTTTGACTCCATGGGTGGAAGGAACCCATGGAAGAACATCTAACATACCTGGGTTAATGAATTTGAGAGGATTAATGGTGAGATTGCTTGAGATTTGAACTTGTATTTGAGAGCTGGGGTTTTAATGGAGAGAAATAAGCATATTGTGCTCAATTTCAAGATTGATCTTCTGTTTACACGGTTTGGGGGCTTGATGAAAGACAAGATTGCCCTTGAGATTTAAAATCCCATAACTAGAACACCGATTAAGGACTCACCGCAATGCGGTGAGTAGGTCATCACGATACGTACTGCGATACAGTGGAATCGCGATGACTCTCTGGATCATGAAAATTGCTGTTTTGGGGTTCACTACGATGTGGTGCAACCGCGTGACCATCTGGAAATTGACAAATGCCGAAATGGCCTTCATTGCGATACAATGACTTGCTCATTGCGATACTCACTGTGACACAACCTAATCGCGGTGAGCTACTATTTTTCCAATTCGAATACAGTCCAATCCCCGTTCGAAAATCTTGAAACTTATCCAAAATAAGATATTTTCTAGATTCTAAGTGTTACAAGTACGTACTAAGGGTTGGACAGAGATAGAAATGTTTGGGGTATTACACAAGCCTCAGGTAAAATCATCCTTATTTCTCTTTCAGAGTCCTTTGACAATTAAAAAAAGCAGTAAACACCAAAAACAGAGCCCATGGCTAGATAAACACCAAAAACAGAGCCCATGGCTAGATTCATCACTGTGTATGGAAAGGGTGAGATCCTACTCAAGGAGTTTATTATACGGGTTTATTATACGGGTGTGGAAGGAAAGAAAGACTAGAGAAATTTCTTTCAGTATCTAGTTTGAACCCGAGGTTTGTGATACTTATAAAGAATAGTTGAAGAAGAACCTTGTTGGAATGTTGGTCCCAGGTCAGAATGTGCCCACACAAATTGTTGATGTAGAATCAAAGCATAAGATTCGGCTTTACAGGCTTAAATATCCATTCCAAACAAGTGAGATTGCGCATTAGCAAAACACATGGAGTATTAATTAACCATACATTAATTTAAAGTAGAACCAAAGTGATCCAAACAAGAGGTGGATGATGCTTGGTGGTGTTTGATCCATTTGGATGATGCATGGTTTTCCAATTGATAGCATAGGGAGAATGGCCTATGAGACTATAGAAAAATCATGCGGGAGTCAGTTGATCACCAACCGATATCTCATATGTCAAGAGGTGGACAAAGCTAAGATGGCAAAGGACGATGAGGCCATCTTAGCTATCCCCCATGCGAGACTTTTTTTCTCATGTTATGCTCCCTTAACCTAGATATTGTATCCTTCCTTTGATAATTTATAGACATTTATGCCCTTTTTATATTTATGAAATTTTGGGAATAATGGATTGGTTTAAAAAGACATATACTTCCTTTAAATCCAATATTTATGAAATTTTGGGGACAATGGATTGGTTTTAAAAGACATATACTTCCTTCAAATCCATTAGGCCAACTCTCAGCTTAAAAGGGTGACCCAACTAGGTTGCACATTTATTATAATGTTGTTGTATGATATAAATATCTTATGTGTTTATGTGCATTTGTTTGAATGAAAGGTAAGTTAATCCACTATGGTCCATGGATTAATATACTTATGATGACTTTATTTGTTTATTTCTTGTCAAAATATCTTGCATTATTTGTCATCTATGGGATCTAACTCATTGAACTTTGAGTTATTTATTACTTAACTAAAAATAGAAACAATGTCATGTTGAAATAAGTTGGCTGAGCATCCTTACTTCACCCGATCAAAAGCTTAGAAAGCCCTATCCCCTAGCTATCATTCAAATATGATTGGAAATAATGAGGACAACACATTGACCATAAGGGACAATGTGATAGCAGAACAGAGCAAAATTATTGCCAAACTTGTGAGAAAGATGGAAATGAGGAGATGAATCACATTAGAGATTTGGCTAATTTAGCCATCATCGCCAGTGCTCCTGACCCAGGAGGGAATGGGTCTCTATTCTAAATTCCTTCTCTTACCTTCCCTATTTCTGGGAATCATTTAAGTAACATATATTTTGCCTCCGCATCCTAATGGCCCACAAACCCATCATCAATAACCCACCAGTTCATACTCTACTTGTCCAAAACACTAACAAAGATAACACCCCAAATGCTTACCATCCACAAAATCCATCCCTAACTCTACAAAATCCACCCCTAACTCTATAAAATCTCTCTCAAATTCCATTAAATCACTCAATTCCCCAAAATATTTACAACCTCCCAAAATTCATTCCTACCTACAACCCAACTTTCTCTCATCCTCAAAATCAAGCTACCATCCCAAATTCTTCTCACATCTGACTTGCACCTCCAACCACTTCCTATGTTTTCATATCCCCTAAGTATATAATCCCTTTCCTAATCCCTAGGTTGACCATAATGAGGGGGAAAAATAGAGAATCGAGCATAAAAACCAGATGTCGACTATGAATGAAGAGATTATGATAATCAAAGAGTCTCATGGGACAGTGGAGAATGATGGCCTTAATTATGATGATTTGTGTGTCCATCCCAAGGTAGATCAACTAGAAGCATATAAGATCCCTAAATATGTGGTGGCACCAGAAATTCTATGGCTCACTTAATGAGATATTGTGACCAAATGGCTAGAATAGTAAGGAACAAGGCATTGCCAATGTCATGACCCGATTTACGCATCATGATGGCACCTACCAATTCCCACTAGTAGGTAAGACAATACCATTACTCGGGAGCTAACACAATAGGTTAATCTGGTAAGAAAGAGCCAACATAGGCAAAATTCAAGGAAATCAATTGCAACAATAAGGGTTCTAGATAGAATACACAGTCAAACAAGATACCAATCCCAAAACCTGGTAGAGTTATTATAAAAGCATCTAATAGTATCAATATACCAAGTATAGAATAGTTAATACATTTGTCACAAATACTAAAGATCGAATACAAGAGATAAAAGCAAAATAGGCGACTCAAACACCATGATCTCACCCTATATTCGAAAATCAATCACTACACGAGCAACGATCAACGACGATAGCTAATACTTGGATCTGTACTAAAAAAGTATAGAAGTGTAGTATGAGTACCAAAATAACGGATACTCAGTAGGCATCATCGGCCAACTGCGCTAAGTCATTATATAAAGATGACATAATGCAAGATAATCATAACCAAGTCAAGGTACAGAATCAAACCTAAATCATCTCCATCATGACTATATATAATATGTAATCAAATAGGAATAACAATATAACATAAGGCATCAACACATTCCAATATCATCATACATAATAATTAGAATGTTCAGAATCTTACACATTATAAACATTAACATAAGAATACACAAGTACAAAGTAAGTTCCCATATGCCAACTGGTGCATAAAGTAAAGAACTCACTATGGTGTCCCATACCACCAGAGAGTACACCCAAGAGTAACATAAAGGAATCAAGTTAACAATATATCCAACTTTCTCATTATTCCCTAGTTTTTAATAATTTCCATCAATCTGCCATTTGCCAATATGTATAACGAACATCTATGTTCGTAATTAAACAACTATGTTTGTAATTGAACAACATGTACTAAAAGCTCATAACCATAATAATAATAATATCACCCAACAATTATATCATCAATACACACTAATAGCTCCTTCTTAGCTAGCTAACACTTATAGCTAATCCAATTACTCACTAGTCATCATATAACCTCTAATCTATCCACTATTCATTATATAATAACTATTCATGGGTCAATAACAAACCATTGTTCATAGAAAGTAAATATATAGCATTTAGCTATGACTCATCGCTAGACCATATTGGTCAATTAACCGATACATATTTATAGCTATTATATTTCCACTAGTCATCATTTATCAAATGGCCGCTAATCACCATTTATTCACTATTCATCCATAAACTAAAATCTTTTATTAACTAGCATCACTAACCCACAAATCATCATTTAACAAGTAATCATCATTATAGATTTAGTCATCAAAATAAATTGATCATCACCTTTGCTAAACCCATTACCACTAATCTCCATAATGAAATAATAATTACTAAGGTTCACTAATCCATTAGTCACTATTAGTCACATAAGAAATATCCACCACTAATCATCTTTTAAACCTTAAGTCAACATCTATACAACTTCATACCTTAACTTATTAGAAGACAATACAGATATATCTTACAACAACATCATACCCAACTAAACAAGAGCATAAATAAACATATAATTTCCATACATAGTGCTAGCCAATATCGAACCAATAGATGTACAGACGGGCACATCAATAATTGTTATGACTTGAGGCTACAACCTAGTTGCGACAATGGTGCTTACAGTCACAAGTGACCACAAGATAACCCATGTGCTAGTACCCGTTGAGAGCACTAAATAAAATAATAACAATGGATATGTGTGGAAAATAACTAATAAAGCTATAGAATCTGAATACTTAAAATATAAGGGAATTCACAAGTCTAAAATATCTGATAAGATTGATAAAATAGACTAACTGTCTAACTGAATGTCTAAACATCTGAATAGCCTCTAAATGAATGAGGAGTTGATGGGACAAGTTCCCAACTAACTCTGACTGACTAAAAATAAGAAACTATTTAAATAACTGAAATAATCAATCTTGCCCTCGATGGATGAGGACTCACCACTACACTACTGCTACTGCATACACCAAACTGTCTAAGTGCGGTCAGGAAATTGTGCATCCAAACCTATGATAGAAGACATCACAACACAAAGAAGAGTGTGTGGTTAGTACTTTGAATATACTGGTATATCAGATAAGGTTAGGATGATATACATGTGGTATCATGAATATGAAATAAGGACTAACAAAATTACATAAGATAACTAAAAATGAATACATGAAAGCTGTAATATCTGAAAATACAAGACAAAACATAAATTTGTAATCTGAAATAAGTTTACAATCTGAAAGACTACTGTAAACTGTATAACTGAATAAATAAAAGTTTGTAAACTTGGTTAAGCAAAATTAAACTGAGAATACACTAAAATACTGTACTGAGACTGTTGGAGGTATCACCTAACAGACATTCCCCAATCTAAGAAAATAGCAGAGTCTAACCTGTAACCCGAGTTGGAAGGGTTTTAGTACTGCACATGGGTACCAACACTGGTTGTATGGATCTACTAAACTGGTGTCCCAAAGGATTAAAGAGTCATCCTCAATCGGTAGGTGCTCTAATGAGATATGTGTTACCCTCAACTATCAGATAAACACCTTGTAAACCCTCAACTGGCACGTTCATATCTCTAACCTAGGATGGCTATGCAGTTTTGGAACTCATGGAATGCTACTAAAGGTCACACACTCTACAGGCAGATGAGCCCCCATCCCTGGGTTTACTCGCTGCTAAATACTACTCCCAACTAAACTGACACTGAAACTAAAATTAAACTGAGTTTAACTAAACCTTATTTTATGATTGATAGTGCTCATTATGATCATAATAATAGAATAAATAGGATAATCATGGTTTAAGTAAATCATACTTGAAAATTAGAAAATCATGTAAAACATGCAGGTATCAGGTGTTCATAACCTACCTACATTGAATGGAATCAGTAGTAATGCCATATAAAAGCTTTAAAACCATAGTAGGGGATCATTGTTTGAAACCCAACACTTAGACATTTCATCAAACACATGAGATTCATGAACTTAAGCATGGAAATAGGTAAAGCATGTGAGAACAACATGATTACAAGACTAAAGCATGAATTAGGGATTTAACGTGAAGATTTTAATATTCAAAATATGCAAGGGCATCATTCCACTTAAAAACACTTATAAACATAAATTGTAATTGTAATCAACATGAGTTCCATGGGGATAATTCAAATTGAACATGTAAAAACTCATTATTTAAAACAAAAAGGATTCTTGGACTCCATGGGTGGAAAAAACCCATGAATGGACATCCACATGCCTTAATAGATAATTTTTTGAAGATTTCTTGAGAGTTAATTGCACTTAAAGCTTGAATTTCTTGATTTCTTGGGGAGAAAGGACTTGAAATTAGTGATCTTGGGGAAGAGATGAGGGTTTTCTTGAGTCGGATTTGGAGAAAAATGGAAAATAATGCCTTAAATGATGTCCTAATTCGTGTTATGGACAATTTGGGTTGAGGAAAAAAGACATAATTTCCCCTCAGACAATTAAATTCGTAATTGGGCATAACATACTTACCGCGTCGTGGTATAATTATGTTTAACTATTTATCCCACTGCGATGCGGTGAACAGGCAAATAGGAATATTCTTACGACGCGGCCCTATCACAGTTACTTGCTGGATTTGTGATTCAAACATGACCCAAACCTCTTTTGAAAAATTTAAAACTTCTCCGAGAAATGTTCCTTACACCCCTGAACACGAATTAACTCAAAAACCAACACCTCGGGGTCGGGAAGATCAATATAAAAATTCTCAATGTTAAGAGGCCTTATAAATAACTAAGTCCCTAACACTTGGTGAATTTTTTAGGACTTAAGCCCCTTATGCATGCAACTAGAAGCTGAATTGAGCTAAGAATAATATGGGGTATTACAATATCCCCTCCTTGGGAACATTCATGCTTGAATGAGATTGATTAGACTAAGAGTTCTAAACTATGGCTACTGAGACCACATATTGAACATGCATGACCGAGAATATGAATACATAACTGAGTCTAAAACAAAATATATGAACTGAACTAATTTCGTGAATGCATAAAATTACATGAGAATGTTTATATAGCTGGAATTAAGAATGGGAAAAAGTCAATCTAAGGAGAACTGTAACCTTAAGTTGGGTGTGAGTTTGTCGACAAAACATGAGGTTACTTGGTATGCATACCTGTTTCTGCTTCCCAAGTAGCTCCCTCAATAGACAGATTCCTCTATAGAACTAGACACAAACTCTGCAGTATCCTTCTTCATACCATTCCACCAATAGATTTCCTGCAAATCACACTATATCTTAGCGGATCCTTGATGAATGGAATATCATGCACCATGCACTTCCTCCAAAATCCACTGCCTCAAACCATCAACACATGGAACACATAACCTTCCCTGGCAACGAAGCATATCATCTCCCCCTTTGGAGAAAACCTCTACTTTCCGATCTCTGACTGATTCCTTTAACTTAACCAGACTTGGATCACTATCTTACTTTTCTTTCACTTCGGCAACCAAAGAAGATTTTGAACCATTGTGAACCCATATACTGCCTTCATCTGAATCAGCCAACCAAACGCCTAACCTAGTAAAATGATAAACCTCTCTAACTAACTCCTTCCCATTATCCTCAACAAAAGCAACACTATGCATAGACAACTTGCTAAGGGGATTTGCTACTACATTGGCCTTGCCCAGATGATTAAACACACTTATATATAATATTTTAATAACTCAAGATACCTTATTTGACAAAGATTCAAATATTTCTATAAGAACACATACTGTAAGCTTTTACTATATATGAACACATCAATATGAACCCCATAAAGGTAATGCCTCTAAATTTTTAAGGCAAAAACAATAGTTGCCAACTTAAGATCATGGGTAGGGTAATTATTTTCCTGGATTTTAAGATTTCTAGAGTCATAGGCTATGACCTTATCTCTCTGCATCAATACACTACCAAGACCAACTCTAAAAGTATCACAGTAAACCACAAACCCATCTGAACCATCTGGCAAAGTCAATATTAGGGATGAAGTAAGTTGAGTCTTCAACTCCTAAAAACTCTTTTTATATGAATCTAACCACTAAACTTTGACTTTCTTTTGAGTCAATTGAGACAAGAGGGGATGCAATAGAAGAGAACCCTTCAACAAACCATCTATAATAGCTAGCCAAACCCAAAAAACTCCTGATATCTAATGAAGAGATGGGTCTGGGTGAGTTTCTCACTACTTTAGTCTTTTGAGGGTTTACTCAAATGCCATCATCGGAGATAATATGGCCAAGGAAAGCTACCAATATTATCCAAAATTCTAACTTAGTGAATTTGGTGAATAACTGATGGGCTCTAAAAGTCTGCAATATATTTTTGAGATAGTCTGCATGATCATTTTCACTATGGGGATAGACAAAAATATCATCAATGAAGACTATCATGAACATGTCCAAGTACTTCTTGAACACTCTGTTCATCAAGTCCATGAAAGTTGTTGGGGCATTCATTAGTCCAAAAGACATAAATAGAAATTTAAAGTGACCATATCGAGTTCTAAAGGCTATTTTCAAATTATCACATTCTCTAACTCTGAGCTGATGATTGATGGATCTGAGGTCTATCTTAAAAAAGTAACTAGCACCCTAAAGTTGGTCGAACAAGTCATCAATATTGGGAAGTAGATATTTATTCTTGATTGTGACTTTGTTCAACTAATGGTAATCAATGCACATTCTAAGAAAACTATCTTTTTTATGTACAAAAAGGATTGGTATGCCCCATGGGGAAATAATGGGTCTGATGAATCCCTTATCTAGGAGATCTTTCAACTGTTCTTTCAATTCCCTAAGCTCAGATGGAGCCATTCTGTAGGGAATAATAGAGATAGGCTGGGTATCTGGAAGGAGATATATTTGAAAGTCAATTTTTCTCTCGGAGAGGTCTTTAAGGAACACATCTGGAAATTCCGTTACTACTAAAACTGACTCGAGTTTTGGAGGCTCAGAACTAAAGTCTTTGACTCAAACAAGATGGTACATATCCCTCTTAGATATAATTTTTCTTACCTTAAGATAAAAAATAATTTGACCACAAAGCACAGAGATATTACCCCTCAATTCAATGACTGATTCATTGGGAAACCGAAACTCAATGACTCTTTTTCTATAATCAACTGAGGCATAACATGAGTGTAGTCAATCCATGCCGATAATGACATCAAAGTTAGTCATCTATAACTCCACAGATCTGCTAAAGTAACTCTTTAGGACAATGTAATCGGGAATTTCAAGTATACCCTCCTGGCTACAATGGAGTTATATATCAGAGTAGACACTGAGAAAGGTTCCACTAATAATTTAAGACTAACACCAAAATTAACTGCTATATAAGGGGTTATAAAGAAGAGTGAAGCTTTGGGGTCTAATAAAATATAAACATGGAGATAAAAGACCTATAACATACCGTAACTACATCAGGAGAACTTTTCTGATCATGCCAGGTCTAGAAATCATACAACCTTCTCTAATGCTGCCCACTGGTTACGCTAGAAGCGACACCCTACTGAGTTAGGTGATTGGCTGGAACTAAATGACGGCTAGACTGACCCTGGTCACCCACGTTTGGGCAATCTCTGATTCTATGGCTTGGGCTGCCATACCCAAAACATACATCACTACCAGCTCCACACATACCCTGATGATGGTTGCTACATTTTTTGCAGACCGAGTTAGTATAACCACTGTTCACACTGCCCTGGGACTTAAAGCTTGGTACCTTATTCTTACTATCTTACCTGAACTTAGGCACTGGCACACTAGCTAAAGATGGAGCTGGGGTCGAGGACTTTTGTAGAACTATTAATAGTTACCACCTTCCGACCTTGGATGAGAAAACTTAAAACTACCTATTTTAATCCTCTTATTCTCTTTCTCTTTTTCTTCTTAAGATTCTCTTCCTCAATCTACTGAGCATGAACCGTAATCCTAGATAGGTCCATATAATTAATCAACATAGTAGCCCGACACTTCTTGACCACACTATTAGATACACCAAAAAAAACTTACTCATTCTAGACCTATTGTCTGCAAACACATTAGGAGCATACCTCACCAGTTAAGTAAACTTAAGCGAGTACTCTTTCACACTCATGCTGACCTGCTTTAAATTAATGAACTCATAAATCTTAGCCTCCCTCAACTATAATAGGAAGAACCTGTTTAGAAAAGCTATGGCAAATTCCTCCTACTCAATAGGCCCTGCATCAACACCACAGTCCTTCTTCTACTACTTAAACCAGGTGTGAGCTACATCCTACAACTGTTATACAACTAACTTTGCACTCTTACTCGAAGTGATACCCATAATATCTTCCACCTTCTAAACCATATCAAAAAATTCCTACAGATCCTCTTCAACCTTGGATCCTAAAAATGAAGGGGGATTCATTCCGGTGAAATCTCAAATCCTAGATGTAGTTGTATTTGCCAGTGGGTTGGCTGGGGAAACAACTTGCTGGTTGTTTTGGGCCTCTACTAAATGAGCTAAGGTAGTGAAAGCAGCTCTAAACTTGGCGAGAGAGACATGCTCATTCAGGGGATCTTCCTAAACCGGCAAAGGTGCGGGCTGGTCCCTATCTTTTCTTCCATTTGTTTTTCCGGGAGACATAATATATAAAAGGAATAAAGGATAAGTAAGAAAGAAAGTTTAAATAGTGCTTATGCTCATTCACATGACATGAATATTGAATGTAGGAAAACATTTCCTAAAATGTCTCGTAGCCTCTTACCATAAGTGTGGTGCGCTTCACACCCATGCACAAGACTCTACTTAATGCGACTTTCAAACTCCCTAGGACACTTTAAAACCTTAGGATCTGATACCAAGTTTTGTCATAACCTAAGGATACCCCTAGTCGCGACAATAGTTCTTTTGGCCACAAGTGACCACAAGCTAACCCATATGTTGGTACATACTAAGATCACTCAATAAAATAATAACAATGGATATGTGTGGAAAACAACTAAGAAAGCCATAAAGTCTGAATACTAAAAATACGAATGAATTCACAAGTCAGAAATATCTGATAATACTAATTAAACAAACTAACTTTCTAATTAAATTTCAAAACATCTAAAAAGCCTCTAAATGACTGAGGAGTTGATGGGACAAGCCCCCAACTAACTCTGACTGACTGAAAATATGAAACTACTAAAATAACTGAAATAATTAATCCTACCCTTGATGGATGAGGACTCACCACTACTGTTGCTGGGTACATTGAACTGTCTAAGCACAGTCAGGAAACTGTGCATCCAAACCTATGATATAAGACATCATATCACAAAGAAGAGTATGCGGTCAGTACTTTGAATGTACTAGTATATGAGTTGAGGTTAAGTTGATATACATAGGATACTATGCATATGAAATAAGGACTAGCTGAATAGCATAAGATGACTAAACATGAATGCATGAAAATTATGACATCTGAGAATTCAAGACCAAGCATAAATCTATAATCTGAAATAAATTTAAAATCTGAAAGACTATTGTAAACTGTATAACTAAATAACTAAAAGTTGTACACTTGGTCAAGAAAGCTTAAACTAAGAATACACTAAAATATTGTACTGTGACTGTAGGAGGTATCATCTAACCTACATGCCCTGATCTGGGCTTATCAGATTTCAACCTATAACCCGGTTGGAAGGGTGTTAGTACTATGTCATGGGTACTGGCAGGTGAGCCCCCATCCCCGGGATCGCTCACTACTAAATCCTACTCCCAACTGAACTGACACTGAAACTGAAGCTGGACTGAGTTTGACTGACCTTATTTCATGAATGATAATGATCATTATCATCATAATAACTAAATAAATAGGAATAATCATGGTTTAACTGGCTCATATTTAAAAATCTAAAAAATCATGTAAAACACGTAGGTATCGGGTGTTCATAACCTACCAGTACTGAATGGAATCAATAGTAATGCCATATATAAAAGCTTTAAAACCATAGTAGAGGATCATTGTTTAAAACCCAACACTTAGGCATTTTATCAAACACATGAGAGTCATGAACTTAAGCATGTAAATGGGTAAAGCATGTGAGGACAACATGATTACAAGACTAAAGCATGAATTACGAATTTAACATAAAGATTTCAACATTCAAAATATGCAATGGCATCATTCTACTTAAAAACACTTATAAACATAAATTGTAATTGAAATCAACGTGAGTTCCATGGGGATAATTCAAACTAAACATGTAAGAAACTCATTATTTAAAACAAAAAGGATTCTTGGACTCCATTGGTCAAAGAAACCCAGGAATGAACATCCACATACCTTAATAGATGATTTCTTGAAGATTTCTTAAGGTTTTCTTGAACTTAAAGCTTGAATTCCTTGATTTCTTGGGGAGAAAGGAATTGAAATTAGTGATCTTGGGAAAGATTGGAGGGTTTTCCTTAGAGGGATTTGGAAAAAAAGGGAAAATAATGCCCTAAATGATGTCTTAATTCATGTTATGGGTGATTTGGGTTGAGGAAAAAGACACAATTTCCCTTGAGGCAATTAAATTCGTAACTGGGTATAACATGCTTACTGCGATGCGGTCTAATTGTAGTCAGCCATTTCCTTCACCGTAATTTGGTGAACATGCAAATGGGAATATTGCCACGATGCGGTCCTATCGTAGTGACTTGCTGGATTTGTGATCCAAACATGACCCAAACCATGTCCAAAAAAGCCAAAACTTCTGCGAGACATGCTCTTTACACCCCTGAACATTAATTAACTCAAAAACCAACACCTTGGGGTTGGTAAGACCAATAAAAAAATCTTTGAAGTTAAGAGGCCTTAGAAATGACTAAGTCCCCAACACTTAGTGAAATTTTCAGGCCTTAAGCCCCTTATGCATATAACTAGAAGCTGAACTGAGCTATGAATAATATAGGGTATTAGAATAATAATCTGTCGATCTTGCCGGCTATCATCATATCATCATAGTATCTCTATCCTTGTCGGGTATCATCATATAATCATAGTATCCTCCGGCCTTTCTTGATATTATCATATGATAATAGTATCATCCGGCCACATCGGGTATCATCATATCATCACATTATCCTCCAGCCTTTCCAGGTATCAACATATCATCATATTTCCCTCCGGCCTTGTTGGGTACCAATTTATCACCAAAATATTAAAATTAATAACATTAACGAAGGACAAGCTCTATGAGGTCTAAAGTAAATACCAAGCCCCACAAGGGGTAAAGTAAATGACAATCCCCATGAGGGCTAAAGTAAATACATATAAAGAAGAAGCAAAGAAGAGTGTACTACCATAATCCAACATTCATTATCAATGTCACTTTATCAATAGAAATATGCATATGTAACATGAATAAATAAACTATCATCGAGAGTTCCCTAACCTTATAACTTTAACACCAACATCTTCCTCCATCCCATTTAGGAGAGATGGGTATGTAGATAAGTATAATAATGGAAAATGAATAAATATAATTAGTCATATAATGAGGTATCATGAGTCAAAGCATAATTTATAGAACAACTTTACATATGATCAACAAGTGTGCCTTCAAGCACAGTTAACATTATATTCTCAAATATCGACAATAAGGAAGATTTCTAATATGATTATTAACATAATTACAATGCATGATCATAACATGAGCAATAGCATTATCAATGGCATAATCTTTAGCTTGTTCATAACATAGTCGATAACATCATATATGGATTAGGCCATTTTGTAGTCAAGGTCTTATTTGAGAGCATGGTTGTTACCCAAAACAATAGCCAATGAAAATAACATAACTAATAGCTCGACATACGATTTAGCTAATAAAACATACGAAGGCATGGTCACTTGGGTATTACTCTCCATGTCATTCTTCATAGCCAACAAGTACCAAGACTCATAAATAGTGCATCCAAAGGGCACTCTCTATTCAATTACTAAGAATAAGGGTTCAAGAAAACTAATCATAAGTCTGGCCTGAAGGTGGGTCAATAAGCCCACATCAAAATACTCGAATACTTTCTAAGTCAATTTCTAACTTGGACTAGGCTAAGGTATCTAAATCAACTCTTAGATATATAGCAAGCCACCATAAGCCCTAAGGTAGACATTCTACTCAAGCACTTTTACCAAGTCTAAAGGAGATAAGGAAACTTTCTCTAGTATAAGCAACTGAGGCCCAGTAATTTTAAGTATGAGCAACTAGAGAATTTCACCTAATGTCGAATATTCTAAGGAATTCTCATGCTAAACATGAGTATTAAAGTCCATTCCACCTAATATATAGGGAAACAAGTCAAGCTTTTCAACTCTAAGATTCGCATAGCCTAAATGGTCCAACTAACCTAAGTATTGCATCTCATCAATCCAAAACTTAAAGCCCATCCCAATCTAACAAGATATCATAATTATACTATAACATAGCTCAATCTAACAAGGAGTAATCCTAGCCTACCTCAACTCCAAGAAAGCTCACGAACTTCTCGACCTTTGCTTTCCATTTTTGAGAAGCTTCTTCATGATGCCAAGCTATCAAAAACACAGTCTACATGTTATTATGAGAATATCGATACCCATATTGCACCATTGTGCTTTGGGCCCGAAATCGACATAAGAAAACCCAATTGGATCCCACTTATGAAAAACACATTTTCAAGGTCAACACTAAGTTCATACACTATCAAAGAACCATAACCGTGAAGAAACAGTTGAAAACTAAGCTTGTGTAGGGTAAAATCAAGCCCTCATGGTATTTGGGGTTTTGGTCAAGAATTCAAGAATTTCAAGCTTCAAATTGATGCATTCTTACCTTAAATCTGATGTTAATCACAAAAATATATTTTAATCAAGCTTCTAGGATGCACCCAAGACTCAATTAAAAGTTGGCACTCTATTTTAGGGTTCCTTAGTCTCAAAGATGAGTGGAAAAAGCCCAAAATAATGCTTAAAGAGTCTTTTTGTAGCCATACCAAGTAATCAGGTATGGTTAGCGCCATCTTTGGATCATGATCTCCGTAGGATGATCACTATTCATAGCTGTGTGATTGTGGTATCTCCTTGATGCACCAGATATTAGCTAAAACTTGGAAATTCTTTCAAGTTTTGGCCAATGCCTCAAGATTTATTCAAGATCCAATATAAACAAATGAACTATATAACCACATTAATTTTTACTTTTCAAACGCATTGGCAAAGTCAAATTTTCCATTCGAGGTCGTTTCGACCAAATGTGGTCCCCATACCCAAATTCCCAATTTACCAACTTTTTTACCACTATAAAAAAGGATCTCAGCTGCATAGAGACCTGAACCAAAGGTATACCTAGCCTAAAATTGATATTCTAGAGCTATTGACTTAATTGGAATTTGCATCCGAGATTGTTTTACTAAGGGCTTTATCTTTAGGCCATTTGGAACCAACAAAGACTTCTAAATAGGGAATTGGCTCTAAAAATCAAACAAACTACCCAATAACCAAACTACCAGTTCCAAGAAATCATAAATGACTTGTGGAAGCTATGGAAAAGCACTAACAGTGAAAATAAGCGGAGATATAGAAAATGACCTGAACGGTAATTATAATATCCACTACTAAAGGAACTTTTGTTCCCAAAAGTTAAGAACTAGGATATACTCGAAGTCTTGAACATGTGAGGATACTGGTCCTGCATCTCACTCTCGATCTTCCAAGTGTCCTCCTCTACATAGTGGTTCCTCCATTGAAACTCCAACCAAAATATCTTTGGTTCATAGTTGTCTCATTTTCCTATCTAAAATGTGCACAGGCTCTTCCACAAAAGTTAATTTCTCATCTAACAGGACTGATTCCTATCTAAGCACTTGAGATGGATCAAGAATATAACACCACAACATAAAGACTTAGAACACTAAATGAACAATAGTAACATCTGGAGGTAAAGCTAACTTATAAGCTACCTCACTAATAGCATGAAAAAGATCAAAACTCAAACATACCTCGAACAGAGCTTACCCTTTCTCCCAAACCTTATTACACTATTTGTGGGAAAAATACTAAGGAATCAGGATCACTAACTCCAAATCCCAAGGTACAAAGCCAACGATCTATATGGGCCTTTTTTCTATTTTGATTTGCTCTCAGCCTAACCTGAATCACCCTGATTTGATCCAATGAGTCCTGAAGCATATTGGTACCATAAGGCCTAACCTATGAAATCTCAAACTACCCAATTAGGAAGCGATATCTCCTACCATACAAAGCCTCAAATCAATGTTAAAAAACATTGTTGCACCCTAAAGTTGGTCAAACAAACCATTAAAGTGAGGCATAGGATAACGGTTCTACACCGTCACCTTATTATGCTGCATATAATCGACACAACTATGCATGGAGCTATCTTCATTCTTCATAAACATTGCAAGAGCACCCCAAAAGGACACTCGATCTCATAAAACCCTTACCAAGAAGATACTGAGTTGAGAATTCTTTTCCTAAAGCTTGTTAGGAGCCATATGGTATGGTGCTATAGAAATAGGTAGGGTTCTAGGATCAAAATTAGTAGAAAGCTCAATCTCATAGAGAAGGGGAATACCAGGTACGTCGGTGGGGAACAAATCCAGAAACTCATAAACAATAACAATAGAGTCAGGCGACATACTCTCAACACTAGAATCATAAACCTAAGTGAGATAAGACTTACAACCCCTAGAGATAAGTCTCCTAGCATGAACATAAGATATAATCTCCATTGGCTCACGATTAACCGCTTTCTACCACACAACTCGGGGTATTTTGGGTATGGCTAAGGTAACCATCTTGGAAAAATAGTCCATGAATGCATGATGGTGGGATAACTTATCCATGCCCAGAATCATATCAAAATCTAGCATACCTAGAATAATAAGATTAGCACAAGTATTAGCATCACTAAAATGCTACAACATATAATTTGAATACTGGATCCACTACTAAGAATTACTCATGGGAGTAGATATACATAATGGCATGGATAAAAAGTCTGTAGACAACTCCTACCGTGGTGTCTAATAAATAGATATATAAGAATAAGTGGATCTAGTATATAGAAAAGAAAGGGCTGACTGGTTAAACACCAAAATCATGCCTATCACTATAGCATCCAAAGTTAGAGCCTCTAGTCTAGTAGGTACTGCATACAACTAACCATACCCACCACCTGGATAGGCACCTGACCGACCTCCTTTCCTTTCTATCTAAGAATACCCTCGAGTACCCTTGGAACCACCTCTACAACATAGAGAACCACCTTTAACTGAGGGGTGAACTGCACTACAAGGGGGACCACTTTGAGTTAAAGCAATAATCATCCTATGAAAAGGACACTTTACGAATAGTGACCACGACCCCCATAACTATAATATGTTCCATGAGCAGAACTAGAACAACCTGACCCGACTAACCTGGAGCGACCAAGACAACTAGAATAACTAAGAAATGCACCCGTAACACCCCAATTCGCTGAACCAGAGTGCTACAGGTGCTCATGACCCCGAGGGACCATAAGCTAACCTATGACTGATATTTGTACCAGTATACTACAAATCATAATATAATAATGCAGAATACATGGAACTGTAAGGCCATAAGGTTCAACTGAATATAATTATGTGGGTGAAAATACCTAAAACAACTCAATCTAAACGTAAATCTGAACATAAATCTAAAAGTAAATCTGAAAGCCTCTAAACTGTCTAAATAAGGAGTTGAAGCAACATATCTCCAACTAACTCCATAAAATTGAACTAAAGAAATAAATAAATGAATCAAATCATATTGTCCTCGAATCAATGAGGACTCACTATGTCTTTGTGGCTGGAATGCTACCGCTATTGTTGGGCTGGAGCTCGTGTCTCGGAACCTATGGTGTAATATGAAAAGAAAGCACCATAGCGCAAATGTGTCAGTACAACTGGAGTACTGAGTATACAAGGAAGGTAGGCTAAACATAAAGGGTTTCATGTATGAACAACACTGACTTACTAATATGAACGTAGGAGTGCAACACACATACATAGAAACTGAGACAGTGAATACGCGATAGCATGACCTGTAAGCTAATACATGGTTTACTGATAACTGTCATGACTGATACTGAATCTAATAACATAGGGGACTGTATCTGACAGTCCTGTATATACTGAAATCAGTAGAACGCCCTAAGTTCTTTTACTGAGACTGATACTAAAACTGTGGGAAGTAGTGTTTAACCAACATGCCCCATGTATGCCGTTATGGCTAAGCTGGGGTCTAATATCTACCTCAACTTGAGAGGTGTCAATACCGTGCCACGGGTAAGGAAAGCCTGTGAGTCATCCTTATCTGGAGGGTACTCAATGAGAATGGTGGGAACCCTAAACTGATGGGTTAAGCCACCTCATCAACCCTAATCTGACGGGTTAAGATATCTCATCCTACGCTGGATACGTAGTTCTGGAACATAAGGATTGCTACTAAGAATCATACCCTAAACTGGTGGGTGAGTTCCCATCCTTGGGTTCACTCAGTGCTAACCTCTACTCCCATCTAGAGGGACTGGACATGAATAATTGACTGTGTATGACTTAATCTTACTAAATTCCGTTGACTTGCTGAATGTTACTGATATCTGACAACTGACTAAGATCATGAGGTTTTCCTGAGTCACATGACTGATTGAAGTCTATGGAATCATTTCTTGAGTTTGGATATCGTGAAACATGACATGGATCTAGGCACACAACTATAGTTTTCGGGTACAAGTACCCCCTGGACTCAATGTAAGAAAACTGACTCACATGACTGACTTGATCATAAGAGTAGAGTCCATAATATATAATATCATAAGTAGGGATCTCATACTATACATGGTTATCAACAATGTATTGCATGGAAAGGATTTCATATCACATGGAAGTACTTTCACAATCTTAATATCATGTTCGTTACATAATAATATTGGCAACACATACTAATAGCATGGAAGTTCATGTGGATTGCATGGTTATCATACATCTTGTTTATAAGTAGGATTTGCAAGTAAACATAGCATAATCTCATAAGAATAGTTCATGAGTATTCCAACAACATTTACAAGGAACATTAACAACATAGAAGTCATTGGAACGTAAGGGCATATCATGAATCCTTCACTTAGTCACAATTTAGCTATATTGCATGATTTCTAGTTCCTTAGGAATTTTATCAAACACCTTACTGCACATCTGATGTTGGGCATATTTACACACTTAAGAACCATAATTTAACCATATTTTAGCTAAGTTTTGAGGACAAAATATATAATTCCTGCACTTTTAGTCTATTTTCCTTTAAATGAGCTGACCTACGTGATTAGCATGTTTTTTAGGTATTAATGATGAATATTTCAGCACTTTATGGACTTATGAGCAGCAAAGGAAAAGTTCACATTAGAGGGAAGGCAACTTTTGGACTGAAAGTGATGCATGGGAACTTTTTCCCGGGCAAACCCAGTATTTTTAAAGACTTAAGGATGCAGTAGCTACTTAGTTAGAGAAGGATACTATAAAAACCTTATTGCTGAATTTTTCAGCATCATTATCATTCACTCATTATTCAATTTCGGATTTTGCAAGAAGTCTAACACAGAGAAACACGCTACATACTTGGGAACGGCTAGAGAGGGCAAAATGTCAACCCTTGTTTGACGCCAAACTCATCCCCATTGTGAGATTATTCTAATTTTGGTATGATGATGATGATGTCTTCTTTGATTTCCGTTCTACTCATGAGTAGCTAAACTTCTCTGTTAGGGTTATGAAAACCTTGTGAGATACTATCTATTACTATGAGTTTGTGAATTCTTGATGTGTATGCTACTTATATCATTACTCTCTTCGTTTTAATTTAATTCTCATGGTTGCAAACATAGAGAACATTCCATTATAGCATTTACTTGTTCGAGAGAAAAGTTACATGTTTGGAAAAGAGAGTGTGACAAGGAAATAAGGCTACCAACCCCTATTTACACGTTAATGCCTTAACCGGATTAATTTCTTGGAGAGTTCGTACCATTAGTTATACACTTTAGGCTCGAGAGAGTTAAAGTGAAATAATCCTTGATGGTTGAGAAACACTAGGGTTTACCATTAGAATACGAATCTCTATAAGTGCATGCATGTCTAAATTCTGCATTACTCATAGTTAATAGATACGTAGAACTCATAAGGTGGCCATATCCCTAACTTATAAATCTCTGTAATTAAATCTTACTACACTTAGTATTCCAACGTTACTTTGATATTATTAGTTCACGCATAAATCAACCCCCCCTTTTCCTTGGAATTTTCGACCAAAAGTCTACTGATAATTGCAACACTTAGTGACCAAGTATTCCCTGTGGGATTCGACACCCAACCCAGTTGGGTTCTATATTTGACAGCGACCGCTTACACTTTCTAATGAGAGTTGTAGTTTGGGCGTTATCAACATCTTAAGTATAGGTGAAATCATCAAATTCATACATCATGAACAACCAAATATACATGTTTCCAACTCATATGATATCATGAATTCATAAAAACATATAATGATTCCATCTTGGGAATCACCCAATATCAACAACATGATCACCAACACCCATCAATATAGAAATCATACTTTATAATGAAAAAAAGAAAAACAAACAAGCATCAACATGGGTATGATCATATCACCACAATCAACCAAGATTTTGTATTTTTAAAGATTGATTCTTGAACTCCACGGACGAAAGGAATCCGTGGATGAACACTACGCATACCTTAGAAGGAAGACTCTTCATGATTGACGGAGGAATTTCCTTAAAATCGGATCTTCAAGCTTAATTATGCAACCCTAGTTGTTTTTCTGCTTTAGTGCTCTTGGATGATGAGCTTTGAGATGAAAATAGGGTTGCAGTATGTTTAGAAGCTATATATTTTATAGGGTTAAGTTTAGGGATATGTAAGGAGTATTTAAAGACTTAATTATCTTTAAAATAACTCAAAACGGAGTGTTTTTGACACCTGGAATTGACATAGGTGGCGCCCAAGTGATCGCCTATGCTTGGGTTGGACGGCGCCTAACCAATCGCCTATGCTTACTGTCTCTCACAAAAATGGGCATAACTTTTCGCTCGGGTATGGGATGAAGGTGAAATTGGTATCATTGGAAAGCTAATTCGATTCTCTACAATATGGTGGGTCTAAATCAGCCAAAATACCACATTAACATCGAGTTATACTCGTTCAAAGATGACCCTTGGAAAATCAAACACTAAAACTTGATGGATTCAAAAACTATTAGCTTGTATTACCTTAAGTGACTCATATGAACATGCTTAATGCATCATAAGAAATCTTATCACTAGGATATTCATTGTAAGTCATGTACTCAAGTATGAATCATAGGATAGGAGATTTCATACGTAGGAATAATTATTCACTTCCTAGCTTAGAAACATGCGGGGTATTACAGCACCTCCAGAGTCTAACCACTTCCTTGACCAGGGCAATCACTAACACTAGACTGAGCTTCATTAGTAATATGAAGAGCTTCTTGAATTGGTAAACTAGACTGACTCCAAAGATTATAAGATGGATATGGGGAATACCCAATAAGAGAACTACCACCTTTGACTCAGGAACTACTGCGGTCCCCACTGATACCTGAAATCTAAGAATCTTATCACTGACCTCATGACTCGCATAGTGTACCTCCTCCATTAACTAAGTGGGACCAGATACCTTTGCAAAAGATCTACTCCTATCAACTAAACTCTGAGTCAATATATGGATGGGAAAGCCCCACCTCTAACAAAACAACGAACCCTCTCATACTAAAAATTCATAATAGAAGTATCAGGCTGATTAACTACTGGTTGAGAATCTATCGACTGATCAACTATCGATGTAAGAGAAACCTCAACTCTAAGAGCTGCAACTATACGTTGTGGACCCTCCTCAATGTCACTATGATCTTTAGATTGTTCATCATCAGATGGCATACAAAAATAAAACCCAACAACTAAAACAATTCATATCTAAGAAGCAAAGGAGGAATAAACCTTGGGGGAGCCTAGGTTGATCCCCGGCCTATTGCTGGTTGTGGCGGAAGAACCTCTGCATCAAGAGCAGGAATAGAACCTAAGAAATATGGCCTATCTCGGCCCCTTACTGGGGATAGACCTATAGGATGTCCATGACCTATGGGTCATCTATGACCAACATCAGGATCTCTACGGCTGGTTTTGAGGCACTCATCACGTGCAGCGGTAGCATACATCCTAGCCATTTGTAAAAGAGTAAAGTCAAAGGAATATTCTACAAACCAACTCAGACTCTTAGCATAATATGAGTGAAAAAAGTGAAGAACTCCTAAGAATGCCCCATATCCTCCCAAAGATAGGAAACAAACGTCAACGTTCTAATTCGTAGGACTCTACTAGATACTTTCTCTTGTACCAACAATATCAGTGTATCCTAGGCTCTAATACCAATTTGTCATGACTAAATTTATGCATCATGATGGAACCTACCAATTTCCACCAACAGATAAACCAATACCATAATCTGAAACTAACATAATGGGTTAATCCAATAAGAAAGGCCTAACATAGGAAAAATTTAAGAATACTAAATGTAAACATAAATGTTTTAGATAGAATAAATAGTCAAACAAGATACAAATATCAAAGCCTAGTAGTGTTAGTACAAGAGCATCTAATAGTATGAATATAACTCTAAGTCTTGAATAATCAATATATCTGTCTCGAATACTAAAGACTGATTATAAGAGATAGAAAGAAAATGGGCGACTCAAACTCCATGAGCTTTCCCTATCTACAAAAATCAATCACCGTATAAGCAATGATGATAACTAATACTCATATCTTCACCAAAAAGGTACAAAAGTGTAGTATGCATAACAAAATATTAGGTACTCAGTAAGCATCATCAATCAACTGAGATAAGTCATGATATAAAGATGATAATGCAAGATAATCATAACTAAGTCAAGGTACAAAATTGAACCTAAATCATCTCCATCATCACTGTATATGATAAGTAATCAAATCAGAGTAACAATATAATATAAGGAATCAACACATGCCAATATCACCGCACATAAGAATTAGACAGTTTAAAAGCATACACATAATAAACATTGACATAAGCATTCACAAGTACAAAGTTGGCTCCCATATACTAAAGTAAAGAACTCATCATGGTGCCCCATACCACCGGAGAGTATACCCAAGAGAAACATGAAGGAATAAAGTCAACAATATATCCTACTTCCTCATAATTCCCTAGTTTTCTACAATTTCCATCGATCGGCTATTTTCTAACACTAGTAATAATAATTTATGTTCATAATTGAACAACATGTACTAAAAACTCATAACCATAAGAATAATAATATCACCCAACAATTATATAATCAATGCACACTAACAAATCCTTCTTAGCTAGCCAACGTTGAGAGCTAATCCAATTACTCACTAGTTATCTATAACCTTTAATTATTATCTATCTACTATTCATCACATAATCACTATTCATAGGCCAATGACTAACGATTATTCAATAATTATCCAATATCTAGCATATAGCCAAGATTCACCACTAGACCATATTCGTCAATTAACCAATACTTATTTTTAGCCATCATAATTCCACTAGTCATCGTTTATCACATGACTGCTAGTCACCATTTGTTCACTATTCGTCCATCAACTAACCTCTTTTATTAGCTGATATCATTAACCCACAAATACACATTTAACAACTAATCAACATCATAGACTTAGTCATCAATAGCAACTAATCATCACCTCGCTAAACCCATTATCACTAATCTCCATAACAAAATAATCATCCACTTCAGCAATATCCACCACTAATCATCTTTTAAACCTTAAGTCAACATCTATACCACTTCAAACTTTAACTTATAAGAAGACTATAAATAATATTTCTAATAACAATATTATATCCAACTATAAAAGGGCATAAATAAACATATAATTTCCATACACAGGGCTAGCCGGGATTGAACCAATATATGTACACATACGTACATCAATAATCATCCTTCGATCATGATAGGTATCATCATATCATCATAGTATCCTCCAGCTTTATCAGGTATCATCATATCATCATAGTATCCTCCATTCTTATCGGGTATCATCATCGTATCATTCGAATGCACTGGGTATTATCATATCATCACAATATCCTCCGTCCTTGATGGGTATCATCATATGATTATAGTGCCCTCCGACCTTATCAGATACCGATATATCATCATAATATGCAAATTAATATCATTAATAAAGGACAACTCCCACGAGGTAAATAAATATAAAGGAGAAGCAAAGAAGAGCATACCACCATAATCCAATATTCATCATCAATGTCACTTTATCAATAGAAATATGCATATGTAACATGAATAATACTATCATTAGTTGTTCTCCAAACTTGTAAATTCTATACCAACATCTTTTCTACATCCCACTTAGAAGAGATAGGTATGTAGATATGTATAATAAGTGGAAAAAGCACAAACATAATTTGTCATATAATGAGATATCATGAGTCCAAGCATTATTTTTAGAATAACTCTACTTATGATCAACAAGTGTGCCTTCAAGTACAATTGACATTATCTTCTCCAATATTGACAATAAGGATGATTTCCATTATGATTATTAGGATAATTACTATGCATGGTCATAACATAAGCACTAGGATTATCAATGGCATAATCTATAGCTTGTTCATAACATAGTCGATAATATCATATATCGCTTAGGCCATTTTGTACTCAAGGGATCATTTGATAGCATGTTCGTTAGCCCAAAGAATAGTCAATGACAATAACATTATTAATAGCTTGACAAAAGCTTTAGCCAATAATACATATAAAGGCATCGTCACTTGGACATTACTCTCCATGCCATTCCTCATAACCAACTGGTACTAAGAGTCATCAATTGCCTCCAAAGGGCACTCTCTTATAAATAACTAAGAATAATGGTTCAAGAGAAATAATCATAATTCTAGCTGTAAGCTGGGTCAACAAGCCCACATCTAAATCACTGAATACATTCTTAGTCAATTTCTACCTCAGACTAGACTAAGGTATCTAAATCAAATTTTAGATGTATAGAAAGCCGCCATAGGACCTAAGGCAGACATTCTACTCAAGCACTTTTACCAAGTACAATAGAGCTAAGGAAACCTTCTCTAGTATAAGCAACAAAATGGTCCAACTAATATATAGGAAAATAAGTCTAGCTTTTCAACTCTAAGATTCACATAACCTAAATGGTCCAACTAACCCAAGTCTTGTATATCATCAATCCAAAACTTAATGCCCATCCCAATCTAACAAGATATCACAATTATACTATAACATAGCTCAATCTAACAAGGAGTAAATCTAGCTTACCTCAACTCAAAAAAAGCTCACGAACTGCTAAACCTTTGTTTAAACATTTCGAGAAGCTTCTTCATGGTGCCAAGCTATGAAAAATATAGTCTACATATCATTATGAGAATATGGATACCCATATAGCACCATTTTACTTCAGGCCTAAAAATGACATTAAAAACCCCAAATGGGTCCCACTTATGGGAAACACGTTTTTGAGGTCAACACAAAGTTCATAAACCATCAAGGAACCATAACCCCCAAGAAATAGGTTAAAACTAAGATTTTTTGGGCTAAAATCAATCCCTCAAGCTATTTGGGGTTTTGGTCTAGAATTCAAGAATTTCAAGCTTGAAATTCATGGATTCTTACCTTAAATCTGATGTTTATCATTAAAATATATGTTGATCAAGATTCTAAGTTGCACCCAAGACACAATTTACGGTTGGTACACCATTCTAGGGTTCCTCGGTATAAACTAAGAGTGGAAAATGCCTAAAATATAGCCTAAAGGGCCTTTTATAGCCATACTATCTAATCAGGGATGGCTATCACCACCCTTGGATCATGATCGCCATATGGCAATTGTTGTTCATAGCTGTGCAATCATGGCAACTCCTAAATGCACCAAATTTCAGTTAAAACTTGGAAATTCTTCCAAGTTTCTGTCAATGCCTAGGGATTCATTTGGGATCCGATACAAACATATAAACTATGTACACACACTAATTTTGATATTTTGGATTTGTTGGAGAAGTTGGATTTTCCATATGAGGTTGTTTGGACCAAATGTTCACCCCACACCTAAATTCCTAATTTACAAACTTTTCGATCAATAGGTCAAAATGAGCTTGGGTGCATTGGGACCTGAGCCAAAGGTCTACCTAGCCTAAGATTGATATTCTGGAGTTTCTGGAATAGTTGAAATTTGCATCTGAGATTGTTTTATTATATTTTTTTCTTGGTGTTGATTGGAACCAACAAATAATTCTAAAAAGGGAATTGTCTATAAAACCAAACGAACTCCCCGATAACCAAACTATTAGTTCAAAAAATTAATAAATGACTTAGGGCAGCTATGGAAAAGGTCTAAAGACAAAAATAAACTTTTATATGAAAAATAACCTGAAGGGTCATTACAACTAATGCGCTTATTCAGTCAAAATTTAAGAGGCAAAGTTCTAGATTGGTTTACATCTTAGGAATTGAAAAAAGAGTTCGGTAGGAGGGAACTAGCCAAATACTTTCTCAAAAGGATTTCATACAATGTAAAAATATTCCCTGACTAATATTCAATAGACAAGATTAAGCAGAGGAGTGATGAGTATTTGTTGGACTATGCCTATTGCTGGAGAAAGAAAGTATATAAAGTACAATCTCCAATAACTCAGAAGGAAATGGTGTTAGTGTTTTCTCATGTTCAAGAAAAAGACTTTTATATTAGAATGGTTTCAGCGGTCCGCAAAACCTTTGCAAATTTAATAAAGCTAGAGGAGTTACTAGAAGAAGGTAATCAAATAGGAGAGATTATTAAGACCCCAACATCATCTGGGGCTTTTGGGGTTCTTGAAGAAGAAAAGAGAAGATGTAATTGCAGTCTCCACTAATGTTGTTGCTAGGAAATTCAAACCCAAAAATACCCTTTCTTCTCCACCCCTAAATGTTTAATCTATCTTTAATTACCAACCTCAATACCATGATCCATAGCTAAATATAGTTCCCCAATACCAAGCTCCACATCCAAACATCCTACTATAAGACCGAGCTCCGTAGCAAATGTCCTACCCTAATAAAAGATCCAAAACAAAATATCCTACCCTAATATTAAGCTCCATATCTAGATTATTAGCCTAATGTCCAAATCACCTTTCCAAATGAGAAAAATAACATACAAAGACCTCCAAACTATCATCAAGTACCCCCTTCCACCAATCAAAACAATTATAAACTTCCTCATCCAAACCTCCAACAGAGACCTCCTTGAAGCTTCATACCATTTCCTAAAAGTTGTACTCAACTTTTTAAGAGATTAAAAGAAGTCAGTTATATATAACCTATCAACACAAAATCCACCAATACTAATTCTTAATTTTATCATGCCGATGAGATCTATGACTATCATTTGGGAGTAGACAAACACAGTACTGAAGATTGCATTAATGTGAAGCATAAAATCCAATACTTGATTAACAAGAAGGTCATTACTTTTTGGTGATTGATGCCAAATATCAACAGTTAACTAATCATAGGGGAACTATGGTTAACATGATTGAAATAGAGGATTAATGGGTAGCTAGAAAAACCATCACTAAGGTTGATTTAGAAAAGCCCAAAAGGATAAAAGGAGTAAAGAAGATAGAAAGAGTCATTTAAGTTTAATGAAGGGCCTCCATTTATGGTGATAACAGCCCTAAATTAGGCATATGATCCAACACCACCTAAAAAAGAATTTATTATAGGGACTCCCACCTCCTACGAGATGAAATGGCCTGGATGGTGCTATATTTCTACGAATTTATCAAACAAGAAGGAATCACAAAAAAATCTAATCACTAAAGGGGAGGACAAAGAATTCTGGAGGTGTATGCAGCCAAAGGAATAAATTGTCAAGTATTTAGGAAAAACTTCAGCCCAGATTTCTGTGTGGATACTATCAATGAGTTCACAATACCACCAGCAAGACTTATTGGAAGTCCTAGATGAAGCATATATTTTTGTAGGAATGAGTGTTACAAAATATGGCCAAAATGATAGGGAATATTGTGGAAAGTCCTCACACATTATTTAGTGAGGAAGAGTTTCCTTTTCAAGGCGTAATGCATACAAAAGTCTTTTACATTACTATCAATTATTGTGATCATGTGATTAATTGGGTATTGATAGATAATGGATCTATTCTAAACATTTTTCCTTTTGCCACATTGATTCAACTAGGCTATGAGTTGGGAATGGTTTTCCAAGACCATGTTAATGTGTGAGCTTTTGATGGAGAGAAAGGAGACACCATAGGTGAAGTTGAATTATATATCTAGTTGGGAACTGCTAAATTTATGACCAAATTTCACATTATAGATATTAATCCTAGCTATAACCTACTTATTAGGAGGCTGTAGATTCATGGTACAAAAGTAATTTCGTCCCTTCACCATCATTTTTTGAAGCTTATTGGGAAGACTACAAGGTGGTCATTCAAGACAAATAAATCCATTTGAGCCACCCTAAAGGTTATGTACTTGTGATTGAAGATATTCTAAGGGGTGATATTTATTATATAATGGAAATTGTGAATGGTGTAGAGAAAAATCCAACACCCCAAATGCCAATGCCCTTTATATATAAGATGATGGTGACCGTTATGCTAAGAAGTGGGTTTGATACTAGTCGGGGCCTGGGAAAGAATTTTAAAGGTATCTTTGACCCAAATGTGATACCAGAAAAAAAATTCAAGTATAAGTTGTGGTACAAGACAACAAAGAAGATGAGAATGAATAAGCCAAAGAAGAGTCTACCCAAACCATTGCCACTCCTATACCAGTCATCTTTTATGTGTCATATGCTAATAGATGATGGTTTGGGGGACCAGATAGAAAATCTATTTGAAGGATGCAATGCTACTCTAGAAAATTTCCCGGAGGCTAATAGGGTGAGAAAGGCTGCACCTAGAGAGAATCTGTAGAATTGAACCTCTACTTCACTCAGGAATTTTCACCTTCAGTGGTAGATAAAAGGGAAATTTCTAATAGTTTTTAAAAATAGGTGATGATCCGGAGGGGTCCTCATAATCCATATTTTATGTCTCAAACTTCCTCTTTTGCATTTTACTATTTTTAAAAAGGCACGGGCCCATACTTGTTTGGGTCATGAGCTATAATTTGTAAGTATTTCCCAAATTTCAATGGAAAGGCCTCCTTTTATCTAACAAGTTGTTTTGAATTATGTTTATTCTTATCTTTCTATCTTGAATTATCTTTTTATTATCTAACTTGATTTGTTTGTTTATTGCGATAATAAAAATTTAAAACCAGCCAATGTCATGGCATGGAATGTCAAAAGCTAAATGAACAAAGCAAGGCGAATGATGATGAATGGGAAGACTATAATGAAGAGCAGTTAATAGAATATATGAAAGAATTTGAAAATAGGGAAAAGCCCAACCTAGAGAAAACCAAAGTAGTCAACCTAGGAGATCATGGTGAATTCAAGGAGACAAGAATGAATGTTTACTTAACAGAAGCACAAAAAAGAGAAGTCATCCACTTGCTACGAGAGTACATTAATATATTTGCTTAGTCCTACGATGATATACCATTGCTAAGCACCAACATTGTGTCACATAGGTTGCCAATCAATCTTGAATTTGATCAGTAAAGCAAAAGATAAAAAATTCAAGATAGACTTAAGTTATAATATTAAAGAAGAAGTGATGAATCAAACCCATTCTAAAGTCATGGAGGTCACAAGATATGCGACATGGCTAGCGAATATTTTTTTGATGCCAAAAGAGGATGAAAAGATTAGGATTTGTGTTGACAACAGAGACTTGAACAAGAGCATTCCTGAGGATAATGTTCTACTACCCAACACCCATATTCTTATCAAAAGTATGAAAAGCATTAAATGTGATCCTTCATAGACTATTTTGCTGGGTATTATCAGATCTTAATGGTTGAGGAAGACGCAGAAAAGATGTCTTTTATCATACCTTGGGGTGTTTATAAATATATGGTAACATTGTTTGGTCTAAAAAATATTGGTGCAACATACATAATGTCTATGATGATGATTTTTCAGGGTATGATTCATAAAGAAATAGAATGTATATGGATGATGTAATCATCAAATCCCACAAGTGATTAGATCAACTGATGCGCATAAAAAATCTTTTCAACTAACTGAGAAATTACAACTTAAAGTTGAATCCCACAAAGTATGTTATTAGTGTGCCAACCAAAAAGTTTTAGGGTTCGTGGTCAGTAGGAGGGGCATCGAGCTCGTCTTGTACAAACTCAAGACAATTCAATAGTTACTGCAACCAAGGACCAAGAAAGAAGTTATGAGTTTTATGGGTTATTTGAACTACATTAGTGATTTGTTGCCTAATCAATAGTCATATATGAGCTAATTCTCAAGATTTTGAAGAAAAAGGCATCAAATAAGTCGATAGAAGAATTCTAGAAAGCTTTTCACTGAACAAAGATTATTTATCTGCTTACACTCTCTTGGTTCTCTTAAGGGAAGGAAGTCCATATTTGCGCTACTTTTCTATCTCAAAAAATTCTTTTGGATGTGTTATTAGGCAACATGATGAGACTGGTAGAAAGAGAAACAAATCTACAACTTGAGTAAAAAGTTTACTCCATATGAGGCTCGCTAAACTCTAGTAGAAATAATATGTTGTGCTTTAACCTATTTTGCATAAAAGATGAGACATTATCTATCCTCTTTCATAATGTATATCATTTCCAAAATAAATCCATTGAAATTATATACTCCAAAAATCCATGCTCGTAGGAAAGTTATCCAAATGGAAAATGTTGCTAGGTGAGTTCGACATCATGTATGTGACCCAAAAGTCCATCAAGGGGAAAGCCAGTTAAAAATGAATTAGAGCCACTTCAAACATAATTCCCTGATAAAGAGGTTTCATTCATGGGAGAATACATACTCGGATGGAGGATGTTTTTCGACGGAGTCGGTCAACTTTAAGTGTTCAGGAATCAGAGCAGTTTTGGTGTCAAAAACACACCAACACTACTAATAACAACTAAATTACATTTCCCATGCATCCTAGGGTCAAGTTAACAGTTGGCATGAGTGTTCAAGACTTGTTAATTTTTAGAGACTCAGACTTGCTAATTTACCAAGTGCTGGGAGAATGGGTTGTGAAGAACTCCAACATTACCCTTTACATAAAAATGGTACATGATCTACATGGAAGATTTAATAAAATTAAATTTAGACATATCCTATAACATAAAATGAGTTTGATGATGCTTTATCTACTATATCATCCATGATTCAACACCCAGATAAAAGTTAAAATGATTCTTTAGAAATAAGATTGAAGAAACAACCTTCATATTGTGCACATATCAAAGCAAAAGTTAATTGAAATCCATGGTACTTTGATATAAAGAGGTATTTAGAATTTGTAACATATCCTTAGGAGGTCGGCAATAATCTAAAATTTGTTTGGCATAGAATTATTTCCCAAATGGGGAAATCTTTTATAAGAGGACCCACACTTAAAATTTGTAAGATGTGTCCATGGTGTTGAAGCCATAAAATTATGAAAAAAATACATGACAAAGTCTAGGGACACCATATGAATGGGTTTGTGCTCGCTAGAAATATTTTGAGAACTAGTTACTTCTAAATGACTATAGAAAGTATGTACAGAAGTGCCCGTATTCAAGATACACAGAGATTTTATTTGGTTGCCTATATATGAACTTTATGCAATAATCTTACCTTGGTGTTTTATTGCTTAGGATATGGATGTTATCAGACCAATAGAGCAACCGATGTCAAATGGATATAGTTTTATTTTGGTTGCTATTGATTACTTCACCAAATGGGTAGAAGATGCCTCTTATAAGGTCATGACAAAGAAAGTAGTTGTAAATTTTGTTAGGAACAACTGGATTTAGAGATTTGAGATATAAAAATCAATTATTACAGACAATGAGGCTAACTTGAACAGTCACTTAATTAATGAGATTTGTGAACAGTTCAAGATTGTTCATCATAACTCAACCGCATACCTCCCATAAATAAATGGGGCTATGGAAGTAGCTAATAAAACATCAAGAAAATCTTAAGAGAAAATTTCAAAAATGACAGATCATGGTTTAAGATATTTCCTTAAGCTCTGTTAGTGTACCATATAATAGTTAGAACCTGTACCGTGGTAGGTCTTTATATATTGGTTTATGAAAATGAAGTTGTGCTACCTTCTGAGGTTGAAATACATTCTTTGAGGATTATTCAAAAAGCCAAACTAAGCAATGATGAATGGGTTTATTCTTGCTATGAACAACTCATATTGATTAGTGAAAAGGCAATAGTTGACATAAGTCATGGTCAGTTGTACCAACAAAGAATGATTTGTACCTTCAACAAAAAAGTAAAAGCTCAAATGTTTGAAGTTGGGCAATTTGTTCTCAGATGCATATTGTCTCATTAAGGAGAGTACAAAGTAAAGTTCACCCCAAACATGCAATGGACGTACATACTTTGAAATTTACCATTTGGAGAAACTTTGAGCCTTTTTTAAATGGATGGTCAAGAGTGCCCCAAAGTAATTAACTCTGATGTTGTAAAGAGTATTATGTCTGAAGATAGTCTTTTCTTTTTTGTTTACTTTATTTGTGTAATGACCCTTCAGGTCATTTATCATGATTCTGCTATTTTTTTCCATTAGAGATTTTCCATAGCTACCTCAATTCATTCTTGACTTACTGGAGTTGATAGTTTGATTATTGGGTAGTTCTTTTAGAGTTTTTAGAACCATTTCCCTCTTTAGAAGTCTTTACTAGTTTCAAATGACCATCGAGAAAAAACTTTATTTGAATGATGTTTGATGTGAATTCTAACTGTGCCATTAGCTCTAGAATATCGATTTTAGGTCGGGAAGACCTTTGGCTAGATTTCTCTACACCCGTACTCATTTTGAACTATTAGTTGGAAAGTTGATAAATTAAAAATTTAGGTTTTAGGCCCATATTTGGTTGAAATAACCTCAGATAGAAAATACAACATTCCCAACACTCCTGGAATGTCAAAATAAGTGTGGTTACATGTTTTTTTTGCCAAAATTTGTAGTGCAGCAAAGGTACTGTAATCGAGGCTAGCGTAGGTGAATGATCGCCCTATCTAGGTTCCTAGGAAGGGTTATTTAAAGTCTTTTTTGGCTGAGAATTGGCCATTTCTCCCTTTTACTGAGACCCATAAACACTAATAGAGTGTTTAGTCCTTAAATTAAATCTTAGGTGTTTATTGGGAGCTTGAATAACTTGCATATTCATGATTAACATCGAATCTAAGGTATGAATCCTACAATTTTAGTGTTGAATTCTTGATGATTTGACCCAAAACCCCAATTGGCTTAAGGACATGATTTTAGCCTAAAAAAATCTTGATATTCACTTGATTATTAAGGGTTTTAAATCCCTAATGGCATTTGAACAATGGGTTGGTCTCGAAAACTCATTTTCTATATGTGGGACCCACTTGAGGTTTTTTGTTGTCGTTTTGGACTCGAAGAAAAATTGTGAAAAATGGGTATTGATATTCTCATAATAATCCATAGGTTATGTTTTTTCTATCTTGGCTCCTTGAAGAAGCTTCGAGGAAAAGAAGAGCGAAGATTATTGTTTTGTGAGCTGTATTTGGATTTGAGGTGGGTTAGTTTACTTGTGTTAGATTCAGCTTTATTACAGTATAATTATGATATCTTGATAACATTTGGGGGGGGGGGGGGTCTTAGGTGTTGAAATGGTAAATAGTAATGTTTGGGATTAGTTGAACCACTTAGGCTTTTGAACACATAAAGTGTCATATTTGACTTATAGTCTATAACCTTGGCTAGTTAGACTTGTTATCTCATGTATAGCATAAAAATACACTAGTTGTTCTATTTAGATGGGAGTCACCTTGTTCACTCATCTTAAGATTAAGTTGACCTAGATATGCATAGTCATAAAATTGGCCTTAGATTCTTTTGATGACTTAAGAGTAATACATGAGGAAGAATCATCCTATAGAAGTCGTACGGATTGATAAACTTTTGAGACATGATTTAGATAACTTAGCCTAATTCTGGGTAGAAGTTAGACTTAAAGAGATAACATGGAATATTAGAAGCGAAACTTGACCCGCCTTAAGCTTGAACTATGTAACTTCATTAGTGATCTATATACTTGTTAAACACCTAGAAAATACTTTTGGTAATATGCTGGCTAAACCCAATAAATAGTTTATTCATGATTTTGATTTTGGAAATAATGTCTATACTTGATTGTTATCTTATTGCCATTACTTGGATAGCATTAGAAAGCCTTATAAACTGAACCTATGACTATGCTATTACTTAACTTATTGGCTAGTTTACTATGTGAGCCTTGGCTTATGTCATTACTTATATTATGCTCAATCCTAGTGACTAAACTTATGTTTGTGACAAAGACTCCCTTTTGTGCTAGTATTATGAATCAGGCCTAATAAGAGAGATTCTAGAAAGTATAACCACGGCTTGTAATTGACCTTGCTAGTAATCATGTCAAGCCCAATAATGTATTGAGTTTTCATACCATATGGATATGCATGTTCATGCACTTACTATTATAATGTATTGATAATGAATGATGAGGTACCATGATATGTCTTTCCTTACTTCTCTTACACTTTATTATTTGTGGGGCTTGTACTTGTTATGATTTGGCTTACACACACACCTATATATATATTGATATATCATGATCCCGGTACATCCAAAGGATATATTGATGTTATGATGATGCCCAATAAGTCCAGAGGATATATTAATAATATAGATGATGCCCAATACATTCAAAGGATATATTGATGATATTATGATGTCCAGTACATCCAGAGGATATTTTTATGATATTATGATGCCCAATAAGTCAGCAAGATATATTGATGATATTATGATGCCTGGTACATCCAAAGGATATATTGATGTTATGATGATGCCCTGTATGTCCGAAAGATATATTGATGTTATGATGATGCCGGTAAGTTTGGTGGATATATTGATGATATAATTATTCCCGAAACATCCAAAGGATATATTGATGATATTATTATTCTTGGTAAATCCGAAGGATATATTGATGATATGATGATGCCTAGTTAGTCTGGAGGATATATTGATGTTATTTATGGTAAACCTGTGAATATATGTTTGTGTGATAGTGTCTTTATATGATTGCATCTGTGTGTGGCTTGAAGGCATGATGTTATTCTTGGGATGTCATTTGTAATTCTTTAATACTAATTACTTGTTAAGTAGTATAGTCCTTGCTAGCGTTTGATAGTGAGTAAGAGTAGTATATTCCAAATATTGAATTAGGATAGGCTGGTAAATGGGATGTTGTATGGCATTTGGGAGTTTACCTAGTAAATCTAGATAGCATTGGATAAATAGATAAATTAAGGTATATTGCTTATTAAAGTTAGTTATGTGGTAACTATTTGACTACTAGGTGACTACTTTCTTGATATTTGAAGTCTAGAATTCTAGTTGTTGAACCTTGTTAAGTTGAAATGTGGGCAATGGAATTTTCAGTTATTACATGGATAATAATGACAAAAGGTTTAGCATTGTTGATGGTTAGCGATATTAATGCCTAAAGTATAATGTTGTTTGGTTTTTAAAGGAGGGCTTGTAGATTTATGATGCTAGATAGTAAGAGGCATTCGTTGATAGATAGATATGTACATTTGATGATATGTAACCTTTTTCCTATATGATGACTAGTGTGCCTATGATAACTAGAAATAAGCTTTGGTCAAATGGTATGTATGGATTAGTAGTACATCTTGACTATATGTGGATTTTGGCTATTTAGTGAAATAATAGTTAGTATTATCTCGTGAATGAGGATTTGGTAAATAAATGGTTAGGCTATGATTGGAAATCCTATGACGACTAGTGAATTAGTAGTTTCATGATAATAAGTATTAGCTAGTTAATAATGATCTAATAAAGAGTATTGATGTCATAGATATCTAAATGGCTATATAGATATAGTTATGATTACCTTTCTATATATTATTTCAATTACAGTAATTGATGATGATTATGAATCTTGGTAAATGACTGTCGACGGGAATTGTGGAAACCATGGAAATTGAGAAGTTTGTTATATGTCTATATACTTGGTGATTCAATCCGTTAATGCACTCTCCAGTGGTATGTGATGTCATGTTGAGTTCTTTACTTTATGTTCTTTTGGGTGTACTCCCCGGTGGTATGGGACACCATGGTGAGTTCTTTTACTTTATGCTCTAATAGATGTATATGCGTTGAACTTGGTATTTATGCGATTGTAATTGTGTTAGTGTCTCTTTACTCTTCCAGATTGATTACTTATTTTATATGACGATATTGGTATGTATTGATATGAGATATTGTACTATTGTCTAGTTGATTAGTTATTTTGTACAGTGATGATGAAGATGATTCAGGTTCGATTCTGTACCTTGACTTAGAGATATTATCTTGCTTTGTATCATCTTTATATCATAATTTAGCTCAATCAGCCGATGATGCTTACTGAGTACACGTTGTTTTGGTACTCATACTACCGTTCTGTACTTTTTTAGTACAGACCCAAGTACTAATTGTTGCCGCTGTGTTGAGTTTGTGTAGTATTGATTTTTTGGAGATAGGGTGAACTCTTGGAGTTTTGAGTTGCCCATGTACTTCCTATCTTTATTCATTCTTTTGTATTCAAGACGAATATATAGACTATTTAGACTTTTGGGTTGTATTTTCTATTATCGTACTTAGATGCTCTTGTACTGATATTACTAGGTCGTGGGATTGGTATCCATGTTAGATGTCTTTTATGGAAAATTATTAATTATGATTGTGTTAATATATTTAAGCCCTTTTCGGATGTTTCTACAAAAGTAACCCATTACCTTAGCTCTGGGTTATGGTGCTGGCTTACCTACTGGTGGGTTTTAGTAGGTGCCATCAAGACTTATGTATCAGGTCGTGACAGTTTTTTTGTAATCACTTTTATGAAGGTAATTGTTTTTATGATTTATAATAACTTAGAATACCTTAAGCAAATACCAGTACCACTGGAAAATTGAAGAAACAACATAGGTAGACCCTGGTAGAGACAAATGTAAAAGACTCAAAGCTGGAGGAACACCATGTGCACTCGAAGCACCTTCAAAATGGGTTAGTAAGTGAATCAGTAACCCCATCAATACTGGGGTAGAATAACTCTATGGTAATAAAGTGGGTCCTACATCTTTACTATACTCAACTCGTGGCTTAAGGAAAAGCCCCACTAGTACTATATCTAGATGAGGAAGATCCCCGTGCCCATCCATGGCTTGCAACTCGCCTTCTAGATTGAGACCACTCCTCGAATGCTAGCTTCGCATCCCGAGCCTCACAGGATCTATTCCTCACCATTTATGTAGAAAGAGTGAAATACTATTTAGAACATAAGGTATGAAAGATCCGTGCGATATAGAATGAAGTAAGGGAAGTTTTCTAAAGATATCTTATTGCCTCTCAGAGATAGATATGAACGTCTATGGACCGATCCATGAGACTCTACTAGACACCTATTCTTACACTGATGAGACCAATAAAACTTGCCAGCTCTGATTTGTCATGACCCAAAACCAAGGGTAATGATGGTACTTGTGCGGCAAGCCTTAACAAGATAACATATCACCCAAAGTAATATGAAATGAGAAATTAATACAAAACCCTAAGGCAAGGCTTCTAGAATAGAGTTAAACACATGTATATAGAAACTGCAGAAATACCTAACCAAAGATCCCATATAATATCCAAAAACCTAGTTTCATAGTGTAAGAACTACTAAATACATCTTGAATTTCAAAAGTTATAATAATACTTCGAAAGGATCAAAATCTATCCCGGAATGGTAAATTAGACATGAACTATATAAGAAGAAGTAGCAGGTAAACTCTGAAAGCATAATTTGATCGCTACCTCAAATATACATTAGATACCGCCTAAATCATCTATTGTACGGTGCACTCATACCTAGATATATATAGAAAGGGAGAAATAGGGGTGGGTGCGGTCTACTTGTACTCAGTAGGTATCATAGGACGATTGATCAAATTAAAAATAAAGCGTATGAAATACACACTATGGGCCCGTCACCCTGATACGGACACGATCATGAAGATGGGCATAAATGAGCATGCATGGAATCAATCCGAGGGAGTGTAAAAGTTGAATTGTGAAGAGGGATTTGAATACAACAAAGCCTCCCCTACATGCACTCCAAGGGAACCTTTTTTTCGCCCTTCATTAAGGGATTTTTGGACCGTTGATGTTCCGGCTTTTAACGAAACATTTTAAATTTTTTTCTATGGATAATGTTTACAAGCAATTGATGTTGTATTTAATACTGGATTTTAGTGTTTTCAAGTGAAGGAGTTAGCTGAAGAAGAAACATGGAAAAATAGCAGAAAAAGACCACTGACGGTGAAACTGGCGGATCGTCAGTCATACGATGGACTGTCAGGGTGACCATTAGTCTTAAACAGAAAGGACCAAGTGGTGACCCCTGCGATGGTCCAAGTGATAGACGACCAGAAATCTGACGGACCGCCAACTTGGCCGTCAGGCTAGAACAGTGGATGCCATTTCAGAGGATCAAGCGACAGACCTTGTGACGGACCATCAGGCGAGCAGCATCCCGTCAACCAAACTGTCATATCTTAAATTAAAAATGGCAAAGTTGAAACTTTAGTGACGGTCCACGTGATGGACCATCAGGCCACCAACGGCCCATCAATGCGACCATCAACCATGACACGGCTTTTATGAATTCAAATTTCAAATCCTCAGTACCTGGGAACATATAAATACCCAGTTTAGGTTTCATTTAGGTATCTCTTATCATGTTTTCCACCTATAAACCTTATTGTACGTATTATTCTATGTAATTCAATCTAATATTTTGGATCTAGTTATCTTTATTCATATTCTTATTGAATATTCAAGAACAATTATTGTAATTTTTATAAGTAATTCTCGGAATCTATTTATGAAGAACACAATGATTTCCTCTTCTTCTTCTCTTGAGATATGTGGCTAAGCTCCCATAACTAGGTTTATGGGATGCTTGATGTGAATAGCTGATTGGGGTTGTGAAAATGCTTAATTATCATATGTAATTGAGATTGTATAAACCCTTGTTCGCATTAATGACCTTTCTTGGTTGCAAACTTGAAGCGTGAGCCCAAGAATATTACTTGTCTAAGAAGAAAAGTATATGTTGAGAAAAAAGAGTTTACATGAAATCTAAAGGCCTTAACCTTTGGGTTATGAGTTGATGTCGTAACAAGGATTGACTCACATGAGGGATTAGTTGAATAAATTGATACATTCTTTAATTTCGAAAGAATTAAAGGACAAAACTATCCATCTCGGTTGAGAAAAAAATGGGTAAACCTTAGAATTCAATAACTCTAGCAATTAAAGTTGTAAATTAGGAATTTAAGGTAATTCATAACCCCATCTGTTTGAACATCTTGGTGAGCATAACTCTAGTTTGTTTACTCTCATTGAATTAATACATGAAATAAAACTTGCTATCTGGAATGATACTTGTTATAATTATTTAAATACTGTTAACAATTCAAAACCCCTTTTTAATCACGAACCTTCGATCAATAGTCTATTAACAGCCATAACACTTAGTTTGAACAGTATTTCCTGTGGGATTCAACCCCAACTTAGTTGGGTTCTATATTTGACAGCGACTGCTTACACTTTCTAACAAGAGTCGTAATTGGGGTGTATCAAGTTTTGGCTACATATTCGAGGAATACGGTTGTCAATTAAGTTTGTGATTGTTAATTGACCATTGGTAAAGTTTCCAAAATTTTCCCTTTATTCATTATTTTTGTTCTTTGCAGGGTAACTATTATGTATGCCAAGCACAAGGAGATCGGGTGAACTGTTGCTACCAATACATACAGAACCATAGTTAATTAGCAGAATGGCAGATCAACAAGAAGCAGATAGACTAGCCGCTCTAGCTAGAGCTCAGCTGAACCAATAAGATGATGGTCAACCAGCTCATCATCCTAATCCAGATGATGAGGACTTGAGAGATGATGATTTTTTAGATCCTGCTAACCAAAGGCATGTAGAGAATGTAGCTGTACTTGTGAACCATAATGTGAACAAGAATTTTCCTTTCAGAGAAAGGCAAGATCGACAACCTGTGCAATTTGATCTTAAGGATGATGAGGACGAAATGTATAGAGCAGGTGCAACAGGAGCTATTATTCCTCCACCTTTAGCACCCCAAGCAAGTTCAACATCACTAGTATCATGATTCAACTGCTTTATCTGAAAGGGATATTTGGTGGACTTTTGGGTGATGATCCAAATATGAATTTAGTGAATTTTGTCACTATTTACAAATATTTTGATAACCTAGGAGTAGGGAAAAATGCCATCCTTCTGCGTCTATTTCCATTGTCTCTATCTGGCGAGGAAACACTATGACTTAATTGGTTGACTCCTAATTTTATAACAAATTGGAGGTAGCTGAAAGGAGCTTTCCTAGAAAGGTTATTTCCACTGTCTAGGATGTTATAGTTGAGGGATGAGATTAGTAATTTTAGGCAACTCCCAACTGAGGATCTTCACGAGACTTGGGAGTGGTTCAAGAAGAAGTTGATGCAGTGTCCCAATCACAAAATAACTGACATGCATTTGATGGAGACTCTGTATAGAACCTTGAATTCTATTACGAAACTAGTTATCGATAATGCTACAAGAGGAGCATTTATAGATCTTACCTTTACAGAACCTTTTGAAATGCTTGATAGGATGACCAAATATAGTAGAGCTTGGCATACTAGGGATTCTGAGGTATCAAGATCTACCATCTCTAGTGGAATAACTGTGGAATAATGAAAAAGGGAGGAAAAATGTGACCAAGAAATGGCACACATGAAAGCCCTGATGGATTTGATTACTAAACATTTATTTTCTAGGAAGACTAAGAAGGTGAAAGCCATTGGGTCACAAAGCAGAGCAGATTCTGATTCTGAAGAAGAGGCAAACTATCTAAATAATTTGGGAGTTTTCGAGGAAATAGCTAGGGGACCAAGGTCGAAACTATTATGAAAAATCTGGTTACAAAGATGGGAGTCAAGGGAGCTGGAAGAATAAGAATGAAAGGAGTGGACTGTATGTACCTCCTAGAAGTCCTAATAATGTTGCTACCAGTTCAGGCAAAATGTCCATGGAGGACATGATGGAGAAGTTGTTAAAAGAGGTTAAGGTGACCAATACTGGGGTGACAATGATATAGAATGACCTATCTTCCATGAGTCAGCTAGTAGATTCGTATTCAACTTCTATCAAATAGTTAGAGCAGTAGATGAGCCAACTCTTAGTAGTATTTAATTAGAGGAAAAATGGTACATTGCTAGGTGATATAGTAAAGAATCCTTGGAGTGATAGATCTTGCATGGCTGTTACCACTCAAAGTGGTAAAGTATTACCTGGCCCTTCTATAGGCAAAGCTATGATTAAGGATATGATTAAAGAAGATGATAAAAACCATCCAGTGAAGTCTGAGAAGCTGGATGGTAATGCAGGTACATCTAACCATTAGCAGATTGATGAGTCAGAAAAAAAAAAAGAAAATAGAAGGAGGCAGTGGTTACTACACTCCTAAAACCACCACCGCCCATCCCTCATTTCTTGAAGAAGAAAGCTGATGACATAAAGTTTAACAAATTTATGGCAATGCTGAAGCAGCTGACTGTGAATGTTCCTTTGGTGGAGGCACTAAAGAAGATGCTTGGATATGCCAAGTTTATGAAGGATCTCACAACAAAGAATAAGACAGTTAGCTACGAACTAGTGGACAATCTTCACCATTATGGTGCTATTTCAACAAGATCCTTGGTACAAAAGATAGCAGGCCCAGGAGCGTTTACCATCCCTTTTACAATTGGGTCGCTAGATTTTGCTAAAGTCTTATGTGATCTTAGAGCGAGTATTAACTTGGTGACACTTGTTTTGTATAAGAGGCTGAGGTTAGGGGATCCTAAACCCACAAACATGCGGTTAGTCATGGATCATAGGTTAGTAAAGCGGCCAGTGGGGATACTGTATGATGTTCTAGTAAAGGTGGCCATCTTTATATTTCCTGCATATTTTGTTAATATTGACTATGAGGTATACTTTAAGGTACCCATAATCTTGGGCAGGCCTTTCATCGCAATTGAGAGTGTGCTTATTGATTTATGGGCTAATGAACTATTATTCAGACTTAATGATTAGGTAGTTTGCTTTGATGTGTGCCAGTATATGAAGAAACCCAAGAGGATGAGTGTATTTTCCATTGTTGATGTTTATTACGAAGAGGAGCAAGATGTTCCAATCGAGGAGAGATTTGCTATGAAAACTCTATCTGTAGTTTTGATAAATTTTGATAGTGAAGGTATTGAGGAATATAAAGAGACAATATATGCTTTGACAGGAATGGGATCCTATTCCTATTCTCCCAAGAAGCTAGACCTAGATCTGAAAAATTGCCCAACACCACCGGCTAAGCTATCGATTGAAGAGCCACCGATGTTGGAGTTGAAAGAGTTGTCAAGCCATCTACGGTAAGTATTTATAGGTAGTGGAAACACTTTACCTATGACTATTACAGTAGATTTGGGTGAGCAGCAGGTGGAGGAACTTATATCTGTGCTTCCGAGGTACAAAAGAGTGATAAGCTAAACTATTATTAATATTATTGGTATTGCTCCAGGTATTTGCACTCACATGATTCAACTTGCGGAGGATTACACACCAACCATTAAACATCAACGTTGTCTTAATCCACTAATACAAGAGGTGGTTAAGAAGGAAATGATTAAATGGCTGGATGTAGGAGTTGTATACCCTATTTCTAATAGTAAATGGGTAAGCCCTGTCTAATGTGTGCCCAAAAAAGGGGGAATTACTATTGTGCCGAATGAGAAAAATGAGTTTATTCCTCTCAGTGTTGTGACTAGGTTGGGATTTTGCATGGATTATCATAAACTCAACTCATGGACTCTGAAGGACCACTTCCTGATGTCTTTCATGGATCAATGCTTGATCGGTTGGCAGTAAGAGGTTGTTATTGTTTCTTGGATGGGTATTCGGGCTACAACCAGATTTCTATTACTCTAAAGGATCAAGAGAAGATGACGTTTACTTGTGCGTATGGTACTTTTGCTTTCAAGTGGATTCCATTTGACTTATGTAATGCACCCTCCATGTTACAGCGGTACATGATTTCTATATTCTATGACATGGTGGAGAACACCTTGGAGGTATTTATGGATGACTTTTCAATAGTGGGTGATTCTTTTTAGTTATGCCTAGTAAATCTGAGTAGAGCATTGCAAAGATGTGAGGAGTTTAACTTAGTGCTGAATTGGGAGAAATACCACTTCATGGTGATAGAAGGCATTGTTCTTTGTCACAAAATTTTGTCCAATGGAATTGAAGTCGATCAATAAAAGTTTGAGGTTACTGAGAGACTACCTCCTCCCATCTCAGTAAAGGGAGTTCTTAGTTTCCTTAGTCATGCAGGATTCTATCATCGATTCAAAAAGGACTTCTCCAAAATTGCAAACCCAATTTGCAAGCTTTTGGAGAAGGAGGCCAAGTTCATATTTGATGATGATTTCAATAAGGCATTTTAATGCCTCAAGGAGAAATTAGTTGCTGCACCAATTATTGTGGCACCATATTGGTCAAAGTCGTTCGAAATTATGTGTGATGCAAGCGGAGTAGCGCTTGGAGTTGTGCTTGGCCAAAATAAAGAAAAGTTATTTCATCTCATTTATTATGCAAGCAAGGCATTGGTTGGGTCCCAGAAGAATTATACTGTGACTGAGCAGGAACTTTTTACGGTGGTTTATGCAGTTGAGAAGTTTCGTGCTTACTTATTTGGGACTAAGGTGGTGGTGAACACAAACCACACCTCTTTGAGGTATTTGATGGCAAAGAAGGATGTTAAAATGAGGCTAATCAAATGGGTGCTGCTTCTGCAAGAGTTTGACTTTGAAGTCAAAGATCGAAAAGGATGTGAAGATTAAGTTATGAATCAACTGTCCAGACTTTAGGGTGATCAAGAAGTCGAGGATGAGTTTGAAATTGCTGATACATTCCTAGATGAGAAGGTCCTAGTTTCTACGCTTGAAAGAGTGTCTTGGGACACTGGCTTTTCAAATTATGTGGTAAGTGAAGTCATCCCAGAGAATCTTTCTTTTCACCAAAGGAAGAAGTTCCTACATGATGTTACACACTACTTCTGGGATGAGCTATATTTATTTTAGTAGTATGCGGATAATATTATCAGACGGTGTATTCCAGAGGTGGACATGTTGAATATCCTGGAATCTTGTCATGCTTCTCCGATCAGGGGTCACTATGCAGGTGACCGTACTATAAGGAAAGTGATGCAGAGTGGTTATTATTGGCCAACCTTATTCAAAGATTCCTATGAATTCATGCGGAGAAATGACCAATGCTAGAGACAAGGTTCAATCTCAAAATACCATGAGATGCCTATGACAAAAATGATAGAAGTCGAGTTGTTTGATGTATGGGGCGTTGATTTCATGGGTCCCTTTGTGAGCTCTTATGGGTTGAAATACATATTGGTCGCCATTGATTATGTGTCAAAATGGGTTGAAGCTATTTCTTTGTCAAATAATGAAGGAGAAAGAGTGGTTGCATTCCTTAAAAAGAACCTCTTCTCTCGTTTTGGGGTACCACGTACCATCATAAGCGACGGTGGGTCACCTTTTTGCAACTGAGTATTCCAGGATGCCTTGGCAAAATATGGTTTTAAGAAACACAAGGTGGCGAATCCATATCACCCACAGACTAGTGGGCAAGTTGAGATTTCAAATTGGGATATTAAGGCTATTATTCCCAAAATGGTGAATACAAGAAGACAAGATTGGTCTAGGAAGTTGGATGATGCCTTTTGGGCATATGGAACAGCTTTCAAAACATCTATAGGCATGTCATCATACCAATTGGTCCACAGAAAGGTATGTCATTTGTCAATTGAATTGGAACCCAAGGCATTGTGGGCACTAAATAGGCTAAATTTGAATTGGAATGAGGCAACAGAGTTGCAACTGGGGCAGCTGAACTAGATGGACGAGTTTCATCTCGGGGCTTATGAAAGAGGAGATTTGTAGAAAGAAAAGATGAAGAAGTACCATGACCAGAGGTTTGAAAATAAAAAATTCTAGAAGGGTGATTGGGTACTCCTATTTAACTCCAGATTGAAGCTCTTTTCAGGTAAACTTAAATAAAAGTGGTCCAGCCCATTTTAAGTTGACCAAGTATACTCATCTAGAGTAGTTGAACTTGAAAATAATGACGCTAGTGTCTTCAAGGTTAATGGGAAATGGGTGAATCTATATATCGGTCCAACGGACTCGATAAAGTTCATAGCTACCATCTATCTTGATAAAGTCTGGGTAATCGAGATAAATGAGTCATGCCAGGACAATAAATCAGGAGCTAGTAGAAGGCAACCCACAAAGTGTTGTTGTAACCATAGTTAGAGTTTATTGGTTATTTTTGTGCAATTTGATGTGTTTATGAAGTGTACAGGACTGAGAATCTAGAAATAAGGGATTTTCTCTAGATAAGAGAGGGTGATAGGAAGACTGACGGACCGTCAAGGCCTCGATGGACCATCAATGGAACCGTCAAAGCTACATTCAAAAAATGGAGATTCTAGATAAGGCTTGATGGATAAGTTGATGGACCATCAGGATACCAACGAACCATTAAACACTCCATCAATCTAAAGCTAAAATTTAAAGTTACTGGATTGGAGCATCAAGATACTGGCATACCATCAAGGACTCTATCAAACTAAAGCTAAAATTTTAAGTTTGATTAGACTGAAGATCTACTTGATGGACCATCACAGTGCTAAAACACCGTCGTGTAAGACGTTGTAGCAAGGAACGATCTATATAGTTTTGGTAAGCCACAACGGTTAACCTGATGGACCGTCAGACTCTTAACGGATCATCAGGTCAATCGTTAATTAAACCCTAAGTGACAGGTCGGTTCATTTTAAATTTAATGCCTATTTAATTATCCTTGTCTGATCCAAATAGTTTTAAACCAATAAGAAGAAGTGGTTACATATGTTGCCACCCTTTCAAATCCTAAAACTATTTAACTATCTCTGCATTTAAAGTATTTGGGATCAGTTATCTCCTTTTAGGACTCTCTCTTCCTTTTCTCTCCTATTTAAACAACCTCATCCCTCTCTTTCTCATATCAAAAAATAAGTTAACAATCTCTGATAAAGGCTTTAAGTTTCTTTTCCAAGTTTACAAGCCAGAATAGTCAAGTTTACTGTACCATCAAGGCATAATCACAACCTTATTTTTCTTCTTTGAATTGCCAAATATGTTTTAAAAAGGTTGTTGGTTGTTAAAGAAATTCCACAATGTTTTTGTTTTATTTTGATTATAATTTTGTAAATGAACCCTGGTGTACATTGTTCTAGGTGAAGTCTGAGTATCCCATGTTCTAATAGTGAGAAAATTTGTGCTTAAATGCAAAATTCGTGCCATTGTTGTCTTAAAAAGTGGGAATGCATATCAAATATTTGACAAAAATGCCTAAGTGTAGTTTTAAAGTGAAATTTGAAATTGACGGCCATTGTGATGGTCTATTGGACCACCGATGGACCATCAGATCGACCGTCAGAAGGTTGCCAAAACTAGAAGTCACTGGATAAGCTACGACAAACTACTCGACGGACCGTCAGTCTCCCGATGGACCATCATATCAACCGTTGCTAGCCTAGATGATATATGAGACACTGGTTAAGGCATGATGACCAGGTTGATGAACCATCGCAGACTCGAACCGTCAAACCTTCCATCAAGTCTTGTTTGTAGTACTTTTTCTTTCTGACTCTGATCCAACAGTTTTCTTAATGTGATATTCAGGCAATATGGCATAAAAGCTTCTATTAACAAAGGGGAGGGACAATTATAATAGGGAACTGGTGAACCAGCTTTGAGTGAGGAATCTCCATCTTTCAACACTAGGCAAAGGGACATAATAAATTAGGCACTCTCCTAGTCTGATGAAGAGAGTAACAATAGCTCTAATAGCACATGTTCGAGCCCCAACGAGGAAGGGTTTGAGGTACCAAACCCTAACCAAGTTGCGGCTTCAGAAACTAAGGATGCCAATTTAATCAAGAGAAAAGAACCTCAAACGAGGGAAGTTTTATGGTGGCAAGTTGATGGAGTAAGGTATAAATACCTTGATGGCTTGGAACCAACTGCAACTAGGCCAATCAAGAGACTAATAGCCGAAGAGTATCAGATAGTGACATTTGAGTTGCATGACTATCTAGAGCTTGAGTAGCAGTTCAATGTGTAGGAGTTAGCCTAGATTAGCAAGTCTATCAGTTCATACCAATCGAATCTTGTAAGGGAATTTTGTACTAATTATTTGGCACTGGCAGAGAAAGATTGTCTGAAGGACTCAAAGATTTTAGATTTTCCCAACAGGGAGTCAGTTTCAATCAGAGGGGTTAACATTAATATATTGAATAGATCAATCAACATGATGTTTTTTGTGCCCGACTATGAAGCACGGACTGTGGTTCCTGAATTTGAGCATTGTTTGACCACAACATCTATTCAAAGGCCTTGATTGTCTGGGATACTTACGGATGATGTCAACCCCACTTGGGCACTTAACCCGTGAGAGCACATTACTAAATCCTCCCTTAGCTTCCAAGCTAAGTTCTAGTATGACATTGTTCGATTGAGGTTGATACCAATAGAGGGTGATGCCAATTTGGATAGTCATAGGGCGTTGTTGGTGGTAAGTCTAATTGCAGAGCTGAAGATTGATTTTGGACAAATTATTTCTGATAAAATGTTTGTGAGAGAACACAAAGTGGTAAGCGCACTACCATTCCAGTGATTGGTCATGGAATTAGTCAAGAAGACCAATGTGTTTTTGATTCAAAGAGTTGATAATGAATTTTGGGATACTCATAGACAGGACATTGACAAATTGAAAGATGACTCAAAGTTTGAGATGCGAGTCAATAAACCTCTGGCTTACCAAACACAGACAACACTAACCCTCGATACATCTAAGATTCCCATAGGTACGTCATTTTTATCACTAATTATGTGCCAATAGATTAAGTGCCACCGAGTACTTCTGCAGGTTCTGAATCGACTCCGTAAATGGGTGGGACTTCATACACAACATCTTTCCCACCCTAGTATTCGAAGTACAGGTTAACACATGAAAATTTTTCCAAGCCTTTTAAACTACAAAAATAATCCAGAAACAGTTAGACATATGGGATTCATAATTCAAGCCCTTTGTTGATCGTATTATAGCTGAGATAATCCGTCCCTTTCAAAATACTTAGATCAGGATAGACCATATGGAATAACATATCAACAAAAGGCTAGATGCGATGTCTATTCTAGATTTTGCTAAATTCATAGCAGAATTCAAATAAGCACAGGCAGACATAGCAGAGATGAAAAGTCAATAGACACATTATCCTTTTTTTATCTTGCTTTAGTTATAAGTGATGAACATGAGGGCATTGTTAACTAGATGAGGATGTCACTCAAGGACAAAAGCAAGCCGGTAGATGAAAGTGCAGACAAAAAATCTGCCAAAGAAAGAAGGTGTGAAGCTATGACACCAGAAGAATAAGAAGCAAGATAAATGAGGAAGCTATAAAGAGGTCAAAGCAAGATGAAGAGAAGAGACAGAAGAAACTTACAAATGAAGCTGCGGGAGTTTCCACCAGCTCTGCCCCAACTAGGGGGCCCAGTTCAGACCCAACACGAGTTGAGATACCTCCAATTTCGGAGGATGATATTATGAATACCCCTACCACCATAGGGATTAATGTTGCTTCAGGTGAGGCTCATGATACCTTACCATATTTGACCAATTCCTAATCTAAATAAGAGGCATTATAAGTATTCCCCTCCTCTGTACTTTACTTTTATGCATTGAGGACAATGCTTTTATTTTTAGTGAGGGTGGGTATGCTTGTACCACGAGGTTTTTTTGCCTGTGTTCTTTTTCTCCCGTGTGATATCTAGTAGAATCGACATATCTGGGTTGCATTTTCTTTTCCTAAGTGATTGTGATGTAAATATCCAATGATGATGTTATTTATGAAGTGTCCTTTCTTTTAGGATCTTCTTGTATATATGGTTGATGTTTTTCTATGGCATAAGACTTTGAATATGTTTGTATGACTATTTTTATTTTTAAGTTGGAATATGTTGAACAACCATCAGTGATTTTGTAATTGGCATTACAATGTAAAGTGTTTATGACTATGTTATGTAAATCCCAAGAGTTAGTAGAATAAATGTAACTCATATGCCTCTGTGTGTGAGTATTTGGTTTAGTTTCTTCAGAGTTATACACCTAAAACTTACCCAGTTCATTGATGTTGTTTTGTGGTTAATTCAATAAAATATGATAGCAGACCTCCCTGTAATTTTAGTCCACTTAGCCAAAATAAATGACCCACCAAAAATATTTTTCCAATTTTGAACCCTTTCTGAGCTTATGTTATTTTTTCTTCATTCCTAATGACTCTAATTAACTCTCTTTAGGTTTCTAGCACCTAACCTTGGCCCTGATCTAATATTGGACATTGTGCACCTTAACTTAGGCAAAACACCTAAGTTAAGGGTAGTTATTGTCAGGACGTTAGCATCTTAGCAAAAAAAAGCGATGTAGATGTAAAATAAAGCACTCGGCCCTAATCTATTTAAAATATTGTGTACCTCAACTGATTGAATTCAACATAAGTTGAGGGTTGTTGATGCTTCTAAAAAATATGGGTTTATGGTAAAGTATGAATGTAAAATAGAGATTGTAAGTGAGTTAGAAAAACATTAGTCTTGATGAGTATAATTCAAGAGCAAAGAGAGTAAAGTCTGAACTTTGAGTCATTTTACCTAAAAATTTGTCCTCACCTAGCCCCAGAACCTTATTACAAGCCTGAAAAAGATCTGTTTGGTCTTTGTAAATCAACCATAAGGGAGCATTAGATGATAAGGGAAAGCCTATGGGTATGTATGCTATATTTGTAACTACTTTGATGAGAGTGAGAGTCTTTATTTTTGTCTAGAATATATAATAAGTGTTAGACTTTATTGAATGTGAGGGAAACTTGAGTTACACTTAGTTTTGCTGATCTCTGTAGGATATTATATCCATGTTTGTATGTGTGTGCTGAATTATAAATAATGCCGGTTATAGATCCTAATGCGTTGAGCCCATATGGTTGAGGTGAAAAGTGAATGGTTGTGAGAAATCTAGTTCAACAGTTGATTACCTGTCATTGTATTGTTTATGTGTGAAATTTGGTGCTGAGTTGGTTGAGGTCAAGCAATTTTCCTAAGTAGAGGGTGTTGATGTTTCCACTTTTAATGAAATATTTTACATCTTTTTCTAGGGATAATTGTATGTTTTCAACCAACTAATGTTGTATTTAATACTGGATTTTAGAGTTTTCAGGTCAAGGATTTAGCTGAAGAAGAAACTTGGAAAAGTAGAAGAAAAAGACCACTGACGGTCGAACTGGCGGACCATCAGCTATGCGATGGACCATCAATGTTAAATAGAAAGCACCAAGTGGATGACCCCTGTGATAGTCCAAGTAACGAACTGTCAGAGATCTGATAGACCACATACTTAGCTGTCAGGGTGGAATAGTGAATGCCATTCAGAGGATCAAGCGACGGACCTTATGACGGACCATCAAGCCAGTGGCGGCCCGTCAATCGAACCGTCATCCCTTAACCAAAAAGTGGCAAAGTGGAACCTTTAGTGACAGTCCACATAATGAACCATTAGGCTATCGATGGCCTATCAACATGACCGTCAACCATGATACAGCTTTAATGAATTCAAATTTCAAATCCTCAGTACCTGGGAATATATAAATACCCAGTTTAGGTTTTGTTTAGATATTTCTTATCATACTTTCCCCCTAGAAACCCTATTATATGTATTATTCTCTATGATTTAAGCTACAATTGTGGATTCAGTTATCTTTATTCATATTTTTATTGAAGATTCAAGAATAATTATTGTAATTTTTGTAAGTAATTCTCTGAGTCCATATATGAAGAACACAATGATTTCCTCTTCTTCTTCTCATAAGATGTGTGGCTAAGCTCCCATAACTAGGGTTATGGGAGCCTTGATGTGAATAGATGATTGGGGTTTTGAAAATGCTTAATTTTATATGTAATTGAGATTGTATAAACCCTTCTTCGCATTAATGACCTTTCTTGGTTGCAAAGTTGAAGGGTGAGCCCAAGAATATTTCTTGTCTGAAAAGAAAATTACATGTTGAGAAAAAAAAGTTTACATGAAATCTAAAGTCCTTAACCTTTGGGTTATGGGTTGATGACTTAACAAGGATTGACTCACATGAGGGACTAGTTGAATAAATCAATACATTCTTTAAGTTTGAAATAATTAAAAGGTAAACTATCTATTTAGGTTGAGAAACAAATGGGTAAACTTTAGAATTCAATAATTCTTGCAATTGAAGTTGTAAATTGGGAATTTAAGGTAATTCATAACCCCATCTGTTTGAACATTTTGGTGAACATAACTCTTGTTTATTTACTCTCATTTAATTAATACTTGCAATAAAATTTACTAGCTAGAACGATACTTGTTATAATCATTTAAAAATTGTTAACAATTCAAAACCCCCTTTTAATCAGGAACTTTTGATCAATAGTCTATTAACAACCATAACACTTAGTTTGCACAGTATTCCCTATGGGATTCGACCCCAACTTAGTTGGGTTCTATATTTGACAGTGACCGCTTACACTTTTCAACGAGAGTCATAATTTGGGCGTATCAACCTTTCGCTCTATGGTGTAATAAGTCTATAAATAGACTAGTATTAGGTCTTTATTTCTTTAGTTTTTGAATAATATTGTAAGAATAAACTTGGATCACCTTTTTTCTCTCTATGGAGAGTGTAACACCTTAGTTGTAGGGCTTGGAAAAGCAAAACAATAAAATCAGGATGATACTAGTGTGGAATCACTAGTGTTGCCAACTTTCTTAGAAACGTGGGTGGTTGAACGGTGGAATACCTCTTGTGTCTTCATAAGAGGGTGGTGATTATGTGTGTAGGTGTTAAGGTTCCTTATATTTGATATATCTTAGGGTTCGTAAGGTTTATACATCCATTTGTCATTCTATCTATCCATCCATTTTATCTATTGAAATCATTTGCTTTTGTGTTTGTGTTCTTGTAGCCATGTTGTGTTGTTCTTGTTGTTTTGTTGTTTATGGAATGTTTGAGTCATTACGGGATGTTTTTTATCATTTGTTATCAGAGCTTGTGTTTGATTTAGTTCCAATAGAAACAATCTTGGGCTAGCTTACTTGAAAATAAAAAAAAAGTAGAAGTTGTTCTTGTGTTCTTGGCCGAAAGTTGTTTTCTTGTTGTTGTCTTGGCCAAGACTTGTGTTTTGAGTCTATATCTAGGAGAATTCCATGATTCTTGAGTGTGTTTAGTGTTTGTTTATTCTTTCCTAACACTAATAGAGTCAAGATCCAAGTTGAACTCCTTCTTGTATTGTGTTTGTGCAGATTCAAAGAATTGGCTGTGTGTTGGTTTATTGTTGTTGTGATCCAAGATTTGGAGGTGTATTGTTTGTTAGTTTTTGTTGTGAATCCTAGATTTGGAGGTGTTGATTGGCTTTGTTTTTGTGGATTTGTGTTTGAAAGAGGTGTCATTGTTGTTGTGAGGTTCAACTTGAACCTTGGTCTTCAAATCTTGTTGAAGGTTCTAGGTGTTCTTGGCTAATCTTCATGTATTGTGACAAGAAGAACCTTCAGTAAGTAGTGTTTGATCTTAAGACCAAGTGGAAGAGTGTAGTCTTTCTTGTCTGGCTTGAAACAAGTTCCAAAACTATACCAAAGTAGAAAGGGACAAATGACCTTTCAAAAAGACTAGTTACCAAAAAGGAGTAACGGGGCTTTTCAAGACTAGCCAAAAGAGGAAAGAGACAACCACCCTTCAAAAAGGTGTTTTTCCCAAAAGTTGCAAAGAAAGTCAACCTATTTTGAATGTGAAAAAGTCTCCAAACTTTTCTTCCCCTCCAAAACCGAAATTACTCTTCCACAAATTGAAAGTTGGACAAAATTCCAAGTTGGGGAAATAATAATTTTCAAGATACGCAACCAACCCAAGGCTGCTACATCACTATCAAGGAATGCCACATTACCCTCTTTTTTACAAATAACTTGTTTGTGTTTGGTAGGTAACTTCTTGGCTACAATGGATAGCAATGCTCTTAGTGCTATCTTGGCTGGGATTGAAATGTTTTCCTGTGGAATAGCTAGAATGAATGCTGGCTTTGATAGATTAAACTCAAAGATGGCATCAATGAAGGGTGATATGTCAACTATTAGTGAGAGGTTGGATCATATGGAGATTCAAAGGAACTCTCGTGCTTCTACTCCCGAAACTCTACATCCTACAATCAATCCTCCATGACCACCACAAAATACCATAAGCCAAGTTTCCAATTACCCTAAAAACCCGACCTAAGTAGGCCAACTGCCCCACAAATTGATCAAGTCCAACAAGAAGGACTTGGAAGCCAAATGCCTCCACTAAAATTGAAATCTTCCATCCAAGATCCAAAGCCGAACTCTCCCATCCAAGCTCTACAACCAAAGCTTCACTTCATCAGATCAATCCTCTCAACCAAAGCTCCACTTCCCCAAAGACGAGAAATCCATGTAGAGGTATATGACATAGAGGGACACGAAGAACATAGAGTCTTTGATGAGTCTTATATGATGGAAGACAAATTGAGAGTAAGATGTAGGGATCAACAAGGAACCCACCACCAAGTAAAGATATGGAAATTGAGGCGGATGAGATTAAGGGAAAATCTTAAGATGGAGAGGAAGCCAAGGTGCAAAATAAAGATGGTGGTGAAGATGTTTGGCCGTATAGTGATGCATGTGACATGCCTAATTTTATAAGAATATGCCATGAATTTGAGGTCAAATTCCTCTCAATATGGAGAGGATCATACGGGCACGATCATGAAGATGAGTGTACATGAGCATGTATAGAATCAAGGCGAGGGAGTGTACAAGTTGAAGTGTGAAGAGGTCCTTGGACAAAACAAAGACGCCCTTACATACACTCCAAGGGAGCCTCTTTTGCTCCCTTCATTAAGGGCTTTTTGGACCTTTCACTCTATGTTGTAATAAGTCTATAAATACACTAGTATTAGGTCTTTATTTCTTTAGTTGTTTAATGATATTGTAAGACTAAAATTGGATCACCTTTATTCTATCTATGGAGTGTGTAACATCTTAGTTGTAGGGATTGGAAAATCCACAAAACAAAAATACGGGTGATACTAGTGTGGAATCACTAGTGTTGCAAACTTTGCTAGAAACGTGGGTGCTTGAGTGGTGGAATCCCTCTTGTGTCTTTGTAAGAGAGTGGTGATTGCATGTGTAGCTTTTAAGGGTCCTTATATTTGATATATATAAGGGTTCTTAGGGTTTATACAACCATTTGTCATTCTATCTATCCTTTTTATCTATTGAAATCGTTTGCTTTTGTGTTTGTCTTCTTGTAGCCGTGTTGTGTTCTTCTTGTTCTTGTGTTGTTTGTGGACTGTTTTGAGTCATTGTGGGCTGTTTTATATCACACCCGCAATAAAAAAATGTCTCAAATCGTAGCCCACACTATCTCTAGTAATAGTTCAACAAAAAATGGAAGAAAGAAGCATAAATATACACGTATACCAAACATGAGTATAAGAAGGAAGAATAAATAGAAAGATATCACATCAAGGACAATAATACAACACCGAATGAACATAATATCAATATATGAAATGCACTGAAGATGATGATAATGGTGATGTTGTGATACTACTATGATGCTCGAGATTGTTGCACAACCTCTTTATACACCTACAAAGTTGTCCTCCTACGGTAGGACCCATGTGGGGTCGTAACTCATATACAATCCAATACTCAATACCAATATACATGACTCCTCTGTGGAACATCCCTCGACATAGGGTCTATAAAGATGCCACAAGCCAGTGTTTCCAGTACTTCCATAATGGTACCAATGTTTCACATGTGCATATAATATGAGAACGTAATACTCACCACCAACTAGAATGATAATTTCCATAGCCAACCAATTTACAAACAATATGAGCCAAAAATCCACTCAAATTTCCAATAATCCATTAATCCACTGTAATCATATGCCAATAGGGCAAAATACACAACAATATGCCATTGATACCTCATAAATTCCAATATAGGCTTTTCACCAAAAAGATACCAGCAGTATACATACGTAAGGCCAACAATATCATACAAAACCACACTCAGTCACACATAACATGTAATGTCTTCATACAACCAAATAACAACAATATAGGCCCCCACTCGGGCCCAACATAGTAATAAAATCTTTTCTCAGATTAATTTCCACACCCATAATATGATTTAATACTAATATTAACTGCCCAGCCCAATCTGAAGAAAGTTAAGCCATAATCTATCTTAAATAAAGAAAACAAAAATAAAGAACCCTTAACCACTAATTTTTCACCTCAAAAAAAAAACAAAATGAACTAAAATACAGAAATATAGAATCTACACTTCAAAATAAAGCTAATGATATCCATATTGCTCAATTTTAGGTCAGGGTTAAAACAGACCCCCGAAATAGATTTTTGAAAAATAGGGTAAAATAGGTATTTTTATCCAAAAATATATTTTTCATTATTAAAGGAATTTATAGAACAAAACCTAAGTGAAAATGGGGTTTAAATTGAGGATTACTAATTTTAGGCCTTTAGGGAAAAAACTTCCCAAATTCCATCTTTGAATTTAATTCTAGAATGATTTAAATGAAAAGAATCAAAGAAAAATAATTAAAATAGGATTATTGGTGCTTACCCATGCTATGGATGGATGAAATCGCCAAAAAACTCAAAACCCTAAGGTCCATGTCTCAAAAATGGTAAAAAAATCACCAAAATAGGGGACATAACCCACCAGGCATTGCCAAAGTGACCATTGGGTTGATTAAGCGACCATGTGTCTCTTACATGATGCCTGCAAGGTCGTTTAAGTGATACCCCCAGCTGGATGCAAGGTCACTTAAGAAACCAAGAAGTCCCCTAAGAGAGTGCACCAACTGAGATATGTACTAGTTGGAGACTTGGAGAATTCTAGGTCTCCGTGTACCTCCTGATATTCATTTGGAATCTCAAGAACAAAAGTGAACTATTCTAGTAGAGTAAAATTGATGCTCCAGACTCAATGACGGTATCAGGTTTTCAAAATAAATCATTTTCACAAAGTTGACCCCCGATCCAATTTTCCTATTTTTTAAAATGAGGATCAAAATGAGATATAAAATCCATAAAACCACTTCAAGTATTTTAGCAACCGTAAATTAATGTTCTAAATCCTCTAGCGTAGTCCATTTTGCCCTTCGACATATAGACCAATAACTGTTGACTGAAGTCAACTATAAATCCTTTATAACCACCAAAAACCATAATTTCTCATAAAACACATCAAAATGCATTGGGAATCATGGTTTTGGATGCTCTCTTAAAAACACTAATTAGCCAAGTTCCTTGGCGCTATTAAAATATTTTGCTACAATAAAAAGTAGAGCTTCAAAGAGAAGAAGAAGAAAACCCACACCTTAAATTCCATCCACTTCACTAATCCCTTCCCTTCCCTATGAAATCATCTAAGAAATACTGTTAAAGCTACCAGTGAAATCACTATTACAATTCAGGTGCATTTAAAAATCATGGTTTGCTTTAATCTCCCACTCTAAATTCATAAAATTCTATTTTCATTCATTATCCAATGACAAATAATACTATTATTACATACTTGATATGCATTCTTAAATACTGTTCACTCTGTTCCATATTTTATGACCTGATTACCGAAGAATCTGAAATTGATTATCCCATGAAAAATTACAATATCATGTGGTATGATTCTATCAATGGGCTGATATGTTTGACCGGTATGGAGAAATTTGTTAGACCGGTTAGGAGTGCTGATAAATGGCCCAATTCAGGAGTCAATTTATGTACTTGGAACCCATCATTAGGAAGTGGAATAAATTGCCTGAAGGGGGAGTTATGTCGAACACGACTTGCAATTATTATTTTAGATATAGTTTTGGATATGATAAGTTACGTGATTATTATAAGTTGGTTTTTGTTTTCAATATGTTGGATGATAATACTGAATAAAAGATGAAAATTATGATTTATAGTTTGAAGAATGGTAAGTGGAGAGCAGTTTAGGGTTTTTAGGGAGGTGTGATAAAAGGATCAACTAAGTTTGTCAAGGGGAAGCTTTATTGGTCTTCATTGTTAAGTTTTTAAGAGAACTATGACTACAATAGTGGAAACATCATTTGTTTTGATTTAGCAAATAAGGCTTGGGATATGGTAGAGCAACCCGATTATGGAAAAGGAGAATTTGATTTGATGTTGGGAGTTTTGGGAAGCGATCTTAGCATACTTAGTAACTATGAGAGAAGTCATTTAGAAGTGTGGGTTATGAAGGATTATGGAGTCAAAGCATCTTGGGCAAAGATGTTCACCATCAATTGTTCTTATTATCATGGGAATTATGACTATTATCCACCCTATTGCATGTCATTTCCACCTTTTTGTCCAATCAAACAAGGGTGAAATTTTTATTTTGTATCAATCAGTTTTCATGATATACAATCCAAAGGGTGATTCACTCATACAAGAAAAAGTTTATGATATAAAGTGGTGTTTTACACTAGAAATCTTTGTTGAAAACCTTGTTAATCCCTGACATAATAACCATGAAGACTGAAAATCATGTAGTCGATAACTTGTCATTATTTTGCTGCTTGAATAATCCAACAGTAACAAATATATTCAGGGAGAAAAACTGAGTAGTGGATAGGCTGGCAAAATATAGCAGGCTATGCCACTTCACTCTTTTGATGTCATTTTGTAGGTACCTACTGTATCACCCCGAGTCTGTGCCTCAGAAGCTAAACGATTCTTACGACCCTGAAGGACTACAAACTAACCCATGACTAATATCTTCTATGAGAACTGAAACATAATACTGTAATATATGTGAAAAATAGGCTAAAATGTCATAAGGTTCAAATCTCTAAATACTCCTAAAGTGTATCAACTGAAATAACAATCTATAAAACTGAACACTGTCTGAAAAGTAGTCTGAAAATCCTCTAACTTAAACTGTCTGAAAGTGGAGTTGATGGGACAATCCACCAACTAACTCCATCCACTGAAATACTGAGTCTACGTAAATAATGAAATAAAAGAATATTCTCAAATAATGAGGACTCACTACTAATCTATTGCTGCTAGCTGAATCTGAATCTATCTTTACGCGGTCGGGAACCTGAGCGTCCGAACTTTTGATATGAGACATCATAGCAAAAATAAAGTGTATGCGTCAGTACATGGAATATACTGGTACGCTAGATGAGGTAAGTCTGAATGTAAGGGTTCATATACAAGAACAAGAACTAACTGCATGATATAGAGTAATTGATCATGAGAGTACATGGATAACTGATACTGTTGTAAACAATGAGTATGCACTAATGTGCATATAAATAAATACTGTGACTAAGCTTATCTGAAGCTAAGTCCTAAACTCTAATAATGAGTAACTAATATCTGAAGTTACTAACAACTGATTTACTGATACAGGTTGACTGTATCTGACAGTCCTAATTCTGTAGAGCTAAACTGGTTCTATTTTGAAGACTGAAATTGAGACTGTGGAGGGTAATCATCTAACCGACATGCCCCAAATAAGATAACTGAGTTGGATTCCAACCTATGACCCCAGTTAGAAGGGTGTCAGTACCGTGCGACTGGTAAATACACTGAAGAGTTACCCTCATCTGATAAGTACTCTATTGAGAATGGTGGAACCTTCATCTGGCAGGTTAAAATACCTTATCAACCCTCAACTGGCAGGTTTGATGTCTCAACCTACGCTGGTTGCATAGTTCTGGAATAAAAGGATTACTTCTAGAGATCACACCCTCTACTGGAAGGTGCGCCCTTATCCTTGGATTCACTCGGTGCTAAATCCTACTCCCAACTAGAAGACACTATACTGAACTGCACTAGACTGATATTAAGCTTATTGAGTTTTCCCGAGTTCTATAACTGACTAAGAGTACTACTTCTCATGACATGAGTGAGATTCTATAACTGAAACTGGCTCTAGGCATATAGCTAAATTGTTGGGTATTAAATACCCCTAAGACTCGATAGAATAAAAAAAATAAAGCATAATATACTCATGAAAATCATAACAATGTATACTTGTCCATAATTCACTCACAGAGGCATTTAATGAAACACTTGTAATGCATCTACTTATACATAAATGGGGAATATATGCTATCATGTTATAATGACACTATTTTATTTAGGCATTTTATTAAACACATGGGGAGCATGCTTAAGTTATACAATAAAAAAACATATAGTCATCATGGCTACATCAATCAACTTGCAAATTGAAGGGTTTATCATAAGGATCGTGTAATTCAACACATACAATGATTAATTTCATAAAGCATGTAGTTTAATCATGGACTAAAACCCAACAATAACATGAACATGAATTCAATTCACTTCAAGTATGGAAGTTCATAATTCAACAATATTGTATTTTGAAAATCTATTTGTGGAATCTATGGGTGAAAGGAACCCATAGATGAACACCTACCATACCTTAATTTGTGAGTTTCTTGAAATTCTTGGTTAATCCTTTGAGATTGATCTAGGTTTCTTGAAGCTAGGGTTTGTAGTTTTCAGAGAGAATGCTTTTAATTTGGAGATAAATTGAGTGAATAATGACTTAAAACATTTTTAGGAATTAAATCCCATATCTGGGCATGTTAAAATCATGGAAAAACACTGTTTTAACCTTGGACAAAACATTTAATTTTTGTCAAAATTTTCCAAAATAGGCACCTGGCGCGACACGACGCTATCGTGTCGTGTCTCTGAAAATTGCCTACTAGGAAAATGCATGGTGGCGCGATGCGGTGGTATCACGTTGCCACTTTGGTTGGGACCTGGATGTTCACTGTGACGAGGTAGAATTGCATTGGTACACTACAAATTGACAAATGTGAAAATAAGTTGTTGCGCGATGCACTGGTATCGCGGTACCTCACTAGAAATTGCCAATTTTTATTTTGACATACTCTGCAATGTGCTACTGGCCTGAATGACAGTGTTCAACGACTAAAAATTAAAATAGCAATAAATTCTTACCCGGTTATAAGATTTAGGTGAATTACATATCGTTGGAAAGATAATTCAATTTCCTACGGAAAGGCAGGCTATAAACTGAAAAATACTGAGCGTTTCAAATTTTTTATATTGGATAACTGATGAACTGAGAGTTAAGTTAAGCTTGAGAAATATGGGGTATTACACCTAGTTTCACCGCACAGATAATCCGAGAAGATGTAGAAGACAAGTTTCTTCTTTCGCATCAAAGGCACATGGATGCACCAATATCCCATCTCTACCCTTGTTTTGTAGTATATCTAATGTAGCATCTCATGTTAACACTTTTTGTGATTCCTTTCCTACTAGTCTCTTGTTTTCCAGTACTTTTGTAACTATGCCAGTAAATGGTCCATGTACTAATGTTTAGTTTTTAATATAAGCTTACTTTTCACCAAAAAATGCATTGGGAATCATGCCAATCATCCCCATACCACAAAAATACCATAAAGCAACCACGGCGAGGGGTAAAATAGTTAAATCATACTAAAATGAATAATTCACATAAATTACAAAAAATTCGGCCATCACAAGCTCAGTCATATCACCCCAGGATATAGAAATCTAGGGCAGAATTTTTAAAAAGGAATCTCAAAAATTATAATGAAGATCATCCTTCAGCAAGGAGAGAAAAGACTAGAAAAAACTTTAGGATGAAATCTTGAAATCCTCACAAGTCAAGATCATCTCAAACTAGGGTAGAAATTTTGAGCAAGTCAATGAAATTTCCATTAACATACTAGAATTAATTCCAAATTACCCATTACTAAGAGGTCAAAATCAAACATTAGAAATCACCAGATATGATAGAGTCTAGATAGACTAAATCTCCAACTATGATAGAACTTTTCATGGAATTCCCCCAGAATGAAAATGAATTTCTAAAAACCCTTCATTGGGTGCCATACATAGTCGAGTCTCAAGAGGAAGACTTTTGTTGAACTAGTACCTGAAGTGACTGGAAAAGATTTTCTAAAAGGTATTACACAAGTTTTTCAAACCAATTTTTCAAAATCAACACTATTTTGGAAATCTATACATACTTTTGTACATACTTAATTTTTTCCTAAAATCTATTGAAATACGAAGTTAGGGAAGAAGTCCAAACATGATGGAGAACCCCAAAGATGAAAAGAAGAAAACCAAAGATTAACGGAGCTCAATATGGAGTAGTTTCACCCAAAACTAACAATTTTTCTATGGATGTAGGGATCAATGCACAAAAATCAAGATATTTTTTCAAAAGTCCCTAAGAAAATTAGGAATCGCACCAAAGCATATAAAGTTCAACAATGGCATCTTTGGGTGGACCCAAAGACTAGTTCAATTACACATTTATCAAGGACCTCTTGACTTATCTATCTCATTTCAAGAAACTATAAATGACAAACAAAGGTGTCTTATCCTCTTTATGAATATTTTATTCAAACCATTTCTAAAAATAGTCACCTGTGAAAAAGATTCTTTATCTACTAAATATTTACCTTGAGTGCAGGTGTATTTAAAGGAGTTAGAACAATGGGGACAAAATCGAAAAGGATCACACAATAGTATAAAGAGCAAAAAACGTATCCCTCATATTTGCTATGAAATGAAACAAACGGTATTCGAGTGGTCCTTACAATGGGATTTCACCCATTTGTTTACATCCAGTGGACTTATTGTTTGAATATTCCCTCAAAAATAGAAGATTAATAGTAGACTAAGCCATTCAAGTTATGATGCTGATATTTTTCATTTAAATTTGCATAAAGCTTAACATTGGTCACCAACGAGAGCGATATCGTGTTTACTAACTATCTACCTTGAGTATAGGTACATTCATAAAGGCAATACACCATTAGATAGGCTCAGGTGAAGATTCAATTCAAATTGCTAAGAGTGTTATTTTATTCCATGTCATTTCATTGTTGAGAGGGTTATGCTGAGAGTGCCATTTTATTTCATGTCATTGCCAAGTGGGCCATTTTATTCCATTAATGAGAGGGCAATGCTGAGAGGGACATTTCATTTTATTTCCAAGAGAGAAATAATACCATTCAAATATCTCTCACTATGCAAGACTATAAGGTCTATCTTTGGAAGATTCTTAAGAGAACCGACATTCATTGACCATACAAGGACAACATAATCTGGTGTTGAGGATATCTTAGCACTTATATCCATTGACTATGCAAAAAGAGATGTATCCAAACATCAAGAATATTTTAGAATTATATGAATCAAAATCTGAATACATCAATATATTAAGTTAAAAGAGCATATGATCTAAACGAACGTCTTTAAGTTGCTATTTGAAAGAGGATGACATGAGATTTTTAGTAATTGACTATTAGAGGGCTATATATAAGTCACATTATTTGACATAGGATAGTATGCGAGATTATTTGCGAGTTGATATTCCATAGGCCATCTGTAAGCTACAACAATATCCTAACTTGGTAGTGTACAAGGTTACCCAAAAATCGATAATTCAAAGGTTATCCATAAGTTACAAATAAATCCTTATCATAGAAAATGTGATATTACTAAATTGGTAGGTCTAAGGGTTCTCTATAAGCCACATCATATCCATGATTTATTTTGCACAAGGTTTCCTGAAGACTACCAATTTGAAAGATATCAATAAGTCATATTGTATCCAAGGTTGGATGATGTATAGGAGTAGACGAGAGCTAGAGATTTGAGGGATATTTGAAATTATCACTTATCCAAGGTTGGATCATGTAAAGGATTACCCATAAATCTAGAAACTTCAAGGATATCTATAAGCCGCCTAATATCTAAAAACAAATGATGTGCATGATTACTGAAAAATTAACAATTTGAGGGATATCTATAAGTCATATCAATACAAAAGATTCACAAGACTTACCCAAGGTCACATAAAAAAAGCATTATAGGCTACTAAAAGGGTTGACACATCAGCATAAGATTACATGATTTCAAGGACCATTATGTACAAAGTATTATCGGTGTCCATGAGGGCCACCCCACTTTGAAGAAATTTTTTGTCCGCCAAGAAATTTTTTTATCCAACCACGAAGAGGGTTTCCGTGTATGTTATTGTAAAAATTAGTGACCTCCAAATAGGTACATAAGAGGACGACTTTAATCTTTGGATAACAACTCACGCGAAGATATGATAAAAGGATATATACCCATTTAGTGAATTATGTTTATTACTAGCAATTCTTTTTTGAGATATTTTCAGCAACATTCGAGAGGATATAAACCCCAAACCAGAATCACAGGTGTGGATGACTCCAAAACAGGACACAGAAAAATAGAACTTTATCTTAAAAGCAAGTTGGGACGTAGTTAAGAAAGGATGGCCGAAACTCTTTGGACGCGAGCTAAAGGATGATATCCATCATCATCAAATCATACCCCTATCAGAAGGCATGTGGATACTTTGAAATATTTTGGTTTTAGTTTCATTTTTGGGATATTTCTAAATCATATCAGAGGTAATCTTCTCTTTCCTTCAAATTTGCATGAAAACACACCTAGAGCTTTTGAAATTTTATTCGGGTAAAATTCTTACCTATGAATGTGAAGATCTCCACATTTATGATTATGTGGTTACAAGATTATCATTGTAATACCCATTCTTATTCCTAGATAGAAATCATCTCAAGGATGCTAGTACTTGCTTTGAAATACAAATCTATTTTTTTTTGTAATTGTGGTATATTTGAGATTTCTACTTAATATCATGTGGAAAATTGAGTTAGCTTTCTAATAATACCATTTTTGTCCAAATTCGACACCAGATGAAGAAGTTATGGATGTTTTACTTAGAACTGACTGAAACGCCCAAGTGCGACATCCAAGTTGACGGAATGCCAAACAAGTGATGGACTTCCACTTTGACCATCACACCCAAGGCAGTAGGTCTATGTTCTGGATAAGGATTGACGGATGAGTTGATAGACCGTCAAGTTTTTTGACGGACCGTCATCTAGGCCATCAACTATTATCCAATGAACCCCATTTCTGTTCCATGTATGATGGTCAAAATGATGGACCATCAAGTTCTTGATGGACCGTCAGTTGGGTTGTCACACGCCATGTTCAATTTACTTTTAGGCCATTTTAACAAGGGTATTTTGGTCACTTACCTCTCGCCTATATATACCCAAATGAGTCTGAATTCAGCCATTTTGCTCATTATTATTTCACAAACAAAAACTAGAGTTTATCTCTAAATTTAATCTCCATACAAGACCCAATCTTCTTAAAAAATCAAAGGATTTCAAATCCTTCAAGTTCAAAAACAACAAGAACCTTGAGTCAGGTATGCGTAGTGTTCATCTATGGATCCATTTCGTTCATAGAGCTCAAGAACCATGTTTTAAATATTATTTTAAATATCTGGTTGGGACATGCCACCTTCCATATCCAAAACCAATATCCATAAATAAAACAAAGTATATGAAAATATCTATAACATGAAATGGAGCCTTTCGGAAAGATGGAAGCTCACCTCTTCAATCCAAAGCTGATCCTGAAATTCAATCACTATGTAGGAGGAGTAAAAAGGTCGGTTCCTACATCATATGTCATATTGTGTCCCAAAGATGGGTTAGTGGTTGAACGCTAGCATAAACTCAGGATATGGATAAAATAATGTCATACAGTAAAACCAAATAAACCAACCATATAAATATAAACCATACATATATATATAACCATGATGGGAAAGATAACTAGTTTAGCATTCATTTACAACCATTAACCTAGGTATGTATAGCTTAACAACCCACGCGCTCCGATGCATGTAGCTGCACAAAGCGGGGATACCAAAAGAGTCAGGGATTCCCAAGTACCCTTCGGTCTCTATCATACATATGTACAATGTACTTAGAGGATTCCAGTGTACCTCATAGTATCATATAAGGTCACCATGACCAACCCCTCATGTCAGCAAATATGATTTTCTATTTTTCATCCATTGGACTCTCACGGGTGACACTACACACTGAATTGCCCACAACACTATTTTTCCTTCAAGGTTAGCTATCACACCCCACCATTATTGCCTAATTAAAACCATTTCCAACCAACTAATCCATTATTTCATTTATTATTAACCAAGGCTATTAATAGTGGTTTCGTTATACCGACTATAACTTGCAATATTTATCCTTAGACAAAGCTTTGTTTAGGTAAAAAGATTCCCATTTACCCATTTACCAAGTTAACTTGGAAAAGTCCTATGTACCCCACAAGTATTCCATTATAATGTTTGTTTGGGGGAGTCTCATGTACCCCACAAGTGTTCATTAGCATGTTTACTTGGAGGATTCCATCATACCACACAAGAAGTTCAATTAACCATAATCATGACCACTAAACATTCCATTTAACCATTTCAAACTGTTTAAAACATTAATACCATTTGAGGTTCCATTAACAAACCATACCATGTAATAGTTTCATTAAAAGTCTGACAATATAGTAAAAGCATTCTCAAAGACATTTTATCAAACACATTAGAGGTATATTGTTTCCAAAACCAAAATAAAATACCAATTAACCATTCCCATATAACCTAGTATCCAAAACACCATTAAAACATATAAATAGATAATTAAAACATGGGAAAACCCTAACCACACCATTATAACCAAAACCCCTAATACATATTTTAAAACCCAAAAACATATAACAATTATGCCATATAAATAATTTACAAAATATGCCTTTAGATAGAGCTAAAAATGAGGGAAATAGGACATACCTTAATTGAGAAAATAATGGAGATAAATCACCAACACAAGCCCCAAATTAATTATTAAGATGAAACCCTAGCTTCCTTTGCCCAAGAACTTCAGAGAGGATTAGAGAGTGTTTTCTAAGTGTTAATAAATAGAATAATAGGGAAAATAAACTCCCAAGTATATTAAAAGTTGTGGGGCCTTAATAGGATAAGTGGAGAAAGCATAGATTACCATCACTTAAATTATATAAAATTCTTGTTAGGGGGTACGACTAACTATACGAATCGTACCCTCAAATACGAGTGAGACCCACCGCTCGTACCCTAGGCCTCCCCCTTTGACCCAACATTGTCCAAGGTACGAATTACCTAAACCAAGTGGTACTTAAAGCATACGACTAGTACCCTTTACCCGTACTCTTACCATAATATGATCATAAGAGGTTTGAACACTGTCCACCATACAAGTCCATAGTACCACTCGTACCTGGCTTATGGCTTATGGTGAGCCACTCATACTCATAACCAATTTAAGTTTCCAAGTCTAATATTAAGTGAAGGAAATAATTAGACCCATCAAACCGTATCCACCTGTTAGAATATGAGTAGAAATAGAAATAGTATATAGAATCCTACTTAGAAAAGGATTGTACTATAATGTCTATAAAGGGGGTCTTGATGTAACTATGTAAACACCCAATTTCAATAATATTTTTCTCCATTAATTCTTACATGGTATTAGAGAGAGGTTAAAATAAGGTGTTCATCTTGATGGATTCAGTTCTAGTCAAAACTTATTAGACGATAATAAAGATTTTGGTTCAAGAAATTTTATTAGAGTGTTACTCTATGGAGAGGCGAGATTTAATGGAGGATATTTTGGACATGGATATTGAACTTGTTGAATACTACATAAAGAAGGTGGATAAAATTTATTTCATCAGAAATTCAGGACAAAGGGGAGAATTGTTGGTGTTTGACTTTCTTACCATAATTGGGTTTTCCTTTTGCTACCATAATTGGGTTTCCTTTTAGGTAAAGTAAAACATATTCTCCATATTTGGCTAATCTTTATTATTGTAGAAAAAAGTTATAGACTCCATAAATAGAGAGTATTTTCTTCTAGTTTTATAGCATCCATAATATAGCCCTAGGGGTTTGAGAGTTTCATTTGGGGGGAGACTTTCTGAGACACAAGTATTGCAGTATCACTTATGTGAACCTCTTTTATTCTGAGTGAATTATGTGAGGTTGTCTCTCTTGGCAGTTTGTACTCTCTTTTATATAGTGGATTGCTCATCTCCTTTTGTGGATATAGGTCAATTGAATGAACCACATTAAATTCTTATGTCTCTTTTGGTGTATTTCTCATTTATCTTCTTATTCATGGTCTTCCGAGGTTTGTTTTGCTAACTTTTGCATGATATCTGATTATTTTAGTCCTAACGTAAGCAAATATCTCCATAGCCTAATCGGTCATCCAATAATGCTCATATTTCCCAAATAGAATATGATGAGTTCCTTCAATATCGAGAAATTAAAACGATATCTGCACAAGTAGCCTCAGTTTCCCAGCCTGATGCATCCATTGCTGGTAATCCTTTTAGTTATGTTTCACAGTCTAGTACTCTTGGATCATTGGTTATGGACTTAGGTGCTTTTGATCATATTTATGGTAGCAAATCACTTTTGTCTGATATTGTTTTTTCATAGTCTCTTCCTTCTATTATTTTAGACAATAGGATCTGAACCAACCAAAAGGAGTGGGAAAAGCCAAACCCTATCTTCTGTCCCTCTAGACTCTGTTCTTTATGTCCCTAGTTGTCCTTTTAATCTTACATGTATTAGTCATTTGACATGTTCCCTTCATTATAGTATAACTTTTTTATGACTCTTTTCTAATGTAGGACCACAGTACGGGATAGACGATTGGCGCAGGACATGAATCACAAGGCCTTTACCATCTTACTTCTTCAAATCCTTTCACAGCATGCTTAGTTACAGACCCTCCATACCTAATTCATAAACATTTAGGATATTTGAGTCTATCCAAGCTACAAAATATGGTTCCTAGTTTGTCTAATTTATGCACATTAGATTATGAGTCATGTCAACTTGGGAAACACACTTGTGCTACTTTCTCATGTAGTATTGAGAATTGTATAGAGTCTATTTTTTGATTAGTTTATTCTGATGTTTGGGTTCCTAGTAGAGTCAGTTCACCTTTAGTTTTTCATAATTTTGTTGGTTTCATTGATGATTGTTTAAGATGTACTTAGGTTTTATTATTGAAAGATCGTTCTAAGATATTTTCTATATTCAAAAGTTTTTATGCTAAAATACAAACTCAATTTGGTGTTTCTATTCATACTTTTCATAGTGATAATGCCTTAGAATACTTATTCTCTCAGTTTTAAGAGTTTATGACTCATCAAGGAATTGTTCACCAAACATCTTTTTCGTACACCCCTCAACAGAATGGTATAGCAGAAAGAAAAAATTGGTATCTTCTTGAGACTGCTCGCACTCTTCTAATTGAGTCCTATGTTCTGCTGCATTTTTGGAGCGATATAGTCCTCACATCTTGTTATATAATTAGTAGAATGACATCATCTTTCATTCAAAATAAGGTTCCACATTTGATATTGTTTTCACATTCATATCTCTACTCTACACCCCTTGTATCTTTGGGAGCATATGCTTTGTCCATAACTTAGCCCCTGGAAAAGATAAATTAGCCCCTTATTCTCTCAAGTGTGTCTTTCTTTGTTAATCTCAAGTTTAAAAGGGGTATCGTTGTTATTCACCGGATCTTCATCACTACTTTATGTCCGCCGATGTCACTTTATGTATATCTAGACCTTACTATATATATTTTGGTCATCCTGATATCTTTGAGATTTTACCCATATCTCTAGTCTTACCTGCACCATCTTTGGTCTTACCCTTATCTCTAGACTTACTCGAACCAACCTTTGAGGAATCCACTATTTCTTTTATGTGTCCAGCTGCAGAGCCACCACTTATCATCATTATCCGAAACCACCACTAGTCCTAGATAATTTATGTTATGTATCGGACGCTGCTCTTATTATAGACTTGGCTTCTCCTAGACAATCAGTTACACTTCAAAAATATATGTGTTCCACCCGTAATGCTAACCCACATTATACTTTCTTGAGTTATCATCACACTATTATGCTTTTGTATCATTTTTGTCCTCTATTTCAATTCCTATGACTATAGGTGAAGCACTTTTTTATTCAAGATGGAAGCAGGCTATGATAAATGAGATTCCTGCTTTACATGCAAGTGGTACTTGGGAGCTTGTTTCCCTTCCTACAGGTAAATCTATTGTTAGTTGCTGTTGGGTTTATGCAATCAAAATTGGTTCAAATGGTTAGGTTGATCAGCTTAAGGCTCTCCTTGTTTCCAAAAGATACACATAAATATTTGGGCTTAATTATAGCAACAATTTCTCTCCAGTGGATAAAATAGCATCTATCTTCCTTTTCACATCCATTGCTACCATTTGTCATTGGCCTCTTTATCAGGTGGATATTAAGAATGCTTTTCTGCATGGTGATCTTGAGGAAGAAGTATGTATGGATCAACCACTTGGTTTTATTGCTCAGGGGGAGTCTAGTATCCTTGTATGTCGATTGCACAGGTTACTCTATGGTCTGAAACAGTCCCCTCGAGCTTAGTTTGGAAAATTCAGCATTGTAATTCAGCATTTGGTATGATTCATAGTGAAGATGATCACTCAGTGTTTTACATTCTCAACCAAATTTGTGTATTTATCTGGTGGTTTATGTTGATGATATCGTTATCACCGATAATGATGAAGAAGGTATCACTAAATTGTAACAACATCTGTTTCAGCATTTTTAAACCAAAGATCTCGGTAGACTAAAATATTTTTTAGGTATTCAGGTTTCTCAGTCCAGATCAGGAATTGTTATTTCTCAATACAAGTATGCCTTAGACATTCTTTAGGAGAAAAGAATGATGGGATGTAGACTCATTGACACTTCTATGGATCCAAATGCTAAACTTCTACCAGGATAGGGGAGCCACTCAGTTATCTTAAAAGGTATAAATGGTTTGTTGGGAAGTTGAATTATCTCACAGTGAAAAGACCGGACATGTAACACCCCATACTTTTACCTAGCTTAAATTCATCCCAAAATGTCAAAGACTTACTTTAAAGATGAATACACTTTTATACATGTGTAATTTTGTAGATTTTCACTTTTCACTATATGGTAAATTGAATAAGCTTTCCATCAACACAAAATTTGACCAATTCCGACACCTGGGCGAAGAGTTAGAGCCATTTTAGTAAGACAGTGTACCACCTGGTACTCTAGCACATCACGGAGGTAGTCCAAATGGCATTTTTCATTTTCCAGTGAGACAGCGTGATACCATCACATCACGCCACTAGCCTTTTTCCAAATTTTCACTTTCCAGTGATACTCTACGATCATAGTACATCACGCCAAAGGAAAAAATTTGCAACCAGTGAGGCACCGCAATGGCATCACATCGTGCCATCAGTCCAGTTCCCAATCGTTAGTTTACAGTGACACGGTGCGATAGTGCCGCGTCGCGCTAGGTGCCTAAAAAGGGTTTTCAGTGATGAAAATTAAAAACTTTCTAGAGGTAATAAGGTCTTTTTCCATGACCCAGATCAACCTTTATGCCCTAAATACCCTATTATGTCATTTTTCCTCACTTTCTCTCAAAAACAAAATCATTCTCTCTCAAGAGGCAGAAACCCTAGTTCAAGAAATCAACATCAAGCCCAAGAAATCCTTCAAGAACTTTAAGAATATCACAAATTAAGGTATGTTAGATGTTCATCTATGGGTTCCTTTTACCCATAGAGTCCAATAATTCCTTTTTTAATCCTACAAGATCTCAGATTTATGATTTCCATGTTTGATTTAGATTGAATTCTTGTTCATGATATTAGTTGGGTTCCAATCCATTATTTAAATACAAGTTTTATGAAATTAAATAACACGTGTGGTGAATATGTGCTTATCTTGATAAACCCTTGAACATATAAAGTGATTAATGCATCTATGATGTTAATTTGGTTTGTGTTCCATGGCTACGATAAGGTTCACGAAAATAGAATAATATTTAGGGGGAATTATATGAATTACATGCTAGACCCTTGAATTTGCAATTAAGTGTTGTATTCATGATGCTTATGTGATGAGCATTATCATGTGAAATACTCATGCCCCCCAAGTATTTGCTAAAATGCCTATGTGAAGTAGATAGAGGAATCATGAGATGTTATTATGAGATCTTAATCATGTACAAGCTTATGCCCTACAAGTGTTTGATAAAATGCTTATATGAATTGACTAATGAAGGCATGACATGTTATTATGTGATCCCATTCATGTAAAAGTTAATGTATTACAAGTGAATGAATTATGATCAAGTGAACATTGTTGTATTAATCAAGGTTAGATTTTGCTTTATTTCTCATGCTATCGAGTATTGAGGGTATTTAATACCCGACAATTTCATTGTTTACCTAGACCCAGTGTCAGTTATAGACTAGTATCAGTCATGTTATGATCGGTAGTACTCTTAGTTAGTTACAGAACTCAGTAGAACTCAATCAGTTACAGAACTCAAGAAAACTCAGTAAGCTCAATATCAGTACCATCCCATTTAGTATACTCAGGTCAGTGTCTTTCAGTTGGGAGTAGGATTTAGCACCGAGCGAGTGCAGGGATGATGGCTTTCCCATTAGATAGGCAGAGTCGTTAGTAGCAGTACGTGTACTCCAGAACTGCATAGCCATCACAGGACAAGGAGTCACCCGTTAGACTAGGCTTGACTACCTCCCAGGGTTCACCCGTCAGATTAGGCTTGGCTCCACCCAGGTGTCACCCATCAGTTAGGCTTGACATCCTGGTTTTATAGTGTTAGTACCTGTGGCACGGTATTAGCACCCTTCCAACTGAGGTTATAGGTTGGACTCCTATCAGTTCAGATTTGAGGCATGTCGGTTAGATGATTACCTTCCATAGTTTCAGTTTTAGTTTCGGTCTTCAGTAATGAACTCAGTTTAGTACTACAGAATCAGGGCTGTTAGATACAGTCAATTCAAAGCCAGTAATTCATATATCAATAACTCAGATATCAATTACTCAATTATTAGAAGTCAGTACTTAGCTTCAGAAAAGCTTAGTTGCAACATTATCAAAATACGCACATTATTGCATACTCAGTATTTGCCATAGTTCAGATTATCCATGTACTCTCATGTTCAGTTATTTTATATAATTTAGTCAGTAATTGTTCATGCATATGAACCATTGCATTCAACATTACCTCATCTAGCATACTAGTACATTCCCACGTACTGACGCATACTTTTCTGCGCTATTATGTTTTATATCATAGGTTCACTTTCAGACAGATTCAGTTAGAGGCTTTTCAGACTAGATTTTCAGGCAATATTTAGTTTTACAGATGTTATATTGTATCAGTATTTTAGATGCTTTGAACCTTATGGAATTTCAGCCCATTTTCCACATTACTTTCAACATTATTATTCAGTGCTCACATCAGATATCATCCATGGGTTAGCTTGTGGTCCTTCGGGTTTGTAAGCACCGTCTGACGACTAGGGGGTAGTCCCGGGTTATTACATGACATATCCTTTCTTATGAGTGTTGTAAGTCAGTGTATGTCTTCCCCCTGTGGTAGTCACTGGAATGTAGTTATTCTTATTCTGGGATATATAAAATCAGCTCCAGGTAAAGGACTACTGTTTGAGTATCGAGGTCAAGAGCATATCATTAGATACACATTTGTTCATTAGGCAGGATTACCCTCTGCTAGAGAATCGAGGTCAAGAGCATATCATTAGATACACATTTGTTCATTGGGCAGGATTACCCTCTAATAGACGTTCTAACTCCAGATATTATGTTTTAGTAGGAGGTAATTTGGTATCTTGGAAGAGTAAGAAACAGAGTGTGGTTGCTCAATCTAGGGCTGATGCAGAATATCGAGCAATGGTTGTAGCAACTTGTGAGCTAGTTTGGATCAAACAGTTGCTGAGAGAATTAAAATTTGAAGAAACTAGTAAGATGGAACTTGTGGGTGATAATTAAGCAGCCCTTTAGATCGCATCAAATACTGTGTTTCATGAGAGAACTAAACACATAGAGATTGATTGTCACTTTGTTAGAGAAAAGATACTCTCAGGAGATATTGTTATAAAATTTGTGAAATCAAGTGATCAACTTGCAGATATCTTCACCAAGTCCCTCGCTGGTCCTCATATTAAATATGTTTGTAACAAGCTAGGTACATATGATTTGTATACACCAACTTGAGGGGGGTGTTAGAATATAAGTAGAAATAGGAATAGTCTATATAATCCTAATTGGAAAAGGATTGTACTATAGTGCCTATAAACATGGTCTTGATGTAATTATGTAAACATACAATTTTAATAATATTTTTCTCCATTAATTCTCACACTACCAATACGAATTGTACCAACTAATTCATGTCCATTCCAGAAACCAAATTCAACCCACCATCAATTACTTGTCAATATACGACCAACCCATGCCACTTATACCCCAGTGTACAAATCGTTCCCCCTAGTCGTAACTTGTCCAAAACACAAAAATCCAAGAAATTTTTGACGTGTTGAAAATCTAGGGTGTTAAAATCTCCCCCACTAGGAACATTCATCCTCGAATGACGGACATGATAGGGTAAAAACAGACACGATTCATTTGTATTATCAAATATCAATACAACCTTTAACCAAGTTAGAAAATAAAAATGCAAAGATATTAATCTTTCCTTTAACAAAGTTTGAAAACAAAAGTATGTTGAAGAACACATACCTTCCGCATGAATCCCTGGAGCAGAAAATAGATGCAGATACTTGGACTTCATGTCCTATTCCACTTCCTATGTAGCCTCTTCTACCTTATGGTTTCTCCATAGAACCTTAATCGAGGCTACATCCTTGGTCCGTAATCGACGGACCTTCCTATGTAGTATCTCAAGTGGGACCTCTTTATAGGATAGAGAATCTGAGATACCAATCCCTTTAAAAGAATAGCCGAAAAAGGACAACCAACGCACTTCCTCAACGTAGAGACGTGAAATACCGGATGAGTGAAGCCTATACTAGAAGGCAACTCCAATTCATAAGCCACATTACCAGCCCTCTGCAAAATCTACTAAGGGACAACAAACTAGAGACTGAGCTTCCCTTTCTTACCAAACCTCATTGCTCCCTTCATGGGAGATACCTTTAGGAACACCTTATCGCCAACCTCAAACTCTAAGTCCCTACGCCTAGCAGCTGCATTGGACCTTTGGCGACTTTGGGTAGCCTTAATCCTATCCCAAATCACCTTTTCCTTTTCAATGAACTGATAAACCAAATCTATACCAAACATATCCGCCTAACCAAGCTCAAACCAACCAATAGAAGATCTAAACCTCCTACCAATCAGTGCTAGAATGATAGCTATTGTTGTAAGCAAACTCTACCAAAGGTAGATGCTCAATATAATTGCCACCATAATCAATCACACACGCTCGAAGAATGTCCATCAATGTCTGAATATTCCCCTCTGCTTGTCCATCAGTCTACGGATCAAAAGTATTACTCAGACCAACCTTAATCCCCAATCCCTTCTATAAAGACAGCTAGAAATGACATGAAAACTGCATACCACGATCATAGATAATCAAATTAGGTACCCCATGCAGCTTCACAATTTCCTGAAGATACAACTTAGCATAATACTCTGCCAAAAAGTTAGTCTGCACTGTCAAGAAGTGAGCAGACTTCGTCGTTCTATCCACGATGACCCAAATCAAATCAAATTAGTTCTAAGACTAAGGAAGACCGATACCAATATCCATATAATTACCTCTCATTTACATTCGGGGATATCAACTTCTTGATACAACCCACCAGGCCTTATGTACTAAACTTTGACTTGTTGGAACACTATGTACTTGGCCACAAAATCAGTCACATCCCTCTTTATACCATTCAACGAATATATCTGATTAAGATCATGATACATTTTTGTCAAACAAGGATGAGAAACGTAGCTCGATTCATGCACCTTTGCCAAAATCCATCGTTGCAAGCCATTAACATCAAGAATACAAAACCTCCCTTGGTACTGCAAAGTACTATCGCCACTTATCTCAAAGACCATCACCTTTTGTACACCTACATCCCTCTTGATTTTTATCAAGATAGGATCCAACATTTGCTTCTCCTTATTCTATCACACCACAATGCTTGGAGTCCAAGATATGAACTCCATGATTAGCCAAGCGGAGAATATCCTTCACCAATTCTCACTTCTCCAGATCCACATAAGCTAAACTCCCCATGGACAACCTGCTAAGAGCATCAACAATTATGTTAACTTTACCTAAGTGGTAGTGAAGACTCATATCATAGTCCCTTAGAAGATGAAGCCATCCCCTATGCCTGAGATTTAGCTCCATTTGAGTGAACACATACTGTAGACACTTATGATCAGAAAAGATGTCCACATGCACTCCAAATAAATAATGCTGCCAGATTTTCAAAGAAAAACCATCACCAAAGCTCGAAATCATGAGTAAGATCATTCTTCTCATGCACCTTTAACTGCCTGGAAGCATAGGCTATAACATTCCCATGTTTCATCAAAACACAACCAAGTACCACCCGGGAAATATCACAATAAACCACAAACCCCTCATTTTCTTCAGATAATGTCAAAACCAGACCAAAGTTAGCTTATCTTTAGGAATATCAAAATTCCCTTCACACGTATCCGACCAAAAAAAATTCACCTTCTTCTGAGTCAACTAAGTCAAAGGGGAAACTATCATAGAGAAACTTTCCACGAATAGCCTATAATATCCAGCCAAATCCAAGAAGCTCAGAATGTCGGTTGGAGTCATAGGTCTAGGCCACCCCTTAACTACAACAACCTTTTGTGCATCCACCATGATCCTTTTGCTCGAAATAATATGGCCTAAAAAGTTACAGCGTTCAACTTCAACTCATACTTGGAGAACTTAGGGCTAAACATACAAAGAAACTAAGAGAACTCAACATCTACATATATATAAAGGGAAGTTCGGTGCACTAAAGTTCCCGCTCTACGCACCATACAGGTATACTATACGTAGCCTTACCTTGCATTTCTTCCAGAGAACCAGTGACCTCCTGGTCACATGGTGACAACTTTACCAGTTACTCCAAGGCTCCCCTTCTTAACATCACATATATATACATAAATGAAAAAATTTAAAAAGTTGACGTAAGATATGTATAAATTTTGATCTTTGTATGCAGAGTTTATGTTAGGGGAAGAGTCAACATCCATATGCTTTGTTATCTTTGAATATTTCTCAACTCTCTCCCCTGAAGTTTAAATTTATTGTGAAGACAGAATTTTCATCAAGATAATTCAAAATATACAGAAAGTAAACATACGAAGACTCTAGATTCAACATCTACCATATATACATATATAAAAACAATTGACCTTCTTTATGTAGTACGATTTTCAACTCCTCCATCTACGTCTTGCATGGACGGAAGGCGAAGGGTGGCCTGGTGCACATTCTTAGAATACACCTCACTTTTAGAATACACCAATAACATGACCTGCCCTGGGGCCTTGTTGTAATAGGGATCCAAAGTCTGACAAGGACAGGAGGCCACCCACATTACCCAATCCAACCTCCAGTCGCCTGCCCTGAGTTGGCTGAATTTCGAGTATAAAACTTAATAGTGTAACTGGTTACACAAAGACCCTAGGAATAGATTATAACCGTGACCAACCCAACTGAGTCCAACCATCCCATACCAATAATCCAACAATATGAAACCACACCAAACAATGCCATAAACCAGTCCATAACTAAAGACATTCCAAAATATAATACAACTAATCCCAAAATGAAGTATGATGGAAAAGTGAGAAATTATGTTCGATAATGCCAGCCTCCCAGTCTATTCCAATGCCAAGGATGACACCTATATTGATCCTTCCCATACCAACCCATAGAAGTACCACAAAGCCTCTATCCAAAAGAGTAATGAAATCTAGTTGGGACATGCCCCCAACCATAGCTAAAACCAATATCCAGAATAAAGTAAAAATTTGTAAAAGTATCCATAACATGAAATGGAGCCTTCTAATAGGATGGAAGCTCACCACTTCAGTCTAAATGTTGTCCCTGAGTCAACCACTACGTAGAAGGAATAGAACGGCCAGTTCCTACATAGCATGGGTACACAATAACCAGCAGATAGGGTTAGCAAGTAACCGCTAGCATGATCTTAGAATAAGGATAAAATAATACCATTTATAAAATCAAGTCAAACTATCCATGATATATACAACCATACAAGTATATATATATATATATATATATATATATATATATATATATATATATATTACCAAGCCAAGAAAAAGGGATCAGGTTTAACATGCCTTTAAAACCTTTATCGGGGCTGTGTAGTTTTGCCGTCCTAAACCACCCATAGGCTATATGGGTTTAGCCCCACCCTCTCCCCCCTCCCTACTTAAAGGGACCTAATGCATATAGCCGCACGACCAGGGAAATATCCCATGGAATGACTAGTATATCCCCAAAATAAAGTATGACATCATGGACACGATCACTAAGACCAACCTCATATCGACAAATATGAGTTTCCATTTTTGGTCCCCCTAGGACCTCCATCTTCCACAGCTATGATACACATCCCACCACTATTTCCCAATTAAAACCAATTTTCCAAATAACTAAAACATTATCCATTTATTAACAAAGGCCATAGATATTAGTATTGTCATACCTACCCTTACTTGTAAGTATCATCCATAATCAATCATTTATAATTTTAAGGGGACTTTTAAGTACCCTTCTATTTACCATATTAAACCACTTGGGAGACTTCAATGTTCCCCACAAGCATAACCAATTAGCCTTTATCCTTTTCAAACTATTTCAGCCATGCATAATTCCTTTGCCATGTTTTAAACATGCTAGAGTTCCATTAGGAGAAGTCAATGCAATGAACATATCTTTACAAGCATTTTGTAGAACACATTGGGGGCATAATATAACAAGCACCAATTCCAATTACCATTAAACCACTCCCATGCAATCCAATTATCCAAAACCACCATTAATGCATGTTAAAGCGTAATTAAAACCATGGGAAACTATAACCAAGCAATTAACATCAAAATCAACAAATTGTATTAGAAAACCAAATTCCATGCTATAGTAAAATCGTGAAAACATTCATATAAACCATGCCTTTAATTAAATTAAAAATGAGGGAAGAGAAACATGCCTTAAACTAAGATGATGATGAAAAGAAATCATCAAGACAAGGCCCTAATTGATCCCTTAGTTGAAATCCTATCCCTCTTTGCTCAATAGCTTTAAGAGAATTATGGAATATTTAGGAAGAGTTTCTAAGTGTTAATGAATACATTATTAGGGTAAATACCTCCTAAGTAGGTTAGAAGGGGACTTATTAGGATAAGTAGGGAAGTGTCCAGAATACCCCCACTTAAGTTATACAAAAATCCTGTCATAGGGATACGACAAGCCCTCACGAGTTGTACCCTCCAAATACGATTAATATCCACTACTCGTATCCAAGCCTCAACCCTTGGATCAAACATTGTCCTGTATACTACTTATCCAACCTAGTGGTAACCACAACATACAATCTGTATCCATGACCTGTATCCCTGGCAGAATACATTACTTAGGGCATTGAACACTATTTACCATATGAGTCCCTGGAATTTTTCATACCTTGGCTTATGGCTCGTGGTGAGACACTCGTGTTATGATCCAATCTAAGATTAATTTACGGAACCAAAAGACCCGTAACTACCAATATGACTCATTCCCCTAAGTCATATCCAATGCAGTAACCAAAATCCATCCTACCAACCAATACTGGTCAGCATACGATCGTACCATACCATCCGTGTTCTATCATACGGCTCGTACCTATAAGTCCTATTGGGTCCATAGATCAGAATTCCAAGAAACTTTCTAAGGTACAGAAACTAGAGTGTTTCAGTCTCCCTCACTAGGAACATTCATCCCCGAATGGCAGACAAGGTTGGGGTAACCACATGCTAGAGTCATTTGCATTATATTATCAGAAATATTCCCAATATTTAACAAAGTTCAAAAATGAAGAGGCGAAGATATAAATCTTTCCTTTAACAAATTCTTAAAACAAAGATGTGTTGATGACACATACCTTCTGTACGAATCCCTAGAAAAAAAGATAAATGTGGATACTCGGACTTCATGTCCTCTTTTGCTTGCTAAGTAGCTTCTTCCACCTTATGGTTTCACTAAAGAACCATAACCAAAGCCACATCCTTGGTCCATAATTGGCGAACCTGTCTATACAAGAGTTCAACCAGGACTTCTTCATATGACAAGGAATCTGTGAGACCCAATCCTTCCAAAGGAACAACCGAATAAGGATTACCAAAACACTTTCTCAACATGGAAACATGAAAGACCGGCTATACGAAGATTAAGTTAGAAGAAAACTTCAAATCGTACGCAATGTTACCAACCCTTTGAAAAATATTATAAGGACCAACATACCGGGGACTGAGCTTCCCCTTCGTGCCAAACTGTACTACTCCCTTCATTGGAGATACCTTGAGGAAAACCTTATTCCCAACCTCAAACTCTAAGTCTCTATACCTTACATCTGCATAGGACTTTTGGCAAATTTGGACTTCCTTAAGCCTATTGATAACGCCCAAACTACAGCTCTTGTAAGAGTGTAAGCGGTCACTATCAAATATAGAACCCAACTGGGTTGGGTGTCGAATCCCACAGGGAATACTCTGTCACTAAGTTTGCAACTATTAGTAGACTGTTGGTCGAAAATTCTATGAAAAGGGGGGATTTTGGGTTTGGCGTGAATTAAGAATATAAAAGTAAAAATGGAATGCTTTGTTTAGTAAGATTTAATCAATGAGAAGTATAAGTTAGGTTATGTCCACCTTACGAGTTCTACGTATCTATTAACTATGAGTTATGCAAAATTCAGACATGCATGCACTTATAGAGGTTCATGTTCTAATGGTAAATCCTAGCGTCTCTCGACCATCAAGGATTATCTCACTTTAACTCTCTCGAGCTTAAAGCATATAACTAACGGTACGAACTCTCCAAGAGGTTAATCCAGTTACGGCACTAACATGTAAACAGGGGTTGGTATCCCTATTTCCTTGTCACACTCTCTTTTCCAAACATGTAACTTTTCTCTCGAACAAGTTAATGCTACAATGGCGTATTCTATATATTTGCAACCACAAGAATTCAATTAAGATGAAGAGAGTAATGATATAAGTAGCATGCGTGTCAAGAATTCACAAAATCATAGCAATAGATAGTATATCATAAGGCTTCCATAACCCTAACAGAGAAATTTAGCTACTTATAATTGCGAAGGAAAACAACGAAGACATCATCATCATACCAAAACAATAGCAGTCTCACGATAGGTATGTGTTGGCGTCACTTGTGAGGATGACGTGATTTCCTTGCTAGTCGGTCTTGTAGCGTTTCTCTTGTCTTAAAACGTGAAAACTAAAAGTCGAATAGATGAAAAATAATGTCAACAACGACTAATGAAAGAGAATGCTGAAAAATTCAGCAAAACAGGGTTTTTATAGCATCCATATCCTATTCCTACTAAATTATTGCATCCTTGTCCTAGTCCTACTAAGTTACTGTTGATCCCCAAGTCTTTAGAAATATTGTTTTTGCCCAGGACAGGTTTTCCATACATCACTTTTAGTCCTCAAGCTTCCAAAAGCTGCCTTCCTTCTTATGTGAAGTTCCCTTTGCTACCCAAAGATCCACAAAATGCTGAAATCTTCATCATTTATACCTAAAAACATGCTAATCACGTTGGTTAGCTCACTTACAGGAAAAAGGACTAAAAGTGCAGGAATCATATATTTTGTCCTTAAAACTTAGCTAAAATATGGGTAAATTATAGTACTTTAGGCGTGTAAATACGCCCAACATCAACACCCCACACTTAAAGCTTTGTTCATCCTCGAACAAAATATTATGTCCATATAAACATCTACTTAGGGTTTCACAGTAACAGCACAAAATGTTCAACAAGAAATGAACGACAATCATTAACAAAGAGTAGTTTTCTAATCACTACTAGAAACAATTTAACCTCTAACATAGACTCCTGATGATGGTTAATTCATATCCACAAGTTAAGGCACAAAGAATCATACAAAACCACCCAATAATCATTAACCATGTGTGTCTCACACAAGATATCACCCATAATCACTCACAGTTTTGCATTTTTTGAAACATGGGTATAAGATTCTCCTTGCTCTCACTCTCACAAAGAATTCATATGTTGCAACTACTGACCATAGGCTTGCCCTTAGTGTAATGCTCTACTAATATCAGAATGCTAAGCTTAGGATCAAATAGGTCTTTTACAGGTTGTAATGCAGGCTAAGGGACAGGTAGGACTATTTTGGCCAGAAATAGTGACTATGTTCCCTAAGCGCTTTAATACACTACGTTATGTCATTAACACTCTCTTTTAAACAATCCTGCTGCCTTTCTTTCATCTACCACCCCTTTTCACCTATTTTGTTATTCAATTATAAACATAACTATATTTTCTCTATTTTTTTTATAACACACCACTATGATAGCCATTCTTTTTCACAACTATTTCAAGTACCAATACACTCTGATGCATCACTCTCACCCAATTTTCTCTTATTTTGTCACATGACTTTACAATTTAAAGCGCTTAGGAATTTGGATCAAATTATGGTCTTGAAAAAAATGGATTAGGCTTACATATAAGGCTGTCAAAGAAAATAGCTAAAGGTTCAAAGGGGGTTAACTAGGATAATGTACACAGGTAGGTAAAAAAAAGGTAAACAATTACAGGCTGCCAAAGAAATGCCTAAATCATCTCCTAAACTCACACTCTTTATTTCGCTTTACACACATACCAGGCAAGTTCTAGCATCAGTCACAGCACAGAATATACTATAATCTCACACACACAAGGCACATGGTCAACTTTATTGGGAGCAGTATAGACTCTTGACCCAACAGATGAATGAATTAAACCCCACAATTATCACAGAGTGAGTCACACTTGGAGCCTAAACGTCTCAATAGTAATGATTTTAGCACAAACTCTTGTCATAATACCATGCCGCCTATCAGAACAATTTCATGCAAAATCTAAAAAAATCTAAAAATCTAAAAATTTAACTATAAACGAGAATAGATGTAGGAAAAGAAGTACAATACAGCATGCAAATACCCTCACCCCACACTTAGACGGGACACACTGTCCTCAGTGGAAATAAATAAGGAAAACCTGATTAGCCGGATTCCTCCTCTATGTCTGGGGTCATAACCCCTGTGTCGAAATCATCATCAGAGTTATCATCCTCAGAAGTTCCTCAAAATGTACCCCACTTGATTCCAAGAGTGCGTCGAGGTATTTGCAGCACCGAGGATTGATAACGCTCAAACTACAGCACTCGTAAGAGTGTAAGCGGTCGTTGTCAAATATAGAACCCAACTGGGTTGGGTGTCGAATCCCACAGAGAATACTTGGTCACTAAGTAAGCAAAAATTATTAGACTTTTGGTGAAAGTTTCATAAAAAGGGGGGATTGTAGCGTGAGTAACAAAATAATAACGTAAGAACAGAAAATAGAAGAGTAAAACGGATTGTTTGGTTGGTTTTGATCAATGAGAATTGAGAGCTGGGGTTATGTCCACCTTTTGAGTTATACGTGTCTATTGACTATGTGTTATGCGAAATTCAGACATGCAGGTTCTTATAGAGAATTGTATTCTATGGTAAATCCAGGCGTCTTTCGACCATCAAGGATTATTTCACTTTAACTCTTTCGAGCTTAAAGCGTATCTAACGGTACAAATTCTCCAAGAGGTTAATCCAGTTACGGTACTAACTTTTTAATAGGGGTTGGTGCCCTATTACCTTGACATTATCTCTTTTCCAGACATATAACTTTTCTTTCAAACAAGTTAATGCTATACTGGCATATTCTATATGTTTGCAACCACAAGAATTTAAATTAAGATGAAGAGAATAATGATATAAGTAGCATACGTGTCACGAATTCACAAACTCATAGCAATAGATAGTAGCTCATAAGGCTTCCATAACCCCAACTGAGAAGGTTAGCTACTCATGGGTGCAATGGAAATCACAATAGTCATTATCATCATACCAAGATAAGGATCTCACGTGTAGTATATGTTGGTAGGGCTTTGTGGCGTGAAGACCTTGCAAGTAGCGGTTCTCTTGTTGTGGAAATTTTAAGTCGAATAGATGAAGAGAAAGTAAATAAGAATTAATTGAAAGCAAATTTTTTAGAGTTGTAGATGATTGAATTAGAATGTGAATGATGAGAATAATGAGAACGATCAAAAGCTTTAGCAAAATAGGGTATTTATAATACCCATATCCTATTCCTACTAGGCTACTGCGTACTTATCCTAATCCTAATAAATTACTGCATCATTATCCTAATCCTAATAAGTTACTGCTGATCTCCAAAGTCTTGAGAAATGTTGTTTTTGCCCGGGACAGGTTTCCCATACGTCACTTTTAGTCCTACGCGTCCAAGCTCTGCTCTCCTTCTTTCGTGAAGCTTCCTTTGGCGTCAAATTATCCATAAAATGCTGAAATCTTCATCATTTATACGTGAAAACTTACTAATCATGTTTGTTAGCTTGCTTACAGGAAAAAGGACTAAAAGTGCATGAGTTATATATTTTGTCCTCAAAACCTAGCTAAAATATGGGTAAATTATAGCACTTTAGGCGTGTAAATACGCCTATCATCAACACCCCACACTTAAAGCTTTGTTCGTCCTCAAACAAAATATCATGTCCATATAAACATCTACTTAGGGTTTCACAGTAACACACAAAATATTCATCAAGACAGGCATAGCAATTATTAATAAAGAGTAGTTTTCTAATCACTACTAGAAACAATTCAACCTCTAATATAGTCTCGTGATGATGGTTAATTCGTATTCAAAAGTTAAGGCATAAAGATTCATATACGACTACCCAAAACTCATCAACCATGTGTGTCTCACAATATGTCACCCATAATCACTCACAAGTATTGTATATATCTCAAACATGGGTATAAGATTATCCTTGCTCTCACTCTCACAAAGAATTCATATGTTGCAACTAATGACCATAGGCTTGCCCTTAGTGTAATGCTCCACTAAATATCAGAATACTAAGCTCAGGATCAAATAGGTCTTTTACAGGTTGTAATGTAGGCTAAGGGATGGGTAGGACTATTTTGGCCAGAAATAGTGACTATGTTCCTAAGCACTTTAATACATCACATTATGCCATTTATGCTTTCTTTCAAACAACCTTTCTACTTTCTTTTAATCTACCACCCTTTCTCACCTCTTTTGTTTTTCAATTTTGAACAGAATTAACTTTTTATTTTTATTTTCCTTTTTATTTTTGTAACACACCTCTTATGATAGCAATTATTTTTCATAACAAATTCAAGCACCAATACATTTTAAGGCACTATTCTCACCTAATTTCCTCTTATTTTGTCACATTACTTTACAATTTAGAGCACTTAGGAATTTGGATCAAATTATGGTCTTGAAAAAAATGGATTAGGCTTACATATGAGGTTGTCAAAGAAAAATAGGCTAACAGCTCAAAGGGGGTTATCTAGGATGATGTCCATGGGTAGATAAAATGAAGGTAAACAATCATAGGTTGCCAAAGAAATGCTTAAATTATCTCCTAAACTCACACTCTTTATTTCGCTTTACATACATACTAGGCAAGTTCTAGCATCAGCCACAAACATAGAATATATATCATCTCACACACACAAGGCACATGATCGACTTTATTGGAAGCAGTATAGACTCTTGGCCCAACAGATGAAGAAATTGAACCAAACAATTATCACATAATGAGTCACTATTAGAGCCTAGATGTCTCAATAGTACTGATTTCATCACAGACTCTTGTCGTAATACCATGCTGCCTATCAGAATAATTTCATGCAAAGTTAAAAAAAAAAAAAAAAAAAAAAAAAATTTAACTACTACAAACAAAACAAACAAACATAAATAAATGCAAATGCAGATGAAGAAGGTTAGCATGCAAATACCAGCACCCCACACTTAGACAGGACACACTGTCCTCAGTTGAAAATAAATAAGAAGAACCTGGTTAGTCGGACTCCTCCTCTATGTCTGGGGTCATACCCCCTTTGTCCGAATCATCATCAGAGTCGTCGCCATCAGAGTTCTCCTCCACGTCGGAGTCTGGCATTCGGCGATCATCATCGGTTGGCACATTGTCATCAAGAGGTTCCTCAAAAAATACACCTACTCCACACATCGCCCTCGTATGCTCATTCATTGGGTAGTTATAATCCAACTTCTGGAGCTCTGCAGCAGTTGGAACACGACCTCCGCTCATCATGGTAAACCAAGTCATGCCATAAAGATGGCGAAAGAAACTCTCATCCCGAGCATGACATTCTGCAGTGGTAAGGTTGACTCCATGTGCGGATTCAACATCTTTAACCTTTGTGAGGTCAACCTTCTTTGGGTTGTGTGGAAGCTTATGATCGTCCGGTTCCTCTTCGATGTCCTCTTTCCTCAATATTGCAGTCAACAGATTGCCAAAGTTGAAGTGGGACCTCTTGTGCAGCCTTGCCTTACGCATTGTAGATTGAATAATTGCCCCAATGTTGATAGGAACATTCGTCATCAATGCGTACACCAAGCACACTCTATCTCGTGTTATATTTGTGTACTGTGTCCCTGGAATCAGGCAAGAGTTGACTATTCGCATCTATATCCTAGCTTCCCTATTTAAGGAAGCATATGGGAAGGTGTTGTGCCGACCAGTGTCCTTGTGTCTGCTCCACCATGCCATAGATCTTGTTCCGCACAGTGTGTGTCTAATGGCCCTGTACGGCGGTCTGTTATACAGATCCTTGACTGGTGATGGATCAACAGATGGCAAGCCTAAAAAGGAGTTGAAGAACTCCGCATTTAGTTGCAGAACTTGGCCCCGAATCTTTAGTTCACTCCCTGTAGTTTTCGATGACCAGTTGGCATAGAATTCACATGTTAAATCAAGATTGCACTCTCCCATATCTCCGAAGATGGAATCAAGATGTAACGCTATTATCTTAGCCAACATACGGGGTTCTTTCTTTGCTAGGCTTTCCTTGTGTATCAACTCCACATGAACATATTTTTTCTCCTTATTGTTCCTATACCACTCCTTTCCTTGATCCTCTAGGTCCCATTTAATTCCAAACATGCGGCGAGGTATTTGCAGCGAGGAGGATTCTCCTTGCTCTTTTCGTCCCCTTTTTAGGCCTTTTTGTGAAGTGATTGCTTTTTCTTTCCCTTGTCTTGCTTTAGGTGCCATTGTACCTGAGATTAAAATAATAGTCATGTTAGCTTCATCTCGGTGGATACAGTCAATAAACACGCAGTAGTGGAACCACTACACACTTAGTTTGTTTGTACGAGCTAGTGAAGTGAACGATGTCGATTACTCAAATTTCATTGATATACGTTTAGGTGTTATGTTCCAACAATATAATCAGTGCAGTCATACTTTTCGTATCATCTTAACTATCCTTTCTCAATTCTAGATCATGTAATCTTGGTAATGCTTTCATGTTTTGGACTAATGCATCACTTTGAATAAAACTACTACATAGATATTGTATCAATTTATGGCTTGGAATAATCACAACCTCTTATGTTTGTAGTTAACCATGATTTTCATCGCAATAAACAAGTTATTCAAGCAAGCTTTCAAGTTACAAGGTTATGCAATGTTCTAGACTATGTCAATTCCGCAAAAGTATGACAATGTATCAAAATCAAATACAAGTTGGAAACAAGTCAAGAGCATCCTTACGTATTCTTTCACTCACTTAGTTTCACCACAACAAATCAACCATATTCAAATCATCAATACTACTTCAAGATTAAACAATTCATTATAGACGTAGTAGTGTAGTACTTACGGAACATAAAATAAGAACAAAGAAGTACTTACTTGGTTGATGGCCTTGGAAGATGTTCTTGCAAAATGAAAGAGCAAAAGGAAAATTTTTGAGAGAATTTGGAGAGGTAGGCGGCACTTTAGGGAGAATTGCAATGTGTTTTTGATTTAAGACTAAGGTTCTATTCATAGGACAAGCTTGGGTCGAGTCTTGACCCATTTGGAATCGGATTTGGAGACCAAAAGTGACCATAGGCGGCGCCTAAAGCTTTGCCTATGCTTGGCATAGGCGGCACCTTTCGCAAAGCATTATTGAGCATAGGCGGCGCCTATGCTATGGCATTGTTAGGCATAGGCGGCGCCTATGCCATGGCATATGAGATTCAGAGACAAAAGGCTTTTGCATAGGCGGCGCCTATGCTATGGCATTGTTGAGCATAGGCGGCGCCTATGCTATGGCCCTCTAGAATCCGAGAGCTTAGGCCATAGCATAGGCCTTGCCTTGTTCGTGGCCTAGATTTACATAGGCCTAGCCTTGTTCTTTGCTTATATTTTCATAAGTAATGGTTAACCCATAGCCTTTTGCTTTTTCATTCCTAACTTACCACCTTCAACATGCAATACTTCCAAATCAAAATTTGAAACCAATCTCCTCCTTTACACCTCTTGCACCTACATTTACTAAAATACAACAAAACGATTAGAACAATGGGTTGCCTCCCATCAAGCGCCTTAGTTTCGGTCGTGGCTCGACTCTTCTTTTTGGATTTTTATTTAGTAAAAACAAATGCAAAGGAAACGAAAAAAAAATCACGATGGGTTGCCTCCCATCTAGCGCTTGATTTATTGTCGCGGCACGACATAGTTACCTCAAGTACTTAGACTTCGTCGAGATAGATGGTGGCCATATAGTTCATCGAGTCAAGGGGGCCGATATATGGTTTTACTCGTTGGCCATTCACCTTAAAGACAACACCATTATTGTCTTCTAGCTCAACTACTCCAGAAGAGTAGACTTGGCTAATCTTATACGGACCAGACCATTTGGACCTTAACTTACCTGGGAATAGCTTTAGCCTAGAATTGAACAAAAGTACCATATCACCCTTTTGAAAGTTTCGTTGAACAATCCGCTGATCATGATACTTTTTCGTCCGCTCTTTGTAGAGGTCTGATCTTTCATATGCATGTAGACGGAATTCATCCATCTCATTCAGCTGTTCCACCCTCAAGTTCATAGCATTATCCCAATTCAAATTCAGTTGCTTCAACGCCCACAATGCTTTGTGGTCGAGCTCAATAGGTAAATGACAAGCTTTCCCATAAACTAGTTGGTACGGGGACATGCCAATTGGCATTTTGAATGCAGTCCTATATGCCCATAGTGCATCGTCCAGCTTCCGAGACCAATCTTTCCTATTGCATTTACAGTCTTAGCAAGGATTTGCTTGATCTCTCGATTGGAAACCTCGACCTGTCCACTAGTTTATGGGTGATAAGGCGTGGCTACCTTGTGTTGCTTGACACCATATTTTGCTTACACGGATTTGAACAGTTTGTTGCAAAAGTGAGATCCTCCATCACTTATGATAGTATGTGGGACCCCAAAACGAGAGAAGATGTTTCTCTTTAAGAATGCAACAACACGCTTTCCTTTATTATCAGCCAATGCTACTGCTTCGACCCATTTTGAAACATAATCTACAACAACTAGGATATATTTCATTCCAAACGAATTCACGAATGAGCCCATAAAATCAATACCCCATACATCAAAGAGCTCGATTTCAAGGATTTTTGACATGGGCATCTCATGGTGTTTTGAAATCGCACCTTGTCTCTGACATTGGTCGCATCTTCTCACAAAGTCGTAGGCATCTTTAAATATCGAAGGCCAATAATAGCCACTTTGCAATACCTTCCTTGCTGTCCGATTACCTGCGTGATGTCCCCCAACTTGGGAAGTGTGACATGCTTCCAATATATTCGGCACCTCAACATGGGATATGTATCGCCTGATAACACCATCCGCGCATAGTCTAAACAAATATGGCTCATCCCAGAAGTAGTGTCTCACGTCATGCATGAACTTCCTCTTTTGATGAAATAATAGATTCGTAGGCATCACATTGCTTACGACGAAGTTTGCAAAATCTGCATACCATGGTAACTCCTCCATCATTGTGGCTAAAATCTCTTCATCAGGGAAGGTATCATCAATCTCAAGATCTTGCTGTGCTATATGCTCATTCTCAAGTCTAGATAGATGATCAGCAACTTGGTTTTCACAACCTCTTTTATCTTTTACCGCGAAATCAAATTCTTGCAGCAACAATACCCATCGAATTAGCCTTGGTTTTGTATCTTCCTTTGTCATCAGATATCTAAGGGTTGCATGGTCTGTATGAACTATCACTTTGGTTCCCAACAAATAAGCACGGAACTTTTCGAAGGCATACATAACTGCTAGAAGCTCTTGTTCTGTGACAGTATAGTTTTTTTGGGCTTCGTTCAAGACCTTACTCGCATAGTAGATTGGATGGAATAACTTTTCTCTTCTCTTGCCAAGTACAGCACCCAAAGCTACCCCGCTAGCATCACACATTACTTCAAACGGTAAAGACTAATCCGGTGCTACCATGATAGGAGCTTCAATTAGTTTCTTTTTGAGGCATTCAAATGCCTTCACACAATCTTCATTGAAGTCAAACTTTGCATCATTCTCCAAAAGTTTGCATAATGGACTAGCAATTTTGGAGAAGTCTTTGATAAACCTTCGGTAGAAACCTGCATGACCGAGGAAACGACGAACTCTTTTGACTGAAATTGGGGGTGGTAGTTTCTCGATAACTTCGATTTTAGCTCGATCCACCTCAATTCCTCTTCTGGAGATTTTATGCCCAAGAACAATACCTTCTTTCACCATAAAGTGGCACTTCTCCCAATTCAGCACTAGGTTGAATTCAACACATCTCTGCAACGCCATACTTAGATTTGTCAAGCACGATTCAAACGACTCACCCACAACTGAAAAATCGTCCATGAATACCTCCAGCGTGTCTTCCACCATATCAAAAAAATTAGACATCATACAAAGATGAAAAGTGGCGGGTGCATTACATAGCCCAAATGGCATATGTTTAAAGGCAAAAGTACCATAGGGGCATGTAAACGTTGTCTTCTCTGGATCTTCGGGCGTGATACATATCTGATTATAGCCAGAATAACCGTCTAAGAAACAAAACCATCCTTTCCCTGCTAATCGATCAAGCATTTGGTCAATAAAGGGCATTGGAAAGTGATCTTTAAGGGTCCACGAATTCAGCTTACGGTATTCCATGCATACTCTCCACCCTGTGACATGTCTGAGTGGAATTAACTTATTTTTTTCATTCGCAACTACCGTCATGCCACCTTTATTTGGTACACATTGTACCGGGCTTACCCATTTACTGTCGGAGATTGGATACACAACCCCTGCATCTAACCATTTAATAATTTCTTTCTTCACCACCTCTTGCATAGGTGGATTTAGACGCCTTTGATGCTCAATAGTGGGTATGCAATTTTCTTCAAGCTGAATCTTATGTGTACAAATCCCAGGCGGAATACCAATGATATCAGCGATGGTCCAACCGATGGCTCTCATGTACTTTCGTAGAACCATGATGAGAGCTGCAACTTGCTGCTCACCCAAATCTGCCACCACAATAACCGAAAGTGTGTTACCGCTTCCTAAGAATGCATACTTTAGATGACTAGGCAGCTCCTTCAATTCTAACGTGGGTGGATCCTCAATAGATGGTTTAGCTGGTGGTGTAGGTCAGTTTTTTGAGATCAAGGTCCAGCTTCTTGGGAGCATGAGGATATGGCCCTAATCCTGTTAGAGCATAAATAGTTTCTTCATAATTTTCAGCATCCTTATGCTCAACATTCATAAGCACAACCGCCAATGGGTCATCAACAAGCTGCTCCTCTACGGGTAATTCTTTCTCATCATAAATATAAACATCAGCTACCGAGAACACATTCAGATCTTTGGGTTGCTTCATTGATTTACATACATCAAAGCGGACTACTTCGTCATTCATCCGGAATAGAAGCTCATTAGCTCTTAAATCAATAAGCACACTTCCTGTTTCAAGGAAAGGGCGCCCAAAGATTATGGGAACTTCAGAGTCTACCTCACAATCCAATATAACAAAGTCCGCCAGAAAGATGAATGAAGAAACCTTCACCAATACATCACATAAAACACCAACAGGTCATTTTACCGACCTATCAGCCATCACAAGCCTCATATTGGTTGGAGTAGGATCACCCAACCTCAACTTTTTGTAAATGGATAATGGCATCAAGTTGATGCTGGCTCCTAAATCGCATAATGCCTTGGCAAAATTCAAAGATCCGACAGTGCAAGGAATAGTGAAGTCTCCTGGGTCGGCCTTCTTCTGAACTAGTGATCTAGTAGCAATTGCACTACAATGATGAACAGCATCTGTCAACTCACCACTTGCTGCTCGCTTCTTTGTTAAAAGATCCTTCATAAATTTTGCGTAGCCTGGCATTTTTTCTAGTGCCTCAACAAAGGGAACATTAATGGTCAGCTGTTTTAACATTGACATGAATTTATTGAACTTGGTATCATCAGCTCTCTTCTTTAATCTTTGCGGAAAAGGAGGTGGTGGAAGGGGAATTGTTTTCTCGACGACTTTCTTTTCATCATGCTTAGGTTCGAAGATCTTTTCAGGCTGTGGACGTCGAGGTATGACGTCATGAACGTCTTTATCAGTTTCGACGGCGTTATCTTCTTCTGTATTACCTACGATATCTTCGGCCACTTGCTTGCTTTGGGATGAATTTTCCAGCACCTTACCACTTCTGGTAGTAACAGCCATGCATGTTCCATCGTTTCTTGGGTTTTGCACTGTGTCGCTCGGTAGGGTGCCAGCTTTTATTTGATTTAATGTGGCTGAAATTTGACTCAATTGTTGTTCCAGCTGTCTTATTGAAGTGGAATGTGAGTCAACCAATTGCTTCATTGAGGCCAAGTCATTTATTACCTCAGTTACTCCCGTGCTGGTTGCTTCCACTCCTTTCAACAGCTTAGCCATCATAACTTCCATTGACATATTTCCCAAACCAGATGCAGTGGCCTCTCGTCGTCCAGGAGGAATATACACGCCACTCCTATCATTCTTGTTCTTCCAACTACCTTGATCCCGGTCCTTGTTTCCATAATTATCATAATAGTTCTGACCTTGGTTTCCTTGGGCATTGCCTCAGAAACCCACCTGATTGTTCACGTAGTTGGCTTCTTCCTCAGAATCGGATTCCTCTCTTCCTTTTGACGCTATTGCTTTGACTTTTTTGGTCTTCCCGGATAGTAGATGCTTTGTAAGAAGGTCCACTTGTGTTTTCATGTGTGCCAAATCTTGATCACGTTCTTCTTCTCTTCTCCTTTGTTCTGCAGTCATGCCTATAGAAAAAGTGAGGCTTGCTACCTCAGAATCTCTGGTATGCCATGCCCTACTTTGCTTCGTCATCCGATCTAGCATATCACTTGCCTAAACAAAGGTGAGGTCCATAAATGATGCTCCAGCTGCATTATCCACCACAGGTTTAGTTACTGAATTCAAGGATCTATATAGTATCTCCATCAAGTGAGCATTGGTCATGTGATGGTTTGGGCACCTCATAAGCTTCTTCTTGAATCTCTCCCATGTTTCGTGGAAGGCTTCAGTTGGAAGCTGTCGAAAATTGCTGATTTCATCTCTCAACTGTGCTCTCTTAGATGGCGAAAAAAATCTTTCTAGGAAAGCGTCTTTCAATTGCCTCCAATTAGTGATAGAATCAGGAGTCAGCCCATTCAACCATAGAGTTGCCTCCCCAGATAGAGACAATGGAAATAAACACAACCGAATTGCATTCTGTCCAACGCCAGGATTGTCGAATGACTTGCATGTAGAAATAAAGTTGATCAGATGTATATTCGGATCATCGCCTGCTAGTCCACCGAATAATCCCTTGAGTTGCAATAACTGAATCATGGTTCTCGTGATGTTGAACTTGGATCCGGGTGCTAATGGTGGAGGAATAATGGCTCCTGTGGCACCAGCTCCATCAAGATCATCATCATCATCATCGAATGGTATGGCTCGGCGTTCAGGCCTGAACCTAGCTTGACGATCTCTTCTGTTTGCTGGTGTCGCCATCTCAGCATCACGCCTAGGGTTTAGTAACTCGTCATCATCAAGATCCTCATCGTCAGGATTTGTTGATCGCCCAGGATTATCAATATTCTGTTGATGCACTTGAGCGGCGGCCAGAGCAGCTAGTCTAGCCTGTTCCTGTTGAGCAGCCCTTCTTTCAATTTCCTATTGAGCCTCCATTCTGCCAATACGATGTGGTTCAGGATTGAAAGGTAATAATGGTTGACCAGAACTTCGAGTATGGGGCATGCACTGGATAAAAACCTGCAGAAAACAAAAACAACAATTAAAAGTAAAGTACGAGAATCTTTGACCAAAGGGTCTAGTAATTATCACAAACTTAGTCGACAACCGTATTCCCTGGCAACGGCGCCAATTTTTGATAACGCTCAAACTACAGCTCTCATAAGAGTGTAAGCGGTCGTTGTCAAATATAGAACCCAACTGGGTTGGGTGTCGAATCCCACAGAGAATACTTGGTCACTAAGTAAGCAAAGATTATTAGACTTTTGGTAAAAGTTTCGTAAAAAGGGGGGATTGTAGCGTGAGTAACAAAATAATAATGTAAGAACAGAAAATAGAAGAGTAAAACGGATTGTTTGGTTTGTTTTGATCAATGAGAATTGAGAGTTGGGGTTATGTCCACCTTCTGAGTTGTACATATCTATTGACTATGAGTTATGCAGAATTCAAACATACATGTGCTTATAGAGAATTGTATTCTATGGTAAATCCAGGCGTCTTTCGACTATCAAGGATTATTTCACTTTAACTCTTTTGAGATTAAAGCGTATCTAACGGTACAAATTCTCCAAGAGGTTAATCCAGTTACGGCACTAACCTTTTAACAGGGGTTGGTGCCCTATTACCTTGACATTATCTCTTTTCCAGACATATAACTTTTCTTTCAAACAAGTTAATGCTATACTGGCATATTCTATATGTTTGCAACCACAAGAATTTAAATTAAGATGAAGAGAATAACGATATAAGCAGCATACGTGTCACGAATTCACAAACTCATAGCAATAGATAGTAGCTCATAAGGCTTTCATAACCCCAACCGAGAAGTTTAGCTACTCATGGGTGCAATGGAAATCACAATAGTCATTATCATCATACCAATATAAGGTTTGTGGCGTGAAGACCTTGCAAGGTTGGTAGGGCTTTGTGGCGTGAAGACCTTGCAAGTAGCGGTTCTCTTGTTGTGGAAATTTTAAGTCGAATAGATGAAGAGAAAGTAAATAAGAATTAATTGAAAGCAAATTGTTTAGAGTTGTAGATGAATGAATTAGAATGTGAATGATGAGAATAATGAGAATGATCAAAAGCTTCAGCAAAATAGGGTATTTATAATACCCATATCCTATTCCTACTAGGCTACTGCGTACTTATCCTAATCCTAATAAATTACTGCATCATTATCCTAATCCTATAAGTTACTGCTGATCCCCAAAATCTTGACAAATGCTGTTTTTGCTCGGGACAGGTTTCCCATGCATCACTTTTAGTCCTAGACGTCCAAGCTCTGCTCTCCTTCTTTCGTGAAGCTTCCTTTGGCGTCAAGTTATCCATAAAATGCTGAAATCTTCATCATTTATACCTGAAAACTTCCTAATCATGTTTGTTAGCTCGCTTACAGGAAAAAGGACTAAAAGTGCATGAGTTATATATTTTGTCCTCAAAACCTAGCTAAAATATGGGTAAATTATAGCACTTTAGGCGTGTAAATACGCCTATCATCAAGGATTCAGCTTGCTCTTTTCTTCCTCTTTTCTTACCTTTCTGTGAGGTGGGCGATTTTTATTTTCCTTGTTGTCCTTTTGAGGCCATTCTACCTGAGATCCTAATATATTCATGTTAGCTTCATCTCGGAAGATTCAATCAAAAAAACAAAACAATAGTGGCACCACCCCACACTTAATTTGTTGGTACAAACTAATTAAGTGAGTGATGTTGATTACTCAGACTTCATCGACTTACATATAGGCGATATGTTCCAACTATATATTCAGCACAGTCATACTTTCATGTCATCTTAACTATCCTATGCAACTCTGTTTCATGTAATCTTGATTATACTTTCATGTTTGGATTAATGCACCTTTTGAACAAGAGTACTACGTAGAGATCATATCAAGTTATGACATAGAAATAATCACAACATCTCATGATTGTATTCAATCATGATTTTTATCTCGATGAACGAGTCATTCAAACATTCAAGCTTTCAATTTTGAAGATTATGTCATTAACTTCACTATGTCGATTCCGCAAAAGTGTGACAGTGTATCAAAATCAAATACAAGTTGGAACAAAGTTAAGAACACCCACACGTATTCATTCACTCAACTAGATGTATCGTAATAAACCAACCACATTCAAATTACCAACACCACATCAAGATCTAACAAATCATTATAAGCGTAGTATTGTAACACTTACTGAATATAAAAGAAGAACTTACTTGGTGATGGACTTGGAAGATGGTCTTGCAAGGTTAGATGAGTAAAAAGAAAAGTTTGAGAGATTTTGGAAGGGTAGCCGGCGCTTAGATTGAGTAAACAATATGATTTTATCTTAAGGATGAAGTTCTATTTATAGCCCAAGGCTTGGGTCAGGTTTGACCCATTAAAAATCAGGTTAGGAGACAAAAAGTGAGCATAGGCGGCGCCTAATGCTTTACCCATGGTTGGCATAGGAGGTTCCTATGCTATGGCATTATAGATTCAGAGACCAAAGGCATTGGCATAGGCGGCGCCTAATGCTTTGCCTAGTTGAGCATAGGCAGCGCCTATGCTATGGCATTGTTGGGCATAGGCGGCACTTATGCTATGGCATTGTTTGGCATAGGCGGCGCCTATGCTATGGCATTGTAGATTCCGAGAGCTTAGGACATAGCATAGGCCTTGCCTTGTTTGTTGCCTAGATTTACATAGGCCTTGCCTTTACCATTGCCTAGTTTTGCATAGGCAATGCCTAACCGATAGCCTTTGTTTCTTCACTCCTAACTTACCACCTTTTACATAGCACACTTCCAAATCAAAATTTGAGACCGATCTCCTCTTTTATGCGTCTTGCACCTACGCTTACTCAAAAACAACAAAAACGATTAGAACGATGGGTTGCCTCCCACAAGCGCCTTAGTTTTGGTCATGGCTAGACTACAAAAACAAACTCCTAGTAAAACAAAACAATTAAAGACGATGGGTTACCTCCCATCTAACGCTCGATTTATTGTCGCGGCACGACAAAGTTATCTCGATTACTTAGACTTCATCGAGATATATGGTGCATCATTTTCTGAATGGATTCAGACGACGCTGATGCTTACTTGTAGGCATGCAATCTTCTTCGAGATGACTCTTGTGCATACATATCCTAGGAGGGATACCAATTATATCATCAATAGTCCATCCCATAGCTCTCTTGTACCTCTTCAGAGCAGAGATGAGAGCCTCTACGTGTTGTTTACCTAGATCAGCCGCAACACCCACCGGAAGTGTATTTCCACTTCCCAAGAACGCATACCTTAGGTGACTGGGGAGCTCTTCTGATTCTAGCACTGGTGGCTCTTCAATGGAAGTCTTCACTGTTGGTGAGGATCGATTCTTAAGAACAAGGTCCAGCTTCTTTGGGGCATGAAAATAGGACTTTATTCCTGTTAGAGCACAAACGGTTTCTTCATATTCTTCAACATCCTCATGCTCACAATTCGAAAGCACATCAGATAGTGACTCAACAGTAAACTGCTTCTCTACAGATAATTCTTTCTCATTCTCATAATAAACATCATCTAAAGAGAACACATTCATATCGTTGGGTTACTTCATTGCTTTGCATACATCAAAATGGGCCACTTCATCATTCAACCGAAATAAAAGCTCATTAGCTCTTAAGTCAATAAGCACACTTCCAGTTGCGATGAAAGGACGCCCCAAGATTATGGGAGCTTCAGAATCCACCTCACAATCCAAAATAACAAAGTCTGCAGGAAAAATGAAGAAAGAAACCTTCACCAACACATCAAATAAGATACCAACAGGTTGTTTTACCAACCTATCTGCCATCACGAGCCGCATATTGGTTGGTGTCGGATCTCCCAACCCCAACTTTCTGTAGATGGATAGCGGCATCAAATTGATGCTAGCCCCCAAATTGCACAATGCCTTAGCAAAATTCATAGATCCCACCATGCAAGGAATAGTGAAAGCACCAGGATCTTCCTTCTTCTGTACTAAAGACCTCGTGGTAATTGCACTGCAATGATGAACATTATATGCCAGCTTATAACTTGCTGCCCGCTTCTTTGTCAAAAGATCTTTCATCAATTTAGCGTACCCAGGCATCTATTCCAGCGCCTCCACCAAAGGAACATTAATAGTCAGCTGCTTCAACATAGTCATGAATTTACTGAACCTGGTGTCATCAGCTTTCTTCTTCAATCTCTGAGGAAAAGGTGGTGGTGGAAGGGGAATCGTTTTCTCCACCACTTTCCTTTTATCTTGCTTCCGATTATCAACCTTTTTAGGAGTGTCATCAGCCTTTTTGTTCAGTCTCTGAGGAAAAGGTGGTGGTGGAAGGGGAATAGTTTTCTCATGAACGCTCTCATTCAGATTTTCAGCTTCTACAAAATCATCACAATCTGCATCAATAACATTATCTACTATATCATCAACCACCTGTTTGCCTTTAGATGGATTGTCTAACACTTTACCACTTCGGGTAGTAATAGCCATACACGATCCATCATTTCTTGGATTTTGTACTGTATCGCTAGGTAGCGTTCCAGCCTTTCTTTGGTTGAATGCCGCTGATAGTTGACTCAATTATTGCTCCAGTTGTTTTATTGCAGTGGAATGAGAGTCAACCAATTGCTTCATTGAGGATAAATCATTTACTACATCAGTTACTCCCGTATTGGTTGCCTCCACTCCTTTCAACAGCTTAGCCATCATATCTTCCATGGACATCTTCCCAGAGCCAGACGCCACAGCCTCACGATTTCCAGGAGGAACATACAAACCACTCCTGTCAGTCTTATTCTTCCAATTACCTTGATCACGGTCCTTGTTTCTAGATTTATCATAATAGTTTCGACCTTGGTTTCCTTGGGCATTGCCTCGGAAACCCCCCTAATTATTCAAATAGTTTGCTTCCTCCTCAGAGTCGGATTCATCTCTTCCCTGTGATACAACGGCCTTAACTTTTTTGGTCTTCCCTGATAATAAATGCTTGGTAAGAAGATCCATATGTGTTTACATGTGCGCCATATCTTGATTATATTCCTCCTCTCTTCGTCTTTGTTCTGCAGTCATGCCAATAGATATAGTAGAGCTTGCTACCTCAGAATCCCTGGTATGCCAAGCTCTACTCTGCTTTGTCATACGATCTAGCATACCACTTGCCTCATTAAAAGTTAGGTCCATGAATGACCCACCCGCAGCATTATCAACCACTGGTTTAGTCACCGAATTCAAAGCCCTGTATAATATCTCCATCAAGTGGACATTGGTCATATGATGATTTGGGTACCTCATAAGCTTCTTCTTAAACCTCTCCCATGTTTCGTGGAGAGCTTCAGTTGGAAGTTGTCGAAAATTGCTGATCTCATCTCTTAATTGTGCTCTCTTGGATGGCGGATAGAATCTTTCTAGGAAAGCGTCTTTCAGTTGCCTCCAATTAGTGATAGAGTCAGGAGTTAGCCCATTCAACCATAGAGTTGCCTCTCCAGATAGAGACAATGGAAATAAGCATAGCTGGATCGCATTCTGTCCAACCCCTGGATTGTCAAAAGCCTTGCATGTTGAGATAAAACTAATCAGATGCATATTCGGATCGTCTCCTGCAAGTCCACCAAACAACCCTTTGAGTTGCAATAGCTGAATCATGGTGCTAGTGATATTGAACTTGGCTCCGGGAGCCAAGGGTGGAGGAATAATAGCCCCGGTGGCACCAGCCCCATCCAAATCATCATCATCATCCTCAAAAGAAATCTGCACAGCTCGGCGTTCAGGACTGAATCTAGCTTGACGATCTCTCCTTTGTATAGGTGCCACCACCTCATCCGTACACCTAGGATTCAGTAACTCATCATCACCCACGTCCTCATCATCAGGATTTGTTGCTCACACTGGGCTATCAATCTTCTGTTGGTGCACTTGAGCAGCTGCTAATGCAGCTAATCTAGCCTGCTCCTGTTGAGCAGCCCTTCTTTCAATGTCACGTTGTGCATCCATTCTGCCAATAAGTTGTGGTTCAGGGTTTATGGGTAATAATGGCAGACCAGAACTTCGAGTATTTGGCATGCACTGAACAGAACCTGAATAAAACAAAAACAACAACTAAAAGTAAAATCTGAGAATTTTTGACCAAAGGGTCTAGTTACTATCATAAACTTAGTAGACAACCGTATTCCCCGGCAACGGCGCCATAATTTGATAATACCCAAACTACAGCTCTTGTAAGAGTGTAAGCGGTCGCTGTCAAATATAGAACCCAACTGGGTTGGGTGTCGAATCCCACAGGGAATACTCGGTCACTAAGTATGCAACTATTAGTAGACTGTTGGTCGAAAATTCTACGGAAAGGGGGGATTTTGGGTTTGGCGTGAATTAAGAATAGCAAAGTAAAAACGGAATGCTTTGCTTAGTAAGATTTAATCAATGAGAAGTATAGGTTAGGGTTATGTCCACCTTACGATTTCTACGTATCTATTAACTATGAGTGCAGAATTCAGACATGCATGCACTTATAGAGGTTTGTGTTCTAATGGTAAATCCTAGCGTCTCTCGACCATCAAGGATTATCTCACTTTAACTCTCTCGAGCTTAAAGTGTATAACTAATGGTACGAAATCTTCAAGAGGTTAATCCAGTTACGGCACTAACGTGTAAACAGGGGTTGGTAGCCCTATTTCCTTGTCACACTCTCTTTTCCAAACATGTAACTTTTCTCTTTAACAAGTTAATGCTACAATGGCGTATTCTATATGTTTGCAACCACAAGAATTCAATTAAGATGAAGAGAGTAATGATATAAGTAGCATGTGTGTCAAGAATTCACAAAATCATAGCAATAGATATCATATCATAAGGCTTTCATAACCCTAACAGAGAAGTTTAGCTACTCATAATTCCGAAGGAAAATAACGAAGACATCATCATCATACCAAAACAATAGCAGTCTCACGATAGGTATGTGTTGGCGTCACTTGTGAGGATGACGTGATTTATTTGCTAGTCGGTCTTGTAGCGTTTCTCTTGTCTTAAAACGTGAAAACTAAAAGTCGAATAGATGAAAAATAATGTCAACAAAGACTAATGAAAGAGAATGCTGAAAAATTCAGCAAAATAGGGTTTTTATAGAATCCATATCCTATTCCTACTAAATTACTGCATCCTTGTCCTAGTCCTACTAAGTTACTGCTGATCCCCAAGTCTTTAGAAATACTGTTTATTCCCGGGACAGGTTTTCCATACATCACTTTTAGTCCTCAAGCTTCCGAAAGCTGCCTTCCTTCTTACATGAAGTTCCCTTTGCTACCCAAAGATCCACAAAATGCTGAAATCTTCATCATTTATACCTGAAAACATGCTAATCACGTTGGTTAGCTCACTTACAGGAAAAAGGACTAAAAGTGCAGGAATTATATATTTTGTCTTTAAAACTTAGCTAAAATATGGGTAAATTATAGTACTTTAGGCATGTAAATATGCCCAACATCACCTATCCCAAATCACCTTCACCTTCTCCATAGCCTGGTAGACAAAATTAAGACCAAACATGTCTGCCTCACCAGGCTCAAAACAACCAATAGGAGATCTGTACCTCTTACCAAACAATGCCTCAATAGGGTCATTCCAATACTAGAATAATAGCTATTGTTGTAAGCAAACTCCACCAAAGGTTGATGAACAACCCAATTGCCACCATAATCAATAACATAGGCCCAAAGCATTTCCTCTAATATCTGAATAGTTCTCTCCACTTTCCCATCTGTTTGTGGTTGAAAAGCAATACTTAGACTCAACTTAGTCCCCAAACCTTTTTGAAAAGACCGCCAAAAGTGAGACGTAAACTGCGTGCCATGATCTGAAATAATCAAAACAGGCACCCCATGTAGCTTCACAATTTCCTGAAGATACAGCTTTGCATAATCCTCTGCCGAAAAGGTAGTACGTACTGATAAAAAGAGCACAGACATGATCATCCTATCCAGGTGACCCAAATCAAATCATATTGGCTCCGACATTGAGGAAGACCAGTAACAAAGTCCATATTGATCACTTCCCACTTCCATTTGGGCAAATCAATTTCTTGATACAACTCTCATGGACTCATGTTCTCAACCTTAACCTATTAACACACCATGCACTTGGCCACAAATTCAATCATATCACTCTTTATACCATTCCACAAATAGATCTCCTTGAGATCATGATACATCTTAGTTGAGCCGAGCTGAACAACATAGCGCGACTCATGTGCCTCAGCCAAAACCCTTTGCCTCAACCCATCAACATCAGGAACACAAATATGAAGAGATCCAAATACTGTAGAAAAACCCTGTTCATCAGATTTATAAATACTGTCGGAGCATTAGTCAATCCAAATGACATCACCAAAAACTTAAAGTACCCATACCAAGTACTAAAACCCATCTTAGGGACATTTACTTCCCTAATCTTTAGTTGATGGTACCCAGACCAAATATCTATCTTAGAAAAGAACTTGACACCTTGCAATTGGTCAAACAGATCATCTATCCTTGGAAGAGGATACTTGTTCTTGATCGTCAACTGGTTAAACTGCCTGTAGTCAATTCACATCCGAAGGGAATCATCATTCTTGTGCACAATCAACACCGGTTCACCCCAAGGAGATACACTAGGATGAATAAGCCCCTTATCCAAAAGATCCTTAAGTTGCTCCTTCAGTTTCCTTAACTCAGCCGGAGCCATTCTATATGTAGGAATAGAAATTGGATCAGCGTTCGTAATTAGATCAATACCAAACTCTATTTCCCTATTCGGAGGAACACCAGGAAGATCATTTGAAAAGACCTCTAGAAACTCATTAACCACAGGAATTGACTGAAAAAAAGGCCCTTCCAAGTTAGAATCTTTAACCCGGACCAAGTGACAAAGACAATCTTTGGAGATTAGCCTGATAGCTCGAAAATAAGAAATAAACCTCCCCCTAGGAGCTAAGGAAACTCTATCCTATTCTATAATCGGCTTATTAGGGAACCTAATGATAATCCTGCAGGTCCGACAATCCAAAAGCGCATAACAAGAGTGTAACCAGTCCATACCCAGAATAACATAAAATCCACCATATCCAACTCAAACAGATCCACTAAGGTCTACTTTCCTCCAATGGATACCAACACCCCCTATAGACTCTCTTAGAAATAACTGAGTCACCTACTAAGGTAAAAATAGGAAAATGATCCAAAATAACTTTTGGATCAAAACCAAAAGACACATCCATATAAGGAGTCACATAGCAGAGAGTAGAACCTAATCAAATAAATAATACATATCATAAGAGAAAAGTTGTAACATACCAGTAACGACATCAGGTAATGCCTCAGATTCCTATCGAGATACCAAAGCATACAACTTATTTTGACCAATACAAGAACCTAGAGCACTAACAGAATTAGATGGCATACTACTAGGTGCAGGAGCAAAAATAAAGCCACGAGAATCTTATTCACTCCCATAGCAACCTTATTAACAGGACAATCCCTGAGTGGATAGCCTGCCTGGCCACACTTGAAGAATTTGTCCATTACTTCATCGCAACTGACAAGGAGGACATGAAAAAATCGACAAACGTCCGCTCGCTTGAGATTGGACACCTGGTGCCTGAGAATTTCACCACTATGATGAAGCTTGTCACCCGACTGATAAGGAGTACTAGCAGTAGTGTAGGAACCAGAACGACCCCACTTCTTTATCTGCCATTTTCCACCATTTTAACCACCCTGAGACGAGCACCTCCCTAATCAGAAAATCAACTCCTCTTACCCTGCTTATCCCCAAACTCTGTTTGCTTCCTATTTTTATCATCCACTTGCTGCATATTAACAGTCAACCTAGAGATATCCATATCTTTAATCAGCAAGGTAGTCTTGCTCCTTAAAATCAAATCCCAATTTAAGCTAGAAGTCAACTTCCTCATTCTTGCCCACATGTCAGCCACTAAATCAGAAGCATACCTTGACAACTAGTGAAACTTTAAGGCATATTCCTTGATAGACATCCTCCCCTACTTGAGGTTCACAAAATCCTTCATATTTGCTTCCCTCAACTCTTGGGGAAAGAACCGATCCCAGAAGGCATTAGAAAAGGCCTCCTATAACCCTTCCTCTTCCACATCACCTATATCCCTATCCCACTCTTCATACCACTGATATATAAAATCTTTGAGATGATAAGCTACAAAGTTTACTCCCTCCACATTCGTAGCCTGCATCACTAAAAATATTTTTTCTATATTATCCAAGAAGCCTTATGGATCCTCTTGCACTTTTACTCTCAAAAAATTGGGAGGACCCAACTTCATAAACTGGCCAACCCTTGTGGCCTCAGCAGAAAAAGCACCAGTCACACCCCACTCAGCCTGAGCAGCAACTAATTTAGCAATAGCATGAATAGACCAACGGACTTCTACATTACTTACCTTACCTTAAGAAGGACTAGTAGAAACTGCTGAAACTCTAAAATTATTAGGGATAGGATCATGATATCAAAGATGAACCCCCAAAGTAGGATGACTCCTTCAGCATTACCCCCAGATGGGGTAGAAGAATTTCCTTGTGTTCCAAATTAACGAGGCATGATCTGATAAATGAATAAACAGAGATTAGAAAAGATTCCAGGACTAAGAATTAAAGCTTGAAGATAGAATACCAAGTAAGTGAAGCATTCCTAAATGCCTTGTAGCCTCTCCCTTATGAGTGTGGTGTGCTATAGACCCTTAAAAGAGACTCTACTCAACACGGCTTTATAGACTCCCAATTGGCCATAAATCTAGGTTCTGATACCAACTCAATATGACCTGCTATGGGGCCTTGTCGTAATAGGCATCCCAAGTCTGACCAGGTATGGAGACCACCCCCATTACCCAACCCAACCCCCAGCCACCTGCCCTGAGTTGGATGAATTTTAAGCATGAAAATTATTAGTGTAACTGCTCTTACAAAGACCCTTTGAATAGATCACAACCATGACCAACCCAACTAAGTCCAACCATACCATACCAATAATACAAGCATACCAAACCACACCAAATAAGGCCGTAAACCAGGACAGAACCAAAGACGTTCCAAAACATAATATATTTAATTCCAAAATAAAGTATGATGGAATAGTGAGAAATTATGTCCGATGACGCCAGCCTCCCAGCCTATTCCAATGCCTAGGCTGACACCTATACCGATCCCACCGATACCATCCCATAGAAGTACCACAAAGAATCTATCTAAAAGAGTAATGAAATCTGATTGGGATATGCCCCCAACCACAGCCAAAACCAATATCCATAATAAAGTCAAAATGTCTAAAAGTATCCATAACATGAAATAGAGTCGTCTGAAAGAATAGAAGCTCACAACTTTATTACAAATGTTGTCCCAGAGTCTAACTATATAGAAGGAGTGGAACGGCTAGCTACTGCATAGCGTGGGTGTACAACCGCCAGTAGATGGGGTTAGCGAGTGACGGCTAGCATGATCTCAAGATAAGGATAAAATAATGCCATTTATAAAAAAAAGTACAACTATAACTGATGCATACAACCATTCATATATATAAATATAACCATGCCAGGAAAAGAGGGTCGGATTTAACATGCCTTAAAAACCTTAACCTAGGCTGTGTAGCTTTGTTGTCCAAAACTACCCAAGGGCTATATGGGTTCAGCTTCCCCTGTTGAAAAGGCCCAAGTGTTTGTAGTAGCAGACCAAGGAAATATCCCTTGGGCTGACTAGTACATCCCTAAAATCAAGTATTACATCATGCACATGGTCACCAAGACCAACCTTGTATCGACAAATATGAGTTTCTAGTTTTAGTCCCCGTGGGACCTCCACCTTCCATAGCTTTGCTACACATCCTGCTACTATTTCCCAATTTAAAATAGTTTTACAAATAACCAAACCATCATCCATTTACTAACCAAGGCCATTGATATTGGTATTATCATACCAACCCTTACTTGCAAGTATCGTCCATAGCCAACCATATGTAGGTTTAAGGGAACTTTTAAGTACCCTTATATTTAACATATTAAACCACTTGGGAGACTTCATGTTTCCCACAAGCATAACTAATTAGCCTTTAGCCTTTCAAGACCGTTTAAACCATGCATAATTCCTCTGCCATGTTTACAAAATGCAAGAGTTACATTAAGAGAAGTTAATGTAATGAACATATCTTTATAAGCATTTTGTAAAACACATTGGGGGAATAATATAACAAACACCAATTCAAATTACCATTAAACCACTCCTATTCAATCCATTTATCCAAAACCACCACTAATGCATATAAAATCGTAATTAAAACCATGGTAAACCATAACTAAGAAATTAATATCAAAACCCCCAAATCATATTTGAAAACCAAAAACCGTGCAATAGTAAAACCTTGAAAACATTCATATAAACCATTTCTTCAATTAAATTAACAATAAGGGAAGAGAAACATGACTTAAACCAAGATGATGATGAAAATAAATCACCAAGACAAGCCCCAAATTGATCCCTTAGTTTAAACTCTATCCCTCCTTGCTCAATAGCTCTTAAAAGAATTATGGAATATTTAGGAAGAGTTTTTAAGTGTTAATGAATAAAATATTAGGGTAAATAACTTCCTAAGTAGCTTATAAGGGGACTTATTAGAATAAGTATGGAAATGTCCAGAATACCCCCACTTAAGTTGCACAAAAATCCGGTCACAGGGATATGACTGGCCCTCACGAGTCGTACCCTCCTAATATGATTGATATCCACCACTTGAATCCAAGCCTCAACCCTTGGATCAAATATTGTCTAGTATACAACTCATCCAACTAAGTCGTAACCACAATATATGATCCATATCCATGACTCGTATCCCTAGCAAAATAAATTACCTAGGACATTGAACATTGTTTACAATACAAGTCCTTGGTATGATTCGTACCCTAGCTTATGGTTTATGGTGAGGCACTCGTGCTATGATCCAACCTAAGTAACCAAGTCTAAGATTAAGATAAGGAACCAAATGGCCCGTAACCACCAATACCACTAATCTATATCTATGACCCGTATCCCTGGTAGAATAAATTACTTAGGGCATTGAACACTATTTACCATACGAGTCCCTGGAATTTTTCATACCCTGTCTTACGGCTCGTGGTGAGACACTCGTGTTATGATCCAATCTAAGTAACTAAGTCTAAGATTAATTTAACGAACCAAAAGACCCGTAACCACCAATATGACTCATACCTCTAAGTCGTATCCATTTTAGTAACCAAAATCCATCCCACCAACCAATACTGGTCATCATATGATCGTACCATACCATCTGTATTTTATCATACGGCTCGTACCCATGAGTCGTATTGGGTCAAGATATCAGAATTCCTAGAAATTATCCATGGTACAAAAACTAGGTTGTTTCAACCAAGACATCATTAATGAACACAATGACAAAAAGATCCAAGAACTGCCTGAAAACCCTATTCATCAAATCCATAAATGTTGTTGGGGTATTAGTCAAACCAAATGACATAACCATGAACTCAAAGTGCCCATACCGAGTACAAAAAGTCATCTTAGGGATATCCACCTCCCTGATCTTAAGCTAATGATAACCAGATCAAAGATCTATCTTAGAAAAAAACTTGGCACCTTGTAACTGACCAAACAAGTCATCTATCCTTGGAAGAGGATACTTGTTCTTGATTGTTACTTTTTTCAACTACCGATAGTCAATGCACATCTGAAAGGAACCATCCTTCTTGGACATGAACAACACCGGTGCATCCCACGGGGATACACTAGGACAGAAAAACCCCTTATCTAGGAGATTATTAAGATACTCCTTGAGTTTTCTCAACTCAGCCGGAGCTATTTTATAAGGAGGAATAGATATTGGATGAGTTTAAGGAACCAAATCAATACCAAACTCTATCCTCATTTGGAGAAACACCAGGAAGATCATCTGGAAAAACCTCAGGAATTTAACTTACCATAAAAACCAAATGAAAAATAGGACCTTCTGAGTTAGAATTTTTAACTAGGACTAAGTGATAAAGACACCCTTTAGAATTCACCTAGGATCTAGGGAACCACCCTCCCTCTTTATAATCGATTCACCAAAGAACCTAAAAACAACTTTATGAGTTCAAAAATCTAAGGACACAAAACAAGAGTGTAACCAATCCATCCCTAGAATAATATCAAAACCCACTATATCGAGTTCAAACAAATCCACCAAAGTCTACCAACTACTAAAAGATACCACACAACCCCTATAGACTCTTTTATTAATAACCACGTCACCTATCAGGGTAAAAACTTAAAAAGGATCCTAAACAACCTTAGGATCAAGACCAAAATACATAGCCACAAATAGGGTCACATAAGAAAAAGTGGACCCTAAATTAAGCAAATAATACACAGAATAAGAATAGAGTTGTAATGTACCAGTCACGATAGTAGGTGATACCTTATATTCCTATTGAGATATAATAGTATATAACCTATTCCTACCAGTGCCGACACCATAAGAAGAGCAGACACTAAACCAGCACTACTAGGTGCAAAGGTAGAATATGCAGCAACTAGAGCTTCGACCGCTCCCAAAGCAACCTTACCAACTAGATAGTTTCTAATTATATAGCCTGGCTGACCATATTTAAATCACTTGTACCTCCTTTCATCATAAAAACCCTAATTAAGATGACCACAAAACTAATAAAAAGGGCTTGAAGAAGCTGATTGTACCCTCCTCGCCTGAGATTAGGCACCCTGTGCCTAGAAATTATCACCACCCTCATGACTCCTATCACTTGAAGGATTCAAGTAAGGAGCACTAATAGAAGAGAAGGAACCAAAACTCCCCCACTTCTTTTTTGGCCACTTAACGTCATCTCGACTACCTTGTTGTTTCACACCACCTTGGTTGGAAGACCTAAACTTCTTACTCTACCTTTCCCCAAACTCCGCCTGGTTTCTCTTTTCTTCTTCCACCTGTTTCATATGAACCATCAACCTAGACATATCTATATTTGATCAACAACACGGTCTTGCTTTCAAGGATCAAATCCTGAGACAGCCAAAAAGAAAACTTTCTCATACTCGACCTCATATTAGAGACCAATTCCAAAGCATACCTTAACAGTTAATGAAACTTGAAGGAAAATTCCTTGACTGACCTTTTCCCTTGTCTTAGATTGACCAATTCTTCCACCTTTGCTTTTCTCAGCTCTTATAGAAAGAAGCGATCTAGAAAAGCATTTGAGAAAGTCTTCCATAAGGAAAACTTCTCAATATTACCTCAATCCCTTTCCCACTCCTCGTACCACTGGTACGCAATATCCTTGAGCTGATAAGCTACAAAATTCACTTCTTCCACATTTATGTCCTGCATCACCCTGAAAAAATTTCTACATTTAATCCAAGAAACCTTATGAATCCCCCTCCACCCTTACACTAATAAAAGTACAAGGATTCATATTCATAAATTGGCCAACCCTTGTGGCCTTATAAGATGAAATACCAAATACATCCCGCTTAGCCAAACCAACAACCAATTGAGCAATAGTATAAATCGATTGACGAAATTTTGCATTTGTCACCTCACTCTAAAGAAGATTAGTAGCAACTGCTGAAACTCAAGAAATATAAAGGATTAGATCCCTAGATAGAGTATGGATCCTTTGTGTCCCTTCTACTTTCTCCCCAAATGGAACAAAATAGTTTTGTTGTGTTCCAGATTATCAAAGCATGATCTAAAAGGCAAACAAATTAGGATTATGGAGGATTCTAAGACTTAGACTCCAAGCTTGAGAATAGAATACCAAGAAAGTGAAACATTTATAAATGCCTGATAGCCTCTCCCTTATGAGTGTGGCATAATACACAGCCTTAAAAGAGACTCTACTAGACACCGCTTTGTGGACTCCCAGTTGACTATTAACCTAAAGCTCTGATACCAACTTGACATAACCCAACTAGGGGCTTTGTCATAATAGGTATCTCAAGTCCATCCAAGACTAGAGACCACCCCTAAAACCTAACCCAACCATCTAGCATATACCCCGAGTCGGATGAATTTTCAACATATAATAAGATAGCATATAATTTCATTAATCTAGACTCTGTTATAGGTATATCATCGAGACCATCCCAAATGATCCCAACCATTAAATAATAACCATAACCAACCAAACCATAATCAAAACCAAAATAATAACCAAACCAAGCTCCATAAAATAATATAAAAGGATGGAAAAACTATCAATACCATTTACCGACCTCAGCCCTAATACCAAGGCTGACACCCATATCGATCCCCCCATACCAACTTATAGTAGTTCCACAAAAGTTTCTAACCAAAAGAAAACCAATATCCGGTTGGGACATGCTCCTACCATAGCCAATACCAATATACATAAATAAACCAAAGTATATAAAAATGTCCATTATATGAAATAGGGAATTTTTGAAAGATGGAAGCTCACCACTTCAATCCAAAGCTGATCCCAAAATTTAATCACTATGCAGGTGGAGTAGAACAATCGATTTTTGCATCGTGTAAGGATATAGTCTCCGAAAGATACGTAAGTGAGTGAACACTAACATAAACTTCAGATAAGGATAAAATAATTTCATCCAGTAAAACCAAGTAAACCAGCAATGTGCATGCAAACCATACATATATATATAACCATGCCGGGAATGGGAATCGGTTTTAGCATGCACTTAAAACTATTAACCTGGGTATGTGCAGCTAAACTTGCCTTAACCACCCACAGGCTATATAGGTCTAGTGTAACCCTCAGTGCCGGGAAAGAAAATCGACTTTAGCAAGCACTTAAAACTATTAACCTGGGTATGTGCAGCTTAACCGTTCTTAACCACCCATAGGTTGTATGGGTCCAGTGTAACCCCTTAAATGGGCCTCAATACGCGTAGCCGCATGAACCAGAGATACCATAAGAGTAGGGGATTCCAAAGTATGCTTCACTCTCCATGATACATATGTACAATGAACTTAAAGGATTCTTATGTACCTCATAGTATCATATAAGATCACCATGACCTACCCATCATATCGACAAACATTAGTTTCTAGTGTTTATCCATTGGACTCCCTCCTTCACCATTAGCTATCGTACCCCACCATTATTTCCTAATTAAAACCATCTTCAACCAGCCAATCCATTACTCCAATTATTATTAGCAGAGGCTTTAATAGTGGTATCATCATATTGACAATAACTTACAAGTATTTTCTTTAGCCAAACCTTTTTTGGGTAAAGGGATTCCTACATACCCTTTTTCCAAGTTAACTTGGGGATGTCCCCTGTACCCCACAAGTTGTTTCATTATTAAGTTTGCTTGGGGAAGTCCCATGTACCCCACAGGTATTCATTAGCATATTTACTTAAGGGATTCCATCGCACCCCACAAGGAGTTTAATTAACCATAACCATGACCACTAAACCATTCCATTTACCATTCCAAATTGTTTAAACCATTTATACCACTTGGGGTTCCATTACCAAACCATACTATGCAATAGTTTTATTGAAAGTCCAATAATATAGTAAAAGTATTCTCATAGGCATTTATCAAACAATATTGGAGGCATAGTGTTTTCAAAGACAAAATCGAATACCAATTAACCATCCCCATGCATCCAAGTATCCAAACCACCATTAAAACATGGGAACATCCTAACCACATTATTATAACCAAAACTCCCAACACATATTGAAAACCCAAAATAATATATCAATTATGCTAAGAAAACAATTTATAGAATATGTCTTTAGTTGGAGATAATAATGAGGAAAGGATTATATGCCTTAATTGAGAACACAACGGAGAGAAATCACCAACACAAACCCCAAATTAATCTTAAAGAAGAAACCCTAGCATCCTTTGACCAAGAACTTTAGAGAGGATTCGAAAGTGTTTTCTAAGTGTTAATGAATAGAATAATAAAGCAAATAACCTCTCAAGTGTGTTAAAAGTCATGGGGCCTTAATAGGATAAGTGGGAAAATATCCGGATTCCCTCACTTAAACTGCATAAAATTCCCGTTTGGGGGAATGACTAACCACCCTAGTTATACCCTCCAATACGAGTGGTACCCACCAATCGTACCCTAAGCCTCCCCTTTGGACCCCACACAGTCAAAGGTATGACTTACCCAAACAAAGTCATACTCAAAGCATACGACTAGTACCCTTGAACTGTACCCCTGGACGAATAGGATCACAAAAGGTTTAAACACTATTCACCATATGAGTCCATGGTACGACTCATACCCTAGCTTTCATCTTATGGTGAGCCACTCTTACTTATATCCAACTTTTTCTAAGTCTAAGATTAAGTGAAGAAAAGAACAAAACCTAACAAACCGTATCAACTAATACGACTCATACTACATAAGTTATATCCATTCCAAAAACCAAATTTAACCCACCATTAATCACTGGTCAGTATAAAACTAACCCATACTACTTGTGCCCTAGTGTATGACTCGTTCCCCCTAGTCGTAACTTGTTCAGAAGCCAAAAATCTAGGAAATTGTCTAAGGGTCAAAAAAAATAAGGTGTTATAGTTGCCCCAGCCCACTTTCACAACCTGAACCTAGCCCAACCAACCTTATAAATATCTTCTTCTCGACCCAATAGAACAACGGCAAAACCAATAGAGTAACCACGATAAATAACAAAACAACACAATATCTAATATCAACAATGATGCCAACAAAACCGATATCAACACCAACCATAGTCAAATAAACAAAACCTAATTCTAGTATAATCCAACGATAACAACCATTCTAGCTCAACTAAATGACATCTCATTCAAGCCAACAGTCGAACCCACAAAAACCAGTGGATTTGTTCCTAAATTCTATTAAAACTTTGTACAAAATTATTAATCATGTGGCTCCAATTACCTTAATACTAAAGAATTATGTTTGAAATACAAAAATCAAGATTGATTTCCCCCAAAACCCTATGGAATCCCCAAAATACTCTAAGAATGTCTATTTTTTCCTTTCCATTCATCGATAGTATGCATAAAAATGATAACCAATCCATCATAGTTTATTTTTTGAGATTAGTCCACACTCGTGGGATTTTGGTGTTTACCTGAAATCCCATATCATTGGAAACCATATTTTGACCCTCAAATTTCCTTCTATAAATAGCTCACTGTGGAGCTGAAAATGGAAAGTCTTAGAGGTAAAAATAAACCTTTGAGCAAAAGTATTGTAAAACACAAAGAATTTTTTAGAAAGGAAACCTCCAATTGATATTCGCCTTAGTGTTTTAATTTCTTGCTTCCTGTGGTGGAAAGAGAATCCCAAAGAAGGCTTGAAGTCTCATTTTGTTACCCCCAAAAAAGTAAACACAAGTTTCAATTATAGTTCATTATTCTTCTTAATATTCTTCTTCGTATTAGTAGCATTATAATTGTAATTGTAGTTGGTGGAATTATTTGTTGTAGAAGGGTTTTAAAAGCCATAGGTTTGTTTTGGTGAAGATTATGGATGAAATTTTGAGTTGATGACATTTTTCATGATTCTCATTTTTAGTCCTTTAAGTTAACTATCTTATCTTAATCCATTTTAGTCAAAATTAATGTTGTTGTGGTGCTATATTAAGCTTGAGTATTAGTCTGAATATTGATGATATATTTCTTATGTTTTGTTTTCTTTACTATGACATTTTGTTGTGTCGAGCATTTGAATTTTTCAAGTAGTGTAATGTCGAGTTGGATCTTATTTGATCATCTTTAAAATCAGTTGATAGCATGTTGGTTGCTCTATATCAGTTTGAATTGGTCTTCTATCCAGATGTTAGATGATCAATTTGAAATAGTTTATGCTAGTGGCGTTAATTCATTCTTATTTTCTTTTTTTGTTTAAAATGAAAATTTTCTAGTTCACTTATTTAAGTCTATTAGTATGATCATTTGCTAATTTCTTTCCCTCACATTGATCTGACTTTTCCTCCTAAATCATAAAGCTTTTAAGAGTTGTCGGGTTGATTTCAGAGAAGTGGTTGTTTTTAGTTTTAGTAATATAAAATGGCCAATTGAATGATTCTTGATTATATTATTGTTTTTCTCCATTTGGCTCTATTTAAAAAATTTTGTTTCTTTGTCGTTGACCTTCTTCTTGATTCAATATGTTGGTATGAATATTGCATATAATTTCCCTATTAAATGCTACTAAGAAGGTCCTTTTGGTTTCTTTATATCAAAGGAATCTGTAAATAAACATAAACGTGAATTGTTGTAAAAAATATTTGGTTTGATTCAAACAATCCAACTTTAATATTTTTCTTGCTAATTTGTTTGTATTAGGGCTAAAACATGGTGTTTAAATTGAATCAATAGAGTGTTTTCATGTCATTTTGCTTTTTCTTGCTTCCTTTACTTTTTTTTAAGTTTACCTTTTGGAAGTTAGATTTCATTAATAGACTTAAATGAAAGGGGTTAAGTTTGATGGTTATGCTTGGTTGAATATTCTCATGTTATATTATTTGTATTTTGTCTGAGTGGATATTTTTTTAGTGTTATGCATAGTTGCCTTTATCATCTTCTAATCTTCATTCCTTTTCTTTATATGTACCGTCTGTCCGAAGTCCAAATGGAGTCCTCTCTCTGTGTATTTCGATAATGGACTAATGATGCCCATTTTCTTCGAGTTTGAGCCTCCAAATTTAAGTCCATAAGGATGGTTATACGGTTTACAGGTGCAAAAAGGTGGGAAAAAATGGTTCAAAGCCCATTGATGAAGTTGCTAGGATTTGGAGACTTGAAAAGTCTCATTTTTTCATTTTTATTTTTAATTATTTATTTATTCATTTTTAGGCCTTGAAACACATGTTGTAATTTAATACATGTGAAGTAGGTTGTGGGACAAAAGCTCGAATAATTAGATTAGGATAGGTGCAGGTGGGCTAAAAGCCTAATTAGACTAGGACATAGGTTCATTCAAAATATTTGGGCCCATGAGACTGTCTTATAATTTTCCACCCTTTACCCCTTCTCATGCTTTATCTGCTACTAATTCTCCTAAGCTTAGTTAAATTTCTCACTAAGACAAAGAAAATTCTTTTGCCCAAATTTCAAAGAAATATTTCCTTTAATAAATTTATTTTCTAAATAAAAGCATTTCTTTTCAAAAGTTAGTCAAAAAGTTTCCTTTTTAAATAGCTCAGATAACAGCAAGTTAGTAGATACTCTTGCTTCCTTAACAACCTTCCAAGAGTATTAATTTGAAGAACTTGCCTAGGATTTCAAAATTTAAAGATATTTCTATTTCAAAAATTTTAACTAATTTTCAAAGGTTTTTTTGATTTCCTAAATAAACTAAGTGGCGAAAAATTGAATTTGAAAAATATTTTTCCAAAATATTTAAATTCACAAAAATCATAAAAGTTACTTTTCTCCGCAAAACAAGATCAACTCGAGTACCCAACCCCCTCTATATCAACCAGCAGAAATGACTTGAACAAAGTACTGAAGTCAGAGATAATAGAAATTGAAATAAACTATCTCTCAAATATAGATTTGAGCCAACCTCTCCAAGATATAAAAATTCTGAAGCGTTAATAAATGTATAAAAAACTTGTCCATAATTGCTAAATAACATCAAATCGCCACAATAAAAATAAAAAGCCTACCATGATATCCATAGCTATCTATTTCTACTTCCACTTAGAAATGGGAAGCTTCTAAGCCTAACCACCCGGCCTATTATGCTCGAGCATCATCTGCTAACAGTTCAAACACTGAGACACAAACTTCACCATATCCAGCTTCATTCCATACCACTAGTAATGCTGACTCAAGTCATGATAAATCTTTGTTGCTACTGGATGGATAATATACCTGGAACAATGAGATTTCTCATAATTAGGTTTACCAAGTTGGAACTCTAGGAACTTATATAATATCAACTCTTAATCTTTACTACACCCTTCGGATCTATGGTTGCCTTACTAGCCTCACTCCTAAACACCTTATCCTAATAATCCTCAATTTCTCATCTTTGAACTACTGTGTCAAATATATCTCAGTATAATAGATCAATCCTCCACACAAGCAATAATAATATCGGGCTTAGAAATATCAAGAAATAGATATCTAAAGTCAAAGGATGCTCCTTTACTATAAGAAAGTAAAAACTCCTTGTAATCACTGCCTTCCAGCTTAAAGCATCTTCCATAAAATTTGCCTTACCCGAATGATGTAGAATTGATATATCAGTCACCTCAAGAAACCCCAACCATTAGCACTACTTAAAATTAAGGTTGATCTATCTGAATATATGATGTAGGCTATAATGATTGATGACAGTCTGATAATGGACTCCATATAGATTGTGCCTTTGAATCTTTAATGTGGAGACTCCTATCACCAATTCCAAATCACAAGTAAGGTAGTTCTTCTTAGCTCATACTTATTAGACCTTTTGAAAGGGATATTGTTTGTTGTCAATGGTGATGTAATTAAGGAAAACCCTTCCACCAACCATCTGTAGATGCATGCTAATCCTATAAAACTCTAAATCTTGATATAATTATTAGGCCTAGCCTAATCATAAACAACCTCAAACTTTGTTGCATCCATTATAATCCCATCCTTGGATGCCACGAAAGATCTCCACAAACTCAAGCCATTAGTCACACTTAGAGAACTTGTCATACAATGCTAATCTTTTAAAGTTTGAAGCACCACCTCAAATTCTACGTATGCTCTTCCTTATGTAATACCATAAAGGTTTTCAAGACTCTCTTTTTCACTTAGAACAAAAAACTAGATTGATACTATAAAATTCTTTACAGTACGACTTAGGTAATGAGTCATTGGGTGAGCCATTCTGAGAACTTACCTAAGAGACGAGAAAAATATTTGTCTCCTTGTGGCAATGACTCTAGGGAATGAGTCATATCTAGTTATAAAGAGTCGTTGTGACACTTATTTTAAGTGAAATTATCCCAAGTCTCGAAGAATGAAAAATCATACTAGTGACAATGACTCATGGGAATGAGTCATTGGTAGACCACATGAGCCATTAGAACTGTCCATTCTGAAGAAGTCCTAAAAGTTTATATTTTGGATCTAGTACCCATGATCCAATATAATGACCCATCATTAGGGATGATGAGTAATTGTGTCTAGCCATCCCATGCCCTAGAAATTCAAGGTAGTCATAATGAGTGTGAATATTAATCATTATTAGACATGCTGACTGGTTGCATGATCCCATATTGACTAGGTACAATAGATTAGTTACGATTTTAATATGGGTATTTTCATACTCTTCCTATTTCCTAGACCTAAACTATATTGTTTTAGGGGTATTTGGGAAGGTATTAAAGGGACTTAAATATTATTTGCTCCTCATTCTCTCCTAAACACTCAAAAATAGAAAATAAAAAATAATTCTTTTTCTTTCAAGGTAAACTTAGGGTTATTACTCTAAAGCCAAGAATCAAGATCTAGTAGGAATAATCTTCACCCTAGGTGTGGTTTTCATAAATGGATATACTTTTACCCATTGAGTCCCTATGTAAATTTAGTTACTCAGTAAATTCATTATTTAGAAATTGCGATTTTCATTGAAACTATGATTCTCTTTTATAATTTAGTTCCCAAGATTAGTAGTCAATAATACACGTCCTTCTTATGAAATTTTATATCATCATAGACTTGTGTTTTATGAATCCTCAGTATACTAATATTCATTTTTGACTTATACATTACGAATCATACCCTACTTAAAACGTAACAATTGTGATGAATGTTGTACTATTCAAAGATGGTGGGTTATGAATACACGATGACTTAACTTTCATAAATTATTAGTTCAGCATTAAGTCTTTCAATTTTGCAGATTTTAGATTGATTTTAGAAAAGAATTTATTATTAAGTCTTAAAACATCAGTGTTACTGAGCTATTTAGTATATTAATTTTATTTCAATTGGGAGTAGTACTTAACACCAAGCAGATGCAGGGATGAAGGCTCACCAATCAATTAGGTTGACACCTTAGTAGAAGTCCCCAATCCCAGAACTACATTTTTATCTTAGGATGTAAGGGGTCACCCACCTTATACCTTACTCTTTTTTAACAACGTTAGTGGATCTGTGCGAATTATTCTTCGTACCCTTGGCAAAGTACAAAGTACTTTTTTAGTTAGTTTTATAGGTTGGGTCTTATTTAGCTTAGATGGGTATGCAGTATTTAGTTACTCCCATAGTTTAGACTCAATTATTGCATAACCCTAAATTTAAAGTAGTCCGTTATTATATCTATCAAGTTTATGTTTATTTATTTAGTTTAGGGTATCATCTCATATTTGTTAGTTCCATGTTTAGATTAGTATTTTATGTTCAACATGTTGAACTTTATAAATTATAGTGCATATCACATATGCTTAGTATATTCAATGAAATGCATACTTCTTTTGCACAATATTGTATTATACTATAGGTTCAGATGCTCATCATCTAGCTTGCAGTTAGAATGATTTTGTGCTCATGTCAATAACAGAGCATGGTGGGTCCTCTTTTTTTGAGAATGAGAATTATTGTTATTTATTTATTTCAATCATTACAATTTTCAGATAGTTAGGGTTAGATGGGGATTGTCTAATAACTCATCATAAGTAGAGGCTTTTAGAAAGTAGATATACAAATTTATGATATTGTTAGACTTATATACTTTGTACTAGTATTTGTTATTTCTTTAATTAGTTAATTGGGTTCTTAGAGTCATGCCATACCATGAGTTAGCTTGGGGTAAATTGTTAATCGAAGCACCGTGTTATGACAAGGGTGAAGACTAAGTTCATGCAAAGTTTTGTCTCAGAGCATTAAGTTTAAAGCATCCTAGGTGTCAGAAAGTCACATTAAGTAGAGTGTCATAATAGATGTGAAGCATGCCATACTTATGAGTGATATGTTTTGTAATGTCTTAGGAAAGTTTTTCTTTCATGTTTATATTAAGTGATAAAGTGTAAACTCTAATTAATATCCTTACAACTCATGTTCCACACATTTATTGAAAAATACCTCTCAGAAAAGCCAATAGAAGAAGGAATGGAAATGGCAATGGTAACTATAATGCCCTGAGTCTATACCCCAGACTCTACACGATGCTCATAATCCTGAAGGACCATAGGCTAACCCATGACTGGTACCTGCTGCATTAACTGAATGATAATACTGTGATATACAAAAATTAGGCAGAAAACAAGCCATAAGGTTAAATACTATAATAAAACTGAATACGATATGACAATACCTAAACTAAACATTTGTCTAAAAATAATCTAGTCTAAAAAGCCTCTAAACTGTCTGAAATATGGATTTGATGGGAAAATCCCTAAATAACTTCGTCTACTAAAATACAAATAAAATACGGAAATGATAATCATGTACTCAAACTATGAGGACTCTATACTAACTCTGAATTCTGAAAATCTATAACTACTAGGGATTATAGGGAGCCCGTGCATCTGAACCTATAATATAAAACATCATAGCGCAAGAGAAAAGTATGCGTCAGTACTTTTAATGTACTGGTATGCTAAGTGAAGTAGGCTGATATGAATGGGTTTATATACATGAACAATACATACTTAATGACATAAATATAAATAAATGAGAGTACATATATGAATATGTAAACTGTAACTGAGATCGTGATAACACTGAATATTGAGTATGAATATTGATTAACTGATAACGGAGTATGCTGATTCTAAATTACTAATAACTGAATGACTTAATTTGACAGTCTTAATTCTGTGGAACTACGCTAAGTTTCGTACTAAACTGAGTGACTGCGTCTGACAGTCCTAAATCTGTAGAACCGAACTAAGTTCTATTTTGAGACTAGAACTAAAACTGAGACTGTGGGAGGTAATCATCTAACTGGCATACCCCTTTTCTAAATAGATTAGGGTCCAACCTATAACCCCAGTTGGAAGGGTGTCAGTACCGCGCCACGGTTAAAGACAAATTGAGTCACCCTCATCTGGCAGGTGCTTTAAACGATAATGGTGGTACCCTCAATTGGCAGGTAGATCACCTTATTAACCCTAAACTTGAAGGTTAATATCTCAACCTATGCTGGTTATGTAGTTTTTGAACACAAGGACTGCTTTTAAGGCTCACACCCTCTACTGGCATGTGAGTCCCCATCATTGGGTTCACTCGGTACTGAATCCTACTCCCAACAAAATATACACTGGACTGATTTCTAAATTGTTCTAAGCTGGACTAAACTTCTACTGATCATACTATTTAACTAAATTAATTGAGTTTACTAAGTTTCGTTGACTGATAGAATACTCCTGAATTCTATTAGTTGACTGAATTTACTGAGGTCTAAACTAAATACTGAACTAGACTAGACAGATACTGAGTCAATTGAGTTCTTCTTAAGTTTTGTAACTCACTAAGAGTACTACTGATCATGATATGACGATGCTATCCTGAGACTAACCATGGATATAGGTAATTAGCTAAATTATCGGTTATTAGATACCCCCAAGACTCGATAGCATAAATTATAAGACATGGCACAATCTTGAAACATGATAAATAACTACTTGATCATCATTCATTCATTGGGACATTCTAGCAAACACTTGCATGACATGAACTTGAATACATGCTGACATGATATAATTTCATTATTTACTTTTCATAAATAACTTATCAAACACTTCGAAGGCATTTTATATGCAGATAGTACTAATCAACACATGAGCACCACAATTTTAGGGCTTTAACATGATTTCACATGATAATACATACATACATAATAGTTGTTTTTACATAAATCTTGCACTTAATCATGGAATAGAAATCCAATCAACATTATAATCATGAATATATTTGAATCCAAATCATGGAAAGCATGAAATCAAGCTACTTGAAGTTTAAAAGAATTTCTTGGACTCCAAGGGTGGAAGGAACCCTTGGATGAACACTTAACATAACTTGGTTACTAAATTCCTAAATATTAATGGTGGAATCTTGAGCCTTGAATTTGAAATTTAATCTCCTAAGATTTTTGTTCTTGAGTGTTTTGAGAAAGAATGAATAAAATTTGATAATTGAGGGCTAAATCTCATTTTATGGGGGCTGAAGGATGTGGGAAAAAGACCCAATTACCCCCAAAGACGTGGCTTTGTAATGACTAAAAATTAAACCATCGATGCACAGACCGATGCGCCGCATCATTGGCATCAATGCAATAGCCAATGCACTGCATCGATTTCGCATCGATTCACTAGAAATTACCACTGGGAGCCAAGGAAAATATTGATTGACACAATGGCCACTGCGTCGTGTCACCATCACACCGATACACTATTTTGGATTCCTAAATTTAGTTTAAATGAGGTCTAAAAAATACAAAAATCATTCGGGAACACCTAATGACATTCCTGATCATAAATTAACCTAAAGATTGATATTTTAAGCTCATTGAGTTCATTAAATAGAGTTACCAACTTACGAAGGCCAAAATGACTAAGTTTAAATACTTAGCTAAAATTTTCTTAGTCTTGGACCCCTTAGCAAGCTTAAAAGACTTAGTTAAGCTTAGAATTTTGTGAGGTCTTACAATATCTCCTTCTTGGGAACATTCATCCTCAAATGAGACTGATTAAACTGAGAATACTGATAGACTAAATTTAGAAACTGGACATGCATAACTGAAGTATAATTCCATGACAGAAATTACTGATATATTGAATTATAATACTGACCATGAATATCTGATACATGAGTACATAGATGAACATGATTCATGGATGCATGAGTGAGTATGCAATGTTAATTGATACTACATTGGTAGCTATGTCAGAATATGAGACTGAGTAATTCAAAGAAAAATTATTACCTTGGGTTGAGTCTAAGTTTGGGGAGAAAAGGTGAGGGTACTTAGTCCGTATGTTTTCTTCTGCTTCCCAAGTAGCTCCCTCACCGGACTGATTTTGCCAAAGAACTTTGACTAGAGGGACTTCTTTGTTCCTCAGTCTGCGAATCTAATAGTCAAGGATTTAGGCTGGAATCTCTTCATAAGAGAGGTTGTTCTGAACATCTATGCCCTCTATAGGGAATACAACTTCTGGGTCACCTATGCATTTTTTAAGCAAGGAGACATGGAACACTAGATACACTGAAGCTAAGTCTGAAGGTAACTCAAGCTTGTAAGCTACCTTTCCAAAACGACTGAGATTTTAGTAATGACTGATATATCGGGGACTGAATTTCCCCTTCTTTCCAAACCTCTTCACTCTTTCCATAGGAGAGATTTTCAAATAGACAAAATCACCAATCTCAAACTCGGGATTCTTTCTGCATACATCTATGTATTATTTTTATCAGCTTTGAGCTATCTTAAGCCTTTCCCTGATCAAATGAACTTTCTCTAAGGTATCAAATACCAAGTTAGGCCCTACCACTGCGGACTCACCCACTTCAAGCCAACCAATGGGAGATCTACACCTCCTTCCATAAAGCACCTCAAATGGTGCTATCTAAATGTTAGAATGATAGTTGTTGTTATATGCAATTCAATCAAAGGTAAGTGGCCATCCCAACTACCTTTAAAGTCTATCGCACATGATCACATCATATCTTATAAATTCTGAATGTTCCTTTCTTTTTTACTATCTATCTGAGGATAAAAGGTTTTACTAAGGTGAACTCGGGTACCAAAACCCTTTTAGAATGCCTTTCAAAAATAAGAGGTGAACTGGGTACCTCTATCTGATATAATGGAAAATATAACACCGTGCAAACTGACCAACTCCTTAATATAGAGTTTGGCATAATCCTCGGCTGAATAAGAGGTATGGACTGGCAGAAAAAGAGCTAATTTAGTCATTCTATCTACAATGACCCAAAGTGAATTATGTTGGCGATGAGTACGAGGTAATCCCATAACAAAGTCTATGTTCACTTCTTCCCACTTCTATGTTGGAATACTAAACTCCTGCATGGACCCACTTGGCTTTTGATGCTCGATCTTAATCTGCTGACATGTTGAGCACTTAGCCACAAACTCTGGAATGTCTCTCTTTATCCCCCTCCACTAATAGATCTCTCGCATATCATGGTACATTTTTGTGGCCCCTGATGAATGAGTATCACGCACCATATGCTTCTACAAGAATTTGCTATCTCAAATCATCTATACCTGGCACACATAGCCGACCATGGCAGCGCAATATACCATCTCCCCCTTAGGAGAAGACCTCTGTTTTCTGATCTCTGACTGATTCCTTTAACTTAGTTAGATTGGGATCCCTATCATGCTTTTCCTTTACCTCGGAAACTAGAGATAATTCTAAATTACTTGTACCTATTCACTACCTTCTGCTAAATCGAACAAGCGAACACCTAGTCGGGCAAGCTGATGAACTTCCTGAGCTAACTTCCTCTTACCATTCTCCACATGAGCAACACTACCCATAGACATCCTACTGAGAGCATCAGCCACTACATTGGCTTTACTCGAATGATATAGGACACTGATGTTATATTCTTTCAAAAACTCCAACCACTTTATCTGATGGAGGTTTAAATCTTTTTGAGAGAACGCATACCGCATGCCCTTATGGTCTGTGAACACATCAATGTGTACACCATACAAATAGCTCTTCCAAATCTTTAACGCAAAAGGTATTGCTGCTAACTCAATATCATGAGTACGATAGTTGTTTTTATGGGTCTTAAGCTGTCTAGAAGCGTAGGATATGACCTTACCTCACTGCATCAAAATACACCCCAAACCAACTCTGGAGGCATCACAATATACCACAGACCCACCTGAACCATCTGGTAGGGTCAAAACTAGAGTTGTAGTGAGTTAAATCTTCAACTCCTTAAAACACTTTTCACAAGAATCTGACCACTGGAATTTAACTTTCTTCTGAGTCAATCTGGACAAAGGGGATGCAATAGATAAAAATCCCTTAACAAACCACTCTAATAGCCAGTCAAGCCTAAGAAACTCTTGATATCTGATGGAGAGATGAGTCTAGGCCAGTTTCTCTCTACTTCAAAATTTTAGGAATCAACTTTAATGTCATCATCGGAAATGATATGGCCTAGTAAGGCTACTGACCTTAGCCAAAATTTGCACTTACTAAATTTGGTGAATAGCTCATGTTTTCTGAGAGTCTGCAATACTATTTTGAGATGGTCTGCATGATCATGCCCACTGTGGGAGTATACAAGAATGTTATCTATGAAGACTATGACAAACATGTTCAAGTACTTCTTGAACACACTGTCCATCAAGTCCATGAAGGCTAATAGGGTGTTAATAAGTCCAAAGGACATGACTAAGAATTCGAAGTGACCATACCAAGTTTTGAAAGTTGTTTTCAGGATGTCACATTCTCTGAACCTGAGCTGATAATAGACCAATCTGAGGTTTATCTTAGAGAAGTAACTGGCACCCTGATATTGGTCAAATAAGTCATCAATTATGGGAAGAGGGTACTTGTTTTTTACCGTGACTTTATTTAGCTGACGGTAATCAATACACATTCTGAGAGAACCATCTTTCTTATGGATGAATAAAACTTGTGCACCCCACGGGGACATACTAGATCTAATAAATCCCTTATCTAGGACATCCTTCAACTATTCTTTTAATTCTCTAAGTTCTACAGGTGTTATTCTATATGGAAGAATAGATATGGGTTGAGTGTGATACCCCAAGTTTTCTCATTAAATATTTCACTCCCAAATATGTCAAGTCGTTAAAGCCTTTTTATCTTTCCAAGAGTCCGTTAAGATCTTAGACGAAAATATGTTGAATTCTATTCTTTATCATGATTAATAATTTTTATGTGTGGAATTTATGGATATGCAATCCATCATCGCGTAGAGCATCAAATAAGATTTCCAATGATATGTGGATCATCCAAAATGGACACTCGAGCGATGAGTTATGATCATTCCAATCTAACCGCGAATAGTGGTGAACAGTAATGTGCAGGAAAAAAAACCGAGGCCAGGCGAATTTTAGGGTCAACTTCAAACGATCATAACTCCTTGTACATAATGATCTGGGTGAGCTACTATATATCAACAGAAATCTCTGAGAGTCCTATTTCTAATGAAATTGGTTTCATCTAATTTGTCCATCGGAGCAAAAAGTTATGGTAGATCTACTTCATCTTATCAAAACAGTCCACCAAAGGACAGATTGACATTATTTGATTTTTAAGGATATTTTGGTCATTCCCACTCCAATCCATCTGGGTAAACCATGGATTTAAGTCCATTAAGAGCATTCAATAGCTCATTTTTCTCCAAAATTTCCTAAGGCTCGAACCCCAACCCTACTACTCCAAATTTCATCCTTCTATGTCTCTTGACTAAACTGTAGAAATTTCAAATTGATTTGGGATTTGAGTTGATCATGTTAAGGGCTTCGAGAAGCACCCTTTATTTTCGTGAATAAAGTTCCAGAATTAGAATTTCATATTCATCTTCCATTTTTAGGTATGTGGGGCTTTGAACAAGAATAATTCTTCCGTTCTTATACCCATATCTTTAATTTTTATTATAGATTATTATGAGTTTGGCAAATGAATTTATTTCCAAGATATCCTATCATGAGATTTTGATTATGTATATATGTAAATTGTTCAATCTTGCCAATTATGATTATTTAATGGATTCATATGGTTCTATAAGTTGAATTATGTCTAAATAATTTGATTATGAACTTATAAAGATTTGAATTCTATGTTTTGAATCACATGAGTATTTGACTATTTTCATTCTATGAATTGAGATTTAATATTGGGATTCTTGGTGTTTCTATCAAGAATGGATATATTTTGAACATGTATCCACATTTTAAGTTCAAGAATGAATTATTGGTATTTTCAAGTGTTTTCGAGCCATTTGTCAAATTTTAAGCTTCCTTATAACGATTTGAGTTATTAGGTATATTGATATCGAAGTTGCAATGAGTCTTGGTATTTCCCAGATGGTTTTGATGAGTTAAATTTTTGAAAATATTATGTATTGAATCTTCATATCCTTTTCCAAATGTTGAGTCGGTTATGGTTCAATGCATTGATACCTTATTGATGTTGAGGAAGATTAAAATGTTTTGAGCAAAAATGTGTTGATTTAGGAATCCACAAATTGATATAATTTTATAAATGAGAAAGAGATTTGATTTGGTCTTTATGATAGACCCTTGTGATGTTGTGGTGGATTTCCTAACATGTTCTGAGCTTGTCGGGGAGTAGTACTTAGACTGAGAGGGAAATTTGATATTTTCCCAAACCTTTGTGCCACCGTAGGATTTTTTCATGATGATATTATTGGCCAGAGAGATCGATTATGACTATTGCAGTTTTAAGGTTGTACTCCCTAGCAAAGAGTATGATGCTCCCGCCAACGGGGGTTTTAAACATTGGTATTCCATATAGCCCACGTGGGCTTGTCAGTTATAGGAAACTCCCGTGTCCATAAGATTAAGTTTCTTGAATTACCGATTCACTCCGATATTTGAGTCAAAGAGTTGAGATATTTATGATGTTTTATGGTCATTTATGATGATTGATAATTACCTATGATGATTTTTGACGATATGATAATTTATGATGATTTAAGATGATTTATAATGATTTACATGGATTACGAGATTTTATTATATGAACTATTTGTTATGAAATTAGGAAAAGTATGATTTGATATAACTCAAGCCAAGTGAGTCATCATTGTCCGTATGCATGTTTCATGACATTGATTATACTATTTATATTGTTTCATGCACCCCCACATACTCAGTACATTTCAAAGTGCTTACCCACATATTTCCATGGGCTACATTCTTACCAAAATATAGGTACAAGTTGTAGCGTACATATCATGTTTAGCTAGGTTGCAACTCTCGATCGGAGGGTGATTAGTCCTTTTGATTCAGGGACTTGAGTTGTTCAGATTTGAGGTGTATTATATTTTCTGTATTCAGTCATATTGAGTAGGGGTAGTTTGGAGTCATAACACGGCTATCTTTGGTCAATTCTTGTAGAGGCTTCATAGACAGTCACTAGTAGTCAGTGTATTCAATTTCAGATTTGTATATATATGAGCAGAATTATGACCGCGTAAATTTACTTTCATGTTGGTCAGACTAAGTTATGGGTTTTTTCCGTATTATTCCTTCTATTTTATATATTTTATTCAGTTGCTTTGGGTTATGCTAGATAAAGTGTTAGCTTGGGGTCACTTGTGACCTTAAGCACCGTGTGACATCTTGGGATCTAATTTCGGGACGTTACAAGCTTGGTATCAGAGCACAGAGTTCAAGTGTCCTAGGGTGTCTATGAACCCATGTCTAGTAGAGTCTTGCAGACCTTTATGGAGACGTCTGTACTTTTCTTCGAGAGGCTATGAGGCATTTAGGAAAATGTTCCCTTTCTTTCAAGTCGTAGATCGTGCTGTGGAAAGGTTCCTTAAGAAATTCATACGGGTTCATATATTGCATAAATTGGACTATTTCGCCTTGTTCTAAAGTACCGGATATAGTCTAGCGTAAATCCTTATAGATGGTGATTTCTTAGATAATCTCCTCTGATATTACGAGCTTGTAAGTGAGCTAAAAAAATGATTTTATTAGTGGTCTTGAGTTTCAAAAAATTAAGGTGTCATATGTACGTTCTTGAAGGTTGTGCAATAAGCCTATGTCGGAAGTGTTTTTGGATTTCTCCCTAGAATTCATGATGTGATTTCGTATTTTCCTTATCTGTGTACTAATGTTGAGACAAGGTGATTAACTAGTTCAAATTTTCTCTCTTGATTATATTACTGGGCTTACTAGCAAAGGTTCCATAGCTTTCAAGATGTACCCTCATCCCTCTTGAATCGTTCAGTTAAGGTAAAGCGAGACACATATTCTCGGATCCTTGATTATGGTATACCCGGATTTTATTTCTTGAAAATATTTTTTGATCATCTTTTGATGAAAACTTGAAGTCTAGTGAAGCCATGTGGGGCTTATTTCGATTCACTAGCATAATTTTTTTGATATTTACTTCCTTTTTAAAATATAAAACCAAAGTCTAGTGAAGCCGTGTGAGGCCTATTTCAATTCACTAGCAGCTGGTTGTTTACTATGTTGTTCTTGCATTGGTTAGAAACATGGTGGAAGGCGGTGTTAATAAATTATTATGGCATAGGCCATAGAATTATGGATGATTATAGTCGTTATGAGGTTCTGGTGGACTAGTATATTTAGGGTGTTTGATAGATGGAAATGGTTGTTGAGATTGTTGTTAATCATAGTCAGAGTGTGTTGTTAATTTTGTATAGTAGGTAATGAGAAAAATGAATTTAATGATTGAACTGCTACGACGTTAGTGATATGGAGGAGATTTAGTAGGTTTAAACCGTATGTACGGGAGCTTAAGTCTATTTGTTTGTGATCAAGTGTGATATTGTGTGTTGAGGTAGTAGTATGCTCAAGGTGTTATGGGGATTTTTTTTAAGTTATTTAATGTTAAGCGATTAGTGTTATACTTGATCGGGTAAGTATGAATGAGAATATATGGTATACGATGTAATTGTGAGTTAACTTGGGCATTAGAGGTTGACGAGGGTGTTTGTTTGAGATGTGATATTAGTAAAGCACGAAGAAGTTAGTATGGTTTAGTGAAGGTTTGATGTATCCATGGTAAGTGCTAGAATCTAAGCTGCGAAGTGCATGAATTATTGTATGATAACTTTTGACGTTGTTTAAGTTGGTGGGTATTTGAGAATTATGTTAAGAATGGGTTTTGTGCTCGCGGTGTAGTTATGCGGGTTAAGTTATGGACCTTGTGTATGAGTATATCTGGGGACCTGGAGTAAAGCGAATGTTGTGGACTAGAGTTTGTATGGCGATTCATTGACTCGGAGTGTTGGCTTAAGTCTAAGGGGGAGATAGTAGAAAAAAATTAACTAAGTTAAGATTGCGGGATTCAGGTAGGTGTATCGGTGGGTTGCAAGTTGGTGGTGAGAAGTACTGGTGTTGATCCTATTTTACCCCAGCCTTTTCAATGACTTCGATATTTTCTCATGCCTTATGTTTCATTCCCCCGATCATAATACATGTTCATGCGTATCATGGGAAAATATCTATTCTCCTAACTATCAAAATATGGAGCCCCAATTTTTTCTAGCGGGCAAAATCAACATTCCATAAGCTATAAACTCCAAACTCAAGTTGCGCGGTTCATAATGCATGTGCTTAAGTTTTATTGTATGTTCAAGTTTAGTCCACCGGCAACACCCTTAGCGACCAATAAGATTCAATTTATGTCCTGGGTTTCCTTAATCTTTAATCTTGATTCTGGTTGAATTCATGCGTTTGATGCCCTAGTTCTCCAGCCTCAATAACCACACCAAGTCATACACAATATCCCTTCATATTCTACCCTTTCATGACTTTCTGAATAGCGGTGACGATAGGAGAGAGTGAGTGGGTTTTTGTTGATAAAGATTGTGGCATGTTCATTTTAGCTAAGGTGGCAAGTGAGGAGTAAGCTTGAGGCTAATCTTTTGGTGGATGTCATGGTTATTTGAAGCATTTTGTGTTGTATTTGTGAAAGTGGTTATGTGATGGTTTATCTAGGTTTCTAGGTGGGGAATTATTGAAGTTAAGTCTTGTGCATGGCTTAGTTAATTGGAAAAGTTAGTGAGTGTTCTCTTAAGAATAGTGCCCAGAAGTTGTCTTAATAAAGGATTGTAGAATTTGAAAAAGGTGTTTTATGGGTGTTGATTAGGAGTGTATACGTAATTATAAAGATAGGCTTGAACATCATGTGTGTATATATGGACGGAGATTAAATTTTATATTATCGATAAGTTTTGGTGTCTATGTTGATTTAGAAGTCTAAGCTAAAAGCTCCTGTAAATGGATCTTGCATATTGTGAATATATCTCCTGTCTGAGGATATTAGTTGCAAGCCTTGGCCTTGCTATAAGTTGAATTGCATATATGCCTATAAATAGTTCCCTAAGCTTCAAGACTTGTTGATCTGAATATGATGGTTGAAAATGGTGAGTATTAAGTGGATTAGAGTTGATTGAGTGGTAATAAGAATTATCTGTGAGATGAGGAATTGTAACAATGTGGATGTGCGTAAATTTATAATTCGGAATGGTGCTATATTACGGTGTTAGGTGGAGGAATTGGTGACTCCAAATTAAGCTTGAAAATGAGGAGCGAGAGTTTGGTTTAGTTAGATTTGAATATCCAAGATTGCAAATGCCTTGTGAGAATTATGAATTGAATCAAGTAAGTTTGGTATTTGGGGAAAATAGTATTCCGGAGAAAGGGTGTGCAAAGCATATTGATAAGCTTGAAAGTAAGTTGTACTGCGTGGGGTGTATTACTTTTATTTTGATATAAGACTGATCGACCTACGCTCCGTACTTAAAATTGGGGTCGAGTTATAAATCCTTATTTCAATATATATATATATATATATATTGTTCGGACCATATCCCAAAAGCAATTGCTTCCTAGTAGCGTTGAAAGTTCCTTGGAAAGATTTTGAATCATGTCCTAATTGAATTAGAGTGTGTCTTGATTCGGTCTGTGCACCTAGAAATTCAACTTGATAGTTATTCCAACAGATTCATATATTTCTTCCATCTTCCGATGTGGTCCAATCTCACTACTTGAAGTTTCATGAGCATAACCATTTCAAGAATGATTTATTTGCGTCGAAGTGAGTTACCAAATTCTATTTAGCCTTTGATTTTGTTCCCGACCCAAGTATTAAGCCATGGGTCGATCATAAAGTGTCCCGTGTATCAATTAGTATTATTCGGGGACAATCGATCCCAAGAGGGAGATATTGTGATATCCCGAGTTTTCATATCCTAGATCTTTCATCCCTTTCGTTGTGAATGCAGATTTAAATCGAAGTTAATAATTTTTCCTTCATCCAACTCTTTTAGTAATAGACTCAACTATGTCGTTGTGATTATCATGAGCTTATGCATCAGAAAGTACTCCAAAGCTTAGAAAAATATAAACTTGTTCATCAAGCTATTTTAGTTGCGTATCCTCAGTTTTCCTTGTCTTCCTAACCCAACGAGCGACATTCGGGGACGAATATTTCCAAGGGGGAGATGATGTGATACCCTGAGTTTTCCCATTAAACATTTCGCTCCCAAATGTGTCAAGTCGTTAAAGCCTTTTTATCTTTCCAAGAGTCTGTTAAGATCTCGGATGAAAATGTGTTGAATTCTGTTCTTTATCGTGATTAATAATTTTTTTGAGTGGAATTTCTGGATATGCAACCCGTCATCGTGTAGATCATTGAATCACCTTTCCAACGATATCTAGATCATCCAAAATAGACACTCAAGCGATGAGTTATGATCATTCCGATCTAACCATTAATAGTGTTGAACAGTAAATGTGCAGGAAAAAAATACTGAGGACAGGCGAATTTTAGGGTCAACTTAAAACGATCATAACTCCTTGTACATAATAATCTGGGTCAGCTAATATATATCAACAGAAATCTCTGAGAGTCCTCTTTCCAATGAAATTGGTTTCATCCAATTTGTCCATCGGAGCAAAAAGTTATGGTCGATCTACTTCAGCCTATCAAAACAGTCCACCAAAGGACAGATTTGACATTATTTGATTTTTAAGGGTATTTTGGTCATTCTCACTGAAATCCATCTGGGTAAACCATGGATTAAGTCCATTAAGAGAATTCAATAACTCATGTTTCTCCAAAATTTTCTAAGGCTCAAACCCCAACCCTACTACTCCAAACTTTATCCTTCTATGTCTCTTGATTGAACTGTAGAAATTTCAAATTGATTTGGGATTCGAGTTGATCATGTTAAGGGCTTCGAGAAGCACCCTTTATTTTCATGAATAAAGTTCCGGAGTCGAATGTTCATATTCATCTTCCATTTTTAGGTATGTGGGGCTTTGAACAAGAATAATTCTTCCGTTGTTGTGCCCGTATCTTTAATTTATATTATGGATTATTATGAGTTTGGCAAATGAATTTATTTCCACGATATCGTGTAATGAGATTTTGATTATGTATATATGTAAATCATTCAAGCTTGCCAATTATGATTATTTAATGGATTCATATGGTTTTATAAGTTGAATTATGTCTAAATAATTCGATTATGAACTTATAAAGATTTGAATTGTAAGTTTTGAATCACATGAGTATTTTACTATTTTCGTTCTATGAATTGAGATTTAATATTGGGATTCTTGGTGTTTCTATCAAGAATGAATATATTTTGAACATGTATCCATGTCTTAAGTTCAAGAATGAATTATTGGTATTTCCAAGTGTTTTCGAGCCATGTGTCAAATTTTGAGCTTCCTTATGACGATTTGAGTCATTGGGTATATTGATATCAAAGTTGCAATGAGTTTTGGTATTTCTGGATGGTTTTGATGAGTTAAATTGTTGAAAATATTACGTATTGAGTCTTCATATCCTTGTCCAAATGTCGAGTCGGTTATGGTTCAATGCATTGATACCTTGTTGATGTTGAGGAAGATTAAAATGTTTTGAGCTAAAATGTGTTGTGTTAGGAATCTACAAATTGATATGATTTGATAAATGAGAAAGAGATTTGATTTGGTCTTTCTGATAGACCCTTGTGATGTTGTGGTGGATTTCCTAACGCATTCTGAGCTTGTCGGGGAGTAGTACTTAGCATCGAGAGGGAAATTTGGTATTTCCCCAAACCTATGTGCCACCGTAGAGTTGTTTGATGATGATATTATTGGCCAGAGAGCCCGATTGTGATTATTGCAGTTTTAAGGTCGTACTCCCTGGCAACGAGTATGATGCTCCCGCCAAAGGCGGTTTCAAACATTGGTATTCCACGTACCTCACGTGGGGTTGTCGGTTATAGGGAACTCCCGTGTCCATAAGATTAAGTTTCTTGAATTACCGAGTCACTCCGAGATTTGAGTCAAAGAGTTGAGATGTTTATGATGTTTTATGGTCATTTATGATGATTTATAATTACCTATGATGATTTTTGACGATATGATAATTTATGATGATATAGGATGATTTATCATAATTTATGATTTATAATGATTTACATGGATTACGAGATTTTATCATATGAACTGTTTGTTATGAAATTATGAAAAGTATGGTTTGATATAACTCAAGCCAAGTGAGTCATCATTGTCCGTATGCATGTTTTCATGAAATTGATTATACTATTTATATTTTTGCATGCACCCCCACATACTCAATACATTTCAAAGTGTTGACTCACATATTTCCATGGGCTACATTCTTACCAAAATGTATATACAAGCTGTAGCGCACAAATCATGTTCAGCTGGGTCGCAACTCTCGATCGGTAGGTGATTTGTCCTTTTGATTCAGGGACTTGAGTTGTTCAGATTTGAGGTGTATTATATTTTTTGTATTCAGTCGTATTGAGTATGGGGTAGTTGGGAGTCATGACCCGGCTATCTTTGGTCAATTCTAGTAGAGGCTTCATAGACAGTCACTAGTAGTCAGTGTATTCAATTTCAGATTTGTATATATATGAGCAGAATTGTGATCGTGTAAATTTACTTTCATGTTGATCAGACTAAGTTATGGGTTGTTTCCACATTATTTCTTCTATTTTATGTATTTTATTTAGTTGCTTTGGGTTATGCCAGATGAAGGGTTAGCTTGGGGTCACTTGTGACCTTAAGCATCGTGTGACATCTCAGGATCCGATTTCAGGGCGTTACATTGAGTATGTGGAGGAAGGTCTATTCCGAAGTCGATTTATCTTTCGGGAGTAACTCCGAGAAGATTTTTGGGAAACACATCTGGGAATTCACATTCTACTGACACTGATTCAAGAGTAAGGGTTTTTGGACTAGATTCCTTGACTCGAATTAGATGGTAGACACATCCCTTAGATATCATTTTTCTTTCCCTTAGGTAAGAAACAAGATGACCCCTAAGTGCTGAAGTACTACCCCTCCACTCAAGGATGACTTCATTCAGAAACTAAAACTGGACAATTCTATTTGTGTAGTCGACTGAGGCATAGAAGGAATAAAGCCAATCTATGCTGAGAAAAACATCAAAATCAGTAATATCCAATTCAACTAAGTCTGCTGAAGTGACATTTTGAGATATCTAAATCGAGCAGTCCCTGTATACCCGTCGGGCTATGATAAATTAACCCACTATGTTATTGACTGAGAAAGGCTCTGCTAGAATTTCGGAACTAACTATGAAATCAATGATTATATATGAAGTAACAAAGGACAACGAAGCTCCTGGATCTAGCAAATCATAAACATGTAAATGGAAAACTTGTAATGTACCAGTGACCACATCAGAAGAACTTTCCTAATCCTGTTGGGACTGAAGAGCATAGAGTCTGTTTGGGCGCTGCCCATTGGTGGCACTGGAAGTGGCGCCCTGCTAATTCGAGCGATCGGACTAAGGTGAGGGACGGTTATACTAACCCTGAGAACCTAACTGGGGAAAATCTTTGACTCTGTGGCCTGGCTCACCATACTCGAAATACACATCGCTTCCCTCTCTGCAGACACCCTGGTAATTTCTACCATATTTCTGTCAAAAGGAATTAGTTTGGGCACTGCTGACACTACCCTGGGGTTTAAGGACTGACGCCCTATCTCTATTACTATCTCTAAATTTAGGCACTAGAGCGCTGGCTGAGGACGAAGCTGGAACTAAAGATTTCAGAAAGAACTGAGAATGATTCCCACCCTCTAACTTAGGCTGAGCAAAGTTGAAACTACCTATTCTCACTCTCTTTTTCTCTCTCTCGTTCTCTCTATTCTTAGCCTCCTCTATCTTCTGAGCATGGAACATGAGCCTAGATATGTCCATCTCCTTAATCAACTTTGTGGTCCTATACTCCTTGACCACACTATTAGATATGCCTGACACATACTCATCTTAGATCTGCTATCTGCTACCACATGAGGAGCGTATCTGGCTAATTGAGTAAACTTGAGAGAATACACTTTCACTGTCATGTTTCCCTGCTTCAGATTTATAAAATCCAAAACCTTCACTTCCCTTAACTCTAATGGAAAGAACCTATCCAGAAAAGTAGAGGCAAACTTCTCCCATTGTACGGGCCCTGCATGTGCGGCCTTTTCTGCTTTTTACAGTTTGAACCATGAGTGGGATACATCCTGCAACTGATATACGGCCAACTCAGCACTCTCAACAGCAGTCACCCCCATAATATCTGTAACTTTCTGCACCTGATCAAGAAACTCCTAAGGGTCCTCATCTGACTTAGACCCAGTAAAAGATGGAGGGTTAATTCGGGTGAAATCTCAAATCCTGGATGCAGCAGAATTGGCCACTTGGTTAGCTAAAACAATAGCTAGATGTTTATTCTAGGCTACCAAGAATGAGCTAGGGTGGTGAAAGCTGCTAAGAACTCAGCATGGGAAACAGGTTTGTCCAGATGAACTGGATGAACGTGCTGGGGTTCTGGATGATCTCATGTTCCTCTTCCCTTAGTCATATTTAAAGGCATATTCTGTAAACGGAAGAGAAATTTGGATTAGGCAGGGAGTTGAACTGGATCTCATGCTCACTCGCATGACATGAATACTGAAAGAAGGGAAACTTTTCCTAAAACACCTTGCAGCCTACGTTCCATAAGTGTGGCACGGTATACACCTATGCATAAGACTCTACTAGATATAGCTTTTAGACTTCCTAGGACTCTGTTGAACATGTATTTAATACCAAGTTTGTAATTCCTTGAGTCTGTACCCCAGATGCTACACGATGCTCATAATCCTAAAGGACCACAAGCTAACCCATGACTATTACCTACTGCATTAACTGAATGAGAATATAGTAATATGCAAAAATTAGGTAGAAAACATTCTTTAATGTTCAAACTATAATAAAACTGAATACGGTATGACAATACCAAAATTGAAATATCTGTCTGAAAATACTCTAGTCGAAAAAGCCTCTAAACTGTCTGAAATGTGGAGTTGATGGGACAAGTCCCCAACTAACTCCGGCTACTTAAATAAAACTAAAATACAAAAATGATAATCAAGTCCTCAAACTATGAGGACTCACCACTAACTTGAACTGCTAAAAATCTGAACTGTTAGGGATGATCGAAAGCCCATGCGTCTGAACCTATGATATAAGACATTATAGTGTAAGAGAAAAGTATGCGACTGTACTTTGAATGTACTGGCATGCTAATTGTGGTAGGATGAAATGCTTAGGTTCATATGCATGAACAATACTAACCGAATGACATGAATATAACTAAATGAGAGTACATGCATGAATATGTAAACTGTAACTGAGATCATGATAACACTGAATACTGAGTCTAAATATTGATTAACTGATATCTTACTATACTAATACTGAATTACTGATAACTGAATGATTATATCTGACGGTCTTAATTCTGTGGAACTATACTGAGTTTTGTACTAAACTGAGTGACTGTGCCTGACAATCCTGAATCTATAGAACTAAACTGAGTTCTATTTTTAACCTAGAACTAAAACTAAGATTGTGGAAGGTAACCATCTAACCAACATGCCCTTTTTTCTGAATGGATTAGGGTTCAACCTGCAACCTTATGTGAAAGGGTGCCAGTACTATGCCATGGGTAAAGACAAGCTGAGTCACCCTCATCTGAGAGGTGCTCTGAACGATAATGGTGGTACCCTTAACTAGTAGGTAGATGACCTCATCAACCCTCAACTGGGAGGTTGATGTCTCAACTTACATTGGCTACGTAGTTCTGGAACATAAGGACTACTTCTAAGGCTCATACCATCTACTGCCAGGGGAGTCCCCATCCTTGGGTTCACTCTATGCTGAATCTTACTCTCAACTGAATAGACACTGGACTAATTTCTAAATTGTTCTAAGCTGGACTAAACTGCTTCTGATCATACTGTTTAACTAAACTGAACTAAGTTCACTAAGTTCTATTGACTGATGGAACACTATTGAATTTTATTAACTAATAGAATTTACTGAGGTCTGAACTGAATTATGAACTGGACTGATACTGAGTCTACTAAGTTCTTCCTGATTTCTTTAACTAAGAGTACTACTATTCAGAAAATGACTGATACTATCCTGAGACTGACCATGGCTCTAGGTAATCAGCTAAATTTTTGGGTATTAAATATTCCAGGAATCGATAGCATACATTATAAGGCATGGAACAATCTTGAAACATGATTAATAACTACTTGATCATCGTTCATTCATTGGGACATTCTAGCAAACACTTGCATGACATAAACTTGAATACATGCTAACATGATATAATTTCATTATTTACTTCTCATGAATAACTCATCAAACACTTGGAAGGCATTGTATATGCACATATTACTAATCAACACATGAGCACCATAACTTTAAGGATTTAACATGATTTCACATAATAATACATACATACATACATACATAATAGTTGTTTTTACATAAAGCTTGCACTTAATCATGGAATAGAAATCCAATCAATATTATAATCATGAATACATTTGAATCCAAATCATGGAAAGCATGAAATCAAGCTACTTGAAGTTTAAAATAGTTTCTTGGACTCCAATGGTGGAAGGAACCCTTGGATTAACACTTGACATACCTTGGTTGCTAAATTCTTGAAGATTAATGGTGGAATCTTGAGCCTTGAATTTGAAATTTAATCTCCTAAGGTTTTTGTTCTTAAGTGTTTTGAGAATAAATGAATATAATTTGCTAATTTAGGGTTAAATCTCATGTTATGGGGGCTGAAGGACGTGGGAAAAAGACCCAATTACCTCCAAAGACGCGGCTTTTAAAAGACTAAAAATTGAACTATCGACACACAGACCGACGTACCGCATTTTTCGCATCTATACGATAGCCAATGCGTCGCGTCGAGTCTTTATCGGTTTACTAGAAATTTCCACTGGAAGCCAAGGAAAATATTGATCGACGCGATGGCTACCGCGCCCCGCTGAGATTGCATTGACACGCTATTTTGGATTCTCAAATGTGGTTCAAACAAGATCCAAAAAATATAAAACTCATCCGAGAACACCTACTAATATTCCTAATCATTAATTAACCTAAAGATTGATATTTTAAGGTCATAGAGGTCATGAAATAGAGCTACGAACTAATAAAGGCCAAAATTACACAAAATCTGAATACTTAGCCAAATGTTTCTATGTCTGGAACCCCTTAGCAAGATTAAAGGACTGAATGAGGCTTAGTATTTTGTAGGGACTTATAGTAACAACAAGATCCCATGGCTCTTATAGACCCTCTGAATGAACTAGTTATGCATGCTAAGTTCAGGGTTTCTTTTTAGGTGCTTTGTTATTCAATGACTACTCAAATCAACTACACGACTATAACATTAGTTAATCCAAAAGGTAAAATGGTAGTAACAAAGTTTAAGACTTCACTAAGATTTATTCTCTAGAGTTCCATGGTTTTAAGGTGGAGATAGGTCTATAGAAGTTTACTGATAAGACTTAGAAGGTTACTTAGATTATAGGTATCGCATTAGTTGAGAGTGAAAACTTAGCTACCTATCTATTGAAGGGAGTGGATCAATCATGGTGTAAATAGTGGAAGAAAAATTGAGGTATAGGTGTAGGTCAAGTTGTTAAGATGAGTTCATGGATGCTTTTCTGGATAGGTTATTCCTACTTGAGTTAGGGAATTAGAAATTTATCAAACTGAAGTAGGGTAACATGATTGTGAAAGAGTATTCTCTGAATATTACTCAAGTTTAGATAGGTTCATCAAGATAAGTCACTAGGATCAAAGTCCTAGGGTAGTATTACTAGTGGACGTACCTTTTTGATTTATAAGAAGTGTGATAGAAACCTTCAAGAGAAGTGTATGGTTAGTAGTCATGGTTTCTTACATATGGTAAGCTAGGACATAGGTTGAGAGAGTGCCTAATGGCTCACAGTGGGGTAGAGATGTTCTCCACTAGACCTAGTCTAATTCTTCAGCTATAACACACCAAATCTTCTAAACTAAGATCGAAATGATTATTCAAATATGTATCAGTCTTTAATCCAATAATTTCTAAATTTAAATAGATTCCAATACCAAATTCTTAGCATGGGAAGAGATATAGTTATGAATTAAGGTCATAAGGAAATTGTATCACAAAGTTGAGTCAAAAGCTTCTTTATCGATGATTGAGTTTCCACATAAGAATAAGAAGATTTTAGTATCTCAAGACCTGCCAAATTAAGGGTCTTTGATTCTTTTGTAAGACCTGATAAAATTTTGATCATTTTATTTTTGACTCTCTCTTATGTGTAATGTAATTTTTAACTCGAATTATATTTATGGATGTTAAAAGGGTGTTTGGGAAAAGTTTTATATTTTTTGAAAGAGGTTCGAGGTTATTTTAGGACCCCAAGGCAGTGAGGGTCGGCAATAAGGACATGTCACCAAGCTTAAACACCGCAATATCAACATGGCATGAAGGCTAACCTCTGCAAAATTGGTATGCCATACCAGTGCTATTATTTTGTCTAGTTTTTATTTTTCACTTAGGATGAGGAGCATTTTGTCCTTTTACCCCTTACATGACCTTTAGACATAAAATAAGCCTTTTTTCATCATTTTTGAAAGATCAAAATTATTCATTCTCCCTTAAAACTCAAAACCCAAGAACATTTAAGAGTTTTATAGAGAATTTATCATCCGGGATACAAACTACAAATTGACTTCAAATTCTTGTGTGTTTCAGGTATGTTTCTCTTTTCTAAACTTTAATTTTTCATTGTGGCATGAATTGAATGTATTTTCATGTAATTTAAATTGTGGTTTTTGAAATTGGGTTGAGGAGTTTTGGTCGTTACTGATTGAATTACTTGTCCCATATTTTAAATTGATTATTCATGCTTTAAATTGATGTTTTGGGGACTGAATTGGTAGAATACTTAAATGGTTTGAATGGGGGACATGGGTTTCCCCAAATTGGATTAATTTTGGCTTAGAATTACATGAACCTCAACCCACTTTGGAAATTTGATTTTATTATAAAAGATTGTATGGTTTACCTTTCTTTTGAACCCAATGCATTGCATTCATGGATTAATGGATATAAAAATATATTTAGAGGGCCTTAATGTCCATGGTTTGGATTTAAATGGATCTTGGGAGTCAATGTGGTTATGTGGACTAGTTTGGCATAGTTAATTTAGCTTGCAACCTTATTGGTATGCCAAAACCAAGTGGTGAATGCCTCAAAGAATAACTCATGCATTAATAGTTTTAATTATGTGCAAAGTGTTTTAATTTTGGGTTAAAGGGCTTTGTGTAGCTCACCATGGAAGTGTAAATTTCGAAGGGGGTGAACATTGAAACCATGTTTGCTAACATTGGGGGACTGTATGATTGTGTGCTTGATGCACACTTGATATATATATATATATATATATATATATATATATATATATACATAATGTATATATATATATACATATATGTATGTATACATATATATATGTGGGATGGCTATTGCCTTGGTTACTTTAGTTTTCCCTCAGTTTTTCATTGGTTCATACGGCTAACACACATTGGGGCCTTTAGCCTATGGGTGCCTTTAGGACAGGTCGAGCTACACAATTTAGGTTAACTATTTAAACTCTCATGTTCATGACCCTTACCATACCCTAATATCAAATATATGAATTTATGAATGTTATAGGTTGTTTTGACTGATTTTGGACATGGCATTATTTTCCCACTTTTCCTGAGTTACATACCAGTGTTTATCTCATTGACTGTCCTAGGACACTTGATGTTGGGTGTATTTATGCATTCTAGTGTCACTATTCTAGCATTTTTAGCCTTGTTTTGAGGATGATTCAAGTGATATATGGGAGGATAATGAGATAAATGTGTATCATAGTGTTAAATAATGTGTTTATGATGTTCAAAGTGAGTTTCAAACAAGTTTGTACCTAAAAGATTCATTTATAGTTCAACCCAGAAAACTAGTCTTACTAGCTTGAGCTAGGTGCTTGTCTCATTGATTTCGATGGATTCTATTGTATTTAAAGTGTTCAAAATGGTTTTTCTGTGTAATTATATGTGAAACAACTTGTTCATAATGCTCAAGGGTCGATTGGATCAAGCCAAGGGTCAAAACAATGAGTTAAAGATCAAAGTGAAATTAGCCTATGCTTAGATCGTGTTTCTAGTTCACCATGTTGGATGTTGTGCTGTTTTGAGCTTTAAATTATTGTGTTTAATGATATATGATTCTTAGTTAATGGATTATTATGATATATGAAGGATATACCATCTTCAAAATAAGCCCAAATTTTAACCATGTGGCTCGTGCTGGTCCTGGAGTAGATTAGCCCGCAACGCAGGCTCATTTTAGTGCTTCCTTGCGTTAGAAAAAATTCTGAACAACAATTCCAGAGGCTTAGGGCAATTTGGAGGTGACGCCCCACCTATTCCCGGACTTAAAAGCTTAAGGTTTTCTTGTCCAACATGGAATGGTCTTACTCGTATACTATAAATACATGTTGTATCACATTTTTACGCATCTTTTAGCATATTTTTGAGAGAAAAGGGCTGCTACAACTTCTTCATTAGGTTTTTATTATTTTTATTCAGTTCATTCATGTTTTTAGTCGTTAATAACTATTTTGTGATTACGATTATGACTATGCATGGCTAAACACCTTTTTTCGGGGTTAAAGCCAAGAACATGATTATTTTTTCTGTGAATTAAGTTTGTTTGCTTTGCTTATCAATATTGGTTGTTTGTTTTTTCTTATTATAGCTATTTTAAGGATTCACGACCCTTGGAATACATCCATTATCAACCTTGTGAACTCGGGAGAGGGAACATGGCGATAGAATATGGGAATAAGTAGAGTATGGTTCTTGATTCTTTATAAAATAAGAAACTTGAATTAGTATCTAGGACAATGATGTACTTATATACCTTACTTGATTCATATGTAGGATGATATTTTTAAAGAACTTAAGTGAATTATTATATCCCCAATCAACGATGTAGGTGTAAGGTTCAACTTAGGTAATAGATTAGAGGTTGGGAAACCATAATCGAGTAATTAACCCTACGAATCAACATCCACGATAAGCAAGTTAACGAATAAAATCCAATAGCATAATATGATTGTTCAGAGTGCTTCAACCTAGGTTTTCTCCTATTGATTGTCTCAAGATCTTTACTTTCCGCACTATTTAGTTTTAATTTACAATTTCCAAACTCTTTATTTGGTTACTCTCGGATCAATTGAATCTAATGTGTGAACTGAAATTAAATCATTTCCAAATCTTGTGTCTGTGCGATCAATATTCCGCTTTCTTAAAGGCCACCATGTTAATTGGTAGACCACGTACACTTGCATGTGTTCCTAGGTGCTATCAAGTTTTTGGCGCCGTTTTCGGGGACTTGTATTTTGGAAATTGTTTATTTTAGTTTATACTTAGATTTATTTTCTATTTTTATGCTTGGTCTTATTTTTGTGTTTGCAGGAGACGGGTTTCTAAGTTTGTAAGCTGGCAAGGGATCGAGAGTTGGTAGAACCAAGCCCGGAACCCGAGCAACTTTACCATCAATGTAGGAGAAAAGAAATACTTCTCTTTAGAATACCATAAATCCAAGAAGACCAAGAGAACAGCTCTCCTATGGCTGAACAACAAGCAACTAGTAGGAAGGTTAGAGAAGTGGCAGTCCCAATTCGGACGAACTAGACTTCCCTAATTCAAAGACCGGCAGCTGGGGGTAATTTCAAGTTGAAATATAATATGGTGTAGCTTCTTGTTAGCAGTGGACAATTTACAGGTCTTTTACACGAGGATACATAAATCTATTTGTAGACCTTCTTTTAGCTTACGATACATTCACTCCAACCGGGGTAACTCCATATTATATGAGGCTAACACTGTTTCCCCATTCACTTATTGGGGAAGCTAAAAAGTGGTTGAATATGGAGACAGCTAATTCAATCATAACATGGGATGACTTAGCTAGAAGATTCTTCATCAAATTCTTTTCATCAGGTAAGACTGTGAGACTTCAAAGTAAGATAGTGAGCTTCAAATAGAAGCCAGATAAAAATCTATATCATGCTTTGAAATGCTTCAAAGCCCTTCTTGGGGATAGTCCACACCACCAACATTTGAATGAGGTACTTGCTCATACTTTTGTAGAAGCTCTTGATCACAATACAAGATTTTGCTAGATTCAGCCATAGATGGTCAAGCATTGGAGCTAACTTATGATGAGTTGTACACATTACTGAACCGCATAGCATAGGGAAATCCAGAGTGGCATTCATATTCTAGAAGTTCCAAGAAAAGAATTGTAGGTGTGTTAGAGGTGGACAATTCACAGCCCTATCAACTTAGGTTTCTTCTTTACAAAATTTTTTCAAAACAATATTCAGCACCATTCCGTTGGTAGTAGCACAACCTACAACCACAGTCAATGCCATCCAACAAACTGCAATTATTGATAAACTGAATCTATATACTGAACATGTATATCTGATGCATAGATACATGACTGAACTAGCTCATGAACGTATAACTGAACATGCAATGGTAACTGATACCGAGTTTGTAACTGTGATAACGCTCAACTTATATGTCAATTTAGTGCAAGGCGGTCGTCATCAATATAATTACCCAACTTTGGAGTTGGGGCCGAATCCATGAGAAACCATATGAGTGGAGATTAAACTAAATTGAAACTATAGCTACAAGTTAAATTCAAACAAATGATACAAAAAGATAAAAAGGGGGGTTTTAATCATTGAACAAAAGTTATTAACACTTCAATTCGCCTTAGAACTCAAAGCTTAAACTGCAATATTTCAAATCAATGATATAGAGAAACTAGAGTTGTGATCACTATGATTAGTAATCCTTCATCGAATAATAGTTGCAGTATTGGATTCTCGTGACTTATGGGAAATACCAAATTATTAGTATCGACAGTTCAGCTAAGTGTTTCTCAACCTACCTAGATGTTGAGTTCTCTAATTCTCTCGAACTTAGGCACCTTCTATTCACACTGATTTTATTTCGAGTTGATTGATCTTGTTACAACATTAATCACTAGATAGAAACTTAACCTTCCCAAATCCTCGTTGTAATTCACTACCTTTAGTTTATTTCTCAGTTTGAGAAAATCAACATAAGGCAAGATCTATTATTTGCAACCAACAAAAATAATTAATACAAAAGAATTATAAAGATGTTGCCACAATTACTAGAAACCTAACCAACTATTAAGACAATATAGGAGTAATCATAGATCCCACAACCCTAGTTGTGGGTTTTAGTTCCACATGAAAGAGAAAGTGATAACAATAACTGAATTCATAATTCAAAGTGATTAAACTTACAAAAGATATAGTCAGAAATTGATTCTCTTCTCAAATTCAAGAAGAATATCCCACAATTAAATCAAAGAATTGAAAATTGAAATCCAAGTTTAGAGACCAAAGAGAAGTAAAGTAGTCTCTGGAATAAGTTCCAGAGGTTAAGCCCTAAAACTATAGAGAAAATGGATTAATGTCATGAAGTTCAAGATGAATGTCCGTCTCCTATAAAACCTAAGAACTTTCCCTTAAATACCAGGAGCCAAATTAGGAATCAAATCACAGAATACAACTTTTTCTCGCACAATTGATGATTAAGTGTGACACCTTATCAGGAGTCTGACGACTTATCAGACATTGTCGTTAACTCCTCCTCCAAGTTTGATGATTTCTGCCTTAGGCTGATGAAAATCCGGATGGCTTATCAGGACTTTGACGACATATCAGACAATGTCGTCACTTCTTAACTTCAAATATCATGTACTACCTTAGGCTGATGGCTTATCAGAATTGTGATGACTTATCAGAGATGTCGTCACACATTTGCTCCAACTTTCTCACACTGTCTACAGCTGACGATGACTCTGATAACTTATAACAAATTTGACGACTTATCAGATAAGTCGTCAACTACACTTTCATGGCTACTTGTTCCAAATTCAGTTCTTTTGCTCTTATTGTCTTTGGTTTTCTTGCATCTTGACTTTCCTTCATTATCAAAGAGAAAACAATCAAAAACGACAAAAGTTTCTTAAGACTTTATAATTATTTCTAGTTAAAAGCCTCAAATGTGTTAGGATTCGCTCACACATCAACACCCTCAACTTAAAACAATTGCTTGTCCTCAAGAAACTTAAACATAACTAAGAGGATACAAAGCACATTCGACAGTCAATCATCCATTTTAGCTCAAAACATATTTACCATCTCCAAGGTGAATCATTTCAAACTCAACTGTGTATATTACTGAATAGAAACAATGCAACACAAAGGAATCAAGATATGGCATCAACTTAGCAACAACAACCATGCATGTACCAATATTACACTACCCAAACAAGTTAGCAACTAGCAACATAACCAATGTGCCGTTACAACAAAGAAGTCCCTTCTTACTCATATAAGAAATAACATATGTAATTGTGGGGACAATTAATAGACACTCACTCTCAAAAAGAAGGTCCTATCAATGTATGCCAAATACCATAAGATTGCACTTATTTTCATTACCAAGGTTTTCAGACAGGTAAGATAGGATCGCTATAGGTCTTTTTCTTCGGCTTGTAATGTAGGCTAAGGGCTGGTATGATACTTGATGATATTTAAGGTGACTAAGCCTCCTTGGCACTATACTAACATTTGGGGTCTCACTCGTTTACCTGTATCTAATTCTCTTCTTTCTTGATCACACATACTCCGGATGGGTGCGGTCTTTTTGACAACTATTTCTTTTTTTTCACAACTTTTCCTTTCTTATTCTTTTTCTACCGCACCCAGATTTTTATTCTTTTCTTTTATTATACCTTTCTTCATACTCATTTTACATCACACACCCCTATGGTAGCCACCCTCAACTTAGGCTATTTGCCTAAGTTAAAGTGCACAATGTCTAAGGAGGACTAGGGACAAAATAGGTTCATTGTGATACAAATGGGAAGGTGATAGGTATAATAAAAATAATAGGCATTCAGGCTCAAAATCAGGATCAAGGGATATTATTCACACATGGAAGGTCATTTAGGCTAAAAGTGGACTAATATCAACAACGACCTATGATCCTTTCCTAACCACTATCCTACAACTAAGGCAAGACCAACCGAGCAAGTTCTGGATTTAACACACAACAGAAACTAGGTAGTATCTCACACACACAGGGCTCAAAGGTACATCACAAGCTACTACCCATTTGGTTCATGCAACTGTTAGCAGTGATTATCATGTACCTGGTACTAATTCCATAAAAAGATTCACAGTAGTTACATATAGATGCACATCGCACAGTTACCAGATTGACAATTGGAGAGGTATTTATCATTCCAAGAAAAATCAACAAAAATATGTCAGTTGTCCTAGATACTTATTCCCCCCTCCCCCTAGTAAACCACAACACATCACAAAACAAACACAATATGCCTAAACATGATAGCTCTACTAGGAACAAAACTCTGGAAAAAAGAGGCACGACAACAAAAACCTAAAGAGGACATCAACACCCACAAGTATCCCCACCCTCAACATAAAATCATGCAATGTCCCCAATGCGTCAAACCAAAACAAGAGAGTTAGAAACATACGTATGGTACTATAGGTGCAAATATCTGATGTTAATCACAAAATATGAATACAAACAACAAAATACCTTGGGTTCCTCCCAAGAAGCGCCTAATTTAGTGTCACGGTACAACCCAACTCAGCTTTTTCCTCCACCTTGAGGATATGAATTTCACCCCCAACTTAGAGTCTATCTTCTTAACTCGCTTATAGGGGGTGGTATAAAAATTAAGAAGTCGAGCAATGAATTAAACGTGGTAAACCACTCGACCTTAAATTGAGGTGTATTTTTATGTTGCTTGTCTAATGTAAAATCAAGAATATAGGATTTTTGTTCCTCATCTTCACACTCTTCTACTATTTTAAATGATTCCATAGACAAGATATCATCGAAACATAAAGTAGAAAAGTTCTTTGAATGAGGCCTAATCAATCGTACTTCAAAATTTACACTATCTACTACACACTCACTTTTATTCACCTTCTTGACATCTTCACTTCGAATTGGGCTAGAGTCTTTATTAGAGATTTTCTTTGTTTTTTCTTTTGCCTCTAGAACCATGTCATCAATCATGGAATCATCTGTCATGGTTGGTTTGGTTGGTTGGAAAATCAATGAGGGTTGCTCAACATCAAGCTCAACATCATTATAGGGTTCTTGCTTCTCATCTTCGCACTCTTCCATTATTTTTAATGATTCCACAGATAAGATATAATCTAATCATAATATAAAAGAATGCTTTGAATGATTGACCTCTATATCCATCTCCTCATAAATGATTGGCTTCATATCTTGATGCATATCACATACGATATCATACATTTCTTTCTGGAGATCCAACATTAGTTGAAATATAGCTTCAATGCCACTCTTTTCGATGCTTCGTTCTTCCTTTACTTGACCATAAGACCTATCAAACTCATAAAAAACTAGAATTTGGGTTAGCATAATAGGGGGAGGTGAAATTTGGGTAATCACTCCAATGTCCATCTTGACCACCATATAAAGAACAATCATACTCCTGGTGGGATGGAGATGGAGCACACATCTCTCTCCGGGGGGCATAGCTACAATCTTGCTAAAAGTGAGGTCCATCACAATATGGACATGGATCATCAAGATAAGATTTCCAACCACCAAGCTCATGTTTATTCCAAAATGTCATAGTAATAAGTAAACTAAAATAAAAATCTACCTAACACAAGAAATAAAAGAAAACTAAAAACAAATATTTACAAGTTTGAATTCAAGCAAGTAGGCTAAAATTTCAAACCAACTCAATACGCCAAATTGTTCCCTGGCAACGGTGCCATTTTTGACAACGCTCAACTTACATGTCAATTTAGTGCAACGCAGTCATCGTCAATATAATTACCCAACTTTAGAGTCAAGGTCGAATCCATGAGGAACAATGTGAGTGACGATTAAACTAATTTGAAACTATAGCTACAAGTTAAATTCAAACAAATGATATGAAAAGATAAAATGGGGTTTTTTAATAATTGAATAAAAGTTATTAATAATTCAATTCGCCTTAGAACTCAAAGCTTAAACTGCAATATTTTAAATCAATGATATAGAGAAACTAGAGTTGTGATCACTATGATTAGTAATCCTCCATTGAATAATAGTTGTAGTGTTGGATTCTCGTGACTTGTGGGAAACACCAAATTATCAGTATCAATAGTTCATCTAAGTGTTTCTCAGCCTACCTAAATGTTGAGTTCCATAATTCTCTCAAACTTAGGAACCTTCTATTCATACTAATTTTATTTTAAGTTGATTAATCTTGTTACAACATTAATCATTAGATGGGAACTTAACCTTCCCAAATCCTCATTGATAATTCACTAACTTTAGTTTATTTCTCAGTTCGAGAAAATCAACATAAGACAAGATCTATTATTTGCAACTAACAAAAAATAATTAATACAAAAGAATTATCAAGATGTTCCCACAATCACTCGAACCCTAACAAACTATTAAGACAATACAGGAGTAATCATAGATCCCATAACCCTAGTTGTGGGTTCTACTTCCATGTGAAAGAGAAAGTTATAACAATAACTAAATTCATAATTCAAAGTGATTAAACTTACAAAAGATGAAGTCAGAAATTGATTCTCTTTCCAAATTTAAGAATAATATCCCACAACTAAATTTAAAAATTGAAAATTGAAATTCAAGTTTAGAGACCAAAGAGAATAAAGTAGTCTCTGGAATAAGTTCCAGAGGTTAAGCCCTAAAACTAAAGAGAAAATGGATTAATGTCGTGAAGTTCAAGATGAATATCTACCTCCTATAAAACCTAAGAAATTTCCCTTTAATACCTGGAGCTAAATTAGGAAACAAATCACAGAATATAACTTTTTCTCATAAAGCTGATGACAAAGTATGATGCCTTATCAGGAGTCTGACGACTTATCAGACATTGTCGTTAGCTTCTCCTTTAAGTTTGATGATTTTTGCCTTAGGCTGATGTCAACTCTTGACAACTTATCAAGACTTTGACGACATATCAGACAATGTCGTTACTTCTTCATTTTAAATATCATGTATTGCCTTAGGCTGACGGTGTTCTCGATGGCTTATTAGAATTATGATGACTTATCAGAGACGTCATCATACTTCTGCTCTAAATTCCTCACATTGTCTACAGCTGACGATGACTCTGATAACTTATCACAAATTTTATAACTTATCAGACAAGTCGTCAACTACACTTTCATGGCCACTTGTTCCAAATTCACCTCTTTTTCTCTTATTGTCTTTGGTTTTATTGCATTTTGACTTTCCTACATTATCAAAGAGAAAATAATCAAAAACGACAAAAGTTTCTTAAGACTTTACAATTATTCTAGTTAAAAGCCTCAAATATGTTAGCATTAGCTCACACATCAAACTGAAATCTGAACATCAAACTGATTAAGTTTAAGGAAATTATTACCTTGAGCTGAGTTTGGATTAGCAGAGAATATATGAGGGTACTTGGTTTGCATGTCTTCTTCTTATTCCCAAGTAGCTTCCTCAACGGACAGATTCCACCAAAGAACTTTGACTAGAGGAACTTCTTTATTCCTCAGTCTACGAATCTGTTAGTGAAGGATTTCGACTGGAATCTCTTGATAAGAGAGGCTCTTTTAAATATCTATGTCCTCAATAGGGACTACGACTACTGGGTTACCTATGCATTTCTTTATCAAGGAGACATGGTACACTGGATAAACTGAAGATAAATCTGAAGGTAACTTAAGCTCATAAACTACCTTTCTGAAATGATTGAGGATTTGGTAAGGACCGACATATCGGGGACTGAGTTTTTCCTTCTTGACAAAATGTTTCACTCCTTTCATAGGAGAGATCGTCAAGTACATATTGTCGCAATCTCGAACTTGATATCCTTTCTGCGCACATCTGTGTATGATTTCTGCTGGCTCTGAGCTGTCTTAAGCTTTTCCCTAATCAACTAGACCTTTTCTAAGGTATCAAACACCAAGTCAAGTCCTACCACTGTGGCCTCACCTACCTCAAACTAACCAATGGGAGATCTACACCTCCTCCCATGAAGCACCTCAAACAAAGCAGTTTGAATACTGGACTGATAGTAGTTGTTATAGGCGAATTCAATAAAAGGTAAGTAGTCATCCCAACTACCTTTAAAAATCTATCGCATATGCTCACAGCATAACCTCTAAGGTCTGAATGGTCCTTTCTACTTGACCATCTATCTGAGGATGAAAGGCTGTACTGAGATGAACTCGGGTACCAAGACTATTTTGAAATGCTTTCCAAAAATAAGAGGTGAACTAGGACCCTCTATCTGAGATAATGGAAAATGGAACACCGTGAAATCTGACTAACTCCCTGATATAGAGTTTGGCATAATCCTTGACTGAATAGGAGGTATGAACTGGAAGGAAATAAGCTAATTTGGTCATTCTGTCTATAATGACCCACACTGAATCATGCTGACGAAGAGTACAAGGCAAGCCCATAACAAAGTCTATATTCACTTTTTCCCATTTCCAGGTAGGATTACTGAACTCCTGCATGGACCCACTAGGTTTCTGATGCTCAATCTTAACCTGCTGACATATTGAGCACATAGCCACAAATTTTGCGATGTCTCTTTTCAAGCCACTTCACCAATAGATCTTCCACAAATCGTGATACATCTTTATGGCCCTTGGACGAATAGAGTAACTCACACAATGCACTTCTTCAGGAATTTGCTGCATCAAGTCATCTACACCTGGCATACACAGATAACCCTGACAATGCAAAACACTATCTCCCCCTTGGGAGAAAACCTCTACCTTCTGATTTCTGACTGATTCCGTCAACTAGACTAGACTGGGATCCCTATCCTAGTTTTTCTTTACTTCAGAAACTAGGGATGATTCTGAGCTCCTCTGCACCCACAAACTACCTTCGGCTAAATCGACTAAGCAAACACCTAGTTGGGCTAGCTGATGAACTTCCTGGGATAACCTCTTCTAACTGTTCTCAACATGGGGAACACTACCCATAGACATTCTACTGAGAGCGTCAGCCACTACATTGGCCTTGATCAAATGGTACAAAACACTCGTCATAGTCTTTCAACAATTCCAACCACCTTCTCTACTAGAGGTTGAGGTTTTTCTAAGAGAACGCATACTGCAGGCTCTTATGATCAGTGAGCACATCAATATGCCCACCATACAAGTAATGCCTCCAAATCTTTAAGGCTAAAACTACTTCTGGTAACTCAAGACCATGAGTACGATAGTTCTTCTCATAGGGCTTAAGCTGTCTAGAGGAATAGCCTATGACCTTACCTCTCTGCATTAAAACAAAACCCAATCTGACTCTAAAAGTTTCACAATACAGAACAAAACCATCAGAACCATCTGGTAGGGTCAACACTAGAGCTGTGGTGAGTCGAGTCTTCAACTCTTGAAAACTCTTCTTACAAGAAGTTAACCACTAGAAGTTGACTTTTTCTGAGTCAATCTGGACATAGGGGATGCAATAGATGAAAATCCCTTAATAAACCATCGGTAATAGCCATCCAAACCTAAGAAACTCCTGATACCTGATGGAGAGATAGGTCGGGGATAGTTTTTCACTACTTTGGTCTTTTGGGGATTAACTCTAATGCCATCACAAAAATTATATGGCCAAGGAATGCTACTAACCTTAGACAAAATTTGCACTTACTAAATTTGGTGAATAACTGATGTTTTCTGAGAGTCTGCAATACTATTCTGAGATGGTCTGCAAGATCGTGTTCACTACGGGAGTAAACAAGAATGTCAGCTATGAAGACTAGGATAAACATGTCCAAGTATTGCTTGAAAATAGGGTTCATCAAGTCCATGAAGGCTACTCGGACATTGGTAAGACCAAAGGACATGACTAAAAATTCAAAGTGACCATACCGAGTTTGGAAAGCTATTTTTGGGATGTTACTTTCCCTAACTCTGAGATGATGATAGCCTGATCTGAGGCCTATCTTAGAGAAATAAATAGCACCCCAAAGTTTGTCAAACAAGTCATTGATTCTGGGGAATGGATACTTGTTCTTGATCGTAACTTTGTTTAACTGACAGTAATCTTTGCATATTCTGAGAGAACCGTCTTTCTTAAACATGAATAAAACTGGTGCGTCCCATGAGGACACACAAGGTTTGATGAATCCCTTATCTAAGAGATCTTTTAACTGTTCCTTTAGTTCTTTGAGTTCTGTTGGATCCATCCTATATGGAGGGATAGATATGGGTTGAGTATCTGGGAGAAGATCAATTCAAAAATTAATTTTTCTTTTGGGAGAAACTCTCGGAAGGTCTTCGAGAAACATATATGAGAAATCACATGCTACTGATACTGATTCAAGAGTAGGGGTTTCTAAACTAGAGTCCTGGACTCGAATGAGATGGTAGACATATCCCTTAGATATCATCTTTCTAGCCCAAATGTAGAAATAAGTTGACCCCTAAGTGCTAAAGTACTACCCTTCTACTCTGTGATGGGTTCATTCAAAAAGTAAAATTAGATAATTTTATTTCTGCAGTTGACTGAGGCATAGAAGGAATAAAGCCAATCCGTGTAAATAATGACATCGAAATCAGTCATCTCTAATTCGACTAAATTTGTGCAAGTGACTTTCTGAGATATCATAATCAAATAGTTCCTGTATACCAACCGGGCTATGATAGATTTACCTACTGGAGTAGAAACTGAGAAAAGCTCTACTAGAATTTTGGGACTGACTCTAAAATCAATTGCTATATATAGAGTAACAAAAGACAAGGAAGCTACTGGATCTAGTAAAGCATAAGCATACAAATGGAAAACTTGTAACGTACCTGTTACCACATCAGGAGAACTTTCCTGATCCTGTTAGAACTGAAGAACATAGAGTTTATTTGGGTGCTACCAACTGGTGGCACTGGAAGAGGTACCCTGTTGATTCGGGTGACCGAACTGAGCTAGGGGGCGGTTATACTGACTCTGCAAACCAACCTGAGGACACTGTCTGACCCTGTGGCCTATCTTTCCACATATGAAACACATATTGCTGCCAGCTTTGTAGATACCCTAGTGGTTTCTGTCGTACTTCTGGCAAAGAGGATTGGTTCGGGTACTGCTAATACTGCCCTGAGGTTTAGGGCCTGATGCCCTATATCGGTTACCATCTCTAAATTGTGGCACTAGAGCATTGGCTGAGAAAGGAGAAAGAAGTGAGGATTATGGGTGGAACTGAGAACGATTCCTACCCTTTGACTTAGGCTGAGCAAAATTTAAAATACTTATTCTTGCCTTCTTATTATCTCTCTCCTTCTCTTTATTCTTGGCCTCCTCTATCTGCTGAGCATGGACCATGAGCCTGGCTTTGTCCATCTCTCTAATAAGCATTGTGGTCCTACACTCTTTTACTGCTAGACACTCCTAACACAAACTTACTTATCTTCACTCTGCTATGTACTACAACATGCAAGGCATATCTGGCTAACTGAGTAAACTTTAGAGAATACTCCTACATTGTTATATTGTCCTACTTCAGGTTTATAAACTCAAAAACCTTCTCTTCCTTCAACTCTAGCGGGAAGAACCTATCCATAAAAGCAACTGCAAACTTCTCCTATTTTGTGGGCCCTACATCTGTTGCCTTTTCTACCTTTTAATATTTGAACCATGAGTAAGCCACATACTATAATTGATATACGGCCAACTCAGCGCTCTCAATAGAATTCGTCCTTATGATATTGGTAACCTTCTGTACCTGACCAAGAAATTCCTGAGGGTCCTTATCTGACTTAAACCCGATAAATAATGGAGAGTTCATTCTGGTGAAGTCCCAAATCCTGGTAGTAGAAGTATTGGCCACTAGTTTAGTTAGAACCATAACTGGACATTTATTCTGGGCTACCACAGAATGAGCTAGGGTGGTTAAGGTTGCTCTAAACTCCGCGTTGGAGACATATTTGCCAAAAGGATCTGGACGGATGGGCTAAGGAGCTGACTGATCTCCCGTTCCTCTTCCTTGAGTCTTGTTTGGAGGTATATTCTGGAAATGAAAGAGAAGCTAGGATTAGAAAGGGAGTGCAACTGGAGCTCATGCTTACTCGCACAACATGAATACTAAAAGAAGGGAAACTTTTTATAAAACATCGTGTAGCCTCTTGTCCATAAGTGTCACGCGCAACACACCCATGAACAAGACTTTACTAGATGTGTATTTTAAACTTTCTTGGACACTGCTGAACCTTAATCTCTGATACCAAGTTTGTAATGCACTGAGTCTGTACCCTTAACATTATATGCAGCTTATAATCTCGAAGGACCACAAGCTAACCTATGACTGGTACCTGCTATAATAACTGTGTAATAAATACTGTAATAATTGTAGAAATTGGTGGAAACATATACCATAAGGTTCAAATCTATAAATAAATCTAAATGCGGTATCAAAATCTACCAAAACTGAATATAAGTACTAAAAAACTGAACAACTGTTTGAAAATACTCTAGTCTAAAAAGCCTCTAACTATCTGAATTGTGGAGTTGATGGGACAAGCCCCCAACTAACTCCATCTACTGAAATAAAATTGAAGTACTATAAATAATAAGCATTTCCTCGAACTATGAGGACTCACCACTACTCTGAAAGCTAAGAATCTAAACTGCTAAGGGTGCTCTGGAGCTTGTGCGTCTAAGCCTATGATATATGGCATCTTAGCGCAAAGAAAAACATGTGTCAGTACATTGAATATACTGGTATGCTCAGTGAGGTTGGCTAATATGCATGGGTTCATATTCATGCACAATAATAACTGAATAACATGAGTAAGACTAAGTAAGAGTACATGTATGAATACATAGATTGTAACTGATATCGTGCTAATACTGAGTACTAAATTGGAATACTGATAACCAATATTTGAGATTACGAATACTGTATTACTGATTATCTGAATGATTGTATCTAATAGTTCTAAATACTGTGTAACCATACTGAGTTTCGTACTGAGCTGAGTGACTACATTTGATAGTCCCGGATCTGTAAAATTAAACTGAGTTCTATTCAAAGATTGAGACTGGAACTGAGATTATGGGAGGTAATCATCTAACTGATATACCCCTTCTCATAATAATTTAGGGTTCAACCTATAACCCTATATGGAAGGGTATCAATATCGTGCCATGGGTAAGGACAAGCTGTGAGTTAACCCTCTTTGACAAGAAGCTCTTTCATCAACCTTTGCTGGAAAGATAACTTGGATAATAAATATAAACCCTCATAATGTCTGGCAGCAAGATACCTTAACCTTTGCTGGATACGTAGTTTTGTAATGCAGGGATTTCTGCTAAGGTTCAAGCCCTCTGCTAACAAGAATACCCCCATCCCTAGGTTAACTTGGTGCTTCATCCTACTCCCAACTGAATAGATACTAAACTGATTTCTAGTCTGTACTAGGTTAGACTGAATGGTTACTAAGATTACTATTTAGGTAAACTGAACTAAGTTCACTGAGTTTCGTTGACTGATAGAATACTACTGAATTCTGTTATCTGACTGAGTTTACTGAGGCCTGAACTGGATATTGAATCAGACTGAACTAATATGGATTCTACTAATTTTTTCTGAGTTCTGTAACTGACTGAGAGTACTACTAATCATGTCATGACTGATACTATTTTATGACTGACCATGGCTCTAGGTAATCAGCTAAATTATCGGGTACAAGTACCCCTAGGACTCGATAGCATAAATTAAGAGACATGGCATAACATTAAACATGTAAACTATGAACTTGATCATCATTCATTTATTGGGGCATTTTGAAAAACACTTGCATGATATAACTAGCACATAAGCTAACTTGACATAATTGCATTCTCTTAATAGTTCATATGGGCAATTTATCAAACACTTGGTGAGCATAGTATATGCACATAGTATAGAAAACAAGTGAGCATCATAATTCATCTTTAATTTCACAAGTCAAGGGTTTATCATGGATTCACATGAATCCACACACATAATGATCAATTTCACATGAGATACAGATAAATAATCATGAATTAGGAACTTAATCCAAATAGAGATCATGAATACACTTTAATTCCAACCATGGATATCATAAAATCAATTAGTTAGAGTTCAAAAGAGATTCTTGGACTCCACGGCTGGAAGGAACCCTTGGATGAACACTTCACATACCTTTGTTGAAGAATTTCTGAAAGCTTATTGTTTAATCTTGAGTTCTTGATTTGAAATTGGATCTTCTAGGGTTTTGTTCTTGAGCAAATTTGAGAAATAATGAATATATTTGCTCTATAGAAAGTTTAATTTTGTGTTTTGAGGGATGAGGGTCAAGGGAAAAAAACCTAAATACCCCCAAGAACGCGGTCTTTTATTGAAAACTGGGTTACCGATGCGCTGGACAATGCGGCGCGTTGATGGCATCGACGCGATAGCCAACGCATCATGCCATATTCATGTCAATTCACTAGAATTAGACGTTGATAGCTGGGGAAAATAGTAATCAACTTGATAGTCGATGCGGCGTTCCAAGATTGTGTTGATTCACTATTTTGGGATTCCAAAGGCGCTTCAAACTAAGTCCAAAAAATCCAATACTTGTCCATAAACACCTACGGACCTGATCATGAATCAATCTAAACATCAACATTTAATAGATGTAAAGGCCACGAAATAAGATTGTCAAACTTTGTAGGTTAAAATGACACTAAGTCTTAGTACTCAGCTAAAATAATCTAAGTCTGGGACCCCTTGACAAGCCTAAAAAACTAAATTAAGCTTAGGATTTTGTGGGGTCTTATATTACTGTATTAGATATGGTGGACTTTGATGTGATTCTTTGCATAGACTGGTTATCTCCTATTATACGGTCTCGGATTTTTTTACAAGACTATTACCTTAGCTATGCCCAACATACCTCCAGTTGTGTGGCAAAGACCTATTAGCCACACACCAATAGGGATTATTTCTTCAGTTTAGGCTAGGAGAATTATAACTATGGTTTGGGTGTCTTATATTGCTTATATTTGTGATGTTAATGTAGAGAGTCATTCGCATAACCTAATCCCTAAAGTCCATGATTTTTTGTATGTCTTTTCTACCGATCTACCATGTCTTTTTTCTAAGTGTGATATTGAGTTTATTAATTATCTTTAGCCCTACACCCAGCCTATTTCTTTTGCATCTTATTGTATGGCTCCTTGCAAGCTTAAGGAGCTGAATTCTCAACTTTAGGATCTGTTGGATAAGGTCGAGTGTGTCTTCTTATGGAGATTATGTTTTTTTCATGATAAAAGAATAGTTCCTTACGTGGGTATATTGATTACAGGTATCTTAATAAGGTGACAGTGAAGAATAGATATCCTATGCCTCATATTGATGACTTATTTGATCAACTTTAGGGTGCAGTGGTGTTTTCAAAGATTTACTTGTGATCGGGTTACCATCAATTGAGGTTTCAATTTGATGAAATCCTAAAGACAATCTTCAGGACTCGTTATGGTCATTATGAGTTCCTGGTGATGTCTTTTGGGTTTACCAATGCCCCAATCGCATTCATGGATTTGATGAACTACGTGTTCAGTCCTTAGTTGGACTTCTTCATGATTGTGTTTATCCATGACATTTTTGTGTACTAGTGTAATGCCCCAAGTCTGGAACCCCGGACGCTAAAAGGTGCTCATAATCTCGAAGGACCATAAACTAACCCATGACTGGTACCTGCTACCATAACTGTATAATAATACTGAAATATGCGGAATAATGGGCTGAAGTGCCATTAGGTTCAAACTTAACAATACTAAATAAAATAAGGTATAATAGTACCCAAAACTAAAATAACTGTCTGAATATGCTATAGTCTGAAAAACCCTCTAAACTGTTAGAATAAAAAGTTGATGGGACATGTCCCCAATTAACTCTAACTACTGAAATAAACTAAGTACTAAAGTACAAAAATAATAAAATAATGGAATAATCAAGTCCTCAAACTATAAGGACTCACCACTGACTCTGACTGCTAAAACTTGAATTGCTAAGTGCGATCGGGAACCTGAGCGTTCGAACCTATGGTATAAAATACCATAGCGCAAGAGAAAAGTATATGGCAGTGCGTGAAAATGTACTAGTATGCAAAGTGAGGTAGGCTGAGTGCAAGGGTTCATATGCATGAACTATAACTGACTGAACAACATGAACATGACTGTGTAAGAATACATGCATAAATATACAACTGTAACTGGAATCATGAGGATTCTGAATATTGAGCTTACTGACAAAATGGATTACTGCTAACTGATATGATGTCTACTGAGTAATTGTGTGTCCTAATTCTGATGGAACTAGCTGAGTTATGTACTAAGCTGAAAGATTGCATCTGACAGTCCTAAAATCTATAGAACTATCTGAGTTCTTTACAAAAGACTGAGACTGACCATGGGAGGTAGTCATCTAACCGACATGCCCGAAATAAGATAATATAGCTGAGTTGGGGTCTAATTTATAACCCTAATTGGAAGGGTGTCAATACCATGCCATTGGTAAGGACAAGCTGTGAGTGACTCTTATCTATCAAGTACTCAAATGAGAATGGTAGGACCCTCATCTACCAGGTTAAGCCATCTCATCAACCCTCATCTAGTAGATTTGATGTCTAAACGTACGTTGGCTACGTGGTTCTAGAATGCAAAGATTTTTTTTTAAGAATCACACCCTTTGCTAGCAAGTGAGTTCTCATCCTTGGGTTCATTCAGTGATGAATCCTACTCCTATCTGAATAGACACTGAACAAATTATACTGAGCTGAACTGGATTGAGTTTGCTAAGTTCTGTTGACTGATGGAATACTACTGAATTTTGATAACTGACTGAGTTTACTGAGGATTCAACTAAATACTGAATGGGACTGGACTGACATTGAGATTATTGAGTTTTCCTAAGTTCTGTAACTTACCAAATTATACTGATCATGGATTGACTGAGAGTATCTTGAAAAATGACACTGACTCTAGGCACACAACAAAATTTTTGGGTTTTAAATACTCCCAGAACTCGATAGCATAAAAATAATAAGACATGACTATTCTTGAACACATGACCATAATCATCAATTCACAATACAATCATCGAGGGATTTCACAAGCACTTGAAGGTCATAAACTTATACATGGGCAAGGAAAGCATGGAATATATCATAAATTCACAATTTCAATCTCATGAACATTTCCTCATAACATTGCAAGACATAGCTTTAAAATAGAAGTCATTTTGAACATGTGGGTACATCATGAGTTCATCACTTGGATCACAAGTGGGTCATAATACATAATTCTTATTCACTTAGGCATTTTGACAAACACATGGAAGGCATAACCTTTTCTAGGGCCTGAATCAATAACTAATACATCATGGCTATATCAAGAACTTCAAATTTAAGGATTTTAATCTACCCACTATCATAAAGGCATGAAAATTCAATAAAGATTCAATCTTGGAAATCATAACACAACATTTACATTTGTACAATCAAACCCACTATATGGAATTCAAAACTCATATTTTGAAAAGGGTTTCTTGAGCTCCAAGGGTTAAAGGGACCCTTGGATGAACACTTTACATCCCTTTGTTAAAGAGTTCTAGGAAGTTAACGGAGAAATCTTGAGTTCTTGATTTGAAATTAATCACCTAAGGTTTTTTTGTTCTTGAGCAATTGTGAAATAATGAGTATCTTTGGCAAAAAGAGGGCTAAATTTCATGTTATAAGGGCTAAAGGCCAAGGGAAAAGACCTAATTACCCTTAAATATGCGGGTTTAAAAGAAAGAAAAATATGCCCAGCAATCCTACATCTGACGCGGCGCATCGAGGGTACTAACGTGATAATCGATGCGACGCGCTAACATCGCATCGGTTTACTAGAAATTGCCTTAAACTGAGAAACATTTTATTTGTCAATGCTATTAGCAACGCGATGCACCAACATCGTGCCAACTCACTATTTGGGGATTTCAAACAAGGTCTAAACGAGGTCCAAAAAATCCAAAACTCGTTCGGGAAGCCCTATAGACATTTCTGATTATGAGTTAACTTAAATATCGACCTTTAACGGAAGTAAAGGTCGCAAAATGATATTGCCAACCTTCAAAGGCTAAAATAAAACTAATTCTGGATACTTAGCCAAAATATTCTAAGTCTGGGACTCCTTGACAAGAATTAATGGACTGAATTAAGCTTAGAGTTCTATGGGGTCTTACAACATCTGCCCATTGAGCATATTCGTCCTTGAATAAGACTGACTAAGAGGGAAGAAAACTAAGACTGAATACTAGAAATGCATATCTGATGCATGGTTTCATGGCCGAAGCTGCTAATATACTGAATTTTTCATAATGGAGATGCATATCTGATGCATAAATAACTGACTCATGAATGCATAATTGGAATTACTAATAAGCTAGGTCTTTTCATAATGGGAATGCATATCTGATGCATAAATAGATGACTGAATTGACCTATGAACATATGACTAAACATGAAATGGTATTTGATACCAATTTTATAACTAAAATCTTAACATAAAACTGAATAAGCTTAAGGAAAGCTATTACCTTTGGGCTAAATCTGAGTTTTTGGAGAAGAGGTGAGGGTACTTGGTCTGCACATTTTCTTCTGCTTCCCAAGTAGCTCTCTCAACGAACTGATTTTGTCAAAGAACTTTGACTGGAGGGATTTCTTTGTTCCTCAGTCTGCGAGTCTGATAGTCAAGGATTTCGATTGATCTCTTTGAAAGAGAGGTTGTTCTGAATGTCTATACCCTCTATAGGGACTATAACTATTGGGTCACCAATGCACTTATTTAGCAAGGATACATGGAATACTGGATTGAGTGAAGCTAGATCTGAAGGTAAATCGAGCTTATAAGCTACCATGCCGAAGCGACAGAGAATTTTGAAGGGACAACATATCAGGGACTGAGCTTCTTATTCTTGCTGAACCTCTTCACTCCCTTCATAGGAGATATTATCAAGTACACATGGTTACTAATCTCGAACTTGAGATCATTTATGTGCATAACTACATACGATTTATGTTGGATCTGAGTTGTATTGAGCCTTTCTCTAATCAACTAAACTTTTTCTAAGGCATCGAATACCAAGTCAGGCCCTACAATTGCGGCCTCACTGACTTCGAACCAACCAATTGGAAATCTGAATCTCCTACCATAGAGAGCTTTAAATTGAGCCATCTGAATACTGGAATAATAGTTTTTGTTGTATGTAAACTCGATCAAAGTTAAGTGATCATCCCAACTACCCTTGAAATCAATTACATACGCCCTTAGCATATGTTATAAGGTCTGAATTGTCCTTTCTGCTTGACCATTCTTCTAAGGATGAAAGGTTGTACTGAGGTGGACTTGGGTACCAAGATCCTTTTGGAATGCGTTCCAAAACTGAAAGGTGAACTGGGTACCTCTATCTGAGATAATAGATAATGGAACACCGTATAATCTGATCAACTCTTTCACATAGAGCTTGGCATAATACTCAACTGAATAAGAGGTATGGACTGGAAGGAAATAAACTAATTTGGTTATTTTGTTTACAATAACCCAAACTAAATCATGTTGGCGATAAGTATGAGGCAAATCCATCACGAAGTCCATGTTCACTTCTTCTCACTTCCAAGTAGGATTACTGAACTCCTGTATAGACCCACTAGGCTTCTGATGCTCAATATTAACCTGCTGACATGTTGAGCTCTTAGCCATAAACTTTGCAATGTCTCTCTTCACCCTACTCCACTAATAGATCTCTCATAAGTCGTGGCACATCTTAGTGTCCCCTAGATAAATAGAGTAGCACGCACCATACGCTTCTAAAAGAATTTGTTGCCTCAAGTCATCTACACCTAGAACACATAAACGACCCTGATAATGCAACACACCATCTCCCTATTAGGAGAAATCCTCTACCTTCTGATCTCTCACTGACTCTTTCAACTTGACTAGACTAGGATCTCTATCATACTTTTCCTTCACCTCAAAAACTAGAGATGATTCTGAACTACTCTGTACCCATATACTATCTTTTGCTGAATCGACTAAGTGGAAACTTAGTTGGACAAGCTGATGGACTTCCTGATCTAGCTTCTTCTTACTGTCCTCAACATGATAAATACTACCCATAGACAGACTACTGAGAGCGTTGTCACTACATTGGCCTTGCTCGGATGATAAAGGATACTCATGTCATAATCTTTTAAGAGCTCTAACCACCTTCTCTGATAGAGGTTTAAGTCTTTCTGAGAGAATACATATTGAAGGCTTTTATGATCTGTGAACACATCTACATGCACCCCATAAAAGTAATGCCTCTAAATCTTCAAGGCAAACACTACTGCCGCTAACTCAAGATCATGAGTCGGATAATTCTTCTCATGAGGCTTAAGCTGTCTGGAGGCATAGGCTATGACCTTACAATTCTGCATAAGACACAACTCAAATCTACTCTAGATGTATAACATTACACGACAAACCCATCTGAACCATCTAGAAGAGTTAGAATTGGGGCTGAATTGAGTCGAGTCTTCAACTCCTGAAAACTCTTCTCGCATAAATCTGACCACTGAAACTTGACTTTCTTCTGAGTCAATCTGGACATTAGGGATGCAATAGAAGAAAACCCTTCAAAAAACCATCTGTAATAGCCAACCAAACCTAAGAAACTCCTGATATCTAATGGAGAGATGGGTCTGGGCTAGTTTCTTACTACTTCAGTCTTTTGGGGATCAACTCTAATGCCATCATCGGAAACGATATGACCAAAGAACTCTACTGACCTTAGCCAAAATTCACACTTATTGAATTTGGTGAGAAATTGATGATTTCTAAGGGTCTGCAATACTATTCTGAGATGGTCTACATAATCAGGTTTACTGCAGAAATAGACAAGGATGTCATCTATGAAGACTATGATGAACATGTCCTAGTAATGCTTTAACACATGATTCATAAAGTCCATGAAAGCTGTTGGGGCATTGGTAAGACCAAAGGATATGAGTAAGAATTTGAAATGACCATACCGAGTTTTGAAGGCTATTTTTAGAATGTCACATTCTCCGACTCTGAGCTGATGATAGCCTGATATGAGGTCTATCTTAGAGAAATAACTGGCACCCTGAAGTTGGCCAAACAACTCATCGATTCTGGGAATTGGATACTTGTTCTTGACCATGACTTTATTGAGCTGACGGTTGTCTATGTATATTATGAGAGAAATATCTTTCTTACACACGAATAGAACTAGTACACCCCATGGGGAAATGCTGGGTCTAATAAATCCCTTATCTAGGAGATTTTTCAACTGTTATTTTAATTCCTTGATTTCTTCTGGTGCCATTCTGTATGGTAGAATAGATATGGGTTGAGTTTCTGGGAGAAGGTCAATGCCAAAGTCTACTTCCCTTTCAAGAGGAATTCAAAGAAGATCTTCTGCAAAGACATCTGAGTATTCATTTACAACTGGGTCTGATTCAAGACTGGGAGTTTCGAAACTAGAGTCCTTAACTCGAACAAGATGATAGGCACATCTCTTAGATAGGAAACAAGCTGACCCTTGAATGCTGAAGTACTACCCCTCTACTCTAGCACAGGCTCATTCAAAAACTAAAACTGGACAATTCTATTTCTACAGTCGACTATGGCATAGCAAGAATAAAGCTAATCCATGCCGAGAATGACATCAAAACCAGTCATTTCTAATTCGACTAAGTCTGCTGAAGTGACTTTCTAAGATACCATAACAAGAAAGTTCCTGTATACCCATTGGGCTATGATAGATTTACCCACTGGGGTAGATACTGAAAAAGGCTCTGCTAGAATTTCAGGACTGACTTCGAAATTAGCTGCTATATAAGGAGTAACAAAAGACAAAAATGCTCCTAGATCTAGCAAAGCATAAATATGCAAATGAAAGATCTGTAACGTACCAGTGACCACTTCAGGATAATTTTCCTAATTTTTTGGGGACTGAAGACCATAAGTCTATTTAGACGTTGCCCACTGGTGGCGCTGGAGGTCGCACCCTGTTAATTTGAGCGACCATACTAGGCTAGGAATGATTATGCCAACCCTAAAAACCCGACTGAGGACAATCTCTGACCTTGTGGCCTGGCTTGCCACATCTGAAACAAACATCACTGGCAGCTCTGCAAATTCCATGATGGTGCTTGCCACAAGTCTGACAAAGAGGATGGGTTCAGGCACTGTTGACACTACCCTGAGACTTAGAGCCTGGTGCCTTATCTTTGTTACCACTCCTGAACTTAGGAACTAGAGAAATGGCTGAGGAAGGAGATGGAACTGAAGACTTCAGACGAAACTGAGAACGATTACCACCTCCGACTTAGGCTGAGAAAAGTTAAAACTACCTATATTTTCTCTCTTATTCTATTTTTCTCTCTCCTTAATCCTCTACTTCTCTATCTATTGAGCATGGACTATCAGCCTGGCTATGTCCATCTCACTAATCAGCATTGTAGTCCTACACTCCTGATCATACTACAATTCACCCCAGAAACAAACTTACTTATCTTAGATTTACTATCGGCCACTACGTGAGGAGCATATCTAGATAATTGAGTAAACTTCAGAGAATAATCTTTCACTGTCATGTTGCCCTGCCTGAGGTTGATAAACTCTAATACCTTATCTTCTGTTATCTTTAGGGGAAAGAATGTATCTAAGAAGGCAGTAGTAAACTCCTCCTACTCAAATGACCCTGCATCTGCGGCCCTCTCTGCTTTCCACTGCTTGAACCATGTATGAGCCACATCCTGCAAATGATATGCAGCTAGCTCAGTACTCTCACTAGCAGTTACCCCATGATATCTATAACCTTCTGCACTCGATCAAGGTATTCCTGAGAGTCTTCATCTGTCTTAGACTCGATGAAAGAAGAAGGATTTATTTGAGTAAAGTCCTGAATTTTAGTTGTAGCAAAATTGACCACTTGGTTGGCCGAAACGGAAGCTGGTCATTCATTCTGAGCAGTAACTGAATTAGCAAGAGTAGTGAATGCAGCTCTAAACTTTCTATTAGAAACAGGTTTGTCTAGGGGATCTGCCTGAATGGGTTGAGGTATTGACTGATTCTTATTTCTCCTTTCATTAGTCCTTTTAAGAGGCATGTTCTATAAATAAAAGGGAGAAATGGATTAGACTAAGGGTTAAATTTGAGATCATTCTCACTCACATGACATAGGTACTAAGAAAAAGAGAAACTATTCCTAAAACATCTCATAGCCTCGTATACATAAATGTAGCGCACAACACACCCATGCATAAGACTCTACTAGATGCAGATTTTCAGACTTCCTAGGGTACTGTTGAATCTTAGGATCTGATACCAAGTTTGTAATACCTCAAGTATGGTATCCCAAATGCTACACAGTGCTCACAAACTCAAAGAACCACAAGTTAACCCATGACTGGTACCTACTATAATAATTGTATAATAACACTGAAATATGTAGAATAATGGGTTAAGCTGCCATAAGGTTTAATTTAAACAATACTAAATAAAACAAAGTCTGAATAAGGTATAACAGTACCCAAAACTAAAATAACTGTCTGAATATGTTATAGTCTGAAAAAAACCCTCTAAACTCTCTAAATAGAGAGTTAATGGGACATGTCCCCAACTAACTCCAATTGCTGAAATAAACTAAGAACTGAAGTACTGAAATAATCAAATAATAGAATAATCATGTTCTTAAACTATGAGGACTCACTACTGACTTTGACTGCTGAAACCTGAACTGCTAAGATCGATCAGGAACCTGAGCATCCAAACCTATGGTATAAAACACCATAGCATAAGAGAAAAGTATACATCAGTACGTGAAAATGTACTGGTATGCAAAGTGAGGTAGGCTGAGTGCAAGGGTTCATATGCATGAACTATAACTGACTGAACAATATGAACATGACTGCGTGAGAATACATGAATAAATACACACTATAACTGGAATCATGAGGATTCTGAATACTGAGTTTACTGACAAGATAGATTACTGATAATTGATATACTGTCTACTGAGTGACTGTGTCTGACAATCTTGATTTTGATGGAACTAGTTGAGTTTTGTACTAAGATGAGAGACTACATCTAACAGTACTAAAATCTATAGAACAATTTGAGTTCTTAACTGAAGACTACGACTTAGACCGTGGGAGGTAGCCATCTAACCGACATGCCCCAAATAAGATAATATAAATGAGTTGGGGTCCAATCTATAACCCCAATTGGAAGGGGTGTCAATACCACACCACTGGTAAGGATAAGCTGTGAGTGACCCTCATCTATCTGGTATACTAACGAGAATGATGGGACCCTTATTTACCATGTTAAGCCACCTTATCAACCCTTATCTTGCAAATATGATATCTTAGCGTACACTAGCTATGTAGTTCTGGAATGCAAGGATTTCTTTTAATAATCACACCCTTTGCTAGAAGGTGGGTTCCCAAAGTTGGGTTTACTCGGTGCTAAATCCTAACCTCATCTGAATAGACACTGAACTAATTATACTGAGCTAAAGTGGATTGAGTTCCATTGAATGATGGAATACTACTAAATTCTGATAATTGACTAAGTTTACTGAGGATTTAACTAAATACTGAAAGTGACTGAACTGACATTGAGATTACTGAGTGTTCTTGAGTTTTGTAACTGACTGAATTATACTGATCATGGCTTGACTGAGAGTATCTTGAAAACTGACATTGGCACTAGGCACACAGCTAAATTATTGGGTATTAAATACCCCCAGGACTTGATAGCATAAAAATAATAATACATGGTCATTCTTGAACACGTAACTATAGTCATCAATTCACAATACAATTATTGAGGGATTTCATAAGCACTTGAAGGTCATAAACTTATACATGGATAGGGAAAGCATACAATATATCATAAATTCACAATTTCAATCTCATGAACATTTCATCAAATTATTCCAAGACATATCTTTAGCATGGAAGTCATTTTAAACATGTGGGTACATCATGAGTTCATCACTTGGATCACAAATTGGTCATAATACACAATTCTTATTCACTTAGGCATTTTGAAAAACACACGGAAGGCATAACCTTTTATAGGGCCTGAATCAACAACTAATAAATCATAGCTATATCAAGCACTCTAAATTTAAGGATTTCAATCCACCCACTATCATAGAGTCATGAAAATTCAATAAAGACTTAATCTTGGAAATCATAACACAACATTTACATGTGTACAATCAAACCCACTACATGAAATTCAAAACTCATATTTTGAAAAGGGTTTCTTGAGCTCCAAGGGTGGAAGGTACCCTTGGATGAACACTTTACATACCTTTATTTAAGAGTTATAGGAAATTAACAAACAAATATTGAGTTCCTGAGTTGAAATTAATCATCTAGGATTTTTTTATTCTTGAGCAATTATGTAATAATGAGTATCTTTAGCCAAAATCGAGCTAAATTTTGTGTTATAAGGGCTGAAGGTCGGGATAAAAGACCTAATTACCCTTAAATTTGTGGGTTTAAAATACAAAAAAATATATCCAGCGACGCTGCATTTGATGTGGTGCGTCGAGGGTAAACAACGTGATAACTGATATGATGCACCGACATTGCATCAGTTCACTGGAAATTGCCTTAAACTGAGAAACATTTTATCTGTTGACACGATTGGCAACACGACAAGCGAACATCACACCGACTCACTATTTTGGTATTTCAAACAAAATTTAAACGAGGTCCAAAAAATGTGAAAACATCTGAAAACCTCTATAGACATTTTTTATTATGAGTTAACTTAAATATTGACCTTTAACGAATGTGAAGGTCGCGAAATGAGATTTTCAACATTCATAGGCTAAATTAAAACTTAGTTTGGATACTTAGCCAAAATATTCTAAGTCTGGGACCTTTTGACAAACATTAATGAACTGAATTAAGCTTAGAGTTTTATGGGGCTTTAAAACTAGAGAAGTAGGGAGGAGCGTATTCAATATTTTAAGATTGTGCTCCAGACTTTGTTAGACCATGGTCTTTATGCCAAATTCTCGATGTGCAAGTTCTAGCTCAAGTCGATTATATTTCTAAGATAGGTGGTGTATAAGTATGGGATTATGGTGGATCCAACAAATATTGAAGCCATTTTTTATTGGGCTATACCAATATCTCCATCTAATGTTCATAGCCTTATTAGTTTGGTAAGTTACTAAAAGTGTTTCATTCAGGGTTTTTCTACTATTGCAGTGCCAATGATCAAATTGACCTAAAATGAGGTTCCTTTCTAATAATTTGAGGAGTTTGAGTCTAGCTTTTAGAAGGTTAAGGGTTTTCTTACTTCAGCTCCTATATTGTCTCTTCTTATTAAGAGCAAGGAATTTTTCTTATATTATGATGTTTTCTGTGTTGGTTTGGGTTACGTTTTGATGCAATAGGGCCGAGTTATTACTTATGAATTGAGAAAGTTGAAGGTGCATGAGTGAAACTATGCCACTCATGATTTAGAGTTGGTGGTGATAGATTTCACACTTAAGATATGGAGGCATTATTTGTATGGAATTTATTGTGAGATCTATACCGATCATCAAAGTTGTCACCACCTTCTAAATTAAACAAAACTTAATCTTGGAAGCATAGATGGGTTGAGTTACTGAGGGATTATGCCATCTTTATTCTATACCATCTAGACAAGGAAAATATTATAATCGATACCTTGAGCCAAAAGGCAATGAGTATGAGTATCTTGGCTTTTATTTTAGTTTCTGAGAGACAGTTGGTGTGGGACATCTAGTCCTTAGCCAACATAATGGTGCAACATGATACTTCAGATTCTAGGAGGATGCTTGCTATTGTTGAGGTAAGGTCTAACGTATTTGAACAAATTCAGAGTCATCAATTTAAGGATAGGGGACTTTTTGTCATTTAAGATCAGGCGTTTAGGGGTGAGTTCAGGAGGGCTGCCATGGTTCTGAGGATATTCTGGGATATGATGTCCGCATTTGTGTTCTTAGGGCTGGTGTCTTTATCTAGTCAATATTACATAAGGATCACAACTTCAGATATTTTATTCACCCTGGGACAACTAAGATGTATATGGATTTGAGGTAGCACTACTGGTGGAGTGGAATAAAGAGAGATATGGCAGATATTTTAGATCTTTGCCTATATTGTCAACAGGTAAAGGCTGAGCATCAAAGGCATAGTTAACTGATTTAGAGATTGCCTAATTCTAAGTAGAACTGGGAGAATATCACTATAGATATTTTTAGCGGGTTGCCTCGCACCACCTGTGGTTTTAAAGATATTTGGGTCCTTATAGATCGGCTGACCAAATCAGTATATTTCCATCCCATTCATATGTCCATCAGTGTCAACAGATTAGCCCGTATCTTTATGCATAAGATAGTTCTCCTGGATCGAGTGCCTATATCTATTATTTCAAACCAGAGCTTTAACATTTACTTCTATCTTCTAAAGGGATTTTTAGGAGGAGCTGGGTACCCACGTGGACCTTAGGATCTCTTTTCACCCTCAGACAGATGACAGTTACAGTGACAATTTAAATTCTTGAGGATATACTCTAAGCATGTGTTATGGATTTTGGAGTTTAGTGGGAGCAACAATTAGAATTGCCAGAGTTTGCATATAATAATAATTATCATTTGTGTATTAAGATGGAACTATTTAAGGCACTATATGGTGGATATTATTGATCTCTAATAGGATGGTTTGAGCCATATGAGGTTAGATCCTATGGGACTGACTTGCATCTAGAGTCGTTGGATAGACTAAGTTTGATTTAGGATGGGTTGAGGGCATCTTAGAGTACGCAAAAAGCTTATTCAGATCATAGGCTTCATACCTTGAGTTTGGAGTTGGTTACCACATATTTCTTCATGTATCGACTGTGAAGGTCATGATGAGGTTCGGGAGGAAAGAAAACCTTAACCCCAGACATATTGGACCATTTGAGATACTTCACATAGTTGGAGAAGTGGATTATGAGATGGACTTACCCCTAAATTTTTTTGCTGTTTATCAAGTTTTTCATGTTTTTATGCTATGACTTACATCCCTCATGAGTCACCTATGCTTCGGTCGGACTCGATTCATTTGGATGAGAGATTGACCTTCGTGGAGGAACCTGTTATCATATTATCCATAGATGTTAGGTCATTGCGCTCTAGGAATATTATAGTAGTTAAGATTCAGTGGATACACCACTAGTAGAGGAGGCTACTTGGAAGATCGAGAGCGAGATGCAAATTCAATATCCCTACCTATTTGAGCCTTTGGGAACATCCTAATCCTTTTTTTTCGCAGATGAAAGTCCTTTTAGTAAGGGATATTGTAATGACTCTTCATGTCATTTTCTATATTTCCTCACTTTTTTCTGTTAAGAGCTTTTCTATAACTACCCTAAGTCATTTATGACTTGCTAGAGTTGACAGTTAAGTTAATGGGCAGTTCATTTGGTTTTTAAAGGGAATTTTTGTTTTCAAAGTCTTCAACGACCTTATATGCATATTCTGATAGTTCCATCTGCTTTGAGACATTGACTTTCGGCTCGGGGGACCTTTGGTTTGGGTCCCAAGGCTTCCAAAATCATTTTTGTCTTGTGTTATTGGGCAAAATTTGCTAAAACTAGTCCTTTTGTATGGAGCCCATATTTTATCGAAATGACTCTGGATGAAAATTTCTATGGCTCTATTGAATCAAGAATGTCTAATTTGGTAAGATAGAATTATTCTTTTGCATTCTAGGGGTTTGGAATGAATCCCGATGGGTTGGTGGAAACATGGAAATATCCAAGTTCAGGTGGTGCATGGACTCAGCTTATACATCCATTTAAGCAGACGCTTGGTTGCTCAAATGAAGGTCGCTTTAGCGGATAATTGGTACCTTTAGCGGCTAGGGCTAGATCACCCAGGCTTCTTAAGAAGAGGCCCAACTGCTAAAGTGGATGACTCTTAAGTGATATTTTGCTTGCTTTACCAAAAGGCCAACTCATTCTACGGACTGTTTTTATGCTACTATGCCGCTTTAGCGGTGAGCACTTAAGCAGTGGCCACTTGAGTGGTAAATAACATCTTAAATGGCACCTGGGAGGGCATTTAATTCAGCCCTTCACTTTTATTCCCTATTTTCCTCCAAGTTTTAAGATCCATAAATCCCTAGAGGATGAAGAAAATTAGAAGACTTATCCTTGGGTGTTCGCGGGGTGTTGGTGAGGTCAAAATAATCATTTTCTCTTCGTAATCCTTATAAGTTTCCATTGAATTCTTGAGTTAATTCTCTAATTTTATCATATGTCCCTAGTTTCTTGATGGATTGCTTTCGGTATCATTTGAGCTCAGAATTTACTCATTTTTAGGGGAAATGATCCTTGAAAATAGAGGGACATGTCGATGATTTTGAAAGTGCGATTCCACAAGCAATCCCCACATAGTATTTTGACTCGAAGAATAAAAATGCAATACGAGTATCATTATTATTTTATTTATGTATAGATTACTATTTTGATAGCATGGCATCGTGTAGAAGCTTCTCGATAAGGGAAATCTCCTGTTTAGCCTAATTTATTAGGTTTCTTCTATGTCTAGGTAGGCTAGGCTTACTCTCCAATTAGATTGAGCTTTATTGTAGTATAGGTATGATATTATGCTAGTTTTTAGGTTGGGAATTATAGCTTTATTGGATAATAATTTAGTCTATTTAGCAGGCTAGTTAGTTGTGTTTAGGCATATTTGACCTAGCCACCTATTCCTTAGGTAGAATTTCTATTTTAGGAATTGACTAGACTTATGTAGAACTTTGTAATAGGATTTGGAACCGTATCCTAGTTTGGGGGTAAAAATTGCCTTAGAATGGACTTTTAGGGTTAGAGGTGGCCCCTCCAACACACCTTAGGTTGAGATGATAATTATCCCTTTTAGTCTTAATATGATCTCCTATGTTGTGTTATTTATATCCTTAAATGAAAGAAGGATTTAGGCATATTATGACTTACTCTAGGTTTGTACTTGGGAGCTATTAAGATCGGTTGAAGTATAACAAATTATGATATTAAGATCGATTCAAGACCAACATTTATGGTGATATTACTTCTAGTTCATCTTTGGTATATGCGAAGGTATTGATTTTCAAGAGACTTTTTCACCTGTTATGATGATGAAAATAGAGAGAACAATACTTACAATTATGGCTCAAAGACATTAGTTCATTCATCAAATATATGTTTATAATGCATTCTTACAAGGTGATCTACATGAGGATATTTACATGGACCTACCACAAGAATTCAAGAGCCAGAGGGAGAAAAAACTAGTGTGAAGACTCTTGAAATCCCGGTATAGACTTAAACAGGCTCCTAGGCAATAAAATGCCAAGTTATCTGAAACTTTAATCGGGATGGGGTTAAAACAAAGTTAACTTGATCATTTTTTATACACAAAATATACTAATGAAATTATTAATATTGTTTTGGTCTATGTGAATGACATGTTGATCATAGGTGACACACTAAGGATGATTGAAGATACTAAAGGAAAAATTCAGCAAGCTTTCAAGATAAAAGATCTTGGTGAGCTAAAATTTTTCATAGGAATTGAGTTTTCCAAGTCAAAGGAAGGTATTTTGATGTATCAAAGGAAATATGCATTAGAACTTATAGCTGAGATGGCATTGAGAGCAGCTAAACCAACTGCTACACCTATTTACACAAATATCAAGCTCAATACTAAAGTATATGATGATTACATTTACAAAAAGGATTGTAAGGTGAATGATCCCCCGACAAATATACAAGGTTATCAGAGACTCATAGGGAAACTTTTGTATCTAACAATGATTAGACCTTATATTTATTAGACAGACCAAACTCTCAGTCACTTTCTACATCCACCAAAAAAGTCTCATATGGATGTTGCTATTATATTAGTCAAACACAGCACGAAGAAACCTAAATAAGGGGTGTTAATTTCAAGCCAACCAAAAATAGAAGTCACAACCTACTGTGAAGCAGATTGGGTATCATGTCCATTCTCAAAAAGATTAGTAATTGGATACTTTTATAAAGTTAGGTGAGTCTATGGTCTCTTATAAATCTAGGGAAAAAACACTATCTCTAGAAGTTCAGCTGAAGAAGAATACAGAAGCATTATTACAACTGTTGCTAAACTTGTTGGGTTAGTGAGTTGGCTAAAAGTGATTGGAGTTGAAATAAAATGGCCAGCTAAGATTTACACTGATAGCAAGTTATCTATTCAAATTGCATTCAACCCAGTATATTATTAAAAGACCAAGCACATTGAGATAGATTGTCACTTCATGATGGAGAAACTCAATCAAGGACAATTGACTATCAACTATATTCCTAAACGGGATAAACTAGCTAATGTATTAACTAAAGGACTCAATAGAGCTCAACATGAATATCTCATATCCAAGATGGGCATCCTAAACTATTTTGGATTACCTAGCTAGAGGGAGTGTTAAAAAAGGGATATTCAATGTACTTCTAATGAAATAGTGTTTAACTATTTTTTGGAAGCTAGATAAATAACTAAATCTGTGAAGTATTATAATACTCTTGATTTTTTCCCTAAAAATCTTTGATCTTTAAGCTTACTTCCTAAAATGACTTATGCTATGAGTTGTCTGGTGTTTATACGGGTCATAATACCCTAATCATAGGGTGAACAGTGAAAATTCCCTTTATTTTGATCTTGGCAATGAGTCGTGCCTAATGAGTCTCATGGACTCTTTATGAGTTATAGTGTACCTTCCATAACAAAACCAGTATAATGGCCTACATTTTTCCTCAGGGTATAATTAGGTCCCTATGAGTCATATGGTATGTACATGAGTCATAGTGTACGACTCATAAGGTAACTAGTGAAGGGTTCCTAAGCTATTGTCTTGACTAAAATTCATAATGTGTCCTCATGAGTCGTACTATGACCCGTGGTCACTAACGGACATTTCTTAGCTTTTAATTGATGGGAATTTTGGATATTTCCCCTCTTCCCCAATTTTACCCATAACTTAAAAATCCTTTAAGGTATCATTATATCTCCAAGATAATTAAAATAACTTCTCAAACTCTCTCAAATCCCCTAGGCCAAGAACACCTAGGGTTTCTACGAAGTTGGTCAATTAGGGCTCTCAAGGGTGATTTCTCTCCATAGTTGTGATATTTTCAAGAATGTTACTCTTTCCAAATCATATTTTATAAAAAAAACATGTCTTTAAAATGGTTTATTCTTATGGATTTGAATGTGGGTTTTTGAGATAGGTTGAGTGTTTTGGAATGGTTGATTCCTGAATTATTTTTCCATGATTTTCATGAGTTTTTCATGATTTGATTAATGGGTTGCATGGGTGTGGGAATTGGAATAGGGGTCTAGGTATTCCTCCAAATTGACATTTTTAACTTGGAAATTGGTTTTGAATAATTGTTTTCCCTTAACCCACTTGTATAAATGGCTTTGAATTGTGGAATTCTCATTTGGTTTGACACACTCACCTATACTATCACATTACATAAATGGTTAAATAATGAACATGGATTTTGAAGGCCTTGTTGGCTATGTTTTGATTTAATGAACAAAGGGGGTCGAGGCATTCCCCCAAGTTAATAGAATTGTGATGGTATAGTTATGAGCTTGCAAGATAAATGGTATGAAGATACCTATGGTGTTCCTTAATGTATAATTCCTTGTAAATAAATAATATATGTGAAATTTATTTTAATTTGTCTTAATGAGGGTTATGTAGCTAAGCCGTGAAGGTGTGAGTCCTAGAGCACTGATACTATTTACTTGAATTTGCCAATGTGAGGGTTGGTTTTTATACCATGTTCATGGTTCACACTATTGATATATTTGTATCTAGGATTGACGTAGGTTTGGGGCATTTACTATTTTTTCTTGATACCTCTAGTTCATGTAGATAACACGCACTAAGCCCTTTCAGTAGGGGCAGGTGAACCCATATAGCCTGTTAGTGCTTGTTTATAATAGTTGAGCTATATAGTCTAGGATAATATTTTACTACCATGCTAAACCTAGTTCCCTACCCCTACATCTATTATATATAAGAATGCATAAATATGAATATGTATACTGAGTTTGAAATTGAACTTTCGATTAGCATTAGTTTATCCTTATCCTGAGTTGCATACTAGTACTCATCCTACTAACCATCCCTAAATGTTGTATCCCCACACATTATAGGATCCAAAGGCACTTTTATATTTTCTGCACAGTGATAAGTGATTCTCAAGTTATTTGTGTGTCAGCTTAAAATGGTGAGCCTCCTTATTTTGGAAGGACTGTTACTTCTTAGTTTAGTATATCATAGAATAATTCCTTTCTAGAATCATTTTGGCTATCGTCAGGGGCATGTCCCAACATAGGTTGATGATTGTTATTGTTTAAAGGCTTTATGGGTTACTAAGGTTAGGTTGGTTGTTGATATTCTTAAATTCATTTGATCTTATACTTTTCTATCTTCCTATATGTTTGGAATTCATCTGCTTCTAGGTGTGTTTTATTCTTTTAGGCTAGGCAATGGGGGTGGTCGCTGGTCCATGGTAGACTTGAGATACTCGTCACGTAGAGCCTCATTTGGGTCATAACAAAGTTGGTATTAGAACCTAGGTTTGGTGTCATTGGGTATACAAAGTTGTGTCAAGTAGAGTCTCTTTAATGGGTATATAGAATGCCTTACTTATAGGCTACAAGGCATTTAGGAATGTTTCCCTTTTGTGTGTTTTATTTTGGGTGATAGAGTCTAGGATATTGAAATCTACTCTAATTTTATTTATTTGCATATCAATCATACCTCCCTAAAGATCTGATGCTTATGGAAATGCCTCTATCCCACCTAAGAAAAGCATCGGCAAAATATGTCATATTTATGGGGTACAGACTTGGTGTGACTCCAGTGGAGTATAAGATGCGGGAAGTCCGATTGAGATGGTTCGGACACGTGATGAGGAGGGGCATGGATGCCCCGGTTCGTAGGTGTGAGAGGCTAGCTTTGGATGGTTTTAGGCGGGGTAGGGGTAGGCCGAAGAAGTACTGGAGTGAGGTGATTAGGTGGGACATGGAGCAGTTACAGCTCACCGAGGACATGATCCTAGATAGGAAGATCTGGAGGACGCGAATTAGGGCAGAAGGCTAGGGCCAGTTTGGGTCGCTAGTGTAGGGAATTACTTGGTGGGGGTATTATTCTTGTTATGATACCTTGTTCCATGTTTTATTACGAATCTGTTTGCTTTTCTCTATTTTTATTACTTATGGGTGTCGTATTTATGTTATGACATCTTGTTCTATGCTTTACTATGTATTTGTTTAGTATCTCGTGTCTCGAGCTGGGGGTCTATCGAAAACATCCTTTGTACTTCTTTAGAGGTAGAGGTATGGACTGCGTACACCTTACCCCCCCCCCCCCCTCCCAGACCCCACTATGTGGGAATACACTGGGTTTGTTGTTGTTGTATGGGGTACAGACTTGATCTAGGGTCCATGTTTCTGACTATCTCTGTGGAGATCCACCAATTCATACTAGTCCTCCTCGAGCTTCTTGGGCTGATGATGATCAGGCCCACCACCCTAAGGATATATTTCTAATTCTGATTTATGTCAATCTATTCATCTCTTGCTCAATTGGTGACTTCTCAATCTCATTAGCCTGATCATGTTAGTTTGGTTGCTCCATCTTCTGAGTTCACTAGAGTTGGATAGTTTATGTGGCTGAATCCTCCGAACTTCAGTGGCTCTAAGGTGAAAGAGGATCCTTAGTTCTTTGTGGATGATATAGAGAAGATATACAAGGTGATGCATGCTTCTGACTTTAAGGGTGTGGAATTTATTACATATCAGTTGAAGTATATGGCATATTAGTGATATGAGGAGTGGGATCAGTCAAGGGGTGATGATGAAGAGTTGGCATTGTAGGATGTGTTTTCTAGTTCCTTTATGGATTATTTTTTCTCAGGATTTTAGGGAGACTAAAGTTGAGGATCTCATGAATCTTAAATAGGGTAGGATGACTAAGAAAGAGTATGCCCTGAAATTTCATTAGTTGTCCCATTATGCTCCTAAACTAGTGTCTAGCATAAAGGCTAAGATAAGGAAGTTTGATTCGAGCTTGTCTCAGGACTTGGTGCTAGAGTAAAAGACCGCCTTGCCAAATAGTGACATAAATATCTCTAGGCTTATAGTGTATATGCATTTGGTTGAAGATAAAAAAAATAAATAAGTGGAAATGGGGAAGAGGTAAGGTAAGAGGTCTAGGTATTTTAAGCAGGGTGTCGGCCAATAGAATAGTTGTTGGGATGGCAGGCAATGGTTTAAGAAGAAGTGGAGAAATACTGGTTCTTATTTTGTAGCTGGTTCTCCATATCCTAAAGCGTCTGGTGATTGCTGCTTTTAGATAAATAATGGGTTTAAGGCACAAGGTGCCTACTCTCTGGACAATTGGGCCCAGTCAGTTCTATTATATCCTCTCTGCAAATTTTTTGGATAGTTGCACCGTGGTTTTTGTGATAAAAGAAGGAGCAAGTTGTTTAGATGTGTCCATCCAAGACATATTCATGGGAACTGTCCTTCAGGTAATTTATCCATTGGGGCTAATAAAGTCCCGATTACTACCCCTTTAGCTTATATACCAAAGGGTTCTACTTCTGGTACCTGCACTGGCCAGAATTATTTTTATGCTCTTGCCACCTATCATGAATCTGAGATATCTCCTTATGTTGTTACTGGTATGCTAAAACTTTTCTCTTATAATGTATATTGTTTATTTAATTCTAGGTCTATCCTTTCTTATGTGACCACATATGTGGCTATTAATTTTAGTTTTGGTCCTGAGTTTATTTCTAATCCCTTTTCTGTGTCTACCTCGATGGGTGGCTATATTAGGCTAGAAGAGTCTATAAGGGTTGTGTGGTATCTATCTGTGGTAGGGAGATATTAGTGGATTTGATGGAGTTAGAGATATTAGATTTTGATTTTATCTAGGGGGTGGATTGGTTCCATTCATGCTATGCGTGTCTTAATTATAGGACCAAAGGGTTAGTTTTCAATTCTCAAATGAACTAGTGATTAAGTGGGAAGGGAGTTCCCTAGTTCCTAAGGAAAGGTTCATTTCTCATCTAAGAGCCCAAAAATTGATTTTCATGGGGTGTCTATGTCACTTGGTTTGAGTTAAAGATTCTAATTCTAAGGGTCCTTCTTTATTATCTGTCCCTATAGTTAATGTGTTTCCCACAATATTTCTTGATGATCTTCCTAGCATCACTCCTGATAAGGAAATTGATTTTGAGATCGATCTGCTCCAGTACACTTGTCCTATCTCTATCCCTCCCTATAGAATGGCTCCGACAAAGTTGAAAGAACTCAAGGAACAATTGAAAGATCTTTCTAATAAGGGTTTTATTCGCCCTAGTGTTTCTCCATGGTGTGTCCTGTGCTCTTTGTGCGTAAGAAGGATGGGTCCCTTCAGATGTGTATAGATTACCGTTGGTTGAATAAGGTGAAAATAAAGAATAAGTATCCTCTTCCCAGAATATATGATATATTTGACCATCTTTAGGCTGCTAAGTACTTTTCTAAGATTGATCTTTGGTCGGATTACCACTAGTTGAATATTAGGGTGGTGGATATCCCTAAGACTATTTATGTACCCGATATGGTCATTTTGAGTTTTGGTGATGTCCTTTGGTTTGAGTAACACCCCAGCGACATTCATGGATATTATGAATTTGGTTTATCGTCAGTTTCTGTACATATTCATGATTTTGTTTATTAATGACAACTTCATGTATTCAAAAAGAGAGGAGGATCATGCCAATCATCATTGTATAGTGTTTCAGACCCTTAAGGATCATCATTTGTATGCTAAGTATTCAAAGTGTGAGTTTTGGTTGCATGTTGTTACTTTTTAGGGTTATGTTATTTCTAGTGAGGGGATCATGGTCCACAAAAAGTTGCAATAGTTAAGAAGTAGCCTAGACCCACAACTCCAATGGATATTTGAATCTTCTGTGGTTTGGTTGGATATTATTGGAGTTTTGTAGAGAGTGTCACTTCAATTGCTGCTCCATTGACTAAATTGACACAGAAAATGGTGAAGTTTCTATGGTCAGATGCTTGTGAGGGTAGGTTTGATAAGTTGAAGGATAAGTTAACTTCAGCTCCTATTTTGACCCTACCTTAGGGTACTGATAGTTTCGTTGTTTATTGTTATACATCCCTTATGGGACTGGGTTATGTGTTGATAAAGAGGGGCAAGGTTGTGGCATATGCTTATAGGAAGTTGAAGGTGCATGAGAAGAACTATCCGACATATGTTTCTAGGCTGTTAAAGGTGCATGAGAAGAACTATCCAACTCATCATTTGGAGTAACTGACTATGGTTTTTTCTTTACAGATTTGGCGTTATTACCTGTATGGGGTTCATGTTGACATTTTCTCAGACCATAAGAGTTTGTAGTATATGTTCACCTAGAAGGAGTTGAATCTTAGGCAAAGGATTGAGTTGCTCAAGGACAATGATATGAGTCTTCATTATCACCTAGATAAATCTAAATGGTTGTTGATACTCTTAGCAGGTCGTACATGGGGAGCTTGTCTCATGTTGATAAAGAGAAGTGAGGATTGGTGAAAGATATTTACTAGTTTGATAATCTTAGAGTTCATCTCCTGGATTCTTAGAATGGTGGTGTGATTTTTCAAGAGGTGGTAAACTCATCTCTTGGTGTTGAGGTGATAGAGAAATAGGTTTTTGGATCCTATTTTGATGCAGGTCAAGGGTAATGTGGGTCAACAAAAGGTCATATCTTTTGATATTGGTGGTGATGGTATCTTGAGGTACCAAGGCAGACTGTGTGTTCCCGATATTGATGGGTTGCGAAAAGATCTTGACTGAGGCTCATGATTTAAGGTACACTTTTTATCTTAGTTCAACAAAGATGTACCATGACTTGAAGGAGATTTATTGGTAGAGTAACATGAAGAGGGATGTGGCAAAATTTTGTGGCCAAGTGTATGGTCTGTTAGCAAGTGAAGGTGGAGAACTTAAGGCCTAGTGATTTGTCTCAAGACATTGAGTTGCCCAGGTGGAAATGGGAAGTTATTAATACGGACTTCGTTATCGGTCATTTGTGGTCTCGCCATCAGTTTGATTCAATTAGGGTCATTATGGATAGAATGACCAAGTCTTCTCACTTCTTTTTAAGTAAATACTAATATTCTACAAGGGATTATGCAAGCTTTTCATTCAAGAGGTTATCAAGTTGCATGGTGCGCCTGTCTCTATTATATCTAATCATGGAAAGTAGTTCACGTCTCACTTTTGGCTCTTATTTTTGAGATATTTAGGGACTAAGGTGAACCTTAGCACTGTTTTTCATCCTCAAGTGGATGGACAAGAAGAGAGAATGATTCAGACATTGGAAGATATGTTATGGTCTTGTGTGCTTAATTTTGGTGGTAGTTGGGTTGATCATTTGCCTCACATTGAGTTTATGTTTAATAATAGCTTTCACTCTAGTATTGGGATGGCTCCTCTCGAAACCCTGTATGGTAGGAGGTGTAGGTCTCCCATTGGGTGGTTTGAAGTTGGTGAGAATAGGTTTTTAGTCTTGGCTTGGTTCACTGAGCTATGAAAAAGGTAAAGGTGATTTGGGATAGACTTAAGACCACCCAAAGTCGCCAAAAGTCCTATGCGGATGTGAAGTGAAGGGACTTGGAGTTTGATGTGGATGAGTTGGTGTTTCTAAAGGTGTCTTCCATAAAGGGAGTGATGCAATTTAGAAAGAATGGGAATCTCAGTCCTTATTATGTTGTCCCAAATGGTATGTTTAATCAAGTGGGTAATATGGCTTATAAATTGGATTTGCATTCTAGTTTGGGTTCCATTCATCCAATGTTTCATGTTTCGATATTAAAGAAGTGCATGGGTGTTTTAGATTCCTTATATTATGAGGAAATCCCTAGTCCATTGTTTGAGGACTAAGGATATGGCTTCGGTGAAGGTTCTAAGGAGGAATCATAAGGTTGAAGAAACTACTTGGAAAGCTGAAGAGGACATGAAGTCCAAATATCCATTCTTGTTTCCTGCTTTGGATAATCATTTTGAGGTATGTGTATACCTTAATATATTTTTTTTCTATCTTTGTTAAAGAAAAGTGTAATTATGTCCTAGGTTAAATCATGCCAATGAATGCTGCTATATCTTGTTTTGATAATGAGCAGATAAGTAAAATGGACCAGGTCCTTGGATGTCCAAGGGTACAGTACAGCTGGCACGAGGCTGTACAGTTTTGTCCTCTAGGGTAACGAACTGTGCAGGTGTTGCTTGTAATATTGAGGACACCTGATCCAATTATATTTCAACTCTAATCATCAATCATCTATGAAAGGAAAAAAATGTTCTTCATCAACTAGTTTTTGCAAAATCAATCGAGTGATGAAGAGAGAAAAAGGGGAAAAACACAACTCTCAACATTGATCAAGTATTGCTCATATTCTCATTTCTTGTATGGAAAAAAAGGTTAGTGTTCTTGCATGAGTTCTGAATTGTAATAGAATTACTCAAGTTATAAGAGTAATGATCTTTTCTTCTTATTTTTAGAGTGCCTTACGTAGAGTTTCTTAAGCTTGAAACTGGTTAGAGTTAACCAGCGTTGAAAGAGTCTTGGCAGAGTTGTCAAGTTGAAGTTGTAGTAGAGTTACTACAAGTAGGGGGAGCATAGAGTTAGGTTCATGCTCGAGTCTATAATCAAGAGGTTGATTATAGTGAACTTTTGAGTTTCTTGTGAGGGAAAGCCATGGTTTTTCCGGGTTTCCACGTCAAATCTTGTGTTCTTTAAGTTTCCTACATTGTATTGTGTTCCTAGTTAAATTGATAGTGTATTGCCTGTGAATGATTTTGAGGGACCTGGTCCCTCACAGTGTAGTGCAACCCTCATGGTTTCAACAATTGGTATAAGATATAGAACACTCTAAAAGGTTCACACCTAGAGTGATTTGATTAGCATGGCTTCTCCACCTAACCTTGAAGAAGGGCAATCTTCCACTAGACCACCTAGATTTTATGGGCAATATTATGGGTGGTGAAAACCAGGATATTTGACTTTAGTATGGCTGAAGACAATGAACTTATGGACATAATTCTTGATGGTCCTTATGTTGCAGTTAAAAAAGTCAAAGAAGGGGAAATAACAAGAATTGTAGTAAAAAGCAGAAGAGAGTTCAATGATGAAGAAAGAAAGTTGAAAATAACTACAAGGCAAAGAAACTGCTAGTGTGTGGTGTTAGACCTGATGAATATAACAGGATCTCAGCCTGTGAAAATTCCAAGGAGATCTGTGATTGCTTGTGGACTACTCATAGAGGTACTACTGATGTGAAGGATTCTAAAATAGATATTCTGACTACTCAGTATGAAACCTTCACCATGAAAGAAGGAGAAACAATCTAAGAAATGCATACAAGATTCACTTCTATTACAAATGAGTTTCACTGCTTTAGAGAAGGGATTCCTTTGTACAAGATGGTGATAAAGATTCTTGGTGTTCTTCCTAAGTCTTGGGAAAGAAAAATGGATGCTATAATTGAGGCAAGAAACCTGAAGACCCTCACTACGAATAAACTAATTAGAAATCTAAATACCCATGAGCTCAAAAAACAGAAAGTGTTGGAGAAGAATGAAGTAAAAAAGGAAAAATCCCTTGCACTAAAGGCTTCCAAACATGACTCAGCAGAAGAGGACACTGATATTGTCTATTTTTCAAAAAGGATTGTCAAAGCTATAAGGAAAAGTAGTCAGTTCCAAAGAAGAGAAAGTAGCAGCAAAGGAGGAAGCAATGTTGAAATGTGTTACAAATGTAGAAGGCATGAGCATTTCATAAAGGATTGTCCAATGCACAAATTGGATTATTAGGAGTATTTCAATACTGGAGGTGAGAAGGGAAAGAACAGAGACCAGGTCCCTGAAAATGCAAGAAGGAAGGTTGCAGTTGATTATGTAGTAAAGAAAGCTCTGGCAACATGGGGAGATTTTTTCAGTGAATGTGATGGGGATGAGAAGCCTGGAGATGTGTCTATGTTAGCAGTATAAGATAGTCTAGTTATCTATAATTCCTTCTTTGCATTCATGGTAAACATAGAAAAAGAAGAAGAAAAAAAGGTAACTCTTTCTAATATTAAGGAAAACCTAGATAACTACACTGCTATGATGATAGAAAAGCTTACAAGTGTGTTAATAGACTCTCTGTGTGAATTAACTACTGAGAAAAATGTTTTAGAGGAGAAAATAGAGAATCAAGAACTTGAATTAATTGCTGTAACACTCTAAATATTTGAAACTGAAGAAATGGTCACTAAACTAAAATTTGAAAATCCGAGTTGCATGAGTCAGCTGGAGAAGTTAAATGCTTTGGATGGTAAAGGGAAGAAAGAATCTTTAAGGCTTCAAATTCAACTGAAGAGAAACTGAAGGTCTCTCAAAGACATTTTATGTCTGCACTCAACAAGAATGAAGAGTTGGAAAGGAACTTATTCCTTTTAAGAGAAGAGCTTAATAAATCTCTTAAATGGACTACATCATTAAGAATCCTTTCTAACTTATCCAGTCAAGGTACAAATAATAAAAAAGTCTTGGTTATTAAGAAAAATCTCTACCTACTAGTCTCATGGAAAGGCTGATCCTAATACTAGAAACAAGGTCTACAAGCCTCTAGGTAGTTATTGTGGAAGAGATGGGCACATGAAGGAAAATGGTCAAAGATAGCTTTGAGCTAAAATAAATGGTTCCAGACATATTCAGCAAGGAAAATCACATCTTAAGGGGTTCAAGCCACTGGAAATTGTGAATACGAAGCTATCACTACCTAAATGGATCAATAAGGTTTTGATCACAAATTGTCCTCCTACTGGGAAATCATGCTTAGGTGGGTTCCTAAATCTAACAAGTGATCATGGTTTCAACTGTCAGAAGGGGATTGTGGTCAGGAATGGTTGTTTTTAATATGTGTTCTAAGCTCAATATTGGAAGATCTGACTGGATTCTCTCTCAAGACACTTCAAGGTGAAAGTATCTTATTTTGAAATAGTTGATTTCAAGGGACATGGTCCTAAACAAATTCATCTTAGAAGAAGGATATTGAGGCAGTATGAGTGAAATAAAGTTTGGTATATGGTCCGTCGACCTGTTCCATAAAGCAAGTTGAGACTGAGCTTGATCAAAATACCATAACCTAACATTTGACTCAGTGACACCCCTTAAAATTAGCTATGTTAAGGATGCAGGTATCCTTGGCAGAATAGGTGAATGCAAGTATAACTCAGTACTATAACTTGCAGGTGTACACCCATGAGAACAACTTAGGAAATGGATAAATTTGACAAGCACAAATTTGAAGATTCACTCAAAGGAGACTAGCCTGGTCCCATCTCAAGTTAGTACCTATACAAGATGCTTAAGTAATCATAAAATGATGTCTGAAAATCCATGTATTTTCCTTTCTCTTAAGTTGTCAATTCCTTTGCAAAATGAAGAGTCGCACTTATTAGGTTTAGATATGTTAGTTCAAAAGGAACACCTTTTAATGACATCAGTTAACTCTCAAACTTGCTCAATCATTTTTTTCTCTCAATTTTTAACTAATCCAATTTATCTTCCTAAATCAATAATATTCTCAAAATCAAACTGGTCCCGGTTTATCTCTCTCTAACACACAAAATCAAATGGATGTATTACTACTTTCTCAAACCCATCTAAAAGCTCCGAAGTAGATAAAACTCTAAAAAATCAAACTGAACATGCTCAGATAGAACGCCTTGATTCTTCAGAAATTAAAACCATGGAAAACATCACTTTGAGTCCCCAACAACAACCTGAATCAACTTTTCTAACTAAATCTTCCTTAGAAAGTCAAATCCCATAATCCAATCAGTCTCTATTAAACCCTCCCTAACCTTAGAAATTTATGAATATCCAATCATGATAGAGAATCCAAACCAAAGGTTTGGGTCACCAATAGAGCAAGAAATTTCTCAACCTGAAACTCTCTTTACTCCAGGAAATTCAAAACTACCTAAAAATTTCCAATTCCCTGGGTTGTCTAAATAACTCAAAAAAGCTAAAACATCTAAAAAAAACTTGCAAGAACCAGGCTCTCCTACACCCTCAGATTGAAACCCTATTTTTTCTCCATAATTTGGTGAAGAAATTTAGGTAAAAAGGATTGATCTTTCCTACAATGAAAACTAGGTGGCTGAAAATCTGATTTTGCTTGCATATGACACTAAAGAAAGCTTAGTTAATAAAGAAGAAAAAGAAGTTAGTGGTAAGGATAAAGCGAATGAGGGAAAAAATAATGAGGAAAATGAAGAGGATGAGGATGAATTGCCTCTGAGATGGTCGGTAAAGAAACTAAGAGGAAGTATAGAAAAGGAGAAAGTGATAGACTCTGAGATAAAAGTAACTAGATCATATTCTACAAGAGGATCTAAAAATAAAATATTGGAAGATTCCATAAAGGCTAACAAGACTTCAACCATAAAAAAAGAAGGCTCATGAAAACTGTTGCAGTAAAGGAGAAAGAAAATATTGAAGTTGTAGAGGTCGAAGGAGGGGAGCACATAGATTTAGGAGTTGCTACTACTACCAAGGAAAAAAGAAAGGAAGTTTATGTTGTTGTGAGGACCAGGTCCTTTAAGTCAAAGTCTAGTAGCCCTACTAGAATGAAGCAGAAAAACATAGCTGCCAAGAAAAGGAAAAACTTTGAGGGACCTGGTCCCAAGAAAAGAAAAGTTGTGATTGAAAAGAAAGAGGCAAGTAGTGAGACCAAGAGAGTTGGAAAGGAGGAAGAGATAAAGGATGTGGCTAGAAAACAAAGGAATAAAATACTGATGACATAAAAGATTCTATCAAGAAGAACTTTTGATCCCAAGATATTTAAAAAGCTTAGGATGATAGAGTTGGTATAGTATGTCAGGCACCAAGGCTGGCTATACTTATTTCAGGAATCAACTCCTATAGTGTTTGAAAATGAGGTCAGAGAATTTTATTACACCATGGAATTATCAAATGATGGGCTAAGTTTAAATTCCCAAGTGTAGGGAAATCCTATCCAACTGGATGAAAAGACATTAGGTAAGATCTTAGACGTTCCTATTGTAGGTATGAGAATTGTGGTAAATTAATATCCTACAATTGAGTTTATGATCAATGTCTTAAAGATGGGAGGGACCTCAACAACTACAGTGAAATTTTTTTTTAGTTAGTGAGTTTCAACTAGTATTTTAGTTCATCAACAAGGTCTAAGAAAAGAACCATAGCATCAGTTTTTGACCTATTTTTGATTGAATACCTGAGTAAATTTGAATTGATTAGTCTACCTTCTCTAATGATAGAGCATATGTATAAGGTAATTCATGAAAAGAAAGGAAAGCATGGGATGACATATTGTTATTTCTTGAACAAAGTGTTTAAGCATGTTAGTGTGGTTAGAAAAAAGGGAAAACCAGGCACAGTCAAGCAGATATTTAATTTGACAACTCTGGTGGAGAATAAATGTATTAAAGGAAAGGATGGAATAGTATCTCAAGTGTCTGAATTATTGGTTGTTCAAGAAAAACTGGGCAGAGAAATAGAGGATTTAAGAATCAAGTAAGCTACAAAAGATGCTTAAATAGTTCACGTGAAGCTACAGAATCAAAGGTTCTCTTTTGAGGGACCAGATGCCACTGATGAACTTGTAGCTGAAAATGCAAAACTCTAGACAAAAGTGGCAGAAATGACTGGTAAAGTTCAAGGACTGAATATTGAAGAGAAGGTCCTCATCAAATAGTTGTTAGATACCCACAGTGGTAGAAATGAAAGAATGAAGATGCTACTTAAGTTCCCTTCCTTAAAACCTCCCTCAACATAAGCCCTGTTATCCCTATTCCCATATCAACCTTGTGTCAGTTTCATATCCTGGTTCTTATGATGTCTTTTAAAGACGGTTGTTTTTGTGATTGATTATTTTAGCTTAATGTACGATATTGACTTTCATGAATGAATAAATCTTATTTTGTATGTTACTTTTGATCCTTTATTTTAAAGTTGTTGTTCATGTTAGTGTTGCACCAGTGGCCATGAGTTAACTAACATGTACTTATATTTACTCTTAGTTTACTATTATTTCTTTTCAATAATGCCAAAAGGGAGAATACTGACTTCATATATTATGGACCAGGTGTATGTGTAAGGAATGTACTAATGACATTAGAGACCAGGTACCAAGTGCAGCATATATGTGATAATGTGCTTGAGTTTGGAGGTATAGTGATAGAAGAAAGTATACAAATGCACTACATGATGAATGGTGCATGATAACAGAAGAAAGTAATTGAAGCTTGATAGCAATTGACAATAATGGACTAGGTTCCTAAGTTGTCGAAGCATGGTGTTTTATGATAGGGTGGAAATTCATCTTCAGTAGTGGTAATCACACTGATTAAATATGATGAATTAAGCATAAGCATTGGTGCTCAAACCTCTATGACTAGTTTGTCATCATTAAAAGGGGGAAAATTTCTATATCTTATTTTAATGATGAATAGATGACTATAAAGAACTAGGTCCTTGGATGTCCAAGGGTACAATATTGATGGCATGTGTCTGCACAGTTTTGTCCTATAGTATAACAAACTGTCCAGGTGCTTTTTGTACTACTGAGGACACCTGGTCTAATTATATTTCAACCGTAATCATCACTCATCTATAAAAGGAAAAGGATGCTTCTTCATTAAGTAGTTTTTGCAAATTTAATCGAGTGTTGAAGAGAGAAAAAAAGGAAAAAACTCAACTTTAAATATTTCTCAAGTATTTCTCATATTCTTATTTCTTGTATACATAAAAGAGTGAGTGTTGTTGAGTGAATTCTGTTGTAATATAATTAATCGAATTATAAGAGTAATGATCTTTTCTTCTTGTTTTGAGAGTGCCTTAGGTAGAGTTGACTAAGCTTGAAACTGGTTAGAATTAACTAGTATTGAAAGAGTCTTGGCAAAGTTGTCAAGTTGAAGTTGTAGTAGAATTACTACAAGCAGGGGGAGCCTAGAGTTAGGTTCAAGTTTGAGTCTTTAATTAAGAGGTTGATTATAGTAAACTTTTGAGTTGCTAATAAAGGCAAGTCATGGTTTTTCCTGACTTGAGCAAGGGGGTTTCCACGTTAAGTCTTGTGTTCTTTAAGTTTCCTCCATTGTGATGTGTTCCTCATTAAATTATTGTTTTATTGCCTATGACTGATTTTGAGGGACCTGGCCCCTCACAGTGTGGTGCAACCCCCAAGGTTTCAACAAATTCCATAACTCATTATTCAGGGATGAATGATCCTAAGGGGGGGGATAGAACACCCCATATTTTTGTCCCTAAAGTATACTTGGTCTTTAAGATTACTAACTAAGCTACGACTCATGCTATGAGTCATATGGTGCCTATACGGGGCGTAAGACCCTAATCATAGAGTGATTAGTGAAGAGTCCCTTTGTTTCTATCTTGTCTATGTGTTTTGCCTAACGAGTTGTATGGACTCTTTACTAGTCGTAGTGTTCCTTCTATAAAGAAACCAGTATAATGGCCCAATTTTTACTCAGGGTACGATTAGGTCTCTATGAGTCATATGGTATGTACACGAGTCATAGTGTATGACTTGTAAGGTAGACAATAAAGGGTCCCTGTGCTATTTTCTTTACTATAACTCATGGTGATGAGTCATAATGTGTCCTCACGAGTCGTAGGGTGATCCATAGTCACTATGACTATTTTCAACTTTTAATTATGGATACTTTAGACATTTCCCCTCTTTCTCAATTGTGACCCATGACTTAAAACCCCTTTAGGGTATCATTATCACTCCAAAACAAATAAAAATAACTTCTCAAACTCTCTAAAATCCCCAAGGTCAAGAAAACTTAGGTTTTTCAAGAAGTTGGTCAATAGGGCTCTCAATGATGATTTCTCTTCATATTTGTGATACTTTCAGTAATTTTACTCTTTCCCAAATCTTATTTTATGAAAACATGTGTTTAAAATGGTTTATTTGTATGGATTTGAATGTGGGTTTTTAAGATAGGTTGAGGGTTTTTGAATGGTTGATCCTTGAATTATTTTTTCATGGTTTTTATGAGTTGTTCATGATTTGAATTAAATATTTTGAATTAATGGGGTGCATGGGTGTGGGAATTTTAATGGGGGTCAAGGTATTCTCCCAAATTGGTGTTTTGAACTTGGAAATTAGTTTTGAATAATTGTGTTCCCTCAACCTACTTGTGTAAATGGCTTTGAATCATGGAATGGTCATTTGATTTGACTTACTCACCAATACTATCGCATCTCATAAATTGTTAAATAATGAACATAGATTTTGAAGGCCGTGTTGGCTATATTTTGATTTAATAAACAAAGGTGGTCGAGGCATTCCCCCAAGTTAATGGAATTGCGATGGCATAATTATGAGCTTGAAAACTAAATAGTATAACGATATCTATGGTGTGCCTTAATGTATAATTCCTTTTTTAATGAATGTTTTATGTAAAACTTGTTTTAATTGGGCTTAATGGGGGTTATGTAGCTAAGCTGTGAAGGTGTGTGTCCCAGACAAATGATACTGGAAACTCACGTTTGCCGATGTGAGGGTTGGTCTTGATGACCATGTGCATGGTTCACACTATTGATATATTTGTATCTAGGATTGACGTGGGGTTAGGGCATTCCCTGGTATTCCTTGATACCTCCGGTTTATGCAGCTATCACGCACTGGGCTCTTTCAGCATGGGGAGATGAACCCATATAGCCTGTGGGTGCCTGTTTATGACGATTGAGCTACATAGTCCAGGATAACGTTTTACTATCATTCTAAACCTAGTTCCCTACCCCTAACATCTATTATATATTTGTATGCATGATTACAAACATGTACATTGAGTTTGAAATTGATCTTTCGATTTGCATTACTTTATCCTTATCCTGAGTTACATGTTTGTGCTCACCCAACTAACCATTCCTGAATGTTATATCCCCATGCGATGCAGGGTCTGAAGGTACGTCTACTTTTCCTATGCAGTGATAGGTGATTCTAGAGTTGTTTGTGTATCAGCTTGAAATGATGAGCCTTCTTCTTCCAGAAGGCCCATTACTTCTCAATTTTGTATGTCATAGACTAATTTCTTTCTGTACTCATTTTGGAAATCGTCGGGGGTATTGTCCTGACTTAGGTTGATGGTTGGTATTGTATAGAGGCTTTGTTGGTTACTATGGTTGGGTTGGTTATTGATATTCTCAGTTTTTTTTAGCTTATACTTTTCTATCTTGTTATATATTTGAAATTTATTTATTACTAGGTGTGTTGTGTGTTATTTGGCTGGACAATGAGGGTGGTCTCTAGTCCGAGGTGGAATTGAGATACCCGTCATGGGCAGGCCCTGGTTCGGTTTGTGACAAGTGTAGCTTAGTGAGTTAGTTAATTAGTTATGATCTAGAATATTCCAGACTATTATATATATATGCTATTCATTCCATGTAACCGAGTGAGTTTACCAGATTCAATCAATGAGAAATCCCTTCTTCACTCATCTTCTGGTTTTCTTCTTTTTTCTCTAATGTGCATATAGCAGAGTTCAGCATGAAAAAACTCTGATTAAGTTCATATTTATATGCTACAACTGTTGATGAGATACTAGCAGTCAGCACCCCAACTTGTTTTGGATTGAGACACAATAATTATTATTGTTGGAATATTTGCCGCTGCTGTGCCTTCATTCCCAAAAGCATCCATATATTGTCACTAAAATTGAAAGGTTAGATTCACAAAATTTGGCTGCCTCAAGAAACTATTTGAGTTATTTTGGATTACTTTAATCTTTAAAGAATTTGTATTAATAGTCATGTATCGGTGTGACACTTCCCCATGATGAAATTTCTCCATGGCTTGAGGCACATTTCCATTAACATTGGCTATTAATGTATTTTGGTTTATACCATTATATGAATTGTCATCAAATAGTTGTGAAATTGACCCAAAATAATCCATTTCTTATAAATGGGATAGTGAACAAGTCCTTGGCAGTTTCAATGATTGTTGTCTGGTAGCAGCAGCCACAACTTCAACGGGATTTATAGCAGTCACTATTTCAGGCTATTATATGTGTTCTTCAATTTTCATCATCTCTATAGCTCTTCCCAAATTCTTCTTTTATAAATTCTACAAAGTACCCAATCATCCAACTGAAAAAATCCCAACGTATTGGTCAGGAAAAAGATGATTAGCCGAAAGTGTTTAACTTATATCACTGCCAGGCTCCAGTGTCGTAAATATTTTACTGTAAGTACAACTTAACTCGTCATAGAAAGTTACGTGCCATATTTTCAAAAGTATAAATAATGACATGTTATTACTTTTAAAATGATTTGATTGGCATATAAAAGTTAAAGAACACACACTACTAAAAAAAAATAGGAAAATCGACCACATATGGTTGGTTTTTCAGCTTTTACGACCACAAAACCGACCAAATCGCGTAGTCGGAGAAAGTGTGGTAGCATTTTAAAAACCGACCATATGTGGTCGGTTTTTTTGAAAAAAATATATATATTTAAAATTCAATATTATATTTTAAAAAAAAAAAAAGCGATCACAAGTGGTCGCTTTTATAAATTTAATAAAAATGAATTTTCAAAATTAACCGACCACTAGTGGTCGGTTTTGAATTTAAATTAATTAATTAATTTTAATAAAAGCAACCACATGTGGTTGATATGGTTTAATTTAATTAATTAATTTATGAAAGAAACCGACCACTTATGGTATGTTTTGTATATAAATTAATTAATTAATTTATACAATAGCAACCACATGTTGTCGCTTTTGTGAAAATTAATTAATTAATTTAAATTCAAAACCGATCACTAGTGGTTGGTTTTTATTTAATAATTTATTTAAAATAATAATTTTTAATTAATTATAGTAAACCAATCACATGTGATCGATTTTCTGAAAACCGACCACATATGTCGGTTTTTTGTAAATAATTTTGAATTTCTTTTAAGAACCGACCACTTTGGTCAATTTTTCTGATAATTTTGTAAAAAAAATAATAGCATATAGGTATGCTACATTCCATCAACCAGCATAACAATACAAACATTAAAAATCAAGTTATTTACAAAATTTATCAAGGTTCCAAATTCAAACTACAAAACATACAAAAGACTAAAAACTACAACTCATTATCCTCATCCTCAGCCTCACCCACAGGATCTGATTCCTCCTTTGTGGTATATTAATCATCCAGTGGGCTTAGTCCTTTTGTAGTCCGAGCGGTATCACCAAGACAAGGAAGAAGAATTCCTACAAATCGAATAAAAGAGTTGATCTACACCTACATCATTCTCATTTGTGATCTTGTTTCCTCCTCCTTCTACTTCGCCCTCTCAGTCTGTGCAGCAAGATGTTTAGTCAATTGAGAAACTGTATTTTTTAGTAAATCAACACTTTCTCTATCAACTGATGAGGGATAGGATGTATCTCCAGACGAAGACCTAATATTCTCGCTAAAGCATTTTCTGTGGTACCTGTAGTATTGGCCCCTAAATGGAGAACCCATAGTTTGTTTTCAGAACTCCTCATCTAAATCTTCAAGTATTGTTTCACACTGCCTTTCAGGAGGCTGAGTACTACGATACTCATTAATGAACTGCATATATTTGTCCTATATTCAAAGTAAAGCTAAAATTAATAGTAAAAAAATATTAAACTACTCGTACTTGAATAATATAAACTTTGAGTAAAAGATTCATAAATACAAGTTTTGATTCTTACATGGGTAGCTTTTGCACGAGGATCAACCCAGACATCTTTATCAGTTGGGTTCTTTTTCTTCCTTACGTGGGTATCCTCGAATACCTCTTGTATTTGTATCTTCCTACCCAATTTTTTTTCGACATATGATAAAATTATTAATCCTTAAATAATTAAAAATTTAAATAGAAACAAACAATTAAACCTGTAAAAGTTACATACTTTTTTTTTCTCCACAGTAATTTGACTAACTGCTCCCAGAGTATGTAGAGAGCCACCTTTGGATGATGTCTTGGCTTTCTTTCCTTTTTCACTCAACACTTGGTATTCTTCACTACTCCAATAGCGAAGATAATTTTGCCACATGGATTCGAGTAAAAACTTGGCCGTACCCTTTTTGTTCTGGAATAACCCAACAGACCATTCATTCTGAGTCTTGCTCTTCTATAAAAATTCTTCAATATATCAAAGTAATGTGTTGGATCCCACCATAAATATTTGTACAACAAAAAGAAAAGTTTAATATTCAATTTTTTGTTCTAACAATGTGTTAAGTAGTCTATAAGTTTAATCTTTAACTGAAATTCTTTAAACATTTCATTTCTATCAAATTCTAGAACCTTTTGCCAACTGGTCCAATAGCCTTTGAAGTGCCGACAAATGCATTTAGTCATAATTTTTGCAATTCTATCATCGGAAAAAAACCTACAACACAAGATCAAACAATAATATCATAGATCATAATAATATAGTAAATGAAAAATGAATAATATTGTTATATTTAGAAATCATACCCTACTCCATATGGAATAATATACCACCTCCACTGAGCATATCTGTCTCTGGGCTGCAGAATAAGTGTTGGTGGATCCACTAGCGTGGGTGGATCTAAAGCACCGGATGGTGTGCCTCCAAGATGAAGATATTTCAACCTAATAGATCCAGCAGAATCACTGTTAGAACGTGGTTGGCTGACTACTAGTAGAGTGTACTGCAGATGATGGTAGATGACTGTATGTGCCAGCGGTTGTCTAATAGTACTGTGAAGGCGGTGGCATGGCGATGGGAGAAAAATGAGTCTCTGTAGAGCCATAAAGTGGATCTATATGCGTAGGAGCAGGAACTGAATGATGCGACAACCTAGAATAAGAGGGTCGTATTGGTACGTCATCTAACCAACCCTCAGATACACAAATACCTGACGATCATCTATAAGGCAGAGGTTGATTTTCCTTTTTTGTCTTTGTAGGATCAACTTTTTGATTACCTTTGTCACCTTTACCTCCCATCTAAATTATGTAAAGTTAACAAAGAGTTAGTCCTTACAAAATGAATATAAGAAAACACCAGTGTTAAAACATTCCAAGTAACTAATTTCAATTTACTAATTGACATTTCAAATCACTAAATCAGTGTTAAAATACCAGTGAAATAGTTAGATAACCATAGGAAGTTTAGGCTCGCTCCAACAACACGAGATAGACAAAAATATTTCTATTACTACATAAAAGATGGAAAAGTGACAACAATAATCTTACACAGGATATTACATATCAATCTTAAACAAGAAATATAAAGTTAAATAGTACAAATCATAAAGACATCAATACATAACAAATACAACCTACAAAAACTAATCCTCTTCTCCTGAAGATTCTCCACTAAACCATTCACTCTCTTTGGATTTTCCTTATCTCCTACCCAGTCAACCTCTTCTTCTGTAATATTAAATTCTTCAAATATATTTTTCGGTGGTTCAAACTATCCACTAAATCAATGTCTACTAACTGGTGATCAATCTGCATTTTATTTTGATACGCAGTCTCCAACACATTCTCAACTTACACCCATCCTATAGCCTTTGTTTTTATTACAGCCCACCAATCAGACTTATCACTGCGCAATAGATAAGTAGCATAATACACTTGTTTAGCATTTTGCACGAGAACAAAGGGATCGTAAAAAGGATACATCCTATTGTGCTTCACTTTAATGATGTTATGCTCCTTATATACTCTTATGCCTTTTGTGCTTGGATCAAACCACTTACATCAAAAGAGGATAATTTTTTTTTTATTTTCAAACCAGTATACTCCATTTCTAAGATCTCTTGTATGATGCCAAAGTAATCAACATCATCATCACTCTTAACCCAAACACCACTATTATTTGTTTACCTTGTTCTAGAGTGTTCTTCGGTGAAAAATTTTAATCTATTTATTGTGTAATGGGACATTGTACGAGCTTCAACTGTTCCCAAAGAAATATCTCTCAAGAATTGATCATATGCGGATATATTTGGTGAATGGTTTACCTAAAAATATTATATATATATATATATATATACATATATTAGTTGAAGAATGTGTAAATGTTTAAAATTTGCAGAAATCTTAGTACACTTACATACCTCATATGTAAACTATGTTGCAAAGGATGCATATACTTGATTTTTGTGGAATTGAGTCTTAAATGAACTAAAGATCCAACATGTGAAAAAAAATTAGTTTCCTTAAGGGAATGAGTAAATAAATATGATATGTTAATATTTAATATCCTTACTTCAGAGAGGACTCAACTTACGGGCAATTCCGCAAGACATACAAAGTTACTGATTTGTGCTCTATGGTAGTGAGCCAACGAAATATGATCTTTTTAGCCTTACGACTAGATTGATTAAAAATTGATATTGGTTGCAAATGAGTTTCATTCTCATCATACTGATGTCAATTTGATCTGTTTCTTAAATAAGAAACTTCATCATCAAAGTAGTATGAACAAAATTGAGATGTTTCTCTTGCAATATATGCCTCAACTATAGAGCCTTCCACCCTGTATTTATTTTTAGGACCCCTTTTCAATTTTTCACTACAACCACGCTTATATCGAGGGTGCTGATAAAACTTACAGGACACTAGGTTAGCATTTTCCTTAAAGTATAACATGCAACCATTTTCACAATAATCAATTCCAACCGAGGAGAGACCTAACTTTGACACCATTCTTTTTACCTTATAGAAAGAATCAAGAACCTCTAAAGCGGGGTCTACTAACTCTTTAATAGGGTTTGTCATTGAATACATTCCTCCTTCAGCAATATTCCAATCAGATTTAAAATTAATAATCTAACAGCAATAGACAATCGAGAGTGCAAATCGTCAAATAAAGGATTACTAGCAGCATGCAATTGTTCATAAAAATGGTACGCTTCTCTATTGGGAACATCTTCGACATTTCCTCTAAATTCTCCCCGTATTGCATCCCAAAAGCATCATGCACCATTTCTGTCATCCTAGTATCTTGATAGTTATTATGCCCTGTAGACCTACTACTTTCACAACAACAAAGTTATTTTGCTCAACATCACCATGACTTGTACGCAATCTTAAAAAGTCCTTATGAAACCCTTTCTATAAAGATGCTCTTTCACAACTTCTTCTTTTAGAATACTTGTACCATCACATTTAACACAAGGACAACGAATCGCTCAAAAAAATGACTAATCATCAAGTGTCTTGGCATGTTCAATAAATCAATTGACACTTTCAACAAATTCCACCCTAAGACCCATTCTATTATCATTATTTCATTGATATATCCAGCTATAATCAGGTTACATCTACACAATCAATCACATTCAAGTAATTAGTTCAAGTCATAAAAAGTTCACATTTCAAGTACCCACACTTAAACATTTTCAAGTCTCTAATTCACTTCACAAGTTACCAAACTAAACTAAATCCAAAATACAAGTTCACATTTCAAGTTCCTACACATAAACAAATCGAAGTCACTAATTCACTTCTCAAGTGATCACACTTAACTAAAATCAAAACCAAACTTCACATTTCAAGTACCTACACTTAAATATTTTGAAGTCACTAATTCACTTCTAAAATGATCACACTTTACCAAATTCAAAACAAAAGTTCACATTTTAAAATACCTATACTTACACATTTCAAGTCACTAATTCACTTCAGAAGTTACTAATTCACCTTTCAAGTACCTACACTTACATATTTTTAAGTCACTAATTCACTCCCCAAGTGACCACACTTTAGTAAATTCAAAACAAAAGCTAAACTTTCAAGTACCTACACTTACACATTTTCAAGTCGCTAATTCACTTATCAAGTGACCATACTTTACTAAATTCAAAACAAAAGTTCATATTTCAAGTACAAATATTCAAAACACAAGTAACAATTACATAATTAAAGTACCTATACTTTAACATGTCAAGTCACTAATTTACTTCACAAGTTACCTAACTAAACTAAATTCAGAACACAAGTTCACATTTCAAGTACCTACACTTAAATACCTTCAAGTCACTAATTCACTTATCAAGTGACCGTACTTTACTAAATTCAAAATAAAAGTTCACATTTCAAGTAACCACAGTTACACATTTTCATGTCACTAATTCACTTATCAACTGACCACACTTTAGTAAATTCAAAACAAAAGTTCACCGTCAAGTACCTACGCTTACACATTTTCAAGTCGCTAATTCACTTATGCAGTGCCCACACTTAACTAAATTCAAAATAATATTTACATTTCAAGTACCTAAATTCAAAATACAAGTAACTATAACATAATTCAAGTAACTACACCTAAACATTTTCAAGTCACTAATTCACTTCACAAGTTACCAAATTAAGCTGAATTCAAAACACAAATTCATATTTCAAGTACCTACACTTAAACAAATTGAAGTCACTAATTCACTTTTCAAGTCACCACACTTAACTAATATCAAAATCAAACTTCACATTTCAAGTACCTACACTTAAATATTTTGAAGTCACTAATTCATTTTAAGTCACAAATTCACTTCTCAAGTGATCACACTTTAGCAAATTCAAAACAAAAGTTTACATTTCAAGTACCTACACTTACACATTTCAAGTCACTTAGTCACTTCACAAGTTACTAATTCACCTTTCAAGTACCTACACTTACATATTTTTAAGTCACTAATTCACTTCTCAAGTGACCACACTTTACTAAATTCAAAACAAAAGTTCATATTTCACGTACCTAAAACAAAAGTTCACATTTTAAGTACCTAAATTCAAAACACGAGTAACTATTACATAATTCAAGTACCTACACTTAAACATTACTAGTCACTAATTCACTTCACAAGTTACCAAACTAAACTAAATTCAAAACACAAGTTCACAGTTCAAGTACCTACACTTAAACATTTTCAAGTCACTAATTTACTTATCAAGTGACCACACTTTACTAAATTCAAAACAAAAGTTCACATTTCAAGTACCCACACTTACACATTTTCAAGTCACTAATTCACTTATCAAGTAACCACACTTTATAAATTCAAAACAAAATTTAACCTTTCAAGTACCTACGCTTACATATTTCTAAGTCGCTAATTCACTTATCAAATGACCACTTAACTAAATTCAAAACAAAAGTTCACATTTCAAGCACCTAAGTTCAAAACACAAGTAACTATTACATAATTCAAGTAACTACACCTAAACATTTCAAGTCATTAATTCACTTCACAAGTTACCAAACATAACTAAATTCAAAACACAAGTTCACATTTCAAGTATCTACACTTAAATATTTTTAAGTCACTAATTAACTTATCAAGTGACCACACTTTACTAAATTCAAAATAAAAGTTCACATTTCAAGTACCCACACTTACCCATTTTTAAGTCACTAATTCACTTATCACGTGACCACACTTTAGTAAATTCAAAATAAAAGTTCACCTTTCAAGTACCTATGCTTGCACATTTTCAAGTCGCTAATTCACTTATCAAGTAACCGCACTTAACTAAATTCAAGTCACTAATTCGCATTTCACGCCATATAATCATCACAAACCTATGGCTTTTAAAGCCTTCTATAGCAAACAATCCCACCTTAAAACAACATTTAAAGACTTCTATAAGAAAATAGAAAAAATCAACTTACATTTTCTTGGCCTAATGTAACACCCCGAGACTACCCTCTAGACGTCACACGGTGCTTAGGACCATAAGTGATCCCAAGCTAACCCATGAACCGGTATACTATCAAGAAACTAATTTAAATATATATAAAATAACTGAGTTTACAGTGTGGAAACATAATCATGATGAACTCTGAGAAAAAATATAATACTGATACAATTTTACATTCTAACAAAATTAAAAAGAGGAACTGAAATTACATGACTGACTCTAACTTATGTCGATGAAGCCTCTACTATACTGACTAGAGATAGCTGGGATGCGACTCCAACTACCACTAATCAATACATATCAGTAATAGAGTAAAGTACATGAATAACATCTAACTGAAGTCCCCGAAGTAAGAGGACTCATCATCTGTTGGCTGGAATCTGTAACTATCTGATCATGGACTACAACTGAACTAGTACCTATATTATTAAAAAATATAGCTCAGAGACGTATATGTGAATCAGTACTTTTGGAATGTACTGAGCATGTGGGGGTGAATGAATAAGTAAAATAGTAACTTAATTAAACATATAGCTTGTAAAGAATACATGCTAAGTGTAAATGACTCACATTGGCTTGAATAACTGAAATTTGAAAATCATAAATCATGAATGATAAAGCATACTGCATAAATTTTGTGATTCATAACACTTGGTTCTAAAAGTTGTACTTTTACTCTTTGTGCTAGTGGAATAAGTAAAACTAAAGTTAAGTCTATTTTCAAATCATGTAGAATAGTGGTATGGACTGCGTACATCTTACCCTTCCCAGACCTCACGATGTGGGAATACACTAGGTTTGTTGTTGTTGTTGGCAGTCCGTCCGACCATGTTGTATGGAGTGGAGTGTTGGCCAGTCAAGAACTCTCACATTCAAAAATTGAAGGTGGCGAAAATGCGGATGTTGCATTGGATGTGTGGGCTTATTTGGGGTGATAGAGTTCGGAATGAAACTATCCGGGAGAAGCTTGGAGTGGCTTCGGTGGAGGACAAGATGCGGGAAGTCCGTTTGAGATGGTTCGGACACGTGATGAGAAGGGGCACGGATGCACCGGTTCGTAGGTGTGAGAGGCTTGCTTTGGATGGTTTCAGGCGGGGCAGGGGTAGGCCGAAGAAATATTAGAGAGAGGTGATTAGGCGAGACATGGAGCAGTTTCAGCTTACTGAGGACATGACCCTAGATAGGAAGATCTGGAGGACGCGAATTAGGGTAGAAGGTTAGTGTCAGTTTGGGTCGGTAGGGTAGGGCATTACTTGGTGGGTGTATTATTCTTGTTATAATACCTTGTTGCATGTTGTGTTACGATTGTTTACTATTCTTTGTTCACTACTCCCTGTACGTGGCGTATTTATTGCCTTGCCATCTTGTTCCATGCCTTTTGTACGGATTTCATTACTATTCCTTATCTTGAGCCGGGGGTCTATCGGAAACAGCCTTGCTACTTCTCCGGAGGTAGTGGTATGGACTGCGTACATCTTACCCTCCCCAGACCTCACGATGTGGGAATACACTGGGTTTGTTGTTGTTGTTGTTGTTGTTGTAGGATAAGTGTAAAAGGACTCGCCTTTGTAACTGTAAACTAGAAGCCAAAATCTCATGCCTAATGACTTATGTAAAACAATATCTGAATAAAATTGTGAGCCTTTACACTTAGTTTCTAAAAACTATTTTGTTATTCAGTTTTAGGACTTAGGGAGTTTCTTCTAAAAATTTTTCTGTTATTTTTTTCTGTTAGGGGGGTTCTTCTAACCGACATAAACAATGTGAGCTATCATTGAGTCCAACATTTAGTTATTCTAAGGAGAAAACTTCACATTGGGGAGAGGTATCATACTCTTGCCAAGGAGTATAACCTGAGCTAAGTGATCACAATTTGTATCTGCATCTATATAAATAGGAATAATCTGAATCTGTACCTACATTGACTCATAGTTCTGGGGAATGTGAACTAGGGCATATACCCAACTCAGTGCTAAATACTACTCCATTTAATTTGTATGCTCATTTTGTAGGAAATCCACCTTATCAACTAGCATAAGGGTTTATAATGAAAGCCAGTTATGCATCTGTCTGTTTTCAACTATAGTCAAAACTAATCTACTTTTTGTAAACTATAATAAAAATTAAAATGTGGATTCCATATCTAAGCTGAGGATCAAAAGACCAAGTCTTTCTCAAAATCTAAATATAAGCTAGTCATAGGGTGCTTAAAAGCAAAATCTTCTTAAAATATCAATACTTAATATACGGCTTGAAAAACCATGCTTTAAACTCATATCAAATCATCACAAAGTTCATGCTCAATAATGATAATCTTGAAATTCTTTAACAATTTTAGTCAAGACAATGAAATTCAATTCTCAATCTGTAAAATCATGTCACGCGTATAAAGATGTGAAAGTAGACTTACAATTCAACATTTAAATCACTTGTAACATCAAAACCTTTGAATAATGCTAATTGGGTATGAACCCTAAACTGCAAATCATGTAAATTCATGCAAATTCAACTTAAAAAACTAGTTTTAGGTACAAGGATGAAAGGAGTATCCTTGTCTATAACCCTACATGCCTTAATAGGCTTGATTTGATGTAGAAAACTTAACTTTGAAACCCTTGGAGATGATATTGAAAGCTTATACTGAGATTCTTGGATTAGGGAACTCAATCTTGATTTTTATTAAAGAGATTGTAATGGAGTCTTAATATTCTTAAATGAAGATTAGGGTTTTGTTCTTGGAGAGGAATTATGAATAAAAAAGGCAAATAACGCTCCTTGGGGCTTTAATTATCTGTTATGGATTAGTTAGGGTGAAGTAAAAGACCTTTTTCCCTTAAAATTGCAAAAATAGAGACTAAAAAATAGGTACAGGCGATGAGCGGGCGTTGTGGGCTTATCGCACGACCTCACTGCCTCTCTCATAAAAATGGCTATAACATTTTGTTCAGGTATCGGATTAAGGCGAAATTAGTATCGTTAAAAAGCTGACTCAATTATCTACAATTTGGTGGGTCTTGAGCTAAAATTTCTATGTATATAAGAAGTTATACATATTCAAAGTAGACCTTTGTATAATCGAATACTAATCTTTAAACGAATCAAAGGCTCTTAGCTCCACTTTGTTATAAGTGATTTCTATAAATATCTTTCACTTTGAAAGTACTTCACAACCTAGGTTAATGATCATGAAACATATATTCACATGGGTATCATTTGTATTAGAGCATACACATATAGGAACGACGGTTAGAATTCTAGCCTGAAAGTACGGGGTGTTACCTTATCTCCCCCTTGGAAATATTTATCCTCGAATAAGACTGATTAGACTGAGAGTACTGTACTAAGGTAACTGATATCATATTCTGAACATGCATGACTGGGAACATGATTACATAACTGAGTCTGAAACATAATACATGAACTGAACTAATTTCTTGAATACATACAATGACATGAGAATGTTTGTAAGGTTGAGATAGAAACGAGAGTGTAAACTTATGAGTAACCATATTTTTAGGCTGGATCTGGATTCATGAAAAAAAGTTGGGAGATTTACGACATAAAAATATGGGGGTATCTCAATATCTCTCCTGTGGGATAGTTCCTCCTCCGAATGATATTGACTTGGCTGAAATACTGAGGAAAGACTAAGATGATGCTCGGAGCACTTACGAGCTGAATCATGACTTAATATTTGAATCTGAAATTGATGCATGATGCATGAACTGAGCTGAATTCGTAATTTGCATGAATGCGAACATTTCAACATTTCACCTCATGGAATGACCTTACTCGGGAAACTTTGGGTAGTAAGCCTACATGGAAAGTTGGAAATCTATAGGAGCTTATCTGGTTGATTGCTAAACTGGATCGCAGGCTCTATGGACTGGACCACACTAACTGCCCATACTCAAATAGAGTATTTCTCCAATACTTTATTAAGAAATTCTAATAATATTATAGAGCAAAGAATTTTAGGCATGATCTGAACAAGACATCTGACTGAGGAATCACAACATTGGTACAACTCTATAGCTTGGAACATAGACATATAAATCATAAAATAGGATAGAATTACTAGGATTTAGGCAATGTAACTTCTTACTTTCAAGCTTTGCAAGACTTCTCAAATGCTCCCTTAACTATACTTTCCCCTTAAACACCATACTCATTTGATTCAACTTATAATTCTCACGTGGGCAGTGACAAATCCATCTACTAAAGTCTAAATAGAACCACATTCTCTCACACGATCAAGCCTAACTCAAAATCACAAGATACAACACACTACACCATAATACTAGTCTAAACCACAGGATTCAATCTTCTGTGTCTCTTCTAGAGCTCACACCCAAAGCATAACATGCCTTACCACTTCAATGACTATCTCTGAACTCTTACTATGGACTCACTAGCACATATTGTATTCCTTCACTTACATCTCAACATGACATTTAAACCTATCATTATAACTACATATCAACTTTAAGGAAAGTACCCATACAGGCATACTTCTCACATCTTTTAAAACACTATCAATAACAAGTTTCTTGCACTATTCTTAAGAAGACATACTCGGAATTCTCAACAAACTATGACATATACCATAGATTTACCTCAATATTCCTTCATTGTTTAGCCTTAGATAGAAAAAAAAACATAAATAATCTTTCTTAATGAGGGTCATCAACTTGCTCTCATCTAAAACTTTTCTTATCCACTATCGTCACCACTATCTTAACATAGGAAGAGGTCACTAAGGGTCTAACACATAAGGACCTAAAGCATGAAAGATTACTAGATATAACTTTAACACTTAACTGAGGCCTAAGGAATAGAATGTCAAAGGCATGAATTTATTAAAGATATCTAAACTGAGTACATACCTAATGTAATGTAAATTTCACTAGTAGCATGAGTTCTGAGAACTGATCATACTCTGAAACACGAGTTCACACTTATCATAAGCTATTCAACAGAAGACTGGAGTTCATATATTTATAAGGGATGACTTGAATCACAGAGTGAAGCTGTTACTTAATTACTGGAAGATAAGAATGAACTTGAATACGTATGAAGTGTATCAACATTGGCCCTTAAATATGCTGAAATAGGAGCTAAAAAAATAAGAGGGCACACGATGGGAGGCGCCGCAAGCTATATCGTGTGGCTCCCTTAGTGGTGGAATGGAGCGCGTGCCATGGGCATATCGTGGGATGCTACTATTTTGGTGATCCAAACACACCTCTACGCTTGTCCAAAGATTGTGAAACTTGCCCGGGGTGTACTATCATCAACCCTGATCGTGAATCAACTTAAAAATTAATGTTCCGAGGTCAGAAAGGTTGAAAATAAAATCATCAAAGTCTAGGATCTTTAGAAATGGCTAATTCACAACACTTAGTAAAATATTTTAAGCCTTGGACCCCTTTAACTTCAATAGGGAACTGAAATGAGCTAGGGTCTTAAATTATCTCCCCCTTAGATTAAAGTCATCCTTCTAAACTTATGGATCTATTTCATATTCTCGAGACTAAGACATAGTCTCTTCATTCTAATGACTACACATAAATTCTATACTCACAAGAATAAACTATATTTTGAACTTATTGACTTCATTCTTGGATAAGCCTTTCATAGATACCATCCTTAACTTTCTATAGCTTCAATAATCATCGTCAAAGACTTACACTCTCCTTTGCAAACATAGTTACCTCACTAAACACATAATCATAGCCTACCAAGATCACACGTCTATAATTTTATTTTTCCCAAACCATAAGAACCAAAATCATACTTAAAAGACTCAACACCGTCTATCCATAACTCCTTATCTTAGCTATTAAGAATACCATGAACTATATAACTAGCCTTTTTCCACTTATGAACTCGAGGTACTACTAACCACAAACAATACTTAATAACCTTAAAAAATAATTCGATTCTTATATCATATTGGGTGTACTTTTACACCATACTAAATTACGAATAAATGAACTAAAACTCTTGCATACATTGTTCAATCCTACTATATCACTTCCATACAACAAGCCACACTAACCAAGAAATCATTTGTAATACCCCAAACTTTCTTTAAAGTCTAATTTAGTCTTTAGAAGATTTAGGAATGACTTCCTAAGTGAGTAATGTTTAAATCAAATAGAATTTTCCTAATTTTAACTTTTTGTCATGTAGGAAATTTAATTATCTTTCCAATGATATCAATTTTGTGAAAATCCAATATCGGGGTAAAAAGTTATAGACGTTTTACATAAAGAGTCTGAACTACCCAGGTGCGACGGAGAGGTCCGACGGACCGTCGAGCTAGAAATGGACCGTCGCCCAGACCGTCGTAGCTGAGGCAGTGAGTTCACTCCCAAGCTAAGTGCGACAGAGAGGTCTGACGGACCATAGAGCTAGCAACGGACCGTAGAGCTAGCAACGGACCGTCGTCCGAGCTATCGCAGACGAGATAGTGAACCCAGTTCTGGCCCAGGTGTGATGGTCAAGACCGTCAAGCCCTGGATGGACCTTCACACCCACCGTGGCATATCCCATTCAGTGATTTTTTAGTCATTTTAGAAAAGGGATTTTTGGTCTTTTTCCACCCTTTTTAACACCTATTTATATCAGATCAAGGCTCATAACTTCATTCTTCATCTACAACATCAAATTAGGGTTTCTCTCAAAGATCAATTCCTAAGAATAAGATCCAAACCCTTCTTCAAGAAAACTCAAGAAACCAAGAATCTCTCCAAGAACCTTTAAGAAAGAGTCTTCTAAGGTATGTTAGATGTTGATTCTTGGGTTCCTTCCACCCATGAAGTTTAAGAATCCTTTTTAAAATTACAAAGTTTATGTATTTATGAGATTTCATGATTAATGTGTATTGAAATTCATAATTATGTGTTGTTGAGTTGTAATTCATGATTTTGAATACAAGTTGCAAGTCTTGATCTTGATATGGGTTAAATTACATCATGTCATGTTAAATCCCTAAATTTTGCAAGTTGGTTGGTGTAATCATGATACTTGGGTGTAGTTTTTCGTATAACCAAAGCATGCTCCCCATATGTTTGACAAAATGCTTATGTGAAGGAAATAAAGTCAATATAGCATGGTTAGCAAGAAAATCACAATTATGTATAAGTTCATGTAAGCCAAGTGTTTGTTGAAAAGTCTTATTGAATGATTTATGATATGTTGTATGCATTCTCATTCACGAGTATTCCTTATTGAGTGAACTTTGAGATATTGGTATGTATTTCCTATACCTTTATATGTTCATGATATTCAAGTGATTGGTGAGATATCACATTGATTATGTTGTGGATGATAGCCTATTATCATATCATGTACGAGTTGTCTTGTTTTATGATATTTATGTCATGGAGTCCTGGGGGTATTTATTACCTGAAATTTAGCTGCTTGTCTAGAGCTGGGTTAGTCTTAAGATAATCTCAGTCGTGCTATGCTAAGTTGAATTCAGACAGTTACAGCACTCAAGGAAATTTAGTGATCTCAGTTTAAGTGCAATCCAGTCTCAGTATCAGTCTAATCTGACTTAGTATTCAGTTCCAACTTAATAGTATTCAAAAGTAATTAGTATTCAGAAGTACTTAGTAGTATTCAGTATTCTGCTCAGACTTCAGTGAGACTCAATAGGCTAATAAGAATTCAGTAGCATTCAGTTAGATAATAGAATTCGATCAGCATTCCATCAGATAATGGAACCAAGAAAATTCAGTCAGATCAGTCAAGAAATATGAACAGTAATAGATTCAGCTCAGTCTAAGTTCAGTTAAAAATTAGTTCAGAGTCTTTCAGTTAGGAGTAGGAACTAGCACCGAGCGAGTGCAGGGATGACAGCTTCTCCGTTAGAGAGGTAGAGTCGTTAGCATCAATCTCTGTACTCCAGAACTGCGTAGCCAGCGCAGGATTAGGATCCACCCACTAGATTAAGGCTTGAATACCTTCTAGGAGTCACCCGTTTCCTTAGGCTTAATTTTCTGTTCATGGTCACCCGTTAGAGAGGCTTGACCATAGTTGTGTATATACCCATGACACGGTATTAACACCCTTCCAGCTGGGGTTATAGGTTAGACCCCACTAGATCATATTTGGGGCATGTCGGCTAAGTGAGAACTCCCACAGTTCCAGTTTCAGTATCAGTCTTCAAAGTAAAACTCAGAAAGTATGATTGTCAGATACAGTCACCCATCTCAGTAAGGAACTTAGATAGTTCTATATATTCATAGACCACCCGCTATATAGGCCTAGTCTCACATAAAGTTAATCAGTATCAGTACTAATAGATCCAGAGATCACCCATTAGATAGCCCTGATCTCAAACTCAGTCCATCATTTCTATTATTAAAAGGTTCAGAGATCTGCCGCTAGATAGGTCTGATCTCGGATACAATCATTCCTTATCATTATTAGTAGATTCAAAGATCATCCGTTAGAGAGGTTTGATCTCAGATTTAGTCAGTCGATAGTAACAAGCTCAGAACTCAGTTATTGATATGAGTAGATTCAGTTATTCAATATTCCAAAGTTATTAAACACAGATATCAGTATTAGTAGACCCAATCATCAGTAAGTCAGTATTCAGAAACCAGTATTCAGAGTTCGTATTCAGTGTTACTGCGATTCCAGTTTTGGTTTGTGCATTCATGCATATATCCCTATTCAGTATTCTCATGATATTCAGTTAAATAATGTTCATGAATAAGCCCTCGCATTCAGCCTTACCTCATCTAGCATACCAGTACATTCAAAGTACTAACGCATAATTTTCTCTTGCGCTATGGTGTCTTATACCGTTGGTTCAAAAGAGCGAAAGCCAGGGCACCCTTAGCAGTCCAGACTCAGCCAGAAGCAGTTGACTTAGCAATGAGTCCTCATCATTCGAGGATGATCCTTATTTTACAATGGCATTAGACTCGGTTTATTTTTAGTAGACGAAGTTAGTTGGAGACATGTCCCATCAACTCCACAGTTCAGACAATTTAGAAGTTTTTTGAACAAATGTATCAGTATTCAGTTTTCAATTTTGAGTATTTTAGATGTTTTGAACCTTATAGAAAGATTTCTCCAGTTTTTTGCATTTATTTTAGTATATTATGCAGTGCTCAGGTACAGATATCATAAAAGGGTTAGCTTGTGGTCCTTCGTGATCATGAGCATTGTGTAGCATTTTGATTTCAGAAAATTAGGGCGTTACATCATTATTTCCAGCTTGATGATCATCTACTGTTCAAACTTAGTGTCTAGTGCTAGGCATAATTACCAACCCAAATACTTTATGAATATCCAATGTTTTTCTAACAAGAGAAATATCATCAATAACTCCTTTCATACTTCAAGCAAACAATAATTCACCTTAACTAATAACTCCTTCTCTAGCTTCCACTAAACTAACACACAAGGATATATCACCATAACGCAACATCTACAGTATGCATAAGTTTATCTCTATACTTTTTATCAATCGCCATCCCCTCCTTTCTTGTTACTACAATTCTAACCCACACTTCCAACTCTAAGAAGGTTCTACTACTTTTAAATCATAATACTCTAGGTTGCAATATCCCTCGAATTCAAACTCTATTAACAATCTAGGTTCACACTCTCTCCTCTCATGAGCACTATCTATATTGAAGGGTTAATGAGGAATCTATATAAATATCTTACTCTGTCTTAACTGAATGAGTCATGTAGATGAGGAAATAACTTTCAACTTGAGGAACTTATAACACACTAGAGAGCTCCTCTCAAGCCCCTTGCGTGACTTTTGAAGTTACTGATAGTAAATCTGAGAGCATCATCTTAGGAGGAATTGGAACTTACTAATCATGTTATCTCAAGAATAATACACAGATGGAGAATTTTGGAGTAACACATAAATCGATAGAAGTTTTTGAGAGAATAACTTTACAGCATGATCTAGAGTATGAAAGAAAGGAAACTTTTCTTAAATGTCTGTACCATTTAACAAGACTCCACTATACACGGCTTCACAGACATCCTAGGACACTTCAACCTTGTGCTTTGATACCAAGTTTGTAATGCCTCGAGACTACCCCCCCCTAGACGTCACACGGTGCTTAGGACTACAAGTTATCCCAAGCTAACCCATGAACTAGCATATTGTCAAGCAACTGATTTAAATATGTATAAAATAACTGAGTTTACTGTGTGGAAACATAATCATGATGAACTGTAGGAAAAAAATACAATACTGATACAATTTTACATTCTAATAAAACTAAAACGAGGAACTGAAATTACATGACTGACTCTGACTGACGTATATGAAGCCTTTACTATACTAACGATAAATAGTTGGGACATGATTTCAAGTACAACTAATCAATACATATGAGTAATAAAGTAAAGTACATGAATAACATCTAAATAAAGTCCCCAAAGTAGGAGGACTCATCAGCTGCTGGCAGGGATCTACAACCATCTAATCGTGGTATATGGACTACAACTAAATTGGTACCTACATTATTAAAAAATGTAGCATATAGACGTATATGTGAATCAGTACTTTTGTAATGCACTAAGCATGTGAGGGTTAAAACAATAACTCAATTGTTCATATAACTTGTAAAGAATGCATGCTAAGTGTAAATGACTCACATTGACTTGAATAACTAAAAGCTAAAATTCATAATCATGAATGATAAAGCATACTGTATAAATCTTGTGAGTCATAGCACTTAGTTCTAAAAGGTGTACTTTTACTCTTTCTTCTAGTGGGATAAGTAGAACTGAAGTTAAGTCTGTTTTCAAATCATGCAGGCTAAGTGTAAAAGGACTTACCTTTGTATCTATAAACTAGAAGTTGAAATCTCATAGCTAATGACTTATGTAAAATAATATCTGAATAAAATTGTGAGCCTTTACACTTAGTTTCTAAAAGATGTTCTGTTATTCTATATTAGGACTTAGGGAGTTTCTTCTAAAAATTTTTCTATTATTATTTTCTGTTAGAGAGGTTTTTCTAACCGACATAAACAATGTGAGTTATATGAAGTCCAATATCTAGTTCTCCTAAAGGAAAAACCTTATGTTGGAGAGAGGTGTCATATTATTGCCAAGGAGTATAACCTGATCTAAGTGATCACAATCTATATCTACATCTATATAAATAGGAATAATCTGAATTTGTACCTACGTTGGCTCTTAGTTCTGGGGCATGTGAACTAGGACACATACCCAACTCGGTGCTAAATACTACTCCCTTTAATTTGTATGCTCATTCTGTAGGAAATCCACCTTAACAACTAGAATAAGGGTTTATAATGAAAACTAGTTATGCATCTGTCTATTTTAAACTGTAATCAAAACTAATCAACTTTTTGTAAACTATAATAAAAATTGTAATGTGAATTCCATATCTAAGTTGAGCATCAAAATACCAAGTCTTTCTCAAAATCTAAATATAAACTAGTCATAGGGTGTTTAAAAGCAAAATCTTCTTAAAATATCAATACTTAATCTAGGGCTTGAAAACCCATGCTTTAAACTCATATCAAATCATCACAAAGTTCATGCTCAATAATGATAATCTTGAAATTCTTTAACAATTTTAGTCAAGATAGTAAAATTTAATTCTCAATCTGTAAAATCATGTCACGCGCATAAAGATGTGAAAGTAGACTTTCAATTCAACATTTCAATCACTTATAACATCAAAACCTTCGAATAATGCTAACTGGGTATGAACCCTAAACTGCAAATCATGAAATTCAACTTTAAAACTAGTTTTGAGCACAAGGATGAAAGGAGTATCCCTGTTCATAACCCCACATACCTTAATAGGCTTGATTTGATGTAGAAAACTTGACTTTGAAACCCTTGGAGATGATATTGAAAGTTTTTCTTGAGATTCTTGGATTAGGGAACTAATTCTTGGTTGTTCTTGTGGAGATTGTAATGGAATCTTGATGTTCTTGAATGGAGATTAGGGTTTTGTTCTTGGAGAAGAATTATGAATAAAGGAGGCAAATAATGCTCCTTCGGGCTTTAATTACCTGTTATAGACAAGTTAGGGTAAAGAAAAAGAGCCTTTTTCCCTTAAAAACATGGAAACAAAAATTGGAAAATAGGTGCGGGCGTCGTGGGCTAATTGCGCGACCTCACCGCCTCTCTCATGAAAATGGCAATAACTTTTTGGTCGGGTATCGAATTAAGGCGAAATTGGTATCGTTTGAAAGCTGACACAGTTATACACAATTTGGTGTGTCTTGAGCTGCAAAATTCTACATATATAAGAAATTTTACACATTCAAAGTAGAACCTAATAGAATTGAATACTAAACTTTGAACGAATCAAAGGCTCTTAGCTCCACTTTGTTCTAAGTGATTTCTATGAACAATAAAACAATATCAATATTCTTTAATCAAATCATGCATGCAAATAGGAATGACTCACATGGCTTGAATAAGTCTAAAATGTAAAGCTCATAAATCATGTAGAATGAAGCATGTAACACAAATCTCGTGAGTCATTATACTTTGGCTTTAAAATATGTACTCTTCTCTTATTCTCATTACTCATAGGCTGAAGGAAATGTTAAACAATACTTTAAACTCATGCATATATCTCATGGAGGGTAAAACTTCTTTAATTCTCAAGAACTTATAACTCTTTTGAACTCAAACAGTTGAAACTCGAAATCATATAACTTTGGTTTGAAAACTGGTGATCAACTAGTATTAGTAGAGAAAACTACTTCCTTCTTTGGAAAATACTCAAAGTAGTTCATTCATTTTAGAAAATATCTCATCCCAAACCTTTAGAAAAAATATTCTATCTCAATGAAAAATACTTTAGTTTAGGGAGGTTCTCTTAATCGACTTAAACCATGCGGCTACATGGAGTCCAACGTCTAGTCCTCCTAAGGAAGAAACCTCACATTGGAGAGAGGCGTCATACTCTTGCCAAGGAGTATAACCTCAACTCAGTGATCATTATCTCGGCCTCGGACCCAATCATCTCAGCCTCAAGCCTAAAATTTCAAACCCACGGTGGTACGTAGTTCTAGGGTAAGAAACCATAGTAACTTGCCCAACTCGGTGTTAAATACTACTCCCTTTAGTTTATCTCGCTCATCTCATGAAAATCCACTTTCAAAATAATCTTATAATTCATAAGAACCCAACAATCAAATCTGTAATCTCATGTGGTAGAGTGGATTTCAAAACTCTATGGCCCTTAGGTCAAAACATTTCCCAATAATCTTAAAATACTCAAATCATGGGTGCTTATAGTACAATAGTTAATAAAATTGCAAGTCTCAAGTAGGGCTTAGTGACCCATAATTCAATCTTAAGTTAAAACTCATCATAATGCATAATAAATAGCATATAGATTCATAATTCATGTAGAAATTTGAAAGTTACAGCAATTTGTCTCAAAATATCAACATACTTATATACTTCAATATTTCAAATATTGCAACTATTAACTTCTCAAGGATTAAAATCATGGAGTATAAATCCAGCTTCAATTTCTCAAGAAAACATGTAAAAATCATGTCATTAGACTCTCAATTCATGGGTAACATCAAAAGCTTGCAACCAATAACAATGGGTGAAAACCCCAATTCAATTTCATGTAAAATCTCATAAATTACAAAAAAATTGTAGTTTAAATAAGACTTTGGGCACAAGGGTGAAAGGATTACCCTTGTTCAAAACTCCACATACCTTGAATTAGAAGCTTTGGATGAACACTTGCTTTTGGGACCCTATTCGTACTCTTGAATGAGGGTTCTTAAAGCCCTTGACTTGGGAACCTTGAATCTTGACTCAATTTAGAAAATCTATGGTGGATTCTTGAGATTCTTGGAAGAGGTTTTGGATACTTAGGATTTTTGTTGAGAGAACACTTGAGAAAAACTTCATAGAATGCTTGTAAATGACTTTAGTTTGATGTTTGTACGGTTTAAGAGGCTTGGAAAAAGTCCAAAGTGCCCTTTTTAACTTTTGTACGAAACTGGAAAAATTAAACTGGGAACCCGATTTTATGGGCCACTGCGATGCGCTACTATCGTTGTGGCTCACTAGAAATTGACAAATGGGAAGCTGGGAGTCACCGCGATGCGGAGCCATTGCGTTGTCCCACTGGTTGGGGCCTGGAACTTCAGCGCGACATGTCACAATCGCGCTAGGCCACTGGAAATTGACTATTGAAAAATTGGGGTCCTTCGCGACGCGCCACTATCGCTGAGTTCCACTGAAATTTGACAATTGTCAAATAGACCCTCTCTGCGATGCACCAAGCACTAAAATGACATTTTTTTATGACTAGGACTTAAATTAGCCATAACGTCTTACCCGGGCATCGGATTTGGGCGAATCTTATATCGATGGAAAGCTTATCAAATTTTTCATATGATAAAAAGTCAAAATTAGGGAAATTCTATATGGTTAAAATGATACTCACTTAGGAAGTCACTCCTTAACCTTCTTGAGGAGAAATTAAGCTTAGGAAAAATTCGGGGTACTACAACAACCTAGGTTAATGATTATGAAACTTATATTTTCATGAATATCATTAAGATTAGAGCTTACACATGTGGGAACGATGGTTAGAATTCTAGCCCAAAAGTATGGGGTTTTACACCTAAGTTGAAGAGAAAGAGATAAGCGGTCACCAAAAAATAGCAAAGTAATCATTTTCCCAAATTCAAGTTCGGTCAAAAAATCTGCAATATTGATAATATCTAAATTACTATTTGTAAAATCCAAGATAACACACACTGGTACAGAAGAACTCAAATGGAAAAGCAAGCAGATAAGAAACTCAACCTTAGAGGGGTGAACTTCAGTAGCTTTACCCCTCAATCAAGCATTTCAATTTCAATTTTTAAGTACTACAGTTAAATTACTTGATTTGATATAAATATCAAAATGAATTTAGATATTTATAAAGGAACAATATTATCTCAAAAAAGCATAGAAAATGGAACCAAAACAAAAACAACCAAGAATCAGTTGTACACAAAAACAAATACACAAAAACAACTGAAAATCGATTATACAAGTACACAAAAACAAATCTTTAAGATTATACTTCTGAACAAAGTTCTGACTAAGAATCAGCTGAAAAATCAAGTAAAATTCAAAACCCATCTAGCAAATCACCTCAAATAAAAAAACCAAAATCTAAAAATTGAAGAAAAATCTTACCTTGTTCCCAAATTTGATAGCTGGGTGACGGCACTGTCGTCGCCGGTGAGATGATGTCATCGTCGGTGAGCTTGGCTTGGTGAAGTAGTTGTGATGAATTAAGATACTAGGTGAATTACAAAGGAAAATGGGCAATTAAGAGGGTTGGGTCAGGTTAATTTACAAAATTGTTGAGAAAATCAATTATTAATGGTCAATTTATTATTAAAAAATATTACTATTGAAAAACTATCATTTGTGGTCGATTTTTATTAAAAAATTAAAATTTTAATAAATTATATTTTATTTATAATAACATCTAAATAATTTATGCAATGTATATATAAATCACATAATTAGTTATTTTATCATCACATTAACACAAGTAGTATATTTTCTCAATCGTATAATAATATCAATGCATTTCGTAAACTGGGATGAATTTTTGGTTAATTAGCTTTAAAATACGATATTCTATACCTCGTAATACGGCATGTTAATTATCTAAATTATCAATTAATTAGTTTACGTTATTACACGAGATATATGGATATATACATATATTCGATTAGCTATCAGCTTCCAAATACGTACTATATACATCACATACACAATTTTGTTACCCCATAATAATACAATTCACATATACTCAGATCAATTATCGATTAATTTATCTTATGTTATTATACCTTCAACAATATACTATTACCTTGATCGATCGATCATATGATATCAGCATATTCAATATATGACTTGATACATTTAGTTAGCTTTAATTTTGACTACGTACTATGTACATCACTACACAAGAGATATACATGCATATATATATAAATGTAATCTTGGAACTACGTACTAGGTACATCACTACATAATATATACTATATATACCTATGGATACACGCACACACTCAATTGACTACCAGGTTCTAAATACGTACTATATAGATCATATGCACGAATATATAACCCCGTAATCACTACAATAAAATGCATATATTGCTTCAGAATACATCGTAGCCAAATGTGAAAATCTGTGGCTAAACACTTTAGCCACCAAATTTTTTTTGTAGCAAGAAGTGACGTAACTAAAAGTTAGCTACAGACTTTACATAATCCATGGCTAACTGCTAATACTTATAGCTACAAAAAAGTTATGTTGTAGCTGTGATGATAAAAAAAATTCTACTACAAAATATATACTTCTGGCAAATAATTTTACTTTTTTGCTACGACAAATAAATTATGTAGTAACTTTTATATTATAGCCACAATGTCTTTTACTGTGACAAAAGATTGATTTATTTGCTATGATAATTTAAAATTTGTGGCTATTTTGTATATCAGACTCATGTTAACAATATTTAGCTACCAAATAAAAAATATATAGCTATACACTGAAGTATTTGTCACAAACATTTTTGTGACATAGCTAAAAATTTATTCTTTTAGCTACAAAATATATACCTTATAGCTCATTTGAATTAGCAATGGAAAATGAAAATTAGTCAATTTTTGATAATTATATTAAGATTTAGCCATAACTACAAATATTCATTACTACAAATAGAATATTTCCTTTCATAAGAATTATTAACCACAAGAAATTCTAAAATATAATTAAGACTAAAGAAATTTCAAAATACATTTCAACAATTATATTACTATAATTTAAAGAATCTTTCACAAACTTTGTTAATAACAAAAGTTATATATAATTGCATTTTACAACTCTTTTAAAGCACCATCTTGCTTGAGTCCATGCTTCGTAGTCTCTCCTTCCACGGTCTTCAATCGCATCTCAGTTTGATCGAAAATGTCTTAGTTTGATATTTATTTGCTCTATTCCACTACTACACATGTTGATAATGATAAAATATTTTAACACCAAGAAAATAAGGATCATTACATGCAAGTGTGTGCATACATAGAATTCAAAGAGAAAAAATATATCTTAGATAATCTTTTACTAAAATTTAACATATAAAAAATAAAAAAATGCAAAGCAATCAAATAAGTAAACAAACCTATTGTAACACCCCGTATTCAAGTACGTGTATTGGTGTGTTCAAGTACGTGTATTGATCTTATTTATATGAAATTAATTATTTTTATTTTATTTATACCAAAATTTGCCCGTCGATGGTTTCATGCGAAGGTTATTGAATAAGCTTTCCAACGATATAAAGATTTCCAAAAACGAATAGGCTTCGGATATAATCGAGCACGTTCGAAACTATAAAATAGTGGCCGTGATATTTGGGAATAGTAAATGTGCAGGAAAATTTCCTGCACACAAACTACTGAGGCCAGCCAAATTTTTGGGTCAACTTCGAATGATCATAACTCCCTTAATATAATAAACTGAGAGAGTTATGACCTATGAAAAGAAATATCTTTGAGTTTTCTTTCCAATGCAATTGGTTTCATCCAAATCCAACGTTTGAGTAAGGAGTTATACTCGTTTTACTTCAGCCTATCAAAACAGATTTTTAGGGTCAACTTCAAACGACCATAACTCCTTGTACAGGATGAACTGGGTGTCCTTCTTTATATTAAATGAAAGCCCTTTGAATTATCCTTCCAACAATACCAATTTAACCCAAATCTGATATCGGAGCAAAAAGTTATGGTCGATCTACTTTAGCTTATCAAAACAGTCCACCAAAGGATAGATTTGACATTATTTAAATTTTAAAGGCATTTTGGTCATTTCCTATTATATTATGGACAGTAATATGTGTATATATACATGTATATGAGTTCAAAAACTCATTTTCATCATCAATCATTGAGGAAGAACAAACCCTAGCCAAATTTGACCTTTAAATTACTTTTGATTCAACCGTAGAAATTCCAAAGTAATCTGATAACTGTGTTTGTCATCTCGAGAGCTTCGAACGGCACCTATTATTTGTGCAAACAGGATTGCATAATCAAGAGGTGAATTCTAAGGTATTGTTTTCCTTTGTCTTTTCCATATGTATATGTGTGATAGAGGATTATATGTATTGGTTGTTATTGAAAGGTGATGGAAATAGGGTTATGGACTATTTTGCATAGTTTAGTTGTATTGAATTGTGGAAGGTGGATATGGTAATTGAGTTATGGAAGGTGGATATGGTAATTGAGTAATGAAAGGTGGATATAGTGATATACTATTAAATTGATGATTATTTATGTCTATGGCTCAATTTGGTTTAATGGATTGGTTGGAAGGATAAATGAATCCAAACTTGATATTGGAGGATGTTGTATGAATATGCATGGCATGTGAATGTAATTGGAGTATAAGAGGGTTAAAGTGACACCCTTTATGGTGTAATTAAGGCTTACTACTTAACCACTAGTTTGGTGAATTCAAATAATTGAATTGTGACGTTTGGTTGCTAATACTAGATTGCTATATATGTTCATTGTAGATAAGTAATCCAAAAAGATGGGAAGTCCATTTGGGACTAGTATTAAAGGTTGACAGTCAGGTATGTAAAGCATACTCCATACCATATCTTTGGCATAAAAGTGAACAATTGTTCTATTAAGAAAGTTTCCAAAGTTATTCAGTAACATGTGATCCATAATGGTTTTGTATGATGTCCTACGTTACCAATGAACTTTTTTCCAACCTACAAGATGTCAAGACATTCCAATACTTGTTTTCCAAATCTTACATGTTTAATTCACTAATGAATTTCAGAAGGTATCCGGTTACTCAAACAAGATCCATGTGCTATTAATGACTCCAAAATATTTCATTGATATACCAATAAGTTCCTACTTCATTGTTATGGCATTGATGACTCCAAAATACTTCATTGATGCGCCAATGAGTTCTTAGTTCATTGTTATTGCATTGATGGTCTATTTATATGTCTCTTATTGATGTATCATTGTTTCAAAGTATCAAAAATATGGTGGCGACCGAAATAACAATCTCAAAGATTAATTGAACTAAATGATGGAAGTTGTCTCTTACCAGGTGGTATCCCGGGGGCATAAGCCTATCATGGGTCAATCCCTATTTATGTGTTTATAGGTGGTATCCCAGGGGCATAATACTATCATGGGTCGATCCCAGTTGATATGTATTGGAGGCAGCCTAATGGTCACAGTACAATACAGTAATGATTACAAAGATGATAAGAACGAAGGTAAAGTAATTGAATAAATACAATGTACAGGATGTCACAAGTTCTAGTAAGTGTGGTCCACTCCTATTACGATTTATTCACTTATTTCTAATTTCTATTGAGCTCCTATATCATATGTGATTATCTACAACTTTACATACTCAGTACATATTTTGTACTGACGTCCCCCATGGGGGACCTGTATTTTATGCTACAGGCACAGGTACCTCAGCTCATACACCTCACAAGTAGGAGCCAGGATATCTAGCTGCTTTTGGTGAGCTCCAATTTGCTTCAGGGCTTTTCGTGTCATATCCAGTCACTTTTGGTATTGTATAGAAGTTAGTTATATGGTGGGGTGTATCCCGACCTTAGTTAAAATCTGTGTATTATCTAGAGGCTTTGTAGACCTAATGTACAATCAAGGTGGTGTTTTGTTAATAGACGTGATGGCTCTAACGGCCAAGTATTGTATATACATATATGTGTGCTTGAGCTTATACAGGTGATTATTTCCTTTTATATGCGACATGATGATATCCAAATTTTGGGTTGTCATAGAGGTATGCATGGGAAGTATAAGGTTATGAGCTGGTTCTCCCAGGCCTCCTCGGTTACGAGTGCCAGTCTGCCCCAATAGGATTTGAGGTGTGATAATAGTGGTATCAGAGTAGTTTGCCCTAGTGAGTCTACAAAGCCGTGTCTACATAGAGTCTTATTTATCGGTGTGTCGTGCACCGCATCTATATATATGAGGATATGGACATTTAGGAATTGTTTCTTTTTATTCATGTCTTAGATCGTGCGATAGAGCCTATATTGTATATGAAGTCATAGTTGACCACTGAATCCATTTGTTTCTCTTATTATAGTAATGATGCCGGTTATCAAAAGCAAGACTACCGGTAAACAAGTAGATGTGGCTGCCGAAGAGGGGACTAGTAAGTCACCCACTATACCAGCTAATCAAAGTGAGGCTCCAGCTGAGCATGCATCAGAAACTTCTTCCACTTTGAAAGAAATAAGGGGGAGGAGAACTATATCCCCAAAGCCACCTATTAATGCTGCTGATTAAGATCTTAGAAATGCAGTACAACTTTTGACTTGTATAGTTGTTGGGCAAGCTCAAGGGCAAGCCATTCCTACCACGGGTCCTAGTGGTACAGATAGGGCGGCTAGCCTTCGAACACAGGATTTTCTTAAGATGGATCCTCTCACTTTTACTGGATCAAAACTTAACGAGGACCTACAGGACTTTATTGATCAAATTCAAAGGGTCTTAGATGTTATGCAGTAACGGGTAGAGAGACAGTGAAGTTAGCGGCGTATAGATTCAAAGGGGAGGCTATATATTGGTACGAGGACTGGAAATGATCTAGGGGTATTGCTGCACCCCCAGCTACTTGGAAAGAGTTCAAAGAGGCATTTCTTGATCATTATCTTTCATTCAAGATTCGTCAGGCCCATGCAGATAAGTTTTTAAATCTTCGTCAGGGGAATATGAGCGTGAGGGAGTACAGTCTCCGATTTAATTCCTTGTCGAGATATGCTCCTAATGTTGTAGCTACTATGGATAATAGAGTTCATCAATATATGGATAGGCTGGATCCATATCTGGTTAGAGATTGTACTATTACCGCTTTGAATAAAGATATGGACATAGCGAGGATCCAAGATTTTGCATAGAAAATAGAAGATCAGAGGTAGAGGAGAAGAACACAAGAATTAGAAAGAGGATATTCCAAGAGGGACAGATCTACAGGGCATTTCATGGCATCCCAAGGAGGGTTCAGACCACAGTTTTCTGCTAGACCACCTAGGCCATTATATTCTTATTCTGTAGCTAGTGTCCCACCACAATTCCAAGGGTCCAGAGGAAATCAATTTGTACACAAAAATAAGAGTCAGAGTTTGCGGACAGTGGGGTACCAAGGGCAAGGGAATATAAGCCAATCGAGACCTCCTCGAGAGCCATGCAATAAATATGGAAGGTATCATTTGGGCACATGTCGGTTGGGGACCAATGTTTGATTTTGGTGCAGTATGTCGGGGCATATGATAAGAGAATGCCTACAAGGGGCATAGGGGGTATAGCACGACCTACGGGGTCATTTGTTGCATCATCATCATTGATGCCTTACTCAGGAAGGGGTGCACAACCAATGGGTCGTGTTAGAGGTGATAGAGGAGCCACGAGTTCTAGCGGGGCTCAAATCGTATGTATGCTCTAGTGGATCGACAGAATTTAGAGGCTTCCCCAGATGTGGTTACGGGTACATTGTCTATCTTTTTATTCGATGTATATGCCTTAATTGATCCTGGTTCTACATTATATTATGTTACTCCATTGGTTGCTGGAAAGTTTAAAAGAATACCCAAACTGTTAGGTAAGCCATTTGAAGTGTCCACACCGGTTGGGGAATCTATTATAGCTAGAAGGGTTTACCGAAACTGCAAAGTAACTGTTTGTAGTCGTGATACGATGGCTGATCTCATGGAGTTAGAAATGGTACATTTTGATGTTATAATGGGTATGGACTGGTTGGCGTCTTGTTATGCCATAATTGATTGCTGTACGAAAAAGGTATATTTCCATTTTCTAAATAAATCAGTCCTTGAATGGAAAGGTGAAATTGGCGCGCCAACAGGTAGATTTATTTCTTATTTTAAGGTAAGAAGAATGATTTCCAAGGGATACATATATCATTTAGTTAGAGTAAGGGATACAGAAGTGGAGCCACCAACTCTTCACGTTGTTCCGGTGGTAAATGAATTTTCTGATGTATTTCCTAAAGATATTCCAGGTTTGCCTCCTGAACGAGAAGTAGAGTTTGGTATTGATGTAATACCAGGCACCCAACCAATCTCCATTACTTCGTATAGAATAGCCCTAGCATAATTACGATAATTGAAAGAGCAATTGAAATATTTGCTAGAGAAGGGATTCATAAGGCCTAGTATGTCCCCCTGGGGAGCACCAGTGTTATTTGTGCATAAAAAAATGGCTCGCTGAGGATGTATATTGATTATCGGAAATTGAATAAGGTGACTATTAAGAATAAATATCCTCTCCCAAGAATTGATGATTTATTTGAGCAGTTAAAGGGCACCAAGTGCTTTTCTAAGATTGATTTGAGGTCAGGTTACCACCAAGTGAGGGTCAAAGAGAAGGATATACCTAAGACAGTTTTCCGAACACGGTATGGTCATTATGAGTTTCTAGTTATGTCATTTGGGCTAACAAATGCACCCGCATCTTTTATGGATTTGATGAATAGGGTATTTAAGCCATTCCTGGATGTATTTGTGATTGTTTTTATAGATGTTATTCTAGTTTATTCTAGATCAGAAGAGGACCATGCCAATCACATACGACGGACATTGCAGTCTCTTCGTGATTGTAAGCTTTATGCAAAGTTCTCTAAATGTGAGTTTTGGTTAAAGTCGGTGGCATTTTTTGGGTCATATTGTATCTAGTGGAGGGATAAAGGTTGATGCTTAAAAGATAGAAGCTGTGAAGAACTGGCCAAGGCCCACAACGCCGACGGAGATTCATAGTTTTCTCGGGTTGGCCGGTTATTATAGAAGGTTTGTTGAAGGCTTTTCTTCCATTTCAGCACCCTTAACCAAGCTAACCCATCAAGTATCAAAATTCCAATGAAATGATGCCTGTGAGAAGAGTTTTCAAGATTTAAAGAACAAGTTGATTTCTACACCCGCGTTGGTACTTCCAGAAAGCACCGAAGGGTATACAGTGTATTGTGATGCTTTCAGAATTGGTTTAGGATGTGTATTGATGCAGCATGGTAAGGTAATAGCATATGCCACATGAGAAAAATTATCCTACACACGATCTTGAGCTGGCAGAAGTTATTTTTGCTTTTAATATATGGCGCCACTACTTATATAGGGTTCATATTGATATATATACTGACCATAAGAACTTGCAATATATTTAATCAGAAGGATCTAAATTTAAGGCAGCGGAGATGGCTTAAACTATTAAAGAACTACGATGTTGATATCTTGTACCATCCAGGGAAAGCAAATGTGGTAGCTGATGCGTTAAGTCGTAAGGCTATGATGGCGCCTATAGAAAGGCAAGGGATAATTAAAGATCTTCACCAGTTAGCTAGTTTGGGAGTTCGCCTTCTTGAAACTCCGGATGAAGAGCTTATCGTACATAATGTTGCGGAATCTTCATTAGTAGCTGAAGTAAAAGAGAAGCAATATGCAGATCCTATTTTATAACAGCTTAAGGAGAACGTTCAGAGTGGTGCGACCAAGGCATTTGAGCTTACTCGAGAAGGAGTACTTCAATGCCAAAACCGATTATGTGTGCCGAATGTAGACGGGCTAAGAAAGAAGATTATGACAGAGGCACATTGTTCAAGGTATTCCATTAAATAAGTGCTTATATATATATATATATATATATATATATATATATATATATATATATATATATATATATAACGCTAATTCTAAAGAAATAAAGTATCAAACATACAAAAACTTCTTTATAATTTTCAATGAAAAAAATAGTTATACATGTTTCAAAAAGAACAATTAACATTCAAAAACAACATGTTGCAATAAGAAAAAATATAACGTTGAATAAGTATATGAAGTTAGTTGATAAGTTTGAAATTATAAGTTGTTATATAAATTGTCTATGGTTGAAGATTGCCTTCTTTTTCAATATGTAATTTTGTTATTTTAAATATTGACAGACACACACACACTATATGTCGAGGGCCCATGCTAGCACGGGCTCAATATATGCTATTTTTTATCTCAATTTATGTGACACAAATTTAATTTAGAAATTATTAACTGTCGTAAGTTATAATACTTTTATATAATTTTCAAATAATACATGTTACTCTCCTTGTTGAAACTTTTGCGGCATTAATAGTCAATTATATTTTTAAAATAATTTAAGTTTTTAATTATTGAGATTTATAATATTTTTTTATTATTTTAATTTAAGTGGCACTGATATGATTTGGAGAGTCAACCAAATATTTTATATCCTTAAAAAAATTTAGATTGTTAATTGTTATGATTTATAGTATTTTTCTACGTATTTTTTTTTTGAAATATATAGCATATTAAACTTTTTATTTTTAGATACTTTAAGTTGTTAACTTTTGTAATTTATAATACTTTTAATGTAATTTTCAAATAATACATATTACTCTTCTTATCTAAAATTTTGTGCAATTGATAGTCAATTATATTTTTAACTATTTCAATTTAAACGGTAATGATAATTCCGAGAGTCACCCAATATTTTATATTTTAAATTTTTTTTTTAAGTTGTTAATTATCATGATCTATAGTATTATTTACATATTTTTCTGGGATATATAACATATTATTTTTAAAAAATTATTTTAAGTTGTTAAATATTGTAATTCAATTTAAGTGCATTCATATAATTTTGACAATTAGACAAATATTTTATATAATTAAAAAATTTTAAGTTATTAATTATTATGATTTATAGGATTTTTTTTAAATATATAACAAATTAAAAAAAATAAGACAAACAAACTAAAATGGATGAAAAAATGAAGGCAAGGGAAAAGACCAATGAAGTTTTGCCAAAGCAGGCAGATTGACCTTTAAATTTTTTAAGTTGTTAATAATTGTGATTTATAATATCTTTTTACGTACTTTTTAAAAAATATATAACAAATTAAATTATTTTTAAGATATTGTAAACTGTTAATTATTGTCACACCCCTTTTTTAACTCCCAAAAGATTAGATTTTAAGATTTGAACGAAAGAGATTTTATTATCAAAGTGACAAAAGATTGAAAATTTGTTTCGAAAAGGACTTTTAACTATCAAAACTCAGAGTCGCCACTTGGCATAATCAGGTGTGCCAAGTCACCTTTGGAAATTATTTTTCAAAATTGTTTTTGACTCTTTAAAATTGGTTTACGAACAAGATTCTGGTTAAGGAATTCTGTTGACTGAGGGGAAGGTGTTAGACACCCCTCGATCCCGTAGTTCGACCACATTCACTTGGCGGAGTATATCGGCTAATTTGACCCTACGAATGTATAAACCACATAAAACACATAAAACAATCAAACAAACAAACAAAACAAACGAATCCCAAAATATAGTATACAGTCCAATTATTACAACCCGAAATGAAACAGGTACTGAAAAGTAAACCTACGCTAATCTACACTAATACCAAACTATGCTCGAATACCTTACCCAATGCTTCGGGCCTTCATCACGGGCGTCCTCCGAGTACATGATACATCGGGGCATTCCCCGGTGAATAAATACAAATGTGACCTCGGGGCATTCCCCGGTGAATAAATACAAATGTGACCTCGGGGCATTCCCCGACGAATGAATACAATCGATTCAAATTCATAAAATAAAACCATTCAACAAATATTTTAAACATTCAACAATCCAAAAGTTCTAAATTTGCCTACCCGAACCTACTATTTACCTATCCATTTCAACACATCATAATTCTATCACATTTCATATCGACAATAAATCAAAATTAATCCGAATCTACCCTGTTCGTCGATTTTTAATTTCCACTCCCCAACTTTCTTTTTATCAATCACGCCATCAAAATTATTCAAATTTGTTTCAGATACGGCCAAAATAGCATTGTCAAGCATATAATCATAAGATCAACAAAATCCAACAATCATGATCAACCCACACATAATCACAAATAATTCAACAAAATCAAGATAAAACAAAGAGAACAGGTTAAAGAAATGGACCTTCATAGAATGTTTTCGTTGATAATAAAGAAGTTCAGAAACTGAAATCCTAGAAAGGAGAACCCCAACGATGAACAGACCAAATCAGTGTCCCGAAATTACTATCCGAACAGATTTCAAACCAAGAAGAAAAGCATCAACACGAAACCCCCCTAAAAATCCAATAGAAAACTGACACCCGCATGATTCAAACTCCGATAAGCTCAGACGGAGGTGAAAAATAACAGACCAAAACAGATTCCGGTAAAGCTCGCTGTTTCCAACCAGATTCAGCTAAAAAAATAACGAAAAATAGAGGATAGTTTGGGGAATTTCAACACTTTGGTGGATTTTTAAACCTGTAATACTTGGAATAGACCAAAATAACCAATTTCGGCGACTTTTAGCATGCCTCGACATTTTTTGGCGATGCGGTTACCGAAGTAGTAATCAGACACAACCCTCCCCGCTCTCTATTTCTCAATCTCTATATCTCTCGTCTCGCTATCTCTCTCTCACTCGATTTCACTCTCTTTCTCAATGGAAATTATGTGTGTGTGCATTCTTGGTGAGGTGTGTGTATGCGAAGAAGAAGATGAATTTTTGTGTTCTCTAGTGTGGATATCTGTGTGTTTTTCGTGAATGGCAGTATTTCTCTCTATGTGATTATGTGTGTATGGATATATGTATTGTCAATGAGAAGAAGAAGATGATGATATATGGCTACTGTGATGATCTCTCCCCTTGGAGAAGATGGGTCCTCCCTTTTTTTATATCCCTTTTTTTCTATATTTTGTATCCCAAAAGCCCAAAAGCAATTTTCGTGGGGCAGCTTTTTGTGTATTCATTCCCCGGAAAAGAAAAGAAAGCCTAAGGGAGAGGTGTACTGGGGTAAGGATAAAGAGGGTGAGATGGGGTAGTTAGAATTGGATAAAATTTGTTAAGGTTTGGTTGAGAATTGGTTATTATTTTTGTATTTTTATGGGGTATAATCACATGGATGAAGGTGTGTGGTAAGGTGAGCTAAAATGAATAAAATTGGACTTGGGAGGGACAAAATTAGGTGTCTACAGCATGCCCCCTTTGAATGTAAACATGAAGTATTTTCAGAAAAAGAAGTAGACAACGAGACAAAATTTTGTCCCAATCATTATTCAAAAAGAATGAAACAAAAGGAAGGAGGGAAACCAAGTCTTGACTTTGGACATCATACTCATCCCTAGTTATGAGGGAATCAAGTCACAGGTATCCCCAAGGACTGAAAGAACAGGGACTATATCGAGTTTGAGAGTCAAGAGACATTCTATCGAGGTTTCGGTCTGCAGCTCTGTCATTACATCAAAAATAATAATTACAAGTTAAAACATAAATGAAATTATAAAAGTCCTATCTATGCGGCTTCTTTTGGACTCTTGACTTGAGTTTCATCACCCTATTCTTCGGGCGGGCTCCTGACTTATCATTTCCTCAACTTGTTGCTTGGCTTTGAATTTCATCACCCTGTTCTTCAGGCGGGCTCCTGGCTTGCTATTTTTCAATCTGTTAACTCTCAATTTCTTCACTTTGTTACTTGGCTTTCAACTTCTTCACTTTGTTGCTTTGACTTTCCATTTATTTGCCCTTGTTCTTCCTGACTTGCAATTCCATCACCCTGTTCTTCAGGAAAGCTCCTGACTTTCAATTTTATCATCCTGTTCTTCAGGCGGGCTCCTGACTTACCATTTTAACACCCTGTTCAACAGGCGGGCTCTTGACTTGTAATTTTATCACGCTGTTCTTCAGGTGGGCTCCTAAACATAAAGTAAATCCCCATTTTCCAGAAGGGTCCTGAACAGAAAGTACAATCCTATTTTCCAGGAGGGTCCTGAGCAGAAAGTAAAATCCTATTTTTCAGGAGGGTCCTGAGTAGAAACTAAAGTCCCATTTCCAGGAGGGTCCTGAACAGAAACTAAAGCCCCATTTTTCAGGAAGGTCCTAAACAGAAAGTAAAGTCCTATTTTTCAGGCGGGATCCTGAACATAAAGTAATATTCCATATTTTAGGAGGCTCCTGAACAGAAAGTAAAGTTCCATTTTTCAGGAGGGTCCTGAACAGAAAGTTAAGTCCCATTTTTTAGAAGGATCCTAAACAGAAAGTAAAATCCTATTTTTCAGGAGGGACCTGAGCAGAAAGTAAAATCTCATTTTTCAGGAAAGTCCTGAACAGAAAGTAAAGTCCCATTTTTCAGGAGGATCCTAAACAGAAAGTAATATCCCATTTTCCAGGAGGGTCCTGAGGAAAAAGTAAAGTCTCATTTTTCAGGAGGGTCCTGAGCAGAAAGTAAAATCCTATTTTTCAGGAGGGTCCTGAACAGAAAGTAAAATTTCATTTTTCAGGAGGTTCCTGAAAAGAAACTAAAGTCCCATTTTTCAGGAGGGTCCTGAATAGAAAGTAAAATTCCATTTTTCAGGCGGGTTCCTGAACATTAAGTAATGTCTCATTTTTCAGGAGGGTCCTGAACAAAAAGTAAAGTCCCATTTTTCATGGGGGGTCCTAAACAGAAGGTTAATTCCCATTTTTCAGAAGGGTCCTGAACAAAAAGTAAAATCCCATTTTTCAGGACGGACCTAAGCAGAAAGTAAAATCCCATTTTTCAGGAGGCTCCTGAACAGAAAGTAAAGACCCATTTTTCAGGAGGATCCTAAACAGAAAGTAATGTCCCATTTTTCAGGAGGATCCTGAGCAGAAAGTAAAGTCCCATTTTTTAGGAGGGTCCTGAGCAGAAAGTAAAATCTCATTTTTCAGGAGGGTCATGAGCATAAAGTAAAATTCCATTTTTCAGGAGGGTCTTGAACAGAAAGTAAAGTCCCATTTTTCAGGAAAGTCCGAAACAGAAAGTAAAATCTCATTTTTCAGGAGGGTCCTGAACAGAAAGTAAAGTCCCATTTTTTAAGAGGGTCCTGAATAGAAAGTAAAATTTCATTTTTTGAGAGGGGCCTGAACAGAAAGTAAAATTTAATTTTTTGAAAGGGTCCTGAACAGAATGTAAAATCCCATTTTTCAAGAGGGGCCTGAACATAAAGTCCCATTTTTCAGGAGGGTCATGAACAGAAAGTAAAGTTCCATTTTTTAGGAGGGTCCTGAACAAAAAGTAAAGTCCCATTTTTCAGAAGGGTCCTCAGCAAAAAATAAAATCCCATTTTTCAGGAGGGTCCTGAGCAGAAAGTATAATCCCAAATTTTAGGAGGGTCCTAAACAGAAAGTAAAGTCCCATTTTTCAGGAGAGTCCTGAACAGAAAGTAAAGTCCCATTTTTCAGGAGGGTCCTGAGCAGAAAGTAAAGTCCCATTTTTTAGAAGGGTCCTAAGCAGAAAGTAAAATCTCATTTTTCAGGAGGGTTCTGAACAGAAAGTAAAGTCCCATTTTTCAGAAGGGTCTTGAGCAGAAAGTAAAATTCCAAATTTCAGGAGATTCCTGCACAGAAATAAAGTCCAATTTTTCAGGAGAGTCCTGAACAGAAAGTAAAGTCCCATTTTTCAGGAGGGTCCTGAGCAGAAAGTAAAGTCCTATTTTTCAGGAGGGTCCTGAACAGAAAGTACAGTCCCATTTTTCAGGAGGGTCCTGAACAGAAAGTAAAGTCCCATTTTTCAGGAGGGTCCTGAGCAGAAAGTAAAGTCCCATTTTTCAGAAGGGTCCTAAGCAGAAAGTAAAATCCCATTTTTCAGGAGGGTCCTGAACAGAAAGTAAAGTCCCATTTTTCAGGAGGGTCTTGAGCAGAAAGTAAGATTCCAAATTTCATAAGATTCCTGAACAGAAATAAAGTCTCATTTTTCAGGAGAGTCCTGAACAGAAAGTAAAGTCCCATTTTTCAGGAGGGTCCTGAGCAGAAAGTAAAGTCCTATTTTTCAGGAGGGTCCTGAACAGAAAGTACAGTCCCATTTTTCATGAGGGTCCTGAACAGAAAGTAAAGTCCCATTTTTTTGGGAGGGTCCTGAACAAAAAGTAAAATCCCATTTTTCAGGACGGTCCTGAACAGAAAGTAAATTCCCTTTTTCAGGAGGGTACTGAGCAAAAAATAAAATCCCATTTTTCAGGAGGGTCCTGAACAAAAAGTAAAGTCTCATTTTTCAGGATGGTACTGAATAGAAAGTAAAATCCTATGGATGTTCTTTTCGAATGGTAGCTGAATTAAGTGAAGCGAATTTGCCCCTGTTTTAACAAAGAAAATTTGTCAGTTAAAAATATAGTGGTGGCTTGTAGTACCTGGCTATCCCGACACCTGCTCCAGTGTCCATTCCCTTTATTTTATTTCAGATTGCTGGCACTTGCCCCTACTTTGTCGCGTTATTGACCCAAACTCAGATTATTAAGAGTGACTTGAAATAAACACAGTACCTCTGCTTTGTCATGCTTATCAGATAAACCCTTTAAACCTCGGTATTTTTATGAGTTCCTAAATTTGCCTATTGATAAAGTTTTCTGCATGCCTTTTTTGGCTCACAATCATGTCTATTTCATGCACTGGCCTTTCTGTCTTGCTTTGTGCAATTGAAGAAGTTGGTAGCCTGTTTTGAAATATTTTCTCACTTGTTTGACATGGACTTGACTCAAAAACACGCGAAAAATGCTAATAATTTTTTTTTTGGATAACTAACTCAAGAAAATTAAAATATAACTAAAGAGAAGAAAAAACGACAATGAATGCCCCCATTGAAAAAGATGAAAGAAAAGTTTATCTGAAAATGACAGTCAACTTTAATGATTATGACGTGCATATCAGATTAAACTGCCTGATCTATCTATCCAAAACTTTCTACCAATTGTTGTTGAGTTAATGACCTCGAAATTGAGTTGCTTCCTTGGGTCAATTGCATTCAGAGACCTAATTCGGCTAGTGACACCTTGAAGGGTTTTCACCAACAAGCCTCTCTCATTTTCTTTCTCTCAGCTCACTATTACCTTATGGTATCCATGAGGTTTTTTCACCAATGAGATTCTCTAATTTTTATTTCTCTCAACTCACAGTCGTCTTACGGTGCCCATGAGGGTTTTCACCGATAAGACTCTCTCATTTTATCTCTCTCAACTTACTATCATCTTACGGTACCCGTGAGGGTTTTCACAGATAAGACTCTCATTTTCATTTCTCTCTTAATTTTTTATGTTGAAGAAGACAAGTAGTTCCCAAAATGCATCATCACATCCATTGCATACTTAGCCTTAGCATTTTTAAAGATTGATCTGAAGGTCTTTCTTTGGTTGTAACTTGGCTTTTGGATAGGGTTAGAAAGAAATAATGTCATGGGGCCAAACGACACTTGAAGTGGGGTGGGACTTACAACTTTTGGAATCGACTCAAACAATGAGGATTAACTCATGCCCTAATTTCTTTTAACCGGGCAATTCTAAATTATTTATTTGGTTGGACCGAGCCCAGAGTAGGGCAGCCTACATATCTCACCCCCGAGAGAGGAGAATCAGGTCACGCGTAGTTCTGGCAGCTTGTTTTGCATGATTTAGACTTTTGATTCTTTTTCTTTTATTGACACTCTTTGGATTTTTTCTGACTCTATTTGTATTGACACTTTTCTTCTTTTTTTTCCTTTTTGACATTTTTTCTTTTTTTTCTTTTTTTTGAAATTTTTCTGACTTTATTGTTTGCTCTTCAATTTCTTTTGAGCTTTGCTGACTCTATCTTGATTCCAAAAGAGGGGTATGAAAGAAAATAGGACTAAAGCTCAAATGGGGTAAACATAGGATGACATGATCTTTGGATAGCAGAATGAAATGCCTTCATCATATCAATCCTTGAAAATGCAAGTACATATCATGCAATACGAAAGTGAGAGATGAAGATCATTTGTGATATTTTTTAAGCATTAACTTTAACTGAGTTTATGCGTCACTACTCTTGCACTTTGTTCAACATATCACTCCACTTTTGTTGTACATTCCTCACATCGAATGACTCATGCTTTAGTGGAGTTGATTTTTCTGTCCCTCGGGATCATACATCCACTATGTGACCTAATTGAGCAATGTTTTTCAATCGATGACCAAGTTATTCTTGTGATTCTCAAAATAATTGCCTTAATTTTCAAAGAAGGCTTGAACTTGTCACCAAATGTCTCAGCACTCTACCTATTTTCTCAGATGCTCTCCTTTTTCTAACTTTAACCCTCTGATTCAATGTTTATGCTTAAATAAAATTTTAAGATCTGGCTGAAAATTCTTCTAGCATGTCATATCACTAGAATTAACCTAAAATGTACTCTGTAAAGAAAACAAACAAACAACACATATTTAAAACACAAAGAAAAAAAGGACAATTCATTTAATTAAAATAAAAGATAGAAGGGTTTAAACATAACGACAAATGGACAAAACAAGATAGATCCCGAACTACAACCCTGAAATAATTCGAATAACAAAAAATAAAAAAAAACTACCAGACTTCTTTCTATTAGGGAGAAGGGTGACTTCTCAATTGCTCAGCCTGACATCTTAGCCACTGGTTTGCATATCAGCATGACTAGAGTTTTCTTCACTGTCAATGTTCTGCACCATAATCAATTTGTCTTGAATCATCTTTTTAATTTCTCTTTTCAAAGCACGACTATCTTCAATACTGTGACCTCGAACATCAGAATGATATGCACATCGTACATTCGGATTAAAACTTCTTAAATGTAGGTCAGGAGTATACCCAAGGAGAGGAGTGATTATGCCTCGTTATACCAATCTCTGAAATAAACTGACATACGACTCTCCAATTGGTGTAAAACTATCCCTCAATTTCTGCCTTATTTCATTGTTTAACTTGGATCGAACATCGGCCCTAGAAGGGCTTTGGTATGTTTGTGGAATTGGAGGATGACTTTGAAGAGTTGATGCGTGCCATTGTGGGTAAGGAGGGAGTTGAACATATAGTTATGTGCATTATACTAGATATGGAGGTGGGGAAACAGAGTATAATGGATTTTGGGAGTGATTATGGAGAGCTTGGGTATGAACTTGGGCTTGAGACTGACGACAATGACGACGTCGTCTTCTTGGATATACCCGTTCTCCAACTACAATAGCAGTGTTATGTTTCTCATTTTTCTTCCCTACAGGTTCCCTTAATTGATTGCAATATTGTCCCAAATGTTTCACGGATTCCTCATGCCCATCTTGCTCCTCAAATTTCGATATCTCAAAGATTAGAGGAAGGTTAGCACTTGAAGGCATACCCCAGTCTTTGTATGAAACATCTTTTTTACCCGCAGGTCCTAGAGAATTTTTTATAGCACTTTCTACACTCTTCATTTTTTCAATCATTTTCTCCGACTCTTCTGGCACACTGGACTTCTTGTTAAGAAATTTTGGTGATCCAATTAACTTAAAAGCAGGCTCAGGAGTATAACAATGATCACCAAGAGTATTGAATATAGGTTCACTAGCAGCATGGGGACGCATAACCGTTGGGCGAGCCAGTGTAGAAGTCCCAGTAGAGGATTGAGCAACAAGATCACAGGTGACATGTGGTGTTGTGAATGTAGTAGGCTTATGCTGAGGAGCTAGAGGAAAAGTGGTGGAAATGTTGAGATGCTTTTGGCTTGGAATAAATTCTGAGTCATGTTGTGGTGCATCAATAACAGTAGAAAACTGAATTTGAGATTTTGGTAAAAAAAACTCAAGGTATTTATAAGATCAATAAAGGAAAATGGAGGAGGAGGCAACCCACTGGACCAAGCTCGATGCATTTTTGTCATTTGTTGTCTTAGTCTCCTAATCTCTTGCTTCAAACTTTCATTTTCCTGATTCTTTGTTTGATCCATGATGTCACTCTCTATATCTTTGTTGGACACAACTAACCCTTTGGATTTGGTGTGATATGAAGGACCAGCCAGAATGCTACAAACCAACCACCTTAAACTGACTCAACAAAAAACAACAAATGTGTTAAAGTTCAACACTTTTTCAAAACCTCTTTTTCCTTCTTTTTTTTTTTAAAAAAAAAAAAAGATCACCAAACCCAAGAAGGGCGCCTACGTATCTCACTCTCGAAGGAGGAGAATTAGGTGTGCGTAGTTCGTGAAGTCTTGCCAAAATGGCCAATTGAACTCTTTGTTTTCTTTCTTTTTTTCTAGAAACTTTAAAAAGAAAAGGAAATAACAAATTGTCAACAGAATTAACGAAAATCTTTTTGCATTTTTTCAGCTTTAACATCCCTATACAAAATGAAATCTATGATTACCAAATAAAATCTTTTTGGGTTTTCAGTTTTGAATTTATACGAAAATGAAACTTCAAACTATTAAAGAAAAATCTTTTTTTGCAGTTTTCTTTTAAAGAAATATATGATATCTACTCTAATAAAGAGTGAAGAAAATCTTTTTTTGAGTTTTTCAAATAAGATCCCCGAACCAGCAATAGGTTGCCTACTATCTCACTCTCGAGAGAGGAGAATCAGGGGTGCGTAGTTCGTCCAGATTGGACAATTAGGAATTAAAGAACAAACTAAGACTTGAGAGACACGACCACAAATAGACGAGGAAAATGACAATAAAATCTTTTTGAAATTTTTGAATTATGAATGCATGCTAAATAAGACAAAGTAAAATCTTTTGATGTTTTTTATTTTTGAAAAATGAGTTCAAAAGGTAAAAAAATCTTTTTGAATTTTGAATTGTGGAAAACAAAAGTCATAAAGAACTCTAAAAACTACAAAACTCTCTTTTATTCTTTTCGACTCACTTTTTTTTCACTTTCTTTCAACATTTCTTGCCTACGCACTTTACTTCCAACACATGCTTTCCCCAAATCAGTCCGTCAAATGACCACGTTACCCTCAAAGATACAACATTTAGCACGAAGGGGTGCTCTAGAGATGAGTCACCTACAAAGGGCCACGTGAATCCCTCTAGGTCTCAATATGATGCAGATAAGCATGACCTAAAAGCTAACCTACGCTGGGGTCCACTAACAAGGCTATTCGGGGGAGCGTATGGTCAATAGTGGATTGCTTTAGCTGTCCACTTACTCCATACAACCCAACGGCTCCTCCTCCTAAAATAAGGGTGACTCAACTATAGGTCGTGTACACACGTGTACTACGGACTTGTTGCAGAAAAAATGACTCGGGTTATGCACATGATGTCAGATATAAAGCGGTAACACCTAAAATAAAAACTGTAAACAAAGAGCACGTAGGCACTTAATAATGATAAACAATTACACAAAACAACACAAACAAAATGTCTATACACCTATAGTGCCAAACTAAGCCGATATAACTCCAAAATAAGCTTGAATTCTAAAGAATCCCCAGCAGAGTCGACAGAGCTGTCACACCCCTTTTTTAACTCCCAAAAGACTATTATAACTTATACCTCACACCAAACAACCATTTAAAGAGACAAACTAACCAATCGTGGTTGGTGTTGAACGTCTTATTTAAATCTTAGCCTCTTTGACATTTCTTCTTTTACAAAAAGAAAATGTAATTTTGTCCCGAGAACGCCTTTTTTTCGTGTCTTTTTACTTTAGTTTATTATGCTTAAAATTCTTTACATTGCCAAGTGGTAGCTACTGACAAATTTTTTATATTACCAAATCTATTCATCGAGTATTAATTAATTAACATTGCTGAAATAAAGAGAGAATATTGAAATCTTGATGGACTTAAATATGATTTTAATCTAAAAATTAAGAAAATAAAAAGGTAAAAAATCCACTTTATCACCTGAAACTATAAAAATTAAAATATTTTATGTTGTACAATTTCATGTCCAAATAATTCAGAAGTAAATAATAGTTGCACATCAAACAATATTTTAATTTAAACATTACAAATCACTTAAATTTAAGCTACTACATGTCAGAGTTTTTGCCCTGATTTTCTTACCAAATTTTTAAAAAAAAAATGTTAGAAGGAAAATAAAAGTAATACCATAATTATTTTTATTTTTTCTGAAAGAAAAATATAAAACTTTTTCATATTTGACAAATCTCTTTTTAAAAGGAAAAATTTTGAAACTCTATAAATAGAAGACCCTCTATTCTCATATCATAATACAATAGCATCCATAATGTAGACATCAAAGAGTTGTTTAGAGAGAAATTTCTCCTAATAGGTTTTAACTTTTTTTTAAATATGATTTTAATATGTAGGTCGTTTGACCAAACCATATTAATATATATATGTTTATAGTATATTTTTCTTTGTCATCTAAATTACCGTCCTATGGTTTGCAAAATTTAAGCTTCCGTATGACGCTCTCTCGATTTCGAACCCAACAAATGGTATCAGAGCTTACGGTTCAAAGGTCCAAAAGTTTGGTGAAACAAGATTAAATAGGTTCAAACCAGTTTCAAATCAAGATGCAACCAGTTTGGCAATAATGACGATTTTATGTAACTACATGTGGAGACAATTGTCAATCATATTTCAATAATCTTGCTGTTACATATTTGAAAATAAAGCTCATTTTTAACCATGTAAAGGGCTCATATTTTTTTAACTTGAAAGGGCTCATATATTTTTAACCCAAAAGTTTCGTTTTTAAGCATGCCAAGTAACAGTGATGAAGAGTATATGAAGAACAAAGATCAAAGATGTGAAGAAGGCGGATCAAGTGAAGAAAACCAAGCAAAAAGGGGGAGATTTGTCAGAGTTTTTACCATGATTTTTTTACAAATTTAAATTTTATTTTGGTTAGAAGGAAAATAAAAGTAATACCATAATTACTTTTACTTTTACTGAAAGTAAAATATAAAACTTTTTCATATTTGACAAACCTCTTTTTAAGAGGAAATATTTTGAAACTCTATAAATAAAAGACATTCTATTCTCAGATCATAACACAATAGCATCCACAATATAGTCATCAAAGAGTCTTGTTTAGAGAGAGATTTCTCCTAATAGGTTTTAAGTTTTTTTTTTTAATATTATTTTATTATGTAGGTCGTTTGACCAAATCATATTAATATATATATATATATATATATATATATATATATATATATATATATATATATATATATATATATATATATATATATATATATATATATATATATATATATATTTATAGTATATTTTTCTTTGTCATCTGAATTACTGTCTTATGGTTTGCAAACTTTAATCTTCCGCATGACGCCCTCTCGATTTCGAATCCAACACTACAAGCTATATGTATAAAATATTCAAGCCGAATGAATATACTCTCAAAATGATCTTCATGATCTGATTTCTTCCTTCAGCTTCTCTGTCAAGAATTAATAACTTATGTCAATGCTTCAAAGAATAGATCACTTTATGTACATAATTCAATCACAATTTCACACAAAATAATTGAAAACAAATATAGGATAATATATTTAAACAACTAATACTCTACCGTGAAAAAAAAAAAAAAAAAAAACTAATACTCTGTCACACAGAGATGGCAAAACCAACAAAAAAAAATAATCAAAATTACACTTTTAGGCATAAGATCAAAATTGTAAGACTGAAATATTGTAGCAACAATAAATGAAAAATTTGAGGAAATACAACTGCTATAGAAGAAGATAAAAGAACATGAACATTGATATGCAGTAATTATTCATTTTAATTGGAGATTCCATAACTAACACATGAACCTAAAACAACATGGGAAAGGTAGCTTTACTTACTTATCTTGAGAGGCAGAGAGCTTATTTTCGATAGATCTTCGAATCAAGAAAAAACACACCGAAAAAAGAAATTATGAAAGTAAAGATATCATGGTAAAACACTACAGAAAACATGATAACACATTTTAAATAATTTTTTTTAAATAGAAGAAACATGGGTATTCAAAAGTAATGAATAATCACTTTTTTGGCATGAAAAATAAATTACAAAGTCCAAAAAATTGAGAAAAAAGAAAAATAATAATCCTGACCTCATTACGCGCCAGTTCATCAGATTAATGTGTTTACAACATACATAACTTTTTAATAAAAGTTTAAACAAATTCAACAAAAAAATGTTTTCATGCATTTTCACCTAACACAAATAACTTTTTTGCATAGTTTTGTGAGAAGAAAGCAAAAAAATGTAATAATAAATACCTGTGGATTTTTATTTGTTGGTGTTGTACTTCTTGAAATAGTCCCTACAATACTCACTACTACAAAAAAAAAGAAGGAAAAAATCGACCACGAAAATCAATCACAAGTGGTCAATTTTCTCAAATTTTTTATCACAAAATTGACCAAAATTTGTGATGGGTAAAGTAGTGATAGTTTTTTAAAAACCGACTAGAAGTGCTCGATTTTTTCATTAAAAAAATATATATATTTTTAAAATTTATTATTATTTAATTAAATTCGACCATTTTTTATTAAATTAATTAATTAATTTTAATATTAAACCGACCACAAGTGGTCGATTTTATAATAAATAAATTAATTAATTTAATAAAAACTTACCACTTGTGGTCGTTTTATTTAAAATTAATTAATTAATTAATTTATAAAAAAATATTAAATTAATTAATTAATCTATAAAAATTGACCATTTGTGGTCGGTTTTTTGTAAAAAAAAATTCAGAAAAAATCGACCACATATGGTTGACTTTTTTGATAATTTAAAAAATATATATTGAAAAATTCCAAAATACAAACATTAAAAATTAAATTATTTACAATACAGTCCAATAATCATCTTCAAACATTAAAAATCAAATCAAACTACTTACAATACAGCGCACCAATCATTTAATATACAATCAACCAAACACCATAAGCATACAAACATTAAAAATCAAATTATTTACAAAATTTATCAGAGGTTCCAAATCCAAACTATAAAACATACAAATGACTAAAAACTACAACTCACCATCCGCATCTTCATTCTCAGCCTCACCCATTCTATTATCAATATTTCGTTGATATATCCAGCTATAATCAGGTTTCATCTACACAATCAATCGCATTCAAGTAATTAGTTAAAGTCACAAAGTTCATATTTCAAATACCTATACCTAAATATTTTCAAGTCACTAATTCACTTCACAAGTTACCAAACTAAACTTAATTCGAAATAAAAAGTTCACGTTTCAAGTACCTACACTTAAACATTTTGAAGTAACTAATTCACTTATCAAGTGACCACACTTTACTAAAATCAAAACGCAAGTTCACATTTCAAGTACCTAAATTCAAAACAAAAGTCACTAATCCATAATTCAAGTACCTAAATATTTCCAAGTTACCAACCTAACCTAAGTTCAAAATGAAAAGTTCACATTTCAAGTACCTACACCTAAACATTTCAAGTCACTAATTCACTTCATAAGTTACCAAACTAAACTAAATTTAAAATGAAAAGTTCACATTTCAAGTACCTACACCTAAACATTTTCAAGTCACTTCACAAGTTACCAAACTATACTAAATTCAAAATGAAAAGCTCACATTTCAAGTACCTACACTTAAAACATTTTAAAGTCACTAACTCACTTCTCAAGTGACCACACTTAACTATATTCAAAACACAAGTCCACCTTTCAAGTAACTACACTTAAATATTTTCGACTCACTAGTGCATTTCTCAAGTGACCACACTTAACTAAATTCAAAACACAAGTTCACCTTTCAAGTAACTACACTTAAACATTTTCGACTCACTAATGCACTTCTCAAGTGACCACACTTAACTAAATTCAAAACACAAGTTCACATTTCAAGTAACTAAATTCAAAACACAAGTTCACATTTCAAGTATCTACACTTAAATATTTTAAAGTCACTAACTCACTTCTCAAGTGACCACACTTAACTATATTCAAAACATAAGTTCAACTTTCAAGTAACTACACTTAAATATATTCAACTCACTAATGCACTTCGCAAGTGATCACACTTAACTATATTCAAAACATAAGTACACATTTCAAATACCTACACTTAAACATTTTCGACTCACTAACTCACTTCTCAAGTGACTACACTTAACTAAATTCAAAACACAAATCCACATTTCAAGTACCTCCACTTAAACATTTTCGACTCACTAACTCACTTCTCTAGTGACCACACTTAACTATATTCAAAATACAAGTCCACAATTGAAGTACCTACACTTAAACATTTTCGACACAGTAACTCACTTCTCTAGTGACCACACTTAACTATATTCAAAACACAAGTCCACCTTTCAAGTAACTACACTTAAACATTTTTGACTCACTAATTCACTTTAGTAAATTCAAAACACAAATTCACCTTTCAACTACCTAAGCTTAAACATTTTTGAGTCACTAATTCACTGCTCAAGTAGCCACACTTTAGTAAATTCAATTGACAAGTTCACATTTCAAGTACCTAAACTTAAAATATTTTCAAGTCACTAATTGAATACTCAAGTGATCACACTTTAGTAAATTCAATTGAGATGAGATGCACTAGAGGAAAAAGAAATATTCTAAGAAAATAAGATGTTTAACACACTAATAATGTACCTCAGACTGAAAGATAATTGCCACAAAGTTGATTGAACATTAAAAAGGTAAATATAGCATTGACCTCCCAACCAGCAAGCAGAGAACTTGTTCCTGAAATGGCCAAGTAAACTGAAATATGTCCACTTTCATTATCACGTGTGTTTCCATTAGGATAAATGATCATTTTCCTGTATCACATCGATAAATATATTCAATATTATGATTCAGATCATTTAGGAAAAACTTTGTTTAAAATGATCCACTATGTAGTGTCTTTAATTACACAAAAAATGTCCATAATTCCTTAATTAAGATATATACAACAGGCCACAATTTAGTCCTATTTTAATGACATAATTTGACTGGCCGGGCAGATGACAAAAATAGTGTGAATGACATGATTCAAGAAAGGAGATTTAGTATATTGACTTTAATTTCTGCACAGAATAACAAGACAAGAAAAGGTAAAGAGTAATCACTTTATTAAGCATACTTCAATAGAAAAATAATGCATTAGTGAGGATTGAGATATGTCTTACTATTTATAGCCACCAGGTGTGGGAGGCGCCGGAGGCGGCTGGCGAGAGGAGATTCGCCGGTCAGTGGTGGAGCGGAGGCTGGTTCGTCCGGTGACGGAGGTTGGCGGCGCTGAAGACGAAGAGCCCTCGACGGGCAGCGGCGCGTGGTTGGTCGTCGTTTGGTGGTTGCATGGAGATGATGGTGGCGACGACTGAGCAGCAGCGCCGCTGCCATTAATGGTGAAGAGGTCTTAGAGAGAGAGAAGTATAGAGAGAGGGAGGAGGTAGATGAAATGAGGAGATTAGGGTTAAGTTTAGGGAAATTTTTATTCAAAAGGAAAGAATAGGCTCCTTTGACCTCAGCCGTCAGATTAGTTTTTGATCGACGGTTGAGATCTAGAGGTTGAGAATTTAATTAGGATTTGACTAAAATTTAAAAATTGAATCACAAATTGACTATGATTGTAATAAATTGGCTACAATTGTAATGAATTGAATAAAATAGACTAAAATTGTAAGAACTTGAATAAAATTGGGTTAAAAGTTAAATAAATTGAGTCTAATTAGATAAAATTTGGTTAGAATTGTAATAAATCGGGTAAACTTAATTTAAAATTATTATGAATTGGTACAATTGAGTTAGAAAATACACAAATTTAAAACATGCCCATTATTTCAATCATAATAGATAATGTATTTTGAATAATAATTATGAATGTGCATGTTTACAAAAAATAGTAAAATGTTATATTTGAATTGATAAATATTAAAAAATGGTAAATTATCGATCACATACACCATTTTACTACCCCATGATATACATCGGTTAGTTTATCTTATGTTATTATAACTTCAACAGTATACTATATATCACCTTGATCGATCGCATGATATCAGTATATCTAATATATAACTGGATATATTTCGTTAGCTTTAATTTTAACTACATATTACGTACATCACATCCACAAGTATATTACCTTATAATATAACACTTTATTATATTCTGGTGAATTATCAGTTATATATTACATTATTATAACTGCAAATACGTACTATAAACATCAGCTTTCAAATACGTACTATATAAACATCAGTTTTCAACTTTCAAATACGTACTATAAACATCATTTTTCAGTTATCTATCTCAACGGTATGATATATATATACACACACATATTCATTATACAAAGATTATGCATGTTTAACGTCATTTAACGTATATATAAAGGAAAATATTTATTTTATATATTGAAACATAAGTAAAAGATAAAGATTACGTTTAACGTAACTTGTATATTTTATTTGATATATTTTATAGTGTCAGTTTTTTCACAAAATCTAAGATTTATTGATTTTTATTATTATTATATTGGTTATTGACTACGTGTAATCAATATAATTTTAAAAAATAATATATTAGATTATTTTTTAATAAAGTAAATATATTAGAATATATATATAATCTAATATATTATTTTTACTACTACTAATAATTAGATTACATAAAGTAAATATTAGATTATATAATTATTTTTAAAAAATAATTTTTTCTTTTTTTCTTTTTTCAATTCCAAAACCGACCACAAGTGGTTGGTTTTAAAAATTTATTTTTATTTTAATTAAAAACCGACCACATGTGGTCGATTTTTAAAAATTACTTTCTTTTTGTTTTATTTAAAAACCGACCATCTGTGGTCGGTTTATTAAAATTATTTTTTCGTTAAAAACTGATCACATGTGGTCGAATTTTTAAAATATATATTTTTTTCAAAAAAAAAAAAAAAACAACTACAAGTGGTCGTTTGTTTTAAAAAAATAATTTATAAAACCGACCACATATGGTCGGCTTTTAAAAATATTTTTTAATTATAATTTTTTAAAGATAACCGACCATAAGTGGTTGTTTTTTTTTAATTTTTATTTGTAAAATAAATAATAATTAATATAAAAATTATTGAAATGATTATTTTGATATTTTAAAATATAAAAGCGACCACATGTGGTCGCCTTTTTCTGACCACATTGAGTGGTCGATTTTTGCAATTTTTTTAGCAGTGACTATTGTCAAATGAGACGTACTAATAAACTTCAATAATACATCTCAAGAAAAAATAATTTTTTCTTACAGTTTTCGCCACATTATTGCTATCATAATGCCTCATAGTTAAATAGAACCAAGATATTACTTTAAAGAGAAAATGATTATCATAGCCAAAAGATTCTCAATTAGTAACTAGAGGAAAAAAGATTATATATAGCAGCCCACAGTTATCATCTCTTGTTAAACTTCCAGGAAAATCAACAGAGACTTGAAGCCGCCTATGGTGTTGTATTTATTTTTGTAACACTCAGTATCCATAATATGCAATTCTGTCCAAATATATATATAAAAGAAATTAGAAGTTGAATAGTCATTAACAGATCACTTGATCTTCTCACCCTAAAAACGAAAAGGAATCTATTGGATGCATGTCATTTTATGACTCTTCAGTGTGGTTATTTACTACTCCCGCCGTCCCAAATTACCCGTCCTAAATTTTTTAATTTAATTTTTTATTTTACTTATCTTTTTTCATTAATCAAGATAAGATAAATTTTTTTTCATGTTTTACCTACTTTTTCTTCAAATTAAATTATAAACATCATTTAATAGGAATAGTATGATAAACTAAGTATATTATTACTTATTTTTCTTAATCAATATGCCATCTCAATTTGGGATGAGGGGAGTATAATCCTTAATACCTTCATAATTCTTCATTATCTCTTAATTGCCCGTTGTTATTCAATTTGCAGTTATTGGAGACAATAAACTTATTGTGATTAACCTCATGTATATCTTAAAATTTTTTGTAAAAAAAATTAAGATAAAAACTCATAAAAAGAAAAAGAAAAAAAGACAAATATGAATGGAGGTTCCATAGCGGTGCCACCCACATCATCTAGTCTATGTTTTTCCTATATATACTCCCTCTATTTTAAAGTAACTAGTATACGTACCTACGCAATGAGCAGATGAAATGTTTGATATCGAATACCTCGATAAATCATATTTACCTTAAATATTTAATAATGATCTTATAAAAAAAATCAATTATCATATTATATCTCAATTATGAAATACTAAAAAAAAAAAATCTAACCTCCCCATACCCCGCCCCCTCCCTTTCATCCTTCCCCCACATCTAATCAAATCTATACGAAAAACAATCATATAATTATAAAAACAACTTTTATGTTTCATAATTTTCTAAGAATATTGTTCATAATTTAAAGATATACATTCTTAATTACCTCTCCCCCCCCCCCCCCCCCCCCCCTCCCTCCCCTCCAATTAAATCTTATATGAGCAAAAATAATATGTAATTGTAAAAAACTTTTATGTTTCATGTTTTGCTTTCTTATATTATTTACTAGGGAATCGTGTCGCGCTTCGCGCTTCGCGCTGTCATGAAAAATGTATTAATAACTGATTTTATAGTAATTGTATTTTTATTAGAACGTACTTGTGAAATTATAAAAATTTCAAATTCATATGCAGCATATATTATTATCTAAATTTTCATTCAAATTATATTTGATTAACCTTTTTTAAATATTTACATATAAAAAGATTAACCTCATTTCGTAAATGAGGTTATTGCAATTTCGAAAAGCGATATATGAGAAGCTTTTAAGAAAAAAAAAAGTAATATAAAATGTATAATGAAAGAATATAAAACACTTGATATATGAAAAAAATTTTGTTCTAACGATAAATTTAAATGTTCGTCAAATAAAAAGTTTATACTTAATAGATTTATCTAAGATAATATCTTTGGAAATTACCTCATTATAGGATAGGAAGAACAACTTTAACTCTTCATTCTCTTCATTTTCAGTAATGTCATTCCCAAAAATCAATAAAATATAAAAATATGCAAACTATTATCTTAGACTGTATATTTGAAAATTGCCTCACGATATGATAGGAAGAACAATTTCAAATCTTCATTTTTAATATCATATTTTCAAAAATCAATGATATATATATAGCTAGTGCTAAAAAATTTGGGGTGACACACAGAAATTTTATCTGGCAGTTTTTCTATTTAGATAAGCAAAGGTCATTATCATTAATTTAGTCATTTAATAATCACTAATTATTTATTATATAAGAAAATAATATTTTATTTTTATTATTTTCTTCTTTTAGTTACTCCCACCATTTTTTCTTCTTGTGTTTAATAGTTCACACTTCAATTTAAATATTTATAAATTTATGCCGCATCTATTGATATGATAGATTATGCAGAAAATTAAATATACTCATTTTTTACTACGAAATATTTATTTCTGTTTCTAGAATTTTTTCTTTTTGCCTTCTTTTCTTATTTTTCTCTTTTGTAAGTTTCATTTTTCTCATGCTCATTAGCATTATTTATTTCTTGTTTCTTAAAGTCCCTTTCTTTTCTATATTTAATTTGCTTTTGTTTTCTCTTTCTAAGGTGCATTCTTGTCATATTTATTTATCTTTCTCCTATTTTTCATTTCACTCCATCAAATTTTATCGTGCTTTATATTTAAGTTTGATATTTTCAATAATTAACATGAAGTAGCTTCATGCATGAATTACGTGGTCAAGGGAGATGTAAGATATAGAAGCAAAAGTAAATGCGGTGTTGCGATATTAGAAAGAGAGGTTGGTCATTAAAACTTAAGAGAGTTACAGTAACATTGCATTTATACTTTACATAATAAAACGTGCACAAAAGAAAAAAAATAAAGAAAAACACAATGAATATGATAGGACAACACTTATTCATGACACATTGCAACTATTAAATTTTCATTTCAAAAGATGTAAAAAGATAAAGATGAGAAAAAAATACATGTTATTACAGCTGTTTTATTCAGTCATACCAGATTATAATTGTAAAATTATTTTCGATACGATTTCATTCATTATGAATATTATATTTAATTTTTTTCTGAAAGAAAGCGTTCAAAGTAATTAAAAAGGTGAGGAAAAAAAGATAATGATGTTTTTTGATCAAGAAAAGTGTCATAATTTTTTTATTATTATTTCTATACTATGTTTCAAATATAGAGTTTGGATAAAAGAACAAAGAGTAAGAAATTATATATGAAAGAAAAAAAGAACAAACTAATAAAAAATAACAAAGTTCACTTAGCAAAATCATTTGCCTCTAACAAGTGAAAAACTCACAGGGGACATATAAAATTCAATCTATTAAAGAATACATAAATAAATTATTAAAATACATTTAATAAATAAATATTAGGGAGGGAAAGCAAATGTTGGCAGATAGTTATGATTTTTATTACAATAATGTAGCAATAAATTAAAAAGAAAAGAGAAAAATAAATATTATGCTTGATTAAGAAGATGTTCCAAGCCACATTGATAAGAGAAAAAAAAATGAGAAAAATAATAAATATGATCCTTAATAATGAATATTCCTCGTATTTTAAGAATCATAACTTACAAGAAACGCATACAAAAGAAACAAAATAAAGAACTTTAAAGTTCTAACAATTGAATTATTACACTAAATTAAATTAAATCGAAGATGCTGGAAAAAAGAGAGAGAAGGAAAACAACTTCTTGAGAGTGGAATCTATAACTTTCAATGTGTTGATTTGAAATATGATTTCTAGAATCGAAAGATATTTACAATGTTTCGGACATTGCAAAAAGTCTTCAATATGATGAATGAAACTTACAATTTTTTCTTGAAACTATATCTATTTTCTTGATGCTGAAAACGACTATATGAGCATATGTATGAAAAAGTGCAATTGCTTTCACCATTAATCTCAGCACAATAATTTTATTTCTTAAGATTTGAAGAAAATAAAAATGAGTATCCATCAAATCCATATTAGATTGTTATTTATAGAATGATTAGACTATAAAAATTAAATAGAAGGGAGGTGAGAAGACATATTATTTAAGTAGGAAATGTAAAAGATTGAAGGATTTTTTGTAACCCATGAGATATAATTAGATGTGTTAAATATAATTATGACAGAATTTTACTATACTTATTTAAATTAATTAAATAATAAAAAAGAGAAAAAAAATTTAAAAAAGGAGAAAAAAAATGAGAATGGAGGCCTCTAAGACATGCCACATAGGACTGTCTAAGAATCTCCTCTCTCTCTCTCTCTCTCTCTCTCTCTCTCTCTCTCTCTATATATATATATATATATATATATATATATATATATAGATCAACTTCAATAACTAACTACACTTTTTTATAAAAAGATTTTATCTTTCAATTTCGTTTCAGAAATAATTAATTGTGTCAATTACAGAACCTCTAATTTCAAAATTTAAATTTCACTACTCTCAATTTAATAAACAAAGCACATACAATTTATTATTTTTAAAAATTTTCAAATAAAGTTTAGTTGTTCATAACTTTTTCATTGTTTGATTTTATCATTAATATTTTAAAGTATTTTAGTTATATGTATGTTATATCTTCTAAATAATTTTGATTAAAATCACTCATACCACTCTCAAAATCATTCATCTCCCTCACCCCCCAACCCCAACCCCAATCCATTTTTTTTTATTTTAACTTTTAACTTTTTATTTCTTACCCTACCCAATCCCCTACCCCCAACTCACTCTCGCGGCTTCCCCAACAGCTAAAAATTATTTTATTTTATTTTTTTTTAAAAAAAGAAAGCTTTTTTTAAACATCACCCACATACCCACACCCACACATCCACGCCGATAATTTTTTTAAAAATGTTTTTTCTAACCCCCAAAAAAGTTTAAACCCTTTATTTTATATTTTTTAAGATTTTTTTTTCTACCCCCATTCCAACTAAACCTACATTCACCCCCTATCCCCCCCCCCCCCACACACAATACCCACCTAGACCACCCCCTTTATGCCCACCTATCTCAATTAACTCCGATCATATTCTTTTCTTTGTCACTATTAATTTTTATTTTTTAGTATTAGAATACATATATGTTTTTAGAAAAAAATATTATTTGCGTCGTGAATAAAAAAAATAAGTAAGAAACAAAACAATTAGTTTTCTTAAAAAATATTTTTCATGAAAATTATATTTCTCCATACTAAACACACCCATAAAACCATTAATAAATTCAATGATAAAAGATAAAAATAATGATACAAAAAATCTTGATTACATTTTTTTTGGTAAATAGGAAATATTATATATAAATGATAGTACTTTTGTGACAATAATATTTATCAAACCCCAAAAATTAAAAAATCAATAGTACTATTTTGTAAAAGCAAAAACATGTTTGTTTTGTAACTTGAAATGATCAAGATCCATGAATTTAAAAAGTATAAATAGTTAAAAGTACGATATACATTTATTATACAAAATATTATTTGTGTTGACACCATGATCACCCATACATTGTAATTTCCAGATAGCTTAATACACAAAAAAATATATAATGCATGTATATACATTGTTCAAAAATAGCAAAATATTGACTTTTACAAATTTAAGGAAAAACAGATGGATTAAAGTGGTGTACCTTGAACATCAATGGAGGAAGATGAAGATGAAAATGACATATTCTTCCGGCATATAAAAAAATGTTAAATAAAAAATAATTTTTAAAAAACAAAGAATTAAAAACTGCAGCAAATAAATTCATGAATAAAGCTAATGATATATACAAGAGTATATATAAGAGAGCCTAAAAAGCTAGAATCCCATTCCAATTCAATTCAAATATTATCATATTAATTTGTTAAAAGAAAATTTATTTGTTATTCTTCCTCATCCTTCCTTTTTTTCAAATGTAATACATAGTTATCTTATCTGTACATTTGACTTGAGATAAATATTTGAAATCAATCAGATAATAGTAATAATTTTTAAAATTATTATTTTATGTTTAATATATAAATATGTTTTATAGCATTTAAAAGGTATATATTTATGTATTTACAACTCTCTACTCATAATTTTCTAGTTTTAAACTAATGAAAATATGTTTTTTTTTAATCTAAAAATTGAATATTTTTCACATTCAGATAATTTTTTTAAAATAATAATAATAATAATAATAATAATAATAATAATAATAATAATATTTTCTCTTCAATGACCTATTATTATTATTATTATTATTATTATTATATATTATTATTATTATTATTATTATTATTATAAAACTACTACTACTACAGCAACATTTTTTTTCTAACTTTACAAAGTAATATTACAAGTCTTCTATTATTGTTATTACTATATTATTATATTTTATTTAATATTTAAATATATTTTATTATATTGAGAGGGATCTGATTATGATAACGTGTTTATTGTTCAGATTAAATAAATATTTTTTTGTTAAATATAATATCCTAAACGTAATATTATGAGTTCTATTATTATTTATTAATAGATTATTATTATTATTATGAAGTAGGTAGAGTTTATTTAGGACTATTCAATTATGGTTTCTAGATTTAAGTTAATAAAAATCTTTTATTTTTCTTTTAAAGTATTATTGTTTTCAAATACACAAACTATTAATTTAGAACAGATTAACTTTGTAATATAAAATACACAAACTATTAACAAATTATAATCAAACAATCTAAAGTTAAGCTTTGAGTAGCAAAAATTTATGCACAAATATAAGAGTATAATTATGACCATCCATATATATTGTATAATCAATACACAAATATGATTCAAGAATTAAAGAATAAGTAAAGAATTTAGAGAACAAAATTAAAGGTTTGATTAAAAAATCAGATTATATAGGAAAGAATTATTTGAAATTCAGCTTTATCTAGTATGAAGTTAGTATTCAATTCAAATTGTAGAAGAATCTGTAACTGACAATTCAAATTCAAAATTTAAAATTTAACATCATTCAAATAAGCAGTTTTTAGCTAACTTTATTTAAAAAGAAATTTTAAAAATAAACTTTCTCTTTAAAATTAAATTGTATCCTCTTATAATTTTAATCTAGAACTATAAAAAAGTGTTTCAAACGAAATAATTTTTGATGGACTGTACTTTTATCTATAAACTAATAATAGCTTTATATTTTTATAACTACAATTTTTACCTTACAAATCGTAGAATGCTCCATTCTACAAAAATGCAACGTGTGTGATAATGCTTGAGAAAAAATGAAAATGAAGAAATTACTTTTTTTTCTAATTTTATCATTTTTTTTAAATTATTATTACTACTAAGTTTTTCTAAAAAATTAAGATTACTACTACTACATGCAGCAACAACAACTGTTGTTGTCGCCGCTGTTGTTGCTGCTGCTTCTGCTTTATAATATATATAGAAGATATTGATTTGATAAATAAGCAAATTAACTAAGTCTTTATCTTAACTTTTCATTCCGCATTTTTACCTAACTTCTATTTCTGTCCCCGTTGCCCACTTTCGCATTCTTATATCAATTAACTTTAAAACTAAGATTTAAAATCTAATAATGACTCAAATAATTTAAATAATTCAGTACTTTAAAATATGATAAATTATAAAATTTGTAAATAATTTTTTTCCTAATTCCTAGCCGTTAATTGACGAGGATGGATTAATGACTCTAACAAAATATTGTTAGTGCAATTATTTATCATTAAATGGTGTAACTTTCTAAACATGAATGGTTGGATTTTAGATTATAAAAATAAGAAGAAATAAAATAATAAGAATTAATTATTTGATGGAGTGATTTTAGCAGATTTAAAATAAAATATTTTCATAAAAATTATTAATATTTTATTATTTTAAAGTCTTAAATTGAACAAAATAACTAATAACTAATTAGTAAATCAATTTGCTAATTATCCTAAAAACTAGCACATGTAATAATTCCGTGATGTCACTTGACAAGATCTTGGCAAGACTTTTTTTCTATTTAGTATATATAGAATACATATTATTAGTGTTGCTCTTTTTCTTCGTTCTTTTAGCTCCAATTCTTCTTTTTTTTCTTCTTCTCTTCCTCTTCTTCTTCCTTCTCTTCCTCTTCCTCTTCTTCATTCTCCTCCTCTGCCTCCTCCTCCGCCGCCGCCTCCGCCTTCCCTCCTCCTCCCCCTCCTCCTCCTCCTTAAAAGAGTTGTGTTTTTTTTGTCTTTTTCCTTTTAAAAAAATTAAATATAATTATATAAAAACTGTATAATTAATGTGTAGATTCGCATCGGTATAAGAAATACATGAAAATTGTATAGAAAGATTTTTTTTTAGTAAAAGAAGCTAAAAAATAAAAGTGAAGAAAATTAAAAAAATAGCTAAATATTGGATAAAGAAAAAAAGCGACGGAAGAAGGGAGCTAGCAAATTGACTAAAAAGTGGGATATTGAATTTATCAGCAATTTTCATGAAATTTGTTTAGGCTGTAGTGTATTTTTTTGTCCTTTTCAATTTTTCCAATATGAGATTTAAGCTTAAAAAATTTCATATTTTAGGAGTCCTTATATTTTTTCTTTTTCTTTATCATATTAAGACCTTTTCATATACACAAGGAAAAATAAATCTATCAGTATTAATTTATCATATATTTGTTCTTATTATATATTTTGGAATTCTTTAATTCTTTAATAATTAATTAATAACTGAAAGAAATAAATGAAAATATAATTTTATCTATTACAATATTTCCTAATGAATAATATTTTTTTTTTTTTTTTTTTTTTTTGATATACTTAAGAATTTTTTTGCTACCTAAATGGATGCAAATGAGAAAAAGAGGGATAAAGCCATTAAATGTTGCACATGAAGAGTCAAGAACAATGGAATGCAGTAGCTGTTGTGCCACTCTTTCCACAGCAAGGTGGTTTAAGAGATAAATAGTAGAGTCGTCAATATGAGTCATTAAATTATGTCAATTAATGTGAAAGGAAAGTAGTAATAATAACTTTATAAATATACTAGTGAAGTAATCCGCGCTTCGCGCAGTAAACAAATTGATGAAATAATGTTTTGATAATTGATGAAATATTTTTTTGATAATTAATTGGATAAAATATATTTTCATGTTAATTACTCGGAATCATATAATTAATTAAATACACAAATTGCAAATAAAAAGAATTTCACTAGAATTATTTCTTGAATCTTTGAAGATGAAAGATTAAGAATTATAGCATTATACGTCCACCAACCACCGTGGTGATCATTGAATAACTGAGCATCGGCAAGGCATACAAATTACCTTAAGAGTTATGACCTGGACAACTAACATTTTAATCCAACACTACATTCTATTTTTTGGGATCCAGTTGCAAGAACCCACTCAGTATTTATGATATTCTAATTCCACATAATCCGATCAACAATAATTTCAGCTATACGTTTCTAGTCATTTTCTTCACTCAATTAGATGTCACACAATATATTAATTTATGTAAAAATGCAGTCATTTTATATCACCACCACAAATGCTTCCAGCCAGGCGCATGCAAATGTTCTATATATATATGACCATAGGTACATGTGTTGACACATAAATAAGATGGAGAAGTGTGAAAGTAAATTTAAATGTGATGTCAAAGACATAATATACATAATTTCTTCACCAAATAAGTCACTGGAATCCTCCATACACTATCTAACAAATCATGTATAATTTTGTATGCATCATGACTGTCATTACGCAAAAATTTATGCAAAATAACGAAATCTGGTTCACAATTAATATTAAGCTAAGTAGTGAAAATCTGTTGGTGGATTTAAAACCATTTTAGAAAGGACTAGGCTATCATTATCTCCATGCAATTCAGATGACTCTAATATTACCTGTCATTATATATCTATATATATATGGTATAAAAAAGTTGAATTCATGTTAGCTACTATGCGTAGAATTATAAAGAGACGAGCCTAGTTATTTAAAGAACAAATTTGAATATTTATATCGGAGTAAAATAATAAGAAATGACTAAGCAACAAAGCCAAGTAATGGATTGACTTGAAAGGAGTTTTGAGGAAATTACTGTCGACGCTATTCAACTACCAAAATAACAATTACAACAAGGAGTTCTACTTCTAGTTCACATGTTGTTGATAGTGCAAGAATTTCTTTAAAAAAAAAAATTATTTGTCAAGGATCCGTCAATATAAAATTCATTTCTGCAAGTGTCAATACTATAATCATCCTAAAATCTGCAACATCATGATTATTATTTTTCATGAGACAATGAAATATGCATAAAGGAACACTCAAAATAAAAATAAATATATAGCAAGTATCATAGATACATAACATAAACACACAAAAGTTTATTTTCAACACTCAATTCATCGGGCAGTTACTTCAACTCTACATGGATAACCCATAGATTTGATCAAGGTGAAACTTTAAAAGAACTATCTACAATATGTAACTTTCAAATCGCACATACGATTAGGAGATGGCTAGTGTTAATATGTTGATCAACTTCTCATCTTCTCATTTCCTTCTTATTTTTAGTTTGGCCAAGAGCTCTGCTGCAATCTGAGAGTGAAACCATAAAAGCACTTCTATTATTCTTGCTACTTGTACTAATTCTTAATTTATTCTTCAAACGAATGGGTATAAAATAAGTAGATCATGAGTAATGTTGCCTAACAGGATCAATAATTCAGTGGGACAAAGAGGGAAAAAAAGTTTAGCATTAGCGAGTAAGAACTTATGTGCCATGGTTAATCAATATTTTATTGTATAATCATTGTTCTGCAGTAGATCTATAGCAGATTAACGGAAATGACCAAAAAAATGAAAAAAATACTGCAAATCAATTTTATTTATATTATTAGACATTGAATCAACAGCATACCTAGTACTGCCCACAAAGTAAGTTCTGGAGAGGATATGGTGTAAGTAGATCTTACCCCTTCCTCAAGGTAGAGAGATTGCCTCAAGGTAGATCTTTGGAATTTCAATATACAATAAATAAATGATGTGATTTAGAGGCAGAAAGAAGGTTTTGGTATTTAGAGGCAGTGTGGTTGGGTATAGCAGGAAGAGATTTAAATATATTTTTGGTGCTAATCGCAGTTACAATCCAACCTCTAGTCAAATTATTAAATATCCAATCCAGATTTTCAACTAAGCTGAAGTAACAAAATGAATAGGTTAAATTGCCCGAATACAATCACACAGGTCGATCATATCAAAATAATACCTTAAGGTAAATAATGAAGAATAACTAAATCTGATAACCATTTTTTTGGATGATCAGAAAAACAAACCAAATGTCATATTGTACTTCAAAGAAAAAGAAGTAGTTTTCTTATATATGTGGAAGTTTTCATATGAGAAGTCCTTTTAGTTTAATTTTGCATTAGTATGTCTCTCTACAACCAATGGAAAGTAGAATATTATTGGCTTACTGAAAAAAGTTACAGTTACCAAAAAGGAAGAAAAATAATTCTTACGAAACAATATGAGTTTCCCAAGTATAACTTATGAATTCACATACCCAGTGTTAAAAAAGCACAAATATAAGAACTCCATGAGAACTTACCATCCTTCTAGATATCAACACATCTTGATCCCATCATGACTTACCTAAAAACTACCAAGTCACTACTACTTTGGAGTTTGGATCTCTTCAGTTTGTACTCTTTCTAATATAGTTAACTATAACCGTCTTGTGGTTTGGTTATTATACAAGGAGACAAATTTATACAAAAGAAAATTGTGCATGAATTATTCAATCCGATAACAACTTATAAGTAAAGTGTTTCACCAAAATAGTTTAACAAATATAAAAGGGTCAGTTGAAATTTGAATGCATGAATCTCTGAGATTAGCTTCACAATTGTTGAGGAGAGAATCAAGACTTGACAATATAGAGAAATAGTTAAAACCTGAAAAGAAGAGTTCATCGCAAAAATAGCCAATAATTGATTGGATTAAGCAAATAAATCAGATAAATTTGAACAAAAATAAAATTGCGATGAGAAATCTCGTGAAAAATAAATTTGCCAATGCCCCTCCCTTTTTTTAATCAGTTATGCCGCCTAGAAATATGCTAGAACTAACATTGAATGAGAGAACTGATCTCTATAGTTTTTGAATTCTTATATTGTGTAATCCGAATTCTCAGAATACCACTCCTCTACGTCTCTGCTACAAAGCTATAAATATTAGAATACAAAAGGAAATAGCGAATCATTCAACCAGCTAACAACTACGAAGTAAAATATTTCGAAAAAATAATTTTACACAGCGAATCATTCAATCCGCATAACAACAAAGACATAAACTAAGTATTTAGGCAAAATAATTTGATTAGCTTTACTTACAATTATGGATGAGAGAATAGAGACTTGATGTATATACAATTGCTAAAACCTACAAAGAAGAGTACACCAAAATTAGCCAATAAATGATTTAATGAAACAAATTAATTAGATAAACTTGAATAGTAGAATTGCACCCAGAAAGCTAATTTTTAGGAGAATTCTCATGTTATATCCTAAAAGAATCAAACGTGAAAAGTAAAAAGAAGTAATAATATCAGAACAACAAAGCTATTACAATAAACTGAAATAATTATGAGAGATAAGTCGCTCAGAAAAGTTTAAAAGAAAAATAGCTTAGGCAATCCTTTCTATAAGCACTCTTAAAAATGGGTTAAAAATAAACAGTAAAACTTTGCTAACTGAAGAGATGCCATTAACATAGACTCACTTTTCTAATTAACAGGATGATTCAAAAGAGATGACAGAGAATTGGTGAAAGAAGAGTGAGAAAAGAGAGAGCCGAGAATCGACGGTGAAAGAAGAGTGAGAATTGGAGGTGTAATTGACTGGAAAAAGTTGACGACGTTTGTGTTTTCTCTTAATTGGACATAAGCAATTTTTACGTTTTTGGTTAAATGAACATATAAGCATTTTTTATTTAATTTTTCTTTTATCTAAAAAAATAATTAAAATGAAGAAAGAAGGCCAAATAAATCACAAAAAAAATAAATACTTTTCTTCGCCTATGAGGCATGCCACATCAGCATACCACTAATCCCCCTTTATATATTTATATAGATTCATTTGTCCCCATATCTTCTGTTTAAAATTTACAAATAGATTTTTATTATATTTATTAATTTTTAAAATATTCATTTCACACTTTTGTGATGGTTATATACATCAAATCTTCGAATCTTCGAAAACTTTATATTTTTTAGTTATTTAAATATTCATTTTACATTTGTGATGTTTACATACATCAGATTTTTGAAAACTTTGGATTCTTAAGTTACATTTCTGTCAAAAGATAAATGTAATGTTGGTTGAAAATAATAATAAAATAATTAATATATCAAATCAAGTATAAACAATATACCTTGATAATTATTTTGAAAAATCTTATATGCATGATCTATAGCCTCTTTGTCCATGATAGAAATTCTATATAACAAAAAATAAAATAAATTGTTACAATAATAATAAAATAATCTAAAATAAAACTTTAAATAATATACAAATTGTGTATAGATCTATTAATGAAAGAATATTGTCAACCATGAATCTCTCTCTCTCTCTCTCTCTCTCTCTATATATATATATATATATATATATATATATATATATATATATATATATATATATATATATATAAAGGAGACATTGGAGGATGCTTATGTGTCACCTCTCAATGGTCTCTATTTGTATTTTTTCTTTTTCTCTCTTTTTTGAGAATTTCTCTCATATATTTTGCATTTATGTGTTAAAAAGTCCCACAAAAATGCTTAATCAATTCCCCTAAATCTAAATAGTATTTATTTCAATTGATTAACTTTCACTAATTTAACATAATTGTAGAGTGGTTACAAATCTTTTCACCTTTCCGTTTCTTCTCATATTCTCATTATAAAGTTTACATATTTTTATATCATTTTGAGAATACTTCTAAACATATTTGCATATTATTTATATCAAACTTGGATTTTTTCATTATTTTAGTATGTGCAATTTTTTTTTTCTAATTGACTTATTTTGTTGTTGTTTTTTTGAATTATTTAGGTCTTCAATTTGAAAAAGCATGACAATTTGACGTTTGTCAAAGTTGCCTCAATCTGACTGTGGATTAATGTACAAATTTAAAAGAACATGTATCACATACTCTCATGGATGTTGTGTTTGAAATATAGATAAGGTAATGTGATATATGCTTATAAACTTATCCAAACAGACTCTCATAATATAATTTTTGTGCTGGTATGTACCACAATTTTTTTTTATTCTTGATTGATATAATAGTTTCATTCTTTCTCCATGTCGATACTGATCGGTAATCTGAATTTATCATAAGTAACATCATAATAAGTGTCTGCAACATGTTGTTGCTTGTTGTTGACTCTTCAATTATCAATCAATATACAACAACTTGCTAATTGTAGAGTTTGACTATTTGTTTTTTCTTCAATTTATGTTTAAAACATAAACAAAGTAATGTGGTATCTCTAACAAGTTTTTCTTCTAATAATTTTTATATATTAATTTTGTCCAAAAAAATGAAGAGTAATATTGATTGCAAAATATCAATATCTATGTCAAAGATATTATCCTCATTATTTTTTTCTTTATCCATTTACATAATGTTTCATTTTTGTATCAATTGAATTTTGCTACTCTTTTTGGGATATATAAGTATTTGATTGGCATTTAAATGCAATCATTGGATCGGAATGTATGTCTTTTTTTTTTATGCGTATCGATTTTTAATTTAAAGCCCTATGCGTGTTTATGGTGTGAAAACAAGAGTGAAATTGGACTTAATTTTGCATAGGGTAAGTGGATGAGTGAAGTTGATAAATTTCATTTTTTTCCAGACCTAAAAATATTCTGTTTATTATAAAACTAAATGGTTCTGTATATAGAAAAGCGATTTCCCAATGACTAACTGTTCCAAGTTGTTCTTTTAACTCTTAACATTGAGATATCAAAGTTTCAATCTTTGAGTGGTTTGTGATTGTTTGAGCTTAACAAAATATGATGAGGCACTTCTCAGGAATTTGATTTTCAAATGTTTAGTAAACGAGATCAAGGATTGACAAATGCTTGAATTATGTCCAATGATTTCTTGAGGCATCTTTGCTCCGTGAACCTAGCTACTACTGAAGTCCGATGAAAAATGTTTAAGTAATACCTATTTAGTATAATTTTTTCTCCCATCGATATAGATTATAAAATTTGAATAATATCTTTAACATATTTTTCTATTGAGAAATTGTATTTTTTTTGTCACCGTCAATTTTGAGTGATAGTCATATCATATGTTTTCACTGTGGCAAATTGTAAATATTCCATTTTGATAATTAATTGAAGAAATTTGTCCAATCCTTTTAGTAGATATATCTTTTGCTAAAATGAAATATTCAACATACACAATCCTTAGTATAGCTAATATCCATCCTTGAATAATTTTTTTTGGTGTGTGTTTTCGTTATTATGATAGTTTGAATGTTGTGTTTGTTTGATTTTTTTTGTAGGATGTGAATTTGGTATACTAAGCTTTTAAAAGCCATTTCTATGTGTTGTATTATTTCAAAATTATAGGATTTTAGATAGTACTAACTAAAACCAATATGAAAAATTATAGTCAATATTCAATTTAAAAATTTTCTTACCTAGTCAGTATTTAGAAGATCCATGCCAAAAAATAGTAGTGATGGATGAAGAAGAACACATCATAATACAAAACATTGAAAATCATTTCATACTAATTAGAAGGTCTTATAGAAGAAGTTTTGGACAAGAAGATAAGAAATGGTCTGCATTCCTAGATTTTAACCTTACTATTTCTTTTCTTTTTTATTTTCTTTTTTTATTATCTAGATTCACACATAATGATTTAAATGAGACATTAATTATGACATATGTTCAATTATATTTTGATTTTTATTAATGCCTCATTAAAGTAGTGTAAACGAATAAGAATGATGTGACATCTTTTTTTAATTAGAAATTTTATTTATGTTTTTTTGAACTTTTTCTTATTTTTTATTTATTTTATTGTAAAAAGATATTTTTGTAACTCACACCTCTTGATCTTCATAACGCCCAATTTTTTTATGTTTATAGCCTCTCAATTATTTAATATGAAAGTTTATGATACCTTAAAATTACACCAATATGATATAACTTAGTTTCTTTTATGTCTAGCAAAATTTTATTATGTGGAGTGTCATACAACGACAACAATAACATACCCAATATATTTCCACCAAATAAAGTCCGAAGAGGATAAGTGTATGAAATCTATATCACTACCTTTAAATACTCCAGTAAAGGTCTTAACCACAAATACAAAAATCCAAAATTGAAAAACTTACAAGTTGCATGTTATGCAGAGCAATTCATGTTGAAAAATTATTTATTGACACAACTAATAACCCTTATTAAAGAACAAGTTCAAATTGAAGATTTTATACTGGACACAAAAACATAAAAAGAAAAATGATAGAATATTCTAAAAAAGGCAACCAATAAACCAATAAAATTTCAATGAAAAGATTTATATGTGTAATTTATCAATTTAATTAATATTTAATAATAACAATAATACTTTTATGTATTCATCGCGGCTAAGTTTAGAAAAAAATTATTTATCTATTTATTAATTTCTTATTACCGCACGAAAGCGCGGTTATATTCACTAGTGTGGTATAAGCAATAAATAAATTTGATTGAATAATTAACGAATAAATTCAAAAGAATTTAAAGAACGAAATGAGAAGTTTGATTGAAAATTTAGTTTATATAGAAAGAGTTAATTCAAATTCAACTTTGTCTAGTATAGAGTTTGTTTACAATTCAAAAACTAAAAGAATCCTAACTTCCATTTGAAATTAAAAATTCAAAAATTTAAGAACAATTCAACAAACTAATTTTCAGCAAACTTATCTTTATCTAAAGACTACTAATTTAAATAATTTATGTCTCTAAAAATAATATTTATCATTTTTATAATTTCAATTTTAAAATATAAAAAAATGTTATAAAAAATTCAAACTAAATATTTTTTTAGCAAACTTTATCTTAATCTTTAAACTAATTAAAATAAATTTTATATTTTTGTATATGCAATTTAAAACTATAAAAAATTTAGAATACTCTCAAAAGGAGTCATATATCAAAATATGTAGAATTGATTTATTTTGAAATCATAATCTTTATCTTAAATTTAAATAAATAGTATAATAATTTTAAATAAATTTATAGTTAGTTACTTTTAATTATTTTAATTTTAAATATGTATATTCTCACGTATATACTACTAAATTATTATTACAATGCACTATTATTTATTGATTGATTTTTATGATTATGAAATAGTTATAGTTTGTTTAAGACTCTTCAATTGTGGTTACGAAATAGTTAGAGTTTATGTACTGATATTATGACTTGTATTATTTAAGTATTTATTATTATTATTATCATTATTAAATGAAATAGTTAGAATTTATGTGGTGCTTTTCAACTATGCGTTCCTAGCTTTAAGATAATGAATTTTTTTTAATGCTTCTACAATCTTAATATTTTCAAATACAAATATTTAATATCCATTAATTAAATTTTTTTATTACAATACTATCAAACTTTGTCCTAAAAATTACCACATTTTTTTTCCAAATTAAAAGCAATACAACTTGTGTATTACTACTACTATTATTTATTACTTATTATTATTATTATTATTATATTATTATTATTATTATTATTATTATTATTAAAATAAACTCCCTCTCTCTCTCTCTCTCTCTATATATATATATATATATATATATATATATATATAATATTTAAATTATAAAAGAAATAAGTTTGAAATAGTAATAGTCTATTATAACTCTTCAATTATGAATTTCTAGTTATTAAGATAATATATTTCAAATTCAAATACTGAATCCCTCAATCCAAATTTTTTATTACAATATTTTTAACTTTGTATTAAAATATTTTTTAATTTTATCCTAAAAATTGCCACGTGACTATTTTAATATGTTGCCACTTAGCATCTTGTCTTGTTTTAGTTTTGCTTATATATATATATATATATATATAGATTGACCCTCTTTCTAAGATTATTAGTTTCAATTTAATTGTTCCTTTTTATCAAATCAAGAGAATATTATTATATTTTTTCAATGCTACTCTTATTTTTAAATGACTAAACAAAGTTATAAAGCATAATTAATAAGACTAATTTACTGAAATAAATCCCTACTAAATTTTTTCTTAAAGAAAATGTCAAGTAAACAAAAGCCAACAATTTTGAAATAGAGAGAGTATATATTTTGATTTTTTTAATCTTACATATAAAATATAATTTTTCAGCAAAGAGATTTCATACAAAACACCTGTCCCTAACCTCCACGCTAGCTCTGCCACTAGTTGTTGTTATCTTACTAATTTAGTTGTTTCCAGAGAGGTGCCACATCACCTTATCTATGTTTTTTCTAAATACATACGCCATCTGTTTCAAAGTAATTGACCCTCTTTCTAAGGTTATTTTATTTCAATTTAGTTGTTCCTATTATCAAATCAAGAGAATATTATTATGTTCTTCCAATACCAATCTTATCGTTAAATGACTAAACAAATTGTATAAAGCATAATTAATAAGACTAATTTAGTGAAATAAATCCCTACTAAATTTTTTCTTAAAGGAAATGTCAAGTCGATAAAAGCCAACTATTTTGAAATAGAGAGAGTATACATTTTGTTTTTTTTAACCTTACATATAAAATAGGTTTAACTCATCGACAAACCCTTAAACTTGTTTCAAAATTTTACTTAGACCCCGCAACTGAGCCCTATACCTATTGAACACTTCTACCACTTTAAATTTGTACCATTTAAGCACTTTTTGCTGACATGGCATAATGGGTGTAGTACACGAAAAAAAGGGTGCGTGAAAAGTTATTTTTTGGCTGAATTTCTGTTTTTTGGTCTTCTTCTTCACTACATTTTTTGTTTTAGATTTGCCACCATTGCCGTCACCTTTTTATCGGAAAAAATGGAGATCATCATTAAAATTTTTAAATCTTATATTTTCTATCTAAATCTCGCTCTCCCCCGTATTTTTCCTGTTCCCAATTTATTTTTTAAATAATAGATTTGAGTTTTTTTCTACATAACAAATAAATTTGAAAAAATCATTGCAAAAAATAATAATTCAAATTTAAATAGTGAATGAGTAAGAAAACGTAAAAGAGAAGAAAGATGATGAATTCACATTTAGTTCTATCAAGAATTTTACCTTTTTCTAATTAAACTCATTCTCTTGATTATTAAATGAAATTCAATCTTGGTACTAATGATTCGTTTATTTTTATGTTAAAGAATTTGTGATTTCTTGATTTGGTCAATGAATTTCCATTGATTATGCTTATGGGATTATGTATATTGAAGGGAAATCAAAGTATAGGAAACAGATTTTTATTAAAAAGAAGAGTTGAGATAGAAAACTGAGAAAATTGAAAAGCAGCAATGCATTTTCTCTCTCTCTCTCTCTCTCCTCTCTTCTTCACTCTCTCTCTTTCATCTTTTCGAATTTATTCCTTTTTCCCTATTAGATCCATCTCTTCTTTATTCTTCATCCCAAATTTCTTTATTAGATTCATTATTTTCAAAGATGATAAATATCACAAACTAAATAAAAAATTTAGTATACCAAAAATTCAAGAATACAAGAAGAATTCAGTTTTCATCATCATCAATTCCAAAGGAGAAAGTGGATAGTTTGGGTATTGGAGCAGGTATATGACACGACCTGAACCAAAATCTAGTTGTGTTGGGTGTCTCAGGTCCAAACAGGACCGCATACAACTCCCTATACCCCACCATTTACCATCCCACATCCCATGTCGGATGAGTTCCAAATATATAACAAGATAAATAAGTAAGTCTATAGCCATAACAAAACAGTCACAATCAAATGTCCAACTGATACCAATCCCAATGCCGCAACCAATACCAATGCTAACACTATTACCTATACCGCCCATGCCCATAGTAGTCCGACAAAGCCTCTAACCAGAATCAAAGAATTTTTGATCGGGACATGCCCTCGACCATAGCCAAAACCAAAACCAAAGAAATAACAATAATGAAAAAAAGTCCATAGCATGAAATGGGGTTTTCCGGAGTATGGAAGCTCACCACTTCAATCTGACTCAAAGTAAAACACCCTGAACTTTGACCCTTGCAAAATTTCCCGAGTCTTAAATATTATGTGCATCATACGACTTATCATATTACTCGTATGATATGGGTATGGGTCAAGGACCCTAGTCGTATGTTTGTCAGTGTTATATTGTCCAAGTTCTGTTCTTTGTACGAGAGGCATCGCATGAGTCATATATACATGATACGAGTGGTAAGGTCCAAGTCATATCTTATCTAGTGTCTAGCCTAGATATTTCTTCCTAGGGTATGATTTAAGGGTACTAGTCGTATGATAGGGTATGATTTAGGCTAAGGAGTTGTATGTTGGACAGAATATGGTGTCTAATATTCTGATCTAGGTACGAGTGGAGGGTACCACTCGTATGATATGGGTACGAGTAGAGAGGCCAAATCGTACCCTCCTACAAGTATTTTACATCTTTTAAGCTGAGGGTATTTTAGATATTTCCCACCCCAAGATCTTAAGACACCGCATCTTATAACACTATTTGGTCCCCCATTCCTCATATTGGAAGATCAAAACACTCTCATAAACTCTCTAAAAATCTCTCAAGGAGAGTGGACTGGAGTTTTATCAAGGTAGTCATCTAGAGGCATAAGGATCGAAATCTCTCCATGAATCATCGTAACTCAGGAATGTGACTCTTCCCTCATTGTTAGTTCACAAATATAATGTGTTTTAAACACTGTTATTAAATCATAAATGATGGTTTTGAAATCCATGGTTGAGGGTTTGAATGCATATTGTTGAGTATTGTTCTCTCATGTCTTAACTTGTGTTTATGCATGATTTAATAATGGTTTTTCACATGTGGGTGCTTGGAAATTGTAAATTACACTAAGGGCTCATGATTAACACTAACTTGATGGTTTTTGACTTGAATAATGGTTTGATAATGGTATGCCCTCAACCTATTTGTGAAAAATGTCTATGAGAAGAATCATTTCACATAATGAATTGTGTTTTGAACTAATGCTTGGTATAAAAATTATAATGAAGGATGAATGATTTTGTGAAGGTCTTAATGACCATAAATTGAATTGAATTGTGATTTGAACTAAGGCATTGGCCTAATAATGTAAATGGTTGGAAAATGGTTTCATGAAGACCTTGTAGGGCACAAGTAGTTTTGAATTGTAACCTTGGTGGTTTAATTAGCTAAATGGGTTTTAGTCCCTAAATGTTGAATTGAATTAAGTTCTTTGAATAGACTATGGGTCCGAGTCCCAAATATTAAATAATAATGGTTATGGCATGTTGTATGCTTGCAAGTGGGGTTAGTATGACGATACCAACGGGATGCCTTTGGTAAGCAATCAGACTAATGATTGTGTGTATGTGTAGATGATGTTTTAGATGGAATTTATAGCGATATGTGTAGCCAGGCCGTGAAAGAGGAGCCCGAAGGACTCACACTGGAAATTGCACAAGCCAGTGCGAGTGTCTGTATCATCGGGAGGTTCGAGTCCCCCAAATGAATACATGAATGTACGGTTTGAGTTCCCCATATTGTATACATTGGTTCTAAGTCATCGTAATTATGCCAGGAGGATTGAGTCCCCCATTATGGCATATATGTATTTGGATATTCTCTAATTTGTGCGGCTACAGGCACTGGGGCCCTTCCAACTAGGGGAGAGCTAGGCCCATATAGTCTGTGGGTGCCTGGTTATATGATGGTTATGCTACACATCCCAGGTTAATATTTTCAAAGTTCATACTTGACACGACCCAAACCTTGGGCCATGTTGTATGGGCACCCTAAGCTCCCATGAATCGGAGGTTACCCCAACAACCAGACCCAAAAGTCTTAGGAGTCGAAGAAATTCCAACTCACAAGTTAAGATTGCAGAAATAATATCATAAGTCAACATTAGGTTCATAATAACTAACTCACACCCAAGTTCACAGTTGTTCACAGTACCTCTATAAAAACCCGGAGTCAATAAATATATATGTAGGGACAAGCCCCCGACGATAGCCAAACCAAGTCTAAATGAGTCTAAGTATAATCATAAGAAACAAAGAGATGAAGATCTTCCAGTGTAAGGAAGCTCACCACTTCAAGTCATTGCATGAACCGCTTCAATCGGCTAATCACTGTGCAGGAAGAGAAGAAGATGCTCCAGCCCCTATGTCGCGTGGGGACATAGCATCCAGAGATAGTTAGCAGTTGGAGCGCTAGCATGTAACTCAAGGATAAATGATAAAATATCATCATTAATCAACATCAAGACAATATATCATATTTCATCTCATTCACACGCTAATCTATACATATACATATATCATATGCTAATCTAGATATCAAGGCTCATCATCATTCTCAAGCATTCATTCATTAGACATGAAGTGGAGGAATACAACCTTCCACACTTATAGCTTCATATTCTCAATAAGTAAAGGACTCTAACCACATTCACCTTATTATTATAAATGGGACTTTAACCATACACACCCATTCATTAGTAAAGGACTTTAACCACTTATGCATTTATTCAAACAAGGGACTTAAACCACATTCACAATTATCTAGGCAAGGGACTCCAACCTCATGCTCGTTCATTAGACGAGGGAATCTAACCTCATGTCTCACTTGTACTTTAACCACAAGCCGTTTCCTTCAGTGGGTACTTTGACCTTAAGAGATCTCTTTAAGCATGGGACTTTAAGCTCGAGCAATAACATTGGGCAAGAAAGCCATTTATAAGGCAAGGGACTTCAACCTCAAGACATTCATAAGGAAAGGGACTTCAACCTCAAGCCATCATATAAGGCAAGGGACTTTGACCTTTTGACCATGTATCAACACACATTCAATACAATATTTAAGGACTTTAACCACTTTAGCCAATTCAACACTATACATGACCACATGGTCCTTATGGGATCCTTCATTGCTCTACCATCTCAATATTCCAATGCCTTCACTTAATTCAACATACAAAGCAAGTTATGGTCATCAAAACCCTTACAATAATTTTATGACACATTCTCACCATACTAGGGTTCAACCCACAATTTATGTTCATCTTTATATCTAGGAACTTTACCCTTTCATTAGCCAACAACCAAGGTTATCAATTTTATCACACATGGTTCATAATTCCTTTAACACATCATTTATCATTCATCCATGTTCATTGGGCCATTGCCCTAGTTCAATGCATCAACAACATATGACTAGACAACTCACTTAGATATTTCCACAAACATCTTGGGTACATACCTTCAACAAGGCCAATTCTATAGTATATATTATCAAGATTAGGGTTACTCATGACCCTTATGTTAATCCACATACAACAAGCACGCACACATGCATTTCATCATCAATATCACATATAAACATAAGTCTAAGCAAGATTCAACATCATACATCATTAGGCAACAAAACCTTTTTCATTTTGATTTTAAAACCACAATGTACACTTATTAATCCAAGTGTGAAATACATAGGTTTAGAGATATTTAAAGAGGGGAAGAGATACACGCCTTAAACAAGATGAAACACCAACAATCTTGGCTCTTTCTTACTACTAGATGAGCTCCCTCCAAACCCTAGCCTCCAATCTTGCTTCAAGAAGCTTTTAGAGTGTTTTGGAGTATTTTAGTCTTGTAAAAATAAAGGCTTAGGAGGCTAAAATGCCTTATATAGTGAGAGGGATTAGGGTTTTAGGAAAGGGAAATAACCACAAGGATCTTAGTTAAAAGCTGAAAAGTGACCTCGCCCAGGGGTATGACTCCCCCATACGACTCTCTTAGCAATTATACCCTAGGGTACAAGTGGTACCCTAACTCATAATCTTCACTTGTGACAAAAACATTCCACTTGGTTTGAGGCTCCCCTCTATATGATTGAGTAGTATACGACTTGTATGTATTGGTTATGACCAAGGAGAGGTCATGTTATATAGGAAATAATATGATACCCTCATGGACTGATCAAGGTTTGAAAGGGGAGGGCAAGGTAGTTACAAGCCGTGACCAAGGGTACGACTCAAGTCTCTTAGTCGTACCCAACTCAGAGGCACAAAAATAAAGTTGTTTTTCAATGGTTTAGGTCTAAGTATTCTCCCCCACTTAGATCATTCATCTATGAATGAAGGGTAAGGTAAGCCTGTACATAAACTAACATATCATCATACATCACTTCAATCAATGTCAAAATGAGCACTCAACAAGGATACAACACACATCATGCTCATTATCAATCAATCATTCATCTCATCGACTTTGGGACTTTAACCCATTGCTTATTAACACTTGCTCATTTCAAAACTTAGAGACTTCAACCCATCAACCATCAATTACATCAAGCAACTCAAAAAATTAGGGACTTTAATCCATTATCTCTCAAAACAGGAATTAATTCAATGCACTAGGAACTTTAACTCATGGTCTAATGAAGGCACAAATTATTTCACACATTGGGAACCTTAATCCATTGTCTAACAAAGACATAAATCAATTCCAATCTTGGGGACTTTAACCCATTGTCTATTAAAGACATACATCAAAGTAAGGAGATCAACACATACCTCTAATACAAGCCTTTGAAATGCGAAATAAATATGGGTACTTTGACTTGATGTCCTCTTCCGCCTCCTAAGTAGCTTCCTCGGACTTTTGGTTTCTCCAAAGAACCTTCACCGAAGCTACCTCTTTAGTTCTCAATCGACGAACTTGTTGATCTAAGATCCTTACTGGGACCTTTTCATAGGAAAAAGAGTCTGAGATATCAATATATTCCTAGGGAACAACTAATGAAAGATCACCCACACATTTCCGTAATATAGAGACATAGAAAACTGGGTGAATGGAGTCTATACTAGAAGGAAAATCTAACTCATAGGCAATATTTCTAACCCTCTTTAGAATCAAATAGGGACTGACATACCAGGGACTAAGCTTTCCCTTTTTGCCAAACTGTATCACTCCCTTCATGAGAGATACTTTCAAGAATACCCAATCGCCCTCATTAAATTCTAAGTCCCTACGCCTCACATCTGTATAGAACTTTTGATAACTTTGAGCCATTTTCAATCTATCACAAATCACTTTCACCTTCTCTAAGGCTTGGTGAACCAAATCGGGGCTAAGCAACTTACCCTCGCCAACTTTGTACCACCTAATAGGAGATCGACATCTCCTTCCATACAATACTTCAAAAAGCGCCTTGCCAATACTAGATTGGTAACTATTATTATAGGCGAACTCAATCAAAGGCAAGTGTTCATACCAACTACCACCATAATCAATCATGCAGGCCTGTAATATATCCTTCAATGCTTGGATAGTTCTCTCTGCTTGCCCATTCATTTGCGGGTGGAATACGATACTAAGGCACATCTTTATTCCCAAACCTCTTTAGTACAACTTCTAAAAGTAGGACCATGATCCGAGATAATAGACATCGGAGCACCATGCAACTTCACGATCTCCACAGAATACAACTTAGCATAATTTTCCATCGAGAAATTAGTTTTCACGGGCAAGAAATGACAGACTTGGTCATTCTATCAATGATGACCCAAATGGAATCACATTGATTCCAAGATCTAGAAAGACCGGTAGCAAAATCCATATTAATTGCCTCTTACTTCCACTCGAGCAACATAATTTCTTGGTACAAACCACCGGGCCATATGTTCTCAACTTTCACTTGTTGACACACCATATACTTGGCCATGTAGCAAGCCACATATAGTTTCATATTACTCCATCAATAGAACTCTCTAAGGTCATGATACATCTTGGTGGAATCGGAATGAATAGCATAACAGACTCCATGAGCCTCGGCCACGACCCTTTCCCTTAATATATCGATGTTGGGAATACATAGACCACCTTGGTACCTCAATATACTATTACCTCCAATGATTGAGATACTAGATGCATAAACACACCACCGTTCTTGGAGTTCACAAGTCAAACTCTTAGATTTTCCAAATGGTGAATATCTCTTACCAATTTCCGCTTATCCTCATCAACATAGGCCAGACTTCCCCTAGACAATCTACTAAGAGCATCGACAACTATATTTTCCCTTACCAGGATGGTAATAAAGACCCATATCATAGTTTTTCAATAGCTCAAGCCATCTTTTCTGCTGGAGATTCAACTCCTTTTGAGGAAACATATATTGGAGGCTTTTATGGTCGGAAAAGATATCAACATGAGCATCATAAAGATAATGCCGCTAAATCTTTAACGTAAAGACTACGGCTAATAACTCTAAGTCATGAGTAGGGTAGTTCTTTTTATGGACTTTCAATTGTCTAGAAACATAGTCCACCACCCTACCATGTTGCATCAACATGTACTAAGACCGACACAAAAAGCATTACAATACACCACAAAACTATCACTACCCTCGGTCCAGGACAAAATTGGAATTGAAGTCAATTTATCTTTCAACTTCTAAAAACTACCCTCACACGTATCGAACCACAAAAACTTGACCTTGTTTTGGGTAAACTTGGTTAACGGGGCAACCATAGTAGAAAAACTCTCCAAAAACCTCTATAATAACCGGCTAGACCCAAGAAACTTCGAATATCAGTTGAAATTGTAGGTCTAGGCCACTTCTTAAATGCCATAACTTTTTGGGGATCTACTATAATCCCTCCACTAGAGATGACATGAACAAGAAAAACTACGGCTTTCAACCAAAACTCATACAAAGAGGAAGTCTAAATCCTTAAACAAAGCAAGAAACTCTCTCATACTCAGTACCCAAAATAGAAGTAGCATGCTAAGTAAACTCATTAAAACGAGCCTCACACTCCATAACTATCATGAAGCCCTACTCCAATCTAGAAATTTTTCCCTCAAATAATCACTAATCCTGTGAGGAATGTATTTCTACAAAAATATCTCAGAGAATTGAGTCCACATAAAAAAAAGATCCAGCTTTTCTAGAATCCATATAAGCTCTCCACCAATATGGATAAACTAAGCCCAATTGAAATATGGTGTAATCTACACCATATGTCTTAACAAGGTATAAATTATAAAGCCTATCCTAATAGAAATTAGAAACTCATATGCAACCTCGCTCGGTGCAACAGAAAACCTTAGAGAAGCCAATCTAAGGAATCTACCCAACATCTTCTGCTCCTCGACAGACATAGTAGGTTGGGCAACCACTGGCTGAGCAACTATTAACTAAGCAACCACCTATGCAGAAGGGACCTTAATTATATGATCCGCAGCTATAGGCTATGCCCCCGCCTTAGTACCACTCTAATCGGTAGACAGTGCACCATTAGACAATATACTACTAACTAACTCCAAGAGATGAACCAAAGAATCTCTAAGCACTAAAAAGGAAATAAACCCTGATGGAGCCAAGGTTGGTCCCTGGCCCTCTGCTGGCTGGGGCAGAATAATCTCTGGCTTAGGAGGGGGAATAGGGTCTAGTAAAGGAACCTATCATGGCCCTTATCTGGAGACACATCTCATGGCTGTTAATGACCTCAGGGTCATCTAAGAACAAGAGAAGGATCCCTAGGCTCAGTTTCAGGGCCCTCATCTCGTGTAGAGATAGCACGTGACCTAGTCATCTGCAAAAGATTGAAGTTAAAGAAATGTTTCATAAACTAACTCAGACTCTTAGCACGAAATGTGTAAAAGAAGTGAGGAACTCTTAAGAATGTCCTATAGCCTCTTGAGAATAGAAAACAGACGTCATTATTCAGATTCACATGACTTTACTAGACACTTGGTCTTGTACCAACAATATCGGTGTAGCCTAGGATCTGATACAAATTTGTCATGACTTGATTTATGAGTCATGATGGAACCTACTATATCTCACCAGTAGGTAGGCCAAATCATAACCTTAATCTAAACACAATGGGTTAACTTAGTGGAAAAATGCTAACATAGGCAAAAATTGACAACACAACTTCAAAATAGATAGTATATTCGAAATAGATCAAAGATAGTTAATACATAAAAAACCATTCCATGACCTGGTAGAGCCAGTACAAGATTATCTAGGTATAATACAACTTAAGTTAAAAAATAGTCAATAACATCTATCTTGAAACAAAAAATAGAATATCAAAGTTAGAAGGAAATAGGCGACTCCAACTCAAAGAGCTCACCATATGAAAATCAACACAACACAAACGATAATCAATGACAATGACTAGTACTCAGATTTGCTCCATAAGGTATAGAAGTATAGTATGAGTACCAAAACCATGGGTACTCAGTAGGCATCATCGGCCGATTGAGTTAAATCATGATATAAGTATGATAAAATAAGAGATAGCATAACCAAGTAAACGTAGAGACAAACCTGAATCAACTCCAACATCACTGTGCTTAATTAAGTATATAAACTGGAATAACAATATAACATAAGAATTCAACAAATTCAATCATAACCACAAAATTATCCCTTATATGTCAATTAGTGCTGAAAAGTAAATAACTCACTACAAGCTCCCAGAAGCCTTGAAGGTACAAATAAGTTGAAGTAACTGACCACCATCATTATCAGCTCTCCTGATACAACTAGCATTCGTCCATGCCACACTAACCATCAATTGCCCATGGTCACTATTTATCAAAAAATCAACACCTATAACTAACAATCACGTAACAACTAATCCTCATATATCAACTAATCATTATTTATCAACTAATCTTCAATTATCAATTAATTATCAATTATCAACAAATTATCATTTATTAACTAATTGTTATTTATCAACTAAACATAGTACCACTAGAATCCATTCATAGCACTCCATATTATAACCATTCCTCATTTTCATATTTAGCTAGAATTTCTAATATCAATCTCACACCTCGATATCATCATACCATAATTAGTCTGCCATAGAGTAATAAGTATATTCTAACTCAAACCGATATATATAATAGAGGAGATCATAATAAATATCATCCTCAAAATCATCACTAATGTCATTAATATCATCAACACCATCAATACCATCATCAATATCATCATCAATATCATAGCCATCTTTCAGACTTATATCCGGTATCAGTAATCGATGTCATCATTATTATCCAGACTTAAACTGGGAAATATATCATTATTACAATGGCCAGTAGCATAATCAATAACATGATTGCCAATATAGTAAATTAATGTAATCATAGCACAATAGATAGAATAATTGCTAATATAATCAAGATAAATAGTCTATAGTATAAACAATAGCATAATCGCTAATAAAAGTAATAAGCATGCTCTTTTTAAGATCAATAGCATAATCTCTAATATAACCGATAAGCATCTTAATCGATAAAATAGTCAATAGGTATGATTGCTAACATAATTGATGTTGCCCAAAGCTGCACCCCTAAATATACAAAAATAGTCAATGCAAAATATAGTACCCGACTCAGGTTGGGGTCGAACCCACATGGAGTATGTAAATTATCTCTGTAGTATTGAAAAGTAAATAGGGTTATCTATTGTAAACAGTAATCAAAGTAAAATGCTTTGGTTGTAAAAAATTAGAAACGAACACTAGGATTGTGTTCCTCCTGGCTTTTAACTCTGTAAGCCTCTCATGCTCAATCTGCATGTAGAATCTGGTAGGCTTAGTATCACAACTCACCTCTTAGCATACTTTTGTGAATTTTACTTATCTCTTCTCGATCTCAGAGTGTCGCCTTACTAACCCTTGCCTTGGAATCTAGTTTTAACTATCTCCTTTGGATCTCAAGTTGATTTGATGCAAGTTAATTGTCTTAAGAAGATAATGTGGATTATCTTATTTTACCAATTAGCTCTAAATCACTGTTGTGATATTTTTTTACAAATCTCTACATCCCTTTTATGTTCCTAGTGTATACAAGCTGGCTCTTAATGTTTGCAAGCATAAAGAAATCAATAAGTATAAATAAAACCATAATGCATACAACGACAACAGTCTAGAAAGATTGGACACTTTCCCTACTTCGTTATTCAACCAGGGTTCCCACAACCCTAGCTAAGGGAATTAGCCACTTATCATTGTGAAACAATCATTGGAATTCATATGTGAATGCATTAAATCAATTTCCCAGTAATTAACAAATAAAACTCAAATTCTCAAATGGAATAATCAACCAAAATCAAGAGCAAAACAATCCCAAGATTAAAATGAAATCCTTGAATCAAATAAATGTATCTAAGTATCTAGAGTGGCCAATGTAACTAAAAAATGTCAAAAGGGTATATATAGAGTACAAGGAAACCCCTTGGAAATATCTCCTAAACAAAGAAGGAAAACAGAGGTTGGTGGCCACTTATTGGGCCACCTATGGGTCATAGGTGGCACCTATGGATTGTAGGTGGTCCCATATAAGTGCCAGGGCCAAAAATATTTTTAATACTCCTTTATACATTATCTTATGAGATAGGTTCTTTAACCTACAGACTCTAGGTGGCACCTACGGGATATAGGTGCCCTCCGTAAGTAGCAGTGTCCAACTTTCAACTTCTTATTCTCTATTTCTCAGCTTTTGTAACACATACTCTTGCACCTATGACTAATAGGTAGTACATATTGGCCATAGGTGTCCACTTTAGTGGTCAAAAACTTTAATTTTCACTCATTTTCTTCAGAATAGTTCCAAAACCTAATTTCCTGCAAAACACAACATATCTAAATAAAAGACCTAAGTAACTTCCATATTTTCATCATTTTAAGCATCGAATTGCTATGAGACCATAGCATATCAATAATCCATAATCATTATCAATAGCATAGGAAATAACTTCATCAATAACGTAAACACAACCTTCTCATTAGCATGATAGATAGCTTATTATTAGCTTAGTCAATAGCTTATCCGTAGCATAATCTATAGCTTATTCATAGCATAATCCATGGCATAATCGCTAATGTAGTTAATAATCATGATTCTGGCTTAATCAATAGCACCATCATCAACGTAACCAACAAACATGGTCATTCACATAACCAATAGGAAAATCACTAGTATTGTTATTAGACATGGTCATTATAGGAAATAGCATTATTACTATTATATTCGAGAGAATGATCGGTAACATAGATAATGTACATTACACTAACATAGTCAACAACATTACCAATGAACTAATCAATAGACCAATGCTACACCTCTAAACAATGCTAAAATAGTTGATGAAAAATATGATAACCCAACTCAGGTTAGGGTCAAATCCATAGGAAATACGTGAATTATCTCTCTAGTTTGATGAAGTTAATAGGCAGTACTGAAAAGTAGATATCGGGTTTGTTGTTGTAAACAGTAACCAGACTCAAATGATTTGGTTGTAAATAATCAAAAATGAACACTAAGCTTGTGTTCCCCTTGGCTTCTAACTCTGTAGGCTTCTCGTGCTCAATCCAACTATAAAACTGTTGTGTATGTAGAATCTAGTAATTTAGGTATCACCAACCATCTCTCAGCATACATTGGTGAATATTACTCATCTTTACTTAATATCAGAGTGTCTCCTTACTAACCCTTACCTTGGACTCTATTTTCAACTATCTCCTCTCGGTCTCAAGTTGATTAGATTCAAGTTAGTCATCTTAAGTAGATAATATGGATCAGCTTATTTTGATAATTAACTCCAAATCACTATTGTGATCACCTTTTCCTAATCTCTACCTCCCTCCTAGATTCATAGTGAATATAAGTTGTATATTAATATTTGTAACTGTTAAAAAATTAATAAGCATGAAGAAAACCACAATGTATGCAACAATAATAGTCTTGAAGGAATTGAACACTTCCACTACTTTGTTATTATGCCAGGGTTTCGGCAACCCTAGCTAAGAGAATTAGTTGCTCATCATTGTGAAACAATCAATTGAATTCATGTTTGAATGTCTTAAATAATTATCATAATAATAAACAAATAAAAACCAAACTGTCAAACTGAATAATCAACCAAAATCAAGAACAAAATAATCCCAAGATCAAAATTGAATCCATGAATCTAATATATGTTTAACAGTATCAAGAGTGTGTAATGTAACTAAAAAAATGTTAAAAGGGTATATATAGAGTACAAGAAAACTCTAGGAAACAACTCTTGAATATAAAAGGAAAACTGAGGTTGGTGGCCAATTATTAGGCCACCTATAGGCCATTGGTGGCACCTATGGAACACTGGTGGTCCCACGTAGGTGCCATCACCAAAAATTTTTCTGAATACTCTTTTGGACTTCATCTTTTGAGGCCGCTTCTGGCACCTACGTACCATAGGTGGCAGCAACGAGCCATAGGTACCCTTCATAGGTAGCATGGTATAACTTTCAACTTTTGATTCTCAGCTTCGCTAACATATACTCTGGCACATATACCTAATAGGTAGTACATACAGGCTATAGATGCCCACTTCACTAGTTCAAAACCTCAATTTTCACTCCTTTTCTTTAGAATAGCACCAAAACCTAATGCCCTGCAAAACACATCATATCTAAAAAACACCTATGTAACTTGCATATTTTAATCATTTTAAGCATGAAAAGTTCTATGAAACCATAACACATCAATAATCCATAATTATTGTCAATAACATAGGTAATAATTTCATCAATACTGTAATTAATAGCTTATTATTAGTTTAATCAATAGCATATCAGTAGCACAATCTATACCTTGTTCATAGCATAATCCATGGCATAATCTCTAATATAGTTAATAATCATGATCTGCATAATCAATAGCACCATCGTCAATGTAACCAACAAACATGGTCATTAACATAACAAACAACAAAATCACTAGTATAGTTATTAGACATTGTCATTAGCATAGGCAATAGCTTAATCACTATTATAGTTGTTAGCATGATTAGTAATATAGTCTATGTACATGATCGCTAACTTAGTCAATAACATACCCAATGGCCTTATCAACAGCCTAATAAATGGCTTGCTCAATCTCATAATCAAGGGCTTATTCAATAGCATATTAAATAACTTAAACAATAACATATTCAATAACCTATCATAAGCTTAATCAATAACTCCTTCATAGAATAATTGTTAAGCATTACTTCCATATTATCCATCATTACCCACAAGTACCAAGGCATCAAAATATCACTGAAATAAATATTTCCAAGATATGCCCGAACGTATAAAAGGTGTTTAATAACTATCATAAGTCTTGGACTAAGGTGGGTCGAAGTGCCCACTTTTACATTCCCAAAAGCCTTTATCAAGCAATATCTACCAGTACTAGGCTAAGGTATCGAAATTCACTATTAGATGTTGGACAAGACATAACTAGCCCTAGGATTGCGATTCCTACTCATATAGTGCAACTAAGCCAATTCCACCTATGGAAATGGTAATTTCTTTAAGTTTCATCCTAAACTCAAGTGACTAAGGCAATCTCCTCATTGATTAACTAAGGTATTTTCATCCTATACAAGAGCCTACAAGGTCAACTTCACCTAAGATATGACTAACTAGGCTAATTATGCCAAAAATGATATAAAAAAGACTAAATGATACAACTAACCAATGTATTGCAATTTATCACACCTACACCTAAAACCCATCCAGAATATAACAAAATATCATAAATATAATATGAATTAGATCAATATAACAAGAGGTAAAGCCTAGCGAATGTGGATGCCAAAGAAAGTTCAAAAGGTCTGGTAAATCACCGCTTTTCCCTTTTGAGAACCATCCTCAAGATGCCAAGCTATCAAAATCACATCATACTCATCAATACAAGAATAATTATACCTATTTTCAGTATTGTGCTTCATTTTCAAAAATCTCACCAAAATCCCACTTGGGTCTAATTTATGGGAAATCACAGTTTTGAAGTCAATCCAACGTTCCCTCATGCTCAAGGAGTCATTACCCTCAATAATGGGTGAAATACTAGCTAATTTGAAAAAACAAACTCTAAGGTTTTAGAATTTTTGAAAAAGAAATGAAAAACTCTACCATGAAAAGGGTTAACTCTTACCACAAATCGAAAGATGATCGTGTCAAAAAGTGTTAGCCAAGATCCTAAATCACCCCAAAGCCTCAATTTCAAGTTATCACACCATTTAGGGTTTTAGTCTTAAGATAATTAATAAAGGAATGCCAAAAAGGGCTAAAATGGGATACTCATACCCTTTGCAAATTCACGGATGTCGCTATCGCGACCTGAGACTCGTGGTTGCGGTCACGACATTTCCCCATCATGATTGGAATACTGGAAAAAGGGGAAATAGAATATGGTGATAACGATTTACCATTCTAGATCACGATCCGGCCCACTTGATTTATGTGGTTTTTGATATTTATCTAGACTCCAATTTTTTTGGTTAGAATATTCTAGTATGGTGTCATTTGGTTCTTGGGAACTTGTAAGAGATGGTTGTTTTATTCTGTAATTATGTTATTGATGATTTTTCAATATTATATCCCATAGTACTAATTAGTTAATTATTTATGTCTTAATAATAGATAAATTATTAGGTTAGGTTTGGTTAAATAATTCTCCCACCGAAGGGTTAGTGTGGGTGCACTCACGGTCATTTGAGGTCATGAGAAATAGTAAATGATTGTTGTATATAATAATTGAAAAAATATTCTTAAAATGACACAACCCAAACTAGGGACTATTCGTGATGGGTATCTCAAGTCTTCCAAGGACCGAAGACCGCCCCCTTTAACCTAGCTAGCCAGAACATAATACAAATAGCAGCGGATAAGTATCAAAATATAATAAGATAGAGCTGCGTTCTGAACATATAGCAAGATAAATCTAAGTTACAAACATATAACACGATAAATAAATCAATAATAAGAGGAATCTAAGAATCCACAACATAACCCATTGACACTTTGTCTACAAAAGCCTCTAAATCAGTCAGAATATCAAACCAGGTCGGGAATTCCCCCGACTGTTACAGTGACAATAACAATGGCAATATTAATGTGAACTTTTCAATTCTAAAATATGGAAGTAATCGATTGAATTACAAAGATTTTTGGAGGATGGAAGCCCACCACTTCACCGCAAACCAAATAACGAGCCCGATCACCTAATACTGCACATGTCAACAAAGAACCCTACATTATGAAAGAATGTAGCTTTAAGGGATGATTAGTGGGGTGAGCACTAGTATGTAACTCGGGGTAGGGATAAAATAATGGCATTTCAAAACTAAATCTGAAACTAATATACATGTTTATATATATGCATACATACATATATATATAATGCTGGGATAGGGAACCGAGTTTAGTATGAAGTTTAAAATAGTTAACTTAAGCTGTGTAGCTTCATCCATCCTATAAACACCCACAGGATATATTGGTTCAACTCCTCCATCAGAAGGGCCTCAGTGTGTGTTAGCCACACGAACTGGATATATCGAAGGAAGGCTAGGGAATGCCTCGTCCCCATGCTATTACAGGATACATATATGTAAATACATCAAGTATGGACTGTGCATATTTTTAAAACCCATTGGGGTCTGCACCACACAGGAAGGGATCGGGTCCCTCAAGATCAACAACAGATAATCAAACAATAGAGTGTAGGAAAACTAAAGACAGTAGGAAAAGAGTAAATGCACAAGGATTTTTAAGTAGAAACCCGGGAAAGAAAAAACCACGGTTTTTTCTCACAAGCAACAAAGAAATTTACTATAATAAACATCCTAATTACAGTTTAGATTTCACCCCACCTTTAGGCTTTTTGCGCTAGTAGCAACTCTACTATAAGCTCATCTTTATAACTCTACCAAGGACTCTCTCTCTACACTGATTAACTCTAATTAGTCTTACACTTAGGAACCTCTACCTAAGAACCTTCACTTCAAACAAAAGCACTACTCTTATATGATGAGTAGTTCATTTACAATTCAACACTCAAGAGAACTCACTCACTCTTTAAGTATATTACAAAGATAAGAGCATGAGCTATGCTTGAGCAGTCTTGAAATAGAGTTTTTTTGCCTCTTCTTTCATTTTTTAGATTTGTACAAAAGACTTATTTGGTGAAGAGGCATCTCTTCCCTTTTATAGTTGAGTGATAATTAGGGATAAAAGATTATTGGACTAGCTTTCCAAGTCAGTACAAAATAGAACCTGGAAGTTTGTTACACAAAAGAACAAAACTGTGCAGATGACGCGTACCAACTGTATAGTACCTTGCATATCCAGGGACCTGGTCCTTTACAATTTAGCTGCTCATCATCAAAACTACATATAAAATTTCCCCCCATTTTGATAATGACAGACCAAACCATACAATTTGAGCACAAGTTTACATTCATCATGTTTAATCAGTGTGATTACTACCTGAAAATGAATGTTCCCCCTATCATCATGCTTCCTCCATCATTCAACATAGGGACCTGGTTCCTTATTGTCATTTGCAGAAAAAGCTTTTGATTTCTTCCCCCTGTCATCATGCACCTTTAATTAGTGCATTTGTGTACTGCACACTTCCCCTTGTCAATATGTGCCTTTAATCAGTGCATTTGTACACTGCACACTTTCTCTTGTCAACACGACTCCCAATTTTTCTATTCAACACCTCACACACTTCCCCTATCAATATGCCATTTACATTAACCCAGAACATATCATTTGGTACTTGGTCCCCTATTATATGTACTTAAAAGTGTATTGTATTCCCTTATTTGGCATCATTAAAATGTAAGAACAATGAACAAAGAGTAAATTAAGAACAAATTAGTTAACTTATGGCCACTGGGAAACATTAACATGAAGAATGACTTTTTAATATAATGAGAACAAATGTAACACACAAAATAAATATTCATTTATAAGGAGGATAAGTATCATTGTGGTGCATAAATTAAATGTTCTTAGGGAAAAAGCCACAGGAGGTTCTGGGAATTTTTTTTGAGAAGTAGTAGTGTCAGGTTGTTGTTTAGATGCCTTATTGCTGCATTTGACCTAAGGACCTCATTAATTAATATTGACACCCTCTTCTTAAGTTTAGCATACTCAGGTCTAAGCATTTCTTTATCACATGGGCTTTCTTTGGAAAGATGCTTAATTATCTCCTGAAGGTTGTGGATTTCTTTCTCCTTGACAGTTAGGTTGAACTTCAGTTCCTCTATTTCCTTGTTGAGCTACATTTGATAAATGCTACCTGGTTTAACATATTCAGTGTTGACCAATGTTTTTATATCAAGCATTTCAATTGTAGATCCTTGGGTTCCAAAATCACATACAATGCTATAATGATTAAGTACTTTGTTCAATCAAAATCCATACAACATGCCATGCTTTTCATTCTTACTAAGAACCACTTTGTGAATGTGTTCTACCATCAATGCAGGAAGATTAATGAATTTAAAGCTACTAAGCCATTCCATCACATATAAGTCAGTGGCTAAGGCAGTTTTTCTCTTTTGTGACCTAGGAAGGATTACCTTGTTCACAAAGTCAAAAATCAATTGAAACTCACTCTTGAGTGACTTCCTATTCACTGCAGCAACAAATTTCCCTTTAACCTTGGATGCATTTGTTATGAATTCTGTTGAAGGAAGATGCTTGGAGACAGTTCTCACCCCATATATAGGAATATCTAGAATCCTTCCTAGTGTTTTCCCATTCAACTTTATCTTCTTATCTTGGACCTATGAAGTTAGAAGCATCCCATCTTTTGAGAATTCCAAACTGAGATAGAATTCCATGACCATTTTATCAAAACCATTGAGAACATGTCCTTCTATAAGATGCATCCACCATTGATGCTTAACCATCTCAATAAGTTTAACCATACCAGTTTCGGTTTGCATATTTGAATCATAAATCCATCCAGTTAAAACCTTTTGATTCTTCAAGAACCTGTTCCTTTCTTCCTTAGATACAACCTTATTTTTCTCTTTATTCTTTCTTCTAGTGTAAGTGATCACAAATTCTTTTTTATCTACTATTCTCTTTTTGAGATCAGGTCCCTTAAGAGTCAGCTATATCTCAGTAAACCATCCATAGCATTTTCCAGAGATTCTTGGTATTTTACTGATATTATTTTTCTTGTGATTGACTTTACTCTTTCTTGGGGTTTTTGACAAGAGAATAAGTTTTTTAGCTTCACAGGTTTCATCCACCACAACATTATTAGAACAGTTTTGAAGATTCAGGGAAGATTTTTTATTTACAAGTTGAGTGATGAAAGAGTTAAGTTTTGGAAGAGAACAAGAGAAAGTATTTCTTTTTGAGGGGCTATTTAGAATTTTGGATTTTCCCTTTTTGATATGGGAAGAAGTGGGTGCAGCAAGATTTAAGGAATAATGAGAATAGGGAAGGGGTTTATGGGGGAACACGATATGATTAATATCAGATTTTAGGTGACTCACCTTTTTTTTGTAGAGTTGGACAATTTTGTTCTAACACAAGGACAGAAGGATGTGACTTTTTCTAAGTAGAACAGATAAAATTTACACATACAAAATACTAACCATAGAAATTGAACCAGGTCCCTCTCTACTTTGTATAAATCTTCAACTTTGTGCTTGTCACATTTGTCCTCTTCCAAAGTTCTTCCCATGGGTTTATACCTGTAAAGGTATGATATCGAGTTAGTCCAACAAGTACTAATTTACCAAGGATACCTGCCTCCAGGACATAGACAATTTTGTGAGGAGACATTGATTCACTTTATAGTATGTCAGGTTAGTCTGATCAATCCTAATATTTCTTGATAGATTCATTACTCCATATGATACCGCGACTTGTTCTTGAAGTAGGTCTAAGGACCAGGTCCTAGACTTGGCATTCTTCAAATGTTCAGAGCTCCTTCAGCATTTATCTGAACTTTGCTAGCTTTTGCCACATCTTTGAGCTTATCCTTAAGATAGGAATACTAATCACATATGACACTTTCACCTTGAAGTGTCTAGGGTAAGAGAATACAATCACAACTTCCATTCATAGCCTTGATCAATTATATAACAAGAAGATTTTTCTGATTGCAAACCCTTTCTTCCCCCTTTATTCATAATTATTTGTTAGACTTGGGAACCCATTTGAGTTGAGTTCCTAGTAGGAGGACGGAGGTGTGATTAAGTCTTTCTTTGTACATCTACGTAGTGTGAGCTTTATTTATTGCCTTTTTCTTCATACTTTTCAAAGACATGAAATTCTTTGGATCTTGCTAGATGTATCTATCATTGAATATTCTTGCTCTATTCCAGCTTTGACAGTGTTCCTTCAGGTGTCCATCTCTTCCACAGTGAGTGAACTAGGGTTTATGAACTTTTATTTTGACATCTTGAACATCCCTGTATTGTGACCTATAAGATTGAGCTTTGTGATGATACTCAAGACCCTTGCCATTCCCTGACCAGTAAAATTAGAGAGGATTTATGAGGATGAGGTCCGCTAAAGAGATTTTTTGAGTTCTGCCTTCAAATGGACCAGGTCCCATTCTAACCAGGTCCCATTCTAACTCCTCATTATTCTAGAGCACAACCATGAGATGGTCTTGAGAATACTTCAAATCTTCTTCAAGCTCAATTTGAAGCTGTGAGGCCTCTTTCTTCCCATTGATATTAGAAAAATCTACGTTTTTCAATTGGCTCACCAAACTAAGATTGTTAAATTCTAACTTAGCGCACTGTTCTTCTATTTCAGAGATATGGTGACTGAAGGTAATTAATTCAAGCTCCTGATTCTCTATCCTTTCTTCTAGACTATTTTTCTCAGTACTCAGCTTTCACAAAGTGTCAATCAATACTTTTACTAGCTTCTTTAACTTCCTATCATAATAATTTTCAAGCTTCTTCTTAATATTAGAGATAGTTACATCATTCTCTTCTTTATTTTTAGTGTATGCTATAAACACAAACACGAAGTTGAAGTCACTTTATAATTTTCCACTACAAGCATCAAGATATCTGCAGACTTCTCGATTTCATCAGATTTATTGGAGGAATCACCCCAACCAGCTAACACTTATTTAACTACAAGATCAGCTGCAACCTGTTTTCTTGATTTTATAGGGACCTGGTCCCTATCTCTTCCTTTGTTAACTCTAGTATTATGATAATCTTGATGGTCTATTTTGTGTATTGGACAATCCGTAATAAAGTGTTCAGGACTTCCATATTTGTGACAAACTTCCATAGTGACTCCTTTTCTACTGCTTCTTTTACTTCTCTAGAACTGACTAGCTTTCCTCATAGCTTTAGCAATTCTTTTTTCCAGGTCGGAAACATCAGTGTCATCTTCATTTGGCCTCGATCTTAAAGCTTTTAAACTCAGAAATTTTTGCATGTTTACCTCCATCTTATCATGCCCTTATTGCCTTTTAAGTTCATGAGTTTTTAGGTTCCCAATGAGTTCATCCATGGTAAGAGTTTTTAAGATCCTAGCCTCAATGATAGCATCCACTTTGCTTTCCCAAGATATAGAAAAAACCTTAAGATTTTATCTCACCTATTTGTATAGGGGAATTACTTCACCTAAGCAGTGTCACTCATTAGTGATAGAAGTAAACATGGTATACATTTCTTGAATAGTTTCTTCTTCTTGCATTGTGAAGGTTTCATAAAGAGTTGTCAACATATCAACCTTTGAATCCTTCACGTCAGTGGTTCCCTCATGATATATATTTAAGTAGTCCCAGATTTCTTTAGCTATTTAACAAGCTAAAATTCTGTAGTAGTCATCCGGTCCTATGCCACAGACAAGCAATTTTTTTGCTTTGTAGTTTTTGTCAATTCCTTTTCTGTCTTAGCCATTGAATTCCCTCCTTCTTTTGATAACTATTTTTGTAACATCTCCTTCTTTGACTTCTTTTACTGGTACATGTGGAACAAAAGACTCATTTGATGAAGAGGCGTCTCTTCCCTTTTATAGCTGAGTGATGATTAGATCTAAAAGATCATTGGACCAGTTGTCCAAGTCAGTACAAAATAGCACCTACAAGTTTGTTACACAAGAGGACAAAACTGTGCAGATGACGCATGCTAGCTGTATTGTACCTTGCACGTACCTAGACCTGCCCCTTGTAGTTTAGCTGTCCATTATCAAAATTATATATAGTACACCTGATCATCATGACCCCCACGCTGGTAAATATGGTTTCCAGTACTGGTTTCTCCGTGACTTCCATCTTCACATCGAGATACACGATCCCTTTTACACCCAATTAAATAATTTGCCCACATAACCTATTCGTTAAACCAAGGAATCATCCATCAAGGCATATTTCATTGGTAATGTCATACAAACTCCGCTTGAAAGCTTATTTAGTTAATCCATTTCAATTATCCATAAAACCCGGGGGAATACAATGACCCTCATTCCATTTTTAAACCAAAACATGGTTATCAAGGCCTTTTAAAACCAATTATGTCCCACTAACCAATTCTGTAATGCAATAGTTTGGATAAGTGGAAAAAACCATATTTCAAAGTCAGTTATACAAGTGGGTTGAGGGTAATATCGATTCTAACTCAAGTTTTTTTAAAATTAGGGGAATGCCTCTACCCCTTCCAAAACCAATTCTATATGTTGGGGAAATGCCACAACCCCATCCCAATTTCCTTACCCATGCACATATTTAGTTCAAAACTGTGAAATAAAACATAAACAACCATTCCAAAACCATGGGTAAACCAACAAAGTAACATTCATTCATAAACCTCAACCCTTCATTAAAACCCCTAATTAAAATTCATATGAATAAAAATAAACACATGCATTTTACATAAATTGTGTTAGGGAAGATAGACATGCTTGAGATCCTAAGAATTATGCTGAGAAACCACCAATTCTAGCCCCAAATGATTAATTCTTAAAACCCTAGTTGTTCTTGCTTAAAGAATTAGAGAGAGTTTAAAAGTGGTTTATGATTGTCTAAGTGATGAAGATAACCCCTTTTGGATGTTTCATGGTCATGGGTTATGATTGGGGAAAGAGTAAAATGACCAAAGTACCCTCAATTAAAAGTGCAGAAAATTGGTTGCCAGTCGTTACGAGTCACGTTATGACTCATAACGACTGAGTTCGAGTTGTTTCCAAGACTCGTACTCTGGGTAGTGACTTAGGGCAGCCTTCATTAGTTTGGTCACAAGTCACACCCAATGACTTATGACCAAACCTTATAGTTCGTAGGGTCATATTCGTACTCATGACAAAAACATTGACTACTTCATTCGTTTAATCACAAGTTCCTCTAATGACTAATGACCACACCTTAGGACTCATGAGGTGCCAGTTGTAGCCTGGGCAGTGAACTCAAAACTCAAAAATTTCGAAGGCAAAAATTTGGGGTGTTATATTCACCCCCCATGGTTATTCATCCTCGAATGATTAATTGAGGTATCTATCGTATGATTGTAAGACAGGGATGCAATCACAAAGCCATTAATAAAGTTAGAAAATAAAAAGAGTAAGAAAATGCATACCTTAAGCACGATCATTCAACCCAGGAACAAGAACGGATATTTAGACTTTATGTCCTTTTCAGCTTCAAAAGTAGCTTCTTCTCTCTTATGGTCCCTCCAAAGGACTTTACCGAAGTTACATCTTTAGACCTCAAATAATGGACTTGCCTATCCAAAATTTGAATAAGAACTTCCTCATAAGACAAGGAATTATAAATAACAACACTCTCAATAGACACCACCAAAGAAGGATTGCCCACACACTTCTTCAACATCGATACATGGAAAATTAGATGAGTAGACCCTAAATTCAAAGGCAAATCCAATTCATAAGCTTCATTGTCCACTCTCCACAAAATAAAGTACAGACCAACATAACGGGGACTGAGCTTCCCCTTATTTCCAAAAACCTTATCACTCCCTGTATGGGAGATACCTTCAGGAATATCAAATCAAAGACCTAGAACTCCAACTCCCTTCGCATCATATCTGCATAGGACTTTTGGCGACTCTGAGCAGTCCTAAGCCTATCCCTGATCACCTTCACCTTCTCCATGGATTTGTGAACAAAGTATACACCTAATAATCTAGTCTCACTAACCTCAAACAATCCAATAGGAGATCTACACATCCTAACATAAAGAGCCTCAAAATGAGCCATCTCAATACAAGAGTGTTAACTATTATTGTACCCAAACTCAATGAGAGTCAAATGATCCACTCAACTACCTCCAAAATCAATCTCACAAGACCTTAACATAACCTCCATAGTCTGAATGGTCCTATACACTTGTCCATCCGTCTGAGGGTAGAATTTTGTGCTAAGGTTTACTTGTGTGCCCAAGCATTTCTGACACAAATGTCAAAACTGAGAAGAGAATTGCATACCTCGATAAAAAATAACAAACCCTGGAGCACCATGAAATATGAAAATCTCTTAAATAAATGACATAGCATAATCCTCTCAAGAGTACGTAGTCCTCACAGAAAAAATTGAGTAGACTTAGTCATCCTAGCCGCGATGACTCAAATCAAATTATGTTGATTTCGAGACCTTGACAGACCGGTAAAAAATCCATGTTGATCATATCTCATTTCCACATGGGCAACTCAATCTCTTGAAACACGCCAACTGGCCTCAAATTCTCAACCTTCACTTAATGACACACTATACACTTTGCAACGAAGCTAGCCACATATCTCCATTTTGTTCCTCCAATAAATCTCCTTTGAATTATGGTACTTATTTGTTGAACTAGGATGAACTATATACCTCGACTCGTGAGCCTCAGTAAAAATCCTTTATTGCAACCCATTAATATTTGAAACACACAACCTACCTTGGTACCTTAGATACCATCACCCTAATCTCAAAAGCCACAACCTTCTGCTGGCCCACATTAGCCTTAATCTGCATTAACATATGATCCAAAACCTGCTTTTCCTTCACCTCAGCACCAAGAGATGACTTCACCACCATTTGAACAATCATATCCCCATCCTCTGAATCCAAAAAATGAACTCCCAAGTTAGCATACTAGTGAATATCATTTACCAACCCGCTTTCCTCCTCATGAACATGAGATAAGCTCTTTATGGATAACTTACTAAGAGCATCAACAACCATATTAGCTTTACTTGGGTAATACTAAAGACTTATATCGTAGTCCTTGAGCAACTAAAACATTCTCCTCATCCTGATATTCAACTCTTTTAAAGTGAACATATACTGCAAGATCTTATGATCTGAATAAATGTCAACATGCGCCTCATACAACTATTGGCACCAAATCTTTAATGCAAACATGACAACCACCAACTCTAGATCATGAGTCAAATAATTCCTTTCATGAACCTTAAGCTATCTAGAAGAATATGCTACCACCTTACCATGTTACATTAAGAAACAACCTAGCCCCACTCGAGACGCATCAAGTAAACAACAAAACCATTAGTTCCCTTTGGTAGGGTCAAAACTAGTACGTAAGTCAACTTATCTTTCAAGTTTTCAAAACTACCCTCACATGTATTGGACGGTAGAAACTTTACCTTTTATTGAGACAACTTAGTTAACGGAGCAGCAACAAAAGAGAAACTCTCTATAATCCTCTTATAACACCCTGCTAAACCCAAAAAGCTTCGAATGTCGGTTGGAGTTATGGGTGTAGGTCACTTCTTAACCGACTCAGCTTTCTGTTGATCTATCATGATCCACTCACTGGAAATAACATGAACCAGAAAGGTCACAACATTCAACCAAAAATCATACTTTGAAAACTTGGCATACAATTGCTGATCCTTAAGAGTCTACAACACTACTCAGAGGTGATTGTCATGATCCTTCTCACTCTTAGAATATACCAAGATATCATCAATAAACACGAGCACTAAAAAAATCCAAAAAATATATGAATACCCAATTCATAATACCCATAAAGGCAATCGAAACATTAGTCAACCCGAATGAATTACTACAAACTCATAATGACCATATCAAGTTCAAAAAGCAGTCTTAACGATATCTACCTCCCTAATCTTTAACTGATGATAACCCAACTAAAGATCAATCTTAGAAAAGTATCTAACGCCCTGAAACTGGTCAAAGAAATCATCAATCCTAGGAAATGGGTATTTATTCTTAATCGTCACCTTATTTAATTGTTGATAATCTATATACATCCAAAGAGAACCATCCTTCTTATGCACAAAAAGTATGAGATCACACTACAGAGACACACTATGATGGATGAAACCCTTATCAAGAAGATCCTTTGACTGCTCTTTAAGTTTGTATCAACTTAGCCAGAGCTATTATATATAGAGGGATAGAGATAGTATGAGTATCCGATAGAAGGTCTATCCCAAAATCTATTTCCCTAATGGGAGGAATACTAGAAAGATCATCGAGAAATACTTCAGAAAATTTGTTAACTACCGGGACAAAAAATAAAGAGGGATCCTCAGTTCTAGAATCCTTAACTCAAACCAGATGATATAAACACCCTTTAAAAATCAACTTTCAAGCTCTAAGATAAGAAATAAACCTCCTCTTAGATACTAAGGAACTTCCCCACTCCCCCCATTATATTATTGATTCATTAAGGAATTGGAAACTGACCTTACGGGTCCGTTAATCTAACAAAGCATAGTAAGAATGGAGAAAATCCAACCCCAAAATCACATCAAAATCCACCATATCACACTCTATCAGGTCCACCAATGTCTCCCTACCACATATAGACACCACACAACCCCTATATACCTTTCTAGCAACAATAAAATCACCCACAAGGGTAGACACAAAAAAGGGATCGAAAATACTCACAAGACCAAAATCAAAATAAATAGCCACATAAGGGGTCACATAAGAAATGATGGAACCTTGATCAAGCAGACAATATAGTTGAAACCCTAGGGGTTGCACCATACTATAAGGGACTGGGTACCTCAAATTTAATCACATGCAAAAGTATAGTTAAGCAACCAAGAACATAATACACTACAGGAAGAGTAAAGTACATAAGATTTTATGTGGAAACCCCCTTGCTCAAGGGACAAAAAACTATGGCTTGACCTCACAAGTACCCAAACAGTCTACTATAATCAAACTGTTGATTACAAACTCAAATGAACGTAACTCTAGGTTAATCTTACATGTAATAACCCTAATACAAGCTCAACTTGACAACTCAAATAAGACTCCTCAACACTTATTAAATCTAATCAGTGTCAAACTTAGGCAACTCTACCTAAGCACACTCTAAGACAAGGAAATAAAAGAACATTACTCTTATAGACTGAGTAATTTTGTTATGAATCAAGCTTCACTCAAGAACACTCTATTTTAGGTTATAAAATAATTAAGAACATGAGCAATACTTAGGCTATGTTGAAAATTAAGTTTTTGCCTTTCTCCTCTCTTCAACAATTTTTTGAATTAGCAAAAACTACTCAATGAAGAAACATGCTTTTCCTTTTATAGTGGAGTGATGAGTAGGGTTGAAATATAATTGGACCAGGTGTCCTAAGTAGTACAAGCAACACCTGAACAGTTTGTTACACAAGAGGATAAAACTGTACAGATGCGTGCCAGCTGTACTGTGCCCTTGAACATCTAGGGACCTGGTCCCTTGTAGTCATCTGCTTATCATCAAAACAAGATTCAATAATTTCCCCCTTTTGATGATAATAAACAAACTATGGTTTTTTGAGCATCAATACTCATTCATTATATTTAATCAGTATGATTACCACTACTAAAGAAGAATGTTCACCCTATCATACTACATCATGCTTTTTCAACTTAGGGAGTTGATCCCTTATTGTCAATTGCTATCAAGCTTTAATTACTTTCCCTTTTCATTATGCACCATTGGTCATTTAGTGCATTTTCATGCTTCCCCCTATCACTATGCCTCCTTTCTTAAACATATCTACTTAGGTCCTTATCCCTAACATAATCAGTACATTCTTTAAATATACATACACCTGGTCCTTTATATATGAAGTTAGTATTCTCTCTTTTGGCATCTTTGAAAAGGAATAAAAGTAAGCTAAGAGTAAAGCTAAGCACAAGATAGTTAGCTCATGGCTATTAGGGCTAAACTAATACAAAGAACAACTTTAAAATAAAGAAAACAAATAAGGCACACAAGCTTAAATTCATTGTTAGCACAATTACAATATATCAAGAAAACATCAAATAATTGCTTACAAAGGCCACTACAGAGACTGACATAGGAAATTAACTCACTAGGACTCAGGTGGAAGGGAGCTAAAGGAGAGTGACTTTAGCAGCATGTCTATTCTAGCAGTGTAACACCCCAAGAACCCATCCCGAGATGTCACATGGTGCTCAAGGCCACACGTGGCCTCAAGCTAACCCTCTAAACTTGTCATCATTTTCAAAACTCATTATAGCACAAATCATGCTACGACAAAAAGGAATAATCATGTCATGAACATACTGAAACATGAAATAATACTGCCCTGTAAAAATAAAATACTGAAATCTCTGTACACACTGGTACACTAGTCTGACAAAGACTCTACTATATAGGACTAAGGAGCCATTGGGAAAGGTCCCCAACTGACTCGTACTAAACATATAGTAAACAACCATATATTAACAAGACAAAATTGAAGACAAAGGTCCTCGAACCATGAGGACTCACCAACTACAAAAGTGTAGAGAAAGGTACTCAAAGATCACTGTCGCTGCTGAGACTGAGCACCTGAACCTATATCACGAGGAAATATAGAATACAAAAGAGTATGAGGGTCAGTACTTGGGAATGTACTGAATATGTGGGGGTGGATGTAGCATTATAAATAAGAGAGATTGGGCTGAGAGAATTTCTTAGAGTGGGAAATTTCTGAATGCCTTCTCTAGAGAATTACATAGCCTTATATAGGCGAAGCTGAGAAGTAAAGTATATATAAAATATACAGATGGACGGCATGGATGCTGCCGACAGTTTTGGTGGGCTCAATAGCTTTAAAGCTAGCCATGTGCTATGCTTTTGATAAAGCAAAAGTAGATGCTTTTCTTTTCGAAAAGTCATAATGTTCTGTCATCTTTAGGAGATAGGGTGGGGTCCTTGATTCCAATCAAGAATAGTAATTTGCCCTTTCGCAGAGATAATTCCGGTTCTTTGAACCTCTATCTCTTTGAAGGGTCGATTTCCTATTCATCATAGGGATCTAGGTAGGCCATAGCTATTCCTTTTGGATCTAGCATATCGCCGTTATCCTCACTGCTTCCTGTGGATGAAGCTTCTCCGATTAGCTGAAGTAATTTTTCAGCCTCAGTCGAATGTTCTTGGCTCTCTAGATCAGCCAAGGCCTTCTTTAACCTTTCTTTCAAAGCCTTTTTGCTTACAGAAGAGCTAGAGGCAGCAGCTGGTGATTTTTCCTTTTCAGGAGTCTTGGAGGCCGTGTTTTTGGGAGTCCAGCCTTTAATCTTTATCTCTTTGGATAAGTACTTGATCCTGTGTTGTTCTTCTTTCGAGAAGTTCCAGGAGATGATATATGAAACTCTTTTCTTAATGAAAAACTTACACATTTGAATGTGTTCTGGTAGAGTAGAGCATCCTTCCTTGATTACGAAATCTGGAAGTCGATTGAGAAATTGCTGGGGAAGAACATCTTTAGTTCCTCCATAACAGATCCACCATTCATAGAACCACCTGGGTACGATGGCATCTACCATGGCAGGGCAATATTTTACAAACCAAGTATGTCCTGGCCGAACAAACAGAAAATTGAACCATGCTGACTTATAGTCATACCAATTGTACGTCTGAGGCCTATGCGGCATCGATAAGGCAATGGGGGTATGTAGATGATCTACAAACCAATTGAAAGGGGTAAAAACCCGCTTGATGGTAAACTTTGAGTAGTTAATGTGGTCTGGATTACGCTGATCCATCGAATGCTCTACTTCAATAGAGTCGGTATCGACCAGAATAGCCTCATAAAATCTTCTGGTTTTAAGAGGATCTTCTGTATCCACAAAATTGTTGTTTGTATATACCGGCTTTATTAGCTGGTTGAGAGGATATCCTTCATACGCCTTATCTAAGGCGAGAACTGGCATAATGTTAATAGTAACAAATTTAAATTCTTCCTTGCTGGGAGATGATGGTGTAGCTTTGGCTACATTAGGATTTACTGCTTGTGCGAAGGTCTCTGGGGACTTCATTGTATAACTCTGTTTCGTCTGAACTGAAGAGGAACTGGTTGAGGGCCCTTTATCCAGGGGCAAGTTAGTCTTCAGATCTACCAATTTTGTAGGCATTGGCGGTGAGAGCTTTGGAAACTGTATTTCTGTCAATGCAGAATATCTGTTTTGGAGCGGAGATTGTACCTCCGGTCTGAGTGTAGGTCTTTGGGGGACCGTTGGCCGCAGTGGATTTGCGGATGCTGAAGGAGAATCAAAAGGTCTTGCCATTTGAGATTGTTCCTGCTTGGGGCTTTTCCCCAGAGTAATTGGTCTCATGGCCCTGTAAAAATTCTCTTGTTAGAAAATCGGGGAGGGAGTTGTTTTCTCCTTAAATAAATTCAATTTGAAAATCAAAGCTAGACAGTAGAGCTTGCCATCTAGCAAATATTTGTTTGGAAACGAGATTTTTAACATCTTTTTGTAAAATCTTTTTGGCTGATTTACAATCAACGCGAAGAAGAAATTCCTTATTGATAAGGTCATCTTGAAATTTTGTGATACATAGCACTATAGATAAAACTTCCTTTTTAACTGTGCTATAGTTTTTCTGAGCGGTATTCCATATACCTGAAGTGAAACGAACTAATTGTTCAGGAGAGGCATCAGATATTCTTTGCTTAAGAATACCACCATAACCTATGTCAGACGCATCGGTTTCTACAATCATGAATGCTTCAGGATTGGGGATGCCTAGACAGGGGAGATTTTGGACTAAAGATTTGATCTTTATAACAGCATTGGATTGTTCAGAATTCCATGGTACTGGATTTTTCTTAAGACGTTTATATAGAGGTTCACAGACCTGCCTAATGTGGGGGATAAAATCAGCAACATAATTAAGGCTTCCTAAAAACCTTTGTAGTTGGGTTTTATCAGTAATTTCATTAGGAAACTTGGATGAGAACTCTATGGCTCGGCAAATGGGTTTATGACTACCCTGATGCAAATCATGTCCTAGAAAACGAATGGAGGTTTGAAACAACTTCATTTTCTTTGCACTAACCACAAGGCCATTCAGTTTAACAATCTTAAAGAATGTATTAAGATGCTTAAAATGAGAATCAATGTTCTCTGAGAAAATCAATACATCATCAATATAAACAATGGACATATAAGAATATTCATTGAAGATATTGTTCATGATATTCTGGAATTCAGAGGGGGCGTTCTTGAGCCCGAAGGGTAAGACATTCCATTCATAGTGCCCAAAAGGGACATTGAAGGCCGTCTTGTATTTATCCTTTTCGGCAATTTGAATTTGCCAGAATCCCGACTTCATGTCGAACTTGCTATAAAGATTGGCTTTATAAGTTCGTTTAAGAAGATCCCTTTTGTTGGGGATCGGATGTCGAATCCATTTAAGGACAGCGTTTAATGGCTTGTAATTGATAACAAGCCTAGGAGTTCCTCGTTCCTTTTCTGCACTGTTATTGACGTAAAATGCAGAACAACTCCAGGGAGAATTAGAGGGTCTAATGATACCCTTCTGAAGAAGATGGTTAATCTCTGTTTTGCAGATTTCCATCATTTCTTGATTCATTTGGATTGGTCTGGCTTTTGTAGGAATATGTTTTTCATCGAAGCCAGCAATGTAAGGGAGTTCGACGAGATGTTTCTTGCGTTCCCAAAATGCATTAGACCCTCTTCTGATAGTGACGACTATAGCGACGAAGAATTTATCAACGCCGCCTATGAGTCTGATGAATCTCAATCCGGACAAGATTGCGAGTGCAATGGCACTTTCTGTACTTGTTCAGCCAAAACCATTAATGTCATAACCGGAAGACCCAAAGAAATCCTGTTTGACATTATAGAACATATTTCCGATGACGAGCTCAGGAGCAAATATCTTCAAGAGCTCAAACGCTTACTTTCTCAGGAAGAAAGTCCCCCGAAAGCCAAACCCATTGTTCAACCTTTCGATATGACAGATGATATAAACACCCTTTAAAAATCAACTTTCAAGCTCTAAGATAAGAAATAAACCTCCTCTTAGATACTAAGGAACTTCCCCACTCCCCCCATTATATTATTGATTCATTAAGGAATTGGAAACTGACCTTACGGGTCCGTTAATCTAACAAAGCATAGTAAGAATGGAGAAAATCCAACCCCAAAATCACATCAAAATCCACCATATCACACTCTATCAGGTCCACCAATGTCTCCCTACCACATATAGACACCACACAACCCCTATATACCTTTCTAGCAACAATAAAATCACCCACAAGGGTAGACACAAAAAAGGGATCGAAAATACTCACAAGACCAAAATCAAAATAAATAGCCACATAAGGGGTCACATAAGAAATGATGGAACCTTGATCAAGCAGACAATATAGTTGAAACCCTAGGGGTTGCACCATACTATAAGGGACTGGGTACCTCAAATTTAATCACATGCAAAAGTATAGTTAAGCAACCAAGAACATAATACACTACAGGAAGAGTAAAGTACATAAGATTTTATGTGGAAACCCCCTTGCTCAAGGGACAAAAAACTATGGCTTGACCTCACAAGTACCCAAACAGTCTACTATAATCAAACTGTTGATTACAAACTCAAATGAACGTAACTCTAGGTTAATCTTACATGTAATAACCCTAATACAAGCTCAACTTGACAACTCAAATAAGACTCCTCAACACTTATTAAATCTAATCAGTGTCAAACTTAGGCAACTCTACCTAAGCACACTCTAAGACAAGGAAATAAAAGAACATTACTCTTATAGACTGAGTAATTTTGTTATGAATCAAGCTTCACTCAAGAACACTCTATTTTAGGTTATAAAATAATTAAGAACATGAGCAATACTTAGGCTATGTTGAAAATTAAGTTTTTGCCTTTCTCCTCTCTTCAACAATTTTTTGAATTAGCAAAAACTACTCAATGAAGAAACATGCTTTTCCTTTTATAGTGGAGTGATGAGTAGGGTTGAAATATAATTGGACCAGGTGTCCTAAGTAGTACAAGCAACACCTGAACAGTTTGTTACACAAGAGGATAAAACTGTACAGATGCGTGCCAGCTGTACTGTGCCCTTGAACATCTAGGGACCTGGTCCCTTGTAGTCATCTGCTTATCATCAAAACAAGATTCAATAATTTCCCCCTTTTGATGATAATAAACAAACTATGGTTTTTTGAGCATCAATACTCATTCATTATATTTAATCAGTATGATTACCACTACTAAAGAAGAATGTTCACCCTATCATACTACATCATGCTTTTTCAACTTAGGGAGTTGATCCCTTATTGTCAATTGCTATCAAGCTTTAATTACTTTCCCTTTTCATTATGCACCATTGGTCATTTAGTGCATTTTCATGCTTCCCCCTATCACTATGCCTCCTTTCTTAAACATATCTACTTAGGTCCTTATCCCTAACATAATCAGTACATTCTTTAAATATACATACACCTGGTCCTTTATATATGAAGTTAGTATTCTCTCTTTTGGCATCTTTGAAAAGGAATAAAAGTAAGCTAAGAGTAAAGCTAAGCACAAGATAGTTAGCTCATGGCTATTAGGGCTAAACTAATACAAAGAACAACTTTAAAATAAAGAAAACAAATAAGGCACACAAGCTTAAATTCATTGTTAGCACAATTACAATATATCAAGAAAACATCAAATAATTGCTTACAAAGGCCACTACAGAGACTGACATAGGAAATTAACTCACTAGGACTCAGGTGGAAGGGAGCTAAAGGAGAGTGACTTTAGCAGCATGTCTATTCTAGCAGTGTAACACCCCAAGAACCCATCCCGAGATGTCACATGGTGCTCAAGGCCACACGTGGCCTCAAGCTAACCCTCTAAACTTGTCATCATTTTCAAAACTCATTATAGCACAAATCATGCTACGACAAAAAGGAATAATCATGTCATGAACATACTGAAACATGAAATAATACTGCCCTGTAAAAATAAAATACTGAAATCTCTGTACACACTGGTACACTAGTCTGACAAAGACTCTACTATATAGGACTAAGGAGCCATTGGGAAAGGTCCCCAACTGACTCGTACTAAACATATAGTAAACAACCATATATTAACAAGACAAAATTGAAGACAAAGGTCCTCGAACCATGAGGACTCACCAACTACAAAAGTGTAGAGAAAGGTACTCAAAGATCACTGTCGCTGCTGAGACTGAGCACCTGAACCTATATCACGAGGAAATATAGAATACAAAAGAGTATGAGGGTCAGTACTTGGGAATGTACTGAATATGTGGGGGTGGATGTAGCATTATAAATAATATCATAAATGTATGAGAAATCATGCATCCTGACAATAATAACTATCTTCGCTTGAATTATCTGAAACATTATTTCCATAAATCATTAGTAATAACACATGCTTCATAAATCTCATAAATCATTCAATTAAACTCAAAGGCTTTGATTCAAGGCTTAGAGTGTCTCGGTAACTCAAGAGACTTAAATCATTATGGACGGGGACATTTCTTATAACCAACATGACTACGCTATGTGAGCCGCATGGAGTCCAACATTTTGCCCTCCTAAGGAGAGAACCCCACATTGGCAGGGGTGTTGTACTCTTTCTAGAGAGTACAACCTCAATCTCATCTTCACAATCTCATACTCGGCCTTTGGCTCACAATCATCAACATCAATCCTATGGTGGCACGTAGTTCTGGGGAAATACCATATTTTCTGCTCGGTGCTAAATACTTCTCCTAGATTCAGCTTAGAACACATTAGGAAATCCACCTCAATCAATACCAACTCATGGGTCTATCATAAAGACCAAAACATAAATATATATAACTTATAAATCTTAAGCATCTTGTGGATTCCCAACTCAACTCAACTCAATATTTCTCGGCATCAAATACGTTTGCTTAGTAAGTCATTTCAAATATCAAAAGCCTCATGGAAACATCTGATGATAGGCGAATTTACACGCCTATATCAATATATTTTGCCCATATTTGTGCCATGTTTTGAGAACAAATTATATATTTCATGCACTTTTAGTCCTTTTTCCTGTAAGTGAGCTAAAGAACATGATTAGCAAAGTTTCAGGTATAAATGATGCAGAATTCAGCATTTTGTGGATAATTTGACGCCAAAGAAAGCTCACGAAGGAAGGAAAGGGAGCTTGGATGCCTAAAGGACCAAAAGTGATGCATGGAAAATCTGTCCCCGGCTAAAACAACATTTCTGGAGACTTTGGGGACTAGCAGTAACTTATTAGGATTAGGATAATGATACATTAACCTAGTACAATTGGGTTAAGTATTTCATTAGCTTATTAGGATTAGGATAATGATACATTAACCTAGTACAATTGGGTTAAGTATTTCATTAGCTTAGTAGGATTTGGTTAAGTATTTCATTAGCTTAGTAGGAATAGGATATGGGTATTATAAATACCCTATCATGCTAGAGATTTTTATACATTCCTCCCATAGTGGAGAGATACATTCCTCCCTTAGTGGAGAGATACATTCCTCCTTTAGTGGAGAGATACATTCCTCCATTAGTGGAGAGATACATTCCTCCCTTAGTGGAGAGATTTATTCACTTACTATTCCAACAATAGTAATTCTTCCATTAATTCTATTCTTCTATTCTTCTATTAAATTCCACAACAAGAGAGACTTTACTTTGCAAAGGACTTCACGCCATCCTCACCCTTACACCTAACGTGCAAATCTTTATTGGGGTACAATGATCATGTTTATTGTGACTTCCTTCACACTCATGGGTAACTAAACCTCTCTATTGGGGTTATGGAAGCCGAATGAGATACTATCTATTGCTGTGAGTTTGTGAGTTCGTGACACGTATGCTGCTTATATCATTATTCTCTTCATCTTAATGCAAATTCTTGTGGCTGCAGACGCATAGAATAAACAGTAGTATAATAATTAACTTGTTCGAAAGAAAGGTTATTTGTCTGGAAAAGAGATAATGTCAAGGTAGTAGGGTCACACCCTAAATTCCCTACTAAACAGTTAGTGCCGTAACTGGATTAACCTCTTGGAGAATTCGTACTGTTAGACACGCTTTAAGCTCAAAAGAGTTAAAGTGAAATAATCCTCGAATAGGTCGAAAGACGCCTGGATTTACCATCGAATACAATTCTCTATAAGCACATGCATGTCGAAATTCAACACACTCATAGCCAATAGAGACGTATAACTCAGAAGGTGGACATAACCCCAACTCCTCAATTTTCATTGTTTCACAACCTACGAAACATCCTTTCCTTTTTACGTTGCTATTTTCAGTTTTGCTTTAATAATTTGGTTACACATTGCAATCCCCCCTCATTACGAGACTTGCACTAAAAGTCTAGTAACCGTTGCTTACTTGTTGGCCAAGCTATTCCCTGTGGGATCGACACCCAACCCAGGTTGGGTTCTATATTTGCTAACGACCGCTTTACACTCCCACGAGAGCTGTACATTGAGCGTTATCAAAAATTGGCGCCGTTGCCGGGGAATACGAGTGTCAACTAAGTTTGTGATAATTACTAGACCCTTTGGTCAAAAATTCTCATACTTTTACTTTTAGTTGTTGTTTTTGTTTTATTCAGGTTTGTTCAGTGCATCAATGGATGCACAACGTGAAATTGAAAGGATAACTGCTCAAGTGCATCAATAGAATATTGATAACCCAGGCCGTGCAACAAATCCTGATAATGAGGACCTGGGCGATGAGGAGCTACTAAACCCACGACATACTGCTGAGATGGGGGCACCCATGCAGAGGAGAGATCGTCAAGCCCGATTGAGGCCTGATCGTCGAGCTGTGCAGATTCCTTTTGATGACGATGATGACGATTTGGATGAAGCTGGTGCCATAGGAGCCATTATTCTGCCACCCTTGGCACCTGGAGAAAAGTTCAATATCACTAGCACAATGATTCAACTATTGCAGCTTAAGGGATTATTCGGTGGACTTGTGGGTGATGATCCAAATATGCATCTAGTAAACTTTATTTCTATATGCAAGTCATTCGACAATCCTGGCGTTGGACAGAATGCAATTCGACTGCGCTTATTTCCATTGTCTCTGTCTCGGGAGGCAATTCTATGGTTGAATGGGCTGACTCCTGATTCTATTACTAATTGGAGGCAACTGAAAGACGCTTTCCTAGAAAGATTCTTTTCGCCATCCAAAAGAGCACAGTTGAGAGATGAGATCACAAATTTTTAGCAGCTTCCAACTAAAGCCCTCCACAAAACATGGGAGAGGTTCAAGACGAAGCTTATGCGGTGCCCAAATCACCATATGACCAATGTCCACTTGATGGAGATATTATACAGATTTTTGAATTCGGTGACCAAGCCAGTGGTAGATAATGCAGCAGGTGGATCATTTATGGACCTCACCTTTGTGCAGGCAAGCAATATGCTAGATCGTATGACGAAGCAAAGTAGAGCTTGGTATACCAGGGATTCTGAGGTAGCAAGCTCTACTGTATCTTTTGGCATGACTGCAGAGCAGAGGCGAAGACAAGAGGATCGTGACCAAGACATGGATTACATGAAAATGCAGATGGATCTTCTTACAAAGCATCTATTATCAGGGAAGACCGAAAAAGTTAAAGCTGTTTCATCAAAAGGAAGAGAGGAATCCAATTCCGAGGAAGAAGCCAACTACTTGAACAATCAGGGGGGTTTCCGAGGAAATGCCCAAGGAAAACAAGGTCGGAACTATTATGATAATTCAGGATATAAGGACCGCGATCAAGGTAGTTGGAAGAATAATTCAGACAGGAGTGGTTTGTATATTCCTCCTAGAAATCATGAGGCTGAGGCGTCTGATTCCGAAAAGATGTCTATGGAAGATATGATGGCCAAGCTGCTGAAAGGAGTGGAGGCAACCAATATGGGCATTATTGAGGTGAAGAACGATTTGTCTTCAATGAATCAGTTGGTTGACTCACATTCCATTGCAATAAGACAACTAGAGCAATAATTAAGTCAATTATCTGCGGCATTCAATCAAAGAAAGGCTGACACTTTACCTAGCGACACTGTGCAAAACTCAAGGAATTATGGGTCATGCATGGCCATTACTACCCAAAGTGGTAAGGTGCTGGAAACCTCAGCAAAAAGCAAGCAAGTGATTGACGAAGTAGTGGACAAGGCGAAAGGGGAAGATGCCGCAGCAGCTGATCCTGACGTCCATAACGTCACCCCTCACGATTTGCAACCTGAAAAAGCTGAAAAACGGAAGCAAGAGGAGAAGAAAGCCGAGGAGAGAACAATCCCATACCAACCACCACCTTTTCCTCAAAGATTGAAGAAGGTGGCGGATGATATGAAGTTCAGCAAATTCATGAATATGTTAAAGCAGCTGACCATTAATGTTCCGTTGGTAGAGGCACTTGAACAAATGCCTGGGTATGCGAAATTTATGAAAGACCTTTTGACAAAGAAGCGGGCAGCAAGTTATGAGTTGAAAGATGATGTTCATCACTGCATCGCAATTGCTACAAGATCGCTAGTTCAGAAAAAGGCCGACCCCGGTGCTTTCACTATTTCTTACACTGTTGGATCTATGAATTTTGCCAAGGCATTGTGCGATCTGGATGCTAGCATCAATTTGATGCCACTATCCGTCTACAGGAAGTTGGGGTTAGGCGATCCGACACCAACTAATATGAGGCTCGTGATGGCTGATAGGTCGGTAAAACGACCTATAGGTATCTTGAATGATGTGTTGGTGAAGGTTTCTTTATTCATCTTTCCTGCAGACTTCGTTATTCTGGATTGCGAGGTGGATTCTGAAGTTCCCATAATCTTGGGACGTCCTTTCCTTGCAACTTGAAGTGTGCTTATTGACATGAGGGATAATGAGCTTTTGTTTCGGTTGAATGACGAAGTGGTCCGCTTTGATATATGCAAAGCAATGAAGCAACCCAACGATATGGATGTGTTCTCCGTAGCTTATGAGGATAAGAAAGCATTATCTGTAAAGAAACATCTTACTGTTGAGCCATTGCCTGCTGCACTGCTGAATGTTGAGCATGAGGATGATGAAGATTATGAAGAACTTATGGGTGCTCTAACAGGAATAAGGTCCTATTCTCATACTCCTAAATAGCGGGACCTTGATCTTACGAATCAACCATCACCAACAGCAAAGACTTCCAGCGAAGAGCCACCAATGCTAGAATTGAAAGAGCTCCCCGATTATCTAAGGTATGTGTTCTTGGAAAGTGGAAGTATACTTCCGGTAAGTGTGGCGGATGATTTAAGTGAACAGCACGTGGAGGCTCTCATCTCTGCTCTGATGAGGTACAAGAGAGCTATGGGTAGGAAGATTGATGAGATAATTGGTATCTCTCCTGAGGTATGTATGCACAAGAGTCATATCGAAGAAGATTGCATGCCTACAAGTAAGTATCAGCATCGTCTGAATCCATTCAGAAAACGATGCCCCATCTATCTCGATGAAGACTAAGTAATCGAGATAGCTATGTCGTGCTGCGACAATAAATCAAGCGCTTGGTGGGAGGCAACCCATCATTTTTAAATGTTTTTAATTGTTTTTGTTTTCTTAGGATTTTGTCGAGCCACGACCAAAACTAAGGCGCTTGGTGGGAGGCAACCCATCGTACTAATCGTTTTTATTGGTTTTGAGCAAATATAGGTGCGAGAAGTATTCAACGAGGAGATTGGTTTCAAATGACGATTTGGACGCATTGTTTGGTAAAGGTGGTAAGTTAGGAATAAGGATGCATAAGGCTATGGATTGAGCATTGCTCATGCCAAAATAGGCATCGAGGAAGGCTAGGCCTAGGTAAAACTAGGCCACGAACAATGCAAAACCTATACTATAGCCTAAGGTCTCGGAATCTAGTATGCAAAGACATAGGCGCCGCCCATGCTTAAGTGTGCTATACACTATGCGTCGCCTATGATATAGCATTAGGTCTGAGTATCTCAAATGCCATACACTATGCGGCGCATATGTCCCTAAATTCTATACACTATGCGCCGCATATACCATGCTTATGTAAAGCACTATGCGCCGCATATGGACCCTTTTTGTCTCCAAAACCATTTTTAAATGGGTCAAAACCCGACCCATTCTTTTCCTATATAAAGGGGACATAGTCTTGAAACATAACCACATTGAAACCTGACCTAAAGGCTCAGCACATCAACCCAAATCATCTCAAAATTTTTCTTTTTTACTCTTCCAATTCAGAAGAACATCTCCAAAGGCTTCAATCACGTAAGTACTCTTTTATTCTTCATCTATTTCTCGTAAGTACTACGTTTCTATGTCTATTATGAATTGCTACATCTTGAAAGAATATTGGTGATGTTAATGTGCTTGAATTAATGTGATACAACTAAGTGAGTGAATAAATACGTAAGGATGATCTTCACTTACTTCCGACTTGAATCTGATTTTAATGCATTGTTATACTACTTGCGAAATTGCTATAGTCATGAACATTGCATAATCTTGTCACTTGAATGCTTGCATGTTAGAAGATCCCGTTCATCGGAATAAGACTTATAAGTGCCTACCGACATAGGAGGTTGAGATTATTGATAGAAACTATACCATGATGTAATCCCTATGTAATAGTCTTGTTATACCTAACATGAAAGTATTGCAAAGGTTCCAAGAAGTGATACAACTCTGATTTTCTTGTCGGAATTTAGCCCCTAAAACATATGTCGATGAAGTCTAAGTAATCGACCACTTTCACTTCACTAGTTTGTGCCAACAACCTAAGTGTGGGGTGGTACCTCTACTGCTTGTTTATAGATTGTATCCATTGAGATGATGCTAGCATGACTCTATTGAGATCTCAGGTACAATGGCACCAAAATAAAAGGCAAAGATAAGGCTACCACTTCACAAAAAGGCAAGAAAAGAGGCCAAAAAAAAAGGAGAACCCTCCTCGATGCAAACACCTCGACTCACTCTTGGAATTAAGTGGGATACTTATGAGGAACTTCTAAGGATGACGACTCTGATGATGATTCTGATGCAAGGGGTATGACCCCAGACATAGAGAATGAGTCCGACTAACCAGGTTCTTCTTATTTATTTTCCACTGAGGACAGTGTGTCCCGTCTAAGTGTGGGGTGCTGGTATTTGCATGCTTTACTTCTCTATCCGCATTTGCATTTGCATTCATGTTTGTTTGCTTAGTTTTTCATTTTTTGTTTTTTTTAAGTAGTTAAAATTTTTTTTTTTAACGTAGCTTCGCATGAAATTATTCTAATAGGCAGTATGAGATTATAACAAAGAGTATGTGCTACAATTATGACTATTGAGACGTTTTAGGCTCTAGTTGTGACTCATTATGTGATATTGTGTGGTTCAATTCCTTCACCTGTTGGGTCAAGAGTCTATATTACTTCCAATAAAGTCGACCATGTGCCTTGTGTGTGTGAGATTAATAGTATATTCTATGTTTGTAGCTGATGCTAGAACTTGCCTGGTATGTATGCAAAGCGAAAATAAGGAGTGTAAGTTTAGGAGATGATTTAGGCATTTCTTTGGCAACCTATACTTGTTTACCTTCGTTTTACCTACCCATGGACATCATCCTAGTTAAACTCTTTTAAGCCTTTAGCCTATTTTCTTTGACGAACCTCATATGTAAGCCTAATCCATTTTTTTGAAGACCGTAATTTGATCCAAATTCCTACGTGCTTTAAAGTGAAAAAGTCATGTGACGAAATAAGAGGAAAATTGGGTGAGTATGATGCTTAAAATTGTAATGGTGCTTGAATGAGTTATGAAAAAGAAAGTGCTATCATAAGAGGTACGTTATGAAAAAAAAAAGGAAAAAGAAAGCTGAAAAGTGAGTTATGCTTAAAATTGAAAAACAAAAGAGGAGAACAAGGGTGGTAGAATAAAAGAAAGAAGAAAGGTTGAAAGAAAAAATTGTCAATAATACAATGTGATGTATTAAAGTGCTTAGGAACTTAGTCACTATTTCTAGCCAAAATAGTCCTACCCGTCCCTTAGCCTACATTACAACCATCAAAAGACCTATTTGATCCTAATCTTAGCATTCTGACATTTAGTGGAGTATTACACTAAGGGCAAGCCTATGGTCATCAGTTGCTACATACGAATTCTTTGTGAGAGCGAGAGCAAGGATATTTTGATACCCATGTTTGAAAAATATGCTATACTTGTGAGTGACTATGGGTAATATATTGTGAGACACACATGGTTGATGAGTTTTGGATAGTTGTACATGATTCTTTGTGCCTTAACTTTTGAATATGAGTTGACCACCATCACGAGTTTATGCTAGAGGTTAAATGGTTTCTACTAATGATCGGAAAACTACTCTTTGTTGATAATTGTTGTGCTTGTCTTAACGAATGTTTTGTGTTGTTGCTGTGAAACCCTAAGTTGATGATTAGAGGGACATGATATTTTGTTCGAGGACGAACAAAGCTTCAAGTGTGGGGTGTTGATGATAGGCGAATTTACACGCCTATATCAATATATTTTGCCCATATTTGTGCCATGTTTTGAGAACAAATTATATATTTCATGCACTTTTAGTCCTTTTTCCTGTAAGTGAGGTAAAGAGCATGATTAGCAAAGTTTCAGGTATAAATGATGCAGAATTCAGCATTTTGTGGATAATTTGATGCCAAAGAAAGCTCACGAAGGAAGGAAAGGGAGCTTGGACGCCTAAAGGACCAAAAGTGATGCATGGAAAATCTGTACCCGGCTAAAACAACATTTCTGGAGACTTTGGGGACTAGCAGTAACTTATTAGGATTAGGATAATGATACATTAACCTAGTACAATTGGGTTAAGTATTTCATTAGCTTATTAGGATTAGGATAATGATACATTAACCTAGTACAATTGGGTTAAGTATTTCATTAGCTTAGTAGGATTTGGTTAAGTATTTCATTAGCTTAGTAGGAATAGGATATGGGTATTATAAATACCCTATCATGCTAGAGATTTTTATACATTCCTCCCTTAGTGAAGAGATACATTCCTCCCTTAGTGGAGAGATTCATTCACTCACTATTCCAACAATTCTAATTCTTCCATTAATTCTATTCTTCTATTAAATTCCACAACAAGAGAGACGTTACTTTGCAAAGGACTTCACGCCATCCTCACCCTTACACCTAACGTGCAAATCTTTATTGGGGTACAATGATCATGTTTATTGTGACTTCCTTCGCACTCATGGATAACTAAACCTCTCTGTTGGGGTTATGGAAGCCGAATGAGATACTATCTATTGCTGTGAGTTTGTGAGTTCGTGACACGTATGCTGCTTATATCATTATTCTCTTCATCTTAATGCAAATTCTTACGGCTGCAGACGCATAGAATAAACGCCATTATAACAATTAACTTGTTCGAAAGAAAGGTTATTTGTCTGGAAAAGAGATAATGTCAAGGTAGTAGGGTCACACCCTAAATTCCCTACTAAACAGTTAGTGCCGTAACTGGATTAACCTCTTGGAGAATTCGTACCGTTAGACACGCTTTAAGCTCAAAAGAGTTAAAGTGAAATAATCCTCGAATAGGTCGAAAGACGCCTGGATTTACCATCGAATACAATTCTCTATAAGCACATGCATGTCGAAATTCAACACACTCATAGCCAATAGAGACGTATAACTCAGAAGGTGGACATAACCCCAACTCCTCAATTCTCATTGTTTCACAACCTACGAAACATCCTTTCCTTTTTACGTTGCTATTTTCAGTTTTGCTTTAATAATTTGGTTACACATTGCAATCCCCCCTCATTACGAGACTTGCACTAAAAGTCTAGTAACCGTTGCTTACTTGTTGGCCAAGCTATTCCCTGTGGGATCGACACCCAACCCAGGTTGGGTTCTATATTTGCTAACGACCGCTTTACACTCCCACGAGAGCTGTACATTGAGCGTTATCAACATCAAAAGACTCATTCTTGACTTTCAAGTTCACATATCAATATACATTCAATAGTTAAAATTTCTCATGGAAAGGCATAACTCATAACACTTGTCTCAAATCGTTCAAAAATCATAAATTCATATTAAGAATATTCAACTCATGGCACTTGAGTTAAATTGCTTAGAAATCATCAATTCATAATGATAATATACAGCTCATGGAATAAACCCTCAATTTAGAAAAATGATGGTGAAATAATCATGAATATCAAACTTATTCAACTGAAATCTCATAAATCATAATTAAAGATAATTTAGGTGTAAACCCACTTGCAAAATCATGTAAATCAGTAGTAGAAATTAAACCTTTAGGCACAAGAACGAAAGGAGTGTTCTTGTTCAAACCCTACATACCTTGAATTTTGATTTTGAAGATGTAGCAACTTATTTGGAACTTCTTCTTAACACTTTTGAGCCAAGATCGTTGATGCCTTTGACTTGGGGAACTAAGTTTTTGAATCACTTTGAATCACTATGGAGGATTCTTGAATTTATTTGGAAGAAGATTGGATTTTAGATCTTGGAAGAAACCCTAGGTTTCTAGATATTTCTTGGAAGATTAGAGAGAAAAGAGACAAAAATAATCTTCTCTTCTACACATATATATATATATATATAGGGCTTAAAAGGAGTGGAAATGACCAAAATACCTTTCTGAAAAGAGTTGAAAATTGCTGATCGGGGCCCATGACGGTCGACCTGACGGTCTGTCAGAAGGACTGACGGTCCACCAAGTCGTCCATTACTCGAACACCAAAACTGGAATGTTCTGCATCGACATGACGGTTGACCTGAAGGTCCATCAGAAAAGTGACGGTCCACCAAGTCGTCCATCACTAGAGGGACAGAAATGAGACATTCTATCTTGATCTGATAGACACCATGACGGTCCATCAATTTTGTGACGGTCCACCACTTTGACCGTCACACGACATCCCAAAAAGGGAGCTACTGCCTTGGCTTGACGGGACACTTGACGGTCCACCAAGGACCTGATGGTCCACCAGGTGGACCGTCAAACCAGGGCGATCCGATAGCGGCCATAACTCACTCATCCGATGTCGGATTTCGATGAAATTAGTATCGGTAGAAAGCTTATTCAATGCTTTACAACATGGTTTAATTATCAATAACTTTTGAAGTCATACATATCCATTCAAAAGACAGATTTTGGCTTAAGGAATGATTGGGGTATTACAAGCAGCCTCAGAAGGTTGAGCATCCAGCAACTATTTAGTGAGGGTTATTACATCAGCATTCAACCCTTGAACCTCACTAGTTAATTCTGCAAAAATACCCTTGAGCTTTGTATTTTTTGCTGCAAGTTCGTTAGTAGCACCAGGTCCCTCTCAGGACAACTTTTGATTTTGTAGTTTCAGGTGCACTATTTCAGTGTTTGTTGCTGCTAACACAATACTAAACTCATCTATTTCATTAGTTAAGCTTTCTTGAGCAGCCAAAAGTTTGGATACTTGGGACATAGTTCCCACTTTCTCTTCAATGCCTTTATTCTCCAAGGCTATCATGCTGAACTTTTGTTTGACTGTTCAAAGAGTTCCTTTTATACCAATTACTGCAACATGCTTAAACACATTGTTTAGGAAGTACCTATATGGCATTCCATGTTTCCCCTTTTTCTCATAAATTACTTTTTTCATGTTCTCAATCATAAGAGAGGTAATCTTATCAATTTAAACTTACTCAAACATTCTTCTAAGAACAAGTCAACACCAGATGTAATGGTCCTTTTTTTTGACTAGGCAAAAGAACCTTGTTCACAAATCCAAATACCAACTGGAAATCACTTGTGTAAAATTTCTTTATAACCCCAGCTATCGAAATCCTACCCACTCTTGAGCATATAACTAAATAAGATAAAATTGAACTAAAGATATGACCATAAGTCTAAAATCAAAACTGAAAACCACAGCTATATAACCTTCCGATACCAATCCTAATGCCAACGCCAATACAAATGCTAACACTAATATCGACACTGCTTGTGCCCATAGTAGTCCAACAAAGCCTCTAAGCAAAACAAAGGACATCCAGTCGGGACATACCCCCGACCATAGTAAAACCACAACCAAAGAAATAAAAATTATATAAAGAAGTCCATGGCATGAAATAGGGTCTTCCGGAGTATGGAGGCTCACCAGTTTAGTTTGACTTAAAAGATATCTCCGAATCACCAAGTCACTGAGCAGGATGAGTGAAAGTGTGATCGGTTCCTGAATCGTGTGGGGATACAGTTCCCAAAGATGGTAAGTAGTGTGAATGCTAGCATTTAACTCTGGGATAAGGATAAAGTAATGCCATTAATTCAAAACTAAATAAAATAACCATATGTAATGACATATATATATATATATCATGCTTGGATAAGAAACAAGGTTTAACATGTATTTTAAAACCTTAACCTGGACTCTATAGCTTTACCATCATAAATCCACCCATGGTCTATATGGGTCCAGTGTTACCTCTTAAACATACCCCAGTACATGTTGCTGCACGAACCGGAGATATCATAAATGGCTGGGATTCCCATTTACCCTTTGCCCTCTATTATACATATATAAAAATATAGACTTAGGGGATTTTTGAGTACCACATAAGCATATGGTCACCAACACCAACCCTCATGTCGGAAAACACAAGTTTCCAATGTTCGTCTTTCTGACTCACACCTTCACAGCTAGCTATCAAAATACCCATTATTCCCAATTAAAATATTTAGCACACAAACAAACCACCAATTATAGGAGTCAATTATTAAGGCAATATAAGTAGTATCATCATACCAACTATGGATGGCAAGCAATATCATTAGCCAACACAGACGGGATTTCCATGTACCCCCCAGACTCCATTATTAAAATCACTTGGGGGATTTCTGTGTACTCTCAAGGTTTTTAAAACCATCCATAACTATTTAACCATTTATACCATGCATTAGTTTCAAGAAATAAGTCAAACCAAACACTTTTGGGGATTCTCTTGTACCCCTAATTTAAATTCTCACTTTTCTCAAATTTACTAAAAAATTTTACAATACAGTGTTGAGGTCATAACCAATTCAAAAGTCACAAGTTTAGAGAAATTTACCATTATCAAATTCCACCACTATACCCATGCACCCACATGTTCAGAACTATATTTAAAACATAGAAAACCATAACTAAACCATGGGAAAACATTATTCAACCATAAGCATTCAAAACCCCTAACCTTTATTTCAAAACAATAACAATACCATGAAACCCATACATTAAAACATGTGCTTTAAGTGAAAAAACAATGAGAGAGGAGTAACATGCCTGAAATACCAAGGAATTTTAAAGAAGTTGCACCCTTAGACTCAGAGATGATGGTTTTTTTTAAACCCTAGCCTTAGCATAAACAGAGAGTTTTAGAGAGAATTTGAGAGTGTTTTATTGGGAATAGTGTATTAATAAAGTCTTAGAGAAGGTTTTAAGTCATGGTATCAAAGAGACTTAAAATAGGAAATATCCAAAATACCTCTAACTTAAAACTGCAAAAAGTCATCCTTGGTTATGAGTCGACACATTAACTCAGCACCACATCATACAACTTGTAGCCTTGAGTCGTATCCTAGAAAGTGATCTAGACACCCATACACTGTCCTCCTTACGACTCCATGATCCTACTCTTGACCTGAACATATGACTCACATGGTCCAGTTGTATCTAAGATAAAACTCAAGGGATTAGATACTAGACGATATATGACTCAACCCAACCACTCATAACCTATCCTCATAGCTCTTAGTGAGGCACTCGTACTCAGAGTCAAGTCAAGCCACTAACTTACTGATTTGGTTAAGGTTTATCCTATTGACTTATCACCACCCTTAATGACTCATCACCACCAAGTCATAACTAGGATAGAAAACCCAAAAACTATCCACTAAAACCTTTACAACTAGGGTCACCAAACCCATAACCATACCATATGACTCCTTTGATAATTCATTACTTGGACAGTAAGCTCAGAGCTCAAGAATTTTCCAAGAATGAAAAATTTGAGGTGTTTTAATTCTCCCTAACTTAGATCATTCATCTTCAAATAATGGGACAAAGCAGTGACTATCATGATTAAATCCCCAAAAATATCTACTGTTACCTTATGATAGAATACAAATTACCAAGGAATTCATAATCTATCTTTAAAAAAGACAGAAATAAGGATGTTAAGAACAACACATACCTTAAGAACAATTTTCCAGTACGGGAAATAGGAATGGATACTTGGACTTTATGTCCTCTTCAGATTCCTATGTAGCCTGCTCAACCTTATGGTTCCTCCATAGAACCTTTACCAAAGCTACGTTCTTGGTCCACAACCCACGAACCTGGAGATCCAAGATTTTAATTTGGACCTCCTCATAAGACAAGGAATCGAAAATACCAGTATTGTTAGCAGGCAAAATTTATGATGGATCACTCACAAAGTTTCTTAACATAGATACGTGGAATACCGAGTGAATAGATTTCAAAATACAGGGCAACTCTAATTCATATAAAGCATTAGAAAACCTTTTCAAAACCAAATAAGAACTGACATACCGAGGACTAATCTTCCTTTTCTCACAAAACTGCATTACACCCTTTATAGGTGATACCTTTAAGAATGCCCTATACCCAAACTCAAACTCTAACTTCCTATGCCTCACATTTGCATAGGTCCTTTTGCGACTTTGGGAGATTTTCATCCTATCCTGAATCACCTTCACCTTCTCCATGACTTGGTGAACAAAATCCGGGCCAAACAACTTCACCTCACCAACCTCGAACCACCTAATATGAGACCTAAACCTTCTACCATACAAGGCCTCAAACTGAGCCATCCCAATACTAGAGTGACAGTTGTTATTATATTCAAACTCTATAAGAGGCAAATGTTAAAACCATCTACCAACATAGTCAATCACACAAGCTCAAAGCATATCCTTCAATGTCAGAAGAGTTTTTTTCGCTTGCTCATCCAACCACGGGTGGAAAGACGTACTAAGACTCACTTTAGTCCCCAAACCATATTAAAATGACAACTATAAGTGTGATGAAAACTGAGCACCATGATCCAACTTAATAGAAAAAGTTACCCCATACAACTTCACAATCTCTTGGAGGTACAACCTTGTATAATCCTCTGTCGAAAAATTAGTCCTTACTAGTAAGAAGTAAGAAGACTTAGTCATCCTATCAAAAATAATTCGAATCTAATCAAAATGATTCCAATATAGAGGAAGACCGATAGCAAAATATATATTGATCACTTCCCACTTCCACACAGGCAACTAAATTTCTTGATACAATCCTCTAGGCCTCAAGTGCTCAACTTTCTCTTGTTGACACACCATGTTTTTAGATACAAAACTAGCCACATATCACTTCATATTTTTCTACTAATATATCTCCTTAAGGTCATGATACATTTTCATAAAATTAGAGTGAATAGCATATCGCAACTGATGTGCCTTAGCTAAGATCCTCTCTCACAACCCATCCATGTTGGGAATGCATAATCTTTCTTGGTACCATAAGGTTCCATCACCACTAACATCAAATGCCACTACTTTCTACCTACTTATATCACCCTTGATGTGCATCAGGATAGGATCTAACACTGCCTTCTCTTTGACCTCAACACCAAGAGATGACTTCGCCATCTATTAAATAAATACACTACCATCTTCAGAGTCTAAGAGATGAACTCTAAGGTTTAGTAAAATGGTGGATATCCTTCACTAATTCCTGCTTATCCTCATCCACATGTGTTAGAATCTCTATGGATAACCTACTAAGAGCATCAACAATCACGTTAACTTTACCTAGATAATAGTGAAGACTCATGTCAAAATTCTTGAGTAACTTAAGGCATTTACGTTGCCTGAAGTTTAGCTTTTTTTGAGTGAACACACACTGCAGGCTCTTATGGTCTAAAAAGATATCCACATTCACTCCATACAGATAGTGACACCAGATTTTCTATGCGAATACCACGATCAATAACTCTAAGTCATGATTCAGATAATTCTTTTTATGTACCTTCAAATGTCTAGAGGTATAAGCTACCACCTTGCCATGCTGCATCAAAATGCAACCAAGCCTCATACAGGATGCATCACAGCAAATCACAAATCCATCAGAGCCTTCAGGCAGAGTCATTACTAAAGCAAACGTCAGCTTATTCTTCATCTTTTAAAAGCTACCCTCACAGGCATTAGACCACAAGAAATTTGCCTTTTTTTGAGTTAAATTAGTTTACAGGGCATCTATAGTAAAAAACTTTCCATAAATCTCTGGTAGTAATCGGTTAAACCCAAGAAGCTTAGAATATCGGTTGGAGTCATCGGTCTAGGTCATTTCTTAACCACTGCAACCTTCTGTGGATCTATCATATACTTTCACTAGATTTGACATAACCTAGAAAAGTGATAATGTTAAAAAATAACACATATTTCGAAAATTTAGCATACAATTAGTGCTCTTTCAGGGTTTGTGATACTATGCAGAGGTGATCGACATAATCCACCTCACTCTTAGAGTACACCAGATTATCATCTATGAACACAATAACATACAAATCTTAAAATTGATGAAAGACTCTATTCATAAAGTCCATGAATGTCGCCAGGGCATTAGTTAGCCCAAAAGACATAACTAGGAACTCAAAATGCCCATATAGGGTATGGAAGGAAGTCTTAGGGATATCCACCTCCCTAATATTTATTTGATAAAACCCTAAACAAAGATCGATGTTGGAGAAAAACTTAGCACCCTGAAGTTGATCAAACAAATCATCTATCCTCGGAAGAGGATACTTATTCTTTATTGTTACCTTATTCAGTTGTCGATAATCAATATACATACGATGAGAACCATCCTTCTTACACATGAACAATATCGGTGCTCCCCACGGAGACACACTAGGATGAACGAAATCCTTGTTTAAAAGATTCTTTAATTACTTCTTAAGCTCCTTTTACTCAGTTGGAGACATTCTATATGAGAGAATAGAGATAGGCTGAGTGTACAAAACAAGGTATCACAAGTCCAACCAGGACCAGAGACCACCCCCAATACAAAAACCATTAACCATCCCACACCCTATGGCAGATAAATTCCAAGCATGTAACAAGTTAAGATAATATTAAATTAAAGACATGACCATAACTTTAAATTCAAAAGTGAAAGCCATAATCATTTAACCATCCAATACCAATCCCAATACAAATGCTAACACTAATACCAACATAGCCCATGGTAGTCCAACAAAGCCTCTAACAAGAATCAAAGGATATCCATTCAGGACATGGCCCCAACTATAGCCAAAAAAACCAAAGAAATAAAAATGATATAAAAAAGTCCATGGCATGAAATAGGGTCTTTCTAAGTATGAAAGATCACCAATTCAGTCTGACTCAAAACCTATCCCCGGATCACCAAGTCATTAAGCAAAATGAGTGAAAGTATGGTCGATTCCTACATCGCATAGGGATACATCGCCTGAAGATGGTTAGTAGTGTAAACGCTAGCATGTAACTTAGGGATAAAGATAAAGTAATGCCATTAATTCAAAATGCAATCAAATAACCATATGTAATGACATACATACATATATATGTATATATATATATATCATGCAAGGATAGGGAATAAGGTTTAGCATGTATTTTAAAACCTTAACCTGGATTATGTAGCTTTACCATAATAAATCTACCCACAGGCTATATGGGTCCAGTGTTACCCCCTAAATGGGCCCTAGTGCATATAGTCGCATGAACAAGAGATATCAGAGATGGTCGGGGATTCCCATGTACCCTTTGTACTCCCTGATACATATATACAAATACAAACTTGGGGGGTTTCCATGTACCCCTCAAGCATATGGTCAATAAGACCAAACCACATGGCGACAAACATGAGTTTCTAGTGTCCATTCCTCGGAGTCACACCTTCACAACTAGCTATCAGAACCCCCATTATTCCCCAATTAAAACATTTAACACACGAATAAACCACTAATTCTAGGAGTCAATTATTAAGTCATTATAAGTGGTATCGCTATATTGACTATAACTTGAAAATAATGTCATTAGACAATACATAGGGGATTCCCATGTATCTCACAGACTTCATTATTAAAATCACTTAGGGGATTTCCGTGTACCCCATAAGGATTTCAAAACCATCCATAATAATTTAACAATTAATACCATGTGTTAGTTTTAAGAACTAAGTCAAACCAAACACTTTGGGGATTCTATTGTATACCTAATTCAAATTCCCACCTTTGCCATAACTACTAACCAGTTTTACAATACAGGGTTGGGGTTATAACCACTTCAAAAGTCACAAGTTTGGAGAAAGTTGCCATTATCAAATTCCACCACCATACCCATGCACCCACATGTTCAAAACCATATTTAAAACATAGAAAACCATAATTACACTATAAGAAAGCATTATTCAACCATAAGAATTCAAAACCCCAACCTTTATTTCAAAACCATAAAAAAACCATAAAAGTCATACTTTAAAATATGAGTTTTAAGTGAAATATTAATGACGGAGGAGTAACATGCCTTAAATACCAAGGATTTTTGAAGAAGTTGCACCTTTAGACCCCTAGATAACTGTGTTGTTTTAAACCCTAGACTTAGCTTGAACAAAGAGTTTGAGAGAGAATTTAAGAGTGTTTTATTGGAAATGATGTGTTAATGAAGTCTCAGAGGAGGTTTTAAGTTATGGTTTCAAAGAGACTTAAAGTGGAAAATGTCAGAATGCCCACAACTTAAAACTGTAAAAAGTCATCCTTGGCTACGAGTTTACACATTGAATCATCACCATATCATACGACTCAATTCTTTGAGTAGTATCCTAGACATTGAGATGGAAACCCATAAATTGTCAACCTTATGGATCCATGATCCCACTTGTGAACTGACTATACAACTCGTATGGTCCAGTTATAACAAGATAAAACCAAAAGGATTAGATACTGAAGAACATAATACTCAACCCTACCACTCATAACCTATCCTTACGGCTCTTAGTAAGCCACTTGTACTTAAATCCAAGTTAAGCCACTAAGTTACTAATTTGGTTAAGGTTTGTCCTAACGGTTCATCACCACCCTTAATGACTCATCACTACCAAGTCATAACCATGATAGAAAACCAAACCACCATCTACTAGATTCCTTACTACTAGGGTCACCTAACCCATAACCACACCATACAACTTGTATGATAAGTCATTACTAGGACAATGTGCTCACAGCTCAAGAATTTTCCACGGGCCAATATCCGGGGTATTTCCAAAGACCTTGTAACTTGTACACCAGTGTCAATCATTTTCCCTTTTCCTTTACTATCCTTCAGTTTCTTCATTTTCCAAATGATAGGTTATTCATCCTTATCCTTTTCATCTTCCTTATCTGGAGGTAATATAAATTCCCCGCCCTTTGTTAAATTATTTCTTTCTTCTATTCTTTGCTTCTCTGCACATACTAACTTTCATTGGGATCATTGTCAAGCAAAAGTAAATTCTCAGCTATCTAATTAACGATGCAAACTGGATCAGATATCTTTACTGGAATCTCTTTATCACAATATTGGGCAAAGATAAGGTTTAACTTAGGAATAATTTGGGGAACCAGGTATTGGTAATTTGTTTGAATTTTTAGTACCTTGTAATTTTTCAGAGTGAATAGATATTTGTGCAACATTAGAGGATTTTGGATCTTCTGAGGTAGGGGGAATTTATGATATAGATGTTTCTTATTTAATTAGTGAGTCAGATCCTTGATTTAAGTCAACTTTCAAAGCTAACTCAGTAAGATCTTTGACGGATGCAAAATTTTTGACAGGAATAATTTTACTTGGGATTTCTAGATTTTTAGGAGAAGGTGTGGTGGTAAGATACTTTGTGACTCTTGAGGATGATTAGAGGATAATTTTTTCATAGGGTTTGAAGATGATGAAATTTTTTAGAAAGGAAAAGAAAGGACCAGTTTAGATTAAGGAAGAAAATAATTTAGAATTATGTTCTAAGTTAATTGAGAGGAAAATGAAATCAAGGGATTTGAATTTATAATTAAAGAGTTTACCATTTTCATTTAAGGGATACCCTTTTTGAATAGATGTGTCTAATGACAATGGCGTGATTCTTCACATTTGAACTAAATTGATAGCTTTTGTTCATATAGGAGAAGACATGTGGCCTTTTAAAATAAAAATTTAATGAATTTTTAAGGCACATTGTTTTGGAACTAACCTGAAAGATGGGACCAGGTCCCTCTCTTTTTGACTAAATTCTGTACTTATGTTTGCTTTAACTATTCTCCTCCTTAGATGTTCCCATGGGTGTATACCTATAAAGGTATGGAACTGAGTTAGATTAAAATTCCCCTACTTTATCATTAATACCTGTCTCCTTAACATAGACAATTATAAGTACTGATACTGACTCAAATATTAGGTCAGGGTATTTTGAACAGGCTTAGTCTTAACTTGCTTTTAGAATAGTTCTGAGGACCATGTACGAAACTTTACTTAACTCATACTGCCACAAGTTTCTTCTTCTAGGATAAATTTCTGTAGGACCATGTCCCTTAAAATCAACTATTTAAAAATGAGACAATTCCACCTTGAAGTGTCTTGAGAGTGAGAATCCAGTCAGACCTTCCAATTTTCATCTTAGAACACATACTATTAATAACCCATTCTGAACTACAATCCCCTTTATCATACCTAGAACTATGGTCACTTGTTGGATTTAGGAACTCACTTTAGCTTGAGTTCTCAGTAGGAGGACAATGGTATGATCAAATCTTTCTTGACCCATCTAGGTATAGATTTTCTTTTCACCCTTTTCAAGAGTTTGTAACCTTTAGGATGTGAATTCCTTTGCCGAATGTATTCAGTACTACTTATTTTAACTTTAAGCTAATACTGACATCTTTCTTTCAAGTGCCCATCTCTTCCACAGTGAGTACATAAAGTTTTATGAACCTTGTTTCTGGAACCATGAGAAACTCTTCCTTTTGACCCAAGAGATTGTGATTCTCCTTGATTACTAAGTTCCCTACCATTATTTGCACCTTGACTGGTTAATTTAGAAAGGACCTATGAAGACGCAATATACTTAAGAGATTTGTTAAGCTCTTCTTTCAAATGGACTAGGTCCCTTTCTAACTCTTTATTTTTGAGAAATGTAGACATAAGGTGCTTTGAGAGTCTCTCAACCTTTGCTCAAGATCAATTTAAAGCCTTGAATCATCTTTCTTTCCTTTTCCATATTCCTTATTTACCTTCTTAGGATTACTCATCAAACTTGGATTTTAAGATTTTAACTCTGTGAACAATTCTTTAATTTCAGAAATTTGAAAAGTTAAAGCAATCAGTTCAAGATCTTGATTTTCAATTTTTTCTTCCACAACTATTTTATTAGTAGTCAGTTCATATACAGAGTTAATCAAGACACTTGAAAGCCTTTTTATCTCCTATCAGAGCAGTTATCTAGGTTATCATTAATGTCAGAAAGAGCTACCTCTTTTTCTTTTTCATCTTCTGTGTTGGCCATAAAGGCAAATAAAGAATCAAAGATACCTGGACTATCTTCTACTGCTAACATAGACACATATCCAGGCTTCTCATCTCCATCAGATTCACTAGAAGAATCTCCCCATACTACCAGATCTTGCTTTACAACATAATCACCTGCAACCTTCTTTCTTAAATTCGTAGGGACTTAGTCCCTTCTCTTTCCTTTGTCACCTCAAGCATTAAGGTATTCCTAGTAATCCAAATTGTGCATTAGATAGTCCTTAATAAAATTATTAGGATTTCCACATGTGTGACATACGTCAGGATTTCCCCCATTTTTTGTACTACTTTCTTTTGTTTGGAACTGACCAGTCTTTTTCATGGTTCTAACAATCTCGTTTGCAAAGTAGGAAACATCAGTATCTTCTTCACCTAAATTATGTTTTAAAACCTTTAATGCTAAAGATTTTTCTCTTTTCATGTCATTCTTCTCCACCCCTTGCTGCTTCTTCAGCTCACGGGTTTTTAAATTTCTAATCAATTCATCCATAATAAAGGTCTTTAGGTTTCTTGCTTTAGTTATGCCATCCACATTGATTTCCTAGAACTTAGAAAGAACACCAAGAACTTTTTTCACCTTCTTATATAGTGGTATCACCTCTCCCAAGCAGTGAAGCTTATTTATGATAATAGTGAATCTTGTATGAATTTTTTGGATTGTTTATCCATATTTCACGCTAAAGGTTTCATATTGAGTAGTCAACATGTCTACTTTTGAATCCTTTACATTAGTGGTACCTTCATGATTAGTCCTCAAGAAATCCTCGATCTCTTTAGCATTTTCACAACTGGAGATCCTGTTATTCATCAGGTCTAATACCACACACTAGCAGTTTCTTGGCCTTGTAATTTTTCTTAATTTTCTTTCTATCTTCATCATTGAAATCCCCGCTGCTTTAGAAAACCATTCTTGTCACTTTTCCTTGTTTGAATTCTTTAACAAGAACATGAGGACCATCAAGAATTATGTACATCAATTTACTATCCCCAGCCTTAATGAAGTTAAACATCCTGGTTTTCCACCACTTATAGTACAACCCATTAAATCTAGGTAGCCTAGTGGTAGATTGTCTTTCTTCCAGGTTAGGTGGAGCAGCCATGCTATCCTAATCGCTCTAGGTGTGAACCTTTAGAGTGTTATGTATTTGATACCAATTGTTGAAACCCTAGGGGTTGCACCACACCATAAAAAACCAGGTCGCTCAAAGTAAATCATATGCAAAAATAAATTTAAGAAACCAGGAACACAATACATTTTAGTAATAGTAAAGTACGCAAGATTAACATGGAAATCCCCTTGCTCAAGGGAGGAAAAACCACGACTTGCCCTTATAAGCACCCAAACAGTCAACTATAATCAAACTTTTGATTACAGAATCCAATGAAACAAAATCTAGGTTCCTCCTTCTTGTAATAACTCTACTACAATCATAAATTGACACTTCTTCAAAGACTCCCCAACACTGATTAACTCTAATCAGTATCAGACTCAGGCAACTCTACCTAAGCACACTCTAAGAAAATGAAACCAAAGAAAAATACTCTTATAGACCCAATAATTCAAATACAAATAAGGGTTAACTCAAGAACACTCACTCTTTTAGCTTACAAAATGAATAAGAACAAGAGCAATACTTGAGCAATGTTGAAAATTGAGTTTTTTCCTTTTTCCTCTATTTAACACTCTTGAATTTGAAACAAACTACTCAATGAAGAAGCATACTTTTATTTTATAGTTGAGTGATGATTAGGGTTGAAACATAATTAGACCAGGTGGCCTAAGTAGTACAAGAAACACCTGCACAGTTTGTCACATAAGAGGACAAGACTGAGCAAACCCATGCCAACTATATTGTACCCTTGCACATCCATGTACCTGGTTTCTTGTTGTTATCTACTCATCATCAAATCAAGATACAACAATTTTACATCAAGAGAGAAAAGTTTTAATGTACCAATTCCTGATGGGTTCAAAGAGCATAAAGATGATTCCGACTAACGGCAGTATCAGAAGTTACACTTGTTCTGTAGGAGTTGATGAAGTGGCAATCAAAACTTTATTAGTCCCAGTGGATACCTTGGATGAAGGATAATTCCTATGAATATGACAAGGCTGGCCACCTTTAAAACACAAGTTCCTCCAATCATCACAATAACCATGATACAACTTACCACAATACCGAGAAGGAAGGTAAGGTGGGGCTGACTGAGCTCCACTAGACTGAGATTGGGAAACCTGTGCCTTAATACCACTGTTAGTGTAGAAGCAACAATCACAAGACGACATAGGATAAGGAGTACTACCCATTGAATATTAATAGAGTTTCCCCAAGTTTTCTTCTTGCTCTACTAACTACTATCCTTTCTACTATCTTGTTGACCGCCTCCCTGCTCTGAATACCTGAACTTTTTACTCTGCCTTTCCCTAATCTCTGCTTGTTTCATAATCTAAAGCTCAACTTGCTGCATATAAACCAAAAGTCTAGAAATTTCCATGCCATTGTTCAATATCGCAGCCTTATACTCAAATATAAAGTCATGCAACAAACCTAAAGCAAACTTCCTTATCCTAGTCCCATGCTAGACACTAACTCCAAAGCATAACTAGAAAACTAATGAAACTTCAAGGCATATTTCTTTACACTCATCCTTCCTTGGTTCAAGTTCAAAAAATCTTTAGCCTTAGTCTCCCTTAACTCCTGAGAAAAGAAACAATCAAGAAATGCATCAGAAAATTCCTCCCACATAGCTAGCTCAGCATCATTGATGAGTGGAAAATTTATCACTCATTGATAACCAAATCCTTGAATATTACTATTATTAAATTGTATAAATAAGTCTAGTTCTCCTTTAGAATATGTTAATTTCTAGTTTTTATGTTCTTCCTGGTCCTATGAAGAGAATAAGTTGAAATCAAGTTCAAAGGAAAGAAAAATGGACAAAAAGGATCAGGAACTAGAGATCAGAAATCCCTTAGTTACCATAATCGCTGTACAAGGATCGTGATCGCAGTCAGTTAACAAGGGTCACCAATGGCAATCACGAACAGAGTCACACAATCATGGAAGCATGTTCATAATCCAAAATAGTGCAATCACGATAGGACAAAAAAAGTTCATGGGAAGAATGTAATTTCACAGAGCTGAGTCCTAAATCATAAGTGGTTAAAACACTTTCAAAAGAGAATCTTTTATTCTATCTTTCATCTTTACTTTTTATCTTATCACATGGAGCTTGGAGGAAAATTTTGTACTAAGCTTTATCTAAGAAGACATTAAAGTAACTCCGATGAAAAGAATTGGGGAATGCCATTAAAGATTTATTGGAATTTAAAGTGTGGATTGCCATTCTCCTTATCTTTCATGAATTAATTTAATGGAGATTTTGGTATATTTTGTTTATTATCTTTATGAGTTGCTAGTTATTTCTATTAGGGTTATGCTTGGATAGGTTCTAATTTATATGTGGGTATTTTTTATATATCTACCTAATTAGCTATTTGTTGTGGGTTTTGCTAGAACCCAAAGATTGAATTAGATTTGTGGGTGAAAAACCCAAATTAAATTGGATCCTACATTATCCTTGAAACAGGGATGTGGGTGATGAGTAATTGTAAATGACTATTTGATACTATTTATTTCCTTAGCAATATCTTAGAAATAAGGATGTTATATGATTTAACCAGCTTGATGGGCATCATCCTAGAAATAGGGATGCTAAGTTTAGGTTCTGGATTGGTAAGTTTAATATGCTCGTGAGGTATTTGAAAGAATTAATGAGTGTAATTAAGTACTTTTTTGAAAGACTAATGCTAATATATTAAATCTAGCGTACCCAAGATTCCTAGATAAATTTGGATAAATTCTTAATTACTCATGTATGATTTGACACCTATAATTTCATTACCCCAAGAGCCATTCCTCATTGATCATACTCCAATTATTCTTAGCGTCGAGTTAGTTTTCTAGAAGCCTAAAATTGTGATATTTTAAAAAGATTTCGAAACCCCCAAATATTTGTATCCTTGATTTGAATTTAGCAAGTAACTTTTATCTTGAACTTACTCGATCACCATTCACATTGTTCCTCATGGATTCAAACCCGACTTAAAGTTGGGTATTATATTGACAACGATCTCCTTGAACTTATATTGATGTGTAAGTTGAGAGTTATAAAAAATGGCACCGCTGTTGGGGAATAATTTGGCGTATTGAGTTAGTTTGAAATTTTAGTATACTTGCTTGGATTCAAATTTATAAATATTTATTTGTGTTTTCTTTTATTTCTTGTGGTAGGTAGATTTTTGTTGCTGTTTCCTTGTCACTATGGCATCTTGGAATGAATATAAGTTCGGTGGTTGCAAATCTTATCTTGATAATCTATATCCATATTGTGATAGACCTCACTTTTGGCAAAATTATAAATATGATCCTCAGAAAGAGGTGTGTGCACCATCTCGATCCTATTAGGAGTATGATTATTCTTTATGTAGTGGTCAAGATGGATATTGGAGTGATTCTCTAAATACCCCCCTCCCAGTTATGGTAACAAAAATTCTAGTTCTTCTTATGAGTTTGATAGGTCTGATGATGTGATAAATGAAGAACAACATGATGGATACAATAGTATTAAAGTAATGCTTCTAACGATCTTGAATTAGGTGACTACAACGGGTGATAATATGAATCGCTTGCATCAATCCAAGAGATCATTTGGAAAGAAAAGCAAAAATAAAGAAGAGTGGGTTAGGAGACCAATCTTTTAAGTACCATGGATATGACCAATCATAAAAAAAAGCTTAATGTTTAAGAACTCTTGGTGATTTTCCTACTAACTGAACCAAAATAATAAAGGATTCCAATAATCAAGAAATGGTACTAGAGTTGAATGGAAATGCCAAGAAAAATACTTTGTGAAGACTGTAGTTAATTTTGGGGTAAGGATGTCAAGAAGAATACGACTCCAGAATTGGGAAGAAGACCTTATTCCAATCACTATTCCAGATTATGCTTTGTAGATGTGATGAATGTCGAACTACCCAAGCAAATGATAAATCTTTGAGATAAAGTATAAGATCCTTATATTTTGGAGTTCTTCATTCCAAAAGGGCAAAATGACGTCCCTCACTTGAAAGCCAATAAGTGCAAAATCCCATGTTTTACTAGTGGCTTAGTGATATTCTCACCAACACCCAATGAATCTACTCAAAATTTTAATGTGAAGTTGGGTAAGAGGTTAAAATCTTCAAAGTGGCAAGATAGAAGTAGTATCATTGTGCCCCTACTTTTTTCCTAAGTTCCTCAAAGACCTATTGATCAAAAGGAAGAGGTAAATAAAAAACAGATGTTAATTAATCAAAGGTCCAACTGATCACATGGGTCAAAGATTTAAACCTTCTATGTGGAGGAATAAATGATAGTGAAAAGATGTCGTGCCGTGACTTTAACTCAGGCCTTTGATGGGAGGTAACCCATCGTTTTCATGTTTGTGTAATTTCTTTTTGATTAATTCACATAATTTTGATGCTTTGCCGGTGTTTTAGATAGATTGAAAGACAATAATAGGGGAAAATTAAGTTTAAAAGTGTGGTAACTATGCAGTAAAACCAAGCAAAATAGGAGAGAATTGCAATCTCTATCAAAGGAGCACGATCATAGTACCGCGATCACACTGATGATGTCACAATTACAACTGTATATCGTGCTTTCACTTTGGACCTCGATATAGTTTCAGGGAATCCCTTTGACCCTCTTTATGCTTTTGGGTTATGTAGTGAGAAAACTATAAGTCTTTAAGTTGCTGGTGCGACCCTTGTGTGTATGCACATTTCTTAGAAATAGTTAAAGTTTGGTTTGCAATACTTGCATTTAGTTCACGCTGAGCATGGAGATTTTGTGAATTCATTATTTTATTATTAGCTTTTTATTTCTCGTTTGATTTATTATTGGATGAACCTTTCCCTATTATAGATTGAGTGTCAACATTCTTAAGAGAAAATTATCATGTTTGGGTTTGGAGCCATAGATGCAGGGGAAGTCTAAGTACCCATAGCATTTGAGTTTTAGGATCTCCCATACACCTATGGTAAGTCTGAGTAGCCATATCGTTTGCCCATAGGAGACCTGAAATGTGAGATGACGGATTGGTTTAGTGTAATCAATAGTAAATTTTATGTTGTGTAAATGCAAAGCCAACACCCCCTCTCCGTAAAACTTTTTAGAAACCAAGGTCATAGACGTGGACAATTTTATAATGATGCTTTCCCTCTTTTTGTGACTCCAGAGTCCTTAGTTGTTAGTATATGGTAAATACCCCCTTTGGTCCCTATTAGGAAATTCAATTGAGCCTCCATGAAAAGTTTGTGTGTCATGTGCAGTGAGTGTAGTTTTTTTAACTCTAATGCTTATTTATATCATCTAGAACATGCCCCGTTAGTCTCTCAAGTCTAATTGTGATTATGCTAGGTTGGTGAAATGATATTAGGATTTCTATGTGATCATAGGAACCTACGTTAGCCTAAATATCCTACCCGTACATAGAATTGAATCCTTAGCCACCCATTTTGTTCCTTCAAGCCATTCTTTGACAGCCACATTACAAGCCTTGAACCACTTGAATTTTATCCTTGTTTTGAACCCAACCCTCCTTGAACTTGAAAATACAACTTGAGACCAAAAGCCAAAGTTGGGGGCAGTATGTCTTAGAAGAGGTGACCTTGGGCCATGGTATTGTAAATGGATGCCTAAAAGATAAGCAATGAGAGTAAGTGAAAAAGTTAAAAAGAAAGGAATCATTAAAAGAAGGAAAGACATTGATTGCACAAAAGAATTAAGTGAGGAGAAAATGGTTTCAAAGAAAGGGGTAAATCAAGGTAGTGAAAGTAGGCATATGTGAAGTTGAAAACAAATGAAGTCGCCCATGGTCAAAACTTTTAAGGAATAGTGTGATGTAGATGTTCACGGAGGGTCTAGTCACTTTATTTCCAAATGATATCATACCTTTCCCCGATCCTACATTACAAGCTTGAAAAATTCCTTCGAGATTTACAACCAAATATATTCAAAGTAGTGGCATATTAAAAATAATGGAAAGCATATGGTATGGTACTTGTTCACATTGAGAGACTCTTTGTAAGGATGAGTGATTGCATTGTAATCCATTGTTGCATGATCAATATTTTGATGTATGGGATTTTATTTTGTGAGAAGGCATGTAGACTAATCGAGACGGTTAAAATTGTCATCTTTCAAAAATTAGGCAAAGGAGTATAATTGAGTTGCCATCGATGAAGAGTCACTTCTAGAGAGTTACTGATTGTTGCATTGCTATTCTTTAAAGTCTTTTACATCCTTGAGATTGTACTTTATGTTGAAGAGAGTTTTGAGAATAGCTTCATACATGCTTGAGAGCTAATTGGTGGTACTAATTAAGTTTGAAATAATTGTGATTATTTGGTTGAATAAATGGGCTTATAAGTAAGTAGTCTCATTAAATGATAAGTAGTGTTTCTTGGGGACAAGAAAAGATTTTAGTTGGGGGTGTTGATGAGTGAAAAATTTACCACTCATTGATACCAAAATTCTTGCACATTACTGTGATTAAATTGTATAAATGAGGCTAATTCTCCATTGGAATTCTTTAATTTCCATTTTTTGTGATCTTGCAGGTCCTATGTTGAAAATGAGTTGAATCAAGCTGAAAGAAAAGGAAAATGGACAAAAAGGAGAAATAATTGGAGATCAGGCATATTAGGCAACCCTTAGTTACCGCAATCGCAGTTCAAGGATCGCAATTATGGTCGTTCAACTAGGGTAACCAATAGAGATCGAGACCAGATTCATATTATCAGGGAAGCATGATTGTGATCCAAAATAGTATCATTGCAAAAGGGCAAAAAAAGTTCAGGGGAAAAATGTAATTTCATAGAGTGGACTCCCAAATCTTAAGGGTCACAAGAGAATCTTATAGCCTATCTTTCATCTTCACTTTTTAGCTTATCACTTGGAGCTTGGAGCAAAATTTTGTACTAATCTTGAGCTAAGAAGACATTAGAGTAACTCTGAAGTGAAGAATTGCCAAATCCTATTAATGATTTATTGGAATTTAAAGTGTGGATTGACATTTTCCTTAACTTCATGAATCATTTTTATGGAGATTTTGGTATATTTTTATTTATTATCTTTATGAGTTGCTAGTTCTTCCTCTTAGGGTTATGCTTGGAAAGGTTGTGATTTATGCGTGGGTGTTGTTTATGTATCTACCTAATTAGCTATTTGTTGTGGATTTTTCTATTACCCCAAATTGAATTAGATTTGTGGGTGAAAACCCCAAATAGACTTGGATCCCATATTATCCTTGAAAAAGGGATGTGGGTGATAAGTAATTGTGAACAACTATTTGATACTAGTTATTTCCTTAGAATTATCTTAGAAATAAGAATGTTATGTGATTTAGCTAGCATGATGGGCGTCATCCTAGGAATAGGGATTCTAAGTTGAGGTTTTGGATTGGTAAGTTTGGCATGCTCATGAGGTATTCAAAAGAACACACGAGTGTAATTTAGTGTTTTGTTGAAAGACTAATGCTAATACTTTAAATCTAGCCTACCCACGACTCCTAGCTAAATTTGGATAGATTTCTAATTACTCATAAGTGACTTCACACCTAGAATGGTATAACCCCAACAACCGATCCAAATTGATTATACACTAATTATTCTTGGCCTCGAGTTAGTTTTTTAGAAGCCCAGAATGGGGATATTTTAAAAAACATTCAAAATCCCCAAATATTTGTATCCTAGGGTTAATTTATCTAGTACCTTTTATCTCGAACTTACTTGATCACCATTCACATTATTCCTCATGGATTTGACCATGACGCAAAGTTGGGTATTATAGTGACAATGATTGCCTTACACTTATATCGATGTGTAAGTTAAGCATTATCAATCATCATCCCTTGGCTGTTCCCACTTCTCATAGCACTGATATGCCACATCTTGCAACTGATATATGGCAAACTCCACACCCTCCATATCAGTAACATGTATCACCTTTAGTATCCTCTCTATTTCATCAATAAACCCATGGGTATCCTTCTCAACTTTAGAGTCTATAAAGGTTGGAGGATTCAACATCATGAACTATCTAACTCTAGTGACATCAGAAGAAGGAGTAACAGAACCAACACGCTCAGACCGGAGTAACTGAGAAATCACTAACTGAGTTAGTAGATGAATATATCGACAAAACATGACATTAGAAATGTCTCCTTAGGGTGACTGGGCTTTAAATTCATCATCCCAAGAAACTAAAGGAGGACTAATAGGGAATAGTGGTAGCCCATGAGGGGACAATACAACCAGGATCAGGGGTACTAGACCAGGTCTGAACTCTATATATAGGATGGGTTCCATCCACATTATCCTAAAGTGGGACAAAGGAGTTTCCATGAGCATCAAATCTTTGAGGAGGTATTATCTAAAATGCGAAAAAATGAAAGTTAGAGAGTTCTCAGGACCTTAGACTCTATTGCCCAAAAATGGATCACAAGAAAGGAAAATATTACTAAATGACTCGTAGCCTCTCCCTTATAAGTGTGGTATGCTACACACCTTTAAAAGAGACTCTACATGATGTGGATTTATGGATAACCAATGACTATGAACCTAGGCTCTGATACCAAGCTTGATACAACCGGAACCAGGCCTAGTCATGATGGGTATCTTAAGTCCGCCAAGGAACGGAGACCACCCCTATTAACCTAGCCAACAAGAACACAATATAACTAGCAGTGAAAGAATATCAAAATATAATAAGATAGACCTACGTTCCAAACATATAATAAGATAGAGCTGAGTTTCGAACATATAACAAGATAGATAAATAAACAACAAGTGAAATCTAAGAATCCATAACACAATCCACCAACACTTTGTCCACAAAACCCTCTAAACCAATCTGAAAATCAAACCTGGTCGTGACATGCTCCCGACCATGATAGTGATAATGGAAATGACAATATTAATGTGAACTAACAGTAACCAATGGAATTACTAAGCTTTTTGGAGTATGGAAGCTCACCACTTTACTGCAAACTAAATAAAGAGACCGATCACCTAACACTGTATAAGTCCACAAAGAACCCTTAGAACCCTACATCATGAAATGATGTAGCATCCGGGGACGGTTATTAGGGTGAGAAATAACATATTACTCAAGGTAGGAATAAAATAATGCCATTTCAAAACCAAATTCCAAACGTATATACATGTTCACAAATATACATGCCTATATATATAATAATACTGGTATAGGAAACCAGATTTAGCATAAAGTTTAAAATCGTTAACTTGGACTGTGTAGCTCCTTTCATCCTATAAACACCCACATGCTATATGGGTCTAGATCCCCCACCAGAAGGGACCCAAATCGTGTTAGCCGCACTTACCGAAGATATCCAAGGTAGGCCAGAGAATTCCCCAACCCTATTCCACATAGTATACCTGTATGTATATATATCAAGTGTGAACTATACACACAGTCATCACGACCCCCACATCGATAAATATGGTTTCCAGTAATAGTCCCCTGAGCCCTCTACCTTTACAGTGAGCTACACAATCCCCTTTAAGACTAATTAAAATATTTGCACATATAACCCATCAATTAGACTAAAGAATCGTCCATCAAGGCATATTTCATTGGTATCATAATACCAATTCTACTTTCAAGTTTATTTAGTTAGTCCATCTAGATTATCAATCAACCCCGGGGGAATGCCACGACCCCTATTCTAGTTTTAAACTAAAACATGGATATCAAGGCCTTTTAAAACCATTTATTTCCCATTTACCAATTATGCCATGCAATAATTTAGAAAAGTAGGAAAAACCATATTATAAAGTTATGCAAGTGGGTTGAGGTTTATACTAATCCAAATCAAGTTCTTATAAAATTAGGAAATACCTTGACCCTCTTCCAAATCCAATTATATAAAATTGGGGAATGCCATGACCCCATCCGAATTTTCATACCCATGCACATATTTAGTTCAAAACCATGAAATAAAAAATGAACAACCTTTCCAAACCATGGGAAAACCAACTAAGTAACATTCACTCAAAACCCTCAATCCTTTATTAAAACTCCCAATTTAAATCCATATGAATCAAAATAAACTCATGCATTTTATATAAACGGTGTTAGGAAAGGGAGACATACCTGAGACACCAAGAATTATGGAGGGAAACCACCAATTCAAGCCCTAGATAATTAATTCTTTAAACCCTAGTTGTTCTTGCTTGGAGAATTAGAGAAAGTTTAAGAGTAGTTTATGATTGTCTATGTGATGAAAATAACCCCCTTTAGATATTTTATGGATGCGGGTTATGATTGAGAAAAGAGGGAAATGACCAAAGTACCCTCAATTAAAGGAGCAAGAAATAGATCGTCAGTCATTACGGGTTACTTCAAGACTCATGACAACTGAGTACGAATCGTTGCCTAGACTCATAGTCTGGGCAATTACTCAAGGTAGGATTCACTCATTTGATCACAAGTCACACCCTACGACTTGGGACTAGACCTACAGGGTCCTAGTCGTACTCAGGATAGAAATATTCACTACTCCACGAGTTTGGTCATGAGTTCCTCCCTACAACTCATGACCACACCTTATGACTCATGAAGTGCCAGTTGTAGCCTAGGCAGTGAGCTCAAAACTTAGATATTTTAGAGGTAAATCTGAGGTGTTATATAAACATTAAAAATGGACTCTTAATCTATATTTAGCCACTTATTTTTTTTATTGTAGTGCAACTAGGGTGATACGGAGCAAGTTGTGTTCCAAGATTCTAATACTAAGCTCAGGTTGGCATGTTAGCTTGCAAAGAAGAAGACTACAATGTTTGAAGTTAACAACTTTGTGTTTGCTATGAGTATTACTTTGATTTGGAGAGAAAGAAATAACATTAGATATCTAGAGGCAAGATTGGAAATAGACAATATGCTAAAGAAGATTTCTATGCATATTCACATTAGACGCAGAATAAAAGTGAAATGGAAAGTGCTGCTGCAATTTAATATTTATACTTAACCATGTTAGTTCATGGTAACATTGAAATGTGATAGTTATTAGTGCTTGCTTGATGATTGTAGTTTTGGGGTCTAATAATGTACGATAGCAGATAATCTATATTTGCTACTAAATTGTATTTTTCCCATTTGGTTGATGTAATACAACAATCTTTCTGCCAAAATAAAACTATTACCTAACCTTAATATATAGAACCCTATTCATATTCGAAAGGTAGCACTACATTCTTATTTTGTGTTTCCATATAATCTTTTCTTCATAGTTGATGAAAATTAACATCGACTAAGAATTAATTATCAACATTGTTATAGAATATAATAATTGGTAATGTCTTCTGTAATAATCATCATCAACTGTTTATCTTATATAAAGCAAAAATATATTCTCAATGGTAGAACAAAGAATCATTAAAAACAAATTCACATGTCAAATTATATGGTGAACATATCCAAAGGTATAAAAATGAAATTGTTTTTCATATCATCATATATTATAACAAATTAGTTGTTTGTTTCATTGTTGATCTTGTCAATAATGCTCATCACGTTAATTTTTTGCTCGATAAGTCTAGTTCCTCGACATCTCATGACTTAGGGACATCAAGTGGTCTTGCCTACATTGACGCCTCATCTTGAGCAAGTGGATTGGAGATGTCATCACTATAATATTCAAATCTTGTCACACCTTGGGCATCAAGTTCATTTGGGACATTATCTGTCTTTACTTCAGCTGGCTCCTCATCTTCGCTGGAAACTTGATCAAGGACCACATCAATAATAGTTGTTGTTCTTTCCTTATCTAAATCCTCTTTTTGAGGAGCTTCTTCACTAGGGATGTTATCCACCTTTGACTTAGTCAGCTCCTCATCTTTATCAAAAACTTAATTTGAGACGAAATCACTTACATCTGATTTAAGTCCTCATTTTAAAATCAATAATCTACCGTAGGTCTATTAATCGACCATAAGTCTAATAGTAGACCACAAGTTTGGGGCTGTAGGCACCATGTGGTATCTAGGGTGTACTCTCGGGGCGTTACAATAATAATCAGCTAAACCAATGAAGTTATAGATCTTAGTCGGTTATGTAGATCTGGCCTTATCATGAATGACCTCAATCTTTGTAGAGTCTACCATAATCTCATCCTTAGACACCATATGCCTATTGAATGACACCAACTAAATCCAAAACTAACACTTAGAAAACTTGGCAAAAAGCATATGATCACTCAAATTCGAGAGAACAATCATCAAATTCTACTTATGCTCCTCCCTACTCCTCGAATACACAAGGATGTCGTCCATGAACACAATCACAAAGAAATATAAACAAGGCCTAGACACGCGGTTTATCTAATCTATAAAAGAGGTGAGGGATTTTGTTGACTCAAAAGACATCACTAGGAAATCATAATGACCATAAAGGGTCCAAAAGGTTGTCTGAAGATATCCTCAGCCCGAATCCTAAGCTGATCATGACTTAAACTCAAGTCAATCTTAAAGAACACCGCTCCTCCTTAAATATGGTCGAGCAAATCATCAATGTGAGGCATAGGATAATGGCTATTCACTGTCACCTTATTAAGCTGCCTATAATATATACAAATATGCATGGAGCCATCTTTCTTCTTCGCAAATAATAGATGAGCTCTCCATGGAGGTACACTTGGTCTAATACAATTCTGACCAAGAAGTTCTTGAAACTGAGAATTTAGATCCATAAGCTCAGTAGGATCCCTACGGTAAAGAGCCATCGAAATAGGTTGGGTTCCCAGCTTAAGATCAATAACAAACTCAATACTACAGTCGGGAGGAAGGCTAGGTAGATCGGTAGAGAAAACATCAGAAAACTCATGAACTACAGGAATAGAGTCAAGCGACGGAGTTTCCACACTAACATAAAAATATAAGCTAGATAATATTCAAAACCCCTTAAAATAAGACTCATAGCATGAATATAAGAAATATCCCCGTTGACTCACGGCTAACAACTCCCTGCCACGTGATTGAAGGTATGTTGGGAATGGCTAAGGTAATGGTGTTGGTAAAATAATCCTGGACCGCTTGATAGTGCGATAAGAATTCCATGCCCAGAATCAACTCAAAATCCACCATGCAAATATTATTATATCAACATGACTATCAAACTCTCAAATAGTCACAACACATGATATGAAACCTCGATGCATAACTAAAGAATCATCCACGGGAGTTACTGCATGTAATATCATGGATACTGAATCCCAAGATAATTCTAATCGTAGATCATAATAAGAAAACTCATAAGAATAAGTGGATCTCAGATCAAGCAAAGAAAATACTTATTAATGGTATACTTATATCTTACCTGTGATAAAGGCATTTGAAGATCAATCTTGGGTCTAGCAGGTGTTGCATACAACTAACCACGCTCTCTACCTTGTTGGGCTCCTAATTGATCTCTTTTCTAACCTTCCTATGAACCTCCATAAGCACCATTGGTACCATGCATACCACCTTTAGCTGAGGGTAAAATTTCCCTAATATGTGGAATACTCTAAGCTGAAGGAACAATCACTCCACAACTTGGGCACTCCCTAGAGAAGTGACCAAAAGCTCCATAATTATAACATGCCCCAGACACTAAGCTAAAACTATAAGATCTAGATGACCCAGAATAACCACCATGACTAGAATAGCTAGAAAATAAACCCCTCAAATACTACCCATAACCCTGACCAAGACGATCACTGAATCTAGTCCATTAATAATTTTAAGAGCAACCTAAATGGGTCTACAAGACTGGTCCTGGCATTGCTACGGCTAATACGGAGAGCACCTACCTTGAGAACCACTACCTCAGAACAGTGAACTTCTGTAGCTCTTACTAAAATTACCCTAATATCGCAACCTTTTTTCGCTACCACTTGGGCCACGCCAATCATATACTCTATTAGCTAAGCATGATCAGAAACCTCAATAAAGACCTACCCGCAGCAACCATGATCTGTGTAGACATGCAAAGAGGAAGACTCAATATTTGAACAAAGCTATAAACCCTCTTATACTCAGTATTCAGAATAGAAAAGAATGCCTAGCCAACTCATGAATCGATCCTCATACTCCAAAATAGTCAAGGAGCCCTGCTATAAACTTGAGAACTAATCTCTTGAATAATCCCTAAGACTGTAAGGCATGTACTTCTCTAAGAAGATCTCAGAGAATTAGTTCTATATCAAAAGGGAAAATCCAGCTGGTATAGAATATGGAATTAATATGACCTCTCCACTAATGTCGAGCTGCCAAGTTTAATTGGAAAATAGTGTAATCGACACTATGAGTCTCAAATAGGCCTAAATTATGGAGCCTATCCTAATAACAATCAAAAACTCATACCCATCCTTACCCAATGCACAAAAAAACCTAGATGGAGCCAATATAAAGAATCTACCCAACATTTTATGCTCCTTGACAGACATAATAGGCTGGGAAACTACTATCTAAGCAACTACCGGTGTAGAAGGTACCTCAACTCTGGGAGACACAGTTATAGGTTGAAACTCCATATTAGTACCACTCTAATATGTTGATAGTGTGCTATCAAATGGTGAACCACCAATAAATACAAAAATTTGAATCAAAGCATCCTTGAGAACTGAAGAAGAAATCAACTCAGATAGAGCTTAGGCTAATCTATAGCCCACCGCTGGCTGGGGGTAAAAGAATCTCTAGATTGAGAGTAGGAATAGGGTTTAGTAAAGGCCCCCATCCTATCCCTTAGTTGAGGACACATCTCTAGGATGTCGATGACCCCTAGTTCATCCATAAATAGCAATAGGATCCCTAAACTTAATCATGGGGCCCTTATCTGGTATAGTGGTAGCACGAATTCTAGCCATATTCAAAAGAGCAAAATAAAAATAATTCATTATAAATGAACTCATACTCTTAGCATGAAATAATTGAAAGAAGTAAAGAAAGCCTAAAACTTTTCCTATAGCCTTCCAATGACAAGAAACAGACATCATCATTTCGATCTATATGAGACTACTAGACATTTACTCATGTACCAAAAATAATGGTGAAACCTAGGCTGTGATACTAATTTTTTATGACTGATTTACGATTCATGATGGCACCTTCTCTATCCTGCTAATAGGTAAGCTGAATCATAGCCCGGAGTAAGATGTAATGGGCTAACTTAGTGGAAAATGCCTTGAAAGATAGAAATATACAATTAAAGACTTAAATAGAAATAATATAGGAATAAAGGTCTACCAGATTATAATACCCCGCAAAGTTCTCTCCTAGTCTAAGCCTTAGAGCATATTCAGTAAAGTGGAAATCTGAGTCTAAAAGTTTCAGAAATATCTTCCTAAGTATGAAATACTTTGAATCATGTGGAATTTTCTAATTTTTACTTTTTTTAATGTAGATCATTGAATAAGCTTTTCATCGCTACAAAATTCGCCCAAATTGGACACTCGAGTGAAAAGTTAGAGCTATTTTAGTTAGACAGTGTGCCACCTGGCACTTTAGCGCATCGCAAAACCAGCCAAAATGGAAATTGTCAAATTCTAGTGAAACTCCACGATGCCACCACATTGCGGTATAGTTCCAATTCATAACCAAGATGGCAACGCAATTTCTACCACATCGCGCCGTCATGTAATTTCCAATTGTCCAATTTCCAGTGAACTGACGCAATTATGGCGCATCACGCCAGTATTTAAAATCGAGTTTTTTTTCCAGTTTAATTCCAAAGGCAAAATAGGGCTTTTCCCAACCCCTATATATACTCTCTTACACGGGAGTTGGCCTCATTTTCTCTCCTTTCACTCCAAAAACTAGGGTTTCAAAAATCAAAACCCTCTCTTTTTCTTCAACAAAAATCAAGAGAGAATCAAGAGGAATCAAGAAATCTTTCCAAAAAAACTCAAGAAAAGAGTTTACCCAGGTATGTAGATGTTGATTCTTGGGTCCCTTTCATCCAAGAAGCTCAAGTACACTTTTCTAAAACTCAAAGATTTTATGTTTATAAGTTTTTAATGATTCATGTGAGTTGAAATTGATGTTACATGTGTTGTTGAGCTTTGATTCATGTTTGTCTACAAGATTTATGAACTTGAACCCTAGTATGTGGAATTCTTATGTTGGTGGTGATGAACCCTAGTATGTGAAATTCTTGTGTTGGTGGTGATGAACCTTAGTATGTAGAATTCTTGTGAGGGTAGTGATAAACTTTCTTAACGATGCTTCCTATATGAAGTGTTCATGTTAATTAGGAGTAGAAATGGTTTAATTAGTGAAGCATGTCCCCCATAAGTTTGATAAAGAGCTTAGGTGAAGCATAAGTTCCATTATCGTATCTTGAACAAAAAAACCCCAAATTAGGAACTAGTTCATGCATGCCTAGTGTTTGATAATATGCCTTAGTGAGTGAAATGTGCCATGATAGTATGAAACCCCCAAGTAGGTGTAAACCCATAGTTTCTTAGTATTGTTGAAAGACCTTAGTAAACAAGTCAAGATATGATGGTTGTAAATTCCCCAATTATGTACTCTCTGATATATGCTAAGCTTTTAATACATGCTAAGTGGTTAGCAAGTAATTTGAGACATGATAGTATGAAGTTTTCCCCAAATCATGTGATGTCCAAATACATGTCAAAAATGATTTAGGTGTGAATTACTTGAGGTAATAACTTCTTGAAAGAAGTATAATTTAGTAGCATGTTTCCCTATGTTAGTATATGTTGATGTTTCCTAAATGCTTGATGTGATACCTTAATGATTGTAAAGGTGAAGGTATGTTATGTTTACTAAATACTTGAAGAGTTGCTTTAATGATAATGATGATGAATAAATGACTATAATGATGAATGAATGATTGTGATGATGATGATGAATGAATTGTTGTGATGATAGAGGAATAATTATGCTTTATTTTATATTATCGAGTCCTAGGGGTATTTCAGTTTCATGATAATTCCAATTGAGCCATGACTTTCAGAAATCAGTGAATTATAGAACACTGTATCCTCAGACAGTTACAGAACTTAAGAAAGCTCAGTAATCTCAGTTATCTTTGTAATCTCCGTATCGCTAGTGATCTAGCCTCAGTCCTATAATCAGCTCAGATCTAATAGTATTCAAGTGTGCAATTCTAATCTCAGAAGCGATTCAAGCAATCTATTCAAGCTCTGTATCATTAGTCAGATACCACGATTCAATGACATTTCTGTCAGATATAGAACTAAGTGATTTCAGCGTAACTCAGTCAGATATTTTGAGAAACATGATCAGTGTCAGATTCAGTTCAGTTGTGTTTAGTTAAGAATTTAGTCAGAGTCTTTCAGTTAGGAGTATAAACTAGCACCGAGCGAGGGAAGGGATGGTGGCTCCTCCCGTTCAACAAAAGAGAGGCTGGAGTCATTAGTAGCAATCCCTAACCTACAGAACTACGTAGCCAGTGTAGGATGCAGGAGTCTTCGTCAATAAAGGTTTTCACCTCTATAGAGAGTATTTGACTATGATATTACCTTAGGTCGACTTTCTGTTGAGGGTCATCCGCTAGAGAGGATTCACCATAGAGAAGTCTTTACCCATGGTACGGTATTGAAACCCTTCCAAGTGAGGTTATAGCTTTGAACCCACATGTGGTAGGTTGGGGCATGTCATTTAAGTAACTACATCCCATAGTTTCAGTTTTAGTTTTAGATTCAGTCTCAGTCTCAGTATCAATCTTTAGAAATCAGGGATGTCAGATATAGTCATCTATCTCTATGAGGAAATCAGATAGTTTCATTGATTAATGGACCATCCGTCAGATAGTCTTGGTCTCATATAGAGTTATTTGATATCATATTTAGAGATATGCCGCCATACAGGCTTGATCACAGTCTCAGTTTCTATTGAGTATTCTTGTTGTCAGATTCAGATATGATCATTTTCTTACCATTGATAATAGATTCCTTAATCATCTGTTAGAGAGGTTGATCTTTAATCTTGTCAGTCGAGAGAAGTAAGCTTAGAATTCAATCATTGATTCTATACCATGTTTACATGTAATTGTTGTTGTTATTAAACACTACATGTTTGAATGGTGTTTTTCACTGATTTAAGCCTTAATCGGTGATTTTATTATTGAAATCATGCTATTACTACAAGCTTTAAAACTAACCTCATGCTTAGCTTAAACCATGCATTGCAAGTGTTTGAGGAAATGCCTACAAGAATGAGTTTTGAATAAATACTTGCATATCATGTCCTCAAAGTTTTAGTATGGTCTTTCTATTATTGCTACCGAGTCCTAGTGGTTTGAAAACCCGAATTTAGCTGGTTACCAAGTTTTTAGTATCTACTGAATGGTTTTAGGATAGCTATAAGGATTTTTTAGTTCGACCAATTATTAAATTCAGTTAAACTCAGTTCAGTCTAACAATCAGTGTCATTCAGTTGGGAGTAACTCTTAGCACTGAGTGAGCGTAGGGATAGTGTCTTCCCCGTTAGTTAGGCATGAGACACTACCATCAGTCCTTAGGTTCCAGACCTACAGCGCCACCATAGATTTTGAGGGGTCCCCTGTCAGTTAGGCATGACACCCTCATCCTTTGGGACTTCAGATTAGTGGATCCATACAGACAGTGTTAGAACCCGTGGCACGGTGCTGACACCCTTCCAACTTGGGTTACAAGTTAGACCTTGATAGTATATTGGGAAATGTCGCTTATAGTTAGCTCCCACAGTCTCAGTCTAGTATTCAGTTTCATAATTCCGTTTCAGTTTTGCTTGACCGTAGTATACAGATATCAGTTACTCATTTATCAATACTCAGTATTTCAGTTTTCAAACTATATTCAGAACATGTTTTATTATTTGTCATGAATTCTCAGTACTTATAGATTTTATGCAATTTACTAGTACTTCATGCTATACATTCAGTAAGTGCTACACATGCACATAAAACCATGCGTATTAGCTTTACCTCACTTAGCATACTAGTACATTCAAAATCATAAGCGCATACTCATTTCTTGCTCTATGATGTCTCATATCATAGGTTCGGACGCTCAGGTTCCCAACCGTACCTAGATATCCCAGTGCACCAGAAGCTGCAGCAGTGGTGAGTCCTCATATTTTGAGGACCATTTATTTTTATTTTAGTTTAGTTCAACAGTTAGTCGGACTTAGTTGGGGACATGTCCCATCAACTCCAAAGCCAGCCAGTTAGAGGCTTTCAGATACTTTTAGTTATTTATTCAGTTATCAATTATTATTGACAGTCTTTTAGTATTACTTTCACAAGGCGTTTTCAGTTTTTTAATCTAGTATTGTCTTCGTATTTAAACCTTATGGTGTTTTCAGTTAAATTCCGCATATGTTTCTCTATTATTTTATTTAGTGCTCACAGCAGGTAGCAACATGGGTTAGCTTGTGGTTCTTAGGGGCTTAGGCACTATGTGACGTCCAGGGTATACTTTTGGGGCATTACAATAATAATCGGCCAAACTAATGAAGCTACAAACCTCGGTTGGTTATGTAGGTATGGCCCAATCACAAATGACCTCAACCTTTGTCAGGTCTACCATTATCTCATCCTTAGACACCACATGCCCATGGAATGATACCGACTAAAGAAAAAAGTTACACATATAGAACTTGGCAAAAAGCACATGATCTCTCGAATTCTAGTGTACAATCCTCAAAGTCTACTTATGCTTCCCCCTACTCCTCGAATACACAAGGATGTCATCAATGAACACAATCATAAATAAATATAAACAAGGCCTTGACACGCGGTTTATCTAATCTATAAATGAGGCGAGGGCTTTCGTCTACTCAAAAGACATCACTAGGAAATCATAATGAATATGACGGGTCCTAAAGGCTGTCTTACAATATCCTCAACCCGAATCCTAAGCTTATCAACACCGCTCCTCCCTAAATATGGTCAAGCAAATCATCAATGTTAGGCATAAGCATAAGATAATAATTCTTCATTTTCATCTTATTAAGCTACCTATTATCAATACACATATTTATGGAGCCATTTTTCTTCTTCACAAACAACAGATGAGCTCCCCAAGGAGACACACTTGGTCTAATAAAATCCTTACCAAGAAGATCCTAAAGGTAAGCATTTAGCTCCATAAGATCGGTAGGATCCATATGGTCAGGTATCACAGAAATAGGTTGGGTTCCCAGCTTAAGATCAAAAACAAACTCAATACTACGGTCAGGAGGAAGGCCAGGTAGATCAGTAGAGAAAACATAAGGAAACTCACGAACTACAATAACTGAGTCAAGCGACTGACTCTCCACACCAACATTAAAATATAAGTAAGATAATATTCAAAATCCATCAAAATAAGACTCATAGCATGAATATAAGAAATAATCTCCGTCGACTCATGGCTAAGAAATCCTTGCCACGCGATTAGGGGTATGCTGGGAATGGCTATCGTAATGGTTTAGGCAAAATAATCCAGGACCGCATGATAGTACGATAACCAGTCCATGCCCAGAATCACATCAAAATCCACTATGCTAATATAGTAATATCAACATGAGTATCAAACTCTCAAATAGTAACAACACACGATCTAAAACCCCAATGCACTACTAAAGAATCACCCACGAAAGTTGATGCATGTAAAGTCAAGGATACTAAATCCCAAGATAACTCTAATCACAAAGCATAATAAGAAGACATATAAGAATAAGTGGATCTTAGATCAAACAAAGCGAAACTTAATTAAGGATATACTAATATCATACCTGTGATAAAGGCATTCTAAGATCAGTCTTGGGTCTAGAAGGTGTTACATACAACTGCACACGCCCTCTACCTGGCTAGGCTCCTATCCGATCTCTTCTATAACCTTCCTATGAACCTCCATAAGCTCTATTGGGACCACTCCTATAACCATGCATACCACTTTTAGCTGAGTGCTGAATTTCCCTAATAGGTGGAACACTCTGAGCAGAAGGAACAATCACTCCACGACTTGGGCACTCCCTAGATAAGTGACCAAAAACTCCATAATTATAACATGCCCCAGGCACTAAGCTAAAACTAAATGATCCGGCTGACCCAAAATAATCACCATGACTAGAATAGCTAGAAATGGATCCATCAAAGACTACTCACAACCCTGGCCAGGACGATAACTGAAGCTAGACTAACCTCCATCAATAATTGTAAGCGCAACCTAAATGGTTCTACAAGACTGACCCTGACACTGATATGGCTAATACAGAGAGTAGCTACCCTGAGAACCATTGCCTCCAAATCATGAACTACTACAGCTCTCACTGAACCTACCCTGATATCGCGACCTCTTTTCGCTACACCTTGGGCCTCGCCATACATATACTCTATAAGATAAGCATAATCAGAAACCTTAACAAAAACCTACCCCCAGCAACTAAGCTCTATCTAGACATGCGAAGAGAAAGCCTCATCAATCCTTAAACAAAGCAATAAACCCTCTCATACTCAGTAGTCAGAATAGAAGAGCATGCCTAGCCAACTCATGAATCAATCTTCTTACTCCAAAACAATCAAGGAGCCCTGCTCCAACCTCAAGAACTAATCTCTTGAATAATCCCTAAGGCTGCAAGGCATGCACTTTTCTAAGAAGATGTCGGAGAATTAGGTCTATATAAAAGAGAAGATCTAGCAGGTCTGGAATCAACATGACCTCTCCACTAATGTCGAGTTGCCAAGTTTAATTGGAAAATAGTGTAATCGACACTATGAGTCTCAAATAGGCCTAAATTATGGAGCCTATCCTAATAAGTAATCAAAAACTCATACTCATCCTCACCCAATACACCAAAAAACCCTAGGCGGAGCCAATATCAAGAATCTACCCAATATTTTTTGCTCATCGACAAACATAATAGGCTGGGAAACTATTGTTTAAGCAACTACAGGTGTAGAAGGGACCTCAACTCTTGAAGATATAGCTATAGGTTGCACCTATACATTAGTACTACTCTAATATATTGATGGTGAACTATCAAATGATGAACAACCAATAAATCCAAAAAGCTAAATCAAAGTATCCTTAATAACTATAGAAGAAATAAACCCAGATAGAGCTTGGGCTAATCTATAGTCCACCACTATCTGGGGCAAAATAATCTCTGTCTTGAGAGTAAGAATAGCGTTTAGTGAAGGCCCCCTATCCTATCCTTAGTTGAGGACACATGTCAAGGATATCCAAGACCTTTAGGTCATTTATAAATAGCAACAGGATCCCTAGACTTGATCTTATGGCCCTCATCTCATATAGTGGTAGCAAGAATTCTAGCCATATCGAAAAGAGTCAAACAAAAAGAATTCTTTAGAAACGAACTCATACTCTTAGCATGAAATAAGTGAAAGAAGTGAAGAACTCCTAAAAAATTTCCTATAGCCTTCCAATGATAAGAAACATACATCATCATTGCAATCCGCAGGACAATACTTAACATTTGCTGAAGTACCAACCATTCTGGTGAAACCTAGGTTGTGATACTAATTTGTCATGGCTGATTTATGTACTCTATTCCGCTAGTAGGTAAACTGAATCATATCCTAGATCTCGATGCAATAGGCTAAATTAGTCACCTGTAAGTCAACAACCATCCCAAGACTCATTAATATTGGTACAAGAGCTATTACAATTGACCTATGAGTATAGATAGTCAAATACAATCCCTCTCAAAAATGAAAGACTAGACATGGAAAAATAGAATGAAAAAAGGTATCTCCAACTCCAAGAACTCACCTAATCTTGTTATCAACACTTTTAAAAATATTGAATCAGCGTCTACAACTAGTACTCAGATCTTCTCCAAAAAACGTACCTAAGTGTAGTATGAGTGACGAAACCATAGGTATTCAATATGTATCATCGATCAATTGAGCTAAATTATCATATAACTACGATAAGATAAAAGATACAATAAGCTAAGTGAATATAAAAAAGGAAAACCTAAAAATAAGAACTGTGATAACGCTCAATCTACAGCTCTCGTAGGAGTGTAAAGCGGTCGTTAGCAAATATAGAACCCAACCTGGGTTGGGTATCGATCCCACAGGGAATAGCTTGGCCAACAAGTAAGTAAAATTAATAGACTTTTGATGCAAGTCTCGTAAGAAGGGGGGATTGCAATAAGTAACCAAAGTAATGAAATAAAAGCTAAAAATAATAAAGTAAAAAGAGAAAGATTGTTACGTAGGTTGTAAACAATGAGAATTGAAGCGTTGGGGTTATGTCCACCTTCAGAGGTATACGTCTCTATTGGCTATGAGTGTGTAGAGTCTTGACATGCAATTGCTTATAGAGAATTGTAGTCGATGGTAAATCCAAGCGTCTCTCGACCTCAACAAGGACTATTTCACTTTAACTCTCTCGAGCTTAAAGCGTGTCTAACGGTACGAATTCTCCAAGAGGTTAGTCCAGTTACGGCACTAGCTTTTTAATAGGAAAGGGTGTCCTACTACCTTGACATTATCTCTTTTCCAGACAAATAACCTTTCTCTCGAACAAGTTAAATGTTAGACTGGCGTTATTCTATGCGTTCTCTTTTCTAGACAAATAACCTTTCTCTCGAACAGGTTAAATGTTAGAATGGCGTGTTCTTGTGTTTGCAACCGCAAAGAATGTAGATTTAAGATGAAGAGCGTAATGATATAAGCAATATACTTGTCTTGAACTCACAATGTCATAGCTTTAGATAGTAACTCATTCGGCTTCCATAACCCCAACTAAGAGTTTTAGTTACCCATGAATGCGAAGGATATCACGTTTTGCATGGTGGATGGCGTGTAAAAGAGGTGTTAGGCGTGTGGTTTTGGTGATTCCGTAGCAAGTAACGATTCTCTTGTTGTGGAATTTAAGAATAGAAGAATAGATTAGAAGTGTTTGTGGTGGAAGATGAGAAGGATGGAAGAAGATTAATTGTTGAAGAATGAATGTTTCTCTCCACTAAGGGAGGAATGTGTTGTGGAATGAATAAAAATCTCTAGCATGATAGGGTATTTATAATACTCCTATCCTACTCCTACTAAGCTAATGAAATAAATAACCAAATCCTAATAGACTAATGAAATCCTTAACCCAAATGTACTAGGGTAAGGTTACAATATCATAATCCAAGTAGAAGAGTGAAATACATAACCTAATTGTACTAGGTTAATGTATCTTTGTAAAAATCCAGCTTTGTGTCTGTAAGTCCCCAAAGTCTTCAGAAATGTTGTTTTAGTCCTGGACAGATTTTCCATGCAGTCCCCAAAGTATTCAGAAATGCTGTTTTAGCCCGGGACAGATTTTCCATGCAGCAGATTTGGTCCTTTAGGCGTCCAGCTCCTTTCTACTTCGTTTGTGAGCTTTCTTTTGTGTCAAGTAAGCCATAAAATGCTGTATTTTGCATCATTTATACCTGAAACTTTCCTAATCATGTTTGTTAGCTCATTTACAGGAAAAAGGACTAAAAGTGCATGAAATAGATAATTAGTTCTCAAAACTAGGCTAAAATATGGGCAAAATATATTGATATAGGCGCGTAAATTCGCCTATCATCAACACCCCACACTTAGAGCTTTGTTCGTCCTCGAACAACATATCATGTCCTTCCAACATCAACTTAGGGTTTTTACAGCCACAACACAAAACATTCTTCAAGACAAGCACAACAACTATCAACAAAGAGTAGCTTTCCGATTATAAGTAGAAACAATTTAACCTCAAGCATAGACTCGTGCTGGTGATCAACTCGCATGCAAACGTTAAGGTATATAGAATCATATACAACTATCCAAAACTCATCAACCATGTGTGTCTCACAATATAGTACCCATAATCACTCACAAATATAGCATATTTTTTAAACATGGGTATCAAAGTGTCCTTGCTCTCACTCTCACAAAGAATTCATATGTAGCAACTAATGACCATAAGCTTACCCTTAATGTAGTACTCTACTAAATGTCGGAATGTTAGGATTAGGATCAAGTAGGTCTTTTGATGGTTGTAATGTAGGCTAAGGGACGGGTAGGATCAGCTATTTTGGCCAGAAATAGTGACTAGGTTCCTAAGCACTTTAATACATCACATTGTATCATTGACACTTTTTTTTCTTTCAACCTTTCTTCTTTCCTTTTTATTCTACCACCCTTGTTCTCCTCTTTTGTTTTTCATTTTTAAGCACAACTTACTTTTCAGCTTTCTTTTCCCTTTTTTTCTTTTCACAACATTCCTTTTATGATAGCACTTTATTTCATAACACATTCAAGCACCTTTGCAATTTAAAGCATCATTCTTACCCAATTTCCTCTTTATGTTTGTCATATGACTTTTTCTCTTTAAAGCACTTAGGAATTTGGATCAAAATTGTGGTCTTGAAAGAAATGGATTAGGCTTACATACAAGGTTGTCAAAGAAATAGGCTAAAGGCTCAACAGGGTTTACTAGGATGATTTACATGGGTAGGAAAAACTGAAGGTAAACATGTATAGGTTGCCAAAGAAATGCCTAAATCATATCCTAAACTTACACTCCTTATTTTCGCTTAGCATACATACCAGGCAAGTTCTAGCATCAGCCACATACATAGAATATACTATTATCTCACACACACAAGGCACATGGTCGACTTGATTGGAAGTAATATAGACTCTTGACCCAACAAGTGAAGGAATTGAATCACACAATATCACATAATGAGTCACAACTAGAGCCTAAACGTCTCAATAGTCACAATTGTAATACATACTCTTGTTATAATCTCATGCTGTCTATCAAAATAATTTCATGCGAAGCTAGAAAGATTTTACTCCTAAAAGAACTTAAAAAAACGTCAAAAAAAAAAAAAACGAACTCAAATAAACAAAGTAACAAAACAAACATAGGTGCAAACAGAGAAGTATAGCATGCGATACCACCACCCCACACTTAGTCGGGACACTGTCCTCAGTGGAAAATAAATACGAGGAACCTGGTTGGTCGGACTTATCCTCTATGTCTGGGGTCATACCCCTTGCATTGGAATCATCGTCAGAGTCGTCATCCTCAGAAGTTTCTCATAAGTATCCCACTTAATTCCAAGCGTGAGTCGGGGTATTTGCTGCGAGGAGGGTTCTCCTTGGTCCTTGCAACTTCTCTTTTTGCCCTTTTGGGAGGTGGTAGCCTTCTCCTTGCCTTGTCTCGCTTTAGGTGCCATTGTACCTGAGACTAGAAATAGTGTTAGTGGCAGCACAATCTCACTTGATACAATCTATATGCAAGTACTAGGGGTACCACCCCACACTTAGTTTTGTTGCACAAATCAGCGAGGTGAACGTAGTCGATTTACTCAGATTTCGTTGACATACGTTTTAGGATTGTATTCTAACAAGAAAATCAGCATTGTATCACTTATTTGCAGCCATTAGACTACTTTCATGGTAGATATAGCAACACTACGACATAGGGGTTACCACATGGAATCGTTATTCTTACAACAAGCACACCCTCCTAAGTCGATAGGTACTATAATCTTATCCCGATGGCCGGGATAGTCTAACATGTAAGCATCCAAACAACACTCTTAAGCAATTTTCATAGCCATATCAATTCAGCAAATATCATAACAATGCTATTGAAACCAAATTCAAGTCGGAAATAAGTCAAGAATTCCCTACGTATATGTTTACTCACATGATTATGTAACAACAATTCAAACACATGAACATCACCAACAATCTTATATGATTTAGCAATTTATAATAAGCATAGCAACGTAGTACTTACGATAAATAAATGAAGAATAAGAGAGTACTTACTTGCTTGAAGCTTGTGGAGACGGTGTTGTGAATTAGAAGAGCAAAAGAAGAAAATTTTGAGAAGATTTGGAAGGTTATGTGGCGCCTTTGGGGTGTTTTCTAATGTGGTTGTGTTGTAAAACTATGTCCCCTTTATATAGGAAGAGTATGGGTCGGGTTATGACCCATTTACAATTGGTTTTGGAGACAAAATCACCACATATGCGGCGCATATCCCTCGGCATATCACTTACATATGCGGCGCATTGTCCATGGCATAATGGGACATATGCGCCGCATAGTCTATGGCATTTCTAGACATATGCGCCGCATAGTCTATGGCATTTGGTCTCAGTATCTCAAATGCCATAGCATAGGCGGCGCATAGTCAAAAGCATACCTAGGAATAGGCGGCGCATAGTGTATAGCACACTAGATTCCGAGTCCTTAGGCTATAGAATAGGTTGTGCATCGTTCGTGGCCTATTTTTACCAAGGCCTAGCCTTCCTCGAATCCTATTATGACGTGAGAAAGGCTCACTTCATAGCCTTATGCATCACCATTCCTAACTTACCGACTTTACCATACAATGCGTCCAAATCGTCAATTGAAATCAATCTCCTCGTTGAATACTTCTTGCACCTATTTTTGCTCAAAACCAAACGAAAACGATTAGTAAGATGGGTTGCCTCCCACCTAGCGCCTTAGTTTTGGTCGTGGCACGACTCTTATTTTTGGATTTTTCATAAAACAGAACAAGTACTAGAATGAAAGAAAACGAAAAAATGATGAAACGATGGGTTGCCTCCCATCTAGCGCCTTATTTATTGTCGTGGCTCGACGTAGTTACCTCGAGTACTCAGACTTCGTCGAGGTAAGTGATGGATCGTTTTCTGAAAGGATTTAGACGACAATGAGGCTTACCTGTGGTCATGCGATCTTTTTTGAGCTGGCTCATACGTTTCTCCGGAGAGTCACCAATTATATCATCAATAGTCCAACCCATAGCTCTCTTGTATCTCCTCAGAGCAGAGATGAGAGCTTCTACGTGCTGTTCACTTAAATCATCTGCTCTCTCCGGAAGTATAGTTCTACTTTCCAAGAACACATACTTTAGATAATCGGGAAGCTCTTGCGATTCTAGCATCGGTGGCTCGTCAAAGGGAGTATTCGTTGTTGGTCGATTCTTGAGTTCACAATCTGGTTTCTTAGGAGTATAAGACTCTATTTCTGTTAGAGCACTCATAAGTTCTTCATAACCTTCATTATCTTCATGCTCAACTTTCAGTAGCACAGCAGACAATGGCTCAACAGTAGGTTGTTTCTCTATAGATAATGCTTTCGTATCCTCATAATGAACATCAGCTACAGATGACTCATTCATATCGCTGGGCTGCTTCATTGTTTTGCATATATCAAACCGTACCACTTCGTCAACCACTTGCTTGCCTTTTTCTGAAGTTTCCAGCACCTTACCACTTCTGGTAGTTATGGCCATGCATGACCCATCATTCCTTGGGTTTTGCACAGTATCGCTAGGTAAAGTGCCAGCCTTCCTTTGATTAAATGCTGCTGAAAGTTGGCTCAATTGCTGCTCTATTTGCTTGATAGAAGTGGAATGAGAATCAACTAGTTTCTTCATGGAGGACAAATCATCAATCACCTCCTTAACTCCTGCGCTCGTTGCTTCCACTCCTTTCAATAACTTAGCCGTCATGTCTTCCATACTCCCAGAATTAGATGTGGTGGTATCACGTCTACCAGGGGGAACGTACAAACCACTCTTTTCATTATTTTTCTTCCAACTACCTTGGTCTTTGCTTCCAGATTTATCATGATAGTTCCGACCTTGGTTTCCTTGGGTATTTCCTCGGAAACCCCCTTGATTGTTCAAGTAGTTAGCCTCCTCTTCAGAATCAGATTCGTCTCTTCCTTTTGACGCAATAGCTTTCACTTTTTCGGTCTTCCCTGATAATAAGTGCTTTGTCAGAAGATCCAATTGTGTTTTCATGTGCGCCATGTCTTGCTCACGTTCTTCTTCTTTTCTTCTTTGGTCTGCAGACATGCCAATAGATAAAGTGGGGCTTGCTACCTCAGAATCCCTGGTATGCCAAGCTCTACTTTGTTTCGACATACGATATAGCATATTGCTTGCTTGACCAAAGGTGAGGTCCATAAAAGATCCTCCAGCCGCATTATCAACCACTGGCTTAGTCACCGAATTCAAAGCTCTGTATAATATCTCCATCAAGTGGTCATTGGTCATATGGTGATTTGGGCACCACCAAAGCTTCGTCTTGAACCTCTCCCATGTTTCGTGGAGGACTTCAGTTGGAAGCTGCCGAAAATTTGTGATCTCATCTCTTAACTGTGCTCTTTTGGATGGCGGAAAGAATCTTTCTAGGAAAGCGTCTTTCAATTGCCTCCAACTAGTAATAGAATCAGGAGTCAGCCCATTCAACCATAGAGTTGCCTCCCCAGACAAAGACAATGGAAATAGACGTAATCGAATTGCATTCTGTCCAACGTTCGGATTGTCGAATGACTTGCATGTGGAAATAAAGTTGATCAGATGCATATTCGGATCATCGCCTGCTAGTCCACCAAATAATCCCTTGAGTTGCAAAAGCTGAATCATGGTGCTAGTGATATTGAACTTTGCTCCAGGTGCTAAGGGAGGAAGAATAATAGCTCCGGTGGCACCAGGTCCGTCTAGATCGTCCTCTTCGTCATCAAAAGGAATTTGCATAACTCGGCAATCAGGCCTCAATCGCGCTTGACGATCTCTCCTCTATAAGGGTGCCGCCATCTCAGCAGTATGTCGTGGGTTTAGTAGCTCTTCATCGCCCAGATCCTCATCGTCAGGATTTGTTGCTCGCCTACGATTATCAATATTCTGTTGATGCACTTGAGCAGCCATCCTTTCAATTTCACGTTGTGCCTCCATTGATGCACTGAATAAACCTAAAAAAAAAAACAAAAAAAACAACTAAAAGTAAAAGTACGAGAATCTTTGACCAAAGGGTCTAGTAATTATCACGAACTTGATTGACACTCGTATTCCCCGGCAACGGCGCCAATTTTTGATAACGCTCAATCTACAGCTCTCGTAGGAGTGTAAAACGGTCGTTAGCAAATATAGAACCCAACCTGGGTTGGGTATCGATCCCACAGGGAATAGCTTGGCCAACAAGTAAGTAAAATTAATAGACTTTTGATGCAAGTCTCGTAAGAAGGGGGGATTGTAATAAGTAACCAAAGTAATGAAATAAAAGCTGAAAATAATAAAGTAAAAAGAGAAAGATTGTTACGTAGGTTGTAAACAATGAGAATTGAAGCGCTGGGGTTATGTCCACCTTCAGAGGTATACGTCTCTATTGGCTATGAGTGTGTAGAGTCTTGACATGCAATTGCTTATAGAGAATTGTAGTCGATGGTAAATCCAAGCGTCTCTCGACCTCAACAAGGACTATTTCACTTTAACTCTCTCGAGCTTAAAGCGTATCTAACGGTACGAATTCTCCAAGAGGTTAGTCCAGTTACGGCACTAGCTTTTTAATAGGAAAGGGTGTCCTACTACCTTGACATTATCTCTTTTCCAGACAAATAACCTTTCTCTCGAACAAGTTAAATGTTAGACTGGCGTTATTCTATGCGTTCTCTTTTCTAGACAAATAACCTTTCTCTCGAGCAGGTTAAATGTTAGAATGGCGTGTTCTTGTGTTTGCAACCGCAAAGAATGTAGATTTAAGATGAAGAGCGTAATGATATAAGCAATATACTTGTCTTGAACTCACAATGTCATAGCTTTAGATAGTAACTCATTCGGCTTCCATAACCCCAACTAAGAGTTTTAGTTACCCATGAATGCGAAGGATATCACGTTTTGCATGGTGGATGGCGTGTAAAAGAGGTGTTAGGCGTGTGGTTTTGGTGATTCCGTAGCAAGTAACGATTCTCTTGTTGTGGAATTTAAGAATAGAAGAATAGATTAGAAGTGTTTGTGGTGGAAGATGAGAAGGATGGAAGAAGATTAATTGTTGAAGAATGAATGTTTCTCTCCACTAAGGGAGGAATGTGTTGTGGAATGAATAAAAATCTCTAGCATGATAGGGTATTTATAATACTCCTATCCTACTCCTACTAAGCTAATGAAATAAATAACCAAATCCTAATAGACTAATGAAATCCTTAACCCAAATGTACTAGGGTAAGGTTACAATATCATAATCCAAGTAGAAGAGTGAAATACATAACCTAATTGTACTAGGTTAATGTATCTTTGTAAAAATCCAGCTTTGTGTCTGTAAGTCCCCAAAGTCTTCAGAAATGTTGTTTTAGTCCTGGACAGATTTTCCATGCAGTCCCCAAAGTATTCAGAAATGCTGTTTTAGCCCGGGACAGATTTTCCATGCAGCAGATTTGGTCCTTTAGGCGTCCAGCTCCTTTCTACTTCGTTTGTGAGCTTTCTTTTGTGTCAAGTAAGCCATAAAATGCTGTATTTTGCATCATTTATACCTGAAACTTTCCTAATCATGTTTGTTAGCTCATTTACAGGAAAAAGGACTAAAAGTGCATGAAATAGATAATTAGTTCTCAAAACTAGGCTAAAATATGGGCAAAATATATTGATATAGGCGCGTAAATTCGCCTATCATCAAACTGACACCACTATACATAGAAAAATGAATACATACGAGATACAAACATACAAAACATACAATTATAACTAAAAGATCGGGCTCCATAATCCACTAAGTGGGGAAAGCAAATAACCCACCATAGGACCCCATAAGCCTAGAGGGTACAATCAAGGAAACTAACTAACTAAATAGCTATAAATTACCAAATTTCCATGCCATTACCAAGAATCCATCCAAACCATACCATCATATTCATACTCTCACTGCTGGACTTAAATAGAAACTTAATAGCATTATCATGATTATCAACAATTGGACTCAAATTGGAACTTATATTATCAAGATCATTATCAACTACTGGACTTGAACCCAAACTCATATATATAAACTACATCAGTGGACAAAATCAATGTTATACCATTAAACTAACACAATAGCGTATACCAATTCAACATCTATTAAGTTACACCAGTCAATAACCGTAATCATAAGTTGTTTCAACAATCATATCCATACTATATTAATCATATCTATAAACCATATCAATAATCATATGTTTATATATATATATTAGCCATATTATTAATCAATACTCAAAAATAGCATTAATCTTTTAATATCGAACCACAACCTCATTAAATATATTCAATCGCCTTAAGTCCTAAACCAAACATTTATAAGGGTATACCATACATGAATAAGTCTACCAAGCTAACCGAGTTCTTGGCCTAAGGTGGGCCAAATAGACCCACTTCAAATCTTTAAAATCCAGTTTAGGCAACATCTATTTCGGATAAGGCTAAGGTATGTAAGTTCATTTATAGGTATTTAATAAGTGATAAATAGCCCTAAGATTGTAATCCTTCCCAAATATGAACAACTAAGACAATCCTACCTAGAACAATAGGAACTAAGACAATTTCCCTTTACTTAAGCATCTAAGGAAAATTTCACTCTAAACATGAATGACTAAGGAGATTTCACTTAACTTTCATTCTCAACATGAGCCACAAAGCCAAATTTTCCTAGGACATGAATAAATAAGATAATTACCCCTAATTTATGGGTTCAAGATAGCCTAAATAGTTCAGCTAATCTAACTATTCTTATTGATACCTCTAACACCTAAATCTCATCTCATATCTAGCATAATATCATAATCATACGATGATGTAGCTCAATCTATAAAGAAATCTAGCCTACCTAGGTGCAGAAGAAAAGCCCAAAAACTCTGCTAAATTACTGGTTTTACCTTCCAAAAAAACTTTCACAAAGTGCCACACTATCAAAATCACACTCTACTCATCAAAATGAGTCAAAATGAGAACAATTATACCCATATCACTCAATTATGCTTCGGATCCAAAATTACCTAAAAATCCCATGTAAGGCCTATTTATGGAATCGCACTTTCAAAACCAACACAATGTTCCTCCATGTTCAAGGAACCTTTGTCCTCAATAATGGGCGAATTTCGAGCACTAATGATGCTACAACAAGTCACCAAGCTTTTTGGGATTTTAGCAAAAGTATGGAGCAATCAGTCATGAAAATAGTTGAATCTTACGCAAATTCAATGGAAAACTATTTATTATACTAAAGTTCTACAATTGGTTTTCCCAAGAACTCCTACTTTTTAGGGTTTAAGATTCTATAGAATTGATGAAAATAGTGAAAAATCAGGCTAAGTTGGTATTTATACTCTTCCCTGGTGAAAGAGTATTTCTTAAGTGAACTTCAGGTCACTTAAGAAATTCTTGTGCTCTATCATACCGGTCAATTACATGATTAATAGATCGCTTACACGATATCTGGCTGCCTGAGCAAATGTCGTGTATGTGCATATATTGCCTATACGATAGCCCTGTCACTGCCAAGCCATATTCTTAAGAGACAAAATTAGTCACTTAAGTGATTTTTACTGGGGTTTGCTAGATCTCTTAAGTGATCAAAGGAATCACTTCAGTGATGCACCAACATAAACTGAGACTCCACCAACCCCTCAAAATTAATTTAAAATTCTATATATGCAAATGAACTATGCTAACCTATAAAATTTGATATTCCAGACTTAATGGCGCAGTTAAAATTTTAGTTTAAGGTTGTCTCAATAAAAAGCGGGTCCTAAACCCACTTGCCATTTTTAACTTTGATCAATAGCCCAAAATGAGTCTAAGAGCCTCAAGACCCGAACCAAGGGTCCACCTACCATAAAATCAATGATTTAGAGCTACTAAAATAGTTAGAATTGGAATAAAAGGTTGTTTAGCTAAAGTTTTTTCCTACTAGCTAAATTGAACCCACAAAGGCTTCAAAATATAAAATTAGCTTTAAAAACCAAATGAACCGGCCAGCAACAATATTATCAATTCTAATAAGTCATAAATGACTTGGGATAGCTATAGGAAAGTTTTAAACATAAAAATGAGTATAAATATAGAAAATAACCAGAGGGTCATTACACACACACATACACATGGACACACATACAAATATATTTACTCTTTGTTAGTTTAATGATGGAAAAGCCTGTTAAATCCCAGGGAATATCCATACATCAGGTAAAATATCCTTAAAGATCATGTTCTTGACATGCCTCAATAGGAATTTGCTATAATGTTCTAGATGAAGGATCTCTATAAGATTTTGTTATGAGTATGGTTATATTGGGACACATTAGGAGGGGTTTCCACATATGGATGATATCTTGGATCTCAGTGGAAGTCATGGAGAAATTAATATTGAAGGTTAATAAAGATCATGGTATCATTTGGGCAATCATGAACGGTCCGTTTAGGTTATTTCCTAAATAGTCACCTTTGGGTTATTTTTATAATAAACTATTTTTACAAAACGCAATAATTATAAATAGTTTTCTTAAATATTTTTGTTCATTGGTTCTTGATGTATTGAATGTGTTATATCTTCTTTTGATAATTACCAGCTGACTACAAGGGACTAGGTCCATAGATGTTCAAGGCTACAATATAGCTGGCCTGCGTCTACACAGTTTTTCCTCTTATGTAACAAACTGTGCAGGTGTTGCTTATACTATTTTTGATAGCTGGTCCAATTGTATTTCAACCCTAATAATCACTCAACTATAAAAAAGGATGCTTCTCTATCAAGTAGTTCTTACAAGCTTGGAAAGTTGAAGAGTGAAAGAAAGGAAAAAACTCAATTTCAATATTACTTAAGTTCTTATTTCTTGTGATATAAAATATTAAATGTCCTTAAGTATAGTTTAAGTCTATAAATGAATTACTTATTCTATAAGAGTAATGATCTTATCTTCTTATTTTAAAAGTGCTTTAAGTAGAGTTGCCTAAGCTTGAAACTGTTTAGAGTTAACCAGTGATGAGGAGTCTTTGCCGAGTTGTCAAGTTGAAAATTGAGAAAGATGACAAGGCCAAGAAAGTATTAGTTTATGGCATAGGACTTAATGAATGCAGTAGATTTCTGCCTGTGAAAATTCCAAGGAGATTTGGGACTGCTTGAGTCATGAAGGTACTACTGATGTAAAGGATTATAAAGTAGACATTTTGACTACTCAGTATGAAACCTTCATAGTGAAAGAAGGAGAAAGAATCCAAGAAATGCATACAAGATTCACTTCTGTCACAAATGAACTTCACTACTTAGGAGAAGTGATTCGATTATTTAAGCATGTGAGAAATATTCTTAGTGTTCTTCCTAAGCCTGGGAAAGTAAAGTGGATGCTATAAATAAGGCAAGAAACTTGAAGATGCTCACTATGGATGAATTGATTGGAAATCTAAAAAAACTTTGAGCTCAAAAAACAACAAGGGCTAGAGAAGAATAAAGTAAAAAGGGAAAAATCCCTAGAATTAAAGGCTTCAAAACATGATTCAGTATAAGAGGACACTGATATTTCCTATTTAGCAAAAAGGATTGTCAAATACATGAGGAAGAGTTGTCAGTTCGAAAGAAGATGAAGCAGTAACAAAGGGGGAAGCAATGTTGAAGGGTGTAACAAATGTTGAAGTCCTGAGCATTACATTAAGAACTGTCCAATGCACAAATTACATTATTAGTAGTATCTCAATAATGGAGATGACAAGGGGGAAAATAAGGACCATGTCCCTAAAAATTCAAGAAGGAAAGATGCAGCTAATTATGCAGGAAAACAAGCTCTGGCAGTATGGGGAGATTCTTCCAGTGAATATGATAAAGATGAGAAGTCTAGAGATGTGTTTTTTATAGTAGTGGTACACAATGTAGTTATCTATGATTCCTTATTTACATTCATGGCAAACACAGAAGATAAAAAATAAAAAGGGGTAACTCTTTCTACCAAAAAGGAAAACCTAGATAACTACTCTACTAGGAAGATAAAAATGCTTGCAACTGTGCTGATAGACTCTGTGTGTGAACTAACTGCTAAGAAAAATGCTTTAGATGATAAAGTAGAGAATCAAGAATATGAATTGATTTCTCTAACTCTCCAAATATTTAAAACTAAAGAAATAGTCACTAAAGTAAAATCTAAAAATTTGAGTTGCATGAGTCAGTGGGAGGAGTTAAATTCTTTAGATGGTAAGGGAAAGAAATAAGATTCAAGGCTTTAGATTAAACTTGAAGAGAAAATAAAGGACTCTCAAAAGCATCTTGTATCTGCACTCCATAAGAATGTAGAGTTAGAAAGGGACCTGGTCATTTTAAGATATGAGCTTAATAAATCTCTTAAATGGACTACATCTTCAAAATTCCTTTCTAACTTAACCAGTTAAAGTGCTAATAATAAAAAGGGTCTTGGTTGTCAAGGAAAACTCAACCTGCTGGGTCTCATAGAAAGGCTTCTCTCGATTCTAGAAATAAGGTTCACAAATATCTATTTACTCATTGTAAAAAAAATTGGCACACTAAGAAAGATAGTAAAGCAGGAAAAGAGCAAGAATAAATGGTTTTAGATATGTCTAGTAAAAGAATACACAGCCTAAAGGCTTCAAGTCCCCAAAAAGGGTAAAAATAAACTGTCTACCTAGATAGGCCAAGAGAGATTTGACCACACCATTGTTCTCTTAGGAACTCAAGCTCAAGTGGATTCTAAAATTTAACAAGTGATCATGGTTCCAGGTATGAGAAAAAGGATTGCATTCAGTAATAGGCTATTGATAATATGTGTTCAAAGATTAATATTAGAAGATCTAACTGTGTTAACTCTCTCAAGAAACTTTAAGATAGAAGTGTCTCAGTTGGAAATAATTGATTTCAAAGGACCTAGTCCCTGCAAAACATAGCTGAAATCTCCAAGACAAGAAGAACTCATTAGAGAAAAGATAAGAGGCTAAAAGATGCGGATAAGAATGTTGATGATTCAGAACTCCAGTCACTGATCCCAGCTCAAATTAAAGAAGGGACTGATCAAATTGACCTGACTAATATATGAATCAATATCTCTCCATAAAAATAGCTATGATAAGTAAATATCTATCCTTGATAAGGTAGGTGCATATTAGTCTAACTCAGTATCATACCTTTGTAGGTATAAACCCATTAGAATACCTCTGAAAATGGACAAATATGATAAGTAAAAATTTGAAGGTTCACTCAAAACAAAAGAAGAGGGACATGGTCCCATCTCAGGTTTGTACTTATACAGGATGCTTTAATAATCAGAAAATGATGTCTAAAAAGGGTCATGTGTCTTTCTTTTTCTACAAAAATAGCCAGTTCTTTGCGTTTATTAAGTTCAGACATGTCATTTCAAAAGAAACTTCTTTTAAATGGCAACTATCACTTCTCTAAACTGCTAAATTAGACCTTCTGTCATTATTTTTCAATAATTTTATCTCATCTTTCTAAATCGACAATCCTCTCAAAGACAATGAGTTCCATTTCATCTCTCTTACTCTCAAATCAAATTAATTATAATCCTACTATCTCAAACCCTACTAATAGTTTTGAAATAGATAAAACCCCACCAAATTAAGCTAATACTCTGATCCTTCAACGATAAAAGCCATAGAAAACATCATCTTGAGTCTCCAAGAAGAACTTAAGCAAACTTTAACCAATGATTCATCTATAAAAAACCCCAAAACCCTCAAGTCTTTGGGTTACCAATTGAACAGGAAATCTTTCAAACAAAATTCCTTCTTCCCTAGAAAGTTCGAAAGCACCGAAAGATTTTCAGATCCCTGGGTTATCTGAAGAACTCAAAAAGCTGAAACTTCTAAAAACTTACAAGAACTAGGCTCTCCTACTTTCTCAAATTCAAAAACTATTTTTTTTATAGTTATTTGGTGAAGAAATACTAGTAAAAAGGGTTGATCTTTCATACAATTAGTACTGGGTGGATAAAAATTTACTTTTGCTTGCATATGATACCAAGAAAAGCTTAGCTAATGGAGAAGAATATGAACTAGGTGATAAGGATGAAGTGAATGCGGAAAAAGATATATTGTTACCTCCAAATATGGAGGATAAGGATGAATTTCCTCTAAGATGGTATATAAAGAAACTAAGGAGAAGTATATCTAAGGAGAAAGTGGTGGAATCTGAGGTGAAATTGACAAGATCCTATTCTACAAGAGAATCTAAAAAGAAAATATTGGAAGATGCCATGAAGGCTAACAAAACTTCAACCATAAAAAGAAAAAGGCTCAAGAAAAATGATGCAGTAGAGGAGAAAGAAGACATTAAAGTTGTGGAGGTTAAAGAGGAAGGACATGAATCAGGATATGCTGCTGCTATCAAGGAAAAAAGAAATAAAGTTCATGCTGGTGAGAGGACCAGGTCCTCTAAGTCAAAGTATTGTAACCTTGCTGGAATGAGGCAAAAACACATAGCTGTCAAGAAAAAAAAGACTCTGAGAGACCTAGTCCCTAGAAGAGAATAACTGTGGTTAAAAAATTGATCATTAGTCACAGGAGAAGTAGAAAGGAGAAAGAGATGAAGGATGTTGCTAAAGAACAAAGGAAGAAAATATTGATGACACAAAAGATTCTGTCAGAAAGAAATTTTAATCCCAAGATATATGAGAAGCCTGGAATAATAGAGCTGGTTGATTATATAAGACACCAAGGTTGGCTTCACTTATTTGAGGAATCAACTCCCATAGTATTTGAGAAACAGGCCAGAGAATTTTATTACACTATGGATTTCTCAAAAAATAGGCTAAGTTTGAATTCCCAAGTGCAAGGAAAGCCTATCAAACTGGATGAGGAGACATTAGGAAAGATCTTAGATGTACCTATTGTATGTGTGAGAACTATGGTAAAGCAACAGCCTGTAACTGAGTTTACGTTTAATGTCTCAAAGGTGAGAAAGACCTCAACAACTGCAGTGAAAAAAATGTTTTTAATCAGTGAGTTTCATCTAGTATGTGAGTTCATTATAAAGATCCTATCTCCAAGATTTGAGAAAATAACCATAGCATCAACTGTTGACTAATTTTTATTTGAATGCATGAGAAAATTTGAATTATTAACTCTGCGTACTCTAATGATAGATCATATGCATAAGGTGGTTTAAGAAAAAGAAAGAAGACATGGGATGCCCTGCCATACAGTTATTTATTGAAAAAAGTATTTAAAATTTTGGTGTGGTTGGAGCTAAGGGAACACTGAGAACAATCAAGCAAATGTTCAGTCTGAAAACTCTAGTGGAAAATGAATATATTGAAGGCAAGTCCAGAATAGTGTCTGAAGTGTTTGAGTTATTGGATCCTCATGAAAATATGGGAAGGGAAATAGAGGAGTTAAGAATCAAGTTAGCTGTAAAGGATGCTGAAATAATTCACCTGAAGCTAAACAAAGGTTATCTTCTGAGGGACCAAGTGTCATTAAAGAACTTGCAGTAGAAAATGCAAAGCTCTAAGCTAAAGTGGTAGAACTGACTGGTGAAGTTCAAGGACTTAAATCTAAAGTAAAGGTCCTCACTAAACAGTTGTTGGATGCCATTCTGCTGAAAATGCAAGAATGGAGACTGCTATCCCTATTTCCCCAAGCCTCCCTCTACCTGAAACCCTGGTATTCATATTCTCTCTTCAACCTTATGTCAGTTTCATATCTTAGTTAGCAAGATGGCTTTTAAGGACTGCTATTTTTATGTGTTATTTTAGTATATGATTGTAATGGTACAGACTTTTGTTTTATGAATGAATCTTGGTTTATGTGTTACATCTATCTACTTCATTTTAAACTTTTTATTTATCATAATTTAACTAACATGTGCTTATCTTTACTCTTGGTTTACTATTTTCACTTTTCAATAATGCCAAAAGAGGGAATATTAACTTCATGTGTTAAGGTATCGGATGATTATGGCCTATTGATAGGGGGAAGAAACATGATAGTGCATATTGATGGGGGGAATTATAATGAGGTACAATAACATGGGGAAGTAAATATGTTAGGTTTTTGATACAAATGACAAAAAGGTACCAGGTCCCTAAGTTGCATGATGATGAAAGCATGGTGTTGCATGATAGAGTGAACATTTATCTTCAAAAATGGCAATCATATTGATTAAATTTGATGAATGTGTATTGATGCTCAAAACTTTGTGGTTGGTTTTCCATCATTACAAAGGGGGGAAATTGTTGTATCTAATTTTGATGATGTGCAGCTGAATATAAGGGACCAGGTCCCTCAAAGTTCAAGGCTACAATACAGCTAGCACGGTCTGCACATTTTTTCCTCTTATGTAATAAACTATTCAGGTGTTTCTTGTACTCTTTAGGATACCTAATACAATTACATTTTAAACCTAATCATTACTCAACTATAAAATAAAAAGAATACTTCTCTATCAAGTAGTTTTTGCGAACCCGAAAAGCTGAAGAGTGAACGAAAGGCAACAACTCAATTTCAACATTGCTAAAGTTCTTATTTCTTGTGTGCTAAAATAGCAAATGTTCTTAATTCCAGTTTGAGTCTGTAAATAAATTACCCATTATATAAGAGTAATGATCTTATCTTCTTGCTTTGAGAGTGCTTTAGATAGAGTTGCCTAAGTTGGAAACTAGTTAGAGTTTACGAGTGTTGAGGAGTCTTGGCAGAGTTGTTAAGTTGAGATTATAGTAGAGTTACTACAAGAAGGAGGGGCTTATGGTTAGGTTCATGTTCGAGAATGTAATAAAGATGTTGATTATAGTGAACTTTTGAGAGTTTGTGAGGGCAAGCCGTGGTTTTTCATCCCTTAAGAAAGGAGGTTTCCATGTTAAATCCAGTGTACTTTGCAATTCCTGCACTATGTTGTGTTCCTGATTGGTTTACTGTTTTGTTAGCAGTGACCGATTTGGAATAACTTGGTCCCTCACTACATGATGCAACCCCCAAGGTTATAACAGAATATTTTAGAACTTTTAAGCGTGTAGTTTCTTGAGGTAAAGCCTAGAATTAGTTTAATTAAGTAGTTCAGAGTTGGTAATCATAGATTAAGTAGTTAGAGTGGATTCTCTAAATTGATCGTGTTAACTCCTTCTAGCTTAATCGATCATCGAGTTTCCTTCTTTGTGAATTCAATTTCATTTTCTCATTTTTGATTGAGTCATTTTTATTGCTGTTTGATTGGATTCAATTGAGAGGTGAAAGTATTGAGCTATAAATTCAATCAAATTTCAATAATTTTACATATCTTTTATTTTATTATAATTTTGCATGTTTTATTCTAGTTTTTGAATAGGATTGTATCATCTTGGTATAAGAGCTTAGGCTAAAGATTTGTTTCATCAATTCTTAATCTTAGGTTCATAAATTTGAAATTCATTTCAAAAAAGATTTTTTGGTCAAAAATTAAAAAATAAAAAAATTATTTGATTCATGTTTTGTTTGAGTTCCTAATAATAGTTTCGTGTTTCTATAGTGTTTAAGGGTCTAAATCTGAAATTTGGCTTGATTTAGAGTTGTTTGAAAATTTAAGCATTGTTGAGATTGAAAATATTTGAAGAAGGTTTGTTGATTGGATCGGAGGTTTAATGATATTGGGGTTTATTTCCCTTTTCAAGTGGAACTCGGACTAATATTTGAAGACAAACAAAGTTAAAATTTCACTAAGGTCAATTTATATTTTTTGAAAAAATTGCAAGTAGTTTATTTTTCAGGAGCAATTGATTTAAAGTTGGCGCTTAAAAATTATTGAAGTTTGTTCACGATGTTGAACAGATCTCATAATTAAAATTGTGCCAATCGGAACCCATTTGATTGAGGTTGAATTTTTGAATATTCATGGTATTCATGTTGTTCTTCAAAGCTTGAACATGGAAAAAATGCTTTACTTTTGGCTTGTATTTGAGGACTAAGAGATATTGGGGTTTATTTCCTACATCGAGGGAAAGTTAATCCTAAATTTTGAGGCATTTCCTAGTTGATTTGAGGGCATTGGGAATTAATCTAATCCTAAATTTTGAGTCATTTCCTAGATGATTTGAGGGTGTTGGGAATTTGTTTGTGTCCTTAGTGTTCTAGGTGGTCTTGATCGTCTTCAAAATCTTCTTGAAGAAGAAGGAAGAAAAAGATAGACTATTGTTGTTTGATCGGACTAATTGAGAGGTGAATATATCGGGCCCTTTGTTTCTCATAAATCTAATTGAATTTTAATAATTCCACATATCTTTTATTGTATTTTTATTTTTTGTGTTTGATTATATTTTTCAGACTAATATCGTTATCATATTTCCAACAGCACCAACTACCACTGTCTCAGACTCCTCCATAGAACAACTAGTTGACCCAATACACACTTTTGTTGTCCCACCTACCACAAAACCACTAATCCAGTATCTACACCAAAATCGGCACACCGGTACCACCCAAGTAACTAATACAACCCCTTCATCATGACAATTCTTTACCCCTCCTCGTCAGCCCACCATGTGCTCACGCCCATCCCTCTCCCAATCCTCTACAACAACTGTACTAATGAACCAAATGTTGAAGAATATTGCAAGGAAATGTTCTTGAAATGGCTATATTGTGTAGTGCTAAGAGAGGTGTGAGATAGTTTTATCCATGTGTATCCTACCCATCATCAAAGCTTACATTTTTACTTGCAATTAATACTAATTAATTTAGACTAGATGTACCTACATTCAGTGGCGGAACAAGAATTTTCATTAAGGGAATCAAAATATAAAGAAGTAAATCCATAAAGAAGCTAAATACGTAATATATAAACACAAAATAATTATTTTTATCTAGTTTTATAGTATAATTTTCCAAGAAAATGTGTCGATTGGCACCCCTTAAGAACACGTGGCTTTGCCATTGCCTACATTAGTGGAGATCTACACAAGGGTCAAGCCTACAATATCACAATATTGTGCACCCGAACATCCTTTTTGGTAGTCCCACATTTATCTTGATATGGCTATTTGTGTAAAGTGTGGAAAATTTCTCTTGATTGTGAGGACAGATGAAGTTTAAGGATAAAATTATGTGTCTTGTTTTTCAGTAAGAGTGCATGAGTGAGAAAAGGATAACCAAGTGATAAATAACTAAGAATGAAAACTTTGAAATCGTATTTGCATTGTCTTGTGCTAAAACTGATGAATGATTTTTTTTCTATCATAGTCATATTTGTTTGGGATCTACTGATGGTACCAACCAAAGTTATGGGAATTAAATGCTAAGTTAAAGGATTTTGGGTTATTTTATTTTTGTTGAGGATAAGGAAAATTTCAAGTTTGGGAGTTGATAAAATCACCAACTTATTATTCATGTTTTTTCTAGTGCTCTACGTCTCCTTAAGAATGATTTAATAGCCTAACTTGTTTTTTTTTTTTATTTCAGGTAAAGGAGGATTCAATATGATCATACGATGAAAAGGAGTGAATAAGAAAGATCGGAGTTTATTCAAAGATTGAGGTTTGAAGGAAGAACAAGATAAGAAATTGCTGATAATTTGTGGTGACGAACTATGTATGTGGCCATAAACATGAAGACAAATCCTAAAATTTTGTGCCAACAAACTTTGATCATGGTCACGAACTTGAAGATAAAAAAATGGATGAAGAAAAAGAGTTTCTACCTCACTCCACGAAGTAATCATTTGTGCTCCATGAACACAACAATCAAAGCACCAGTTTGTGCAAACGAACTCAGTTTGTGGCCACAAATTACGCGAGGCCAAGATTTTGAAGAATGAAGTTAATGCCAGCGAACTCGGTTTGTGACCACAAACTGTCCAGCTGGGGCACTTTTAAGGGCAAAGCTGCCAAAAAGGCTCTTTTCAAGACTGATTTTGTTATTTAGATAAAAGTTTTGAAAATTTTGTCATATACCCACTTAATTCCAACTCATCATCCAATCTTTCCAAGTTAACAAATTCACTTACAAGTTTTTAATAATACACTTCAACTCACTCCATCATCCACAAGTATATAATACAAAAATATCTTGGTTTTTAGATATAATTAAAAAAAATCCAAAAGCTTAAAATAGAAAGTTCGTTTCCCTCTAAATAGCTCTGATCCAAGCCCGATTCTAGCGTTATTTTTTGGCGATCAGCTCTAAATCAATCTACAAACATCATAATCTTGTCCATTGTACCCATTGTTACCCTATTTGACTGGTATCTTCTCAAACACACTTTTCACCATTGTTAAAAAGCTTTAAAATCACTCACATTACTCAAAACCTCTTTAGAAAGTACATTATAGTAGCTTAGGCGACTACAAGTTCATTTCTCTATTCCATAAACCCAATGATCATTGATTAGAAGTAATATTATAATTTCAAGGTGTTTGTACATATATCTGCCTTGTCATTGACCGTGCATATATCACGACATAGACCATCAGCATAATCAACCGTCGACCAAAGCTTAATTCTAGGATGTCTATTACAGAATTTATTCTGGTTTCCGGTGATTTCATGGGAGAATAGGAGGAGACTTCCAAATGTTAGAATTGGAAATCTTTTACTAAGGTGACACTGCCTATTATGGTTCGCCGCAATAGTTCATACGATGACTTGGTTGAAAGGATAATGGAGAGCGAGTCTAGATTACAAGCCAAGCGACGTGGTTACTAGTTATCTAATGCATTCATGGAAAAAGGTGCATCCTACGATCATAAATAATGATAAATGTATGTCATTATACATGATGGATATTGATGCAGAAGGCTTTAGGCCTATTTTAAGGATAAATATAGTTGACAGGCCCTTTGAAGGACGACTGAATTCATCACCACCTCCACCTCGGTGCCCGACAATCGACGACGATTTGAATGATTATGAGAACGATGGCGATCATCCAATTAATATGGAAGATGATTCTATGCATATATAAAATGTTTCATTGGACTCGCAAGATGCAGAAAAAGATTGTGGAATGGGATTACAACCAAGACATTCCTTCACCGATGGAATCAATTTCTATCATGATCAAATACTCGTCGACAAAAAATAGCTCAGAATGCTACTAGACGGAGCAACGGTGAGCAGTTTTTTTATTATTTTATGGAGAAGAGCTGCACTAAATTGTCAAAGGTAAAATATATATCTTGTGGTTTTGGATTGTTGTCGTGGAAAAAAAAGAACGAATCCTCAAACAAATTTTGCATATACAAGTATGTTGGGTTCTATACGTGCGGTGTTGAACACATCATGGGCAGGCATAAGAAAATCTCATCCGAAATGATTGCTTCACTATGCGTAAATCATTTTCACGATGGTAAGGGTCCAAGTAAAAGAGAAATTCAGATGATTGTGTTTAGGGAGATGCATTGCAACGGAAGCTATTGGATGTGTTGGAAAGGAAGAGTAATTGTAAAGAACATCATTTGCGGGACACCGGAGCATGGATATGCTTGTTTGCCAACTTTTTCACACATGATAGAGTTATTTAATCTCAGGTCTTCTTACTCTATCATGGTAAATAGGATGGATGGATCGTTCATTTACTACTTTTAGCATTCATAGTTTGCATACGGGAATATGCCTACATGAGAGAGGTAATGATTGTCGATGGCACATATTTGTATGGAAATTACGGGGGTGTGTTGCTGAGTATCGTTGCACAAGACACCGAAAATCATATATTTTAAATTTTCTTTTGTATTATGGATAAAGAGAACAATGCTTCTTGAACATTCTTCTTTGAGAATTTGAAGTCTATAGTAGAAGATGACTCAGATCTATGTGTCATCTCTGATAGACACATTAGTATTGTCAATGTCTTCTCCCGTTTTTATCGTCATACGCATTATGGACTTTGTATGAGGAAACTCCCTGAAAATTTGTGTAAATCAACACTGTAGAGAATATCTTTATCTATTCTATGCTGCGGTAAAGGCTTATTCTCTTGATGAGTTTAGCAAGCATTTTGCAGAATTGAAGAATCATTGCCATGAGGCAGCACATATCCTTGAAAATATGTATGGTTTTGAAAAATGGAGTAGAGCACACTTCTCAGACAATAGGTACAAAATGATGACCACAAACATCGCCGATTCGCTCAACTCAGTGTTGACAAATGAACGGGAGTACCCCATGTCGGACATATACAATTCAATTGCTAAAAAATTTGGTGAAAAGTTTAGGGAGAAATATACCTTTGTCGATAGTACAAACAACAACTTTGGGCCTTGTGCGGAAAAAATCAAAAGAGATAATAAGAGTGCGAGTGATTCCTTATATGTGACAAAAGCAAATAGAGGTCTCAACTAATTCACCGTGTTTCTCAATTGTATTACTGCCAAGGTCAAGCTCTTGGATAAGAGTTGTTCTTGTAGGAAATATGACTTGGTGAAAATACCATGCAAACATACGATAGCCGTTTTACGAGCAAAGAATGGCGATGGCGAAGGTTATGGTAACTCAATCTATGAGTACTCTTTGCCAATTTATAAAGTTGAAACTTACCTCCTCGCATAATCCGAAGCTATTAACATTGTCCCTCTAGAGTTTGAATGGACTGTGCCATAGGAATTGAAAGAAACTAAGATTTTTCTATCCCCTATGATCCCAAACTCGGAAGAAAGAAAGTCAAATGTGTTAAGGGCGTCAGTGAAACATTTAAGTCCAAAAGGAGGAATAAGTATTCAATATGCAAGAAATCCGGACAAAAAAGAACCACATGTAGAATGGCCAACAAATGTTAGATAGGATTTTTTTCTTCAATTGTAAAGCTACTATTTGGGGGGTTAAATGTCCATTTCTATAGAATTTAATGTTCAGTTGTAATTGAATTAAAACTTTGTCTACGGTAGAAACTATCTTCTATGATATATTATTTACACGGTCTATTAAATATTTTATAATGGCTATATGATTACTCATTAAACACGTTTGTGGGTCTTTTTACTGCCATATCTCTCCAATCAATGCATTGAAACATCATTTCTAATTCTCAATTAATTAAAAGCTGCAAACACATCTATTCACATCAAAATCTATTGGTACATGCAAGGTAAGCCTTTTCTATTCCCACACTTGTCAACTGATCATTGGTTGAGAATATGAAACGATGCCTTTTCTGAATTGTTTTTAACTTCATGGAAAAGAAACAGTTCATAATTATTGCTAAACTTATATTGGCATCAATGAACAAAAAATAAAAAATTTTACAGAATAAAAAATTAGAACAAAATATAACAGATTTTCTATAAACCTTATGAACACTAGGGTTATTGAAGAAAAATATGATAATAGACATCTCAAAATGATCAAAAGTAAATGTTTTGTTACCTAAGGATGTAGATTTTAAATCTTGATGACTGAGAGGGAAGAGACTTAAGTGAATTTGAAAAATTTTTGTGCCACCCTATTTGACACCTTTCAACCAAACCTTAAAAATAAAATAAAAAATAAAATGAGTGGACATTTGATAAATTAAGTCCTTAGGGTGGGCATTGTGGCAAATTGTATGAGACATGATCCAAAAATCATAAAGTCAATTTTAAAGGGAAAATAATTGATGTACCACTGAAATGGTCTCCCTGAACAAATGGTGCTTGACCTCGGCTGGTAGATTTGTTGCGGACGTGAATCACTTCTCAATATCTAGATTACCCTCTCTACTACCAAACAATACAATAATTGTGAATTAAATAAAAAACCCAACAAAATAACTGACTCTCCCTCTACTTCTTACCCATGATTAGCAACCAAAGCATAAAAAGTATAGAATCAACATACACATATAAAATTAGATCATGAATAAAAATACATATAGTAAACATGATAATATTATCGTTGATAAACTACTAAAGATATTAAAATATTAGTGACTATTATGGTGCATTGTCTTATCATGAATCCACATGTCATCTTTAAAGAATAGATGTCTTTTTTAATACCTTGGCATTGTACATGAATAATCCAACTTGCCTAGTATTGGGTGAATATATTGAGCTACCAGTTAGTCAAGTGTGATGTCATGTGCAATGCTACCTTTGTAAAATTTTGAGCCAAGAAACTAAAATATAACACAAACATATCATAATATGAGCACAAAATAATCTTTGAGACCTGATGAAATTATCAAAATTCCATTATAATCTTATCATTACCAAATATTTACTTTGGTCAAACTTTTCAACTTTTAAGCCTTTCAAAATAAAAAACTCAACCAGAACTCATCGAACCACCTTGGAAACTATGTTATCCATCCTTGTAGACCAAAAATATCATATTGAACCTATTGGAAGGGGTAAAATAATAAAGCTATATAAAAATCACAAAATAACTATGAGGATCATTATGTCATCCTTCACTAAAAAACACTTTCATTATCGAACAAAAGAAGTAAGAAGATACCTAAATTGTCAAAAGTTAGGAATATTTGTGCCCCATATCCTTCTAAATCTTTCAAATAACCTTTTCATCGAATGATATTACACAGAACTTTCATGGAATCTATATCCTTGGACCTCAATCTTTGAATCCTCCTATTTGAAATTGCCACAAACTCCTTCTCAAAAGCCTAATTATGATCCTAATTTACCATGATCCATCGAATAATATGAGCATATTATTACTTTTTCAACCAATACATATGAAAAATGTGATTCGTGTTCTATCCAAATGCAGACACAAATGTATACAGTCATACAAGTAATATATGATTTTAGTCCAGATGTCGTACCTTAAAAAATTTAGTTAATTGATGTTCTAGTTTGAACTTTTTATTCATGCTATTCAATAGGTAATAGGCCAAAACAATTTGAAATTCAGATTAGAGAGAGAATCTAGGATCATAGTATTTTCACAATCCAATTGAGTTATTAAATCGTGCATTTAATTAATTTCTTGAGTTACTAGTTTCTGATTCTTTTTAGCTATATTGAGCTTTTTGACAATAACACTAAGCCTACCCAACTAAGGTTGATATTTCTAGGGTCGTTGGTTGATAGTAAAAAGCATGTGATATTACTTTCAAATAAAATTTAGGATAACGGGTATATATTACTCAACATTATCTAATCGTTCCCCTTTCCCTATAATGTTCACAACAAGCCCTATCTTTCCTTTTTACATAAATAAATTTCCTATTCCTAGACCATGACACAACACAGAAAGTGTTAATAGGTGATTAAGTTACAAAATAATTAAGACCAAGCAATAATAAGTTACTCAATAATAAATATATGAATTAAACAAGATGATTAACAAACATAAACTTTCATGTCTTAACCACAACCCTGAATACTATAAGTTTAGCTACTTATGAATTGATTACAAGCAATCCAATTCATGTCTAACTAGCATTTCACTGATTAAAAAATAGAAAAGTTAAGTAGAACCTTACAAACTTGTGTTCATCCTTTGACCTATGAGTTTGTAGACTTGAATCTTTAATATAAATGACCTAATGTAGATATATATAGAGTTTGAAAAGGCCTCAAATTGATATACCCTCGTAAAATAAAACCATGCAAAACCTTAGCACAAAATTTGCTTGAGGTGATAGCCTAAGTCTTTCAAGAAATGTGTTTTCTAGAAATGTATTCACTAAGTCAATTGCAAGAAACATCTTGCACAAGGGTGAAGCCCTAGGCGGTACCCTAGCACATTTATTACATCATTGCCTCGTTTTAGTCCCGTTAATCCCCCATCTTAGTTCTAAACCTTTGCATTTGCTCCAGATCAACATCTTTAGCTTTTAGTTATACTTGAAATCTCAAATATGCTCCATTTATGCCCAATCCTAGATAGCCAATATAAGCATAATTCATTTTTTTAAGCTCAAGATGATACTAAAAATATATCAAACATGAGGCAAATAATACAAAAATAATATGACTTTTATCCTCACATCAACACCTCCCCACTTAAGCTATTAATAATCCTTGAGTAAGATATACACTCATGACTTGGACTCTAACTTCAAATTACACCACATTGAATAGGTTTACTTATGCTAAGACTACAACAACCACATCTAATAAATGACTAGTTCTTTTTGCACATGCTTTTTTTTATTCAACTTAATCAAAGCTCATGAAAATTACTTCAAGACCTCCTAGAACTGGCTCTATGATATTGACAAGAACTCATGAGTCACCTTATTAAGAGATCATATAGTTGACCTATCATCGTCTATAATATACCCTCATAACAAGATAGTTAACCATATTCACTAAAAACTATACACAATATATTAGATACATCGGTATAAGAACTACATTACTTTTATTTGAACAAAGAATTTGAAATGCAACACATGCTGAACCATATGCTTATGCTTAGTGTAATTACTCAACTAATATAAGCAAATCACAGTTATAATAAAGTAGGGCTTTTAGGATAGTAATGTAAGATATGGGACAATTAGGAATTATTTTAGCTCAAATGGAAAAAATCTTCCCTAAACACTTTGATACATCATAGTTTTCTCTTTCTTCTTCAAACTCTTCAATCAACTTCTTCTTCCACTCATTTCATGCATAGATTTTTTCTTCTTTCATCCCATTACGCCATTTAACACACTATTAATATGAAGAAATCAATCATATATTTTAGGCAAAATGACCTTCCGGACCCCTGTACTATGTCGGTTTTGTAAGTTGGACACTTCTACTTACATGTTTGTCATCTGGACCCCTGAACCTACTAAAAAGCAATATTTTAAATCCTTTTTTGGTGAGTGTAACACACTTTTCCCCACGTCAGCTGCCATGTCAGCTGCCACACCTGCCATGCCTGACACGTCTGCTACATCATCTACCACGTCATTTAAAAAAATAAAAAAATACAAAAAATATTACATTAAATTCCAAGTCATTCTTAAAATGCCACAGAACAAATTAAATATTAAAATTAATTTAATTAAATAAGAAAAATTTATAAATCATAGAAAAATTTGAATAATTATATTTTTATTTTTTCTCACAAATTAAACATCAAATCCATTCCAAATAATTAAAATTCGTCTCCAACTAATTTAAATTTTTAACTACAAATTCACATATACAAAAATAATAAATTTTTGATTTTAAAAAAATTCACAAAAAGTTAATTTTTTTTCAAGTGAAATTCACTAATTTTTTTCAATATTCACTATCACTCACTTTCAATTTAAATTTAAATTTTAATCCCCAAAAAAATAAAAAGATTTCAAATTTAAATTTTAATTAAAAAAATGAAAAGAATTGAATTGAGAGGGAAAATTAAAATAAAAAATAAAAAGTGAACGTGTGTGGGGGAATAGGTGGCTAGAAGAGTGTTTGGGTAGGGTGTGGGGGTTAGAAGGGGCTGGGGTGGGGTGGGGAAGGGGCTGGGAAGTGTATGTGGGCTGGGGGTGGGGTGGAGAGGGGCTGGACGGGGCTGGTGAGGTGTGAAGGGGTAGGGTCGGGGCTGGGTGGGGTTGAAAAGGCTGGGGTAGGTTGGGATGGGGCTGGGTAGGGTGTGAGGGGGTGAGAACGGGCTGGGGTAAGGGTGGGGAAGGGCTGGGCGGGTGTTAAGGTGCGGTGAGGAGGCTAGAGGTGGGGTGAGATGGGGCTGGATGGGGTGTGGGAGTGGGGACGGGCTGGGGTGGAGAGGGAAAAATATATTTTTATTTTTGTAAAATTTTTAAAAACATTTTAAAATTATTTTTTAAAAATTTTAAATTAAAAAAAAATGGAGGGAAAAAATGGACCCTTTTTATTTTTTTAAATTTTAAAAATATTTTAAAATTTTTAAAAATATTTTTAAATTTAAAAAGATGGAGGAAAAAAGGACCCTTTTTTATTTTTTTTTTAAATCTTAATATTTTTTAAATTATTTTAATGTAAAATTGGCCAAAAATTGACCCCCACTCGCACTCCCAGGTGAGTCGTTACACTCTCTTTGTCCTAGTCACCATGACCTTGCCACATAGGCAAGGTCAACGATCAAAGGGTGCAAAATGTTGCTTTTTAATGGGTTCAAGGGTCCAGATGACAAACATGTAAGTAGAAGTGTCCAACTTACAAAACTGACATAGTATACGGGTCCAGAAGGTCATTTTCCCTATATTTTATCTTTATTTTTTGCCTTTTTCACTCCCTACTAATAGCATATGAATTTTGAAGTCTTCCAATATTAACTATTTTCATTTTTTATTCTTAATAGTTTTAACTCATATTATCCAATTCAAAAACATAGGGGCATTGGATAAAATTAAAGGTCAATTGAAATTAAAGATATCACGACCCAACCCACAATTTGTGCAGGCACCTACCTAACACCTACCTCAGAAAGGAGAATCATTACTACCCAATAATTTCTTTAGTGAAGAAATTTAAACAATTTGTTTTTCAACGACATAATTCAATCGACTCATACATAATAACTCTAGTTTAACATATTTGGTAGGCAAAATGACTATGGAGTATAGTCAAAAGCTAATCCCTATAAACTAGACTAATTTTGCATAAGAGCACTAGACAAGAAAAATGAGAATCCATGATACAAATCCATGTAGAATAGAGAGGGAAAGAAGCTGCTACTGAGAGATCACCTTCACTGCTATAGAAACCCCATGACATGACCCAAAATCGGGCCTTGTCCTATGGGCACCTTAAGCCCAATAAGGATCGGAGATCGCTCCGATAACCCAACCTAACTATTGCAGACATCCACAAGTATCGGATAAACTCTGGATATAAAAGAAGATAGCGGAAATAAGAATTCAACCATAGCTTATGAAACATATAATCAATTCATTAACATCAACAACTAACCAACATACCCAAGTCCACAGTCATCCATAAAGCCTCTACAAAATTGATTTCTATAATATGTCAGGACATGCACCCGACACTAGCCAGAACCCAGTCTAAAACAAGTCTATGACATAAGATAAAATATTATAAAATATATGCCTTCCGAAGAATCAAAGCTCACTATTTCAATATTTGCACATGATCTACTCGAACACCTAGTCACTGCACAGGAGGAGAGGAAGAAGCTCCGGCCCCTATGTCACATGGGGACATAGTGTTTGGAGATAGTTAGTGGTTGAAATACTAGCATGTAACTCAAAGATAAGGATAAATAGTGCAGTTATTCAAAGCCTAGTCAAACCATCGTATGCAACCACATTTATATATATATAGGCATATATGAAGATACACATATATATTGGTATATAATATACCAAAACAAGGAACAAGTCATAACATGCATTCTTGAGGTACTCATTCATAAGACAGAGAGTGAAGGACTCAAATCTTCCATCCATAAATCTTAGAACATTGAAATTCTGCATTACCTTAGGCAGGAGTACCTTAACCTCAAGCCGTTTTATCTTATATAGCAAGTGGACCCTAACCACAAGCCGTCATGTATAAAATATAGATAATGGACACTAATCGTAAACCATCTTATATGGAAAGTGGACCATAACCACAAACCATCTTATAATGCAAGTGGACATTAACCACAAACTGTTAAATATATATAAATAACAAGTGAACACTAACCACAAGCCTTTATGACCATTACTAGTTGACAATTTGGACTCTAACCCCTTTATCCATATATTAACACCCACTCAATACAACACATGAGGAGTCTAACCTATTTAGACAATTCAAGCCACCAAAGCTACAATTCGACATTATATATGTGACCACATGGTCTTTACAAAACCATTTAACAACTTATCATTTAAATAGGACAATGCCTAGGTTCTTACCACAATGCGAATCCATTTATGGTCATCAAGAACCATACAAACCATTCATTTTACATTAGCATTCTTTTAACAAACTTTAGTTCAAAACACAATTCAATTCTATACTTAGGGACTCCAACCATTTTACTGGCCATAGCACCAAAGTTACCAAATTAACTCATTACATGGCCATTAAGGCCTTCACATAGCCATTTACAAAGCATTCATATTCATTAGGTTATTGTCATATTTCATTCATATTCATTAGACCCATATCATAGTTCAATACACCTTTAACAAGTGACTAGTTATTTCTCTTAGATATTTTCACAAACACCTTAAGGGCATGCTTTTATCAAGACCAAAGCCAAAGTAAGAATCATCAAATTTAGGGTTACTCATGACCCATTTGTTTTACCATATTCAACAAGCACTCACATGTGTAAACCATCACCAAAATACATGTATACACTCAAGTTAAAGATAGAGTAAACAACACCCAACACAATGCTTCAAACCCTCAATATTTGATGTCAAAACTACTATTTACAACTCAAAATCATTTTTTAAAACACATGATAATTTAAAATAACAATTAGGGAAGAGTCACATGCCTTTTTCATGAAAATTTGTGGAAAAACTGGACCCCTCTTAACCTTTGGAAGAACACCTCTTCAAACCCTAGCCTCCAATCTTTGTTAATGAAGTATAGAGTATGTATTTGGAATGTTTGATCAACCAAATTAGTATTAATTGAGGCTACAATATGTTTTATAGTTAGGGGACTTAAGGGTTTTGGGGTGGGAAATATCCATACAGCCCTTAGCTTAAAAAATGGAAGCTAACTCGTAGGAGGGCATGACTCCCACACAAAATCGTACCCTAGGGTATGTCTTGTACCATAACTCATACCCCAAGCCTCACCAAGGACTCCTAAACTATCTAGGATACGACTATACATACATGACTCATACCTAAAGGTACGAATGGTACCAAGTAACCCATACCCAAGCCAGTGTCCATTAGATCAAGACAAACACTTCATAAGACTAGGTAGTTTATGACCCGTACCCTAACATACAACTTAGGTGAGGCTAAACTGTATATTGGAAAGTATGTAACTCACACATCACTAGATAACATACGAGAGAAGGGGAGTTCAAGTTGTATTATAGGGTACGACTAGTACCTTTGAGTCGTACCCTTGAAAGAATGTCCAACACCCAAGAATTTTTTAGCAAGGGCAAAGGTTTACGATGTTTCATTCTCCCCACTTAAGATATTAATCCTTGAATTATGGGTAGGGAAAGCACTATCACAAGATAATACACCATTTCTAATCAAGCTAACCTTAATCCACGTTAGAAAAGCAAGGAAATGCACTAAGAACAAGAAACAAGCCAAGTTCATTATTGACCAATCGTTCGTATCATAGACTTTGGGACTCAAACCCATTGCAAATCAAATACACTTTTTCATTCCAAAGTTTAAGGACTTGAACCCATTTCCTAACAAGGACATATATCAAGTTAAGAACACCCCTACACATATCTTAAGCATGAGTTTCAATAATGGAGGGAAAATACGAATAATTGGACTTCATGTCTTTTTCCGCCTCCTAAATAGGCTTTCACAGACATTTTGGTTCCTCCTTGCAACCCCTTCTAAAGCCACCTCTTCTATTTGAAACTGATGAACTCACCAACCCAAGATCCTTACTGGCACCTCCTCATAGGACAAAGAGTGCAAAATATTAACATCCTCTAAGGGAACAACTAATGAAGGATCACCTATACACTTTCTCAACATAAAGAGATGGAAAACTGGATGAATAGGACTCATGCTAGAGGGAAAGTCCAATAAAACTTATATTTTTCAAGGAAAACCATCCCTCTTATGTATGCAAGAGCAAAAACACTTCACCTAAACCATTCTAGAAAGAAGGAATACAAATTTGGGCAAGTGTCCGAGACAAGACCAACCCACAACTTAATCTCCCCACCCGGATACTAGGAAGGTCACCAAGGAGAAACTCAGGACTTTCATTAACCATGGGAATAGATTCTAGAGAAGGACCTCCCAAGTTAGAGTTTTTAACTTGGACCAAATAATACAAACACCTTTTGGAGATCGACTCTTGGGATCTAAGGTAAGAGAAGAAACTCACCTTAGGCACTAAAGAATTCCCCTTCCTATACAATGGCCATTTCATTAGGGAATTTAAACATGACCTTGTGGATTCGACAATCTAGGCAAACATAACATGAATGCAATCAATCCATCCCTAAAATAAAATCAAAATCAACCATATCCAACTCTATAAAATAAATATGAGTTTTTTCACTACCAATAGATCTCACACCCCCCTTATAGACTTCCTACAACCACAGAGTCTCCTATCAGGGTAGAAATAGAAAAAAAGTCCAAAATAATATTGGAATCAAACCAAAATACATAATCACAGATGGGGTCACATAAGAGAGAGTGGAACTCGTACCAAGTAAAGCATACACATCATGGTAAAAAGAGTTTCAACGTGCCCATAATAATATCTGGGGATGCCTCAGACTCCTGGCGAGAGTAGAAGTGCATGTAACTAATTTTGGCCAGTGTCGGTACTTGAAACATAACCAGAAGCAAAAATAACACCCTTCAGCGCAGGAGTAGACAAAGTAACAATAGAGGTCCTATTAGACTAATAAGCCACTAGATAAGGGCACTCTCGCTGCATGTGCCTAATCTGACTACATCTTAAACACCTGTTCCTCCCCTTCTCACACTCACCATGATGATACTGACAACATAATCTATAAGGGGGTAGGTCATCAATTATTGGGCCCTACTGTCTTAAGAATCACCACTCACCAAATTATTCCTTAAACCCAACAAGGATCGAAAATCACCTCATTAACCCAACCTAACCATTGCAGCCATCAAAAAGTACCAGATGAACTGTGGTGATAAAATAAGATAGAGGAAATGAGACTACAATCATAGCTTAAGAAGCATCTTATCGATTCATTAATATTAATAACTAACCAACATACCCAAGTCCACAATCATCCATAAATCCTCTATAAAATTGATGTCTATAATATGTCGGGAAATGCCCTCGACACTAGCCAAAAACCAGTCTAAAATAAGTCTATGACATAATTTAAAAGACTATGAAATGTATGCCTTCCAAAGAATGGAAGATCACCACTTAAATATCAGTTCACGATCTATTCAAACACATTATCACTGCATAAGAAAAGAAGAAAAAGTTCCAAACCTTACGTCACGTGGGGACATAGTAGCCAGAGAGGGTTAGATGTTAGAGCGCTAGTAAGTAACTCAAGGATAAGGATAAATAGTGCAATTTTTCAAAGCCAAGTCAAACCATCATATTCAACCATATTTGTATCTACATAGGTTTATATGAAGACATACACACATATATATAGGTACATAACATGAAAAAATAAGGAGCAAGTCATAATATACATTGTTGAAGAACTCATTCATTATACGTGGAGTGAAGGACTCAAATATTCCACCCTTAAAGTTTAGAACATTGAACTTCTCTATTATCTTAGGAGGGACTACCCTAAAATCAATTCGTGTTATCATATATAGCAAGTGGAGTCTAACCATAAGTCGCCACGTATAAATATAACAAGTGGACACTAACCACAAGACTTCTCAAATGGAAAGTGAACCTTAACCACAAACCATCTTACATGGCAAGTGGAACTTAACCACAAACCATATTTTATGGAAAGTGGATCTTAACCACAAACCGTCTTATATGGCAAGTGGACCTTAACGACAAACTATCACATAAATATGAATAGTAAGTAGACACTATCCAAAAGCTGTTATGACCATTACTAGTAAAAAATTTGCAATCTAATCCCTTTATCAATGCATCAACTCCTATTCAATTTAACATATAAGGAATCTAACCTATTTAGGAAATTCAAGCCACCAAGGCTACAATTCAACATTACATATATGACCACATGGTCTTTAAAAAACCATTTAACAACTAATCATTTAAATAGGAAAATGCTTAGGTTATTACCATAATGCAAATACATTTATGGTCATCAAGACCCTTACAATACTTTCATTCTACATTAGAATTCTTATCATACCAAAATTTAGTTCAAAACTCAATTCAATTCCATACATAGGGACTCCAACCCATTTACCCACCATACCACAAAAGTTACCCAATTAACTCATTACATGGCCATCAAGGACTTCACATTGACATTTACCAAGAATTCATATTCTTTAGGTTATTTTCATACTTCATTCATATTAATTAGACCCATGTTATAGTTCAATACAATATTAACAAGTGACTAGTTATTTTCCTTAGATATTTTCACAAACTCCTTGAGGGCATGCTTTTATCAAGACCAAGGACAAGGTAAGAATCATTAAATTTGGGATTACTCATGACCCATTTGTTAAACCATATTCAAAAAGCACCCACACATGTAAACCATCACAACAAACATTTATAAACATATGTTAAAGCTAGAGTAAACAACACCTAACACCATGCTTCAAACCCTAAACATTTTATCTTAAAACCACTATTTACAAGTCAAAATAATTTTTTAAAACACACAATAATTTAAATTAACAATGAGGGAAGAATCACATGCCTTTTACACATAAATTCATAGAAGGAATTGATCCCCTCTAGCCTTTAGAAGAGAACCTCTTCAAACCTTAGCCTTAAATATTTGTTCAGGCAGTTTAGAAACTGTATTTAGAATGTGTAATCCACCAAATGAGTGTTAAGAGAGGATACAACATGTTATATAGTTAGGGAACTTAAGGATTTTGGGTGGGAAATTTCCATAAAGACCTTAGCTTAAAAGCTGGAAACTAACCTGTAGGAGGGTGTGACTCTCACACCAAATCGTACCATAGGGTACGAGTGGTACCCTAACTCATACCATAGGCCTTACCAAGGATCCCTAAATTATCTATGAGATGACTATACATACATGACTCATACCTAAAGGTATAATTGGTACCAAGTAACCCTTACCCAAGTCAGTGCCAACTAGATCAAGACCAACACATCATACTAGGTAGTATATGACTCGTACCCTAACATACAACTTGGGAGAGGCTAAACCATATCTTGGACAATATGTAACTCAAACTTTACTAGATAACATATGAGAGAGGGGTCCGAGTTGTATTCTAGGGTACAAATAGTACCTTTGAGTTGTATCCCAGATAGAATGTCCAACATCCAAGAGATTTTTACAAGGGCCAAGGTTTAGGGTGTTTCACCCTAATTGACCCGCACTATATCTATATCCCTGATTGGATATATAGTGAGAGTAGCATTAGTATAGCCACACATAATAGTAGGCATCATCGGCCGATCAAGGTTAGAAATAAATAACATTTATAATAATTAGGGAGAGACCATAACATAGAGTAAAGTTCCAAATGTTTATTCCAAGATATGAATTCATTAACACCACATGTTTAGTATATCTGAGTCTTACCTGGCATTTAATATTTTTTTTATATCTTTGTCCTTTGATCATCAACTCTAACCTACATCGTTCACCATTCACTAACTTATTATTATGGTTAGCATAACTCCTATTCCACTCTAGAACAAGCCTTCTCAGTTATTCACTATTATAATAACTAAAAAATTTACCATCACCAATGCTTAGAATTCTAACAAATATGTGGGGAGGGATAATACCATATTATAATCTCCCATCACTACACACTTAGAGCAATTACATTAAACTTGAATTAGGAAGTACCTTGGATCCACGGTGTGCCACTATATTCTATCTACACTGCTAACAAACCAATCCAATTAATAAATCAACACCAATATACAAAATATATTAAAATGTCAAGGAATATGAATGAATTGATGTATGTAAGATGTGTGAACCATCACTTTCTCTCCTTAATCTTGTCACATCATTATCCATGGCATGATCAATAACAATATCATTATCATCGACTCATCAATAACCACATCATGAACATCATGATTGCAGTAAAATTACCACTATCATCATGGCAACATCCTCGTCATCTTCCTTTAATGGTAGAAAAGTAAATAAATATACAATGTAATCAATAATACAAGTATTGACCAAAATCAAATACAATCACTTTTTCACACATGTGATAATAAAGATATTAGTCTTAGTTCCATAAATATCCTTAGGTATATGCATTGTTATCATTATTATGCTACACCCCCCATAAGACCACATTATTTTCACCTAGGTTCCATTACTAATCTTGGCTATCCAAAAATCTCATTCATGTTTCTAACATAACCATCAATTTTTTTCCTAAAATCTTGTACCAGAATACTCATACTAGACCTTAATAACCTTGCATTCGTCATTCTATGACTTTTATCAACTACCTACCATCCCACGTTCTATAATTATGTTTTCTTTAAAGCTTTCCTACCCTTTTATTTATGCTTGTAGGTCACCTAAAACTCTCTTAAATTAGTTTTAACCTCTACATCACATTTATATTTTGTTACCTTTTCTTAATGCAAGATGTAAATATCAATTTTCTAAGATCACCCTCTATCACAACTTAGCTTAATACTACTACCCCTTTTTGCCATACTTAACTCATACCATATTTATAAACCACAATATTAACTTTGTTATTCAAGATCCCCATAAGATTTATCGCCTTCCTGACCATGAATATCAAATAAATGGGGTCACAATAATAGTTAAACGTACTATTACAACCTAATATAATTTTTATCATTTTTATTCTTCCAAACACCATGTCCAAAGAACAAATGCCTAAGAACTCCTGGCCATACTATCAATGTTATATTTATCTATCCGATGTCTTAATACTATAATAAATTAATAATAACACACCTTGTAGATGAAAAATAATGCCATTTAGTGGATAGAGTTGACCTATAAATGTTATTAGGTTCCCACTGGGTGTGTCTCAAAATTTTCCTTAGGAAGCTAGGGCTTCAAAACATCATGACTAGGAATGTGGGGTTTCTTGGGTATATTTTTAAGGAAAGCACGACTGGAAAAAAAGATATTTATAATATCTTGGGATGGTTACTATTGGGTTTTGCTGCAATGGTTATTTTATCACTATAGTGGTAGGCTGCAGAGAAGCCCAATTATCTTATGGGCCTTCTAGCCAAAATTACTTTGGGCCATATTTTTGTTAATGAATTAGTTTTTCTAGGTTAGTTTAGAGCATTTAAATTGTCGCAATTTTTTTGAGGTATTTCACACATTACAACATTTTGGATTATTACATTAGGTACCAATTTATACATCCTTAGTCCTCAAAAGTCAATGAGTGAGGATTGAAGAGTATTTTGTTAAACTATACAAGGAAATTTGGTGTATGATTCTTTAAAAAGAAAGATGAGCTTAATTAGTCAATCGATTGTATTAGCCTACCTTTGTTTCATTTAATAACGGAACCATATACTAACCACCCTATAATTTTAGTAGACCTTTACACCAGTTCACTTTTATTTAACCGACTTGCAATAACAATGGAAAGAATTACAAAAATATTCACATACCAAGTGTTTTATATATGTTCAAAGGTCGCACAATACCATAACGCATAAAAAGTTAGAGCAAAATAGACACCCAAAAGTTTTTCCCTATAGTGGTTGATCACTGCAACAGTAGTAAATTAATGTAAGACCCCGTGAAACTTCTGAGCTTAATTCAGTCCTTTAACCTTGTCAAGGGGTTCCAAACTTAGAAAAATCTAACCAAGTTCCCAGACTTAGCCTATTTTGGCCTTCGAAAGTTGGCAATCTCATCTTGCCATCTTAATGTCCTTTAATGGCTCATAGTTTTATTAAATCATGATCAGAAAGGTCAATAGGTATTTTCGAATAAGTTTTAGATTTTTTGGAACATGTTTAGATCATGTTTGGAGTCCCAAAATAGTGGACCAATGCAATCTTGGTGTGCCGCGTTGCCAATCGCATTGGTCAACATTTGTGCAGGCTTCCAGAGCCAAAACTTTAGAGACTCGATATGATCATGGCACGACGCATAGAGTATTGCATCACATCCATCAACGTGCCGTGTCGCTTGTAGTGTTGGCATCCATTTTTAGTTATTAAATGACCGCATCCTCAAGGGAAAAAGGGTCAATTTCCACCCCTATATAAGTCACAAACACATAATTAGCCTTATTTCACCCAAATTATAGTGGTTTCTTTCTCAAATCCATCAAGAACAAGCTTAGGGTTTCCAATTGAGGATCCAATTTTAAGAATTTCACCATTTGTTTTCAAGAATCTTCCATCCAAGGTATGCATAGTGTTGATTTATGGATTATTTTCATCCATAAAGTTCAAGAACCCTATTTCAAATTATAAATCATGATGTTTATGTTGTTGGTTGTTTTGTAACCATGTTTATCTTATTGTACGATTTCCAAGTTGGAATCTTTACATGTTTTTCATGAAACTACGTTAGCATGTAAGTTGAAATCCATGAATGAAGTTGTTCATAATTATAATTTAATGATTACACCCATGCCCTAAGTTGTGTATGTAAGGTGTTTGATAAAATGCCTAAGAGGATAGAAATTGTGTATTATAGCTCAATTGTAATCCATATGATAAATGCATGTCTTAACCTTATGTTCAAATGACTCCCATGCTATTGATATGCAATGTTGATATTTTTTGGAAGAGTCATGATATTAGGGTATGAAATTATGATACTTATTATAAGTATTCCTACCATGTACAAGTTTAGGATAACCATGTGCGTCATGAAATCCCCAACTTATTATATTGTGGATTATTGATATTGGTCATGTATTCAAGAACGTCATGCCTTGTCAATTACCCACTATCGAGTCCTGGGGGTACTTGTACTTGAAAACTTAGCTGTGTGCTTAGAGCCAGTGTTATATTTTCATGATACTCTCACTCAAGCCATAGTCAATAGAACTCAATCAGTCATATGACTTAGGAAAGTTCAGTAATTTAGTAATCTTAACAATAATTTGTCAGTCAATGGAACTCAGTTAACTTAGTCCAGTTCAACTCAGTTAATCATGTTCAGTATGTATTCAGATGGGAGTAGGATTCAGCACCGAGTGAACCTAAGGATTGGAACTTACCTGCCAGTAGAGGGTGTGATTCTTAGAAGTAATCCTTGCATTCCAGAACAACATAGCCAGCGTAGGTTGAGACATTTAACCTACCAGTTTAGGGTTGATGAGGTGGCTTACCTACCAGTTGAGGGTTCCTACCATTCTCATTTGAGTACCTGCCAGTTGAGGGTCACTCACAGCTTATCCTTACATGTGGTGCGGTATTGACACCCTTCCAATTAGGGTTACAAATTGGACTCTAACTCAGATATATTGCTTTATTTAGGAAATTTTGATTAGATGACTACTTCCCACAGTACAGTTTCAATCTCAGTCTTAGTAATAGAACTCAAATAGTTCTACAGAAATTTAGGACTATTAGATACAATCAACTCAGAACAATACAAAACTTAACTAGTTCCATCAAAACCTAGACTATCAGACACAGTCGCACAATATTAGTTATTAGTAACTCATGTTATTAGTATTCAGACTTAGTAGTCAATATCATCACAAAGTTTTTTACAGTTATTTATTCATATATGTATTCTCACGTTCATGTTATATAGTTAGTTAGCATTGTTCATTTATTTGAACCCTCTGTATTCAGCCTAGCTCACATACATACCCATACATTTAATCGTACTAACGTATTTGTGCTATGGTGTTTTATACTATAGGTCCAGAAGCACGAGTTCCACATCATCAGTACCATTCTAAATTTCAGCAGCCAGATTTAACAGTGAGTCCTTATTATTCGAGGATGATATTATTATTTATTTCATTATTTTGGTTTAGCTTTCAGTAGATGGAGTTAGTTGGGGACATGTACCATCCACTCCTTATTTAGACAGTTTAGTCAGTTAGAGGCTTTTCATACAATAGTATATTTAGATAGTTTATTTCAGTTCATGTTTTGGTATTGAAATACCATATTCTCAGATAGTATATTTTATCTATTTTAAACATTATGGAGTTTCAATCTATTATTTCTGATTTTTACATGATATTATACAGTATTCAGGTACAAACATCAGTCATGGATTAACTTGTGGTCCTTCAGGGTAATGAGCATCGTGTAGCATTTCGGGTACCAGTTTTGCGCGTTACAAACTTGGTATTAGAGCCTAAGGTTCAATAGTGTCCTATGAAGTCCAAAAGCTGCATCTAGTAGAGTCTTGTACATAGGTATGTTGCACACCACACTTATGTTCAAGAGGCTATAAGATGTTTAGGAACGGTTTCTTATTTTTCAGTATTCATGTCATACCAGTGAGCATAATATCAAGTTAATCTCTCAGTTTGATCCCTTTCTCTTCCATTTATAGAACATGCCTCCCAAGAAGAGAACTAAGAATCAGTTAGCCCCTCAACATAAAGATCCTTTGGGCGAGAAAATCTTTCATACAGATTTAGAGCTGTATTAACTATTCTTGCTCAGTCAGTTGCTACTCAGAATGAATGACCAACTATCATTATGATGAACTTAGTGGCGAATTTAGATATATCTAGGATTCAGGACTTCACTCGAATGAATACTCCATCCTTTTTTGGGTCTAAGTCAGAAGAGAATCCTTAGGAATTCCTTGACAAGGTTCAGAAGGTTACAAACATCATGGGGGTGTCAGTTATTAAGAGTGCTGAGCTAGCTGCATATCAGTTGCAGGATGTTGCTCATACTTGGTTCAAGCAGTGGAATTCAGAGAGGTCAGGTTATACAGGATCTATAGAATGACAGAAGTTTGTCACCGTATTCTTAGATAGATTCTTTCCCCTATAGCTAAGAGAACCTAAGATGTTAGAATTTATCAACCTCAGGTAGGGAAACATGATGGTGAAAGAGTATTCTATTAAGTTTACTCAATTAGCCAGATATGCTCCTTGTGTGGTTGCAGAAAGATGGGCTAACATGAGTAAGTTCATTTCTAGGGTGAATGATAGCGTGTTCAATGAGTGTAGGTCTGTGATGTTGAATAGGAACTTGAACATAGCCAGGCTTATGACTCATGCTCAGCTGATAGAAGAGCAAAAGGTTAAGATAAAGGAGAAGAAGAATAAGAGAGCAAGGACAGGTAGTTTCAACTTTACTCTGCCTAAGTTAGCGAGAGGAAACCATTCTCAGTTTCATCCTAAGTCATTAGTTCCAGCTCTTTCTTATGACAGTGCTTTAGTTCCTATGTTTAGGGACGGTAATAGAGAGAGGGCACCAGGCTCTAGGTCTCAGGGCCGCATTAACAATGCCCAAACTAATCCTCTTTATCGGACTTGTGGCAAACACCATCAGGGTATTTACAGAGCTGGCAGTAATATTTATTTCGAATGTGGCAAGCCTAGCCACAGATTCAGATATTGTCCTCAAATAAGTTCCTAGATTTAGCAGAATTATTCCTCAGCTCAATTTAGTCACCCAAATTAGTAGGGTGCTACTTCCAGTGCTACTAGTAGGCAATGACCAAACAAACTTTATTCTCTCCAGTCCCGACAAGATTAGGAAAATTCTCCTGATGTGGTTATGGTATGTTACAGATTTTTCACTTGCATATTTACGCTTTGTTAGATCCAGGAGATTTTTTGTCTTTCATTACTCCTTATATAGTAGTTGATTTTGGAGTCAGTCTCGAGATTTTAGCAAAGCCCTTCTCAGTATCTACCCTAGTAGGTAAAACCATCATAGCCCGATAGGTATACAGGAATAATTTGATTATGATATTTCAAAAAGTCATCTCAACAGATTTAGTTGAATTAGAGATGACTGATTTTGATGTCATTATCGACATAGATTGGATTTATTCCTGCTATGCCACAGTCAACTATAGAAAGACAATTGTCCAGTTTTAGTTTCTGAATGAACCTATATTGGAGTGGAGGGGTAATACTTTAGCTTTTAGAGGCCAACTTATTTTCTACCTTCGGGTACAAAAAATGATATCTAAGGGATGTGTCTATCACCTTGTTCGTGATAAGGACTTTAGCTCCAAAACTCCCAACCGTGAATCAGTCGTAGTCGTGAATGAATATTCAGATGTCTTTCTTAAAGATCTTCCTGGAATTCCTCCTGAAAGGGAAATAGACTTTGGCATTAAACTTCTTCCAGATACTCAGCCAATATCTATTCCACCATACAGAATGTAACCAACAGAACTCTGAGAATTGAAAGAATAGTTGAAGGACCTCTTAGATAAGGGATTCATCAGACCCAGTATTTCTCCGTAGGGTGCACCAATCTTATTCATGTAGAAAAAAGACGGTTCTCTTAGAATGTGCATTAATTACTGTCAGCTCAATAAAGTCACGGTCAAGAAAAAGTATCTACTTCCCAGAATCGATGACTTGTTTGACCAACTTCAGGGTGCCATCTATTTCTCTAAGATAGACCGCATATCAGGCTATCATCAGCTCAGAGTCAAAGAATATGTTATTTTGGCAATTGCCTTTCATACTCGGTATGGTCACTTCGAATTCATAGTCATGTCCTTTGGTCTTACCAATGCCCCAGTAACTTTCATGGACTTGATAAACCTGATGTTCAAGCAGTACTTGGATATGCTCAGTATAGTCCTAATACATGATATCCTTATCTATTCCCATAGTAAGCATGATCATGCAGACCATCTCAGAATCGTGCTTCAGACTCTCAGAGATCATCAGTTATTTGCTAAATTTAGTAAGTGCGAATTTTGGATAAGGTCAGTAGCATTCCTTAGTCATATAATTTCCAGTGATGGCATTAGGGTTTGATCCTCAAAAGACTGAAGCAGTAAGAAACTGGCCTAGACCTGTCTCTCCATCAGATATTAGGAGTTTCTTGGGTTTGGCTAGCTATTACAGATGGTTTGTTGAGGGATTCTATTCTATTGCATCCACTATGTCTAGATTGACTCAGAAAAAAGTTAAGTTTCAGTAGTCAGATCCTTGCGAGAAGAGTTTTCAGGAGTTGAAAACTTGACTTACCAAAGCTCCAATCTTAGCTCTTCTAGATAGTTCAGATGGTTTTGTGGTGTACTGTGATGCCTCCAGAGTAGGTTTGGGTTGTGTCCTCATGCAGTATGGTAAGGTCATAAACTACGCCTCCAAACAACTTAAACTCTATAAGAAGAATTATCCGACTCATGATCCCAAGATAGTAGTCATAGTATTTGCCTTAAAGATTTGGAGGAATTACTTGAATGGGGTGCATGTTGATATGTTCACAGATCATAAGAGCCTTCAGTATATCTTTTCTCAGAAAGATCTCAATCTTTGTCAGAGAAAGTGGTTAGAGATCTTGAAAAATTATAAGTGTCCTTTATTATCCAAGCAAGGAAAATGTCATGGCCGACGCTCTCAGTAGAATGTATATGGGTAGTGTTGCTCATGTTGAGATCAGTATGAAGAAGTTCTATCAGGAAGTTCATCAACTTGCCCGACTAGGTGGCCACTTAGTTGATTTAGCAGAGGGTAATATATGGGTTCAGAGTAGTTCAGAATAATCTCTAGTTTCTGAGCTAAAAGAAAATTAGGATAGAGATCATAGTCTTGTCAAGTTGAAAGAGTTAGTCAAGGATAAGAAAGTAGGGGTTTTCTCCCAAGGTAGAGATAGTGTTTTGCATTGTCAAGGTCATCTCTGTGTGATAGGTGTAGATGACTTAAGGAAACAAACTCTTGCAGAAGTGCATGGTGCACACTACTCTATTCATCCAGGGGCTACTAAGATGTACCGCGACTTATGGGAGATCTATTGGTCGAGTGGGATAAAGAGAGATATTGTAGTTTTATGGCTAAGTTCTCTACATGTCAGCAGGTTAATATAGAGCATCCAAAACCTAGTGGGTCCATGCAGGAGTTCAATATTCCTAGTTAGAAGTGGGAAGAAGTGAACATGGACTTCATGATGATTTTGCCTCATACTCGTCATCAGCATGATTCAGTTTGGGTCATTGTAGACAGGATGACTAAATCAGCTCATTTTCTTCCAGTACATACCTCTTATTCGGCCGAGGATTATGCCAAACTCTACATCAAAGAGTTGGTCAGATTACATGATGTTCCGTTATCTATTAGCTCAGATAGAGGTACCTATTTCACCTCTTATTTCTGTAAATCATTCCAAAAGGGTCTTGGTACCTAAGTTCATATCAGTACAACCTTTCATCCTCAGACAGATGGTCAAGTAGAAAGGACCTTTAAGACTTTAGAAGATATGCTAAAGGTGTATGCAATTGATTTCAAGGGTAGTTGGGATGTCCATTTGCATTTGATTGAGTTTGCATACAACAACAACTATCATTTCAGTATTCGGATGGCTCCATTCAAAGCTCACTATAGTAGGAGATGTAGATCTCTAATCGGTTGGTTTGAAGTTAGTGAGGCCGCTTTCCTAGGGCCTGATTTAGTATTCGATGCCTTAGTAAAAGTCCAGTTGATCAGAGAAAAACTTTAAGCTACCCAGAGCTAACAGAAGTCTTATGCAGATGTGCACAGAAAGGATCTCGAGTTTGAGATTGGTGATTGTGTTTATCTAAAGATCTCTCCCATAAAGGGAGTGAAGTGGTTCAGCAAGAAGGGAAAGCTTAATCCCCGATATGTCAGTCCCTTCAAAAGTCTCAGTTGCTTTGGCAATTTAGCTTATGAGCTCGAATTGCCTTCAGATCTAGCCTCAGTTCATCCAATCTTCCATGTATCTTTGCTTAAGAAGTGCATAGGTGACCCAACAGTCGTAGTCCATATTTAGAGCATAGATGTTCAGAACGACCTTTCTTATGAAGAGATTCCAGTCGAAATTCTTGACTATCAGACTCGTAGACTGAGGAAAAAAAAGTCCCTCTAGTCAAAGTTTTTTGGTAGAATCAGTCTGTTGAGGGAGCTACTTAGGAAGCAGAAGCAGAGATACAAACCAAGTACCCTCACCTCTTCTCCAGTAACTTAGATCTAGCTCAAGGTAATAATTCTCCTTAAGCTTTTAAGTTTCATGTTCAGATTCCAGTTACAACTTGGTATCTAGTTCATGTTCAAAATTCCTTCATAAACTTAGTATTAAATACCATTGCATATTCAGTCATGCATTCATGTATCAATTCAGTCATATAATCATGCATCAGATATGCATTCTCATTATAAGAAACTCAGTTCCTTAGAACAGTTAGTCATGTATTCATCAATTAGTTACACATGCATCAGATATGCATGCTCAATATAGTGTATTCAATTATCAGTTATGTCAGTCATGGAATCATGTTTCAGTTGCTCATATTCAGTATGTACATCAGTTTATCTGTTCTCCCATCTCAGTCAGTCTCATTCGAGGAAGAATGTTCTCAAGAGGGAGATATTGTAAGACCTCTTGAAACTTCTGAAATTAATTTAGTCCTTTAAGCTTGTCAAGGGGTCCTGAACTTAGAAAATTCTAACCAAGTTCCCAAACTTAGCCTATTTTGGCCTTCGAAAGTTGGCAATCTCATCTCGCCATCTTAATGTCATTTAATGGCCCATATTTTAAATAATTTATTATCAGGAAGGTCAAAAGGTGTTTTTGGACAAGTTTTGGATTTTTTATAACATGTTTAGATCATGTTCGGAGTCCTAAAATAGTGGACCAAATCTTAGCGCACCTCATCACTAATTGCGTTGGTCAACATTTGTGCAGGCTTCCAAAGCCAAAACTTCTGAGGCTTGGTATGATTATGGTGCGATCTATTAAGTATTACATCACAACCATCAACCCACCGCATCGCTTGTAGCGTCGACCCCCTATTTTTAGTCATTAAATAACCGCATCCTCAAGGACAAAAGGGTTATTTTTCCACCCTTATATAAGTCACAACCACGTAATTCAGCCTTATTTCACAAAAATTATTGTGGTTTCTCTCTTAGATCCATCAAGAACAAGCTTAGGGTTTCCAATTGAGGATCTAATTTTAAGAATTTCACCATATATTTTCAAGAATCTTCTATCCAAGGTACGTATAGTGTATATTTATAGATTCTTTTCATCCATAAAGCTCAATAACCCTATTTCAAATTATAAATCATGATGTTTATATTGTGGGTGATTTTGTAACTATGTTTATCTTATTGTACAATTCCCAAGTTGGAATCTTTACGTGTTTTTTATGAAACTGAGTTAGCATGCAACTTGAAATTAATGAATGGAGTTAATAATAATGTGTAATTTGATGATTACATCCATGCCCTAAGTTGTGCAAGTAAGGTGTTTGATAAAATGCCTAAGAGGATAGAAATTATGTATTATAGCTTAATTGTAACCCATATGATAAATACATGTCTTACCCTTATGTTCAAATGACTCCCATGCTATTGATGTACAATGTAGATGTTTGTTAGAATTCTTATGATATTAGGGGTATGAAATTATGATACTTATTATATGCATTCCTACCATGTAAAAGTTTATGTAACCATATGCTTCATGAAATCCCCAATTTATTATATTATGGATTATTGATGTTGGTCATGTATTCAAGAACGTCATGCCTTATCAGTTTCCCTCTATCGAGTCCTGAGGGTACTTGTACTCGACAACTTAGCTATGTGCCTAGAACCAGTGTCATATTTTTACGATACTCCCACGCAATCCATAGTCAATAGAACTCAGTCAGTCATGTGACTCAAGAAAGCTCAGTAATTTAGTAATATCAGTAGTATTTTGTCAGTCAGTGGAACTCAGTTAACTCAGTCCAGTTCAGCTTAGTTAATCATGTTCAGTGTCTATTTAGATGGGAGTAGGATTTAGTACTGAGTGAACCCAAGGATGGGAACTCACCTACCAGTAGAGGGTGTGATTCTTAGAAGTAATCCTTGCATTCTAAAACTACGTAGCAAGCATATGTTGAGACATATAACCTGCCAGTTGTGGGTTGATGAGGTGGCTTACATGCTAGTTGAGGGTTTCCACCATTCTCATTTGAGCACCTACCAGTTGAGGGTCACTCACAGCTTATCCTTATCAGTGGTGTGGTATTGACACCCTTTCAATTGGGGTTATTGATTAGACCCTAACTCAGTTATATTTCTTTATTTAGGATATGTTGGTTAGATGACTACTTCCTACAGTTACAGTTTCAGTCTCATTCATAGTAATAGAACTCAAATTGTTCTACAGAATTCAGGATTGTCAGATACAGTCAACTCAGAATAGTATGGAACTCAGCTATTTTCATCAGAACCTAGACTATCAGATACAGTCACCTAGTATTATTTATTAGTAACTTATGTTATCATTATTCAGACTCAGTAGTCAGTATCATCATGAATTCAGTTACAGTTATTTATTTATGCATGTATTCTCACGTTCATATTCTATAGTCAGTTATCATTGTTCATGTAATTGAACCTTTTGTATTCAGCCTACCTCATATGAATACCAGTATATTCAATTGTACTGACACATTTGTTCTATGGTGTTTTATACCATAGGTCCAGAATCATGAGTTCCATAATATCAGTAGCACTTCAAATTTTAGTAGCCAGATTTAGCAGTGAATCTACATCATTCGAGGATGATATTATTATTTATTTCATTATTTTGGTTTAGCTTTCAGTAAATGGAGTTAGTTGGGGACATATCCCATCAACTTCTTATTCAGACAGTTCAGTCAGTTAAAGGATTTTTCAGACTACAATATGTTCAGATAGTTTATTTTAGTTCATGTTTTGGTATTGATATACCGTACTCTTAGATACTTTATCCGTTTTGAACCTTATGGCATGTTCTAGTCTATTGTTTATGAATTTTACATGATGTTATACAGTATTCAGGTACAGACATCAGTCATGGGTTAGCTTGTGGTCCTTTGAGATCATGAGCACTGTGTAGCGTTCCGGGTTCCAGATTTGGGGTGTTACAATTAACTACAAAAATAATTCACAATATATCATAGAGGGAAAATGTTTTATTTTCCCCATTTTCACTCTCACTTCAAACCCCTTCTGCATAATCTCCCCACCGCTTTAATTTTATGACAATATCTTCTTTTCTACTACTTTATTAACATGCTAATAGTTGTAGAATCTTGAAAATTCATTAGAACAGATAAATTTGGGTTTGTTTTGATTAAACTCTTAGGACTTGACTTTTGATAGTGTTTTAAATGAAAAGAGAAACATGTTAGGTTCTCATACAGCTGCAGTGCTCATGCAGCATCTCAAGCGTGAGATTCAGGTAGTTTATTTTGGCCATGGGAGGGGTAAATGGTTAAAGGTTATCTTACAAAACAAATTTAGGAGTGAAATTGACTGTTATACACTACCATTTTATAGTAAATAGGTTCATTCGAGCTTTACTAAGCCTGATATATCCTAAATTCTTAAAATTATTATGAAAAGTAAAAAATCCTCCATAGGAAAGGAAGTTGTGTAATGACTCTCTAGGTTATTTCCTTAATTTTCATGCATTTCCAATGTTTTAAACCTTTCCACAGTGTCTACAGGTCACTTATAACTTGTTGTAGCTGTCGGTTTAGTTATCAGACAGTTTGTTTGGGTTTTAGGCTTATCTTATTTTTTGGAGCTATTATTGTAAAGACATTGGTCCAGACTAAAACTCTTTGTAAACAACCTTGGATGATAATTTTTACAGTGCCATTGGCTCTACAATGTTGATTGTATTCTAGGGGAACTCTTAGCTTAGGTCCTGAGGCTTTTTGACTCGATTTGGGCTATTGAGTAGAGTTTAGTTATAATGGAACTATAGGTGTGTGGCCTATATTTAGTCCAAATTATATATAATGTAATTTTTTATAGTTCCATTGAGAGTGAAATGTCAAATTTTGTATGGTAGCATATTTTAGTTACACGTGCATGGTTTAAAATGATTCTCGAGCACCCGGCCAAAGCCCATATGGACTTAACAAAATATGGTGTCAGCATCACCTGTTGCAACCACTAAAGAAACTAGAGGATAACTTTAGCAATCATTCTTTATCCCACATAGTTGCATAAGTGATTGCCTCATCGCCTATGCTAAAGTTTCTTAAGCAAAACTCGACTGCTTAAGCAAAGATCAAATTTTATTGGAGGATCACATAAGTGATCATTTGAATACTTAAGCGAACGTTTAGTCTCTTTAGTGTCAACTGGTGGGTATAAATCCCCTTCTTCACCCATTTTCTCCCTTATTCTTAACTCTTTCCCTCTATTTTTAAGAGCATGGGACATGGGAAAGTGTGAAGAATTATCCATTAAAGCTAAGGTACATTATATCAACATTCTTCAGTCATTTCTTATTATTTATACCATAAAATTCCATCCTTTACCATTATAAATTTTTAGAATTCAGGTCTTGAAAACCTCAAGCTTTAGGGGTCAATTTGGGCCCCAATTTATGCTCACTTTTGAGCATACATGTAATAACCCTCTAGGTTATTTCCTTAATTTACTAACATTTCTGATGTTTCAAGCCTTTCTATAGTGGTTACATGTCATTTATGACTTGTTGGAACTGTCGGTTTGGTTATCAGACATTTCATTTGGATTTTAGGCTCATTTCTCTATTTTGAAGCTTTTGTTGTTTAGGATCTGATCTTAGACCAAAAAATCCTAGTAGATGACCATGAATAAGAATTCAAACAACACCTTTAGCTTCAGAACATTGATTTTAGGCTTATGGGACCCTTGATTTAGGTCCCATGGCTTCTAGACTCATTTTGGGCTTTTGGAAGGATTATATAAAAAATGGAACTATAGGTCTCGACCCCACGCATAGTCTAAATAATCTTAGATGAAAGTTTTAATGGTTATATTGAGTCTGAAATATTGAATTTCCTATGGTACCATAGTTTATTTGTGTGCATGGGGTTCTGAACAAATCCCTAGCAACTTGTTGAAGTCTATTTTTAGACTTACAAAAATCTGGTATCTGGTACTTGATGTGGCAACTTGAGTGCTTAAAGAGACATTTCAGCGGCGTGAAATTTCGTTCCCCATGAGCCACTTAGGCAGCCTTGGGCATTTAAGTAGTCCTACTATAGCGACAAGGGGATTACTTAAGTGGACTCTGTTTTAGTGCCATTGGGGCAGCTTTAGCAGTAACAACTCCAAGCTACCAGACCTCTTTACCTATTGAGATACTGACTTAGTGGTAGATGCTTTAGCACCAAGTTGTCCACTTTATTGCCACCTAGTGGTTTTTAATCCCTTTTCTCCACCCGATTCTCCATTATTTTTTTCATCATTTCACACCAATTATAGAGCTTAAAGAGAGGAAAAAGTGGGGAATTATTCAATGAAGCTAAGATAGGCTAGACTAACACTTCTTGATCATTTTCCATTAGTTTTCATCCTATTTCATGATAAATTCTTTCAAATTAGATATTTAAATTCCAACACTGTAGGGGCTGATTTGGGCCTCGATTCTTAAACCCTTATGTTCAACTTTTGAGTATACATTCCTTGTCCTGTGAGTTGACATATTCAATTTTGGATTCTATTTGTGGACCTCGCAAACTCGGTCTTGACAAAAATTTTGACCCAAACTTTTATATTACAATATAGATCTCATTTTACTCCTAATGATGTGTCGATTATTACTTTAATAGCGTGGCGGTATTCTGGGATCGTGGAGCATAGTGGATGATTTGTGGGCAATTCAAATATTTGTGGTTCGGCAGTGAGGTAGGCCTCTGTCTACTCTTCTTCGCAAGATAGTGTATTATATATGTTGCATGCTAGATAGGGATGTTAAGATTTGATAATGGATAGACTACCATAACTTAGCCTAAATTATGACTTTAGGGAATAGAAGGGTGAGTAGACCCATGAGTTGAAATATCTGTCATTCTTATAGAATTCCATTACCCTAGGATTCTAGAATGTTAGGAATAGTTGAGGCTAAGAACACTTTATTATGAAGCTTACTACCAGTCTCGATGGATTATCATAGTTTCTCAAATTATGGTATTATCGTTATGATGTAAATATATATATATATATATATATATATATATATATATATATATATATATGAAATAGGGCCTGAGGACGTGAATATGATATTAGTTGGATTCCTGGTGAGTGATTTATCCTTGTAAAGGATGTGGTTTAGTCTATTAATATTTAAATGCTTATAATTATATTATTTCGATATTGCTGATAACATTGCATAGATTTAGTTCTTTGATGCTCACTAAATTGTACGATTCCAACTAAAACACTACTATTTTCCTAAAAAGGGAATTATTATCACTTTTCACCTTTTAAGTGAATTCTTTCATAACAGGAATATAACAGCTTTATAAATGATTTATGAGTTTTTTAGATTAAACATGATATTTTAGAGATTTGACCAAGATAGATTACGATCCATAATTTTATTACTACTATGTACTTCAGCTGAAAGATATTCCCATTCTTTCTATTGCTTGGTATTTATTTAGTTCCGGAGTTAATCTAACACAATAGATTTATAGACTTACACTCTTTATTCATGGTTTGAGTCCATAATTTATTATATATAAATCTCTCAAGTTCTGTATAGAGTATCTTGATTATGATGATAAATAGAAATTTTAAATTCAAACCTGGTTTGTGTATATAGTTCTTTCAACACCCCCTAGGGGCCATTTCATTTGGGAGTCATCTTTCTAGAGAAGAGAGGTCACCATAGGTCCCGATGTTGTGATTCATTGAGCTGGAGGAAATGTATACACTAGGTTACTTTATGACTCTTTGATGGGTTATGGTATAATGGGTTTGATTTGCATTCTTTCTTGCATGGACATCGCCTATCACCAATATGATGTTTGATTCCTCCATCGATCACCCTTATGGGGATTGCATTGGTAAGGGTTATGAGTGTTGTTTGTTGTGTGATGAATGATCTTTCTAAGTAATAAGGCCCAGTTTAGGTATTTTTTTTCTGGAATAGTCGGTTACTTTCTTGTTATTATTATGGTTATTTTATGACAGGTTGGTTATAATCAAATATAGATACTCCAGAACTAATTTTGATTCCTTTCTCTCATAGTTATTTTTTATGGACATCTATCGTATGTATGGATTTTTAGATAAGGGACTCTAATTATGTCACAAACCAAACCAGGGCCTGACCATAATGGGTATCTCAAATCCCATGTGTACCGAAGATCACCACTCTTTTACCTAACCCAACCAACTTATCAACCACAAGTGTCAGATGAGTTTAGAACATGTAGAAAAATAGCAGAAAGTAAGTTTAATAATAACTCATATAGTATATAAGTCAATCAACCAAATAACATACTAAGCCATTACACCCAATTCCACAGTAATCTACAAAGCCTCTACAAAACCGAAGACAATTACATGTCGGGGCATGCCCCCGAAAATAGCTAAAAACAATGTCTAAACTAAGTCTTAGACAAAGAATAAAAGACCATGAAATGAATGGCTTCCAAAGTATGGAAGCTAACCACTTCAATGTCGATCTCACAAACCACTGGATCACCTGGTCACTACATATGGGAAGAAGAAACTTCGGTCCCTATATCATGTGGGGATACAGTGCCCGAAGATGGTTAGCGGTTGTAACACTAGCATATAACTCAGGGATATAGGAATAAAATAATGCTATTATGTAAAATAAAGTCAAACCATCATATGCAATCACATGTATACATACACACATATATATATATATCATGATGGTATAGGGAAAAAGCTTAGCATGAACTTTAAAAACATTAACCTGGGCTGTGTAGCATAATCGTCATAATACAAGGCACCCACAGGCTATATAGGCCAAGCTCTCCTCTAGCTGGAAGGGTCCAGTGCGTGTAGTCGCACGAACTAGAGAATATTCATATCTGTATATGCCAGTATGGGGGACTTGAAACTCCCGCCATAATTAAGGTGACTTAGAACCAATATATACAATATGGGGGACTCGAATCTCCCATTCAATCTCCATTTGGGGGACTCAAACCTTCCAATCATGTAGACACCCGCACCGACTAGCGTGGTTTCTGATTTTGGTCCCTTGGACTCCACTTTCACGGACCGACTACACATCCCACTTAAAAGTCTAATTTAAAACATTTTACACATGCACACAACTATCAGTCCAATTACATACCAAAGGCATCCCGTTGGTATTGTCATACCAAACACACTTGAAAGAGTATAACATTCCATAACCGTTATTATTCGACTTTGGGTCTCAAACCCATTGTATATACAAAGTCATCTATTCATTTCAACATTTAGGAACTCAAACCTATTTAGCCATTTAAACTGCAAAGATTACAATTCAAATATTGACATAACCCGAACCAGGGCCTTGTCATAATGGGCATCCCAAGTCCGACCAGGACCAAGGACTGCCCCTGTTACACAACCTAACAAACCAAACACATACCTTTTTTTGGATGAATTCCGACCATACAACAAATAGCGTATTATTGCAACCTGAGACTCTAGGATAGGTCCGTAACCATGACCAACCCAAATAAGTCCAGTCGTCCAATACCCAATCAATAACCAAAACCATAAATCAATCTATACATCCCATACCATAGTATACCCATAGTATTTCCAAATTTGGTTCCCTCTAGGATTGACAGGTTTTCTCTGATCTTTGTACCTATACCAATAGTATTTCCAACTTTGGTTCCCTTTCCTACAGTCCCAATTGTCTTAAGAAAAAAAAATGGCCCTTGGCTTAAAAACTCGCCAATCCTCTATATAGATATTTTTCCTCTTTATCCAAATATGAATCATATCATCAAGGGGACCTACCTTGCGTACCCACTTTATTCATCTTCTTTGAATTCATCATCACAAATTACTTTGTTAGTAACCCAACCTCCATACTTAACTGAGAAACCTCTTATGCTACTGTGTCATTTGCAACTCTATGATTGCTTGAAGGCCCAATTGCATAAGTGATAGTGCCTCTCTCTACCTCCCAAGTATGCCACCCTCAATTGGTGAGAGATATCTAATCTAATATCTTTGATGCTACTTCCCAATGCAGGCGCATGAATACTCTACCAGTAATAGTATCCGCTATTGCTTTTCAACTGGTGTTAAGGGCTCAACATAATATTTCAAGTAAGCTACTTCCCACCATTCTATGATTAGGCACCATCATTAACTTCTTCTTAAATCAAAACTATGACTCATACATTGATTCAAAATAAAACTGCCAGAAATTATAGCATTTTTGATAAAGGGAAGAAGTGGTCTAAAAACTACCTATAGAAATTATTCGAAGTAGTAATGGACTCATAAGAAAGTTTCCCCAACTATAATATTGCTTTACCAGTCAGAGAGAAAGGGAATAACTTGAGTCATAAAGCTTCCTGATCTACCTTAGATATAGGGCTTAAAGTGCAAATTCTATTAAAATTAATGAGGTGCATATTTGTGTCATCCATCACCAAGACCACAACAACACATTTAATATTCAACAACTAGATCATAACACTAGTAATGTTGAACTTTACATTTAGTAGCAATCTAGGAGGAATGATAGCCTCTATCTCGGTAGCCTCAACATATCCTAAGTCCTTTTTCAGCTCATCATATAGTGGCATGTACTGATAGGTTAGAATTACTTGAGCTTTATTATTTCTACCCCTATCTTAGTTTTCATTAAGTTTTTCTTGATAATCAACTCATTTTCTCTGCCTAGCTAACTTTGCCTCCTGAGCTATATGACATGCATCGACATTGCTCCTTGTATTAGAAGAATTTAGTTCATATAATAATTAATCAGTGGTTTGATAAATCAACTCTTGAATTTCTCTAGGAGGAGAGGGAAGCAACCTAGTAGGATTATTTCGAAGCCCCTCAAGATGACCTTTATAATCGTGTTCTAACATTATACGATTTGATTCTAGAATTCTCTCTAGCTCAAGATCAGGTTGGAGTAAGCGATTTCCTTGACTCCTAGTGCTAGGCATACAACAACTTATTCCCTAAGAAGAACAACAAAATAAAACCCAAAAATCTCAACAATTTTAAATAATAACTCTGCAACCATATTCCCTGACAACGATGCCAAAATTTGATGTCACTTAAACAATACCCTTCAAAAAGATACAATATGGTCTCTATCAAATTATTGTAAACCAATTAGGTTGGGGTATATCCCACATGGAATCGATTGAACTCATATCTCAAACTTGCTGAAATAGCTGAGAGTGCAAGAAAGTAAATTGGGTTTTGTAGTAATTAGTAAATGTAACAAGATTTAAATTCTTTTGGTTGTAAACAATCTAAAATAAACACTAGGCTTATGTTCCCTTGGCTTCTAACTCCATAGGTTTATTATTCTCAATCAGAATATCTCAATGTCATATAGGCAGAATATAACAAGCTATGTATTACCAACTATCTTGTTAATGCCTTTGGTGAATCTTACACTTTACCTTACGATTCTCAAGGTTTTGCCTTACTAACACTTTTATTTCATCCAGGTTTAACATTCACCTTGTGGGTATCAAGTTATTAGATGAGGGGTTATAGCCTTGAATCCCTGTTGTAACCTTCTTTTCCTAATCTTGACCTTTCTTGTGAAGATGATCACAAATACAGGTAAGTTCTTAGCTTCTGCAGTATCAAAGAAAGCAAAGAATACGACAAAGATCACAATACATGCAATAATAATGATTTAGATGAACCTCACATTTCCCCTAATTTGTTAACCTACTTGGGTTTCCACAACTCTAGCTAAGGGAATTAGCCACTTATATTTGCGAAACAATCCATTGAATTCAATAAAGAAAACATAGAATTAATTTCACAATAATGAAAAAGAAACCTAAATTCTCAAATAAATTATGTAACTAAAAACCAAGAACAAAAAGGATTCCAAGATCAAAAGTAATCTTGAAATTAATATTTATTTGTAACAATATAAAGTGCGTAAGCTAATACAAAAAAATAAAAAAGGGTATTTATAGACTACACAGAAACCCTAGGAATCCTTTCAAAAACATAAAATAAAAATTGAGTCGGTCGCCACTTACGATTCCACTTATGGGTTGTAGGTGGCACCTATGCCCCATAGGTGGACCCACAAAGGTGATGTGCACTCTACACTTCTGTAGCTTCTCTGAACATGATCTTCTGGCACTTGTACTATCATCTTCGACATCATAGGTGGCACTTACAATCCATGGGTTTCCATTTATATGTTGTAATACCAAATTCTTAACCACTGATTTTCTAAACATTTATATTTTGATGCCTCCGCTGTTACCTACTCTATGTAGGTGGCATCGTAGGTGGTCCCAAATCTATATTTCAACTTATTTTCTTCTGTTTAGCTACCAAAACCCGATTATCTTAAAAATAAGATACAAAGCACATAATATCTCTTAAATTAAGCCTATGTACTTATATATTTCTCGGTTTTAAGCATCAAAAGAGCCATGAAACCATGGCACATCAATTATGCTGCATATATATATATATATATATATATATATTATTAGGCTCATAGTCATGATTATGATATTAGTTGGATTCTAGATGAGCGATTTATCCCTGTAGAGGACTTATAATTTGTCCTTATGATATTAGTAAATACATCAATTTATTCTGGATAGCATTACATATATTCGGTACTTCCATGCTCACTAAATGGTATGATTCCAACTAAAACATAGTTTTACTACTATTTTCCTTAAAAAGGAATTATTCGCAATATTTACTTATAAAAAAGATTCTTTTATAACATAAATTGTGCCATCTTAATTAATGATTCATAAGCTTTTATTAGTAAGCATGATGTTTTTGAGATTTTAATGAGATAGATTTCCGTCTATGGTTTTACTACTACTAATTATTTTGGTCGAGGGAGATTTTGTCCCTTTATACTCTTTGATACTGATTTAGTCCAAAATTTGATCTCGTAAGATAGATTGATGAGGATAAAGATGATAATTGTAAATCCTTAATTGGGACAATGTCGGTTGTTATGGGTACTCTCAAACCCCTATGGCCCTTGCATATGTGAGCCATCGTACAGGAGAAGATAGGTCATTGTAGGTCCTGCCTTTGTGAGCAATCGAACTAGAGGAGGTGTATACACTAGGTTACTTTATGGATCTTGGATAGGTTATGGTATGATGGGTTTACTTTGAATACAATTTTTCTTGTCCATTTCCTATCACTAGTATACTATTTAATTCTTATATCTATCAATCTTAAGGGGTGGGGGTGCATAGGTATAGGTTAGGAGTGTTGTTTTCTATATGTTATATGATGATTGAGCCTTTCAGGTTATGAGGCTTGGTTTAGGTATTATTTGGCTGGACTAGCATGTTACTTTATTGTTATTTTTAAGGTTAGTTCATCACAAGTTGCTTATGAACCGATATAAAAATTTGAGGCATGATTCTCATTCCTTTCACTTAAGGTTATTTTATCATAGAAAATTATTTCATGTTTGAACATTCGGATTAGGGAGCCTGATTATGTCAGCACTAGTTTCTACTATGATTAGTAGGCCTTAAATATTTTAGTATGACTAACTTAGGTTGTACCTTTTATTTAGTATCATATATATAAATAAATCTAGCTATAGTATTATCGTATATCCATCTCCTTCTTCGTTTATTCATGTTGTATATATATTTCATGGCCTTGTATACTACTATATAGCCTTCTCTTATAATTTATTTTTATAATGTCCAGATATATACAATGCGGTGCTTTAGTGCCTGAGTACAACTAGAATAAGATAGTCCATTCTCTTTGCCTCCCTAGTTTTATTATGATAGCTTCCTAGATATTTGGATATAGTTACCATTCTTGCTTACATGTTATCGTTATTTACATTATATTTGGATCTCAGTTGGAAGTTTCCTACTAAATACCATGTGTTTGGTACTCATACAACACCTCAATAGTATGTATATGATAGTACGGGTCTTATCGTGGTTGTTTGTATCATGCGGGGCAGCTTTGGATCAGAGGTTTAGGGTGAGATCTTAATGTTTGGAGTTTTTCTATTTTCCCTCTTATATATTAGAGTGATCTCAATATTATAACCAGAGATGTGTTATACCTATATATTCATTTTGTACTTTGTTTTGTATTCTTAATATATTAGAAGCTCTTAAATTGATTCCACCATATTTTGGGATTGTCTTATACATATATTAATCTTTTACTATAATTATTCTTCTATCTTTATTTATTTTTCTTGTTAGTCCGTTACTAGCGGTTATGGACTATGGATTAGCTTACCTACAAGTGGGTTATAGTAGGTGCCATTATGACCTGAGAAATCATATTGTGACAACACATTCATATCCATCGAGGGACCTCATGATGTATTCAATTTTGGGTTTTATTTGAGGGCTTCACAGGCTTATTCTTGACCCAAAATATCACATGAATATTTTTATAGTAATATGGGTCTCATTTCACTCCTAATTACATATAGATTTTTATTTTAATAGCATGGCATTATTTCGAGATTGAGAAGCAAAAATAAGTAATTTATGGATGGTTCAGGAATTATGTTTTAGCATCGAGGTAGGCTTAGATACACTTTTCTCCATGAGACGATGTGTAGTATAGATTAAATATTAGGTAAGGATGATAGGACATATTTATGACTTGTGTATCATGACTTAGCCAAATTAAGAAGTTTGGGCTACTTATTATGGCTATAGAAACATATCACCCTGGATTATAAGCATGTTTACTATAGTTCAATATAAAGGTTACTTTAGTATAATATCTACGATTTGAGTTAGCTACTTGGATTGTAATTTCCCAAATTATGGTATTTATTTATGCTAATTATATACTATAGGCTCGAGATCGTTCTTATAATACCAGTTGCACTCTAGGTGAGTATTCTACCCTTAGATCTGGTGTTATTCTAGTTTATGGATGCATAGGTGCATAGTGTTATGTTATTTGTATATCGGTGGAGGCATGGATACTTTTAGGTTTATTCATCCTCTTTAGTGGCACGATTATAACCAAAATCATAATTTTACTATTGTTTTTTTTAACAAGGGATTTATTCCCACTTTTACTTTTAAAATTTATTCTTTTAGTTTGAGAATCATACCACCTTATTAAATGATTTATGAGCTTTCAAAGCTAAAGATAATTTCTACAAAATTAGACCATCAATGATTGCGGTCCATGGTTTATCCACTCTTTTACAATTACTATTTACTTAGGACAAGAGAGATTCTAACCATTTCTATGCTATTAATCCAATTTATTCCCTAAGTTAATCTCGAGCAATGTATTCATAGATTTAAACTCTTTTAATCACAGTTTGTGTCTTTGCACATGTTATAGATACATCTCTCTGGTATTTGATGGAGTAGATTGATGACGATGATTATTGAAAGTTCTAGATTAGGGCCAAGTAGTGTAAAAGGAAATTCCTGAATCTCCTAGGGGCCTCTTCATCCGTGAGCCACAATGTCGGATAATGATAGTCACCGTATATACTACCTTTGCAAGTTACTAAGCAGGAGGAAGTGTATACACTTAGTACATTATGAGACTCAGATTGGTTATTATTTACTATTAGTTTATGCTATATTTATTCATATGCATTAGCTACCAGACGTATAATTATTTGGTGCTTATATAAATTAGCCTTATGGGGGGTTGTATAGGTATAATCTATAATTGTTGTTTGTTGAGTGTTGATGGGACCTTCTAGGATTATGGGAGCCTACTTAGGTATTGTTTATCCGGGTAAGACAATTATTTTATTGTTGTTATGTGGTTAGTTTATCGTAGGTAGATTGTGGACTAGTACTCAGGGTTGTCGGTATGATTCTGATCTATTTTCTTTTTATGGTAAAGTACATTATTAATAGTTATCTCATAAATATGCATTAGGATTAGGGATCCACATTATGCTAGTCTTAGCGTACCTATCTGATCATGAGCATCGGATATTAGGTTGGTTTCCTCAGGCTACCACCTTGAGTTAGCACTATTTATATACATGTTTATGTATGGTATTGTCTTATGTCCCTTTCTTTCTTACCTATTTATGTTGTATGTATATATATATATACACTTGGCCTCATATACTATTATACTACTTTATTTCACTTCTCCTTTGTATAATGACTAGTTATTTATGGTATTGCACTTTAGACCCTGAATACTATTATAATAGGATAGTTTATCCTTATTGCTCCACTGCTTTATTATAACTAGCTTCTGAATAGAAGGTTGTACGTTATATTCCTGCTTCATATGTTATTTATGCTTGCATTATGTTTAGATCTCAGTCAACTGATGTATATTGAGTATCACATGTTTGGTACTCATACTGCACTTCTATAGCCTATAGATCATAGTATGAGTTCTCACCATTAGCGTGTGCATCATGTAGAGCAGCTATGGATCGAAGATTTAGGGTGAGCTTCTGACATTTAGAGTATTACTTCTCACTTTTATTGATTAGACTGATCTCTATATTGTATTTATAGGTGTTTTATACTTATATTTTCTCTATCTTCACTTTATACTCTTATTTTATTAGCTCTTGTACTCACTTAACCAGGTCTTAGGGTTACATTCTATTGTAGTATTTTAATTAAATTCATTTTCTCTTTTTTCTTTCACTTTTCTTGATAGTCTGTTACTAGCTATTTTTTATTATGGACTAACTAGATGTGGGTCATAATAGGTACCATCATGATTTGAGAAATTGGGTCATGATAAATTTATTGTTGAGCCTTGGTTTATCTGTGTGTTAGAATAGGGCAAAGCATCTTGTAGAGTCCTACAAATCAATACGGAGATGTCTATATCCTATCTTCAAGAGGCCACATGGCATTCTTAGCAAATTGTATTCTTGATTCTCTATCATGTAACCATATTTTTGTGAACACCTAATACTTTCTTTAACTCTATTCTTTTCTATATGGATGACACAAGGTTATAGATAGGTGCAAAAAAGACTTTCCTACATTTTTCTAGAGCTTCAGATCACTATTAGGCTATGATTTCAAAGATTAATACCAAAGATCTTTAGTGCCAGGGGACAACCTATGCTCTGGTAGAGTCTGTGTCTACTTGAGCCTTTCAAATTTAGCATTGGGGATTCCAATCCTTGTTATGGATACCTCACAACTAGAGTTAATATCTGATACATTGAGTAGTCTCAGACCAAAATTGGGTTTGTTGGTGTTTAGTCGGATCCCTTATTGGTTTTATAATATGAAATGGGGTTTCTTGAGTAGGCTAGATATACCCCTATGCTTTATCCTTTAGAGCATAAGATGTTTTGTGGATTTTAGTGGATTAGATTTTCTATTTCCTTTAGAATTAGAGCATTTGATATCAACCGAGTCTTTTTTTCTTTAAGTTGTTGAGCATACAATGACCACAGGGTGAGCATGTAGTAGGATATATGGAGCTAAAAGATTAATAGTCCCATCAAGTTACATATCATCCATATCAACCTTATAGAGATGTAGCACCTTAGTTAAAGGTAGTGCACTTAGTGTCTTACTTGGTTGTTATGATGCTCAATCCGAGTTTGGACCCACTTAGATTCATACTCCTTCAAGAATATCAGGTTTATGACTTAGAATTTTTGCTATGATAGGTGCATGTGATTTCCTATTTTTTACATTCTATTTGAATTGATTTGTGGTTTTCATACCCATTGATGACTATATGTCTTGGTATTTCTTATTTCTTATTTTATGCCTCGGTGTATATTTCATACATATGTGACTACTCTCGTTGATGATTTCTTTTAGTAGTAGATTAAGTTGATTAGTATGGTATTTCCCTTAGGGTGTACCATTCGGTTAAAGTCCCTTTCACTTGGCATTATGACCTTGTTATGACCTTGGAGTGGTATTTGCCTACATTTTCCATTTTGGTGCCTTCTGCGGCTTGTTGTTGTTTCTATTGCTATTATTTTGGTTGTTATTGATTCATTATTGATATATGGCTAGATCAGAGTTATCTACTTAGAGTCCCTTTCCTTGCCATTCTATTTGTTGGCCTAGACAACTAACTTTATTGGTTGATTCTCTCCCTTCTATTGAGGTTAGACAAGTTTCTGAGTGGTTTTTAAAAGTGAAGGTAGGTTTGGCATTCCATAATTTGTTGTGGTTCTAGACTTTGCAATTTAATTCTAAAGGCCTATTTTTTAGGTTGATTTTTTAAGGCTTGCCTTTTTAGGTGTTGGGTTCATTTTTTTGGTGAAATCTTTATTCTAGGTATTTGAGTAGAGTTGGATACTCCATTCTCTCCATGATATGGTTCTTGATCCTATTGAATCAAGAGTGGTTAAAAATGGGTGATCCTTTTCTATAGTCGCTTCTTAAGTTGGCTAATTAGGAATTCTTTATGTTGATTTTCTTGGTTCATTATCCAGTAGTGGTATTGACATTGGCATTGATATTGATACTTATATATTCTTTTCTGATGTGATTCATGGTTCTAATTTTGTTAAGGTTGTTTTAAATGGGTGGATTCATAATTTTCTCTTTTTTGTACTTGTTCATCCTAATGTGACTTTGTGGAGTGATTTTCTTTAGTGATATGTGCCTTTGGGTATTCGTTATCATATATTTAATATTTGACTTGCCAAATTTAGGTTAAGGTTGTATTACTTAGAGTTTCTTAAGATTTGGCTACTATTCATATTCTTTATAGCCTCAAGTATTATCGATTATGTCTTCATTCATTATGCCATTAAGCAGATATTAAGTTGATAGCTTGTGTTTTCTGTCAGTGGTCTCCCCTAATTATGGTTTTATGCTTCAGTTACATTGGCAATTATGGGAACCAATAGGATATGCCTTACTTTTGGTAATGAGGTTGATTTGAGTGTTTGGCCTTGGTTTATATTGTTTGCTCGAAGTTTGGGATTTTTATTCTTTTGATTGGTGGCTTAAGAGTTATAATAGACTTTGGCATTGGATGCATAGTCATCAACAGGATGCCCTGGGTAGTTGAGATCTATTAGTTCAGTTTTAGTGCAATAGCAAAAACTATGGGTTATGTAGCTTAGGCATAGCCTCCATATCAAGATTTGTGTAAGTTAAGCATTTGTTTATAGGATGGATATGCCTAGTATTTACTTACATATTCAGTCTTCTTTAGTTCGTAGAGATTGTGGTTGATAAATTCTTGGATAATAGCTCATTGGCTCTAGATACTGGTTTTTTCTGCTTTTGACCTTGGTTTTCAGTTTTTGCTAGAAATTTCAAGTTTGACTAAGCGGAAGAAATGTTCTTAACTTGAGCTAATCATAGTTTAATCCCATAATTGGTAGGGTGTCCTAGAGCAGATCATTCAGTTTCATGAGTTTTATTTCAGATTCCTTCCTATCAGTTTCAAGGGTTATTCAAACTAGTTATAGCCATGGAAGGAGATTAAAGGCTTTGACCATCTCTATCTGTGTGTCCAAGTAGCACTTTATGGGCTTATTCTTATGCTTGCAATTGCAGATATTTAGTGGATCGAGTCCAACCTTTCGAGGATAGTATGATGTATGTATGCGGATAGGACTCAGATGACATTTTGATGGTTCAAAGTAGATAGTAGATTTTGAAAGGAAAAAAAGTTTGTATTTTGATTTGTAGTTGGTTTCCATATTCAAGACTTGGATTGCCTTTATCTTGGTTGAGTTTTTGCTGGGTGGTGCTTGTATCAGTGTTATTATTTGTATTTGCCTACATCAGCCATTCTATGTCCGATTATAGGCCACTAGGTCATTGAGGTTGAGTCTTGGCTATTTGGAAAGTGAAGTAAGGAAGTTGGTGGAAAAAGGGATGACCATGGAAAAATCTCTTGGAAGCGTTGTCTCTCCATAGAGGCTATCTGAGGACTCATGCTTGGGCATGAGGGTCCAATACCTCATTATTTTGACATTTCAGGCTCTTTCTATCCATTGAGTTTCACGAACAAAAGTCCTTTTAATAGTGGATATTGTAATGCCCCACCTGGTCATTTCCTTAATTTTTGCATATTTCCAGTATTTTAAGCCTTCCCACAGCACCATAAGTCACTTATGACTTACCAAAATTGTCGATTTAGTTATGGAGCAGTTTTTTTGGATTTTAGTCTCATTTTCATATTTTGGAGCTATCAATGTTAATGAATTTATCTTGGACTAATATTCTTAATAAACAAGCTCAAATGAGAATTCCGATAGCGCCATCAGCTCCGAACATTTATTTTAGGCTAGGCCTACCCATGGTGTAGATCTCAAGGCTTACAGACTCATTTTGGGCTATTGGATAGAATTTAGTAAAAGTGGAACTATATGTGTAGGACCCATATTTAGTTTAAACAATCCCGAATGAAATTTTCATTTATGCACATGAGATTCCATATGAATCTCAAGCACCCTATTAGTGTTCATTTTAATTTAAAAAATCTCTGCCTTCTATCTATTAGTGCAATAAATTTAGTGGACCTTTGGTCACTTAAGCGATGGTAACTTAAGACTTCAGAGGATCACCTTAGCAGTCAACTATGGTACCATATAGTCGTGTAAGCAATGGCCTTATCGCGTAACTGGTGGTTGCTTAAGCAACACATGACCGCTTAAGCGAAGATTAAATTTTTTTGAGGATTTCTTAAGAAATTATTTGACCGCTTAAGAGATCACTTTTTCACTTTGGCGGCAACTGCTAGGAATAAATCCCCCTTTTCACCCATTTTCTCACTCATTCTTAATCCCTTTCCTCTATTTGTGTGACAGTGGTTTATAGGAAATTGTAGGGAATCATCCATTGAAGCTAAGGTAAGTTAGCCCAACACTCCTTGGTCATTTACCATTATTTTTCCTATCAAATTCCATCCTTTTTCATTGTAAATTCATAGAATTCTGGTCTTAAAATCCATAGACTTTAGGGGTCGATTTGGGCGCCGATTTATGATCTATTTGTGCTTAACTTTTGAGCAAACATTTCTTGTCCTTTGAGGGACCTTGTGACAGATTTAACTTCAAATTTATTTGCGGGCCCTGCAGGTGATAACGCCCAAACTACAGCTCTCGTAAGAGTGTAAGCGGTCGCTGTCAAATATAGAACCCAACTGGGTTGGGTGTCGAATCCCACAGGGAATACTCGGTCACTAAGTATGCAACTATTAGTAGACTGTTGGTCGAAAATTCTACGGAAAGGGGGGATTTGAATTATGACGTGAATTAATGTAAACAAAGTAAAAATGGAAAGCTTTATTTAGTAGAATTTAATCAATGAGAATTATAAGTTAGGGTTATGTCCACCTTATGAGTTCTACTTATCTATTGACTATGAGTATTGCGAAATTCAGACATGCATGCACTTATAGAGGTTTGTATTCTAATGGTAAATCCTAGTGTCTCTCGACCATCTAAGATTATTTCACTTTAACTCTCTCGAGCTTAAAGTGTATACTAACGGTACAAACTCTCCAAGAGGTTAATCCAGTTATGGCACTAACGTGTAAATAGGGGTTGGTAGCCCTATTTCCTTGTCACACTCTCTTTTCCAAACATGTAACTTTTCTCTCGAACAAGTCAATGCTATATTGGCGTATTCCTATGTTTGCAACCACAAGAATTTAATTAAGATGAAGAGAGTAATGATATAAGTAGCATACGTATCAAGAATTCACAAACTCATAGTAATAGATAGTATATCATAAGGCTTCCATAACCCTAACAGAGAAGTTTAGCTACTCATGAGTGCAACGGAGATCATAATAAACATCATCATCGTACCAAATCTTGAACGATCTCACGTTGGTCACAAGAACCGTGCTTTCTCTGTCAGAAAGTAACGTGAATAGTACTAAATGTCGAATAAAAGAAGAATAGAATTGAATAGAAAATAGAATGAATAGAAAAGTCGGATAGAAAATAGAATGAATGCTGAAAAATTCAGCAAATAGGGTTTTTATAACATCCTTGTCCTAGTCCTACTGAAATAGGGTTTTTATCCTTGTCCTACTGAAATAGGGTTTTTATCCTTGTCATATTCCTACTAGGTTACTGCTGATCCCCAAGTATTTAGAAATACTGTTTTTGCCCAGGACAAGTTTTCCATGCATCACTTTCAGTCCACAAGCTTCCAGAAGCTGTCTTCCTTCTTACATGAAGTTTCCTTTGCTGCCCAACGGTCCACAAAATGCTGAAATCTTCATCATTTATACCTGAAAACATGCTAATCACAATGGTTAGCTCACTTACAGGAAAAAGGACTAAAAGTGCAGGAATTATATATTTTGTCCTTAAAACTTAGCTAAAATATGGGTAAATTATAGTGCTTTAGGCGTGTAAATACGCCCAACATCAACACCGCACACTTAAAGCTTTGTTCGTCCTCGAACAAAATACTACGTCCATTCAACATCTACTTAGGATTTCACAGTAACAGCACAAAATGTTCAACAAGACATACACAGCAACCATTAACAAAGAGTAGTTTTCTTGATCACTAATAGAAACAATTCAACCTCCAACATAGACTCGTGATGATGGTTAATTCGTATCCACAAGTTAAAGCACAAAGAATCATACAAAACCACCCAATAATCATTAACCATGTGTGTCTCACACAAGACATCACCCATAATCACTCACAGTTTTGCATTTTTCGAAACATGGGTATAAGATTCTCCTTGCTCTCACTCTCACAAAGAATTCATATGTTGCAACTGCTGACCATAGGCTTGCCCTTAGTGTAATGCTCTACTAATATCAGAATGCTAAGCTTAGGATCAAATAGGTCTTTTACAGGTTGTAATGTAGGCTAAGGGATGGGTAGGACTATTTTGGCCAGAAATAGTGACTATGTTCCTAAGCGCTTTGATACATCACATTATGCCATTAACACTCTCTTTTAATCAACCCTGCTACCTTTCTTTCATCTATCACCCCGTTTCACCTATTTTGCCATTCAAACATAACTATCTTTTTATTTAATCATAAACACAATTTATCTATTTGTTTTTTTCTATTTCTTTTTCTTTTCTTATTTTTTTTTTATAACACACCTCTATGATAGCCACTCTTTTTCATAACAAATTCAAGTACCAATACACTCTAAGGCGTCATTCTCACCCAATTTCCTCTTATTTTGTCACATGACTTTACAATTTAAAGCACTTAGGAATTAGGATCAAATTATGGTCTTGAAAAAATAGATTAGGCTTACATATGAGGCCGTCCAAGAAAATAGCTACAGGCTCAAAGGGGGTTAACTAGGATAATGTACATAGGTAGGTAAAAAGAAGGTAAACAATTACAGGCTGTCAAAGAAATGCCTAAATCATCTCCTAAACTCACACTCTTTATTTCGCTTTACACACACACCAGACAAGTTCTAACATCAGTCACAGCATAGAATATACTATTATCTCACACACACAAGGCACATGGTCAACTTTATTGGGAGCAGTATAGACCCTTGACCCAACAGATGGATGAATTAAACCACATAATTATCACACAGTGAGTCACACTTGGAGCCTAAACGTCTCAATAGTAATGATTTTAACACAAGCTCTTATCATAATACCATGCCGCCAATCAGAACAGTTTCATGCAAACTAAAAATCTGCAAACTAATAAAAATCTACACTACAAAATCAAACAAACACACATAACAAAATATAGGCAAAGAAGTACAGCATACAAATACCAACAACCCACAACTGACTTGAGTCCTTGAAATAAGAGAACTCCTAACCTGTTGGTTAAAAGTTGTGAACATCTGACCCTGGGGCGTGGGTTACATCGAGTATCTACATCAAGAAGTAATGTAGCCACAAACGCATATATGTTGCCGGTATGTTGGAATAAACAGAATATGTGAGGCATGCAATAAATCATCAAAATACTTAAATCATTACTTTCAAATGAGGACTTAAGCTATTTTCTGAAATATACATTTAAATCATGGATGTTCATAAAAGCCAAAAAACGTAGTGAAATTTCTAAATCATGAGCAGAAAATATTTCTGTAAGCTGGAAAGCTGTAGAAACAGGAGTACCATATGTAAACCTCAAGTTAAAGTTGTATAGGATGTAAAATTGTACTGAGGATCTTGTATGGATGTTGAGCATGAAGCATGAATATGTAAATCAAATGCAAGACTAAGCATAAACATATACTAAAATAATTTGAATAACTAAATAACTTATATATAGAAACTTGGTCATGCAAACCCGAACTGGTAAAATTTAAATACTGAAATGAAATTGTGGGAGCTTATATCTAACCGACATGCCCTAATCTGAGATAATTCGGGTCCAACTTTTAACCCCAATTGAAAGGGTGTCATTACCTTGCCAAGGGTACTGACACTGGCTGTGTCGATACACTAATCTGATGTCCCAAGGGACTAGGGTGTCAGTCCTCTACTAGTAGGTGACCTCTAAGAGAGTGTTAGTCCTCTACTGGTGAGTGAACTATCATAACCTATACTAGCTACGTAGTTCTGGAACTTAGGGACTTCTGCTAAAGGTCTCAGTGTTGAACTAGTGGGTGAGCCTTCATCCTAGGTGTGCTTGGTGCTATGTTCTACTCCCAGCTGAAGTGACACTGGTACTAATAAAAGGTTAATCATGTTTTAAACTGACGAGTGCTCAACATGATGATAATCTGAATATAATAATAATAAACATGATTTGAATGACTTGTAAATTAAAATTCGTAACATGGATAAATATCTAGGTATCAGGTGTACATAACCCACCAGCACAGAAGACTCATTAAATAAAGAATTATCAAAATTATGACACGATAAGGAAATTTCATAATTTGAACTCATGAATGTTGTAATTTTGTCAATATCGAGAGATGCTATGGTTGGAATATTGAAGAATGTTTAAAGTTATGGAGGAATACATATCCATTGTAGAATTATAGAGTTAAATTGAAACTTTAGAAGTTCATGCTTTTCATGGAACACTAAATCAAAATAGAATTAAACTTGACAATTTATGAAAACTTTGGGACTCAGTGGGTGAAAGTAACCCATTGATGAATATTCCACATACCTGAATTTCTTGACTTCTTGAAAGAAAATATGAATTTGGATCCTTGGAAGTTGAATTTTGAAGAAGAACCCTTATTTGGTGTTCTTGAGGATTTGGGAGAAGAGGGATTGTGTATTCAGTGTTTTTAGAGTTATGGGATGATGAAATTACGTCTATATCAAGTATAGGATGTTTTAGGACATAAATGACCAATTTACCCTTAAAAATTGAAGAGAAATGCGGGTTTTAGCTTTTCTAAAAATTGGGGCATGCCAAGTCAAAATTGTGGAGCACAGAGGGTGTGCCACACCGAAATCGCGCACTCTTACTAGTTCCTTACAAAAATGCTCATAACTTTTTTCTCGGATATCGGATTAAGCAGAAATAGGATGCCTTTGAAAGGGACATAATTATCTATAATTTAGTGGACTTAAGCTCTGAAATTTCAAATATTCTAGAAGTTATACACATTCAAAGTTGACCCTTGTAGGATCGCAAATCAAAATTTAGTCGAATCAAAAGCTCTTCACTCAACTTTTCTCTAAATGTTTCCTATGAACATTTTTCACCTCGATAGCACTTTTCACACTAGGAAAATTAACATGACACTTATATTCATACTGATATAGTTGGATTAGATTTTATAGACGTACGAACGATGGTTTGAATTCTAGCCCAAAAATGTGGGGCGTTACATGAACCAAGTCCTATCTAAGAACATGAGAAGGGTGAGCAATGTATTACCGCAACATAGAAACATAGAAAACTGGATGGACAGCAACAAAAGCTGGGGGTAAGGATAACTCATAAGCTACCTCACCACTGTATGAAGAATCTCAAAGGGTCCAATATATTTGGGGCTGAGCTTGTCTTTCCTCTCGGACCTCATCACACCCTTCATGGGCGATACATAGAGGAATAACCAATCACCAACTCCAAATATCAAGGCATGAAGTCTATGATCTACATAAGAATTTTTCCTACTCTAAGTTGCCCTCAACCTATCCTAAATTACCTAGACTCTATCCAACAAACTTTAAAGTAGGTCAGTACTGCGGGGTCTAATCTCAGAAGTCCCAAACCATCCAATTGAATAACGACATCCTCTACCATACAAATCCTCAAAAGCACCATCTCAATACTCGAGTGATAGCTATTGTGATAAGCGAACCCGACCAAAGCTAAGTGTTGATCTCACTGACCATCAAAATTTATAACATAGGCTTAGAGCATATCCTATAGAACTTGAATAATCTACTCTGATTTCCCATCGGTTTAAGGGTGAAAGGTTATACTAAGATCCACTTGTATGCCCAACTCCTCCTAGAAAGCTCTCTAAAATCTAGAAGTGGACACTGAACCCCAGTCAGAAATGATAGATATAAGCATACCATGCAAATTGACTATCATACTAACATAGATACGAGCCAACATCTTGGAATTAAAGGACATCTGAATTGGAATAAAATATGCTGACTTGGTCAAACGATCCACAATGACCCAAATACCATCAGAACCAAGGGAATTACGAGGAAAACCATTAACAATGCCCATAGTAATCTGTCCCCACTTCCACTTGTGAATGGGCAACCTCTGAATTAAGATACTAGGTCTCTAATGCTTGGCCTTTATCTGTTGATAACATAGGCAACAAGCTACAACGTCTTCCATAACTCTCTTCATACCATTCTACTAATAATGTTGCCTCAAATCTCTATACATCAGGTGAATAGAATATCTAGAACTTTGAGCCTTATGAAAAATCAACTGAACCAAGTGATCAACCCTCAAAACAAAAATGCGGCTATCAAATTGTAAGACACTCTCAAAATCTATGGTAGCCCTCTTAGACTTACCACTCAACACCTGATCATAACTGATTCAAAGCCACTATCTTTATACTAATGACTTTGAATTTGTTCAAATAGCGAAAACCTCAACTCAACACTAACAAGAATACTCTTAGGATCTGAAATTCAAAGTTACACCATCAAGTTGGCTAAGGACTAAATGTACCATACCAATGGCCTTTGAGAAACTAAAATACAAGCTAAGCTACCCATATTCACTTTCTTCTAGGTCAAAGCATATGCTACCATGCTTGCCTTACCCAGATGGTACAAGATAGAGATGTCATAATGCCTAAGAAACTCCATCTATTAACACTTTCTAGGATTAATCTCTCTATAGGTCATCAGATGTTGAAGACTACGATTATCCATGAAGATCTCACAATTGTACACCATAAAGATAATGCCTCAAAATCTTAAGCGGAAAAACTACTGCTACCAACTCTAAATCATGAGTGGGGTAGTTGGACTTGTGCACCTTCAACCATCTCGAGCATAAGCAATAACACGATCCTGTTACATCAACACACAACCTAAATTGACAATAAAAGCATTACAATACATGGTAAATCCCTTATCCTCAATAAGAAGATCCAAGATAAAAGCTGAAGTAAGAAATACCTTGAGATTTCCAAAGATCAACTCATACTTCTTGGACTATTGAAAAGGAACCTCCTTCCAAGTCAATCTGGTCATTAGCATTGTAATAGTGGCAAAACTCTCAATAAACCATCTTTAGTAACTGGCCAAACCAATAAAGCTATAAACCTCAGTCGAAAATATAGGTCTGGCCTGATAATGAATTGCCTCAATCGTTGTTGGGTCTACCATAATCTCATCCTTAGACACCACATGCCCAAGGAATGTCATCGACTCAAGAAAAAACTCACACTTAGAGAATCTCTCAAAAAATATGTGATGTCTCAAAGTTTGGAGCACAATCCCTAAATATTGTATATGCTCCTCTCTACTACTCAAATACATAACTATGTCATCCATAAACACAATCATAAAAGAATACAAACAAGGCTTGAACACACATTTCAGCAAATCCGTAATGTGGTTGGGGCATTAGTCAACCTAAAAGACATCACTAGAAACGAAGAATGACCATAACGGGGCCTAAAGGCTATCTTTGGAATATCCTCAGCCCGAATCCTCCATTGATGATAACCAGACCTCAGATCAATCTTAGAGAACAACGTTGCTTATTGAAGATGGTTAAACAAATCATTAATGTAAGGCGTAGGATACCAATTCTTCACCATCATCTTGTTAATATGACTACAATTGATACACATATGGATGCAATCATCCTTCTTCTTCACAAATAACAAAGGATCTCCCCAGAGAGACACACTCGGCTAAATAAAACCCTTACCTAGAAGATGCTGAAGCTAAAAATTTAGCTCCTTAAGCTCAGTAGGATCCATACGGTAGGGTGCCATAGAAATAGGTCGGGTACTCAGCTCAAGATAAATAAAAAACTAAATTTCACTCTCAGGAGAAAGAACAGGTAGATAGGTAGGGAAAACATCATGGAATCTCCACACTAACATCACAGAAATAGGTGAGATAAAACTCGCAATCCCTCAAAATAAGCCTCCTAGCACGAATATAAAATAATCCCCATTGGGTTACAACAAATTGCTCCCTATCATACTATAAGGGTACGTCTGGCATGGTGAGAGTAACGGTCTCGGCAAAATAATCTAGGACCACATAATAGTGGGATAACTAATCCATGCATAGAATCACATCAAAATTCACCATGTCTAATATAATAAATCAACATGAGTACTAAGCTCTCGAACAGTCATAACATATGATCTGAAAATCTGATCCACTACTAGAAAGTTACCTATGGGAGTCGATACACATAATGGCATATATAATGAATCTCAAGATAACCCTAATTATGCGGCATAATAAGTAGACACATAAGAATAAGTCGATCCCGAATCAAATAAAAAAAATTTGACTGATGGCACACCAAGATCATACCTATGATAAAAGCATCCAAAGACTTGCCCTCGAGTCTAGAAGGTGCTACATACACCTTACCACACACGCCACCTGGTTGGGATCTTTATCGATCTCCTATTCTACCTGCTTAAGAACCTCCATAATCCCCTAGGAACCACTCCTATAACTATGCATACCATGTCTAGATAGGGGTAGAACTGCTCAAATCAGTGAAACACTTTAAACTGAAGTAACCATCCCTCTACGACTGAGGCACTCTCTTGAGAAATAACCAAAAGCTCCGTAAGCGTAACATGCACTAGGCGCAGTGCTGAAACTAGGTGATTTAGTTAACCAGAATAATTACCATGACTAAAATAACTAGAAGACGATCCTCTCAAGGACTAATCACTTCCTTGGCTGGGACGATAACTAAAACTAGATTAGCCTCTCTTAGTAATCTGAAGTGCGGCCTAAACTAGCCTACTAGGCTAACCATAATGTTGATATGGCTGATGTGGAGGGTACCTACCCTAAGAAATAGTGTTTCTGAACCATGAGCCACTACGGCTCCACTAAAGCTACCCTGATAACATGGCTTCTTATTGTTTCCCCTTAGGCCTCGTGATGCTTCTCCTCCATAACTTGAGCATGGTCAAAAACCTCAACAAAAAATATAACTACAACAACCAAACTTTGTGTAGACATACGTAGAGAAAGTCTCAATCCCCAAATAAAGCAATGAACCCTCTCATACTCAGTACTCAGAATATAAGTAGCATGCCTAGCCAACTTATAAAAGTGAGCATCATAATCCATAAAAGTCAAACCTCAAGAACTAAACCCTCAAATGATCATTAAGACTGTGAGGCATATACTTCTCTAAAAAGATCTTAGAGAACTAAGTCCATGTCAATGGGTAAGATCCATCTGGCCTAGAATTAAGATGATCTCACCACCAATGTCTAGTGTCCAAGTCCAGCTAAAAAATAGTGTAATACATACCACAGTTCTCAAATAGGTCCAAATTATAGAGCCTATCCTCAAAGAAATCAAGAACTCATACGCATCCGCTGCCACTATACTAGAAAACCTATGTTGAGCGAATCTTAAGAATCTACCTTACATTTTCTGCTCAGTAAACATAGCAGGTTGGGCCACAACTGGATGAGTATCCATCGGCTGGGCAACTACCGACATAGGAGGAACCTCAACTTTAGGAGCAGTAGCTACAGGCATTTACTTTATCCCGCTAGTAGGTATGCCAAACCATAGCTCGAGGCTATATACAATGGGATAATTTGATGGAAAATGGCATAAAATCCCAAAATTAATATTTAAAGAGTTAAAACATCAGTAAAGTAGTCGTAATAATCTAATATATAGATAAAAGAGCAGCAATCATACCAACACTCAATAACATCGATACAAGAACTACTATAAATGAACTATAAATATTGAATAGTCAAATATAATTTATCCAAAGATAAAAGACTAGACATCGATAAGTAGAAGGAAAAATGGTAACTCTGACTCTAACAGCTCACCCAATCTCCAAATTTAACCCCGCATGATCGTCATATCAACGACAGTAACTAGTACTCGAATCTGTACCAAAAAATTTAGATGTTTAGTATGAGTACCAAAACCATGAGTACTCAGTAGGCATCATCAGCTGACTGAGATAAATCATGATATAAGTATGATAAGATATAAGATAAAATATGCCAAGTCAAGATAAAAGGGGCAAACCTGGAAATAGGCTCCAACAATATTATGCATAAGTAAATAAATAGATATGAAAAGGTAATATAAGGATCACTCATATAATTCTAACTACTAAATTAGCCCCATGTGCCAATTAGTGAGGAAAAGTAAATAACTCAATTCAAGTCCCATAAACCTGGAGGGTACAATCAAACAGAAATATAAAACTGAAGATCCATAACTCTACTGAATATTAGCTATAACCATCAAACTATCTACACCAAATTATATCATTCCCAACTCTCAATATTGGACTCAAACCATAACTTAAACTATAATCATCATATCATCCTCAATAGTATCTACATTATAATATCATTTATCAAACTTAAATTGGAGCTATAAGTATCAATATAATCGTCAATTGCCCGACTTGAACCGAAATTCATGTTATCAACATCATCATTAATTATTGGACTTAAATTGAAAGTAATAAAAATATACCATAACCATATATCATACCTATAAACCATATAAGTATGTTATACTATATAACCACTAGATTTTACTCAAAAGTTACGTCAACTCCCAATACCAAATGAGCAAACTCATTAAATATTCAATCTCATCAAAGTCCCAAAAGAATCTCTAATAAGGGAAAAACATACACAAATAGGTCTACAGAAGCTAACACAATACTTGGCCTAAGGTGGGCCAAAAGGGACCCACTTCTAGTCCCAAAAATCTATTTTTAGGAAAATTCTACCCCCGACTATGCAAAGTTATATAAATTCATTTTTAGATGTTAAATAAGACCTAATTAACCCTAAGATAGTGATCCTCCCTTAAACATGAGCAACTAAGTCAATTACGCCTAAGTTACGATTTTAAGACAGCCTAAAATTCCAACTAACCCAAATATTATCAATCATACCTCAAACACCTAAATCATATCCCATGTCTAGCATATTACAATAATCATACTAAAAAATAACTCAATCTATGAAGAGGGTAAATCTAGCCTACCTAAACTCTGAACAAAAGCCGATTTGCTAAACCATTATTTTCCCTTTTAGAGAAGTTTACGCAAGATACCTCACTATCAAAATCACAATCTAATATTAAAAATAAGAACAATGATACCTATATTACACTATTGTACTTCAGGTTCAAAATTGCATAAAAATCCCTTGTGCGGGGCCTATTTAAAAAATTACACCTTTGAAACTAACACAACGCCCCTCTATACTCAAGAAATATCTACTCTCAAAATGGGAGAATTTCAAATTCTAATGGTGCTATAATCTAGCTACCAAGATTCTAGGAATTTTAGAAAAAGATGAAGAATTCTATCAAGAAATTAATGGAAGCTTATCATAAATTCAAAGAAGAAATACGTAAATTAACCATACCAAAGATCCACAATCACCCACAATTAATTCTCCCAAGAATTCCAACTTTTTAGGGCTTAATATTCTGGAAAATAATTGAAGAATGGTGAAAATCGGGTTAAGTGGGGTATTTATACCCTTCCTAGGCCCACAGGTGTAGCTTAAGCGGGCATCGGGTGACTTAAGCGATACTTGTTATCTCAGAACATGTTGCGTAAGTAACCTAGTATCGCTTAAATGATATTCTGTTATGCGGTACCAGCGTTCCAAGCCAGGTCATTGGCTTGTCACGTACGCGATGCACTAGCACCAAATGAAACTTGGAAATCTACTAGCCCATCAAAATTTATTTGAAATCCCATATACCCAAATAAACTATGCTACCTTATCAAATTAGACATTCTAAACTCAATGGCACTGTCAGAATTTCTACCCTAGGTTATTTTGATAAAAAGTGAGTCCCACAGCTACTGTCATTTTTCTCAACTTCCGACTAATAGCTCGAAATGAGTTTGAGAGCTTCCGGACCCAAACCAAAAGAAAACCTAAAGAATTTTTGTAAAAAATAATCACTGTCAAATATATTGAACCCAACCAAGGTTGGGGTCAATCCCTCGAGAAATATAATTTAGGACCTAGGTTGGTGTGGTTATATAGGATTTTAGTCATTTATTTACAATGAGTGGATATAAAAGACCAAGTAAACAACTTTTAGTTTGAAGTAATAAGTAAACTAATATTTATTTATATCAAGAAAAAATCACTAAGAATGTTGAACTAAGATTGTATTCCCCATGTTTTCTTAACTAGGTAGGTCTTCGTACTTAGTAATCTCTTATGATGCTTGGTATGCAGAATCAATAGGTTATGTATCATCCAACTGAATATATTATGGCCCTTGTAGATAACTATCCCCGATCACAAAGGCTCATATGTCATAAGTTTGCATTACTAACCCTTATCTATGATCTCAATATAGTCTTTCCTATTTAACTTCTCAAGGGTATTGTTGTTAATTCGCTTTTCCTATCCGATTATCCTTGCAAAAGTCTAGAGTAGAGATAGGACAATTCTAATATTGCACACTGTCAGAAGCAATCAAACCCAAGGAAATAACAATACATCCATAAATATCGTTCGAGAATTACTTTGTACTTTAACATTCTTCATAAATTTATCATTGTTCCCACAATCCTAGTTGCGAAATTTAGCTGCTCTTGGCTTGAAAATCATAATTTAAAATCCCAACCTTAAAATGTAGTAGAATAAATTCAAAATCTTGAATTCTCAAATAAAATTTAATAAAGGTGGAGAAGAATATAATAATCAAATTTTCTCTGGCCTCCATGACAGCTTGAAGCTTTCTCTAAATAAAAAGATTACAAGTTATCTCTCCAAAGTTATAAATTTATGAAAAAATTACATAAAAATTATTTTTTGAGAATATTTATAGGTGTAAGAAAATACCTCAAATAAAACAACTGAGTCCTACATGAACTGATAAATAAAAAATAGTGCAATTTGGACTAATTGGTCGTTCGCTGGGTGACCGCCTCAACTTTCCCTTTTTTCTTCAAATGATGCCACATTTCAACGCACTCCAAATCATATATCAATTTTCTAGTTTGGTGAATATGACATTATTATATTAAATTTATTCCATTAAGTTGTCTGCCTGATTTTCTTATGTAACTTTTCGATCTTAATTTTGTTTTTGCTTTAAATTTCTACTTCTTCACATCAATTTAATCCTATAAATAAAAATATAATATTATTCATAATACATAAAATTAATTCTTAAAAATAAAAAAAATACTAAATATATGGTAAATAATGACTAAATATACATATTCTTGGCCACACATCAACATCCCACACTTAGACTTTTGCTAGTCCTTGAGCAAAGATTAAAGTTCATCTCAATCAATCAAATATTGGAACATCGCCCCTTTAACTGATACAAACAATTATACCATATAACAATTCACAATATCAAGTACACTTTTCAATCATTATGCAAATAATACAAATAAACAACAAATATTTAACCTTCGAACCTCAATGATGGACTCTAGCTCATAATTTAAGCTTGCTCACCTATTTTTGTCAATGAGGTTAATAATGTCACATATCTATTATAAACGAGTGTCCTCACAAGAAGAAATAGTGCACACACTTAGGTCAAAGATTGAATCAAAATAAGTACTTAGCATCAAAGAACAACTCTCACACTCACAAGAAAATTTACATGTATGCACAAAGAACTATAGGTCTTCCTATTATGTACACAAACACTAATTTAGTATGCTCAAATAGAATCAAATAAGACTCTAACGGGTTATAATATTGTCTAGGGTATGGGTAAAAAACCTATATGATAGTGACTTACACTTCTCTAAGTACTTTACAACATTTTTAGACATCACGGTCCATTATTTTTCAATCCTATCTTCATCAATTATTTTGACAAGTAATTGTCATCTTTTAAAGAATATTTCAATTATTTTTTTCTAAAGATTTCTTTTCACTTTATTTTTTCATGTTGCATTCTTTCAAGTAGCGTATTTTCATCACTTTGTAGCTATCATCATTGAACTTTTACACTCAATCACTTTGTAGCTATCATCATTGAACTTTTACACTCAATCATCCCTTTTATTTAAATTTAATAATTTCAACACAATATGTGATATAGTGCTCAAGGAAGCAGGTAAAAGTTAGAGATTCAAAAAATAAATCAAGGTAAAAATACAAGTACCAAAAAATAGGCTACGGACTAAAAGAGGTTAACTCGTGATATAATATCTGAAAAAGCTGAAATCTACAAGACATATCAAATGAAGCCTATTATCATATTCTAAAAAAACAATGCTTTTTTTGTTTCGATTCACTAACATGCATGGCAAGTTCTATACTAAGATGAAAAATATGGAATATATGTAAAAAAAAATCACCACCACACATGGCACAAGTATCAATCATGATGGATTATTTCTAATACTAACATAGATAGGATCATAGCAAATCTATATATAAAAGGAAGGTTATAGAGGAGGTGATGTGGCGCCTCTCTATGGCCTCCATTTCTAATTTTCTTTTTTCTCCTTTTTTAAATTTTTTCTTCATTCTTTCACTAATTAATTTATTTAGTAATTAAAAAAACTCTATCATATTTACTATACCTAATTAAATCTCATGGGTTATAAAAAACTTTCATCTATTTGTATTCTGTATTTAAATGACATGTCTTTTCAACTTCATTCTACTTAATTCTTATAGATTAATTAATCTATAAATACCAATCATCGATGGAGTCGTTGGATACTCATTTGCATTTTCTCCTTCTTTTTCTTTAGTAGTATTTTTTGGTCCTTTTTTTTCTCTACACCTTTTTCATATGATAATATGGTAAATCATTTTGATGAAGATCAGAGAAATATTCTTTAGAATTTCTTCTTGTGTAATAATGGCCAAACACAACTTCATCAAGAAGAAGAAGCAAATTTGATGGCAATGTAAAATTCATCAAAGAGAGAATTAATTTAATTTGATAAAAGTTTATCAAGATAAAGAAGGATGATTAATGGTTTTACATATATATATATATATATATATATATATATATATATATATATATATATATATACATATATGTGGACGCACATACATAGATACATATATTTATTGCGTATATTAGTATTGTCATTAACTATTTTGTCAAATTCTAGAAATGTAACCTCCAAGAACAAGATTTTATTACAAAATTTTACACTATGTCACGGGCAACAAAAAATATCTTCAATTTATTGCTTTGTTGATAACATAGAACTTATTGACTCGTAGTTTTTTTGTCAATGATTCATCATTTTTGACTCTTTTCTTTACTTTTATGATCTTCTGTTTGTTTGATTCTCTCTAATTCGGATGATATATCACTCAGTTTTCATAACTAAATGTTCCAATTGAGTTTTTTTTATCTTGAAGTATCAACAATTAAAAAAAAATCTGACATCTCACAACCTAAAATGAAAATATGTCAATAAATAAATATATACATACATATATATATATATACACATATACTTATATATATACATATATACATATATACATATATAGGTGTGTGTTTATATATATATTCCTAATTTTGCCAAATTAGTTTGTATAAATAATCTAATGCTTAAATGACTTGACAAAAGCCTCACAGTATGGAAGATTTGTTTTTTGATCCTTAAGAAGAAAATGTTCGATTGAAAATTTTAAATGTTTCGAACATTTTAAATGTAAAAATCGAGTTTTTGATTAAAATTTAAAAATTAAAAATCAAGAGAAATAAAATAAAATAATGAAAAGAAGAAAATAGTGAAAAATATTAATATTTCATCTTCTTTGTCAGCTTTTTTGGTTAAAGGTTAATTAATCAATATTTTTTTTTCATTATTATTCTTTATTATATATATATATATATATATATATATATGAAGGTTATAGAAAAGGTGAAATGACACCTCTCTATGACCTTCATTCATATTTTTTTTACTTCGTTTGGAATATTTTTCCCTCATTTCTATATTATGCGAAAAAACATCAAGAATCACTCCTTTAATCCCTAAATTGTGATAAATATACTACGTAAAAGTGAAGAAAAAAATTCATAACTCTCATATTTATGATGCAAAACTCAAAAGTCTCGTATTTAATTCTCCTAAATTCTAACCCATATATTTACATATGCGCATTTATGTATCATCAATAATGTATTAATCTTTCATCTTTCATCTTTCATCGGCAATTTTTAATTGATAAAATGAAAAGATAGACGAGATGAACTACATTTTTTTTTCAATCATCACGCAACTATAGTAGTTAAATGAGTAAACTGTATCTCTCTTTTGCAATTTATCTTCTTTTTGTTTTTAAAATACAAATATTTTTACCTTTTTCTCTCCTTTATTTTCTTTAATATTTCATGTCCATAACTCATATTTAATTACCTAATTAATTTTTATTCTCAATAATATTCATAACTAACATGCTTTTCATATTCATAATCCCCAAATATTTAATTTTAAAATCTAAGATATCTTATTGTATTCCTCTCTTTTTATCTGTATAAACTTACTTCTTTTTGTTTCATGACACCCCTACATAATGTTATCATTTTCATTTCATATTGGAAACTGAAATAGTAGTGTTCTTGTATTATCACTTAATATTCTTATGTTTTAGTTTGACTAGGTAAAGAAGGATCTTGAATGTTGATTGGTTTGTCGGAGGAACTATCGACAAAACCTTGAAAAATTATGATCCAATTTTGTATTTCGTTTGGCATTTATTTTCTTATAATTAAGATTAAGACTTCTAGGAAGGATGATTCTATTACATTGTTTTCCTCTTTATTTCTTTGTGTATTCTTTTTATGAGGTCCTTTTTATTTCAAATTTAATTGATATAATGGAAAGGAAGACAAAATGAACTACATTTTTTCAATCGTCATGTAGTTATAGTAGTTAAATGAACAAACTGTGTCTCTCTTTAGCATTTTATCTTCTTTTTAGTTTTTGGGTTTTTAAAAAAATATAAATCATTTTATCTTTTTCTCTCCTATTTGCTTTAATATTGGTCATAATTCATATTTAATTACCAAATTAATTTCTACTCTTAATAATGTTCTTAACTCACATGCTTTTCATATTCATAACTTTCAAATATTTACTTTTAAAATTTAAGATATCTTATCGTATTTCTTTTTTTAAATCTATATAAATTTATTTTTTGGTTTCATGACGCTCCTACCTAATGTTATCATTTTCATTCATATTTGAAATTGAAATAGTAGTGTCCTTATATCATCACTTGATTTTTTTATGTTTTAGTTTGGCTAGGTAAAGAAGGATCTTGAATGTCGATTGATTTGTCGGAGGGAATGTCGACAAAAGCTTGAAAAATTATGATGCAATTTTGTATTTCTTTTGGCATTTATTTTCATATGACTCAAGTTAGGACTCCTAAGAAGGATGATTATGTTGTATTTTTTTTCTCTTTACTTCTTTGTTTGTTCTCTTTATGAGGTCCTTGTAATTTGATTGTTTGTAACTTCCTAATTATCTCAACTTTGTATTTTTGTTTAAGATCAAATTTGTTATATATGAAAAGGACAATAAGACAAACAGATGAAAATAAAGGAAATGTTATTCTTTAGAACAAGAAATCTAAGCAATGCAAGTCCAACACAAAAACTGTATGTTCTTCCCATTAATATCTACTAATTAGATAGTCTTTTAATATTTTAAAATAAATGTACTTTTAGTCATTTAGATGCTACTTTCATGTTAATTTCTATTAACATCAAATGATGTTCTAAAAATGAATAAGAGTTAATTTTGAACAACTTACAATGCCTATAATGCAATAAGGTATTGATTATTATTTTATACATGGGACTAAGAAATTTCGAAACATCTTTTGATTTACTAACAAAAAAATATCTTGACCATATTCTCCTAAATAGATATGAAAAGACGATCATAATTTGCTCCTTTAACGTTTTAACTGTTGAATACTACTAGTATGATACTAATTTGAAGGGTAACTAAAGCATTAAAAGATCAATGAGTCAAGAAAGGTTTATATGGTTAAAATAATGTAAGATATTTTATATATGTCAATTATTGACTCGAAATGCTCATCAAATTTCATTGTCTGATCCGTATTGTATTCTCGCCTCGGTAATCATCTTAACCAATGACAATTAATTATATTACATGAGAGTTTACCATTGATGTTCAACCATTATAGTACTCTAATAGATTATGAAAAAGTAAAGATTTTTTGAAGGATTAAAATGTTAAATTTAGAGAAAAAAATTAAGTGATATATTTACCTTTATGACTGCGCAAAGCACGGATAAATTTACCAGTTACAAAAATAAGAATAAGTTATATAGAGAGTTACAATCATGAGCTTAGGTGTCAAAAAGTCCATTATTTTATTTTATAGTTAAACACTCACAGAAAAGTGATACTCATGATTAGGCCTAACTTGCTAGTATCAATAAAAAAATAATCTTTTTTTCTCTTCAAAAAATACTTCTACAAATAAAAGAGAAAAGGAAAAAATTTATTCCTAAAAAAAAAAAAGATAACATGGCTCAAGGGACCCCCCCCCGTCCCTCCTCCTGGAGAAAAGAACCGAAAAGAAAAATCAAGGGGTGGGCAATGTATGCTTTACTAAAGATAAAAAGGTTAAAATTAAAAACTATTTTAAATAAATAATAAAAGTAAAGTATTTTTATATTTTTAAGAAATTTTTTATTTCTTTCTTCTTTTTTTCCAACTAAAAATAATAAATAAAAGAAAATATATAGAATACTTCACCCTTATCATACATTGAAAGATATCTCATCCCACACTTAAAATCATGCATTGTCCCCAAAGCAATAAATAATGTTAACCAAGTGTTAAAGATACTCCCAAAAAGTGTTAAACAATTATCAACAAGAATTACATGTACACCATACTTAAGCTCGGACATGCTCCTTAACTTCAGATTCTAGTACTTGGATTTGTTGTAAATATGCAAAAATAAAACAAAACAAAATAAATAAACAAACAAAAAGTGACATCTTAAAAATAAATAGAAAATAAGAAGTTACACTACTAGTTGGTTTGCCTCCCACTTTTCACTTTGAACATATGAATTGCACCCCTAATTTTTTTTTTAAACTTTTTACTTTGCTCAAGATGCAATGGTATAAAATAAAGGAACCAAACAATAGATGTCGTATGTTGCAATTCTTAGCCCTTAAGTGAGGAATGTAATTTTTTTAAAAAAATTTTTGGCATAACAAAGTCAAGAATATAAATATATTTTTTCTCATCTTTACATACTTTTCTAGGCTCGGGTGACTAGATTAATATCATACAATCTAAACACAATTTGAAAAAATGATTACAATGAGATGACATATCCCGAATTTCAAGAATTGAATTATTATTTACATCCTCATATTTACACACACTAGGGTTCTTAAAAATAATATTATCTACTTCCTCACATAACTCTAGTCTGCTTTTATCAATAGTGACAACATCAATAAAGGTATAATCAATTATTTGACCTTTCAACTTTAGTCCCTCAATTTGACTAATAAGAATTTTTTAGCCTCACACAATGAATAACTAAATTGTTGGACGCTAAATGTATCAACCTTTGTATTCAAATCTTCTTTTAAGTTGAGAATATCCAAACTAGACGAATCTACCTTTTGAATGAACTCATATTTTTCTTTTGCCAGGAGTATCAACGTTTCTATCATGCTCTCATTATAATCCCACAATATATTTATCACATTCCTTCAACAATACACTATATCCAAATGATAAGAATCAATAAAATAGGAGTCATCACAACTCCACACTTCATCTTGTAAATATATCATATGAAATAGAGTAGTAAAATACTAAAAAATAAAAAAATAAAAGTAAACTTTCAAGTGTCATGTAAACAAATATCAATTTATGTAAAAAAAAAATGACAAGGATGAACTTGGATTTTGTTCTCTATATTTTTATAACTCTGTAGATTTTTGTACTCAGTGATCTCTTATGACTCTTATGACTCTTGACATACAGTATCGATAAGTTGTATATCATATAATCGACTAAATTATTTCCCTTGTAGATGACTATACCAAAGCACAAAGCTTTATGTGTCATGGGTTTTGCATTACTAACCACTATCTATGATCTCAATATAGTCTTTTCTGTTTACCGGTTCAAGACTAACTAAATTAAAATAACTTCGAATGTTGTTTTTTATTCGCTTTTCTTATCCGACTATCCTTGCTAAACTCCATAGTAGAGATGAAATAAGTTCTAACGTTGCGTACAATCAAAAAGTAATCAAATCGAAGGAAACTGCAACACATGCATAAATTTAATTTCGCAATTACTATGTATTTTAACCTACTTCGTTAATTCATCATGTTCCCTCAATCCTAATTGTTGGATTTGAAATTTTTTACAATGGGCCTCATGTGCCTTGTCATAATTGTACAAGACATCTATTATTTTTACACATAAACTTCTTGATCCCACCACTTAAAGTAATTCCAATCTTTATATTCTTTTGTGTTTCGGTTATTAATTTTTTTTTTTGACAAATCACTTTTTTATTTTCCTTTTATAGGGTTACTTTTATTTAAAATATCTTTATTTTTCTTTCTTTGTCCTTTTCTTTTAATTAATTTTTTGCTCGTGTTACTATACTGAATAAATTGAAGTTTTGATTCTTTTGCTTCATTTTTATTTCCTTCTAGTTTTTATTTGAAGATATTTGTACATGAATTAATTTTTTTCTCACTCGATCATGGCAACAATTTATATTTTTGATTATATTCTCTTTTTTGTTAGTGTAAAAAAATTTAGATATTGAAAATTTGAAATTTAATTTCATAAGTGATGAATTTATCTTTCGTGAGTCTATGTGACATTATTTTCTATGATTTAATATTATTTAAGGAGTCTCTAATATTTAGAAATTAAAGAATCATTATATATTTTTATTATTAACAGCATCTCTTGTATAACAAAATTTAAACCTAGTAGGGTCTTTTTTAACTTTCTTTTCCAAAAAATTTTAGAGTTGTCTCATCACTAGACAGATACGAAAATTAAATTAAAATATATTTTAATTTATCATAAACTAAAAATATGTAGAATATATTAAAATATTTTTAATTTTTGTGACTTTAAATATGTTATATGAAAAATTAAAATTAAAAAAATTTCAGAGAATGCAAGAGTCATTCTTTTTGAAATGCACTTATAAAAATGTGACGCAAGCAAACTAAATCAAAGAAAATACTAAATAAATTTTATTCGGTCACCAATATCTACAAATAAAAATTAGGAGGAAAAATTTAATAAGTTCCATGACCACGAAAAAAAATCACATGAAAAAGTAAATAAAGAAAGACAAAAAAATAGTAAATAAAAATTAATCACAAAATAAAAGAGAAAAAATTGAGTTGTCAAAATAAAAAGGTTAATGGAAAAGAACATGAAGATGAGGGGGAGAGCAAATTGTTCTCATGGGTGGGACCTAAAAAGTCCATTTGTCAAAATAATAGATGTATCATGCAACTATGACATGGTATGTGAGGTCCACAGTAAAAATTTTCATTGAATTTCGCTATTCATGACTTGATATCACAATTAGAAATCATAGAAAAATCATAATATGAACTTACAAATTGAATGAAACAAACCCGGAATGGATTCTTGAATTCTCAAAGAAAAATCAATAAAGATTCAGAAGAAAATAATAAATTAATTTTCTCCAGGCTCCACAGTGGCTGCAAGCTCTCTGTAAGTAAAACTTTCACAAGTTATCTCTCCAAATTTTCAAAGTTAGGAAAAAATAACATTAAAACTTTTTAAAAATATTTATAGGTGTTAGAAAAAATTCTAATTAAAATAACTTATTTCAAAATAAACTGAGAAACAAAAAGCCAATCCAATTTGGACTGGCCTAATGTTCGTTGGGTGGATGGATGAACTTTTCTTTGTTTCTTCAAATAATGCCACGTGTCAAAACACTCCACATCATATATCAATTTTCAGGTTTTACACATATAATATTATTATATTAAGTTTATGTCATAAAGCTGCTTGTTTGATTTCCTTGTGTAACTTTTTAATCTTAATTTCATTTTTGCTTCAACTTTCTTCATCTTGACACCAATATAATCTTATAAATAAAATATAATATTAATCATAATTAGTAAAATCAATGCTAAAAAAGACTAAAACACTAAATATGAGGTAAATAATAACATAATATATATATATATATATATATATATATATAAATATATATATATATATATTTATCAATGGATCCTCACCAGAAGAGTTCTTAGCTTTAGCTTTGTATGATGTCAGTGTCAATAACTAGATGGGTTATAGGGCAGTAGAGGTGGAGCTAGGGGTACCAAAGATGGAGCATAGAGGGCTCGTGGTATTGGATAAGGTTTTCTAAGTCGAGTAGTGGACGTGGGTAGTGCTATGCTTTTCCTAGGAAACTTGAGGAAGAAGCCTTTGATGATGTGATCAAAGGTATAAATATTTCTTTCCATCATCCCACATTAGTGATTTTTGACCCTGGGTCTATATTTTCTTATTTTGCTACATATTTTACTACTTGTATAAATGCTATATGTGAGTCTTTTTTTGTCCCCGTTCATGTTTCTACCCTCGTAAGTGAATCACTGGTGGTAGAATAGGTGTATCAATCATGTGGTAACCTTTTGGGGTGTGAGAATCTAGTAAACTTGATCATCTTTGATATGGTTAAATTTTATGTTATTTTAGGTGTGGATTGATTTTTTTCATATCATGAGATTTTGCATTGTTATACCAAGACTATGACCTTATTTTTTTCGAGCGTGCCAAAGTTAGAGTGGAATGGTGCTCCTAGTTCCTATCAGAATGGGGTTATATCTTTTTTCATGCACACTGTATGGTAGTAAATAGGTGTCTTTCTTATTTTTCCTATGTACATAATGTCGGTTTTAATTCACCACCTCTATTAGATTTTATGAGTCATTAGAGAGTTCATAGATACCTTTTGTACGAATAACCTTTTATTCCTCTAGATAGGGATATCAGTATTGCTATTTATATGGAAAATGGTACTACGCCCATTTTCGTTCCTCTTTATAGGATTTCACTAGACTAATTAGGTTTCCTTGGAGTGTTTCTATCTCATTTATGAAGAAGAAAAACGGATCCATGTGCATGCTCATGTGTATTGATTACCAATAGTTGAACTAAGTAACCATCAAGAAGCAATAACCCATTTCTTACATTGATGATTTTATTTATTAGCTTTAGGGCACCTCTATATTTTCTAAGATTGACATAAGATCTGTTAGTTGATGATTAGAGCATTGAATATTCTGAAGACAACTTTTCGAGTGTGGTATGGCCGCTATGAGTTATTTGTTATGTCATTGGGTTGGCGAATGCCCCGATGACATTTATAGAGTTGATGAATAAAGTGTTTTAGACTTATCTTAAATCTTTTAGGATTTTTGTCATTGATGATATATTGGTTTATTCAAATAATAACGGAGAGCATGTGAGGCTTTTGTGGGTTGTACTTTAGAAATTAAGAGATAAGCTCTTATATGCAAAGCTCTTTAAGTGTGAGTGTTTGTTGGATTTGGTTTTCTTTTATCCAAGGTGGTGGTGGTGAGTGATTGGGAAAGACTTACTTCTCTTACTGAGATTTGAAGTTTTATTGGGTTAACGATCTATTAATAATGGTTTTTATATGGGTTATCTACCATTAAGGCTTCTTTGACTATGTTGACTTAAGAAATAATTGTTCTATAATAGTTAAATAATTGTGAGTGGAGATTTTGAAAGCTTAAGGATTTATTGGCTTCTGCTCCTATATTGACTTTAGCTAAGGATGGTATGAGTTTTGATTATTTTGTGATACTTCTGGAATTGTCTTGGGTGGTGTATTGATGTAATTGGGTAAGGTGATAACCTATGTTTTTAGATAGTTAAAGGCCCATGAGAAGAACTACGATGCTCATAATTTGGAGTTAGCCTCAATTGTGTTTCTATTTAAATTCTGGCATTACTATTTTTATAGGGTTCATTATGAGAGTTTCTCTAATGATCATAGCTTCAATACTTCTTCAGTCAGTAAGATATTAATATGAGACAATATAGGTGGTTAGAGTTGCTTAGGGATTATGATCTCACTATTATTTATCATTCAAGAAAGGTTAATGTGGTAGAAAATACCTTGAGTAGGGAGGTAACAAGTATAGGGAGTTTTGCTTATCTTTTGTAGAGAACCGACCTTTAGCCGTAGATTTTAGTCCTTAGCTAACTAGTTGGTTTGACTTGATATTTTAGCACCTAGGTGCGTTTTAAGTATGTCGAGTCTAGATCCTCATTGATGGAGAAGTTTCAATCTTGAATTAAATGATAAGAAGTTCATAGTGATTCATGATAAAGTGTGAAGTGGTGAGGTATAGATGGCATATCATGATCTAGAGGGTGTTTTGAGGATTAGTGGTCGCATTTGCATTTGAGAGCTGGTGGATCGATTAGACTGGTCTTGGATGGGTTTATTATTTAAGGTACTCTATTCATCTAGGATCAATATTTACCATGAGTTAAAGCAACACTACTGGTGTTATGGGATGAAGAAAGACATTGTAGATTTTATGGACAAGTGTTTGAATTATCAACAAGTGAAGTATGGGTATTAGAAACCTGGGGGTATAATGTAGAGGATGTCTGGCCCAAAGTTGAAATAGGAGAAGATTACTATAGACTTTGTGGTTGGTCTACCCTAAACTTTAGGGAAGTTTGATTCCATCTGGGTGATTGTGTAGAGGTTCACTAAATTCGCACTCTTTGAACCGATGAAGATGAATTATAGTACGATGATGTTGGCCAAGATTTATATTTGAGAGATTATTCAGTTGCATGGTGTACCTATATACATTATGTTTGATAGTGGTACCCAGTTTGCCTTAGAATTTTGGAGTTTTATGCAAAGTAAGTTGGCTACTCAGCTTAGGATAAGCATGGAATTTCACCCAAAAAAGAATGGTCAGTTAGAGCAGACTATTCAGGTGTTAGAGGATATGTTTGAGCATGTGTTATGGATTTTAGTGGTCATTGGAACCTATTCTTACCCATAACAGAGTTAACCTACAACAATAGTTACCATTCAGCATTTAGGTCTCACTATTTGAGGCTTTGTATGTGAGGAGGTGTAGATCCCCGTGGTATGGTTAGATTTCTTCGAGCTTAGGAGTGACTCGATGGCTCGAGTGAGGTCAAGTATGTTGAGGCTTGTGGTGGCCCAAAGTAGGTAGAATAATTACCTCAATCGACAAGTTCGTGACGTGGAATTCAAGCATTTTGAGTGGGTGTTGTATAAAGTACCACCCATGAAGGGCGTGATGAGATTTAGTAATAAAAGAAATCATAGTCTAAGATTTATTAGACCTTTTGAGATTCTTAAAAAGTTTTGTGATATGGCTTACAGGTTGGCTCTACCTTCGAAACTATCAGTGATTCACCAATTATTCCATTTTTCAATGTTGAAGCAATCATGTCCTGATGATTCTTATGTGATTCGTTGGGATTAAGTTGCATTAAATAATGATTTGTCCTTCATAGAGGAGTCTATTGTTATTTGGGATAGGCAGTGTAGAAATATGAGATCCTAGAATATTGATTCTATGAAAGTTTAGTGGAGACATCGCCTAATTAAGGAGGATAGGTAGGAGGTTGTGTTAGATATTTGGACTAGATACCCCAATTTTTTTACCGAGTTTGGTACCTTTTATGCTTTTGGTTTGTATGTGAATGTGTGTTTTAAGGATGTATAATGTAACAATCCTCATTGTTATTTTTTAACAACTTTTGTGTTTTGATCATTTCCCCTTCCCCATGGTTGATTCATATCATTTATATGTTGTGGGGATGGTTGGAATGATCCCTAAGGAATTCAAGAATGATTTATATGAGTTTGTTTTGAGTAGCCTTAAAAGTCATATATTTAACTTCGATCAACATCTTATGATCCAAGTGTCAAATGGTGATTTTGTTTTCTTATTAGATCCAAAATGTCAATGTTTGCTTAATAGCATGGTTGGTTCATGTTTTAAGACTATTTTTTTTTAGTTCTGAGCATTTAGATAGATTATAAACTAGTTCGTAGGGCCTAAAGGGGTTTATGATGGGAAACTGGTTGATTGCGACCTCTTTCAAGAAATTTGATAGTTTCATTGAGTCCATGATGTTTAAATTATCCTAGCAGCAATAACAAATTATTTTTATGGGGAACTAAAGAATGCTGAGGGTTAAATTAAGACAATTTCTTGTAGAAGATCATTGTTGGAGCAGTTTTTTACTACACCATCTAGCCCTTCGTAGATTGTGTGGACATGTATCACTATATGAGGCTTGATCAGCTTACCAATATCAATCACGGGGGGGATAACCATAATTATGAAGAGTTACTTAATGGACCGGGTTGGATTACCCATCGCAATTGTGATTCCCAACACTATAATCATGATGACCACTTTAGTGTTGGCCAATGTTGACCCTTGCGATCATATGGAAGGTGCTGCAAATACGACACTGTTTTTGCAATTCAAACTCTATTTTCATTATTTTGAGCTTTAAAACTTTAGGATAAGCAGATTAAAAGAGATACTTTCATTAAACTTGTTTAGGTAAGCTTCTAAACTTAATTTCTATCATTTTTCATTGATATTATTTCAAAATCAACTTCAATTATGGGATTTTATCTGGTACAGTGAGAATATGTTTTTTCAATGATTTTATTCTTGATTTCAACTTGTTTTTTGGATGGATTTTCATATTTGGAACCCTTAAAGTATGGGTAACTTTATTATTTTATAAACATTCCAGTGTACCGTTTTTCTTTTAGGTCAATTTTAAAAGTAATTTTAGACCTTGAATGATAGTAGGTAATATGGGTATTATTAGACTTATATTGACACGTAGATTACATTTGTGATAGATTAGATTCATTTTGAGGCTTCACAAAAAGGAAAGGCTTCTTATTGATGGGTTCAGATTTTCCATTCAATAAATCAAGATACGTTATGGCTTAACTTTCTTCAGACTAGGTTGGCTAGTTAACCTTTCATGTAATCTATTTTATAGGTTGGGGATTTTATCATGATATTTATATTTTGAGATTATTATTTAAAACAAAGGAGACCTACCTTTTCCCTTGGCTCCTATATACAATTTACTTCAAATCCAATATTTCCAAGTTACTTTTGGGAGGGCAGTCATTTGTCTCGAACTTGTTGCCATTGCAAAAGTTGTGACATAAACCAGATTTGAGCTTTGCTGATTAGAATACTTATTTGTCTCCTAGAATGACAAAAATAAAAACATGTTATTCCCTAGGATGATAGGGGTTTAGAGTCTCTTAATGTTATTTTTTATTCTCTTTAGTTGTTAGAAAGTCATTGTTGTAGCAAGTTGTTATTCTATATTAACTATGTACATGACTCTAAATGACTATTTGTTTTTGAACAACTTCTTGTGATTATCGATTTCATCTAATCCATCTGTTGTGGTGAATATTTCCCTGGAGATGCCTCTCAAAGGGCCTCACTCACTCACGTTTGTATACTTTATAATAAGTTTATGTATAGTGAGTTTGTTAAGGATGTTAGAGGTTACTCACTCATCGGTTTTCTTTTTATTTTATGAGCCTCCCATATCAGTTTTAGTGGATATTAAGTTTGACGTATGGGTATTTTAGCCTGATTTAACCTCAACGAAGTAAGGATAGATCTCTTTTATATTTTATACTATTGAGTGTCTGATTCTAAACGTCTTTGAGATAGTTTAGCGTGTAACCTTGGAGTATTAAACTCTTAATAATCGATATTGATTTCTATACACTTTTGACGTTAATATAATTTTGCACGGATAATTATTTTCATGGACCTCATATTCAAGCGCCCTTATCTTACCTTTGTGATGTTGGTAGGATTTTTTTCTATTAGATGATCTGATGTTGGTAGGATTTTTTGCTATCGGATGATTGGTCCCTGTATGTTCCATAAAGAGTTTCTGAGCATGGCCGGGTGCTGGGCACCTTCACTTATGAAAACCAGTCTCGAGTTGTAGAATTTGCTAATGCAAACTTCCAGTTTTATTTTTTGATCCTTTATGTAAATCTTGAAGTCGCAGTGTTGCTTCCCTTTTGGGCCACGGGAAGATTGCTTGTACCACTTTGTAGCATATGAAGAGTTGAGGTTTTGGCCTTTTAGCTTCTTGCAACTAGTTTGTGATTCGACTGAGGAACTTCATTGTAAAATCAAAATAGAATTCGAAACAAAAAATCATAGGCAAACATTAACTTCTGTATGATTTTCATTCATTCGATCGCTATCGACCATTAAGTTTTCAATTAAGGGTGACGAAAAGGACATTCCTAACTCCTCCCAAAAGTCCCTACTACTACTTCATTAAAAACCTTGCCAGAATAACTATTTTTTGTTTAAAAAGTTATCGAAGGAAAAAAGAGTGTAGCTTTTTCCTCCCGGGTCTTTCATTATTATATTCAACTAGTATTGGAAGATGCATTTAGGAGAGCGCAAAAATAAAAGACCATTAAGAAAACAAAACACAAGGGTAGGTTATATGCTTTATTCACTTGAATTACATATCAATTTATAATCTTCCTTGGATCTCCTATCGTTACGGGTGTGTTGTTTCTCTCGATGCCTTTTCCATGATTTCCCTTGACTCGCTCTCACATGAACTCTTTGAGGTAACCACTCTTGATTATGTCAATGAAAGCAATCTCCAGTGTTGTATCCATGAGTCACATGGAATTCACACCATAAACTCCTGTCCCTAGCGCTCTGGTTTGTCAAAAGAGGCTTTAGGAATTTTGTTCCTTTGATATCCCAAATTTACAATACTAGCTGCTAGTTTGACATTAAGAAATTATCCAAGAACTTGGGGCATTGTTAATGGCATACACCATGGGTTTTAGTGTCTCCTGAGACTACAGATCCCTCCACGAGGATTCTCTTTCTGTACTTTAATCATGTCATGATTAACTCAATGATTAGGATCTGCTACCCACAATATTGTTGAACCTTGAATCTGTTGAATATGCGACATAAAATCCTTGTGCCATCATAGAGTTGTTTGTTGCCTCATGCTCAAGGCTTAATTATCTGCAGATCCTTATGAATTTTTTAGGGCCCTTGGGTTATTTACCGTTCGCGAGGCCTTTTCAGTAACCCACCTGCAATCATCATTGACTTAGATTTTTTCACCTATACCTGTTATTCACGTCAGCCCAGGTCATCGCTTTGAACTCAATTAAGCTCTCTTTGTTCATGAAAGAGGCGATTAAGCTTTTAGGGTTCAAATCTTTAGTGAAAGCCTTGGTTGCCTAGTCATCAGGCACCATTGTGAGTTCCATTCTCTCCTTTGAAAATTGAGCCACAAACAGTCAAGGTAACTTTGTATATCTTTATTTGATATTGAAAATACCTCCTCGGTGAGGGTACTCTTTCTTGGTCACGAGCCCTTATGAAGCTATCTGACAGCATATTAAATAATTCAATAGAGTTTTGGGGTGGAAGGGAGTGCCATACTAGAGTTCCTCCTGAGAGAGTCTCTATGAACTTCGACACAATCACATACTCAACTTCTTCATTTGTAAATTCATTTCCTATTGACGATTATGGTAAAAAACAACAAGTGCTCCTAGGGATCTGAGTTCTCATGGTAGTTTGGGATATCTGGCATTTTAAGTATCTTTAGGATGGGTCTCATTTCAGCAGTGGTGTCATGACCTAAAAATAGGCACGTGATGGAACTTTCCACACCCTCCAGATAAATAAGCTTAAACTAACCCAAAGAACAAAGATTAAAAGTGATAAAAAGCAAAAACAGAAATATCCCCTATATATATGTATGTGTGTGTAAGAGAGATACAAGTCTCAAAGATACATTTCAGGTCTGGTTTTTATCAATACAAGCCTCCAAATATAGAATGATATCAGTAGCTAAAGTATCTTAAATGCAGGTAAGCATAAGATAAATAAAGAGAGATTCGAGTAAATATAGAGTCCTCCAGCACTACCTCGATCTCCACATTGTCAATACTAGAAGAAACAAGCTACAAGCTGCTGCTTGATCCAAAACCTATAGGGGATGCAGAAAATAAGAAAAGGAAATAGAAGCAAAGGTGAGTACAAAAACATGTGTACTCAGCAAGCATCATTAATAATCGACACTAATCCAAAGCGATGGTGATAACCACCACCCCAACTACCCAATGTTTCCCAAATAATTCTATAGCCAAAAATTACACATTTTCATGCTATTAGGGTAACCCAACACAAAAAGCACGTCATAAACCTATACAAGGTAGGCACTTTATTCTAGGTGAGTCAATGCTAGACATTTTATTATTAACAAATAAGGAAAGTCAATTATGAAAAAGACTCACTAATATGATAAATCAGGCTTAATCAATTATAATCAACCAATAATATGGGATATAAATATGGAGAGCATGCATATATAAGAGTTTGTCGCATACTAAAAAAGTTTCTACATAACTATCTCCTTGATCTAACCATAGTCATCCTCTACATCTGATAATACCTCAACCTCCTAGTTAATATAAGATGATGCAAGATAATGTAATAAAGTGAAATGAATTCTCAAACATAATATCACAACAAGGTTCTATGACGGTAATATAGTATAAAAGTAAATAATGACACGATTTTAAACCATACCAATAAAGGTTGATAATGATGGGATGATCATGAATGTTTGAAATTTATGGCATAACTTTCTATACGTATCTGCTGAGCAATGCTTCTCCCGAAGTAGGACCATGTGGGGTTTTTCTACCCATATACTTTCCAAAATATCAATCCATCTCCCCGTCTAATGTTCACAGATCAAGGTTCCTATATTATCTCATAAAATGTATCAATCAACATGACCAGCACATCCCTCGATCTAGGTATTTTTACAAGTGTCTCATTTTCTTTCGAATAGGAAAAAACTCAGTGGTAATAATATCATGAACACATATGAATGATATGAGAATATAATTCTCACATTCAAATTAGTATAAAGATATGAATCAATTCAATGTAGGTATAAATGAGTTTAGAATCAACTCTATCCATGATATAAGCCATTGTAAGACACCCCCGGCCTAAATAGTCATGCATGACATCAATAAAATCATTTATGCATGACATCAATAAAATCATTTAAAAGTCCATCATTCGAGTATCATCAATATTATAAAGTCAACTTAGTGCACAATAATAAGTATGGAAATTTAATGCACAATCATGGGCTATGATGACAATTCAAGACCTTACTAGACGATACAATGATAAATATGACAATTAAATGCACAATCATAGCCAATAACATAACTTATTCCCCTACTAAGTCATCACCACTATATATTCTCTCAAGATGCTTGATGAAAAATAGAGAGAAAACTTGATGAAAACGTAAAGTTTAAGATGCTCAAAAAAATCCTAAATTATGCCTTAGAAACTTCAGCCTAATTATGGAAACAAATCACAGATTATAGATCTTTTCTCACACAGGTGACGACGAAGTGTGACACCTCATCAGGAGTCTGACGACTTATCAGAAATGTCATCAACTTCTTGTCCAAGTTTGATGATTTCTTCCTTAGGCTGACGATGACACTCTGACGGCTTATGGGGAGTCTGACGACTTATCAGAATTGTTGTCAGGTACTTTTTCACTTTCATGATTTCTACCTTAGGATGACAGTATTCCTGATGGCTTATCAAATACCTGACGGCTTATCAGGGAATGTCATCACACTTCTGCTCCCACTACTTCACACTGTCTACGGCTGACGATGATTCTTATAACTTATCACAAAGTTGACAACTTATAATTGTCTTCGTTTCTTCACTTTATGTTATCAAGCACTGCCTAAACTTGATGATGAGTATGACGGCTTATCATAACTCTGATGGACTATCACAGGTTGTCATCGCTTCTTCCAGATGAATCTCATTCGCTGTCTAAGGATGATGACAACTCTGATAGCTTATCACAAGGCTGACGACTTATCAGACAAATCGTCAGTTATACTTCCCTTTCTACTTACTTAAAAATTAACCTTTTTACTTCTATTATTTCTAGTTCTCTTACATCTTGACTTTTACTGCAATATCAAAGAGAAAATAATCAAAAATAACAAAAGTTGCTTAAGACTTTGCAATTATTCTCAGTTAAAAGCCTCAAATGTGATAGCATCTGCTCGCACATCAACACCCTCAACTTAAAATAATTTCTTGTCCTCAAGCAACTAAAACACAACCAAGAGGATACAGAGTATATTCGGCAGTCAACCATCCATATTATCTCAAAACATCTTCACCATCTCCAAGGTCAGCTAATTTAAAAAATAATTGTGCATATTATTGAAGAACAATAATGCGACATACAGGAATCAAGATATGGTATCAATTCAGCAACAACAACCATGCATGTACCAAAATTACACTATCCAAATAAGTTAGCAACTAGCAACGTAACCAGTGTGCCCTCACTACAAAGAGGTCCCACTTCACTTATATCAGACATCACATATGTAACTGTAGGGGCAATCAAAAGACGCTCACTCTCATAATGAAGTTCCAATCAATGTATGCCAAATACCATAGGCTTGCCCTTATTTTCATTACCAAGATTTTCAGACAGGTCAGCTAGGATTACTATAGGTCATATCTTTGGCTAGGGGATAGTATGATACTTGATGATATTTAAAGTGACTACACTAGCTTCTGGGGTCTCACTTATTAATCTTTTGCTATTCTTCTCTTTTCTTGATCATACATATTCAGGATGGGTTTGATCTTTTCTACAATCACTTTTTTTGTTCACAACTTTTTTTTTTCTTGTTCTTTTCCACCGCACCCAGTTTTTATTCTTTTCTTTTATTCTATCTTTCTCCATACTCATTTTACATCACACACCCCTATGATAGCCACCCTCAACTTAGGCCATTTGCCTAAGTCAAGGTGCATAGTGTCCAAGGAGGACCAGGGCCAAAATAGGTTTATTATGATATGACTGGGATGGTCATAGGTATCATAAAGAAAATAGGCTATTCAGGCTCAAAATAGGGATCAAGGGATATTATGCTTATAGGAAAGGTTATTCAGGCTAAAAGTGGGCTAATATAAAAATGGCCTATGATCCTTTCCTAACCCCTAACCTTCAACCTAGGTAAGACTAACCGGGTAAGTTTTGGATTCATCATACAAAGGGAACTAAGTAAGATCTCACATACACACGGCACACAAGTATATCACAAGTTACTACTTATCCAGTTAATCCAATTATTTAGCAATGATTATCAAATCACTAGAAGTAATACCATAACAAGATGCACAGTGGTCACAATTAGATGAAAATCACATAGCTAAACAATCAGACGATTTGAGAGGTGTTCACAAAATAATAAAACCATGTTAACTACCTCAGGCACTTATATTTCTCCTAGTCAACTACAAAATGTTAGAACAATAACTCACCCTACACCCCCAACTTAAAATCAAAGAAAAATAGAACTAAGGGTTAAGGTATACCTGGAGTAGATCAAGCATAGGGATTATAAGTCCCTAACCCTGCTGCTGAATCCTCAGCTGCCTTATCTCCATTGAGAGCCTCCCTCTATTTTGATACATCTGTCCTAGCAGTTGTTGGTGGCCTAATAGTTGAGGTACCTATGACTCTTGCTTGTAGGGCCTCCTCCGATTCTGTATTGTCAGATCGAGACTCGATTATCGCCTTCTTTGTCTTCTCTTTTTTAGCCTTATTTCTTGCTTTCATCTCTGTTTTTCTTTATTTATTGCTATCATGTATTTTTTCTTTACCCTTACCTTTCTTCTCACCCTTTTTCTTTTTTTGCTTTATTGGTTCCCCCGTGAGATCAAGCAATGGGATTTTACCCTTAGACTCATCAACAGTCAGATCTGCTGACACTCTAATTTGGTACTACTGTAATACTCCAACATCCGCCTTTACCTTGTCCAGGGCTGATCTAAATTATGCAATATCTGTGCTCGATATTTCTCTTAACCGTGTATTGAAAAGGTTTTCTAAATCATCAATCCGACCGGGCAAGGCTCGGAAGGGCTCAAGTGCAACCTTAATCCTTTTGTCTACCACAAAGACAAATTTCTTGGGAAAAAATTGCAGCTGAGCCTCCCACCACTTGGCTTATTTTTCCACTCTCCTAAAATTTATCGGGTTGAAGGCAAATTCTGTTGTAAACACAGCAGTTGAAGAATTTGTTTCATTTCTAGGAACTGAATCTTCTAGTGTTAAGGATGTCGGTGGTGCAACTTCAGAATCTTGAACCTCTACATTAGGTGCTGAGATAGTATCTGTAACTGGTGGATCTATTGCAACACCTGCTCCTTTGTTAAGTATCAGCCTCGGCTGATTTTTATCATATCGGATGTGGTTGTGGGTCTTCATGGAAGGCAGTTCATTGTCTATTCCTGCAACCTCAGGTACATTAGCTTTCTTACACAACCTCGTAATTAGATAAGAGAAAGGATATGCCGTGTTGAGCCATGAGACCTAAATTTTCATCTTTTCAGCAATTGTCTCTTCAAAGTTAAATTTGAGTTTATCCATAAGACTTGCGACTAGTATTGTTCTATCATCTCCAAGGATGTTATCTCCCTCAGTAGGCATCAAATAGGTGTGCACTACACCCCACCAGAACCTTGCCTCTTGAGTCAGGGAGGCCTTGAAAATTCTTTCATTTTGGTTGGTCAGCCAGTCAGGTTTTTCTTTAGCTATGAGGGTGGCTAACCAAAACCATTGATTTGTATGATGCTTCAACCGCGCATAGAATGTAGGTGAAGTAGCCTGAGGAGTGAATTCGGGGCCATAAAGAAATCTGTTGATTGTTATTTCTGAGAGATACACCATCACACCCCATACTGGAACTCTATCCAACAAGGGCTGATCTACTGATTTCTCCCTTTCTCTGCATATTTTCTACAATCGAGCCTGATAGTTCGCATAGAACTCTCGGACTAGTGTATGGAAAAATGAGCTTTCTTCTTTCATGGTCCATCCCAAGTCGTAGTCTCAAAATTTCTGCTCCACTTTAGGATATCTGCTCAACCAGGTAGTGATGATCTTCTTTTCTTCAACGATTGGTATTTTAATGGTCCTTCTTTTAGTTATGAGAAGCCCATCATAGAATATTTTCTATGCCTTAGGAATTTTCCACCTAGCCTTATCTCAGACCCTGGGGTTCTTACATTTAATCAAAGTTCCTAGAATCAGAGATTCTTTATCATCTTGTTGCTCAGAAGAAGGGGACTCAGATGACTGTCCCTCAGATTTAGGTTGCTCAAAATTAGCATGCTCTGACTCAGGCTCCCCAAACTCAGAATTTACAGACTCAGGCTGCTCAGAAGCTATTTGCTCAGCAGCTGTACTGCCAGGTGATGGTGTTTCTTTAGTATCACTTTCATCACTCTCTTCCACCTAAACTGGTGGAGGTGGTAAAAGTTTTTTTGGGCTTTTCTTTTTTCTTTGCTTCCTGAGCAGTGGCTTCTCATCCTCATAATTGGATTCTCCATCGAAGAGTCTCCGAGATACACTCCTCTTTGTCACTTTTTTTGTAGATTTGTGGCTCTTTCCTTTGGGTACCATTATAAGACCTGTAGAAAAATAAAGCACTCATCTAGCACTCATGATCATACAACTTAAGAAGTTCAGTCATTATAATTCCACATCCCTCAAAAAAGGTTTGCAATTGTATCAGATCAAAGTTGTGATGATATGGTCTGATAAGTCATCACAAATGTGATAGCTTACCATGCGTGTCGTCATCCTTAAGCAGAACAAGCTTATGTTTCTCAACTTGTGATGATATAGTCTGATAAGTCATCATATTCATGATAACTTATCAAACACGTTGTCTGCTCGGAATACAAAATCCAGCTCTATTTTAATCTTGATTATCAATCCACTTTCTTCTTAGAATCACATGGAGTTGTGTTCTTGAGCTAAGACCTAGGTTTTTATACACAATGCATCATGGTAAACCCTAGATTCTATTTTTCGCACAATGGCAAGTTAAGCTTGCCTCAATCTCTTTAAAACTAAGATTTACATCAATTGCATTAATTATCTAATGAAGAGGAGAGTTGAGTTATGATCATACCTAATAAGCGACTTCAACTTGGTTACACGAGTGAGATGAAGTAGCAGATAAAATAAGAGTTCTTGATTTTGACTTCAAACCCACACTCACAAGGAAGGATATTTTTCTTGTTTTACTTAGGAAATAATTTTGAAAAGAGTAACTAAATAAACTAAATATGGAAGAAAATAAAACTTAAAGAAAAGAAAGAATATACGTGGGAAGGTGAAAGGGTTTGATTATGGGCTGGGTCAAATTTTCAGTATTTGGGCCCAAAATTACCTGGTTTCTTATCAGATAACTGATAAGTCATCACAAATGTTGTCAACCTTAGGCAGAGTGTTGCCTTCTTTTGGATTTTCTAACGACATATCTGATGGATTATCACAATTATGATAGCTCTTCTCATTTGTCGTCAGGGTCACTTGGTTGACTATATCAATTTTTACCTAGACCCGGCATACCTCTTCAGTTCATTATGCTTCCTATCTAAATAAATCAAAACAACTTGTATTTAAACATAAACATTTTGGGTTGCCTCCCGATAGCGCCTGATTTAATGTCGTGGCACAACTAGGTTATCTTGAATACTCAGACTTCTCCAAGATACCATGTTGCTACCTCTTTCCTATCTTCATAAACACATCCACGATTGAGAAGACACTCATCTCCTTTTTTGTGTCATGAATGAGTGCATTTCGAATCTTGCTTCTTTTTTATTGAACCTGAACTTCAGCTCATGCAGCTCTATGTCTACTACCACTCTTCCAATCGTAAGGAATGCTCTACCTAAAATGATGTGTACTTCAAAGTCTACCTCATAGTGTAGGACTACAAAATTAGCAGAAAGTATAAAGTCGGCCACCTTTACCAATACATCATGTAATATTCCTATTGGCCGTATTATAGACCTATTTTCCATCACCAACCACATGTTTGTCGGGGTAGGATCCCTCAAACCCAGCTTTTTATACACGGCTAACGGCATCAGATTTATGCTCGCACCCAGATCACATACGGCCTTAGCAAAATTGAGAGACACGATTGTACATGGAATAGTTAATGCACCATGGTCGGCCTTCTTCTACACTAAGCATCGTGTAGAAATGGCACTACAATGGTGGAGATTATACACCGGCTCGTAGCTTACTGCCATCTTCTTCGTCACTAGATCCTTCATAAGTTTAGCTTATCCAGGGATTTATTTAAGTGTCTCTACCAAAGGCACGTTCACTGTTAGTTACTTTAACACTGCTATAAACTTTCTAAGTTTTGCATCATTCATTTTCTTCTTCAACCATTGAGGAAAGGGAGGTGGTGGTTTTGGAATAGTGGTAACCACTACCTCCTTCTCCTTCTCTTTTCCTTGTTCTGGAACATCATCAGAACCATCCATCTTCCTAGACTCCATAGGACATTCTTCATCGGGTTCATCATCTACTTCAATCACATCTTCAACTTCATATTTGCCCACAGAAGGGCTAGGTAATATCTTACCACTTCTAGTGGTAATCGCCATACATGAGCCATTAGTACAAGGATTCTAAACCATATCACTAGGTAACGTTCCACTCTTCCTATGGTTCAGCGTTGCGAAGAGTTGGCTCATTTATTGTTCTAGTTGTTTGATTGAAGTGGAGTACGAGTTTACCAACTGACTCATAGAGGATAGATTGGTATTCATGGTAGTCATCCCTGAGTTGGTAGCCTCTACTCACTTTAACAATTTAGCCATTATGTCCTCCATGGACATCTTTTCAGAACTTATTGTAGCAACCTCAGGATTTCAAGAAGGGACATATAACCCACTCTTATCATTATTGATCCTCCAATTTCCTTGATCCTGGTTCTTATAGCCAGCCTTTTCATAATAAGTCCGACCTTGATTTCCTTGGGTATTGCCTCAAAACCCCCCTAATTATTTACATAGTTTGCCTTTTCTTCTAAGTCAGACTCCACTTTTTCCTGCAATCCCAAAGCCTTCACTTTCTCAGATTTACCTGATAGTAAATGCTTGGTTAGTAAGTCTATCTGCATTTTTAGGTGATCTATGTCTTGATCAAGCTCTTGATCTCTTCTGCATTGTTCCATAGTCATACCAATAAAAATAGTAGGGTTTTCTACCATAGAGTCTCTGGTATGCCATGGTCGACTCTGTTTGTTCATTCTCTCTAGCATTTTTGAAGCCTCTGGGAATGTAAGATCAACAAATGAACCTCCAGCAACATTATCTACAATCGGTTTTGTGACAGAGTTAAGAGCCCTGTACAAAGTCTCCATCAAGTGCATATCCATCATGTTGTGGTTCAGACACTGTCTCAGCTTCTTTTTTAATCTCTCCCAGGTTTTATGCAAGGCCTCAGTTGGGAGCTATCTAAAGTTACTAATCTCATCCCTCAACTGTACCCTCTTGGAAGATGGAAAGAACCTTTCTAGGAAAGCTCCTTTCAACTACCTCCAGTTGGTTATAGAATTGGGTGTCAGCTCATTAAGCCACAATGTTGCCTCCCTAAAAAAAGACAACAGAAACAATCTCAAATGGATAGCATTCTGACCCACTCCTGGATTATCAAAAGATTTACAAATGGTGACAAAGTTCACCAGATGCAAGTTCAGATATTCGCCAGGAAAGCCACCAAACAACCCCTTCAGATGAAAGAGTTGAATCATAGTACTCGTAATGTTGAATTTCTCCCTAGGTACTAATGGTGGAGGAATAATTGCACCTGTTGCACCTACTTCAACCATTCCATTGTCATCATTATTGAGGTCATACTGGATCGGCTGGTGATCTTGCCTTCCTCAGAACGGATGGTTCCTGTTAGCATTACGTTGTACTGGTGCAGCTATTTTCTCTACACGCCTTGGGTTACCAGGGTTTAGCAACTCCTCGTCTGCTAAGTCTTCATTCTTAGGATTTGGATGCTGTACTTGTTGACCATCATTCTGCATATTCACCTAAGCTCTAGCTAAGGCTGCTATCCTGTTAGCCTCCTGTTGGTCTGCTATTCTGCCGATTAGTTGCGGTTATGGATTAAATGGTAAAAATGGTTCTCCAAAACGTCTGGTTCTTGGCATACACCACAAAAGTTCTACAGCAAACAAAAACAACAAATAAATGTAAAACTAGGAAAATTGACTAATAGTCAATTAAAGCACACAAACTTTAATTTACAACCGTATTCCCCGACAATGGATCCATTTTTTCTAACACTCAAACTACACCTATTTTACGAGAATGTAAGTGATCGTTGTCAATATATAACACAACTATGTTGGGGTCAAATCCCATAGGGAATATGGTGTGAATTTGAGTTATCTGTGGGTTAATCAACTGATAGTTAGCAGTTTCCTCTGAATGGAGATTTTTTGGAAATTTAGCAAATAATTACCTCTCAATTCAGTAGTTTAAATCAATATGATAACGGAAACCAGAGTTATGTTCACTATGGGTGTTGGGATTTGATAAGCGCTTGTAACAGTTCATGATTCGTCTGGTAGGTAGTAACAACATACTATCCTTGTCGAAGTTATATCTAAATGTTTCTCAACCTATTTAGACATTTAACCACCTAATTCTTTCTAACTTAGGAAATTTATATTTCATAACAGGATGTTATCTGAAGTTAATTAATTTTGTTACAACATTAATTATTAAATGGAAGTTTAATGCTTCCAAGTCCCTGTTGATAATTCACTTCTTACTAGGGTTGATTTCTTATCTCAAGCAAATCGCTAGTAAGCAAAGCCTATTGTTTGCAACCAATAGTCAAAATATAAAATAATGGAATTAACAAGAAGTTTCTACCACCGTTTCAATTTTAAACACTTAGTTACATAACAATCCCAAACCCATAGATCCCACAACTCAGGTCAAGGGAATTTAGCTACTCATAATGTAGAAAGCAACAACGCTAATTGTATTCATAGTTTGATTGATGATAATTTACAGAATGATGAATATCAACAAGTGTTTCTCCTTTTAAATCATAGTAGAAAATCCTAAAATATAAGAAAAAATAATTTCTCCAAAAGTAAACTGTAATGTTACAGAGAAAAGTTGATGAAAATGTGAAGTTCAAGATGCTCAGAAAAATCCTAAATTATGCCTTAAATACTTTAGCCTAATTATTGAAACAAATCACAGATTACAGATCTTTTCTCGCATAGGTGATGACTTAGTGTAATGCCTCATCAGGAGTCTGACAACTTATCAGAAATGTCATCAGCTTCTTATCTAAGTTTGATGATTTCTGCCTTAGGCTGATGAAGACACTCTGATGGCTTATGAGGATTCTGACGACTTATCAGAATTGTCGTTAGGTCCTCTTCCACTTTTATGATTTCTTCCTTGGGATGATGGTATTTCTGACATGATATGGAAAAAATGGTCATCTTATCTTTTGATGACATCTTTAGAGGCCAACACATATAGGCTCAATACTTGGTCACCTCGAGGATATGAGAACATGCATGGAGGACCCATTTTGAGCATGTCAATAAAAAAAACCCGTGTGTGGAAGATTGCGTGGGGGCTTACATTTGATGCAAATTTGAGACTACAAGTTTCGAAGTGTGACCCCATGGTTTTGGAGTATTGAATAAGCACCCTTCATTAAAAGTATTTTGGGGATTGCACATGTTAAAGAAACAACCCATGACCTCCTCTTTCATCAAGGGTATTTTGGTCCATTATACTATGTAATAAGCTAGGTTATATATTGTCTCTTATTAGGTCTTTTGTCTTTAGATTTTGAATGATGAATGTATGAAAAACTTGAAAATCCTCTCTCTTGAGAGTAGAACACCTTAGTGTAGTCTTAGTTAGGGCTTGGAAAAGCCATCCTTAGTATAGGGCTTGAAAAAGCTAATATTGAGCTTTGCTTGAAAACGGTGGTTCTTGAGATGAGTTGATTTCCTTGGCGGTCACCGTAAGAGTGTGGTTTTAATTATTACATTCATTAGGGTTAGTTTTTAAATATACTTGTTTCATAATCTTGTAATAATCTTGGTCTCACTATCTATCCTTTTATTATTTTGCAAATCCGTGTGTTTTTGTGTTTGTCATCTTGTATCCCTTTGTGTTGCATGTTATTCTCACATTTTGTTGACTGTTTTGGCATCTTGGTGGGCTGATTTTTATCATTTGGTATCAAAGCCATCATGTATTTCATTCCCACGAGATCAATCTTGGGTTTGTTCACTCAAAAATAAAAAAATAATTGTTGAAAAGCTAAAAAACTCAAATATAGTAATATGTTCACGTTTTTGTGTTTAGGCCCAAATTTGAAGCCTAGTTTCCTTATGATTTTTGTGTGTTTTGTGTGTTCTAGTGTTAGATCTTTATTTCCTAACATTAGAAGAGGTGTCCAAGGTCGAAAATCTCACAAAAAGAAGTTATTCTACGGGTTTGGTGTCTTGGCCGAAGTGTTGTTGTTGTTTGGCTCAATTTGTGTATAGATTTAGGTGTTGTTTTGATTGTATTTGTTGTTTCTTGTGTTGGTTTTCTTTATCTCTAACACTACTTGAGTCTAACCTACGTTCTTGAGAAAAAAAATTACAAGTTGTTGTGGGAAGAGTGAACGGTTTTGTTGTTGTTGTTGTTAAAGTTATTGTGTTGTGTTGAAGAAGTCTTGTAAAAGGTTGTTGTTTGATCCAAATTCAAATGGAATAGAGTGTGGGCTCTTGTTAGTCTTGAAACAACTTTCAAGACATTACCAAAGAGGAAAAAGAACAAAAGACCTCCCAATAGTCTTCATACCAAAAGGGAGTAAGTTCATTTTTCTAGATAAGCCAAAAGAGGAAAGGGGGACAAAGCCTCTAAATGGTTGTCTTGCCAAAAAGGTGAAAGTTGGTCAAGTTTTGAATTTTGAAAAAAATTACTTAGATTCTTGTTTGTTAACCTACAAAAACCGAAATTCCCTCCATCTTTGTGAAATTTGAAAAACCAAAATTGTGGAACAAAAATTTTCAACTTCAATAATATTTTTTTGTCCATCGACCAATAGTCAAGTGCCACATCATCAATATCTCAAGAACGTTGGAATTTATAGTTTCACTTTTTTGATTCTATTGATTTCCATTTTGTTATTTCTCATACTAATTAGCAAACTAGTAAATATCAACTAGATTGTAGATTAGTTTTTGAGTATGTTTTCTTTCGTGTTAAGTGTTGTGTTTTGTGCTTTTCTTATTTATAAGTCATAGTATTTTCTTTGTCTTAAGTTCGTAAGTAAATTTTTTTTTGCGTCTTGATTTGATCAAACAAGAATCCATTTAGGCCGCCAAGTAGAATTGACATCCTATTGACTACCGGAGTATAACCAACTTTCAGTATTCCCCGCTCCAATTGTGAGAATCACAAAGGTGGGTGTATACGAGTGTTGGTGAGGATCTTTTACTACTAATTTTGTTTGTTCATTGTGTAGGTACAAAGTTGTTATAATGGGAACATGTATTCAATAGCCGGGGATTATTGTGACTACAACATGGGAGACTATGATTGTAGTGAGGGGTTTTATGGCTACGAAGTTGAGGGAGATTGTGGAGGCTATGAAAATAGCCATGATCAAAACTTGGGCAGATTTGAGAGTTACAGTTTTGAGGGGGAAAATGACATGAATGAAGTTCCTAGTTCTTATGGTGAATTTGGAGATGATGTAGGACCTCGTGATGGATCTTATGATGACGTTGGGGCATGTGAGGAGTCTTACACTTCTCACTCTGAACCTAGATTTGGTGTTAGGTATAACCCTTTCATTTGCAAAACTTATGAGCTATGATGAGAGTACACGTGAGGAGTGTGAAAATTCATATTCTCTACCTTGTAGTACTTCTTATCAAGGTCTATATAGTGTTAATAGTTATTCTAGCTCTAGTGGAGGTTGTCCAACGAGAAGAAGATGGTATGCATCTCCAAAATTGAGGGGTACTCGTGCTCTTTACAATATTGATCAGAGAAGAAGTGTACACTCTGGAAAGGTGACCATTTGTGGGATACTGGGCTGCCTCATTATGTTAAATGATAGGTACTATAGTAACTACATCATTCCATCCATGGTTGACTACTTGGGGTTGTTTCGTGAGCCTTTACATGTTCCATACTTCTTGGATGGGTTTAAGGTTACCGAGAGGGTCAAGGTTGTCTTCTCCCAATTTGAATACGATGAGGAGGTGTGGTGCGATATTCTTCTATTGAAATACAGTCATGTATGCTTAGGTGCTGATTGGTTTGCACAACATAGAGTTCCAAATGTGCAAAATTGGCCAAATATTGTAAGAGACCGGTGGGGAAATTACCTCATGACATATATGTTGCCTAAGCCACAAAGAAAAGTGAATACTTACACCAATACTAATGCTTATGAGAGACAAAATATTGAGAGGAGTAAAGGTGTTAAAGGTGGTAATCCGAGAGTGGAAAAAGGAGAGGTCGTGTGGAGCGAAGTGAGGGGATTGGCACCAAACTGAGCTAACATTATTTGTCCTTCTATTTCTAAGGACATTTTTGTAGGTACCGACATAGCAAGTGAAGGAGAGCAATGCCGAAATGAAGTTTCTTCCCAAGCTTGTGGAGGTCCTTCACAACATGGAAAATGAGAGTCGACTCAAGAACTTCAAGGTGAAATAGCTAACTCTTACACTTTTGTGCATGTGAACGATAATTGTGTGGCTAGTAGCCCATTGAGTGTGAGTAGTATCTTACTTAATTGTGAGTTTAATGATTCTTTGCCTTATATTGATGATGTACATGTTGTGAGTGTGGATACACTAATTCATCCTATTGATGACCAAATTGACTCTTCCTATAAGATCAATTTATGTCCACCTAGTGTTGAAGCCTATATGTTAAATGGAAGTACATCGTCTTGTTTAATTGGTGTTGATCAACCTATTTGTGAAAATTGTCCACCACTTAAGTATGTGTGTGATGTAATTAATCAAACTCAAGTGAGTTAAGCATTTGAAAAAGTTGGTCAACAAAAAGGGAGTGAACCACTTAAGTATGTGTGTTCTATTCTTGGGACGATCTTGAGCTTGAAGCCACTTTGAAACTTGATATTGATCTCTTAGAGAGTGAGGAACTTGCTTGTTCCAAATCTGCCCGTGAGTTGGATCATACACTCTTTAGGTATAATGTCTTGTTTGAAAGTGATATAAACACTCCTAATGAGCCTAGTGGTGAAAAAGATGGTATAGCTTACCTTGTAGGCTATAGCCTATATGTTAACCTACTATGGTATGACAACATTCCTCCTAAAGATGAAAATCTCTTCTTGGAAGATGAGAGTACTCTTAAGGGTAAGGAATGTGTAGTCTTGGAAGTTACTCCTTCTTCTACTTTGTGTGACTTTATTGTTGAGAATACTCATGGTGATGATTGGGAAACTAGTAGTGAGTATACACATGAGGGAACCTTAGTAGAAGTTGACCTGAGTGATACTTTTCTCTACTCTCTATTTTCTTTCGATGATATGTATGTTACTGTAGAGAGTATGTCATGTAGTTTGGGTGGAGACCACGGGAAAGGGGAGTGTTTTCTAGACCCGTGTCTATGGCCAGTCTTCCCGTTTGACCCTGGTGACAAATATGGAAATGGTGATATTGGTGCACCCAAATTGCTGCTTGGTCTACATGACAAGCAAAGTGTCACTCTTGGTGAATCCCATAACCAAATCCTTTGTACATCTTTCATTGAGTTTAACATTTCATTCAAAGTATCCTTGGTTATATTGCAAATATGTGCAACCTTGGCATGTTGATATGATTTGTTGTGCAAACCCTAACCCTCATGCCATGAGGAGTTTGTATTTGTTTGTCCTCTCTTCGATTTTGCAAGTTTTGGATTCGAGGTCGAATCCTTTTCAAGAAGGGGAGGATGATATGGGAAAAATGGTCATCTTATACTTTGATGAAATCTTTAGAGGCCAACACATAGAGGCTCAAGACTTGGTCACCTCGAGGATACGAGAACATGCATGGAGGACCCATTTTGAGCATGTCATTAAACAAACCCGTGTATGGAAAATTGCGTGGGGTCTTACATTTGATTCCAATTAGAGACTACAAGTTTTGAAGCGTGACCCCATGGTTTTGGAGCATTGAATAAGAACCCTTAATTAAGGGTATTTCACATTTTAAAGAAACGACCCATGACCTCCCCTTTCATTAAGGGTATTTTGGTCTATTATACTATGTAATAAGATAGGCTATATATAGTCTCTTATTAGGTCTTTTATTTTTAGTTTTTCAATGATGAATGTATGAAACACTTGAAAATCCTCTCTCTTAAGAGTATACCACCTTACTGTAGTCTTAGTTAGGGCTTGGAAAAGCCATCCTTAGTATAGGGCTTAGAAAATCCAATATTGATCTTTGCTTGGAAACGATGGATCTTGAGGTGAGTTGATTTCCTTGGAGGTCACCGTAAGAGTGTGTTTTTTATTATTACATTCATTAGGGTTAGTGTTGAAATACACTTGGTTCTTAATCTTTTAATAATCTTGGTCTCACTATCTATCCTTTCATTATTTTGCAAATCCATGTGTTTTTGTGTTTGTCATCTTGTATCCCTTTGTGTTGCTTGTTATTCTCACATTTTGTGGACTATTTTCGCATGTTGGTGGGCTGTTTTGTATCATGACAGCTTATAAAATACCTGATGGCTTATTAGGGAATGTCGTCACACTTCTTCTCCCACTACCTCACACTGTCTATAGTTGACGATGATTCTTATAACTTATCACAAAGTTGATGACTTATCAGAATTGTCGTCACTTCTTCCAGTTGAATCTCATTCTCTGTCTAAGGCTGACGGCAACTCTGATAGCTTATCATATGGATGACGATTTATCAGATAAGTCTCTAGCTATACTTCCCTCTCTACTTGCTCAGAAATTAATTCTTTTACTTCCATTATTGCTGGTTCTCTTGCATCTTGACTTTTACTGCAATATCAAAGAGAAAACAATCAAAAATGACAAAATTTGCTTAAGACTTTCCAATTATTCTCAGTTAAAAGCCTCAAATGTGTTAGCATCTACTCACACATCATACTATACAAAACTAGCTTGTCCTATATGATATGTCTTATCCAGTATTACAAGCCCATTATTATATTACGTATTTTCTAAAGGTCAGTTATTCCATCAGTAACATTAATGACATAGTTATTCCCTAAAGGTCACTAAAACCTGATGATCACTATAAAGTTCACCAAACAATATTCATTTTCTAAAATAGGCATTCAATAGCAATTATTTTAGATCACTAAGTTATCTATCAACATTCTACTCTAAGGATAGTTACAAGTAGTAATACTAACTAAGAAAGAAAATAATCAAACTAAAATTCACCAAAAGACTATGGTAACCATAGAGATGCTCTTCATTTAACCTAAGCGGGACCTTAAATCCTAAACTAACCAACAAATAAGTATACAACACTTAAAACTTTGGAAAAAGTCAAGGTACATCTCAACTTGCCTTATAAGAAGATCCATAAGCCCAAGCATAATCCAAAGCCTCAATCAAAAGCTTAAATCGCTAGAACCAACACCAGATGCATCCAATCTAATCAAATATACAATCTGCAAGTCAAAAGGAGTTTATCGATACCTATGTCCACTATATTTGTTTTAGGTCGAAAATTTGCTTTGAAATTCATTTTAAAAAATACAAGGGTGGACTATAATTGAAAACCCACACAAAAATGAGTCGAAATCATATCTCAATCAAAGAAAATCCAATTTAGACTTTACCAAACTAAACCCCCCAAAAGTACATTTAAAAATAAGGACTTGAAATTCATATGATGATGAAATCAATTGTAAATCATATGATAAAGATTTAGAAACTTACACAGAAAAGAGATCTCACAAACCCCTTTAAAATTGTGTTAATCCAAGCTCTGGAAGTCCTAAATGTGAGAAATGAGGTTTTGGGGCAGGATTGGGAATACAATTTTGTCCAGGCAGAAATTACCTTTCACGAATTTGATCCAGTGGCTGCGAGCACATAGGTAAACCTTGATTGTGTCCTATATTCATAATCAAGCCTTCGTTAATGCGATGAAGGCCGAGTGAAACTAGACCCACTAAACCCTTTGTGAACGCAGTTGGGATACATCGATTGCGATGAGAAAAAAACTACACTTTGTGAATGTGATCTGACCATCATATTCGCAATGCTAAATATTTTCCTTCTCTGTGAATGCATATTATGCCTGTGATCACGAATAATAACTGGAAGTTGCATCAGAGTAGTAGCATCAACAAGACACTTAGTTCAAAACTCTCCAAACATAACCTTGAAATTCACTTGGGACAACACAGAAATAAACTAATAATTCTACTAGGGATAGTTTAGACATTCTAGACTCAGTGGAAACATCAAATTTTCAAAAAAAGGATCATTTTAAACAAATTAATCCCTAGGACCCCATTGTAGCTAATTTTAACTAGTTTCAAATGGACGATCAAAATGTAAAATAAATGTTTCAAACTTGAATCAATCTCACTACTAACCCAAAATCAACTTTGCAGATCTAATGTAACTGTTAGAATCATTATCCAAGGCTTGGATCATAGAACATTGACCAACATCAAATTTGACTCTATTAAGGGTGTTCAAAACCATAAATTAATTTGAAATATTCTTGAATGCATTAGGAATTATTCCAACCATTCCCATAACTTGTAAATGAGTAAAAAACCATGTGGAAAGTAAAATGGTCAAAACAGTAAAATTTTCTAGATTTTAATACAAGGGTAATTACAGTGTGGATCCACCACTAAGATTCACGTTCGTCCTCAAATGTACAAGCAAGAGAATACCAAACATGTGTAGGATAGAAAATACCCTTAAGAAATATTATGAAAGAACTCCAACATGGAGTCATGACTGTAGAACTACCAGTCTTGCTATAGAACTTGAAATCTATCACATAAGGACTCACTAAGTCACAACACTAGCATCTAAGGACAAATTCTTAATCAAGACAAATTTCTATTTATTGAAAATTTATTTATACCCAAGATTTGAGTCAAACATAGTAAAACGCATAAATATACTCGGCTGAACTAAACTCGACCAAGACACCACAAGGCACTATTTACAACAACAAAACCAAAGAGCGTCCCAAAAGCCAAGAAACCCATAAATCACATAACTACCCACCAAAACACTAATCAGCCTACCTAAGGTGACACTATCAATAAAATATAACTACATCCTATGTCTAAATTTACTAGGCATGAAATCGGTATCAAAAGTACACAAAACATTAAATGTCACATTTAGTATGTTAGATCACTATTCTATGGTTGAATCCTACTGCTTAACCCTTTTAGGAGACCAAGAATCACCATAATACTCTATATACCATAGAAATAAAATCTCTAGATGACACCAAAAACTCAAGACACTCATCACAAGAACACGTGAAATCCTCAATATCAAAAGACATCAAACAACCTAAAGTCCTCAATAATCAGGTAGGATAAAAAATCTTTATAATCCTACACACATAAGCAACCTGTTATAATTGGAAAGATCAACCCTTAAAAAAGGTGCTACAACCACTATATCTCATTGACAGATACTCACACCCCAAATCAAACTCAAGAAATTTATTACTAGACTCTACAATAGCTATTTCTAAACTATACAGACATAAGCTATTGCTAAACCACCTTTGGCTATTTCTTAATAGAGTGTACCAGTCGTGGGGTAGTTGTTACAGCAACTCAGTATATTTCACCAATTAAAGAAATATCACCCCCAGCTAAAGGTGGTATGCATGGTTTTCAGGGTTATCCCTAGGGTGCTCAAGGAGGTTCTTAGGTAGGTAAGAGAAGAGTTTAATTAGGATCCTGGCTAGGTGGCATGCATGGTCAATTATATGTCACACTTGCTACACCCGAGGTAGAGTCTTTGGATGCTATTATTATAGGTATGATTTCCTATTACATCATTCAACTTTTTCTTTATTTGATCTAAGATCCACTTATTCTTATCAATCTACTTATGATTTCTCGTATTTAGAGTTATCTTAGAATTTATTATTTGTGTCATTATATGTATCTACACCTGTAGGTGATTCTTTAGTTGTGGATTAGGATTATATTAAGTGTTGTGACTATTTGAGAGTTTGATACATGGGCTAATCTTATTGTGCTATTTATGGTGGCTTTTAATGTAATTCTGGGCATAGAATAGTTATCCCCCTATCGTGCGGTCTTGGATTATTTTGACAAGACCATTACCTTAGCCATGATTGGCATACCCCTGATTATTAGCAGAGATCAATTATACATAATCCAATGTGTATTATTTCTTATATTAGGGCTAGGATACTTATATCAAGTGGTTTTAAGTCTTGACTCACTTATATTCGTGATGTTGGTATGGAGAGTCCACTATTTGACTCAGTTCTTATAGTCTGTAAGTTTACTAATAATTTTCTTATCGATCTCTAGTCTTCTTCTTAAGCATGATATTAAGTTTATTATTGATCTTGAGTCGGTCATGCAACCCATTTCTTTGGCACCTTATTGTATCACTCTTGCCTAGCTTAAGGAGCTAAGTTCTTAGCTTCAAGATCTTTTGGATAAGGGTTTCAGCATATTGAATGTGTCACTTTGGGGTAGTTTTGTCATGTTCGTCAAAAATAAAAATGGTTCCTTGCGAATGTGTATTGACTATAGGCAACTTAATAAAGTGATGGTGAAGAACTGGTATCCTATGCCATATATTAATGACTTATTTGATCACTTTCAAGGAGCAATGGTGCTATGTAAGATTGACTTGAGGTCTAATTACCATCAGTTGAGAATTTAGGCTGAGAATATCCCAAAGACAACCTTCAGGACTCGTTATGGTCATTATGAGTTACTGGTGATGTCTTTTGGGTAGTCTAATTCCCCAATCGTATTTATGGATTTGATGAACCGTGTGTTCAGTCCTTATCTGGATTTGTTTTGTGATTGTGGATTGTATTCATCGATTACAAGCTGGTGTATTCAAGGAGTGGGGATGAACATATGGAGCATTTGAAGATTATGCTTTAGACTTTGAGAGATCATAGGCTTCATTCCAAATTCTCAAAGTATGAGTTCTGGCTCTATTCTGTGACATTCCTAGGATATGTCGTATTTTAGGATGGGATTATTGTGGATCTATTAAAGATTAAGGTTATTCATGATTGGTCCAGGCCCACATCTACATCTTTAGTTCATAGATTCATTAGCTTTGTTGGTTTCTATAGGCAATTTGTTGAGGGTTTTGCTACTATTACAGCGCTAATGAAAAGATTGACCTAGAAGGAAGTTCTTTTCTATTGGTTTTAAGAGTGTGAGTTGAGCTTTTGAAAGCTCAAGGAATTTCGCACTTCATCTCCTATATTAGCTCTTCTTATTGAGGGTGAGTAATTCACCATATGGTGATGCCTGTGGTGTTAGTTTGGGTTGTGTTTTGATGTAGAATGGCTACGTTATTGCTTATATATCGAAATAGCTGAAGGTGCATAAGTGCAACTACCCTGCTCATGATTTGGAGTTGGCAGCAGTAGTCTTGACGCTTAATGTTGAAGGTATTTTCTTTGTGGTGTGCATTGTGAAATCTACATGAATCATCATAGTCTTAAATATCTTATGACCTAGAGAGAGCTTCATTCTAAGTAGTATACATGGATGGAGTTTCTTAAAGATTATGATATTTTATCTTATACCATCTGGTCAAAGTGAATGTAATAGCAAACCCCTTAAGCTAGAAGGTGGTAAGTATGGGTAACTTGGCTTCTATCTCAGTTTCTCAGAGGTCATCAGTATGGGACATCCAGTCCTTATTAGCATAAAGGTGCGCCTTGATATTTTTGACACCAGGAGGATTCTTGCTAGTGTTGAGGTGAGTTCAACCTTATTTGAGAAGATTCAAAGTCATCAGTTTGAGGATATGAGGCTATGTGCCATCCATAATTAGGTGTTGAGTGGTGTGTGCAAAAGGGCTACCAAAAATTCTAAGGGTATTATAAGATATAATGGTTGTATCTATGTTTTAAGATTGGTGACTTGATTCAATTAACATTGTGTAAGGCTCATAGCTCCAGATATTCTTGTCACCCTAGCACAACTAAAATGTATAGAGATTTAAGACAGCACTATTAGTGGAGTGGCATGAAAAGAGATGTAGCAGATATTTCCTATGTTGTTGGTAGATGAAGGGAAAACATTAATGACCCGGTGACTTAATTTAGACCATTCTTGAGTGGAAGTGGGAGGAAATTACCATGTACTTTGTGAGTGGTTTGCCTCACACCTTATGTGGTTTCAATGCTATTTGGGTTATTATGGATCGATTGACTAAATCAGCATATTTTATTCCTATTAAGATATCCTTTAATGCAGATAGGTTAGCTCGTATATGTAAGTTAGTCTGCTTGCATGGTGTGCCTATATCTATTATTTTATATCAGCTTCAGTATTTACTTCTAACTTTTAGATAGCTTTTCGAGAAGAGTTAGGTACTTAGATGGATCTTAGCACAGCCTTCCACTCTCAGATCGATGGGAAATTAGAGAGGACTATTCAGAATCTTGAGAATATACTCTAAGCCTATGTTATGGATTTTGGATGTTAGTGGGAGCAACACTTAGTTTTGGTGAAGTTCGTATATAGTAACAGCCATTATTCAGGTATTGACATGGAACCATTCAAGGCATTTTATTATAAGCACTGTTGTTCCCTGATTGGTTGGTTTTAAATCTCTAATATTAGACCCCGTGGTACTGACTTACTTTGTGAGTTTTGGATTCAGTCAAGGTGATTCAGGATATGTTGAGGGCAACTTAGAGTAGGCAAAGGCTTGTACAAATCATAGACTTCATGCCTTGAGATTTGGAGTTGGAGATCGGGTATTTCTCTAAGTATCGCCTATGAAAGTGTGATGAGGTTTGAGAGGACAGGCAAGCTTAGTCCCAGATATATTAAACCTTTTAATATCCTTTGCATACTTGGATAGGTGGCTAATGAGTTAGCCTTGCCCCTAAATTTTGCTGTTGTTTATCTGTCTTTCCATGTTTCTATGTTTCGATGGTACATTCTCGATGAGTCTCATCATGCTTTGTTGGGACTCAATTTAGTTGGATGAGAGATTGACATTTGTGGAGGAGTCGGTGTTTATATTAGTTAGGGATGTTAGGCGGTTGCAATTTAGAGAGGTTCTAGTGGTAAGGTTCAGTGGGGACACCGCCCAGTAGATGATTCAACTTGGGAGATCAGTAGAAAAATGCAGGCCTAGTATCCTGAACTGTTTGAGCCTTCAAGTACATCTGAAACCTTTACTTTTAAGGGAAAAAGTTCTTTTAGTAGTGGATGTTATACCCTCCAGGTCATTTTCTTTATTTCTATGTATTTTTACTATTTAGCGCTTTTCCATAGCTGCCCCAAGTCATTTATGACATAATGGAGCTGATAGTTCAGTTAGCGGGGAGTTCATTTGGTCTTTAGAGCCAATTTCCTGTTTGGACTCTTTATTAGTAAGAATCGGATATCTGGCAAAAACTTTAGTCAAACAACCTCGTATGTCAATTCTGACCATTCCATCAACTTCAAAACATCAATTTTAGGCTGGGGGACCTTTGGTTTGGTCTCAAGGCTTCCTGACTCATTTCGACCTATTGGCTAAAAACTGATAAAAGTAGCCCATAGGTGTAGGCCTATTTTTCATATAAACAACCTCAGATGGAAATTTTAACTTCGCCATTAAGTCTAGAATGTTGAATTTGATAGGGTAAAATAGTTTTTTCCATTCATGGGATTTCGAATGAATTTCAAGGGGTTAAATAGAGACTTGAAATTTTCCAAGTCCCCAACTTATGCACCGCACAGCTGGTGCATCCACTAAAGAGGCAGTTGGGTAACTTTCACGAAGGCTGCTTAAGCTTGTGGGATGCTAAAGTGGATCCTAGTATGCTTAAGAAAAGCCCTCTTAAGTGGGTGTTGGCCCTCTTAAGTGGAGCGTGTAGAGTAGTAGGTACTGTTTAAGAGATCAAGTGTTTGCTTAAGATGCACCTGGGGGCATTAAATCCCCTACAAAACTCTATTTTCTCCCCATTTTCACACAAATCCAAGATCTTAGAGCTCTAGGGAGTGTGGAAAATTGTGGAAGCATTTATTAGGAGATATTGGGATGTTTGGATGCTTCGATTTCTAATTTCTTGTTCAAAATCCTTGTAAGTTTCCATTAATTTCATGGTTAATTTATCAATTTATTTCTAAAATCCCTAGATTATTGTTTGGTCAATTTTAGCATCATTTAAGCTTGGAATTTACCCATTATTGAGGAGAAATGTTCCTTGAGAATAGAGAAATACATTGATGATTTCAAAAGTGTATTCTACAAGCGAGCCCACATGAAGTTTTTACGTGATTTTGGATCTGAAGCATAATAATACAATATGGATATAGTTGTTCTCATATAGAAGAGTAGATTTCCATTTTGATATTGTGGCATTGTGCTGAAGCTCCTCGAAAGGGGAAATCTTTGATCTAACGAATTTCACTAGGCTTTCATCGGTGTCCAGGTTGGCTAGATTTACCTTTCTTGTTGATTGGCTAATTGTAGTATATTTATGATAATGTGTTGGATTTGGGTTGGTAATTAGGATTTGGAGTTACATTTAGCGTGAGTTGGATAAGTTAGCCTATTGAGGAATCGTAAAATAGGTTTAATGGTCTTAATTATTCTTTCTTTAGGTAGAATTGCTACCTTAGGACTAAAATATGGTTTATTTAATATCTCATAGTAAAATTGAATACCTTAGCCTAGTTCGGGAAAGACTTTTCCTTAGAATTAATTTCAAGGATAAGAAGTGGGCCCCTTCGATCCACCTTAGGTCAAAGACTACTATTAGCTACTATTAGGATTAACGGGTGTGATAAATTATCTAAACTATATTCTAGAGTTTGAAAATGTTTAAATTTATGGTGCTTTATTGGATATTTGTATTTAGCGAAGGCAATTTATGACTTTAAGACTTATTCGATTCCAGCACTAATTATGATATGAGTTCCAATTTAAGTCCAGCAAATGATGATATGAGCTTTGATTCAAGATTGGCAAATAATGATATGATTTTTGTTTCAAGTCTGGTAGATGATTATATGAGCTCCGATTAAAGTCCGGCATTGAGAGGTTATTTATGTCATTTATGGAACCAATTCGAGTTTGGTGTTTACGGTATAGAATGAGTATCGGTTATGGTTTTGAGATATGGTTAATTGGTCTAATTATGGACATTACTTCTCTTTGATTTCACCCTCCAGGCTTATGGGAGCTCACGTTGGGCTATTTACTTAATAACATTTTCTAGCTTATAGGGGTCAGTTTGTAGTGACAACTATGTTTTCATTAATATTATTTGTTTTGGATATTTATTTACAGTATTTGGAGCATTAGTCCATATTTTCCCTCTTACCTTGACTTAGCATTATTTATCTCACATATTATTATATTTATATAATAATTTAGCTTAGGCGACCAATGATGCCTACTGAGTACTCGTGGCTTTGGTACTCGTACTACTCTTTTGTATTTTTTTGGTCCAAATTCGATTACTAGTGGCCGTCATTGATGCCAATATTTTTGTTGACCCAGAGTTGATCTTTTTTCCTTTTTTTATTTCTTTTTAGTCTTTCTATTTTTGAGACTGATGTATATTTGACTATGATAATAATCATATTCTTTTGGTGTAGTGGCTTTTGTACCGATACTAATAGATCGTGGAATGTTATTATTTTTCTTATTTATTTTTTGTATTTTAATTATTACATGGTTTATTAATTGTAAGTCTTTTACTCATAATTTTTTTTTGGTATTTATGCCATTTTCCACCAAATTAGCCCATTGTTATAGCTTCGGGCTATGGTTTTGCTAACCTATTGGTGGGATAAAGTAGGTTCCATTATGACTCAGAATTTTGATCATGACAGAGGTGCGATGGGGACTTCCAGATTCGAGAAGATAGGTTTCAGAGCCAAATAATAGATAGGATAGATGCAGTCCAGGCACCTGATTTGTTGAAAACTCAAACAGACTTGATCAAGTTAAGGAAATTGGTCATGGTATTGACTGAGAATTGAATGTTGCACCTCTTCCACCACCACCTATGTTCTTACTAGTAGATTATATGGTAGATGTGGACTCCCTAGTTCTTGATTTTTATACTTCTGCCAAGATATTAATAATACAAATATTGAGGAGGGAGAGGTGACTTTCACCCTCAAAAGAGGAAAAAGGAGATAAGGTTGGGAAGGAAGGACATAGAAGATCTGATAAGATGAAGAGGTAGAGAAGAAAGGAGAAAGAAGCTGGACAGACCTCCACGATAACTATTTTGGATAGTGATGTGATACCACTTACCAAAAGGTGGGTGTGACAGTTGGTGGGGGTACAGAGGTTGCCCCTTATACTTTTAGTGCACCGGCCACCATCGGTGTCAACTTATCTATGAGTGCCTTAGATACATTCAAGGATACCAGAGTTAGAAGTAGGTTGGAGACCCACATAAGTCCCCACGAGATCAGAGTTCCACCGATGCCTAAAGAGCCACAGGTATGTCCCTTACCCTAGTTTAACATTTCTACGATATCATGCAATGAGGACATTGTATGATTTTCAAGTTGGGGGTAAGGGTGTACCACAACTGAGGGTTCTATTGTTATATTTCTTTTTTGTCAGTTACACTATCACAGTTAAAACCAACATGTTTAGGTATTTCAGTGTTTCATTGTTGATTTGTTTTTTTGTTTGTGCGGTGTAACTTAGAGTAAATTAAGAAAGTTCGGTGCAGTTAATTTTAAGAAAGCATGGGAACCTATCTTATAATATGTTTAAAATGATACCCCTCCTAAATTTTTGAGATAGAGTGTTTGCTTGTGCGTGTTATAATCAATGTTAGAACCTAGACATGGCAATAGAATTAATAATAGGATAAGCTGCTAGATATGGCATAAACTGAATAAGGTAGTTATTTAGATAAAATCCCTAAGCCATGAGTGAGTAAGGTTTGTGCTTAGTCGGTATGTGTGTGCAATCTATAACTTTCCCATTTCGTCTAACTAAAAGTTATAGAATAGGAGGTCAGGAAAGGATCTAGCAATTTTTGAAAAAGAGATCATTTCTCCCTTGAACCTAAATTTTGAGCCTAAAGAAGCATTTTCTTTGAACTACCTGATTCACCTTACCAACTCTTTACAATGAACCTTCTTTGGCCCTGGTCCCTCCTTGGAGACTATGTACCTCAACTTAGGAAAATCACCTACGTTGAAGGTTGTTACTATGGGTATGATGAATTTGTAATAAAAGGAAATGAAATTAGGGTGCAGAAAGAAAAAGAAAGAAAAGAAAAAAGAAAAAAAGAAAAGGTGTTGTGAAAATAGAAATGCACACAAGGTCCAAAAGGAAATAAAATGTGTGAAAAAGAGAGAGGAATAAGGAAAACTAGGAAAGTGGAGCCAAATGTATTGTAGTACCAAAGAGGATTAAGAAAATTTGACCAAATGTATCATACACATCTTCAAGCCTATATTACAAGCTAAAGAAAGACCTATAGTGATCCTAACTTGCTTTTCTGAAAGCTTAAGCATAGAAAATAAACACAAGTCTCTGGCATCAAAATACACAAAACATGACTTCTTTGTGAGAGCGAGAGATTTGATTCAGTTCTAGTACTAGATTCCATTGTATATACTTAGTGATTGGATACTCTTTAGATGTGAAGTCATAGGGGTTGGAGTTTAGTTATTGCTTTATTTGGGTAGTGTATTGGTCAATAGGTTAGGTTGACTATTCATAATGTAATTCCATGTCTTTATTCCATTATGTTAGAAGTACTTGTCTTGCTAGAAGTACATGTCTTGCATATACACTGCATTGGTCATTTGCGATAAGAATGGAGGGTGTTGATTATACTTATGACGGATACATGTATGATATTTGTAAAAATGAATTCCACAGTGATCTTAATTATGCTCTGAGTTAAGCATCTTGTTGATTTTAATGTTTTGTTTGCCTGTGGACATGTAAACATTTTAAGTTGAGTGTGTTGATGTGTTGTGAACTTATGACACTTAAGATGCTTAAAACAAGGAATATTTGTAAGTATAAGGTCATTTTTATAGGTTTGATGTTTTTTCTGGTGTTTGCAGGACTTGGGGACTTATTAAAGAAAATTTGTTAAAGAATGGACAAAAAGGGGCATCATACGAAAGGAATAATGATCGTGAGATCAGACTACCATTGTACCAAGAGAAACTTGACTCCTGAGCCCTTTGAAGGACACTTGTTGAAACCCCAGCCTCCAATCTTCAAGAGTGAGTTTGAGAGAGTATTTTGAAGTGTTTCTATGTTTCAAAGTGTTATGAGGGTCCACCATGGGTTATATAATATGGGGAAATAAGGGTAGAGATGGGAAATGTCTGAACTACTGATGTTCTATCTTTTGACGAAACATTTTACATATTTTTCAAGGGATAATTGTATGTTTTCAAGCAACTATTACCATATTTGATATTGGATTTTAGTGTTTTCAGGTCAAGGATTTAATTAAAGAAGAGACTTGGAAATTTAGCAAAAAAAAGTCTCTGACGATCAAATTGGCGGACTGTTAGCCAAGTGATGGACCACCAGAGTGACCATCAAGGTTGAACAGAATAGATCAAGTGGATGACTATTGTGATGGTACAAGTTATGGACCATCGGACCTCTGATGAGCCATCAACTTGGCCGTCAAGTTGAAACAATGAATAAGCGATGGTCTACGCAATGGACCATCAGGCCATTAATGGCCCGTCAACATGACTATCACCCCTTAAGCAGAAAGTAGCAGCTTGGGACCATCAGCGATGGTTTATGTTATGGACCATCAGGATATCGACGGACCATCAACATGACCATTAACTTCGATGCGACTTTAATAAGTTCAAATTTTAAATCCCTAGTACCTAGGAACATATAAATACCCAGTTTAGATTTTATTTATGTATCTTTTATCATATTTCAATCCTGGAAAACCTATTGTAACACATTATTCTCTGAGATTCAAGCTACTATTGTGGATCTAGCTATTTTATTCATTTTTCACTAAAGATTCAAGAACAATTTATGTAACTTTTGTAAGTAATTTACTAAATTTTTTTATGAAGAACATAATGACTTTTTCTTCTATTGAGATGTGTGGCTAAGATCCCATAACTAGGGTTATGGGAGCCTTTAAGTGAATAGCTGATTGGGGTTGTGAAAACACTTAATTTCCATACATAATTGAGATTATATGACCTTTCTTAATTGCAAACTTAAAGATCAAGACCAAGAACATCACTTGTTTGATTAGAAAAGTGTGGGAAAAGAAGAGGTTTAAATGTAATGTAAAGACTTTAACCTTTGGGTTATGGGTTGAAGCCTTAATAAAAATTAACCAACATGAGATACTAGTTGAATAAACCACCATATTATTTAGGTTCATGAGAATTAAAGGGTAAACTATATATTTAGGTTGAGAAACAAATAGGTAAACTTTAGAATTCAACAACTCTTACAATTGAAGTTATAAATTGGAAATTTAAGGTAACTCACAACCCCGACTGCTTTAACATCTTGGTGAACATTACTCTAGTTTGTATACTCTCATTGAATGAACACTTGAAATAAAAATCACTAGTTGGAACACTATTTGACACAAACATTTGGAGATTGTTACTTAGTTAAAAAACCCTTTTATCCGAAACCTTCGATCAGTAGTCTGTTAACAACTATAGCACTTAGTTTGCACAGTATTCCCTGTGGGATTCGACCCCAACCTAGTTAGGTTATATATTTGGCAGTGACTTCTAACACTTTCTAATGAGAGTTGTAATTTAGGCGTATTAAATTTTGGCACCGTTGTCGGAGAAAACAGTTGTCAAATATGTTTGTGATTGTTAATTGACCTTTGATCAAGTTTCCTAAATTTTACTTTTATTTGTTGTTTTTGGTTTATTACAGGCTCAATGTTGTTTATTCCATGCACCAGAAGTTCAAGAGAACCATTATTACCCTTCAATCCTGAACGACATCTAATCGACAGAATGAAAGAGCAATAACAAGATGAGAGACTAGTTGCCTTGGCTAGAGCACAAGTTAATCAACTGAATGATTGTCAACCAGCCCGTGTACCTAATACTAATGAAAAAGGTTTAGGGGATGTTGATTTGATCAACACAACAAATAGGAGGTGTGTTGAGAACGTAGTTGTGCCAGTGAATAGAAACTGGGCAGCTAGAGGAAGAGCAAACCGACAACCTTCTATGAAGTTTTAACCTGATTAGGAAGATAACAAAGACTTAGATAAGGCTAGTGCAACCAAAGCTATTATTTTTCATGACCCGAAACAGGGCCCTGGCCATGACAGACATCCCAAACCATGAAGGCTCGAGAGCCCTTCTAACTTGTAATCATATACACCATTCATATATAAAGAGAAAATGCGGAAATAAAATTTGCTACAGAAACATGGTTATAATCTAAATTTAGTTTAACAATGAGGAATAAAATCAAATATCAACTAAAGATCGTCTGAAACCATTTGTGAAATCACTACTATATGATCAAATAACAACTGTCTGAAAACTGGGACAAGGTCCCCAGTAGACCGAAACTATAATAAATAATAATTATCTGAAAGAAAATAGGCCTTCTGAAATATAAATGACTCACCAACTGGTACTCTTCACTCCTATCTAACAAAATCTACTGCTTATTAGGACCCCTAGATTGTACCTCAGAACCTGGAGGGATAGGGGTTAATACTGATGTACTGGTACGCAGAGCAATCCAAAATATCTTTCATATAAATAAAATAGTTGAGAGCTATTCATAAATGTCATGAAAAATATAATTTTCAAAACACATGTGCATTCTTGAAAAAACATAAAAAAACCTTTCTGTCAAAAGCAGTTTCTGATCTTTGTTTTACTTCAGAGTTAGGTGGCACTCCCCTACAAGTTTGATATTCAACGGGCTATATGGAATCCACCATTGACTCAGTGGGTAAGCCTCCAACCCAAGTGTGCCATAAGGGTTGGAGTGTCTGAGTCTGATACGCCACAGGGCACTAGGCTAGCATATAATAATATACCCGGATCGAAAAATCATGATTTTGGGCAATGAGTTGTCTGAACTCATGCCTTCTTTGGGGAAGCACCTAAGATCACTTTATGCCCAATTTTATCCTGTTATGAATCATGCATTATTCTTGTATAATCATCTAAAAAATCTGACTACAAACATGCATTCAATTCTGTTATGAATTACCATGGAATTATTTTGATTGGTGTCGTCACACCAAGACTTGCAAGTCCTATTTCTGAGCCATAATGCATCATGCATGATTCATTCATTAAAACATAGTTCAGACCACCCAAACATGCAATTTAACAAAGGGAATTCATGTTTCGAAAACTTAAGTCAAAACTATGCAAAATTTCCATTCTTTCAATAAACAAGTGGTGGTCATGTAATCTTTAACTAACCATGCAAACCTTCTCATTATATAATTATGTTCAACATTCATCAACATAAACAACCCTCTCTCTTTTGAAATCAAAATCATAATACAAATAAAGCATTATTCAATACATTTCATAACATGCTTTTCAAGATGATATCTAACGAATTCATACTATATCATAAATAAATGAAAATAATAACAAGAGAGAGATTTTTTATGAATCATACTCTCAATTCAATCATCAACCTTAAAACACATGCTTACAATATATATATATAACTTAAAATCAATTCGGGGAAAAGCCTAAAGTCCAAAACAATACCATCAATGCTTCTAAAGCATTAATATATTCATAAATCTGAAAAACCCTTTCTTAAAATCAAGATTTCCATACCAATGAGATTTTAGAAAAACCTCACATACCTTAAATTATAATCTTTTGAATGAACTCTAGCTTTTGGAATGCTATATGTACGATTGATGGGTGCCTCTTGTAGACCTTGCAATGGGGATTCCGAATCTTGAAGAATTAAGGAAAAACCATGGTTAAATCTTAAGATATTTGATTTTTTAGTTTGAAACCCTAGGGTAAGTTCTTGATGAATTTGAGAGAAATGAATCATATTTTAGTGTTTTGGGAGTTTAATCCCATGTTATACCTGGATAAGGGATGGAAGGTACCCGTTTATCCCTTAAATATGCGGAAACAAAACCTGAAATTTTCATGCGTGTGATAGGGCGTGCGTCACACACTTATTGCGTAATGCTACTATCTCCGTCAGTAAAATAGCCACAACGTTTTTCTTGGGTATCATATTTAGGAAAAATTGGTATCGTTTGAAAGATAATTTGAAGAACTTTCATTTAATATATAGTAGGCCCTCTAATTCATTATATACTAAGAGTTATGGTCGATTAAATTGACCGAAGTTTTGACGCTCACTCAAACTCGAATGATAGGAAAGCTTTCAACTCGTCCTTGAGTTAGGGTACCCTTATGATCTCAGTTCATGCTTAATTAGTTTCACACACTCCATAATTGATTAACTTATAATATTTGCATAGGATTTATCGCTTTTGGATTATCTATGAATAGAAATAACTATTTTTATTCCAGCCCAAAAATGCGGGGTGTTACATTATTCCACCACTATTGGCACCATGGGTGAAGTTCAACATAATAAGTACCATGATAAAAATACTTAATCTCAAGAGGTTGTTTGGATGACTTCTAAGAGATGACCCAAATATGCACTTCGTGAATTTCATCAACATTTGCAAATCCTTTGACAACCTTGGTGTTGGACAGAATACAATTAATCTTTTGTTATTCCCATTGTCTTTGTCTAGGGAGGCAACAATGTGGTTAAATATGTTGGCCCCCGATTCTATAACAAACTGAAGACAATTGAAAGGAGCTTTCCTAAAAAGGTTCTTTTTGCCCTCTAGGATGTTACAGCTGATGGACGAGATTAGCAACTTTAGATAATTACCAAATGAGGCACTACATGACACTTGGATGTGATTCAAAAAAAATTGACATAGTGCCCCAAGCACAAGATGAAGAATGAGAATTTGATGGAGACTTTCTATAGAGCTTTAAATTCCATCACTAAAACAACCGTGGACAATGCTGCAGGAGGAGCATTCATGGAGCTTACTTTCACTGAGGCTGGAGATATGTTGTTGTGGTTGACTAAGACAAATAGAGCTTGGCATACTAGGAATTTTGTAGTAGAAAGCACTATAATATTTAGTGGTATATCTGCAGAGCAACACCAGAAGAAAGATAAACGTGACCAAGATAAGGCATACATGAAAACCCAAATGGATCTGCTAACTAAACATCTGTTATCTAGGAAGACTAAGAAGGTAAAAGATGTTGGGTCACAAAGTAGAGCTGATTCTAATTCTGAGGAGGCTAGCTATCTAAATAATCAAGGGGGTTTCCAAGGAAATAGCCAGGGGAACCAAGGTTAGAACTATTACAACAAAGTTGGTTACAAAGATAGGGACCTAGGGAGTTTGAAGAATAAGAATGACATGAGTGGACTATATGTACATTTTGGACATCGTGATAATGCTGCTACTAGTTTAGGAAAGATATCCATGGAGGACATGATGGAGAAGATTTTAAAAGGGTTTGAAGCAACCAATTCGGGTGTAATAATGATGAAGAGTGACTTATCCTCATTAAGTCAGCTAGTTAATTCACATTCAACTTCTATCAAATATTTAGAGAAGCAAATGAGCAAACTCTTAGTTGTATTTAATCAGAGAAAGAGTAGTACATTGCTGAGTGATATGGTGCAAAATCCTTGGAGTAATGGTTCTTGCATGGTAGTTACCACTCGGAGTGGTAAAGTATTATTGGGTCCTTCCGTGGGCAAAGTTGTTATTAATAATGTGATTGAAGAAGAAGCAGAAGATGATAAAAATTCTCCAGTGGTGTCTGAGAAGATAGATGGTAATGAGAGTCCATCTAACCATAAGTAGGTTGATGAGTTAGAAAAACAAAAGAGAAAAGACAAGGAAGAAGTGGTTACTACTCTTCCAAGAACATCGTTTCCCTTCCCCCATAGATTAAAACAAGGCTTATGAAACAAATTTCAACAAATTTATGGCAATGCTGAAGCAGCTGACGGTAAATGTGCCTTTAGTGAAGGCATTATAGAAGATGCCCAAATACGATAAGTTTATGAAGGACCTTGTGAAGAAGAAGAGAATAGTTAGCTACAAATGGGTGGATATTCTTCACCATTATGACACCATTTCAACAAGATCCTTGGTACAAAAGAAAGTAGATCTGGGAGCGTTCATGATCCCTTATACTATTGGGTCACTTGACTTTGCTAAGGGCTTATGTGATCTCAAAGCAAGAATTAACCCGATGCCACTTGCTGTTTATATGATGTTGGGTTTGGGGGGTCCTACACCCATAAATATGCGACTAGTGATGGTAGACAGGTCATTGAAGAGGCCAGTGGGGATATTGTATGATGTTATAGTAAAGGTAGCTAGCTTTATATTTCCTACGAATTTTGTTATTCAGGATTGCGAGGTGGACTTTGAGGTACCCACAATCTTTGGCAGACCTTTCCTCATAATTGGGAGTAAGCTTATTGATTTACGAGCTGATAATATACTTTTCAAACTCAATAATGAGGTAGTTTGGTTTAATGTATGCCAATCTATGAAGCAACACAAAGAAATGAGTGTATTATCCATTATTGATGTTTATTATGAGGATGAGCGATAGGTGCCGATAGAGGAAAAAATTATTGGTGAAACTCTGGCTGTGGTTTTGATAAACTTAGATAGCAAATGCATTGAAGAATAAGAAAAGATAGTTTGTGCCCTGATAGTAATGGGATCATAAAATTAGATAGCGAATGCATTGAAAAATAAGAAAAGATAGTTTATGCCCTGACAGTAATGGGATCATACTCATATGCTACCAAAAAGCTAGATTTAGAACTCAAAAATCACCTAACACCACCGGCTAAGCCATCTATTGAAAATCCACCAGTGTTGGAGTTGAAGGAGTTGCCAGGACATCTACGGTATATGTTTGTTGGTAGTATAAACACTTTACCTATGATTATTAAAGCAGATTTAGGAGAGCATCAGGTTGAGGCACTTATCTCTGTGCTTAGGAGATATAAAAGAACTATAGGTTAGACTATTGCCGATATTATTGGTATTTCTCCAGGTATTTGCACTCAAAAGATTCTACTTAAGAAAGATTGTACACCAACCATTAAGTACCAACGTCGCATTAATCCACCGACGCAAGAAGTGGCTAAGAAGGAGATCATTAAATGGATTGATGCAGGAGTTATATACCCCATCCCTAATTATAAAAGGTAAGACCCATCCAATGTGTGCCCAAATAGGGGGTACGAGTGTAGTGGCGAATGAGAAAAATGAGTTAATTCTACTCAGGCCTGTGATAGGATGGAGAGTATGCATAGACTATCGTAAGATCAACTCATGGACTCTTAAGGACCACTTCCCAATGACTTTTATGGATCAAATGCTTGATCGGTTGGCGGAAAGAGGTTGATATTGTTTCTTGGATGGTTATTTGGGATACAACTAGATTTCTATTGCTCCAGAGGATCAGGAGAAGAAGACGTTCACTTGCCCATATGGTAATTTTGCTTGAAAGTAGATGCCACTTGGTTTATGTAATACACCCACCACTTTCCAATGGTGCATGATGCTTATATTCTTCGACATGATGAAGGACAACTTGGAGGTGTTTATGGATGACTTTTCAGTGGTAGGTGCTTCTTTTGAGCTATGTCTGGTAAATCTGAGTGGAGTGTTGCAAGATATGAGGAGTTCAACTTAGTGCTAAATTTGGAGAAATGCCACTTCATGGTGAAGGAAGGAATTGTTCTTAGTCAGAAAATTTAAGCCAAGGGAATCAAAGTCGATGGGGCAAAGGTTGAGGTTATTGAGAAACTACCTCCTCTAATTCAGCAAAGGGAGTTTGTAGTTTTCTTTGTCATTCAGGGTTCTATTACTGATTTATAAAGGACTTCTCCAAAATTGCAAACCCACTTTGCAAGCTTTTGGAGAAGGAGGCCAAGTAAATATTTGATGATGATTGTAAGAAGGCATTTGAATGCCTTAAGGAGAAATTACTTACTGCCCTAATAATTGTTGTACTAGATTGGTCAATGCCATTCAAAATTATGTGCAATAAAAAAAGGGTGACGCTTGGGGCTGTGCTTTGTCAAAACAAGGAAAACCTACTTCATCCCATTTATTATGCAAGCAAGGCATTGAATGAGGCTCAGAAGAATTACATTGTGACTAAGATGGAACTTCTCGTAGTGGTTTATGAATTTGAGAAGTTTCGTGCTTATTTATTAGGGATAAAGGTGGCAGTGCATACAGACCATGCTGCTTTGAGATATTTAATAGCAAAGTAGGATGCTAAGCTAAGGCTAATTAGATGGGTGTTGCTTCTTCAAGAGTTTGACTTTGAAGTCAAAGATCAGAAAGGATGTAAGAATCAAGTTACAGATCACCTATCAATACTTGAGGGAGATCAAGAAGTTGAGGATGATTTTGAAACTGATGATACATTTTCAAATGAGAAAATCCTGGCTACTGCGCTTAAAAGAGCACGTTGGTATGCAAACTTTACAAATTATTTCGTAAGTAAAATTATCACGGAGAATATTTCTTTTCACCTAAGCAAGAAGTTCCTCCATGATGTTACACACTAATTTTGGGATGACCTACATATATTTTGGTGGTGTACGGATAATATTATCAGGCGGTGTATCCTAAAGGTGGACATGTTGAGTATCCTGGAATCTTGTCATCCTTATCCGGTCGGGGGTCACCTTGCAAGTGACCGTACTATGAGAAAAGTGTTGTAGAGCGGTTATTATTGGCCAACCTTATATAATGATGCATATGAGTTTGTGCAGAGATGTGACCAATGCTAGAGACAATAGTCAATCTCAAAGAACCATGAAATGTCTATGACAAAAATGATGGAAGTAGAGTTGTTTGACGTCTGGGTCATTGACTTTATGGGGCCTTTTATGAGCTCTTATGGGTTGAAATACATCTTGGTTTCCATTGGTTATGGATCCAAATGGTTTGAGGTTGTTTCCTTGGTTGATAATGAAGGGAAAAGATTTTTTGCATTCCTTCAAAAGAACATTTTCTCTCACTTTGGGGTACCACATACCATCATAAGCGACAGTGGATTATATTTTTGCAACCGGGTGTTCCGAGATGCTTTGGAAAAATAGGTGTTAATAAAAACAAGGTGGCAACTCCATGTCACCCATAGAATAGTGGGAAATTGGAGTTTTTGAATTAGGAGATAAAAGTTATTCTTGCCAAAACGTTGAATGCGAGTAGAAAAGATTTGTCTAGGAAGCTCGATGATGCCTTGTGGGCATACAAAATGACTTTCAAGACACCCATTGGAATGTCACCATTCCTATTCGTCTATGGCATGGAATGTAACCTGCCAATTAAATTGGATTACAAGGCACTGTGGGCAATTAAGAGGCTAAATTTGAAGTGGACTGAGGCAGCAGAGTTGCCACTGGGGCAGCTGAATGAGATGGATGAGTTCTGTCTTGGGGCTTATGAATGAGCAGACTTGTACAAAAAAATATGAACAAGTACCATGACTGGAGAATAGATAAAATAGACTTTCAGAAGGGTGATTGGGTAGTCCTCTTCAATTCAAGACTGAATCTCTTTCCAGGTAAATTTAAGTCAAAGTGGTTTGGCCCATTCAAAGTTAAGCAAGTCTACTCATCTGGATTAGTTGAACTTGAAAATGAGGATAGAAGTGTATTCAAGGATAACGGGAAATAAGTGAAGATGTATATTAGTCTAATAGAATCACTAAAGTGCTTATCTACTCTCTATCTTGATGTAATCTAAGTAATTGAGATAACAGATTCGTGGCGTGACAATAAATCAAGCGCTAGTGGGAGGCAACCCACAAACTATTGTTGTAAGCGTAGTTAGAGATTATTTTTTGTTTTTGTGAGATTTGATAGGTTTTGTAAGTGTTCAAAAAGATAAATGTAGGAAACCAAAAGCTGAACAAGCTAGGAGGTGTCCAGCGGATAGCTTGGCAGACTATCAGACCCCTGATGGATCATTGCTAGAATCGTCGAAAGGAAACCAGAAAACCGAGTTGCTGGAATGAGACTGATGGACAAATCAATAGACCGTCGCACCCTTGATGGACCATCAGTCGACCACCGAACCAAAGAAGAATGATTATGGTTCTGGTGCGGTAGACAGCTTGGAAGACCGTCAGACCCCTGACGGACCGCCGGGTCAACCTTCAACTTAACCCTAACTGATAAAAGGTTTGGTAAGTTTAATTTAATCCCAAGAGTGTAATTATAATCTCATCCAAATGTATTTAAACATTAAAAGGAAATGGTTACATATGTTGCCACTTTTTCAAATCCTAAAATATGTAATTCTTCTGTATTTAAATTACCAAGGATCAGTTATCTCCTCTTACGACTCCCTTTCTTAACTTCTCTCCTATTTAAACAACTCTATCCTTCTGTTTCTCACATCAAAATTAATTTAGCGATCACTAATAAAAGCATTAAGTTTTCTTTTATTTTGCGTTTACAAGTTAGAGTAGTGAAGTTACTGTAGAATTAAGGTGTAATCACAACCTTACTTTTTCTTTCCAAGATGGTGAACATGAAGCATTTATGTTCTAAATGATTGAAAAGAATTTCATCTTGTTTATTTTTTTGTGATTCTAATTCAAAGTCAAACTCTAGTGTACAATGTTCTGGGTGAAGTCTGAGTAACCCATGGACCAAAAAAATTGAAAAATTTGTGCTTAAACACTAAACTAATTTCATAATTGTACTCATAATAATTTATAGCACACCAGGTGTTCAACAAAATGCCAAAGTGAAGTTTGAATTTGAAAATTGAGGATAACAACCAACTTGATGGACCATCGGACCCATGATGGACCATTGAGTTGACCGTCGCAGGGTTCGTAAATTTGATGCTCACTGGTAAGCCGCGACGGCTAACCTGACAGACCTTTAAACTCCTGACAGACTGTCGCAGTCTTGATGGACCGTCAGACTTACCATCAAGCCAAATTTTCACTGTTTCTATCTGTTGTGAATTACAAACTGATTATTTATTCCTTTTTTAGGCAATATGGCACAAAAACTTCCCCTAACCAGAGGCGGAGGAAGAACACATCGGGGCAAGGGGCAAGCCAATATTGAGTGAGGAGGATTTGACTTTCAACACTCAGCAAAGGGATAAGATGAATTAGGCACTCTCCCAGTTTGAAAAGGAGAGTGATAAAAACTTCAATAGCACAAGTTCAAGACCCAACAAGGAAGGGGTAAATATATCAAAACCTGACCAAGTTAATGCATCAAAAATAGAGAATGCCAATATGGTTAAAAGCAAAGACCCTTAAATGAGGTAAGCAATAAGGTGGCAAGTTGAAGGAGCAAAGGATAAATAGATTGATGGATTGGAACCAACCGCAACTAGGCCAATCAATATGCCAATCTCCGAAGAGCATTAGATAGTGATGACCGAGTTGCATGAGTATCAGAGCTTGAGCAATAATTCAATGAATATGAGTTATCCTGGATGAGCAAACCTCTCGGGGCATACCAACCGAACCTTGTACGAGAAATTTTCCTAAATTATTTGGCACTGGTAGAGAAAGACTATCATAAGGCGTCAAAAATTTTAGATTTTCCCAACACAAGATCAGTTCCGGTCAGAGGGGTTACCACTAATATATCGGCCCGTACGCTAAACACGATGTTTTTGGGCCTCACAATGAAGCACCAGCCGCGACTTCTGAGCTTGAGCATCGTATAACCACAACATTCGCTTAAAGGCCTTGGTTGTCAAGGCTCCTTATTGGTGATGGTAATCCATCATGGGTACTCAAACCACAAGTGCGCATTGCTAAATCATCTCTTAGCTTCCGAGGTAAGTTTTAGTGGGCCATTGTTTGATTAAGGTCAATGCCGACGGGGCAGATGGTAATTTTGACTGTCATAGGTCTGTATTGGTGGCTAGTCTAATTTTCGAGTAGAAGATTGATTTTGGAAAAATTATTGTCGATGAGATATTTGTTTGGGCACACCAAGTGGTAAGCGCATTACTATTTCCGTGTTTGATCACAGAATTATGCAGGCAAGACAATGTGCCTTCGACTAGAGAGTTGACAATAAGGTGTGGGAAACTCATAGGCAGTATATTATGAAGACAAAAAATGACTTAAAATATGAAATGCGAGTCAACAAAGCTCCTGCTTATCAAACACAGTCAGCTTCAGCTCTCGACACTTATGAGATTCCCACTGGTATATTGTTTCCTATCACTACTTATGTGCCGCCTAGTACTTCTGCAGGATCAGCATCGATGCCGCCAATGGATGGTACTTAAAACACTGCATCTGTAACACCTCAATATTCAGAGTACAGGCTCACACAAAAAAAAATTTTCAAGTCTGATAAGTAACAAAAAAAGTTGAAGAAGTAGTTGAGCGCTTAGGCAAAATAGTTTAATCCATTTGTTGATCACATCATTGATGAAACCTTAAATCCTTTCAAGAATATTTAGGAGAGAAGGGATGATATAGTAGAGCATATAAACTAGAGGCTGGACGTACTATCATTACAAAACTTTGTAAAATTTATGGTAGAATTCAAGCTGGTACATGCTGATATAGCCGAGCTAAAGAGATAGACAATGCATCCCTCATTTGATAAATCTTTCATAATTAGTGATAAATACGAGGGTTGTGTTGACCTTATGGAAAACCCATTGAAAGACAAAGAGAAGCAGGTGGATGAAAGTGCTGATAGGAAAGCTTCCAAAAGAAGAAGGCAAAAACTGATGACACCGGAAGAAAGAGAGGCAAGAGATATGAGGAAATCTGGAAAGAGATCTAGGTGAGATGAACAAAGGAGACAGAAAAAGATTGCAGATGAAGCTGTAGGAGTTTTTACTAGTTCTGCTCCAGCTAGGGGGCCCATTTCAGACCCAGTTCGAGTTGAGATACCTCCAATTTAAGAGGGTGATATTGTAAGTACCCCTACCACCATAGGGTTCAACATTGCTATTGGTGAGGCCAAAGAAGCCTCACCTCATTTGAATGATTCCTCATTCGACTGAGAGGCTTTACACGAATTCCCCTCCTTTATACTTTGCTTTTATGCATTGAGGACAAAGCATACATTTTTAGTAGGGGTGGGTATACTTGTACCATGAGGGTTTCGTTGTCTGTGTTTTTTTTCTCTCGTGTGCTATCTTGGTGAACCGACATGTCTAGGTTGCATATTTATGATGATAGGCGTATTTACACGCCTAAAGTGCTATAATGTACCCATATTTTAGCTAAGTTTTGAGGACAAAATATATAATTCATGCACTTTTAGTCCTTTTTCCTGTGAGTGAGCTAATAAACGTGATTAGCAAGTTTGCAGGTATAAATGATGCAGATTTCAGCATTTTATGGACAACTTGACGCCAAAGGAAGCTTCACGAAAGAAGGAAAGGAGAGCTTGGACGCCAAGGACTAAAAGTGACGCATGGAAAACCTGTCCCGGGCAAAAACAACAATTCTAAAGACTTTGGGAATCAGTAGTAACTTAATAGGATTAGGATAATGATGCAGTAACCTAGTAGGATTAAGTTAAGTAATGCAGTAGCTTAGTAGGAATAGTATATGAGTATTATAATACCCTATTTTGCTGGAGCTTTTTAATAATTGTTATTCCATCATTCATTCAACAATTTCAACAATTCTCTTTCAGTTAATTCTTATTACTTTCTCTTCATCTATTCAACTCTTAATTTTCACAACAAGAGAAATGATATTCTTAAAGGAATTCACGCCACAAGCCCTACCAACATATACTACACGTTCTATCCTTATATTGGTATGATGATAATGACTATTGTGATTTCCATTGCACTCATGAGTAGCTAAACTTCTCTGTTGGGGTTATGTAAGCCATATGAGATACTATCTATTGCTATGAGTTTGTGAATTCTTGACACGTATGTTGCTTATATCATTATTCTCTCCATCTTAATGCAAATTCTTGTGGTTTCAAACACATAGAATACGCCAGTATAGCATTAACATGTTTGAAAGAAAATTTATATGTCTGGAGAAGATATAATGTCAAGGTAATAGGGCAACAACCCCGGTTAAAAAGATAGTGTCATAACTGGATTAATCTCTTGGAGAATTTTTACCGTTAGATACGCTTTAAGCTCGAAAGAGTTAAAGTGAAATAATCCTTAATGGTCGAAAGACGCCTGGATTTACCATAGAATACAATTCTCTATAAGCACATGCATGTCTGAATTCCGTATAACTCATAGCTAATAGAGATGTATAACTCATAAGGTGGACATAACCCCAACTCTCAATTCTCATTGGTTAAACATCTTACTAAACATTATTTCTTTTTACTTTGCTATTTCTGTTTTTCACTTTGTTACATTATTGCACGCTACAATCCACCCTTTTTACGAAACTTTCACCAAAAGTCTAATAATCTTTGCTTACTTAGTGACCAAGTATTTTCTGTGGGATTCGACACCCAACCCAGTTGAGTTCTATATTTAACAACGACCGCTTACACTCTTACGAGAGCTGTAGTTTGAGCGTTATCAAATTTTGGCGTCGTTGCCGGGGAATACGGTTGTCTACTAAGTTTGTGATAGTTACTAGACCCTTTGGTCAAAGATTCTCGTACTTTACTTTTAGTTGTTGTTTTTGTTTTCTGCAGTTTTTATCCAGTGTATGCCCCATACTCAAAGTTCTGGTCAACCATTATTACCTTTCAATTCTGAACCACATCGTATTGGCAGAATGGAGGCTCAACAGGAAATTGAAAGAAGGGTTGCTCAATGGTAATAGGCTAGACTAGTTGCTCTGGCCGCCGCTCAAGTGCATCAACAGAATATTGATAATCCTGGGCGAGGAACAAATCCTGACGATGAGGATCTAGGTGATGATGAGTTACTAAACCCTAGGCATGATGCTGAGATGGCGACACCAGCCAACAGAAGAGATCATCAAGCTAGGTTCAGGCATAAACGCCGAGCTATACCATTCGATGATGATGATGATGATCTTGATAGAGCAGGTGCCACAGGAGCCATTATTCCTCCGCCATTGACACCCGGAGCCAAGTTCAACATCACGAGCACCATGATTCAGTTATTGCAACTCAAGAGATTATTCGGTGGACTAGCAGGCGATGATCTGAATATGCATCTGATCAACTTTATTTCTACATGCAAGTCATTCGACAATCCTGGCATTGGACAGAATGCAATTCGGTTGCGCTTATTTCCATTGTCTCTATCTGGGGAGGCAACTCTATGGTTAAACGGGCTGACTCCTGATTCTATCACTAATTGGAGGCAATTGAAAGACGCTTTCCTAGAAAGATTCTTTCCGCCATCCAAAAGAGCACAATTGAGAGATGAAATCATCAATTTTCGATAGCTTCCAACTGAAGCCCTCCATGAAACATGAGAGAGATTCAAGAAGAAGCTTATGAGGTGCCCAAACCATCACATGACCAATGTTCACTTGATGGAGATACTATATAGATCCTTGAATTCAGTAACTAAACCTGTGGTGGATAATGCAGCTGGAGGATCATTTATGGACCTCACCTTTATTCAGGCAAGTAATATGCTAGACCGGATGATGAAGCAAAGTAGGGCGTGGCATACTAGAGATTTTGAGGTAGCAAGCCCCACTTTTTCTAAAGGCATGACTGCAGAACAAAAGAGAAGAGAAGAAGAACGTGATCAAGATTTGGCGCACATGAAAACACAAGTGGATCTTCTTACAAAGCATCTACTATCAGGGAAGACCGAAAAAGTCAAAGCAGTTGTGTCAAAAGGAAGAGAGGAATCCGATTCTGAGGAAGAATCCAACTACGTGAACAATCAGGGGGGTTTCCGAGGCAATGCCCAAGGAAACCAAGGTCGGAACTACTATGATAATTTTGGAAACAAGGACCGGAATCAAGGTAGTTGGAAGAACAAGACTGACAGGAGTGGCGTGTATATTCCTCCTGGACGATGAGAGGCCACTGCATCTGGTTCGGGAAATATGTCAATGGAAGATATGATGGCTAAATGTTGAAATGAGTGGAAGCAACCAGCACGGGTGTAGCTGAGGTAATAAATGACTTGGCCTCAATGAAGCAATTGGTTGACTCACATTCCACTTCAATATGACAGCTGGAACAACAATTGAGTCAAATTTCAGCCACATTAAATCAAAGAAAAGCTGGCACCCTACCGAGTGACACAATGCAAAACCCAAGAAATGATGGAACATGCATGGCTGTTACTACCAGAAGTGGTAAGGTGCTGGAAAATTCAGCCCAAAGCAAGCAAGTGGCCAAAGATATCATAGGAGATGACGCCGTCGAAACTGATGAAGAAGGTCATGACGTCAGTCCTCGATGTCCACAACCCGAAAAGATCACCAACCCAAAGAAAGAGGAAAAGAAAGTCGTGGATAAAACTATTCCCCTTCCACTACCACCTTTTCCTCAAAGATTAAAGAAGAGAGCGGATAATACAAGGTTCAATAAATTCATGACGATGTTAAAACAGCTGACCATTAATGTTCTATTAGTTGAGGCGCTGGAACAGATGCGTGGGTACACTAAATTCATGAAGTACCTTTTAACAAAGAAGCGGGCAGTAAACTATGAGCCGGCAGATAATATTCATCATTGCAGTGCAATTGCCACAAGGTCCTTAGTACAGAAGAAGGCAGACCCTGGTGCTTTCACTATTCCTTGCACGGTTGGATCTATGAATTTTGCTAAGGCATTGTGCGATTTGGGAGCAAGCATCAATTTGATGCCACTATCCGTCTACAGAAAGTTGGGGTTGGGCGACCCTACACCAACCAATATGCGGCTCGTGATGGCAGATAGGTCAATAAAACGACCTATTGGTATCTTAAACGATGTGTTAGTGAAGGTTTCCACCTTCATCTTTCCTGCAGACTTTGTTATTCTGGATTGCGAGGTGGATTCTGAAGTTCCCATAATCTTGGGACGCCCTTTCCTCGCAACTGGAAGTGTGCTTATTGACATGAGAGATAATAATCTTTTCTTTCGGTTGAATGATAAAGTGGTCCGTTTTGATGTATGCAAAGCAATAAAGTAGCCCGAAGATATGGATGTGTTCTTTGTAGCTGACGTTAATTATAAGGATGACAAAGAATTATCTGTAGAGAAGCAGCTTACTGTTGAGTCACTATCTGAGGTGCTTTCGAATTGTGAGCATGAGGATGCTGAAGAATATGAAGAAACCGTTTGTGCTCTAATAGGAATAAAGTCCTATTCTTATGCCCTTAAGAAGATGGACCCTGATCTTAAGAATCGACCCTCACCAACAGTGAAGAAATCCATTGAAGAGCCCCCAGTGCTAGAATCGAAAGAACTCCCCAATTATCTAAGGTATGCGTTCTTGGGAAGTGGAGATACACTTCCTGTGAGTGTAGCGGATGATTTAAGTGAACAGCACGTAGAGGCTCTCATCTCTGCTCTGAAGAGATACAAGAGAGCTATGGGTTGGACTATTGATGATATAATTGGTATCCCGCCTGGGATATGTATGCACAAGGTCATCTCGAAGAAGATTGCATGACTACAAGTAAGCTTCGTTGTCATCTGAATCCATTCAGAAAATGATCCACCATCTATCTCGATGAAGTCTAAGTAATTGAGATAGCTATGTCGTACCGCGACAATAAATCAAGTGCTTGATGGGAGGCAACCCATTGTTTTTAATTGTTTTTGTTTTCCTAGGATTTTGTCGATCCACGACCAAAACTAAGGCGCTTGATGGGAGGCAACCCATCATTCTAATCATTTTTTTTGTTTTTGAGTAAATGTAGGTGCAAGAGGTGTAAAGGAGGAGATTGGTTTCAAATTTTGATTTGGAAGTGTTGCATGTTGAAGGTGGTAATTTAGGAATGAAGAATAAAAAGGCTATGGGTTAGGCATTGCTTATGAAAATATAGGCAAAGAACAAGGCACGGCCTATGTAAATCTAGGCCACGTACAAGGCCAGGCCTATGCTATGGCCTAAGATCTCGGATTCTAGAGTGCCATAGCATACGCACCCCGCCTATGCAAAAGCATTTTGTCTCTGAATATCATATGCCATGGCATAGGCACCGCCTATGCCTAACAATGCCATAGCATAGGCGCCTCCTATGCTCAACAATGCTTTGCAAAAGGCGCCGCCTATGCCAAGCATAGGCAAAGCATTAGGCGCCGCCTATGGTCACTTTTGGTCTCCAAATCCAATTCCAAATGGGTCAAAACCCAACCCAAGCTTGTCCTATAAATAGAACCTTAGTCTTAAATCAAAAACACATTGCAATTCACCCTAAAGCGCCGCCTACCTCTCCAAATTCTCTTAAAAATTTTCCTTTTGCTCTTTTACTTTGCAAAAACATCTTCCTAGGCCATCAACCAAGTAAGTACTTCTTTGTTCTTCTTTTATATTCCGTAAGTACTACACTACTACGTCTATAATGAATTGTTTAATCTTGAAGTAGTATTGATGATTTGAATATGGTTGATTTGTTGTGGTGAAACTAAGTGAGTGAAAGAATACGTAAGGATGCTCTTGACTTGTTTCCAACTTGTATTTGATTTTGATACACTGTCATACTTTTGCAGAATTGACATAGTCTAGAACATTGCATAACCTTCTAACTTGAAAGCTTGCTTGAATGACTTGTTTATTTCAATGAAAATCAAGGTTAACTACAAACATAAGATGTTGTGATAACTTGATACCATATCTATGTAGTAGTTGTATTCAAAGTGATGCATGAAAGCACTACAAAGATTACATGATCTAGAATTGAGAAAGGATAGTCAAGATGATACGAAAAGTATGACTGCACTGATTATATTGTTGGAACATAACACCTAAACGTATATCGATGAAATCTGAGTAATCGACATTGTTCACTTCACTAGTTCGTACAAACAAACTACGTGTGGGGTGGTGCCACTACTGCTTGTTTATTGATTGTATCCACCGAGATGAAGCTAACATGACTATTATTTTAATCTTAGGTAAAATGGCACCAAAACCAAGACAAGGGAAAGAAAAGGCTACCACTTCACAAAAAGGCCAAAAAAGGGGACGAAAAGAGCAAGGAGAATCCTCCTCGCTGCAAATACCTCAACGCACTCTTGGAATCAAGTAGGTGTGTACTTTGAGGAACCTCTTGATGACGATGTGCCAACCGATGATGATCGTCGAATGCCAGACTCTGACGTGGAGGAGAACTCTGATGGCGACGACTCTGATGATGATTCCGACGAAGGGGGTATGACCCCAGACATAGAGGAGGAGTCCGACTAACCAGGTTCTTCTTATTTATTTTCCACTGAGGACAGTGTGTCCCGTCTAAGTGTGGGGTTCTGGTATTTGCATGCTAACCTTCTTTATCTGCATTTAATTATTTATGTGTGTTTTGCTTATTTATGTTTGTTTGTTTTAATTTTTTTTAGGAAATTTTTTTTGTTACAAACTTTGCATAAAATTGTTCTGATAGGCAGCATGGTATTATGACAAGAGTCTGTGATAAAATCATTACTATTGAGACATTTAGGCTCTAAGTGTGACTCACTGTGTGATAATTGTGTGGTTTAATTCCTTCATACGTTGGGTCAAGAGTCTATACTGCTGCCAATAAAGTCAACCATGTGCCTTGTGTGTGTGAAATGATAGTATATTCTATGTTTGTGGCTGATGCTAGAACTTGCCTGGTATGTATGTAAAGCGAAATAAAGAGTGTGAGTTTAGGAGATGATTTAGGCATTTATTTGGCAACCTATGATTGTTTACCTTCATTTTATCTACCCATGGACATCATCCTAGATAACCCCCTTTGAGATGTTAGCCTATTTTTCTTTGACAACCTCATATGTAAGCCTAATCCATTTTTTTCAAGACCATAATTTTATCCAAATTCCTAAGTGCTTTTAAATTGTAAAGTCATGTGACAAAATAAGAGGAAATTGGGTGAGAGTAGTGTCTTAAAGTGAATTGGTACTTGAATTCATTATGAAAAAGAATGATTATCATAGAGGTGTGTTATGAAAAAAAACAAGAGAGAAAAATAAAAATGAAAATAAAAAGTTAATTCTATTCAAAATTGAATAACAAAAGAGGTGAGAAGGGGTGGTAGATTAAAAGAAAGTAGAAAGGTTGTTTGAAAGAAAGTGTTAATGACATATTGTGATGTATTAAAGCGCTTAGGAACATAGTCACTATTTCTGGCCAAAATAGTCCTACCTGTCCCTTAGCCTACATTACAACCTGTAAAGACCTATTTGATCCTAAGCTTAGCATTCTGATATTTAGTGGAGCATTACACTAAGGGCAAGACTATGGTCATCAGTCGCAACATATTAATTCTTTGTGAGAGTGAGAGCAAGGATAATCTTATACCCATGTTCGAAATATATACTATACTTGTGAGTGATTATGGGTTATATTTTGTGAGACACATATGGTTGATGAGTTTTGGGTGGTTGTGTATGATTCTCTGTGCCTTAACTTTTGAATACGAATTAACCATCATCACGAGTCTATATTAGAGGTTGAATTGTTTGTAGTAGTGATCAGAAAACTACTCTTTGTAATAAGTGTCATGCCTGTCTTGATGAATATTTTGTGTTGTTACTGTGAAACCCTAAGTGGGTGTTTAGAAGGACATGATATTTTGTTCGAGGACGAACAAAGCTTTAAGTGTGGGGTGTTGATGATAGGCGTATTTACACGCCTAAAGTTCTATAATGTACCCATATTTTAGCCAAGTTTTGAGGACAAAATATATAATTCATGCACTTTTAGTCCTTTTTCCTGTGAGTGAGCTAACAAACGTGATTAGCAAGTTTGCAGGTATAAATGATGCAGATTTCAGCATTTTATGGATAACTTGACGCCAAAGGAAGCTTCACGAAAGAAGGAAAGGAGACGTTGGACGCCAAGGACTAAAAGTGACACATGGAAAACCTATACCGGGCAAAAACAACAATTCTAAAGACTTTGGGGATCAGCAGTAACTTAATAGGATTAGGATAATGATGCAGTAACCTAGTAGGATTAGGTTAAGTAATGCAGTAGCTTAGTAGGAATAGGATATGGGTATTATAAATACCCTATTTTGCAGGAGCTTTTTAATAATTCTTATTCCATCATTCATTCAACAATTTCAACAATTCTCTTTCAATTAATTCTTATTACTTTCTCTTCATCTATTCAACTCTTAATTTTCACAACAAGAGAAATGATATTCTTAAAGGAATTCACGCCACAAGCCCTACCAACATATACTACACATTTTATCCTTATATTGGTATGATGATAATGACTATTGTGATTTCTATTACACTCATGAGTAGCTAAACTTCTCTGTTGGGGTTATGAAAGCCTTATGAGATACTATCTATTGCTATGAGTTTGTGAATTCTTGACACGTATGCTGCTTATATCATTATTCTCTTCATCTTAATTCAAATTCTTGTGGTTTCAAACACATAGAATACGCCAGTATAGCATTAACTTGTTCGAAAGAAAATTTATATGTCTGGAAAAGAGATAATGTCAAGGTAATAGGGCAACAACCCATGTTAAAAAGTTAGTGCCGTAACTGGATTAACCTCTTGGAGAATTTGTACCGTGAGATACGCTTTAAGCTCGAAAGAGTTAAAGTGAAATACTCCTTGATGGTCGAAAGACGCCTGGATTTACCATAGAATACAATTCTCTATAAGCACATGCATGTCTGAATTCCGCATAACTCATAGCCAATAGAGATGTATAACTCATAAGGTGGACATAACCCCAACTCTCAATTCTCATTGGTTAAACATCTTACTAAACATTCTTTCTTTTTACTTTGCTATTTCCGTTTTTCACTTTGTTACATTATTGCACGCTACAATCCCCCCTTTTTACGAAACTTTCACCAAAAGTCTAATAATATTTGCTTACTTAGTGACCAAGTATTCTCTGTGGGATTCGACACCCAACCCAGTTGGGTTCTTTATTTGACAACGACCGCTTACACTCTTACGAGAGTTGTAGTTTGAGAGTTATCAAATTTACCTTTCCCGTGATGTACATATCGTGTTATGATTTTAAATATGTTATTTACGTTATTTTTCTCCTTTTTAGCACTAGTTTGTATGTATGAATGAAAAATGACTGTGGCAAAGTACTCTGAACATGATGGCTTGACTGTTCTCTCTTGTCACCTGGAAAATATATTGAACAACCATTTGTGATTCTGTAACTGGAATTAGGATGTAAAGTTTGCATAACCATGTGATGTAAATCCCAAGAGTTAGTAAAACAAGTGTTAACTCATTTCCTGTGTGTGCAAGTGTTTAATTATAGATCTTGCATAGTATTATACTTAAAACTTGCCCAATTCATTGATGTGATTGGTGTTTGATTCAATAAGATAGGATAATAGGCATCCTTATACTTTTTAGTCTACTTAGCCAAAAAGAATGACCCACCAAAAAGATTTTTCCACTTTTGAGCTTATGTTAGTTTTATTCATTCCTAATAACTTTGAGTAACTCTATTTAGGATGTTAGCACATAACTTTGTCCCTAGACCAATATTGGATATTGTGCACCTTAACCTAGGTAAAGATCCTAAGTTGAGGGTAACTACTATCAGGATGTTAACAGTTTGATGAGGGTGGTTTAGAGTGGAAATAAAATGTCGCATCCGGCCCTGATCTAGTTAGATATTATGCACCTTAACTGACTGCATCAATATAAGTTGAGGGTGGCTGATGCTAACTTTACAAAAAGGGGGGGTCTATGGCGAAGGCGTGAATAAATAATGCAGATTGTAAGTGAGCTGGAAAAGTAGTAGTCTTGGTGAGTAGTAATCAAGGGAAAAGAGATTTAAAATATAAACTTGAAGTCACTTTTCCCAAAAATTATCCTCACCTAGCCCTAGAACCTCATTACAAGCCTGAGAAAGACCTTCTTGATCTTTACAAATCAACCGTAAGGGAGAATTAGATGATAAGGGAAAGCCTATAGGTATGTGTTCTATGTTTGCAACTTCTTTGATGGGTGTGAGAGTCTTCATGTTCGTCCACAAGTTAATTGAATAATGAGTGGTGGACTTTGTTGACTGTGAGGGAAACTTGAGTTATGCTTGTTTTGCTGATCTTTGTAGGATATTGTATCTATGTTTGTGTATGTGATAAATTGTAAATAATGCCTATTGTAGATCTTGATGTATTGAGACCATATGAGTGAGATGACAGTTGAGTGGTTGTGTGAAATCTAGTTCAATAGTTGAATGCCCATCAATGTATTGCTCATGTACGTGAGTTGGTGCTGAGTTTCTTGAGGTCAAGCAATCATCTTAAGTTGAGGGTGTTTATGTTCTGGATTTTGACAGAACATTTTATATCTTTTCAAGGGATAATTGTACATTTTCAAGCAACTGTTGTTGTATTTGATATTAGATTTTAGTGTTTTCAGGTCAAGGATTTAGCTGAAGAAAAACTTGAAAAAGTAGCAGAAAAAGAACACTAACGGTCAAACTGGCGGACCGTTAGCCAAGTGATGGACAACTAGAGTGACCGTCAATGTTAAATAAAATGGACCAAGTTGATGACTCCTGTTATGGTCCAAGTGATGGACCGTCGAACCTTTGAAGAACTGTCTACTTGGCTGTCAAGTTGAAATAGTCAATGGCATCTCAAGTTATTAAGCGACGCTCCACACGATGGATAGTCATGCCAGTGACGACCTATCAACATGACCGTCACCCCTTAACTAGAAAGTAGCAGTATGGGACCATCAGTGATGGTTCACGTGATGGACCATCAAGATACAACGGACCTTCAATGTGACTGCCAACTTTGATGCTGCTTTGATAAGTTCAAATTTTAAATCCCAGTACCTGGGAACATAAAAATACCCAGTTTAGGTTTTGCTTAGATAACTTTTATCATATTTTCATCTTAGAAAACCTATTGTAATGCATTATTCACTGATATTGAAGCTACTATTGTGGATCTAGTCTTTTAACTGGAGATTCAAGAACAATTAGTGTAACTTTTGTAAGTAATTTATTGAATTTATTTATAAAGAACACAATGACTTCTTCTTCTTCTTCTTCTATTGAGATGTGTGGTTAAGCTCCCATAACTAGGGTTATGGGAGCTGTGATGTGATTAGCTGATTGGGGTTGTGAAAACACTTAATTTCCATATATAATTGAGATTGTATAAGCTTTTCTTCATATTAATGACCTTTTATGGTTGCAAACTTGAAGGGTGAGCCCAAGAACATCACTTGTTTGGGTAGAAAAGTGTATGTTTGAAAAGAAAAGAGGTTTTATTAAATTTAAAGATTTCAACCTTTGGGTTATGGGTTCATGCCTTAACAAGGATTAACCCATTTGAGAGACTTGTTAAATAAACCAACATATTCTTTAATTTCAAAAGAATTAAAGGGTAAACTATCTATTTAGGTTGAGAAACAAATAGGAAAAATTTAGAATTCAACAACTCTTACAATTGAAGTTATAAACTAGAAATTTAAGGTAACTCACAACCCTGACTGCTTGAACATCTTGGAGAACATAACTCTAGTTTCTCTACCCTCATTGAATTAACACTTGCAATAAAAATCACTAGTTGGAACACTATTTGACACAAACATTTGGAAACTATTACTTAGTAAAAACCCCTCCTTTATTCAAAATCTTTGATCAACAGTCTGTTAACAACCATAACACTTAGTTTACACAGTATTCCCTGTGGGATTTGACCCTAACCTAGTTGGGATCTATATTTGACAATGACCGCTTACACTTTCTAATGAGAGTTGTAATTTGGGTGTATCAACCACCCTCAGCTTAAAAGCTGAAAACCAAGTTCCAGGAGGGTACGACCCAATCCTCTATGTCATATCCTAGGCTATGAGTGATACCCTAACTCGTACCCTAGACCCCACCATGGTACCATATACTAAATATTATACGACCACCTAGGTCTAACTAATATTTTAGGGTATGAAAAGTATCCACAAACCGTATCTTGGATAGATTCAACTAGGCAAGCCAATAAGCATTGTACAACTTGACATCATACACCTTGCATCCTACCATATGATTAGTATGATGTTGAATCGTACCTTGGGATGAATCCCAACCAAAACCCACTGCCTAACATATGAGAAAGGTATCCGAAACCGTATCTTATGGTATGATTGGTACCCATGAGTCGTACCATGGGCACAATGTACAAAACCCATGAATCTTTGAAAGGGCCAAGGTTTAGGGTGTTTCATTGTTAGGATAATTCGTCTTCAAATAATGGGTAAGGGCAAGAAAAAACATGAGATAACAATTAACACCCATAAAACTTCCCTCCAACTAAATTAGAAAATGAAGACATAAACTAAGATGAGATGATCACGACATATCCCAAGCATGATTTACAACCCAACACATCCATTCCGACCTCTAACAAAGTTTGAAAACAAAGATACAAAAGAAGCCATTCCTTTCCTTTAACGACGGTAGAAACCCAATATGAGAAGAAGAATACATACCTTACACATGAGTTTCCAAAATTAAGAACCAAAATGGATACTTGGACTCTATGTCCCGTTCTGCATCCCAGCTTCCTCAGACTTTTGGTTCCACCATAAAACCTTCACCAAAGCCACACATTTTTGTTCGAAACCAGCAAACATACCAACCCTAGATCTTCAGCGGGACATCCTTACGGAACAAAGGATTTGAGATACCAATACTACCCAAAAAGAAACAACCAACGAGGGACCATCCATACTTTACTTCTACACAACCTCATGGAATACTGGGTGAATGGAACTTATGCTAGAGAGCAACTCTAATTAGACTAAGAATTCCCCAAAGTTACCTTACTATGATAGCTTGAGTCTAGATATACACCACTTCCATGTTAAAGCCTATCCTAAACTAAAAGAAGTTAACTTAGGCCACCGGGCTCAACTCTTTACACTATCCCGAAATACTACTCCACTCTATCACCATTATAATATGAAAACAAAAAGTAAAAGACATAGAAAACCCATAGCGAACCATTATAACCAAAACCCCCAACATATATTTGGAAACCATAAACCATAATATAATTATACCACGAAAAAAATTCATAATTCATGCCTCCCCAAGCGTCTTAAGTACCCAATACAACTATTGGTATATCTATTATTCACAACATTCAAGTCTACCACCTATATACTTGAGGTATGATCTATCCTTCCAAAGATCTAGCATCCCCTTTAACTATCACAAAGGTTTCCGCCACCTATTCCTTTCCTAATAATTTCTCATGACAATAACCCTACCTCACCATCCAAAACCTTTACTCTAGCTGTCACCCTAGACTATCCCCTACTTAGGGGATTTTACATTCCTCATTTTCAAAACATCACCATGATTTCCAAGCCACTGCAACCCTAATCATAGGAAGAGTCATTAAGGAACAAAATTACAAGAATTATCCATGCAACCCTAGAAAGACCCTCAAAACAAAATACTACATCATAGGCGCTAAGTACTTCATAGCAACCACCTAGACCATAATGAAGAACCATCCCAATATAACCATACCGTAAAAAGATTTCTTAGGACTTGACACCGAAAGAAAAATAACCGCATATAATGTAGGTAATGTAATGTAAACTTAAGACTCATATCCAGGGAACAAGGCAGATGCAAAATGTGAACCTTAGGCATAGGCGCAATAAAAATATATGCAACACTAGTAGAGTACTCTCTTAACCCAAATAGAAGAGAATTACAAGAATATGCAACTAGACCTTCCCTTGAAGTCCACCAATTAAGGAAAATTTATGATTAACCCTCGACCTTCATCCCATGACACTTATAAGCATCACTCTCTGCTCTAATGGGTATGACTAAGGATGTACACTAGGGATACTTTCTCCTCTTATATATAAAATCTTATCCAACGAAATTCTACCTAAAGTCCAATAGTCATACAAACTCCATGCCCTAACCCATCCAATTACTAGAACTCCAATCTATCCGTTCAACCTGGACCCTTGGCTTATAAGTCACAACTTTCCTACTATTGTATTCCCCAAGCCATTCACCTTACCCCCTTTTTGCACCTCATCCTACATACCTATTTACCCCTATAATTCTCACATTGTTATTCTCGAGATAACGTACTCCCTTTATAATGTCAAACATCTAGGTTTAAGCCTAGTATCTATCAACTGCCACTTACTACTGCCAAAGCACCCCATATAGAATATACAATACATGGTCCACCCTATAAGGAGGACAACCCTAATATTTTCTATTCACCAACTGACAACCTATTCATTTCTAGGGAATGTATTTTACTTATGCTCTTCTATCTCAACCAAAACCATTCTATAAATAAAAAATAGAAATTAGGCAAGTGTCCAAAACAAGACTAATCTCAAACTAAACCTCCTAATTGGAAAGACACCACGTGGGTTATGTAAAAGGACCCCAAGAAATTCATGCATCATCAAAATCATGTGCAGAGAAAGAACATCTAAGTTAGAACCCAACCTTGACCAAATGATAGAGACACCTCTTAGAGACCAATCTTTGAGTTCTAAGATATAATATAACCTTTCCCTTAATCATTAGGGAATAAAACCATTCTCCTATTCCATAATCGACTCACCATGGAGTCTAATAACAAGCTTACGGATTTGACAATCTAGCAATACATAGAATGAGTATAATCAATCCACCCATCAAATGTCATTGAAATCCACTATATCTGAGTCAAGCCAATCCCCCATGATCAACTGATACCACACACCCCAATAGAATCTTTTAGTAATCATAGAGTCTACTGGGTAGAAATAGAAAGAAAAAATATTTAAAATAACCATGAGAATAAAACCAAAACACACTACCATAAATAGGGTAAAAAAGAGAGAGGGAACTTCAAACCAAGCAAAACATACACACATCACAGACAAAAAGTTTTTAACATACTAGATCAGCATAAGAAAATGTCTAAGACTCCCAAGAGATAGTAAAGTCGTTGAGATGATCCCTACTAATGTCATAGCTAAAAGCAGCCCCCTTGGTGTAAAAGCTAGAGAAGCGATAACAACTATCCTATTTTCCTGAGCGACAATCATTATGGGACACTGTAACGCCCTAATTTTCTAGAACTAGAATGACACACGGTGCTCATAATCCCAATGGACCACAAGATAACCCTTATTTGTTACCTGCTATAATAAATATATAAAAATATTGAATAATGCTAAAAACTGGTGGAAAACTGGCCATAAGGTTTAAAACATCAAAAAAAAAATACTATAAACTGAATACTAATATATCTATCCAAAAATCCTATAATTGTTTGAACTGTGGAGATGATGGGACATGTCCCTAACTAACTTCGTCTACTAAAAATAAACCCAATCTAATGCCATAATAAAATAAGGATCATTCTTAAATAAAGAAGACTCACTGCTATATCTATTGCTGTTGACTGAGTCTGGACTGCTAAGGGTGCTCTGGATCTCACGCTTCTGAACCTATGGTATAAGACACCATAATGTAACAGAAAAGTATATGTCAGTACTTTGAATATACTGGTATGATAGATGAGGTAAGGCTAAATGCAAGGGATTATGCATGAACATAGCTTAACTGAATAACATGAGACTACTGAATGAGGACATATACATGAATGCACAAACCATAACTTAAATCATCATGACTCTGAATACTGATACTCGAATACTCCTTTACTAATATCTAAACTCACTACTAATTCTAAGATACTGAATAAATGAATTTTCTGATATTGATAACTGAGTACTGAATTTGAGATCAGTCCTATCTAGCGGGTGATCTCTAAATCTAATGATAATGGGAATGCTCAACTGAAATCTGAGATGCGTCCCATCTAGCGGGTGACCTCTATATCTACTGATAATCAGAGTACTTAGCTAAATCTGAGATCAGTCTTATCTAGTGGCGATCTCTGTATATACTAATAATGAATATGATTTTACTTAATCTGAGATCAATCCTATCTAGCGGCTGATCTCTGAATCTAATAATACTGAAGCTGATTAACTAAATCTGAGACCAGTCCTATCTAGCGGGTGAACTTTGAGTCTATTGATAATCGTAATAATTGACTGTATTTGACAGTCCTTACACTGTACTACTACACTGAGTTCCTTTACTGAGACTAATTCTTAAACTGAGACTGTGGGAAGTAGTTACTTAACCGACATGCCCCTTCTAGCTAAGTTGGGGTCTAACCTGTAACCCCAGTTGGAATGGTGTAACTACCGTGCCACGGGTAAAAACCTCTCTTGTGGAGTCAGTCCTATCTAATGGGTGACCCACTGGGATTAGTCCTATATTTATATAATATACTAACGGGTGATCCTGAGTATGTCAGTCCTATCTAGCGGGTGAAATCTCATACCTACACTGGCTACATAGTTTTGGAACTTAGGGATTGCTCCTAGGGATCTCAGCTCTCTCTAATGGTTAAATCCCATCCGTAGGTTGTCTCAGTGCTAAGTCCTACTCCCAACTAAAAGACTCAGAACTGATTTTTTTTTCTTAAACTGTATTAGACTTAGCAGAATCTATTACTGATCATACTAATTAACTAAGTCAAGCTAATTTTCGTTAATTTTGAAGACTGATGAAATACTTCTGAATCTCGATATCTGACTGAACAATACTAATTTCTGAATTTATTACTTGAATGAATGCTACCGAGGTTTGAAACTAAATTCTTGAATACTACTAAGATCTAAGTTGAGTACTAAACTGAAGATGGAATGCTATTTATGCTTAGATTATTCAGATTTCTTAAGTTCTGTAACTACCTGAAATTACTAAGTTCTATAACTCACTGAGTTCTAAGAATCATGGATTGGCTGAGATTATCGTGAAAACTAACACGGGCTCTATACTTGTAGGTAAATTGTCAGGTATAAATACCCCTAGGACTCGATAACATAAAAGTAAAACATAAAAATTCTTGAATAATCATGACCATGGATATTCATTCACCATTACCATCATTAAATTATCTATTCAAGCACTTGGAAATCATAAACACGTGATAGTATAGGGAGACATGCAATTGGCTCATACTCCATTTAACAGGGTCTTGCAACAAACATTTAACATGCATTGAAGAGAATATAATTGGTGGATTTCATTCTAACATATCACAATTCATTCATTAAGGCTTTTCAACAAACACTAGGCATGTATGAGCTTGCTCACAATTGGGGATTTCCAGTCAACATGCTATAATGGCTTTAATTCCTTCACATAAGCATTTTATCAAACATATAAGGAGCATCCTTTGGTTATTCAACAATTTCTACACTCAATTGACATAAACACATCACTTAACATGCAACTTGAAGAGGGTTTATCATGAAAATCATATGAAGATCACATACTAGGATCAACTCTTGAGATTTTATAAACGAAACATGAATTTAACTCAATAATAACATGAACTTCAATTTCAATTCACATGAATCATGAAAACTGATAAATATAAGATCTTTGAATTTAGAAAAAGGAGTTCGGAACTTCTTAGGTGGAAGGAACCCAAGAATCAACATCTAACATACCTTGCTATGTAATTCTTGAAAGATTCATGGTGAAACCTTAATGATTTGGGTCTTGGATTAGAAACCCTAGGTCTTGTTCTTGAAGAAAATTGAGAGAAACCAATAATATTTGGGTGTAAATATGTTGAATCTCGTGTTAAAGAGTATATATAGAGGTTGGGAAAAGACCCTTTTTGCCCTTGGAATTAAAATTTGGAACTGGAAAAATCCCAATTTTACGTGCTGGCGTGATGCGCCATAATCACACCAGCTTACTGGAAATTGGACAATTAGGAAACTGAGCCTTGGCGTAACACGGTGGAAATTGAGTTGCCACCTTGGTTGGGAACTGGAAAGACACCGTGACGCAGTGGAATCGTGTAGGCTCACTGGAATTTGACAATTGCCATTTTTGTTGGCTCCGCATTGCGCTAAAGTCCCAGGTGACACACTGTCTCACTAAAATTGCTCTAACTCTTCGCTTGAGTATCGGATTTGGGAAAATTTGGTATCGACGGAAAACTTATTCAATTCTCTACATGATGAAAATTCTTGTCTCCTAATGGCTTTGGGCAGGTAGCACTTTCTATAGAATAGGAGTTAGGGACCACTCGACTCATCCTCTTGGACCACTTACCACTATAATGTTAGAGTCTTCTTTAACCCAAAAACCGAGAGCTCTCACTATGCCTATTTCCCGACCTTGTCTTATTTTCTGCCATTCCAACAGGACTATTCTGGAATGATAGATTTGTAACTATTTGGTTAAATAGATTAATACCATGACGAAACACGGCATTGGTAACCTCTCTTTGAGGTAACCGAGAATGAGTTCCACCTTCCGAAATAGAGGTAATGGAGACCGTTGAAACTCCATGGGGAAAACTAGAAGCTATGACCCTTGACTAGGTTTGTGACCCATGAGTTGGACTATATCCGTCCATGTCATTCTCGAGTGGGATAGGTGAGTTTCCATGAACATTGGATTGTTAAGATAAAATGATTTGAAAGATGAACCAAAAAATTATTTTTGGTGGAGTTCAAAATCATAGACTCCATAGCCCAAAAGTAGAACAACAAGAAAGTGGAAAATTCCTAAATGCCTTATAGCCTCTTGATTATAAGTGTGGTGCACAACACACCCATAAGAAACACTCTACCCGACAAGACTTTTTGGACACCCCTTGACACCAAAACCTAAGCTCTGAATCCTACTTGACACGACCCAAACTGAGGCCATGTTGTAATGGGCAATCCGAAGTCCAACGAAGACTGTAGAATACCCCTGATACCCAACCAAACCATCCAACATATACCTAGAGTTGGATGAATCCCAAACATATAACAAAATAATATAATGAATGATCCAAGACTATGGGATAGGTCCATAAACACGACCAACCACCCAAACATCACACCAATAACTAAGCCAAAATCATAAACCAACCAAGACAATAGTACAATATATATATATATATATAACTACAACATAATCAATCCATACCCAAGTCCACAGTAGTCCAAACAAAGCCTCTAAGCAAAACCAGAGAGTACCTAGTCGGGACATACCCCTGACCATAGCTAAAAACCAAGTCTATGAGAAGGCAAAAGTACATAACGTAATCCATGACATAAAATGGACACCTTATGAACCATGGAAACTTACCACTTCAATCCAACACCAACTGTTCCTGAATCCGATCAATGAGCAAGAAGAGTAGTATGACTGGTTCCTTCATCACATGGGGATACCGCTGCCAAAAAATGGGTTAGCGGGTTAATGCTAGCATGCACTCATGATAAGGATAAAATAATTCAAACCTTTAAAACCAAGTAAACCATCCATATGAATTTATAACCATATAGATATATACATATATATATGTATATTATATAATCCACGTAGAGAAATAGAACTGGGTTTAGCATTTCATTAAAACAATTAGCATAGGTATGTAAAACTTAACCAACATAGAACTACCCATAGGCTATACTGGTCCACTGTAACCCCCTAAATGGGTCTTGAGATATGTAGCTACATGAATCGGAGATACCATAGGAATATGGGATTCCCAAGTACCCTTCTCTCTCTATGATACATATGTACAAATATACTTAGGGGATTTTAGTGTACCCTAGAAGTATCATATATGAGGTCGTCATGACCTATCCTCATGTTGGAATACATAAGTTTCTAGTGTTCATCCCTTGGACTCACACCTTCATGATTAGCTATCAAACTGATCATTATTGCACAATTAAAGCCATTACCATCCAATCAAATCGTTAATCCATTTATTATCAATCAAGGATATTGCAAGTGGTATCGTTATACTGACTATAGCTTGTAAGAAATGTTCTTAGCCAACTTTAGGGGATTCCCATGTACCCTATAGGTTACATTATTCAGTTTACTTAGGGGATTCCCATGTACCCACGAGTACATCATTATTAAGCTTACTTAGGGGATTTTAGTATACCCTACAAGTGTTTAATTATTAATATTTTCTTAGGGGATTCCGTTGTACCCCATAAGGTTTTCATTCAAATCAATTTCATAAAGACTAAGGCATTGCCATTTAACTATTCAAACCATTCACACCATTTTAAACCATTCCAAATATTTAAAATATCTAAACCATTCAAAACTATTTAAACCAATGTAAAACCATCCAAATTAATTTAGGGTTCCATTGCCAAAACATACCATGCAATAGTTCCAATGTAAGTTCAACAATAGAATAAGAATATACTCTTAGGTATTTTATCAAACACGTTGAGGGTATACCTTTACCAAGACAAAAACCAAAGTATATTCCCTCAAAGTTAGGTTACCCATGACCCATTTGTTAAATTATAACTAACTGGTACCCACATAAGATAACCATCACCAAAAATTTGTGAAAACATAGTTTAAACCTATACCCAACAATATACACCAAAACCCTAAACGTAGGTTTTCAAATCCACCTTATATGATTCATAATCAATGTTTAAAACATATTAAAATATGCCTTTAGTTGGAAATAACAAATTAAAATATGCCTTTAGTTGGAAATAACAATGAAGGAAGAGGATATGCGTTATACAAGAAGTTTATAGAAATAAAATTGGCTCTTGAGCCCTTAGAAGGACACTAGTAGAAATCTTAGCCTCCAATCTTTAAGAGTGAGTTTGAGAGAGTATTTTGAAGTATTTATATTATTCAAAGTATTATGGGAGGCCAACATGGGTTATACAACGTGGAGAAATAAGGGTTTAAGGTGGGAAATATCCAAACTACCCTTAGCTTAAAAGTTTAAAACCAAGTCCTAGGAGGGCACGACCCAACCGCCTAAGCTGTACCCTAGGGTATAAGTGGTACCCTAACTCATACCCTAAATACCACCATGGTCCCATATATTGAACTTTATACGACCACCTAGGTCTAATTCATATCTTAGGGTACGAAAAGTACCCAAAAATAGTATCTTGGATCGATTCAACTAGGCAAGACAATAAGCATCATACGACATGGCAGCATACACCTCGTATCCTACCATACGACTAGTATGATGTTTATTCATACCTTGGGCAGAATCCCAACCAATAACTACTGCCTAACATATGAGAGAGGCATTTTAAAATATATCTTAGGATAATATTAGTACCTATGAGTCATACTATGGACAAAATATCCTAAATACATAAAGGTTTTTAAGGGTCAAGGTTTGGGGTATTTTAGGTTCCTCAATAGATGGTCGAGTAGGAGGAGTGGTTCTATTCTTTAAATTATGACCTAAACTTATTGGAGAATAATTTTAAGAACCTCTACCATGTAATGCGCTGAACATTTTTTTACATTCATCGATGCCATTACTGTAGAAATTCATAATCGCTGCTGCAAGCACCTCAACCCCAAGACTCTCTTCGATGGTAACAATCTTTACATCATCATAAAATATATCAATTAGGGACACCACTTGTACTTTATTTGGTTGTCACATAGACTGACACACATTCAAAGTGGCTTTCTTATTATTCTATCTGAACTTCATCATCCCCATCACTATGTCAACTAAGGCCCTACCCATAACTAGAATATGCCTTATCAAGATAATGGGGAATTCAAAGTCGACCTTATAGTATCTGATCATGAAATGAACCTGAAATATAATGTATGCAACCCTTACGAAGACATCACATAAAATACCAACAGATTGCTTTACTGTCTGATCAACCATCAATAGCCTTAGAAATGTAGGTTTGGTTCCCCAACTCTAACTTCTTATAAACAACCAAGGGTGTGAGATTGATGCTAGATTCAAAATCATATAAAGATCAAGAGAAGGTGAAGGACCAAATAGTATATGGAATAGTGAAATCTATGGGGTCCTTTTATTTCACTACCAATGATCGGGTAGCCATAACATAGCAATGGTTCTCATTATTAGCGGGCTCAAAGCTCACTTTATGGTTTTTAGTGACCAAGTACTTTATAAAACTTGTGTAACCAGACATGTTCTCTAAAGCATCTATAAGACAAATAGTAATAGACAACTCTTTTAACATCTCTACAAAATTTTGATATTTCCCTTCCTCTTGTTTCTTTCTTAACTATTAATGAAAAATTAGGAGAGGTCATGGAATTTTCTTCACTACTAGCTAATAGACCTTTTCCTTATATTTATCCTTCTCTGCACTAAGATCAATACTTGTCGACTTCCCTAACTCATCTTCAGATGCCTTATAAACCTTAACACTATCATTTCTTAACTCCATAATAGTAGACATAGAGGGATTGATAGTTTCCATACAAATTTTAGTGGTGATAGATAGATAGTGACCTTCGTTCTTAGGATTCTGCACTATATTGCATAGAAGGGTGTCTGAGAGCCTCTAATTCAAGGTTGAAGACATTTGTCCAAACTGTTGCTCTAATTATTTTATCGCAATAGCATACGAATCTACCTTCTAGGTTGACCATAAAATATCTGCCTTAATCTCCTTAAGATTATTTCTTGACCTAACCCTTCACTAACTTGGACAACATAGCCTCTGATTATGGGTTTATTTGTGCACTATAGTGAGGTTATCCAATCTTATTTAGCCTTATTTTGAGGATAATTCTTGTGTGTATTTGTTAATAATGATATAAATATGAATCCATGTGTTCAAATATGTTCTTAAAATATTTAAAGATGTTTTCACATGAGTTTAGGTTCAAATTGAGCATTTAAAGTCTAGACGAGAAAACTAGTGTTCTAGCCTGAGTTACTAGTTCATTGTCTTTATTGTTGTGTTGTTTTGAGCTTTAATTCAGGGTGTGTAATGCTCTAGTTGGCTTGGTAAAATGATTATGATGATATATGAAGTATTTACATGCCTAAAATCAAGTGGAAACATCATACTAAGGATTAGAGCGGACCAAAGGAAGCACAGACACAACATAACGAGAAGAGGATGCCTGGAGGCTTATCGCAATTAGGGTACTTCGTAGTTCTAATAGTGATGGCATGGTTGGCGGGTTACGGTAAAGGATCAAATTACTATTGTCAACTTCTTATAGCTCAACGCGATTATGCTACAACATGATCTTATGACAATTAGAATATTGGCGCTATGCGGTGTAGGTCAAAAGCAGGAAATTTTTGCCTAGCTATAAAAGAACATCGTGACATCCTACTCCTAGACTGCATATGATTATTCTACTATAAATAGAACACATTCAAGCATGTTAGGGGCATCTTTGGACATCTGGGACAATTGTGGAGGTTGCTATAATTTCGTTTTTAGGTTTTACATTCTTTAATTTAGCTTCTTTAGTTCTTAATCATTCATAAAATTATTTGGATGATGATTATGCCAATTAGTTGCAAAACACCCCTTTTCCGGTGATAAAGCCAAGAACATTATTTCTATCATTTTGAATTGATTTCAATTTATTAGCTTATCATATTTGGTTTCTTGTTTATCCTTGTTTTAATTATTTTAAGGATTGATCACCCTTAGAATTTATATATTATCAGCCCTGTGATCTGGAGAGAGGGAATAGGGAGAGAATATGGGGATGAACAATATAGGGTTCTTATTCTTGTATTAAATAAGGAATTCAAATTAGCATCTAGGACTAGGATGTACCTAGAAGACATACATGATTCACATGTAGGATGATAAGCTTTAAAAAGTTAATTAGATTATTACATGCCTGCTTAATGATGTAGTTGTAAAGTTCAAGTTAAATAGCTGATTAAAGGTTGGCAGACCATGGTCAAGAGATTAACCTTGAAACTCAACAACCAAGATAAGTAAGTTAATGAATAATGCTCAATGACATAGTATGATTTTTTTAAGTGCTATAACCATGGGCTTTACTCCATTGATTATCTTAGAGATTTTACTTTATGGATTGTTTACTTTACAATTAGCTTATAAATTTAAAATTCACTTTTGGTTACTCTTGCATTAGTTGAACCTAAATTGTGAACTAAAATTGTATACTTATTAGAACAAGTCCTTGTGAGATTGATATTCTTATTTCTTGAAGGCCACTATAATACTTGGAGACCACATACACTTGCGTGTCTGCTGTCAAATTTTTGGCGCCATTTCCAGGGACTTGTAATATTGCAACTATTTTATTTTATCTTTGCTTTTTGGATTACTTTAGTATTTTATGCTTGTTCATGGTTTTGTATTTGCACGAAATCAGTTTTCAAAGTAGTAAGCTGGCAAGGGATCAGATATTGGTTGAACCAAGCCCCTAACCTGAGCAATTATACCATCAAGGAAGGAGAGAAGCAATCCTTCTCCCACTTCACAATTCTAAGAAGATCAAGATAATCCTACTATCATGGCTAATGAACAAGTAGCCCGCAGGATGGTTAGAGACGTGACAATCCCACTTTTAATAAATTTGGCCTCTTATTTTCAGAAACTAGCTGATGGATGGAGGTTTGTGATAATGAACAATATGGTGCATCTATGGATTAGTAGTGGATAGTTTACAGGGTTTGCACATTAAGATTCATAGGTCCACTTGCAGAATTTTACTGAGCTCACTAGAAAATTCATTCTGATAGATGTGAATGTTGATTTTGTGAGGGTGACACTCTTTCCCTATTCACTTGGTAGGGAAGCTAAAAGGTGGTTAAACTCTAAGACAGTGAATTCAATCTTATCATGGGATGTCTTATCCCAAAAGTTCCCTATCCGATTTATTCCATCTGGCAAGACTGGAAGACTTTGAAGTGATATTATGGGCTTCAAGCATAGGCCAGACGAGAACCTCTATCATGCTTAGAAGCAGTTTAAGGATCTTTTTTAGGACTATCTATATCATTAACAGTCAAATGAGGTACTTGCTCATACTTTTGTCGAAGCACTTGACCACAACACAAAAAATTTGCCATATATAGCTGTAGGTGGTCAAGCATTAGAGTTGACTTATGATGAGTTGTACACCTTATGTAACCACATAGCATAAGGAAATGTTGAATGTCATGGTGATACTAAGAGTGCCATAAAGGAAGTTATAGATGTATTGGAGGTGGACCAATACATCGCTTTATAATCTTAGGTTGCTGCCTTGCAAAGTTTTACAAACACTCAGTTCGGCAGCCTAAAATTTTGAGCTACACAGCCACAACAATAGTTAATGTTATCCAGTATACCATTGGTTGGTATGACGTTTCTGGAAATAGTGTTCATTCTACAGCCATGTGTGCTGCAAATCTGGAGTCAGTGATGTTTTTGGAAAATGTTTAGAGTCCAAATAATGGTAATGCCTACAGTAAAAAATGGTAAACTCAGCTACTAAATACCCTGTGGAACAATCAACAATAGTTTCACCAACCACAGGCCCAAGGAAACTAGGTCACAAGTAATATGGAAGAGATGATGAAACAAGTTAGATCCGGTCAAGCAAAGTTGTCAGAAGATAAAAAAAGTCAATGGGCCAAGATACATGCCAAAAAATAACCACAAGGAGCTTGGAATTACAGATAGGTCGCTTTAGAAGGAACAAAATACTAGGCCTCAAGGTAGGTTTCCAAGTGATACTGAAACTCTTAAATAAGTAATGGTAATAACTTTAAGAAATGGTAAAGAGCTTAATGAAGAACCTCCCAAGGCAACTAAGGAGGTAGATGTAGAGAAAGCTGCTAAACATTTAAATGACCAAGTTGCCAAAAATTTGAGGAAGACTAAGTACTCATAAGAAAAAGTTGCTGAAGAAGTCAAGAAGATCCCACAACTACCTTTCCCAAAGAGAAATATTAAAGCAAAAGACTATGCATGTTTCAAGAAGTTCTTAGACATGTTCAGAGAGCTTCATATTAATTTACCTATTTTAGATGTTTTCTAGGGAATGCCCAAGTATGCTAAGGACTTAAGGGATGTGGTTGCTAATAAAGTTAAGTGGTAGGGTGTGGAGGTGGTAGCACTTCCTAAGAAGTATTGTAATGCCCCAAATCTAGTATCCGAAATGCTACATGGTGCCCATAACCTCAAAGGACCACAAGCTAACCTATGACTGATATCTGTAAACTGATCAGTAAATAATAGTAATAATATCGTTAATGCGGAAAAATGAACTGAAAGGCTATAAGGTTCAATACTAGTACCTAACTAAAAAATATGGTATAACAATACCAAAATAATTGAGATAATTATCTGACATACTGTAGTCTGAAAGCCTCTAAACTGTCTGAATAAAGAGTTGATGGGACATGTCCCTAACTAACTCCAACTATTAAAATAAACTAAAAACTAAAATATTAATGTGATAATTATGTCCTTGAAGGATGAGGACTCGCTGCTAACTCTGATCGCTGAATTGGGATGCTACTGGTTCTCTGGAGATTGTACTTCTAAACCTACGGTATAAGACACCATTGTGCAAATACATCAGTACTTTGAATGTACTAGTATGAAAGTGAGGAAGGATGAATGCAAATGGTTTATATGCATGAAAAATACTAACTGACTGACTAGCATAAACGTGAGAATACATGCATGACTACGTAACTTTAACTGAGATCATGATAGGACTGAATACTGATTCTATTGATAATGACCCCTGAGTCGCTGATAAGTGAGAAAGACTGATACTGTATTATTGAATACTAAGGGACTGATACTATGTTAATAATACATGAATTACTATTTTTTACAGTTCTGATTATGAAAAACTAGTCTGGTTGACGGTATCTGACAGTCCTGAAGTTGAATAATGATAACATGAGTGTTGAGAACTAATATAACTGATAACATGAGTGACTATATCTGACAGTCCTAAATCTGATGAAACTAGCTGAGTTCTATACTGTATCTAAATTTGACTGTATTTGACAGTCCTAAAATTTGAAGAACTATCTGAGTTCTTTCACTGAGACTGAGACTTAGACTGACACTGTGGGAGGTAATCATCTAACCGACATACCCTAGAACTGAACTAGTGGGGTCCAACCTATAAACTCAGTTGGAAGGGTGTTAACACCATGCCACAGGTAAAGACCTATTGTGAGTATACCCTCACTGACAGGGAGCTTTTCCGTCAATCCTCCTAGTAGGTAACTAAAATGATATGTATATATATATCCCAAAACGCGTAGGGTGCATCTCAACCTACACTGGATACATAGTTCTAGAACACAAGGATTGGTTATAAGGATCACACCCTCCACTAAATAATAGTTGAGTCCCCATCCTTGGGATCACTCGGTACTGAATCCTATTACAAACTGAATTGACATTAAACTGATTAACTAAACTGAACTAATTAGCTGATGGCATTTAGAAGAGCTAATATTGAATTTACTGAGTTCCATTGACCAACGAAATGCTACTAAGATCTAAGGAAAGACTGAGAGTACTGAAGTTTCTGAGACTTACTGGGAATACTGAGTTCAAGGAGGTTACTGAACTGCTAAGATTACTGAGATTACTATTCCTGAGACACATGAATTACTGAGTTTTATGGATCGTGACTTGTCTAAGAGTATCGTGAAAACATGACATGGCTCTAGGCACATAGATAAGTTATCGAGAACAAGTACCCCTAGGACTCGATTTAAAGAAACTAACATAACATGACTTACTCGAACACATGACTAATATCATAATTCATAATTCATATACTGAAGCACTTCATCAAACATGTGATGTGCATAAAGTTGTACATAAATGGGGATTTCATAAAATCATGCTAGTTGGTCACTTTTCCTTCATATAGGAATTCAATCAGATACATGGTAGGCATAGTATATGAAAACAACATTGTACAACAATTAGACATCATGGTTCAATTCTAATTTCATCATTATAGGTTTTAATCATAAGTTCATATAAATATACAACTATACTAATAAATTTCACATAAAATTGATCACCCAAAATGGATTAGAATTCAATTAATCATTCTCAACTTGAACAAAACAAACCCAACATGAAACTCATAAAGAAATCCATAACCTTGAAGTTGGAAAAGAGATAAATGGTCTTCATGGATGGAAAGAGTACATGAATGAACACCATGACTACCTTGGTTTGTATATAAACAAAGATTAACGGAGGAAATTCTTGAACTTGAATCTTCTATGAAAAACCCTAATGTGTTCTTGAGAGGACTTTGAGAGAATAAAATGTATTTTGGTGTAATGGAGGCTCAAATTTGTGTTTTTGAGCTTATATAGGCTAGGAAAATTGACATTGGTAACCCTAGGACACGTATTTTAATTCTTGTGAAAACTTCCTAATTTTCATCCTTGATGCGATGCGCCACTATCGTGCTAAGTCATTGGAACTGGACAATTGGGAATCTGCATGGTGGCGCGACACGGAGCTATCGCATTGCCACTTTGTTTGAGACCTGGAAATTTGGCATGATGTGCCACTATCACAGATAAATACTAGAAATTTACTATTGATATTTAAGCTGGCTCCGCGACGTGCTAATGGCTCAGGTGATACACTGTCTCACAAAAAAGGCTCTAACTCTTCGCCCAGGTGTCGGATTTGAGCAAATTTGGTATCGATGGAAAGCTTATGGAATTTCCCACATGAAAAAAGTGAAAATATTAAAAATAAAACATCTATAAAATTGGATTCATCTTTCAAAGAAAGCTTCTAACATTCTTGGGAAAAAATTTCAAGCTAGAAAAAGTATAGGTATTACAAGTGTAGCCTTGTGGTTACTTAAAAGATTCCCAAAAATCTTATGGACCCTAATAAGTTCATTCTCCCTATTTATATTGTCAATAATGAGGTGGTTTAGGAACTTAGTGATTTAGGGGCAAGAATAAATTTGATACCACTATCTTTATTCATCACTTTGTTCTTAGGAAATCCTATACCGAGCTCTGTGCTATTGTAGATGGCAAATGGGACCATGTCACACCCCAAAGAAGTGATAGAGGATGTTCTCATAAAGGTTGGTGAATTTATCATTCTTGATGACTTTATTGTTCTAGACTTTTAGGTAGACAAACAAGTACTAATCATCTTAGGGCATCCATTCTTAGCAACACAGGGGCTTTGATTAATGTGAGAATGGGTATGCTCACAATAAGGAAGGAGGATGAAGAGGCAATTTTTAAAGTTTACAAATCGCTTAACACACTATCCTACTATAAAAACTTGTGTATGATTACTATGATTGAAGGGGAAAGTGTGGGGTGGTGGAGTTTATTCAATAAAATACCTCTTTGAATACCCTCATTGGGCACCCTAATCCAAAACTACCTAAGCTTGACATAATGCAAATTGATGAGCCTAAAAAGGCTAAAGTTCAAAGAGTTGTTGAACTTGAGAGTTCATACTTACAAGGTCAGAAACGAATAAGAAATAGCCTCCAAGTATGAGGAAATGGATGAAGGAATTTGGTTGAGTTAATTTGGGTCGTGTCATGACACTAAATCAAGCGCTGCTTGTGAGTCAACCCAAGTTAAGTAGGTATGCTATATTTTTCCTTTTTTTAGTTTTTTTACTTCACGTAATTTTGTTTTTATTGAGTTACAGGTTGATGGAAAGTCTGAGTACTAAAAACCTAAGCTAAGAATCATGTCTAAGACTAAGTGTGGGATACATAGACCCTGTTGATGTTTAAAAATGCTACTAGCTAAGACTAGAGGCCTCAGGGAGTAATTCTATCCCTTCTTTTAAAGTCTTCTTTGGGGACAATGTAAATTTTTAAGTAGGGTTGGGGGAATCCCATTTTTAGGGTTAATTTAAATTTTTGTAGGTTATGAATAAGTGGGATGTTCTTATTGGTGCTATATGTGACTGTATGATGCAAATGTTTTGTGGTAAAAAGAATGTTGATTGAGTGAATGACTACTTTCTAGATTCCTAGGCTCATGATTATGACTCTTCTATTCATGGCTTAAATTTGAATTCGTGGTTTTGTTTAGTTGAGAGTCTATGATGATCTTACGTGAGTTAGGCATGTGTCATGAATGATGTGAGTTGTTTTTCTATTACTTATTGTATTTGATGGTAGAACTTGCCTAGTGTTCGTGAAATGCAAAATAAAGAGAGTGGGTTTAGGAGATGATATTGGCATTTCTGTGAAAACCTTGTTTTATACCTTATTTTGGCCAACCTTTGTGCATAATCCGAATAAGACTCATCTAGCCTATAAATTTTTCATTGATACCTTTATATTTAGCCTAATCATTTCTTTGATAGACCTTAATTTGATCCAAAAAGCTTCTAAGCACTTTAGCATAAAACTAATTTAGTAAGGAGTTTGAAAAATAAGAAGAGCAAAGGTGAAAGTGATACCACAAAGTAGTACTTATTGGTGTATATAATTGTTGTGGTTGGGAGTTGGAAATTTTTTTTGAAAGAAATTCCTATGTTTAACCCAAATTGCATTAAAATGGACCTGTTTTGGCCCTGGTTCATCTTTGGACATTATGCACCTCAACTAAGGCAAATCACTTAAGTTGAAGGTGGCAATCATAGGGGTGTGTAGCATAGAGTAGGTGTGAAAGATGGAAAAGGGAAGGATATGTACTTAGTATACTCCCACCATAGTGTTTGTGAATGAGCTTAATATGATGTGGTAAAAACAAAAGAATAGGGTAGACAAAAGTGGTGTAATTTGGTTGTTGGAGATTGGTTTTAATTGTATAATGTAGTGTATTAAAGTGCGTAGGGAAGATAGTCACTATTCTGAAATATTTCCTACCCGTCCCTTAGCTTACATTACAACCCAAAAAGACCTATTTGATCCTAATCTTAGCATTATGATATTAGTTCAAAACTACACTAAGGGAAAGCCTATGGTTCATTATGTGTAACTCGTGAAGTTTTTGTGAGAATGAGAAAAATTTAATTCTTGTGCCCATTAATTTATAAAATGATTTTACAATAGTAATTAAGGGTAACTCTCTTATTGTGAAAGGCACATGATTGATGAATATGGGTGATTTATAGGATGTCCTTGATTGAGCAATATACGTAAGTTTGCTAGTGGTTGAGTCAATTCTTGAGGCTAGGATGTTTCGGAGTAGTGTTATTTAACTTTCAATTGTGTACATGACATGCTTAGTGTAGAAACTTGCATTCTATTCAGTCAGTGTAGAACTACCTTGAATGTCTTTCTTGTAGTAGAAGTCTAGAGTCTCCTTAGGTCATGATGCTTGTAGTGAAGATTTATTCAAGGATGAGCATGGATTTGAGTATGGATTGGTGATATTGGGTATATTTTTGCACTTTAGTATGGTTACCCTAGCTTATTTAGCCTTATTTTGAGGACAATTAATGTGTCTATGTGTTACTAATTATATAAATGTGCATCCACATGTTAAAGTATGTGCTTACAATATTTAATGATGTTTTCCCATGAGTTTGGGTTCAAATTAAGCATTTAAAGTCTAGACGAGAAAAATAGTGTTGTAGCTTGAGTTACTAGTTCAACGACATAAATGTTGTCTTGTTTTGAGCTTTAATTCGGGGTGTGTAATGTTATAGGTGGATTCGGTAAAGGACCAAACGGCAAATGTCAACTTCCATTAGCTCAATGCGATTATGCTGTGTCACGGGCTTATAGCAATGAGCACATTGGCGTGAGGCAGTGAAGGTCAAAAGCGATAAATTTTTGCACATCTATAAAAAGACAATGTGACATCCTACTCTTGATGGCTTATGATTAGTCTACTATAAATAGAACATATTAAAATACGTTAGAGGCATCTTTGGATGTTTTGGAAAATTATAGAGGCTGCTGCAACTTTGTTTTTAGGCTTTACATTCTTTAATTTATCTTCTTTCTGTTTTTGACCATTCATACAATTATTCGTACGATGATTATGTAAATTAGTGGCTAAACTCCCCCTTTTTGGGGTTAAAGACAAGAAAATGATTACTATCATTTTGAATTGATTCCGTTTGATTTGTTTATCATATTTGGTTTCTTGTTTATCCTTGTTTTAGTTATTTAAAAGAATGATCACCCTTAGAATACATATATTATCAACCTTGTCATCTTGGGAGAGGGAATAGGGAGATAAAACACGGAGATGAACAAAGTAGGGTTGTTGTTATATTATGAAATAATGAATTCGAATTAGCATCTAGGACAGGGGTGTACCTAGAAGCCTTAATTGATTCATATGTAGGATGATAAAATTTAAGAACTTAATTGGATTATTACATCCCCACTTAATGATATAGTTGTAATGTTCAAGTTAAGTAGACAATTAGAGATTGGGAGTCCTTGGTGATGCGATTAACCCTACGAATCAACTACCAAGATAAATATGTTAACGAATAAAGTTCAATGATGTAGTATTATTGTTTGAAGTGCTTTAACTCTATTCTTACTCCATTGATTTTCTCAAGTCTTCTACTTTGCGTATTGTTTACTTTACAAGTACTTTATAAATTTAAAATAATCTGTTGGTTACTCTTGCATCAATTGAATCTAAATTGTGAACTAAAATTGAATAGTTCTTAGAACAAGTCCCTGTGAGATTGATATTCGGCTTTCTTGAAGGACACTATATTACTTGGTAAACCGCGTACACGCAGGAACTATAAGCCTTCATCCTCGACTAAGTTTCACGGCTTCCTGGTGGAACATACACACCACCCCTATCCTTGTAATCATCCTTGTATCTCCAGTCCCAGTACCTCTCTCTGCACCTATCTCTGTACCTATCCCATAGTTATTCTCATCTTGGACTCCGTGCCTCTTGGCTCGAAAAAGTACCAACTCTCTATCTTGGAATCTTGGCTTTTCTTTTAAATAAGAATCATATAATCAAAATGCCTTACCCTGTGAGCCCACTGTGTTCACCTTCTCAAAATTTTTTGTTGTGAATTGCTTTGTCAAAAACCTAACCTCTATCCTTAGCTAAGCAACTTCTTGCACCACACTGTCATCAATAACTTTGTGATTGTTAGAAACACGATTAGCATATATGCCAACATCTCTGTTTCCATATTGAGTATGCGACCTTTGATTGGTGAGAGAGATCTGATACAATATCTTTGATTTTACCTCCCAATGCAGGAAAATAAATTCTCCACTAGTAACAGTATCTGTCATAGCTTTTGAACTGGTGTTAAGGGCTTGTAGAAGAGCTAAACAAGTTGCTTCCCATTATTCTATGATTTGGCACCATCATTATCTTCTTTTTAAACCAAAACCATTCCTCATATATTGACTCAGAGTACAATTGCCTAAAATTATATATCTCACCCTTTAACCGAAACATTCTTGATGGTTGAAAGAAAAAATCTAAAAATTATCTCCATAACTCATTCTAAGTAGTGATTGATTCTCGAGGAAGTTCCCCTAACAAAAACATAGTTTCAATAGTTAGAGATAAAGTAAACAATCTAAGTATGGTAGCTTCCTGATCTACCCCCAATATAATGTATGACTAGATGTTCCCAAAAAATTAATAAGGTTCATGTTTGAATCATTAGTTGGCAAGCCCGCCAACACACCCTTCATGTTCAACAACTGGATCATAGCATTGGAGATATAAAAATTCACATTTGGTGGTAGTGTAGGAGGAATGATAACTTTTATCTAGGTAGGCTTACCATATCCGAGTCCTCCTTTAGATCATTATATAGTGGTAAGTACTGATAGGCCGAGATTACTTAATCTCTAACTCTTCTATAACTATCTCAATTTCTTTTGAGGTCTACTCAATGATCTACTCAATGTTTTTTCCTCAACAGCTCTTCCTCTGGATCTAAACGATAGTCATTTGTATCTCTCACCGTATTGGCTTCCGCTAATAATCTATTAGTAGTATGATCTAATGTCTCTTGAGGAACACTATAAGGAGAGGGAGGCAAAACATTTGGGGTTTTCCAAACCCCTTAAGGATTACCTTCTTATGTGTGTTTTATCATCATATGATTCAGCTGTAGGATTCTCTCTGGTTCAAGATTAGTAGGGAGTAAGGGTTTCTGTTACTCCACATTCTAGGTATACACCGACATATACCCCAACAAGAACAAAAAAGTAAAACTCAAAAACTCAATCAAAAATCGCACTATATTCCTCAACAACAACACCAAAATTTTGAATAACGCCCAAACTATACCTCTTTACAAGGATAAAGCAGTTGCTGTCAAAACATAGTAACCCAACTAGGTTGGGGTTAACCCATAGGGAATATGTAGAGCTATCTCTCAAACTTGCTGAAATCATTGTGATGTGAAGAAAGGTAATGAGGGGTTTTGCTACAAATATTAAAATGTAACAAACTTGAATTCTTTTAGTTGTAAACAATCTGAAATAAATACTAGGATTGTGTTCCCATGTCTTTTTAAATCAATAGGTTTATTGTTCTCCATTGAACCATCCTAATATCTTGTATGCAGAATCTTATAAGTTATGTATCACTAACCGTCTTATGAATGCCTTAGTGTCTCTTTATTAAACCTTATCCTAGATCCTAGATTAACTATAACCTTTTGAGTCTCTATTTAATTAGATAAAGATAATTAGCTTAAGTAGATTAGGATGATTAACTTATTTCTATAATTAACTCCAAATTAGTATTGTGATCTTCTTTTCCAATTCTATACCTCTTTTTTGAAGTAAGTAGTGAATATAAGAGGGTTCTTAAAGTATATAATTTCTAAGAAATATACTATACTAAAGATGATTACAATACGTGCAAGAATATTGGTTGGGAACAACATTGCACTTCCCCTACCTTGTTATTCAACAAGGGTTCCCATAACCCTATCTAAGGTATTTAGCCGCTCATCATTAAGAGATAATAAATGGAATTCATAATTGAGAAAATTAAATCAATCTTACAATAATTTATGACAGAAACCCAAAGATTCAAATTGAATAGTAAACCTAAATCCAAGAACATAATACAAAGATCAAGATCAAATTTTAGAATAAAATATATGTTTTTGATTAATAAGAGCATGTAAAATACTAAAAAAATCAAAAGGGTATTTACCAAATACATGGAACCCTAGGAAAACAATCCAAAATAAAATAGGAAAAATTGGAGTCGGTGGCCACCTACGGAGCCACTTATGGGTCGTAGGTATCTCCACATAGGTTCTATACTCCCAAATATCAATAGGATCTCTAAAAATTCAACTTTCAAGACTTTGCACTAGCACCTATGGACCATATGTAGCACCTACGGGTAGTAGGTGCCCATCATAGGTAGCAGTGCTCTAATTTTCAACTTCTGAATCTCTGTATCTCAATCTTTTGATACTTCTTCTGGCATTTACATCATGTTGATAGTACCTATTGGTTGTAGGTTCCCACGTAGGTGGTCAATACTCTAATCTCTCTTTGTTTCTCCAGTTTATCTCCCAGAACCCGATTTCCTACAAAACTTATCAAATCTAACAAAATGGCCTAAGTAATAGCATATTTTTGTAGATTTAAGTGTTGAAACCACTAAGAAAACATATCACATCATCTAACAAGTAGCTGGATAAGAAGTTTGCAGGCAAACCTATCTTAGAGAGTATTCCACTTAAGATCTTACGGTGAATTGTAATTTCTTGCACATGTGCTTTCGCGTCATTTTTCAGGAAGGGTTAAATGGTTTTGACAATGAGGTCACATATCCTTTTCCCATCCACAAGTGGATGTTGTGCTTTTGCTTAGGTGGTTTTTGCTTTACGAGCTTTGTTTCAGCAATCTGGTGAAGTAATTCTTCCTATTAGATGTACCCTTGCATTCCTGGAGAAGAGCATTCAGTCGTATACTTTTGATGGTTCTGGTGACTACATCTCTCATGATTTTATATTATGGTTGATATTCTATTGTTACTCGTTGAACCTCATCCTAGTAAGTATAATCATCGGTGTAGTTCATCTATCCCTATTTCTCTTTCCATATATTTTAGGATGCATTTATTCTATTAGAAGAAAAAGCATTGTACTTTATAGTATTCAAATTTCAAGCAAAGTATTGATACGAGAAATTTCAAAAGGAGTGAAATTTTTGGTTAAGCTTTGATGTTGTGGTCAATAATTCTTATCGGATAATATAGCATAAAAATCACTGCTTCATAAGGATCCTTGAAGCATCAAACCCAATAGTGTCATGTTTTGAACCACACCATGATCCTTTTTAGAGTTGGTTGGATTTGATTGAAAAGCTTGAAGACATCACACTTGAACTCCATGAAAATGTAGTTTTTGTGACACGGGTACTAGAATAACCATAGGAATTCTTGTAGGAAGTCATTGGATAGTTCTATAAACACATAACAAAAAGAATATTTTGGTTGCACTCCAAATGGATTTAGGATGGATCCACCATATTTTTGAATATTTGAAGCTCATATAAAGGTTTGCCTTTCTCAAAGGATAGCTTGATCAAAGAGATCCACATACTGATTAAAAAGATCTAGAGGGCAGTCTGTTATTTTTAAAAATAAAATTCCTAATATGTTGAGCAGAAGGATAAGACCAGCCAAATTATTTATGCCTTCTCTAGTATTGGATATAAGGTGGAGATCATCTATATAGATGTCGTCTGATTCTTCGTACACATATATGGAGAAGAGAGTTTCCTATTTCAATTCTTCTTTTAGCGAGTACACCGATTAAGGGTCATCATCTTTGTTGAGATATATGCCTTTCTATTTGGATATTTCTTCAAAGAGGTTGATGGAGTCCTTCGACTTTTTGTGTTAAGCATAGTTTCTTGCAAATTGACCAAGATTTTTATTGATGAAGTAACCATTCTCTTTCTTGTAGTTTATTGGGCTTCTTCATCAGATGTACCTAGTTTGCTTAATTGCCTTTGTCCTATCATCTAGAGGTCTGGGAAGTTTAAACCTCCTAAACTTTAGTGGCTTCTTGGACCTCACTTTGGAGATCGAGCAGGGGCAATTGGATTTGGTAACAAAATTGTTCCTACTACATGCTCGATCAAGGGTTGTGTTATTCTAGACAATCTACTTCAGTACAAATCTCTTCATGTATATGTTGTCCAGGGCATGGATTATGGTTTGCCTAATATATCCTATCTCTGGGACAATTATGGATTTAAATTTCTCCTTCACAATCATCACCGTGTAGCCTACTAGTCACTTCAGTAGTGATGACATAGAGGTGTGCTTGAGGCTGGGATCTCTTCCAAATCAAAGTAGATATTCATTATTTTTAGGAAGTGGATATCCATTACATCCTTATAAAATGATAGGAACTACATCTCAAAGAGTTTTCTCCATAGCTACTCTTGTCTTTGGCGTATATCTCTACAGAAAACTTCTTGTTGGATCCTGATATTGAAGGCAAAGTCCTGGGATGTGAGATAAGTTCTCTTATAAGTAATCCCAAGTGTGTTCCACTAATCTCTAAGGATTTTAGAGAATCTAGAGGTTAAATCTGAGAGTATCATGTATTTCTAATTTTGGTCTAGATTATTTTTAGCCATCCATGTGTAGAAGTCTTAAATCCTTTGAAGCTAGGATAAATCTTGATATAGTCGAGACTGAAGGCGTGGAATCTAATTCCAATGATTTTCCTTATTGTTTTCTCTGGTTCTAGCCTTTTTTCTGCAATTGGATCATCTATCATCCCATCTTGGTCATCGACTACCTCTGAAACTTTTGGCTCATTACAATGGTTAATGAATGGGTGGATAGTTTTATTTGGGAGATTCAATTGAGGACTTAGGAGTTTTCTATAAATATTCTTTAGAATTAATGGACTCCTTGCTATCCTCAATATATTCATTAGCTAGAAAGTCATCACCAATATCAGAATATGCATCTGAAGAGTCACCATCAGACGAACATTATGATTTTCCCAAATTAGGGTTAATAGGATCAATGTCTTAAATATCGTTATTACATTTTAAGTTATTCTTCTATAAGATCATGATCAATTGGAGATTATGGATCTAGAACTAGGTAGTCATTGATGTCCAGGCCATACAGATTTGGAACAACTTGATTTAAGTGCATTAAGTTAGTGTCTAGATCATGATATGAGGACAACCACATGTGATTAAGAAAACCTTATCTTTGAAAGAATTTCCATTCTTTGTAGTTATATGGCACTACTGGTTAGTGTATTATCAAGTCAGCATCTTTGAAGGTGATGTCATGGTCTGAGATATTATGGTTCCCTTATCCGTGTCTTTTTTATTGAATTCCATTTTTGGACTACTTGTGGGTAGCATTGGCTTTCTTTGGTAGTAATTTCATCTTTTATTTCCTTTGAAAGCTTATAAATTTGAAACTCTTGTTCGTCTTGAGTCTTTATAAAGATTGACATAGGCTATGAGAATAGGAAGGGATAGTGGGTGATGTTGGGTGTATTTATGCATTCTCGCGTCATAATTCTTGCCTTTTTAGCCTTATTTTGAGGATGATTCGTATTCTAGATGGTATAATAAAAAGATATATGTGTATCAAAGTGTGAAATAATGTATTTTTTACATTCAAAGTTAATTCCAAATAAGTTTGTACTTAATTAAGTCATTTAGAGTTAAACCCGAAAAACTAGTGTTACTAGCTTGAGCTAGGTTATTGTCTAGTTGGTCTCATTGGGTTCTTGTGAATTTATAAGTTCCTTATATCCTAAATGTGTGATTATGAATGGAGTAAGTTTTTAGCAGTGAGAAAATGTAATACCCAAGGAAATATTTTGTTAAAATTTTGTGCGTAAACGTTTTGGGTTCTATCTTCTGGATTGAATTATAAATTTTCCATCTGGAATGTCTTATATTATGACCCACCATTAGTATATCATTGAATAAGATTTCTAACGATATCTGCATCATCCAAAACGGACACCCGAGCGACGAGTTATGAATATTCCAATCGAACGGTGAATAGTAGTAAACAGTAAAACGTGCAAAAAGAAGTACTGAGGCTTGGTGTATTTTTCTCTAACTTTAAATGATCATAACTCTTTGTAAGTATTGATATCGGTGATCTACTATATATCAACGGAAATCTCTGTGAGTCCTCTTTCCAATGAAATTGGTTTCATCCAATTTGTCTATCAGAGCAAAAAGTTATGGTCAATCTACTTCAGCCCATCAAAAGTGAATTTTTGGGTCAACTTCAAACTATCATAACTCCTCGTACACAATCATATGGCTGAGATACTATATATCAATGGAAATATATGAGAGTCCTCTTTCTAATGAAATTGGTTTCATCCAATTTGGATAACGGAGTAAAACGTTATAGTTGATCTACTTTAAACTATCAAAACAGTCTGTCAAAGGATAGATTCAAGAATTTTTTTATTTTTAGGGGTGTTTTGGTCATTCCCCCTCACCCAAAATCCGTCCAAACCCTATATTGAAGCCTATTAGAAGCATTATATGTTATATTTCATCAAATTACCTCAAAAAGAAAATCCTAAGCTCCTACATCCAACTTCAAGAACCTCTAAAGTTCACCCTTAATTCTCCAAATTTATTCAAGATTCCAAGTTCCTAGTTCAAGAACTTCAAGAACCTCCAAAGTTCACCATTAATTCTGCAAATTTATTCAAGATTCCAAGTTCCTAGTTCAAGAACTCCAAGAACCATCATTCAAAGGCGCGATTAACATCTCAAAAATGAGTATCAATTTAAAGTTCATTATTCAAGGTATGTGGGATTTTTCAACAAGAATTGCCTTTCGTTCTTGCGCCCAAAAGTAATTTTCTTTACAAAGGCATGATTTTTATTTGATTTTTTATGAATTTGAAACATGAACTCTTATCTTATGATGATTATTATGAAATCTTGATGTTTCTGATTTTGAAAGATGAATTTACATGTGTGGAGGTATAAAGCATGAATCTTGAACGATATTTATCATGATTTTGATATTTGGGTCGTGAATTCCCATTGAAAATTATATTTTTTTTAGAAAGTGTGTGTTATAAGTACGTTGATATTGAATATTTGAGATATTTTGAATGATTTGACCTTTTAGTCTTAATGGAGTTATTTTAAACTCGAGTGTGAAAGAAATCTACAACGTGGTTGATTTTGATAGATGGGAAGCAGGATGTCTCCCGATGTATCTTTATATATTACTGAAATCGTTTTGTTATGGATTGTCTTTGAAATGAGCTGACCTAAGTCCGGGAGAAATCTTTAGCACCATGTGGGAGATATAAAGCGACCTTACTTCCCTAGAACTACGTGCCCCCATAGGAGTGAGCCTAAGGTTGATTTATATAGTGATCACTAGTTTGTATGGATTTGATATCGATAGTCCTACTCCAATGGCAAGGATAGGACGGCTCTTCACAATGTGCGTTGTACATTGGACTCCAAGTAGCTCACATGGTTTATGTCGATTATATGATCTCCCAGTATGTGTGTGTTTCCTTGTGTATATGGTGAATAGTGAAGTGATTTGAAAGTGGAATTTTGAAAGTTATTCTTTTGGAAGATTTAAATGATATTTACATTATGAGAATTAATAGTCTTGATGAACTAAAAGTGATTGACAAATTATATGATGACTCACATGCGTTATTGTACTTGTTTCATCATCTCATGATTATGATGATTTTCTTTGGGCTATGTGAGTCTTTCATATATCCTGCATATTTCTTATAAATATTTATGATGATGATGTTTATAAAACTGCATACAACCCCATATACTCAGTTTCTTTCCATGGTACTGACCCACATCTTCGGATGTGGGCTACATTTTCTCGAAATGTAGGTTCAGGTGCTCAGTTCTAGGTTCGACAGTGATTCTTCGGGCACACTGTTCTACATCCTCTGTTGTGGTGAGTCCTCATGTTCCGAGGATGTGTGTCTGGTGTTGGTTTTGACAAAATTATTTACATTTGGTAGCTGAGTATGAGTCAGTTGGGGTATGTCTCAATGGCTCACTGGTTTTATTGATTTTCTTAGAGGCTTGTCAGACTAGTATAAATGTTGGGAGTTGACTAATAAGTTGTATTTTGTTATATTTCTAAAATTCTTTTATTCTTGGATAATGATTACTTTGTTGATAGTTAAGGGTATTTATGGAAACCCACGTTGATTCATGTTGAACCGAATGAAAATGACTCAAAGGGTTAGCTTGGGGCTACTCGTAGCCTCAAGCACCATGTGATGCTTCGAGAGCCGTTTTCAGGGCGTTACAAACTTGGTATCATAGCCTAAGGTTTTAAGGCGTCCTAGAGAGTCTGACAAGCCACGTTAAGTAGAGTCTTGATCATCGGTGTGTAGCGCGCCACATCTATGAGAAAGAGGCTACAAGATGTTTTAGGAAAAAGTATGATTCTTTTTTTTAGAAGTCTATCATGTTTATAGTGTCTCTCTCTGCTATTGATTCATGCTCTTCTATCTTTTGGGTTAACTAATGCCCCAGCAGCTTTCATGGAACTCCTGAATCGAGTATTCAGACCATATCTGGATATGTTTGTCATAGTGTTCATCGATGATATACTGGTGTACTCCCGTAGTGAGGATGAACATTCTGATCATCTCCGAACTGTCTTTGAATCCCTTAGAAATCACAAGTTATTTGCCAAGTTCAGTAAGTGTGAGTTTTTTCTAAGGTCAGTTGCTTTTGTGGGTCATATCATTTGTTTTGAGGGTATTAGAGTTGATTCCCAAAAGACCAAAGCTGTTAGAAATTTGCCTAGACCTATTTCTCTGACTGATATCCAAAGTTTCTTGGGTTTAGTTGGCTATTACCACCATTTTGTTGAGGGTTTCTCCTCTATAGCGTCTCCTATGACTCGGTTGACCCCTAAAAAAGTGAAGTTCTTGTGGTCCGAATCTTATGAGAAGAGTTTTCAGGAGTTGAAGACTCGACTCACTTCAGCCCCTATTTTGACTTTGCCTAATGCTGTTGATGGTTTTGTGGTGTACTGTGATGCTTTGAGAGTTAGGTTGGGTTGCGTATTGATTCATAAGGGCAAGGTGATAACTTATGCTTCTAGACAGTTAAAACCCCATGAGAAAAATTACCCCACCCATGACCTTGAGTTGGCTGTTGTTGTGTTTTCTTTGAAAATATAGAGACAATATTTGTATGGTGTCCATGTTGATGTTTTCACTAATCATAAGATTCTGTAGTATGTGTTTACCCAGAAAGAATTGAATCTTAGGCAGAGACAATGGTTAGAATTGTTAAAGGACTATGATATGAGTGTGTTGTACCATTCGGGAAAGGCCAATGTTGCAGCAGATGCCCTAAGTAGAGTGTCCATGGGTATTGTTTCGCATGTGGTAGAAGGTAAGAAAGTGTTGGCTCGTGATGTACATCATTTGGCTAGATTGGGGGTTAGGTTGTTTGACTCTGCTGAAGGTAGTATAAGGGTTCAGAGTAGTTCCGAATACTCCTTGGTTTCGGAATTGAAGGAAAAACAATACTTAGATGCTAGTTTGGTCAGACTGAAGGAGTCAGTCAAGGACCAAAAAGTAGAAGTTTTCTCCCAAGGGGGAGATGGTGTGTTGAGATTGCATGGTAGATTGTATGTCCCGAATGTTGATGATCTGAGACAGATGATTATGGCTGAAGCGCATGGGGCGCGATATTTTATTCATCCTGGTGCCATCAAGATGTACCGAGACTTGCGGGAAAACTATTGGCGGAGTGGAATGAAGAAAGATATAGAAGCATTTGTAGCTTAGCGTGCAACGTGCCAATAGGATAAGGTTTAACACCAAAGACCTAGTGGTATGATACAAGAGTTTAGTATTCCTACCTAGAAGTGGGAAGAGATAAATATGGACTTCATGATTAGTTTACCTCCTTCCCGATGCTATCATGATTTCATTTGGGTTATGGTTGATAGGTTGACTAATTCTGCTTATTTCTTGCCTATTCATACTTCATATACTATTGAGGATTATGCTAGATTATATATCTGAGAGCTAGTCAGACTGCATGGAGTTCCCTGGTCTATCATTTCGGATAGTGGTATGCAGTTCACTTTGCAATTTTGGAAAGCTTTTCAGAAGGGTCTTGGTACCCAAGTGCTTTTAAGTTCTGCTTTTCATCCGCAGACCAATGGTCAGGCTGAGCGGATAATCAAGACCTTAGATGATATGTTGACAGCTTGTGCACTTGACTTTAAGGGAATTTGGGATGATCACTTACCGTTGATAGAGTTTGCTTACAATAACAATTTCCACTCTAGTATTGGCATGGCTAAGTTTGATGCCTTATATGGGAGGAAGTGTAGATCACCCATAGGTTGGTTCGAGGTGGGTGAAGCGGCTGTAAGTGGTCCTGATTCAGTATTTAAGGCTATGGAAAAAGTTAAGTTGATTAGGGAAAGGTTGAAAACTGCACAGAGTCGTCAGAAGTCATATGTGGATATTAGAAGGAGAGACCTTGAGTTTGAAGTTGGTGACCTAGTGTATCTAAAAATTTCACCCATGAGGGGGGTGAAGAGATTCGGAATGAAGGAGAAGCTTAGTCACCCTTATGTTGGTCCTTACAAAATTCTTAGCCGTGTTGGTAAGGTAGCTTATGAGGTTGGGTTGCCTTCCGAGTTGTCCTCTGTTCATCCAATATTCCATGTCTCCATGCTTAGAAAGTATATTATCGATGCTGTGGTAGTGGATTTCTCTGTGAGTGATGACATTCAAGAAAATCTTTCTTTTGATGAGATTCCTATTGAGATTCTTGATTTCAGTGTCCGAAGACTAAGGAACAAAGAAGTTCCCTTGGTCAAGGTATTGTGGCGAAACCAATCTGTTGAGGGAACAACTTGGGAAGCTGAGGCGGATATGCGATCCAAGTACCCGCGCCTATTTTTCAAGAACTCCGATCAAGCCGAAGGTACCGTTCTTTCCTAAATCATGCACTTTTGATAAAAGTTGCAGCAGTTCAGCCGCCATTTATTATGTTTTCAGCTGTAGTTTCTTGAATTTATGCATTCTATGTTGCATTCGGAGTGAGAAACGATGTGATGATGAGTCTAATGAATGGTTTCAGCTGTATGATCTATTCCCTATCAAATCTTGGCATGTCTAGCATCATTCGAGGATGAATTTTTCCAATGGGGGGATGAAGTAACATCCCAGGAAATTTTTTGTTGAAATTTTGTGCGTAAACGTGTTGCGTTCTATCTTTTAGAATGAATTATAAATTTTCCATGTGGAATTTCTTAGATTATAACCCACCATTGCGTAGAGTATCAAATAATCTTTCCAACGATATGTGGATCATACAAAATGGACACCCGAGCGACGAGTTATGAACATTCTGATCGAACCGTGAATAGTAGTGAATAGTAAAAAGCACAGGAAAAAGTACTAAGGCCTGGCGTATTTTTGCTCCAAATTTAAACGATCATAACTCCTTGTACATAGTTATCTAGGTGATTTACTGTATACCAACGGAAAGCTCTGCAAGTCCTCTTTCTAATGAAATTGGTTTCATCTAATTTGTCTATCGGAGCAAAAGGTTATGGTCGATCTACTTCAGCCTATCAAAAGTGAATTTTTGGGTCAACTTCAAACAATCATAACTCCTCGTACAAAATGATTTGGGTGAGATATTATATATCAATGGAATGATATGAGAGTCCTCTTTCTAATTAAATTGGATTCATCCAATTTAGATATCGGAGTAAAATGTTATGGTTGATCTACTTCAGACTATCAAAACAGTCCATCAAAGGACAGATTCGAGAATTTTTTTGATTTTTAGGGGCGTTTTGGTCCTTCCCCCTCATCCAAAATCCATCCAAACTCTATATTAAAGCCTATTAGAAGCATTATATGTTATATTTCATCAAATTCCCTCAAAAAGAAAACCCTAAGCTCCTACATCCAACTTCAAGAACCTCCAAAGTTCACCATTAATTCTGCAAATTTATTCAAGATTCCAAGTTCCTAGTTCATGAACTTCAAGAACCTCCAAAGTTCACCATTAATTCTTAAAATTTATTCAAGATTCTAAGTTCCTAGTTTAAGAACTCCAAGAACCATCATTCAAAGGCACGATTAACATCTAAAAAATGAGTATCGATCTAAAGTTCATCATTCAAGGTATGTGGGGTTTTTCAACAAGAACTCTCTTCCGTTCCTGTGCCCAAAAGTAATTTTCTTTACAAAGGCATGATTTTTATTTGATTTTTTATGAATTTGAAGCATGAACCCATATCTTATGATGATTATTATGAAATCTTGATATTTATTATTTTGAACGATGAATTTACATGTATGGAGATATAAAGCATGAATCTTGAATGATATTTATCATGATTTTGATATTTGGGTCATGAATCCCCATTGGAAATATTTTTTTTTTTGAGAATGTGTGTGTTATAAGCACGTTGATGTTGAATATTTGAGATATTTTGAATGATTTGACCGTTTGGTCTTAATGGAGTTTTTGAACTCGAGCGTGAAAGAAATCCACAACGTGATTGATTTTGATAGATGGGAAGCATGATGGATCCCGATGTATATTTATATATTACAAAAATTATTTTGTTGTGGATTCTTTTTGAAATGATCTTAGCTAAGTTCGGGAGAAATCTTTAGCACTGAGTGGGAGGTATAAAGTGACCTTACTTCCCTAGAACTACGTTCCCCCATAGGAGTGAGCTTGAGACTGATTTACATAGTGATCACTAGTTTGTGTGGATTTGATATTGATAGTCCTACTTCAATGGCAAGGATAGGATGGCTCTCCCCAACGTGGGTTGTACGTTGGACTCCATGTAGCGCACATGGTTTATGTCGATTATAGGATCTCCCAGTGTATGTGTGTTTCCTTGTGTCTATGGTGAATGGTGAAGTGATTTGAAAGTGGAATTGTGAAAGTTATTCTTTCAAAAGATTTAAATGATATTTACATTATGAGAATTGATATTCTTGATGAACTAAAAGTGATTGACAAATTATATGATGAATCACATGTGTTATTGTACTTATTTCATCCTCTCATGATTATGATGATTTTCTTTGGGCTATGTGAGTCTTTCATACATCCTGCATATTTCTTATAAATATTTATGATGATGATGCATATAAAATAGCATACACCCCCATATACTCGGTTCCTTACCATGGTACTGACCCACACCTTCGGATGTGGGCTGCATTTTCTCGAAATATAGGTTCAGGTACTTAGTTTCAGGTTCGATAGTGATTCTTCAGGCATGCTGTTCTACATTCTCTGTCATGGTGAGTCCTCATGTTCCGAGGATGGGATGTCTGATGTTGGTTTCACAAAATTGTTTACATTTGATAACTGAGTATGAGTCAGTTGGGGCATGTCTCAATGGCAAGCTGGTTTTATTGATTTTCTTAGAGGCTTGTCAGACTAGTATAGATGTTGGGAGTAGACTAATAAGTCGTATTTTGTTATCTTTTTGAAATTCTTTTATTCTTGGATGATGATTATTTTGTTGATATTTGAGGGTTATTTATGGAAACCCCGTTGATTCGTGTTGAACTGAATGAAAATGGCTCAAAGGGTTAGCTTGGGGCTACTCATAGACGTAAGCACCATGTGACGCTACAGGACCCATTTTCAGGGCATTACAACAAATTTCAATTTGATTAGATTATGAGTTGGAACATAAAGCTAAAGATCAAGCCGAACTAGCTTAGGTTAGCTTTTGTTTTGATTCGTCGTTATGGACGTAGCGTTGTTTGAATTGATAATTCATGTAGTGTTATTATGTTGGATGATTTGGGAGATGAATATGATGATATTTTGATGTTGAAGAGGCTGTAAATCCATGGGAAAGACACCACAACATAAGGAACTAAGAGAGGAGACTCAACACTTAGCCAAAATCCGAGAGACAACTTCCAGAGAGCCAAGGCAATTTGGAGGCGACACCTTTACCAAAGCGAGGCTATAGGTGGGGAGATACCTTGTCTGGAGTAGGGATATAGGTGAGTCCATTCACTGGCTGGAGTGGGGCTCTACCTGGGGCGGCGCCCTCTCCACGCTCGGGCTCAATAACTGAACGTTTCCAACTCCTACACGGTTTTGGTTTATCATAGGACTATAAATACATCATGATCACATTTTTTATACATCTTTGAACATATTTTAGATATAAAGGTTCTGCTACAAATTCATTATTAGGATTTTATTATTTTAATTAATCCATTCATGTCTTTAGTCGTTAATACCAAAATGCCCTTTTTCGGGGTTGAAACAAACAACATGAGTACTATTATTTTTAATTAATTTGTTTAACGTTGTTTATCATTATTGTTTGTGTGCTCAACTTTTATTTAACTATTTTAATGATTCACGGCCTTTAAAATACATCAATTGTCTGCCTTTTTACCTCGGGAGAGGGAATAGGGGATAGAATAAGGAGATGAACAAAGTATGGTTTATATTTCTTTACGAAATAAGGAATGCAAATTAGTGCCAAGGAAAGAGATGTACTTAAATAACTTACTTGATTCACATGTAGGATGATAGCTTAAAGAATATAAGTAGACTATTGCATCTCTGCTCAGTGATGTAGTTGTAAGGTTCAACTTAGGTAAAGAATTAGAGATCGGGAGACCAGGATCACACATTTAATTCTACGAATCTACAACCAAGATAAGCAAGTTAACGAATGAAGTTCAACAACATAATATGATTGTTCAAAGTTCTTTAACCCTGGGTTTTCTACAATTCATTGTTTCAACATCTTTACTTTTCTCATTGTTTACTTTTCTGCTATTTACAAATTCCAAACTCTTTTTGGCTGTTGTTGCATCGAATTAGTCTAAAATGTGAACTCAAATTTAATTGTTACTGAATTAAGTCTCTGTGGGATTGATACTTGGCTTTCATTAGGCCACTTTACCACTTGATAATACCACGTATACTTACGTGTGAGCTTGGGCGCTGTCGAGTTTTTGGTGCTGCTACTGGAGACTTGTTATTTGGCAAGTGTTTATTTTAGTTTTACTTTTAGATTTATTTGGTGTTTTTACACTTGGCCTTGGTTGTATTTTTGTTGGAAAAATGTTTATAAAAGATTGAAAGGGATCAGGAATTGGTTGAACCACGCGCTGAACCTGAGCAACTTTTTTATGATAGAAATAGAGAAGCAAACCTTCTCCCTCAAATTCCATAAATCCAAGAAAACCAAGAGAATTCTTATGTCATAGATGATGAACTAACAACCCACAGGACAGTTAGAGAATTGGTAATCCTACTTCTAACCAATTTGACCTCCCTGTTTTAGAAGCCAACAAATGAAGGGAATTTCAAATTTAAGAAAAATATGGTACAACTTCCGATCAGCAGTGGACAGTTCACTGGTCTTTCATATAAAGATCCACAGGTCCACCTGCATAATTTTCTAGAAATCAGCGATACGTTAATACTGATAGCCATAAATCAAGATTATGCGAGGATGACACTTTTCCCCTTTCCTCTGTTGGGGGAAGCAATAAAGTGGTTGGCTGCTGAACCGGCAAATTCAATCACATCATGGGATAATTTGGACAAAAACTTTCTTATTTGGTTCTTCCCGTCTGGTAAGACTGAGAGGCTTTGCAGTGAGAAAGTATGCTTCAAATAGGAGACAAATAAGAATCTCTATCATGATTGGGAGCAGTTCAAGGCTCTTATTAGGGGTTGTCCATACCATCAACAGTCAAACGAGGTACTTGCTTATATTTTTGTAGAAGAACTTGAAAATAACACAAAATATTTTCTAGATTCAACTATAGGTGGTCAAACGCTGGAATTAACTTATGATGAGCTGTAAACATTATTGAACCACATAGCAAAAGGAAATACCGTGTGGCATTCAGATGCTAGAAGTGCCACGAAAAGAATTGCAGATGTACTAGAGGTAGAATAGTTCACTGCCTTATCCGCTCAGGTTGCAGCATTGCAAAACATGATAAACACTTAGTTCAGCAGCCTAAAATTAGGAGCTACACAACCTACAATGGCAATCAATGTAGTTTAGAAAACTAGTGGTTGGTGCGAGATTGTGGAAATAGTGTCCATTTAGCGGCCGTATATGCTTCAAATCTAGAATTAGTAATATATGTAGGCAATTCTCAAAGGCTAAATTATGGTAATGCCTACAACATGGATTGGCACACTCAGCCGTGGAATACACAACAACCAATTCAGCAACCATAGGCACAGTAAAATCAGTCAACTAGCATCATGGAAGAAATGTTGAAGCAACTTTTAACTAATAAAGCATAGTCAAAAGTGGACATGAAAAATGCACAAGCTGCTCAAATAAGTTTAGAGTTATTGATAGGGCATTTGTAGCAAGCATTGAATACTAGGTCTCAAGGTGGTCTGCTAGTAGATATAGATATTCCAAAATAAGTTATGTCAATTACCTTGAGGAGTGGTAAATACTTCAAGAAGAACCCCAAAGGAAACCAAGGTTGTAGATGCTGAGGGGGTAACTCCACAGGTTTCCAAAAATATTGATGAAGAATCAAGGAAGTCTGAGTACTTGAAAACTAAAGTTGCTGAACTAGAAGTGAAGAAGACCAGCCACTACCCTTCCCTCAGAGTTATATTAAAGCTAAGGAGGATGAAATGTTTAAGAAGTTCTTTGATACATTCAAAGAGCTTCACATTAACATAACTTTGTTAGATGCATTGCAGGGTATGACAAAGTATGCCAGGTAATGAAGATATATGGTTGCTAATAAGGTGAAATTGAAGGATATGGGGGTGATAACACTAACTAAAGAGTGTAGCATTGTAGTGACAGAAAAAATCCCCAAGAAATTAAGAGATCCGAGGAAGTTTACTCTACCTATCCAAATTGGGAGTAAAGCGGCCCATGCATTGAGTGACTTAGGGGCGAGCATAAATCTGATGTCCCTATCTTTGTTTGACATATTGACCTGGGGAAATCCTAGATCGACCATGGTGGTTTTACAACTAGCAAATAGATCCATTGCCTATTCAGAAGGAATTATTGAGGATATCCTCATAAATGTTGGTAAATTTGTTATTCCTGCTGAATTTACTGTTCTTGATGTTTAGGCAGATAAACAAGTACCAATCATCTTGGGGAGTCCATTCTTAGAAACTGGAGGAGCATTGATTGATGTTAAAGAAGGCACACTAAAAATGAGGGTAGAGGATGAAAATGTGGTATTTGATGTTTACAAGGTACCCAAAATAACGTCCCACTATAAAGATTTGTGTATGATCAATGTTATTAAAGAAGACAAGTGTGGGGTGGTTTATCCCTGTGCAGCCTAAGCTTTTACCTCCTAAGCCTAACATGATAAGCGTTGTTGAGCCTGAAAAGGCGAGAGTTAAAAAATCCATTTCTCTTGAAAATTCGAACCTAAGAGGGGTAAAAAAAATAAGAAGATGGAGGCCAAGTGTGAGAAAGAGAAGGAAGGAATATGGTTGAGTTTAGCTAGGTCCTCCCGTGAAACTAAATCAGGCGTTGCTTGGGAGGCAAACCAAGTAAAGTAGGTATGTTTTCTTTTTAGATTTTTTTTATTTTTATTTCACGTAGTTTTTGTTTTTGATTGAGTCACAGGTTTCTGGGAAGTCTAAGTACCAAAAACCTTAGATAAGAAGTATGGCAAAAACTGATTGTGGGGTCCCACACACCTTCTTTATGTAAAAAAATGATGCTAGCTTGGCCTAGAGTCCTCAGGGAGTATTTCTATCTCTTACTTTAAAGTTCACCTTAGGGACAAAGTATATTTTTAAGTATGAGGTAGGGAAATTCCTTAATTTTGGCTCGATTAAAAAACGACAAAATGGTTCGTTGGACCCCTGTACTATGTCGGTTTTGTAAGTTGAACAATTGTAATTACATGTTTGTCATATAGAACCTTGAACCGACTAAAAAGAAATATTTTAAACATATTTTTAGAGAGTGTAACACAATCTCCCACATCAGCTGCCACATAAGCTGCCACGTGTGCAACGTCACCTGCCACATCATTATCAAGTAGTTCATGAAATTCCAAGTCATTTTTAAAATGCTACATGAAAAATTAAATATTAAAATTAATTTAATTATATAAAAAAATTATAAATTATAGGAAAATTTAAATAATCATGTTTTTATTTTTGCTCACAAATTAAATATCAAATTCATTCAAAATAATTAAAATTCTTCTCCAACTAATTTAAAGTTTTAACTATAATTTCATATTTACTAACATAAATGAATTTTTGATTTTTAAATTTGAATATCTTTAATAAACATAATTAAATAAATTACTTTTATAAAATGTAGAAATTCTAATATACAAACACAATAAATTTTTAATTTAAATTTTTATCTATAAATTATAATACACAAACACAATTAATTTAATTAAACATCAAATTTATTCCGAACAATTGAAATTTCTCTCCAATTAATTTAAAGTTTTTAACTATAAATTCACATACACAAACATAATAAATTTTTAATTTTTATTGAAGTATCTTTAACAATTTGTAAAAGTTACAAAATTAATCCTCAACAAAATAAAAAATTTAAATTGAGAACAACAACAACAATATCTGCCACAGCAATGAACAACCAACAATATTATCAATTGTGATGGTGATGAACAACAACAACAATATCAACACAACAAAGCGACATGACCAAAAAAAGGCAACAACAACAACAACAACAATATCTGCCAAAGCAATGAGCAACCAACAAAAATATCAACGGTGATGGTGATGAACAACAACAATAATATCAACACAGCAAAAGACCTGACTAAAAAAGGAAAAAGAATAAAAGAGAAAAATTAAAGGAAAGACCCTCTTCAAGGATGGCTATGGTAGCCATGGCTGAGGGGATGGGGGGACGAAGAGATATAAAGATAGTTGTAGGGATGGGAGACATTAATTGTGATGCCATATCAACCATGGCAGTGATGGATGGATGGGGGATGGGGGGACATAGGTGAAGGGTGGGGTGCAAGCGGCTGGACGAGAGAGGGGGCTAGATAGAGGTGGAGGGTAGGGTGGGGGTGGCTGGACGAGAGAGAGAGACTGAGGGGTCGGGTGGGGTGGGGTCTGGACGGACGGGGTTTGGGGAAGGAGGGTTTTTTATTTTTATTTTTAAAATTTATTATTTTAAAATTTTGTAAAATATTTTTTAGTTAAAAATAATGGAGGGAAAAAGGCTATTTTTATTTTTTAAAATTATTTTAATATAAAATTGGCCAAAAATTGACCCCACTCGTACCCCAGGCCAGTGTAATCACTCTCGTTGTTTTAGTCAATATTTTAATGCCACATATGCAAAATCAACGGTCAAAGAGTTTGAAATGTTACTTTTTAGTGGGTTCAGGGGTCCAGATGACAAACATGTAAGTAGAAGTGTCCAACTTACAAAATCGACCTAGTACAGGGGTCCAGTGAGTCATTTTTCTTTTAAAAATTTTTGGTGTAAGATATTCTTGTTGGTGCTATTTTTGATTACATGATGCAAGTGGGTTTGTTTGGTAAAATCATCTGGAATAAGTGAATTGCTACTTTTGAGACAATTAGGCTCATTTTTGGGGCTCTTGTACTTTTTGGCTTAAATTTGAATTGATGTTATTATTTGGTTGGGAGTCTATGATCATCCTATTGAGTTAAGCATGTGCCATGTGCGTGTGATGATTGTGTATATTCTTGTTGCTTGTGATGTATAGAAATTTCCCATTGTATGTGTAAAACAAAATAAAGAGTCTGGGTTTAGGAGATAATTTAGGCATTTCCTTGATAACCTTGTTTTATACCTTTCATTTGTCCTACCGTTTGTGTATTATCCTAGTTAACCCCAATCAAGCCTTTAGCCTTTTCTTTGGTAGCTAAATAATTAGACTAATCCTTTCTTTTACGGACCATAATTTGATCAAAAAGCTCCCAGGCACTTAATAAAAAATAACTAAGTGGGGAGTTTGAGAAATTAAAGAAGAAAAAGGTGAAATTGATGCCCCAATGTAATAGTTATTGGTTCTTATATTTGATGTGTGGTGGTTGGGAGTGATATAAATGGTGTTAGAAATATTCTCATGATTGTATAAAATGAGAGAAAATAAATATTTAAGATATAAACAATACGCCCACCATGTGTTTGTGAAAATACTTAAAAGAGATAGGGCAAAATAAAAGAATAGGGTAGAAAAAAATATTATAAATTGGTTATTGGAGATTGGTTCTAAATGTATAATGTCGTGTATTAAAGTTCTTAGAGAGGTTAGTCACTATTCCAAAATAGTTCCTACTCGTCCCTTAGCCTTCATTAAAACCCAAAAAAGACCTAATTAATCCAATACTTGACATTCTGATATTAGTGGAGCACTACACTTAGGTCAAGCTTATGGTTCATTGTGTGTAACTTGTGAATTTCTTATGGGAGTGAGCCTAATTTGATTCTTATACCCATTATGTTATAAATTACTTAATTATGAATGATTATGGGTAACTCTCTTGTTGTGATAGACACATGTTTGATGAATGTTGGAGATTTATATGATGTCCTTGATTAAATGATAAGAATGAGTTTTCCAACTAGGTGAGTCAATTCTTGAGGCTAGGATATTTTGGAGAAGTGTTCATAAGCTTTCAATTACGTTTGTAACATGCAGAGTGTAGAACTTGCAATCTATATAGTGAGGTGGTACTAGCTTGAGTGTCTTGCATGCAGTAGAAGTGTAGAGTCTCCATCTCATGATTTTTATAGTGAAGAGTTGTTCGAGGACAAACAAGTCTTTAAGTGTTGGGTGGTGATGTTGGGTGTATTTATGCATTCTCGCATCACTATTATAGTCTTTTTAGACTTGTTTTGAGGATGATTCGTATGCTATATGGGTTAATAAAGAGATAAATGTGTATCTAAGTTTTAAAGTATTTGTTTATAATTTTCAAATTTAATTCCAAACAAGTTTGTACTTATTAAGTCATTCAGAGTTCAACCCAGAAAATTAGTGTTACTAGCTTGAGCTAGGTGCTTGTCTGGATGGGATCGTTGGATTCTAGTATGTTAAATGAATTCCTTATGGTTTAAATGTGTAATTATGAGTGAAATAACTTTTTAGGTGTGAAAAAAGTTCAATTTGATTAAGTTAAGAGTGGAAAAACATAAAGCTAAAGATCAATGTGAACTATCTTATCTTAGGTCTTGTTTTGATTCGTCGTTATGGGTGTAGTGTTGTTTAAATTACTCATTCGTGTGGTTTGATCATGTATGATGCTTTGGGATCTTAATATGATGATATTTTGATGTTGAAAAGTCTGGAAAACCAAGGGAAAAACACCATTTTACAAGGAACTAAAAGGGGAGACTCAACACTTAGCCAAAATTCGAGAGACAACTTCTAGAGAGACAAGGCAATTTAGAGGTGACGCCATGGAAATAGAGGGGATATAGGTAGGGATAAGTCCTGGCTGGAGCGGGGATCTAGGTCAGGGCTCTCCACTCCCGGTCTCAATAACAGAACGTTTCCAACTCCCTTATGGGTTTGGTTTACCATAGGGCTATAAATGCCTCATGATCATATTTTTTATACATCTTTCATCATATTTTTGAGAGAAATGGGCTGCTACAAATTCATAATTAGGTTTTTATTATTTTAATTAATTCATTCATGTCTTTAGTCATTAATAACAACTTTGTGATTACAATTATGACTGTGTATGGCTAAATACCATTTTTCGGGGTTGAATCCATGAACCTTAGTGCTATTATTTTGAATTGAATTCATTAACTTTCTTTATCATTATTGGTTGTATTTTCATCTTTGATTTAACTATTTTAAGGATTCACGATCCTTAAGATACATCAATTGTCTACTTTTTGACCTCGGGAAATGGAATAAAGGATGGAATAATGAGATGAACAAAGTATGGTTTGTATTTCTTTATTAAATAAGGAATTCAATTTAGTATCTAGGAAAGAGATGTACTTAGATACCTTACCTGATTCACATGTAGGATGATAGGTTAAATAACCTAAGTGGACTATTACATCCCCGCTTAGAGATGTAGTTGTAAGGTTCAACTTAGGTAAAGGATTAGAGGTCAGGAGACCATGATCACTCAATTAACCCTACGAATCTACAACCAAGATAAGCAAGTTAATGAATGAAGTTCAAAAACATAATATGATTTTTCAAAGTGCTTTACCCTTGGTTTTTCTCCTATTAATTGTTTCAAGATCGTTATTTTCCATATTGTTTACTTTTCTACAATTTATAAATTCCAAACTCTTTTTTCTACTGTTGCATCGAATTAATCTAAATTCTAAACTAAAATTGATCTTTGTTGAATTAAGTCTCTGTGGGATCGATACATGGCTTTCATTAGGCCACTTTACTATTTGATAAGACCATGTACACTTGCGTATGCGCTTGTTAATGGAAAAGTTATGGCTCATCTTAGGAGAAGAGTATGGTTGTGGAAACTTTGGGAATAAGGTTGGGTTTGTTATAGTGGTCTTTGGGTTCTGTGAGATTTAAAAGAACCGTATTTTAGGTATTTGATTTGTTCTTTCAGAGAAGCCATTTCCTTATATTGTTAGTCAAAACAATGTGACAATGAGGTGCCTAGTGGATATATATCATACTTCAGGGATTAGAGCCTAAGATCTAATTGGTGGACAAGTTGATCATACTAAGTAGATACTTATTCTGCTAATTTGGTCATTGCCTCCACTATTTTTGCTAACAAAGTCTACACGTGAGCAATATTCTTAAGGGATTGGCTGACGTCGGATAACATCCTTTTCTGGCTCATAAATTTTTTAGATTGCCAACTGAGAGTTTCTTCTATTTCACTGAGGGGTATCCTTTGTCCTATTGGTAGGATAATATTTTTTTCTAGTATCTTTGGAGTGTGGCTCAGGTTATTCTTTTTGAAGGGTTAGTTTGGTGGGAAGTCATTTGAGTGACTAGTGCTTGTGAGGTACATAATGAGCATATTAGATGTAGGCTTATTTTTAGTTTGGGTGGTGTTATTACATGATGGAGTGGGTAAGATTATGTTACAATTGTATTTCATTCTCCATGGTTAGTGTCTTGAAAAAGGACATTTGCGCCATATATTGTATCGACCCTTATGATTGAAGTAATTAATACAATTATGCTCATGCATACAGCTGCTAAGGAACCAAAGTATAGTTTTTGGGTTGTCAATTTATGGGAGGTCATCAAAAGTTTAGTACATATGGATATACAACGTCATTTTTTGAGGAGTTTTGAAATGTGAGTGGTCAAAATTGATAGTGTACTATTATCACACCTTTAGTCATAGGATGGTTCAATGGAATGAAAAGGAGGAGAATGGTCTCTCATCTTCTCATTATTTCTGACCCATAAGTCTATGAGTACATTGAAAAGTACATCTCTTGGTATTTCTCTTGGGATCTTGGTACACTGAGTGGTTCCATTAGTGGCATCTCTGTTGAGGAATAAAGCATTTTTTGCCACCAGCATAAGATAGATCTATTTCATAATTCATGACCCACCAAGCTACTTGGTAATGGATAGCTGCCTGGATGGCATATCTAGATTTTAAAGAACCAAGAATCTGAACCTGTATCTTCAATGCCACCGCAAAATATAGATCAGAGAGGGACATATTGAAGATAAGAAATATGGTAAAAAATATTGTCTGGATGATTAGTGTAATTTTTAAGGTACCCAAATTGGTATGTTGGTATATTTAATATTTAGTATAGAGAGAAGAAAGATGCACCCCTACTGGATAGCCTTTTCTTCCACGATATGTCATCACAGCTCTAACAAAATCGAAATAGATATGGGTGACGCCTTGGGTTTTCCAGGCTTCTATAGTGTTGTTAATTGTTCCTCCTTAGTTGGAAGAATAGAAAGTTGATTAAGTTTATATGCAACAATTAGTTCTTTATCTCTTTCGTTTTTTGCTATACCAAAGAATGGATCTATAGCCACGGATTACATGCCTTTTTTGCAAAGGTAAAGTAGGGGTTCAATACAGGTAGATATGATGTGGATATTTTCTATCCTAATGGTAACACATCTGTTTCTTACAGGTAGTCATATTTACTTGACATAGTTTTACTAAGGGTTGGAGGCATGTTTAATCTGGCTAGAGATTTACATTGACTAGATATACTTGAAAAAGACAGTAAAGACTCCAAAATAGACATTTTTTTTAGTTTTATAGGCTATAAAGACTCGATATATTTGTGCTAAAACTCTAATGAAAAAGACTCAATAAACTATTAGTGCTAAAATCTATGGAAAGTAACTAATACACAAATATGTACAAGACTTTGGTTATGACAACTGAAAGCCAAGGACTATGGTAATTGAAACACTATAACTCAAATATTTACCGGACATTGTCTATAATAATGAAGGATGATATAGATAGGTACATCGGGACACAGAGTGACACCACAAGCAATATTAACTAGGAAACAAAAATAAAGTGCTAAACTTTCTAACATAAAAGATAGTTTCATGACTATGTAGGCGGCATGCCATATAAAATCAAATATTTCATCAACACCATATACCATAGATTATAACCTTTCCAACATGAAAGGTGATTTCATGTCCATATAGGCGGCATTCAATAGGAAATCAAAACTTTCATCAACATACAATATCTTTCTCATGACTAAAGCTATGTATCCACTAACCTCTAAAGGATGGTTTGCAAAAACAAAGACTGCATAACCCTCAACAGGATGGCTTGCCATTTCCAGTCTTAGAAGATAGCAGATTCTTAGAAACCTAGTATAGATGTAAGTGTTCTATATATGACATAAACAACCTTTTTTCATCTCTCCCATGGGCTTTAGAGCCCTCAAGAATCTATAGAACAAAGGTATACTATTTCATACCTCAAATTTATGTGTTTTTAAAAAGAAAAGAAATAAAAATAGAAAAGCTATTATGTAGAACAAGCCAATTTCATTTTAGAAACATGGAAAGGACTTAATAATTTATGTCGTGTGGACAGAGACAATTTTGTTTCATAATTATGGAAATAACTTTAGAGTTCTATGTTATAATTATAACAAGTATACTTGCCTAAGTGTTTCCTTACCCCACTAGTCCAACCTAAAGGATCAAAATACCCATCTCTTTGGAAGAGAGAGGCACAAAGAGAACTTTAACAATAAATATCTTTATTAATGATATGAAACTTTACAAGAGATGTTTTTTGGTAGATAATTACATCCAAGCCGAGAGGTTAATCTCTGATTGGAGAATGTGAAAATCTCTAAATAAAGAACTATTCTCTTTTTAAAAGGAGAAGAAATCTCTCAATAAGCTTGATATACATATAAACTTTAAATAAAACATCACACGTGTCCCACTAAACTAAAAATAGTAAAACCTTATCCTTCATTATAAAAAATGATAACCCCTATTTGGGCACACACTTTTATAATATAGTTACAACCTACTTTATTCAAGTCGGGCTCCACTTATATGTGATAGAGCCTAATAAAACAAAACACAAATATGGTGTTGGCTTATGACAACATGTGCAAATAAGTGACTAATCAATTATTTCAAACTTCCACGTTGTTGGATCAATAACTTGAAAGCTTTCTGCAAGTAGGTGCATAATCTCATTACAGGAGTCTACCAATTAGTTAGATTAGTAGCTTGCAGGGAAACCCATATGAGAGGGTAAACCATTTGAGAGGGTTTTGTGGCAAACTTTAGAGATAATTTTGTGGAGCTTATGCTGAATGGTAATTTTGTGCACATGTCATATAGTATCTACAATGCCCCAAATCTGGTACCCATAACACTACAAATGTTTATGATTTTGAAGGACCACAACCTAACCCATGATTGATATCTATACCTGAACACTGCATAATATATGTATATAAATGAGGAAACATAAGCTATAAGGAAATAAGGTTCAAATCTGAAACATAAAATCTGATAAGACAATGTTTTATAAAAATACCCAAAACTAGAATAAACTATTTGAATATACTATAGTCTAAAAGCCTCTAAATTGTCTGAATAAGAAGTTGATGGGACATGTCCCCAACTAACTCCAACTACTGAAATGAACTAAGTACTGAACTGATAAAGTAATGATCATGTCCTTGAAGAATGAGGACTCACTGCTAACTTTGACTACTAGATACAGGAATGCTACTGATGCTCTAGAGCTCGTGCTTCTGAACCTATGGTGTAAGGTAAAACACTATAGCACAAATGCATTAGTATGATTGAAGGTACTGGTATGCATATGAGGTAGGTTGAATGCACAAATGCATTACTAAATGAATGTATAACATGAACATGAGAATACATGCATGAACAAGTAACTGTAATTAAGACCATACTGATACTGGGTACTGAGTTTTGAGTACTGGTTTACTAATATATGGGTTTACTGATACTGATAACTGAGTCTACTAAATACTAAGGAAACTGATGGTATATTACTGATAGAGGAATGATTGTTTCTACTAGTTCTAATTATGAAGAACTTGTCTAATTGACTGCATCTGACAGTCCTGAAACTGATTACTTGTAATATTAGTTAGTGATAACTGACATACTGATATAACTGAGATAGCTAATACTGAGCTACTATATCTGATAGTCTATGTTTTGATGGAACTAACTGAGTGCCATACTATTCTGAGTTGACTGTATCTAACAGTCCTGAATTCTGTAGAACTATCTGAGTTCTATTACAGAGACTGAATGAATATATCTGATAGTCCTAATTCAATAATTGAAACTGTAGGAAGTATTTATCTAATTAAAATTTCCCAAATAATCGTAATATAACTGAGTTGGGGCCTAATCAGTAACCCCAATTTGGAGGGGTGTCAATACCACGCCACTAGTAAGGACAATCTATGAGTAACCCTTATATAATAGGTAACTTTAGTTAGAATGGTGCGAGCCCTTATATAATTGGTTAGGCCATCTTAACTAACCTCATATAATAGGTTATGTTGTCTTAAACTACGCTGGCTACATAATTAAGGAGCACAAGGATTGCTTCTAAGAATAACACCCTCATATAACAGGTGAGTTCCCATCCTCGGGTTCGCTTAGTGCTAATTCCTAGTCCCATCTGAATAGACACTGAACATAATTAACTGAACTGGACTAGACTAATTTCATGGAGTTCCGCTAACTGACGGAATACTACTGAGATTTTTGAATTTACTGAGCTTTCCTGAGTCACATGACTGACTAAGTTCTGTGGATCATGGCTTGACTGAGGATATCATGAAATATGATACTGGCTCTACGTACGCAACTATATTTTTCGGGTATAAGTACCCCCAGAACTTGATAGAAGTAAATTGACAAAGTATGAATTTCTTGAATACATGGCCAACTACAACAATTCATACTACGACAGTAGGGGATATTTTATGAAGCACATGGTTATCATAATCTTGTATATATCTTAGAATGCACATGATCATTAATTAACTTCATCATTTTGATATCATGATTATATCATCATGCAATTGAATTACACAACAATCATGGAAATCATTTTAAACATAGGGGAACACATACATTCTTAACTTGGGTCACAGTCTAACTATCAAGCATAATTTCTATTCTCCTAGGAGTTTTATCAAACACTTAGGTTGCAATATTTAAGGCTTAGGTATGAGCATGAATTTAATACAACCTTACTTCACAATTCAACACAATTTCATGATTTCAGTCCACATATTAGCATAATTTCATAAAAACATAATAAAGGCTACATCTTGTAATTCATACAACAACAACACATGAACATAATTCAATTCATAGAATGAATATTATAATTCATAGTTTAAAACTTGATTCTTGGGCTTTGTGGAGGAAACGAGTCCATGAATGAACGCTACATACACCTTAGATTTAAGATTCTTGATGATTCACGGAGAAATTTGCTTGAACTTGGATCCCCAATTGAAAACCCTAATGTGTTCTTGAGAGGATTTTGAAAGAAAAGGGTGTATTTTTGTATAAATAAGGCTTAATCCCATGTTTAAGCCTTATATAGGGATTTGAAAATTACCCCTTTGCCTTTAAAAATATGGACATTTAATTACTAAATAACTAAGCACCGATGCTATGAGTGATGCAGTGTGTCATGGGTTGCGATGCTATATCCGGCGTGGCTCACCCTGAACACATTGAGCCTCAGTTATTTTGGCTCAGGCAGTCTGCACAACAGGTGACAATGCGATTGGCGATGCAGTGTGCTAAGATCATGTTGTTCCACTATTTTGGACTTCTAATCTTGATCTAAATGAGTTTCCAAAAAATTCAAAACTTGTCCGGGAATACCTATTGACCTTCCTGATCATGAATTAATACGAATACAAACCATTAAAGGACATTAAGATGGAGGAATAAATTTGTCAACTTTTGAAGGCCAAAATTAAGCTAAGTCTAGAATGTAGCTAAGATTTTCTAAGTCTAGGACCCCCTTGACATGCTTAAAGGACTGTATTAAACTTTTGAATTTTACGGGGTCTTACAATATCTCCCCCTTCCGAGTATTCATCCTCGAATGAGACTGAGTGAGAGGGGAGAAATGATAAACTGAAACACATACTGAGCATGAGTGACCAGAACATAATTTTATGACTGACTTGACTGATATCTTAATATATCATACTGAGCATACAAATTTGATGCATGTATAACTGATTCGTGAATGCATGACTGAGTGTTCTTCTAAGCTTGGTTTTCTTATGATGAGAATGCATATCTGATGCATAAATACAGAACTGACATAATGCATGACTGATTATGCAATGGTACTTAGTTCCAAGTTTATAACAGAATTCTGAGCATAAAACTTAATACCAAGTTTGTAATGAAATTGAACATATAAACTGGGTAAGCTTAAGGAAAGCTTTTATCTTGGACTGAGTCTGAATTAGTGGAGAGGAGGTGAGGTTACTTAGTACGCATGTCTGATTTTGCTTCCTAGTAGCTCCCTCAACGGACTAATTCCTCCAAAGAACTTTAACTAGAGGGACTTCTTTGTTCCTCAGTCTGCGAATCCGGTAGTCTAGTATTTTGACTATGTTTTTTATCATGAGAGAGACTATTCAAAACATCTATGCTCTGAATAGGGACTACAACTGTCGGGTTACGTATTCACTTCTCGAGCAAAGAAATATGGAAGACTAGATAAGATGAGGCTAGATCTGAAGGCAACTCGAGCTTATGAGCTATCTTGCTGTAAAAGGGACCAACATATAGGGGACTGAGCTTTCCCTTCTTGATGAATTGCTTCACTTCCTTCATAGGAGATATACTACAATACACATAGTCACCAATCTTGAATACGCATAAATAGGAACATGACAACATAGTTGAGTCTATAACGAATGACATGAACTGAGTCTGGAATGTGATGCATGAACTGAATACTATGAACTTAATATTGTGAACTGAATCGATCCTTTAAATACATGGATCATGGCTGATATTGGAACTAGAGGGTTAACTTATGAGTATCCCCTACTCCAAACTAGATTCGTTGCGTGAAGAAAGAATGGGATGCTCATGTTATGAAAGTTCTGGGTATTATAGTGTATCTCCCCCTTGGGACACTATGTCCCTCAAAGAATACTAACTTGGATGAGCTGCTGGAGAAGCTGAAGTGATGCACAAGGCACCTATGAACTAAGTCTTAACTGAATAACTGGGATCTGAAACTAAAACATGATACATAAATTGAGCTGATCTTGCATCTATCTAGTTGGATCAACTTAGAATGGTTATATCCATGATACTTCAAATAGTACATCTAGATGGATGGGACAGGAACCCAAACCATGCGAACTTGTCTATGTGACTGCTAAACTGAATTACTGGTTTTATGGACTAACTCATACTGAAAGATTATAGTCGATTGGAGCCTTTTCTCTAACACTCTTTCTATAGAGTTCTAGAGGCTTTAGGGCATAAGGAAATCTTGCCTTGTATAAATAACATAGCCGAATGAGAAAATCATTTCATGGCTAAACTTTGGTAAGATGAGTTGGGGCCTATGAACACCATTTAAGATGAAATGACTAAGCCTCTTTCATTGCAACTAAGATTACTGAAAAGATTCACATGGATGTTGAACACGAGTGCATTAATGTACTACTCATCTAATTAACTAGATAGATAATGGCTGAATACTGGGCGTGTAAGACTGAACTATACTTGGGTCTGAATAGATGGACTAAAACTATTTATTATTATACATAAAAGTTAATGGATGACTGGGTATCATGAGGTAATTGAGCATGAATTTAATTAAAGCTTTATTAATTACAGTTGCAAGACCTAGTATACCACATAATTTGGAAACATTTCATAGAATGAGGTACTGAAATACTAATAATAGAGTATCTGACAACTGAACTAAGTTTTGGATTTGATTACTGAACTAAAGATGACACTATAACTAGGATTTATACTAGACCTATATTCTAGGTTCTGGTAACAAAACATTGATAATTGTGGTTTAGACTGATATTCAAGTACTTGATTTTGAGATTTAACACTGATTTTTGAGTACTGAATGCTGAAACTGTAACTGAGATGGCAATTGAGTTTTGATAGTTATGCAATAAACACTGACATAAGTCCCAGATCTAAAAGTGTAATCTCAATCGGTACTTTCCCAACTTCTAATTACAACCTCTTTCTATCTCTTTATTTGCACACTTAACATGACATTCAATCCCATCTTTATTGCTACACCCTTGGGTAGTATAAAAATTCAACAATATTTTCTTAACATAAAATATTTACTCTCTCCCTTCTAAGAAACAACTCATCACTACACTATTTCACAAAGAGATCTTGATGAAGCTTTAAATTAGGAGGACTTAAAGCATGAATGGATACTAACTGAACTTAACACATGGCTCAGGACTGAGAAATATAATTTCAATAGCTTGGATTTACCAAAATGGTTTGAATTGAGGATATAGTGGATATATGACATATCCTTGATTTAACTGATCAGTAGGATCATATCATTGTTCATGGAAGTTGAGTATACTATAAAACATGACATGTGTACATAAATCATGAGCTGCATGACTGGAGTTTAGAGTTTTTTACATTTGTGGGTCATGACTTGGATTGCTAAGGGGAGTAAAACTGAACTACTTATGCTGGGACTAGAATCGTACATGATTTAATGGAAAACATGTGAATATAAGTTGGGTTCATGGAAATGAGATGTAAAACATGTGAAGGCATCATGCTGATTGAAGTACAAAACTTTACACTGAGATAAGGATGGGTCAGGGATCATCTTTTCCTTACTACTTTTCTATACATGTTAGCACTACTACTGGAATCTGAAGGCCTGACTCTTTTGAAGATTTCATAACTGAACAGTTCTTGTATATTTATCGGGCTATGATAGACTGATCCATTAGGGTAGAGACTAAGAAAGGTCCTGTTAAAACTTGGTCTGACCTCAACGTTGACAGTGACTGCATTAGAAGGACTTTCCTAATTTTGTCGAGGCTGAAGATCATGGACTCTGTTTGCTCATTTCCTACTAATGGAGCTGGAGGAGGTGCCCTACTGATTCGGGCTACCAAACTAAGCTGAAGAATGATTATTCTAGATTTGAGGAATGAGCCTAGGACAATATCGGACTTTGTGACCTAACTCGGCACATCCAAAAGACACATCACTGTCGTCTCTGCATATGCCCTTATGATACTTACCACAAGTCTGACAAAGGGGATGGCTTTGGGCATTACTAACATTGCCCTAAGTTTTAGGATCTAGCGTCCTATATCTGAAATTAGGGAATGGAGTACTGGCAAAGAAAGAAACCGGAACTAACAACTTTAGGTAGAACTAAAAGTGGTTACCACCCTTTAACTTAGGCTGGTTGAAATGGAGGCTTCCTATTCTAGCTTTCTTATTTTTTCTCATTCTTTATTTCTTACTATGCTTTCCCACCTCGATCAGCTAGGCACAAATCAAGTATTTGGGTGGTACAATGGCCGACTAATTTCTCTGAGCTACTACTAAATGGGATATAGTAAGAGAGTTGATTCTGACTTCTCTATAAAAGACATACTCGTCCAGGGAATCTGCTTGGATGGGCGAAAGTACCAACTAGTTCTCGGTCCTTCTTTTGTTAGTCCTTTTGGGAGACATTTTCCATAATAAAAGGAATGAGTGAATCAGAATGAGTGTTTAACTTGGCCTAATGCTCACTCGCATGACATAAATACTGAAAGAAGGGAAATGGTTACTAAAACATCTCATAGTCCCCTATACATAAGTCTGGTGTAGAACACACCCATATACAAGACTCTAATAGATTAAACTTTTTAGACTTGCTAGGACACTATTGAACCTTAGGCTCTGATACAAAGTTAGTAACGCCCCAAATCTGGTACCCGAAATGCTACACGGTGTTTATGACCCCAAAGGACCATTAGCTAACCCATGACTGATATTTGTACCTGAACACTGCATAATCTACGTATATAAATGTAGAAACATAAGTTGTAAGGCCATAAGGTTCAACTCTTAAATATAAAATCTGATAAGATAATGTTTAAATGGGGTATAGAAATACCCAAAACATAAATAAATTATTTGTATTTACTATAGTCTGAAAACCTCTAAACTATCTGAATAAGGAGTTGATGGGACGTATCCCCAAATAACTCCAACTACTAAAATGAACAAAGTACTGAAATGATAAAGTAATAATCATGTCCTCTAAGGATGATGACTTACTGCTAACTCTGACTGCTGGATATTGGAATGCTACTGATACTCTGGAGCTCATGCTTCTAAACCTATGGCGTAAAGTAAAATACCATAGCGCAAATACGTCAGTACAATTAAATTTTCTAGTATACATGTGAGGTAGGCTAAATACAAGGGTTCATATGCATGAACAATAATAAATGAATTTATAACATGAACATGAAAATCTATGCATAAACAAGTAACTGTAACTGAAACCATAGTGACATTGGCTATTGAGTTCTGAGTACTGATTTACTAACATCTGGGTTTACTGATATGAATAACTCAGTTTACTAAATACTGGGGAAATGATGGTATATTATTGATAGAGGAATGATTGTTTCTAATAGTTCTGATTATGAAGAACTGGTCTGATTGACTGTATCAGACATTCTTGAAGCTGATTAATGGTAACATAAGTTACTAATAACTGACATAACTGATATAACTAAGATAATTTGTATGACTGATATAACTGATATTGAGTAACTGTATCTAACAGTCTATGTTCTGATGGAACTAACTGAGTTCCATACTATTCTGAGTTGACTGTATCTGACAGTCCTAAATTCTATAGAACAATCTGAGTTCTATTACTAAGACTGAATGACTGTATCTAACAGTCCTAATTCTATAACTAAAATTATGGGAGGTAGTTATCTAACTAATATACCCCAAATAATTGCAATATAGCTGAATTGGTGTCTAATTTGTAACCCCAATTGGAAGGGTGTCAATACCACACCACTGGTAAGGACAATCTGTGAGTAACCCTCATATAATAGGTAACTCTAGTGAGAATGGTGGGAACCCTCATATAATAGGTTAAGCCATCTCATATACCCTCATATAATAGGATATGATGTCTCAACTTACACTGGATACATAGTTCAGGAACACAAGGATTTCTTCTAAGAATCACACCCTCATTTAACAGGTGAGTTCCCATCCTTGGGTTCGCTCGGTGCTAATTCCTAGTTCTATCTCAATAGATACTCAACATAATTAACTAATCTGGACTAGACTAAGTTCATGAAGCTCCATTGACTGACAGAATACTACTGAGATTTCTAAATTTACTGAGTTTTCCTGAGTCACATGACCGACTGAGCTCTATGAATCATGGATTGATGGAGGATATCATGAAACATGACACTAGCTTTTGGTACACGACTATATTTTTCGGGTATAAGTACCCCCAGGACTTGATAGAAGGAAACTGACAAAGTACGACTTTCTTGAATACATGGCCAACATCAATAATTAATACTACGACAGTAGGGGATATTTCATGAAGCAAATGGTTATCATAATGTTGTATATATCTTAGAATGCACATGATTATATCTTGACTTCATCATTTTAAAATTATGATTATAGTATCACATAATTGCATTACACAACAATCCTCATGGAAATCATTTTAAACATAGGGGAACACATACATTCATAACTTGGGTCATAATCTAACTATCAAGCATAATTTCTATTCTCGTAGGCATTTTATCAAACACTTAGGTTGCATGATTTAAGGCTTAGGCATGAGTATGAATTTAATACAATCTTACTTCACAATTCAACACAATTTCGTAATTTCAGTCCACATATTAGCGTAATTTCATAAAAACATAATAAAGATTCCATCTTGGAATTCATACAAGAACAACATATGAACATAATTCAATTCATAGAATGAATATCACAATTCATAATTTAAAACTTGATTCTTGGGCTTCATGGATGAAAGGAGTCCATGAATGAGCACTATGCATACCTTAGATAAAAGATTCTTGATGACTCACAGAGAAATTTTCTTGAACTTAGATCCCCATTTGAAAATCCTAATATGTTATTGAAAGTATTTCGATAGAAAAGGGTGCATTTTGGTGTAAATGAGGCTTAATCCCATGTGTATGCCTTATATAGGGTTGGGAAAATTACCCCTTTGTCATTAAAAACATGGATATTTAATGACTAAGCAACTGGGCACCGACGCTATGAGTTACATAGTATATCCAGGGCTGCGATGCTATACCTAATGTGGTGCTCCATGAAAGCATTGATCCTCAATTAGTTTGGCTTCGGCAGTCTGCACAACTGGTAACGAATGTAATTGGTGTTATGGCACACCAAGATTGCATTGGTCCACTTTTTTGGACATCTAATCTTGATCTAAATGAGTTTCTAAAAAATCCAAAACTTGTCTAGGAACACCTATTGACCTTTCTAATCATGAATCAATAAGAATATGGACCATTAAAGGACATTAAGGTGGCAAAATAAATTTACCAACTTTTGAAGGCCAAAATTAAGCTAAGTCTAGAATGTAGCTAAAATTTTCCAAGTCTAGGACCCACTTGATATGCTTAAAGGACTGTATTAAGCTTTAGAATTTTACGGTGTCTTACAGTGTCATCTTTTAGATAGTGTAGGATGGTAATCGTGATGAGCTCGTGTATCCTTCTTTCATCCATCAGTCGACATCATGCTTTTGCTTGAGGCTTTGTTGGCCTTCAAAGCTCCAGTTTACTAATCTAGTAAAGTAACTCTTCATGATGGATGAATATTTGCATTTCTGTGGGTGGGTTTTTAGTTGTATACTTTTTAATAAATTGGTGACTGCGTCTCTTAAGATTTCATATAGTGTTTTATTTTCTTTATTAATTATTCAACCTCATACCAATAGGGATGATTGTCGATGTAGTTCTACTTTTCCTATTCATTTGGCCATATTTCTTTCGGAATGCATCTATTCTACTTAAAGATAAAGGATTATACTTCATAATATTTATCTTCCAAGGAGAGTATTAGGATTGAAAATTTTCAAAGGAACATGAAATTTAATGCATCATAGTAATCCTTGAGACATCAAATCCAATATTTTTGTTGCTTAAACTATGACATGAACCTTTTTAGAGTTAGTTAGATTCGATCAAAATGTCTGAAGGTATCATACTTGAACTACATGAGAATGTAGAATTGGTGACATAAGTACTAGAATAACCATGGGATTGCTTATAGGAAGTCATTTTCTAGTGCTACGAACACATGATAAAAAGGATATTTCGGGTGCACTCAAAACGTCTTTAGGATGGAGCCACCATATATTAGGAATATTTAAAACTCTTAGAAAGTTTTCCTTTTGCATAGAATGGATGAATCAAAAGGGATCCGTATAGTGATTAAATAGAATTTCAGATGTGTTGAGCATGAGAATTTCACTATCCAGCTTATCGGTGCCTTCTACAGTATAATATATCAAGTAGAGATCATCTACATAGATCTCACTTGGTTCTTCATACATATCTATAGAGAAGAGCGTGTCCTCTTTCACTTTTATTTCTAGCGAGAAGACCGACTAAAGGTTGTCGTCATTGTTGATATAGATGCCTGTGTAGAAGGCTATTTTATCAAAGAGGTGGACAAAGTCCTTTAAATTTTTGGCTTAGGGATAGTTTCTTACAAAGTGACCAGGTTTTTTATTGAATAAGCAGTCGCTCTCTTTTTTATAGTTTATAAGGCTTCTTCATTTGAAATACCTAGTTTTCCTGATTGAATTAGTCATATCATCTGGTGGTCTGGGAAGCTTAAACCTCTTGAAATATAACTCTTAATTGGACCTCATTTTTTTGTTTGAGCAGGGGAAGTTAGATTTAATGACAAGATTGCTCCTGTTGCATGATTAATCAAGAGCTGGTTTGTTCTACATAATCTATTTCAACACTGATCTCTTTATGTGTATGTTATCCAGGACCTAAAATATGGCCTATAAAATTTAGCCTACTTATGGGATGATTATTGATTTGAATTTCACCTCAACAATTATCATTATGTGGATTGCTACCATCTTCGATAGTGATGACACAAAGACTTTTTCATAATGAGATCTCTGGACAACTTGAAGAAGATCTTTTCCATCTTCTTGAAGTGGATATCGATGATATCTATATCAAATAGATGGCACTTTCTCTCATAGAGCTATCTCCACACCTTTCTTACCTTTGGCATGTATCTTCATAGTCTTATAAGATCTTGCTATTGAAGGTAATGTCTTGATATATTAGATAATTATTCTTATTAGCAGTTCTAAGTGTGTTCCAGCAGTCTCATCTTTAGAGAAACCATCTAGAAATAATCATTTGTCACTGAGAAGACCTATTTTAATAGACTTTATGTCTTCATCTGTAGGCTCGTAACTTTTGATCTTTAGGTCATTATTTGGGACTATGGAATCTTGACTCGAGAATATGGGATCACATATTGGAGCATTATACCTTGAGGCTATCTTATTTGTATTATATGGAACCTGACTGAAACCTATCATCCTTATTGGCCTGCTCTTGTGCTATTTTAGCTCGCCATGGCCTCCTTTTTTCCAATTCAAATTTGGCAATATCAAACTCTGGTTCATCTTTTACAGTTAGAGTGAATATTATAGACATGGATGAATAAGGTGGTAAGTTGAAAAGGGTTATCCTAATCTATGTGGAGGATATGTTTATGGAAATAGGTGGAATTTTGGCCATTTCGTAGGTTAGTGTAGTCGTATTTCCTAAAATTGATATGTTCTTTAAGTGAGGCCATTTTTTTTTGTTTTTGGTCAGTAAATTAAAGAAATGAGGTTTCTAGCATACATATAATCAATTCGGCATATTCGTTGCACGCTAGATCACCTTCGGATAGGATTATATGTGGTAGTTTTAGAGAGTGTGTTAGGTTATCTTTTTTAAATAACGGGTTTGGTGTTGAGATATTTTGGCACTGGAGCTTGTGGAAGACATCAAAAATATCTGAGGTTTGGATTTTGAGTTAGAGGTTTTGATTTGGATAGAGTAGGCAGTGGTGGCTAGTCTTGGGGTCTGTTAGAGGCTTGGAATACATGTTCCATCTCTTCCTTCTCCTAAGGTTTCTAAATATAGGGTTTCTGGAAGCCCTAAAATTCATCCAATTCTAACTCACCTTCCACATCATCAAAATCATTAAGCTAATCCTCGTGCATCCTTTACAGTCACAGTCAATATCCCATGGACATTTTCTCATGAAAAGACACTAACAAGTGTATGTAGAATCCTTCATAATTGAACTATTGTATCCAATTATTTCTTTGATGGATCTTTAAAGAAAGCATGAGATGTTTTTTCGATCTGGATTTTTTCTTTCTGGTATTTATCAGCAAGAATGAACATATGGATAGATAGAGATATCCTATGATGTTTCATAGCTAACATGGGCACAATAGGTTGGAGATAGTAAGGAAGGATCCTCAACTTGTCATAACTTTTTACCTATGGATTTGAAAGAAATGTGGTAAATGCTTCATTGGATACTTTCCTTGGGATTTGGAGGCATTAGGTTTGAAATATTTAGGCTTTACCCTTCATAAAAATCACCTTAATTGAAGCTTCTGGACTAGGTGCTACTTAGGGTACTTTTTGCATCCCTGGATAAGACTTAGTGACCCTCTTCTCGTATCCTAGGTAGTATGGTGGGGGTTACACACAGTCCAAGATACGAGTTTTCCTTCTTATGGTCATGAGTTAATGTATGACTCATACCAAGCAAAGTCATACAATATTTGGCACTTGGCCTAGTTGACTTTGTTTTTGGTATGGGTTGTGGTAATAGTTTCGGGTAACATTCATACCCTTAGGTAACAGTTTTGGGTAACATTCATACCCTATGGTATGAGTTAGCATACCACTCTTCCCCAAGGGTTTGAGTGAGTCATACCCCCCCGGGAAGTCACTTTTTAGCTTTTAAGCCAAGGGATTTATGGACGTTTCCCACCCAGAAACCCTTAAGTCCTCTTATTAAATAATTTGTTGTGGCCTTCTAAACATTCATTCTGGTGTATCAAACATTCCAAAACACTCTTACAACTTCTTAAGACAAGATTGAAGGCTAGGGTTCGTAGGGGTATTCAGCTAGAGGCAAAGAGAAGTCAAGTTTCATGGTGGATCACCTTTTTTAAGGAATGTGACTCTTTCCCTTGATATTAACTTAAAAACCATGCATTTTAAATATGGATTAATATTTGTAAATGATGACTTTAAAATCAATGATAAGGGTTTTGTTGCCTAATGATGAGTAATGTTAGCTGTTGCTTAGACTTGTGTTTCTATATTTTATTGGTAGTTATTTGTACATATGGGAACTAGTTGTTTGTGGTTTAACCAATGTGTCTTGAGAAATACTAATAATGATGATATCTACTTTGATTTTGGCCTTGCTAAAGGTATGCGCAAAAGGTGTTAGTGAAAATGTCTAGGAGAAATTTCTAGTAACATGTTGATAATGTTTTAAACTAGGGAAATCACCCAATAAGTGTGAGTGGTTGGTAAATGGTATTGTAAATGCATTTTTAGCCATGTATTTAGTTAATGTATGACCTTTTTGGTGTGATAGCTAAAAAGGAGCAAAAGTTCCTTAACATAAAGTTTAAGTATGTTTGAACTAAAGTGTGGTATAAGATCTCTAATGAGGAATAAATGGTTTGTAAGGGTGTCGATGATAATAACTTGAGCTGAATGATGAATTGAATTAAGGCATTGGCTTATTTAAGTGTTTTATTGATCAATGGTTTCATGAAGACCTCGTGGTCATCTATGGTGATAAGTTGGTTATATGGGCTAGAGTCCCTAAGTGTTGAAGTGAATAAATGTTGATGCATGGACAAAGGGTTCAATTTCCAATGTTACTAATGATAATGAAATAACTTGTGGTTAAAGTCCCTTTCCCAATGAAATGACTTGTGGTTCAAGTCCCTTCCCCAATTAAATGGCGTATAATTCAAGTCCTTTGCCCAATGAAATAGCATGTGGTTCAAGTCCCTTGCCCAATGAAATGGCTTATGGTTCAAGTCCCTTGCCTTATGAGATGTCCTGTGCTTTAAGTCCCTTGCCTAATGAAATGGATTTTGATTTAAGTTCATTGCCTAATTAGAAATATACAAATCTATAAGTGTGGATGGTCGGATTTCTCCACCTCATGACTCATGATTGTGTGCATGAAGAATACTTGCTTTGTCTTGTTTCTTTTAACACATTATGAATATGTTATGTACCTACATATATGCCTATGTATATAAGTATGATTGAATAAGATTTTTTGACTTGATTTTAAATAATGACTCTATTTTCTACTTATCCTTGAGTTACATGCTAGCGTTCCAACCGCTAATCGTCTCAGGATACTATATCCCCATGCGACATAGGGGCTTAGAGATTTTGGGTGGTTCGTTTGTTGACATTGAAGTGATGAGCTTCCATTCATCAAAAGGCATACCTTTCATAGTCTCTTTATCTTTGTTATTGACTTGTTTAGGCTTGGAATTTGGTTATTGTCGGGCCCTTGTCTCGACATATATATAGATTAAATTTGTGTAGAGGCTTAAGGATGACTGTGGACTTGGGTATGTAAGTTAGTATGTTAAGGTAAATGAAATGCTTTGACATGTCTATGTTGTGATATTAGTTCTGTTTCCACTACCTTGGTATGTTATTGGGGTTCCTCTAACACCCATCGGTTGAGGTAATGGTTAGGTTGGGTTGACTATGGGATCTTTGGTCCTAGATGGGCTCTAGATGCCCATAAAACATTGCCCAGTTTTAGGTTGTTTCGAGTTGGTATCACAGCCTAGGTTCATGGTCAGTTAGGTATCTATAATAACGTGTCAAGTAAAGTCTATTTTATGGTCATTTAGCATACCACACTTATAAGAAAGGGTCTAAGAGACAATTAGGAATGTTTCCCATTATTGTGTTTAAATCTCAAGATAAAGATTCTATGGTCTTGGATTCCTCTGATTTTTATTTGCTTACATTTCAGATCATGCCTCCAAGGTGAACTGATTCTTAGGAAAACCCTTCTTCATCTACTGAGGGCCCTGTGCATGGAACTCATCCAACTTTCGGGGTCTAAACCTGTGCTAGGGCAGGGATATCTGATCATCCTAATAGGGTACCACCTGTCCTCACCAACCATGCTTATGAGAGTAAAACTACCCCTTAAGCACCTCAAAGAGATACTACTAATATTGAGTTTCGTCGCTCTATCAACCTCTTACCTGAATTGGTAGCCTCTTAATCAAATCATGGTGCTCCGCCTACCATTTTTTCTTAGGCCATAAGAGTTTTCTAATTTATGAGGTGTAACCCTTCTATGTTCACGGGTAATAAGGTTAAGGAATATCCTTATGTCTTTATTGATGAAATAGAGAAGATCTTCGAAATCATGCATGCTTTATAGGTTGAGGCTGTTGATTTTGCTTTCTACTAATTGAGGGATGTATCATACCAATGGTATGAAGAGTGGGAACAATCTAGAAGTGTGGATGCTAGTTCTACCATGCAGAGGATTTCTCTGAGGCCTTTTTGGACTATTTCTTTACTCAAGAGTTGAGGGAAGAGAAAGCGAAAGAGTTTATAAACTTTAACCAAGAAAGTATGACTGTTAAGGAGTATGCCTTGACATTCTATCAATTGTCTGGGTATGCTCCAAAAATTGTTTCTAGGATGAAGTGTAGAATACATAAGTTTGCTTCAGGTTTGTCTCATGAGTTGGTTCTTAAGAGAAAGGGAGCTTTGTTAATTGAAAACATGAACATCTTTAGGTTTGTCGTATATATGCAACAAGTAAAGGAATAGAAAAATAAATAAGTTGAATTTACTAAGAGGGAAGAGAATAAATTTAGGCCTTCAGAATGAAGTGATTGGGATGGTGGTAGGTGGCCAAGAAAAAAGTAGGAGAGTTCTGGTTATTTTTTATCAGTTAGTTCTCCCTACCCAAAGCGGTTGAGTGATCGTTGATCTTTATTTAGTGGTAGGTTTTGGGCATTGGGTGTGCAGTCCTAGACTAGTGGGGCTTCGTCGGCTAAATCCTACCTACCCTATTGATTTTGTGTTCAGCATCATCGTGGTCATGTGAGAATGGGAGAAACAAATATTTAAGGTGTGGTTAGATTAGGCACATGGGATGAGAGTTTCTTTCTTCTTCTGCTTTTGTTTTTGGTACTAGCGCTGACCGAAATCATTTGTATGAACATGCTACCTCCTAGGATTCTAAGGTATGTCCCGATGTTGTCACGGGTATGTGGAAACTTTTCTCCCTTGATGTGTATTGCTTGCTTGATCTAGTATCAACTTTTTCTTATGTGACCTCATTTCTGGTTGTGCATCTTGGTTTTGATTGTGAGAGTCAGTCTGTTCTTTTTTTTAATTTCTACCTCAATAGGAGACTCTGTGGTTGTTAAGAGGTTCTATAGGGGGGTGTAGTATCTATTAGCGGTAGTGAAATCCTTGTTGACTTGATAGATTTGGACATAGTTGACTTTGATAATATTCTAGGGATGGATTGGTTACACTCGTGCTATGCTTTTTTAGATTGTTGAACACGAAGGGTCATGTTTAAATTCCCTAATAAGCCGGTCATTTTATGTGGAGGAGGTTCTTTGAAATCAAAGGGGAAGTTTATTTTGTATCTTAAAGTTCAAAAGTTGATCTCTAAAAGGTATTTATATCATATGGTCTGAGTTAAAGATTCTGTCTCAGAAGGTTCTTCCCTAGAATCTATTCCCGTGGTTAGTGTATTTCTTAAAGTTTTGCCTGATGACCTTTCAAGTATTTCTCCTTATAGGAATATTGTTTTTGGGATTGATCTTATTTCGGACACTCGTTTGATCTCTATCCCTTCTTATAGAATGGCTCTGACAGAGCTAAAAGTGATTAAGAAGAAATTGAAGAATTTCTTAGACAAAGGTTTTATCCATCCTAATGTGTCTCCTTAGGGTGCTTCTGTGTTGTTTGTGCACAAGAAGGATGGTTCCCTTTTATGTGCTTTAATTATCAGCAGTTGAACAAAGTGACCATAAAGAATAAATATCCTCTTCCTAGGATTGACTATTTGTTTGATCACCTTCAAGGCACAAAGTTTTTCTCTAAGATTGACCTTAGGTTGGGTTATCATCAGCTTAATATTAGGGAGGTAGATATACCTAAGACACCTTTAGAACTTGGTATGGTCACTATGAGTTCCTAGTAATGTCATTTGGGTTGTCCAATGCATCCATGACATTTATAGATTTGATGAATAGGGTCTTCTGGCCATTCTTAGACTTATTTGTCATTGTTTTCATTGATGATAATTTAGTCTATTCTAAGAGTGAGGTAGAGCATGTTGATCACCTCCGTGCTATGTTACAAACCTTGAAAGGTCATTGTTTGTTTGCTAAATTCTTTACCTGTGAGTTTTGGTTGAAGGCTGTTAGTTTTTTTGGTCATGTTATCTTTAGTGAAGGGATTATAGTAGATACTCAAAATGTTATGGTGATTAAAAAGTGGCCTAGATCTACAACTCCAATTGATATTTAAAGCTTCTTGGGATTAGTTAGTTACTATAGGAGATTTGTGAAGAGTTTTTTGACTATAGCTACCCCATTGGCTAAGTTGACCCAGAAAAAGGTTAAGTTCTTGTGGTCAGATACGTGTGATGGTAGTTTCAAGAAGATGAAAGATAAATTAACTTTTGCTCTTGTTTTAACCTTGCCCGAGGTAATGATGGTTTCGTAGTCTATCGTAATGCTTTTCATGTTGGGCTTGGTTGTATTTTAATGCAACATGGTAGGGTGGTGGCCTATGCTTCTAGGCAATTGAAAGTTCATGAGAAGAACTACCCTACTCATGACTTAGAATTGTTAGCTGTGGTTTTTGCATTGAAGATTTGGCAACATTATCTCTATGGGGTTTATGTTGACATCTTTTTTAATCATAGGAGTCTTAAGTATGTGTTTACTTAGAAGGAGTTGAATCTTAAGCAAAGGAGGTGGCTTGAGTTATTGAAAGACTATGATATGAGTCTTCATTAACATACAAGTAAAGCTAATATAGTCGCTGATGCTCTTAGAAGATTGTCCATGGGGAGTTTAGCCCTTATTGATGAGGATAAATGGGAATTGGTAATGGATATTTAATATTTGGCTAATCATGGAGTTCAACTTACAGACTTCTAGGATAGTGGTGTATTTGTGTATTTGTTATCACAGTCATCTCTTGTGGTTAACATAAAGGAAAAACAAATATTGGATCCCAGTTTGATGATGATTAAGAGTAAGGTAGGTCAACAAACAATTATTGACTTCGTGATTGGTGGTGTTGGTGTCTTGAGGTACTAAGTTAGGCGATAGGTTCCCAATGACAATGGATTAAGGGAAAGGATTATGGATGAGGCTTATGAATCTCGGTATGCTATTCATCCCCGTTCTGCAAAGATATCTCATAATCTTAGGGAGTTCTATTGGTGGAATAATATAAAGTGATATGTGGCTTGTTATGTGGCCAAGTGTATGGTGTGTTAACAAGTGAATGTTGAGAACATGAGGCCTAAAGGCTTATACCAAGAAATTTTATTTCTTGAATGGAAGTAGGAGGTAATTAATATGGATATCCTTACCATCCTTCCCTGGTCTCTATATTAATGTGATTCTATTTGGGTCATTGAGGATAGAATGATCAAGTCTGCTCACTTCTTGCCTATAAGGACTAATTACTCGATCAAAGATTATGTTAAGTTATATCTTGCAGAGATTGTGAAATTGCATGGTGCTTCAGTTTATATTACTTTGGATTGGGGTACTCCAATATCATATCACTTTTTGAGGTCATTACAAAAAGATTTGGTAACTAAGATGTGTCTTAGTACTATTTTCCACCGATAGATAGATTGAGAAGTGGAGAGGACCGTCTAAACATTGGAGGCTATGTTGTGTTCTTGTGTGATTGATTATGGTTGTAGTTAGTATAACCACTTTTCTTTGATTAAATTCACTTATAACAATCGTTACCATTCTCGTATTGGTATAGCTCCTTTTAAGATATTGTATGGTAGAAGATGTCCTTCTCCAATTTGGTGGTATGAAGTTAGAGATGGTGAGTTGCTTGGCCCTGATTTGGTTCACCAATCCTTAGAGAAGTTGAAGGTGATTCATGATAGATTTTAAACCTCTGAAAGTCATCAAATGTGAGGCGTAGGGATTTAGAGTTTAACATTGGCGATTGGGTATTCATAAAGTTGTCTCACATGAAGTGAGTGATGTATTTTTGTAAAAAAAGGAGGCTCAGTCCCTGGTATATGGGTCCCTAATTGATTTTGAAGAGGGTTGGCAATGTTGCCTATGATTTTGAGTTGCCTTCTAGCTTGAACTCCATCCACCCAATTTTTCATATCTCTATGCTATGTAAATGTGTGGGTGATCCTTCATTGGTTGTTCCCTTGGAGGATGTTGTTTTGTTAGAGTCTTTGTCCTATGATGAAATCATAATCAGGATGTTAGATCATCCAGTTCACTGGTTGCGAACAAAAGGGGTGGATTCGGTAAAGGTTCTATGGAGGAACCAAAAGTTTGAGGAAGTTACTTGGGAGTCGAAAGAGGATATGAAGTCCAAGTATCAGCATTTGTTTTCCATTTTGGAAACTTGAGATTGAGGTATGTGTTAATATTTTTAACTTGATTTGTTTCTTTGATTGAGAATGGGTTCAAGTCCCTAATCTTTGAGCAGAACAAATGTCTTTGATAAATTATAGGTTTTAGTCCCACAGTCAATGCAATGAATGGTTAAATGATAATGTTCATGGCATGTGTCTTATACTTGTTGTATTTCTTGATTTATAGCTTGGTCAAAGGTTAGTTAATGTGTAATAATGTGTTAACTAATTTTTATGCTTGCCTTACGTATCATTCGAGGATTAATTATCCAAGTTGGGGGAGAATTGAAACACTCAGGCTTTGGACCATTAGTAAAAATCACTTTTATAAAAGCTTCTGGACTAGGTATGACTCAGTTTACTAGTTGTACCCTTAGATACGACTTAGTGACCCCCTTATCATATCCTAGGATGTATGTTAGGGGTTACATATTCTCCAAGATATGATGTGTCCTCCTAATGGTCGTGTGTTAGTGTACTAGTAGTACCAAGCCAAGTTGTATGATGTTTGGCACTTGGCCTAGTTGACACCATTTATGGCGTGGGTTGTCGGTATGGTTTAGGGTACTATTCATACCTTTGGGTATGAGTCATGTGTGTGTATTCATACCTTAGTTAGTGTAGGGGTCCTATTGAGGGATAGCGTACAAGTTAGGGTACCGCTCATACCCTAAGGTACGATTGAGTAAGTAAGTCGTACCCTCTTGGGAAATCACTTTTCATCTTTTAAGACAATGGCTTTATGGACATTTCCCAGCCCAATAACCTTAAGTCCTCTCACTATATAATGTCTTTTGTCCTCCTAAACATTCATTTTGGTGGATCGAACATTCCAAAACACTCTAAAAACTTCTTAAGACCAGATTGGATTCTAGGGTTCCAAAGGGTGTTTATCTAGAGGCAAGGAGAAGACAAGTTTCTTGGTGGATCATCTTTTTTAAGTCATGTGACTCTTTCCCTTGTAATTAACTTAAAAAACATGTGTTTTAAACATGGTTTTGTATATGTAAATTATTTTGAAATCAATGATAACAGTTTTGTTGCCTAATGATGAGTAATGTTTGCTCTTGCTTAGACTTGTGTTTTTGCTTTATATTGGTAGTGATTGGTATTTGTGAGAACTATTTGCTTGTGGTTTAACCAATGTGTGTTGAGAAACCCTAATAATGATGATTTCTACTTTTATTTTGGCCTTGCTACAGGATTGCCCACAAGGTGTTTGTGAAAATGTCTAGTCACATGTCGATAATATTTTGAACTAGGTCAATGGCCCAATAAGTGTGAGTGGTTGGTAAATTGTATTGTAAAGGTATTGTTATCCATGTAATTATTTAATGTATGATCTTATTGGTTTGATTGATAAGAAAGACTTAAATTCCCTAAACATAAAATTGAAGTGTGTTTGAACTAAAGTATGGTATAAGATTGCTAATGAGGAATGAATGGTTAGTAAGGGTCTCGATGACCATAACTTGATTTTAACGATGTATTGAATTAAGGAATCAACTTGTTAAATTGTTTGATTGATAAATAGTTCTATGAAGACCTCGTGGTCATCTATGGTGATGGATTGGTTAAATGCGATAGAGTCCCAAAGTATTGAAGTGAATAAATATTGATACATGGACAAAGGGTTCGAGTCCCACTGTTGACTAATGATAATAAAATGGCTTGTAGATCAAGTCCCTTGAACAATTAAATTTCTTGTTGTTCAAGTCCCTTTCCCAATGAAATTTCATGTGGTTCAAGTCCCTTGCCTAATTAAATGGCTTGTTGTTAAAGTCCCTTGCCCAATGAAATAGCTTGTGGTTCAAGTCCCTTGCCTAGTGAAATGGCTTGTAGTTCAAGTCCCTTGCCTAATGAAATAGCTTGCAGTTCAAATCCCTGCGTGATAAGAAATGTACGAATCAATAATTATGGAAGGTTGGAGTTCTCCACTTATTGACTCGTGATTGTGTGCATCAAGAATGCTATATAAGTTTTGTTTCCTTATGCATGTTATGAACTTGTTATGTACCTATATGTATGCCTATGTATATAAATGTGACTGAATATGATGTTTTTACTTGATTTTAAATAATGACTGTATTTTTTCCTTATCCTTGAATTGCATAATAGCGTTCCAACCTCTAACCATCTTCGAACACTATGTCTCTACGCAACATAGGGACCTGATCTTCTTCTTCTGTCCCTGCGCAGTGATAGGCTTTTTGCCGGTTCGTGTGTTGACAGTGAATTGGTTAGCTTTCATTCTTCAGATGGCATACAATTCATAGTCTTCTTATCTATGTTATAGAATTTTTTAGGCTTGGTATTTGGCTAATGTCGAGGGATTTCCCTGACATATATAGACATCACATTTGTGTAGAGGCTTGTAGATGACTTTGGACTTAGATTTGTTGGTTAGTAAGTTGATGTAAATGAAATGATTAAACATTGTCTATGTTGTGATATTAGTTTTGTTTATGATACATTGGAATATAGTCGTAGTTACTCCAACACCCATGGATTGATGTAATGGTTAGTTCGGGTTGAAGGGGTGGTCTTCAGTCCCAATTAGTCTTGAGATCCCACGAGACTGGGCTCAATTTTGTATCGTGTCAGGGTTATGCTTTTGGTGACATATATGGTTAAAAATAAAGAGTTGTGGTCACCTGGCATAGATAAGTTTATTTCATGGTTTTAAATTTTCCATGCTATTTGGTAGTGCAGCAATTTCATAATAATATTAGTGTAATACGGACTTTTAAGGATTTGTACTTGGATTCTTAGCCCCTCTATAAGTTATGGATCGGTGAGGTACATTTTGAAGTTGGGGAATGTAGTAACAACCACTCTCCCAACATCAAGGGTGATATCCATCTTACCCATGTTTACATGTTGGTACTTGCTGAATCTCATAACATGGAGGGAAAGACAAGCATGTATTGGCTGTCTTTTTCTCCTCTGACAAGTAAACACGATTCTAATTGCTCAAAAATAAATATGGGTATATCTTTGGCTTTTTTGATATTGCAGAAAATACTTCAACATCTGTAGTGTGATAAATTTTTCAATTGGAGTCGTAAGGGCATGCTAGTAAAATACTGATACAACAAACTACTCCTTAACTCCTTCTGCCCTTTCTTGGTGTAAGGAATCAATTTGCAACCAAGGATTACAGTCCTTTTTGACAAAGCCAGAATATAGGTTTAGTAGAGGTAGGTATGTGGAAGATATATCATGTTATTGTGACAACATATCTACTTTATAGAAATAGTCATGTTTACATGACAGAGTTTACTGATGGTAATTGGTAGGAGACATAGGTATTATTCCTTAAAATTTCCATGGACAAGATATACTTGTAGAAAACTGTAAAGACTTAGAGAATGGCATACTTTTGTTTGGTTTTATAGACAATTAATACTAAATATATTTGTGCTAAAGATTTAAGGAAAAGAGTCAACAAACTATTTGTTCTAAAATTTATGTAAAGTAACTATGACACAAATATGTGAAAAACTTTGGTTATGGAAACTAAAAACTAAGGTCCATGGTAACAAAAAGGCTGCAACTTGAATAGTTACAAGACTATGGTTGTAATAATGGAAAAGTAAAAGGCATGAAGGGTTTTAAGGCTAACAACTTGGTAAAATTAAGACATAAAATGTAAAGTTATCTCTCGTACAAATAATGGTAGTAGATCTTATTTAAACACTAGCTTTTTCCCTCCCCCCTCCTCTAGTAGTAGGGTTAGCTCTGACATCAAGATATAGGGGACATCAGGGTATAGAGTGGAACCATATGAAATATTAAATAAGAAACAACAATAAAGCTCTAAACATTCTGATCTAGGGGACAATGGGGCATAGAGTAACACCATATGCATTATTAACTAGGCAACAACAATAGAGCTATAAACTTTCCAACATGAAAGGTGGTTTCACGATCATGTTGGAGGCATGCCATAAAAAGTCAAAGCTTTGATCGATACAACATACCATAGATTCTATCCTTTCTAACATAAAAGGTGGTTTCACATCCATGTAGGTGGCACACCATACGAAATCAAAGATTTCATCCATAAATAATATCTTTCTTATGACTAAGGATATGTATCTTCTAATCCCTAAAGGATGGTTTTCCATGAACAAAGAATTCTCAACCCTCTATAAGATGGCATGACTTTGCCAGTCTTAGAATATAGTACAATTGTTCCATAGATGAAATAGACTGTCTTTATGCGGCTCCCACATGGCCATTAGAACCCCCAATCATTCGAAAAGAAAAATGTACTATACCATACCTTACATTTTCATGTTTATGAAAAGAAAAGAAAGAAAATCAAAAAACTATTGTTCAGACCAAGCAAATTTCATTTCATGAACATAGAAAGGACTTAGCAATTTATGTCGCGGGGATAAAGTCAATTTAGTTTAATAATCATGGAATGAATTTCATAGTTCCATTTTGTAATCATAATAAGTATACTTTCGTAAGTATTTCCTTATCCCACTACTTTGAACTAAAGGATCAATGTACCCATCTCTTTGGAAAAGAGGAGCAAGAAAGAGAACTTAGCCAACAAATATTTTTATTGATGATATCAAACTTCACAAGAGATAATTTTAGGTTGAGAGTTTTGTCCAAGTAGAGATGTTAATCTATAAGTAGAGAATATGATGATCTCAAACTGGAGTAATGTGCTTCCTTTTATAGGAGAAGGAAGCTCGATGTAAGTTTGAAATAATGATAAACTTAAAATAAAATATCACATGTGGCCTAGTATTATAAAAATAGTAAATCCCTATCCTATCTTCTAAAAATAGATAAGCCCTATACATTTCTATGAGATATTTATAACCTAATTTATTTAAGATAGGACCCACTAACATGTGACAGAGCCTAATAAAAAATATATATATATGTTGTTGGCATGTGAAAGCATGTGCCAGCAGTTGACTGAGCAACTTGTTATCAATTTTAAAGCAGGTGGATCAGTAGCTTTTAAGATTCTTAAAAGTAGGTGTATAAGATCCTTGTAGGAATCTACCAAGTAGCTAGGCAAGCATTTTGTAGGAAAATCCATCTGAAAGGGTAACCCACTTAAGAAGGTTTCATGGTAAATTTTGAAAGGTAATTCCATGAAGCTTGCGATGAATGGTAATGTCTTGCATATGTCATCCTAGGTTATCTTTCAAGAAGTGTTAGATGGTGTTGATGATTAGCTTGTGTGTACTTCTTCCATCCACCAATATATGTTGTGCTTCTTCTTGAGGCTTTGCCTTCAAAGCTTTATTTTACTGATCTGGTAAAGTAAATCTTCCTATTGTATGAATCTTCATATTCCTGTGTGTAGCTTTTAGTTGAATGATTTTGATAGCACTGGTGAATGCATATCTTGTCATTTTATATAGTGGTTGATATTCTTTTGTTCATCATCAGACCTCATCCCAGTGAGGATGATTGTAGGTGTAGTCTCATTTTTTCCATTCCTTTGTCCATATTTCTTTCGAAATATATCTATTCTGATGGAATATAAAGTACTATGCTTCATAGAATTCATCTTCCAATGAGAAAATGAGAGAATGAGAGAATTTTATAGGAAATTTCTAGATGAGTAAAATTTCTAGGTAAACTTTGGTGTTGGGGTCTGTTATTCCAACCAGATGATATAGCATGAAAATTAGAGCATCATAGGGATCCTTGAAGTATCAAACCCAATAGTGTCGTGACTTGAACCACAACATGAACCTTTTCATAACTAGTTGGATTCAATTAAAATATCTGAAGGAATCACACTTGAACTCCATTTGAATATAGTACTGGTGGCCTAGGTACCAGAATAAGCATAAGAGTACTTGAAGAAAGTCATTGGCTAGTGTTATTAACACATAACATAAAGGATATTCTGATTGCACTTCAAATGGCTTCAGGATGGATCTACCATATTTTCTAAATATTTTATGATTATAGTAAATTTGTCTTTCTCAAAGGATGGATGGATGGAAGATATCCATTAAATGACTAAATAGATTTGGAGGGAAATTTGCTATTTCAAAAAATAGAATTCCTAATGTGTTGAACATGAGGATTTGAAAAGAAAGATTATTAGTACCTTCACCAATATTAGATATTAGATAGATATCATCTGCATTAATTTGTCTTGATCTTCGTACATGTCTATAGAGAAGAGAGTGTCCTCATTTGGTTCTTCTTCCATGTAAATAATTGTTCCAATGTCTTCCTCTTTGGTGATATAGATGTCAATATGGTTGGCTATTTTTTAAAAGAGAAAGATAGAGTCCTTCGACTTTTTGTCTTAAAGATTGTTTCTAGTAAAGTGACTACACTTTTTACATATGAAGCAGTTGTACTCGTTCTTGTAGTTTATTGGGCTTCTTCATCTTAAGTTCTTATTTTTACTGATTACCTAGGTCTTGTCATCTGGATGTTTGGTCAATTTAAGACTCCCAAATTATAGTTGCTTCTTTGACCTCGCTTTGTCGCTTGATCAAGGGTAGTTGGATTTAGTGAGAAGATCATTCCTATTGTATGTTTGATCAAGGGTTTGGATTTTCTCGATGATATACTTCAGTACAGATCTCTTCAGGCATATATTGTGCAAGGCCTAAAAGATAGCCTTCCTGATGTAGCCTATTTGTGGGATGGTTATGGATTTGAATTTCTCCTCCATAATCATCATTATGTTTCCTACTAGCATCTTCGACAGTGATGACACAATGGCTTTCTTTAGGAGAGGATCCCCACCTATATCCAAGTAGATCTTCTCTATCTTTTTGAAATGGATATCAATGACATCTCTATCAAATGATAGGAAGTTTATCTCGAAGAGCTGTCTCCACAGCTTCCTTTATTTGGTCGATATCTCCATAGCAAACTTCTTGTAGGATCTTGATTTTAAAGTCAAAGTCCTGGGATGTGAGATAAGGGTTCTTATCGGTATTAACAAGTGTGTTCCACCATTCTCTTAGGATGTCAGAGAATTCAGAGGTGAACTCTGAGAGTATCATATATTTCTCTATTTCTATAAGATTCTTTGTTGCCATCCAAGTGTAAAAGTCTTAGATCCTTTGAGGCCAGGAAAAAATATCGATAATATAGATATTGAAGGTGTGGAATCTTGTTCCAATAGTTCACTATTCCATTCTCACTAGTTTCATCCTTCTTTCTGGGATTGGATCATCCTTCATCCCATCTTACTCATTGACTACATCTGAACCTGTTGGCTATTTGGAATAGTTAACGAATATGTGTGGATAGTCTTCTTCAAGAAATTTAATGAACGATTCAAGAGTATCCTCAAAATATTGTCAAGAATCAATGGACTCCTTACTATCCTTAACATATTCATTAGCTGGAGAGTTATCACCGATGTCAAAGTACGTATCTGAAGGATCACTTTCAGATGAACACTCTTATTTTCCTATATTAGGGATAATGGGGTCAATATCTTGAATATCTTCACTGCATTTTAGATACTCTTCTACAGAATCAAGATCATCTATGGCTTGGGGATCTAGAACTAGGTCGTTATTGATGTCCAATCCACATAGATTTGGAACAACTAGATCCGAAAGAATCAAGTCAATGTTTGGATAACAATATGATGATAACCACTCATAATTGAGAAGGCCATATTTTAGCATGATGTTTCATTATTTGTTTTCGTATGGCACTTATATTTTATGGATTATCAAGTTATAATATGCGAAGGTGATGTCATGGTCTGAGATTATCACTGTTCTTCTATTTGTGTCATTTTTGCTAATTTTTTTCTCTTGGACTATTTTTCGGTTGCATTGGCTATATTCCTTATAGCTATGACATTTTTTATTTCCCAGGTGATCTTAGGCATATTTATATGTCTGAGAAATAATATTTATCCATAATACGATTTGTGTGATGATTTATAATGTGTGTTTTTATTGTGTTTTGATGTGTAATTGCATGATGTAGCTAATATATGTGATTAGAGGTGCAGGGTAAATTTCTTGTGGAATTGGAAGAAATTGGATGTATGATATGAAGAAAGTGATTGATGTTGTGGAAATGATAGTATTGATTTGAGATGACAATTTCAGGGAAGAATGAAAGCTTGCAGGGAATTGATTGTATGAAAGTATGTTGTGGATTTTTTCCTTTGTCGTATATTTGGATCTTAATTCTAGTGAGGGATCACGATAGGCCCGCGGCACGACCCCTAGTCAAGTCAAGCACATACCATGGAGCGACCCCTAGAGAAGTTAAGCGCCTATCACAGTGGGACCCTCAGTCAGTTCAATCAAGCCTTACGGCGAGACCCTGGTTCCCTACTAGGCAAAATTGACCCAACAATAAAAGAAATACTTTAGCCCAATTGCAAACACTTTTGGAACGTACACAGAAGGCAAAAACAGTCTCAGTATTTCTCTTAGGGTTCTTTGATCTTCATTATTCTAAACTTACTTTGTGGCATGTTTAATTACTCATTTGGGATGTTCGATTCAAACATGAGTGGCTAAACAACCTTGTTTTGAGGTTGAGTCCAAAGACTTTCATATTCTTTAATGTACTTTAATATGAATTATTGTATGGTCGTTCTTAATCTGTTGTGCTTACTATTTTGATGAGTGGCCATCATTAAAATAAATCTATATTTCTATGTTAATCCAAGAATAGAATTGTAGGATAGAACAAGGAGAATAAAGAGCAAGGTTCTTATTTTTTTATAAAATAAGGGATTTGAATTAGCTACTAGGATAGAGATATACCTAGAAGCCTTGTTTGGTTCACTTGCAGAAATATAGCTTGACGAATATAAATGGATTATTGCATCATTGCTCAATGATGTTATTGCAATGTCTAGTTAGGTAGAAGGTTAGAGGTCGGGAGACCATGATCTTACTATAAACCCTGTGAATCAATAACCTGATGGTCAACTAAACTACGATACGAATAAAAATTTGAAAGATTGTCAAAAGGTGCCTCAACCCTAGAATACTCTCTACAATTTATTACAAACCTACTTATGTTGCTTTCGTCGTATTCTATTATTTAATTATTAATTATACTTTTACTCAAAACATCATAATCATCTCGATACTTTACAACACTTGTTATGTCCTTGTCTGATACTAAAGTTGGTTGAATTTCTAGTTGTATAGTCCTCGTGGGTACGATATTCGACTGTCAAAGTCACTATATTACTTGTACGATCGCATACAGTTATGTGTACATTTGAACACAACAAGTTTTTGGCTCCATTGTCAGGGACTAGTATAATTAGTAATTTGTTAAATTTTTTGTTTTGATAGTAAATTTATGTGTTAACAAGTTAATCTTAGTGGATGAATTTTTGCAGGAGTATCTGAATACAGTACTAGCGAGAGATAGAGAGTTGGTAAAGCCTTATTCGAAACCAGAATTGGTATTTCAACAAAGGTGAAGAGCTCAGCAACCAATCTAGTAGGTTCAAATGGTTGAACATAGAGTTATTAATGACCTAATTGATCCATTTGATCCAAATGTCGGGCATGTTCTAGCTTCGATTAATCCATTTGCTCCTGCTCAAGCAACGGCTACACTTATTTGTGATGTGAAAATCTCATTCACGAACCATTCTACTAAAAGTATTCGCAAGCTCAAGCCTAATGGTAGATTTGAGTTGAAGCAGAGTATAGTGCAGTTACTAAATTTGGCTTGGCAATTTGTTAAATTTTAACATAAAGACCCACAACAGCACATACAAACCTTCCTGGAAATAACCGATACCTACATTCCTGCAGGGGAGAATACAGATTATGTCAAACTAACTTTATTCTCCTTTCCTTTAATTAGGAAAGAGAAGAGGTGCTTTCATCTTGAACCACCACTCTTCATTACTTCTTGGAAAGATCTAGCTCAAAAGTTCCTTATTAGATTCTTTCCATCCGAGAAGACTGCATGTTTGAGAAGCGAGATTCTAAGTTTTAGGTAGAAAGAAGGAGAGAATATCTATCAAGCTTGGGTGATATTTTAAGAGTACACTTAGAAATTTCCCTCACCATTATTATCCTAATGATATTCTTGTTCATACTTTCATTGAGGGATTAGAGCTATATACCAAAATTCTCTTAGATTTAGCAACAGGTGGGCAAGCTCTTGAGATGACTTATGATGAATTATACACACTGCTGAATCAGATTTCACAAGGGAATCCTAAATGACATGCTAACTTGAGGAACACTCCTAAGAAAGTTGCAGGTGTGTTAGAGGTAGATTAGTTCATTGCTTTATCAGATCAGCTATAGCAATGCAAAATTAGATGCTTACTTAGTTAAAAAGGATGAAGTTGGGAGATTCTGCAAGCAGCAGCTACAACTAATGCAGTCCAATAGGTAAATTCTTGGTGTGAGGTTTTTAGAACTAGTTAGCACACAACAGATGCTTGTGTGTTTAATCCAGATTCTATTAATTATGTAGGGAATGCAAATCTTAGGGACAACAGATCATTGGTAACACCTATAATCCCAAATAGAGGAATCATCCCAATTTCTCATGGGGTAGAAATCAGGCACAAAACAATAATTAGTATAAGAGGTCAGTGCAATAGAATCAACAACAGCAAGTTCAGAGTAATCAAGGCACAACTAAAATGAGCAATATAGAGGAGATACTGAAATAGCTTTTATATTATATAGCACATACTACAGCAGATTTAAAGAGTCAAAAGGAAAATATGAACACTCAATAATTGATTACGAGGAATCAAAAGTTATAACTCAGTCAGATTGCGGGAGCGCAAAACACTATACCTCAAAGAGGCTTACCTAGAGATATAGAGGCAAATCCAAAGATGGTAAATATAGTCACAATAAGGAGTGGTTTGTAGTTAAATAAGGTAGTACATGAGCAGGTTAGTCCCACATATACTGATAATGATCCTAAGAAGAATAAGGAGAAAGGGGTCAAAGAAAAAGATGCAAGTGATGAAATTCAAGTGAAGAATAAGACTATACCTTTACCCTTTCCTTGAAGAAAGCGAAATCACCAGGAGGAGACAAGTTAAAAGAAGTTTTTGTATCTTATAAAGCAGGTTTATGTAAATATTCCACTTATTTATATTCTACAAAGTGTCCCAAAATATGCAAAGTATCTAAAAGACATAGTGGCAAACACGAGTCGGTTGATAGAGTATGCTATAATTGCAGTTACTGAGGAGTGCATATCTAATATACAAAACAAATTTCCCATAAAGCTTAAGGATCCAGGTAGGTTTACTTTGCAAATTACTATTGGGCAGTCCATTAGTGCTCGTGGATTGTGTGACTTGGAGGGCGAGCATCAATCTTATGCCCACATATTTGTTCCGAAAGATGGGTTTTGGGAGTCCCAAACCCACACCCATTATTTTGTAGTTGGATGATAGGTCCCTTGCTAGGGAAGATGTAATTATTAAAGACGTCTTAGTGCAAGTAGGATCACTGATTTTTCTAGTACACTTTGTTATTCTTGATTTTGAAGTTGATTTGATTGTTCCATTTATTTTGGGACACCCATTCCTCGTAACAGGGCAGTCTGCTATTGATATAGCAGTAGAGAAGATGATTATGAGAGTGCACGACAAAGTGGAGGTTTTTTATTTATATAAGGCAGTAAAATTGCCTTATATATATAAAGAATTATCTTCTATATCAGTTATTGATCTTGTATTTGAGCTACATCCACTATTGTCTGATGATCTACTCAAGCGAGCTTTGATGGGTTTTGATCTTTATGGAGTTTTATAGGTTCTGGAATTTGTTCAAGTCATGAATTTGGTATCTATTGACATGGGAAAGCTTCATTTTGAGTCACTGAATAGGCCAATTAGCCCATTTTCCAAAGCATTAATTGTTGAAGCTCCAAAATTGGAGCTTAAGTCTCTTTCTCCGCACTTAAAGTATGTTTTCCTTAGTGATAATGATACCTTGCCTATTATTTTGTTGTCAGGTTTATTTTATGTGCAGGTAAGGGAATCATTGGCAGTTTTGGAGAGGAAAAACAACACAATTGGATGGTAGATGTCAGTCATCGCAGGGATCAATCCAGATTTTTGTATTCATAATATATACATGGAATAAGGTTTTAAGGAAAGTGTGTAAAAACAACAAAGATTAAATCCAGTGACTAAGGAAGTGGTACAGAAAGAAGTCATTAAGTGGCTTGATGTTGAATTGTCTATCCTATTTCTGACAGCAAATAGGTTAGCCCCGTACACTGCATCCCAAAGAATGGTGGCATGACTGTGGTCACCAACGAAGCTAATGAGTTGTTTCCTAGGCATAGGTAATTGGTTGGACAATTTGCATTGACTACCGAAAGCTGAATAAAGCAACAAAAAGGATCATTATCCTATCCCATTCATTGGTCAAATGATGGATAGGTTGATGGGGAAGGAATACTATTTCTTTATGGATGGATTCTCAGGGTATAATTAGATCACAATAGCACCAGAATATAAAGACAAAACCACATTTACTTGCCCATATGACACATATGTATTCAGACACATGCCTTTTGGTCTCTGCAATGCATATAGAACGTTCCAGAAATGCATGATGGAAATTTTCTACTATATGGTTAAAGAATTTATCGACGTATTAATGGATGACATCTTTATTTATGGTAACTCTTTTAATGTATGTTTGTAGAATCTAGATCGAGTTAGCTTATTATTGAGAGACAAATCTTGTACTAACCTGGGAAAAATGTCACTTTTTAGTCAAGGAAGGATAGTCCTTTGTCATAAAATGACATTTAAAGGACTTCAAGTGGATACATCCAAGGTTCAAGTGATCGATACTCTGCCATATCTGGTAATCATAAAGGGAGTGAGAGGTTTTCTAGGGCATGTAGGGTTTTACCAGTCGTTCATCCCAGATTTTTCAATGTTCGTAAGTCTTATATGTAAGGTGCTGGAAAAAAAAAGCTAGTTTTGATTTCGGGGAAGGTTGTTAAAAAGCTTCTAAGAGACTAAAGAAGAATCTTAAAGAAGCATCCATCTTGATTTCTCCAGATTAAGCGTTACCATTCAAGATAATGTGTGATACTAGTGATGTGGCTGTGGGAGCAATTTTAGGGCAACTAAAAGGAAAGGTATTTTATTTAATTTATTATGCAAGTAAACTCTTGAATAATGCCCAGATGAATTGCACAGTCATAGAAAAAGAGATGTTAGAACTAGTTTATGCATTCAATAAATTTAGATCATACTTAGTGGGAACCAAGGTAATTATTTATACAGACTGTGCTACCATTAAGTACTTGTTCAACAAATAAGATGTAAAGCCATAGTTGATTAGGTGGATTCTATTGCTTCAACAATTTGACAAAGAAGTGAGTGATCAAAAAGGAGCAGAGAATCAAGTTGTAGACCATTTGTCAAGGCTATAGAATTATAACCATATTTCTTATGATACACTTTGCATCTATAAAGAGTTTTTGAATTATCAATTATTGGATTTTGAGATGTGTAAGTTACCTTGGTATGCATACATTGTGAATTAGTTAGTGTGTAGGGTTTACCCTCCTAAAGCAACTATTCAACAGAGGAAGAAGCCGATATATGATTGTCAGGAGTACAAATGGGATGAGCCTTATCTCTTAAAATAGGGCCCAGATGGGATTATGTATAGATGTGTGTCTTAAGCTAAATCTCACAAAGTACTGTAAAAGTATGATTTATCTCCTTATGGTATCCATTATGAGGGTGAACGAACTTCTAGAAAGGTGTTAGAATCAGTATTCTTTTGGCCAACTTTGTTCAAATATGCAATTGCTTTTGTGAAGGGGTGTGATCAATGTCAGCAATTAGGTTCAATTTCAAGCCACCATGAGATGCCCCTGAACAACATTCTTGAAGTTGAGGTATTTGATATTTGGGAGATAGATTTTATGGGACCATTCCCACCATCCAATGATAACTTATATATCGTATTGGCAGTTGATTATGTATCTAAGTGGGTGGAAGTTGTTTCCTTCCCTATGAGTGATGCAAGAGTGGTGTTGAAATTTTTGAAGAAGCACATTTTCTCCCAGTTTGGCACTCTCAAAGCTATTATTAGTGATGGAGGTATGCATTTTAGTAACACTTGGTTTAAAAATCTTTTGTCTAAGTATGATGTTAGGAACAAGGTGGCCACTGCATACCATCCACAAAAAATGGTCAATTATAGGTATCTAATCGAAATATCAAGCAGATTTTGCAGAAGACTATCAATGGTCAGCGCAAGGATTGGGATAAAAAGCTGGATGATGCACTATGGGCTTATAGGATAACTTATATGACGCCTATATGTACCTCTCCATATATTTTGGTTTATGGTAAAGCCTTTCATTTACCTTTAAAGCTTGAGCATCAAGATTATTAGGCAGTGAACAAGCTGAATTTTGATATGAAGGCCGCATGTGAGAACAGATTGTTGAAGCTTATTGAACTAGATGAGTTTCATCTCTGTGTTTACAAGAATACAAAATTGTACAAAGATAAAACTAATAAATGGCATATAAGCATACCCTGGGTAAATTTTTTGAACCTGCACAACTTATTTTGCTGTTTAATTCAAGGTTGAAATTATTTTTGGGTAAGTTGCATTATAAGTAGCTTGGGCCTTTAAGGTAGTGCGTATACTGTCACATAGTGTGGTGGGACTGTGGAACAATGAAAAGACAGAGAAGTTCTTAATGAATGGACCATGTGTGAAACATTTTTGGGAAGATCATGGAGATAAGCAGAATGTTTCCATCACCTTTGGGGATGAATGAGATTGAGATGAGTCATGCCATGACGTAAAGTAAGGCACTGCGTGGGAGGCAACCAATGAATGTAATGTAATATATAGTTTATTTCCTATTTGTTTAAAAAAAAGAAAAATACAAAAGAGAGGTGTCGTGCTGTGACCAAAACTAAGGCGCTAGATGGGAGGCAACCCATTTTTTCATACATGATTTTATTGGTTTTGTTAAGTTTATAGGTATGAGAAATAAGGGGGCATAAAAAAGATGCTAGGTAAGTGAGATGCTATATGGGAAAGCTTTCAGGTAAGAAAACAGTCAGCATAGCAAAATACAGGGTGAAAAAGAAAAAGGGGAATGAAATATTCCCCTAAGATACAAAACATAGTGCCTTAGTTGAATATTTGGATGCAAATTACAGTAGACCCTGGCAATAGCCCTGTAACGCAATACCTAGTCGAGTAAAGTGGGGGTCGTGACGTGATGCTTAGTCGGGTCAAGAAGGTGTCGTGACACGATGGTAAGTTGGGTCAAGTAAGGGTCGTGCTGTGAGGTCCATACCCATTCAGTTTAAAATATAAACTTGGTCCACCTACTCCCGTTCCTCTTTATATACTTTATTCCTTTCACCATTCCCTTCTATATTTGAAGCCCTAGGCGCCCACCCTTTCCATACACTCAACTGTCTCTTTAATCTTGTGCAAGTCCCATTAAAATAACAAGAAGTTTCATTAATTTTATTCAAGACAAATAAAGTAAGTTTTTTTATTTCTTATTCATTTACTTGTTGGAGTGTAAGCAGTGAAGTAGTTGTAGGCATATTTGAACTTTGTAAGTTCTTTCATTGCTACTTAGTGAGATAAATTGAGTTCATTAAAGATATTTTTGCTACTTAAATTCCTATGATGTTACATCCACTTGCGTTGTTCTATTGTTATAGAGTTTGATTGAAGCCATATATTGTAGTGAAATATAACATATGTGAAATTTTTGTTGGTACTTACTGTAGCATGGGGTGTTTGTTATTGACAATGAATTTCTAAGTACCTTGGAGGTTTGTTTAGTGACACTACCATATGAATAATTAGAGTGGATAGCTTGTAGTTACTCCAAACTGTGGTGCAAATGGTGGTATGTCTACTACTGCTTTGCTGCCATGCTTGTTATTTTGTGTAAATTTGTGTAAAGATATCAATTTAGGTATGTGTATGACTACATGTTTCTTTGATTTGAACAAATTAATGGCATAAGGTGCACCGAGAGTTCTTACCATTGAGTGAGCAGGATTGTTAATGTAATAAGATGGAATGATGGTTATATTTCATGATTGCTTGATAATTGAAATGTTGTGCTCCTGCATATGTTATTAAACAAGGAAAGCCCGAATACCTTAATTCTCATACTTGTTCACTGGTGCTAGCAACTAAGTATGGGATCTCCATCTTAGTGTTTCTAGTTTACATTAGGTGAAATTTTTTTGGATGTGTTTGCTGCATGTTATGATTAATAGGTAATATGTGTATTAGTCAACAAAAATTCAAAGTAGTGGATGGACCTTTTGTGCCGTCAAGAAAAAAAATAGGCAAGCTGGTTGTGTGTCTAAAGCTCGTACTCTCCCACAAAGAAAAGCTAGGAGGTATGGAATGAGATGGGTTTTTGAAGCCAGAAAGAAGAGATATCCAAAGCACACGGAGTCTAAATATTCAGCTGACCAATTCATAGATCGAGCTAGCTTATTAATGGAGTTCTCCAGCATGGTACGATGCATACTTGAGCTTCATATGATTTCCTTGTTTGAACAGCCTTGTGAATGCAACTTGATACTTGTTAGGGAATTTTATACAAACTGGGACTCACGGGAGAGGGACTCAGAAGTCAAAATATGAGGCCAGGTGTTAACTTTCACTCCTCATGCATTGAATTCTCTTCTAGGTACACCAAAAAGTAAATGTTGAGCCTTTGAAACAGCTGTATATTTAACTGCCCTATACAGACATCCACCATCTCTTATGAGGAAACCTGTCCACAGCCAGGTGGATATATCATAAAGACAGTGACATCTGCCTAACATTACCCTTTATTTAGATAAACAAAGAGGCCTGCTTGTGGGCAAAAATTATATATGCTTTTCTTATTCATAGGAGATATTTGACTGAGGTAACACGTGATAGGGTATGTATTATTTATTCTTTAGTGCATGATGATGTCAATTTTAATATAAGTGTTGTAATCTTTTTAGCTATGAAAAATGTGAGGTTTTATGTGGTATGTAGGTTTGGATTTTATAGGTTACTGATATGGTGGTTGTGAGAGAAGGGTGTAGAGTAGGTGGACCTTGATTATAAGCCACCATTGGACACTTATCTTGTCGATTTGTTCCATAAAAAGGGGCTCACTAGGATTCATGGTCCGACATTGACTATACTCCAACGTCAAGATCGAAATAATGAGACCACCGCCAGGAAGCATGGGCTTTAGATGCTTCAGTTGGGAATCGGTAGGCGTCCAGCTACCCACTAGAAGTTTAGAGTTGTTGAGATTGACTATCCTCTAGGCATTCATGCGGGGACTATGCTATGGATCGGTCCCGACATTATAGAGTTAGTATATATTAATGTTCCCACTGATACGGAGCATCATTGTAGGATTCAGATTTTGAGTCAAAAGAGGAAAATGATCGAGACTTAGGAGTTGAGTCCTATGGTTTACAATCAGATGATGACATGCATGACATATAACCAAGGAGACCTTTCCCCCCTCATACTCAGGGTACTTTGCAAGCACTGGGACAACGCTTTATATTAATTATGGGGTGGTGGAAATCTCATTTCTTCTACTCTTTTCTTTGGTTTCTGCTTTTGGGATACTTTTATTTTTTTATATGGATGTTAAACTTAGCCATTTCTAACTATTCGAAACATTATGGTTTGTAATAGTTATTATATTTGGTAATGATTTTTATTTTTAATTTAAAATATTTGTTGTTCCTCTCAAGGAAATATGCATTTTTTCCCTCAAGGTAATGTGAAATAAATCATCGTAGATAGTTTCCCTCTCCTATGATTTGTGTTGGTCCTTATTCTTTATTAAAATTGAAACATTATTTTGGTGAAATAGAAGCATGTTTAAAACAATGAACCTATTTTATCCCTGGTCCAACCTGAATATCATGCACCTCAATCAAGGAAAATATCTTTAGTTGAGGGTGGCTATCATAGGGGTTCATAACATTAAATGGGTATGAAGAAGGGATCAAAATTGAATCTTTATGTAAAAGAAAAATACTCCTACCTTAGTGTATGCTAATGTGCTTAATGAGATTGGGGTAAAACAAATAATGTGTGAAGGCAGTAAAGGTGAAATTGGGTTGATAAAGAATGATCTTAATTATATAATGTGATGTATTAAAGCTCTTAGAGAGATTAGTCACTATATCCTAAATAGTTCTTATCTGTCCCTTACCCTGCATTGCAACCATAAAAGACCTAGTTGATCCTCATCATAACATCCAACAATTAGTAGAGTAGTACACTAAGGACAAGCTTATGGTTCATTATCTATCATGTATGTATTCTTTGTGGAGAGTGAGTGATTTGATTTTGATATTCCTCTTATGTTGTTCATTGTAGAATTGTAAGTGAATATGGGTAAACTTTTTTGTTGTGAGGGTGCATGTAGATGAAAGTCAGGGTACTTGTTGTGTTTTTTCGATTAAGTGATTTCATTAAGTTTGCCAACAAATTGTAAGTTCACTGTTGAGATAAAGTGTTTTAAAAAGAGCTGTCCTATTTTAATAAAAGTATTTTGACATGTTTCGAGCCAAAATGTCATTGTTAGAATTGTAAGTGTCCATCACAAGCATCTTGCTTATGTTATGATGTTAAGCTTATATGAGTATAGTGTTGATTAAGAATGTTCGAGCAAGAACAAGGTTTTAAGCATGAGGTGGTGATATTGGGCGCATTTATATTTCTGATCACTAATATTTACTCATAATAGGACTTGTTCAATGAGTTAAAATGTGTATTTTTATTGTGTTTTTATGTGTAATTGCATGATGTAGATAATGGACATGATTAGTGGTGCACGATAAATTTCTAACAGAATTTGAAGAAATCGGATGTATGATATGAAGAAAGTAATGATTGATGTTGTTGAATTGATTGTATTGATTTGAGAAGACACTTTTAGTGAAGAATGAAAGCATTCAGCGAATTGATTATATTAAAGCATGATGTGGATTTTTGCCTTAGTCACATATTTTGATCATAATTCCAGTGAGGGGTCGCGATAGGCCTGCTACGCGACCCCTAGTCGAGTAAAGCATATATCATAGCGTGATCCCTATTCAAGTCAAGTGCCTCTCGCTGCATGACCCTCAGTTAGGTCAAACAAGCATTGCGGCGCGACCCTATTTACTACTAGGCAAAATAGTCCCAACTATAAAGGGAACACTTGAGCACTATTTAAAACACTTCTGGAATATACAACAGAAGAAAAAACACTCTCCATATTTCTCTTAGGTTTCTTTGAACTTCATTATTCCAAAATTACTTTGTGGTATGTTTAATTACTCATTTTGGGTGTTGAATTCGAACATGAGTAGCTAAACACCCTTGTTCTGTGGTTGAGGCCAAAGACATGATTACACTTTGATATTCTTTATTGTAGTTTTTTATGGATTATCGTATGGTTGTTCTTAATCACTTCTGCTTACTATTTTGATGACTGGCCATCGTTATAATAAATCTATATTTCTATGTGAATCTGAGAGGAGAATCATAGTATACAAAAAAGATATTAAGTAGGAAGGTTCTCATCCTTTTATAAAATAAGGGATTTTTATAAGCATCTATGATAGAGATATACCTAGATGCCTTGTTTGGTTCACTTGCAGGAAGATAGCTTTTTGAATCTAAATAGATTATTGTATCCCCACTTAATGATGTAGTTGCAATGTCTAATTGGGTAGAAGGTTGGAGGTCAGGAGACCATGATATTACTATAAACCCTACAAATCAATAGCCTGATAATAAACTAAACTAAGATAGGAATAGAGATTTGTAAGATTGTCAAAAGGTGTCTCAACCCTGGAATTCTCTATTATTGATTACAACCCTGCTTACATAGCTTTTTCCACATTCTATTATTTCTTTATTAATTATAATTTTACTCAAAACTTCTTAATAATCTCGACACTTTACAACACTTGGTACCTCCTTGTCTAAAATTAAAGTTGGTTGAATTGCTTGTTGCATAGCCCTCGTGGGTACGGTATCAAACTATCTAAGTCAATATATTATGAGTATGATCGCGTACACTTGTGTGTGCGTTTGAAATAAACACCAAGAAAGCTTAGCTATGTCAAATTATTATTCATCTTCAGATCTTGGATAGTAAGACATAGGAATATGACATCTAAAAGGGATTGTAAGGGAAAGTTACGGCTTATCTTTTGTGTAGAGAATGTTTGTGGTCACATAGGAAATAATGTTGGCTTTGGTAGTGAGGTGTGGGTTCTCTGAGGTTTGAAACTATGATATTTTACATGTCGAATTTGTTCTTTTGGAGAATTTATTTTTTGGGTTGTTGATCGAAGAAATGCAACAGTGAGGTACATGGTGGACATATATCATATATAAGGGATTGGAGTCTAAGATCTAATTACCAGATAAGTTCATCATGCTGGGTAGATTCTTGTTATGATATTTTGGTCGTTGCTTCTACTCTATTCACCAACAAAGTATGAGTGTGAGAACATTCCTAAAGGATTGTTTGATGCTGGTCAGCATCCTGTTTTATCCCATGGAATTTTTGGATTATCAATAAAGAGTTACAGCAGTGTCGTTATGTGTCACTTTCTCTCTTATTGGTAGGATAACATTTTTTGTATCATCTTTGGAGTGTGTCTTAGGTTATCCTTTTCAAAAGGTTTAATTACTAGGAAGTCCTGTAAGTGAATGGTGCCTTTAGGGGACATCATAAAGCCATTAGGTGTAGGCTTGTTTTTTTGTTTGGATTGTTTTATTTCATGATGGAGTAGGTGAGGTATCCTCTCAGCACATATTACAATCACAATATATTCTCTATAGGAAGTGTCCTGAGAATGGACATTTGTGCTACATGTTGTTGCATCCTTTCTGATCAAAATATTTAATCAAGTCATTCATGAAGCTACTGAGGAACCATAGTATAGGTTTTGGGTTTCCCATATATGGAAGTTTATCAGAAGTATGGTACATATAGATAAAGAAGCTTGTCTTAGGTGGATTTGTAAGATAAGAGTAGTCAAAGTTGATCGTGACTGTGTTGTCAATTTTTTTGGCAAAGGTTGGGTCACTGGACTAGTAAGGTTGAGACAGTTTCACAATTTCTCATAAATTGTGACCCATGAATCTGCAAGTACTTTGACAATTTCATATCTAGGGATTTGTCCGGAATCTGGGTACATTGAGTAGTTCTATTGGTGGAATCTAAGTTTAGGAACAAAGAGCTTTCACCACCTAGAACAGATAGATCCATAACATGGTTCTAGTCCCTCCAAGCTACTTGATAATTTAAACATTCCAGGATGGAATCTCTAGCTTATGGAGCTCCAAGAATCTCAAACTGGATCTTCAGTGCCTTCGTTCGATACGGATCCGAGGACATGTTTAAATTTGCAAAGATAGTAACGAAGACTATCCCGACATTTAGTTTGATTTTTGAGGTATCCAAATTTGCATGTTTGTATTCATTGTATGTGGTGTCAAGAAGCGAATAACATACCAATATTGGCTAGCCTTTTTTCCATTAAACAATAAAACAACCATAACAACACTGCAATAGATATGGGTAAAACTTTGTGTTTCAACTATAGCAAAAAAACCTTTGGCATCTCTAGAGTTATGAACTATTCCTCCTAAGTTGCAAGAATATGATGCTGATTATGTTTTGATATAGAGAGGTATTCTTTAACTCCTTTTGTTTTTGTTGTACCAAAGAATGGATCCATAGCGATGGATTACACGCCTTCTTTACTAAGGCTGAGTAGGGGTTTAGTAGAGGTAGATATGTGGTGTATATTTTCTATCTTGCTGGTAACATATTTACTTAGTACAGGTAGTCATATTTTTGTAGTTCTTGGAATATAGAAACTCGGAGTATTTGTGCTAAAGATAGAAGAAAAGACTCAATAAATATTTGTACTAAAATCTAAGAAAAGTATCTATGACACAAGTATGTACAAGAATTTGGTAATGAAAACATAAACTAAGGACTATGGTAACGGAAAGACTATGAATCAAATATTTACAGGACCTTGGTTGCAATAATGGACATGTAAATAATATGTGTGATTTTATGTCTAACAAGCAGTATAAGTTAAAATATGGATTGTTTGTGTAATGTTCGCTCTCGTACAAACAACAGTAGTAGATTTTATGCAAACAATTGTTTCCTCCCCCTCTAGTAGTGGGGATGTCTTTGATACCAAATAGACAAGGAACAGTTGGGCATGGAACACAACCACAGGCAATATTAACTAGGAAAAAACAACAGAGCTCTAAATTTTCTAATATGAAAGGCGGTTTCATGACAATGTAGGTGGCGCGACATATGAAATCAAAGATCTCATTAATGCCACAGACCCCAGATTCTAACATTTTACATATGATGGGCAGTTTCACGTCCATATAGGTAGCATGCCATTCAAAATCAAAGATTTTATCGACATACAATAGCATTCTTACGACTGGGGCTATACATCCAATAATCCCTAATGGATAGTTTTCCACAAAAAAAATACTTCCCAAACCTCAAGGGATGGCTTGACTTTACCAGTCTTAGAACATAATAGATCCTTCGTGACCTAGTACAAATACAATTATTCTGTATATGACATAAATGGGGTTTTTATGGTCTCCCACATCCCTTAGCATCATCAAGAATCTACAGAAAAATGATATACTACGCCATACCTCAGATTTTTATGTTTATAAGAAGATTAAAAAGAAAATCAGAAATCTGTTATACAGACCAAGCCAATTTCATTCCATAAATATGGGAAGGACTTAGAAACCTATGTCGTGGGGACAAAGAAAATTTCGTTTCATAATCATGGATGGAACTTTAGAGTTCCATGTTGTAATCACTACAATTATACTTGCCAACATTTTTCCGTAACCCCTATTCTGACCTAAAAGATTATAGTACCTATATCTTTTGATGAGAGGAGTAATAGAGAGAACGTATCCAACAAACCATTTTATTGATGATATGAAACTTTACAAGAGAGGTTTTTAGGTGGAAGATTTTGTCTAAGAAGAGAGGCTCATCTCTAAGTAGAGAATATGATTCTCTACAACTAAAGGCTATAGCTTCTTTTACAATAGAAGGAAGCTCTAGATAAGCTTGAAATAAAATATCACATGTGGATCACTATTTTAAAAATAGTAAATCCCTATCCTATCATCTAAAAATACATAAGACCTATTCAGGCACACACTTCTATGAGATATTTACAACCCTCTTTATTCAAGTTGGGCCCCACTAACATATGATAGAGCTTAACAAAACCAAACAAAAATTTATTATTAGCATGTGATAGCAAGTGCAAGTAGGTGACTGAGAAGCTTTTTGTCAACTTCCAAGCAGGTGGATCAACACCTTGTAATCTTCTTGCAAGCAATTCATAAGCTCCATACAAGTGTCTAAAAATTAGCTGGATAATTAGCTTGTAGGCAAACCCAGCTGAGTCAGTAACCCATTTCAGAGGTTTTTATGGTAAACTTAGGAATGTAATTTATTGGAAATTTTTCATTGTTGGTAAATAAAGTAATAATTGAGGTTCCTAATTAAGATATATTAGACTGAATGGTCTGTACTCTATATTCTAGTACCCTGATAAGTTTGGCATATTCAGTGGATACTAGGTCAGTGTTTGATAGGATAACATGTGGTAATTTTGGAGCGTGGGTTAGGTTATCCTTTTTGAATAGTGGGTTTGGTGGGGAGATACATTTGGGAGTGAAGCTTATGAAAGGCATCATGAATTTCTGTGGTTTGGGTTTTGAGTTAGAGGTTTTGCTTTTGGATGGAGTAGGAAGTGGTGAGCAGTCTTGCGGTTTCTAGGATACCTGGAATACATGTCTCGTCTCTTCCTTCTCCTAAGGTTTCTGGAAATGGGGATTTTAGGTTCCCCAATACTCAACCTATTCTAATTTATTTTCCTACTCATTATAATTGTTTAGCCAATCCTCATAGCATTTTATTATAGTCGCAGTCAATATCCCATGGACACTATCCCATGTAATGATACTTGAACTAGTACACGTAGTGACCTCCATGATTGAACTCATAAATCAAATCATTTTCTTTCATGGATCCCTAAAGCAAGCATTTGATTTTTGCTAGATTAGGATGCTCTTTTTTCGGGTATTTATCTACAAGAGTGAACATATTGATAAACAAATATATCCTATGAGGTTTGGTTGCTAATTAGGCTCAATGGGTTCAAGACAGTAAGGAAGGATCCTCAACTTTTCATAACTTTTGACCCTTGGATTTGGAAGAATTATGAAAAAAATTCTAGAAACTTGCCTAAGGATTTTGAAACATTAGGTTGTATTCTTGGTGACATCTACAGTTAGAAATAAGGAGTAGTGGTCACTTAGCATAGAAATATATCTTTCATGGTTTTTAACTTGCCAAGCTATTTTGTAGTGCAGTGGTTGCATAATAGTATGTGTTATGCGGACTTTCAATGATTTGTACTTGGAGACTTAACAACTCTATTAGGTATTGATCGGTAAGTGACATGTTGAAGTTGGGGAATATAGTAACAAACACTATCCAGACCTTTAGGATGATATCCATCATACCCATGTTTGCATATTAGTACTTGATAAATCTCGTATCATAGAGGGAAAAACGTGTCTGTATTGGTTGTCCTTTTCTTCTTTGATATGTCAACATTATTGTAATAGCACCAACATGAATATGGTTATATCCATGACTTTTTCACTATTGCAGAAAATCCTTTGACATCTGTAGAGTGATAAATTGTATAGTTGGAGTCACAAGGACATACTGGTTAAGTGTTGATGCAACAAAGTATTCCTTAACTCCTTCTGGCATTTCTTGGTGTAAGGAATCAATCTACAATGATGGATTGCACTTTTTTCACAAAGGAAAAGTATGGGTATAGTAGAGGTAGATATGTGGATTATATATTATGTTCTGGTGACAACACATCTACTTCCTACAGATAACCATGCTTACATGTTAGAGTGTTACTGATGGTAGGAGACATAGGTAATATTCCTACAAATTTACATATACTAGACACACTTGAAAATGACGGTAAAGACTTGGGGATTGACACATTTTTATTGTTTTCCTAGACTAAAAGGACATGATATAATTGTGCTAAAGTTCTATGAAAATACTCAACAAAGTATTTGTTCTAAATCTAAAAAATAAACTATGGTAGAAATATATACAAGAAATTGATAATGGAAACTAGAAAATAAGGATTGTTATAATAGAAATACTATGACTCAAATTTTTATAAGACTTTGGTTGTAATAATGATAGGTAGAGATAATTGACGGTTATAAAGGTAAAAACTTAGTAAAAATAAATTAAAGACTTAAAATGTAAAGTTGTCTCTTGTACAAACAACGATAGTAGATCTTATTTGAAAACGTGCTTCCTTCCCCCTCTGGGAGTAGGGATGGATCTGATACCAAACAAACATGGGAAAGTGGGGGCATAGAGTGACACAACAGGCGATATTAATTAGGTGACTACAATAAAGCTCTAAAATTTAAATCATGATAGGCGGTTTTACGACCATGTAGGTGGCACACCTTACAAAATCAATGTTGTCATCAATTCTACAAACCACAGATCGTAACCTTTCCTGCATGATAGGTGGTTTTATGTCTATTTAGGCAGCACACCATATGAAATAAAAGCTTTTATGAACACATAATAGCTTTATTATGAATGGGCATACACATCTACTAATCCCTAAAGGATTTTTTTCCATGAATAAAGACTTGTCAATCCTCAATGGGATTGCTTGGCTTTGTTAGTCTTAGAACACAGTAGATACTTGCTAACCTAGTAAGGATTCAATTATTTTGTATATTACATAAATAGGCTTTTGACGATGCTTCTATGGCCGGTATCTCCTTTATTCATTTGCGGAACAAAGGTGTACTATGCCAAACCAAGTCAATTTTATTTAATAAACATGGAAAGGACTTAGAAATCTATGTCTCGTGGACAAGACAATCTTATTTCATAGTCATAGAAAGACTTTCAGAGTTCCATGTTGCAATCAGAATAAGTATAATTACCTATGTTTTTCCTTACCCCACTACTCTGACCTAAAGGATCAAAATACCCATCCCTTGAAGAAAGGAGTAAATGAAAGAACTTAGCCAACTTAAATTTATATTGATAATATGAAACCTTACAAGAGATGTTCTTAGGTGGAGAATTTTGTCCAAGTTAGGAGGTTACTTTCTAAGTGGAAAATCTGATAATCTCCAATTAAAGGGCTATACTTCCTTTTATTGGTGAAGGAAGCTCTAAAAATAGTAAATCCCTATCATATCTTCTAAAGATAAATAAGCCCTTCCGCGCACACTCTTTTAAGAGATATATACAACCTTCTTTATTCGTGCAGAGCCTCACTAATATGTGATAGGGCTAATAAAATAAAATGTAACTATATTATTGGCATGTTACACTATGTGCAAGCAGGTGACTGAGAAGCTTGTTTCCAAATTGCAAGTAGGTGTATAAGTATCTTGTGCATATAGTTTGTAGTTAATGGTAACCCATCTGAGGGGGTTTTGTGGTAAACGTGACAGGTAGTTTCATATAGTTTGTAGTAAATGGTAATTTCTTACACATATCATCTAGCATCAACTTTTAGATAGTGTTGGATGGAGTTGGTAGTAAGGTCGTGTATCCTTCTTCCACCTGTAAGTCAACTATATATTCAATGTATGGTAAAAAAAAGATTGATAGCCAGTGTTGTCATTTTTTTGGCTTCATCAAATAGTATTTTATAGAGAATTCCTCCATCCTTGAAAGGAAGTCTGCCAAGATGTTCTCTTTTGCCTTAATATGTTTTACTTGGAATTTGTAGGAAGAAAACCATTGAGCCCATCGAATAATCTTCATATTTTGAATGGTCTTTTGATTTAGTTGGGTCATTTTTCGTAAGGCCGACATATCTATTTCTATTCAAAATTCAATGTGAATTAGGAACAGGTTACACTTCTTGATTCCATTCTTCACAGCAGGAATTTGTTTGAAGGTGGAGTGGTAGTGTTGTTGTTCTTCTTTAAACTTTCCACTTGCATATCTAGATATTTTTTACTAGCTATTTTTTCTTGTTGGAGAACTGTACTCCAATAATGGTTGCTAGGATCAGTTTGCAATATCATCTTTATATTTAATAGGATATGGAGTTTCCTAACTTCTTTGGATATTTCTTTTATTTTTTAGACCGCATTATCTTACTCTTTTCCATAGTCTAGAGCATTTTTCTATAGCATCTTCATAAGTGGCAGATGTATGTAGACACATCAAGAATGAAATCTCTAATATAATTAATCACACCAAGGAACTACTGGAGTTGTCTAATTGAAAAGTTAGAATATCAAAATTTAAGAAGTTCTTGGCATATATGTGGTCCTAAAGTGTAAGACCCATGGGAAAGGTGCATTACATAAAGTCAATTTCATTTCATACAAGGATCACCTTTTTTTAGAAAAAGAATAACTACTACTGCTTCACCAGGACATAGAATTGGTAGAGGAGGTTGAGGTGTTACACTAACGTATTGCTGAAGAGCATCATATCATCAATATAGACCAATGATGCATGATGTATGGTATGGAATATCTTGGTCATGGTCTTTTGAAAAAGTGAATGGAGTAGGTTTGAGTTTAAACAATATAAACTTCCATTGGTAGTGGTGGTTGGGTATGCAGAAGATCATTTTGGCTTTACCTTTTGGGAGTATGCCTAGCTATAAAAATCCAGATTTGAGATCAAATTTGTTGAAGTGGCTGGCATTTGTTAGGTATGATAACAGAGTCAGTTTTTTAAGAATGGGGAATTTATCATCTATAATGAAATGGTTTAGAGGTTAGTAGTTTATGATGAGGTAGAGGTATCCCCTTGTCTGTTCAGTGCGCTTATTTAAAGCGCATGCATCACAAGGACTTTCTGGATTTAGTACATGCTTTTGAAAAGAGTCCCTTATCACGGAAGATAAAGCATTTTTCCTTACTTGAACATCGCCTCCCGGAGGATCTGCTGGTTTTGATGAATATGAACTAATTATCTATCAATTAATGCTTCTTGTCCCATCAGTATTTCACGTATCTCATATAACTTACTTGGTGTTTTGACAGTGGGGAAGAATCATCTGGCCTGAGAACTAGATCATTATGTGTTACAATAGTGTTCATAGGTTTTGGACACTCATCCAACATAGTATTGTTGGATAAATTACCTTTATGTTTCTCGAGAGGATTTATAATATGGGTTTTTTGTATGGAAGGATGCTCTTTTGGATAAGGCTCAGTATCTTCTGGTGTAGCGAGATGTGAAGCAACTTGGTTGGTGATAATCAAGTTGGTGTTTTTCCCATCCTCTTCAAGAAAGCCCTGATTCATAGAGGCCCAATCATCATTATTGAATTCTTTATCAAGGATCTGTAGGGGATCATCTAAAGTGGAATGATCTTAGTTTGATAGGAATGAATTATCATAACTTGATATCATCATGTTTGCTAGATCAACTATTTAGGAATTCATGTCTGTTGTTTCTCATAAGAGTTTGGTGGATTCAAATTTAGGTTTTTATTTATGGTGAGATTTTTGGTTGTAGGACATGGGTATTTGTGGGCTGGTGAAACTATGATTCTTGTGTTGAGAAGGATGTGTTTTTTGTGACATAGGAAATGTTTTTGAATTTGGTCTGTAGTATTTGGAGTTTGGTGTGGTTCGTGGATGCCATATCTAAAGTGTTTGATTTGTGTTATCAGGGAAACAACTTCTTTTTGTTGTTATCTTAGAAAGTTAGATAGTGAGGTATCTTGTTGGAGTATATCATATTGTAAGGTCTTGAGTATTTTTTCTAAGACCTTGATGTGTCCATTATTCTAGGTTGATGGTGTGTCTTTAGGAAATTTGGCCTCTACTTAGGTAGATGTTAAGTTTCCCTTTGGTAGGATAACATTCTTATTTGGTAATTTTAGGGAGTAGCTCGGGTTATCCTTTTAATGGTTTTGATTCGGTTGAAAAACATTTATGTGACTGGGCCTAAAAGGGGTTATCATGAGTAGATAGGGGTTTTACTCCTTTCTGGAAGTGTAAAGCCATGAACTCATATGGATTGTTTTCGGATCATACTTTCAGCAAGTCTTACATTCATATTTTGTCCTCCATGGGTAGTGTATCTTAAAAGCGCATTTTTACCACATCAGGCTACGACCCTCATGATTGAAGTGTTTTATCAAATCATGTTCTCTCATGAAGCCAATAAGGAACTAGAAAATGGTCCTCAAGTTCTTTGAATCCGAAAGGTCATCACTTGGTTTATAAATGTAGATGCAGATGGTTTTTCTATTTGTCTTTATGATATGGGATTGGTCGAAATCAAAAGTTGATCGGAGAGGTTGAATATAGTCTCTCAAGTTTTCATAACTCGTAAACCATGAAGCTAAAAGAATGCTAAGACGTTCGCCCCTAGATATATGTCTTTGGATCTTGATGCACTCTAAGTTTCCTTTGGTTATGTCTATGTTTAAGAATGAAGAGTCTTCACTATTTGGTAGTGGGGAGTTTCCTAAATAGCATCTCAAGTTTGTGGGGCTCTAGAATTAAACCTGGATCCTCAGTGCCTTCATCTGATATAAATAAGATAAGGGTATGTAATAGTTAGGGAATCAGGTGACAAACACGGTCCCAACATGTCGGGTAATCAACGACATACCCAAATTCACATGTTGGTACTCTTTTCAACTACTATCAAGAAGGGAAAGACATGCCATTACTGGATGGCCTTTTCTTTTTTAATAAGTCAGACCAATTCGTATAGGACCAATATACAGATGAGTAAACCCAAGGATTTTCCATTATGGTAGAAAGTCCTCTGGAATTTCTAGGGATATGAATTGTTCATTCTGAGTTGTAAGAATAGAGTGGTGGGCAATTTTATTTCATGAACATATCTTTAACTCCTTTTGGCGGTTCTTGAACCATAGAGTGTATTTTCATCCACAGATAGCATATTTCTTTGCAACAACTGAATAGGGATTTTGTAGAGGTAGATAGGTGGTATATTTTATTTTTCATGTGATAACATATCTACTCCATATTTGGAGTCATATTTAGATGACAACGTATCACTCGGAGTTATTAGCATGTTTAAATTTGCAAAATACTTATATGAACTAAATGAGGAAGATGGTAAACATTTAAAAATAGACATATTTTTGTTGTTTTAATGGATTATAAGGGATATATTTATGCTAAAGTTATAAGAAAAGACTCAATAAAGTATTTGTTCTAAATCTAAGAAAAGTAACTACGACACAAATATGTACAAGACATTGGTAGTTATAATGAAAGGCAAAGGCTATGGATGATCTTAAGGAAAACAACTTGGTAAAAAAAAAGTAGACTTAAAATGTAAATTTGGCTCTCGTACAGACAACGGTAGCAGATCTTATGAAAACACTTGCTACTTCCACCCTTTGAGTATGCGGATGGATCGAATACCAAATAGACAAGGGACAGTGAGGCAAAGTGTGAAACCACGGGCATTATTAACTAGGCAACAACAACAAAGCTCTAAAATTTCCAACATGAAAGGTTATTTAACGACCATGTAGGTGGCACACCATATGAAATCAAAGCTCTTGTCGATACCACAGACCACAGACTCTAACCTTTCCAAAATGACCCTCAAAAGCATCTGACCAAAAGAAATTTACCTTTTTTGAGTCAGCTTAGTCAACGGGGTAGCTAAAGTCTAAAAAACTCTCCACAAACCTCCTATAGTAACCATCTAAACCCAAGAAGCTCTGAATATCAGTTGTAGTCATGGGTCTAGGCCACTTCATCACTACTGCTACTTTTTGCGAATCCACCATGATCCCTTCACTAGAAATGATATGACCCAAAAAAGTGACAGAGTTCAACCAGAATTTACATTTCAAAAATATAGCATACAACTGCTGTTTTTTTAAGGTCAACAATACAATGCGAACGTGATTCATATGATACACCTCGTTCTTCGAATACACCCAAGTGTCATCTATAAAAACACTGACAAACAGATCCAAAAACTTATGAAAGACCATATTCATCAAATCCATGAATGTCTCGGGAGCATTAGTTAAGCGGAAAGACATAACCAAAAATGCAAAGTGCCCGTAACGGTATGAAAGGAAGTCATTGGGATGTCCACCTCCATAATCCTCAGCTGGTGATACCTAGATCAAAGGTAAGTTTTGGAGAAAAACATAGCACCCTATAACTAATCAAACAAATCATCTATCCTTGGAATAGGGTACTTATTTTGTACCATCACCTTATTCAATTGCCAGTAATAAATACACGTTCGAAGGGAACCATCCTCTTTATGCACAAATAACATTGTGTACCCCATAGGGACACACTAGGAAGAATGAAAATGTTGTCTAAAAAATTCTTAAGATCCTTCAACTCAGCTGGAGACATTCTATATGGGGAAATAGAAAATGGATGAGTGCCAGGAACAAGATCAATCCCAAACTTAATCTCCCTATTAGGAGGAATACCAGGAGGTCATCAGGAAAGACCTCAACAAATTCATTCACCGTTGGAACAAAATACAAAGAAGGACCATCCGAGTAAGAATCTTTAACAAGAACTAGATGGTAGATACACCCCATGGAGATTAATCTCCGAGCTCTAAGATAATATATGAACTTCCCCTTAGGAGTTAGGTAACTACCCTACCACTCAATAACTAGCTTATTGGGGAATTTAAAGATGACCTTACTAGTCCATAGCATGAGTGTAACTCATCCATCACCAATATTACATCAAAATCCACCATATTTAATTCAGATAGATCCACCAAATTTTCTTTACTATACACAAATACCACATACCCCCCGCAGACTATTCTAGCAATAACAACATTACCTACCAGGGTAGAAATAGAAAAGGGTCCAAAACATACTCGGGACAAAAACTAAAATACACAACCATAATTGGGATAACATAGAGACAGAGGACCCCAAATCACGTAAATAGTACATATCTTGGGATAAGTGTTTCAATGTACTAGTCACAACATCAGGCGATGCTACAGACTCCTGTTGGGTAGTGAGAGCATCGAGATTATTTTGACCTGTGCTGGAACTAGATGGTGCACCCTTTGGTGCCAGAGCTAATGATGAAGCAAGTGGAACCTTGTTTTCCCCTGAAGCAACCTTATCAATAAGAGAGTTTCTAAGCATATGCCTTGGCTGACCGCAGTTGAAGCACCTGTCTTTCACTCATCACAGAACAACCGATTCAATCTACCATAATACATTTAGAGAGGATATGATGGTGTCGACTAGGCTCCACTAGATGGACATTGTCACCCTATTCCTTGAAGTTATTGCCACCTTAGAAACGTATGTCACCAAACAATTTTGGGTAGGGAGCACTAGCCGTCGAGTATGACCTAAAATTACCCAGCTTGTTTTTAGGTGACTTAAGACCATCCATACCACTCTACTATTGGATACCACCTTTGTCAGATAATCTAAACTTCTTACCTATCCTCTACCCTATTTCATCCTCCTTTTTCTTTTTCTCTTCTATCTATTTAATAAACACAACCAAACTAGAGATATCCATGACCTTGATTAACGATGCAACCTTACTTTCTAAAATCAATTCTCAAGATAACACGAAAGTGAACTTCCTGATTCTATCACTCATGCTAGAATCTATCTCTGGAGCATACTGAGACAACTGGTGAAACTTTGAGGCATACTTCTTGATAGACAGCTTGCCTTGCTGAAGATTAGCAATCTTTTTCACCATAGCTTCCCTCAAATCTTGAGAAAATAAGCAGTCTAGAAATGTATTAGAAAAATTCTCTAACATAACTGACTCACATCGTCACCCCTTTCTTAATATCATTCCTCCTACCACTTGTACACCATATCTTTCAGCTAGTAGCAGAAAAATCCACACCCTCTACATTCATCGCATGGATAACATGAAAGATCTTTTCTATCTCATCCATAAAACCCTGGTGATGCTCCTCAACTATAAAACTAGTAAAGGTTAGAGGGTTCAACCTCATGAACTATCCAACCCTTGTGTACTCAGAAGATAGAGTTAAAAAAGTACCATGCTCAGCCTAAGAACCTAACAAATGTGCCAACATATGGATAAATTGACAAAACTCAATGTTCATCACATCAACCTGAGGAGCTTGAGAGGGACTAAAGGGAGCTCGTGGAACTCTAGGAGGACAATTAGGAATTGGACCCCTAAATCAGGTCTCAACCCAATAAGTAGAAGGGTACCATCAACATTCTCCTCAGTTAGTATAGAGGAGTTTCCATGAGCTTTAGATCGTTTAGGAGGCATGATCTAAAAAGCAAAAAAATAGGAATTAAGGGAAAATTTTAGGACACAGACGCTACAACTTGAGACTAGAACATAAGAATGAGAAACATTCCTAAATTCCTTATATCTCTCCCTTATGATTGTAGAATGCTACACTCCCTTAAAAGAGATTCTACTCGATATGGATTTGTGGACTCCCAAGTGACCATGAACCTATAGCTCTGATACAAATCTGTCATGACCCAAACCAAGGACTAGTGGTGTCCAGTTCCTTAAGTTAAACTGAGACTGAAGACCACCCTCAATACCTAATCGTAATTTCCCAACACCCTGTGTTGGATGAATTCCAAACATATAATATGGTATAATAATAAGGAAATTAAAGACAATAGAATCCATAATCATAACCATCAAAACATAAAACCAAATATCCAAATAGTGTCTGCCTCAATCCTAATCCCAATGCCAAGGCTGATACTATTACCATCACCGACCATGCCTATAGTAGTCATACAAAGCCTCTAACAAAAAATAAAGAACATTCAATTGGGGCATGTCCCTAACCATAGACAAAACCTAAGTCAAATAAATAAACAAAAGTATGAAAAGATATCCATAGCATTAAATAGAATCTTCTAGAGTATGGAAGCTCACCACTTTAATCTAACATAATTATTGTCCCCGAATCTATGTCACTAAGTAGGAGTAGTTGGCTAGTTCCTACATCATGTAGGGATACAACAACCAAAGATGGGTTAGAGGGTGAATGCTAGCATGTAATCAATAATAAGGATAAAGTAATGTCATTATTCAAAACCAAAGTAAATATCCAAATTAAATCACATTCACACACACACACACACATATATATATATATATATATTATGTCAGGATAGGGAATCGAGTTTACCATGAATTTAAATCATTAACCTAGTTTGTGTAGCTTGACCATTTTAAAACTACCACGGGTTATATGGCTATAGTGTTATCCTCTAAATAGGCTTTGGTGTGTGTAGTCGCATGAACTAGAGATATCATAGAGGTTGGGGATTCCCGTGTACCCTTTTCCATCCATGATACATATATGCAAGTATAAATATAATAGATTCTCATCTACCCCACAAGAATATGGTCTCCATGACCAACATTCATGTTGGCAAACATAAGTTTCTAGTGTCCGTCCATTGGACTCGGACCTTCATGATTATCTATCACAACCCAACATTATTACCTAAATAAAACCTTTAGCGCTAAACCAAACCACCAAGTCAAGAAGTTAACAACCAAGGAATTATAAAGTTGTATCGTAATAAGAACTATAGATTGCAAGTGATGTCATTAGCCGATACTTAGTGGATTCCCACGTACCCTATAGGATTTCTAATCAATCAATACCATGGCCATCAAGGCCTTTCAAAAATCATTTAATTCAATCAAACCATTTAGGTTTCCACTACAATATTATGCAATGTAAGGTTTTCAATAAAAGTAAAACCATGTGACAAAAACATTCTTACTGGTATTTTAACAAATATGTTGAAGGAATACAGTTTCCAAAATCAAAACCAAGGATCAATTATCCAAACCCAATGAAACCATGCGTTCAAACCAATATTATGACATGAAAAAATATAAATAAAACTTCGGAAAATGTTATCCAACCATTTGTAACCAAAGCCCCAACACATTTCAAAATAGACACAAACCCACAATCATGCCATGAAAACCATTACGTAAAACATGCTTTTAGTTTGAAATAACAATGAGAGAGGAGTAACATGCCTTTGATAACAAGGAAAACAGAGAGAAACCACCTTTGAAATCTTTAATTTACCACCTTAAAGAAACCCTAGTCTCTTTTAAACAAAGAGTTTTGAGAGAGATTTTCAAGTGTTTTGGAGAGTGTTTGATTTGGGAATAGGAGGTTAATAAGTTCCTAAGAGAATTTTAAGTCGTGGGGTCAAATTAAGTTAAGAGGGGAAATTTACCGAATACCCCCAACTTAAATTTCAAAAATTCCCATAGGTGGGTATAGTTGGACCTCTACACTCGTATTCTCATCATACGAGTGGTACCATCCAGTCGTACCCAGAACAAAAAGTTGGACATCTACACACTATCCATCATATAAATTATCTCACCGCCACTCATACCTAAAATATATGAGCAGTACCCATAAGTTTTTTCCACGAAAGAATCAAAGGGGTTTGACTCTGGACAATGTACGACTCTACTATACCACTCCTACCATATCCTTACTGCTCATAGTGAGCAACTCATAGTCAGAGACAATTGAAGAAATCAAGTTTAAGATTAAGTGAAGGATCAACCTAATGAATCGTCATTAAACCATACAACGCATACCCCAAAATCATAACCACAATAGAAACTTGACCACTAAATTGTAGAAATCTTATGAGGTGGGGTGACCTAACCTGTACCCTTACCATACGACTTATATAGTGTGTCGTATGATCAATAGAAAGCTAGAACTTTGAAAATTTTCAAGGACTAAAACCCAAGGTGCTTCAATGTGCAAGCAAGTGATTGGGAGACTTGTTGTTGACATGCTGCAGCTTGTAAGCTAATTTTAAAGAGGTGCATACGATATTTGTATATATCTATCAAGTAGATGAATAAAAATCTTGCAGACAAACCCATTTGAAGGGGTAACCCACTTGAGAAATTTTTGTGGTAACCTTTGGAAGGTAATTTCTTGGAGCTTACGGTGAATTCTAATTTTTTACATATGTCATCTGATGTCATCTTTTAGGCAGTATTGGATGGTGGCATTGATGAGCTCAAGTATACTTTGTCTATTTAATAGTCTACATCATGCTTTTGCTTGAGGTGTTCTTGGTCTTCCAAGCTTTTTTTAATTGATCTGGCAATGTAACTCTTCCTATTGGATAGACCTTCACATTTCTTTAGGAGATCTTTCAACTATATGTTTTTTGTGGCATTAGTAACTTTACTCTAATGACTTTATACTATGGTTGATATTCTTTTACTACTCGTTGAATTTCATCCCAATGGGGATAATCATTAGTTTAGTTCCATTTTACCTATTCCTTTGGCCATATCTCTTTTGGAATACATCAATTTTGTTGGAAAATAAAGTGTTATGCTTCATAGTATTCATCTTTCAAGGAGAGTATTGATACTATAAAATTCCAACAGAGTGAAATTTTTGGTTGAGCCTAGATGTCATGGTTTGTAATTCCTATCGGATAATGCAACATGAATATCATCGCATCATAGGAATTTTTGAAGCATCAAACCTAATATTTTCATAGCTTGAACCACAACATGAACTTTTTAGAGTTTGTTGGATTCGATTAAAATACATGAATGCTTCCCACTTAAACTCTATGAGAATATAGTATTGTTGAAACAAGTACCAAAATAACCATAGGAGTTCTTGCAGCAAATCATTGGCTAGTGTTATGAACATATCCCTAAAAGGATATTTTGGGTGTACTCCAAACAACTTCAGGATGGATTCACCATACTTTCTAAACACTTGGAGCTCAAAGAAAGTTTTTATTTGTTATTTAATGGATAGATCAAAAGAATCTATATACCGATTGAACGAATCTAGAGGGTAATTTTCTTTCAGAGATAGAATTCCTAATGTATTAAACATGAGAATTTGACTAGCCTAGTTTTTATTTTTTTATTTGGTACTCGATATCAGGTAGAGATCAATTGCATAGATGTCTCCTGATTCTGTATATACATGTAATAAGAAGAAGGTGTCCTCTATCAGCTATTATTTCATTAAGAAGACCGATTCAAGGTCGTCCTCTTTGCTAAGATAGATGCATGTGCTATAAGTTATTCTTTTATAGAGGTAAATGAAGTCATTTGACATCTTGGCTTGAGCACAGTTTCTTGAAAAGTGGCCAGCCTTTTTGTAGATGAAGTGTTTGTTCTTCTTTTTGTAGTTTGTTGGGCTCCTTTGTCTGAAGTACCTATTTTGCCTGATTGCCTTGGTCCTATCATCTAAATGTCTAGGTAGTTAAACCTCCTGACTATATCTATTTCTTAGACCTCAGTTAGCAGCTCAAGAGGGGAAATTGCACTTAGTGACAAGATCATTCTTACTGTAAGCCTGATAAGGAGTTGGGTTTTTCTTGATGATTTTTTTTAATATAGAACTCTTCGTCCATATATTTTACAAGTACTACAAGATGTCCTGCCTAATGTTGCCTACTCATGGGATGATTGTGAATTTGAAATCCTCCTCCATAATTATCATCATGTGGTCGACTAGTATCTTTGGAAGTGATTATACAAAGGCTTGCCTCAGGCTAGGATATCCGCTCAGCTTAAAGTATATCATCCCCATCTTTTATAAATGGATATCGATGACATTTTAATCAAATTATTGTGACTTTATCTTGAAGAGCTGCCTGCATAGCTTCTTCTATCTTTAGGTAGTATCTCTGCATAAGACCTCTTACAGGATCCTGATAATGAAGGCAAAGTATTGGGATGTAAAGTAAGTTTTCTTATAGATGATTCCAAGTGCTTTCTACCAATATTTGAGAACTTCAAATAATTGGGAGGTGAACACAAAGAGTATCATGTATTTCTCTCATTCAAGTAGATTTTTTATCGCCATCCAAGTATAGAAGTCTTGGATCCTCTGAGGGCAGGATAAAACTTTGATATCATCCAGAGTGAAGGTGTGGAATATATTTCAAATGGTTTTTAACCATTGTTGCTAGCTCCAATCTTCTTTTTTTAATTGAATCATCCGTCATCCCATCTTGGTCATAGACTACTTCATATATCATTTACTTCTTAGAGTTGTTCATAAATATAGGTGGATTGTATTTTTTGGGACATTTAATTGAGGATTCAGAAGTGTCCTCAACATATCCTCGAGAATCAATAAAGTCTTTATTATCCTCGAGGTATCCATCAGTTGGAAAGTTATCACCATTGTTGGATTATTCATTCAAAGGGTCACCATCGGATGAACATTCTAATTTACCCATATAAGGGTTAATGGGATCAGTATCTTAAATATATTCATTACATTTCATATATTTTTATATAGGATCAGGTCTGTTGGCAGCTTATGGATCTACAACTGGGTTGTTATTAATGTCCAAGCCATAAAGATTTGGAATGACTTGATCTGAGAGAATCAATTCAGTGTTTAGATCATGATCTGATGATAACCACTTATGATTAAAAAGACCATCTTTTAACAAGGAATTCCATTCTTTGTCTTCGTATGGCACTCCAGGTTTAGATATTATCAAGTCATCATATAGGAAGGTAATGTCATAGTCCAAACTCATCATGGTTCCTCTGTCTGTGCTTTTTCCGAATTCCATCTTTCTTTTAGACTACTTATGGGTATAATAGGCTTTCGTTTTGGTAGTTATGACATTTTTTATTTCTCATGCAAGGTTAGAAATATTGAAATCTTGTTCATTCTAAGACATTGGAGAGAAAAATATAAACATAAGAGAACTAGATGAAATAGTGGCAAAGCTATGGCATCTTGGGTGGAGAGTATATTTGTGGCAACAAGGGAATAAGGTTAGAGTTGGTAATGGGATTTGGGTTCTCTGATATGCAAACTAACTGTATAATAGATTTTTGATTTCTTCTTTCAAAGATGCCATTTCTTTTTACTATTTGTCAAAGAAATGTAATAGTAAGGTTCCCGGTGGACATATATCATACTACAGGTATTGGAGCCTGAGATCCAATTGGTGGATAAATCCATCATGCTGAGTAGATGTTTGTTCTAATTTTTTGGTCATTGCCTCGACTATGTTTGCCAACGTAGTCTTCATGTCAGTAATATTCTTAACGGATTGGCTAATGTTGGACATCATCCTTTTTTGGCTCATGGCATTTTTGGATTGCCAATTGAGAGTTTTTCTGTGTTGCAATGGGGAATCCTTTCTCCTATTAGTAGGATAACATTTTTTATTGGTATCTTTGGGACATTCCTAAAGGATGGTTTCCCATTATCAAATACTTCTCAACCCTCAATGGTATAGCTTGAATTAGCCAGACTTACACACAGTAGATCCTTGGTAACCTAGTACAAATACAATTGTTTGGTATATGACATAAATAGGATTTTGACATATCTTCCATGGACTTTATCTCCCTTAAAAATCCCCAAAAAAAATATGTACTACACCATACCCTAAATTTAAGTGTTTATAAATAAGAAAGTAAATCAAAAAGATATTATGTAGACTAAGCCAATTTTGTTTAATTAACAGAAAAAGGACTTAGAAATCTATGTCACGTGGACAAAGGCAAATTTGTTTCATAATCATGGTAAGAACATCAAACTTTCATGCTGTAATCACAATAGGTATACTTTCCTAAGTGTTTCCTTACACCGCTACTCTCATCTAAAAGATCGAAGCACCCATCTCTTTGGGAGAGAGGAGCAAGGGAACAAACTTAGCTAATAATTAATTTTATTTTTAAATGAAACTTTAAAGAGAGATTTTTATGTGAATAGTTTCATTCAAGTAGAGAGGATAATATCTAAGTGGATAATGTGAAGATCTCCAACTAAAGGCCTATGCTTTCTTTTATAGGGGAAGGAAGCTCTACATAATCTTGAAGTATAGATAAAATTAAAATAAAATATCACACATGGCCTGTAATTCTAGAAATAGTAAATACTTATTTAGGTACACACTTCTATGAGATATTTACAACCCACATTATTCAAGAAGATCCCCACTAATATGAGAAAAATCCTAATAAAATAGAACATAAATATATTATTGGCATATAATGTCATGTTCAAGCAGGTCACTGACCAGTTTGTTATCAACTTGTAAGCAAGTGGATCATCATTTTGTAAGCTTATAGCTAGAAGGTGAATTATCTCTTTGTCGGTGTCTACATAGTAGCTAGATAAGTTGCTCGTACGCAAACCCATGTGAGAGGGTAACCCACTTGAGAGTGTTTCATGGTAGACTTTGGAAGCTAATTTTGTGGAGCTTGCGATGAATGGTAATTTCTTGCGTATGTCATGTGATGTCATTTTTTAGGTAGTGTTGAATCGTGTTGTTAATGGGATCATATATCCTTCTTCCTTCCACCAGGGGATATCATGCTTCTATTTAAGATGTTCATGGCATTACAAGCTTATTTTTAGTGATTTGGTGAAGTAACTATTCCTGATGGACGAATCTTCACATTCCTATGGGAGAACTTTTTGCTATATGATTTTGATATCATTGGTGACTTCATCTTTCATGATTTCATATGGTGGATGATATTTTTTAATTACTTGCTAGACTTCATCTCGGTAGGGTTTATCATTAGTATAGTTCCACTTTCCTATTCCTTTGGCCAAATATCTTTTGAAATCTGTTCTACTAGAAGATAAGTAATTACACATGTTAGTATTTATCTTCCAAAGAGAGTATTGATAAGGGAAATTTCCAAAGAAATGAAATTTCAAGCTTAGCTTGGATGGCATGGTCAGTGATTCCTACCAGATGATGTAGCATGAAAATTATTACAGCATAGAAATCCTTGAAGCATCCAACCCAATATTGTCGTGGCTTGAAACACAACATAAACCTTTTCAGCGCTAGTTTGATTTGATCAAAATGCCTGAAGGCATCATACTTGAACCCCATTATATTATATAATGGTTACATAGGTACCAAAATAATCATACGAATTCTCACGGGAAGTCATTGGCTAGTGCTATGAATACATGACAAAATAGTTATTCCAAGTGCACTCTAAATGGCTTTAGAATGGATCCACCATATTTTTTTAATATTTGTACCACATAGAAAGTTTGCATTTCTTAGAGAATGGATTGATAAAAGATATCCACATACTGATTAAATAGATCTAAAGTGCAGTTTGCTCTTTTAAAAAATTAAATTCATGATGTGTTATGCATGAGGATCTAACTGGCTAGCTGGTCAGCGCCTTCTCTAGCATTGGATATCAGACAGAGATCATCTGCAAAGATATCACCTGATTCTTTGTGTGCATCTATGGAAAATTGGGTGTCCTCCCTCGATTCTTCTTCCAGCAAGAAGACAGATTTAAGGTCATCCTTTTTGTTGAGATAGACGCCTATATGATCATGTATTTCTTCAAATACCTAGATTGAGTTCTTTGAATTTTTGGGTTGAGTATAGTTTCTTTCAAAGTGACCAGGCTTTTTTGAAGATGAAGTAGTCGTTCTTTTTCTTATAGTTCATCAGGCCTCTTGGTTTGAAGTACCTGGTTCACCTGATTTCCTTGGTCCTATAATTTGGAGGCCTAGGTAGTTTGAACATCCTAAACCATATCTTTTTCTTAAATCCACTTGATGGCTTTAATAGGGGCCGTTGGATTTTTAACAAGATTATTCTTGCTACATGCCCGATCAAGTGCTGGATATTTTTAGATGATCTACTTTAGTATTGATCTCTTCGTCCATATGTTGCCTAAGGCTTGGAAAATATCCTTCCTGATATAGCCTACCTATGGGATAGTTATGGATTTGAATTTCTCCTTCATAATCATCAATATGTGTCCTGCTAGCAACTTTAACAGTGGTGATTCAAAGGGTTACTCTAAGCTGGGATCTCCACCTATCTCGAAGTAGCTCTTTGCCATATTTTGGAAATGGATATCGATGACATCTCTATCAAATGAGTAGAACTTTATTTTTAAGAGTTGATGTTAAAGGCAAAGTCTTGAGATATTAGAAAAATGTTCTTCTTGATGATCCCTAGTATGTTCGCCCAATATCTGAGAACTCTAGAAAATCTGGAGGTGAACTCGGAGAGTATCATGTATTTTTCTCATTCATCCAGATTATCTGTATCCATCAAGGTATAGAAGTCTTGGATTCTCTAAGGCCATGATGCAACTTTGATGTCACCAACAGTGAAGGTGTGGAATCTGGTAACAAATTTCTTTATCATTATTATTAGTTCCAACCTTCTTTTAGGGATGGGATCATCCATCATCCCATCATGTTCATCAGCTACTTTAGAAACCTCTAACTCCTTGGAGTTGTTTATGAATATAGGTGGATAGTTCTCTTTGGGAGATTCAATTGAGGATTTTGGTGTGTCCTCAACATATTCTCAATAATCAATAGAGTCTTCTATGTCCTCAATTTATCCATTAGTTAGAAGTTATCACTGGTATCAGAGTATTTATTGAAGAGTCTCTGTCAAATGAACATTTTACATTTCATAATGTATTTCAAATATTCTTCTATAGAATCAGGATTGTCTGTGGCACATAGATATGGAGTTGGGTTGTTATTAATGTCCAAGCCATAGATATTTGAACAACTTAATCCGAGAGGATAAAGTCAATGTCTGAATCACAATGTGATGATAACTATTTGTGATTAAGAAGGCCATCTCTTAGAAAGGAATTCCATTCTTTGTCTTCATATGACACTTTTGGTTTAAGGATAATCAAGTTGTTATATAGGAAGGTAATGTCCTGGTATGAGATCATCACGGTTCCTCTATCTATGTCTGTTTTGCCGTACTCCTTCTTTCTTTTGGATTGCTTGTAGTTTGCATTGACATTTTTTTTAGTGATGGCATCATTTTTTTCCCGTGCTAGCATAGTAATGTCAAACTCTCTGTCATGACACGATTTATGAGATATGATGGTACCTACACCTTCCCTCTATTTGGTAAACCAAACCATAACCTGGAGTTAAACAAAATTGGTTAATTTAGTGGAAAATACCCAAAAGGGCCTAATAGGCAATCCAACACAATAAATAAGAAAGACAATAAAAATAGCTTTAAGGTGGTCACTATATATATGCTATCCCATGGCTTGGTAGAGCCAGTACAAAAGCATCTAGTATAATAATGAAACCCAAGTATCTGGAGTAGACAATAATCTATCTGTAAACAAAAGACTAAATATAGAAAAATAGAAGGAAATGGGCGACTCAAACTCCAAGATTTCACCCTATCTCCAGATATTACCACTGCAGGATCATAAATCAATGGCAGCAACTAGTACATGGATCTACACCAAAAAGGTACAAAAGTGTAGTATGAATACGAAAACAATTGGTACTCAGTAGGTATCATCGACCAACTAATCTAAATCATGATATACATATGATAAAATATAAGATAACATAACTAAGTCAAGGTATTGAAATGAACCTGAATAAACTCCAACATCACTATGCATAAATAAGAAAATGCACCAGAATAATAGAAAAACCTAACATAAAGCATTGACACATGCAATCATAAGTACAAAATTTGCTCCCATACGTCAATTGATGCAAAAAATTAAATAACCCATCGCAAGCCCCCAGAAACCTGGAAGGTACAAACAAGATAAAATAACATGGAAGGTACCATCGATTATCCATATTCATCATTTGTAATTAAGTCAATACTTACCAACTATTCATCATGTAGCAACTAATCCTCATGTATAAATATATCATCCTTTATCAACTAAACATTTTATCCACTAATCATTAATTTTCACCTAGCATATATTTAGCAACTAGACAATATTTATCAACTAACCAATATTTAGCAACTATAAATATTAATCAAATAACCAATAGTTAGAAACTACCCAATATTAATCAACTAAAAAATATATTGCAACTAGTCAATATTTATCAACTAACCAATATTTAGCAACAAGCCAATATTTATCAATGAACAAATATTGAGCAACTAGTCATTATATCACTAGAGTCTATTCATATCAACTATATTATAACTATTTCTTTATTTTATAAATAGCTTATTTGTAAATCTCACAACCCAATGTCATCATATCATAAATAGTATATCATTCATAGTATAATAAGTATATCCGGACTCAAACCGATATGGATATTCAAAAATATCCTCATAATATTATCATTATCATATTCTGGTCTTGCGAGCATATATATATATATATATATATTCATAATCATTCTCTAGACATGCTGGGAATATATTATCATAATCATCCTCTAGCCTTGTCAGATATGTATAATCATAATCATCCTCCTGACTTTTAAGGCATATATCATCACAATCATCCTCCGTGCTTGCCGAGTATATATATCATCATACTCATCCTCGGGCCCTGCCGGGCATATAGCATCATATTGTCTTCATTAATATTACCATCAAGATGGATAATAAAATAATCATTGGTTAATCTAACAACATAACCATGAACATAATATATTAATATGATCAATAATAATAATCAAAATTGTGAATTCTAGCAAAACCAATAGCATAACTGACAACATAGTAAATAAGAATGATCTTTGGCATGATCGCTGATGTGCTACTGATTCATAGAACTTTTAATATTTAAAAGGATGAAATATGCAAGTTACATAGGTTGTTTTGTTAGATATGATGTGTTTTTCTATGTTTTTGTAGAAAATTGGGTTTCGAGATTATTCTGGAAGAATGGAGTAAAAATTGAAGTTTTGGCCACAGAAGTGGACACCTATGACCCGTATGTGCTAACTACGATCTGTAGGTGTCAGAAACTGGAAGTCCAGATACTCAAAAGTACAAAAATAAAATTTTGTCACTTACGGAGGGGAACCTACGGCTTGTAGTTTCCATGAATGGTCCATAGTAGATAGAGTACGTGCAAAAGGGGAAAAGTCCAGAGAGTCAAGAGTTGTATGAAAAAGTAGGTGCACCTCTGTGGACCACCTACACTTATGGACCATAGATGGCCTTGTAAGTGACACCGACATTGATTTTCCTTCTTCGTAGGGAGTTGTTTTCTATCATTTCCTTGTAACCTTTATATACTATTTTGACATTTTTTGTTAGTATATGCACACTATATACTACACATATATACGTGATTCCAATATTTGAATTTTGATCTTAGGATAACTTTGTTCTTGATGTTAGCTGATATTCTGTTTCAGACTTTTGCTTTTATTCATTGATTTTTGTGATATTTTTTAAATGTCTTCAATAATGAATTCCTTTGTTTGTCTCACAACAATAAGCGGCTAACGCCCTTAGCTAGGGTTATGGGAACCCTGCCAAATTAATAAAGTTGGGAAAGCATTAAGTGGTTATAGATCGACATTCTTACATGTATTATGGTACCTTCAATTTAATAGATTTCTTAGTTTTTTCAAATTAAGATGCCTCCTTGTATATTACTACTTGCTATATAAGTGGAGCAAAGAGTAGGAAAAGATAATCACAACAGTAATTTGAAGATTAATTATCAATCTAGGCTAATCAGTACAATATATGTAAGACAGTTATCTATCATCTAATAACTTCAGACTCAAAAGGTAATTGTTAACAAGGATCTAGGATAAGGGTTAGTAATGCGGCATCCAGAGACTCCAAAGGTAAAGGGTGAAATCTGTCAGTGAGTCCACAATATAGTTGATGGTACATAACTTATAAGATTCTACATGCAATATTATGGGTTGGCTTTAGAAAGAACAATAAAATAACTCAGTTGAGATGCCAAGGGGAATACAATCCTAGTATTCATCTCTGACTGATTACAACAAAAGTTGAGCTTATTTACTTGTTCGAGATTACTAACACAAACCCCACATTTACTTTCTTCAATACCCAATAGTTTAGCAAATTAGATAAACAAGTCCACATATTCCATGTAAGTTTTACCCCAACCTAAGTTAGGTTACTTTACTTGATAGTGACAGTTTCATCTTTAATTGGATGTTCAGTTTAGGTGTTGATCAAAATTTTAGTGCCATTGGTGAGGAGAGGGGAGAGGCCCCCGAGATGAGTACACCTGGTGAGGGGACCCCATCCATATCCTTTCTAATTCTAGCTTCCTCTTCAAAGCCAGTTAGGATATCTACATTGTCCCCTCGCACTTCTACTATAGCTGGTGCATCAGGTATAGTTTCTATATCCTATGAGTTAGAGTAGAGCTTAGTAGATAGTTAGAGAGGTACCATCTCCCAGCTAAAGAATATTGAGGATGAGGTGGCATCATTATATATGAAGATCAGTCCTTAGGTCCATATGACACTAGAGGTAGTAGAGACGAGATTGAAAACCGCACAAAGGGCTAAGATATCAAATTTTTGAGCTGAGGTGTTTGCCCGTATAGATTCTTTTGATTGATGAGTTTTAGCTCGATTAAGTAATATTGAGGCAATGGGTGATCGTATAAAAGAGGTGGCCATACTGTGGGTAGAGATATGCTCTCTTATTGAGACTAACATTCTTTCCATCCCTCTAGTTATACGTCTAGTTGCTCAGTCAGCACCTTTATGTGGGCCTAGATGCTTGGACTTGTTCAAGGACAATGAGAAGATAGTCCCTGTATTTAGGACTATGAGAGATAGAGAGATAGAGTTTTACGATCTTGATATACCATTTGACTAAGACCTAAAATAGGCCAAACATGATTTTAGGGAGACTAACTTTAATGATAGGTAGAGGCATGCCGAGCTAGTCGTGGGTGCATCTTTTAGTAGTACACTTCCACCACTATCGCCTTCGCCAGTTAAAATATCCCCACACGGGAATAATCTAGACATATATACATAATGCATATTAGGTATCTCCTCATTTCCTTTATTTATATTGTTTACATGTACTAGGGATAATACAAAGTCTTTTAGTTAGGACGGGGTATACCATAGCCACCATGGGTTTTTGTTGACGTGCTTCTTTTCCTTTCGGTCGTGGTATGGTTATAAAAACATCATATCTAGTTTAATTTTGTGTCGTTATGTTGTTTTATTTTGTATTGTATTGTGTGTTTCCTTATTAGGAGATTTTTGAGTATTTAGAGTAGTTGACATGTTTTTTCATTGATTTTTGAGAAAAATGAGACCCCTCCAATAATTTTGTTTTTGAACTGTGTGAATGTATATATGTGTGATCATTGTGAATCTTGTTATAGCATTAGGATTAGGGGTAAGATAATCATAGCTAACTTATGCATTAACCGGATAGATAGTAGCTTGTGATGTAATTTTGTGCGATATGTGTGGAGATGATACTTAGTTTCCTTTATGTGTTAAATCCAAAACATGCTTGATCATTCTTACCTAGGTTGTAGGATAGTCAGATTGGAAACAATCATAGATTATTTTTTATATTAGTCCACTTTTAGACTAAATGACATTCCATGCGTGAATAAGCATACCTTGATCCCAATTTTTTAGCCTTATTGCATATTTTTCTTGTTTCACCTTTCACCTTCCCATTTGTGTTATAATGAACCTATTTTATTCATGGTCCTGCTTGGATATTGTGCACCACAACATAGAGAAATAGCCTAAGTTAAAGGTAAATATCATAGGGGTGCGTAATATAAAATGGGTAAGAAGAAGGGTAAAAATAGGAGAATATGATAGTATGGTTAGGTGTGGTAGAAAAAGAAAAAGAAAAAAGAATACAAGAGACCACACCCAACATGAATGTGTAATAAAAAGAATAAAAAAGGAGAAATACGGGTGGAATAAAAAGGAAATTGGTTTGGTTGACCCTAAAGTTAGTGTCGTGCCAAGAAGGCATAGTCAATAAATATATCCATGTGCACCATCCCATCCCCCTAAGCCTACATTAAAAGTAAACTAAAGTCTTATAGTAATCCTAAATTGGCTGTCTGAAAACTAAGGTAAAGAAATAAAGGCAAGCCTATGGTATTTGATGCGCATTGGTGGAACTTCTCTTTTGAGCGTGAGTATCTCTTGCCTTTTCTTATATTGACATGCATTATTTAATATGAATGAGTGGGACTTCCTTATTGTGAGGACACATGGGTTTTAATGCTACATGTTTATTTATTAGTGTAGTGTAACTTGTCGATATGCATTGTTTTATGTTGAAAAATAAGGGGTAATATTTTTGAGCTTAAATTATTGATTGACTGCCTTAGATAGCTTAGAGTTCTCCTAGTTAAGCGTTGTTGTTTTGTTTTATTTTGTTGTTTTTCCTTAGGACATGCAAACTTTCTAAGTTAGGGGTGCTGATGAGCTATGGATTCAAAGCACTTTCAATGCTTAAAACGAGGAAAATATGCAAGTTACTTAGGTTGTTATAGTAGATATGATGTGTTTTTTGCTATTTTGTTGCAGGAAATTGGGTTTTTTGACTACATTGGAAGAAAGAAGTTAAAGTTTTTGTCCACAGAAGTGGGAACCTACGATTTTTAGGTGTCACAGTAGGTGTCAAAAAATAGAAGTCCAGAGGCTCACAAGTGTAGAAAAGAGACTCTGTCACTTATGGAGGGGCACCTACGGCTCGATGTACCACCTACGGTCCATAGGTGACAGAGTAGGTGCAAGAGGGGAAAATTCCAGAGAGTCAAGTGCTGCAAGAAAAAGTAGGGCCACCTACGTGGACTACTGTGACACCCAAAGTTTCTGAACCGGAATGCTACACGGCGCTTATGACACCGAAGGACCACAAGCTAACCCATGACTGACATAACTGATATAACTATGATGATCAGTGTAACCGATGTTACTGATGTTGAGCGACTGTATCTAAAAGTCTAAGTCCTGATATTCTGAAGAACTATCTGAGTCTATTACTGAAACTGAGACTATGGGAGGTAACCATCTAACCGACATTCCCCAAAACTGAACTGGTTGGGTTCCAACCTGTAACCCCAGCTGGAAGGGTGTCAATACCGTGCCATGGGTAGACAAAAATTATGAGTAAACCCTATTCTATTTTAGAGCAAATTCTGTCTGCCCTGCTATCAGGTAAGCTCAAAGGAGATACATTAGCCCTATGGGTAGGGACATCTCAACCTATATTGGCTATGTAGTTTTGGAATTCCAGGATTGCTTCTAGGAATCACACCCTCTGACTATGACAAGTGAGTCCCCATCGTTGGGTTCACTCGGTGCTAAATCCTATTCCCAACTGAAAAAAACACTGAGCTGATTTGCTGAACTGAACTGATTAACTGAACTAACGTTTGTGGGATTGTTTAGAAGAGCTAAACTGAGTTTATGAGAGCACTAATCTTACAGAGTATTGAGTTCTTGAAATTTTTGAGAGTACTGAATTATGGAGATTACTGAAGTTACGGAGAACACTAGAATTTCTGAAGTTTCTGATATCACTGAGTACTGAGATTACTGAAATTAGCTGAGATTAACAGAGTTACTAAACTTTCCTAAGACACATGACTGACTGAGTTCCATGGAACATGGCTTGAATGAGAGTATCATGAAATCATGACATAGCTCTAAGCACACAACTATATTTTTCGGGTACAAGTACCCCCAGAACTCGATGGAAGGAAACTGACACACATAACTGACTTGTTCATAAGAGTAGAGTCCAAAATTCACAATATCATAAGTAGGGGATTTTATACTATACATGATGTTCAACTTCTTATATTTTAATGGAATTCATACAACATTTATATTCTTGCATAGCTTTAATATCATGCTCATTCCATATCACAACAACAACAAATAACAATAACGTGAAATTCATGTTAAATCATAGAGCATAGAACGTGGACTTGTCATTTAAGCACTATTGAATTATGGGACATGAATTGTATCATCCTAGTAATTTTATCAAACACCTTACATGCACCACTTGGACATAGGTTTATTCATGAATTCAACAACCCATATCACCCAAAGTTCATATATTTCAACTAATATGCCATCCTATTTTCATACAAACCCATAAGGATTCTATCTTAAAATGATTCAACAAATAAACAAGATCAACAATAAAATCAAAATATAACAACAATGGCATATAGTTTAAAATAGGGTTCTTGGACTTAATGGACAAAAGGAGTCAGTGAATGAACACACGCATACCTTAGTTCTTGATTTAGTGAAGTTTGATAGAGAGATTGTTGGAATTTGATGGTAGAATTTGCTTGAACTTAAATCCCCCAAATGAAAGCCTAATGTGTTATTGAGAGAATTTTGATGAAACATTAGTATGTTTTGGTGAAATAGTTTCTTAATTCCATGTTTGGGAGCTTATATAGGGGTGGAAAGATAACCCAAATACCCCTCTAGATGTGTCTTTTTAATTTCTGTAAAAATTTCCTGATTTGGGCCCCTGGCGCGACGCAGAGAAATCCTATTGCCACTTGTTTATTACCTGGAAATTGTAAATTGACAAACATCATTTTGGCTTATGGCGCGACGCGCCACTGACTGAAATGACGCTGATGACTCTAAGTGACTCTAATCAACATGCTTAACACATCATAAGCTCTATTATCACTAGGATACTTATCCTAATTCATGTACTAAAACATGAATCATAGGATAAGAGGTTTCATGCGTAAGAACAATAGTTCATTTTCTAGCTTAGAAATATATAGGGTATTACAATATCTCCCCCTTGGGAACATTTGTCCTCGAATGAGACTGACTGAGAAGGAAAACAATATGATGAACATGAATTACTAAAACATGATCTCATGACTGACGTGAAAAATAAAATTATTCATACTAAACATGCATATCTGATGCATGGTTAGTTGATTTATGAATGAAGGACTGAGTGTTCTGATGAACTAAGTTTCTCAGAATGAGAAGGCATATCTGATGTAGAGGTTGATAAGCTGAATCCATGCATATCTAATGCATGATTATATGACTGACATGATATATGAATGCATGAATGCAAGTACTGATAAGTTGATCATGCATATCTGATGCGTGAGTACACAACTAAACTAACTCATGAACAAGAGATTGAGCATGCAATGGTAAACATGCCAAGTTTGAACTGAAAACTGAGCATAGAACTAAATACCAAGTTTGGTATTGAAACCTGATCATGATAACAAGTAACGTCAAATAATAATGTTACCTTGAACTGAAACTACTGATGAGTCTGGGATTAATCACTCAATATGCATGAGGGAACATGAGAACATAACTGAGTCTGGAACATGATGCATAAACTGAGCTGAGTCTGTATTATGTGACATGGATAGAGTATCGTGAACTGAACTGATACATTGAGCACATGGCTTACTGCTAAGTTTTGGAGTTAGAGGGTCGCTTATAAGAAACACTTTCTCCAAGATAGATTCATTAAAGAAAATGGCATGTTTAAATCATGAAAGTTTGGGGGCTATAGTGTATCTCCCCCTTGGGACACTATGTCTCTTGAAGAATGTTGGGATGACTTTGTTAAGATATTGAGGAAGTTGAGGTGATGCACAAGGCACCTAAGTATGAAATCATAACTATTATCTGAGATCTGAAATTGAGGTATGCCACATGAACTGAGGTGATTACTAGACGGAAACATACATCATAACTAAGATTGTAATTGGGACTAATACTAGAACTGAATGTTGTGTATGCAAGACTAAATTGTGACTGAGTGTCTGGAATTTGTGTTAGAGACATGATACATAAACTAAGCTGAGCTTGCATATACTAGTATGCTCTATCTTGGAGATAGTTATAACCTCGAGATGTCTGTTAGTATGGATGGATGGAAAGATGGGAGAACAACCACTATAAAATTTGACTGCATATCTGTTAAAATAGTTTCTAGCTAGACTAACTAACTTCTTCTAATAACTGAACACTGGCATGTAAGACTAAACTGGACTTGGTCGGATTAACTGAATTGAGACTATTGAATATTGTACATAGGAAGTAAGGATTACTTGAGTACCATGAGGTGACTAAGTATGGATTTATGGAGACTGTATTACTTGAAAATGAAGTACTACGTGTGTAATATGATTCCAAAATATTTGGTAAACTGAGGTACTGACAAATAAGAGAGAAACTGATAGTTGTATACTATGGAATAGTGAATTTAAGACCCAACTAAGTTTTAGGCCCTGATTACTAAACTGGGACAGAATACTGGGTTCGGTTAACTGAACTTTAGGAGTCTAAAACTAATGCATGATACATAAGTTGAACTGAACTTGCAACTACTCTGAGGTTCTACCTTGGAATAGTTACATTCTCTGATATTTTGGATAGTATGAATAGATGCAGGGATGAGAAAACAAACCATACAAATCTGACTGCTCAATTTCTACTGACTTGCTCATTTTATTAACTAACTCATGTTGAAACATAAGATCGAATGAGAGGAAGAGATCTAACAATGCATACCATGAATATGAAAAACGTGTAACGTACCCGAATCTAGGTTAGGGAAACTTTTTGGATCATAATGGGTCTAGAGTCTATTCTGATGCTAACTATTCTTGTTACCATGTGGCCTAGCTTACAATACCCAAAGCATACATCACTGCCTACCTTACACGCATACTTATGACGCTTACCACAAGCCTAATAAAGAGGATAGGGAAGAACTTTACTCTCACTACCCCCTGACCTTGGATGAGAAGGATTGTAACTACCTGTTCTAACGCTCTTATTTTCTCTGTCTTTCTTTTTAAGATTATGCTCCTCAATATTTTGAGAATAGACCAAAAACCTAGACAAGTCCATAATACTAATCAACATTGTCGTCCAACACTCCTTAACCACTCTAACAGGGTGAACTTAAAGGAGTATTATTTTATGCTCATCGTACCTTGTCTGAGATTGATGAACTCTAACACTTTTGACTCCTTCTGCTCTACGAGAAGGAACCAATCTAAGAAATCTGTAGCAAACGCTTTCCACTCTATGGGCTTTGTATCTTTACCCCTGTCTACCTTTCTCTATTTAAACCACATATAGGATACATCATGTAGCTAATAGTAGGCTAAATCTACACTCTCACTGGAAGACACTCCCATGATGCCTGTGACTTTTTGAACCAGATCGATGAAATCTTGTGGATCCTCTTCGGACGTAGAATCGGTAAATAGAGGAAAATTCATTTGGGTGAAATCTTGAATCCTAGATGTAGCAATATTTACCTCTGGGTTGGTCGGAAAAGTGGTTGGCCATTCATTCTGAGATACAACTTAAATGTCTAAAGTAATGAATACAGTCCTGAATTCTGCATAAGAGACGTGCTCATCCATGGAATCTGCTTGGACGGGATGAGGTGTTGACTGACTATTGGCTTTTCATTCACTAGTCCTTTCTAAAGGCATGTTCTATAAATAAAAGGAAGAAGTGAATTAGATTTATAGATTAATTAGAGCTTTCGCTCACTGGCACATATGAATACTGAAAGAAGGGAAACTATTCCTAAAACATCTCATAGTCTTCTGCACATAAGTGTGGTGCACAACATATGCATGTACAAGACTCTACAAGATGCGGGTTTTAGACTTCTTAGGACTATTGAACCTTAGGCTCTGATACCAAGTTTGTAAAACGTCAATTTTTTGAACCAGAATGCTCACGATGCTTATGACCCGAGGGATCACAAGCTAACCCATGACTGATATAATTGATATAACTATAATTATTGGCATAACCGAAGTAACTAATGCTGAGCGACTATATCTGACAGTGTATGTTCTGATATTCTGAAGAACTATCTGAGTCTATTTTTGAAACTGAGATTGTGGAAGGTAATCATCTAACCGACATGCCCCGGAACAAAACTGGTTGGGGTCCAACCTGTAACCCTAGATGGAAGTGTGTCAATACTATGCCACAGGTAGAGACAACATATGAGCAAACACTATTCTATTTTGGAGCTCATTTTGTCTTCCCTGCTATCAGGTAAACTCAAAGGAGATGCATTAGCCCTATGGGTAGGAACATCTCAACCTACGCTGGCTACGTAGTCCTTGAATACAAAGATTGCTTCTAGGAATCACACCCTATGACTTTGACAGGTGATTCCCCATTCTTGGGTTCACTCGGTGCTGAATCCTACTCCCAACTGAAAGACACTAAGCTGATTTGCTGAACTGAACTTATTAGCTGAACTAATGTTAGTCGGATTGTTTAGCAGAGATGAACTGAGTTTATGAGAGCGCTGATCTTACTGAGTATTGAGTTCTTGAAATTTCTGAGAAGTACTAAATTATGGAGATTACTGAAGTTATGGAGAACACTAGAATTTCTGAAGTTTTTGATATCACTGAGTACTGAGATTACTCAGATTAACTGAGATTAACTGAGTTACTGAACTTTCCTGAGTTACATGACTGACTGAGTTCTATGGAACATAGATTGACTGAGAGTATCATGAAATCATGACATGGCTCTAGGCACACAACTATATTTTTCAGGTACAAGTACCCCAGGACTCGATGGAAGGAAACTGACACATATGACTGACTTGATCATAAGAGTGAGTCCAAAATTTACAACATCATAAGTAGGTGATTTCATACTTTACATGATGCTCAACTTCTTATACATTGAATGGAATTCAAACAACATGTATATACTTGCATAGCTTCAATATCATGCTCATTCCATATCACAACAGCAACGCATTACAATAACATGAAATTCATGTGAAATCATAGAGCATAGAACGTGGACTTGTTATTTAAGCACTATTGAATCATGGGACATGAATTCTATCTGCCTAGGAATGTTATCAAACACCTTACATGTACCACTTTGGGCATAGTTTTATTCATGAATTCAACAACCCATATCACCCAAAGTTCATAGATTTCAACTAACAGCCATCTTCGTTTCATACAAACCCATAAAGATTCTACCTTGACATCATTCAACACCTAAAAAAGATCAACAATCAAATCAAAACATAACAAGCATGGAATATAGTTTAAAATAGGGTTTTTGGACTTCATGGATGAAAGGAGTCCATGAATGAATACACGCATACCTTAGTTCTTGATTTAGTGAAGTTTGACGGAGAAATTCTTGGAATTTGATGGTAGAATTTGCTTGAACTTAAATCCCCCAATTGAAACCCTAATGTGTTCTTGAGAGGATTTTGATGAAAAAGATTATGTTTTGCGGAAATAATGGCTTAATTATATGTTTGGCAGCTTATATAGGGGTGGGATGATGACCCAAATACCCCTCTTGATGCGTCTTTTAATTTCTGTAAAAAATTCCCGATTCGGGCCCCTGACGTGACGCGGAGACATCGTGTTACCACTTGTTTATGACCTGGAAACTCACCGCAATGCGGTGGAATTGCAGAGAGACACTGGAAATTGACAAACGTCATTTTGTCTTGTGGCGCGATGCGCCACTGACTGAAATGATATTGCTGAAACTTTAAATCGCCACAACTTCTTCACCGGGTGTTCGTTTTAGGCGAATTAGGTATCGACTCAAAGCTTATTCAATTCTATAAAATTTAGAGGGTATAAATCTGACAAAATACCATCTACCAACCAAGTTGTGCTCCTTGAAATATGACCTATGTTAAATCACACATGAAAATTTGGTGGATTCAAAAGTTCTTAGCATGGCTTACTCTAAGTGACTCTTATGAACATATATACTTACAAACATATATGTGATTCCATAATTCCTGTTTGCTCTTGGGATTACTTTGTTCTTGATTTTGGCTGATAATTCAGTTATAGATTTGTTTTTTATTCATTGATTATTGTGATATTGTTTGGATGTCTTCAATTATGAATTCCGTTGTTCATTTCACAACACTGAAAGGCTAAAGCCCTTTTCTAGTGTTGTTGGAAACCTGGAAAATTGATGAAGAACAGGAATTGTTGAGTAGTTCTAAACTAATATTCTTGCATGTATTATGGTTACCTTTAATTTAATAGATTTATTAATGGTTGAAAAGGGTAAGATCCCACCTAGTATATCACTACTTACTTCATAAGCGGAGTATATATTAGGAAAAGATAATCAGAACAGTAATTTGAAGATTAATTATCGATCTAGGCTAATTAGTACAATCTATGTAAGACAGTTATCTATTATCTCAAAACGTAATAGTTAACTACATCTAGGATAAGGGTTAGTAATGAAACATCCCGAGACTCAAAAGGTAAAGGGTGAAATCTATCTATGAGTCCATAAGACAGTAGATGGTACATAACTTATAAAATTCTACATGCAAGATATCGGGTTGGTAAAATAAAGCAGTATAAACTTGCTGAGTTTAGAAGCCAGTGGAACATTGTCCTAGTGGTCGTCTCCAACTGATTACAACCAAAGTTGAGTTTTTTACTTGTTCATGATTACTACCACAAACCCCAATTTACATTCTGCAATGCCTCTTAGTTTCGGCAAACAAGCGAAATAAGTCCACGTATTCCCTTTGGGTTCAACCCCAACCTAAGTTGGTTTACTTTCCGTGATAGTGACCGCTTATCTTCAATTGGAAGTTTAGTTTGGGCATTTGTTAATCACTAGCATATTCAATAATATATAATCAATCAATAAGCTCTGTAGTATAACCTATAATGTATTCACCAATATAGTCATTAAACAAAACCTCTGACATAATTAATATGTACTATCAATCATAGGCCATAACTTGTCAATAGCCTAATTAATTTCTTATCATTATCATAAAAGTAAACTTGTCCTTAGCATGGTCAATATGTAATGCATGGCATAATCCATATCTTATTCATAGCATAATCACTAGTTTAATTTATGGCTTAGTCAATTTAATACATAATGGCTCGTTCAATAGAAAATTTTGTTGCCCAATCAATAGCATACTCAATGGTTCGTCAATAACATAAGCTTAATCCATAAATCAGTTATATCCTAATCGTTAAGCATTACTCTTAATGTCATTCATCATAAACAACAAGTACGAAAGTATCTAAATATCACAAAAATACCCCTTATCCAAGATGTACACAAGCGTATATAAAGGGCTCCAATAACAATAACAATCTTGGCCTAAGGTGGGTCGAAGTGCCCACTTCTAAATTCCTAGAACTATTGATCAAGTAATATCTACCCCGAACTCGGTTAAGGTATCTAAATTCACTTTTATATGTTAAACTAGCCACAACTAGTCCTAGGATAGCAATTCCTCCTAATATAAAACAACTAGATCCATTTCACCTATGATAAGGCAATTTGATTAAGTTTTATCCTAAACCCAAGTGACCAAGCCGATCTTCTCATTAATTGAGTAAGATATTTCCATCATGACAAGAGCCTAGAAGGTCAATTTCACCTAAGATAGGAATAACTAAGCTAATCATGCCAAAAATGATTGTAAAAATAGCCTAAGTGATCCAACTAATCCTAAGTACTTCAATTTATGACATCAACAGTCTCGACCCAATTTCTCAGATCATGATGACACCTACCATAACCAACCAATAGGCAAGCCAGCAAGTCAAAAATGGCTAGTAACTGTCTACGCAATATTATAAGGAAAAGAATATGGAATAAAAGAAATAAAGATCAGTACGTAATAGAATCCCAAAACCTGGTGGTATTAATACAAGAGCTTCTGATGTCACAATAGTAGAAAAGTGAAACAACAATGGAGTTACACTGATACAACTTATCTCTGAATACAATTTAGAGATTATCCTAAAAAAAAAGAGATATAAGTTATACTCCTAATGTTAGGAGCTCACTCTAAGTCTCTGAACCCTGGCTTTATTGCATGATGCACACATCCACGGTGATAACACGTACTATAATCTACAAGATGCAGAAGTGTAGTATGAGTACCAAACAAATGGTACTCAGTAGGTAACTGCCAACTGAGCCCCAAATATAGAGAATATATACAACATATAAACAAAATAGAAACTACACCCAAGAGGCCAGAGCTTATATAACAAGTCAATGATAATAATAAGGGACAACTATCCTATTCAAGTTCAAGAGTCTAACATAACAAGCTAAAGAAAGTATCAAGGTAAACTATCCTATTCCTATCACATTCATCAGATGTCAATACTATATCGCATATTCCAGGCCAATATATAAATGAAGAGCAAAACAAAGATATATAGCAATACAAGGTCAAGAAACTAATATACAATAAGAACAATAGAACAATGGGATATACGGTAGTGTTATAGCTTCATATAGCTAGATACATTTATATACATACACGGAAACATGATGTCATTTCTATGAGTAATCTAGATCATCATATCCTCATTTAAGACATCATCATGAAACTATCAGAATTTAATTCTATCATATTCAGGGTTTCAAATCGTCATGGCTAGACATGAAATAATTATGTATAATAGTGCAATCATAAGATATAAGAGGTCGTAAACATACCTTAAATATTGATATTTGATCAGCGATCATTTATTCATAATCTAGCTATAATAATGATCATAACAATGATAATAAAAATATCAATAACAATAGGAATAACTAGTTGCTACGGACAACCACATACATAACCGAGCCTATGCATACGCCCTCCACCCCTAACATGGAAGGTTCAATCAGCATACAACAATACAAGACATATTCTTCACCCAAATCTATGGATTCCATAACTAGTATCCAATCAATAAAGTCATAAGCAACATACCACATCTTCCTTTATCCCATACCAAAGAGATTTGTATATAAAACATGTATATAAATCTATAAATTGTAATTGTATCCTTTACAATTATACACTTCTCAAATATCCAATCATTATCATAATATGAGCCATACCCCTATAATATATCTAGAATAATCACAACACCACAATCATGGCCTTAGGAACATATCCATATCTTAAACTCATATCAATAATCATATTTATAAGCCGGATCATATCTTTAGTCATCGTATATATAGGAGAAATCTCGCATATAAAAGGTATAATATCAATAAGCATATAATCATCTCTCATATAGGAGGCATCTCAAATCTAGGAGGTATAATATCAACAACTATGTAATTATCTCTGATATAGGAGGCATCTAGAATCTAGGAAGCATAATATCAATATTCAAGTAATCATCTCTCATATAGGAGGCATCGCAAATGTAGGAGGCATAATATAAATAAACATGTAATCATCTCTCATATAGCATATCTTATATCAATGGGTCATACATCATGACTATAAGGAATATTACCTCTTTAGTAAAATAGTCATATCTGAGAGGAATATTGTCTCTGTAGGTCCAAAAATCAAGTCAAAGAGAAAGTAGCATTTCTATAGGCCAAACATCAACTCTAAGAGGAAAGTAGCATCTCTATAGGACAAACATCAAGTCTAAGGGGAAGTAGCATCTCTACAGGCCAAACATTAAGTCTAAGAGGGAGTAGCATCTCTATAGGCCAAACATCAAGTCTAAGAGAAAAGTAGTGTCTCTTTAGTCCAAACATTAAGTCTAAGAGGAAGTAGCATCTCAATAGGACAAACATCAAGTCTAAGAGAAAGTAGCATCTTTTTAGGCGACATAACATATCTAGGAGGAATATCATCTCTAAATGCACAATATCACATACACAAGGAGTATCATAGCCATAGCTCAAAAAGCCTCAATTTGGGGAACATCAATACAAGTTATCAAGTCACAAAGTAACCTTATACTAAGGTTTACTAGCCTCATCTATGTCTAATATCTGGAACTAAACCCACAAGGCTAACAGGAGTCATGGCCTAAGTGGGTCAAACGATCCCACTTCTAAACCTTAATTTCCATAACTAGGCACACCATGCCCCTATCTAGGCTAAGGTATCTAGTTGAATTTCTAGATGTCAAGTAAGCCACATTCAAGCTTATGATAGGAGCTTCAACTAGAAAAAAAGGTACTCGAGTCAACTCTACCCAATTTACAATTTGAAGACAACCACACTAGTCCAACAAGATTAAATCTACAATTCATGCTTCAAATGCTAAAACCACATACCAACTATGGCATTACATCATAACCACAATACAACAAATCTAAACTAGAGAGGGAAGGTAGTAGGGTTAAACAGAGGTATAAATATGCAATCTTATGGGTCTAAATCCCTCATCTAACCTCCACTCATCAAAATAAAGGCAAAGTTATTCTAATGATAATCAAGCCTATCATCCAATTTATATGTGATATATATCACACATCATCTATGAATAAGAGTATATAGATGCCAACCTCGAAGCCAAACCGCAAAACTTCATATCATGCACCATATGTTTATCTTCACTTTACAATCCCCAAAATTCCATCAAACTAACAAAACCATGATTTACTAGTAAATACGAGTTTAATGATACCCATATTGTACTATTGTGATTTGGGTCCAAAAATGACACCAAAACCCCCAAGTGGGTCTCACTTATGGAAATGAGTTTTCGAGGCCAACCCAATGTTCACACATGAACAAGGAATGATAACTCTAGACAAATAGGTGAAAATGAAGTATACTTTGGGATAAAATCAATCCCTAAGCTAAATTGTGGTTTTGGGTCCAAATTAGGAAATTCAAGCATAAATTCAAGTGAGTCTTACCTTAAACTTTAAGATAATTATGATAAAAGATGATAATTGAGCTCCCAAGTCACCATGATAAATTTGTAATTAGCCCACCATATTAGGGTTTCTAGGTCTCAATAGAGGAAGAAATGGCCAATTCTCAGCCAAAATAGCTATTTAAATAGGATCCTTCCCAGGTCCTCAAGAAGGGCGATGCGGTCAACGTAATTGCTATGAACCCATCGTGAGCGTGGTATTTTCTACACTTGGCAATGGATGAAACATAGACTTTGATTTCAAGTTTTTTCCAAGACCTCAAGATGTATTCGAAATCCAATTATTGCAAACAAGATATGTAACCACCCTAAATTCGACATTTTTGTATGCGTTGGCTAAGTCAGATTTTTAAGCCAAGGTCGTTTCACTAAAGTTTTAACCCGGTGGCTATTTGGAACCAGCTAAGACTTATAAACAGAGAATTAGTTCTAAAAAAATAAATGAACTTCCCAGTTGTCGAATTGCCTGTCTAGTGATTCGTAAATGTCTTGAGGTAGCTATGGAGAAGCTCATATCGCAGAAATAAGTGTAGATATGGAAAATTACCTGAAGGATCAGTACAATATCCACTACTAAAAGTACTTTCATCCTTGAAAGTCAACAAATAGAAAGAATATGAAAAGCTCAAAGGGATGAAGTGTTGGACCCGCATGCTCCAAGCATGACTTCCCAAATAGCCTCAGCAAAGAGAAAAATGCTTTAAAGGGATTTTTCCATAGTTATCCCTCTTCCAACCAGCACCCTCATTCTTCTTCCAAATATCCAAAACTCAACTTAACCGCTAACTAGCCTCAAACTAAACCAAGAAGGCTGATGCACACAAATCTTAACCACATAACACTAATACCATCTCTATATCTACATAACTCAACGAAGGCTTATTCAACCCAAAATCAACCCAAGTCATGAGTCATGCCACCAAATCCAAATCGAAATATATGCTCCATTAACCATTTTGCACATGTTATCTACACCAAGCCAGGAGGAAAATCACTTGAGTCTCGCCCACGCAGTCTTATCACAGAGAAGTCAAAGAATTGAAGTTGATCCTCTGAAAGTCCATATTACATTTAAGAGAATAAGCTCATCAGGCATTGTCTGAGCGTACCAATGGAGATACTCAATGAATACAATCCATGCCAATGTTGCAACCAATCCGAATGATAATTAAATAGAAATCTCAAATTCCAAGGTATACCAGCTAATCAATTGATATTCCACTCCAGGATGTCTTATCCACCGGGAATAAATTCATATTGAATATAACTCAAGTATATTACTTCTATCTAGTAAATCATCCAAAATTCCTAAAGGAAACTAAAAACTCTAAGTCAAGACTGAAGTAACCAATACGGGGCCCATGGGCTATTATTTGAACACTTATCAACTATAATCCAACCAATTTTAGGAAGACCGAATAGGAAACCATAGAGTAGGCTCAACCATCCTATAAATGAAACCTGAACAAGGACAAGTCTAAAACAAAAGTTGCACGTAAGCTCTACAACATCAAGCTAACATGTCAATGTCAAGGCTGAATCATTCGGTCTAAAATATCTAAACCAAAACTAAAAATAGGTAGCCATTAATCCTCCAAATCTATCATACTTCTAAATCGCCTTTCAAAGGATTTAAATCCAAAACTAAGCCAATAAGTTTGTATCAATATATCTCAAATTTACTCTAGTATATAAATTTGACACACCCGAGATAAGTCATTCCAAGCCATACCAAGACATATCTAAAAAAAAAATCACCACAGGGTTAATTACTGACTGCTAACACACGCAACCAACTCTATATCAGTTGGATAGCACACAATATAGTCGTAAAATAGAAATCATAAAGAAAGATGAATCACTGGCTAAAAATGCATATAACCTACTCCGTATCTATTAGAGCACATGAACTATCCAAACACACTCAAGGACTTCCAAAGCTTGAAAACCACACCAGGAGTGGCAAAAGCTCTAGCAACTCGAAAAATACAACTTAAGCCAGAAACTAACCAACCCAATACTCCATCTCAGCAAAATATAGCCATTGGTACATGTCATCATAGAGAAATACTCTACTAAACCCTATTAGGCCAACAAACTCTGATATAGGGATATCCCAAATCCACCCCAACATCTCATTATCAAAAAATAAAAATACCAATCTCGAGACCGAGGTCAAAGTTAAAACCACTATAAAAAGAATCAACAACTCGAGATAAGGAACTTCTAATTTGCCAACTCAAAAAGCGGTCATAGGAATGGTCACCTACCTCCAACTCTCTAACTCTACTTAAGGCAAAACCAAATCGTATAAAAGGAGAATCCAATCTCTATATTAACAACATAGGTAAACTATCCCAATGGAATAAACCCAACAAATATAAGAGATGAATCCACGATATCTCAGATTAAACATCACTATAAGGTGATGAACTAGCCATAAATAAAGAATAAAGCTAAAACTTGTCTATCTCACAACATCGCTAGATCCAAAGGTTAGTCAAAACAAAAACTTTAACAACACAGGAGGCAATCCAAGGATATCAAACTCAATAATAGGCAATATAACTAAGTTGTCAACTCTAGTGTCATAACAGAGTCACAAAATGGTCAACCTATCTTTCTATAGCATAATAATCCCCGAATCAATCTAATACAGCTATCAAAGAGGGAACACAATTAACCTCATCACGCTAGGGGAATCAAATCATCACATCAAGCAATATCTACTCAATCAACCAAATAATATCACAAGAAAATGAAAGTCTAACTCGATAACACTAGTCTATACAACCATCCAACAAGAATCAATTACATCAAGTGATAATATCAAGTAATTTCAATAACCTAAAGCAGTTGTAGCAATAGCAACAATAATATCAAAATCAAATTACAGAATAGGCAGTACCAAAATAAACATCAATATCATGTACCACCCAAAGGCCACAATAGGGCTAATGTACTAAGATAAATGGGACTCGAACCCAAACCATACATATAAGGGAACACTATCTCTATAGATATACTCCATCTACTACTAAAAGAAACAAACCATGGAGTGGTAATATAATCATTAGTCTAATAACAGGGCACAAAATGATCAATATCAATTCATGAAAGGATAAAATAATAATGGATATGAAAACTCCAATAGATATAATAAGAGATAAATGCAAGAAATAAAAATACACCAATCATGGTGACATCCGTAATCACATTCCTATCGGGCATAGGGAGAAACAAATCTAAAAGGGACCACCTTAGACCGATCGATTAAATACCAACAAAGGTACCACACATACTATCTTTAACTGAAGACGCCCCAACATCATGATGCTAATTTGAATAAGTAGAATGACTAGAAATCCTAAGTTGGAGGAACTCTTTAGACTAGTAGTTGATCTTTCTACAGTCGAAGCAAACTTTTAAAGCACTAGCATGGCGATAAACAAGCTAATCCCAAATAGACGGCCAACTGACACTGAGAGAAATTCATAAAATTATGTCCATACTTCTGAAATCACAACCTATCTTAGAAGATCAAGGTTAGAAGGGAATACATACTAAATCTAGCTAATCATTTATCTCATACCTGGGGAATACTTTAGACTATTGTCTAGTCATAGAACAATCAAATTAAGATCCTAGAATACTTTGAGATACTGCCCCACATAATACAAAATAGTTTCCATGGCCTAAAAAACCATACCACACTCCCCAAGTATGATGGGGACTCTATCCACAATGCTCATGACGAGTAATATGAGAATTTCTCATAGTATGGAATACTCCTAGCGTAGAGATGATGGGATGCAAGTGAAATTAAACTCTACCAAAGAGATCCTCACTCCTAAAAAATACCAATAGCACTAAATTGATAGCATGACTCTTTTTGCCATTTCCATAAGTCTCAATACTTGTGCTCTCTATAGTCCTCTAATAATCAACACTGTGTAGGAAGGATGATTTGGTTATTATTAAGTGCTTTGATGCTAAATGGAGTGACAATACTGACCCTCTAACACATCCATCTACTAATGTCTAGCTCAAAATAATATAGCATAGGAAAATACCTAGACCATATGACAAATCCAATCTCGTACTCAAAGATGGTAAAGAACCTTGATGAACACTAGTAGACTTAACTCTGGTCTAGGAACTACTCAATTTATTAAACATCGTCTATGGGTAAGAGGGATCTACAACATGACTAAAACTCCAAATACTCAACCTCAAAGGCTGAAGTAGTCATAAACTCAACTAGAGCCTAAGCTGGTCTAAATAATTTTTTATTGCCGCTAAAGATTTTAAATATCCATCTCTAACTCTCTTATCTGATGCTATGCTAAAACTCTACAAATACGTACTGAATCTCATTTGCATCTATCGATAAGGTTGCATCAACCTTTGGCGATAGAATAGTATCAAAGAATGTGTTCGACGTTTATAAGAATATGGAAACACGATAAGAAGTCAAGAAGAAAATTTTCTAAAATATCACTATATCCTTTCGAAGATAGGTTACGTATGTCTCTGCATCAATCTATAAGACTCTACTAGTTCTTAGCACTTGTACTAATAAATTGATGAAACCAAGGCTCTAAAACTAATTTGTCATGATCCAAATTATTAGGTCATGATGGAGCCTACCATAACCCTCATGTAGGCAAGCTAACAAATACTCTAGAATGGTTAGTAACGGACTACTCAATATTATAAGGCAAATAAAATTGAATAAGTGAATTAAAGATCATTACATAATAGAATCCCAAAATAGTGTAGTATTAGAACACGAGATTATAATGTCACAAGTGGACAAAAGTGAAACATCAATAGATTTACACTGATACAACTTATCTATTAATACAGTATAGAGATTAGATTAATACAAAAGAGTGAGATAATTAATACTCCAAACATTAGGATCTCACTCTAAGTCTCTGAACCCTGGCTACCCTGCACGATGTACACATCCACGATGATAAATTATAATATGATCTGTAGGCTGCAGAAGTGTAATATGAATACTAAAAAAATGGTACTCAGTAGGAAATTGCCAACTGAGCTCCAAAGATAGAGCAGATATATACAACTATAAATGGAATGGAAACTACAATGAAGATTCCAGAGCATATATAACAAGTTATTGAGAATAATAAGGGACAACTATCCTGTTCAGGGTTAAGATTCTAACATAACAATACTAAGGAAGTATCAACGTGGACTATCCTATTCTTACCACATTTATCAAATGTTAATATTATACCATATATCCCAGGACAATATATGGATGGAGAGCAAAAGAAAGAAATATAGCAATATACAAGGTCAAGAAATAAATATACAATATGAACAAGCAAAGAAAGGGATATACGGTAGTTCCATATCTTCATATAGCTAGATACATATATATATACATACACATAAACATAAGGTCATCTGAAAGAGTAATCTAGATTATCATATCCTTATTTAGGACCTCATCATAATACTTTCAGGATTTAATAATATCATCCTCATAGTTTCTAATCCTCATGGATAAACAAGAAATAATTGTGCATATGAAACACCTAGGTTTTTGGACCCTTAGAAAATTTCCTTTGTTAAATCTTTTGGACTAGGTATGACTCTAGGGTACTAGTTGTACCCTTGTATATGACTTAGTGACCCCCTCTTATATATAAGATAGTGTGGTAGGGGTTACACACTGTCTAAGATATGACATATCCTCCCTATGGTCCCATATTAGGGTATGAGTCTCACACTAACTCATCGTATAAAGTGTTAAGCTTAATCTAAATGTAACTATCTTAGGTATGATTTGGGGATACAATTAAGGGTACCATCCATACCCTTGGGTATGAGTTATGAGTGTGTTGCCATACCTTTGTTAGTGTAGGGGTCCTTGGTGAAGCCATTATCAAGATTTAGGATACCACTCGTACACTAGGGTACGGTTGAGCTAGGTGAGTATTACCAACCTGGGAAGTCACTTTTCAACCTTTAAGTCAAGGGCTCTATGTATATTTCCCACCCTAAAAACCTTACGTACCCTCACTATATAATGTATTGTGTCCTCCTAAACACTTATTTTGCAAGATCTATTTTTTCCTTATCCTTGAGTTACATGCTAGAGCTCAAACTTCGAATGCTATGTCCCCACATGACATAGGGGACAAAGTTTTTTCTTCTTTTCCTGCACAGTGACTAGATGATCGTAGCGGTTCGTGTTTTGACTTTGAAGTGGTGAGATTCCTACTTCAGAAGGATATATTTCATAGTCTCTTTTAACGTAGACTTATTTATTCTTGGTCTGGCTATTGTCGGGGACATGTCCCAACATATATATATATATACTTTGGATTTGTGTAGAGGCATTATGTACGACTGTGGACTTAAGTATGTTGGTAGTATGTTGATATAAATAAAATATTTAGGCATTTTCTAAGTTTGATATTAGTTTTGTTTCTGCAATCTTGATTTATGGTTGGAATTAATCTGACACATATGGATTGGGGTGTGTAATACCTCGAGATCCTATCCCGAGATGTCACACGGTGCTTTTGAACTCGAAGGACCTTAAGATAACCCTTTACTGATATGTATACCTGTACACTGCATAATATCTAGAATAAATGCAAAAACTAGCCATAAGGTTCAACACATCTATAAATACTCAAAATATAAAACTGAATACTATACAATACATCCGTCTAAAAAGCGTCTAATCTGACTGAACTGTGGAGTTGATGGGATAGGTCCCCAAGTAACTCCATCAACTGAAAGTAAATAAAATTTTGATTACAATAATAGAAAACTGAAACTCATCCTCAAAAAAAGAGGACTCACTGCTACTACTACTGACTGGGATTGATCTGCTAATGATACTCTGGGTCCTGTGCCTCTAACCTATGATGTCAAATGAGACACCATAGGATAAATGCGGCAGTACAAAATATATCGAGTATGTAGATAAGGTAAGGCTAAATGCAAGGGCTCATGCATGCAAAATATGTATAACCTAAATGATCATGAGAATACTGAATGAAAACAAACACACATACAAGAATGCATAAATCATACTCATAATCATCACAACTCTAGAGACTTGACCTTGGATACCGCTTTACTGTGCCTTAAACTCACTACCATCACTGAGATATTGAACCACTAACTCATCTTCTACGGATAACTGAGGATCTGAGTATACTTATATCAAAAGCTGAGTTTTGAGCTTACCACTTTCAACCGACAGAATTAGAGTTTCAACTTTTCTAACAGATAACTTTTGAAGCTTTATCAATAATAAGAAAATAGGATTATATCCGAATCTAACAACAAGAATACTCAACAAATTCTGAGAAGGAGAATAAGCCTCTCTGATGGGAAATCTTTAAATATAATAGTAAGCATATGTATATGAGGCCAAGCCTATCTGATGGGATGGTCCATGAATCAATATAACTATTTGAGTTCCTTACTGAGATAGACGACTATACCACACGGTCTTGAGTTTTGGAGATTGATACTAAAAATGTAACTACGGGAAGCAGTCACTTAACCTACATGCCCCAACCTACCATAGGTGGGGTCCAACCTGTAACCCCAGCTGGAAAAGCGTCAATATCGTACCATAGGTAAAGACTCACTCTCGGGTCAAGCCTCTCTGATGGGATGACCCTCGCAGGAAGTCCACCTGAGGCAATATAATAGGCAACCTCTCTGAAGGTGACAACCTCTACTGATTGGGACTCCTATATGCTACGCTAGCTACGTAGTTCTGGAGTTCACAAATTTCTACTAATGACTCCAGCCTCTCTCTCTGATGGGAGGAATCACTATCCCTTCCCTCGCTCAGTGCTAGGTTCTACTCCAAACTGAAAGACTCTTACTGAATCCTTAGAATGAACATAATAAAGCTGAATCTGTTTACATAATCATGTTTCTTAAATGATCTGGCTGAAATACGCTGAGATCACTTAGTTCCGTATCTGACAGAAATAATATTGAGTCACTGTATTTGACTAATGATACATAGCTTGATTAGATTATTAGAATTATTTCTGAGATTAGAATTGAATCACTTGAGTTCCATTAGGACTGGGCTGAGTACAAGTCTGAGGCTAGATTACTAGTGATACAGAGATTACAGAGATAACTGAGATTACTGAGCTTTATTAAGATTTGTACTTGTCTAAGGTTATAGAGTTCTATAGTTCACTAAGTTCTAAAAATCATGGCTCAATTGGAATTATCGAGAAACTAACACAGGCTCTAGACAATAGCTCTATTTTTTGGATATAAATACCCCAGGATGCGATAACATAGAAGTAAAGCATTATCATTTATTCAAGAATCACAAGAATTCATGCATAATTACCATCATTCAGGCATATTCACAAGAAACTCAGAAATTATGCCATATATTAAATTTCAGAATCATTAGAACATCACCTCAAGCCTCTAAGGATTCACAAACGTCTAGTCGTCACAACTACTAAGGGTTCACTCTAAGTGTTTCAGAATCATAACATACTTTCCCCCTCACAAACCTTACGACATCGCATCTATCATCTAGGAAATATAAACCTATATTCACCATCATGATTACCAAAGGATCACTTCCAACATTTAGGGGATCATCAATATCAATTCATTATCACAAACTACCTTAAGGAAGACATGCTATTAAATTATACCCCATTCATAGAAGTTTTGCATCAAGTGCTTCACACCTATATCGGTATCGACATATATCTAGATATCACGAGATTTTGGGAAAACTTCACACTATCATGTGATTACTCTCTTTTTAACCACATAGCATGTATCAAAAATTAAAATATATAAAATAGCACTCACTTTGGAGATTTACCGCTATTTCATCTCAACTTACTCACTACGGTCTTTTGACAACCACTAGACATGTCCAATTCTACACCTACTCGGGGATTCCATATTATTGTTATGGCTCATTCCACTCACTAAAGAATTTTATCAAACACTAGGTGTGCATGGACTAGCCCACAACTTTGGGTTTCCCCTTTAAGATACTACAATGCCCTTCTGTGCTTCACATCAGCCTTTCATCCAACCTATGGGGTGCATAGTGTTTGTGCATGGACTAGCCCACAACTTTGGGTTTCCCCTTTAAGATACTACAATGCCCCTCTGTGCTTTACCTCAGCCTTTCATCCATCTTATTGGGTGCATACTCCGCTTATTCAACTATTTCTACACCTAATATCATGAACACCTCACATAGACACCAACTTCAAAAGGGCTCATCACAACATTTCATAAATTCCACATACTAGGGTCAAATACCATAAACCTTGCAAACAATCAAGAATCCAGACTCAATAACATAAGTAAAATCAACTTCAACTCATACAAATCATGAAATATCACAAAACATAAAATCCTAAAGTGTAAAAAATGGTACTTGAGCTTCTTGGATGAAAGGGATCCAAGAATCAACATCTACATACCTGGGAATTTCTTTTATTGAAGGCTCTTGAAAGGAGTTCTTGATTTCTCTAGATCCTTCTTGATCTCTCTTGAATTTTATGAAAGGAGAAAAGAGTTTTTGATTTTTGAAACCCTAATTTTTGGGTGGAAGAGAGAAAAATGAAGTTGAAGGCCCTTGGCCCGGTATTTATATAGATGGGGGAGGATGTGGAAAAGACCAACATGCCCCTTTAAAATTTTTCTAGAAAATTTCAATCGGGGTCTGTGACAGTCGACCTGATGGTCTGTCAGAGGGACTGACGGTCGACCAAGTCATCCATAATTCAAGTAACAAAATGAGGATGTTTTGCCTCGAAGTGACGGTCGAAATGATGGTTCGTTAGAAATCTGATGGTCCACCAGATCATCTGTCACTCGGGGTCCAGGAATAGGATATTCTGCCTCAGTCTGATGGGCCCTTTGATGGTCCGTCAACTTTCTGATGGTCTGTCAACTTTCTGATGGTCCACCATTTTGGCCATCACATGCTGAACTAAAAAGAAAGCCACTTCCTTTGTCTAACAAGACACTTGAAGATCCACCAAGGACTTGGCGGTCCATCATATCACTCTTCAAACTTACGATTCCAACAACGCTTACTAAAATGGCCATAACTTCTTCGTCCGATGTCAGATTTTGATGTAATTGGTATCGATGGGAAGCTTGCTAAATTCTCTACATGACTAAAAGTAGAAATTAGTAAAATTACACATGATTCAAAGTGTTTTATACTTGGAAAGATACTTCTAAAACTTTTTGACTCAGATTTTTCGCTTTACTAGATACGCTCTAAGGCTCAAACTAAAAGAGAACTTTGTGGGGTATTATAAGGTGATGGTTAGGTTTGGTTAATAGGGAAATCTCTGGTCCTTGTTGGGATTGAGATGCCCATATGACATGGACTAGTCTCAGGTCCTGTCGGCATAATAGTGCAATAATAAGATAGAAGAGGTCATAAACATAACTCAAATCTCAGTACGAGATTATCTATCATAAGCAAGCCATAATAATGATCATAGAAATGATAATAATAATATCAATAACAGTTGAATAAGCAGCTACTCTAAACAAACATATACCTAACCAAGCCTATGTGTAACCCCACTGCCACAGACTCAGAATGTTCAATTAGCAAACAATAATACAAGGCATATTCTTCACCCATATCAATGCAACTGTCCCATACCAAATGATAGACACAGGTGCATACTGGTGATTGGCGATGTGCATGAAGGAATGAATGCAAGGTATATAATCAATATCAAAACTCATCAAAAATTTAATTATTATGACCAACATCATCGCAATAAACTCCAGCCTTGTCGGGTATCAATATCTCATCAATATATCCTCTGGCCTTGCTGAGTATTAAATCTCATTACAGAAACCTCTAGCCTTTCTAGGTATCATTATCATCACAATAGTATCCTCTAGACTTGTCGGGTATTAGTATAATTATAATATTATGCTCCAGTATTGCTAGGTATCAGTATTATCAAAATAGTATCCTTCGGCCTTGATGGGTATGAGTATCATCACAATTACCATTATGGAATAACATATAATAATATACTCATGAACATAATCATATCACCATAAAGTATCAATCTAGTCAATACTTCCCAAGTACTTGTTATTAGCTAATCAACACTATTTATAAAGAAACCACTAGTTCGCTAGTCATCACATGACCTCTAGTTATTTGTCTAAACATTATCCATGTTCAATAGATAGCAACAAACCATTAATTATTAGATATCCAACATCTAACATCTAGCCAAGGTTCATCATAGACCCTAATAACCAGTTATCTCCTATTCTATTTTATAAAGTAATCATCATATATCCGTTAACCATTATTAACACATAACTACTCATTATCTAACCATCTTTATTAACTGACATCATTAATTAACTAACCATCGTTATCCAACTAATCCTTGTTTAACTATTCAATAATCAACCATTTAGAAACTTTTTATTTTTATTAACTAACCACATCTTATTACTAATATCACTTATTATATAGCCTCGTTAATACACAGCTCATCCTTTATGGACCAATTGATATCATAAACTTGGTCATCAATATCAATTAATCTTCACCTATGCTACATCTGACTATACCATAAGCCATATATCAACCATCGATAGCTACCATAATTTAACTAAGCAACACTCATTAACTAATATGTTTGATTCTTAGCCACCAAATTCTATAGTCTCCTAATAGACAACTAACTAACACATATCTTAACCTTTAATTAGGCAGAACAATCATAAGGCCATATTTCATCTAGAATCATATAAGTTACTGATATAATAATCATGAATATACTAAATCTATGCATGCCATCACCATTATGTAATTAATAAGGTCGTACGCAACATACTGCATCTTTCTCCATCCTATACCGGAGAGATGTGTATATAAAACATGAATATTAATACATAGACTATAATTGTATCCTATATAATGACACAGTTCTTGGATATCCAATCATTATCATAAAACGGCCCTTGCCCACTAATATATCCGGAATAAACACAATATCGTAATTATGGCCTTGGGACCATATATTTATCCAAAACTTATATTAATCATATTTATAAGTCATAGCATATCGCTAGTCATCTCACATAGAGGAGGCATCTCACATATAGGATGCATAATATCAATAAGCACTTAATCATCTCTCATATCGAAGGCATCTCAAATCTAGGAGTCATAATATCTACAAGCATGTAATCATCTCTCATATAAGAGGCATATCACATCTAGGAGGCATGATATCAATAAGCATGTAATCATCTCTCATATAGAAGGCATCTCACATCTTGGAGGCATAATATCAATAAGCATGTGATCATCTCTCATATAGGATATATTATATAAATAGGTCATACATCATGACTTTGAAGAATATCGTCTCTATAGGTCCAACAATCAAGTCAAAGAAGAAGTAGCATCCCTATAGGCCAAACATGAAGTCTAAGAGGAAAGTAGCATCTCTATAGGCCAAACATCAAGTATAAGTAGAAAGTAGCATCTCTATAAGCCAAACATTAAGTCAAAGAGGAAGAAACATCTTTATAGGCAAAATATCAAGTCTAAGAGGCAGTAACATCTCTATAGGCCAAACATCAAGTCTAAGAGGAAGTATCATCTCTATAGGCTAGACATTAAGTCTAAGATAAAAGTAGTGTTTATATAGGTGAAACATCAAACCTAAGAGGAAGTAGCATCTATGTAGGCCAAACATCAAATATAAGAGGAAGTAGCATCTCTATAGGCCACATAATGTATCTAGGAGGAATATCATCTCTAATGCCCAATATCAGTTCCACAAGGAGTATTATAGCCATAGCTCAAAAAGACACAATTTAGGGAACATTAATCAAACTAATTAAGTCATAATGTAAATTTATACTGAGGTTTACTAGACTCAACTATGTCAAACATCTGCAACTAAGCCCAAAAGGTGATCATGAGTCTTGTCCAATGTGAGCCGAACGATCCTACTTCTAAACCTCAATTTCCATAACAAGGCACACCATGTTGCAAACTAGGCTAAGATTTATAGTTTAGTTTCTTGATGTCAAGTAAGCCACATTCAAGCTTAGGATAGGAGCTTCAACTATAAACAAGGATACTCAAGTCAACTCTACCGAAGTTATGGTTTCAAGACTACCACACTAGTCCAATAAGGTTAAATCTACAATTCATGTTTCAAATTCTAAAAGCACATCCCAAACATAGAATTACATCATAACCATGCTATAACTAATCTATACTAGACAGGAAAGATAATACGGTCGAAAGGGTGTATAAATATGCCATCTTATGGGTCTAAAACCCTCATCTAATCTCCAAACATTACAATTAAGGCTAAGTTATTCGACTCATAATCAATCCTAACATCTAATTCATCTGCGATATACATCACATTTCATTGATGAGGAAGAGTAGACAAATTCTGACCTCAAAGGCAAGCGACAAACCTCAAATCATGCACCATATTCTTGTCTAAACTTCAAAATCACCAAAATGCCATCACTCTAACAAAACCATGATCTACTCATCAATATGAGTCTAATGATATGCATATTATACTATTTTTCTTTGGGTCCAAAAATGACATCAAAACCCCCAAGTGGGTCCCACTTATGAAAAATGAGCTTTTGAGGCCAACGTAATGTTCACACATGAACAAGTAACCATAACGCTTAAGAAATAGGTAAAAATTAAGTATACTCTGGGATAAAATCACACCCTAAGGTACATTGGTGTTTTGGGTCCAAATTAGGAAATTCTTGAATGAATTCAAGAGATTCTAACCTTAAACATGAAGATAAGCGTGATAAAAGATGACAATCTAGCTTCTAAGTCACCGGCCATGATCCATTTGTGATTAGAACACTATATTAGGGTTTATAGGTATTAATGGAAGAGGAAAATAGGCAATTCTTGCCCAAAATAGCTATTTAAAAGACTATTAATAGGCCCTCCGGAAGGGAGATCATGAACCCTTGCATGTCGCGAATACGGTCATCACGATTGTTGTATTACTGCACTTGGTGATAATTGAAACATGGAATTTAATTCCAAGTTTCATCCAACGCCTAAAGATTTATTTAGAATAAAATTTTTGTAAATGGGATATGTAACCACCCTAAATTCGACATTCCAGACGCGTTGGAGATGTTAGATTTCAGCTTGATATCATTTTACTTAAGTTTTTGCTCATCCGCAATTTGGAACCAGTGAAGACTTATAAATAGAAAATTTGTTATAAGAACCATATGAATTGCCTAGTGACCAAATCGTCGGTCCCAGCTGGTCATAAATAACTTGGGACAGCTATGGAGATGATCAAACAATGGATATAAGAGTAAATGGAAAATAACATGAAGGATCATCACATAAAAACCTAAAACCCATCCTAAATCTAACACAATATCATAATCATACTATGAATTAGCTCAATACAACAAGGGGTAAAACGTAGCCCACCTGGATGCCGAAGAAAGTTCACAACATCCGCTAAATCACCGCATATCCCTTTTTGAGAAGCTTTCGTAAGATGCCCAACAATCAAAATCATATCTACTCATCAATAATAGAACATTGATAGCCATATTTCACTATTGTGCTTTGGGTCCAAAACTCACTACAAAGACCCATGTGGATCCCATTCACAAAAATTGCATTTCTGAAACCATCCTAACCTTCTCACATACTCAAGGAATAATACCCTCAAAGATGGGTAATATCCAAGATAAATTTGGGATAAAATATAGAACTTATGTTTTAGGGTGTTTGAATAAGAAATAAAGAAAATCTACCAAGTAAAGGGTGAATTCTTACTTCAAATCGGAAGTAAGATCAAAAAAATAAGCGTTAATCAAGCTTCCCATATTACCCACAAGCTTAAATCCCACTTAAACTCACTATTTAGGGATTAACTTCTTAAGAAATAGATGAAAAATGGGTAAATATGAAATAAAGGGTCTATTTATGCCCAGCCCAGGCCCTCGAGTTCCGATATCATAACCTGAGATATCTCTATCTTGATACCTTTCTACTGCCACACGTGTCTTGATCACAACCATCAATAAAAATTATGGTACCTAGACTTACTCTGGTGAGTTGCAATCGTTATCTAATGAGCTGTTATCATGGTGTATCAGAAGCCTAATACATCAAAAAAATTTCCAATGCCCAGAATAGACTTTAACTTGGTACTCATGATTTGTTTGAAACCCCGTATATTCAAACAAACTATGTAACCATATCAAATTTGACATTGTAGACTCAATGCCACTATCAAAATTTCCATTAGAGGTTTTTTTTTAAAAATATGGGCTCCACACCTATATTTTATTTGCTTAACTTTTCAACCAATAGGTCAAAACAAGCTTGGGTACATCGAGAACCAAACCAAAGGTTCTTCTAGATTGAAATAGATATTTTAGAGTGATAGAAATATCAGAATTTGTATTCGAGGTTATTTAACTAAAGTTTTTGCCAGGTGTCTATTTGGAACCAACAAAGACTTTAAAATAGGAAATGTCTCTACAAAACAAACAAACTTAGTTCCAGCAAGTCATAAATGACTTGGGGCAACTAATGGAGAAGCTCTAACGACAAAGAAAATGACCTGAAGGGTCATTATAATATCTGCTACTAAAGTAACTATCGTTAACCAAAATTAAGGATTACGACATACTTAAAGTCTTGAATAGGTGAGGGTACTAGTTTCCCATATCACTTTCAATCTCTAAAGTAGCCTCCTCTATAAAGTGGTGCCTCTACGAACCTTAAGCTACAAGAATCTCCCTAGTGCTTAGCCCCCTAACATCACTAGCCAAAATAAGTATAGGCTCCACTACAAAGGTCAATCACTCATCTAGATGGACTGAGTCCCATATAAGAACATGAGATGGATCAAGAATATATTGCCACAACATTGAAACAAGGAAAACTGGATGGACAGCAAGAAAATTTAGAGGTAAAGCTAACTCATAAACTACTTCACCAACTGTGTGAAGAATCTTGAAATGTCCAATATACTAGGGAAAAGCTTTCACTTCTTCCCAAACCTCATCACACCCTTCATGGGTGATAACCAGAAGAATACTCGATCAGGAATGCCAAATATCAAGGCACAGAGTGTATGGGCTGCATAGGCCTTTTACCTACTCTAAGTTGCTCTCAATATACCCTTAATCACTTTGAATATGTCAAATAAATCTTGAATAAAATTAGTACAATAGGGATAAATCATGAAAGTATCAAACTATCCAATCGGAGAATGATATCTTATACCATACAAAGCCTCAAAAGGCACCACCTGAATACTCGAATGATAATTTTTATTATTAGCAAACTCTGCCAAGGCTAAGTAATCCTCCCACTATCCTCCAAAATCTATAATATAGTCTCAAATAATATCCTCAAGCACCTGAGTATCCTACTTGAACATTCTATCGATCTATAAATGAAAGGCGGTACGAGATCCACCTGGGTACCTAACTCCTTCTAAAAAGATCTCCAAATGCTAGAAGTGAACATGAAACCTTAGTTCAAAATAATATATATGGGCATACCATGCAAATAGACTACCTCACGCACACAGATGTAGGCTAACCTCTCAGCTCTGAAGGACATCAAAATAGGAAGAAAATATGTAAAGTTGGTCAATCGATCCGCGTTGACCCAAATACTTTCAGAACCATGAGATGTATGTGGTAAACCACTAACAAAATCCATGGTAATCTGCTCCCATTTCCACTTAGGAATGGACTATCTCTGAATTAAACCACCTGGCCGTTGATGCTCGGCCTTTACCTTTTGACAACAAAGGAAATGAGCTATACAATTTGCCACATCACTCTTTATTGCACTATACCAATAATGTTGTCTTTAATCACTATGCATCTTACTTGTGCCCAGATGAATGGAATATCTAAAGCGGTGAGCCTCATGCAAAATCAACTGAATCTAGTTATTAATTTTTAGAACACAAATGTGCCCAAGAAATTTAAAAACAATCTCAGAATCTATGATGATCCTCCTGGATTCACCATCCAATACCTGATCATGAAAGAAGAAAACTAAACTATCCTAAAATTGATGATATCAAGGAGAAGGCCTCGCCTCAATAAAGGAAAATATAGGAAATAAAGGCCTCACCTAAACACTAGCAAGAATTATCCTAGGGTCTAAAATATTAAGGAAAACCATCAAGTTGGTTAAGGACTTAATATATTGTGCCAATAGCCTCTGTGAAACTGAAATACAAGCTAAGCTACCTGAAATATCCTAGGTTTTGATCGGTAGAAAATTACCTAGAAATCCTTTCTTGGACCTAATACTACTCATGGGTACAAGTCGTATGCTGGGGTATGAGTCCTATTTTCCTGTCATATGTTGACTAGTGTTAGTTAGTGGGATGGTATTTTTCACTGGAATAGGTATGACTTAGAAGTGTTATTCATAGGGTTTGGTGCAAATTGTATCAGGGACTTGTATGATGGTCAGTGTTTAATCCTTCGAGTATTTTATTCTATCAGGGATATGGGTTATGGGTATAGATCATATTCTATGGTTACAAATTAGGAGGATGAGTCTTATAATGGACACTATTTGATCCAAGGGTTGAGCCTTAGATATGAGTGGTAGATATCTATCGTATAGGAGGGGATGACTCGAATTGGTTAATTGTATACCTTTGATAGGTTTTTAAGAAATTTAAGTGGGGGTATCCTTGACATTCCCCTACTTTCCCTAATTAGTACCCACTACTTCTAATATACTTAGGAGTTATTTACCCTTTTATTCTATTCCTTAACACTTTGAAAATATTCCAAAACCCTCCATAGTTCTCTCAAGAGCTTTTGGGGAAAGAATTCTAGGGTTTCATCTTATGGATTGCTTTAGGTCATATTTTGGTAATTTCTTTCCATCAGTTCTTCAGTATAAGGCATGATTCTCTTCCCTCAAATGCATAGTTTATATGATTGGTTTTATGGTTTAACTATTTCATGAATTTGATTTTTCACTATAATTAGGGGTTTTATATTAAATGCAAGATTATGGTTTTCCTATGGTTTTAATTATTCTTGAATATACATTAATGATGGTTTTGGACAATTGGATTGCATTATTATGGTTAAATAGTCTTTGGAATTAGTTTTGGTTATATTATGCCCCCAAGGTTTTTGATAAATCATTGCATTGACTTCTTTTTATGGAACTCTTTCATATTACAAACTGGACAAAGGATTTATGCATGGCTTAAATAGTTTTTAAAGGATAAAGGATAAATGTTTATGCTTGTAGATAACAAAAAAGTCTTCCAAGTAGATTAAATATGGTATATGGAAGAGCACTTATGATCCCCTTAACCTAAATGGTTTGTCTATGGGTATTACTTGCATGTAAGAGGTGGTATGATGATACCACCAATATTGTCCTTGTTTAATAAATGGTAAATATATTATTTGGACATTGGTTTTATTGGAAATTAATGGCAAGGTGAGTATCTAAGCCATGGAAGGTGGCGGTCTCGGGGGACCAAAACTGAAAACTCATGTTTACTAATATGAGGGGTCTTGATGACCATGTGTGTGTGTCATATTTTATATTAGGGGATGTACTAGTAATCCCATTAGATATTCCTTAGTCATGTGGCTATACCCAATAGGGCCCTTTCAGCAAAGGGAGCTGAACTCATATGGCCTGTGGGTGGTTAAGAAGGTAAAGCTAGAAAACCCAGGTAAAGGTTTTAAGTGCATGCTAAACTTGGTCCCTTTTCCTAGAACTTATATTTGTATGGTTGTGTGCATTATGGATGGTTTTACATGGTTTTATAACTTGTATTATTTTATCCATATCTTGAGATTCATGTTAATGGTCAATCGCTCAGCCCATCTACTGGTAGTTATATGCCCACACTATGCAGGAACCAACTATTCTACACCTCCTATTTATCATACAGATCCGGTATTAGTATTTAGATTAATGTGGTGAGTTTCCATCTTTCTAGAAGACTTCATTTTATATTATGGATTTCTTTAGACACTTCTCTTTTATTTTGGATATTGGTTTTAGCTATGGTTAGGGTAATATCCTAACTGGATTTATTTATTCTTTTGGATAGAGGCATTTTGGTACTTCTATGGGTTGGTATGGGTGGGATCAGTATTACTGTCAGCTTTGGCATTTGAATAGGCTGGGAGGATGTTATCATTAGACATGATTTCTCACTATTCCATCATATAAAATTTTAGGATTGATTTTCGTATTATGTTTTGGTATTCCCGTTGGTTTATGGACTATGGTTTGGTTTTTCATGGTTGGGCAGATGGTGCAGTATAGTTGGACTCAGTTGGGTTGGTCACGGTTGTGACCCTATCCCAGAGTCTTAACGAGAACAATAATACTATCATGTTATTGTTTCAAAATTTAGCCTTTCTAAGGCTGGACATAGATGGTTGGGTTGGGTAATAGAGGGTGGTCCCTGGTCTTGGTTGGACTAGGGATGCCCATTATGACAAGGCTTAGGGATGGGTCATATGAAGTTGGTATTAGAGCCTATGTTCATGTTCAACTGGGAAGTCCATAAAGCTATGTTGTGTAAAGTACCTTTTAGTAGTGTGAAGTGCGCCACACTCATAACAAAGAGGTTGTAAGATATTTAGAAATGTTTCACTTTTTTGGTATTCTATCTTCAAGCATGAGTTCTCAATCCTAGAATCTCCTCTAATCCTTGTTTGTTCATCTTTTAGATCGTGCCTCTTAGATTTAGAACACAAGAAAATTCTTTTATCCCATCTGGGGATAAAGTTGAAGGGGTACGTCTTACATCTGGAGTACATCTTCATTCTTATGGTACTATTCCTAATGGTGATGGAGTTCTTTCTATTTTGTCTAGTTCTCCCCAAGTCCCTCTGGGCAACGTAATGAATGTAGAATTTTGTCAGTCTATTCATGTCATTGCCTAATTAATTGCTGCTCAGGGTGAGCAGGCTGCGATTGGTTCTTTTTCTGCAGAGTCCACAAGGGTTAGTTAATTTATAAAGATAGGTCCTTTAACTTTTACTGGGGTTAAGGTGGAGAAGGATCCATAAGGATTCTTAAATTAGATGGAAAAAGTCTTTTAGGTGATGTAGGCTACTAATGTTGAGAGGGTTAACTTTGTAGCTTATCATCTCAAGAATGTTGCTTATTAGTGGTATGAGAAATAGAATAGGGATAGAGGTGATATGGAAGAGAAAGGGTTGTGGGATTCCTTTTTAATGCCTTTTTAGATCAGTTCGCTCCTCAAGAGTTAAGAGAAAAAAAGATGTTGGAGTTTAAGAATCTTAGGTTGGGGAGGATATCTTTAAAGAAATATGTTTTAAAGTTTCCTCAGCTATCAAGGTATGCTTCTGATTAGGTGACTGATATGAGGTTGAGAATGACGAAGTTCACTTCTAGATTGAATAGTGTTTGGTCTGGAGAGCAATATTGCCTTGCTGATTAAAGGTATGGACATCTCGAGGTTGACTGTTCATATGTAGAAGGTTGAGGATAAGAAAATGAGATAGATGAAGTTCGGGGATAAGTAAGGAAAGATGAATAGGTTTTTTGATTTGGGAGGTGCTCAGTCTCTAGTTATTAAGGATGGTGAAAAGTGGTAGAAAATAAATATGGGTTGTGGTTCAGGCTCCTTTTCTACTAGTTCTCTTTATCAGTCAGAAGAAAAGCGTAATCAAGGTGGTGATAATTCTCCAGAACATGTTGCCCAATCTTAGGCGAGTAGAGGTTGGTCAGTATTTTTGTGTCCGCTTTGTCGATTTTGTGGTCGTCCTCATTGAGATTATTGTGCGAAGGAAATGGACAAGTGTTTCAAGTATGGCCAGGTAGACCATCGGCTAAGGGATTTTTCGGTCGATAAGGTTGCTATAGGGGAGAATAAGATTCCTATGGCCACATCTTCTGCTTATACACCTGGTGGGGTGGCATCTGCTTCTTTTGCTGCTCCTAGTTTTAGTGTTGGTTTAAACAGGTTGTATGTTTTAGCATCTTGATAGGAATCTAATGCATCACCTGATATAATTACTGGTATGTTACAACTTTTCTTTCGTGATATATATTTATTGCTTGATTCGAGTTCCACTCTTTCTTATGTGACTCAATTTGAGGCTGTGTGTTTTGCTTTTAATCTAGAAGTTATCTCAGATCCTTTTTCTATTTCTACCCCAGTAGGTGCATTAGTTATTGCTAAGAGAATCTACAGGGGTGTGTGGTATCTATTGGTAGCAAGCAGACCTTGGTGGATATGTTTAAGTTGGATATGGTAGATTTTGATATAAGTCTAGGTATAGCTTGGTTCAATTCTTGTTATGCGCCTGGAGATTGTTAAGCCTATAGAAGGTAGTTCCTTAGATCCTAGGGGGTGGTTTATTTCTTATCTTAGAGCTTGGAGGCTAATCTCGAAGTGGTTTCTTTATCACTTAGTCTAGGTTAAAGATTCTAACTGGAAAGGTCCTTCTTTGTCTTCAGTCCTTGTGGTTAATAAGTTTCCACAGGTCTTTCCAACTGATCTTCCTGGTGTTCTTCCAGATAAGGAAATAAAGTTTTGTATGGATTTGCTTTTGTACAATCTTCCAATTTCTATTCCTTCATATAGAATCGCTTCGGATGAGTTAAGGGAACTCAAGGAGGAACTTAAAGATCTTCTAGATAAGGGGTTTATTCATCCTAGTATTTCTCAATGGGGTGCATCAGTGTTGTTTGTGTGAAAGAAGGATGGTTCCCTTTAGATATGCATTAACTACTGGCAGTTGAATAAGGTGACGGTTAAGAACAAATATCCTCTTCCCCGAATAGATGAATTGTTTGACCAGTTACAGGTGCAAAGTTCTTCTCTAAGATAGATCTTCAATTTGGGTACCATTAACTTAAGATTAGGGAGGTGGATATGCCTAAGATTGATTTTCATACTTGGTATTGGCTTTTTGAGTTCTTGTTAATGTAATTGGGGTTGGCTAATGCTCCAGCAGCATTTATGAACTTGATGAACAAGGTGTTCAGGAAGTATTTGGATATCTTTGTCATTGTGTTAATAGATGACATTTTGGTTTATTCAAAGAGTGAGGTGGATTATGATAATTACCTCCATGTGGTATTTCAGACATTAAAGGAACAACATTTGTATGCCAAGTTCTCTATGTGTGAGTTTTCATTGAACACTATGACTTTCTTGCGTAATTTAATTTTTAGTAAAAGGATCATGGTGGATCCGCAGAAGGTTGTTGTGGTAAAGAGGTGGCCTAGGCCCACGACTCCTTCTGATATTTGGGGCTTCTTTGGTTTAGCCGGGTATTAGAGGAGGTTTGTGGAAAGCGTTTCCTCAATAGATGCTCCTTTGACTATGTTGACACAGAAGAAAGTTAAGTTTTCTTGGTCGGATGCTTGTGAAGGGAGTTTTGAGAAGTTGAAATATAAGTTTACTTCGACTCAAATCCTGTCCTTGTCAGAAGGCTCTAATGGGTTTTTGAATTATTATTATGCATCTCAGGTAGGGCTTGGTTGTATTTTGATGCAACGTAGGATGGTAATTTCTTATGCTTCCAGGAAGTTGAAGGTACATGAGATAAAACATCCTACTCATGATTTGGAGTTGTTGAAGGTTGTGGTTGATTTAAAAATATAGCAGCATTATTTATATGGCATTCACGTGTATGTTAAATCAGGTGCTACATGGGAGGCCACCCATTGTATTTTGTTGTTTGTATTTGTAATTGTGATTGACATTAGATCTCCACACCTATGGTTCCACAGCTATACTTCTAACTCTCTTCTTTTGTTATGTTTTGATGCATTGGGAACCATGTATGTTTTTATGTTGAGGGTGGGGCTGCTTGTGGGTCTTGATGACCTCTTGGAAATTTTGTTATATTGTCTCTTTTCCCCAGATTCATGTTCATAGTAGAACCGACATGTTTACACCTATTGTGTTTTGTTTCATGATATCTTGTGTTTAACATAGAGAAAAATGACTATCTATGGCAATTGACATGTTTTTAATTTTTGAGAAAGAAGATACCCCATTGAAGTGTGTGCATATATATATAGGACTATTGTGAATCTTTTTAAGGCATTAGTATTTGGAATATGATAATCCTTGCTAACAATTGTATTACTGGATAGGTAGCTGATAATGCTCTCCTATACCATTCAATTTGGTAGGTAATGGTCGTTGACAATAGATGAACTTATGTTAAGGTCAAATCTATGAGGAGCGAAATACGATTTGTAGTCCTATGGGTGTTAACAATTACTAAAAAGATACCTGTAATGGATACAAATTAAAAAGCATAATTTAAATTGAAGGTTATGATTTGTAGCAAGGTTTGATCAATATCTACTCAAGTCAAAACAATAAGACAACACTTGGGATTCAAAAATTCACAATTAGAAATATCTTGTCATTAAGACTACCTAAAGGCTAAATATGCATGGAAACATGATGATTTAGTGCAAATTCTAGTCATGACTATAAGGAAGGCTACGTTGAAAGTCTTTGAGGCTAGTTTGCCAAAAAAGCCTCAGGGATATAACTCATTAACCCTTTTGAGTACCTAATGAGTGTGTCAATTAAAACCGCCCAACGCCTCACTTGGGCATCCCTATTTCTAGGAGGATGCCCGTAACATACCCAACTCTCTAATTACCCTTATTTCTAATATAGAAAAAAGATAGCAAACTACATCTACTATTGTCCACAATTTCTTTGTCCCCCATAGAACTATTTAAAGGATGCCATGAGTTCCAAAAGTTCACCCACATCACTTTTTCAAGGATAATGTGATCTTTCAAGAGTTTGGGGTTTTCACCACAAACTCATTTTGGGTATTTGGGATTTTCATCCATAAATCCCAACTAATTAAATCAAGAAATAATGAAAACCATCATCAACAAGCTAGAATCCACACAAATACATCATAAAACAGACACGATTGCACCTTAGCTTAACATAATCCCAAGACAAAGCGATTTAGCTTCTCATGAAGTAAATAGAAAGGAATATACCATACGGGTCATTCAAAACATCCATCCTTATATTTTACCAAATTTAAAGCAAGAAATTCAAATACAATCTTTTCCAAAATTAGGGTTTGTAACTATAAGTTCTATTTCTCTTCAATGTGTACAATGAAAAAATGGGAAAAGGTTTGAGACTTTTAAAAGAATTGGGGTCGGCTAGAGAAAATTGCAAAACTGCCCCTAGGTCAAAATTTCACTAAGTTGTGATCGTATTATCTTTACTACGATTGAAGCTACCATAATCAAAATTAGATCCACGCTATCATGGTGGCTGACCCATCTTTACTAGCCATGATCACGTTCCTTAGACTTCGATCGTGATAACTGATCCTGATTTGTGCAGGGTCTTCAGTTGTGCCCCTTTTCTCTCCTTTTGATCCCTCTTTAGTTCAAATCTACAACTTTTTATCTCATCACCGTGTGCCTATGAAATATGGAAATTAGTTTATTCAAGTAACACATTTGTCTCATTCATACCCTTAAATTGTAGTAGTGTGCATGAATTTAGGATGCAAATGAGTGGTAAATTCACCACTCATCAACACCCCTAACTTAATCCTTTTCTTGTCCTAAATCAACATTACCTCTTACTCAATAAGACAATGCAAACTTTAAGCCTATTTTTTCAACCTAATGATCACAATGAGCTCAAATATATATGCTACCACAAGTGGCTCTCCAAACATGGGCAAATCTGTTCGCACAACACCCCTCATTCATAAAATACAAACTCAAAGATGCAAAGGACTTTAAAAAGAAATAATGCAACAATCACTAACACTTTAAAAGTGACTCTTTAATGATCACAACTCTATTATACTCCATTTGCCTCATTATTTTGAAGATGACAATGTCACCCACCTTGTGTTGTTCACAAACCCCCTCACAAGAAGGATATCCAACAGATACCAAACTATCTAATATGTAATAATAGGGATTTAAGTGCAAGACTATCACTCACCCAAAGGCTCTCGATGCTAACAAGCACCATGTCATAGGTTTGCCCTTATTTACAATTGCTACTACAATGAATACATTTGATTAGAGATCTCGAAGGGCTTTCTGAGATTATAACGTAGGTTCGGGGAAGGGTAGGATAACATTTATGAATAAATTGGCTAAAATATCCAAGGTTTTGACCATTATATAAATTCTTAGAAATCCATTCTCTTGACCCAATACGACTCATGGATATGAGCTATATGATGGGGTACGAGTGGTATGGTCATGTCATATGTAGACTAGTATTAGTTAGTGGGATGGTTTTGGTCACTATAATGGGTATGAAATGGAGGTGTGAGTCATAAATGATTGGTATAAGTCATATCAGGGACTTGTATGAGGGGTAGTATTTGATCCTTCTGTATTTTATTCTGCTAGAGATATGGGTTATGGATACATATCATTTGTTGTGGTGACAACTTGGTTGGATAAGTTGTATATTGGACAATGTTTGATCTAAGGGTAGAGTGTGGATATGAGTGGTGGATACCAACCCTATAGAAGGATACGACTCATATGGGTTAGTCATATCCCTATGATGGGTTTTAAGGGATTAAGTATGGGTATTCTGGACATTTTCCAACTATAACCCATGACTTCTAATCCAATTAGGATATTATTTACCCTATTATTCTATTTCGTAACACCTTGAAACTATTCCAAAATATCCAATAATTTTCTTAATAGCTTTTAGGGTAAGAAGGCTAGGGTTTCATCTGACGGATTGCTTTGAGGCTTGTCTTGGTGATTTATTTTCCATCAATTATTCCGTTTAAGGCATGAATCTCTTTCATCATTGTAATTTCAACAAAAGTCATGGTTTAGATAATTGAATTCATGGTTTTACTATTTCATAATTATGGTTTTAAACTATTATTGGGGGTTTTGATATTGAATGCTTGGTTATGGTTATTATGGATATAATGATGCTTTTATATGCATTAGTTATGGTTATGGACAATTGGATTGCATGGTAATTGTTTAATGGTCTTTGGAATTAGTTTTTGTCATATTATGCCCCCAAAGTGTTTGATAAAATACTTATAAAGATATGTTCATTGCATTGACTCCATTTAATAGAACTCTTGAATGTTTTAAACTGGACAAAGGATTTACTCATGGTTGAAATGGTTTGGAAAGGCTAAAGTCTAAATGGTCATGCTTGTGGAGAATATAGAATTGTACTTAGTGGATTTAAAATGGTAATTAGAAGGGCACCTAAGGTCCCCTAAACCTTAATGGTTTAGCTGTGGATATTACTTGCAAGTTGGAGGTGGTATGATAATACCACTAATATTGGCCTTGATTATTAAATGGTAAATTAATTGTTTGGGTAAGGTTTTAATTGGGCATTAATACAGGGGTATGTAGCTTAGCCGTTGAAGGTGGCAGTCCCATAGGACCAAATTGGAAACTCAAATTTGCTGATATGAGGGGTATTAATGACCACGTGTGAATGTTATAATTCATATTAGAGGGATATACTTATCATCCTATGGGATATTCCCTGGTCTTGCAGCTATATCAACTAGATCTCTTTCAGTAGGTGCAGCTAAACCCATATCGCCCGTGACTGGTTAGGACAACCAAGCTACACAACACAGGTAAAGATTTTAAGTGCATTCTAAACTCGGTCCCTTTTCTTGACACTTTTATATGTATGGTTGTATGCATTATGGATGATTTTACTTAGTTTTAAATGAGAATTATTTTATCATTACCCTGAGATTCATGCTAGCGGTCATTTGCTAACTCCATCTATTGGAGGCTATATACCAACGCTATATAGGAACTGGCTATTCTACTCTTCCTGTTTATCACACGGATTGGGTCTCATCTTTTGGGATAAAGTGGTAAGCTTTTATCTTTTCAGAAGGCATCATTTCATACTATGGATTTTCTTAAGACATTTTTCTTTTCTTTTAGATATTGGATTTGGCCATGGATGGAAGAATTTCCCAACCGGATTTGTTTACTCTTTTGGATAGAGGCTTTATGGTAATTTTGGGGATTGGTATGGATGGGATCGGTATTAATATCAGCTTTGGCATTGGAATAAGCCAGTAGGCTGACATCATTGGATGATATTATTGGTTGTTCCATCCTATTAAAATTTGGGGTTAGTTTTCATATTATTTTTTGGTATTCTATTTGGTTTATGGTCTACAGTTTGGTTGGTACAAGTATTCAATTGGTGATGTACGATTTGAATCAGTTGGGTCAGTCATGGTTATGACCCTATCCCATAGTCTAAACGAGAAAAATAATGCTATCTTATTATATGTTCGAAATTCAACCAACCTAAGGCTGGATATAGGTGGTTGGGTTAGGTAATAGGGGGTGTTCCCTAGTGTTAGTTAGACTGGGGTTAGGTCATGTCAAGTTGGTATCAGAGTTTTAGGTTCATGGTCAACTGCGAAGTTCACAAAGCTGTAGAGTCTCTTTTAGGGGTGTGAAGTACATTACACTCATAAGAGAAAGGCTATAAGGAGTTTAGGAATGTTTTCCTTTCTTGGTATTTTATCTTCAAGATTAAGTTCTCAATCTTAGAATCTCTACTAATTCGTGTTTGGTCATCTTTCAGATCATGCCTCCTAGATTTGGAACACAAGAAAATCTTACACCCCATTTGGAGATAATGCTGAAGGGGTAAGTCTTATGTACCTCAAGGCAATATGAAGAACACAGGTTTTCATTACTCTATTTATGTCATTGCCTGGTTAGTTGTTGCTCAGACTGAGCGGGTTATGACTAGTGTTTTATTTATTAAGGCCATAAGGGTTGGTCAATTTTTGAAATAGGTCCTCCAACTTTTACTGGGGTAAAGGTCAAGGAGGATCTATAGGGCTTCTTGGATAAGATGGAAAAGAATATTTTGGTAATACAAGCTACTAATATAGAGGGGGTTAAATTTTTAGCTTATCAGCTCAAGGATGTTTCTTATCAGTGGTATAAGGAGTAGGATAGAGGTAGATATAATACGGAAGAGGAAGGGTTATGTGAGGCTTTTTTTAAGGCCTTTATGGATTAGCTCTTTCATCAATAGTTGAGGGAAGAAAAGATAAAGGAGTACATGAATCTCAAGTATGGGAGGAAATCTGTAAATTAATATGCTTTGAAGTTCCATCAGTTATCAAGGTATGCTCCTAATTTGGTGGCTGATATGAGGTTAAGAATTAGAAAGTTCACTTTAGGGTTAAATAGAGATTTTATTAGGGAGAGAAAGTATGCCTTGCTGATTAAAGATATGAATATCTCGAGGTTAATTGTTCATATACAATAGGTTGAGGATAAGAAAAGGAAAAAGGGAGAGTTTAGGGATAGGAAGGGAAAGAGGAATAGGTTTTCTGATTAGGGTGGTGCTTAGTCTTAGGGAGATAGAGATGGTGGCAAGTGGTATAAAAAAAAGTAGGGGAGTTTGAGCTCCTTCTCTGCCAGTGCTCCTTACCCACAGTAGTTGGGAGACATGCGTCATTGGGGTGGTGCTAATTCTCGAGCACAGGTTGCCCAATCTCAAGCGAGTAGAGGTCAAATAGTTTCTTGAGCTCCTTCTTATCGATTCTGTGATTGTCCTCATCAGGGCTATTGTGATGAAGGAAAGGACAAATGCTTTAAGTGTGGCTAGGTAGGCCATCAACTCAGAGATTTTTCGGTCAATAAGGTTACTATAAGGGTATATAAGATTCTTATGGCCTCATATTCTACTTCTGCACTAGGCGGTCTAGCATCTGCTTCTATTACTGCTCTTGGTTCTAGTGTTGGTCAAAATATGTTGCATTCCTTAGCATCCCAATAGGAATCCGAGGCATCACCTAATGTCATTACTGGTACATTATAACTTTTCTCTCATAATGTATATTGTTTTCTTTATTTAGGGTCTACTCTTTATTATATGACTCCATATAAGGTTATGTCTTTTTGTTTTGATTCGAAAGTTATCTTTGATCCTATTTCTATTTCTACATAGATAGGTGACTCGATTACTGCTAAGAGACTCTATAGGAGGTGTGGTAGTTGATGGTGGCAAGAAAATCTTGGTGGGTCAGTTTGAGATTGATATGGTTGATTTTTATGTAATCTTAGGTATAGATTGGTTGTATTTTTATTAGGCATATGTGGATTATCTGACCCATTGAGTTATCTTTAAGTTCCCTGGTGAACCTATTATACAATGGGAAAGTAGTTGCTTAGCTTTTATGGGGAGGTTTATTGATTATCTTAGAGCTCAGAGGTTGATCTCTAAGGGTTCTCTTTATCACTTGTTTTAGGTTAAATATTCTAACTCTAAAGTTCATATCTTGTCTTTGGTCCCTATGGTTAATAAGTTTCTAGAGGTCTTTCTGAATTATCTTCATGGTCTTTCTCTGGATAGGGAAATAGGGTTTGTTATTGATTTGCTTTAGGAGACTCAATTAATTTATATTCCTCCATATAGAATGGCTCTGACTGAGTTCAAAGTACTCAATGGGAAACTTAAGGATCTTCTAGACAATGGGTTTATTAGTCGTAGTATTTTTCCCTAGGTTCCATAGGTGATTTTTGTGCATAAGAAGCATGGTTCTCTGTAGAAATGCATTGACAACAAGAATTTAAACAAAGTAACCGTCAAGAACAAGTATCCTCCTCCTCGGATAGATGATTTATTTGACCATTTTAGGGTGCCAAGTTCTTTTTTAAGATTGATTTTCAGTCTGGGTACCATCAGCTTAAGATTAGCGAGGTAGATATCCCTAAGACAACTTTTCATACTAGGTATGGGCACTTTGAGTTATTGATTATATCATTTGGGTTGACAAAGGCTCCATCAGTATTTATGGACTTGATTGGGTGTTTAGGCAGTATTTGGATCTCTTTATCATTGTGTGTATTGATGACATTTTGGTTTATTCAAAGAGTGAGGTGGATAATGCTAATCACTTTGTGTGGTGTTGTAGACCCTAAAGGAACAACAGTTGTATGCAATGTTTTCTAAGTGTGAGTTCTTCTTAAACACTGTGACTTTCTTGGTTCATGTTATTTCTAGTGAAGGGATCATAGTGGATCCGCAAAAAGTTACTTTGGTGAAAAGGTGGCCAAGGCCCATGAATCCATCTGATATATGGAGGTTCTTGGGTTTAGTCGGGTATTATATGTATTTTGTGGAAAGATTTTCTTTGATAGCTGCTTCTTTGTCTAAGTTGACTTAGAAAAAGGTTAAGTTTTCATGGTCGAATGGTTGTGTAGGGAGGTTTGAGAAGTTGAAGAATAAGCTAATTTCATCTCTAATCATGACCTTGTCAGAAGGCAATGATGGGTTTGTTATTTCTTATGATGCATCTCAGGTAGGGCTTGGCTGTGTTTTTATGCAGCATGGGAAGGTGATTGCCGATGCTTCTAGGTAGTTGAAGGTACATGAGATGAATTATCATAATCATGATTTAGAGTTGTTGGCAATTTCGTTCTCCTTATAAATATGGCGGCAATATTTGTATGGTATTTATGCTGATATATTTTTTTATCATAAGAGTCTTCAGTATATGTTTACTCAGAAAGAGCTTAATCTTAGGCAGAGAAGGTAACTTGAGCTTCTCAAGGATTATTATATGAGTCCTCACTACCACCCTGATAAGGCTAATATGGTTGTTGATGCTCTTAGCAGGTTATCCATGGGGAGTTTAGATCACGTGGAGAAAGGCAAGCGGGAATTAGTGAAGGATATTAACCGTTTGTCTAATCTTAGAGTTCGTCTCTTAGACTCTAAGGATAGTGGTGTGATGGTGTAAGAAGTGGTTCGATCATCTCTTAGTGTGGATCTTAAAGAGAAGAAAGTGCTAGATCCTGTCTTAATAAAAATTAAGGGTGATGTTAGTGGGAAAAAGGTAGTGGTTTTTGAGATCAGTGGTAATGGTACTTTATGGTACCAAGAGAGGTTGTGTGTTTCTAATGTTGATGGGCTATGGAAAAGGGTTTTGGATGAGGTTCATGAGTCGCGCTATGTTTTCATCCCGGCTCAACTAAGATGTATCATGATCTCAATGAGATCTATTAGTGGAATGGCATGAAGAGGGATGTGGGTGATTATGTGGCTAAGTGCATGGTGTGTCAACAAGTTAAGGTTAAGAACATAAATATAGAAGGGTTGTATAAGGAAATTTATTTTCCCAAATTAAAGTGTGAAGTGATCAGTATGGACTTCATTATTGGTCTTCCTTGGTCTCGAAATTAGTATGATTCTATTTGGGTTATCGTGGATAGGATGACAAATTCTTTAAATTTACTGCCAGTGCGGACTACCTTTTTGGTGGAGGATTATGCGCGGTTGTATCTTCAGCAGACTGTGAAGCTGCATGGGGTACCTATTTTTATTATTTTTGATCATGGTACATAGTTTACATCTCATTTATGGTAATCTTTCCAAAAAGGGTTATGGACTAAGGTTTGTCTTAGTACTATTTTTTATCCTCAGTCGGATGGGAAAATGGAGAGAACTATTCAGACATTGGAAGATATGCATCAGGCCTATGTTATTGACTATGATGGCAATTGGGTTGAGCATCTGCTTTTGGTAGAGTTTGCTTACAGCAATACCTATCATTTTAGTATTGGTATGGCTCCTATTGAATTGTTGTATAGTAGGAGGTAGAGATCGCCTAGTTAGTGGTTTGTTTTTAGAGAGGCAGATATATTTGTTCTTGATTTGTTCTGTCAAGCTATGGAGTAGGTGAAGGTGATTCAAGATAGGCTTAAAACTGCCCAGAGTCACTAAAAGTCTTATGTGGATGTTAGGCGTAGAGACTTAGAGTTTGAGTTCGGGGATAATGTGTTCCTCGAGGTGTCTCCCATGAAGGGAATGGTACAGTTTGGCAAAAAGGGGAAAATCAGCCCTTAGTTCATTGGTCCTTATGTGATTTAAAGTTGGAATTATTGCTTATGAGTTGGAGTTTCCATCTAGCTTAAGTTTGGTTTATCCGATTTTCATATTTCTCTGTTGAGAAACTGTCTTGATGATCTTTCTTTTGTTGGTCCATTTGAAGGATCTGGTATTTTGGATTCTCTGTCTAATGAAGAGGCCTAGGTTGACATATTAGATAGGCAAGTTCATCGTTTGTGGAACAAGGATGTGGACTAGGTTAAGGATCTATAGCGAAACCATAAGGTGGAAAAAGCTACTTGGGAAACGGAAAGGGAAATAAAGTCCAATCATATGAATTTGGTTTCTGATCTTGGGATTCATGCGAAAGTATGTTTCTTGAATGCATCTTTATTTTCTTGAGTTTGTTAAAGGTATGATTTACATATTTTCCTCTTTGTTTTGAAACTTTGTTAAAGGGATGTTTGATAATGCAAATAACTCTGTGTGTGGTGACCCCTATCTTGACCATCATTCGGAGATGAATGTTCCTAGCGGGGGAGACTAAATTATCCTGTGTTTAAACCCTTAGAAAAATTCTTGAAAATCCATTCTTCAGACCCAATATAACTATTGGGTATGAGAAGTATGCTGGAGTTCAAGTGGTATGGTCCTATCGTATGCTAACATGTGTTAGTTGGGGGGGATAGCTTTTGTCACTGGAATGGTTACGACTTAGAGATATGAGTCGTAAGTGATTGGTACGATTCGTATGAGGGACTTATATGGTGGACAGTGTTTGATCCTCCTGGTATTTTATTCTTCCAGGGATATGGGTTGTGGGTACAGATCGTATGTTGTATTTACGACTTGGTTGGATGAGTAGAACACTAGACTATGTTTTATCCGAGGATTTAGGCTTGGATACGAACGAGGGATACCAACTGTATAAGAGGATATAAATCGTATGGGTCAGTCGTATCCTATGATGGGTTTTAAAGGGATTTAAGTGAGGGTGTTCTGGGTATTTCCCTACTTACCCTAATTAGGACCCATGACATCTAATACACTTAGAAAGTTATTTACCCTATTAATCTATTCATTAAAACTTTGAACCTATTCCAAAACATCTAATAATTCTTTCAAGAGCCTTTTGGTCAAGAAGGTTAGGGTTTCATCTTACAGAATTCTTTGAGGCTTGTCTTGCTGATTTCTTTACATCAATTCTTTGATTTAAGGAGTGATTCTATTCCCTTATTGTAATCTCAACTAAAGACATGGTTTTTATGATTGATTTATTGGTTTTATTATTGCATGATTTTGGCTTTTCAACTATTATTGGGGGTTTTGATATTTAATGCTTGGTTATGGTTTCCTATGGTTCTAACTATGCTTTTATATGCATTGATGGTAGTTTTGGACTATGGGATTGCATGGTAATGGTTTAATGGTATTTGGAATTAGTTTTGGTCATATTATGCCCGAAGATGTTTTATAAAATTCTTACAAAGATATGTTTATTACATTGACTTATTTTAATGGAACTCTTGCCTGTTTTAAACTGGACAAAGGATTTATGCATGGTTTAAATTATTTGGAAAGGCTAAAGGCTAAATAGTTATGCTTGTGGATAATAGGGAAGTCTCCCAAGCAAATTTAATAAGGTAATTGGAAGGGCACCTAAGGTCTCCTAAACCTAAATGGTTTGGCTATGGATATTACTTTCAAGTAAGGGGTAGTATTAAGTTACCACTAATATTGGCCTTGGTTAATAAATGGTAAACTTATTGTTAGTACTTGGTTTTAATTGAACTTTAATGGCGGAGTGTGTAGCTAAGCCATAGAAGGTGGCGGTCCCTCGGGGAACCAAAATTGAAAACTCATATTTGCTGATATGAGGGGTCTTGATGACAATGTTCGTGTTTCACAATTTATATTAGAGGAATGTACTAGTCATCCTTTGGTATATTTCCTCGTCGTGTGGCTACACGTACTGAGGCCCTTTCACCAGGGGGAACTAAACCCATATCGCCTGTGGGTGGTTTGGACGACCAAGCTATGCATCCCAAGTAAAGGTTTTAAGTTCATGCTAAACTCGATCTATTTTCCCGACACTTATATATGTATGTTTTTATGCATTATGGATGGTTTTACTTGGTTTTATACCGGCATTATTTTATACTAACCCGGAGATTCATGTTAGCGGTCATTCGTAAACCCCATTTACTTGTGGTTGCATACCCATGCAAAGTCGGAACCTATCCTTCTACTCTTCCGAATCCACATACGAATTCGGTATCAGTATTTGGACTGTAGTGATGAGCTTCCATCCTTTATAAAAGAATCATTTTATGTATAGATTTTGTTTAGACACTTTTCTTATTTTTGATATTAGTTTTACATGTCCCAACTAGATTTGTTTACTCTTTTTGATAGAGGCTTTGTAGTACTTTTGGGGGGGGGGGGGTTGGTATGGGTGGGATCGGTATTTGTGTAAGCCTTTGCATTAGAATAAGTTGTTGGCCTAACATCATTGGATGATATTGCTGGTTGTTCGATCTTATTACATTTTTGGGTTGGTTTTCATTTTTATGTGTTGGTATTCCCTTTATTTTATTGTCTACAATTTAGTTGGTATTGCTGGTTGGTTGCTGAGGTATGGTTGGACTCTGTTGGGTCGGTCACGATTGCAACCATATCCCAGTGTTTTAACGAGAACAATAATGCTATCATGTTATAAGTTTGAAATTCAACCCACTAAGGCAGGATATAGGTGGTTGGGTTGGGTAGCAAGGGGCGGTCCCCAGTCTTGGTTGGACTTGGGATGCCCATGATGACAATGCTCGGGATCGGGTCGTGTCAGTGGCTTAACCCTCCTTGAACTTCTAAATCACACTATATCAACTAACTTGTGGCCATGGACCACCATTTTGTTTTCACACTTTACCATGGCATCCGCATACACTACCAGGTCTCAAAATCAACTCTCTCTCAAACTTAACACCCCTAAATTAGTTATTTAGCCAAAATTTTCATTTTTCATATTGAAGGAGGGTTGGGATCAAGAGAAGGACAAATTTTAGAATGGTATAAGGTTTGTTATGTGGTTTCCAAAGAAAGTATTAAAGGCTTGAATTTGGGAACTGAGGGTTCTATTCTATACATGGGTAAGCTATTTCGGGTAAAAGTGGGTTCCTATTTCACAAAGATGGCCTAGGATCATTTCACCAACCAAGTGTAATTCAAGATTAGTCTTGATAGACCAACGGGGAAAGCAGTATATGGTACAAGTATGCAAGAGATTTACACACAAATGCTCACCGAACTTGGCATGAAAACTCTTCAAAGGGGGTCAATTGCCCTTCCTACTAGAGACAAAAATAGAGAATCTACCAATTTATAAAAGCCAACATTTTGGAGATTTAAAAAGAGGTAAAGTATTCTTACAAAATTGCTCATGTTCGTGTCCTTGATTATCAAAAAAATTTTGGATGGAGGGGAATGTTTTCTTTGCATTTGCACCACGCATAATTTGAAATTTATGGCATCAATCAAAGCTAACATCTCACATTACGGCTTTCATATGGGCAATCCATATGGCTACTCAGACTTCACAATAGGTATGAATGCGATCCTAATTCTAAAATACTACGGGTACTCAGAATTCCCCTGCATTTATAATTCTAATGCTACAATACTCATACTTCCCTTGCATCTATCGCTCAAAACCAATCATGATAATTCTCCATTCAGAATTTTGTCACTGAATCTATCATAGGGAAATGCTCTACGGATATTATCACAACCCAAATAAAGATGAAGCAACAAACTAAAAACAAAGTAAAACGACTAATCCATGCAAATATGGGCACCATCAGAGTGCCCAAATATTACAACCTAAATTAAAAAATAGAAATCATCCAAAGTATTATCAAAACATCACCATAATATAAAAAATATCAAAATAACACTAGCCCAAGTAGAATAAATGTGGACATAGGCACCCCCAACTAAAAATCTAGCAGTGTCCTTACTGTATAAACAATCAAGAATAAAGAGAGATAAGGGCGCTCCATCAAAACTCCTCAAAAGCTGTTCTCGTCTACCTACTCTACATTATCATCTGTATCCTTGAAACTGGACCACTCTATTAGGGCCTCATCATCGCTCTCAACATTGGAGGACGGTAGTTTGTCTTGGGATTGAAGGATATTATAAAGGCCCTTTACCCCATTCCATATCTTTCTAAAAAACTTATCTCTTTTCTTCTCCCATTTTACTATCTTGTCATAAGAATCCCAGAGCTCTTTGTGCGACTCTTCCAAGGATGAGTAGGCTTTCTCAAGCCTAGTAATGGTAGCTCCCTTCTTCTTCTAGTCCTCCCAATATCTCTCATATCATAGTTGGACACATATGAGTGGCAGGTAGTGGAGGGTTCTCTCGACACTTGGGGCAATGTTGAAACAAGCACCCTAATAGCCCTAATCTCATCAAAAATATCATTAAAGGAGTTAGTGGTGAATGGCCTGCAATACAGTCACTCCTCAACTGTCAACTTGCCCAAGTCAATCTTTCTCTTTTTACTCTTACTCGATGCACCCTTACCTTAAATTTTGAGAGGGTAGATGCAGGTACCAGAGCACACCCACGCATCTCCTAGGTACTCCTCAACTCCTTCTCACGTACAAAACTCTATAATCAAAGAGTGGAAGGAGAGATAAGTAACACCATAGTTCTTAAATGATTTCATATCAAAGACCCCGAGTTGATCGACATTCAAAGAAATATCGTCTAGTATGAAATCGACCATTCGAGCCCACAAATCTAGAACTGTTGTTATGTGGGTTCAAGGAAAGACTCGGCTATAGGTGATTTTCGACCAAACATGGACCTTGGTAGTGAAATCATTCATTGATATGTTTCTCTTGGTAGCCGCCCAAGAGACCTCCTTGCCTTGGCCCAATCTCTCTACCAATGAGCTACCCGGCTCACATCCCTTGGCCTTAAAGTCAGCCATGTTTGCATTTGAGAGCCTATAGATATCATTGATTTGATCCTCCCCAAAATCCATCACTTTCCTCCGAATCTTGATAATCATGATGGATGGGTTTGAGAAGAATACTCTGCTGATGCAGCACAACCCAGTGGCCATAAGTCTATCACGAAATGCCAAAATCCTTTTTGATACTTTCTTCAAGCATATTCCTCTTTATGAAAATAGCTTTGTTCTCGAAAGATAACCATAGTATTGAGTATGGCACTCGGCGGTCATGAATTGAACTTGGTCTTACTCATCTATGAGGTAATCCTAAAAAACATGAAGACTATACAACTAAATTAATTGTCAATATTTTCATATGCAAACCACGCTATATTTTCTGATAAAGCTCATAGGATAGGTACTAGGTATGGTGTTTGGACGAGAATTTGATGTGCAGAATTTTTGACCCACGCTAGAATTCAGCCTTAGATGTAGCGATTGCTGGCCATAAAGTCGTTATTATGGTCCTAATGATCGAGATTGTGATCCCGATGACCACAACCATGGTCCCAATGACCATGATTATGGTATCTGAGACTAGTTTAATACCCAAATACCATCAGCTCAAAACTCCAAATTCTAAGACAAAACATGTTCCAAAATAAGAATTAACATTAAAAATCATTGAACAAGCTTACTAGGTACTCGATTATGCCCTTCGAATGTGATAGAAACTAGTTATGACTCGTTTAGGAATTGATCAAGCATGTTGTGTGCACTTTTTATTTTAATCAAATTCATGCATAATTTAGGTACTCAAGACTTGCCAACGTGTGTGCACACCATATTCTAGTAGCTAACCACCACACAAGTTCATGTCAACATAAATTTACTAATGAAACTCATTGATTTAGGCCTTTCCTAAAATATGCATTCTATGGCCTATTTTCAACAATTAAATCCAAGATTTTGTGGCACTTATTGGATGACGGATGCAAGATGGATGTTCTAATGCTTTTGACTTCCCATAGTGTTCCAAAAAGTGGATGCAATTTGAGAGATATTTTGGAAAATGAGTGTGAGGGAAATGGGGCATTCAGGTGGTCTTTTAAACTGACCTTATCATGATCATGGTAAGAGGACCACGATCACAGATATGTGGGCGACCTCTATCGCAACCAAGGCCTCATGATCACTGTAACTTAGGGCATTTTCGTACTTTTATTTTGCCCTATTCATCTTATTACTAATTTTGACACATTTTCCCCTATTTATTTCATCGTGAAAAAATTTTACACCTTTCCCTTCTCAAACTCATTCAATACACTCCATAGTGCCACAAATGCATAGATTAATCAAATGACAAAATTAAAATCTACCCTAAGAAATTAAAAACAAATGATATGAGCCACTTTTGTGTCATTTGTGGGTTGCCTCCCATATTGCGCCTTAGTAATCATAGTGGCTCGATGTCTTCCATCATTTTCTGTTTGGATCCTCAAGGGATCCCTTATGCACTTCCCCATCTTCAACATCAACACTTGACACCACTTGAAATTATATGGGTTGTTTCCTTATTGTGCATACAGGGAAGGACACTTCATTATCATGGACTCTAAACCTCAATTCCCCACTGTCCAAATCAACAATGCCTCTTCCGGTGGAGAGGAAAGGTCAACCAAGGATAATGGGTACATCTTGGTCCATCTCATAATCTAACACCACTAAATCTATTTGAAGGATGAATTTATCCACTTTCTCCAATACATCAAACAAAACACCAATTGGTTTCTTAATAGATCGGTTCGCCATCAAAAGCCTCATTGATGTTGATGTAGTGTTATTCAAGATAACTCTCCAATATTTTGCAAAGGGCATGAGATTGATACTAACACCAAGGTCACATAAAGCTTTTTTAAACTTATGTGTCCCAATTGTGGATGGAATTGTAAAGGCCCTAGGGTCTTCCTTCTTTTCAACCATTTTGCAACTCATAATAGAGCTACACCCAGGGGTGACATTAATGGTGTCACCTTCAACAAGCTTCTTCTTATATATTAATTTCTTTATAAGCTTAGAATACCCCAGAATTTCTTGTATCACCTCAAACAACAACATATTGATAGAGAGGTTGCTAAGATTGGCCATGAATTTCTTGAGATTATCGCTCTCCATTTTCTTCTTAAGCATTTGTTAAAATAGAGGAGGGATTTTAATGGTTGGAATTACATCACGTTGTGGTTTGTCATATCTACCACCTCTTCATCAATTTCCATTAATTTTTTTCAGCCCTTCTTCTTGAGATTTTGGGGTTTCTACTCTTGGCTCAACCACAACCCTTTTCTTCAAATTCATGTGCTCAATGTTGGGTTATTTTCACCCACAATTTTTCACTAAACTTTCTTCAAATGATCTCCAATGGTTTTGCCGCTCCTAGTGAGTATTACAAACACTTGGGCTTCAATTTTGAGATTCATAATAGTGTCACTAGGAAGACCCCCTTATGGTATACCATTCAATTGAGTGGATATTTACCAAATTTATGTTTCTATTTATTTGATAGAAGTGGACTAGGATACGGCCATTCGGTTGAGTTGTAAAAATTCCATGTCAACTCACAGACCATTTTGTCTATTCCCTCAACTTTCTTCAAAATTCTTGCCAAAAGATCTTTAGTTATGTATTTGTCGGGGTCAATGGGGTTGTTCTTTCCCCGATCATGAGGAGACACATAATGATCATACTCTCGGTTATATCCCTCTAATCTTGGTCATGATCACGATCCGACCAACCTTGGTTCCTACCTTGCCTTTGGTAGGCGGGGCAGGAAAACCACGAATAATTTTCCATATACTAAATCTCCACATTATTCTTATTGGTGTCTTTATCATCATAGGCCTTCGATACCACGACATTCCCAGCTTTTTTGGGTGCACCCATTACATGCTTAGTCACAATCTCCAATTGCGTTATCATTTTTACCATGTTTTGCTCTTTATTTTTTTGCTCTCAATCAACAAAAATGGTAGTAGGAGATCCTTTTGGTACCTCGGCATCCCAATTATGCCACCGTAATTTTGTTTTGTAACCTCCTCAAGAAAACTTGTAGTCACTTGATGATTTAACTTCATAAGAGAGAGAGCCCTACTGCATTGTCTACCATGATTTTGTTGAGAGGGTCAAGAGCCCGATAGAATATTTAGAGAAGCATCTTCACTGGGACCTCATGGTTGAGAGATTGCATGAGTTCTCCATTTAATCTTTCCCACACTCTATACAAGGGCTCTCCATTTAATTGGTTAAAGTGGACGATCTCGACACTAAATTGGGGTATCTTGGAAGGTAGGAAATATCAATCAATGAAGGACACAGTGAGTTCATCCTATGATGTAAATGATCCAGTCGGAAGAGAGCAAAGCCATAATATCTTATCCCCCATTAGAGAGAATGAGAAGAGAGGCAACCAGATGGACTCTTGTGTTATATATGCAATATCAAAGGGTGCACACACTTCTATGAAGTTCTTCAAATGCAAGTTAGGTTCCTCATTCACTTGCCCCAAAAAAGTCCCTCATGACATAAAATACATTGTTCTCATGAGTACGAGAGATACAGATGGCACTTGAACATCTAATGTCATTGATTTGCTCTTCAACATCAAAAGGGCCATTGAATAACACATCAACACTTACATTGTCACTCATAATTAAGTGAATACTATAGGAATCACCGACAAATAAAAAAAAACAATAACAAAAATAAATAAATAACACTACGGGTATACCATAAGTGAAAATCAACACACACAAGTGAAAGCTAAATTTCACTCCCCGATAATGGCTCCATTTTTATAATGCTTACCTATACTATTTAATTTGGTAGAGGACGGTCATTGTCAATAGCTCAACTTATGATGAGGTCGAATACACAAGGAGAAAAATTAGATTATGGGTGTTAACAATTACTAAAAACATACATGTAATGCACATAAAGTAAAAGGCATGATTTACATTAGGGGGTTTGATTTGTCACATGGTTTGATAAATATCTACTCAAGTCAAATCACTAAGACAACACTTGTGATTCAAAAATTCACTATTAGAAGGATCTTGGAATTATGTCTACCTAAGGGATTAATATACATGGAGATATAATGATTTAGTGCAAATTCTGTTCAATGACGATATGGTAGGCTAGGTTGAAAGTCCTTGAGGCTATTTTTCTATAAAATCCTCAAGGATATCACTCATTAACCCTTTTGAGTACCTAACGAGTATGTCAATTAAAGACACCCAACACCTTAATTGGGAATCCCTATTTCTTAGAGGATGCCCATGACATAGCTAACTCTCTAATTACCCTTATTTCTAAGATGGCAAAAAGACAGTAAACTACATCTACTATTGTCCACTATTTCTATGTCCCCCATAACCTTCTTTCAAGGATGCCATGGGTTCCAAAATTTTTCCCACATTTCTTTTTGAAGGATTCTGTGAGCTTTCAAGAGTTTAGGGATTTACCATAAACCTATTTTGGGCATTTGGGGTTTTCACCAATAAATCCCAACAAATTTAACCAAGCAATAATGAAACCCATCATCAACAAGCTAGAATCTATACAAATACATCATAACCAACACATAATTGCACCTTAGCTCAACATAATCCCAATAGAAAGAGATTTAGCTACTCATGAAGTAAAGACACCATAAAGGTCATTTAAAATATCTATTATTCAATTTTACAAAATTTAAAGCAAGAAATTCAAATACAATTATTGCCTAAATTATGGTTTGTAACTATGAATTCAATTTCACTCCAAAGTGTACAATGCCAAAGTTGGAATAGTTGTGAAAATTTTAAGAGAATTGGGCTCAACTATTTAAAATTACAAAACTACCCTTAGGCCAAAATCCTGCTAAGTCGTGATCACATCAACTTTATTGCAATCACGATCCTCAAACCGCAATTGTGGTAACTGAGCCTGCTTCACGCAAGGTATTCAACTGTGCACTTTTCCTCTCCTTTTGATCCCTCTTTAGCTCAAATCCATATCTTTTTAATTCATCACCTGTGTGCCTGTGAAATATTGAAATTAGTGTATTCATGTAATACATTTGTCTTATTTGTACCTTGTAATTGTAGTACTGTGCATAAATTTATGATTCAAAGAAGTGGTAAATTCACCACCAATCAGTTGCAAGATAAGATATAACCTTGTACCATATATGAGTAAGATGCTACTTAGCTCCCTTTGTGTGTTAAGTTCCATTTGTATGTTAAATCTATAACTTTCCCTGTTAGTCATGCCTAGGTTGTAGGATAGTTGATTAGGAAAGGATCATAGGCTATTTTTTATTTTACTCTATTTTTATCCTAAATGACTTTTCCAATGTGAAATAGTATACTTTGATCCCTGTTTTGAGCCTTATAGCCTATTTCTTTGTTTTCAACATTCACCTTCCTATCTGTGTTATATGAACTTGTTCTGGCACTAATTTTCCTTAAAAATTGTGTACGTTAACTCAAGAAAATCATCTAAGTTGAGGGTGGCTATCATATGAGTGTGTAATGTATATGGGGTAAGAAGAATGGAAAAGTAAAACAAAAAAAACTATGGTTGTGTGTAGTAGCAAAAGCAAAAAAAAAAAAAAACATAAAAAACAAATTGAAAAATTTGAAAAAGAAAGAATAAGAAAATCACACATAACCTGAATGTGTAATAAAGAATAAAAGGAAGAAATAAGGGTGGAATAAAATTAAATAGGTTAAAGTGCTTACCCCAAAGTTAGTGTAGTGACACAGAGGCTTAGTTATTTGATATATCTATATGTACCATACTACCACCCCAAGCCTATAGTACAATCCAAATAAAGTTCAATAGTGATCCTAACTTGACTGTCTTAAAACATAGGTAAAAAAAATCAGAAAAATCTTATGCTATTCAAGGTGCATTGGTGGAACTTCTCTTGTGAGTATGAGTGTGAGTGTGAGTATCTCTTGACTGTCCCTGCATTAAAATTTGTGATTTCATATGAGCGGTAGGGACTTCTTTCATGTAAGGGTACATGGTTTGTATTGCTAGCCGTTTACTTGTTTGGGTAGTTTAACTTGTATATATGTATGGTTTTCAGTTGCTAATGTAGTCTGTAATAGTGATGTTCTTTATGTATACACATAGTTTTAAAGTTTTAAACTTAGAGAGAGTAATGTGTTTTGAGATAAATTTGATGATTGACTGTCGTAGGTATCTATAGGTTTCTCTTTGTTAAGCATCATTGTATATTGTCTTTTGTTTTATTGCCTGAGGACATGAAACTATTCTAAGTTGAGGGTGTTGATGTTCTATAAATGTATAATATTTTGAAGCTTAAAACTATGAGAGTATGCAAGTTTCTTCGTTTGTTTTGTTAGATATGATATATTTTGGCCATAATTTGCAGGAAATTAGATTTTGGATGCTAAACTCAAGAAAAAGATGAAAAATGATATTTTTTACTACTTACTTGGTCATTTTGGGCATATGTGGCAGCTACTAGGAGAATGTGATCAAAGTATATACCAAAACTTACAGTCTAGAGAATCAAAATCAGAAAAAGAGAAAGGGTCGTGGTCAATGGCAGCTCTAATAATGCTATAGTAATTTGTCCATAACTTTTCACCTAAATATTAGATTAAGATAAAATTGGCATAGTTGGAAAGCTAAGTTAATTATATATTTGATAGTGGGGACTTTTCACTTACCTATGCCAATAAACAGTTTGTATGTAGCATATAAAGTCCATATGTGACCAAGGTATGTGACAGAATCCAAGATCCAGAGAGTGCAGAAGATGAAGAAAAAAAATTTCACTTGCGTAGGTATACATGTGGACCGTATGTTGTACATATGGGTTGTATTGGCCTAATTAAATGGCCACCTACCTTATTTGTCCTTTCTTAGTTGGTATTTGATTCCTAGGTTTTCCGTTAAAACCTTTGTGCTTGCAAAATTTCTTAAGTTTTGAACACTCTGGACAACATACAGTGCACGGGTACTAATAGAATGCTAGGGTACAGTTTGGTGTCCCTATTCTTGTATGATAGATAGTGAGTTTTTATTTCATTCTATCCAGGGTACGAGTCAATAACTTACTTTTCATATGATAGGGTCAGAGTGGTATCTTTCCAAATCATATGATGCCTATTATCGAGTCTAGTGGATTCTGACCAACGTACGATTCCTATGGTACTACTCATATTCAAGGTTACAAGTTGGGTATGTATGGGCATATATTAGGCAGTATGGAGGTCCAAGGTGGTGCTAAGGTATGAGACCAAGGTACCACTTATATCCTAAGATACAATTTAGGGGGATAGGTCGTACCCTCATATGGGTAGGTTTTAAACTTTTAAGCTGAGGGTATTCTGTACATTTACCACCCCAAAACCCTTATGTCCCATATTATATAACCCTTGGTGGACTCCCATAACTCAATTTGGAAAGATAAAAACCTCTCAAATCCTCTCTAAACTATCTCAAAAAATATGGCTAGGGTTTGCTACAAGGTGCTCATCTAGAGGCTTAAGAGTCAATATTTTCTCCGTCAATCTTCATAAATAAGGCATGTACTCCTCCCTCATTGTTATTTCCAATAATAGGCAAGTTTTAATATATTTTAAACATTATTGTGAATCATAAATGGTGGTTTTGAAAACCATTGTTGAGGGTTTTGGTGTGTATTGTTAAGTATATTTTACTATTGGTTAAAATTATGCTCTCATATATTTTTGTTATTCTTTGCATATGTGGGTGCTTTATGGTTATGATTTAACAAATGGATCATGGATAATCCTAAATTTGACGTTTTATGCTTTGATTTGTTTCTTGGTAAATGTATGCCCTCAATATGTATGATAAATGCCTATTAGAATTTTTTACTATATTATTGATCTTTAATTGAAACTATTGCATGTTATGGTTTGGTTATGGAATCCTAAATTGGTTTGGATGGTATTTGAATGGGTTAAATGTTTTTGAACAATATGAAATGTTTGGAATGGTTAAATGGTAAGGTATTGGTTATCATAGTTATGGTTTAATTAAAAACCTTGCAGGGTTTACGGGAATCCCCCAAGTAAGCCTAATAATATGTACTTGCGGGGTACATGTGAATCCCCTAAGTAAAATTAATGATGTAACCTATGGGGTACATACAAATACCATAAGGTTGGCTAAGGACATTGCTTGGAAGATATAGTCGGTATGAGGACACAACTAATGATAGCCTTGGTTAATAATAAATTGAATTGGTGGTTTGGTTGTATGGTAATGGTTTTAATTGGGAAATAATGGCGGGGTGTGATAGCTAACCATGAAGTTGTGAGTTTAAAGGATGAATATTGGAAACTTATGTTTGCCAACATGAGGATAGGTCATGGCCACCTCATAATATATTTTGGGGTACACGAGAATCCCCTAAGTATACTTATATATATTTATCATGGAGAGGAAAAGGTACATGGGAATCCCCTACTCCTATTGTATATCTTTTTCATGCATCTATACATATTAGGGCCCATTCAAGGGGTTACACTAGACCCATATAGCTCATAGCTGGTTCTAGAATAATTAAGCTACACATACCCAGGTTAATGGTTCCACAGGCATGTTAAACCCTGTTCCCTTTACCGGCATGGTTAAATATATATATATATACATATATATATATGTATGGTTGTGAATGCATAAAGTTGGTTTACTTAGTTATAAAGGTTGGAATTATTTTATCCTTATCTTGAGTGCATGTTAACGTTTAATTGCTAAACCCTCTTTGAATGTTGTATTCTCATGCGATGCAGGAACCGTCCATACCACTCCTCCTTCTCATTGAATCCAGGGATATTTGGTGTTGGATTAAAGTGTTAAGATTCCATTATTCGTAAGCTTTCCATTTCCTTTCATGGACTACTTTACATACTTTTTTTTTCATAGTCTGTGGTTTTGGGCTATGGTCGGGGGCATGTCCCGACTAGATACTCTTTGGTTTGCTTTAGAGGAGTTGTATGGACAACTGTGGACTTCGGTATGGAATTTTCATTATATATTTATATATATACATTAGATTATTATTTTTGGTTTGATTGGTTGGTTATTGGATAGATCAATTTTATTGGGTTGGTCTAGTAAGTAAACCTATTCCAATTCATTATATCTTCTAATTTGTTATCTTATTATATGGTCAAAATTCATCTAACTCAGTGTATATGTTGGTTTGTTGGATTGGGTATCGGGGGTGGTCTTCGATCCGAGATGGACTTGAGATGCCCATTATGACAAGGCCTTTGTTTGGGTCATATCATGTTGGTGTCAGAGCCTAGGTTTGGATGTCATGGGGTATCCACAAAGCCATGTCGAGTAGAGTCTTGCTTATTAGTGTATTGTGCACCACACACACAATCAGGAGGCTACAAGGCATTTAACAATGTTCCACTTACTTCTTGTTCTACTTTCAGGCTATAAAGTCTATGATCGAGAACTCTTTCCTAAATCTTCTTTTGGTTCACCTTTCAGATCATGTCCTCTTAATGATCTAATTTTTTTGGAAACTTACTTGTCCTACTTAAGGATGACATGTATGGATCTCATCCAACTCATGGAGCACACACCCAGTCAAGGCTCGTAGTTTCAGATTTTTCCTGTGGAGTTCCACCGGTCTCCACTAACAATACCCCAGAATGTGGCACTCATGTTTAGTTACCTCAAGAAAAGGTTACCGATGCTGAGTTTCAACATTCTATTAATCTATTGACCTAGATAGTGATAACTCTGTCACGCTTGTCTGGTCCTACTGGTACGGGGAGAGTAAGGTAAGGTCGGGAAATAGGCAAAGAAAAAGGTCTCAGTTTTTTAAACAATAGAGAGTCTAATAGTATGGTAGTAAGAGGTCCAAGAGAAAGAGTTGGGTAGGTCCTAACTACTATTCTATGGCTAGTGCTCCCTACCCAAAGATGTTGGGAGATAGATGTTTTCAAAATAGTAATGCTTCTAGGGAATAAGGTGCCCAATATTAAGCTAGTCAGGACCAATCCTCTTTATTATCTCTTTCTTATAGATTTTATTGTCGGTCACAAAATGGTTGTTGTAAAGAAGAGAGTAATTGATGTTATTGTTATGGCCAATTGGGTCACAAGCAATCTGTGTGTCCCACAAGGGTTGCTTCTTTGGAAAATAGGATATCAATTACCTCTTCTCTATCTCTTACACCAAGGGGTACTACTTCTGGCTCCTACACTGGTCACTATAATCTCAATGCTCTTACTATCCTTAGGAGTCTGAGCTATATTTTGATACTGGCACTGGTATGTTACAAACTCTTTTCTTATGATGTATCTAGTTTACTTAGTTTGGGGTCCTCTCTCTCTTATGTAACCCTATTTGTGGCATTGTATTTTTGTTTGAACCCAAGGTTATTTTGGACTCTTTTTCTGTTTCTACCCTGGTAGATGACTCTGTGTTTTCCAAAAGGGTCTATAGAGGGTGTGTGGTAGCTATTGGTAGTAAATGTGCTTTGGTGGATTTGTTTTACTCAGATATGGTGAATTTTAGCATCATTATGGGGTTGGATTATCTCACGCTATGCATCATTAGACTATTGGACACATAATGTTTTCTTGTGTCTCCTTAGTGAGTCAGATATGGAATGGGAGGATGGTTCCATTCCTTGTCTATTAGGGGAAAGGTTATATCATATCTTAGAGTTCAAAGATTAATATCCAAAGGGGGTGTCTCTATTATCTAGTATGGTTAAAGATTCTAACTCGGAAGTTCTTTCTTTGTATTCGGTTTTGCTGGTGAGTGAGTTTTCCTAAGGTCCTTCCTGATGAACATCATGGTATCTTTCTAGTGGGGAGATTGAGTTGTAGATTGGTCTTGTTTTATACACTTGTCCAATTTCTATTCCTTCATTATAGAATGGCTCTAATTGAGTTGGAGGAGCTTAAGGAATAGTTAAATGACTCCTTAGATAAGGATTTCATCTGTCCAAGTATTTCTCTATCAAGTGCTTCCATCTCTTCACGTATAAGAGAGATAGTTTTCCCAGGGAATACAAAGGTGTCGGTAGGTGAATAAGGGATTTGGGGTGTCCTCCTTGTGGGTTGGACTATATATTTATATTCTATATGGGGTGTTTTTTTAGGTAGCGCATGATGGTTGATAGACACTACGTATGAATCCTATATGTTGATGTTGATGAAGAAAGTATGGTAGCTTAGGGATAGCAATGCGAGGATTGTGATTGTAGATGGGTAGGTTGGGTGAGACATGCGGAAGGGGTAAGGTGGATGGCTTTGGGAGTACAATAGAGGTAAAGTTGTGACATATAGGTCGAGGGTTTAGGATGAATTAGTTGATTGGGCACTAAGTCTATGGATGGGATTGAGCATGGAGTTTACATGACTATACCAGACTATAGGTAGCATTTGGGTGGATAAGGTTTTAAGTATATGGGAACGAAGCATCCCTAGTATACACCTTTATTAATGTCCATTATAGTGGAGTATTGTGCTTTTAAGTGTCATAGGATGAAGGACGAGATTTAATCTTAAATTTTCTTCTAGCGGTGGACTTTAAAGGAAGGTCGCGATGTATATTCCAGTGATTCCCTCCTATATTGATTAAAAAGGTGCTATAGTAGTGTTACATGCATTCTAATAGCCCTTATGCTTAAGGTTCACATTCTGCATTCGCATTATTCCCTAGATATGAATCTTGACCTTACATTTCATTGCCAATGATATATGAAGTTGTTTGTCTTTCAGCATCCAGTTTAAAGGACTTCTACTATGGTATAGTTTAATCGGGATAATTCTTTATTTATGACCTAGGTGGTCGATATGAAGTACTTCATGCCTATTATTTTGTGTCTCATTTCGGAGGTATCGCCTTGAGTAGCATGAGCTATTCTTGTACTTTAGTTCCTCAATGACCCTTATTATATTAGGGTGGTGATGTCTTTAGAGATGTAGTGATGTTTTGAAATAGGGGAAAGTAGAAGTCCCTAATTGGGGTAATTTTAGGGTGACTAGTAGAGCTAAGGTTTTGGAGGGTTAGGTAAGGTTGTTTCCATTAGAAATTGTTAAAAGAGGAGTAGGTGGTGAAAAATAATCTTTGTGAATATGATAGAGGTTACTAAGCATTTTGCAAGATATACCATACCGTAGGTATAGAAGAGGTAATCTTGAATGTTGTGATTCATAGATATACCAATCGTGGTGTTGGGTACTTTGAATTTTTGTAGGGCTTTGTGTTTGACTGTAGTAATAGGGTGGACTAGTATTTTTTTATGGATATAAGGAGTAGATCCTGGTGAACTAAGTTAACTATTTTTTTTCTTTGGATAGGCTTGGACATAGAAGTAGTATATAGCTAGACTCAAGCTCTCATAGTGATGTATCTCCTGGAAATTCTAAGATGAATTGGACTTGACCTCTATAATAGGTTCCATTCATTCGGTATTCCATGTGGTTGTATTGAGGTAAGGCGTGGGTGGTCCTTCGTTGGTAGTTTCATTTTAGTGATTTGGTATCTTGAGACTCTTTTTCATAAGAAGGTCTCGGTGAGGATCTTGGGTTGGTAAGTTCTTTGTTTACGGACAAAAATGGGTGGCTTTGGTTAAGGTTCTATGGTGGAACTAAAAGTCTGAGGAAGCTATTTGGGATGCAGAAGAGGGCATGGAGTCCAATAATCCATATTGGTTCTTCATTGTAAAAACTCGTACATTAGCTATGTGTTAATTGTCACATCTTTGTTTTCTAACTTGGTTAGTGGAAGGGTTGGATTTCCTTGCATCTTTGTTTTTTAACTTAGTAAAAGGTCCAAATGAAGGTGTTGGGGTGAAAATCGTGCTTGGGGTATGTTATGATCTTCTTATCTTGATTTATGTCTGTGTCTTCTAATTTGGTTAAAAGTAAGTTTGATGTGTGTTAATGTGTTATCTCATTCTTGTTCTTGCCTTAAACTATCATTCATGGACGAATGATCCTAAGTGGAGGAGTATGAAACACCCTAAACTTTTTCCCTTTCAAAATTTCTTGAGTTTTGAACACTCTGGAAAACATACGGTTCGTGGGTACTAGTAGTTAGCTAGGGTAAGTTTTGGTGCCCTTATTCTTGTATGATAGACAGTGAGTTTTGGTTGCATTCTTTCCAGGGTACCATTCAACATCTTACTTTGTGTATGATAGGGTAAGATAGGTATCTTGACAAACCGTATGATGCTTATCGTCTGGTCTAGTGAATTCTAACCATAGTATAATTCCTAGGATGCTACTAACAATGAATCTTCGTAAATAAGGCATGTACTCCTCCCTCATTGTTAGTTCAAACTAAAGGAATGCTTTAATGTGGTTTAAACATTGATTGTGAATCATAAATAGTGATTTTGAAAACCAATGTTGAGGGTTTTGGTGCATGTTGTTGAGTATTGCTTACTCTTGGTTTAAATTATGTTTTAACATATTTTTGGTGATGGTTTGCATATGTGGGTGCTCGTTGGTTATGGTTTAACAAATGGGTCATGGGTAACCCTAAATTTCATGGCTTAATCTTTGGTTTTGGTCTTGGTAGATGTAACGCCCCAAATTTGGTACCTAAAACACTACACGGTGCTTCTGACCCCAAAGTACCACAAGCTAACCCATGATTGATATCTGTACCTGAACACTGCATAATATACTGTATAAATGCGGAAATACAGGTTGTAAGGCCAGAAGGTTCAAAACTATAACATGATAGCTGATAAAACATAACATCTTGATAGGGTATAAAATACCTAAAACAACTGAAATAAACTGTCTAAACATACTATAGTCGGAAAAGCCTCTAATAGACTGAACTGTCTGAATAAGGAGTTGATGGCACATGTCCCCAACTAACTCCAGCTAATAAATTAATTAATGAGATAATAAAGTAATGGTCATTTCATTGAAGGATGAGGACTCACTTCTAACTCTGACTGCTGAGACTAGGATACTACTGATGCTCTAGAGCTCGTGCTTCTAGACCTATGGTATAAAATACCATAGCGCAAATGTGTCAGTATTTTTGAATGTATTGTTATGCATCTGAGTAGGCTGAATACAAAAGGGTTCACATGCATGAACTATACTAACTGACGGCATAACATAAACGTGACAATACATGCATGACTACATAATAACTATAACTGAGTTCCTGATAACCTGATTACTGAGTCTGAGTACTGATAACATAAGATACAGATATCTGTAGAACTGAAATAACTGATACTTAGTGACTGTATCTAAAAGTCTAGGTTCTAATAGAACTAGCAGATTTTCGTACTATTCTGAGTTGACTATATCTGAGAGTCATAAATCTTATAGAACTATCTAAGTTCAATTACTGAGAATGAATGATTGTATCTAATAGTCCTAATTCTGTACTGAAACTGTGGGAAGTAGTCATATAACCGACATTCCCTAAATAACGCAATATAGCTGAGTTGGAATTCAATCTATAACCCCAATTGGAAGGGTGTCAATACCGCACCACTGGTAAGGACAATCTGTGAGTAACCCTCATATAAAAGGTAACTCTCGTGAGAACGGTGGGAACCCTCATATAACAGGTTAAGCCACCTGATCTACCCTTAAATAACAGGATATGATGTCCCAACCTGCACTGTCTACGTAGTTCTGGAACGCAAGGATTTCTTCTAAGAATCACACCCTCATATAACAGGTGGGTTCCCATCCTTGGGTTTCCTTGGTGCTAATTTCTACTCCTATCTAAATAGACACTGAACATAATTAACTGAATTAACTAGACTGAGTTAACTGAGTTCTGCTGACTAACGGAATACTATTGAGATTACTGAATCTCTGATATTTCTGAGATTACCAAGTTTACTGAGTTTTCATGAGTTACATGACTCGTTGTATTTCTATGAATATGGCTCGACTGAGAGTATCTTGAAAACATAACACTTATTCTAGGCAAACAACTAAATTTTTGGGTACAAGTACCCCCAGGACTAAATAGAAGGAAACTGACAAAACATCACTTTCTTGAGTACATGATCAACATCACAATCCATAATACAATAAGTTGGAGATTTCATGAAGTAGAAGTTCTAAAGCACCACAAGGGTTACACATGCATTCATAATTCATTGACTAAGACATTTCATCAAACATTTGACTTGCATAAACTTATACATGATTGGGAATTTCATATTATCATACTAGTATGGCACTTTTCCTTCACATAGAAATTTAATCGGGCACATAGGGAGCATGCTTTGGTTATACAATATTCAACACATCTAATAATCATGGATATATCAATAGACGTGGAAATTTAAGGGTTTCTCATGATTATTATGCAAATCACCACATCTTAGGGTCAATCATTGGAATATGTAATTTCAAACATGAATCAAAACTCCACAACATCATGAAGATGAATTTCAATTCAATTAAAATCATGAAAATTCATAAATACACAAATCTTGGATTTTGAAAAGAGATTCTTGAGCTTCATGGGTGAAAGGGACACATAATTCAACATATGACATACCTTGATTGTGAGTTTTTTAAAGTTCTTGAACTTGAAGAACTCGGAATCTCTTAGTTTCTTGAAGAAGGATTTGGATCTTGTTTCTTGGGGATTATCTTTGAGAGAAAATCATAATTTGATGTTATAGATAGATAATGAAGTTATAGGCTATGGTCTGGTATAATTAGGGGTTAAAACGGGGGTAAAACTACCCCAATACCCTTTTAAAAATGGCTTAGAATTATCTGAATGGGATCTTCCATGGCTCATGCAATGTTCCATCACTGGCTCGACGGTCCGTCATTCTGATCATCACACCTGGGCCAGAATAGGGACTCACTGCCTTAGTACCGACGACTTGGGCGACGGTCCATCGCAAGTTCGACGGCCCATCAACCTGTCCATTGCACCTTAGCCAGAAGATTGATTTACTACCTTAGCTGTGATGGTCTAGGTAACGGTCCTTTGCTAGATCGACAGTCCGTCGCACCGGGACGGTTCTGACAGCTCTCGGTAAAATGTCCATAACATCTTACTCCAATACCGGATTTTGAAAAAATTAGTATTATTGGAAAGCTAATTCAATTTCCCACACAACAAAAAGTGAAAATATTAAAAATTCCACATGTACACAAATGGATTTGCCTTTCAATTTAAGTTTCTAATATTCTTGGGATGATTTCAAGCAAGGTAGAAGTACGGGGTATTACGATATCTCCCCCTTGACAACATTCGTCCTCAAATAAGACTGAGTGAGAGAGGAGAAGATAAACTAACATACATACTAAACATGAACAACTCGAACATGATATCATAACTGACATGACTGATAACTGAATATATCAGACCGAACATGCATATCTGATGCATGTGTAACTGATTCATGAATGCATGACTGAGTGTTCTGATGAATTAAGGTTCTCACAATGAGAATGCATGTATGATGCATGATTAAATAACTGAACTGATGTATGAATCCATGAATGGATATGTAATGGCATTTCTTACAAAGTTGTAATGGAACTCTGAACATGAAATGGATACCAAACTTTTCACTGAAACCTGAACATGAAACTAAAAAGATTAAGGAGAACTATTACCTTAAGCTAGATCTCAGTTTCTGGAGAAGAAGTGAGGATACTTGGTCTGCATGTCTGCATGTCTGCTTCTTCTTCCTAAGTAGCTCCCTCAACAGACTTATTTCTCCAAAGAACTTTGGCTAGAGGGATTTGTTTGTTTCTCAGTGTGCGAGTTTGATAGTCTAGGATTTCGACTAGAATCTCTTCATAAGAGAGGTTGCTCTAAATATCTATGCTCTAAATAGGGACTACAACTGTTGGGTCACCTATGCACTTCTTGAGAAAAGACACATAGAAGACTTGATGAACTAAGGCTAGATCTGAAGGCAATTCGAGCTCATAAGCTACCTTGCCGAAGAGACTGAGAATCTTAAAGGGACCGATATATCATGGACTCAACTTTCCCTTCTTGCTAAATATCTTCACTCCCTTCATAGGAGATATATTTAGATAGCCATAATCACCAATCTTGAACTCGAGATCCTTTCTACGCATATCCGCATAAAACTTCTATCGGTTCTGAGCAGCCTGGAGTCCTTCTCTAATCAACTAGTCTTTCTCTAAAGCATTGAATACTAAATCAGGCCCTATAACTAAGGCCTCACTAACTTCGAACCAACTAATTGGAGATCTTCTTCTCCTACCATAGAGAGCTTCAAATGGAGCCATATGAATACTGGAATGATAGTTTTTGTTGTATGCAAACTCAATCAAAGGCAAGTGGTTATCCCAACTGCCCTTGAAATCAATTGTACACGCCCTTAGCATATCTTCTAAAGTCTTAATGGTCCTTTCTTCTTGACTATCTATCTGAGGATTAAAGGCTATACTGAGATGATTTTGGGTACCAAGACCCTTTTATAATGCTTTCCAGAAATGAGAGGTGAACTGGGTACCTCTATCTAAGATAACAGATAATGGAACACCATGCAATCTAACCAACTCTCTGATATAGAGTTTGATGTAATCCTCAGCTGACTAAGAGGTATGGACTGGAAGGAAATAATCTTATTCGGTTATCCTATCTATAATGACACAAATTGAATTATCCCGGGGACGAGTACTAGGCAAACCCGTCATGAAGTCCATGTTCAATACTGAATTATGACAGGGATGAGTACTAGGAAAACCCATCATGAAGTCCATATTCACTACTTCCCACTTCCAAGTTGGAATAACGAACTCCTGTATGGACCCACTAGGCTTCTAATGCTCTATCTTAACCTGCTAACATATAGAGCACTTAGCCATAAACTCTGCAACATCTCTCTTCATCCTACTCAACTAATAGATTTCTCACAAGTCATGGTACATCTTTGTGGCCCCTGGATGAATAGAATAGCATACACCATGCATTTCTTCAAGAATTCATTGCCTTAAGTCATTTACACCTAGAATACAAAAACAACCCTAACAATGCAGAACACCATCTCCTTTTTGGGAGAAAACATTTACTTTCTAATCCTTGACTGATTCTTTCAACTTGACTAGACTGGGATATCTATCTTGCTTTTCTTTCACCTTAAAAACTAAAGATAATTCTGAACTATTCTGAACCCTTATGTCACCCTCCTCTGAATCTACTAAGAAAATGCCTAGTCTATCAAGATAATGGATTTCATGAGCTAACTTCTTCTTACTGTCGTCAACATGAGCAACACTACTCATAGACAGCCTATTGAGAGCGTCGGCTACTATATTGGCCTTGCTCGAATGATAAAGGATACTCATGTCATAATCTTGCATGAGCTCTAACCTTCTTCTCTGATGAAGATTGAGATCTTTATGAGAAAAGACATACTTAAGGCTCGTATGATCTGTGAACACATCTATATAACTCTGTATAGATAATGCCTCCAAATCTTTAAGGCAAATACTATGGCTGCTAACTCGAGATCATGAGTAGGATAATTCTTCTCATGGGCTTAAGTTGTCTAGAGGTATAGGCTATGATCTTACCTTGCTATATGAGGAAAAAACCCAAACATACTCTGGATACATCACTATATACTACAAACCCATCTAAACCATCTAGAAGAGTTAAGACTGGAGTTGAGGTAAGTCGAGTCTTCAACTCCTTAAAACTCTTCTCACAAGGATATGACAATTTAAACTTGACTTTCTTCTGAGTCAACCTAGACATAGGGGATGTAATGGAAGAAAATCCCTTAACAAACTGTCTGTAATAGCCAACCAAACCCAAGAAAATCCTGATATCTAATGGAGAGACAGGTCTGGTCCAGTTTCTTACCACTTTGGTCTTTTGAGGATCAACCCTAATGCCATCACCGGAAATAATTTGACCAAGGAATGCTACTGACCTTAGCTAAAATTGTCACTTACTAAATTTGGCGAACATCTGATGATCTCTAAGAGTCTAAAGTACGATTTTGAGATGGTATGCATGATCACGCTCACTATGGGAATAGACCAGAGTATAATCTATGAAGACTATGATGAACATGTCCAACTACTACTTGAACACCCAGTTCATCAAGTCTATGAAATTTTTTGGGGCATTGGTAAGACAAAGGACATCACTAACAATTCAAAGTGACCATACTGAGTATGAAAGGTTGTTTTTAGAATGTCACATTCGCTAACTCTAAGATGATGATATCCTGATCTGAGGTCTATCTTAGAGAAATAGCTGGCACCCATAAGTTGGTCAAATAAGTCATTGATTCTGGGAAAAGGATACTTTTTCTTGACTATAACTTTATTGAGCTGACAAAAATCAATGCACATTCTGAGGGAACCATCTTTTTAGCGCACAAATAAGATTGGTGTGCCCTATAGGTATATGCAGGGTCTGTTGAATCCCTTATCAAGGAGATCCTTCAAATGCTCTTTCAATTCTCTAAGTTCTGCTAGTTCCATTTTGCATGGCGGAATAGTTATAGGCCGAGTATCTGGAAGAAGATTAATATCGAAGTCTATTTCCCTTTTGGGAGAAATTATCAGAAGATCTTTGGGAAAGACATCTGAATATTCATTCACAATTGAGACTGAATCAAGACTGGGAGTTTCATAACTAGTGTCCTTAACTCGAATAAGATGATAGAAACATCCCTTAGATATTATTTTTCTTGCCCAAAGGCAAGAAACAAGCTGACCTCGGAAAGCTGAAGTGCTACCCCTCAACTCTAGGAAAGGTTTATTCGAAAACTGGAACTGGACTATTTTCTTTCTGCAATCAATTGTAGCATAGTAGGAATGAAGCCAATCCATGCCGACAATGACATCAAAATTAGTGATCTTTAATTCGACTAAGTCTACTAAAGTGACTTTTGAAATATCATAACCGGGCAGTTACTGTATACCTATTGGGCTGTCATGATTTTACCCACTGCGGTAGAGACTGTAAATAGTTATTCTATAATTTCAGGACTGGTTCTTAAATTGACTTCTATATAGGGAGTAACAAAATACAAAGAAGCTCCTAAATCTAACAAAGCGTAAACATGCACATGAAAGATTTATAATGTACAAGTAACCATATCAGGAGAATTTTCCTGATCATTCCGGGACTGGGGAGTATAAAGTCGATTTAGGTATTTCCCACTAGTGGCATTGGAGGTGGCACCCTGCTAGTTTATGCGATTGGACTGAGCTGAGGAATGGTTTTGCTAACGCTGAGGACCTGGATGAGGATAGTCTCTAACTCTGTGGCCTGACTTGCCATATCTAAAATAAATACCATTGCCAGCACTGCAAATACCCTGATGGTGTTTGCCACAAGTTTGGCAAAAATGATAGGTGCAGGAACTGCTAACACTACCCTGAGACTTAGAGTCGGGCGCTCTATCTTTAATACCATCCCTAAACTTAGGATTTGGAGCACTTGCTAAAGAAGGAGCTGGAACTATTGACTTAGAACGAAACTGACAACAATTTCCTCCTTTTGATTTAGGATGAGCAATGTTGAAACTACCTGTCCTTGCTCTATTATTTTGTTTCTCCCTTATCTTAATATTTTTCTCTTCTCTCTGCTGAGCATAGATCATTCACCCCAGAAACAAACTTACTTATCTTAGCCCTGCTATCTACAACAACATAAGAAGCATATCTGGCTCATTGAGTAAATTTAAGAGAATACTCTTTCACTGCCATTTTTCCCCGCCTGATCTTGATAAATTCTAACACTTTATCTTCTCTCATCTCTAGGGGAAAAAATCCATCTAAGAATGCAGTAGAAAATTCTTCCCACTCAATAGGCCCTACATCTACAGCCTTTCTGACTTCCACTATTTGTATTAAGTGTGAAGAACATCTTGTAACTAATATGCAGCTATCTTAGCACTCTTACTCTAAGTAACCCCAATGATATCCGTAACCTTCTGAACTTGATCAAAAAATTCCTGAGCGTCCTCATCTAACTTAGACTCAAAAAATAATGGAGGATTCATTCAGGTGAAGTCTCAAATCGTGGCTGTAGCTGAATTTGCCACTGGGTTGGCCGAAACGACAACTGCTTGTTCATTATGAGCAGTGACTAACTAAGCAAGAGTTGTGAATACAGCTCAAAACTCTACATGAGAGACATGTTCGCCCAAAGTTTCTTCGTTCTGAGGGGCTGATTGATTCTCGTTTCTTCTTTTAGGAGGAATGTTCTATAGAAGAAAGGGAGAAATAGATTAGACTAAGATATTAGCTTAAGATTATACTAACTGGTAAGACATGAATACTGAAAGAAGGGAAACTGTTCCTAGAATATCTTATATCCTCCTACACATAAATATGGTATGCAACACACCTATGCACAAGACTCTACTAGATGTGGCTTTCAAACTTCCTAGGACACTATTGAACCTTAGGCTCTGATACCAAGTTTGTAATGCCCCAAATCTGGTACAAAAAATGCTACACGATGTTCATGACTCCGAAGGACCACAAGCTAACCCATGACTGATATCTGTACCTGAACACTACATAATATATTGTATAAATACAGAAATAAAGGTTGTAAGGCCATAAGGTTCAAAACTGTAACATGATAGCTGATAAAACATAACGTTTGGATGGGGTATGAAATACCCAACACAACTAAAATAAACTGTCTAAACATATTGTAGTCTTAAAAGCCTCTAACTAACTTAACTGACTAAATAAGGAGTTGATGGGACATGTCCCGAACTAAAACCAACTAATAAATTAATTAATTAGATAATAAAGTAATGGTCATGTACTCGAAGGATAAGGACTCACTGCTAACTCTGACTGCTGAGACTGGAATACTATTGATGCTCTGGATCTCATGCTTTTGAACCTATTGTATAAAATAGCATAGCAAAAATGTGACAGTATGTTTGAATGTATTAGTATGCAGTGAGGTAGGCTAAATGAAAAAAGGGTTCATATGCTTGAACTATACTAACTCACTGTATAACATGAATGTGAGAATACATGCATGACTACATAATAATTATAACTGAGTTTGTACAAACATGACTACTGAGTCTGAGTACGGATAACATGAGATACTGATATCTGTATAACTTAAATAACTGATACTGAGCAACTGTACCTGACAGTCTAGGTTGTGATGGAACTAGCTGAGTTCCATACTATTTTGAGTTGATTGTAACTGACAGTCCTAAATCTTTAGAACTATCTAAGTTCTATTACTAAGATTGAATGACTGTATCTAACCATCCTAATTCTGTACTGAAACTATGGAAAGTAGTTATAAAACCGACATGCCCCAAATAATGTAATATAGCTGAGTCGGGGTCTAATCTATAACCTCAATTGGAAGGGTGTCAATACTGCACCACTGCTAAGGACAATCTGTGAGTAACCCTTCTATAATAGGTAACTTTCATGAGAATGGTAGGAACCCTCATATAACAGGTTAATCCACCTCATCTACTAATGTTCCCACTTCTGATGGAACATTTTGCATTTTTTCTTAGGAAAATTGGATGTTTTCAAGAAACCAAGGTTGCATTTGATGTTGGCTTTTAGTGTTTCAGGGCAAGGATTTAGCTAAAGGAAAAGACACTGGAAAATGGCAGAAAAGTTCTTATGATGGTTGAAATTGCGGACCTTCACACCTTCGATGGACCACCAACCTTACCATCAAGTCTTAGGCAGAACCCAAGGTTTCAAAACTTTGAGCGACGGACCAAATAGTGAACCGTCAGATCTACAACAGACTACCATCTTAGCTTTCAGTATTATCTAGAACATTGCTTACTGAAGAAATCAGCGACGGACCAAATAGTGGACCATCAGATCTTAATTGGACCACCAGTTTGGCCGTCATCCTTATCCTGAATATTGCTTCTTGAAGGACTGAGTAATGGACCAAATGGTGAATCGTCACATGTGCGACGGACCAGTAGTTTAGCTGTCAGCCTTATCTAGAACATTGCTTCCTGAAGAACTCAGCGTCGGATGAAATGGTGGAACGTCAACCCCTCGACAGACTACCACTTTAGACGCAGTTTTATGAATTCAAATTTTAGATTCTTTTTACCTAAGAACGTATAAATACTAGTTTTTGGTTTTATTATGAGAAATCTATCTTTTATTTTCATCTTTTATCATAGTATCCATATCTAGAAACTCTTTGTAACCTAGTATTTTGGGGGAGTTAAGAAACCTTGTGGACCCAATCATTCCATCTTTATTGACAATTGAAGAAAAAATTATTGTAACCTTTGCAAATAAAACTTTAATTAATTTATGAAGAACACAATGATTTGTTTTCTTTCTATTATAGAGATGTGTGGCTAAGATCCCATAACTAGGGTTATGGGAGCCTTGATATGAAAAGCTGAATTGGGTTGTGAATCTAGTAGATTCACATGATTAATTGATATTACATAAGCCCTTCTTCACTTTAATGACTTTTCTTGGTTGCAAACTTGAAAAGTGAGCCCAAGAACATCACTTGTTCGAATGGAAAAGTGTTTGATGAGAAAATAAATGGTTTATAAAAATCTATAGGCTTTAACCTTTGGATAAAGGGTAGATTCCTTAGTAGGATCAACCCATGTGAGAATATAGTTGAACAAATAATATGTTCCTTATCTTTGAAAGAATTAAGGGATAAAATTACTCATTTAGGTTGAGAAACTAATGGGTAAACCATAGAATTCACTTACTCTTGCAATTAGAATTGTTCATAGGGGATTCAAAACAATTCACAACCCTAGCTGCTTAACTATCTTGGTAACCATAACTCTAGTTTCACTACTCTTACTCTATTACTATTTTTATTACAATCAACAAGTTGATTACTTTCTGTGACAATTATTTTATACAATTGATAAATAAAAAAAACCTTTTTTGCTCAGGAACCTTCGATCAACAGTCTAATAAAAACCATAAGACTTAGTGAACACAGTATTCCCTGTGGGATTCTACACCCAACCAAGTTGGGTTCTATATTTGACAGTGACCTCTTACACTTTCATAAGAAGGTTGTAATTTTAGCGTATCAAATTTGGGCATCGTTTTTCAGGGAATATGGTTTTCAATTAAGTTTGTGATTTTTAATCGACCCTTTGGTCAAAGTGTCCTAAAGATTTACTTTTATTTGTTGTTTTTGTTTATGCAGGTTGATAATAGTGTATGCATAATACACAGAGATTAGGTGCACCATTATTAACAATTCATTCGAAGCCTCAATTGATGAGTAGAATGGATGATCCATAAGAGGAAAATAGATTAGTCACCTTGGCTAATTCTTAAGTAAATTAGAAAAATGTTGATAACCCATGTCGGGTGCCAAATCTTGATGATGAGGACCTGGGAGATAATGACTTATTGGATCCTGTAAACCCAATGTTTGCTAGGAATATAGCTGCACTTTTGAATCACAATGTACATCAGAATCTCCCTTTCAAGGGAAGACAGGACCACAAATCTGTTCAGTATGGTCTCAATGACGATGTCTATGGAATGGATGGAGTAGGAGTGACTGAAGCTATTATTCCTCCACTTATAGCACCTGGACAGAAATTGAAGATCACCAGTATGATGATCCAACTCTTGCATCTAAAGAGGTTATTCAACGGTCCCAAGAGATGATCCTAACATGTATTAGGTGAATTTTTCACCATTTGCAAATCTTTTAATAATCTTGGAGTCGGTCAGAATGCTATTCACTTGAGGTTATTTCCATTGTATCTATCTGAGGAGGAAATATTGTGGCTTAATAAACTAATGCCTGATTCTATGACCAACTGAAGGCAATTGAAAGAGGCTTTCATAGAAAGGTTCTTTCCGCCCTCCAGAAAGGTATAATTGAGGGACAAAATCAATAATTTTATGTAGCTCCCAACCGAAGCTCTTCATGAAACTTGGGAAACGTTTAAAAAAAAGTTGATGGAGTGCCTAATCCACAACATGACGTATATTCACCTGATGGAGACTCTTTATCGGGCTTTGAACTCTATTATAAAACCATTTGTTGATAATACTGCAGGGGGATTATTTATGGATCTCACCTTTCAAGAGGCCTCGAGGATGCTTGATGGATAACCAAATGAACAAGATCTTGGCATACCAGGGATTCTGTGGTAGCACACCCTTCTATGGCAATTGGCATGACTACGAAGCAACGTAAGAAAAAGGAAGAATGTGATCAATACATGGCATATTTAAAGATGTAGATGGATCTGTTGACCAAGAATCTATTATCTACAAAGACTTAAAAGGTGAAGGCTCTTGTGGCTAAAGGTAGAGATCATCCTAATTTTGAAGAAGTGGTCAACTATTTGAATAATCAGGGGGTTTCCGAGGCAATAGCCAAGGAAATCAAGGTTGGAACTACTATAACAAGGCTGGTTCTAAGGATAGGGAGTAAGGAAACTGGAAGATCAAGAATGATAGAAGTGGGTTGTATATACCACCAGGAAGTAGAGATAATACTGCAACTAGCTTTGGCAAGATGTCCACGGAGGACATGATGGAGAAATTTTTAAAGGGCATTGAGGCAGCCAACTCTGGGGTGACTACCATGAAGATTGATTTGTCCTCTATGATTCAGTTAGTAAACTTACACTCTACTTCGATCAAATTGTTGGAATAAAAAATGAGCCAACTCTCTACAACATTGAATCAGAGAAAAAGTGGAATGCTACCAAGTGATACAATTCAGAACCCTCGAAATAATGGTTCATGCATGGCTATTACTACACGGAGTGATAAAGTTTTATCAGCCCCTTCTTTGGGCAAAGCTGTAAACAATAAGGTGATCAAAGAAGATGTTGAGCTTGAAAAAGTTAATCCACTAGAGATTGAGAAGCTGGATGACATTGATATCTCTTTAAATTATTAGTAGGTTGATGAGTTAGAAAAAGAAAAAGAGAAAGAAAATAAACTAATGGTTAATACTCTCCCAAAACCACCAACTCCCTTTCCTCAAAGATTTTAAAAAAAGTCCAATGATATGAAGTTTAGTAAATTCATGGAAATGTTGAAGCATCTAACTATGAATGTTCCTTTGGTAGAGGCACTTGAACAAATTCTAGGATATACTAAATTTATAAAGGATCTTGTGACGAAGAAAAGAGTGGTGAGTTACGAACTGAGGGATAATCTTTATCATTGCAATGCTATTTCCATAAGATCCTTGGTGGAGAAAAAGGCTGATCTGAGAGCATTTACCATCCCATGCACTATTGGACCTCTTGACTTTGCAAAAACCTTATGTGATCTAAGAGCGAGCTTTAATTTGATACCGCTAGCTGTTTAGAAAAAGTTGGGTTTAGGAGAACCCATACCCACCAGCATATGACTTGTAATGGTGAACAGATAGGTAAAATAACTTGTTGGTATTTTGTATGATGTGCTGGTGAAGGTGGATAGCTTCATATTTCTAGTAGATTTCATTATTCTGGATTGTGAGATGGACTTCGAGGTGCCCATAATCTTAGGTATACCTTTCCTTAAAACTAGAAGTATGTTGATTGATTTGCAAGCTGATGAGCTCTTATTTAGGCTGAATGATGAAGTGGTGCAATTTGATGTATGCCAATCAATAAAGCAGCATACAGAAATGAGTGTGTTCTCAATTGTTGATGTATATTATGAGGATGAGTAGGAGGTGCCAATAGAGGTGAAATTTGTCTGAGTCAGACTCCACTTTGCTCTACGATCCAACAGCCTTCACTTTCTCAGTTTTACCTGATAGTAAATGCTTGGTTAATAAGTCCATCAATGTTTTTAGGTAAGCCATATCTTGATCATGCTCCTCATCTCTTCTATGTTGTTCTGCAGTTATACCAATAGAAATAGTGGGGCTAACTACAACAGAGTCCCTGGTATGCCATGCCCAACTCTGTTTGGTTATTCTCTCAAGCATTTCTAAAGCCTTTCAAAATGTAAGATTAACAAATGAACCATCAGTAGCATTATCGACAATCGGTTTTGTCATAGAGTTAAAAAGCCCTGTACAAAGTCTCCATCAAGTGTATGTTTGTCATGTTGTGGTTCGAACACTACGTCATCTTCTGTTTGAATCTCTACCACATTTCATGCAAGGCTTTAATTGGGAGCTATCTAAAGTTGCTGATCCCATCCATTAACTGTACCCTCCTGGAAGGTGGAAAGAACCTTTTTAGGAAAGCTTCTTTCAACTACCTTCAATTGGTTATAGAATCGGGTGTCAGATTATTAAGCCACAATATTGCCTCGCCAGACAGAGACAGCGGAAACAATATCAAATAGGTAGAATTTTGACCCACTTCTGGATTATAAAAAGATTTACGAATGGGGACAAAGTTCACCAGATGCAAGTTTGGATCATCCAAGGAAGGCCACCAAACAACCCCTTCAGATTAAGAAGCTGAATCATAGTACTCGTGATGTTGAATTTCGGCCTAGGTGATAATGGTGGAGGAATAATTACACCCGTTGCACCTGCTCCATCCATTCTATCATCATTATTATTGTGGTCATACTCGACTGGCTAGTGCTCTTGCCTTTCTTAAAACGAACGGTTCCTGTTACCATTACACTATACTGGTGCAGCTATTTGCTCTACACGCCTTGGGTTACCAGGGTTTAGCAACTCCTCATCTCCCAAGTCTTTACTCTCAGGATTTTAATATCGTACTTGTTGACCTTTATTCTGCTCATTCACCTGAGTTCTAGCTAAGGATGTTAACTTATCAGCCTCTTGCTGGTCTGCTATTTTGACGATTAGTTGTAGTTCTAGATTAAAAGGTAATAATTGTTCTCTAGAACTTTTGGTTCTTTGCATGCACCACAAAAGTCCTGCAGCAAACAAAAACAACAAATAAACGTAAAACTAGGAAACTTTACTAATAGTCAATTAGCGTACATAACTTCAATTTTCAACCGTATTCACTGGAAAGGGCACCATTTTTGATAACGCTCAAACTACACCTCTCTTATAAGAATGTAAGCGATCGTTGTCAATATATAACCCAAATAGCTTGGGGTCGAATCCCACAAGAAATATGATGTGAATTTAAGTTATCTGCGGGTTAATCAACTAAAAGTTATCAGATTCCTGTGAATGGGGGTTTTTGGAAAGGTAAAAACTAATTACTTCTCAATTCAGTGTTTGAAATCAATATGATAAGGAAAACTAGAGTTATGTTCACTATGAGTGTAGGGATTTGACAGACGCTAGTAATGGTTCAAGATTCTTATGGTAGGTAGGAACAACAGACTATCTTTGTCGAAGTTATGTCTAAATGTTTCTCAACCTATTTATAAATTTAACCACCTAATTTTCTCAAACTTACAAAGTTTATATTTCATAACAGGATGTTATCTCATGTTAATTAATCTTGTTACAACATTAATTATTAAATGGAAGTTTAATGCTTCCAAGACCCTATTAATGATTCACTTCTTACTAGGGTTGATTTCTTTTCTCGAGCAAATCACCAGTAAGCAAGGTATATTATTTGAAACCAATAGTTAGATTTTAAAATAATGGAATTAACAAGAAATTTCTACCACTGTTAGAATCTTGAACACTTAGTTACATTACAAACCCAAACCCATTGATCCCACAACTAGGGTTAAGGGAATTTAGCTACTCATAATAAGATAATCAAGACAACAAGTTGAATTCATAGTTTGATATATGAACTTACAGAAAGATGAATAGCGATAAGTGTTTCTCAAATTTGATTCACAATAGAAAATCCCAAAACAATTGTTTATCATCTCTCCAAAAATAATTGTAAAGTTTAAGTCAAAAAACAAGAGAGAAGAGATTCTTAAAATATCAGTTCTCCCCCCCCCTATTAGAAAACCCTAACAAATTCTTGAAATACTTAATCCTAATTATGGAAACAAAATCATAGATCACAGTATTTTCTCAAATAGGCGATGACGTGTGTAACGTCTTATCTGGAGTTTGACGACTTATCAGGAATGTCATTAACTCCTCTTCACTTTTGAAAATCTATGCCTTAGGTTGACGATGAGACGTGATATCTTATCAGACATATGACGACTTATCATTATTATCGTCCATTCTTCACTTCAAATCCTATTCCCTAACTAGGCCTAACGACAAGCCTGATGGCTTATTACACTTCAGACGGCCTATCACAGATGTCATCACAAATTCCAGCTGAAGCTTATTCTCTATCTAAGGCTAATGGAAACTCTGATAACTTATCACAAGGGTGACGAGTTATCAGATAAGTTGGCAGCTATACATCCCTCTCTACTTGCTCAGAAATCAACTCTTTTACTTCCATTATTGTTGGTTCTCTTGTATCTTGACTTTTACTGCAATATAAAATAGAAAATAATCAAAATGATAAAGGTTGCTTAAGACTTTTCAATTATTTGTAGTTAAAAGCCTCAAATATGTCAACATCTTCTCACACATCACCAATCATGTTTTGTATAGAATTGCAATCTCAAAGGAGAAGAGGTGATCACCGAATATGATCTACTCTATTCGTATGAACTACTTTTACAAAGGTTGAATCACAATTGCGACTCCCTTGTGCAGTTTCTCAATCTTGCAATAGTGGCACTAGGTCGCGATAGCGAGGCCTGAGAACCTGTAATAGGTATAAATACCACTTTCTCAGCCTATTTTTTCTATTTTTTATCCATTTCCAAGAGAGCTAAACCCTAAAAGATGAGAGAGCTTGGTATTGAAGCTTGTCGATGATTTGGAGATCTTGGTTATCGATTATTCTGTGATTTCCCTTCAAATTCATGGTAAGATTCCTTTGATTTCTTAATAAATTCTTAGAAATTAATGCTTTGAATTCTTAAACTTTAAGGGTTTATTTAAGACCCGATTTGTGATTTGTTTGTGCTTAAATTTTGAACACAACTTTCTTGTACCTCAATGGACCTCGTGACGGGTTTAATTTTGGATTTTATTTACGAGTCTCGCAGGCCCTTTTGAGTTAAATTTTACCCAACCAATTATATGGCAATATTGGTCCATTATACTCCTAATGATGCGTAGATTATGATTTTTATAGCACGACATCCTTTTGAGATTGTGGATCAACAATAGACATTTTTTGGATGATTTAAGGATTTACAATTTGCCTTCAAGGTAGGATTTTGTCTACTCTTCTTCCCAATATGATGTGTTTTGTATACTACATGTATATGAGAATGTTAAGATTTATTATGTATTGAACACCATGACTTAATCTTGATTATTAAAGTTTGGCAATTTGATGGGTGAATTAACCCGTAAGGTGAAATACTGAGGATACTCCTATGAACCTATTATATTCTTCTGTATTAGATATGGGATTCATAGTATGATTATGGTTTTATGCTAGATTTAGGATTTGTTTTAGGTATTGGAAGCTTGATACCCCCTACAGGGTATGAGCATGATGAACGCTTAGTGCATCCTAGGAATATCCTCATTCCTTTTCTTCATATTTTCTTCACACAGTAAGAACAGTGCATAAGTCTTTTAGTTGGGGTGGGGTATACCACAGCCACCACAGGTTTTTATTGACGTGTTTTTTTTCCTGTCGATCGTGGTATGGTTGTAGAACCGGCATGTCTAGATTAGTATTATGTCGTATTTTGTTTTGTTTCATATTTCTTTGTGTTTTTATGTAACTGGGAGATTCATGAGTATCTAGGGTAATTGATATACTTTCATTTTGATTTTTTAGAAAATTGATACCATTCCAAAAAAATATTTTAAAATGGTGAGATGTGTATATATGTGTGACTTTTCTAAATCTCATAATGTCATTAGGATTAGGGATATGATAATCATATCTAATAATTGCATGAACCAGATATGTAGTAGCTTGTGATGCAACCCTGTGCCATGTGTGTGAGATACTACTTTGTTCCCTTTGTTTGTTGATTCCAGAACTTGCCTGGTTAGTATTAACTAGGTTGTATAATAGTTGGTTAGGAAAGGATTATAGGACGTTATTGAAATAACCACTTTTAGTTTAAATGACCTTCCAAATGTGAATAAGTATCCCTTGATCCCTATTTTTAGCCTATATAGAATAGTTTTCTTATTTTACCTTTCATCTTTTCATTATTATTACAATAAACCTGTTTTGGCCCTAGTCCTCCTTAGATATTATGCACACCAACTCAAGCAAATCGCCTAAGTTGAGGGTGGGTATCATAGGGGTGTATAATGTGAATTGGGTATGAAGAAAGGTAAATAAGAGAAAAAAATAGGGTGGGGTATGGTAAGAAAAAATAAAAGCAAAAAAATTTGAAAAATAAAAAATAAAAGAAACCACACAATTTAAATATGCAATAAAAGAATAAAAAGGGAGAAATAAGGGTGGAAATAAAAGATAATTGGGTGATAAGTGAACCCCCAAAGTTATTGTAGTGCCAAGGAGGCTTAGTTGCTAAAAATGACTATATGTACCATACCAGCCCCCAAGCCTATATTAAAAGTCAAGTAAAGTCCTATAATGGTCCTAACCAAACTGTGTGAAAACTAAGGTAATTAAAATAAGGGCAAGCCTATGGTATTCTATGCACATTGTTGGAACTTCTTTATGAGTGTGAGTGTATCTTGATCATCCCAGCATTATAATAATATAATAATGAGTTATCGCTTGAGTAATACTATTAAATTCAATTTCTTGCTCTGTCTTTACAAGGATGAGTCTTTAACTTGGAGTAACTTATTATGGTCAAATTGCTCAAATTGGTATGGAGACCAACTTTTTGCTCTATTAGTATGATGCCTTCTATAGTGTGATTTTTGAATAATTCATGTATATAAGTGTTTTCTAGAACTTGCCTCCAAGTGTATTCATAGAGAAATCCTAGAAAAGCTTTATTTGGAGGATGACCCGAGGTCATTTTTGATATGTCACATGGACAAATTCCTACCTTAACATTGTTCCTTATTAACCCTTTTGACCATTTTTCTTTCTTTTTTTAACATGAACCATGCTATAACACCTAAACCCTTTTTGAAAATCTTTTTGTTGACACTTAACCTCCTTTGATGCATTGCATGATTCTAAGTTAAGAAATGTAGGTAAAAGCCTAAGTTTAGGGGGTTGGGTTATGGTTATATTGATTTAAATATAGTTCAAGTTCATAGTTTAGGGGAAGATTGTGATATGATAAGATGAGTTAACAAAGGCATATCTAAGCTTATCAAATCATGTTCTTAAGAAATTAAAGATATGTTTGATGACAAAGTTGAATAGCCTAGCCCATTGAAAATAAAGAGAAATTAGAAAACTAAGGGGCTATGAAGGTCTTAAAGTTAGAACATCTCTTGAAAAATCTAAATATATGAAGAAAGTAAATGGCCTATTGGATTTGTATTGTAATTTCTAAGCTAAAGATCAAGAGAAACGCAGAGAAATTACTTGAAGGTGAATAAGGTGGATGATTTGAAAAATTTTAGGTAGAAGGGGATAAGCAATTACGTTGAAGAAGGTCATTTAGTCACTCGATTCATATATTCCTTCCGCACCTTAAACCTTTATCTAGACTCACAAGATGTTGGTTACTCCAAACTAGGTAAGTCTATATTCATGTCCAAATATAAAAAGTGCAAGCCTATTGTTCTATTTTTTGTACTAGAATTTTTTTTCTAGAGTGATTGTGAATTATTTCAATATTTGATCTCCTTTTTGAATTAAAATGTCCCATTTGTATAGATATAACTCTTGAATATTATCGACATCGATACTTTAGGGTAGAGGGTGATGTCTGACTCCTGTTTTGGGTAAAAGAGCAAGGTAAGTTGCATTGTGAAGATTGAAATGATCTTTGAAGATTTTGTCCCACCTTTTGAGAAATATTTTTGATTTGAAAGGTTCATTTTATACTAAATTACATCCTTGCTTCATATATATGTGCTTATTGAAAAATTTTAGTTTATTTATTGACATGACATGTTTAGAGGTTTTTGTTGAGTTTTGTTAGCCTAGATCTTTTGGTCAGTTTTGTGTTGTAAATACCCTATATAATTGGATTATTCTTGGGTTCTTGAGGACAAATAATAGATTAAGTTTGGGGTTGATACGTTATTAAATTGACAACTTGGTGGGACTTTTTAGGCTTAAATAATAATGTTTTTCCTATTGATTTAGGGTTAATCTCATGTGTGATGTTCATTTATGTAGGTGAAGGTTGAAAATGAAGATGATCATTCCATTCAAGTCAATGGGATTTCTAATATGATAGAAAAAAAGCATTAAGGCTCACATGGATGTCCCGAGAGAAAATCAACTCATGCGGGTGGCCAAAATGGCAAAACCAGTGTCAATTGCACCAAGGGTGTGCCCCATCTGCATCTAATCTACACTGCATCTACCTTGGATCTGCTAAAGTAGATCATAAGTGCGGTGGCATTTTGTAGTATATGGAAAATATGAAATTAGGGTCAACGAGAGGGGTTTTCAGCTCCACCATTAATAAACTATTCTTGTACTTTTCTTGAGCTAAGAAACATTGAAGAGACTTTCAAGTGAAGAATTAGTGGTTTAATGAAAATTTATTGAAATTAAAAGTTATATATTATATTCTCTTTACTTTTTCTAGATCAATTTCAAGTAAATTTTTGTATCTCTCTACTTTCTCTCTAGGAGTAGCTAATTCTTTTTCTTGGGGTTATGCTTGAATAGGTTGTGATTAGTATATGATTTTTTAACTGTCTGCCAAATTAGCTATTTGATATGAGTTTTGCATTTATTCTACGTTTTAACTAAGAATTAGGGGTTGCAAACCTTAATTACCTTTGAACCCCTATCATCCTAGATAGATGGGATATTGGTTAGGAATGGATGTGAACAATAACTTGAATCAGTTCATTTAATAGCATCTTTTAGACATAAGGACGTTAATTGAGGCCATACATTGATAAAATTATTACACTTATGAGGTGTTCGAAAGAGCCCAATTGTGGTATTTTGTGTTTGACTGACAAAGTGACACTAAAACCTCTAGATCTAGCCTAGCCAAGATTTCTATCTAAATTTTGACAAATAATCAAATACCTATGCATGAACCCACACCTAGTAAGGCATAATCCCCAATCTCATCTACACTTGATTATCCTCCAATTTTTTTTAGCTTTGTTTAAATATGAAACCATTCAAACAAACCCCTCATTTTTACTTTCATGTTTATTTACTACCCATTATGCGTCAACTCTTAGTTAACTTATAACACTCTCAGGTATTGAAATCATTATCTTCACTCTATGTGGATTTGACCCCAACCTCCATTGGCTTACTATATTGATGATGATCAATTACATTATCAAGGCTGTAAACTGTTTGTCATCATGATCTTGGCGTTATTGCCTGGGAGTGTAACATAGTTTTCATTCTTGTAATGTTTTAGTCACTTTGGGTAGTTTTAGTGTTTATTTTACATTGTTTGTTGTTTATGTTCTTTATCAAGTGAGTACAATAGTATGCATGATACTATAATGGTAATAATACCGATACATTTGATGGGCATGCTCCAGCTAGTGCTATTTGTATTCCATCGGTGAAAGGAAAGGGATTGATTCATGTTGCAAGTGTGATGCTTTATTTTCTTCAAATGAAAGGATTTTTTTAGGAGGGGGGGGGGGGGGTTAAGCCTTTCAGGATGCCAATCTACACTTGAAAAATTTCATTGATGTGTGTTTCCATTTGGCATAGCCCACATATCTCATGAATCACTCCATTTGTGTCTTGTCCCATTCTCTATAATGGGAGAAGCAGTTTTATGGTTGTGATCTTTTCCCTTGGGATCTATCACCTCATGTGTTGATCTGACAGAAGAATTCTTGGATAGGTACTTTCCTTCTTATCGGATATTGCAACTAAGGGATAAAATTATCAACTTTCACCAACTTAATGGCATAATATTATATAAGTCCTGGGAATGATTCAACAATAACATAATTCAATGTCCAAATCATGAGGTTCCAAACAAAATGCTTCTTTAAATCTTCTATAGGGATTTAATAGCATCTTTTAGACATAAGGACGTTAATTGAGGCCATACATTGATAAAAGATGCTATTAAATCCTCTCTCCCTACCTTCTCTCTCTCTCTCCCCGATCCCCGGCCCCGTCGCTGTCACCGACCCGACCCGACCTCCGGCCCTCGGCGCCGACCCCCATCGCCGCCCCCCACAGCCCTCCGTCGCCGACCCTCGGCGCCGACCCGACCTGACCTTCGGCCCTCGGCGCCGACCCCCGTCGCCGACCCCCGCCGCCCTCCGTCACCGTCCTTCGGTCCCAATCCCCTCCCCCCCCTCCGTTCATACCCCCCCCCTCTCCGTTCATACCCCCCCTCGGTCTCCAGCACTTCCCCTCGCTCTCCAGCTCTGGCGAGGTCAAACAGCCCCCCCTCGATCTTCAGCTCCGGCGAGATCAAACAGCCCCCACCCACCGACTCCGATGAGATCCAGCAGCCCCCCCTACGGTCTCCAGCTCCGGTGAGATCCAACATACCCCCACCCTCCGGCTCCGGTGAAACCCAACATCCCCCCCTCCGGTCCCCAGCAGCCGTCGCCCGGTCTTCAACAGCCGTAGCTCGGTCTCCAGCCAGCCGCCGCTCGGTCTTCTACCGCCAATCGGCCGCCAACAGTCGCAGCTCCGTCTACACCCACCGCTCGGTCGCTAGCAACCGCAGCACCCAAACGACGACCAGTCCCCTCGGTCTCCAGCAGCCACAGCTACATCTCAGCACCAGAACTCCCCGGAACCTGGTCTACACTGGGTTTTGGTCTCCGGCTTGGTCTACAAGCGTAACCTGGTGACTTCTAACCTTTGTTATTTCATTCTTTGTATTATGCTAGTATTATCCACTGTACCTTGACTTGCGTTTGATTTGTTGATATTATCTGTTGTATGTTGTTGTTGTTGCTGTGGTCATTTCTTGCACTGTTTTTGATTGGTTTATCGGCTTGGGGCTTTGTTTTTAGGGCTGGGGGTGTTGAGTCCAGTGGTGTTTGCTCTCTATTTGAGTTTAGTTTGGTTTCTTGGTTTCTTGATTATTTCTTTGATTTTGTGTGAGCCTTGGATTTCTTGCTGCTGCTTTGCTACTACCATCATTTGTATTTTTATATTTTCTTATATTTTCTTGTAGTAGTGGTTGTGGGCGGTAATGGTTGGATAGGGTCATGTTCGAGGGGGTTGGGGCGTGGGGTCGTTGTGGGGGCGGGGGATGAGGAAAGGACGGGAGTGGGTGGGAGGCCAAGGTTTGGCCGCGGGGGTGGTACAGGAGGGCGTGTGGATAGTGATGGTAGGCTGAGGGTTGGGTCTACGAATATAGGGACCCTTCAGGGTAAGTCCATAGAGCTTGTGAAGATCCTTAGGAAGAGGAGGATCAATATTGTGTGTGTTCAAGAGACCAAGTGGGTAGGGTCTAAGGCTAGGGATGTGCATGGTTACAAGCTGTGGTACTCTGGGAGTGAGAGGCATAGGAATGGAGTTGGCATCTTAGTAGATGAAGAGCTTAGAGGTCAAGTAGTAGAGGTGAAGAGGATCAACGATAGGTTGATGACTATTAAGTTGGTCATGCGGGGGTTTACCTTGAATGTGTGCAGTGCTTATGCACCGCAAGTGGGCTCGGAGGGGGAGGAGAAGATGCAGTTTTGGGAGGCTTTAGAGGAGGTGGTGAGAGGCGTGCCTAGCTCGGAGAAGATCGTTGTAGCAGGAGATTTCAACGGGCACATCGGGGCATTACCAGGAGGCTTTGGTGATGTGCATGGTGGTTTTGGTTTTGGGGAGAGAAATGAAGAGGGGACTACTCTATTGGAGTTTGCCAGGTCCTTTGGGCTGGTGGTGGTAAACTCGGGCTTCCCAAAGAAGGACGAGCACCTGATCACCTTTCAAAGCGCGATAGCCAGGACCCAGATTGACTTTTTGTTGGTTAGGAAAGGGGATAGGGTGTTGTGTAAGGACTGTAAGGTCATCCCTAGTGAGAATCTTTTGACCCAGCATAGGCTCTTGTTTATGGATTTGGTATAAAGAAGAATAGAAAGAGGAGGAGTAAGGAGGGTAGACCTAGAATTAAGTGGGGCGGCTTGACGCCAGTGAATGCGTGGGAGATAGGGGAGAAGTTGGCGGGGATGGAGGTGTGGGAGTGTAGGGGGGATGTGGATAGTATGTGGGATAGGGAATCTAGGTGCATCAGGGAGAATGCAAGTGAGGTGTTGGGTGTTTCTAGGGGCCGGGCCGAGCATCATCGGGGGGATTGGTGGTGGAATGAAGAGGAGAAGAAGAAAGTGGGGACCAAGAAAGGGGCGTATGCTAAGTTGGTTGAGAGTAAGGACGAAGAAGAGAAGTGGTTAAACAGGGAAGAGTACAAGCTAGCTAGGAAGGAGGCTAAGTCAGCAGTCACGGCAGCTAAGACGGTCGCTTTTAAGAGCTTGTACGCAGGGTTACAGGGGAAAGGAGGGGAGAAAAAGTTGTTTAGACTTGCTAAGTCTAGGGAGAGGAAGGTTCATGACCTCGACCAGGTGAGGTGCATTAAGGGAGAGGACGGTAGAGTGTTGGTGGAGGACGGCCACATTAAGAATAGATTGCAGTCGTACTTTCATAGGCTATTGAATGACGAAGGGGATAGAGCTATTGTGTTAGGGGAACTGGAGCACTCAGAGGAGTGTCGGGATTTTAGTTATTGTAGACGTTTTAAGGTAGAAGAGGTGAGGGAGGTTGTTCACAGGATGCGAAGGGGTAGGGCGACGGGGCCGGATGAGATACTGGTGGAGTTTTGGAAGTTCATTGGAGAGGCTGGTGTAAGGTGGTTGACTGAATTGTTCAACAAAATCTTCATGATGGCAAAGATGCCCGAGGCTTAGAGGTGGAGTACTATGATCCCTCTCTATAAGAATAAGGGTGACATCCAGAGTTGCAATAACTATAGGGGGATTAAGTTATTGAGTCACTCTATGAAGATTTGGGAGAGAGTGGTCGAGGTGAGGCTAAGACGGATAGTGTCTTTTTCGGAAAACCAATTTGGATTTATGCCTGGCCGCTCGACGACAGAGGCAATTCACTTGGTACGGAGGCTGGTGCAACAGTATAGGGAAAGAAAGAAGGACCTGCACATGGTGTTTATCGACCTGGAGAAGGCATACGACAAAGTCCCCAGGGAGGTGCTATGGAGGTGCTTGGAGGTGAGTGGAGTCCCACTGGCATATATCAGAGCAATTAAGGACATGTATGAGGGAGTGAAAACTCAGGTGAGGACGGCGGGAGGAGACTCAGAGTATTTCACTGTCTTGACAGGATTGCATCAGGGATCTACTCTTAGTCCCTTTTTGTTTGCTTTGGTGATGGATGTGTTGACGCGACGTATTCAAGGGGAGGTGCCGTGGTGTATGCTTTTTGCAGACGATGCAGTTCTAATTGATGAGACTCGAGGGGGGTGAATGACAAATTAGAGGTGTGGAGACAAACTCTTGATTCTAAAGGGTTCAGGTTGAGCAGAAGCAAGACAGAGTATTTGGAATGCAAGTTTAATGACGTGAGGCTGGAGAATGAGGTGGTAGTAAAGCTGGAAGCACAGGAGGTATGTAAGAGGGATAGTTTCAAGTATCTTGGGTCCGTGATCCAGGGTAACGGTGAGATTGACGAGGATGTCTCGCACCGTATTGGGGCGGGATGGATGAAGTGGAATCTCGCGTCGGGGGTGTTGTGTGATAAGAAGGTGCCTCCCAAGATTAAAGGCAAATTCTACAAGGTGGTAGTCCGTCCGGCCATGTTGTATGGAGCAGAGTGTTGGCCAGTTAAGAATTCCCACATCCAAAAAATGAAGGTGGCAGAAATGCGGATGTTGTGTTGGATGTGTGAGCTGACTAGAGGGGATAGAGTTCGGAATGAGACTATCAGGGAGAAGGTTGGTGTGACTCCAGTGGAGTGTAAGATGCGGGAAGTCCGATTGAGATGGTTCGGACACGTGAAGAGGAGGGGCATGGATGCCCCGATTCGTAGGTGTGAGAGGCTAGCGTTGGATGGTTTTAGGCGGGGTAGGGGTAGGCCAAAGAAGTACTGGGGTGAGGTGATTAGGCGGGACATGGAGCAGTTACAGCTCACCGAGGACATACCCTAGATAGGAAGGTCTAGAGGACACGAATTAGGGCAGAAGACTAGGGCCAGTTTGGGTCGCTAGTGTAGGGAATTACTTGGTGGGGGTAGTATCCTTGTTATAATTCCGTGTTCCTTGTTTTAGTACGAATCTGGGTTCTTTCCTCTGTTGTCTATTACTTATCGGTGCCGTATTTATGTTATGTAATCTTGTTCTGTGCTTTACTATGTATTTGTGTGGTATCTCGTGTCTTGAGCCGGGGGTCTATCGAAAACAGCCTTTCTACTTCTTTAGAGGTAGAGGTATGGACTGCGTACATCTTACCCCCCCCCCCCAGACCCCACTAGGTGAGAATACACTGGGTTTGTTGTTGTTGTTGTTGTTGAACAAGATGGTAACCAATAATGTGACTGAAGGATCACTTATCAAACAAACATATGGTGTTACAACAACTTTATTAGATCAAGTGACCAAGCAAAGTAGAGAATGAAAAACAGGAGATACTGAGGTGGTCGTTGGGGCTCTCCACTCTATTTTTGATAAGCCAAGAGAATAGAAGAAAGGATGAGAAAAGATATGAAAACATAACTAAAGTGATGACTCAACTTGATTTTCTCACCAAGCATGTAATGGGAGCTCCTTCAAGGGAGGATAACTCTATTACTTCTAAGAGTGTAAATCATATGATGATGAAGAAGTGGGGTCTCTTGATGAAGAAATTTAGTTTTTGTCGAACAAATTTGGGGGTTCCCATCCTACCTATCAAAGGCAGAGTAGTAATCAACGTTGGAAGGAAAGGGATCATGATAGATAATAGTGTGATAAGTATTATGATAGAGATTAGAATTGGATAGATAAGGATAGAGAGTATGATTGATACGTTCCTCCACAGATAGGGCCAAGGGTAAGGAGTTAAGCTATGTTAATCTGGAGAAGTTCAAAAGTGATGGTTTTCTTGCTCGTATCTTAATGTGTGTTGAGGGAATCAATAAGATTTTTATAGATCTGAAAAGGGATTCCTCATAACTAAATTAAATGGTGATATCTCATTTGGCCTCTGCCAAAGAACTTGAAACCCAAGTGGGTTAAATCTCGGCTCATTTAAATATGAGGCCAAAGGGTGAATTGCCTAGTTACATGATTGTTAATACTAAGAATGATACTCACTTCATGGCCATTATCGCTAGGAGTGGTCGGGCTCTTGGTAGATATGTTGTAGAATTTGATGAAGACCCCAATGAAAGAGAAAGTGATAAACAATCAAATAAAAAGAAAATGCAGCTAGAGAAGTCAAATGATGCAGTTCCAAAGGCCAATGTGTCTTTTATTGGAAAGTCAATTGTCGGTAATGCTCCAAAACTACATAAAAGTCTGATTTTTCCTTTTCCACAAATCGAAATTCCTTTCCAATTTCTACATATCCTTAAGAAGAAAGAAGATTATACAAATTTCAAAATTTAGCAAGCTATCGGTGAAAATTCCTATGTTAGAAGCTTTCCAAGAGATTTTTGGATATGCTAAATTCATGAAGGAATTGGTCACAAAGAAATGAGTTATGAAAGTTGAAACTATCGAGGTAACCCATAATTCTAATACCATAATTTCTAGAACAATGGTGGTAAAGAAGGAATACTTGGGTCTATTCACTATTCCGTACACTATTGGGGTGCGTAAGTTTGGAAAAGCATTATGTGATCTTGGGGAAAGCATTAACTTGATGCCATTTCCGTGTTCCAAAATTTAGGTTTGTGTACCCCAAATCAACTTTAATGAGGCCTTTAGTAACAGATTGTTCTATAAAAAAGCATGTGGGAGTGTTATGAGATATTTTTATGAAAGTGGATTACTTATCTTCCCATCTGATTTTGTAGTCTCGGATTGTGAGATGGACCATAAGATCCTTATCATCCTTGGTAGGCCATTCTTGTCTACTGGACAAGCCTTGGTTGATGTTGAATATGGTGAAATAAAGTTGTGAGTAAATTATGAAGAAGTATCCTTTAGTGTATGGAAGTCTATGAATCAACCAAAGGACTTGCAAGTTGTTTCAATAATTAATGTGATTGATGATGAGATGTCTAGTACCATGGAAATAGATCTTATGAATAACACCTTGGTGGGTGTATTAGGGAACTTAGGGAGAGGGGCGAATGAAGCATATGATGAAGTGGTTTCTTGATTGATGGTTCGTGGATCTTATACTAAAAAACCTTACAACTCAGATCTTGATTTATAGGATTGTGAAATTCCACTCGGCAAATCGTCTATTGTTGAACTGGCTCAATATGAGCTTAATCCATTTCCATCACATCCCTAATTTGTCTCCTTCAGTGAGAACATACTTTTCTGATCACTGTTGCGAGTGATCCATTGCCTCTACAAGTGAAAGCCTCAAAATATATTATGAAAAAGTTTATTTGATCTATTAGTTAGTCCATAGCGGACATCAAAAGCATTACTCCTGGAATTTGCTAAATAGAATCAAAATGAAGAGGTGGAGTGAAGAAAACACCTTGAACCAAGACTTTCAAATTTGTGATGATGTGCTCCTCTTCAGCTGAAGGTTAAATCATTTTACGGGAAATCTTAAAACCAAGTGATCGGGCCCATTAATGCTCGTGTATGTCTATCCAAGTGTAGAAATTGACTTAGAATACCACATGTATATTAGGATTATTTTAAATGGGCGATGATTGAATCATTGCTTAGTGGGTTGATTCGTAACGACGAAGTTTGAGTCGCTATGATTCAAGGATTGCAAATGATGAACAAGTAATGCCGTGCCACAACTATAACTAATGAGCTTTTTAGGAGGAAACCCAAGGTTTATTCTTAATGTTTTCTAGTATTTCCAAAACTAATGTTAGTTTAATTTGGTTGTTTTTAGGTAATAATACAAGTTGGGATGCATGAAGGGAGATTCAGAGGCTCAAAACTATGCCTAGAACCAAATTTTTGAGTAAAAAATCTGCACCTTACTTCCTTGACCTTTGTTAGATCGTCTTGATAAGTTCAACCATAGATAGGGAGAAGATCATACTACCTTGAACTTCATGGTACACGCTTGATCAACTCAAGTGCATATAGAGCGTAGACCAGCCCCGATACCCATGTCAAATGTTGGTTTTCTTCACATTTTCACACTCCTTCAACCTAAATTCAAAACTTCACTTTTCTCATCACAAGAATTCAACTCCAGATCATTATATTGGGATTTTCTTTCATATTTTCCTATATTAAGTGAACATAAAACATATGATCTTTTGTAAATTTCACCTTGAGTTCTCTTTAATATAACAATGGTGTCTCACGTTTCACAATATTGGTTGGTTTCAATTTGATTCCTTTGATCTTATGTTGGCGGTTCGTGATTGTTAGGATAAAAACATTTTGAATCTGTGCCTTATTTTACATGCTTAATTGGAAATTATTACTTAAACTAGTTCACACCATGTGTTCAATGAAATACCCACTTGAAGTTTGTTTTCTAAATTGAGAGGTCGGCAATCCAACTGGGTAGGCTCTAAGGCAAAGGATGTGGACAGTATAAGATATGGTACTCAGGTTAGAGTTAGACGTAGGAATGGGGTAGGTATATGTAACGCCCCAAAAATAGGTCTCAAGACGTCAAATAGTGCTCAAGACTATGAGCGTCTCAACCTAACCCTTTAAGCCTTCGACTAAAGCTGAAACTCATAATACAAGAATCTAAGCATGCAAAACAATGCTGAACTACTGAATACTGTCTAACTTGAACTAGAATTAACTGAACATAATGTATACAAGTGTTTAAATAGGAAATCTGAATAACCAACACTGTAATTCTGAAATATATCTAATAGTCGAACAAGCCTCTAACAGTACTAACTAGAGAGTTGCTAGGACAAACCCCCAGCTAACTCGAACTAATTGAAAATAACAAAATAAACTAATCTGAAAAGCTGAAAATCTGATTAACTGGGTCACCAAACTATGAGGACTCACCAACTGTCGGAATGTACATAGAGATGCTCGCGGTCAATCATGCTGCTGGAACTGAGCACTTGAACCTACATTATTAAGCAATGTAGCACATAGACATATATGTGGATCAGTACTTTTGGAATGTACTAATCATATGGGGTGAATGCATAAGTAAAACAGTGATAGAATGTAAATCTTTGTCATACACAATGGATGCTAAGTATAAATGGCTCACCTTGGCTTGAGTAATTGAAAGCTAAAATCATAAATCATGAATGATAAAATATTCAATATGAATACTATGAACCACCACACTTAGTTCTAAATCTGTACTTGAAATCTGTTTACAAATCATGCATGCTAAGTATAGGAAGGACTCGCTTTTATCATATGAAAACTAAAAGTTGAAGTTCTGTAAGTAATGTCTTAAGTAGGGCCATGTCAAAGTAAATTTGTGAGCCTTTACTCTTACTTTTCTAAAAACTATTCTGTTATTCTAATTTTAAGACTTAGGTTTAGGGAGGTTCTTCTAACTAACATACACTATGTTTGCTATCATAGTGTCCAACGTCTATTTCCAATAAGGGAAAACCTCAAGTTGGGGAGAGTTGTCATACTCTTGCCAAAGAGTATAACCTGAGCTAAGTGATCACAATCTATATCTGTCATCCATATGCATAAGAATGACCTAAATCTGTACCTATATTAGCTCATAGTTATGGGGCATATCAACTAGGACACATACCCTACTCGGTGCTAAATACTACTCCCTTTAATTTATATGCTCATTCTATTGGAAATCCACTTAAAGAATAACATAAGGGTTTAAAATGCAAACTAGTTATGCATCTGTTTAATTTAAACTGTAATAAAACAAACTATGTGGATTCCATACCTTACCTGACCATCAAATATCAAATCTTGTTCAAAATCAGAATATAAACTAGTCTTAGGGTGCTTAAAAGCAAATTCTTCTTGAAATATCAATACTTATACTTCGAGCTTAAAACCCATGCTTTAAACTCATATCAAATCATCACAAAGTTCATGCTCAATAATAAAATCTTAAAATTCTTTAATCATTCTAGTCAAGATAATGAAATTCAATTCTCATTATGTAAAATCCATCCACACGCATAAAGATATGTAAGGAAACATACAACTCAACGTTTAAATCACTTGTAACATCAACAACTTTGAACAATGATAATTGGGTATGAACCCTAAACTGAAATTCATATAATTTCATGTAAAATTCAACTCTAAAACTAGTTTTGGGCACAAAGATGAAAGGAGTATCCTTGTTCATAACACCACATACCTTATTTGATTATTTGAATGCAAAATCTTGAACTTTGAATTCCTAAAGATGTTCTTGAAGCTTTTTCTTGAAGTTCTTAAACCTAGATACTTGGATTCTTGGTTAACATGAAAAAGGAATAGTGAAACTTTGGATTTCTTAGACTCAAGGATGAAGCTTTAGAATTTTCATGGAGAGAAATTTTGTGAATAAAGAGTAATATGCATAGAATAAGGTTAAATTGTCTATTTTCATGAATTAGGGTGAGAGTAATTAACTTAAATTCCATTCTAAAATTTAAAATCATGACTGGAGTCCAATTTTTCACCTCAGCGTGACGTGATTCTATCGTATTGCTTTACTAGAAATGGACGAGTGCAAATTTGTAATTCACCGTGATGTGGTGCTATCGCATAACGTCAACGGAAATGGACGAGTACAAATTTGCACTTCACCATGATGCATTACCTATCCCACCATGATTTCTAGTACGACATGGGTGAATTACGGTGAGTTACTGGAAAGGACGATTGTGATTTAGGGGCTCACAACGATGCGGTATAATCGTTGTAAGCTACTACCTCTCATAAAAAATGCCATAACTTCTCACCTGGGTATCGGATTAAGGCAAAATTAGTGTCCTTGAAAGTTGACTTAATTATCTACAATTTGGTAGGTGTTGAGATATAAAATTCTACATACATCAATACTTATACACTTTCAAAGTTGAACCTTGTAGAATTGATCACCAAACTTTGGACGAATATAAGGTTCTTGGCTCAACTTGGCTCTAAGTGATATGTATGAACATTCTTCACCCACTAAACATTTTAATGGAACTAGTTAAGCTGAGGATACTAAGGAACTGAGACTATATACTGACGTGTACAACTGAAAGCAAAACTGCATGACTGAATCTAAAATACAGTGAGTGACTAAACTAGTATGTGAATGCATTAACCAACATGAAGATAATCACATGGATGAAAATAAGACTGTAAAAGAAATGAGTTAAGGAAGACTATTATTGAATCTGAGTTTGTAGAGAAGAGATGAGGATACTTGTTTCACATGTCTACTTGTGCTTCCCAAGTGGCACCCTCAATAAATGGATTCCGCCAACGAACTTTGACTAAGGGAACTTCTTTGTTCCTTAGTCTACAGATTTGGTGATCAGGAATCTCTACTAGAAGTTCTTCATACGAAAGCATATTTTGAATAGCTATCCTTTCTAGAGGGAATACAATAGTTGAATCATCCATACACTTCTTCAATAAGGATACATGGAACACTAGGTGAACTGATGACAAGTCTACAAATAGCTCAATCTTATATGCTACCTTCCCTACATGACTCAATATCATGTAGGGACCCATATATCTAGGACTAAGCTTCCCCTTTTTGCCAAATCTCTTTACCCTCTACATTGGTGAAACCTGAAATAAACTAAGTCATCGACATCAAACTTAAGATCTCTTCTTCTTACGTCTACATAAGATTTCTAATGACTCTGAGTTGTCTTCAATATCTCTAGAATCAACTGGACTTTCTCCATGGCTTCAAACACCATATCTGGCCCAATCAAAGTGGCCTCACCCACTTTAAACCAACCTACTGGTGACCTATATATCCTCCCATAAAAATCCCCAAATGGTCATTTGAATACTAGAATGGTAACTGTTATTGAAGGCAAACTCGATCAATGGCAAGTGGTCATCCCAACTACCTTTGAAGTAAAGAACACATGCCCTTAACATATCCTCTAGGGTATGAATGGTCCTCTCTGCCTGAGCATTTTTTGGAGGGTTAAAAGTTAAACTAAGATTGATTTGGGTACCAAGACCCTTCTGAAAGGCTTTCCAAAATTAAGAGGTTAACTGAGTACCCCTATCTAAAATGATGGAAAAGGGAACTCCGTGAAATCTGAGAAACTCTCTAATATATAGCTTAGAATAATAATCAGTTGTCTAAGACGTGTGAACTGGCAAGAAGTGGGTTGATTTGGTCAACTTCTCTACAATAACCCAAATCAAATCATGCTAATGACGCGATGGGGTAATCTTATCACAAATTTTATGTTCACATTTTCCCATTTCCAAGTGGGAATAACGAACTCCTACAATGTGTCACCAGGTCTTTGGTGCTCTACCTTAACCTTTGGCAAGTAGCACAGTAGGCTAGAAATTCTGTAATATCTTTCTTCATACCACTCCACCAATAGACTTCCCACAAATTATGGTACATCTTGGTGGCTCCTGGGTGAATGGAGTAACGCGTACTATGTGCTTCATCCATAATCCGATGCCTCAAATCGTCAACGCATAACACATATAATTTACTCTGGTATCTCAACACACTATATCCCCCTTGGGAGAAAAACCTATCTTTTGGTCTTTAACTGACCCCTTCAGCTTGACCAAACTAGAGTTCTTATCTTCATTCTCTTTCACTTCAAAAACTAGAGAAGATTCTGAACCACTTTGAACCTAAACATTCCCCTCAGCTGAGTCAACCAACCTCACACCCAATCTAGCTAACCGGTGACCTTCTTAAACTAATTCTCTCTTATCATTATCCACATGCGTAACACTGCCCATAGATAGTTTACTAAGGGAGTCTGCCACCGTATTGGCCTTTCCCAGATGATATAACACACTCATGTCATAATCCTTCAACAATTCTAACTACCTTCTCTGATGAAGATTTAACTCCCTCTAAGTAAACACATATTGCAAGTTTTTGTGGTTTGTGAATACATCAACATGCACCCCATAAAGATAGTACCTCTAGATTTTCAATGCAAATACAACAGCAGCTAGCTCAAGATCATGGGTATGGTAGTTCTTTTTGTAAATCTTAAGTTTTCTAGAGGCATAGGCCATAACCTTACCTTTTTGCATCAAAACAAAACCCAGACCAACTCAAGAAGCATCACAATAGACAATGAATCCATCTGTACTATTAGGTAGAGCTAAAATTAGGGTTGAAATGAGTCGAGCCTTGAAATCCTGAAAACTCTTCTCACAGGAATATGACCACTAAAACTTAACTTTCTTTTGGATCAATCAAGACATGGGAGACGCAATAGATGAAAACCTTTCAAAAAAATGTCTATAATAGCCAGCTAAACCCAAGAAACTCCTGATGTCTAATAGAGAGATGGGTCTAGACCAGTTTCTCACTGCTTTAGTCTTTTGGTGATAGACTCTAATACCGTCACCAGAAATAATATGGCTGAGGAAAGCTACTGATCTTAGCCAAAATTCACACTTGCTGAATTTTGCGAACAACTAGTGATCTCTAAGAGTTTACTACACAATTCTAAGATGGTCTGCATAGTCATCCTTACTAAGAGAATAGACAAGAATATCATTGATAAATATTATGACAAATATGTCAAAATTCTATTTGAAAACTCTGTTCATCAAGTCCACAAAGGCTGGTGGGGTCTTTGTCAGCTCGAAGGACATGACTAGAAACTCGAAATGACCATAATGGGTTTTGAAAGCTGTCTTTGGAATATTACATTACCTTACTCTAAGATAATAATAGTAGGATCTAACGACTATCTTGCAAAACTAACTTAAACCTTGGAATTGGTCGAATAAGTTATCAATCCTAGTAAGAGGACATTTGTTTTTTATTGTGACTTTATTCAATTAGCAGTAGTTGATACACATTCGGAGAGAACCATCTTTATTACGCACAAATAGGATGGGAACGCCTCGTGGAGAGACACTTGGCCTTATTAAACCTTTATTTAAAAGGTCTTTAATTTTTTTTAACTCCTTAAGCTCGGCTGGAGCCATATGATATGGAGAAATGGAGATACGCTAAGTATCTAGAAGAAGGTCAATATTGAATTCTATTTCCCTATCTGGAGGTACCCTTGGCAAATCATCGGGAAAAATATCAGGAAAATCATTGACTACCCGGACTAACTGAAATGTTGGAGCCTCATACTTAGTGTCATTGACTCAAACTAGATAATAGATGAACCCTTTTAATATCAACTTTCTGTCTTTAAAATAGGATATGAAATGACTCTTGGGAGACACTAAATTACCTTCCCACTCAAAGGCTAGCTCATCAGGAAACTAAAACTTCACTACTAGAGTGTGACAATCTATAGATGCATAACAGGAATGGAGCCAATACATACCAAGAATAATGTTAAAATCAACCATGTCTAATTTTATCAAGTCTACTAATATGATCTTATAAAGGACTATGATAGGACACTTTTAATAGACTTGTTTAGCAATAACTGAGTCACCCACTGTGGTGGAAACTAAGAAGGTCTTAGGGATATTTCAAGACCTGCCCCAAAATTCACTACAACGAATAGGGTCACATAAGAAAGATTTTCTTGGGCTCCAACAATACATAAATATCAAGATGTAAGAAACAAAGCATACCAGTAACAATATATGGCGAACTCTTCTCTCCTGATATGATGGTAAATCATAGAACAAATTCTAGTGCTGACTACCACCGGTATTGGATGTGTACCTTGTGGAGGGACTAGGAGACCTAGAGGAGCTTGTGTGCTAGTAGTCTAAGTCTGGGGATGAACATCCCTGATTCCATCACCCAACTTACCATATCTATCATAGCATTTCTATCCTAACAAGCACTTACCAATATAATTTTTACCATACTAAGCAAATAAAGAATAACTGGGTTTTCCACCCATATCACTCTGAGACCTGGCCATAAAAGTTCTACCCCACAACTCATGCCTAGTTGTAGGTGCAAGAGCGCTGGATAAAGATGGCATTGACATATATGAGAGACCTTAAAACTATGAATGATTTCCTCCTAAGACCTTGCATGGCCATAGTCAAACTGCCTTGTTCTAGCCTTTTTATTTCCTCTCTCTCCCCTTCAACTTTTCTACCTCAATCTATTAACTATGAATAATCATCCTAGCAATATCCATATCCCTAATAAGCGTGGCAGTACTATACTCCTTGACCACCAAACTAGACACTTCAGTAAAAAAAAAACCTCATATCTGACCTAGGGTCAGCCATCGTGTCAAAGGCATATTTAGACAACTAATTAAACTTAAGGAAGTACTCCTTCACTGATATTGATCCCTGCCTCAAATTTATAAACTCCTCTACCTTAGCTTATCTCAACTCACATGGAAAAAATTGATCCAGAAATACGTCCTAAAATACTTGCCAACTTATAGGAGTTGTATTCTCACCTCTACCATTCTTTAAATTACCACCCAATCATATGACATATCCTTCAGCCTATAGGATGCCAACTCTACACTTTCCTTCTCAGTAACATAAATAATTTGGGTGATCTTTCTCACCTCATCTAAGTAAAATTATGAGTTCTCATCTACTTTTGACCCAAATAACTCATGCAAATTAATTCTCATGAAGTCATAAATTCTGGCTACAGCTTAATCACCATTCTACTAAAGTAGGACTATAGCCTGATGGTTGCCCTGAATATTAGCATTCACGGCTTGGGCCAACGGTTGAAAAACAGCCCAAAATTTAGCATGGGATACATTCTTATTAATAGGGTCAGCAGGCTGGGGTGGTTGGTTATCATTTCTATGTGCATTCACTCTGCGATGAGACATATTCTGTTATGTAAGAGAACGAGTTAAAATAAAATAAATACATTGTAAGCATAATAAATCATGAAATAAAAGGATGATTTCCTAAATCATTGTGTAGCCTCTTTCTTATAAATGTGGTACGATTCATACCCATGATCAAGAATTTATGTAATACGGCTTGGTAGAATCCCTATAATTCTTTAAGCCTTAGGCTCTAATACCAAGTTTGTAACACCTCTAAAATGGGTCTCGAGATGTCACACGATGCAGAAAACAATGAGTATTCTCATCTAACCCTGTAAGCCTTCTACCAAAGTTATAACTCATAATACAAGAATCTAAGAATGCAAAACAATATTGAACTACTGAATACTATCTGAACTAAACTAGAATTAACTGAACAAAATGTCTAAAAGTGTTTAACTAAGAAATCTGAATAACCAACACTATAAGTCTGAAATATATCTACTAGTTGGACATACCTCTAACACTAATAATTAGAGAGTCATTGGGATAGACCCCCAGCTGACTCGAACTGACTAAAAATAAACGAATAAAATACTCTAAAAAGCTTGAAATCTGATTAACAAGGTCCCCAAACTATAAGGATTTACCAACTATCGATATGAAGATAGAGACGCTTATGATCAATCACACTGCTGGAACTGAGCACCTGAATCTACATTATTAAACAATGTAGCACATAGACATATATATGGATCAGTACTTTTTGAATTTACTGAGCATATAGGGGTGAATGCATAAGCAAAATAGTGATGGAATGTATATCTGTTTCATAAATAATGCATGCTAAATATAAATGGCTCACATTAGCTTGACTAATTGAAAGCTGAAATCATAAATCATGAATGATAAAATATACTATATGAAACTGTGATCCACCACACTTAGTTCTAAATCTGTACTTGAAATCTGTTTTCAAATTATGCATGCTAAGTGTAGGAAGGGCTCACTTTTATAATATGAAAACTAAAAGCAGAAGTTCTATAAGTAATGTCTTAAGTAGGACCATATCTGAGTAAATTTATGAGCCTTTATAATTAGTTTTCTAAAAAATGTTCTATTATTTTATTTTTAAGACTCAGGTTTAGGGAGGTTCTTCTAAGTAACATACACTATATGAGCTATCATAGTGTCCAACATCTAGTTCCCGTGAAGGAAAACCTCACATTGGGAAGAGGTGCCATACTCTTGACAAGAATTATGACCTGAGCTAAGTGATCATAGTTTGTATCTATCATCTATATACATGGGAATGATATTAATTTGTACCAAGTTGACTCATAGTTCTAGGAATGGGAACTAGGAAACATACCCAACTCGGTAATAAATACTACTCTCTTTAATTTATATGCCCATTCTATAGGAAATCTACTTTAAGACTAATATAAGGTTTTACAATGATAACTAGTTATGCATTAGTTTACTTTAAACTGTAATAAAACTAACTGTGTGGATTCCATATCTTATCCAAGGATCAATAGATCAAATCTTGTTCAAAATCATAATAAAACTAGTCTTAGGGTTCTAAAAAGCATAATCTTCATGAAATACCAATACTTATTTTTAGGGCTTAAAAACCATGTTTTTAACTCATATCAAATCATCACAAATTTCATACTCAATAGTACAATCTTAGGATTCTTTAATAATCTATGTCAAGATAATGAAATTCAATTCTCAATCCATAAAATCATGCCATGTGCATGAAGATGTGAAAGAAAACATGCAACTCAATATTTAAATCACTTGTAACATCAACATCTTTGAACAATGATAGTTGGGTATGAACCCTAAATTGAAATTCATATAATTTCATGTAAAATTCAACTCTAAAACTAGTTTTGGGTACAAGGATGAAAGGAGTATCTTTGTTCATAGCGTCACATACCTTATTTGATTATTTGAATGCAAAAGCTTGAACTCTTAATTCCTAAGGATGTTCGTGAAGTTATTGAACCCTGAAACTTGAATTCTTGGTTATCTTGAAAAGGGAATAGTGAAACGTTGGATTTCTTAGACACAACATTGAATATTTAGGGTTTTCTTGGATATAAATTTAGTGAATAAAGAGTGTAATATGCTTAATATAAGGTTAAATCATCTATTTTCATGAATTAGGGTAAGATTAATTGACTTAAATGGCCTTCTAAAATTTAAAATTACAACTGGAGTTCGATTTTTCACCTCGGTGCAAAGCGGTGCTATTGTGTTGCTTTACTGGAAATGGACGAGTGTGAATTTTCACTTCACTGAGATGCGGTGCTATCGCGTTGCTTCACTGCAAATGGACAAGTGCAAATTTGTACTTCACCGCAATGCATTACCTATTCTACTGTGATTTTTAGTGTGACATGGGCCAATTGTAGAGAGCTACTGGAAAGGTCGATTGTGATTTAGGGGTTTACCGAGATATGGTATAATTGTGGTAGGCTACTACCTCACACAAAAAATGTCATAACTTCTCACCTGGGTATCATCTTAAGGCAAAATTAGTATCGTTGAAAAGCTGACTCAATTATCTACAATTTAGTGGGTCTTGATCGTTGAAAAGTATACTTTCAAAGTTGACCCTTATAGAATCGAACACCAATCTTTCGATGACTTTAAGGTTCTTGGCTCAACTTGGCTCTAAGTGATTTCTATGAACATTCTTCACCTACTAAACACTTCACACACTAGGAGCTGAACTAAATAAGGAAAAGTACGGGGTTTTACATTATTTTAGTATATGAAATCTTAGGGGGTAAGTGATGGAGGTTAAGCAAATTAATGATAGGTTGATGTCGATTAAGTTGGTCATTAGAGGATCTATGTTGAATGTTATTACTGTTTATGCTCCATAAGAAGGTTTGGATGAGAAGGAGATGAGGCATTTTTGGGAGGTAGAACATTATGTAAAGATTATAAACCCATACCTAGCAATAATCTATCAACCCAACATAAGTTATTCGTAATGGATTTGGTGCTCAAAAAAAACATAAAAAAGAGGGGTATGGGGGATCAACCCAGGATTAAGTAGGGCAGTTTTACTTAAGTTAATGTCATGAAAATTGGAGAAAATTTAATGACTATAGAGGCTTAGGAAAGTACAGGAGACACAAAAAAATTAAGGGAGACAATTTCTAGTTGCATTAAGGAGACAACTATAGAGGGGTTGGGTGTCTTGAGAGGTTGATTTGGCAAGCACCGAGAGGACTGGTGGTGGAATAAAGAAGTTAAAAGAAAGGTGGAGGTTAAGAAGGTGGTATATGCTAAGTTGGTTGTAAGAATTGATAACGGGGAGAAGCAGACAATAGGTAGAGTGTAAGTTAGCTAGGCAAAAGTCAAAGCTAGCAGTTATGGTGGCTGAAATAGCAACTTTTGAAAGTTTGTATACAGCTTGAAGGGAGGAAGGAAGGGATAAGAAGTTGTATAGGCTTTCCAAGTCCAGGGAGCAGAGCGCTCATGACCTTAACCAAGTAAAGTGCATCAAGAGGGAGGATGGCAAGGTATTCGTTAAGATGCCCTCATTAAGAAGAGGTAGAAATCCTATTTTCATAGACTTTTGAATGACAAGGGGAACAAAGATTTTGTGCTGGGTGATTTGAAGAACTTTGAGGGGTGTATTAATATTATTATAGCTTATTAAGGTGGAGGAGGTTAAGGGGGATATTCGTAGGATGCTTAGAGGTAGGGCAACTTGGTAAAATGAGATTCTGATAGTTTTTTTAAGAGCACTGGCAAGTTTGGAGTGCTTGATAAATTTGTTTTCCATTATTTTTTGGGTGGTGAGGATGTCTTAAGCTTAGAGATGAAGTTCGATGATTCCATAGTATAAGAAAAAGAGGGACATTTAGAGTTGCAACAACTATAGGCTATCAAGCTATTAAGTCATACTATGAAGGTTTGGGAATGGGTGGTAGAGTTGAGTCTGAGGAGGATCGTGACTATTTTTGAGAATGAATTTGGTTTTATGCTAGGTCGTTGGACTAGAAAGGTCATTCACCACATGAGTATATCAGCAGATTAATTTAGAGATGAAGAAGGACTTACACATATTATTTATGACAAAGTCCCTAAGGAGATTTTGTGGAGTTACTTAGAGGCTAGAGGTGTGCTCTTGGAATACACTAGGTAAATTTATAATATATAGAATAGTGCAAAGACTTATGTGAGGATGGTAGAAGGATATTTGGAGAACATTCCTATTTTGACTAGGTTGCACCAAGGATCGACTCTTAGCCCATTTTTATTTTCCTTGGTGATGGATAGTTTAACGCAGCATATTCAAGAGGAGGTTCTTTGTGTATGTTATTTATTAATAATGTTATAATGATTGATGAGACTCAGGGAGGTGTTACTGATAAGTTTAAGTTTTGGATACAAACCCTTGAGTCCAAAGGGTTTAGGTTGAGCAAGACCAATATGGAGTAATTGGAATGTAAGTTTTTTGATTTGTCATATGAGGCTAATGTGGTAGTGAAGTTGGATTCTCAAGACATTCATAAGAAGGAGAGTTTTAAGTATCTTGGGTCTATGATTCAAGAAAATAGCGAGATTGATGAGTATGTCACGCACCATATTGATGCAGGGTAGTTGAAATGAAGGTATGATTTTAGAGGTCTTGTGTGATAAGAAGGTACCTTCTTAGATTAAACATAAGTTCTTTAGAGTGGCAGTTTAATAGGTTATGTTGTATTGGGCAGAGTATTATCCAATTAAGAATTCCCAAATCCAGAAGTTGAAGGTGGCAAAGCTTAGGATGTTGGAATAGATGTGTGGATTTTCTAGGACTGATAGGTGTAGAAAGGAGATTATTTGGGAGAAGTTGGGAGTGGCTATTATAGAGGAAAAGATAAGCGAAGTAACATTATGATAGTTTAGGCTTATAATAAGGAGGGGAATGGATGCTCCAGTTTAGAGGTGTAAGAGGATGGCTATGGATGATTTTAGGTGGGGTAGAGGTAGATCAAATAAATATTGGAGGGGGGTGATTAAACATAATATGGAGAAGTTATAGTGTATAAAGGACATGACCCTTAATAGGAAGGCGTGGAGGATGCAAATTAGAGTAAAGGGTTAGGGGGTAGGAGTTCATCTACCATAGTAGGAAGAGTGTTGTTTTTTGTATATACATATATTATTTCTTGTTAGAGATGTTTCGATGTTATCTTTGATTTTGAATAGATAGTTTATAGAATTACCTTATAGGTGCCTTGTTTTCATTATTTTCTTGTAGTATGTTATCCCATTTTTGTTGTGTGCTATTATATTTTCTATTTGTTGGTTGGTTATACTATTTTTTGTCCTGAGTCAAGGGTCTATCAAAAAATGCCTCTCTACTTCATTTTAGGTAGTGGTATAGACTATGTATACTTACTCTTTCCAGACCCCACCTTGCGTGCATACACTAGGTATGTTGGTGGTGGTGGTGGTTGTGATGATCTAACAGGGTTAGTATCAGTACCAATGGTGTGTTTGGTGATGAACTAGTGAATTCAGTTTGCTCACGTATGCTTTTATTATCTTTTTACAAGATCTTATATTTCATGTACACCATATGCGAAACACCCTGGGTTCTTGTCCCTTGGAAAATTTTCTAGATTTCTGGTCTCTGGAAAGGATATGATTAAGGGAAATGACTTATATATTGGGATAAGAGTGACATGGGTTAGTCGTATGCAGACTAGTGTTGGTTGGTGGATTAGATTTGGTTTCCGAAATGGGTACAACTTGGGTGGTATGAGTCATATTAGTGGATACCGGTTGTTTGGTTACTTCACTTAGCTTAGAATTTGTAACTTAAGTTGGACCTGAGTACTAGTGTCCCACCATGAGTCGTATGCTAGGGTACGAGTTATACCATGGACTCGTATGGTGGTCAGTATTCAATTCTTTTGTGATTCTATTCTGCCAGGGGTACAGATTGTAGGTACTAGTCATATACTTAGATACGACATAGTTTAGGGTCAGTCGTACCTTGGACTATATTGGGTCAAAAAGAGATAGCCTTAGGTATGAGTGGTGGGTACCACTCATATTGGAGGGTACAACTGGTATGGATAGTCGTACCCACCTAATGAGATTTTTGGGAGTTTAAGTAAGGGCAATCTGGATATTTCCCCACTTAACATAATAAGTCCCACGACTTATATTCCTATTGGGAGGTTATTTTCCCTATTATTATATTCATTAACTCTTAGAAACTTCTCTTAAACATTCTATAATTCTCTCTAATGCTTTTGGGTAAAGAAAGGCTAGGGTTTCATCTAAAGGATTACTTTGGGGCTTGTGTTGGTGATTTCTCTCCATCATCTTCTTTGTTTAAGACATGTTCTCTTCCCTCATTGTTAGTTCCAACTTAGGGCATTTTTATACAATGTTTTCATGGTTTAATTATTGTATGGTTTTAGATTTTCAAATATAATTTAGGAGTGTCGGTTATAAATTCTTAGTTATGGTTTTCCCATGTTTTAATTATGCTTTTATGCTTAAATGGTGGTTTTGGATAATTGGTTGCATGGGAATGGTTATTTGGTAATTGGCTTTGGTTTTGGAAATACTATACCCCCAATATGTTTTATAAAATGCATATGATAATGTTTTCACTATATTTTTGGATCTTAATTGAATTATTGCATGGTTTAAACTTGGTAATGGAACCCTAAATGGTTTGGAAGGGTTAAATGGAATGGTTAGGTTTAATATACATCCTTGTGGGGTATAATGGAATCCCCTAAGTAAATTTGCTAATGGAACACTTGTGGGATACAATGGAATCCCCCAAGGAAACATAATGGAATACTTGTAGGGTACATGGGACTCCCTCAAGTCAACTTTATAAATGGGTACACGGGAATCCCATTACCTTAAAAGGGTTGGCTAAGGACAATACTAGCAAGTTATAGTCGGTATGATGATATCACTACTTCTAGCCTTGGTAAATAATAAATAAAATAATGGATTGGTTGGTTGGAAATTGTTTTAATTGGGCAATAATGACAGGGTGTGATAGCTAATCGTGAAAGTAGGATTTTTATGAACAAACACTGGAAACTTATGTTTGCCGACATTAGGGGTAGGGCATGGCGACCCTTTTCTGATACTATGAGGTACGCAAAAATCCTCTAAGTACATTGTACATATGTATCATGGAGGGTAAGGGTACTTTTGAATCCCTTACTCTTATGGTATCTCAAGTTCGTGTAGCTACACGCATCGGGGCATGTTTAGGGGGTTACACTAGATCTATATATTCAGTGGTGGTTAAGGACGGTTAAGCTTCATATTCACAGGTTAATGGTTTTAAATGCATACTAAACCCGGTTCCCTTTCCTTGCATTGTTATATATATATATCTATATATGTATGGTTTGTATTCATATGGTTGGTTTACTTGGTTTTACTGGTTGGCATTATTTTATCTTTATCAAGAGTTCATACTAAAGTTCACCCGCTAACCCATCTTCAGGTAGTACTATCCCCACGCGATGCAAGAACCAGCCATTCTACTTCTCCTTCTTAGCTATTGGACATTCGAGATCAGCTACTGGATTGAAGTGGTGAGCTTCCATCTTTTTAAAAGTCTCCATTTCATAGATGTTAGTTTATACTTTGGTTTATTTTTGGATATTGGTTTTGGCTATGGTTGGGGGCATGTCCCAATTGAATTTTGGTATTTTTTTGATTAGAGGCTTTCATGGAACTACTATGGGTTAATATGGGGGGATCGTTAGGGGTGTCATCCTTAGTATTGGCATTGATATTGAGGATGATATTTGTTAACTTTATTGTTGGTTGTTCCATTATTTTTATTTGGAGATTATATATAATTGTTATGGAACTCATTTGGTTATGGTTTGGTTGGTTTAGATATTGGTTGGGTTCGGACTGTTGGACTCGGTTTGGTCGGTCTTAGGAATAGACCAATCCTAGAGTTTGTAAATTGGATAGTTATGGTATCTTATTATATCTTGAAATTCAGCCAACTCAGCGCAGATGGCTGGAGGTTGGGTTAGGTAATGGGGCTGGTCTTTGGTTCCGATCGGACTTAGGATGCCCATTGTGACAAGGCACCTGGTCAGGTTGTGTCAATATGTTTGTTAAAATCTCAATGAAAGAGAAATGCCTTGAATGTTACTAATGGTTAATGAATCCATTCTTAAGGCATTAATATGAGGTCAATTACTTCTTAATGGTAGAAAAATGGTACTTCCATGGCTTCGGTTGTTAATGTTCTTATCATAGAATCAACAGGTGTAGTCTGAGTAACTCGAGAGACATAAATGCTTGTGTTGCCCTATGTTAAATTGGGTGACACAAGTCTTAAGGTTATAGGGCCATCTTTATTTCTATTAGTGCCATGGATATTCTTTGACCTAAATTGGTAAAATATGAAGATAAAGGGGCAATGAAGAGTCTCAATGGAGGATTGTGTTAATAAAATAGACCTATGAATTATATTGACCATGTTACCTTGCATACCCCTTAATTTTTATTTTGCTTTATTTTCTTTCTTAATATATGAAAATCCCCAAAACATGTTTTATCCTTTTTCTTTCGCTTGGTTTTGTTCTTTTCTTTTTCATGGGTATATTTCCAAAGATGGCTTTGTCACCAGACTCTAAGAAGGGCACTGCTCCGTATAAAGTCAAGGCAAAAGCTATAACCAAAAAGGGCAAGGAACCAGCCTCTAAAGTACTCCAACAAGTCCTGAAAATACAAACAACAGGTTGAGCTAAACGGATGGTTGGGGCTTGTTCTATCCCCGAACATGATACGTTTTCTCTTGTAGTGAACCTTATTAGAGGAGCCCAGTCTTATGAGGCTCCTAGTAAGATAGTGCAGTCATCCACTGAAATGGACCCAAGCTCCTAGTGCACCACAAGGAGTCTTTACCCTCCTCTACTTTCTTTTCTTTTTTTTTTGCATTGGGGATAATGCAATGACTTTTAGTGAGGGGTGGGGCATCTTATTCTAGATTTGATTATTTGTGGCAATGATTGGATGGATTACAGAGGCATACTCTATTTTTTTAATATTTTTGTGCTTATTTAGCCCTTGTAGGGCTTGTTCTACATGGTCGACAATGTTTTAGATGTAGTCATTGTTGAGCATATTGATGATGATGCTACTTATTTCCCTTATCGGAATTGTTTCATGCGATTAATATTAATGTAATACCCAATTGTGATTCTATTGGTACTGATAGTGTATTTTGGGTGGTGCTTTGAACAGTGTTCTTGTCATTTTTTTTATATACATGTCCAATAAACTCCAAAGGTTTTCTTCAAAACTCGGTTCTTTCACAAAATGAAAAAAAATATTTCCTTTTCCTTTATACTTTTTTATATTTACTTAATTTATTTTCTTTGTCGAATCGAGAGATATTTCACCCATGATGGATGATAAGGAAAAATTCTTAGGTGCAGTACCTAGTATTTTGAGTTGATTTGGAATAGGCACATGTTCTAAAATTCTTTCAAAATGTCATTGGCAAGGAACGAAAGATTTTGAGAAAAATCGAATAAATAGTTTTCCTTTAGAAAAAGAACAAGGTTGTTCATGAGCTTTCTCTTGAGTAAAAACATTAAATTTAATTTTTGTCTCTCTTTTACAAGGATGAGTCTTTGACTCGGAGTAACTTATTAAGATCAAAGTGCTCAAATTAATTGGGAGACCAACTTTTTGATCTATGAGTACGATACATTTTGTGAGAGATTTTTTTAATATTGTTTTTACATATGGGTACACAAGAACTTTCCCCAAGTGTATTCAAAGCAAAATCCTAGGCAATATTGGTTTAGATGAGGACCCGATGTCATTTTTGATCTATCACATGGTCAAATTCCAACCTTAACAATGTTCCTTAGAAACCCATTTGAACCTTTTGACCTGTAATACCCCGAAAAATCCAAACCAATATTAGAGCTATGTACCAAGATCCTGCATAGTACATCATGGTTCTTTTATAGTTTTATGATTAAGTTAGATGTATATTAAGGCTTCAAATAACTCTCAGCTATCAAACTAATCAACAACATTCCTTACCGGTTGAATTCTTGAGAAGGATATTGGTATAGTCAACTATCATTATACTTGGAATTTTTGAGCTCATGGTTTATGAATATATAGATAATTGAATTATCTTTCCATAGATGCCAATTTTACCTAAATCCGATATCGGAGAAAAGATTTATTCCTATTCTACTACAGCATGTCAGGCTCGAAACAGTGTGACAACATTCGTGGTAGCTTACCACATTTGTGACTCCCTATCACGAAGGTCATTAGCCTTAGGTAGAAACCATCTCCTAAGTAACGACATTCGTGGAAGCTTACCACATTTGTGATGCCCTATCACAAAGGTCATCAGCCTTAGGCAGAAACCAGCTCCTAAGTGACGACATTCGTGGTAGCTTACCACATTTGTGACGCCTTATCAAAAATGTCGTTAGACTAAGGCAGAAACCGTCAATTCCAGCTCCTGTGTGACAACATTTTTGACGGCTTTTCACATTTTTTATGCCTTTTCACAAATGTCGTCAGTTATGATTTTTAGCAATTGGGAATTTATTTTAGTAAGGGTATTTTGGTCTTTTTCCTTCACTTCCCATGACTTATTACCCTCAAGGAGAATATTATCTTCCATTCTCTTTAGTTAAACATCTCAAAAATCTCTCTCATACACTCTCAACCACAGGATCAGGGTTTTCTCTCAAGATCAAAACTCTCAAGAACAAGCCCTAGGGTTTTCATAGAAGAGTATTTCAAGGAAATTTTTTCGTCAATCTTCACGAATTCTTAATCTAAGGTATGCGTAGTGTTCATCCACGGATTCCTTTCGTCCGTGGAGTTCAAGAATCAATCTTTGATAACTAAATCATGAATTTTGTATGGTGATATGGTTGTATTCATGTTTTTGTTTGTGGTTTGTGCTATAGAGTGGGAATTTTATGAACTTTCATGAAGATTGTGATCATGTAGTTGGAACACATGAATTTTGGTGGATTAAGGTGGTGTAAATTTGTGAATATACCTATGCCTTAAAGAGTGCATGCAATGTGTTGATAAAATGCTTAGTATGTGATAAACCAGGTTTCCATGACTTAATAGTATTAGAATAACAAGCCAATGTTAACCATTATAATTTGATATGAATTCCATGCTCTATGCTTTATGATTTTACATGAATTTCACATTGTTTTTATGTGTCATGGTTGTGGTATGGAATGTACATAATGATTGGGGAATGGATTCATAGTGTGTCTATATGCCTTCCATGCTATGAACATGATCATGATTTTAAAGTACCACATGAGTTATTCCCAAATTATTACAGTATGAACTAAATGTTACATGTTTGCCATTCCCTTATACTTAAATAGTTTCCATACTATCGTTATGAACATTATATGTTGTCGGAATGCCCATGATATTAGAATATGAGATTTATGACTTGATTATAAGCACTCCTATTCATGTTAGATATTATGATAACCATGTACTTCATGAAATCCCTCACTCATGTATTACGGATTGTTATTGATGGTCATGTACTCAAAAAAGTCAAGTTGTGTTAGTTTCCTTCCATTTAGTCCTAGGGGTACTTGTACCTAAAAAATGTAGCTTTGAGCCTAGAGCCATGTCATGTTATCACGATACTATCAGTCAAAGCCATGATCTATAGAATTTAGTCAGTCATGTGACTCAGGAAAACTCAGAAATCTCAGCAGTCTCACTAGTTTAGTAATCTCAGTACTCAGGGATCTCAGAAATCTCAGTAACAACAGTATTTCTAGCAATTTCAGTAATTCAAGTACTCTCAGTCAGTCCACAGAACACAGTACATTCCATCAATCAAAAAAACTCAGTAAACTTAGTTTAGCTTTGCTAAACAATACCACTTGTATCAGTCTAGTTAATCAGTATTACTTCAGCAAATCAGTTCAGTTCAATTATTCAGTTCAGCTTAGTTATTCAGTTCAGTGTCCTTCAAATGGTAGTCGATGTTAGCACCGAGTGAACCCAAGGATGGGAACTCACCTACCAGTTTAGGGTGTGATTCCTAGAAGTCATCCTTGTGTTCTAAAAATACGTAGCCAGCGTAGGTTGAGACATCTTAACCTATAATATTAGGGTTGATGAGATGGCTTAACTTGTCAATTTAGGGTTCCCACCATTATCATTTGAGTACCTGCCAGATAAGGGTTACTCATAGCTGTCCTTACCAGTGGTGCGGTATTGACACCCCTCCAGTTGGGGCAGAGACTGAGCCCTAACTTAGCTATATTCATTATTGGGGCATGTCGGTTAAATAGCTACCTCCCACAGTTTTAGTTACAGATTTCAAAACTGTCATCTATAGTCACCCAATCTCAGTAAAGAACTCAGATAGTTCTTCAGATTTTAGTATATTAGGATTGTCAGATACAGTCAACTCAGATACAGTATGGGACTCAGATAGTTCCATCAGACTTAGTATTGTCAGATATAGTCACTCATGTTAACATTAGTACCAATTCTAAAAACTTATACTATCAGTATTCAGTTTTGGGACTATTAGACACAGTCAATCAGACCAGTTCTTTATTATTCAAACTATCAAAAAAAGTCGTTTATCTATTCAGTATCTCAGTATCAGTACACTCATGTTTCCAGTATTCAAACTCAGTAGTCAGTACCTCCACGATTTCAGTTACAGTTATATATGCATGTATGTATTCTCACATTCATATTAGTCAGCATTTTTCATGCATATAACCCTTTTCATTTAGCCTGCCTCACTCGTATACTCAGTACATTTAGACGTACTGATGCATTTGTGCTATGGTGCTTTCTCTTATGTTACACTATAGGTTCAGAGGTACGAGCTCCAAATCAGCAGTAACATTCCAGTGTTCAGAGTTTGCAGTGAGTACTTCTCATTCAAGAATGATATGATTATTTATACATTTACAATTCAGTTGCAAGATGGAGTTAGTTGGAAACATGTTCCTTCAGCTCCTTATTCAGTTCAGTTAGAGGCTTTCAGACTAGATGTCATATTAGATATTCAGATCTTATTATTTTTAGTATTTATGACTTGTTTTGGTATTATTATACCTTTTTCAGACATTTTATTATCAGACGTTTATTCAGTTCGAACCTTATGGCCTTTCATGTTCATATTTTCATATTTTATGATCTATTATGTAGTATACAGGTACAGATATCAGTCATTGGTTAGCTTGTGGTCCTTCAGGGTTATGAGCATCGTGTAGCATTTTCGTTCAGAAAATCAAGGTGTTACAAACTTGGTATCAGAGCCTAAGGTTTAATAGAGTCCTAGGAAGTCTAAAAGCCACATCTAGTAGAGTCTTGTACATGCGTGTGTTATACACCACACTTATGTGTAGGAGGCTATGAGATGTTTTAGGAACAATTTCCCTTCTTTTAGGTCTCAGATCGTGCTATAGAAAGGTTCTCTAAGAAAACTCATGTAGATTCTCATCATGCTTTAGTCATGTCAACTTTACCTTACTTTCAAGGTAATAGAAGTAGTGAATCTCAAGTCCTATAGATAGGGATTTCTCAAATTGTCCCTACAAATAGCTATGGGATTTCCCTCATGGTCAATAGTATCCTATCAGTTCAGTTATGTCCCAAAGTTGTACGGATCTCATTCATGATCATGAGAACTCATTCTCAAACCCAGATTTAGATATGCGAGCAGATCACTTCTCAAAATCCTATGATAGCATATGACTAGAGTTAGAAGCATGAACCCAGTAGTTTAGCAGTAGTAGAGTTGGGATGATGATATCCAAATTAAATAGACTATGTATTCATGGGGATAGTTGTGCCAGAATGAATCAGTAGGCTTGAACATTGTGAGTTAGAAATTTAAGTTTATTGACTCAAAATTAAGCATAAAGGTGTAAATGTGATACTAGTAGTATGTGAGGGAAACAGGGGCAGATAATGTGTTTAGTAAGGCAAGTATATGTTAATCAGAGTATAAGTATGTGATGATGATTGCAGTTCAGTTAAGAGTTTAGTTTAGTGCTCACAGAATTATGATGATGGCTTAAATCCAAGTGGGGATGGTAGATCAAGTACCCAAGTCAGGCTCTCAAATTCCTGTAGTAGTACCAATATATACAGAAAAGCAGTTAGGAAAGACGATTCCCATCCCATCCTTATCTCAATGTAAAGCTTTGTACTTTAGTCAGCATAATGCCTATGCATGCTTTATGTCTCAGATTCCATATATATAGCTTATGTTCACATGTATTCCATAGAATTGTGTGTGCTTTCAGTTCCCAATAAATTAAGTTTAGTTCTAGATCACTCAGTGTTACAAATCATGCTCCATAAACTCAAAAATTCCAGACTCAGGTCATGCAGATCATGACTTATGTACACATATCATGTTTTACAATATACTCAGCTTCCATGGCTCATGCTACATCCCTACTGATTAGTTAAATTCAGACTATGCCATGCATACCCTCGGTTTAGACCTTTTCGTACACACATGGTATTTATATTCTGTTCCTCAGACTTCAGTCAAGTGTCAAGTTCAGTTATGTGTCTATTCATACTTCAGATTCTCCTAACTTAACCCCTTCAGTAAGCTCTCTTTGTGAAAACAGTGTAGTGTAGCGATGAGTAGTTGCTTAAATAAGGGAGTGAATAATTCATGTTAAGAGAGGGTTGTTGAATGCTTTTTTTACACAAGGGTGTAGTTACGAAAATGGGCGTGAATATCCTGTTAGTATGCAAGCAAGGAGCTAGCGAGAGGTAGTACTTAGAAATTGGGAAAATTCAGAGTGTGAATGTATATTCAGGTCCTTGACTTATGTCAGCCTTGATTATGCAACTATCAAAACTCAGTTTTTATCTCAGTTATATTTCAATACTCAGTAATTCGTGTTCAGTCTCAGAATTAAGCACTTCAGTATCAGTTTAAATCTCAGTTTCAGTATTCAATTATCAGGACCCAGCATTTAAATCTAGTATGGATCCCCATTATAGTCTTAAGTTACATTGTCAACTTTAGATCGGTATTCAGCCCAAAAACTCAGTTCAGTTTTAGACTTGCTTGACCATAGAGTACAGTTATCGGCTACTCAGTTATAGGCATTTCAATACCTCAGTCTATGGAATGTTTCCGAATCATGTAATACATTTGGTCCTGTATTTTCAGACAATATAGCTTTCATAAAATCCATGATTAGTTACCTCATGTTACCCAGTTAGTCCCTTATCATATGTATAATACTTTATGGCCTCAGCCCAGCTACTCAGATTAAGTGCAATTCAGTCTTGCATACCCAGCATTCAGTAACCAGTTACTCAGTAAATCATATAATTCAGTATGTCTATGCTTTCGTGCATCACGCTTCAGTTTTAGATCTTAGATAATCAATCACGATTTTGTACCTAGGTGCCTTATGCATTGCCTCAACTTCCTTAATATCTCAGCAAGGTTAGTCCAGCATCCTTCAAGGGACATAGTGTCCCAAGGGGGAGATACATTTTAGCCCCCAAACTTCCATGATTTAATCATGTCGTTTTCCTTGATGAATCTATCTTGGAGGAAGTGTTACTTATGATCCGACCCTCTAGCGTCAAAACTCAGTCGTAGGCCATGTACTCAATGTCTCAGTTCAGTTCATGAATCAAGTTCCAAATTCAGTTATGTTCTTATGTTTTCGCTCATGCATATTGAGTAATCAATCTCAGACTCATCAGTATTTTTAGTTCATGGTAGCAGTCTTCTTTGAGCTTACTTATTCTCATGTTCAGATTTAAATACCAAACTTGGTCTTCAGTTCCATGCTTATTTTTCAGTTCAAACTTGGTATCTTTACCATTACATGTTCAGTCACATGTTCATAAGTCAGTTCAGTCAGTAGTCATGCATCAGATATGCATGGATTCAACGTATCAATTATGCATCAGATATGCATTCTCAGTTTGAGAAACTCAGTTTATCAGAACACTCAGTCCTACATTCATAAATCAGCTACCTATGTTGTACAGTATGGTATGCTCAATTTTCAGTCATTTCATCCATGAAATCATAATCAGTCATTCATTCTATATATACGTCATATTATCTTTTCTCCCCTCTCAAGCAGTCATCATTCGAGGATAAATGCTTCTAAGGGGGAGATATTATAATACCCCAAAAAATCTAAACCAATATTAGAGCTATGTACCAAGATCATGCAAAGTAAATTATGGTTCTTTTATAGTTTTATGATTACTATAGATGTATATTAAGGCTTCAAATAACTCCCAGCTATCAAACAAATCAAAAACATTCCTTACCGATTGAATTCTTGAGATGGATATTGGTATAGTCAACTTCAAACAAGAATATCTCGCATTATACTTTGTAATTTTGAGCTCATGATCTATCAACAGATAGATAATTGAATTATCTTTCCATAGATACCAATTTTGTCTAAATCCGATATTGGAGCAAAGTGTTATTCTTATTTTACTCCAGCATGTCAGGCTGGAAATTGAGTCATGGAAACCTAGTTTATCACATACTAAGCATTTTATCAAAAAAAATGCATGGGTGGTGTAAATTTGTGAATACACCTATTCCTTAAAGAGTGCATGCATTTTTTTTGATAAAATGCTTAGTATGTGATAAACTAGGTTTCCATGACTCAATATCAAATCATATGATTTCCATGCTCTATGCTTTATGATTTCACATGAATTTCACGTTGTTGTTATGTGTCATGGTTGTGGTATGGAATGCACATAATGATTAGGGAATGGATTCATAGTGTGTCTATATGGATTCCATTCTATGATCAAGATCATGATTTTGAAGTACCGCATGAGTTATTCCCAAATTATTACAATATGAACTAAATGTTACATGTTTACCACTCCCTTATGCTTAAAAGATTTCCATGCTATCGTTATGAACATTATATGTTGTCGGAATGCCTATGATATTAGAATATGAGATTCTTCACTTGATTATAAGCATTCCTATGTATGTTAGATATTATGATGACTATGTACTTCATAAAATCCCTCACTCATGTATTATGGATTGTTATTGATGGTCATGTACTCAAGAAAGTCAAGTTGTGTCAGTTTTCTTCCATTGAGTCCTAGGGGTACTTATACGTGAAAAATATAGAAGTGTTTCTAGAGCCATGTCATATTATCACGATACTCTCAGTCGAGCCATGATCTACAGAATTTAGTCAGTCATGTGACTCAGGAAAACTCAGAAATCTCAGTAGTCTTACTAGTTTAGTAATCTCAGTACTCAGTGATCTCAGAAATCTCAATAACAACAGTATTCCTAGCAATTTCAGTAATTTCAGTACTCTCAGTCAGTCCTCAGAACACAGTACATTCCGTCAGTCAAAAGAACTCAGTAAACTTAGTTTACCTCTGCTAAACGATACTACTAGTATCAGTCTATTTAATCAGTATCAATTCAGCTAATCAGTTCAGTTTAGTTATTTAGTTCAGCTTAGTTATTCAATTCAGTGTCCTTTAGAAGGAAGTAGATGTTAGCACCGAGTGAACCCAAGGATGGAAACTCGCCTACAAGTTCAGGTTGTTATTCTTAGAAGTCATCCTTGTGTTCCAGAACTACGTAGCCAGTGTAGGTTGAGACATATTAACCTCTCAGATTAGGGTTGATAAGGTGGATTAACCTATCAGTTTCGGGTTCCCACCATTCTCATTTGAGTACCTGCCAGATAAGAGTCACTCATAGCTTTCCTTACCAGTGGCGCAGTATTGACACCCCTCCAGTTGGGGCAGAGACTGGACCACAACTTATCTATATGCGTTATTAAGGTATGTCTGTTAAATAACTACCTCCCACAATTTCAGTTACAGATTTTAGGATTATCATCTACAGTCACCCTGTCTCAGTAAGAACTCAGATAGTTCTTCAAATTTTAGTATATCAAGACTGTCAGATATAGTCAACTCAGATACAGTACGGGGCTCAGATAGTTCCATCAGATTCAGGATTGTCAGATACAGTCACTCATGTTATCATTATTACCAGGTCTCAGAAGTTATACTATCAGTACTCATTTTTGGGACTATTAGACACAGTCAATTAGACCAGTTCTTCATAATTCGAACTATCTAAAATAGTCGTCCATCTATTCAGTATCTCAGTATCCATACACTCATTTTGTCAGTATTCAGACTCAGTAGTCAGTACCTCCACGAGTTCCGTTACAGTTATATATATATGTATGTATTATCACATTCATATTTGTCAACATTGTTCATGCATATAACCATTTTCATTTAGCCTACCTCACTCGTATACTCAGTACATTCAGACGTATTGACATATTTGCACAACGGTTCTTTCTCTTATGTTACACCATAGGTTCAGAGGCATGAACTCCAGATCAGAAGTAGCATTCTAGTGTTCAGAGTTTGCTATGAGTCCTTCTTATTCGAGGATGATATGATTATTGCTACATTTACTATTCAGTTGCTAGATGAAGTTAGTTGGAGACATGTTCCTTCAACTCCTTATTTAGTTCAGTTAGAGGCTTTCAGACTAGATGTCATATTATATATTCATATCTCATTATTTTTAGTATTTATGACTCTTTTTGGTATTGTTATACCTTTTTCAGATATTTTGTTATTAGAGGTTTATTCAGTTCGAACCTTATGGCCTTTCATGTTCATGTTTCTGCATTTTATGATATATTATACAGTATACAGGTACAGATATCAGTCATGGGTTAGCTTGTGGTCCTTCGTAGTTATGAGCACCGTGTAGCATTCCAGTTCAGAAAATCGGGGTGTTACATGCCCATATTTCTTTCTTCTTTTAATGATAACCATTCTATAACACCTAAACCCTTTTTGAAAATCTTTCTTTTCGTACTTAACCTCTTGTAATGCATCTCATGATTCTAAATAAGGAAATGTAGGTGAAAAACTAAGTTTGGGGGGTTACATAATGGTGAGATTGATTTAATGGTAGTTCAATATCATAGTGTTATACCCCATACTTTTATTAGTTTGGTTCAGGTTTAGTACATGCACAAGAGGCTTAGAACCTAACAATTTATCTAAGTGTTGGAGACTTGTTTTAATTTTGGCCTCTTAACTTCAATGATTTTTAAATTGACCTTACCAAGCCCAAGATGTAAGTTTTTGAGTTGATTCATGTTCAAGGGTGTAAGTAGCATGTCTCGGGTGATTGTTAGATTTTTCAGACGCGATTTAGACCACGTTTGGATTTCAAAAACATCAGCTCATCGTGATTTCTCTTCATCGCGGTGAGAGACCAAACGGCGTTCCAGTTGTGAATTTTAATTTCCAGGGGCAGTTTAGTCTTTTTCCACTACCCCCGAATCATGTAAACATGGGATTAAACAATTGAAAAGGCATATTTTGCCCTTATTCCCCAATTTCAATACATAATAAACCCTAAACTCTCTAATTTTTCATCAAGCTAAACTTTCTCCCTATCCAAGAAAGATCAAGAATTGGGGTTTCCAAGCCAAGAACATTCAAGTTTATGATATTATTCAAGATTTCATCCTTAGAGGTATGTTAGATGTTAATCCATAGGTAATTTTCACCCATGGAGTCCAAGAATCTATTTTTTTATGTTTTAAATTATGAAATTTCATGTTTATAATGATTTATCTCCATGAAGCTTTTATGAATTCCGATTATACATGACGTTTACAACCTATTTTTGTTGAAAGCAGTCCTTACACATTTGAAACATGGAATTTCATTGTTAAATCCCTAAGTATGGTTTTAGTATTGCAATTATGCTATTCCCACATGTTTTACTCATTCCCATGATTGAGTCCATGAAATTCTTACACTTAAATTTCAAGTTAAGATTATAAATTGTTTCAAGTAGAATGTATTATAGAATTTTTTAAATATGGTAGTTTCCATATCATGTTCATGAGAATTCAGAATAAATCCTCAGTTTATGATCTTGTCAAGTGATCGTGCTATCTCATCGTGTTTAAAGGTATTCCCATGTTTAAATTCATATCTCCTATATGTTTGATGAAATGCTTAAGTGAACAATTGTGAACAATGATTTTCCTTCCATGGTTTTGAAGCTTTCATGTGTCCCTATTGTTATAGTGATCGATTCCTGGGGTTATGAATACCCAAAATTTAGCTATTTACCTAGTTTTCAGTATCTACAGAATGATTTAAGCCATACCATGATCAATATCATTTAGTTACTTAATACGGTCAGTTGTGGGTTCAGTTAAGCCTAGTTTTGTCTAGTAATTAGTGTCAGTTCAGTTGGGAGTAGGATTTAGCACCGAGCAAACCTAGGTAAAGGGGCTCAATCGTCAATTAGGATTGGATCCTCAGAAGTAGTCCCTATGTTCCAGAACTAGGTAGCCAGCATAGGTTTTGATATATCACCCGCCAGTTTAGGACTGACACTCTCTGGGATCACCCGCCAATTTAGGACTGACACTCTCAGGGATCACCCGTCAATTTAGAATTGAAACTCTCAGGGATTACTCGCCAGTTTAGGATTGATCTCAGGGTTACCCTCTAGATTAGGACTGACTCCATAGCAATTATTCATACCCGTGGCACGTTACTAGCACCCTTACAACTGGGGTCACAAGTTGGACCCCGATCAGCTTAGCTTTGGGGCATGTCAAATAGATAATGCCTCCTACAATTTTAGTTTTAGTATTCAGTTAGGAACTCAGTTCAGTTTTTACTGACCATAGCATATAGTTTATCAGTTATTTAGTTATCAAATTTTAGTATTTTAGTTTACAGACTATTTCAAAATTATGTTATATGCTTGGTTATGCATTCTTAGATTTTATAGCATTCACACATGCATATCAAGTTATCTAATGTTATTCATTCAGTCAGTTGTTATTCATACACATGATCCTATGTATATCAGCCAAACCTCATCTAGCATACTAGTGTATTCAAAGTACTGACCGCGTGCTCATTTCTTATACGATGATGTATCATATCATAGGTTCGGATGCTCAGGTTCCCGACCGCACTGATATATTATAGCGTATCAGCAATAGTAATAGTGGTGAGTCCTTATATTTCGAGGGTTGATTATGTTTATTTTAGTACTTCAGTCAAGTAGTCAATCAGAGTTAATTGGGGACATGTCCCATCCATTCCATATTCATTCAGTTAGAGGCTTTCAGACCCCTTCTTATAGTTATCTAGTTTTTCAGTTGATTACCAGTCTTTACATTATTATTTTTAGACCGTTGTTTCAAATTTAAGAGTTTAGTAATGTCTTAGTATTATAAAACCTTATGGAATATTTAGTTATTCATCATATGTGTATCCTTTATTAGTAGTTTCGTTTAGTGCTCACAGCAGGTACAAGCTCAAGAGTTAGCTTGTGGTTACTTGTGACTGTAAGCACAGTGTGGCATCCAGGGTATACTCTCGGGGATTTATAAACTTGGTATCAGAGACAGGTTTTAATGTGTCCTAGGGAGTCTGAAAATGGTGTTGAGTAGAGTCTTGTGCATGGTTGTGAAGTGCACCACACTTATGGACAAGAAACTACAAAACATTTTAGAAAAAGTTTCCCTTATTTCAGTACTCATGTCGTGTGCGAGGGTATGAGCTCAATTTAAACTCTCTTTATAATTCAATCTTTTCCCATTTATAGAACATACATCCCAAAAATAATAACAAAAGAATAAATGGGAATCAGCCCGCACCTCCACCTATTCAGGAAGATCATCCCAAAAAGACTAATGGAAGGAGAAATGGGAATCATCCCGCGCCTCCACTTATTCAGGAAGATCCCCTAAATGATAATGGTTCTAATACTGAATTTAGAGTTGCATTCACCACTCTAGCCATTCTATAATAGCTTATAATAAGTAGCAGGCTGTTATCCCAGCCAATCCAGTGGCTAATACCATTGCAGCTAGGATTCAGGATTTCACCTAAATGAACCCTCCATTATTTTCGGGATCCAAGTCTGATGAGGATCCGTAAGAGTTCCTCGACCCTAGTTAGAAAGTAACTGACATTATGGGTGTGACTTCTAGTGAGATGATAATGCCCAAACTACACCTCTCTTACAAGAATATAAGCGATCGTTCTAAATATATAATCCAACTAGGTTGGGGTCAAATCCCACAGGGAATATGGTATGAATTTGAGTTATCTGTGGGTTAATCAATTGATAGTTAGCAATTTCCTATGAATGGGGTTTTTGGAAAAGTAGCAAATAATTATTTCTCAATTCAGTCTTTGAAATCAATATGATAAGGAAAACAAGATTTGTGTTCACTATGGGTATTGGGATTTGACAAACGCTAGTAATGGTTCAAGATTCTTGTGGTAGGTAGGAACAGCAAACTATCCTTGTCGAAGTTACGTCTAAATATTTCTCAACCTATTTATACATTTAACCACCTAATTCTTTCAAACATAGGGAATTTATATTTCATAACAGGATGTTATCTCAAGTTAATTAATCTTGTTACAACATTATTTATTAAATGGAAGTTTGATGCTTTCAAGTCCCTGTTGATGATTTTCTTCTTACTAGGGTTGATTTATTATCTCAATAAAATCACTAGTAAGCAAGGCCTATTGTTTGCAATCAATATTCAGAATATAAACTAATGGAATTAACAAGAACTTTCTACCACCGTTAGAATCTTGAACACTTAGTTACGTTACAAACCCAAACCCATTGATCCCACAACTCGAGTTTTGGGAATTAGCTACTCGTAATGTAATAAGCAAGACAACAAGTTGAATTCATAATTTGATAGATGAACATACAGCAAGATGAATACCAACAAGTATTTCTCAAATTTGATCACAATAGAAAAGCCCAAACAATGGTAACAATCTCTCCAAAAATAATTGTCTTGTTAAAGTCAGAAAAATAAAGAGAAAAAAATTTACCAAGCATGTCCCGTTATTTCTTCATTAGAAAACCCTAACATATGCTTTAAATACTTTAGCCTAATTATGGAAACAAAATCACAAATCACAGTAATTTCTTGGATAGACGACGACGTGTGTGATGGTTTATCAAGAGTCTAATACCTTATTAAGAATGTCGTCAGCTCCTCTTTACATTTGAATAAGTTCTATCTTCAGCTGATGATGAAGCCTGATATCTTATCAGATATGTGACAACTTATCAGAATTTTCGTCTCTTCTTCACTTCAAGTCTCATTCCCTGTCTAAGCCTAACGATGAGCCTGACGGCTTATCACAGGTCATCGTTACTTCTTCTAGCTGAATCCTATTATCTGTCTAAGGTTGGCGGAAACTCTAATAGCTTATCACAAGGCTGATGACTTATCAGAGAAGTTGTCATCTATACTTCCCTCTCTACTTGCTCAGAAATCAACTCTTTTACTTCTATTATTGTTGGTTCTCTTGCATCTTGACTTTTACTTCAATATAAAAGAGAGATCAATCAAAAACAACAAAAGTTGCTTAAGACTTTGCAATTATTAGTAATTAAAAGCCTCAAATGTGTTAGCATCTGCTCACACATCAACACCCTCAACTTAGAATAATTACTTGTCCTCAAGTAACTAAAATACAACCAAGACGATACAAAGTACATTTGGCAATCCACCATCTATGTTATCTCAAAACATCTTCACTATCTACAAGGTCAATTAATTTAAAAAAACAACTATGCATATTATTGAATAACAACAATGCGACACACAAGAATCAAGATATGGCATCAATTCAGCAACAACAACCATGTATGTACGAAGATTACACTATCTAAACAAGTTATCAACTAGCAACGTAACCAGTGTTCCATCACTATAAATACGTCCCAATTCACTTATATCAGACCTCACATATGTAACCATGGGGGATATCAAAGGACGCTCACTCTCAGAATAAAGTTCTAATCAATGTATGCCAAATACCATAGGCTTGCCCTTATTTTCATCACTAAGATTTTCAGACAAGTCAGCTAGGATCTCTATAGGTCTTCTCTTTAGCTTGTAATGTAGGCTTGGGTATGGTATGATACTTGATGATATTTAAAGTGACTAAGCCTCCTTGACACTACACTTGTTTCTGGGGTCTCATTTATTAACCTTTTTCTATTCTTCTCTTTTCTTGATCACACTTATTCAGGATGGGTGCGGTCTTTTCTACAATCACTTCTTTTTTTCACAACTTTTCTTTTCTTGTTCATTTCCACCACACCCAGCTTTTTATTATTTTCTTTTATTCTACCTTTCTCCAGACTTATTTTATATCACGCACCCCTATGATAGCCACCCTCAACTTAGGCCATTTGCCAAATTCAAGATGCACAGTGTCCAAGGAGGAACAGAGCCAAAGTAGGTTTATTATGATATAACTAGGACGGTGATAAGTATCATAAAAAGAAATAGGCTATTTAGGCTCAAAATAGGGATCAAGGGATATTATGCATATAGGGAAGGTCATTTAGGATAAAAGTGGGCTAATATCAAAATAGCCTATGATCCTTTCCTAACCCCTATCCTTCAACCTAGGTAAGACTAATCGGGCAAGTTCTGGATTCAACATACGAAAGGAAATAAGTAAAATCTCACACGCACATGGCTCACAAGTATATCACAGGTTATTACTTATCTAGTTCATGCAATATCTTAGTAATGATTATCAAGTCACTAGATCTAATACCATAACAAGATACACAGTGTTTATAATTAGATACAAATCACACAGTTAAACAATCAGACCATGTGAGAGATGTTCACAAGATAAGAAAACCATGTTAACTACCTCAGGTACTTGTATTTCTCCTAGTTAACTACAAAATATTACAACAATAACTTACCTTACACCCTCAACTTAAAATCAAAGAAAAACTGAACTTAGGGTTAGGGTATACCTGGAGTAGATTAAGCACGGGGATCATAAGTCCCTAACCCTGCTGCTGCATCCTCAGCTGTCTTATCTCCTTTGGGAGCCTTCATCCATTCTGACACATCTGGCTTAGCAGTTGTTGGAGGCCTACTAGTTGAGGCACCTATGGCTCTCGCTCGTAGGGCCTCTTCCTATTTCTCATTGTCAGCTTGGGACTCGATTATTGCCTTCTTTGTCTTCTCTTTTTTAACATTCTTTCTAGTCCTCTTCTCTATTTTTCTTTCTTCATCACTATTAGGCCTTTCTCTTTTACCCTTACCTTTATCCTCACCTTTCTTCTTCCTTTTCTTCATTGGCTCCCCCATGAGATTAAGAAATGGGATGTCACCCTCAGACTCAACAACAGTGGGATCTACTTACACCATAAATTGGTGTTGCTATAATACTCTAACATCTGCCTTTACATTGTCCAGTGCTAATCTAAATTGTTCAAGGTCTGAGCCCAATATTTCTCTTAACTGTGTATTGAAAGAGTTTTCAAAATCATCAATCCAACTAGGGAAGGCTCGAAAGGGCTCAAGTGCGACCTTAATCCTCTTGTCTACCACAGAGACAAATTGCTTGGCAAAAAGTTGCAGGTGAGCCTTGAACCATTTCACTTGTTTTTCTACTCTCCTAATATTCATTGGGTTGAAGGCAAATTCTATGGTAAACATAGAAGCTTAAGGATTTGTTTCATTTCCAAGCACTGAATCTACTAGTGCTGGGGATATCGGTGGTGCATCTTCTAAATCCTACACCTCTACATTAGGTGCTGAGCTGGTATCTATAACTAGTGGATCTTTAATAACCCCTGCTCCTCTATCAAGTGTCAGCCTCAGCTGATTTTCATTATATCAAATAGGGTTGTGGATCTTCTTGGTAGGCAGTTCGTTGTCTATCCCTGCCTTACACAACCTCATAATTAGACAAGGGAAAGGATATGCCATTTTGGGCCTTGAGACCCAAATTTTCATCTCATCAGCAATGATCTCTCCAAAGTTTAATTTGAGTTTAGCCATAAGACTTGCAACCAGTATTGCTCTCTCATCTCCAAGGATGCTATCTCCCTCAGTAAGCATCAAATGGGTACACACTACACCCAACCAGAACCTTGCCTCTTGAGTCTGGGAGGCCTTGAAAATCCTTTCATTTGGGTTGGTCAACCATTCAGTTTTTCCTTCAGCTATGAAGGTGGCTAACAAAGACCATTGATTTGCACGATGCTTCAACCGACCATAGAATGTAGGTGACGTGGCCTAAGGAGTAAATTTGGGGCCATGAAGAAATCTATTGATTTTTGTTTCTGAGAGATCCACCATCACACCCTGTACTGGAACTCTATCCAATAAGGGTTGATCTGCTGATTTCTCCCCTTCTTAGCATATGTTCTCCAATCGAGCCTGATAGTTTGCATAGAACTCCTAATCTAGTGTAGGGCAAAATGAGCTTCCTCCTTTTACAGTCCATTCCAAGTCGTAGTCTCAGAATTTCTTCTTCACTTCAGGATATCTTCTCAACCCGATAGTGATGATTTTTTTTTCAAATATTTGCCTTTTAATGGTCCTTTTTTTAGCTCTGATAATCCCATCATAGAATATTTTCTATGCCTTAGGAATTTGCCACCTAGCACTATCTCGAACCCTGGGGTTCTTGCATTCAATCAGAGTTCCCAAAATTTGAAATTCTTCATCATCTTGTTGGTTAGTAGAAAGGGACTCAGATGATGTTCCCTCAGATTCAGGTTGCTCAGAATTAGTATACTCTGACTCAAGCTTCCCAAACTCAGAATGCATAGACTCAGGCTACTCAGAAGCCATTTTCTTAGAAGTTATACTGTCAAGTGGTGGTTTTTCTTCAGTATCACTTACTTCACTCTCCTCCACCTTAACTGGTGGAGGTGGAAAAGTATTTTTTGGGCTTTTCTTCTTCCTTTGCTTCCTGAGTAGTGGCTCCATCTCCTCATAATCAAATTTCTCATCGAAGAGTCTGTGAGGTACACTCCCCTTTGTCACTTTCTTAGTAGATTTCTAGCTCTTTCCTTTAGGTGCCAATTATAAGACCTGTACCAAAATAAACCACTCAATTAGCACTCATGATCATACAACTCAAAAAGTTCAGTCATTATAATTCCACATCCCTAAAAAGAGGTTCGTAATTATATCAAATCAAAGATGTGATGACATGGTTAGATAAGTCGTCACAAATGTGATAGCTTACCATGCGTGTCGTCGGCCTTAAACAAAACAGGCTTATTTTTCTCAACTTGTGACGACATAGTCTGATATGCTGTCATATTCGTGATAACTTATCAAACACATCGTCAGCTCAGAATACAACATCCACTTAAGTTTTAATCTTGTTTATCAATCCACTTTCTTCTTTGAATCACATGGAGTTGTGTACTTGAGCTAAGCCCTAGGCTTTTATGCTTAATACATCACTGTAAACCCTAGATTCTATTTTTCACACAATGGAAAGTTAAGCTTGCCTCAATCTCTTTGAGACTAAGATTTACATTATTTTCATTACTTACCTAATGAAGAGGGGAGTTGGGTTATGAGTATACCTGATAAACAACTTCAACTTGGTTACGCGAGTTAGAGGAAGTAGTAGATGAAAGAAGAGTTCTTGTTGTTGACTTCAAACCCACACTCACAAGGAAGGATATTTTTCTTGTTTTACTAAGGAAATAATTTTGAAAAGAGCAAGTAAATAAACTAAATATGGAAGGAAATAAAACTTAAAGACAAGAAAGAAGATATATAGAAGGTGAAAGGGATTTACTGTGGGTCGTGTTAAATTTTCAGTATTTGGGCCCAAAATTACCTGACAGCTTATCAGATGTCTAATAAGTCATCACAGATGTCGTCAACCTTAGGTAGAGTGTTACCTTTTTTTGGATTTTTTGACGACATATCTGATGGCTTATCACAATTATGATAGCTCGTCACATCTGTCGTCAGGGTCACTTGGCTGACTACATTAATTTTTACCTAAACCCCTGCATACCTCTTCAGTTCATTATGGTTTCTATCTAAATAAATCAAAACAACTTGCGTTTAAGCATAAAAAATTAGGTTGCCACCCAATAACGCCTGATTTAATGTCGTGGCATGACTAGGTTATCTTGACTACTCAGACTTCGTCAAGATACTATATTTTTACCTCTTTCCAATCTTCATAAAGCATATCCATGATTGAGAAGACACTCATCTCCTTTTGTTGTGTAATGAATGATTGTATTTCGAATCTTGCTTCTTTGTCATTGAACTTGAACTTCAGCTCATGCAGCTCCATGTCCACTACCACTCTCCCAGTCACAAGGAATGGTCTACCTAAAATGATGGGTACTTTAAAGTCCACCTCATAGTCTAGGACTACAAAATCAGTAAGAAGTATAAAGTCGGCCACTTTTACCAATACATCATGTAATATTCCTATTGGCCGCTTATAGATCGATTCGCCATCACCAACCTTATGTTTGTTGGGGTAGGATCTGCCAATCCCATCTTTTCATACACGGCTAGCGGCATCAGATTTATGCTCACCCCCAGATCACATAGGGCCTTATCAAAATTGAGAGATCCGATTGTACATGGATTAGTGAGTGCTCCTGGGCCTGCCTTCTTTTGCACTAAGGACCTCATAGAAATAGCACTACAGTGATGGAGATTATCCTACGGTTCATACCTCACCACTCTTTTCTTCGTTATAAGGTCCTTCATGAATTTAGCATACCCTATCATTTGCTCGAGTGCCTCCACCGAAGGCACATTTATTGTTAACTGCTTCAACATTGCCATGAATTTACTAAATTTCATGTCTAGGGAGAGTTTTCACCACTACTTATTTTTCCTTCTCTTTCCCTTTTTCCAACTCATTAACCTTCTGATGATTAGAAGGGATATCAATGACATCTAGCTTCTTAGACTCCACTGGATTATCTTTTTCAAGCTCACCATCTAGTTCAATCACATCTTCAACTCCACTTCTGTCCACAAAAGGGCTAGGTAATATCTTAGCACTTCTAGTGGTAATCGCCATATATGAGCCATCATTTCGTGGATTCTAAACCATATCACTAGGTAGCGCTCCACTCTTTCTCTGGTTCAGCGTTATGGAGAGTTGGCTCATTTGTTGTTCCAGCTATTTAATCAAAGTAGAGTGCGAGTTTACCAACTGACTCATAGAGAACAGATCGGTCTTCATGGTAGTCACACCTGAGTTGGTAGCGTCCACTCCCATTAACAATTTAGCCATCATGTTCTCCATGGACATCTTTTCAGAAATTGTTATAGCAGTCTCACAAATTCCAAGAGGGACATATAACCCGCTCCTATCTTAATTGCTCCTTCAATTTCCTTGCTCCTGGTTCTTATATCCAGCCTTGTCATAATAATTCCAACCTTGATTTCCTTGGCTATTTCCTCGAAAACCCTCCTAATTATTTACATAGTTTGCCTCTTCTTCTAAGTCGAACTCCACTTTACCCTGCAATCCCATAGCCTTCACTTTCTCAATGTTACTTGATATTAATGCTTGGTTAGCAAGTTCATCTGCATTTTTAGGTGGAGCCATATCTTTATCACACTCTTCATCTCTTATGCGTTATTCCACGGTCATACCAATAGAAATAGTGGGGCTTGCTACTACAGAGTCTCTGGTATACCATGCCCGACTCTATTTGGTCATTCTCTCTAGCATTTCTGAAGCATTTTGGAATGTAAGATCAACAAACAAACCTCCAGTAGCATTATCTATAATCATTTTTGTCACAAGTTTAAGAGCCCTATACAAAGTCTCTATCAAGTATATGTCTGTCATGTTGTCGTTCAGACACTACACCAGCTTTTTTTTGAATCTCTCCAAGGTCTTATGCAAGGATTCTGTTGGGAGCATTCTAAAGATACTGATCTCATCCCTCAACTATACCCGCCTAGAAGGTAGAAAGAACCTTTCTAAGAAAAATCCTTTCAACTGCCTCTAGTTATTTATAGAATCGGATGTCATCTCATTAAGCCACAATGTTGCCTCCCCAGATAGAGACAATGGAAATAATCTCAAACGGATAGCATTCTGACCCACTCTTGGGTTATCAAAAGATTTACAAATGGTGACAAAGTTCACCAGATACAAGTTTGAATCATCCCCAGGAAGGCCACCAAACAACCCCTTCAGATGAAGGAGTTGAATCATTGTACTAGTAATGTTGAATTTTTCCCCAGGTGCTAATGGTGGAGGAATAATTGCACCTTCTATATCCATTCCATCATCATCATCATTGAGGTCATACTGGACTAGCTGGTGATATTGCCTTCCTTAGAACGGATAGTTCCTGCTAGCATTACGTTATACAGGTGCAGATATTTTCTCTGCATGCCTCGGGTTACCAAGGTTTAGAAACTCCTTGTATCCCAAGTCTTCATCCATAGGATTTGGATGCCGTATTTGTTGACCGTCATTCTACACATTCACCTGAGATCTAGCTAAGGTTGCTAACCTATCAGATTTCTGCTGGTCTGCCATTCTGCCGATTAATTATGATTCTAAATTAATTGGTAATAATGGTTCACCAAAACTTTTGGTTCTTGGCATACACCACATAATTCATGCAGCAAAAAAAACAACAAATAAACATAAAACAAGGAAACTTAAAAAACAGTCAATTAGCACACACAAACTTTAATTTACAACTGTATTCCCCAGTAACGGTGCCATTTTCAATAACGTTCAGACTATACCTCTCTTATGAGAATGTAAGTGATCGTTGTCAATAGATAACCCAACTAGGTTGGGGTCAAATCCCACAGGGAATATTGTGTGAATTTGAGTTATCTGTGGGTTAATCTACTGATAGTTAGCAATTTCCTGTGAATAGGGGTTTTTGAAAAGGTAGAAAATAATTATTTCTCAATTCAGTCTTTGAAATCAATATGATAAGGAAAACCAGAGTTATGTTCACTATGGGTGTTGGGATTTGACAGATGCTAGTAATGATTCAAGATTCTTGTGGTAGAAAGGAACAACAGACTATCCTTGTCGAAGTTATGTCTAAATGTTTCTCAACCTATTTAGAAATTTAACCACCTAATTCTCTCAAACTTAGGGAATTTATATTTCATAACAGGATGTTATCTCAAGTTAATTAATCTTGTTACAGCATTGATTATTAAATAAAAGTTTGATGCTTCCAAGTCCCTGATGATAATTTGCTTCTTACTAGGTTTGATTTCTTGTCTCAAGCAAATCACTAGTAAGCAAGGCCTATTGTTTCCAACCAATAGTTAGAATATAAAATAATGGAATTAACAAGAAGTTTCTGCCACCATTAGAATCTTGAACACTTAGGTACGTTACAAACCCAAACCCATAGATCCCACAACTCGGGTTTAGGGAATTTATCTACTCATAATATAATATGCAAGACAACAAGTTGAATTAAAAATTTGATAGATAAACTTACAGCAAGATGAATAGTAACAAGTATATCTCAGACTTGATCAGAGTAGAAAATCCCAAAACAATGGTAACAATCTCTCCAAAAATAATTGTCTTATTAAAGACAGAAAACTAAAGAGAAAAATATTTACCAAGAACGTCTCGTTCTTTCTTCATTAGAAAACCCTAACATATGCTTTAAATACTTCATCCTAATTATGGAAACAAAATCACATATCACAGTAATTTCTCAGACAGACGACAACGTGTGTGATGGCTTATCAAGAGTATGATTCCTTATCAAGAATGTCGTTAGCTCCTCTTTACATTTGAATAAGTTTTATCTTTAGATGATGATGAAGCCTGGCGGCTTATCAGACATGTGACGACTTATTAAAATTGTCGTCTTTTCTTCACTTATGGTCCCATTTCCTACCTAAGCCTAATGACTAGCCTAACGTCTTATCACAGGTCATCATTACTTCTTCCAGCTAAATCTCATTCTCTAAGGCTGAAGGCAACTCTGATAGCTTATCACAAGACTTATTACTTATCTGACAAGTCGTCATCTATACTTCCTTCTCTAATTGTTCAGAAATCAACTCTTTTACTTCCATTATTGCTGGTTCTCTTACATCTTAACTCTTTCTGCAATATTAAAGAGAGATCAATCAAAAATGACAAAAGTTGCTTAAGAATTTGCAATTATTCTTAGTTAAAAGCCTTAAATGTGTTAGCATCTTCTTACACATAATGAGAGCTAAGAGTTAGGTGCTTACCAGTTGTAGGATATAGATAACACTTGGTATAAGTAGTGGAAGAGAGATAGAGGCACAGATACAGGACCTATTGAGTGGGAGGAGTTTGTTATAGCCTTTTTTAGATAGGTTCTTTCCCTTAGATTTAAAGAAACTATGGTGTAGTATTTTATCAATTTGAAGCAGGGTAACATGTGTGTGAAGGAGTATTCTCTTAAGTTTACCCAGTTGGCTAGGTATGCTCCTAATGTAGTGTCTGATAATAAGTCTAGAATGAGTAAGTTTGTTTCTGGTGTAGTTGATAGTGTATTCAAGGAGTTTAGGACTACTATGTTGATTAAGGAGATGGACTTGTCTAGGCTTATTGTTCATGCTCACTTGATTGAGGAGGAGAAATATAAGTAGAAGAAACGAGAGAATAAAAGGGCTAGGATAGGTAGTTTTAATTTTTCTCAACCAAGGTTAAAGGTTAGTGGCCATTTTTAATTTATTTAGAAGTTTTCAGCCATATCTCTATCTTCAGCTAGTACACCAGTACCAAAGTTCAAGAATGATAGTCGGGATAAGGTATTCGGCACCAAGACCCAGGGTAGTGGGAACAGTGATCGTACCCATATACTTTGCAGAGAATATGGTAAAAATCACCTAGGTATATGTAGAGTTGGAATTGATATATGTTTTGGGTATGGTAAGACTGGCCATAGATTTTGGGAGTGTCGAGTAATGGCTCAGATAGGAAAGGATTTGTGTCAGAAGGGGCAACCCAACCGTCCTCCAGTTCATTCAGTTCCTCGACCCAGTAGGGTGCCATATCCAGTACCACCAGCGGTCCACTTTAGAAAAGAATTTATGCACTCCAGTCTCGACATGATCAAGAAAGTTCTCCTGATTCGGTTATAGGTACATCATAGGCCTATCATATTCTTGTGTATGTTTTTGTAGACCTCGAAACTTCACTTTCTTTTCGTAACCCCTATTTAGCTGTCGAGTTTAGTGTTAGTCCCAAAACCTTAGCAGAGCCTTTTTCAGTGTATACCTTAGTGGGTAAATCTATCCTGGCCAGGCGAGTATACAGAAACTACCCAATTTCAGTATCCCAGAAAATTAGTTCAGTTGATTTTAGAAATAGAGCCATTCAGTTTCAGTTTTTGAATGAATCGATCATTGAATGGAGGGGTAGTAACTAAGTTCTTAGGAGTCAGACATGTTTTCAAATTCTTTCTCAGAATCCTATGATAGCATATGATCTACAATTAGAGGTATGAAACCCAGAGTTTAGCAACAGTAGTAGAGTTGGGATAGTGTTATTTGAATTTGAGCACATTATATTTGATGAGGCTAGTTGGATGAAAGGTGAATCAGTAGGCTTGAAGCAGTGCATGCAAGAATTTAAGTTTTTTAATTTGAAACATATGTTGTGGATGTGATATTTGTAGGCTATGATGAAAGTAGTAAGGCTATTACAGATTTGGGGATATCCATGTTATGTGTTAAAATCCAAGTTTGATTCTTTGGAGGTTGAGCTAATAGAAAGAGGAGTTGAAAATTCTACGTTAGTGAATTTTGAGTTGTTACATGATGATCGTTGGGGCTATAGAGGACTAGGAGTTGTATCTCAGAAGAAATTGCCAGCAACAAGTTTTACATTGCTGAGCATAGTCATTTTGGGTGAGTTTGCCAGTTATGTGTAGTATTATACCCTAGATTCCAGAGTAAAGCAGTGATAGTTCAGTTTAGAGATATTGATTAAGTGGTTCCCGGAGTTGGAGTGATGACTTTAAGCTAAGGGGGAAGTGATAGAACAAGTAACCAAGTCGGGCTCTTTGGTTCTAGTAATGATGCCACCGTGTTGTGGAACAACACTTGAGAGGAAAATGCCCAATCCATTCTTATCTCAGTGCAAGGTTTTCAGTCATCACGATATCTACTCATGACTTACATGTCCGATCTATGATCATAGTTCATGTTCATGCACATCATAGAAAATTTTGTACACTTCCAGTCCCTAGTATAATGAGTTCCAAATTACTTAGCAGTAAGAACTATGTTCCATGAATTTATGAACTTCAAAATCAGGTCATGCAGCTCATGACTCAAGTAATCATGCTTTACAGTATGTTCAGTTCCAGTACTCAGTCTACACTCTCAATGATCAGCGTAATTTAGATTTTTGTAATGTATATCCTCAGATTTGATTTCTTGATGAATTCAAGTCATTGATACTCTATTCCTTAGACCTTAGTTTCATATTCCATATATTCAGTCATAATTCAGTTCGTAAGAGTATTGTGCATCATCTCAATCTTTTCTTAGTATTTCAATCAAGCCAGTATCATTCGGGGGACGAACTATCACAAGGGGGAAGGTGAATAAAGTGGATGATTTGAAAAATTTTAGGTAGGGATAAGCCATTGAGATGAGGGAGGCCTTTTAGTTACTTTATCTATATATTCCTTCCCATACCCTAAACCTTTATCTAGACCAACAAGACCTTGCTGACTTCAAACTAGGTAAGTCTACATTGGTGGCAAAAAAACAAAGGGCAATCTTATTGTTCTAGTCATTGTGCTTGAATTTCTTTGAGAGAGTGAGTCAGAATTCATTCAATACTTGATCTCTTTTAAGAATTGAAATGTATTTTTTGCATGGAGTTAACTCTTGCATATGAGCGGCATCGATACTTTGGGGTAGAGGGTGTTGTCCTACTCCCAATTTGGGTAAATGAGCAAGATAATTTGCATTGTGAAGATTGAGGTTATCTTTGAAAATTTATTTTTCACCTCTTGATTCTTTTTTTGTCACCTCTTGAGAATCATTGTTGATTTGAAAGGTTCTTGTAATACTATATTCAATCCTTGCGTCATAAATATGTGCTTATTGAAAATTTTTTGTTTATTATTGCCAGGACATGCTTAAGATGTTCCTTATTGAGCTTTATTTGCCTAGATCTTTAGGATAGATTTCTTTTTGGTAGTTTTGAGTCGTAAATGCCCTATCTAATTGGATTATTCTTGGGTGCTTGAGGACGAGCAATAGCTTAAGTTTGGGGTTTGATAAGTCATCAATTTGAAGAGTTATTGGCACTTTCTAGGCTTAAATTATTATGAGTTTCACATTGATTTAGTGTTAATCTCATGTGTAATACTCATTTATGTAGGTAAATGTTGAAAATGAAGATGATCAAGCCACTCAAGTCTATGGATTGTCAAATATAATAGAAAAAAAAGCGTTAAAGTCGGATGTCCCGGGAGGCCACCCGCACACACTGGTGGCCAAAAGGAACCAACCAGTGGCATTTGCACCCAAATTACATCCAATATGATTTCCATATGCCTTGGATCTTCTCAAGCAAGTCAATTATGTGGTGGCATTCTGGTAATATCTGGAAAACATGAAATTGGGGTCAAAAAGAAAGTTGTTAACTCATTTCTACCATTATTGAAATATTCTTGTACTTATCTTGAGACAAGAAACATCGGAAAAAATCTCGAGTGAAGAATTAGTGGTTTTTGTTGAAGATTTATTAAAATCAAATCTTAGATATTGTATTCTCTTTACTTTTTATGGATCGATTTGAAGAAAATTTTGGTACATATTTACTTTCTCTCTTTTTGAGTAGCTAATTCTTCTTCTTGGGGTTATGCTTGAATAGGTTATGATTAGTGTAAGGTTTTTGTTTATTTGTCTTCCTAATTAGCTATTTATTATGAGTTTTGGATTTATTCCATGTTTTAACTACGAATTAGGTTGTAAACCCCAATTCTATTTGAACCCATATCATCCTTGACAGATGGGATATGGGTGAGGAATGGATGTTAAAACCTTGAATTAGTTCATTCAATAGCATATATTAAACATTAAGATGTTAATTGAGGCCGTATATTTGTAAAATTGTTACACTTATGAGGTGTTTGAAAGAACCTATTTGGGATATTTTGTTTTTGATTGACAAATTGACACTAAAACCTCTAGATCTAGCCTACAAATAATGTCTAGCTAAATTTGGACAAATAATCAAATACTTGTGCATGAACCCACACCTAATAAGTCATAACCCCAAGTCTCATCTACACTTGATTAATCTCTATTTGTTTCTATCTTTGAAATAGTATTGTCAAATAAAAAATTGTTAACGTTGAAATCATTGAAATAGCTCCCCATTTCTATTTTCATGTATATTTACTACGTATTATGAGTCAACTCCTAGTTGACTTCTGACAGTCTTGAGTACTGAAATCACTGTCTTCACTCCCTATTGATTCGTACCCAACCTATTTTGTATTACTATATTAATGATGATTTCTTACATTCTCAAGGTTGTAATTTTAGCGCCATCATGGTACCCGCGACCCTGGTGCATGATCGCTTTAGCAAACTTGTGTTGCTTAAGCGGTAGCCACTTTAGCGACACCTGGGGATTATTAAATCTCATTCTACACCCAATTTTCCATTATTTTCTTCATTATTTTTACACTATTTTGAGAACTTGAAGATAGAATAATGTGTGAAATCATCCATTGAATCTAAGGGAAGTTATCCTGACACTTTTTGGTAATTTCCCATTAATTCTCCCATCAATTTCCATCCTATTTCATTTCAAATTCTAAGAAATTAGGTCTTAAATACCTAGACCTTAGGGGCTGATATAGGCCCTAATTTATACACCATTTGTGCTCAACTTTAAAGAACACAATAATTGTCCTTTGAGGGATCTTGTGATGGATTCAAATTTAGATTTTGTTTGTGGGCCTCAGGGGCCCGTTCTTGGCCCAAATTTTAACTCGACCCTTTATATAAAAATATATGTCTCTTGTTACTCCTAATAACATGTATATTATTATTTTGATAGCATGTCAGCATTACAAGATCATGGGGATAAGATGGAATATCTATGGATGATTCAATGATTTGCGATTTAACATCGAGGTAGGCTTCGGTCTACTCTTCTTCAAGAGATAGTGTATGGTATATATTGCATGATAGGTGAGGATGAGAGGATATCATTATGGGTAATATATTGTTACTTATCCTAAATCATAAGTTTGTGGATAGAAAGGTGAACCGACCCTTAAGATGAAATGTGTGTTATAGCGATAGAAGCCTATCACCTAGATTATAAACATGTTAGCCATGGTTGATGAGTATCCTTTAGTATAAGTATTATCACTTGACTTAGTGGATTATATCATAGTTACCCAGTTTGGTAGTATTGATATTATGATAGTTATGTATTATTAGACCTGAGGTTGTCGTTACGATGCCAATTGGAATCCAGGTTTGTATTTTATCTTTATAAAGGGTGTGGTTTAGTCTATGGACGCTTGGATGCTTATGATTATATTATTTGGATACTAGTGATGGCTTTCATGAATTATGGTAAATTCATGTTCACTTAGTGGTACAGCTTCAACAAAATATGTGTTTTACTACTATTTTCCTAAAAAGGAATTTATTTCCTCCTTTCACTTATTAAATGGATTCTTTCATAAAGGGAATCGTACCAACTTAATGGATGATTTATGAGCTTTTGGAACTAAAAATAATGTTTAGAAATATGACTGAGAGATTCTAACTCTTTTTACTATATTATGATAATTTAGTCCTAGAGTTGACCTCGAACAATGGATTTACAGACTTACACTCTTTTACCAATGATTTGAGTTCTGTATTTATTATATATATATATATATAGATAGATAGATAGATAGATAGATATGTATGTATATATATATATATCTAATACTATATGGATGATATTGATAATGATGATGATGATTATTGGAAATCCAAGATTAGGACCAGTCAGTGTATACGTGTACTCCAGAACCCCCTATGGGGCCCTTCGTCTATGAGTTCTCGTTCTAGAAAAGAGAGGTCGTCAAAGGTCCTACCTTTGAGAGCCATCAAGAAGAAAGAGGTTTATCTACTGGGTACATTATGGCCTTTGGATCAGTTATAGTTTTATGGATTTATTTTGCATTCACTTATGTGTACACATTGCCTATCACCAATATGTTGCTTGATTCTTATGTCTATCATACTTATGGGGGTTTTCATAGATATAGGTTATGAGTCTTTTTTACTATGTGTTGGTTGAACCTTTTGATTATGGGACCCGTTCAGGCATTATGCGCCCGAACTAGTTGGTTATTATATTGTTGTTATTATGGTTGGTTCATGGTAGATTGATTATGGGTTGGTATTGAGATTTGAGGGATGATTCTAATTCCTTTCTTTTATGGGTATTATATTATGGATAATTATATCATGATTAGATACTATGATTAGAGATCCTGATTATGCCAACACTAGTTCCTACTTTATTAGGAGGCCTTGATATGTTAGAAGGACTACCTTAGGTTGTACCTTTGAGTTAGTCCTGTATACCTACATATATATATCTATGTATGTATGTATATATATATAGCTATGTATTATCTTATATCTATCTCTTTCTTCTTTATTCACATTACATATGCAGTTTTTGCCTTGTATACTACTATATATCCTTCTTCCACTCTTTATTTGTATATTGGCTAGTGATATACACAATAGTGCCTTCGTGCCAAAATAGGGATAGAATAGGTTAGTTTATCCTTATTTTCTCTCTAGCTTTATTATCTTAGCTTCCTGGATAGTTGCTTGTAGTTTACATTCATGCTATGTATGTTGTCTATATTTACAATATCTTTGGAGCTCAGTCGGTAGTTGTATACTAAGTACCATGTGTTTGGTACTCATACTACATTTCTAAAACCTACAAATTATAGTATGATTTCTTGATACTGCTTTGTGTGTCAAGCGGAGCAGCTATGGATCGGAGATTTGGGGTGAGCTTCTGTCATTTGGAGCATTTCTATTTTCCCTCTTACATTATAGACTAATCTCTATATTGTATTTTGAGAAGGGTTGAATTCGTATATATATTCAGTATTTGACCATGCACTCTTATTCTATAGAAGCCCGTGTACTGATTCCACTAGGTTTAGGGACTGTCTTATATGTATTATTCTTTTATCACATTTATTCCACTTTTTCTCCCAAATTCTTTGGGTAGTCCATTAATAACAGTTCTGGACTATGGGTTGGTTTACCTATTGATAGGTTATAGTAAGTGCCATCAAGACCTAAGATATTGGGTGTGACAGCAATCAATGCCAAGAATGATATTGAAATCTACCATGTCTAACTCTACAAGGTCAAATGAGGTGACTTGCTGGGAAACTATGACTGGGCCATTTTTGAATTCCATCTAGCTATGACTAAATCACCAGCTAGAGTACAGGCTGAGAAGGGTTGTAAATGAATTTTGGGACTAATACTAAAGTATATTTCTATATAGGGACTTATAAAAACAGTGTGGATCCAGGATCTAATATTTTATAGACAAAAATGTAGAAGACCTGTTGACACCAAAGTCTACTGTTATATAAGGATAGTGTCAAAACAAGTCTGCTAGTTGCACTAGATGAATCACCTTGTTGAGTTTGGTGACCTATTAGAATTGTTGAAGAGTTAAACTGGCGTCATTAATGAGTATCCCTACCTCTCTATGAAGACATTGAAAATTCCCTTAGTTTTTGGCATGGCTTGCCACAAGCAATACAAACATCACTACCAACCATATACCCATCCTTGTGGATCTAACCATATTTCTTCTATACTAAGTTGGTATGAATACTACTCATACTACCCTGGGACATAGATCTTTGTGCTTTATCTCGATAATCTTGACTAAAATTGGGCATTGGAGTACTAGTAGAAGACGAGGCTGGAGTTGAAGATTTCTGACAAAACTGAGAATAATTTCCACTATTTAATCTCTATTAAGAGAAATTAAAGCTACTTGTTCCATCCCTCTTACTCTTCCTTTCCTTCTCCTTAATTTTCTCTTCTTAAATCTATTGAGTGTGAACCATTAGTCTAGATATGTCCATTTTCTTAACCAACATAGCAATCCTACACTCTTTAACCACCTTCTCAGAAACATTAGACACAAATTAGCTTATGTAGGCCCTGGAGTCAGCAACCATAGCTGGAGCATACCTTTCAAACTGAGTAAACTTAAGAGAATACTCCTTCATGCTTATTTTACCCTACTACAGATTTATAAATTCCTGCACCTTGTCCTCCTTTAGCTTAATTGGGAAGAACCTATCTAGAAATGCAACAAAAAACTCCTTCCACTCTACCTATTATGCATCAGCACATCTACCCTTTTCCCATTGCTTGTACTAGGTGTAAGTCACTCCTTATAACTAATATGCATTCAAGTCAGCATTTTCAGTCAGAATGACACTCGTGATCTCTGTAACTTTATGAATACTATCTAATAACTCTGTGCATCCTCTTTAGACTTAGATCCAAAGAATACTGAAGGATTCATCCGTGTGATGTCTCTAACACTATTTGCTATTGTATTCACTATTAGGTGGGTTGGTGCAACAGTTGGATGGTTTTGGGGTGGTCATGGACTTGGCTATAACTATGAAAGTAGCCTTGAATTAAACTAGAGAGACTTAATAATTTAAAGGGTTTTCTAGAGCAGATAGTGATTCTTGTTGATTCCTAATACTATTATCATTCCCACTCCTTCTATCATTATTATTCCCACCCATCCTTTCATTAGTTCCCTTAGGAGGCATTTTCAATGAAAATATAGAGAATGTGTTAGAGAAAGGGTTCGGTAGAGTTCATACTATATCACATGAGATGAACATGAAAGAAGTGAAATTTACCTAAACCATTTCATAGCTTCTCACTCATAAGTGTGGCATGCTTCACACCCATGAATAAGACTCTATTTAATGCGACTTCTAGACACCTTGGGACACTTCAAATATAATGGTATAATACTAAGTTTTTCATGACCTGAGACTACCTCTAGTCATAAGATGATGCTAAGAGTCATAGTGACCCCGGGCTAACCATGGCCTGGCATGATAATAGGAAAACTAAAATTAAATGAAACTCATTAAGGATATCATACTAAGCACAATCCATATGTTGAGTATCAGAACCTATATTATGAGACAATATAGCATAAAAGAAAGTATGTGATCAGTACTTTGAATGTATTGAGTATATGATATATGAAATAACTAATATAGGTTGAATATATTGCATGTAGCATTTTAAACTGATGCAAAACCAAGTAATGAACATGTGTTGTATGATAAAATGAATAATAAAATACAAGGTCATGCAAGTATATGAATCTGAACTACGGATTGTCGACTATGGTATCTAGTAATAATTGACATACCTCAGATTGAGTTAACTGGATTCCAACCTGTCACCCTAGCTAGAAGGGTGTTCAGTGCCTTTCTAAGGGTACAAAAATTTTCTAACATGGATCTAATAAACTGGCATCAAAAAGGACTAAGGTATCAATCTTGGTCTAATAGATAACAAATGGTGGCACCATAGGTATGGTACTTAGGGACTTCTATTAATGGTCTTATCCTAACTGACGGGTGAGCCTTCATCCTTATTTTTATCAGGGCTAAGTACTATTCCCAACTGAATGACACTAAAATTACAATGATTAATGATGGTAATAATATAAAGACTGGAAATAAATGCATCATCTAAACTCATTCAAAAACATGTAAGATGGAGAATTTTATACTCATAAATATATGCATAAAATCCTGGGTCATCGGTTGTTAATCACCTACCATCTCTGAAGAATGTAACTATTAAGCCAATTTCATAATTTGAGTGAATTTAAGGAATTTAATAACTCAAGTCCAAGATTAAGTATTTCACAATATGATTAGGGTTTATGATCATGGACATGTAATGAAACTAAAATTCATGGTAAAACATGGATTTTAATTCACTAATACCAAGGGACTGAGATATCAAGAAATTTGACAATATCCACAAACCCTAAAATATGAATAAGGAATTGAACTAAAGAATTAGGTTAACTTTGGGAATCAATGGGTGAAAGGAAACCCATTGATGAAATCCCACATACTTGGAGATGGGAATCGTGAATAAATCTTTGAAATTGAAAGACTTAAGAAGATGAACCCTAGCTCTGCCTTGGGGAAAGAAATTGACTTTGTGTTAAAACTAAGTGTAGAATGTTTTCTGAGTAATGAGGTCTTAGGTTAATACTGACCTTAATAATCAACCTTGAAATAACCTAAACAATGCATCTTTGAAGTAAAAAAAAAAGACTTATTTGCCCCTTTTAAATTCATAACTAAAAGAAAGAGATGTACGGGACCTTTCTACGATTGTGGGACCAACCTATAATTATGGGTGGTTTTAGTGGTTAGGATCTATATGTGAGCTCTATGAACATGATCGTAAGAGCCTTATATGATCGTGGGACCTACCTACAATCGTACTTTGTACGTTGAAGGTTCCAATTAGGTCAACTTTAGGATTCAAGATTGTACCTATTATTGTGGTTCCTAACCATGCTCATGGTTTCCTCTCAGGGTAGGAACATATACTTGTAAACTTTCAGATTCTTAGGGTTGTATCGATTAGACAAGACCATTTTACGGTCATGGTTTGGCTTGTAAAATCTCACTACTGGATAGTTATTCACTAAAATGGCCATAACTTTTCACTGAGTATCACATTAAGATGAAATTGATGTGTTGGAGAGATAATTCAAATATTTATCATATGGTATATCTTGAACTAAAAACTAATTCAAAATCTAGAGTTATTCTCATTTGAATCTGACCATAGCAAGATATTTCTCAAGGAATCAATTGGTAAGGAAGGTTTTGGCTAGGTCATGAGCTAGGAGTTACTTATGTCCTTAGTATATGTATAAATAGCTTCCCATACTTTTAAAACATAAAGTTTAATCCTACATGTACTTGAAGCATGGTTTTAGTCTTAGCTTGAATTTTTGGGGTGTTACATTTTCCCCAATCCATAACATGTTTTATTTCATTATAACTACCTAGCTCAATCTAAAAAAAAGTAGAGCCATAAACTATCTTGAAATAATGATCATGGGATCCTTGATTTTCAATGAAATCTAAGATGGAGTAAGTGTGAAGAGTCAACAGTTGCCCTACTTTTATTATTTCCTAGATGAATGGCCCAAATATACTCCTAAAAAGGCGATTCTCGCACTACTGGATTAAAAGAATGACTTTCGTGGTTGGAACAGATAAGTTCGATACAGATAACATTTATGAATGACCTCTAAATTAACTAAAATATTCAAATATAGAATTTACTCATTAAAAGAAAGCTATCGATACTCATGTTGCCCATATTTTGGTTAGGTCTTAAACGAGGTCAAAAATAAAAAGGGTAGAACTGCAATTTTGTTTTAAAAACTCATTTTCCAAGGTTATAGAAGTCTAAAGGAGAAAAATCAGGTGAAAATGATCTAAACATAAGTTCCAAACAAAAGTAAACCCCTTTTTAAACACTACAGATAAAACTCCTAAATTTTCATTTAAAATCATGATGTAAAGTTTTTTTTATGATATAATTACTGAAAAATAATGAGAATAAGGATTTGGAGCTTACCCAAGCTTCAATAGTGAAGAGACCATCAAGAATCACCCAAACTCAAAGCTCAATGGTGTAAAAAAAGGGAAAAATATATAAACGAGTATATAATTGTTCAGTGAACAGTTCGTCAAAATGCGGTAAACCCTTCACATTCACGAGGGTCAACAATAACTGCCCAATTAATTTTTATTTAACATTTGTGGTCAGGGTTCGTGAAGGTCTATGACCTAGACCCCACATTTACAATGGGCTGATTATGTTCACAAATAAGGGATCGACCCAACCCAACTCAATTACCCTTCATGATCCGGCAACTACCTCCCGATCAAGGTGAAGGGTATTTTCCTTCTCTATAGCCTTGGCGACGGGGCCACTTTCTCTAAGAAGGTTTTACACCTGCACTTGATTCAACAAACTAGCTAATTTGCAAGGTTTCCAAAATCTCTGAATGACCCTCTAAATTTATTTGGGACCCAACAAAAGTAAACCATATGTGATACTAGGGTAATTTCAATGTTTTGAACTTAATGGAAACTTGGGTTTTACAAAAAAAAAAATAGATTGTTTTCACAAAATTAATGAAGGTCTAAAACACAAAATAAAGGTTCCAAACTTGAACCAATCATTCTACTAACACAAATTCGACTTCCCAGATATGTTGGCATGGTTCAAATTATGATCCAATACTCAAAAAAATGTTTTTTTACATAAGTCAACTATATGGCTTCTTAAACCTCTAGAAACCAAAAACTCACATAAAACATTTTTTATTGCATTGATAATTGTGCCAACCATCCTATAACTTTAAAAAATGTAGAAACTTTGGGAAAGGGAAAAATGGTCAAAACACATAAATCAAAACTCACAAATTTAGGTCATTACAAAATAGATCTCTTCGAGATACGCAACATATTTCAATTTTTTCTTATGAAATTGCTCCAGTTGATCTTAAAGAATTGAAGGAATAGTTGAAAAATCTTTTAGACAAGAGTTTTATCAATCCTATCATCTCTCCATATAACACTCCAGATTTTTGCCTCTGAAAATTTCTTGCCTCCCAGATTAAGACTCACCTTATGAGTCATAAGGTGTAATTATTAGTTGCAGGACCCTAATTGTAGGGTGACCAGTGTAGGTACCAAAGTTTCTATCCTTGGTACAAGTAAGACCATACGAGTCATGGTGATATATGATGAGTCGTAACATGGTATTTGTAGTCTCACTAGTGTAGTGGACCTTATTTCTATTGTGGCTATGAATGGACCCTATGAGTAATAATGATAGACTATAAGTTGTATGGTACAACTTGTAGGGTAAATAGTCGGGGTACCTTGGAACACTACCCAGACTACAGTCAAAGGGATGACTCATAGTCTATCGCTACGAGTCGTAAGGTAACCCGTAATGATTGAGCAGTAATTTTTTAGTTTTTTATTAAGGGCAATTTGGTTAATTCCCCCTTTCCCCACTTAAACCCCACATCCATATAACACCAAAAAGTGGCTATTTTTATTCTTTATTATAATAAAATACACTCTTAAACTCTCACATATCTTTAAGTCAAGAACAAGCTAGGTTTTCTCAAGGTTGATCATTTAGTGCTTTCAAGTGGTGATTTCTCTACAAAATTATGAAACTTTCAGGCAAGTACCTCTCCTCTTAAACTTGTTTTACTAAAAGCATGTGTTTAATTGGTTATTTATGTGGATTTGAATTTGGATTTTAATATGGGTTGGGGGTTTTGGATTGAATATTACACAAATTGGATTCATATGATTTTATATGCATTGTTTATGTTGTATTAATGGGTTTTTGAACTGATTGGGTGCATGGGTATGGGATTTGGAAATGGGGTCAAGGTATTCCCACAAATTGATGATTTTTGTGTAGGAAATTGTGTTCCCTCAACCTACTTTCATAATTGGATTTTAAAATATGGTTAATCATATAATTTGGCTTATTTTCCTAAACAATTGCATTGCATAAATGGTTAAATGGATAAAAAGGAGTTTTGAAGGCCTTGTTTGCTATTTTTTTATTTTAAACTTGATTTAATGAATAAAGATGGTCGTGGAATTCCCCCAACTAGATTTAATAAACAAAGGGGATTGTGGTATTCCCCCAGGTTGATGGAATTGGTTTAGCATAATTATAAGCTTGCAAGCATAATGATATGACGATACCTGTGGTTGATTCCTTAATAGAAAATTCCTTGGTTAAATGGATGTGTTATATTAAACTTGTTTTAATTGGGCTTAAGAGAGGTTGTGTATCTCCTCGTAGAAGATGGCGGTCCCGGGGGGACCGTTACTAGAAACCACATTAGTCAGCGTAGGGATCTTTATTACCGTGTGCATGGTTCATACTTATATATTTTTTGGATTGGATGGGGTCGAGGTATTCCTAGGATCATCTTTAGATTTTCCTGGTTTAGGCGAGTAACATACACTGGGACCCTTTCAGTGCGTTTGTAGGTGCCCTTAGGATGGTTAGAGATACACAGTATAGGTTAATGATTTCAAATTTTATGCTAAACTTTGTTCCCATTCTCGACATTTTGTATATATAAGTATGTATGCATGTATGTGAACATGTACATCGATTTTGGACTGGATTTTGAGTTAGCATTATTTTAACCATCTTTGAACGTGTATTCCCATGCAATACAAGTAACGAGGGCACTTTTTATTTTTTTGCAAAGTGATTAGGTAATGTTTGGATAGATCGTGAGTCATCTTGAAGTGGTGAGCTTCCATAATTTGGAAGACCCTCATTTCATATTCTTGTTTCATTTTGTTTTAGACTATTCTTTTAGACTATTTATGCTATAGTCGGGGGCATGTCCCAACTTAGGTTGTTCTTGGATTTCAGATGCTTTGTGGATTACTGTGGATTGGAATGGATGCTATAGTTCTTAGATTTATTTATAAGTTATTTAAGTTGCCTATCTTGTTATATGTTTAGAACTCAGCTTTATATTTTTATATTTTCAAAATTTATCCACTTCTAGATGTATGGTGTTTTGGTTTGCTAGGGTACAGGGGGTGGTCTTTGAACCTCGGTAGACTTGAGATACCCATAACGGCTTGGCCCTGGTTTAGGTCATGACAAAGTTGGTATCAGAGCCTAGGTTTTATGGTCGTTGGGTTTCCACAAAGTTATGCTAAGAAGAGTCTCTTTTATGGGTGTGTAGTGCGCAACACTTATAAGGGAGAGTATACAGGGCATTTCACAATGTTTCCCTTTCTTGTGATCTATTTTTTGGGATATAGAGTCTAAGGTCTTGAAATCTCTTCTAATTTTGTTTGTTTGCATTTCAGATCATGCCTCCCCAAAGATCTATGCTCATGGAAACTCCTATGTCCCACCTGAGGACAATATGGATGGAACTCATTCTACTTATGGAGTATAGACCCGGTTTAGGGCCCCTGTTCTTGACTGCCCACATATAGTTCCCTCATTCCCTAGCAGTCCTCCTCAATCTTCTTAGGATAATGATATTCATTCCCCACCACCCCAAGGAGACATTTCTAATGTCGAATTCCATTGATCTATTCATCGTCTAACTCAGTTGGTAACTCTTTAATCTCGTCAACCTAGCTGTGTTGATTCTGTTTCTCCTTTTCTGAGGTCACTAGAGTTGGACAATTAATGAGGTTAAATCCTCTAACATTTATATGATCTAAGGTTGAGGAGGATCTTTGGGGGGGTTTGTATGAAATGGATAAGATATTCAGGGTGATGTATGCTACCGATGTGGAGGGTGTGGAGTTTGCTGCATATCAGTTAAAGGATGTGGCATACCAGTGGTAGAAGAAGTGAGAATATTCAAGGGCAGATGATGTTGAGCAGGTTATATGGGAGGAATTTTATCACGATCTGATACTACCCCTAGTCGTAACACGATGCTTGGAACCATAAGTGATCCCAAACTAATCCATGAACTAGCATATTGTTGACCAACTGATTTATAATATATTAAATAGTTGGCTCTTGTGTGGAAATATAATCATGACAAAATCTAAGAATAATATAATACTGATACAATTTACAATTTGATAAAGCTAAAGAGAGAACTGAAATTACATGACTAACTCTGACTGACATTTATGAAGCCTCTACTATACTGACTATGGATAGCTAGGACATGCCTCCAACCACCACTAATCAATACATATGAATAAGAAAAATAAAGTACACGAACAATATCTGACTGGAGTCCCCAAAATAAGAGAACTTATCACCTGCTGGCTAGAAATTGCAATTGTCTAATCATGTTAAGCTCAAGTCATGGTATTTTGAAAATAATAGTGCATAAAGATTCTGAAGTAATTATATACTTATAACTGTTTGTGCTTAACATGATCATGGTGTTCTGAATATGATAATAAAACCATGGTATGACTGACTTGTTACTTGAAAAATGAAAATATATAAACACATAGGTATCGGGTGTTCATAACCCGCCAGCACTGAATAACCATAAAGCACGATATCAACACTTAAAACTATAGTATGGAAATCATGGTTCAATGACCCAAAACATGAACATTCCACCAAATAAGTGAGAATCATGAACTTGAACATGGGGATGCTTTAAATATGAGGAAATAGCATAATTACATGACTAAAATCATAAATTGAGAATTTAACATGGAATTCACTTGAAATAGGACATGGGAAACTAAAATTCATACAATGAGGGAATCAAATCTTGCACGGGATCATACATGGGATGTTGAATTTAAATCACCGTGAAAACATGAAATTCAATCTTTCTTGAAGATACAAAATACCATAATGATATAAAATCTACACTTTAATTAAAAGAAAAGGGTTTTTGGGCTCCATGGGTGAAAGGGGACCCATGGATGAACTCCCACATACCTTTAACTTTTAACTTGGGAAGAAAAACCATTCTTGGAGCTTTATTGAAGATTCTTGAACTTGGGGAAACTTGGAGTTTTAATTTCATGGGAAAAAAGAATTGAGTTTGTTCTTGGGGAAAGGGAATGGTTTTCTTGGGAGAAAATTTGTAGAAGAAGGACAAAATTATACCCTAACTAATACCCAAATCGTGTTATGAGTTGAGGGGGGAAAAGACCCAATTTTCTCTCAATCCTTTAAACCAAAAATACTAGACCAACTATGTCACCACAACGCGGTCTTATCACGGTGGCTTACTGGTTCTGACAAAAATAATCATAAATTTTTGCTCAGATATCAAATTAAGGAAAAATTGGTATTGCTGGAAAGCTAACTCAACTATATAAAATTTGGTAGGTCTTTAGCTAAAAAATTCCATATATGTCAAAAGTTATACACGTTCAAAGTTTACCCTTGTAGGATCGAACATCAAACTTTGGACAAATCAAAGGATCTTAACTCAACTTGTTTCTAGGTAATTTCTATCAACATTTTTCACCTCATAAGAACTTCACATACTAGGATAAATATTATAACACATGCATTTAAATTATAAATCAAGAACTGGACACATAACTTCACTGTGATACGGTATATATACCAACGGGAATAGCACCACTATGCGGTACCATCGTGGTGACTTGCTGGATTCGTGATCCAAACATGACCCGATCCTCATCAAAAAATCTGAGATTCTCTAAGGAATGCTTCTTAGACCCCTGAACATGAATTAACTAAAAATTTAATGTCTTAGGGTCGGGAAAGTCAAAATGAAAATCCTCAAAGTTTAAGGGTCTTAAAAGTGACTAAGTTCCCAACACTTAATGAAACTTTCAGGCCTTAAGCCCCTTACGAATGCAACTAATAGTTGAACAAAGCTAAGAATAGTATGGGGTAATATAAATTTTTTGGTGCTTTTCTTTATTGCTTCTTTCCTCAGGAGTTGAGGGAAGCTAAAGCTGAGGAGTTTGTGAACTTGAAGTAGGGAAGGATGACATTTAAGGAATATGCCTTATAGTTTTATCAGTTGTCTTGTTATGCACCAGAGTTGGTGTCTAGCATGAGGGCAAAGATGAGGAATTTGCTTTGGGTTTTTCTCAGGACCTAGTACTAGAGTGTAAGATATAAATGTTAAATAATAACATGGATATCTCTATGTTGGTAGTATACATGCAGCAGGTTCAAGATTAAAAGAAGGATCAAGCAGAAATGGGAGAGAGGCAGAATAATAAGTTTAGGTGTTTAAAGCAGCATAGAGGCCACCAGAACAGTGGTAGAGATGGTAGGCAGTGGGGGAAGAAGAAGAGTTGGGAAAATTATAATTCCTGTTCTATGTCTAGTGCTCCATATCCTAAGCCATTTATCGATCATCATTTTTAGGCTGATAGTAGGTTTAAAACTAAGGTTCCCAGACTAAGAATAGTGAAGTTTGGTCAGGTCTATCGTATCCTCCTTATAGATTCTATAGGAAGTTGGACCATGGTTTTTGTAATGAGGAGAGAAATAAATGTTTCAAATATGGACAGCCTAGTCATTTTTAGAGGAACTATCCGACAGCAAGTGTTGCTGCTAGAACTAATAAGGTTTTAATTTCTACTTCTTCAGCTCCTACACCAAAGGGTGCTACTTCTAGTACCAACACTAGTCGGAACCATCTTTATTCCCTTGCCATCTGTTAGGAATCTAAGGAATATCTTGATGTTGACACTGGTACTTACATATTTTCTCTCGTGATGTATATTTTCTGCTTGATCTAGGGTCTACCCTTTCTTATGTGACCCTTTATGTGACTATTTATTTTGGTTTTGGTCTTGGAAGTATTCTTGATCCCTTTTTTGTGTCTAGCCTGGTGGCTGATTTTGTTATGGCAAGAAGGATCTATAGGGTTTGTGTGGTATCTATCTATCGTCGGGAGACCTTGGTAGATCTAATAGAGTTGGATATGTTAGATTTTGATATGATATTAGGGATGGATTAGCTTTATTCGTGCTATGCTTCTCTAGATTATCGAACCTAAAGGGTCAGTTTCCATTCCCAAATGAGCTAGTACTTAAGTGGGAAAGGAGTTCCTTTGAACCTAAGGAAAGGTTTATGTCTTATCTTAGAGCCCGAAAGTTAATTTCTAAAAGATGTATATACCATCTAGTTCAGCTCAAAGATTCTAATTTTGAGGTTCTCTTTTTATAATCTGTTTTTGTGGTCATTGAGTTTCCTGAAGTGTTTCTCGATGGTCTTTCTAGTATTCTTCATGATAAGGAAATAGACTTTGGGATTAATCTTCTATTGGATACCCATCCTATATCTATTCCTCCTTACAGAATAGCTCTGATTGAGTTTAAAGAACTTACAGAGAAGTTAAAGAATCTTCTTAATAATGGTTTTATCTATCCTAGTATTTCTCTGTGGGGTGCTCCTATTGTCTTCGTGCGTAAGAAGGATGGTTCCCTTTGGATGTGTATAAATTATTGGCAACTGAATAAGGTGACGGTGAAGAATAGGTACCCTCTTAATAGGATTGACAATTTCTTTGACTAGGTTCAAGGTGCAAAGTACTTTTCTACTATTGATTGTCGGTCGATTTATCATCAATTGAATATTAGGGAGGCAAATATCCCTAATATAGCAATCCAAACCCAATATGGTCATTATGAGTTTTTGATGATATCATTCAGGTTGACAATGCTCTTACTACATATATAGAGTTGATGAACCAGGTACTCAGACAATTTTTGGATTTATTCATGATTGTGTTTATTGGTGACCTCTTGGCATATTCTAAGAGTGAGGAGGACTATGCCAGTACCTTCGTTTACCGTTACAAACTCTTAAGGAGCAACAATTATATGCCTAGTTTTCTAAGTATGAGTTCTGGTTCAATATTATGACCTTCCTTTGTTATGTTTTTCTAGTGAGGGGATCATGGTGGATTAACAGAAAGTCTAAGCGGTTAAGAAGTGGTCTAGACCTACGACTCCAACCGATATTTAAATATTTTTGCGTTTAGCTAGGTATTAGAGGAGATTTTTGGAAAGCTTTTCATCTATTATTACTCAATTCACTAAGATTACTTAGAAAAAAGTGAAGTTTCTGTAGTTTGATAATTGTGACGGTAGTTTTGAGAAGCTGAAGGACAAGTTGACTTCTGCATTAATTTTGACCCTGCTCGAGGGTACCGATAGTTTTGTTGTGTACTGTGATAAGTCCCATATAGTACCTAATTATATATTGATGCATCATGGTAAGGTAGTGTCTTATTCTTTTAGGCAACTAAAAGTTCATAAAAGGAATTATCCGACTCATGATTTGAAGTTGGCAACTGTTGTATTTGCTTTTAAGATTTGGCACCATTATTTTTATGGGGTTCATTTGGATAGCCTCTCAGATTATAAAAGCTTGCAGTATGTGTTCACCCAGAAGGAGTTGAATCTTAGGAAAAAGATATGGCTTGATTTTGTTAAGGACTATGATATTAGTCTCGATTATCATCCAGTTAAGGCTAATATAATTATTGATGCTCATTAAAGGTTTTCCATGGGTATCTTGTCTCATCTGGATAAGAAGAAGAATGTATTGGCGAAGGACATTCACCAATTGACTAATCTTTGAGTTCGTCTTTTAGAATCTGAGGATGGAGGTGTGATTGTATAAAAGGTTGTGAAGTTATCTCTTGATGTAGAGTAGAAGGAGAAGTAGATTTTGGACCCTATCTTGATGTAGAATAAGGTGGATGTGCGTCAATAACAGGTCAAGGCATTTGAGATTGGTGAAGATGGTATAATGAAGTATCAAGGTAGATTCTCTGTTCCTGTAGTTTATGGGCTATGAGAAAGAATTTTGGATGAGGCTCATAAGTCGAGGTATACAATTCATCCTAGTTCTATAAAGATGATCATGTCTTAAAGAAGATCTATTAGTGCAACATAAAGAGAGATGTAGCTAATTTCATGGGTAAGTGTATAGTATGTCAGCAAGTGAAGGTTGGGCACTTGAGGCCCAATGGTGTGTCTTAGGATATAGAGTTCCGTATGTGGAAGTGGGAGGTGATCAACATGGACTTTGTTACTGGTCTTCCACAGTCTTGAAATTAGCAAGATTCGATTTGGGTCATCTTCGATTAAATAACTAAGTTTTCTCACTTCTTGCCTATGAGGACTACTTACACTGAAGAAGATTATATGAGGTTGTTCATTTAGGAGATCATCAAGTTGAATGGTTTGTCCATTTTCATTATTTTAGATCGAGATACAAACTCTAAACCCATATATCACCCTTCTCTGTATCGACTACGTGAACTCCTAGTCTATAAATATGATGGACTTCCTGGGCTAACTTCTTCTTACTGTCCTCGACATGAGCAACACTATCCATAGACAGTCTACTGAGAGCATCGGCCACTATGTTGGCCCTTCTCGGATGATAATAGATGCTCATGTCGTAATCTTTCAAGAACTCTAACCACCTTCTATAACGAAGATTGAGATCTTTCTGAGAAAAGACATACTAAAGGCTCTTATGATCCGTGAACACATCTACATGAAGGTGGTTCAAAATGTCACATTCTCCGACTCTGAGTTGATGATAATTGTATCTGAGATCTATCTTAGATAAATATCTAGCACCCTGAAGTTGGTCAAACAAGTCATCAATTCTGGGAAGAGGATACTTGTTCTTCACTGTGACTTTATTGAGTTGATGGTAATCAATGGACATTCTAAGAGAATTGTCTTTCTTGCGCACGAATAAGACTGGTGCACCCCACGGGGAATTACTGGGTCTGATGAATCCCTTTTCTAAGAGATCTTTCAACTACTTTTTCAGTTCTTTGAGTTCTGTTGATGCCATTCTGTATGGAGGGAAAGAGATAGGATGAGTATCTAAAAGAAGATCAATACCGAAGACTATTTCCCTTTCAAGAGGAATTCCTAGAAGATCTTCGGGAAAAATATCTGAATATTCATTTTCAACTAGAATTGATTCAAGACTGGAAGTCTCAGAACTGGAATCCTTAACAAGAACAAGATGATAGACACATCCTTTAGATATAATTTTCCGTGCCTGAAGGTAGGAAAGAAGCTGACCCCTAAAAGCAGATACACTACCCTTCCACTCAAGAATGAGTTCTTTCGAAAACTAAAACTAGACTATTCTATTTCTGCAGTCAACTGTGGTATAGCAGTAATCAATCCAATCCATGCCGAGAATTACATCAAAATCAGTCATCTCTAATTTGACTAAGTCTGCTGAGGTGACTTTCTAAAATATCATAACTGAGCAGTTCATGTATACCCGCCGGGCTATGATGGTTTTACCCATTGGGGTAGAGACTGAAAAGGGCTCTGCTAGAATTTTGGGATTGACTCCGAAATCGACTGCTCTATAAAGAGTGACAAAAGACAAAAAAGCTCCTGGATCTAGAAAATCATAAACATGCACATAAAAGATCTGTAACGTACTGGTACCTACATAAGGAGAATTTTCCAAATCTTATCGGGACTGAAGAGCATAGAGATGATTTAGGTGTTGCCCACTAGTAGCACTAGAGGTGGCACTCTGCTGATTTGGGAAACCAAACTGAGCTGAGGAGCAATTCAATTGACCCTGAGGACCTGGCTGAGGACAGTCTCTGACTCTATGGCCTGTCTCACCACATCCGAAGAAATTACCACTGCCAGCTCTGCAAATACCCTGATAGAGCTTGCCACAAGTATGGAAAAGAGGATAGGTGCGGGCACTGCTAATACTGCCCTGAGACTTATAGCCTGGTGCTCTATCTCTGCTACCCTCTTTGAACTTAGAAACTGGAGCACTGGCTGAAGAAGGAGTTGGAACAGATGACTTAGGATGAAACTGAGAACGGTTTCCCCTTTTTGCCTTAGGCTGAGCAAAGTTTAAACTACCAAACCTTGCTCTCTTATTCTGCCTCTCCCACATCCTAACTTTCTGCTCCTCTATCTATTAGGCATAAGTCATGAGCCTAGCCAAAGTCATGTCACTATTCAGCATGGCAGATCTGCACTCATTAACCACGCTATCGTTCACCCCTGAAACTAACTTAATCATCCTTACCCTGTTATCTGCAACCATATAAAAGGCATATCTGGCTAATGAAGTAAACTTAAGAGAATACTCTTTCACTTTCATATTTCCCTGCCTAAGGTTGACGAATTCTAGCATCTTAGCTTCTCTAAGCTCTAGGAGAAAGAATCTAACAAGGAACGCTGAAGCAAACTCCTCCCACTCAACTGACCCTGCATCATCTTCCCTCTCTAACTTCCACTACTTGAACTAAGTAAGAGCCACATCCTACAACTGATATGCAGCTAGCTCCACACTCTCACTAGACGTAACCCGCATTATGTCTGTAACCTTCTACACCTAATCTAGGAATTCCTGAGGGTCCTCATCTGTCTTAGACCCAAGAAAGGATGGAGGATTTATTAAGGTGAAGTCCCGAATCCTGGCTGCAGCTGAATTGGCCACTAGGTTGGCCGGAACGACAGCTGTTCATTTATTTTGAGCAGCAACTAACTGAGCAAGAGTAGTGGATGTGGCCCTGAACTCCACATGAGAAACCTGTTCATCCAAGGGATCTTCTTGGACAGGTTGGGTTCTTTTCTTGGGAGGCACGTTCTTATATAAGTTGAAGAAACGGATTAGACTGATAGAGTGACTTGAGATTATGCTCTATAGCACGACATGAATACTAAAAGGGGGAAACTGTTCCTAAAACATCTTATAGCCTCCTACACATAAATGTGGTGCGCAATACACCAATGCACAATACTCTACTAGATGCAGCTTTTAGATTTCCTAGGACACTATTGAACCTTAGGCTCTGATACCAAGTTTGTAATGCCCCAAATCTGGTACTCGGTATGCTACACGGTGCTCATGACCTCAAAGGACCAAAGGTTAACCCATGACTGATATTTGTACCTGTATACTACAAAATATACTAAAAATGCAGAAACATGATCTGAAAGGCCATAAGGCTCACATAACTAAAGTAAAACATAACATTTAAACGGGGTATGAAATACCCAAAAAACTGAAATAACTGTCTGAACATAATAGTCTGGAAATCCTATAACTGACTGAACTATCTGAGCAAGGATTTGATGGGACATTTCCCCAACTAACTCCAACTAATAAACTAATTAATAAGATAATAGTGAAATAATCATGTCCTTGAAGGATGAGGACTCACTGCTAACTCTGACTGCTGATATCTGGAATCTACTGATGCTTTGGAGCTCGTGTCTCTGAACCTATGGTATAAGACACCATAGAACAAATACGTTAGTACTTTGAATATATTGGTATGCATGTAAGCTAGGCTGAATATATGAGGTTCATATGCATGAACAATACTGGCTAATTGACTAATATAAAAGTAAGAATACATGTATACATACATAGTAACTATATCTGAAATCATGATAACATGAGTATGCTGATGAATAACATGACTAATAACTGAATTCTAATAACTGATAACATGAGTGATTGTATCTGACAGTCCTAAATCTGATGGAACTAGCTGAGTTTCGTACTATATCTGAGTTGATTGTATCTTATAGTCCAGAATTCTGAAGAACTATCTGAGTTCTTTTACTGAGACAGTGAGAGGTAGTATCTAACTAACATACCCCAAATGACACATTATAGTTGAATTAGGGTCCAATCTATGCCCTGATTTGAAGGGTTTCAATACCTCGCCACTGGTAAGGACAACATATGAGTAACCCTAATATAACAGGTAACTCTAGTGAGAATGGTGGGAACCCTCGTATAGCAGGTTAATCCACCCCATTTACCCTCATATAGTAGGCTATGATGTCTCAACCTGTGATGGCTACATAGTTCTGGAATGCAAGGATTGCTTCTAAGAATCACACTCTCATATAACAGGTGAGTTCCTTTCCTTGGGTTTACTCAGTGCTAATTTCTACTCCCATCTGAATAGACACTGAACATGATTTACTGAAATCAACATGGACTGAGTTACTGAATTCTATTAACTGACAGAATACTACTGATATCTGACAACTGACTGAGTTCATGAGATCATGGAGATTTCCTGAGTCATAAGACTGTCTGAAGTCTAAGGATCATAGCTTCACTAAGAGTATCGTGAAAACATGACATGGCTCTAGGAACACAGCTAATATTTCAGGTACAAGTACCCCTAGGACTCGATGGAAAGAAACTAACAAAGCATGACTTTCTTGAATACATGACTAACAACATAATCCATGATATATTTATTGAAGCATTTCATCAAACATGTGATCTGCATAAACTTGCACATACATGGGGATTTCATGATATCATGCTAGTTGGGCATTTTTCTTCTTCTAGGTATTTAATCAAACACATGGTAGGCATAGTATGTTTAAACAACATTATACAACAATTAAACATCATGATTCAATCCTAATTTCATCATTCAAGAGTTTAGGAATGGGTTAGCATGAATCTATTTATGTACTAATCAAACCCACATATAATTTATCACCCAATCATAGAATAGAATTCAATTACTCGTTATCAACATGAACAAGAGCAGCCCAATCATGAAAATTCATAAAGGAAATCCATAAAACTTAAACTTATAAAAGGGATTCTTGGGCTTCATAGACGAAAGGAGTCCATAAATGAACACTATGCATACCTGGGTTGAGCTTTTTGAAGTTTTTGAACTTGAAGAATTTGAATCTCTTAGTTCTTGAAGAAGATTTGAATTTTGTTTTTGGAGATTAATGTTAGAGTGAAAACCCTAATTTTATTGCTGTAGAAGAATAATGAATTTCTGAGATTTGGTCGGATATAATTGGGTATATAAACGGGTGGTACAAGACCAAAAAATCCCCTTTAAAAAATGACTTAAAATAACTAAACGGAACATGCGATGGCTCATCCAATAGTCCATCGCTGGCTCAACGGTCTGTCATTTTGACCGTTGCACGTGGACCTGAATAGGGTCTCACTGCCTTGGCTGCAATGTCTTAGGCGACGGTCTGTCGCTAATTCGACGGTCCTCAAACTGTCCGTCGAACCTTATCCAGAAGGTGGTCTCACTGTTTCCCTCACGATGGCCTGAGCGACGGTCTATCGCTAGTTCGATGTTCTGTCGGCCTGGGCTGTCACTCCTTAGTAGAAGCTAGTCACACTTCCTCACTACAACGGTCATGGGCAATGGTCCATCTCTAGTCCGATGGTCCGTCGGCCTCACCGTCGCACCTGGGCAGTTTTACTACTTTTTGTATTTTGGCCATAACTTTATCCTCCGATGTTGAATTTAGATGAAATTGGTATCGTTGGAAACCTAATTCAATTTCGCACATGAAAAAAGTGAAAATATTAAAAATAACACATGTACAAAAGTGGATTCATCTTTCAAAGTAAGTTTCTAACATTCTTAAGATAATTTCAAGCTAGGAAAAAGTATGGGGTATTACAATATCTTCCCCTTCAGAATATTCGACCTCAAATGAGACTGAGAATGAGGGGATAAGTTCACCGACATACATACTAAACATGAATACTGAAACATAATCTCATGACTAACATGACTGATAACTGAACATATCATACTGAACATTTATATCTAATGCATGTGTAACTGACTCAGGAACTCATGACTGGCTGTTCTGATGAACTAAGTTTCTCACAATGAGAATGCATGTCTGATGCATAATTATATAACGGAGTTGATACATGAATGCAAAACTGAATATGCTATGGTATTTAATACCAAGTTTGTGACGAACACTGAACATGAAATTGAGTAAGCTTAAGGCGAATTGTTACCTTAAGCTTGATCTGTGTCGGTGGAGAAGAGGTGAGGATACTTGGTACACATGTCTTCTTTTGCTTCCCAAGTAGCTCCCTCGAAGGACTGATTTCACCAAAGAACGTTAACTAGAGGGACTTCTTTGTTCCTCAGTCTACGAGTCTGATAGTTTAGGATTTCAACTGGAATCTATTCATATGGGAGGCTATTCTGAATATCGATGCTTTGAATAGGGACTACGACTATTGGGTCACCTATACATTTCTTAAGCAAAGAGACATGGAAGACTGGATGAACTAAAGCTAGATCTGAAGGCAATTCGAGCTCTTAAGCTACCTTGCCAAAGAAACTGAGTATCTTGAAGGGACCAACATATCAGGGACTGAGCTTTCCCTTCTTGTCAAACCTCTTCACTATTTTCATGGGAAAGATCTTTATATATACATGATCACCAGTATCAAACTCGAGATCCTTTCTAAGAACATCTGCATCAGACTTCTGTCGGCTCTGAGCAGCCTGGAGTCTTTCTCTGATCAACTGGACTTTCTCTAAGGCATCGAATACCAAGTTAGGCTCTATAAATAAGGCCTCACTAACTTCAAACCAACCAATTGGAGATCTTCATCTCCTACCGTAGAGAGCTTCGAATGGAGCCATGTGAATACTGGAATGATAGTTTTTGTATGCAAACTCAATCAAAGGCAAGTGGTTATCCCAACTACCCTTTAAATCAATTGTACATGCCCTTAGCATATCTTCTTAAGTCTGAATGGTCCTTTCTGCTTGATCATCTGTCTGAGGATGGAAGCCTGTACTGAGATAAACTTGGGTACCAAGACCCTTTTGGAATGCTTTCTAGAAATAAGAGGTGAACTGGGTACCTTGTCTGAGATAATAGATAGTGGCACACCATGCAATATCACCAACTCTCTTATGTAGAGTTTGGTGTAATCCTCAGCTGAATAAGAGGTATGAATTGGAAGGGAATGAGCTGATTTGGTCATCCTATCTACAATGACCCAAACCAAATCATGTTGATGACGAGTTCGAGGAAAACCCATCACAAAGTCCATGTTTACTTTTTCCCACTTCCAAGTAGGAATACTGAACTACTGCATAGACCTACTAGGCTTTTGAAGCTCTATCTTAACCTGCTGACATGTAGAGCACTTAGCCACAAACTCTGCAACGTCTCTCTTCATCCCACTCCACCAATAGATTTCCCGCAAATCATGGTACATCTTTGTGGCCCCTAGATGAATAGAGTAGCGTGTAGTATGCACTTCTGCAAGAATTTGCTGCATTAAGTCATCTACAGCTGGAACAAACAGGAGACCCTGACAATGCAGAACACCATCTCCCCCTTGGGAGAAAACCTCTACTTTCTGATCCTTCACTGACTCTTTTATCTTGACAAGGCTAGGATCCCTATCTTTCTTTTCTTTCACCTCAAAAACTAAAGATGATTCTGAAATACTCTAAACCCATATATCACCCTCCTTTGTATCGACTAAGAGAACGCCGAGTCTAGCGAGCTGATGGACTTCCAAGGCTATACTGCCCTTGACATGAGCAACACTATCCATAGACAGTCTATTGAGACCATCAGCCAATATGTTGGCCTTGTTCGGATGATAAAGGATGCTCATGTCGTAATATTTCAAGAGATCTAACCACCTTCTCTGAAGAAGATTGAGATCTTTATGAGAAAAGACATACTGAAGGCTCTCATGATCCGTGAACACATCTTCATGTCCAAATCTTTAAGGAAAATACTACGGTGGCCAACTCAAGATCATGAGTAAGATAACTTTTCTCATGGGGTTTAAGCTGTCTTGAGGCGTAGGCTATGACCTTACCATGCTGCATGAGGAAACAACCCAAACCTACTCTGGATGCATCATAATACACTAAGAACCCATCTGAACCATCTGGAAGAGCTAGAATTGGAGCTGAGGTGAGTTGAGTCTTAAACTCCTGAAAACTCTTCTCACAAGGATCTGACCGCTAAAACTTGACTTTCTTCTGAGTCTATCTGGACATAGAGGATGCAATAGAAGAAAATCCCTCAACAAACCATCTATAATAGCTAGAAAAACCCTAGAAACTCCTGATATCTAATGGAGAGATAGGGCGAGGCTAGTTGCTTACTGCTTCGGTCTTTTGAGGATCTACCCTAATGCCATCATCAAAAATGATATGACCAAGGAATGATACTGACCTTAGCCAATACTCGCACTTACTGAATTTGGTGAATACCTGATGATCTCTGAGAGTCTGAAGTACTATTCTGAGATGGTCTGCATGATCTCGCACACTGCGGGAATAGACCAGAATATCACATATAAAGACTATGATGAACATATCTAAGTACTGCTTAAACACATGGTTCATCAAGTCCATGAGAGTTGCTGGGGCATTGGTGAGATCAAAGGACATGACTAGGAATTTGAAGTGACCATACTGAGTACGGAAAGCTGTTTTCAAAATCTCACATTCTTTGACCCTGAGCTGATGATAGCTGAATCTAAGGTCTATGTTAGAGAAATAGCTAGCACCCTGAAGTTGGTCAAACGAGTCATTGATTCTGGAAAGAGTATACTTGTTCTTGACCGTGACTTTATTGAGTTGACGGTAATCAATGCACATTCTGAGAGAACTGTCTTTCTTGCACACGAATAAGACTGGTGCACCCCACGGGGAAATACTGGGTCTGATGAATCCCTTATCTAAGAGATCCTTCACCTGCTCTTTCAATTCTTTGAGTTCTGCTGGTGCCATTCTGTATGGCGAAATAGAGATAGGCTGAGTATCCAGAAGAAGATCAATACCGAAGTCTATTTCCCTTCGGGAGGAATTCCTTGATGATCTTTGGGAAAAATTATTCACAAATTACACACAATGACCCATAGGTTTGCCCTTAGTGTACTGCTCCACTAATATAAGAATGGTGAACTTAGGATCAATTAGGTCTTTTCAGGGTTGTAATGTAGGCTAAGCGACGGGTTGGAATTATTTGGGAATAGTGACTAACCTCTCTATATTCTTTAATACACTTCATTATACATTTAAAACCAATTTCCAACAACTAAATTACACCACTTTTATCTACCCATTTCCTTTGTTTTTCCCCATCTCTTTTAAGCATTTTCACAAAGACATGGTGGAAGTATTGTTTATTACCACATGAACTAAATTTTTTCTTTTTTTTTCTTTTTCACAACCATGGTAATATTTATAGCATAATGTCTATTACTACTATCCACCACACATCAATTATCAACACCAATAACTATTACCTTGGTGCATCAAGTTCATCTCTTTCTTCTTATTCCATAAACTCCTTAATTAAATTTTTCATTAAAGCTCCTAGGAGCTTTTGGATCAAATGAAGGTCCATCAACAAAGAGGATTAGGCTACATATGAGGCTACCAAAGAAAATAAGCTAAAGGCTCAACGCGGTTTAACTAGGATTATTCACAAAGGTAGGTCAATAGAAGGTATAACTCAAGGCTATCAAAGAAATGCCTAATTCATCCCCAAAACCCACACTCTTTATTTTGCTTTACACACACACCGGGCAAGTTCTATACATCACATACAATAAGAAATATACAAAAAACCTCATACGCATATGGCACATGCGAAACTCAATAGGATCATCATAGACTCTCAATCAAACAATAGCACAAATTCTAATTTAAGACAACAAGAACAAGAGTCAAAACATGAGCTTAAGAGTCTCAAAAGTAGTAATTCACTCATTCAGCATGCTTTTACCAAACAAAACACTTGCACCATGTAATAAAAAATAGCAGCAACAAGAATATCTTACACCAAAAAAAATTAATTGAGCCAAAATTTAGGAATTTCTCTACCCCACACTTAAAAATCTTCTTTTTCCCCAAAGTTAACTTAAAAGTAAGAGATAAAAATGCTCCCTGAGGCCTATAGGCCAAGCTAGTAGCATCTTTACACATAAATGAGATCCATAGGACCTCGCACTCAATTTTTGCCTTGCTCTTTAGCTCAGATTTCTGGTACTCATACTTCCCATTAGCCTGCGACTCAATCAAAAATAAAAACTACATGAAATAAAAACTAAAAAATAAAAAGAAAATATACCTACTTAACTTGGGTTGCCTCCCAAGCAGCGCCTAATTTAGTATCGCGGCATGACCCAGCTTAACTAAACCATATTCTTTACTTCTCTTTCTCATGCTTGGCCTCCATCTTCTTATTCTCTTTACCCCTCTTGGGTGCAAATTTTCAAGACAAATTGGTTTATCAACTCTAGCCTTTTCAGGCTCATCAACATTCATCATGTCCGGCTTATGAAGTAGAAGCTTAGGCTGATCAATCAGGTAGTCCAAAGAGGTCGTTGGTAGACCAAACACCCCACACTTATCCCCTTCAATAATATTGATCATACATAAATCTTTATAGTGGGATGTTATTTTGGGTGCTTTGTAACCATCAAATACCACCTCTTCATCCTGTACCCTCATGTTGAGCATGCCTTCTCTAACATCAATCAACACTCCTCTAGTTGCTTAGAATAGATGCCCCAAGATGATTGGTACCTATTTGTCTACCTCAAAATCAAGAACAGTAAATTCAGTAAGAATAATAAATTTACCAACCTTTATTAGAACATCCTTTATTGTTCATTCCAAATATGCCATTGATCCATCTGCTAGCTGCAAAACCACTGTGGTCGATATAGGCCTTCTCAAGCCTAATATATCAAACAAAGATAGGGGCATCAAATTTATGCTCGCGCCTAAGTCACTTAGCGTGTGGACCACTCTACTCCCAATTTGGATCGAGAGAGTAAAATTCCTCAGATCTCTCAATTTCTTAGGGATTTTGTATGTCATTACAGCACTACACTCTTTAGTGAGTGTTATCTCCCCTATATTTTACAATTTTACCTTATTAGCAACCACATCCCTCCAGTACTTTGCATACTTTGGAATTCCCTACAAAACATCTAACAAAGGTAAGTTAATGTGAATCTCTCTGAATGTATCAAAGAACTTCTTAAACATTCCATCCTTCTTCGCTTTAATCTGCCTATGAAGGAAGGGTAGTGGCGGTGTCTTCTTCACTTATGGTTCAACAACTTTATTTTTCAAGTACTTAGACCTCTTTGATTCTTCAGCAAATTTTTCACAAACCTATGGGGTTACCCCCCTCAGCATTTACCGATTTAGTTACCTTTGGAGGTCCTCTCTGAAGTTCTTTACCACTCCTCAAGGTGATCGGCATAACCTATTTTGGATTTTCTGTATCTCTGGTCAACCCACCTTGTGGCATAGTATTTAATGCTTGTTATAGCTGCCCCATCTGTAACTCTAAGCTTCTCTGGGCAGCTTGCAAATTTTTCATGTCCGCAGGCAACTGTGTTTGATTAGCTAAAAGTTGTTTCAATAACTTTTTAATGTTGCTAGTTGATTGATTCCCTTATGCATGTGGTTGCTGAATTTGTTGTTGTGCGTTCCACGACTGAGTCTGCCACTTCATATTATAGGCATTTCCATAATTTGGCCTTTGATCATTGACCACATACATTACTAATTCCGAATTTGAAGTATAGATGGCCGCTGAATTGCCATTATTTCCGCAGATCTCGCACCAACCATTAATTTGCTGAAATGCATCGACTGCTGTTGTAGGCTGTGGAGCTCCCAATTTCAGGCTGCTGAACTGAGTGTTTATTATAGTTTGCAATGCTGCAACTTGATTTGATAAGGCAGTAAACAGGTCTACCTCTAGTACACCTGCAACTCTTTTTGTGGCACTTCTAGCATCTGAATGCCACTCAGGATTTCCTTGTTCTATACGGTTCAACAATGTATACAGCTTATCATAAGTCAATTCCAGCACTTGACAACCTAAGACTGAATCTAGTAAAATCTTTGTATTGTGATCATGTACTTCGATAAAAGGATGGGCAAGTATCTCATTGGACTGTTGATTGTGTGAGCAAGTACCTCATTGGATTATAGATAGTGTGGACAGTCCTTATAAAGAGCCTTGAACCGCTCCCAAGCATCATAAAGATTCTCATCTGGCTTCTGTTTGAAGCATAATATATCACTCCAAAGTCTCGCAGTCTTACAAGAAAGGAATAACCGAATAAGAAATTTTCTAGCCAAGGCATCCCATGAAGTGATTGAATTTGTCAATTCTGCAGACAACCACTTTTTTTCTTCCCCAACAAAGAAAAGGGGAAAAGCTTCATCCTCGCATAATCTTGATTTATGCCCGTTGGGATAAATGTATCACTAATTTTTAGAAAATTCTGCAAGTGGACCTGTGGATCTTCATGTGAACTGACCACTGCTTATCAGAAGATGAACCACATTCTGTTTGAGTTTAAAATTGCCTCCAGTTGCCAGCTTCTAAAATAGAAAGGTCAAATTTGCTAGAAATGGGATTGCCATTTTTTTTACTGTCCTACAAACTGCTAGTTCATCGGCCATGATGGAAGGATTCTCTTGGTTTTCATGAACTTGCAGAATTTGAGGGAGAAGGTTTGCTTCTCTCCTTCTTTAATGAAAAAGTTGCTCAAATTCAACGCTCGGTTCAACTAAGTCCTGATCCCTTTCCAGCTTTTGTAACTCATTTTCTACAAAAACATAACCAAGATCAAGTGTAAAAACACCAAAAAAATCTAAAAGTAAAAATAAAATAAACAATTGCGAAATTTCAAGCCCCCGATAATAGAGCCAAAAACTTGACCGCGCTTAAGCACACATGCTAGTGCATGTGGTTTTATATAGTAGTAAAGTGGCCTAATGAAAGCCAAGTATCGATCCCACAGAGACTTGATTCAAAATAAATCTATTTTAGTTCACAATTTAGATTCAGTTGATGCAAACGTTACCAAAAAGAGAGTTTGTAATTTATAACTAGAGAAAAGTAAACAATTCGTAAAGTAAAGATCTTGAAACAATCAATAGGAGAAAACCAAGGGTCAAAGCACTTTGAACAATCCTACTATGTTATCGAACTTCATTCGGTAACGTTCTTATCTTGGTTGTTGAGTTGTAGGGTTAATTGCGTGATCACGGTCTCCCGACCTCTAATTCTTTACCTAAGTTAAATCTTACAACAACATCGTGGAGCAGGGATGTAATAGTCCACTTATGTTCTTTAAGCTATCATCCTACGTTTGAATCAAGTAAGGCATCTAAGTACATCCCTTTCCTAGACACTAATTTGAATTCCTTATTTCATAAAAGAATACAAATCATACTTTGTTCATCTCCATGTTCTATCCCCAATTCCCTCTCCCGAGATCAAAGGTAGACAATTGAAATCTTCGAAGGGTAGCTAATCCTTAAAATAGTTAAATCAAAGATGAACACACAACAAATAATGATAATTAAAGTTAAATGAACTCAATTCAAAACAATAGTACTCGTGTCTTTGGCTTTGACCCCGGAAATAGGGTATTTAGCCACGCATAGTCATACTCGTAATCACAAGGTGCTAATTAACGACTAAGAACATGTATGAACTAAATTAAAATAATAAAACATAAATAAAAAGTTGTAGAAGCCCCTTGATCTCCAATATATGTTCAAAGATATGTAAAAACGTGACACTAGGTTGTATTTATATCACAAAGTAAACCCAAGCCGTGTAGGAGTCAAATTCCATCAATTTGTGAGAAATGAAGTAGAAGGGGCGCCACCCGAGATTGAGCCCTGCTCCAGGTGATGCTACGCCTTGTATTGATCCCCGCTCCAGCCAAGGTTCCTCCATAGCTATTTCCTTGCTCTAGGTGGCGCGCCGCGGGCTTATAGCCTTGTCTCTCTGGAAGTTGCTTCTCAAATTTTTGCTAAGTGTTAAGTCTTCCATCTTCTTGTGGTGTATTTCCCATGGATTTACATCCTTTTCAAAATCAAAATATCATTATATTCAGCTCCTAAAGCTTCCTACACAATTACACCACACGAATTAAAGAAAATCACAACACAATACCCATGACGACGAAGCAAAACAAGAGATAAGCTAGGCTTGTTCGCATTGATCTTTAACTTTATGTTTCGAATCTTAACTTAATCAAATTGAACCTTGCATATTACCAACAAGTTATTCCACTCATAATTACACATTAAAACCATTTGGAATACATTAAACATAATAGAATCTAATGGGATCAACTAGACAAGCACCTGGCTCAAGCTAGTAACACTAGTTTCCACGATTGAACTCTAAATGACTCATTGAAGTACAAACTTGTTTGAAATTCACTTTGAACACTATAAACACATGCTTTATCACTTATATGCATATTCATCTCATTATTAACTCATATAGCAAACAAATCATCCTCAAAACTAGGCTAAAAAGGCTCGAATAGTGACACTAGAATGCATAAATACACCCAGCATCAAATCATTACCCTCAAAAATAGGTGAAAACCAAGGTAAATTGGGGCTAAAATAAAGCCCTAAAGGTTTTGGGATTTTATGCAAACAATCAAGAAATTTCATCAAGAAAAGGGTGAATTCTTACCTTAAATTGGATGATAATCACAAAAATAGATGTTAATTAAGCATCCCAAGCTCCCAAAAGCTTTAATTTTAAGCTAACACACTGTTTTAGGGTTTATCTCTCAAGGGAAAAGATGAATAATGCCTAAAATCATAGAAAAGGGCTTAATTTATACCCAGTCTAGGGCCTCAGAAGTTGCTATCACAATCAGCAGGTGCACGATCGCACTACCCACTTGCCATTGGAGTCACAATCACGATAGGACATCATAATGGCCCCATCATCCCAACCAAGGGTACCACAATCGCGGACTTTGACTGGCAATCACCGCTACACCAGAAAGTAGCTAAGACTTAGAATCTTTTCCAAGTCTTCGGAAACCTCTCGGGATTTATTCAGAATCTCATATACATAAACAAACTATGCAACCACACTGAATGAAACACTCTGTACTCAATGGCACTCATATTTTCCATCTGGGGTCATTTTGACCAAATGTAGGTCCCACCCTATATTTTATTTTCTCAACTTTTTGACCAATTGTTCATAATGAACTCGAATGCCTCAAGACCGGAACCAAAGGTCTACCTAGCCTTAAATTGACATTCTAGAGTTGTTGGTATTCAAAATTGTTTTTAATGATTGTTTTACTGGAGTTTTTGCCTGGTGATCATTTAGAACCAACGAAGACTTCTAAACAAAGAATTGGCTCTAAAAAACAAATGAACTGCCTCATAACCGAATTATCAGTCCCAGCAAGTCATAAATTACTTGGGACAGCTATAGAAAAGTTCTAACGGCAAAAAAAATGGAAATATAGAAAATAAGCTAAAGGGTCATTACACCATCAAGGTCCCCGCTCAACCAATGAGCCAGCCAATCATCAATGGCAGACCCAATAAATACTACTGGATTCATCTATTTGATGAGAAATTTTTTCAATTAAAAATTTAGAGGGTTATTCTAGTGTTTTCCATTAACTGACCTCTTAAACTACATCGTTTTAGCTATCTCAAGGCTAATCATAAGCCTAAATTGTTCCAAATCCCCATTCCCTTAAAATTCAATTGGCACTTAAGAGAAAATAGTAAAACAAGAAACTTTATCCTCCAAAGCAAATATAAGGGTTCATCAGTTCCAAACTTTTAATTCAAAGATCTAACTAAGTTTTTTGCCTCTAGGTATGTGGGATTTCATTAATGGGTTTTCTTCCATCCATTAAGTCCCTCGGTAAACTCAGTTTCTTAGTTTAATTCAATCTTCAGAGCTTAGGGTATTATGAAAAGTTTGAAACCCTTTATACTTTAGGTACTTATCATGAATAAGCCATGAATACATGCTTCCCATGAAATTTAGCTCTTTTTCCTATTATACATGAACCCTCAGTATACTGGTCTTTCATGATTGTTGAACTTATGTTGAATGAACTTACATTCTATTCGAACTATAGAACCTATCATGAATAGTTGAATTCTTTAGAGATGGAGGGTTATGACACCCGATGACTTAGTTTCTCATGCATGAAGGGTTGAATGTTTAGTCTATCAGTTTCACATGTTTTAGGATGCTTTCAAATGACATGTCTAATATCACCGTCTCAGATATATAATTTGGAGTAGTACATAGCACTGAGCAGACACGGGGATGCAAACTCACCCATAAGTTAGCCGAAGACCTTTACTATAAGTTCCTAAGTCTCAAAACTGTGCTGCCACTGTAGGTTCCTAAGAGTCACCCGCCAGATTAGGCAGACACCATAGTTTGTTTTAGACATCATTTTAGTGGATCCATGATAATGATCACCCGTACCACATAAATTAGTATAGGACAGTCGTTGTCAATATCTTAACTCTTGTTGAGGTCGAATCCATAAGGAGTGAAAAGTAGAATTCTAGTCTTATGGGTCTGAACAGTTACTAAGAAATCACCCGAAGTGCAAATAGAGTAAAAAAAACATGATTTAAAATGGGGGTGTCTAGTTTTGGGAGTGTGTGTGTCAATAGTAACTCAATTTCGTGAACTACACAACAATTGTAAATTTAACTTCGATATAAAGAGAATCTTGGGATTATGTCTACCTAAGGGAGAATTCGATATGGGTAAGTATAGATTTGGAGCACATGCTAGTTGTTAACAATATGGTAGGCTAGGTCTAGGGTCCTTGAGGCAATCTTGTCAACAAAACCACAAGAATTTTACCAATTGAACCTTTCGGACACCTAACAAGTGTGTTAATTATATTCACCTAGTACCTCAATTAGGTAACCTTATTTCTAGGAAGATACCCAAGATATAGTCAACTTCATACTCACACTTATGTCTAAAATAGTGAGAATTAGTAAACTAAATTCTCACATCGCTCTTTCACGGATGATGTGAGTTCCAAAAGTTCACCCAAACTCCTCTTTCAAGTATGGTTTGAGCTTTCAAGAGTTTGGGGTCTTCACCCACAAACCCATTTTGAGTATTTGGGGCTTTCACCCACAAATCCCAACCAATTTAGTCAAACAATAGTAGAACTAACTAGCATATGCACAAATACATCACAACCCACAACTACTTGCACTTTAGTTCAACATAATCCCAAGACTAAAAGATTTAGCTACTCATGAAGAAAATAAAGAAACATGTACCAAAAGGATTGTTCAAGGAATCCACTCTTCACAAATACCAAAATCCAAATCTCCAAATAAATTTACAATTCTTTCCCAATATAGGGTTTCAATTTCAAATTCAAAGTGTTGTCAGTCTCTAGAATGCCCAAAATGGGAAAGGGTTTTAATCTTTTAAGGGATTTGGGGTCAACTGCTAAAAATTACAAAACTGCCCCTAGGCCTTATCCAGCGTTGCCGCGATCGCAGCTACCGCAGCCGTCGGTAGATCAATGCGATCGCAGTTGATGACCTTCTTTACTGGCCATAATCGCGGCCCTCAAACTATGATCGCAGTAATCGAGGCCTATTTCTGCTCGAGGTCTACCAACTGCACTTTCATTTTCTTCTTTTGATCTATTTTAGCTCAAGTCCATATCTTTCCCTCTCATAACCTGTATTCCTGCAAAATATGGATAATAGTGAATTTAATATTACATATGTCTCATTAATACATTTAAATCATGGTAATGTGCACAAATGTCGTGTGCAAATGAGTGGTAAATTCACTGCTCATCAACACCCCCAACTTAAAGCTTTGCTTGTCCTTAAGTAACACTACCTCATACCATGAGACGACGAACATTTATGCCCACATTGAATGACCCAAATGTTCTTAATGACTTCAATATTAGCTAATACCACCATTTAGCTCTTCAAACATGGTCAATACTATTTTCATAACACCCCTCAATATAAAATATGATTTTTCAAAGATGTAAGAGACTTTAAAGAGAAATCATGCAACAATCACTAATACTCTAAGAATGACTCACCTTTGACCTCAACTACACTATACTCCATTTTGCCTCATTTTCTAGAGATAAAAAAATCACCCACCTCAACTTATTTACATGCCTCCTCACAAGAATGAAAATTTCACACATCAAGTCATCAATTATGCAACAAGGAATTTAAGTTTAAAATACTCTCTCTCTCTCTCTCTCTCAATAATTCTCGATGCTAATAAGTACCATGGCATAGGCTTGCCACTATTTTCAATCGCCACTACAATGAAAATACTTGATTGAGAATCACAAAGGGTTTTTCAGCTTGTATCGTAGGTTTGGGGTAGGGTAGAATATCTTTTAGGAACAACATGGCTATACCCTCCTTGAACATCTATATCACACTATTCCATCAAATTTTTTATCATGGGTCACTTCTTTTGTATTCACGCTTTACACATATGCCTACTTTTTATTCCCTTGGTTCATCCATTTTCATTTCATTTCATTTCCTTGCATCCTTTGTGCTTCTGTTTCCTTTGTTGGATCCTTTTCTTTTCTTATTCGTTTGTTCTTAATATTTAAGCTCATAGGCACTCACTTACAACTTTGTGACCCAAAGTTACCTCTTTCAATAATCACCACCCCCTAAGTTAGGCTTTTAGCCTCAAGTTGCAGTTTTGAGTTCAGGGAGGGTAGGGTTTAAAAAAGGGATAAAGATTGAAAGGCTCATGACTTGTAAGGTGTTTACCAAAGAAAGGTCTAAAGGCTCAAAGTGGGTGAACATGGATAATATTTATGCAAGGGTAGGATTTTTAGGCTAAAGTGGACTTCCAATGTCACAAATATGGCCTAAGATCATCTCCCTAACTAAGTACAATCAAAATTAGCCTTGAGAGACTAATGGGGCAATTTCTAGCTGGTACAAGTACACATGAGATTTGGAAAAATAAGATCACCACACACAGCATGCAAAATTCGCCAAGGAGGCTCAATTTCCCCTTCCACTAGAGACATAAATAAAGTATCTCCCAATTTTCACAAGTAAAAATTTTAGAGTTGCAAAAAGAGGAAATCGTTTTGTTACAAGGTTGCTCACGCCCATGCCCTTGATTTTTGAAAAATTTTGGAAAGAGAGTGGGTGTTTACTTTATATTTTCACCACACATAATTTGCTAATTAGGGCACTAACCCAAGCCATGATCTCACATTGTGGTTTTCGTATAGGCCAACTAACCATATGGATACTCGATGTTCGCCATTGGTATAAATATGATCCCAAAATCCGAAATGCTACAAGTACTTAGACTTCCCTTGCATTTGTGACTTTAATGCCACGGGTACTTAGACTTTCCCTTCATCCATGGCTCAAAACCCAATCACGACTCTTTTCTCTTAAGAATGTCGTCACTTAATCTATCATAGGGATAAGCTCATCCGATATTTCCATATGTAAAATAAGAATAAAGTAGAAATCTAAGGACAAAATAAGTAATCTATGCAAATGTGGGCGCCATCAGAGTGCCAGAATATTGCAACCCAGATAAATATAAAATCAACAAAAAGAATCACAAAATATCCAGAAATATCAATTGTACAGGCCCAAATCAAATGAATACGGAGACAGGTACCCCCAACTAAAAAGGTAGCAGTTTTCTCACTGCATAAATAATCAAGCAAAAATAAAGAAGGGTGCTCCCTGAAACCGCATCAAGAGTTGCTATCGCTCTCACACTCTGCATCATCATCAGCCCCCCTGGGACTGGACCACTTGGCTGAGGCCTCATCATCACTTTCCACTTGGTAGGAAAGAAGTCCATCATGGGGTTTTAGGACCTTTCAAAGGCCCTTCACCCCCTTCCACATCTTGATGAATAATCTATCTCTCTTCTTCTCCCTTATGACCATCTTCACATATGCAACCCAGAGATCATGATGTGATGATGCTATGGATGAGTAGGCTTTCTCAAGCCAAGTAATGGTAGCTCCTTTCTTATTTTGGTCCTCTTGATACTTTGCATAATCAACCTGTGACACATATGAATGTCAAGTGGTAGAGGGCATTCTCGGTCATTGGAGTAAACTTGACACGAGCTCCCTGATGTCCGCAATATCAACTCCAATATCCTCAAGAGTCCTGGTGGTAGATGGTCTATAAGAATACATGTCAACCTCCCCAAGTCAATCTTTCTCTTCTTCTCCTCAAATTCTCAAAGGATAGATGGGGGTACCAGGGCACACCCAAGTGTCTCCAAATTATTCTGGAACCCCATCTCTACTACAAAGCTTAGTAATCAAAGAGGGGAAGAAGAGATGCATACCACCATGGTTCTTGAAGAATTTCATATCAAAAATCACGAGTTGACCAACATTCAAAGAAATGTCATAAAGAATGAATGCGACTACTTCTGCTCATAAATTTGGGACTAATGTTATGTGGGTGCAAGGGGAGACTCGGCTAAATAGGGTGTTCAATCAAATCTGAGTCTCAGAATTCAAGTCATTCATATGGATGTTTCTCTTGGTTTTCATCCATGAGACGTCCTTTTTAGGACAAAATCTTGCCACCAACCATCTTCCCAGCTCACACCTTTTTTCTTAGAACTCGCCCATGTTTCCATTTGGGCACCCGTAGATAGCATTAATTTGCTCTACCCCAAAGTTCACCATTTTCCTGCGGATCTTGAGAGTCATGTTGGATGGATATAAAAAAATACACTACGCTAAGGTTGGCATAGAATTCACGGACCCATTGCTCATTTGCATTGCACGAATCTGGGGTAAAGCACCGCTACCCTATAGTCTCAAGCCTATCATGAAATGTCGAAAGCTTTTCTGGAGCATTATCCAAACATATTCCTTTTTGGGAGTAGCTTCTTCCTTGAAATATCACCATAGTAGTGAGTGTGGCACTCGGGTGACATGAATCAGATGTGATCATTTTGTCCATAAGATTATCCTGGGAAACAACATACAACACAACACATCAATAATTGACATTTTCATGCACAAACTATGTTATATTGTCCACTAAAGCTCATTGGATAGTTGCTTGGTGGTGTTTGGACAAAAATTTAAAAGGCAAGATTTTTGTGCAGGGTAGAAAATCACACTCGGTTATCATGATCATGGGCCATGAAGTCGTGATCGTAGTCCTGATGACCACGATCGCAGTATTTGAAACCTATTTCAAACCCATTTCCTATGTTCAAAACTTTCAAATTCTATGCCCCAAGCATGTTCTACCATATGAATTCACATTAAGACCACTTAACGAGACTACTAGGTACTCGATTATGCCCTTAAAATGTAAGACCCATTAGTGAACACTCAGTCGGGCAATATCTCGAGCACTTGGTGTGCACTCTTCATTTGTCTTAATTTCACATACATTTTTGGGTACTCAATACTTCCCCACTTATGTGCACACCATGTTCTAGCAGTGAAACACCACACAAGCATAATTGACTAACATTTAAGAATGAAAATCAAAATTTCAGGTCTTCTCTACAACATGTATCTTATGGACTATTTTCAACAATCAAAGCATAGATTAAAGACACCTACCAAATAAGTGATGTAAGGGGGATACAAGGATGTTATTGGAGTGCTCACAAACATAGGCAGAAATGGACCAAATTAGAGAGACAAGTTGAAAAGAGAGTGTGGGGACATAGGGAGTTAGATGGTCATATAGTTAAGGCAGGCGCGATCACAGTCAGGGGTCCATGATTGCGGACATGTGGGTGACCGCGATCGTGGCCTAGGTCCTGTGATCGTGGTAACTAAGGGCATTTTTGCACCCCAATTTTCCCTTGTTCAGCTTATCTCACATTTGGATAGATTTTCCCCTATTCAGTTCATAGTGCAAAAATTCCACACTTTCCCATTTTAAGCTCTTCCAATGCATTCGATAATGTTATAAATGCATGGGTTATTCAATTGGCAAATCTAAAATCTACACTACAGAAATAAAAATAAAGTATACGAGCCATTTTCATGGCATTTGTGGGTTGCCTCCCATATAGCGCCTTAGTTTACGTCATGGCACAACATCTTTCTTTGTTATCATGTACGGTCCTTAAGGGCCCCCTCATTCATTTCCTTATTTTCAACATCAATCACCGATATCATTTGAAGTTCCACAGGTCATTTTTTTGTTTTGCATGCCCAAAAAGAGACCTCATCTTTATGCACTCTAAACCTTATCTCACCCAACTCCAAGTCAATGATGGCTCTTCCAGTGGCTAACAAAGGTCGACCAAGAATAATGGGTACCTCTTGGTCTATTTCGCAATCTAGAACCATAAAGTCCACCAAAAGTATGAACTTGTCCACTTTGACTAGAACAACGAACAAAATCTCGGTCGGTCTCTTGATAGACCGATCTGCCATTAACAATCTCATAGATGTTGGAGTTTGAGTATCCAATACAAGATTTTTGTATTTGACAAAAGGCATGAGGTTTATTCTCGCACCGAGATTACATAGAGCTTTCACAAATATATGTATTTCGATGGTGGAAAGGATGGTAAAAGCTCTGGGGTCTTCCTTTATTTTTGCAATTTTGCTACTCATAATGACAAGAAAGAAACATATAACAAAAATATTGTTCAAGACATCTATTCTTCACAAATACCAAAATCCAAATTTCCAAATCAAATTTACAATTATTGCTCAATTTAGGGTTTCAATTTCAAATTCAAAGTGTTGCTAGTCTCTAGAATTCCCAAAATATCTTTTAAGGGATTTGGGATCAGCTTCTGAAAATTATAAAATTGCCCCTAGGCCTAATCCCACGTTGCCATGATTGCACTAGATCTGACCACGATTGATCCCTATGGCTCGTAATAAGTCTTCATGTCTTGTGAGGTCTATGTCGTACTCAAGACAAAAACTTTGGTTACTCCACTAGTTTGGTCATGAGTCCCTCCCTACGACTCATGACCATACCTTATAACTCATGAGGTGCCAGTCATAGACTGGGTAGTAAGCTCAAAACTCAGAAATTTTAGAGAAAAAAAAATCTGAGGTATTACAGTACAAGACTTCTTTGTTGTGTAGGCACATGGACTGTGTTGTTAGTTGTTATTTGTCAGAATAATGCCATTTGTATATATGATTGGTTGTGTGTTCATAATTTGATGCCATCTTATGATCTTTTTATGTCATGGTAATAGGTTGTATGGATACACATAATGGTTTTTGATTCTTGTGTAGGAGAAGGTTGAAAAATGTGTGCTAAAAGAAATTATTTGATTGTTGTGGGTCTCTGTAAGACCCCACAAATTTCTCTCATAGTCTGAGCCTTAGAGCGTGTCAAGTAAAGCGTAAATCCGGCCTTCAAAGATTGAGAAGTATCTTCCCAAGTGAGAAGTATTTTGAACCGTGTGGAATTTCTCCAATATTGATTTTGTCGTCTAGAGAATTGAATAAGCTTTTCATCGATACCAAATTCTCTCAAATCCGACACTCGGGCAAAGAGTTAGAGTCATTTTAGTGAGACAGTGTACCACCTGACACTTTAGCGCGTCGCAGAGCCAGCTAAAATGGCAATCGTCAAAATCCAGTGAGCCTCCACGATTATGGAACGTTGCGCCAAGGCTTAATTTTAGAATTGTCAATTTTCAGTGCACCAACGCGATTCCACCGCATCGTTGTGCGTTTTCAGTTTGCAACTAAGGTGGCAACGCGATTTCCACCATGTCGTTCCATCAAGCAATTTCCCAATTGTCCAATTTCCAATGAGCTGGAGTGATTATGGCGCGTCGCGCCAACATGTAAAATCAGGATTTTTCAGTTTAATTTCAAGGGAGAAAAGGATCTTTTCCTAACCCCTATATATACTCCTTAACACAGGATTTGGCCTCATTTCACCCAAAATATCATTGTTTTCTCTCAATACTCTTCAAGAACAAGAGCTAGAGTTTCTAAAAAATCAAAACCCTTCCTTATTCTTCAAGTGAAATCAAGAATCTCTCCAAGGGATTTCAAGAAAGAGTTTCTCTAAGGTATGCAGATGTTGATTCTTGGGTCCCTTTCATCCAAGAAGCTCAAGAACCCTTTTCTAAATTTCAAAGCTTTTATGTTTATGAGTTTTCATGATTCATGTGAGTTAAAATTGATTTTCATGTTATTATTGAGTTGTGATTCATGTTTGTTTACAAGGTTTTCAAGCTTGACCCTAGTATGTGATATTCATGTGATGTTCATGATAAACCCTCTTCAAATTGCTTGTTAAGTGGTGTGTTTATGTCAATTAAGAATAGAAATTGTTGAATAAGAAAAGCATGCTCCCCATATGCTTGATAAAATGCTTAGGTGAATGAATTAGAGCCATTATAGCATGTTGACTAGAAATCCCCAATTGTGTGTAAGCCCATGCATGCCAAGTGTTTGTTGAAAAGCCTTAGTGAATGAATTGTGTCATGATAGCATGAAATTCCCCAATTATGTGCTCTTTGATACATGCTAAGACTTTAATACATGCTAAGTGTTTGATGAATGAATTGTAACATGATAGCACGAAGTTCCCCAATTATGTGTTCTTTGGTACATGCCAAGACTTAAATTTGTGTGAAGTGCTTGATGCAAGGCCTTGTTGAATGGAGTATGATCCAATAGCATATCCCCCTAGGTTATTACATGTTTAGGATTCCTAAATGCTTGAAGTAATGCCTTAGTAATTGTGATGGTGAATGATTGTCCATGCTCTTGCTTATTCAAGAATAGTTATGTTTTACTTTTATGTTATCGAGTTCTGGGGGTATTTATACCCGACAATTTAGCTGTTGTCTAGAGTCCATCAGTTTTCACGATAATTCCAGTCGATCCATGATCCTCAGAACTCAGCGAGTTATAGAAATCTGTATTCTCAGATAGATACAGAACTTAAGAAATCTCAGTAATCTCTGTAATCATCGTAATCTCAGTATTGCTAGTAATCTAGCCTCAGTTCTATACCCAACTCAGATCTAGTAGAATTCAAGTGTTCAGTTCTGCCCTCTGTAGTAATCGAGTACTCTATTCATAGCTCAGTGTCGTTCAGTCAGATAACGAGATTCAGTAGTATTCCGTCAGATACGAAACCAAGTGAATTCAACTTAACTCAGTCAGATCATTCGAGAAACATGATCAGTATCAGATTCAGCTTAGTTTGTGTTTAGTTAAGAATCAGTTCAGATTCTTTCAGTTGGGAGTAGGAGCTAGCACCAAGCGAGGGCAGGGATGGCGGCTCCCTGTTAGAGAGGCAAAGTTGTTAGAAGTAATCCCTAAACTCCAAAACTGCGTAGCCAGTGCAGGATGCAGAAGGCTAGTCACCCGTGAGATAGGCTTGACTACAATATTGCCTTTGGCTTGACTTCCTGTGAGGGTCACCCATCAAATATGCTTGACCAGAGAGGTCTTTACCTATGGCACGGTATTGACACCCTTCCAGCTAGGGTTACAAGTTGGACCCCACCAGTTGAGATTTAAGGCATGTCGATTAAGTGTCTACTTTCCACAATTACAGTTTCAATATCAATCTTCATAAATCAGGACTATCAAATATAGTCATCTATCTCAGTGAGGAACTCAGATAGTTTCATTAATTCATAGACCACCCGTCAGATAGGCTTGGTCCCATATAAAGTTATTCATTATCAGATCTAGAGATCACCCGTCAGATAGGCTTGATATCGGTCTCAAATTCAGTTGAGTATTCTTGTTATCAGATCTAGAGATCACCCGTCAGATAGGCTTGATCTTAGTCTCGGATTCTGTTGAGTATTCTTGTTATCAGATCTAGAGATCACCCATCAGATAGGCTTGATCTTAGTCTCAGATTCAGTTGAGTATTCTTGTTATCCGATCTAGAGAACAGCCGTCAGATAGGCATGATCTTAGTCTCAGATTCAGTTGATTATTCTTGTTATCAGATCTAGAGATCACCCGTCAGATAGGCTTGATCTCAGTCTCAAATTCAGTTGAGTATTCTTGTTGTCAGAATCAGACATGATCATTTCTTATTATTGATAGTAGACTCCGAAATCATCCGTTAGAGAGATTTGATCTCCGATACAGTCAGTTGAGAGTAGAAAGCTCTGAATTCAGTTATTGATGTGAGTATATTCAGTTAATCAGCTTCAGTATCCTCAGATTTTGAGATCACTCGCTAGATAAAACTAATCTCACCTCAGTATTCATTTATCAGTATCAGATGATTCAGTAGTTCAGTATCTCAGTATTAGTAGTGAGTTCAGATATCAGTAATGCAGTACCTGAGTTTCAATACTCAGAGTCGTAATGATTGTGATTATGGTTCGAGCATTCATGCATGTGTTCTCATTCAGTACTCTCATGATTATTCTGTTAAGTAATTGTTCATGCATAAGCCTTTGCATTTAGCCTTACATCATCTTCATACTCGGTACATTCCCGTACTGACACATTTGCGCTATGGTGTTTTATTTGACACCATAGGTTCAGAGGTACGAGATCTAGAGTACCCTTAGCAGTTCAGTCCCAGTCAGCAGCAGTAGACGTAGCAGTAAGTCCTCTTCATTCGAGAATGATCCTTTTATCATTATTGCATCAGATTTTGTTTATTTTCATAAGACAAAGTTAGTTGGTGACATGTCCCATCAACTCCACAACTCAGAAAGTTTAGAGGCCTTTCGAACAAATGTATCAATATTCAGTTTTAAATTTTGAGTATTTTTAGATGTTTTTAACCTTATGGCCAGTTTTCACATTTATTATCTATATTATGCAGTGTTCAGGTACAGATATCAGTAGAGGATTGTCTTGTGGTCCTTCGGGATCATGAGCACCGTGTAACGACTAGGGGGTAGTCTCGGGTTGTTACAGTCTCCTAGGTTTCTCTTAGTTAAGTGTTGTAGGTGTTTATTTTATTTTGTTTGCTCGAGGACATGCAAATATTCTAAATTGAGGGTGTTGATGTGTTGTGTTTTCACAACACTTTCGATGTTTTAAACAAAGAAAATATGCAAGGCCTTAGGTGTATTTATGGCTATGATATGTTTGTTTAAGTATTTCACAGGAAAATAGGTCTTGATAGTGAAAGGAAGAAAAAGAGCTAAAATTTGGCTAAGTTTTGGAACCTAGTATCTGGCTACGACTCACTGGGTCACACTACAAGTCGTGGCATAACCCATTCTCAGTGAAAAAGATGAAATACAGAAGATGTAAAAAACAAGCATTGGCAATGACTGCACATGACAAGTAGTTGGGAGAGGCGATGAGTCGTTGCCTAACTTGTCCTTATTAAATATTCCAAAATTCCCACAGATATGTAACTCAAAGCAATGGTTATGATTTCTCCCTACGAGTCGCCAAGAGAGGGTACGTGTTGTTGCATGACTCTTTCGAATCAAGAAACCCCAAAGTCCCGAAAATCTAATAAATTGGCTCCAGTGGCAAGGATTGACACAATGACCCATCAGGAGTCACGGATCGTCGCGAGGAGGCATCACCAGCAAGCAGGAAATGAGCCAACAAGCTACAGATACACACAATAAGTCATCATCTGACCCAATGACTCGTTCCCACTACCGAATTTATTCTCATATATTGTTTAGGATAGAATCAACTGTTCATCATCAATATCACATTATCACCACATTATTGTATAAGATAGAATTCATCTTTCATCATCAAATAAACATGAAAAAAGAAGCAAGGTAGAGTATATTTCCATAATTCATTGTTCATCATCAATATCACATTATCAATAGGCGTATATACATAACATGAATACTATAACTTTCATCGGGTTTTACCTAAAATTTATATTATCAATCCAGCATTTTCCGCCGTCCCATATCGAAGATATGTGTATTTGGATATGATAGGTGCACGGGCACAAGTCGTGGCTAAAAGAGTGTAAATTCGTAAGTTTGTTGCCCAGAGTGAACTTCGGGACTAAATCATTAAAAAGTAAGAGAGGGTCAGAATCTCTCACGATTGGACTAATCAGTGATATCAAATCATAGAACTGAATCTATCTCGGTCAAGTCTTTAAAACATCATTAGTAATCTCTTTTACATATAAGTTATTCATTAAAACAGGCATTTATTGTTATTAAAAAAAATCATTCTTAAGGTAGAAATTGGGCTTTAACCCTTAGTCAGAGACAACAATAATAATATTATAATTTAACCAAAATAGTAACAATAATTGATGCAGCGATTATGAATGTACCAAATCTATGCATGCCATCACCAGTATTTCTACAATGGGAACCATAAGCATTAATATATCAATAAACTATAATCGCATCCTTTACAAAGATAGACATTTCCTGGATGGTCACCTCATATCATAACACGACCTTGAACCTAATAATGTATCCGAAATAATTATAACATTTTAATCACGACCTTTGGCACACATACATATTTGAAACCCGTATCAAAATTATATTTATAAATCATCTCATTTTAAATAAGACAAAGCATATTCACACGGCATAACATCTCTATAAGCTATAAAGCATTGTTATGATCATCTCACATATAGGAGGCATCTCACTCCTAGGAGGCATAATGCATCAATAAAATATAGCTCATAGGAAATGACATCTCTAAAGGCCCAATATCATATCGAAGAGAAATATCATCTCTATAGGTCATTTATCATAATCTGGAGAAAGTCATCACAATTTACCAAGACACGCAGTAAACTTACTCTAAAGGCTCATTAGTCTCAACTAGGCCTAATATCCGCAACTAAGTCCGCAAGGTCTAACAAAAGTCTTGGTCTAAGGTGGGCCGGAAGAACCCACTTCTAATCCTCAATGTCCATATTTAGGCAATTTTCCCTAAACTAGGCTAAGGTATCTAGTTCAACTTTTAGATATCAATTAAGCTATAACCAATCCTAAGATAGGAATTTCATCTAAAAACAAGGGCATTTAAGTCAACTCTACTCATATTACGATTTCAGGATCATTAGGCTAGCCCAACTAAGGTTAATCATACTAACCATGATTCCAACCCTTAAACTACATTCCAAACTTACCATCCTATTGTATCCCTGCTACAAATTAGTTCAATCTAGGGAGAAGGCAATAGGATTCAAAAAGGATATTAAGCATTTCAACTTATGGGTCAAAACCCTCATCTAATCCCCAAACTTCAATATTCAATACTAAGTCATTCTTCCCATAATCAAACTTAAAATTCACATTCACACGCAGTATATAGCACGCATCACCTTATAGAGAAAAGTAGACAGAAGTCTACCTCAAAGTCGAACTGTAAAACCTTACATCATTCACCAACGTCCATCTTCATTTCACAATCCCAAAATGCCATCACACTATTAAATCATAATCTACTCATCAATACGAGAATAATGATACCCATATTGCACCATTGTGCTTTGGGTCCAAAAACGACACCAAAACCTCAAGTGGATCCCACTTATAAAAAATATATTCCGAGGTCAACTCAACGTTCACACTTGAACAAGATATCATAACCCTCAAGAAATGGGTGAAAACTAAGCTAATTTGGGGCTAAAATCAAGCCCCAAGCTTTTTGGGGTTTTAGTCAAAAATTTAAGAAATTCAAGCATGGATTTGAAGGATTCTTACCTTAAATCTGAAAATATTCGCGATAAAAGATGTTAATCAAGCTCCCAAGGCACCCTAAAGACTCAATTTGAAGTCATCATACCCATTTACGGTTTTTAGGTCACAAGGATGGAGAGAAAATGGCCAAAATTGCGAGATTGGGGTCTATTTATACCCCTTACAGGTAAAGAGATGTTGCTATCGCCATCTCTTGGACTGTAATCGCCATTCTACGATTGCCATAGTGCGATCATGATGGTCCTTGTGCGATCGCCATGCACTAGCACCAGCAAATTTGAAAAAAAATTCTAAGTTTCCAACGACGCCTTGGGATTCATTCGAAATTCGATTTTCACAAATAAATTATGTAACCATACGAAATTAGATGTTCCAGACACAATGGCAAAGTCGTATTTTCCATCCGAGGTCATTTCAATCAAATATGGGTCCCACACCCAAATTATCAATTTTTCAACTTTTCGACCAATAGGTCGAAATGAGCTTGGGTGCATTGGGACCCGAACCAAAGGTCTATCTAGCCTAAAATTGATATTTCAAAGCTAATGGCGTAGTCAAAATTTGCATCGAAGATTATTTTACTGAAGTTTTTGGTCGGTATCCATTTGAAATCAGCCAAGACTTCTAAATAGGGAATTAGCTCTAAAATCCAAACGAACTGTCCGGTAACTGAACTGTCAGTCCTAGCAAGTCATAAATGACTTGGGAAGCTATGAAAAATCCCTAATAGCGAAAAAAAGCGGAAATATGAAAAATTACCTAAAGGGTCATTACATATGTTGAGGAAACTTTGACCCATATTTTTTCTAAGAGCTCCCATATCCACCTAGCTATAGAGGCAATTTGCTATTTTGTAGGCGCCAGTATTGAGAATATGCATCTCCAACATGTGATAATTTCATGGTGTAAGGTTAAGGCACTACCCAAGCTGCAGAAAATATACAGAGCAATGCAAGAAATCATAATGTTGACTCTATGGAAAAGAAGGAATGCTAGAAGACATAGTGGAGAGACCATATTTTATACTATAGTGATGCAGATTCAAAACCTAGTAAGGCGGTGTAAGAATGTTATACCCATACATCAAGGGCATCCTTTTGAACTGGCTAACAGTGATGACCAAACTCAAAGAACACATATACAAACTATACTACCATAGTGTAGATAGAGACCACTAGAGGAAGACACCATAAATTATAATATAAATGGGGTGTGTAAAGGAAATCCTAAATCGCGTTCTTATATTTTTGCCTTAGAGATAGTAGATGTGATTTTATCTATACTCAAGCAGAAATATTGGAGTAGCTTCTATATAGAATCTGAATCAGTGGCTATCCTTAAGGCTACAAGAAACTACAAAAGGGTGAGACAAAGGGTAAATCTGGAGACAGACTCCTTTAGTCGAAAGACAATTATACAAAAGGTGTGGAAGATCACTTAGGAGATTACTGAAAATTACAGGAAACTAAGGGCAGCATCCAATAACTCAACATACAAATCACACATACATTCAGAAAGGGGAATAATCTTGTAGATTCTTTGACAAATATTGTGTTTCACCACCACACTAGACAAGAATATCACACATTTCAGGATCTTCCAACTATTGGTAAGAAGATTATAAATTTAGACAAATCACAAATTTCTAGTCTAAGAGTGAGAACACAAACAATTAGGGTATAGTGATATGATATTCATCCATAGCACAAATTGATAATCTTTCCACATTCAATATAGAAGTTCACAGATTAGCAAATCAAAGACTACAGAAACAAAATAGCATAAATATTTACATAAGATTATGTTTGGAAGGAGACATTAGTGTTGTGTAAAACAAGCTAGGTTACTATACTCTAGCTATTAAAAATCTTTACCAAAAATAAAGTATAGCAAGGATTTTTTGAACTTGGAGGCTGGAGGCTCAGTGAACCCTAGTGAAGAAACTATGATGTCATAGCGACTTCACCTACAAGTAAGTCTGTTAGAAATGAAGTTGATAAATCAGATACTGAAGAAAGAACATGAGGAGGTTACTAGTCGATCACCTGGGTTAAGTCTACATGCAAGACATTTTCTTCTCTGGTCCACTGGGGATATGAAACCATAGATATGATATTATAAAGAGTGAATGCAGATGATCTTAAGAAGAAGAAAAGTTCTTACCTTGGTATTGTGAAACAGATAGGAAGAGTCCATTCATCCTTTAGAAGGCCTCAAGTTTGAAAGGTACCCAGACGAGGAGAGCTTGGAGATGGTGATTCCAACAACAAATAGCAGGCATCATCTTCCAACAGCAGCAGAGATAATTTCACACTGTTTGGATGGTGGTTTTCCATGATATGGTATGGTTTGATTATCAAAAGAACCATGTTTGTTTTGATTGTTTGTTAAAATGTATGGTATGGTTTAATTTCATGGTTTGGTAACCATGAAAATCCTCACTTTATGTAACCACCGATTTGGTGGTATCCCATGGTATGCTTATTTTTTCCAATTATGCTCTTATTTAATATTATATAATTTTATTTTATCTTTTACCTTGTGTTATTTAACTCCACCTCATACCCTTCCCCCAGGCCCCACCCCATGAGCCAGTCCTTCTCTCTCCCTCTCCCCACCATCCACCCCACCCTACACTATCTCACCCCATCCTATCCAAAAACAAAATAATAGTTAAATTTTTTTAAAAAAAAATTTAAACTTTTTTCTTATACCACCCCACCCCTTACCAAACCCCCACCCCAATCTTTTTAAAAAAAATCAAAACTTTTCTTACCCCACCCATACCCCCTACCCCCACTTACCAGCCCCTCTCTCGAATCAATTATTTTACTTTTTAAAAAGTGTTAAAAAATTGTACCCTATCACCACCTCTTACCCGCCCCCTTTCCCCCCCCCCCCCCCAATCCAATGTACCTACCCACAAAAATTTTTTTTTTAATTTACATTTAAAAAATTCAGTACTTTTTTCTTAACCCTCCCCTACCCCTACCCTCGAACCCCCACTCCACTACCCCATCCCCATATATTCTTTTTAACAAAAAGTTCATAATTTTTTCTTATCCCACCCCCTTAGCCTATGCGTTCTCATTGTTTTGTGTTAAATATATAGAAATATTTTTAAAAAATATTTTTCTATTTGTATAACGAACACAAGAAATAAGTAAGAAACTATTTGTTTTTCTAGTCCTTTTTTGTATTTCATACCGAACATACCCGTAGCATACACAAAAAATGCATTCAAACTTTGTACTTGTCGTTGGTGGTCACGTTTCAAAACACTAAAAGGAAATTAAATTTATTGCTATAAAAATGAATCTGATTACATTTATTTTAATCTACTCTTGTATTAATTTTGTTAAAATTTACATGAATTTAACAACTTAATATATTTACATGACATAATTTGTGAAAGATTAACAGAAAAAATTATTTTATTAATAATTATTAATAAATTTAATATTTATAATAATTAAAAGCACTTTAGTAAACTTACTATTTACAATACAGTATCATATCGTCAAACAGAACAATAAAATTGTTCTTAAACAATAGTGAACGATACAGTCCATCCAAACATTGTATTGTACTGTACTATACAATATCATACCATAATGTATCGTACATTATGAAACCTTGACAAACCACCATCCAAACAAAGTGAAAGAGGAAGTGCGTCGAAGACTCCTTTAGGAAAGTCCGATAAGTTTTTGTTGTTCATAGAATTTTTGGACTGGTCTTGTTCTGGACTTGAGCCTTCTTTCTTCTTTTATTTTAGTCGTTGGCCCTTTTTATTTTCTTTAGACTTCTTTGAAAATTAATAAGTATAAATAATATAAATATCAATCTTTTAAAAGTAATTACACTCTCTCACTTTTTTAATTACTTTACTCTCTCTCCCTATTAATATACATAACATAGCTGACATATACATAGTATTCTATTTATATGTGGGATTTTTGTAATATGTTTAGGGAGTTAGGATTTTTTATAATATTAAAAACATAAGTTGTGTATTCGTGTAATTTTTTAAATTAATAATACTCAATCTATGGACCCAAAATTCGTTTAAAGAAAATTGGCTGAGTTGTCAGATAAAAAAGAGCTTTGAAGGTGAAGTGCCTCCTAGTATCCTAACTCGTGAGAGTGTCGTGAATGCTTATGCTACAGCAGAGGGAGAAAGTACAGAGGTTATTAAATCATTTAATCAAATGGAAAACAACACAATTTCCTTTCTGTATCACCCCCACCCCCACCCCACGCACCCACCCACCACCACCACCACCCACCCGCCCCCCCACACACACACCCCACCAGCACCACCACCACAACAACAACAAAAAAGAAACAAACTATAGAGTGGTGACTACCTAGTGAAACTTCCTTTCATCCTTTTTCACTTGAGAAACGAAACTAGTATTGCTTTTTGTTGGCATTGTTTATTGATAGATGAGGATGCAAATTAAAACATTCTTTGTGGGTTCTTTTTCTTTAATTTGTTTAATCTTTTGTCAAATACAAATGCCTCCCATTGAATAGGAAGACGGCCGTTTTCTTCCGATATCGAATTGCCTTGTATTGGGGGTGATGTAGTAAAAGGGACTGAGTTCGCGCACATGAGAAATGAAAGGCAAAACGGATCAATTTTTCCCCTTATGCGAAATTATGTCCAGACACGTTTGCTAGAATGATCTTGACCTTTACTATCCAACATTGTCATCTTTGCATCCCTATTGTGTTTAAATCACTATAAGGGAGTGCCTTATCACGATATAATATAACTGATGAGTTGTTTACTATCTTAAAATTCCTCTCAGTATCAATATTGTATTATTTGTCTCACACTTTTAACGGGAAAGGAGTCTATCTATCTGCCTAGCTTTGGTAGATTTCCCCCAACGCAATCCAACAACAAAAAAGAAACAATTTACTTGAATTTGCCATGGGAACGACAGTGATTTACCTTTTAGCAGTAGTGGGAAGCTTTCAGGGCAAAGATTTTCAAAAGGGTGGCAAGGAGTGTAGCTGACTTGCAAGATATCAAAGTGAAGGATCAAGGAGGGCGGGGAGCACCTGGTTGGTTGTATGGATCATTGAACTACCAAATTGTCACCTGGTTTGCTGCTTCTTTCTTACCACAAATACTGGGAATAGTTATGGCAACGGGATAGGACAAAGCAAATCACAATTAAGATGGTTGCACGGAGCAGGAAGGTTAAAGCAATTTTTTTTTAGAAAGAAAAAAACAAAATGGGAGCAAGGTTCATGCGGGCTGAATGAAGATTAACAAACTTTAGTGTTTTAAACTCACTGAGTTTAGGTAAATAGGAAAAAAAAAAGAATAAATAAATATATAAAACTTAAAAAGGGCATGTCAGGTATGAGGGGTCAAGGAGAACAAAAAAATAGAGAATTGTCAGCGCGAACAGGTAAAAATTGTGAGTTATGGATTCATTCCCTCCATCACACCCCCTTTGCTATCTTCATCGGCATACAAAGAAATGACATCTTTTTATTAAAATGCTAATTTTGATTCAGCATAGCAGAAGTTTGAGCTTCAGAGCTGTACACTTTTAGTTGTTGCTTTTGCTATACAGCACAAAAGAAGCAAAAGAAGAAAGAAAAGAAGGTTGTCTCTGGGTTGATTATTACAAACTATGCATTTGGAGATGGGAGGACCAGGAATGAAATTTCTGTTATGGACATCTCTGGTAATCTTCCACATTTTCTCACAAGAAAGATGAAAAAGTTACCTCCTACAATATCTCAGCCTTTCACCAATCAACATGACAGCAGCGCTTAAGCTCGCAGGGGAAATCATTTCAAAGCAAACAATCATGGAAACAAATTACCACTCCTTGTGCCTACAAAAGATGAAACGAACCAATAACTGATTTGCAATAGCCAACGGTTGCCTCTACAATATGTAGAAAACACTTCTGTCTACTTTGGTAGAAAATAATAACCAGCTGAAACTGCAAGTCCTTTCTTTTGGAGAGGAAGTCCAAATAAAAGAGTCAAGAGATGATACATACAGGTATTTTCTAGAATGAGTGGACCATCAGTGTAACATATACTAAAGGAAGGAAAATCATCTTGAATGAAGACATGATGATACGCAAATGCTTGAACTTACGATATTGCATTTTAAATGTCCTGAAACATCCATCTTGCAATGCCACTAGGAATGTCAAATAACTTTGGTCAGTGTAGCATCTAATTTCTCTCCAATCAATGTGATCCATACCTGTCAAATAAAGGAGAAAAACATGAGGCTAAGGTGTGCTTGAAAGATGGTAAACGGGGATACTAATGTCGGTGAATTTCACAGATATTTGAACAAGTTGTTAGATAGCAAATTGAACTCATATACGTATAATGACAACCACGGTAAATAGAGCTCACACAGAGTATAACTACAACATGGTAGAGTAATGCACTTAGGGGTCGTTTGGTAGAGTGTATAAGATCAATGCAAAATATAGTGTATTGATAATACTTGCATTAGTAATGCTCGTATTACTTATGCTTGTATTAGTTATGCATGTATTATTTCTTATACATTGTTTGGTTTGATGTATAAGAAATAATACATCTTACATAATTTCAATAAAAGAAATGTTTGTTTACAAAAATACCCTTCTTTGATTTTGTACACTTTTTTGCAACAAAATTTTTTTGCCTATCTCAAATATAATTAGTATTGTTGAACTAGTATATAGAGGTTTCGAATTAATTGCAAGACCTTTGTCTTTGCGCATGAAATATTATGTCAACGGATTAACATAGTCGAAACAAAAATAAAATATAAGACGTAAAATTAAGAAATAGTCTCAATTTTTTTTAATCTTTTTAAAGACCCTCGAAGCAAAGAAAAAAATATGTTACAATTATTTAAATCAATTATTCATTGTAGTAGATTAAAATGGTGGAAAAAAAATTGTGAAATGTTTTGAAAAGATTCACTATTACAAATTAAAATGGCAGAAAAAAGAATGGTGAAATATTTTGAGAGGAAAATTGAGGGGTATTAAGTTCATTTAACAAGTTAATGCATGTATTAAAGACTTTGCATTACTAATACATAGAAAATGAAAATGGGCGGTATTAGTAATACACACCTTAATACACAATAGAGTGTATAACTAATACTTGCATTAGTTATACATTAACTAAAAATTATACCAAACAAGGTATTCATAATACACATTAATTAATACATGCATTATTTTTGCCAATACACTCTACCAAACGAGCCTTAATGTTACCAAAAAGTGTATATAGTATGATCACTTAGGCCTCAAGTTTCAAAAACAAAAGGTAGGGCAAATCAGTAACTACATAGCGCAACATGAAAGGTGACCCATACCTGGTCATCAGATGTGAATCCTCTGATTGTATCACCACCAATTATGGCCATTCCTTTGTCGCCTAGAGGCTGCAAGATAACTGCCTAGTAAAGTATTATGTTTATTAATAACCTTTTGGTGAAGTTTGAACCACTACTAAAACATAATAATATGAAGAATGCACGATGAAAGAGATCATATAGATGTATATGCGGCGGACACATTGAATGATGCAACATTTTCTGTAGAGAAATGCTCATTTGTCTTTTATAGGGGTATGTACACACCTTTTAGCACAACCAATATTGTGGACTAGAGTGAAATAAGGCGAACTGTTGAGCACGGGGGTGGGGGGTGTAGAGAGCCAGAATTAGTACTACCTGTGTATTTGAAGGAAGAAATGGTAGCTGCGACTTCCCAGGATAAAGAGATAAGTTGGCCAAATAGCTCTCTGAAAAAGCCGAGAATCAAGCACATGTAATTTAAACTTCTGGTCTGAAGATAAATTTAAATGACATTTGATCTTTCAAAACATGTTGTCGGCCTTACAATTTCTTTTGCGCAGTTGCTTAACCGAATAAGGAGATATATCTTAAAAGCTAGAAAAAAAGAAAAGTTATATCACTTACGTAATGCAGATTTTAAAACTCCTAGGTAAAGTGATCCTTCTATCAATTTATTAGTGTCCACAACTACTGCATCACTTCCATTAGACAAAGATGCAGCAGCAAACCCAGTTTGAAGGATACATTTTCCATCATAAACAATGACCAGAGACCTGCAGCACGTGACATCTGATAGAGAATTCCATGCCCTGAGGATAGACAAAAAGCAAGAGTGACATGTTAAATCATCCAACCAAAGGTTTCTCATCTAAAGGCATCAGGAAATGTATGTAACAGTGCTTTCTTGCTTAGATATCATTTGCATACTGGAAGAGTTGCTAATCAAAGGTTTAGACCAATTGCAAGTCAGCAAAATCTTTCCCACTTACAATAGATGACTGACTATATTATACAAGGGTGGACCTAAGCCCCTGCACAGGAGCATCTTTGAGGATTTATTAACACATTTTCTTTCAGACGAGTTATCTATTATATCGGTGCCGTAAAACTCAGAGTTGCAATTACGTTAGTGAATGGAAAATTCACGCACTATTCACTATTGAGAAATGACGCCGTCTTTTCATCTATACAACTAACTATATTTTAAAGCATTAGATGATGCTCTTCCCCACCATCATTACAAAAGAAAACACATTTTTCTTATATGGGAAATTCACCCCCCACAAACCCCTCCTCCTTACTCAAATCCCCAGATTCAAGGTTAGGTGGAGGGTCCCTTCCATTAATACAATGTAACCCTCTCTTGTTGAGAAAAAAAAACTTCTTTCAATACTTCAAGTCATAAACGCTGAATACTTAAGTTGAACGACTGATTAATGAAGTCTCATTTTTGGTGCAATAAACTCCTCTGGCCAAGGACATTTGATTGTAAAACCTAACTCTCTTTCCTATGACTTGGCAAGGAGTATCATGGGGTGGAACTCTCACAAATAGGTGACCTTCAATCTGAATTTTCTTTGCTAAGAAAAATATGATCAGCTTCACTTCTCCAGTACAATGTACAGTCATTACATAAATTATGTAATATGCATATATAAACAAACAGATCAAATTAACATTATATGTGATATCCAAGTATAAAAATGAGCAAGTTATAAAGACATATTTCAAAAAAATGTTCCAATTGATAGATACAATACCATAGCAGCTCAGAAATAACAAAATCTGGTAGGTGAGAAGCTATTCTTTGGCACTCCACACCATTAGGATTTACCTGAAAACAAAAAGCTTAAACAGATCAGTTAATCTAATGGTGAATCAACAGTAGAAAAAATAAGCAATGAGCTGCAGAGAAACATTGGGATACAAAGAAAGCATGTGTGTATGTGTGTGTGTATACAGCCCTCACCAAAGATATGGACTTTGGTCGGATAGAAAGCCAAACAAGACCATTTAAAATGTTGGTGACTGCCAAGCCAAGTGTCAATAAATCTGCTCTGGATTGAGAACTGTTCAAGTTGGCAGCAAACAGTTAACATGGTGGTCCAAGAACATACAGAATATTAAACTAAGTGAGAGATAGAAAGCTAAAAACTCTTTCTAATGTGTTCTGCATAAAGCAAAAGTGCTGCTCCTAAAAGAAACTTTACAAGGCGAATAGCCATATGAAAGAACAACAACAACAACAACAACAACCCAGTGTATTCCCACCTAGTGGGGTCTGGGGGGGGTAAGATGTACGCAGTCCATACCTCTACCTCTGAAGAAGTAGAAAGGCTGTTTCCGATAGACCCCCGGCTCAAGACTCAAGACACGAGACACCACACACCACACAAATATAAAGTAACGCACAGAACAGGATTTCATAACGTAAATACGGCACCCATAAGTAGTAGGAAACATCGGAAAGCACCCAGATTCGTAATAAAACATGGAACACCGAAAGCATAACAAGAAGAAGAATAGAAAATAGGAATAAAAATAAGAATAGGAAGAATAACAGGAATAAAACCCCCACCAAATACTTCCCTACCCTAACGCCCCAAACTGACCCTAGTTTTCTGCCCTAATTCGCGCCCTCCAGACCTTCCTATCTAGGGTCATGTCCTCGGGAAAACCATATTTGACCAATGTGGGACTTCGGACTACGTCTTTAAAATGATTAAGAAAATTACTGAACAAGCTTTGAGATGGCTTAATGTTTGTTCCCTGCATAATATCATAGGTTTTACTGGTAATTGGAGTTATTGGAGGAGTTCAGCATTCTCTTCCAATTATCAGCAACTATTGATGTTCCGGCATTTGATGGAACAATTTGCATCTCTTACAAGGGATAATTGTCTGTTTTCTAGCAACTATTGAGGTATTTGATGCTTGTTTTACTTGTTCTCAGGAGCAAGAATAACTTGAAAAAATGGATTCTGGCAGGCTGCGACGGGGAAATTGACGGATCGTCAACAACCCGACAAACCGTCGTACCAGCCGTCACCCCTTGGGCAGAAAGCAGAATATCTGGATTATGGGCGACGGGCGAAGCGACTGACCGTCGGACCGTTGCCCTGACCGTCGGAACTTAAGTAGAATATCAAGAAATCAGAACAAAGGGTGACGGACCAAGAGACTGACCGTCACACCTGCGACGGGCCATCGACCTGGTTGTTGCACCTTAAGCAGAATGATGTGTAACTTGGGTCTCAAGGAAGGACGGTACGACGGACCGCCGGGGCCCCGACGAACCGTCGAATGCTTTGTCGCCATCAGCGGAAGGTCAGCATCACACTGGATAACTACTGACGGCCCAACCGACGAACCATCGCAAGCCCGACGACCCGTCAGGAGAACCGTCGGTGATGGCGAGGCGGTCTGAATTTGAAATTTGAATCCCAATTTTCTGGGAGCCTATAAATACCCATCTGACGGTTAGAATAGGCATCTTTTGACTATTTGCTAAATTGTAACGTAAAGTGTCTGAGAAACAAGTTGAGAGAAAAGAGATTTCACCATTATTTTCTTGTAATTTGGGATTGGAGAAAAATCTTTCAATTTGTAAGTTGATTCTGAATCATTTATGAAATACAATCTTCTCCTTAATTATGTGTGGCTAAAGCTCCCATAACTATGGTTATGGGAGTCTTGGTGTAATTCAATTTTAGGGTTATGGGATTGATAAATTCTTGAAAATAATTTCAATTACATAACTTTCTCTTCAGTTTTATGATTCCTCTTGGTTGCAAACTTGAGGAATGTGTCCATGAACATAACTTGCTTGAACAAAGAAGTTAATGTTGGGAAAAGAGAATGGTTACAAGATAATTGGTGTATTTACCCTTTAATTTTATGAATGATGCCTTAACCAGATTAATTTCTTGAGAAATTAGTTGTTGAACTAATCTATCGCTTTAAGTTAGAAAGAATTGAAGTGAATCCATCTTTGAAGGTTGAAAACAATTAGATAGATGCAATTATGCAATTTTCCTTGTAATTGGAACTGTTGATGTATGAATTTATAAAAACCACAGCCCTTAGCATTGAAATACTTTGGTAATCATAACCCTAGTTTCTCAATTATCATTTGTTAAACATTACAAGATAAGTATTAGTCTTTACTTTATTGCAAACATTTAAACCAATACTTTTAACAAAAAAAATCCCCTTTTTTTATTACTGAAAACTTATAACTAATAGTCTATTAATAATCATATGACTTAGTTAACACCTTATTCCCAGTGAAATTTGACCCCAACCTAGTTGGTTTATATATTTGACAACGACCGCTTACGTTTTTGTAAGAGAGTTGTAATTGGGACGTATCAAATTTTGGTGTTGTTGCCGAGGGATACGGTTGTCAATTAAGTGTATGTATGTTAATTGACTCTTAGCCAAGTTTTCAAATTTTACTTTTATTTATTGTTTTTGTTACTTCAGGCTATTTATTGTGCATGCCACGAACCTGAAGGTCAGGCGAGCCAGTATTACCTTTTAATCCAAAACCTCAAAGAACTCTGGGAAAAAACATGGCAGACCAACAAAAGGCTACAAGACTGGCTGCTTTGGCTAATGCATAGGTTAATCAATAGAATGCGGACATACCCGGGAGTATGCCTGATGTGGATGATAAGGACTTGAGTGATGATGAGTTTCGTTGATCCTATAAACAAGAGACGTGCTGAAAACGTCGCCGCACCAGCAAATCGAAATCGGCAAGATAGAGGTAGAATGCACCAACAGTCTGCGGTGCAGTTTGGTCTAGATGATAATGATGATTTGGATGGAGCTGGCGCTATAGGAGCAATTATTCCACCACCATTGGCTCCTGGGGTGAAATTTAACATCACGAGCACGATAATCCAACTACTCAACTTGAAAGGGTTATTTGGTGGACTACCGGGGGATGATCCTACTATGTACTTGGTGAACTTCATCAACATTTTCAAGTCATTCGACAATCCTTTAGTGGGACAAAATGCCATTCGTCTAAGGTTATTTCCTTTGTCTCTGTCTGGGGAGGCAACTCTATGGCTGAATGAGCTGGCACCTAATTCTATAACAAACTAGAGGCATCTGAAAGGAGCTTTCCTAGAAAGGTTCTTTCCGCCTTCCAGGATGTTAAAGTTGAAGGATGAGATTAGCAACTTCAAACAACTACCTAATGAGGCTCTTCATGAAACATGGATGAGGTTCAAGAAGAAACTGACGCAATGTCCGAACCACAAGTTGACGGATGAACATTTGATGGAGAATATTTTATAGGGCTTTGAATTCAAATACAAAGCCAACCGTGGACAATGCTACAGGAGGAGCCTTCATGGATCTCAACTTTGCTGATACTACAGAGATGTTGGAGAAAATGACTAAGACAAGTAGAGCTCGGCATACCATGGATTCTAAGATAGCAAGCAACACTTATTCGAGCAGGATGACGGCGGAGCAACGGGAGAGAAGAGGAACATGATCAAGATATGGCTCATATGAAGACATAGATGGATTTTCTCACAAAGCATTTGCTCTCAGAGAAGGTCAAAGCTATAGGGTCGCATAGTAGGGGAATTGAATCTAATTCTGAGGAGGAGGCAAAATATTTGAATAACCAGGGGGTTTCAGGCCAGTGGCCAAGGAAACCAATGTCGGAATTATTATGATAAGGTTGGTTATGGAGATTGTGACCAGGGAAGCTGGAAGAACAAGAATGATAGAAGAGGATTATATGTACCACCGAGAAGCCGTGACAATGCGGTAAATGATTCGAGGAAGATGTTTATAGAGGCCATGATGGCCAGATTGTTGAAAGGGGTAGAGTTAATTGATGCCGAATTTAGGGAAATGAAGAGCGATTTGTCGACCATGAGTCTGTTAGTTGACTCTCACTCCACATATATTAAGCACCTGGAGCAGCAGATGAGCCAATTATCAGCAGCATTCAATCAAAGGAAAAGTGGGACTTTACCGAGCGACTCAGTTGAGAACCCGAACAACGATAGTTCGTGTATGGCGACTACCACTAGGAGTGGTAAGATGCTACCAGGCCCATGTCCGGGAGCACCTTCTCATGGTGATGATGTACAGTTGGAGGATGAGGTGAATAATGAGTCACCAGCTGGGAGATTTAGAGAAGAAGTATGCAGAAGTAGAACAACCATCTAAGACAAAACAGGGTAGTGATGTGGAGTAGAGCAAAGGAAGGAAGGTAGAGGCTGCCCCAACAAGAATTCCAAAGCCTCCACCTCCATTTCCACAAGATTGAAGAAGAAATCAGACGAGGGCAAGTTTAGCAAATTCATGGATATGCTGAAGTAGTTGTCAGTGAATGTGCCATTAGTTGAGGCATTAGAGCAGATGTCAGGATACGCTAAATTCATGAAGGACCTTGTGACGAAGAAAAGACCAATCACTGGATGCAGATCAATCCATGGATGAAGAGGAGATCATGGAAAATTGTGAAATTTCCCTCCAAGCATTGAATGGAATTAGAGGATATAGAACCTTAAGAATACAAGGGTTTACAGAGAAAAAGCCTATCACTATTCTCATTGATTGTAGTTCTACCCACAACTTCATTAATGAAAAGGTTGCTCAAAGAATAGGTTGCCAGTTCCATGACATCAATCCTCAAGATGTATTTGTGGCTGATGGTAGGGTCATTCAATCTATTAAGGGAAGTAAAAATTTCAAGTGGATCATGCAAGGTACCTTGTTCCATGATGACTTTCTGGTGTTGCCAATAGTGATGTTGTGCTGCGCATACAATGGTTATGCAAACTAGGGCACATACATATGGATTTTGGCAAGCTCTTTATGAAGTTTATGTATCAAAGGAAGTCTATAACCTTGCAGGGTACTTGCCCCTCATTTAAGGCATTTAATAAAATCTCTGTAGGCACTGCTCAAATATTCATCATCAAGGTAAGTGTTGTTTGGGTATCAAAGAAAGTGTGCAGAATGAGAAAGATAGTCCAAGAGAGATACAATTCCAGGCACCAAAACAGCTACCTACTTCAAGAGGCCTGTTTGATCACAATATACCTCTTAAGGAAGAAAGTCAACAAGTGAACTCTAGATCATAGAGATATAACTTTATTCAGAAGGATGTGATTGAAAAAATGATCCAAGAGATATTGGATCAAGGTATTATCCAGTATAGCTCTAGCTCTTATGCCTCACTTATAGTGTTAGTAGGTAAGAAAGATGGTTCTTGGAGGCTTTGTGTGGATTATAGAGCCTTGAACAAGGTGACTATTAAGGATAAATTTCCAATACCCCTTATTGAAGAATTGTTGGATGAGCTGGGAGGGTCATAGGTGTACTCTAAAATAGACTTAAGAGCAGGGTATCACCAAATTAGAATGACTACTACTGATGTACAGAAGACTGCATTTAAAACACACTCAAGGCACTATGAATACTTGGTCATGCCATTCGGATTGACAAATGCCCCTTCAAGTTTCCAAAGCCTCATGAATCATGTTTTTAGTAAACATTTAAGGAAATTCATCCTTGTGTTTTTTTATGACATATTAGTGTTTAGCAAGAGTTTGGAAGAGCATGTAGAACATCTGAGGATCACTTTTAATTTATTGGTTCATCATCAGTTATTTGCTAAGGGAAGTGTGTGTGTGTTTGTGGCAAAAAAAGTGGAATACTTAGGTCACTATACCTTAACTGAAGGGGTAGAGGGGTGGCTACAAACCCTAAGAAGGTGGAAGCTGTGCAAACTTTGCCAAAACCTGTTAACCATAAACAATTGAGAGGTTTTGGGGGGTTAGCAGGGTATTATAGGAGATTCATAAAGGGGTATGGAATTATTAGTAAACCCTTGACAGATTTATTAAGGAAAGACAACTTTAAATGGTCTAGCAAGGCCACAAAAGCTTTTGAAAGTCTCAAGAGGATGCTCACTACAGCCCAATTCTGGTGTTACCTGATTTTTCCATCTATTTTGTAATGGAAACAGATGTTTGCAGTATAGGTATTGGTGCAGTGTTAATGCAGAGGGGACAACCAATTGCCTACTTAAGCAAGGGATTATCTCCTAAGCATCAAACTCTATCTGTTAACGATAAGGAGTTATTAGCGTTAGTTATCGCTGTGAACAAGTGGAATCAGTACTTGACTGGTAGTTCTTTTACAGTCAACTGACCAAAAGGCATTGAAATTCTTGCTAAAACAAAAGTTGCAGACTGGATCACAACTCAAGTGGATTACCAAGCTCATGCAATATGATTACACCCTTGAGTACAAGAAGGAAAAGGAGAACAAAGTGGCAGATGCACTATCAAGGTTGCCTATAGCTGAATTGGCTGCACTTAATCTATCAACAATCAAGACTGATTTGCTGAAAATGATTATACAAAGTTGGGACTTAGATGATGAATTACTGAAGAATATTCAGACCTTGAAGGAGGGAAAATCTACAGTTCAGGGATTGTCCTTTATCGATGGTCAGTTAAGGAAAAATGGAAGATTAGTGGTAGGACCAGACATACAGCTAAGACAAGACATTATTAGGCTGTGGCATGCCTCAATAGTGGGAAGGCACTTCGGGACTGAGCCTACATACAGAAGATTGTCTGCTTTGTTCTATTGGAAGGGAATGAGAGAAGATATTTAATAGTACGTTAAGACTTGTGATATTTTTCAAAGGCACAAGTATGATACCATTCCATATCCAGGATTGATACAACCCCTCAAGATTCCTACAACTGCTTGGAGTAGCATTAGCATGGACTTCATAGAGGGATTACCTAACTTAAAGGGTAAAACTGTGATTTGGGTAGTTTTTGATAGACTAACTAAATATTCACACTTTATTGGCTTGTCACATCCATATTCAGCCACTGATATTGCTAAGTCGTTTATGGATAATGTGTATAAATTGCATGGTGTTCCTGCAAATATAGTGAGTGATAGGGACCCAGTGTTTATTAGTAAAATGTGGCAGGAACTTTTATGTTAGGAGTAACCCTGAGCACATCTATTTCTTACCATCCTCAAAGTGATGAGAGGTGGTAAACAGATGCCTTGAAACCTACCACAGGTGTTTTTGCTCTGATTCACAAAGGGATTGGTTTTCTTACTTGACTGCTGCTGAATGGTGGCACAATACCACATTTCACTCATCATTTCAAACTACATCATATGAAGCCTTATATGGGCAACCTTCTCTATTACATCTACCCTATGCAACTGGTGATTCAGGGATGAAAGAGGTGGATAGGAGTTTACTTACTAGAGAATTCAAGTTTCAGCTCCTACAATATCACCTACAAAGGGCTCAACATAGAATGGTCACTCAAGCCAACAAACATAGATCAGATGTGCAATATGATAAAGGGGATTGGGTGTACTTTAAGATTCAACCATATCGACAAATCACTCTCTTAGGCTCTCCTTTTTCCAAGCTATCCGCTTAGTACTATGGCCCTATCAGATTGTGCAAAAAGTAGGGAAGGTAGCTTACAAACTCTCTCTGCCTGGTCAGTTGTTGTTACACCCTACCTTCCATGTTTCTCAACTCAAATTAAGTCACAAAGTGCCTGAAAACATCAACCATCCTCCAGTTGCGGATATTGCAAGCCCCTATTGTCTTCTACTTTTGAAAATACTGGATAGGCGTACGATTCAGAAGGGAAACAAGGCAGTTGCACAAGTGTTAATTCAAAGGGACCAACTTCCAGCTAAACAAGCAACTTGAGAAGACTATCATACTCTCAAGATCAGATTCCCTTCGTTCCTTCCTTGAGGTCAAGGAAATTTTGAACAGGGGAGATCTGATAGAGAAAGAGAATTGCTAGTAGTATAGTAGGCTTAAGAGATGGTACTTCCAAGTGGTTAATTCGGTTAAAGAGAAGAAGCCACGAGTCTTGTTTATTCTATTTAGGTCCCTCCTTATAGTTATCTGAAAGGAAAGGAAGTAGTCCTAGTCTATGAGTTAGTTAGAGGTGTCAGACAAATTAAGGAAAGGACACGTGTCCATGCTTGGTCCCCAATTTATTGTGTTGCTCTCTTTTGCAGAGATCATGAATGAAAAGCTATCTTAATTTTGCCCTAAAATTTCTTCTTTCTTAGCTGCATTTACTTACTTTTTGGCTGATAATTGATCTTAGTATCACCTTTCCTTTTTCTCTTAATATGACTTGTAAGTACATTGCCCGAGAGAAGTGTGTCTATGAATCCTCTTCTACTTTTCCTTTTAAACTTAACTTTAGCTAAAATGGGAGAAATGATTTTCTAGTATTTTATAAACTTTTTTTAGTTTTATATCTTTTTTATAACAGATCTTGATTTTTACACATAAGAGACCCTCATTTTTACACTTGAAGATCTGAAAAGGTCATTTTCTTAATTGCGAATTATAAAAGGGCAAGAAATCTCATTTTTAACAAAAACATTAAAGCTACTAAAAATTTCTTGACAAAATATTGAGGAAATGAGATCTCTTATCCTCTTACAAAACGCATAAAAGAAAATGACATTTTCACTTCTCTTATGCATAAAATAGAACATCTCTTTTGTGCAAAAAGTGAACATCTCTTGTAAAAATGCCATAAAACTAAAAATCTTTTGCAAAGGGTTAGAAAACAAGTTCTCTCCAAAATATTCCAGGACACAAATTGCAGCCTGAGGGCGAAATTGTTTTCTAGCCCTTTGTAATTTTTTTTTTAATTTTATGGCCTTTTGACAAGAGACCTTTGTTTTTATACCTAAGAGATCTCAAAAGCTCATTTTATTCTATTCATTTAGTAAAAGGGCAAGAGATCTCATTTCCTCCAAAAAAAAAAATCCTCTGTGTAGCTATGAAAAGGAAGAAAAATATAGTAGTTAACCTGCTAGCATCAGCGACGGGAGCAATACCAGAGACAGTGCGATTGAACAAAACAGCCAATAAAGACAATCCACCAACGTAAATTGGCAAACTCCGAACCAAATCATCATTATTCGACACCCAATCAGCTATCCATTCCCTCCCTGGCCTCGGCCCTTTATACCTATTTTCTCCCTTCATTCAATTTTTTTTCAAATGAGAAGAAACCCACAAACACATTCATAGAACATCCAATAAATAAAGAGTCAATGGTTAAAAATACACCTAAAGTGTTTCAACTTTTGAAATTTCATATCAGGTGTTTGAGTTTCCTCAACTATCACCATCACGGATTATTTATTAAAATACACCTTAAGTTTTAATTATTTGAGTTTCATACCTGAACTTTTTAGATAAGAAAAATGAATAATGAATGATTTAAATGTGTTTTCATACACAGATGGTGAAAATTGGAGTAGAAAACGCAGACATAGTTAATGGTTATACATTAATGTGAAATAGAGAGTACCTGGGAACTTAGAGAAGCATTAACAGTAAGAGTAACAGTAACAGTGCGAGGAAAAGCAGAGAAACGGGGAGAGCGGACAAGTCGTTGTGGCGGTTGGTTTAACGGAATGAAACCAAGCAGATTTCCCGCTTCCATTTTTCTGTATGATTCCGTGTTTATAAAAACGGATAATAGCTTGCATCCAATCACAAATAATGATTTTATTATAGAAAAGAGATTCTTTCACCCTAAATTATCCGTTCACTTAAAACAAACTTTCATTTAACATGACATTTCAAAGAAAAAAACGTGAATCTGATTTTTTGTACAAAAATGGTTCACTAATATTTATAAAATATACTCTCTTCGTATCATATTAGTTGGCCCTATGGACTTGACACACTCATTAAGAAAATATTAATTAAGGAATTTATTTTACCAAATTAATCTTATTAATTATGCTTTAAAAATATAAATTTAAGTAAATACATTTTGTTTAGTTATTAATGTTAAGGATAGTATTGAAAGAACATAATAAAATTCTCTTGATTTCGTCAAAGGAACAACTAAATTGAAACAAATATTTCTAGTAAGAGAGCCAACTAAAACGAAACGGACGGAATATATAGAAAAAATGAAAAAAAACTCTCCTTTCCTATTTCCCTTCCCCCTCCTTCTAACTCCCACCCCCACCCTAATTTCTCCCCCCCCCCCCTTCAATGGCCAAAACTATCTCCCCCACCCTATTTCCACCTAATTTTTTCTTCTTCAAGTACCAAATTCGTCCTTAACCCCACTCTCACCTCAATTTCTTCTCCTTCAACTATCAAATTCATCACCCTCACCCCAATTTCTCCTCTAACTATCAAATTTGTTACTCCACCCCATCCCTAATTTCTCCCCTTTCAACCTCCTTTTTCCATACTCTCTTTCTATTTATGGGCTTGAAATTAGTTTAAAAGGAATGAAATTAAATTTGAAAAATTAAAAATTATTTTTATGAATTTGAAAAATTAGAATGAAATTGAAATTGAAGTCGTTTTCCGATGAATTTCGTCGTAGATAAAAATGAAGGAGATTGGTTGGATTGTGTTTTTTAGCGAGGTGGAAGGAGATGAGTGGTGGTCAACTAGTTGTTGTTGTTTTTACGGTAAGAGTAGACTGAAATAAAATTTATTGTTGTTTGTGGGCGGTACCTCGTTTGGTTGATTAGCGGACTTTTAGGTATTTAGTCGTTGGTTTGATGTCAGAATTTGGATTGGTGTGACCAGATTTATCAGTTTGAATTTTTGGTAACTGATTTATGATATTTCCCGATGGAGGTTGGGCTTGATCGTTGATTTCAGGTGAGTTTGGGGTGGGAAAAATGGTGGTGTTTGGTCGGTAGCAATGGCGTTTTCCGATAGAACTGTGCTGCGATTTTTATTTTTTGTGGTTCCACTAAATACCCAAAATTGTACAATGGATTAAAAAAAATGATACATTCTCAGTTTTTTTATTTCAACAGTGTATAATAATTTGTGGCATATGATTTTTTTTAAGTTATATATATATATATATTCAAATCATTATCGGACTTTTTAAATTCCCTAGAAATTTATAGATTAATCCATCGTTATTGCTAAACACTGAGAGAATAACCATATACTAGAGGTATAGTAACTTTACAAGATCAAAAGTAAATTACACATTTTTACAAGATCGAAAAATTGGCGGTCATCCGCACAGCTATCCAGATCTATAAAAAACACATTACTTCTACAAGATCGAAAAGCTCGCTGTAATTCGCACGGCTATCAGATCTATAATATTTAAAACACATCTGGAAGAAAATATGAACTTGATATAATTCATCATAATTTACAAACTGTGGAGGAAAATACAATGATCTATGTAACGACTACTTACATGTCTTAAGGAAGAAGTGAGGTTTTCCTTTTGGGAGTCCCCTGAAAGCTAACAGCTACCGCAATGAAGGAATAAAAGACTAATATACACTACACACTAACTTTTTTTAAAAAACAAACTAAGAAACTTTATGAACAAAAACTTTAGAAGACTATTTTTCTCACTCTTGACTTTTCTCTTACTTCTCTCTAGTTATATGTCTTTAAGTCATCCATAATGTGGTATTTATAGATATTTGTGGACTTCAAATCCTAATTCAATGTGATTGATAAAAACTTAGGCAAGTTGAGTGGGCCCCATGGTCACATGACTATGTTTCCACTTTAACTCCCCTCCGTTCATTTGTTTCCCATTTATTCATCTGTTATATCATTGTATACGTCTCTTATTTTGTCTTTTTATAGATATCATCATTGCTTACGTATCCAAATTGTGTAACACTTCTAGAGGTAATGGATTCTGTAAAGGACTATACAACCCCTCTCTATAAAGCTTTAATGATTTAACAAAGGTATTAGATTATGCCTGCGGAAATCTAGGGCCAAATTATTATATTACTCCTACTCTAAGACCAGATATAAAAGCAGTTCCCCAATATAATATTAAAAAAGACACAAAAAAAATTATATTTTGTGATCATTGTTCCTCCATGACTGAAGCTTTTAAAAGACTAAATCACGCCAATGAAATTTTAAGACAAGACAATGAAAATCTTATAAATGAAAAAGGACAAATGTCGGAACATATAAGTATTTTACAAGATCGTATAAAGATTCTTCATTATGAATTATCACAACAGACTCAGAAAATTTTTTAGACTCAAATAATCCCAAAAAGTTCTCCATTTTATTCCAAAATGGAAAGACCTACTGTATCAGGTAAAGATACAGCTAGTCCAGCTCAAACGGTAGCTGGTAAAGACTCATCAAATCCGTTGATAGCTGACACTTTGCTAAAAAGTATAGAGAGAATACTCCCAGCCAATTTCAAGATCACAGGTACCTAGACAACAGACGAAGGAAACTCTTCCAAGACTAAGAAAGGTTTTTTCTTAAGAAAAAAGAAAAATGAAGAAAGAAGTATAGAAAAAATAGTAGTAGATTCAATAAAAAATTGTTAACAGAACAATTGCCCAAAGAAATAGCAATGAATCCAGAACCCCCGAAGCCAAGATCCAGAATTCCAAGAGAAGAAATAAGATCATCCAGAACTGAAACATGACTGAGACTATCAGACGGAGACAATGACGAGTACGATAGAGATTACAATTCGACCATGGATCAATTCGGCCAAGACCCAAATGCAGACGATGATTCAGGAATATTTGGATACGTAAGCAATGACAATATATACAAACAGATAAAATAAGAGACGTATGCAATAATATAATAGATGAATAAATGGAAAATAAATAGACAGGGGGGAATTAAGTGAAAATATAGCCATGTGACTGTGGGGCCCACTCAACTTGCCAAAGTTTTTATCAAGCACATTGAAGTAAGGATTTGAAGTCCACAATTGCCTATAAATACCACCTTATGGATAACTTAAAGACATAGAGCTAGAAAGAAGTAAGAGAAAAATCAAGAGTGAGAAAAATAGTGTTCTAAAGTTTTTGTTCATAAAGTTTTTTAGTTTGTTTTAAAAAAAAAGAGAGTGTGTAGTGTATATTAGTCTTTTATTACTTTATTCCGGTAGCTGTTAGCTCTCAGGGGACTCCCGAAAGGGAAACATCACTTCTTTCTTAAGACATATAAGTAGTCATTACATAGATTATTGTATTTTTCTCCCTAGTTTGTAAATTATGTTGAATTATATCAAGTTCATAATTTTTTCCAGATGTGTTTTAAATATTATAGACATGTGGATTACCGCCAACATTCCAATTTGGTAGAAGTAATGCATTTTTTATAGATCTAGATAGCCGTGCGGATTACCGCCAGTTTTTTGATCTTGTAAAAATGTGTAATTTACTTTTGATCTTGTAAAGTTATTGTACCCCTAGTATATGGTTATTCTTTTAGTGTTTAGCAATACGATGGATTAATTTGTAAATTCCTAGGGAAAAAAAGTCTGATAACGATTGAAAAGGACTGTTGTGTCATCCCGGGGTGTGTTTAAAGAAGTCATTGCTAAATACCTAAAACTGAAGAGAAAGAGATGAACAGGGTGTAAATAAAAAAAATCAAAATATCAAAAAATACAAAAAATAATTATTTATTTTGTTGGGAGAAAATATACTTTGATCTTTATAACTTGTCCACTTATGCTAGACTAAGGACAACGAAGGAGGGAGTACTGAGTAGGATTTACACCATATTATAAAACATCCACTTTAACTTTACTTTATTTCTCATACCTGCTTATCTACTTTAATTATTTTTTTTGTTCCGATTTTGTTTACTCCTTTTTTGTCTATTCTTTTTTTGTTATTGGTATTTCTGTGTATTATTATCTGTTTATTATATTTCTGTATATTATTATCTGTTTATTATTGGCCTCAACAATCCATGCAAATGTACGAGACCCTAATACCTATACAGACTATATACCAAAAGAAAAGGTAAGTTTTATACTTGTGAAAAGTTCTACCAACCATCACATACACTCTATGAAATACTAGTTAGAGATTTAAACATAAAAGCAGACTTTGTCTGAGAATTAGATTTTATGATGCAAAATAATGGCGGATGTTTTGTTACCAAAAATTGGGTATTATTCGCTAGCAATATCACTCACTCACCAGTACAGACACAACCCCTGCTAACTAAATATCGTTTTCTTAAAGATAAGACAGAAGAAAGAATTGAAAGTTCAAATGATTAAATAAAATTGAAAAAAACTCAAGAATGTGATAAAGGAGAAAATTGTACTTGTAATGATAAGGTAACAGTGTAGGAGGAATTACAAGAGCAATTAACAGTTGAAGAAATAGAAAAAGATTACACATTAATAGAACTAGATACAAACTTATACAATTTTAATAAAGGTATACAACAGAAAGGGGCAATCAAAGATCAAAAAGACCTAGATAAAATAATACACATCCTAGACAAACTAGAGATAATTGGAGAAAAACTCTTGCAACATTGGGACTCCAATCAAATTACTTGCAAATTAGAAATAATTAATCCAGAATATACTATAAAAATAACATCTATAGAGGCTACTAATGAAGACCTTAAAGACTTTCAAATACAAATAAAAGAGCTACTAGAATTAGAATAATTAGAAGATCTAAATCAGGACATAGATCAGCAGCTTTCATAGTAAGAAATCATAGTGAAATAGTAAGAGGCAAAGCTAGAATGGTAATAAATTACAAAAGACTAAATGATAATACTGTAATGGATGGGTATAAGTTACCAGACAAAATAGAATTAATAAATAGAATACAAGAAAGAAAAATATTTAGTAAACTTGATTGTAAATCCAGAAAAATATTTAGTAAACTTGATTTTAAATCCGGATATTAGCAGATTAAGATGCATGAAGAGAGTATAGAATGGACAGCCTTTACATGTCTAGAAGGACATTTTGAGTGGCTGCTTATGCCGTTCGGACTAAAGACAACTCCTCTAATTTTCCAAAGAAAAATGAATAGTATTTTTGGAGACTATAAAGATTTTGTATTGGTTTATGTAGATGATATTCTAGTCTTTAGTAATAATATGAGAGAACATTTAGGACATTTACAATAAATTTTTAAATTATTTGTAGATAATAAAATAATAATAATAATAATAAGTAGAAAGAAAATGGAATTATATAAAAATAGTATTAATTTTTTAGGAGTAGTTATTGGAGATGGACGAATAAAACTACAACTGCACATAGCTAAAAAGTCTTAGAAATGCCAGATAGATTAGACAAGACCAAAGATTTACAAAAAAATTTAGGATTACTAAACTATGCTAGAGCTTTTATTAAAGACTTAGAAAAAGTAGCAGGGCCGTTATATTCTAAAACAGGATCAACAGGCCAAAAAATCTTTAATACTAAAGACATAAAATTAGTCCAACAACTCAAGCTCATGATACAGGATATCCCAGACTTAACATTACCATTAGAAACAGACTATTTAATAGTAGAGACAGATGAAATCCTTCAAGGATGGGGAGCAATATTAAAGGCAAAACCCAATAAATACAGCGAGAAGAAAGAAGAAAAAAATTATACTTATGCAAGTGGGAAATATAAAGAAAAAGGCAATTTAAATAGCATAAACGCAGAAACTCTAGAAGTAATTCACGGTTTAAATACTTTTAAACTCTATATATTAAATAAGCCTGAAATATTAGTAAGAATTGACTGCGAGGCTATAGTAAAATTCTATCAAAAAATAAAAGAGAAAAATAGTAGTAAAAGAAGGTGGTTAAATTTCCTTCATGCCACTTCCATTAACAACATTGTTTTAGAACATATTAAAGGAAAAGATAATAACCTAGCAGATTAACTAAGTGGACTAATAAATGAAGACAACTAACAATTTTTGTTTCAGCATGTATACAGGCAAAGACAAAGGAAAGGCAGAAGCCTCATCCTCTCAAAACTACTTAAAAAAACTACTAAGAAACACTCATTATAGGCCACTAATAATGTTGGAACATCCAAAATTGGAAAGACTGATTTTTGAACCTCACAATCTCATCAGTTATGAGCCATCCAATTAAACTTAGATCAGATGTAAGGGTAGACAAACCACAGATCTACCTGATCGATAATTTATGGATTTCTTACAACAAGACACCTAGAGATCCTAGATATTTTATTTCAGTTCTAAATGCTTTAAGCTATTATTTACTGAGAAAAACAACACTAACAGATTTAAATTTTATGTTGTTCTTAGGGGAAAGACACAGGGAGTATTTCAGACATGGATAGAGGTAATTGATTCTGTAAAGTACTATACAACCCCTCTCTATAATGGCTTTAATTATTTAACAGAGGCATTAGATTATGCCCGCGAAAATCTAGGGCTAAATTAGTATATTACTCCATCTCTAAGACTAGATATAAAAGCAGTTCCCCAATATAATATTAAAAAAGGCACAGACAAAATTATATTTTGTGATCATTGTTCCTCCATGACTGAAGTTTTTAAAAGACTAAATCACACCAATGAAAGTTTTAGACAACATAATGAAAACCTTATAAATCAAAAAGAACAAATGTCAGAACATATAAGTATTTTACAAGATCGTATAAAGATTCTTCATTACGAATTATCACAACTGACTTAGAAAATTTTTTAGACTCAAATAATTCCAAATTTTTTTCCATTTTATTCAAAAATGGAAGGACCTAATGTATCGGGTAAAGATACAGCTAGTCCAACTCAAACGGTAGCTGGTAAAGACTCCTCAAATTTATTAACGGGTGTGCATTCCCCAATGAATATAGAAAGACATACTATATTGGGTAATGATACAGCTAGTCTAGCTGAAACGATAGCTAGTATATACTGACATGGTATCATTAGGGTTCGCTTCAGTCTATAATAACACTATCACAGTATATATATACTATCATGATATCATTAATGTTTTTTCCATCATTCAGTCCTTTAATGTGACACTTCTCATTATACCATCATTTTATTTCTATTTACTGGCATAGTATCATAGAGGACTACTTTAGAGATTCAATGAGACTTTTTTAGTATACCATTATCGTATATCTATATATTGACATGTTATTATTAAGAATTGCTTCAGTCTTTCATTTAGACACTTATTATTCTCCCATGATACCATCACATGATATCTATATATTAGCATGGTATCATCATCCTAAGATGCTCCTCGGTCCCCCATGATACCATCATAATAAATCTATACTAGCATGACAATATATAAGACTGCTTCAATCCTTTAATAAGACACTAATCAGTATACCATCACAGTATACTAGCATTGTTTCATCCTTCAATGATACACTCTTTAATCTTTTATAATATCATTGTAGTATATCGATACTTTGTGATGGTATCATGAAGGACTGCTTCAATTTTTCAATGAGACACTCCTCGGTAAACTATCATAGTATATCTGTCTATTGACATGGTATAATATCTCAATGAGGCACTTCTCAATCTTTCATGATACTATCATATTGTATTTATATACTGGTATGGTATCATCCTCCAATGGGATACTCTTCAATCCTTCATGATACCACTATATTATAATAAAATATTGTGATGGTATCATGAAGGACTACTTCAACCTTTAATGAGACCTTCATAATACCATTATAGTATATCTATATACTATCATGGTATCGTAGAGGTTTACTTCAGTCTTTCAGCGAGACCTCCATGATACCATCACAATATATCTATATATTGTCATATTATTATTCATGAGCTTTGTTTCATTCGTTTCGTGAGACCTCTATGATGCCATCATAATACAACTATACATTTTCATGGTATCACTGGCGTTTGATTTAATCTTTAATGATACCAACACAATATATTTATATACCGTTGATATCATTGAGATTTGTTTTAGTCTTCAATAATGCCATACATAGTATATGAACATATTGTGATGATATCATAGAGGATTGGTTCAATCCTTCAATGAGACATTTCTTAGTCATTCTTAATTATTTATTATTATAATTTATTTATTATTTTTTAAATATTTTTATTATTCTAAAAAAATAGTTACATAATATCTTTATCTTTGTATTTTATTTTACATTTAAAAAGAAATGATAAAAGAAAGATAATCTAATAAAAAACAAAATATATATTTTCATTAATTTAGATTTTATTAAATAAATTAGTAGATTTAATATTTTTCTTAATTACTTCTTGTTGTAGTATAATTATTTATTTTTTTTTATTTTTTTTTAGTCAAAAAATAATTAGCTAATATATTTTTAAATAAAAGAAAAACCAAGTAAAACAAAAAGAAAAGAAAAGTACAAAATATAGTAGAGTAAATTAAAAATGAAAAAGAAAGGGAAATCTATATATAATAAAAAGGGTGATGCGATACCTCTCTATGGCCTCCATTCATATTTTTACTTTTTCTCCTTTTTTTGATTCTTTTTTAATTTTTTTAATTATTTTATTTTTAAAAAAGTCATTTCCATAGCTCACACATCTACATCTTCATAAATTATAATCTTAATTAATAGTAATATTATTTATAACTCTCATACCTTTCATATTTATAACCCCTATTCATAATTCTCATACTTTTCATGCTCATAACCCCTATTATTGCATTAAAAATTACTCATGGTATGTCAATATAGGAGCCTTAAGAAACAAAAAAGGAGAAATTATCACGATTCAATATCTTTCAAGGAACTTTTCTTTCCTTATAATGAGCAAGTCTTATTGGTGTAACATAAAAAATTGGGATCCATTAAGAGATTCATGTATGCTTAGTCTATAATTTTAGTATTACTTTGGGGGTACTAGAAGGCTTTGTTGGAGTAACTTTATTCTAGGCTATGTTGGAGTAACTTTCTTTAACTATTTGTAGTTTATAATCATTAGATTCTTTGTAGTCTTGGTATTTTTTCTTGTTCTAATCTTATTAGAATTATTGTTGTAGATACTTTTATTGCAGACGATGATGAAGATTAACACTATAGATTGTATTTCTTGTCCTGAATTCATTATGTCTATGTGACATACCATATAATAGTTATGTTTATGAGATAAGACAATTAAAAGAATCGTACTCGAAATACAATTTAAATTGCAACACCATTTTAGTATATTTTGATCATTAATTTATAAAATTACAAGTTTCTTTCCAACAACTTTTTTCCCCCATTTCATGCTATCGATTTTTTTCTCTTTTTGTCTTAAGACCAAACCAACATACAAATATAGTAGATTATTGAGATGATAATGCTCTAATTATTTCTATTTAAATTTTTTTATTTATATGTATGAGACATTTCTTCCTTACGAATTGATCCCTACTCGGATACTCCTGTAAGCCTTCCTCTTCAATTTATAATTATAGCATTTTCTAAAAGTTTTATTTGTTTACTTAACTATTCTTGTATTTTTTATTATGTTTTTTGTCGATGAAGTTCACTTTTTGTGTGTCAAGATTGTTTTCCAAATTAGAAGCAGGGGAAGGAAGTCAATGTATACATGTGTGTTGCTTAAGGAAGTATGTATTTATCTTTGTGTAATCATGTGAATTAACTTAATAAACCTAGTGATAAAATAAGAGACTATAAAGTTAGTTTGTAATTTTGTACTATATTTCAATTCATAAGAAAATGTTTATTGTTATATAAAAATTCATAATAAAATGTAATAAAAAAGGTAGTTCGATGTATAAGCTTTTGCTATGTGGAGGGAAGGAAAGGGTGGTCCGAGAAAAGGTCACAAGAGTCTATTATACACAGTCTTACCTTGTTATGTAAAATTAATGCATGCAACATTAGTTTGTAATTTTCATATATACTATATTTCAATTCATAAGAAATTATTTATTGCTATGTAAAATTACCGTTGTCCTCAAGTTTTTACATTTTTATAGATTATTATTGTACTCTATTGTTCAGATCCTTTTGAATATATATATAAAGTTATTTGCCTCTTTTTATTTGTCTTCTTTCTCAAAAAATAAATCTTAATTCTTCTCTAGACCTTTAAAATTTGAATTTGTTGAAATAAGTTTTTTTTTTTTTTAATTTGGTACTAACTTTGAAAATGATTGAAAAATTTAACAACTTTTTTTTGTCATATTAGATTTTTTTTTAAAAACCGCGCAAAGCATGAACTGATTCACTTATTGGACATAAGCTAGAAAACTTATCACTTACAAATAGAAAAGAACAGCGCTGACCATATTTGATGGTCTATTTAAGACCTAAATGCATATGCTTGCTTAGGGGTATTTGGAGTACTTATTGCCGATTGAATAGCTTGGAAATGGTGGGGTATTACTACTATATAGAAATATGATCAAAGGAACAATCAAGGGCATTTTGGGTATTTTATAAATATTTTTTTATCTATAAATTAAATCAAAGGTAATTAGAGTATTCCGTAGCTATTTGTACAATTGTCCAAAATATCTTTGATGTTTTCACTTTTCTCTACCACATGATAAAATGATATCCACCCATGTGTATAACATTACCACCACATATGCAATAGAAGACATTTCTAGACTTGAATAAATAAGAGAATCCTCTCAATTATATTTAGATATTTGTTCAATCCTCATCAGTAAGCCTCATAGGTAAGTTTTTCTACTTTATTATTTTCTTCATTGTCGGTTTTCAATCTTTTTTTTCTAGACATTCTTTTTTTTTTGTCGTTACAAGTTGGAAAGCGGGATTCTTGAATATCTTTTTTTGACTTATTCTTCTGATTTTTGTGTGTTGTTAGAAGGCTGAATGATTATTGAATACCCATTTATGTTTTTTTTGTCTTATTTTTGTGTTGTTACAAGTTGAAATGTGGAATTCTTGAATACCTCTTTTCCTCTCTTTATTCTTCTGATTTTTGTGTTGTTAGAAGGTAGAATATGAGATTCTTGAATACCCCTTTTATGTCTTTTTTTGGACTTATTTTTATGATTTATGTATGTTTTAAGATGTTAGAACATGGGATTCTTAAATACCTCTTTTATTTTTTTTTAACTTTTTGGGTGTTGTTAGATGTTAGAACATGGAATTCTTGAATACCTTGTTTCCCCCCCCCCCCCCCCCCCCCCCTTTTTTTGATGATTTTTGTGTGTTGTTAGAAGGTAGAATATGGGATTTTTGAATACCCCTTTTTTTTGTGCTTACTTTGTGATTTTTGTGTGTTGTTAGATGTTAGAAGATGAGATTCTTGAATACCTTTTCTGTGTTTTTTTACTTATTTTTTTCTTTTTGTGTGTTGTTAGATATTAGAACATGAGATTCTTAAAGACCCCTTTATTTTTTTATTTTTTTTTGGTCTTATTTTTTAAATTTTATTTTGTTGCTAGAAGGTATAGTATGGGATTCTTGAATACCCCTTTTATGTTTGTTTTTCTCCTAATTTTTGTGATTTTTAAGTCTATTTAGATTTAAGAACATGGGATTATTTAATATCCTTTTTGTGTTTTATGCTTAGTTTTGTACTTTTTGTGTGTTGTAAGATGTTAGAACATGAAATTCTTGAATACCCCTTTAATTAATTTTTTTACTACTATATAGAAATATGATCAAAGGAACGACCAAGGGCATTTTGGGTATTTCATAAATATTTTCTTGTCTATAAATTAAATCAAGGGTAATTAGAGTATTCCATAACTATTTATGCAATTGTCAAAAATATCTTTGATATTTTCACTTTTCTCTACCACATGATAAAATAATATCCACCCATGTGTCTAGCATTACCACCACATATGCAATAGAAGACATTTCTAGACTTGAATAAATAAGAGCATACCCTCAATTATATTCAGATGTTTGTTCAATCCTCATCAGTAAGCCTTATAGGTAAGTTTTTCTACTTTATTATTTTCTTCATAGTCAGTTTTCAATTTTTTTTTCCTAGACATTCTTTTTTGTGTTGTTACAAGTTGAAAAGTGGGATTCTTGAATACCTTTTTTTGACTTATTCTTCTGATTTTTGTGTGTTGTTAGAAGGCAGAATATGAGATTCTTGAATATCCATTTATATTTTTTGACTTATTTTTGTGTTGTTACAAGTTGAAATGTGGGATTCTTGAATACTTTTTTTTCCCTCTTTATTCTTCTAATTTTTGTGTGTCGTTAGAAGGTAGATGTAACACCCTAGCTTAGGATAAGGACTCCCACACCGAAAAAATATAGGAGGGATGTTGGGTATATAAGTAAGCAAGCCTTACTACCTAGTGACGCATTTTAAAGCCGTGCAGGCCTAGGCCCAAAATGAACAATATAACTAGTGGGTTGGGGAGTTAGAGGGGTCTCTCGGGCCTTGATGGTTCAGGATGCCTGTCGCGGCCAAGGCTCCAGCTCGAGTTGTGACAGAATGGTATCAGAGCCACTCTTGTGTCAGCCTTATCGATGTCGGTCAGAGTTCAAACTAAGTTTAGGCAAATCCCGATAAGATGGGGCAAACCTGAGTCTTGAGTCTAGGCAAATCCCATTTGGTGGGGAAAATCTCATCGAGTACGCTGAGTCAATAAGGGAGGTGTATGTAACACCCCAACTCAGGATAAGGATTCCCACATTGGCAAATCATAGAAGGAATGCTGCGTATATAAGTAAGCAATCCTTACTCCCTAGTGACGCGTTTAAAAACGTGAGGGCCTGGGCCCAAAATGGATAATATCACTAGTAGGTTGGGACGTTACAGGGGTCTCTCGATCCTTTGTGGTTTAGGATGTCCATCGCGTCCAGGGCCCCAGCTCGGGTCGTGATAGAATTAAACCTCAGCGAGGATGCTGAGTCCATAAGGAGGAGTGTATGTAACACCCCATCTTAGGATAAAGAGTCCCACATCGGCAAAACACAAGAGGGATGCAGGGTATATAAGTAAGTAATCCTTACTCTCTAGTGACGCATTTTAAAGCCGTGTCGGCCTGGGCCTAAAGTGGACAATATCACTAGTGGGTTGGGATATAACAGGGGTCTCTCGAGCCTTTGCAGTTCGGGATGCCTGTCGCGGCCAGGGCCCCGACTCGGGTCGTGACAGTAGAATATGAAATTCTTGAATACACTTTTTATGTTTTTTTCTGGCTTATTTCTGTGATTTATGTGTTCTTTAAGATGTTAGAATATGAGATTCTTGAATACCTCTTTTTTTTTCTTATTTTCTTAGGTTTTTGGGTGTTGTTATATGTTAGAACATAGAATTCTTGAATACCCTTTTTTTCTACTTATTTTGGTGATTTTTGTGTTTTGTTAGAAGGTAGATGTAACACCACAATTTTTTGAACCGGAATGCTACACGGTGCTCATGACCCTGAAGGACCACAAGCTAACCCATAACTGATATTTGTACCTATATACTGCATAATATACATAAAATGCGGAAACATGAACATGAAAGGCCATAAGGTTCGAACTGAATAAATGTCTGATAACAAAAGTCTAAAAAAGGTATAACAATACCAAAATAAGTCATAAATACTGAAAATAATGAGATCCGAATATATAATCTGACATATAGTCTGAAAGCCTCTAATTGAACTGATTAATGATTTGAAGGAACATGTCTCCAACTAACTCCATCTAGCAACTGAATAGTAAATGTAGCAATAATCATATCGTCCTCGAATGAGAAGGACTCACTGCAAACTTTGAACACTGGAATACTACTGCTGATTTGGAGCTCGTGCCTCTGAACCTATGGCGTAACATAAGAGAAAGCACCATAGTGCAAATGCATCAGTACATCTAAATGTACTCAGTATACGAGTGAGGTTGGCTAAATGCAAAGGGTTATATGAATGAACAATGCTAACTAGTATGAACGTGAGAATACATATATGCATAAACAACTATAACTGAACTCGTGATGATGCTGACTACTGAGTCTGAATGTTGATGACATGACTTTACTATTACTGAGGTACTGAATAGATTATTGACTATTTCTGACCGTTCAAATTATGAAAAACTAATTTGAATGACTGTATCTAACAGTCCTGAAACTGAATACTGGTAACGTGAGCTATGACAACTAATATAGCTGATATAACTGTAATGATCGAACTAATCGATATAACCGCTATTGAGCAACTGTATATGATAGTCTTAAGTTTTGATGGAACTATCTGAGTTCCGTTCTAGTTGGAGTAACTAAATCTGAGATCAGTCCTATCTAGCGGGTGATCATGAGTATACTGATAATAAGGATGATTTGACTTAGTCTGAGATCAGTCCTATCTAGTGGGTGATCTTTAAATCTAATCATCCTGATACTAATTAATCATAGTTGAGATCAGTCCTAGCTAATGGGTCATATTGAAGTCTATTTACAATGATAAGCATTGACTGTATCTAACAGTACTGAATCTATACTACTAAGCTGAGTTGACTGTGTCTGAAAGCCTTGCTTCTGTAACTGAAACTGTAGGATGTATTCATCTAACCGATATGCCCCAAGCTAAGCTGAATGGGGTCTAATCTCTGCCCTGACTAGAAGGGTGTCAGTACCGCACCACCATTAAAGACATCTGCTGTGGAGTCATTCCTAATCTAGCGGATGACTCTTGGGATCAGTCCTATACATATAAATGTGCTAATGGGTAACCCCTGGGTATGTCAGTCCTATCTAATGGGTGACATCTCATACCTATGCTAGCAACATAGTTCTGGAACTTAGGGATTGTTTCTAGGGATTTCAGTCCAATTCTAGCGGGTGAGCCCCCATCCCTAGGTTTGCTCGGTGCTGAATCCTACTCCCATCTAAAAGACACTGAACTGAATAACTGGGCTAAACTAAATAACTTAACTGAACTGATTTTCTGAACTGATATTGATTAACTGAACTGATACTAGTGGTATTATTTAGCGGAGCTAAAACTAAGTTTACTGGATTCTGATGACGGACGAAATATAATGAGTTCTGAGGACTGATTAACAGTACTAAAGTTATGGAGATTTACTGTGATTACTGAGGTTACTGAGCACTGAGATTACTGAGAATACTGAACTACTGAGATTATTGAGTTTTCCTGAGTCACATGACTGACTGATTTCTATAGATCATAGCTTGACTGAGAGTATCGTGAAAACATAACATGGCTCTAGGCACACAACTATATTTTTTGGGTACGAATACCCCCAGGACTTGATAGAGGGAAACTGACACATACGACATGACTTGTTCACAAAATTGGAGTCCACAATTCATAATATCATCAGTAAGGGATTTCATACTAATCATGGTTCTCAGCACCTTATACATGGAAATGGGAATTCATACGACATGTAATTACTTGCATAGCTTCAATATCATTCTCGTTCCATACCACAACCATGACACATAACAACAACGTGGAGTTACTGTGAAATCATAAAGCATAGAGCATGGAATTCATATCAAATTATAACAGTTAACATTAGCTTGTCATTAAAATACTATTGAGTCATGGAAACTTGGTTTATCACATACTAAGAATTTTATCAAACACCTTGCATGAACTCTTTAAGGCATAGGTGTATTCACAAACTTTCACCACTTTAATCCACCCGAATTCATAGGTTCCAACTATATGATCATAATTTTTCTGGAAGTTCATCAAATTCCCACTCTATAACACAAACCACTAGTAACAACATGAATACAACCATATCACCACAAAATATTCATGATTTTGCTATCAAAGATTGATTCTTTAACTCCATGAATGAAAGGAATCCATGGATAAACACTACGCATACCTTAATGGCGATGAAATTGTTGAAAGATTGGACCTTTAAGCTTGATTATGCAACCCTAGTAGTTTTTCTCCTTCTTGTGCTCTTGTATAATGAACTTAAGATGTTAATAGGTTTTTAATATGATTAGAAGCTATAAATTTTGTGAGGTTAAGTATTGGTACATGTAAGAAGTGTTAATAGACTTAATTATCCTCAAAATAACTCAAAAACTAAGTGTTTTTCGTGGCTGAAATCATAAGTGTGCGTTGCACACCTCATCGCACATGCTAAGGTGTGCGTCGTACATCCTATCACATAAGCTAAGGTATGCGTTGCACATGCTATCGCACACTTGAGATGGAACTCTTGCTTGTTTTAAACTTGGTAAAGGATTTCTACATGGATTAAATGGTTTAGAAAGGTAAATGGCTAAATGGTTATACTTGTGGGGTAAGAATTCCCCCAAGTGGATTTAATATGGTAATTGGAAGTTCACCTAAGGTCCCTTATACCTACGTGTGGTTAGCTATGGATACTACTTGCAAGTATGGTTAGTATGATGATACCACCACTAAATGACCTTGGTTAATAAATGGTAAATGGATTGTTTGGAATGGTTTTTAGTTGGACATTAAAGAGGGAGATGTAGATAAACTGTGGAAGGTGGAGGTCCCGGGGGGACCAAAATTGATAACTCATATTTGTCGATATGAGGTTGGTCTTGGTAGATCATGCATAATGTAACACCTCATATTGGGGGATGTAATAGTCATCCCAATGGGATACTTTTCTGTTCATGCGGAAACACGCACTGGGCCCTTTTAGCAGGGGGAGGTGGACCCATATTGCCTGCGGGTGCTTTAGGATGGCAAAGCTACACAACCTAGGTAATGGCTTAAATGCATGCTAAACCCGGTTCCTTTTCCTAGCACTTATATATGTATGATTTATGCATCATAGATTGTTTTACTTGGTTTTATAAATAACATTATTTTATCCTTATCCTGAGTTCATGCTAGCGATCACTCGCTAACCCATCTACTAGCGGCTGTGTACCCATGCTATACTGGAATCGACCATTCTACTCCTCCTGTGTAGCACGTGGATTTAGTATCAGTATTTGAATTAAAGTGGTGAGCTTCTTTCCTTTTGGAAGGCTCTATTTCATGTTATGGTTATCTTTGGAAATTTTTATTTTATTATGGATATTGGTTTTAGCCATGGTTGGAGCATGTCCCAACCAGATATTCTTACTCTTTTGGATAAAGGCTTTGTGGTACTTCAGGGGGTTGGTATGGGCGAGATCGGTATTAGTGTCAGCTTGGCATTAGAATAAGTTGAGAGGCTAGCATTATCGGACATGATTTCTCACAGTTCCATTATGTTACATTTTGAGATTAATTATCATATTATGTTTTGGTATTTCCTTTGGTTATGACCTGGTTTATGGTTTTTGGTTTGGTATCATATGGCTGGATGGTTGATTTGGTACAGTTAGACTCAATTGGGTCGGTCACGATTGTGACCTTATCCTAGAGTCTTCATATGATCATTTATGCTATATTATCATATGCCTAAAATTTATCCCATCTAAGGCTGGATATAGGTGGTTGAATTGGATAACAGGGAGTGGTCCCCGATCCTAGTTGGACTTGGTATGTCCATTACGTCTAGGCCTTGATTCGGGTTATGACAAGTTGGTATCATAGCTTTAGTTTCATGGTCAACTAGGATGTCCACAAACCCATATTTAGTAGAGTCTCTTTTAGGGGATGGTATTGCGCCACACTCATAAGAGAGCAACTGTAAGACATTTAAGAATGTTTCACTTTCTTGGTATTATATTTTTAAGCGTGGAGTCTAAGGTGTGGAAAACTTCTCTAATTCTTGTTAGTTTGTCTTTCAGATCATGCCTAGTAGATCTGGGAAATAACAAAATTCTTCTTCTATTTTGGGGATGATGCTGAAGGGATACATCCTATGATGGGGGTACATTTTTGATCTTAGGGTCCTATTCTGGATGGTACTCGGGTTCCTCCTAATCCTACCAATTCTCCCCAGGTCCCTCAGGGCAATGTGATGAATGTAGAATTCCATCAATCTATTTATGTTTTTGCTTAGTTGGTTGCTTCTCAGGCTGAGCAGGATGCATCTGGTGGGTTATTTACTGAGGATACAAGGGTTGGCCTATTTATAAAGATGGGTCCTCCTACTTTTACTAGAGTGAAGGTAGATGAGGATCCCTGGGGCTTCTTAAATAGAATATAAAAAATATTTGGGGTGATGGAGGATCTCAATGTGGAGGGGGTAAACTTTGCAGCTTATCAACTCAAAGATATTGCTTATTAGTGGTATGAAGAGTGGAAAAGAAATAAGGGTGATATTGAAGAATCTGAATTATGGGAGGCCTTCTCTAATACCTTCTTGGATTATTTCTTTCATCAAGAGATAAGGGAAGCTAAGATGGAGGAGTTTGTGAATCTTAAGCAAGAGAGAATGTCTGTTAAGAAATATGCCTTAAAGTTCCATAAGCTATTGAGGTATGCTTCTGACTTAGTGTCTGACATGAGAATGAGAATAAGGAATTTCACTTCTGGGTTGAATAAAGATTTAATCTTGGAGAGTAATACTGCTTTGCTCATTAAGGATATGGATATTTCTTGTTTGACTATTCATATGTAGTAAGCGAATAATGAGAAGAGGAGGTAGGTGGTGTTTAGGGATAGGCAAGGAAAGAAAAGAAAATTTTTTTATCAGGGAGGTATGCAGTCCCAGGGTGGTTGGGATGGCGATAAGTCATAGAAAAAAAGTGGGGGAGCTCGGGTTCCTTCTATACTGCTAGTGCCTTTTACCCAAATTGGTTTATCAAGCTATATGGAAGGTAAAGGTGATTCAGGATAGGCTTAAGGCTGCCCAGAGTCACCAAAAATCTTATGCATATATTAGGCGTAGAGACTTAGAGTTCGAGGTTGGGGAAAAGGTATTCCTAAAGGTATCTCCCATGAAGGGAGTAGTGTGGTTTCACAAGAAAAGGAAGATCAGTCCCTGATTTATTGGTCCTTATGTGATTTTACGGAGAGTTGGTAATGTTGCTTATGAATTAGAGTTGTCTGCTACTTTTGGTTTGGTTCATCCAGTCATTCATGTTTCCATGTTGAGGAAGTGTATTGATGATACTTCTCGATTATTCTATTAGAGGGATTGGGTATTTCAGATTGTCTATCTTATGAAGAGGTCCCTATTGAGATATTAGATAGGCAGGTTCGTTAGTCGCAGACCAAGGATGTAGCTTTGGTTAAGGTTCTATGGTAGGACCATAATGTAGAAGAAGCTACTTGGGAAGTAGAGGAGGACATAAAGTCAAAATATCCACTCTTGTTTTATTACCTCGAGATTCATGCAGAAGGTATATGTTCTTGAACACATCTTTATTTTTTGAGTTTGTTAAAGGAAAGATTAATATCTTTGTCTCTTTGTTTTCAATCTTTGATGAAGATTAGGAATATGTTTGATAATTCAAATAAATCTATATGTGGTTACCCCTACCTTTTCCGTCATTCGGGGACGAGTGTTCCTAGTGGGGGAGAATGTTACATCCTGGGTTTTGGCCCTTAGAATTTTTCCTGGATTCTGTTCTTCGGGCTCAATACGACTCTAAAGTATGAGCCGTATATTGGGGTATGAGTGGTATGGTCCTATCATATGCTGACCAATGTTGGTTGGTGGGATGGATGGGTTACTAGAATGGATACGACCTGGGGAGGGTAAGAGTCGTATGGTTGGGTACAAGTCGTATCTAGTACTCGTATAGGGGACAATGTTCAATCCTTTTGGTATTATATTCTACCAGGGATACAAATAGAAGGTAAGGATCGTATGCTTTGGATATGACTTGGTTGGATGAGTCGTATGCTGGACAATGTTGGGTTCAGGGGTTGGGGTAGGATATGAGTGATGGGTACCACTCGTATCTGAAAGGTACGATTCATATGGGTTAGTTGTATCCCTGTGATGGGATTTTTATGCAACTTAAGTAGGAGTAATATGGACATTTCCCTACTTACCCTAATAGGATCCCACGACTTCTAGCCTATTTGGGAGGCTATTTACTTTATTGTTTCTCTCTTTAAGACCTAAAACTACCCCTAAACAATCTAAAATCCTATCAAAAGCTTTGGGGCAAGAAAGCTAGAGTTTTATCTTGAGGACTAATTTGGAGCTTGCTTTGGCGATTTCTTTCCATCAATTCTTCGGTATAAGGCATGTTCTTTTCCCTCATTGCTAGTTTCAACTAAAGACATGATTTTACTACTGTTTTTCATGATTTTATTATTGAATGCTTTTGGGTTTTTAAATATGATTTGGGGGGGGTTATATTTATGAATGGTTGGTGTTGACACCTAATTTTTTTTCTCCACGACTAAATTTAATCCTGGGTTTCTTTAATTTTATATAAAAGTAAAATATTTATTTCATCTGGATATATGCGCTCTAAAATATTTATTTAGGTTGATTTTGTCATTTAAGTGACGATTATACGTTTCGTATTCACATATACGAGATTGTATAAATTTTGTTACTTGAATGAATATTTCTATCAAAATCTGAGCTTTTACGGAGATAAACTTAAAAATTAATTTGAACGGATAAAGTCTAGATTTAAATATAATTTACTTTAAAAAATAATTTATTTGGATAAATATGTGTTTGATTTTATTAAATATAGAAGCTCAGGATTAAAGGAAGTATTAATTCATTTCAAATTTCAATTTAATTTAACCAATCTATAGATTTGGCCATAATTGATATCAAATTGGCCATAATTGCAATGCAATCCACCAATTGATTTTTAATTTGGTCAAAATTAAATAAAATTGGCTAAATTTTAAATCTAATTGGGGCTATATTTTAAATAACCCAAAAATTTTCAAAAACTCTCATAACTTCTATCCAATTCCCAACAAAATAATTTTAAATTTGTACTAGATTGTACAATTCTCCCTCAACTTTGTCCCTTTTTCAATTTTGAATTTCAAAAATTATACTAGATTGTTAACTTTGTTCTTTTTTCGATTTTAAAATTTAAAAATGGTACTACATTGTACAATTTCCCCTCAACCTTGTCCTTTTGTTCAAATTCAAAACTTTGAAATTCAGAATTATACTACATTGTACAATTTCCCTCCACCTTATCTTCCACCTTATCTTATCTTCAATTTTAAGATTCTAAAAAAATCGTAAATCCTCTCTCCCACATTGGTGGATGAAAAGAATTGAATCCCCATCTTTTCCTATAAATACTCCCACTATTTTGGTAGAAAGACCAAGTCTCAAGGTTGGAGAAAAAGCTTTGAGCAAAGAAGAGTTTTTATTTTAGTAAAAAAAATTTCTTTTCCATAAATTTAGTGGGATAATCGAAGTTCTTGAGTTAAACATATTTTGGTGGTGATCAAGACTCCAAAGAAAGCTTGTAGTCCCATTTTGCTGTCCCAAAAAAGGTAAACACACCTTTCCCTTTCATTTAGTTTTATTATCATTTTCTTCTTCATATTTTTCTTCTTCATAATTCATAGTTAGAATTATGTTTGCTAGGATTGTTTGCTGTAGACGGCCTTGAAGTCCATAGGATGTTGTGATATCGATATTATGATTATTTTCATGTTCATGGTATAAAAATGAGCTAGCAATAATTGCACGTGCCTTTTTGACTTTATTCTTTGATTATTATAGATAAAGTTTCAATCTTTGCTTAAAAGATGTACTTATGCTTTGTTTAAATTTATTGTTGGTGGATATGTTTGTTTTTAGCATGTAAAGTTGTTTCCTTTATGTTGAAAAGAATAGTTAATATTGATATTTCTCCTTTTTGATTTTATACTTTGATTATTATAGATAAAGTTTCAATCTTTTCTTAGGAAAAGTACTTATGCTTTTTTAAATTCATTGTTGGTGGATATATTTATTTTTTACATGTAAAGTTGTTCTCTTTATGTTGAAAAGAATAGTTAATATTGATAGTTTCTCCTTTTAGACTTTATTCTTTGATTATTATGGATAAAGTTTCAAGCTTTGCTTAAAAGACATTCTTATGTTTTTTTTTAAATTCATTGTTGGCGGATATGTTTTTTTTTAACATGTAAAGTTGTTTTCTTTATGTCAAAAAGAATAGTTACTATTGTTTGTTTTGCCTTAATAAAATAGTAATTGGTTAAGTTAAGAACTTGTCATTTGCTTGCTAATTATTTTAATAGATTTCAAAATCCTCATATGAGAGATAAAGGGCTAGCTATTTTTCATCCAAGATGTTTATTCCTTTTTTTTCGCATGTTGACTTGTCAAAATGATGAGAAATTTTGGGCTTTGTGGCTAAAAGGAATTATTTAGATATTTTTGAGTCATGCATAGTACAATTGTTGAACGATATTTCACTTTTAGAAATGTTAAACTTTTATTCTAATTTTCTTAGTCCCTTTGGATTGTTATATGTGCTCTTTTAGTGTGTAAAGACTTGATTCATGTCTCTCTTTAATTCATAATATCAAAAGAGAATCAACGATGTCTTAGAAAGAAAAACTCATTTTTTTCCTAAACTGTTGGTTGTAATTTAGATGTATGAATCTTCGTTAATGTCACCTTAAGTGAAATTTAAAGATTCTCTTTCTTGAAAAGTTAGCCTTTATTTTGTTAAATGGATTATGTTTTTTCAATTTTAGAAGTCATGGTTATTTTTCTTATTGCCTCATCCCTTTACTTTTGCAATCTTACGTTGTTTGTTCTCGCATTAATTCATTAAATATGGTCTTTTTCCTTTTACCTTTATTCATTCTTAATACGAACATAAATCATGAAGCATGTAAGTGGGTGTCTTTGCTTTGCATTTTATCTGTTGACTCTCATTCTTGTTATACGTGTGCAAGTATGCTTATCATTGTCATTCAAAAATTAATTCTTGATATTTTTTTTTACTTTAAAATATGTTACTTTTATGCCTTGAATGCATATTAATTTTCTTATCTTTTCTTTGCATGCAAAAAATGTTTCGAGTCTAAATAGACTCATCTCCTCATACATTTTGTAATGGGCCAATGAGGCCCACCTCTTTGAGTTAAGTTTGAAGTTTAAACTCAAGGTCGACTATTTGGCTTATGAGTGCAAGAAGATGGAAGAAGAAGGAAAATGGGTCAAAATCCATTGAAGAAGTCTCTAAGAGACTTGAAAAGTCTCAATTTTTATTATTGTCTTATTCTTTATCTATTTATTTATTTATCTATTTGTTCATTCATTTGGGCCTCGAAGCCAAAGTTGTAAGTTGATACAGGTGTAATAAGTTATGGGCCAAAATCTCAATATTTATATTAGGATAGGTGATGATGGGTTGAAAGCCCAAATTAGATTAGGACAGGTTTATTGATTTGGGCCTAATGACCTAAGTCTTTTAGTTCCCTCCTTCCTTTTTTATGTGCTAGTTGTTATTACTATTTTTAGGCCTAGTTAAATTCCCTACTAAGTCGTTACAAAAACTAATTTTGGATAATCCTAAAAAGATATATATTTTCTTAATCACTTTCTTTTCAAAAATCAACTTCTCTTTTTTCGATGTTAGTCAAATTGGTTTTTAAATTGTCTGGATAATCGCAAGTTAGCGGACATTTTAGGTGACATAAAACCTTCCTTGGGCCTAATGACATAAGTCTTTTAGTTCCCCCTTTCCCCTTTTATGTGCTAGTTGTTATTACTGTTCTTATGCCCAGTTAAATTCCCTACTAAGTTGTTAAAAAAACTGATTTTGTATAAACCTAAAAAAATATATTTTCTTAATCACTTTCTTATCAAAAATCAACTTTTCTTTTTCCGGTGTTAGTCAAAGTGGTTTTTAAATTGTCTGGATAACTGCAAGTTAGCAGACATTTTAGGTGCCATAAAAACCTTCCTAAAATGTTAATAAGAACTGCTTACCCGAGATTTTCTTAAAAACCTATCTTTTTCTGTTTTGAGAATTAGGATTTTATTTTAAAGTTTTCTTAATTTCTTTTCAAATAAATTAAGTGGTGATTCTGTGATTTCTTAGATTGTTTTAAAATTCTTCTTAAAGTCTTGAAATAGTTTAAAAAGTCGAAATCAATGTTTTCCTTTGAGTTAAAAAAGGGATAAATAGTTGGTTATGGTTTCCCATGGTTTTAATTATTCTTTTCTATGTATTAATGGTAGTTTTGGATAATTAGATTATATGAGAATGGTTTTTGGTAATTGGAATTGGTTTTGGATATTATATTATGCCCCCAATGTGTTTGACAATATGCTTATAAAGATATTTTTATTGCATTGACTTCTTTTAAATGACACTTTTGCTTTTTTTATAGTTGGTAAAGGATTTATGCATGGATTAAATAGTTTGGAAAGGTAAATGGGTAAATGGTTAGGTTTGTGGGGTACAACTTTCCCCATGTAGATTTAAAATGGTAATTGGAAGGGAACCTAAGGTCCCCTATACCTATATGTGGTTGACTATGGATAGCATTTGTAAGTATGGTTGGTATGACGATACCACCATTAAATGACCTTGGTTAATAAATGGTAAATAGATTTTTTGGAAATGATTTTTAATTTAGCATTAAGGGGGGAGGTGTAGCTAAGTCGTGGAAGGTGGAGGTCCCGGGGGAACTGAAACTAAAAACTCATATTTGCTGGTATGAGGTTGGTCTTGGTGACCGTGTGCATGATGTCACATCTCATATTGAGAGATGTACTAGTCATCTCAATGGAATACTTCCCTGGTCGTGTGGCTACATGGACTGGGGCCCTTTCAGCAGGGGGAGCTGAACCTATATTACCCGTGGGTGCTTTAGGACGACAAAGCTAAACAACCCAGGTAATGGTTTAAATGTATGGTAAACCCAATTCCCTTTTCTGACACTTATATATATATAGTTATATGCATCATGAATGATTTTACTTGGTTTTATAAATGGCATTAATTTATCTTTATCCTGGGTTCATGCTAGCGATCACTCGCTAACCCATCTACTGTTGGCGGTATACCCACGCTATGTAGGAATCAACCATTCTACTCCTCCTGTTTAGTACGTGGATTTGGTATCAGCATTTGGAAAGAAGTGGTGAGCTTCCATCCTTTTAGAAGGCTCCATTTTATGTTATTATCATCTTTGGACATTTTTACTTTATTATGGATATTGGGTTTGGCCATAGTTAGGGGCATGTTCCAACCGAATATTTTTACTCTTTTAGATAGAGGCTTTATATACTTCTGGGGTTTGGTATGGGCGAGATCGGTATTGGTGTCGTCCTTGACATTGGAATAAGCTGGGAAGCTAGCATCATTGGACATGATTTCTCACTGTTCCATCGTATTACATTTTGGAATTTGTTATCATATTATGTTTTGGTATTCCTTTTGGTTCTGACCTGGTTTATGGCCCCTGGTTTTAGTTCGTATGGTTGGATGGTTGGTTTGGTATGGTTAGACTCAGTTGGGTCGATCACGGTTATGACTCTATCCTAGATTGTTCATGAGATCATTTACACTATCTTTTCATATGCTCGAAATTCAGTCCATCTAAGGCTAGATATAGGTGGTTGGGTATGGTAACAGGGGGCGGTCCCTGGTCCTTGTTGGACATGGGATGCCCATTACATCTAAGACCTAGTTCGGGTTGTGACAAAGACTATGCCGAACAATTTGCCAAACCAATTCCCCTATTACTGATGCCTATGAGAGTATAAGCATCCTACATCTTATTCCCCCTAACACTGAGCATCAAGTTCAACAAGAGTGAGAGAACTCCTATCTTGTTTAACATAACATAGACCTTAAAATGATTTTACCTTAACCCTGTCCAACTACATATCTACATATACATGCTACACATTATAATTAATTTCCCCCTTTTGGCATCAGCAAAGAGGTTAAGTAGTAAACTAGGAATAAATAAGTCATACATGTTAATTCATGACCACTGAGGCAACACTTATATGAGCAAGAAGAGATTAGATAGAAATGGGAGAAGTGATAGAACAAAAAGAAAGTTCAGTCATTCATTCATGAATCAGTACCAAAAAATATTTACAAAAATAAGGACCATAAATATTAAAATAATTATGCCAGTCATATATCAAAGACAAAGAAAAGAACAAGATGGGAAAAAAATTTCATAAGGCCAAAAGGGCAGAATTTAGAGACTAGGATGGAATGGATTCAGAGGACCAGAGTCTGTGGATAGCTGCCTAAAGAGTAAAGTTAGTCTTTCACTTTCAGCAACATATGCCTTGAGAATTTGTTGAGTCAAGGCTTCATCTTTGTAAGTCAAGATTCCAATTTGGTCTTCTAACTTCTTCACCCTTCCATGTAGGGAAGTATTTTCCTCTTTTAACTTTCCATCAGAGATGGTTCCTCCTTTTACATGAGCACTTGATCCTACCTTGAAAGCAGTAATCTGATCATCCTTTTGGGACACAAGGGCAGTCAAAATGTCCACTTTCTCCCTTAACCTCTTTTAGGCATCAAGCAGTTCAGACATAATGGACTTGGACCTCCTATTACTACACCTTGGTATGTATTCATTATCCTCTAAGCTGGTGATGTTAAATACTTATTTCACTAATTGATAAGGTTGGAGGTAAGGGGATTGAAACACCTTATTTTCTGAACCTTAGAAAATTTCTTGAAATTCTGATCTCTGAACCCAATATGACTTATGGGTTTGAGTAGTATGTTGGGGTACAGATGGTATGGTCCAGTCGTATATAAACTAGTGTTGGTTGGCGGGATGGATTTTGATTACTGGAATAGATATGACTTAGGGGTAAAAGTCGCATTGTTGGTTACAGATCATTTGGTTCCTTAACTTAATCTTAGACTTAGTTACTTAGGCTGGATCTGAGTATGAGTGGCTCACCATGAGTCGTACGCCAGGGTATGAGTCGTACCATAGACTCGTATAGTAGACAGTGATTAATCCTCTAGGTGTTTTATTCTGCCAGGGATACGGGTCATGGATACGAATCATAGCCATGGTTACGACTTAGTTGGATGAGTCATCTACTGGACAGTGTTTGGTCAAAGGGTGGAGGTTCCAGATATGACTAGTGGATACCGATCGTTTTGGAGGGTAGGAATCGTGTAGGTCAGTCGTATCCCTGTGATGGGATTTGGGTGCAACTTCAGTGGGGGTATTCTGGATATTCCCACTTATCTTAATTGGGTCCCATAATTTCTAACCTACTTAGGAGGTTATTTACCCTATTATTCGATTCATTAACCCTTAGAAACTCTTCCTAAACACTCCATAATTCTCTCAAGAGCTTTTGTGCAAGGAGAGCTAGGGTTTCAACTGAAGGATCAATTTGGGGCTTATCTTGGTGATTTCTTTCCATCATCATCTTTGTTTAAGGCATGCTCTCTTCCCTCATTGTTATTCTAAACGAAGGCATGGTTTTATAAATGTTTCCATGATTTCATTGATTATATGATTTTAGTTTTCAAATATGATTTGGGGTTTTGATGTTAAATGGTTTGTTATGCTTTCCTATGGTTTTAATTATGCTTTCATATGCATTAACAATGGTTTGGATAATTGGATTGCATAGGAATGGTTTAATGGTAATTGAAATTGGTTTTGGTCATATTATGCCCCAATGTATTTGAAAAAATGCTTATTAAGATATATTTATTGCATTGACTACTTTAATGGAACTCTTGTAAGTTTTAAATTTAGAAAAATATTTATGCATGGTTAAAGTGGCTTGGAAAGGTAAAAGGCTAATTGGTTTTGCTTGTGGGGAACATGAAAGTCTCCCAAGTTATATAATATGGTAAATGGAAGGGCACTTGAAAGTCAACTTAAACCTATATCTGGTTGGCTATGGATAATACTTGCAATTAAGGGTTGATATGACGATACCAATATCAATGGACTTGGCTAATACATGGATAATGGTTTGCTTATTTGGAAATTAGTTTTAAATGGGCAATAATGGCAGGATGTGTAGCAAAGCCATAAAATGTGGAGGTTCAGGAGGGGACCAAAACTGGAATCTCATATTTATCGATATGAGGTTGGTCTTGGTAACCGTGTGTATGATGTCACTCTATATTTTGGGGAGATACAAATTATCCTATGGGATAATTCCCTGGTCATGTGTCTACATGTACTAGGGCTCTTTCAGTAGGGTAGCTGAACCCATATAGCTCATGGCTGGTTTAGGACGACAAAGATACATAACCTAGGTAAAGGTCTTAAAGGCATGCTAAACTCGATCCCTTTTCCCGGCATGGTTATATATATGTATGGTTGTGTATGTATGGATGATCTTACTTGGTCTTATAAATGACATTATTTTATCCTTACCTTAAGATCATGATAACAGTCACTTGCTAACCCCATCTACTAGCGGCTGTATACCCACGCTATGAAGGAACAGACCGTTCTACTCCTCCTACATAGTAATTAACTTAGGGAAAATATTTTGACTTAAGATATGAGCTTTCATACTTTTGAAAGTCTCTATTTCATGTTGTGGATATTTCTAGACACTTTGATTTTATTTTGGATATTGGTTTTGGCTATCGTTTGGGGCATGTCCCAATCAGACTTCATTACTTTTTTTGTTAGAGGCTTTGTGGTACTTCTTTAGGTTGGAATGGGTAGGATTAGTATTGGTGTCGTCCTTGGCATTGGAATAAGCCAGGAGGATGGCATCATCAGACATAATTTCCCATTGTTCCATCATATTTCATTTTGGGATTGATGATAACTTATTTTGGAACATCTTTGGTTATGGCCTAGTTTATGGCCTTTGTTTTCGAATTGTTTGGTATGGTTGGATTATTGGTATGGGATTGTTGGACTCGGTTGGGTTTGTCATGGTTGTAATCTATTCCCAGAGTCTTTATGTGAGCTGTACACTATCTTGTTACATGCTTTAAATTCAACTAACTCAGGGCAGGCAGCTAGAGGTTGGATTGGGTAACAGGGGTGCTCTCTGGTCCTGGTCAGACTTGGGATGCCGATTACTACAAGGCCCTAGGGTGGGTCATGTCAAGTTGGTATCAAAGCCGAAGTTCATGGTCAATTGGGAGTCCACAAAGCCATGTCGAGTGGAGTCTCTTTTAGGGGTATGTAGAACTACACATTCTTAAGGGAGAGGCTATAAAACATTTATGAATGTTTCGCTTTCTTGGTATTTTATTTTCAAGCCTGGAGTCTCAGTCCTAGTATTTTCTCTAATCCTTGTTTTTTCATCTTTTAGATTATGCCTCGTAGATCTGGAATACAAGAAAATTCTTTTATCCCATCTGGGGGAAATACTGAAGGGGTGCATTCTACTTCTGGGGTTCATCTTTAATCTCATGGTCCTATCTTTAATAGTTCTGGAGTTCCACCAGTTGTTACTATTCCTCCTCAAGATGACATGACAAATACGGAATTTTGTCAGTCTATTCATGTTATTTCTAAATTGGTTGCTGCTCAGGCTGAGCGGGATGTGTCTGGTGATTTATCTGCTGAGTCCACAAGGGTTGGCCAATTTATGAAGATGAGTCCTTCCACTTTTTCTAGAGTGAAGATGGAGGAGGATCCATAGGGCTTCTCTAATGTGATAAAAAATATATTTTGGGTAATGTAGGCTACCAATATGGAGGGGTTAAACTTTGCAGCTTATCAGCTCAAATATATTGCATATCAGTGGTATAAAGGGTAGGATAGGGATAGAGGGGATGTGGAGGAGTCATTCTTATGGGATGCCATCTCTGGTTCTTTTCTGGATCGTTTCTTTCACAAAGAGTTAAGGAAAGCAAAGATGGAGGAGTTTGTGAACCTCAAGGAGGGAGAATGTCTGTCAGTGAATATTCTTTGAAGTTTTATCAATTGTCAAGGTATGCTCCTGATTTAGTGGCTGACATATGATCTAGAATAACAAAGATTACTTTTAGGTTGAACCGGGACCTGATTTTTGAGAGAAAGACTGCCCTGCTGATTAAAGATATGGATATCTCTAGGTTGACTATTCATATGCAGCAGGTAGTGGATGAAAAAAGAAATAAGGAAGAGTTTGGAGATAAGCAGGGTAAGAAGAATAAGTTTTCTGACCAAGGAGGTGCTTAGTCTCAGCCGTCATCATGGTGGTGATAATTTTTGAGTGTAAGTTGCCCAATCTCAGGCAAGCGGAGGTCATTTAGTTCCTTTACGTCCTCCTTGTCAGTTTTGTGGTCATCCTCATCAGGATTATTGCATTAAAGGAAAGAACAAATGCTTCAAGTGTGGCTAGGCAGGCCATCGCCTCAGGGATTGTCCGATTGCTACGGGGCTGAATAAGATTCATGTGGATTCATCTTCTGCTCCCACACCTAGTGGTGTTGCATTGTCTTCTATTAATGCTTCTGGAGGCAAGAAGACCTTGGTGGATCTGTTTGAGTTGGACATAGTGGATTTCAATCTCATTCTGAGGATGGATTGGTTGCATTCTTGTTATGCATTCTTGGAATGTTGGACCCGTAAGGTTATCCTTAGGTTCCCTGGTGAACCATTTATGGACTGAGAGGGTGTTTGTTTATCTCCTAGGTGAGGTTCATTTATTATCTTAGAGCTTGGAGGTTAATCTCCAAAGGTTGTCTTTATCATTTGGTTTGGGTTAAAGCTTCTAACTCAGAAGGTCCTTCTTTCCAGTCAATTACAGTGGTTAATGAATTTCTAGAGGTCTTTCCAAATGATCTTTCGGTGTTCCTCTAGCTAGGGAAATAGAGTTTGGTATTGATCTAATTTCGAACACTCGTCTAGTTTCTATTCCTTCGTATAGAATGGCTTCGACTAAGTTCAGGGAACTCAAGGATCAACTAAATGATCTTTTGGATAAGGGGTTTATTCTTCCTAGTATATCTCCTTGGGGTGCACTAGTGTTGTTTGTGCGCAAGAAGGATTGTTCCCTTCAGATGTGTATTGACTATAGGCAGTTGAACAAGGTGACGGTCAAGAACAAGTATCCTCTTCCAAGGATAAATGATCTGTTTGACTAGTTGCAAGGTGCTAAGTTTTTTCTAAGATAGATCTTTGTTCTGGGTACCATCAACTAAATATTAGGGAGGTGGATATCTCTAAGATGGTTTTTCGTACTCTGTATTGGAACTTTGAATTTTCGGTGATATCATTTGGGTTGACTAATGCTCTGGCAGCATTTATGGATCTGATGAATAGAGTTTTTCATCAGTATTTGGATCTTTTTATTATTGTGTTCATTGATGACATTCTGGTTTATTCGAAGAGCAAGGTGGATGATGCTAATCCTCTTAGTGAGGTGTTACAGAAGGTAGTCTACTTGAGATCTTTCTGATGTTTTGGTTGGCAAGGTTTGTCACTGCATATGAGAAGGTAGTCTACTTGAGATCTTTCTCAAGTTCAATCATTTCTTTAGTAAGTTTCACTTAAAGGATAAAATTTCTACCATAAGAGGCAGTCAGATCACCTGTAACATTGATCAGTTCTTCTTCTAGCTGAAACTGTATTCTGCTCCCTTCACTTTCACCTTTAGACTTCTTCTTTGATATTTCATATACTCTATTATACATTAGATTATTTTTGCAGGCAAGAGTTTTACAAATATGTTGATGCTCATCTACTTGCACCTGAATTCTACCATTTCTTTCTCACATTGCCAATTCCTTCTCCAGTCTTCCCTTTTCATTTGTGAGTTCGGCTACCTGAACACTCATTTTAATTACTTCATCATTATATTTTTCAAGAGACTCCTTTAAATTTTCCTTATCTTGGGAAAGGTCATTTAGAGAATTAATCAGCACAGAGGTAAGAGATCTTAGCTAACTCAGGGAGTACTCCTTCATATTTTCCTTGATATCAAGAAAAGTGACTAGTTTGTCTTCCTCATTATAAGTATCTACCATCGGAATAAAAAGTGTAGTGAACATTGATACTTCATCTTTCATAATCATCATGGAAACATCTCCTTCTTGTTCTGAATCACTAAAGGAATCACCCAACAGGCTGCCAGCACTTGATTGACAACCTTGTCTGCTTCAGTCTTCATACTGATCCTTGAAAGAACCTGAGACTTTCCCTTTTCTCCACCAACATCTTGTTTAGCATATTCTTTGATGCCTAACCTAAGCATAGGGCAATCTTTAATATAGTGACCAGGATTGCCACATTTCTGATATGTGTCACTTCCTTTTCCTTCCTTGAAACCCCTACTAGCATCTCTTCCCATAGGTTATGCTCCGAAGTTTCTCAAAGCTTTGAGAACCCTTTTTGCAATATAGGCTATCTACTCACTCTCATCATTGGTAATTTTTTTGTAGCCTTAAGGACTAAGTTCTTTTTACCCTTAGGCTCAACCTTTAATTTTCCAAAATTCTTCAGCATCTCATAGGTTCTTAGATTGCCTATGAGTTCATCCATGGACAACTTATTTAGATCCATGTCTTCTGTAATAACATCAAGTTTACTTTCCTATCTCTTTGGCAAGATGCTCAAGAATTTCTCACTTTCTTATGGGTTGGAATAACTTTACCCAAATAGTAGAATTCATTGGCTATAGTAGTGAACCTAGTGCGTCTCTCTCGAATGGACACATCTTCCTTCATGGTGAAGGTCTCATATTGATTCGTTAGCATATCCACTTTGGAATGCTTCACTTGTATGGTTCCTTCATGAGCTGTCTGAAGGCAATCCCAGATTTCCTTAGTAGTCCAACAGACAGAGATCTTGTTGTACTTATCAGGACCAATATCATATACTAGGATCTTCTTGGCTTTATAGTTTTTATCTATCTTTTTCCTATCATCTTCATCAAACTCCTTTGTCTTGGTAACTTATGAGGTCGCATCCCCAATATTTACCTCCCTAGTGGGAATGAAAGGGATATCTTCTATAACATCCCATAGCTCAGAATCTTCAGCGAAGACAAAGTCATGAATTCGTGTCTTCCACTACCGCATAGTACACTCCATTGAATCTTGGGGGTCTGGTGGTAGACTGGCCTTCTTCTAGATTAGGAGGTGCTTCCATTTATCTTCTTAAGACCCTTGCAAGGTGTTATTTTTTTAATAGAAGACCTTCTCTGATACCAAATGAACAATTGGAAATATAGCTTCTAAGTTAAGGGGCCTGTTCCTAAATGCACTCACACGACAAGAACTAGGAAATATGTAAAGTAAGAAGTGTAGGAATAAAGTAAAATAAAAAACACAAGGTTTTTACATGGAAACTCCTTGCTCAAGAGGGAAAAACCACGACCTACCTCTAGGATTTCTAAGCTCCACTATACTTAAGAAACTTCTTGAATACAGACTCCAAGGATTAACGTCTTAAGTAGTAACTCTACTAGTTCAACTTCGAGCTAATTCTAACTGGACTCTACAAGCTAACTTTAGCTTGAACAATCACCTAAATTTAGATGATTGACAGGAGAAGTTACACCACAACACCTACTATAATCAGAAGCTAATGCAGGCAAACATTTAAGAATAACATACAAAGAATTAACTGCAACAAGGAAGTAAAAATACAACCCGATGAGCAATCAGTTTCCTGCTGTAGTGTATAGCCTTTGATTTACCACTTCAGAAAGATATTTAGTTTTAAGTATATGGAAGTGTTGGTTTTCTTATTAGGAAAGATGAGAAATATATATCATAACACAAGAAAACCTAGGAGAGATCCCATTGATTGAAACAAAAAGGTGCCAACAATTTTTCACCAACTTTTGTACTATATGTCAGTCATGGCAATTTGACTGTGATAGTGAAAGGTGGTCCCAACCTATTCCCTAAGCAGCAACAGCTTTGTCATCACAAAAAGATCTAGGGAATAGGTCCCAAGTTTTTAATTTGTCAATCATCAAAACTAAGGACTTAACACCTGGTCCTTGTGAATCCACTTATTCAACTATAGTTCAACTAACTGAGTTCTGTGAAATAAAGAACATCTTCCCTCTTTTGTCATCATAAAAAGAAAATTCATAAACCAAAATAAGTATGAAGCAAAGCAAGTTAATTTATGGTCATTAAGGCTACACTTACATAATTGAACATACCAAAAAAAGAAAGTAGATAGTAGGCATAAAGAAAGAGAACTTCATTAAAATAAGAAGATAACACCATACATATTCCCTAAATTAAAATTCCTAAGTCACCATTAAGTGCTAGATAGATACAAAAGGAAAGGAAGAAAAAAAGATATATGAGAACAATCAATGGGGATTAGGAGGAATAAGGGTTTTAGGGAAAGGTACTGGAGGAGCATGTCCATTATAGTACTTTCAGTAGCATGTGCATTGTAGAGATACTTTGCGATGTTCTTCAATTCATTACTAAGACTCTTAACTTCTCTAGTAAGAGCAGCAACCTGGTCCTTCAACCCTTTATTTTCAGCCTTCAAATCATTTGAGGCACAAGGTCCCTAAAAAGATAGTTGTTGTATCTTCGCCTTGATATGTTAAATTTAAGCATCCCTAGTATCCATGTACACCTGCATCTACTCCAATTATTGATGAATACCCAAACTAAACCTACTTATGAGGATAAAATGGCCGCTATCAAAATATAGTAACCCAACTAGGTTTGGGTCGAACCCACAAGGAATACATGTAATTATCTCTCAAACTTGCTGAAATCACCAACTAGTGCAGAAAGTAAATCGGGGGAGGGGGGATTTTGCTTTGAATAGTAAAACTTAAAAAATCTCGAATGCTTTTGGTTGTAAACAATCTGAAATAAACACTAGGATTGTGTTCTCTAAGCTTTATAACTCAGTATGTTTATCGTGCTCCATTGAACCATTCTAATATCTTGCTCACAGAATCTAATAAGCTATGTATCACTTACCTTATTGTAAATGCCTTAGTGAATTTCACTCTTTACCTTTTGAGTCTCAGATTATCGCTTTACTAACCTTTATCCTAGACCCGAGATTAACTATTACTTTTTGAGTCTCTAGTTACTTAGATAAAGATAACTAGATGAAGTCGATAAGGATGATTAGCTTATATTGATAATTAACTTCAAATTACTATTGTGATCTTGTTTTCCTACTCTCTACCTCTCTTTTGAAGTATGTAGTGAATATAGGTAGGTTTTTACTATTTTCAACCACTAAGAAATCTATTAAACTGAAGATGATCACAATACATGCAAGAATATTGGTTGGGAACAACATTGCACTTCCCCTACATTGTTATCAGCCAGGGTTCCCACAACACTAGCTAAGGGATTTAATCGATCATCATTGTAAAACAATCAATGAAATTCATAATTGAAAGTATTAAATGAATCTTATAGTAATTTACAACAAAAACCCAAAGTCTCAAATTTAAATAGTAAACCAAAATGCAAGAACACAATCCCAAGATCAAAATCAAATATCAAAATCAAAATATGTGTTTGTGAATAATCAGGCTGTATAAAATAACTAAAAAACACCATAAGGGTATTTATAGAATACATAAAAACCCTAGGAAATCAATCAAAAATAAAAGAGGTAAACTAGATTCGGTGGATACCTACGGAGCCACTTACGGGTCGTAGGTAGCACCTACGAGCCAAAGATGGCCCCACGTAGGTGGTATACTCCCAAATATTTGTAGGATCCTCTAAAACTTCAAGCTTCTAGACTTTGCAATGGTACCTACAGACCATAGGTGGTACCTACGGGCCGTAGGTTCCCATTGTAGGTAGAAGGCTCTAATTTTTAACTTCTGAACCTCTGTATCGCAATCCTCTTACACTTATTCCAGTACCTACGCCATGTAGGTATTTCCTATGGGCCGTAGTTTCCCACATAGGTGGTCCAAAACTTTATTTTCACTTTTTTTCTCCAGTTTAGCTCCCAGAACTTGGTCTCCTGCAAAACACATCATATCTAACAAAATGACCTAAGTAACTGTATATTTTCATAGTTTTAAGAATTGGAAGTGCTATGAAATCATAGCAGATCAACACCCTCAATTTAGAATATTTACATGTCCTCAATAAACACAACATAACTAAACAATGCATTGACGCTTAACCAGGAGAAACCTAAGACATCTATGGTAGCCAATCATTAACTTTAAGCTTAAAAGAATTATCACCTCCTATCTTAACACTTCAAAATCAACTTTGTATATCAATGAAGCACAACAATGTGATATAAGGGGATCAAGATATGTTATTACATTAGCAACAAACAATCATGCCTATAGACAAAGTACACTACCTGAACAAATAAGCAATTAGCAACACAACCCAAGTGCCCTCACATTAAAGAAGTCCCATTTTCTAAATAGCATAATGAATGTTAATGTATAGACGATCAAGAGACACTCATACTTACAAGGAAGTTCCAACAATCTGTGCAAAACACAATAGTCTTAAACTTATTTTCTTTACCATAGCTTTCAGACAGTTAGGTTAGGATCACTAAATGAATTTACCTGGCATTAATATATGATTGGGGGCTGGTATGGTACAAATGAGAATCTAGTGATTAAGCCTCCTTGGCACTACACTTACTTTTGGGGTCCACTTATCAACTAACTCTTTTTTATTCCACCCTTATTTCTCCTTTTCTATTCTTTTACTGCACATTCAGGTTGGGAGTGGTTTCTTTTATTCATTCTTTTTTTTTCAATTGTTCTTTTATTTTTTCTTTTTCTTCTTTCTACCATACCATACCCAACCTTACCTTTATCATATCCACTTCACATTATACACTCTTATGATAGCCACCCTTAACTTAGGAAATTTGCCTGAGTTGAGGTGCACAATGTCCAAAGAGGACTAGGACCAAAATATGTTCATTGTAATAAAAATAGAAATATGAAAGGTGAACTAAAAAATAGTCTATATAGGATTAAACTAGGGATGAAGGGATACTTATTCATATTTGGAAGGTCATTAGGCTAAAACTGGACTAATAACAACACTACCTATGATCCTTTCCTAATTGAATATCCTACAACTATGACACCCCATATATTGCATGTATTTATTCTATTTATATGTAACTTGGTATAATCTTGTAGTAGGTAATGAACGAGATTTGTTATGCGGATATTAATGGTGTAGATGGAATTCTAGACATTGCCCATACCTTTTTATGTGATATGATCAAGTTAACATCGATACAACTATTTAACTTGGAATCATAAGTCGGTATTTGAATCTAAAGTTTAAAGTGACCAGGTGTGTACAAGTTGTAAGTTAGATTAAGGTGATTAGGAACTGGAAATGGAATGAAATATTAAGGTGCTTGCTTAACTTAACTAAGCTAGTAGGTGAATCACCTACTTAAGCTATTTGGGTCAAGTTAATGGACCCATGTCTATAGATCAGATTTAGGCATATATTAATGTACTCATTTGGGCCCAAATTGAATAAAAGAGGAAGAAAATGGATAAGTGGAAAAACTCACTAATTTGACAAGGCCCAAATATAATGGATCCCAACTAAGAAACTAAGAAAGTAGGTGCATCACCTACTTTGACATTTTGAGCAGTTTGAACTCCTTAAGTAGGTGCATCACCTACTTGGACCAATTTGATAAAATTTGGGGTCCAAAATGCAGCTAAGTGGATGGACAAAAATAGGGCCTTTATAAGACCAAGTTGCTGGTCATTTCCCTCATTCTTAAGTCACAAAAAAGGTTACACTTCACAAATTCTCTCCACTTTCTTTAAAGTAACTAGGAGCAGCCCTATATTTCTTTTTAGGGTTGTTGGAGAAACTCCAACTTTAGCAGCCCAAGGTAAGTGAAAACACTTATGGTTTAGCTTAATTATCTCATGGAAGATTAGTAAAACATGATAAAAGTGCTTAATTATTAATTCATGAAAGAATATAGAACAAGCTGCTTGCTTATTTTTTTCTTTATTATTAAGAGATCTCTTTTCTTCTTTGGTTTAAAGTGTGAAGAAAATAGAAAGTTGAAGTTCTTGAGAAGTTCAAATTAAAAGAATAAGTAGTAGAATTGAGGTATGGTGACTACTTTATTTTGTTATCCTTATATATAAATTTGTAGAGGGTTTTGGATGTGTTGTTATTAAGAACTCAAGTGATGATAAGTTCAATAATTGATTTTTACAATAAAAGAGATTTGGGGCTATTTTGTATGTGTATGTTATAGGCTACCAGGTTGATGTTGGAGAAAGGTGTAACTAGTTTGAATTAAAATATAGAAAAAAGGTATGGCGGTACACCACCGAACTAATTATTAATTTTGGTTACTATCCAATCTGTTTTGTGTATTGTTTGGAGAGTGTAATGAATCCAAGGTGGTTGCGGTGAATCTTATAAGAACATGTATGGTATTTAGGTGTAATTGGAAGAGAAAAGGGTTAAAATAACACCCTTAATTGATAGATTTAGAGCTTACTGCCCGATTATTGTTTTGGTAAAGTTAAATAGCCCAAATGTATCGGCTGGTTGCTAATATTAGTTTACCATATCTTCTATTGTAGATAAGTAATCTGAAAGGTGGGAAGTCCAGTTTAGTTAGTTTCAGAGTAATATAATCAGGTATGTAAGGCATACTCAATTTTGCTCACTTTGGTCTGAAATCGGACATTTGGTCCATCAAGTAAGCTTCCAAGGTTATCCTATAACAAGTGATACATAATGGCAGCGTATTTTATCTCATGTAGTAAATGACCTTGTTCCCACTCTCTAACATGTTAAAAAACCTCAATACATGCTTATTATTAAACCTACACGTCTATTTTCACTAGAGAATTTCAGGAGTTCTCCGTTTATTCAAATAAGACCCATGTGTTATTTTCAGCTCTTAAACACTTCATTTATGTGCGAACAGCTCCCTACCTCATTGCTGTTGCATTAAGTGCCCATTTATATGTCTCTTATTGGTAGATTATTGTTTCAAGGTACCATAATGTTATGACCACCACAGTAACAATCTCAAAGGTTAAATAAACTATGTAAAGCAAATCTGTAATATGAGTGGAAGCTTAGGGGCATAAACCTAGCATAGGCCGATCTTGATACCTTTATTTGTGGGTGGAAACTCAGGGGCATAAGCCTAGCATGGGGCGATCCTAACATTTGTTTATGGGTGGCAGCTCAGGGGCATAACCCTAGCATGGGCCAATCTCGATTTATCTATTTACCACTGATCAACTGGTTATTTGTATTATATGACTTACAAAGATTATGAAGTAAGAAAGGTAAAATGAAGAAAGAAATGTAATGTACCTGATCGTACAATTATATAAAGGTGATCTTCTAGCACTATTTATTCACTTGTATTTGATTTCTATTAAGCTCTTGTATCATGTGTTGTTACCTTCAGCCTTACATATTTTGTACATATTTTTGTATTGACGTCCCTTACAGGGGACCTGTATTTCATGCTGTAAGTATAGATGCTTTAACTAATACACCTCGCTAGTAGAAGCATAGGCTATTCAGTGACTATTGGTGAACTCCAAGTTGATTTGGGGCTTTTTGTATTTGTTCCATATATTTTGGTATTGTGCAGTAGTCAAGAGTAGGATGGGGGTGTTTCCCAACCCTAGCTAAGTCTATGTATCTTTTAGAGGCTTTGTAGACTAATGTAAAGTTAAACATGGTAGTGTCTTGTCTTTTAAATTGTGGTCCCAACGGCCATGTCTTGTATATATAATTTTTTGCGTGCATACGTAATTATTCTCGTCAATGTATTATATCATATTGTTAGAACCTTTGGTTGTCATAGTTACATGTATGAGAAGTACAAGGTTATGAATTGATTCTCTCAGGCCTTCACAGCTACGGGTACCTATCCACCCCAATAGGATTTAAGGTGTGACAAAAGTGGTATCAGAGTAGGTCATCCTAGGGAGTCTACAAAGCTGTGTCTATATAGAGTCTTGTTTATGGGTGTACTGTGCACCACATCTATAAACAAGAGGCTATGGGAATTTAGGGGTTGTTTTTTTTACATCTTATATCATGTAATAGGGCCCAAGTCGTAGGTGAAGTCATATTTAACCATTAAAACTATTTTTTCTTTTCTTACTCTAGTAAAGATACCATTTACAAGAAGGAGTAAGAATACAGGTAAGCGAGTAGACATGGCTTCCGAAGAAGGGAACAACAAGTCACCACCTAGACAAGCTAATCTAAGTGAGGCTCAAGCTGAGTTTATATCACAAACTTCTTCTACTCCTCCATTTCCAGAAGAACTAAGGAGGAGGAGAACGGCATCCTCAGAACCACCTATTAATGCTACTGACCAAGATATAAGGAATATGGTGCAATTCTTGGCTCGTATAGTTGCTGGATAAGTTCAAGGAAAAACTATTCCAACCATAAGTTCTAGTGGTGTAGATAGGGTAGCTAGCGTATGGACACAGGATTTCCTTAAGATAGATCCTCCAACATTCACCAGGTCAGATATTAATGAAAATCTACAAGACTTTATTGATCAAATCCAAAAGGCTCTAGATGTCATGCATGTATCGAGTAAAGAGACAGTTTAGCTAGCAGCATATAGATTCAAAGGTGAGGCTATATTTTGGTATGAAGATTGGAAATGATCTAAGGGTATTGATGCACCTTCATCTACTTAGAAAGAGTTCAAAAAGGCATTTCCTGATCATTACCTTCCATTTGAGATTCGAGAATCCCGTGCAGATCAGTTCTTGAATCTTCGCCAAGGAAATATGAGCGTGAGGGGGTATAGCCTCCGGTTTAACTCTTTGCCTAGGTATTCTCCTAATGTAGTATCTACTATGGATGATAGAGTTCATCAATATATGGATAGTTTAGATCCTTATTTGTTTAGAGATTCTACTATTGCTGCATTGAACAAAGACATAGACATAGTAAGGATACAAGCTTTTGCACAAAAAATGGAGGATCAGAGGCAAAGAAGAAGAACACAAGAATTAGAAAGAGGGTATTCCAAGAGGACCAGTTCTACGGGGGAATTTATGGAATCCCAAGAAAAGTTTAGGCCTCGGTTTTCTGATAGACCACCTAGGCCATTATCTTCTTATTCTTCCACTAGTGCTCTACTATAGTTTCAAGGGGCCAAAGGCAATCAGTTTGGGCAAAGAAGTGAGAGCTAGAGTTCACAAATAGTGGGGTACCAAGAGCAAGGGAGTATGAGCCAATTAAGACCTCTTCGGTAACCATGTAAACAATGCAGAAAGCTTTATTTAGGTGCATATTAGATCAGGACAAATGCTTTCTTTTGGTGTGGTATGTTGGGGCATATAATTAGAGAATGCCCGCAAAGAAGTATAAGTGGTATGACACGACCTACTGGATTAGACATTACATCATCATCGTCGGTGCCTTATTCAAGTAGAGGTGTATAGCCTATGGGTTGTGGTAGAGGTACTAAAGGAGAAGCTATCCCTAGTGGAGTTTAGAATCATACTTATGCTATAGCGGACCGACAAAATTTAGAGGCCTCTCCGGATGTGGTTACAGGTACATTTTCCATATTTTCACATGATGCATATGCATTAGTTGATCTGGGTTCTACATTATAATATTTTACTCTGTTGGTTCTTGGAAAGTTCAAAAGAACACCATAGTTCCTAGTTAAGCCATTTGAAGTGTCTATGCCGATTGGTGAATCTATTACAACTAGGAAAGTGTATCGAAATTGTATAATAACTATTTCTGGTCATGATATAATGGCTGACCTGGTTGAGTTAGAGATGGTAGATTTTGATGTTACAGTGGGTATGGATTGGTTGGCTTGTTGTTATGCCACAGTAGATTGCCGAACTAAGAGGGTGTATTTCTATTTTCCAAGAGAGGCAGTCCTTGAATGGAGGGGTAATATTAGTGCGCCAAGAGGTAAATTTATATTCTATTTTAATGCAAAAAAGATGATTTCCAAGGGTTACATATATCGTTTAGTTAGAGTGAAGGATATAGATACAGAGCCACAAACTCTTCAAACTATTCCAGTAGTAAATGAATTTCCCAATGTATTTCCTAAATATTTTCCAGGTTTGCCTCCAGAACGAGAAATAGAGTTTGGTATTGATGTGATTACAGGTACTCAACCGATTTCAATTCCTCCGTTTAGAATGGCCCCGCTAGAATTATGGGAGTTGAAAGAGCAATTGAAAGACTTGCTAGAGAAAGTATTCATAAGGCCTAGTATGTCCCCTTGGGGTGCAATAGTGTTATTTATGCTAAGAAGAATGGCTCATTGAGAATGTGTATTGACTATCGACAACTAAATAAGGTGACTATTAAGAACAAATATCATCTTTCAAGAATTGATGACTTATTCAACCAGTTGCAAGGCTCCAAGTGTTTTTCAAAGATTGATTTGAGGTTAGGTTACTACCAGGTGAGGTTCAAAGAGAAGGACATACCCAAGACAACCTTTCGAACATGATAGGATCATCACGAGTTTCTAGTCATGTCCTTTGGGCTAACTAATGCACCCGTAACTTTTATGGATTTGATAAATAGGGTGTTTAAGCGATTCATAGATATGTTTGTGATAGTTTTTATAGATGATATTCTAGTTTATTCAAGATAAAAGGAGGACCATGTCAATCACTTGCGGCAGGTGTTATAGATTCTTCGTGATCGTAAGCTATATGCAAAGTTCTCTAAATGTGAGTTTTGGTTAAATCTGTGGCATTCTTGGGTCACATTATACTGATAAAGGAATAAAGGTTGATACTCAAAAGATAGAAACTGTGAAGAACTGGCCAAAACCTATAACGCCTATGGAGGTTCGTAGTTTCCTTGGCTTGGCAGGTTATTATAGGAGGTTAGTTGAAGGGTTTTCTTCAATTTCTGCACCTTTAACAAAGCTATAATATACAAAGTTTCTAAGTTACAATGGAATGATGCATATGACAGGAGTTTCCAAGATCTGAAGAATAAGTTGACTTCTACACCCATATTGGTACTTCCAAAAGGCACAGAAGGGTATGCTGCGTATTGTGATGCTTCAATAATTAGCTTAGGATGTGTGTTGATACAACATAGTAAAGTGATAGCATATTCCTCAAGACAATTGTGGCCACATGAAAAAAATTATCCTACACATGACCTTGAGCTAGCAGCAGTTATATTTACCTTAAAGATATGGTGCCACTACCTCTATGGGATTCATGTTGACATAGATACTGACCACAAGAGCTTGCAATGTATCTTTAGCCAAAAGAACCTAAATTTGAGGTAGCGAAGATGGCTTGAGCTATTAAAAGACTATGATGTTGAGATCTTGTATCATCCGGGGAAAATAAATGTAGTAGCAGATGCGTTAAGTCGTAAGGCTATGGCGCCGTCTATAGAAAGGTAAGGGATGAATAAAGATCTATACCAACTAGCCAAATTGGGGGTTCGCCTTCTTGAAACTCTAAATGAGGGGCTTATTGTACATAATGCGGCAGAATCTTCATTAGTAACCAAAGTAAAAGAGAAGCAATATGCATATCCCATTTTATTATAGCTTAAGGAGAACGTACAATGGGGTATGACAAAGGCATTTGAGCTTATGCAAAAGGGAGTAGTTCGTTGCCCAAACAGATTGTATGTGCCAAATATAGATGGGCTAATAAAGAGGATTATGATAGAGGCACATCATTCAAGGTATTTCATCCATCCGAGATCAACTAAAATGTATCAAGATTTGAAAGAAATATATTGGTGGGGTGATATGAAGAATAACATTTTAGAATTTGTAGTCGAATGTCCAAATTGTAAAAGAGTTAAAGTAGAGCACCCAAATCTCGGGGGTTATATGCAATGTATAGATCTTCCAATCTAGAAGTGGGACATGATCAACATAGATTTTATCACTGGTTTTCCTCGTACACCTCAAAAGTTTGATTCCATATGGGTGATAGTTGAAAGGCTCACCAAATCAACGCACTTCCTACTAGTTAAGACCGCTTACACAGTTGAAGAGAAAGCAAAATTGTATATCAAAGAGATAGTTTGGATACACGGAGTACCAACCTCTATTATATCATATAGGGGAGCCCAATTTACTATAAAATTTTAGAGGTATTTACTAAGAAATTTAGGAACACAAGTTACTTTAAACATAACTTTTCACCCTCTAACAGATGGGCAAGCAGAACCTACCATTTAAAAAGTTAAAGATATGCTACGAGCTTATGCATTGGACTTTAAAGGTAGTTGGGATGATCATTTACCTCTCATCGAGTTTTCCTATATCTATCATTCAAGCATCAAAATGGAACCATACGAGGCTTTGTATGGAAGAAAGTGTAGATCACCAATTGGATGGTTTGAAGGGGGTGAAACTGCCTTGTTTGGGCCAGATCTAGTTCATCAAGCTGTGGAAAAGGTTAAAGTGATCCAACAACAGCTGGAAATAACTTAAAGTCAACACAAATTATATGCGGATATCAAATAAAGGGGTCTAGAGGTTGCTATCGGTGATTGGATGTTTTCTAAGTTATAACCAATTGAACGGGTAATGAGATTTCCTAATAAAGCAAAGCTAAGTCCATGTTATATAGGCCCATATAAGATTACTCGAAGGTTTGGCCAAGTCACTTATGAATTATAGCTACCCCAAGAGCTCTCAATTCACATCTCAATGCTTTAAAAGTGCATAAGAGATCCATCTCTTTGAACTCCTACTAAAGATGCACAAGTTACAGAAGATCTTACCTATGAAGAAACACCTATTGCTATTCTAGATTGACAAGTTAAGAAGTTAAGGAATAAAGAAATAAATTTTGTAAAAGTGCTTTGGAGGAATCAACAAGTATAAGAGATCATATGGGAAGCTGAAAAAGTGATGAAATCCAAGTACCCCAATTTCTTTGAATATAAGGAGGAAGTCCAAGAATCTAAATTGGAGAAATAACAAGTATAATATATAAATACTTTTTCATAATAGGGATATTTAGATTAGGCTTGAACTTGTTTTAGTTGGACAGTTATGCTAACATTTGAGGACAAATATTCCTAAAGGGGGGAGGGCGTGACACCCCGTACATTGGATGTACTTATTCTATTTATATGTAACTTAGTATAGCCTTGTGGTAGGTAATGGATGAGATTTGTTATGCGAAAATTAATGGTGTAGATGGAATTCTAGATTCTGCCCGTACCTTTTTATGTGACATGATCAAGTTAACATCGATACAACTATTTAACTTGGAATTTTAAGTCGGTATTTGAATCTAATGTTTAATGTGACCAGGTGTGTACAAGTTGTAAGTTAGATTACGGTGATTAGAAGCTGGAAATAGAATGAAATATTGAGGTTCTTGATTGACTTAATTAAGCTAGTAGGTGAGTCACCTACTTAAGCTATTTGGACTAAGTTAATGGACCCATGTCTATGGATCAGATTTGGGCCTATAGTAATGTACTCATTTGGGCCCAAATTGAATAAAAGAGAAAGAAAATGGATATGTGGCCCAACTCATAAATATGCAAAGGCCCAAATATAATGGATCCCAACTAAGAAATTATGCAAGTAGGTGAATCACCTACTTTGACATTTTGAGCGGCTTGAACTCCTTAAGTAGGTGCATTACCTACTTGGACCAATTTGATCAAATTTGGGCTCCAAAATGCAGCTAAGTGGATGGAAAAAAATAGGGACTTTATAAGACCAAGTTGCTGGTCATTTCCCTTGTTCTTAAGTCACAAAAAAGGTTACACTTCACAAATTCTCTCTACTTTCTTTAAAGCAACTAGGAGCAACCTTATATTTCCTTTTAGGATTCTTGGAGAAACCCCAACTTTTACAACCCAAGGTAAGTGAAAACTCTTTTGGTTTAGCTTAATTATCTCATAGAAGATTAGGAAAACATGGTATGGAAGATTCGAAAAACATGCTACAAGTTCTTAATTATTAATTCATGGTGGAATATAGAACAAGCTACTTGCTCATTGTATTCTTTATTATTAAGAGATCTCTTTTTTTGTTTGGTTTCAAGTGTGAAGAAAAGTGAAAGTTGAAGTTCTTGAGGAGTTAAAATTAAAATAATAAGTTACAGAATTGAGTTAAGGTGACTACCCCATTTTATTCTCCTTATATATGAATTTGAGAGAGGGATATGGATGTGTTGTTATTAAGTACTCAAGAGATCATGAATTCAATCATTGAATCCTACAATAAAAGAGATTTGAGGCTGGTTTGTGGACTGTTTTGTATATGTATGTGTTAGGCTGCCAGGTTGATGTTTGAAAAAGGTGTAACTAGTTTGAATTGAAATATATAAGAATGGTGTGTCAGTACAGCACCGAACTAAATATTGCTTTTGGTTACTGCCTAATCTATTTTGCGTATTGTTTGGAGAGTGTAATGAAGCCAAGATGGTTATGGTGAATATTATAAGAACATGTATGGTATGTGGGTGTAATTGTAAGAGAAAAGGGTTAAACTAACACCCTTAATTGATAGATTAAGAGCTTACTGCCAGATTACTATTTTGGTGAAGTTAAATAGCCCAAATGTGTCGGCTGGTTGATAATATTAGTTTACCATATATTATATAGTAGATAAGTAATATGAAAGGCGGGAAGTCAAGTTTGGTTAGTTTCAGAGTTACATAATCAGGTATGCAAGCTATACTCTAGTTTGCACTCTTTGGCATGAAATCGGACATTTGGTCCATTAAGTAAGCTTCCAAGGTTATCCTATAACAAGTGATACATAATGGTAGAGTATTATATCACATGTAGTCAATGACATTTTTCCCACTCTATAATATGTTAAAACACCTCAATACATGCTTATTATTTAACTTGCACTTCTATTTTCACTAGAGAATTTCAGGAGTTCTCCGTTTACCCAAATAAGACCCATATGTTATTTTCTGCTCCTAAACACTTCATTTGTGTGCCAACATCTCCCTACCTCATTGTGGTTGCATTAAGTTCCTATTTATATGTCTATTATTGGTAGATTATTGTTTCAAGGTACCGTAATATTATGGCGACCAATGTAACAATCTAAAGGTTAAATAAACTAAGTAATGCAAATCTGTAAAACAAGTGGCAACTCAGGGGAATAAACCTAGCATGTGCTGATCTTGATATCTTTATATGTGGGTGGTATTTCTAGGGAATAATCCTAGCATGGCCAATCCCAAGGTTTATTTATAGGTGGCAGCTCAGGGGCATAAGCCTAGCATGGGCCGATCCCGATTTATCTATTTACCACTGATCAGTTGGTTGTTTGTCTTATATGAATTACAAATATTATGAAGTAAGAAACTTAAAATAAAGAAAGGAATATAGTGTACTCGATCTTACAAATATATAAATATATAGTGTACTTGCTCTTGCATACATAATTATTCTCATCAATGCATTATATCATATTGTTAGAAACTTTGGTTGTCATAGTTACATACATGAGAAGTACAAGGTTATGGATTGGTTCTCTTGGGCCTTCATGGCTACGGTTGCCTATACGTCCTAATAGGATTTTAGGAGTGACAACAAACTAGGAAAGACTAATTGAGAAAGTTCTAGAATCAACACTGTTATATGTAGTTTTGATGATGAGCAGGTAACTTTGAGGGAACAGGTCCCTGAATGTGTAAGATATAGTACAGATGGTATGCGTTGTCTTCACAACTTTGTCCTCCTGAGTAACAAACTTGTTGGTGCTATTTTGTACTGATTAGGACATCCGGTCCAATGATATTTATGCCTTAATCATCATTAAACTATAAAAAGAAAGATACATCTCTTCATCAATTTTTTTTGGCATAAATCTAAAGAGTGAAGAGAGGCAGTTAAAACTCCATTTCATAATTGCTCAAGCATTGCTCATGTTCTTATCTTTGTAGTTCTTGATCGTTGATTTGTAATTAAACTATTCAAGCTATAAGAGTAGTGTTTTTAGTTTTATTGAGAGAGGTGCTTAGGTAGAATTGCCTATGCTTGTTGCTGGTTAGAGTCAACTAGGTTTTGAGGGTCCTTGGTAGAGTTACAAATATGAGCTAGTAGTAAAGTTATTACAAGTGAAATGAGCCTAGAGTTAGGCTTAAATCTAGACTATAATCATGAGGTTGATTATAGTGGATTTCTGGAGGTGCTTGTGAGGGAAAGCTGTGGTTTTTCCCTTCCTGGGTTTTTATGTAAAAATCTTGTGTTTTTAATCTTCGTGCAATGTCTTTAGTTTTCCTGTACTCTATTGTTTAATTGCCTATGATTTACTTTAAGGGACCTGATCCCTCACTGTGTGGTGTAACCCATAAGGGTTTCAACAATTGGTATCTGAGCGAGGTCACTCTAAAAGTTTCACACCTAGAGTGTCTTGGTCAGCATGGCTGCTCAACCTAACCTGGAAGAAGGGCAATCTACTACTAGACTACCTAGATTCAATGGACAGTACTATAGGTGGTGGAAAACTCAAATGTTTGACTTCTTTATGGCTGAAGATAGTAAACTATTGGACATAATCCTTGATGGACCTCATGTTCCTATTAAATCAGTCAAAAAAGATGATGTTACAAAAATGGTTATCAAAATTAGGAGGGAATTTAATGAAGAAGGCATGAAAACAATTAAGAAGAACTACAAGGACAGGAAATTTCTTGTCCGTGGCATAAGACCGAATGAATACAACAGGATTTTAACTTATGAAATAGCTAAGGAAATTTAGGACTGCTTGAAGACAACTCATGAAGGAACCACTGATGTGAAGGATTCCAAAGTTGACATGCTGACTACTTAGTATGAAACCTTCACCATGAAAGAAGGAGATATAACACAGGAACTGTATCCAAGATTAACTACCATATTAAATAAGCTACACCACTTAGGAGAAGTGATCCCACTATATAAGAAAGTGAGGAAGATTCTTGGGGTTCTGCCAAAATCCTGGGAAATCAAAGTAGATACTATTACTGAGGCAAGGAACCTAAAAACTCTCACTGTGGATGAGCTTATTGAAAATTTAAAGACTCATGAACTCAAGAAGTTGTAAGAATAAGAGAAAAAGAAAGGAAAGAAGGAAAAATCTCTGGCACTAAAAGCTTTTAAATCATACTCTAATAAAGAAGACAGATGTTGCCTATTTGGCAAAAATAATAGTTAGAGCTATGAGACATAGTGGACAGTTTCAAAGAAGTGGGAGTATTAGCAAAAATGGAGACACTATGGAGGTTTGTCATAAATATGGAAGTCTTGAGAACTTTATTAAAGATCGTGCAATGCACAAATTGAACTATCAGGAATATCTCAGGACAGGTGGTGACAAAGGAAAGAACAGGGACCAGGTCCCAGTAAAATTAAGCAAAAAGGTTGTAGCTGATTATGCAGTAAGGCAAGATCTAGCAATTTGGGGAGACTCCTATAGTGAATTTGAGGAAGATATTTTTATGCTGGCAATGGAGGATGAGAAAGTGATCTTTGATTTCTTATTTGCTTTAATGTAAAACACTAAATATGAAGAACAAAAATAGGTAACACTTTCCGACATTAAAGAAAACTTAGAGAATTACTCAGCTAGAAAAATAAAAAAACTTGTCAATGTGTTGATTCATTCCATGTGTGAAATGACCAATGAAAAAAATATCCTGGCAGAAAAGGTAGAAATTCAGAAGCTTGAGTTGATAGCTCAAAACCTTTAGATATTTGAAACTGAGGAATTAGTTGTGAAGATAAAATCTAAATATTCAAGCTTAGTTAATCAATTGGAGAAAGCCAATAGTTCCTATGATAAAGAAAAAAAATAATGCTCTAGAAGGAAAAATAGAAGACCAGGAGTTGGAATTGATAGCTTTGAATCTATATATATCTGAAACGGAGCAATAGGTTGCTAAACTCAAATTTGAAAATCTGAGCTTGGTGTGTCAACTAGAGAAAGTACATGTTTTTAAGAGTAGAGGGAAGTAAGAAGCATCAAAGTTTCTAGTGAGCTTGAATAAAAATTAGAAGATTCTCAAAGGTTTCTCATGAATGCACTTCAAAAAACTGAGGAGTTAGAAAGGGACCTAGTTCGTCTAAGGAAAGAACTCTAGAAATTCCTTTAGTGGACTTCATCCTCGCAAATCCTTTCTAACCTAACTGGTCAAGGTGTTAATAATTGGAAGGGTCTTGGTTATCAAAAAGGAATGCAAGTTCATGGGTCTCAAGGAAATATTGATCATGATGCTAAGAACAAGGTCCACAAGACTCTATGCACTCACTATGGAAGAGATTGACGCCTAAAAGAAGACAGTCAAAGCTGGCCCAGACCAAAAATGACAAATGTTAGACATGTCCACTAGGGGAGAACTTATCCCAAAGATTAAGACCTTGGAAAAACATAAAGAATCTTATACTACCTAGATGGACAAAGAAGGATTTAATCCCATCTTTATCCTACCACTGGGAACTTAAACTCAAATGGGTTCCCAAGTTTAATAAATTATTATAAGTACAGGAGGGAGAAAAGGGTTTTCAATTAAAAAAATCTTCTTGTTATGAAATTGGTTAAGACTATAAATGGAATGTCTGATTGTATTATCTTTACTAAGAAACTTCAATATGAATATGTCTTATATGATTAGCATTCCTACCCTAAGAATTATCTCATAAAGATGTGTAAGAATATGGCAAGTTCAAAGCAATGTAGAAGGAACTTTGGACATTTGAAGAATGCCAAGTCTAGGACCAAATCCTCAGACCTATTTCCAGAATAAGTCACGTTATCATGTGGTGTAATAAATACTATAAGATGATGCTGGGATTGATCATATTAACCTGTCCCATTATCAAGTGCATCAGTGTCTTCTCACAAAATTGGCTATGTTTAGGAAGCAGGTACCCTTGGTAAATTAGAATTTATTGGCCTAACTCTGCATGGGAAACACTTTGGAGGTAGACAAATATGACAAGCACAAAGTTGAAGATTCACCCAAACTAGAGAGGGACAAATTTCCATATCTTAGGTTAGTATCATGTATGCGTAAATTTTTTCTGTTCTGCCAAGAAAAAGCTGCGTCTTCCTTGTCCTTGTATCGGAAAAAGTTGTCTTATTCTACAAAAGGAAAGTGAGTCACCTAAAATCTGATGTTGATCATATCTTTTTCCCTAGAAAACCCTTTATTATTCTTATTATTCCCTTAAATCTAGCCGCAACCACTCATTCTCTTATCAAAAAGGAAAATCCAAATCCCAAATAGCCTTTCTAAGAAAAGAACCTTCCTGATGACTATAACTCTCCTATTTCCATGTCCTTCAAAGGATTCTGAGCTTAGCATAGTTAAAAATACCTTCCCAAAACTTCCTGGAAATCATCCTTCATATCCTAATCTTCTAAAGCTTAAATCTTTAATCACTCAACCTGTCAATAAAGAATCATCAGTGAATCTTCAAAATTGTTCTGACAGTGTTGTGGTGGAAGAAACCTGGGTTTTTGAGAACCTCATCTTGTTGTCATAAAGCTCATGAAAGAGCTTAGTTGATCACAAGAAAACCAATGTCATTAAAGAAACAATTTTTTTTTGAAATTGGTCTAGAAGTTTTACGTAAAAGTAGGTGACTCTGGAGGGACCTAGTCCCAAGAAGAGAAAAGTAGATGAAAGAGAGTCTGTGATCAGTTATACTCAAAGAAATAATAGGGATGAAAGTGAATTTGTATCAAAAGAAGTTAAAAACAGGTTCTTGAGGAATCAAAAGGTGTTAATTGGAAGGATTTTTTATTCAAATGTGCTAACAAAACCTGGTATAGTGAAATTAGTGGAGCTGGTTAAAAATCAAGGTTGGATACATCTCAAGGAAGGACCACTTCCTATTATTTTTGATGAGATAGTCAGGGAATTCTATTTCACTTTGGAATTCTCAAAAAGATAGGATTAGTCTCAATGTACAGGTCCAAGAAATAAGAATAAAGCTAAATAAGGAAACACTAGGAAGAATTTTAGAAGTTCTCATTTACGGGGTGAGAATTATCTCCAAGTAGCTGCCTTCAATAGGATTCATAGCAAATGCATCCAAGGTCAAAGGGAAATCTGTGGCTGTAGTGAATAGAAAATCACTGAAGAGTGAGTGACAATTGGTCTTTGACTTTGTGAACAAGGTGATATTCCTAGATCACAAAATAAAAGCATTGCCTCAATCACTGATGTATATGTGATGGAATGCCTTAGTAACTTTGAGTTCATTAATCTACCTATGTTGATGATAGAACACATTCACAAAGTGATTCTCTGGAAAAATAGAAAGCATGGCATGCCTTATGAATTTTGGCTGAACAAAGTACTTAATCATTATGGCATTGTCTGTGATTCTGGAACCCAAGGATCTGTGGTTTAAATACTTGACATGAAAACCCTGGTCAAGACTGAATGTGTCAAACTAGATAGCATTTGTCAAGGGGCACTTAGAAAGGAAATAGAGGAACTGAAGTTCAACCTAGCTTCTAAGGATGAAGAAATCAGTAAGCTCCAGGAGATAATTCAGCAATTCTCTAAAAGAAACCTATGTGATAATAAAATACTTAGTATTGAGAATGCTTAACTAAAGAAGAGGGTATCAATCTTAACTAATGAGGTCCTTAGGTCAAATGAAGAGATAAGGCATCTCAACAACATGACCCTACTCCTTTAAACCCTTCTTGCCAGTCCTTCACTTATTAATCCTTCTTGATTTCTGTGGCTTTTTTCTAAGAAAATTTAATTGATGCACTGTAATGATAAAAATCCTACTTATGAATGAATCTTTGCTTTGTGTGTTTCATGTGTTCTCTTTCTTGCAATGCTGTTCTTCATGTTAGTGTTGCCCTAGTGGCCATGAGTTAACTAATTTGTACTTAATTTACTCTTATTTTACTATCTTTACTTTTCAATGATGCCAAAAGGGGGTATACTGAGTACATATAGTAGGGGACTAGGTATCAGGTGTTCTAGGTGAATGTGAATGACATACTAATAGGGGGAAGGAAGTGATATGCGATAACATTCAACTTACACATTAACTTAAGTGCAAGGCGATCGTCGATAATATATTTACCCAACTTTGGAGTCATGGTCGAATCCATGAGGAATAATATAAGTGGAAATCAAATTAATTTGAAATGATAGATACAAGTTAAATTCAAACAAATGTTACAAGAAATTAAAATAGGGGAGGTAACTACCTACACTAATGTTTATTTTTGGGTTTTTTCTAGTATAAATTCGGGGATACGAATAATTAGAGTCTTAATAATTATTCATGGATCTTGGGATTATGCATTACTAAGAGAGTGACATGTGGGGGTTAATAATCAATATCAATTTACTAAATAAAAGATGGGTAGGCTTGGATAGATTTTGATGCTAGTCTTTCGACAAAACACCAAACTTTCACCCATTAATTCTTTCAAATACCTAATAGGTGTGTTTAACAATTGGAAACCACAACCTCAATCAAGGCATCCCTATTTCTTGGATGACACCTATGGCATAGTCAACCTCACTTTCACCCTTATTTCTAAGATAGTGAGAATTTAACAAACTACACACATAAATGTATATCATTGATTTGGACTCTACATCCCTCTTTTGAGGATGATATAGATTCCTAAACTTTATCCAAAACCCTTCTTTTGAAGATAGCCTTAGTTTTGGTAGATTTTGGAGCTTTTTCCCATCAAGACTATGTTGATATTTGGAGCTTTCTCGTATCAAATCCCAACCAAACTAGAACAGTAATAATAGAACCCATAAAAATGTACTACCAAATATATGCTTACAATAACAACCACATAAACTTAAAACCCTATTCACACATAACCCCAAGAGGGAGATTTAGCTACACATAAGATAAATAAGCATAGATATACCCATAGTCTCCATTGAAATGAATTGTTGAAGGTTTAAGTGATTATTACTATAAACTTGGTTCTCCCATAGTATCAATAATGGAGGTGAGCAAATCTTCCACTTAGAAAGTCTCCAATGTATTCTTCACCCAAAATTTATGCAAAATTTTTATATCCAAAAACGGAGGCTACAAAGTCTCAAGTTAAAACCTAGAAAATTAGGGAAGAAGGAATCTGATAGAAGAGTATACATAAAACTAGTGTTTGAGTCTTTTTGTTCAAATTTGGATCAACATGTTTAAATACAGTTTAGCACTTGGACTGAACAATTCTGCCAAGCCGCAATCACATAAGTCTGGCTATGACCGCGGCTACGCTACCGTGATTAACTTTCATGGTCGTAGTTGATTGACCATCTGACCGATTGTGACTACGGCCAATGGACTGCGACTGGGGTAACTAAGGATATTTTACTATAGGTCTTTAGCTGCCCCTTTTCTGCTTCCTTTTGATCGTTTCAAGATCCAATCCATAGCTCTTTGTTTTTTCAACTCCTATACCAGCGAAGAGTGGACATTAGTGCATTAAATCATAATTATGTCTCATCTACCCATTTAAGACAAGGCAATGTGCACTAAAACTAAGTGCAAATGAGTAGTAAAATCCCCACTCATCAACTTTCTAAGTGAATAATAAGGCATAGTGATAGGGGGAAGCAATTAAAGTTTTTCTACAAATGTCAACGAGGGACCAGGTCTCTGTTCTAACACCCCACATTTTTTGGGCTAGACTTTAAAACATCATTCCTATGTTTTTAAACTTTAATACCATGATTTGTATGTGAATACATATGTAATAATCATTATCCTAGTGTGTGAAGTGCTTTCAAGGTGAAAAATATTCACAGGAATCACTTAGAAAGAAGTTGAGATAAGAGCCCCAAATTCGGCCAAATTTTTGTATTTGATTCTACAAAGGTCTACTTTGAATGTGTATAACTTTTTATATACGTATAATTTTTGAGCTCACGACCCACCAAATTTTAGATAACTGGGTTAGCTTTCCAATGATACTAATTTTACCTTAATTCGATACCCGAGTAAAAAATTATGTCATTTTTTCTAAGAGGCAGTAAGCCAACGCGATTGGGATGCAACGCATCGGGTTATTGATACAATATGTGACGCAACATGTTTCTCTCCCAACATGATTTAAAATGCAATGTAGAGCTTTCTCACTTGCTGTTTCAATTTCTTAAGGGTCTAGGGTCACTTTGGTCATTTCCCCTCACCCATATCCGCCCATAACACATAATAAAAGGTTCCCACAGAGCATTATGTTTCCCTTTATCAATAATTCTTCTCGAAGAAAGCCTCCTTCTCTCAAGAACAAACCCTAACCTCTATCCAAGAACTTCAAAACTCCATTATAATCTCTTCAAGAAAAACCGAGAATTAAGTTCCCTAATACAAGAATCTTAAGAAAAGCTTTCAAGATAATCTCCAAGGGTTTCAAAGTCAAGCTTTCTAACTCAAATCAAGCCTATTAAGGTATGCGGGGTCTTCAACAAGGGATTTCTTTCACCCTTGTGCTCAAATTGCATGATTTTAAGATTTTATTACTTGTTTTGAAGTAGGGTTTATACCCAAGTTTTCATATTCTTTTAGCATATGATTATTATGAGATTAAAGCTTTAAATCAAGAAGTGCTTGTGTTTATGTGCTATCTTATAAGATTTCTATCATGGATGAGATTGCACTATCTTGACTTGATATTATTGAAGTATTTTTCAAGATTTTTATTGAGCATGATATTTTGTTATGTTTTGACTTGAGTTTAAAGCATGGGTTTTAAGCTTTAAGTTTAATTATTGAGATTTCAAGAAGATCTTACTTTGAGGTTTTACTTGACAAATTCATACCAAGAATGAGTTTGATTTTTTAAGAAGACTATGGTCCTAAGTTTCTTTGATAGTTTATACCATAATTTAAAGAAAGATGGATCTTATGATCGTAAGCTAAAATATCGAATCCACATTTATTATTTTTGATTACAGTTTAAAGAAAATAAAAATATAACCGGTTTTCATTATAAATCCTTATGCTAAGTTAAGGTGGATTTACTAAATAGACAACATATAAGTAATATAAGAGTAGTATTTAGCACTGAGTTTTGTATGATTCCAAGGTCTCATACTCTAGAACTATGTACTACTGTAGATTTTAATACCGATAAGTTGGTTCTGTATAGTGGTCACTTTAGCTAGGTTCTATTGTAATGGAAAGGGTTGAACAACTCTCCCAATACGAGTAAGAGATGTTGGTTTCCATGATAGCTCACATGGTTTATGTCAGTTAGAAGAACCTCCCAAAAGAAAGATTAAAAGTACAACTTTTAGAACTAAGTGTTATCACTCACAAGATTTATATAGTATGCTTTATTATTCATGATTTATGATTTTCAGCTTTCATTTATTGAAGCTAAATATGTGTCATTTACACTTAGAATGCACCATTTAAAAGTTTATATGAATATTGAGTTATTGTTTTACTTATGCATTCACCCCCACAAGCTCAGTTACATTCCAAAAGTACTGATCTACATATACGTCTATGTGCTACATTATCTCATAATGTAGGTACAAGTTATAGTGCATACATTATAATTAGACCGTTTGCACCTCCTAGTTGTAGGGGAAGATTTCTTTTGATTCAAGGACTCGAGTCAAGCTTAGTATGAGTAGTATCTTGTTTTTTTCTTTATTTAGTCGTATTGATTCGGGATAGCTGGGGGTCATGTCTCGGCTACCTATAGTCAATATTAGTAGAGGCTTTAAATACAGTCAGTAAAGTGATGTATTTTATTTTAATTTTGTTTTGTATAACCAGAGTTGTAACTATGTAAATAGTTTTGTGTTGAAGATGTTCAGCTTAAGAGTTTCTTTAGCTTATTACTTTAAGTTTTATGCATTCTATTTAGTTGCTTACTAGTTATGGCAGTGTAAGGTTTACATTGGGATCACTTATGGTCCTAAGCACCATGTGACATCTAGAGGGTAGTCTCGGTGGTGTTACAAACTTGGTATCAGAGAATAGATTTCAAGTGTCCTAGGGTGTCTGTGAAGCCGTGTCTAGTAGAGTCTTGCAAAATGGTACAAACACGTCTGTACTTTTCTTTGACTGGCTACAGGGCATTTAAGAAATATTTTCTTTCTTTTATACTCTAGATCGTGCTTTAAAGTCATTCTCTCAGAAACTCTATCAATTCATGTGTAACTCCATAATTCTTCATCTATGACTTTCTGTGATAACTTGAGTACTAGATTCCGATTTCTCATAAGATGATGCTCTCAGATTTACTACCAGTGACTTTAAAAGTCATACAAGGGGCTTGAGAGGAGCTCTCTAGTGTGTTATGAGTCCCTTAAGTTGAAAGATTATGTCCTCATTCATATGAGTTGTGCAGCTATGACATAATATGTTATGTGTTTAGATTCTTCATTAACCTTTTAATATAGATAGTACTCATGAGAGAAGATAGTATGAACCTAGATTGTTAAATAGAGATTGTATTTGAGGAATTCACAACCTAGAGTGTTATGATTTATAAGTTGTAGAACCTTTTTATAATTGAAAGTGTGGGTTTAGAAGTGTAGTGACAAGTAATGTTAGAATGGTGACTGATCGAAAGTATATAGATGAACTTATACATTTTATCGAGTTTGTGTTAAGGTGATATGTCTTTGTGTGTTAGTTTAGGGATAACGAATGTGGTACAAGTTCCTTGGTTAAAGGTAGATAAAGAGTTATTATTTAAGGTGAATTGTTTCTTGCTTTAAGTAGAAAAAGAGTTATTGATGGTATTTATTATGTTAGAAAAGTATAGGTTATTAATGAAAGTATTTGGTGGTTGATAATTATGAATTAGGCTTCTCTTACGGTTACAAGGAGTTTAGTTGAAACTTATAGAGCTATGAAAGAAATTTTGGTGTATAGATGGGTAAATAGTAGTGATTTGTAAAGAGAGGATGTGTTAATGGATTATAATATGATAGGCCATGTTATCATGACTAATTATTGTTATTATGAGGTTCTAGTGTATTAGTGTTTATTGATGCTTTATTTTATATCTTCCAAGTGAGAATAGTATGTGAGGTTGGGTTGTAAATCATGTTTAGCACTAGACATTAAGTTTGAACAATGGATGATCATCAAGGTGGATGTCTGATGTTGTAGGTATAATTTAGATGTGTACCCAAGGTGATATGAGGGTTGCATTACTTTTTGAGATTATTAAGAGTTGTGTGTGGTTAGTAGTACCCTTGAGTTGCTAAGTGGAATAAGGCTAGTTATATAGAACATGGTGTTCATAATAGCTAAGTTAAGGAGTTATGGATAGATGATGTTGAGCCTTTATGATATGATTTTGTTTCTCATGGTTTAGGTAAATAAATATAAGTTTAGATATGTGATATTAGTAGGCTATGATGGAAGCAGTATGGTTCATTAAAGGTTTGGGGATATCCATGTTAAGTGTTAGAATCTAAGTTTGAATCTTTGAAGATTGAGCTAATAGAAATAAGAGTTAAAGCTCTAGATGGTGTGAACTCCGGGTATAGTGATGCTGATGAAGAATCTAAGTTAGTAAGTGTTTAAGTTATTATATGAAGACTATTGGAGCCATAGAAAGATAGAGTTGTACCTCAGAAGGAAGTTTTAGTAGTGGGTTTTACACTTTCAGGTGTAGTCTTTCAGAATAAGTTTATTATTTATATGTATTGTTACATCCGTCTCTAGAGTAAAGCATTTGAAGTTCAGTTAGAGTTTATTAAGTGGTTCACAAACTTAGAATGATGGCTTAAAGGTAAGGGGAGATGATAGAACAAGTAACCAAGTCAAGCTCTCAGATTCTAGTAGGGAGGTCAATGTGTTATAGAACAACACTAAGGGAGGAAAGTGCGTAACCCATTCTTATCTCAGTTCAAATTTTTTAGTTATAACGATATCTATTCATTCCTTATATGTCATCTCCAAGATCATAGTTCATGTTTGTGCACATCATAGAGAATCATGTACTCTTCCAGTTCCTAGTGTGGGGAGTTTCAATTCATTCAACATTCCGGATCATGTTCCATAAAGTTATGAACTCCAAACTTAGATCATACAACTATGACTCATGTACTCCTGCTTTACGGTATGTTTATTTCTAGGTACTCATACTACACTTCTAACGATTAGCGAAATTCAATTTATGTCATGTATGCCCTCATTTTAGAACTATCTGATGAATCCATGATGTTGATACTCTATTCCTCAAGTCTTAGTAAAGTGTCCAGTCATGCTTAGTATCACTTTATATTCCAGGTCCTCATGTTTTAACCTTTTAGTAACCTTTCTTTATGTTAAATAGCAATGATAAACAGTTGTTTAAATGGGAGAGAGTAAAAGTTTCTTGTCGACAAAAAATCATTGTATTCTTATTTTTGCTAAGGCTATAAGTGTGAGGTAAGATTGAGGCCAAGTCTTTGATACATGTCATGGTTAGTTGAAATTTTATGTGTATGTTCTTGGGGCAGTGCATGAAGTTGTTAATGATAGAGATTTGGAGTATGCGAGAAAGATGCTATTATGGGTGGTTGATTAGACGTTCATATATGGATATAACAATAGGCTTGATTGTCATGTTGGTGTATAAGTTGCTGAATGCATTGTGCGTTAGTTTCTGACCTTCCCGACCTTGGAATATAAATTTTTAAGTTGATTTATGATCGGGGCTATCGATAGCACATCTTGGGTAAGTTTCAGATTTTTGGGATGAGGTTTGAAACGAGTTTGGATGGTCAAAACCGTAAGGCTCCGCGATATAGCCGTGGTGCATCGCATTTTACGTTGGCGGGTAGCAATGCAACGTGTCAGATATCGCGTGGATAGAGCAAGGTGAAAATAAAAACTATGAAATGCATGGGGTATTGAATTTATGGTTCAGACTAGTGTTATGGTGTCATATGTAGTACCCTATAATTTCTAGTTAGGCTTGAACATGGTGAGAGTATGTAGTTCTACTCAGATTTTGGGCTAGAGTAGTTATTTGTACCCATGTGAGAATTATAAGTTAATTCAAATAAGAATAGTATTTAAGGGGAAAGGTATAGTTAAGGGAGTATTTTCGAAGTGTGTCTAAGCTTGAAAGTTAGTATTTGAATTGCCTAGGGCCTAGAAATTTTATCTTAGCGTATGTTTCATAGGCCTATATTCTAGGTCATAAAGTTGTAGCCATGTTGCGGTTTCTTATTCAGATATCTTATCCAGATCATGCCCAAGATCCCTTTCTCCCTAATGTTATTAGAACTTTGTTAGAAAGAGTGTTGAAGAGATACTCTAGTACGTATAAGGTTTCAGTATAATTCTGTCTGTATAGCCTGTAATTCAGTTTAGTAGTCAGACAAACAAGTTTCTGTGGTTTTCCATCTTTCCACCTAGACCTACTATTTGAAGTCTCATGTGAATGGCCATTCTAAGAGATAATCTATTCGAATCTATGTAAATTGTGAATTCAGTTCAGTCTAAGCATCATGTTTTAGATTCATCTAGTTAGTCATGACTCAGCTCATAAGTGTTCAATGCATAATCTTAGTTTTCCAAGTATTCCAACTCAAACAGTGTAGTACCCTGTGTACGATCTTAGTCTCGTTGTCTAATGATTCGGGCTTGCGTAAGTTGTCACTTCACAGTTCTATGTGTATTATTGTATCATGAACACTCCAAGAAAGTTCTAAACTCTCGGCGTGAATCAGCTCCTTATAGTAGGTAAAGTCAAGTCATCTCAAAAATCAGTTTCATGATGGAAGTTTTAATGTTCAGCTCAGTTATATCCTTTCTTAGCAGACACATCATGTCTACATTATTCCATACTTCTAAGACTTCAAAATGTTCCTATCCATCATTCGAGGACGAATGATTTCAAGGAGGAGATAATGTAACACCCCGTATTTTTGGGATAGACTTTGAACCGTCGTTCGTACATGTGTAAACTTCAATAACATGATTTAAATGTGAATACATGTTTTAAAATCATTATCATAGTATGTTAAATGCTTTCAAGGTGAAAAATGTTCATAGGAATCACTTAGAACAAAGTTGAGCTAAGAGCCCTTGATTCGGCCAAATCTTTGTACTCGATTCTACAAGGGTCTACTTTGAATGTGTATAACTTCTTATATACATATAATTTTTCAGCTCACAACCTACAAAACTATAGATAACTGAGTTGACTTTACAACAATACAAATTTTGCCTTAATCCAATACCCGAGTGAAAAGTTATGACATTTTTTGTGAGTGGTAGTAAGCCAACATGATTAGGATGTGGTGCACCGGTTTATCCACACGATATGTGATACGATGCGTTTCTCTCCCAACGCGATTTCTAATGCAACGTGGAGCTTTCTCATATGCTGTTTCAACTTCTTAAGGTTCTAAGGTCACTTTGGTCATTTTCCCTCTCCCAAATCTGTCCATAACACATAATTAAAAGTTCCCAAGGAGCATTATTTGCCTCTTTATCCATAATTCCACTCCAATAAAGCCTCCCTCTCTCAAGAAAAAACCCTAACCTCCATCCAAGAACTTCAAAACTCCAGTACAATCTCTTCAAGAGAAACCAAGAATTAAGTTCCCTAATATAGAATCTCAAGAAAAGCTTTTAAGATCATTTCCAAGGGTTTCAAAGTCAAGCTTTCTACATTAAATCAAGCCTATTATGGTATGTGGGGATATGAACAAGGTGTTTCTTTCACCCTTGTGCTCAAATTGCATGATTTTAAGATTTTATTTACTTGTTTTGACGTAGGGTTTATACCCAAGTTTACATATTCTTGAAGCATGTGATTATTATGAGATTTAAAGCTTTAAGTTGATCAATAAGTGCTTATGTTTATGTTTTATCTTATGAGATTTCTATCATGCATGAGATTGGACTATCTTGACTTGATATTATTGAAGTATTTTTCAAGATTGTTATTGAGCATGAATTTTTGTTGTGTATTGACTTGAGTTTAAAGCATGAGTTTTAAGCTTTAAGTTTAAGTAATGAGATTTTAAGAAGATCATTCTCTTTAAGTTTTATTTGATAAATTCATACCAAGAATGAGTTTGAGTTTTCAAGAAGACTATGGTCTTAAGTTTCTTTGATGGTCTTATACCAAGATTTAAAGAAATATGGATCTTATGATCCTAAGATAAAATATGGAATCCACATTTATTCATTTGATTACAGTTTAAAGCAAAGAGAAACATTACTGGTTTTCATCATAAATTCTTATGCTAAGTTAAGGTGGATTTCCTAAATAGAGAGCATATAAGTAATATAGGAGTATTATTTAGCATCGAGTTGTGTTTGATTCCAAGGTCTTATGCTCCAGAACTATGTGCCACAATTGATTTTAATACCCATAAGTTGGTTCAGTATAGTGATCACTCTATCTAGGTTCTATTCTGATGGCAAGGGTAAATCAACTCTCCCAATATTGGTAAGAGACGTTGGTCTCCATGATAGCTCACATGGTTTATGTTGGTTAAAAAAACCTCCCAAAAGAAAGATTAAAAGTACAACTTTTTGAACTATGTGTTGTGGCTCACAAGATTTTTACAGTATGCTTTATTATTCATGATTTATGATTTTGAGTTTTCAGTTATTGAAGCTAAAGGTGAGTCATTTACACTTAGAATGCATCATTTAAAAGTTTATATAAATATTGAGTTATTGTTTTACTTATGCATTCACCCCCACATGCTCAGTACATTTCAAAAGTGCCGATCCACAGATATGTCTATGTGATACATTGTCTCATAATGTAGGTACAAGTTGTAGCGTGCACATCATAATCAGATGGTTTGTAGCTCCCAGTAGAAGGTGAAGAGTCCTTTTGATTTGAGGACTTGAGTCAGCCTTAGTATGAGTAGTATCTTGTTTTTTTTCTTTATTCAGTCGTATTGATTCAAGATAGCTGAGGTTCATACCCGTCTACATATAGTCAATATTACTAGAGGATTCATAGACAATTAGTAGAGTGATGTACTTTATTTTATTTTTGTTTTGTATAACCTGAGCTGTAATCATTTAAATAGTTTTGTTTTGAAGATGTTCAGCCAAGGATTTTCTTCCGCTTATTACTTCAATTTTTATGCATTTTATTCAGTTGCTCATGAGTTATGCAGTGCAAAGGTTAGCTAGGGATCTCTTGTTGTCCTAAGCATGGTGTGATTTCCAGGGGGTAGTCTCGTGGAATTACACCTGTGTTGCATGATGGTGATGGTGGAAGCATGATGATAGGGTGAACATTCATCTTTAGGTGGTAATCACACTAATTAAATGTGATGAATGTACACTAATGCTCAAAGATGTATAGTTTGTTTGTCATCATCAAAAAGGGGGAAATTTTCTATATGTAGTTTTGATGATGAGTCGCTAACTGCAAGGGACCAGGTCCCTGGATGTGCAAGATACAGCATAGCTGTCACCTGTGTCTGCACAGTTTTGTCGTCTTGTGTAACAAACTTGTAGGTGGTATTTTGAATTGATTCGGTCAGCTGGTCCAATGATCTTTCATCCCTAATCATCACTTAGTTATAAAAGGAAAGAGATGCCTCTTCATCAAAAGTTTTTTTGCACAAATCTAAAGAGTGAAGTGAGGCAGTTAAAACTCTATTTCAAGATTTCTCAAGTATTTCTCATGTTCTTATCTTTGTAGTATACTTAAAAGTGAGTGAGTCTTCTTGGATGTTGGTTTGTAATCAACTACTCAAGATATAAGAGTAGTGATTTCAGTTTGTGTTGAGAGGTGCTTAGGTAGAGTTGCCTAAGCATGTTTGTGGTTAGAGTTAACTAGGTTTTGAAAGGCCTTGGTAGAGTTACAAAGATGAGCTTGTAATAGAGTTATTACAAGAGAAAGGAGCTTAGAGTTAGGCTAAAGTCAAGACTGTAATTAGGAGGTTCATTATAGTGGATTTCTTGAGGTGCTTGTGAGGGAAAGCCATGGTTGTTCCCTTCTTGGGTTTCCATGTAAAAATCTTGTTTTTTTCTCTTCATACAGTATTTTTAATTTTCCTGCACTCTATTGTTTGATTGCCTGTGATCAACTTTGAGGGACCTGGTCCTTCACTGTGTGGTGCGACCCCCAAAGGTTTTAGCAAACACACAGAGGGAATAAAGTAGTATCTCACATAGACATGGCACAAGGTTAAATCACAAACTACTACCTATCCGATACATGCAATTGTTTGCTATGATTATCATGTCCCTAATTCAAATGCCATAATGGTATTCACAATATTCACACATGTATACACATCACACAATTAAGTTTATTTTGGAGGGGTATTATTTTTATCAAATGGTCAAAACAAAGTACATCAACTGCCTTAGATACTCATTTGTCTCCTAGATACACAAAAACAAAACACAATATAACATAATATTTCTCTAGACATGCATGTTCTACAATCATACTACAACTGGTAGGAAAAGAAGCATGGCCAAAAAACCCCACGATGGCTATGGTATACCCCACCCTAACTACAAGACTACGCACTTCCCTAGTGTGTTAAAAATATAAAGCAAGGTAATAAGGACATACTTAGGACTCACTAAGCGTCCGTGTCATGCTCATCTCCATCAAGGGGTATCTCAACTAGCGATGGTGGTGGTGGAGGTGGGGCATGACTAAAAGATGCACATATCGCGGTTGTAGCTTGTCGTACTGAATCACCTACTTTGGATACCCCAGAATCATGTGTGGCGAATAGAGGGATCCTATAGGTCCTCCCTTGTAGCTCTCTTGGTCCCCACAACTGGGATCGTCTCCTCATACTCTTCGAACAAATAAAAATATCTAGGGTAACACGGAGGAACATGCTGAGCAACTGGAGGAAAGGCCAAAATCTAGATCTCATTTAAAGAGTGTATCTCTGCTCACAGTATGGCCACCTCTTCCCAAATATCACCTAAGTTAGGAGCCTCTACACAGTTGAACTAAGCTAATACCTGGACCTCAAAAGAATTAATATAGGTTTGCAACTTATTATAGAACTCTGATATCTCAGTTTAGAGTGCAACCTATATCCTAGTCTCAGTAGTCTATAGTGTCATCTGGACCAAAGGCCGGATCTGCCCATACAACAATACAAGTTTTGTCTCCACATTCTTGAATTGGGTATCAGTCACATCCTGGAACTCCACTAAGAACTATAAAAACTCATGTGGTACCGCTATCAAACCTATGGATGGAGTTGTAAAATAGGGATGGGGGCACAAAAGTTGCCCTAATCGGATCAAAACTAAAAGCCAGGGTTGAAGTAGAAGTCACTGGCCATTCTCTCCCTGAGTTCTTATCTTAGGTCCATCTCGATGCTCCCCCATATCAAACTTAGCATGAACACCTTCCAACATCTATCTCAAGTTGATCAACATGCTCTACTAAAACTGAAGTCCCCTCAAATGGGAAGGAATCACTATCGGAGGTGCACAAGATCTATGGGCAAGGATCAGGTTTGCCGGATCTTTGACCATACTCATTTGTGTGATGCTCATTACCACTAATAACCTATCAATATTTGTGATCTCATGAACTCCTGCCTTATCACATAATTGCTGAATGAAACAAGGGTAGGACATAATTATCAAATACCTAAATGCTCTATCATGTAACTCATACATGATAACTGATGCAAAGTCAACCTCATATACTGCTTTCAAGATAGAATCAATACAGCTAGGTCCTATGTCAATAGATTGTCCACAATATTCAAACACAATCAAAAATAAACCAAGATCTACCATAATTTAGCAGCAAAATGCAGTGTTGCCTTCTTGATACTCCCTCTTCCTCAATCTAGGGGCATCATCTCCCATGTCAAAAATTAGATTGACGATCCATCTCACTAAATCAAACCTTAATCTCCTATGATCTACATCTTTCATTAACTTTTTACCCTTTGGAAACCTCAATCTCTGGTTATACTAAATAGTAGATGTCAGGGCTACATAATTAGCCCCCAAAAGTACTCGGTGAATGTCCATCACTGAAAGATCAACTTGAATCCCTCTCACCAATGTAAACTCTAAATGTGGCTGTGCTGCCCCTCTACCATCTCTAGGTGTGGTCAAAGCAACTTAGTGGCATGAGACATATAAAACTCATGAACCAAAGCCTGACTTTAAGAACCCTGGGGTCTAATTATCCACCCCAGCAGGTATGATCAAACAAATCCTACACGTTTGGTGCCTCTGCTATCCCCAATAACTCATCCTCCTCTCATCCCAAATAGACCTAGTTGGTCAAAAGGCCTCAGTAATGAAACTATCTCGCTCGTAAAGTGCCTTCATCCCTGCTACATACTACCTTGGGTTTACCTTTATAATAATCAATTCGAGATATGTGTAAACTTTAAAGCTTGGTCATTCTGTAGTGAACGGGTATGCTGAGGATCTTAAGCAGGGAGATTTATGAATGGTGTTAGAGATGAGGGCACCTGATGTGAGGCCTGAGCTATACCCTCCTTAGACTAGGGTACTGCTAATGCTGATTGATCATCTAACCCCTCCTTATATTGGGGGTCCTATGTATTTTTCTACTTTACTATATCAAAGTTACCCTCCTCCTCGAAAGCCTTCTCTTCCTCCTCAGATTATGCAGAGTGTGGGGGTGAAGTCCCGGCTGACTTCATCCTTTGACTAGAAACTAGTATGGCTACAATTGTGTGGCCTCCAGCCTATGTAGATGTAGGAAGAGCGCCCTACTGTGTCCGTGCTAGTAGCTAAATGCCAAGGGTTGCTGAAATAATAGCCTCATCTATGACTTATTTCTATCTCCTAGTTCATGGGGATGCTAGTCTATCCTGGATAATTTACTCCTCCACCGAGCCACTGTGCTCAAGGGATTTGTCTTGATGTCTCAATCTCTCCTCCCTCTTTGTCGAAGCCTTTGGTTCCATAGAACCTAAAAAAGCAAGTAGTAGTGCCTGAAAAAGAGTAAGACATTGCAACATTTGAAGAAAAATTAAAATTGTTAAACTTCAAATTATTCCCAAATTTACATCCCTATATATTAAACTTTTTCCTATTCCACTCCAATATTGCACATATAACTTGTATCAAGTTTCAAAACACAACCAAAGCATACTAACTTTTGGGTTTCGTCAACCTTTTCAACTCCTACTTCCATTTAGGGCATGATCACAGAGTTTTATTTCAAGAACAATGCACCAATTTTAACTTTTTGACTGTTCTAGGATCCCATATATAAGTTTGTTTATTTTTACATAATTTTGAAGAAAATATGCATACCAACATTCTTACTTTTGGTTTAGCACAAGATAATACTATTAGGAGCCAAGAATTTTACCTTTTATTTCAAGAGATGGAAGTGAAAATTGAAAACATGAAGAAGAACCCTAGTTTAAATGTGTAATACGTGCAATTGGACATGTTGGTACTGAGAAAAAATAGAGTCCTTGTCTTATATAAAGTGAATAAGAAGTTAGAAGTTTTGAATACGAAAGGGAGTTAGAAATTTCGAGTTTAATAAGGATTTGGAACTGGGTTAAGCCACTTAAATAACCCTAGGGGGTCGGTTTTTGGTTGGGTCCTTGTGGGATAGCCTAGCTTTTAAAACGAAATTGGTTCCAAAATTTTGGGCACCTATAGTGCCATTTATGGCTCGTAGGTGTCACCTACAGTCCCTAAGTAGCAGGTCGTAGGTGACCTTAAGTTTTGGGAAATTTTTGGCTCTTTAAAATTTATGTTCTGACACTTGTGGCACCACTTATGAGGTCGTGAGTGGAAATTACTACCACATAAGTAGGTTAGTAAGTAAAAACTTAGAGGCTCTCAAATTCTCAGAATTTCTTTTTGACATATATTGCACAACTTACCTGGCTGGAGTGTGGCTTATGACTCTCATAAATGGGTCAAGAAGTCCCCTTACCTGGAACTTTTTGGATTTAGCAATATTTACTGTGTTCCTGGTTCATCTCATGATATACTCCTATTAAAAATAAAATCACATGAACACTAAAAAGTGGGTTGCCTCTTACTCAGTGCTGGATTTAACATTGTGGTACAACGTGGCTATGTTTGTTACTTAGACTTCACCAACAAGCCCATCAGTTGCCTCTCATATAACGCTTGATTTAACGTTGTGGCATAGTTTGGGTACTTTCATTACTCAGACTTCATTAAGGCAACTATACAAATAAACTTTAGGATGACCAACATAATTTATTATTGAGACCACCTTCATGTCCGGGGGATGCTTCATGGTTCTTCAAACATCGAAGGTGACCTCCCTATTATTTAACCTGAACTTAAGCTCCCCCTTCTCTATATCCACTAATGCTTTACCCGTGGAAAAAAATGGTCTTCCCAGGATAATGGGCATTTCAAAGATAACTTCACAGTCCAAAACAACAAAGTCAACAAGAAAGATGAAGTTGACTACCTTGACCAAGACATCAAATGATATGCCCATGGGCTTCTTCACTGTATGTTTTGCCAGCAACAACGACATTTTCATTGGTTCTGAAGGCCTCAAGCCCAATTGTTTGAACACTGCCAGTGACATCAAATCAATGCTGGCACCCAACTCACATAACGCTCTACAAAACCTAGATGTCCCAATGGTGCATAGGATTGTGAATGCTTAAAGGAAACTCTTTATTTGCACCAGAGATCGAGAAGTGATCGCACTACAATAGTGCAACCTATTAGCATCCTCAAAATAAATATCTTTCTTCTTTGTTACTAACTCCTTCACATATTTTGCATATCTAAGCATCTAGTCATGAGCTTCTAGATGAGGGATATTCAGACTCAACTTGTTCAGCATAACAATGAACTTTTTGAACTTCTCTTCTTTCTTTTTCTTCTTCAACAATTAAGAAAATGGTAGGGGAGGTCGTGGAATTATCTGTACTACTGGCTCATAGGACTTTCCCTTACCTTTATTCTTCTCAGCACTATGGTCAACAACTATTAAATTTTCTAACTCTTTTTTAGGTGTTTCACCAAGATCAACACTATCATTCCTTGGACCATCAATCGTGGGAATGAGGGGATCAATAGTTGCCTTAATACTTTGAGTGGTGATGTCTAGAAAATAATTATCATTTTTAGGATCCTGCACTGTTTTACTTGGAAAGGTACCCAACTACGTCTAATTGAACGTTGTAGATATTTGCCCAAACTGCTACTCCAATTGCTTTATCACAGTAGAATGGGACTCCACCTACTGGGTCAACTCTAAAATGTCTTCCTTAATCTCCTTAACGTAATTTCCTAACTTTACTAACCCTTTACTAGCTTGGATAACATATCTTCCATCCCCGACTTAGTGTCATGGTTTCCTGGTAGAACATATACACCACCCTTTTTCTCGTAATCATGCTTGCATCTCTATTCACCATCCCACTTTCAAATCTTATCTCTGTATCTATCCCTATAGTAGTTTTGACCTTTTCTTTCTTGTCCCTGGCTCAAAAATCTCTGTACCTATCCCCACAGTAGTTTTGACCGTAGTTTTCTTTCCCCTAGGCTCAAAAACCTGCCAAATCTCTTTCTAGGTATTTTGCATCTTCTTCTAAATCATAATCATATAATTTAAAGGACTTACCTGATAATCCCACTTTGTCCACCTTCTCAGAATTAATTATTCCAAATTGCTTTGTCAACAACCCAACCTCTGTCCTTAGCTGAGAAACTTCTTGTGCCACTATATCATTAACAACTCTGTGCTTGCTGGAAGCACTAATAGTATAAGTGTCGGTGCCTCGCTCAGCCTCCCGAGTATGCCAACCTTGATTGGTGAGAAAGATCTGATCTAATATCTCTAATGTTACCTCCCAACATAGGTTCATGAATCCTTCACCAGTAATAGTATATGGCATACCTTTTGAACTGGTGTTAAGGGCTTTATAGAAGATCTCAAGAAAGTTTCTTGCCCCTATTCTATGATTTGGAACCTTCATTTTCTTCTTTTTAACCAAAATCATTCCTCATACATTGATTCAGAGTGCAAATGCCTAAAATTATATATCTCATCTTTCAACTAAAGCATTCTAGATGGTGGAAAGAAATGATCTAAAAACTTTCTCCGCACCTCATTCCAAGTAGTGATTAATTCTTGAGGAAGTTCCCCTGATGATAATATAGATTCCCCAATTAGAGAGAAAAGGAAAAACTTGAGTCTAAAAGATTCTTGATCTACCTCAGATATAGTGTATTCTGAGCAAATCCCAATAAAATTAATACGGTTCATGTTTTTATCATTAGTGGGCAAACCTGCAAATACACCCATCAGGTTTAGCAACAACATCATAGCACAGGCGATATCAAACTTCACATTAGATGGAATTATAAGAGGAATAATAGCTCAAGTATCAGTAGGATCAACATATCCTAAGTCATCCTCTGGGTCATCATACGGAGGTAAGTACTGGTAGGCTGTGATTACTTGAGCTCTACCCTTCTATCTTTATCTTAATTTTTGCTAAGGTATGCTTGATGATATACTCCATGTCTTTGTCTCACTAGATTTGCCTCTTTAGCTATACGATGGGACTTTGCATCCCTTGAAACATTGGCTTTCACTAGTAATCTATACATAGTCTAATCTACAGTCGCTTGAGGAACACCATACGGAGAGGAAGGCACAATATTTGGGTTATCATGAACCCCTTCAAGACTACTATATGACCCTTCAGGTTATTTTTCATATTTTGGCTTATTTTGTATATTAGGGATTTCCCATAGTTTCCCCAAGTCATTTATGACTTGCGAGGACTGACAGTTAGGTTATCGGACAGTTTGTTTGGTTCTTAAATCCTATTTCCTATTTAGAAGTCTTCACTGGTTCTAAATGGCCACTAAGAAAAAACTTCAGCAAAACAATCTCAAATGTGAATTTTGACTTCTCCATCAGCTCCAAAATAGTAATTTAAGGCTAGGTGGACCTTTGGTTCGGGTCCCAATTCACTGGAGGTCATTTTGACACATTGGTTGAAAAGTTAGAAAATTGGCAATTTGGGTGTGGGAGACATATTTGGTCAAAACAAACTAGGATAGAAAATCAAACTTTTCCATTACATCCGTAACACTATATTTATTATGGTTACATAGTTCATTTATGAAAATTCGCTTCCGAATGAATCTTGAGGAATTATTGAAAACTTGGAAAATTTTCCAAGTTTGCTGGTGCTGGAGCATGGCAATCGCACAAGGATTATCATGATCATACTATGGAAATTGCAAGAGGCCTATGGCAATCACACAAGGGTGATTATAGTCCAAGGTATGGTGATAGAAATATCTCTTTACTTGTACGAGTATAAATAGACCCCCAATGCAATAATTTTGGCTATTTTCTCATCATCCTTGAGAGCTAAAAACCCTAAAAGGGTATGATAACTAAATTGTGTTTTGTAGGTGACTTGGGATCTTGATTAACATCTTTTATAATAATCATCATCCAAACTAAGGTAGTATTTCATCCTTTTCTTGATGAATTTCTTGGTCTTTTGTAATACCCCGATTATTCCTTAAGCCTAAATATATCTTTTGAGTGGATAGGGGTGTCTTCTAAAGTGATTGATGTTTATATTATGTTGTATTTCTCTAATTTCTACTTTTTTTTATATTGAGAATTGCATAAGCTTTCCATCGATACCAATTTCATCAAAATTCAACATCGGATGAGGAAGTTTGGCCATTTTACTAAGCGATGTTGGAATTGTCCAGGCCTGATGGTAGACCTGAAGGAATACCAAGTACTTGGTGGACCGTCTATTGTCCCATCAATACAAGGAAGTAACCTATTTTTTTGGCCATCGTGCGACGACCAAAATGGTGGGCCACTAAAAATTTGATGGACCATCAAGTCGAGGCAGAATGTCCCAATTCTAGCCCCCGAGTGATGGATGATCTGGTGAACCATCAGTTTCCTGATAGATCATCACTTTGACAGTCACGTCGAGGCAGAAAGTCCTAGTTTTGGCACTCGAGTGACAGACAATCTGGTGGACCGTCAGTTCCTCTGACGAACCATGAGTTCGATCGTCACAGACGCAATCAAAATTTTTTTAACTCATTTTTAGGGTCATTTTGGTCATTTCTGCCCATTTTGGTCTTGTATATATATATATATATGTATATATATATCCAAGTAGAGAAGAGAAGTTTTTTTTTTCCTTTCTTTTCTATAACCCTCTAGAAACTAGGGTTTCTTTCAAAATTCTAAATCAAATCTTCTCTAAGAAATTCAAGAATTTTCCAAAGATTTCACCAAGTTGTTCAACAATTAAGTTCTCCTAGTCAAAGGCATCAAGAAACTTAGCTCAAAATTGTAAAGAAGAGTTTCTAATCAAGCTTGTTCATCTTAAAAAAAAATCATATTCCAAGGTATGTGGGGCTTGAACAAGAATATCCTTTCATACTTGTGCCCAAAGAATTAATTTTTACTATTGGAATTTCATGATTTTGCAATTGGGTTTATATCCAAATTACTTTATCATTGATATATGAGAATCGAGCTATTCAAGATTGATATACATGACTATTTCATTGGTTTATTTCTTAAATAGAGAATTTATGCTTTGAATTGTATATTGCTACTATGAATTGATGATTTCTAAGTTATAAATGATAAGAGTCATGATTTTAAATTTTTTTCACGAGAAGTTTATTATAGAATATATATATTGATATTGAGCTTGAGAGTCAAGAATGAGTCCTATGATGTTTCCTTGAAGCTTTTGATATTTGAAATGATTAGATAAGTAAGAGTACTTGGTGTTGAGAAAGATTGTTTTGATTTTGAGTCGAGTTAGGAATCCACAGTTGTATATGATTTACAGATAAGATATATTTATGTTTTGGTTTTTATGATAGACCCATGAGTTTATATTGATTAAGGTGGATTTCCTAACGCGTTCTGAGCTGAGTCTAGGAGGAGTATTTAGCACCAAACGAGAAATGTGGTATTTCTCCAGAACTACATGCCACCGTAGGATTGATATTGATAATTATTGGACAAAGGAAGAGTTTGAGCTTATGATCACAAATTTGAGGCTTTAATACCTGGCAAGAGTACAATGCTCCCGCCAATGTGGGGTTTTCTCCTTTGGAGGGAAAAATGTTAGACTCCATACGGCTCACATGGTTTAAGTCGGTTATAAGAAACTCTCAAGTCCATAATAGTCTAAGTTTCTTGAGTTACCAAGTCACTCTAATTAATGAGTCAAAGAGTTTGAGTTGAGTCCAATGATTTATGATATTTATGAAGCATGTATTATTATTGATGATTTATGGAAATTACGTTACAGGAAATTCAAGCGAAGAGAGTCATTATTGTCAGCATGCATGATTTTATATTACATTTATGATATTATTTAAAAATGTTGCATACACCCCCACATACTCAGTATATTCCCAAGTGCTGATTTCCATTCTCTTTTGTGTTATATATTTCCTCGTGATGTAGGTTCAGTTGCTCAGTCTCAGAAGAAAAAGTGATCTTCGATTACCTTTATCTATATTTCTGCAATTGGTGAGTCCTCATGGTTCGAGGACCTATGTCCCTTATTTTGTCTTATTAATAGATGATTGTTTCCTTTCAGATCAGTATGAGTCTGTTGGGGAATCTCTCCCAATGGCTCTTCACTTTTATGTAGTAGAGGCTTTGTCAGACTAGAGTACCAATATGTACAGAAATTTCAGTATTTTGATTGTACAGGCCAGTACTTTGTCATATTCCAATATGTTCATGATAGGATTGTTCTTCCTTGTTTTAGCTTGATTATTTTCATAGTGTGCTCTAAAAGTGATGACAGGTTGGGAGGGTTAGCTTCGGGTCACTTGTGGCCTTAAGCATCGTGTGACATCACGGGATAGGTTCTTGGGGCGTTACAAGCTTAGTATCAGAGCCTAAGGTTTAAGGAGTCCTAGGGAGTTTGACAAGCCGCATTGCGTAGAGTCATGATTATCAGTGTATAGCACTCCACATCTATGAGCAAGAGGATACAAGGCATTTTAGGAAAAGTTGCTTCTTTCTTTCAAAAGTCTATCGTGTCAATGACTATTTCTCTCTGCTATTAATTCAAGCTCTGTTATTACAGAAAATGCCTTCTCGTAGAGCTCGCAGGAACAACGAACGACCTCAACCCATTGATGCTATAGGTGAGACGGTGTCCCACATAAAATTTTAGGTAGCTTTTTAGGCGTTATCCCAGGCGGTTACCGCTAATGCTCAGACCCATGCACAGGTTATAGTTCCACCTCTGTAAGAAGGTAATTTAATTGAAGCTCGGGTTTGTGACTTTATGACAATAAATCTACCAGAGTTTTATGGGTCAAAGACAGTGAGAACCTACAAATATATTTGGATGAAGTTAGATAGATCACTCAAATTATGCACGTGACTGAGGAGGAGAGTGTTGAATTGGTTGCCTATCGAATGAAAGATATTGCATATGTTTGGGTGGAGATATAGAGGAAGAGTAGAGGGGGGAATACTGCTTCCATGACTTGGCAGTTATTGCAGGACACGTTCTTAGATAGATTCTTTCCCCTGGAGCTAAGGGAACCAAAATTGAAGAATTTATGAACTTTAGATAGGGCCCCATGATAGATAAGGAGTATTGTCATAAGTTTAACCAATTATCTAAGTATGCTCCAGGTATGATGGCTGATTTTAGAGCTAGTATGAGTAATTTTTTGACTGGTGTATCTGGTTATGTTGTGAATGAATGTACATCCACTATGCTTAATAGGGACATGGGCCTTTCAAGAGTAATGATTTATGCTCAGCAGATTGAAGTGGACAATGTGATAGTGAGAGATAAAGTAAGGGAAAATAAGAGAGTTAGATCACAATAATAGGGGTATGGTTAGACTAGATATTCTAGATGGAATTGCCCTCAGTCTCAGAATCATTCATTTGTACTAGCGCCTTCATCAGCCAGTGCTCCCGCATTCATAATTAGGCAGAAGCATGGTAATAGGCCTGCTATGTCAAGTTCCTAGGATAGTGTGAGTAACAGAATTCATCCTTCCCCATGTCTGAAGTGTGGTAGGAACCATCCTGGTTAATGCTTTATTGATCGGAGGGGTTGTTTTGGTTATGGTAAGTTAGACCAAAGATTCAGGGATTTCCCATATGCTAGATATGGGAGTCATAATGTTCATCCCAAGAGTCAGGCTATTAGTGCTCTAGCCACTTTAGTTCATCCTACTCTTCCCCAGGGTGCCTCATCTAGTACTGCTGGTGGTTAGTGCCAGAATCACTTTTATGCTATACAGCCCTGCCAGGAGTAGGAGGATACACCAGATGTTGTTATTGGTATGCTCTGTGTATTTTATTTTGATGTGTATGTATTGATGGACACTGGGTCATCTCTTTCTTGTGTGACTCCATTGGTGGCTGTGAATTTTGAAAGCAGTGCTGAAAAGATTCCTGAGCCTTTTGTAGTTTGTACTTTAGTAGGGAATCTGTTGTTGCTAAGCAAGTGTATAAGAAGTGTCCTATCACTATCCTTGACAGAATCATGTTTGCAGACTTGATTGAGCTAGACATGGTTGATTTTGACATTGTTTTGGGTATAGATTGGTTAACTCATGTTATACATCTATAGACTATCGTACCCATGTAGTCAAGTTTCAGTTCCCTAATGAGCAAGTTTTTAAGTGGTACGGAAATTTGTAGCTCCCAAGAGTTATTTTATATCCTACCTTAAGGCCAGGAAATTGATATCCAAGGGTTGTATCTATTATTTGGTTCGAGTTAAAGATACTAAGTCTGAGACTTTAAATATTTAGTCTATTAGAGTTGTCAATGAATTTCTTGATGTTTTCCCAGAAGATCTCCTAGGGGTACCTCCCAATAGAAAGATAGAATTTGGGATTGATCTTTTTCCTGATATGCAGCCTATTTCTATTCCTCCGTATTGTATGGCCCCTGCAGAACTTAGGGAGTTGAAAGAGCAACTCAAAGATCTTCTTGATAAGGGATTCATAAGGCCCAGTGTATCTCCTTGGGGAGCACCCGTTCTATTCGTGCAAAATAAAGATGGTTCATAGAGTTTGTGCATTGACTATAGTTATCTCAACAAGGTCACCATAAAAAAAAAGTACCCTCTTCTCAAAATTGATGACCTGTTTGATCAGCTGCAAGGTGCTAGTTATTTCTTGAAAATCGATTTGAGATCCGGCTATCACCAACTTAAAGTCAAAGAGTGTGATATTCCAAAGATAGCTTTCCGCACCTATTATGGTCAATTTGAATTCTTGGTCATGTACTTCGGGATAATAGATGCCCCAACATGTTTTATGGACTTTATGAATCGGGTGTTCAGACAGTACCTGGATATGTTTGTTATAGGTTTCATTGATGATATTCTTATATACTCCAAAAACAAGACCGATCATACAGATCATCTTCGAATTGTCTTGCAAAACCTTAGAGATCATCAGTTGTTTGCTGATGTTGGGTGTATTTACACGCCTAAAACACTATAATTTACCCATATTTTAGCTAAGTTTTAAGGACAAAATATATAATTCCTGCACTTTTAGTCCATTTTCCTATAAGTGAGCTAACCAACGTGATTAACATGTTTTCAAGTATTTATGATGAAGATTTCAGCACTTTGTGGACCTTTCGGTAGCAAAGGCAAACTTCGCATAAGATGGAAGACAGTTTTTGGAAGCTTGAGGACTAAATATGATGCATGGAGAATCTGTCCGGGGCAAAAACAATATTTTTACATACTTAAGGGTGCAGCAGTAACCTAGTAGGAATATGACAAGGATATTATAAAAACCCTATTTGCTGAATTTTTCAGCAAGCATTATCATTCATTCTATTTTGTTTTCATACGTCACTTTTAATATTATTGAGATTACAGATTCTGTAAGTACAACAGGGGAAAACGCTACTCTTGAGAAAATTGGTCAAGGGCAAAAACGTCAATCTCACTATTGACGCCAATGTCATCCTCAACGTGAGATCATTCGAGCTTTGGTACGATGATGATGTTTATTGTGATCTCCGTTGCACTCATGAGTAGCTAAACTCCTCTGTTAGGGTTATGGAAGCCTTGTGATATACTATCTATTACAATGAGTTTGTGAATTCTTGATACGTATGCTACTTATATCATTACTCTCTTCATCTTAATTGAATTCTTGTGGCTACAAACATATAGAATACGCCAGTATAGCATTAACTTGTTTGAGGGAAAAGTTACATGTCTGGAAAAGAGAGTGTGACAAGGAAATAGGGCTACCAACCCCTGTTTACACGTTAGTGCCGTAACTGGATTAACCTCTTGGAGAGTTTGTACCGTTAGCTACACTTTAAGCTCGAGAGAGTTAAAGTGAAATAATTCTGGATGGTCGAGAGACACTAGGATTTACCATTAGAATACGAATCTCTATAAGTGCATGCATGTCTGAATTCCGCATAACTCATAGTTAATAGATACATAAAACTCATAAGGTGGACATAACCCTAACTTATTATATTCTGTTATTAAATCTTACAACATAAATCGTTTCATTCGTTACTTTGTTTAAAGTAATTCACGCCACAATTTAAATCCCCCCTTCCATAGAATTTTCGACCAACAGTCTACTAATAGTTGCATACTTAGTGACCGAGTATTCCCTGTGGGATTCGACACCCAACCCAGTTGGGTTCTATATTTGATAACGACCGCTTACACTCTTACAAGAGCTGTAGTTTGGGCGTTATCAAATTTTGGCGCCGTTGCTCGGGAATACGGTGTCAACTAAGTTTGTGATAGTTATCAGACCCTTTGGTAAAAAATTCTCAGATTTTACTTTTAGTTATTGTTTTTGTTTTATTCAGGTTCTTCTGAGTGCATACCAAATACTCGAAGTTAGGGTCAGCCATTATTGCCCATAAACCCTGAACCACAACTTATTGGCAGGATGGATGCACAACGAGACATTAAAAGAAGGGCTGCTCAGCAGGAGCAGGCTAGACTAGCTGCATTGGCAGCCGCTCAAGTGCATCAACAGAATATTGATAACCCAGGGCGAGCAACAAATCCCGATGATGAGGACCTGGTGATGATGAGTTACTGAATCCTAGGCATGCTGCTGAGGTGGCGACACCTGCGAACAGAAGAGATCGTCAAGCTAGATTTAGGCCTGAACGCCGAGCTGTGCAGTTTCCTTTTGATGATGATGATGACGATTTGGATGAGGATGGTGCCACAGGGGCTATTATTCCTCCACCCTTGGCTCCCGGAGCCAAGTTCAATAGCACTAGCACCATGATTCAGCTATTGCAACTCAAAGGGTTGTTTGTTGGACTTGCAGGAGACGATCCGAATATGCATCTGATTAACTTTATCTCAACATGCAAGGCATTTGATAATCCAGGGGTTGGACAGAATGCGATTTGGATGCGCTTATTTCCATTGTCTCTATCTGGAGAGGCAACTCTATGGTTGAACGGGCTAACTCCTGACTCTATCACTAATTGGAGGTAACTTAAAGACGCTTTCCTAGAAAGAATCTATCCGCCATCCAAGAGAGCACAATTAAGAGATGAGATCAGCAATTTTCGACAGCTTCCAACTAAAGCTCTCTACGAAACATGGGAGAGTTTCAAAAATAAGCTTATGCGGTGCCCAAATCATCATATGAACAATGTCCACTTAATGGAGATATTATACAGGTCTTTGAATTTGGTGACTAAGCCAGTGGTTGATAATGCTGCAAGAGGGTCATTCATGGACCTTACTTTTATTTAGGCAAGTGATATGCTAGATCGTATGACAAAGCAGTGTAGAGCTTGGCATAACAGGGATTCTGAGGTAGCAAGCTCTACAGTATCTATTAGCATGACTACAGAACAAAGACGAAGAGAGAAGGAATGTGATCAAGATATGACGAATATGAAAACGCAGATGGATCTTCTTACCAAGCATCTATTATTAGGGAAGACCGAAAAAGTCAAAGCTGTGGTGTCACAGGGAAGAGATGAATCCGATTCTGAGAAAGAAGCTAACTACTTGAATAATCAGGGGGGTTTTTGAGGCAATGCCCAAGGAAACCAAGGTCAGAACTATTATGAGAAATTTGGAAACAAGGACCGTGATCAAAGTAATTAGAAGAATAAGACTGACAGGAGTGGTTTGTATGTTCCTCCTGAAAGTCATGACGCCGCTGCATCTGGTTCTGGAAAGATGTCCATGGAGGACATGATGGCTAAGCTATTGAAAGGAGTGGAAACAACCAATACGGGAGTGAATGAGGTGAAGAATGACTTGTCTTCAATAAATCAAATAGTTGACTCACATTCTACTGCAATAAAACAGCTGGAACAACAACTGAGTCAACTCTCAGCGGCATTCAATCAAAGAAAGGATGGCACTTTACCTAGCGACACGGTACAAAACCCAAGGAATGATGGATCATGTATGGCTATTACTACCAGGAGTGATAAAGTGTTTGAAAGTCCATCTAAAGGCAAGCAGGTGGTTGATGATATAGCAGAGAATGTTATTGAAGCAGATTGTGATGATTCGGTAGAAGCTGAAAATCAGAATGAGATCGTTCATGAGAAAACTATTCCCCTTCCACCACCACCTTTTTCTCAGAGACTGAAGAAGAAGGTTGATGACACTCCTGAAAAGGTTGATAATCGGAAGCAAGATAAAAAGAAAGTGGTGGAGAAAACAATTCCCTTTCCACCACCACCTTTTCCTCAGAGATTGAAGAAGAAAGCTGATGACACCAGGTTCAGTAAATTCATGACTATGTTGAAGCAGATGACTATTAATGTTCCTTTGGTGGAGGCGCTGGAACAGATGCCTGGGTACGCTAAATTCATGAAGGAACTTTTGACAAAAAAGCGGGCAGTAAGGTATGAGATGGCAGATAATATTCATCATTGCAGTGCAATTGCCACGAGGTCTTTAGTACAGAAGAAGGCAGATCCTGGTGCTTTCACTATTCCTTGCACGGTTAGATCTTTGGATTTTGCAAAGGCATTATGCGACTTGGGAGCTAGAATCAATTTGATGCCGCTATCCGTCTACAGGAAGTTAGGGTTGGGCGATCCTACACCAACCAATTTGCGACTTGTGATGGCAGATAGGTCGGTAAAACGACCTGTTGGTATCTTATATGATGTATTGGTAAAGGTTTCCACATTCATTTTTCCTGCAGACTTTGTTATTTTGGACTGCGAGGTGGATTATGAAGTTCCCATAATCTTGGGATGCCTTTTCCTCGCAACTAGAAGTGTGCTTATTGACTTAAGAGCTAATGAGCTTTTATTTTGGCTGAATGACGAAGTGGTCCGTTTTGATGTATGCAAAGCAATGAAGTAGCCCGGTGATATGAATGTGTTCTCTATAGATAATGTTTATTATGAGGATGAGAAAGAATTATCTGTAGAGAAGCAGCTTACTGTTGAGTCACTATCTGATGTGCTGTTGAATTTTGAGCATGAGGAGGCTGAAGAACATGAAGAAACCATTTGTGCTCTAACAGGAATAAGGTCCTATTCTCATGCTCCTAAGAAGCTGGACCTTGATCTTAAGAATCAACCTTCACCAACAGTGAAGACTTCCATTGAAGAGACACCAGTGCTAGAATCGAAAGAGCTCCCCAGTCACCTAAGGTATGCGTTTTTGGGAAGTGGAAATACACTTTCGGTGAGTGTTGCGACTGATTTAGGTGAACAGCACGTAGAGGCTCTCATCTCTGCTCTGAAGAGGTACAAGAGAGCTATGGGTTGGACTATTGATGATATAATTGGTATCCCTCATGGGATATGTATGCACAAGAGTCATCTCGAAGAAGATTGCATGCCCACAATGAAGCATCAGTGTCATCTGAATCCATTCAGAAAATGATCCACCATCTATCTCGATGAAGTCTAAGTAATCGAGGTAACTGTGTCATGCCGCGACAATAAATCAAGCGCTAGATGGGAGGCAACCCATCGTCTTTACTTGTTTTGTTTTACTAGGAGTTTGTTTTTGTTTTCGAGCCATGACCAAAACTAAGGCGCTTGATGGGAGGCAACCCATCGGTCTAATCGTTTTTGTTGTTTGTGAGTAAGTGTAGGTGCAAGATGTATAAAAGAGAAGATTGGTCTTAAATTTTGATTTGGAAGTGATTCATGTTGAAGGTGGTAAGTTAGGAATGAAGAAGCAAAGGTTATGGGTTAGGCATTGCCTATGCAAATCTAGGCAATGAACAAGGCAAGGCCTATGCAAATATAGGCAACGAACAAGGCAAGGCCTATGCTATGGCCTAAGCTCTCTGAATCTACAATGCCATAGCATAGGAGCCGCCTATGCCCAACAATGCCATAGCATAGACGCCGCCTATGCCAAAGCCTTTTGTCTCTGAATCTAGAATGCTATAGCATAGGTGCCGCCTATGCCCAATAATGCCATAGCATAGGCGCCGCCTATGCCCAACTAGGCTTTGCAAAAGGCGCCGCTTATGCCAAGCATAGGCAAAGCATTAGGCGCCGCCTATTCTCACTTTTTGGTCTCCTAAACCGATTTTAAATGGGTCAAACCTGACCCATGCCTTGTCCTATAAATAAAACTCCAACCTTAAGACAAAATCACATTATTTGCTAGACCTAGGCGCCGCCTATACTCTCTAAGTCTTTCAAAAGTTTTCTTTTTGCTCATTCAACCTTGCAAGATTATCTCCAAGTACATCACCAAGTAAGTTCTTCTTTTATATTTCGTAAGTGTTACGATACTACGCTTATAATGGTATTTTAGATCTTAAAGTGATGTTCGTGATTTGATTATGGTTGGGTTGTTTTGCTACATCTAGTTGAGTGAAAGAATACGTGTGGGTGTTCTTGACTTGTTTACAACTTGTATTTGATTTTGATACACTGTCATACTTTTGCGGAATCGACATGGTCAAGTTACTTGCATAACCTTGTAACTCGAAAGCTTGAATGTTTGAATGCATCGAGATAAAAATCATGGTTGACTACAAACATGAGATGTTGTGATTATTTCTATGCCATAACTTGATACAATATCCATGTAGTAGTTTTGTTCAAATGATGCATTAAGCCAAACATGAAAGCATAGTCAAGATTACACGAAATAGAGTTGAAAAGGATAGTTAGAGACAACATGAAAGTATGACTGTGCTAAAACGTATTGTTAGAACATATCACCTGCACGTATATCGATGAAGTCTGAGTAATCGATAGTGTTTACTTAATTAGTTTGTACCAACAAATTAAGCGTGGGGTGGTGCCACTATTATTGTGTGTCGATCAAATCTTCCGAGATAAGCTAACATGATTTTATTTTTATCTCAGGTACAATGGCACCAAAAATTCAACCAAGAAAAGAAAAAGCATCCACCTCACAGAAGGGACAGAAAAGGGGAAGAAAAGAGCAAGCTGAATCCTCCTTGCTGCAAATACCTCGCTGCATGTTCGAGATAAAATGGGTCCTAGAGGAGGAAGGAAAGGAGTGGTACAGGAACAACAAAGTGAAAAAGTATGTTCATGTGGAGCTGATACAAAAGGAAAGCCTAGCGAAGAAAGAACCTCGCATTTTGGCCAAAATAATAGCGTTACACCTTGATTTTATTTTCCAGGATATGAGAGAATGCAATCTTGATTTAACGTGAGAATTCTATGCAAATTGGTCACCAAATACTACTGGAAGTGAGGTGAAGATTAGGGGCCAAGTCTTGCAACTAAATGCGGAGTTTTTCAACACTTTTCTGGGTCTTCCATCTGTCGATCCATCACCACTCAAAGAACTTCAACAAAGACCTCCTTACAGGGCAATCAGACACACACTATGTGGAACAAGATCAATGGCACGTTGGAGTTGACACAAGGACACCGGTCGGCACAATACCTTCCTGTATGCTTCCTTGAACAGAGAAGCACGAATATGGTTGTGGATAGTCAACTCTTGCCTAATTCTAGGGATGCAGTACACAAAGATCACATGTGATAGAGTATACTTGGTGTACGCGTTGATGACGAACATCCCCATCAATATTGGGGCAATTATTTGATCTTCAATGCGTAAGGCTAGGCTGCACAAGAGGTCCCACTTCAGCTTTGGTAATCTGTTGACTGCAATATTAAGGAAGGAGGACATTGAAGAGGAACCGAAAGATCATAAGCTTCCACACAACCCGAAGAAGGTTGATCTGACAAAGGTTAAAGATGCTGAATCTATGCATGACGTCAACCTGACCACTGCAAAAAGACATGCTTGCGACGAAAGCTTCTTCTGCCATTTATATGGTATGATAAGGTTTACCATGATGAGCGGGGGTCGTGTTCAAATCGCTACAGAGCTCCAGCAATTGGATTATGACTACCCAATGAATGAGCATGCGAGGGCAATGTGTGGAGTAGGCGTATATTTTGAGGAACCTCTTGACGATGGCACGCCAACCGATGATGATCGCCGAATACCAGACTCAGACGTGGAGGAAAATTCTGATGCCGACAACTCTGATGATAATTCCGATGTAGGGGGTATGACCCCAGACATAGAGGAGGAGTCCGAATGATCCAGGTTTTCCTTATTTATTTTCCACTGAGGGCAGTGTGTCCCGTCTAAGTTTGGGGTGCTGGTATTTGTATTCTGTGCTTCTTTTTCTATATTTTGTTATGTGTGTTTGTTTGATTTTGTCGCGTAGTTAGTAGTTTTTAGTTAGTAGTTTTCAAATAATTTTTTTAGATTTTGCATGAAATTGTTTTGATAGGCGGCATGGTATTATGACAAGAGTTTGTGCTAAAATCATTACTATTGAGACATTTAGGCTCTAAGTGTGACTCACTATGTGATAAGTGTGTGGTTTAATTCATTCATCTATTGGGTCAAGAGTCTATACTGCTCCCAATAAAGTTGACCATGTGCCTTATGTGTGTGAGGTTATAGTATATTCTGTGTTGTGATTGATGCTAGAACTTGCCTGGTGCGTGTGTAAAGCGAAATAAAGAATGTGAGTTTAGGAGATGATTTAGGCATTTCTTTGGCAGCCTGTAATTGTTTACCTTCTTTTTACCTACCTGTGTACATTATCCTTGTTAATCCCCTTTGAGCCTTTAGCTATTTTCTTTGACAGCCTCATATGTAGCCTAATCCATTTTTTATCAAGACCATAATTTGATCCAAATTCCTAAGCGCTTTAAATTGTAAAGTCATGTGACAAAATAAGTGGAAATTGGGTGAGAGTGATGCCTCAGAGTGTATTGGTACTTGAAATTGTTGTGAATAAGAATGGATATCATAGAGATGTTTGATATGAAAAACAAAAGAAAAAGAAAAAGAAATAAAGAACTAAAAAGATAATTGTGTTTATGTTTAAATAACAAAATAAGGTGAAAAGGGGTGTTACATGAAAGAAAGGTAGCAGGATTGTTTAAAAGAGAGCGTTAATGACACAATGTAGTGGATTGAAGCGCTTAGGGAACATAGTCACTATTTCTGGCCAAAATAGTCTTACCCGTCCCTTAGCCTACATTACAACCTGTAAAAGACCTATTTGATATTAAGCTTAGCATTCTGATATTAGTAGAGCATTACACTAAGGGCAAGCCTATGGTCATCAGTTGCAACATATGAATTCTTTGTGAGAGAGAGAGCAAGGAAAGTTTTATACCCATGTTCCAAAAAATGCAAAACTTGTGAGTGATTATGGGTGATATATTATGTGAGACACACATGGTTGATGATTGTTGGGTAGTTTAGTATGATTCTTTGTGCCTTAACTTGTGGATACGAATTAACCATCATCACGAGTCTATGTTGCAGGTTGAATTATTTCTAGTAGTGATCAATAAAACTACTCTTTGTTAATGATTGCCGTACATGTCTTGTTGAACATTTTGTGCTGTTACTGTGAAATCCTAAGTAGATGTTTACATGGACGTAATATTTTGTTCGAGGACAAACAAAGCTTTAAGTGTGGGGTGTTGATGTTGGGCGTATTTACACGCCTAAAGCACTATAATTTACCCATATTTTAGCTAAGGTTTAAGGACAAAATATATAATTCCTGCACTTTTAGTCCATTTTCCTGTAAGTGTGCTAACCAACGTGATTAGCATGTTTTCAGGTATTTATGATGAAGATTTCATCACTTTGGGGACCTTTCGGTAGCAAAGGGAAACTTCGCATAAGATGGAAGACAACTTTTGGAAGCTTGAGGACTAAATATGATGCATGGAGAATCTGTCCAGGGCAAAAATAGTATTTTTACATACTTAAGGGTGCAGCAGTAACCTAGTAGGAATATGACAAGGATATTATAAAAACCTTATTTGCTGAATTTTTCAGCAAGCATTATCATTCATTCTATTTTCTTTTCATACGTCACTTTTAATATTATTGAGATTACAGATTCTGTAAGTACAACAGGGGAAAACGCTACTCTTGAGAAAATTGGTCAAGGGCAAAAACGTCAATCTCACTATTGACGCCAATGTCATCCTCAACGTGAGATCATTCGAGCTTTGGTACGATGATGATGTTTATTGTGATCTCCGTTGCACGCATGAGTAGCTAAACTCCTCTGTTAGGGTTATGGAAGCCTTGTGATATACTATCTATTACTATGAGTTCGTGAATTCTTGATACGTATGCTACTTATATCATTACTTTCTTCATCTTAATTGAATTCTTGTGGTTGCAAACATATAGAATACGCCAGTATAGCATTAACTTGTTCGAGGGAAAAGTTACATGTCTGGAAAAGAGAGTGCAACAAGGAAATAGGGCTACCAACCCCTGTTTACACGTTAGTGCCATAACTGGATTAACCTCTTGGAGAGTTTCTACTGTTAGCTACACTTTAAGCTCGAGAGAGTTAAAGTGAAATAATTTTGGATGGTCGAGAGACACTAGGATTTACCATTAGAATACGAATCTCTATAAGTGCATGCATGTCTGAATTCCGCATAACTCATAGTTAATAGATACGTAAAACTCATAAGGTGGACATAACCCTAACTTATTATTTTCTGTTATTAAATCTTACTACATAAATCGTTTCATTCGTTACTTTGTTTACAGTAATTCACGCCACAATTTAAATCCCCCCTTCCATAGAATTTTCGACCAACAGTCTACTAATAGTTGCATACTTAGTGGCCGAGTATTCCCTGTGGGATTCGACACCAAGCCCAGTTGGGTTCTATATTTGACAACGACCGCTTACACTCTTACGAGAGCTTTAGTTTGGGTGTTATCATTTGCCAAATTTAGCAAGTGTGAATATTGGCTAAGGTCAGTTGCCTTTCTGGTTCATATTATTTCTTCTGAATGTGTTTAAGTTGATCCTCAAAAGAGAGAAGCTGTAAAGAAGTGGCCTAGACCTATTTCCCCATATGATATTAGGAGTTTCTTGGGTCTAGCTAGCTACTACCGTCATTTTGTTGAAGGTTTCTCCTTTGACCCGGTTCACCTAAAAGAAAGTTAAATTTCTGTGGTATGATGTTTGCGAGAAGAGTTTTTAGGAGTTTAAGATTCTACTCACTTCAGCCCCTATGATGACCCTGCCTAATGGTGTAGACGACTTTATAGTGTATTATGATACTTCGAGAGTTGGTTTGGGGTGTGCGTTGATGCAGAAGGGTAAGGTTATAGCCTATGCCTCCCGACACTTGAAGCCTCATGAGAAGAATTATCCGACCTATGATCTCAAATTAGCTGTAGTGGGTTTTGGCTTGAAAATTTGGAGACACTACCTGTATGGTGTTCATGTTGATATCTTTACGGATTACAAGAGTATACAGTATGTGTTTACTCAGAGAGAGTTGAACCTTTGGTAGAGGCGATGGTTGAAATTGCTAAAGAACTATGATAAGAATAAGCTGTATCACCCAGGCAAGGCCAATGTAGTGGCAGATACCCTTAGCATATTGTCCATAGGGCAGTGTAGCGCATATAGAAGAAGATAAGAAGGATTTGGACCGTGAAGTGAATCATTTAGCTAGGTTAGGTGTTAGATTACTTGACTCAACTAAGGGTAATATTTGGGTTCAGAGTAGATTCAAATCTTCTCTGGTTTTGAAAGTGAAGGAGAAGCAGGATATGGATTCTCGTTTGGTTGAACTGAAAGGGTCCGTCAAAGACCAAGAGGTGGAGGTTTTCTCCCAAAGGAAAGATGATGTATTGATATTTCATAATAGATTGTGTGTTCCTGATGTTGATGATTTAAGGGATAGAATTATGGATGAAGCGCATGGCGTACGGTACTCTATTCATCCCTGTGCTACCAAGATATACTGCAATTTATGGGAAATTTATTAGTGGAATGGTACGAAGAGGGGTATAGCAAAGTTTGTAGAGAAGTGTGCAACTTGCCAACAGGTAAAGATAGAGCACTAGATACCCGGTGGTATGATGCAAGAATTTAGCATCCCTACTTGGTAGTGGGAAGTGGTGAACATGGATTTCGTAACTGGTATACCTCTCTCACGTTGTCATCATGATTCTATCTGGGTCGTTGTAGATAGGTTGACTAAGTCAGCATATTTCCTGCCAGTACATACATCTTTTACCGCTAAGGACTATGCTAAGCTGTATATCTGAGAGTTAGTCAGGTTTTATGGAGTTCCGTTGGCTATCATCTCCGATATAGGTAACAAATTTACTTCTTATTTTTGGAGGGATTTTCAAAAGTGTCTTAGTACCCAAGTTCATCTTAGCTCTGCTTTTCATCTGCAGACCAACGGTTAGGCTGAGAGGACTATCCATACTTTAGAGGATATGTTGAGGGCATGTGTTCTTGATTTCAAAGAAAGTTGGGATGAATATTTGCCATTGATTGAATTTGCGTATAACCACAGTTTTCATGCTAGCATTGGAATTTCTCTGTTTGAAACTTTGTATGAGAGGAGATATAGATCAGCCATAGGTTGGTTTAAAGTGGGTGAGGCTACTGTAATTAGACTTGATGCTGTGTTCGAGGCTATAGAGAAAGTTAAGTTGATTCAGGAGAGATTGAAGACAACCCAGAGTCGTCAGAAATCGTTTACAGATGTAGGGAGAAGAGCTCTTGAGTTTGAAGTTGATGATTTTGTGTACTTGAAAATTTCACCCATGAAAGGGGTGAGAAGGTTTTGCAAGAAAGGAAAGATTAGTCCCTAATATATTGGCCCTTGTAGAGTTTTGCAACGTGTTGGGAAAGAATCTTATGAGATTGAGTTGCCCGTAGAATTATCAGTTGTCCATCCTGTCTTTCACATATCTACACTCAAGAAACATATTGGTGGTTCTGTTGTTGTTGATCCGTCAGAAAGCTCTGATGTTCACGATAGCCTTTCTTATGATGAATTTCCAGTCGAGATCCTAGATTATCAAGTCTGAAGACTGAGGAACAAAGAAGATCCCTTGGTTAAAGTTCTATGGCGAAATAAATCAGTTGAGGGTGCTACTTGGGAAGCAGATGCAAATATGAGAGTTAAGTACCCCCATCTCTTCTTCGCAAGTTCGAATGAAGCTGAAGGTACTATTCTTCCTCAATTAAGTTGTGCATTCTGCTATATGGTTACTCTCTCTATGATTCATGCTTTCTGTGCAGTACTCAAAAGTTTAGAGTAAAGTAAGCCCTTCAAGTGGGTCATTCCAGTAGTGCATCCACATTTTCTCTTGTTCTTGACCTATATGGCAACATTAGGGGGACGAATGTTTTCAAGGGGGAGATATTGTAATGCACCGATCGTTCCTTAAGCCTAAATTTGTCTTTTGAGTGGATAAGAGTGGCTTCTAAAGTAATTGATATTTATATTATATTTTATTTCTCTAATTTATACTTTTTGTTATGTTGAACATTGAATAAGATTTCCATCGATACCAATTTCACCAAAATCCGACATCGGTCGAGAAAGTTATGGCCGTTTTACTAAGCGATGTCGGAATCGCTCAGGACTGACGGTAGACCTGAAGGACTGCCAAGTCCTTGGTGGACCTTCAATTGTCCTATCAAGCCAAGTCAGTAACCCCTTTTCCAAAATTTTGGGCTGCTAAAAATTTGACGAACCATCAAAGGGACCGTCAAGTCGTGGCAGAATGTCCCATTTCTAGCACTTGAGTGATGGACGATCTGGTGGACCATAATTTTCTTGATGGATCATCACTTTGACCATCACGCTGAGGCAGAATGTCCTAGTTTTGGCACTCGAGTGACGGACGATTTGGTGGACCGTCAGTTCCTCTTATAGACCATCAGTTCGACCATCGCAGACCTGATTGATAATTTTTTTAACTCATTTTAGGTGTATTTTGGTCATTTACGCCCATTTTTGTCTTCTTTATATATATATATATATATATCCAAGTAGAGAAGAAAAGTTCATTTTTGTCATTTCTCTTCCATAACCCTCTAGAAACTAGGGTTTCTTCAAAAATCCTAAATCAAATCTTTTCCATGAAATTCAAGAATTTTCCAAACATTTCACCAAGTAGTTCAAGAATTAAGTTCTCCTAGTCAAAGGCATCAAGAAACTTAGCTCAAAAGTGTAAAGAAGAGTTTCCAATCAAGCTTGTTCATCTTAAAAAAAATCATAATCCAAGGTATGTGGGGCTTGAACAAGAATATCCTTTCATTCTTGTTCGCAAAGAATTGATTTTTTACTATTTGAAGTTCATGATTTTCCAAGCGGGTTTATATCCTAATTACTTTATCATTTATTTATGAGAATCGAGCAATTCAATATTGATATACACGACTATTTCTTTGTTTTATTTCTTAAATTGAGAATTTATGCTATGAATTGTACATTGCTACTATGAATTGATGATTTCTAAGTGATAAATGAGAAGAGTCATGATTTTAAGATTTTTCCATGAGAAGTTGATTATTGAATATATATATTGATATTGAGCTTGAGAGTCAAGAATGAGTCTTATGATGTTTCCTCAAAGCTTTAGATATTTGAAATGATTTGATAAACAAGCGTACTTAGTGTTGAGAAAGATTGTTTTGATTTTGAGTCGAGTTAGGAATCCATAGTTGTATATGATTTATAGATTAGATATATTTATGTTTTAGTCTTTATTATAAACCCATGAGTTTATATTGATTAAGGTGGATTTCCTAACATGTTTTGAGCCGAGTCTGGGAGGAGTATTCAAGCGAAGAGAGTCGTTATTGTCAGCATGCATGATTTTATGTTACATTTATGATATTATCTAAAAATGTTGCATACACCCGCACATACTCAGTACATTACCAAGTACTGATTTCAATGCTCTTTTGTGTTCTATATTTCCTTGTGATGTAGGTTCAGGTGGTCAGTCTCAGCAGCGATAGTGATCTTCGAGTACCTTCATCTATATTTCTGCAGTTGGTGAGTCCTTTTGGTCCGAGGACCTATGTCCCTGATTTTGTCTAGTTAATAGATGGTTGTTTCCTTTTAGATCAGTACAAGTGAGTTGGGGAATCTGTCCCAATGGATTTTCAATCTTATGTAGTAGAGGCTTTGTCAGACTAGAGTACCAATATGTACAGAAATTTTAGTATTTTGATTATTCAGGCTAGTACTTCGTCATATTCGAGTATGTTCATTACAGGATTGTTCTTCCTTGTTTTAGCTTGATTATTTTATAGTGTGCTCTAAAAGTGGTGAAAGGTTGGGAGGGTTAGCTTCTGGCCACTTGTGGCCTTAAGCGTCGTGTGACATCACGGGATAGGTTCTTGGGGTGTTACAAGCTTGGTATCAGAGCCTAAGGTTTAAGGAGTCCTAGGGAGTCTGTCAAGCCATGTTGCGTAGAGTCTTGATCATCGATGTGTAGTGCGCCACATCTAAGAGCAAGAGGCTACGGGGCGTTCTAGGAAAAGTTGCTTCTTTCTTTCAAAAGTCTATCGGGCCAATGACTATTTCTCCCTGCTATTAATTCGATCTTAATATGATAGAAAATGCCTCCCCCTAGAACTACCAGAAACCATGAATGACCTCAACCCATTGATTGTTTAGGTGACACGGTATCCCACGCGAAATTCCAGGCAGCTTTTTAGGTGCTAGCCCAGGCGGTTACCGCCAATGCTCAGACCCATGCACAGGTTATGGTTCCACCTCTACAAGAAGGTAATTTAGAGTTTTATAGGTCAAAGACAAGTGAGGACCCACATATGTATTTGGATAAAGTGAGAAAGATCACTCAGATTATGCACATAACTGAGGAGGAGAGTATTGAATTGGCTGCCTATCGAATGAAAGATATTTCATATGATTAGGTGGAGATATAAAGGAAAAGTAGAGGGGGAAATGCCGCTCCTATGACTTGGCAGTTGTTCTAGGACGTGTTCTTAAATAGATTCTTTCCCTCAGAGATGAGGAAAGCAAAATTAGAAGAATTTATGAACTTGAGATAGGGCTCCATGACAGTTAAGGAGTATTGACATAAGTTTAACCAATTATCTAAGTATGCTCCCGGTAGGATGGCTGATTCTAGAACTAGTATGAGTAATTTTTTGACTGGTGTATCTGGTTATGTTATGAAAGAGTGTCGATCCGCTATTCTTAATAGGGACATGGGCCTTTCAAGACTAATGATTCATGCTCAGCAGATTGAAGCAGATAAGGTGAAGGAGAGAGATAGAGTAAAGGAAAATAAGAGAGTTAGATTAGAGAAGCAGGGGTATGGTCAGACTAAATTTTCTGAAGGGAATCGCCCTTAGTCCTAGAACTGTTCACTTGTGCCAGCGCCTTCATCATCCAGTGCTTCTTCATTCAAAATTAGGCAGGAGTAGGGTAATAGGCCTACTATATCCAGGTCCCAGGACAGTATGAGTAATAGACCTCATCCTCTCCCATGTCTGAAGTGCGGTAGGGACCTTCCTGGTGAGTGCTTTATCGATCAGAGGGGTTGTTTTAGTTGCGCTAAGTTGGGCCATAGATTCAGGGATTGTCCATACGCTAGATAGGGGACTCGTGATGTTCGACCCCAGAGTTAGGCTATTAATGCTCCAGCCCCTTTATTTCATCCTACTCTTCCCAGGGTGCCTCATCTAGTACTGCTGGTGGTCAGTGCTAGAATCACTTTTATGCTATACCACCCCTCCAGGAGTAGGAGGATTCACCAGATGTTGTTACTAGTACGCTCCGTATATTTTATTTCGATGTGTATGTGTTGATGGACCCTGGGTCAAGTATTTCTTATGTGACTCCATTAGTGGCTGTGAATTTTGAAATCAGTGCTGAAAAGATTCTTGAGCCTTTTTTGGTTTATACTTCAGTAGGGGAATCTATTGTTGCTAAGCAAGTGTATAAAAAATGTCCTATCACTGTCCTTAATAAAATCATGTTTGCAGACTTGATTGAGCTAGACATGGTTGATTTTGACATTATTTTGGGTATGGATTGGCTTCACTCTTGTTATGCATCTATAAACTGTTGTACTCGTGTAGTCAAGTTTTAGTTTCCCAACGAGCCAGTTTTTGAGTGGTCCGGAAATTCTGTAGCTCCCAGGAGTCATTTTATATCCTACCTTAAGGCCAGGAAATTCATATCCTAGGGTTGTATCTATTATTTGATTTGAGTTAAAGACACTAAGTCCGAGACTCTGACTATTTAGTCTATTAGAGTTGTCAATGAATTTCTTGATGTTTTCCAGGAAGATCTCCTAGGGGTACCTCCCAATAGAGAGATAGAATTTGGGATTGATCTTATTCCTGACATGCAGCCTATTTTTATTCCTTTGTATCGTATGGCCCCTGTAGAACTTAAGTAGGTTAAAGAGAAACTCAAAGATCTTCTTGATAAGGGTTTCATAAGGCCCAGTGTATCTCCTTGGGGAGCACCCATTCTATTCGTGCAAAAGAAAGATGGTTCATTGCGTTTGTGAATTGACTATCGTTAGCTCAACAAAGTCATCATAAAAAACAAGTACCCTCTTCCCAAAATTAATGACCTATTTGATCAGCTGCATGGTGCCAGTTATTTCTCAAAAATAGATTTGAGATCCATCTTTCACCAACTTAAAGTCAGAGAGTGTGATATTCCAAAGACAGCTTTCCGCACCCGTTATGGTAATTTCGAATTCTTGGTCATGTCCTTCGAGCTAAAAAATGCCCCAGTAGCTTTTATGGACCTTATGAATAGGGTGTTCAGACGGTACCTGGATATGTTTGTTATAGTATTCATAGATGATATTCTTGTATACTCCCGAAATGAGACAGATCATGCAGATCATCTCCAAATTATTTATTTGCCAAATTTAGCAAGTGTGAATTTAGGCTAAGGTCAGTTGCCTTTCTGGGTCATATTATTTCTTCTCAAGGTGTTCAAGTTGATCCTCAAAAGATAGAAGCTGTAAAGAATTGGCCTAGAACTATTTCCCCGTCTGATATTAGAAGTTTCTTAGTCTAGCTGGCTACTACCATCATTTTATTAAAGGTTACTCTTCCATTGCTTCTCCTTTGACCCGACTGACCCAAAAGAAAGTTAAATTTCTGTGGTCTGAGTTTATGAGAAGAGTTTTCAGGAGTTGACAATTCGACTCACTTTATCCCGTGTGATGACCCTGCTTAATGGTGATGAGGTTTTTGTGATGTATTGTGATACTTCGAGAGCTAGTTTGGGGTGAGTATTGATGCAGAAGTGTAAGGTTATAGCCTATGCCTCCCAAAAGTTGAAACCTCATGAGAAGAATTTTTTGAAGAATGATCTCGAATTAGCTGCAGTGGTTTGTGCTTTAAAAATTTAGAGACACTATACAGTGTTCATATTGATGTCTATACGGATCACAAGAGTTTACAGTATGTGTTTACTCAGAGAAAGTTGAACCTTTGGTAGAGGCGATGGTTGGAATTTCTAAAAGACTATGATATAAATGTGTTGTATCACCCGGGCAAGGCCAATATAGTGGCAGATGCCCTTAGAAGATCATCCATGGGCAGTGTAGCGCATATAGAAGAAAATAAAAAAGAGTTAGCCTGTGAAGTGCATCGTTTGGTTAGGTTAGGTGGAAGATTTCTTAACTCAGCTGAGGGTAATATTTGGGTTCAGGGTAGTTCTGAATCTTTGCTAGTTTTGGAAGTGAAGGAGAAGCAGGATATGGATTCTAGTTTGGTTGAACTTAAAGGGTCCGTTAAAGACGAAAAGGTGGAGGTTTTCTCCCAAGGGGGAGATGGTGTATTGAGATTTCAGAATAGATTGTGTGTGCCTGATATTGATGATTTGAGGGAGAGAATTATGGTTGAAGTGCATGGCGCGCAGTACTCTATTCATCCCGGTGCTACCAAGATGTACTATGATTTGCGGAAAATTTATTGGTGGAATGGTATGAAGAGGGATATAGTGAAGTTTGTTGAGAAGTTTGCAACTTGCCAACAGGTAATGATAGAGTACCAGAGATTCGGTGGTATGATGCAAGAATTTAGCATTCCAACTTGGAAGTGGGAAGTGGTGAATAGAGATTTCATGATTGGTTTACCTCTCCCCGTTCGTCATCATGATTCTATTCGGGTCATTTTAGATTTGTTAACTAAGCACATTTACTGCCAGTGCATATAGCTTTTACCGCTGAGGACTATGCTAAGCTGTATATCCTAGGGTTAGTCAGGTTGCATAGAGTTCCGTTGGCTACATCTCCGATAGAGGTACCCAATTTACTTTTTATTTTTGGAGGGTTTTTAAAAAGGGTCTAGGTACCCAAATTCATCTTAGCTCCGCTTTTCATCCGCAGACCGATTGTCAGGCTGAGAGGACTATCCATACTTTGGAGGATATGTTGAGGGCATATGTTCTTGATTTCAAAGAAAGTTGGGATGGACATTTGCCATTGATTGAATTTGTGTATAACAACAGTTTTAATGCTAGCATTGGAATGGCTCCATTTGAAGCTTTATATGAGAGGAGATATAGATCACCCATAGGTTGGTTCAAAGTGGGTGAGGCTGCTGTGATTAGACCTGATCCTGTGTTCAAGGCTATGCAAAAAGTTAAGTTGATTCGGGAGAGGTTGTAGAAAGCCTAGAGTCGTGAGAAGTAGTATGCAGATGTGAGGAGAAGAGCTCTTGAGTTTGACATTGATGATTTGGTGTACTTGAAAATTTTTCCCATGAAAGGGGTGAGAAAGTTTGGCAAGAAAGGAAAGCTTAGTCCCCGATATGTTGGCCCTTATAGAGTTTTGCAACGTGTTGGGAAAACAGCTTATTAGATTGAGTTTCCTGCAGAGTTATCAGCTGTCCATTTTGTCTTTCACATTTCTATGCTCAAGAAACATATTGGTGATTCTGTTGTTGTTGATCCGTCAGAAGGCTTTGATGTTCTGGATAGCCTTTCTTATGATGATGTTCCAGTTGAGATCTTAGATTATCAAGTCCGAAGACTAAGGAACAAAGAAGTTCCCTTGGTTAAAGTTCTGTGGCGAAATCAATCAGTTGAGGGTGCTACTTGGGAAGTAAAAGCAAATGTGCGAGTTAAGTACCCCCATCTCTTCTCTGCGAGTTCAAATTAAGATGAAGGTACTATTCTTTTTCAATTCAGTTGTGTATTTAGCTATATGGTTACTCTCTCTATGATTCGTGCTTCTGTGCAGTACTCAAAAGTTTAGAGTAAAGTAAGCCCTTTGAGTAGGTTGTTCCAGCTGTGCATCCTCATTTTATATTGTTCTTGACCTATCTGGCAATATTCGAGGATGAATGTTTTCAAGGGGGAGATATTGTAATACCTCGATTGTTCCTTAAGCCTTAATGTGTCTTTTGAGTGGATAAGGGTGGCGTCCAAAGTTATTTATGTTTGTATTGTGTTGTATTTCTCTAATTTCTATTTATTTTTTATGTAGAGAATTGAATAAGCTTTCCCTCGATGCCAATTCCATCGAAATCCAACATTGGACGAGAAAGTTATGGCCATTTGACTAAGCGATGCCGGAATCGCCCAGGCCTGATGGTAGACTTGAAGGACCGCCAAGTCCTTGGTGGACTGTCAATTGTACCATCAAGCCAAGGCAGTAACCCCTTTTTCTGGCCATCGTGCAATGTCCAAAATTGTAGGCCGCCAAAAATTTGATGAACTGTCAAGGGGACCATCAAGTCAAGGCAGAATGTCCCATTTCTGTCCCCCGAGTGACGGATGATATGGTGGACTGTCAGTTTACTGAAGGATCTTCACTTCCACCATCACGTCGAGTTAGAATTTCCTAGTTTTGGCACTCAAGTTTAGAATTTCCTAGTTTTGGCACCCAAATGACGGACGATCTGGTAGACCATTAGTTCAACCGTCACAGACCCGATCGACAATTTTTTTTAACTCATTTTTAGGGGTATTTTGGTCATTTCCACCCATTTTGGTCTTGTATATATATATCCAAGTAGAGAAGAGAAGTTCATTTTTCTCCTTTCTCTTCCATAACCCTCTAGAAACTAGGGTTTCTTCCAAAATCCTAAATCAAATCTTCTCCAAGAAATTCAAGAATTTTTCAAAGATTTCACCAAGTTGTTAAAGAATTAAGTTCTCCTAGTCAAAGGCATCAAGAAACTTAGCTCAAAAGTGTAAATAAGAGTTTCCAATCAAGCTTGTTCATCTTAAAAAAATCATAATCCAAGGTATGTGAGGCTTGAACAAGAATATCCTTTCATTCTTGTGACTAAAGAATTGCTTTTTACTATTGGAATTTCATGAATTTGCAAGCGGGTTTATATCCAAATTACTTTATCATTGATTTATGAGAATCGAGCAATTTAGGATTGATATATATGACTATTTCGTTGTTTTATTTCTTAAATTGAGAATTTATGCTATGAATTGTACAGTGCTACTATGAATTGATGATTTCTAAGTGATAAATGATAAGAGTCATGATTTTAGGATTTTTTCATGAGAATTTTATTATTGAATATATATATTGATATTGAGCTTGAGAGTCAAGAATGAGTCCTATGATGTTTCCTTGAATGTTTTGATATTTGAAATGATTTGATAATCGAGCATACTTGGTGTTGAGAAAGATTGTTTTGATTTTGAGTCGAGTTAGGAATCGACAGCTCTATATGATTTATAGATTAGATATATTTATGTTTTGGTCTTTATGATAGACCCATGAGTTGATATTGATTAAGGTGGATTTCCTAATGTGTTCTGAGCTGAGTCTGGGAGGAGTATTTAGCACCGAGTGGGAAATGTGGTATTTCCCCGGAACTATGTGCCACCGTAGGATTGATATTGATAATTGTGGGCCAGAGGCCGAGTATGAGCTTATGATCACAAAGTTGAGGTTGTACTCCCTGTTAAGAGTAAAATGCTCCCGCCAATGTGGGGTTCTTTTCTTTAGAGGGCAAAACGTTGGACTCCATGTGGCTCACATGGTTTAGGTCGGTTATAAGAAACTCCCAAGTCCATAATAGTCTAATTTTCTTAAGTTAGTTATTCACTCTAAGTCATGAGTGAAAGAATTTGAGTTGAGTCCAATGATTTATGAGATTTATGAAGCATGTGTTATTATTGATGATTTATGGAAATTACGTTACAGGAAATTCAAGCGAAGAGAGTCATTATTGTCAGCATGCATCATTTTATATTACATTTATGATATTATTTAAAAATGTTGCATACACCCCGACATACTCAGTACATTTTCAAGTACTGATTTCCATACTCTTTTGTCTTCTACATTTCCTCGTGATGTAGGTTCAGTTGCTCAGTATCAGCTGCAAAAGTGATCTTCGAGTACCTTCATCTACATTTCTGCAGTTGGTGAGTCCTCATGGTTCGAGGACCTACGTCCCTGATTTTGTCTTATTAATAGATGGTTATTTCCTTTTAGATCAGTATGAGTCTGTTAGGGAATCTATCCCAATGTCTCTTCACTCTTATGTAGTAGAGGCTTTGTCATACTAGAGTACCAATATGTACAGAAATTTTAGTATTTTGATTGTATAGGCCAGTACTTTGTCATATTCCAATATGTTCATGACATGATTGTTCTTCCTTGTTTTGTCTTGATTAATGTCATAGAGAGTTCTAAAAGTGATGACAGATTGGAAAGGTTAGCTTGGGTCCACGTGTGGCCTTAAGCACCGTGTGACGTCTCGGGATAGGTTTTTGGGGCGTTACATATTTAGTCCAAAATGTCAAATTCACTTAGCGCTAGATTTTAGCCCAAGTTTTGCTTGGTTTCACCCATTTCTTGAGGTTTATGATTCCTTGATTATTTATGGATATTGGGTTGACCTTGGAAATGTGATTTCCATAAGTGGGACCCACTTATAGTTTTTGGTGTGGATTTTGGACTCCGAAGCACAATAGTGTAATATGAGTATCATTATTATCGTATTAATGAGTAAAGTATGATTTTGATAGTGTGATGGCATTTATAGATTATGAAATGAAGATGAGCTTTTGGTGAATGATGTAAGGATTTACGGTTCGTCTTTGAGGTAGGCTTCTATCTATTCTTCTTCATAAGGTAATGCGTGCTATATATTGCATGTGAATGTAAATGTTAAGTTTTATTATGGGTAGAATGACTTAATTTCGAATATTGTAGTTTGGGTATTAGATGATGGTTTTGATTCATAAGTTGAAATGCTTAATACCCATTTTGAATCCTACTACCTTCTCCCTAGATTGGACTAATTTGTATCATGGATATGATATGAGGCTAGATTTGGGATATGTTTTAATTGTTGGAATCATGGTTAGTAGAATTATCCTTAGTAGGGCTAGTCTAGTGATCTTGAAATTATCTTTTGAGTAGACTTGACATAAATGCCCTTGTTTCTAGATGAATTTTCTATATTAGTATTGGTTATCGCTTACTTGACATCTAGAAGTTGAACCATATACCTTAGCATAGTTTGGGGTAAATTGCCTAAATATGGATATTAAGGATTAGAAGTGAGTTCTTCCGACCCACCTTAGGCCAAGACTTGTGTTAGCCCTTGTGGACTTAGTTACTGATGTTAGGCCTAGTTGAGCTAATGAGACTTTAGAGTAAGTTTACTTTGTGGCTTTTAAATTGTGATAACTTTCCTAGGATTATGATAAATGGACTATAGAGATGATATTCCTCTTAGATATGATATTGGGCCTTTAGAGATGTTATTTCCTCTTTGATATGAGAATTGGCCTATAGAGATGATATTCCTCATAGTTATGAGTTATACTTTATTGATGCATTATGCCTCCTAGAAGTGAGATGCTTCCTATATGTGAGATGATTATAATTATGCTTTATATCTTATAGAGACGTTATGCCTTATGAATACGCTATAACTTATTTAAAATGAGATGATTTATAAATATGATTTTACGTATATGTATGTGAGCCGAACGCTATGATTATTATGTTATAATTGTTCCATACAAATTATGGGGCCCAAGGTCGTGTTATTATATGAGTTGACCATCTGGGAAGTGTCTCTCCTTGTAAAGGACATGGTTGTAGTTTATTGATATATTAATATTTATGGTTCTATTGTATGAATATTGGTGATGGAATGCATAGATTTAGTACATTCATGATTGTTGCATCAATGATTGATACGATTTTGGTTAAATTATTATTATTGTTGTCTTTAACTAAGGGTTAAAGCCAACTTTCTACCTTAAGAATGGATTTCTTCATAATAATAAATGCCTTTTTAATGAATACTTATATGTAAAAGCGATTAATAATGATGTTTTAAAGAATTGACCAAGATAAATTCCAGTTTTTGATTTGATATCACTAATTACTCCAGTCGTGAGAGATTCTGACCTTTTCTACACTTTTATAATTATTTAGTCTCGAAGCTTACTCCAAGTAACAATCTTAAGAATTTACACTCTTTAAGCCTCGCCTTGAGCCCATGAACCATTCATATCCAGATTCACATCTCTCTGATATGAGATAGAGGAAGATGCTGGATTAATAATATAAATTCCAGGTAAACCCGATCAAAGTTTTAATAATCTTGCTATGTATATATACCTATTGATAATGTGATATTGATGATAAATGATGAATTATGGAAGTATACACTACCTTTCTTCCCTTTTCATGTTTATTTACTTTAGACCTCGTGGGGCTTGTTCTTTACTTTAGCCCTAGTGCGGCTTGCACTTTACTTTAGCTCTCGTGGGGCTCACTCTTTATTATTGATTATCATGATGTGATGATACTTGACAAGGTCGGAGGATATTATGATGATGTGATTATACCCGACAAGGCTGAAGGATGTTATGATGATAATATTGATACCCAACAAGGACAGAGGATGATTATAATGATTTGCCTATGTAAAGATCTACCAGTTTGAGTCCGGCTAGCCCTATGTATGGAATTGTGATATTATGGATTTAGTTGCATTTATACTTGCATATACATCACCTATCACCAGTATACACCTATGATTATGCCTTTTGGTGTGTTGTATGCTGATTGAACATTCCGAGCTGGGGGCGGTGGGGGCACGCATAAGCTCAGTTAGGTATTTGGTTATCCGGAATAGCCAATTACTTGCGTTGTTCTTGATGTTATTATTATTATTGTTATGGCTAGTTTATGATAGATTGGTCTTTGGTTCGGTATCGAGATGAGGTATTATACTAACCTTTTTATCTTATATTTATATTACTATGCATGACCGTCTGATGACTCGGTATATGGATTCGAACCTTGAATATTCTAGCACTATGTCCTGCTATAGTATGAGGTTATAATACTAGTTTGAATTTTGAGGATTTACTTCGAGTGGACTTCGGTTATATACTTAAATATCTATTCATACCTAAGTATACCTCTTTATTTCATTGATTAAGATTGTATGTTCATTCCTTGGCCTTGTATACTTATATACATCTTGCTTCCACTTTTACTTTGTATCTTGGGTAGTGATATACGATATAGTGTTGTGATTCCTAAGCATGACTGGAATAAGATAGTTCATCCTTAATATTTCCTTATCTTTAATATGTTAAGTCTCATAAACATGAATATGATAAGTTATCCTTATTATCTTTATTGGATCTCTTATTGGCTGTCTTATGTGGTTGCGGGACATTTGGGGTATAGTTTTCCATACTGTTAATATGTTATATATATCTGCTTTATTTTTGGATCTCAGTTGGCCGTTACCTACTGAATACCATTCTTTTGGTACTTATACTACACTTCTGCAGCCTACAGACTATAGTACGAGTTATCGTCGTTGATGTGTACGTTGTGCGGACTAAATATGGTTCAGAGACTTAGAGTTAGCTCCTGATGTTTAGAGTATTACTTACCTCTTTTTTGTGTACTAGACTAGTCATCCTGTTGAATTTGGAAAAAAGTTGTAACAATGTAATTCCCTTGGTATTTCATTTTTGTGCTCTTGTTATATTAGAAGCTCTTGCACTAATACCACCAGTTTGGGATTTTATTATGTATTTGATTTGGTTATTATATATTTTTTGTATTCTTTTCTAGATATATTTGGGTAGTCCGTTACTAGCCGTTCTAGACTATGAGATTGGCTTGCCTACTGGTGGGTTATAGTAAGCGCCATCATGACCTAAGAATTTAGATCGTGCTAATTACATTCTCATATATGTTCTGTGATCCAACAATATGGCTGTAGGATTCTCTCTAGTTCATAATTAATAGGGATTACAGGATTGTCTTGACTCCTCTTGCTAGGCATACACCAGCGTATGCCCCAAGAAGAATAGAAAAACAAAACTGAAAAATTTTAACAACTTCAATCAGCATTCACATTGTATTCCTCGACAACGTCACCAAAATTTTTATGAACGCCCAGACTACACCTCCTTTTGATGATAAAACAATCATCTTATAAATATAGTAACCCAACTAGGTTGGGGTCAATCCCTAGGGAATACATGGAACTATCTCTCAAACTTGATGAAATCACTAGGCCGTGCAGAAAGTAAATGGAGGGGATTTTGCTTTAACTATTAAAATGTAACAATACTCAAATGCTTTTGATTGTAAGCAGACTGAAACGAGCACTAGGACTGTGTTCCCCTAGCTTTCTAACTTAATAGGTTTATCGTTCTCCATTGAACCATACTGATAAATTATGTATCACTAATCGTCTTGTAAATGCTTTAGTAAATTTCACTCTTTACCTATTGAGTCTCAAAGTGTCTCCTTACTAACCCTTATCCTAGATCCTCGGTTAACTATTACCTTTTTTGTCTATAGTTAATTAGATGAAGATAATTAGCTTAAGTAGATGAGGATGATTAGCTTATATTGATAATTAACTCCAAATTACTACTGTGATCTTCTTTTCCTACTGTCTACCTATCTTTTGAATTACGTAGTGATGTAGGCGGGTTATTAACATTTCAACCGCTAAGAAATCTATTAAATTAAAGATGATCACAATACATACAAGAATATTGGTTCCCACAATCCTAGCTAATTATTCATCCAGGATTCCCACAAACCTAGCTAAGGGATTTAACTGCTCATCATTATGAAACAATCAATGGAATTCATGATTGAAAGCATTAAATCAATGTCAAAATAATTTATGACATAAATCCAATCTTAAATTGAATAGTAAACCAACACCTAAGCATACAATCCCAAGAGCAAAATCAAATCTCGAAATCAAAATATATGTTTGTGAATGATAAGAGTACATAAAATCACTAAAAAACATCAAAAGGGTATATATATAATACATGGAAAACCTAGGAAACCAATCCTAAACAAAATAGGAATACAAGACTCAGTGGAAACCTATGGAGCCACTTACGGGCCGTAGGTGGCACCTACAGACTGTAGGTGGCCCCATGTAGGTTCCATACTCCGAAACATGTACAGGATCCTTTAAAACTTCAATCTTCTGGACTTTGCACTGGCACCTACAAACCGTAGGTGGCACCTATGGGATATAGGTGCCCATCGTAGGTAGCAGGCTCTAATTTTTCATCTTCTGAATCTCTATATCTTAATCCTCTGACACTTGTCCTGGAACCTACTCCACATAGGTAGTACCAACGGGCCGTAGATGCCTACGTAGTTGGTCCAAAACTTTAATTTGTACTTTTTTTTTATCTAGTTTAGCTCCCAGAACCTAGTTTCCTGCAAAACATAACACAAAGCACATCATATCTAACCAAACAACCTAAGTAGATGTATATTTTCATAGTTTTAAGTGTCCAAAGTGCTATGATATCACAACACATTAGTTCTCCAGTCAAACACTCCTAAACTTCAATCAACTCAGAGACTCAGGACCTGGTCCCTATTTTACCTTCCACACATTCATTCTCAATAAGAGTGTTCATGGTGAACATCTTCATCACTATTCTAGCCACTCCTTTTTCACTCTATTATGAAGTAAGGAAACACTTTATTGAGGAAGTATCCACAAGGCATCCTATGTTTCCCATCTTTGATAGGTATAACCTTAGTATATGTTCAACCTTAATAGTAGGGAGAGTAATCAAGTCAAACTTACTGAGGGATTATATGAGAAATAGGTCCACTATAGATGCCACTGTGTTCTTTTATAATCGAGGTAGTTGTACCTTGTTCACAAATTAAACGGGAAACTAGAATTCCCCTTTCAAGTACTTCTTTCTTACTCTAGCCTTGGAGTATCCTCTAACCTTGGATGCTGACTACACAAACTCAAGTGAGGGTGGTTTATTCCTCACTGAGCTAATCCTATCAATTGTAATATCAAGAATTTCTCCACCATACAAATTTCCACTCCTTGCACCATAGCTGTTAAACTCAATGTCAAACCCAACCGCAGGCCTAGTCGTGACTGGTATCTTAAGCCCACCGAGGATCATAGACCACCACCATAGCCTACTCAACCGAGCAAAATCCAAATAATAATAAAGTGTTAGACAACTAGATAATAAAGAATAAATAGTTAATGTAAATCTATTATAAGATCTAAAAGTCAACAACACCATAAGGCCCACACCTATCCATAAAAGCCTCTAAATCAACCCGAATATCAAACTAGGTCGGGACATGCCCCCGAACATCATAGTGACAATGAAAATGATAATGTTAATGTGAACTTTTCAATTCTAAAATATGGAAATAAATTGATGGACTAAACATGTTATACTAAAGATGAAGGCTCACAACTTCACCACGAGCTAACTGATGAACTAAAGTACCTAACGTTGAACAGGGGTAAAGAAACTGTCTTCGAACCCTACCTTATTAGCTAATGTAGCAGCCTAGGACGGTTAGCTAGTGAGCGCTAGCATGTAACTCAATATGTGGATAAAATAATGGCATTTCAAAATCAAGTCCAAACTCAATGTACATGTTCACATACATGCATACATACATATATAAGAGACGCTAGGATAGGGAATAGGGTTTACCATGATATTTAAAACCATTAGCTTGGACTGTGTAGCTCTAGCCATTCGAAGAACATCTATGGCCTATATGGGTCCAGCTCCTCCCACCGGAAGGGCTCCATTGCGTGTTAACCGCACGAACTATTGAAATCAAAGGAAGAGCCAAGGAATCCATTCCCCTAGCTATTCCCAAAATTTATTTATAAATTATGAACTATGAACATGGCTACCAAGACCCCCACGATGACAAATATGGTTTCCAGTGTCGGTCCCTTCGGGACGTCCACTTTCCACAATGAACTATGCAACCCTCTTTAAGCCCAGTTAAAACATTTGCACAAAACCCATCCATTTAATCAAGGAGTCATCTATTTAGACATTTACCAAATAGTATCGTCATACCAATTAACTATGCTAGCAAGGCAATTCCACTATGCCAAACCAAACCAATTATCCATAAGACTGCAAAGTTCTAATTTTAAATTAGTCCATGGCCACCGAGATCTTTCAAAACCAATTTTATTCGTTTATCCATTAATGCAATACAATAGGTTAGTAAAGTGTATAAACCCATGTAATTACCTATATTTCAAAACCAATTATGCAAGTGGGTTGATATTAATACCAATTCCAAGCAATAAACCACAAATTTGGGGGAATCCATGACTCCTATTCCATTCACCATGCCCATACACCTGATGAGTTCCAAAATCTAGTCCATAAAGCAGAAACAAATACATGTAAACCATAAAAATACCATTTAAACAATAATCATTCAAAACTCTCAACCCAAATTCCAAAACCAAAAATTAAAACCATATGAATACCAAACCATTGCATGCCAAGGTAAAATACAAGTTTAGAAAACAGATACATGCCTGAAAACACCAAGAATTTGGAGAAGAAACCACACTTAGAGCCCTAGATGACAAATCCCTAGAAATCCTAGCCTTGCTCTTGATTGGGGAATTTAACAAAGAAGAGAATGGTTATGTTATGTTTAATGGTTTGAAATAGGGATAGGGGAATATTTTATGTCATGGGAATAGTTTAAAGAAGGGAAAAAGACCAAATTACCCTTAATGAAAAACATGTAGGAAAATAATCCCAATCGCTACGGGTTAGTGACGACTCATAGTCATTGGTCATGAGTCATCGCAACGACTCATATATTGGGAAGTACCAAGGACCATCTCCACCGGTTTGGTCACGAGTCATACCTTATGACTTATGACTACACTATATGACTGGTAGGGTCATAGTCGTGATCCAGAAAGAAACCTGGGCAATCCTCACTTCTTAAGCTACAATTGGAACCATACGATTGTGATAAGTGATAACGACTCATCACGTTAGTCATCTCCTGGTCAATGAGCTCAACACACATGAAATTTTCAAAGGCCAAAACTTGTGGTTTTACATTACCCCTCTCCCCCTCTAGGATTATTCATCCCTGAATGAGGAGTTAAGGCACCCATTAGTATGATAACAAGAGAGAATGTACATACACCCAAACAACAAATTCAAAAGACCATAGGAAAGAGAGGAAAAATCATAGCTCAAGCATTTTCATACAATGACAGGGAATAGGAATGGATATTTGGACTTCATGTCCTTCTCAACTTCCCATGTAGCTTCTTTTTCCTTTTGATTCCTCTGAAGGACTTTTACCGATGCCATATCCTTAGTTCTCAATTTATGGACTTGCCTATCAAAAATCTCAAATAGAACTTCCTCATACAACAAGGACTCTAAAATACCAACATTCTCAATAGTACTATCAAAGAAGGTCACCCACACAGTTCATCAACATCAACACCAAAAAAATTGGATGATTAAATCCCAAACTTGCAGGAAACTCCATATCATATGCAACATTTCCAACTCTTCTTAAAATCTAATATGGACCCACATAACGGGGACTGAGCTTACTCTTCTTCCCAAACTGCATCACTTCCTTCATAGGAGAAACTTTCAAGAACACCCAATCATTAACTGAAAACTCCAACTCTCTTCGCCTCACATCTATATAGGACTTTTGGTGACTTTGAGGAGTTTAAGTATTTCTCTAATCACCTTCACTTTCTTCATGGCTTGGTGAACCCATTCAACACCAAACAACCAAGTCCCACTAACCTCAAACCACCCAATAGGTGACCTATACTTCTACCATAAAGAGCCTTGAATGGAGCCATCCAAATACTAGAGTTATAACCATTATTATACGTGAACTCAATTAGGGACAAGTGATCAACCAAACTTACTCCAAAGTCAATCACACAGACCCTTAACATATCCTCCAATGTATAAATAGTTCGTTCCTTTTGTCCATCTATTTGAGGGTGGAAAGCAGAGCTAAGGTTAACCTTAGTCCCTAAACTTTTTAAAAACGAATGCTAATAGTAAGAAGAAAATTACGTACCTCGATATGAGATAATGGAAACATGGGCAACATGCAATCTAACTATCTCCTCAATGAGTAACTTAGATTAATCCTCTCCAGAGTAAGTAGTCCTTATCAGCAAGAAGTTAGCAGACTTAGTCATCCTATACAAAATGACCCAAATTAGATCATATTGATTCTGCGACCACAGAAGACCCATAACAAAGTCCATATTAATCATCTCCCACTTTAACATGGGCAACTAAATCTTTTTAGACATGTCACCTGGCCTTAAGTACTCAACCTTCACTTGCTGACAAACCATACACTTAGCTACGAAGTTAGCCACATCCCTCGTTATAATGTCCCACTAATAGATCTCCTTCAAGTCATGATACGTCTTTGTCAAACCTGGGTTAATTGTATGCCTATACTCATGAGCCTCAATCAAAACCCTTTCTCCCAGCCTATCAATATCAGGGACACACAACCTACCTTGGTACCTCAAGATACCATCACCACTAATCTCAAAGGTCATAATCTTCTGCTGCCTCACATCATCCTTAATATGTATAAGAATAGTATCCAAAGCTTACTTCTCCTTCACCTCAACACCAGGAGATGATTTAACCACTTTGGGAACAATCACCTCTCAATCCTTAGAATCAAAAAGGCGAACTCCCAAATTAGCCAATCGATGAATATCCTTTACGAATCCTAGCTTCTCTTTATCCACATAAAATAAACTCCCCATGGACAACCTGGTAAGATCCTGAACAACCATATTAGCTTTATCTAGATGATAGTGAAGACTCATATCATAGTTCTTTAGCAACTCAAGATATCTCCTCTATGAAAGATTCAACTTCTTTTGAGTAAACACATACTGCATAGTCTTATGATCCGAATAGATGTCTACATGTACCCCATACAATAAAGGCACCTAATTTTCAAAGTAAATACCATAATCTCCAACTCCATATCACGAGTCTAATAATTCATTTCATGAACCTTTAGATACCTAGAGGCATAGGACACAACCTTGCCATGCTGCTTAGTCCCACAATGGACGTATCAAAATACACCATAAATCCATCCGTACCCACAGGTAAAGTCAGAATTTGCTCAGAATTTAACCTATCATTAAACTTCTCAAAGTTACCCTCACAAGTATCGGACCACAAGAACTTTACCTTTTTCTTAGTCAAATTCATCAATAGTGCGACTATAGATGAAAACCTCTCCCCAAACCTCCTATAATACCCAGCCAAGGGCAAGAAGATTCGAATATCAGTTGGAGTCGTGGATCTAGGCCACCTTTAAACCACCTCAACTTTTTGTGGATCCACCTTGATCCCTTTACTAGAAACAACATGCCCAATAAAAATAATGGAATTCAACCAGAACTCACACATAAAAAGTTTAACATACAAATTCTGATCCTTAAGAGTCTACAACACAATAGTAGGTGATTGGCATGATCCTCCTCACTCTTAGAATACCCTAAGATATCATCCATGAAGACTATAACAAACAAGTCCAAAAACTACCTAAAAAATGATTCATAAGATCCATAAAAGCAGTGCAAGAATTAGTCAATCCAAATGACATAACTAAGAACTAATAGTGACCATAATAGGTTCAAAAAGAAGTCTTGGGTATATCATCCTCCCTAATTTCCAACTGATGATAGCTTGAATGAATATCAATCCTAAAAAACATCTAGAATCCTAAAGCTAGTCAAAAAGATCATTAATCCTAGGAAGAGAATACTTATTCTTCACTATCACCTTATTCAATTGTTGATAATATACACATATGCGAAGAGACCCATTTTTCTTTTGCACGAAAAAATAGGGGCTTCCTATGGAAAAACACTTGGACAGATGAAACCCTTGTCAAGATCTTTTAACTACTCTATTAGTTCTTTTAATGCAGCTGGAACCATTTTATGTAGAGGAATATAGTTATGATGGGTATCTGATAAAAGATCAATCTCAAAATCTCTTTCTCTTTTGGGAGGAGTACCAGGAAGATCCTCGGGAAACACATTAGGAAACTCATTGACAATAGGGACAGATTGCATGAAGGGAACATAAGAACTAGAATTTTTAACCGAAACTAAATGATATAGACACCCCTTGGAAATCAACCTTCTGGCTCTTAGATAAGAAATAAACATCCCTTTAGGCACTTAGGAACTTCCTTTCCATTCGATTACAGGTTCATTAGAAATTAAAAACTAACTTTTTGAGTCCTACAATTCAAAGAAACATAGCATGAATGAAGCCAATCCATTCCCATGATTACACCAAAGTCTACCATATCAAGCTCTACTAAATCCATAAAACTCTTCTTATGAAAGATAGATGCCACAGAATCCATATAGATCTTTGTAGTCATAATAGAGTCACCCACCGGAGTAGACTCCAAAAAAAGGGTTGGAAATACTTTTGGGATCTAAATCAAAATGCACAGCCACATATGGGGTCATACAGGAAAGGGTGGACCCCAGATCAAGTAGATAATACTATTATGAGAGAAAAGATTTAACATACCAGTGACAATATCAGGAGATGTCTCAACTTTCTGAATGGGTGGAAAGAGCATAAAGATGATTTAAAACAATGCTGGTTCCAAAAGTAGTACCCTTTGGTGCCGAAGCCGAAGAAGTGACGATTAGAACTTTATTAGCCCAGTGGCTACCTTAGCCGTAGGGAAATCCTGTTGTATGACACCAAGCTAACCATGATTAAAGAACCAATTTCTCCCTTCATCATAATAAACCCAGTGAACCTGACCATAAAATCTACCAGGAGGATATGGTGGGGCTAACTAAGCTCCACTAGCCTAAGACTAGGCAACCTGTGCCTTAGGGCCACTACTAGCTTTAAAATAATGATTACCAGACGACTTTAGATAAGGAGCACTAGCCGAAGAGTATGAACTAGAATTTCCCCAAGTATTCTCCTTTCTTTACTGTCAGTTATCTCTTCTACTAGCTTATAGACCTTCACCCTGTTCTGAATACCTAAACTTCTTATTCTTTCTCTCTCTAATCTCTGCCTATTTCTTGTTTTCATTCTCTACCTACTACTTATAAACCATAATTATGGAGATGTCCATGTCATTGTTCAAATTGCAGCCTTACACTCCAAGGGTTATCTAATACCAATCTTATCACAACTCAACCTCAGGCCTAGTTGTGATGGGTATCTCAAGCCCACCAAGGTCTGAAGACCACCCCCATAGCCTGTTCAACCAAGTAAAATCCAAATAATAATAAAGAGGAAAACAACTAGAGAATAAAGATAAATGTAGTTGATGCAACTCTATAATAAGCTCTAAGAGTCAAAAACACCATCCAACCTACATATGTCCACAAAAGCCTCTAAACAAATCCAAATATTGAACTAGGTCGGGACATGCCCTTGACCATGACAGTAACCGTTGACAATGATAATGTTAATGTGAACTCTTCAATTCTAAAATATGGAAAGAAACTGATGAAATGATAGCTTTTTGAAAGATGGAACCTCACTACTTCACCGCGAACCAATTAACAAATTGGATTACCTAAGACTACACAAGGGTAAAAGAAGTGTCTTCGGACCCTACATTATTAGAAAATAAGTGTCTTAGGATGGTTAGCGGGGTGATCTACCATGTAACTCAGGATAGGGATAAAATAATGCCATTTCAAAATCAAGTCCAAACTCAATGTATATGTTCACATACATGCATACATACATATATATATACAAGATGCTGGTATAGGGAACAAGGTTTAGCATGATATTTAAAATCATTAGCCTCGATTGTGTAGCTCTAACCATCCTAAAAACACCCATGGGCTGTATGGGTCCGACTCTTCCCCGCTAGAAGGGCCAAGTGCGTGTTAGCTACACAAACAGGAGAAATCCAAGGAAGGAACAAGGAATCCATGCCCCCAACCATTCCCAACATATATATATATATATATATATATATATATATATATATATAAAGTGTGAACAATAAACATGGTCACCAAGGCCCCTTTACGCTAGAAAATATGGTTTCAGTATTGATCCCCCCAGGACCACCACCTTTTACGGTGAGCTACACAACCCCCTTTAAGTCCAAGTAAAACATTTAGGTATTTACTGAATGGTATTGTCATACCAATTAATTATTCTTGCAAGCCAATTCCATTAGGCCAAAACAAACCAATTACCCATAAAATTCCAGTGTTCTAATTTAAAATCGACCCATGGTCACCAAGGCCATTCAAAGCCATTTTTATTCATTTGGATATTAATGTAATACAATACTTTAGTAAAGTACACAAAACCATATAATTACCCATATTTCAAAACCAATTATTCTAATTGGTTGAGATTAATACCAATTCCAAGCCATAAACTATAAAATTAGGGGGAATCTATGACCCTATTCCATTCACTATGCCTGTGGACCTTATAAGTTCCAAAATCCATCCATAAAGCATAAACAAATGCATGTAAACCATTTAAACTATAATCATTCAGAACTCTCAACCCAAAATTCAAAAACTAAACATTGAAACTATATGAATACAAAACCATTGTATTCCAACATAAAATACTAGTTTAGGGAAGAGATAAATGCTTGAAAACACGAAGAATTCAGAGAAGAAACCATACTTTGACCCTTAGATGACAAGTCAATAGAAACACTAGCCTTGTTCTTGATTAGAGAATGTCACGACCCAATTACTCAGGTCATTATGGCGCCAACCATAACCCACCGGTAGGCAAGCCTACCCGTAGTGCAAAACGACTAGTAATAGACTACTCAACAATATAAGAAAAAGAATGAGAATTAAATAATATAAATGTCAACATATAATAAGAACCCAGAACCTGGTGGTATCAGTATAAGAGCCTCTAATATAATAAGAGAACAAATATGAAATATCAAGAGAATGACACTGATACAACTTATCTATGAATAAAATATAAGGACTTTTCTAACACATAAACAAGAGATGAGGAATACTCTGAATGTTAGGAGTTCACTCTAAGTCTCTAAACCCTGGCTGCTCTGTATAATAAAATTATCACTGATGATAACTGTACTATGATCTGCAGGCTGCAGAAGTATAGTATGAGTACCAAATGAATGGTACTCAATAGGCTACTGCCAACTATGCTCCAACGATAAAGCAGATATATACATCATGTAAACAGAATGGAAACTACACCCAAGAGTCTAGAATTATATTACAAGTCAATAAGAATATTAAGGGACAACTATCCGGTTAAAGTCCAAGAGTCTTAACATAATAAGACTAAGGAAATATCAGGGTAAACTATCCTACTCTAGCCACAATCAATAGACGTCAATTCTATACTATGTATACCTGACCAATATACAAATGAAGGATTAAAGAAAGATATATAGACTTATACAAGGCAAAGAAACAACTATACAATATCAACAACGAAAGAAGGGATATATAGTAGTACCATAGCTCCATATAGCTATATATATATATATATTCATCAAAGTATGAGATCATTTCAAAGTTGAATCTAGATAAACATAACCGCATTCTAAGACCTCACTACAATACAAACAGGATTTAATACTATCATACTTAGGGTTTCCAATCTACATGGATAGACTTGAAATAATCGTGCATAATAATTCAATCATAAGATAGAAGAGGTCAAATAAGTACCTCAAATCTCGACACCGAATTAATAACCACTATGGCATAAGCTAGCCATAACAATGATCATACCAATGATAATAACAATATCAACAACAACGTGAACAACTGGCAACTCAGAGAAACTAAATACCTAGTTGAGCCTATGCGTACCCCCACAGTCCCAGGTTCGAAAGGTTCAATCAATATATAAATAGCACCAAATATATTCATTACCCATGTCTATGCAACTGTCCCATACTAGCTGATAGACATAGGTGCATACTGGTTATAGATGATGTGCATGCAGGACTGAATTCAAAATACATAATCAATATCACACTTTCATTATCATAACTATCTCTATAATAACTATTATCATTATGACCATTATTAATATAATTAATCTCCAGCCATGCTGGATATCAATACATCATCACAGTATCCTCCAGCCTTGTCGGGTATCAATATATCATTAACAGTATATTTCGGCCTTATCGGGTATTAATATATCATCAACAGTATCTTCCGACCTTATCGGGTATCGATATATCATCAATAGTATCCTCCAGCCTTGCCTTCTAAGTAGGGAATTGGTTCTAAAACCAAATGAACTGCCTGACAACCAAACCATCGATTCTAATAAGTCATGAATGACTTAGGGCAGCTATAGAGAAACTCAAATAACATAAATAATCATAAATATAGAAAATGACCAAAAGGGTCATTACAATATCCACTACTAAAAGGATTTTCATCCCCAAAAGTCAATGGATAGAAAGAATCTCAAAAGCTTAAACTAGGTCCGTAGGCTCTTAATATGACTTCCTAGGAAACCTCAATGAACAGAGAACACTTGTAAGGGATTTTGCCATAGGTATCAACTTCTCAACCAGTGTTCTCATTCTACTTCAAAACAACCAAAACTCAATTTAACTGCTAAATGGTCTTAAACTGAACTACAAAGGTTGATACACATATATCTAGATAATAACACACTGATACCATCCATATATATGTATAAATTAATAAAGGCTCATTTGGACCCAAGTCATGACTCATACCACCCAACCTAAATCTAAGTATACACACTATTTACCATTTTGCACACTCTATCTACTCTAAGCTAAGAGGAAAAATCACTTGAATCTCGCCTACATAGTCTTATCACAGAGAACTCAAAGGACTGAAGATAATCTTCTAAAAGTCTATATGGCAAATAAGAGAATAGGATTATGAGGTGCTATTCGGGCACACAAATAGAGGTAATCGAGCAATCTAATCCATTCCAATGCTGCATCTAGTCCAGATGAAAAATCAAAATAAGATCTCAAAATCCAAGGCATCACTACTTATTATTGAATATTCTATGTCTTATCTACTGAGAATGAAGCCATACTGAACCAACTCGAGTATATTACTCCCATTGAGTAAATCATCAAAAATTCCCAAATAAAACTAAAACTTGAGGTCAGTATTAAAATAACCAATATGGGGCCATGGGCTACCTTCTGAACGTTTATCAACTATAATCCAATCGACATCAAGAAGACCAAATAGGCAATGGCAGAGTAGGGTTAATTAACTAATAAATTAAAACTGATCAAAGAAAAGTCTAAAACAAAAGCTACATGCAAGCTCAACAATACTTAGCTGAAATCTCAATACAAAGGATAAATCGCTCAATCTTAATCACCCAGACCAAAACTAAAAATGGGCAGGGCGTCAAATCAAAACTGAGCTAATAAGGATGTCTCAATGTCAACTATCTTAAATTGAATCTATTATTGGAATTTGACACATCTAAAATAAATCCGCCAAGCCACAATCGAGATATATCTGAAGAGCAAACTTACCACAGGGATAACCACTGACTGATAGCACAATCAATAAACTTTTTCACAACTAAAGGGTACAAGTATAGCTGCAAAATAGGAATTATACAAAAGGACATATCATTGGCTAAGAATGCATATAAACCATTCCATATCTGCTGGAGGGCATAAACTGTACAAAAATACACAAAAACTTCCTAGGGTTTAAAACCACACCAATATTGGCAAGAACTCTAGAAACTTAGAGAAATACAACTTTAGCCAACACAAACCCCTCTAATACTCCATCTAGGCAAAGAATAACAAAGAGTCATATCATCGAGGAAAAATAATCCACCAAGCCTCATAAGGTCGTATAATATCTAAAATAGGGATTTAACAAATCCACCCAAGAATCATATCGTCAAAGAAGAAATACCAACCTCAAAACAAAGGTCCAATCCTAGACCACTACTAGAAAATCAACAACTCAAGATAAGGAATTTATTTTTTTACAACTTAAGAAGTGGTCATAGGAAAGGCCACCTACCTCTAACTTTTTAACTCCTTTAGACGAAACCATATCGCAATAATAAAAGAGTATTCAATCTCCACACTAACAATAAAGAAAACCATTATAAGGGAACAAACCTAGCAAACCTATGAGATAAATCCATGACATCACAATAATATCCAAATTGCAATCGAATGAAGAAATATCCATAAAATAAGAATGGACCCAAAACTGGTCAGGCTCAAAATGGGCTATGTCAAAAAGAATAGTCAAGGTGAAAACCTTCACAACCCAGAAAGCAAGTCTAACAATCTCAAACTTAATAACAGGAACCATAAATAAATTTCTGACTCAAAAGACACACAAAACCATGGAAGGTTAACTTACCTTTGATAGCATATTACATCCCTAAACCAATCTAATGTATCTAACCAAGAAGGAACACAATCAGCCTTGCTGCATTAGGGGAAAAAATCATCAAATCAGTATATATCTACTCAAGCCACTGAATAATATCACAAGAGAATGAAAGTCTAACTAGATAAAACTAGTCTATACAACTGCCCAGCGAGGATCAAATTCATCAAGTAATAAAGTCAAGTAATATCAATAACCTCACCTAGTGATAGGTCTAGCAATAGCAATATCAATATTAACATACTGAATACGTAGTACCAAAATAAAAATCAATATCATGTACCACTCAAGGGAAACATTAGTGATAATATGCTAATAAAAATAGGACCCAAAATCAAAAACCACACCTATAGTAGAAAACATCAATATAGACCTACTCCATCCACTACTAAAAGAAATATACCACGGAGTAGTAACATAATCATAAATTCACCAATAAGGTACATAATAACCAATATCAATTCATCAAGATATAAAATTACCAATGGGTATGAAAATCCTAATTGATATTGTGTGTATTTATGCATTCTAACATTGCTATTTTAGCTTATTTAGCCTTATTTTGATGATGATTCATGTACTTAATATGTTGATAATGATATAAATATGAATCTAAGTGTCCTTGTATGTGTTTAAAATATTTAATGGTGTTTTCACATGAGTTTTAATTCAAATTAATCATTTAGAATTCAACCAAGAAAACTAGTGTGACTAGCTTGAGCTAGGTGTTTGTCTAGTCGATTGTGTTGGGTTTTAATATGTTTAATTAGTTCCTAAGGTTGTTATTATGTATTTATATGTGAAAAAACTTGTTTATAATGTTCAAAGGTAAATTGGATCAAGCAAAGGGTCAAAACAAAAAGTTAAAGATCAAAGTGAATGAAGCCTAGTCTTAGTTAGAGTTTCTAGTTCCCCGTCTTAGATTTTGTATTATTTGGAGCTCTAAATTGTTGTGTTTAATGATATAGGATAATATTTAATGGATTATTATGATATATTAAGGATATACAAGCTTCAAATCAAGTGGAAACAACTTAAAAAGGCTTGGAATGGATCAATAAAAGCAAAAGACACAACTTGACGCAATTTGGATACCTAGAATGTACAGGGCACCTGAGGACTGTGAAAATGTAGTATTGGCACATGCAACACACCAAAACATTCATATAGTGCCCAAAATAGTGACCCACCACTGATATTTTTTCCTAATAGAGATGAATGAGGTACCACATCGCGGTAATGAGCCAATCGACAATTATTAACTTCCAAAATCTCTACGCGATTACACTGCTTCATGAGATAATAGTGATAGAGACTTTAGCGCAACACGATGTCGATAAAAAGTGGGGAAAGACTGCCCATCTGGAAAATAATAGCGTGGCAACCTAATCCTATTCGGTTTATGACTTGTCTACTATAAATATAACGTCTAAAAATATGTTTTGGACATCTTTGAAGACCCTAGATCAACTTGGAAATCATTGCAGGTTACCATAACTTCTTTTGAGGTTTTTATTCTTTGATTTATCTTTCTTATGATTTTAATCATTCATACAATTATTTGGATGTTGATTACGGCTATGAGTGGCTAAAAACTCCCTTTCTGGGGTTAAAGCCAAGAACATGAGTATTATTATTTTGGATTAAATACATCTAATTTTCTTATCATTATTGGTTGTTTGTTTATTCTTGATTTAACTATTTTATGGATTGATCAACCACAAAATACATTCATTGTTGACCTTATGATCTCGGGAGATAGAATAAGGAGATAAAACATGGGAATAAACAAAGTATGGTTTGTATTATTATATGAAATACAGAATTCAAATTAGCATCTAGGACAGGGATGTACTTAGGAGACTTACTTTATTCATATGTAGGATGATAGCTTTAAATAAATTAACTGGATTATTACATCCCCGCTCAGTGATGTAGTTGTAATGTCCAAATTAGGTAAACGATTAGAGGTTGAGAGACCATGATCATGCAATTAACAATATAATCAACAACCAAGATAAGCAAGTTAAAGAATGAAGTTCAATATCGTTGTATGATAGGTCAAAGTGCTTTAACCCTGGGATTTACACCATTGATTGTTTCAAGATTTTACTTTACACATTGATTCCTTTACTTTATTTTACAAATATTCAAAACTCTATTTTGGTTATTCTTGAATTAATTGAATCTAAATTGTAAAATATAATAGAATCATTGTTGAGTCAAGTACCTGTGGGATCGATACTCGACTTTCTTGAAGGCCACTTTACTACTTAATAGACCAGGTATACTTGCATGTGTGCTTTGGCACTGTCATAGTTTTGGCACCATTATCGGGGAATTATAATTTGGTAACTATTTTATTCTTAGTTTTACTTTGAGATTTCTTTGGTGTTTTTTATGCTTGGTCTTGGTTTTGTATTTGCAGGAAATAGGTTTATAAAGTAGTAAGCTAGCAAGGGATTAGGACTTGGTTGAACAAAGATCCAAACCTAAGCAACTTTTCCATCACCGTAGGAGAGAAGCAATCTTTCTCCCTAAATTCTACAAATCTAAGAAGATCTTGCTACAATGGTTGAAGAACTAGCAACCTGCATGACAGTCAGACAAGTGGTAATCCCACGTCTATCCAATTTGACCTCCCCATTTCAGGAGCCGACCACTGGAGACAATTTTCACCTTAAATAGAATATGGTACAACTTATGATCGCAGTGGACAGTTCACTGAGCTTTCACATGAAGATCCACAGGTCCACTTGCCAAATTTCTTTGAAATCAGTGACACATTCATTCCTACGGGTGTGAATGCAGACTATGTGAGGATGATGTTATTCCCCTTTTCACTGTTGGGGGAAGCAAAAAAGTGATTGAATGGCGAACCAAAAAATTCAGTCACATCATAGGACGACATGGCTCAAAAATTCCTTATCTAGTTTTTCCTGTTTGGCAAAACTGCGAGACTTCGCAGTGAGATAGTGTGCTTCATACAGAAGCCAGACGATAATCTTTATCATGCTTGGGAGCGCTTTAAGGCACTTTTTTGGTACTATCCATACCATCAACAGTCCAATTAGGTACTTTTTCTTACTTTTGTAGAGGCTCTTGATCATAATACAAAAATATTACTAGATTCAGTTGATGGTGGTTAGGCTCTTGAGATGACATTTGATGAGCTATACACTTTATTGAACCACATAACTCAAGGAAATCCAGAATAGCATCCAGATTTGAGGAGATCTATAAAAAGAGTTGCAGGTGTATTAGAGGTTGAACAATTCACTGCCATATCTGCTTAGATCTCTACATTGCAAAATCAAATAAGCAGTTGGAAGTTAGGATTAGAACAACCTATATCTATAGTTAATGCAATGCAACAAGCTGCAGGTTGGTGTGAAGTTTGCGATAATAATGGTCATTCAACAACTATGTGTGATTCAAATCTAGAGTTGGTAATGTATGTGAGAAATGCTCAAAGGACAAATTATGGTAACGCCAACAACATAAAGTGGCAGACTCAGCCACCAATGCAAATATGGAATGCCCTACAATAACAGGCTCTACCAAATCAATCAACTAGCAACATAGAGTAGATAATGAAATAACTCTTAGCTGGTCAATTATAAATGTTTGTAGATATGAAAAGCCAATAGGCAGAATTAAATAATCAGCATGCAACCATAAGAAGCTTAGAGTTGTAGTTTGGGCAGTTACAACAAACACTGAATACCATATCTCGAGGTAGTTTACCAAGAGATATAGAAAATCCAAAACTAGTTATGGCAATCACTTTGAAGAGTGGCTTTTTATATCTACAAGCCTCTGATACTATAACCTGACATGGTAGAAGTGCATGAGCCTGAAAAGGGTAAAGTTGAGAATACTGTTGACCTTGAGAATGCACACTCAAGAGGTCAAAAATGAATAACAAAATGGCTTCCAAGTGTGAGAAAAAGGATAAAGGAACTTGGTTAAGTTGTGTTGGGTCTTGCCGCGACACTAAATCAGGCGCTGCTTGGGAGAAAACCCAAGTTAAGTAGGTATGTTTTCATTTTGTTTTTTAGTTTTTACTTCATGTAGTTTTTGTTTATTGAGTCACAGGTTGATGGGAAGTCTGAGTACCAGAAACCTGAGCTAAGAAGCATGGCAAAGATAGAGTGTGGGGTTCCCGGACCTCCTTGATATATAAAGATGCTACTAGCTAGGAATAGTGGCCTCAGAGAGTTTTTATATCTCTTACTTTTAAGTTCACTTTGGGGATAAAGTAGATTTATAAGTATGAGGTAGGAAAATTCCCAATTTTAGGCTTAATTTAAATTTTTTAGTGTGTAAGATATTCTTGTTGGTGCTATTTTTTATTACATAGTGCAAGTGTTTTAGTTGTATATGAATGTTGATTGATGTAGATTACTACTTTTGAGACTCCTAGGCTTAAGTTTGTGACCTGTACTTGTGGCTTAAATTTGAATTCATGCTATTATTTGGTTGAGAGTCTATGATGATCCTATGTGAGTTGAGCATGTGTCATATGTGATATGAGTTTTTGTATATTCCTTGTTGCATGTGATGTCTAGAACTTACCCGGTGTGTGTGCAAAGCAAAATAAAGAATGCAAGTTTAGGAAATGATTTAAGCATTTCTTTGATATCCCCATTGTTCTTTTAGCTTATTCTTTGTTAGCCTCGTATATAGACTAATACCTTCTTTGATATATCAAAATTTGATCCTTAAGATCCTAAGTGTTTTAGTATAAATTAATTAAGGAGTGTGAAATTTAAGAAGGAAAAGGTGAAATTGAAGCCCCAAAGAAATAGTTATTGGTGTTTACAATTGATATGTTATGGTTGGGAGTGAAAAAGAAAATTTGAATCTTGAATAAATAGAAAAATCCTCCCACCATATGTTGTTAAATGAGATTAATGAGATGGGGTGAAAACAAAAGATATGGGTAGATAGAAGTGGTGTGATTTGGTTGTTGGAGATTGGTTTTAATTGTAACAAGCAATGCATTAAAGCGCTTAGGGAAGATATTCACTATTATTCCAAAATAGTTCCTAGCCATCTCTTAGCATACATTAAAACCCAAAAAAGACCTAATTTATCCTATACCTGATATTCAGATATTAGCGGAGTACTACACTAAGGGAAAGCCTATGGTTCATTATGCGTAACTTGTGAATTCTTTGATAGAGTGAGCGTAAATTCATTTGTATACCCAATATGTTCTAAATTTGCATTATTGTGAGTAATTTTGGGTAACTCTCTTATTGTGAAGGAACATGTTTGATGAAATGGGTGATTCACGTGATATCATAGATTGAATAAATATGCATGGGTTTGCCACTTGGATAGTTAAGTCTTGAGGCTAGGATGTTTTGAAGAATGATTCTTGAGATTTCAGTCGTGTATGGAACATGCTTAGTGAAGAAACTTGCATTACATGTAGTCATTATAGTACTAGCTTAAATGTATTAGTTGTAGTAGAAGTGTGGAGTCTCTTAAGGTTATGGTGTTTATAGTGCAAAGTTGTTCGACCATGAACAAGGCTTTAAGTGAGGGGTGGTGATGTTGGGTGTATTTATGCATTCTAACGTTTCTATTCTAGACTATTTAGCCTTGTTTCAATGATGATTCATGTGATTAATGAATTGATAATGATATAAATGTGCATTCAAGTTTACATGTATGTATTTACAATGTTAAATGGTGTTTTCACATGATTTTTGATTCAAATTGATCATTTAGAATTCAACTGAGAAAACTAGTGTGACTAGCTTGAGCTAGGTGTTTGTCTAGTCTATCGTATTGGGTTCTGATGTGTTTAATGAGTTTCTAAGGTTGTTATTGTGTATTTATATTTGAAACAATTTTTTATAATTTTTAAAGGTCAATTGGATCAATCTAATGGTCAAAACAATATGATAAAGATCGAAGTGAATGAAGCCTAGTCTTAGCTCGAGTTTCTAGTTCACCTTCTTGGATGTTATGTGGTTTTGAGCTCTAAATTATTGTACTTAATGGTATAGGATAATTGGTTAATGGATTATGTTTATATATGAAGGATATAAAAGATTTAAATCAAGTGGAAACAAATCAAATAGTCTTGTAAAGGATCAATAAAAGCACAATACATAACTTGATACAATTTGGATACCTGGAATGTCCAGGGCATATGAGGACTATGGGAATGTCCTATTGGCGCATGCAACACACCAAAAGATTAATAAGGGTCCCAAAATAGTTACCCACCAACTCTATTTTGTCCTAATAGCGTTAAAGGAGGTACCGCATCGCAGTAATGAGCCAATCGGCAATTGTCAACTTCCAAATCTCAATTCGATTACACCACTTCACGAGCTAATAGCGATGGACACTCTAGAGCTTGCAATGATGATCAAAAGCGGTAAAAGTGTGCCTAAATGGAAAATAATAGTGTAGCAGCCTTATCCTATTCAGTTTATGATTTGTCTACTATAAACATAACGTCTTAAAACATGTTTTGGACATCTTGGAAGACCCTAGATCAACTTGGAAATCATTGGAGGCTACCACAACTTCTTTTTAGGGTTTTATTCTTTAATTAGCTTTATTTATAGTTTTAATCATTCATACAATTATTTGTATTTTGTTTACGGCTATGAGTGGCTAAAAACTCCCCTTCCGAGGTTAAAGCTAAGAACATGAGTACTATTGTGTTTGATTAAATTCATTTAATTCACTTATCATTATTTGTTGTTTGTTTATTCTTGATTTAACTATTTGATGGATTGATCAGCCAAAAAATACATTCATTGTCGACCTTGTGATCTCGGGTAAGGGAATAGGGAGATAGAGCATGAGAATGAACAAGGAATTCAAATTAGCATCTAGGGTAAGGATGTACTTAGAAGCCTTACTTGATTCATATGTAGGATGATAGATTTAAAGAACTTAACTGGATTATTACATCCTCTCTCAATGATGGAGTTGTCATGTCCAATTAGGCGAACGGTTAGAGTTTGGGATACCATGATCATGAAATTAATCCTACGAATCAACAACAAAGATAAGCAAGTTAACGAATGAAGTTCAATAACGTACTATGATTGTTCGAAGTGATTTAACCCCGGGCTTTACTCCATTGATTTTTTCAAGACTTTACTTTATGCATTAATTCCTTTACTTTATCTTATAAATATTCAAAACTATATTTTGGTTATTCTTGCATTAATTGAATCTAAATTGTGAACTAGAATCGAATTGTTGTTGAGTCAAGTCCCAGTTGGATCGATACTCGACTTTCGTGAAGGACCTTTTACTACTTGATAGACCATGTACACTTGCGTGGGCACTTGGCTGCTGTCACCAATTCAAAAAATAAGAGATAAATATGGTAAATAAAAGTACACTATCATGGTGACTTCTGAAATCACATGCCTAATGAGCATAGGGGAAAATAAATCTGAACGGATCCACCTCAGGCTGATCAACTGAATCATCAGTGAGGTGCCACTATCTCATAAATATGGTAAATAAAAGTACACTATCATGGTGACTTCTGAAATCACATGCCTAATGAGCATAGGGGAAAATAAATCTGAACGGATCCACCTCAGGCTGATCAACTGAATCATCAGTGAGGTTCCACTATCTCTAGATAAAGATACCACAACATCGCAAGCCTAATTTAGATGAGCGAATGAATAGAAATCCCATGTTGAGGACACTCTTTAGTCTAGTAATCGGTCTCTCTGTAGTCATAGCAACTCCTGGAGCATCAATATGGAGAGAACACAAACTAAGCCCAAATGGCTGGCCAACTGACGCTGAGAGAAATGCATGTCCATACTTTCGGAATCATATCTTGTCTCAGGAACTCTAGGTTGGAGGGGAAAATAAGCTAACTCTAGCTGATCATCTATCTGATATTTGGGGAATCTTCTAAAACAATGTCTCATTATAGCACAACTAAACCAAGATCCTGGAATACTTAGAGATACTGCCCCTCATAATCCAGAATGGTCACCATAGCCTGAAGAATCATACCAAAACACTACAAGTTTGATGGGGATTCCACCTACTAAGATCACCACGGCTAATGTAACAACTACTCATAGTATGGAATACTATTGGGTTATAGATGATGGGCTGCAAGCGAAGCTGAACTCTTTTGGAAGAATCCTCATTCACGAACATAGTACCTATAGTACTATACAAATGACCTTCCTCTTGCCGCTATTTCCATAAATGTCAAAACATTCTCTCTATGGTCCTCTTAAAATCAACAATTTGAGGAAAGGAGGATTCAGATGCTATCAAGTACTCCAACGCAAAACGGAGTGACACTACTAACTCTCTAACATATCCATGCACCAATGTTCAGCTAAGAAGGATGTTGCATCAGAAAATGACTGGACCACACGAGAAATCTAAGCTCATACTCAAAGCTGGTAAAGAACACTGATGAACACTAATAGACCCAACTCTAGTTTAAGAACTAGTCAATAAATCAAATGACATCCATGGCTGAGAGGGATCTACACAATGACTCAAATTCCCAATGCTGAACATCAAAGGCTGAAGTAGTCATAACTCTGATAGAACCTAAGCTACGCCCAAATTCTTTTTGGATGACACCAAAGATCTTTAATATCCATCTCTAACTATCTAGTCTGATACTGTGCTAAAACTTTAGAAACGCGTGTTAAAGTCCCATCCATATTTGTTAATAATGTTGCATCATCCTATTGCGATAGAATATAGTCAAAGAACGTGTTGGAGGATTATAGGAATACGAACACACAATAAAGAGTCAAGAAGTGAATTTCCTAAAATTTCACAAAGATATGTTACGAATGTCTTCGTACTAATCCACAGGACTCTACTAACACTAAACACGTGTACTAATACACTGATGAAACCTAGGCTCTAATACCAATTTGTCATGACCTAATTCCTCAAGGCATGATGGCGCCTACCATAACCCACTAATAGGTAAGCCAACCCATTGTTCGGAATGTCTAGTAATGGACTACTTAACAATATAATGAAAAGAATGCGAATTAAATGATAGCAAAATCAACACATAATAAGATCCCAAAACCTGGTGGTATCAGTACAAGAGCCTCTAATATAATTTGAGCACAAACATAAAATATCAATAGAACTACTTTGATACAACTTATCTCTAAATACAATATAGAGACTAGTATAATACATAAAAGAGAGATGAGAAATACTCTAAATGTCATGAGTTCACTATAAGTCTCTAAACCATGGATGATCTACATGATGCACTCATCAATGGAGATAACCTATACTATGATCTGTGGGCTACAAAAGTGTAGTATGAGTACCAAATGAATGGTACTTAGTAGTTAACTGTCAACTGAGCTCCAAAGATGAAGAAGATATATACAACTTATAAACACAATAAAAACTACACCCAAGAGTCTAGAATCATATAACAAGTCAATGGGAGTAATAAGTGACAACTATCCTATTCAAGTACAAGAGTCTAACATAATAAGACTAAGGAAGAATCAAGGTAAACTATCCTATTCCATCCATAATCAATAGACGTCAATGCTATACCATATATCCCTAGCCAATATATGTATGATAGGTGAATGAAATATATATAGCAATATACAATGTGAAGAAATAACCATACAATATTAACAATGGATCAAGGGATATTCGGTAGTACCATAGCTCTCTATAGCTATATATATATTCATCTAAGCATGAGATTATCTCAAAGGACAATCTAGATCAACAATCCTCATTCTAAGACCTCATTATCATACTATCAGTATTTAATACTAATATACTCAAGGTTTCTAATCCACATGGCTAAACATAAAATAATTATGCATAATAATGCAATTGTAAGATAGAAAAGGTCGAAGACATACCTTAAATCTTGATACCAAATCAATGAACAATTTGTCATAAACTAGTCATAATAATAAGCATAACAATGATAATAACAATATCAACAACAATGTGAATAGACGGGAATTTTAGAAAACCAAATACCTAGCTGAGCCTATGCGTACCCACACTAACTTAAGCTCGGAAGGTTCAATCAACCTACAAACAACACAAGACATATTCTTCACCTATATCTATGCAACTATCCCATACCGACTAATAGACATAGGTGCGTACTGGTGATAGATGATGCACATTTAAGAATGAATGCTAAGTACATAATTAATATCATACTTTCATCATCATAACCATTTCTATATGATCATCATCAGCTTAATCAACCTCCTTCCATGCCGGGTATTACACATAATCACAAAAACCTCCATCCTTAATGGTTATCAGTAGATCATCAATAGTATTCTCCAGTCTTGACGAGTATCAATATCATCAACAGTATCCTTCGGCCTTTTTGGGTATCAATATACCATGAACAGTATCCTCCGACCTTGTCGGGTATCAATATATCGGTAACAATATTCTCCGGCCTTACCGGGTATCATTATATCACAAACATCAATACATATATAATTATAGACATAGAGATGGTGCAAGACTCAAGACAAGGAAAAAGGAGGGTAGTCTACAAGCCTATTAGTATACTTATGTCTAGATAGTACGAGTCTTTATGAAGACTCATAGCCTGTATGGACCGACCAATAAAGGATTCAAGATCATGACTTATGTTTTCGTAGTTTTACAAGTGACTTGAACATATATTAAAACCCCAAATATCTCCTAACTTATAGACAAGTCAAAATATTGCAAAGCGATTAAAATTTAGAAAAAATATAACTATGGTCACATTCAAATAACCGTAAATTTAGGTATACAAGGTATTTCTGATCTCAAGACCCACTAATGGATATATAATTTAATTAGCTTTCTAATGAATCAATTTTTTCTTAATCCGATATCGGGGTGAAAAGTTATGGCCAAATTATTGAAGCACCGTTAAAGCTACCAGTGGTTATGACTCTAAATGATGAATGTAAGAAGACCCTACGAGTTGTCATCATCACGAAAATAGGACTCGAATATGGTTTCCTCATGAAAAATTAAGCCACGACTCGTAGCCATACCTAACAAGTCACGACCAAATTTGTCAAGACAGTTTCCACACATTTTCTAGAGAATTCCTAAGGGGTTTTATGGTTTTTTCACACTTTTTTAACCCTAAAACTATGTTGTTTCACCCTACAAACAATAGTTATCAAGCATAAATACTACCCTATTCTATCATAACTCAAAAATCATCCATTACAGAGCAAAAGGGGCAATTTCTTTCTCCCCAAACCAACTAGGGTCAACAAGTTCAAGTTTAATACCAAGAAATTTATCCAAGGCTTCAGTATTCAGGTATGTGGGGTATTCATCAATGGTTTCTTTCCACCTATTGAGCCCAAAAATCCCCTTTTTGAATCAAGTATAAACTTTTCCCTCTTTTATGAAATTATCCATGTTAAATATGAACTTAATCCTTTTTTTTTTAGTAATTTGAATTCAATCCACGTCAATATGTGTTTCCATGAAAATTATATTACTTCATGCTTTGAATTTCAATTACCATGTCATATTCAATTGATCCCATGAAAAATCACCAAGTTATGAGCCAAATCATGAGAAAATATTATTCTCCAAAGTTTAACATATCCCCATGCTTACATTCATATAGCTTACTCATGTATTAAAGTATCATATGTTTTGGGTCTCTAAACTATGACTTCATATCATTGTTTTAGGGGTTGTTAGTGTATTTTAGTAATCATTCAATGTTAGTGGGTTATGAACACCCGATACCTATGTGTTTACTCATATTTCAAATTTTCCAGTAATAAGTTAGTCTATTCATGATTTTATTATTATACCAGTTATTTATGATCATATTGAGCACTATGATTTATGATGTTCAGTTGACTTGAGTTAGAAATAGTGTCAATTCAGTTAGAAGTATGATTTAGAATCAAGTAAACTTAGGGATTGGGGCTTACCTACTAGTAAAGGGTGTGACTTTAGTACCAATCCATAAGTTCCACAACAATGTAGCTAACATAGGTTCTGAGAGGTTTTCAGCTTGTTGAGGGTTGACATTCTCTTAGGAAAACCTTCCAGTAGAGGGTGACTCCCTAGTTCTTTGGGACATAATTTTAGTGGATCCACACAACTAGTGTTAGAACTCGTGGCAAGGTAATGACACCCTTCCAACAGGGGTTATAGGTTGGACCTCGATTAGCTCAGATTAGGCATGCCAGTTACATGATAGCTCCCATAGTTTCAGTCAGTACTCAGTATATATTAGTTTAGGTTTGCTTAACCAAGTAGTTAGATTTTTAGTTTTTCCAGTCAGTTAATTTTATAGATTAAATTTAGTTCATGCCTTACTTAGTCTTGCATTCTAAGTTTTACATGTTCATGCATCCATGTTCAGTTTCCATATATATTTAATTTAGTCCTTACCTCACATACCAGTACATTCAAAGTACTAATCACACACTTTTAAATTACGCTATGTTGTCCTATAACATAAGTTTGGATGCTCAATTCCCCAACCATCCTTAGACATATCAACATTAACCACCAGCAGTAGTGGTGAGTCCTCATCCATCAAGGACATGACATGTTATTATCATTATTTAAGCATCTCTTTATGTTTAGTTAGTTAGAGTTAGTTGGTGGTTTGTCGCATCAACTTCTTATGATTTTTAAAGGCCTTTAGATAGATAGACAGTCAACTAGTTTTTTAGTCTATTCAATAGTTTCAGATATGTTGAATTACATTTTACCAATATTTTATCAAGTTATCTTCCGCACATGTTATTCCATTATTATTTTATTCAGAGCTCGTATTAGGTACTAGATCATGGGTTAGCATGGGGTCACTTATGGCCTTAAGCATTGTGTTACGACTAGGGGGTAGCCTCGGGTTATGACAAAACTTGGTATCAGAGCATAAGGTATTAAAGTGTCCTAGGATGTCTAAAATTTACATTGAGTAGAGTCTTATGCATGGGTGTGAAGCATGCCCCAATTATGGACAAGAGGCTACGAGATATTTTTAGCAAAATTTCCCTTCTTTCAGTATTCATGTCATACAAAAGAGCATGAGCTCTATTGAATTCCTTTTTCTAACTTATCCTTTGTTTTGTATACAGAAAATGCCTACCAAGAGAAATAATAAAAGAAGGAACTGGGATCAACCTTTATAACCACCTATTCAGGAAGATCCCATAAATAACCATGTTTCTCATGCAGAGTTCAGGGCTACTTTCGTAGCCTTGGACAATTCTATAGCTTCTTAGAACAATTAGTGGGCTATTTCCCCAGCCAATCTAGTGATAAATGTTGTCGTATCTAGGATCTGAGACTTCACCTGTATAAATCCACCTTTGTTTTCTAAATCTAAGTATGAGAAGGATCTGCTGGAGTTTCTTGATAGAATACAAAAAGTGACAGACATCATGGGTGTTAGTTTAAGTGAGTATACAGACTTAGCTACTTAACAGTTGTAGGGAGTATCTCACACTTAATTCAAGTAGTGGAAGGAGGATAGGGGTGTTAAGGCAAGGCCTATAGAGTAGATGGAGTTTCCCATAACTTTCTTACATAGGTTCTTCCCAATAGATTTAAGGAAAGCTAAGGTTCAAGAGTTTATAAATTTAAAGTAGGGTAGCATGAGTGTGAGGGAGTACTCGCTCAAGTTCACTAAGTTGAAGAGGTATGCTCTGACTATGGTGGATGACTCTAGGCCCAGGATGAGTAAGTCTGTGTTGGGTGTATCTTATAATATAGTCAACGAGTGTAGGATTGCCATGCTGATTAAGAAGATAGAACTTTTTAGACTGATGGTTTATGCTCAACAGATTGAGGATGAAAAGCTCTATAAGAAGGAAAGAGAGAATAATAGCACCAAAATAGGTAGTTTTAACTTTTCTCTGCCAAGATTGGAAGACGGTAACCATTCTTAGTTCCACCAAAAATTTTCAGCCACAATTCCATCTTCAGCCAGTACGCAGTGCCAAATTCAGGCAGGATAGTTGGGATAAAGTGCTAAGCTCTAATTCCTAAGATAGTGTTAATAGTGGTCGTACCAATCCGCTCTATAGGGTGAATGTGGAGCAAGAAATGATGTGTGTTTTGGATGTTGAAAACTAGGCCACAAGATCATGGATTTCTTAAATGTTGGCTCGAAAAGTAAGGACGTTCATCAGTAGGGTTAATCCAACTATTCATCAACTCTAGCGGGTATCTAAACTCAGCAGGGTGCAACTTCTTTTGCCACCAGTGGGCGGTACTAGAGTAGACTTTATGCCCTCCAGAATCGACATGATCAGGAAAGTTCTCCAGATGTAGTTATGGTACGTTACAAGTCTTTGATCTTCATATCTATGCATTATTAGACCCCAGAGATACACTTTTCTTTGTGACTCCTTATATAGATGTAGACTTCGATATTAGTCCAAAAATATTAGTCGAGCCTTTCTCAGTGTCTACCTTAGTGGGTAAGTATATTTTATCTAGATGGGTATACAGAAATTACTAGGTCACAATGTCTCAAAAAGTTACTTTAATTGACCTTGTGGAGTTAGAGATGATTGATTTTGATGTCATTCTCGGCATGGATTGGCTCCAAACTCATCCTATGCTTCAGTTGATTGCAGCAAAAGAATTGTCTAGTTCTAATTTCCTAAAGAACTAGTTATTAAATAGAAGGGTAGTACTTTAGTGCTTAAGGGTTAGGCTATTTCATATCTTAAGGAAAAAAAGATGATATCTAAGGGGTGTATTAACCATCTCGTCCAAGTCAAGGACTCAAATTCTAAAACCTCGAGTCTTGAGTCAATTCATATAGTAAATCAATTTCAAAATATATTTCATAAAGATCTTCTTGGGGTTCCTCCTAAAAGGGAAATTGACTTCGGAATAGATCTCCTTCAAGATACCTAGCCTGTATCTATTCCACCTTATAGAATGGATCCAGCTGAGCTCAAGTAATTGAGAGAATATTTGAAAGATCTCTTAGATAAGGGTTTCATTAGGCCTAGTAATTCCCTATGGGGTGATCCGGTTTAATTCGTGTGTAAAAAGATGATTTTCTCCGAATGTGCATTGACTATAATTAGTTGAACAAAGTCACAATCAAGAATAAGTATCTTCTTTCGAAGATTGATGACTTATTCGAACAAATCCAGGGTGCAAGTTATTTAGCTAAGATAGACCTCAGATCCATCTATCATTAGCTTAGAGTCAGAAAAAGCGACATTCTAAAGACAACCTTTAGAACTTGATATAGTCACTTTAAATTCCTAGTTATGTCTTTTGGGATAATGAATGCTCCTACAACTTTTATGGACTTGATGAATAGGGTGTTCAAACAGTACTTGGATATGTTCTTCATAGTCTTCATTGATGACATCCTTGTCTATTCCCACAATAAGAGTGATATGCAAGCCATTTGAGGGTTGTATTACAAACCATTAAGGACCACTAATTATTTTCTAAGTTAAGCAAATTTTAATTCTGGTCGAGATCAATAGCTTTCCTTGGTTAAATAGTTCTCAGTGATGGCATTTGAGTTGATCCTCAAAAGACCAAAGTAATGAGAAATTGTCCTAGACCTATCTATACATCAGGCATCAGGAGTTTCTTGGATTTCGCTAGCTATTACTAATGTTTTATTGAAGGGTTTCCTTCTATTACTTTTTCCATATCTAGAATAACCCAAAAAAATCAAATTTCTGTGGTCAGATTCCAATGAGAAGAGTTTTCAGAAGGTTAAGGCTCGACTCACTTCTGATCCAGTCTTGACTTTGCCAGTTGGCACAAATATGTTGGTAGGATATTGCGATGCTTCTAGAGTTGATCTTGGTTATGTATTAATACAGAGAGGTAAAGTCATAGCCTATTCCTCTAGACAACTTAAACCCTATGAAAATAATTATCCAACCCATGATCTTGAGTTAGCGGTAAACACCTAGGTCTTGAACCTTGAGAACAATAATAACTTTTTATGTCTCTGAGTTGGGTACGACTTGGAGATTGAGTCGTACCCATGGATATGGGTCATATCTAGTCTCCCCTCCCAATCTCATACCATAGATAATATGTTAGGGTAGCATATTATTTTCTACACGACATGAACTTGCCTTGATCGTACCCCATGCATATGAGATGTATGCAATTTAATCATATCGAGGGTAGTCTCCATTTGGAGTAGACAGTTTTGTATACAGTTTATGTATACGACTAAGGGGTGATTCGTACCCTTTTTTATGACTAAAGGGTGCCCACTCATACCCACAATAGTATGGTTGACCGAGGAAAATCCTAGGGTACGAGTTAGGGTACCACTCGTACTCTAGGGTAAGATTACTAAGGAAGTCATATGAAGGAGTCATACCACGAGACGAGGTCACTTTTTAGCTTTTTACTAAGGGTTTTGTGGTCATTTCACTTGATAAAAAACCTATGTTCCTTCACTATATATGACATTGTAGCTTCTTAAGCCCTTTTTTACAAGACTTAAACACTCCAAAACCCTCTAAAGGATTCTTGAAGCAAGATTGGATACTAGGGTTTAGAGGCTGCTCCTCTAGTGGCAAGAGGAAGTCAAGATTGTTAGTGTGTCATCTTGTTTGAAGCATATATCTCTTCCCCTCTTTCAATATCTCTAAGTCCATGTATGTTACACTTAGATTAGTATATATACATAGTGGTTTTAAAATCAAATGAAAAGGGTTTTGTTGCCTAATGATGTATAATGTTAAATCTTGCTTAGACCTATGTTTATATATGATATTGGTGATTATTTTCATGTGTTGGTACTTTTTGTATGTGGTTTAACATGAGGGTCTTATGTAAACATAATCTTGATAATATCTACCATGTAAATTGCCTTTTTGAAGGTATGCACCTAAGGTATTTGTTAAAATATATAAGTGAATTGTTTAGGAATATGCTAGTGATGTATTGAACAAGGTCAATGGCCCAATGAACATGAATGATTGATAAATGATATGTTATGAATTATTAACCATGTGTGGTGAAATTTATAACCTTTTTGTTTGATGTCTATTGAGAGGGTAAAGTCCCTAGATATAAAGATGCACTTAATTTCTATATTGAACACAAGTATGGTGGATATATAGTATAAGATTGTTATTGAACTATGAATTATTGTATGGGAATTGATGACCTTAACTTGAGTTTTATGTTGAATTAAGTGAAGGCATTGGCCTATTCAAATGGTTAAGCAATGAAGGCTCCCATAAGGACCATATGGTCATGTATAGTATTGAATTGGCTAAAGTGGTTAAAGTCCTTAAATGTTGTATTGAATGTAATTGGTTTATGGGCAAAGGGTTAAAGTCCCAAATGCCAACTAATGATTGTTCTAATGGCTTGAGGTCAAATTCCCTTGCCTTATGTGGTGGATTGAGGTTAAAGTACTGTTCCTTATCATTGGCTTTAGATTGAAGTCCCTTTCCCAATGATATTGCTCAATGTTAAATTCCCTTGCTTAAAGATATATCTGGAGGAAAGTGAACCTTTCCAAATGGAATGGCTTATGGTTAGAGTTAAAGTGTAGCATAAGGTAGAGTCCCTTTCCTAATGTATGAGCATGAGGTCAAAGTACCATACCCAATTGAATGTGTGAACATATGTTTGAAGTCCTATGTCTAATTGGATGTGTGTATGGCTAGTGCCTCTTATTTGAATGATTACATATGCGGTTAAAGTCTTTAGCTAATAAATGAGTACAGTTGAAGTTCCTTGTCTAAGTGTATGTGAATGTTATTAAAGTCCTATGGGTAATGTGAGTTATTGAACCTATAAGTGTGGATGGTGGGAGTCCCCTATTTCATATCTATTGAATAAATTCTTGAGAATGATGATGAGCCAAATTATCTTGATTAGCATGTGATATATCTATTTGTATGTATAAGTGTGTGAATGAAATAAAATGTGATATGTGACTTGATATTGATTGATTATGATATTTTTTCACTTCTTCTTGAGTTACATACTACCGTTCCAACCGCTAGCAATCTCTGGAGGCTATGTCCCTACATGACACAGGGCCCGAAGCTTCTTCTTCACTTTCTGTGTAGTGATTAGGCAATTGAACTAGTTCATACATTGACTTGAAGTGGTGAGCTTCCTTACTCTAGAAGATCATCGTCTCTTGGTAGCTTATGTTTAGACTTAGTCTCACTTAGACTTGGTTTGGCTATTGTCGGGGGCTTATCCTGACATATACATTATTGACTTTATTTTGTATAGAGGTATTGTGAACAACTGTCAACTTGGGTGTGAGTTAGATATTATGAATCTAATGTTGACTTATGATATTACTCTCACAAATCTTAACTTGTGAGTTGGAGTCCCTTTGATTCCTATGTTATGGTGAGATATTTGAGTCGGGTTATTGAGACGACCTACTATTTATGTGAGCTTGGGGTGCCCATACAACATGGACAGGGTTTTGGGTTATGTCAAGTTGGTATTAGATCCTAGGTTAATGGTCTATGGGGTGTTCATGATGCACTGTTAAGTAGAGCCTCTTTTATGGGTGTGAAACGCACCATACTTATAGAAGAGAGGCTTTGAGGCATCTTATTAATGTTTTGCTTTCTTGTGTATCAATATCAAGATATAAATTCTAAGGTTTTGGATCCTTCTAATTCCATTTTCTATCATTCAAATCATGCCTCAAAGGAGATCTGAGACAGGCAAACATTTTGCCTCCAACTGAGGGTCCTTTGGAAGATGCTCGCCCAACTTCTAAAGTTTAGAACTGGGCTAGGGCTACAGCATCTGGCCATCCTAGTGCTGTATTGTAAACTTTGAAGGATGATCATTTGTATGCTAAGTTCTCTAAGTGGGTGTATTAGTTGAAAACCACAACTTTTATTGTTCATATCATCTCTGGCAAAGGGATTATGGAAGATCCCCAAAAGGTTGCAGCAGTTAGGAAGTGGCCTAGATTAGATTAACTCTCAGTACATGAGTGATCCAATATAAATTTTTCAAAATACTTAGTATTTTTCAATTTAGAGTGCCATTGTGTAAGAAATTGTATTAGCTTTCCAATGATATAACAACAACAACAACAAACCCAGTATATTCCCACATAGTGGGTTTCCTATGATATAAAATTCACCTAAATTCGATAACCGAGTAAGAAGTTATGGTTATTTTAAGTTTCAGTTGTTAAACACCGTCATTCATGCAATTAGCGCGTCGTGGAGTTTGTCTAAATGACAATTGTAATTTTCTAGTGAGCCAACGCAATATCACTGTGTCACGCCATCAACTAATTTCCTAATTGTCACTTTTCCAGTACTGCTCCGCGATAATGGTGCATCACGCCAAGGCCCAGTTTCCTATCCAATGAGGCACCGTGTTGCGCAACCTGCCCAGTTTCCAGTTGTCCACTTTTCAGAGAGCCGGTGCGATTGTACCGCATCACGCTGGGGTAAAAAATTAGGATTTCCAGCTTTTGTTATTCAATTTCAGGGTCTGTTTGTTCAATTCTCAAAACCCCTAATCAGCCTAAACACGAAATTCATACCCTAAATAACCTAATACCTCATTATTCACTCACTTTTCTCAAGATTTAAAACATTCTCTCTCTAGAGGAAAAAACCCTAGCTTCAAGAATCAAGGTCAATCCTCAAGAAACCCTCCAAGAACCTTCAAGAACACTTCTTCTCAGGTATGGTCGGTGTTCATTCATGGGTCCCATTCACCCATGAAGTCCAAGAAACTTTTTTTTATACATACAAGATCTCAGATTTATGATTTCCATGTTTGAATTAGATTGAATTCATGTTCATGATATTAGTTGGGTTTTAATCCATGATTTAATTACAAGTTTCATGAAAATTGAATAGCATGTGTGATGAATATGTGATTATCTTGATAAACCCTTGAATTTACAAATTGATTAATGTATCATGCTATTCATGTGTTGTCCATTATCATGTAAATAATCCATGCTCCCTAAGTGTTTTCTCAATTACCAATGTGGAGTAACTAGAGGAATCATGACATGTTATTATGTGGTTCCAATCATGTACAAGCTTATGCCCTACAAGTGTTTGATGAAATACTTATGAGATTTGACTAGTGAAACATGACTTGTTATTATATGATCCCATTCATGCACAAGTTTATGTGTATCAAGTGTTTGACAAAATATCTAAATGAGTACATTGTTAGAAAACAAGTATTATTATGCCTTTACAATCATGTTATTTTTTTGTTTTTATGCTATTGAGTCTTGGGGTATTTAATACCCAAAAATCTAGTTGTTTACCTAGAGCCAGTGTTAGTGATAGAATAGTATCAGTCATGTTACGATCAGTAGAACTCAGTCAGTTACAGAACTAATAAAAATCTCAGTAGACTCAGTATTAGTCTAGTCTTGTTTAGTATGATCTTTTCAGGATCTATTCAGTTTGGAGTATAATTCAGCACCGAGCAAGCCTAGGATGGGGGCTCAGCTGTTAGTTAGGACTGGGTCCCTAGAAATAATTCCTACGTTCCAGAATTACGTAGCCAACATAGGTTATAAGATGTCATGTGTTAGATAGGACTAACATACTCAGGGATTACACGCTAGTTTAGGACTGATCTCACGGATCACCCGTTAGATAGGACTGACTACACAATAGATATTAGTACCTGTGGCATGGTTTTAGAACCCTTCCAATTGGGGCTACAGATTAGGCCCTAACTTAGTTATTCTATCTTATTTGGCGTATATCGGTTAGATGATTACCTTTCACAGTTTTAGTTTCAGTCTTCAGTTAAGAACTTAGTTCAGTTTTAATGAATTAGGACTGTCAGACACAGTAACTCAGTATCAGTAATTTTGTTATCAGTAACTTCAGATATTAGTTACTCATTTATCAGAACTCAATACTTAGCTTCAAAAAAGCTCAGTTATTGTATACATATATGAATAGTATTACATATTTTGTATTTATAGTAGTTTCAGTTATCCATGTACTTCCATATTCAGTTACTCTATATCTTTTAGTCAGTTATTATTCATACATATGAATTCTTGCATTCAGCCTTACCTCATCAAGCATACCAGTACATTCCATGTACTGGCCACATACCCTTTTTTTATGCTATGATGTCTCATATCATAGGTTTTGAAACTCAGGTTCCCGACCGCGCTTAGGAAAATCCAGTCAGTAGTCACAGATTTAGTAGTGAGTCCTCATCTATTGAGGATGTTCTTTTGTTTTAGTATTTCAGTTTATCAGTAGTTTAGTAGTTGGAGTTAGTTGGGGGCCCTTCCCATCAACACCATATTCAAATTTCCATAATCTTGCACTCAATGTTTTGATTCATTCCATAACTCAATTGAACTTTGTAAACTTCTAACAAGTTTTTTCACATATAATAATATATTTATAATCATAAGTAACACATAGAACAAAATAGAATCGAACAAAAAAGATTAGATAAGCATCTAGCTCAACTAGAAAGACAAGTTTTCTGTATTGAATTCTAATTGACTCTTTGAAGTACCAACTTGCTTGGAGTTCACTTTGAACCTAATAAAATCATAATTTAACACTTTGATACACATTTATGTCATTATCAACTCATATATCCTAGAATCATCCTAAAAAAGGGCTAAAACAACTAGAATAATGACACTAGAATGCATAAATACACCCAATATCACCACCCCACACTTAAAACCTTGTTCGTCATAAAAAAATATTAACTATAATCATCATTAACTAATGAGACTCTACACTTTTAATAAATGAAAGACGCTCAAGATAGCACTATAATAACAACACAGAATGCAAGTTACTACCCTAAGCATGTTATTTACACAATTGAAAGCTCATGAACACTACTCCAAACCTCATATCCTCAAGAATTGACTCACCTAGTTGAAAAACTCATGTATATTTCTCAATAAAGGACATCATACAAATCACCAACATTCATCAAACATATTCCCCTCACAATAAGAGAGTTACCCATAATCACTCACAATCACGCAATTTATAATATGATGAGTATAAGAATAAAATTATGCTCACTCTCACAAAGAATTCACAAGTTACACATAATGAACCATAGGCTTTCCCTTCATGTAATGCTCCAGTAATATCAGAATGTAAAGCTTAAGATCAATTAGGACTTTTTTGAGTTGTAATGTAGGCTAAGGGATAGGTATGAATCTTTGGGAATACTGAGTAAATTCTCTAAGAGCTTTAATACACTACATTATACATTTAAAACCAATATCCAACAACCAAATTACTCTTTTTCATCTGCCCCTACCTTTTATTTTTGCCCCACCTCTTTTAAGCATTTTCACACACTTGGTGGAAATATTATTTATTACCATATAAATCAATTTTTTTATTCACAATCATGTTAATTTTTATAGAATAATGTTTATCACACCCATCCAACACACATCAATTATCAACACGAATAACTATTACCTTGGATCATCAATTTCACCTTTTTCCTTTTATTTCACAAACTATTTACTCAATTAATTTTTTATTAAATCACTTAGGAGCTTTTTAGATCAAATTATAGTCAATTAAAGAAGGGATTAGACTAGTTTTGAGGTTGCCATTGAAAAAACTACAAGCTTAATGGGGGTTAACTAGGATAATGCACAAGTGTAGGACAAATATAAGGTTAAATCAAGGCTATCAAGAAATCCCTATATAAGGTATACATCAAGGTTATCAAAGAAATGTCTATAGCACCAACAAGAATATCTCACACAAAATCTTTTAAAATTGAGCCAAAATTTTGGAATTTCCCTATCCCACGCTTAAAAATCTACTTTGTCCAAAAAATAAATTTAAAGTAAGAGATAGAAATACTCCCTGAGGCCTCTAAGCTAAGCTAGTAGCATCTTTTGCATATAATGAAGTTCCATGGGACTCCACACTCAGTTTTTGCTATGCTTCTTAGCTGAAGTTTATGTTACTCAAACTTCTCACCAACCTATGACTCAACCAAAAACAAAAACTACAAGAAATAAAAATAAAAAAAAATAAAAAGAAAAGATGCCTATTTAGCTTGGGTTGCCTCCCAAGCAGCGTCTGGTTTAGTGTCGCTGCATGACCCAACCTAACTCAACCATATTCCTTCACCCTTTTACTCTATTTTGGGAGCCATTTTTTCATTCTTTTCTGACCTCTTGAGTTTCCACTCTCAAGGTCAACATCTCTTTTAAATTCAACCTTTATCATATTGGGAAACGGTGGATTCAACTTAGGCTTCTCAGTTAGGTAATCCATAAAGGTCTTTGGTGAATTAACCACCCCATATTTTTCCCCTTTCAATAGCATTGATCACACACAAATCTTTCATTTGAGAATTTACGATGGGTGTTTTGTAAACATCAAATACCACCTCTTCATAATCTACCCTCATTTTGAGTGTTCCTTCTCTAACATTAATCAAGGCCCCTCCAGTTGCTAAGAATGGATTCCCCATGATGATTGGTACCTATTCATCTACCTCAAAATTAACAATAATAAAGTCAGCAGGTATAATGAATTTACCAATATTTATAAGGACATCCTCAATTATTCCATCCGGATTTATAAATGACCCATCTGCCAGCTGTAACACCACAATAGCCGATCTAGGTTCTCCCAAGCCCAATGTTTTAAACAACGATAGGGACATTAAATTTAGGCTTGCACTTAAGTCACTCAGTGCATGTACCACTTTTCTCCCAATTTGTGTATGGATATCAAACCTACCATAATCTCTTAATTTTGTAGGGATTTTATTTGTCATCATAGTTCTACTCTTCAGCGAGTGTTATCGTCCCCATATCCTATAATTTTATCTTATTATCCACCATATCCCTCAAGTACCTTGCATACTTGGGCATACCCTACAAAATATCTAACAAAGGTAAATTTGTGTTAAGCTCTCTGAATATGTCAAAGAACTTCTTAAACATTGCATCCTCCTTCACTTTTATGTGCTTAAAAAGGAAGGGTAGTTGTAGTATTTTATGCACTTCTGGTTCAACAAATTTTTCTTTCAAGTACTCAAACTTCCTTGTTTTTTCAGCAACTTCTTGATTTACCTGTTCAGTCACCACATCAGTATCTACCTCCTTAGTTGCCTTTGGAGGATCTCCTTGAAGCTCTTTACCACTCCTTAAGGTGATTTCTATAACTTGCTTGGATTTTCTATATCTACTAGAAAACTACCTTATGTTCTAGTATTCATTGCTTGTTATAATTGTCCCAACTGTAACCCTATACTTCTTGTGGTCGCTTGCTGATTTTCCATGTCTGCAGTCAACTGTGTCTGATTTGCTTCCACATCTCTTCTACGTCGCTAGTTGATTGATTTGGTTGGGCCTCTGGTTGTAGAGTTCCATTGATGAAATGGTGGCTTAGTTTGCCACTTCATATTGTAGGCATTTCCATAATTTGGCCTTTGAGAATTACCTGCATACATCACAGATTCTGGATTTGAAGAACACATGGCCGCGGAATGGCTATTATTTTCGCAGACCTTACACCAACCTACAGCTTGATGGACGACATTGACTCCCAATTTCATGCTGCCGAACTAAGTGTTGATCAAAATTTGTAAGGCAAAAATTTGTGCTGATAAGGCTGCGTATTGGTCCACATCTAATACACTGCAATTCTTTCTGTGGAACTTCTAGAATAAAAATTCCACTCTGGATTTCCTTGTGTTATGCAGTTAAGTAATGTGTATAGCTCATCATAAGTCAACTCTAGCGCTTAACCACTTGCAGCTGAACCTAACAAAATCTTCTTATTATGATCAAAAACTTTTACAAAAGTATGAGCAAGTAACTCATTGGACTATTGGTGGTGTGGAAAATCCCAATGAAGAACCTTGAAGTATTCCCAATAATGATAGAGGTTTTCATCAGGATTCTGTTTGAAGCTCACTATCTCACTGCAAAGTCTTGCAGTCTTGCCTGATGGAAAGAATCTGATGAGGAAATTTTTGGCTAAGTCGTCCCATGATATGATTGAATTGGATGGCTCCACATTTAACCACCTTTTAGATTTCGCCAAAAGTGAATAGGGAAATAGTGCCAGCCTCATATATTCTGTACTCACTCTAGTTGGAATGAATGTGTCAGTAAGCTCAATGAAAGTCTACAAGTGGACTTGTGGATCCTCGTGTGAATTTCCTTCAAACTGTCCACTCTAATAAGAAGCTACAGTATATTATGTTTCAACTTGAAATTCCCCCAAGCTACTGGTCTTTGAATTAGTTAAGTCAAGTTCATTGGAAGTGGGACTGCCGCTTCCCTAACTGGCCTTCGGGCTGCTTGTTGTTTAGCTATTGGAACAGTATTCTATTGGTCTTCTTAGATTTGAGGAATTCTGAGGAAAAGGATAGATTCTCTCCTGTGTTGGTGAAAGTCTTGTCCACATTTAGGACTTGGTTCTACTAACTCCTGATCCCTTGCAATCATATCAACCTAAAAACCTATTTTCTGTAATAACAAAACCAAGACCAAGTGTAAAAAAACAAATAAATCTAAAAGTAAAACTAAAATAAATAATTGCCAATTACAAAGTCCCTGACAATGATGCCAAAAACATAAAAGTTCCCAAGAGCACACGCAAGTGTACGTGGTCTTATCAAGTACTAAAGTGGCCTTTAAGAAGCCAAGTATCCATCCCGCCGAGACTTGATTTGGCAATGATTTAATTTTAGTTCACAATTCATATTCAATTGATGTAAGAGTAACCAAACTTAGTTTGGAGTTTGTAAATTGCTAGTAAAATAAACAAAGCGTAAAGTAAAGATCTTGAGACAATCTACAAGATAAAACCCAGGGTTGAATAACATTAAACAATCATACTACGTTATTGAATTACATTTATTAACTCGCTTATCTTGATTGTATATTCATAGGGTTATTTGCATGGTTATGGTTTCCCAAAATCTAATCCTTTACATAAGTTGAACCTTATAACTACATCATTGAGTGGGGATGTAATGATCCAATTAGGTTTCTTAAGCTATCATCCTACATTTGAATCAAGTTTGGCTCCTAAGTACATCCCTGTCCTAGGCGCTAAGTTCAATTCTTTATTTTACAAAAGAATAAAACCCAAACTTTGTTCATCTCCTTATTGTATTCCTTATTCCCTCTCCTGATATCAAAAGGTATACAATTGATATATTCTAAGGGTCGAGAATCCTTAAAATAGTTAAATCAAAGAGAAACACACAACCAATAATGATAAGCAAAGTTAAATGAGCTTAATTAAAAACTAAAGTACTCATGTTCTTGGCTTCAAGAATGGAAAAGGTCATTTAGCCACGCATAGTGATATTCTTAATCACAAGGTTGTAATTGATGACTAAAAACATGAATGAACTAAATTAAAATAACAAAACCTAATTATAAAGTTGTAGCAGCCCCTTGCTCTCAAAAATATGTCAAAAGATATGTAAAAATGTGATACATGTATTTATAGCATAAAGGTAAGCCAAGTTCGTGTAGAAGTTGATTTAGCTTGAAAAGCCCAGGGTTGGAGTGGAGTATTCATTGCACCCTATATTCTTATGGGATGGATCATGCGATGCATGCTAATCGCATGGTGCCAATGGAAGTTGTCCTCCGAATATTGGTCATGTGTTGGTCCTTCCTCCTTTCATCCCTTGTCTTGTAGTGTCTTTCCAATGATTTTCCCGCATTTATATCATCCATATATCATCATATTAATCTCAAAAAGTATCCTACAAGAATACACCACACGAATTAGAAGTATAAACAACACTATATCCATAACCATGAATAATAAACAAGAGCTTAGACTAGGCTAATTTCCATGATCTTCCACTCAATGTTTTGACTCGTTCCTTGACTAAATTGAACTTTTTACACTTTTAAAAAATTGTTACACATATAATAACGCATTTAAAGCCATAAGGAACACATAGAACACAATAGAATCCAATAAGATAGATTAGACAAGCACCTAGCTCAAGCTAGAAAGACTAGTTTTCTCTAGTGAACTCTAATTGACTCCTTGAAGTACCAACTTGCTTGGAGTACCCTTTGAACCTTATAAACACATGCTTTAAAACTTTGATACATATTTATCTCATTATCAACCCATATATCCTAGAATTATCATTAAAACAAGACTAAATTGACTAGAATAGCGACAATAGACTGCATAAATACACTCAACATCAGTTAGCGAGTGATTGCAAGCATGATCTCAGGGTAGGGATAAAATAATGCCATTTATAAAACCAAGTAAAACCATCCATATTCAGACAACCATACATATCTATATATAACCATGCTGGGAAAGTGGATCGTGTTTATTTTAGCATGCCTTTAAAACCTTTACCTGAGTTATGTAGCTTTGCCTTCCTAAACCACCCATGGGCTCTATGGGCTCAGATCCCCCTGTTGAAAGGGCCCCAGTGTGTGTAGCCTCATGACTATGGAAGTAACCCTTGGGATGACAAGTACATCCCCCAAATATAGTATGGAATCATGCACACGGTCACCAAGACCAACCTTATATCGGTAAATATGAGTTTCCAATTTTGTCCCTCCCGGGACCTCCACCTTCCACGGTTTTGATATACATCCCACCATTATTTACCAAATAAAACCAATCTCCAAATAACCAAACCGTTATCCATTTATTAACCAAGGCCATTGATATTGGTATCATCATACCAACCCATACTTGCAAGTATCATCCATAGCCAACAATATAACGGTTTAAAGGGACTTTTAAGTGCCCTTCCATTTACCATATTAAACCACTTAGGTATATTACATTTGCCCCTCAAGCATAACTATTATCCATTTACCATTCCAAGACATTTAAACCATGTATAATTCCCTTACCAAGTTTTAAGACATAGAAGAGTTCCATTAAAAGTAGTAAATGCAATGAACATATCTTTATAAGCATTTTGTAAAACACATTAGGGGCATAATATGACCAAAACCAATTCCAATTACCATTAAACCATTCCCATGCAATCCAATTATCCAAAACCACCATTAATTCCTATAAAAGTATAAATAAAACTATGGGAATCCATAACGAACCATTCACTAAGTTTCGAACTCACTGGAACCATTAAAACTGTCATCCAAGAAGGTTTCGACAAAATATGGAGCCAACACCTATAGTTCCATTTTTCACACAATCCACCAACTAGACTAAAATGATCCATGAAGCCTCAGGACCTGAACTAAAGTTCCCCCATCCTAAAATTGATATTTCAGAGTTAATAGCTCTATTAGAATTCTCATCCAAGTTCATCTACTAGGAGTTTTGGTCGGAGACCAAATCCTAAATAATGAAAACTTTAAAATAGGGAAAACAGCAAAAAAAACAACAAACCCAGTGTATTCCCATATAGTGGGGTCTACGGAAGGTAAAACGTACGCATTCCATACCACTACCCCCAGAGAAGTAAAGAGGCTATTTCTGCTAGACCCCCAACTTAAGACAGAGAATAGTAAATAGAATCATAATAAAGCATGAAACAAGATAAAACAACAAAAATAAGATACCCAAAAAGTGATACCCTACACTAACAAACCAAAGGAATCCACTACCCCCATACCCTCCTACTAGCAACCCTAACCTATGGACAAAACCCTAAGACTTCCAGCCCAACTTATCCAAAGTTGTTCTAACTACTGGATAGTACTCACCTATATGCACTAGCCTTCTAACCTAATTTGTGTCCTTTATAGCTTTCTATCTAAGGTCATGTCCTCAATAAGATGTAACTACTCTATGTCATGTCTAATCACCTCTCTCCAATATTTCTTCAGCTTACCCCTAGCCCACCTGAAACCATCCAAAGCTAGCTCTCATACCTATGAAATGGGGCATCCTTGTCCCTCATTATCACATTCTTGAACCATCTTAGCATAACTTCCCATAATTTGTTCTCTACCGAAGCCACTCCAACCTTCTCCAATATAGTATCATGCCTAACCTTATCACCCCTAGTAAGCCTAAATATCTAACACAACATCTTTATTTCTGCGACCTTTAATTTATGAATGTGGGAGTTCTTGACTAGCCAACATATCAATCCATACAACATGGCTGGAAGAACTGCCACTCAGTAGAATTTGCCTTTAAGCTTAGAAGACACCTTCTTATCATACAACATTACCAAGGTGAGCCTCTACTTCATCCATCCTTCCCCAATACGGTGAGAGACTTCTTTGATAGTATCTCCATTCCCCTAAATCATAGACCTGAGATTCTTAAAATTATTCGTATTACAAACAACCTAGGAGTCTAGCCTTACTAACACCTCGTTCTTCTGCCTCAAATCATTAAACATGCATTCTATATAGTCTGTCTTTGTCCTACTCAACCTGAACCCTTTAGACTCAAGGATTTGTCTCCAAACCTATAATTTATCATTCATCCCCCCCCCCCCCCCCGTATCTAATCTCATATGTAAAAATTATACACGAAGGGACCTCTCATTGAATACGCCGCATCAACACAACTATCACCGATGTAAACAAAAATAGGCTAAGAGTCGATCCCTGATGCAACCCTATCAAGATAGGAAAATGGGTTGAATCACCTCCTGTCATCTTTACATGAGGCTCTCCATCTTACATTTCCTTAATCAATCTAATCTACACCGCCGAGACCCCACTCACCTCCAAGTATCTCCAAAGAACCTCCTCAGGGACTTTGTCATACTCCTTCTCTAGGTAGATGAAAACCATATATAAGTCCCTCTTCCTTTCCCCATACTACTACATCATTCTCTGCACAAGGTGAATTGCCACTATCATCAAGTGACTGAGTATAAATCCAAACTAATTCTCTGGAATAGACACTATCCTCCTCAACCTCCTCTCGACCACTTTCTCCTAAATCTTCATAGTGTGACTTAACAACTTAATACCTCTATAGTTGTTGCAACTTTGGATTTCACCCTTGTTCTTACATAAAGGAATCATAGTACTCCATATCCAGGCTACGAGCATTTTTGCAGTCTTGAAAATACTGTTAAACAATTCAGCCAACCACCTTAAACCAGCTTCTCCAGTAAACTTCCAAAAATTCACTAGAATCTCATCAAGCCCCATTGCCTTACACCTTCGTATCCTGTAAATGTCCTCTCTGACCTGCTCCACCTTAAAACTCCTACAATAACTAAAATCATGACACTCCCCTGAGTGCTCCATCTCTCCTAACATAATGACTTTGTCCCCCTCTTTATTCAATAGTCTATACAAATATGACTTTTTATCTTCTCTTAATGTGAACGTCCTCCACGAGTACTCTACCATCCTCCCCTTAATTTACTTCACTTGTTCAAGGTCACAACCCTTCTGTTACCTAGACTTAACAAGCCTATATAACCCTTTTTCCCTATCTCTCCCCTCTAACCCTACATATAAGCTCTCAAATGCTACCGTCATAGCAATTGTAACTGCTAACTTACCCTCCTTTTTAGCTAACTTGTACTTCTCCCTATTTACGCATTTCTCCTGTTCATCCTTACTCTCAACCAACTTGGTATATAGCCCTATCTTAGTCTCCACTTTCTTCTTAACTTCTTTATTTCACCATCGGTCCCCTCGATGCAGTCTAACTCAACACCTTGAAACACCCAATACCTCTCTAGCAGTCTTCTTGATGCAACTAGCAGCCCTATCCCATGTACAATCCACGTCCCCCTAAACTCCCATACCCTTATTCTAGCTACCTTCTCCCCTATATCCACTGCATTTACGAGCTTCAACCAATACCACTTAGTTTTTGATCGACCTTCCCCACCTCTTCTCTTCTTATCCTTCTTTATAACCAAGTTCATCACTAAAAACCCATGCTAGGTCAAAATATTCTCACTTGTAATGACCTTACAATCCCTACAGATTGCCTTATCCCCCTTCCTAAGTAGCAAAAAGACAATCTTAGTCCTAGCTATCACACTTCAAAAGGTAATCAGGTGATCCTTTTTCTTCTGAAAGCTTAAATTTACTACCATTGTCCTAAAGGCCCTCAAAAAATCCAATAAAGCAGATCTCTCTTCATTTCTCTCCCTAAAACTAAAAACTCCATACACATCACTATAGCCTCTCAGAAACACCCCAATGTTCCCATTGAAATCCCCTGCTATAATAATCTTTTTAGAGCTAGGCACGCCTCTTACCGTCTTATCAAAATCCTCCCAAAACCTCTTCTTCTCCTACTCATCCAAGCCGACCTGCGATACATAAACTCTATACACATTCAGAGTAAAACCCCTAATGACCAACTTAATAGTCATCAATCTATCACTTACCCTTTTAACCTATACTAATTTCCCTCTAAGCTCTTTATCTACTAAGATGCTTACTTCATGTCTAAACCTCTCACTTCAAAAGTACCAAAACTTGTACCCAACCATATCCCTATCATTAGACCCTACCTATTTGGTCTCCTGGACACATGCAATATTGATTCTCATCTTTCTAAGAATATTCACAAGATCTATGGACTTTTCCTAAGGGGTCCCTATGTTCTAAGACCCAACACCAACCTATTATCTTTGAATTATGTCTACCTCTACCACCCCTTTATTTATACCTCAAACCTGTCCAAACACCAGATTTTACCCCTACTCCTAAACTAGCCCTTCTCTCTTTGCCCACCCCCAAACTAACCCTCTCCTTCTCCTCCATATATAAAACAGCCCCCAATCCCAACCCCAATCCTAACCCCATCATACATGGCCCTATCCTACCATCAAACACTAAATCCACTACTAAAAAACAAAAACAAACACAAAAACAAAAACAACAGTAGGAAATAAAAAGCACACATAAAGCACACTATCCGACCCAACACCAACAACAATAAAACAAAACCACTAATTCAAGAAAGCAACTAATCCCAAAAAAATTAAAATCAAGTAAAGAGACATGAAATAATGATAGAAAGTAAATAATAAAGGTTAGAAGTCAGCGGGTTACGCTTGTAGACCAAGTCATATCCTCTAGCATGGTATGTTAGATTATAGAAAATTGATGTAGAAATTGGTCACCAAAATATTGTTGTTGGAGCTTTACCAGAATCGTATCTGATTGAGAAAAGCCTGGTAATCTAGACAAGCTAAAATTAGATTTGGTCGCCTGTATTTGGAGGTGCACACTAACTATATTGCTTTAGTCAAGCGAATAAAAACCTTATCCTACTAGTGAGAGTAGTGAAAAGTATAAAAGAGAGGAGAGAGAATATAAAGAAGAGAGAGAAAGTAAGGAAGAGAGAGAAAACCAAAGGAAATGAGAGAGAGATGGTGTTTACTTACCCATTGGCAGAACTTCTAAGCTAGCGCTATTGCATGAGTATCTTAAGTCACGTTAAAGATTCCATTAAAATAAAGACATTATGGGGGAGCGGTTAAGCGAGAAAGATTTTCCCTCCAAAATAGTAAAATAAGCCTAAAATCCAAACCAACTATTCGATCACCTAAGTGATAGTTATGGCAAATCATAAATGACCTGTAGACTCTGTAGTAAGGCTCAAAATGCCGAAAATGCATAAAAATAGAGAAATAGAAAAGAAGAATCATTACAACTAACTTTTTCTTTCCCTTGTACTTACCTTGTAGGCTTTCAATAATTTTCCCTTGAGACAACCATTTTCATTTTTTCATTTGACTAAAATTTTATCCCAACTCAAGAATTTTGACAGATAAATAAAGATTTACACTCTTAAACGCATCAATGGTCTCACTACAGAGATCCTTTTCATTGGTAAGCTTAGATAAAGAATATATAAATCTTTTCAAAGAGTGATTATTATGATTTTGTCTAAAATAAAGAAGTGTTACCTTCTACTCATCCTCATTATTATATTTTGGTATATATACAAAGCATGAGGAAAATACATCATCTGAGACTTTAATCACGATCATTTAAATATATTTAGGGTTTTGAAATTTATCTTACTCACTAGATGAGTCCCCCAAGTTGTAATTGCTTATTTGACCACATAGTTAGCTACAACTCTACTTTTTACTTTATCGAGGACCTGGTCCATCTGTTTTTCTTGGTCAAATCTACCTATGTGTTACTCCATGTGATCCATTGGGCTTCCTATACCTGTGACATAAATCATTGGCAGTGGTTGAATGAGTTGACTTCCCTCTCATTTGAAATCATCTATTTCTTTTCATTGATTTGAGAAATATTTTAGTCATATCTGCCACGTCTTTATCGTCCTCACCAATATCCCCTTTGGAAACTTTGAGAGCTAATGTTTTTTCTTTTTTTAGTTCTTTCTTAGCCTACTCCTATTGCTTTTTCATCTCATATGTCTTCAAATTTCCTATGAGCTCATCCCTTTTGAGATTTTTCAGGTCCCTTTGTTCAATGATAGAATTAACCTTACTTTTCTATGACTTTGGGAGAATGCTAAGCACCTCTCTCAAATTTTTACTTAGCTTGATGATCTCACCCAAATAGTTCAACTCATTAGTAATGAATATATACCTTGTATGGATCTCCTGTATCATTTATCATAAAGATTTCATATTGAATTGTAAGCATGTCAACTTTTGACTCCTTCACCTAAGTTATTCCTTTGTGTACAGTATTCAGGCACTCACAATTATCTTCTTCTAAATAATATATAGAGATAAAAATATATGCATAAGATCCTATGCCTCACATAAGAAACTTTTTTGCTTTGTAACATTTTTCAATTTTTTGCAATCATCTTCATCATATTCCCTTCAATTTATATGAACTGGTCTAGTAACATCACCTTTCTTAATATCCCTCATCACTGCATGTGGATCATCATAAATGATACCCCAAAATTTACTATCCTCATCCTTTATGAAGTCATGCATCCTTGTATTCCACCAACCATAGTATTGTCCATTAAAATAAGGTTGTCTAGTGGTTGATTATACCTCTTCTAAATTTGGTGAAACTGCTAATTCTGAGATAGATCCTCTCTATGTGTTCCCATTATATAGAAAGCTATCTTTGATACCGATTGATGAAATGTAGAAGTATACCAAGTACTAAGGGACCAGGTACCTCAACAAATAAACACAACAATAAAGGTAAAAAGAAAGACAATGCACAAAGGTAAAATACAAACAATGTTTATGTGGAAACCTCCTTGCTTAAGGGAAGAAAAACCAGGACCTAGCTCACTTAATTTCAAACTCTCCATTAAACTTTAGTAACAAGTAATTATAGACACTAAAAATCACAAGGATTGAGGTAACACCACAAATTTTTTCCCTAGAAAATTCTTGAGGTTTTGAACTCACTACCCTGACTATGACTTACCTTATGAGTTGTAAGGTCACTATATAGGTCATAGGACTCCACTTGTACAGTGAACAGTGAGGTTTCCCAAGGTATTTGTTCTATGTACAACTAGACACAATGAGTCGTCAAGACTCTAAATGATTAGCATAGCGTTCCTTATAGCCAAATCAGTAAAGGTGCCTGATTCTCCTGCCTTTACCATGACATAACCCTATGATTCATATTGTATCACTCATAGGGTCAATAGTTAGGTGTTCTTGAGCTACTACTCAGATTATGAGTAATGGAGATGACTTATAGCCAAACGCCAAGAGTCATAAGGTGGCCTGTGATGACTGGACAGCTTTTTTATTCTTTTAAGTAGGGGAATTCTTTTTCTTTCCCTCCTTCTCCACTTAGGTCCCAAATTCATAAAACGCCCCAAGAGGGTTATTTCCATCACTTTAACAATCAAATACATGCTCTCTTCTATCTCAAATCCCTAAGTTAAGAATACTAGATTTTCCCAAGGAATTCATAATTAGAGCATCCAAGGGTTGATTTTTATCAACAATTCTTGATATCTCAGACATGTTGCTCTTCCCCAAAACTAATTTTGTTGTAATCATATTATCAAATTGTTACTCATGTGATTTAATTGTGGTTTATGTATATGGGTTTGAGGGTTTTGGAATAAATATTACTCTAATTAGATTCCTATAAATTAATATGCATTGTTTGTGCTTTATCAATGACTGTGTGCATATGACACACTTTATACATATATTTGTATTCTGGATTAACATAGGGTTGGGGAATTCCCTGGTTTTCCTTGATTCCTCAAGTTCGTGCTACTAAAATGCATTGGGGCCGTTCTAATAGGAGGAGCTGTACCCATATATCCCATGGGTGTTTTTGAGATAGTTGAGCTACATAGTCAAGGCTAATGATTTTCTTTCATGCTAAACCTTGGTCCCTACCCCAATATGTTATATATATGTATGTACAATGTATGCATATGGATTTTATTATGGTTTTTACTTGGCATTACTTTATGCCTTTCTTTAATTACATGCTAGTTCTAACCCGTTAATCATATTCGAATGAAATATCCCCACATGATGTAGGAACTGGACACTTTTACTTTTCCTATGCAATGATAGGAGATCTTGGATCATTCGTGAGTTAGCTTGAAGTGGTGAGCCTCCTTATTCCGAAAGGTTGTTACTTTTTGGTTTATTTTGTGTCATAGACTATTTATCATATTTTATTTTGGCTATTATCTAGGGCATGTACTGACTTAGATTATTTTTGAATAGTAGAGGCTTGGTGGATTACTATGGATTTGGATGTTGTTGAAAGTCAGAAATATCTTTTCTAAGTTGTCTATCTTGTTATATGTTTGGAACTCAGGTTATCTAGTTATATGTTTGGAATTCATCTACTGCTAGCTGTATTATGTTCTATTATTCTAGGTAAAGGGGGTGGTCTTCGATCCTCAACGGACTTGATATACCCATCACGGTGAGGCCCTAGTTCTATTCATGACAAGTTGGTATTATATCCCAAGTTTCATGGTCAATTGGGTTTCTACAAAGCCGTGTCATGTAAAGTCACTTTTATGGGTTTATAACATGCCACAATTATAAGAGAGAGGCTACGAGCCATAGATGACTTTACTTTTGTGCTGTAGAGTCAAATGTTGAAATCTCCTTTAATTTTGTTTGTTTGCATCTTAGATCATGCCTCTCCAAAGATCTTATGATCATGAAAACTTCTTTCTTACCTAAAAACAATATGGGTGGGACTCATCCTGCTTATAGGGAACAAACCTGATCTAGGTTTCTTTCTTCTGACTTTCCATGGAGTTCTACAAATCCCTACTAGTCCTTCTTGAGCTTCTTGGGATAATGGTACTTCTACCTCAATGTCTTAGGGTGTTGTATCTAATGCTGAGTTTTGCCAGTCAATTTATTTTCTTACTCAGGTGGTGGCCTCTCACTCATCTCTATCTAAGCGTGTTGCTCCTATCACTCCTTCTTCTGAAGTCACAATGGTTGGTCAGTTCATGTAGTTGAGTCCTATGACTTTCAATGGTTCCAAGGTTGAGAAGGATCCTCAAGGGTTCATAGATGAGATGGAAATTATTTTGTGAGTGATGCATGCTTTTGACTCTGAGGGTGTAGAGTTCGCCACATATCAATTAAAGGATATAACATATCAGTGGTATGAGGAATGGGAATAGTTGAGAGGTATGATGATGATCCATCTATGTAGGATAAATTCTTTAGTGCTTTCCTTGGTCGCTTCTTTCCTTAGGAGCTGAGGGAAATTAAGGTTGAGGAGTTTATGAATTTAAAGAAATGCAGAATAACTGTGAAGAAAGTGGTCATGATATTTCATTAGTTGTATCGCTGTGCTTTGGAGTTGGTGTCTTCTATAGGGGTTAAGGTGAAAAAGTTTGCTTTAGGCTTGTCCTGGGATATGGTATTTGAGTTCAAGGCCACCTTGCTTACTAATGACGCGGATATCTCTAGGCTTATGGTGTATATGTAGAAGGATGAGGATGCAAAGAAGAAACAAGTCGAAAAAAAGGGAAAGTCAAACTAGGATATTTTGGTATTCTAAGAAGGGTGGAGGCCAGTAAAATAGTGGTAGAGATGGCAGGCAGTGGTCTAAGAAGATGTGGAAAAAATCTGGTTCTTATTCTATGGCTAGTGCTCCATATCTTAAGCTGTTTGGTGATCGACATTTTCATAGCAATAGTGGTTTTAAGGAACAGGTGCCCAATCTCAAGCCAGTGGGGCCCAGTCAGCTCCATCATAGCCTTTTTGTAGATTTTGTGGATAGTTGTACTTTGATTTTTGTGATGAGGGGAGAAATAAGTGCTTAGATATGGCTAGACTGGCAATATTTAGAGGAAATGTCCTGCAGGCGATGTCGTTACTGAAGATAATAAGGTTCTGGTTGCTACGTATTTAGCTCTGGTGACGCCCAAGATACACCTCCACTTTGAAGATGATGCGGTCACTGCAAAATACAGTAACCCAACAATGTTGGGGTCAAATCCCAAATGAAAATGTGGAATTGTGGCTCTCAGATGTTGGAATAAACGAACAAAAATGTAAGCGTAAATGAGGGATTTTGAGTAACAGTATCAAACTAGTAGCAAATATATTCTTCGGTTGTATTCTATCATTAGTGAACACTAGGATTGTGTTCCCGACTGGCTTCTCAACTCAGTAGGCTTATCGTGCTTTGTTGAATCAACATGATACCTTGCATCTATAATCGATAAGTTATATACCTTCTACAGTCTTTTGGATGAGCAAAATGACTTCACCCTTTACCTTTTGAGTCTCAGGATATCACCTCACTAACCCTTATCTTGATTCAAGTTAACTATTACATTTTGAGTCTCTAATCATTAGATAAAATCTAATCACCTTATGTTGATAAAACCTAGTAGTATGGATCGACATTTAAACTCCAAATTACTATTGTCATTATCTTTTCCTAGTCATTCTCCTCTTTTGGAGTAAGTACAGATAATCTAGGTGGGATCCTAATGTTTGCAACCGCTAAGATAACTATTAAATTGAAGATAATACAATGCATGCATGGGTATCAGTTTCGAAAAACAATAGCACTTTCCCTACTTTATCAATTCACCAGGGTTTCCACAACCCTAGCTAAGGGTTTTTAGCCGCTCATTCTTATGAAGTAATCAACAACATTCATGACTGAAAGAATAAGATGAAATCACAATAATCACAAGCAAAAATCCAAAATCATAACTGAATTAATCAACTGAAATCAATACTTGAGAATTCTAAGGCAAAAATTGAATTTTGAAATCAAAATATATTTGTAAGTATCAGGAGTGCATAACTTCTAATAAAAAAAATACATAAGTGGCATTTATAATACATGATAAAACCCTAAAATCAAAGCCCAAATAAAATAGGAGAAAAACAAGGTCGGTGGCAACATGTGGTCACCACATGCAGCCAGGCCTTGAGAAAATGTGGTACATGTGACCTAAGATTGGGCGCATGTAGTGACCACATGTGCTCAGAACAAAAACTCTTATTGGTTGGCACTCGGGATTTTGGTCTTCTGACACATCCTTTTCCCACATTTGGTCCAAATGTACTATCTGCGGTCCGCATGTTGACTTAGCAAGTGCCAAAAGTTATTTTTCAGCTCTTCTTCGACTCTTGCACATGTTTTGGTCATGAAAAATATGGAAAGTATCACAACCCATTATTTCTCACATAAGTAGCCAAAAATACCCATTCCTCTTTTTTTTACAAATTTAGCATCCAAAACCTAAGTTTCTGCAAAATATACCCAAAATGCATTATATCTAACATCACAACCCTAGAAATGTGCATATTTTTATAGTTTTAAAAGTCGATACTATATTTCTATAGCACATCAACACCCTCAAGTTAGAACATTTGCATATCCTAAGACAATAAAACACAAAACAAAACAAAACAAAAACAAAACATGATGCTTAACTAAGATATTCTAAGCTATTTAAGGCAGTCAATCAACACTTTAGCTCAAATAAAAAAAACCTCCAATATCTCTTTTCAAAACCAACTGTGTATAAACATGAATCACAATAATGTGACACAATGGGATCAAGGTATGGTATTATATCTAAAATAGACAACCATGCATATGTACACATTACACTACCCAAACTCGTAAGCATTTAGCAATATGACTCATGTTCCCTCACAACAAAGATGTCCCAATCACTCAATATGAAATAATGTATGTCAATGTAGGAGCAGTCAAGAGACACTCACACTCATAAGAGAAGTTACAATAAATGCGAATCAAATATCATAGGCTTTCCCTTATTTTCTTTACCTTAGCATTTAGACAATCAAGTTAGGATCACTATAGGACTTTTCTCACCTTGTAATGTAGGCTTGGGGGTTAGTATGATACATATGGACATATTCGGTGACTAAGCCTCCTTTACACTACACTAACCTTGGCGACTTAGTTACTATACAATTTCCTTTTTATTCCACCATTACTTCTCCCTTTTATTCTTTATTGCACTTTTAGGTTTGGTGTGGTCTTTTATTATTCTCTTTCACTTTTTTCACAATTTTTTTCTTTTCTTTATTTTTATTTTTCTGTTTCTTTTTCTTTTGCTACCATACCCAGCCCTACTAACTTTTCTCTTATTTTACCCCTCTACATACCCACTTTACACTACACACCCCAATGATAACCATTCTCAACTTAGGAATTTTGCTTGAATTGAGTTGCACAATGTCTAAGGAGGACCAGGGCTAAAACAGGTTCATTATATTACAAATGGGAAGTGAAAGGTGTAACAATAAAAATAGGCTATAAGGCTCAAAATAGGGATCAAGGGATACTATTTCACACAAGGAGGGTCATTTAGGCTAAAAGTGGACTAAAATAAAAAATGGCCTATGATATTTTGCTAACCAACTATCCTACAATCTAGGCAAGAATAACTAGGCAAGTTCTGTATTGAACACATTAAGGGAGCTAAGTAGCATCTCACATACCCATGGAACAAATTCAACATCACAAGCTACTACTTATCCGATTCATAAAATTGTTAGCAAGTGATTATCATGTCCCTAATCCTAATGCCATAATAAAATCCATAATGTTATCACATATATACATTCACAGAGATCTAAAACACAAATTTGGAGGGGTATAATATTTCTTAAAAAATAATGAAAAACATGACAACTTCCCTAATTACTTAAAAATCTCCTAATTCAATAAAATAAACATAGTATGACACAACTTTTAACCTAGACAAACTGATTCTACTATCATACCAAGACGATAAGAAAAGAAGCACGACAACAAAAACTGACAACGACTATGGTATACGTCATTCCTAACTAAAATTATGCACTATACCTAATTTGTGAAAAATAATATAAAATAGAGGGAATGAGGACATATCTGGGATGCACTAGAATCTCGTGTTATGAGCATCCCTGGATGCGCCTACTACTATTATGTCAATTATCTAGCTCTGTATAAATACAAAATCTATAGAATTATGTCTATCCTTTTTAACGGCAGGGTCATATGTCATATCAAGATCCTGGAAGTCTTTTATGTGACCTCACTACTAATAGAATATGGCATATTAGCTGACAGAGGTGGTGGTGGTAGCGATGCACTACTAGAAAGTGTACCCGCTATTATCGTGTCACACCTCTACCTCTCAACAAATGCACAATCCATTGAATCACATCTGGACTTTTTAACAGCTTGTTCATATGGCATATTAGGATTCTTCAAGTCATCTATGTAACCTCTCTTGGCCCGAACAACTGGTACCACTTCATCATTCTCCCTGAAGAAGTATATTTGGGAGCATATAAAGGTGATATTTAGACTACTAGGGGTATGACTTAATGAGTGCATGCTATATGGGTTTCTTTGAGCTCCCCCACTTTGACTAGTATAGTAGCTTCTATCCCATAGCCCAAAATATAATAGTCTCATTTTTGTAGCACACCTGTCCTTTGGTCACTCTGTGTGTCACCCTATTTTGGCTTCTCTAAGTCATGCAATAGGGTACTCATCCACTGAATCACTAGGCTTAGGGGACTCATCCTATTTCTTTGATGTCTCATCCTTCTTCTTTTTAGAAGGTTTTAGTTCCATTTGTACCTAAAAAACCAGCCGTTAGTTTCCAATAAAAATGAGGGATTACAAAAGTGTAAGAAAAACTAAAAATTCAAAAAGTTTGAAATTTTCCTCAATTTTCACACCCCTATAACCTATTTGAAATCTCAACAAGTCCAATGTGCACACACTAACTTTTGGTTGGGGCCTAACCTTAGAATTTAATTTAAAACGAGGCCCTACATCAAGATTATAGTCTAATTCAAGGATTCAACTTACAAGTATGATAGATTCTATATATTTTGCATGGTAATACACATATCAACTTGTTTATTCAATAAATAAATAAATACATAACCATTAGGAGCCAAGAAAGTTACCTCTTTTATGAAAATTCAAGAGAGAGCGATGAAGAAATCGAGCAAAACCCAAGTTGAAAATTGTTTAAGTGTGTTGGGACAAGTTGTCATTTCAAACAAGTTTCAATTTAGCCTTTACTTAAGTGCAGGTTTAGTTTATGATTTAAGAGAGAAGTTTGAATTTCAAGTGAAAAGTGATGTTTTAAGGATTTAAATGAGTTAGAGTGTGGCTAAGGATGCTTAAATATATGCCGAGGGGCATTTTAGGTCTTATTTATATGTTGGAGGGCCCAAAATTTTAATTAAAATTTGGACACACAGGTGACCTATCTGGGTTAACTACATGCGCCTGCCACGTATGGCTAGGCATGAGGTGCATGTGCAGAGCAAATATATATTTGGCCCATTTTCCTGCAGTCCAAACTTGGCTTTTTTTGTATTTTCCTAGATACGTATGGTCCTGTAATGTGAATTTAAAGGCCCAAAAGTATGAATATGTAAGAAAGTCCATAACTTTCCATTCTCATCCTAAAAAAATTATTTTTTAATTATTTCTCAAGTTACCTAGCCTGTGTGGGAATTGTGACCATAATAGGTGGGTCACGTAGTCCCCTTACAGGGAAATTGATTAATATAGCAATTTTACCATATTATGGGTAAGTCCATGAGATAAGAACCTACAAAAGAAAAACAACAACAAAAAATAAACACTAAAATAGTGGGTTGCCTCCCACTTAGCGCTTAATTTAGCATCGCGACATGATGTGGCTATGTTGGTTACTCAGACTCCACCACTAATCCGATGAATTTCCTCCCATGTAGAACTTTATTTAACATCATGAAACGATGCGTGTACCTTGATTGCTCAGAATTTATCTAGGAACCCATAAGCATATCCTTTAAGGGTCATCAATGCAATCGATTACCAACACTATCCTCATGTTAGTTGGCTGTTTCATTGATTTTTGGATCTTGACTGTGGCATCCTTACTATTGAATCTAAACTTTAACTCTCATTTCTCTATTCCAAACATCACTCTATCTTTGGCCATAAATGGTCTTCCCAATATGATGGGCATCTTAGTGTCTACCTCACAGTCTAGAATGATATAGTCAGCTAGAAAGATGAAGTTGTCAACTTTCATAATCAAATCAAATGAAATGCCCAAAGGTTTCTTCATTGTGTGGTTAGCCATCAATATCTATATTGAAGTCAGCTCAGATGGGTTCAAAGCCAATTGCTTGAAAACAGCTAGCGACACCAAATTTATGATGGCTCTAAGCTCATATAAGGCTCTACGAATTAGGATGACCCAATAGTTCATGGTATAGTGAATGCTCCAGGATCACCCTTTTTTTGAGCCAGAGACCTAGTAGTGGATGCGGTATAGTATGCAAGACATCAACATACTCAATGGTAGCTATTTTTTTCTTTGTGACCAATTACTTCATAAACCTTGCATATCCATGCATCTGCTCTAATACCTCAAGAAGAGGAATATCCAAGCTTAACTCTTTTAGCATCTCAATGAAATACTTGAATTTTCCTTTTTCTATTTTTAGCTTCACTTACTGAGGAAAAGGTGCGGGTGGTCTTGGAATCTGTCTTATTTCTTTCTCAATAGCCATACACTTACCTTTTTTCTTGGTAACTATATCATGACCACCTATTGCCTTTTCATACTCAATAATAGGTATCTCTTCAACAATAGCCTCATCATGTCTTAGCGCTTCCGCAGAAGGTAATAGGGGATCCATTGTAGTGATACCACAACTTTTATTAATAGAAACAATGTAACCATCATTTTTTAGATTTTGCCCAGTGTTTTTCGAAAGGGTACCCAGTTGCCTCTGGTTTAGAGTTGCTGACATCTAGCCAAACTGATGCTCTAACTACTTAATAACATTTTCATGGTATTCAACCTTTTAGGTTAGTCCTGAAATGTCAGCCTTAATCTCCTAGAGGCTGATATCCTGATCTTCTTAACCCTTTACAAGCTTAGTTAATATCTCTTCCATTCTTGATTGTGCATCTCTTATGCCAGGTGGAATGTACTAATCTCCCTTCTATCTATAGTCATGCTTCTTCCTTCAGTCACTATCTCTCTCTCTCTACTATGGTCTCTATATTTGTCATAGTAGTTTTGACCTTGGTTGCTTTGCCCTTGGGCTTGAAAACCCGCGAACTGACTATCTAGATAGTTTGTTTCCTCCTCTAGTTCTGACTCTTAATCTTTTGAAGTTGACCCTTGTGCTCCTACTGCGTTCACATTCTTAGAACTTGCTACTACAAACTACTTTGCGAGTAACCCTACATCAGTTCTTATCATCATAATCTCCTATGCTACAGAATCATCAGCCACTTTCTGGTCACAGGAGGCACCAATAACATATGTTAGATCCCTTCTGATCCTCTCGAGTTTTCCACACTTTATTAGTGATTAAAATCTAATCTAGCATCTCAGAAGTTTCCTCCCAGCATAGTCTCATAAAATATCCTCCAAATATGGTTTCTTGCCATGGCTCTGGAGTTGATGGGCAAGGCCAATGAGAATATCTCCAATAAGCTTAACCTTGACATCCGATGGTTGGGCACCATAGCCAGCTTCTTCTTGAACCTAAACCATGCCTCATACATAGATTCTGTCTGTATCTACCTAAGATTATAGATCTCATCTTTACGATACAACATCCTAGATGCAGGAAAAAACTAGGTCAAGAATTGCCTGTGCAACTTGTTCCATGTATTGATAGATTCTCTTGGCAGTTCCCCTAGCCATAGAGATGCTTCTCGTGTTAGTGAGAAGGGGAACAAACTCAGTCTAAGAACTTCTTGATTCACCCCTAGAATGGTATACAAACTACAAATCCTAATAAAATTTGCAAGGTGCATATTTGCATCATTTGTAGGTAAACCCACAAATACACCTTTCAGATTTAAGAGATGGATCATTTATATTGTACTGTCAAACATAATGCCTGGGGGTAAAATAAGAGGAATAATGGCTCATGTTTCACCCAAGTGCACATGCAAGTGTACATGGTCTCAACAAGTAATATAGTGGCCTTAAATAATGCCGAATATTGATTCCTCGGAGACTTGTGTTAAACAACTATCCAATTCTAGTTTAACATTTGAGATTAACTAGTGCAACATAGCCAAAATAGTTTTGAAAGTTTATAACTAAAAGTAAACTAAAATAACCCAAAAAAGTAAAGACTTTGGACAATCAATGGATGAAAACCTGGGGTTAAAGAACTACGAACAATCATATTATGCTATTGAACTTTATTAGTTAGATTACTTATCTTAGATGTTGATTCATGGGGTTGATATTTTGATCATGATCTCTCGAGTCTCTAATTACCTATATAACTTAGACCCACAAATGCATTGTTGAGTGGGGATATGAGAACTAAGCTAATCGCATTTATATTTCATCTCACAGTAAATCAAATAAGGTTTCTAGGTATATCTTTATCCTAGATGTTAATTGAAATTCCTTATTTTATAAAAGAATAAGAACCTTACTCTATTTATCCCCATGTTCTATCTTCTTATTCCCTCTCTCGAGCTCACAATTTTGATAGTAGAAATATTCTAAGAGTCAAGAATCCTTAAAATAGTTAAAACAAGGATAAATAAACAACCAAATATGAAAAGCAATCTAAACAAACTCAATCCAAAGCAAAAGAAAAAATGTTCTTGGCCTTAACCCCAAAAACGTGTCATTTAGCTGCTAATGGACATAATCATAATTGCAATAAAGGAAAACATATTATAATTCATATCCAAACTAAAGTAAAGCAATCAAAACCTTATTTAAAGTGTTTAGTAGCCCCTCTCAAAGCCTCCAAGACGTCCAAGGTATTTAACAATGTGTACAAGTGCCCTATTTATAGGAGGACAATTTGGCCAGTGTGGAAATGAGGCCCGCTGTGTATTGATCGCTCCTAGGGAATACGGGGTTCATCTCCCATCTATCAGGAGGCTTCACTATAAATTATATTTTGGGGTATTTAATATATCTTATGCCTTTGTCTTTCCTTCCCAAACCTTGTGGTATTATTTTATCTAGATTTCCAAATTTTTAATCATACATATATCATCATAATCAACTCACCAAGCATCCTACATCATAAAACACCTCGAATTAGAGCTCAAAACAACACACAATCCATAACAATGAGCTAAGAACTAGTTGTGCGTTCTTTAATCTCTAACTTAGTGGTTTGACTCTTGGCTTTATTCAATTGCAATTTAAACATTATAAAAAGTTTTTCAAGAAATAATTACACAATATAACCATTAGGATATCATTAAACACATTAGAATCCATCGAGATTACTTAATAAACACCTAACTCAAGCTAGTAAAACTAGTTTTCTTATTTGAACTCTAAGTGATCCAATTGAATATAAATTTATTTTGAAGACACCATGAACTTTGTAATCACGTACTTAAATGCATAGATTCTCAAATATATCACAGTTAACACCTTAATCACATGAGAAGTCCTGAAAACAAGGATTAAAAATCTAGGATAACTACACTGAGGTGCATAAAACCACCTCAGATCAACTCCATTCTCTATCGGCCCAATGTATCCTAGATATTTGTCATCATATATATATTTCTACACATATTTATATGTTGGGATAACTTGAAAACGTCCACCTCTAGCTCTGTTCTAAATTCCACTAAGTACTACTCGACGGTCTTCTTCTTATCTTTGCTCAACTAGCTATATTTCCCTAGCTATCCACTAATATCCTTCTATTTCCCTCCTCTTATTTTTATCTTGAGCTAAAATATTAATAGTTTATCGATCATCAATAGCCTATTCTTCTTTGGGAGGGGAGGAAGACATATCATCCTGAACCCCTTTAGGAATATCCTATTTTTTCTATTCCATCATCCTACTAGGTGTTTGTAGGACCCTATCTGGATTTGGATTTATTGGGAGTAAGGGATTTCATTTAATATGTGTATTAGGAATACACACATGTATACCCAACTAAGAAAACATAAAAATAAAAACCCAAAACGTACAGCAACTTCAAATCACAAATTTACACCGTATTCCCCAACAATGACGCAAAATTTGGTGATGCCCAAGCTACACCTCTATTCTAAAGATGATGCAATTTTTTCCAAATATAGTAAACCAATAAAGTTTGGGGTCAAATCCCAAGGGAAAATATGTAATCATGTCTCTCAACTATTGTAATCAATAAGATAGAATTGGAAAAACAAATGGGGTTTTGAGTAGTATTATCAAACCAGCAGTAAAAATCAACTTTAGTTGTACTCGGTCATAGTTGAATACTAGGATTATGTTCCCCCTGGCTTCTTAACTCAATTGGCTTATTGTTCTTTGTTGAACCAACCCGATACCTTGCATGCAGAATTGATAAGCTATGTACCTTCTATAGTCTTTTGGACGAGAAGAAGGATTTCACCCTTTATATTTTGACTCTTTTGATGTTGCCTTACTATTATCTTGATTCCATTTTACTATTACCTTTTGTGTCTCTAGGTATTGGATAAAATCTAACCATCTTCTGTAGATAAAGCCTAATAGCATGAATCAATAGTTAAGTGCCAAATTACTACTGTCATTATCTTCTGCAAGTCACTACTCCTTTTTTGGAGTAAGTTGCAATAATCTAGGCGGGATACTGATATTTTCAACTACTAAGATAACTATTAAAGTGAAGATAATACAATTCATGCATTGGTATCTTTTAAAAAAAATAATATCACTTCCCTTACTTCATCATTCTACCAAGGTTTCTACAACCCTAGCTAAGGGTTTTTAGCTGATCATGCTTGTGAAGTAATCAAAAACATCAATTATTAAAAGCATAAGATGAAATAACAATAATCAAAAGCTAAAACCCAATATGATAACTGAATTAATCAAAGAAAATCAATACAAGTGAATTCCAAAAATAGAATCGAATCTTGGAATTAAGATATATTTGTAAGTCAAGAGTGCATAAATTATTCTAAAAAACACATAAGGGGTATTTATAGTACATGAGGAAACCCTAAAACCAAATACTAAATGAAATAAGAGAAAAAGGGTTGGTGGCTATATGTCGTTACCACATGCAGCCTAGGCTTAGGAGCATGTGGTACATGCGGCCAGAGGCTAGGAATATGTAGTGACTGCAAGAGTTCAGACCAAAAATTCCTGCAGGTTAACTCATCAAATTTTGGACTTCTTACATATGCTTTACCCACATGCGGTCCATATGTACTATATGTGGTCTGTATGTTGTCTTAGCAAGTGCCAAAAGTTATTTTTCAGCTCTTCTTCAACTCCGATAGATGTTTGGTCATGAATAATCAAAAGAGTGTAATGAACATCCATTATTGATAACATAAGTATCTAAAAACATCTTTTTCAAGAAATTAGCATCCAAAACCTAGTTTTCTGCAAAACATACCCAAAATGCATCATATCTAACTAAACAACCCCCGACACATGCATATTTTCATAGTTTTTAAGCATCGAAACTATGATATTTCTGTAACACATTAAGCTCCATCACTGAAGAGTACTACTTCTAGTACCGACACTAGTCAAAATCATTATATGCTCTTACCACCCATTAGGAATTTGAGTCTTCTCCTAATATTGTCACTAGTATGTTAAAAATCTTCTTTTATGACATGTATTTCTTACTTGAGTCAGGGTCTACTCATACTTATATGACCCCTTATATGGCCGTTCATTTTAGTTTTGGTCCTGAATGTACTTCTAATCCATTTTCTGTGCCTACCCCTATGGGTGACTCTGTTATGGCTAGAAGGTTCAATAGGGGTTATGTGGTATCTATTTATGGTAGATATACATTATAGGATCTTATATAGTTAGGTATGTTAGATTTTTATGTGATATTAAGGATGGATTGGCTTAATTCGTGCTATTAATCTCTTGATTGTAGAATCCTAAGAGTGACTTTCTAATTCCCGAATAAACCAGTGATTGAGTGGGAGGGGAATTCCCTAGTGCCTAAGGAAAGGTTTATTTCTTATATTAGATTCAAAAAATTAGTTTCCAAGGGTTATTTATATCATCTAGTTTGTCTTAAGGATTTTAATTTTTAAGGCCCTTCTTTGTAATTTGTCCCTATTGTAAATTACTTTCAAGAAGTGTTTCCCGATGATTTTTTTGGTATTCCTCCTAATAAGGAAATAAACTTTAGGATTGAGATTCTTCTGGATACTGGTTCTATCTCTATCCCTTCTTATAGAATGGTTCTAATTGAGTTGAAAGAACTTAATCAGAAATTGAAAGTTCTTTTTGATAAGGGTTTTATTTAACCTAGTGTTTCTCTGTGGGGTGGTCCTATTCTTTTTATGCATATGAACGATGCTTCCTTTTGTATAGGTAAAGACTATTGATAGTTGAATAAGGTGACTATAAAGAATAATTATCCCTTTCCTAGGATTGATTACTTGTTCAATCGATTTCAAGGTGCTAAGTACTTTTCTAAGATTGACGTTCAGTTGAGTTATCATTAGTTGAAGATTAGGGAGGTGTATATCCCTAAGACTACTTTCTGTATATGGTACGTTACTATTATTTTTAAGTCATGTCTTTTTGGTAGACTAATGCTCCAACGATGTTCATGGAATTTATGAATCCCGTATTCTATCAATTTCTATACTTATTCATCATTGAGTTTATTAATGACATCTTGGTATACTCTAAGAGTAAGGAGGATCATGCCAATCACCTTCGTATAGTATTGTAGACTCTTAGGGATCTATATTTTTATGTTAAGTACTCAAAGTTTGAGTTTTGGTTGAATGTTAAGACCTTCCTCGGTCATGTTGTTTCTAGTAAGGGAATCATGTTGGGTCCACTAATGGTTGAGGAGGTTAAGAAGTGGACTAGACCTATGAGTTCAACCGATATTTAGAGCTTCTTTGGTTTATCTAGGCATTATAGGAGGTTTATGTATAATTTCTCGTCAATCGCTGCTCCATTGACTATGTTGACTCAGAATAAGGTATTTGTATGCTTTGATACTTGTGAGGGTAGTTTTGAGAGGCTAAAGGATAAGGCAACTTTAACTCTGGTTTTGACCCCACCCAAGGGTACTATTGGCTTTATTTTTTATTGTGATGTGTCTTGTGTGGGACTGGGTTATCTTTTAATAAATCATGGTAAGGATGTGGTGTATGTTTCTTATCTTCTTAAAGTACATGTGAATAATTATCTGAGTTATGATTTGGAGTTGCTGGCTATAGTTTTTGCTTTGAAGATTTGGTGCTATTACTTGTATGGAGTTCATGTTGATCGATATTTATATTATAAGAGCCTATTGTATGTGTTAACACAGAAGGAGTTGAATCTTATGCAAAGGAGAAAACTTGAGTTTCTTAAGGATTATGATATGAGTCTTCATTATCAACCACGTAAAGCTAACGTGGTTGCTGATGCTCCTAGCAGGTTATCTATGGGGAGCTTATCTCAAGTTGATGAGGATAAGATCGGTTTGATTAAGGATATTCTTTATTTGGTTAATGTTGGATTTTTTTTAGACTCTGAGAACGAAGGTGTGATTGTGCAAGAGGCAGTGAAGTCATCTCTTGGTGTTAAGGTGAAGGAGAAACAAGTTTTGGATCCTATCTTAATGTAGATTAACGATAATGTGGGTCAGTAGAAGGTCATGGATTTTGACATTGGTGGAGGTGGGTATCTTGAGGTATCAAGGTAGATTATGTGTTACTAATGTTGATGGGCTGCGAGAGGGGATCTTGGTTGAGGCTTATTAGTTGAGGTACACGGTTTATCCGGTTTAGACGAAGATGAACCATTTTTTGAAAGAGAACTACTAGTGGAAATACACAAAAAGAAATATGGAAAATTTTGTGGCCAAGTGTATGGTTTTTCAACAAGTGAAGGTGGAGCACTTGAGGCCCGGTGGTTTATCTCAAAAGATTGAGTCGATCAGGCAGAAGTGGGAAGTAATTAGCATAAACTTTGTTTTTGGTCTTCAGCTATCTGAAAGTCAGTTTTATTTAATTTGGATCATCATGGATAGAATGACTAAGTTTACTAACTTCTTTCTAGTAAGGAATAATTACTCTATGGAGGACTATGCTAAGTTTTTCATTTAGAAGATCATCAAGTTGCATAATATGCCTTTTTCTATTATCTCAAATTGAGGAATGCAGTTCTTATCGCACTTTTGGTGGTCATTTCAAATGGGTCTGGGAACTTAGGTGATCCTTAGCACTGCTTTCAACTCTTATATGGATGGACAAGCAAAGAGGACTATTTAGACTATGGAAGATATGCTAAAGGCTTATGTGATTAGCTTTGGTGGTATTTTGGTTAATCATTTGCCTTTCATAGAGTTTGCGTATACTAACAACTAACACACTAGTATTGAAATGGCTTCATTTGGGGCTTTGTACGGTAGGAGATGTCATTCTCCTATTGGGTATTTCAAATTCGGTGAGACTAGATTATTTGGTTCTGACTAAGTTCATCAAGCCATGGAAAAGGTGAAGGTGATTTGGGATAGACTTAAAACTTCTCATAGTAGCCAAAAGTTCCACAAGGATGTGAGGCATAGGGAATTGTATTGGTGTTCTTGAAGTTATCTTCTGTAAAAGGGGTGATGAGGTTTGGAAATAAAGGAAAGCTTAGTCCTCGATATGTTGGCCCATACTTAATTTTGAAAAAAGTGGCTAATGCAGTTTATGAGTTGGAGTTGCGTTCAAATTTAGGTTCTATCCATTCGGTGTTCCATGATTAAATGTGGAAGAAGTGTGTGGGTAATCCTTCCTTGGTTGTTCCCTTAGAGAGTGTTGGTATTTTTGATTCCCTATCTTATAAGGAAGTCCTAGGTGAGATTTTAGATAGGCAAGTCCATCGTTTAATGACTAAGGATGTGGATTTGGAGAAGTTTGAAGAAGCTACTTGTCAAGTTGAAGAGGACACGAAGTAAAAATATCCATTCTTGTTTCCCACTTTGGATAATCGTGCTTAAGTTATGTGTATTCCTAAACATGTTTGTTTTTGGCCTTTGTTAAAGGTAATTATGGTTGCGTTTTTTTGTTAAATCCTGCTAATAGATGCCTTGACTCATCATTCGGGGATGAATGATCCTGGGGGGAGAATGTAGCACCCCAAATTTTGCACTGGATAATTCCAGAGTTTTTGAACTCATTTCCCTGCCCATGACTTACCTTATCTGTCGTAAGGTCACCATATAGGTCGTAGGACCTAAATCATAGTATGAACAGTGAGGTTGCCCAAGGTGTCTATTCAGAGTATGACAAGACTCAATGAGTCATCAAGATTCTAAATGAGTCGTATAATGCTCCTCCTAGAAAAACCAGTGAAGGGCCTGATGCTTCTGCCTTGACTATGACTAGTACCCTATAAGTCATAGTGTGTGACTCGTTGTGTCAATAGTGAGAGATATTTGAGCTACATCTCAAACTACGAGTCGTGGAGATGACTCTTTTTGCCATTTTAAGTGGGGGCATTCTTGTCATTTTCCTCTTTCCACACTTAGGACCCAAGTCCATAAAACACCCAAAAAGGGTTAGTTCCATAACTTTAACAATCAAATACATGCTCTCTTTTCTCTTAAATCCCTAAGTCAAGAACACTAGATTTCCCCAAGGAATTGGCAATTAAAGCATCCATGGATTGTTTTTCTCGGTAATTCTTGATATCTCAGATATGTTACTCTTCCCCAAAACTTAGTTTGTTGTAATCATGTTATCAAATTGTTACTCACGTGATCTAATTGTAGTTTGTGAATATGGTTTTGATGGTTTTGGAATAAATGCTAATCCCTCAGTTTAAAAAAGAATGACCTACTTTGACTTAGCATAAAGTTTAAGAAAATAAAGAAGACTTTTAAATCTTGTGTCCTCAAATTAAAGTTGTGTCAAATGTACCAAAATGTCCTTTAATCTTGTGGTTCTAAGCATGCCATGTGGAAAGTTGAAATTAAAATATTGCCAAAAAAGGAAAGGGGTCATTCTCTTTGAAATGGACTAAAAAGAAAAGTAGTTTATTCTTTTTGAAATAGAGGGAGTACTTGAATTGGATTCCTACGATTTAATATGCATTATTTGTTCTTTATCAATGGTTTTATGGTTTTTGAACTAATTGGATGCATGGGTATGGGAATTGAAAGATGAGAAGAGGGGGGGGGGGTCGAGGCATTACCCCAAATTGATGATTTTGGATTGAAAAGATGTTATGGAACTCGTGTTCCCTCAACCCACTTGTGTTATTGGTTTTTGAATATTGTTTGCCATACGATTTAACCTACTTACCTGTTCTATTGTATTTTATAAATGGTGAAACTGATAAATATGAATTTTTAAGGCCTTGTTGGCCAAGCTTTGATTTTAAAATTGGAAATTCAGGGGTCGAGGCATTCCCCTGGGTTAAATTTATAAACCATAAAAGGGTCGAGGCATTCACCATATTAGTTTAATGAACAAAGGGGGTCGATGTATCCCTCAAAATTAATAGAATTGTAATGGCATAACTATAAGCTTACAAGTGTAAGGGTTTGACGAAACATATGGTATTTCCTAACGGATAATTCCTTGGTTAAATAGATGGGTTAGATGAAACTTGTTTTAATAAAGGCTTAAATAGGGTTGTGTAGCTAAGCTGTAAAGGTGGATGTATCGAGAGGGACTGATACTGGAAACTCACATTTGTTGGCGTGAGGGTTGGTCCTTATAACTGTGTGCATATGACACACTTGAAACATATATTTGTATCCTATGTTGATACTGGTCCAGGGCATTCTCTTGTCTTCTTAGATACCTCTGTTGTGTTTTTTAGTAGGGAGAGTTGGACCCATATAGCCTGTGGGTGTTTTTAAAATGGTTGAGCTCTGCATTCCAGGCTAATGTTTTACTTTCATGCTAAACCTTGTTCCCTACCCTAGCATGTTATGTATGTACAATCTGTGCATATGGATTTTATTATTCTTTTGATTTGGCATTATTTTATCCTTTTACTGCATTGCAGACTAGTGCTAAATGTACTAACAATCTCTAAATGATGTATTTCCCTATTATGCAGGAACCAGAGACACTTCTGCTTTTTTGCGAAGTGATAGGTGATCTCGGATAAGTTGTTAGTTAGCTTGAAGTGGCAATCCTCTTTCTTCCAGAAGTCTGTTACTTCTTGGTTTATTTCATGTCATATACTATTTCTCATATTTTTTTGCCTATCATTGGGGACATGTAATGACTTAGATTCTTTTTCAATAGGAGAGGCTTTGTGAATTACTGTGGATTGGGATGTTATCGAAATTCTGAAATTTCTTTTCTTTGTTGCCTATCTTGTTATTTGTTTTGAACTCAGCTTATCATGTTATATGTTAAGAATTCTTCCACTGATAGCTATATTGTGTTATGTTTGTCTTGATAAAGGGGGTGGTCCCCAGTTCTCAACGGACTTGACATACACGTAACTGCCAAGCTATGGTTCGGATCATTACAATTGGACTCTTAATCCAAACCTATTGTAATATCTCTACTACAAGACCAATGTTGTAACTCTACTATACCTTTTGCTAACTAACTCTAGTCAATCATCCTAATTAACTCTACCCAGGAAAAGTATTAACCAAGATAGAGAGAAAGCTTAACCAAACACAAAGTGACTCGATCTTTTAACTCTAATTGATATGACTCAAACTAAGTCATAGATAAACAACAGATCTACTATTCTTTATAGTTTAGCAGTATATTTACAGTATAAGAGCAACAACACAAAGGACTCAAGACACAATAAGACTAAATAATCACTCATTATGGTCCCTAATTGAAGTTTGAACAATGTTTTTATGAGATGACTTTTGCTTTTTGAGAGATATCTTCAATGAAAACACTATATTTTTGTTTGTGCAAGTGATTCTTTTATAAGAGAGAACAAATCCTAGAATGCCTATTATTGGTCGAGGTCGACTGCCTCTAATACAGTGCTACCAACTCCCTGTAAAAAATAAATCTTTTGGTTTTACTCAGTTGTCATCATCTTTTTTTACTTCTTATGGTACCATGTTCTATAGATATTGATTTAGCCAACAATCAGGTTCTTTGTGGTTTAGTTTATACATCATCAAAACTTTAATAGTACAATAGTTTTCCTAGACTATCACAATGGAAGTTGTATACTCCCGACTACTCAGAATATAAAGATGGCTAAATATACTAGCCAGGTATGCCTCTTTATCAAATGCACCTTTTGAATATTGATGAAAGTTGGAATTTATTATAAATAAGGTCTTTATGAAAGAATGTTATTCACCTAATTTTGAACAGCTTGGGAAACAAATTGTATTAAAGTTCAAAGGATCACCTCTAGCAATTGTTTTGATGGCAGGACTTCTCTCCATTTCCAAGAATGTAAGTTCATCAATAAGCACAAATACTGATGAACCATGCTTTAGCATGCTTTCTCTGAATTACCATCACTTCGACCATTACCTAAAAGCACATTTTTTATATTTTAGAATATAGTCAAATGATGTATTGATTTCTGTTAATAAACTGACGAAATGATGGGTTGTAGAAGGATTTCTAAAGTAGGAGGAAAATAAAAGCACAAACAAAGTAGAGGATAAATGCTTAAAGGATTTTATGGATACAAGTTTAGTTTTCATCCACCATTGGAGTCTTAATGGTAGAATAAAACTTGTGGAATGCATGATATGATTGATAAACTCTCAATAAGAGATGCTCAAAAGATAGATTTCATGACTGTTATTGGTGGACAGGACTATACAAATCCATGTACCCAATACATGATTACCCTTTCCTTAAAGGACTGAGGCCAAATTTTAATTGATTATGCAACTCTACTTATTGACCAAGTATGGTTATAATACTCCTCATTCACTTTTCCAGTTTTGTCTATATAACTCTTGTGGAATCATGTTAGATTTGGGGTATTTCAATCTACTCAAAGTCCTCGAACAATATAATTAAATAATATTCCCTATTTTATAGTTAAGTTATTTCACTTGAGATACCTAGTTGTGCTAATTTCTATCAATCACAAAATTCCTCCATTGGTAGCTAACATCACTTAGCTGCAGACTTTTATACTAAAGAGTTCTTTAGATGTTTCTTTGCATTTTCATATAGGAAGTTTTGAAGCTACTATAATTGAGGCATCTCAATTTAAGTTGTAATTACATGTATCCTTATGAGCCTAAAGAGTGGTGTGTGGTTCTTGAAAATTTTCAAAGCATGTTATGGTGGAATCCATTATAGTATACATCATCTCTTCTTATACTACTTCCCAATTTAATGAAGCTGCAAATTCATGGCATCGAAGAAGACTTCAGAATTAGCGTAGTACAAGAGGTTCTCCATAATGTTTGCTACATAGATCATCCCGAGACACTAAAATTTGAGATAAAGAGTTCATTTTTTAGGAGGACAAATCTTTTTCCACCTTTGGTGCTTTTTCCTCTAGGTACTTTTCCCCAAAACCTTAAGAAGTTAGCATTTACCAGATCACGTCTATCATGGAAGTATTCTTGTTAAGTCACAAAATCTTGAGGTCCATAAAATAGAATATGATGCTTGTGAAAGAAAGGAATAGGAAATACTTGATGAGGGGTTTCCCCACTTGAAGTTGTTGTTATTCAAATACCAAAACATGAGGTATTGGAGAGCTACTAATGATCAATTTTTGTTCCTTGAAAAACTATTCATTTTTAGTTGTGGCTATTTGGATTAAATTCCCCAAGATTTTGACAATGTACTGACACTTGAGCTAGTTGTGATAGCCAACTGTTGAGATACTCTTTTGAATTCAGCACATCAGATTCAAAAGGACATTAGAGACAATGTTCTTGAGCTTCGTGTCAGGTCTAGTGGTGGTGGTAATTGGAAAACATACCTACATTGTTTCAAAGTAGTTAGTCATTCTAAAAATATTTATTTTAATTTAGCTATTCCTTTTATTAAATTAAGAGAATATCATTATGTTATTTTAATACTATACTTATTATTAAATTAATAGACAAAGTCTATATGCCTAAATTTATATTTTCATAGCATAATTAATAAGACAAATTTGGTAAAATAATCATTTAATAATTTTTTTTTAAGAGGAGTCTCAAGTCAATAAGGGATAATTATTTTGAAACGGAGGTAGTATTAAGATACCGGTAGCCTAGTATTTATAGTTTTCATGTACTCATTCAATTTATTTAATTTATTACTCCCTCCATCCAGAAATAAATGTTCATATTACGAAAAATACATGTCCAACAATATTTGTCCGATTTAAAAATTTAATGGGTAATTTACCCATGTGTTTCTATCTTACCCTTAGTATTAAGTACTATTCATTATCCAATTCATTCTTCAAAGCATTAAATTTATTATATTTAAAAGGAGATGTAGTAAAATTACTCCTACTATTTATTATTTCTTAAAGCGTGTGCAAAGTCAAGAATAGACTAGTATTATTGGATGGAGGGGAGTACTACAACTAAGTACTCCCCATGCCCATCATTAATTTTCCATGTTTGACTTGACCCACTCCTTTAGAAGCAATAAATAAAAAGAATACTTTATTTTATCACCCTATGAAATAAATTCAATGTTATGGAAAATATATCGATAATGACTACAGCAAAATAACAAACCCAATGTATTCCCACACAGTGGGGTCTAGGGAGGGTAAGATGTACTCAGTCCATACCACTAGCTCCAGAGAAGTAGAAAGACTATTTCCAATAGGCCCCCAGCTCAAGACAAGGAATAATAAATAAAATATCTACAATGACTATAGTTAATAATAAGGTAAAATAGACACAAAGTGATAAATTATCGTTCCATTTTTTAAACTGAACAAGTAAAGTTAGAAAACTATTTTTAGTATATTGTGAACTTTCTTGTTTGTCGATTATGTCATTATACTTCAATTCTCCCTTCGTTTCATATTTCCCCTTCCATTCACTTTTACTTGTCAACTTAGAATTTGCATGCTCCTTATGGGTACATTATGATGATATTTATATTAATTGAGTTTTAGTATTAGGTATTGTAAATAATTTGCAGAGTAAGTAATTAATGTTAAGGGTAAAATGTGGTTCTATTGATATGTTAAAAGTGTGAAGTAAAAGTCAAAATCTATTTTTTCAGATAATAGACAAGTATTCCCTTTATCCAATTGTCCACTGTACAATAAATAGATATCCGAAATTATTATTCCATTTAAAAAATCAAGAAAAAATTAATAACAAATTTTCCATTTTACCCATAAAATTAATATTTTTGAAAGCCTAAACAAATTTAGAACTCTTTTTTACAAGAGTGGATAAAGCGTAAATTAGTAAAACTGCCCGCCTTATTTATGATTTCTTCTTCCTTATTTATGATTTTTTAAGGAGTGTGTAAAAAGAAAGTGGACAACTAATATGAGATGGAGGAAGTGACAAATTGTGCAATGTCATTCTTAACCATAACTTTAAACCAATTTCCCCTCCAAGCTATCCGTATCTATAATGACCCTTCGAGTCATTTTTCATATTTCCACTTATTTTAACCGTTAAAGCTTTCCTGTAGATACCCCAGATCATTTATGACTTGCTGGGACTGACAGTTCGGTTACTGAGAAGTTCATTTAGTTTTTAGATCCAATTCCCTATTTTAATGTCTTAACTAGTTCCAAATGGCCACCAGCCAAAAAATTTAGTCAAACAACCTTGTATGCTAATTCTGACAATTTATTTTTTTGGTTTAATTTGGTAATTTATTTATTAGTGGGAAATAAAACAAACACTAATAGTTTTACAATAATGGACTAACCTATCCAAAGATCTACAACCCAAGTAAAATGTTGAAAATAAACAATAAAAGGCCCATCCTAACAATGATCCAAATCTGTGACCTGTACTTCTTTGTTTCTTACATATACTCGTAAAACAAGGGTTTTTATTTCTTAACATCAGTCTGCCACTTCTACCACAACCTAAAGAAATATGGTCTTCTCCGATGGTGAACCTGAGCTTCCACTTGAATTTACTGTGGATCATCAACTCTGTTCTATGAATTTGTGGTGAAATAACTTGAATTTTAACTATCAGAAGTAATTACGTCATCCTCTTCTCAATACATCTTCCAAGCAGATCAAATTCCTTATTCAGATTCTGCTGATTTCCCAATTATGCTCTCTGGTTGATGGGAATAGCAAGTGTTTTTGGTACTTTATTGATGGGTTTGGACCCCTGAGAGTACATAAACATGAGGTAAATATCCACCTTTTAGTCTATTTTTGATCAATATTCTTCAAGTCCTTACTCTGACAACTGTGCTTCATCTTATAGATACTATTAGGAGGGAGATAATAAGAAGCTCAGATCTATAAGTAGCTGAAATATGTGTATCTCTGCAAGTGTATTATTAGTAGATCTAGGAAAAGCACTCCCTTACACTACGAGTACTTTTTGTTTGCCATAGTAAAATAGGCTATGTAGCTTCATACAATTTCAATGACTTTAATTTTGTTCATATTTGTTTTTTCTCTAGTTAAGCTTTAGCATGGTCAAACCTGTCACCCTCTCAATGGTGAAACTCTTATGTATGGGTATTGCATCTTATAACTATTTAGAATTCACTTAACTTTGCTTTCCAGTTGCTGAAAATTTGTCAAACAAAATTCTCCTTTATCTATTGCATGGTCAGAAAGATGATCTACCAACTGATTGCCTTCTCTCAATATATTATGTAATTGTATCTACTTGTGGCTTGTTAAACTCCATATTTGTTCTAAATATCCTGCTAGATTCCAATGACAAGCCCATTACCTTGTGACTATCTTCTACACAGATAATGAATATGTTTGAAATACTACGTTATCATATATTGACTTACTGCTTGTAGCATAGACATAGTTTCTGCTTCTACATTAGATGTATCTACTATTTGATCTCCTTAGGCATATATTAGATCTCCCTGAGTGTCTGTTACAAAGTTAGAATATGAACTCACTCCAAGACCCCCCCTAGATATTCTATCAATATTGTACTTCACCCACCCTTCATTACAAAATCTCCATAACACTTTAGTGATCTTCATTCTGGTTATTCTCTACTCCACAACACTTTAGTGATCTTCATTCTGGTTATTCTCGGGCTGAGGGGCTAACTGATTTCTTCTCTTAGGAGGCATATTCCAAAATAAAGAGAAAAGACAGATTATACTGAGCGATTGGCTTGTGATTATACTCACTGGTACGACATGAATACTAAAAGAAGGGAAACTATTCCTAAGAATCTCATAGCCTCTTCCACATAAATGTGGAATGCAACACACCCATGTACAATACTATACTAGATGTGGCTTTAAGACTTACTAGGACTCTATTGAACCTTAGGCTCTGATACCAAATTTGTAACACCCCAATTTGCTAAACCAGAACGCTACACGTGCATATGACCCCGAAGGACCACAAGCTAAACCATGATTGATATTTGTACCTATATACTGCATAAAATACTGAATAATATAGAAACATGCATTGAAAGGATATAAGGTTCAATACTGAACATAACATGGATGAGAAAATATCTGTGGGGTAATACAATACCCATAACAAAACTGTAAACACTGAAGTCTGAAACATAATAGTCTGCATCTAGTCTGAAAGCCTCTACTGTTTGAATAATCTGAATAAGGAGTTGATGGGACATTTCCCCAACTAACTTCAACTAATAACAAATCAATGAAATAGTATAGAAATTATCATGTCCTCGAAGGATGAGGACTCACTTCTATTTTGACTGCTGAGACTGGAATCTACTGCTGATCTGGAACTTATGTCTCTGAACCTATGGTGTAACATAAAAAGAAAGACCCATAGCGCAAATGCATCAGTACAATGGAATGTACTGAGTATACATGTGAGGTAGGATAATGCAAGGGTTAACATGCATAAATAATTCTAGCTGACTGTCTAATATAAATGGGAGAATGCATACACAATACATGACTATAACTGACACTGTGATATCATGATTAATGAATCTGAATACTGATGACATGACATGCTAAAAATTGATATGACTGATAGCATAAATAAATGTATTTGAATGTAATTGATAACATGGGCGACTATATTTGACTGTCCTAAATCTGATGGAAGTATTTGAGTTTCTTTCTGTATCCGGGTCGACTGTATCTGACAATTTTAAGTCTAAAGAAATATCTGAGTTCTTTTACCAAGACTGGTACTAAAATTATGGGATGTATTATATAACCAACATGCCCCTGATACGCCATTATGGCTGAGTTGGGGTCCAATCTGTAACCCTAATTAGAAGGGTATCAATACTGCGCCACTGGTAAGGATAAGCTGTGGGCGACCCTTTTATGATAGTATCCCCAAAAGAGAATGGTAGGGCCCTTATATGACAGTGATTATCCACCCCATCAACCCTCATCGGACAGTGTTGATTTCTCAACCAATATTGGCTACATAGTTCTAGAATGCAAGGATGACTTCTAAGGATCACACCCTTATCTGATAGTGTGTGTCCCAATCTTTGGGTTAACTCTATGCTAATTCCTACTCTAATCTAAATGGAAACTAAACATGATTTACTGAGTAGAACATGAGCTGCATTACTAAGTTCCATTGACTGATGGAATACTATTGATATCTGACAGCTGACTAAGTCATGAGATTATGGAGATTTTTCCTGAGTCATAGGACTATCTGAAGTCTAAGGATTCATATCCTGACTGAGAGTATTGTGAAAACATGACATGGATCTAGGTACACATCTAGTGTTTTGGGAACAAGTACCCTCAGGACTCGATGGAAGGAAACCGACAAAGCATGACTTACTGGAATACATAATAATCATCATAATATATTTACTGAAGCATTTCATCAATCATGTGATTGGAATAAGCTTGTGTGTACATGGGGATTTCATGATATCATGCTAATTAGACACTTTCCCTTCATCTAGGTATTCAACCAAACTCATATTAGGTGTAGAATGTGTAAACAACATCATACAACAATTAACTGTCGTGATTCAATTCCAATTTAATCATTCAAGGGTTTAGTCCTACGGTTTCATGAATCTATACCGATACAAATCAACCCATATGGAATTTAACATTCATTCATGGAATAAAATTAAATTACTCATTATCAACATGAAAAAAAGTAGCCCAATCAGGAAATTCATAAGAAAATCTATAACTTGAATTTAGAAAAGGGATTCTTGGGCTTCATGGACGAAAGGAGTTCATGAATGAACACTATGCATACCTTAGTTCGTGATTTCATGAAGATTGATGGTGAAACCTTCTTGAAATTGGATCTTCTACGAAATCCCTAGCTTGTTCTTGAGAGAAACTAGAGAGAAAAGAGTGTATTTTGGGTGAAAAGTGACTAAATCACGTGTTGAAGGGCTTAAATAGAGGTAGGAAATTGACCCTTTTTATCCTGGACGCGTCATTTAATTTTATTAAAATTTTCCCGAACTAGGTCCATGGATCGACAAAGAGTTATCACACCGTGTCACTAGAAATTGACAATTGGAAAATTGAGGGATGGTGCGATGCGGAGCCATCGCGTTGCCCCTTCCTCGTGACTTGGAACTTTGGCGCGACGTGGGAAAAATTACGCTGAGACACTAATAGAAGGACAATTCTGAATTTATGTTCTAGCTCTAAGCGCCATAATCGCGAACACCTACTGAAAATTTCCAAATGCCATTTCCTCTTGTGGCGCATTGCACCACTGACTGAAATGGTGTTGTTTTACGACGAGAATTTAAAATAGTCATAACTTCTTACCTGGTTATCAGATTTAAGTGAATCATATATCGATGGAAAGCTTATTGAATTTTTCACATGAAAAAAGTGAAAATATTTAAAATTTCTCATGGAATAATTATCATTCACTTTAGAAGCTAATACTAAGCATTCTTGGGATAAAATTTGCTAAAAATCTTTGGGGTATTACAGTAAGCCACTGCTGCTTATAATTATGCCTCCTCCTTTGAATATTAATGACATCTTCTTTCTAATTCTCTTTATTTTGATCAACTTGTTGAGTTAGTTGTATCCTCTACTCCCTAACCTTCTCCTCATGTATTTCAGGATATTTATTCAAATAAATATCTTCGTAATGCTGCTGTAAACAACATTTCTCATAATATTTGGGCATACAATCATAATGAATTTGAACCTATTTAAACTTTATTGCCCTGTTACATCTTCTTCATTATTTTTTATAACTTTTTCAAGTTATTTAGCCACCAAATCTACTTCCACCTTAACTCTTGCATAGTTGGTTCTCGTTTTGTTCTTAGTGGCCACATCAATTGTTAATGGTTTTCCAATAGCTGATGCTATGGAAAAAATTACCTCTTTAGCAAAAAGGAGGTAAATTAGGCACAAAGATCTATGCCAACCCTATAGTAGTTTCCACATCAGTATCAAACCATGGATCCCACTTTTGCATTTGCATCTGCCAATATCAATCCTTAGCTTTGATATAATATGCAACTATTGATAATTGGTTAACATAATCTTCCATTATATCCAATCTAATAAAAATGTATTTGGAATCAATAACACCAATATTACATTCTCCCTTGATCCCACATTGCCTAGGCAAAAATTTTCTCAATTTAATTTATCTGATTTTCCATATGAAAATTTATTGATTATTGCATATTGTAAATTTTCAAACAGAATTAAATTTTTTATCTCTGATGATTTGCAAGTGATACTTGGTTGACCTTCCAGCAATACCACTGGTTTAGGGGGTACTCGACTTTTATTAACAATAGAATTCTAGGGTTTTAGTAGATTAGTTAAGGTTTTCTTAGAAGGAGTTTCATCTAATGATATAGTGTTTTTCGGTGGGTCAAGCCCACCAGAGGTGGTGGCAATGTTGATAAGTGAGAAAATAGGGTTTAGGGTTTTTTGGTAGATATTCTTACAGTAGTATTACCATGCATTTTGATAATTCCAAAATCCCCAAAATACTAATTTTAGGCTAGATGGATTCTTGGTTTGTGTCTCAAGGTACCTAAGCTCATTTCGATATATTGGTCGAAAAGTTAAGAAAATGGAATAGGGGTTTGGAACCCACTTTTAGTTTAAACAACCTCAGATGGTAATTTCAACTATGATATTGAGTCTGGAATGTTGAATTTGATAGGATAGCATAGTCCATTTGCATATATGGGATTCCGGATAAATTTTGAGGGGTTAGTGAAGACTTGGAAATTCCATGTCTTAGTTGTGATAGTGCACTGAGTAATAACGAGCCATGGGTCATGATCACAATACCTTGGTAGGGCACCATATGTTGCGACAATGATGCATTATGTCTTGAAAGCGACTCACCTAAAAACCACCATATGTCGTGATCGCGATAGTCGAGTTTGCGATAGCAACTCCCAAACACCTAGAAAGGATACAAGAAAATATTTTTCCTATTAATTTATCCATTCTACCTCTATTCTCAAGAGACTAAAACCCTACATATTAGTGAAAACTTAGGATTAACTCTTGTGGGTGATTTGGGAGCATGGGTAATGACCGTTTACTTGATTTTCCATCAAATTTGTGGTAAGAATTCCTCTTTCCCTTGATTGAATTTATCCTTTCCTTCTTAAAGTCCCTATAACTTGGTTTCTTGATTTAAGCACCAATGTAGCTTAAATTTCACCCATTTTTAGTGTAATTACTTTTTGAGCATAAGGGTATGTCGGGTTGACTTCAAAAATACAATTTCCATAAATGGGACACATATGGGATATTTGAGTAATTTTAGACCTAAAAAACAATAGTGTAATATGAATATCATTATTCTTCTCTTGATGAGGAAATTGTAATTTTGATAGGGTGGCATCTTGCAAAAGCTTCTCGAAAGGGAAAGTCAGTGATTTAGTAGATTCTTTGAACTTTATTTGACGCCCAGGTAGGCTAAGTGTCACCCTCCTTATAGATTGAGCTATTTCATAGTATGTTAATGATATTTTGTTTTATTTGGGATAGGTTCTAGGTGTTGGTTAGATGAAATAAAAAACTTAGGTTAGTTGGACCATTTAGGTTATTCAAAAACCATAATTTTAGGCGTAATTGGCTTAGTTCCTCATTTTTAGGTAAAACCTTTATCTTAGGGTTGATTATGGCTTAGTTAATATCTAAAAGTTAATATAGATATCTTATCCTAGTTCGGAGTAGAATTTTCCTTGTAGTGGATTTTGCGATTTAGAAGTAGGCCCTTTTGACCCATCTTAAGCTAAGATTTATGTTAGTTATTTAAAATCTATTTTACTCTTATTGTATGCCTTGAAAATGCTTACTGAGGTAATATTGAGAAACTTAGCCATTTGATAGGTATGATGGGTGGCATTGAGACTTGATGCTATTGATTAAGATAGCAATTATGTTATTAATTATGCTAGTGATGATACTATTAATTATTCTAGAGATCATGCTATTAATTATGCTAGTGAATAGGTTATTGATTATGGTAGTGAATATTCTATTAGTTATGATAATGATGATATAATTATCGGTTCGAGTTCAGATATTGATGACTTATATACCAAGTTCATGTTTAGAAGATGATTATGTCATTTCTCACATACATATATACATACCCAGTTTGTGTCCATAGGATGATTATGTTATTGATTATACAATTAGAATGTTAAGTCCATATACTGCTTGTGATATTAATTATATGATACTAGTTTAAGTCTGGCAATTGTGTATGACATTGAGATATGGGAATAGGTTAAAGTCCAAAAATGTGAATTTGACTATAGTATGGCATGACATGGATGGATTATAGTAGTACCATGGAAATTGATGATGGTTTGATTTTTTCTTTACTTGATTGTACCCTCTGGGCTTATGAGGGCCTACATTGGATTATTTAATTTTTTGCACTTATCGGCTTATGGGGGCTAATTTTATAATTATAATTGAATGTGTTTTATGTTATAATTTTGGTTTACTTAATTACTTGTATACAATGATGTTGGAGTTGTTTAGGTTTGCCTTTTTACCTTGACTTAGTTATGTTATCTTGTATTTTTGCATTACATCATAATTTAGCTCGTTGGCCAATGATGCCTACTGATTACTCGTGGTTTTCATACTTAATTACACTTCTGTACATTTTTGGTGCAGAGCTGAGTAATATCTACCGCTATTAATTTGATGATCATGCAGTGGTTGATTAAGAGATGGGCTGAGCTGTTAGAGTTGAAGTTGCCCCATTTTCTTCTATCTTATTTATGTCTACTATTTGTTTGAGATAGATTTTATTGGTTACTTAGAACTTGGGTCGTATTTATAGTAGATCTTGTACTGGATCTACCACATCGGGGGATGGTTATCTATATTGTTGATTACCTCTTATCTAATTCTATCAGTTTGCTTAATTATTTGTTGTAATTGTCTATTTTTCTCCCCCTTTTGGACATTTTCCACTAAGCTAGCCCATTACAAATAGCTCCAGGCATCAGTTTGTCTTACATACTAGAGAGATTTGGTATATAGCATTATGAATCATAAATTACGTCGAGATAATTTAGTATCAGAGACTAGATTTCACCGGTATTGTTAGTACAAGAGCAAATATCTTGTAGAGTCCTTCAGATTAGAACATAGTATCAGAGACTAGGTTTCACAGGTATAGTTAGTACAAGAGCAAATATCTAGTAGAGTCCTTCAGATTAGAACAATGACGTCTATTTCCTCTCTTTGAAGGTTATAGGACATTCTCAGGAGTTCTTCACTTCTTTTATTCATTTTGTGCTAAGAGTTTGAGTTAGTTTCATAGAATTTCTTTGGTTTCACTCTTTTGCAGATGGCTAGGACACGTGCTATCACTACACGAGATGAGCATTCTAAGATCAAGCCTAGGGATCCTATCTCTATTTATAGATGACCCATAGTTTGTGGACATCCTCGAGATGTGTTGCTAGCTAAGGTTAGGGATTGAGGGCCTTTACTAGACCTTATTATCACTACTTAGATAGAGGTTTTTTTGCCTCAGCCAATAGTCAGATAAGGACCATCCAAGGCTCCACCAAGGTTTATTTTATCTTCAGTGCTTAGGGATGCTTTAGTACAACTTTTGGGGTTTGTTTGTGGTGTGCCATATATTGGTGCATAATTGATAGATTAGAGTGTTACCGAGGTAGGGATGTAGCCTATAACTACTGCTCCTAGAGTTAAGTTCACTCCTATGCCAATATTTACTCAACCAGTACTTGGTTAGCTAGTGGTTTCCCAACCTACTATTTCTATTAAGGAGAAAAAATGTTAGAATGATTTGTGAGACTAGCTCTGCCTAGGTTTTCCTATGCACTGAGTAAGAACCCGTATGCGTTCTTGATTGCTTCTGAGGATAGGCTTTGTAATTCAGGCCTATTTGAGACTTGTGGTGTGGGTTACACTACCTTTCAACTGGACTTGATAGTTTGACATTGGTGGAGAGGTCATTTTGATTCCAGGAAAACTAGAACTTTATCTTTGATATGGACTCAATTCTCTAAGATTTTCTTGACAAATTACATACCTCACAGCCTTATAGATCATTTAAAGGATATGTTCTTGAGGTTGGAGTAGGGCTCCATGATGGTTGTGGAGTATGAGGCTCATTTTTATGAGTTGTTGATAACGCTCAAACTACAGCTCTCGTAAGAGGGTAAGCGGTAGTTGTCAAATATAGAACCCAAATGGGTTGGGTGTCGAATCCCACAGAGAATACTTGGTCACTAAGTAAGCAACGATTATTAGACTTTTGGTGAAAGTTTTGTAAAAAGGGGGGATTTTGTAGCGTGCAATAATGTAACAAAATAACGAAGTAAAACTGAAAATAGCAAAGTAAAAAGAAACAATGCTTAGTTGGTTTTGATCAATGAGAATTGAGAGTTGGGGTTATGTCCACCTTATGAGTTATACGTATCTATTGTCTATGAGTTATGCAGAATTCAGACATGCATGTGCTTATAGAGAATTGTATTCTATGGTAAATCCAGGCGTCTTTCGACTATCAAGGATTATTTCACTTTAACTCTTTCGATCTTAAAGCGTATCTAATGGTACAAATTCTACAAGAGGTTAATCCAGTTACGGAAGTAACTTTTTAACAGGGGTTGGTGCCCTATTACCTTGACATTATCTCTTTTCCAGACATATAACTTTTCTTTCGAACAAGTTAATGCTATACTGGCGTATTCTATATGTTTGCAACCATAAGAATTTATATTAAGATGAAGAGAGTAATGATATAAGCAGCATAAGTGTCAAGAATTCACAAACTCATAGCAATAGATAGTATCTCATAAGGCTTCCATAACCCCAACAGAGAAGTTTAGCTACTCATGAGTGCAACGGAAATTACAATAGACATTATACTCACACAAAAATAAAGATCTTGCGTGAAGTATGTTTGGTGGCACTTGTGGCGTGAATTCCTTGCAAAATAGCTTTTCTCTTGTCGTAAAAATTAAAAATAGAATAGATGAATAATAATGTCAACAACAAATTTATGAAGAAAAAGGGAAAGGATTGAATAGGGATGAGGGTGGTGGAGAATTGTTTTGATGGATGGATGGATGGTGGATGGATGGGAATAATCAAAATCTCCAGCAAAATAGGGTATTTATAACACCCATATCCTATTCCTACTAGGCTATTGCGTACTTCTCCTAATCCCAACAAATTACTGCATCATTATCCTAATCCAAATAGGTTACTGCTGATCCCCAAAGTCTTGAGAAATGCTGTTTTTGCCCGGGACAGGTTTCCCATGCGTCACTTTTAGTCCTAGGCATCCAAGCTCTGCTCTTCTTCTTTCGTGAAGCTTCCTTTGGCGTCAAGTTATCCATAAAATGCTGAAATCTTCATCATTTACACCTGAAAACTTGCTAATCATGTTTGTTAGCTCGCTTACAGGAAAAAGGACTAAAAGTGCATGAATTATATATTTTGTCCTCAAAACTTAGCTAAAATATGGGTAAATTAAGGCGCTTTAGGCGTGTAAATACGCCTAACATCAACACCCCACACTTAAAGCTTTGTTCATCCTCAAACAAAATATTATGTCCTTCTAAAAATCCACTTAGGGTTTCACAGTAACAACACAAAATATTAATCAAGACAGGCACGACAATTATTAACAAAGAGTAGTTTTCGGATCACTTCTAGAAACAATTCAACCTCTAATATAGACTCGTGATGATGGTGAATTCGTATCCACAAGTTAATGTACAAACAATCATACACAACTACCCAAAACTCATCAACCATGTGTGTCTCACAATATATCACCCATAATCACTCACAAGTATTGTATATATTTCAAACATGGGTATAAGATTATCCTTGCTCTCACTCTCACAAAGAATTCATATGTTTCAACTGATGACCATAGGCTTTCCCTTAGTGTAATGCTCCATTAAATATCAGAATGCTAAGCTTAGGATCAAATATGTCTTTTACAGTTTGTAATGTTAGCTAAGGGACGGGTAGGACTATTTTGGCCAGAAATAGTGACTATGTTCCTAAGCGCTTTAATACATCACATTATGCCATTAACACTTTCTTTCAAACAACCTTTCTACTTTCTTTTATGCTACCACCCCTTCTCTCCTCTTTTGTTTTTCAGTTTTAAACATAACTAACTTTTTAGTTTTCTTTTCCTTTTTCTTTTCATAACACACAACTTATGTTAGCAATTCTTTTTCATAACAAATTCAAGCACCAATACATTCTAAGGCATCATACTCACCCAATTTCCTCTTATTTTGTCACATGACTTTACACTTTAAAGCACTTAGGAATTTGGATCAAATTATGGTCTTGAAAAAAATGGATTAGGCTTACATATGAGGCTGTCAAAGAAAATAGGCTAAAGGCTCAAAAGAGGGTTAACTAGGATAATGTCCACGGGTAGGTAAAACGAAGGTAAGCAATCACAGGTTGCCAAAGAAATGCCTAAATCATCTCCTAAACTCACACTCTTTATTTCGCTTCACACACACACCAGGAAAGTTCTAGCATCAGCCACAAACATAGAATATACTATCATCTCACACACACAAGGCACATGGTGAACTTTATTGGGAGCAGTATAGACTCTTGACCCAACAGATGACTGAATTGAACCACACAATTATCACATAGTGAGTCACACTTGGAGCCTAAACGTCTCAATAGTAATGATTTTATCACAAACTATTGTCACAATACCATGCTGCCTATCAGAACAATTTTATGCAAAGTTTTTTTTAAAAAAAAAATTCTAAAATTTAACTAAAAAAAATAAAACGAGCAAACAAACAAACATAAATAAGCAAATGCAGATAACGGAGTATAGCATACAAATACCAGCACCCCACACTTAGACGGGACACACTGCCCTCAGTGGAAAATAAATAAGAAGAACCTGGTTAGTCGGACTCCTCCTCTATGTCTGGGGTCATACCCCCTTTATCGGAATCATCATCAGAGTCGTCGTCATCAGAAGTTACTCATAAGTACCCCACTTGATTCCAAGAGTGCGTCGAGGTATTTGCAGCACGGAGGATTCAGCTTGCTCTTTTCTTCCTCTTTTCTTACCTTTCTGTGAGGTGGGCACTTTTTCTTTTCCTTGTTGTCCTTTTTGTGCCATTCTACCTGAGATCTCAATAGAGTCACGTTAGCTTCATCTGAGCAGATTCAATCGACAAACAAACAATAGTGGCACCACCCCACACTTAATTTGTTGGTACAAACTAATGAGGTGAACGATGTCGATTACTCAGACTTCATCGATATACGTTTAGGTGTTATGTTCCAACAATATAATTAGTGCAGTCATACTTTTCTTGTCATCTTGAAGTTATGCAATCTTAACAATGGTATCGTGTTTGGACTAATGCATCTTTTGAACAAAACTATTACATAGATCTTGTATCAATTTATGGCATAGAAACAATCATAACATCGCATGTTTGTAGTCACCCATGATTTTCATCTCAATGAACAAGTCATTTCAACATGTAAGATTTAGAGTTACAAGATTATGCAATTATCTTGACCATGTCGATTCAGCAAAAGTATGATAGCGTATCAAAATCAAATGCAAGTTGGAACCAAGTTAAGAGCACCCACATGTATTCTTTCAGTCAATTAGATGTATCATAATAAACCAACCACATTCAAATCACTACTACTATTTCAAGATTTAACAATTCATTATAGACGTAGTAGTGTAGTACTTACGGAATATAAAAGAAGAACAAAGAAGTACTTACTTGGTTGATGGCCTCGGAAGGTGTTCTTGCAAAGTAAAAGAGCAAAAGGAAATTTTTTGAGAGAATTTGGAGAGGTAGGCGGCGCTTAGGTTGGATTGGCAATGCATTTTTGTTCTAAGACTAAGTTCTTATTTATAGGACAAGATTGGGTTGGGTTTTGACCCATTTAGAATTGGATTTGGAGACAAAAAGTGACCATAGGCGGCGCTTAATGCTTTGCCTATGCTTGGCATAGGCGGCGCCTTATGCAAAGCATTGTTGGGCATAGGCGGCGCCTATGCTATGCAATTGTTAGGCATAGGCGGCGCCTATGCCATGTCATATGAGATTCAGAGACAAAATTCTTTTGCATAGGCGGCGCCTATGCTATGGCATTGTTGAGCATAGGCGGCGCCTATGCTATGGCACTCTACAATCCGAGAGCTTAGGCCATAGTATAGGCCTTGCCTTGTTCGTGTCATAGACTTGCATAGGCCTTGCCTTGTTCTTATCCGATATTTTCATAAGCAATGCCTAACCCATAGCCTTTTGCTTCTTCATTCCTAACTTACCACCTTCACCATGCAATACTTCCAAATCAAAATTTGAAACCAATCTCCTCTTTTACACCTCTTGCACCTACATTTACTCAAAAACAACCAAAAATGATTAGAACGATGGGTTGCCTCCCATCAAGCGCCTTAGTTTTGGTCATGGCTCGACAAAATCCTAAGAAAACAAAAACAACAAAAACAATTAAAAATGATGGGTTGCCTCCCACCAAGCGCTTGATTTATTGGCGCGGCACGACATAACTATCTCGATTTCTTAGACTTCATCGAGATAGATGGTGCATCATTTTCTGAATGGATTCAGACGACGCTGATACTTATTTGTAGGCATGCAATCTTCTTCGAGATGACTCTTATGCATACATATCCCAGGAGGGATACCAATTATATCATCAATAGACCAACCCATAGCTCTCTTGTACCTCTTCAGAGCAGAGATGAGATCCTCTATGTGTTGTTCACTTAAATCATCCGCAACACTCACCAAAAGTGTATTTCCGTATCCCAAGAACATATACCTTAGGTAACTTGGTAGCTCTTTCGATTCTAGCATTAGTGGTTCCTCAATGGAAGTCTTCCCTGTTTGTGAAGGCTGATTCGTAAGATTAAGGTCCATCTGCTTGGGAACAAGAGAATAGGACCCTATTCCTGTTAGAGCACAAATAGTTTCTTCATAATCTTCAACATTTTTGCACTCAAACTTCAACAGCGCAGCAGACAATGGCTTAATAGTACACTGCTTCTCTACAGATAATTCTTCCTCAACCTCATAATAAACATCAGCTATAGAGAACACATCCATATCCTTGGGCTGCTTCATTGATTTGCATACATCAAAATGAACCACTTCATCATTCAGCCGAAATAAAAGCTCATTGGCTCGTAAATCAATAAGCACACTTCCAGTTGCAAGAAAAGGGCGTCCCAAGATTATGGGAGCTTCAGAATCCACCTTGCAATCCAAAATAACAAAGTCTGTAGGAAAGATAAAAGTGGAAACCTTCACCAGTACATCATATAAGATACCAACAGGTCGTTTTACCGACCTATCTGCCATCACAAGTTGCATATTAGTTGGTGTAGGATCACCCAACCCCAACTTCCTGTAGACGTATAATTGCATAAAATTGATACTAGCTCCCAAATCATACAATGCCTTGGCAAAATTCATAGATCCAACAGTGCACGAAATAGTGAAGGCACCGGGATTAGCCTTCTTTTGTACTAGTGATCTGGTAGCGATCGCACTGCAATGATGAATAGTATCTGTCAACTCACCACTTGCTGCCCGCTTCTTTGTTAAAAGATCCTTCATAAATTTCACGTACCCAGGAATCTGTTCGAGCGCCTCTACCAACGGAACATTAATGGTCAGCTGCTTCAACATAGTCATGAATTTGCTGAACCTTGTGTCATCAACTTTATTCTTTAATCTCTGAGGAAAAGGTGGTGGTGGAAGAGGGATCGTTTTCTCCACCACTTCCTCTTTATCTTTCTTCCAATTATCAACCTTTTCAAGAGTGTCATCTACTTTTTTCTTTAGTCTCTACGGAAAAGGTGGTGGTGGAAGAGGAATCATTTTCTCCACCACTTCCTTTTTATCTTGTTTCTGAATTTCGACCTTTTCAGGCTGCAGACTACTAGTGGTAACATCATGATCACCCTTTCCAGCTTCTACAGCATCTTCACCATCAGTATCAATATCGTAGTCTGCTACATCATCGACTGCTTGCTTGCCTTTGGGTAGATTTTCCAACACCTTACCACTCCTGGTAGTAATAGCGATGCATGTTTCATCGTTCCTTGGGTTTTGCACAGTGTTGCTAGGTAGGGTGCCGGCTTTTCTTTGATTAAATACTGCTGAAAGTTGACTCAATTGCTGCTCTAATTATTTTATTGCAGTGGAATGTGAGTCAACCAGCTGATTTATTGAAGACAAGTCATTTTTTACCTCATTCACTCCCGTATTGGTTGCCTCTACTTCTTTCAACAGCTTCGCCATCATATCTTCCATTGACATCTTCCCCGAACCAGATGCTGCGGCCTCACGATTTCCAGGAGGAATATACAAACCACTCCTTTCAGTATTGTTCTTACAACTACCTTAATCACGGTCCTTATATCTTTGCTTATCATAATAGTTCCAACCTTAGTTTCCTTGGGCATTGCCTCGGAAACCCTCCTGATTGTTCAAGTAGTTGGCTTCTTCTTCAGAATCGGATTCGTCTCTTCTTCTTGATGCAACTGTTTTTACTTTTTTGGTCTTCCCTGATGATAAATGCTTGGTAAGAAGATCCATTTGCGTTTTTATGTGATCCATATCTTGGTCACGCTCCTCTTGCCTACGCCTCTGCTCTGCAGTCATGCCAATGGATATAGTAGAGCTTGCTACCTCAGAATCTCTGGTATGCCAAGCTCTACTTTGCTTTGTCATACGATCTAGCATATTACTTGCCTGAATAAAGCTAAGGTCCATGAATGACCCACCCGCAACATTATCAACCACGGGCTTAGTCACCGAATTCAAGGCTCTGTATAATATCTCTATCAAGTGGACATTGGTCATATGATGGTTTGGGCACCGCATAAGCTTCGTCTTGAACCTCTCCTATGTTTCGTTCAGAGCTTCAGTTGAAAGCTATTGAAAATTGCTGATCTCATCTCTCAACTGTACTTTTTTGGATGGCGGAAAGAATCTTTCTAGGAAAGCATCTTTCAATAGCCTCCAATTTGTAATAGAATCAGGAGTCAGCCCGTTCAACCACAGAGTTGCCTCCCCAGATAGATACAATGAAAATAAACGCAATCGAATAGCATTCTGTCCAATGCCTGGATTGTCGAATGACTTGCATGTAGAGATAAAGTTGATCAGATGCATATTCGGATCATCGCCTGCTAGTCCACCAAATAATCCCTTGAGTTGCAAAAGCTAAATCATGGGGCTAGTTATATTGAACTTGGCTCCGGGTGCCAATGGCGGAGGAATAATAGCTCCTGTGGAACCAGCTCCATCAAGATCATCATCATCATCATCAAATGGTATTTGTATGGCTCGGCGTTCAGGCCGAAATCTTGCTTGATGATCTCTTCTGTTTGCCGGTGTCACAACTTCAGCATCACGCCTCGGGTTTAGTAACTTATCATCACCCAAGTCCTCATCATCGGGATCTGCTGCTCGCCCAGGGTTATCGATATTTTGTTGATGCACTTGAGCAGAGGCCAACGTAGCTAATCTAGCCTACTCTTGTTGAGCAGCCCTTCACTCAATGTCACGTTGTGCCTCCATCCTGCCAATACGTTGTGGTTCAAGGTTTATGGGTAATAATGGTTGACCAGAACTTCGAGCATTGGGCATGCACTGAACAAAACCTGCAGAAAACAAAAACAACAACTAAAAGTAAAGTACGAGAATCTTTGACCAAAGGGTCTAGTAATTATCACAAACTTAGTAGACAACTGTATTCCCCGGAAATGGCGCCAAAATTTGATAACGCTCAAACTACAGCTCTCGTAAGAGTGTAAGCGGTCGTTGTCAAATATAGAACCCAACTGGGTTGGGTGTCGAATCCCACAGAGAATACTTGGTCACTAAGTAAGCAACGATTATTAAACTTTTGGTGAAAGTTTCGTAAAAAAGGGGGATTTTGTAGCGTTCAATAATGTAACAAAATAACAAAGTAAAAATTGAAAATAGCAAAGTAAAAAGAAACAATGCTTAGTTGGTTTTGATAAATGAGAATTAAGAGATGGGGTTATGTCCACCTTATGAGTTATACGTATCTATTGTCTATGAGTTATGCAGAATTCAGACATGCATGTGCTTATAGAGAATTGTATTCTATGGTAAATCCAGGCGTCTTTCGACCATCAAGGATTATTTCACTTTAACTCTTTCGAGCTTAAAGCGTATCTAACGGTACAAATTCTCCAAGAGGTTAATCGAGTTACGGCACTAACTTTTTAACAGGGGTTGGTGCCCTATTACCTTGACATTATCTCTTTTCCAGACATATAACTTTTCTTTCGAACAAGTTAATGCTATACTGGCGTATTCTATATGTTTGCAACCATAAGAATTTATATTAAGATGAAGAGAGTAATGATATAAGTAGCATACGTGTCAAGAATTCACAAACTCATAGCAATAGATAGTATCTCATAAGGCTTCCATAACCCCAACAGAGAAGTTTAGCTACTCATGAGTGCAACGGAAATTACAATAGACATTATACTCACACCAAAATAAAGATCTTGCGTGAAGTATGTTTGGTAGCACTTGTGGCATGAATTCCTTGCAAAATATCTTTTCTCTTGTCGTGAAAATTAAAAATAGAATAGATGAATAATAATGTCAACAACAAATTTATGAAGAAAAAGGGAAAGGATCGAATAGGGATGAGGGTGGTGGAGAATTGTTTTGATGGATGGATGGATGGTGGATGGATGGGAATAATCAAAATCTCCAGCAGAATAGGGTATTTATAACACCCATATCCTATTCCTACTAGGCTATTGCATACTTCTCCTAATCCTAACAAATTACTGCATCATTATCCTAATCCTAATAGGTTACTGCTGATCCCCAAAGTCTTGAGAAATGCTATTTTTGCCCAGGATAGGTTTCCCATGCATCACTTTTAGTCCTAGGCGTCCAAGATCTGCTCTTCTTCTTTCGTGAAGCTTCCTTTAGCGTCAAGTTATCCATAAAATGCTGAAATCTTCATCATTTATACCTGAAAACTTGCTAATCATGTTTGTTAGCTCGCTTACAGGAAAAAGGACTAAAAGTGCATGAATTATATATTTTGTCCTCAAAACTTAGCTGAAATATGGGTAAATTAAGGCGCTTTAGGCGTGTAAATACGCCTAACATCAGTTGTCTAGGCATGTTACTTCTATTTTTCCTATCGAGTATGAAAGGGTTTTTTGCTTTGTTAAAATATTGAGGCTTCCCAGGAGATGGAGAGATGCATCATAAGGCCCAAGGGGGACGAGATAAGAAACTTATGTATCAGGGCAGTTTTAGTAAGAGCCATAGTAGTTCCCAGTTTAGAGGTATTAGTTCTCAAGGTAGATATCCCTCAGGTCAATCATACTAGACTCAAAGTTAGCCTAGTAGACACATTCAGGTAGTACTTTAGATTACTAATAGAGGTCAATCTTGTGTTAGCGATCTCTCAATTTAGAGTAGTGGTCAGTTTTTGAGAGGTTTGTCTTTAGGTTATTCTTGTCGTGGAAGTTACTTTGGGTCAGCCAAATTGCCTAGTTCTAGTGCAGCTCATGGAACATATTATAGTTATAGAGGTTATGGTTATTACTTACGTGATTGTCTTAGTTGTGGGGTGATTATTACTGTAACTCAAAGTGTACCCCTATTAGGACAATTCATCCCTCAGCTAATGGTGGTATGCATGGTCGCAAGGGTGGTCCCTAAGGTGCTTGAGGTGGTTCTTAAGAAGGTAAGACAGGTGATCTATTAGGAGCCTAGCCTGGTAGAGAGCATGGTCAGTTGTACGCAGTACCGGCTAGGCCTGAGGCTGAGTCTTTGAATGTTGTTGTCACAGGTTTGATTTTGTTGTACAAATATTTCATCGTTGCTTTATTTGATCTGGGATCCACTCATTCATATGTTTACATATTATGATCCACGGTTATAGTTATATTAGGATTTATTATATGTGCCATTATATGTATCTACTTCTGTGGGTGACTCTTTAGTAGTGGATCATATTTTCAAATCATGTGTTATGACTATTACAGAGGTTGATACTCATGCTGATCTTATTATTCTAGACATGGTGGATTTTGATGTGATTCTAGGCATGGAGTGGTTATCCTACTATCATTCGGTCATGGATTATTTTTCCAAGATCATTAGCTTAGCTATGCCCAGGATAACCCCCAATCATATGGCAGGGAGATATTATCCATGAGCCGATGGGGATTATTACTTATGTTCACGCTAGGAGGCTTATTCTAAAGGGATTGTAAGTCTTATCTCGCTTATATTCATGATCTAAGTACAGAGAGTCCATCGATTGTCTCTATTCTTATAGTCTGTGAGTTTCTTAATGTTTTCCCTATTGGTGACGGTGAAGATCCATTATTCTATGCCTCACATTGATGATTTATTTGACCAACTTAAGGGTGCAACAGTGTTTTCAAAGATTGATTTAAGGTGTGGTTACTATTAGTTAAAAATTCAAGATGAGGATATCCCAAAACAAGCTTTAGGACTAATTATGGTCATTACAAGTTTGTGGTGATGTTTGTTGGGTTGACTAATGCCCCAAACGAATTCATAGATTTGATGAATTAAGTTTAGACCTTATTTAAATTCCTTTGTGATTGTGTTCATTATCGACATCCTTATGTATTCGATGAGCATAGAGGAGCATGCACAATATTTGAGTATTGTTCTCCAGACTTTAAGATATCACATGCTATTTTCAAAGTTCTGTAAGGATAGGATTATTGTAGACCTGACAAAGATTAAGACTATTCATGATTAGGCCATACCTATATCTCTAACAGAGGTTCGTAACTTTAATGGCTTGGATCATCTTTATAGATGATTCATTGAGGGTTTTTCTACTATTTCAACACCTATGACCAGATTAACTCGTTAGGAGGTTTCTTTTTAATGGTTCAAAAGAGTGTAACTCGAGCTTTGTAAGCTTAAAGAGTTCCTTACATTGGCTCCTATTTTGTCTCTTCCTATTGAGGGTGAGGGATGCACTAGGTATTGTGATGCTTCCAGTGTTGTTTTAGGTTATGTATCAATTCAGCATAGTCATGTTATTTCTTATTTTTTGAGGAATCTTAAGGTGCATAAGGGAAACTATCCCACTTATGATTTGGAGTTAGCAGTGGTAGTTTTCATGCTTAAGATTTAGACGCATTATCTTTATTGTGTGCGATGTGTGATTTTCACAAATCATCGTAGTCTTTATCATCTTATGACCCAGTTAAAGCTTAATGCTAGGTAGAGTTGATAGATAAAGTTGATTAAAGTTTATGATATCTCAATCTGGTATCCTTTGGGCAAGGCAAATATGGTAATAAATGCATTAAGGAAGATAGTGAGTATGGATAGCTTGGCTTATATTTCATTTTCTTAGAGTCCACTGGCATGAGATATTTAGTTCTTAGCTAACTTAAAAGTTAGGCTTGATATTTCAAACCCTAGGAGGATTTTTGCTAGTGTTGAGGTTATGTCCTCATTCTTTGAGAAGTTTAAAGATCGTTAGTTTTAGGAAAATTGACTTTACATCATATGTGATAGGTGTTAAGTGGTGAGTCCAAGAGGGATACCATAGATTTTGAGGGTATCTTGAGGTTTGGTAGTCGTATTTGCATTTTGAGGATTGATGATTTCATTCAGTTGATCTTGCACAAGGCACATAGTTCTAGATATTCAATTCATTCGGATACAACTAAGATATATAGATATTTAAGGCAACATTATTAGTGGAGTGTCATGAAGAGAGATGTGGAAAACTTTGTAGTTCATTATCTATGCTGTCAGTATGTAAAGACCGAGCATCAATGACCTGGTGGAATAATTCAAAGGTTGTCCATTCATGGGTGGTAACAGGAATAGATTACTATGGACTCTGTTACTGATTTTCCTCAAACCTCCTATGGTTTTGACGGTATTTGGTTCATTATGGATCGATTGGCCTAGAAGACACATTTCATTCCTATTCAGATGACCTTTAGTACTGAGAGGTTAGTCGCATCTATGTGCATGAGATAGTCTGTTTGCATCGTGTTCCTATATCTATCATTTCAGACCAGGGGTCCATGTTTACTTTTAGATTTTAAACATCTTTTCAGGAGGAGTTAGGTAGTCTAGTGGATCTTAGTACAACCTTCTATTCTCAGACTAATTACTAATCTGGACAGATTATTCAAGTTCTTGAGGATATGATCTGATCCTGTGTTATGGATTTTAAAGGGTAGTGGGGTCACTTTTAACCTTGGCAGGGTTCACATCTAATAATAATTATCATTTTAGTATTGAGATGGTGCCTTTTGAGGCTTTCTATGGCAGAAAATATCATTCCTCTCTTGGATAGTTTGAGACTTTCGAGATTAGACCCTGTGGTACTGACTTGCTTTAGGAGTAGTTTGATAGAGTCAGGGTAATTCAGGATAGGTTGAGAGCAGTTTAGATTAGGTTGAAGGTTTATGTATACCATAGACTTTGTGCCTTGAGATTTGGAGTTGGTGAACAGGTATTTCTCTGTGTGTATCACTAATGAATGGTGTGATGAGGTTCGGGAGGAAGGGAAAGGTCGACCCCAAATACATTGGACCTTTCAAGATTCTTTGTACAATTAGTGAGGTGGGTTATAAGTTTACCTTACATTAAGATTTTGATATTGTCCATTCGATTTTCCAGGTTTCCATGTTCCAACGATATATTCCATATTCGTCTCATGTGCTTAGATGGGATTTAGTTCAGTTGAATAAGTGATTGACCTTCATGGAAGAGCCTGTTCTTATTTGGATAGTGATCTTTGATGGTTGCACACTAAGGAGATTCTTTTAGTTAATGTTCAATAGAGGCACCATCCATAGAGGAGGCTATATAGGATATTGAGAGTGAGATGTAGTTCTAGTATCCTCACATGTTCAAGACATTAGGTACATCCTAATCCTTTACTTTCACGGATGAAAGTTCATTTAGTAGTGGATATTATAATGACCCTTTAGGTCATTTTCCATGTTTCCGCTTATATTCATTGTTAGAGCTTTCTTATAGCTTCCCTAGATTATTTATGACTTGCTGGGACTGACAGTTTAGTTATCGGGCTATTCATTTGTTTTTTAGAGCCAATTCTGTATTTGAAGTCTTCGTTTAGGTCCAGATGGCCACTAGATAAAAATATCAGTCAAACGACCTCATATAATAATTTTGACTGTTCCAACAACTCTGAAATATCGATTTTACTCTAGGTGGACTCTTAGTTTAGGTCTCGAGGAACCTGGGCTCATTTTAACCTATTAGTCGGAAAGTTAAGAAAATGCAATAGGGGTGTGGGACCCATTTTAAATTTAAACAACCTTGAATGAAAATTTGAACCGGGCCATTGAGTCTGAAACATCCAATTTCATAGGGTAGTATAGTCCGTTAGCATATACAGGATTCTTGATATATCCTGAGGGGTTGGTGGAAACTTGAAAATACCAAGTCTCAACTGTGTTGGTTCACTCTTTAACAGCGAGCCATGGGTTACGATCGCAATACCTTTGGTATGGCACCATACACTGCTAACACGGTGCATTATGTCATGAAAGCGACTTACCTGACAGCCATAATATATCACGATCCCGACAGTTGGGTCGCAATAGCGACTCCCAACCACCTAGGAAAGGTATAAAAGTTCCCCTTTTCAACTTGTTTTTCCCATTCTACGTCCATTCTCATGATACTAAATCCCTAAATTTTTAGGAAAGTTTAGGATTAACTTTTGTGGGTGATTTGGGAGCTTAGGTACTGATTGTTTATGTGGTTTTCTTTTGAATTTGTGGTAATAATTCTTCTTTTCCATGGTTGATTTTCCCTTTTCGTCCATATAAGCCCTAGAGCTTGGTGTCTTGATTTTAGCACCAATGTACACAGATTTCACCTATTTTCGAGGGTAATTTCTCCTTGATCATAAAGGAATGTTGGGATAGCTTTGGAAATTTGAATATTTGTATGTGTCCCACATGGGATTTCCTAGTAATTTTGGACCCGAGGACCAATTGTGGAATATGGGTATCATTTTTATCCTCTTAATAAGTAAATTGTGATTTTGATAGCATGCCATCTTACGGAAGCTTCTTGGAAAGGAAAGTTGGTGATTTAGTTGATTCTACAAGCTTTCTTTGCTATCCAGGTAGGCTAGGTTTCACCCTTCTTACAGATTGTTCTAGTTCATAGTATGTTTTCTGATATTGTGATAGATTTGGGATGCGTTCTTGGTGTTGGTATAATGAATTGCAAAACTTGTGCTAGTTAGACCATATTAAGTTATCCAAAAATCATAATTTAGGCATAATTGGCTTAGTTGCTTCTGTTTTAGGTAAAACCTTTATCTTAGGGATGGTCGTGGCTTAGTAAGCATCTAAAAGTTGATTTATATACCTTATCCTAGTTCGGGATATAATTTCCCTTGTAATGGATTTTAGGGATTTAGAAGTGGGCCCTTTTGACCCCACCTAAGGCCAAGATTTTTGTTAGGTATTGAAACCTTTTTTTTTGCTTGGAAAACACCTTGAAAATGCTTCTTGAGGTAATATGGAGAAACTATGGCATCTAATGGTTATGATGTGTTGCATTGAGAGTTGATTTTATTGATTATGTTAGTGATTATTCTATAGATTATGCTCGAAATCATGTTATTGATTTGCTAGTGATTATGCTATTGATTGGGCTAGTGATTATATCATTGATTATGCTAGCGACTATGCTATTGATTATGCTTATGAATATGCTATTGATTATTCTAGTGAATATACTGTTAGTTATGATAATGATGATATAATTACCAGTTCTAGTGAGAACCCTCATATAACAGTAACTCTAGTGAGAATGGTGGGAACCCTCATATAATAGGTTAAGCCACCTCATTTACCCTCATATAATAGGCTATGATGTCTCAACCTACGTTGGCTACGTAGATCTCAAATGCAAGGATTGCTTCTAAGAATCATACCCTCATATAATAGGTGAGTTCCCATCCTTGGGTTCACTCGGTGCTAATTCTTACTCCCATCTAAATAGACACTGATCATGGATTATTGAAATGAACTGGACTGAATTTACTGAGTTCCGTTGACTGATGAAATAGTACTGAGATTACTGAATTTCAGAGATTTCCTGAGTTACATGACAGACTGAGTTCTATGGATCATGGATTGACTGAGGGCATCGTAAAAACATGACACTAAATCTTGGCACATAACTATATTTTTTGGGTACAAGTGTCCCTAGGACTCGATAGAAGAAAACTCACAAGGCATGACATTATTGGATACATGACGAACATCCACAATCCATAATACAATTGTTGGAGATATTTCATGGCCATATGATTATCATAGCTTTGTACGTGAATAAGATAGCATGTATACATAGCATGATTTCATAAGGCTAACTCATGAGCAATCCAACAAAAAAATTTCAATACATAAGAATAACATGGAAGTCATTTTGGATCACAATTTAGCTATAGTGCATAATTGCTATCTTCCTAGGCATTTTATCAAACACCTTGCATGCACCCTTAGAGCATAGGCCTAATCATTATACATAACTTAATTTATGGATTTCACTCACTTGCTAATGTAGTTTCATGAAAAAGACATAAATAATTCTAACTTGGGAATCATATAACAATATAAACATAGTCACAACCAACCCATATCATAAATATCATGATTCATAATTTAAAATAGAGTTTTTGAACTTTATGGATGAAAGGAATCCATAAATCAACACAACTCATACCTTAGTTCTTGGTTTAGCGAAGATTCACAGAGAGACTTTCCTGAAATTGAATCCCCAATTGAAACCCTAGCTTGTTCTTAAGAAAAAGTTGAGAGAAACTAGTTTATTTTTTATTCCAAGTAGCTGAATCTCATGTTAAAGGGCTTAAATAGGTGTGGAAAATTGACCTTTTTAACCCCAAATGCATCTTTTAAATTGGTTAAAATTTCCTGACCTGGATCGCTGGCGTGATGCACCGTTATCATGCCATGTCACTGGAATTGGACAACTAGGAAATTGGGGGATGGTATGACGCGGAGCCATTACGTTGCCACTTCATTTGTGGACCCCTAATGGAATTCGACAAATGCCATTTTCTCTTGTGGCGCGGTGCGTCACTGCCCTAATATTGCACTGTTTTACGACAGGAACAGGAAATAATCATAATTTTTTACCCGGCTATTGAATTTAGGCAAATATTATATCGATGGAAAACTTATTGAATTTTCCACTTGACAAAAAGTGAAAATATGAAAAATTCCATGTGTACAAAAGTGGATTCATCTTCTAAAGTAAGTTTCTAACATTTTTAGGACGATTTCAATCCAGGTATAAATACGGGGTATTACAGAGGCATGACATCGATGGATTCTAGTAGCATCATGGAAAATGGTAATTGATGGTTTTTCGGTTTATGATTTACTTGATTTTACCATCTAGGCATATAGGGACCTATATTGCGTTATTTACTTTCCATACTTATTGGCTTATGGGGGCCAATTTTATAGTTATAGTTGCATGTGTTTTATGTTATCATTCTGGTTTATTTGATTACTTGTGTACACCGATATTAGATTTGTTCAGGTTTTCCTTTTTTCCTTGAAATTGTAAGGTTATCTTGTATTTTATCTTATTTATATCCTGATTTAGCTTAGTCAGCCAATGATGTCTACTGAGTGCCCATGGTTTTGGTACTAATACTATGCTTTTCTATCTTTTTGGTTGGTGCAGATCCGAGTACTAGCTGGTGTTGTTTATTCAACGATTATATTATGGATGATTCGAAGATAGGGTGAGCTCTTGGAGTCGGAGTCACCCCATTTCCTTCTATCTTACTTATGTCTAGTCTTTTGTTTTGTGAAAGATTTTATTAGTTACTTAGAACTCGGGTTTTATTTATAGTATCTCTTTTACTGGCTCTACCAGGTCGTGGGATGGCTATCTGTATTGTTGATTATCTCGTCTAATTCTATTTCTTTTCTTATTTATAAGTTGGTATTGTCTATTTTCACTCTTTTTTGAAAATTTCCCATCAAGTTAACCTATTTCAAAAAGCATCATGCTACAGTTTGGCTTACCTATTGGAGAGATTTGGTAGGTGCCATCATGATTCATAAATTAGATCATGAAAGTATCCTTCTATTATAGTGGCCGTGATGATTACTATAGTATAACCAACCATCAAACATAGATTCAACAATGCCACCTATTTAATTCACCGTTATTCTAGTTTCTTAAAACCAAACCAATCCTACTTCAATATTGGTGCAAAAGAGCTTAACCTTCTACTTATTATGGCCAGTAAGACCTCTAATGTTCCAAAGTAGAAGCTTAACCATGTCCACTTGCGAAATATTATTCTCCCTAGCACTAGCTTTAGTGATTTGTTCTTACAATTGAGTACTACTTTCTCCACTTCCCGAAAAGAATTTGATATCTTTAAGACTGCTTCTACCATATAGTTGCAACTATAACTTTGTTGATATTCCTACCATTTTATTTCTATCCCCCTCTTGTGGTTGGGTGAAATTTTTGACTTCTTGTATGTTATTCTTCCTACATACCTCAACAACATGCCCATACTTCTTTCATATGTCATAAATTGTTGCCTTCCAGTCATAATTGACTTTCTTTTGAATCAGTTATCCTTTTTCCTCCTAAACAATATCATTTCAAATAGATGCTTACAAATTAGAACTTCAACATGAAAATTTTGCAAAAACTCAGTCCAATTTTCTACTTAGTGTTCTTGTCCACCATTAGTGGCTTGAAAATAAGACTTCCTATCTTGCTTAGACTTTTATCACTCTAGTGCTTGCATTCTAATCTATGTAACTTAATTCAAATTTAACTAAAAATATCTCATTCTTTGAGAAATCCATTTTTTGAAGTTTATTATTTCATAATTAGAGGTATATTATACCTTGAAGTGCCTACTCTTTCCTCTCTAAAGTGTTAAACCAAACCAGTAGGACCCGCATTTTTCATTATTTTAGCCTTACTAATTCTCAGTTTCCCCGCTTAATCTGCACAAAACATTTAGTTCATTAAAAATGGATGTTCTTCCAATATATAACATATCACAACATTCTTCTAGTATTCCACCTCAAAGCTTATATCCTCTTCCGTAATTTCGAAGATAGGTACCTCCACAATTATAGTTGGTTGCATTTATCTAGTTTATAACCAACATTATTTACTTTATTAATATGAATTTTACCCTAGACTATCACCCACTTGGCCTCTAAGAGAGCTCCCATTCACGTTTTCCCCCTCGTTCACTCGTGATTGAGGTGATACAGTAAATCCACCCATTCCCAAACATTTTACTTCACCTAATTTGATTTTTATTTCATTTTTTTCCTCCTATGTTCTTCCTCACATGTACTTGCTTTCAAAATGATATTACTTAAATTTCCATAAAATTTTGACCTAGGTGGTCCAGTTAGATTAGACTTTCCCTCTAAAAGGTGATCGTCTTATCCTTTATAGGTAATTCCATAATTACCAAACTCAATTTCCCTATTTCATTTATCAATATTTCTTTTTCACTAGAAAGTGTTACATTTTGTTGTGACTTTGGGACACCTAGTACAATTTCCCTAATTCCTCTGTAACACCCCAAATTTTTGGGCTAGAGTTCAAACCGTTGTTCCTATGTGTATAAACTTGAAACTAATGATTCCTATGGAAATATATGTGTAATGATCATTACCTATTGTTTAAAGTGCTTTCAATGTGAAGAATATTCATGGAAAACACTTGGAGCGAAGTTGAGTTAAGAACTTTTATTATCGACCATATTTTGGTATTTGATCCTACAAGGATAAATATTTAATTTATATAACTTCTAGAATATAGGAACTTTTTGAGCTCAAGTCACACTAAATTAAAAAAAGTTGATTCCTCTTTCCAACGCCACTGATTTTGCCTTAATTTGATACCCAAGCGAAAAGTTATTAGCATTTTCATGAGGAAACACTGAGGGCGGGTGATAAGGGCATAGCATCCTCTCTGTTCTTTGTTATTTTGATGTGGTGCCCCCTTATTTTGAGGGATTCTAAAACCCGCATTTCTCTTTAGTTTTTTGAGACTTGTGTTACCTTTATAGACTTATATACGTGTGATATACCATTATTAATTGTTAGTTTGGGACTTGAGGAGATTAAATATATTTAATGATTATGTTAGTTGGACATTGAAAGACTGATATTAATTTCAGGTATTGATTAATGATATAGATTATATATATGATAATTGATATGACTTTCAAATTATATTAAAGACATTATTTATAGATATGACTAATTGATAACGCTCAAACTACACTCAAGAATGGGTGTAAGTGATCGTCGTCAATATAAAACCCAACTAGGTTGGGGTTGAATCCTACAGGGAATATGGTGTTAACTCAAGTCGTTTCTGATTTAATTCACTGATAGTTTAACATTTCCTGAAATGGGGGTTTAAGTTTCACAAATGGTTGTTTGTCAGTTTAATTTCGATATTTGTAACCAAGATTGTAAGAAATAACAAGAATTATGTTCACTAGGGCTTATGGTACATAACAGATACAAGATGTGACTCAAGATTCTCATGGTGGTTAGGATAATAATCTATCTTTATCGATGATATGCTCAAATATCTCTCGACCTATTTAAGCATATAATTTCCTAATCCTCTTGGACTTAGGGAATTTTTGTTCAATCTCCAGATTTTACCTAAGGTTAACCAACCTTGTTAGCACGCTGATTATTAAACGAAGTATTTTCAAGTCCACGTTGATAATTTACTTCCTACTGTATATGATTTCTTTCTCAAGCAAATCAAAGTAGGTGTGTCTACTATTTTCAATCAATAGACGTTAATTAGAATCTAAGAATTATCAAGAAATCCTAACACCTATTAAATCTTGAGTGTTTAGCACATCGTCAAGACCTAAACCTAGATCCCATAATTCAGGTTAATGGAGTTTAGCTTCTCATGATGCAAGGAACAAATACATGAATTGAAATCATAAGTGAGAAAATTAACTTACAATGAGGATGAAAATCAAGAAGTATAACTTGAATTGAACCATGGTACAAAACTCCTAAAATATTTTAGCTAGCGAGAGAGAAATATCGTATGTTTTTCGAATAAAGATGAGTCCAAAAAAATATTCCTTTTGGAAACCCTAAAACAAGGCTTTAAATAGTTTAACTTAATTAAGGAAATAAAATTAAAGTTATAGATTTTCCTCAGAATAGATGACGACGTCCGTGATGGCTTATCATGAGTATGACAACTTAGCACGGATGTCGTCAGCTTCTTTAAACATTTGGCTTTCGCTGCCTAAAGATGACGACGATGATGATGCCTTATCACTAGCCTGACGACATGTCATGTATGTTGTCAAAAAACTGTCATCAACTTCTATCTTCTATTTAAGGCTGATGACGCTCCTGACGCCTTATCACCAGCCTGACGACGTGTCATGGTTGTTGTCACAAAACTATCTTCAACTTCCATCTTTTGTTTAAGGCTGACGAAGGCCTTGATAGCTTATCACCAGGCTAACAACTTATCATGAATGTCGTCAGCCACACTTATCCTTTATTTTGCTTCACTTTTCACCCTTTTTGCTTCCATTATTTTTTGTTCTCCTACATCTCAACTTTTATTGCAAAAATCTAAGTAAACTAATCAAAAACAACTAAAGTTGCTCAAGACCTTACAATTATTTAGAGTTAAAAGCCTCAAATGTGTTAGCATAGGCTAACACATCAACACCCTCAACTTAAACAATTGCTTGTCCTCAAGCAACCATAACATAACTAAGAGAATACAAAGTACAATTTGGTAGCTAGCTACTCATACTAGTTCACATTCAATATCCCCAAGGTCAGTCAATTTTAAAGCTCACTGTTCATGTTTTGGAAAACAACCATGCAACTCACAAGAATGAAGATACAACAAAAATTCAGCAATAACAACCATGCAATACCAAGATCACACTTATCTAAACAAGTCTGTGACCAGCAACATACACAGTGTTCCCTCACAATAAAGAAATCCCTTTTTTACTCATATCAGAATTCAAATACATAAATAGAGGGATAAAATAAGACTCACTCTCAGAATAAAGTTCCAAACACTGTATCTCAAATTCCATAGGCTTTCCCTTATAGTTAGTACCCAAGTTTTCAGACAGGGCAGTTACTATCACTGTAGAGATTTTCTTAAGCTTGTAATATAGGCCAGGGGTTGGTATGATATTCATGGATATTATAGAGTGACTATACCTCCTTGACACTACACTAAACTCTCGAGGTTTCAACTCTCAACCTTCTTTTCTTCCTCTCTTTTATTGATCACACATGCTCAAGATGGATGCGGTCTTTTCAATTATCACATTATATTTTTATCATCTTTTACATAAATTTCTCATTTATTATTCCATTTTCACCGTACCTAACTTTTTATTCTTTTTTTTATTCTTCCTCTCTTCATACTCATTTTTTATCACGCACCCCTATGATAGCCACCCTTAACTTAGGCTGTTTTCCTAAGTCAAGGTGCACGGTGTCCAAGGAGGACAAGGGCCAAAACAGGTTCATTGTGATATAAATAGTAAGGTGATAGGTATCGTAGAAAGAAATAGGCTAATTAGGCTCTAACAAGGATCAAAGGATATTATTCACATTGGGAAGGTCATTTAGGCTAAAATTTGATTAATCATCAAAAACGGGCTATGATCCTTTCCTAACTCCTATCCTATGACCTTGGTAAGACTAATCGGGCAATTTCTAGATTGAACACACAATGGGAACTGAGTAAGATCTTACACACACATGGAACACAAGTATCTGTCATATCACTACTTATCTGGTTCATGTACTTGTTTAACAAAGATTATTCAGTTGCCAGATTAATGCCACAAAAAGATACACAGTGGTAAAAAATGGATGCTATTTACACAGTAGAGAATATATCAGACCACTGGAGAGGTTCTCCAAAATCACAAAACAAGATAACTACCTTAAGTACTTGTATTACTCTTAATTATCTACAAAATATGCTACAACAACAACCTACCCTACACCCTCAACTTAAAATAAAAGAAAATTCTCTAAGGGTTAGGGTATACTTAAAGGTAATCAAGCACATGGATCCTGGGTCTCCAACCTTGCTGCTATATTATCTGTTATCTTCTCTCCATCGGGAGCATCTGAATTTGCAGTAGCTTGAGCCCTACTAGATGAGGCACCTGCAGCCCTAGCTTGAATGGCTGCCTCCCATTTCCCATTATCAACTACGGACTCAATTTCTTCCCTTTTTAGCTCCTTCTTCTCCTTCTTCTTTATTGCCCTCTTCTCAGCTTTTTAATCTTCATCACTGTCGAGCCTATCTCTCTTTTCCTTACCTTTCTTCTCACTTTTATTTTTCTTTTTCTTTGATGAGTCTCCAGTGTGGTCAAGCATTGGAATTTCTTCCTCAGATTTATGCATAGCTTGGCCTGTTAGCATCATAAATTGGTGTTGCTGTAACTCCCTGACATCTACCTTTACCTTTTCCAATGCCGCTCTAAATCTAGTAAGATCATCCCCCTAATATTTTTTTGGCTCGCGCATCCAATAGGTTCTCCAAATCTGCAACCCGCTTAGGAAAATTCACAAAAGGCTCAAGGGCAACCTTAATTCTCTTGACCACTGCAACAGAAAACTGTTGGGCAAAAGCATTTAGTTGTGGCTCACAAAACACTTGGTTTTTTAGCCATTTTTCGAATATCAATCGAATGAAATGCAAAAACTGCTGCTGCTATAGGAACTGAAGGGCTGGCTTCAGTCTCAGGTATTGATCCTGTATATGCTGATGATTTTTGCTGCACAGCCTCAAAATCTGTTACTTCAACATGAGGTGCTTCTCTGGAATTTGTAACTTGAGGGTCTGTTGCTACCTCTGCAACTCTATTAAGTCTTAATCCTGGCTGATTTTCATCAAATAGTATGGGGTTGTGAGTCTTTTGGGTAGGAATGTCATCATCACCCCCAGCAATCTTTGGCATATTAGAAACTCAACACAACTTTGTGATAAGACAAGGGAAAAGGTAAGTAGTATTAGTTCTCGATATTCTAATCTTTATCTCATCAGCAATGATTTCCCCAAAGTATAAGAGAAGGTTCTGCACCATGATCACCACTAGAATAGCTCAGTCATCACCCATAGTATTGTCTTCATCAGTGGGTATTAGCTAGACACGCACTATACCCAACTAAAACTTTACCTCTTTTGTCAAAGAGGACTTGTAGATTCTTTCATTTGGGTTTTTTACCCATGCTGGATATCCTTCAACTATGATGTTGGCCAACCATAGATGTTGTTTCTCCCTTTTCCTAATCTGAGCATAGACTGATGGTGCGGTGGCCAGAGGAGTGAAGTTGGGACTATGCAAGAAGCTTTTAATGGTTCTAATTGAGACATTAACCCTTATGCCCCTCACCTGCACTCTATTTAATATGGGCCAGTCTGCTACTCTTTTACCTGGCCTACATATGTTTTCCAGCTAAGCCTGGTAGTTTACGTAGAACTCCCGAACCGGTGCAGGGTAAAATGAACCTCTTCCTTTTGTGGTCTGATGATAGGCGTATTTACACGCCTAAAGTGCTATAATTTACCCATATTTTAAGCTAAGTTTGAGGACAAAATACATAATTCATGCACTTTTAGTCCTTTTTCCTGTAAGTGAGCTAACAAACGTGATTAGCAAGTTTTCAGGTATAAATGACGAAGATTTCAGCATTTTATGGATAACTTGACGCCAAAGGAAGCTTCACGAAAGAAGGAAAGCAGAGCTTGGACGCCTAGGGACTAAAAGTGACGCATGGAAAACCTGTCCCAGGCAAAAACAGCATTTCCAAAGACTTTGGGGATCAACAGTAACTTAGTAGGATTAGGATAATGATACAGTAACTTATTAGGATTAGGATAAGTACGCAGTAGCCTAGTAGGAATAGGATATGGGTATTATAAATACCCTATTTTGCTAAAGTTTTTGATACTTCATACTTCTTAAATCAATTACTTTTATTATTCATTCAACACTTTCAATTCATTCTCTTTCAATTAATTCTTATTACTTTCTCTTCATTGACTTCTAAATTTTCACAACAAGAGAAACGCTACTTGCAAGGAATTTATGCCACAAGCACTACCAAAGCATACTTCACGTTAGACTCTTATTTTGGTATGATAATAATGTCTATTGTAATTTCCGTTGAACTCATGAGTAGCTAAACTTCTCTGTTGGGGTTATGGAAGCCTTATGAGACACTATCTATTGCTATGAGTTTGTGAATTCTTGACACGTATGCTGCTTATATCATTATTCTCTTCATCGTAATCTAAATTCATGTGGTTCCAAACATATAGAATACGCCAATATAGCATTAACTTGTTCGAAAGAAAATTTACATGTCTGGAAAAGAGATAATGTCAAGGTAATAGGGCACCAACCCCTGTTAAAAAGTTTGTGCCGTAACTGGATTAACCTCTTGGAGAATCTGTACCATTAGATACGCTTTAAGCTCAAAATAGTTAAAGTGAAATAATCCTTGATGGTCGAAAGACGCCTGGATTTACCATAGAATATGATTCTCTAAAAGTGCATGCATGTCTGAATTCCGCATAACTCATAGTCAATAGATACGTACAACTCAATTCTCATTGAGAGTTGGGGTTATGTCCACCTTATGAGTTATACATCTCTATTGGCTATGACTTATGCGGAATTCAGACATGCATGTGCTTATAGAGAATTGTATTCTATGGTAAATCCAGGCGTCTTTCGACCATCAAGGATTATTTCACTTTAACTCTTTCGACCATAAAGCGTATCTAACTGTACAAATTCTCCAAGAGGTTAATCTAGTTACGGCACTAACTTTTTAATAGAGGTTGGTACCCTATTACCTTGACATTATCTCTTTTCCAGACATATAAGTTTTCTTTTGAACAAGTTAATGCTATAGTGGCGTATTCTATCCGTTTGCAACCACAAGAATTTGCATTAAGATGAACAGAATAATGATATAAGCAGCATACATGTCAAGAATTTACAAACTCATAGCAATAGATAGTAGCTCATAAGGCTTCCATAACCCCAACAGAGAAGTTTAGTTATTCATGAGTGCAATGAAAATCACAATAGACATTATCATTATACCAAAATAAAGATCTCACGTGTAGTATATGTTAGTAGGGCTTGTGGCGTGATTTTCTTTCAAAGTAGTATTTCTCTTGTTATGAAAATTTAAAATCGAATAGTAATAAGAATTAATTGAAAGAGAATTGTTGTAGTTGTTGAATAATTGATGGAATAAGAATCATTAAAAAGCTCCAGCAAAATAGGGTATTTATAATACCCATATCCTATTCCTACTAAGCTACTGCATTACTTAACCTAATCCTACTAGGTTACTGCATCATTATCCTAATCCTAGTAAGTTACTGCTGATCCCCAAAGTCTTTAGAATTGTTGTTTTTGCCCGGGACAGGTTTTCCATGCGTCACTTTTAGTCCTTGGCGTCCAAGCTCTGGTTTCCTTCTTTCGTGAAGCTTCCTTTGGTGTCAAGTTATCCATAAAATGCTGAAATCTATATCATTTGTAACTGCAAACTTGCTAATCACATTTGTTAGCTCAGTCACAGGAAAAAGGAATAAAAGTGCATGAATTATATATTTTGTCCTCAAAACTTAGCTAAAATATGGGTACATTATAGCACTTTAGGCGTGTAAATACGCCTATCATCAACACCCCACACTTAAAGCTTTGTTCGTCCTCGAACAAAATATCATGTCCTTCTAAACATCCACTTAGGGTTTCACAGTAACAACACAAAATATTCATCAAGAAAGGCATGACACTTATTACAAAGAGTAGTTTTCTGATCACTACTAGAAACAATTCAACCTCTAATATAGACTCGTGATGATGGTTAATTCGTATTCAAAAGTTAAGGCATAGAGAATCATACAAAACCACCCAAAACTCATCAACCATATGTGTCTCACAAAATATAACCCATAATCACTCACAAGTATAGTATATATTTTGAACATGGGTATAAGATTATCCTTGCTCTCACTCTCACAAAGAATTCATATGTTGGGACTGATGACCATAGGCTTGCCCTTAGTGTAATGCTCCACTAAATATCAGAATGCTAAGCTTATGATCAAATAGGTCTTTACAGGTTGTAATGTAGGCTAAGGGATAGGTAGGACTATTTTGGCCAGAAACAGTGACTATGTTCCTAAGCGCTTTAATACATCACATTATGTCATTAACACTTTCTTTCAAACAACCTTTCTACTTTATTTAAATCTACCACCCCTTCTCACCTCTTTTGTTATTCAATTTTGAACAGAATTAACTTTTTATTTTCCTTTTCATTTTTCTTTTTTTTTCCATAACACACCTCCATGATAACCATTCTTTTTCATAACGAATTCACGTACCAATTCACTTTAAGGCACTACTCTCACCCAATTTCCTCTTATTTTGTCACATGACTTTACAATTTAAAAGCACTTAGGAATTGTGATCAAATTATGGTCTTGAAAAAAAATGGATTAGGCTTACATATGAGGTTGTCAAAGAAAAATAGGCTAACAGCTCAAAGGGGGTTATCTAGGATGATGTCCATGGGTAGATAAAATGAAGGTAAACAATCATAGGTTGCCAAAGAAATGCCTAAATCATCTCCTAAACTCACACTCTTTATTTCGCTTTACATACATACCAGGCAAGTTCTAGCATCAGCCACAAACATAGAATATACTATCATCTCACACACACAAGACACATGGTTGACTTTATTGGCAGCAGTATAGACTCTTGACCCAATGTATGAAGGAATTAAACCACACAATTATCACACAGTGAGTCACACTTAGAGCCTAAACATCTCAATAGTAATGATTTTATCACAGACTCTTGTCATAATACCATGCTGCCTATCAGAACAGTTTTATGCAAAGTTTGTAACAAAAAAAATTTCCTAAAAAAAATTAAAACAAACAAACATAAATAAGCAAAACACACATAAATAAGCAAATGCAGATAAAGAAGGTTAGCATGCAAATACCATCACCCCACACTTAGACGGGACACACTGTTCTCAGTGGAAAATAAATAAGAAGAACCTGGTTAGTCGGACTCCTCCTCTATGTCTGGGGTCATACCCCCTTCGTCGGAATCATCATCAGAGTTGTTGCCATCGGAGTTCTCCTCCACGTCGGAGTCTGACATTCGACGATCATCATCGGTTGGCACATCATCATCAAGAGGTTCCTCAAAGTACACACCTACTCCACATATTTGCCTTGCATGCTCATTCATTGGGTAGTCATAATCCAGCTGTTGGAGCTCTGCCGCAGTTGGAACACGACCTCCGCTCATCATGGTAAACTGAGTCATGCCATAAAGATGGCGAAAGAAACTCTCATCCCGAGCATGCCTTTCCGCTGTGGTAAGGTTGACGCCATGCGTGGTTTCAGCATCTTTAACCTTTGTGAGGTCATCCTTCTTTGGGTTGTGTGGAAGTTTATGATCAATCGGTTCCTCTTCGATGTCCTCCTTCCTCAATATTGTGGCCAACAGATTGCCAAAGCTGAAGTGGGACCTCTTGTGTAGCCTAGCCTTTTGCATTTTAGATCGAATAATTGCCCCAATGTTGATAGGAACATTTGTCATCAACGCATACACCAAGAACACTCTATCTCATGTAATCTTCGTGTACTGGGTCCCTGGAATCAGACAAGAGTTGACTATTCGCATCCATATCTGAGCTTCTCTATTCAAGGAAGCATATGGGAAGGTGTTGTGCCGACCGGTGTCCTTATGTATGCTCCATCATGCCATAGATCTTGTTCCGCACAATGTGTGTCTAATTTTCCTATATGGAGGTCTGTTATACAGCTCTTTGAGTGGTGCTGGATCAACAGATGGCAAACCTAGAAAGGAGTTGAAGAACTCTGCATTTAGTTGCAAGACTTGGCCCCGAATCTTTACTTCACTCCCTGTAGTTTTCGGTGACCAGTTGGCATAGAATTCACATGTTAAATCAAGATTTCACTCTCCCATATCTCAGAAGATGAAATCCAGATGTAACGCCATTATCTTAGCCAACATACGGGGTTCTTTCTTTGCTAGGCTTTCCTTGTGTATCAACTCCACATGAACATATTTTTTCTCTTTATTGTTCCTATACCACTCCTTTCCTTCCTTCTCGAGGACCCATTTAATTCCAAACATGCGGCGAGGTATTTGCAGCGAGGAGGATTCTCCTTGCTCTTTTCGTCCCCTTTTTTGGCCTTTTTGCGAAGTGGTAGCCTTTTCTTTCCCTTGTCTTGGTTTTGGTGCCATTGTATCTGAGATTAAAATAATAGTCATGTTAGATTCATCTCGGTGGATACAATCAATAAAAATGCAGTAGTGGCACCACCCCACACTTAGTTTGTTTGTACGAACTAGTGAAGTGAACAATGTCGATTACTCAGATTTCATCGATATACATTTAGGTGTTATGTTCCAACAATATAATCAGTGCAGTCATACTTTTCGTATCATCTTGACTATCCTTTCTCAATCCTAGATCATGTAATCTTGGTAGTGCTTTCATGCATCACTTTGAATACAACTACTACATAGATATGGTATCAAGTTATCACAACATCTTATGTTTGTAGTTAACCTTGATTTTCATCGCAATAAACAAGTCATTCAAGAAAGCTTTCAAGTTACAAGGTTATGCAATGTTCTATACTATGTCAATTATGCAAAAGTATGACAGTGTATCAAAATCAAATACAAGTTGGAAACAAGTCAAGAGGATCCTTACGTATTCTTTCACTCACTTAGTTTCACCACAACAAATCAACCATATTCAAATCATCAATACTACTTCAAGATTAAATAATTCATTATAGACGTAGTAGTGTAGTATTTACGGAATATAAAATAAGAACAAAGAGGTACTTACTTGGTTGATGGCCTAGGAAGATGTTCTTGCAAAGTAAAAGAGCAAAAGGAAAATTTTTGAGAGAATTTGGAGAGGTAGGCAGCGCTTTAGGGTGAATTGCAATGTGTTTTTGATTTAAGACTAAGGTTTTATTTATAGGACAAACTTGGGTCGGTTTTGACCCATTTGGAATCGGATTTGGAGACCAAAAGTGACCATAGACGGCTCCTAATGCTTTGCCTATGCTTGGCATAGGCGGTTCCTTTTGCAAAGCATTGTTGAGCATAGGCGGCGCCTATGCTATGGCATTGTTAGGCATAGGCAGCTCCTATGCCATGGCATATGAGATTCAGAGACAAAATGCTTTTGCATAGGCGGCGCCTATGCTATGGCATTGTTGAGCATAGGCGGCGCTTATGCTATGGCACTCTAGAATCCGAGAGCTTAGGCCATAGCATAGGCCTTGCCTTGTTCGTGGCCTAGATTTACATAGGCCGTGCCTTGTTCTTTGCCTATATTTTCATAAGAAATGCCTAACCCATAACCTTTTGCTTCTTCATTCTTAAATTACCACCTTCAACATGCAACACTTCCAAATCAAAATTTGAAACCAATCTCTTCCTTTACACCTCTTGCACCTACATTTACTCAAAAACAACAAAAACAATTAGAACGATGGGTTGACTCCCATCAAGTGCCTTAGCTTTGGTCTTGGCTCGACAAAATTCTAGGAAAACAAAAACAACAAAAAGAATTAAAAACGATGGGTTGCCTCCCATCAAGCACTTGATTTATTGTCGCGACACGACATAGCTATCTCGATTACTTAGGCTTCATCGAGATAGATGGTGGATCATTTTCGGAATGGATTCAGACGACAACGAAGCTTATTTGTAGGCATTCAATCTTCGTCGAGATGACCCTTGTGCATACATATCCCAGGCGGGATACCAATTATATCATCAATAGTCCAACCCGTAGCTCTCTTGTATCTCTTCAGAACAGAGATGAGAGCCTTTACATGCTGTTCACTTAAATTATCCGCCATACTCACAGGAAGTGTATCTCCACTTCCCAAGAACGCATACCTCAGATAATTGGGGAGCTCTTTCGATTCTAGCACTGGGGGCTCTTCAATGGATTTCTTCACTATTGGTGAGGGTCGATTCTTAAGATCAGGGTCCAGCTTCTTAGGGGCATGAGAATAGGACTTTATTTCTGTTAGAGCACAAACGGTTTCTTCATATTCTTCAACATCCTCATGCTCACAATTCGAAAACACCTCAGATAGTGACTCAACAGTAAGCTGCTTCTCTAAAGATAATTCTTTGTCATCCTTATAATTAACGTCAGCTACAGAGAACACATCCATATCTTCGGGCTGCTTCATTGCTTTGAATACATCAAAATGGACCACTTCGTTATTCAACCGGAATAAAAGCTTATTAGCTCTCATGTCAATAAGCACACTTCCAGTTGCGAGGAAAGGGCGTCCCAAGATTATGGGAACTTCAGAATCCACCTCGCAATCCAGAATAACAAAGTATGCAGGTAAGATGAAGGTGGAAACCTTCACCAACATATCATTTAAGATACCAACAGGTCATTTTATCGACCTATCTACCATCACGAGCAGCATATTTGTTGGTGTAGGGTTGCCCAACCCCAACTTTCTATAGACGGATAGTGGCATCAAATTGATACTTGCTACCAAATAGCACAATGCCTTAGCAAATTTCATAGATCCAACCGTGCAAGGAATAGTGAAAGCACCAGGGTCTGCCTTCTTCTGTACTAAGGACCTTGTGGCAATTGCACTGCAATGATGAATATTATCTACCGGCTCATAGCTTACTGCCCGTTTCTTTGTTAAAAGGTCCTTCATGAATTTAGCGTACCCAGGCATCTGTTCCAGCGCCTCAACCAATGAAACATTAATGGTCAGCTGTTTTAACATCGTCATGAATTTATTAAACCTTGTATCATCCGCTCTCTTCTTTAATCGTTGAGGAAAAGGTGGTGGTGGAAGGGGAATAGTTTTCTCCACGACTTTCTTTTCCTCTTTCTTTGGGTTGGTGATCTTTTCGGGCTGTGGACGTCGAGGACTGACGTCATGAACGTCTTCATCAGTTTCGATGGCGTCATCTCCTACGATATCTTCGTCCTCTTGCTTGCTTTGGGCTGAATTTTCCAGCACCTTACCACTTCTGGTAGTAACAGCCATGCATGTTCCATCGTTTCTTGGGTTTTGCACTGTGTCGCTCGCTAGGGTGCCAGCATTTCTTTGATTTAATGTGGCTGAAATTTGACTTAATTGTTGTTCCAGCTATCTTATTGAAGTGGAATATGAGTCAACCAATTGCTTCATTGATGCCAAGTCATTTATTACCTCAGCTACACCCGTGCTGGTTGCTTCCACTCCTTTCAACAGCTTAGCCATCATATCTTCCATTGACATATTTCTCGAACCAGATGCAGTGGCCTCTCGTCGTCTAGGAGGAATATACACGCCACTCCTATCAGTCTTGTTCTTCCAACTACCTTGATCCCGGTCCTTGTTTCCAGAATTATCATAATAGTTCCGAACTTGGTTTCCTTGGGCATTACCTCGAAAAACCCCCTGATTGTTCACGTAGTTGGCTTCTTCCTCAGAATCGGATTCCTCTCTTCCTTTTGACGCAACTGCTTTGACTTTTTTGGTCTTCCCTGATAGTAGATGCTTTGTAAGAAGATCCACTTGTGTTTTCATGTGCGCCAAATCTTGATCACGTTCTTCTTCTTTTCTCTTTTGTTCTGCAGTCATGCCTATAGAGAAAGTGGGGCTTGCTACCTCAGAATCTCTAGTATGCCATGCCCTACTTTGCTTCGTCATCCGGTCTAGCATATCACTTGCCTGAACAAAGGTGAGGTCCATAAATGATCCTCCAGTTGCATTATGTACCATAGGTTTAGTTACTGAATTCAAGGATCTATATAGTATCTCCATTAAGTGATCATTGCTCATGTGATGGTTTGGACACCTCATAAGCTTCTTCTTGAATCTCTCCCATGTTTCGTGGAGGGTTTCAGTTGGAAGCTATTGAAAATTGCTGATTTCATCTCTTAATTGTGCTCTCTTGGATGGCGGAAAGAATCTTTCTAGGAAAGCGTCTTTCAATTGCCTCTAATTAGTGATAGAATCAGGAGTCAGCCCGTTCAACCATAGAGTTGTCTCCCCAGATAGAGACAATGGAAATATGCGGAACAGAATTGCATTCTGTCCAACGCCAGGATTGTCAAATGACTTGCATGTAGAAATAAAGTTAATCAGATGCATATTCGGATCATCGCCTGCTAGTCCACCGAATAATCCCTTGAGTTGCAATAACTGAATCATGGTGCTCGTGATGTTGAACTTGGCTCCAGGTGCCAATGGCGGAGGAATAATGGCTCCTGTGGCACCTGCTCCATCAAGATCATCATCATCATCATCGAATGGTATAGCTCGGCGTTCATGCCTGAACCTAGCTTGACGATATCTTCTGTTGGCTAGTGTCAATATCTCAGCATCATGCCTAGGGTTTAGTAACTTATCATCACCTAGATCCTCATCGTCAGGATTTGTTGCTCGCCCAGGATTATCAATATTCTATTGATGCACTTGAGCGGCGGCCAGAGCAGTAAGTCTAGCCTGTTCTTTTTGAGCAGCCCTTCTTTCAATTTCCTGTTGAGCCTTCATTCCGCCAATACGATGTGGTTTAGGATTAAAAGGTAATAATGGTTGACCAGAACTTTGAGTATGGGGCATGCACTGGACAAAAACAGCAGAAAACAAAAACAACAACTAAAAGTAAAGTATGAGAATCTTTGACCAAAGGGTCTAGTAACTATCACAAACTTAGTAGACAACCGTATTCCCCGGTAACAGCGCCAAAATTTGATAACTCTCAAACTACAGCTCTCGTAAGAGTGTAAGCGGTCGTTGTCAAATATAGAACCCAACTGGGTTGGGTGTCGAATCCCACAGAGAATACTTGGTCACTAAGTAACCAAAGATTATTAGACTTTTGGTGAAAGTTTGGTAAAGGGGGGATTGTAGCGTGCAATAATGTAACAAAGTGAAAAACGGAAATAGCAAAGTAAAAAGAAAGAATGTTTAGTAAGATGTTTAACCAATGAGAATTGAGAGTTGGGGTTATGTCCACCTTATGAGTTATACATCTCTATTGGCTATGAGTTATGCGGAATTCAGACATGCATGTGCTTATAGAGAATTGTATTCTACGGTAAATCCAGGCGTCTTTCGACCATCAAGGATTATTTCACTTTAACTCTTTCGATCTTAAAGCGTATCTAACGGTACAAATTCTCCAAGAGGTTAATCTAGTTACGACACTAACTTTTTAACAGGGGTTGGTGCCCTATTACCTTGACATTATCTCTTTTCCAGACATATAACTTTTCTTTCAAACAAGTTAATGCTATACTGGCGTATTCTATGTGTTTGAAACCACAAGAATTTGCATTAAGATGAAGAGAATAATGATATAAGCAACATACTTGTCAAGAATTTACAAACTCATAGCAATAGATAGTAGCTCATAAGGCTTCCATAACCCCAACAGAGAAGTTTAGCTACTCATGAGTGCAATGGAAATTACAATAGACATTATCATTATTACAAAATAAAGATCTCACGTGTAGTATATGTTGGTAGGGCTTGTGGCGTGATTTTCTTTCAAAGTAGTATTTCTCATGTTGTGAAAATTTAAAATCGAATAGTAATAAGAATTAATTGAAAGAGAATTGTTGTAATTGTTGAATGATTGATGGAATAAGAATCATTAAAAAGCTCCAGCAAAATAGGTTATTTATAATACCCATATCCTGTTCCTACTAAGCTACTGCATTACTTAACCTAATCCTACTAGGTTACTGCATCATTATCCTAATCCTATTAAGTTACTGCTGATCCCCAAAGTCTTTAGAATTGTTGTTTTTGCCCGGGACAGGTTTTCCATGCGTCACTTTTAGTCCTTGGCGTCCAAGCTCTCCTTTCCTTCTTTCGTGAAGCTTCCTTTGGCGTCAAGTTATCCATAAAATGCTGAAATCTGCATCATTTATACCTGCAAACTTTCTAATCACGTTTGTTAGCTCACTCACAGGAAAAAGGACTAAATGTGCATGAATTGTATATTTTGTCCTCAAAACTTAGCTAAAATATAGGTACATTATAGCACATTAGGCGTGTAAATACGCCTATCATCAGTCCTTACTACAGAAAAAGGCAGACCCTGATGCTTTCACTATTCCTTGCACGGTTGTATCTATGAATTTTGCTAAGGAATTGTACGATTTGGGAGCAAGCCTTAATTTGATGCCACTATCCGTCTACAGAAAGTTGGGGTTGGGTGACCCTACACCAACCAATATGCGACTTGTAATGGCAGATAGGTCAGTAAAATGACCTGTGGGTATCTTGAATGATGTGTGGTGAAGGTTGCCACCTTCATATTTCCTGCAGACTTTATTATTTTGGATTGTGAGGTGGATTCTGAAGTTCCCATAATCTTGGGACGCCCTTTCCTCGCAACTGGAAGTGTGCTTATTGACATGAGAGCTAATGAGCTTTTATTTCGGTTGAATGACGAAGTGGTCCGTTTTGATGTATGCAAAGCAATGAAGCAGCCCGAAGATATGGATGTGTTCTCTGTAGCTGACGTTAATTATAAGGATGACAAAGAATTATCTGTAGAAAAGCAGCTTACTGATGAGTCACTATTTGATGAGCTTATGAATATTGAGCGTGAGGATGTTGAAGAACATGAAGAAACTGTTTGTGCTCTAATTGAGATAAGGTCCTATTCTCATGTCCCTAAGAAGCTGGACCTTGATCTTAAGAATTGACCTTCACCAACAGCAAAGATTTCCATTGAAAATCCACCAGTGCTAGAATCGAAAGAACTCCCCAGGTGTGTGTTCTTGGGATGTGGAAATAGACTTCCGGTGAGTGTTGCGGATGATTTAAGTGAACGGCACGTTGAGGCTCTCATCTCTGCTCTGAAGAGATACAAGAGAGCTATGGGTTGGACTATTGATGATATAATTGGTATCCCTCCTGGGATATGTATGCACAAGGGTCATCTCGAAGAAGATTGCATGCCTACAAGTAAGCCTCATTGTAGTCTGAATCCATTCAGAAAATGATCCACCATCTATCTCGATGAAGGTTAAGTAATCGAGATAGCTATGTGGTGCCGCGACAATAAATCAAGCGCTTGATGGGAGGCAACCCATCGTTTTTAATTTTTTTTTGTTGTTTTTGTTTTCCTAGGATTTTGTCGAGCCACGACCAAAACTAAGGCTCTTTATGGGAGGCAACCCATCGTTCTAATCGTTTTTGTTGTTTTTGAGTAAATGTAGGTGCAAGAGGTGTAAAGGAGGAGATTGGTTTCAAATTTTGATTTGGAAGTATTGCATGTTGAAGGTGGTAAGTTAGGAATGAAGAAGCAAAAGGCTATGGGTTAGGCATTGCTTATGAAAATATAGGCAAAGAACAAAGCAAGGCCTATGTAAATCTAGGCCACGAACAAGGCAAGGCCTATGCTATGGCCTAAGCTCTCGGATTCTAGAGTGCCATAGCATAGGCGCCGCCTATGCTCAACAATGCCATAGCATAGGCGCCGCCTATGCTCAACAACGCCATAGCATAGGCGCCGCCTATGAAAAAGCCTTTTGTCTCTGAATCTCATATGCCATGGCATAGGCGCCGCCTATGCCTAACAATGCTTTGCAAAAGGCACCGCCTATGCCAAGCATAGGAAAAGTATTAGGTGCCACCTATGGTCACTTTTGGTCTCCAAATCCGATTCCAAATGGGTCAAAACCCGACTCAAGCTTTTCCTATAAATAGAACCTTAGTCTTAGAACAAAAATGCATTGCAAACCATACCTAAGCGCCGCGTACCTCTCCAAATTCTCTCAAAAATTTTCCTTTTGCTCTTTTAACTTTGCAAGAACATCTTCCGAGGCAATCAACCAAGTAAGTACTTCTTTGTTCTTCTTTTACATTCCGTAAGTACTAAACTACTACACCTATAATAAGTTGTTAAATCTTGAAGTAGTGTTGATGATTTGAATGTGGTTGATTTGTTGTAATACAACTAAGTGAGTGAAAGAATACGTAAGGATACTCTTGAATTGTTTCCAACTTATATTTAATTTTTATACACTGTCATACTCTTGCGGAATTGACATGGCCAAGGAAATTGCATAATCTTGTAACTAGAAAGCTTACATGTTGGAATGACTTGTTCATTGAGATGAGAATCATGGTTGACTACAAACATACAATGTTGTGATTATTTCTAAATGCTATAACTTGATTCAATCTCTATGTAGTAGTCTTGCTCAAAAGATACATCAATCCAAACATGAAAGTATTGCCAAGATTTCATGAAATAGAATCAAAAAAGGATAGTTAAGATGACAAAAAAAGTATGAATGCAGTGATTATATTATTGGACCATAACACCTAAACGTATATCGATGAAGTCTGAGTAATCGACATCATTCACTTCACTAGTTTGTGCCAACAAATTAAGTGTGAGGTGGTGCTACTACTGCTTGTTTGTTGATTTTATCCACCGAGATGAAGATAACATGACTATTATTTTAATCTCAGGTACAATGGCACAAAAAGCAAGACAAGGAAAAGAAAAAGCAACTACTTCACAAAAAGGCCAGAAAAGGGGACGAAAAGAGCAAGGAGAATCCTCCTCGCTGCAAATACCTCGACGCATGTTTGGAATAAAATGGGTCCTAGAGGAGGAAGGAAAGGAGTGGTATAGGAACAATAAAGAGAAAAAATATGTTCATGTGGAGTTGATACACAAGGAGAGCCTAGCAAAGAAAGAACCCCGTATGTTGGCCAAGATAATGGCGTTACATCTTGATTTCATCTTCCGAGATATGGGAGAGTGCAATCTCGATTTAACACGAGAATTCTATGCCAACTGGTCACCAAAAACTACAGGGAGTGAAGTAAAGATTCGGGGCCAAGTCCTTCAACTAAATGCGGAGTTCTTCAACTCTTTTCTAGGTTTGCCATCTGTTGATCAATCACCACTCAAAGAGCTGTATAAAAGACCTTCGTATAGGGCAATTAGACACACATTGTGTGGAACAAGATCTATGGCACGATGGAGCAGACACAAGGACACCGGTCGGCACAACACCTTCCCTTACGCTTCCTTAAACAGGGAAGCTAGGATATGGTTGCGAATAGTCAACTCTTGCCTGATTCTAGGGACACAGTACACAAAGATAACACGAGATAGAGTGTGGTTGGTATACACATTGATGACGAATGTCCCTATCAACATTGGGGCAATTATTGGATCTACAATGCGTAAGGCTAGGCTGCATAAGAGGTCCCACTTCAGTATTTGCAATCTGTTGATTGCAATATTGATGAAGGAAGACATCGAAGAGGAATCGGCTGATCATAAACTTCCACACAACCCAAAGAAGGTTGACCTCACAAAGGTTAAAGATGCTGAATCCACGCATGGCGTCAACCTTACCACTGCAAAATGTGATGCTCGGGATGAGAGTTTCTTTCGCCATCTTTATGGCATGACTCAGTTTACGATGATGAGTGGAGGTCGTGTTCCAACTGCTGCAGAGCTCCAACAGTTGGATTATGACTACCCAATGAACGAGCATGCAAGGGCTATGTGTGGAGTAGGTTTGTACTTTGAGGAACCTCTTGATGACGATGTGCCAACCGATGATGATCGTCGAATGACAAACTCCGACGTGGAGGAAAACTCTGATGGCGATGAATCTGATAATGATTCCGACGAAGGGGGTATGACCCCAGACGTAGAGAAGGAGTCTGACTAACCAGGTTCTTCTTATTTATTTTCCACTGTGGGCTGTGTGTCCCGTCTAAGTATGGGGTGCTGGTATTTGCATGCTAACCTTCCTTAACTGAATTTGCATTTATTTATGTTTGTTTGTTTTGTTTTTTTAGTAGTTAAATTTTTTTTTTAACTTTGCATAAAATTGTTCTGATAGGCAGCATGGTATTATGACAAGAGTCTATGATAAAATCATTACTATTGAGATGTTTAGGCTCTAAGTGTGACTTACTGTGTGATATATATGTGGTTTAATTCCTTCATACGTTGGGTCAAGAGTCTATACTGCTTCCAATAAAGTCAACCATGTGCCTTGTGTGTGTGAGATGTTAGTATATTCTATGTTTGTGGTTGATGCTAGAACTTTCCTGGTATGTATGTAAAGTGAAATAAAGAGTGTGAGTTTAGGAGATGATTTAGGCATTTCTTTGGCAACCAATGATTGTTTACCTTCATTTTATCTACCCATGGACATCATCCTAGATAACCCCCTTTGAGCCTTAAGCCTATTTTCTTTGACAGCCTCATATGTAAGCCTAATCTATTTTTTTCAAGACCATAATTTGATCCAAATTCCTAAGTTCTTTAAAATTGCAAAGTCATGTGACAAAATAAGAGGAAATTGGGTGAGAGTAGTGCCTTAAAGTGAATTGGTACTTGAATTCGTTTTGAAAAAGAATGGTTATCATAGAGGTGTGTTATAAAAAAAAAGAAGAGAGAAAAATAAAAAGAAAAATAAAAAGTTAATTCTGTTCAAAATTGAATAACAAAAGAGGTGAGAAGGGGTGGTAGATTAAAAGAAAGTAGAAAGAGTGTTTGAAAGAAGGTGTTAATGGAAAATGTGATGTATTAAAGCGCTTAGGAACATAGTCACTATTTCTGGCCAAAATAGTCCTACCCGTCCCTTAGCTTACATTACAACCTGTAAAAGACCTATTTGATCCTAAGCTTAGCATTCTGATATTTAGTTGAGCATTACACTAAGGTAAATCCTATGGTCATCAGTTGCAACATGTGAATTCTTTGTGAGAATGAGAGCAAGGATAATCTTATAACCATGTTCGAAATATATACAATACTTGTGAGTGATTATGGGTGATATATTATGAGACACATATGGTTGATGAGTTTGGGGTAGTTGTGTATGAGTCTTTGTGCCTTCATTTTTGATTACGAATTAACCATCATCACGAGTCTATGTTAGAGGTTAAATTGTTTCTATTAGTCATCAGAAAACTACTCTTTGTTAATAATTGTTGTGCCTGTCTTGATGAATATTTTGTGTTGTTACTATGAAACCCTAAGTAGATGTTTAGAAGGACATGCTATTTTGTTCGAGGACGAACAAAGCTTTAAGTGTAGCGTGTTTATGATAGGCGCGCCTAAAGTGCTATAATTTACCCATATTTTAAGCTAAGTTTGAGGACAAAATACATAATTCATGCACTTTTAGTCCTTTTTCCTGTAAGTGAGCTAACAAACGTGATTAGCAAGTTTTCAGGTATAAATGATGAAGATTTCCGCATTTTATGGATAACTTGACGCCAAAGGAAGCTTCACGAAAGAAGAAAAACAGAGCTTGGATGCCTAGGGACTAAAAGTGATGCATGGAAAACCTGTCCCGAGCAAAAACAACATTTCCAAAGACTTTGGGAATGATTCAGTAACTTAGTAGGATTAAGATAATGATGCAGTAACTTATTAGGATTAGGATAAGTACGCAGTAGCCTAGTAGGAATAGGATATGGGTATTATAAATACCCTATTTTGCTGAAGTTTTTGATATTTCATACTTCTTAAATCAATTACTTTTATTATTCATTCAACACTTTCAATTCATTCTCTTTCAATTAATTCTTACTACTTTCTCTTCATCGAGTTCTAAATTTTCACAACAAGAGAAACGCTACTTGCAAGGAATTCACGCCACAAGAACTACCAAAGCATACTTCATGTTAGACTCTTATTTTGGTATGATAATAATGTCTATTGTGATTTCCGTTGCACTCATGAGTAGCTAAACTTCTCTGTTGGGGTTATGGAAGCCTTATGAGACACCATCTATTGCTATGAGTTTGTGAATTCTTGACATGTATGCTGCTTATATCATTATTCTCTTCATCTTAATCTAAATTCTTGTGGTTGCAAACATATAGAATACGCCAGTATAGCATTAACTTGTTCGAAAGAAAAGTTACATGTCTGGAAAAGAGATAATGTCAAGGTAATAGGGCACCAACCCCTGTTAAAAAGTTAGTGTCGTAACTGGATTAACCTCTTGGAGAATCTATACCATTAGATACGCTTTAAGCTCGAAATAGTTAAAGTGAAATAATCCTTGATGGTCGAAAGACGCCTGGATTTACCATAGAATACGATTCTCTATAAGCGCATGCATGCCTGAATTCCGCATAACTCATAGTCAATAGATACGTACAACTCATAAGGTGGACATAACCCTAACTCTCAATTCTCATTGATCAAAACCAACCAAATAATCCGTTTTACACTTCTATTTTCCGTTCTTACATTACTATTTTTGATACTCTTAAATTCACGCTACAATCCCCCCTTTGTACGAAACTTTCACCAAATGTCTAATAATCTTTGCTTACTTAGTGACCAAGTATTCCCTGTGGGATTCGACACCCAACCCAGTTGGGTTCTATATTTGACAACGACCGCTTACACTCTTACGAGAGCTGTAGTTTGAGCGTTATCATGGTCCTTACCAAGCCATACTCTTGGAACTTCCGTTCTACTTCAGGGTACCTGCTCAACCCTCTGGTGATAATAACCTTTTCTTTCTGAATTGGCCTATTAGCACTTCTTTTATCTATTCTGCGGAGCCCAGGGATGAAGATGCTCTCTGCCCTGGGAATTTACCACCTAGCATTATCTTGAACTTTGGGGTTCTTACATTTGATAAGTTTTCACTGAGCTGGAGACTCTTCATCAGCTTGTTGTTCAGTGGACAGGGATCCAAATGCTATTTCCTTAGACTCAGACTCCTCAGACCTTTCCTTATTCTCTTCTTCAGATTCGGCATGGTCAGACTCATGTTGTTCAGAACCCTCTTTCTCAGAGGTAGTATGTTCAGAACATTTACTTTTTGGCAGAGCAGTAGTATCAATATCATCACTATCTTCCACTTCAATCGGTGGAGGTGGTGAAGGTTTCTTCGGACATTGCTTCTCCTTTTGCTTTCTCAGTAAGGGTTTCTCTTCCTCGTAATCAGATTATTTCTCGATGAGCTTATGATGTACACTTTCTTTGGTTGCTTTCTTTGATTTTTTTGGGCTCTTTCTTTTTGTCTATTTTAAGGTTCTCGTAGTAGTAGAAAAACCATCGGTTAGTCCACAAAATCACAAACACAAACACATTAATCCTTTTGTCTTATTTATGCTTTGGGTTCCAGGTATAACGACAATTCTTGATAAGCCATCACGATTGGGATAAATTATCACAATGGTCGTCAATCTTAGCCAACACCTTAAAAATCTTAAAAACTTTTGATGACATTCCTGATAATCCATCACAATTGTGATAGCCTATCACGAATGTCGTCAGCTCTTAACAGAAACTACTTTATTCTTGTCAGCCTTTGATGATATTCATGATAAGACATCACAATTGTGATAGCCTATCATGAATTTTGTCATCTATTATCAGAACCCACTTTTGATTTTAACTCAATTTTTGGTCCCTATTATTTCTCAAAATCCACTTGAATTTCGAGTGTGAGTTGTCTTTTTAAACCTTGGGCTTGCACAGTAGACCCTAGCTGCAATTTTAGCTCCTTTCCAAGTTGAACTTGGTTCAAGTATCTTGGGGACTTGGTTTGTCATCTATCAATCACTTACCACAAGAAAAGAAGAGTTAAAGTTAGGGTATCTTGGGGACTTGGTTTGTCATCTATCAATCTCTCTTGATTGTGAATTTCAAACCCACGAACAACGGAACTTGTTTTCTTAAGTTTTTTTGCAAAGAGTAGGAAATAAACTAACTTAGGAAAGAAATAAACTAAAGGAAAATAATTAAAACTTGCGGAAATTTGAAAAGGTTCCTGTGATAGGCCAGGTCGGATTTGATTTAAACTGGGCCTAGAATTTAGCTTTTAAGGCATTGGGTTAACGATGACTTGTGATGGCTTATCATAAGTGTGATAGCCTATCACCAATGTGATCACCCCTAAGAATATGTTGCCTTAAGTTTGGCCTGTTTGATGATATTTTTGATAGCTTATCACAGTTGTGATGGCTTATCAAAGATGTTGTTATGACTTTTTAGATGACCCCCTCATTTTTGACCTTCTCTGTACTAAATCCTAATTATAAAAATAAAAACACTTGCTTAAACATAAAAACTTTGGGTTGCCTCCCAATAGCGCTTGATTTACTATCGCGGCACGACTTGTTTGTGTTGACTACTCATACTTCGCGAAGATAACCTATTGATACCCCTTTACAATCATCATAAAAGAAGTCAACGATTGAGAAAACACTCATCTAATGGTACTGAGTCATGGATGAGTGTATTTTGAAGTGTGGTTCTTTGTCATTGAACCTGAACTTTAGCTCGTCCAACTCCATGTCTACTAGCACTCTCCCAGTTGCAAGTAGTGGCCTACCCAAAATGATGGGCACTTCAAAATCAACTTCACAATCTAGGATTACAAAATCAGCAGGTAGAATAAAATCGGCTACCGTTACCAAATCATCGTGAAGTATGCCCATAGGCCGCTTTACAGATCTAACTTCCATTACCAACCGCATATTTCTTGGGGTAGGATCCCCCAAACCCAATTTCTTATACTCAACCAGTGGCATTAAATTTATACTAGCTCCCAAATCGCATAGTGCTTTTGTGAAATTCAGGGGGCCAATAGTACACAGGATGATAAACGCTCCTAGATCTGCCTTTTTTTACAATAAAGACCTTGTAGAGATAGTGCATCAATGGAGAAGATTATCCTTTGGATCGTGGATAACCTTCTGTTTCTTGGTTACAAGGTCTTTCATGAACTTCGCGTATCCTGGCATTTGCTCAAGTGCCTCAACTAATGGTGCATTAATTGTCAATTGCTTGAGCATTGCCTTGAATTCGCTGAATTTGGCATCATCAACCTTTTACTTCAGTCGTTGAGGTATAGGAGGTGGTTGTCTCGGGATAGATTTGAACCACACTTTCTCTTCCTTCTCTTTTTCTTTCTCCGAAGCATCAATAGAACTGTCTAGCTTCTTAGAATCCACCGTTTTGCTTTATTAGGATTTATCAACAACCACCTCATCATTTTTATATTTTCCCATAGAAGTACCACTTTTTCTTTGGTTCAGTGTTTAAGAAAGTTGGCTAATCGGTTCGTCCAACTGCTTGATAGAAGTGGAGTATGAACTAACCAAGTGACTCAGGGTAGAGAATTCACTCTTCATAGTGGTTACCCCCGAGCTGGTAGCCTCAACTTTCTTCAATAATTTTTCCATCATGTCCTCCATGTACATCTTACCAGATCTAGTTGGTACAATATCTTGACTTCCAGTAGGAACATACAAACCACTCCTATCATTATTGCTTCTCTAGTTTCCTTGCTCCTTATCTTTATAATCATGCATGTCATAAAAGTTCCGACCTTGAATTCCTTGGCTATTGCCTCGGAAACCCCCTAATTATTAGCATTATTTTTCTCCTCATCTGTATTAGTAGCAACAGTGCTCTGAGATTCCAGAGCCTTAACCTTTTCAGTCTTGCCTGACAGCAAGTGCTTGGTCAGCAAGTCCATTTGAGTCTTTAAGTGGGCCATGTATTGGTCTCGGTCCATATTCCTTCCGTGTTTCTCCGTATTTATACCACCATAAATAGTTGGGCTAGCTACCATAAAATCCTTAGTTTGCCAAAACCAACTCTGTTTGGTCATTCTATTCAGCATGTCGGAAGCATCTTAAAAAGAAAGGTCAATGAATGAACCACCTGCAGTTTTATCTACCATTGGTTTTGTCATAGAGTTAAAATCTCTGTTCAAAGTCTCCATCAAGTGCTAGTACATCATGTTATGGTTTGGACATTGTGCCATCTTCTTCTTTAATCTCTCCTAAGTTTCATGTAATGCTTCAGTCGGGAGCTGTTTGAATTTACTGATTTCATCCCTCAACTGAACCCTCCTAGAGGGTAGAAAGAATCATTCTAGTAATGCCTCTTTCGACTATCTCCAGTTGGTTATAGAATAGGGCTCCAGCTCATTTAACTACATTGTTGCCTCCCCAGACAGACATTGGAAACAATCTCAATCGGATTGCATTCTGGATCACTCCTGGATTATCAAAAGATTTTAAAATATTGATAAAGTTCACCAAGTGCATGTTTGGATCATCACCAGGAAAGTCTCTAGACAACCGCTTTAGATTTAGGAGTTAAATCATAGTACTTGTTATGATGAATTTGCACCAGGTGCCAACGGTGGAGAAATTATAGCACCCATCGCACCTGCTCCGTCCATTCCTTCGTCATCATCATCAACCTCATAATGGATAGGCTGTTCACCATACCTTCCTCTGACTAGATAGTTTCTATCAGAATTTTACTGCACTGGTGCAGCAATTTGCCCAGCTCGCCTTGGGTTTTGAGGATTCAATAATTCCTTATCACCTGAGTCTTCATCATCATGGTTCGGGTGATGTACTTGTTAATGTTGGTTCTGTATGTTCACCTGAGCCCTGGCCAAGGATGTCAGTCTGTCAGTCTCTTGTTGTTCTGCCATACTCTCGATCAGCTGAGGTTCTGGATTAATTGGTAATAAAAGTTCTCTAGAACTTCTAGTTTTTGGCGTAAGCAACAAAGAACCTTCAATAAACAAAAACAAAAAATAAAAATAAATTTAGGAAACCTAAATAAACATCAATTAGTGCACACAACTTTTAGTTTTCAAGCGTATTCTCCGGCAATGGTGCCATTTTTGATAATGCTCAATCTATATTCTTGAATGGGTGTAAGCGAGTTTCGTTAATATAAAATCCAACTAGGTTGGGGTCAAATCCCATAGGCAATATGGTGTGAACTCAAGACATTCACAATTTAATTCACTGATAGTGTAACGTTTCCTGAAATAGGGGTCTAAGTTTCACAAATGATTGTTTGTCACTTTAATTTTGATATTTATAACCAAGATTTTAAGAAATAACTAGAATTATATTAACTAGGGATTATGGTACATGACAGATAATAGAGGTGACTCAGGATTCTTACGGTGGTTAGGATACAAGCTATCTTTATTGATGATATGCTCAAATATCTCTCGACCTATTTAAGCATCTAATTTCCAAATCCTCTAAGACTTAGGGATTTTCTGTACACTGTCCAGATTTTACCTCAGGTTAACCAACCTTGTTACAACACTAATTATTAAATAAAATATTTCTAAGTCCCTATTAATAATTCACTTCTTAATGTATATGATTTCTTTCTCAAGAAAATCAAAGTATGTGTGTCTACTATTTACAAACAATAGACGTTAATTAAAATCTCAAAATTATCAAAAAAAACCTAACACCTATAAAATCTTGAGTGTTTAGCACATCGTCATGACCTAATCCTAGATCATATAATTCAGGTTAATGAAGTTTAGCTACTCATGATGAAAGGAACAAGTACACAAATTGAATTAACAAGTGAGAAGATTAACTTACAACGATGATGAAAATCAAGAAGTATAACTTGAATTGAACCACGGTACAAAACTCTAAAAATATTTTAATTAGAGAGAGAGAAATATTATATGTTTTTCAAATAAAGATGAGTCCAAAAAAAATATACCTTTTGAAAACCCTAAAACAAGGCTTTAAATAGTTCAACATTATTAAGGAAATAAAGTCAAAGTTACAGCTTTTCCTTGGAATAGATGACAATGTCTATGATAGCTTATCATGAGTATGATGACTTATCACGGATGTCATCAGCTCCTCTGCACTTTTTGCTTTCACTGCCTAAGGCTGATGATGACGATGAAACCTTATCACCAGCCTGACGACGTGTCATGGATATTGCCACAAAACTATCTTCAACTTCTATCTTCTATTTAAGGCTGACGATGCTCCTGATGCCTTATCACTAGCCTAATGACATGTCATGGATGTCATCACAAAATTGTCTTCAACTTCCATTTTTTATTTAAGGCTGACAACAGCCTTGATAGCTTATCACCAAGCTGATGACTTATCATATACGTCATCAGCCACACTTATCCATTATTTTACTTCACTTTTCAACCTTTTTGCTTTCATTATTTTTATTTCTCGTACATCTCAACATTTACTGCAAAAATCAAAGTAAACTAATCAAAAACAACTAAAGTTACTCAAGACCTTATAATTATTTAGAGTCAAAAGCCTCAAATGTATTAGCATAGGTTCACACATCACTAATGATATGGCTTATGTATATATATATATACTAATAAGGCTCTTGAATATGATTAATTATAGGATTTATAGATATGACAAATGATATAGCGTATGCGTATGATTATTAATGTCTTATGGATATGACTAACTATATGAATTATAGGTATGACTAATGATATGGCTTATATATACATGATTATTTATAAGGATTCCGAATATGATTAATGATATAATTTATAGATATGAGTAATGATATAGCTTATATGTGATTTTTGATTTATCTTTCGAATATGACTAATGGTATGACATATAGGGTGCCTAATGATATGGATTATATATATATTATTATTGATAAGGCTTTTGGATATTATTAATGATATGATTTATAGATATGACAAATGATATAAGTTATATATATATATAATTATTAATAAGTTTTTTAGATATGATTAATTATATGAGTTATAGATATGACTAATGACATGGCTTACATATATTTATGATTATTAATGTGGCTTTCAGGTATGGTCATTGATATGACCTATTGACATACTTAATGATTTGTTTATAGATGTTATTAATTATATGGTATATAAATATAATTAATAGCTTATAGACATGATTATTGCTATAATTTATGGATATAATTTTTGACATAGCCTATGGGTATGATTATTGGCATGACTTAATAGATGCAGTATTAGTATGATTCATGAGTGTGGGTACCGAATGGCTTATGAATGTGATTCTTGGTCCAGTGTATAGATATGGGAAAAGGGATTGTTTATTGCTATAGTTAATTAGTATAGTTTAGTGAGTTTGTTTATCTATATTAATTGTTGATATGTTTTATAGATATAATTTCTCTATAAATATGAGTTTCAATTCTTGTTCGATAATTAATGATAATAATTATGTTATTGATAATGGGAGTTTTCATTCAAGTATGACTAATGATGATAATGATGATGATACTATTGAGTTCTAGTTCAAGTCTGACATAGGGAGTTATTATGACTAGATATAGTTTCAATGATTCTTATTTGTTGTATGATAATTGTTAAGTTATGATTATTCGGGTACATAGTTGCCTTGATTATACTCTCTATGTTTATAGTCCCTGCATTGGATTATTTACTTTTTGCACTTATGGTCTTATGGGTGCCAATCCTCTATTTATAGTTGTATTATCTTTATGGTTTTGTTTTGTATGTATTAATATATTTATGTACAATGGTATTGGAGTTTATTTCTAGGTTTTTCTCTTTAACTTTGACTTAGCTTATTTTATTTGGTATCTCATCATATCTATATCTTGATTTAGCTTAGTCATTTGATGAGGCCAACTGAGTACCCATGGTTTTGGTACTCATACTACTGCTTATATTATGTTAGATATGATGGATTTTGATTTATTTCTAGGCATGGACTGTTATCTCACTATCATGCAGTCCTGGGTTGTTTTGCCAAAATTGTTTCCAAAGCTCAGCCTGACATACCCCCGATCGTGTAGAAGGGAGTTTTTTATATTCATTCTCAGAGGCTTATTTCAAGGGATTGTGAGTCTTATCTCGCTTATATTTGTTATGTTAATGCGTAGAGTCCATCGCTTGACTTTGATCCTATAGTTCATGAGTTTCCTAATATTTTTCCTACTGATCTACTTGTCCTTCCCCCTGAGCATAGTATTGAGTTTGTTATTAATATTAAGCTGGGTACCTAACCTATTTCTATGGAACCTTACAGTATGACTCTAGTAGAGTGTAAAAGATAAATTCTCAACTTTAGAATCTTCTTGGTAAGGGTTTTATGAGATTGAGTGTGTCTTCTAAGGGAGCTTGTGTGTTGTTTATGAAGAAAAAATATAGCTCCATACATATGTGTATTGATTATAAGCAGCTTAATAAGGTGGTGGTGTAGAACCATTATTTTATACCTCATATTGATGAATTGTTTGACCAACTTTAGGGTGCAGTGGTGTTCTCTATGATTGATTTAAGGTTCGATTATCATCAGTTTAGTATTCGAGCTATCTCAAAGACAACCTTTAGGACCCATTATGGTAATTATGAGTTCTAGTGATGTCTTTTGGGAAGACTAACACTCTATCTGTATTTATGGATTTGATGAATTATGTATTTAGGCCTTATTTTGATTCCTTTGTGATTATGTTCATCGATGAAATCCTTCTATAATAAAGGAGTAGAGAGGAGCATATGTAATATTTGGGGATTGTGCTCTAGACTCTGAGAGATCATAAACTCTTTACCAAATTCTCTAAAGGTGTGTTTTGTCTTAAGTCGGTGACATTTCTTAGGCATGTGGTATGTAAGGATGCGATTATAGTAGACCCAACAAAGATCGATGTCATTAGTGATTGGTCTAGGCCTACATCTCTAACCAAGGTTCATAGATTTATTGGTTTTGCCGATTATTATAGATGGTTCATTGAGAGGTTTGCTACTATGGCGATGCCGATAACTAGATTGACTCAGAAGGAGGTTCCTTTCTTATGGTCTAAGGAGTGTGAGTCGAGATTTATAAATCTCAAAGGATTTCATACTTTAGCTCCTATTTTGGCTTTTCCTATTGACGGTGAAGATTCATCATGTATTGTATGGCTTTCGATGTTGGTTTAGGTTGTGTATTGATACAATGGGTCATGTTATTGCTTATGTGTCAAGGCAATTAAAGGTGCACGAGTGCTACTGCCTTTCTTAATATTTGGAGTTGGTGGTGTTAGTTTTCACACTTTAGATTTGGAGGCATTATCATTACAGTGCATTGTGAGATCTTTATAGATTATCCCAACCTTTAGAATCTTATGACCCAGAGAGAACCTAACACAAAGAATGGATTTGCATAAGGATTTTCATATCTCTATGTTGTATCATCCGAGAAAAGCGAATGTGGTTGCGAACACATTGAGTTTGAAGGTAGTGAGTATGGGTAGTTTGTCTTGTATTTCAGAATCATAGAGGTCGTAGGCACGGTACATTTTGTCCTTAGCCAACTTAATGGTATAACTTGATATTTTAGACCCTAGGAGGATTCTTACTAGTGTTAAGCCAAGGTTCTTACTATTTAAGCAAATTTAGGATCGCCAGTTTAAGGATATGAGACTTTGCATCATCCATGATCAATTGCTGAGTGTGAGTCTAAGATGCCTACCATAGATTCTAAGGGAATCTTGGGATTTGATAGCCACATTTTTATTTTGAGATTTGATGACTTGATTCAGTCGATTTTTGCTGAGGCTTATAGTTCTAGGTACTCTATTTACCTGGGTACAACTAAGATGTATAGAGATTTAAGATAACATTATAGGTGGAGTTGTATGAATAGAGGAGTGGCTGACTTTATAGCTTGTTGCTTATGTTGTCAACAGGTGAAGTATGAGAATAATAGACCTGGTGGCTTGATTAAGAGGTTGCCCATACTCTAGTGGGAATGGGAATGGATTACTGTAGACTTTGTTAGCTGTTTCCTCGTACTTCCTATGGTTTTGATGGTATTTACGTCATTGTAGATCGGTTGACCAAGTCAGAACATTTTATTCCTATTTAGATGTCTTTCAGCACCATGAGGTTAGCTCATATCTATGTTAGTGAGATAGTCCATTTGCATGTTGTGCCTATGTCTATATTTTTAGATTGGGGTTCAGTTCTCACTTCTAGCTTTTGAAGAGTTTTTAAAGGGGTTGGGTACTCAAGTTGATCTTAGTACAACCTTCCATCCTTAGACTGACGGGAAATCAGACTAAACTATTCAGGTTCTTAAGGATATGCTCTGAGCCCATGTTATGGATTTTAGAGGTCACTGGGCGCAACACTGAGCCTTGGCAAAGTTTTACTATAATAATAGTTATCAGTCAAGTATTGAGATGGTGCCTTTTGAGGCTTTTTATAGGTGATGTCTTTCTCCGGTCAGATAGTTTGAGACTTACGAAATTAGACCACGCGGTACTAAGACTTACGAAATTAGACCACGCGGTACTAACTTTATTTAAGAGACACTGGATACAGTTATGGTGATTTAGGAAACGTTGATGGCATCTCAGAGTAGGTAGAAGGCTTATGAGGATCATAGACTTTGTGCCTTGAGATTTGGAGTTTGTCACTGTGTATTTTTTTATGTATCACCTATGAAGGGTGTGATGATATTCGGGAGGAAAGGTAAATTCAACCCCTGATATTTGGACCCTTTGAGATCCTTCACATAATTAGTGGGGTGGCCTATGAGTTGCCCTTACCTCTAGATTTTGCTATTGTTTATTCAGTTTTCCATGTTTTTATGTTGTGGAGATAGATTCCTTACCCGTCTCATGTGCTTTGATGGGACTCAGTGATAATGCTCAAACTATAGCTCTCGTAAGAGTGTAAGCGTTCGCTGTCAAATATAGAACCCAATAGGGTTGGGTGTCGAATCCCACAGGGAATACTTGGTCACTAAGTATGCAACTATTAGTAGACTGTTGGTCGAAAGTTCTATGGAAGGGGGGATTTAAATTGTGGTGTGAATTACTGTAAACAAAGTAACGAATGAAACAATTTATGTAGTAAGATTTAATAACAGAAAATAATAAGTTAGGGTTATGTCCACCTTATGAGTTCTACGTATCTATTAACTATGAGTTATGCGGAAGTCAGACATGCATGCACTTATAGAGATTCGTATTCTAATGGTAAATCCTAGTGTCTCTCGACCATCCAGAATTATTTCACTTTAACTCTCTCGAGCTTAAAGTGTAACTAACGGTACAAACTCTCCAAGAGGTTAATCCAGTTATGGCACTAACGTGAAAACAGGGGTTGGTAGCCCTATTTCCTTGTCACACTCTCTTTTCCAGACATGTAACTTTTCTCTCAAACAAGTTAATGCTATACTGGCGTATTCTATATGTTTGCAACCACAAGAATTCAATCAAGATGAAGAGAGTAATGATATAAGTAGCATACGTATCAAGAATCACACACTCATAGTAATAAATAGTATATCACAAGGCTTCCTTAACCCTAACATCGGAGTTTAGCTACTCATGATTACAACGAAAATCACAATAGACATCATCATCGTACCAAAGCACGAATAATCTCACGATGGGGATGAGAATGGCGTCAAAGAGAGATTTTCGTTTTAGCCCTATACCGATTTTCTAAAGAATAACGTGTTTCCCTTTTGTACTTACAGAATCTGTAAACTGAATAATACTAAAGTGTCTAAAGAGAAGTAAAATCCGAAGTATGATAATGCTTGTTGAAAAATTCAGCAAATAGAGTTTTTATAATATCCTTGTCATATTCCTACTAGGTTACTGCTGCACCATTAAGTATGTAAAAATACTGTTTTTGCCCTGAACAGATTCTCCATGCATCATATTTAGTCCTCAAGCTTCCAAAAGCTGCCTTCCATCTTATGCAAAGTTTCCCTTTGCTACCGAAAGGTCCACAAAGTGCTGAAATCTTCATCATAAATACCTGAAAATACATTAATCACGTTGGTTAACTCTCTTACAGGAAAATGGACTAAAAGTGCAAGAATTATATATTTTGTCCTTAAAACTTAGCTAAAATATGGGTAAATTATAGTGCTTTAGGCGTGTAAATACACCCAACATCAACACCCCACACTTAAAGCTTTGTTCGTCCTCGAACAAAATACTACGTCCATTCAAACATCTACTTAGGAATTCACAGTAATAGCACAAAATGTTCAACAAGACATGCACGGCAATCATTAACAAAGAGTAGTTTTCTTGATCACTAATAAAAACAATTCAACCTCCAACCTAGACTCGTGATGATGGCTAATTTGTATCCACAAGTTAAGGCACAAAGAATCATACAAGACTACCCAAAACTCATCAACCATGTGTGTCTCATGCAAGATATCACCCATAATCACTCACAAATATTGCATTTTTCGAAACATGGGTACAAGATTCTCCTTGCTCTCACTCTCACAAAGAATTCATATGTTACAACTCATGACCATAGGCTTTCCCTTAGTGTAATGCTCTACTAATATCAGAATGCTAAGCTTAGGATCAAATAGGTCTTTTACAGGTTGTAATGTAGGCTAAGGGACAGGTAGGACTATTTTGGCCAGAAATAGTGACTATGTTCCCTAAGAGCTTTAATCAACTACATTGTGTCATTAACGCTCTCTTTTAAACAATCCTGCTACTTTTCTTTCATGTAACACCCCTTTTCACCTAATTTTGTTATTAACATAAACACAATTATATTTTTAGTGCTCTATTTCTTTTTTTTTTTTTCATATCAAACATCTCTATGATAGCCATTCTTATTCACAACAATTTCAAGTACCAATACACTCTAAGGCATCACTCTCACCCAATTTCCTCTTATTTTATCACATGACTTTACAATTTAAAGCGCTTAGGAATTTGGATCAAATTATGGTCTTGAAAAAAAATGGATTAGGCTTACATAAAAGGCTGTCAAAGAAAATAGCTAAAGGCTCAAAGGTGGTTAACTAGGATAATGTACATAGGTAGGTAAAAAGAAGGTAAACAATTATAGGATGCCAAAGAAATGCCTAAATCATCTCCTAAACTTTCACTCTTTATTTTGCTTTACACACACACCAGGCAAGTTCTAGCATCAGCCATAACACAGAACATACTATTAACTCACACACACAAGGCACATAGTCAACTTTATTGGGAGAAGTATAGACCCTTGACCCAACAAATGAAGGAATTAAACCACACACTTATCACATAGTGAGTCACACTTAGAGCCTAAACATCTCAATAGGAATGATTTTAGCACAAACTCTTGTCATAATACCATGTCGCCTATCAGAAAAATTTCATGCACTTCATGAAAAATCTAAAAAATTTTGAAAATTTAACTACTAATCTACTAAATACTACAAAATCAAACAAACAAACATAAATAAATATAGGCAAAGAATTACAGGATACAAATACCAGCACTCCACACTTAGACGGGACACACTGCCCTCAGTGGAAAATAAATAAGGAAAACCTAGATCAGTCGGACTCCTCCTCTATGTCTGGTGTCATACCCCCTGTATCGGAATCATCATCGGAGTCGTCGTCATCAGAGTTCTCCTCCACGTCTAAGTCTGGCATTCGGCAGTCATCATCGGTTGTCACGTCATCATCAAGAGGCTCCTGAAAATATACACCTACTCCACACATAGCCCTCACATGCTCATTCATCGGGTAGTCATAATCCAACTGTTGGAGCTCTGCAGCAGTGGGAACACGACCCCCGCTTATCATGGTGAACCTCGTCATGCCATATAAATGGCGGAAGAAGCTTTCGTCCCGAGCATGTCTTTCCGCAGTGGTCAGGTTGACGCCATGCATAGATTCAGCATCTTTAACCTTTGCCAGATCAACCTTCTTCGGGTTGTGTAGAAGCTTATGATATGCCGGTTCCTCTTTGATGTCCTCCTTCCTCAATATCGCAGTCAACAGATTGCCAAAGATGAAGTGGGACCTCTTGTGCAGCCTAGCCTTACGCATTGAAGATCGAATAATCGCCCCAATATTGATCGGGATGTTCGTCATCAATGCGTACACCAAGCATACTCTATCATGGGTGATCTTTGTGTACTGTGTCCCAGGAATGAGGCAAGAGTTGACTATCTCAACCATATCCGAGCTTCTCTGTTTAGGGAAGCATACAGGAAGGTATTGTGCCGACCGGTATCCTTATGATGACTCCAACGTGCCATTGATGTTTTTCCACATAGTGTGTGTCTGATTTCCCTGTACGGAGGTCTTTGTTGAAGCTCCTTGAGCGGTGATGGATCGACAGATGGAAGACCCAGAAAAGTGTTGAAAAACTCCGCATTTAGTTGCAAGACTTGGCCACTAATCTTCACCTCACTTCCGGTAGTCTTTGGGGACTAATTTGCATAGAATTCTCGCGTTAGATCAAGATTGGATTCTCCCATATCCCGAAAAATGAAATCACGATGTAACGCCATTATTTTGGCCAAAATACGAGGTTCTTTCTTCGCTAGGCTTTCCTTTTGTATCAGCTCCACATGAACATACTTTTTCACTTTGTTGTTCCTGTACCACTCCTTTCCTTCCTTCTATAGGACCCATTTTATCCCAAACATACGGTGAGGTATTTGCAGCGAGGAGGATTTAGCTTGCTCTTTTCTTCCCCTTTTCTGTCCCTTCTGTGAGGTGGATGCTTTTTCTTTTCCTTTTCGTATTTTTGGTGCCATTTTCCTGAGATTAAAATAAAATCATGTTAGCTTATCTCGGAGGATTTGATCGACACACAACAATAGTGGCACCACCCCACACATAATTTGTTGATACAAACTAATTAAGTGAACGATATCGATTACTCAGACTTCATCGACATACGTATAGGTGATATGTTCCAATAATACGTTTTAGCATAATCATACTTTTATGTTGTCTTTAACTATCCTTTTCAACTCTATTTCATGAAATCTTGACTATGCTTTCATGTTTGGCTTAATGCATCTTTTGAACAAAACTACTACATGTATATCGTATCAAGTTATGGCATAGAAATAATCATAACATCCCATATTTGTAGTCAACCATGATTTTCATCTCAATGAACAAGGCATTCAAACATTCAGGCTTTCGAGTTACAAGGTTATGCAAGTAACTTGACCATGTCGATTCTGCAAAAGTATGACAGTGTATGAAAATCAAATACACGTTGGAAACAAGTCAAGAACACCCACACGTATTCTTTCACTCAACTAGATGTAGCAAAACAAACCAACCATATTCAAATCACCAACATCACTTTAAGATCTAAAATACCATTATAAGAATAGTGATCGTAACACTTACGAGATATAAAAGAAGAACTTACTTGGTGATGTACTTGGAAGATGATCTTGCAAGGTTGAATGAGCAAAAAGAAAAATTTTGACAGATTTGGAGAGTAAAGGCGGCGCCTAGGTCTATCAAACAATGTTATTTTGTCTTAAGGTTGGATTTTTATTTATAGGACAAGGTGTGGGTCGGGTTTGACCCATTTAAAATTGGTATAGGAGACCAAAAAGTAAGCATAGGCGGCGCCTAATGCTTTGCCTATGCTTGGCATAGGCGGCGCCTAATGCTTTACCTATGCTTGGCATAGGCGGAGCCTTTTTCAAAGCCTAGTTGGACATAGGCGGCACCTATGCTATGGCTTTGTTGGGCATAGGCGGCGCCTATGCTATGGCATTCTAGATTCAGAGACTGAAGGCTTTGGCATAGGCGGCGCCTAATGCTTTGCCTAGTTGAGCATAGGCGGCGCCTATGCTATGGCATTGTTGGGTATAGTCGGTGCCTATGCTATAGCATTGTAGAATCCGAGAGCTTAGGCCATATCATAGGCCTTGCCTTGTTCGTTGCCTAGATTTACATAGGCCTTGTCTTTACCATTGACTAGTTTTGCTTAGGCAATACCTAACTGTTAGTCTTTTCTTCTTCACTCCTAACTTACCATCTTTAACATAGCACACTTCCAAATCAAAATTTGAGATCAATCTCCTCCTTTATATGTATTGCACCTATACTTACTCAAAAACAACAAAAACAATTAGGACGATGGGTTGCCTCCCATCAAGCGCCTTAGTTTTGGTCGTGGCTCGACTCTTCTTTTTGGATTTTTATTTAATAAAAACAAACTCCTAGTAAAATAAAACAATTAAAAATGATGGGTTGCCTCCCATGTAGCGCTTGATTTATTGTCGCGGCACGACATAGTTACCTTGATTACTTAGACTTCATCGAGATAAATGGTGGCCATGTATTTCATCGGGTCAAGAGGACCGATATATGGCTTTACTCGTTGGCCATTTACCTTAAAGACTTCACCATTATTGTCTTCTAACTCTACTACTCCGGATGAGTAGACTTGGCTAATTTTGAACAGGCCAGACCTTTTAGACTTCAACTTACCTGGAAATAGCTTCAGTCTGGAGTTGAAAAGAAGTACCATATCACCCTTCTGAAAGTTTCGTTGGATAATCCGCTGATCATGATACTTTTTCATCCGTTCCTTGTAGAGGTCTGGTCTTTCATATGCATGAAGACGGAATTCATCCATCTCATTCACCTGCTCCAATCTCAGATTAATAGCATCATCCCAATTCAAATTAAGCCTCTTTAATGCCCACAATGCTTTATGTTCGAGCTCAATTGGCAAGTGACAAGCCTTCGCATAAACTAGTTGATACGGGGACATACCAATTGGTATCTTGAACACGGTCCTATAAGCCCATAAGGCATCGTCCAGTTTCCGAGACCAATCTTTCCTACTAGAATTTACAGTTTTCGCAAGGATCATCTTGATCTCCCGATTAGAAACCTCTACCTGCCGACTAGTTTGTGGATGGTAAGGTGTAGCTACCTTATGTTTCTTGACCCCATACTTCGCTAACACGGCTCTGAACAGCTTGTTGCAAAAGTGTGATCCTCCATCGCTTATGATGGTACGTGGTACCCCAAAATGAGAGAAGATGTTTCCTTTAAGAATGCAACAACATGCTTACCTTCATTATCAGCCAGTGCTACAGCTTCTACCCATTTGGATACATAATCCACAACAACTAGGATATATTTCATCCCAAACGAACTCACAAATGGGCCTATAAAATCAATACCCCATACATCGAATAGCTCTACCTCAAGAATCTTAGACAGGGGCATCTCATGGTTCTTCGAAATTTCGCCTTGCCTCTGGCACTGATCACATCTTATCACAAAATCATATGCATCCTTAAAAAATGAAGGCCAATAATAGCTGCTTTGCAGAACCTTCCTGGCAGTTCGCTCACCTGAGTGATGACCCCCAACTTGGGAAGCATGGCTTGCTTCCAATATGCTAGGCACTTCCACATGAGATATGCATTACCTAATAATACCATCTGCACATCGTCGAAACAAATATGGTTCTTCCCAGAAGTAGTATTTCACATCATGCATGAACTTCCTCTTTTGATGAAAAGAGAGATTTTCAGGCATCATATTACTTACCACGTAGTTCGCAAAGTCTGCGTACCATGGTAACTCTTTCACCATTGTGGCTAGGATCTCTTCATCGGGGAATGTATCATTAATCTTAAGATCGGGCTGCACTATGTGCTCATTCTCAAGTCTAGATAGATGGTCAGCCAGTTGGTTTTTGCAACCTTTTCTAACTTTTACCTCAAAATCAAATTCTTGCAGCAATAACACCCATCGAATTAGCCTCGGCTTAGCATCCTTCTTTTCCATTAAATATCTCAGATCTTCATGTTCTGTATGAACCACCACTTTGGTCCCCAACAAGTAAGCACGGAACTTTTCAAACGCATAAACAACTGCTAAAAGTTCTTATTCCGGGATAGTATAGTTCTTCTGGGATCCGCTTAAGGCCTTGCTTGCATAGTAGATTGGATGAAATAACTTTTCTCTTCTCTGACCGAGTACAGCACCCAAAGCTACCCCTCTTGCATCACACATAACTTCAAACGGTAGAGACCAATCAGGCGCTACAATGATAGGAGCTTCAACTAGCTTTCCTTTGGGGCATTCTAATGCCTTCAAGCAATCTTCACCAAAGTCAAACTTTGCATCCTTGTCCAAAAGTTTGCATAACGGACTAGCAATTTTAGAGAAATCTTTAATAAACCTTCGATAAAAGCCTGCATGACCGAGGAAACTACGAACTCCCTTTACAGAAATTGGAGGTTGCAGTTTTTCGATAACTTCAATTTTAGCTCGATCCACCTCAATTCCTCTTTCAGAAATTTTATGGCCAAGAACAATACCTTTTTTAACCATAAAATGGCACTTCTCCCAGTTTAGTACCAAGTTGAATTCAACACATCTCTTCAATACCATACTTAGATTCGTCAAGCATGATTCAAACGACTCACCCACGACTGAAAAATCATCCATGAACACCTCTAAGATGTCTTCAACCATATCAGAAAAAATGGAAATCAGACAACGCTGAAAAGTGGCAGGTGTGTTAAATAGCCCAAATGGCATACGTTTTAAGGCAAATATACCATATGGGCATGTAAATGTTGTCTTCTCTTGATCTTCGGGAGCAATACAAATCTGATTATAGCCGGAATACCCATCTAAGAAACAAAACCATCCTTTCCCTACCAATCGATCAAGCATTTGGTCCTTGAATGGCATTGGGAACTGATCCTTAAGTGTCCACAAATTCAGCTTCTCGTAGTCCATGCATACTCTCTACCCTGTGATAGGTCTGAGTGGGATTAGCTCATTCCTTTCATTCACAGCTACCGTTATGCCCCCTTTCTTAGGCACACACTGTACCGGACTCACCCATTTACTGTCGGAGATTGGATACACTACCCCTGCATCTAACCACTTAATAATTTCTTTCTTCACCACCTCTTGCGTAGGTGGATTCAGACTCCTTTGATGCTCGATAGTAGGTATGCAATTTTCTTCAAGCTGAATCTTGTGCATACATATCCCAGGCAGGATACCAATAATATCAGCGATGGTCCAACTAATGGATCTCTTGTATCTCCTCAGAACAGAGATGAGAGCTGTAACTTGCTGCTCACCGAGTTCAGCCTCCACAATAACCGAAAGTGTGTTTCCACTTCCTAAGAATGCATACTTTAGATGACTGGGCAGCTCCTTTAATTCAAACATTGGTGGCTCTTCAATGGATGGTTTAGCTGGTGGTGCAGGTCGATTTTTTAGATCAAGGTCCAGCTTCTTGGGAGCATTAGGATACGAACCGATTCCTGTTAGAGCACAAATAGTTTCTTCATATTCTTCAACATCCTCACGCTCAACATTCATAAGCACAGCCGTCAATGGTTCAACAATAAGCTGCTTCTCTATAGATAATTCTTTCTCATCATCAAAATAAACATCAGCTATAGAGAACACATTCATCTCTTTGGGCTGCTTCATTGATTTGCATACATCAAAACGGACCAATTCGTCATTCATCCGAAATATAAGTTCATTAGCTCTTAAATCAATAAGCACACTTCCTGTTGTAAGGAAAGGACGCCCCAAGATTATGGGAACTTCAGAGTCCACCTCACAATCCAAAATAACAAAATCTGCAGGAAAAATGGAGGAAACCTTCACCAATACATCATATAAGATACCAACAGGTCGTTTTACTGACCTATCTGCCATTACGAGCCTCATATTGGTTGGTCTAGGATCACCCAACCCCAACTTCCTGTAAATAGATAGTGGCATCAAATTGATGCTAGCTCCCAAATTGCACAATGCTTTAGCAAAATTCAATGATCCAATCGTACAAGGAATAGTAAAAACACCAGGATCTGCCTTCTTCTGAGCTAGTGATCTGGTAGGGATTGCACTGCAATGATGAACATTATCTGTCAACTCATAACTTGCTGCCCGCTTCTTTGTCAAAAGGTCCTTCATGAATTTGGCGTACCCAGGCATCTGCTCCAGTGCCTCTACCAACGGAACGTTAATAGTCAGCTGCTTCAACATTGTCATAAATTTATTGAACGTGGTATCATCAGCTTTCTTCTTCAGTCTCTGAGGAAAAGGTGGTGATGGAAGAGGAATAGTTTTCTTCACCACTTCCTTTTCATCTTTCTTCCGATTGCGATCTTTTTAGGCTGTAGACGTTTAGGGGTGATGTCATGGACACAATCTTTAGCTTCCTCGGCCTCTTCTAGTTCTGCATTGACACCATTATATGCTATATCATCATCCACCTGCTTGCCTTTGGATAGATTTTCCAACACCTTACCACTCCTGGTAGTAATAGCCATACAGGATTAGTCGTTCTTTGGATTTTGCAAAGTGTCGCTAGGTAGGGTGCCAGCTTTTCTTTGATTAAATGCCGCTAAAAGTTGACTCAATTGCTGCTCTAGCTGTTTTATTATAGTAGAATGCGAGTCAACCAATTAATTTATTGAAGACAAGTCGTTCTTCACCTCAATCACTCCCGTATTGGTTGCCTCCACTCCTTTCAACAACTTTTCCATCATATCTTCCATTGACATCTTCCCCGTACCAGATGCCGCGGCCTCACGATTTCCAGGAGGAACATACGAACCGCTCTTGTCAGTTTTATTCTTCCAACTCCCTTGATCACGGTCCTTGTTACCAGATTTATCATAATAGTTCCGACCGTGGTTTCCTTGGGCATTGCCTCGGAAACCCCCTAGATTATTTAAGTAGTTCACCTCCTCTTCAGAATCAGATTCATCTCTTCTCTGTGACACGACAACCTTGACTTTTTTGGTCTTCCCTGATAATAAGTGCTTGGTAAGAAGATCCATCTGTTTTTTCATATGCGCCATATCTTGATCACGTTCCTCCTATCTTCGCCTTTGTTCTGCAGTCATGCCAATAGATGCAGTAGAGCTTGCTACCTCAGAATCCCTGGTATGCCAAGCTCTACTTTGCTTTGTCATACGATCTAGCATATCACTTTCCTGAATAAAAGTGAGGTTCATGAATGACCCTCCTGCAGCATTATCAACCACTGGCTTAGTCACTGAATTTAAAGACCTGTATAATATCTCGATCAAGTGGACATTGGTTATATGATGATTTGGGCACCCCATAAGCTTCTTCTTGAACCTCTTCCATGTTTCGTGGAGAGCTTCAGTTGGAAGATGTCGAAAATTAATGATCTCATCTCTCAACTGTGCTCTCTTGGATGGCGGAAAGAACCTTTCTAGGAAAGCGTCTTTCAATTGCCTCCAATTAGTGATAGAATCAGGAGTTAGCCCATTCAACCATAGAGTTGCCTCCCGAGACAGAGACAACGAAAATAAGCGCAACAGAATAGCATTCTGTCCAATGCCTGGATTGTCGAATGACTTGCATGTAGAGATGAAATTGATCAGATGCATATTTGGATCATCACCTGTAAGTCCTCCAAATAACCCCTTGAGCTGCAATAGTTGAATCATGGTGCTAGTGATGTTGAACTTTGCTCCAGGTGCCAAGGGTGGAGAAATAATAGCCCCTATGGCACCAGCTCCATCCAGATCATAATCATCATCATCAAAAGGAAACTGCACAGCTCGGTGTTCAGGCCTAAATCTAGCTTGACGATCTCTTCTGTTTGCAGGTGTCGCCACCTCATCAGCATGTCTTGGGTTTAGTAACTCATCATCTCCCAGGTTCTCATTATCAGGATTTGTTGCTCACCTTGGGTTATTAATATTCTGTTGATGCACTTGATCAGCAACGAATGCAGCTAATCTGGCATGCACCTGCTAAGCGGCCCTTCGATCAATGTCTCATTGCGCCTCCATCCTGCAAATAAGTTGCGGTTCAGGGTTTATGGGTAATAATGGTTGACCCGAACTTCGAGTATTTGGCATGCACTAAACAAAACCTGAATAAACAAAAACAACAACTAAAAGTAAAATAAAAGAATCTTTGACCAAAGGGTCTAGTAACTATCACAAACTTAGTTGACAACCGTATTCCCCGACAACAGTGCCAAAATTTGATAACGCTCAAACTACAGCTCTCGTAAGAGTGTAAGCGGTCGCTGTCAAATATAGAACCCAACTGGGTTGGGTGTCGAATCCCACAGGGAATACTTGGTCACTAAGTATGAAACTATTAGTAGACTATTGGTCAAAAGTTCTACGGAAGGGGGGATTTAAATTGTGGCGTGAATTACTGTAAACAATGTAACGAATGAAATGATTTATGTAGTAAGATTTAATAACAGAAAATAATAAGTTAGGGTTATGTCCACCTTATGAGTTCTACGTATCTATTAACTATGAGTTATGTGGAATTCAGACATGCATGCACTTCTAGAGTTTCGTATTCTAATGGTAAATCCTAGTGTCTCTCGACCATCCAGAATTATTTCACTTTAACTCTCTCGAGCTTAAAGTGTAACTAACGGTGCAAACTCTCCAAGAGGTTAATCCAGTTACGGCACTAACGTGTAAACAGGGGTTGGTAGCCCTATTTCTTTGTCACACTCTCTTTTCTAGACATGTAAATTTTCTCTCGAACAAGTTAATGCTATACTAGCGTATTCTATATGTTTGCAGCCATAAGAATTTAATTAAGATGAAGAGAGTAATGATATAAGTAGCATACGTATCAAGAATTCACACACTCATAGTAATAAATAGTATATCACAAGGCTTCCATAACCCTAACAGAGGAGTTTAGCTACTCATTATTACAACGTAAACCACAATAGACATCATCATCGTACCAAAGCTCGAATAATCTCACGATGGGGATGAGAATGGCGTCAAAGAGAGATTTAAGTTTTAGCCCTTGACTGATTTTCTCAAGAGTAGCGTCTTTCCCTATTGTACTTACAGAATCTGTAAATTGAATAATACTAAAGTGTCTAAAGAGAAGTAAAATCCGAAGTATGATAATGCTTGCTGAAAAATTCAGCAAATAGGGTTTTTATAATATCCTTGTCACATTCCTACTAGGTTACTGCTGCACCGTTAAGTATGTAAAAATACTGTTTTTGCCCTAACAGATTCTCCATGCATCATATTTAGTCCTCAAGCTTCCAAAAGTTTCCTTCCATCTTATGCGAAGTTTCGCTTTGCTATCGAAAGGCCCACAAAGTGCTGAAATCTTCATCATAAATACCTGAAAACATGCTAATCACGTTGGTTAGCTCTCTTACAGGAAAATGGACTAAAAGTGTAGGAATTATATATTTTGTCCTTAAAACTTAGCTAAAATATGGGTAAATTATAGTACTTTAGGCGTGTAAATACGCCCAACATCACTCAGTTCAATTGGTTGAGTGGGTGATCTTTGCAGAGGGTTATGAGCTTATTTTGGATAGTGATGTCAGGCGATTTTGCACAAGAGATATTAATATACTTAAGGTTCAGTAGAAGCACTACCTAGTAGACGAGGCTACTTAGGAAATCAAGAGCGAGATGTGGACCTAGTATCCTCACCTATTCGAGGCTTTAGGTACATCCTAATCCTTTACTTTCACGGATGAAAGTTCATTTAATAGTGGATAGTATAATGACCCTCCAGGTCACTTCCTACATTTCCATGATTTAGAGCTTTCCTATAGCTTCCCCAAGTCATTTGTGACTTGCAGGAATAGATAGTTCGATTCCAGGCAGTTCATTTGTTCTTTAGATCAAATTCTTTACTTTGAATCCTTTACTAGTTCAAATTGGTTTTTGGGCAAAAACTTCAGCTAAACCACCTTGTATTCCAATTTTGACAGTTTCAACAACTTTGGAACATCAATTTTATATTGGTGGACCCTTGACTCAGGTCCCGAGGCTCCTGGACTAATTTCTGGCTATTGGCTGGAAGTTAAGAAAAATAAGAAGTGGGTGTAGGGCCCATTTTTCATCAAAATGACCAAGGATGGAAATTTTGACTACGCCGTTGATTTTGGAACAACATATTTGGTAGGATATTTTATGTCAATTGTACTTATCTAATTCTAGATGAATCTTAAGGGATTGGAAGAGACTCTAAAAATTCTAACTCTCAAGATGGTGCCTGATATCTACTCTGACTACTAAAGCGCTCGTTTGGGTGTTATAGAGTAGAGTGTTTTAGCAGATGGGAGCTTTAGCGACACCTGTGCACTTTTGCAGCTAGCGCTAAAATGGCCCATGATTTTCTTTAGCGAACTGGCTCGTATGAGCGGGTACTAATTTAGTAGCACCTAGGCACTTTAATGTTGACCACTAAAGTAGCCAGTGTCAGCCTTAGTGGCATCCACATACCTGGGAAGGGTATAAATACCCCACTTAGTCAAATTTTAACCATTCTTCTCCTATTCTAAAGACAGTAAAACCCTAAATAGTTTGGAAACTTTGGAGAAACATTTTTGGGTGATTTTGAAGCTAGGGAAAGGTCTATTTATGTATTTCTCCTGTGAATTTGTTGTAAGCTTTATTTATTTTCATGATTTAATCTTCCATTTTTATCTAAAATTCCTAAAAGCTTAGTGGCTTAATTTTATCACCATTACAACTCAAAATTTACCCATTTTAGAGGATAAAGGTTCTTTAAGAATAGAGGGATGGTATGTTGGATTCAAAAATATGATTTTTTAAGCGGAACCCACATAAGATTTTTACATAATTTTGGACTCGAAGCACAATAGTGCAATATGAGTATCATTGAGCTCGTTTTGACGAGTACATTTTTATATTGATATCTGGCACCTTGAAGATGTTCGTCAGATAGGACAATTAGTTATTTAGCAGTTTCTTCAGGCTTTTCTTTGGCATCTTGGTAGGCTATGTTTACCTTCTTCACAGATTGAGCCATCTCGTACTATGATTATGATAATATGCTAAATATGGGTGGGATTTAAGTATTAGAAGTATTAATGAGAATACTTGCATTAGTTGAACCGTTTAGGCTATCTTGAAACTACAAATTCGGAGTAATTGGCTTAGTTACTCATGAATTAGGTGAATTTGGCTTTGCGTCTTATGTTTGGAAAGGAATTAGCCTTAGTTGCTTAAGCTAGGTGAAATTTACTTCGTTTCTAGTATTTTAGGTGGGATTGACTTAGTTATTCTTGTTTGGAAAGAATTACTATCTTAGGGAAATTTATGGCTTATTCAACATCTTGAATCGAACTTAGATACTATAACCTAGTTCGGGCTAGAAATTGCCTAAAATGAATTTTGCAATTTACAAGTGTGCTCCCTAGCCCACCTTAGGCCAAAATTTGTGTTAGATTTGTAGACTTATTTATGTATGATATACCGTTATAATTTCTTGGTTTGGGACTTGAGGAGATTGAATATATTTAATGAGTATGTTAGTTGGACATTGGAAGATTGATTTTAAAAATATTTATTGATTAATGATATAGCCTATGCATACATTATTATTGATATGGCTTTCAGACATGATTAATGACATGATTTATAGATATCACTAATGATATAGCTTATGCATGATTTATAGATATGATAAATGATATAGCATATGTATATGATTATTGATATGGTTTTTGGATATGATTAATGATATGACTTATGGGCGCGACAAATGATATGACTATTATATACATGATTATTGAGAAGGCTTCTGGATATTATTACTGATTGGATCTATAGATATGACTAATGATATAGTGTATATATATTTGACTATTGATATGGCTTCTGGATATGATTAATGATATGACTTATAGATATGAATAATGATATGGTTTATATATATATACATATATATTTATGATTATTGATAAGGTTTTTCGATATGACAAATGATATGATTTATAAATATGACTAATGATATAACTATATATATAAATATGATTACTGATAAGGCTTTCAGATATGATTAACGATATCATATATAGCTATGACTAATGATATGGCTTACATATATATTATTATCGATATGGCTTATAAATACGATTAATGGCTTATAAGCATTATCATCGGTATAATTTATGGATACGACTGTTGACATTACCAACAAGCTTGATTATTGTCATGAGTTAATAGATGAAATATTAGTATGATTCATGTGTGTGGGTATCTATATGTCTTATGGTTTTGATTCTTGATCCGGTACATAGATATGGGAAAAAGGGATGGTCTGTAGTTATACTTATTTGGTATAGTTTAGTGAGTTATTTTATCAATATGGATTGTTGATATGGTTTGTTGATATGGTTTATATTTATATGAGTTTCTACTCGAGTTCGACAACTGATAGTAGTGTTGATGATATTGATAATGTGAGTTCTGATTCATGTTTGGCTAACAATGATAATGATGATGATGCTATTGAGTTTCGATTCAAGTCCGAAATTGGGAGTTATTATGATAAGATACAGTTTGGAAGAATTTTTGGTTAGGATATGATGATTGGTAAATTATGGTTATTCGGTTACTTAGTTCCCTTGATTATACCCTCCAGGTTTAAGGGGGTCTGCATTGGGTTATTTACTTTTCTATACTAATTGTCTTATGGGGGATAATATTTTAGGTATAGTTGTATGATTGTTATGCTGCCATTTCATATTTATTTTTATATTTATGTAAAATGGTGTGGAAGCTTATTTCCAGGTTTGCCCCTTTTACTTAGTTTATTTTATCTGGTATCTTATCATATCTGTATCACGATTTATGTCAATTGACTGATGATGCTTACTAATTACCCATGGTTTTAGTAATAATACTACACTTCGGTACCCTTTTGGTATAGATCTATGTACTAGTTGCCGCCGATGATTCAATGCTTGTGCAGGATTGATTTCTAAGATTCGGTGATCTCTTGGAGCCGGAGTTACCCTTTTTCCTTCTATTTATCTATGTCTAGTCCTTCCTCTTCAAGATGGATTGTATTTGATTATTTAGTACACATAGTTAATTCGTAGTGGCTCTTGTACCGACGTTACCGAGTCTTGGGGTGGTTGTGGACATACTACCTATCTATTAGACTATTTTGACCGTTTTATTGCTACTTAAGTAGTTGATTCTCAATTTTTTTGATTGTAGGCTGTTTTCCATCATATTAGCCTATTACATCTTGCTTCGAACTATGGTTCGGTTTGCCTACTGGTTGGATAGAGTAGGTCCCATCATGACTCATAAATTGGGACGTGACACAATATGACGCACGGAATGGACAATTTGTGCCTCGACATTTAATTCACCAACAATTAATAGCAATCATATAAAAAAATCTCATTAACATATTATCAAACACATGGTTTTCATAAAAAAAATGGACATGGAAAATATGATAATGGTACATGCAAGCAATCCAAGTCAGGCATTTTAACTCAAACCATACCCAAGAAACTCCTACTATCTCATTTAGATCACCCACCAAAAGGTAATGAAAATAAATCTCATGTGGGAATTTTAACAAACACATTGGGTGCATAAGTTGGGTACTTGTTGCACCCAAGTGCATACGCAAATGTACGTGGTCTCACCAAGTAGTAAAGTGTATCTTTAGAAGCCAATTTTTGATTGCACATGGACTTATGACGACAATTATCCAATTCTAGTTTAACTATTGAGAGTAGCACAAGAGTTTTGTAGTTATAAATTGAAAGTAAAATAAATAATGTGGAAAAATAAAGGAATTTGGACAATCAATGGGTGGAAACCCGGGGTTAAAGCACTGCGAAAAATCATACTAAGCTATTGAACTTCTTCGGTTAAGTTACTTATCTTGGTTATTGATTCACGGTATTGATTTTATGATCATGATCTCTCGACCTCTAATTACCTATCTAACTCAGACCCACAACTACATCATTGAGCGGGGATGTGAGTGCTAAGCTAAACACATTTGTATTTCATCACGTAGTAAACCAAGTAAGGTTTCTAGGTACATCCCTATCCTAGATTCTAATTCAAATTCCTTATTTTATAAAAGATTAAGAACCTTACTCTTTTTACCCCCATGTTCTATCATCTTATTACCCCTCCCGAGTTCACAAAAATGAAAATAGATGTATTCTAAGGTTAGATACTCCTTAAAATAGTGATAAAAGGGTAAATAAACAACAAAATATGATAAATAAATAATACCAAATCAATTCAAAGCAATAGAATCAGGTTATTTGCCGTAAACCTAGAAAGGGGGCTTTTAACCGCTAATGGACATAACCGTAATCAGAATCATGGAATACATATTAAAATCCATAAACAAACCAAAGTAATGAAAGGAAAAAAACCTATTTTAATGGTTTATCATCCCCTCTCCAAGAAAAAAATACATCCAAGGTTTATAAAATCAAGTTCTATTGTCCTATTTATAGGAGGTCAAATCTACCGATTTTTGCACTAGGTACGCATTGCGGAGCTCATAGCAAGGACTAGGGTGCGTGAAGCACCATAATAATAGAGACACGCTGAATTGGGTCGCTTATTAATCAATATATATGTGGAAATCATGCTACATCCCTGGTTTGGGTCGGATACGCACCATGGACATCCAAAATGTCCGTTTTACATCAAATCTTGTCCCTGATTTCGTTGATCCATTCCAAGCCTTGTAGTGTTTTTTACACCTGACTTACAGATTTTATATCCTTCATAAATAATAATAATAATCAACTCACTAATCATACTTCAATAAAAATTTTAACACTGTCAAGAAGTTGTTCCACACATATTTAAACAATAAAACCATTATAAACTCATTCAACACATTAGAATCCATCGAGATCTTCTAGACAAACACCTATGTCAAGCTAGTAACACTAGTTTTCTCGTCTACACTCTAAATGACCAATTTGAATCCAAAATTGTTTAAAAACACATTTAAACATTGTAATCAAATACTTAAACACTTCGATGGTTATTTTTATCATTATTTACTCATTAAGCACATGAATTTTCCTCAAACAAAGGATAAATAAGCTAGGATAGCAACACTAAAGTGCATAAAACTACCTTAGATCACCACCCCATACTTGAAGCCTTGTTCGTCCTTGAACAAATCTTTACATTTACCATAATAAGCTAAGGTGACTCCGCACCTCTACTACAAGCAAGACACTAGAGCTAGTACTACAATGACTAAACATAATGTAAGTTTCTACACTAAGCATGTTACGTACACAATTGAAAGTTCAAGAAAACTACTCCAAAACATCTTAGCCTCAAGAATGGACTCACCAATTTTGAAAAATCATGCACATTATTCATTCACAGATGTTATATAACTCACCCAACTATCATCAAACATATGCCCTCACAATAGGAGAGTTACCCATAATCACTCACAGAAAGCAATTTATACAGAATGGGTATAAGAATCAAATTTTCCTAATTCTCACAAAGAATTCACATGTTACACAATATGAACCATAGTCTTTCCCTTAGTGTAGTAATCCACTAATATCAGAATGTTAAAGCTTAGGATCAAGTAGGTCTTTACGGGCTGTAATGTAAGATAAGGGACGGGTAGAAACTATTCTGGCTTGTAATAATTACTATCTTACCTAAGAGCTTTAATATGTCACACTTATCATTCGATTCACCACTAACAACCACTTTACACCATTTTTGTCTACCTTTCAATCTTTTTTCTTTCCGTTGTACCACTCCCACCACAACATATCAATTTTGTACACCAATAACTACCACTTTGGGGCCTCATATTCATCTTTTCCCAACTTGGATTTCAAACTCCTTACTCAATCGAATTTCAACTAAAGTGCTTACAATCTTTAGATCAAATTAAGGTAAGTCAAAGAAGGGGATTAGGCTGCATATGATGTGACTAAATAAAAAGCTAAAGGCTCAACAGGGCTAACTAGGATTATGCTCAATTGTAGGTAAAAAGAAGGTATAAAGTTGGGTGTCATAGAAATGCCTATATTATCTTCTAAACCCACACTCTTTATATTGCTTTTCATACATACTAGGCATGTTCTAGTATCAAATTCAACAAGGAATATACAAACAACCTCACACACACATAGCACATGCTCAACTCAAGCAGGATAATTATAGAATCTCAACCAAACAATAGCATAAATTAAACATTAAGCCAACAAGTACAAGAGTCATAATAATGAGCCTAGGAGTCTCAAAAGTAGTTCTTCACATAAATCAAAATACTCATTTCATAAAAACCCATTTGCATCATGCAATCAGATATAGCACCAACAAGAATATCCCATACAAATGTTTTTAAAACTTACTCCTAATAATGGGAATTTCCCTACCCCACACTTAAAAGTCTACTTTATCACTACTGTATACTAAAAAGTAGAGATAAAAATACTTCCCAAGGCCTCTAGGCCTAGGTAGTAGCATTCTTACATATAAAGTCTTGGGACCCCACACTTAGTCTTCACCATGCTTCATATTTCAGGTTTTATAGTACTCAGACTTCCCATCAACCTGTGACTCAACAAAAAATAAACTAGTAAAGCAAAAAACAAAAAAAAAACAAAAAATAAAACATAACTTAACTTGGGTTGCCTCCCAAGAAGCGCCTGATTTAGTATCGCGGCACAACTTACATCAACTTTTCCTCCACCTTGAGGATGTAAATTTCACCCTCAACTTCGTATCCATCTTCTTGATCCCCTTATAGGGTTGTGGTACAAAGATTATGAAACCGATTAATAAAATGTGCATACTAAACCACTCAGAATTAAAGTGAGGTCTATTTTTATTATGAAAAATTAAGAATATAGGATTCTTGTTTCTCATCTACACACTTACACTATTTCAGATGATTCGACAGATAAGGCATCATCTAAACATAGTGTAGAAAAGAGCTTTGAATGAGGCCCAACCAATCCCACTTAAAATATTCCACTATTCATAACGCCCTCACTCATATTCACCTTCTCAATTACATCTCAAGAGAAAGATGAGAGTTAAATTGTTGTTATTCTTGTGTCTATTCGACAAATTGTCTAGTATCCTCCTAATATTTTTCTTTTCTTAGTATCTATGGACACGAAGGTCATGGTATTTCCTTAACCTACCCAACAACCTTAGTTTTCAAGTACTCTGACTTCCTTCAATTATCAAAAACTCTGTCTGCAATTGGATGGAGAGTCAACTCTACATCTACCTCCTTAATTGTCTTTTGAGCATTGCCCTTAAACCTGATCGAATTAGGATTTCCCTCAAACTTGACTAAATTAGGATTAGAACCACCCATATTTTTACAATGATACATATTGCCACAAACCGCATGCCAACTTTTGGTTTTATCCACAAGTCAAAAAGAAGAAGATCCCCTCTAAATGCTTTCATCAAAATCTGGACAAAAATGATCTTGGTGGGGTGCTCCACAAAAATAATAAGAATCATTATCCTTCGAAAACCATCTATCCCAGGTTTCCATGTCAAGAAGTGTGATAATAAAAAGTAAAAGGAAATAAGAATAAAAAACAACTAGACTATATACAAATCAATATAGCTAAACTAAAAATACGATAGTTGCCTAATTATAAGTCCCCGGCAATAGTGCCAAAAACATATTTCTACCAAGCGCACACACAGGTGTAAGTGGTCTCACCAAGTAGTAAATGGCCCTTTAGAAGCCAAGTTTTGATCCTATAGGGACTTATGCTGACAAATATCTTATTCTAGTTCACTATTGTGATTAAAATGGTGGAATTTGAAAAGTAAAGTAAAGTAAACAATGCAGAAAATAAATGGCTTAGACAATAAATGAGAATGAAACTGGGGTTAAAGCACTATGAAAAATCATACTATTCTATTGAACTTAATTAGTTAAGTTACTTATCTTGGATGTTGATTCGTAGGGTTATCACATGATCATGGCCTCCCGACCTCTAATCGTCTACCTAACTTTAACATTACAACTACATCATTAAGGGGGGGATGCAATAATCCAATTAGATGAATGAAGCTATCATCCTACATGTGAACTAATAAAGTATTCTAGGTATATCCCTATCCTAGTATCTAATTTAAATTGCTTATTTCATAAAGGAATAAGAACCTTGCTCTATCTATCCCCATGCTCTATCCAAACAAACTCAATTCAAAGTGAAAGTAAACATGTTCGTAGCCTTAACCCCAGAAAGGGGGAATTTAGACACTAATACACATAACCATAATCAAAATACATGAAAACAGGATAAAATCAATTCAAGAAGACAAATTAAAAAAATAAAAACCCTAATTGAAGTGTTTTATAGCATCCCTTAAAGTTTCCAAGTCGTCCAAGGTGTATAATGATAACGCCCAAACTACAGATCTCGTTAGAAAGTGTAAGTGGTCGATGTCAAATATAGAACCCAACTGGGTTGGGTGTCGAATCCCACCGGAAATACTTGGTCACTAAGTGTTGCAACTATTAGTAGACTGTTGGTCGAAAATTCCATGGAAAGGGGGGATTTGATGATGGCGTGAACTAATAATATTGAAGTAACAACGGAATGCTTTGTTTAGTAAGATTTAATCATAGAGAATAATAAGTTAGGGGTATGTCCACCTTATGAGTTCTACGTATCTATTAACTATGAGTAATGCGGAATTTAGACATGAATGCACTTATAGAGATTCGTATTCTAATGGTAAATCCTAGTGTTTCTCAACCATCAAGGATTATTTCACTTTAACTGTCTCAAGCCTAAAGTGTATAACTAACGGTACAAATTCTCCAAGAAGTTAATCTGGTTAAGGCATTAACGTGCAAACAGAGGTTGGTAGCCCTATTTCCTTGTCATACTCTCTTTTCCAGACATGTAACTTTTCTCTCGAACAAGTTAATGTTATACTGGCATATTCCCTATGTTTGCAACCATGAGAGTTTAATTAAAACGAAGAGAGTAATGATATAAGTAGCATTCACATCAAGAATTCACAAACTCATACCAATAGATAGTATCTCACAAGGTTTCCATAACCCTAACAGAGAAGTTTAGCTACTCATGATTACAACGAAAATCACAATAAAAATAATCATCATACCACAACCTAGAATAATCTTCGCGATGGGATGATTCTAACGTCAAAGAGGAGATTGACGTTTCTTCTCTTTCCGTTCCCAAGTGTAGCGTGTTTCTCTGTGTCAGACTTACAGAATCTGTCACGTGAATAATGTAAAGTGTCGAGTGATCAATGCTTGAATGAATTCTGAAAGATTCAGCAAATATGGTTTTTATAACATCCTTGTCCTACTAAGTTACTGCTGCACCCCTAAGTATTTAAAAATACTGCTTTTGCCCGGGACAAATTCGCCATGCGTCACATTCAGTCCACAAGCTTCCAAAAGCTGCCTTCCCTCTTATGTGAAGTTTTCCTTTGCTGTCCAAATGTCCACAAAGTGCTAAAATCTTCATAATTAATACCTATAAACATGCTAATCACATAGGTTAGCTCACTTAAAGGAAAATGGACTAAAACTGCAGGAATTATATAATTTATCCTCCAAACTTAGCCTAAAATATGGGTAAATTATGGTTCTAGGGGTATAAATACGCCCAACATCACCACACCACACTTAAAGCTTTGTTCGTCCTCGAACAAATTATTATGTCCATGCAAACATCTAACTAGGATATCACAGTAGCAACACAAAATGTTCAACAAGACATGCACGGCAATCATTAACAAAGAGTAGTTTTCTTGATCACTACTAGAAACAATTCAACCTCCAACATAGACTCGTGATGATGGTTAATTCGTATCCACAAGTTAAGGCACAAAGAATCATACAAAACTACCCAACAATCATCAACCATGTGTGTCTCACATAATATATCACCCATAATCACTCACAAGTTTTGCATTTTTCAAAACATGGGTATAAGACTCTCCTTGCTCTCTCTCTCACAAAGAATTCATATGTTGCAACTGATGACCATAGGCTTTCCCTATGGACTAAAAGTGCAGGAATTATATATTTTATCCTCCAAACTTAGCCTAAAATATGGGTAAATTATGGTTTTTAGGGGTATAAATATGCCCAACATCACTACCCCACACTTAAAGCTTTGTTCGTCCTCGAACAAAATATTACGTCCATGCAAACATCTAACTAGGATATAACAGTAGCAACACAAAATGTTCAATAAGACATGCACGGCAATCATTAACAAAGAGTAGTTTTCTTGATCACTACTAGAAACAATTCAACCTCCAACATAGACTCGTGATGATGGTTAATTCGTATCCAAAAGTTAAGGCACAAAGAATCATACAAAACTACCCAACAATAATCAACCATGTGTGTCTCATATAATATATCACCCATAATCACTCACAAGTTTTGCATTTTTCGAAACATGGGTATAAGACTCTCCTTGCTCTCTCTCTCACAAAGAATTCATATGTTGCAACTGATGACCATAGGATTTCCCTTAGTGTAATGCTCTACTAATATCAGAATGCTAAGCTTAGGATCAAATAGGTCTTTACAGGTTGTAATGTAGGCTAAGGGATAGACAGGACTATTTTGGCCAGAAATAGTGACTATGTTCCCTAAGCGCTTTAATACACTACGTTATGTCATTAACACTTTCTTTTAAACAACCCCTCTACTTTCCTTTCATCTACCACCCCTTTTCACCTATTTTGTTATTCAATTATAAACACAACTATCTTTTTATTTTTCTATTTCTATTTCTGCTTTTCTTTTTTTTAATTTTTTTTTCTTTTTGATTTATTTATTTATTTATTTATTTTTATAAAACACCTCTATGATAGCCATTTTTTTTCACAACAATTTGAGGTACCGATACACTCTGAGGCATCACTCTTACCTAATTTCCTCTTATTTTGTCACATGACTCTACAATTTAAAGCTCTTAAGAATTTGGATCAAATTATGGTCTTGAAAAAAAATGGATTAGGCTACATATGCGGCTGTCAAAGAAGATAGCTAAAGGCTCAAAGAGGGTTAACTAGGATAATGTACACAGGTAGGTAAAAAGAAGGTAAACAATTACAGGCTGTCAAAGAAATGCCTAAATCATCTCCTAAACTCACACTCTTTATTATGCTTTACACACATACCAGGCAAGTTTTAGCATCAGTCACAACACAGAATATACTATAACCTCACACACACAAGGCACATGGTCAACTTTATTGGGAGCAGTATAGACTCTTGACCCAACAGATGAAGGAATTAAACCACACAAATATCACACAGTGAGTCACACTTAGAGCCTAAATGTCTCAATAGTCATGATTTTAGCACAAACTCTTGTCATAGTACCATGCCACCTATCAGAACAATTTCATGCAAAATCTAAAAAAAATCTAAAAATCTAAAAATTTAACTACAAATAATAATAAATGTAGGCAAAGAAGTACAGTACAACATACAAATAACAGCACCCCACACTTAGACGGGACACACTGTCCTCAGTGGAAAATAAATAAGGAAAACCTGATTAGTCGGACTCCTCCTCTATGTCTGGGGTCATCCCCCCTGCATCGGAATCATCATCAGAGTCGTCTTCATCAGAGTTGTCTTCCATGTCTGAGTCGGACAGTCGGCGATTGTCGTCAGTCCGTATGTCATCATCGAGAGGTTCCTTAAAATGTACCCCTACTCCACACATAGCCCGTGCATTCTCATTCATCGGCTAGTCATAATCCAACTGTTGAGGCTCTGCATCATTTGGAACAGGACCCCCACTTATCATGGTAACCTCGTCAAACCATATAAATGGCGAAAGAAGCTTTCGTCGTGAGCATGTCTTTCTGCAGTGGTCAGGTTGATGTCATGCCCAGTTTCAGGATCTTTAACCTTAGTAAGATCAACCTTCTTTGGGTTGTGTAGAAGCTTATGATCTGTAGGTTCCTCTTAAATGTGCTCCTTCCTCAGTATCGCAGTCAACAAATTGCTAAAGCTGAAATGGGACCTCTTGTGTAGCCTAGCCTTACGCAATGATGATCGTATCACCGCACCAATGTTGATGGGAATATTAGTCATCAGAGCGTACACCAAGAATACTCTATCACATGTGATCTTTGTGTACTATGTCCCAGGAATCAGGCAAGAGTTGACTATCCTCAGCCATATACGAGCTTCTCTATTCAAGGAAGCATACGGGAAGGTATTATGCCGACCGGTATCCTTGTGACGAATCCACCGTGGCATTGACCTTGTTCCACACAGTGTGTCTCTAATTGCTCTGTAGGGAGGTCTGTCATAAAGCTCCTTGAGTGGTGATGGATCCACAAATGGAAGATCCAGAAAAGCATTGAAGAACTCCGCATTCAGTTGAATGAATTGGCCCTGAATCTTCACTTCACTTCCGGTAGTCTTTGGGGACCAATTGGCATAGAACTCACGTGTTAGATCAAGATTGCATTCCCCTATATCTCGAAAAATGAAATCAAGATTTACCGTCATGATTTTAGCCAAAATGCATGGCTCTCTCTTTGCTAGACTCTCCTTCTGCATTAAATCCACGTGAACATATTTTTTCACTTTGTTGTTCTTGTACCACTCCTTTCCTTCGTCCTCTAGGAACCACTTTATTCCGAAAGTGCGTCGAGTTATTTGTAGAGAGGAGGATTTAGCTTGATCTTTTCTTCCCCTTTTCTGACCTTTCTGCAAGGTGGACACTTTTTCTTTTCCTGGTCGTCCTTTTGGGGCCATTCTACCTGAGATTTAAAATAGAATCATGTTAGCTTCATCTCAGTAAATTCAATCAGAAAACAAATAGTAGTGGCACCACCCCACACTTAATTTGTTGGCACAGACTACTTAAGTGAATGATGTCGATTACTCAGACTTCATCGACATACATTTAGGTGATATGTTCCAACAATATGTTCAGCACAGTCATACGTTCATGTTATCGTAACTACTCTTTTCCAATTCTATTTCATGTAATGTTGTCAATACTTTCATATTTGGATGAATGCACTTTTTGAACAAGACTACCACAAAAGGATCGTACCACAAATAGAACCAAGTTATTGCATAGGCATAGTCACACCATCTTATGCTTGTATTCAATCATAATTGGTACCTTGATGAACGAGTCATTCAAACATTCAAGCTTTAAACTTACAAGATTATGTATTAACTTCATAATTTCAACTTCATAAAACTATGACAGTGTATAACAATCAAATACAAGTCGGAATAGAGTCAAGAACACCCACACGTATTCTTTCACTCAACTAGATGTATCATAACAAACCAACCACATTCAAATCTCCAACACCACTTCAAGATCTAACAAATCATTATAAACGTAGCATTTAAACAACTACGGAATATAAAAGAATAACTTACTTGTTGATGGATTCCGAAAGATGAGTTTGCAAGATTAGATGAGCAAAAGGTAAATTTTTGAGAGAAATTGGAAGGTTGGGCGGCGCCTATCTTGAGCTAACAATGGGATTTTGTTCTAAGGTTGAAGTTCCATTTATAGACCAAGGATTGAGTCGGTTTTGATCCAGGAAAAATTGGGTTAGGAGACAAAAATAATAAGTAGGCGGCGCCTAATGCTTTGCCTATGCTTAGCATAGGCGGCGCCTTTTGCTTTGCCTAGTTTGGCATAGGCGGCGCCTATGCTATTGCTTAGTTGAGCAAAGGCGGCGCCTATGCTATTGACTTGTTGAAACAGTGAGTATAGGCAATGGCATAGGCGGCGCATTTAGCTTTGCCTAGATTTGCATAGGCGGCGCCTATGTTATTGCCTAGATTTACATAGGCCTTGCCTTGTCCGTTGCCTAGTTGAGGCAGTGAGCATAGGCAATGGTATAGGCCTTGCCTTGTCCATTTCCTTGATTTGTATAGGCCTTTCCTTGTCCATTGCCTAGTTGAGGCAGTGAGCATAGGCAATGACATAGGCCTTGCCTTGTTCGTTGCCTAGATTCGCATAGGCATTGCCTAACCGATAGCCTTTGCTCCTTCATTCCTAACTTACCACCTTTATCATGGATTACCTTCAAATCACAATTTGGGACCAATCTCCTCCTTTATACGTCTTGCACCTACACTTACTCAAAAACGATTAGAAGGATGGGTTGCCTCCCATCAAGCGCCTTAGATTTGGTCGTGGCTCGACTCTTCTTTTTGTCTTTTTATTTAACAAAAACAAACTCCTAGTAAAACAAAGCAAGTAAAAACGATGGGTTGCCTCCCATGTAACGCTTGATTTATTGTCGCGGCACGACATAGTTATCTCGATTACTTAGACTTCGTCGAGATAGATGGTGGCCATGCATTTTATCGAGTCAAGAGGACCGATATATGGCTTCACTCGTTGGCCATTCACCTTAAAGACACCACCACTATTGTCTTCTAACTCTACTAATCCAGACGAGTAGACTTGGCCAATTCTGAACGGACCAGACCATTTAGAATTCAACTTACCTAGAAATAGCTTCAGTCTGCAGTTGAAAAAAAGTACTACATCACCCTTCTGGAAGTTTCGTTGGATAATCCGCCGATCATGGTACTTTTTCATCCGTTCCTTGTAGAGGTCTGCCCTTTCATACGCATGTAGACAGAATTCATCCATCTCATTCAGCTGTTCCAATCTCAGATTAATAGCATCATCCCAATTTAGGTTAAGCCTTTTCAACGCCCACAATGCTTTATGTTTGAGCTCAATTGGCAAGTGACAAGCTTTCCCATAAACTAGCTGGTACAGGGACATGCCAATTGGTGTCTTGAACGCAGTCCTATAAACCCATAAGGCATCATCCAGCTTCCGAGACCAATCTTTCCTACTAGCATTTACAGTCTTAGCAAAGATCAGCTTAATCTCCCGATTAGAAACCTCTACTTGCCCACTCGTTTGTGGGTGGTAAGGTGTAGCTACCTTATGTTTCTTGACCCCATATTTCACTAACACGGCTCTGAACAGCTTGTTCCAAAAGTGTGATCCTCCATCGCTTATGATGGTACGTGGTACCCCAAAACGAGAGAAGATATTTCTCTTTAAGAATGCTACAACACGCTTACCTTCATTATCAGCCAGTGCTACTGCTTCAACCCATTTGGATACATAATCCACAGCAACTAGGATATATTTCATCCCAAATGAACTCACAAATGGTCCAATGAAATCAATACCCCATACATCAAATAGCTCTACTTCAAGAATTTTAGACATGGGCATCTCATGGTGCTTCGAAATCGCGCCTTGCCTCTGACACTGGTCACATCTCCTCAAAATCATAGGCATCTTTGAATAATGAAGGCCAATAATAGCAGCTTTGCAATACCTTCCTGGCTGTCCGATCACCTGCGTGATGACCCCCAACTTGGGAAGCATGACTTGCTTCCAATATGCTAGGCACCTCCACATCCGAGATGCAACGCCTAATAACACCATCAGCACATCGTCGAAATAGATATGCATACCACGGTAAGTCTTCCACCATAATGGCGAGGATATCTTTGTTGGGAAATACATCATCAATCTTAAGGTCAGGTTGCGTATATGCTTACTCTCAAGTCTAGATAGATGATCAGCTACTTGGTTTTCGCACCCTTTTCTATCCTTTACCTCGAAATCAAATTCTTGAAGCAACAACTCCCACCGAATTAGCCTTGTCTTAGCATCCTTCTTTGCCATTAAATATCTCAGAGCAGCATCATCTGTATGAACCACCACTTTGGTTCCCAACAAGTAAGCTCGGAACTTTTCAAAAGCATTAACAACTGCTAGAAGCTCTTGTTCCGTGACGGTATAGTTCTTCTGGGCTCCATTCAAGGCCTTACTCGCATAGTATATTGGATGAAATAGCCTTTCTCTTTTTTTACCAAGTACAACACCCAAAGCTACCCCACTTGCATCACACATGACTTCAAACGGTAGAGACCAATCGGGTGCTACAATAATAGGAGCTTCAACTAGCTTCCCTTAGAGGCAATCAAATGCCTTCAAGCAATCTTCACCGAAGTCGAACTTTGCATCCTTATCCAAGAGTTTGCATAATGGACTAGCAATTTTGGAGAATTCTTTAATAAACCTCCGATAAAAACCTGCATGACCGAGGAAACTACGCACTCCCTTTATAGAAATTGGAGGTGGTAGTTTCTCGATAACTTCAATCTTGGCTCGATCAACCTCAATTCCTCTTTCGGAGACTTTATGCCCAAGAACAATGCCTTCCTTAACCATAAAATGGCACTTCTCCCAATGTAGCACCAAGTTGAATTCAACACATCTCTACAACGCCATACTTAGATTCGCCAAGCACGATTCAAACGACTCACCCACAACTGAAAAATCATCCATGAACACCTCCAAGGTGTCTTCAACCATATAAAAAAAAATGGACATCATACAATGCTGAAAAGTGGAAGGTGTGTTACATAGCCCAAATGGCATACATTTGAAGCCAAACGTACCATACGGGCATGTCAAAATGGTCTTCTCTTGATCCTCAGGAGCAATGCAAATCTGATTATAATCGGAATAACCATCTAAGAAACAAAACCATCCCTTCCTTGCCAATTGATCAAGCATTTGGTCCATGAATGGCATTGGGAAGTGATCCTTTAGCTTCCACGAATTCAGCTTCTGGTAGTCCATACACACTATCCACCCTATGATAGGTCTGAGTGGAATCAGCTCATTCTTTTCATTTGCGACTACCGTCATGCCCCCTTTCTTGGGCACACACTGTATCAAACTCACCCATTTACTGTCGGAGATTGGATACACCACCCCAACATCTAACAACTTAATAATCTCTTTCTTCACCACCTCCTTCATGGGTGGATTCAAACGTCGTTGATGCTCAATGGTGGGCACACAATTTTCTTCGAGCTGAATCTTGTGCATACATATCCCAATAGGGATACCAATAATATCAACAATAGTCCAACCCATGGCTCTCTTGTATCTCCTCAGAACAGACATAAGAGCTGCAACTTGATGTTCACCTAAATCTGCCGCAACAATAACCGAAAGTGTATCACCACTTCCCAAAAATGCATATTTCAGGTGACTGGGCAGCTCTTTCAATTCTACCACTGGTGGTTCTTCAATAGATGGCTTTGCTGGTGGTGAAGGTCAATTTTTAAGATCAAGATCCAGCTTCATAGGAGCATGAGAATAGGACCCTATTCCTGTTAGAGCACAAATAGTGTCTTCATACTCTTCAACACCCTCACGCTCAAAATTCATAAGCACAGCAACCAATGGATTAACAATAAGTTTTTTCTCTACAGATAATTCTTTCTCATCATCATAATAAACATCAGCTACAGAGAACACATTCATATCTTTGGGCTGCTTCATTGATTTGCATACATCAAAACGGACCACTTCATCATTCATCCGAAATAAAATCTCATTAGGTCTTAAATCAATAAGCACACTTCCTGTTGCAAGGAAAGGACGCCCCAAGATTATGGGAACTTCCGAATCCACCTCGCAATCCAAAATAATAAAGTCTGCAGGAAAAATGAAGGTGGAAACCTTCACCAATACATAATATAAGATACCAACAGGACGTTTTACCTAACTATCTTCCATCACGAGCCGCATATTGCTTGGTGTAGGATCACCCAACCCCAACTTTCTGTAAATAGATAGTGGCATCAAATTAATGCTAGCTCCCAAATCGTACAATGCCTTAGCAAAATCAAAAGATCCAACCGTGCAAGGAATAGTGAAAGCACCAGGATCTGCCTTCTTCTGAACTAACGATCTTGTAGTGATTGCACTGCAATGATGAACATTATCTGCCAGCTCATAGCTTGCTGCCCGCTTTATCGTCAAAAGGTCCTTCATGAATTTAGCGTACCCAGGCATCTGTTCCAGCGCCTTTACTAAAGGAACATTTATAGTTAGCTGCTTCAACATAGTCATGAATTTACTGAACCTGGTGTCATCAGCTTTCTTCTTCAGTCTCTGAGGAAAAAGTGGTGGTGGAAGGGGAATAGTTTTCTCCACCACTTCTTTTTTATCTTTCTTCCGATTATCGATCTTTTCAGGCTGCAGACGTCTAGGGGTAACGTCATAAACACTCTCTTCAGCTTTTACGGCATCTTCACATTCTGCATCAATAACATTATCTACTATATCATCAACCACCTGCTTGCCTTTGGATAGATTTTCCAACACCTTACCACTCCTGGTAGTAATAGCCATACATGATCCGTCATTCCTTGGGTTTTGTATAGTGTCGCTAGGTAAGGTGCCATCTTTTCTTTGATTGAATACCGCTGATAGTTGACTCAATTGTTGTTCTAGATGTTTTATTGAAGTGGAATGTGAGTCAACCAGTTGATTTATTGAGGACAAATCATTCTTTACCTCAGCTACTCCCGTGTTGGTTGCTTCCACTCCTTTCAACAGCTTAGTCATCATGTCCTCCATGGACATCTTTCCATACCCAGATGCAGCGGCTTCACGACTTCCAGGAGGAACATACAAACCACTCCTGTCAGTCTTATTCTTGTATCCAGATTTATCATAATAGTTCCAACCTTGGTTTTCTTGGGCATTGACTCAGAAACCCCCCTGATTATTCAAATAATTTGCTTCCTCGTCAGAATCGGATTCATCTCTTCCCTGTGATACAACGACTTTAACCTTTTTGGTCTTCCCTGATAATAAATGCTTGGTAAGAAGATCCATCTGCGTTTTCATGTGGGCCATTTCCTGGTCACGTTCTTCTTGTCTTCGTCTCTGCTCTGCAGTCATGCCAGTAGATAAACTAGAGCTTGCAACCTCAGAATCCCTGGTATGCCAAGTTCTACTCTACTTTGTCATACGATCCAGCATATCATTTGCTTCAATAAAAGTAAGGTCCATGAATGATCCACCTGCAGCATTATCAACCACTGGCTTAGTCACCGAATTCAAAGACCTGTATAATATCTCCATCAAGTGGACATTGGTCATATGATAATTTGGGCACCGCATAAGCTTCTTTTTGAACCTCTTCCATGTTTTGTGGAGAGCTTCAGTTGGAATCTATCGAAAATTGCTTCTCTCGTCTCTTAATTGGCTCTCTTGGATGGCGGAAAGAACCTTTCTAGGAAAGCGTCTTTCAATTGCCTCCAATTAGTAATAGAATCAGGAGTTAGCCCGTTCAACCATAGAGTTGCCTCTCCAGATAGAGACAATGGAAATAAGCGCAGCCGAATTGCATTATTTCCAACTCCTGAATTGTCAAACGACTTGCATGTTGAGATAAAATTGATCAGATGCATATTTGGATCATTGCCTGCAAGTCCACCAAATAATCCCTTGAGCTTCAATAGCTGAATCATGGTGCTAGTGATATTAAACTTGGCTCCGGGTGCCAAAGGCGGAGGAATAATAGCCCCTGTGGCACCAACTCCATCCAGATCGTCATCATCGTCATCAAAAGGAATCTGAACAGCTCTACGTTCAGGTCTCATTCTAGCTTGATGATCTCTCCTGTTCACAGGTGCCGCACTTCATCAGTACGCCTAGGATTCAATAACTCATCATTACCCAGGTACTCATCATCAGGATTTGTTGCCCGACCTGGGTTGTCAATATTCTGTTAATGCACTTGCGTAGCTGCCATTGCAGCTAGTCTAGCCTGCTAGTGTTGAGCAGCCCTTCTTTCAATGTCCCATTATGCATTCATTCAGCCAATAAGATGTGGTTCAGGATTGATAGGTAATAAGAGTTAACCTGAACTTTGAGTGTTTGGCATGCACTCAAACAAACCTGAATGAACAAAAACAACAACTAAAAGTAAAATTCGAGAATCTTTGACCAAAGGGTCCAATAACTATCACAAACTTAGTTGACAACCGCATTCCCCGGAAACGGCGCCAAAATTTGATAACGCCCAAACTACAGCTCTCATTAGAAAGTGTAAGCGGTCGATGTCAAATATAGAACCCAACTGGGTTGGGTGTCGAATCCCACCGAGAATACTTGGTCACTAAGTGTTGCAACTATTAGTAGATTGTTGGTCGAAAATTCCACAAAAAGGGGGGATTTGATGATGGCGTGAACTAATAATATTGAAGTAACAACGGAATGCTTTTGTTTAGTAAGATTTAATCACAGAGAATAATAAGTTAGGGGTATGTCCACCTTATGAGTTCTACGTATCTATTAACTATGAGTAATGCAGAATTTAGACATGCATGCACTAATAGAGATTCGTATTCTAATGGTAAATCCTAGTTTTTCTCAACCATCAAGGATTATTTCACTTTAATTCTCTTGAGCATAAAGTGTATAACTAATGGTACAAATTGTCCAAGACGTTAATCCGGTTAAGGCATTAACGTGTAAACAGGGGTTGGTAGCCCTATTTCCTTGTCATACTCTCTTTTCCAAACATGTAACTTTTCTCTCGAACAAGTTAATGTTATACTGGCATATTCCCTATGTTTGCAACCATGAGAGTTTAATTAAAACGAAGAGAGTAATGATATAAGTAGCATACACATCAAGAATTCACAAACTCATAGCAATAGATAGTATCTCACAAGGTTTCCATAACCCTAACAGAGAAGTTTAGCTACTCATGATTACAACGAAAATCACAATAGACATAATCATCATACCACAACCTAGAATAATCTTCACGATGAGATGATTCTAACGTCAAAGAGGAGATTGACATTTTCTTCTCTTTCCGTTCCCAAGTGTAGCGTGTTTCTTTGTGTCAGACTTACAGAATTTATCACGTGAATAATGTAAAGTGTCGAATGATCAATGCTTGACTGAATGCTGAAAAATTCAGCAAATAAGGTTTTCATAACATCCTTGTCCTACTAAGTTATTGCTGCACCCCTAAGTATTTAAAAATACTGCTTTTGCCCGGGACAAATTCGCCATGCGTTACATTCAATCCACAAGCTTCCAAAAGCTGCCTTCCCTCTTATGTGCAGTTTTCCTTTGCTGCCCAAAGGTCCACAAAGTACTGAAATCTTCATCATTAATACCTAAAAACATCTAATCACATAGGCTAGCTCACTTACAGGAAAATGGACTAAAAGTGCAAGAATTATATATTTTATCCTCCAAACTTAGCCTAAAATATGGGTAAATTATGGTTCTTAGGGGTATAAATACGCCCAACATCATATAACGTCAATTTCAGGTGTCCTATTTATTGGAGGTCAAATCTGCTGATTTTTACACAACGTCCGCATTACGGAGCTCATATCGAGGACTAGGGTGCACGATGTGTCCTAATAGAGGATACACACATATCTATATATGTGTGGCACACACTCTATAGCCATTTTTTTTGTTGGATATGTGCCATGGACATCCAAAGTGTCCATTTTACGTCAAATCTTGTATCGTACTTTCATTGATCCATTCCAAGTATTTTTGTGTTGTTTACACTTGATTTCAGGAATATATATCCTTTATATATAATCATAATCAAATTAACAATCATTATATAGAATCCAACACCATGGATCAGAGCTCAAAACAACACAACATCCAAGACAACGAACTAGAAACTTAAGCTAAGAATACTAGGTTTGGCCCTTTTGATCTTTAACTTTGTTTTGACTCTTGGCTTAATTCAATTAAACTTTTAAAACTATAAAAAGTTGTTCCACACATATTTACACAATCAAACAATTAGGAACGCATTCAACATATTATAATCCATCGAGAACAACTAGACAAACACCTAACTCAAGCTAGTAACACTAGTTTTCTCGTCTAGATTCTAAATGATCAATTTGAATCCAAACTTGTGTAAAATCACCTTTAAACATTGTAATCACATACTTAAAAACATAGATGATTATTTATATTATTTTTTACTCATTGAGCATACAAATTATCCTCAAAACAAGGATAAATAAGTTAGGATAGCAAAACTAAAGTGCATAAAACCAACTCAGATCAATACTCAAGAATTCTCCCCTGTTTAGATAAAAGCATAACACCCAATAAAAATTATCCACACCAACATCCATTTAATTCCAAGAGTAACTTAAATAAATAAAAATATTACAATAGAGTATAAGTGATATGGTTCACCATCGAATCTTTAAGATACTCTTGAAAGAATTGTGCACAAGTAAACATACCTATTTGATTCAATTATTCAATGAAATTACAAAAGAAAGAAAAAATTAGAATCCTTGGAGTTGTTGTTAGATGAAGTGTAAGTGAGTTTCTAAATTAGAAGTGAAGAAATGTTGAATTTTTAAGAGAGAAATGTTGTTCAACAAGATGGAAAAATCAGATGTTGTAGTGTGATAACAGTTGAAAAATCATAGTGTAAGTGGAAAAGGATCAAATTAGATCATTAAAATGAAATTGTGCTTACCCACAAGAAATTTTAACTCAAATTTAAGATCAGACCGGCTGACCTTCAAGATAGCCTACAAACGCAGGTGCCAAGGTTGAGTATGCAAGCAGTAAAAAGCAACTAAGCAATGTGCCTGGGGGCTTTCATGTCACCTGTATGGCTGGACTACGCATGCAAGTTCCTTGTCTACGTTTGCAAGTGGAAAAGCCTCCCAAGGAAGAAACATCCTATATTTTTCCAACCACCTGCATAGCATGCATATGTAGGTACATAACATGCGCCCGCAGGTGGATTTTCCACCATGAGGCATCATGTTAGACACCATTACTTAGCCACATGCTTCCTAACTTGTGATATTCACCTGCATTTCCCAAAATACACTACACATAGTATCCAAACTACAATAAATAACAAAATGGACCTTGGATTCTCTCCTAAGAATCACCTCAGTTATCATTGTGGAATGACATTATTTCCCATCAATAGGCACACTTAAAGCCGTGCAACTCAAACCTAAGCCTCTTCGGGTCCACCCACATGATAATGTACTTCGGGTCCACCAACATGATAATGTTTCAATCTTTGCCCATTCACTACGAACTTTCATTTATCATGATCCTCCACATTCAATAGACCCACTTAGATAGACATTTATTACCATATACGGGCTCGACCACTTGCATTTCAGGTTGCCCGCAAAAAGTTTCAACCTTGAATTGAAGAGCAACAAGTCATCTCCTATGTGTAACTTTTTTTTAAATATCTAAGCATTTTCCACTTCTTTATTTTCTCCTTGTATAAAATCAAGCTCTCATATGCCTTTAGTTGGAAATATTCTAACTTATATAACTAGCCCTCTCTTGAATTGGAGGCATCCTTCCAACTCATTTTTAACTTACGTTGGGACCATAATGCTTTGTGCTACAACTCAACATGAAGGATATTTCTTTCAGAACACTAGTTTATAAGAGTGTTAAAAGATATTCTATACACCCAAAGAACATCAAGTTGTCTTTCCTAATTGGTGTGAAAGATATTTATGGTTTTATCAAAGATTAATGTTATCTCTCGATTCAAAATTTCAACTCAGCCACTAGTTTGGGGATGATACGGTGTAGCAAGCTTATTCTTCACCCCATACTTATCAACTAATGTACCAAAAATTTTCTTACAAAAGTATATTACACCATCTCTACCGATTGCTTGTGGAGTCCTGAACCATGTAAAGATATACTTCTTTAACAAGAATGTAAGGCTGTAGCTTTTATTGTTTGGTAGATCAATATGCTCCACTATATTTAGGCATAATCAAGGCTATCAAAATATAATTGTTCCCATTTAAATGAACAAAGGGCAAATGAAGTCAATGCCCCATACGTCGAACAACTCTAACTTGAGGTTTGAATTTAGAGGCATTTTATGCCTCCTTGAAATAGCCCCTTGTATTTGACATTACGGACACATTCTGACCAACTGATGAACATCTGTATGGAGAGTAGGTTAATAGTATCCACTTTGAAGCACTTTTAAATTCATTCTAATACCACAATGATGAAAACTAAGTTGAGATGAGTGGAAAGCCTGAAGAATGGCCTGCAATTATGACTCCATGATGCATCATTAAATTATTCCATTTGCACACTCTCTAAACATGTATGGTTCATCACAAATGTATTTATTCGCATCAAATAATAATATCTTCTTTTAGTAATGTCTGAGATAATTATGGAGCAAGTCACTCATAATGTAATAGCATAGTCTACATACCAAGGCTCCATACTTCCTGAAAGTTACATGACTAGTTCATCAAGGAAGGTTTAGTCAATTTCAATCTCACCCAAGTTCTCATGATTAAATTCGAGGTGAGAGAGGTGGTCAGCTACTTGATTTTCACAACCCATTTGATTATTAACTTAAAAATCCAATTATTGTAGGAGAAATATCCATCTAGTCAATCAAGGTTTTTCCTCTTTTTTCACCCTGAGATATCTAAGAGCTGCATGTTCCATGTCTACAATAACTTTCGTACCTAATAAATAAGCCCAAAATCTTTAAAAATCATATACCACCACGAGCAACTCTCAATTCATAACTCTATAGTTACGTTGGAAACCAATCAACATTATTTTAGCATAGTAGATTATGTGAAACAACTTTTGTTTTCTTTGGCCAAACACCGCACCTAATTCCACACTACTTTAATCACATATTACTTCAAAAGGCATGGACCAATATAGAGTCACGATGATAGAAGTAGCCATAGGTATCTCCTTAAGACAATTACAAAATATTAAACAATCACCATAAAATTCAAACATCACCTCCTTTTCGAGGATTTTGCACTAAAGGTGAGCAATCTTCAAAAAATCTTTAATGGAAATCTTACAGAACTCAGCATGACCAAGAAAACTTCAAAATCTTCTTACAAAAATGAGGGAGGTAATTTTGATATCACTATAAATTACTTCTATGTTTTCTTGATCGACTTGTATGCCCTTAACCGAAATCTTGTGGCCAAGAACAATGCTCTTTTTGACCATAAAATTGCATTTTTCCCAGTTCAAGAAAAGGTTTGTCTCCACACACTACATAAGGACCTTAATCAACTATTTGATGCATGATTTGAAGGAGTCATTGACTATGGAAAAATCATCCATCAACACTTTCATGGTATCCTCTACCTTGTAGGAGAATATAGACAACATACACCTTTAAAAGGTAGCATATGAATTGCATAGCCCAAAGGGAAAGTGTTTGAAGGCAAAGGTACCTTAGAGACATGTAAATGTGGTCTTCTATTGATCTTTTGACGAATAAAAATTTGATTCTAACCTGAATATAGTTCATGAAAAATGTACCATCTATGTTCTGCTAATAGATCTAGCATTTTTTCCATGAAAGGGATAGAAAAGTGATCTTTCTTTGTCCAAGAACTCAATTTTGGATAATCTATACATACCCTCCAACTAGTGATGAATGGACGGGTACAATATCATTTTTTTCATTTGGGAATACCATCATTATAATGCCCCAAGAACCTATTCTAAAATTTCACACGGTGCTTAAGATCACACGTGGCCCCAAGCTAACCCTCTAAGGTTTTCATCACTTTCAGAACTCACTATAATGCAAATCATACTAAGATAAAAAGGAATAACCATGTCATGAACATACTGCAATACGAAGTAATAGTGCTCTGTACAATCAAATTACTGAAGTTCTATACTTACTGGTATTCTATCCTAACAAAGCCAATATTATACAAATTTGTGAGCCATTGGCATAGATCCCCAACTAACTCGTACTGGGCTTAAAATAAATAACCATTTATAGGCAAGACAAAATTGGAAATACAGGTCCTCGAACCATGAGGAGTCACCAACTGCAGAAGCGTAGAGAAAGGTACTCAAAGATCACTGTCGCTGCTAAGACTGAGCATCTGAACCTATATCATGAGGAAATATAGAATATAAAAGAGTATGGGGGTCAGTAATTAGGAATATACTGAGTATGTGGGGGTGGATGCAGCATTTTAAATAATATCATAAATTTATGAGAAATCATGCATGCTGATAATAATAACTATCTTCGCTTGAATTATCTGAAACATTATTTCCATTAGTCATCAGTAATGACACGTGTTCCATAAATCTCATAAATCATTTAACTAAACTCAAGCTCTTTAACTTGTGACTCAGAGTGACTCGGTAACTCAAGAGACTTATATCATTATGGATGTGGGAGTTTCTTATAACCAACATAAATACACCATGTGAGCCTCATGGAGTCCAACGTTTTGCCCTCCTAAGAAGGGAACCCCACATTCGCAGTGCTGTCGTACTCTTTCTAGGGAGTACAACCTCAATCTCATTATCACAATCCCATACATAGCCTTTAGCCCACAATTATAAACATCAATCCTACGGTGGCACGTAGTTTTGGAGAAATACCAAATTTCCCAGCTCAGTGCTAAATACTCCTCCCAGACTCAGCTCAGAATGCGTTAGGAAATTGACCTCAATCAATATCAACTCATGGGTCTATTTTAAAGACCAAAACATAAATATATATATATATATATATATCATCTGTAAATCATGAACAACTATGGATTCCTAACTCGACTCAAAATCAAAATAATTTTTCACAACATCAAGTACATTTTCTTTATGAATCATTTTCAAATATCAAAAGATTCAAGGAAACATCATAGGACTCATTCTCTACTTTCAATCTCAAATATCAATATATATTCAATAGTCCAATTTATCATGGAAAGGCATAACTCATGACACTTGTCTTAAATTGCTTAGAAATTATCAATACGTAACGACAATATACAACTCATGGAATAAATTCTCAATTTAAGAAACACGATGGTGAAATAATCATAAATATCAAAATTATTTAACTCAAATCTCATAAATCATAACTAAAGAAATTTGGGTGTAACCCCACTTGCAAAAATCATGTAGATCAATAGAAGAAATTAAATCTTTAGGCACAACAACGAAAGGAATGTTCTTGTTCAAGCCCCACATACCTTAGATTTTGATTTTGAAGATATAGAAACTTGTTTGAAACTTCTTTCTCACTTTTAGACCAATACCTTGTTTTCTTTGACTTGAGGAACTTAGTTCTTGAACAACTTGAAGAAATTATGGGAGATTTCTTGAATTTATTGGAGATGATTTGATTGCTTGGCTTTGAATAAACCCTAGGTTTCTAGAGAATTCTTGAAAGAAATGTGGAGAGAAATAGAGAGAAATGATCTTCTCTTGTCTACATATATATATATATAAGGCCACAAGGAGCGGAAATGACCAAGATGTCCTTTTGAAAAAAAGTTGAAAATTGCAGATCGGGGCCTGTGACGGTCTATCTGACAGTCCACTAGGTCTTCCATCACTCAAGTGTCAAAACTGGAATGTTCTGCCTCGGAGTGACGATAGAAGTAATGGTCCATTGAGGGACTGATAGTCCACCATATTGTCCGTCACTCAGGGCTTAGGAATGGGACATTCTACCTCAGTCTGACGGATACCTTGACGGTCCATCAACTTTGTGATGGTCCACCACTTTGCTCGTCACACGACATCCTAAAAAAAAAGGAGCTACTGTCTTGGCTTGATGGGACACTTGACGGTCCACCAAGGACCTGGCGGGCCACTAGGTCGACCGTCAAACCAGGGCGATCCTATAGCATTCAGTAAAATGGCCATAACTTACTCATCTATTATCAGTTCAGTTAGTGTATCATGTCAGTAAGCTCATTTCAGTTTAGTGATTAGAGTCAGTTCAGTTGGGAGTAGGAATTAGCACCGAGCGAAACCAGGAATGGGGGCTCATATGCTAGTTGAGGGTATGACTCTTAGTATCGATTCCTGCATTCTAGAACTACGTAGCCACCGTAAGTTAAGATGTTAACCTGCTAGTTGATGGTTGACACATATTTCACTAGGGACAACACTTTAGAGGATCTATATAGCCAGTGTTTGTACCAGTGGCATGGTACTGATACCCTTCCAACTGGGATTACAAGTTCGACCCCAATTTTCTCATTGGGGCATGTTTGTTAGATGATAGCTCTCACAGTCTCAGTCTAGAAATCAGCTTAGTAATTCAATTTCAGTTTTGCTTGACCATAACATACAAATATATGTTATTTACTTATCAATATTCAGTATCTCAGTTTACAGATTATATTAAGAACATATATTATGCTTTGTGATGCATTCTTAGACTTTACAGATTACATGCATTCTATTCAGTACTTTATGCTATACATTTAGTCAGTTATTACTCATGCATATGAACCCATGAATATTATCTCAACCTCATTTAGCATACCAGTACTTTCAAAGTACTAACCATATGCTCATTTCTTATGCTATAATGTCTCATATTATAGATTTGGACGAGCAGGTTCCCAATTAAACTTAGATATCCCAGCATATTGTAGCAGCAGTCATGGTGAGTACTCCTATTTCGAGCACAAACTATATTTATTTCATGCTTTCTGTTCAGTAATTAGTTGGAGTTAGTTGGGGATAGTCCCATCAACTCTTATTCAGTCAATTTTAGAGGCTTTCAGACATTTTAGACAGTCAGTCAGTTAGTCATTATTTTATCTATCTCAGACAATTGTTTTGCGGCAGTTGTTTCCAGATTTATGTATAAAAAATGTTTTAGTATTTAAAAACCTTATGGCGTATTTAGATATTATGCATATGTTATTTTGTTGTTATTATTCAACACTCATAGCAGGTACCAACTCATGGGTTGGCTTGTGGTCACTTGTGATCGTAAGAATTGTGAGGCATCCAGGGTGTACTCTCGGGGCATTACAAACTTGGTATCAGAGCCTAAAGTTTAAAGTATCCTAGGCAGTTTGAAATATGCATCAAGTAGAGTCATATGCATGGGTGTGAAGTGTGCAACACTTATGAAAAAGAGTCTACGAGGCGTTTTAAGAAAAGTTTCCCTTCTTTTAGTGTTCATGTCATGTGAAAGAGCATAATCTCATTCCAAGATCTCTGTCTAACCTATTCTTCCTTATGCTTACAGAACATTCCTATAGAAAGACAAATAGAAAAGGAAATGTTAACCAGCCAGCACCTTCGCCCATTCAGGAAGATCTCCTAGATGAGCATGTCTGTCATGTAGAGTTCAGAGCTACATTCACTATTCTAGCTCAATCTTTAGCAGCTTAGCATTTCTGGCCAGCCATTTTTATTGGCAACCCAGTGGCCAATACTGCCGCATCTAGGATTCAGGACTTTACCTAAATGAATCCTCCTCTATTTTAGGGATCCAAATCTAAAGAGGATCTGCAAGAATTCCTAGATATGGTGCAGAAAGTAATAGACATTATGGGGATGACTTCTAGTGGGAGTGCAAAATTGGCTGCTTACTAGGATATAGACCATACCTAGTTTAAGCAATGGAAAGGGGATAGAGGCATAGATGCAGCACCTATAGAGTGGGAGGAGTTTGCTACAACCTTCTTAGATAGATTCTTCCTTTTAGAGATTAGGGAAGATAGCGTGTTAGAATTTCTTAATCTGAAATAGGGCAACATTAGTGGGAAAGATTATTCCCTTAAGTGTACTCATCTATCTAGGTATGCTCATCATGTGGTGGCTGATAACAGGTCTAGGATGAATAAGTTTGTGTTTGGAGTATCTGATAGTGTGGTCAAAGAATGTAGGACTATAATGTTGATAAAGGAGATGGACCTATCTAGGGGCTAGAATAGGTAGCTTTGATTTTACTCAACCAAAGTCAGAAGGTGGTAACTGTCGTCAAGTACATCAGAAATCTTAAGTTCCATCTCTGTCTTTGTCTAGTGCACCAGGACCCAAATTCAAAAATGATTATAGGGATAGAGCACCAGGCTATAAGTCTCAGGATAAAGTAAATAGTACTCAGACAAATCCTCTTTGCCAAAAATATGGCAGAAACCATCAGGGTATTTATAGATCCGGTAGTGATGTATGTTTTTGGTGTGGAAAACCAAGCCACCGAGTAAAAAAATTGTCCGAAGAGTGATCAAAAGGGTTAGTCTAGTCATCCCCCAGTTCTATCCGATCACCCGAGTGGTCAACGCCTAAACAGATTATATGCACTTCAGTCCCGACAAGATCAGGAAAGTTCTCTTGATTTTGGTACTAGTACATTTTAGGTCTTTCATTTACATATTTATGCTTTGTTAGATCGAGAACTTCTTTTTTTTTTGTAACTCCATACATAGCTGTTTATTTCAGTGTTAGTCCTGAGATTATGGAAGAACTCTTTTTGGTGTCTACCCCATGAGGTGTCTCTATTGTAGCCATGCAAGTATATAGGAACTATCTGGTTACAATATCCAAGAAATTCACTTAAGTTAATCTTGAGAAGTTAGAGATGACGGATTTCGACTTTATTATCGGTATGGATATGCTCTACTCATGCTTTGCTTCAATTGATTCTAGAAATAGAGTTGTTCATTTTTATTTTCCAAATGAACCAGTCCTTGAATATATGGGTAGTACTATATCACTTAGGGTTTAACTTATTTCATACCTTAGAGTGGGAAAAATGATATCCAAGGGGTGTTTCTACCATTTTGTTTGAGTTAAAGACTCTAATTTTGAGAATAGTAGTCTTAAGTCAGTTTTAGTAGTGAGGGAATTTCCAAATGTGTTCCCTGAAGATTTTCTCAGAGTTTCTCTTGAAAGGGAAATTGACTTTGGAATAGACCTTCTTTATGATAACTAGCCTATCTTTATTTCATCATACAGAATGGTTCCATCCAAGCTTAAAGAGTTGAAAGATCTCATAGATAAGGGATTTATTTGGCCTAGCATTTCCCCATAGGGTACACCTATCTTATTCTTGCATAAGAAAGATGGTTCTCCTAAAATATGTATAGACTACCATCAGTTGAACAAAGTCACAATAAAGAACAAATACCCACTTCGCGGAATCGATGACTTGTTCAACCAACTTTAGGGTGCCAGTTATTTCTCCAAGATAGACCTTAGATTTGTCTATCATCAGATCAGAGTTAGAGAATGTGACATTCCAAAAATAGCTTTCAGAACCCGGTATGGTTACTTCGAGTTTCTAGTCATGTCCTTTGGTCTCACAAATGCCCCAACAACTTTTATGAACTTGATGAATTGAGTGTTCAGCAGTACTTGGACATGTTCATCATAGTTTTCATCGATGACATTCTTGTCTACTCTTGTAACAAAAATAATCATGCAGACCACCTTAGAATAGTATTGCAGACTCTTAGAGCTCATCAGTTGGTCGCTAAATTTAGTAAGTGCAAATTTTGGCTAATATTGGTAGCTTTACTTGGCCATATTATTTCTGGTGATGACAGTAGAGTTGATTATCAAAAGACCAAAGCAGTGAGAAACTGGCCTAGACCTATCTCTCCATCCGATATCAGGAGTTTTTAGGTTTCGCTAGCTTTTATCGGTATTTTGTTGAATGGTTTTAGTCTATTGTGTCCCCTATGTCAAAATTGACTCAAAAGAAAGTCAAGTTTTAGTGGCCAAATTCTTATGAGAAGAGATTTTAGTTGTTGAAGATTTGACTCACCACAACTCCAATTTTGATGTTACCAGATGGTTTAGATGGTTTTGTTGTGTACTGTGATACTTCCAAAGTAGGTTTGGGGTATGTTTTAATGTTGAAGGGTAAGGTTGTGAGGTTTTAATATTGAAGGGTAAGGTTGTGGCCTATACCTCTAAAAAACTTAATCTCTATCAAAAGAATTATCCTACCTATGATCTTGAACTAGCAGCTATTATGTTTGCCTTAAAAATTTGGAGGCACTCTTTGTATGGGGTGCATGTTGATGTGTTCACAGACAACAAAAGCTTGCAGTTTGTATTTTTGTAGAAAGATTTGAATCTGCGTCAGAGGAGATGGTCAAAATTGTTGAAAGATTATGATGTGAGTGTTTTGTACCGCTCGATCAAGGACAATATAGTGGTAGATGCCCTTAGTAGATTGTCTATTCATAGTGTTGCTCATGTTGAGAATGATAAGAAAAAGTTAGTTAGGGAAGTTCATCGTCTTGCCATATTAGGTGTTCGTTTGATTGATTCAACTGAGGGTAGTGTATGGGTTCAGAATAGTTCAAAATCTTCTTTGGTTGCTGAAGTGAAAGAAAAGCAAGATAAGGATCCTTGTCAGGTGAAGCTGAAGGAGTCACTCAGAGACAAAAAAATGGAGGTTTTATCCCAAGGGGGAGATGGTGTGGTGCGTTGTCAAGGTAAACTGTGTATACCGTGTGTTGATGAGTTGAGAAAATAAATTCTTGCAAAAGTGCATAGTGCGCGTTACTCTATTCATCCAGGGGCCACAAAGATGTACCGCAATCTGCGGGAAATCTATTAGTAGAGTGGGATAAAGAGAGATAAAGATTGAACATCAAAATCCTAGTGGGTATATACAGGAGTTCAGTATTCCTACTTGGAAGTTGGAGGAACTGAACATGGATTTTGTGACAGGTTTGGCTCGTACTCATTTTCAACCTGATTCGATTTAGGTCATTATGGAAAGGATGGCCAAATCAGCCCATATATTTCCAGTCCATACTTCTTATTTAGTCGAGAACTATGCCAAGCTCTTTATTAGAGAGTTGGTTAGGTTGCACAGTATCCCACTATATATCATCATAGATAGAGGTACTCATTTTACCTCTCACTGTTGGAAATCTTTTTAGAAGGGTCTTGGAACCAAAGTTTGCCTTAGTACAACCTTCCACCCTCAGACAGATGGTCAGGCAGAGAGGACCATTCAGACCCTTGAGGATATGTTAAGAGAGTCTATCGTTGACTTTAAGAGCAGTTGGGATGACCACTTTCCTTTGATTGAATTCACGTATAATAACAGCTATCATTCCAGTATTTAGATGGCTCCGTTTGAGGCTCTATATGGAAGGATGAGTATATCTTTGATTAGTTTGTTTGAGATAGGTGAAATTTCTTAGATAGGGCTTGATTTGGTTTTTTATGCTTTGGAGTAACTTCAGTTAATCTAGGAGAGGCTTAAGGCAACCCAAAGCTGACAAAAATCTTACGCAGATGTGAGGAGAAAGGATCTTGAGTTTGAGATTGGTTATTTTGTATACCTAAAATTCTCTCCCATAAAGGGGGTAAATAGGTTTGGTAAGAAGGGGAAGCTTAGTCCCCTATATGTTGACCATTACAAAATTTTGAGCTATTTCGAAAATATGGTGTATGAGCTTGAGTTGCCTGCAGACTTAGCATCAGTGCACTCAGTATTCCATATCCCTTTGTTGAAGAAGTGTATTGGTGACCCAGTTGTAGATGTCTCTTTAGAAAGTGTAGATGTTCAGAACAACCTTTCTTATGAAGAAATTCAAGTTGATATCCTTGATCTCTAGATTCATAGACTAAGGAACAAAGAAGTTCGCCTAGTCAAGGTTCTTTGGCGAAATAAGTCCATAGAGGGAGCCACTTGGGAAGCAGAAACAGTTATGCGGACAAAGTACCCTCATCTTTTCTTTACAAACTCAAACTCAGCTTAAGGTAAAAAAATTTTGAAAGACCCCGCAAAGTTCCCTCGTAGTTCTAGCCTTAAAGCGTGTCAAGTAAAGTGTAATTTCAGCCCTAAAAGATTTAGAAGTGACTTCATAAGTGATTGGTGTTTAAATAATATAAAATTTTATCAAATTTGACTTCTTGTCATGTAGACAATTGAATTATCTTTCTAATGATACCAATTTGGTCCAAATCCGGTATCGGGGTGAGAAGTTATGACCGTTTTACTGAGAGTTGTCGGAACCACCCAGGTGCGATGGATGATCCGACGGACCGTTGAGTTAGTGACGGACCATCGATTTTGCAATGGATAGTCACTCGGACCATCATAAACAAGGCAGTAACTCTCTTTCCTAGCCCAAGTGCAACGGCCAGGACGACAAACCGTCAAGACTGCGACGGACCGTTCTGAGACTGTCGCAACTAAGGCAGTATGGTCTCATCCAGTCCAACGTGCGACAGAAGATCCAACGAACTGTCAAGACTGAGATGGACCGTTTCTTCGACCGTCACACCATGGCAGTGTGTTCTTTTTCTAACCGACGGGCGATGGATGATCTGATGGACCGTCAGACTAGCGATGGACTGTCGCTTCGATCATTGCAGCCACCGATCAGTAGTTTATGTCCTTTTTTTTAAAAGGACTTTTTAGTATTTCTGCTCTTTTATACTCTGATATATTCCAAATGAATAAAATGGCTTCATTCATCATCCAAAACACAAGAGAGCTAGGGTTTCTCCCTCAAGATCAAATCTAAAACCCTTCGCCAAGAAATCCATGAACTCACTATAGGTTCTACAAATTAAATTCACATTTGAGTTCCCCAAGTTTAAGGATTGCAAGAACCCTCTCTCAAGAGTAAGAAATGGAGTTTAAAGCAAGCTTGTTCATTCAATTTTATAATCTAAGGTATGTGGAGTTTTGAACATGGGTAATCCTTTTACCCTTGTGCCCAAGGGCTTATTTAAACTACAATTTTTCGCAACTTATGAGATTTACATGAAATTGTAATAGTATTTTTCACCCATTGTTATTGGTTGCAAGCTTTTGATGTTTCACATGAATTGAGAGTCTAATGGCATGATTTTTACATGTTTTCTTGAGAAATTGAAGATGGGTTTATACCTCATGATTTTAATACTTGTGAATTTAATAGTTGCAATGTTTGAGATATTGAAGTTATATGAGTATGTTGAGATTTTAGATAAATTGCCGTAAATTCCAGATTTCTACATGAATTATGAATCTATATGCTATCTATTATGCATTATGATGAGTTTTAACTTGAGATTGAATTATGGGTCACTAAGCCCTACTTGAGACTTGCAATTTTATGAACTATTATGCTATAAGCACCCATAATTTCAGTATTTTGAGATTATCGATAAATGTTTTGATCTAATGGTCATAGCATTTTGAAATCCACTCTACCACATGTGATTACACATTTGATTGTTTGGTTCTTATGAACCATGAGATTATTTTAAAAGTGGATTTCCATGAGATGAGTGAGATAAACGAAAGGAAGTAGTATTTAGCACTGAGTTCGGTAAGTTACCACAGCTTCTTACCCCTGAACTATGTGCCACCGTAGGTTTTAGACTTTTAGGTTGAGGCCGAGATTATTATGCCCGAGGTCGAGATAAGTGATCACTGAATTGAGGTTAAACTCCTTGGCAAGAGTATGACGCCTCCTTGGCAAGAGTATGATGCCTCTCCCCAATGTGAGGTTTCTTCCTTAGAAGGAAAAGATGTTGGACTCCATATAGCTTGCATGGTTTATGTCGGTTAAAATAACCTCCCTAAACTAAAGTATTTTCCAATAAGATAGAATATTTTCCCCTAAATCTTTGAGATGAGATATTTTCTAAAGTGAACGAATTACTTCTGATTATTTTCCAAAGAAGGAAAGAGTTTTCTCTACTAATAAGAGTTGATCATTTGTTTTTAAACCAAAGTCATATGATTCTGAGTTCCAAGTATTTGAGTTCAAAAACGTTATAGTTCTTGAGCAATAAAGAAGTTTTACTCTCCATGAGACATATGCATGAGTTGAAAGTATTGTTTAAAGCTTTCTTCATCCTATGAGTAATGAGAATAAGAGGAGAGCCCAGATTTTAAAGCCAAAGTATAATGACTCAAGATATTTGTGTTACATGCTTTATTCTACATGATTTATGAGCTTTACATTTTAGACTTATTCAAACCATATGAGTCATTCCTATTTGCATGCATGATTTGATTAAAGAGTATTGATATTATTTTATGTAAATGCATACACCCCCATATAGTCAATACATTCCCAAGTGCTAATCCACATATACGTCTATGTGATACATTGTATTAAAATATAGCGTATGGCGCGCAGTATTCTATTCATCCCAACACTACCAAGATGTACTGCGACGTATGGGAAATCTATTGGTGGAATGATAGGAAGAAGGATATAGCTGAGTTTATAGCAAAGTGTGCAACGTGCCAACAGGTAAAGATAGAGGTCCAAAGACATGGTGGTGTGAGTCAAGAGTTTGGTATACCCACTTGTAAGTGAGAGGTGGTGAATATGGACTTCGTGACCAGGTTAGCTATTTTGCATCATCATCATGATTCTATTTTGGTTGTTGTAGATAGGCTGACTAAGTCCACGCACTTCTTTCCCGTGCATACATATTATACAGATGAGGACTATGCTAGATTGTATATTCGGGAGTTAGTCAGGCTGCACAGAGTTGCCTCGTCTATTATTTTGAATAGGGGTACTCAATTTACTTCTTAGTTTTGAAGGGTGTTTCAGCAGGGTCTTGGTACCCAAGTTCTTTTGAGTTCTGCTTTTCATCCGCAGATATATGGTCAGGCTGAGAGGACCATTCAGACCCTAAAAGATACGTTGAGGGCGTGTGATTTTGATTTTAAAGGTAGTTGGGATGAGAATTTTCCATTGATTGAGTTCGCCTATAACAATAATTACCATGCTAGCATTGGGATGGTACCATTTGAGGCCTTGTATGGTAGAAGATGTAGATCACCCATAGGTTGGTTGTGAAGCTACCTTGATTATGTCTGATGCAGTATTTGAAGCTAAAGAGAAAGTTAAGTTGATTAGAGAGAGATTAAAGATAGCTCAAAGTCATCAAAAGTCATATGCCGATGTGAGGAGAACAGATCTTGAGTTTGAAGTGGGTGATTTAGTGTACTTGAAGATTGTACCCATAAAGGAGTGAAGAGGTTTCGTAAAAAGGGAAATCTTAGTCCCCGTTATGTTGGCCCGTATAGAGTTTTGAGCAGTGTTGGGAAAGTAGCCTATGAGGTTAAGTTGCCTGCGGAGTTGTCAGTCGTTCATCCTATTTTTCATGTCTCCTTTCTTAAAATGCATATTGATGATTCCATTGTGGTAGATCCTTTAGATTGTGCTGATATTCAGAACATTCTTTCATTCGATGAGATTCTCATTAAGATCCTAGATTTAAAGATCCGTGGACTGAGGAACAAAGAGGTTCCCTTGCTTAAAGTGTTGTGGCAGAACCAGCCAATTGAGGGTGCTACTTGGGAGGAAGAAGTAGACATGCGAGCCAAGTACCCTCACCTCTTTTCCATGAGTTCAGATAGATCCGAAGGTATTATTGTTTCTTAATTCAGCCCTTCTAAATGTAAAGTTCACCTATAAATCTATTCTTGCATGAGTTCTTGCAATTTCTGAGGTATTCAAGAGTTTTGAGAGATTTTGAGCCGTTTAGCAAATTTCTTCAACTATGTGTACTCTGTTTTCCTATGTTCCTAGTTTAACTAGTGACATTTAAGGATGAATGTTTCCAAGGGAGAGATATTGTAAGACCCTGCAAAGTTTTCTCGATGTCCGGGCCTTAGAGCGTGTCAGTGAAGTGTAATTCCGTTCCTAAAAAATTTAGAAGTGACTTCCAAAGTGATTGGTGTTTAAAACATATTCTTAAATTTGACTTTTTTTCATGTAGATAATTAAATTATCCCTCCAGCAATACCAATTTTATCCAAATCCGGTATCGGGGTGAGAAGTTATGGTCGTTTTATTGAGAGTTGTCAGAACTGCCCAGGTGTGACAGATGACTCGACGGACCGTTGAATTTACGATGGACCATTGCTTGGACCATCACAACGAAGGCAGTAACTCCCTTTCCTAGCATAAGTGCAATGGCCAGGAAAATGGACCATCAAGGCTGCGACGGACCATTGCTGAGACCGTTGCAACTAAGGCAGTATGGTCTCATCCTGGCCAATGTGCAATGGATGATCCAATGGACCATCAAGACTGTGATGGACCATTGCTTCGACTATCACACCATGGCAGTGTGTTATTTTTCTAACTGGCATGCGATGGACGATCCGACGAACCGTCAGACTAGCGACAGACCATTGCTTCGACCGTCATAGCCCCCGATCAGTATTTTAAGTCATTTTTTAAAAGTGACTTTTTGGCCTTTCCGCTCTTTTATACCTTGATATATTCTAAAAAAATAAAATGGCTTCATTCATCATTCAAAACACAAGAGAGCTAGGGTTTCTCCCCCAAGATCAAATCTAAAACCCTTCTCCAAGAAATCCAAGAACTCACCATAGATTCTACAAATTGAGTTGAGATTTGAGTTCTCCAAGTGCAAGGGTTGAAATAACCCTCTCTCAAGAGTAAGAAGAAGAGTTTAAAGCAAGCTTGTTCATCCAATTTCATAATCTAAGGTATGGGGGTTTTGAACATGGGTAGTCCTTTCACCCTTATACCCAAAGGTTTATTTAAACTACAATTTTCTACAACTTATGAGATTTTACGTGAAATTGAATTAGGGTTTTTCACCCATTGTTTTTAGTTGCAAGTTTTTGATGTTTCCCATGAATTGAGAGTCTAATGGAATGATTTTTACATGTTTTCTTGAGAAATTGAAGTTGGGTTTATACCTCATGATTTTAATCCTTGAGAAGTTAATAGTTGCAATGTTTGAGATATTGAAGTACATGTGTATGTTGAGATTTTGAGATAAATTATCGTAAATTCTAGATTTCTACATGAATTATGAATCTATATGCTATCTATTATGCATTATGATGAGTTTTAATATTAGACTGAATTATGAGTCATTAAGCCCTACTTGAGACTTGCAATTTTATGAACTATTGTGCTATAAGCACCCATGATTTGAGTATTTTGAGATTACTGGAAATGTATTGACCTAATGATCATAGCATTTTGGAATCCATTCTACCTCATGTGATTATAGATTTGATTGTTGGGTTCTTATAAACAATGAGATTATTTTGAAAGTGGATTTCCATGAGATGAACGAAATAGACTAATGGGAGTAGTATTTAGCACCGAGTTGGGTAAGTTACCATGGTTTCTTACCCCAGAACTCGTGCCACCGTAGGTTTGAGATTTTGGGCCTGAGGCAGAGATGATTACGCCCTAGGCCGATCTAATTGATCACTGAATTGAGGTTAAACTCCTTGGCAAGCGAATGATGCCTCTCCCCAACATAAGGTTTCTTCCTTAGGAGGACAAGATGTTGGACTCCATATAGCTCACATGGTTTATGCTGATTAAGAGAACCTCCCTAAATTAAAGTATTTTCCATTGAGATAGAATCTTTTTCTCTAAATATTTGAGATGAGATGTTTTCAAAAGTGAACGAATTTCTTCTGAGTATTTTTCCAAAGAAGGAAGTAGTTTTCTTTACTAATAAGAGTTGATCATTAGTTTTAAACCAAAGTCATATGATTCTGAGTTCCAAGTGTTTGAGTTCAAAAGAGTTATAATTCTTAAGCATTAAAGAAATTTTACTCTTCACGAGACATAAGCATGAGTTGAAAGTATTGTTTAAAGCTTCCTTCATCCTATGAGTAATGAGAATAAGAGGAGAGCGCAAATTTTAAAGCCAAAGTATAATGACTCATGAGATTTGTGTTACATGCTTCATTCTACATGATTTATGAGCTTTAATTTTAGATGTATTCAAGCCATGTGAGTCATTCCTATTTTCATGCATGATTTGATTAAAGAATATTGATATTGTTTTATGTAAATGCATACACCTCCATATCCTCTGTACATTCAAGTGTTGATCCACATATACGTCTATGTGCTACATTGTCTTAGCTTCGACCCTTGTATGTCCATCTAAGATAACCACAACATCACTTGGCAAAGGAGTTAGATCCAATGGGGTTAGGGGATTGACGTCGTATACATATTCAAAGAGTCATTCCCATGTTTGTATAGATCACCCGATTGTAAGCGAATTCAACTAGAGGTAGGTGATCTCCCCAAGATGTCAACTTACCTTTAACCATGGATCGTACCATACATCCCAAGGTCCTATTCACTTCTTCCATTTAACCATCGGTTTGTGGGTGGCAAGAAGTTGAAAATAACAATTTTGTGCCAAGCCTACCCCAGATTGACTTCCAAAAGAGGTGAAAGAGCTTGGAGTCCCTATCACTCACAATGGTTCTCGGGATGCATGAAACTTAAAAACATTTAAAAAAACAAAGAAGCTTCGCTAGTTGCATCTTCACTTTATGATCAAAGAATAAAATGTGCCATTTTGGAGAAATGGTCAACAACAATAAAAATACTATCCCTACCTTTTCTAGTCATTGGCAACCCTAACATAAAATCCATAGAATGTCACGACCCGAACTAGGGACCTGTCCGTGACGAACATCCCGAACCATGAAGGTCCGAGAGCCTTTCTAACTTGTAATCATATACACCATTCATATATAAATAGGAAATGTGGAAATAAAATCTACTATGGATACATGGTCATAATCAAAATTTAGTTTAAAAATAAGGAATAAAATCCAGTATCAACTAAACACCGCCTGCGAAATCTCTACTACATGATCAAATAACAACTGTCTAAAAACTAGGCCAAGGCCCCTAGTAGACTAAAACTATAATAACTAATAATTGTCTGAAAGAAACTAGGCCTTCTGAAATGTAGAAGGCTCACCAACTGGTACTCTTCACTCCTGTCTGATGAAACCTACTGCTTATCAGGACCCTACACTGTGCCTCAGAACTTGGAGGGAGGGGGGTTCAATACAGATGTACTGGTACGCAAAGTAATCCAAAATAAACTTGTATATAAATAAAATACTTGGAAAGAAATTTGTCAAAATATCATGCATGAAATAGTTCTTAAACACATGGGCACTTTCTGAAAATAATAAATCATTCTTATCAATGCAATGTCTGATCTTTGTATTACTTCAAGCTAGGTGGTACTCCCCTACAATTTTGATATTCCACGGGTGGTATGAAATCCGACTTTGACTCAGTGGGAAATCCCCCAACCCATGTATGCCACAAGGATTGGAGTTTTTGATTTTTATACGCCACATGGCACTAGGCCAGCGTAATGTAATATACCTGGATTGGTAAATCATGGTTTCGGGCAAATCACTTCAATTCAACTTAAAATTCTCATATGGACATCGATAAATCTTCCTAATATTATCTAAAGTAGCTTAATCCTTTCACCGTGATCAAACCAACTCTAAATCACAAAATACAACACGCTACACCATGATATTATTCTAAACCATATGATTCAACCTTTCATATTTTTTATCACATCCTAAGCATAATATGCCCTACCACTTCAATAACAAACTCTGAACTCTTACTATGGATTCACTAGCGCATATTGCGTTCCTCCACTTACATCCCAACATATCATTCAAGCCTACTTTATAACCACATATGAACTTCAAGGCAACATTAATCAAGACGTACTTCATATATTCTCTAAACCAACATCAATACAACTCCCACACGCCACCCCAAGAACATACACACATAAATTTTCCATTAACCATTACATGTATAAAAAAACTTAGCCCAAATTTCACTTCACACTTATGGACTTAAATAAAACAAGCATATAATGATCTTCCATTAACAAGAAATATTCACTCATCAACACTATCATTACATAAGGAGTCACCAAAAGGTTAGAAAATAAAACCTTGAAGCAGGGAAGGATATTATATGAGACTTGATACTTAACTAAGGGCTGAGGAATAACAAATCAACATCAGAAGATTATCAAAGTAAATCTGAATTGAGGGCATACATGGCCATAAGCTGAATTTTTGCCAATCATTAGTAGTATAGCATGAATTATAGGAATTGAGAACACTATAAAGCATGAGTACATGAGTCATAAGCTGCATGACCTCAATTTGGAGTTCATAGCATATGGAATGTGATTCCGACTACTGAATGAATTGGAACTCCTCATTTTGGAACTGGAAGAGTACAGATTCTCTATCATATGCATGAACATGAACTATGATCATGGAACGAAAATGTAAGGCATGAGTAGGTCTTGGGATCACTGAAAAATACCAAGATAAGAATGAGTTGAGTCCCGCCCTCACTTTTTCTGATGTTCTATATCATACTGGCATTACTATTTGAATCTGAGAGTCTGGCTTGGTAACTTGTTCTATCATCTCCCCCTTAGCTTTAAGCCATCATATTAAGTTCGAGAGATCCCTTACTAGACTCTAAACTGAACTACACTCACTGCACTCTGGGGTCTAGAATGAGATAATACACGCAGTTAATAGAACTTAACTCGAATGACCACATCTGAAAGTGGAAAACCAAATGGTAATGTTACCTTCTCAAATACACTCTATCATTCTATAGCCCCAATAGTCATCATATAATAATTACAAACTTACTAACTTTGGGTCTTCCTGAGTATCCCCATAGTCGGAGTGCACACCATCTAGCGCTTCAACTCTTATTTTTGTCAGTTCAACTTTCAAAAATTACAACTTAGATTCGAACACTTAACATGGATATCACCAAGCCTTTGATGAATCATACTACTTCGAACATAGCCTACCAATATCGCGACTCCAAACTTATATCTCTCTACTATGAGAATTAATATCATATAAAAAGGCTCAACACTATCGATCAAAACTCCTTAACTTGGCTATTTAGAACACCATATAACATCTACTAGTGTTTCCCTACCTAGTAACTTAACGGTACTACTAGCCACATGTAACATGTAATAGCCTTAGAAAAATACCGTAACCTCATATCACTTTGGCATACTTATACATCATACATACTACATCATACTTCATTACAAATCAAATAAACTTAAGCTCTTGCATACACTGTTCAAGCCTATTAGATCACTTTCATATAACTAGTATCATTAACCAAGAAATCATCACATCCACCTTCATGGACATCAAATGTTCAAACTTAATGTCTAGTGCTAAGCATGATTTATAACCCAACCTGACACACAATTCTCAAAAAACATTCATCATTAATCTTAAGCTACAATTCTTACATCCACATCCTACATTGAATTCAAAACAATAGTCTGGCATTAATCATCTACCACCCAAGAAGAAGAAACATAATATACCAGTCCATCAAATTGGGACATTCTATCCAAATACCTCTAAAATCTAGTGCATATCTTTTCATAAGTAGTACTAGTTTACAACTAACAACGAAAAGAAGGTCAAGAGGGGTAAAGTCACATATAGACATAGTCAACCTTAATCTTATATTATAACCCCATACAATCTTATCTACTTATACGGCTTTCTCATATCACACTTACTTATCCAACCGTACATTAAGACTACCTTCAATTTCCACAACAACCATGAGTCTATAATTATAACATACTGGCTAATCTAGTTATTTTCATACTTCAAGCAGACAATAATTCGCCTTAACTAATAACTCCTTCTCTACCTTCTACTAAACTAACACATAAGGACTTATCACTGCATTACCAACTCAATCTTATGAGAAAAGATCTAACTATATATATATTCAACCAACACAAGAACAACAAGTTGGACAACAAGTTGCTAGTGAATCAAAATAGGCCTCACACGGCTTCACTAGACTTTGATTTTTTTGTTTTGAATAAGAAAATGAAATGAATAACAAAGCAACTATGATAGTGAATCAAAAGAGCCCTACACGCTTCCCTAGACTTTGATTTTTTTTCAAAAACACTATGATAACAAGATTACATATTACAAGAGATAGAAAATTGACACACAATATTCAATGATCTAAGGATATACATATTACTCTGTATAAATAAAAATCTGAGTTAAACACTTCCCCCGCAGACAACCATACACTCCACATATGCTACTAGCAACCACATTAGTCTATCACTATAAAGTGGTAAATCATCCTCAAACATCATTTATGCAACTAAAATATTTATTTATACAAAAGACACCCTTACTCTAACTTCTAACTTTGTGACTTCATATAACCAACCTCTTGGTCTAATCTTAGTACTAATAGGTCATGACACTGATATTTTAACTTATACTACTAATCGGGTCAAAATGCAGTTCCAAATTTCTGCTACACATTATTCGCCCTGAATAATGACGAATAATGACATCTACAACATAAATTTTTGAAAAAAGATGAAATACGGTTAATACAGCAGGCCAAAAAGAATGATTTCATCAGAATCAAAGTTCACACAAAAATCAATACACTCTGAAGCACTAACGAACTCTTCTCAAGTTCGTGCAAAAAAATTTAAAATCTTATATGGCTCAATGAAAAAGGACCATACCATTTAGACTCTAAACTTCTGCACTTGAATCACCCCAATAAGAAGACATATCTGGGAATAACTTTACTTTCATATGGGCAACACAATAGCACGGATTAGAGTATGAAAGAGGAACATTCTAGCTCAATAACACGAACTATAACATGAAGAAAGGGAAATATCATGATTTTCAATGATACATGAAGGCCCAAGAGCCCGTCTAACTTGTAATCGTATACACCATTCATATATAAATAGGAAATATAGAAATAAAATCTACTACAGAAACATGGTCATAATCTAAATTTAGTTTATAAATAAGGAATAAAATCCAATATCAATTAAACACCGTCTAAAAACCGTTTGTAAAATCTCTACTACATGATCAAATAACAACTATTTGAAATTTATGACAAGGCCCCCAGTAGACCAGAACTATAATAAATAATAACTGTTTGAAAGAAACTAGGCCTTTTGAAATATAGAAGGCTCACAACGGGTACTCTTCACTCCTGTCTGATGAAATCTACTGCTTATCAAGACCCCTAGACTATGCCTCAGAACCAGGAGGGACGGAGGTCAATACAGATGTACTGGTATGCAAAGTAATTCAAAATAAAGCTTATATATAAATAAAATAGTTGGAGAGCAATTTGTCAAAAATATCATGCTTAAAATAGTTCTAAAAAATATGGGCACTTTTTGAAAATCATAAATCATTCTTCTCAATGCAATGTCTGATCTTTGTATTACTTCCAAGCTAAGTGGCACACACCTACAATTCTGATATTCCATGGGCGGTATGGAATTCGCTTTTGACTCAGCGGATAAGGCCCCAACCCAAGTATACCGTAAGGGTTGGAGTTTTTGATTCTTATATGCCACACGTCACTAGGCCAGCATAATATAATATACCCAGATCGGCGAATCATGGTTTCGGACAATAAGTTGTCTGAACTTGTGCCTTCTTCGGGGAAACACCTAAGCTCTCTTTATGCTTAATTTTATTGTATTTTGAATCATGCATATTTCTACTTTCAATAGCTGAAAATTTGATTTCAAACATGTGTTCTATTCTGTTCTAAATTACTATGACTTTAACTGAGTTGGTGTCATCACACCAAGACTTCCAATTACTAATTCTAAGCCACATTGTATCATGCATAATTCTTTCATGAAAACTCAATTCAGACCACTTAAATATGCAAATAGTTTAAGACATTTCATGTTCCAAAATATAAGTCAAAACTATGCAAGAATCCTTCAAACATATGGTGGTCATGTGCTTTTGGAAAAATCATGCACTCTTTTGTTATATGAATATTTCTAACAAAAATACCATCTCTTTGAAATCAAAATCATAATCTAATTATAACAATACTTAAGGCATTTCATATCATGATTTTCAATGATACATTCAAGATAATCCATAGCATATGATAAGTAAAGAAAATTATAACAAGAGAGGGAGTTTTACATGAATCATGCTCTCAATTCAATCATCAACATTAACACACGTACATTTATAAATACATCAATTCAAATCAATTTGGGGAAGTCCTAAAGACCAAAACAATATCATCAATGTTTCTAAAACATGAATATATTCATAAATCCGAAACCTTTTTCTTAAAATCTTGATTTCTATGCCCATGAGGATTTTACGAAAATCCCTCGTACCTTAGATTATAAAATTTGGATGAACACTTGCTTTTGGGACTCTATTTATGCTTTTGATGGATGGTTCTTGAAGATCTTAGTTTGGGGATTCTAATTCTTGAATCAATTTTGAAATTTAATGGTGAAATTTTGAGGGATCTTAAATCTTGGGTTGAGGCCCTAGGGTTTGGTTCTTGAGAGGATTTGAGAGAAAGGAGTGTAGTTTTGGTGAAATGGAGGTTGAATTCAATGTTTATGGAGTTATGGGGAGAAGGAAAAATACCAAAATACCCCTCCAAAATCGTTTAGGAAATGCTGAATTTTAAAAGTGACGACCTTGGCTGATAGGTCTCATATATATGATAACTTATCACACCAGGTCGTCACTCAGAGGGTGGTTTCTTTAAGTTACTGCCTTGGGATGAAGACATGGCTTATAGGTCGTCACATATGTGATAACTTATCAGCTCAAGTCGTCACTTGTCGACCGACAGACATGCTGAAGTAAAATGGGTATAACTTTTTGCTCCGATCTCGGTTTTGAGCGAAATTGGTATCGTTGGAAAGATAATTCGAAGATATTTCATTTGATATATAGTAAAACACCCAGTTCGTCATATTAAAGGAGTTATGTCCGATTGAATCTGACCCAAGTTTCAACGCTCACTCAAACTTGAACGATAGGAAAGCTTTCAACTTGTCCTTGAGTTTAGGGACCTCTATAATCTCAATTTATGCTCAAACAGGTTCCCACACTACATAATTGATTAACATGCAAAATTTGCATAGAATTTATGGTTTTTAGATCATCTACGCATAGAAGTAATGATTTTTTATTTTAGTCCAAAATGTGGGGTGTTATATAGAAATACCGAACCAAGGACGTAAAGGAGTGGGAAGTGGGGTGTACAAGACTTGAGGAAGGAGATGAGACTTATCACTCCTACAATCCATACATTGTAAAAAAAAGTTTTACAACATCCTTGCGCATCTTTAGCCAATAGAATTGTTCCTCCAAAATACCGAGGGTCTTGTCGACCCCAAAGATACCCATTAGGCCATCATCGTGTGCCTCCCTCACAAACTATTCCCTACAAGATCTATAAGGCATACACAATCATCTTCCCTAAAACAAGTAGCCATCAAACTTGGCATAGGGATTTAAGCCCCTAGCTGAATCCCAATTTCGCCTACCCAAATCTTTACATTGCCTAACGATAGGAGCAAAGTGAGGGTCCTCGTGATACAATGATTATAAGCTCTCAAAACCCATCAATTTTGAAGAAAAAGTAGACACAAGTACATGTTAACTAGAAAAAGCATCGGCTACCACATTATCCTTGCCCTGAACATTTTAATAAACTCAATCCATTTGGCATGTCATTTGTTAAGTTTGTTTTGTGCCCGAAGGTGCTCCAAGGATTCATGGTCCAGTCAGATCACGAATTATTTGGGCCACAAGTAGTGTTGTCAATTGCCCAATGTTCAAATCAAGGCATACAAATCTGAATCATATGTGGAGTAGTTTAGAGTGGCACCTTTGAACTTTAAACTAAAATAAGAAATGGGTTTTAAATCTTCCATCAAAACAGACCCTATGCCTACTTTACTAGCATCACATTCAACTCCGTACATCTTATCAAAGTTGGACAACTGTAAGAAAGGCATGGAAATGAGGATAACTTTCAAGGCTTCAAAAGCCTTAGCTTGCTCTTCACCCTACTTTAAGGGTTGGTCTTTCCAAATGACCTCGGTCAAGGGGTGGCTATGGTTCTAAATCTTTTGACAAACCTTCTATAAAAACTATCCAATTCGTGGAAGCTTTTTACTTCACCAACGGTTTGTGGTATTGGCTAATTTTTTATAGAGTCTATGTTTGATTCATCCACTTCGACCCCTCTTGAGCTAGCAACAAAACCTAAGAAAAGAACTTCATCTACACCAAAGGATCATTTATCATGATTGGAAAATAATTTTTCCTTCCTAAGGAAATCAAAGAAACTTCTCAAATGAAACACATATTCGGCCATGGACTTGCTATAAACAAAGACGTCATAAAAATAAACAACAAAAAACTTTCTAATAAACGGCTTCATCACATGATTGATTAGAGGCATTAAAGAACTAGGAGCATTAGTTAGGCTGAATAGCATAACTATCCATTCATAGAGATCAAATTTGGTCTTGAAGGCGGTTTTCAATTCATCATCGGGTTGCATTCAAATTTGTTGATTGCCACTCCTAAGATCTATCTTAGAAAATACACAAGAAGCATTCAACTCATCAAGCATTTCATATAATATATGGATAGGATGACGATATTTTATCGTCATCTTGTTGATGGCCCTACAATCCACATACATGCACTAAGTTCCGTCCTTCTTAGGCACTAGTAATAGCGGAACCACTTATGGGCTCATGCTTTCTTTATTGTAATCTTTGTTGAGAAGTTCATCAACTTGGTGTTAAAGTTCCTTTGTATCCATGAGGTTGCTCCTACAAGATGACTTGTTATGCAATTATGACCCTGGGATGAAATCTATTTGATGCTCAATACCTCAAAGTGGAGGTAGTCTGTAACACCCCACATTTTACATGTACTAGTAATGTTCACATAAAATAACATACGACTTGATTTAATTACTACCAAAACTTTTTTTTTCAAGTGTTCAAGTGTTAGATTGGGGCACTATATGGAAGTCTATTTAGAGACTGTGGCCTTAAACGGAGAAAATCATTGACGTGCTTATGGAACTTAGGAAGCTAGCAGGTGATTCACCTGTGTGGTTGGCTTAAAAAAATGTATATATACCTGAGGGAGAATAATTCATTCATAAGTGAACTCACTTGAAGTCTAGACGTTAGTAAAAAGAAAGGGGAACGAAGACAAGGCTTAACGCCGAAACTTTCCAAGTCTTGTGACAAACGAAGCCCAAGTTAGGGAGGCTATTAAAGCCAATGGTTTAGCATTATATTGGGCCAAGATGTTCAGCCCATGATTTTTATATAATAGGCCCAACTACATTCACTCACTACTAGCAAAATTGGGCCCAAACAAAGTGCAAGAAAGATCAAGGAAAATGGGCCACTAAAGCCCATTGATTTAGAGATCCACAAGGCCCAAGTGAAAGGGGAATATTATTAATTGACCAACTTGACTTAATCAGTTGTAAATATCAAGAGAAAGTCGGCCTAAGGCCTCCTTAAAAAGGGACCAAAACCGAGCTCCTTAGGGTAACTAGTAGAAGACCAAAACTTTCAGCTTTTCTCTCTAAGTTGCTCTTGGCATTTCTTCATCTTGGAAGGCAACCAAAGGCTACTTTTTGAGTTCTTGAATTATACTTACACCTTGGGAGTTAAGGTATGTAAAAATAACCATATACTTGATATGAATTTTCCATGGAAAACAAGATAAGTTGGCTGGTGTTCTGTGCAGGAATTTCTGGACAGCTTGTGTCCTGAAAGTTGTTGTTTGATTTTCTTGGCTTTGGAACGATTCTTACCCTGATTTTTGACTTTGATATGATATAAAGTTGAGTTTATTAATATGTTATAGTGTGTATATGGTTGCCAAGGTTGCTGGACTGTTTTGCTAGTTCTTTGGAAACAAGTATCCTTATATGATCTTATGTGCTTCCAAAATGGTATTGGACTGTTTTGATGAGGGGGCTGATGTTTCACGTTTCCCCCCCTGTGTTTTGAGCTATTTTGTGACTGTGTTAAGGTTTATTTGATGTATATATATGTTGGGAGCATCTGGTTCAAAGTTGGGACAAGTATGAATTGTTAACGACGAAATGTAGGGAGACGACGAGATGTTGTGCTTCTTAGTTGAGCGTTTTGTAAAATGGTTCTGTGTTGTAGGTATGGACTGTTGCCAGCATGTTGTAGTGCTGATATAGGCTGTGTACATCATGTGTATGATAATGTGTACTGGTTGAAGACAGTTAGAATTGAGAAAGTCGGAATAACACCATTGAGTCGATGGTTATACGTTTGTTGCCAAAGTGTTGTGTTTTGTGAGATTGGGCTGTCCAGATGCATTGATTAGCTGCTAATACTAGCTTTAAAACATGATATTGTAGATAAATAGTTGGAAGAAAAGAAGTCATTTCGAGGTAAAAACAAGTTGATATGTCGAGGTATGTAAGGCTATTCGATCTCTTATTATTTGGCATGGAATCCAAAGTCTTTATTGGCACATAGAGATCTTTACAAACTTCGATATAACCACTCCACTCTTTCACATGTATTTGTGTGTCCATATTCGAGCATTGTCACTGCTGCATACATACATTGGATACCATGACATATGAGTCTTCTTTTCAGCTAAATAAAGTTCATACATTGTTTATCTCCTACATGTTTCACTAATTGTATAACCCACTCTTTTCATTGTGATATGATGTTACATGGTCACATACTTGTTACTTGTCATGCTTATAGTCTTATAGCTCAAATTTTACGACCACCAAAGATTCATATCAAAAGTAATAAGAAGATATATGTATACAGTTGCTTCTGTTGGGTGGTATCCCAGGGGTGAAAGAATCACCTAGCATGGGTCAATCCCAGTATTACAGGGGGTATCCCAGGGGTGAAAGGAAAGCCTAGCATGGGTCGATCCTGATATAGATTTACCACTGATCAGCTGGTCATTTGTATTACATGATGTGCACAGATTATACAAGTGATAAGAGTAAAGTAACATAATTGTTATAAGATGCATGACTCCACAATATTCATAAAGGTGGTCTTTTACCCTACAGCAGTGTATGGTTTCATTTGAGCTTTTATCTCATATATAGTACATGTTGCCTTACATATTCAGTACATTATTTCGTACTGACGTCCCTGTTGGGGGACCTGCATTCCATGCTGCAGGTGCAGAAGCTAATAAACCTCCCCAGTAAGAGTACAGGATATCAACTGCAGTCACTGAGCTCCAGGTTGCTTCGGGGCTTTGAGTCTTATCATATCTTTTTGCATTGTATAGTATCTTATCATGAGGCGGGGCCTGTCCCGACCCTTATAAGATAATGTTTCTTGTCTAGAGGCTTTGTAGACTATGTAAAGAATAGTATGGTCATGTATCGTATCGTAGACATTGTGGCTCCAACGGCCTAGTCATACAACATCTTTTGGCTTGCTAGTTCCATTTATCTTTTGAGGGCATGTTTAGTATAAAAGTAACTTATAATGTTCATAGGTAATGTATTGCTACAGGTTGGTTCTCCCGAGCCTTACCGGCAACGGGTGCCAGTCCGCCTTAATAGGATTTGGGGCGTGACAGAAGTGGTATCAGAGCGGTTTGTCCTAGGGAGTCTACAAAGCCGTGTCTATGTAGAATCATGTTTATCGATGTGTTGTGCACCACATTTATAAACAAGAGGCTACGTGGCATTTAGGAGTTATCACTTCTTTTCATTCTTTAGATCGTGCCATAGAGCCAAATATTATAAGTGTACCATGTCTAATCCCTGAATTATTTTGTACAGTAAGTATGCCAGAGACAAGGAAGAGTAAAGGTAAAGGAAAGGAAGTAGAAGTGGCAGTTGGTATACCCAATCGGGCGAGACGACAGAGTGAGGCTCTAGATGAGTCTCTATCAGAGACATCTCCAACCCCTCCATCTGTTGATGCACCAGGAAGTAGTGAAAACCCCCGAGAACCACCTGTTGATGCTTCTGTGCAGGATTTGAGAAATGCAGTTCAACTGTTGACTTGTATAGTTGCTGGCCAAGGTCAAAGACAAGAAGGCCCAGTTGCAGGTGCAGTTGGTGCAGGTAGGGCAGCCAGTACGAGAATACGTGATTTCCTCAACTTAGACCCCCCATCATTCACTGGGACAGATCCAAATGAAGATCCACAAGATTTTATTGATCAGATCCAACGCACCTTAGATGTTATGCATGTAAGTGGTTCGGAAGCTGCTGAGTTGGCAATATATAGATTGAAGGGTGTGGCTATACTGTGGTACGAAGCCTGGAAGCATTCCAAAGGCATAGATACATCTCCAACTACTTGGGAGGAGTTCAAAATGGCCTTTCTTGATCATTACTTGCCATTAGAGATCCGAGAGGCCCGTGCAGATCAGTTCCTGAACCTCCATCAGGGGAATATGAGCGTGAGGGAATATAGTCTTAAATTTAATTCTCTGGCCAGGTACGCCCCTAATGTTGTTCCTACTATGGCAGATAGAGTCCATCGGTATGTCGATAGGTTGGATTCATATTTGGTTAGAGATTGTACCATTGCCTCTTTAAATAAAGACATGGATATAGCGAGGATGCAAGCTTTTGCACAGAAACTGGAGGATCAGAGACAAAGAAGGAGGGCACAAGAAATAGAAAGGGGGCAATTCAAGAGGGCCAGATCTACAGGACAGTTTACACCACCCCAGGGTGAGTTTAGGCCACGATTTTCTCATAGGCCACCCAGGCCATCATCCTCTTACTCTACAGCTAGTGCTCCACCACCACTTCAAGGGTCTAGAAATGATCAATTTGGGCAGAGAAGTGAGGGCCAAGGTACACGGACAGCAGGATATTCGGGAAGCCAGCAAATGCCTCCTAGGCAGCCTTGCAGACAATGTGGGAGATATCATATAGGTGCGTGTCGCAGGGGAACGGATGTTTGTTATTGGTGTGGTATGCCAGGGCATGTAATAAAAGATTGCCCAAGAAGACGCAGGGGTGATATGGCACAACCTACTAGATCAGCTGTTGTATCATCATCATCAGTGCCTCCATCAGGTAGAGGTGAGCAATTTCCCATAGGTCGCAGCAGAGGTATTAGAGGGGCAGCTAGTTCCAGCGTGGCCCAAAATCGCACATATGCTCTAGGGACTCGACAGAACCTGGAAGCTTCACCCGATGTGGTTATAGGTACATTGTCCATCTTTTCACATAAAGTGTATGCATTAATTGACCCTGGTTCTACATTGTCATATATTACTCCATTAGTTGCTGGGAAGCTTGGTAGAACACCTAAATTATTGAATAAACCACTTGCGGTGTCTACACCAACTGGGGAGTCAATTATAGTTAGAAGAGTCTATTGTGATTGCATAGTGACTGTCTGCGACCGAGATACATTAGCTGATCTTATCGAGTTAGAAATGGTAGAATTTGATGTTATAATGGGTATGGATTGGTTGGCTTCTTGCTATGCCACCGTTGACTGCCGAACCAAGAGGATGTACTTTCACTTTCCAAATGAAGCAGTCCTTGAATGGGAAGGCAATATTGGGGCACCAAAAGGGAGGTTTATCTCTTATTTTAAAGCCAGAAAAATGATATCAAAGGGATATATATGTCATCTCGTTAGAGTGAGAGACATGGAGGCAGAATCACCAACTATCCAGTCTGTTCCAATAGTGAATGAATTTATTGATGTCTTTCCTGAGGAACTCCCTGGTTTGCCTCCAGAACGAGAAATAGATTTTGGTATTGACTTATTACCAGGCACCGAGCCTATCTCTATTCCTCCATATAGAATGGCCCCGGCAGAATTACGTGAGTTAAAGGAGCAACTGAAAGACTTGTTAGAAAAGGGTTTTATAAGACCTAGTGTGTCCCCTTGGGGTGCACCGGTTTTATTTGTGCGTAAAAAGGATGGCACATTGAGGATGTGTATTGACTACCGACAACTGAATAGGGTGACAATTAAGAATAAATATCCCCTCCCCAGAATTGATGACTTGTTTGATCAGTTACAGGGTGCCAAATACTTTTCAAAGATCGATTTGAGATCAGGTTATCATCAGGTGAGAGTGCAGGAAAAAGATATACCTAAGACAGCTTTCCGAACCAGATATGGTCATTTTGAATTTCTTGTTATGTCGTTTGGGCTAACGAATGCACCAGCAGTTTTTATGGATTTGATGAATAGGGTATTCAAGCCTTTCCTGGATGTGTTCGTGATAGTATTTATAGATGATATTCTGGTGTATTCAAGGTCAGAAAAGGACCACGCAAATCATTTACGACTAGTACTACAAGTTCTCCGTGATCGCCGGTTGTATGCTAAGTTTTCCAAATGTGAATTTTGGTTAAAATCAGTGGCATTTTTGGGCCATATTGTATCGGATGAAGGAATAAGGGTGGATTCACAAAAGATAGAGGCTGTGAAAGATTGGCCAAGGCCAACGACACCTACAGAAGTTCGAAGCTTCCTTGGATTGGCAGGTTATTACAGAAGGTTTGTTGAAGGTTTTTCTTCTATGTCTGCACCTCTTACTAAGCTAACTCACAAGGAAACCAAATTCCAATGGAATGATGCATGTGAAAGGAGCTTTCAAGAGTTGAAAAGCAGGCTAACCTCAGCACCTGTGCTAGTGCTTCCAGAAGGCTCAGAGGGATATGCAGTGTATTGTGATGCTTCCGGAGTTGGTTTGGGGTGTGTACTAACACAACATGGCAAGGTGATTGCTTATGCCTCGAGACAATTGAGACCACACGAGAAAAACTACCCAACACATGATCTTGAGCTAGCAGCGGTTGTATTTGCTTTAAAGATATGGCGCCACTATTTGTACGGGGTGCACGTGGACATATATACAGATCATAAGAGTTTACAGTATATTTTCAAGCAGAAAGATCTAAATTTGAGGCAGCGGAGGTGGCTAGAGTTAATAAAGGATTATGATATTGATATATTATACCATCCAGGGAAAGCAAATGTGGTGGCTGATGCTCTAAGTCGTAAGACACTCATGGGTACCAGTGATCAGAAAGGGGTAAAGCAAGGCATGGCTAAGGATCTGCGTCAACTAGCCAATCTGGGTGTTCGTCTACTCGAAACTCCAAGAAAGGACATTATTGTACATAATGCTGCCGATTCTTCATTGATAAGGGAAGTGAAAGAAAAACAGTATTATGATCCTATTCTACAATGCCTTAAGGAGAAAGTAAGTCAAGGTATAATAAAGGAGTTTAGGCTTACACAAGATGGAGTACTTTATTGCCAAAATAGATTGTGTGTTCCTGATGTTAACAGACTCAGAAAGAGAATAATGGAAGAAGCCCATCATTCAAGATATTCCATCCACCCAGGATCTACTAAGATGTATCATGACCTAAAGGGAGTGTTTTGGTGGGGAGGCATGAAAAAGGACCTTGCAGAGTTTGTGGCTCAATGTCCTACTTGTCAACAAGTCAAAGTAGAGCACCAAAAGCCAGGTGGTTACATGCAATGTATAGAGATTCCAACTTGGAAGTGGGATATGACTAATATGGATTTTGTAACTGGTTTGCCTCGTTCAGTTAATAAGTTTGACTCCATATGGGTGATAGTTGATAGACTCACGAAGTCGGCGCACTTCCTGCCAGTTAGAAGTGATTATACAGCTGAAGAATATGCCAAATTATACCTCAAAGAGATAGTTAGGCTACATGGGGTCCCACTCTCTATTATATCTGATCGAGGAGCTCAATTCACGGCAAAATTTTGGAAGTCCTTTCAAAGGAGTTTAGGGACGCAAGTGAATTTGAGTACAGCCTTCCATCCCCAAACAGACGGCCAGGCAGAGCGTACTATTCAAACACTTGAGGATATGTTGCGAACCTGTGCATTAGATTTTAAAGGTAGCTGGGTAGAACACTTGCCCCTTATTGAATTTGCCTATAATAACAGCTACCATTCGAGCATCAAGATGGCGCCTTACGAAGCTTTGTATGGGAGGAAATGTAGGTCACCAATTGGTTGGTTCGAAGTGGGTGAAACCACCTTGCTCGGGCCAGATTTAGTCCAACAAGCCATGGAAAAAGTTAAGGTGATACAACAACGGCTAAAAACAGCCCAAAGTCGTCATAAATCATATGCAGATATGCGGAGAAGAGGGCTGGAATTCTCTATTGGAGATTGGGTATTTTTAAAGGTATCACCGATGAAAGGGGTTATGAGATTTGGTAAGAAAGGGAAACTAAGCCCACGTTACATAGGGCCATATAAGATTACTAAGAGGGTCGGACAAGTTGCATATGAATTAGAGCTACCCCAGGAACTTTCAATGGTTCATCCAGTGTTTCATGTGTCAATGCTTCGAAAATGCATAGGTGACCCCTCTCGTATCACTCCTATAGAAGATGTACAGGTCACAGAGGATCTTACTTATGAAGAGGTACCGGTTGCTATTCTAGATCGCCAAATTAAAAAGTTAAGGAACAAAGAAATTGCATCAGTAAAGGTACTCTGGAGAAACAACCAAGTAGAAGAAATAACGTGGGAACCGGAGGAAGTAATGACATCCAAATACCCTCATCTATTTGAAGACAAGGAGGGACCAAAAGATACAGAGGAGGAACATTAATAGGTATGTGTTTGAATACTAGTTATGTTATTAACAGTTGTGTGACCAGAAATTCAAACCTGCCTAGACTATACAATTATGTTAACATTCGGGACGAATGTTCCTAAGGGGGGGAGGATGTAACACCCCACATTTTACATGTACTAGTAATGTTCACATAAAATAACATACGACTTGATTTAATTACTACCAAAACTTTTTTTTTCAAGTGTTCAAGTGTTAGATTGGGGCACTATATGGAAGTCTATTTAGAGACTGTGGCCTTAAACGGAGAAAATCATTGACGTGCTTATGGAACTTAGGAAGCTAGCAGGTGATTCACCTGTGTGGTTGGCTTAAAAAAATGTATATATACCTGAGGGAGAATAATTCATTCATAAGTGAACTCACTTGAAGTCTAGACGTTAGTAAAAAGAAAGGGGAACGAAGACAAGGCTTAACGCCGAAACTTTCCAAGTCTTGTGACAAACGAAGCCCAAGTTAGGGAGGCTATTAAAGCCAATGGTTTAGCATTATATTGGGCCAAGATGTTCAGCCCATGATTTTTATATAATAGGCCCAACTACATTCACTCACTACTAGCAAAATTGGGCCCAAACAAAGTGCAAGAAAGATCAAGGAAAATGGGCCACTAAAGCCCATTGATTTAGAGATCCACAAGGCCCAAGTGAAAGGGGAATATTATTAATTGACCAACTTGACTTAATCAGTTGTAAATATCAAGAGAAAGTCGGCCTAAGGCCTCCTTAAAAAGGGACCAAAACCGAGCTCCTTAGGGTAACTAGTAGAAGACCAAAACTTTCAGCTTTTCTCTCTAAGTTGCTCTTGGCATTTCTTCATCTTGGAAGGCAACCAAAGGCTACTTTTTGAGTTCTTGAATTATACTTACACCTTGGGAGTTAAGGTATGTAAAAATAACCATATACTTGATATGAATTTTCCATGGAAAACAAGATAAGTTGGCTGGTGTTCTGTGCAGGAATTTCTGGACAGCTTGTGTCCTGAAAGTTGTTGTTTGATTTTCTTGGCTTTGGAACGATTCTTACCCTGATTTTTGACTTTGATATGATATAAAGTTGAGTTTATTAATATGTTATAGTGTGTATATGGTTGCCAAGGTTGCTGGACTGTTTTGCTAGTTCTTTGGAAACAAGTATCCTTATATGATCTTATGTGCTTCCAAAATGGTATTGGACTGTTTTGATGAGGGGGCTGATGTTTCACGTTTCCCCCCCTGTGTTTTGAGCTATTTTGTGACTGTGTTAAGGTTTATTTGATGTATATATATGTTGGGAGCATCTGGTTCAAAGTTGGGACAAGTATGAATTGTTAACGACGAAATGTAGGGAGACGACGAGATGTTGTGCTTCTTAGTTGAGCGTTTTGTAAAATGGTTCTGTGTTGTAGGTATGGACTGTTTCCAGCATGTTGTAGTGCTGATATAGGCTGTGTACATCATGTGTATGATAATGTGTACTGGTTGAAGACAGTTAGAATTGAGAAAGTCGGAATAACACCATTGAGTCGATGGTTATACGTTTGTTGCCAAAGTGTTGTGTTTTGTGAGATTGGGCTGTCCAGATGCATTGATTAGCTGCTAATACTAGCTTTAAAACATGATATTGTAGATAAATAGTTGGAAGAAAAGAAGTCATTTCGAGGTAAAAACAAGTTGATATGTCGAGGTATGTAAGGCTATTCGATCTCTTATTATTTGGCATGGAATCCAAAGTCTTTATTGGCACATAGAGATCTTTACAAACTTCGATATAACCACTCCACTCTTTCACATGTATTTGTGTGTCCATATTCGAGCATTGTCACTGCTGCATACATACATTGGATACCATGACATATGAGTCTTCTTTTCAGCTAAATAAAGTTCATACATTGTTTATCTCCTACATGTTTCACTAATTGTATAACCCACTCTTTTCATTGTGATATGATGTTACATGGTCACATACTTGTTACTTGTCATGCTTATAGTCTTATAGCTCAAATTTTACGACCACCAAAGATTCATATCAAAAGTAATAAGAAGATATATGTATACAGTTGCTTCTGTTGGGTGGTATCCCAGGGGTGAAAGAATCACCTAGCATGGGTCAATCCCAGTATTACAGGGGGTATCCCAGGGGTGAAAGGAAAGCCTAGCATGGGTCGATCCTGATATAGATTTACCACTGATCAGCTGGTCATTTGTATTACATGATGTGCACAGATTATACAAGTGATAAGAGTAAAGTAACATAATTGTTATAAGATGCATGACTCCACAATATTCATAAAGGTGGTCTTTTACCCTACAGCAGTGTATGGTTTCATTTGAGCTTTTATCTCATATATAGTACATGTTGCCTTACATATTCAGTACATTATTTCGTACTGACGTCCCTGTTGGGGGACCTGCATTCCATGCTGCAGGTGCAGAAGCTAATAAACCTCCCCAGTAAGAGTACAGGATATCAACTGCAGTCACTGAGCTCCAGGTTGCTTCGGGGCTTTGAGTCTTATCATATCTTTTTGCATTGTATAGTATCTTATCATGAGGCGGGGCCTGTCCCGACCCTTATAAGATAATGTTTCTTGTCTAGAGGCTTTGTAGACTATGTAAAGAATAGTATGGTCATGTATCGTATCGTAGACATTGTGGCTCCAACGGCCTAGTCATACAACATCTTTTGGCTTGCTAGTTCCATTTATCTTTTGAGGGCATGTTTAGTATAAAAGTAACTTATAATGTTCATAGGTAATGTATTGCTACAGGTTGGTTCTCCCGAGCCTTACCGGCAACGGGTGCCAGTCCGCCTTAATAGGATTTGGGGCGTGACATAGTCCTTGCGGAAACTCACTAGGAAACACATTTTCAAATTCCTGGAAAACACTAGAATTAGAATAAGGGATAGGGGAAGTGGACGGGTTAGTATTAAAAATATGAGCCAAAATTAACATAGGAGTGGTATCATCATACTCTTTGAATAGATCTCCCTTCCTAGCCAACATTGTCATAGAATTCTTACCCTCCAAGGCCAAAACTCCCTCTTCTCTCTCACCCCTCCCACTCTTGGGTTCACTACCCTTTCCCTTGGGTTCTCTCTTATTTCTCCACTTTCCTTTCAATCCCTTTGATTGTTGGTTAGCCTCACACACTTATAATGATGAAAGTGGTCGAAGGTTGTACGTTCAACCCTTGAACTCAATCGAATAGTAGTTGGTTCGACCATCATGCTTGGTCGACCTATCATATTGTCATGGCCGACCCAACAAGAGGTGACAAGCTTTCATTGGAATGATGTCACAAAGTACCTCATCTTCATAGTTTCCCACTTTGAAATAAATCACTATTTGACATATTACTTTCAACTCTCAACATTCATGCAAACATTGGAGCCAATATAGACTTGCATGTGGAGTGTAAAGTAACTTCAAGTATTCCACCAATGCAGCACTAGTCATATTGACACAACTTTTGTTATCAACAATCAAGAAACACACACTCCCCTTAATAGGAAATTTGTTATGAAAGAGGTTTTCTTTTTGGATTTGATCATCTAACGCCTTGCTAATCATAACTCTCCATACCACATAATTAGGTACTTCAAGTTCAGCCTCTTGAGGCCACACATCTTTCTCATCATCACTACTAGGCCCTTCGGCCTCCTCTCCCTCTCCAACTTTAGAGACTTCATCATTATCAACAATTTTAATTCCCATTTCTTTCACCAAGAAATATAATTTTCCCTCTCTTAGAATCACATTTCTCCAATTATGACTGTCATTAGCTTTGTGTCCGTACCCATGGCATTTGAAATATTAGAATCCCTTGGATATGGAAGTAGTACCTATTTTACCTTTATGCCTTAGAGGTTGATGTTCGAAATCCTTGTGCACGGGTTGAGGAGCATTTGTTTGAGGAGGTATTCACTTGTTCCACCCCAAAGTTTATGGAACCACTTCCTTGTTCTTGATCCAACCCGTGGACCCTTGATAATACTTAGTTTTGTATGTACACCTCTCTTTATTGTCTATTTAAATCTCCAAAGCTGCTTGAAAGATCCCTTCAATAGTTTTAAACTTATGAAATGTCATGTGCATAGAGATTTCTTTGTTTAGGCTGACATTGAATCGAATTATGTTGTTTCTCAATTTCTCCCCTCTATGATCAAGTTTCAAAATGAGTTGTTTAAACTCATCCCATTAAGCTACCACATTTTTAGTTTCCTTTCTTCAAGTTGTACAGTTTAGCAAGGAGCTCATGTTGATAGCTTTTAGGAAGATATCTTTCCCTTATAAGATACCTTAGCTGAAACCAAGGAGGGGGTTTCCCTTCAGTAAAGATATTGACAAAGCGTTTAACATACTCCAACCGTGTGGTAGCGTATCCCTAAAAATGAGAAATTACATAACTACTTTTCTTATCCTCCGTGAGATCATTCACTTGGAAGACCCCCTCACATGTGGATTCCCATGCAAAAAACTCTTCGGGATCACTCTCTCCTTTGAAGATTGTAAGTCCCATTTTGATTGTGTTAAGGCCTAAATCCCTATCTCTAATACCTTGGCCAACTCTACCTTTAAGTCCATAGTTTCCCCTTGGCTCTATCCTTCTACCTATAATCCCATCTTTCATCAAGTAAGGGTCATCATATACTCTATAACCTTCCCTATCGTTCTCCCTACCATATTACTCTTCTTGAATGGGTATATTTTGGACATGTAGAATTTGGTACGTTGAGTTTGCATGTAGTGGAGGAGGTATTTGAATTAGAGGATTTTAGAGTGGAGGATTCAGGTTTAGGGGTGGCATTTGGGTTCCAAGTCCTTCTTGTGGGAGTTGGTGGAGTGAGGAAGGACTAGGTTCATCTTGTTCTTGGATTTGGGAGTACAGATTGACTTGGTTTGCAGCACTTGGTGGATACAATCTTTAGTGCATGGTCTCGGGAGTAATAGTAGGTGAGGATTTTTTAGGAAAAGATGGTCGAGAACTCCTTTGGATTTCACCTACTCCAACCTCCAACATATGGAGGCCACATCCGATCCCAATATCTAGATATTTACATTCACCCTTGCCACGTCTCGATTCAAGGTTTCAAGACTAGTTAAGACAAAATTTATGACATTATTGTCCATGGTTAGAGAATTGGAAGTTTCGGGTTCCATTTACACTTTGACCTACAAAACAAACACACGTTATTTCAAAACACTCTCACCACTGTATTCACACTCGGTCTCTTGACACTTGGTTCTTCAAGTGTTGTAAAGCAGGTATTAACTGATGAGAACTTGGGAATGAGTCTACTCATTGGGTCAGAATGGATTTTTTGTTTGAATAATCAAAGAAGTTTTGCACGCACTTTAACCAAGAACAACTACGAGTTATAAACGAACATAAGCACCATAAGGAAGGCTAACAAGAAAGAAGTACTCAAAAGCTAGTTCATAACTCAGTAGATTCTTACTAGTTGCCAAATAGTATAGAAGCCAATAAAATGAAACTAATGTAGACAGAAAGAAACTAGGAGTTCCAAGAACTTGAGTCTTGTTGATGACGTGGCCTACAATGATTGGCCTTTGATTATTGTTGTTGAAGTTGAAGAATAATAGTTCAAGAAATTAGTTGTTCAATCTCACTTCTTTGATGAAGAAAATTCTGTTATGATGTAGGTAGCCAAGATTTTAGACTCCTTTTTTAATACTCAAAAAGTCTTCTATCAACTTTTCACCAACTTGCACTCTTTTGGAAAAACATCTTTTTAGAGTAGCCTTGTCTCTTTCCTTTTTTGTATATTCTTGAAAAGTGTTCTTACTTTATTTTGGTAATTATACTTTTTGAACACCTCTTTTTCTTGTTCCACTTTGGTGTTGTCTTGAAAGTGTTTCCCAGACAAACAAAGTCTTATCTATCTTTTCTCTTTCAAAAATCAAACACATATTGTTGAACACCACTTCAAGGAAAATAAGAACAACAACAACTTTTTGCTACCCAACCTTTAACAAAAACTTGTCGAGAAATCAAATATTGGACTTAGACTCAATAAGGTCAGCGAACAATATGCTAACACAAGATCCTACTAAGACAAATAAAAACACACCTAAATCTAGACACTATTCTAGGCCAAGAACAAAAACACTTTCAACTTTTTTTTAATTTTTTGACAAAGAGAGCCCAAGATTGGTAGTGTCAGAACACAAACAGCCTTAGCTCTGATATCAAATGATACCAAATGGAATCTAAAAGAGCTAAGGATAGTCCACAACTTCTCAAAATAGTCCACACACAAACTAGAAACAATCAACAACAAGATAGCAAAACAAACTTAAGAGAACAGAGATAACTAACTTTGCATAAAGAGAACATATTGATAAGAACTTAAGAGTATATTAAACTCAAAAAACCATAGAAACATGTAAACTAACACCAAGTTCTTATGTAAACCCAAGTTAAAATTGGTTCACTCAAGAGCTTATGTTTCTAGCCAACACACAACACAAGTGAAACCTTCACATGTGAAGCCAAAGTTTCATGTGGTCTACTCTCTCTTGGGAGGAATGGTTTCAAAATACTATAAATTGATAAAATTGAACTTACTACAAAAATAAACTACGGTATTCCTACCTATAGTCTATTACAAAATAGATGGGAAAAGACTCCTCTAGTAATAATAAAAGTAGGCGGGTTTGAAGAGAAATTTGAGCAACTTTGGTGTGTTTTTAAAACACCTAAGGTAAGTCTTCAAATATAAATGCATACACTTCTTTGTACGGGTCCAACACATTTTCCAAAACATCCAACTTTATGAAGGAATCTTGAAGGCGTTGCAATTTCCGAGCTTGGCTCCTAGTGAGAGGTCTTAAGCCCTTGATACCCATATCATCCTCTCCATCTTGAGAGGATTTTTTCCTGAACCTCATGAATTTATCATCTTTAATTACATCAATCTATTGAAGATCACACACATTGAACGTGTTATGGACTTGGTATTTTAGGGGAAGATCTATCTTCTATGCATTATCATTGATTCTTTCAAGAACTTGAAAAGGACCATCACCTCTCGGCATCAAATTGGTCTTCCTATGAGTTGGAAATCAATCCTTTCAAAGGTTTACCCATATCCAATCTCCCGGCTCAAGCATAAGATTTCTCCTACCTTTGTTAACTCTCTTGGCAACCACTTGCTTTTTCTTCTCAAGCCACAACCTCACTTTCTCATACATTCTTTTCATAGCTTTGACCCTTGTATGTCGATCTAAGCTAACCACAACATCATTTGGCAAAGGATTTAGATCTAAAGGGGTTAGGGGATTGAAGTTGTATACACATTCAAAAGGGAGTCATGCCCATGCTTGAATGGATCACTTGATTGTAAGCAAAGTCACAATAAAGAGCAAATACCCACTTTCTAGAATCGATGACTTATTCAACCAACTTTAAGGTGCTAGTTATTTCTCCAAGATAGACCTCAGATTTGGCTATCATCAACTTAGATTCAGAGAATGTTACATTCCAAAAATAGCTTTCAGAACTCGATATGGTTACTTCGAGTTTCTAGTCATATCTTTTGGTCTCACAAATGCCCCAGCAGCTTTTATAAACTTGATAAACTGAGTGTTCACTCAGTACTTGGACATGTTCATCATAGTTTTCATCAATGACATTCTTGTCTACTCTTGTAACTAAAATGATCATGCAAACCACCTTAGAATAGTATTGCAAACTCTTAGAGCTCATCGGTTGGTCGCTAAATTTAGTAAGTGCAAATTTTGGCTAATATTGGTATCTTTCCTTGGTCATATTATTTTTGGTTATGACATTAGAGTTGATCCTTAAAAGATCGAAGTAATGAGAAACTGGCCTAGACCTATCTCTTTATCAGATATCAGGAGTTTCTTGGGTTTGTCTAGCTATTACCGGTATTTTGTTGAATGGTTTTAGTCTATTGCATTCCCCTTGTCAAAATTGAATCAGAAGAAAGTCAAGTTTCAGTGGCCATATTCTTGTGAGAAGAGTTTTTAAGTGTTGAAGATTTGACTAACCACAACCCCAATTTTGATGTTACCAGATAGTTTAGATAGGTTTGTTGTGTACTATGATGCTTCTAGAGTAGGTTTAGGGTATGTTTTAATGTTGAAGGGTAAGGTTATGGCCTATGCCTCTAGAAAACTTAATCTCCATGAAAATAATTACCCTACCCATGATCTTGAACTAGCAGCTATTGTGTTTGCCTTAAAAATTTAGAGGCACAATTTGTATGGGGTGCATGTTGATATGTTCACAGACAACAAAAGTTTGCAGTTTATATTTTCGCAGAAAGATTTGAATCTGCGTCAAAGAAGATAGTTAGAATTATTGAAAGATTATGATGTGAGTATTTTGTACCGACCAGTTAAGACTAATGTAGTGGCAGATGCCCTTAGTAGATTGTCTATTCATAGTGTTGCTCATGTTGAGAAGGATAAGAAGAAGTTAGTTATAGAAGTTCATTAGCTTGCAATATTAGGTGTTTGTTTGATTGATTCAACTGAGGGTAGTGTATGGGTTCAAAGTAGTTCAAAATCTTCTTTGGTTGCTGAAGTGAAAGAAAAGCAAGATAAGGATCCTTATCTAGTTAAGTTGAAGAAGTCAATCAGAGGCCAAAATATGGAGGTTTTATCCCAAGGGGGAGATGGTGTGTTGCATTGTCAAGGTAAACTGCGTATGCCGTGTGTTGATGAGTTGAGACAATAAATTCTTGTAGAAGTTCATAGTGTTCGTTACTCTATTCATCCAGGGGCCACAAAGATGTACCACAATATATGGGAAATCTATTAATGGAGTGGGATAAAGAGGGACATTGTAGAGTTTGTAGCTAAGTGCTCCACTTGCCAACAAGTTAAGATTGAACATCAAAAGCCTAGTGGGATTATATAGGAGTTCAGTATTCCTACTTGGAAGTGGGAGGAAGTGAACATGGATTTGTGACAAGTTTGGCTCATACTCATCTTCAGCATGATTCGATTTAGGTCATTATGGAATGGATGACTAAATCAGGCCATTTCTTGCCAGTCAATACTTCTTATTCAGCTGAGGACTATGCCAAGCTCTATATTAGAAAGTTGGTTAGGTTGCAACGTGTCCCACTATATATCATCTCAGATAGAGGTACTCAGTTTACCTCACTTGTGGAAATCTTTTTAGAAGGGTCTTGGTACCCAAGTTTTCCTTAGAACAACCTTCTACCCTCAGACAGATGGTCAAGTAGAGAGGACCATTCAGACCCTTGAAGATATGTTGAGAGAGTCTGTCATTGACTTTAAGAGCAGTTGGGATGACCACTTTCCTTTGATTGAATTCACGTATAATAACAGCTATCATTCCAGTTTTAAATGGCTCCATTTGAGGCTCTATATGGAAGGAGGAGTAGATCTTTGATTAGTCTGTGTGAGATAGGTGAAACTACTTAGATAGGACTTGATCTGGTTTTCGATGCTTTAGAGAAACTTCATTTAATCTAGGAGAGGCTTAAGGCAACCCAAAGCCGACAGAAATCTTATGCAGATGTGAGGAAAAAGGATCTTAAGTTTGAGATTAGTTATAGTGTATACCTAAAAATCTCTCCCATAAAGGGGGTAAAGAGATTTGGTAAGAAGGGTAAGCTTAGTCCTCTATATGTTGACCATTATAGAATTTTGAGCCATTTTGAAAAGATGGTATATGATCTTGAGTTGCCTGTAGACTTAGCATCAGTGCACTCTGTATTCCATATCTCTTTGTTGAAGAAGTGTATTGGTGACCCAGCTGTAGATGTCCCTTTAAAAAATGTAGATGTTCAGAACAACCTTTCTTATGAAGAAATTCAACTTGATATCTTTGATCTCCAGATTCATAGACTAAGGAGCAAAGAAGTTCTCCCAGTCAAGATTCTTTGGCGGAATCAGTCCATTGAGGGAGCCACTTGGGAAGCAGAAGCAATTATGCGGGCAAAGTACCCTCATATTTTCTTCACAAACTCAGACTCAACTTAAGGTAACAATTTTTTGAAAGACCCCACAAAGTTCCTTTGTAGTTCGGTCCTTAGAGTGTGTCAAGTGAAGTGTAATTTCCGCCCTAAAAAATTTAAAAGTGACTTCCCAAGTGATTGGTGTTTAAACCATATATAATTTTTTTAAATTTAAATTTTTTTCATGTATAAAATTGAATTATCTTTCCAACGATACCAATTTTGTACAAATCTGGTATCGGGGTGAGAAGTTATGATCATTTTACTGAGAGTTGTCAGAACTACCCAGGTGCGACGGACGATCTGACGGACTGTCAAGTTTGTGATGGACCGCCGCTCGGACCATTACAACAAAGGCAATAACTCTCTTTTCTGGCCCAAGTAAAACGGCCTTGATGACAGACCGTCAAGGCTGCGACAGACCGTTGCTGAGACTGTCACGACTAAGGCAGTGTGGTCTCATCCTGGATAACGTGCAATGGAAGATTCGACGGACTGTAAAGAATATGATGGACCATCACTTCGACCGTCACACTATGGCAGTGTGTTCTTTTTCTAACCGACGTGCGAACCGTCAAACTAGCGATGGACCATCATTTCGATCGTCGCAGCCCCCAATCAGTAGTTTAAGTCATTTTTTTAATGGGACTTATTAGTATTTCCTCTCTTTTATACCATGATATATTCCAAATGAATAAAATGGCTTCATTCATCATCCAAAACAAATGTGACACAAGAGAAGTTATGGTCTTTTTTTTGGAGTTGTCGGAACTGCCCAGGTGTGACAGATGATTCGACGGACCATCGAGTTTCCGATAGACCATTTCTCAGACCGTCGTAACATAGGAAGTAACTCCTTTTCCTGGCAAAAGTGGGATGACTAGGATGATGGACCGTCAAGGCTGCGACAGACTATTGATGAGACCGTCGCCATTAAGGCAGTATGTTCTCATCCTGGCCAATGTGCAATGGACGATCCAATGGACCGTCAATACTATGATGACCTGTTGCTTCGACCATCACACCATGAAAGTGTGTTCTTTTTCTAACCGACATACGACGGATGACCCGATGGACCATCAGACTATTTACGGAGCATTACTTCCACTGTCGTAGCCCCCGATCAATATTTTAAGTCATTTTTTAAAGGGACTTTATGGTCATTCCACTCTTTTATACCCTGATATATTCCAAACGAATCAAATGGCTTCATTCATCATCAAAAACACAAGAGAGCTAGGGTTTCTCCCTCAAGATCAAATCTAAAACCCTTCTCCAAGAAATCCAAGAACTCACTATAGATTCTACAAATTGAGTTGAAATTTGAGTTCCCCAAGTTCAAGGGTTGCAAGAATCGTCTCTCAAGAGTAAGAAGAAGAGTTTAAAGAAATCTTGTTCGTCCAATTTCATAGTCTAAGGTATGTGGGGTTTTGAACATGGGTAATCCTTTCACCCTTGTGCCCAAAGGCTTATTTAAACTATAATTTTCTGCAACTTATGAGATTTTACATGAAATTGAAATAGTATTTTCACCCATTGTTATTGGTTGCAAGCTTTTGATATTTTCCATGAATTTAGAGTCTAATGGCATGAGTTTTACTTGTTTTCTAGAGAAATTGAAGCTGGGTTTATACCTCATGATTTTAATCCTTGAGAAGTTAATGTTTAAGATATTAAAGTATATGAGTATGTTGAGATTTTAAGATAAATTGCCATAAATTCCAGATTTCTACATGAATTATGAATCTATATACTATCTACTATGCATTATGATGAGTTTTAACTTGAGATTGAATTATAGGTCATTAAGCCCTACTTGAGACTTGCAATTTTATGAACTATTGTGCGATAAGCACCCATGATTTGAGTATTTTGAGATTATTGATAAATGTTTTGACCTAATGTCATAGCATTTTGAAATCCAGTCTACCACATGTGATTACAGATTTGATTTTTTGGTTCTTATGAACCATGAGATTATTTTGAAAGTAGATTTCTATAAGATGAGAGAGATAAAGTAAAGGGAGTAGTATTTAGCACTGAGTTGGGTAAGTTACCACAGTTTCTTACCCCTGAGCTACGTGCCACCGTAGGTTTGAGATTTAGGGATTGAGGCCGAGATGATTGGGCCTGAGGCTGAGTTAAGTGATCACTGAATTGAGGTTATACTCCTTGGCAAGAGTATGACGCCTCTCCCCAATGTGAGGTTTCTTCCTTAGAAGGAAAAGATGTTGGACTCCATGTAGCTCGCATGGTTTATGTTGGTTAAAAGAACCTCCCTAAACTAAAGTATTTTCCATTGAGATAGAATATTTTTTCCTAAATCTTTGAGATGAGATATTTTCTAAAGTGAACGAATTATTTTTGAGTATTTTCCAAAGAAGGAAATAATTTTCTCTACTAATAAGAGTTGATCATCAGTTTTTAAACCAAAGTCATATGATTTAGAGTTCCAAGTGTTTGAGTTCAAAAAAGTTATAATTCTTGAGTAATAAAGAAGTTTTACTCTCCATGAGACATATGCATCAGTTGAATGTATTGTTTAAAGCATTCTTCATCCTATGAGTAATGAGAATAAGAGGAAAGCGCAGATTTTAAAGCCAAAGTATAATGACTCACGTGATTTGTGTTACATGATTCATTGTATATGATTTATGAGCTTTACATTTTAGAATTATTAAAGCCATGTGATTCATTCCTATTTGCATGCATAATTTGATTAAAGAGTATTGATATTGTTTTATGTAAATGCATACACCCCCATATACTCAGTACATTGCCAAGTATTGATGCACATATACATCTATGTGCTATAATCTATTATAATGTAGCACATGGCGCGCGGTATTCTATTCATCCCTGCACTACCAAGTTGTACCGCGATGTACGGGAAATCAATTGGTGGAATGGTATAAAGAAGGATATAGCTGAGTTTGTAGCAAAGTGTGCAACGTGCCAACAGGTTAAGGTAGAGCAACAATGACCTGGTGGTGTGATATAAGAGTTTGGTATACCCACTTAGAAGTGAGAGGTGGTGAATATGGACTTCGTATCCGGGTTAGCTCTTTTACATCGTCATCATGATTCTATTTGGGTTGTTGTAAACAGGTTTACTAAGACCACGACACTTCTTTCTCGTGCATACATCTTATGCAGCTGAGGACTATGCTAAATTATATATCTGAAAGTTAGTCAGGTTGCATGGAGTTGCCTTGTCTATTATTTCAGATATGGGTACTCAATTTACTTCTCAATTTTAGAAGGCATTTCAGCAGGTTCTTGGTGCCTAAGTTCTTTTGAGTTCTGCTTTTCATCCGCAGACAGATGGTCAGGCTGAGAGGACTATTTAGACCCTAGAAGATATGTTGAGGGTGTGTGCTCTTGATTTCAAAGGTAGTTGGGATGAGAATTTGCCATTGATTGAGTTCGCCTATAACAATAGCTACCATGCTAGCATCGGGATGGAAGCATTTGAGGCCTTGTATGGTAGAAGATGTAGAGCACCCATAGGTTGGTCTAAAGTGGGTGAAGCTATCATGATTAGGCCTGATGCAGTATTTTAAGCTATGGAGAAAGTTACGTTGATTAGAGAGAGATTAAAGACAACTCAGAGTCATCAAAAGTCATATGCCGATGTGAGGAGAAGAGATCTTGAGTTTGAAGCGGGTGATTTGGTACACTTGAAGATTTCACCCATGAAAGGAGTGAAGAGATTTGGTAAAAAGGGAAAGCCTAGTCCCCGTTATGTTGGCCCGTATAGAGTTTTGAGCAGTGTTGGGAAAGTAGCCTATGAGGTTGAGTTTCCTGCGGAGTTGTCAGTCATTCATCCTATTTTTCATGTCTCCTTGCCTAAGAAGCATATTGATGATTCCATTGTGGTTGATCCTTCAAAGAGTGCTGATATTCAGAACAGTCTTTCATTCGATGAGATTCCCGTTTAGATCCTATATTTTCAGATCCATGCACTGAGGAACAAAGAGGTTCTCTTGGTCAAAGTATTGTGGCGGAACAGGCCAGTTGAGGGCGCTACTTGGGATCCAGAAGCAGACATGCGAGCCAAGTACCCATACCTCTTTTCCGTAAGTTCAGATCGATCTAAAGGTATTATTCTTCCTTAATTCAGCCTTTCTAAATCTAAAGTTCAGCTATTAATCTATTTTTGCATGAGTTCTTGTAATTTCTGAGGCACGCTACTTGGGAGCCAGAAGCAGACATGCGATCCAAGTACCCATACCTCTTTTTCGTGAGTTCAGATCGATCCGAAGGTATTATTCTTCCTTAATTCAGCCTTTCTAAATCTAAAGTTCAGCTATTAATCTATTCTTGTATGAGTTCTTGCAATTTCTGAGGTATTCAAGAGTTTAGAGAGATTTTGAGCTGTTTAGAAAATTGCTTCATCTATGTGTACTCTATTTTCCTATGTTCCAAGTTTAACTAGCGACATTTGAGGATGAATGTTTTCAAGGGGGAGATATTGTAAGACCTCGCAAAGTTCCCTCGAAGTCTGGGCCATAGAGCGTGTCAAGTAAAGTGTAATTCCGACCCTAAAATTTTTTAGAAGTGACTTCCAAATTGATTGGTATTTAAAACATATATAATTTTTTAAATTTGACTTTTTGTCATGTAGATAATTGAATTATCTCTCCAACGATACAAATTTCATCCAAATCCTCTATCGGGGTGACAAGTTATGGTCATTTTTTTGAGAGTTGTCGGAACTGCCCAGGTGTGACACATTATTCGACGGACCATCGAGTTTCCGATGGACCATTGCTCGGAGCGTCGCAACAAAGGAAGTAACTTCTTTTCCTGGCATAAGTGGGATGACTAGGATGATGGACCGTTAAAGCTGCGATAGACTATTGCTGAGACCGTCGCCATTAAGGCAGTATGTTCTAATCTTGGCCAATGTGTAATGGACGATCCAATGGACTGTCAATACTATGATGTCCTATCGCTTCGACCATCACACCATGGTAGTGTGTTTTTTTTCTAACCGACATACGACGGATGATCCGACGGACTGTCAGACTATTTACGGACCATTACTTCCACCGTCGTAGCCCCCGATCAGTATTTTAAGTCATTTTTTAAAGGGACTTTATGGTCATTCCACTCTTTTATACCCTGATATATTCCAAACGAATCAAATGGCTTCATTCATCATCAAAAACACAAGAGAGCTAGGGTTTCTCCCTCAAGATCAAATCTAAAACCCTTCTCCAAGAAATCCAAGAACTCACTATAGATTCTACAAATTGAGTTGAAATTTGAGTTCCCCAAGTTCAAGGGTTGCAAGAATCGTCTCTCAAGAGTAAGAAGAAGAGTTTAAAGAAAGCTTGTTCATCCAATTTCATAATCTAAGGTATGTGGGGTTTTGAACATGGGTAATCCTTTCACCCTTGTGCCCAAAGGCTTATTTAAACCTACAATTTTCTTCAATTTCTGAGATTTTACATGAAATTGAAATAGTATTTTCACCCATTGTTATTGGTTGCAAGCTTTTGATATTGTCCATGAATTTAGAGTCTAATGGCATGAGTTTTACTTGTTTTCTAGAGAAATTGAAGCTGGATTTATACCTCATGATTTTAATCCTTGAGAAGTTAATAGTTGCAATGTTTGAGATATTGAAGTATATGTGTATGTTGAGATTTTGAGATAAATTATCGTAAATTCTAGATTTCTACATGAATTATGAATCTATATGCTATCTATTATGCATTATGATGAGTTTTAACTTGAGATTGAATTATGGGTCGTTAAGCCCTACTTGAGACTTGCAATTTTATGAACTATTGTGCTATAAGCACCCATGATTTGAATATTTTGAGATTACTGAGAAATTTTTTGATCTAATGATCATAGCATTTTGAAATCCACACTACCTCATTTGATTATAGATTTGATTGTTGGGTTCTTATAAACCATGAGATTATTTTGAAAGTGGATTTCCATGAGGTGAGTGAGATAAACTAATGGGAGTAGTATTTAGAACCGATTTGGGTAAGTTACCACGGTTTCTTACCCCAAAACTATAAGACACCGTAGGTTTGAGATTTTAGGCCTGAGGCAAAGATGATTACGCCCCAGGCCAAGATAAGTGATCTCTAAATTGAGGTCAAACTCCTTGGCCAGAGTATGACGCCTCTCCCCAACATGAGGCTTCTTCCTTAGAAGGACAAGACGTTGGACTCCATGTCACTCGCATGGTTTATGCCGATTAAGAGAACCTCCCTAAATTAAAGTATTTTCTATTGAGATAGAATATTTTTCCCTAAATCTAAAAGTGCTTAAAACAGTTCACAACTTCTTAAAATAGTCCACACACAAACTAGACACAATCAACAATGAGACATCAAAACAAAATTAAGAGAAAAGAGATAACGAAATTTACATAAAAAGAACATATAGGTAGGAACTAAAGAGTATATTAAACTCAAAAACCCCTAGAAACATGTAAACTAACACCAAGTTCTTATGTAAACACAAGAGGAACTTGATTCACTCAAGAACTCCCGTTTCTAGCCAACACACAACACAAGTGGAACCTTCACTTGTGAAGCCAAAGTTTCTAGTGGTCTACTCTCTCTTGAGAGGAATTGTTTAAAAATTACATCTTGATAAAAATGAACTAACTACCAAAATAAGACTAGGGAATTCCTACTTGTTGTCTATTACAAAAGAGGGGGGGAAACCCCTATACCATTAATGAAAGGGGCGGGTTAGGAGTGCAATTTAGACATATTTGGTCTGTTTTTAAAACACCTAACGTAAGTCTTTACATATATATGCATACACTCCTTTTGGTAGGTCCAAGAAATATTCCAACACATCTATCTTCATGAAGGCGCCTTAAAGATGTTGTATTATTCTCTACATCTTGTGAGGAGTTTCTACTAAAACTCACGGCTTTACCATTTTCAATTGCATAAATCCGTGAAAGATCACACACATTGAATGTGTTATGGACTTGGTATTCTGGGGGAAGATCCATCTTCTACACATTATTATTGATCCTCTCAAGCACTGAAAAAGGACTATCACCACTCGGCATCAACTTGGTCTTCCTTTAAGTTGATAATCGATCTTTCTAAGGTGTACCCACACCCAATCTCCCAGCTCAAGCACAAGCTTTCTACTTCCTTTGTTGACACTCTTTGCAACCTCTTACTTTTTTTCTCAAGTACAACCTCACCTTCTCATGCTTTCTTTTCATAGCTCGACCCTTGTATGTCCATCTAAGATAACCACAACATCACTTGGCAAATGAGTTAGATCCAAAGGGGTTAGGGGATTGAAGCCGTATACACATTCAAAGAGTGTCATTCCCATGTTTGTATCGATCACCCGATTGTAAGAAAATTCAACTAGAGGTAGGTGATCTCCCTAAGATGTCAACTTACCTTTAAATATAGATCATAGCATAGATCCCAAGGTCCTATTCACTAATTCCATTTAACCATTGGTTTGTGGGTGGCAAGAAGTGGAAAATAACAATTTTGTGCCAAGCCTACCCCACATTGACTTCCAAAAGAGGCGAAGGAACTTGGAGTCCCTATCACTCACAATGGTTCTCGGGATGCAAGAAACTTACAAAAATTATCAAAAAAAAAGAAGATACACTAGTTGTATCTTCACTTTGTGATCAAGGAATGAAATGTGCCATTTTGGAGAAACAGTCAACAACATTAAAGATGAAGGAATAACTTCAATTCAGCTTAAGATTCTCATATGACATAGATAAATCTTTCTAATAATATCTAAAGTAGCTTAAATCCTTTCACCATGATCAAGCCTAACTCTAAATCACAAAATACAACACGCTACACCACCATATTATATTAAAACATATGATTCAACCTTCTATATTTTTTTATCACATCCTAAGCATAATGTGCCCTACCACTTCAATGACTAACTCTGAACTCTTACTGAGGATTCACTAGAACATATTGCGTTCCTCCACTTACATCCCAATATGTCACTCAAGCCTATCTTTATAACCACATATGAACTTCAAGGCAACACTAATCAAGACGTACTTCATATATTCTCTAAACCATCATCAATACAACTCCCACGCGCTACCCCAAGAATATACACATACAAATTTTCCATTAACCATCACATGTATCATAAACTTTGCCCCAAATTTCACTTCACACTTATGGACTTATCTAAAACAAGCATACAATGATCTTTCATTAATAAGAAACATTCACTAATCACCACTATCATTACATAAGAAGTCACCAAAAGGTTAGAACATAAAACCTTGAAGCATGGAAGGATATTATATGAGACTTGACACTTAATTGAGGCCTGAGGAATAACAAATCAACATCAGGAATTTATCAAAGTAAATCTGAATCGAGGGCATACATGGCCATAAGCTGAATTTTTGCCAATCATTAGGAGTATAGCTTGAGTTATAGGAACTGAGCACACTTAAATTATTAATACATGAGTCATGAGCTACATGACCTAAATTTGGAGTTCATAGCATATGGAATGTGATTCCGATTACTGAATGAGTAGGTATTCAGATCATTGAAAAATACTAAGATAAGAATGGGTTGAGTCCCACCCTCACTTTCTGATGTTCTATATCATACTGGAATAACTATTTGAATCTTAGAGTCTGGCTTGGTTACTTGTTCTATCATCTCCCCCTTGGCTTTAAGCCATCATCTTAAGTTCGAGAGATCCCTTACTAGACTCTAAACTGAACTACACTCACCGCACTCTTAGGTCTGGAATGCAATAATACACGCAATTAATAGAACTTAACCCGAATGACCACACCTGGAAGTGGAAATCCCACTGGTAATATTACCTTCTGAGATACACTCTATCATTCTATATCCTCAATAGTCATCATATAATACTTACACACTTACTAACTTAGGGTCTTCATGAGTATCCCTATAGTCGGAGTGCACACCATCTAGCACTTCAACTCTTATTTCTGTTAGTTCAACCTTCAAAAATTCAAAGTTAGATTCTAACACTTAACATGGATATGACCAAGTCTTTGATGAATCATACTACTTCCGACATAGCCTACCAATATCACGACTCTAAACTTATATTTCTCTACTATGAGAATCAAGATCATATAAAAAGGCTTAACACTATCGATCAAATATCCTTAACTTGGCTATTTAGAACACCATATACCATCTACTAGTATTTCCCCACCTAGAAACTCAGCGGTACTACTAGCCACACGCAACATGTAATAGCCTTAGAAAAATATCGTAACCTCATATCACCTTAGAATACTTCTACATCATACATACTACATCATAATTCATTACGAATCAAATAAACTTAAGCTCTTGCATACACTGTTCAAGATTATTAGATCACTTCTAAATAACTAGTATTATTAACTAAGAAATCATCACATCCACCTTTATGGACATCAACTGTTCAAACTTAATGTCTAGTGTTAAGCATGATTTACAAACCAACCTGACACACAATTCTCACAAAATGTTCATCATTAATCTTAAACCACAATTCTTATATCCACATCGCACATTAAATTCAAGCCACTAGTCTAGAATCAATCATCTACTACCAACAAAAAAGGCAACATAATATACTAGTCCATCAAATTGGTATATTCTATCCAAATACCTCAAAAATCTACTACATATCTTCTAACAAATAGTACTAGTTTACAACTACCAACGAAAAGAAGGACAAGAAGGGTAAAGTCACATAATAGATATGGTCAACCTTATTCTTATATTATAACCCCATACAATCTTATCTACTTATACTGCTTTCTCATATCACACTTGCTTATCCAACCACATATTTAGACTACCTTGAATTTCCACAACAACTATGAGTCTATAATTATAACATCCTGGCTAATCTAGCCATTTTCATACTTCAAGCAGACAACAATTCACCTTCACTAATAACTCCATCTCTACCTTCTACTAAACTAACACACAAGGACATATCACTTTATTACCAACTCAATCTCATGCGAAAAGATCCGACTATATATATATTCAACCAACACAAGAACAACAAGTTGCTAGTAAATCAAAATAGGCCTAATACGGCTTCACTAGACTTTGATTTTTTTGTTTTGAACAAGAAAATGAAATGAATAACAAAGAAACTACGCTAGTGAATCGAAAGAGCCCCACGCGGCTTCACTAGACTTTCATTTTTTTTCAAAAATATTATGATAACAAGATTACATATTACAAGAGATAGAAAATTGACACACAATATTCAATGATCTAAGAATGTACATCTTACTCCATTTAAATAAAAATCTGAGTTAAACACTTCCCCCATAGACTACCGTACACTCCACATATGCTACTAGCTACCGTATTAGTCTATCACTATAAAGTAGTAAATCATCCTCAAATATCAGTTATTCAACTAAAATATTTATTTACACAAAATTCACCCTTACTCTGACTTCTAACTTTGTGACTTTATATCACCAACCTATTGGTCTAATCTCAGTACTAATAGGTCATGACACCGATACTTTAATTTATACTACTAATCGGGTGGATATACAGTTCCAACTTTCTGCAACACATCATTCCCCCTGAAGCATGACATCTACAACATAAATTTTTGAAAAGAGATGGAATACTCTTAATACTGCAGGCCGAAAAGCACGATTTTATCAGAATCAAAGTTTACACAAAAATTAATACACTCTGAAGCACTAACAGACTCTTCTCAAGTCCTTACAAAAAAGTTTAAACTCTTACATGGCTCAATCAAAAAGGACTATACCAATTAAAATCTAAACTTCTGCACTTGAATCACCCCAATAATGAGACATATCTGGGAACATCAAAGTAAAGAAAGAATTGGGATGACTTTACTTTCATATAGGCGACACCATAGAATGAATTAGAGTATGGAAGAGGAATATTCTGGCTCAATAGCATAAAATACAATATGAAGAAAGGGAAACATTCCTAAATTCCTAGTAGCCTCCTTTTTATAAGTGTGGCGTGCTACACACCCATAAACAAGACTCTACCCAACGCAATTTTGTAAAAACCTTAGGACCATGAACCATGCTCTGATACCAAGTTTGTCACGACCCTAACCAGGACCCTGGTCGTGACGGATATCCTGAACCATGAAGGCCCGAAAGTCCTTCTAACTTTTACTCATATACACCATTCATATATAAATAGGAAATTCAAAAATAAAATATACTATGGAACATGGTCATAATCTAAATTTAGTTTAAAAATAAGGAATAAAATCTAAAATCAAATAAACACCGTCTGTGAAATCTCTACTACATGATCAAATAACAACTATCTAAAAACTGGGACAAAGCCCCCAGTAAACCAAAACTATAATAAATAATAACTTTCTGAAAGAAACTAGGTCTTCTGAATTATAGAAGGCTCACCAAATAGTACTTTTCACTCCTACCTGATAAAATCTACTGCTTATCAGAACCCCTAGACCGTGCCTCAGAACTTGGAGGAAGAGGGGTCAATACAGATCTACTGATATGCAAAGTAATCCAAAATAAAGATTGTATATAAATAAAATATTTGGAGAGCAATTTGTCAAAATATCATGCATGAAATAGTTCTAAAACACATGGGCACTTTCTGAAAATCATAAATCATTCTTGTCAATGCAATGTCTGATCTTTGTATTACTTTTAAGTTAGGTGGCACTCACCTACAATTCTGATATTCCATGGGCGGTATGAAATTTGCCTTTGACTCGGCGGGGAAGCCCCCAACCCAAGTATGCCACAAGGATTGGAGTTTTTGATTCTGATATGTGACACGGCACTAGGCCAGTGTAATATAATATACCTAGATCGGCAAATCATGGTTTTGGGTAATGAGTTATCTAAACTTGTGCCTTCTTTGGGGACCCACCTAAGCTCTCTTTATGCCTAATTTTATCCTATTCTAAATCATACATATTTTTAGTTTCAACATCTGAAAATCTAATTTCAAACATGTGCTCTATTCTATTCTGAATTACTATGGCTTAAACTAAGTTGGTGTCATCACACCAAGACTTGCAAGTCCTAATTCTGAGACACATTGTACCATGAATGATTCTTGCATGAAAACTCAATTCAGACCACCCAAACATCCAAATAGTTTAAGACATTTCATGTTCCAAAACATAAGTCAAAACTATGCAAGAATCCTTCAAACATATGGTGGTCATGTGCTTTTGGCAAAATCATGCACTCTTTCGTTATATGAATATTTTCAACATAACTACCCTCTCTTTTGAAATCAAAATCATAATCCAATTATAACAATACTTAAGGCATTTCATATCATGATTTTAAATGATACATTTAAGATAATCCATAGCATATGATAAGTAAAAAAAATCATAACAAGGGAGGGATTTTTATATGAATCATGTTCTAAATTCAATCATCAACATTAAAACACGTACATATATACATATATCAATTCAAATCAATTTGGGGAAGGCCTAAAGACCAAAACAATATCCTGAATGTTTCTAAAGCATGAATATATTCATAAATCCAAAACCTTTTTATTAGAATCATGATTTCTATGCCCATGAGATTTTTAGGAAAACTCCTCATACATTAGATAATAAACTTTGGATGAACACTTGCTTTTTGGACTCTGTTTGTGCTTTTGATAGATGATTCTTAAAGATCTTAGTTTGGGGATTCTAATTCTTGAATCAATTTTGGAATTTACTGGTGAAATTTTGAGGGGTCTTGAATCTTAGGTTGAGGTCCTAGGGTTTGGTTCTTGAGAGGATTTGAGAGAAAGGAGTGTATGTTTGGTGAAATAGAGGTTGAATTCAGTGTTTATGGAGTTATGAGGTGAAGCAAAAATACCAAAATACACCTCCAAAACCATTTAGGAAATGCTGAATTTTAAAGATGACGACCTTGGTTGATAGGTCATCACATATGTGATAACTTATCACATCAAGGCATCACTCAGAGGGTGATTTTTGTGAGTTAATGCCTTGGGCTGACGACATAGCTGATAGGTCATCATATATGTGATAACTTATCATCTCAAGTCGTCACTTGCCAATAGACAGACATGCTGAAGTAAAATGGGTATAACTTTTTGCTCCGATCTCGAATTTGGGCAAAATTGGTATTGTTGGAAAGATAATTTGAAGAGATTTTATTTGATATATATTAGGACACCCATTTATTCATATTAAAGGAGTTATGGTCGATTGAATCTGACCCAAGTTTTGACGCTCACTCAAACTCAAACGATAGGAAAGCTTTCAACTCGTCCTTAAGTTTGGGGACCTCTATGATCTCAATTTATGCTCAAACTGGTTCCCACACTACATAATTGATTAACATTCCAAATTTGCATAGAATTTATGAATTTTAGATCATCTACGCATAGAAATGATAATTTTTTGCTCTAGCCCAAAATGAGAGGTGTTACAAAAAAATGTCGAACCAAGGACGTAAAGGAGTGGAAAGTGGGGTGTACGACACTTGACGAAAGAGCTGATACTTAGAACACCTACAATCTATACACTGGCTACAAAGTTTTACAACATCCTTGCACATCTTTAGCCAATAGAATTGTTCCTCCGAAGTACCGAGCGTCTTGTCGACCCAAAAGTTCCCTATTAGGCCATCATCACATGCCTCCCTCATAAACTTTTCCTTCCAAGAACTAGAGGGCATACAAAATCATCTTTCATAAAACAAGTAGCCATCAAACTTGGCATAGGGATTTAAGCCCCAAGCCGAATCCCAATTTTGCCTACCCAAATCTTTACATTGCCTAAAGATAGAAGCAAAGTGAGGGTCCTCAGGATACAATGATTTTAAGCTCTCAAAACCCATCAATTTTGAAGACAAAGTAGACACAAGTACATGTTAACTAGACAAAGCATCGACTACCACATTATCCTTGCCTTTTTTGTATTAAATAACATAAGGGAATATTTTAAGAAACTCAATCCATTTGGCATATCGTTTGTTAAGTTTGTCTTGTGCCCGAAGGTACTTCAAGGATTCATGGTCCATTCAAATCTCGAATTCTTTGGTCCACAAGTAGTGTTGCCAATTGCCCAATGCTCAAATCAAGCCATACAAATCTGAATCATACGTGGAGTAGTTTAGAGTGGCACCTTTGAGATTTTAACTAAAATAAGAAATTGGTTTTAAATCTCACATCAAAATAGACCCTATGCCTACATTACTGGCATCGCATTTAACTTCGTATATCTTATCAAAGTTGGGCAATTGTAACAAAGGCATGGAAATGAGGATAACTTTCAAGGCTTCAAAAGCCCTAGCTTTCTCTTCACCCTACTTTAAGGGTTGGTATTTCCAAATGACCTTAATCAAGGGGGCGACTATGATGCTAAATCATTTGAAAAACCTTTTATAAAAACTAGCCAATTCGTGGAAGCTATTTACTTCACCAACGGTTTGCGGTATTGGCTAATTTTTTATAGCGTCTATGTTTGATTCATCCACTTCGACCCCTCTTGAGCTAGCAACAAAACCTAATAAAACAACTTAATCAACACCAAAGGAACATTTATCATTATAGGCAAATAATTTTTCCTTCCTAAGGAAATCAAAGAAACTTCTTAAATGAAACACATGTTCGGCCATGGACTTGCTATAAACAAAGACATCATAAAAATAAAAAACATAAAACTTTCTAATAAACGGCTTCATTACATGATTCATTAGAGGCATTAAAGTACTAGGAGAATTAGTTAGGCTGAATGGCATAACTATCCATTCATAAAGACCAAATTTGGTCTTGAAGGTAGTTTTTAATTCATCACCGGGTTGCATTCAAATTTAGTGATAGACACTCCTAAGATATATCTTTGAAAATACACAAGAACCATTCAACTCATCAAGAATTTCATCTAATCTAGGGATATGATGACGATATTTTACCGTAATCTTATTGATGGCCCTACAATCCACATACATGCACTAAGTTTTATCCTTCTTAGGCACTAGTAATAGCGGAATCGCTCATAGGCTCATGCTTTCTTAATTGTAACCTTTGTTGAGAAGTTCCTCAACTTAGTGTTAAAGTTCCTTTGTATCCATGAGGTTGCTCCTATAAGACGACTTGTTGTGCAATTATGACCCCGAGATGATGTCTATTTGATGTTCAATACCTGAAAGTGAAAGTAGTCCTTGTGGAACCTCACTAGGAAACACATCTTCAAATTCCTGCAAAACACTAGAATTAGAATAAGGGGTAGCTTAAGTGGACGGGTTAGTGTTAAAAATATGAAACAAAATTAACATAGGAGTGGTATCATCATACTCTTTCAAGAGATTTCCCTTCCTAGCCAACATTACCATAGAATCTTTATTTTCAAAAGCCCAAACTCCCTCTTCTCTCTCACCCCTCCCACTCTCGGGTTCACTACCCTTTTCCTTGGATTCCCTCTCATTTCTTCACTTTCCTTTCAATCTCTTTGATTGTTGGTTAGACTCACACACTTATAATGGTGAAAGTGGTCATAGGTTGTACTTCCAACCATTAAACTCAATTGAATAGTAGTTGGTTCAGCCAACATGCTTGGTCGACCTATCATATTGCCATGGCCGACCCAACAAGAGGTGACAAGCTTGCATTGGAATGATGTCACAAAGTACCTCATCTTCATACTTTCCCAATTTGAACTAAATCACTATTTGACATGATACTTCAATTCTCAACAGTCATTCAACCATTGGAGCTTATACGGACTTGCATGTGGAGTATAAGGTAACTTCAAGTATTCCACAAATGTGGCACTAGCCACATTGGCACAACTTCTGCTACCAACAATCAAGAAAAACCCACTTCCCTTAATAAGAAACTTGGTATGAAAGAGGTTTTCTTCTTAGGTCTGATCATCCAACGCCTTGATAATCATAACTCTCCATACCACATAATTAGGTACTTCAAGTTCAGCCTCTTGAGGCCACACATCTTCCTCATCATCACTACTAGGCCTTTTGGCGTCCTCTCTCTCTCCATCTTTAGAGGCTTCATCATTATCAACCATTTCAATTCCCACTTCTTCCACCAAGAAATATAATTTTCTCTCCCTTAGAATCACATTTCTCCAATTATGACACTCATTAGCTTTGTGTTCGCACCCGTGGAATTTGAAATATTGGAATCCCTAGATATGGAAGTAGTACCTATTTTAGCTTCATGTCTTGGAGGTTGATATTCAATAGCCTTGTGCACAGGTTGAAGAGCGTTTGTTTTAGGAGGTTTTGACTTGTTCCACCCCAAAGTTGATGGAACCACTTCCTTGCCCTTGGTCCAAACCGTGGACCCTTGATAATACTTAGTTTTGTATTTAGAACTCTCTTTATTCTCTCTTTAAATCTCCAAAGCCACTTGAAAGATCCCTTCAATAGTTTCAAGCTTATGAAGTGTCATGTGCGTAGAGATTTCTTTGTTTAGGCCGATATTGAATTGGATAAAGTTGTTGCTCACTTGCTGCCCTCTATGATCAAGTTTAAAAATGAGTTGTTGAAACTCATCCCATTAAGCCACTACATTTTAGTTTCCTTGCTTCAAGTTGTACAGTTTATCAAGGAGCTCATGTTGATATCTTTCTGGAAGATATCTTTGCCTTATAAGATACCTTAGCTGAAACCAAGGAGGGGGTTTCCCTCCAATAAAGATATTGACAAAGAATTTAACATACTCCAATCGTGTGGTAGCGTATCCCTCAAACAGAGAAATCACATAACAACTTTTCTTATCCTCGGGGAGATCATTAACTTGGAAGACCCCCTCACATGTGGATTCCCATGCAAGAAACCCTTCGGGATCACTCTCTCCTTTGAAGATTAGAAGTTCTATTTTGATAGTGTTAATACCTACATCCCTATCTCTAACACCTGGGCCTTACTCTACCTTTAAGTCCATAGTTTCCCACTAGCTCCATCATTCTACCTTTGATCCCATCTTTCATTAAGTAAGGGTCATCATATATTCCATACCCTTCCCTATGGTTCTCCCTACCATATCACTCTTCTTGAATGGGAATATTTTGGACAAGTGGAATTTGGTACATTGAGTTTTCATTTAGTGGAGGACGTCTTTGAATTAGAGGATTTTAGAGTCGAGGATTCATGTTTAGGGGTGGAATTTAGATTCCAAGTCCTTCTTGTGGGACTTGGTGGAGTGAGGAATGACTAGGTTCATCTTGTTCTCGGCTTTTGGAGTATAGATTGACTTGATTTGTAGCACTTGGTGGATACAATATTTGGTGCATGGTATAGGGAGTAATAGTAGGTGAGGATATTTTAGGAAAAGATGGTCGACAACTCCTTTGGCTTTCACCATCTCCAACCTCCAACATATGGAGGCCACATCCGATCCCAACATCTAGATATTTACATTCACCATCTCCACGTCTTTAGTCAACGTTTCAAGACTAGATAAGACAACATTTATGACATTATTGTCCATGGTTGGAGAATTGGAAGTTTCGGGTTCCATTACACTTTGACCTACAATACAAACACATGTTAGTTCAAAATACTCTCACCACAGTCTTCACACTCGGTCTCTTGACACGTGGTTCTTGAAGTGTTGTAAAGAAGCTATTAACTCATGAGAACTTGGGAATGAGTCTACTCTTTGGGTAGGAATGGATTTTTTGTTTGAATACTGAAAGAAATTTTGCACGCACTTGAACCAAAAACAACTACGAGTTATAAACGAATAAAAGCACCATGAGAAAAGCTAACAAGAAAGAAGTACTCAAAAATGAGTTCACAACTCAGTAGATTCTTACTAGTTGCCAACTAGTCTAGAAGCCAATAAAATGAAATTAATGGAGACAGAAATAAACTAGGAGTTCAAAGAACTTGAGTCTTGTTGATGACGTGGCCTATAATGATTGGCCTTTGATTATTGTTGTTGAATTTGAAGAATAATAGTTCAAGAATTTAGTTGTTCAATCTCACTCCTTTGATGAAGAAAATTCTGTTATGATGTAGGTAGACAAGATTTAGACTCTTTTCTCAATAGACAAAAAGTCTTCTATCAACTTTTCACCAACTTGCACTTTTTTGGAAAAACATCTTTTTGGAGTAGCCTTGTCTCTTTCCTCTTTTGTCTATTCTTGAAAAGTGTTCTTACTTCATTTTGGTAACTATACTTTTTGAACACCTCTTTTTGTTTATCCACTTTGGTGTTGTCTTGAAAGTGTTTCCCATACAAACACAAAGTCTTATCTATCTTTTCTCTTTTAAAAAACAAACAACACATTCTGTTGAACAACACTTCAAGAAACATAACAACAACTTTTTGCTACCCAACCTTTAACAAAAACTTGTCAAGAAATCAAATATTGGACTTAGACTCAATAAGGTCAGTGAACAATATTCTAACACAAGAAACTACTAAGACAAATAAAAACACACCTAAATCTAGACACTATTCTAGGCCAAGAACAAAAACACTTTCAACTCTTTTTTTATATTTCGACTAAGAGAGCCCAAGATTGGTAGTGTTAGAACACAAACAGCCTTAGCTCTAATACCAAATGAGACCAAATTCTATCTAAAAGAGCTAAAATAGTCCACAACTTCTCAAAATAGTCCACACACAAACTAGAAACAATCGACAACAAGATAGCAAAACAAATATAGAAGAAGAGAGATAACTAACTTTGCATAAAGAGAACATATTGGTATGAACATAAGAGTATATTAAACTCAAAAACCCATAGAAATAAGTAAACTAACACCAAGTTCTTATGTAAACCCAAGAGGAAATCGGTTCACTCAAGAGCTCATGTGGCTAGCCAACACACAACACAAGTGGAACCTTCACATGTGAAGCCAAAGTTTCATGTGGTCTACTCACTCTTAGAAGGAATGGTTTCAAAATATTACAACTTGATAAAAATGAACTTACTACAAAAATAAGACTAAGGTATTCCTACCTATATTCTATTAAAAAATAGAGGGGAAAAGACCCCTCTACTATTAACAAACAGGGGTGGGTTTGGAGTGCAATTTGGGCAGCTTTGGTGTGTTTTCAAAACACCTAAAATTATTTTTCATTTATAAATGCATACACTCCTTTGGATGGGTCCAAGACATTTTCCAACACTTCCATCTTTATAAAGGTTTCTTGAAGACGTTGCAGTTCCAGAGCTTGGCTCCTAGTTAGAGGTCTTGAGCCCTTGATACCCGTATCATCCTCTCTATCTTAAGAGGAGGTTTTCCTTAAACTCACGGCTTCATCGTCTTTAATTACATCAATCCATTAAAGATCACACACATTGAATGTGTTATGGACTTGGTATTCCGTTGAATGCATTATTATTGATCCTTTCAAGCACCTGAAAAGGACCATCACCTCTCAGCATCAACTTGGTCTTCCTTGGGTTGGAAATCGATCCTTTCTAAGGTTTACCCACATCCAATCTCCTGGATCAATCACAAGCTTTCTCCTACCTTTGTTGACTCTCTCGGCAACCACTTGTTTTTTCTTCTCAAGCCACAACCTCACCTTCTTGTGTATTATTTTCATAGCTTCAACCCTTATATGTCTATCTAAGATAACCATAACATCATTTGGCAAAGGATTTAGATCTAAAGGGGTTAGGGGATTGAAGTTGTATACACATTCAAAGGGTGACATGCCCATGCTTGAATGGATCACCCGATTGTTAGCAAATTCAACTAAAGGCAGGTGATCTTCCCAAGATGTCAAATTACCTTTAACCATGGATCATAGCATAGAGACCAAGGTCCTATTCACTAATACTATTTGACCATCGATTTGTGGGTGGCAAGAAGTGGAAAATAATAATTTTGTGCCAAGCCTACCCTACATTGACTTCAAAAAGTGGAGAAGGAACTTGGAGTGCCTATAACATACAATGGTTCTCGGGATGCCATGCAACTTAAAAACATTATCAACAAATAAAGAAGCTACACTAGTTGCATTTTCACTTGGTGAGCAAGGAATGAAATATGCCATTTTTGAGAAGTGGTCAACAACAACAAAGATATTATCCCTACCTATTCTAGTCCTTGGCATCCCCAACAAAAAATCCATATAAATATCAAACCAAGGACATAAAGGAGTGGGAAGTGGGGTGTACAAACCTTGAGGAAGGAGCCGAGACTTAGGACTCCTACAATCCAAACATTGGCCAAAAAAATTTTGCAATATCCTTGCGCATCTTTGGCAAATAGAAATGTTCCTCCAAAATACAGAGGGTCTTGTCGACCCTAAATTTCCTTATTAGGCCACCATCGAGTTCCTCCCTCACAAACTATTCCCTCTAAGAACTAGAAGGCATACACAATCATCTTCCCTTAAACAAGTAACCATCAAACTTGGCATAGGGATTTAAGCCCCTAGCTGAATCCCAATTTTCCCTACCCAGATCTTTACATTCCCTAAAGATAGGAGCAAAGTGAGGGTCCTTAGGATACAATGATTTTAAGCTCTTAAAACTCATTAATTTTGAATATAAAGTAGGACAAGAACATATTTTCTAGACAAAGCATCAGCTACTATATTATCCTTACACTTTTTGTATTGAATAACATAAGGGAAGGTTTCAAGAAACTAAATCCGTTTGTCATGCCGTTTGTTAAGTTTGTCTTATGCCCGAAGGTGCATCAAGGATTCATGGTCTATTCGGATCATGAATAGTTTGGGCCACAAGTACTATTACCAATTACCCAACACTCTAACCAAGGCATACAACTCTAAATCATACGTGGAATAGTTTAGAGTGGCACCTTTAAGCTTTTCACTGAAATAAGAAATGAGTTTTAAATCTTGCATCAAAACAACCTCTATACCTACTTTACTAGCATCGCATTAAACTTCAAACATCTTATCAAAGTTGGGCAATTGAAACAAAGGCGCAAAAATGAGTATAGCTTTCAAAGCTTCAAAAGCCTTAGCTTGCTCTTCAACCCACTTGAAGGGTTGGTTTTTATAAATATCCTCAGTAAAGGGGGCGACTATGGTGCTAAATCCTTTGACAAACCTTCTATAAAAACTAGCCTATCCATGGAGGCTTCTTACTTTGCCAACGGTTTGTGGGATTGGTTAATTTTTGATAGCGTCCATCTTTGATTCATCCACTTCGACCCCTCTTGAGCTAATAACAAAACCCAAGAAAACAACTTCATCAACACCAAAGGAACATTTATGAATATTGGAAAACAATTTTACCTTCCAAAGGACATCAAAGAAACTTCTCAAATGAAATGCATGTTCGGCCATGGACTTGCTATAAACCAAGACGTCATCAAAATAAAAAACAACAAACTTTCCAATAAACAGCTTCATCACATGATTCATTAGCCGTATGAAAATACTAGGTGCATTAGTTATACCAAATGGCATAACAATCCATTCATACAAACCAAATTTGGTCTTGAAGGTGGTTTCAATTCATCACAGGTTGCATTCAAATTTTGTGATAGCCATTCCTAAGATCTATCTTGGAAAATACACAAGAACCATTCAACTCATAAAGAATGCCGTCTAATCTAGGTATAGGATGATGATATTTTACTATAATCTTGTTGATGGCCCTACAATCCATACACATGCGCTATGTTTCATCCTTCTTAGGTACTAGTAACACTGGAACCGCACAAGTGATCATGCTTTCTTTGATGTAACCTTTGTTGAGAAGTTCCTCAACTTGACATTGAAGTTCCTTTGTATTCATGGGGTTGATCCTATAAGCCGTCTTGTTTGACAATATTGACCCCAATACTAAGTCTATTTGGTGCTCAATACTTCAAAGTGGAGGTAGTCCTTGAGGGAACTCACTAGGAAACACATCTTCAAATTCCTGCATAACACTATAAATAGAAGAAAGGATAGTGGAAGTGGATGGGTTAGTGTGAAAAACATGATCCAAAAGTAACATAGGAGTGGTATCATCATAATCTTTTAAGAGGTCCTTCTTCTGAGCCAACATTACCTTAGAATCCTTACCCTCCAAGTCTAAAACTCCCACTTCTATTTCACCCCTTCCACTCTTGGTTTCAATACCATTACCCTTGGGTTCCTCTCTTTTCTCCACTTTCCTTTCAATCCCTTTAATTATTGGTTAGCCTCACACACTTGTGATGGTGAAAGTGGTCAAAGGTTATACTTTCGACCCTTGAACTCAATTGAATAGTAGTTAGTTCGGCCATCATGCTTGGTCGACCAATCATATTGCCATGGCCAACCAAACAAGATGTGACAAGCTTGCATTGGAATGACGTCACAAAGTACCTCATCTTTATAGTTTTCCAGTTTGAACAAAATCACTATTTGATAGGTTACTTTCAACTCTCCACATTCATTCAACCATTAGAGCTTATACGGACTTATATGTGGAGTAGTAGGTAACTTTAAGTATTCCACAACCGTCGTACTAGACAAATTGGCACAACTTCTGCTATCAACAATCAATGGAATACACACTCCCTTTTATGAGACACTTGGTATGAAAGAGATTGTCTAATTTGTCTTGGATCATCCAATGCCTTGCTAATAATAACTCTCCATACCACATAATTAGGTACTTTAAGTTCATCCTATTGACGCCATAAATCTACATCATAATAACGACTAGGCCTTTCGGCCTCCCCTCCTTCTCCGTCTTTAGAGGCTTCATCATTATCAACCATTTCAATTCCCACTTCTTCGTCTAAGAAATATAATTTTTCCTCCCTTAGAAACACATTTCTCCAATTATGACACTAATTAGCTTTGTGTCCGCATCCATGGAATTTGAAATTTTGGTATCCCTTGGATATGGAAGTAGTACCTATTTTACCTTCATGTCTTGGAGGTTAATATTCGACAGCTTTGTGCAGGGGTTGAGGAGCATTTATTTGAGGAGGTTTTGACTTGTTCCACCCCAAAATTGATGGAACCATTTTTTTTTCTTGGTCCAACCCGTGGACCCTTGATAATACTTAGTTTTGTATGTAGACCTCTCTTTATTCTCTCTTTTAATCTCCAAAGCCGCTTGAAATATCCCTTCAATAGTTTTAAACTTATGAAGTGTCACGTTCGTAGAGATTTCTTTGTTTAGGCCGACATTGAATCGGATTATGTTGTGGCTCACTTGCTCCCCTCTATGATCAAGTTTCAAAATGAATTGTTGAAACTCATCCCATTAAGCCACTACAGTTTTAGTTTCCTTACTTCAAGTTGTACAGTTTAGCAAGGTGCTCAAGTTTATAGCTTTTGGGAAGATGTCTTTGCCTTATTAGATACCTTAGCTAAAACCAAGGAGGGGGTTTCCCTTCAATAAAGATATTGAAAAAGCATTTAACATACTCCCACCGTGTGGTAGCGAATCCCTCAAAATGATAAATTACATAACAACTTTTCTTATCCTTTGTGATATTATTCACTTGGAAGACCCTCTCACATATGGATTCCCATCCAAGAAACTCTTTGGGATCACTCTCTCTTTTGAAGATTGGAAGTCCCATTTAGATAGTATTAAGGCCTACATCCCAATATCTAGCACCTTGGGCAACTCTACCTTTAGGTCCATAGCTTCCCCTTGGCTCTATCATTCTATGTCTAATCCTATCTTCCATCTAGTAAGGGTCATCATATACTCCATACCCTTCCCTATGGTTCTCCCTACCATATCACTCTTCTTGAACGGGTATATATAGGACAAGTGGAATTTAGTACGTTGAGTTTGTATTTAGTGGAGGAGGTCTTTGAATTAGAGGATTTAAGTGTGGAGGATTCAGGTTTAAGGGTGGCATTTGGGTTCCAAGTCCTTCTTGTAGGACTTGGTGGAGTGAGGAATGACTAGGTCTATCTTGTTCTCAGCTTTGGGAGTATAGATTGACTTTCTTTGTAGCACTTGGTGGATACAATCTTTTGTACATGGTCTCGGGAGTAATAGTAGGTGAGGATTTTTGAGGAAAAGATGGTCAAGAACTCCTTTAGCTTTCACCATCTCTAACCTCCAACTTATGGAGGCCACATCCGGTCCAAACAACTACATATTTACATTCACCCTTGCCACATCTCGAGTCAAGGTTTCAAGATTAGCTAAGACAAAATTAATGAAGTTATAGTCCATGGTTGTAGAATTGGAAGTATCGGGTTCCATTTACACTTTTACCTACAAAATAAACACATGTTAGTTCAAAACACTCTCACCACAGTCTTCTCACTCGCCCTCTTGACACTTGGTTCTTCAAGTATTGTAAAGCAGCTATTAACTCATGAGAACTTGGGAATGAGTCTACTCTTTGGGTCAGAATGGATTTTTTGTTTGAATACTGAAAGAAGTTTTGTACGCACTTGAACCAAGAACAACTACGAGTTGTAAACGAACAAAAGCACCATAAGGAAAGATAACAAGAAAGAAGTACTCAAAAACTACTTCACAACTCAGTAGATTCTTACTTGTTGCCAATAAGTATAGAAGCCAATAAAATGAAACTAATGGAGACATAAAGAAAGTAGGCGTTCCAAGAACTTAAGTCTTGTTGATGAAGTGGCCTATAATGAGTGGCCTTTGATTGTTGTTGTTGAAGTTGAAGAATAATATTTCAAGAATTTAGTGGATCAATCTCACTCCTATGATGAAGAAAATTCTTTTATGATGTAGGTAGACAAGATTTTGAACTCTTTTTTCAATAGTCAAGAAGTCTTCTATCAACTTTTCACCAACTTGCACTCTTTTGGAAAAACATCTTTTTGGAGAAGCCTTGTCTTTTTCCTCTTTTGTCTATTCTTGAAAAGTGTTCTTAGTTTATTTTGGTAACTATACTTTTTGAACACCTCTTTTTCTTTTTCCACTTTGGTGTTGTCTTGAAAGTGTTTCCCATACAAACACAAAGTCTTATCTATCTTTTCTCTTTCAAAAATCAAACAACACCTTTTGTTGAACACCACTTCAAGAATAATAAGAACAACAACAACTTTTTGCAGCCGAACCTTTCACAAAAACTTGTCAAGAAATCAAATCTTGGAATTAGACTCAATAAGGTTAGTGAAAAATATGCTAACACAAGAAACTATTAAGACAAATAAAAACACACCTAAATATAAACACTATTCTAGGCCAAGAATAAAAATACTTTCAACTCTTGTTTTGATTTTTTGACTAAGAGAGCTAAAGATTGGTAGTGTAAAAACACAAACAGCCTTAGCTCTGATACAAAATGATACCAAATGCTACCTAAAAGAGATTAAAATAATCCACAACTTCTTAAAATAGTCAACACACAAAGTAGAATAAATCGACAACAAGATAGCAAAACAAACTTAGGAGAAGAGAGATAACTAAATTTGCATAAAGAGAACATATTGATAGGAACTTAAGAGTATATTAAACACAAAGACCCATAGAAACATTTAAACTAACACCAAGTTCTTACGTAAACCCAAGAGGAAATTGGTTCACTCAAGATCTCATGTTTCAAGCCAACACACAACACAAGTGGAACCTTCACATGTGAAGCCAAAGTTTCGTGTGGTCTACTCTCTCTTGGGAGAAATGGTTTCAAAATGTTACAACTTGATAAAAATGAACTTACTAAAAAATAATACTAAGGTATTCCTACCTATATTCTATTACAAATTAGAGGGGAAAAGACCCCTCTACTATTAATAAAAGGGGGCAGGTTTGGAGTGTAATTTGGGCAGCTTTGGTGTGTTTCTAAAAAAAACTAAGGTAAGTATTCAAAAATAAATGCATACACTCCTTTGGAAGGGTCCAAGACATATTCCCACACATCCATATTCATGAAAGTGTCTTGAAAACGTTGCAGTTCCCAAGCTTGGATCTTAGTTAGAGGTCTTGAGCCCTTGATAACTGTATCATCCTATCCATCATGAGAGGAGTTTTTTCTCAAACTCACGGCTTCATCATCTTCTATTACATCATTCAATTAAAAATCACACACATTGAATGTGTTATCGACTTTGTATTCTGGGGGAAGATCTATCTTCTATGCATTATCATTGATCCTTTCAAGCACTTTAAAAAGACCATCACCTCTCAGCATCAACTTGGTATTCATTTGGGTTGGAAATCAATATTTTCTAAGGTTTACCCATATCTAGTCTCCCGGCTCAAGCACAAGCTTTCTCCTACCTTTGTTGACTCTCTTGGAAACCACTTACTTTTTCTTCTCAAGCCACAACCTCACCTTCTCATGCATTCTTTTCATAGCTTCGGCCCTTGTATGTCTATCTAATCAAAACACAACATTATTTGGCAAAGAAGTTAGATCTAAAGATGTTAGGGGATTGAAGTTGTATGCACATTCAAAGGTTATCATGCCCATGCTTGAATGGATCACTGGATTGAAAGCAAATTTAACTAGAGGTACGTGATCGTCCCAAGATGTCAACTTACCTTCAACCATAGATCATAGCATAGAGACCAAGGTCCAATTCACTACTACTGTTTGACCATCAATTTGTGGGTGGCAAGAAGTGGAAAATAACAATTTTGTGCCAAGCCTACCTTACATTGACTTTAAAAAATGGATAAGAAACTTGGAGTACCAATAACATACAATGGTTCTCGGGATGCCATGCAACTTAAAAACACTATCAACAAACAAAAAAGCTACACTAGTTGCATCTTCACTTGGTGAGCAAGGAATGAAACGTGCAATTTTGGATAAGTGGTCAATATCAACAAAGATATTATCCCTACCTATTCTAGTCCTTGGAATCCCCAACACAAAATCCATAGAAATATAGAACCAAGGACGTAAAAGAGTGGGAAGTGGGGTGTAAAATCCTTGAGGAAGGAGACGAGACTTAGGACTCCTACAATCCATACATTGCCTAAAAAAAATTTGCAATATCCTTGTACATCTTTGGCCAATAGAATTATTCCTCCAAAATACCGAGGGTCTTGTCGACCCCAAAGTTCCCTATTAAGCCACCATCGTGTGCCTCCCTCACAAACTATTCCCTCTAAGAACTAGAAGGCACACACAATCATCTTCCCTTAAAAAAGGAGCTATCAAACTTGGCATAGGGATTTAAGCCCCTAGCTGAATCCCAATTTTCCCTACCCAAATCCTTACATTCTGTAAAGATAGGAGAAAAGTGAGTTTCCTCGGGATATAATGATTTTGATCTCTCAAAACCCATCAATTTTGAAGATAAAGTAGGACAAGAACATGTTTTCTAGACAAAATATTGGCTACCACATTACCCTTACCCTTTTTTTATTGAATAACATAAAGGAAGGTTTCAAGAAACTAAATCCATTTGGCATGCCGTTTGTTAAGTTTGCCTTGTGCGCGAAGGTACTTCAAGAATTCATGGTCTATTCGGATCATGAATTCTTTGGGCCACAACTAGTATTACCTATTACCCAACACTCTAACCAAGGCATACAACTCAAAATCATACGTGGAGTAGTTTAGAGTGACACCTTTGAGCTTTTCAATAAAATAAGATATGGGTTTTAAATCTTGCATCAAAACAACCCCTATACCTAATTTACTAGCATTGTATTCAACTTCAAACATCTTATCAATGTTTGGCAACTGTAACAAAGGCACGAAAATGAGCATAGCTTTCAAAGCTTTAAATGCCTTAGCTTGATCTTCAACCCACTTGAAGGGTTGGTCTTTCTAAATGTCTTCAGTCAAGGGGGCGGCTATGGTGCTAAATCCGTTGACAAACCTTCTATTAAAACTAGCCAATCCATGGACTCTTGTTACATTACCAACGGTTCACGGGATTGGTCAATTTTTGATAGCATCCATCGTTGATTCTTACACTTAGACCCCTCTTGAGTTAATAACAAAACCCAAGAAAACAAATTCATCAACACCAAAGGAATATTTATGAAGATTTGTAAACAATTTTACCTTCCTAAGGACATCAAAGAAACTTCTCAAATGAAACACATGTTTAGCCACGGACTTGCTATAAACCAAGACGTCATCAAAATAAACAACAACAAAATTTCCAATAAACGGCTTCATCACATGATTCATTAACCGTATGAAACTACTAAGAGCATTAGTTAGGCCGAATGGCATAACAATCCATTCATACAGACCAAATTTGGTCTTGAAGGCGATTTTTAATTTATCACTGGGTTGCATTCAAATTTTGTAATAGCCATTACTAAGATCTATCTTGGAAAATACACAATAACCATTCAACTCATCAAGAATGTCATCTAATCTAGGGATAGGATGATGATATTTTACTATAATCTTGTTGATGGCCATACAATCCACACACATGCACCATGTTTCGTCCTTCTTAGGCACTAGTAACACTGGAACCACACATGGGCTTATGCATTATTTGATGTAACCTTTGTTGAGAAGTTCCTCTACTTGGCATTGAATTTCGTTTGTATTTGTGAGGTTGATGCTATAAGCCATCTTGTTTGGCAATTTTGACCCCGAGACGAAGTCTATTTGGTGCTCAATACCTCGAAGTAGAGGTATTCCTTATGGCAACTCACTAGGAAACGCATCTTCAAATTCCTGCATAACAATATATATAGAAGAAATGATACGGAAGGTGACGGGTTAGTGTTAAATACATGAGCCAAAAGTAACATAGGAGCGGTATCATCATAATCTTTTAAGAGGTCTCTCTTCCGAGCCAAAATTTCCTTAGAATCCTTACACTCCAAGGCTAAAACTCCCTATTCTCTCTCACCCCTCTTAATGTTAGGTTCACTACCCTTACCCTTGGGTTCCCTCTCTTTTCTCCACTTTTCGTTCAATCCCTTCAATTATTGGTTAGCCTCACACATTTGTGATGGTGAAAGTGGTCACAGGTTGTACTTTCAACCCTTGAACTCAATAGAATTATAGTTAGTTCGGCCATCATGCTTGGTCGACCTATCATATTACCATGGCCAACCTAAAAAGAGGTGACAAGCTTGCATTGGAATGATGTCACAAAGTACCTCATTTTCATAGTTTCCCAGTTTGAACCGAATCACTATTTGATAGGTTGCTTTCAACTCTCCATATTCATTCAACCATTGGAGCTTATACAGACTTACATGTGGAGTAGTAGGTAACTTTAAGTGTTCCACAACCGTGGCTCTAGCCAAATTGGCACAACTTCCGCTATCAACAATCAAGGAAAACACACTCTCCTTTATAAGACACTTTGTATAAAAAAGATTTTTTCCTTGTCTTGGATCATCCAATGCCTTGCTAATCATAAATCTTTGTACCACATAATTAGGTACTTAAAGCTCAGCCTCTTGAGGCCACACATCTTCCTCATCATCACCACTAGGCCTTTCGGCCTCCTCTCTCTCTTTCCATATTTATAGGCTTCATAATTATCAACCATTTCAATTCCTACTTCTTCCGCCAAGAAATATAATTTTCCCTCCCTTAGAATCATATTTCTCCAATTATGACACTCATTAGCTTTGTGTCCACACCCATGGTATTTATAATATGGAAATCCCTTGGATCTAGAAGTAATACCTATTTTACCTTTATGTTTTGTAGGTTGATGTTCGACAGCCTTGTGCATGAGTTGAGGAGCATTTATTTGAGGAGGTTTTGACTTGTTCCACCCCAAAGTTGATGGAACCACTTCCTAGTTCTTGGTCCAACCCATGGACCCTTGATAATAATTAGTTTTGTATGTAGACCTCACTTTATTCTATCTTTAAATCTCCAAAGCCGCTTGAAAGATCCCTTCAATATTTTCAAACTTATGAAGTGTCATATGCATAGAGATTTCTTTGCTTAGGCCGACATTGAATCAGATTATGTTGTGGCTCACTTTCTTCCCTCTATGATCAAGTTTCAAAATGAGTTGTTGAAACACATCCCATTAATCTACTACATTTTTAGTTTCCTTGCTTCAAGTGATACAGTTTAGCAAGGAGCTCATATTGATAGCTTTTGGGAAGATATCTTTACCTCATAAGATACCTTAGCTGAAACCAAGGAGGTGGTTTCCCTTCAATAAAGATATTTACAAAGCGTTTAACATACTCCCACTGTGTGGTAGCATAGCACTCAAAATGAGAAATTTCATAACAACTTTATTTATCCTTCGTGAGATCATTCACATGGAAGACCCTCTCACATGTGGATTCCCAAGAAACAAACTCTTCAGGATCACTCTCTCCTTTGAAGATTGGAAGTCCCATTTTGATATTGTTAAGGCCTACATCCCTATCTTTCAAAGCTTGGACAACTCTACCTTTAAGTCCATAGTTTTCCCTTAGCTCCATCTTTCTACCTCTAATCCCATCTTTCATCAAGTAATGGTCATCATATACTCCATACCCTTCTTGATGGTTCTCCCTAACATATCCCTCTTCTTGAATGGGTGGATTTTTGACAAATGGAATTTGGTATGGTGGGTTTGCATTTAATAGAGGAGGTCTTTGAATTAGAGGATTTTAGAGTGGAGGATTCAGGTTTAGGGGTGGCATTTGGGTTCCAAGTCCTTCTTGTGGGACTTGGTGGAGTGAGGAATGACTAGGTCCATCTTTTTCCCGGATTTGGGAGTATAGATTGACTTGGTTTGTAGCACTTGGTGGATATAATCTTTGGTGCATGGTCTCGGGAGTAATATTAGGTGAGGATTTTTCAGGAAAAGATGGTCGAGAAGTCCTTTGGCTTCACCATCTCCAACCTCCAACATATGGAGGCCACATCCGATCCCAACATCTAGATATTTACATTCACCCTTTCCACGTCTCGAGTCAAGGTTTCAAGACTAGCTAAGACAACATTTATGAAATTATTGTCCATGGTTAGAGAATTGGAAGTTTCGGGTTCCATTTACACTTTGACCTACAAAACAAACACACGTTAGTTCAAAATTCTCCCACCGTATTTTTCACACTCGGTCTCTTGACACTTGCTTCTAGAAGTGTTGTAAAGCAACTATTAAGTCATGAGAACTTAAGAATGAGTCTACTCTTTGGGTCGGAAATGGATTTTTTGTTTGAATACTCAAAGAAGTTTTGCACGCACTTGAACCAAGAACAACTACAAGTTATAAATGAACAAAAGCACCATAAGGAAAGCTAACAAGAAAGAAGTACTCAAAAACTAGTTCACAACTCAGTAGATTCTTACTATTTTCCAACTAGTATAGAATCCAAATAAATGAAACTAATGGAGACAGAAAGAAACTAGGAGTTCCAAGAACTTGAGTCTTGTTGATGACATGGCCTACAATGATTGGCCTTTGATTATTGTTGTTGAAGTGGAAGAATAATAGTTCAAAAATTTAGTTGGTCAATCTCACTCCTTTGATGAAGAAAATTTTGTTATGATGTAGGTAGACAAGATTTTAGACTCTTTTTTCAATAGACAAAAAGTCTTCTATCAACTTTTCACCAACTTGCACTCTTTTGGAAAAACATCTTTTTGGAGTAGCCTTGTCTCTTTCCTTTTTTGTCTATTCTTTAAAAGTATTCTTACCTTATTTTGGTAACTATAGTTTTTGAACACCACTTTTTAGTTTTTCACTTTGGTGTTGTCTTGAAAGTGTTTCCCAAACAAACACAAAGTCTTATCAATCGTTTCTCTGTCAAAAATCATACAACACCTTTTGTTGAACACCAAATAAGAACAACAACAACTTTTTGTTGCCCAACCTTTAACAAAAACTTATCAAGAAATAAAATCTTGGACTTAGACTTGATAAGGTCGGTGAACAATATGATAACAAAGAAACTACAAAGACAAATAAAAACACACCTAAATCTAGACACTATTCTAGGCCAAGAACAAAAACACTTTCAACTATTTTTTTTATTTTTCGAATAAGAGAGCCAAAGATTGGTAGTGTAAGAACACAAACAGCCTTAGCTATTATACCAAATGTATCTAAAAGAGCTAAAAATAGCCCACAGCTTCTCAAAACAGTCCACACACAAACTAAAAACAATCAACAACAAGATAGCAAAACAAACTTAGGAGAATAGAGATAACTATCTTTGCAAAAAGAAAGCATATTGATAGGAACTTAAGAGTATATTAAACTCAAAAACCCATAGAAACATGTAAAATAACACCAAGTTATTACATAAACCCAAGAAGAAATCGGTTCACTCAAGAACTCATGTTTCTAGAATACACACAATACAAGTGGAACCTTCACATGTGAAGCCAAAGTTTTGTATGGTCTACTCTCTCTTGGGAGGAATGTTTTCAAAATATTAAAACTTAATAAAAATGAACTTACTACAAAAATAATACTAAGGTATTCCTACCTATAGTCTATTACAAGGTAGAGGGGAAAAAACCTCTCTACTATTAATTAAAGGGGGCAGGTTTGGAGTGCAATTTTGGCAGCTTTGGTGTGTCCTTAAAACACCTAAAGTAAGTCTTCACATATAAATGCATAAACTTCTTTGGACGTTTCCAAGACATATTGTAACACATCCATCTTCATGAAGGTGTCTTGAAGACATTGCAGTTCCCGAGCTTGGCTCCTAGTGAGAGGTCTTGAGACCTTGATACCCGTATCATTCTTTCCACTTAAGTGGATTTTATCTCAAACTTACAGCTTCATTATCTTCAATTAGATCAATCCATTAATGATCACACATATTGAACATGTTATGGACTTGGAATTCAGGGGGAAATCTATCTTCTATGCATTATCATTGATCCTTTCAGGCACTTGAAAAGGACCATTGCCTCTCGGCATCAACTTGGTCTTTCCTTAAGTTGGAATTCGATTCTTTCTAAGGTTTACCCACATCCAATCTTCTAGCTCAAGCACAAGATTACTCCTACCTTTGATGACTCTCTTGTCAACCACTTGTTTTTTCTGTTCAAGCCACAACCTCACCTTTTGCATTATTTTCATAGCTTCGACCCTTGTATGTCTATCTAAGATAACCACAACATCATTTGGCAAAGGATTTAGATGTAAAGGGGTTAGGGGATTAAAGTTGTATACACATTCAAAGGGTGTCATTCCCATGCTTAAATGGATCACCTAATTGTAAGCAAATTCAACTAGAGGTAGGTAATCTTCCTAAGATGTCAACTTACCTTTAACCATCATAGCATAGAGACCAAGGTGCTATTCACTACTATTGTTTGACCAACAATTTATGGGTGGCAAGAAGTGGAAAATAATAATTTTGTACCAAGCCTACCCTATATTGACTTCAAAATGTGGATAAGGAACTTGGAGTACCTATAACAAGCAATGGTTCTCTGGATGCCATGCAACTTAAAAATATTATCAACAAACAAAGAAGCTACACTAGTTGCATATTCACTTGGTGAGCAAAGAATGAAATGTGCCATTTTGGAGAAGTGGTCAACAACAACAAAGATATTATCCCTACCTATTCTAGTCCTTGGCATCCCAAACACAAAATCCATAGAAATATCAAACCAAGGACGTAAAGGAGTTGGAAGTGGGGTATACAAACCTTGAGGAAGGTTTCAAGAAACTAAAACCATTTGGCATGTCATTTGTTAAGTTTGTCTTGTGCCTGAAGGTGCTTCAAAGATTCATGGTATATTCGTATCATGAATTCTTTAGGCCACAAGTATTATTGCCAATTACCCAACAGTCTAACCAAGGCATACAACTCTAAATCATACGTGGAGTAGTTTAGAGTGGCACCTTTGAGCTTTCCACTAAAATAAGAAATAGGTATTAAATCTTGCATCAAAACAACCCCTACACCTACTTTACTAGCATCGCATTCAAATTTGAACATCTTATCAAAGTTGGGCAATTATAACAAAGGCGCAAAAATGAGCATATCTTTCAAAGCTTCAAAAGCCTTAGCTTGCTCTTCAACCCACTTGAAGGGTTAGTCTTTCTAAATGTCCACAGTCAAAGGGGCGGCTATGGTGGTAAATCCTTTGACAAACCTTCTATAAAAACTAGCCAATCCATGGAGGCTTCTTACTTTACCAATGGTTTGCGGGATTGGTCAATTTTTGATAGCGTCCACCTTTGATTCATCCACTTCGACCCCTCTTGAGCTAATAACAAAACCTAAGAAAATAACTTATTAATACCAAAGGAACATTTATGAAGATTGGCAAACAATTTTACCTTCCTAAGAACGTCAAAGAAACTTCTCAAATGAAACACATGTTCGGCCATGAACTTGCTATAAACCAAGACATAATCAAAATAAAAAATAACAAACTTTCCAATAAACGGCTTCATCACATGATTCATTAGCCGTATAAAAGTACTAGGAGCATCAGTTAGGCCGAATTGTAAAACAATCCATTCATACAAACCAAATTTGGTCTTGAAGACGGTTTCTAATTCATCACTGGGTTGCATTCAAATTTTGTGATAGCCATTCCTAAGATCTATCAATGAAAATACACAAGAACCATTCAACTAATCAAGAATGTCATCTAATCTAGGGATAGGATGATGATATTTTACTATAATCTTATTGATGGCCCTACAATCCACACACATGCGCCATGTTTCATCCTTCTTAGGTTCTAGTAATACTGGAACCGCACATGGGCTCATGATTTCTTTGATCTAACCTTTATTGAGAAGTTCCTCAACTTGGCATTAAAGTTCCTTTTTATTCATGGGGATGATCCTATAAGCCGTCTTGTTTGGAAATTTTGACCCCGAGATGAAGTTTATTTGGTGCTCAATACCTCTAAGTAGAGGTAGTCTTTGCGGAAACTCACTAGGAAACATATCTTCAAATTCCTGCATAACACTAGAAATAGAAGAAAAAATAGGGGAAGTGGATGGGTTAGTGTTAAAAAAATGAGCCAAAAGTAACATAGGAGCGGTATCATCATAATCTTTTAAGAGGTCCTTCTTCCGATCCAACATTACCTTAGAATCCTTACTCTCTAAAGCTAAAACTCCCTCTTCTCTCTTACCCCTACCACTCTTGGGTTCACTACCCTTACACTTGGGTTCCCTCTCTTTTCTTCACTTTCCTTTCAATTCCTTCAATAGTTGGTTAGCCTCACACACTTGTAATGGTGAAAGTGGTCACAAGTTGTACTTCCGACCCTTGAACTCAATAGAATAGTAGTTAGTTCAGCCATCATTCTTGGTCGACCATCATATTACCATGGACGATCCAACAAGAGGTGACAAGCTTGCATTGGAATGATATCATAAAGTACCTCATCTTCCTAGTTTCCTAATTTGAACTGAATCACTATTTGATAGGTTACTTTAAACTCTCCAAATTCATTCAACCATTAGAGCTTATACATACTTACATGTGGAGTAGTAGGTAACTTTAAGTGTTCCACAACCATGACACTAGGAAAATTGGCACAACTTCTTCTACCAACAATCAAGGAATACACACTCTTCTTTATGAGACACTTGGTATGATAGAGGTTTTCTCTTTGTCTTGAATCATCCAATGCCTTGATAATCATAACTCTTCGTACCACATAATTAGGTACTTCAATTTCACCCTCTTGATTCCACACATCTTCCTCATTATCACTATTGGGCCTTTTGGCCTCCTCTCCCTCTCCATCTTAAGAGGCTTCTTTATTCTTAAACATTTCAATTCACACTTTTTCCCCTAAGAAATAAAAACTTCCCTTTAATATGATAAAATTTCTCCAATTAGGACACTAATTAGCTTTGTTTCCCCACCCGTGGCATTTGAAATGTTATAATCCCTTGTACATGAAAGTAGTACCCATTTTACCTTCATGTCTTAGAGGTTGATATTGGGTAACCTTGTGCATGAGTTAAGGAGCATTTGTTGGAGGAGGTTTGAACTTTTTCTACCTCGAAGTTGATGGAACCACTTTATTATTCTTTGTCCAACCCGTGGCCCCTTGATAACTCTTTATTTTGAATGTAGACCTCTCTTTATTCTCTTTCTTAATCTCCACAGTGGATTGAAAGATCCCTTCAATAGGTTCAAACTTATGAAGTGTTATGTGTGTAGAGATTTCTTTGTTTAGGATGACCTTGAACCGAATGATGTCGTGGCTCACTTGCTCCCCTCTATGATCAAGTTTCAAAATGAGTTGTTAAAACTCCTCACAGTAAGCCACTACATTTTTATTTCCTTGCTTCAAGTTGTACAATTTAGCAACGAGTTCTTGTTGATATCTTTCGGGAAGATATCTTTACCTCATAAGATACCTTATCTAAAACCAAGGAGGGGTTTCCCTTCAATCAAGATATTGAAAAAGCATTTAACATACTCCTACCGTGTGGCAGCATATCCTTTAAAATGAGCAATTGAATAACAACTCTTCTTATCCTCTGTGAGATCATTCACTTGGAAGACCCTCTCACATGCGGATTCCCATGCAAGAATCTCTTCGGGATCACTCTCTCTTTTGAAGATTGGAAGTCCTATTTTGGTAGTGTTAAGGCCTACATCCCTATCTCCAACACCTTGGCCGACTCTATCTTTAAGTCCATGATTTCACACATTATTTCAAAATACTCTCACCACACTCTTCATACTCAGTCTCTTGACACTTGGTTCTTCATGTTTATTAAATCGGATATCAACTCATAAGAAATTGGTAATGAGTCTACTCTATGGGTCAGAATGGATTTATGGTTTGAAGACTTAAAGAATTTCTTCACACACTTGAACCAAGAATAACTACGAGTTATAAACGAAAAAAAGAACCATAAGGAAAGCTAACATGAAAAAAGTACTCAAAAACTAGTTCAAAACTTAGTAGGTTCTTACTAGTTTCCACCAAGTATAGGAGTCAATAAAATGAAACTAATGGAGACAAAGAAAGAAAGTAGGAGTTCCAAGAACTTGAGTCTTGTTGATGACGTGTCCTACAATGATTGGCCTTTGATTATTGGTGTTGAAGATGAAGAATAATAGTTCAAGAGTTTAGTTGTTCAATCTCACTCCTTTGATGAAGAAAAATTTGGTTATGGTGTAGGTAGATAGGATTTAAGACTCTCTTTTTAAGATTCAAAAAGTCTTCCATCAACTTTTCACCAACGTGCACTCTTTTGGCAAAACATCTTTTTTTAGTAGTCTTGTCTCTTTCCTCTTTTGTCTATTCTTGAAAAGTGTTGTTACTTCCTTTTGGTAACTATACTTTTTGAACACCTCTCTTTCTTTTCCCACATTGGTGTTGTCTTGAAAGTGTTTCCCAGACAAACACAAAGTCTTATCTATCTTTTCTCTTTCAAAAATCAAACCACCTTTTGTTGAACACCACTTCAAGAACAATAAGAACAACAACAAGTTTCTAGCCGCCCAACCTTCAACAACAACTTGTCAAGAACACAAATATTGGACTTAGACTCAATAAGTGTTATTGAAAAATATGCTAACACAAGAAACTACTAAGATAAACAAAAACACACCTAAATCTATACATTATTCTCGGCCAAGAACAAAAACACTTTCAACTCTTTTTTTAAATTTTTCAACTAAGAGATCCCAAGATTGATAGTGTAAGAACACAACCATCCTTGGATATGATACCAAATGATACTAAAAGGTATTTAAAAGTGCTCAAAACAGTCTAAAACTTCTCAAAATAGTCCACACCCAAACTAGACACAATTGACAACAAGATAGCAAAACAAACTTAGGAGAAGAGAGATAACTAACTTGACATAAAGAGAACATATAGATAGGAACTAAAGAGTATATTAAAATCAAAAACTCCTAAAAATATGTAAACTAACACCAAGATCTTAAGTAAACCCAAGAGGAACTCAGTTCACTCAAGAACTCATGTTTCTAGTCCATACACAACACAAGTGGAACCTTCACTTATGAAGCCAAAGTTTCGGGTGGTCTACTCTCTCTTGAGAGGAATGGTTTCAAAATATTACAATTTGATAAAAATGAACTAACTACCAAAATAATATTAACGGATTCCTACTTATAATCAATTACAAAAGAGAAGGGAGAAGACCCATTTACCCTTAATGAAAGGTGGCGAGTATGGAGTACAATTTGGATAGCTTTGGTGTGTTTTTAAAATACCTAAGGTAATCCCTGACATAAAAATGGATACACTCCTTTGGGAAGGTCCAATACATGTTCAAACATCCATCTTCATGAAGGTGCATTGAAGACATTGTAGCTTCCGATCTTGGCTCCTAATGAGAGGTCGTATCAATATTAGAACCATGCTTCAAGATAATGAGAAATAAATTATAGTCTATTTGTAATTTTATGAGTGATTTTAATGTTTATTAAGGTCTCAAATGACTCCTAGCTATTAGACAAATCAAAATATCCCTTACCGATTGAGTTTTTCAATAGAATATTGCTATAGTCAACTTCAAACAAGAATATATTTTGTTATGTTGAGAATTTTCCATTTCAATACCCACCAAATTTTATAAAATTGAATTAAATTTCCATCGATACAAATTTTACCCAAATCCGTTACCCGGGTGGGAAGTTATAGCTCTTTTAGTAAAAAATAGTACCCTATTGCGATAATGCCGCAACGTGGTGATGGCCAAAATCACAGTCATCATTTTCCAGTGGAGAAATGCAATGGCACCGCCTCACACCAAGGAGAAATTTTGCACTCGTCCTTTTCTAGTGAAGCACCATGACAGCGCCGCTTCACGCCAAAGTGCAATTTCAAGATTTGTCTTTTTCCAATGGCAAAATCGGGATCGTTAGTTTGTGTTTTAAATTTCCAGGGACAGTTTGGTTTTCTCCTATGACCCCAAATATATCCAAAAGATGAAATTATAACCATAAAGGGGTATTGTGTGCCCCATTATTCATAATTTTCCTCCAAGAAACTAATTCTCTCTCAAGAACAAACCCTAGCCCTTCAATATTCAAGATCAAGCTTCAAGAATTCGTCAAGACCTTTCTCAATTTAACTAACTAAGGTAAGTTAAATGTTCATCCATGGGCCCCTTTCACCCATGGAGTCCAAGAACACAAATTTCAGGTTTTAAAAGAATGATTTTTACATGTTATCATGATTTTTAACCATGAATCCCCATGAATCTTGATTTTTCATCATGTTTACATGAAATTGTTGTTTTTATTAATCCCCACACATTTGAATAATTTTGTTCACTAATTTAATTCATAATTAGTGATGTTGATGTTGAAGTCATTCTATTACTACAAGCTTAAAACTATTCTCATACTTAGCTTAAACTATGATTATCAAGTGTTTGATGAAATGCCTACAAGAATGAATTTTGAATGAATGCCTTCACATTATGCCCTCAAAGTTGTAGTACTATTTTGCTATTATTGCTACGGATTCTTGGGGGTTATGAATACCCAAAAACTTAGCTATTTACTAAGTTTAAGTACTTTCAGAAGAGTTTCGAATCTATTAGAGTATTATCGATTCAGTTAGTGCATTATATTAGTAAGCTCAGTTCAGGCCAGTGGTTAGATTTAGTTCAGTTGGGAATAGGATTTAGCACCGAGCAAAACCAGGGATGGGGGCTTACCTACTAGTTTATCTAAGTCCTTGCTTAACCAGTTTTGCTAAACAATCTTCTAAAAATCCTCTTTAGTAGTCCAAAATTTCAAAAACCTAAATGGTTTATGTCATGACCCGAATTAGGGCCTAGCCGTGATGGAAATCTCAAGATCACTAAGGTTTGGAGACCACCCTTTTTGCCTAGTCAAAAAAACACAATGCAACTAGTAGCGGATGAATTTCGAGCATATAACAAGATAGAGGTGAGTTTTTAACATATAACAAGATAGGTGACTCAACTAACTCAATAAAGAATCTAAAAATTTCAACAACAACCTCAATCCACTGTAACCCACAAAGACTCTATGTAACGCCCCAAGTTTGCACCCCAAATGTTACACGGTGCTCATAATCCTGAAGGACCACAAGCTAACCCATGACTGGTACCTGCTACATTCATTGAATAATTATACTGTATAATGCAAAAATTAGCTAAAAAATTGCCATAAGGTTCAAAAATGAAATCAAATGTTGAATACTAAAAATCAATACTGTAAACTTAACATCCATCAGAAATACTCTAGTCTGAAAAGCCTCTAACTTAACTATCTGAAAGTGGAGTTGATGGGACAAGCCCTCAACTAACTCCAACTACTGAAGTACTGATAAACCAAAATAATCCTCTATCCTTAAACTATGAAGACTCACCACTAAATCTACTACTGATGATCTGGGCTGCTAAGTATGGTTAGGAGCCCATACGTATGAACAAATTATATAAGACATCATAGCACAAAATAAAGGTATGCGTCAGTACTTTGAATGTACTAGTATGCTAGGTGAGGTAAGGCTGAATGTATGGGTTCATATGCATGAATAATAACTGAATGAATGGCATAAACATAACTGAATCAAAGTACATGTAAATTTGAAACTGCTGTAAATACTGATTATGCAATCTTATGCACATAACTACGTATTTGTAACTGATATTTCATTAACACTGGATAATAAGTCCAAAAAACACTAAATAACTAATAGCTGAGTTTACTGACACTATATTACTGCTAACTGAGTGACTATTTCTAACTGTCCTGATTCTGTAGCACTGAACTGAGTTCTATACTAAGCTGGGTAACTATATCTGACAGTCCTAATTTTGAAACTGAACTGAGATTTATATTGAGTCTGAAACTAAAACTGAAACTGTGGGAGTGTTCATCTAACCGATATACCCCGATTATTAACTAAGTTGGGTTCCAACCTGTGACCCCAGTAGAAAAGGTGTTAGCACTTTTCCAAGGGATACTAACAATGGCTATGAGTTAACCCTCTCTAACAGGAAGCACTTTACATCAACCCTCGCTGGAAGGAAAACTCGTATGATATGTATCAATCCTAAACTGGCAGGAAGACATCTCAACCTAGACTGACTACGTAGTTCTCTAATCCAGGGATTGCTACTAAGGGTCAAACCTTTTACTGACAGGAATGCCCCCATCCTTGGATTCACTCGGTGCTGATTCCTACTCCCAACTGAATAGACACTGAACTAATTTCTAGACTGTACTAGGCTTGACTGAACTATTACTGATCGTGCTGTCTATCTAAACTGAACTGAGTTCACTGAGTTTTGATAACTGACTGAATACACTGAGTTCTATTAACTGGATAAATATATTGAGTTCTATTACCTGACTGAGTACTACTGTACATGTCATCACTGAGACTATTCTAAAACTATAGTAAATCTAGGTAAAAAGCTAGATTATCGGGTATTAAATACCCCCAGGACCCGATTACGTAAATTGTAAAACATAGCACAATCTTGAAATCATGATAGCTAGATACTTTGTCACAATTCATTCATTGAGGCATTTTAACAAACATTTGAATGGCATGAACTTGTATACATGCTAACATGATATGATTTCATCACTCAACTCACATGAACAATTCATCAAACACTTAGGGAGCATAATTTATACATATGACTATACTACAACATGCAAGTATCATGATCAAAATCCCAAACTCACAAATTCAAGGGCTTTTAAATGAAATCATATAACAACACACGCATACTATTTATTTCTCAAGAAACTTTAATTAATCATGGATTATAAACCCAACTATATCATAATCATGAATACAATCAAATTCAAAATAAAGTTCGTGAAAGAAATCAACTTATAATTTGAAAAAGGGTTCTTGAACTCCAAGGGTAGAGGGAAACCCTTGGATGAACACCTAACATACCTTGATACTTGAATTTATGAAGATTGATGGTGAATTTATTTAATCTTGATCTTGACTTGATGGACTAGGGTTTGTTCTTGAGAGGATTTAGTGAATAATGAGAGTATTTTGCCAATTGAGGGGTTTAATCTCACGTTTTAGGGCTGAATAGAAGTGGGAAAAATATCCCAAATACACCTCTGAACGCTGATTTAACTACTAAAAAGCTTGCCCAGCGATGCGCATACCGACGCACCGTGTCGATAGCATTAACGCGATGACCAATGCATCGTGTTGATTTCACGTTGGTTCACTGGAATTGCATAGAAAGATTGGGAAAAATTATCTGTCGACGTGATAGGCAACGCAATGTGTTGAGATCGCATCGATCCACTATTTTGGTCACCTGAATATGATTCAGACGAGGTTCAAGAAATTCAAAGATCACCCAAAATGACCTATTGACACATCTGATCATGATTCAATCCAAGGATCAATGTTTTAAGGTCATAAGGGTCGTAAAATAGGATCGACAGCTTATGAAGGCTAAAATAATTCTAAGTATAAATACTTAGCTGAAATTTCTAAGTCTGGGACCTCTTTTCAAGATTTAACGGACTGAGTTAAGCTTAGGATTTTATGGGGACTTACACTTTAATAACCAAAGAATACCTTTGTCAGGACATGCCCCCCGACAATGGCCAAAATGTGTCCAAAAGGAAACTAAAGAAATAGTCTATGACATAAACAAAACCAAAAAGTAATAGGCCTTCCATAAGAAGAAGACTCACCATTTCAAGCTAACTCATGAACAATCCAAGAATCACCTATCACTGTGCAGAAAAAGCAGAAGTGTCTTCAGTTCCCTCATCGTGTGGGGATACATTGTTCAAAGACGTTGAACGGGGTGAATGCTAGCATGTAACTCAGGATAGGGATAAAATAATGTCAATTCAAAAGCAAGTCCAAACTCAATGTACATGTTTACATATATGTATACATTTATATATATGATTTTAGCATGAGATTTAAAACATCTTTATCTTGTTATATGTATATACATTTACATATATATAAGAATTTATATACATTTATATACATAAACTATACTGGGATAAGTAAAAAGATTTAGCATGAGATTTAAAACATTATCCTAGAATATTTTTCTTAACTATCATAAAAACACCTACGGCGACCCTTCGCCATCCATGATACAAATATATGTAGAGTTTGACATAAGCACACGATCAACAAGACCAATCCTTACGTCAGCAAACATGATTTTCCATTATTGGTCCTTTGGGACCTCAATTTTCATGGCCAGATACACAACCCCTTTTAAGCCCAATTAAAATATTTACACATTCTGGTTCATTGAACCATGATTATATATTAAGTCACATATTGTAGGTATCGTCATACCAATTACACTTGAAAGATAATAACATTATGCCATTTCAATTATCATAGCTAGGGGAAATTCAGTACCCCACAAGCTCTAATCATTCAAATACATGGTGGAATCCACGACCCCTTAGGTTCAATTATTCATTAGCTTAGAAAAATCCACAACCTCCAAGGTTTAATTCAAAATCATTATATTCCAATAGACTTTTATATTATGTGATGGTTTGAAAAGTAGTTTAATGTGCATACCTTAATGTTCAAATCAAGTTTCTCAAGATTAGGTTGAGGTTATCACCAATTCAATTATCAAAATCCACATAATTAGGGGAATCCATAATCCCCTAGTTTATTCACCATGCCAATGCACCCCACATGTTCAAACCATCATTAAAGCATGAAAATCTACATATAAACCATGGGAACATCATCTAAGAAAACAATCTTTCAAAACCCTCAACCCACATTCCAAAGCTAACAGTCAAAAACAACTTGAATAATAATTTAAAACACATGCTAACAAAATAAGATTTGTGGAAGAGTAACATGCCTTGGATAGTTGAGAATTATGGAGAGAAGTCAATATTTAATGCTTGAATGGCCAACCTTTTGAAATCCTAGCTTGTTCTTGCTTTGAGGAAATTTGAGAAAGTAGATAGTATGTTTTGAATTGTTAAAATATGGGCATGACCTTTTTTTGATTTTTTATGGATGTGGGGTCTATGTAGGGAAAGTGGAAAATATCCAAATTACCCTTAATTAAATGCTAAAAATTTTGTCTCCCTCGACGAAATGCCATCCTAAGACTTGTGAGGACATGTTATGACTCATCACCACGAGTCATAGTCTGGGAAATATCATAAGGAACCTACACTGGTTTGACTACAAGACTTACCCTACGACTTGCGATCAGACCTTATAACTCATGAGGTTTAATTGTAGGCACATCAGAAATAAGGGACCATTACACTTGTTTATCTATAGAAGGGACCCTACGACTCATACAGAGTTCATAAATCTCATTATGCTCCAATCGTACTCAGGTAAGAGACTTTAGGTAACACACTTGTCACCTTAGGATTTTGTGTCCTATGACCTATAACGACACCCTACAACTCGTAGGGTGAGTCGTAGGTTGGACAGCAAGCACAAAATCAAAGAATTTTTCAAGGACCAAAAATCTGGGGTGTTATAATTATGAAACTGTTTATAGTAACTTCCATAAGATAGCAATAAGAAGGAATGATCAGACCCAGTTCTAGCTAAGTGCTCCATTTCAACATTTCCTATAAAGCTAAAGATAGCTTGATTAGTAATAATTCTATCTAACCTTTTAAAGGTACACTGTTCATCAACCCTAGAATTCCACCATGTTTAAGGACTACCTTTAAAGTTAACATCCAACAACTCACAAGATTTGATGAAAAAGGCAAAGTACTCATATTCATTAGGATACACAGGAAGACCCCCGATTTCTCCTCATCAGACATAATAACATTGAAGTACAATCCGAAGATCAACTTTCAATCTAAGACTTATATTTTTTCAATCCTAAGTTTAAAATTCAATACTAAGTTCATAGTTTAATTCAAATTTCAAAGTTAAATTTATTTTACACGACATCAATGTAATTCATCAAAAATCAAACTAACAATTTAGTTAATGAATTTGTACCAATTTTAATATCAAAATTTAATCAATAAAGTTAAATAATAAAATCAATTAATTAAGGTATACAGTGAAAAAAATACCCAATATCTAACTAATTTTTAATTTAAATTGTAATAATAATCTACATTAAATGAAAATAAGAAAAAGTACCTCTTGAAGTGAGATCTGTCAATTGGTGAGCACGTACATAGTGGGTAGGAAGAGGGGATAAGGATATAAAGAGAAGTGAGAGAGAGGAAAAAATACATAGGTGATATATTTTGTTTATATTTAAATATTTATACAAAAGATCAATCTCATAATTTCGTTATACAAATCAATTTTGCTATTAAGGTCAATTTTTAATACATATGTGTATACACACACATATAAAATTTTATTTTTATTAATTTTTTAAATGCGTACAAACTATAGAGGTCAATATCTTTTTTTAAAATTTAATTCCGACAATATTAGGTCAGTATTACCGACTTTTAAAATTTATTAATAACTTAACCACACACATAAGACCAGATTCTTTAAAAATAAATTTAAAATTTAATCTAGCAGTTTAGCACCATCCTGACGTCATCTTTTTCTGCATATTTCTTAAGTCACTTTTTACAGCTTTTTAGTAGTGTTCAAATAATTTAACTTCAAAATTTATCTTTTTTTTCTTGTTTTAAAACAATGATCAGTAGAAGAAATATTTTTTTAAAATATACTAGGCTAGTTTAAGGGAAAATTTTAATTAAATATGTAATGATAAGAGTTATTTTCAGTCAAAAACGTATTGAAGATATGGGCGGAGCTACCCTTTCCCAATAGGTTTCAAGCAATATCCCTTCATCAAAAATTTATGCGGTATATACAGAACAAATTTAATATTATAGATATATATTTTTAAATATTTATGCCTTTTTAAACAAATTGTATGCTTGATATGGTGGCTGAGGGGTTGCAAAACATTTTGAATGTTGTGTGTTCAATTCGTACTTGTGCAATAAATTTAACTTTTTTGGTTTACCAATTTATTTTATGTTTTTCCATTTGTAAACAACTGAAATGCAGTTTCACTTTCCTAATTTGGTTAATATGGTTGTTGGGCCACATTAATTAGTAGAATTTATTTTGTTTATTTTTTTTTTGTGCGTGCTTACTTCTTTATATATTGACATTTATTAATAAATTTTTTAGCTCCATCATTGATTAGAAGGTAGAGTTACCCTATTTTGAATGATTCAAGAACATTTTTCATTTTTTTCATAAAATTAATAACCTAAAAATAAGGTAAAATAATCTATTATTACATATTAAATTGTATTAATTTATAATTTGTACTAGAGATATTCGAAGACACATGGAACCTATCGACAGGTTTACCTTAGGAGTACGTCTTAGAGTAATATTTGTAGAACCAATAAACATCCCATCAAGTGGTGTGTGACTTGAAGACAAGCAAGACAAACTCTGTCAGAAACTAGGACGAAATAAAAAAACCTGTGTCGAGGCGAAGGAAGCCAGGTACCTAGATGGCATGAGCTTCTAATGGACAAAACATATGGCTCTCTTTAAGTCGTCGTCCTTTAGTTCATATTTGTCAAAACTTAATTGTCAAATGACTTGTATCGTACAACTATAAATAGCAATCCTAACCCATTTGTAAAGAAAACTCTGGCTCTCTCATTATCTGATTAAATATAATGGTATATACCTTGTCGAAGTTTTATTTCATCTTATTTATCTTAATATTCCATCAACGATTATCCCTAAGGTATAAGCCATTTGCGGCCCATGGAAAAGTCAAGAAACGACTTTCGCATGTGATAACTCATTTTATTACTATGCACATTATTTGCATTTTGACATTATTTGATTTTTATGGTAATTATTGACTAAAATAATAATAAATTAAAATCTGAGCAAGATTAAATTGCAATGCATTCTATTGACATACCTACAAATTTAAATATACCATATGATATTATTTGGTAGCAACCATGAGGTAGAGTTGTTGTGTGGGTTTAATCTTACTTGTTCTTTATTAGCTCATTTATCTTGTGTTTTGGAAAACTAACTCTGAATTCATGACCAATAAGACAAGGCCCTAGGAAAGGCAGAGCGATGAGATTCTGGAGCTGGCCTTTGGGGAAGTGTATTTATAACACTTGAAAAAATCACACAAAAATGTTATAGTGATATCTTTGATAATCGAAAACTACAACATAAAACATGTGTTGATAAATCTAAGAAGATCATCATACATTATGTATAAAAATCCTAGGATATATGGGATAGCCTTTTGTAGTAATTTTACTGGTAAATATGAATACATCTTTCAATATGACTAATAATGTCATGAATGGGGGGCATGGGTTGAGCTAATAACTAACACCAGGGATGTTAAAAAGGTCACACTTTTTGACATCCTCAACAGGTATATATGTAACACCCTCCAAATTTTAAGCATTTTATATTTGTCCCTCCCTTATCAAAAACGTTGATTTTTTACTTAAATAGTGTTTAAATATGTGAATGGGGTGTCTTGAGAGAGGTTCAAAATTTTTGGATGGGGTTCAGGGTAATTTTGGACCATGAAAGTAGTGAGCCTATGTGATATTCCCATGTCACGAAGGATAATCTCCGTGATAGGGTCCGTGACACCAAGGATAATCTTCGTGTTAGGGTCTGCGGCATGGAGGTTAACCTTTGCGATAAGTTTCGTGCCACACCCCTATGTAAAATTTGTACAGTTTTGTTTTATTTACTTGGGATGAGGGTTATTGTGGCCCTTTCACCTATGTATGCCCTAAGCATTATGTAGCTTATTCCTTTTAATTTTAAGAGATTAAAAATCCCCAATTCCACTCTCAAACCAAAAAAAAACAAGAAATTCTAAGGATTTCATCGTACGTTCATCTTTCGAGTTCTAAGTTCCAAATTGCTTTTCAATTCTCATGTGTCTAAGACATATACCTCTTTCTCTATACTTGTATTTTCTTAATGGTAGGAAAATTGGGTTATGATTCATGGCTTTTATGTTGGGTTTTGAAATATGAGTTGAGGGTTTTGGATATAAATTGTTTGAATGTTTTCTTATGATTACCGCTGAACCACTATGCTTTAAATTATTGATTTATACACTCTTTGGAGGTGAATGGCAATGGTGAATGGAATGGGGGTACAATGGGTTCCCCAAATAATTGATTTTGTTATGGAAATTGGTAATAACCTTAGCCCACTTGCATAATTGATTTTGGAATGTGATTTATCAATTGGTTTGACTTATTTCTTAAAAACTAATGCATTGTATAAATGGCAAAATGGTTAAGGATGGTTTTGAAAATCTTGTGGGTACAAAAGAATCCCCCAAGTCATTTTTATAATAGATTCGGGGTTACAAAAAAATCAATAAAGGGTTGGCTAATGACATTGCTTACAAGCTATAGTTGATATGATGATACCATATAATGATGCCTTAATGATTGACTCGTTAATGTAATGGTTAGGTTATATATTAAATATTTTAATATAGGCTTAAAGGGGGTTGTGTATCAAATCCGTGAAGGTGGATGATCGGAGAACTAATATTGGAAACTCACATTTGCCGACGTGATGGTTGGTCTTAATAACTATATGCATAATTCATACTTGATATATTTTCGGATGATTAGTTGCCTTGATAGAATTAGCCTTCCCTCGAGTTTTCTTCGGTTCATTAGACTAATAGGTACTTGGGTTCTTTTAGCTGGGGGAGCTAAAGCCATATAGCCCATTGGTGCCAGTTTAGGACAATCAAGCTACGCATTCTAGGTTAAGGTTTTAAGGTTCATGCTAAGCCTTGTTCCCTTTCCCAATATATGATATATATTTATGTATTGCATATAATGTTGTGCACTGGTTATAATGGTTTTAATATTAGGGTCCATGGCATTGTTTTATCTTATATCCCTAAGTAACATGGAAGCACTCTACCTGTAACCGTCTTCATACGTTGTATCCCCATGTGATGCAGGAACTGTCCATACTCCTACTATTTCTACTTAGTGACTCGGTTATCAAGGGATAGCTCGTGAGTTAAACTAAAGTAGTGAGCTTCCATATTTTATAATAAACCATTTCATGCTTTGGGTTTCTTTATGTATTTACTCTTTAGTTTGGATTTATTTTTTTGGCTATGGTCATGGGCATGCCCCGACCAGACTATCTTTGGTTTTGTTAGAGGCTTTGTTGGACATTACTGTAGTCATGGGTATTATTGTTGGTTATTGATTGGTGGTTATGGGATATCGATCTATCATAGATTCTTTGAGCTTTCTTATCATATCTTATTTAATTTTGGAATTTATTCGCTACTAGGTGTACTTGATTCTATTGGGTTAGACTAAGCGAGTAGTCTCCGATCCTCGGTGGACTTGAGATGCCCGTCATGGCTAGGCCCTAGTTCAGGTCATGACAAAGTTGGTATCAGTGCCTAGGTTCATTGTCAAATATGTGTACACAAAGTCCTGTTATGTAAAGTCTCTTTTATGGGGGTGTAGTATGCCACACTTATAAAGGAGTGGCTACGAGCCATTTAAGAATTTTCTCCTTTATTGTTGTCCATTTTTTTGTGTATAGAGTCTAAGGTCTTGGATTCCTCTAACTCTCATTTATTCACATTTCAGATTATATCTCCCAGATAATTTGAAGTTCATAGGAACTCCTAAGGACAATGTAAAAAGATCTCGTCCAACTTATGGGGTACATACCTGGTCAAGGGTTGCTGCTTCTGACTACCCCCGCAGAGTTGCACCTATCTCCACTGATCCTTCTCTAGTTGGTGGTACTCGTACTCAGAAACCTAAGGGGGATATTACTAAGTTGAGTCCACTTTGTGGGATGATTTCTCTAATGCCTTTTTGGATCACTTCTTTTCGTAGGAGTTAAGGGGGGCAAAAGATGAGCAATTTATGAATTTAAAATAGGTCAGGATGACAGTTAAAGAATATGCCTTGAAATTCCACTAGTTATCGCAATATAATCCCAAGCTAGTATCTAGTATAAGGGCTAGAATGAGGAAATTCGCTTCTTATTTGTCTCTAAAATTTATTTTGGAGAGAAAAACTACCTTATTTAAATAGGATATGGATATCTCTCAATTAGTATTATATATGCAATAGGTTAATGAGTAAATGAAAAATTAAGCAGAGGTAGAGAGAGGCAGAGTAAGAAGATTTGGTATTTAGATTAGGGTAGACGTCAGTAACAAAGTGGTTGAGATGGTGGAATATGGTATAAGAAGAATTAGACAACTTTAGTTCCTACTCAATGGCTAGTGCACCTTATACAAAGTCGTCCAGAGATTATCATTTTTAGAGTGGTGATGCTTCTAGGGCATAGGGTGTCTTATCCCAAACCAATAGGTCCCAGTAAGCTCTATTATATCTTTTTTATAGACTTTATGGTCGGTTGCATCATGGTTTATGTAATGAAGAGAGAAATTGGTGTTTAATTATGGCCAGCTAGGACATATGCTGAAGGACTGCCCTGGGGGCAGGGTCTCTATGGGGGCTAGTAAGGTTTTGGTTGCAACATTATTAGCTTTTGCACCAAGGGGTGCTATTTTTAGTATTGGCATTGGTCAGAATCGCCTGTACGCTCTTACTACCTATCAGGAGTCTGAGTTATCTCCTATTGTTATCACTGGTATGTTAAAACTAATCTCTCATGATGTGTATTGTTTACATGATTTGGGGTCTATCCTTTCATATATGACCCCATTTGTGGCTATACATTTTGGTTTTAGTCTCGAGGGTATTTCAGACTCCTTTTCTATTTCTACCCTAGTGGGTGACTTAGTGGTTTCTAGAAGGGTCTATAGGAATTGTGTGGTATCTATTGGTGGTAGGGAAACATTGATGGATTTAATTGAATTAGACATGATAGATTTTGTTATCATCTTAGGGATATATTGGTTGCATTCATGCTATGCCTCTTTATACTATCGAACCAGTAAGGTCATTTTCAAATTTCCTAATAAGCCGGTTATGGAGAGAAAGGGAGTTCTCCAGTACCTAAGAGAAGGTTCATATCATATCTTAGACTCGAAAATTGATTTCCAAGAGGTGTCTTTAACATTTAGTTAGGGTTAAAGATTTTTACATAGTGGGTCCTTCTTTAGAATTAATTCTTGCGGTTAGTGAATTTGCTGAGGTTTTCCATGATGATATTCCTGGTGTCCCTCTCGATTAAGAAATTGAGTTTAGAATTGATTTTTCAACTGCTCCAGTTGAGTTGAAGAAACCTAAAGAGGAGTTGAAAGATCTTTTTAACAAGAGTTTTATCTACCCTAGTGTGTTCCCGCGGGGTGCTCCCATTCCTTTTATGCATAAGAAAGATAGTTCTCTTTGGATATGTATTAATTACCACCAGTTGAATAAGGCGGTAATGAAGAATAAGTACCCTCTTCCTAGGATTGATGACTCATTTGACAAACTTTAAAAATCTAAGTATTTCTCTAAGATTGACCTTAAATTAGGTTATCATCAGTTAAAGATTAGGGAGGAGGATATCTCTAAGACTACCTTTAGTTCACGGTATAAACATTTTGAGTTCTTGGTCATTCTTTTTGGATTGACTAATGCCCCGACTACATTAATGGATCTCATGAACCGAATATTCCATCAGTTTTTAGTTTTGTTCATGATTGTGTTTATAGATTATATTTTGGTATATTTGAAAAATAAGGTGGATCATGACAATCACCTCTGTATTGTGTTGTAGGCCCTAAAAGATTATCATTTGTATTCTAAGTTTTTAAAGTGTGATTTTTTATCAAAACATGTTACCTTTCTGGGTCATGTTGCTTCTAGTGAAGGGATCATGATGGATCCACAAAATATTATGGTGGTTAAGAAATGACCTATACCCATGACTCCCACCGATATTCGAAACTTCTTGGGTTTGGATGGTTAATATAGAAGGTTTTTGGAGAGCTTCTCATCGATTGCCACATATTTGACTAAGTTAACTCAGAAGAAGGGAATATTTCTATGGTTCGATGCTTATGAGGGGAGTTTTGAGAAGCTAAAAGATAAATTGACTTCTGCTCTGAGGGTATTATTGGCTTCTTAGTTTATTGTGATGCATCCCATTTGGGACTTGGCTATGTCTTAATACAGCATGGCAAAATAGTTGCAGATATTCCTAGGTAGTTGAAAGTTCATGATAGAAATTATCTGACTCATGATTTAGAGATTCTAGATATCGTGTTTGCATTGAAGATTTAGGCACATTATCTTTATAGGGTCCATGTTGACATTTATTCAGATCATAAGAGTCTGCAATATGTATTTACCTAGATGGAGATGAATCTCAGGCAAAGGAGATGGCTTGAGTTGCTTAAGGACTATGACATGAGCCTCTACTATCTCTCTAACAAGGCTAACGTGGTTGTTGATTATCTTAGTAGGTTATCTATGGGGATTTAATCCCATGTGTATGAAGACAAGAGGGACTTAGTGAAGGATATTCACCATTTGGCTAATCTCGGAGTTCGTCTCTTAGATTCTGAGAATGGCAGTATGTTTGTGAAAGAAGTGGCAAAGTCATCTCTTGGCACTAAGGTAAAGGATAAGCAGGTATTGGATTCTATATTAATATAAATCAAAGATTATGTGGGTAACCAAAAGGTAATGGTTTTTTAGATTAATGGTGATGGTATCTTGAGGTAATGGGGGAGGTTATGTATTCTCGATATGGATGGGCTGCGAGGTAAAATTTTTGCCAAATCTCATGAATCATGTTATTCGGTTCATCCTGGTTCGACAAAGATGTATCATGACCTTAAGGAAATTTATTAGTGGAATAACATTAAGAGGGATGTGGCTAATTTTGTTGCTAAGTGCATGGTGTGTCAATAAGTGAAGGTGGAGCACTTGAGGCTCAGTAGGTTGGCTCAAGATATTGAGTTTTCTGAGTCGAAGTGGGAAGTGATTAATATGGATTTTGATACTGATCTTCCACGGTCTCGGAGCTAGTTTAACTCTATTCGGGTTATTATGGAAAGGATGACTAAGTCTACTCACTTCTTATCAATAAGGAGTAATTATTCTTCTGAGGACTATGAAAGGATGTTTGTTTAGTAGATCGTGAAGTTACATAGTGCTCCAATTTCCATCATTTCAAATCATGGTACTTACTTCTTATCTCATTTTTGGCGGTTATTCCAGTGAGGTTTGGGGAATAAGGTGAACCTTAGAATCGTTTTCCATTCGCAAATGGATGGACACGTGAAAAACACTATTTAGACTTTGGAAAATATGTTTCAAGCTTGTGTATTTGACTTTGGTGGTAGTTGGGTAGACCATTTGACTCTTGTAGAGTTTGTGTACAATAATAGCTATCACTCTAGCATTGGTATGGCCCAATTTGAGGCATTACATGGTAGGAGGTGTACATCTCCTATTGGGTGGTTTGAAGTTGGTGAGGCAAGGTTTTTCGATTCTAACTTAGTTCATCAAGCTATGGAGAAGGTAAAGGCGATTTGGGATAGTCTTAAGACTGCCCAAATTCACAAAAAGATCTATACAAACGTGAGGTGAAGAGAGTTAAATTTCGATGTGGGTGATTGGGTGTTCTTTATTGTATCCCCTATGAAGGGAGTGATGTAATTTGGAAAGAAAGGAATGCTCAGTCCCCGTAGTGTTTGTCATACCCCAAATCCCATTGGAGCAGACTGGCACCCGTAGCCGAGGAGGCCCGGGAGAACCCGTTCATAACCTATCTTTCATATTTACATTACTTATGAAAATTAGAAATTTGGGCAGCACTTCGTTGTAAATAGAAGAAAACAATACCCGTATCAGCCCAGCAGACACGCATAAATATATATATATAAACAGTAATTGGCCTTCAGAGCCATCACGTCTATTAACCAAACACACCTATGGCTGTACAATACGTCTACAAAAGCCTCTACATAGACACACAACTGAGTTAGGGTCGGGACAAACTCCCGCCCACAAAAGACTTTTATACAAATACCAAAAATACATATAGAAACGACTTGGGATGCCCCGAAACAACTGGAGCTCACCACTAACAACAGAATGTCCTGGCTCTTACTGCGGAGGCGTACGACCTGAAGTACCTGTTCCTGCAAGCATGAATATGGGTCCCTCGTGAGGGACGTCAGTACGGAAATATGTACTGAGTATGTAAGGCAGTGAGTATCAAGATGACATACAAAAGATCAACAGAACCCAGATACCAGTGAATAAATAGTATGAGTAGACCACACTTAAAAGAGCTGATGGGATACCTGCACATTACTTTCATATCATTACTTCCCGTAATCCTTATCAATACATAACATATGTCATACAATGGCTAACTGATCAGTGGTACTAATACAATACATCAGGGACCACCCCTGGAATAGCATATATACATAAACTTTATAATACAATGGCCAACTGATCAGTGGTACTAATACAATACATCATATCATCAATTTAAAATACAGACATTCCATTTCTTAATTTAATTAATCTTTGAGATTGGTTACTTTGTGGTCACACCTTATGGAACTTGAAACCATGATACCTCAATAGGAAAACATGTAAATAGGTAATCAATATCATGAAAATGAAGTAGAGAATCATGGATACCTCATTAAACATTTCGGATTCAACAATAGTATATGGACATTTTTTGACTAGCCGGACATCTTAAAAGTGAAAACAAGTTCAATTGGTAGTGTCGAAGATCATATGATGTTATTATGTTTCATGTGTTGTAGGACAATGTTGGAAGCTTACTTGAGAGTGCCATGGGTCATTATTCATGCCAAAGATTAGATAGAGTATGTCTTACATACCTTGATATAACCACTTCAATACAAGTTCAACTTGGCTTCCCGTACTCTTCGAACACTTATCTACAATAAGTCATTTGTGGCAAACTAGTATTAGAAACCAAACCTTACCATTTAGGTATTAACTTCACCAAATAATGTCTAGGAAGTAATCCTTTAACTCATCAATAAGAGTGCTACATACATCCTCTTATACTCTTATTACATCCACATATCATGCATTTTCATGAAATATCCCCCAACACTACTCTTAGCCTTTATTTCCCTTCTTAATCACCATCCAATACCAACATGATCACTGGGCATACATAACCACTAATATAAATATATATCACCACAATTCATCCTCCATAATCCAATACAACAACTTCCATAATTTACTACTAACAATTTATACAAAACAATTCATAACTATGTTTCTAGTTATCTTCCAACATCAAGACAATACTCATAATCCTTTATCAATACTTATTCATGGATAAGAATCAAGAATAAACAATATTCATGCCTTAACAATGAACTCTTGTATTTAGAATCCTCCTTACATAACCATGGGGTGCTTCACGAAGCTTTCGAGATGGTGAACACAACTACGGAACCAATTCGAATTTTCTACGGTTGAATCACAAAATATTTGAAGTTGAAATTAGGCTAGGGTTTCACTTTCTCTTAATAATTGGATGGTATATGATATATATGAGGCTAAGTGTAGGTTTATAAAGACCCATTTTCGTCCAAGAGGTAATAGAAAATGACCATTTTGCCCTAAAAATTTAAATAAATCTGAATCTGTCCCCAGTGGACAGTTTTGACAGGCTGAAGTAAATCGATCATAACTCTTTTCTCTGGTATTGGATTCGGGTGAAACCAATTGCATTGGAAATATAATTCAAAGAGCTTTCATTTTCATATAAAGTATACCACCCATTTCTTCCTGTACAAGGAGTTATGGTCGTTTAAATTTGACCCAAAAATCTGTCCCACAATTCTGTTTTTTTTTTTGATAGGCTGTAGTAAAACGGGTATAGCTCCTTACTCAGACATTGGATTTGGATGAAACCAATTTCATCCGAAATAAGACTCTTGGAGCTTTTCGTCGATATATAGCAGCTCACACAGTTCTTTTTGTACAAGGAGTTATGATCGTCTAAAGTTGATCCAAAAAAATAATTGCCTAGCTGCAGTAATTTTCCTGCAGATTTACTGTTCACAAGCTTCCCGGCCACCGTTTTGAAATTTCGAATGTGCTCGCTTATATGAAATACTTCTCTGTTTTGGGAAAACTTTATATCGTTGGAAAGCTTATTCCAATACCTACACATACAACTATTGAAGGGATACTTCTGAATACCATAAACTTAATTTAACCCATACGCAAGCCTTTAAGACTCCATATAATCGCGATAAGTGTACGAAAAAATTTACGGGGTGTTACAGTGTTTTTGCCTATTTGATATTAAAGAGAGTGAGGAATATTGCCTATGAGCTAGAATTGCCTGCAAGTTTGAGTTTTATTCACCCCGTGTTTCATGTGTCTATATGGAAGAAGTGTGTGGGTGATCCTTCCCTAGTAGTACCTATTGAGAGTATTGGTATTTCAGATTCCTTGTAATACTTGGAGGTCCCGGTGGAGATCTTGGATAGACAAGTTCATAGATTGAGGACCAAAGATATAGCTTCAGTAAAGTTCCTTTGGATAAACCATAAGGCGAAAGAAGCTACTTGGGAAGTGGAGGAAGATATGAAGTCTAGGTTCTCATTCTTGAGACATGTGTTGGGAAAAGGAGCATAATGTATGAATTTCATTTTTCCTTATTATTATCCAAGATTATTATTTGATTCTGGTGTAATATTTCTATTCTCGTATGAAAAGAGTCCTAGCTCATCATTGGGGGATGAATGATCCTAAGGGGGGATAATGTAACACCCTTTAAATTTTGAGCATTTTAGTTTTGTCCCTTCCGTGTTTGAAACATCAATTTTGAATTGAATTGTGTTTATATATGTGAATTAGGTGTCTCGAGAGAGTTACAAAATTTTTAGATGGGCTACGGGGTAGTTTTGGACCACGGAGGCAGTGAGCCTCTTGGATATCCCCGTGTCACAAAGGATAATCTCTGGTATAAAGTCTGTGACACGTAGGATAACCTTCACGTTAGGGTCCATGACATAGAGGTTAGCCTCTGCGATAAGGTCTGTGTCATGCCTTTAAGTAAAATCTGTGCAGTTTTGACTTATTTACTTGAGATGAGGAGTATTGGAGTCCTTTCACCGATGTACGACCCTTACGCATTATATAGCCTATTCATTTCAGTTTTAAGATATTAAAAATCACTAATTCCACTCTCAAGCTCAAAACCCTAAAGAAACCTAAGGATTTCATCGTACCTTCATCTACCAAGTTCTAAATTCCAAATTGCTTTCCAATTCTCATGTGACTAAGGCATGTACCTATTTTCCTATACTTGTGTTTTCTTAATGGAATGAAAATTGGTTTATTATTCATGATTTTGATGTTGGATTTATAACTATGGGTTAAGAGTTTTTGATATTAATTGTTTGAATGTTTTTTTTTATTACCATTGAACAACTATGCTTTACATTGTTTATTCGTACACTTATTGGGGGTGCACGGGAATGGTGAATGGATAGGGGTACAATGGATTCCCAAATACTTGGTTTTGGTATGGAAATTGGTAATTAACTCATCCCACTTGCATAATTGGTTTTGGAATATGATTTATCAATTGGCTTGACTTATTTCTTTAAAACTAATGCGTTGCATAAATAAAAAATGGTTAAGGATGGCTTTGAAAACCTTATGGGGTACGAAGGAATTACCAAAGTGATTTTTATAATGGATTCAGGGGTACAAAGGAATCCACAAATGGTTGGCTAATGACATTTCTTGCAAGCTATAGTTTGTATGAAGATACCACGTAATAATGACTTAATGGTTGACTCCTTAATGTAATGGTTGGGTTATGCGTTAAATATGTTAATATGGGCTTAAAGGGGGTTGTGTATCAAAGCCGTGAAGGTTGATGTCCCGGGGGGACTGATACTGGAAATTCACATTTGTCGACATGAGGGTTCATCTTGATGACCATGCGCATAAGTTACATGATATATTTTGGGACAGCTAGATTCCTAGATTGCGTTAGCCTTACCTTAGGTTTTCATCGGTTCATGGGACTAAAATACATTGGGGCCATTTCAGCAGGAGGAGCTGGACCCATATAACCCGTGGGTGCCAGTTTAGGATGGTTAAGTTGCACAGTTCAGGTTAAGGTTTTATGGTTCATGCTAAACCTTGTTTCCTTTCCCGAAATATGATATATATATTTATGTACTGCATATGATGTTGTGCACTGGTTTTAATTGTTTCTATGTTGTGCTTCACGACATTATTTTATCCTATATCCCTTAGTTACATGATAGCACTCTAACCGCTAACCGTCTTTTGACGCTATATCCCTACAGGATGCAAGAACTGGTCATATCCTACTCCTTCGGCATAATGACTAGGTGATCGGGGGACAGATTGTGAGTCAAACTAAAGTGGTGATCTTTAATCTTTCGAAAGACCCTATTTCATGCTTTGGGTTTCCTTATGTATTGACTCTTTCTTTTGGATTTGTTTTTTTTCTATGGTCGGAGGCATGTCCCGGCCAGACAATCTTTGGTTTTGTTAGAGGCTTTGTTAGACATTATTATGGACATGGGTATTATGGTTGGTTATTGGTTGATGGTTGTTTGATATATCGATCTATCATAGATTCTTTGAGTTTTCTTATCATCTCTTGTTTTATGTTGGAATTCATCCACTGCTAGGTGTACTTGACTCTGTTGGATTAGACTAAGGGGTGGTCTGCGATCCTCGGTGGACTTGAGATGTCCGTCATGGCCAGGACTTAGTTCGGGTCGTGATAATACGGGATACAATGTCATTTAGGAAGCTCATACATCTATTCCATGAGAGTTGTGTCATCATCATAATATCAAGTAACTATGTTTTCTTTATCCAAAGACTCGAAGAAAATAATGGGGGATCCAAGACCCATCACATAAGTGTATGTTATCAAGTTGGGCAGGAGACACATGCAAAAATCAAAGCTCGACCCTCAAAGCGAAGCAGAGGAAATGATTGTCTAATATTTGATGCGGAGTGGTATATGACATTGTGCGCTAGATAAGTCAGGGATGAATTAGACGACATTAAGTCGACAATGGAGTACCTTGAATGAGGTCCTCTCCTTCTCGAGTTACTTGTAAAAGACGCATTCCTAGGCTCAAAACTGCACCATGAACTAAAGTAGGATTTCAATAATCTTATTAAAGCTAATATTGAATGTCTCACTTTGTCCCAATTTGATAATATAGGCATCACTCTGAAGGTGGACATGCACAAGCTAGGAATAGACCCTAACTTAAAGAGGTAACCCATATTGAAAGAAATGAATAGCTTTTAAAAGGAAGAGATAACATGTGTGCAAAGTGATTTGCTAACGTAGTGGCGGTACCCAAAAGACTTGTTAAGTTCCGGATGTGAATAGATTTTATTGATTTAAATAACTATTTCCTAAAGATTCTAATACTATGCTGTACATTGATTTAATGATTGATGTCATAGTCATGCACAAGATAATAAGTTCTTTCAACGCATACTTCTGGGTACAACCAGATTTAAATGGACCCAAAATATAGGAGAAAATATCTTTCGCTACTAACCATGGCACATATTGTTACAATATAATGCCTTTTGGCTTAAAATTTAGGAGATACTTACCAATGTTTAGTAAACAAGATGTTCGAGAAAAAGTTTAGAAGACTATAGAAATCTATATCGACCACATGATTGTCAAATCAAAAAATGCAAAGGATCACCTGACACACTTGCAAGAAGACTTAGACATCCTACAAAAAAATAATGTAAAGTTAAACCAAGAAAAATGCATCTTCAACATTGGGTCGAGGAATCGAGGAGGTACATAGGTTGTCCAGATAAGTTGAATACCGAGGATACCATGGATAAGATTAAGGCCATAAGAAAAATCACTAAGCTGAATACCGATGTTAAGGAGGTACATAGGTTGTCCAGATGAGTTATTGCACTCAGTTGTTTTATATCAAGATTGTCAGAAAGGCAAAACAATTTTCTCTATTTTAAAGAAAAACAACCATTTAGAATGAACCCTAAGTGTAGACAAGGCTTGCAAAAGCTGAAAGCTTACCTATCAAGTCCACCTTTTCTAGTAAAGCCTTAGGAAAAGGAGTAATTGCTCATTTACATAGCAAAAGTAGATGGGAAAACATTGGACTTGGTGTCTATACACGAATGGAGCCTCAAACAAAAAAACTGTCTTAGGAGTGCTCCTGATCACCCAAGGAGTAAAGGTTGATACAAGCCACTAGAAGTGTACAACTCATTAATAATGAGGAAGGCCTTTCTTATGGGATTAGGTCTGGAAAGGGTTTTGGGAGCAAATTCTATCAAAATCTTCTGGGTCTTACAACTCATCATAATTTTGATTGATGGGACTTATGAGGTAGGCAAACCTAATCCTAGTTTTATATGAGAAAATGATGAAATAAATAATGTATCAATAAGGAAGAAACTAAATCTGATGGAAAAACAGTGGAAAATTGCTCTTGCCTGAATGATGACTCAAAAGTAAAGAATGAAAAGGAAATACAAGTACCAGACCAACCTCCAATATTTCAAAATGTAATATGTAGTGCTCTTAAGAATGAATCTAAGAACTCAGGCTCCGAATGAAGGCAAGCTAGGCCTTGGATGGGAAGGGCCCCACAAAATAGCCGGCATAGTCAGAAAAGGCTTGTACCAACTGGCTAACCTCGATAATAAACCATTGTAAAACAACTAGAATGGAAACCATATCAAGAGGTTCTAGTGTTGAAAATAATGACAGTATTATAACATGTGCTACACTCTTATTTTCTTAGTATAGGTTCTTTTGCCCCCAAGAAAAAGAGTTTTTACTAGAAAGGTTTTTAATGAGGAAAGCATCAAGCATGCTAGGAGTAGGGAAGGCACTCGATTCAAATACTAAAATGTTCCATCATAAAATATTAGGAACTGTGATGGGTATCCCGTGTGAGTTATAGGCTAGGGACTATTGAGGTACCTTGCTTCATGGTGGATCGAGCATGAGCCCGTACTAAGTTAACCCTATGCCCATAAAGTGGTACAGGTATTTTAAAGCATTTAAGGTAATGATATTTTTTCATGAATGAAATAATTCTTCTTTCTTTATTATTGTATCTTGTTAGTTTCCATCTAGTCATATTTCCAGTTAATATAAACATGAGACTCTAGATCACCCCTAAACCACACATTCTAACTTAAACATAAGACATTCTAAACACTTATAAAGAGTGTCGTTTCATGAAATCCATATTAAAATAATATGATCCTGTCTTAATAAGAGCCTCCTAAATGCATACATCGTACTTGAACAAAAACTCTTGCACATTGTGAAGCTTTCCAGAGAGCAGACAGTTTAAAAAGAAAAGGTGCCATAAAGTAAAAACCAGTTGGTTCGTATTTCCTACCATCATATTTGAAATACCTTTTTTAGTCATCAAAGAAGGTTATGACTCTTTGTAGAAATCAAAAATACAAAATAACAAAATTCACATTAGAGGCGAACTCATAGATGCTACGAGTTCTGGCAAATGAAAGGGTTCCACAAAAATGGCAAGAAAGGGATAACAAGAATGTAAAAGGAAATTCATACTGTCTGTGCCTCATAAAAATGTTGGGGTGAACTCCAAAACTTATCCCATTACTCTCCTAGGACATATGATTTAAAGAGGAGCAAATTTTTGGCAGGATCTAGAAAAAGGCAGTTTCTAAAGGTAATAATTACATGAGAAGTCTCGATCACTTTTCTGTTAGGTTGTGGAGCCTGATTAATATGTGACGTACTGTTATATATTAATATTCACGTGGTTCAACCTCCGCGGTGAGGTTTCCGGGGGGTGTGAGGGGCGGAGCCCCGATCCAAATTTTAGTTTGTACCTTTTATTCTCATTCTCTGTGTAATTGTACAGACTCCAAGTATTAATATAAATAGTTTGTCCGCCGCGGAGGTTACCCACGGGTGTTACCACGAAATTAATTCTCTCTCTCTCCAAAAGAACTCTCTCTCTAGTTTTCTTCATCCTCTCCACAGATTTAGTGTGTGTGAACTGCTAATCGATCCTAACAACTGGTATCAAAGCTTGAAAGATTCATCATGATCACTGAAGATGGAAGGATCGAAGTTTGGAATCGAGAAGTTTGATGGATCCGATTTTAGTTTCTGGAAGATGCAGATCGAAGACTATTCTGTACCAAAAAGATCTTCACGAACCCTTGACCGGGGTGAAGTTGGAGTCCATGAAGGAGTAGGACTGGAAGCTCAAGGATCGGCAGGCCCTAGGGAAGATCCGGTTGACTTTGTCGATAAACGTGGCATTCAACATCGTCAAGAAGAAAACCACATTCAATCTGTTAAAGGCATTATCAAATATGTACAAAAAGCCATTTGTGATGAACAAGGTATATTTAATGCGTAGATTATTCAATTTACAGATGCCTGAGAATGGATCTGTTGCTGATCATATAAATGAGATCAATATGATTTTTAGTCAACTGTGTTCTGTGGATATTAATTTCGAAGATGAAATTAAAGCACTGATTTTGATGTTATCTCTGCCCAAGTCTTGGGATATTGTTTTTGCTGCGATTAGTAGTTCCCATAGATCTGAGAAACTAAAGTTTGATAAAATCTGAGATGTTGTTCTTAGCGAAAGAATTCACAAACGAGAAACTGGGGAATCATCTGGTAGTGCTCTCAGTGTTGAACGAAGGGGGAGAGACCAATCGAGGGGTCAAAATACACATAACAGATCAAAATCGAAGAATCGTGGAAAATCTCCATAAAAATCCAACGTCACATGTTAGAATTGTGGAGAGAAAGGACACTTTCAGACAGAGTGCAAGAAAACCACGAAGAAAAAGAATCGAAAATCTGGAGATGATAATAATTCTGTTAATTCAGCATAAGACATTGGGGATGCTCTAATCCTTAGTGTGGACAGCCCGGTTGAATCATGGATATTGGATTCTGGTGCATCTTTTTATTCATCTTCTAGCAAGGAATTGTTCCAAAACTTCAAGTTTGGAAATTTTAGAAAGGTCTATCTTGCTGACAATAAGCCATTGGCAATTGAAGAAAAGAGAGATGTCTGCATAAAAACTCCAGCAGAAAATTAGTGGACATTGGAGGATGTCAAATATATTCCTGGTCTCAAGAAAAATCTGATCTTTGTTGGTCAGTTAGATAGCACAGGCTATGCAACAGAGTTTGGGAAAGGTTCGTGAAAGATTGTGAAAGGTGCTATGGTTGTAGCACGTGGCACAAAATCTAGAACTTTGTACACTACTGCAGGGTGTATAAACATGGTTGTTGTTGGTGAGGGTGCTTCCGATTCATGTTTATGGCACAACAGATTTGGACACATGAGTGATAAAAGAATGAAGATGCTGCCTGCAAAAGGAGCTTTAGAGGGGCTGAAATCTGTTGATATGGGTCATTGTGAGAGTTGTGTTATGGGTAAACAGAAGCGAGTAAGCTTCACGAAGACAGGGAGAGAGCCGAAGCAAGTACGGCTGGAAATGGTCCATACAGATGTTTGGGGACCATCTCTTATTTCATCACTTGGTGGATCCAGATTCTATGTCACCTCCATTGATGATTTCATCAAGAAGGTATGGGTTTACTTCTTGAAACATAAGTCAGATGTGTTTGCTACTTTCAAGAGGTGGAAAGCTGAAGTTGAAAATCAGACTAGCTTAAAAATCAAATGCCTGAGGTCTGATAATGGAGGAGAATTTGACAAGTCAGAATTCAAACAATTCTGTGCAGCTGAGGGAATCAGATTGATGAGGACAGTTCCCGGGAAGGCAAGGCAGAATGAAGTTGCTGAAAGGATGAACAGAACATTGAATGAGTGTGTAAGGAGCATGAGGATACACTGTGGGCTGCCTAAGACGTTTTGGGCAAATGCTGTGAGCATAGCTGCATACTTGATCAACATGGGACCATCTGTTCCTCTGGGGTTCAAGATTCCTAAAGAAGAATGGACAGGAAAAGATCTCAAGTATTCTCACTTAAGAACCTTTGGTTGCACCGCTTATGTTCATGTTGATCCAGAGAAGAGATATAAGCTTGATGCTAAATCTATAAAGTGCTACTTTAAAGGTTATAGTTCTGACATATTTGGGTACAGGTTTTGGGATGATAGGAACAAGAAAATCCCAAGACATTGTGATGTGACATTTGATGAAAACGTCTTGTACAAGGACAGGGAGCAAAAGGTTTAAGAAACTACAAAGCAAGTGGGAGTTGAGCTTGAGTTGCCGAAGAGTAAACCCAAAAATGTTGCAGCAGATACTCAACAAACTCCAGAGACTGTCGTTGAGAAACTAGAGGTGGAACAAGTGACACCTGAACAGGCTGAGAGGAGATCATCTAGGACCATTAAAGCACCAGATAGGTATTCACCATCATTACATTATCTGTTGCTGACTGATGAAGGGGAACCAGAGTCTGTTGCTGAAGCCCTACAAGTGGAGGATTCAATCAAGTGGGAGCAAGCCATGGATGATGAGATGAGCTCACTTAATAAGAATAAACATGTGGATGTTGACTGAGTTACCTGCATGGAAGAGAGCCTTATTGAACAAGTGGGAGTTCAGAATCAAGGCAGAACTAGATGACAAAAGAAGGTTCAAGAATCGGTTGGTAGTTAAAGGATATTCACAAAGGAAAGGTATTGATTATACTGAAATATTTTCTCCTATTGTAAAATTAACTACTATCCAAATTTTATTGAGCATTGTTGCATAGGAGAATTTGCATCTTGAGCAAATGGATGTCAAGACTGCGTTTTTACATGGAGATTTGGACAAGGAAATCTATATGCAGCAGCCAGAGGGGTTTGTAGTTCCAGGCAAGAAACACATGGTATACAAGCTCAATAGGAGCTTGTATGGGCTGAAGCAAGCACCTAGACAGTGGTACAAAAAGTTTGACTCCTTTATGAGCAAGAGTGTCTTCCGCAGGAGTGAAAAGGATCAGTGTTGCTACTTCAAGAAATACACTGATTCTTATGTATTTTTACTCTTGTATATGGATGATATGTTGATTGCAGGATCCAGTATGAAGTAGATAAACTCTCTCAAAGGCAAGCCTGTCTTCTGAGTTTGAGATAAACTCTTTGCTGTCACTTTGAATCTATCCCAAGATCAGTACGTCGAGAAGGTGTTGGCCAGATTCAGAGTTAATGATGCTAAAACCAGGACTACTCCATTGGCAAATCACATAAAATTGTCAAAGGAGCAGTCACCGAAGACAGCTCAGGAGCGGGAACACATGGTACTTGTTTCGTATGCTTCTGCAGTTGGGAGTCTGATATATGCTATGGTCTACATTAGACCTGACATAACATATGCAGTGGGATTTGTTAGCAGGTACATGGCAAACCTTGGAAAAGAGCATTGGAAAGCAGTAAAGAGGCATCTAAGATATGTAAAAGGTACATCCAGTACTTCACTTTGTTTTGGCAATGGTGAAGTGATTCTGTAAGGTTTTGTTGATGATGATCTTAATGGGGATGTGGACTCAAGCATGAGCACTTCCAGATACATTTACACCATAGGTGGTACAGTAGTGAGTTGGATGTCCAGGCTTCAGAAGTGCGTTGCTTTTTCATCTACTGAGGCTGAGTATGTGGCAATAGCTGAAGCTGAAAAGGAGATGATATGGCTAGCAGATTATCTGGAAGAACTGGGCAAGAAGCAACTTAATAAGATTCTTTACACATATAGCCAGAGTGCCATATAGTTGGTGAAGAACCCGGTCTATCATTCGAAGACGAAGCACATTAGAAGACGGTATCATTTCACTCGTAGGGCAGTGGAAGAAGATGATATGTGTTTGAAAAAGATAGAGGGTGCAAATAGTCCAGCAGACATGTTGACTAAATGTGTTGATATTGGTAAAATAAGGTTATGCAAAACCTTAGTTGGTTTTCGGTAGTTGTGTCTACAGATGTTGCGGTGTGGCGAACATATTGATGATGGAGGAATATTTTTTATTTGAGAATGTCATTCTTGGATGATAGAATCAGTCTCCAAGTGGGAGAATTGGTAGGTTGTGGAGCCTGATTAATATGTGACGTACTGTTATATATTAATGTTCACGCGGTTCAACCTCCGCGGTGAGGTTGCCGGGGGGTGTGAGGGGCGGAGCCCCCCACCCGAAGGTGGTGTCCGCCCCGACCCAAATTTTAGGCTGTACCTTTTATTCTCATTCTCTGTGTAATTGTGCATACTCCAAGTGATTAATATAAATAGCTTGTCCGCCGTGGAGATTACCCACGGGTATTACCACGAAATTAATTCTCTCTCTCCTAAAGAACTCTCTCTCTACTTCATCCTTTCCACAGATTTAGTGTGTGTGAACTGCTAATCAATCCTAACATTTTCCCACTATGAAGGGATCGAACGAGACATTTTCAAGGACTTTCAAATGCTTTCTACAGATAACTTTATGGTAAAGGGTCGAAAATCGATCCCTGATAGTGTTACACCTAACCTTGCTCCTCACTATGGTCACACGTAAGCCTTTGATCTTTTTTCTCTTTATACACAAGGTCTCCTTTGATAGTTCTAGCTCTTTTACTATGATTCTAAAGAAGTATGCTTCATTCTTAGCAACAACGACATTAGCTAAACTCTAATTGAGTCGAGTTAGCAAGTTGCCTACTTCTTGGCTAACCGACTTCACCCTCCGTATACATTCTCTCATCTATTGATCAAAAATCTCAAGTCTCTAAGACAAGATATCAATATGAGCATAAAAACTAGTAGACCTATAAATTTCCTAAGGATACTTATCTTAGTCAAAATAATAGAACTTTGCAAGGAGACAATTTTCATTCAGGAACAGATGTCAACTCATCAATAATAATATCTTTTGTTGGCATTATCGTCCACTACCCTTTTGATTTTTGTTTCTCCAAAGAAAGGGACTCGTTGTCATGGACTTTTCTCTATTTTGAGGTTTTAAACCTGAGTACCCACTTTTCTTTCTTCAACAAGAAGAGGTGCATGGATCCTTTAGAACAAAAGAGGAGGTATTCCATCGAGCATTGCATGTACCTATTTTCTTGCCAGGATTAAAATAAGACTCGTCAATGAATAAGCAACATAAAGAAAATAATCACCATACTAATCATAGTCAAAAAATATCCAACCCATTATCTTAGAAATAAAGCTCCAACATTGCTGCGCAGACCTCGAACAATTAAGAATCTTGGTAACTAAAAGCCTAATTTCGATAGGTAAGAAGATCTAGGGAGAAGCTATAAAAGAAAGGAAGGGTAAAAAATTAATGAAGTACTTGTACAATAGAAAGAAGGGCACAAACGGTGATAGCTCCATTCTTCTGGTAATGCAGCACTATGGAAGATATGTTCATTTCTGTTATACAAAAATTTATCAATCCAATTACGTTCTCATCTAAATATGAAAGCAAACTTTTGATCCTCTACACTTGACTATGAATAACTTCTCCTAAGTAATTTGAGGGAGATATAATAGGATGAAGTGGTCAAGGATAAAATCAAACCCCTTAGCAAAGCTAATATTAAAATGATAGAAAGTTGCCCTCAAGTAGTCGAAATTACCTAGACAAGATACACATTGTATTTTTCACAAATCTAATGATAAAATAAAAAATGGTCCTCGATGGAACCTTAAGAAAATTAAGAATGTATACACCCCGAGGTATCCTGGTTTCAACAAATAGATCCTTTTTTAGGAAAGAGAGTAAAGGACATCAATTTCAAAATGCCAACTAAAATCCAACTTAACTCAAGGGATATCATTTTACTAAATCACAAAAGTGTAGCACAAAACATATCTAAAACTTGGATTATTCAATCTAGTCCTTCCACACAGGGGATTACAGTTATTATGATTGGAGAACTTCTGAGGGATGACCGATTTAGCCATACTTACAATCACTAGAGGATATACCTATAGAAGGTTAAAGGCCCTCTTGACCTGTGGTAAAAAGAATGACATATTTATCTCAAGCAGGCTCATCGAATACATCAGAAACCATCTTAGAGAAATCAGCATTGGGGGGTGATGGTTCAGAAACATTGGAAGTCATGGCAAGAGACATTGTACTTTTCACACATCTAAAGGATAACCTTGAAAATAGACCTTGATTGAAGACTAAGAAAAATAGGTATGTATACACCTCGAGGTATCATGGATTCAACAAATACATCCTCTTTGAGGGAAGAGGGGAAAGGACATTAATTTTGAAATGCCTACCAAAATCCAACTTCATTCAGGGGATATCGTTTTACTAAATCACAAAATGTAGCACGAAACACATTTCATTCTCGAATTATCTGATCTACCCCTTTCAGGCAATGGATTATAGTTATTTTAATAAGAGAACTTATAAGGGTTGACCGATTCAACCATACGTACTAACCCTAGAGGATATACCTATAGAAGGCTAAAGACCCTCTTGATGTTGTGGTAAAAAGAATGAAATATTCATCTCGATCTAGCTGCTCGACTATATTAGGAACCACCTTAGATAAATCAATCATGGGGTAAGATGGCTCAAAATCATTGGAAGTCATTGCAAAGAGTAATGGTATATACTTATGTAGGCTGGGAAAGCTATCTTGAGAGTGTAGAAAATACAAAAGATGAACTAGTGGAAGAAAAAGTGGCTATTGGGATTCTGGGTGAATAAAAGTGTTTCAAATTCATTAGAAACACGTGTCAGAAAGAGAAAGTCAACAAGGAGCAGTCATCTTTTGTGTTTCGCCACAAAAGAGGAGTAGAAAGATGGATTTCTCCTTGTCCCCGAGATCCCAACATTGTAACCTCAAAAAGCAGAGGTACTATATGTATTTGTAACTTTGATCATAACATGGGGTACTTGATAATTAAGTGGCGGATCTAGAAATTTTTTTGAAGGAGTTCGAAAAAATAAAAATATAAATATGTAAATACGTCAACAAAATATAATTTCAAGATATGTAATAGTATATAGATATAAAATATTTAAAACTTAAATAAGAGTAATTAATAAGTAAAGTAAAAAGTTAACCCTTTACAAAGTTGTATAAAACATCCGAACGCATCTTTTTTTATATATTAATTATAAATACAGGACAGGAGCAACCCAAGAAGTAAACTTAAAACCAATGAGTTATCCAACAACCTTGTTTTAGGTGATTCAAATTTAATACATGAATACTCATTTTCTACCTCATATATAAGGTAATTTTTTGCTTCGGGTGAACCCCGTGGATACACCATGGGTCGCCCGCTGAGAGTCTTACATTTGGATCATGGATTCAATGGGTATTTTTGAAACCAAGAAACAACCGGTCAAGTTGCACATGAATTAAAGACAAACAAGAAAAACTCTACCAAAAGGATGGAGATAAAGAAACATGTATGAGCCTATGAGGTGAGAGACGCTTGGTAGCTAGCTAGCACGATCTTCGAATGGATAAAACACGTGGATCGCTCGGATATGTATTAGCCCTTTAGGGTCCAGTTTTCAAAAGTTGACTGATGGGATACTAGTATTTTGACTATAAATAGCGACCCTAACCCTTTTGTAAAGCCAACTTCGGCTCTTCTGTTATTTGAATTAATTTAATAGTAGTTATTTTCTACCTAAGAACTATTTTTTCTTTTTTAGCTTAATATTCTGTCAATGATTAGCTCTAAGGCATAAGCCGATCCTGGCCCTCGGCAACGTGCAGAAATATGGGTGTACAAAAATTGAACCGTCCGATAAATCGAACCGATAAAAATGTTATTGATTTATTGTTATTGGGCTATTGGGTTAATGATTTTTTAATGGTTTTATAAAAAAAATTATTGGGTTATTGGTTTGCTCGATTTTTTCTTATTGGGTTATTGAGTAAACTGTTAACCCAATAAGAATATATATATATATATATATATATATATATATATATATATATATGACTTATTATATATTTCTCTTTTATTTCTATAAATTAACAAACATATTATTTCAATTACACAAACTCTTAATTTCTTCTAACAACATATATATATATATATATATATATATATATATATATATATATGAAAGCAAATTCGAAACAAAAACAGAGTGTATGTACCTTAATCTGTTGCAGCGGAAGTGTTGAATTTGCTATTGATACAATTGCCCCAAGTCAATCTTTGTCTTTCAAGAAAACGGAGAGTAGATTCACAAACTAAAAGCTTCTTATTTGGATTTTGTTGATATTTTTGTTACTTTCTTTTGCTCGCTTGTTTTTTAACGGAGGGAGAAGAGTTGTAACATAAATGGGAAGTGGAAGAAATCGTTCCCCCTAAGATTCAAAATTGAATCTTATCTACTCTTTTCCCTCTTAATATGTCAGATAACCAAAAAAAACAATTAAAATCGGGTCGGGTCGGTCTACATGGGCGACCCATGACCCGTAATTCAACATCTCCCACTTCGCACATTTTGGACTGGACCCGCACCAGTACGATATCAACAAATCACCAATTCATACGGAAAATAGTTCGTGCAACCTGTGAGTATTACAAGCTTTACCTTTAAGGTTCTATAAGCTACATTTAGGAATCCAATCACTTGAGGAAAGAATTCTCTACTAATATAAGGATACTAATACTCACAATACCCCAGACTTTATTCACTACTTAAATAGTTACCTATCTGATCCCTCATCCTCTTAAAGAGGTGAACTCGAGTTCATGGATAACTTTATATACACAATTACACTTGACTCTTATATGGTTAGTGTAATAGCCGGCTTGTGTAAACAAGTTAAAATATTTATTTTAATCGTCTTCCCTTTCTACTCGAATCTATCTGTTCCAAATCAACTGCTTTCTTAGACATGCATAGCATTGCCGAATCTTTCATGGCTATTAGTAACATGCTAAAGCAGCAACACCAATCGAAACTTTAAGAAACAGTTAAAGGTCTAAGGGTATTTCAATAAAAAGTTAAAATAACTTTTTAGGGTCTCGCACAATGAAGAAGAAGGGATTCATTCTTTCATTAATCCCATTGGTCGCCAAGCACACGTGGTATGAAACACATGTTACGATGCTATCACCTTATATTGTTGCGTGTGTCTCATTCTCTTAATCATTCAACATCGTACAGATCTAGGTCTAGATATCTCTAAATGTCTAACCTGTGTTTCTTTCTTTAATAATACTCAAATCCATATTATCATAGAAACTCACATCTGGCTTTACAAAAATAAATCATTATCTTATGGTGGCACTTTTCTCTTCACGTTCCTCGACGTAAGAGGCGATTGCTTGTGTAAGAGAGCCAACCTTGCGACTTGTTCGACACACTTTATTAATAAAACATATTTTCGCATGCATATAAGATTGAATTATAAATTCAAGATTCTTATATTGATAATAATTATAATCAAGTCATCAACAATACATGAACATAATCATATCCTACGTAATCCTAGAGCGATAATATGTTTCTCAAACAAGTCTCTAGATATCGCCTTAGTAAAAGGATTAGCTATCATTTCTCGTGCAGGAATGTATTGTAAATTTATTTCTCCACTTGCTACTATGTCTCTTATAAAGTTATACTTAATATTAATATGTTTAGTCTTGCTGTGATATTTAGGATCCTTCGTATATGCGATAGCCGCTTGACTGTCACAATATAAATCATAGGACCCTTAGGATTCTTTGCAATGTTCAAATGCTCAAAGAATCTGTTCAACCAAACAGCTTCTTGTACTACAGATGCATAAGCCACAAATTTTAATTCCATAGTTGACAGCGCTGTGCAAGTTTTTTTCTTGCTTTTCCATGAAATTACACCACCATTTAGCAAGAAGGCGTAACAGGAAGTTGATTTTCTATCATACTGATCACCAGCCCAATCAATATCTGTATAACCTCTTATGGATAAATTTGATCCACTATAGGATAGTGAATAATCAGCAGTTCCCTTCAGGTATCAAAAAATCCTCTTTACTGCTTTCCAATGATCTCTTCCAGGATTAGATTGATATCTTCTAACCAAACCTACGGCATAACAAATGTCTAGGCGAGTACACATCATAGCGTACATCAAACTCCCAACTGCACTGGAATATGGTACTTGAGACATGTTTTTTTTTCTTTTTCAGTCTTTGGACACATTTCAAGGCTTAAAGTTTCACCTCTTGCTATAGGAATATCCATGGATTTGCAACTATTCATTCAAAAACGTTCTAAAATTTTCATTATGTATGTTTCTTGAGATAAACTTACAATTTTCTTGGAACGGTCTCTTTGGATTTTAACACCCAGTATATAGTCTGCTTCACCCATATCTTTCATGTCAAATGACTTTGAAAGCTATAACTTAACAGTTTTTACATACTCCAAATTATTTCCATCTAATAAAATATCACCTATGTAAAGAGAAAAAATCATAAACATTTCATTGGACCTTTTCACATAGATGCAATGGTCTTCATCGATCATTGTGAAATCAAATGAAATCACTTCCTTATGAAATCTCATGTACCATTGCCTTAAAGACTGCTTAAGTCCAAATATAGATATGTTTAATTTACAAACCTTCTTTTCTTGGCCTTTAACAACAAAACCTACAGGTTGTTCCATGTAGATTTCCCCTTTTAGTTCTCCATTGAGAAAAGCTGTCTTTACGTCCATTTGGTGTAATTCTAAATCTAAACGTACAACTATAGACAAAAGCAGGCGAATTGAGGTGAATTTCAGAACTGGTGAAAATTTTTTGTCATAATTTATTCCAGCCTCTTGAGTAAAACCTTTTGCCACCAATCGTGCTTTGTGTCTTTCTGTTGATCCATCTAATTTGCATTTGACTTTAAGAATCCATTTGTTCCTAATAGTTTTACACCTAGAAGTAAAATCAACTAGATCCCAAACTTTATTGATTTTCATGAACTCTAATTTTTCTCTCATTGCTTTTATCCATTCATCTTTTTCAAAACTCGATAAAGCCTCAGTCACTGAATTAGGCTCATCCAATTCTGTAGGAGATACCAGAAAGACATAATCCTCAATTTCATAAGATCATTTAGGCACACCTTTTCTGGTACTCTTACATAATTGAAGTTTAGATTCCTCAATAGGATTTTGGGATTCACAACTCCCACTTGGACCAGGAATCATTTCTTGATCAATAAAATTATCAAGCATGTCCTGTGACATTATTTGATCATCTGAATTTAACATTTCGTAAAGATGCTCATTTTCTTTATTTCATTTCTTTTTGAAAAATCATTTTCCATGAATGTGACATCTCGTGATTCAATTTCAGTAGTACTTTCATCTTTCAATTTACCAATGAACACATATCCTTTGGAGTGTTCAGAGTATCTTATAAAGATACATTTCTTTTCTTTTGGACTTAGTTTTCCAAACCTACCAAAATGATCTTTAATATATGCAGCACAACCCCAAGGTCGTAGATCATTAAAGTTTGATTAATTACCAGTCCATAGTTCATAAGGAGTAGAAGATACTAATTTATAAGGCACTTTATTCAATATTTAGGCCGCAGTTAATAATGTATCTCCCTAGAAAAAGATTGATAAATTTTCCTGCGCCATCATAGACCTTGTTATATCCAACAATGTTTTGTTCCTCCTTTTGGCTACACCATTTTGTTGAGGTGTATAAAGAGTAGTCAATTGTCTGATAATGCCTTTTTCAATACACAGTTTTTCAAATTGTTTTGACATATATTCACGTCCTCTATCAGTTCTTAGTGCCTTTATACTTTTGTCTAATTGATTCTCAATTTCATTCATATATGTTTTGAAGCATTCAAGTGCTTCTAATTTATGAGATATCAAATAGACATAACCAAAACGCGTGAAATCATCAATGAATGTAATGAAATATTAAGCAGCAGCCCTTGTCCTCATATTCATTGGATCACAGATATCAGAATGGATTAATTGTAATGGGAATTCGACTCTTTTAGCCTTTCCCAATGGTTTACGTGTAATCTTTCCAGCAAGATAATTTTCATAAGTTGGCATTTCAATTTTGGAGAAAGAACCTAGATATCCTTCCTTTGCCAATCTATTCATTCGGTCTTGCCCTATATGACCCAATCTAGCATGCCATGTAATTATATTAACATTATTATTACTAGAATAACATGACATTAGACAACGGTCAACATAATAGTCATAAGTTGAAGGATTACAATATAAAACAATAAAGCAGTTATAGCGATGTCCAAAACCATAAAAAACATTATCTAGAGTAATTCTTACATAATTACGACTAAAAAATAAATGAAAACCAACATCTAAGAGAACAGACACAGACACTAAGTTTCGTCAAATTTTTGGAGCATATAGGACGTCATGCAACATTAAAGACCGGCCTTAACGCAAATCTACTTTGCCAGTGCCAATCCATTTGACTTGAAGTCTTGCGTTATTTCCTATATAGATCCACCTTGATCCAGGTGAAACTCAACGAAACTCCAAAAATGCTTCTCGATCTCGACTCACATGGTCGGTGGCTCTGAGTCTACAATCCACATAGGATAAGATTCAGTTAATAAAACAGTGCTAGAAATATATGTAGCATTTAGAGATGCATTTAGAAATGCTACCTTTTTTCCTTCAGGATATTCATGAGCAAAATGTCCCAGATTTTGGCAATTGTAGCACTTCATCTTGCTCTTGTCTTTCTTCTTGAAAAACTTTTTCTTCTTCTTGAAGTTTGGCTTGTTCTTTTTCTCAGAGGGCCCTTCTTCGATCTTTTTACCCCTCCTGTTCTTTTTCTACTTCTTCTTACGTTTAAATCCTAAAGAATCCTTACCACTTGATTCAGCCATAAAGGCATGATAAGTAGCTTTAGTAGCACCAAGCCACTCATCTTCAAGTTCAACGTGACGTGCAACATCAGAAAAAGTTTTGATGCTGTCATTGTTGGTTAAGTTAACCTTCAGGTGTTCCCTACTATTGGGAAGAGATCAGATCACTGCCTGTACCTGCTGCTCATCTGAGAGAACATGACCAACACTTTTGAGTTGAGCTATCATATTCGACATCATCCTAAGGTGTTGTTTGATGTTTTGATCATGACGCTTCTTATAAGTGTCAAACTTGATAGTCAGCTATCTCAGGCGGGTAATAGAAGTACCCCCATATGTTCCTCGCAAGTGTGCCCAGATGGCATTGGCAGTAGGAAATTCCTCACACTCATGTATAGGTCATCAACCACAGAACTTACTATGATTTCACGTGCAATGGAATCAACCTTTTTCCGAGCCTTGTAAGCTTCAAGGTCTCTCATGTATTTTGCAGTATTGCCCTCTTCTGGTAGACTTAAGACATGGTTAATACCTTCAAGAGCATTTGGCTCTTCTAGTACATACCATATCTTACGACTCCAAATGTCGTAGTTCTCTCCGTTAAATTTTTCTCCTTTGTTCAAGTCAGCAATTATGCTTTTAGATGCCATGTCTGTTATTAAGAGACAATTACACAAGTATATTATCAATTATGCATGCAAGTTGCACATTCAAGTAAATCATTTGACATAAAGGTTTCGTATTTAGTATATAATCGAAAGGACACTTAAGAATTCAATCATCATATATTAACTAACCACTTAGCCAAAATTAAAAATTAATTTCTTACTGTGTATTAAGACGATAGCTTTTAATTAAGTCATTTTAAACTCAAATAAATGAACGTCATTCAAAAAGAGATAACCAATTTAATTTATATATAACATAAAGTTAAGAAATAACTACATGTTGCAAGTCACAAGTCAATCTAAAGATAAAAGTCATACCACAAATATTCTAGACGACTTATGTACACCCAAAAAGCCTCGCTAGGCCAAATATCATGGTAAACATCAATTAATCTCCCACCCAAGGTTCACAGAGAGAATTTTTTAAAATAGCTAATGCTTCCCAATCCGAGATTTCTACACAGTTTTCTAGTGTTTCACATTTCAATTCAAATAACTAAATAAAACTAGCAACTGAGACATTAGGTGACATCTTAAAAGACTTGAACTCTTTTAACTTCTTCTCTTTTTCCCTTCGTATAACTCTTTTATTCCATAACAAATTTTGTGTCTCCCTGGGGACACCATTTCGAATGATCTCGCGACATTGAAAACATGCCCTTCAGCAACGTACTCTTCTACCTTGTCTCTTTGCTCGACATCCAGAACTCCCACTTGGAGTGATTTGAGTTTGTCCCTGTTCAGTCATTTCTGAAATGGAAACCAAGAAATATTTAAGAATGAATTTGCCACTCAATGTGACGCATAAGTGACAATTCATCGTAGAAGATTAAATCTGTTATAGAATTAAAATTATGGACTAATAAGGGCAAGAATAATATTAAGTCTAATTCAACCACATATCACAAAAAATATTAGGACATATATAATATTTTTTATTTTATTTTATTATACCTTAAAACGGAATCAATTATTATTCATGAATCAACATGAAAAAAACCTGTATATAAAAAAAAATATAGAAGCAGTATTATAATATTTTCTACCCTTGTCTCTTTTTATTATATTTGTTATAGAAAAAAAATATATATATGAGCCACAGTATGTACCATTTATATATTTATATATATATACTGTAATCAATATTGGCACTTGATATGAGTACTATATCATAAAAAAAAATATAAACTAAAGGGCCCATTTTAACAGCAAGCTTCATCAAATTCTTTATAAAGTATCTTCTCTCACAGAAGCCAAAAAAAAAATAAACACACAGAGGCACTAAAATTTTTTTTTTTTACATCCTCTAATAATTTCTTCGTTGATAAATTAGATAGTGCATGTTATGAGAGAATGGCGACGCGATTTACAAGTTTGACTGTGCGTCTCACCAGATTAACACACGTCTTACCGGACTTGGTGATGTGTCAGACCGGATCAGCGACATGACTGACTGGAGTATTGTCGTTTTTTAGCAGTGCATCTGACCGGACTTGACATCGCTGACCAGAGACTGAATTTTTTAGGTATAAATTTATGATCTTTGTACTCTAAACTTCGAGAAAGAGGGCAATTTAACCTATCTCTAATACCATTGAAAGCAAATTTGAAACAAAAACAGAGTGTATGTACCTTAATCTATTGTAGCGGAAGTGTTGAATTTGCTATTGATACAATTGCCCCAAGTCAATCTTCATCTTTCAAGAAAATGGAGAGTAGATTCACAAACTAAAAGCTTCTTATTTGGATTTTGTTGATATTTTTGTTACTGTCTTTTGCTCGCTTATTTTTTTACGGAGGGAGAAGAGTTGTAACATATATGGGAAGTGGAAGAAATTGTTCCCCCCAAGATTCAAAATTGAATCTTATCTACTCTTTTCCCTCTTAATATGTCAGATAACCCCAAAAATAATTAAAATCGGATCGGGTCGGTCCATATGGGCGACCCATGACCCGTAATTCAACAATATATATATATATATATATACATATGATTTATTATATATTTCTCTTTTATTTCTATAAATTAACAAACTTATTATTTCAATTATACAAACTCTTAATTTCTCCTAACAACATTTAGTTCAAACTTGATGATTTTTGTAAATTTAAACACATCATGTAAGGTTTTTTGTTGCAACTAAGATTCATTATTTTTATGTTAGTTAGTACTATTTCTATTTAATGAGTATTTTCTTATCGGTTAAATCAAAAACCGAATCATTAAGGACTAAAAATTGATAAACCAAAAACCGATAAAAAATATCTTATTGGTTTGGTTATTCGTTTAACATATTTAAAAACCAAAAAGCCGATAAACCAAACCGATAATATGTAAAACCGAACCGAACCGACTGATGCACACCCCTATGCAGAAACAACACTGGCACATCTTAACTCATTTAATTTATTTACACGTTATTTCTATTTTGATGAAATTTGCTTTCTTTTGCGATTAATGACCTAACTACTAATGAATCAAACTGCAAGTAAGATTAAATTATAACTTGTGATCTCGATTCACCTACATATACCAAATCAATGATAAGCATAATGTAAGAATCTTTAACGCTTAATTAACAGTGTTAATAAGTTACATTCTTTTTTGTATTTTGTCTTATGGAATGTTTCCAAAGTTCATAAAACCTTAAGTAGACATAGTTTGTACTTGTAAATTGAAATCCTTGAAAAAAATATCTCTATGAATCTTGTAGCCCATGCAAATTATAATGAGTGGAGACTATGTAGGCGTTTAACTCTAGAATTTGCAGGTCAAATTTGATTTTTAAATTTGAAATTATGACTGGGAAAAAGAAAGTTTGGATTTGTAACTAAAGCATATAGTAAAGAGATGTACAAAGAAGAGTTGCATGAGCAATGAGAGACTTGTAATACGATTATATTGACATGGTTGATGAGCTCAGTTAGTGTAGTATTGCTAAATGGAATTGTTTGTGCAGAAAGTGCTCATGAGGTGTGGCAAGACTTGAAGGTGATATTTTTCAAGATAAATCATATGAGATTGTATCAACTACACAGGTAAATCAATAGAATGTCTCAAGGGACTGATTCAATGGACACTTACTTCATTAAGTTAAAGAGTTTGTAGAATGAGTATGATGCAATGATTCCTGCTCCATCATGTGATTGTCCAAAATCTAAAAAATATATAGATCATTTATCTCAATTGATATTGATACAATTTTTAGGTGGCTTGAATAATTTCTATGATCAGGCGAGAAGACAGATTTTGTTAAAGGGAATTACACTTACTCTTAATCAAGTGTATGCTAAGATAGCAAAAGATGAACTTTAGCAACTTGCTTGTGTATCTATCACAGGTGAAAAACAAGATCATATTGCAATGCAGATCAACAAAAACTCAAACATAAGTTACAGGGACCAAAATTACTAAGAGAAGAAGTGTGATTATTTTTATTTCACTTGGCACACAAGAGAAAATTGCTAAAAGTTAATAGATTATCCTACTAACTGGAAATAAAAGAGGAAAGCAAATAATAACAATAGAGGTTCAAAAGGATTCATGCACCAAAATTATATTGGTGGATGTAACTATCAGGATTTGGGGAGGTGCAAATATTGATATTATGAAAATCTGTATGTAGGTCAAATCAATACTCAACCTTCACCTAATAGTTTTAATATCAACTTCTTGGTGGAGATGCTGGTCAGATTGCCTAAACTAGCCATGGAGGTCACAAGAAGATTAATAATGCAATGTTTTCCAAATGACAAGGGTTCACACTACTAAAAATATTATAAAAAGAGACCTAAAATAAAAGACCTCAAAAGCAAGTAAAACATTAGAGACCTCACGAGGTCGCTTATCCCCTCAATTTATTTTTTTAATTTATTTTAATATAAAGATACCTCATGATGTCAGTAAATGATAAAAAAAATTCATCACTTAATAATAGGGACTTCAAGAGGTCAAAAATAAAATGCAGGAAAAGTTAGCATCAAAATAATTAAAATTATTTTAAAGAAATATATAAAATATAAAGCGGGTTAATAAAATTTTAAACATTGTGACCACTTGAGGTCGCTATTATTTTAATATTTATTTACCTTTTTAATATTTATTATTATATTGAAAAAATACAAAACCCAAAGCAACTCTCTCAAACTTCATGTGGTCACAAATTCAATCCTCTCTCTTGATCAAAACAACCTGTTTTCCATCCTTTCAGTTTTTCTTAACTCAAATTCCATGTAAGTTTTCAAGATTTGATTTTTAGTTATTTATGTATAAAATAGAATGTGAATATATGAATTTCTTGCGTCTTCTTTAAATTTTTCAAAATGTAAAAGTTGTAGATGAATAGTTGGGGATTTTATTATCTTGTCTTAGAGCTGGGTTTCTATGCTTTTCACTTTCTTGTTCTTCTTTTAGAACTGCGTTTCATATTGTGAATTTATGTATTCCGATCGAATAGTTATGGTTTTATGTGATTTTTCAGATTGCTTTTTGAATAGTTGGGGGTTTTATGTAATTTTTTAGATTTTTTTCCAAATATTTGGGGGTTTTATGAAATTTTTTAAATTGCTTTTCGAATTGTTGGGGGTTTTATTCGATTTTCAAAATTGTGAATCTGATTATCCAGAGAATCAAACAACTAATAAGCAAGGAATTTCGCACAAAACTACAAAATGGCTATTTAGGAAGCATTTTTTTAATTTTCTATTAATTATAGTGATGTTATCTCTTGGAAGAACTTTTCAGTGTGCTAGTGATCTTAGTCTATTTTTGTTGATGTAGGAAACAAAATGAATATTAGGCTTACATAAGCTTAAATGAATCATGATAATTACGTCGATGATCTAAAAAGAGAACAACATGAAAATAATTATTTTTCATTCAAAAATAACTAATTATTAGATTGAGGTGGACTATCTAATGTACTCACATCATATGCTAGCTTTTAGAGTTAAGTTATGTCCAATGTTCATTTTCTTACTAAGATTTGTACATTGTCATCTATGTATTAGTTTCTGAGCAGAAAAATGTCATTAAGTTCAATGAAAGGAGTTGAGAAAAAATGTTTAACGTTACAAGTAAATCTAAAAGGAAATGGCCTCATAACTTTTTATGTTTTTAACTTTTCTTTTCTTTTTGTGCCACCCTTATGAGTTTATGAAATTGAAATACATGCCTAAGTTCCCAAAGGGGTGAAAATCATTTGGACTCCATTGCAAATGCTCTAGCTGGTGACTTATTTTAATATTAAAAATATACTGTTTTCTTTAAGTTGCCAAGGATCATGTTCTTATGGAGAAAAAAGAAAATACTGTAATGAAATTAGGATAGGACGTGCTTTTTTTAGACTCCAATGGAGCAAATTGGATAGTGATGATTACTATAGCTGATGTCAACTAGCTTGAGACTTGAGGTCAAGCTAAAAAACAACAACCCAAGAACTAGTGGGATAAGGACAACCTGAGTTCAACTTCATAAATATCGTCAAAGTTTTAAAGTTACTAACCAGCCTTGTCTACATTCGACACCCATTTTTCTTGTGTATTACAAGATTAATATATATGGTGGTAATTATAAGGTCCTATTCGATTCCATTAACCTTACGGATAAGAGTGTTTTCATTCCTAGAACTAGCTGTAAACATTTTTTGTTTTGCAGAGGAATTGAACTGAGTCTATGCTTTCAGTCTGGCTTGCTGGTTTTATTCACCATGGCATTCTGTCAAGTACCTTGAGGCTCTTGTTTAGGACCTACAATAGTTACCAAAATAATATTGGATTGAGACTGGTTAAATAAAGTTGACATGGATAGTGATGATTCATATAGTCGACCTGACTTACTTAAATTGAGTCATACTATTTTATTTACCTATAAGTGAGGAAATAAAGAAGTCTTATTTTTTTTTTTGTCAGCATCATGAAGTTGAAATTTCCTGAACCAAATTCTCTTTGCTACAGGTGAAAATAAAACAATATTCTTAATGAAATTATTTTCGAAGGACTAAAATTGACACCTTTTATTCGGGACGGGTGAGTGGGCTCTGGAGAATTTAGGGGTGGAGCCCGGTAGGGTCGGTGGGGTTCACTCAAATTTTCTTTGATTAAAAATTACACTATTTGTACATGATTAAATTATTTTTCATGTATTACTTCATTATATTTTGAACGCCCTTAGTGAAAATTTTGTCCTCATCATCAATCTAGATACTATGCTAATGAATTGCCGTTGTTCACTGATTTGCTAATAGAAAACATCCAATATGTCTTATCATAAATAACACTACAAAAGTGTTGTAGTTACATTGAGCCATATATCTTCTAGATTACAACCAACCCATGATCTTTATAGTGTTTTGGAAATCTTTGGAGACGTAAAGTTGGTTCAGTCGGAGAAAACTGTTGCTAAAGATCCTCCTAGGAGTTTATTTATCTGTCGTAATTTGTCTCCTTTCAGGTTAGTAATCCTAAGTTTCTTTTTGATTTGTTGTTAGTTTCTAGAAATATAGCCACTAAATTATGCCACTGAGGTGAGCTTATTGAATGGATATCTAGGCAAGAAAGTGATCAAACAAAAGCATAAATGATGAATAAAAGAAAAGAGAGAAAAAACAAAAGAAAGTTTGGAATTGTTAACTACCACTACCCCACAAATGCAGCTTCCAGCTATATCTTTTCAGATAAAATTAATGAATGGGTAGCTACAACAAAGGCTGATAAACAACTTGTACCAGAGTATCTAAAGAACTAGACAGATAGAGAAGAAAATGTTATTATCTTGTTAGGATTAGCTACTATTTTACAAATTCTTTTATCTTTCTTACATATTTTGGCATACTACATAACATGTATGAGGTAGATATAGTATATTACTATCTCGCATATCAGAGATTAGTTATACACATTCATGGAGATAAATTTTCTTTCATTAAGAGAATCCAATAAGGGGGGCTCTTTACATATGAGTGTAGCTCAGAGTCAGGAGAATGTAAGGAGGAAACTGGTAGATTTATGTGATTTTGGTAATTTTCATTAAATTGTTTCATAATAATTATTTAATAGAAATTACAATTCAATTAATTTTATTTGCAGAAAAAGGAGCTTAGGAGGCCGATAAAGTAGGATAAGGCTTTCAAGGCCACACATACAAGAAAGAACATAACTCTTGGAGATCCTGATGTTTAAGTTGAGCCAAGAACTCAATTGACCTATTTCTAGTAGTAATTACTTTATTTTCTAATTTTATATTCTAATCTTATTATCATTAAATTTAGGATCAATATGTGCTATCCATAGAGAATTTTTGCCAAACTCTACCAGTGATAGTCAAGACCTGCCACTTAGCCAAGAATAGAAATAAAGAGTAAGGTTAAATATGGTTGGTGGTTCGAGTAGGTATGGGTATGCTTATGGCTTGCCACAATAAACCTTTCATAAATTTCATTTAAAACTAGAAGGCCTAAATTTCTCCCAAGGATGATGAGTTAGTCAAGGGAGATGATTTTTCCTTTGAAGCAGTAGATAGTTGAGCCATCTAACGAAGCTAAGTCCTTACATACTAGGTAAAGGAAAAGGGATATACAATATGCAAGAATGAAGGCCTAGTTCGATACATTACTTGCTTCAGGGGGGATTCCCCCTTATCTCGGTGATGTTGTTGGCACTCCTCGACCTCATCATTCTCTACCTATTTCACATTGAGTATATGGTCAATACAAAGATATGACTGAGGAGACCAACACTGATGAAGATGATGAGGATTATTATGCGGACAGTGCACTATCGCGTTGTTAAGGTTAAGTGTTCTGTTAGATAATCTAAACTGTGTACTTTATGATTGTTTGTGTGTTTTTCAATGCAGGAGAGCTTTGAAGTAGTCTAATCAATAGCATTGTATAAATAACTTGATTTCTATGTTTTCTCATTCATTTTCAAGGTACTTTAAAGTTATTTTTCATTTAATGTTCATTGTATAATATTTAGTACTTATGTTTATAATTTTAGTTTGATTGATTGGTAGGAACTCTTGGAGCTCGAGTTTGTTGATATTTGTAGTTTGATTGATTGGTGGGAGCTCTTGAAGATCGATTTTGTTGATATTTGTAGTTTGAATGATTGGTGGGAGTTCTTGGAGCTCGAGTTTGTTGATATTTGTAGTTTGATTGATTGGTGGGAGCTCTTGGAGCTCGAGTTAGTTGATTAGATTGTATATATTATTGAATTGAATTAAAATGGCAGGCATATGTAAAATTTGTTATTGCCATCAGTTTTCTTTTTTAGGAAAGAGACCTTATGCGGTAGCTATTTTGTATTTGTATTTTCCAAAAAAAAGCACAAAAGAGACTTTAAGAGGTTTCTTTTTCGAAATTTCATTTTCTAGGCGCTCAAACAAGAGACTGCAAGAGGTCGCTTATGTTTAAATAAATTATTTATGATAAAAATTAAAGAAATAATAGTTACCTCATAAGGTTTCTTTTTATTCAAAAAAAGAAAAAATTAAAATCAAATAGACACCTTATGAGGTCTCCTTTAATAATATAACAATAAATATAAAAAATAGTTTAGAGACCTCACGAGGTCTCTTTCTGAAAAATTGAAAAAGTAACCTAGCGACCTCGTGAGGTTCCTTTTAAGCGACCTCAGGAGGTCTATTACAAAAAGAAACCTATGTTTTAGAGACCATCAATTAAGGTCTCTTTTCATGGAAAAGAGACCTTATGAGGTCTCGTTTTTAGGTCTCGTTTTGCAGTTTTTTTAGTAGTGTCACTAATGGAGAATAAAAGAAAATTATGGAGCTTTTGAACAAGGATCAACAAGGTATGAAGCAGGTGAACATGACAGGTATAGCCACCTACTTATTTTTTTTCATATTAAGCCACAAGAGTGGATAGTAGATTCTAGTGCAACTCATCACATCACAACAAGTAAAAATATATTAATGAGGAATGAAATGGTCAAATAAAAATAGATAAAGTGAATTTCCAAATGGATAAAAAGCTGACATATCAAACACTGGAGAGGCAATAGTTTTACAGGATAAAACTGTAAAAGATGTATTATTTGTGTCTGATTTTAAACTGAGTCTGCTATTAGTTCCCAAGGTCACTAAAATGTTATCTTGCTTTGTATCATTTTATCCTGACTTTTACGTATTTAAATATCTCTACAATGGCAGGGTGAAGATGATTGATAAAGAAAAAGGATGCTTGTTCATCCCTAAGAGTGATTTTAGAGTAAAGAATGAACTTGCAAGTTAGGAAAGGTTGACAAAAGGTTTGACCGTGCATGATAGCAATCTATGACACAAAAAGACATGGACATCCATCTGCACAAGTATTGAGATCATTAGATCTTTTAAGTCATAGTAAGGATAATGAATCTCTAAATAATTTTCATATTTATCCACTAGCTAAACAGACTAGATCGCTATTTCCTATTAGTGAAGATAAGTAAAAAACATATTTTGATGTTGTACATGTGAATCTCTGGGGAACATATAAAACCCCAACCTTTGATAAGAAATTTTATTTCTTGATAATTGTAGATGATTGTAGTAGATATAGTTGGATCCATTTACTGCAACTTAAATCTGAAACCATTATGGTTCTCAAAGATTTTATATTAATGATTAAGAGTCAGTTTGGAACTAATGTGAAGATTAGAAGAACTGATAATGGGACCGAGTTCTTTAACAAATAGTGTAATTCCTTGTTCACGTATATTGGCATATTACATTAAAATAGTTGTCCTTATACACCATATAAAAATAATGTAGTAAAAATAAAACATAAATAAACCTTGAATATAGATATAACTTTCAGGTTTTAATCACAAATGCCTATTAGATTTTAGGGTTTGGTTGTTCAAGTTGTTGTTAACTGATGAACAGATTTCCATCATTATCTATTGATGGTAAGAGTCCTTATGAAGCATCACTTTCTAAAGTTCCTCCACTGATACAGATAAGAGTATTATATTGCTTATTTTATGCTTCAGCATTGCCTAAAAATGATAAGTTGTCTGAAATACAGTATTAATATGGTATTTTACTACTCAGAAAGGATACTTATTGCTGCATCTAAATTCCAGCAAGCTCTATATCAAAAGAGATGTCACATTCCAAGAACATGTATTTCCATTTTACAGTATAAAAAGTTAGCATCACTCCACTAATTTAATCCAACCATATGTAGACAATAGTGATGATGTAAACTCAGTAGTTTTAGCAGATCCTCATGATGATCATACCTTGAGTCTAGAGGAGCCTTTTTAAGATGTATCAATACCTATTCCACTAGTTTATGCTATAGAGTATACTGTTGACTAATCATCTTAACTAATGTTTTCCTATCCAAGCAATAAAGAGCATGCATCTTGTCCACCCAGAAGAACACCTAGAATGCCAAAGCATCCTATTTGGTTGAAGGGCTCTGCAGTACCAGGGAAGAGAAGAAGTACCACATACCCTATTTGTAACTACTTATACTACAACAATACTACTACTACCTACCAAAGCTATGACATTAATTTGTCAAATTGATAGAGCTATAGTTTTTCAGTCAAGTGGCTAAGGATAACAGGTGGATCCAGGCTATGAAGTTGGAAGTTCAAGCACTAGAGGATAATAATACCTTGGAGATACTTGAATTACCTCCTGGTAAGCATGTCATTGGTTCAAAATGGGTATATAAAATCAATTATAAGGAAAATGGAGAGGTTTAGAGGTTTAAAGCAACATTAGTTGATAAATGTTATAGTTAACAAGAGAGGATAGCTTACCATTACACATTTTCGCCGGTGGCATAGATAGTGACTGACAGGTGCATCATTGATCTTGTTATCTCAAAGAGATGGTTTTTGTACCAAATAGATGTCTATAATGCTTTTCTAGAAGGAGATTTGCAAGAAGTACATAAGAAGATGCCTGAAGGTTTTCAGCAGAAAGGAAGTTGTAAAGTCTGTAGGTCTCATAAGTAACTATATGGACTTAAACAAGCTTCTAGACAATGGAATATTAAATTTACAATAACATTTTTGACTGCAGGATTAACTCAAAGTGCTTATGATTATTCCTTATTTACCTTGAAGAAAACAAAAGGGATGGCGATCGTTTTAGTCTTTGTAGATGATTCGCTCATCACTAGAGATAATTAAACTATGATTTGTGAGGCAAAAGTAGTGCTATAATACAGTTTAAGCTCAAGGACTTAGGGGAGCTTAAATGTTTTTTAAGGATTGAAGTTTTAAGATCAAATCAAGGAGTTATTCCAAATCAAAGGAAGTATATCCTTGACCTAATTTCTGAAAATAGTGTCGTAAGACCCTGCAAAAATTTCCTTATAGAATGAACCTTAGGGCGTGTAAGGTGAGGCATGATTTCGATCCTAAAAGACTGAGAAGTAACTTCCGAATTGAGTATTATATTAACTCTATATAATTTCCCTAATTTCAACTTTTTATCAAATGGGAAATTTGATAAGCTTTCCGTCGATATTAGATTCGCCAAAATCCAATACCTGGGTAAGAAGTTATGATTAATTTAAGTCCTAGTCATAAAACAACATCATTTTAGTGTTTGGCGCATCGTGGAGAGGGTTTATTTGACAATTTTCGAATTCTAGTGGAACTTCACGATAGTGGCGCGTCTCGAAGGACCCTAATTTCTCAATATTCAATTTCCAGTGGCCTAGCATGATTGTGATGCATCACGCTGAAGTTCCAGGTCCCAACCAGTGGGACAAAGTAATGGCTACCCATCACGGTGACTCCCAAATTCCCATTTGTTAATTTTCGGTGAGCCGCCGCGATAGTGGCACATCGCACTGGCCCTTAAAAATTAGGTTTCGAGTTCAATTTTTCCATCTTTGTACAGAAATTAAAAAGGGCACTTTGGACTTTTTCCAAGCCTCTTAAACCATGCAAACACCAAATTAAATTCAATTACAAGCATTCTATGAAGTTTTTCTCATGTTTTCTCTCAACAAGAACCCCAAGTATCCAAAATCTCTTCCGAGAATCTCAAGAATCCACCATAGATTTTCTAAATTGAGTCAAGATTCAAGGTTCCCAAGTCAAGGGCTTTAAGAACCCTCATTCAAGAGTATGAATAGAGTTCCAAAAGTGAGACTTCATCCAAAGCTTCTAATTCTAGGTATGTGGGATTTTGAACAAGGCTAATCCTTTCACCCTTGTGCCCAAAGGCTTATTTAAACTACAATTCTCTGCAATTTATGAGATTTTACATGAAATTGAATTGGGGCTTTTCACCCATTATTATCGATTATAATATTTTGATACTTCTCTTGAATTGAGAGTCTAATAGCATGATTTTCACATATTTTCTTGAGAAATTGCAGCTGGGTCTATACCCTATGATTTTAATCCTTGAGAATTTAATAGTTAAAATATTTGAAACATTGAAGTATATAAGTATGTTGAGATTTTGAGATAAATTGTAGAAATTTCCAGATTTCTACAAGAGTTATGAATCTATATGCTATCTATTATGCTTTTGATGAGTTCTAACTTGAGATTGAATTATGGGTTACTAAGCCTTACTTGAGACTTGAGATTTTATGAACTATTGCGCTATAAGCACCCATGATTTGAGTGATCTGAGATTATTGAGAAATGTTTTGACCTAATGGTCATTGAGTTTTGAAATCCACTCTACTACATGAGATTACACATTTTATTATTGGGTTCTTATTGAACCATGAGATTATTCTAAAGTGGATTTTTATGAGATGAGCTAGATAAACTAAAGGGAGTAGTATTTAGCACCGAGTTGGGTAAGTTACCACAGATTTTTACCCCAGAACTATGCGATACCATAGGTTGGGCCTAAGGTCAAGATGATTATTGGGCCTAAGGCTGAGATATTGGGCCTGAGACCAAGATAAGTTTTCACTGAATTGAGGTTATACTCCCTGGCAAAGAGTATGACGCTCCTCCCCAACGTGGGGTCTCTTCCTTAGGAGAACAAAACGTTGGACTCCATGTAGCTCACATGGTTTATATCGGTTGAGAGAATCATCCTTAAAACTAAAGCTTTGAGATAATATATTTTCCTTTAAAAATAAAATACTTTCCCTTGATATGAGTATTTTTCCTAAAGCTTGAAATGAGATATTTTTCTAACGTGAATAAAATACCTTTAAGTATGTTCCAAAGTTATACGATTCTGAATTCCAAGTATTTGAGTTCAAAAGAATTATGAGTTCTTGAGCATTAAAGAAGTTTTACTCTCCATGAGACATATGCATGAGTTGAAAGTACTGCTTAAAGTTTCCTTTAGCCTTGAGTAATGAGAATAAGAGAAGAGTACAAATTTCTAAGCTAAAAGTATAATGACTCACGAGATTGTGTTACATGTTCAATGTTACATGATTCTTGAGCTTTGCATTTTATTCTTATTCAAGCCATGTGAGTCATTACTTATTAAATGCATTATTTGATTAAATAATATTGATGTTGTTTTATATAAATACGTGCACCCCCACATACTCAGTACATTCTCAAGTGCTGATCCACATATACGTCTATGTGCTACATTGTCTTATAATGTAAGTTCAAGTGCTCAATTCCAACCTCTTTAGTGATTTTCGAGTACCTCTATCTACATTTCTACGGTGGTGAGTCCTCATAGTTCAAGGACCTATATTCAGACATCTCCATATTTTGAGAGACTATGTTGTTATTTCTAGTTTATTTTGAGTCAGTTGGGGACCTGTCCCAACGGCTCTCTAGTTCATGGATTAGTAGAGGCTTTGTCAGACTAGTTATCAGATTGTGGTTGTGTTGAGGTTTTTGGTATTTCTTGATCGTTTGGACCAAGCATTTTCTCTGCATTTCCTTTCATAAGATATGACTATGCTAGTGTTTGAATTGTTTTATCTTTAAATGAGTGTTATTTGTAGAAATAGGCTCAAAGGGTTAGCTTGGGGCTACTTGTATCCTTAAGAACCGTGTGATATTTTGGGAGGCAATTTTGGGTTGTTACAAACTTGGTATCAAAGCCTAAGGTTCTAAAGGAGTCCTAGGGATTCTGACAAGTCACATTGAGTAGAGTCTTAATCATCGGTGTGTAGCGCGCCATATCTATGAGCAAGACACTACAAGCTGTTTTAGGAAAAAATTGTTTCTTCTTTCAGATTCTATCATAGCTATAGTTGTCCCTCTCATCTAATAATTCACGCTCTTCTATTTTTAGAAAATGCCTCTCCGAAGATTGAATATCCACAGAAATAATGATGAGCAAAGTCCACCTGTTAATCCTTTGAATGAGATAGTATCTCATGTTGAGTTTTGGGTGGCCTTTTTGGTGTTATCCCAAGAATTCACCGCTGATGTTTAGGCTAATAACCAGGCTATAGTTGCTAATCAACAGAGAGATGATGTAGCCATGGATAAAATCTGTGATTTTATGTGGATAAATCTGCCAGAGTTTTATGGGTCCAAGGCAGGTGAGGACCCGTAATTATACCTTGAGAAGGTGAGAAAGATCATGTAGGTGATGCATGTTTCTGAGGAAGAGAGTGCTAAGTTGGGGTCCTATCGATTGAAGGACATAGCTTATAACTGGGTTGTATTATAGAGGAAGGGTAGACGTGAAAATGTTGCTCCTATGACTTGGCAGGTGTTCTAAGATATATTCTTAGATACGTTTTTTCCGCTTGAGATGATGGAAGCAAAGATTGAGGAGTTTATGAAATTGAGGAAAGGCTCTATGACATTTAAGGAGTACGGCTTGAAATTCAACCAGTTGGCCAAGTATGCTCCTGATTTTATTTCTGACACCCGAGCTAGTATGACCAAGTTCGTGACAGGTGTTTCTGGTTTAGTGCTGAAAGAGTGTAGGACTGCGATGATGCATAGAGATATGGATCTGTCTAGGTTAATGACACATGCACAATAAATAGAGGTGGAGAAGATTAGAGAGAGAGACAGAGTGAGAGGTAACAAGAGGTCTAGATCTAAGAAACATGAGTATAACTAGCCTAGGTTCCATGGAGGGAGCCTTCCTCAATTTTAGAGGCGTCTATCTATGTCAGCATCTTCATCAGCTAGTGCTTCCGCACCTAGAAGTAGGCAGGATCAAGGGGGCAGATCATTTATGTCTAGGTCGCAGAACAGTGTTGGTAATAGGCCCCGTTATCCTCTTTGTGTTAAATATGGTAGGGATCATCCCGGTGAGTGTTTCGTAGATATGAGGGGTTGTGTTGGTTGTGGTAACCAAGGCCACATACTTAGAGATTGTTCTCATGCTAGACAGGGGAACAGAGATGCCCGACCTCAGGCACCGGCTACTAGAGCACTAGCTTCTGCACCCCGTCCCATCCCTGCTCAGGGCGCTTCATCTAGCACTACTGACGGTCAGCGCCAGAACAGATTTTATGCCTTACCATCCCATCAGGAGCAGAAGGACTCTCCCAATATTGTTACTGGTATTCTTTGCATCTTTTGTTTTGATGTTTATATGTTGTTGGACCCCGGGTCAAGTCTCTCCTATGTAACCTCACTTGTGGCTATGAATTTCAAAATGAGTCCCGAAAGGATTCCTGAGCCTTTCATAGTGTCCATACCAGTAGGGAAGTCATTTGTTGCTAAATAAGTATATAGAGATTGTCCTATTACTATTCTTCATAGAGTCATACTTATGAATTTGATAGAGTTAGACATGGTGGATTTTGACCTTATTCTAGGTATGGATTAGCTTCATTCTTGTTATGCATCTATAGGCTGTCGTACCCATGTGGTCAAGTTTTAGTTTCCTGATGAACCAACTTTTGAGTGGTCTGAGAGTTCGGTATCTCCCAAAAGTCATTTTATCTCCTATCTCAAAGCCAGAAAGCTAATATCCAATGGTTGCATCTATCACTTAGTTAGAGTTAAAAACACTAAGTCTGAGGCTCCAACTATTCAGTCAGTCAACATTGTTAATGATTTTACTGATGTTTTTCCAGAAGATCTCCCTGGGATACCTCCAGATAGGGAGATAAAATTTGGGATTGACCTTCTTCCTAACACTCGTTCCATTTTTATTCCTCCATATCGTATTTCACCTGCAGATCTTAAGGAGTTGAAAGAGCAACTCAAAGATCTTTTAGACAAAGGTTTCATAAGGCCCAGTATTTCTCCTTGGGGTGCAATTGTTTTATTCGTACGAAAGAAAGATGATTCTTTGTATATGTACATTGACTATCGCCAACTTGACAAAGTCACAGTTAAAAATAAATATCCTCTTCCGAGAATTGATGACTTGTTTGACCAATTGCATGGTGCAAGTTATTTCTCCAAGATAAACCTTAGATCCGGCTATCATCAACTTAAAGTAAGGGAGTTTGATATTCCAAGGCCAGCTTTCCAAACCCGCTATAGTCACTTTGAGTTTCTAGTCATATCCTTCGGGGTAACCAATGCCCCAGCCACCTTCATGGACCTCATGAATCGAGTATTCAAGCAATATCTCGATATATTTGTCATTATTTTCATAGATGATATCCTTGTGTACTCCCATAATGAGAATGACCATGCGAATCATCTTAGAATTGTCTTGCAAACCCTCAGAGATCACCAATTGTTCACTAAATTTAGTAAGTGTGAATTTTGGCTAAGGTCTATAGCCCTTCTAGGTCATATCATTTCAGCTGAAGGTATTAGAGTTGATCCCCAAAAGACAGAAGCTGTGAAAAATTAGCCTAGATGCATCTCTCCATCTGACATTAGGAGTTTTTTAGGTCTAGCTGGCAACTACTGTTATTTTGTTGAGGGTTACTCTTCTATTGTGTCTCCAATAACCCGGTTGACCTAAAAAAAGTTAAGTTTCAGTGGTCAGATTCCCGTGAGAAGAGTTTTTAGGAGTTGAAGACTTGACTTACTTCAGCCCCTATGTTGACTTTGCCTGATGGTATAGATGGTTTTGTGGTGTATTATGATGCCTCTAGAATTATTTTGGGTTGTGTGCTGATGCAAAGAGTTAAGGTTATATCCTATGCCTCTAGACAGTTAAAACCGCATGAGAAGAGTTACCTAACCCATGATCTTGAGTTAGCTGTTGTGGTCTTTGCTTTGAAAATTTGGAGACATTATCTTTATGGTGTTTATGTTGATGTGTTTACTGATGATAAGAGCCTATAGTATGTGTTTACTTAGAGAGAGTATAATCTTAGGCAGAGAAGGTGATTGGAGTTATTAAAAGACTATGATATGAGTGTGTTGTATCACTCGGGCAAGGCCAACGTAGTGGTGGATGCCCTTAGTAGATTGTCTATGGGTAGTGTTGCTCATGTAGAGGAAGGTAAGAAAGAGTTAGCTCGCGATGTGCATTGTCTAGCTAGATTGGGTGTTAGGTTTCTTGATTCAACATTGGGGAGTACGTTGGTGCAGAGTAGTTTTTAATTGTTTTTAGTTTCAGAAGTAAAGAAGAAGCAAGATAGGGATCCTAGTTTGGTCAGACTGAAAGAGTCAATTAAGGGCCAAAAGGTAGAGATTTTCCCCCAAGGGGGAGATGGCGTGTTGAGATTGCAAAGTAGATTGTATGTTTTGTGTGTTAATGATCTGAGGGAGAGGATTATGGATGAATCACATGGCGCACGGTATTCTATTATCCCGGCACTACCAAGATGTACCGTCACTTGTGGGAAATCTATTGGTTGAAGGTATGAAGAAGGATATAGCCGAGTTTATAGCAAAGTGTGCAACGTGCCAATAGGTTAAGGTAGAGCACAAAAGACCTGGTAGTATGATGCAAGACCTGGTAGTATGATGCAAGAGTTTGGTATACCCACTTAATTTACTTCTCAGTTTTGGAGGGCGTTCCAGTAGGGTCTTGGTACCCAAGTCCTTTTGAGTTCCGCTTTTCATCCACAGACAGATGGTCAGGATAAGAGGACCATTAAGACCCTGAAAGATATATTGAGGGCATGTGCTCTTGATTTCAAAGGTAGTTGGGATGAGCATTTGCGATTGATATAGTTTGCCTATAACAATAGTTACCATGCTAGCATCGGGATGGCACCATTTGAGGCCTTGTATGTTAGGAGATATAGATTACGCATAGGTTGGTTTGAAGTGGGTGAAGCTGCCATGACTGGGCCTGATGCAGTGTTTGAAGCTATGGAGAAAGTTAAGTTGATTAAAGAGAGGTTGAAGACTGTCCAGAGTTATCAAAAGTCTTATGCCGATGTAAAGAGAAGAGATCTTGTGTTTGAAGTAGGTGATTTGGTATACTTGAAGATTTCACCCACAAAAGGGGTGAAAAAGTTTGGTAAAAAGGGAAAGCTTAGTCCCTGTTATATTGGCCCGTATAGAGTCTTGAGCCGTGTTAGTAAGGTGGCCTATGAGGTTGAGTTTCCCGCAGAGTTGTCAGCCGTTCATCCTATTTTTCATGTCTCCATGCTTAAGAAGCATATTGATGATTCCATTGTAGTAGATCCTTCATAGAATGCCGATATTCAGAACAGTTTTTCCTTCGATGGGATTTCTGTTGAGATCCTAGATTTTCAGATCCGTAGACTAAGGAACAAAGAAGTTTCCTTAGTCAAAGTTTTGTGGCGGAACCAGTCTGTTGAGGGTGTTACTTGGGAGACAGAAGAAGACATGCGAGCCAAGTACCCGCACCTCTTTTCTGCAAGTTCAGATTAATCCGAAGGTATTATTCCTCCTTAATTCAGCCCTTCAAATCTAAAGTTCATCTATATTCATCTATCCTTGAATGAGTTCTTGCAATTTCCGAGGCATTCAAGAGTTTAGAGGGATTTGAGCCCGTTTTAGCAACTTGCTTCAGCTATGTGTACTCAATTTTCCCTGTATTCTTAGTCTAACTAGCGACATTCGAGGACAAATATTTTCAAGGGAGAAATATTGTAAGACCCCACAAAAATTCTCTCATAGAATGAGGCTTAGGGCGTGTCAAGTGAGACATGATTCCAGCCCTAAAAGATTGAGAAGTGACTTCTTAAGTGAGTATCGTGTTAACCATGTAGAATTTCCCTAATTTCCACTTTTTATCACATAGGAAATTTAATAATCTTTCCGTCGATATAAGATTCACCCAAATCCGATACCCGGGTAAGAAGTTATGGGTAATTTAAGTCCTAGTCATAAATAACGTCATTTTAGTGCTTGGCGCATCGCGGAGAGGGTCTATTTGACAATTGTCAAATTCCAGTGGAATTCCGCGATAGTGGCGCGTTGCGGAGGACCCGAATTCCTCAATAGTCAATTTCCAGTGTCCTAGCGTGATTGTGACGCGTCGCGCTAAAGTTCCAGGTCCCAACCAGTGGGACAAGGCGATGGATCCACGTCGCGGTGACTCCCAGTTTCCCATTTGTCAATTTCTAGTGAGCCACCGCTATAGTGGCGCGTCGCGGTGGCCCATAAAATCAGATTTCTAGTTTTATTTTTCCAGCTTCGTACAAAATTTAAAAAGGGTACTTTGGACTTTTACCAAGCCTTTTAAACGTTGGACTCCATGTAGCTCGCATGGTTTATATCAGTTAAGAGAATCTCCCTTAAAACTAAAGATTTGAGATAAGATATTTTCCTTTAAAACTAAAATACTTTCCCTTGATATGAGTATTTTTTCCTAAAGCTTGAAATGAGATATTTTCCTAACATGAATGAATGACTTCAAGTATACTCCAAAGTTATATGATTCTAAATTCCAAGTATTTGAGGTCAAAAGAGTTATGAGTTCTTTAGCATTAAAGAAGTTTTACTCTCCATGAGACATATGCATGAGTTGAAAGTATTGCTTAAAGTTTTCTTTAGCTTTGAGTAATGAGAATAAGAGAAGACTAGAAATTTCAAAGCTAAAAGTATAATGACTCACTAGAGTGTGTTACATGTTCCATTTTACATGATTCATGAGCTCTTCATTTTATAATTATTCAAGCCATGTGAGTCATTACTTATTACATGGATGATTTGATTAAATAGTCTTGATGTTGTTTTATATAAATGCGTGCACCCCCACATACTCAGTACATTCTCAAGTGCTGATCCACATATACGTCTACGTGCTACATTTTCTTATAATGTAGGTTCGGGTGCTCAGTCCCAACCTCGTCAGTGATTTTCGAGTACCTCTATCTACATTCCTACAGTGGTGAGTCCTCATGGTTCGAGGACCTATATTCAGACATCTCCATATTTTGAGAGACTATGTTGTTATTTCTAGTTCATTTTGAGTTAGTTGGGGACCTTGTCCAACGGCTCTCTAGTTCATGGATTAATAGAGGCTTTGTCAGACTAGTTATCAGATTGTGGTTGTGTTGATGTTTTTGGTATTGCTTGGTCGTTTGGACCGAGCATTTTCTTCGTATTTCCTTTCATATGATATGACTATTCTAGTGTTTGAATTATTTCATCTTAAAATGAGTGTTATTAGTAGAAACAAGCTCAAAGGGTTAGCTTAGTGTTACTTGTAGCCTTAAGCACCGTGTGACGTCCCGAGAAGTGATTTCGGGTCGTTACAGGTGTTGTGGAGCAAAGACAACTTTTACACCTCTGGAGTCTAATATTAATTTAACATCAGTGGAATACGATAAGGTTGCAGGTTTTACTAGTCATGTTATCTTGAAGGATGCAACTTCATATCAGAGATTAGTTGGAAAACTTATGTATGCTACCATAACCAGACTTGATATTAGTTATGTTGTTCAAACATTGAGCCAATTTTATGAAAATACCTAAAAGATCTTATATGGAGGTTGCGTATAGGGTAGTTAGATATCATAAAGCTTTAGTAGGACAAGGTATTTGGTTATAAGCTTAGACTGATATAGACTTAGTTTGTTGGTATAACTCAGATTGGACAGCCTTTCCCAATAAAGAACGTTAGCTACTCAATATGTAGTGCAATTTGGTGGATCTTTGATATCTTAGAAGTACATGAAATAGTACACAATGTCTAGAAGCTAATTTTGAGGCTGAGTATAGAATTATGACTTCAATTGTTGCAGAGCTTACTTAGCTTGAAGGGTTGTTTGAAGAATTGAATGTGTCTATTCATAAACCTATTACTTTGTTCAGTGATAGTAAGTCATCTATACAACTGGAATCCAATCCTATCTTTCATGAGAGAACTAAGCATATAGAGATTGATTGCCACTTTATCAGGGTCAGAATCAAGAGTGGTTTGATGCAGACATTGTACATTCCTACACAACATCAGGTAGCAGATACTTAGACTACGAGCTTATATCATGATCAACATTCTCATATGTTAAGCAAGCTAGGTGTTCTCAACATTTTGCATCCTTCAGCTTGAGAGGGAGTGTTGGAAAGATTAAACACATACTACATAGTTTGATAGTAAGCTATTAGCAAATTAGTTAGTCGATTAATTAATTACTATGATGCACAGATTTTACGGTAACAATGATTTGTTGTTACATTGAGTTAGTGGTGAGTGAGTTAGTTGTTTAAATGAGTTGTTAGCTAAGAGTGTAAGTGAGTTGATCTGGGAAACTTCTAGAAGATTCTAGAAGTTGTAGACAAGTCTATAAATAGATGCATAGCTGTTGTTATTTTGAAGTATTGAATTAAAAAATTATTTTTTTATTAGTTTATATGAAACTATTTTTTTCTAGTCAATTAAAATATATTATAATTCTTTCAAAAGCTTAAAACAATTAATTAACACCATTAGAAACTTTTATAACCACATCCTAACTTATATGGGATCTTTCATATTTCAAGAATCAAGCGGGTTTTATTTATCTATAATTTTTTCCATGCCTTTAAATATTTTAAATTATTAATGTGTGTGAATTAAAGTAATTCTTTATGTAATTTTTATCAAATGTAAAAAAAAATTAAAAAAACTATAACATTCTATCTTTGAATTTATAGTTAAAAATGAGAAATTTAATTTGTGAAATTTGAAGTGTGCCATATAAATTGAGATAGAGAGTGTAAATTAAAAGTTACAAAATGTTTAAGTTCATAAATTCAAAAAGTATCATATTTATTTGACAACACATAAATTGAAATAAAGAAAGTATAATCTAATCAAAAGTTGATTATTATGGAAGGTGACATACTTGAATTTAAGCTGTAAAGAAAGTAACAAGTCTGCAAAAATAAAAGCATAAGTTGGTAAGGCTTAATGTTCAATTTTTCTGGGAAGATACATCCATATATATGAATAGTATTGGGTTCTGAGTGATAAAAATAAATAGAAAATGAAGGAAAAGTGAATTGAACTTTTATTTTAAGAAAAGAATTGTTCTCTCACATAGATGGGAGAAAGGAACATTTTCATGCTTAAACATAGAAGCATTCTTTAATATGAATAGTGAGGTAATAAGAAGACAAGTCTTGCGCCGCCATCGATATCAAAGATCGTAATTTCTCGCGACTTCGAATTTGATTTCAAATTTGACAATCGATAGAGAGACTATCTTTTTGGATAAAATTCATTTGAAACTTGAGAATTTTTTTTCCATTTATGGATGTACACGAGTATGTGCGAACACATGTCACAACATACCTCGAAGGGACACAACCATTCGAGGCACTATTTGAAAGCGGGAAAGTGACCTATGGACGCAGGTGAGGTCCACAGATTAGACATGACGTTTTGGTTCGAGGAAAAAAGTGACCTAAGGACAAAAGTCCTCATCTGCGACCACAGATGGGGTCCGTAGATCGTCTCAATGTTTCAAAAAGTTGTAGTCCGTAGATCGTCTCAACGTTTCAAAAAGTTGTACCTTTTCATGAATCATTGTTTCTTTTCAGAAGCAACATTTTTTGGCTATAAATACCAAATTTTTCCTCAGGTATTGATATGAAATTTTGAAGTTAAGAAACTCTACTTCTTCCTAAAAACTCAAGTGCTATTTACGAATCGTTGAGTGTATTTGATGTTTAGCAAATTTAAGGTACCACTATTTATTGAAGTGAATTATTTTATCCCAGAAGGATATATTCTATTAATCTCGGTACTTGAGGATATAAATTTCTTAAGTGCATACCATAAATTCAATAGACTTGATTCATTCATTTCTTCATCTCTTTCTTAATATTTTTTCTATTTTTTAGAAAATAGTTTGAACTTTGTTTGATAGTTTATAAGTTCTTTGAACTTGTGTTTGACGTTCTTGTTGTTAATATACATTTTGTACATGGAAAATAACACATGGTAGACAACCTTAACTGTAAATCTTTACAATCTCTTTTGGGTGAATTTTTTGAGTCAGTTAATTACCTTTAATTCTACTCCTGTCAATCCAACTTAATTAATAACTTTAAGGGGTTGTTTGGTGTGAGATAAATAATTTTGAGATAAAATGAATAATTATTTATCCTGTTTTTGATTAGAGATATTGGTTAGTATGGGTATTATTTATCACATCATTTATACCATAGTGATAGAATAAGTTATCTCGTATACATGGTGTGGATAACTAATCCCAGATAATCTCAGAATAACTAATTTCGCTATTAAAATATCCCAAAATAACTCTTTCCATCTAAACAATGCCTAATATGATTAACCTCCCTACTGCTATGTGTATTACTATTAATAATAATCACAACATGATGTTACATTAAAGACATAACAAAACAAAACGGTTTGATATTTACACAATTTGACATGATATATATCATAACAGACAAAAGTCAAGAATTTTACTGTATACATACCACCTTTCACGAGTGCATAAATTAGGATTTGTCGGAATTGAGTGATTTTGATTCAGACCCTGTATCTGAATTTTAAAACTTTTTAAATAAATAAAAATAACAAACTTCGAAGACACTAATAAATCAAGTTGTGATAGAATTACCAATTCGAATTCATAATGTTCAAACTCTCAATATTTTTATAAATGCAATTACAGGGTATGGTGGCCTCTCCCTTTATATCCAAAAAGGAAAATAAACAAATAAAGGAGTAGGTTACCAAGACCATGACCCCGCAAAACTAGACGAGGAAAATTCATATTTTACGAAATGACAAAAATTCTAATAAAAGTAGATGAAGATACTAATTTACATGACTTTGATTCTGTTCTGTTTTCTAGTGCTTCATTTTAGCTAATCCATCCATCACTTGATTCAGTTCAAACTATTAATTCGTCCTTTTGACAGTATTGATGCGGTATTTTCACTTACATTTCAAATCTTTTTGAGTAGTACTCTCTCAGTCTTATTTTTTGCCGAGGTGTTACTACTTGTGGAGTCAAAAGATTTCTTCTTCGAATGTATAACATATATATATATATATATATAAATCTCTCATACCTTATGAAATATTTTGAATTATGAAATATATTGACTTCATTTCCTTTGTGTGAATTTGCAAATATGTAGAATTTATTTTACAATATTGACAAGTCTTATATCCATATTTATAATCAAAATTAAGTATTATATTTGACCCTTTTGTTAAATCAACAGAGAAACACACCACAAATTCACATAAATCAATAATACCTATAAAGTGGCAGAATATGCGGGAAGAAAGGTGTGTACCTTTGTCTGCCATTGTATCATATGAACAGGGATGAGTCTTACTCTCCATTACTTATGACGACTGGCAGCTTATGAGAATACATCTTATGTTAAAGTTTGGAGAGAGTACTTAGCCTCATATTTATAGGCTTAGCAACCTTAACTTAGTGCACCCCTCATTATGGGCTCACAGGTCTACTGCAGGCCTACACTATTGCCAGCCCACACCAAAAAGATGAAATGGATACAGGCTCATATGAATTCCACAGGAATACACGGCATGTGTCTTGTCCACATACTAATAACATTAGCTCGTTTTACTTTAACATAATAAAAAGTTAATGTTAAGTCCACATAAAATAAATAATTCTAACATTCTCCCACTTGGACAACATTAATTTTTAAAGAAAATTTTTGGAAAACTTATTTTTATGAAAATTACTCTCGGGTTGAATAGATAGTGGCCATAAATATAGTGGTGGAACGCCATATCTAACATAGTTCAGTCAAATAAAACATCATTGTCGAACTGCAGCAGTACTTGCATCAACCAACAACACAAAACTGATCCACAATTATAAACATTGAAGTTTTGCAGACATAAACCAAATGATGTGGTAGTGTAGTAAGAAATAGCCAACATGGACTCCAAATTGAGGCTATTTCATTGTTAGTCCTTCAAATGATTTTTCATATCAATATGCACCTTAAAATCAACATGCATATCATAAAAGATATATTCTATAAAATAACAATATGATCTTATCAATATGAGACATAGCCAACACGTAAGGCAAAAAGACATAATATAACAAAATAATATTAAAGAGTGAATGATGAACTTACTCTCACTGATCTTAAGATAGATGCAATGATCAATCTTATTTTCCACAAACTCCATAGTTGTGTTAACTTTTTCGAACTTCAAGTACCACTGTCGAGAAGCTTGCTTCAGGCCATAGATAGATTCTTCAACTTACACACAAGATGTTCACTGCCTTTACCAACAAAACCTTGGGGTTGTTTCATGTAAGCCTTTTCATTAAGATCACTATTCAAAAAAAGTTGTCTTTACATCCATCTGATGTAGCTCAAGATCAAAGGGTCTCATTAGTTGCCACATCTCAGCGTGTCTACCACAGTACTCACCCCCATGATCAGACCTCACTAACTAAATGACCTCTTCTAGTTGTTTCACTACTTTAGTTTTAAACACTTTGAACATTTTAAGATAATCTGATTTTTCTTTAATATGAAAAACATAACCATATCAAGGGAAGTCATCAATGAAAATGATAAAATTACTTAGTAGAATATGGATCACTTATGTCTGTGTGAATGATTTCCAACAAATCAGAACTACGAGCAACACCTTTTTTGGTTAACTTTACTCTAATACAATCAATACATATTCTTATGTCCCCCAAATCAAGAGGAGGTAAAATACTAGACTTAACCAATCTATCAACTCTATCTTTAGATATTGACCTAAACGCCTTTGCCATAACATGTCTAATGTTTTGTTTAAAATTGATCTTTTAAACCCTACAATTTTAGAATTAAAAGAATTGTATTCAAAATCAAAAGTCAACAAAATTTTAAACAAACCAACAGATAGGATTTCATGACCAACAACTCGGGATTTCAAAAGCAAATTAACTTTAAGAGAATTAAAACCATAACTAAATCTGTCTAAAACTAGAATAGAAATTAAATTTCTTCTAAAAGATGGTACATAAAGAGTGTTTTCAAGAAAAAACCTATAACCAGTTTCTAAGTATAAAACTATAGTTCCTATTAACTCTACTTCAACTTGGACATTTGTGGTGACTAATTCTTGACTCCAATTTCTTTGGATTTCTTTTGTTTTTGAACCCCCACAAGGAAATGGCAACATGAGTAGTAACTCCACTATCAAACCATCAAGAATTAATGGGGACATCTATAAAGTGTGACTCAAAACAAATAATAGATAAATGATTACCTTGTTTTGGCTCCTTCTTAAAGGTATGATTATTAGATCTTTCAAACTTCCTAGGTCCCTTGCAAGAGCTTGCTTTGGAATCAGGAGAAGCTAACATGGCAACTGATGTTGGGCGTATTTACATGCCTAAAGCGCTATAATTTACCCATATTTTAGCTAAGTTTTAAGGACAAAATATATAATTCCTTCACTTTTAGTTCATTTTCCTATAAGTGAGCTAACTAACGTGATTAGCATGTTTTCAGGTATTTATGATGAAGATTTCAGCACTTTTGTGGACCTTTCGGTAGCAAGGGAAACTTCACGTAAGAAGGAAGGCAGCTTTTGGAAGCTTGTGGACTGAATGTGATGCATGGAGAATCCGTCCCGGGTAAAATCAGTATTTCTTAATACTTAGGGGTGCAGCAGTAACCCAGTAGGACTAGGACAAGGATAAAAACCCTATTTCAGTAGGACTAGGACAAGGATGTTATAAAAACCCTATTTGCTGAATTTTTCAGCAAGCTTTTCATTCACTCTTTTCATTAAGCTTTTCATAATTCATTCGACTTTTTTAGGATTTATTCACGTTACTTTGTGACAGAGAAAACTCGGCTCTCTTGAGGAATGGCCAAGAAGAAAAATGTCATCTCCTTCTTGACGTTTAAGTCATCCCATCGCCAAGATTATTCTAGGTTGTGGTATGATGATTATATCTATTGTGATCTCCGTTATACTCATGAGTAGCTAAACTTCTCTGTTAGGGTTATGGAAGCCTTGTGATATACTATCTATTACTATGAGTTTGTGAATTCTTGATGCGTATGCTACTTATATCATTACTCTCTTCGTTTTAATTAAATTCTTGTGGTTGCAAACATATAGAATACGCCATTATAGCATTAACTTGTTCAAGAGAAAAGTTACATGTTTGGAAAAGAGAGTGTGACAAGGAAATAGGGCTACCAACCCCTATTTACACGTTAGTGCCGTAACTGGATTAACCTATTGGAGAGTTTGTACCGTTAGTTATACACTTTAAGCTCGAGAGAGTTAAAGTGAAATAATCCTTGATGGTTGAGAAACACTAGGATTTACCATTAGAATACGAACCTCTATAAGTGCATGCATGTCTGAATTCCGCATAACTCATAGTTAATAGATACGTAGAACTCATAAGGTGGACATAACCCTAACTTATTATTCTCTGTGATTAAATCTAACTAAACCCAGCATTCATTTGTTACTTTGTTAACCTTATTGCACGCCTAAATTAAATCCCCCCTTTCCGTAGAATTTTCGACCAACAGTCTACTAATAGTCGCATACTTAGTGACCAAGTATTCCCTGTGGGATTCGACACCCAACCCAGTTGGATTCTATATTTGACTGCGAACGCTTACACTCTTATGAGAGCTGTAGTTTGGGCGTTATCAAATTTTGGCGCCGTTGCTGGGGAATACGGTTGTCAACTAAGTTTGTGATAGTTAATAGACCCTTTGGTAAAAAATTCTCAGATTTTACTTTTAGTTGTTTTTATTATTTTATTCAGGATCTGTTCAGTGCATGCCAAATACTCGAAGTTTTGGTCAACCATTATTACCTATAAATCCTGAACCTCAACTTATTGGCAGAATGGATGCACAACGAGACATTGATAGAAGGGATGCCCAACAGGAGCAGGCTAGATTAGCTGCATTGTCCGCTGCTCAAGTGCATCAACAGAATATTGATAACCAAGGGCGAGCAACAAATCCTGAGGATGAGGACCTGGGTGATGATGAGTTACTAAACCCGAGGCATGCTAATGAGGTAGCGGAACCTGTGAACAGAAGAGATCGTCAAGCTAGATTGAGACCTGAACGCCAAGCTATGCAGATTTCTTTTGACGATGATGATGACGATTTGGACGGGGCTGGTGCCACAGGGGCTATTATACCTCTGCCCTTGGCACCCGGAGCCAAGTTCAATACTACTAGCACCATGATTTAGCTATTGCAACTCAAAGGGTTGTTTGGTGGACTTGCAGGAGACGATCCGAATATGCATCTGATTAATTTTATCTCAACATGCAAGGCTTTTGACAATCCTTGGACAAAATGCGATCCGGCTGCGCTTATTTCCATTGTCTCTATCTGGAGAGGCAACTCTATGGTTAAACAGGTTAACTCCTGACTCTATCACTAATTGGAGGCAACTGAAAGACGCTTTCCTAGAAACATTCTATCCGCCATCCAAGAGAGCCCAATTAAGAGATGAGATAAGCAATTTTTGACAACTTCAACTGAAGCTCTCCACGAAACATGGGAGAGGTTCAAGAAGAAGCTTATGAGGTGCCCAAATCATCATATGACCAATGTCCACTTGATGGAGATATTATACAGAGCTTTGAATTCGGTGACCAAGCCAGTGGTTGATAATGCTGCAGGTGGTTCATTCATGGACCTTACTTTTAATGAGGCAAGTGGTATGCTAGATCGTATGACAAAGCACAGTAGAGCTTGGCATACTAGGGATTCTGAGGTAGCAAGCTCTACTATATCTATCGGCATGACTACAGAACAAAGGCGAAGAGAGGAGGAACGCGATCAAGATATGGCGCACATGAAAATACAGATGGATCTTCTTACCAAATTCTTATTATTAGGGAAGACCGAAAAAGTCAAAGCAGTTGCGTTAAAAGGAAGAGATGAGTTCGATTCCGAGGATGAAGCTAACTACTTGAATAATCAGGGGGGTTTTAGAGGCAATGCCCAAGGAAACCAAGGTCGGAACTATTCTGATAAATCTGGCAACAAGGACCGTGATCAAGGGAGTTGGAAGAATAAAACTGACAGGAGCGGTTTGTATGTTCCTCCTGGAAATCGTGAGGCCGCGGCATCTGGTTCAGGGAAGATGTCAATGGAAGATATAATGGCGAAGCTGTTGAAAGGAGTGGAGGCAACCAATACGGGAGTGAATGAGGTAAAGAACGACTTGTCTTCAATAAATCAATTGGTTGACTCGCATTCTACTGCAATAAAATAGCTGGAACAACAATTGAGTCAACTTTCAGCGGCATTCAATCAAAGAAAGGCTGGCACTTTACCTAGTTTAGACTGTGCAAAATCCAAGGAACGATGGATCATGTATGGTTATTACTACCAGGAGTAGTAAGGTGTTGGAGAATCCATCCAAGGGCAAGCAGGTGGTTGATGATATAGAAAATAATGTTGTTGATGCAGAATGTAAAGACGCCGAAGAAGCTGAAGAGAGTGTTCCTAACGTCACCCCTAGACGTCTACAGCCTGAAAAGAATGATAATCAGAAGAAATATAAGAAGAAAGTGGTGGAGAAAACTATTCCCCTTCCACCACCACCTTTTCCACAGACTAAAGAAGAAAGCTGATGACACCAAGTTCAGTAAATTCATGACTATGTTGAAGCAGCTGACTATTAATGTTCCTTTGGTGGAGGCACTGGAACAGATGCCTCGGTACGCTAAATTCATGAAGGACCTTTTGACAAAGAAACGGGCAGTAAGCTATGAGCTGGAAGATAATGTTCATCATTACAGTGCAATTACCATGAGGTCTTTAGTACAGAAGAAGGCAGATCCGGGTGCTTTCACTATTCCTTGAACGGTTGGATCTTTGGATTTTGCTAAGGTATTGTGCAATCTGGGAGCGAGCATCAATTTGATGCCGCTATCTATTTACAGAGAGTTGGGGTTGGGCGATCCTACACCAACCAATATGTGGCTCGTGATGGTGATGATAGGCGAATTTACACGCCTAAAGTACTATATTTTACCCATATTTTAGCTAAGTTTTGAGGACAAAATATATAATTCATGCACTTTTAGTCCTTTTTCCTGTAATTGAGCTAACAAATGTGATTAGCAAGTTTTCAGGTATAAATGATGCAGATTTCAGCATTTTGTGGATAACTTGATGCCAAAGGAAACTTCACGAAAGAAGGAATGGAAATCTTGGATGCCAAGGACCAAAAGTGACGCATGGAAAATCTGTCCCGGGCAAAAACAACAATTCTAAAGACTTTGGGGACTAGCAGTAACTTATTAGGATTAGGATAATGATGCAGTAATTTATTAGGATTAGGATAAGTACGCAGTAGCCTAGTAGGAATAGGATATGGGTGTTATAAATACCCTATTTTGCTGGAGATTTTTATTATTCCCATCCATCCACCATCCATCCATCCATCAAAACAATTCTCCACCACCCTCATCCCTATTCCATCCTTCCCCTTTCTTTATTAATTCATTGTTGACATTATTTTTCATCTATTCGACTTTTAATTTTACAACAAGAGAATCACTATTTTGCAAGGAATTCACTCCTAAAGCCATACCACACCATACTACACGTGATATCTTTATTGTGGTATAATAATAATGTCTATTGTGAGTTCCATCGCACTCATGAGTAGCTAAGCTTCTCTGTTGGGGTTATGGAAGCCGTATGAGATACTATCTATTGCTATGAGTTTGTGACTTCGTGACACGTATGCTACTTATATCATTATTCTCTTCATCTTAATACAAATTCTTGTGGCTGCAGACGCATAAAATACGCCAGTATAGCATTAACTTGTTCGAAAAAAAAGTTATATGTCTGGAAAAGAGATAATGTCAAGGTAATAGGGCACCAACCCCTATTAAAAAGTTAGTGCCATAACTGGATTAACCTCGAAGAATTTGTACCTCTAGACACGCTTTAAGCTCAAAAGAGTTAAAGTGAAATAGTCCTTGTTAAGGTCGAAAGACGCTTGGATTTACCATAGAATACAATTCTCTATAAGCACATGCATGTCTGAATTCCGCACAACTCATAGCCAATAGAGACGTACAACTCATAAGGTGGACATAACCCCAACTTCTCAATTCTCATTGATTAACATCTTACTAAACACTCTTTCTTTTTACTTTGCTATTTTATGTTTTACTCTACTATTTTTTTTACATCAATTGAACGTTACAATCCCCCCTCTTTTACGAGACTTGCACCATAAGTCTAGTAATCTTTGCTTACTTAGTGACCGGCTATTCCCTGTGGGATCGATACCCAACCCAGTTGGGTTATATATTTGACAACGACCGCTTTACACTCCTACGAGAGCTGTAGATTGAGCGTTATCAAAAATTGGCGCCGTTGCCGGGGAATACGGTTGTCTACTAAGTTTGTGATAATTGCTAGACCCTTTGGTCAAAGATTCTCGTACTTTTACTTTTAGTTTTTGTTTTTGTTTTCTGCAGTTTTTTTATTCAGTGCATGCCCCATACTCGAAGTTCTGGTCAACCGTTATTACCTATCAATCATGAACCATAACGTATTGGCAGAATGGAGGCACAACACGAAATTAAAAGGATGACTGCTCAACAGGAACAGGCGAGACTAGCTGCTCTAGCCGCTGCTCAAGTGCATCAACAGAATATTGATAATCCTGGGCGAGCAATAAATCCTGACGACGAGGACCTAGGTGATGACGAGTTACTAAACCCTAGGCATGCTGCTGAGATCGCAACACCTGCTAACAGAAGAGATCGTCAAGCTAGGTTTAGGCATGAATGCCGACCTTTACAACCAGCCTTCGACGATGATGATGATGATCTTGATGGAGCCGGATCCACAGGAGCCATTATTCCTCCACCATTGGCACCCGAAACCAAGTTCAACATCACAAGCACCATGATTTAGTTATTGCAACTCAAGGGATTATTTGGAGGACTAGCAGGCGATGATCCAAATATGCATCTCATCAACTTTATTTCTACATGCAAGTCGTTTGACAATCCTGGCGTTGGTCAGAATGCAATTCGATTACGCCTATTTCCATTGTCTCTGTCTAGGGAGGCAACTCTATGGTTGAATGGGCTGACTCCTAATTCTATTACAAATTGGACGCAATTGAGAGACGCTTTCCTAGAAAGATTCTTTCTGCCATCCAAAAGAGCACAATTAAGAGATGAAATAGCAACTTTTGGCAGCTTCCAACCGAAGCTCTTCATGAAACATGGGAGAGGTTCAAGACGAAGCTTATGAGGTGCCCAAACCATCACATGACCAATGTCCATCTAATGGAGATACTATACAGAGCCTTGAATTCAATAACTAAACCAGTGGTGGATAATGTAGCTGGAGGATCATTTATGGACCTCACCTTTGGGCAGGCAAGCAATATGCTAGATCGGATGACAAAGCAAAGTAGAGCTTAGCATACCAGGGATTCTGAGGAAGCAAGCCCTACTATATCTATTGGCATGACTGCTGAACAAAGGAGAAGAGAAGAAGAACGTGATCAAGATATGACACACTTGAAAACACAAGTGGATCTTCTTACAAAACATCTATTATCAGGGAAGACCGAAAAAGTCAAAGCTGTTGCATCAAAAGGAAGAGATGAATTTGATTCGGAAGAAGAGGCCAGCTACTTAAACAATCAGGGGGTTTCCGAGGTAATACCCAAGGAAATCAAAGTCGGAACTACTATGATAAATCTAGAAACAAGGACCAAGGTAGTTGGAAGAACAAGAATGAAAAGAGTGGTTTATACGTTCCCGCAGGAAGACGTGACACCACCACATCTGGTTCCGGAAGCATGGAAGATATTATGGCTAAACTATTGAAAGGAGTGGAAGCAACCAGCGCGGGAGTAACGGAGGTAATAAATGATTTGTCCTCAATGAAGCAATTGGTTGACTCACATTCCACTTCAATCAAGCAAATAGAGCAGCAATTGAGCCAACTTTTAGTAGCACTCAATCAAAGAAAGGCTGGCACTTTACCTAGCGACACTGTGCAAAATCCAAGGAATGATGGATCATGTATGGCTATTACTACCCGAAGTGGTAAGGTGCTGGAAGCTTCATCCAAAGGCAAGTAAGTGGCCGAAAATAAAAAAGATGAAGATGCCATAGAAGCTGACCAAGACGTCCATGACGTCACCCCTAGTAGTTTGCAGCCTGAAAAGACCGAAATTCGGAAGCAAGAGGAGAAGAAAGCCGTGGAGAAAACAATTCCTTATCCACCACCACCTTTTCCTCAAAGATTGAAGAAGAAGGTGGATGATACAAGGTTTAGTAAATTCATGACGATGTTAAAGCAGCTGACCATTAATGTTCCGTTGGTAGAGGCACTAGAGCAAATGCCTGGGTACGCAAAATTCATGAAGGACCTTTTAACAAACAAGCGGGCAGTAAGATATCAGCCGGCAGATAATATTCATCATTGCAGTGCAATTGCCATAAGGTCCTTAGTACATAAAAAGGCAGACCTTGGTGCTTTCACTATTCCATGCACGGTTGGATCTATGAATTTTGCAAAAGCATTGTGCGATTTGGGAGCAAACATCAATTTGATGCCACTATCCGTCTACAAAAAGTTTGGGTTAGGCGACCCTACACCAACCAATATGCAGCTCGTGATGGCAGATAGGTCGATAAAACTACCTGTTAGTATCTTAAATGATGTGTTGGTGAAGGTTTCCACCTTCATCTTTCCTGCAGACTTTGTTATTTTGGATTGCGAGGTGGACTCTGAAGTTCCCATAATCTTGGGACGCCCTTTCCTTGCAACAGGAAGTGTGCTTATTGACATGAGAGCTAATGAGCTTTTATTTCGGTTGAATGACGAAGTGATCCGTTTTGATATATGCAAATCAATGAAGCAGCCCAGCGATATGAATGTGTTCTCTGTAGCTGATGTTCATTATGAGGATAAGAAAGCATTATCTGTAGCGAAATAGCTTACTGTTGAGCCATTGTCTACTGTGCTACTGAATGTTGAGCATAAGGATGACGAAGATTATGAAGAAACTACATGTGCTCTAACAGAAATAGGGTCCTATTCTCATACTCCTAAACAGCCGGACCTTGATCTTAAGAATCAACCGTCACCAACAGCGAAGACTTCCATTGAAGAGCGACCAATGCTAGAATTGAAAGAGCTCCCCGATTATCTAAGGTATGTGTTCTTGGAAAGTGGAAATATAATTCCGGTAAGTATGGTGGATGATTTAAGTGAACAACACGTTGAGGCTCTCATCTCTGCTCTAAAGAGGTACAAGAGAGCTATGGGTTGGTCTATTGATGATATAATTGGTATCCCTCCTGGGATATGTATGCACAAGGGTCATCTCAAAGAAGATTGCATGCCTACAAGTAAGCCTCATTGTCGTCTGAATCCATTCAAAAAACAATCCACCATCTATCTCGATGAAGTCTAAGTAATCGAGATAGCTATGTCGTGCCGCTACAATAAATCAAGCGCTTGGTGGGAGGCAACCCATCGTTTTTTATTTTTTTTCTCTTTCTTTCTTTCATTCTACTAATTGTTTGCTTTTGATAAATAAAAATCCAAAAGGAAGACTCGTGCCACGACCAAAACTAAGGCGCTTGATGGGAGGCAACCCATCGTTCTAATCATTTTTGTTGTCTTTGCGCAAGTGTAGGTACAAGAGGTGTCAAAGAGGGGATTGGTTTCAAATTTTGAGGTGGAAGTATTGCATGTTAAAGGTGGTAAGTTAGGAATGAAGAAGCAAAAGGCTATGGATTGGGCATTGCTTATGAAAATATAGGCAACGAACAAGGCTAGGCCTATGTAAAACTAGGCCACGAACAAGGCAAGGCATATACTATGGCCTAAGCTCTCGGAATCTAGTGTGCCATAGCATAGGATCCGCCCATGCCCAAGTATGCCATAGCATAGGCGCCGCTTATGCCAATGCCTTTTGTCTCTAAATCTCATATGCCATGCAAAAGGCACCGCCTATGCCTAAGAATGCCATGGCATAGGCGTCGCCTATGCTCAACAATGCTATGCAAAAGGCGCCGCCTATGCGTACCATAGGCAAAGCAAAAGGCGCCGCCTATGGTCACTTCTTGTCGCCAAATCCGATTTTAAATGGGTCAAAAACTGACCCAAGCCTTTCCTATAAATAAGAGACTTAGTCTTAGACAAAAAACACATTGGAAACCTAGCATAAGCGCCGCCTATAGCCTCTAAATCCTCTCCAAAATTTTCCTTTTGCTCTTTTACTTCACAAGAACATCATCCAAAGGCATCAATCAAGTAAGTACTTCTTTGTTCTTCATTTATATTCCAAAAGTACTACACTACTACGCCTATTATGAATTGTTAAATCTTGAAATAGTAGAAGTGACTTGAATGTGGTTGATGTGTTGTGATACAACTAAGTGAGTGAAAGAATACGTAAGAATGATCTTAACATGTTTCCAACTTGAATTTGATTTTGATGCACTGTCATACTTTTGCGGAATTGACATGGTCACCAAAATTGCACAATCTTGTTAATAGAAAGCTTACATGTTGGAATAACTTGTTCATCAAGATGAGAATTATGGTTGACTACCAACATAGGAGGTTGTGATTATTTCTAGATGCTATACCTTGATTCAATCCCTATGTAGTAGTCTTGATATATCAAACATGAAAGTATTGCTAAGAATACAAGAAGTATGACTGCACTGATTTTATTGTTGGAATATAGCACCTAAAATGTATGCCGATGAAGTCTGAGTAATTGACCACTTTCACTTCACTAGTCTGTACCAACAAACTAAGTGTGGGGTGGTGCCACTACTGCTTGTTTATAGATTGTATCCATCGAGATAACGCTAACATGAACATTGTTTTAGTCTCAGGTACAATGGCACCCAAAGCAAGACAAGGCAAAGATAAGGCAACCACTTCCCAAAAAGGCAAGAAAAGAGGACGCAAAGAGCAAGGAGAGTCCTCCTCGATGCAAGTACCACGCCGCATGTTCGGAATTAAATGGGTTTTAGAGGAGGAAGCAAAGGAATGGTATAGGAGCAACAAAGACAAGAAATATGTTCATGTGGACCTAATACACAAAGAAAGCCTAGCAAAGAAAGAACCACGCATGTTGGCCAAGATAATGGCGTTACATCTTGATTTCATCTTCTGAGATATGGGAGAGTGCAATCTCGATTTAACACAAGAATTCTATGCCAACTGGTCACCGAAAACCACAGGGAATGAAGTCAAGATTCGGGGCCAAGTTCTACAACTAAATGAGGATTTCTTCAACTCCTTTCTAGGTTTGCCTTCAGTTGATCCATCACCACTCAAGGAGCTGTACAATAGACCTCCATACAGGGCCATTCGACACACACTTTGTGGAACAATATCTATGGCACGATGGAGTAGACACAAGGACACTGGTCGGCACAACACCTTCCCATATGCTCCTTTGAATAGGGAAGCAAGGATATGGTTGCGCATAGTCAACTCTTGCCTAATTTCAGGGATGTAGTACATGAAGATAACACGAGATAGAGTGTGCTTGGTGTACGCATTGATGACGAATGTCCTTATCAATGTTGGGCCAATTATTCGATCTACAATGCGGAAAGCTAGGCTACACAAGAGGTCCCACTTCAGTTTTTGCAATCTGTTGACCGCAATATTGAGGAAGGAAGATATCGAAGAGGAATCGGCTGATCATAAACTCCCACACAACGCAAAGAAAGTTGACCTCACAAAGGTTAAGGATGCTGAAACTACGCATAACGTCAACCTTACCACTTCAGAAAGGCATGCTCGAGATGAGAGTTTCTTTCGCCATCTTTATGGCATGACTCGGTTTACAATAATGAGCGATGGCCGTGTTCCAACTGCTGCAGAGCTCCAACAACTGGATTATGACTACCCAATGAATGAGCACGCGGAGGCGATGTGTGGAGTAGGTACATATTTTGAGGAACCTCTTGATGACAATGTGCCGACTGATGATAATCGACGAATGCCAGACTCCGATGTGGAAGAGAATTCTGATGACGACAACTCCAATGATGATTCCGACGAAGGGGGTATGACCCCAGACATAGAGAAGGAGTCCGACTAACCAGGTTCTTCTTATTTATTTTCCACTGAAGGCAGTTTGTCCCGCCTAAGTGTGGGGTGCTGGTGTTTGCATGCTATACTTCCTTATCTACATTTGCTTATTTATGTGTGTTTTGCTTATTTATGTTTGTTTGTTTTAATTTTTTTTAGAAAATTTTTTTTCTTACAAACTTTGCATGAAAATTTTCTGATAGGCAGCATGGTATTATAACAAGAGTCTGTGATAAAATCATTACTGTTGAGATATTTAGGCTCTAATTGTGACTCACTATATGATATTGTATGGTTCAATTCCTTCATCTGTTGGGTCAAGAGTCTATACTACTCCCAATAAAGTCGACCATGTGCCTTGTGTGTGTGAGGCAATAGTATATTTTGTGTTTGTGGCTGATGCTAGAACTTGCCTGGTATGTATGTAAAGCGAAATAAAGAGTGTGAGTTTAGGAGATGATTTAGGCATTTCTTTGGCAACCTGTGATTGTTTACCTTCGTTTTATCTACCCATGGACATCATCCTAGATAACCCCCGTTGAGCCTTTAGCCTATTTTCTTTGACAGCCTCATATGTAAGCCTAATCCATTTTTTTCAAGACCATAATTTGATCCAAATTCCTAAGTGCTTTAAATTGTAAAGTCATGTGACAAAATAAGAGGAAATTGGATGAGTGTGATGCCTTAGAATTTATTGGTGCTTGAATTCGTTATGAAAAAAATTGCTATCATAGAGGTTTGTTATGAAAAGAAAAATGATGAAAACTAAAAAGTTAATTCTGTTCAAAATTGAATAACAAAAGAGGTGAGAAGGGATGGTAGATAAAAGGAAAGTAGAGAAGTTGTTTAAAAGAAAGTGATAATGGCATAATGTGATGTATTAAAGCGCTTAGGAACCTAGTCACTATTTCTGGCCAAAATAGTCCTACCCGTCCCTTAGCCTACATTACAACCTGTAAAAGACCTATTTGATCCTAAGCTTAGCATTCTGATATTTAGTGGAGCATTACACTAAGGGCAAGCCTATGGTCATCAGTTGCAACATATGAATTCTTTGTGAGAGTGAGAGCAAGGATAATCTTATACCCATGTTTGAAATATATACAATACTTGTGAGTGATTATGGGTGATATATGGTGAGACACACATGGTTGATGAGTCTTGGGTAGTTGTGTATGATTCTTTGTACCGCAACTTGTGGAAACGAATTAATCACCATCACGATTCTATGTTAGAGGTTAAAATTGTTTCTAGTAATGATCAGAAAACTACTCTTTCTTAATGATTGCTATGCTTGTCTTGATGAATATTTTGTGTTGTTACTGTGAAATCCCAAGTAGATGTTTAGATGGACATGATAGTTTGTTCGACGACGAACAAAGCTTTAAGTGTGGCGTGTTGATGATAGGCGAATTTACACGCCTAAAGTACTATATTTTACCCATATTTTAGCTAAGTTTTGAGGACAAAATATATAATTCATGCACTTTTAGTCCCTTTACCTGTAATTGAGCTAACAAACGTGATTAACAAGTTTTCAGGTATAAATGATGCAGATTTTAGCATTTTATGGATAACTTGATGCCAAAGGAAGCTTCACGAAAGAAGGAATGGAAATCTTGGACGCCAAGGACCAAAAGTGACGCATGGAAAATCTGTCCCGGGCAAAAACAACAATTCTAAAGACTTTGGGGACTAGCAGTAACTTATTAGGATTAGGATAATGATGCAGTAATTTATTAGGATTAGGATAAGAACGCAGTAGCCTAGTAGGAATAGGATATGGGTGTTATAAATACCCTATTTTGCTGGAGATTTTTATTATTCCCATCCATCCACCATCCATCCATCCATCAAAACAATTATCCACCACCCTCATCCCTATTCCATCCTTCCCCTTTCTTTATTAATTCATTGTTGACATTATTTTTCATCTATTCGACTTTTAATTTTACAACAAGAGAATCGCTATTTTTCAAGGAATTCACGCCTAAAGCCATACCACACCATACTACACGTGATATCTTTATTGTGGTATAATAATAATGTCTATTGTGAGTTCCATCACACTCATGAGTAGCTAAACTTCTCTGTTGGGGTTATGGAAGCCGTATGAGATACTATCTATTGCTATGAGTTTGTGACTTCGTGACACGTATGCTGCTTATATCATCATTCTCTTCATCTTAATACAAATTCTTGTGGCTGCAGACGCATAGAATACGCCAGTATAGCATTAACTTGTTCGAAAGAAAAGTTATATGTCTGGAAAAGAGATAATGTCAAGGTAATAGGGCACCAACCCCTATTAAAAAGTTAGTGTCGTAACTGGATTAACCTCTTGGAGAATTTGTACCTCTAGACACGCTTTAAGCTCGAAAGAGTTAAAGTGAAATAGTCCTTGTTAAGGTCGAAAGATGCTTGGATTTACCATAGAATACAATTCTCTATAAGCACATGCATGTCTGAATTCCGCACAACTCATAGCCAATAGAGACGTATAACTCATAAGGTGGACATAACCCCAACTTCTCAATTCTCATTGATTAACATCTTACTAAACACTCTTTCTTTTTACTTTGCTATTTTCTGTTTTACTCTACTATTTTGTTCACATTAATTGCATGTTACAATCTCCCCTCTTTTACGAGACTTGCACCACAAGTCTAGTAATCTTTGCTTACTTAGTGACTAGCTATTCCATGTGGGATCGATACCCAACCCAGTTGGGTTATATATTTGACAACGACCGCTTTACACTCCTACGAGAGTTGTAGATTGAGCGTTATCAGATGGCATATAGGTCGGTAAAATGACCTGTTGGTATCTTATATGATGTACTGGTGAAGGTTTCTACCTTTATTTTTCCTGCAGACTTTGTGATTTTAGACTGCGAGGTGGATTATAAAGTTTCCATAATCTTGGGTCGTCCTTTCCTTACAACAAGAAGTGTGCTTATTGATTTACGAACCAATGAGCTTTTATTTTGGATGAATGACGAAGTGGTTTGTTTTGATGTATGCAAATCGATGAAGCAGCCTAAAGATATGAATGTGTTTTCTGTAGTTGATGTTTATCGGGAGGATGAGAAAGAATTATCTGTAGAGAAGCATCTTATTGTTGATCCATTAGCGGCTGTGCTTATGAATGTTGAGCGTGAGGATGTTGAAGATTATGAAGAAACTATTTGTGCTCTAACAGGAATAGGGTCGTATTCTCATGCTCCTAAGAAGGTGGACCTTGATCTTAAGAATCGACTTTCACCAACAGCGAAGACTTCCATTGAAGAGTCACCAGTGCTAGAATTGAAAAATCTCCCCAGTCACCAAAAGTATGCATTTTTGGGAAGTGGTGATACACTTCCATTTATTGTTGCGGATGATTAAGGTGAACAACAAGTAGAGGCTCTCATCTCTGCTCTGAAGAGGTACAAGAGAGCCATTGGTTGGTCTATTGATGATATAATTGGTATCCCTCCTAGGATATGTACGCACAAGATTCATCTCGAAGAAGATTGTATGCCCACAATTAAGCATCAGCATCGTCTAAATCCATTCAGAAAATGATGCACCATATATCTCGATGAAGTCTAAGTAATCGAGATAACTATGTCGTGCCGCGACAATAAATCAAGCGCTAGATGGGAGGCAACCCATCGTCTTTAATTGTTTTGTTTTACTAGGAGTTTGTTTTTGTAGTTGAGCCACGACCAAAACTAAGGCGCTTGGTAGGAGGCAACCCATATTTCTAATCATTTTTATTGTTTTTGAGTAAGTGTAGGTGCAAGACGTATAAAGGAGGAGATTGGTCTCAAATTTTGATTTGGAAGGGTGCCATGTTAAAGGTTGTAAGTTAGGAATGAAGGAGTAAAGGCAATAGACAAGGCCATGCCTATGCAAATCTAGGCAACGAACAAGGAAAGGCTTATGTAAATCTAGGCAACGGACAAGGCAAGGCCTATGCTATGGCCTAAGCTCTCTGAATCTACAATGTCATAGCATAGGCGCCGCCTATACCCAACAATGCCATAGCATAGGTGCCGCCTATGCCAATGCCTTTGATCTCTGAATCTACAAAGCCATAGCATAGGCGCCGCCTATTCCCAACAATGCCATAGAATTGGCGCCGCCTATGCTCAACTAGGCAAAGCATTAGGCGCCGCCTATGCCAAGCATAGGAAAAGCATCAGACGCCGCCTATGCTCACTTTTTGGTCTCCTTACCCGATTCTACATGGGTCAAATCTGATCCATAGCTTGTTCTATAAATACATCTTAAACATTAGCACAAAACACACTTATTTGCTCAACCTAGGCGCCGCCTTTACTCTCCAAATCTCTCAAAACTTTTCTTTTTGCTCGTTTAACCTTGCAAGATCATATTCCAACTCCATCACCAAGTAAGTTCTGCTTTTATATTCCGTACGTTGCTATAATACTATGCTTATAATGATTTGTTAGATCTTAAGGAGGTGTTGGTGATTTGAATGTTGTTGGTTTGTTATGATACACCTAGTTAAGTGAAAGAATACGTGTGGGTGTTCTTGACTTTGTTCCAACTTGTATTTGATTTTGATACACTGTCATACTTTTGCAGAATCGACATGATAAAGTTAATTGCATAATCTTAAAAATTGAAAGCTTGAATGTTTGAATGACTCGTTCATCGAGATAAAGATCATGATTGAATACAAGCATATAATGTTGTGATTATTTCTATGCCATAACTTGATATGATCTCTACGTAGTAGTCTTGTTCAAAAAGTGTATCAATTCAAAAGTATAGTCAAGATTACATGAAATAGAGATGGAAAGGATAGTTAAGATTACATGAAAGTATGACTATGCTTAACATGTTGTTGGAACATCTCACCTATATGTATGTCGATGAAGTCCGAGTAATAGACCTCACTCACTTAATTAGTTTGTACCAACAAATTAAGTGTGGGGTGGTGCCACTATTGTTTGTTTGTCGATTGAATCTTCCGAGATGAAGCTAACATGACTCTATTAGGATCTCAGGTAGAATGGCCTCAAAAAGGACGACAAGGAAAACAAAAAGTGTCCACCTCATAGAAAGGGCAGAAAAGGGAAAGAAAAGAGCAAGTTGAATCCTCCTCGCTGCAAATACCTAAACGCACTTTTGGATCAAGTGGGGTACATTTTGAGGAAACTCTGAGGATGACGACTCTGATGATGATTCCGACGCAGGGGGTATGACCCCAGACATAGCAGAGGAGTCCGACTAAACAGGTTTTCCTTATTTATTTTCCACTGAGGGCAGTGTGTCCTGTCTAAGTGTGGGGTGCTGGTATTTGTATGCTGTACTTCTTTGACTACATTTATTTATGTTTGTTTGTTTTAATTAGTCGTAATTAGTTAGTAGTAGTTAAATTTTTGAATTTTTTTTGTGATTTTGCATGAAGTACATGAAATTGTTCTGATAGATGGCATGGTATTATGGCAAGAGTTTCTGCTAAAATCATTACTATTGAGACATTTAGGCTCTAAGTATGACTCACTATGTGATAAGTGTGTGGTTTAATTCATTCATTTGTTGGGTCAAAAGTCTATACTACTCCCAATAAAGTTGACCATGTGCCTTGTGTGTGTGAGGTTATAGCATAATCTGTGTTGTGACTGCTGCTAGAACTTGCCTGGTGTGTGTGTAAAGCAAAATAAAGAGTGTGAGTTTAGGAGATGATTTAGGCATTTCTTTGGCAGCCTGTAATTTTTTACCTTCTTTTTACCTACCTTTGCACATTATCCTAGTTAACCCCCTTTGAGACTTTAGCTATTTTCCTTGACAGCCTTATATGTAGCCTAATCCATTTTTTTCAAGACCATAATTTGATCCAAATTCCTAAGCGCTTTAAATTGTAAAGTCATGTGACAAAATAAGAGGAAATTAGGTGAGAATGATGCCTTAGAGTGTATTGGTACGTGAATTTGTTATGAAAAAGAGTGGCTATTATAGAGGTGTGTTATAAAAAAAAAAGAAGAAAAAAATGAAAAGAAAAATAAAAAGTTAATTCTGTTTAAAATTGAATAACAAAATAGGTAAAAAGGGGTGGTAGATAAAAGGAAAGTAGAGAGGTTGTTTAAAAGAGAGTGTTAATGGCATAATGTGATGTATTAAAGCGCTTAGGGAACATAGTCACTATTTCTGGCCAAAATAGTCCTACCTGTCCCTTAGCCTACATTACAACCTGTAAAAGACCTATTTGATCCTAAGCTTAGCATTCTGATATTAGTAGAGCATTACACTAAGGGCAAGCCTATGGTCATCAGTTGCAACATATGAATTCTTTGTGAGAGTGAGAGCAAGGAGAATATTGTACCCATGTTTCGAAAAAGGCAAAACTTGTGAGTGATTAGGGGTAATATCTTGTGTGAGACACACATGGTTGACGAGTTTTGGGTAGTTGTGTATGATTCTTTATGCCTTAACTTGTGGATACGAATTAGCCATTATCACGAGTCTAGGTTGAAGGTGGAATTGTTTCTAGTAGTGATCAATAAAACTACTCTTTGTTAATGATTGTCGTGCATGTCTTATTGAACATTTTTGTGTTGTTACTGTGAAATCCTAAGTAGATGTTTGCATGGACGTAATATTTTGTTCGAGGACGAACAAAGCTTTAAGTGTGGGGTGTTGATGTTGGGCGTATTTACACGCCTAAAGGGCTATAATTTACCCATATTTTATCTAAGTTTTAAGGACAAAATATATAATTCCTGCACTTTTAGTCCATTTTCCTATAAGTGAGCTAACCAATGTGATTAGCATGTTTTCAGGTATTTGTGATGAAGATTTCAGCACTTTTGTGGACCTTTCGGTAGCAAGGGAAACTTCACGTAAGAAGGAAGGCAGCTTTTGGAAGCTTGTGGACTGAATGTGATGCATGGAGAATCCGTCCCGGGAAAAATTAGTATTTCTTAATACTTAGGGGTGAAGCAGTAACCCAGTAGGACTAGGACAAGTATAAAAACCCTATTTCAGTAGGACTAGGACAAGGATGTTATAAAAATCCTATTTGCTGTATTTTTCAGCAAGCTTTTCATTCACGCTTTTCATTAAGCTTTTCATAATTCATTCGACTTTCTTAGGATTTATTCACGTTACTTTGTGACAGAGAAAACTCGGCTTTCTTGAGGAACGGCCAAGAAGAAAAACGTCATCTCCTTCTTGACGTTTAAGTCATCCCATCGCCAAGATTATTCTAGGTTGTGGTATGATGATTATATCTATTGTGATCTCCGTTATACTCATGAGTAGCTAAACTTCTCTGTTAGGGTTATGGAAGCCTTGTGATATACTATCTATTACTATGAGTTTGTGAATTCGTGATGCGTATGCTACTTATATCATTACTCTTTTCGTTTTAATTAAATTCTTGTGGTTGCAAACATATATAATACGCCATTATAGCATTAACTTGTTCGAGAGAAAAGTTACATGTTTGGAAAAGAGAGTGTGACAAGGAAATAGGGCTACCAACCCCTATTTACACGTTAGTGCCGTAACTGGATTAACCTCTTGGAGAGTTTGTACCGTTAGTTATACACTTTAAGCTCGAGAGAGTTAAAGTGAAATAATCCTTGATGGTTGAGAAACACTAGGATTTACCATTAGAATACGAACCTCTATAAGTGCATGCATGTCTGAATTTCGCATAACTCATAGTTAATAGATACGTAGAACTCATAAGGTGGACATAACCCTAACTTATTATTCTCTGTGATTAAATCTTACTAGACCCAACATTCATTCGTTACTTTGTTAACCTTATTGCATGCCTAAATTAAATCCCCCCTTTCCGTAGAATTTTCGACCAACAGTCTACTAATAGTCGCATACTTAGTGACCAAGTATTCCCTGTGGGATTCGACACCCAACCCAGTTGGGTTCTATATTTGACAACGACCGCTTACACTCTTACGAGAGTTGTAGTTTGGCCGTTATCAGCAACCTCACCCTTCTCCCTTTTAATTTTTCCCTCTTCAACAACACATTTAGAGATGAGATCATTGATTGACCAAGATTCATCCTGAGTATACAGGAAATGTTAATTTGGATACACTCAATAGGCAAAGAGTTAAGAGAAAAGTGAACAATGTATATATTAGGAAAAGTTATTTCAAGAATTTTTAGTTTGTACTGAATGTGGACCATCTTAAGTATGTAATCCCTAACACCCCTAGTAAAGTCATACCTTATCTCTAAAAATTTATTCATTAGATCTACAGTCTAAACCTTATTTGATAAAAGATACCTTTCTTCCACTTGGGCAAGAAATATTTTGGCATTAATAGTTTCAGGCAAGCAACTTTTGAGGTGCTCAACAATTGACCTCCTAAAGGCAAAGATGCATAACCTATTAGATCTCTCCCACTTAGAATAAAATTCTTTTTTAGTAGCTGTACTAGAATCAGTGAATGCTGGAGGTTCATTCTTACGCAAAGCTTGATCTATGTCAGCCATTCCCAAAGCAAATTCAAGATCTTCTTTCCATCGCTTGAAGTTAGAGCTCGACTGAACCACAGCCTTAGCATTGTTATTGTTCAAATAAATGATAACTTTTCACAAAAAAACATGAATGAATTTATCAAAATAGCTAGGCATAAGAATAATAATCTTATCACAACGATGAGTGACGCAACATCATCAAGTAGCCCCCCTTTGGGCAGGATAAGAAAATATTTTTAATATTTGAAATCTATCCCCTTTGGGAAGATAAATTTGCTAAAATAAAAATATTTTCACATAATGGGGCTAATCACAATACTAAGTTAAGACACACAATAAATTTCCTTTGGGCAGATCATTGTATGTTCAAACTTAGTGATATCCCTCGAAATGAATTAAACAAGTCTCATAAAATAAAGTAAATAGGTCACTTTGGTGTGCACTATTTACCCTAGTTCATAAAACAAATTCAGTCTTAGGGATTCAATATGCCATTGCTTAATTTGCTCATGTGACACAGTAAGTAACCACAGAATTAAGAATAGTATAAATTTGATTTAGTTACAATTCAAATGAAACCAAATTCAAATAGCATAAATAAATAAATAACAATTCGACATCTTTTATAAACAAAAGCTTAATTTTAAAAAAAATCATAAAATAAATAATCTTTTATATTATTTAATCTAAGAATATGGAACTAAATAAATGAATGAATCTTCAATAACATAGCCGCCAAAACATAATCTTAAGAAAGTTGTAGTTTAGCCAACTTTACTGCTGCAAATATCAATAAATAAATAAAATTAACACTCTGTAAACAAGAAATGCATTGGAAAAATACTTGGATAAGGCACATCTGTCATAGAATCTTTCTCAAGATCATTTTTTGGACACAAATCTAAGATTAACTTATCACCTTTCACCACATGGACATCTCTGGGCTTACAATTTTCCATCTAAAATCTTTTCAAAATATGATCAATATAGGTCTTTTGTGAAATCCCAAATGACCAGAACTAATGATGTCTCTCCTAGCTCTTTCATATCAAACTCTTTGTTCAATGAATGCTTAGTTTCATGTAATAGTCTCAAATTCAAGTCATTTATTTCATATCCAGACTTATAAGTCATTCATTTCATACCACATCATATCCATAGCCCTTTTTATTCAAAAAATATTTTAATGACCACCCAAAATATTTAACCATCACACGAGGGAGTTCTTGTTTCAAAACATATGAAAACTTAGGTAAACTACTCCCTTTTCAATACTTTATGATACGGTGATCATCTCTTTTATCAATCACATGCAAATTCTTTATTAGGAAACATGAGCATTTGTAAATCAAGAAAAACCCCTCTCATTCGTTCATAAAACAATAATAATCCATAACATTATTAGGACAATGGGTTTCGTAATAAGAGAGGTAATCACACAAATCATGATCTTCAATAATTTCAAAACTCATCTCATATACAAAATTAAATACCTCAAATACTTCTTTAATCGATAAATTTATGTCCACAGAGTTTAGGATAGTCCCACATACAAGAAATTTTGCATTTTAAGATTCAACTATTCTAGTTCTCCTTGTAAGACGGTAAAACCTGTATCCTTTAAAATTAGTTAGATAACCAATGAAAAAATAATGTGAGGTTCTATGTTCAGTTTAATATATCTTTACCTCTGTAGGACATTCCCAAACTCGAAAATAATTTCAATTGGCTTTTCTATTGACCCATAACTCAAAAGGGGATTTAGGGACTGAATTCAAAGGGACACAATTAAGAATGTACATGGATATTTTAATAGATTCACCCCAAGGAACTCAGGTAAGTTAGATCTACTCATCGTACTTCTCATTATGTCTTTTAAAGTACGGTTTCGTCTTTCAAGATAGTGAAAAAATTCTCAAACAATTTTAATTTGCAAATACGACCAATACACTTTAAAACATATAAATTTACTTTTGACAAGGTATAAAGTAGCGGAAAACTTTGTCAATGAAGACAAACAATTTTTTGCAATTACAGCCTCAGACAATTTTCTTTTAAACTAACAGCACTTCGTTGATTAATTTCCACATCTAATGGAAACGACTATTCCATTACCCACAACAATAAACCTTAGTACCCTAAAAACATGCCACAATTTCTAAAAACCAAATACAATTGATTTGGTTTCATCTGCTTTCCCAAATCTAATTGATTTGGCCATCGACTGACACTTAATCATATGTACACACTTTTTAATATGGAATAAAGTAGTGTGCACCAATCAGAACGAAGTCAGCAGCCAAAAGAAAAATGGAAATCATTTCAGATTTAGGTTTAAGATGGAGTTCTACGTGATCATTATTTTTAATTATTTTTCTCATGAACTGAGCAATAAGGTTCAAGATCTATGTGAAAAGCTCTGATACCAATAGTTAAATCAACAGAGAAACACACCACAGATTTAAATAAACCAAGAACACCTATAAAGTAGCAAAATATACGAGAGAAAAGGTGTATACCTTTGTCCGCCATTGTATCACGTAACCGAAGACGAATAAGGCTGAGTCTTCCTCTCCTATGCTTATGACGGCTGATAGATTATGGGAATACTCTTATGTTAAAGCCAGGAGAGGAGACTTAGCCTTATATTTATAGGATTAAAATCCTTAACCTAGTGCACCCCCCACTATGTGCTTATAGGTTTACTATAGGCCTACACAATTGCCAACCCACACCAATAACATGAAATGGATATAGGCCCATATGAAATTCGCGTGAATACATGACCTATATCTTGTCCACCAACTAATAACATTATCCCATTTTACTTTAACATACTAAAAAGTTAATGTTAAGTCCACATAAAATAAATAATTATAACACTTTTTTCATGCCACGAGCCAAGGCCCTAGACATGGTACGCACCCGATACTATTGCTAGTATGAGCGAACACTCTGGCACATCACATAAGCATGCAGATAACATAATACATAGAGTGAAAACAATATAAAATAATATTTCTCAAAGGAGAGAGTATTTCATCAATGTTCATTACTATCACTTAACGTTTGAAGATACAATAGTAAAGATATTAAGTCTAAAAATTATAAGATCTGTCTGACAACTAAGCCAGTCTATGAAGCCTCTAACGACTAACTATAACTATCGGGAAAAGGCCCTGACATACCTTGATAATGAAAAGAACATAGAGAAACTTGTCGTACTAAATTTTCTCCAAGTAGAAAGGAGGCTCACCAATAGCAGAAGGTGATAATCCTAATGAGGTGCCTGGCCACGGACTTGAGATATAGAACCTACATTATAAAATGATGTAGTGCCAAAGACAAAGAATACGTAAAATACATTGATAAGTAAAACCATATTAGGAGGGTAATACAAAAAGATATTAGAAATGACCATAAAATTCAAATGTAAGAGAAGACAACTGAAAAGGAACACAAATAGAAACCAAATCTATAATTTACCAAGTAAGTTAGATTTAATTCATTTGATTATTTGTGGGAGTAAGTAGTGAACTTTTATAAACCACCATGTGAGCTCATGGAATCGGATTTGAGCCCGATCAGCTAAGCCATAGGATACATTGTCGGGAAGAGGACATGACATGATATAATTGCTAGAAAGTATCCATGATTAGCCCTTTTCCAAGATACATAAAAGAAAAAGTCATCCGACTTGCGGAATAATCTCTATTCTATGTCGGCAAACATAATTTAAGCCATTTGTCATTTAAAGTTATGCCTTCACGGTCAGCTAACTAAATCCCTTATGCTCATGACTTTATCTTATTTATTATGTTCAAAGTGTTATCCATATTAGGCTCATGCTCGTGGTTTATCCTTTTTAGGGTCATGGACATAATTTAGCCACTTAGGCTAAGGATAGAAATTCAACTACTTTGGATTCATAAGATTTTGATTTAGCACCATTTCATAGCATTTACAAGATTTATGGAGCAATTTGAAACATTGCCACTAGAATTCATAATTCTTATTCAACTGTAAACTTAACTTCAATTGGTTTGTTATAGTGAAATCATAAAATTAAGGATTGACACCTTTACTGTAAGAAAAGTAAAAAAAAAACTTATAGGACGTATTTAAGGTACCAAAAATGGTCCATCAAGTCCTTAGATCATGGATTTTAGCAAACTTAATGAATTAAGGTAAAATTATGGGTGTTCCAGTTAATAGTCATAACTTTGAATTTTTATTGGCAAACACGTTTTATCAAATAGCTTAATTATCTTTATAACATGTTGTAATTTACCTACTGGAACATAATAAGAATGCAATCTGCTAGAAAATACTGGATTGGGGGCACAACGAAATGGTATTAAATGATGGAAAAGTTAGCTAATGAGGAAAACATCTAAATAAGAGAATGGAAGTCATAGGGGAAGGCTGGTCAATATGTCTACATTAGTAAAGAAAGTTATATAGTCTTAAGGAAACGGTTTCTTCTATCTGCAAGTGTTTATGCAACTTCATATTTTTTTGGTAAGTTTTTATCGATATAAGTTCCATTAACTTTGTTATCGATTATAAGAAACAAAATCAACCGAAACCACATTAAATTAGATATTACACATACTTTTAAAACTTAAAGAGATTTAGTATGTCAACATATAATCTGGAATAGATATCAACTTAAGAGACTAAATGGAGCTATGCTTTTGTCGGAATAGGATTTCACAAAATAAATGAATAATTATTCATGATCTAAGGCAATTTCCAGATTTTCAGAAAACTTATTTGTAGAATTAACATAATGGATGAAGACAAATAAATTCCAGACTTCTCAGAAAACTTATTAATAAACCTGGACATTTTAAGAGTAATTTGAACTGAGAGAAACAATAAAACTTATAGATGTAAAGAGAGAGTTCTACATACCTCAGAATGTTTGAATTGATTTAGATTGCAAAGAGAAAATTAAACTTGATTTTTTTCAACCAATTCTATAGAGCTTTTTGGAAGATGAGTATGAGACGATGATTAGGATTGTTGTGCAATAATATTACATTGAGAAATTGGTGAAAAAGGTAGGGTTTTAATACAAGAAATTGAGAAAAATAAAGGGACAGGTTAACGCACAAAATTAATGGAAAAAAGATTAATTTGGGGGAAATAAAAAGTAACGTTCTTTTTACAAAAATAAATATCTGGAACCATTGAATATATGGGTTTTAATTACTTGGGATAAGGTAAAAACAAAAAGATGAAATTGCCCTTTAAGGGTCTCATAAAGAAAAGGTTGTGAGCTGTTACAATATCTCCCCCTTGGGATCATTGGTCCTCGAATTAAGGTTATATATTTGTGTAATACTCTACGCACTAGAATTAGGGAATGATACTTAACGCAGACATGACATAGGACATAGGTTTCATGGGACATGAACATAACAACTTAAGGCTAGAATTCACGGAAATCATAGGCATGAGCCATAGGGGTAACTAGTGATTTGATTTAGGTTCATAGAGCATGAATGACATAATGAAAACTTGGACATAAGTCCCCTTCGATATAAAGTTATATGACATGAAACAATAGTGCATTAGACATAGGAATAAGAGCATTTTCACCTCTAATACTGGTATCCTTTAATCTTAGCAACACCTTTCGAAGCTGCCCTTTTTTACTCTAAATACCACATTTCACTATTTCCAACTCACATAAGCACATACAGATACTAATGTCTGGTTCTATTACATATTCTTAACACGTTCAAGCCTAACTCAGAAGTACAAATTCCACATCTAAAATAATCTTGCAAGTCTAAATTTTAGGATCCTATAATCTATTTCCCCTTTAGGAACATTTATCTTGATTGTTGACTTGTCTGAGGTTTGTTCTAAAACTCATCAAGGTCTCACTTTCACCTATAGTTTTCTGTTAGGATACTACTTCTTCTCATTGCAAAAAAATCTACCACCTGTGAGCTCTAATCAAGAAGTCTCAAATTTTATCACGAATTTACCCATATAGGTATCAACATAATATCCATGTCTATCACTATAACTATTTTATGGTATCTTTAAAGTTAACACTATATAAAAAGGAAAATCTTCCTCGTCCACCCTAGAATATCTTGACCCATAATTTCATAAACTTCTATCGAGAGGCACACCATATGGCCTCATCTTACAATTACAAATAGCTAATCGTCATCTTGCAATTCATCCATACTTATGATCTTAGATGGAACCAGTACATCACAATCATCATAACAAGGGTCATCTATTCACCTCCTTCCGAATGATTACTCAATAGATATCACACAATTGTCATGGCATAAGGAATATGACCGAAGGACTAGAGTATGAGCACTAAAAATAAAAGGGATACTATTCAATCACTACTAATACTTATTGCAACCTTTCCACTCCAGATGAGGCACAGGAATAAAGCATAATAGGCACGAACATTTCATGTACCAAACACATAAGGTGTGAATATAAAGTCATTCTCGGCATAGAGATAACATAGCACAAGCTTAGAACATATCATAAAGTATGATTTCTTAGGACTGGACCTATCGTAAAGCATGGTTTTTTGGCTGAAGAGAAACGTAACGTTCAACATGGATATCTAGAACCTTAGAGTAATATTAGGATCATGGTGTGAATTTAGTATTTCCTATTCAAGGGTTAGAACATGTACATGAGTTTTCATATAAAATTTGGATCATAAACATAGGCACGGCATGAATATATAAGACATGGGCAGAGTGTAATCTTCACTAAAATCATGAAATATGCTTGAATAAGAATGAATCATAATGTAACTCGTCAACTCTCTTTTCTAAAAAACCTCATTATCTGCATCTCAATACCTAATTTTATTCTTTACATAGCCATCATCTTCCCCTTAGGTCAAAGTCGACATTGAAAGTATGCAGGCCTATTCGTAAATATGAGGTTTCATCACCTTGGTCCCCCATAGACTATATCTTTAGGTACACAATCCTTTATAGGACATTATCCCAAGATACATCTCTTAACTTTCTCTAAACTTTGCAGTCATTATTTTCTAATTTATGCTCTCATTGATATACATAACCACTTCATCTATACCTGACCTTCCGTTCTTAGTCTACTAACATCATACCTTTAAATTCGTATCCACCCACTCCAATGGAAATTAAAATTACACTAAGATCTCAACATCATCTATTTATAATCCTCCTAATTTAGCTCTCAAGAACACCATGTACAACATACCTAACCTTCTCCTCACTTAATAATTCAAGGGTACTAAATATGCACACATATCACTTAATAACTTTGAATCTCATATAACAACACACTACCTTGGGTACCCCATTTCTTTATAAAACTTTTGGCTCTTATTTATTTAACAATTTAGATACAATTCATCATTTCACCACTATTACAAAACTAGTGCTATCACCCTTATAATGCTACTCTTTCTTATTGTGGTCATCTAAAGTTCAAGTTTGGCATCTAGTATTAAACATGGATGGAAACACTATTCGATAATAATAATTTGAACTGTAGCTTATAAAATAAATCAAGAACTACTTGTCCATTTAAATTTCATGACATCATAGTCGATCTAAATCACACCATCTATATTATTGCAACCCCAAAGCACATTCTCCTTTGCAACATTACTATTACTCCTTACTACCCAAAGTCAAGCCATAATAAACTTTTTTCTTAAATCGAGTACATACTCCAAGTCATCTTAACCAACCATTTTCCTCTATTAACTACCATAAAAAAAATTTAAAGTCTTGATACACCCTAACTAACACCAAAGCACATTTTATCTCATTACTCGCCTAATGAATACATAACTCTTTTTACATAACGTCAATCAATTACTATCCCCATTTTCTATCCTTTACACTTTTTACTTAAGATTTACGACTTTTGGATTATTCTACTACTTATGACTTAAAACAAGCATCTTAAACAATAATATCTCTTGTATGGCAGCACTATCCAAGAGTCTCGACACACCCTTTCCCCCTTATGGATGTCATCTGAAATAAGTTTCTGGAAGGGGTCTTGGAGAAAAATCTTACTATGGCTTAAAAGCATGATTTATGTGAAAAATAGTGTATATCTTTTTGAATTGGTATACTCAAATACTCTAATGGACTACTCAAAAGCCCTTGTGTAGTCAGTTAGAGAGCACCTCATTGATATAGATATGAGTTTCACAATACCTACCACCTTAAATATAAGCAGTAGAAAGAGAAGTTTGAGAAAAGAATGAACCCAAGTATATTTTTTTCACACTGCTTAATTGCATGATCGAGAGTATGAATAATGGAAACGTCTCCTAAATGCCCCATAGCCTATTCATTATAAGTTTGGTGCTTCACACCCATAAAAGAAGACACGACTTCACAGATACACTAGGACACTCGAACCTTGTGTTTTAATACCAAGTTTGTCATGGACCGAGCTGAGGCCTTAGACGTACCATGCGCCCAATATTATTGCTAGTACGAGTGAACATTCTAATATATCACATAAGCGTACAACTAACATAATGAATAGAGAGAAAATAATATAAAATAAAATTTCTTAAAACAGAAAGTCTTTCATCAATGTTCATTAATATCACTTAATGTCTAAAGATACTATAACCATGATAGATAAGACTAAAAATTAAAAGATATGTTTGACATCTAAACCAGTCTGTGAAGCCTTTAATGACTAACTATAACTATCGGGAAAAGGCCCCGGCATACCCTGATACTAAAAGGAACATAGAGAAACTTGTCATAATAAATTTGACCCAAGTAGAAATAAGGCTCAACAATAGTAGAAGATAATAATCCTAATGAGGCGACTGTGTAATACCTCATACTTTTTCTAGCTTGAAAAGTTTCCCAAGAATGTTAAAAACTTTCTTTGAAAGATGAATCCACTTTTGTACACGTGGCATTTTACAAAATTACCTTTTTTATCATGTGTGGAATCGAATAAGATTTGTATCGATACCAAATTCTCCCAAATCCGACACCCAGGTGAAGAGTTAGAGCCTTTTTAGTGAGACAGTGTATCACCTGATACTTTAGCACGTCGCGGAGAAAGCTCAAATGGCGATTGTCAATTTCTAGTGTTGCTCCGCGATAGTGGCACATCAAACCAAACTTTCAGATCACAGACAAAGAGGCAACGCGATAGCTCCGCATCGCGCCATCGTGCAATTTCCCATTTGTAACTTTCCAGTGACTTGGCGCGATAGTGGCGCGTCGCGTCAAGGATAAAAATCAGGAAATTTTCTCAAAAATTAAAGACGCGTCCAACGGTTAAAAAGGTCAATTTCCTACCCCTATTTAAACCCAATAACACATGATTTAGACATTTTTCACCCAAAATATACTAGTTTCTCTCAAGTTTATCTCAAGAACAAGCTAGGGTTTCTATTGGGGATTCAAATTCAAGAAGGTTTCACCATCAATCTTCACGAATTCACGACCTAAGGTTTGCATAGTGTTCATTCATGGACTCTTTTCATCCATGAAGCCCGAGAATCTCTTTTCTAAGTTTAAGTTTATGGATTTCTTTATGAATTTCATGTTGGGTTTGTTTGTTTATGCTGAGAATGATCAATTGAATTCAAATCTATGTTGGGTGATCAATTTTATATGAATTGATTTATATAGATGTATAATCATGTGAACCTATAAGTAAACTCTAGGATGATGAAATTAGAGATGAATCATGATGATTAATTATTGTATAATGTTGTCTACATGTGCTATGCCTACCATGTGTATAATTAAATGCCTAGATGAAGGAACAATGCCCAACCAGTATGATATCATGAAATCCCCATGTATGTACAAGATTATGCATATCACATATTTGATAAAGTGCTTCAATAGATGAATTTTGAATTGTGTTGTTGGTTATGTGTTTAAGTAATCCATGCTATGTCAGTTTCTTCTCATTGAGTCGTGGGGGTACTTGTAACCGAACATTTAGCTGTGTGCTTAGAGCCATATCATGTTTTCATGATCTCCTAAGTTAATTTATGATCTATAGAACTCAGTCAGTAATGTGACTCAGGAAAGCTCAGTAATCTTAGTAACTTCAATATTCTCAGTCAGTCCTCAGAACTCAGTACATTCTGTCAGTCAATGGAACTCGGTAAATTCAGTTTAGCTTCACTAGACAATACCACTAGTATTGGTTCAGTTCAGTTAATCAGCTCAGTTCAGTTAATCAATTTAGTATCTTTCATATGGGAGTAGTATTCAGCACCGAGCGAGCCTAGGAATGGGGCCTCACCCGCTAGATAGGACTGAGATCCCTAGAGGCAATCCCAAAGTTCCAAAACTATATAGCTAGCGTAGGTACGAGATATATCCCATTAGATAGGACTGACATACTTAGGGATCACCCGTTAGTGCATTTAAATGTCTAGGACTGATCCCAGGGGTCACCCGCTAAATAAGAACTGACTCCATAGCAGTTGTCTTTACCAGTGGCATGGTACCAACACCCTTTCAGCTGGGGTTACAGATTGGACCCCAGTTAGCTTAGTATGGGGCATGTCGGTTAGATGAATACATCCCACAGTTTCAGTTACAGAATCAGGACTGTCAAATACAGTTAATTCAGCTCAGTAGTATAAATTTAGGACTGTCAGATACAGTCACTCCATATCATTATAAATAGACTCTGGGATCACCCACCTCAACTATGGTCAAACAGTAATGGTATAATCATATTTAGAGATCACCCGCTAGATAGGACAGATCTCAGATTCAGTTACTCACATACAGTACAAAACTCATCTAGTTCCATCAGATTCAAGACTGTCAGATACAGTCACTCATGTTATTAGTTATATCAGTTATCAGAACTTATGTTATTAGCATTCAGCTTCAAGACTGTCAGATATAGTCAACCAGACAGTTCTTCATAATCAAAAATATCAAACACAGTTATCTATATATCAATAACATAGTATCACTCCCTCAGTATTCAGTAATATAGTATCAATTTCTCAATTATCAGTGACTCAGATGTCAATGTTAGTAGACTCAGTAGTCAGAACTCAGTATCCAGTCCTATCATGATCTTAGTTACAATTAAGTATGCATGCATGTATTCTCACGTTCATGTTAGTCCGTCAGTTAGTATTGTTCATGCATATGAACCTATTGCATTCAACCTACCTCACTTGCATACGAATACATTCAAAGTACTGACACATTTGCGCTATGGTGTCTTATACTATAGATTTAAAAGCACGAGCTCCAGAGAACCAGTAGCATCCCAGTTCAGTGACCAGAGTTAGCAGTGAGTCCTCATCCTTCGAGGACATGATGATCACATTACTCTTTTAGTTTTATATTTATTTCAGTAGTTGGAGTTAGTTGGGGACATGTCCTATCAACTCCTTATTCAAACAGTTTAGAGGCTTTCTGACAACAGTATGTTTAGACAATTATCTCAGTTGTTTTAGTATTGTTATACCATATTTTTTAGTTATGTACTAGTATTGAACCCTATGGCCTTTCAATTCATGTTTCTGCATTTACGATATTATTACTATTAATCAGTGCTCAATTTACAGATATCAGTCATGGGTTAGTTTGTGGTCCTTTGGGGTCATGGGCACCGTGTAGCGTTCTGGGTATTAGATTCGAGGCGTTACAGATTGATTGTGGACTTGAGATCCAAAACCTACATCATAAAATGATGAAGCACCAAAGACGATCAATACGTTGAATGCATTGGTATGGAAAACCACTCTAGGAGGGTAGTACAACAAGAGATAATAAATGACCATAAAATACAAATATTAGGATTCAGACAGAATAAGCAAACCATAAGTAAAACAAAATAAGAACAACACACATATTTATTTGGAAGCCCTTGCGAGAAAAACCGCGAGTAGAGGCAGAAGAGGTTTCACTATAATAGAAATAGAGTACAATGTGGAGAAGGATGAATTTTCTAAATAATAAAATAACCTACAAAATCGCACTTATATATTTCATGCGTACAAATAGGTCCTAGGCCCAAAACATAAAGGTCCGTCAACTAAAATTCGGGTCACAACTTTAACAATCTCTACCTTGACATGAATTATAATTTAGAACTCAAATCCATTTCAAGACAAACTCTCCACCTCTTCCACAAAAGCCCCCAAGGGCACATCTTAACAGCTAACACTAACCAAATCCAAGCAATGCTCAAACTTGCCACTTGGTAGTTTCTTGGTCATCATATCAGTGGGATTATCATGAGTACTAATCTTGCTCACTACAATATCACCACGAGCAATAATTTCATGCATAAAATGATCCCGAATATCGATGTTCTTTGTTCTCTCATGAAACATCTGATCTTTCATAAAGGAAAATAGCACTCTGACTAGCGCAAAAGAACGTAGTAATCTATAAGTCTTTGCTAAGTTCACCAAATAGACCCCTCAACCAAATAGATTCCTTGAAAGCCTCTGTAATAGCCATAGACTCTGCCTCAGTAATTGACAAAGCAGTCGTAGTCTGTAAGGTAGCTTTCCAACTAATAGAAAAACCACCAATGGTGAAAATATATCCTGTAAGGGTTCTCCTTTTATCATGATCTCCTGCAAAATTAGAATCAACAAACCTGATTACTCCATCTCTGTTTCGTCCAATTGCAAACAGACATCAGCAGATCCATGCAAGTACTTAAAAATCCACTGAACTGCTTTCCAATGTTCTTTTTCAGGATTTGCTATGTATCTGCTAACTGCACTGGCAGCATAAGATAAATCTGGCTGGGAACATACCATCGCATACAAAAGAGATCCAACGACACTAGAGTATGGAACTTAAGATCTATAGTCATGCTCATCATCTATCTTTGGAGATAAAGTGGTCGAGAATTTATAGTGAACTACCAACGGAGTACTAACAGGCTTAGCATTTTGTATATTGAACCTGTGAAGCACTTTTTCAATATATCTTTTCTGACTCAAGTATAACTTACAATTCTTTCTATCCCTTTGAATATCCATGCCAAGAATCTTCTTTTCTTCTCCTAGATCCTTCATATCAAACTCCTTACTGAGCTGGGCTTTGACTTTTATTATCTCTCTTATATCCGTTGCTGCAATCAACATATCATCAACATACAAGAGAAGATACACAAATGAATCATCACTTACCTCTTTGAAGTAGACACAACTATCATAGCTACTCCTCGAAAACATATGAGAGATCATAAAAGATTCAAACCTCTTATACCACTGTCTGGGCAACTGCTTTAAGCCAAAAAGAGACTTTTTAGCAAGCAAACATAGTCCTCCTTTCCTGAGACTACAAAGCCCTCTGGTTGCTGCATATAGATGTCCTCCTCATGTTCTCCATGTAAGAATGCAGTTTTAACATCCAACTTCTCAAGCTCAAGATTATGCATGGCCACATTACCAAGCAATGCTCAAATCGACCTATGTTTTACAACTGGAGAAAACAAATCTGTGAAGTCAATACCTGGAACCTGACTGTAACCTTTAGAAAATAGTCTTGCTTTATACATAGCATCTTCAACTCCTGATGTTTCTTCTTTCCTTTTTTAATACCTACTTACAACAGAAAACATTCTTATCTTTAGGCAATCTCACCAGATCCCATGTTCTATTTTTATGAAGTGATTCCATCTCCTCCTACATAGCAATCATCCATCGGCCGAAATTATCACACATAACTGCCTCTGAGTAAGAAGAAAGATCTTTACCAAAATTAATACCTTCTACTACACTCAATGAATAAGCAACCAAATCAGCTTCAGCATACTTTTGGGGAGGTCTAATATCTCTTCTAGGCCTGTCTTTAGCAATAGAATATTATGGCATCACTAGTGGTGAAGAAGAAATAGTACTGCTCTTTATCTCTGGGCTAGACTGAGAAGTAGGCACTGGTGTAGACTCTGCTCCAATATGCAATTCAACATGGGTGCTTGACTTTTGATGATTCATGTCACTAAGCTCATTTAAGGGTGAAACACAAGATTCTGAGGGAGACTGAAGCATGGAAATTACATCAAATACATCTCTACTAATTATAACCTCTACTTTCTGAACACCAAAGTTTATAACCTTTAACACCAGGCTTATAACCCATAAATAAGAACTTGACAGATCTAGGTTCCAACTTTCCATTATCAACATAAGCATATGCAGGACATCCAAATATCCTCAAATTAGAATAACTAGCAGAAGCACTAGACCATACCTCTTGTGGAGTCTTTTTATCAATCATGACTGATGAAGAGAGGTTAATAAGAAGGAAAGCTATGGAAGAAGCTTCAGCCCAAAAAGACTTGGGTAAACCAGCATTAGAGTATGACAAACTGTCAAGTGCCTTACAATTCCTTTTAAATTGCACAAAGCATTAAATTCATTAAAACAGAACTCTAAACCATTATCAGTCCGAAGGAATTTTACCTGCTTCCATGTCTGTTTTTCAATCATAGTCTTCCACTCCTTGAAAGTAGGCAACACATCATTCTTTTGCTTCAGAAAAAACACCCAAACTTTTCTGGAATAGTCATCAATAATAGTCAATAAGTAATTGGCACCTCCTCTAGAAGGTACTCTAGGAGGACCCCAGAGATTAGAATGAATGTAATCAAGTGTACCCTTAGTTGATTGGATGCCTTTAGTGAATGTGACTCTCTTCTGCTTCCCAAAAATATAGTGCTCACAGAAATCTAATTTGGTAATACTCTGCCCATCAAGAAGTCCTCTCCTTCTTAGTTCAGCCATCCTGTTTTCACTCATATGCCCCAGGTATATATACCAAAGTTTAGCAACATCACTTTTTGATAGAGAGGAGGTAGAAATAGTTGCATCACTTGTAACAGTAGAGCCTTGTAGGATATACAAAGTAGCAGAATTTTTCTATTCTTTCATCACAACAAGATTATCTTTAGTAACCATCAGGGCTCCACCTTCACCAATGTACCTATAACCATTTAAATCAAAGTTACTCAAGGAAATAAGATTTCTCTTCAGGTCTACAATGTACCAATGTACCAAAGACGCACCCTCAGATATACGATGGGAATAAAGTCACTGTTTGAGATGCAACTTACTTGTTAGACTTTTTGTCATGCATAAAGATTCTAATTTCAACCACAACGCAATGGCAGTGGTCTCATTAAAAATATCTTGTAGAATTTGGTTGGATAAATGAATGTAGATCTGAGATAGAGCCTTTCAATCCTTACGCCGTTTGTCTTCGTCCGTCCACGATAAGGGCATCTTATCAATCCCTAATAGAGCATCATCCAAATCCATCTGCACGAGCACATATCGCATCTTAACCTACCATAACAAAAATCTGTTATTGCAATCCAACAGCGGAATATCATACTTCATGGTTGCCATCCCTGAGAATACAATTATCCAACACTATAAGAAAAAGGTCTATTTAAGTCCAACATTTAGGGACGAGGCAATAATTTGGTCTCTAAAAGTATACTTATTAGGACAAAATTAAATTCAATCCCTAATTGTGTATTTTTTTGAGAAGGTATAAAATATGGTCCCCAAAAAAGTATTAACTGGTCCCTACTATGTAATAATTTACAGGGAAGTACTACCAAATTATAATAATAAAATTTTTAAATAAAATAAAACTTAGAGCTAAAATAAAAAAAACTATTTGTATCTCGAAATTATCATCAATCATTAAACGCTCAAATCCCATATTTCTAATCGTCCAAATCTCTCTCATTTTCAATCGGCTAAATTTCTTAAATAATCGTCCAAATCTCTCTCATTTTCAATTACAACTCCCATTATCGGTATGTTTCTCATCTCTGTGTAAATATTTAAGTAAAGCTTTTTATTTCTGGCAATTTCTTATCTCTCCGTAAATATCAGTTTCATAGTATTAGAAGAAGAATCTATCATCGGGTCAATTCCTGGTGGTTGATGATGGCGGGCTCAAAATCGAAAACCCTAAGTTCTTTATTTTTAAGAGTTTGTGTTCTCTATGTATGTTGTTTTGTGATTTCTCATCTCTCTAGCACATCTTACTATATAGTGAAGCTGGATGTAGAATAAGCTAAACTGGTTGTTTTGATTTAAATGTTAAAGAGTGTACCACAATGCTTGAAGGAGTAGGTTGTCTCCTTTTATGGCTTTGGACACTTCTCATTATATGAACTAGCTATTGCAGTTAAGTTAATCCCTACATTGATTTTGTTAACACAATACCTAAGCCAGACCCGTGATTGTTGTAGTATTTCCCAGTGTTGGGCCATAAAATTATGACCTTTGTGTATTTGTTTGTGCTTCAGTTATTTTATTTAAAAAACTAAAGCCAAATTCAAGTTAATTTAAAGGAATGAATAAACTTCAGACCTATGTGTTCTGTTCCTTTTTGTGTTATTGAACACTAAAATGCTAAATTCATAAGATGACTTACACAAAATCTTTATTCGGATAGTAACAGGTGGTAAAGGACTCAACCCTTTAGTTGAACAATAGAATCATTATATAGATTCAAAGAAATCCTATTGTAAATGTACTTTTCTCTTGGCTAGAGTGTAATACCCCTAAAAATGGGTCCTGAGATGTCACACGGTGCTTAGGGTCACAAGTGATCCCAAGCTAACCCATATAATGGCATACTTACAAGTAACTAAATAAATACATAAATCTGAACAAAATCAGCAGAAACATAAAACTTCTCTGAACTCGATCAATACAAATTTGAATTTACAAGTTTATAACTTTGCTTTTGACAACAAAATTAAAATAAAATACATTAACACTACTGACTATCTATGAAGCCTCTACTTGTACTGACTATAGGTAGTCGGGTCATAACTCCCAACTATCCCAACTCAATACGACTGAATAAAGAAAATACAATACTTCTCAAACTGTATAACTGACTCGAGCCCTTGAATCAAAAGGACTAATCACCTGCTGGCTGGAAGTTGCGAACTGACTGAATATGGTGTATGCACTACAACTTGTCCCTACATTATGAGTCAATGTAGCACATAGACATATATGTGGATCAGTACTTTGAGGATGTACTGAGTATATGGGGGTATATGCAATAGTTAAATAATATCATCAATCTTTATAGAAATCATGCATGCTGATATAAATGACTCACACAGCTTGAGCAAAAACTGAAATCTAAATCTCATAAATCATGAATGAGGAAGCATGTAGTATAAATCTCGTGAGTCATTACACCTTATTCTAAAATTTGTATCCTCTTCTTGTTCTCAAATCTTGTCAACTGGATGAAATCTTAAAATAATAACTTTTAGAACATACACTTTAATCTTATGAAAATAAGGGACTTCTTTTGAAACATAAGAATTATAGTACTTTAGGAAACTTGGGACTTGGGAACTTTAAGACTGTAACACTTTTAGAGACTTTAGGACTTAAAACTTTGGAAATCTTAAGGTATTAACTTTCAAAATATATACTAAGACTTTAAATCTATAAACTATTTAAAGAGTAGGGGTCTTCTTTGGGGGGTTCTTCTAACCGACATAAATCATGTAAGCTGACATGGAGTCCAACGTCTTACCTATATTGGGGAGAGCTGTTCTACCATTGCCATCGGAATAGAACCTTAAATTTAATGATCACTATCTTAACCCACTTAGGGTAAATCAAAAACCTATAGGGGCACGTAGTTCTGGGGTATGAGACCTTGGAATCATACCCAACTCGGTGCTAAATACTACTCCCATACTTAGGCTCAAAACTTTTAGGAATTCCACCTTAAACAGCATAAGGGTTTATAATAAAAACCAATTACGCTTCTCTTTGCTATAAATCATGAACTATATGAATAATGTGGATTCCTTCTCTTAGATTAGGATCAAAACATGAAATCTTGCTTATCAAAGCATGCTAAAAATATAAGCTTCTTGAAATATTCAAAACTCAATCTTAGGGATTAAAGCTTATGCCTCAAACTCATGTCAAGGCATCTCAAAATTCATGCTTGATAACATAAACATTCGTAAATCATATTAAAATCTGGGAATTTCAAAAATAATAAAAAAAACATAAACAAACTCATGAAATTTATCTTCAACTGCTATCAAAAACTCAAAATCATGTAAATAATGATAATGAGTATGAATCCCAATTTACAACTCTTATATAAATATTCAAAATTATATAAAAACATCCAACTCAATATTCTTATTTAAAGTACTTCAATATCATCAAAATAACAATATCAAGAATCTCAATATCATACTTAAACTCACTTTCAAAACCTGAAAAATTGTGTTACGCGCATAAATACATGAAAATAGTTATGCAATTCAATATTCAATCACTTGTAATCTCATAATCTTCAAACAATATAAATTAGATATAAACCCTAACTTCAATTTTATGGAAAATCACATAAAATTCAATAACTTATAAGTTAAAACAAGTTTTGGGCTCAAGGACTAAAGGATTGTCCTTGTTCAAACCCCATATACCTTAATAGTTTGGATTTGATGAATTGAAATGTAAAATCTTGAACTTTGAATCTTTGGAGATGATCTTGATATCATTCTTGAAGTTATTGGATTAGAAACCCTAAATTCTTGATCTTTTTGCAGTAGAAAAGAAGATGGAATTGATTATTCTTGAGGGAATTGATTAGGGTTGTTCTTGAGGGAAAAATTGGAGAATGGGGGGAAAATAATGCCCCATTTGAAGCCTTAGATCGTGTTTTTATGACCTGGGCTTATGTGGGAAAAGACCCCATTACTCCTTATTATTTTAAAGTAGAAATTTGTAACCCGCATTTCGATTTTGCCCTATAGCACGATGCGCTACCATCACAGCAGCTCACTGTCTCACACTAATATGGCTATAACTTATCGCTCAGGTATCAAATATTTGTAAAATTGGTATCATCGGAAAGATAATTCAATTATCTACAATTTGGTGGGTTATGGGATGGAAAATACCATGTATATAAAATGTTATACACATTTAAAGTAGACCCTTTTAGGATTGAATTCTAAATTTTAATCTAATCTAATGTTCTTAGCTCCACTTGGCTCTAAGTGACTTCTATGAACATTATTCACCTAATAATGACTTCACATACTTTGTATTAAAGTCATGGCACAAGAATTTGAATTATGGATAAAGAATATGAAAATTACACCTTCACCGCAATGTGGTGAAATCGTGTTAAGTTACTGGAATAGAACGAGTGCGAATTTGCACTCTGGCATGACGCAGTGATATTGTGTTGCACCACTGGAAATTAACAATTGGTATTTTAGACCTCTCCGTGATGCGCTAATATCATGAAGGTCCACTGGAATGTGATGATTGCCATTTTGGCATCTACCGCGACGCGGTGAGTGCCCAGGTGGAACACTGCATTACTAACAATGCTCTAACTACTTCACCTAGTGTCGGATTTGGGGGAATTTGATATCAATGGAAAGCTTATTCAATTTCCCACATAATGGAAGGTCTAAATCTTGAAAATTCCATATGAAATAAAGGTTATTCATTTTTGAGGAACACTTTTAACATTCTAGGAATAAATTTTAAGCTAGGAAAAACACGGGGTGTTACAATATCTCCCCCTTGGGAATATTCGTCCTGAAATGTGGATAATTAAGCTAAAAATATTGAGGAATCTGAGGTTATAAGCTTCATATCCAACTAAAATAAACTGAATAACTGAATCTTAAACATAGTGAGTTACTGAACTGATGTGCGAGTGAATGAATTCTCATGAAAATAGCTATATGGCTGATATAGAAATGAGGGCCTCAACTTATGCGTAACCATTACTTTAGGCTGGATCTGAATTCATGAGAAAATAAATGAGAGGTTTATGACATGAAAAAATTGGTGTATTACAACATCTCCCCCTTGGGATCATTCGTCCCTGAATAATACTGATTTGATTGAAATACTAGAAAAAGACTGAGATGAAGAATGGGAAGCTTACAAATTGAATCATGACTGATCATCTAGATTCTGAAATTGATGCATAAACTTAGCTGAATTTGCAAGGTACACGAAGTGAGCAAATTTCCTCATAGAATAATATGACTAGATGGGAAGATTGAAAACCATAGAATCTTGTCTGTATGGCTGCTAGACTGAATTACTGGCTAAACGGGTTAACTCATACTTACATTCCACTTCAACAACTATATTCAACCTTCTATGAGGATCTCACTTAACGCACAATACATTCATCCGCACAAGTATTCATCATCACTACTAGAATTTGGAAGTCTGACTTAGTTACTTACCTTATCATCTCCCCCTTAGCTTTAAACCATCGCTCTAAGTCTGTGAACCACTATATAAACTCTAATCTAAACTATAATCACTTTACTCTAGAGTTTGGCATAAAATCAATACACATAAGACTAAACTTACCCTGAAGGACTATATCTTAACATGTATCTCCCAATGCTAGTACCTCCTTCTGAGATTCAACTCTTAGATTTCTATAGCCTCAAAAGTCATCATATAACAACTTAAACACTCACTAACTTAGAATCTTCATGGTATCACTAGATCTTTATTTCACACCACCTAGAGCTTCAACTCTTACTTCTGTTTGCTCAATCTTCAACGATTCAAACTTAGATTCTAACACTTAATACAAACATCATCAATCTCTAATAAACCAAACTACCCGTGTCATAGCTTACTAATATCACCTCTCTAAACTTGTATTTCTAAACCACGAGAATCAAGATCACACCAAAAGGCTCAACATCATCTACCCATTACTTCTTAACTTAGCTATTAAGAACATCATCTATTTATATATATATATAACTAGTCTCTTTATTCTTAGCAACTCAACGGTACGACTAATCACACACAATACGTAATAACCTTGGAAATAATGCAACCCTAAATCACCTTGGGCATAATTATTCACCATACATATAGCATCATACTTAATTACAGATAACTGAACTCAAACTTCTTGCATACACTATTCAAGCCTACTAGATTCCTTCCATATAACTAGCATCACTAACCAAGAAATCATTTCATCCACTTTGATGACCATCAATTGTTCAAACTTAGCGTCCAGTTCTAGCTATGAGGAACCACAACTTCACACAATATTCTTACATGCCAAACATCTAAAAACATTAGTCCGCTAAAACTTCATAACAGTAATGATCAAACTTAATCCTATGATCTATCTTATTTAAAAATCCATTAACACATCCTCCTTCTACACATCATTACTATCTACCCTTTTAATACCCCTAAACTTAGTTCATAGCTCTATAAGTTTCAACTAAACTCCCTCTGGCAATCTTAGGGACGCCTAAATTAACAATACTTCTCCACCAAGTACTTTCATCAATAACCTATACTTTTCTTGCACAACAAACACCGTCAATAACTTTTTTCATACTCCAAGAAACAACAATTCACCTTAACTAATGACTCCTTCTCTACCTTCAACTAAATTAAAACACAAGGACATAACACTTCATTACTAACTCAATATTATGCAAAAGATTCATCTATACATACATTCAATAAATTGCCCTTACCATTTTTCTCATCACTACACCTCTAAACCCCCAGTTTCAACCAACACAAGAACAACAAGATGAACAACAAGTTGCTAGTGAATTGAAATAGGCCTCCCAGGGCTTCACTAGACTTTGATTTTGTGTTTTAAACTAGAAAATAAGATGAATAACAAAGCAACTATTCTAGTGAATTGAAAGAGCCCCACATGGCTTCACTAGACTTTGAATTTCAATAACACAATGATAACAAGATTATAAAATATGGAAACTTGACACACAATATTCAATGATCTAATAATACACATCTTACTCTGTCTTAGCTGAACGGCTCATAAGAATGAGGACATAACTTTAAACCTAAGGGACTCATAACACACTAGAAGGCTCCTCTTAAGCTGCTTTATGAGACGTTTGAAACTTCTTGCTAGCAAGTCTGAGAGCATTATTAGGGGTGGTAATTGGAACTTGCCAATCATGTTACCTCAAGAATAGTACATAGATAGAGACGTACATATTATCATTATGAATTTTGAGGAGAAATCTGAATGCACACTTGTCTAGGTCTTAGTGCACGACTTTCCATGAACATGAATAAATCTATTCAAACTTTGGAACTTAAAAGCACTGATGGGATACTTTCTAGCCTCCTTATAATCCCATAACTATCTGAGGAGACTATTTGAAAAAGTCCTAGCAGTAAAGGTTTAAGTTTGACCATTTCTGATACCTTGAAAATAAGGTAGAGATAGCCCGAATAGTGTAATATGACAATCTATATAAGTTTCTTAGAGACACTTCTTATAGCACAATCTGAGACTTGAAATAATGAAAACATTTCTTAAATGCCTTGTAGCAAAGTACACACGTCTCAATACCATTCCGCAAGACTCTACTAGACACGGCTTCACAGATACCCTAGGACACTTGAACTTGTTCTCTGATACCAAGTTTGTAACGCCCTAAAAACAGGTCCCGAGAGTCATATGGTGCATAGGGTCACAAGAGATCCCAAGTTAACCGTTCTACTGCCATACTTACAAGCAACTGAATAAAATACATAAATTAATCAAAATCAGTGAAAATATAAAACTTCTTTGAACTCGATCAATACAAATCTGAATTTACAAGATTACAACTCTGTTTTTTACAATAGAACTGAAATAAAATACATTAACACTACTGACTATCTATGAAGCCTCTACTAGTACTGACTATAGGTAGCCGAGTCATGACTCCCAACAATCCCAACTCAATATGACTGAATAAAGAAAATACAATACTTCTCAAACTGTATAACTGACTCAAGCCCTTGAATCAAAAGGACTAATCACCTGCTGACTGGAAGCTACAAATTGACTGATAACATAAACATTCATAAATCATAATAAAATCTAAAAATTTCAGCAATTCTTATGAAAATATAAACAAACTCATGAAATTTATCTTCAATTGCTCTCAAAAACTAAAAATCTTGAAAATAGTGATAATGGGCATGAATCCCAATTTTGAACTCATATATAAACATTCAAAATAATAGAAAAACATCCAACTCAATATGCTTCTTGAAAATACATCAATACCATCAAAATAACAAGATCAAGAATCTCAATATCATACTTAAACTCACTTTTGAAAATCTGAAAAATTATGTTACACCCATAAATACATGAAAATAGTCATGCAATTCAATATTCAATCACTTGTAAACTCATAATCTTCAAACAATATAAATTGGGTATAAATCCTAACTTCAATTTCATGAAAAAATCACATAAAATCCAATAATTTATAAGTTAAAATAAGTTTTGGGCACAAGGACAAAAGGATTGTCCTTGTTCAAACCCCACATACCTTAATAATTTGGATTTGATGTATTGAATGTAAAAGCTTGAACTTTGAATACATTGGAGATGATCTTGATATCATTCTTGAATTTCTTGAATTAGAAATCCTAAATTCTTGATCTTTTTGCTGATGGGAAGAAGATGGAATTGATGATTCTTGAGGGAATTGGTTAGGGTTGTTCTTGAGGGAAAAATTGGAGAATGCAGGCAAATAATGCCCCATTTGAAGCCTTCGATAGTGTTTATACGACTTGGGTTGAGATTAAAAAATACCCCATTGCCCCTTATTACTTTAAAGAAGAAATTTATAACCCGCATTCCAATTTTACCCTTTAGCGTGATACGCTACCATTGTGGCAGCTCACTACCTCACACTAAAATGGCTATAACTTTGCGCTCAGGTATTGGATTTTTGCGAAATTGGTATTGTCAGAAAGGTATTCAGGAGTATCCCATTTTTTCCAAGAACTGAACCCATACATTAGCATTCATCCAACCAGGTTTTTTCAAGTTCCTTCGGGCCTTATACAAGTGTTCTTTGATCCGTTGAGCTGCTTTGAACTTGAAAATGCATTGTATTTTATTATCATGATAAGAATTCCATGCACACTTTATTTATAAAATAGTTTAATATAAAGTCATGAAATGAGTTGATGGATACAAAGGTAAATTCATCATTAACAGCATACTGAAATGGTAAATTCTTTGATTTTAATTATACCACAAACTAATTCCACATAAGCACTCTGATGTGAAGTTGATTACCCCACGCCTCCATGTAAAATGGTTTAATTACTTCTATAACCATATGTTCGTCGCTAAATGCGGGAATGAACCTGTAATAAAATTATATTAAATTATCTTAACTTTTGAAAATTTTAAAAATTACAAAAAAACATTAGATCTACTTACCCATTACCATCAGGGGAGATAATTAGCCTCCCATTGCCATCATATTCTACTACCTCTTTAAATTTTAAAATATAAGAAACAGTTGTTGTACCATTAGACTCTGCAGCACTATTAATAGAAGGGGATGTTGATGTGCTGGGACCTTCAATTCTCAATCCAGAAAGGCTAGGTATGGATGATGTTAAAGGTACAGATGTAGCGTTACTATGCAGACTATTATGGGGAGAAGAGGGATGGAATTGGTAGGGCAGTGGGGGCATAAAAATACATTTGGTAGTGAAATAGTTTCCCTTAGAGGAGGAATAATATTTGTAATAGCTGGTTGAAGAGTTGTGGTAACAGGTGATGGTGGTGGTGGTGTATATTGACCTGTGGGAAGATTATCAGGTCCTTTCTTACCTTTCTTACGCCGTCCATTACTGTGACCTTTTGATGCCATTGATTTTCTTTATTAACCACCTGGAAAAAAAACACAAAAAGGAGTTAGTCTATGTTATGCTTCCCATATTTGTTTCTTAGATCGAATAAAAATTAAATTCTGCATTCCCTGTAGTGCTGAGTGAAAGTAAACCTCATCTTGTTTTCCTGTAGTGTCAACTATTTTGGAAAATTTTAGTTTGCTAAAATGTCTATAATATGGACTGGAGATGGTATTATATACTTCAATTTTGTTCATGGAGTTACTAATGTCATTTTTATCAAACAATCTTACCAGGATTCAAATGACTTGCTTTATGCAGAGGAACTAAAGAAGTAGGATTTAAGAAAATGCAACAAGACAAGCAAATCATGCGTAGTACCTGTAGTTTTACCGCTGTTGTTTAATCAAACAACCAAAAAGATTCTAAGAAAAGGCACTATATTGTCAAAAAAATAGCAACAAGCAGCAGCTAAAATAAAATTCAAGACCTTGTTACAACACATTACTACTATTAATAACAACTCAATCCTCGTCACTTGTTTCATAGTCATTCATCAATTTTTCCCCATCACATGTTTCTTATTCATTCATCGATTCTTCCTCATTACTTATTTCATTTTCATCAAGTAACTCTTCCTTGCTTATTTCATTTTCATTATTTAGATCTTCCTCGTTATTTGCCCCGGATGTTCCTTCTCCATAATATTGAACATTCAATCTAAGTTCAGAAAGATCAAATTCTTCATATAGGCCTTCGTTATGCTACAACTCACCTATTAATTCATCATCCACCCTTTCTTCAACACTTGAAATGTCATTCTGATATGCTATATCTAATGCATCCTCCAATACAACTCTACCCATGGGCTTTGTTTTTATAACTACCCGCCATGCAGATTAATTCTTACACAAAGGATAAGGAGCGTAATACACTTGTTTCATATTTTGTGTAATGACAAATGGATCATAGAGTCCATACTCTCTTATACGCTTAATTTCAACTATTTTGTACTGATGGTGCACCTTTGCACCTAACCTAGGCATAGGATCATACCACTTACGCCGAAAGAGAACCAATTTTTTCTTTGGCCAACCAACATGATAATCGAGTTCTAAAATCTCATGAAGCACACTATAATAATCAACACTACCATCACCTTTCACCAAAACCCCACTATTATTGGTTTTATTTCCCTTAGAGAACTCTTCTATATGAAATCTATACCCATTGATAGAGTACTTAGAAAAATTTTTGACTTTAGCATCAGGTCCCCAAGCTATATCACGTAAAAATTGGTCATTTAGGTCATAATCAAATGGATTATGAACCTATAAAAAGTTCAAAAAAAGATAGAATTTAAATATACATGAGATTGAACAAAAGCGTAAATCATGTTAAATATTTAATTTACACTTACATATTCTCTAAACCACACTGAAAACATAGGATAAGCAGCAACATCCCCGTTTAAAGCCACGAAGTAGTTGTCCGATAAAGTTATGACTTTCATTAGTTAAAACTTAGATAAACCTTGCATGATTGTCCTTAATATAAATATACTCACTTATAAAAAGGCAGAACCTCAGGACAATTTAATAATTCATGTGTTGTAGCTGACTTAAGCTCCGCCTTATTCAAATATTAAAGTGGACCACCTTTCGAACTTTCTTTAGTCGGTTGATTGAATATTGAAAATGGTGGTGCCAAAGGATCTATATTGTATCCATCATCATTCCTATTAGGTCGGTTTCTCAGACATGGTACATCATGTTCAAAATAATATGAACAAAAATAAGAGGTCTCTTTAGCCAAATAAGCCTCACATATTGATCCTTCAATTCAGGATCTATTTCTTAAAGTCCGCTTATATTTGCCAATAGTCCTGCATAGTATGATCTTTTAGATGAAATAATGTTCAATTAAAACACATGAAGGTAAATGTTAAAAGTCAATACCTCTCAAAGGGATACATACATCAACACTGAACAGGCCTTCCAAGTCGTGCCTCTCGCACAAGGTGAATTGGAAGATGATACATAACATAAAAAAAAGGAAAAAATTTTGCCAACTTATTTAAGGTTAAGCGAATGTTGATATCCATCAAAGATAGGTTCTCCTTCCTTAATGTGTTATAGCATAAATCTTTGAAAAATAAGCTTATCTCTGTTATGGGCTTTCAAATTCTATTGGGCAAGGCACAAAATGCAATAGGCATCAATGACTCCATAAAAATGTGACAGTCAGGGCTCTTCATAGAGGTCAACTTTCCTTTCTTCATGTCAATACACCTAGACAAATTTGACGCATATCCATCTGGGATTCTCAAATTATAACCCAATCACAAATCACTCTTCTATCTTCCAAAGTGAATGTGTAACTGGACTTGGGCTTCTGAATCTTATTGTTTAAGTATGTCAGGTACAACTCATTGCGCCAACAATAATCCTTTAAGTCTATCCTGGCCTTCAAGTTATCTTTTGTTTTGTTACTTACATCTATCACAGTATTAAACAAGTTGTCAAAGAAGTTTTACTCAATATAGATGGGATCGAGATTATGAGGCAGAAGATTATCCTTCCAGTAATCTAACTCCCAAAATATGCTTCGTTTAGTCCAGTTATGTGTAACACCATATCCAGGTATCCTGGATGAAAGACACTCTGTTACCTTAGGCAGATTCCTTACTCTATCCCAAATTTTTTCTTGTAATAAAATTGGCGGTGGCTCCTCAAAATCAAACTTATTATTCATAAAATCACTAGTATTTCTCCTAAACTCATGTTGCTTTGGCAAGAATCGATGGTGACAGTAAAACCATGAGTTTTTACCCCCATGTTTCAAAGTGAATGCTTTTGTGTCTTTCTTACAACAAGGGCAAGCTAGCTTGCCCGCAGTCGACCACCCAGACATCATTTCATAAGCAGAAAAGTCATTTATAGTCCACATCAAAGTAGTACGCAATCTAAACTTTTGTTTCATCGATACATCATACGCTTCCACACCTTCATGCCACAATAAGTTCAACTCATAAATCAATGGCTGCAGATATACATCAATCAAAACTTTTGGATTGCGAGGACCTGGAATAATGCAAGTTAGAAATATATACTGACTCTTCATAATTTAGGCGAGAGATTATAAGGAGTCACAAACACTGGCCAACATGAATATGGTGTAGCTGAGATAGAAAATGGAGTGAATCCATCAGTAAATAATCCCAACCTAATAATTCTTGGTTCACTAGAAAAATCCAGATATGCACTATCAAAATGCTTCCTTACTTTTTCATCTGATGGATGACATAAAACACCAGGTGGTCTTTTATTTTCATAGTTCTATCTTATATGAGGGGCATACCTCATTGATGTATACAACCTCTTTAACCGTAGTATAAGGGGTAAGTAATGCATCGACTTTACAGGAACCTTCTTCCCTTTGGCATGTGTGACTTCCTGATAACGAGGCTGATTACAAAATTTTCTATGTTCTAAATTTGTATCTTTCTTATTGAAAAACATGTAACCTTTCTTGCAATAGTGAATCCTCTCTGATGAAAGTCCTAACTTAGAAATCAACTTCTTTGTTGTGTAGAAATCTTTGGGTAAGTCAAATTTATTTTGGTTAAGTTTATTCATAAGTCCAACGAGAGAGTTCATGCCCTCTTGATAAATTGAATAATCTAACTTAATACTCAGTAACCGAACAACAACAGATAACTTAGAATGCTCTGATCCTTCATACAATGGATGACTAGCTTCCTTTAACAATTCATAAAATTGCTTAGCCTTATCATTTGGTTCATTTTAAGCTCCTGAGTGTATCCCAAAATCATCCCTAACCATCTCACTATATCGTGAACTTTCTACATTATTCTCTCTTATTGGACTTTCAAAATAATTCTGAAAAGAAAAATTATTAGCAGCACTACTCTCTCCATGAGTTTTTCACATAGTATAATTCAACATAAAACCCTTCCTATAAAGATGTAATGTAATAGCATCTGGACTCAATAACTTACAACACTTGTAATTACAATAAGGACACCTAATTATCCCCTCAATAAGAAAATCATTAAGTGTCATTGTTGTAGTAATAAATTCAGCTACCCCAGTTTTATATTTTTAAGACCTCGCAAAGTTCCCTCGTAGTTTGAACCTTGGATGCGTGTTGAATGAAGTGTAATTTTGGCCCTAAGAGATTGAGAACGCACTCCATAATTGATTAGTGTTTTAACCTTGTAAAATTTTTATAAAAATAACTTTCTAAGGTGTGGGAAAATGAGTTAGCTTTCCAACAATACCAATTTTGTCAAAATCCGATATCGGGGTGGGAAGTTATGGCCGTTTTCCTAAGCGTTGTCGAAATTGCCCAGGTTTGACGGTCGATCCGACTGACCGTCAAGTCTTCGATATACCATCGATCGTCCTATCAAACCAAGGTAGTGACTCCTTTTTCTAGCCATCATGCGACGGCCAAAATGGTGAACCGTCAAAAATTCGATGAACCATCGCGGTGATCGTCAAGCGAAGGCAGTATGGCCTCATCCTGGCCCTCGTGCAACGAACGATCTGGTGGACCATAAAAATTTTGATGGACCGTCATTCCGACCATCACATTGAGGCAGTGTGTTCCATTTTTAGGCTTAGAGCGATGAACCATCTGGCAGACCGTCAAACTTTCGACGGACCATCATTTCAACCATCACAGACCCCGATCAATAATTTTTAACTCATTTTTAAAAGGGTATTTCGGTCCTTTCTACTCCTTTAAACCCTTAAATATATTATATAGCAACCATCTGACCTCATTTTCTCATCTCTAACACTTAAGGGATAGGGTTTTCTCCTCCAAATCATATCAAAGCAAGAATTCTTCCCTAAGAAATCTAAGAACTCACCAAAGATTATGCTAGTGAGTTGAAAAATTGAATCTCTCAAATTCAAATACTTCAAGAACCCTCTCTCAAGAGTAAGAAGAGGAAGGTTAGAGGAAACTTGTTTATCCAATCTCCTAATCTAAGGTATGTGGGGTTTTGAACAAGGGTAACCTTTTCACCCCTATGCCCAAAAGGCTTATTTACATCATGAATTTCCTGAAATCTATGAGGTTATACATGAATTTGAATTGAGGGTTTTCACCTACTATTATTGAATGCATTATCTTGATATTTCTCATGAATTAAGAGTCAAATGGCATGATTTTTGCATGTTTCCTTGAGAAATTACAGCTGGATATAAACCCCATGATTTTACTCCATGAGAAGTTAATATTTGTGATGTTTGAGATATTGAAGCATATGACTAAATTAAGACTTTGAGATAAATTGCTGAAATTCCCAGATTTTCATATGATTTATGAATCTATATGCTATATATTATGCTTTTGATGAGCTTTAATTTGATATTGCACTGTGGGTTAGTAAGCCCTATTTGAGACTTGTGAATTTATGAACTCTTGTGCTATAAGCACCCATGATTTGAGTATTTCGAGATGATTGAGAAATAAATTGACCTAATGGTCCTTGAGCTTTGAAATCCACTTCACTATATGAGATTATCGATTTAATTATTGGGTTCGTGGTGAACCATGAGATTATTCTAAAAGTGGATTTTTATGAGATGAGCACAGATAATCTAAAGAGAGTAGTATTTAGTACCGAGCGGGTAAGTTACTATGGTTTCTTACCCCAAAACTATATGCCACCGTAGATTGGGACTGAGGTCGAGTTTATGATGATTATGATTGGGTTCGAGGCCGAGTTTTGTTTAGTGATCACTAGACCTAGGTTATACTCCCTAGCAAGAGTATGACACTCCTCCCCAACGTGGGTTCTCTTCCTTAGGAGGATAAAATGTTGGATTCCATCTAGCTCGCATGGTTTATGTCAGTTATGAGAACCTCCCTTGCCCTTTTAAACTTGAAATCAGCTACTTCTTTGCAAACTAATGTATCTTCACTCCTATGAATTATTTTCACTAAACTAGAGAATTTTGCCTTGAGATAGATGATTTCTCCTAAAGCTTGAAATGAGATATTTTCCTAACTTGCATGATATACCTCTAAATATGTTATAAAGTATCATGAGTTCTATTTCTAGTATTTGAGTTTGAAGAGCTATAAAATTTTGAACATTAAAAGTTGTTTTACCCACCATCACTTATGCATGAGTTGATGGTACTATCTAAAGCCCTTTTTTTCTTGAGTATTGAGAATAAGAGAAGATTTCCGATTTTGAGGTTGAAGAACGATGACTCACGATATTTTTGTAATATGCCTCATCTTATATTATTTATGAACTTTATATTTCATACTTATTCAAGCTATGTGAGTCATCTCATATTGTATACATGATTTGAATGAAGAAAATTGATACTATTTTATATACATGCATTCACCCCTGCATACTCAGTACATTCCCAAGTACTGATCCACATATATATCTATGTGCTACATTGTCTCATAATGTAGGTTCAGGTGTTCAGTCCCAGCCTCGCCCGTGATTTCCGAGTACCTCGCATACTTTTCCTACAGTGGTGAGTTTTTTTGGTTTGAGGACCGATCTTCAGATATTCTAGGGACTGAAATACTATGTTGTTACCTGTAGTTCATCCCGATTTAGTTGGGGGACTGTCCCATCGTCTCTCTAGATTATGGATTTGTAAAGGCTTTGTCAGACTATTTGGTCGATTGTGGTCTTGTTAGGATTTCTTTATGATGACCATTTGGACCGAGTACCCCTTCTTTCCTTTATTTCTTTTTATGAACATGGATGTGCTAGTGTTTGAATTCAAATTTTCTCCTTGAATTAAGGGTTATCAGCAGGAACCGGCTCTATGGGTTATCTTGGGGCTACTTATAGCCCTAGGCACCATGTGATGTCCCGGGAGGCGATTTTGGGTCGTTACAATATTCCTTCCTCAACCCCACACGGTTAGGATAAAGTATTATACATCCATGTACAATCTTCATTTTCCATCTACACAAGAATGACAACAATAATAATAGAGAAGAGAAACAAAAACAAGAGAAACAAAACAATAACAGGGTTGTTTAGAGATGCTACTACGCAGTGGACACAAGCAGAAAACTAAGAGATTCAATACAACATAGTAAAGCAGCCAGCAACAATAGAATATTTTAATTGAAAGAAGAATTTTTTTATCAGTGAAAGGAATCCAATCCATGTGATAGCTTCACAAACAAGATAAAAGAAAGGCAAAAATAGAGACAAGAAGATGAGGTAAAGAATTTTAAAAAAGAAAATAAAAAGAAAGCACGTGTTGAAAACACTGAAGAGGTGTTACTATGACCACGTCCATAAACTCTTGTACCACAAATGACACAACAATGAAGACTAGGGTTTTCTCATCAATCAAAGGTACTAAAAATAGACCACGTTGAAAATGGAACAAATTTTTACCTCGAATCAGTGAAGACATGAGTGAAGATGGGAATTTCTTGATTGACCTTCAATACCGTCACCTACCTATTTTAGCAACTCTGACAAAAGAAAAGCATACCACATTAATGTTTCAAAGGACCAAAATAAGCACATCACATTGAAGTATATGGAATAAACAAATTACAAATGAATACAGTAATAACATGTGTGACTACTGAAGCAAATAAAGTTACACATCAGACTATTATCATGCTCGTTTTCTAAAAAAGACTGCCAAAATATTGGAATAAAAATAACTCGTTCCATATGTGATTATAAGGTTTTAAAATCGGATCAAAGATGCTTTGACAACCTAAGAAGAATAGATATAAGCGCTCAAGAGTGTGACCTAACTGTTACACCAATCTATAGAAGTAATAATTTCAGTAAATTTAACTAACCACTTGTCAATACTTTCCTCTTTTGTATCTTAAGAATATAACAGAAAATTGAATCAAGAAATACCATATACTCTTAATACAAACAATCAAGAAAAAAAGGAGAAATGCTTTCCTAAAGGTAATGAAAATGGTCAAAAGAGAGCAGAGGTCGCCTACTCGACTCCATTTATAGCGGTGATGAGACACCCTTTGTGTGTGCGTGTGATGTAACACAATAAAAAATTTGTGTGTATGTGTCAGAGAGAGAGAGAAACAAAGAGATGGAGAAAGAGATCTACAGAGGTGATGTCTAAATATGGTGATGATTAAGTATAGTGAGAGAATAGTGGATATTAATTCTCCAAATTTGGTATTATTTATGTATACTGGAGATCAAATTCCTCAATTTAAAATTCCAAGAGAGTCGAGTAAATTGTTCTTTACTAATACGACCATTTAAACGATAAATGATTTTGTATGTTGAGGAATTTTCTATCAAATTCGACGTCATGATCTCAAGTTTCCCTCTATTTTCACAATTTCAATGAGATCAACATAAAAGATTTGCAACTGCAACACAAGAGTTACTACTCCCAAGGTAGATATTTTAAATGTGTCCAACGTTTGTGGATGATTTGTTTTCACGTTGTCATCCTAGGAGTCTCAACCTACACTAATGTATTAAAATTATTACAAACTAATCAGTATGTTTGAAAGAGGTGTACTTATAGACTCTTATTTCATATATTATCAATCATTGTTGCACAGTATGGTCTCAGTCAACAGCATTAGAATCTATATTTTTTTAGAATGTTTAGAATCCTTACTTCTACCACCAGACTAATATATCCCCCATGCTCCCAACAAATATAAGCTAACTAATGAGATTAAGCATGAAGGTGAAGCTGAGGGACTACTTTCCCTGACTTCTCCCAGCAGAGTTAATTCAAATTTCTTTAAAGAGTACAAGACAAGAGGATAAACATGATATTATTAAGAGAACAATTTAATTGCAACACCAATTCATAGGCTCCAGTAATCCACCCCCACCCATTTATTTATTAAAAAAAACATATACAAGATTCATCAGTTTTCTTTGAGAAAGGGAATGGCTTCTCACATCTCTTCTAGCTATCCAAGTTACACCAAAAGACAAAACTAGACCAACTTCCATGCGCAAGGTTCAACCTTGTCCTCACACTTCTAATTGATACTTACGAATAACCAATTCACTCTAACTCAAAATAGCATAAATTCTCTTAAAGTCATAATTTCATCATGGTTCCTCATATAAACCAAAGTTGAATTAATTATTAATTAATAAGAGGATACAAGCAAGCCAGCTAACAAAGGTTCTTAATTTCATTGGGATACCCATAATATGTACTTGTTAGTTGCTAAAATGATTCAAACTTGGTACTTATTACTGAGAACAATTTCACATTGTTGAGCAGTATATTTATTAATTGAGAAATCTTTGAAAGAGGTAGCTCAACCTTACGATGCTTTCATTTTTCAATCTGAAATATCATAAATCATAAAAATAATTTTGATCTGCACAGAGCATGACATCATAAGAAGCACCTACTCTCAATATCTGTCTATTTTACTTTATCTATATTCTCTCTTTTGCCTCTTTGATCTGATTCACTTAATACTTCCCCATCAGACTCTTATATAATAGTATTAATACTTCCCAAAAGCATTGATACTGTACATTTGCTAAACTCAACAATAATGGAGTTAAATACAGTTGTAAGGAAGGTAGCCTACTCGGCTCCACCTACAGTGGCGATGTCTAAATATGGTAGGTGTGAGAGAGAGAGAGAGAGAAAGAGAAAGGGAGAGAAAGAGATCAGAACACCACCGCCGGAGCTTTAATGGTTTTGATAGAGAGGGAGAAAGAGAGAGGCACTTTGCCCTAATTGAAAGAGGTAGTGAAGAGAAGAAGGAAACCACTACAGTTTAATACTTTAATAATTAAAAATAATGATTCAACTACTACAGTCGGGTAAAAGTTGAATATATTTAATTATTCAATTTATTCAATTATTTATGTTTTCGACTACAGTGGTCGGATATATACTTAAGTAATTATTAATTTTATTTAGTTGTTGGTATTTTCGACTACAGTAGCCGAAAATATATATTTAATAATTTATTTAAATAATTATTTAATATCCTTATAAGGGACTGATGATATATTTAGTATTATATTTATTTTTTTATTTATATTTTTGACTATAGTAGTCGGATATATTTAAATTAATTATTAATTTTATTTATTTGTTAGTATTTTCAACTATAGTAGTTAGAAACATATATTTAATAATTTATTTAAATAATTATTTAATTTTCATATAACAGACTGATTGTACATTTAGTAATATATTTATTTAATTATTTACATTTTCAACAACAGTGGTCAAATATATATTTTATTAATTATTAATTTTATTTATTTATTAGTATTTTAGACTATAGTAGTAGGAAATATATATTTAAAATTTATTTAAATAATTATTTAATTTCCATATAAGGGATTGATTATATATTTAATAATATATTTATTTAATTATTTATATTTTCGACTATAGTGGTCGGATATATACTTAATTAATTATTAATTTTATTTAGTTGTTAGTATTTCCGACTACAGTAGTCAGAAATATATATTTAATAATTTATTTAAATAATTATTTAATTTTCATATAAGGGACTGATTATATATTTAGTATTATATTTATTTAATTATTTATATTTCTGACTACTGTAGTTGGAATATATATTTTCTAAAATTTGTCAATGATTGATGATGAAAATGAGTTTTTGAATTCATATACATGTATATATACACATATTTCTGTCCATAATATAATAGAAAATGACCAAAATGCCTTTAAAATTTAAATAATGTCAAATCTATCCTATGGTGGAATGTTTTGATAAGCTAAAGTAGATCGACCATAACTCTTTTCTCCGATATCGGATTTGGGTGAAATTGGTATCGTTGGAAGGATAATTCAAAGGGATTTCATTTCATATAAAGTAGGTCACCCAGTTTGTCCTGTACAAGGAGTTATGGTTGTTTGAAGTTGACCCTAAAAATCTATTTTGATAGGCTGAAGTAAAACAAGTATAACTCCTTACTCAGACGTTGGATTTCGATGAAACGAATTGCATTGGAAAGAAGACTCAAAGATCTTTATTTTCATAGGTCGCAGCTCTACTAGTTCATTATATTAAGGGATTTATGATCGTTCGAAGTTGACCCAAAAATTCAGCTGGCCTCAGTAGTTTGTGTGCTGGAAATTTTCCTGCACATTTACTATTCCCAAATATCCCGGCCACCGTTTTATAGTTTTGAACATTCTCGATTATATTCGAAACCTATCCAATTTTGGAAATCCTTATATCGTTGGAAAGCTTATTCAATAACCTTCGCATGAAACCATCGATGGACAAATTTCGGTATAAATAAAATAAAAAAAATTAATTCCATATAAATAAGACCAATACACGTACTTGAATACGCCAATACACGTACTTGAATATGGGGTGTTACATTTCTATTTATAATAATATTTAAGAAAGTTCGAACTTCAGAATTTCAAACAGAACCTCAACAGTGATGAACTCCAACTCCGATATTGAAGAATTTGCATCACAAAAACTGATCAAGACAAACGAAAAGCCAAACCCCAAAATAGAAACTACATCCCAATGAATCCCCGAGATCCCAATTCCGATGACAAAACACAAAAATAAATGAAACCAAAAATTCCAATATGCGACAGAACCAAAAAAGTGTAGCCTGAGCTCTGGTGAGCTCAGGCGGCGGCAGAACAAGAAGAGGAAGGGTGGATTCCGGCGGCCTTAGTGCCTTTTCGGCCAAATTCCAAGAAAACCAAGGAGAAATAAAGAGATGTTGGGGGATAACAAAGCTGTGGTGGATCTTAAACCTGTAGAACCTAAAAATGAGAGAAACCACCGGTTCTGGCGATGGGTTCGCTGGAAAATTCCAACCCATCAATCTCCTCTCTCTCGATCTACCTCTTTTTTTCTCACTTACTTCTCCGATTTCCAATGTGAATCGAGTGTGGGCGTGTGTGTATATGCAATTTTAGGTGAGAATCTGAGAGAGGTGAGTATGTTATTCATGAGGAATGTATGTGTGTGTGCACGCGATTTAGTCTATAGGTGTGTGGGTGAATTCTGTGAGAATGGATTTTTGTATGTTTGTCGTGAATGAAATGAAATAAAAAATGGAGTTCTGTGATGATGAAGAAGAAGCGAAAAGGAACTCAGAAAAATAGCCTCCTCTTTTGTATCTATTGATATCTTGTGTACATGTATGTCATGGTGTATGAATATGCTTTCCCCTTTTCTTTATGGACAATAAAGTGGTGGGGGGTCACGTAGGGTAGGTGGGGTGGGACATGGATGAGGTTAGTTAGGATAAGATTAGGGATTTAATTTGTTAGGAATTTATTAAATTTTTGTTATTTTTGTATTTTGTGGGGTATAATCACATGTATGAGGGTATATAATAACAAGAGGTAAAAAATGGATAAATTGAGTTTTTGGAGGGACAAAATTAGGTGTCTACATCATGCCCCTTTTTGGGTGTAAACACAAAGTGTTTTTAGACAAAAAAGCAGACAACGAGACCAAATTTTAACCGATCATTATTCAAAGAAAGAAATAGAACGAAGAAGGGCAACCGGGTCTTTGACATCCTACCTACCCAAGTTATGATAGAGTCAAATCACAGGTATCTCAAATGGTTGGAAGGAGATAAACTATACCAAGTTGGAGAGTCGAGTGAGGCCCTGTCGAGGTTCCGGTCCGCGGCTCTGTCATTACATCAAAGAAAAATGAAAATTATAAGTTAAAAACATAAATGAAATTACAAAAACTATATTTATGCAGCTTTCTTTGACTCTTGACTCACTACTTCATTACCCTATTTTTCAGGCGGGCTCCTAACTTGTAATTTCTTCACTCTATTCTCCAGGCGGGCTCCTGACTTGCAATTTCATCACTCTGTTTTCCGGGCGAGCTCCCGACTTGCAATTTCATCTCTTGTTGCTTGATTTTCAATTTCTTCAACCTGTTCTTTTGGTGGGTTCCTGACTTGCTACTTTTCAATTCTTCACCTTGTGGCTTGACTTTTGACTTCCTCACCATGTTGCTTGACTTTTCATTTATTTGTCCTATTCCTCAAGCAGGCTCCTAAAATCACATCAAAACTAAAAAAAAAAATATCCCAAACAAAGATTATTAAAAAGAGATTTCATATGCCAAGAAAGTGAAGTTCAAACACAAGAATTAAATTTTGCCCCAGTTTATCATCAAAGGACTTTTGTGAAAGTCACATCATTATATGAATCAAAGGGAATAACGCGACTAAAAGTTACGTATTATAGGAATCAAAGGGAATGATTCGACTAAAAGGTACGTCTTATAGGAATCAAGGGAGATGAATTGACTAAAAGGTACGTCTTATAGGAATCAAGGGGAATGATTCGACTAACAGGTACACCTTATAAGAATCAAAGGGAATGATTCGACTAACAGGTACGCCTTGTAGTAATCAAAGGGAATGACTTGAGTAAAAGGTACATCTTATAGGAATCAGAGGAATGACTCGACTAAAAGGTACGTCTTATAGGAATCAAGGAAATGACTCAACTAAAAGGTACATCTTCTAGGGGTCAAGGGGAACGACTCGACTAAAAGGTACGTCTTATAGGAATCAGGGGAATGACTCAAATAAAAGGTAGGCCTTCTAGGGGTCAAGGGGAATGACTCGACTAAAAGGTACGTCTTATAGGAATCAAAGGGAATGACTCAACTAAAGGTACATCTTATAGGAATCAAAGGGGATGACTCGACTAAAAGGTACGTCTTCTAGGGGTCAAGGGGAATGACTCGACAAAAAGGTGCGTCTTATAGGAATCAAAGGGGATTACTTGACTAAAAGGTAAGTCTTCTAAAAGTCAAGAGGAATGACTCAACTAGAAGGTATGTCTCCTAGGAGTGAAGGTTCAATTTAAGAAGTGTATCACCTAGCAAATGAAAACTGAAATTCCTGGACAAGTGTGTCTTCGAGGGATATAGGATGATGAATTTTTACCATGATTTTATTATCAAAACTGTGCAGCAATATTGCTTCCTGCATTTGTAAACATGAGGCATTGCAGCCCTTGATGTTTATGCTCTAAATTCCCTGCTTTGAAGGTAATATGTTTCCTGTTTCATCCAAGAAAACATGTGAGTTTAAAACATGGTGGCTAGTTTGTGGCTTTAGATTTCGCGATGATCGCTCTTGCCCTCGTCAATTTTAACCTTGCTTCCAACCATTAGAATATATCATTGACTTATTGAATCATTGACCCGAACTCAGATTATTAAGAGTGACTAAAACAAACACAGTATCTCTGCTTTGCCAAGCTTCTTAGATAGACCCTTTGAACCATGGTATTTTCATAAGTTCACAGACTTATCTGTTGATAAAACTTTCTGCATGTCCTTTTTTTGGTTCACAATCATGCCTCTTTCATGCGCTATCTTTTGTCTTACTTTGTGAAATTAAAGAAGCTGGTAGTCAGTTTTGAAATCTTTTCTCACTTGTTTTGACACGGACTTGATTCAAAGACAAGAAAATTAAAAAAATGATAATTTTTATTTGGATAACTGAATCAAGAAAGATAAAACAAAAATAAAAATAAGTAAGAAAAGACAATGAATGTCCCCATTTGAAAAAATAAAATAAAAATTATCTAAAAAAAAGGACAATCAACTCTAATGATTATGCCATACATTTTGAATTAAGCCGTCTGATCTTTCCATCCAAACTTTCTACCCATTGTTCTTGAGTTAATGGCCCTGAAACTGAGTTACTTCCTTAGGTCAATTGCATTCAGAGACCCCATTCGGCTAGTGGTGCCTTGAAGGATTTTTGCCAACAAGCTTATTTTCTTTCCCTCAGCAAACCATTGTCTTATGGTGTCCGTGAAGGTTTTTCACTAATGAGACTCCGCTATTTTAATTTCTCTCAACTCTACATCGTCTTATGGTGCTTGTGAGTGATTTAACCAATAAGACTCTCTCATTTTTTTTATTTCTCTCAACTTACCATCGCCTTATGGTGCCCGCGGGGGTTTTCTCCAATAAGGATCTCTTATTTTTATTTCTCTCTTGATTCCTTATTCTGAGGAAGACAAGTAGTTCCCAAATGCATCATCATATCTATTGCATGCTCAGCTAAAACATCCTCAAAGATTGATCTAAAGGTCTTTCTTTGGTTGTAACTCAGCTTTTGGATAAGGTTAGAAAGAAAGGATGGCATGAGGCTCAAACGACACTTGAAGTGTAGTAGTATTTACAACTTTTGGAATCGACTCAAACAATGAGGATAAACTCATACCCCAGTTTTTTTTGACTGGAAAATACTAAATTATTTATTTGGTTGGACCGAGTTCAGAGTAAGGCAGCCTACGTATCTCACCCCCGAGAGAGGAGAATCAGGTCACGCGTAGTTCTAGTAGTTTGTTCTTTTGATTGATTATGATTTTGTTTCTTCTTCTCTTTTTTTCTCTTTTCTCTTTTGGTTTTTTTTCCTGACCCTATTTTTGATATTCTTCTCTTTTCTTTCCTTTTGGACACATTTTTTTTCTCGACACTTTTCTTTTGAGTTTTACTGACTCTATCTTGATTCCAAAAGAGGGGTATGAAAGAAAATAGGACTAAATCTCAAATAGGGTAAACAAGGATGACACAATGTTTGGATTACCAAATAAAATGGATTCGGCATGTCTATCCTTGAAAATACTAGTACATAGCATGCAAGTGAAAGTGAAAGATGAAGATCATTGGCGATATTTTTTAAGCATTAACTTTGACTGAGTCTGTGCGTCACTACTTCTTCTGCATTTTTCTAGCATATAATTCCACTTTTGTTGCATATTTCTCTCATTTAATAACTTATGATTTTGTGGAGATGATTTTCGTTCTGTTCCTCTTGATATAAGATCATGCAGCTACTGTTTGACCTAATTGAGACATGTCTTTCGATTGAACACCAAGTTATTCTTGTGACGCTCAAAATAATTGTCTTAATTTTCAAAGAAGGCTTCAATTTGTCACCAAATGTCTCAACACTCTACCAATATTCTCAGATTCTCTCTTTTCTTAACTTTATCTCTAATTCAATGCTTCATGATTAAGTTGGATTTCAAGATCTGGCTAAAAATTCCGCAGGCATGTCATAACACTAGAATCAACATAAAATACATTGTGTAAAGAAGACGAACAAACAACTTAAAATAAGACAAACAAACAAGGGATACCACATATCATTGAAAGGAAAGATAGAAGAGTTTAAGCAAAGACGATAAAGAAACAAAACAAGATAGATCCCGAACTACAACCCTAAAATAATTTGGAAAATAGAAAAGAAAACAAAACAAACTACCAGACCTCTTCCTAGTAGGGAGAGGGGTGACTTCTCAATTGCTCATCCTGACAACTTTGCCACTAGTTTGCATATCAGCATGACTAAAAATTCCACCATGATCAGACACATTCCCTTCAACAAATAAGTTCTGTGTCCACATGTTTAACTTATTACTTACCACTTATTGTGCAATACCATGTGCTGGCGAAGAATTCTGTGGGATGGTTGAGGTGCCAATGTTTTGCACCACAATCAATTTTTTTTGAATCATCCTTTCTATTTCTCTTTTCAAAGCATGAAAATCCTCAATACTGTGACCCTGAACATCAGAATGATATGCACATCGTACATTAGGATCAAACCTCTTGAATGTGGGTCAGGAGTATACCCGGGGAGAGGAGTGATTATACCTCATATGCCAATCTCTAAAATAAATTGGTATACAACTCTTCAATTATTGTAAAACTATCCCTCAATTTATGACTCATTTCATTGTTTAATTTGGATCAAACATCGGTCTTAGAAGGGCTTTGGTATGTTTGTGGAATTAGAGGATGACTTTGAGGAGTTGGTGCACGCCATTGTGGGTAATGAGGGAGTTGAACATATGGTTATGTGCAATATACTAGATATGGAGGTGGGAAATAGAGTATAATGGATTTTGGGAGTGATTATGGAGAACTTGGGTATGAACTTGGGCTTGAGACTGACGGAAACGACGACATTGTCTTCTTGGATGTGCCCATTCTCCAACTACAATAGCAGTTTCATCTTTCTCATTCTTTTTTCCTCCAGGTTTCCTGAATTGATTGCTATATTGTTCCAAATGTTTTTTGGATTCCTCATGCCCATCTTTCTCCTAAAATTTCAACATCTTAAAGATTGGAGGAAGGTTAGCACTTGAAGTCATGCCCCAGTCTTTGTATAAAACATCTTCTTTACCCCCCAGGTCCTAGAGAATTTTTCATAGCATTTTCTGTACTCTTCATTTTTTCAACCATTTTCTCTGACTCTTCTAGTATACGGGACTTCTGGTTAAGAAATTTTGGTGGTCCAGTTAACTTAAAAGCAGGCTCAGGAGTATAACAATGATCACCAAGAGTATTGAATATAGGTTCACTAGTAGCATGGGGACACACAACCGTTGGGTGATCCAGTGTGGAAGTCCTAGTAGAGGATTGAGAAATAAGATCATAGATGACATGTGGTGTTGTGAATGTAGCAGGCTTATGCTGAGGAGATAGAGGAAAAGTAGTGGAAGTATTGAGATGCTTTTGGCTTGGAATGAATTCTGAGTCATATTGCGGTGCATCAACAATAGTAGGAAACTGACTTTGCAATTTTTGTGAAAGACTCAAGGTATTTGTAGGGTCAATAGTGGGGAATAGAGGAGGAGGCAACCCACTGGCCCAAGCTCGATGCATTTTTGTCATTTGTTGTCTTAGCCTCCTAATCACTTGCTTTAAACTCTCATTTTCCTGATTCTTTTTTTGATCCATGATGTGACTCTCTATATCTTTGTTGGACACAACTAACCCTTTGAATTTGATGTGATGTGAAAGACCAGCCAGAATGCCACAAACCAACTACCTTAAACTGACTCAACAAAAAACAACAAATGTGTTAGAGTTCAATACTTTTTCAAAACCACTTTTTCCTTTTTTTTTTGGAAAAGATCACCGAACCCAAGAAGGACGCCTATGTATCTCACTCCCGAGAGAGGAGAATCAGGTGTGCATAGTTCATGAAGTTTTGCCAAAATGGCCAACCAAACTCTTTTTCCTTTCTCTTTTTTCTTTTTCTTGAAATTTTAAAAAGAAAGGGAAATAACAAATTGTCAAAAGATTTGACGAAAATCTTTTTGCATTTTTCACGTTTAAAATTCCTATATAAAGTGAAACCTATGATTACCAAAGAAAAATCTTTTTGTGTTTTCAATTTTGAATTTCATATGAAAATGAAACTTGAACCTATTAAAGAATTTTTTTTTTGTAGTTTTCTTTTAAAGATGTATATGAAAGACTTACTCTAAATAAAGAGTGAGGAAAATCTTTTTGGATTTCCTTGAAATAAGATCCCCGAACCCACAATAGGATGCCTATGTATCTCAGTCCCGAGAGAGGAGAATCAGCGGTGTGTAGTTCGTCAAGATTGGACAATTAAGGATTAACTAACAAACTGAACCCTGATTTAAGAGACACTACTAAAGAAAAATGATAAAAGTCATTAATAAAATATTTTTTAGGGGTTTTTCAATTAGAAACTTCATATAAAACTAACAACAACAACTATGAAATTTTTTTTTTTGAAATTTTTGAATTATGAATGCATGGTAAAGAAATAAAATGAAAATCTTTTGGATGTTTTTTTTTAGAAAATGAATGCGAAAGGTAAAAAATATTTTGAATTTTTGGATTATGAAAAAAAAAATCAAAAGTCATAAAGAATTCTAAAAATTTACGAAACACTACTTTTTTTTTACTCACCTTTTCTTTTTCTCCTTTTTTTCAACACTTTCTTGTCTACACACTTTACCTCTAACACATGTTTTCCCCAAATCAGTCCGTCAAATGACCCACTACCCTCAGAGATGCAATATTTAGCACGTACGGATGCTTTAAAGATGAGTCTCCTACAAAGGACCAAGTGGGTCCTGCTATGTCCGAATATGATGCAGATAAGCATGACCTAAAGGCTGACCTATGCTGGGTTTTACTAACAAGGTTGTTTGGGGATGCGTATGGTCGATAGTGACTGTGAGAGCTTTCCACCCGCTCCATAACACCGATGGCTCCCACTCCTAAAATAAGGGTGATTCAACTAGAGGTCGTGTACAATACGTGTACTATGGACTTGTTGCAGAAAGAATGACTTGGGTTATGCACATGATGCCAGATACAAAGTGGTAACATATAAAGTAAAACTGTAAACAAAGAGCACGTAGACACTCAACACTGATAAAATGAATACGAACAATAACACAAACAATGTTTATACACTCATAATGTCAAACAAAGCTAATACAACTCCAAAATTAGCTCGAATTCTGAAAAATCCCTAGCAGAGTCGCCAAAGCAAGATTGGGGCATGATGTAGACACCTAATTTTGTCCCTCCCAAAACTCAATTTATCTAATTTTTTTACCTCTTGTTATTATATACCCTCATACATGTGATTATACCCCACAAAAATACAAAATAACAAAAATTTAATAAACTCCTAACAAATTAAATCCCTAACCTTATCCTAACAAACCTCATCCATATCCTACCCCACCTACCCCATGTGACCCCCTCCCCCACCACCACCACTTTCTTGTCCACAAAAAAAAGGGGAAAGCATTTTCATACACCATGACATACAGATACACAAGATATCAATAGATACGGAAAAGGAGGCCATTTTTCTGAGTTCCTTTTTGCTTCTTCTGTATAATCACAGAACTCCATTTTTTTCATTTCATTCAGGGCAAACATACAAAAATCCATCCTCACAAAATTCACCCACACACCTATAGATTAAATCACACGTGCACAAACACATTCCTCAGTAAGAACACATTCACCTCTCTCAGATTCTCACCTAAAATCGCACATACACACACACCCATACTCGATTCACACTAGAAATTGGAGAAGAAAGTGAAAAAAGAGGTAGATTGGGAGAGAGATCATTGCAGAGAGAGAGAGAGTAATAAAGAAAGAGAGAGAGGAGATCAGTGGGTTAGAGTTTTCTGGCAAACCCATTGCCAGAACTGGTGGTTTCTCTTATTTTCAAGTTCTACAGGTTTAAGATCTACCATAGCTTTGTTATCCCCCGACATCTCTTAATTTCTCCTTAGTTTTCTTGGAATTTGGTTGGAAAGGCACTAAGGTCACCAGAATCCACCCTTCCTCATCGTGTTCTGCTGTCGCCTGAGCTCATCGGGGCTCAAGATACACTTTTTTGGTTCTATCACATATTAGAATTTCTGGTTTCATTTATTTTTGCGCTCCTTCATCGAAATTGGGATCTCGGGGATTCGTTGGGTGTAGTTCCTGTTTTGGGGTTTGGCTTTTCATTTGTTGTGATCAATTTTTGTGTTGCAAATTATTTAATATTGGAGTTGGAGTTCATCACTTTTGAGGTTCTGTTTAAAATTCTGAAGTCCAAGCTTTCTTAAATATTATTATTAATGGAAATCGGTCATCGAAAGGTCCAATTCTATCTTTTCTCATTTTATTTCATCATATATGTTTGATTTGTGTGAGATTTGGTTAAATATTGAGTGATATTGATTTGTTTTGCTCAGCTTCGTTGAATAGATGGTTGTGGATTGTCGAAATAGTAATCTTGAATTTATTGAAATTTGGTGTTAAAAAGGAATGCGGGGGTTGGATGATAGACATGGATAAAATGAATATTGTTTAGTCTTGATTTACTGTCATTGGCTATTTCAGAACAAATACAAAGGTTGAATGTGGTAGTATCATGATTAGGTCATTGAAGGATTCGGCAAATTTTAGGTTCGGGTAGGCAAATTTAGGAATGATGTTGGATCGAATGCGCGGAATGTTGAATGTGTTGAATGTTTTTCTAGTTTATCTCATGAAATTGAAATTGTATTCATTTACCGGGGAATGCCCCAAAGGAATTGTATTTATTCACTGGAGAATGCCCCAAAGTATTATGTACTTGAAGACGATGCACGGTCAAGGCCCGGAAAATCGGGTGGAGGTTAGTTCAGGAGTATTTTAGAATTAGTTTAAAATAGAGTAGGTTTACATTTTCGCATTTTTTATTTTATAGGACTATATAATTGGAATGGACATTATTATGTTGGTTTTGGATTGTCGTTTGATGCTTTTTTATGTTCTTTGTGTGGTTTATACATTTATGGTGTCTAATTAGCCGATACTCTCCAACAAGCGACTGTGGTCAAACCACAGGACCGAGGGGTGCCTAACACCTTCCCCTCGGTCAACATAATTCCTTAGTCGGAATCTTTGTTCACAAATCAGTTTCTAGAGTCAAACTATTTTGAAAAAGATTTCCAAAGATGACTTGGCACACCCGATTTATGCCAAGTGGTGACTCTAACTTTTGAATATAAACGTAATCCTTTTTTGGAACAAATCTTCATTTTGTCACTTTAATAACAAAAACCCTTTTGAAACCTAAAATATAATCTTTTGGGGAGTTAAAAAAGGGGTGTGACAAATTGCCTTACTAGACTACAAGCCTGTGAAAAGTTCTCATGAGGTGCACATTTATTGCTTTATATTCTGTATACTGTGGTGCATTACAAAGATTGTTGTAGATGCTAAAAAGATTGTTGTCGATGACTTTGTTTATCTAACATTAGTCATGTTGGACTATGGACCGATATGTTGCAGGGGGCAAGAAGTGAGATATGTCGATGCTAAATTCTTATTTGCATATTTTAATCATCTTTCCAAGATGGATCCTAAAATTCTCATGACATGGTAGTTACTAGGACTGATTTAAATTTATCAACTTCACAAGCACTTGCTACAGAACTTGTTGAATTGGCATTTTGCGGGTGCAATATCCTTAAGTGTGTACCAAATAGTGCTCTTTGGCTTCTCAGATTTCCACCTGCAGCGGAGAAGACACTCTGCATATGTAAATATTTTCTTCCACTACGTGTATTTTTCTGATCTTCTCTTTTTTGACTTGTTTGTTTATGAGAATTCTCGCTAAGTCATCTCGCTTATACAGATACTGCTGCACAAGGCCTGCGACCAGACCAGATTATATTCATAGATATTGAAATAAAACAATAGCATATCAAGCGCAGCTCCTTGGCTGATCTTTTCCTAGAGATTAAGACACCATTTATCATCTTTTCATATCAAGAATCTAGTTTCATTCATTTCCATGTTGTTGGAAATTTTGTTTAATTTTTCTATTTGTAGGCCATTGTACAATGCATATACCACAGGGACGGATGTTTTTTGGGCTGGTCTACCAATACTATCCCTTTCCCCTAAGAAAATGGCTACTAGAGTTGCTAGCTCCCTTTGTCTGGCTACGGGACTTGGGGATGACATGATTATCAGCAAGTATGTGTTCTTGACATCCAGTGTAATCCCACTAGTGAGATCTGGGTCAAGGACAATTATTTTATGACTGATATCTTTATATTGTCAAGAATTTGGTTTACTTTACATTTTGCAGTATGAAGGAATATCAGGAGAAGGTAGTGTCATTGGCACTAAATTGTCCAAAGTCCAAGAACTCACAAATAGACTTAAGGTTATGCGCTTGAGCTGCCCTTTATGTGATATAGCACGTTGGGTGAGTAAATAGTAATCAAATGCCTCAAATTTACTTTACTGAACGACTTTCTAGTTGTGTTACTTGAACTTATTTTTAAAGATGCTTCTTGGGTGTTGCGTGTCAGATCCTTCAAAAGCAATGCATTTTTCGAGACTCTAAGCAACACGTTATTCTTGATTCTGGTGTATTTTGAGTGTTACATGGAAAGCTCATTCTTTCTCCTATCGTTGCATTTTCAGGTAAGGAACTTAGAGCTTTGTTACTTTAAGATGTGGAATCTCTATTGCTCTAGAGAGCATCCTCAGAACTCCAAAGTTATTGAGAATGACTCTGAATTTCCTTTTGATTACTAAATCTCTATTTATTTTATAGTATAGGTAACTGCATTTTGGTGTTTTTATGAATGACTCAGAATTTCATCTCGATGAAAGTATGTTAGTTGAGTGTTAGTATAGATTATAACATTACCTGTAGTTTTGATACCTCTTGTGTCTTATTATTTAGTCAGTATTGGGTGCATAGATATTTAATGTTTATTCTATTCCGAATAGTTTTGTTTTTGTGTAATGAGAGAAAATCATATTTCGGGATATGGAAGATTCACTATGGACTCTGTTTTATTTGTTCAGGTCAATATGTGATAATAGCACAGCGACAATTATTAGACCAATCGCCACAACAGTTGAGCACACCATACCTGTGTAAGTTGTCATGGGTTGAATTTATTTTTTTATGTGCAGTACTTCAGTCTCGTCTTGTTTTGTATAAAATGTTTTGGTTTCTTGAACTTACCTCTTTTCTGCATTCTCAATGATAGAGAGACAAAATATCATCTTGTTCTTTCTAGATCTTCTTTACCATTTTAATTTTCTACACTGGATAGTAGAATTTGTTCTCAGGAAAGTTCAAGCCCTTGTACTTTCAAGTCTTTCTTTTCTCATCTGCTTTGTCTTACCCTACTATCTTTTATTCTTTTTCCATTTTAAAAGAAAAAGTTCCTTTTCGAACTAACGTTTTAACATAGTCTATAGCAAATGACAAGCTAAACACTAGTGGTTTGCTTCGAGTTCAGAAAAAATAAATGTTATTTCTGCTAACTAGTGTGCGATGTTTCAACAACTATACATAGCAACTATATTTGAATCTTCAAGCAATATTCTGTTTGACTTCTGATGTTGGGCGTATTTACACGCCTAAACACCATAATTTACCCATGTTATAGCTAAGTTTTGAGGATAAAATATATAATTCCTGCACTTTTAGTCCATTTTCCTATAAGTGAGCTAACCTATGTGATTAGAATGTTTTTCAGGTATTAACGATGAAGATTTCAGCACTTTGTGGACCTTTGGGCAGCAAAGGAAAACTTCATGTAAGAAGAAAGGCAGCTTTTGGAAGCTTGAGGATTGAATGTGATGCATGGAGAATCTGTCTCGGGCAAAATCAATATTTTTTAATACTTAGGGGTGCAGCAGTAACCTAGTAGGACTAGGACAAGGATGTTATAAAAACCTTATTTGCTGAATTTTTCAGCATGAATTGATTCAATCATTATTCATTCGAAACTTTAGATTATTCAGTTTACAGATTCTGTAAGTTTTAAGACAGGGAAACACGGCAAACACGTCAGCAACGAGGAGAGCAAAATCGTCAATCCCTTTTCATGCCAATCTCATCCCCAACGTGAGATTATTCTAGCTTTGGTATGATGATGATGTCTATTGTGATCTCCGTTGTAATCATGAGTAGCTAAACTTCTCTGTTAGGGTTATGGAAACCTTGTGAGATACTATCTATTACTATGAGTTTGTGAATTCTTGATGTGTATGCTACTTATATTATTACTCTCTTCGTTTTAATTGAATTCTTGTGGTTGCAAACATATAGAATACGCCATTATAGCATTAACTTGTTCGAGAGAAAAGTTACATGTTTGGAAAAGAGAGTGTGACAAGGAAATAGGGCTACCAACCCCTGTTTACACGTTAATGCCTTAACCGGATTAACCTCTTGGAGAGTTTGTACCGTTAGTTATACACTTTAAGCTCGAGAGAGTTAAAGTGAAATAATCCTTGATGGTTGAGAAACACTAGGATTTACCATTAGAATACGAATCTCTATAAGTGAATGCATGTCTAAATTCCGCATTACTCATAGTTAATAGATACGTAGAACTCATAAGGTGGACATAACCCTAACTTATTATTCTCTGTGATTAAATATTACTACATTAATCGTTTCATTCTTTATTTTGTTAACATTATTTCACGCCTAAAACCAATCCCCCCTTTTCCGTAGAATTTTTGACCAACAGTCTACTAATAATTTCAACACTTAGTGACTAAGTATTCCCTGTGGGATTAGACACCCAACCTAGTTGGGTTCTACATTTGACAACGACCGTTTACACTCTTACGAGAGCTGTAGTTTGGGCGTTATCAAATTTTGGCGCCGTTGCCGGGGAATACGGTTGTCTACTAAGTTTGTGATAGTTACTAGACTCTTTGGTCAAAGATTCTCAAATTTTACTTTTCGTCTGTTGTTTTTTTTTTATTCAGGTTTTATCAGTGCATGCCAAATACTCGAAGTTCGGGTCAGCCATTATTACCCATAAACCCTGAACCACAACTTATTGGCAGGATGGAGGTGCAACGAGACATTGAAAGAAGGGCTGCTCAACAGGAGCAGGATAGATTAGCTGCATTGGCCGCTGCTCAAGTGCATCAACAGAATATTGATAACCCATGGCGAGCAACAAATCCTGAGGTGGTAGCACTTGTGAACAGAAGAGATCGTCAAGCTAGATTGAGACCTGAACGCCGAGCTGTGCAAATTCCTTTTGATGATGATGATGACGATTTGGATGGGGCTGGTGCCACAGGGGCTATTATTCCTCCACCCTTGGAACCTGGAGCCAAGTTCAATATCACTAGCACCATGATTCAACTATTGTAGCTCAAGGGGTTATTTGGTGGACTTGTAGGCGATGATCTGAATATGCATCTGATCAATTTTATCTCTACATGCAAGTCATTCGACAATCCAGGCGTTGGACAGAATGCAATTCGGCTGCGCTTATTTCCATTGTCTTTATCTGGAGAGGCAACTCTATGGTTGAACGGGCTAACTCCTGATTCTATTACTAATTGGAGGCAATTGAAAGATGCTTTCCTAGAAAGATTCTTTCCGCTATCCAAGAGAGCACAGTTTAGAGATGAGATCAGCAATTTTCGACAGTTTCCAACTGAAGCTCTCCACGAAACATGGGAGAGGTTCAAGAAGAAGCTTATGCGGTGCCCAAATCATCATATGACCAATGTCCACTTGATGGAGATATTATACAGGTCTTTGAATTCGGTAACTAAGCCAGTGGTTAATAATGCTGCAGGAGGGTCATTCATGGACCTTACTTTTATTCAGGCAAGTGATATGCTAGATCGTATGACAAAGAAGAGTAGAGCTTGGCATACCAGGGATTCTGAGGTAGTAAGTTCTACTGTATCTATAGGCATGACTGTAGAACAAAGGCGAAGAGAAGAGAAACGTGACCAGGATATGGCTTATTATCAGGGAAGACCAAAAACGTCAAGGTTGTTATATCACAGGGAAGAGATATTCCAATTCTGAGGAGGAAGCAAACTACTCGAATAATCAGGGGGGGTTTCGAGGCATTGCCCAAGGAAACCAAGGTCAGAACCATTATGATAATTCAGGATACAAGGACCGTGATCAAGGGAGTTGGAAGAATAAGACTGACAGGAGTGGTTTGTACGTTCCTCCTGGAAATCGTGAGGCTGTGGCGTCTGGCTCTGGGAAGATGTCCATAGAAGATATGATGGCTAAGCTGTTGAAAGGAGTGGAGGCAACCAACACGGGAGTAACTGAGGTAGTAAATGATTTGTCCTCAATGAAGCAATTGGTTGACTCACATTCCTCTGCAATAAAACAACTGGAACAACAAATGAGTAAACTATCGGCGGCATTCAACCAACGAAAGGCCGGCAACTTACCTAGCGACACCGTGCAAAATCCAAGGAATGATGGATCATGTATGGCTATTACTACCAGGAGTGGTAAAGTGTTGGAAAATCCATCCAAAGGCAAGCAGGTGGCTGATAATATAGAGGAGAATGTTATTGATGCTGATTATGATGAGTCTGTAGAAGCTAAAAATCAGAATGAGAGCATTCATGAGAAAACTATTCCCCTTCCACCACCACCTTTTCCTTAGAGACTGAAGAAGAAGGCTGATGACACTCCTGAAAAGGTTGATATTCGGAAGCAAGATAAAAAGGAAGTGGTGGAAAAAACTATTCCCCTTCCACCACCACCTTTTCCTCAGAGACTGAAGAAGAAAGTTGATGACACCAGGTTCAGTAAATTTATGACTATGTTGAAGCAGCTGACTATCAATGTTCCTTTGGTGGAGGCGCTGGAACAGATGCCTGGGTATGCCAAATTCATGAAGGACCTTCTGACAAAGAAAAGGGCAGCAAGCTATGAACTGGCAGATGATATTCATCATTGCAGTGCAATTGCCACGAGATCTTTAGTACAGAAGAAGGCAGATCCTGGTGCTTTCACTATTCCTTGCACGGTTGGATCTTTGGATTTTGCTAAGGCGTTGTGCGATTTAGGAGCTAGCATCAATTTGATGCCGTTATCCGTTTACAGAAAGTTGGGGTTGGGCGATCCTACACCAACCAATATGCGGCTCGTGATGGCAGATAGGTCGGTAAAACGACCTATTGGTATCTTATATGATGTACTGGTAAAGGTTTCTACCTTTATTCTTCCTGCAGACTTTGTGATTTTGGACTGCGAGGTGGATTATGAAGTTCCCTTAATCTTAGGTCATCCTTTCCTCGCAATAGAAAGTGTGCTTATTGATTTACGAGCCAATGAGCTTTTATTTCAGTTGAATGACGAAGTGGTTCATTTTGATGTATGCAAATCGATGAAGCATCCTAGAGATATGAATGTGTTCTCTGTAGATAATGTTTATTATGAGGATGAGAAAGAATTATCTGTAGAGAAGCAGCTTACTGTTGAGCCATTGGCTGCAGTGCTTTTGAACTTTGAGCGCAAGGAAGTTGAAGAATATGAAGAAACTATTTGTGCTCTAACAGGATTGGGGTCATATTCTCATGCTCCTAAGAAGCTGGACCTTGATCTTAAGAATCGACTTTTATCACCAGCGAAACCTTCCATTGAAGAGCCACCAGTGCTAGAATCGAAAAAGCTCCCCATTCACCTAAAGTATGCATTTTTGGGAAGTGGTGATACACTTCCAGTTATTGTTGCGGCTGATTTAGGTGAAAAACATGTAGAGGCTCTCATCTCTGCTCTAAAGAGGTACAAGAGAGCTATTAGTTGGACTATTGATGATATAATTGGTATCCCTCCTGGGATATGTATGCACAAGATTCATCTCGAAGAAGATTGCGTGCCCACAATTAAGCATCAGCATCGTCTGAATCCATTCAAAAAATGATGCACCATATATCTCGATGAAGTCTAAGTAATCGAGATAACTATGTCATGCCGCAACAATAAATCAAGCGATACATAGAAGGCAACCCATTGTTTTTAATCATTTTGTTTTCCTAGGAGTTTGTTTTTGTTAAATAAAAATACAAAAAGAAGAGTCGAGCCACGACCAAAACTAAGGCGCTTGGTGGGAGGCAACCCATCGTTTTAATCGTTTTTGTTGTTTTTGATTAAGTGTAGGTGCAAGACGTAAAAAAGAGGGGATTAATCCCAAAATTTTGATTTGAAAGTGATCCATGTTAAAGGTGGTAAGTTGGGAATGAAGGAGTAAAGGCTATCGGTTAGGCATTGCCTATGCGAATCTAGGCAACGAACAAGGCAAGGCCTATGTCATTACCTATGTTCACTGCCTCAACTAGGCAATGGACAAGGCAAGGCCTATGCAAATCTAGGCAACGGACAAGGCAAGGCCTATGCTATGGCCTATGTTCACTGCCTCACATAGGCAATAGACAAGGCAAGGCCTATGCTAATCTAGGCAATAGCATAGGCGCCACCTATGCCCAACTAGGCAAAGCTAAAGGTGCCGCCTATGCCATTGCCTATGCTCTCTGAATCGACAAGGCTATAGCATAGGCGCCGCCTATGCTCAACTAGGCGATAGCATTAGGCGCCGCCTATGCCAAGCATAGGCAAAGTATTAGGCACCGCCTACTTATTATTTTTGGCCCCTAGCCCGATTTTTCATGGATCAAAACCGACCCAAGCCTTGGTCTATAAATAGAACTTCAACCTTAAGACAAAATGCACTTGTTTGCTCAACCTAGGCGCCGCCTAACCTTCCCAAATCTCTCAAAACTTTTCTTTTTGCTCATCTAACCTTGCAAGATCATCTTCCGAGTCCATCACCAAGTAAGTTCTTCTATAATATTCCGTAAGTTGTTACAATATTATGCTTATAATGGTATTTTAGATTTTCAAGTGGTGTTGGTGATTAGAATGTGGTTGATTTGTTATGATACATCTAGTTGAGTGAAAGAATAAGTGTAGGTGTTCTTGACTTGGTTCCGACTTGTATTTGATTATTATACACTGTCATCTTTTTGAGGAATTGAAATGGTAAAGTTAATTGCATAATCTTCAAAGTTGAAAGATTGAATGTTTGAATGACTCGTTCATCGAGATAAAGAGCATGATTAAATACAAGCATGAGATGTTGTGATTCTTTCTATGCCATAACTTGATGCGATCTCTATGTAGTAGTCTTGTTCAAAAGGTGCATTAATCCAAACATGAAAGTATAGTCAAGATTACATGAAATAGAGTTGGAAAGGATAGTTAAGATGACATAAAAGTATGACTATACTGAACATATTGTTGGAACATATCGCCTAAATGTATGTCGATGAAGTCTGACTAATCGACATCAGTCACTTAATTAGTTTATGCCAACAAATTAAGTATGGGGTGGTGCCACTATTGGTTGTTTGTCGATTAAATCTTCCGAAATAAGCTAACATGAATCTATTTTAATCTCAGGTAGAATGGCACCAAAAGGACGACAAGGAAAAGAAAAAGTGTCCACCTCACAGAAAGGTCAAAAAAGGGGAAGAAAAGAGCAAGCTGAATTCTCCTCGCTGCAAATACCTCGACGCACTTTCGGGATAAAGTGGGTCCTAGAAGAGGAAGGAAAGGAGTGGTACAAGAACAACAAAGTGAAAAAATATGTTCACGTGGATTTGATACAAAAGGAAAGTCTAGCGAAGAGAGAACCTCGCATTTTGGCTAAAATCATAACGCTAAATCTTGATTTTATTTTCCAAGATATGGGAGAATGCAATCTTGATCTAACGCGAGAGTTCTATGCCAATTGATCCCCAAAGAGTACCGGAAGTGAAGTGAAGATTCGGGGCCAAGTCTTGCAACTGAATGCGGAGTTTTTCAATACTTTTCTGGGTTTTCCATCTGTAGATCCATCACCGCTCAAGGAGCTTTATCACAGACCTCCGTATAGGGAAATCAGACACACACTGTGCGGAACTAGATCAATGGCACGTTGGAATCGTCACAAGGATATCGGTCGGCATAATACCTTTCTGTATGCTTCCCTAAATAGAGAAGCTCGTATATGGTTGAGGATAGTCAACTCTTGCCTCATTTCTGGGACACAGTACACAAAGATCACACGAGATAGAGTATGCTTGGTGTATGCTCTGATGAATAATATTCCCATCAACATTGGTGCAGTTATACGATCATCAATGCGTAAGGCTAGGCTGCACAAGAGGTCCCATTTCAACTTTGGCAATTTGTTGACTGCGATATTGAGGAAAGATCACATTGAAGAGGAACCTGCAGATCATAAGCTTCCGCACAACCGGAAGAAGGTTGATCTGACAAAGGTTAAAGATCCTAAAACTGGGCATGGCGTCAACCTGACCACTGCAGAAATACATGCTCGGGATGAAAGCTTCTTTCGCCATCTATATGGCATGACTCAGTTTACCATGATGAATGGGGGTCGAATTCTGACTGATGCATAGCTCCAGCAGTTGGATTACGACTACTCGATGAATGAGCATGCGCGGGCTATGTGCGGAGTAGGGGTACATTTCTAGGAACCTCTCAATGATGACGTGTCGACTGATGATGATCGCCGAATGCCAGACTCAGACATGGAGGAGAACTCTAATAACGACGACTTTGATGATGATCGCCGAATGCCAGACTTAGACGTGGAGGATAACTCTGATGACGACTCTGATGATGATTCCAATGAAGGGGGTATGACCCTAGACATAGAGGAGGAGTCCGACTAATCAGGTTTTCCTTATTTATTTTCCACTGAGGGCAGTGTGTCCCGTCTAAGTGTGGGGTGCTGGTATTTGTATGTTGTACGTATTTGCCTATATTTATTTATGTTTGTTTGTTTGAATTAGTCGTAATTAGTTAGTTTAGATTTTACATGAAGTGCATGAAATTGTTCTGATAGGCGGCATGGTATTATGACAAGAGTTTGTACTAAAATCATTACTATTGAGACATTTAGGCTCTAAGTGTGACTCACTGTGTGATAGATGGGTGGTTTGATTCATTCATCGGTTGGGTCAAGAGTCTATACTGCTCCTAATAAAGTTGACCATGTGCCTTGTGTGTGTGAGGTTATAGTATATTCTGTGTTGTGACTGATGCTAGAACTTGTCTGGTGTGTGTGTAAAGCGAAATAAAGAGTGTGAGTCTAGGAGATGATTTAGGCATTTCTTTGGAAGCCGGTAATTGTTTACATTCTTTTTACCTACCCGTGTACATTATCCTAGTTAACCCCTTTGAGCCTTTAGCTATTTTCTTTGACAGCCTTATATGTAGCCTAATCCATTATTTTTCAAGACCATAATTTGATCCAAATTCCTAAGCGCTTTAAATTGTAGAGTCATGTGACAAAATAAGAGGAAATTGGGTGAGAGTGATGCCTCAGAGTTTATTGGTACTTGAAATTGTTGTGAAAAAGAATGGCTATCATAGAGGTGTTTTATAAAAAAAAAGAGAAAATAATCGGAAAAAAAAGAGAAATAGAAAAATAAAAAGATAGTTATGTTTATAATTGAATAACAAAATAGGTGAAAAGGGGTGGTAGATGAAAGGAAAGTAGAGGGGTTGTTTAAAAGAGAGTGTTAATGGCATAATGTGATGTATTAAAGCGCTTAGGGAACATAGTCACTATTTCTGGCCAAAAATAGTCCTACCTGTCCCTTAGCCTACATTACAACCTGTAAAGACCTATTTGATCCTAAGCTTAGCATTCTGATATTAGTGGAGCATTACACTAAGGGCAAGCCTATGGTCATCAGTTGCAACATATGAATTCTTTGTGAAAGAGAGAGCAAGGAGAGTCTTATACCCATGTGTTGAAAAATGCAAAACTTGTGAGTGATTACGGGTGATATATTTGTGAGACACACCTGGTTGATGAGTTTTGGTTAGTGTTATATGATTCTTTATGGCTTAACTTGTGGATACGAATTAACCATCATCACGAGTCTATGTTGGAGGTTGAATTGTTTCTAGTAGTGATCAAGAAAACTACTCTTTGTTAATAATTGTCGTGCCTGTCTTGTGGAACATTTTGTGTTGCTGCTGTGATATTCTAGTTAGATGATTGCATAGACGTAATATTTTGTTCGAGGACGAACAAAGCTTTAAGTGTGGGGTGGTGATGTTGGGCGTATTTACACGCCTAAACACCATAATTTACCCATGTTATAGCTAAGTTTTGAGGATAAAATATATAATTCCTGCACTTTTAGTCCATTTTCCTGTAAGTGAGCTAACCTATGTGATTAGCATATTTTTCAGGTATTAACGATGAAGATTTCAGCACTTTGTGGACCTTTGGGCAGCAAAGGAAAACTTCACGTAAGAAGGAAGGCAGCTTTTGGAAGCTTGAGGACTGAATGTGATGCATGGAGAATCTGTCCCGGGCAAAACCAGTATTTCTTAATACTTAGGGGTGCAGCAGTAACCTAGTAGGACTAGGACAAGGATGTTATAAAAACCTTATTTGCTGAATTTTTCAGCATGGATTGATTCAATCATTATTCATTCGACACTTTGGATTATTCAGTTTACAGATTCTGTAAGTTTTAAGACAGGGAAACACGGCAAACACGTAAGCAACGATGAGAGCAAAATCGTCAATCCTTTTTTATGCCAATCTCATCCCCAACGTGAGATTATTCTAGCTTTGGTATGATGATGATGTCTATTATGATCTCCGTTGTAATCATGAGTAGCTAAACTTCTCTATTAGGGTTATGGAAACCTTGTGAGATACTATCTATTACTATGAGTTTGTGAATTCTTGATGTGTATGCTACTTATATCATTACTCTCTTCGTTTTAATTGAATTCTTGTGGTTGCAAACATATAGAATACGCCATTATAGCATTAACTTGTTTGAGAGAAAAGTTACATGTTTGGAAAAGAGAGTGTGACAAGGAAATAGGGCTACCAACCTCTGTTTACACGTTAATGACTTAACCGGATTAACCTCTTGGAGAGTTTGTACCGTTAATTATACACTTTAAGCTCGAGAGAGTTAAAGTGAAATAATCCTTGATGGTTGGGAAACACTAGGATTTACCATTAGAATACGAATCTCTATAAGTGCATGCATGTCTAAATTCCGCATTACTCATAGTTAATAGATACGTAGAACTCATAAGGTGGACATAACCCTAACTTATTATTCTCTGTGATTAAATCTTACTACATTAATCGTTTCATTCTTTATTTTGTTAACATTATTTCACACCTAAAACCAATCTCCCCTTTTCTGTAGAATTTTCGACCAACAGTCTACTAATAATTGCAACACTTAGTGACCAAGTATTCCCTGTGGGATTCGACACCCAACCTAGTTGGGTTCTATATTTGACAGCGACCGCTTACACTCTTATGAGAGCTGTAGTTTGGGCGTTATCAACTTCAGAGCATTTATTTTGTTGTTTACAACTTTTACTCTAAAAGTTGTTTATATGCCTTGAAATGACTACCAGTTAATGTTGAACTATTTCACAAATCTGATCTGGTTAAGAGTTTAGGACCGATGTTTCTCTTAAACATAAGCAGTATTTTGATGACTGATGAGGTTCAACCAGGTTTTCTGACCAAAGTTCAGCAGCAGGTGACCAGTACATCTTGACTGATGCTACATTATTTATGGCTAAATTAGAGTTGAAACTGTGAGGAAATCAAGAGCCTTTAATATTGGGAAATCACTGAAGTTAGAGAGTCAAATGCTTAGGATTTTTAGAGTTGTTTAGGTTAGTGTGTTGAAGTGCGGTGAAAGATGTGGCAAGGGAAACCTTAAGATTGAAAGCTCTAAATTCCATAGGAATCTCCCAAAGATAAGGTTGAATAAAGTATTAAAGAAGTAAGAAACACTTTCTTTGGAACAATATGAACACAGTCATGATTTTCAGTTTCAAAATAAATGCAGTCATGATTTAGTCCTTTCGCCTGTGTTTGGTTGGACCCTTTAATTCCGGTATAAGAAATCCAGGAAGTAGTTATGCCACAATTTTGGTATTTTTCTTATACCACATTGAAATTGGATAACAATCCTAGGACAAAATAACCAAAAGACGAGAGTTATTCTCCAAAATCCTTTAAGAATTCTGAGGTTAAAATTGGAAATAAAAGTTCAGTAACTTTATATATTTCAAAACTAAATCCATGTTTTATATTTGCTCTGTTTATTTCTTTTTTAACTCAATAAATTTAATATATACCAAAAAGGTATATGTACTAAATAATCCCTTAATTATAATCACAGTATAATTTGTTCACACCCTCTTAAAGCATGCTATAAGCTAGATCTGTATATGTTGCTTTTTTTCCTTTTTCTGAACTCATAATTTATTTCAGCTATAGTGGAAATAATTTGTTATTCCACCTTTTTTCATGCTTTATTACGAATTTATTTACTATTCTTTGTCTTGAGTTAGGGGTCTATCGGAAACAGTCTTTCTACTTCTGCGAAGGTAGTGGTATAGACTGCGTACATTTTACCCTCCTTAGACCCCACTATGTGGGAATACAATGAGTTTTTTATTGTTGTTGTTGATTTATGTTGAGCATATAAGGTAAAGTGATGTACTAAATGTTTGCTTTACTGTTGTAGGAGTTACTTGATTTAGGTGAAACAGTAGGAACTAAAAGTCGAGGACTTGATTATCTTTTGGCCCTGTGATGGAAACTGACAATTTGAACTGGAAGTCGATGACTTAATTAAACTGTAGAAACATGAGTTACTTGATTATTTTTTTGCTATGTATTCAAATATTATGAAAAATTAGATATGATACTCTAGGTCGATCGGAATGGTTACGATATTTTTTGTGAAACAAATATTGAAACTAATATCATAGATGTAACTAAGTTTTCTAGTCTGTAATTACATATATTATGTTTTTGCATTAAAATTCTCGATTGCAATTTGGTGTTTATTTGATGAAATTTATTATTTTGTGATATGACCACGTAGTTAGTCTATTTGGGATGAGAAATACCATTGCAAAAAGATAATTACGATGGGGTAGTTAGTCTATTTGAGATAAGATATACCATCGCTAAAAGATAATTACGACGAGGTAGTTAGTCTATTTGGGACAAGATTGCTCGTCGTAAAAGAATAATTAAGACTAGGTAGTTAGTCGATTGGGACCAGATATACCATCGCTAAAAGGCAATTACGACCAGTTTTTTTGTCGTCGCAAAAGGATTTTAAGGACCAGTTTATTTGGCTCGTCTCTAATGACCTTTAGCTGTGGAGCCTGTTAGGACGGGACGCGACCGAATTTTTCTAGTCCTAGAAGATCAATTAGGACAAAATTTGAACATTCTAGGACCATATTTCCCTTTCTTAAAGGTTGTTTTTCTTGTAGTGCAAGCTTTGATACTAGTTTGTTAGGATTCAGACAGAATAAGCAAACCACAAATAAAAGAAAATAAGAACAACAAACAGAATTACGTGGAAATCCTTGCGGGGAAAATCACGGGCAGAGGCAAGGGAGGTTTCACTATGATGGAAAGAGAGTACAATGTGGAGAAGGCTGAATTTTCTAAATAATAAAATAACCCACTAAATTGCACTTATATATTACGTGCGTACAAATAGGTCCTAGGCCCAAAAACATAAAGGTCCATTAACCAAAATTTGGGTCACAACTCTAACAACAAATGTAAGTGAAGACAATTGGAATGGAACACAAATATAAACTAATTAACTTATAATTGACCAAGTAAGGTAGATTTAATTCCCTAGATTATTTGTGGGAGAAAGTAGTGAACCTTCATAAACTACAATGTGAGTGCATGGACTCTGATCTCGGCCCGATAAACTAAGTCATCCTATAACTTTCCGAGCATAGGACATGACATGACATAATTGTTGGCAAGTATCTATGGTTAGCCCCTTTTCAGGACACATGAAAAAAAGAGTCATCCGACTTGCGGAATAATCTCTATTCTATGTCGAAAAACTTAGTTTTGGGCATTTGTTGTTTAAACCTATGCAGTCATGGTAAGATAACTAACTCCCTTATGCTCATGACGTTATTGTATTTATTATGTTTAAAGTGTTAGCCACATTAGGATCATGCTTGTGGTTTAGCCTTTTTAGGCTTATGTGCATAATTTATCCACTTATTCTCATATTGGGAATTCAACCGCTTTGGGCTCATGAGATTTTGATTTAGCACCATTTAATAGCATTTACAAGAATTATGTAGCAATTTGAAATCTTGCCGCTAGAAGTCATAATTCTTATTCCAATCTGAACGAAACTTCAATTGGTTTGTTATAATGAAATAATTAAATTAAGATTCACGCCTTTACTGTAAGAAAAGAAAGAAAATAAAACTTCAAAGGCCATATTTAAGATACTGAAAATAGTCCATCAAGTCCTCGGATCGTGTATTTTACAGAAAATAATGAATTAAGGTATAATTATGAGTGATCCAGTTAATTCATAACACTGACTTTTTATTGACAAACACGCTCTATCAAATAGCATAATCATCTTTATAAGATGTTGTAATTTACCTACTGAAACATGACAAGAACATGATCTGCTAGAAAATCCTGCATTGGGGGGCACAACAAAAAGGTATGAAGAGATGAAAAAGTTAGGTAATAAAGAAAACATGTAAATAGGAGGATGTAATTTGCAGGGGAAGGCTGATCAATAAGTCTACATCAGTAAAGAAACTGATATAGGCTTAAGGAAGTGGTCTCTTCTATCTGCAAGTGTTTATGTAGCTTTATATTTTTTTGGTAAGTTTTTATCGTTAAAAGTTCCATTAATTTTGTTATCGGTAATAAGAAACAGAACCAACCGAAATCACATTCAATTAGCAATTACACATACTTGTTAAACTTAAAGAGATTTAGTTTGTAAACATATATTCTGACACAAATATCAGCTTAAGAGACTAAATGGAGCTATGCTTCTGTTGGAATAAAATTTCACAAAAAAAAAAATAAGTATTCATGATCGAAGGTGATTTCAAGATTTCCAGAAAACTTATTGGTAGAATCAATAGAATGAATGAAAACAAAGAAATTTCAGATTTATCAGAAAACTTATTAAAGAATCTGGACATGTTAAGAGTAATTTGAACTGAGAGAAACAATAAAACTTATAGATATAAAGAGAATGTTCTACATATCTCAAAATGTTTGAAGAGCTTTAGATTGCAAAGAGGAAATTAAACTTGATTTTCTTGAACCAATTCTATAGAGCTTCTTAGAAGATGTGTTTGAGAGGGTGATTAGGATTGTTGAGCGATGATATTACGTTATGAAACTGTTAAGAATTCGTGCCTTACTGATTATATTATTTTTGCCTAACTATTGCTTATCAATGGAACGGGTTGCCTGACGTGTTCCACTGACGTGTTCCAAGGAAGCAGTAAAACAGAAAGTAAAGAACACAATGATTTTTACATGGAAAACACCCGGCTCAAAAAAGGTGTAAAAAATCACGACCTGTACCTCTACAGGATTTAACCCCAACTTCACTAAATAACTCTGAGCCTCAACAACGACTAATTACAAGACTCTTGTAACCAATAAATAGGAATTATAAAGTCTAATCCCTATAACTCAACAACTAGGAATTATAAACTTTAATTCTTTTGACTCAACAACTAGGAATTATAAACTCTAATTCCTAACTACACAAACATCTTCCAAGGCATGCATTCCCAAAGTCTCTGAGTTTCCCCAACTCAAAGACTAGCTCCTAGTTCAGTTTATAACACATTGAAACTAATATTACATCATTTTTTATTTCAAAATCCTCCTCTAATCAAAACTCTTATTGCATAGAGTTTTACTTCAAGTGATACTCCTTCAATTCCAACTCTTGTCTCCTTGGTGTTGTAGTCAAATTCCAATTCTTTCAATCAGCACATATTAATTTATCAGAATCTTTCTCCTCCCACAAATAGAACTTTTCAAGATATACTCAGAAGTGAAACTCCTTCTTTACGTAGGACTCCTTTTTCAACTCAACTTGTTTTCCCTTATCATCAAGTGTTTGAATCAAATTTAACTTATTCTATTCCCTATGTGATCAGTAAGTTGAAGTTTCCAGTTGCATTGAATTAACTCATATCAACTTGTTTCATTCATAATTTCATTCATCAAAACTTCAAGGTTCCAATAAATTCCTCCTTTTTGATGATGACAAACCTCTTGTCTTTGTGCATCCAAATATCTTCACCTGTAGGCACTAAAGTATAAAATACTAGAATGAAACAAGTTAGTCAATGGGTTATAAATATTACACAACCCTCTTATCTTCCCCCTTTTGTATCATCAAAAAACCATTTCAATGTAAGAATATACTAGCCAAAGTGATTTGTTATGCTATTCATGGCCACTGGGGCTATCACCAAAACAATCAGATAAAGACTTTAGCCAACCTAGTAATGTATTAAAAAGAGCAAAACTATGAGTCAATTTAGCAAAGATAATCATTCCATTTAACTGACAGAGCATGTTCCATATCAAACCTAAGCTAGTACTAAACAAAGCAAAATAATTGAGCATTAAAAAAATATGATATAAAAGTGGGATATGGCTAAAGATACAAATAGTGAGAAGCTGATAAGGAAGGTGGGACAGGTGATATCAACTGTGTCAATTGATGAATGACTTCAACATTTTCATCCCTCTATCAATCAAGGTCAAGCTTTAAAGTCATGATCCTAGCCTTAAATACCTCTTATTATACTTCATGGCTATCTTATGGAACTTCTAGTTCAGAATTTTTTTTTCAAATGAGTCTTAGCCCTCCTTATTGAAATAGGTAGAGCAACATGATTCATTTGTTCAAGAATATCTATTTTTTTATAAGTCAAACCTGATTTAGGACTTAGAAGCCCAAAACAATTACCAATTAGGAACTAAAAGGGAAAGCATGTCCCTTTTTATTCTTCAGAAACATATGCTGCATGTGATTGATGATCAATCTTGGCAAATCTACGGTACACAACTGATATTTTAGTTGAGAAAGAAGAAGGAATTTCTGGTATAGGATTAACACACTTGTGCACACCCATTTGGAGAGAATCAAAGAAAGTTTGGTCAACAATTCATTAGCTTTATTAGACAATGAGAGGATGAAGTGTGTGGAATTGAGCAGGTGTGCTCAACTGTTTCAACTTAGCCAGCCTATGCTTATGTCAGTGTATAACATACCTGATAAGAAGAACTTTATGGTCACAATTACTTGCTTGTACCTATTTTTCTGCACAATCTAATATAAAATTAGGTTAGAAAAGTCAAAAATCTGGAATTAGGACACACAACTAAATATGCAAGACTGAATAGAATAACTTTTTAGCTAATAAGAATAAAAAGAAAAATGATTATTCTAGTCAATCATTGAGGAGGGTTCATGCAATTTTAATCATCCCCAAGTCTAACCTATTCCTTTCAAAATGCTCTCTACTTAGTGCCTTTGGTGCTTCTTCAGTCAATTAAGTAACCCACATAGTCAACATTTTTATTACCCCTAAGAGTGAAATTGCTTTCCTTTGGATATCATAGTCTCAATCCATTGATTCCCATGAGATATCTCAAGATTCTTTTGAAAACACCAATTTTTATGAACTACTAATAAAATTACCAGCAACTTGTGTTGCTTTTATTGATGCATCCATTTCTTTATTTGTTGTTCCCCCTGTCAATATGCCCTCAATATGTACAACAGTTAAACCAGGTGGTACAACATGTTCCTGTGCATACTCATCAGTTTCACAGTCATCCACTTTTCTCATTTTTTTATTTTTTTATTTTAAAAAAAAAATCTCCCTTGCTTTCCCCTTACATGAGCACTACAAATCTGGCCATCTTTCAAATGATCCATCCCCCCTTTAAATGTGGTGAGTGAAAGAAATTTTATTTTCTTCTAGTCTTATGCCTTGAGTAAGCTTTATTTATGCACAAATTTTGCTTGCCTCCTTTTACTCTTACCTTCAAAATAAATTAGGGGTTAACTTTAGGCACCTAAACAAACTTGGGTCCATTCTTATAAGTAAATGGATGAATCATATTTCTTCTAGCCCATGCAGGCAACAGGTTACGTGACCCGTTTCTCTGACCAGTTTTAGTTATTCTTTTCATGGTCTAAGCTTGTTTATTTGACAGATTTAGACTGTTGGATCTGGTTTTGGCAGCAACTGGACATTTAGTGGTTAGATGTCCAAGGTTTCCACAGATATAGCACAAGTCTTGATAAACATCAAGACTTTTGTGAAAACCCAACCCAGCTTTTTCATTGTGATATTTTTCACTCAACTTATGAACAATTCTTGAGGAATTTTTCCACTTGTTTTCTCTTTCAAGGTCAAGTTTTTGTTTAGAGACTTCTTGACTCAGTTTATTCACCATTTCTGTTGCATTATTGCACTCTTCTTTGTACTTGACCAATTCAAGTTCAACTTTTTCTTGTTCTTTACTCTTGGTGTTTTTTCCTTTTTTAGAGAGTGTCAATTTTAGAACTTCATACTTAAGATCATTATTTGAAGAATCAAGTTGCTCAACCTGTTTCTTGAGAGAGCAGGTTTTCTGTTCAATAATGTTCTTGCAAGCTTCTAAATCAATAAAATCAAATTTGATTCTTGCAAGACTGTTGAATAGCTCATCCCTATCAGAAGTTGATTCTTGGAAGTCATCAATTAGTGTACTCATCAATGAAATAAGTTTTTTTTTTAGAAAACAAATGCAACTTTTCTTTAAGTTCAAGTATACTTACCTCAGAAGCATCATCTTCTTCCTCCAAGTCTGAATCTCTAAGAGCCATGAGTGCTTCTTCATCAACTTCCTCATCATCTAAGTCAAATACCGAAGCTGCTACCATTTTAGTTCCATCAATTTCCATTTCATAAGTTCTTAAATTCCCCACTAATTCATCCAGGGTCATGTCTGCAAGATCCTTATTTGCTTCCCTGATTGCAGTCACCTTAACATTCCACATTGATTTTGGTAATACCCTCAGTACCTTCTCGACTTGTTCTTCTTCAGATATAACTTTTCCTAAGGAGTTCAGCTCATTTGTTAAGGTAGTACGCCTTGTCATCATCTCATGAAAGGTTTCATTCTCCTTCATCTTAAATGCCTCATACTCGGTGAAGTGAAGAGAAATTCTGAATTTTCTTACTTGAGATGTGCATTCATGAGCATTTACTAGAGCCTCCCAAATTCGCTTAGTAGTGGTGCATGTTGATACCCTGTTGTATTCAGTAGGTCTTAATCTACAGACCAAAATATTTTTGGTGTTAGCATTTTTCTTTAATATCAATAAGTCATCAGGAATGAATTCACTTCTTACTTTCTTGACCTGTTTCCCATCTTCTAACATCATTGGAATAGTAGGACCATCAGTGATCCTATCCCATAACTCATAGTCTTTGCCTTGAATAAATGTTTTCATCCTAGCTTCCCCCCAAATGAAGTGAGAACCATCAAATAGTGAAGGTCTAATAGTAGATTGACCTTCACTGTGGCCAGTAGGTGGTGCGAAATTCATCATATTGATCTTTGTCTTAGGTGCTAGTCCTTTTTAAGACAACCTCGATTTGATACCACTTGTTAAGAATTCGTGCCTTACTGATTATCTCATTTTCACCTAACTACTGCTTATCGATGAAACGGGTTGCCTGACGTGTTCCAAGGAAGCAGTAAAATAGAAAGTAAAGAACACAATAATTTTTACGTGAAAAATACCCAGCTCAAAAAGGTATTAAAAACCCACGACCTGTACCTCTATAGGATTTAACCCCAACTTCACTAAATAACTCTGAGCCTTAACAACGACTGATTACAAAACTCTTGTAACCAATAAATAGGAATTATAAAGTCTAATCCCTATAAATCAACAACTAGGAATTATAAACTCTAATTCTTTTGACTCAACAACTAGGAAACTCTAATTCCTAACTACACACACCTCCCAAGGTATGCGTTCCCAAAGTCTCTGAGTTTTCCCAACTTGAAGACTAGCTCCTAGTTCAGTTTATAACACATTGAAACTAATATTACATCAATAGTTCAAACACAATGAACAACTCTAAAAATCAATGCTAAAACTCTTAGCTGGATTATGTACCGAGGACCAGGTTCTTTAACATGTTTCTTTAGTGATTGAGTAGCACTTCGTAAAATCAATCTGTCGATTGTGCTTTTCTGCTTTTTAAGTGTGTGAATTATTCTGACTGTTGCATCTTCTATTTAAGCACAGCTCTCCAAAGAGTCATTCTTTATTTCAAACTCCTCCTCTAATCAAAACTCTCATTGCATAGAGTTTTACTTCAAGTGAGACTTCTTCAATTCCAACTCTTGTCTCCTTGGTGTTGTAGTGAAATTCCTATTCTTTAAATCAACACATATTAATTTATCAGAATCTTTCTCCTCCCACACATAGGACTCTTCAAGATATACTCAGAAGTGAAACTCCTTCTTTACGTAGGACTCCTTTTTTAACTCAACTTGCTTTTCCTTATCATCAAGTGTTTGAATCAAATTCAACTTGTTTTATTCCGATCAGTAAGTTGAAGTTTCCAGTTGCATTGAATTAACCCATATCAACTTGTTTCATTCATATTGTCATTCATCAAAACTTCAAGGTTCCAATAGAAATTGGTGGAGAGGGTGGGGTTATAATACAAGAAATTGCGGAAAATAAAGGGATAGGTTAACGCACAAAACTGATAGAATAAAAGAGATTTATTTGCTGGAAATAAAAAGTAACCTTCTGGTTACAAAAATAAATGTCTCAAACCAATAAATAGAAGGATTTTAATTACTTGGGATAAGGTATAAACAAAAAAGACGAAATTGCTCTTTAAGGGTCTCACTATGAAACGGATGTGAGATGTTACACCCTAGTACTCTAACATCTTTTACATAAATTGAGATGAAAATAAATTATACGTAATTTGTGAAACATAAGTATATTACTATCCTAGACAACTAGTCAAGTTGCATGTCATGTTTACTTAGATAAAAACGGTTAATTCAAACATAGTAGTTAGCTATGTCAGGGTAGAATGGTAGATATATCCCCCTATTTATGGACTTTGCATATGTTCGTGCTTAGTCTCGGACCAATCTAGCCTTTACCTCATCCGAACTTTCTTTTATAGTAACAGTTATTCTTTATAATAGTATACATTTGATTATAATAATCAAGTTTTCTGTGGAGATGATTTTCATGACGTATAACTATTTTATATATTCTCTATGCTAAAATTTCGTTATAACACTAAAAAATACAGTGAAATAAATACAATTGTCATAGAAAGGTTTAACGGTTCATGCTATACTTTTTTCGCTCTTTTGGGGGTTTTCTTTTTGTTTTTGTGTGGGGGGGGGGGGGGGAGATGTCAGATTCTCATACACTCATATATAGCAGCTGAGACAATACAGTTCGAAATGTAGAGGTGCAAACTAAAGTTCAACACTTGACTAAAGTAATAAAATGTGCAGTAAATCCCTACTTATTAAAAACTTGAATTAACGGCAGAATCCTATTTAGTCATGGATTAGCGACAGATTATCCAAAAATGTTTGTTAGCTATAGCGAAAGATTAGTAGCAAACATTGTATTTTGTGGAACACTAATGTTGTTAGTTGTTACGGTTCTTAATATTGCTGTATTGTCCTTACAATATAATTTACTATAGTCCAATGATACTCTGAGGAAAGACAAATGAGGTTACATCAGATTTTGATTGATATGTAAAGAGACACAAATAAAATCACAAGCATATCAGAGGGATTTCTTTTGCAAAACAAATGAAATATGAAATTCATGGGAGTGTTCTTAATGACTTAATTATTGCTGCTCTAATACAACAGCAAGTTCTGTTAAAACAGGAACACAAATAATTAAATTAGTTAACGTACACTATACCAAAAAAGACAATTACCGACAATTAGTTACTGAAAATATACCATAATTGTCGCTAAATTATTCTTTTTGACACAATTATTAGTGACAATTATATTTTAGTGGTAAATGCTCCTAAAACCTATAGCAAACATTGAATCCAATGACAATTAACTAATGTCCATACTCTTTGTTAAAGTGCATATTTATTTTCACTAAAACCTTTATTATCGTAGTGATATGGTCAGGGTTCCCCTTTATACATTTTTGAGATATTAAGGGTATGGTCAAACATGAATACTCAAATTGCTCACAGAAGCTACAGTAGATTTGTGCACAAAGTCTCTCATTTATGTGTCATAAAATAATTACGGTCAAAGCAAAAGCAATTTATTCACCCTTACAACGAGTAAGCAAAAGCAAACTTAATTGCTCAAAGCTATATGACCATAATAATGGTGAGTCAAATAAATTTTTCTAGCATAAACTGCACGTTATCATATAATGGTAATATCTATGTGCTATTTGTAGTAGAAAATATTTTAACGAACAACGTTTAAGTTTGTCTTGAAGCACAAAGGTCGATAAATGAAGCTGAAATAAAAGAAATAAGCCGCAAAGGTTGGGGTATAACACAAATTAACGATCAATAATGTACAATATCAAGATCTCTTTTAACTCATGAGTAGAATTTACATTTGACTAATTAGTGGGAAAAAAAGAGAGTACAAGAGAATAGGCTATTGGGAGATCTATACTCGAGAGAACTCAAGTAACAACAACTTTTTACTCATCAGTAGTTTCACAAGTGAAGTCCGAAAAAGGTGAAGTGTGTAGACTGTATCTTTATTTTTGATCCAGAGAAATCAAGCGAGCAGTAATTCATAAATGCCAAATTGCTGTGAAGACTTACTACAACCAGCACTTGATGATATGATTACCTCATCGAATCATGCACTTTAATATGGTATCAAAGCATACAGATACGGTTGATCCACCATTACCATACTGAGTTTATACATGAATCCAGTACTTTGAAAGCGTCACATAAGTTTATGCATAAGATGAAGTGTGTATATATATATATACTCTCTCCGTCCCAAATTATGTGTCACTATTTGACCGAACACGATATTTAAGAAATAAATATTGACTTTATTAAAGTTACAAAATTATCCTTCTTAAAGAAAGGAGTAATAGTATTTAAAATTAAGTGAGACCACTTTTAATTGAAAAAAACAAATAATAAAAGGAGTAATAGTATTTAAAGTCAAGTGAGACCACTAAGGGCAAAATTGTAATTTTATTTTTGAAAACTTACCAAATAAGGAAATGCGACATTCTTTTTGGAACGGACCAAAAAGGAAATGGCGACACATAATTTGGGACAGAGAGAGTATATATATATATATATATATATATATATATATATATATATATATATATATATTCTATTTGTTGTAGATAGCAAATACTAACATGAATTATGAACCAAGAAAAATAGACCATTTTTACAAGTACCTTTGATCATCAGTTTAAATTTTGATGTTTAATTACATCAAGAATGAAGGTAAGATATCAAACCATTAATATATTTATCAAGAGAGAGATCACAGCAGCCAATTCACTTAAGCTTGTCGGAATTTGAAAATTTATGACTTGCAGATGATCAGCCGCTTATATAACAAAGTTCAGTAAATAAAAATAAATGAAGTAAAAACTACTAAATTAAAGTCTCGCCAGAAATTCATCAATTACACCAATTCAGATAGGTGGAAAATTATATTAGGCTCTCATGTCTAAATATTAAACAAATTAATGCTACATATGTCTTTCACCTAGCAAGTTTGACCGACTAATTAAGGTCATTTATTCATGAAATGATTTAAAACATATGGTTATCATTTTCTTCTTCATTATTTTTCTGTCTGGGTGACTAGGAAGAGAGTCGAATTTCTCACCAATTTATTACTTAGGATATTTGAGTTTAATCCTGTAGTAAAGTGCTTTATCCTACAAGTGCTAAAACATTCAAGAATTTATTAATTCTTCCAATCAACTTGAGTAACAATGGCTAATTCATTCGTTGAAACTACAATATATTTGCCACCTATTGGCACAAAGTACTACTTCAATTTACTAATTTATTTTACGGCCACATTGAGAAGAGACTATAAACCCCTCTAGTCGGCACTACTAACAACATATTTAATCTATCTTTATCTTGTGAAGGTAGAAAGATTGTTTCCGATAGACCCTCGCTCACGTCTAGTCGGCACTACTCTTCTTCAATATTATTGTTTCAACCAGCTACGTTTTAAGAAGTTTTCTCTCAAATTTCACTCCATATATGTGGCATGGCTTTAATCCTAAACAAATGGGCCCATTATTCACCGAGTTCTGAATCGTGGTTTTTAGGAATTTCTCCTCTATCAACAAAAGAAAGAACCCAAATTATCCAGGAAGATCTCCTGCATTAGTTTTCTATAGTTGTCTCAACCATTGTATTTATGCTAGAATTTATTTAGTCAGCAACTTCCTTCTTGGAGTATGATAGATTATTTATTGAGATCTACTCATTACCAACCAACAGTAACAAGTAAAAACTAGCAACTACTATCCTTAAACGAATAAAAAGAGCATCATTGGTGAAATAATGAAACAACAAATTTTATTCATAGACACATTCTTTTCGTTTTCTACACACCAAGCATCAAAAGAAAAATAATAGAATTTTTCCACATTGCAAAAATCAACCAACAACAAAATGAAAATCAAACAGGGCGAACCATAGGGGATATAAACTATATTTAAAATACGCGCACGTCTTGAAATCAAGTTTATTCCAGTCTATGATGTCTGCAGGATAAGTTTTTATCTTGATCCAGTGGCTGAAATTGATGATATCTCGAGTTACCCAAATAAATTGAGTTAGGGTTACCTGCAAATGGACTATAACTGCTGGATTTTATTGGGGCATAGTTGATTTCCCAATTTCCAAGAAAACTCATGAAGCAATTGCCAGAATCTAATCCTGAGGTACTTGCACCACCGAAATAATTTTGAATTGCAAAATGATGCCCTAGAGATTGAGAATTGGCTTCATGGGGAGAACCCTTTTCTTGATTGACACTTGTATTGTAAGAATTATAGTTGGAATCTTGATCAAGAAAACCACTATTCCTTCTTGATGACCCTAATTGGTTAAACATGTTATTAGGGTTTGTTTCATACCATTCTTTGCATTTTTCAAGACCTTTGATCATCATTTTTTCTTTGGTCCTCTCCCTAGCCCTTGCTCTTGCTTTTTCCCTTGACTCCCTTTTATGAGGATTATCTTGCACCATTTCACTCAATTTTTCTTTCTCTTTTCGTCCATTGATTGAGTTCTCCTCAAACTCAGACATAAGGGAATCATTCTTTCCTTCACTACTTGAACTATTGTTGCTAGTTATAGTAATTTTGTTACCATCACTGTATTCCTTTGGTTGGATGTTTTCTGAGAGCTCTTTTATGGCATTGTTGGATCTGTTGAAAAGCCATTCTATGGTTTTACTTGCCTTATCAAAGCCTAACATGTCTTGGAGATCAAAGAACTTACGTGCTATGTGAAGGGATAATCTCACTCTCCGATCCCTCACGCCTTGAGCCGTGCAAATCTTGCTATGCCTATCCTTCTTACATGTTCTCCTTCTTGGCGTTGCGCTAAGATTTCTCTTCTTTGATGATGTTTTAGCCTCAATAGACATTTCCTCCTTTGATGTCTCACCAGAAATGTGAGTAAAATTCCCCTCTTTGGCATGGTGATCACTAGGCTGTTGGTCTTGGTGCTTATGGGGCAATATTTGGCTCAAGGGAGACTCATGATGGTGATCATCAAGAAATAGAGAAGGGAAATTCAAGAAAAATGGATTTTCTTGTCTTGAACTTGAAATAGGGTTTTGATAATCATATGTAAAAGATCCTTCAAGGAATGTTTTTGAGGTATGGGAATAAGGTTCATGGGTGTTGCTTGAAGGAAACATGTGTAGGGTTTTCTAAAGTAGAAAGCCCAAAAGTGACAATGGTTACTCAGGTTTAAGTGACAAAAGTTTTCAAGAACTTTAGGTGCTGCTTTTTTTATTTTCTATCTTAAGCATGTGTTTGTTAGAACCAAGAATGGAAGGTTTAGGGAAGAGGAGGCTAATAAGGCTCGACTATAACTCATGTGATGATGAGGGCACCATAGCTATGAGGAAAGAGGGCTTGATGATAGTCGAAGTACTGGTGGTTGAAAAGAAAATACAGAATTGGCAGACCATGGAAAAATAGTAAATGTACCTATTTATATTGGAAAGTGTTAAAAACAAATTTACGGCAATCGGAACTTAAAGTAACATTTGTGCTCTTATGTGAAACATTCTTTTTAGTTTATTTTAAATAAGATTGATTTCTTTTTTTCACTTTTAAAAATAATCTAAATTTAGAATCATTTTATCTTGCATGATTTTAAACCCCAGGAAATGTGTATGACACGTGTTATATAATATGTTCTGAAGCTCTTTTTTCTTTGGGAAAAGTCATCGTTTCCACCCCAAATTATATACGAAAAGTCTAGGTCACACCTAAATTATAGTAATGACCTACTACACACCTAAACTATACAAAAGTGAAAACTATTACCTCCCCGCGATATCCATGCCCAAGTTCAATGAGTGGAGTGTACTCCACTCGCTCCATGTCATTTTTCTGATCACTTTCTACATCAAAAACAATTTTAAACATTATTTTTAAATAAAAATTTTGAAGTCATCTTCCTTACACCATTCATCTCTCTCATCACCTCTAAAAGGGAGCTTCACCAACAAACGAATACAGTAACAAAGCATCAACCAAATCAAGATTCAAAGGCTTCTCAATAAGGATAAGTCGTGAGATAGATAGAGGCAAAGAAAAAAGTGAAGGTCACCGAAATTTAATTTTTCGACGAAAGTAAAAGTTTTCAATCGATACTTTTAGATATTGGGATGAAATTACAAGGAGAAAGATTTGAGAAAGCTATTTTTCTATGTGATTTGGAGGTCGAAGAAATTTTATTAATACCATAAACTTTCTATCAGCGTCATAGAGCTTCACTCTCGTGACATTGAGAGATCTGAGGAGATACGAGACTCGCGAGAGTGTTGGCAGATTATTGGCAATTTGGCCATAGTTAATTCCAATTTCAAGGCCAAGGGTGCTGGCAAATAAATCTGATCAAACAAGTACAATAACAATGAATACATTGTGGGAAAAAAATATATTAACACATACATTTAACAACTAAGAAAGTACCTATCAGTGAAAAAATTAACTACTACACATATCCACCTATACACCAAGAAAACTAAAGCAAAAATCTGTTTCTTCAACCCAAAAAGGAAAAAGGAAGTTCTCAAAATCCAAACGTTTATGCGTTGCACAAATCAACAGAAACTGAAGCAATTGAAAAAATATGGTGAAAATTTGAGTTTGATGATGATGGTGTCAATGGTGGTGGTTGTAATGGTGATTTTGGCGAAGAAGAAGTCATTGAAGAAGGCGAGATCCATATATTAAAATGAATAAATACAAAAAATTAATTTTATTAATATTTAGTTATCAATTCTTCAAACAAATGTCTTCAATTTCGATTTTGAAAGACAAATTTGAAAATTAGGGTTCTTAGTTTGGAGCCCCGAATTGACTTAAATAGAAACTAGGGTTCAATAGATCCATTGAAAATTAAAAGTGTTGTAGTTTTAATATTTTTAGCCGATTATTTTTACTATTCAAAAAACTGGACGCCCCTAAAATGAGTGTAAGAAACGCGCCTTAGAATGGGTGTCGCGGGGAGGTAATAGTTCCACTTTTTTAAAGTTTAGGTGTGTAATAGGTCACTGCTATAGTTTAGGTGTGACCTAGACTTTTCGTGTATAGTTTGAGGTGGAAACGATGGCTTTTCCTTTTCCTTTTTAAATCATGCATGTTAAGTCAAAATCTTTACATAAATTGAGATAATGAAAGTATTATCATCTTTTTTGGTTTAAAACGCTCAAAATCGTTAAATATAATTGACATGATATTTTATGTCCGACTAATTACTCTCTTTATTTTATTTTGTGTGCCTTAATTATATTCAACATATAATTGAAGAATATAAAGAAAACTTTTGAATTTAATCCTTAATTACTAAATATATGTATAACATATCAAAATATTCATACAAGGGTAAAATGTCATCTCATTCCCACAAGTTAGTCTGACTAGGGGAAGGGGGGATTAAAATGAGAATGTAAAAATTTAAAACTTATTAAATATAAAAAGATGTGTTCAATTTTTAGACAAACAAAAAAAGAATGTTAGACATATAAAATTATAAATTGAAACATTGAATTTCAACCATTATCTTTATGGTGTTCTGCCAACATTTGTGTATCCATCTATTCCAACAGATATCTATAGACTCTCATTACATAGATATTGAATAACTTTGCCTACTTATACTTAGATAGATGAGAAGATATCAACCGAGGTTATTTGTTTGTAACGGTTGTGATTCACTACTTAAAAAAAGAAAAATCGATCACAAAAATCTATAACAAGTGGTCGATTTTCCACAATTTTTGATCACAAAATCGATCAAAGTTCATGGTCAGTAAAACTATGGTAGCTTTTTAAAAATTAACCACGTGTGGTCGGTTTTTTAAAAAATATATATATTTTTAAAATTCATTATTATTTTATTAAAATTAAAAATAAAAAAATTCAAAATAAATCGACTACAAGTGGTCGTTTTTTTTTAAATTAATTAATTAATTTTATAAAAAAACAACCACAAGTGGTCGGTTTTCTTTAAATTAATTAATTAATTTATAAAAAAAAACGACCACATGTGGTCGGTTTTTTATTTGAATTAATTAATTAATAAAAAACCAACCACATGTGGTCGGTTTTGAATTCAAATTAAATAATTAATTTAAATAAAATCGATCACATGTGGTCGGTTTTTTTATAAATTAATTATTTAATTTAAATAAAAAGTCGATCACTTGTGGTCGGTTTTTTTATTTAATAATTGTAGACACCTAATTTTGTCCCTCCCGAAGACCCGAGTTACACATTTTTACCCCTGTCTTACCATGTTCCCTCACCCGTATGATTATATCCTATAAAAATACAAAAATAACAAACCCACTAACAAACCTAATCCCCAATTATTCTTTTGTAACAAAATTAACCACTCCTCCTACCAATTTTGGACAACACATCACTACCCCAATACCCACCCACGTGACCCTCACAATAGAAAACACACACATACTCTCACAATCTCACGATTTGGGCACTATCAGTAACAAAGAAAAACAGAGGAAAGTCCATTTTTTCTTCCTGATCCTCACGTTACACACGACACACCAAGAACACGCACTCATCTCTCTCAGATTTACACTCAAAATTCCGCACACTCACACAGAATCGAGGGAGAGAGGAGAGATTTAGAATCATGAAAGAGGGTTAAAAATTGGAAAGAAGATGGCGTGAGAGATCTGGTCAGTTTTTGTTATATTTTCGATAAAGTTTTCATCAGATTTGGTCTTTCAGCTCGCCGATCTAGTCTCAAGGTCGCGAAAATCAATTGTCGATCGTCCATTTGGTAGAATCGATCTAAAAATTGCCAAAATCTCTTCATTGTTCTTTGATATTTGGACGAAATCCGGTCGGCATCCATTGGTTCTTGTTGTTTTCATCACTGGAAGCTCACCAGAGCTCAGGCCACGCTATTCTTTAGTTTGTTTTTGCTGTATTCCTGAGGTTTTGGGACTCGCGGGTTCTCGTACTGTTTTCTCGAAATTTGGATACTGTTTGGGTCTTAATCGAAATGTTGTGATTAGTTTTTTGATCGTTGTTCCGGTGATTATTTAGCCAAAATTCTCATCAACGTTTGCCTGGTTTTGTTCGTTCAATGAGCCCGGTTCAAAATTTTGAATATTTTTCCGTTTTTCACTAATTTCTAGTTAAATCCAACTTGAAACAGTGAGGTTCACTGGAATCTATTTTCGGCGTTTTCTATTTGCTGCCCCGTTTGAGTTCATCGGAACTCAGATTACATAAAATTCGGCCTTCTGTCAGATCGTTTGAGGCCTCCGTTCAAATTTCTATTTTTCTATTCGAGTTGGATTCATCGCCGTTGAGGTTCTATTCGAAATTCCAAGTCCGGGTTTTCTTATTATCAACATAGATCAGATTGTTGAAAGGTCTATTTCTTAACCCGCTCTCTTTTTATCTATCTTAGTGTGTTAAATGGATTGTGAATATGTGTGTTGTGATTATGTTTTTGTTGGACTTTGTTGATGTCGATTATTATGATCATGATGTTTGGTGGGTCGATTTTTGGTGGTTTGAAGATTGAATTTGATCATGCTCTAATGGATTGATGAGGGGATTTAGGGAAGGAATAGAGAAATTGATAAAAAGTTGAACGTAGATTAATGTTGGTTTGTTGTCTTTTATTCCGTTCGGTACAAGTGAATGTGATATACTTACGCCATACTGAAATGGATAGGCAATATAGGTTTGGGTAGGAAAGAATTTAAGATTGATGTTTTGTTGGAATGTGAAGTATGTGTTGAATGTTTTCTACTTTATCGCATGCGATTCAAATGTATTCATTTAGCCGGAGAATGCCCCGAGGTCTTCTGTACTTATTCACCAGGGAATGACCCGACGTATCATGTTGGCGGAAAATAATCATGATAAAGGCCCGCAGAATCGGGTAAGGCATTGGAGATTAGTCTAGGGTAGAATAGATTTATATTTCTGCGTTATTTATTTTTGGACTGTATAATTGGACTAGACTTTACATTTTTGGATTATTTTGTTCGTTGTTTGATTATTTTGCGTGATTTTGTGTGGTTTGTACATTTCGTAATGCCAAAAATAGTTGATACACTCTACCAAGCGGCCGTGGTTGAACCACGGGATCGAGAGGTGCCTAACACCTTCCCCTCGGTCAACAGAATTCCTTAGCCGGAATCTCTATTCGCAAACCAGTTTAAAGAGTCAAATGATTTTGGAAAGGATTATCTAACGGTGACTTGGCACACCAGATTATGCCAAGTGGCGACTCTGAATAAAAAATGTTAATAAACCTTTTCCGAAATAAATTTTTTCATTTTTGTCACCTTAATAATAAAACCCTTTTGAACTTAAAAATCAATCTTCATTTAAGAACGAAAAAGGGGTGTGACAGCATCTGGCGACTCTGCTGGGGACGGTATGAGAATTCGATCTTATTTTTGAGTCGTATCGGCTTTGTTTGGCATTACGAGTGTATAAACATTGTTTGTGATTATTGTTGATGTTATTTTCACTTTTGTGCATTTTCGTGCTCTTTGTTTGTAGTATTTATCCTATGTGTTACCGCTTTATATCTGTCATCATGAGTCCACCCCCCGGCCTTCTTTCTGCAACAAGTCCATAGTACACGTGTTGTACATAACCTCTAGTTGAGTTACCCTTATTTTAGGGGGGAGCCGTCGGTGTTATGGAGTAGGTGAAAAGCAAAACAACCACTATCGACCATACGTTCCCCCGAACAGCCTTGTTAGTAAACCACAACGTAGGTCAGCCTTTAGGTCATGCTTATGTGCATCATACGGAGACCTAGCGGGACCCACATGGCCCTTTGTAGGAGACTCACCTCTAAAGCATCTCTACGTGCTAACTATTGCATCTTTAAGGGTAACGTGGTCATTTGACGGACTGATTTGACAGGAGTAAGTTGCATAGGAAAAAACAAAAAAGAAAAAAAAAAGAAAAAAAGAAGAAAATACAGAAAAAGTGAGTCGAAAAGAATGAATCAAAAGGAATGTCGTAGTTTATTTTAGAATTCTTTATGGCTTTTGTTCTTCACGATCCAAAAACTCAAAAGATTTTTTTTTTTACGTTTTACATTTGTTTTCTCAAAGTACCGTAAATTCAAGAAAAAAAAAGTTTTGTTTGCCTTTTCTACTTATTTGTTAAAAACAAAAATACCAAAAAGATTTTTCTTCATAATTGGTGGTGTCAGTGTCTAGCTGAAAATTCAAAAGTTTTTTTTTTCGTTTGTTTCTGGTAGTGTCTCTTAAATAGGGTCAATTTATTAGTTAATTGTTAATTGTTCAATCTGGATGAACTACGCGTACCTGATTCCTTTCCCTTGGGTTGGGATACGTAGGCAACCCTCGGTGGGTCCGGTATTCTTTATGTTGACCTTTGTCTTAGTATTAGCCTAGGTCTCTTGCCCTGTAATCTAGAGTTGTTTGCCAAGTAGACTGATTTCGCTCAGTGTTTCTGTTCGGCAAATTGGAGTCATGAATGTGGTCTGTCCCATCGACATGTGCTTGCGTAAAAAATCCCAAGGGTTGGGAATCTTCTACTCCTGTCGCATTTTGAGATAACGTCTTATGTGTTATTACAGGATGGATTCGTCCACCAAGTCTAGAGTTCTGAAGGTTGTCAAGGTGCCCAAAAAGTTAATCAAGTGGTGGGAAATGTTTAACTATGTTGATCAGCAGAAACTGATTAAAATATTAGGTGATCTTACGAAACTTCTGCATATTACCCCTCGTCCAGATTTAATAGAGACTTTGTTGACCTTTTGGGATCCAAGTAGTTTGGTGTTCAGGTTTAGGGAATATGAAATGACTCTTACTTTGGCAGAAATATCCGGTTTGTTGCATTTGCCCTATATCGAGAAGGATATGATCCGAGCACGAAATCATACTGGCGTGAGATATTTGCAGTCTTGTGTTTTAAAAAGTAAGGGTATCCATTTGGGTTGTTTAAGTGATTCGTGGGTTTTCTTAGACTTTTTGTTCGCTCGGAAAGTTTTGATTATTTTTGGGATGAATTTCATATGACTAAGGAGAAGTGGGAGAGAAAGCATCTTGAAGTCTTCACCCTCGCTTTATTAGGAATTTTAGTGTTTCCACTAGAAGAAAGACGTATTAATACCCGTTTTCAATATGTAGTGATGGCTCTATTTCATAAGGATCAAAGCGACAAGGGCATTAATCAAAAGGGCAAGTTCACTCTTATACCCATGATCTTAACAGAAATATATAAGGCTTTAACCAAAGTGAAGGGGGGGATGAGATTTTTTGAGGGCAGTAACCTGATATTGCGGTTATGGATGATGGAGCATTTGCATGGGCCTTCTTTAGTTAGACCAGACGTGGTAGATCGTTGTATTCCCAATCGAGTGAAAGCCATGGACTCCAGGTTGCGTTTGGATAAGTTCTCACTACCAGTGGGAGTCGACGCTTGGATTGAATTTCTTGAGTCAAGAACCAGGGATAACATTTTGTGGACTTATCTGTGGCTTCGACCAAAGATAGTATTGTTGTTGGTTAGGGCTCAATTGCACCAGACCATATAGTCCTTCTAGGGTAATGCGCTAGTTGGGTAGGCTGCAGGATATGCCACCAGCAGTGGCTCTTCTGAAGGATGTTGAGTACTTCAAGGACCAAGCCTTAGGTGAGAGCAAGTACGAGCAGTTTTGGAAGCATGCGACAAAGCTAGGTGTAGACACACTCAAAGAAAGTTGGGATAATCCGGGGTACACTCAAGGATATGGGGTCTGGCTTCAATCTATCCCTCGGGGTATAGTAAACCTTTACCAGTGCAACTTAGAGGGAGAATACAGGAAGAATGCATAGTAGACGACCATCAGGATAAAAGTATAGGGTCCAAAGTGGAAACACTGAGAGTTCAATTAGCAGATTTGTTCAAGACGGTAGAAAGGTGTCAGAATAATCTTTCCAAGTGCACTCCTCATGAGGCAGGGATACGGGCCCGAAGCTTCTTCCCCAATATCAGGGTGTCTTTACAGGATATGCTACAAAGTTTAAATGGGAGAAAACGAACTTCACAGGCAGGTCCATCTCAGCCAGGGTCATCACGCAGAGCACCAGTTTGAAAGACCATTTCCTATATTATTTCAGTTTGAGTCTTTTATGTGTCTGTCATTATAGGGTGATGTCTGCTTTAAGTTGAAGTCAAGTTGTTTTGGTATTAGGGTCTTTATTAGTAATTTCACGTATGTCGTCTTAGGGGTCTAGAATGTTGTTTAATATTTGTTGTTTAGTTTTAAAGTGGTCCCAAACTTTTGTACGTTTTTGTTGTTTTCTTTCTTCAAATGTTATGATGTTACGTCTTTCCTTGGTTTTTTTATTTTCATTTTCGCAAAAAAAAAAAAAGTGGGCGATGTTTATGCACATGCAGCCCGAACTACGCAAGATCTGATTCATGTACAACATGATACGTAGGCAACCTACTTTTGGGTTCGATCTAATCATTTTGTTTCATTGTTTTTCATTATTTTTCCTCTTCTAAAGAAAAACAAAAGCCATAAAGAATGATAAAATAAAGGTAGATAATGAGAGAAAAGAAAAGAGCAGAGATGGATAGGAAAAAAATGTAATAATATAATAATAATAATAATAAGTGTAGAAAATAAAAAAGTGTAGACAAAAATCAGGATGATGTTAAAATAACCTCGCTACCCTCAAAAGCTGGTAGAAATGAACCTGAATTTAGGACAATTTTACCAATGTGATTCCCAAGCTTGTTGTGCGCCCTAATCCTAACGGATGTCGTCTTTGATGAGCATGTTCTTTCAGATAACAGTGGTAGGTTTGCAGCACTTTGGCTAGTCACCCATACTTCACTAGATCCAAAGCAAAGCTCGCCATGGCTAGCAGGGAGATTGAAAATTCGCTCATTGACCCGGATCAGGATCACAGGGAAGAAAGTTCTGAACACAATGATGAGGTAGTAAGGCTCAGGCAACAATTGATAGATTTACACCAGGCATGGGCCAGCGGAATGCCTCCTCCTCCACTCTCTGAAGGTCTTGGGACTATCTCTAACTGCCCACCGCTCTCTCAGGCATAATTCTCTGCTCCTACTGAGTCACCTGAGAACGCGCTAGGATTCACTCCGCGACATTATTATCCTGGCAGTTCTGGTGTGCCCTTGGCAGCTCCCCAATCAAGACCCGCTGCTCAGCCAGCGCCACCGATCACACCGATATTCGTGGCTCCACCACCACATGAAACTCCCATATATGTTGTGCGTCCCACAATGAGGCTTCCTAGGTCTGCTAGTGAGCCAGTACTGAAGGTTCCAGATAGTCAGTATTATGCCCCTGAGCCTACTTTGCAAATGAATGAACCATATGGGTACACTCAGCCGCCTGCATTTCCATTTGATACGGAGAAACCTGTCGCTACAGAGGAACAGGATATCATAGCCCAGAAATTGAAAAGTTTAGAACAACCTATGAGGAATTTGCAAGGAATCGGAGATTATAGGAGTGTTTCCTATAAAGATCTTTGCATGTTCCCAGACATCAACCTTTCCCCCGGTTTTAAGATGCCTAAGTTCAAGAAGTATGCAGGACACGGTGATCCCGTTGCATACTTGAGACGTTATTGCAACTAGTTGAGGGCTGCAGGAGGAAAGAAAGAACTGCTCATGGCCTTCTTTGGCGAAAGTCTTTCAGATCTGGCCTCAGAATGGTTTATCGATCGAGATATCGATAAATGGAACAGCTGGGATGATTTGGCTTCTAAATTTGTTCAACATTTTTAGTACAACATCGACCTAATTCCAGACGAAAAATCCTTAGTCAACATGAAGAAAAAGAGCACTGAAGGTTTTAGGGAATACGCGATAAGGTGGCGTGAACAGGCCGCCAGAGTAAAGCCTCCAATGAAATAAAGTAAGTTGGTAGAAGTTTTCATTCAGGCTCAGGATGAGATCTATTTTCAACATTTACTTCCGACAATGGGAAAATCTTTTATGAAAGTCCTCAAAATGGGGGAAATGATAGAGGACGGAATTAAGGTCGGCCGAATAGTGAGTTTTTCCACATTAAAAGCCACTACAAAAGCAATTCAAGGTGGATCTGGCATATTTGGAGGTAAAAAGAAGAAAGAGGATGTGGCGACTGTCGTAGCTGGAACCCATTCCTATCCCAAAAGACCACCTCGCCCCTATCCCCAATCCTAAGCCCAAGTCTACGCCCAAGCTCCATATATTCCTCCCCACCATTACTACCCTCCACAAAACCCTATATATTCCATTTCGTCACCCCCATGCTCAAACCCCTTCTTACCCACAGTGGCGTGCGCAAGCTCCACAAAATCGCCCATTTGCTCCACCAAATTACCAAAACCCCTCCAGACCCAGTTTTCAGCCTAGGCTCGAGTATAAGAAAGAGAAGGCGTTCAAAAATCAATTCACACCTCTTGGTGAGTCATATGCTAACTTGTTTGATAGGTTGAGAAAGTTGAAGGTTTTAAGCCCAATTCAAGGAAGACTTTCAAATCCACCACCGAGGAATCTCAATTATTCTTTAAGGTGTGCGTATTGTTCTGATATGACAGGCCATGATAACAAGAAATGCTGGCATTTAAAAAAAGTTGCCCAAGATTTAATTGACACAAATCAGATGCTGGTCCAGGCCCCGGAGGGTCCAAACATTAACCAGAATCCGCTGCCAACCCATGCTGAAGCCAATATGTTAGAATTGATACATGATGGGAAAGAGTCTTCGAGGGTTTATAAGCCTATTGTCAAGATACAGACCATTGAGGAGAAATCGGTGAATATAGCGAAATCTTTGAAAGCAATGTCATTGAGCCAGGAAGGAATAAGAGAAGATAAAGCCCAAGAAAGTACAAAGAAACCCTTGATCACAGTACAAGGCGCCATAAGGTATGTTGATTTAAGTCAGGATAAACCTAAGTTGACAGTGGTGGGAGCTCTGAGTCAGCCCATCTTGACGGTGAAAGGAGCACTGGCAGCGCCTATTGTCCTCAAACCAGTGACCCAACCTCCGATAGTTGATACAAAAAGGGTTCCCTAGAATTATGGGTGGACTGTGATGACCTATCATGGGAAAGAAGTAGTGGAAGATGTAGATGAGGTAGGGGGTTTGACTAGGTCAGGAAGATGCTTCGTGCCTGAAAGCTTAAGAAAGTCCAAGCCAACGGTGAGTGGACCGTCATCTATCAAAAAACCTATCACCGAAGAGGAGGCCGAAGAATTTTTGAAAAAAGATGAAGTTGCCAGAGTATTCAATATTAGACCAGTTAAAGAAAACCCCTGCTCAAATTTTCCTTTTATCTTTGTTGTTGCACTCCAAGGAGCATCGTGATGTTTTACTAAAGGTATTAAATGAAGCATATGTTTCAAGGGAGATTAAAATCAAGCAACTTGAGAAAATGGTTGGAAAAATCTTTGAGGTCAATCGGATCATCTTTTCTGACGATGAATTGCCTGTTGAAGGTACAGGGCATAATCGGGGCCTTTACATTACAGTGAAGTATGAAGATTTATACGTCACTCATGTTATGATTGATGGAGGTTCAGGTGCAAATATTTGCCCTATTTCTACTTTACAAAAGTTGAATATTGGTGCTGGCAGGATCAGGCCCAACAATGTATGTGTTAGGGCTTTCGATGGTGCAAAATCAAATTCCATTGGCGAAATAGAACTAATGTTGACCATAGGGCCTGTTGAGTTCGCCATAGAGTTTCAAGTATTGAATGTAGACTCCTCTTACAATCCATTGTTTGGAAGGCCATGGATCCATAAGGCCAAGGCGGTTGCATCTACACTACACCAAATGATTAAGTTTGAGCATGACAGGCAAGAAGTAGTTATTCATGGTGAAGGAGATTTGTCAGCCTACGAAGATTTTCCCTTGTCTCTTATTGAAGCAAATAACATAGAGGAGAAATTCGTCTATCAAATTTTTGATACAATGCCAGTGAATCGTATCCTTGAATGGCAGGCTATACCGGGACCACAATTGTCTTCTTCTATCATAATAGTTAGTGAACTTTGGAAATACGGATTTGATAAAGGAAAGGGTTTGGGAGCATCTCTGCACGGTATAGTTCATCCTATATGTCCGAGTGAGAACGTGGGCACGTTTGGTCTGGTATTTGAGCCTACAGCTAAAGATCTGAAGAAAGCTAAGGAAAGGAAAAAGGAAACATGGTCACTCCCTTGCCCAATGCCACTACTCAGTGAATCATTTGTTAAGAGCGGTGTCACGAAGCATGTGGAATTTGAAGTTGAATTGGTCAATGACTTCCAGAAACTTTTTATTAAAGTTGATATGGTCGAAGCAGGAGAAGGTATCAATATGGTAGATGTGCATTTCATAGGTCCAGTTGTCCGGCTCAATAATTGGGAAGTCAGTCCTCTCCCCGTCAGGAGGGAGTTTTGGTAGTTTATTTTGTTTTTCTTTCTATTTATCCGAGTTATTTCAGGGTTGTAATTCGGATTTTAGTTTGTTTATGTTATGTTTGCATCTATGTTTAAACCCTTCTATCTTTTTATTTAATGAAATGCAATGTCCCTTTTGTTTCGTGTCTAATATATTTTATTTTTCTTTTCTTTTACACAGTTTTCTTTATGCTGATTCTAATGACATGACATGCATGCGTAGTTTTTAGCCTGATCTTAAAATCTAAACTAATCAAGATGTAATGAAGCAGGATGGGGAATATGATAAAGAAAAAGCACTAGAAGAAATAAGCAAAGAGTTGGAACAGTTTGAAGACAAACCGAATCCTAATTTGAATGAGACTGAGCCAATAAATCTAGGGGATCAAGGAGATGTTAGGAAAACTAAAATCAGTGTACATGTTTTGCCACAGTTAAAAGATGGAATGATTCAAGCATTAATTGATTATAAGGATGTTTTTGCATGGTCTAATGATGATATGCCTGGTTTAAGCACTAAATTAGTGGCTCAAAAATTGCCAACTGATCCCGCGTTCCCTCCTATTAAACAGAAGTTGAGGAAGTTTAAAATGGATGTAAGTATTAAAATTAAAGAGGAAATCATGAAACAATTTGAAGCCAAAGTAATTCGAGTAGCTCGCTATCCCATGTGGTTATCCAATGTTGTTCCCGTACCAAAAAAAGATGGCAAAATTTGAGTGTGTGTTGATTACCGTGATTTGAACAGAGCAAGTCCGAAAGATGATTTTCCACTGCCCAACATCTACATTTTGTTAGACAACTGTGCTAAAAATGAGGTTGCCTTTTTTGTGGATTGCTATGCCGGATATCACCAGATCATTATGGATGATGAAGATGCAGAGAAAACATATTTTATCACACCATGGGGAACTTATTATTATCGAGTGATGCCGTTCGGTTTGAAGAATGCTGGAGCAATATATATGAGAGCCATGACCACTATGTTTCATGATATGATGCATAAGGAGATTGAGGTCTACGTGGATGATGTGATTATTAAGTCAAAAAGTTAGGCCGACTATGTAAAAGATTTAAGAAAGTTCTTTGAAAGGCTTCGCAGGTATAGTCTCAAACTCAACCCGACAAAATGTGTATTTGGAGTTCCATCTGGAAAGTTGTTGGGGTTTGTAGTCAGCCGTCGGGGAATTGAATTGGATCCATCAAAAATCAAAGCCATTCAGGATTTGCCCCGCCCAAGAATAGAACGGAGGTAATGAGTTTGCTTGGTAGACTGAACTGCATTAGCAGGTTTATTGCTCAACTCACAACCACTTGTGAGCCCATATTCAAGTTGTTAAAAAAGAGTGTTGCGGTAAAATAGACTGAAGAATGTCATGAAGCATTCGATCGAATCAAAAGATATTTGTCAAATCCGCCCGTGCTGGTACCCCCAGAGCCTGGTAGGCCTTTGATCTTATATTTATCAGTCATGGACAATTCTTTCGGTTGTGTCCTGGGTTAACATGATGTCACAGGCAAAAAGGAGCAGGCTATTTATTATCTTAGCAAGAAGTTCACCGCATATGAGACCAGGTATACTCTTCTTGAAAGGACGTGTTGTGACCTAACTTGGGTAGCACAGAAGTTGAAGCATTATCTCTCATCCTATACTACTTATCTCATCTCCCGCATGGATCCTTTGAAGTATATCTTTCAGAAGCCTATGCCGACGGGTCGATTGGCAAAGTGGCAAATATTGCTTACCGAGTTCGACATTGTATATGTGACTCGAACCGCCATGAAAACCCAAGCCTTGGCAGATCATCTTGTTGAGAACCCCATCGATGAAGAGTACGAGCCATTAAAGACATATTTTCCTGACGAAGAAGTGTCGTGTGTCGATGAAGTCGTTATAGATGTTGATCTAGGTTGGAGGATATTCTTCGATGGAGCTGTCAATATGAAAGAAGTTGGAATAGGTGCGGTTCTTATCTCTGAATTGGGACAATATTTCCCGGTAACATCACAACTTCGATTCTACTGTACTAACAATATGGTAGAGTATGAAGCCTGTATTCTTGGTTTGAGGTTAGCTGTTGATATGGAAGTCCAGGAATTATTGGTTTTGGGAGATTCGGATTTGCTCGTCCATCAAATTCAAGGTGATTGGGAGACGCGAGATTTGAAGCTCATCCCGTATCGACAATGCTTGCAGGAGCTATGTCAACGGTTTGTGTTAGTAAAATTTAGGCATATTCCAAGGATTCATGATGAAATTGTTGATGCTTTAGCCACTCTGTCTTCAATGCTCCAACATCCTGACAAAGCCTATATCGATCCAGTGCATATACAGAGTCGTGCTCAGCATGCTTACTGTAATGCGGTTGAAGAAGAGCTCGATGGAGAACCTTGGTTCTTGGATATCAAGTGATACATTCAGTCAGGAGAATACCCATCATATGCCACCAACGATCAAAAGAGGACTATTAGGCGTTTGGCTAGTGGATTTTTCTTAAGTGGGGGAATCTTGTATAAGAGGACCCCAGATCTGGGACTTTTAAGGTGTGTAGATGCAAGAGAAGCCTCGGCAATTATGGGTGAAATACACTCTGGAGTATGAGGGTCGCACATGAACGGTCATGTCTTGTCAAAGAAGATTCTTCGAGCAAGTTATTACTGGCTTACTATGGAAAGGGATTCTATTCAATTTGTTCGAAAGTGTCATCAATGTTAGGTACACGGTGATCTGATACGTTCTACTCCTGTTGAGTTGCATGCAATGGCCACTCCATGGCCGTTCGTGGCTTGGGGAATGGATGTGATTGGACCGATTGAGTTGAAGGCATCAAATGGGCATAGATTCATTTTGGTAGCCATTGACTACTTCACAAAATGGGTAGAAGCAGTAACTTTCAAGTCAGTGACAAAGAAGGCTGTGGTAGATTTTGTTTATGCCAATATCATTTGTAGATTTGGAATTCCTAAGATGATCATTACAGACAATGCTGCCAATCTCAATAGTCATTTAATGCAAGAAGTATGTCAACAGTTTAAGACGCACATCGAAATTCTACTCCATATCGTCCAAAAGCCAATGGTGCTGTAGAAGCCGCCAATAAGAATATAAAAAAAATACTGCGAAAAATGGTACAAGGGTCTAGACAGTGGCATGAAAAGTTTCCGTTTTCATTGCTAGGTTATCGCACCACTGTTCGCACTTCAACAGGGGCAACGCCATATTATTAGTGTATGGGACAGAAGCAGTCATCCCTGCAGAAGTTGAAATTCCCTCTCTTCGAGTCATTGTAGAAGCAGAGATTGATGATGACGAATGGGTAAAGACCCGACTGGAATATTTGAGTTTGATTGAGGAAAAAAAACTAACGTCTGTGTGTCATGGCTAGTTGTATCAGAGGAGGATGGCTCGAGCGTATAACAAAAAGGTCCATCCCAGGAATTTTGAAGTTGGTCAGTTGGTATTGAGACGTATCCTTCCTCACCAGGTTAAAGCGAAAGGCAAGTTCTCCCCTAACTGGCAAGGTCCCTTCATTGTGAAGAACGTGTTGCCCAATGGAGCCTTATATTTGACAGATACTCAAGGCAAAATGGCAGAAATGGCTATCAATGCTGATGCAGTCAAAAGATATTACGTATGATATTTGATCCTTTGTTGATTTTATTGCATGTTTAGTACTTGCATTTTTGAAGATTGATATGATGAAGACATTTTATTCTTCTATCCAAACATTGTGTCATCCTTTGTTTACCCGTTTGAGCTTCCTTTTAATTTTCATTCATATCTCTCTTTTGGAATCAAAATGGAGTCAAAGATAAATGTCGAGGAAATAAGAATAAAAGAAAGAGTTCGAAAAAAAAATCAAAATCAAATCAAAACAAAGAACAAGCTGATGGAACTGCGTGCGACCTGATTCTCCTCTCTTGGGAGTGAGATACGTAGGCTGCCCTATTTAGGGCTCGGTCCAACCAAATAAAGATTTAAGATTCACCCAGTCAACAAAACTGGGGCATGAGTTAATGTGTTGTTTGAGTCGATTCCAAAAGTTCTAAGTCCCACCCCCACTTCAAGTATCATTTGAGCCCCTTTACCATATTTTCTAACCTTAACCAAAAACCAAGTTACAACCAAAGAAAGTCCTTCAGATCAATTTTTGATAATGTTAAGGCTAAGCATGCAATGGATATGATGATACATTGTGAAGTACCACTTGTCTCCCTCATCATAAGAAATCAGGAAAGAAATACAAAAATAAGAGAGTCTTATTGGTGAAAACCTTTGCAGGCACCATAAGGCGATGGTGAGTTGAGAGAAAATGAAAATGAGAGAGTCTTATTGGTGAAAACCTTTGCAGGCACCATAAGGCGATGGTAAGTTGAGAGAAAATGAAAATGAGAGAGTCTTATTGGTAAAAACCTTTGCAGGCACCATAAGGCGATGGTGAGTGGAGAGAAATAAAAGTGAGAGAGTCTTATTGGTGAAAACCCTCACAGGCACCGTAAGGCGATGAAGAGTTCAAGAGAAAAGTGAAAAGTGAGAAGAAAGAGATTTGTTGGCGAAAGTCTTTTAAGATGTCGTCAATCGAATGTGATGTATGAGTCCAATGGATTCGAAGAAGCGGCTCAGCGGCAAAAGGTACGAACTCAACAACAAATGGGGAGTCTGGATAGGAAGATCAGACAGCTCAATCAAAAATGCATGTCATACTCATTGGAGTTGGTTGTCGTATTCAAATAAGTTTTCTTTTTAAATATGGGACATTTCCCTTTTTTTTCATTTACATATTCATGCTTTTTGTCTTTTTATGTCATTTATCAAAATAAAAGTCACCATCATTTCTTTACATTTTAAGTCAAGTCTGTGTCAAAACAAGCGAGAAAGGATTTCAAAATTTACTACCAGTCTTTCCAATTATATGAGGAAAAGCCAAGGAACAGCGCAGGAAGAAATATAATCGTAATTCAACACAAAGAAAAGGAAGTATATCAACCGACGGGATATTGGATTCGTAGAAACATTCAGATTTAGAAAAAGTGCACCTCAGGGGCATGGTAAAATGGAAACCCGTTGTTTGAGTCAGAACTCATTTCCCTCAATCTGGGTCCGGATCGATGATGCAGCAAGATAGGGCAAGTGTTAGCGATTTAGAACAAAGATGAAAGGAACGAGTGCTGGGGCAGATACCCGAGAAGCTAAGAGCTGTAAGCCACCACTAAGTTTTTAACTGACAAATTTTCTTTGTTGAAATAGGGGAAATTCGCTTCACTTAATTTAGCTACCATTGGAAATGTACATCCGTGAATTTTACTTTCTGTTCAGGACCCTCCTGAAAAATGAGATTTTACTTTCTGTTCAGGACCCTCCTGAAAAATGAGATTTTACTTTATGTTCAAGACCCTCCTGAAAAAATAGGATTTTACTTCATGTTCAGGACCCTCTTGAAAAAATAGGATTTTACTTTATGTTCAGGATCCTCCTGAAAAATGGGATTTTACTTTATGTTTAGGACCCTCCTGAAAAATGGGATTTTACTTTCTATTCAGGACCCTCCTGAAAAATGGGATTTTACTTTCTGTTCAAGACCCTCCTGAAAAAATAGGATTTTACTTCATGTTCAGGACCCTCTTGAAAAAATAGGATTTTACTTTATGTTCAGGATCCTCCTGAAAAATGGGATTTTAGTTTCTGTTCAGGACCCTCCTGAAAAATGGGATTTTACTTTCTGTTCAGGACCCTCCTGAAAAAATAGGATTTTATTTTCTGTTCAGGACCCTCCTGAAAAATGGGATTTCATCTTATGTTCAGGACCCTCCTGGAAAATGGGACAATGCTTTCAAAAATGAAATACTACTTTATTATAATTCTTGTTTGGGATAATTTTCATTCTAGTTTTAATTTTGGGTTTCAGGAGCCCGCCTGAAGAACAGGGTGATGAAATAGCAAGTCAGAGGCCCGCCTGGAGAATAGAGTGAAGAAATGAAAGTCAAGCAACAAAGTGATGAAATAGCAAGTCAGGAGCCCACCTGAAGAATAGGGTGAAGAAACGAAAAGTCAAGCAACAAAGCGAAGCAATTGAAAACCAAGCAACAAGTTGAAAGAAATTGCAAGTCAGGAGCCCGCCTGAAGAATAGGGTGATAAAAGTCAAGCCAAGAGCCGACAGAAGCTGTATAGTTAGGATTTTGTAAATTCGTTTATGTTTTAACTTGTAATTTTCATTTTTGATGTAATGACAGAGCCGCGGACCGGAACCTCAATGGAACCTCACTCGACTCTCCAACTCGGTATAGTCCACTTCTCTTCCAATACTTTGAAATACCCGTGACTTGATTCTTTCATAACTTGGGTAGGAAGTATGCCTTAAGTCAAGACCCGATCGTCTTTCTTCTTTTTGTTTCTTTCTCTGAATAATGGTCGGGTCAAAATTTGGTCTCGCTGTCTACTTCTTTGCCTGAAAACACTTCATGTTTACATTCAAAGGGGGCATGATGTAGACACCTAATTTTGTCCCTCCCGAAGACCCAAGTTACACATTTTTATCCCTGTCTTACCACGTGCCCTCACCCGTATGATTATATCCCATAAAAATACAAAAATAACAAACCCACTAACAAACCTAATCCCCAATTATTCTTTTGTAACAAAATTAACCACTACTTCTACCAATTTTGGACAACACATTACTACCCCAATACCCACCCATGTGACCCTCATAATAAAAAATACACACATACTCTTACAATCTCACGATTTGGGCACTATTAGTAACAAAGAAAAATAGAGGAAAGTCCATTTTTTCTTCCTGATCCTCACGTTACACACGACACATCAAGAACACGCACTCATCTCTCTCAGATTTACACTCAAATCGCGCACACTCACACAGAATCGAGGGAGAGGGGAGAGATTTAGAATCGTGAAAGAGGGTTAAAAACGGGAAGGAAGATGGCGTGAGAGATCTGGTCAGTTTTTATTAGATTTTCAGCAAAATTTTTGTCAGATTTGGTATTTAGCTCGCCGATCTAGTCTCAAGGTCGCGAAAATCAATTTACAATCGTCCATTTGGTAGAATCGATCTAAAAATTGCCAAAATCTCTTCATTGTTCTTTGACATTTGGACGAAATCCGGCCGGCATCCATCGGTTCTTGTTGTTTTCATCGCTGGAAGCTTACCAGATCTCAGGCCACGCTATTCTTTAGTTTGTTTTTGCTGTATTCCTGAGGTTTTGGGACTCGCGGATTCTCGTACTATTTTCTCGAAATTTGGATACTGTTTGGGTCTTAATCGAAATGTTGTGATTAGTTTTTTGATCGCTGTTCCGGTGATTATTTAGCCAAAATTCTCGTCAACGTTTGCCTGGTTTTGTTCGTTCAATGATCCCGGTTCAAAATTTTCAATATTTTTCTGTTTTCCACTAATTTCTAGTTAAATCCAGCTTGAAACAGTGAGGTTCACTGGAATCTATTTTCGGCATTTTCTATTTGCTGCCCCGTTTGAGTTCATCGGAACTCAGATTACATAAAATTCGGCCTTCTATTAGATCGTTTGAGGCCTCCGTTCAAATTGCTATTTTTCTATTCGAGTTGGATTCATCGCCGTTGAGGTTCTATTCGAAATTCCAAGTCCGGGTTTTCTTATTATCAACATAGATCAGATTGTTGAAAGGCCCATTTCTTAACCCGCTCTCTTTTTATCTATCTTAGTGTGTTAAATGGATTATGAATATGTGTGTTGTGATTATGTTTTTATTGGACTTTGTTGATGTCGATTGTTATGATCATGATGTTTGGTGGGTCGATTTTTGGTGGTTTGAAGAATGAATTTGATCATGCTCTAATGGATTGATAAGGGGATTTAGGGAAGGAATGGAGAAATTGATAAAACGTTAAATGTAGATTAATGTTGGTTTGTTGTCTTTTATTTCGTTCGGTACAAGTGAATGTGATATACTTACGCCATACTGAAATGGATAGGCAATATAGGTTTGGGTAGGCAAGAATTTAAGATTGATGTTTTGTTGGAATGTGGAGTATGTGTTGAATGTTTTCTACTTTATCGCATGCGATTTAAATGTATTCATTTAGCCGGGGAATGCCCCGAGGTCTCCTATACTTATTCACCGTAGAATGCCCCGACGTATCATGTTGGCGGACAATGATCGTGATGAAGGCCCGCAGAATTGGGTAAGGCATTGGAGATTAGTCTAGGGTAGAATAGATTTATATTTCCGCGTTATTTATTTTTGAACTTTATAATTGGACTAGACTTTACATTTTTGGATTGTTTTGTTCGTTGTTTGATTATTTTGCGTGCTTTTGTGTGGTTTGTACATTTCGTAATGCCAAAAATAGTTGATACACTCTACCAAGCGACCGTGGTTGAACCACGGGATCGAGAGGTGCCTAACACCTTCCCCTCGCTCAACAGAATTCCTTAGCCGGAATCTCTGTTCGCAAACCAGTTTAAAGAGTCAAATGATTTTGGAAAGGATTGTCTAACGGTGACTTGGCACACCAGATTATGCCAAGTGGCGACTCTGAATAAAAAATGTTAATAATCCTTTTCCGAAACAAATTTTTTCATTTTTGTCACCTTAATAATAAAATCCTTTCGAACTTAAAAATCAATCTTTATTTAAGAACGAAAAAGGGGTGTGACAATAATTTATTTAATAAAATATTTTGTAATTAATTATAGTAAAAATCGATCACATATGGTCGATTTTCTACAAATATCTTTAAAAACCGACAACATGTGGTCGGCTTTATGTAAAAATTTTCAAAAAAATTGAAATACAAACATTAAAAATTAAATTATTTACAATACAGGTCATCAATCATTTACAAACATTAAAAATCAAATCAAATTAATTACAATACAGCCCACCAATCATTTATTATACAATCAACCAATCACCATAAGATGTGGTTGGTTTTTAAAAATATTTTCAGAAAATCGACCACATGTGATCGATTTTTTTGATAATTTTGTAAAACAAATATTGAAAATTTTCAAAATACGAACATTAAAAATTAAATTATTTACAATACAATCCACCAATCATTTACAATCATTAAAAATCAAATCAAATTATTTACAATATAGCCCACAATTCATTTAATATACAATCAACCAACCACCATAAGAATACAAACATTAAAAATCAAATTATTTACAAAATTTATCGAGGTTCCAAATCCAAACTATAAAACATACAAAAGACTAAAAACTACAACTCATCATCCGTATCTTCATTCTCAGTCTCACCCATTCTATTATCAATATTTCGTTGATATATCCAGCAATAATCAAGTTCCATCTACACAATCAATCACATTCAAGTAATTAGTTCAAGTCATAAAAGTTCACATTTCAAATACCTACACCTAAAAATTTTCAAGTCACTAATTCACTTCACAAGTTACCAAACTAAACTTAATTCAAAATAAAAAGTTCACGTTTCAAGTACCTACACTTAAACATTTTGAAGTCACTAATTCACTTCTGAAGTGACCACACTTTACTAAAATCTAAATGCAAGTTCACATTTCAAGTACCTAAATTCAAAACAAAAGTTCACTAATCTATAATTCAAGTAAATACACTTAAATATTTCAAGTCACTTCACAAGTTACCTCACTAAACTAAATTCAAAATGAAAAGTTCACATTTCAAGTACCCACACCTAAATATTTTCAAGACACTAATTCACTTCACAAGTTACCAAACTAAACTTAATTGAAAATGGAAAATTCACATTTCAAGAACCTATTCCTAAACATTTTCAAGTCACTTCACAAGTTATCAAACTAAACTAAATTCAAAATGAAAAGTTCACATTTCTAAGTCACTAATTCACTTCACAATTTACCAAACTAAACTTAATTCAAAATGAAAAGTTCACCTTTCAAGTACCTACACCTAAACATTTTCAAGTCACTAAGTCACTTCACAAGTCCACCTTTCAAGTAACTACACTTAAAACATTTTCAACTCACTAATGAACTTCTCAAGTGACCAAACTTAACTAAATTCAAAACATAAATTCACATTTCAAGTACCCACACTTAAACATTTTCAAGTTACTTATTCACTTCTCAATTGACTGCACTTAACTAAATTCAAGTCACAAAAGTTCACATTTCAAGTACCTACACTTAAACATTTTCAAGTCACTAATACACTTCACAAGTTACCAAACTAAACTTAATTCAAAATGAAAAGTTCACGTTTCAAGTACCTATACTTAAACATTTTCAAGTTACTAATTCACTTCTCAAGTGACCACACTTTACTAAAATCAAAACGCAACTTAAATTCAAAATAAGAGTCACTTATTCATAATTCAAGTAACTACACTTAAATATTTCAAGTCACTAACTCACTTCACAAGTTACCTAACTAAACTAAATTCAAAATAAAAAGTCTACATTTAAAGTACCTACACCTAAATATTTGCAAGTTACCAAACTAAGCTTAATTCAAAATGAAAAGTTCACGTTTCAAGTACCTACACTTAAACATTTTGAAGTCACTAATTCACATCTCAAGTGACCACGCTTTACTAAAATCAAAACCCAAGGTCAGATTTCAAGTACCTAAATTCAAAACAAAAGTTCACTAATCCATAATTCAAGTAACTACTCTTAAATATCTCAAGTCACTAAGTCACTTCACAAGTTATCTAACTAAACTAAATTCAAAATGAAAAGTTCAAATTTCAAGTACCCACACCTAAACATTTTCAAGTCACTAATTAACTTCACAAGTTACCAAACTAAACTTAATTTAAAATGAAAAGTTCATATTTCAAGTACCTACACCTAAACATTTTCAAGTTACTTCACAAGTTACGAAACTAAACTAAATTCAAAATGAAAAGTTCACATTTCTAAGTCACTAATTCACTTCACAAGTTACCAAACTAAACTTAATTCAAAATGAAAAGTTCACCTTTCAAGTACCTAAACCTAAACATTTTCAAGTCACTAAGTCACTTCACAAGTTCACCTTTCAAGTAACTACACTTAAATATTTTCGACTTACTAATGCACTTCTCAAGTGATCACACTTAACTAAATTCAAAACATAAGTCCACATTTCAAGTACCTACACTTAAACATTTTCAAGTAACTTATTCACTTTTCAATTGACCACACTTAACTAAATTCAAGTCACAAAAATTCACATTTCAAGTACCTATACTTAAACATTTTCAAGTCACTAATTCACTTCACAAGTTACCAAACTAAACTTAATTCAAAATAAAAAGTTCACGTTTCAAGTCCCTACACTTAAGCATTTTCAAGTCACTTATTCACTTTTCAATTGACCACACTTAACTAAATTCAAGTCACAAAAATTCACATTTCAAGTACCTATACTTAAACATTTTCAAGTCACTAATTCACTTCACAAGTTACCAAACTAAACTTAATTCAAACTAAAAAGTTCACGTTTCAAGTACCTACACTTAAACATTTTAAAGTCACTAATTCACTTCTCAAGTGATCACACTTTACTAAAATTAAAATGCAACTTAAATTCAAAATAAAAGTCACTAATTCATAATTCAAGTAACTACACTTAAATATTTCAAGTCACTAACTCACCTCACAAGTTACCTAACTACACTAAAATCAAAATGAAAAGTTTATATTTCAAGTACCTACACCTAAACATTTACAAGTTACCAAACTAAGCTTAATTCAAAATGAAAAGTTTACCTTTCAAGTACCTATACTTAAAAAAATTTCAAGTCACTAATTCACTTCTCAAGTGACCACGATTTACTAAAATAAAAACACAAGTTCACATTTCAAGTACCTAAATTCAAAACAAAAGTCACTAATTTATAATTCATGTAACTACACTTAAACATTTCAAGTCCACTAATTCACTTCACAAGTTACCAAACTAAACTAAATTCAAATGAAAATTTCAATTTCAAATACCTACACCTAAACATTTTCAAGTCACTAAGTCACATCACAAGTTACCAAACTAAACTAAATTCAAAATGAAAAGGTCCAATTTCAAGTACCTACACCTAAATATTTTCAAGTCACTAAGTCACTTCACAAGTCCACCTTTCAAGTAACTATACTTACATATTTTCAACTCACTAATGCATTTCTCAAGTGACTACACTTAACAAAATTCAAAACACAAGTTCACATTTCAACTACCTACACTTAAATATTTTCAAGTCACTTATTCACTTCTGAAGTGGCCACACTTAACTAAATTCAAAATACAAGTCCACATTTTAAGTACCTACACTTAAACATTTTCAAGTCACTAAATCACTTCTCAAGTGACCGCACTTAACTAAATTGAAAATACAAGTCCACATTTCAATTACCTACACTTAAACATTTTCGACTTACTAACTCACTTCTCTAGTGACTACACTTAACTATATTCAGAAAACTAGAAAGATCTCAAGAAAATCCTAAAATGAGAGATAGACACATAGGAAATGATTCAAAATCTTTCAACAAATTTATTTTCAAGGCTAAGATTTAAGAAATCTACCTCAAGGAACAATCTTCATATGTTCTTTGGGAATTGAATAATGTACAAAATACAAAACCAAAAGCAAAAAAGTAAATCAAAAGAACTCCAAATCCAATTACCCTTATAGTTCTATTCATTGATTGTTGAAAGGAACTGGTCAAATCAAATAGAAACATGAACCATACATGACTCAAGAAAATAAAGAAGCAAACTTGAAGTCAACAAACTGTACATGACCATTTGAAATGCACCTATCAGATAACAAAATCAAATACTAAATATGGAAATTAATCATAATAAACCAGAAACAAAGAACTTGATAAGCATGAAGCATACCTTGATACTGGCATTTTTTGAGTAAACTATCCAAAAGCTTCAAACAAATAGGATCATCAACAACAACAAGAACTCTCATCCCAATTGGAAAATTATCACCACCTCTCATATTCCCTCTAATCTCTTCCACAGTCATTTTCTTGAACCCACAAAAAAGATTTTCCATACCAAAATAAAAAAAAAAGTTCAAAAATTTACCACAAAACACACATACAAAAAACAAATCACTTTCTTGAATCTTTCTCAAAACTACATAAAACCCTAAATTGTCGGCAACTTTATGGTTCTTGGTTGTGGGGGTGAGACTCGCCGGCAGCTGTCTGGTTCATTGGACTAGACGATGCGGCGGCAGGGCTGAACGGGGATTGGTCTGCGCTTAGAGCTTAGTTGGACTGTTGTTGTTTTCACCGGTGGTGGTGAGGCAACAACATGAGAGAGGTGAGATTACATTTCAAGTTCCTACACAAAAACATTTACAAGTAATATTCCTTTATCCTAATCAATATGTCATCATCGGCGTTGTAATTTACTATTTTAAGTTGTTTGTTATTATAATGTATTATACTCTTCCTGTTCAAACTTTTGTGTTATTAATAGTGAATTTAGACTTTAAAAGTAATTTAAATTTTTAATTATTGTAATTTATAAATTTTTTTAATTTCAATTTAAGCGACATTGATATAATTTCAAGAATAACCAAATATCACGCTTGAAATAATGAAACTGACATGTCTTGAGTGACTCAGAATAATTAATTAAAAGTCATATAACAAAATTGCTACAAAAATATTTGTGAAAAAAAATTATGTGGGCCTTACATAAAATGTCAAATTAATTTAAAACGTCAAGATTATCTATTAAATTCTTAAATGACTCATAATAATTAATTACAGGTGACATAGTAAAATTACAATTGAAGCAACTGAAACAGTCATGTCATAAATGTCTATTTTACTTTATAAATATTTATTTTATTTTTATTAAATAATATTAATTTTTAATAAGTAAATATCATATAATAATTAATTAGAGTAATATAGTAAAATCACGGAGCAAGTAGGTAGCTGGAAGTAGGTATATCGACTGCCAGTTGCCTGCTTTCAGTCGCCCACTCACTCTTATATAGTAGTAATATACCTCGTAATACTTGTCTTATGTTATTACAACTTCAACAACATACGCGTGTCTACATTGACCTAAATAGTATATCTATTTCCTCAATAGTATGGTATCAATGTATTATTTAAAATATTTTGATATATAGATTCAGTTATCTAGCTTTCAATTAGTACTGCTTACATCACTACACGAGATATACGTATATATACATATATTCAATTGCCTATCGGCTTTCAAATATGTACTATAAACATCACATGCATACACGATTTTACGACCCCATAATAATATACAACGTATTTTACATATACTCAGATAAATTATCGGTTGGTTTATCTTATGTAATTAATATACCTTCACTATAATATATATATATATATATATATATATATATATATATATATACTATATATATACCTATACATACAAACGCATATACATACTATCGACTATATCAAGTTCTAAATACGTACTATATACATCACATATGTACACGAGTATATTATCCAATAATATAATGCGACGTATTTCATATACATACTCTGATGAGTGATTGATTAATTTGATTAGCTTACATTAATATAACTTCAACGTACAATAAATATTATTACTTCTGTCATTTCAAATCGAGGTATTCAATATGTTTGGATAGATTCTACTAAGTTTTGACTACATCGTTCATCAATCGATCACTACATCATATATATATATATATATGAACTCTTAAATGCGTACTATATACATCATATCCACAAGTATATTACTTTATAACAGAACACGTTCATTATATTCTGATGAATTATCAATTATATATTATATTATTATGACTGCAATAGTAACATAATATCATTATCTCAATGGTAGGATATATATACATATATTCAGTATACAAAGATTATGCATGTTTAACGTCATTTAGCGTATATATAAAGGAAAACATTTATTTTAAATATTGAAACATAAGTAAAAGATAAAGATTACGCTTAACATAATTTGTATATTCTATTTGATATAATTTTTAGTGTAAGTTGTTTCAAAAAATCTAAGATTTATTGATTTTTATTATTATTATATTGGTTATTGACTACGTGTAATAAATATAATTTTAAAAATTAATATATTAGATTATTTTTTAATAAATTAAATATATTAGATTATATATATAATCTAATATATTAATTTTACTACTAATAATAATTAGATTGCCTAAAGTAAATATTATATTATTTAATTATTTTTAAAAAATAATTATTTACTTTTTTATATTTTTAATTCCAAAACCGACCACAAGTGGTTGGTTTTTAAAAAATATTTTATTTTATTTTAATGAAAAACCAACCACCGACCACTTGTGGTCGATTTTTAATTAAAATAATAATAAAAAAATTATTAAAAATCGATCACATGTGGTCGGTTTTTTTAAATTATTTTATTTTATTTTCATTAAAAACTGACCACAAGTGGTCGGTTTTTAATTTTTTTTAATTAATTGACCACATGTGGGCGGTTTTTTAAAATTAATTTCTTTTTTTAATTTCATTAAAAAATCGACAACAAGTGGTCGATTTTTTATTTTTTATTTTAGTTAAAAACCGACCACATGTGGTTAATTTTTAAAAATATATATTTAAAAAAAAATCGATCACTAGTGGTCGTTTTTTTTTTAAATTAATTAAAATAAATTTTTTAAAACCAGCCACAAGTGGTTGTTTTTAAAAAATATTTTTTAATTATAATTTTTTACAGAAAACCGACCACTTATTTTTTTTTTTAATTTTTATTTGTAAAAGAAATAATAATTAATATAAAAATTATTGAAATGATTATTTTGATATTTTAAAATATAAAAGTGACCACATGTGGTCGCTTTATTTATAAAAAAAATAAAAAAAAAATAATTAAAAAACCGACCACATGTGGTCGATTTTTTTCGATAACATTGTGTGATCAATTTTTAGTGGTCAGTTTTTTTGATTTTTTACTTGTGATTAGAAAATTACTCTTCTCATGATTTTTACTCACTTCATTGACGATTGTGGCACATCCTTAACTTACATTGTTATACAACTCCGTCCATCCCAATTAATCAAATTTAAGGGGAAAAAAGTTGACTTTTGGAATTTCGGTTTAAAACAAATGGTGGAAATTTGTGTTACTATAAATTATTTCATTACGATTAAAATGAAAATGTTAAAGTTAAATTATCTTTGATTATAAAATATAAATACATGACATTTTCTATGAGACGGATTGAAGATTAAAGTGTCATATACTGATACAGATATTATTTTTCATCATTATTTTAAGTTAAAATGAATATTATTTGAAATCTTTTGTGTAGTCAAATATGGTTATATACAAATTAAATGAGAGAGAAGTACTCCCTCCGTTTCGGAATAAGTGAATTGTTGAGATATTTATTGGTGTTTCAAAATAAGTGAATCATTGAATTTTTTTTCAAATTTGCCCTTATGATTTGACAACCAATTAACTTTTAAAAAGATATTACAAGGTCAAGTTTTTTTTGGGGGGGGGGGGGGGTAAAAATAAAAAATTATATTAAATTTATGTTTTTAATATTTTTTTCTTAATATGTATATCAAAATCCAATAATTCATATTTCAATAAAAAAATATGTTTAAAATATTATTTTTCTTACTTTTTAAGTATAGTACAAATACCATTTTGTCCCTCTACACCTCAAATATATTTTTTAAATTTTCCACACTTATTTATTTCTCAAATTTTATTTTCTATTATTTTCACTTTATATTTTTTCTTTAATTTTATTATTCTATTTTTTATTATTTTTAACTTTTTATTTTTTCTTTAATTTTATTTTCATGTTTTAATTCATTGTCTCTACCTTTATTTGTTTTTTCTCTTTTTTCATTTTCTCAAACATTGTCTATTTCTTTTTTATTTTTTTATTTTTTTAATTCATTTATCTTTAAACTTTATTTTTTTTATTTTTGGTTTTTATCAGTTCTTTTTTTTTTTCCTCATTTTCTCAAACTTTATTATTATTTTTTCTTCTCATTTTTTATTTTCTCAATTTTTTATTCTTCGCTTCTTTCTTAATCTTTATTTTTTTCTTGCCTTTTTTTCTCACTCTTTTTTTTTGTTTTTCCATTTTGTTTGATCGCTTTTTTCTTTTTTCAGTTCTCTTTTTTTTCTAATTTTTCTCAAACTTTATTTTTATTTTTTCTCTCATTTTTATTTTTCTTAATTTTTTAATTCTTCGCTTTTTTATTGATCTTTATTTTTTTCTTTCCTTTTATTTTTTCTCAAACCTTTTTTTATTTCTCCATTTTGTTTGATCTCTTTTATCTCAACTTCTATTATATTTTGCTAATAAATAAAAAATTGAATAATCCGCAAATGTATCTTCTTTTTATGATATCAAAGCAAATTTAAGGACATGAATTGTTGTTACGAAATTCTTTGAAAACTCTTCAGATAAGTTGTGTCTCTAAGGGAAGAGTTGTAGAATATCGCATAAATAAAGAATAATGTGGTAGTGTCAGCTCTTGCCCGTGGAGCATAGTTTATTATTTGAAAGTCCTTGAGTTAAGTCTTGCCTCTAAGGCAAGAGTTGTAAAACATTCCATAAATGAAGACATAACGTGGTAGTGTCAACTCTTGTTCGCGGGGCATAATTTGTAGTTTGAAAATCTTTGAGCTAAGTTTGGCCTCTAAGGCAAAAGTTGTAGAACATCTCATAAATGAAGACATAATGTGATACTGTCAACTCTTGCCCATAGGGCATAATTTATAGTTTGAAAGTCTTTGAGCTAAGTCTTGCTTATAAGGCAATAGTTGTAGAACATCTCATAAATGAAAACATAACGTGGTAGAGTCAACTTTTGACCATGGGGCATAATTTGTAATTTGAAAGTCTTTGAGCTAATTAAGTCTTGCCTCTAAGACAAGCGTTGTAGAACATCTCATAGATAAAAACATAACGTGGTAGTATCAACTCTTGCCCGTGGGGCATAATTTGTAGTTTGAAAGTCCTTGAGCTAAGTCTTGCCTCTAAGGCAATAGTTGTAGAACATCTCATAAATGAAAACATAATGTGGTAGTCTTGCTCATGGGGTATAATTTGTAGTTTGAAAGTCCTTAAGCTAATTAAGTCTTGCCTCTAAGACAATAGTTGTAAAACATCTCATAAATAAAAACATAACGTGGTAAAGTTAACTCTTGCCCGTGAGGCATAATTTATAGTTTGAAAGACCTTGAGCTAAGACTTACCTCTAAGGAAATAGTTGTAGAACATCTCATAAATGAAAATATAACGTGGTAGAGTTAACTATTGTCCGTGGGGCATAATTTGTAGTTTGAAAGTCCTTGAGTCAAGTCTTGCCTTTAAGGCAAGAGTTGTAAAACATCTCATAATGAAAACATAATGTGGTAGAGTTAACTCTTGCTCGTGGGGCATAATTTATTGTTTGAAAGTCTTTGAGCTAAGTCTTGCCTGTAAGGCAATAGTTGTAGAACATCTCATAAATAAAAACATAACATGGTAGAGTCAACTCTTGTCCGTGGGGTATAATTTGTTGTTTGAAAGTCCCTGAGCTAAGTTTTTCCTCCAAGGTTAGAGTTATAAAATATCTCATAAATCAAAATATAATGTGGTAGTGTCAACTCTTACCCATGAAATATAACCTGTTGTTTGAAAGTCATAAGTCTTGCCTCTACAATGTAGTAGTATCAACTCTTGCCCATGAAACGTAGCTTATTATTCGAAAGTCGTAAGTCTTGTCTTTATAATGTGATAGTGTCAACTCTTTCTCATGAGATGTAACTTGATTGGAAGAAGTCGAATAAAAGAACAAAAATAATAAAAATTGCAGAAAAAGAAGAAAATGAAGAAAAATATTAAAAAATAAAAATAAAAGAAAATGTAGAAATTGAGAGAGAATAGGAAAAAAATAAAAGTTGATAAAAATAAAAAAAAGATTAAAAAAATAAAGGTCGAGAAAAATTTAAAAAGAAAAAAATTAAAATAAAAGTAGACGTTGAAAGGTGTAAAAAAAATGTAAGGGTTGAGAAAAACTAAAAAGAATAAAAAAAAAGAGGAAAGAAAAAATAAAAAATAAAAAAATATAAAATAAAAAGTAAAAAAAAAATTTGAGAGGAAAAAAAAAGTAAGGGTTGAGAAAATTAAAAATAAAAAAAGAAAAGAAAAATAAAAATCAAAGTAAAATTAAAAAGAGAAAAAAAAATAAAAGTTGAAAGATATAAATATGGAGTTGTTATCCATTATGAGGATCATTTATGTAATTACTTCATTGATCAGGAATAATTTTATCCAAAAGAATATTAGTTAATAGATAAGATTATTTTAAAAAAACTTTTTATTTAGGGCTAAAATTTGAGAGTCATCCCAATTTGAATTTATTTTTAAGATTCACCCTTTATTTTGAACTATATTTTTGTGGGCTTGGGTGGGAGGAGGTCTATGAAAGTGTTTTTAAAAAATGGTAGCTGTTGGCCCAGCCTATTAGCTATCAACTCTAATGAGTGAAGGACAATTATTTAAAGCAATATTAAAATTGCTTTATTACACATTAAAAACTTTGAATAAGCCATGCTACTTTGACTGGCGGTCCAAGAGTCACTTTCAATTCTAAAGTTTGTAAGACCCACATTCCTCTTACCTGCCTTTCTAAGTCATTATTACCATATAGTATTAATAAAATCAATCAATAACGTTTAAATTCAAAGTAAATGAGTATCTGTTTCGGAATCGACAAATTAGCATATAGTTTTATTGTTGAAGATATTTGAGTTCTCTTTTGGTAGGATAGAGCTTCTTAAAATGTTTCTTCTTTTTTAAAAAATTTCTTGAGAAGATCAAATCATTAGTTTTACGATTTAAATTATATACTAGGATGAGACAAAATAAGATAATAAGAGACGTAAAAATGATACTAAAGTTGACTCAAATAAATATATGCGAGGAGGCATAATGCTAGAGAAAGTATAATATATCCCCTTAACACCCAACAAAAGACAAATTTTTTTTTCTCAATCAATTTTTCTAGTGACTTTAGATGTGTTGTATTTCATTTCAAAGGTTTAGATTACAACAAAAGGATAGAGACTATCCGGCAAAAGAATGAGCTTCCAAAGAAAACAACTTAATCGCTCATTCTACAACTACAAAATAGGTAAGCCCTACTAACAAAGAAATTAGCTTTGTGAAATTTTGATCTAATGGAAGGGACTTGTCTCTTATCCAAGAGGTAGGGATCTTTTGCACCGTTAGGGAGTTATTTATAGTTAAGTAAATAGAACTATCTTGTGAGTTCATTGCCCTTTTTGCTAGCCAATCCGCAAGTTCATTAGCTTTCCTGTAGCAGTGTGTGAACTTAATAGTAGCCTGCGTGAGTATTTCTGAGGTTTCTTCAATAATTCTATTAATTCTAAAGATGCTAGCCTTCTTGTTCTTGAACATATCTATGATCATCATGGTATCCAATTCTATGATGAGGTTGGTGTATCCATTTTGTTTGCACCATTTTCCTCCATACCAAGCTACCTTTGCTTCTGCAATGTTGTGATTAGTGCATTGGAACGAGATGAAAAACGCCATGATCAGTTGTAACATCCCGTATTCAAGTACATGTATTGGCGTATTCAAGTATGTGTAATGGTCTTATTTATATGGAATTAATTTTTTTATTTTATTTATACCGGAGTTTGCCCGTCGATGGTTCCATACGAAGGTTATTGAATAAGCTTTCCAATGATATAAAGATTTCCAAAAATGGATAGGTTTTGGATATAATCGAGCACGTTCGAAACTATAAAACGGTGGCCGGGATATTTGAGAATAGTAAATGTGCAGGAAAATTTCTTGCACACAAACTACTGAGGCCAGCCAGGGTAACGGTGAGATTGACGAGGATGTCTCGCACCGTATCGGGGCGGGATGGTTGAAGTGGAAGCTCGCGTCGGGGGTGTTGTGTGATAAGAAGGTGCCGCCCAAGCTTAAAGGCAAATTCTACAGGATGGTAGTCCGTCCGGCCATGTTGTATGGAGCGGAGTGTTGGCCAGTTAAGAACTCCCACATCCAAAAAATGAAAGTGGCGGAAATGCGGATGTTGCGCTGGATGTGTGGGATGACTCGAGGGGATAGAGTTAGGAATGAGACTATCAGGGAGAAGGTTGGTGTGGCTCCAGTGGAGTGCAAGATGCGGGAAGTCCGATTGAGTTGGTTTAGACACGTGAAGAGGAGGGACACGGATGCCCCGGTTCGTAGGTGTGAGAGGCTAGCATTGGATGGTTTTAGGCGGGGTAGGGGGAGGCCGAAGAAGTACTGGGGTGAGGTGATTAGGCGGGATATGGAGCAGCTACAACTCACCGAGGACATGACCCTAGATAGGAAGGTCTGGAGGGCGCGAATTAGGGCAGAAAACTAGGGTCAGTTTGGGGCGTTAGGGTAGGGAAGTATTTGGTGGGGGTTTTATTCCTGTTATTCTTCCTATTCTTATTTTATTCCTATTTTCTATTCTTCTTCTTGTTATGCTTTCGGTGTTCCATGCTTTATTACGAATCTGGGTGCTTTCCGATGTTTCCTACTACTTATAGGTGCCGTATTTACGTTATGAAATCCTGTTTGGTGCGTGACTTTATATTTGTGTGGTGTCTCGTGTCTTGAGCCGGGGGTCTATCGGAAACAACCTTTCTACTTCTTCAGAGGTAGAGGTATGGACTGCGTACATCTTACCCCCCCCAGACCCCACTAGGTGGGAATACACTGGGTTTGTTGTTGTTGTTGTTGTTGAACTTCGAACGATCATAACTCCTTTAATATAATGAACTGGGAGAGCTACGACCTATAAAAAGAAAGATCTTTGAATCTTCTTTCCAATGCAATTGGTTTTATCCAAATCCAACGTCTGAGTAAGGAGTTATACTCGTTTTACTTCAGCTTCTCAAAATAGTTTTTTAGGATCAACTTCAAACGACCATAACTCCTTGTACAGGACGAACTGTGTGGGCTACTTTATATGAAATGAAAGCCCTTTGAATTATCTTTCCAACGATACCAATTTCACCCAAATCCGATATCGGAGAAAAGAGTTATGGTCGATCTACTTTAGCTTGTCAAAATAGTCCACCAAAGGACAGATTTGACTTTATTTAAATTTTAAAGGCATTTTGGTCATTCCCTATTATATTATAAACGGGAATATGTGGATATATACATGTATATGAGTTCAAAAACTCATTTTCATCATCAATCATTGAGAAAGAACAAACCCTAGCCAAATTTGACCTTTAAATTACTTTTGATTCAACCGTAGAAATTCCAAAGTAATCCGATAACTGCGTTAGTCATCTCGAGAGCTTCGAACGGCACCTATTATTTGTGCAAAACAGATTGCATAATCAAGATGTGAATTCTAAGGTATGAATATTGTTTGCCTTTGTTCTTTTTCATATATATATGTGTGATAGAGGATTATATGTATTGGTTGTTATTAAAAGGTGATGAAAATAGGGTTATGGACTATTTTGCATGGTTTGGTTGTATTGAATTGTGGAAGGTGGATATGGTAATTGAGTTATGGAAGGTGGATATGGTGATATACTATTGAATTGATGATTATTTATGTCTATGGCTCAATTTGTTTTAATGGATTGGTTGGAAGGATAAATGACTCCAAACTTGATATTGGAGGATGTTGTATGAATACGCATGGCATGTGAATGTAATCGGAGTATAAAAAGGTTAAAGTGACACCCTTTATGGTGTAATTAAGGCTTACTACTCAACCACTAGTTTGGTGAATTCAAATAATTAAATTGTGATGTTTGGTTGCTAATACTAGATTGCTATATATGTTCATTATAGATAAGTAATCCGAAAAGAAGGGAAGTCCATTTGGGACTAGTATTGAAGGTTGATAGTCAGGTATGTAAAGCATACTCTATACCATATCTTTGGAATGAAAGTGAACAATTGTTCTATTAAGAAAGTTTCCAAAGTTATTCAATAACATGTGATCCATAATGATTTTGTATGATGTCCTACATTACCAATGAACTTGTTTCCACCCTACAAGATGTCAAGACATTCCAATACTTACTTGTTTTCGAAATCTTACATGTTTATTGCACTAATGAATGTCAGAAGGTATCCGGTTACTCAAACAAGATCCATGTGCTATTAATGACTCCAAAATATTTCATTGATAGACTAATAAGTTCCTACTTCATTGTTATGGCATTGATGACTCCAAAATACTTTATTGATATGCCAATGAGTTCTTACTTCACTGTTATTGCATTGATGGTCTATTTATATGTCTCTTATTGATGTATCATTGTTTCAAAGTATAAAAAATGAGGTGGCGACCAAAATAACAATCTCAAAGATTAATTGAACTAAGTGATGAAAGTTCTCTCTTATCGGGTGGTATCCCAGGGGCATAAGCCTATCATGGGTCGATCCCTATTTATGTGTTTATGGGTGGTATCCCAGGGGCATAAGCCTATCATGGGTCGATCCCAGTTGATATGTACTGGAGGAATCCTAATGGTCACAGTACAGTACAATAATGATTACAAAGATGATAAGAACGAAGGTAAAGTGATTTAATAAATACAATGTACAGGTTGTCACAAGTTCTAGTAAGTGTGGTCCACTCCTATTACGATTTATTCACTTGTTTCTGATTTCTATTGAGCTCCTATATAATATATGATTATCTACAGCTTTACATACTCAGTACATATTTCGTACTGACGTCCTCCACGGGGACCTGCATTTCATGCTGCAGGCACAAACACCTCAGATCATACACCGCACAAGTAGGATACAGGATATCCATCTGCTTTTGGTGAGCTCCAGTTTGCTTTGGAGCTTTCCGTGTTATATCCAGTCACTTTTGGTATTGTATAGAAGTTAGTTATATGGCGGGGTGTGTCCCGACCTTAGTTAAACTTTGTGTATTGTCTAGAGGCTTTGTAGACCTAATGTACAGTCACAGTGGTGTTTTGTTAATAGACGTGATGGCTCCAATGGCCAAGTATTGTATATACATATATATATGTGCTCGAGCTTATACAGGTGATTATTTCCTTTTATATGCGACATGATACTGTTCGAGTTTAGGGTTGTCATAGAGGTATGCATGGGAAGTATAAGGTTATGAGCTGGTTCTCCCGGGCCTCCTCGGTTACGGGTGCCAGTCCGCCCCAATAGGATTTGAGGCATGACAAAAGTGGTATCAAAGAAGTTCGTCCTAGTGAGTCTACAAAGCCGTGTCTACGTAGAGTCTTGTTTATCGGTGTGTCGTGCACCACATCTATAAACAGGAGACTATGGACATTTAGGAATTGTTTCTTTTCTTTATGTCTTAGATCGTGCGATAGAGCCTATATTGTATATGAAGTCATAGTTGACCACTGAATCCGTTTATTTCTCTTATTATAGTAATGATGCCGGTTACCAGAAGAAAGAATACCGATAATCAAGTAGATGTGGCTGCCGAAGAGGGGACTAGTAAGTCACCCACTATACCAGCTAATCAAAGTGAGGCTCCATCTGAGTATATATCAGAAACTTCTTCCACTCTGGAAGAAATAAGGGTAGGAGAACTATATCCCCAGAGCAACCTATTAATGTTGTTGATCAAGATCTTAGAAATGCAGTGCAACTTTTGACTCGTATAGTTGCTGGGCAAGATCAAGGGCAAGCCATTCCTACCATGGGTCCTAGTGGTACAGATAGGGCGGCTAGCCTTCGAACATAGGATTTTCTTAAGATGGATCCTCCAACTTTTACTGGATCAGATCTTAACGAGGACCCACAGAACTTTATTGATCAAATTCAAAGGGCCTTAGATGTTATGCATGTAACGGGTAGAGAGACAGTGGAGTTAGCGGCGTATAGATTTAAAGGGGAGGCTATATATTGGTACGAGGACTGGAAACGATCTAGGGGTATTGATGCACCCCCAGCTACTTGGAAAGAGTTGAAAGAGGCATTTCTTGATCATTATCTTCCATTCAAGATTCGTCAGGCCCGTACAGATCAGTTTTTAAATCTTCGTTAGGGGAATATGAGCCTGAGGGAGTAAAGTCTCCGATTTAATTCCTTGTCGACATATGCTCCTAATGTTGTAGCTACTATGGATGACAGAGTTCATCAATATGTGGATAGGCTAGATCCACATATGGTTAGAGATTGTACTATTGCCACTTTGAACAAAGATATGGACATAGCGAGGATCCAAGATTTTGCACAGAAAATGGAAGATCAAAGGTAGAGGAGAAGAACACAGGAGTCAGAAAGAGGATATTCCAAGAGGGCCAGATCTACAGGGCAGTTCATGGCATCCCAAGGAGGATTCAGACCACAGTTTTCTGCTAGACTACCTAGGCCATTATCTTCTTATTCTGCAGCTAGTGCCCCACCACAGTTCCAAGGGTCCAGAGGAAATCAATTTGGGCATAGAAGTGAGAGTCAGAGTTCACGAATAGTGGGATACCAAGGGCAAGGGAATATGAGCCAATCGAGACCTCCTCGAGAGCCATGCAATAAATGTGGAAGGTATCATTTAGGCACATGTCGGCTGGGGACCAATGTTTGCTTTTGGTGCGGTATGTCGGGGCATATGATGAGAGAATACCCACGAAGGGGCATAGGGGGTATGGAACGACCTACGGGGTTATTTGTTGCATCATCATCATCAATGCCTTATTCAGGAAGGGGTGCACAACCAATGGGTTGTGTTAGAGGTGATAGAGAAGCCACGAGTTCTTGCGGGGCTCAAAATTGTATATATGCTCTAGCAGATCGACAGAATTTAGAGGCTTCCCCAGATGTGGTTACGGGTACGTTGTCTATCTTTTCATTCGATTTATATGCCTTAATTGATCTCGGTTCTACATTATCTTATGTTATTCCATTGGTTGCTGGAAAGTTCGAAAGAATACTCGAACTGTTAGTTAATCCATTTGAAGTGTCCACAGCGGTTGGGGAATCTATTATAGCTAGAAGAGGACCATGCCAATCACTTACGATAGGCATTACAGACTCTTCGTGATTGTAAGCTTTATGCAAAGTTCTCTAAATGTGAGTTTTGGTTAAAGTCGGTGGCATTTTTGGGTCATATTGTATCTAGTGAAGGGATAAAGGTTGATGCTCAAAAGATAGAAGCTGTGAAAAACTGGCCAAGGCCCACAATGCCTGCGGAGATTCATAGTTTTATCGGGTTGGCTGGTTATTATAGAAGGTTTGTTAAAGGATTTTCTTCCATTTCAGCACCCTTAACCAAGCTAACCCATAAAGTATCCAAATTCCAATGGAATGATGACTGTGAGAAGAGTTTTCAAGATTTAAAGAACAAGTTGATTTCTACACCCGTGTTGGTACTTCCAGAAGGCACCGAAGAGTATACAGTGTATTGTGATACTTCCGAAATTGGTTTAGGATGTGCATTGATGCAGCATGGTAAGGTAATAGCATATGCTTCTAGATAATTGCGACCACATGAGAAATTATCCTACACACGATCTTGAGTTGGCAACATTTATTTTTGCTTTAAAGATATGGCACCACTACTTATATGGGGTTCATGTTGATATATATACTGACCATAAGAGTTTGCAATATATTTTTAATCAGAAGGATCTAAATTTAAGACAGCGGAGATGGCTTGAACTATTAAAGGACTATGATGTTGATATCTTGTACCATCCAGGGAAAGCAAATGTGGTAGCTGATGCGTTAAGTTGTAAGGCTATGATGGCTCCTATAGAAAGACAAGGGATGATTAAAGATCTTCACCAGTTAGCTAGTTTGGGAGTTTGCCTTCTTGAAACTCCAGATAAAGAGCTTATCGTACATAATGCTACGAAATCTTCATTAGTAGCTGAAGTGAAAGAGAAGCAATATGCAGATCCTATTTTATTATAACTTAAGGAGAACGTTTAGAGTGGTGCGACCAAGGCATTTGAGCTTACGCGAGAAAGAGTACTTCAGTGCCAAAAACGATTGTGTGTGCCGGATGTAGACGGGTTAAGAAAGAAGATTATGACAGAGGCACATTGTTCAAGATATTCCATTAATCCAGGATCAACCAAAATGTATCAAGATTTGAAGGATATGTATTGGTGGAATGACATGAATAAGAGCATTGCAGAATTTATAGCTGAATGTCCAAATTGTCAAAGAGTTAAAGTTGAGCACCAAAAACCCGGAGGTTATATGCAATGCATTGATCTTCCAAGCCGGAAGTGGGACATGATCAACATGGATTTCGTTATTGGTTTACCTCGTACATCTCGAAAGTTTGATTCTATATGGGTGATTGTTGATAGGCTTACCAAATCCGCACATTTCCTACCAGTTAGGACCACTTACACAGTTGAAGAGTATGCGAAGCAGTACATTAAAGAGATAGTCCGATTACATGTAGTGCCAATCTCTATTATATTAGATCGGGGAACCCAGTTTACCGCAAACTTTTGGAAGTCTTTTCAGAGGTGTTTGGGAATACAAATGAAGTTGAGTACAACTTTTCACCCTCAAACAGATGGACAAGCAGAACGTACCATCCAAACACTTGAAGATATGCTACGACCTTGTGTAATAGATTTTAAGGGCAACTGGGATGATCATTTACCTCTTATTGAGTTTGCCTACAATAATAGCTATCATTCAAGTATCAAAATGGCACCATATAAAGCTTTATATGGAAGGAAGTGTAGATCACCAATAGAATGGTTCGAAGTGGGTGAAACTCTTTTATTTGGACCGGATCTTGTTTATCAAGCCATAGAGAAGGTGAAAGTAATTCAGCAACGACTGAAAACAGCCCAAAGTCGACACAAGTCATAAGCGGATAGTAGAAGGAGAGGGCTAGAGTTTTCTATAGGTGATTGGTTATTTTTGAAGGTATCACCAATAAAAGGGGTAATGAGATTTAGAAAGAAAGGGAAGTTGAGTCCACGTTATATAGGCCCGTATAAGATCAGTCGAAGGTTTGGACAAGTTGCATATGAATTAGAGCTACCCCAAGAGATCTCATCAGTACATCCGGTATTTTATGTGTCAATGCTTCGAAAGTGCATCGGAGATCCATAACATATCACTTCTACTGAGGATGTGCAAGTTGCAGAAGATCTTACCTATGAGGAAGTGCCTATTGCTATTCTAGATCGCCAAGTTAACAAGATGAGAAATAAAGAGATAGCATCGGTAAAAGTACGTTGGAGAAATTGTCAAAGGGAAGAGATTACATGGGAAGCTGAGGAAGCAATGAAATCTAAGTACCTTCATTTGTTCAAAAATGAAGAGGAAGTTCAAGAAACGGAGTTAGAACATTAACAAGTAAATTTTTTTTTTATATATGCATAGTATTTATGTGATGATGTGAATGTTAATGTTGGACTTGAACTTGTTTCGGTTGAATAACTATGCTAATATTCGAGGAAGAATGTCCTAAAGGGGGGAAGGATGTAACACCCCGTATTCAAGTACATTTATTGGCATATTCAAGTGCGTGTATTGGTCTTATTTATATGGAATTAATTTTTTTATTTTATTTATACCGGAATTTGCCCGTCGATGGTTCCATACGAAGGTTATTGAATAAGCTTTCCAACAATATAAGGATTTCCAAAAACGGATAGGTTTTGGATATAATCGAGCACGTTCGAAACTATAAAATGGGGGCCGGGATATTTGGGAATAGTAAATGTGCAGGAAAATTTCCTGCACACAAACTACTGAGGCTAGACAATTTTTTTGGGTCAACTTCAAACGGTCATAACTCCTTTAATATAATGAACTGGAAGAACTGTGACCTATTAAAAGAAAGATCTTTGAGTCTTCTTTCCAATGCAATTGGTTTCATCCAAATCCAACGTCTGAGAAAGAAGTTATACTCGTTTTTCTTCAGCCTCTCAAAATAAATTTTTAGGATCAATTTCAAACGACCATAACTCCTTGTACAGGATGAACTGGGTGATATACTTTATATGAAATGAAAGCCCTTTGAATTATCTTTCCAACGATACCAATTTCACCCAAATCTGATATCGGAGAAAAGAGTTATGGTCGATCTACTTTAGCTTATCAAAATAGTCCACCAAAGGACAGATTTGACATTATTTAAATTTTAAAGGCATTTTGGTCATTCCCTATTATATTATTGAAGGGAATATGTGGATATGTACATGTATATGATTTCATAAACACATTTTCATCATCAATCATTGAGAAAGAACAAACCCTAGCCAAATTTGACCTTTAAATTACTTTTGATTCAACCGTAGAAATTCCAAAGTAATCCGATAACTGCATTTGTCATCTCAAGAGCTTCGAACGACACCTATTATTTGTGAAAACAAGATTGCATAATCAAGAGGTGAATTCTAAGGTATGAATATTGTTTGCCTTTGTTCTCTTCCATATGTATATATGTGATAGAGGATTATATGTATTGGTTGTTATTGAAAGGTGATAAAAATAGGGTTATGGACTATTTTGCATGGTTTGGTTGTATTGAATTGTGGAAGTTGAATATGGTAATTAAGTTATGGAAGGTGGATATGGTGATATACTATTGAATTGATGATTATTTATGTCTATGGCTCAATTTGGTTTAATGGATTGGTTGGAAGGATAAATGAATCCAAACTTGATATTGGAGGATGTTGTATTAATATGCATGGCATGTGAATGTAATCTGAGTATAAGAAGGTTAAAGTGACACCCTTTATGGTGTAATTAAGGCTTACTACTCAACCACCAGTTTGGTGAATTCAAATAATTGAATTGTGACGTTTGGTTGCTAATACTAGATTGCTATATATGTTCATTGTAGATAAGTAATCTTAAAAGACGGAAAGTCCATTTGGGACTAGTATTGAAGGTTGATAGTCAGGTATGTAAAGCATACTCTATACCATATCTTTGGTATTCAAGTGAACAATTGTTCTATTAAGAAAGTTTCCAAAGTTATTCAATAACATGTGATCCATAATGATTTTGTATGATGTCCTATGTTACCAATGAACTTGTTTCCACCCAACAAGATGTCAAGACATTCCAATACTTACATGTTTTCGAAATCTTACATGTTTATTGCACTAATGAATGCCAGAAGGTATCCGGTTACTCAAACAAGATCCATGTGCTATTAATGACTCCAAAACGTTTCATTGATATACCAATAAGTTCCTACTTCATTGTTATGGCATTGATGACTCCAAAACACTTTATTGATATGCCAATGAGTTCTTACTTCACTGTTATTGCATTGATGGTCTATTTATATGTCTCTTATTGATGTATCATTGTTTTAAAGTATCAAAAATGCGGTGGCGACCGAAATAACAATCTTAAAGATTAATTGAACTAAGTGATGGAAGTTCTCTCTTATCGGGTGGTATCCCAGGGGCATAAGCCTATCATGGATCGATCCCTATTTATGTGTTTATAGGTGGTATCCCAGGGGCATAAGCCTATCATGGGTCGATCCTAGTTGATATGTACTGGAGGTAGCCTAATGGTCATAGTACAGTACAATAATGATTACAAAGATGATAAGAACAAAGGTAAAGTGATTTAATAAATACAATGTACAGGTTGTCACAAGTTCTAGTAAGTGTGGTCCACTCCTATTACGATTTATTCACTTATTTCTGATTTCTATTGAGCTCTTATATCATATGTGATTATCTACAACTTTACATACTCAGTACATATTTCGTACTGACGTCCCCCCACGGGGAACTGCATTTCATGCTGTAGGCACAGACACCTCAGCTCATACACCGCACAAGTAGGAGACATGATATCCATCTGCTTTTGGTGAGCTCCAGTTTGCTTCGGGGCTTTCCGTGTCATATCCATTCACTTTTGGTATTGTATAGAAGTTAGTTATATGGCGGGGTGTGTCCCGACCTTAGTTAAACTTTGTGTATTGTCTAGAGGCTTTGTAGACCTAATGTACAGTCAAGGTGGTATTTTGTTAATAGACGTGATGGCTCCAACGGCCAAGTATTGTATATACATATATGTGTGCTCGAGCTTATACAGGTTATTATTTCCTTTTATATGCGATATGATGCTGTCCAAATTTTGGGTTGTCATAGAGGTATGCATGGGAAGTATAAGGTTATGGTTGGTTCTCCCAAGCCTCCTCGTTTACGGGTGCCAGTCCGCACCAATAGGATTTGAGGCGTGACATCAGTTGTCCATCTTTATCTCTGAGTGCACCTCCAAATCTTGCTTTCCCATTTTTTTATTCAAATCTTTTTTCTGTGTTTAGCATGAGGAAGCCCAATTTTGGTTTTTCCAGTAAAACACCATAATTCTCGGTATGGCTGTAGCTTGAATATGTTAACACAAAAATCCTCCCATGAAAATATGAGCTTGCATCCAGGAAAGGTCTTGGTTGTGGACGCTTGTATGATCCTTCTAAACCGTTGTTCAAGTTTATACAAATTGAACTTTTTTTTATTACCATACATGCAAGCATAGTCTCCTTCCAAATAGCCCAACAAATAATAATTGTGGGGGGGGGGGGGGGAGGGCGTGTAAAATTAACTTATGGACATTATTTTTGGCTTTCTATTCCCACCAAAAATTAATGACATGCCTAACAGGGAGTTGATAATGTCTAATATCAAGATGGGCACCAAATAGGTTCCTAATTTTACTTGCTACTACACCTTTACTAAAAACGTTACTCAATGTATGATCACAAGCATTTGGGAAACAATAACACTTGAAATCCATTTGCTTCTCGAACTAACTAATTATATTCTCAAAAGATAGTTTATCTTTCTATAATCTCCATGTGAGAAAATACATTTTGAAGGGGATAGAAGAGTGTCATACCTTGCTAATTAGAGATTAGTAGCTCACTTAGTTCTTACTAGGTTCCAAACTATTTTGTTAGATTATTTACCTGTCTCTATAAGATCCCAAAAGATCTGATCATTCTTCTTGGGATTACCAATCTCTATTTCATTAATGATATCACAAATATGGTTGGGTTATATCCTTTTCAGTTTTTCCATGTCCCAATTGCATTATTTGATAGACTTCTTGACTAAAAGTTTAGAACTCTTAGCTGATTCGGGAGCTTGATGAGCTATAAGACCTTTGCAAGTCTAATTTTCCCACCAAAAAGATCTGATACCTGAATTAACCTGCCTTAACATGTGTTTTTCAGCTTGTTCTCTAACCTATAGTATATGATTTCAGGTATGAGTCTCCTGAATCCCATTTCTTGCACACCACATGGGATTTAATACAATATTTATTTTCGACAAAATTTTTCCAAAGTGAGTTAGATGTTTTGAACTTCCACCATCTTTTTAAAGCTAAAGTGTTACTCAAATATTTCATGCTTCTAATTTCTACACCACCACTATCGCTAGGTACATGAAGATTAGATCAAGTGCTCCAGTGATAATTTTTACAGTTCTAGCTACCACCCAAAAAAAAGTTAGCAAAGTGTTGCTCAATCGACTTAATAGTACCTTTGGGAGGGGTCAACATAAATAAGGTGTAATTAGGGACATATTGAAGCATACTTTTAATCAAAACAACTTTACTGCCATAAGAAAGTAACTTACCATGCCAACTCTTAAACCTTTTTACTATCTTACTAAACATATAATCAAAATATTTAAGTTTTTTTTCCTACCAACATACAAGGGGAAATCAAGGTAAGTAAAAGGAATTTTTTAATCCATACAACCAATGCATCTTCTAATTCTATTAATCCTTTGATCACAGGTTTTAAGAGCATGAAAAAAGAAACTTTTATCTTTATTGACCATCTGACCAGAACAATTCTCAAACTTATTTATTTGATCCATGATGAAATTTACAGAAGAGGTTTTCCCACTACTAAAAATAACTATATCATCAGCATAAGCTAGGTGATTAATAGTATAACATTAGAGGGCATAGTAAAAAGAATGAAACTTTTACTATGGATGATATTGTTCAAGGATCTAGAGAGCACATTGTAACATCCCAGATTTTTGCCTCTAAAAATTTCTTGAGTTTAGAGCTTACTGCTCGAACTACATCCCACCTAACGAGTCATAACGTCTCCTTTAAGTCGCAGACTTCTAATCGTAGGGTAACCAGTGAGGGTTGCCCATTTTTTTATTATGACTATGTCTAGATTTCACGACTTATAATGACTCTTTATGATTTGTAGGGTGCTTTCCATAGTCAAACTAGAGTAGATGCCCAATTGTATGGTTGTGGTTACGACTAGGACCCTATGAGTCATAAGGTCTGCATACGAGTCATATTGTATGTCTTGTAGGGTCAATAATGGAGATGCCTTGGGACACTACACTCACGACAAGTCTAGGGGACTACTCTTAGTCAGTCGTTATGAGTCATAAGGTGACCTATAATGAATGGGTGGCAAATCTTTAGTGTTTCATTAAATGCACTTTGGATATTTCTCTTTTTTGCCAATTGTAACCAACTACATTAAAACCCTTTTGGGACCCCATTATCTTAACATCATAGGTATTTGGTCCTTGAAAATTTCAAAAATTTTATCTTCACTGTCCAAACTATAATTTACCTTATAAGTCATAGGGAGTCTTGATGATTCATTAGACCCAATCGTAACCTAAATACTGTATGTGTGACCAATTTATACTCTGAATATGAGTGGTTCAATAAGATTCGTAAGGACTCATTACGAGTTATTGGGAGCAAACCGTTGGATGTCTAGTGTATACCCCAAGTGGGTTCTGTGTTGACTACGACTGGACCCTACGAGTCATAGGGTCCCATTATGAGTCATATTATTTGAGTTGTAGGGTAAAACGAGTATGAGTTCCCTGGAGCTTATCTTCGCTATGACTCATGGTGATGAGTCGTAACGAGTCCCTACGAGTCGTATAGTGACTCATAGTCACTGATGACTAAATTTTAGCTTTTAATTTGAGGGAACTTTGGACAATCACTTCTTACCAAATTAAATCCCTACATTCTTAAAGAATTCAAGGGAGTTATTACTCATTTATAACATAATCAAACACTCTCAAGTAAGATACTTAGGGTTTCAAAGAAGTATGTCATCCAAGTGCTCAACGGTTGAATTCAATCTGTGGAACTTGGTATTTCAGGCACATTACTCTCCCCTAATTGCTAATTTGTTAAAATAATATGTTTTCGAGTATTGTTCATATGGTATTGATGCTGGTTTTAAAACATAGGTTGGGGGTTTTGGATGCTTGTTGTTGAATAATGTTTCCCATGGTTTACACATGATTGGTCATGCTTTACTTTTTGTTTTGAACTTATGGGGTGCATGGTTATCTTAAATAAACTAGGGGATTGTAATTTTTCCTAATATGTGACTTTTGAGGTAGTTATGACCTCAACCCCATTTTGTGAAATTTGTTTTGAGTATGAAAAATTTACACATGAACTACTCTTGAATTATTGCATGATGTGAAAGGTTATTGAAGCATAATGATTTTGAATTGAACCTTATAGGTTGTGTAATTCCCTAAGCTAATGTATAATTGAACCAATGGGACATGAATTTCCCTAAATAATGAAATTATTTCGGCATGTTGATGTTACTTTGCAAGTGTAGTTAGTATGACGATGTCAACAATGTATGCCTAAATGTGTATCATGGTTCAATGAATAAGAATGTGTATTAATTATTTTAATTGAGGTTTAATGAGGGTTGTGTAGATGATCCGTGAAAGTGGAGGTCCCAAGCAACCAATACTGGAAACTGCAATTGCCGACGCCGGGGTCTATATAACCGAGTGGTTCGTGTCCCCCTTATTATTATCATATGATTTGAGGTTCGAGTCTCCTATATTATATTACCAAATTGGGTTCTTGTGTTACTTTTATGTGTTGGGACATTCGATTACCCCATAGTTCATATGTATACCCTCTGGTGCATCCGACCACACGCATTGGGGCCCTACCAGCTGGGGAAGAGCTGGGCTCATATATCCCATTGGTGCCTTTTTATGTTATAACAGTTGAGCTACATAATCCAAGATAAGTTTTAAAGTTCATGCTAAGACTTGTTCTCTATCTCACCATATTACTTATGTATGTATTATGATGTGATTCATATCGTATTGAAATGATTGGACTTGACATTATTTTATTCCCTATCCCTGAGTTATGCGCTAGTTTTCACCCCACTAACCATCTCCGAACGCTGTCTCTCCATTCGATATAAGCACCAGAGATACTTTTACGTTTTCTACATAGAGTTAGGTGGGTCATCTTAGTTCATCAGTTCGCGGTGGTGAAGTGGTGAGCTTTCATTCTCTAAAAAGCTTAGGCATTTCATCCATTTCCATTCTTAGATTTAAGTTGATAGTTTTCATTATCATTAACATTATCATTATCATCTGTCAGAGTCGGGTATAAGTACCGACCAAGACTAGTTTTTGATTCTTTTCTTAGAAATCTTTGTTGGATTACTGTGGACTTGGGTGATATTGGTAGGTTGTTTTACCGATTACAAATTCTCGGTTATAGACATGATTTAAATATCATTAGGCTTATTCTTATGCTATCTTGTTATACATTTAGAATTCAATCGACTTTGGGGATGTCATGTTCACTTGGTTAGGTGCAGGGGGTGGTCTCTGGTCCATGTGGGACTTAAGATAACTATCACATCTAGGTCCTAGTTTTGGTCTTGATAAAGGTTGTATCAGAGCCTAAGTTTGGTGTCATTGGATGTCCACAAACATGTGTCAAGTAGATTATCTTTTATGGGTGTGTAGCATGCCACACTTATAAGGGAGAGGTTACGAGAAATTTAGGAATGTTTCCCTTTCTTGTTATTCTCTTTCGAGCTATTGAGTCTAAGGTCTTAAATCTCCCTTAATTCTCGTATGTTCTCATTTTAGATCATTCCTTCTAGAAGATTCAATAGTCATGGAAAATCCTCTATCCCATCCGAGGACAATGTAGATTGAGCTCGTCCTACTCAAGGAGTTTAGACCCAGTCTAGGGTCATTGCTTCTGATTACCCAAATAGAGCTCCACCCATACCCCTTATCCCTCACAGGCACCTCAAGATGATATATCTAATGCTGAGTTTTGCCTGTAATTTATTTGCTTATCCAGTTGGTGGTCTCTCAGATTGAGTGTATTATTTCTGCCGCTCCATCCTCTGAGGTCACTAGAGTTGGACAATTTACGAATGTTGAGTCCTCTGACTTTCCCTAATTCTAAGGTTAAGGAATATCCTCAAAATTTTATTGATGAGATGGAAAAGATCTTTCGTGTAATGCATGCTACTAATGTGTAGGGTGTAGAGTTTGCTTTTTATCAGTTGAAGGATGTAGCATAATAGTGGTATGAAGAGTAGGATCAGCTTAGTGGCAATGATGTTGAGTCAACTTTATGGGATAACTTCTTTAGTACTTTTCTTGACCAATTATTTCTTTATGAGTTAAGGGAAGAGAAAGTCGAGGAATTCATAAATTTGAAGCAAAGAAGGATGACAGTAAAGGAGTATGCCATGAAGTTTCATCAGCTATCGTGTTATGCATCGAAACTGGTGTCTAGCATGTGGTCTAGAATAAGGAAGTTTCCCTCTGGGTTATCCTTTCAGTTGATCTTGGAGAGGAAGGCTACCTTGTTGAACAAGGATATGGACTTCTCCAGGTTGGTTATGTATATGTAGAAGGTCAAAGAAGAGAAAGAAATAGATAGACATAGGAGAAATGCTAAATAAAAAGTTTTGATATCTAGATCAGGGTAGAGGTCAGCAATAGAGTGGTAGAGATGGTGGAAAGTGGTCTAAGAAGAAGTGGGGCAATTCTAATTCCTACTCTATGGCTAGTGCTCCTTATCCAAAGTCATCGGGTGATCATTATTTTAAGTATGATAGAGGGTTTAGTGCACTGAGAGCCCAGTCTCAGGCTAGTGGGACTCAGTCTGCTTTATCATATCCGCCTTGTAGATTTTATGGTTAGGTGCATCATGGTATTTGTAAAGAGGAAATCAACAAATATTTCAAATATAGTTAGATTGGTCATATGCAGAGTGAATATTCTTCTAGGGTTACTTTTTGAGCAAATAAGATTTCTGTTGCTACTTCATCAGATCTTACACCAAAGGGTGATACTTTTTCTTCTGGATTTGGCACTAGACTAAACTATCTGTACGCTTTTACCACACACCAGGATTCTGAAGCATCCCCTAATGTTGTTACTGGTATGCTCAAACTTTCTCTCGTGTTGTATATTATCTCCTTGATCCCGAGTCTACCCTCTCTTATGTAACCCCTTATGTGGCTATACATTATGATTTTGAGCTTGAGTGTATTTCAGATCCCTTCTCTGGGTCTACCCCGGTGGGTGACTCCATTAGGGCTAGAAGGGTCCATAGGGGTTGTGTGATGTCATTATATGGTAGGGAGACCTTTGTAGGTCTGGTAGAGTTGGATATGTTAGACTTTGATATGATTTTGCAGAGAGATTGGTTGCATTTGTTCTATGCATCTCTTGATTTTTAGGGATGAAGAGTTAGTTTCTATTTCCCTAATGAGCCAACGATCAAGTGGGAAGATAGTTCCCTAATACCTAAGGGAAGGTTCATTTCATATCTTATAGCCCAAAAATTTATTTTTAAATGATGCCTCTATCACTTAGTGCATGTTAAGGAGTTTAGATCCGAAAGTCCTTCTTTGTAGATTGTCCCTATAGTCTGTGAATTTCTCGAGATATTCCCTTATGATCTTTTTGATATTCCACCCGATAGGAAAATTAATTTTGGGATTGAATATTCTTCTAAACACTTATCCTATTTCTATCCCTCCTTATAGGATGGCTCCGGTTGAGTTGATAGAACTCAAGGAGCAGTTGAAAAATCTTCTAGATAAGGGTTCTATCCAGCCTAGTGTATCTCCGTGGGGTGCTACCGTGCTCTTCATATGTAAGAAAGATGGTTTTCTTTTGATATGTAATGATTACTGCCAATTAAATAAGATTACCGTGAGAATAAGTATCCCCTTCCAAGGAATGATGATCTCTTTGATCAGCTTTAGGGTGCTAAGTACTTTTCTAAGATTGATCTTCGGTCCGGGTATAATCAGTTGAAAATTAGGGTGGTTCATATCCCTAAGTCTTCTTTTTGAACCCAATATGGTCATTTTGAGTTTTTGGTAATGTCCTTTGGTTTTATTAATGCTCCGGGGGCATTTATGGATCTTATGAATTAAGTTTTCTATAAGTTTTTGAACTTGTTTGTCATTGTCTTTATTCAAAGAGTGAGGCAGATCATGCGATCACCTCCTCTTTGTGTTGCAAGCCTTGAAAGATCGCCAGTTGTAAGGAAAGTTCTCAAAGTGTGAGTTTTGGTTAAATACTGTGACTTGTCTGGGTCATGTTGTTTCTAATAAAGGGATCAAGGTGGATCCATAGAAATTAAGAAGTGGATTAGACCCATGAATCCAACCAACATTTCAAGCTTTTTGGTTTAGATGGTTATTATAGAAGGTTTGTGGAAAGTTTCTCTTCTATTGCTGCCCCATTGACTAAGTTGAGTCAGAAGAAGGTGAAGTTCTTGTGGTCTGATACTTGTGAGGGTAGTTTTGAGATGTTGAAGGATAAGTTAACTTCGGCTCCCATCTTGACACTACCTGAGGATACTGATGGTTTTGTGGTCTATTGTGATGCATCCTGGATGGGACTGGGTTATGTGGTAATGCAGCATGGCAAGGTAGCTGTGATGCTTCTAGACAGCTGAAAGTTCATGGGAAGAATTATCCGACTATTTATTTGGCATTGTTAGTTGTGGTATTTGCATTAAAGATCTGGCAACATTATTTGTATAGGGCCCATATAGATATTTACTCTAATCATAAGAGCCTATAATACGTATATTCTTAGAAAGATCTAAATCTCAAAAAAAAGAGGTGGCTTGAATTGCAAAAGGACTATGACATAAGTCTCCACTACCACCTAGGTAAAGCTAATGTGGTTGCTGATGCTTTTAATAGGTTATCCATGTGATGCTTATCTTATGTGAACGAGGAGAAAGGTATTTGGTGAAGGATATTTATAATTTGTCTAATCTAGGAGTTTATCTATTAGATTTCAAAGATGGTGGTGTGATTGTTCAAGAGATGGAGAAGTCATCTCTTGGTATTGAGGTGAAGGAGAAACAAGTGTTGGACCCTATCTTAATACAAATCAAGAATGATGTGGGTAGGCGGAAGGTGATAGTTTTCAAGATTGGTGGTGATGGTATCTTAAAGTACCAAGGTATATTATATGTTTCCGATGTTGGTGGGCTATAGGAAATAATTTTTGCTGAAGCTCATAAGTCGCGTTACATAGTTCACCTGGTTCAAGAAAAATGTATCATGATCTCAAGAAGATTTATTGGTGGAATAATATGAAGCGAGATCTGGTCAATTTTATGCTATGTGAATGGTACGTCACAAGTGAAAGTGGAGCACTTAAGGCCCGATGGGTTACTCAAGTGACTGAGTTGCCGGTATGGGAATGGGAAATAATTTATATGGATTTTGTTACTGGTACTATGTGGTCTTGTTAGCAATTTAATTTGATTTGGTTCATCATGGATAGGATGACTAGGTATGCTCATTTTTTGCCAGTGAAGATAAATTTTTTTGCTGATTACTATGCAAAGTTGTATTTCCAAGAGATAGTAAAGTTACATGGTGCACCACTTAGTATCTTTTTTGATCGAGGTACTTGGTTCTCATCTCACTTTTGGAGGTCGTTCCAGCAAGTATGGGCACTAGGGTAACCCTTAGTACCGCTTTGTATCTGCAGAAGGATGGGAAAACGGAAAGGACAATTCAGGCCTTAAAAGATATGCTTGGGGCATGTGTATTTGATTATGGTGGTAGGTGGGCTGACCACTTACCTCTCATAGAATTTGCCTACAACAAAAGTTATCACTCTAGCTTTGCTATGGCTCGGTTTGAGCCCTGCATGTTAGGAGGTGTAGGTCAACTATTGGTTTTTTTTTAGGTTAGTGAAAAATAAGTTATTTGGCCCTAATTTAGTTCACCAAGTCATGGAGAAGGTGAAGGTGATTGGGGATAGACTTGAAATTGCCCTAAGTCGCTAAAAGTCCTATGCAGACTTGAGGGAAGGAAATTAGAATTTAATGTTGGTGATTGGGTGTTCTCAAAGGTGTCTTTCATGAAAAGGGTGATGCGGTTTGGAATGAAGGAGAGGGTCAGACCCCGTTAAGTCGGTCTGTACTTGGTTTTGAATACGGTTGGTAATGTTGCTTATGAATTGGAGTTGCCTTCTTGTTTATGCTACATTTATCCGGTGTTTCGTGTTTCATTGTTGAGAAAGTGTGTGGGTTATTCGACGATTGTTCCTTTGGAAAAGGTGGGCATTTCCGATTCTTTGTCCTTTGATGAAGTTCGGTAGAGATTTTAGATAGGCAAGTCCATCCGTTGCGAACTAAGGATGTGGATTTGGTAAAAGTTCTTTGGAGAAACCAAAAGGTTTAAGAAGCTACTTGGGAAGCCGAGGAGGACATAAAGTCCAAGTATCTATTCTTGCTCCCAGTACTGAATAATCATGAATGGGGTATGTGTATTCCTTAACATTCTTATTGTCTGATTTTGCTTAAGAAAATTACAAATTCCTTGGTATCTTTCTTTTATCTTTGTTAAAGGTGAGTGTGGTTGTATTTGGGGTCAAATTATGCTAATAACTGAGTTTTTGGTCATTGCAAATTTTGAAATTTTATCCTCACTGTCTAGACTACTACTTACCCTACGAGTCGTAGGGAGTCTTAACGAGTCATCAGACCAAATTGTAACCTAAACAGTGTGTGTGACTAATTTTTTATCCGAGTACGAGTGTCTTACAAAAAGTCATAAGGACTCATAATGAGTTGATGGGTGAAAATAGTAGGATGTCCAGTGTATACCCCAAGTGCATTCTGCGTTGACTACGGCTGGACCATACGAGTCGTAGGGTATTATTACAAGTCATATTAGTTTATTCGTAGGTTCAACATAATGTGAGTGACCTGGATACTATCTTGGATACGACTTATGGTGACGAGTCATAACGAGTCCCTACAAGTCGTTTAGTGACCCATAGTTACTAAAGACCAAATTTCAGCTTTTAATTTGAGGGAAATTTGGACAATTCCCTTCGTATCCAATTAAAAACCCATGTTAATAAAGAACTCAAGAGGGTTATTTCTCATTCATAACGTAATTAGACACTCATAGAACTCTCTTGAGTCTCTCAAGCAAGTTACTTAGGGTTTCTAAGAAGTAGGTCATCCAAGGGCTCAAGGGTTGAATTCTTTCCATGAAGCTTGGTATTTCAGGCATATAACTCTTTCCTAATTACTAATTTGTTAAAATAATATATTTTTAAAGTGTTTTTCATATGGTATTGATGTTGGTTTTGAAACATAGGTTAAGGGTTTTTAAATTTTTATTGTTGAATAATGTTTCCTATGGTCTACACATGATTGTTCATGCTTTACTTTTGTTTTGAACTTGTGGGGTGTGTGGGTATGGTGAATAAACTAGGGGATTCTAATTTCCCCAACTTGTGACTTTTGAAGTGGTTATGACCTCAACCTTACATTGTGAAATTGGTTTTGAGTATGAATAATAACATATTGAATTACTCTTGAATTATTGCATGATGTGAAAGGTTATTGAAGCATAATGATTTTGAATTGAACCTTATAGATTGTATAATTCCCCAAGATAATGTATAATTGAACTAAGGAATGTTGATGTTACCTTGCAAGTCTAGTTGGTATGACGATACCAACAATGTATGCCTAGATGTATATCATAGTTCAATGAATGAGAATGTGTGTTAATTATTTTAATTGTGCTTTAATGGGGGTTGTGTATCTGAGTTGTGAAAGTAGAGGTCCTGAGGTACCAATACTGGAAACCGCAATTACCGACAGCGGGGGGTATAAATGAACAGGTGGTTTGAGCTCTCTTATTATTATCATATAATTTGGAGGTGCGAGTCCCTTATATTATGTTACCTGATCGGGTGCTTGTGTCACCTTGATGTGTCGGGAGGTTTGACTCGTCCATAGTTCATATGTATACCCTCTAGTTCCTGTGGCTACATGCACAAGTGCCTGACTAGATGGGGGAGAGCTGGGCCCATATAGCCCATGGGTTCCTTATTATGTTATGACGGTTGAGATATACAATGCAGGCTAAGTTTTAAAGTGCATGCTAAGCCTTGTTCGCTATCCTGGCATATTACTTATGTATGTATTATGATGTGATTCATATGGTATTGAAATGATTTGACTTGACATTATTTTATACCCTATCCCTAAGTTACATGCTAGTGAACACCTAAATAACCATCTTCGAAAGCTATTTCTCCACGCAATATAGGCACTGAATATACTTTTACTTTCTTATTGCAGAGTTTCGTATGTCGGGTTGGTTTGTCCATTCATGGTGGTGAAGTGGTGAGCTTCCATTCTCTAAAAGGCTTAGGTATTTCATCTATTTCCATTCTTATATTTGAGTTCATAGCTTTCATTATCGTTAACATTGTCATTATCATCTGTCAGAGTCGGGGACATGTCTCATCTAAGACTGATTTTTAATTCTTTTATTAGAAGGATTTGTTATATTACTGTGGACTTGGGTTATGTTGGTAGGTTGTTTGGCCGGTTATCAATTGTCGTTTATAGACATGATTTAAATATCATTAAGCTTATTACTATGCTATCTTGTTATATGTTCGGAATTCATCAAACATTAGGGATGTTGTGTTTAATTGGTTAGGTGCAAGGGGTGGTCTTTAGTATATGTGGGACTTGAGATACTAGTCACAGCCAGGCCCTGGTTGGGGTCGTGACAATTATCATCCAAGAGACATACTTAAACGCACTCTTAAACTCTCTCAAATCCCTAAGTTAAGAACAAGCTAGGGTTTATCAATATTGATCATTTAGCATTTCCAAGCGGTGATTTATATCCATAATTGTGATGCTCTTAGGCAAGTACCTCTCCTCTTAATCTTATTTTTTTACTTAAAGCAAATGTTTAAATGGTTACCCATGTAGATTTTGATTTGGGTTGAGGGTTTTGGAAGGATTGTTACTTGATTTGAATTGCCATGGTCTTAATGCATGTATTTATGTTTTATTTATATATTATGAAACCCGTTTGGGTGCACAGGTATGGTGAATGGAATGGGGGATGCGGTATTCCCCTAATTTGATGATTTTGTGTTTGGAAATTATGTTCTCTCAACCCACTTGCGTAATTGCATTTGAAATATGGTTAATCATATGATTTGGCTTACTTTCCTAAAATATTGCATTGCATATTTGGTTAAATGGTTAAAAGGGGTTTTGAAGGCCTTGCAGGCCATGTTTTTTTTAAGCTTGATTTAATAAGCAAAGGGGGTCATGGCATTCCCCCCAACAGGATTTAATTAACTAAGGGGGTCGTGCTATTCCCCAAGGTTGATGGAATTGGTATGGTATAATTATAAGCTTGCAAGCGTAATAGTATGACAATACTTGTGGTTGATGCCTTAATAAAATGCCCTGAACCTTGACCCTTGAAAATTTCCTCAATTTTGAACCTTCTTTCATTATACAAATCACACCACAAGTTAAATAGTAGGGTGATGGGTCTAGGGACCCTACTCATATGTTGGTCAATGTTTTGATTGACCAAGTTCTATCCTTGGTTCGATAGACTCCATACTAGTCGTATGGTAATGTAACAAGAGGGTTGAGTCCAATCGTATGTTGTCCAATGTCTAGCCCCTTAGTGATCAGACTTGTGTACATCTTGAGGGTACTTGTCATATGGTGTTGTGATCAGTTGGGAAAGGGAGTCGTATGTTGGACCGATTGTGGTGTCCAACCTTCTATTTTGGTAATGACTTGAGGGTACCACTCGTATGATGTGTTGACGAGTTGGAGGGTCCACTTGTACCTACCTGCAAGTTTTCCAAAGCTTTTAAGCAAAGGTAGTTTGGACATTTTCCACCCCAAGCTCGTAATACCCCACATTTTATAACCGTAGTTGGTCATCCTTTATACACTTTAGAAGATTTAAAATACTCTTTAAAATCTTTTTAAATACCTCTCAAGAAGATTAGACTAGGGATTCTTCAAAGTGGCCATCTAGAGGATTAAGGATCAGAATCTCTCCATGAAGCTTCATAACTTAGGCATGCTACTCCTCCCTCATTACTTGTTTAAGTAAAAACATGTTTTAATGAATGGTTTTTATGTTGTTATTGTAGTGTTGTTTTGGTTTCCATATAGATGTTGGGGATTTTGGTTGTTTATAGACGGATAATGTTTTCCCATGCTTTTATTATGGTTTCATGTTATAATTATTGTTTGACCATGTGGTTATATGCGAATGGTCAATTGATGCTTGGTTTTTGTTTTGTAACATGTACCCTCAACATGTTTGTTAAAATTCCAATAAGAATGATTTTGACACATAGTTTAAGTATTCTTGAAATCTTTGTATTACATAGTATGGTAATGGAACTTGAATTGGGTTGGTTGTTTTTAAATGATTTGGAAAGTCCTTAATGACTATGGTTTTGTTTAACTGGAAACTTAGGAGTGCACTTGGTTAATGGTTTTGGTATGGCATAAAAGGATAGACTTGCAAGATCTAATTGTGGTATGACAATATCAATGGTTAATGACTATTTAAAAGACTCCTTGGTTAATGGTTGGAATGTGTAAATTGTTTTAATATGGGATTAAAGAGGGTCAAGTAGCAAAGCCGTCGAAGATGGTGGTCCCAAGGGGACCAACACTGGAGACTCACGTTTGTTGATATGAGGTGGTCTTGGTGACTGTGTGCATGATGATACACTTTACATTTTGGGAGATGTACAAGTCATATCAGGTTCTTTTCTTCAGTTAGTGCTGCTAACACGCACTGGGGCCCTTTCATCAGGGGGAGCTGAACACATATAGCCCATGGGTGGTTTTAGGATGGCAAAGCTACACAGCCTAGGTAAAGATTTTAAATCTATGCTAAAACTGGTTTCCTATCCCAAAACTGTCTATATGTATCTATGTGATTGCACACGGTTATTTACTTTGGTTTTGAATGATTGCATTATTTTAACCTTATTCCTAAGTACATTCTAGCATTCACTCTGCTAACCATCTTTCGGTACTGTATCCCCATACAATCCAGGAACCAGCTATACTATCACATTTCCTACTCAATGACTTGGTGATTCGGGGACTACTTTAGTCAGACTGAAGTGGTAAACTTCCATTCTTCGAAAGGCCCATTTCATGTTTAGGTTTATCTTATGTCATTATTATTCCTTTGACATTGGTTTTTGGCTATGGTTGGGGGCACGTCCTGACTAGGTATTCTTTGATATTATTTTAGAGGCTTTGTATGACAATGGTGGACTTGGGTATATTATGGTTTGGATTGGTTTGGATGGTATGACTTGGTTGGTTTGGTCTCAATTTTAGACTTATCCCCAAGTCATTGAATTCTAATACTCTATATTGTAATATGTTAGAATTCCTCCGACATAAGTGGTATGTTGGTAGGTTGGATTGGGTATAGAGGGTGATATCTGGTCCTTGTTAGACTTGAGATGCCTGACACGACTAGGATATGGTTCATGTTATGTCAAATTGATATCAGAGCCTATGTTTTTGTGTCATGGGGTGTCCACTAAGCCGTGTCGAGTAGAGTCTCTTTTATGGGTGTGTAGCATGCCATACTTATAACAAAGAGGCTATGAGGCATTTAGGAATATTTCACTTTCTTGTTGACTTACTTCAAGATATAAAGTCTAAGGTCTTAGATTTCTTTAATTCCTGTCTATTCGCCTTTCAGATCATACCTCCCAAATGGTATGAAGCTTATGGAAACTTTTTTATTCTACTTTGGGACATTGTTGATGGGACACGTCCTACTTATGGGATCTATACCCGATCTAGGGATCCAGTTTATAATTTCCCTTCTAGAATCCCACCGGTTCCTTTCAGACATTCTCAAGATCCTTAGGCTGATGTGACAAATGCTGAGCTCATCATTCTATTCATATTTTGGTACAGTGGGTCGCTTCTCAATCTAAGCATAGTTCTTTATCTTCTGAGGCCACAAGGGCTAGCCATTGTATGAGGCTGGTTCCTCTAACTTTCAGTGGTGTTAAGGTTAGGGAGAATTCTTAAGGTTTTAGTAGTAGAGATGGAGGGAAGTGGCCTAAGACAAAGTGGAAGAGTTCTGGTTTCTTCTCTACAGCTAATGCTTCCTACCTGAAGCCGTCGAGTGATCATCACCATCGACATAATGGGAGATGTATGGCATAGGGTGCCCAATTGCAGACTGGTGGGGGTACAGTTGGCTCCATCGTACCCTCTCTGTAGATTTTTTAGTTAGCTGCACCATGGCTAGCATGATAAAGGGAGACACTAATGTTTTATTTGTGGTCATATTGGTCATATGCAATGTGAATGTCCTTTCAGAGTTGCTTCTGGGTCTAACAAGGTTCCTGTTACCTCTTCATCAGTCCCTACACTAGAGGGTGCTACTTCTTTTTCTATTCCTTCCCCTGGTGCCGACACTAGCCAGAATCCCTTATATGCTTTTGTTTTTTATCAGGACTTTGTGGCATCTCCATTAACATTACTAGTATGTTGAAACTCCTTTCTCATGATGTGTACTACTTACTTGATTCGGGGTCCACTCTCTCTTATATTACCCCCTTTATAGATGTGCATCTTTATTTTGGTCTCGAGTCTATTTTAGATACTTTTTATATTACTACCCGAGTGGGGGACTCTGTGATGTCTAGAAGAGTCTATAGAGGTTTTATGGTATCTTTAGGTGGTCGGGAGACCTTGGTGGATCTATTTGAATTAGACATGGTTGATTTTGATATCATATTAGGGATGGATTTGTTATACTCGTGCTATATATCTCTATACTTTCAGACCTTTAAGGTCATCTTTAAATTCCTTAACGAGCCAATAATTGAGTGAGAGGGTGGTTCCCTAGCTCCTAAGAGAAGGTTTAGATCGTATCTTACAACTCAAAGATTAATATCGAAAGGGGTGTCACTATCATCTTGTCCAGGTTAAAGATTCTTACTCGGAGGGTTCTTCTTTGCATTCTTTTCCGATGGTGAATGAACTTACTGTGGTCTTCCCTGATGACCTCCCTAGTGTTCTGATAGAGAGATTGAGTTTGGGTAATGAACTTGTTCTAGACCCTCGTCCTATTTCTATTCCCCTATATAGAATGGCTCCAATTGAGTTTAAAGAAGCTTAAACAACAACAAAAGTATCCTGTTAGTAAAGGGTTTGTCCGCCTTAGCGTTTCCCCATCAGGTACTCCCATTATTTATGCATAAGGAGGTGGTGGTTTTCTCTGGGTATGTATAGGTTGTTGGTAGGTGAATAAGGAATGTAGGGTTACCTCCTTGTGGGGTGGACCATATATGTGTATTTTACATGGGGTACTCTGTTAGTAGTGCATGATGGTTGACAGAAACTATGTTTGAACCTTAGATATTAATTTTGGTAAAAAGGGTATGTTAGCTCAAGGATGACAATCTGAGATTTTTGAGGGTAGATTAGTAGACTTGGTGGGCCGTGCGGAAGAGGTAATGTTCGTATTCTAGGTGCCTTGTATGTCCATACTCCAGTCCCTGAACCAAAAGCAGTAACGGTTCTGAGAAAATCCAAGCTTCCAAGTGTTCAAAATCTATGTCATGACACATAGGATCAATATATTTATGTCTCACACCATGCGTGGTTCCAAAAAATAGTAGTTTCAAGAGGAAATCCTTGCCAGGTTCCCTGAATATAAATCTCGGCTTTACATTACATTATCCATGATATATGCAGTGGTGTTTCTTCCGGTGCCCAGTCCTGAGGACTTGTGCTATGGTGTGTTTATGTCTGGATGATCCCTTATTTATAACCTAGGTAGTTTCTATGAAGTACCTCATGAATATTGTGCTGTGTCTCATTTTTTAGGTCTCGCCTTGTGAAGTACGAGAAATAGGAGTTGTAATTGGGATGTAAGCCCCTCTTATTCTTAGTGCTTGAACTCTAGTTTCTTAGAGAACCTTCTTATGTTAGAGTGGTAGTAACCATGGAAGCGTAGTCATGTTTTAGATGAGAGAGTAAATGTCCTTTGTTGTGAAATTTTAAGGCGTCAATAAAGCTAAGGTCATAAGTATAGGTGGAAGATAAGATAAATGTTGTCACAAAAAAATAGTTGTAGAGGAAAGGTGTGGTGAAATCCTTTGTGATTGTGGTTGAGGGTATTAGTTTTGATGGGGAGATCTAGAAAGTGGGTGTAGTAAAGATAGGTTGGAGCGTGGTGATTGATAAATACCGTGCCTTTGTGTTAAACGGCTACAACTCCTTGATCAAGACTTGTTTCTTGATTATAGTGATGGACGGGGTGGTATTATCTGATTAGCATAAAGTATAGGGTCCTATGGATTCCATTAGCACCTTTGACTCCCAGTTAGTCTTTAACATGGGATGGAAGTGCAGTTATACTCAGGCCTTCTAGTCATGTGTTCACGGGGAGAGTTGTGAGGTTGAGATAGAAGAGTATTGCCTATATATTGAAATCTTGGTGGAGAGTGTGGCTATATTTAGGGGATATTATATGCATTGGTTATAGTGGAAGGATCTCTGTGAGGAGATGAAAGGGACATGGAGTCTGACTGCTCATTCTTACTCTCCATTTTGGATAATCGTGCTGAAAGTATGTATGTATTCTTAATGTCTTTATTTTCTGAATTCATTGAGGGGAATTTGAAGGGGTAGTAATGTGTTAAGTCATGCTTGTGTTTGCCTTAAATCCCTCATTCGAGGACGAATGATCTTGGTGGGGGAGATTGAAATGCCCCGAACCTTAACCCTTGAAAATTTCCTCGATTTTGAACCTTCTGTTCATCATACGACTTTGATCACAAGTTGTATGATGAGGTGACAATTCTAGGGACCCTAGTCGTATGTTGGTCCGTGTGTTGATTGACCAAGTTTTGTCCCTGGTATGATAGACTCCATACAAGCCGTATGCTGATGTAATGAGACGGTTGAGTACAATCATATATTGTCTAGTGACTAGTCCTTGGTGATTGGCCTTGTATACGACTTGAGAATACTAGTCGTATGGTGTGGTGACGAGTTGGGAAAGGGAGTCGTATGTTGGACAGTTTGTGGTGTCCAACCTTTCGTTTTCATGACAGTTTGAGAGTACCACTTATATGATGTGGTGCCGAGTTGGAGGGTCCACTTGTACCCACCAATAAGTTTTCCATAGTTTTTAAGTTGAGGATAATTTTGGATCTTTCCCACCCCAATCCCTTAATACCCCACGTCTTATAACTCGAGTTGGTCATCCTTTATACACTTTAGAAGATTTAAAACACTCTCTAAACTCTCTTTAAAAACCTCTCAAGAAGATTGGGCTAGGGTTTCTTTAAGGTAGTCATCTAGATGCTTAAGCATCAAAATCTCCACGAGAATCTTCATAACTCATGCATGTTACTCCTCCCTCATTGTTAGTTCAACTAAAAACATATTTTAATGAAGGGTTTTCATGGTATTATTATGGTATTGTTTTGGTTTTGAAATAGATGTTTGGGGTTTTGGTTGCTTATGGTTGGATAATGTTTTCCCATAGCTTTTCTTATCTTTTCATATTATAATTATTGTTTAAACATGTGGTTACATGGGAATGGTCAATTGATGCTTGGTTTTGTGTTTTTGAAACTATATGCCCTCAACATGTTTGTTAAAATGCCAATGAGAATGATTTTGACACATAGTTTGACTATTCTTGAAATCTTTGCATTGCATAATACGGTAATGGAACTTTAATTGATTTGGTTGGTTTTAAATGGTTTGGAAAGGCCTTGATGTCCATGGTTTTGGTTTAATTGGAAACTTGGGAGTCCACTTAGTTAACGGTTTTTGTATGGCATAAAAGGATAGACTTCTAAGCTCTAATTTTGGTATGACGATACCAATGGTTAATGCCTAATTAAAAGACTTCTTGGTAAATGGTTGGAATGTGTAAATGGTTTTAATATGGGCTTAAATAGAATATGGGCTTAAATAGGGTCGAGTATTAAAGCCATGGAAGGTGAGGGTTCTGAGGGGACCAACGTTGGAAACTCACATTTGTCTATGTGGGGTGGTCTTGGTGAGCGTGTGCATGATGATACACTTTATATTTTGGGAGATGTACTAGTCATCTCAGGTTCTTTTCTCCGGTTCATGCGGCTAACACGTGCCAGGGCCATTTTAGTAGGGGGAGCTGAACCCATATAGCATGTGGGTGGATTTAGGACTACATAGCTACATAACTCAAGTAAAAGTTTATGAATACTAAACCCGATTCCCTATACCGACAGGGTATATATGCATCTATGTGATTTACATATGGTTATTTACTTTGGTTTTGAATGATGGCATTATTTAATCCTTATTCCTTAGTACATACTACCATTCACTCCGCTAACTGTCTTCGGACGTTGTATCCCCATCTGATGTAGGATCTATCCATATTATCACACTTCCTGCTCTGTGACTTAGTGATTCGGCAGTAACTTGAGTTAGAACGAAGTGGTGAGCTTTTATTCTTTGGAAGGCCCTTCTCATGTTATGATTTATCTTTTGAATTTATTATTCATCTGACATTGGTTTCTGGCTATGGTCGGGCGTATGTCCCGAATAGGTATTATTTGACATTGTTTTAGAGGCTTTGTATGAATGACTGTGGTCTTGGGTATATTATGGTTTGGTTTGGTATGGACGGTTTGATTTGGTTGGGTTGGTCTCAGTTTTAGACTTATCCCAAAGTCATTGAATTCTAAATGCTCTATCTTGTAATATGTTTGAAATTTCTTCAACACGGGTGGTGTATTGGTGGGTTGGATTGGGTATAGGGAATGTTCTCCAGTCCTTGTTATACTTGAGATGATCGACACAACCAGGCCCTGGTTTGGCTCGTGTCACTTAATGGATAAATCCTTAGTTAAAGAAATGGGTGAAAATACTCAACTTACATGTCAATTTAAGTGCAAGGCGGTCGTTGTCAATATATTTACCTAACTTTGGAATCGGGGTCGAATCCACGAGGAACAATGTGAGTGGTGATCAAATTAATTTGAAATGATAGATACAATTTAAATTCAAACTAATGGTACAAAAAGATAAAATGGGGGGAGAGGTTCCTACACTAATGTTTCTTTTTTGAGATTTCCTAGTATAAATTTGGTGCTACAAATAATTAGAGTTCTAACAATTATGCACAGATCTCGGGTTTATGCATTACTAATTGAGTGATATGTGGGTGTTAGTAATCAACATCAATTTAGTAAATCAAATATGGGTAGGCTTGGTTATAGATTTTGATGCTAGTCTTTCAACAAAGCACAAAACTTTCACCCATTGATTTTTTCGAATACCTAATAGGGTGTTCAACAATTGGTAACCACAACCTCAATCTAGGCATCCCTATTTCTAGGATGATACCCATGGTATAGTCAACCTCACATTCACCCTTATGTCTAAGATAGTGAAAATTTAGCAAACTATACACGTAATTGTCTATCATTGCTTTGGTCTCCACATCCCTTTTTCAATGATAATATGGATTCCTACACTTAACCCAAAACCCTTATTTCGAAGATTTCCATGGACTATCTAGGGCTTGGCGTTTTCACTCATCGAACCCATATGGGTATTTGGGGCTTTCACCCATCAAATACCAATAAAAATTCCATAGCAATGATAAAACCTATGAACATGAACTATCAAATAGATTCTAACAATAATAGCCCACACACTCTTAAACCCTTATTCATACATAACCCCCAGAGGTAGATTTAGCTATACATAAGATAAATAAGCATAGATATACCCAAAATCTCCATTGAAATAACTTGTTGAAGAACTAAGCAAATGTTACTTCCAACTTTGGCTTCCCACAATATCATTAATGGAAGTGAGCAAATCTTCCACTTAGAAAGTCTCCAATGTATTCTTCACCTAAAATTTATACAATATTTTTCTTCTCCGAAATTGGAGGCGATGAAGTCTAGAGTTAAAACCTAAAAATTGGGGAAGATGGAATATGATACATGATAGGGTTTGAGTCATTTTTTCCAAATTGGGATCAGCCACGTGCATTTATAATTTTGCCCTTGGGCTGAATATTTTCGCTGAGCCGCGATCGCACCAACTTGGCTGCGACCGTGGCTAAATCACGTGACCGTATTTGATTGACCATAGCTTGACTTCTGCAATTGCGATCATTGAACCGCGACCGTGGTACCTGAGGCTCTTCTATTTTAGGTCTTCAGCTGCACTTTTTCTTTTCCTTGTGATCATTTTAAGCTCCAATCCACATCTTCCTATCTTTTTAACTCTATACCTGCAAAGAGTGGATATTATTGCATTTACTCACGAATATGTCTCATTTATTCATTCAAATCAAGGCAATGTTCATGAATGTTAAGTAAGAATGAGTGGTAAAATCACCACTCAGCAACACTCCCAACTTAAAGTATTTTCTTGTTCTCAATCAACACTACCTCTTACCATGAGGCACGCTCATTTATGCCTCAAAGGCCATAATGACTTCAACTTTAGCCTCTAACACAAGTATCTGTATACACATGTGCTAGTCTATTTTCGTTAAACCCCTTATCATAAAATGATACGCCATGATGCATAAGACTTTAAGGAGCAACCAAGCAACAACGACCAATACTTTAGAGGTGGCTCTCTTTTTGCCTTAATTAAGCTATACTCCATTTGCCTCATTGCTCGGGAGGTGACAAAAGTCACCCACCTCAACTTGCACACATGCCATACTTACAAGAAAGAGAATTTCCATACACCAAACTACCAACTATGTAACAAGAAATTTTAAGTTCATAAACTCTCTCTCTCACACAAAAGAAATCTCAATGCAACAAATGTCATACCATAGGCTTGCCCCTATTTTCAATCGCCACTACAAAGAAAATAAATGGTTCGAGATCTCAAAGGACTTTTTATTCTTGTAACGTAGATTCGGTTAGGGTAGGATACCATATAGGAACGACATGGCTACACCCTTTCTTGAACATCTACATCACCCTTTTCAATTCTTCCTTTTTCGACTAAGGGCCACTATTCTTTGTTTTCTTTCTTTTCTTATGCCTATAATTCGCTTTATTTTTTCACAACTTTTCTTTCATTTCCTTTTATTGGAACTTTCATGCAATTAAATTCTTTGTTGGGCTCGTTCCTTTTCTATTCATTTATTTTCACGGTTTAGGCACATAAGGCATTTCACTAGCACTTCCTGGCTCTAAACTTCTTTCCATCAATTTTCACCACCTCCAACTTAGGATTTAAGCCTCACCTTGAATTTTTAAGTACAAGGAGGGTACGTTTCAAAAGAGGAATAAAAATAATGGAACACGGCTTGTAATGAGTTTGCCAATGAAAGGTCCAAAGGCTCAAAGTAGGTAACTAGGGATTGCAATTATCCATGGGTTTGATTTTTAGGTTAGAGTTGGTTCCAAAATCACAAAGATGGCCTAACATAATTTCTCCAACCACATAAATTGAAATTAGTTTTGAAAGATTACCGGGACAAGTTCTAGATAACACAAGTACACAAGAGATGAAAGACAATGGCTCCCCATACATAGCATGAAAACTTTGCTAAGGGAACTTAAATATACCTCCTTCTAGAGACACAAGTAGAGTATTTATCATTATTCACAAGCCCAAAAGCTGTGGAGCCATAAAAAGAGAAAAAGATTTGTTACAACATTGCTCATGTTCATTCCCATAATTTTTCAAAAATTTTGGAGGGAGGGATTTTCTGTTTTTGCAATAGCACTATGCGTAATTTGCTAAACTATGGCTACAACTAAAGCCTCCTTAGTCTCACATCTTGGATCAAAATGGGATAACTACCCATATGGCTATTCATACTTAACCAATGGTGTACAGATTGACCCCATCTTTTACAAAATAAAATGCCACAGGTACTCAAACATCCCTTGCATCTTTTACAATTATGCTACGGGTACCCAAAATTCCTCTAGACCTATGTCTTAATTAGAATCAAACTAGCGCTAAGGTAAAACAAAGAAATAAAACTAACACTAAAAGACATAATAATTCATAAAATGAGGGCACTGACTGGGTACCCAAAAATATGGCATCCATAATACAAAGATAAAAATATCATCCCAAAATAGCCATAAAAAGAAATATCCAGCAACACAACGCCAAAATAATATTAATAAATTTGGGGCCACCCCCTACTGAAAGGAATGCAGTATCCACACTGCATGTTCAAGAAGACAAGAGTAAAATGGGCTCCTTGTATCCGCATCATGAGCTATCTTCTTCTGCTGACTCGGCGTCACCGCCACCCGCATCATCAGTTAACCATTCTGCAGGTGACTTATCCTTACAATCTAATCTCGATGAAGGTAGTGGATGGTTGGGTTTGACCACCTTAAATATGCCTTTCACCTCTTTCCACAACTTTCTAAAAAAATTATCTCTCTTCTTTTCTCTCTTCACCATCTTATTATGTGAGTCTTTGAGGTCTCTATGAGAAGCAGCTAAGGCTGAATTGGCTTTCTCTAGACTGGCAACTATAGCACTCTGCTTGTTCTTCTCTGCCATGTACTCCTCATACTCTGACCGAGCTAAATATGAATGGAGAGTAATGAAGGACTCTCTTGGTCCTTGAGGCAATTTGGATGATATTTCCCTTACCCTTTCTATCTGAACATATATATCATTAAAGGTAGTGGCTGATGAGGGTCGAAAAGAGTTTGTATTATCTTAGACTGATTTTATTGAGTCCATCTTTCTCTTCTTACTCTATCTTGGGCCACCCCTGCCTCTGAATTTGAGTGGACAAATGAGGGATCCTGGGCGTACCCAAGTGTCTGTAGCATATTCATCCACTTTTGATCTCCTACATAACACAGTGATAAGGGAAGGAAGGAAAAGATGAGTACCTTCATGGTTTTTGAAGTATCACCAGTTAGAGATGGCAATCTAGCCCACATGTAGAGAAATGCCAGATAGCATAGTGAGACTCTAATATAGATGATGTTTAGCCACAGCCTGGCTTCAACCTTGAAGTCTTTAATCAAAATATCTCTTTTGGTGGTGGCCAAGCGAATTGCTTTTCCAGGCATAATATATCAGCCATCCAAGTCCCTGGCTCGTATCCCTTAGAACGAAACTCCCCCATGTCAGTATTTGGGAGGCTATACACTGCATTAATTTGCTTAGCTCTGAAGTTCACCTTCTTATCCCAAATTTTCATCACTGGGTTTATGAGGAAGACTAAGCTGAGGTTTGCATAGAAATCATGCACCCATTACTCCTTAGAAAAGCAGGGTTCAGGGGTAAAACACATCCACCGGGTTGCAGTGAGCTGGCATGGAATTCTAGGAACTTCTCTTCTACCTTGATGAGGATGATACCTATTTCAGGGAGTAGCTTTGTTCTGTGGAAGTCTGCATCATATTGGTGTTGGCATTCTATGGTCACGAATCGAGTTTCATCAAAATCTCCCATTTATGAGTTACTTAGAACCTGTAAGTAATGCAACTCAGGCTAATATTATTATTATCAAACCAAAAACCATGCTAGAACAAACAGACAAGATCATGTGGTAGTGTTATGAAATATTCCGAGGACAGTTAAAGATGTGCAAAATTTTTGATGTTTACCTAAATTTGTCCTCAGGTATGTCGATCGCAGAGTGTTGAACATGACCGCGGTGATGTGATCACGGTCATCAAGACCACGATGGAGGTACTTATGACCAGAATTGACAGCTTCTATGCAATGCTCAAAATGAGATTATAACCCCAATTCTTTGTTTTAACTAGGCATAGAAGCATTATAAACTCTTAACTAAAGCCTAGAATGAATGATTGTAGCCCATAAACTTGAAAGATTAAAACTAAATTCATTGGGGCATTCAATTGAACACATGGAGTACACAATTGTTTCAACCTTTTAACGCTTAAATTTGGGTACTCAAGACTTCCCCATTAGCGTGCACTCCTACTATAACAACCAACCACAACAAAAATATCAACGAGGCATGTATTTAGTAATTGAAAACACTAATTTAGACAATTTTCTAGACTACGGATTCTAAGCATGTGATTATAACAAAACCAAAGAAATTGAGACAACTTACTGAATTAGAGGATGCACGAGATGAGTTGGTACTTAAAATGCTATGCAAAGTCACAAATTTGATAGTATTTTTAGAGAAAATTTGGAAGAATTATGTGGGGAAATGGCATTTGAATGGATTTTAAGCTGATAAGGCCGCAATCGTAGTCAAGGTTTTGCAATCGTGGTCACATAGCCTCTGTTATCGGGGTGGCACAGACCACGGTCATGGTAACTAAGACTAGACAATCGTGGTTCCTGCCTTTTCTGCTCAATCCAAACTTACCAATTTCACACTTTTCATTCTCAAATTTGATTAAAATGCCTTGTAGCACCACATTTTTTGGATCATGCATGTGCAAAAACATAGACGAAATCTACTCTAGCATGCTCAATCAAAAAGTATACGTTACACTTTTTATGGCATGATGAGTTGCCTCCCATTGAGATCTTAGGTTAACATCCCAATATGACGTCTCCACTCTTTCATTTTGTGTTTTTAGTTAGAAAATTTGAATCAAAGGTGATAAAATATGAAGGAGGCTTCGATCTCACCATTTTGATGAATTGAACTACCCAACTTCACACCAATCTTCCGGATTAGATCCGTGGGTAAAAGAGTGTTCATCAATATGCCATTATACATTGGAAGTTGAGTTCCTTGGCCATGGATGGATGGGGTTCCATGTGCTTCCTTGGAATGTCAAACTCCAAAATACAAAAGTTAGACTCCGCCTCCCCACAATCCTTCATTTGTTAAAAGGGATGGATTCTCATCATATCTTCTAAGCCTGATGTTGAAAAGTGGGTTGAACGAGGTTCAACACCTAATTTTGGGTTAGACTCCACCAAAGCATATTCAACCCTAAATGAGATAGAGTCATTGTAAGAGATTTGCTTTGAGTCTTCTCTTGACAACTGATCCAAAATGGCTAGTAGCCTTAGGTCACAACTATTGGACTCGGTCTGTTGCTAATTCTTCTTCTCATCATAAGACCTATTAATCTCATCTGAAGAACTAGCAATTTGATTAGTATAATAGAGGGGAGAGTCCTATGGACAATCATCCCAATGTCCGTCTAGACCACTACATAACAAACACCTATAATTACTATAGGTAGTGTAGTTAGAATCTCTCCTGAAGTGTGGTCCTTTATAGAATAGACATGGGTAATTAGGATAGGAATACCAATTACTGACATCATACTTGTCGAAAGATGCCATAGAGAAAAATAAAAATAAACTAAAATCTACCTACAAAGAAAAATCACAAACAAATATATATATAAGCTTGAATAGAAGAAACTAACTAAAATTTCAAACCAACTTAATACGCCAAATTATTCCCCGACAACGACACCATTTTTTATAATACTAAACTTACATGTCAATTTAAGTTCAAGGTAGTTGTTGTTAATATATTTACCCAACTTTGGAGTCGGGTTCGAATCCACGTGGAATAATGTAAGTGGCGATCAAATAAATTTGAAATGATAGATGCAAGTTAAATTCAAACCAATGGTACAAAAAGATAAAATGGGGGTATAGGTTCCTACACTCATGTTTTTTTTGGGGTTTTCTAGTATAAATTTGGGGCTATGAATAATTAGAGTCTTAATAATTATACACAGATCATAGGGTGATGCATTACTAAGGGAGTGATTTATGGGAGTTAGTAATCAACATCAACTTAGTAAATCAAATATGGGTAGGCTTGGTTATAGATTTTGATGCTAATATTTTGTCAAAACACCAAACTTTCACCCATTGATTCATTTGAATACCTAATATGTGTGTTCAATAATTGTTAACCACAACCTCAATCTAGGCATCCCTATTTCTAGGATGATACCCTTGGCATAGTCAACCTCATATTCACCCTTAAGTCTAAGATAGTAAAGTTTAGCAAACTACACACATAATTGTCTATCATTTCTTTGGTTTCCACATCCTTCTTTTAAGGATGATATGGATTACTATACTTCACCCCAAATCCCTTTTTGAAGATAGCCTTGAACTTTCTAGAGCTTGGAGCTTTCACTCATTAAACACATGTGAGTATTTGGGGCTTCCACCCATCAAATCCCAACCAAAATAGCATATCAATGATAAAACCCATAAATATTAACTACCAAATAGATGCTAATAATAACAACCCACACACACTTAAACCCCTATTCGCACATAACCCCAAGAGGGAGATTTAGCTACACATAAGATAAATTAGCATAGATATACCCATAATCTCCATTGAAATCACTTGTTGAAGAATTAAGCGAATGTTACTTCAAACTTTGGCTTTCCCATAGTATCAACAAGAGAAGTCAGCAAATCTTCCACTTAGAAAGTCTCCAATGTATTCTTCACCCAAAATTTATGCAATATTTTTCTTCTCCAAAATTGGAACTTATGAAGTCTAGGGCTAAAACCTAAAAATTAGGGAAGATAGATATGATACATTATAGGGTTTGAGTGATTTTGTCCTAATTAGGATCAACCACATGCATTTCCAATTTTTCCCTTTGGCTAAATATTCTTGCTGAGTCGCGATCATACTAACTGGGTCGCGACTGCGGCTAACTCACATAACCATCTTTGATTGACCTTGGCTTAACTGCGACGATTGTGGTCATCGGACCGCGACTGTAGTACCTAAGGATCTTCTAGTACAGAGCTTCAACTGCACTTTTTCTTCTACCTTTTGATCATTTTAAGCTCCAAGCCAACTCTTTTTATCTTTTCAACTCTGTACCTGCTAAGAGTTGATATTAGTGCATTTAATCACAAATATGTCTCATTTATTCATTAAAATAAAGGCAATGTTCATTAATTTTGAGGGAGAATGAGTGGTAAAATCACCACTCATCAATGGGTTATGTAAAACTTATTTTAATTGGGATTAAAGAGGGCTATGTAGCTCGCCATAGAAGGTAGAGGTCTTGGGGTGACCGATATTAGAAACCCCATTACCCGACGTGGTGGTTTCTATGATAGTGTGTATGGTTCACGTATATATATATTCATTTTGGATTTGCTGGTTTTGAGGTATTCCCTTGCCATTCAAGAATTGCGGCTAGAATGTACTGGGATCCTTTTAGGAGGAGCAGCTGAACCATATAGCCCATGGGTGCCCATAGGATTGTTAGATATATACAGTCCAGGTAATAATTTCAAATAATGTTAAACCTTATTCCCTATCCCAGCATCTTAGATAATTATATCTATATATATATGTATATGAATATGTACATTGAGTTTGGACTAGATTTTTAGTTGGCATTATTTTATCCCTACCCTGAGTTACATGCTAGTGCTCACTCTGCTAACCATCTCTTGATGTTGTATCCCTACAGGATGCTGAGAAACTTTTACTTTTCCTGCGTAGTGTTTAGGTGATTTCTATATCTAACGTGAGTTAGCTTAAAGTGATGAACTTCCATGCTTACCCTCATTTCATGTTTTTATTGTATTTTATTTTGGACTTTCTTTTGGACTCCTTTTGGCTATGGTCGGGGGTATTTCCTGACTCAGGTTGTTCTTGGATTTTAGAGGCTTTGTGAATTATTGTTGATAGGGATGGATGTTATAGTTCTTATATTTCTTTATGAGTTAGTTGAGTTTCCTATCTATCTATATGTTCAAAACTTAACTTTTTCTTGTTATATGTTCAAAATTCATCTGCTTCTAGAGGTATTATATTTTATTTTTCTAGGAAAAGGGGGTGGTCTCCGGTCCTCAACAGGTGTGAGATACTCATCACAGCCAGGACCCTATTTCGAGTAGTGAAAAGCTTTGTATCAGAGCGTAGGTTCATGGTCATTGGGTTTCCACCAAGCCATGTCAAGTATAGTCTCTTTTATGTGCGTGTAGCATGCCACACTTATAATAGTAAGGCTACATAGAATTTAAGAATGTTTCTCTTTTCTTGTGATGTGTTTTTTAGGCTATAACATCTATGGTCTCGAAATCTTCCTAATTCTATTTGTTTGTATTTTTGATCATGCCTCCCCGAAGATCTGATGCTTGCAAAAACTCCTTTGTCCTACCTGAGGACAATATGGATGAAACTCATCTTACTTCTGGGGTACAAACTCCTGACTTCCCATGTGATGTTCCACTAATCCCTACTACTACTCTTTGGGTTTCTCAAACTAATGATATTCATGCCCCAACACCCTAAGAAGACATATCAAATGTTGAATTTCATTGTATCTATTCATCTGCTAACTCAGTTGGTGACTTCTCAGTCTTGTCAGCCTGGTCGTGATGGTTCTATTGCTCCATCTTCTAAGGTCACTAGAGTTGGCCAGTTTATGAGGTTAAATCCCCCAACCTTTAAAGATTCTAAGGTTAAGAAGAATCTTAAGGTTTTTTATTTTTATGAAATAGAGAAATATTTAGGGTGATGTATGCTACTAATGTGGAAGGTGTGGTGTTTTTCGCATATTGGTTAAAGGATATGGCATACCATTTGTTTAAGGAGTGGGAGTAGTCGAGGGGTAATAATGTTAAGCAGGCTATATGGAAAGAATGTTTTGGTGCTTTCCTTGATCGCTTTTTCCCTTAGGATATAAGGGAGGTTAAGGTTAAGGAGTTCATGAACTTAAAGCAAAGAAGGATGACTGTAAAGAAGTATGCTTTGAAGTTCCTTCAATTATCTCATTACACTCCAGAGTTGGTGTCTAACATGAGGTCAAGGATGAGGAACTTTGATTTAGGTTTGTCTTGGGACTAGGTACTATAGTGTAAGGAGGTGATAGTCAATAATGACATGGATATCTGTAGGATGGTGGTGTATATTTTATAGGTTCTAAATGAAAAAATGAAGCAAGAAAAAATAGGAGAGAAGAAGAATAAGAATTTCAGGTATTTAGAGAAGGTAGAGGCCAACAAAATAGTGGTAGAGATAGTGGGTAGTAGGGCGAGAAGAAGGCTTGAGGAAATTTTGGTTCCTATTCTATGGCTAGGGTCCATATACTAAGCCATAAGGCGATCATAGATTTCAATCTAACAGTAGGTCTAAGACTAAGGTGCCCAAGCTTAGGCTAGTGGAGCTCAATAAACTCAATTATATCCTTTTTACATATTCTGTGGATAAATACACTACTATTATTATGATGAAGGGAGGAATCTGTGTTTTAAATAAGGCCAACCTAGTCATTTTCAGAGGAACTATCTGACAACAAATATTGTCACTAGAGCTAATAAGGTTCCAATTTCTACTTCTTCAACTCCTGCACCAAGGGTGCTAGTTCAAGTATCGACACTGGTTATACTTGTCTTTATGCTCTTGCCACTTGTCAAGAATTTAAGGTATCTCCTAATGTTGTTACTTGTACTTTACAACTTTGCTCTCGTAATGTATATTGTTTGCTTGATCCAAGGTCTATCTTTTCCTTTTGGACCCCTTATTCGGCAGTTCATTTTGGTTTTAAACCTGAGAATATTCCCGATCCTTTCTCTGTGTCTACCCTAGTGGGTGATTTTGTTGTGGCTAGAAGGGTCTATAGGGGTTGTGTGGTATCTATTGGTGATAGGAAGACATAGGTGGTTCTGATTAAATTTTATATGGTAGACTTTTATATGATATTGGGGATGGATTGGTTTCACTCATGCTATGCTTCTCTTGATTGTAGGACGTAAAAGTTCAATTTTTAATTCCTAAATGAACCAGCAAGGGAATGGGAGGGAAGAGAAGGGAAGGTTCATTTTATATCTTAGAGCCTGAAAGTTGATTTCCAAGGGGTGTCTCTATCATCTAATTCAGGTTAGAGATTCTAGTTCTAAGGTTCCCTCTTTACAATATGTCCATGTTTTAAATAAATTTCCTAAAGTGTTTCCCGATGATCTTTTTAGTATTTCTCCCAATAGGGAAATAGAGTTTGGGATTGATCTTCTATGGGATAACCATCCTACCTCTATTTCTCCTTATGGAATGGTTTTGGCTGAGTTTAAAGAACTTATTAATCAGTTAAAGGATTTTCCTAATAGGAGTTTCATCCATTCTAGTATTTCTCTATGGGGAGCCTTGTGCTCTTCGTGTGTAAGAAGGATGGTTCCCTTCAGATGTGTATAGATTATTGGCAACTAAATAAGGTAGCAGTGAAGAATAATTAGCCTCTTCCTAGAATAGATAATCTCTTTGACCAGCTTCAGGGTGCTAGGTGATTTTCTAAGATTGATCTTTAGTCGGGTTATCATCAATTGAATTTAGGTAGACAGATATCCCTAAGACTGCCTTCTAAAACCGATATGGATCAAGTGAAGGTTGAGCAGTTGAGGCCTGGAGGCATGTCTCAAGAGATTGAGTTGACCATGTGAAAGTGGGAGTTGATTAATATGGACTTTATTTCTAGTCTTTCACGGTCTAGAAAACAGCATGATTCAATTTAGGTCATCATGGATAAGATGACTAGGTCCACCCACTTCTTACCTATAAGGACTACTTACACTAGGGAGGATTATGCGAAGTTGTTTATTATGAGGATTATCAAATTGCATGGTTCTCAAGTTTTCATCATTTCAAATTGAGGTATACAGTTCTTTTCTCGCTTTTAGCATTCATTTCAGCAAGGCTTGGGCACACGGTGAACTTTATCACTGTATTCCACTGTAAGACAGATGGAAAAGCAAAGGGCACTATCCGAAATATAGAAGATATGATAAGGGACTGTGTGATTAATTTTGGAGGTAGTTGCGTGGATCATTTGCCTCTTATTGAGTTCGCATATAATAGCAACTATAACTCTAGTATGGGATGACTCTTTTTGAAACTCTTTATGGTAGGAGGTGTAGATCTCATATCGAGTGGTTTCAGGTTGGTGAGACTTGATTGTTTAGTCTAGACTTGGTTCACCGAGCCATAGATAAGGCGAAGGTGATTTGTGATAGACTCAAGACTACTCAGAGTCACCAAAAGTCATATGCAGATGTGAGATGAAAGGAGTTAGAATTTGATGTTTGTGATTATTTTTTTTAAAGGTGTCTCTCATGAATGGAGTGATAAGGTTTTTGGAAGAAGGGGAAACTCATCGCCCATTATGTTGGTTTGTACTTGATTTTAAGGAGAGAGAGGAAGGTTTTTTATGAGTTGTATTTGCCTCCGAGTTTGGGTTTCATTCATTTGATTTTTTATTTGGTTGTGCCTATTTAGAGTGTTGGCATATCGGGTTCCTTGTCTTATGAGAAAGTCTCGGTAGGGATTTTGGATTGACAAGTCTATCATTTGGGGCTAAGGATGTGGATTCGGTAAAGGGTCTATAAAGGAACCAAAAAGTTCAAGAAGCAGTTTAGGAAGTTGAAGAGGATATGATGTCCAGATATCCATTCTTATTCTCTCGATTGAACAATCGTGCTTAAGGTATATGTTTTCTTTATCATATTTTTTTTGAATTTGTTCAAGGAAACTATTGTTGTTTTTAAGTCTTAGAATCATGCTAAAGGATGAATTAACTCATCATTTGGGGATGAACGATCCTAGGGGGTGTCATGTAACAACCCATATCTTTTCCTGTGGAAATTTCTTGAGTTAGAAGGTCAATTCTCAGACTACAACTCACCTAATAAGTCATAAGGTCTTCTTACAAGTCGCAGGGCTCGAGTTGTAGGGTTATCAGTGAGGGTTAACCTTGATTCTATTGTGAAAATGACTGTGATAAAATGAGTCTTAATGACTCTTTATGAGTCGTAGGTTGCTTTTCGTAATCAAACCAGTGTAGGCGCCTAATGGCATAGTTGTGGTTACGATCAGGACTCTATTAGTCGTAAGGTTCGTGTATGAGTCATATGGTACGACTAGTAGGGTAGATAATGGGGCTGCCTTGAGATACTGCCCAGACTACGAGTCTAGGGGACAACTCGTAGTCAATCGTTATGAGTGGTAAGATGACCTATAACGACTGGGCGATAAATCTTTAGAGTTTCATTAAGGGTACTTTGGATATTTCCCCTTTTTCCTAATTGTGAGCCACAACATTAAAACCCTTTTGGGACCCCATTATCATCCATAAGACATACTCAAATGCAGTCTTAAACTCTCTCAAATCCCTAAGTTAAGCTGAAGCTAAGGTTTCTTCAGGATGATCATTTAGAGCTTATAAGTGGTGATTTCTCTCCATAATTATGATACTTTTAGGCATGTACCTCTCCTTTTAAGCTTGTTTTACAGAAAACATATGTTTAAATGGTTGCTCCTATAGATTTGAATATGGATTTTTATTTGGTTAGAGGTTTTTGGAAGGATTGTTACTTAATTTAAATTTCCATGGTTTTAATGCAATTATATATGTTTAATTTATGTATTTTGAAACTCGTTGGCGATCATGGGTATGGTGAATAGAATGGGGGATGAGGTAATCCCCCAATTTAATGATTTTGGCTTGAAATTTGGTTTTAGAAATTGTGTTCCCTCAACTCACTTGCATAATTAGATTTGAAATATGGTTAATCACATGATTTAACTTTCCTAAATTATTGCATTGCATAAATGGGTAAAAGGATAAAAATGATTTTGAAGGCCTTGCTGGTCATGCTTTTGATTTTAAACATGATTTAACGAACAAAGGTAGTCGTGGCATTCACCCAACTAGATTTAATGAATAAAGGGGGTCGTGATATTCCCTCAGGTTGATGGTATTGGTATGGCACAATTATAAGATTACAAATATAATGGTATAATGATACCTGTGGTTGATACTTAATGGATAATTCCTTTGTTAAATAGATGGTTTATGTGAAACTTGTTTTAATTAGGCGTAAAAGGGTTTTGTAGCTCACCGTAGAAGGTGGAGGTCCCGAGGGGACCGATATTAGAAGCCACATTTGCAGGCGTTGTGGTCTTTATGACAATGTGCATGGCTCACTTATATATATTTGGATTCATTGGGATCGAGGTATTTTATGGCTCATCCTTGGATTTTCCTGGTTCGTGCAGCTAACACGCGTTGGAACCCTTTCAGCAAGGGGAGCTGAACCCATATAGCCTATGGGCACTTAGAGCTACACAGTTCAGGTTAATGATTTCAAATATCATGCTAACCCTTGTTCCTTATCCCAACATCTTATATATATATATGTGTGTGTGTGTGTGTGTGTGTGTATGCATGTATGTGAACATGTACATTGAGTTTGGAATGGATTTTGAGTTAAAATAAATTTATTCCTACCCTGAGTTATATGATAGTGCTCACCCTGCTAATCATCTCTGGATATTTTATCCCCATGCAAAACTCTGCAAAACTACAAGGGTTATTACTTTTAGGAATTACGATACGACAACTATGAGAAAAATACCTGGTTAATAACCATATATTTTACCTCTAGAAAAAAAGGTTCAAAGATGGTTATAAATTGGGATTTTTTTATGTGAGCTAATTTTTTGAGTCTATGAATAGATTTTTTTTTATCTAACCCCCATTACAATCCAAAAAAGAGCACTAATCAAAATTAATTTTGGGGGGTACCTTTTATTTGTTTTCTCTTCTAAGAAGTTTGAGTTTTGCTTCTTTTCCTTCTTTCATGTTTTCTTGCTTTACTTATTCCTCTGTTGCCAAAGGATGGCACAGTTGATATAGATTTACTATATTGCTCCATCTGATTATAACCCCAATCCTGGTGATCCTCACCTTTGGATTGATTGGAGGGCTCAATGGGACAAGGTTGCTAGTCTACATACACCTCTGAGATATTGGTACAATGTATGTTATCATATGTATCTTAAGTCTATTTATTATTCAAATCCACAACAATTTTAAACCAGTCATCTCTTTTATTTTTGAAGGGACATTAGAGGAGTCTTTGTTGTTGTAAGATTTATTGGAGATACTATGTTGAGGGTGGTTTTTTTCCCATTACTGGTAGTAAAATTGACCATCTTGATTTCTAGTCTGTGAGATCATTCTGATGCACTTTATCTTGATTAGTATATTGCTCTTCCTCTACGTTTTTAGCCATCTTAATAATCACATTATCCATTCCCCTTTTTTCTTTATTTGTTTTCCATGATCCACCACCCGATGGTTATCTTTGTGAGTGTTCTTTTCTCTCTCCATATCTATAGACTGGTACTTCAGTCTAGAAACTGAAGTTTAATTTTTTCTTGAGCTAATAGGCTTGTAAATGACTTTGCTTTTTTTTTTTTTTGCATTTTCTTGACTTTTTTATGATTTTACCTGTGGAAGTAAAAATAATATTCTCTTGATCATTGTGGGTTTTTCCTGTTCCGCAACTATTTCCTCACCTTTTTTATTGTGTCTCTTCTACAACCTTTTTGATCTCCTTCGCAGCTTGTTTTGCCTCAAGTTCTTCATATTTTTTATTTTTTCCATCTTCAGCTTTAGCCATAACTTTTTCCAAAATCTTGTAATTCATTATAATGTGTCCAATTTTTTTTTCTATGTTTGAAGTATTTTGGGATGCTTTCATATTCAAATTTTTGAGTAAATCTTTCAAAGATGAGTCTTCATTCTCTATTCCCACCCAAACACTATCTGGATGGGATTTGACCAGATCCAGTTCAACTCTTAATTTAGGTATTCTTGGATTAATTGTGCTTATAGTAGTGGCATCCTTTACTTGAGGTGTCCCTACATAACTCATAATTTGTTTTACGTAATGCCATCAATGTATATGATATCGTAGTCTAGGGAGAAGAACCCAAATAGTAGAAATTGGTATATCCTCTTTTGTCTTGAAATCCAGAGTCCATTTTTGTAGCCACATTTGCATCCCATCAAGTTCTACAATTCTTTTAAACCAAACCCATTTAAAATCCTCATCATTAGTAAAATCCAAGAAAACATTATAATTTTTTACATACCAATTTTACAAGAGCCTTTAATTGAGATAGTCTTTTTGAATTTTCACCTAATTCTAACAATTTGGGGGTGGTGCATTAGAAATATTCTTACAATCGTATACTTACATTCTTCTTTCATAATTCAATAATAGTCTTTGGATTTGAAGATGATTGTTGGCATTTCGTTGTGGTTAGATTGCCTTGCAATTATAGATTATCTTGCTCTGCAAAAAATAGTTGCATTTGATGAAAATGGAGTAGTGGCAGAGGTAGCATAGATTTTTTTCTTTGCAATTCCATCATTGGGTATATTCATCCCCTTTAGTGGGTTAAGATTTTTCTTTTTACACACCATAGGGGAGCCTCCCGACAGCTTCATCAGGTAGAGTATTAAAGGGACACACATTATTAGCTGTTAAAATAGTGTTGTTGTTGAGAAAAAAGATTTAAGAGATAGAAATTTTTTCAATAAAAGACTAATTCATAGATCACTAGATCTAAATACAACTGATACTAGTCCTACCTCGATAAAAGATTCATAAATTAAAAATACAAGAGATATGAAAATCAAACTACGCTGCCTTTATAGACTAATGCTAGCTCACCTCAACAAGATAGAACTAGCAGCTGACTGTTGGATAGAATCACCAATCAGTAGTTGGATCACTACCTATCAGAGCTACACACAACTATGAGTCTAAATGACCTAATAAGATCATTAACTCAGTCTCTGCGCTCACCCTTACAAAAGTATTTAGCAATCACAGGTAGTGAATCTAAACACCTCTTTATAGAAATATCTATGATATTCAAGTAGGAAACATGACTAAAATAATGAATACAAATAATGGAAGTACACATCATGATGATGAGCTGCCAAAAATAAATGTGTCATGAGTTATTGCTCAAGCTCAACCCCAACTTTGGGGTGATGGGTATTCTAACCCAAAATCAACATCGGTGTGGTGCCATAAGTACGATCACTCAAGCTCACCCCACTGGATACACAAAAGGACATGCATCATGTTTAGGTTGTATCTGCCCATAACAAAGTAATAATGTGTGCTTATCACAATTAAATTTAACTACACAGAGTTATCTTGATTATAAAGCACGCGAAACATCTAAAAAATATCATAACATAACAAGGAAATTGCTCAAAGTATCAAATTACGTAAAATCACCCTAGGACACTCTTTATCTACTCTAGATATACTTCAAATTAAACTAGCAAAACTGGATCATTTTCTCCAACTCAAATGAAGTTAAAATTTTACATGCATACTACTTAATATATAACATACTTTAATAAAAAGTAAGCAACTAAGAGTAAACTTTCCACGAGGAGCCTTAAATATGGAAAAATTCTATTTACCTTGAATGTCAAAGGTCTTCTTAAATGATAGCTATTACCCTCAATTTATTCATAATTATTAAACAATGAGCATACCTTACACTATGAGAATTATTTTATATTTTAGATTAGGTTTAAGTCAATGATGTTAGGAAATAATATGCACAACGAAAGCATTGCAGAAACATACTACTTACATAAATAGTAGATAACATATGCTTTATGCTAGAACACATACGATTATGCTACATCACATAAAATTACTGAAAATTAATTCAATAAATACTTCTTGAAGTATGAACACGTATAATCAAGCAAGTCTTACTATGTTTCTCTAGTCTCTAGCAGTGTATAATCAAGCAAGTCTTACTATGTTTCTCTAGTCTCTAGCAGTTATCCAAAATTAATAGTGAACTCTCTCGATACTTAGGTGGGAAAGTATCAAATATAAAATAGAGTCTCTTTCATGGTAAGGAGAATCCCTAGATACTTTTTATAGCCCAAAAAAGAGAACAAAAATTCATTTGTCTTCTAACAAGAAAACAAACACCTATTTTTTCCTCTTCCTCCATAAAATAGGATTTTGAGTTCTAGTTAAATATGGACACTCTAGGACCCACAAAATTAATAACTGAAGCTCGCTATTAATAAAATAATTTTAAATTCGAATTTAAATTATTTTTACAATAATAAGTTACATATTATTTCATTAGAAATTTGTAATTGTACTCCTCTATTTATTTTGTGAAATTCCCCATTAAACACTAATTTTCTTTAGAGAAATGCTTAATTTATTTTATGTGTCGGATTCATAAAATCCACTTCCAAGATTTGACACAGTAAAAACTTTAAAACTTCTCAAAAAGGCATATCATCAATCTTGCAATGACTCAATTCTACGAACTTTCCTTTTAAATGTGTTTTAACCAGTTAACCCCTCTTTGTGGTTTCTATAGTTTTTTCCGGGGTATGAAAATGGTTGGCACAATTTCTGATGCAATCTATAACAATTTGTGCGAGATTGTAGTTTTGGTCATTAAAAGGGCTCATAGTTGACTTCAGTCAATATTTATTATTTAGTGCATCGGTTGGAAAAATAGATTGTGCCAGTAGATTCAATACATTAATTTTGGGGTAAAAGTGTGGTTGGTTCAAATATATATATTTTTGATCTCATTTCGTTCCTCATTTAAAACTAGTAAAATTAGGTTCCTGGTGGTCAATTTTGTGAAAACAACCTATTTTTTAAAATCAAATGTGGCCTTTGAGTCTAGAATGTTAAATTTTATAGGATAACATAGTCCATTTATGTTCAAAAATTTTTGAATAAAACTCGAGGCATCGCTGGAGACTTGGAAATATTCCAAGTCCCAGTTGGTGTACCACTCAGTTGGTACAATCGCTAAAGCGACATTTGGGTCACTTTAGTGGAAACTACTTAAGCGGTCAACCAGTTGCTTAAATGTTCAGACTAGATGGGATGCTAAAGTGAAGTTTGATTTGCTTAGCAGAGGTTGTAGACCTCATGAGGACCGCTTAAGAAGCACTTGATCGCTTTTGAGTGACCGCTTAAGCAGTCATGCCTATTATAGTATAAATACTATTTTTCTCATTTTTTCTCCTATTTTTTGATGTTTTGAGCTTTTGGTTAAGAGTTTTTTGGGTGAGTGCTTCAATTCTGGATCTTGGGTAAGCTCTAAATCACAATTTTAATTATTTTACTTTGATTCTTGTCATCTAAAACCCGTTAAATTGTGATTTCAAAAGTGTAATTTGGGAATTTTGGTCGGAAGTCCTAGAATGTTTTTTCTATTTAAATTCCATTTTAACCCATTTTAACTTAGGTTTTCTCTTATGATTTTCTTTAATCATGGGTTAGATATTTAAAAGTAAAAATTCTGATTTTACCTTTTTTTAAAAAATATATATTTCGGAGGTCCGTTTTAACTCCGACTATACAAATAGGCAATATATGTATCATTGACTTTCTTTTAAAGAATAGATTCTATTTTTGTTTGTTTTAGTTGGTTTCGAGGCTATTAAAGGGAGGTGTGCTCTAGTTTGAAAGGGTTATGGACTGAATTCCATCATTACGATATAGGTTATGGCTTAACTTTCTTCAAACTGGGATGAGTAGTTTATATATATCTATATCTATATCTATATCTATATATATATATATATATATATTTAAAATCATGCTCTGGGTATGGGTGATAATCATTGAAATCATATTATAACTAAGGTGTGCCGTGTGTGGGGGCTTAAATTGTTGTCATTGGTGATTTGAGATGATAATTGCTCTTTGTGGCCTGTGTTGGGGTTTTATCTATTTTTGTTGGCCTCGTGTATGTATTTGGTCATTTTATTCATGATAGAGAATGCCTAAGTTGGGGTTAATGTAATTATAATAATGTTTCACTTGCATATTTCACTCTAATGGTATGTGGATAATATGAACATGGATGGCTTACATATTGTGTGGATCTTAAGTTCACGTGCGTGTATATTATATTTATTTGAGATATTCATGTAGGTTTGATTGTGAGCATTACATTCTTATTCTCATACCGTACATATATTTATGAGACATTGGTACCACTTTGAAAATACCAATTTTTGACAGAAATGAGACACTTTTACAAAATCCTCTTTCGTAGCCTATGAGTCGAAGAGGAGATATTGACATTGATATAGATATTTAAGATTGAATATTGAGATAATATATGGGTTACAAACCATGTATGGTCCTACCTAGAATCGTTGAGGCTTGGTAGGTGCATACAGAGGTTATGCGATAACCTTGATTATATCAGATCATCATCATTATCATCCTCATTGCATTTCATCTGTTTATTCTTCATCTGTGTTGTATTTCTATATTTTATTTGATTCTTTGTTACTTTGTTTCTTTCACGTACCTATTTCTAATTTAAGTGCTATATATATAGAAACTGTTAGTAGAGACTGTGTGAGGTACCGTGTGAGATATTTTATTCATGCAGGTGTCATGATCATAATGTTTGTTCATATACCTTATTTTCAACTTTGTTCAATTGGCATATGTTATATACTGAATACAAGTGGAGCGTACTCATCTCTACTATGTTCGTTCGCTGTAGTTCTAGGTATAAGTGCACCACCCCTTAACTGAGTTTGGATGGTAATTTGATGCATTAAAGGTAGTGTTAACTCTATATTTTCATAGTCGACCTTCAAATTCATCTTATTCATATCATGTCTTATTTTAGATTTTGAGATAGGCTTATAGTTTTTTTTTGAATATTTTAGTTGTATTTATGAATTTTTGAGTTGTATTTAGAATGTTCTTACATTTTGACACTAGGTTTTGAGATGGTTTATGGTATTATTGATATTAATACTTCTACTATTATCATGCATGTATGGTTTGGCTTTCCTCTAGGAGTCTCTATTTGGGATTTGTGTTGTTTTCATATATGAAATTAGTTTGGGTGATTGGTTTAGTTGTCAAGGGTTAGCCGCAACAAGTGCTTTCATGACGTTGGGTTTTAGGTCGTTACAAATTTATATAGGAGCAGACAGGTTCATTGGTATTATTAGTGTAAGAATAGGGTGTCTGGTAGTGTCTCATGGATTGGTACATAGACGTCCGTATCTTTCTTTTAGAGGCTATAAGTTTCTTTAAGAAACTTCCTATTTTTGTTCTTTATCATGCGCTATTTTCCAAATCTTATATTCTAAATTGAGTTTTACTCTTTTCTGCGTAGATGGTAAGGACTAGATCCCATGAGTCTAGGGATGTTAAGTTAGAACTCGAGGAGGGATCCCCGTTACGAGTCATGGATGAGCCCGAGGTAAAGGGTGAGTATAAGTATTTGCCCCTTATAGAGGTAGTACTAAGGAGATTTCCCCTGAACCTAATATTGAATATGCTAGAGATATGGAGCCTACTCAAATTACACAAAGTTCTACTACCACGGTCTTGGAGGGGTTATTGATTCGTCTTCTAACTCATTTGGAGGGTGTCCCTTTGAGTGTACTTGGTTTTCCTCCAGCTTTGAGTATTATACCTTAATTAGAGCCAGAGTCTGCTTATGGTGTTTTGTAACGTCTTGGGTTTTTGGTCTTTTAAAAATTCTAAAATTTTATCCTTATTGTCTTGAATACGACTTCTCCTACGAGTCGTAGGGAGTCTTGATGGGTCCTAGGGACCCAATCATAACCAATTAAGTAAGTATGTGATTACATACTTCTCTGAGTATGAGTGGCTCACTAAGAGTTGTAAGGACTTGTTACAAGTCGTTGGGTGCAAATCATAGGATGTAAAGTGTTCACCCCAAATGGGTTATGTGTTGACTACGACTGGACCCTATAAGTCATATGTCCTTTTATGAGTCGTAGGGTCAACAGATTATAAGTGCCCTGGAGACTGTCTTGGCTACGACTCATGGTAATGAGTCATAGTGAGTCCCTACGATTCGTATAGTGACTTGTAGTAACTAACGAATATATTTTAGTTTTAAATTGAGGGAACTTTTGATAATCCCTACTTACCCAATTCAAACCACACACTCATAAGGCACTTAATAGGGGTTATTTTTCATTCATAACATACTCAAACGATTCCAAAGCTCTCTCAGGTCTCTCATGCAGCCATACTTAAGGGTTTTCAAAAAGTAGGTCATCCAAGGGCTCAAGGGTTGTAAACATTTCGTGAAACTTGGTATTTTAGGCTTGCTACTCTTTCCTAATTGCTAAATTATTAAAAACATATGTTTTAAAGTGTTGTTCTTACGATATTGATGTTGGTTTTGAAAACATGGGTTGAGGTTTTCTGAATAACTATTATTTATGTGATGTTTTATGTTTTCCCTTGCATGGTTTATGTTTAATGGTGGTTTTAAATTCAAATTTATGCATGGGAATGGTGAATAAATTAACGGATTGTGATTTCCCCAAAATTTTGACTTTTGAAATGGTTATGACCTAACCTTGACCCCCTATTATGGAATTGGTTTTGATTATGAAAAGTATGTACATTAAAGCATTCTTGCCATTGCATAATGATTTTAAATTGAATAAAAGGGGTTGTGAATTCCCCTAAGTAATGATAATGTTTTGGAATGTTGATGTTACCTTGCAAGTGTAGTTGGTATAAAGATACCAATAATGTATGCCTTAATGTGTGTCATGATTCAATAAATGAAACTGTGTGATAATTGTTTTAATTGGGCTTTCATGAGGGTTGTGTAGCCGAGTCATGAATTTTGAGGTCCCAAAGGATCTCCACTGAAAACAGCAGTGGCCGACACAGGGGTCTAAATGACCGGGTGGTTTGAGTCCAACTTATTATTATCATACGATTACGATGAATCAGTACTTGTGTCACCTCGATATGATGGGAGGCTCGAGTCTCCTATAGTGCATATGTATACCCTCTGGTTCATACAGCCACACACACTAGGGCCCTACTAGCCGGGGGAAAGCTAGACCCATAAAGCCCGTGGATCCTTCTTATGTTATGACGATTGAGCTACATAATCCAAGCTAAGCCTTGTTTCCTTATCCCGACATATGATATATATATATATATATATATATATATATATATATATATATCCTTAATAGGCATTACCAAGGAAGGATCACCCATATGCTTTTTGAACAAAGACACATAAAATGCACGATGAGCCGAGGCCAAGTTTGCAAGTAAGTCTATTTCATAGGAGACATTCTCAATCCGTCTCATAATTTGATATGGGCTAATATCACATGGACTAAGCTTCCCCTTTTTCCCAAATCTCACTACTCCTTTTGTAAGAGTAAAAAGATTATTGACATAAAATTAAATTAATAATGTTTCAAATGCAAATATTATATATTAATTTAAAAATTAAAATTATATGTAATATTTAAATTCTCGATGTAGATATATGTCTATAAAAGAGGCGTATCTTAATTCTCAATCGTCTTTTAGGGATTAACAGAAATAGAACGTTGAATTGGTATTTTATGACTAATCAACCTTATTACCTTATATATATGTGGTCATGCATAAACTCTTTTGGTGCACTGTTCTAAAGTTGAAGAAAAATTGATGTATAATCATATTGTGTTTTTTCCCTTACACACACACACACACACATATATATATATATATAATGTTTTTGAATTGTTGGTCATGGAATTATGTTATGCTTATCCCTAATTTAGATTCTAGTGTTCACCCCATTAATGGTTTCAGAATGTTGTATCCCCACATGATGTAGGTACATGAGATACCTCTACTTTTTCTTCATAGAGTTAAGTGGATCAGCTCAGTTCGTCGATTCATTAGGGTGAAGAGGTGATCTTTCATTCTTTGAAAGACTTAGATATTTCATCAATTATTATCATAGATTAGAGTTTAGATTTTTCATTATTATTAACATTATCATTGTTATATTATCTTTCAGAGTTGGGGACATACCCCAACCAATATGGGTTAAGGTTCTTGTGTTAGAAGGCTTTATTGGATTATTGTGGACTTGGGTGATGTTGGTCGGTTATTTTGGCTGGTCGATGGTTATTGATTATAGACATACCTTTTTTTAAAATCTTATCTTATGCTATTTTGTTATATGTCTAAAATTCATCCGACATTGGGGATATTTTGTTGCTTGGTTAGGAGCAAATGGGTGGCCTTCAGTCCCTGTTAGACTTGAGATTCCTATCTCGGCTAGGCCCTAGTTTGGGTTATGAAAAAGATGGAATTGGAGCTTAGATTTAAAGTCATTGGGAGTCTACAAAGCCGTGTCAAGTAGAGTCTTTTTTATGGGTGTGTAGTGCACCAAACTTATAAGCGATAGGCTATGAGAAATTTAGGAATATTTTTCCTTCTTGCTGTTCTTTTTCGAGCTATAAAGGCTAGGGTAATAGATATACTCTAACCCTCGTATGTTTTTTTTAGATCATGCGTCCTAAAAGATCTGATGTTTGTGAAAACTATTCTATCCTATCTAAGGACAATTCAGATGAAGCTCATCCTACTACAGGAGTACAGACTCGGTCAAGGGTCGCTTCTTCTGATAGTCCTGATAGAGCTCCACAGGTTTCCGTATCCCTTCTTAGGCACCTCAAGTTGGTGTGTCTAATGCTGAGTTTCACCAGTCGATTCATTTGCTTACCTAGTTAGTGTCTTTCAATACTGAGTGTATTGCTTTTATTCCATTTTTCGAGGCCACTAGAGTTAGACAATTTATGAGGTTATAATCCTTCTATTTTCGCTGGATCTAAATTTGAGAAAGATCCTGAAAATTTCATTGGTGATATGGAAAAGATCTTTTATGTGATGGATGCTACTCATGTGAAGGATGTAGAGTTTAAACTTATCAGTTAAAGGATGCAACATACCAATGGTATGAAGAGTTGGAGCATCTTAGGGTGATGATGTCGAGTCTACTTTATGGGATGACATCTCTAGTACTTTTCTTGATTGCTTCTTTCCTCAGGAGTTAAGGGAGATTAAGGCTAAGGAATTTGTGAATTTGAAGAATAGAAGGATGACAGTAAAGGTATATGCCTTGATATTTCATCTAGTATCATATTATGCTCCTTAGTTGGTGTCTTACATAAGGGATAAAATGAGGAATTTTCCATCTGCATTGTCCCCTAAGTTGATCTTGGAGAGCAAGGCTTCCTTGTTTCACAAGGATATAAACAACTCTAGACTTGTGGTGTAAATGCAACAAGTGGAAGAGGAAAAAAAGCCATCTTAGATGAGTGAAAGACAGAATAAGAAGTTTTGATAATTGTATTAGGGTGAAGTTAACAGTAGATTAGTAGAGACGATGGAAAATAGTCTGAGAAGAAATAGGGAAATGTTGGTTCCTACTCTACCGCTAGTGATTTTTATCTAAAGACATTTAGTGATCATTATTCTTTGTAATACAGTGAATTTAGATCAACAGGAGCCCAGCCTCCGACTAGTGGGGCTTAGTAAGATCCATCATATCCTTGTTGTAGACTTTGTGGTCAAGTGCACCATAGTGTTTGTGAAAAGGGAGGAACATAAGTTTTAAATGTGGTTGGATTGTTCATATGCATAGGGATTGTCCTTCTAAGGTTATTTTTGGGGAAAATAATTTTCCTATTGCTACTTTATCAGCTCTGATGCCAAAGGGTGATACTTCTATTTATGGATCTAGAACTGGTCAAAGTTGTCTTAATGCTCAGCCCACCCGCTAGGATTATGAGGCATCCCCTGTTGTTGTTACTGGAATACTCAAACTCTTCTTTCATGATGTATAATGTCAACTTAATCCCTGGTCTACCTTCTCTTATGTGACTTCTTATATGTCTATCAATTTTTGTTTTTACCTTGAGTGTATTTCAAACTTCTTTTCTGTGTCCACCCCGATAGGTAAATCTATTGTGGCTAGAAGGGTTTATAGAAGTTATGTGATATTGGTCTATGGTAAAGAGACCTTGGTACACCTGATAGAGTTGTACACGTTAGACTTTGATGTAATTCTGGGGATGGATTGGTTGCATTCGTGCTATGCTTCTCTTGATTGTCGGACTTAAAGGGTCAGTTTTATTTCCCTAATGAGTCGATGATTTAACGAGATAGTAGCTACCTAGTACCTAAGGGAAAGTTCATTTCGTATCTTAGAGCCTGGAAATTGGTTTCTTAAGGGTCCTTCTATCACTTAATGCATGTTAAGTATTCTAGATCTGAAGGTCCTTCTTTGCAGACTGTCCATATTGTTTGTAAATTTCTCGAGGTGTTTCTTGATGATCTTTATGGTATTCATCTCGATAAGAAATTGATATTATGATTTATCTTCTTTTGGACACTTATCCTATTTCTATTCCTCCTTACAAAATGACTCCAACTGAGTTAAAAAACTTAAAGAGCAATTGAAAGATCTTCTATATAAATGTGGTTTTATCTCCCTAGTATTTCTTTGTGGGGCGCTCCTATTCTTTTTATATGTAAGTAGGATGGGTCCCTTAAGTATTTTATTGATTACTGCCAATTGAAGAAGGTTAAAATGAAGAATAAGCATCCCTTTCTGAGGATTGATGATCTGTATCAACTTCAAGGAACTAATTCATTTCTGAGATTGACCTTTGGTCTTGTTATCATTAGTTGAAGATTAGGGAGGTGGATATCTGAAACACCCTGGGTTTCTGGCCCTAAGAAAATTTCATGGATTTCTGGTCTCTTGAAAGGATATGACTAGGGGAAATAACTCTTACACTAGGATATGAGTGGTATGGGTTAGTAGTGTGCTAACCAGTGTTGGTTGGTGGGTTGGATTTGGATTTTGGAATGGGTACAATTTGTTTGGTATGAGTCGTATGGATGGACATGGGTTGTTTGGTTTAGGTCTTTCCTTTACCTAATATTAAACTTGGTAGACTAACTTTGATCTAAGTACGAGTGGCTCACTATGAGCTGTAATCCAGGGTTCAAGTTATACCATGGACTCATATGGTGAGCAGTGTTCAATACTCTTTATATTCTATTCTTCCAGGGGTATGGATCATGGGTACTAGTCGTATTCATGGATACAACATGGTTTGGGGGTGAGTCATACCTTGGACAGTGTTGGGTCCAAGAGAGATGGCCTTGGGTACGAGTGGCAGGTACCACTCGTATTGGAGGGTATGATTGGTATGGATAGTTATATCCCTCTGAAGGGATTTTGGTGTAGTTTAAGTGAGGGAAATTTGGACATTTTCCCACTTAACCTAACAAGGCCCTATGACTTTTAACACTCTTGGGAGGTTATTTACCCTATTATTCTATTATTTGGACATTTCCTCACTACATTGTTGGATTCTTATTGGAACTTATGTATGGTTTAAACTTTGTAATGGAACCCTAAATGGTTTGGAATGGTCAAAATGGAATGGTTTTGGGTTTAACCATCATTCTTGTGGGGTACAATGGAACCCCCCAAGTAATTATAATAATGGAACATTTGTAGTGTACATTGGACTCCTCTAAGTTAATTGGATAATGTGATATATGGGTACATGAAAATACTTTGATCTCAAAAATGTTTAGTTAGCGACAATAGTTGCAAGTTATAGTCGGTATGACGGTACCACTATGTATAGCCTCAATTAATAACAGTGGTTTAGTTTGTTGGAAATAGTTTTAATTAGGCAATAAAGGCGGGGTGTGATAGCTAACCATGAAGGTGGGAGTCCAACGGATGAACACAGGAAACTCATGTTTGCAAACATGAGTGGTGGGTCATGGTAACCTCATATGATACTATAAGGTACATAGGAATCCTCTAAGTATATTGTACATATGTATTATAGAGAGTGAAGGGTACTTGGGAATCCTTTACTCTTATGGTATCTCCATTTCGTGTGCATGCATCACGGACTGTTCAGAGGGTTACACTGGACCAATATAGCCTGTGGGTGGTCAAGGATGATTAAGCTACCCATAACGAGGTTAATGGATTTAAATGCATACTAAACCCGGTTTCCTTTCTCGACACGGTTATATATATATGTATGGTTTGTATGTATATAGATGGTTTACATGGTTTTGGTAAATGGAATTATTTTGTCCTTATCTTTTTTCATGCCGGTGTTCACCCACTAACCTATCTTCAGGCGGCTGTATCTCTATGCAATGCATAAATCAACCGTTATACTCCTCTGCTAAGCGATCAGACATTAGGATCAACTATTGGATTAAAGTGGAGAACTTCTATCTTTCCAAAAGGCTCCATTTCATGGATCTTATTTCATACTTTGGTTTATTTATGGATATTAGTTTTGTCTATTATTGGGGGCATATCCCAACAAAATTTTGGTATTCTTTTGGTTAGAGGCTTTTGTGGAACTACTATGCGTTGGTATGGGCGAGATCGATATCGATGTTAGCCTTAGCATTTGTATTGGTATTGGGGATGAAACCAGTTAACTGTATTGTTGGTTGTTCCATCTTCTTTTATTTTGAGATTATACAATTATTATAGAACTCATATGGTCATGGTTTTGGATTATGGTTTGGTTTGGTATTGTCTATTGGTTGGGCATCGAACAATTGGACTAGTTTGGGTGGTCATGGATGTAGAACTATCCCAGAGTCTTAGATTATGCAATAACACTATCTTTTTATATATTTGGAATTCAACCGACTCAGGATATGCGTAGGCTAGTTTAGTTGGGTAACGGTTGCACTCCCCAATCCTTGTTGAACTTGGGATGCTTATTACGACAAGGCCCTAGTTTGGATTGTGTCAGGTTGGTATCAGAGCTTTAGTTTCATGGTCAATTGGGAGTCCACAAAGTCGTGTCTAGTAGAGTCTCTTTTAGGGGTGTGTAGTACGCCGCAATTATAAGAGAGAGGCTACAAGGCATTTAGGAATATTTCACTTTCTTGGTATTCTATTTTCAAGCTTGGAGTCTAAGTCGTGGAATTTTCCCTAACCCTTGTTTGTTAGCTTTTCAGATCATGCCTCGATGATCTGGAATATCAGGAAATTCTTTTATCCCATCTGGGGCTAATGTTGATAGGGTATGCCTTACACTTGGAGTTTGCACTCGGTCCCAGGGTACTATCCCTTTTGAGAATGCATAAATAGATATGTGTGGGGTGTGTATTTTGTCGTCCAAATCAGTGAATGTACATGAGAATATGAGAATCTATATTATATTATTATTGCAAATTATTACTAAATGCTTTTGTTGTTGTTATGAATGAAATTTAAGAAAAAAGTGATGTACTATGAAAACAATATGTGAAATACGTATATGAGTCTATGTATACATGAATTCAAACATATAATTATTCAGTAACTTAATCGTATAATACATAGAAACAGAAAGTTCACATAATCAAATAATTATACATATTAAATAGTACATGCAAACACTTGATATTTTCATTCATCCCTTTTTACATTAAACTTACAACATAAATGAAATAAAATTGAAATAAAACCTGTATGCCAACTTTAATTGAATACTACAACAAGATGTTGTCTCCGGAATCTTGAATGAAAATTTGATTTTTCACTCTCGTTTTCTCTTCTGTTTTTTTGTTCTATTTTTTTTATGCAGAAAAGTACGTAGTCCCTCTCTGAAGGGGGAAAATCCTTTTTAACATGGACTCTTGGGAGGGAACATTTTTTTTTTTTAATTTAGGGGGGAGTAGTTTTTAGGCCGAAAAAGGGGAGGGAGTTTTTTTTTTCTTTTTTTTTTTTAAAATCAAATTTTATTATTATTATATATATGTATATATATATATATATATATTTATTATATAAAATAATAATAACAAAATGATAATAATAATTATATAATAACAATTAATTAATTTTATGTTTGAGAAAAATACAATAAAATTTACAAATAGTCAAAATAAATACAACAATACAAAAATAGTTAATTTTATTAAAATTTAGAAAACAAAATATATATTTTATTTTATTATTATTTTTAATATCTCAAAATTAATATTGCTTAATTATTTATTTTTAACTAAAAATTTATAAAATCAATAATCAAAATAATATATGATTGAATATTTAAAATCGATGGAGGATAAAAAATCACGTGTCTACATTTTTGCCCCTCTTTGTGTGAAATCTCAAAGAGTTTTTATACAAAGAAGTAGACAAGATATGATTTTTGAACCTCCAATTATTTGAAAGTTAAAAATAAAAATAAAAATAAAAATAAAAAAAATAAAACAAAAAAATATGACCGAGTTCTGTTTTTGAACATCCTACCTATCCCGGGTTATAAGGAAATCAGGTCACGAGTAGTTCAAAGGTAATATGGTGAGAAAAAGTGTTAAAAATTGAATGAAATTCCGCCCAGTTTCTGGTTGACAACTTCTGCTTTTACATTCAACTGACTAACAAAAAATCAAAAATGAAATAAAAATTGCAATTTCTAAAATCTTGATTCAAATCTTCATTACTTGAACTTAAAAAGTCACCCTATTCTTCAGGTGGGATCCTGACTTGTTATTTTTTCACCCTGTTCTTCAGGCGGGCTCCTGAACGTCCTCTTTCTTTACCTTGTTCTTCAGGCGGGATCCTAGACTTTCTTTTTCTTCACCCTGTTCTTTAGGCGGGCTCCTGGAGTTACAACTTCTGCACCCTGTTCTTCAGGCGGGCTCCTGAACTTCTTTTTTCTTCACCCTGTTCTTCAAGCGGGCTCCTAAACTTTTTTTTCTTCACCCTGTTCTTCAGGCGGGCTTCTGAACTTCCTTTTTCTTCACCCTGTTCTTCAGGCAGGCTCCTGGACTTCCTTTTTCTTCACTCTGTTCTTCAGGCGGGCTCCTGGACTTACAACTTCTTCACCCTGTTCTTTAGGCGGGCTCCTGGACTCATAAGTAGACAGTGAAATAGAAAATAACATCCCATTCTTCAGGAGGGTCCTGGACATAAAATAAATTCTCATTATTCAGGAGGGTCCTGAACAAAAATAAATATCCATTTTTCAGGAGGGTCCTGAGAAAAAGTAAATTTCCATTCTTCAGGAGGGTCCTAAGCAAAATTAAATTCTCATTTTTCAAGAGAGTCCTGAGCAAAAATAAATTCCCGTTCTTCTGGAGGGTCCTGAGCAAAAGTAAATTCCCATTCTTTAGGAGGGTCCTGAGCAAAATTAAATTCTCATACAACATACATAAAAAATTTTCCCCAGTTCGTACTACAAAACTTATGTGTCACCGGATCTTCAGACATCTTGCAAAGAATAAAGTTTACCATGACCGAGATCCAGCATCGGATGCTATAACCATTCTTCTTGCATTGATAAGTGTGAAATCGCATCCTTTATCTGAAAAAATTATTTCATCTCTAATCCAAACAAAGAAAAATTGTGAGTTTTAAAACATGTGGTGGTTGCTTTGTGGCATTCAACTTTTGAAGTGGCCGCTCTCGCACTTGTCATGCTCAACTCTTTTCCAATCCATGATAATATTCATTGAATTTTCATACTTCTGACTTCGAATTCTGACTACTGAGATCCTCAATTCAAATCATATTTCTGTTGTATGCTGCTTCTTAGTTTAGCTTCCAATACATCCCTTAAATTTTCTCGAGTTTAACATGGTCAAATCACAATCATCTTGAGTACCTTACTTTTACTTAGAAATGTTGTCTCTGTACATCGACCCTTTGTCTTGCTTTGTACCCTTAAAGGAGTTAGTAGCGGGTTTGGAGTCCTTTCTCACTCGACCTGACGTGAATTTGACTCAAAAGACAACAAAATTCTTTCGTTTGATGACAAGGACACAATAAATAAAAAATTAAAATAAAAGAAAAAGAAAAAGACAACAGGCATCTCTTCTTCAAAATAAAGAGAAAACTTATCTGAATGTGGAAATCGATTCTGGTGATTATGACTTGCATTTTGAATCAAACAACCAGATCTACCCACACCAATCATTACAACTTTTGTCCATTTATTGAGCTTGAAATTAAGTCAATCTTGAACTTGTTCCTTCTTGATAACAACCTCTCTTCGGCGAGTGGCACCTCAATAGGTGTTTGCCAACGAGCCTATATCCTTTTCATTTCTTTTTCAGCTCACAGTCGTCTTATGGTGCCCAAAAGGGTTTTCACCAATAAGACTCTCTCATTTTTTTTTTAAATAAACACCCAAAATATGAAATATCATGCACTTATAACATGTTTAGCCTTGACATTCTCAAAGATTGATCTGAAGGTCTTTCTTTGGTTGTAACTTGGCTTTTGGATAGGGGTTAGAAAGAAAGGTCGGCATGAGGCTTAAAAATTTATATAACATTGGATGAAACATACAACTTTTGGAATCGACTCTTATTAAGGAAATAAACTTTTTGCCCCAGTTTTATCTCATTTTGGGTAATTTGAATTTTCTTTTGGTTGGACCGAACCCCGGTATAGGGCTGCCTACGTATCTTGTCATAACAAGAATCAGGTCAAACGTAGTTCAGGAAACATCATTCTCTTGTTTGATTGATTTCTTTTTTTTTTTTAACTTTTTTTTTAATTTTCTGACTTTAATTTGATTCCAAAAGAGGGGTACGAAAAAATAAAAGCTCAAAGGGGTAAGCAAAGGTTGATATATTATTCGGATAGTAGAACAAAATGTCTTCATCATTTCAAATATTTAAAAATGTAAGTACAAAATATACATAACATAATTGTACATGAATATCATACATAATATCTTTTAACTGCATCAGCATTGACCGATATTCCTTCCATTTTGCCTTCTATATCAGTCAAATATAACGCGCCATTAGGTAACACTTTTTTCACCATAAATGGTCCATGCCAATTAGGAGAAAATTTGCCTTTGGCTTCAATCTGATGAGGTAGGATGCGTCTTTGTACCAACTGACCAACTTCAAAATGTCTGTGACGCACCTTTTTGTTATATGCTTGTGTTATTCTCTTATGGTACAGTTGTCCATGACATACTGACGTCAATCCTTTTTAATCTATCAAGCTTAATTGCTCCAAACGATTCTTGACCCATTGGTCCTCATTAATTTTAGCTTCTACAACTACTCAAAGAGATGGAATTTCAATCTCTGCAGGTATAACTGCTTTAGTTCCATACACTAATAAGTAAGGAGTTGCACCAATTGAAGTCCGAACTATAGTGCGATAACCCAACAAAGAAAAAGGTAACTTTTCATGCCATTGTCGGGAACCCTGCACCATCTTACGGAGTATTTTCTTTATGTTCTTATTGGTAGATTCTACAACTCCATTCACTTTTGGACGATAAGGAGTTGAATTCCGATGCATAATCTTAAATTGCTGGAAGACTCTTGCATCAGATGACTATTGAGATTCGCAGAATTATTCGTGATAATTATCTTTGGAATGCCTAACCGACAAATGATATTGGAGTGAATAAAATCAACCACCACTTTCTTGGTCACTGACTTAAAAGTCGCTGCTTCAACCCACTTCGTGAAATAATCAATAGCTACTAAGATGAACCTATGTCCATTCAAAGCTTTTGGTTCAATTGTTCCGATTACGTCCATTCCCCAAGCCACAAAAGGCCATGGAGCAGTCATTGTATGTAAATCAGATAGAGAGGAATGTATCAAGTCTCCATGTACCTAGCATTCATGACATTTATGAACAAAATTGATAGAATCTTGCTCCATGGTGAGCCAATAATAACCTACTCGAAGTATTTTCTTTGTCAAAACATACCCACTCATGTGTGGTCCACAAATCCTAGAATGTACTTTAGTCATGATTTTTGAAGCTTCTTTAGCATCTAAACACCTCAGAATTCCTAAATCAGGAGTCCTTTTATACAAGATTCCTCCACTTAGGAAAAATCCACTAGACAAACGTTGAATGGTTATATTTTGATTACCATCAATTGTATAGGATATTTTCTAGTCTAAATATATTCTTTGATATCATGGAACCACGACTCCCCATCAAGTTCTTCCTCAACCACATTGCAATATGCATGTTGATCATGAATCTATATATGCAAAGCGTCAATATAAGTTTTGTCGGGATGTTGAAGCATCGAAGATAAGGTTGCCAAAGCATCAGCAATCTCATTATGATCTCTGGGAATGTGTTTGAACTTTATTGATACAAATTGTTGACAAAGATCTTCCAAACAACCTCTATATGGTAAGAGTTTCGAATCACGAGTCTCCCAATCTCCTTGGATTTGGTGGACTAATAAATCTGAATCTCCCAATACCAACAGTTCTTAAATCCTCATGTCAATGGCTAATCTCAATTCCATAATGCAAGCTTCATATTCTGCCATATTATTGGTAAAATAGAATCGAATTTGGGCTGTTATAGGATAATATTGTCCTGATTCAGAAATAAGAACTTCTCCTATCCCCACTCCTTTTACATTAGCAGCTCTATCAAAGAACAACTTCCAGCCTGAATGACAATCATCAGAAATAACTTCATCAACATAAAATACCTCTTCATCTGGAAAACAAGTATTCAATGGCTCATACTCCTCATCAATAGGATTTTCAGCCAAATGATCTGCCAAGGCTTGAGCTTTCATTGCATTTCATGTCACATAAACAATATCAAACTCTGTGAGCAACATCTTCCATTTTGTGAGTCTACCTGTGGGAATAGGCTTCTGAAAAATGTACTATAAAGGATCCATACGAGAGATGAGGTAAGTAATATAAGATGACAAGTAATGTTTCAGCTTTTGGGCTACCCAAGTTAAGGCACAGCACATCTTCTCACGAAGAGTCTACTTAGCCTCATAAATGGTAAACTTTTTGTTGAGGTAATAGATGGCTTGTTCTTTTCTGCCCATGACATCATGTTAACCCAATACACAACCAAAAGAATTGTCTAACAGATATCTACAATATCAAGGGTCTGCCTGGCTTTGGAGGAATCAAAATAGGCGGATTTGACAAGTATCTCTTAATTCTATCAAATGTCTCTTGACATTCTTCAGTCCATTTAACTTTAGCATTCTTCTTCAACAACTTGAATATTGGCTCGCAGGTTGTTGTAAGCTGAGCAACGAATCTACTGATACAATTCAACCTTCCAAGTAAGCTCATCACCTCTGCTTTATTTTTTGGTGGAGGCAGATCTTGAATAGCTTTTATTTTTGAAGGATCTAACTCAATGCCATGTCGACTGACTATAAAACCCAAGAGTTTTCCTGATGGAACTCCAAATACACATTTTGCTGGGTTAAGTTTGAGATCATACCTCCGAAGACTTTCAAAGAATTTTCTTAAATCTTTGACATGATCAGATTGCTCTCTCGACTTAAAAATCACGTCGTCTACATAAACTTCAATCTCTTTGTGCATCATGTCATGAAACATTGTGTTCATTGCCCTCATGTAAGTTGCCCCAACATTCTTTAGTACAAAAGGCATGAATCAATAATAATATGTCCCTCATGACGTAATAAATGATATCTTTTCCACATCTTCTGGATCATAATGATCTGGTGATACCCCGTATAACAATCTACAAAAGATGCAAGATTATGTTTGGCATAATTTTCCAACAAATTATGGATATTGGAAAGTGGAAAATTATCTTTCGGACTCACCTTATTTAGATCACGATAATTAACACACATTCGAACTTTGTCGTCCTTCTTTGGAACAGGGATAATATTCGCCAACCAAGTAGGATATTGGGCCACTCGAATGAATTTAGCCTCAAGTTGCTTCGTGATTTCCTCTTTAATTTTTATACTCATGCCAGTTTTGAGCTTTCTTAGCTTCTGCTTGACAGGAGGAAAAGCAAGATCAATTGGCAACTTATGAACTACCAAATCAGTACTCAAACCGGGCATATCATCATAAGACCACGCAAAGATGTCTTTATACTCATGCAAAGCTTCAATTATAGCTTTCTTTTGTTGTGGTTGAACATGTACACTTATCTTAGTCTCCCTAATAGTTTCATGATCTCCTAAATTGATCGCCTTAGTTTCTTCCAAATTGGGATTTGTCTTATTCTTAAACTGTTTGAAATTTTTGCTTATATCCACAAATGTTTCCTCTTCTTCGTATTCAACCTCCTTATTCATTATTTCAAAATTAGATTGGGTTTTTAAATTTGGTTGATAATTCTTTGTACATGTCATATCATTAGAATCGGCATAGAAAGAACTGTATGATAGAAAATAAATAAATAAAAATCAGACTAAAAATAAAATGAAGGGAAACTATGCTTTATTAGAAACATAGATAGAAAGTGTTTTAACCTAAAATACCAGATTTAAAGTTCTAAATTACAATCCTAGAATGATTTAAATTACAAGAGTAAAAACAAATAAACTACTAAGACTGTAAGAAAAACAAGCAAACTGCCAAGACTCCTTTATAATAGGGAGAGGAGTGGCCTCCCAATTGTTAAGCTAGACATCAGGGCCGAAAAACTGCACATCTGCATTACTGGTACCTTCCCCAATTTCATCCATATCAGCTTCAATGAACATATTCTAAAAAAGGTCAATCAACTCTGTATCATCATCATTCATTGATTCTGCAGTAGGTAACTTGGAGGATCCAACAATGCTAAATTTGATGAAAGACTCGTGAAGTGGCGGTATCATCTTGGTAAGTGACTACGACTCTTTTTTACGCTTTTTAGCCTTCTTTATATCTACAGCAGTAGGCTCGTATCCCAGAACAAAAGTACCAAAGTTCTTATAGAGGTTTACCGGATGAACAATGCCTTGCAAAAACATCCCTAGACCTTTTCCTTGTTCGAAACCATTCTTCGATATTTCATTCACTACCATAACTAATGCAGAGGACAATTGTGGTCTTGCAAAGAGATTCCCCTCGAGGATATGCTCAATAGCCACTACCTCAGAAGCTTAATGAACTAACACATTGGCAGTATCTTCTTCGATGGAGGAAACAGAGTAGTCTTTATACATGGATAAGTCTCCTTCACCATGAACAACTATCTCTTGCCCATCACATTTGAATTTGCCCATTTGATACAACGTTGATACGACTGATTTAGCCCTATGAATCCATGGCCTTCCCAATAACATATTATATGAAGCATTAATGTTCAGCACTTGGAAATCCATAGCAAAATCTACAGGCCCGATTGTAAATATAAGTTCTATTTCACCAAGGGCATCAATTTTTGATCCGTCAAAACACTTGATGCATACATTGTTAGGTAGAATTCTCTCCACATTAATATTCAACTTTTGCAAAGTTGACATAGGACAAATGTTAGCACCTAATACTCCATCAATTAACACTCGAGTGACGATGGAGTGCTCATATTTTACAGTAATATAGAGACCCTTATTATGTCCAGTACCTTCCACAGGCAATTCATCGTCTGAGAAAGTAATCTTATTTGCTTCAAGGATCCTTTCAACAAATTTTTCTGGTTGATTCACTTTAATCTCACTGGGAACACATGCTTTGTTAAGAATCTTCATTATAGCCTTGCGGTATTCCTCTGAATGTATCAATAAAGATAATAAAGAAATCTGTGCTGGTGTCTTCTTCAACTGTTCTATAACAGAATATTCTGGCAATTTTATTTTCTTTAAAAATTCTTCAGCTTCTTCATCCGTAATAGGTTTCTTGAACGTCATTCGTTCTTCACCGCCTCGTTTATTCTTTCTTAAATCTACTGGAGCATAACATCTTCCAGATCGAGTTAATCCCCCACTTCATCTACACCTTCAGACATTTCTTTCCCCTTGTTCATCACCACAACACGATCATAATTCCAAGGGACTACCTTAGTATCAACCATAGGCAGTTTTGACACTGTTTTAATAATAATATGAGCTACGAGATCTCCTTTTATGATTAAGAGAGGCTTATTGAATCTTTCAGGAATAATGAGTTTTGTCTTTATTTGACTTGACCCAATATTTTTTGAAATCTCTTTCCCCATCACCAAGGGAGCATTCGATGATTTGGGTTTTGCTATCACCACCTATGCTTCTGCAGGCTTTTCTTTTGTAAAATATATAGCATTTGCTAATTTATTTGAATTAATTTTAATTTTAATGGTCGGCTTAAAGGAAATTGTAGCATCTTCACCACTGAGTATCACTTCAAGCATGTTAGTTTCATTATGATCTGGCAGCAGATTTTGATTGACATTTGGAGCGCCTGGACTTTCTACCATAATCTATTGGGTATTAATCAACTCTTGAATGGATTTTTTTAGATACCAACATTTCTCTGTGTTATGCCCTGGGGCATCAGAACAGTATTCACATCTTCTAGAATAGTCCAAATTCTTCGTAGGAGGATTTGGGATCTCTCTCAATTGGGTTTAGAAAATTTATTTTTCTTAGCCTATGAAATAAAATGGTGTAAGATATTTCAATAGGAGTTAAATTATATTTTACCATGTTATCCCTTTTGAATTCTGCTCTAGGCCAAAAATTAGACCTCGGAGGGCCTCTTTGTACTTGTGGGGCCATTGGATGATTTTGGATTGCTGGTGCACGCCACTGCGGGTAAGAAGGATCCCAAACATATGGTTATGTATATATTAGGGGGATGGAATGAAATATAATAGATTCTATGCGTATGGTTGACGCTCACCTCTCTAATTTTGTCATGGACCTGCCACGACCGTTGCTACATCCTCTTTTCTTTTCTTTCTCCCAAAACTTCCTGCACCACTTTGAATTGCCTGTGTTGTTGCTTTCAAAGCGGCTTGGCTAATGATCTTTCCTGATTTGATTCCATTTTCTACCATCTCTCTAACTTTGATAACTTCATCAAATGTGCTTTCGATAGTAGAGAGAAAATAATGGAAATAATCAGGTTCTTGTGCTTACAGAAAAATCTTAATCATTTCAGATTCTTTTATTGATGGTCTGACTCGTGAATCCTTCTCTCTCCATCTGATGGCATATTTTCGAAAACTTTTGATTATTTTTTTCTCATATTGGCAAGCATAGTGCGATCTGGCACTATCTCAATGTTATATTGAAATTTTTGAACAAAATCTCGAGCTATGTCATCCCATATGTGCCAATGGGAAATGTCTTGATCGATGAACCATTCAGAAGCTATCGCTGTAAGGCTTTCTCAAAAGTAAGCCATCAATAATTCTTCTTTTCCTCCTGCTCCCCTTAATTGATTGCAAAACTTTTTCAAATGAGCAACAGGATCGTCGTGTCCTTCATATTTGCCAAATTTTGGTATTTTGAACCCTATCGGCAAATAGACATCAGGAAACATACAAAAATCCTTGTATGAAACACTTTTTGGTTCACCTAATCCTTGGATATTTCTTATACTCTACTCTAGACTTCTAACTTTTCTAGCTATCTCCTCCTGTTCCTCATTCTTGGCAATCTTCTCAATCACGATAGGTGTATCGTGATAATGAACATGATAAGGTGGATTTTGGGATTTGAAAGTTATTTTAGGAGAATATAACATATCATGATTTGGTTTTCCTATATCCTTTGGTACTGTCGGTTGAGTACCCGCACTAGCTAGCGCTACAGAAGTAAAAAGTGGGTTATTTGCAACAGATGGATTTGGTGGGCGCATGGTAGAAGTACTAGCAACTCCATACATATTAGCAAATGGGCCAAATCCTGGTGGGTAAAATGGATCACTAGTTTGAGCTGGGTCAGAATTTGGATCATTGGAAGTTGAAAGTTTAGGGATTGAAGAATGCGGGGCTTGTCCATTCAACTAAGCTTGGTACATCTCTTCCATCTGTTATTTTAATGACTTTATTTCTTTCATTGATGCTGCTTCCTGGGAAATCAACTGATTCTACTCTTCTTCATTATCAGACCTTATACCTTCTCTGTGGGTCATTCTTTTTTTATCCTTATATCTGGTGTTATACGAATGTGATGCTAGTTTAAACGACAAACCAACCACCAATAACTTTATCTTTCTGTGACCAAGTAGTAAACGGGTGAGTGTTATATATTTAACACATTATAATGCCACGTTATATGTCATGCTTCTATATGCATTTTTCAACCTATCATGGAAGGCTTTGTGTTTCATCCCGGCTTTTTAGGTGTATTTTTTCAAAATTATGATCAAACCCTTTGGAGGGTGGCCTACGTATCATGCCAGGACATGAATCAGATCTTACATAGTTTGGGAGGAATTTAACAAAATTGTTTTGCCTTTTTTTTTATTATTGAAGAAAATAATAAAGTAAGTGAAGTAAAACATATGTAATATATATATAAATAAACAATCAACTTCATTACATTTTATAATATAAATACAACAAAATAACTAACCCAACTGCTAAAATAAAACCTACTAACTGACATCTGGAAACTAAAAGACATAATATCTAAACAAGAAGTTTTAATACTGAAAATGAAAAACTATGACAACGTAAACAATGATCCATTCAAGGAGGCTTCAGTTTAATATGTCCTCCCAAACTCAAATATATATCCTCCAATGAAGTAGTGAGTCGCTGTGCAAAAGATGGTACTTGTGCCAAAAAGTCCTCGCAATCTAACTGCTGATAATCCCAACCCATTCTGGCAGTATCCTTGCTACATGGCGGACCTTCTATCAAAGAAAACTGAAGGCCTGATCCCATTCCTGGGCTTGTCGATATCGAAAATCAACCATCTCTCTTGCACGTTGTTCACGAGAAGAAGCAACCTCCAACAGTTCGTGCAATATTCCTCTTTCACAAATCCATTGAGATCTCTCTCGATCAAATTCTTCTTGCATGTTCTGCTCAACTTCTTGCAACTGTTGTCGTTGAGATGCGACAAGTTCTGCAATGTGTGACCCCCTAGTGGTAGCAAGCTTGATTTTCCCCCAAAGTGCAACCTCAATACCTGCTAACTTAGCTTTCTCTTTAGCAAATTCCCTTTGTTGTTCGTCTATTTTTTCTGAGGCATGCTCTAGATGACGTAGAACCCTCAATGGAACATACGGTGAACACCTCTAATACCCATTAATAACAAGGACGAACGAATGACAGAACTATGTATGACTTGCCTCCAAGGGAACCAATGGAGATTCCAAGTGATTTTATCTTCTGTCAAACAACGAAAATGCTTAACCCAATATCCAATTTCTTTTGGACATTTATATTTCTTCATCCTTTCCTCATAATCGTTGATGCGATTAAATCGCTCAGGATCGAACCTTGTCAATGTAGGACGTTGATAAAGATGCTCCACAATCCACATCTGTAACAAGATATTACATCCCTCGAAAAAACTCTTTCCCTTCTGAAAAATAGTCAGAGCACGGTAAGTATCAGCTAGGATCATTGGTACCATAGTGTAATCTTTCTTTATTAGTATCTGTACCACTCCCGGTAAACGAATATTAATTTTTTTTTATTCTTGGGAAGACCATAGTGCCTAAAAAGGCTACCATGAATGCAAATCGTCTGTGAATTTTCCAAGCCTCAAAACTTTCCTTATTACAAAGTTGTTTACCGTACTTTTGAAACCCCTCTTGCTTTCTGTATCTGTCATACAAAAACTGCAAGGAAACCCAACCTTTTTTCATTGATTCTTCTTTTGTATTTCATATGTTCATGAGCTTGCAAAATCTGTTTATCGAAATAAGTCTTGGGGCTATAAGTTTCTTCCGATGCATATCCCCATATCCAACATAGCCCGCTATCTCCTCTAAAGTCGGTGTCAACTCAAAATTTGAAAAGTGGAATACATTATTTCTCGGGTCCCAAAAATTTAGTAATGCAACAATCACTTCCCTATTAGGGTTGATTCTCATGATACTCGTCAAAAAACACAAATACTTATGTATCTCGCCATAATCGAATGTATCCATTGCATTCCACCATAACCAAAGCTGCAGAGGGATTTCATCAACAACCTGAAGTGGTACACTCCCATCCCTCTTTCTCTTTGGACGCTTTCCACGAACCGTAGGAGACATTTTATACCTATTGATAAGGATGTGAGATTAATAAATGTCTAGACTTAGGCAGAACTTAATTTATTAATTTTGAAAGAATTTAATCTTGACTCGTGAGACCTAATGCGACCATTATTGGGACTTAATTGTAAAGAACAATTTTATCAAAGTGAGAGAAATATGACTGATAATATTTTTAGAAAAATCATTTATTTAAATTGACTCTTTTAAAAAGTTTACAATAACAAACCTCTAGACAAATTTAAACTATATGTTTGAAGACAATACTTCTAAGTATACTTAAAAGAACAAAAATAAAATAAAATGACTTAGAAATAAAGAAAAAGAAGAATGATTGTTTTATGTATGAAGTTGTATAAAAATCTCAGCCTCATGACCCCTAAAGGTTCAGGACTGTTAAAATATATGTTTACATATTTTATTACTTTGCAAAAATTCAGCTCACGACCCCTAAAGGTTCAGGGTATTATGATTTTTATGTTAAAATTAATTTTGAAAATAAGAATGAAAAGTAAAATAAAGATAATAATATTCATAAAAACGATCATTTTTCTTTTTCCTAGTATTTTTTTTCAAAACTATCCTTCAATAAATTTGTGAATAAATATACTATTATTATTTTTCAAATAAATGGTCGTATCCTAGGTAGGACTTCCTACGTATCTCATAAAAAGTGAGAATCAGACTCTCGTAGTTCATGAAGATTGTAAAAACTATGTTGTTGTACATTTAAAATTCTTCTTCATTTTTTTTTTAAAAATAAAAATTTCCTTTCAAAAAAATGATTAACTAAATTTGAGGATAAATTAATCTCTCGCATTTTAAAATTGTCTAAAGCCGGTCAACAAATAAATAGCTTTCCAAGAAACTGTCAATGAGCACGTAGAATGAACATATTGGTCTTCATAAATTAGGTCACTTATCCTAGACAGACCTGGCCCCTGTGCTGAGTCCTGCTAAGTTAAATGCATATGATGCAAATAAAGCGGTAACTAATAGGGATAACCAGATTCTGAGTTTTCAGTTCTTCTAAGTTTAAACCTAATAGGGATAAGTGTCTAGACTAGCTTACTCGAGCGGACACTCGAGCCGGGGAAGGATAACTTAGTCGGTAGTAGGGAAACACCGCCTTCATTATCGATCCGAACCCAGCCTAACATATATGACTATATCCTTCACCAGGTGCCTTGACACTTCGACTATCTCAAAAAAGAAGGTGGGATGCATATGTTGCATTCCCTCTATCCTATTTCAGAGACTCAGAGGGGGTACGCAAGAGAAGACAATATATAATACAGTTCAAATAATATCAAAGCAGTAAATGAGCGACAAGTAGCACATAAGGTCAATAAACACATTATAAAATAATTAAAGCAAGTAAAGTCAATATCAAATCTCGAATTCTTATTTATTCCCCAGCGGAGTCGCCAGAGATATCACACCCATTTTTTCCGCCCGGAGGGTCGAGTCGAAGGGTTTTTCAAATTAAAGTGACGATATTGAATAGGGATTAGTTTTTCTCATTTTTTAGAGTCGCCACTTGGAATTGAGTTATGGTGTTCCAAGTCACCTTTTTGAATCCCTAGTCAAAAGAAAATGACTCTTTTATTTTGGTCTGCGAAAATAAAAGATCGGGTAAGAAATTTTGTTGACCGAAGGGAAAGTGTAAGGCATCCCTCGAGTCCTGTGGTTCTAGCATGGTCACTTTTATTGACTTATACCTAACTTAAACTATTTTGATGTATTATGTTTGGGCCTAGATTCACTCATTTTTACTATACCAAAATTATTTAAAACTCTAGCATTTAATTAGTGAAAATTTATAATTTTTAGAAAAATATTTATCGAGGTGCATTGTTACATCCTTGAATTTTAAAATGTCTCAGAAAGATGCGTATGCCGCATTCTTAATTAAGACGAATGTTTAAACGTGCTTTAAACTTGTCTGGCATCAAAGACGTTGGTTAATCTTTTGTAAATTCGAAACAATTTTATCTATCCTTTTTGCTCTTATTCTTATCTCACCTAAATTTGGATATTTCATTAGTATAAATAATTTGCAATAAAAGAATCTATTAAATAATATAATTTAATCATATTATAATCTTACCTATCATGAACGAGAAAACAGTCAATATATATATATATATATATATATATTATATAATTTAATTAAAAAATAAAAATTAAATAAACCAAAATATAAATTCACGATAAAAAATAGGAATTGTATCATCCAAAATAAATAAATATTTTAAGATTAATTTATAAAGATCTAAAGAAATATTTTAAAACAGTAAGTTTAAATAAAATATTCACTTAACTATCATATTTAAATATACATAGAGTTGAGTAGTTGACTACAAAAAATAAAAGTTTTATCAAATATTGAACTACTTCAGTCAGATCTATGCAAAATTACAACAAAAAATCAGTCTGCAAAAATAGAAAGAGAAGCCATAACAAATATCGGCGTCACTTCACCGTTATCGACGAAGCAACGCCTAAGAGGCATGAAACCAACCTTATTTGACCCACTTTTTAATGGTTTTGATGGTTTCCCATCGCCGATATGAGGAAGAAGGGGCGACTCTGATGATATTGTTGTTTGGCTGGCTTTGTGGTATGACGAGATCTAGGAGAGGGGCGTGGCATAGGATTGGTTGGTTCGCCGCTGTGGCGGTTCCGACCAGATCTGGCTCTGGTGAAAGGGAGGGGATTGGCGAAATTTGGGAGAGGGGCGTGGGAGGCGTTGGATCCAGTGATTAATGATGGTGGTTGACACGTTCCAGCAAGGGAACGACTTCCAACAAGTTTTGGGTAATTTTCGGTGAGAAACTCAACGGAAAAAAATATTTTTATATATACCAGATTTTTTTTATCTATCACTCTCTTTCGTATTCATTGTTTTCCTTCTGCGCACCATTTTTATTGACTGATTTTTCTTGGTTCCTTTTGAGAATGCATAAATAGATATGTGTGGGGTGTGTATTTTGTCATCCAAATTAGTGAATGTACATGAGAATATGAGAATCTATATTATATTATTATTGTAAATTATTACTGAATGCTTTTGTTGTTGTTATGAATGCAATTTAAACAAAAAAAATTTGATGTAGTGTGAAAATAATATGTGAAATACGTATATGAATCTATGTATACATGAATTCAAGCATATAATTATTCAGTAACTTAATCGTAAATACATAGAAACAGAAAGTTCACATAATCAAATAATTACATATTAAATAGTACATGCAAACACTTGATATTTTCATTTATCCCTTTTTACATTAAAATTACAATATAAATGAAATAGAATTGAAATAAAACCTGTATGCCAACTTTAATTGAATACTACAGCAAGATGTTGTCACCGGAATCTTGAATGAAAATTTGATTTTTCACTCTCTTTTGCTCTTCTATTTTTTTTTATTCTATTTTTTTATGCAGAAAGGTACGCAGTGCCTCTCTAAAGGGGGAAAATCCTTTTTAACATGGAATCTTAGGAGGGAACAGTTTTTTTCTTAAATTTAGTGGGGAGTAGTTTTTAGGCAGATAAAGGGGAGGGATTTTTTTTCTTTTTTTTTCATTTTTTCATTTTATATATATATATATATATATATATATATATATATATATTATTATATAAAATAATAATAACAAAATAATAGTAATAATTGTTATAATAACAATTAATAAATTTTATGTTTAAGAAAAATACAATAAAATTTACAAATAGTCAAAATAAATACAATAATACAAAAATAGTTAATTTTATTAAAATTTAGAAAACAAAATATATATATATATATATATATTTTTATTATTATTTTTAATATCTCAAAATTAATATTACTTAATTATTTATTTTAACTAAAAATTTATAAAATTAATAATCAAACTAATATATGATTGAATATTTAAAATCGATGGAGGATAAAAAATCACGTGTGTACACTTGGTATCAGAGCCTAAGGTTTAAGGAGTCCTAGGGAGTCTGACAAGTCGTGTTAAGTAGAGTCTTGATCATCGGTGTGTAGCGCGCCATATCTATGAGCAAGAGGCTACAAGTCGTTTTAGGAAAAAGTTATTTTTCTTTCTTTCCAATTCTATCGTGCCTACAGTTGTCTCTCCCAGCTATTGATTTTTGATCTATTATTTTAGAAATTCCTCCCCGAAGAGCGAATGCCCGCAAAAACAATAATGAGCAACCTTAGCCTATTGATCCCTTGAATGAAACTGTGTCTCATGATAAGTTTCGGGTGGCCTTTCAAGCGTTAGCCCAAGCAGTTATCGTGAATGTTCAGGCGAATAATGAGGCCACAGTTCTATCTCAGCAAGGAGGTGATTTATCCACTATTAGGTTCTGTGATTTCATATGGATGAACCCTCCCGAGTTCTACGGGCCGAAGGTAGGTGAGGACCCATAGTTGTATCTCGAGGAGGTAAGGAAGATCACCCAAGTGATACATGTCTCTAAGGAAAAAAGTGTTGAGCTGGTGTCTTACAGGTTGAAGGACATTGTTTATGACTGGGTTGTTGCATGGAAATAGAATAGAGGGGAATATGATGCTCCCGTTACTTGGCAGGTATTCCAAGATGCATTCATGGATAAGTTCTTCCCGCTAGAGATAAGGAAAGAAAAGATAGAGGAATTCATAAACTTAAGGTAGCGCTCCATTACTATTAAGGAGTATTGCTTGAAGTTCAACCAGTTTGCAAAATATGCTCCTAATTTGATTTTTGACACCTGAGCTAGTATGAGTAAGTTTGTGACTGGAGTATCTGGACTGGTGTTGAAAGAGTATAGGACTGCTATGCTCAACAGGGACATGGATCTTGCTAGGCTGATGATTCATGCCCAACAAATAGAGGCAGACAAGATAAGGAAAATACATAGAGTGAGGGGAAACAAGAGGGATAGATCCGAGCAACATGAGTATGGTCAGGCTAGGTCCCATGGAAGAAACCGACCATAGTTTTAGAGGCGTTCGTCCATGCCAGCACCTTCGTCAGCTAGTGCTCCCGTGCTTAGAAATAGGCAGGAGCAAGGGAATAGGCCTTCTATGTCCAAGTTCCAGAACAGTGTAAGTAACAGGCCTAATTATCCTCCCTGTGCTAACTGTGGTAGGACCCATCCCGATGAGTGTTTAGCCGAACATAGTGGTTGTTTTTGTTGTGGTAAGTTGGGCAACAAACTTGAAGAGTGTTTGCATGCTAGGCAGGGGAACAGAGATGTTCGACCACAAACTCAGGCTAATAGTGCCCCAGCTCCTTTATCCTGTCCATCTCCTCCTCAGGTGCTTCTTCCAGTACTGCTGGCAGTCAGTGCTAGAACAGGTTCTATGCCTTACCATCCCTTCAGGAGCAAGAGGATTCTCCCGACGTTGTTACTGGTATGCTCCATGTCTTTCATTTTGATGTTTATGTGTTGTTGGACCTCGGGTCAAGTTTCTCTTATATGACCCCACTTATAGCTGTGAGTTTTAAAATAAGTCCTAAAATGATTCCTGATCCTTTCCTAGTTTTAACTCAAGTGGGGGAGTCAGTTATTTCTAAATAAGTGTACAAAAAGTATCCCGTTACTGTTCTTCATAGAGTCATACTTGCTGATTTGATAGAGTTGGACATGGTGGATTTTGACCTTATTTTAGGTATGGATTAGCTTTATTCCTGCTATGTGTCTATAGACTATTGCACCCGTGTGGTTGAGTTTCAGTTTCCAGATGAGCCAGTCTTCGAGTGGTCCGGAAGTTCAGTATCTCCCAAGAGTCATTTTATATCCTATTTCAAAGCCAGAAAGCTAATATCCAAAGGTTGCATTTATCATCTAGTTTGAGTTAAGGACACTAAGGTCGAGGCTCCAACCATTCAGTTATCCAACATTGTTAATGAGTTCCCTGATATTTTTCCAGAAGATCTCCCAGAGGTACCTCCCGATAGAGAGATAGAATTTGGGATTGACCTTCTTCCTGATACTTAGTGTATTTTTATTCCAACCTACCTTATGGTACCTATATAGCTTAAGGAGTTGAAAGAGAAACTCAAAGATCTTTTATACAAAGGTTTTATAAGGCTCAGTGTGTCACCTTAAGGCACACCTTTTCTATTCGTGCGAAAGAAAGATGGTTCTTTGCATAGTGCATTGATTATCGTCAGCTTAATAAGGTCAATGTCAAGAATAAGTATCCTCTTCTAAGAATTGATGAACTGTATGATAAATTGCAAGGTGTGAGTTATTTCTCGGAGATAGACCTTAGATCCATCTATCATCAACGTAAAGTAAGGGAGTGTGATATCCCAACAGCCTTTCGAACCCGTTACGGTCACTTTGAGTTTTTAGTCATATCTTTTGGGCTAACCAATACTCTAGCGACTTTCATGGACCTCATGAATTGAGTATTCAAGCAGTATCTTGATATATTTGTCATAGTGTTCATAGATGATATCCTTGTTTACTCCCGTACTGAAAATGACTATGCGAATCATCTTAGAATTATTTTGCAAACTCTTAGAGATCATCAGTTTTTCACCAAATTCAGCAAGTGTGAATTTTGGTTAAGATCAATAGCCTTTCTGAGTCATATAATTTCATCCGAAGGCATTAGAGTTGATCCCTAAAAGATAGAAGCTATAAGAAACTGGCCTAAACCTATCTCTCCATTAGGAATTAGGAGTTTCTTGGGTCTAGCTGGCTACTACCACCATTTTTTTGAAGGTTTATCTTCTACTGCATCCCCCATGAACCGGTTGATCCAAAAGAAAATTAAGTTCCTTTGGTTAGATTCCTATGAGAAGAGTATTCACGAGTTGAAGACTCAACTCTCCTCAGCCCCTGTGTTGACTTTGCCTGATGGTACGGATGGTTTTGTGGTGTATTGTGATGCCTTTAAAGTTGGTTTAGGTTGTGCATTGATGTAGAGAGGTAAGGTTACAGCCTATGCCTCTAGACAGTTGAAGCCACATGAAAAGAACTACCTAACCCATGATCTTGGATTAGCTGCTGTGGTTTTTGCTTTGAAAACTTGGAGACATTATCTGTATGGTGTTTATGTTGATGTTTTTATAGACCATAAAAGCTTACAGTATATGTTTTCTCAGAGAGAGTTGAATCTTCGCCAAAGGAGATGGTTAGAGTTGCTAAAAGATTATGATATGACCGTGTTGTACCATTTGGGTAAGGCCAATGAAGTGGAAGATGCCTTTAATAGGTTATCTATGGGTAGTGTGACTCATGTAGAGAAGAGTAAGAATTAGTTAGCTAAAGATGTTCATTGTTTAGCAAGATTCGGTGTTGGGTTGCTTGATTCTGCTAAGGGAAGTATTTTAGTGTAGAGTAGTTCCGAATCCTCTTTAGTTTCAGAAGTGAAGGAGACACAATACTTAGATACTAGTTTGGTTAGGCTGAAGGAGTCAGTTAAGGACCAAAAGGCAGATGTTTTCTCCCAAGGAGGAGATGGAGTATTGAGAATAAAGGGTAGATTATGTGTTCCTTGTGTTGATGATCTGAGGTAGAGAATTATGACTGAAGCGCATCATGCGTGGTATTCTATTCATCCCGATGCTACAAAAATGTACCATGACTTATGAGAAATCTATGGGTGAAGTGATATGAAGAAGAATATAGCTGAGTTCGTAGCTTAGTGTGCAACTTGCCAACAGGTCAAGGTAAAGCAATAGAGACCTGATGGTGTGTTGCAAGAATTTGGTATATCCACTTGGAAGTGGGAAGAAGTGAATATGGATTTCGTAACTGGTTTACCTCTTTTGCGTCGTCACCATGATTCTATTTGGGTTGTTGTAGACAGGCTGACTAAGTCAGCACATTTGTTTTTCGTGCATACATCCTATACGGATAAGGATTATGCTAGATAGTATATTTAGGAGTTGGTCAGGTTACATGGAGTTCCCTTGTCTATCATCTCAGATAGGGGTACTCAGTTTACTTCTCAGTTTTGGAGGGAATTCCAGGAGGGTCCTAGTATCCAAGTTTATTTGAGTTCCACTTTTCATCCGCAAACAGATGGTCAGGCTGAGAGGACTATCTAAACTTTGGAGGATATGTTGAGAGCATGTGCTCTTAACTTCAAAGGTAGTTGGGATGATCATTTACCATTGATTGAGTTTCTGTATAGCAATAGTTACCATGCTAGCATAAAGATGGCACCATTTGAGGCTTTGTATGGTAGAAGATATAGATCACCCATAGGTTGGTTTGAAGTGGGTGAGGCTACTTTGTTTGGACCTAATGCAATATTTGAGGCTATGAAGAAGGTAAAGTTGGTTAGAGAAAGGTTGAAGACAACCCAAAAGTCATCAGAAGTCATATGCAGATGTGAGAAGAAGAGACCTTGAGTTTTAAGTTAGTGACTTGGTATATCTAAAAATATCGCCTATGAAAGGGGTGAAAAGGATTGGAAAGAAGGGAAAACTTAGTCCCCAGTATGTTGGACCCTATAGAAATCTAAGTCAGGTGGGGAGAGTAGCCTATGAGCTTGAGTTTCCCGCAGAGTTGTCAGCTATGCATCCTATCTTTTATGTCTCTATACTTAAGAGGCACATTGGTGATTCCGTTGTTGTGGATCCTTCAGATAGTCCAAATATCCCGAATAGACTTTCGTTTGAAGAGATTCCAGTTGAGATTCTAGACCACCAGATCGGTAGACTGAGGAACAAGAGGTTCCCTCGGTCAAAGTGTTATGGTGAAACCAGTCAGTTGAGGGTGCTACTTAGGAAGCCGAGTCAGATATGAGATCCAAGTACCCGCACCTATTCTCTGTAAGTTCAGATCAAGCCGAAGGTACCTTTCCTTCTTAATTCAGTCCCTTTCTAATTAAAGATTTGGTTATATAGCTATTCTGAATATAAGTTCATGCATTCTTCAAAGTATTCAAGAATTTAGAAAGATATAGATTCAATTTAGCCATTTGTTTCAGCTGTGTATCCTCAGTTTTCTCTATATTATTAGCTTAACTAGCGGCATTCGAGGATGAATGTTTCCAAGGGGGAGATATTGTAATACCCCAAACTTTTCTTATGCTTAATTTTGCCTCGAGAAGGTTAAAAAATGACTTCCTAAGTGAGTATCTTTTTCTCATATAGGAAATTTAATTAGCTTTCCAATGATATTAGATCCTTCCAAATCCGATAACCGGGTATGAAGTTATGGCTAATTTAAGTCCTAGTCGTAAAACAACGTCATTTTAGTGCTTGGCGCATTGCGGAGAGGGTTTATTTGATAATTGTCAATTTTTAGTAGAACTCAGTGATAGTGGTGCATCGCACTGAAGTTCCAGGTCCCAACCAGTGGGACAACGCGATAGTACCGTGTCACGGTGACCCCCAAAATCTCGTTTGTCAAATTCCAGTGAGCCATCACGATACTGGCACGTCACGGTGGCCCATAAAATTGGGTTTTTCCAACATGACTTTTCTAGCTTTGTACTGAAGTTAAAAAGGGCACTTTGGACTTTTTCCAAGACCCTTAAATCGTCCAAACACCTAATCCAAGGTCATTCGAAGCATCATATACGACTTTCTAAAAAATTCTCTCAAATTTAAAACCCTAAGAATCCCAACCCAATTCCAAGAATCTCCTAAATTCACCATTAATTCTTCAAATTGATTCAAGAATTGGATCCCTCAAGCTAAGAGCATCAATAATATCCATTCAAGTATACGAATAGAGTCCCAAGGGATAGAGTTCATCCAAAGCTCCTAATTCAAGGTATGTGGGGTTTGAACAAGACTATTTCTTTTGTTTTTATGCCCAAAGATTCGACTTTTATAAATGAATTTCATGATTTTGCAAATGGGTCTGTACCCAAATTATATTATTTTGGAGAATATGAATTGATAAGTTGTTCAAGCTTTGAATTGCATGATTATTTTGCTTATTTATGATTTGAATTGATAATTCATGTTATAAATTGCACATTCCTATATTGATGTGATATTTTCAAAGGTTTCCAAGATTGGTGTCATGAATTAAGATTTATTGTGAAATTGTGATCCTTTAAGAATATACAAGCCTTAAGTTCAAGAATGAATTGTTGATACTTTCTAAAGTATTTCAAGAAGTGTATTGATATTTCCATGCTATTAAAGTTTTAAAGCCTATTGGTGATAGTCTACCAAAGTTTCAACAAAAGAGTTGATTTTAATCCTAAGCTAAGAAAGAAAATCCGCACCATTTAATTTAAGCAAAGGGGAAGCATAGTTAGCTTCCATTGCATATTTCTGAGTTGTTTAAGGTGGATTTTTCTTAAAAGTTCTGAGCTAAAGTGAGGGAGCAATTTTTAGCACCGAGTTGGGCTTGATTCCAAGTTCATGCCCCAGGACTATGAGCCACCGTAGGATTTGATTTACCCCAAGTGGGTTAAGCTAATGATCACTAAAAGTAAAAGGTTCTACTCTGATGGCAAGGAGAGAACATCTCTCCCCAACGTGGGAAAGACTATGGACTCCATGTAGCTCACATGGTTTGTGTCGGTTAGAATAAACTCCCAAGTTTCCTAGAGTCTCAAGTCTTAAAGTTATTAAGGTTTTAAGTCCTTGAGTTTCAAAGAAGTTCCTTGTATTCAAAAGACTAAAATACATGTTCTAAAAGTTATTGTTTTAAGAGTTCAACTAGTTAACATGCTTGAGATCAATGAAAGAATACAGATTTAGAATAAAGTGTAATGGATCACATGAATTATACTACATGTTTCATTATTCATGATTTATGAGAGTATTATTCAAGCTATGCGAGTCATCCACAAAACCATATATGTTTTTCGTAAAGATTTATTGTATTGATATTTAGTTGCATACACCCCCATATACTCAGTATATTCCCAAGTGTTGATCCATATATACGTCTGTGTGCTACATTGTCTTATAATATAGGTTCAGGTGCTCAGTCCCAGTAGCATCACTGATCCCGAGTACCTTTATCTACACCTTCACTATGGTGAGTCCTCATGGTTCGAGGACCTATCTCAAGACACTGCAGTATTTTTAGTATTTCTTCTACTACTTTCAGTTCAGTTCGAGTCAGTTGGGGATCTGTCCCAATGACTCTCTAGTTTGTTGAGTAGTAGAGGCTTTGTCATACTAGATGGTCATTATATTTAGATTTACAGTATTTTGTTACTTTTTATAGTACTCATTGGGATTTTAGTAATACATGATATGACATAATTCCTTATTTTTCTCTCATTATCTTTAAGTAAGGTTTATACTAAGTAGCAGGCTCAAAGGGTTAGCTGGGGCTACTTGTAGCCTTAAACACCGTGTTATGCTCCGGAATAGGATTTTGGAGCATTACACTCTAAAGATGGTATAATTACTACTAAAGTGTGCAACATAGAGGTGATGACACCCGTGGTGGTTGTTGAGGGGTTGCATAGTCTAGTAGTGGATGAAAGTGCTGTGCTATACCTGCCAAACCTGAGGTAGACGCTTCTGATGCTGTTATCACATGTATCGTCCCTATTTTTTTAGATTTGCATTTATGTTATTTGATCCAGAGTCTACTTTCTTTAATATGTCAGCATATTTTACTTCCGGAGACTATTTAATGCTGGATCGGGTGCACAAATCTTGTTTTGTAACCTTTTTAGCTTATGAGAATTGGGTAGATCTTACTAGCCTAGATATGGTGGATTTTAATATCATTCTTGGTAAGGATTGGTTAGCTCCCCTATCATGCTATTCTATACTATTACTCTAAGACCATCACTTTATCCCTGCCGAGTATGGCAACGATAGCTTGAAGGGAAAGCTTCATTAGGGTCCAAAGAGGTTAAATCCTTTTTGCATGCTTGTATTTTTGTTAAGAGGGGATTCTTTTCATATTTGGCCCATATTCGTGATACTAGTGTTGGTTCATCACCTCCTTTAGATTCTACCCATAGTATCCAGGAGTTCATGGATATCTTTCCTATAGATTTTTTTGGTATGCCTCTTGATCGTGACATTAACATTGATACTGATGTGGAGCAAAACACCAAGAACATTTCTATTCCTCCATACAGGATGACCCTAATAATGATTTTGGATTTAAATGATCAGTTGTAGGAATTTTAGGATAATGGATATATCTGACCTAGTGTATCACCTTAGTGTGCACCTGTGTTGTTTGTAATGAAAAGGATGGGTCTATGCGCATATGTATTGATTATTGACAGTTGGCCAAGGTAACAATTAGAAATAAGTATCCTTTTTTTCATATTGATAATTAATTTGTTCAACTTCAGGGTGCTTCTGATTTTTAACTATTTATTTGAGGTTCGAGTATCACCAGCAGAGGAATAGAGCATCAGATATTTCGAAGATTGATTTTTGGACTCGGTACAGTCCTTTTGAGTTCTTAGTAATGGACTTCAGGTTGACCGATTCCCCATCCACGTTCATGGAGTCGATGAACCAGATGTCTTGGTAGTATCTCAACTCTTTTTCTATTATATTTATAGAAGTATTTTGGTTTACTCCAAGAGTGTAAGACCACATAAAATCCTAAATCTTAATTCAGTCCTTTAAGCTTACCAAGGGGTCCCAAGCTTAGAAAATTCTAGCTAGGTTTCCAGACCTAGCCTATTATTGGCCTTCAAAAGTTGGCAATCTTATTTTGCCACCTTAACATCCTTTAATGGTCCGTGTTTTTATTAGTTCATGATCAGGAAGGTTAATAGGTGTTCCTGAACAAGTTTTGAATTTTTTGGAACACGTTTAGATCATGTTTGGAGTCCCAAAACAGTGGACCATCACGATCATGGCGCGCCGCGTCACCAATCGCTTTGGTCAACATTTGTGTAGGCTCCCAGAGCCAAAACTTTTAAGGATCGACATGATCATAGAGCGACGCATTGAGTATCGCATTGCGGCCATCAATGCACCGCGTTGCTTGTAGCGTTAGCTCCCAGTTTTTAGTAATTAAATGTCCACATTTTTAAGGGTAAAAGGTTCAACTTCCCATCCTTAGATAAACCCAATAACACTTGATTCAGCCATATTTCACCCAAAATATAGTGTTTCTCTCAAGAACAAGTTAGGGTTTTCAATTAAGGATTCAAATTCAATACTGAAATTCAAGAATCTCTCCGCCAGTCTGTGTAAAATTAGGAACTAAGGTATGTCAAGTGTTGATTTATGGATTTCTTTCATCCATGAAGTCCAAGAACCCTCTTTTAAATTATAAAACATGATATTAATGTTGTGGGTTGTTTGTAACCATGTTTATCTTGTTGTATGATTCCCAAGTTGGAATCTTTATGTGTTTTCATGAAACTACATTAGCATGCAAGATGAAATCCATAAATTGAGTTATTTAAGATGTGTTATTTGATAATTTCACCTATTCCCCAAGTTGTGCATGTAGGGTGTTTGACAAAATAGCTAGGAGGATAGAAATTGGGTATTATAGCTCAATTGTGATTCAAATAATAAATGCATGCTTTACCCTTATAACTAAGACTGACTTCCATGATATTGTGTGCATTATGAGTATTTGATGGAATTTTCATGAGATTAGGATGATGAAAGTATGATATGTCTATATGCAATTTCATCCATGTACAAAATTATGACAACCATGTGTTTCATGAAATCCTCAACTTATTATATTATAAATTGTTGATATTGGTTATGTGTTCACTAAATGTCAAGTCTTGTCAGTTTCATGCTATCGAGTCCTGTGGGTACTTGTACCCGACAATTTAGCCATGTGCCTTGAGCCAGTGTCAATTTTCACGATACTCCCATTCAAGCGATGATCATTAGAATTCAGTCAGTTAAATGACTTAAGAAAACTCAGTAATCTCAGTAATCTCAGTCAGTTATCCAATCTCAGTAGTATTCCGTCGGTCAATGGAATTTAGTGAACTCTATTCAAATCTACTAAAAGATACTATCAGTAATAGTTTAGTTCAGTTTAAATCAGTTTAGTGTCTCTTCAGTTGGGAGTAGGATTCAGCACTGAGTGAACCCAAAGATGGGGACTCACATGTTAGCCAGTAGAGGGAGTGATCCTTAGAAGAAACCCTTGCATTCTAGAACTATGTAGACAACTTAGGTTGAGATGTACCCTATGAGTTTAGGGATTAGATACCTTATTTGAATTTTTCCTAATAGAAGGGGTTGACGGAAAAGCTCCCTATCAGAGAGGGTTTACTCATAGCTTATCTTTACCCATGGCACGGTACTGACACCCTTCGAGCTGGGTTACAGGTTGGACCCCACCAATTAAGTTTTGGGGCATGTCGGTTAGATGATTACCTCCGGCAGTCTTAGTTTTGGATCCAGTCTCAGTAATAGAACTCAGTTCAGTTCTATAATTTCAGGACTATCAGATATAGTAGCTCAGCTCAGTACGAAACTCAGCTAGTTTCATCAGAATTAGGACTATCAGACACAGTCACCCAGTTAAAAGTATATTACTTATATGAAATTTATATTACCAGTATTCAGATTTTAAGACTGTCAGATACAACAAATTAGACCAGTTCTTTATAATCAGAACTTTCAGAAATAGCTATTCCTTTATCAGTAATATTACATCAGTTCCTCAGTACTCAATAGACTTAGTATTTTAATATCCTAATATTAGTACCCAGATATCAATAAATCCACGTTATCAGAATTCTTGAGTTAGTGTTATCATGATCTCAGATACAGTTACATATTCATGTATGTATCCTCACATTCATGTTATTCAGTTAGTTAGTATTGTTCATGCATGCGAACCATTGTATTCAGACTACCTCACTTGTATACCAATATATTCAATCATAATGATGCATTTTCTCTATGGAGTTTTATACCATAGGTTCAGAAGCACGCGCTCCAGAGTATCAGTAACATTCTAGTTTCAACAGTCAGAGTTAGCAGTGAGTCCTCACCATTCGAGGTTATTATTATTTGATTATTTCATTCTTTTAGTACTTAGTTTATTTTAGAAGATGGGGTTAGTTGGGGGATTACCCCATCATCTCCTTTTTCAAACAGTTCAGTTTTAGAGGCTTTCATACTACAGCATGTTCAGATAGTTATTTCAGTTGTTTTGGTATTGTTATCCCATATTTTCAGTTATGTATCAGTATTGAAACTTATGGCCTTTAAGTTCATGTTTTCGTATTTACGATGTTACCATTATTATTTGGGGATCATTTATAGATATCAGTCATGGGTTAGCGTATGGTACTTTGGGATTATGAGCACCGTGTTTCATTCTGGGTACCAGATTTGAGGTGTTACAAAATTGGTATCTGAGCCTAAGGTTCAACAACGTTCTAGGAAGTCTGAAAAACCGTATCTAGTAGTCTTTTACATGGGTGTGTTGTGCACCACACTTATTTGCAGGAGGCTATAAGATGTTTTAGGAGCAGTTTCCCTCTTTTAGTATTCATGTCATATGAGTGAGCATGATCTTCATTTAAACTCTTAGTTTAATCCCTTCTTCTCTTCTATTTACAGAATATACCTATTAAAAAAGCTAACGAAGGAGGAACAGGGAATCAGTCAGCACCTCAGCCTTTCCAGGCAGATTCTCTGGATGAGCATGTCTCTTATGCAAAATTTAGAAGTGCATTCACTACTCTAGCCAATTTAGTCATCGCTCAGAATGACCAACCATCTGTTGTTTCGACCAACCTAGTGGCCAATTCTGCTATAGCCAGGAGTTCCTCAACCAGGTTCAAAACATTACATATATCATGGGAGTAACTTCCAGTGAGAGTGCAGAGTTAGCCACCTATCAGCTACAAGATGTAGCCCATACGTGGTTTAAGTAGTGGAAGGTAGATAGGGGTGCAAATTCAGAGCCCATAGAATGGAAAGATTTTTCTATGGCTTTCTTAGTTAGATTCTTTCCCCTAGAGCAGAAAGAAGCCAAAGTGTTAGAATTCAGCAACCTCAGACAAGGTAGTATGAGCATAAAAGAATACCCTCTCAAGTTCACTCAGTTAGCCTAGTATGCTCCTCATGTAGTAGCAGAAAGTAGATCTAGAATAAGTTTGCATCTGGGATATCTGGTAGAGTGGTTAAGGAGTCCCGGATAGTGATGTTGATTAAGTAGATAGACATATCTAGGCTTATGGTCCATTCTCAATAGATTGAGGTGCAGAAATTTAAGAAGGAGAGGAAAAATAAAAGGGCCTGAACTGGTAGTATAGTTTTTCTCAGCCAGGGACATAGGGTGATAACCGTTCTTAGCATAGACAGAAGTTTTCATCCCCAGTTCCATCTTCAGCAAGTGCACCAGTACCAAATTTTGAAATTAATCATAGAAATGGGGTATCAGGATCCAAGGCCCAGGGTAGTGAGAGCAGGGTTATTAATCACCCACTTTATAAAGAGTGTGGTAAGCATCATAAGGGTATATGTAGAGCTGATAGTGATGTGTGTTTAGAATGTGGCGAGATAGGTTACAAGGTCAGAGATTATCCTAGGCCTGGCCCTAGAAGTAAGCACGGTCATCCTTCAAATCAATCCAGTCCCCCAAATCATCAAGGTGCCAATTCCAGCGCTATCAGTGGACAACGCCCAAACAGACTCTCTGCACTTCAGCTCCGACAGGATCAGGAAAGTCCTCCTGATGCAGCCACTGGTATGTTACAGATCCCTCATTTACATATTCTCATTTCTTTAGATTCAGGAGCTTCTTTTTTCTTTTGTAACTCTTTGCATAGCAGTCAACTTTAAGGTCAGACCAAATGTTAACAGGACCTTTCTATAGTCCCTAACCTAGTGAGTCAGTCTAACACATCCGAACAGGTATACAAGAACTGTCCAATTATGAAATCTCTAAAAGTCAGGCCTTTAGGTTCCAGTAATAATACCAGTATGTGTAGGAAATCCATAAGCAAAAATTATTCCCGACCCATTCCTATCTCAGTGAAAAGTTTTGTACTTCAACCATTATGATACTTATGCATGCTTTCCATTTCAGTCCCATGAATACAACTTATATCCATGCACTTTCATAGAATAGTGTGAGTTTTAATTTACTCGTATAAGGAGACCAAGTTCATACAATGTTGTGGATCATGTTCTACGAATTCAGAAATTCCAAACCCAGTTCGTTCAGCTCATGACTCATGCACACATGACATGCTTTACAGTATGCTTAGCCCACACGATTCATGACTTCACTCCTAGTGTTCAATTAATTTTATATTATTCTATGTATATCCTCAGTTTAGATCCCTCGATGAATCTGTAGTCTTAATGTTCCATCCTGTAGGCCTTAGTTATAGTTTTAGTTCAGTAATTAATATTCAGTAAAGGACTCAGATAGTCCTACAGAACCATGTCTTTCAGCTATCAGTTTCTTAGCCATCAGAATTCAGTACTCCCGCACCAGTCTAACCCTCAGTTATAGAAAACCAGCATTTAGTCTCAGTTACAATCTTAGTTATGATTACATTCTCAATTACCATCTTAGCTACAATCTCAGTCCTAGTCCTAGTCCAGTAGTCAGATCAAAAACTCAGTCCAATTTTAAGATTACCCGAACATAGCATTTGGCCATCAGTTTCTCAGTTATAATTATTATAGTACCTTAGTTTACGAATATTTCCAAATCATGATTACATACCTGGTCTTGCATTCTAAGGTAATACAGTTTTCCCTCACTCATGCTCAGTTACCTTATATTACCTAGTCAGTCATACTTCCTATGTATAATACCTTATAGTCTCAGTCCAGTTATCCAGACTAAGTACAGTTCAGTCTTACACACCTAGTATTCAGATATAAGTTATTCAGTTAATTAGATAAAGTTAGTATATATTTATGCATTCATGCTCAACACCTACATAAATCTTTTTAGTAGTCTCAGTAGTAGTGTGTAAGGTCTAATAACTTTGTCTTAGGTTTAGATCTCGGATATCCCACCGCGATTTAGTTCGTAGGTGCCTTATGCATCACCCTAGTTTTCCTTAGTATCTCAGTCAAGTCATTATTCTTCTAGGGACCTAGTATCCCTAGGGGAGATACACAACAATTCCTTGAACTCTCATTACATAAAATATGCCATTATCTCTTCTCATAATAAATCCAGTTTGGAGTAAGGGGGTACTTATAAGTTGACCCTCAAACTCCGACCTCAGCCGTAAGTTGTGTATTCAAGGTACTCAATTCAAATCACGACTCCAGCTTATGTTTCACATTCCAGACTCAGGTATGTTCAGGAGTTTTCGATTATGCATATCTAGTAATTAATTTTAAGCTCATTAGCATTTTAAATTTAAGGAAACAGTCTCCCTTGAACTTATCCAGTTTCATGCTCAAATTTCCATGATAAAATTGGTATCAATTACCATTGTATATTCAGTCATGCATTCATGAAATAGTTAACCATGCATCAGATATGCATGTTCAACATGATACATTCAGTTTATCGGTCATGTCACTCATGGAATCATGTTCCAGTTTTTCATGTTCAGTAAGTACATTAGTTTATCTTTTCTTCCCTCTCAATTAGTCTCATTCGAGGATGAATAATATAAAGAGGGAGATATTGTAAGACCCCATAAAACCGTAAAGCTTAATTTAGTCCTTTAAGCTTGTCAAGGGGTCCTAGGCTTAGAAAATTCTAGCTAGGTTCCCAGACTTAGCCTATTCTTGGCCTTCAAAAGTTGAAAATCTCATTTAGCCACCTTAACATCCTTTAATAGTTCGTATTTTTATTAGTTCAAGATCAGGCAGGTCAATAGGTGTTCCCGGACATGTTTTGGATTTTTTAAAACATATTTAGATCATGTTTGGAGTCCCAAAATAGTGGACCAAAGTAATTATGGTGCGCTGCATTGCCAATTGCGTTGGTCAATATTTGTGCAGGCTGCCAGAGCCAAAACTTTTGAGGGTTGACGTGATCATGGCGCGACGCATTGAGTATCGCATCACAACCATCAATGAGCCACATCGCTTGTAGAATCTGCACCCAGTTTTTAGTCATTAAATGTTCGTATTTTTAAGGGCAAAAGGTTCAACTTCACAACCTTAGATAAACCCAATAACATGTGATTTAGTCATATTTCACCCAAAATATAGAGTTTCTCTCAAGAACAAGTTAGGGTTTTCAATTAAGGATTCAAATTCAATACTCAAATTCAAGAATGTCTCCGTCAATCTTTGTAAAATCAGGAACTAAGGTATGTATAGTGTTGATTTATGGATTTATTTCTTCCATGAAGTCTAAGAACCCTCTTTCAAATTATAAAACATGATATTTATATTGCGGGTTGTTTGTAACCAAGTTTATCTTGTTGTATGATTTCTAAGTTGGATTTTTTATTATTTTTACGAAACTACGTTAGCATACAAGATGAAATCCATGAATTGAGTTATTTATGATATGTAATTTGACGATTTCACCTATGCCCTAAGTTGTGCGTGTATGGTGCTTGATAAAATGGCTAGGAGGATAGAAATTGGGTATTATAGCTCAATTGTGACTCAAATAATAAATGCATGCTTTACCCTTACGACTAAGACAGACTACCATGATATTGTGTTCATTATGAGTATTTGATGGAAGGTTCATGAGATTTGGTTGATAAAAGTATGACATGTCTATATGCAATTCCATCTATGTATAGCATTATGACAACCAAGTGTTTCATGAAATCCCTAACTTATTGTATTATGAATTTTTTATATTGGTTATGTGTTCACGAAGTATCAAGTCTTGTTAGTTTCATGCTATCGAGTCTTGGGGGGTACTTATACCCAACAATTTAGCTGTGTGCCTAGAGCTAGTGTTAGTTTTCACGATAATCCTATTCAAGCCATGATCAATAGAATTTAGTTAGTTACATGACCTAAGCAAACTCAATAATCTCAGTCAGTTATCCGATTTTACTAGTATTCTATTAGCTAATAAAATTTAGTAAACTCTATTCAAATCAGCTAAAAGATACTATCAGTAACAGTTTAGTTTAGTTTAAATCAACTCAGTGTCTCTTCATTTGGGAGTAGGTTTTAGCATCGAGTGAACCCAAGGATGGGGACTCACCTGTTAGCCTGTAGAGGGTGTGATCCTTAGAAGTAACCCTTGCATTTCAGAACTACGTAGCCATTATAGGTTGATATATACCGTACGATTTTAGGGATTAGACACCTCATTTGAGTTTTTCCTACAAGAACGGGTTGACGGAAGAGCTTCTTGTCATGCGTCAGTGTTATCACGATCATATATTGGTATGTATTCATGCATGTATTCTCAAATTCATGTTATTCAGTCAGTTAGTATTGTTCATGTATATGAACCATTGTACTCAGCCTACCTCACTTGCATACCAGTACATTCAATCGTACGGACACATTTGCACTATGGTCTTTTATACCATAGGTTTAGAAGCACGTGCTCCAAAGTATCATTTGTATTTTAGTTTCAGCAGTCAGAGTCAGGAGTGATTCCTTATCATTTGAGGATATTATTATTTGATTATTTCATTCTTTCTATACTTATTTTATTTTAGAAGATGAGGTTAGTTGAGGGATTGTCCCATCAACTCTTTATTCAAATAGTTCAGTTTTAGAGGCTTTTAGACTACAACATGTTCAGACAGTTAGTTCAGTTGTTTTGGTATTGTTATACCATATTTTTAGTTATGTATCAGTATTAAACCTTATGACCTTTCAGTTCATATTTTTGCATTTATGATATTACCATTATTATTCAGGGCTCAGTTATAGATATCAGTCATGGGTTAGCTTGTGATCCTTTGGGATTATGAGTATCGTGTAGCATTCCAGGTACCAAATTTGGGGCATTATAAAGAGTGAGGAAATCCACGTGGAGCATTTGCAAATTATATTTCAGAGATTGAGAGATAAGAAATTGTATGCTAAGTTCTCCAAGTATATGTTTGGTTGGATTCTCTCTTTCATAAGTCATGTTGAGACCAAGGATGGTATTATGGTTAATCTACCAAAATTATAGTTGTTCGTGATTGGGATAAGCTTAGTTTTCCTACAGAGGTTCAATGTTTTAGTGATTTTCATCTATTATGTCTTCTTTGAATAAATTAACTTATAAGAAGATTAATTTTTAGTGGATCGATGTTTGTGAGGTGAGAATTCAAAAGCTTAAGGATCTATCGACCTCCACTCCTATCTTGACTCTGCCCAAGCAGCGCGTTGGCTTTACCATCTTCTATGATATTTTGGATATTTGTTTATGTATCGTGTTGATACAGGATGGTAAGGTTATTACTTATGCTTCTCGTCAATAGAAGTATCATGAGAATGACTACCCTACCCATGATTTGGAGTTGTGTGCAATGGTATTTGCTGTAAATTTAGAGAGACACTATTTTTATGGAGTCCATTATGAGATCTTATCAGATCACCATAGCCTTAAGTATTTCTTTACCCAACAAGATCTTAATATGAGTCAGGTTCATTGTCTACTATTCTCTAATATTCTGGCAAAGCTAACATGGTTGCAGATGCCTTGAGATAGAAGTCATCTAGTATGAGTAGCTTGGCATATCTTTTGATGTAGGAGAGGCCTTTGTCCTTAGAGGTTTAATCATTCGGTAATCAGATAGTTATAGTTGCTATTTTTATACTTGGGTATGTTTTGACATTTGTGGATACTAGATCTTGTTTGATGGAGAAGATTCAGGTTCACTAATTTGATGATGATGAGTTGAGAGAGATTCGAGATAAGGTGTTGAGTGGCAAAGATAAGGAGGCCTCACTTGATTTTGATTGTTTTTTGAGGATTGGAGGCTAAGTTTATGTGTTGAGAGTGGGTGATTGGGTGAGATTGAAATTAAAGGAGGCCCATTGTTCTAGGTACTCCATCCATCTGGGAGTGACCAAGTTGTATCGTGACCTAAGACAACATTATTAGTGTGGTAGTATAAGAAAGGATGTAGCAAATTTTGTAGCTTATTTACTATGTTGCTAGCAGGTTAAGTCCAGGCATTTGAGATCCAGTTGTTTGCTTCATAGATTACCCATTATAGAGTTGAAGCAGAAATGGATCACTATGGATTTCTTGATTGGGTTTCCTTGTACTTCTAGTGGTTCAAAAATTATGTGGGTCATTGTAGATTATTTGACCAAATCTACTCATTTCATTCCTATTCAAGTTTCCTTCAATGCTAAGAGGTTGGCCTGTACTTATGTTTGTGAAATAGTTTGTCTCCATGGTATACCAATGTTTATTATCTCAAATAGAGGTTCAATTTTCACTTTTCATTTTTGGAAGGCATTTTTGTAAGAGTTGCATACTTGAGTTTATCTTAACATAACTTTTCATACACAGACCGATGGTAATTCAGAGTTGACTATTCAGTTGTCTAGGAAATGCTCTATGCTTGTGTTAATGGTCTTTGTAGGTTAGTGGGAGCAATATCTATCTTTTATGGAGTTTGCATTTAATAATAGCTACTATTCTAGTATTAAGGTGAAACTTTTTGAGGCTTTTTACGGTACATATTATCTCTCTACAGTTGGTTGGTTTGAGGTTTCTAAGATCCAACCTTAAGGTACGAACTTGCTTTGTGATTCTTTCGATAGAGTTTAGATCATTCAGGATAGACTTCGAGTGCTTTAGTATAGAAAAAAGTGCTATGCAGATTATGGACTTTGTGGCTTGAGATTTAGTGTTGGTGATTGATTCATCCTTCATGTTTTTCCCATGAAAAATATGATTAGGTTTGAAAAGAGGAGAAAGCTTAACTACATGTATATCCGTCCATTTGAGATTCTTTGGACTATTGGGAAGTAGCTTATGAGTTAGCATTTCCCAATGATTTATGACATGTTCATCAAGTTTTCTATGTATGCATGCTAGTGTTATAATCTGGATGAGTCTCATGTTATTTGTTGGAACATTATGCAGTTAAATGAGAGGTTGTCCTTGTTGAGAAGCTAGTCTTTATTTTAGCTTGGGATGTTAGGCGGTTGGGTTCTTGAGATATTTTGGTGATTAAGATATAGTTGAAAAAACATCCTATAGATGAGGATTCTTGGGAGGTCGGGTCCAACATGCTTAGTTGTTATTTCCAGCATCTCATTGATTCAAGTGTTTTCCTTGCTGTTTGTTCAGGGATGAAATAGATTCTTAATGGTGGATATTATATTAACTTAATTCTGTGAACTTTTCCTTTTTTATATGTTTTGACTATTTTATTGCTCCTCTTGGTTTTTATATGTTGTTTCTTGGATATGAAGTTGGTTGCATAGTTCTCGATGCAATACAAAATGATTTGTGTGAGATTGTGGTTTTAGGGGTTAAAAAGGGCTCATAACTTCGATCAACATTTATTGTTTTGTGCAACGAATAGAAAAATGGACCGGGCCAATAGATTTAAAACATTGATTTTAGATTGGTAGTGTGGTGGGTTTGATTTTATGGCTTTTGGATATTATTTCAACCCTCGGTTTGAAAAATAACAAAATAGGGTCTTGGGGGTTAATTTTTAAAAAACAACCTTTTTTTAAAATTGGATATTGCCTTTGAGTCTGGAATATCAAATTTGATAGTGTATTACATCTTATTTACGTTCACGGGATTTTGAATGAATACCATGGGGTCAGTGGAGACTTTGAAAAGTTATAATCCAAGATGGTATACCAATCAGATGGTGCAACCGCTAACGTGACAATTGGGTCACTTTAGCGGAGGTTGCTTAAACGGCCAACCAATCGCTTAAGTGACCAGACTAACCAACTGGGATCGTTAAAGAAGTGTATAATATCCACTTAAGCGAAGGTTGTTTAAGTGGACCTTGTACACTTAAGCGGAGTTACATCGTAGCGAGTACCGCTTTAGAGGCACTTTGCCACTTTAGTAGTGATCACTTAAGTGGTCAAGTGGCTGCGGAAACGGTCATGTTTGTTATAGTTGAAAAACTCCCTTTCTCATTTTTCCCCATTTTTGAGGTTTTGAGCTTTGGGTAAAAGATTTGTTTGGGAGAGTTCTTCTATTTTGAGCTTGGGTATGCTCCAAATCACAATTGCAATCATTTTACTTTGATTCATGTCATCTAAAACTTGTTAAATTGTGATTTAAAATTGAATTTTGGGGATTTTGGCCAAAAGGCCTAAAATTGATTTTATTTAAATCAAACTCCGTTTTAAACCTATTTTTCCTTTGATTTTATCTTATGATTTCTTTAATCATGGTTTATGTTTTTATAAATAAAAATTTTGATTTTACCCCTCTTTTGTTGAAAATTGGTTTTGAGGGTCCCTTTTGATCCCAACTAGGAAATAATCAATACGGGTATTGTTGGCTTTATTTTAACATGGATTTTATCTTTATATGTTTTAGTTGGTTTCGAGGCCATTCGAGAAGGGAAGACTCCAGGTTGATAGGGTTTTGTATTAAATTTTATCATTGTAAGGTAGGTTATCTCTTAATTTTTCAGACATTGCTTGGTAGTTAATATTTATATAAAAGCATGGTATGGGTGATAATCATTGAAGTCATATTATAACTGATGTGTGGACGTTTGGGGGATTATGTTCTTGTTATTAGTGATCTAAGATTATAATTGCTATATGTGACCTGTGTAGGTGTCTGTGATTTTGTTGGCCTCGTGTATGCATTTGGTCATTTTTTTCATGGTTGAGAATTCCTAAGTTGTAGTTAATGTGATAATAATGGTGTTTCACTTGCATATTTCTCCCTAATGGAACTCAACTTATATTGAATCATGGATGTTGACATATTGATTGGTTCTTAAGCTCACGTGCGTGTATATTGAATCAATTTGAGATCTTTATGTTGGTTTGATTGTGAGTAGTACATTCTCATATCATACATACATTCATGAGACATTGGTACCATTGGGGAAACACTGATTTTCTACACAAGTGAGACACTTTTACAAAATCCTCTGTTGTAGACCATAAGTCAGAGAGATGATATAGATATTGTGATTCTGTATTGAGTATTGTGATTGTATATGGGTTGTGAATCCCCATGGGTCTTACCTAGAAGAACTGAGGCTTGGTAGGAGTATACGGTGGTTATGTGGTAACCTCAATCACATCAGATCATCATCATTATTCCTTATTGTATTTCATCTATTTATGCATCTTTGGTTTTGTATTACATCCATTTATGAATCTATGTGTTCATAGTCGACCTCCGACCTCATCCTATCTAGATCATGTCTTATTTTTGATACTAAGACAAACTTGTAGTTTCTTTAGATGTTTGAGTTGTATTTTAGATTTTTGAGTTGTATTTAAATTATTCTTACACAGTCACACTAGGTTTGGAGATAGTTTATGGTACTGTTGATATTTAGACTTCTGCTATTATTTTGCATGTATGGTTCAACTTTTCTCTAGGAGTCTCACCATGGAATTTGTGTTGGTTTCTTGTTTCCTATTAGTTTTTTAGATTGACTTACTTGTCGAGGCTTAGCCATGATACGTTCCATCATGACCTTAGTTTTGGGGCTATGACAAATCTCTATACCGACAGATGGATTATATCAATTAACTCTTTATTTCACCAATATATATTATTATCATCCAATCTACCAGCCATATTGACCCATCTCTTGATCTCACCTTTCAATAAATCAGAATGATAGTTAGTATACATATCTCAAAATAGTTATATCTATATTGAGAATATAAGTACATTTAGTAGTTTAGAGAATATATCTTTGCTAGTTAGTCTAAAACGTCTATCTCTGCTCGGTCCTGTTCAATACATACAAAATTCATTAACACAAGAAGTTGGAATTACACCATTTCCATAATCAAGATGAAACTTAATCTTGTGCTACAATCTTATGGCTTGTCCAATTTCCATCCTTGATTGTGAACAAAAATATTTATACTTATACGAATCGATGATTTAATCCTCTATGTATACTCTATACACTAGATCATCTATTATACAAGCAAACAAACACATAAACAAATATATGATCTATTAAATTTCTTATTAAAATTTATTTAACAATTGTTCTATAATAAATACAATCTCTAAGAACAGGTCAATAATATATATACAATGATTAGTTGTATATATCCCACCAGTCTCCAGTTAGACTTTAACCATCATAATTGTGATAGTATACTATATCTAAATATATAGTTCATAGTATATATCTCAACAATCATCCACTTAGACTTTTAACCCTCACAATTGTTAAAATATACTATATTTAAATGCATAGTTAATAGTATATACCTTTACAATATTCAATTATGATTTTCCACCTATGACAGTGGATATCATACTATGTCTTACCACTTGATTAATAATATACACACTCACAATCCTCCACTTAGACTCTTAATTATGTATCAACAACTTTCACAGATAATTATTTTATGTAACATATCAAAAGGATCTCATCAAGTTGTTTCTTATGCAACTTCCTTTAGTAGTTCCTCATTATTACCGACCGATTTGATACTAGATCTTGAAGTACCCTATCATGAAATACTCTATTAATGTGAGTTCTATAATGAAATCTCTTAAGAATTATTTTCATCTATCGCGACACCTTTGAATAAGTTGACTCACAAGATGATTTTTTTTGTGATCTTATGTTTGTGAGGTGATCTTTCAATAGCTCAAGAATCTATTGACCTTGTCTCTTATCTTGACTCTGCTTAAGGAGTGCGTAGGCTTTACAATCTTATATGATGTTTATGGTGTTAGGTTAGGTTCCGTGTTGATGAAGGAGGGTAAGGTTATTGCGTATGCTTTTTGTCAGTTGAAGCATCATAAGAAGAGCGACCCTACCCATTATTTGGAGTTGTGCATGGTGGTATTTGCTTTGAAGCTGGAAACAATATTTTTATGAAGACCATTGTGAGATCTTTTCAGAATGTATTTTTTCTTCTTGCTTCGCCTTCGCACCATAGCCTTTATTATTTCTTCACCTAGAGAGATCTTACTATGAGGTAACTTTGTGGGCTTGAGTTACATCAGGATCATAACCTTACTACTCTCTAATATTTAGGCAAGGCTAACATGGTTGCAGATGTCTTGAGTCGAAAGTCAACTAATATAGGTAGATTGACACATATTTTTACCTAGGAGAATACTTTGTCCTTATAGGTTTAGTCAATTGGTACCTAGATGGTTAGACTTGATATTTTGACACTTGGGTGTGTTTTGACATTTGTGGAGGCTAGATCTCTCCTTTGATAGAGTAAATTCAGGTTCACCAGTTTGGTGATGTTGGGTTGAGAATAATTTAGGATAAGGTGTTGAGTGGAAAAGCTAAGGAGGCCTTACTTGATTCCCATGGTTTTTGAGGATTAGAGGCCAAGTTTGTGCACCAAAAGTGGATGATTGCATTAGATTGATATTAGAGAAGTCCCTTTGTTCGAGGTACTAAATTCGTCCGGAAGAGACCAAGTTGTATCAAGATTTGAGACAACACTACTGGTAGATTATTTTAAGGAAGTATCTCATTTCCTATGTTGATAGGAGGTTAAGGTTGAGCATTTAAGACCTAGTTATTTGCTTCAAAGGTTACCGATTCTCGAGAAGAAATGGGAATGGATCACTATGGATTTTGTGACTGGATTTCCTCATGCTTCCCATGGTTTTGACATTGTATGGTTCATTGCAGACCGATTGACCAAATCTTTTTATTTCATTCCTGTTCAGGTTTCCTTCAATGTTGAGAGGTTGACCCGTACCTATGTTGGTGAGATAGTTCATCTCCATGTTATATTAGTGTCTATTATCTAAAATAGAAGTTCAATTTTAACTTTTCATTTTTGGAAGGAATTTTTGTAGGAGTTGGGTACCTGAGTTGTTCTTAGCACAACTTTTAACCCCCATTTCAATGGTCAGTTAGAGTGGACTATTCATGTTTTGAAGTATAGGTTATACTCTTGTGTTATGGTCTTTGAAGGTCAGTTAGAACAATATCTAGCTTTGGCGGAGTTTACATATAATAATATTTAATATTCAAGTATTGAGATGGCACTTTTTGAGGCTTTGTATGGTAGGATTTCACTCCCCGTTGGTTGGTTTGAGGCATCTGAGTACCTTGAGGTATGGACTTGTTTCGCGAGTCTTTGGATAGTAGTTCAGATTATTCAGGATAGACTTTGAGCGGTTCAGAGTAGGCAGAAGTCCTATGCACATTGTAGACTTCATGCTTTGAGATTTAGTATTGGTGATCGTGTTTTCCTTCCCATTTTACCCATGAAGAATGTAATGAGGTTTGGGAAGAGGTCAAGCTTAGTCCCAGGCATAGCGTGTCTTTTGAGATTCTTTGAACTATTGAGATATAACCTATGAGTTTGAATTGACCTATAATTTATGACATGTTCAACAAGTTTTCCATGTATCTATGCTACGGTTTTATATTTTGGGTGAATCTCATGGTATTTGTTGGGATGTAGGTTGTCCTTTGTAGAGAATATAGTCTACATTTTAGCACGGGATGTTATGCATTTGCATTCTATAGATATTTTGGTGGTTAAGATCAAGTGGAAGCACTGTCCTATAGATGAGGCTACTTGGGAAGTTGGTTCCAACATGAATATTAGTTATTCCCAGCTTCTTGCTGATTTAGTTTTTTCCCTTGCATTTAGTTGAAGGACAAAATTGATTCTTAATGGTTGATACCGTAATGACTTGATTCTATGAACTTTTTCCTCTTAATATGATTTGATTATTTTATCCCTCCCCATGGTTTCTATGTGTTCTTTCTGGGAAATGGGGATGGTTGTGCAGTTCTCGATGCAATCCAAAAGGATTTGTGTGAGATTGTGCTTTTAGGGGTTAAAAAGGGGTCATAGTTAACTTCAATCAATATTTATCGTTCTCTGCGTCAAATGGCAAAATGGAGTGCACCAATAGATTTAGAAAATCAATTTTGGATTGATGACATGGTCGGTGTGATTTTATGGCCTTTGGATCTTATTTCAGCCCTCGATTTGAAAAATAATGAAACTGTGTCTCGAGGGTAAATTTAGTAAAACATCTTTTCTGAAATTGGATGTTGCCTTTGAGTCTGAACTGTCATATTTGACAGTTTAGCATAATTCATTTCTATTCATGGATTCCAAATGAATCTCGAGGGTTTGGTGGAGTCTTTGAAATGTTCGAAGTCCCAGTTGGTCCACTACTCAGCTGGTGATAACCGCTAAAGCGATACTTAGTGACTTTAGTATAGGCCACATAAACGGCCAGCCAGTAACTTAAGCGACCAGACTCACCATCTGGGGATGTTAAAGAGGATCTTGATCCACTTAACCGGAGGCTGATTAAGTGGCCCCTTGTCCACTTAAGCGGAGTTGCAGACCTCGTGGGTACTGCTTAATAGACTTTTGACCACTTTGGTGGTGACCACTTAAGCGATCATGCCTATTATAGTACATAAATTACTTTTCTCATTTGGTTCCCATTTTGAGGTTTTGATCTTCGGGTAAAAGAGTTTTTTGGGGAAGTTCTTTCATTTTGATCTTAGGTGAGATCTAAATCACTATTTAAATGATTTTACTTCGATTCTTGTTATCTAAAACCCATTAAATTGTGATTTCAAAGGTGAAATTTGGGGATTTTGGCCAGAAGGCCTAAAATGGGGTTTTCTTCCTCTTAAACTCCGTTTTAAACCCGTTTTCATTTTGATTTTCACTCATGGTTTGCTTTAAATGTGGGTTACATATTTATAAACAAAAATTTTGGTTTTACCTTTCTTTTTTGAAAACCCATTTTGGGGGGTCCGTTTTGACTCTAACTTGGAAATAAGAAATATGGGTGTCGTTGGCTTCATTTTAAAGTTGATTTTATATTTGCATGTTTCAATAAGTTTCGATGCGGTTCGAGAATGGAAGGCTCCGGGTTGATAGTATTTTTTTTATCAAAATTTCATCATTTTAAGGTAGGTTATGACACGACCTGAACCAGGGCCTGACCGAGTCAGGTCTCTCAAGTCTAACTAGGACCAGAGACCACCCCCAATAGCCAAACCATTGACCACCCTTTACCCCAGGTCATATGAATTCCAAACATATAACAACATGAAATTATTTTAATTTGAAGATATTATAACAAGTCCATCATCCAAACCGAAATCCATAACCAATTAACTATCCAGTACAAATTCCAATACCGATACCAATACCAATGCTCATAGTAATATCGACACTGCCATTGCCAATAATAGTCCAACCAATTCTCTAATAAAAATGAAAGAATGTCCAGTCGAGACATGTTCCCGACCATTGCCAAAAAAAATTCAAAAGCAATAATATGGACATAAAGAAATCAATAGCATGAAATGGTGTCTTCCGCAGTATGGAAGATCACCGCTTCAGTCTGACTCAAAAGCTGTCCCAGAATCACCAAGTCGCTGAGCAGGAGTAGCGGTAGTATGTCCGGGTCCTGCATCGCATGGGGATATAGATCCCAAACATGGTTAGAGGGGTGAACACTTGCATGTAACTCAAGGATAAAGATGAAGTAATACCACTAATCCAAAACCAAATTAAACCAATACAAATAACCATATGCAAATATATGTATATATATATACACACACACACACCATGATTGGATATGGAGCAAGGGTTTAGCTTGCATTTTAAAACCTTAACCTGGATGGTGTAGCTCTACCATCATAATTCCACCCATGGGCTATATGAGTCCACTATTACCCCTGAACGGGCCCTAATGTGTGTAGCCACATGAACCGGAGGTATCATAGATGGCCAGGAATTCCCTTGTACCTTTCACCCTCTATGATACATATATACGTGTATGGACTTGGGGTATTCCCTTGTACCGCATAGGCTCAAGGTCATTAGGACCACCCCTCATGTGGGCAAACATGAGTTTCCAGTGTCCTTCCTTTGGACACATATCTGTACGTCTAGCTACAAAAATCGTCGTTGTTGCCCAATTAGAACATTTAATGCAAAACCAACCACCAGTACCAGGAGTCAATTACTAAAGTATTATTAAGTCGTATCGTTATACCTACTATAGCTTGCAAGAAATGTAATTAAGCTATAACTTAAGGGATTCCCGTGTACCTCCCAAACTCTATTATTAAAATCACTTGGGGGATTTCCATGTACCCCACAAGGTTTTCAAAACCAACATTAACCATTTTTCCATTTATGCAACACATTAATTCCAGCAATAAATCAAACAAAACATCTTGGGGATTCCATTGCATGACTAATTCAAATTCCCACCTTTCTCATAACTAGAAACCAATTTTACAATACAGGGTTAAGGCCATAACCACTTCAAAAGTTACAAGCTTAGAAAAAAAAATAGCCATTCTCATGTTAAACCACCATACTCATGCACCCTCTTGTTCAAAACCATAATTAAAATATATGAGACTATAATTAAACCATGGGAAAAAATTATTCAATAAGAAGCATTCAAAACCCATAACTTTTATTTCAAGACCATAATAATATCATCAAAGCTATACATTAAAACATGTTCTTTTAATAAATTAATAGTAAGGAAAGTGTAACATGCCTGAAACACCAAGAATTTGGAAAAGATGGTACCCTTAGAACCCAAGATGATCACTTTCTTTAAATCCCTAGACTTAGGTTGAATAGAGGGTTTGAGAGAGAATTTTGGGAGTGTTTTATTAGGAATGATGGGATAATGAAGTCCCAATGAAGGTTTTAAGTCATGGGGTCCAAGGGGTTAAAGTGAAAAATGTCCAAAATGCCCTTAACTTAAAATTTAGAAAAAGTGTTGACCTTGGATATGAGTCAACCATTGATTCGTAACCACTCCTTATGACTCGTGAGCTCGAGTCGTCACATAGACAGTAACTAATACCCCATACACTGTCAGTTTTACGACCCAACCACTTAATTCGTAACCATACCCTACAACTCTTAAGGTCCAGTCGTAGGCAATACATAATTCAAAGGGTTAATACACTGCTACAATATCACCTCATGAGTTGTAACATAGCCCCATGGATCTTAGTGAGCTAATCGTACTCAAAGCAGAGTCAAGCCAAAAACTTACTAATTTGATTATAGCTCATCCTAACGACCTATACCCAGCCCTTACCACTCGTATCCCAAGTCATAACCAAGGCTGAAACCCAAATACCATCCACTGGACACCTTAGGAATAGGTCCACTTGACCCATCAAGACACCATATAACTTATATGGTCAATTCATAATCAAGGCAGTGAGCTTCGGGCTCAAGAAAATTACAAAGACTAAAATTTAGGTTGTTTCAATTCTCCCTTACTTGGATCATTCGTCCTCGAATGATGGGATAAGGAATTGACTAACATGATTAAACCCCAAACATCTCTATTCTTACATTTAATATGGAATACAATATATTAAGGAATTTACAATATTACTTTAACAAAGATAGAAAACAAGGATGTTAATAAAAACAAATACCTCAAGCACAATTTTCTTGAATAGGGAATATGTATGGTTATTCATGTGCTCTTCGGCTTCCCAAGTATCCCCTTCAACCTTGTGGTTCATCCATAGAATCTTTAACGAAGCTACATTCTTAGTTTGCAATCAATAAACTTGTCAATTCAAGATTTCAACCGGGATTTCCTTACAAGATAAGGAATCTAACATACTAGTATCCATGATAAAGACAATTAGAAGTGGATCACCCATACACTTCCTCAACATAGATATGTGGAACACTGGGTGAACAGAGTTATAACTAGGAGGAAACTCCAATTCATATGCAACATTACCAAACCTCTTCAAGACCAGAATGGACTGATATACCAGGGAATGAGCTTCACCTTCTTCCATACCGTATTACCTCCTTTATGGGAGATACCTTCAAGATCACCCTATCCCCAACCTCAAACTCTAAGTTCTTAAGCCTCACATAAGCGTAGTACTTTTTGTGACTTTGGGCAGATTTGAGTCTATCTCAAATCACCTTCACCTTCTCTATGGATTGATGAACCAAATCCGAGACAAACGTCTCTGTCGCATCGACCTCAAACCACCCAATAGGAGACGTACACCTCTTACCTTAAAAGTCCTTAAATAGAGCCATCCTAGTGATAGAGTGGTAGCTATTATTATATGTAGAATTTATATGAGGAAAATGTTCAACCCAACTATCACCAAAGTTAATCATGCAAGCCCAAAGAAAATCTTTCAATGTCTGAATAGTCCTTTTTGCTTGCCCATATGACTGCTATGGAAAGACATACTAAGACTTACGTTAGTCCCCAAACCTCTCCGGAATGACCACCAACAGTGTGATGAGAGTTGAGCACCATAATATGACATGATAGAAATAGGCGCCTCATGTAACTTTATAATTTCCTCAATAAACAGTTTGGCATATTCCTCCGCTGAGAAATTTGTCCTCATTGTTAAAAAGTGAGCAGACTTTGCCATCCTATCTATGATGACCCAAATCAAATAAAACTAATTTCGGATCCAAGAACGACTGGTATCAAAATCTATGCTAATAACTCCCCACTTTCACACGGGCAACCCAATTTCTTGATACAACCCCCCAGGCTGCAAATGCTCAACTTTCACCTCTTGACACACCATGTATTTTGCCACAAAATTGTCCACATCTCACTTCATATTGTTCCACCAATAGATTTACTTAATATAAAAATACATCTTTATCTTACCAAGATAAATAGTGTAAGGAGACTCATGAACCTCGACCAAGATCCATTCTCATGACCCATCTATGTCGGGAACACACAATCTCCCCTGGTACCGCTAGGTACCTTCACCATTAATCTCAAAGGCAATTATTTTTTGTACGCCTACATCCCCCTTGATTTGCATCAAGATAGGATCCAATACTTGCTTCTTTTTTACCTCAGCACTAAGAGATGACTTTGCCACCTTTTGAACTGAGACACAACCTTTTTTCGAGTCCAAGAGATAAACTCCAAGGTTAGACAGATGGTGAATGTCTTTTACCCATTATCGCTTATCCTCATCTACATGACTTAGACTCCCTTTGGATAACCTACTAATATCATCAACAACCACACTATCTTTACCTGGATGGTAGTGAAGACTCATGTCATAGTCCATGAATAGCTCAATCCACCTACTTTGCCTTAGATTTAGCCTTTTCTGAGTGAACACATATTACAAGCTCTTATGATAAAAAAGATATCCAAATGCACTCTATACAAATAGTGAGACTAGATTTTTAATGTGAACACCATGGCTAACAATTCTAAGTCATGAGTTGGATAATTCTTATCATGCACTTTTAACTGCCTAGAAGCATAAGCTACCACCTTGCAATGCTGTATCAAAATACAACAAAGCCCAACACAGGATGCATCATAATAAACCATAAATCCTTTAGTTCATTCAGAAAAAGTCATGACCGGAGCCGAAGTCTGCTTATTTTTTTGCTTCTCAAAACTACCCTCACAAGTATTAGACCATTAGAACTTTACCTTTTTCTTAGTCAACTTAGTCAATGGGGGAGCTATGGAAGAGAAACTTTCCATAAATCTCCTATAGTAATTGGCTAAATCCAAGAAGCTCTGAATGTCAGTTGGAGTCATGGGTCTAGTCCACTTCTTAACCATTACAACCTTTTACGGATCCACTTTGATCCCTTCACTAGATATGATATAACCCAGAAAAGTGGGAACGTTCAACAAGAATTCATATGTCAAAAATTTGGCATACAACTGCTGCTCTTTTAGGGTCAATAATAAAATGCAGAAGTGATCGGCCTGATCCACCTAACTTTTGAAGTACACCAAAATATCGTCTATGAATACAATAATTAATAAATCCAAAAACTGACAAAAGATCCTATTTATTAAGTCCATGAATGTCATCGGGGCATTAATCAACCCAAAAGATATAACCAGGAAATCAAAATGCCCATAACAGGTATGAAAGATAGTTTTTAAACTATCCACATCCTTAATTTTTAATTAATTGTAACCAAATCTTGGAGAAATACTTAGCCCCTAGAGATTATCAAAGAAATCATCTATCCTTACAAGAAGGAACTTATTCTTTATCATCACCTTATTCAATTGTCGGTATTCAATACACATACAAAGGGAACTATCCTTCTCAAGCATAAATAACACCGTTGCACCCTATGGGGGTATAGGATAGATGAAACCTATAATGCCATAAGAGTATACCCTGTGCATCACACAGTTCTAAGTCCCGAGGGACCATAACCTAACCCATGAGTTGATACCTACTGTGAGCACTAAGTAAGACTGATAACAAAAGGTCATACGCAGAATTTAACTGAGGAATGCCATAAGGTTTTAAGTAATAAATTTGGAAAAATTTGTAAGAAAAACTTATAATACAGATAAAACATCTAACAATTACAACTGAAATCTAAGAATTGACTAACTATTTGAAATATCCAAAAGCCTTTAAACTAACTGAATGAGAGTTGATGGGATAGGCCCCAACTAACTCCAACTAACTACTGAACTGAAAACATGAAAATAACTATAGTATATCCTCGAAATAAAAGTATTCACAACTTTTTCAACTTATAATCTTGGGAGTCTATGCGCAATCCAGGAACTGAGTATCTGAACCTATGATATGATACATCATAGCACAAGAAACGAGTATGCTATCAATCCTTTGAATGTACTAGTATGCTAAATGAGGTAGGGTGATATGCATGGTTTCATGTACAGGAGTAATAACTGACTGAGTGTATAACATAAAGTACTGAATAAAATGCATGAAATCTATAAATACTGGGAATGCATGACCAAGTATACTACATGTTCAAATATAATCTGTAAAAATGAAATACTAAAATCTGATAACTGAATTACTGATATCTGTATGCTATGGTCAAGCAACTGAAACTAAATTACTGAGCTAATTACTGGACTAAGACTATAGGAGCTATTGTCTAATCGACATACCCTAATTTAAAAAAATTGGGGTCCAACTGTAAGACCTCGCAAATTTTCATAGTCGTTAAAACTCTTTAAAGCATGTCAAGAGATGCTCCAACACTTGGTAAATTTTTGCTAAGTTCTAAGACTTGGTCTATTTTAGCCTTCGAAAGTTGGCATTCTTATTTTGTAAACTTTACGTCCATAAAGGCTTTATATTTAAGTTAATCCATGCTCAAGAATGTCAATAGGTGTTCCCAGATGAGTTTCAGATTTTTAGGACCTTTTTTAAACCAAGTTCTAGTGCCCAAAACAGTGGACCGATGGGATCTTGGCGCGCTGCATCGCCTATTGCATTGGCAAATATTTTTCCAGGACTGCCAGTCAAAAGTACCGAGGCTTAATGTAATCATGGTGCGATGCGTCGGATATCGGGTTGATGCTATTGACACACCGGTCGACCAGCGCGTCAATACCCAATTATCAGTCATTAAAATAGCCGTGACCTCAGGGTTATTTCAGTCTTTTTCCTACTCTTATATAACCTAATAACATGAGATTTAGCCATTGTTTACCCACATATACTAGTTTTCTCTCAATTTTCCTCAAGAACACGCTTAGGGTTTTCAATTGAAGATCCAAATTCAAGAAATTCCACCATCAATCTTTGTAGAATCAAGAACTAAGGTATGTTAGATATGGATTCATGGGTCCCTTCCACCCATGAAGTTCAAGAATCCTTTTCTAAATTCAAAGATTATATTTTCATGAGTCTTCATGATTTATGTGAATTAAAATTTATGTTTATGTTGTTGTTGGGGGTTGATTCACGTTTTAGATTAGGAGTTTCAATATTTGAACCTAGTATGTGATGAATTGAATAATGTTCATGACAAACTCTTCAAGTTGCAAGTTTATTGATATAGCCATGATACTTAGATGTGGTAATTGTTGTATAACCAAATCATGCTTCCCATATGTTTGATTAAATGCCTATATGAATGAAGTAGTGCCATTATAGCATGTAAACATATAGTCCCCATTTATGTACAAGATAATGCATGCTAAGTATTTGTTGAAAGGCTTTAGTAAATGAAATATGAGATATTTGTATACATTCCTATCCATGTATATATTTATGACTTTCAAGTTCTTGAAGAGATACCTCATTGATTGTATTGTGAATGATAGAATATTGTCATGTTTTTCAAGACTTGTCATGTGTTATTCTTGTTTATGCTATCGAGTCTAGGGGGTATTTAAAACCCAATAATTAAGATGCTACCTAGAGTTAGTGTCAGTTTCAAGATAATCTCAGTCGTACCAAAATCAGTAGAACTCAGCCAGTTACAGAACTTAGGGAAACTCAATAACTCAGTTTAGTTCAGTTAAGCCATACGATCAGTAACAGCTCAGTCAAGCCATGTATGAAGTAGGAAAGTTTAGTGTCATTTAGTTGGGTGTAGGATTCATCACCGAGTGAACCTAGGGATAGGGGTTCACCCTCTAGATATGACTGAGATCCCTAGAAGAAATCCCTAAGTTCCAAAACTGCGTAGCTAGCTTAGGCATGACATGTCACCCGTTAGATAAGACTGACATGCTCCAAGATCACTTGCTAGTACAGAACTAATCTCAGGGGTCACCCGCTTGATTAAGATTGATCCCATAGAAGTTGTCTTTACTCGTGTCATGGTACTGACACTCTTCCAGCTGGGGTTATAGGTTGGACCCTACTAGTTTTGATTCGAGGCATATCAGTTAGATGATTACCCCCTACAGTCTCAATTTTAGAATTAGTTTTAGTAAAAGAACTTAGCTCAATAGCTCAAATTCAGGACTGTTAGATACAGTCACTTATTAGCATTATTAGTGGATTCAGAGATCACCCATTAGATAGGACTGATCTCAGATACAGTTAATCAGTCTTAGTAATCTCAGATATAAATAATAGTAGATTCAGTTATTCAGTATCCCAGTATTAGTAAACTCAGATGTCAATAAATTAGCATTTGGGACTCAGTATTCAGGTCACTATGATTTCAGTTATAGTTTATGCAAGTATCCTCATTCAGAATACTCATATTATTTAGTCAGTATAGTTTATGCATATGAGCCCTTACATTCAGCCTTACCCCATCTAGCATACCAGTAAATTCTCAAATACTGATGCATATTTTTTTTATGCTATGTGTCTTTTACCGTAGGTTTAGAAGCATGGGATCTCGAGCACCCTTAGTAGTTTAGACTCATTCAACAGCAGTAGACTTAGAAGTGAGTCCTCATCATTTGAGGATGGTTATATTATTACATTACATTGCATTTGATTTAGTATTCTTTAGTAGATGGAGTTAGTTGGGGGATTGTCCCATCAACTCAACAGTTCAAATAGTTTAGAGGCTTTCAAACTAGTTGTTCAGACAATTCTTTTAGTTTTGATATTGTTAAACTTTATTCAGTTTTATTTCAGTATTGAACCTTATGGTAAGTTTCTACCAATTTTCTACATTTTTTAGTATATTATGCAGTGCTCAATTACAGGTATCAGTTAAAGGTTAGCTTATGGTCCTTCTGGATTAAGAGCACCATGTAGAATCCAGGGTACTAGACTCGGGATGTTACAAACTTGGTGTCAGAGCCTAAGGTTCAATAGTATCCTAGGAAGTCTAAAAGCTGCATCTAGTAGAGTCTTGTACATGGGTGTGTTGGATTCCATATTTATGTACTGGAGGCTATAAGATGTTTTAGGAATAGTTTTCCTTCTTTCAGTGTTCTTTTCATGCGAGTGAGCATGAGCTCGAGCTAATTATCATTCTAATCCACCTCTTTATTTTATTTACAGAGTATGCCTCCTCATAAAGCTAATGCCCATAGAAATGATAACCAACCACCTCAGCCCACAGATTATTTGAATTAGAATATGTCACATGCAGAGTTTCGGGCAACTTTTTAGGTGCTAGCCCAAGTTGTGACAACTAATTTTTAAGGTAACCTTCAGGATGCATCCCCACCTCAATAAGATGGGGGTCTAGTCGCAGCCAGAATCAGAGTCTTTATGAGAATGAACCCGCCAGAATTCTTTGGGTCTAATGCAGCTAAAGACCCATAACTTTGGCATCTTATAGGCTAAAGTATATTGCTTATGATGGGGTAGTGATGTGGAGGAAGAGTAGAGAGGAGGATGCAGCTCCCATGACTTGGAAAATATTTCAGAATGCGTTCTTAGATAAGTTTTTCACACAAGAGATGAGAGAATATAATATAGAAGAGTTTATGAACTCGAGGTAACGATCCATGATAGTGAAGGAGTATTGTCTCAAGTTCAACTAATTGGCTAAGTATGTCCCTGGTCAGATGGCTGACCCTAGAGCAATCATGAGTAAGTTTGTGATTGGTATATCTGGGGTAGTTGTTAAGGAGTGTAGGACTTCTATGCTCAATAGAGACATAGACCTTTCTAGATTGATGATGCACACTCAGTAGATTAAGGCAAAGAAAGCTAAGGAAAGAGAGAGAGTAATTTTAGTTATTCTCAGCCAGGGTTTTAGGGTGGCGATCATTCTCAGCATAGTCAGAAGTTTTCAGTCCCAGCTCCACCCTCAACTAGTGGACCCCCACCAAAATTTAGGAATGTTAGTCATGATGGGGCGTCAGTCTCCAAAGCCCAGGGTAGTATGAGAAGTGAGCGTACCTATCTACTTTGTGAAAAGTGTGGAAAGAATTACCTAGATGTATGTAGAGCGAACAATGAGGTATGTTTTGGATGTGGTAAGATATGCCACAAGCTACAAAAGTGTAGAGCATTGGCTTAGAGGGGTAAAGATTTACATTAGCAGGGTGTCACTACCAGTACCACTAGTGTTCAATGTCATAACAGATTTTATACACTCCAAACTCTTCATAATCTAGAAGGTTCCCCTAATATAGATTCAGGTACATTATAAGTCCTTTATCTTCATGATATGCATTATTAGATCCTTTGATATCATTTGTGCTTAAGTTTTCAGCATGAGTTAGTTAATAAAGCCAACAAGTCACTTTAGCAGTCCGGCAGTCAAATTTGTATAATTTGTTTTCCATCTTTCCATCTAGTCATGCTATAAGAAATCTCAGAAAGGTAACTATTCCAAGATAGAAAGTCCTAGTAGTTGTGATTTTAGTTCAATTCATGAGTTATGCATTAGTTTCAGACTCCCGAGGTTTAGTTATGATCCAGTTTGTGGGTGACTTATGCATCGCCTCAGTTTTCCCAATATCTCAGTAAAGTAAGCACTCTTAAGAGGGATATAGTGTCCAAAAGGGAGAGATACCCTATAATTCCCCAATGCTTTCATGTCCGTAAATCCATTCAGTTTCATGCTCAGATTCCCCATACAAACTTAGTATCAGGTATCATTACATATTCAGTCATGTTTTCATAAGAATCAACTTAGTCAGATATCCATGCATCAGATATGCATATTCAATATAAGATCTTAGTATATCAGTGGTTCCAATCAAATAGTCATGTTTCAGATGTTCATGTCCAGTAAGTAAGTTCATCCTGCTAGTATTTTTAGCTTTATCAATACAAATCAAGGATGAATGTTCCCAAGAGGGAGATATTGTAAGACCCCACAAATTTTTCTAGTCGTTAAAACTCTTTAAAGAATGTCAAAAGAAGATCCAACATATAGAAACTTTGGCTAAGTGCTAAGACTTAGTCTATTTTATCCTTCAAAAGTTGGCATTCTTATTTCGTGACCTTTACGTCCATAAAGGTTTTATATTTAAGTTAATCCATGCTCAAGAATGTCCATAGAGGTTCCCAGATAAGTTTTAGATTTTTCGAACCTTGTTTAGACCAAGTTCCAGTGCCTAAAATAGTGGACCAAAGTGATCTTGGTGGGATGTGTTGCCTATTGCATTGGCCAATATTTTTCCAGGACTGCCAGTCAAAAGAACTAAGGCTCAACGCGATCATTGCTTGACACGTTGGGCATCGCTTCGATGCCATCGACGCACCGCGTCAACCAACATGTCAGTACCCAGTTATCAGTCATTAAAATAGATGCAACTCCAAGGTTATTTTAGTCTTCTTCCCACTCTTATATAACCTAATAACACGAGATTCAACCATTGTTTACCCACATATACTAGTTTTCTCTCAATTTTCCTCAAGAACACGCTTAGGGTTTTCAATTGAAGATCCAAATTCAAGAAATTCCATCGTCAATCTTCGTAAAATCAAGAACTAAGGTATGTTAGATGTTGATTCATGGGCCCCTTCCTCCCATGAAGTTCAAGAGTCTTTTTCTAAATTCAAAGATTATATTTTTATGAGTCTTCATGATTTATGTGAATTGAAATTCATGTTCATGTTGTTGTTAGGGGTTGAATCACGTTTTAGATTATGAGTTTCAAGATTTGAACATATTATGTGATGAATTGCATAATGTTCATCACAAAATCTTCAAGTTGCAAGTTTATTGATATAGCCATGATACTTAGATGTGGTAATTGTTGTATAACTAAAGTATGCTTCCCATATGTTCGATTATATGCCTATATAAATGAAGTAGTGCTATTATAGCATGTAAACATGTAGTCCCCATTTATATACAAGATAATGCATGTTGTGTTTGTTGAAAGGCTTTAGTGAATGAACTATGAGACATTTGTATGCATTCCTATCCATACATAAGTTTATGACTTTCAAGTGCTTAAAGATATGCCTCGTTGATTGTATTGTGAATGATAGAATATTGTCATGTTATTCAAGACTTGCTATGTTTTATTCTTGTTTATGCTTTCAAGTCTTGGGGGTATTTTATACTTGACAATTTAGCTGCTACCTAGAGGTAGTGTCAGTTTTCAAGATAATCTCAGTCGTGCCACAATTTGTAGAACTCAGCCAGTTACAGAGTTTAGGAAAACTCAGTAACTCAATTTATTTCAGTTATGCCGTACAATCAGTAATAGCTCAGTCAAGCCTAGTATGAAGTAGGAAAGTCAGTGTCATTCAGTTGGTAGTAGGATTCAGCACCGAGCAAACGTAGGGATGGGGGCTCACCCGCTAGATAGGACTGAGATCCCTAGAAGAAATCCCTAAGTTCCAAAACTACGTAGCCAGCATAGGCATGAGATGTCACCCGTTAGATAGGACTGACATACTCCAGGATCACCCGCTAGTACAGGACTGATCTCAGGGGTCACCCACTAAATTAGGACTCACCCCATAGAAGTTGTCTTTACCCGTGGCACGGTACTGACACCCTTTCAGTTGGGGTTATAGGTTGGACCCTACTAGTTTAGATTTGGGGCATATTGGTTAGATAACTACCTCCCACAGTCTCTATTTTAGAATCAGTCTTAGTAAATGAACTCAACTCAGTAGCTCAGATTTAGGACTGTTAGATACAGTCACTCATTAGAATTATCAGTGGATTCAGAGATCGCCCTTTAGATAGGACTGATCTCAGATATTGTTAATTAGTTTCAGTAACCTCAGATACCAATATCAGTAGATTTAGTTAGTCAGTATCCCAGCATCAGTAAACTCAGATGTAAGTAAATCAATATTTGGGACTCAGTATTCAGTGTCACTACGATTTCTGTTATAGTTTTTGCCTTCATGCATGTATCCTCATTCAGCATATTCAGATTATTTAGTCAGTATAGTTCATGCATATAAGCCCTTGCATTTAGCCTTATCCCATCTAGCTTACCAATACATTCTCACGTACTAACTCATAATTTTCTCTTGCGCTATGGTATCTTATACCATAGGTTCAGAAGCACGGGATCTCAAGCAGCCTTAGCAGTTCATATCAATCAGCAGTAGTAGACTTAATAGTGAGTCCTCATCATTCGAAGATGGTTCTATTATTTTATTATATTGCATTATATTTAGTATTCTTCATTAGATGGAGCTAGATGGGGGATTGTCCCATCAACTCCACAGTTCAGATGGTTTTGAAGATTTCAGACTAGTTATCTAGACAGTTGTTTTAGTTTTGATATTGTTTAACTTTATTCAGTTTTATTTTAGTATTGAGCCTTATGGATAGTTTTCACCAATTTTCCACATTTTTTAGTATATTATGCAGTGCTCATTTACAAGTATCAGTTAAGGGTCAGCTTGTGGTCCTTTGAGATTATTAGCACCATGTATCATCCGAGGTACTAGACTCGGGGTGTTACACCAACCTGTGAACCCAGTTGGAATAGTTTTAGTACCATCTCATAGGTACTAACACTGGCTATGTGGATCCACTAAAGTGTTGTCCCAAAGGAATAAGGGTTACCTTCAATTGGCAGGTACCCGTATGAGATCAGCCCTGTACTGGTAGGTTAACATCTCACCTATGTTGGCTACATAGTTCTGGAATGAGGGGACTACTACTAAAGGTCACACCCTCAACTGGCAGGTGATCCCCCATCCCTGGGTTCGCTCGATGCTAAATCCTACTCTCAACTGAACTGACTCTTAGTACTGAACCATTTTAAGTTTAGTTTAACAGATTTTTATAACTGACTGAACTGATAATGCTCATAATATATTTTGAAACTATTCTGAAGATACTGAGACCATGTAAACAGCTATGGTTTCATATATTCATAAACCCCAGGACTTGATAGCAGTAATAGTGAAATAGTACTAAACTTTGGGGACATAATATGAAAGCATTTATTCAAAATGCACTCTTCTAGGTATTTCATCAAACACTTGTTATTCATAGTTTAAGCTAATCATGGAATTGTATAAAACTTAAAGTAATAGCATGATATCAACATCAATAATACTTAATCATGATTTAAATTTGTGAATAACTACATTAAAACACATAGGGTTTTATAAACAACAACAATTTCATGTAAGAAAGGTATAAAGTCAAGATTCATGGAGATTCATGGTTAAAATCACAATTTAAAATCAAGGTAACTTGTAAAGATCACAACTTCAAATTTAATTTTAGATACTTGAACTCCATGGGTAAAAAAGACCCATGAATAAACACTTGACATTACTGGGTTGATGAATTCGTGAGAATTGATGGTGAGTTCTTGAGAATTGATCTAGAATATTAAAGTCTAGGGTTTTGTTCTTGAAAGAGGGTTACATTAATTTAGAGAGAGATATGAAATAATGAGCAAATAATTCTCTATTGGGACTTAAATACCTTGTTTGGATTTAGGCTTATGGGAAAAGACTAAAAAGTCCCCAGAATTTAAATCATGAAAACTTGAAATCTCAATTTTGCTCGCCGGCGCAACGCGGTTCGATCGTGGTGCGCTTATGGAAAAACGACGATCCTAATATGGAACCTTGATGCGATGTGGCACCAATGCGGTGCCTCACTGGAAAAGGACGAGTTCTATTTTGCACTCCACCTCGCTGCTGTGTCTTCTTCATCAAGAATTTTGACGTGACACTGGCCAATCGCGGTGAACTACTGGAAAGTGACAATTGTGAAAATGATCCTTGGGGTGATGCGGTGCTTATCGTGATGGCACACTGGAAAATGACAAATGTGAATTTGTCCATCATCACGACATGTCCTTATCACATTGGGCTACTGCTTTGCACTAAAAGTGTCATAACTTCTAACCCGAGTATTGGATTTGGGCAAAATTAGTATCATTGTAAAGCTAATTCAATTTTCTAAAATTTAGAGGGTCTTGAGCTGAAAAATTCTGAGTATATTAAAAGATATGCTTTCTTAAGTTGACTAAATCAATATTCTTATCAAAATTTAAATCGGTAGGATTATTTTGATTCGTCTAAGAGATGGGATCTATTTTGGCCTTAATATACCTCCAACTAACTCATAGAACTACCAAATAGATATAATATAGTATGAATGAGCTTGAAACATGATGCTAATATTGGTTTGAATTTTTGAGGTATTACAATATCTCTCCCTTGGGAACATTCGTCCTCGAATGAGAATGGTTAGACTAAAAACACCGAGGAACTGTGATTACATGCTGAATATATATAATTAAAACATGATTACATAACTGAGTCTGAAACATGATACATGACTAGACTAGTTCTGTGAATGCATGACTGCCCTGAGAATGATATACAGCTGAAACTGAGCTTAGAAAAAAGGAATTCTAAGAAGATTGTTACCTTAGGATGAATCGGTGTTTTACGAGAAAAGATGATGGTGCTTGGTCCATATATCTGCTTCTTCTTCCCAAGTGGCTCCCTCAACGGACTGATTCCACCAAAGAACCTTGACTAGGGGAACTTTTTTGTTCCTTAGTCTGCAAATTTGTTGATCAAGGGTATCGACTGGAATTTCTTCGTAGGAAAGACTATTTTGAACATCTACGCTTTCAAAGGGAACAACTACAGCTGGGTCACCAGTACACTTTTTCAACACAAAGATATGGAATACTGGGTGTACTAATGCTAATTTTGTTGGTAACTCAAGCTCGTAAGCCACCTCCCTAAAAAGACTCAAAGTCCTATAATGGCCAACATATTGGGGACTAAGCTTCCCCTTCTTACCAAGCCTCTTCACTCCCTTAATGGGAGAGATCTTCAGATACATAAAATCACCACTCTCAAACTCAAGATCCTTCCACCTCATATCTATATATGATTTCTGTCGACTCTGGGCTGCTATAAGCCTCTTTGGATCAACTGAACTTTCTCTAAGGTATCAAACACCAAGTCAGGACCAACTAGAGAGGTTTTTCCTACCTCAAACCAACCAAACAGAGATCTACATCTCCTTCTATATAGATCCTCAAGATAAGCCATCTGAATACTGGAATGATAACTATTATTATATGTAAATTCAATCAAAGGCAAGTGATCATCCTAACTGCCCTTAAAGTCGATTACACATGCTCTCAACATATCCTCAAGGGTTTGAATGGTCCTTTATACTTGACCATCTATTTGAGGGTGGAAGGATGTACTAAGGTGAACTTGGGTACCAAGACCCTTTTAAAAATCTTTCAAAAAATGAGAGGTAAATTGAGTACCTCGATTTGAGATGATAGATAACAGAACACTGTGCAAGCTAACCAACTATTTGAGATAGAGCTTGGCATAGTCCTTGGCTAAATAAGATGTATGGACTAGCAAGAAATAGGCTAATTTTGTCATCCTATCTACAATGACCCAAATCGAATTATGCTGCTGACGAGTATGAGGCAAGCCTATCACAAAATCCTTGTTCACTTCCTTCCATTTCCAAGGTTGGTACTTAACTTCTGCATAGACCCACTTGGCTTCAATGCTCAATCTTAACCTGCTGACAAGTGGAGCACTTAGCCATAAAATATGTAATATCCCTCTTCATTCCACTCCACCAATAGATTTCCCATAGATCACGGTACATCTTCATGGCCACTGGATGAATAGAGTAACGCGCACTATGTGCTTCAGCATGAATTCCCTATCTCAACTCATCAATACATGTCACACATAATCTACCCTGGAAACTTAAAACCCCATCTCCCCATAGGAGAAAACCTCTACTTTCTAATCTCTGAATGACTCATTCAACTTTACTAGACTAGGATCACTATCTTGCTTTTCTTTTACTTTGGCAACCAAAGAAGATTCCTAATTATTTTGAACCCAAACACTACCTTTAGTTGAATCAACCAAATAAACAGCTAATCTGGAAAGCTGATGAACTTCTCTAACTAACTTCTTCATATCACCCTCAATATGCGTAACACTACCCATAGACAATCTACTTAGGGCATCTGTCACTATATTGGCCTTGCCCAGGTGATACAAAATAGTTATATCATAGTCTTTCAACAATTCTAACCATCTCCTCTAACACAGATTAAAATCCTTCTGTGAAAATACATACGGCAAGCTTTTGTGATCTGTGAACACATCAATATGAACCCCATACAAATAGTGCCTCCAAATCTTTAAGGCAAACACAAAAGCTTCAATCTAAAGATCATAGGTAGGGTAATTCTTTGCACCAAACCAACTTTGGAAGCATCACAGTACACAACAAACCTATCTAAACCATCTGGCAATGTCAAAACTGGGGCTTTAGGTTGAGTTTTCAACTCCTGAAAACTCTTCTCACAAGAATCAGACCACTGAAACATAACTTTTTTAATCACTTTGGACATGAGGGATGCAATCGATAAAAATCCTTCCACAAATTATCGGTAATAGCTAGCCAAACCCAAGAAACTTCTAATGTCTAATGAAGAGATGGGTCTAGCCCAGTTTCTCATCGCCTTGATATTTTGAAGATCGACTCTAATGCCATCACTGGAAACAATATGGCCAAGAAAAGCTACTGATATTAGCTAAAATTCACACTTACTAAATTTGGCAAACAACTGATGGGCTCTAAGAGTCTACAATACTATTCTGGGGTTATTTGCATGATCATTTTCATTACAGGAGTAGACAATGATATCATCAATAAAGACTATAACAAATATGTCCAGGTATTTCTTGAACACTCGGTTCATCAAGTCCATGAAGGCTGCTGGAGCATTGGTGAGACCAAAGAACATGACTAGAAACTCGAATTGACCATATCGAGTTCTGAAAGCTATTTTTGAAATGTCATATTCTTTGACTCTGAGATAATGATAGCCGAACCTGAGGTCTAGCTTAGAAAAATAACTGGCTCCCTGCAGTTTGTCGAATAATTCATCAATTCTAGAAAGTGGATACTTGTTTTTGATTGTGACTTTATTCAACTGACTGTAGTCGATACACCTTCTAAGAGAACTATCTTTATTACGCAGGAATAGGACTGGTGCTCCCCATGGGGAGATGTTGGACCTGATGAATCTCTTATCTAGGAGATCTTTCAACTATTCTTTCAACTCTTTGAGTTCGACTAGAGCTAATATATATGGCAAAATAGAGATAGGCTGAGTATCTAGAAAACTATCTATTCCTAAGTCAATTTCCCTTTTGGAAAGAACTCTGGGAAGATCTTCAGGGAACACATCTAGAAATTCCCTCACTACTAAAATTGACTCAAGGTTAGGAGTCTCAGAATTAGAGTCTTTGATTTAGATAAGATGATAAATACACCCCTTGGATATTATTTTCCTCGCCCGAAGGTATGAAACAAGCTGATCCCTAAGAATTGTAGTACTACTCCTACATTAAAGGACTGGTTTATTTGAAAACTAAAAATGAACTACTTTGTTTCTACAATCAACTAAAGCATAACATGAATGGAGCCAATCCATGCCAAGAATGATGTCAAAATCCATCATCTCTAACTCCACTAGATCAACTGAATTAACTTTCCGAGACACTGTAGGCAAGCAGTTCCTATAGACCTATAGGCCACTATTGTGACACCCACTAGGGTAGACACTAAAAAAAGCTCTGCTAAGATTTCGAGATTAACTTCGAAGTTGACGGCTATATAAGGGTTTACAATAGAAAGAGAAGCTCCAGGGTCTAATAAAGGATAAACATATAAATAAAAGACCTGTAACATACCATTAACCACATCAGGAGAATTTTCTTGATCCTTTCGGGACTGAAGGGCATACAATCTATTTGGACGCTGACCACTAGTAGAACTGGAAATGGCACTCAGCTGAGTTGGGCAGCCGACTAGAGTTGGGGGATGATTGGACTGACCCTTCTGACCACTCTTTGGACCATCCCTAATTTGGAGGCCTGGCTTTCCACACCTATAACATACATCACTACCAACTCTACAAAATCCCTGATGGTTTCAACTATATTTCTAATAAATAGGATTCATACGAACACTGTTAACACTGACTTAGGACTTAGATCCTGGAGCTCTATCCCTATTATCATTTTTGAATTTGGGTACTTGAGCACTAGCTGTAGATGGAGCTGGGACTAAATATTTTGGGTAGAACTGAGGATGATTTTCACCTTCTAACTGCGGCTGAGTAAAACTAAAACTACCTATTTTAGCCCTCTTCTTCTTTCTATCTTTCTCCTTAGTTTTCTATTTCTCAATCAGTTGAGTATGGACCATCAACCTAGACAAGTCCATCTTCTTTATCAGCTACTACATGAGGAGCATACTTAGCTAACTGAGTAAACTTGAGGGAATAATTCTTCACACTTATGTTGCCGTGCCTTAAATTAATAAACTCTAACACCATAGCTTCTCTCAAATCCAATAGAAAGAACCTATCTATGAAGGTAGTAGCAAACTCTTCCCACTCTATCGGCCCTACACGTGCGCCTCAATCTACCTTTCACTGCTTAAACCAAGTTTGGGTTACATCCTACAGCTAGTAAGTAACCATTTCAGCACTCTCACTAGAAGTCACCCCCATAATATTTGTTACCTTCTACACCATGTCTAAGAATTCCTATGGATCCTCTTCAGATTTTGATCCTAAAATAGAGTAGGGTTCATTCGGGTAAAGTCCATAATCCTAGCTGCGGCAGTATTAGCCACTTGGTTAGTCAGAACAACGGTTGGCTGAGAATTATTAGCCACTACAATGTGAGCTAGAGTAGTTAATGCATCTCTGAACTCTTCATGATAAACATACTCATTCAAGGGATCTTCCTAAATGGGCAGAGGTGCTGGCTGGTTTACGTTTCTTTTTCCATTTGTCTTTCTGGGAGGCATGTTCTATAAACAGAAGGAAGAGTAGATTAGAGAGAGATCTTAACATGAGATTATGCTTAGTCATATGACATAAACACTGAAAGAAGGGAAACTTTTCCTAAAATTCCTCGTAGCCACTTGTCCATAAGTATGGCGTGCTTCACACCCATGCACAAGAATCTACTTGATGCAACGTTCTGACTTTCTAGGACACTTTAAAACCTTAGGCTCTGATACCAAGTTTTTAATGCCCCGAGAGTACACCCTGGGCACCACATGATGCTTACATTCTGGAGGGCCCACAAGCTAACCCATGAGCTAGTACCTGCTATGAGCACTATGTAAAACTAATAGCAAAAGGTCATACGCAGAATTTAACTGAGGAATGTCACAAGGTTTTAAGTAATAAATCTAATAAAATCTATAAATAAAATTGATAATATTGATAAAACATCGGACAATGACAATAGAAATTTAAGAACTAACTCTCTAAAATATCTGAAAGCCTCTAAACTAATTGAATGAGAGTTGATGGGACATGCCCCAACTAACTCTAACTAATTGCTGAACTAAAAGCATGAAAATAAATATAGTCTATCCTCAAAATATGAGGACTCACCATTGCTACAACTGATATTTTGGGGAGTCTATGCTCGATCCGGGAACTTAGCATCCGAACCTATGATATGATACATCATAGCGCAAGAAAAGAATAAGCGGTCAGTACTTTGAATATACTGGTATGCTAAATGTGGTAGGCTAATATGCATGGTTTTATGTACAGGAGTAATAACTGACTGAGTGCATAGCATGAAGTACTGAATTGAATGCATAAAATCTAAAAATATTGAGAATGCACGACCAAGAATAATACATGTTCTAAATATAATTTATAAACTGAAATACTGAAATCTGATAACTAAATTACTGATATCTATATGCTATGGTCAAGAAACATAAACTAAGTTATTGAGCTGATTACTGGACTGAGACTGTGGCAGCTATCATCTAACCGACAAGCCCCAATATCAGAAAATATGGGTCCAACCTGTGACCCCAGTCTGAAGGGTATCAGTATCATGCCACGGGTACTAACACTGGCTGTTTGGATCCACTAAAGTGTTGTCCCGAAGGACTAAGGGTTACCCTCAACTGGCAGGTACCCGTATGGGATCAACCCTCAACTGGTAGGTTAACATCTCTACCTACACTTTCTACGTAATTCAGGAATGCAGGGAATGCTACTAAAGGTCACACCCTCAACTGGCAGGTGAGCCCCCATCCCTGTGTTCGCTTGGTGCTGAATCCTACTCCTAACTGAACTAACTCAGAGTACTGAACCATTCTAAGTTTAGTTTAACAGATTTTGATAACTAATTGAACTGATAATGCTTATAATATATTTTGAAACAATTTTGAAGATATTGACACTACATAAACCACTATGGTTTCGGGTATTCATAACCCCTAGGTCTCGATAGAAGTAATAGTAAAATCGTACTAAATTTTGGAGACATAATATGAAAGCATTTATTCAAAAGTCACTCTTGTCGGCATTTCATCAAACACTTGGTATTCATAATTTAAGCTAATCATGGGAATAGTATAAAACTTGTAGCAATAGCATGATTTCGACATCAATAACACTTAATCATGATCTAAATCAGTGAATAACAACATTAAAACATGTGGCATTTGATAAACAACAATAATTTCATGTAAGCATGGTATAAAGTCAAGATTCATGGTCAAAATCAAAATTTAAAATCATGAAAACTTGTAAAAATCACAACTTTAAATTTAAGTTTGGATATTAGGACTCCATGGGTGAAAGAGACTCATGAATGAACACTTACCATACCTGGGTTGATGAATTCGTGAGAATTGATGGTGAATTCTTATGATTTGATCTTAAATTTTGAAGGCTAGGGTTTTGTTCATGAAAGAGGGCTACTTTAATTTAGAGAGAGATGTGAAATAATGAAAAAATAATGCTCTATTGGAACTTAAATCCTATGTTTTGATGGATTTGGGCTTATGGGAAAAGATTAAACAATCCATGGAATTTAAATTGCAAAAATTGGAAATCCCAATTTTGTATGCCGGCGCGATGAGGTACAATCGTGGCGCGCCTCTGGAAAAACAAAGATCCCGATTTGGCACCTTGGAGTGATGAGGCACCAATGAGGTTCCTCACTGGATAAAAGGACGAGTTCCATTTTGGACTCCACCGCGATGCGGTGTCTGCTCCATCGAGAATTTTGATGCGACACCGACCAATCGTTGTGAACTATTGGAAAGTGACAATTGAGAAAATGCTCCTTTACAAAACGTGGTGCTTATCGCAATAGCACACTAGAAAATGACAAGCGTGAATTTGGTCATCATTGTGATGCGGCCTTCTCGCATTGGGCTACTGCTTTCACTAAAAGTGCCATAACTTCTCACCCGAGTATCGAATTTGGGTAAAATTGGTATTGTTGAAAAGATAATTCAATTTCCTACAACTAAGTGAGTCTTGAGCTGGAAAATTATGAGTATATTAAAAGATATGCTTGCTTAAATCTGATTAAAGCTACATTTTTATCAAAATTTCAATCGGTAAGGATTATTTTTATTCATATAATAGCTGGGAGATATTTGGGGCCTTAATATACCTCAAACTAACTCATAAAACTACCAAAGAGCTATAATGTACTATGAATGAGCTTGAAACATCACACAAACATTGGTTTGGATTTTTGGGGTATTACAAAACCTTTGTCTAAAAGATCCTTTAATTGCTCCTTAAGCTCCCTGAATTCAGTTGGAACCATTATGTATGGAGAAATAGAGATAGGATGAGTGTCTAGAATAAGAGAAATCCCAAAATTAATCTCCATACCGGGAGGGACACTAGGTAGGTAACCCAAGAAGACCTCAGAAAATTCACTCACCACCGGGACAGAATGTATATAAGGACTTTCTGAGTTAGAATATTTAACCTGTACCAAATGATATATACATCCCTTGGAAATTAACTTGTGGTCTCTAAGATATGAGATGGACCTTCCTTTAGGCACTAGAGAACCACCTTCCAACATAATGATTGGGTTATTAGGGAATTTAAAAATAACCATATGGGCTCGACAATCAAAAGAGGTGTACCATTTGTTCAACCAATCCATCCCTAATATGAAATCAAAATCAACCATGTCTAATTCAAATAGATCCACTAAAGTCCCCTGACCACCGACCGATACCATAAAATCCCTATAGACTTTCTTAGAAACTACAGAGTCACCCATTAGGGTAGATATAGAAAAGAGGATTGAAACACACTCGAGACTGAAACCAAAATGCACATCCTCAAATGGGGTGACATAATAAGGAGTGGACCCCGGGTTAAGTAAAAATTATATATCACAGGAAAATGATTTTAGCATACCTGTAATGATATCAGACGATACCTGAGACTCATAATGGGTAGTGAGAGCACAGAGTCAGTTCCGACCTATATTAGAGCCAGATGGTGCATCCTTTTTTGTAGGAGCTAATGAAGAAGAAAATAAGACCCCATTTATCCCAAAAGCAACCTCACCAATGGGATAGTTTCTAAGCATATGCACTGGATAACCACAGGTTAAGCACTTGTCCATTCCCACATCACAAAACCCCACTCCAATCTACCATAAAATTACAGGAAGGATATGATGGACCTTATTAGGCCCCAGTATCCTAAGATTAGGAACCCTGTGCCCTAGAACCATAACCACCCTAAAAATGTCCATCACTGGATGGCTTTGGGTAGGGAGCACTGGCCGTCGAGTAGGACCCAGAATTTCCCTAATTCTTTTTTGACCATTTTTCACCATACATATCGCTCTGTTGTTGACCTCCTCCTTGATCTAAATGATGAAATATCTTACTCTGCTTTTCCCCAATTTCAACCTGCTTCCTCTTTTGTGTCTCTACTTATTGTATATACATAACCAATCTTGAAATCTCCATGTCCTTATTTAAAAAAGCAACCTTACTCTAAAAAATAAAGTCTCGGGATAACATAGAAGCGAACTTCCTTATTCTAGCTCTTATGCTAGATACTAACTATGGAGCATACTGAGATAACTGGTGAAACTTCATAGCAAACTCCTTGACTGCATCTTACCTTGCTTCAGGTTAACAAACTCTTTCACCTTCACCTCCTTCAGCTCTGGAGTAAATAAGTGATCAAGAAAAGCTCTAGAAAGTCCTCCCATAAGGAAGACTCAACATCCACACCTCTAAGCTGCTCCCACTCTTCATACTACTGATGAGTTGCATCCTTCAATTGGAAGGCTGCAAGCACTACACCCTAACTCAGTATTATACATCACCTAAAAATCTTTTCCATTTTATCTATGAAGCCTTAAGGATCCACCTTAACTTTTATATCGATAAACTAAAGATAATTTAACCTCATAAATTGGATAACTCTAGTTACCTCAGATAATGGAGCAATAGAATCAACATGCTCAGTCTGAATGCCGACCAACTGAGTAAGCAAAAGGATCGACTAGAAAAATTCAGCATTAGACAAATCATCTTGAGATGTCTAGGAAGGGATAGGATAAATTGATGGAGCTCTATTAGGGCCATCAGAGATAGTTTCTCTAGACCTAGTCTGAAACCCTGGGGTAGGATGGGCTCCATTTCCATTGTCCTCATTTAGGATAGAAGGGTTCCCACGGACATCAGATCTTCTAAGAGGCATGATTTAAAAGGAAAACAAACATGAATTAGAGAGATCAAAGACCTTAGACTCTACAATAAGAAACTAGAACTCAAGAAAGAGTAATATTCCTAAATGACTCGTAGCCTTTCCCTTAAAATATACTCTACTCGACATACCTTTTTGGACTCCTAATTGACCATAAGCCTACACTCTGATACCAATCTGAAATGACCCAAACCAGCTCCTGGCCGTGTTGGGTATATCAAGTCCAACCAGGACCAAAGACCACCTCCAATAGCCAAACTATTGACCACCCTTCACCCCATGTTGGATGAATTCCAAACATATAACTAGATGAAATAGTATTAATTTGAAGCCATGGTAACAAGTTGTAACACCCCACATTTTGCATGTACTAGTAATGTTCACATAAAATGACATACGACTTGATTTAATTACTACCAAAACTTTTTTTTTCAAGTGTTCAAGTGTTAGATTGGGGCACTATATGGAAGTCTATTTAGAGACTGTGGCCTTAAACGGAGAAAATCATTGACGTGCTTATGGAACTTAGGAAGCTAGCAGGTGAGTCACCTGTGTGGTTGGCTTAAAAAAAAAATGTATATATACATGAGGGAGAATAATTCATTCATAAGTGAACTCACTTGAAGTCTAGACGTTAGTAAAAAGAAAGGGGAACGAAGACAAGGCTTAACGCCGAAACTTTCCAAGTCTTGCGACAAACGAAGCCCAAGTTGGGGAGGCTATTAAAGCCAATGGTTTAGCATTATATTGGGCCAAGATGTTCAGCCCAAGATTTTTATATAATAGGCCCAACTACATTCATTCACTACTAAGAAAATTGGGCCCAAACAAAGTGCAAGCAAGATTAAGGAAAATGGGCCACTAAAGCCCATTGATTTAGAGATCCAAAAGGCCCAAGTGAAAGGGGAAAATTGGTCATTGACCAACTTGAGTTAATCAGTTGCAAATATTAGGAGAAAGTCGGTCTAAGGCCCCTTTAAAAAGGGACCAAAACCGAGCTCCTTAGGTTAACTAGTAGGAGACCAAAACAATTTCAGCTTTTCTCTCTAAGTTTCTCTTGGCATTTCTTCACCTTGGAAGGCAACCAAAGGCTACTTTTTGAGTTCTTGAATTATACTTACACCTTGGGAGTTAAGGTATGTAAAAATAACCATATACTTGATATGAATTTTCTATGGAAAACAAGATAAGTTGGCTGGTGTACTGTGCAGGAATTTCTGGACAGCTTGTGTCCTGAAAGTTGTTGTTTGATTTTCTTGGCTTTGGAACGATTCTTACCCTGATTTTTGACTTTGATATGATATAAAGTTGAGGTTATTAATATGTTATAGTGTGTATATGGTTGCCAAGGTTGCTGGACTGTTTTGCAAGTTCTTTGGAAACAAGTATCCTTATATGATCTTATGTGCTTCCAAAATGGTATTGGACTGTTTTGATGAGGGGGCTGATGTTTCACGTTTCCCCCCCTGTGTTTTGAGCTATTTTGTGACTGTGTTAAGGTTTATTTGATGTCTATATATGTTGGGAGCATCTGGTTCAAAGTTGGGACAAGTATGAATTGTTAACGACGAAATGTAGGGAGACGACGAGATGTTGTGCTTCTTAGTTGAGCATTTTGTAAAATGGTTCTGTGTTGTAGTTATGGACTGTTTCCAGCATGTTGTAGAGCTGATATAGGCTGTGTACATCATGTATAGGATAATGTGTACTGGTTGAAGACAGTTAGAATTGAGAAAGTCGGAATAACACCATTGAGTCGATGGTTATACGTTTGTTGCCAAAGTGTTGTGTTTTGTGAGATTGGGCTGTCCAGATGCATTGATTAGCTGCTAATACTAGCTTTAAAACATGATATTGTAGATAAATAGTTGGAAGAAAAGAAGTCATTTCGAGGTAAAAACAAGTTGATATGTCGAGGTATGTAAGGCTATTCGATCTCTTATTATTTGGCATGGAATCCAAAGTCTTTATTGGCACATAGAGATCTTTACAAACTTCGATATAACCACTCCACTCTTTCACATGTATTTGTGTGTCCAGATTCGAGCCTTGTCACTGCTGCATACATACATTGGACACCATTACATATGAGTCTTCTTTTTAGCAAAATAAAGTTCATACGTTGTTTATGTCCTACATGTTTCACTAATTGTATAACCCACTCTTTTCATTGTGATATGATGTTACATGGTCACATACTTGTCACTTGTCATGCTTATAGTCTTATAGCTCAAATTTTACGACCACCAAAGATTCATATCAAAAGTAATAAGAAGATATATGTATACAGTTGCTTCTGTTGGGTGGTATCCCAGGGGTGAAAGAATCACCTAGCATGGGTCAATCCCAGTATTACAGGGGGTATCCCAGGGGTGAAAGGAAAGCCTAGCATGGGTCGATCCTGATATAGATTTACCACTGATCAGCTGGTCATTTGTATTACATGATGTGCACAGATTATACAAGTGATAAGAGTAAAGTAACATAATTGTTATAAGATGCATGACTCCACAATATTCATAAAGGTGGTCTTTTACCTTACAGCAGTGTATGGTTTCATTTGAGCTTTTATCTCATATATGGTACATGTTGCCTTACATATTCAGTACATTATTTCGTACTGACATCCCTGTTGGGGGACCTGCATTCCATGCTGCAGGTGCAGAAGCTAATAAACCTCCCCAGTAAGAGTACAGGATATCAACTGCAGTCACTGAGCTCCAGGTTGCTTCGGGGCTTTGAGTCTTATCATATCTTTTTGCATTGTATAGTATCTTATCATGAGGCGGGGCCTGTCCCGACCCTTATAAGATAATGTTTCTTGTCTAGAGGCTTTGTAGACTATGTAAAGTATAGTATGGTCATGTATCGTATCGTAGACATTGTGGCTCCAACGGCCTAGTCATACAACATCTTTTGGCTTGCTAGTTCCATTTATCTTTTGAGGGCATGTTTAGTATAAAAGTAACTTATAATGTTCATAGGTAATGTATTGCTACAGGTTGGTTCTCCCGAGCCTTACCGGCAACGGGTGCCAGTCCGCCTTAATAGGATTTGGGGCGTGACAGAAGTGGTATCAGAGCGGTTTGTCCTAGGGAGTCTACAAAGCCGTGTCTATGTAGAATCATGTTTATCGATGTGTTGTGCACCACATTTATAAACAAGAGGCTACGTGGCATTTAGGAGTTATCACTTCTTTTCATTCTTTAGATCGTGCCATAGAGCCAAATATTATAAGTGTACCATGTCTAATCCCTGAATTATTTTGTACAGTAAGTATGCCAGAGACAAGGAAGAGTAAAGGTAAAGGAAAGGAAGTAGAAGTGGTAGTTGGTATACCCAATCGGGCGAGACGACAGAGTGAGGCTCTAGATGAGTCTCTATCACAGACATCTCCAACCCCTCCATCTGTTGATGCACCAGGAAGTAGTGAAAACCCCCGAGAACCACCTGTTGATGCTTCTGTGCAGGATTTGAGAAATGCTGTTCAACTGTTGACTTGTATAGTTGCTGGCCAAGGTCAAAGACAAGAAGGCCCAGTTGCAGGTGCAGTTGGTGCAGGTAGGGCAGCCAGTACGAGAATACGTGATTTCCTCAACTTAGACCCCCCATCATTCACTGGGACAGATCCAAATGAAGATCCACAAGATTTTATTGATCAGATCCAACGCACCTTAGATGTTATGCATGTAAGTGGTTCGGAAGCTGCTGAGTTGGCAATATATAGATTGAAGGGTGTGGCTATACTGTGGTACGAAGCCTGGAAGCATTCCAAAGGCATAGATACATCTCCAACTACTTGGGAGGAGTTCAAAATGGCCTTTCTTGATCATTACTTGCCATTAGAGATCCGAGAGGCCCGTGCAGATCAGTTCCTGAACCTCCATCAGGGGAATATGAGCGTGAGGGAATATAGTCTTAAATTTAATTCTCTGGCCAGGTACGCTCCTAATGTTGTTCCTACTATGGCAGATAGAGTCCATCGGTATGTCGATAGGTTGGATTCATATTTGGTTAGAGATTGTACCATTGCCTCTTTAAATAAAGACATGGATATAGCGAGGATGCAAGCTTTTGCACAGAAACTGGAGGATCAGAGACAAAGAAGGAGGGCACAAGAAATAGAAAGGGGGCAATTCAAGAGGGCCAGATCTACAGGACAGTTTACACCACCCCAGGGTGAGTTTAGGCCACGATTTTCTCATAGGCCACCCAGGCCATCATCCTCTTACTCTACAGCTAGTGCTCCACCACCACTTCAAGGGTCTAGAAATGATCAATTTGGGCAGAGAAGTGAGGGCCAAGGTACGCGGACAACAGGATATTCGGGAAGCCAGCAAATGCCTCCTAGGCAGCCTTGCAGACAATGTGGGAGATATCATATAGGTGCGTGTCGCAGGGGAACAGATGTTTGTTATTGGTGTGGTATGCCAGGGCATGTAATAAAAGATTGCCCAAGAAGACGCAGGGGTGATATGGCACAACCTACTAGATCAGCTGTTGTATCATCATCATCAGTGCCTCCATCAGGTAGAGGTGAGCAATTTCCCATAGGTCGCGGCAGAGGTATTAGAGGGGCAGCTAGTTCCAGCGTGGCCCAAAATCGCACATATGCTCTAGGGACTCGACAGAACCTGGAAGCTTCACCCGATGTGGTTATAGGTACATTGTCCATCTTCTCACATAAAGTGTATGCATTAATTGACCCTGGTTCTACATTGTCATATATTACTCCATTAGTTGCTGGGAAGCTTGGTAGAACACCTAAATTATTGAATAAACCACTTGCGGTGTCTACACCAACTGGGGAGTCAATTATAGTTAGAAGAGTCTATTGTGATTGCATAGTGACTGTCTGCGACCGAGATACATTAGCTGATCTTATCGAGTTAGAAATGGTAGAATTTGATGTTATAATGGGTATGGATTGGTTGGCTTCTTGCTATGCCACCGTTGACTGCCGAACCAAGAGGATGTACTTTCACTTTCCAAATGAAGCAGTCCTTGAATGGGAAGGCAATATTGGGGCACCAAAAGGGAGGTTTATCTCTTATTTTAAAGCCAGAAAAATGATATCAAAGGGATATATATGTCATCTCGTTAGAGTGAGAGACATGGAGGCAGAATCACCAACTATCCAGTCTGTTCCAATAGTGAATGAATTTATTGATGTCTTTCCTGAGGAACTCCCTGGTTTGCCTCCAGAACGAGAAATAGATTTTGGTATTGACTTATTACCAGGCACCGAGCCTATCTCTATTCCTCCATATAGAATGGCCCCGGCAGAATTACGTGAATTAAAGGAGCAACTGAAAGACTTGTTAGAAAAGGGTTTTATAAGACCTAGTGTGTCCCCTTGGGGTGCACCGGTTTTATTTGTGCGTAAAAAGGATGGCACATTGAGGATGTGTATTGACTACCGACAACTGAATAGGGTGACAGTTAAGAATAAATATCCCCTCCCCAGAATTGATGACTTGTTTGATCAGTTACAGGGTGCTAAATACTTTTCAAAGATCGATTTGAGATCAGGTTATCATCAGGTGAGAGTGCAGGAAAAAGATATACCTAAGACAGCTTTCCGAACCAGATATGGTCACTTTGAATTTCTTGTTATGTCGTTTGGGCTAACGAATGCACCAGCAGTGTTTATGGATTTGATGAATAGGGTATTCAAGCCTTTCCTGGATGTGTTTGTGATAGTATTTATAGATGATATTCTGGTGTATTCAAGGTCAGAAAAGGACCACGCAAATCATTTACGACTAGTACTACAAGTTCTCCGTGATCGCCGGTTGTATGCTAAGTTTTCCAAATGTGAATTTTGGTTAAAATCAGTGGCATTTTTGGGCCATATTGTATCGGATGAAGGAATAAGGGTGGATTCACAAAAGATAGAGGCTGTGAAAGATTGGCCAAGGCCAACGACACCTACAGAAGTTCGAAGCTTCCTTTGATTGGCAGGTTATTACAGAAGGTTTGTTGAAGGTTTTTCTTCTATGTCTGCACCTCTTACTAAGCTAACTCACAAGGAAACCAAATTCCAATGGAATGATGCATGTGAAAGGAGCTTTCAAGAGTTGAAAAGCAGGCTAACCTCAGCACCTGTGCTAGTGCTTCCAGAAGGCTCAGAGGGATATGCAGTGTATTGTGATGCTTCCGGAGTTGGTTTGGGGTGTGTACTAACACAACATGGTAAGGTGATTGCTTATGCCTCGAGACAATTGAGACCACACGAGAAAAACTACCCAACACATGATCTTGAGCTAGCAGCGGTTGTATTTGCTTTAAAGATATGGCGCCACTATTTGTATGGGGTGCACGTGGACATATATACAGATCATAAGAGTTTACAGTATATTTTCAAGCAGAAAGATCTAAATTTGAGGCAGCGGAGGTGGCTAGAGTTAATAAAGGATTATGATATTGATATATTATACCATCCAGGGAAAGCAAATGTGGTGGCTGATGCTCTAAGTCGTAAGACACTCATGGGTACCAGTGATCGGAAAGGGGTAAAGCAAGGCATGGCTAAGGATCTGCGTCAACTAGCCAATCTGGGTGTTCGTCTACTCGAAACTCCAAGAAAGGACATTATTGTACATAATGCTGCCGATTCTTCATTGATAAGGGAAGTGAAAGAAAAACAGTATTATGATCCTATTCTACAATGCCTTAAGGAGAAAGTAAGTCAAGGTATAATGAAGGAGTTTAGGCTTACACAAGATGGAGTACTTTATTGCCAAAATAGATTGTGTGTTCCTGATGTTAACAGACTCAGAAAGAGAATAATGGAAGAAGCCCATCATTCAAGATATTCCATCCACCCAGGATCTACTAAGATGTATCATGACCTAAAGGGAGTGTTTTGGTGGGGAGGCATGAAAAAGGACCTTGCAGAGTTTGTGGCTCAATGTCCTACTTGTCAACAAGTCAAAGTAGAGCACCAAAAGCCAGGTGGTTACATGCAATGTATAGAGATTCCAACTTGGAAGTGGGATATGACTAATATGGATTTTGTAACTGGTTTGCCTCGTTCAGTTAATAAGTTTGACTCCATATGGGTGATAGTTGATAGACTCACGAAGTCAGCGCACTTCCTGCCAGTTAGAAGTGATTATACAGCTGAAGAATATGCCAAATTATACCTCAAAGAGATAGTTAGGCTACATGGGGTCCCACTCTCTATTATATCTGATCGAGGAGCTCAATTCACGGCAAAATTTTGGAAGTCCTTTCAAAGGAGTTTAGGGACGCAAGTGAATTTGAGTACAGCCTTCCATCCCCAAACAGACGGCCAGGCAGAGCGTACTATTCAAACACTTGAGGATATGTTGCGAACCTGTGCATTACATTTTAAAGGTAGCTGGGTAGAACACTTGCCCCTTATTGAATTTGCCTATAATAACAGCTACCATTCGAGCATCAAGATGGCGCCTTACGAAGCTTTGTATGGGAGGAAATGTAGGTCACCAATTGGTTGGTTCGAAGTGGGTGAAACCACCTTGCTCGGGCCAGATTTAGTCCAACAAGCCATGGAAAAAGTTAAGGTGATACAACAATGGCTAAAAACAGCCCAAAGTCGTCATAAATCATATGCAGATATGCAGAGAAGAGGGCTGGAATTCTCTATTGGAGATTGGGTATTTTTAAAGGTATCACCGATGAAAAGAGTTATGAGATTTGGTAAGAAAGGGAAACTAAGCCCACGTTACATAGGGCCATATAAGATTACTAAGAGGGTCGGACAAGTTGCATATGAATTAGAGCTACCCCAGGAACTTTCAATGGTTCATCCAGTGTTTCATGTGTCAATGCTTCGAAAATGCATAGGTGACCCCTCTCGTATCACTCCTATAGAAGATGTACAGGTCACAGAGGATCTTACTTATGAAGAGGTACCGGTTGCTATTCTAGATCGCCAAATTAAAAAGTTAAGGAACAAAGAAATTGCATCAGTAAAGGTACTCTGGAGAAACAACCAAGTAGAAGAAATAACGTGGGAACCGGAGGAAGTAATGATATCCAAATACCCTCATCTATTTGAAGACAAGGAGGGACTAAAAGATACAGAGGAGGAACATTAATAGGTATGTGTTTGAATACTAGTTATGTTATTAACAGTTGTGTGACCAGAAATTCAAACCTGCCTAGACTATACAGTTATGTTAACATTCGGGACGAATGTTCCTAAGGGGGGGAGGATGTAACACCCCACATTTTGCATGTACTAGTAATGTTCACATAAAATGACATACGACTTGATTTAATTACTACCAAAACTTTTTTTTTCAAGTGTTCAAGTGTTAGATTGGGGCACTATATGGAAGTCTATTTAGAGACTGTGGCCTTAAACGGAGAAAATCATTGACGTGCTTATGGAACTTAGGAAGCTAGCAGGTGAGTCACCTGTGTGGTTGGCTTAAAAAAAAAATGTATATATACATGAGGGAGAATAATTCATTCATAAGTGAACTCACTTGAAGTCTAGACGTTAGTAAAAAGAAAGGGGAACGAAGACAAGGCTTAACGCCGAAACTTTCCAAGTCTTGCGACAAACGAAGCCCAAGTTGGGGAGGCTATTAAAGCCAATGGTTTAGCATTATATTGGGCCAAGATGTTCAGCCCAAGATTTTTATATAATAGGCCCAACTACATTCATTCACTACTAAGAAAATTGGGCCCAAACAAAGTGCAAGCAAGATTAAGGAAAATGGGCCACTAAAGCCCATTGATTTAGAGATCCAAAAGGCCCAAGTGAAAGGGGAAAATTGGTCATTGACCAACTTGAGTTAATCAGTTGCAAATATTAGGAGAAAGTCGGTCTAAGGCCCCTTTAAAAAGGGACCAAAACCGAGCTCCTTAGGTTAACTAGTAGGAGACCAAAACAATTTCAGCTTTTCTCTCTAAGTTTCTCTTGGCATTTCTTCACCTTGGAAGGCAACCAAAGGCTACTTTTTGAGTTCTTGAATTATACTTACACCTTGGGAGTTAAGGTATGTAAAAATAACCATATACTTGATATGAATTTTCTATGGAAAACAAGATAAGTTGGCTGGTGTACTGTGCAGGAATTTCTGGACAGCTTGTGTCCTGAAAGTTGTTGTTTGATTTTCTTGGCTTTGGAACGATTCTTACCCTGATTTTTGACTTTGATATGATATAAAGTTGAGGTTATTAATATGTTATAGTGTGTATATGGTTGCCAAGGTTGCTGGACTGTTTTGCAAGTTCTTTGGAAACAAGTATCCTTATATGATCTTATGTGCTTCCAAAATGGTATTGGACTGTTTTGATGAGGGGGCTGATGTTTCACGTTTCCCCCCCTGTGTTTTGAGCTATTTTGTGACTGTGTTAAGGTTTATTTGATGTATATATATGTTGGGAGCATCTGGTTCAAAGTTGGGACAAGTATGAATTGTTAACGACGAAATGTAGGGAGACGACGAGATGTTGTGCTTCTTAGTTGAGCATTTTGTAAAATGGTTCTGTGTTGTAGTTATGGACTGTTGCCAGCATGTTGTAGAGCTGATATAGGCTGTGTACATCATGTATAGGATAATGTGTACTGGTTGAAGACAGTTAGAATTGAGAAAGTCGGAATAACACCATTGAGTCGATGGTTATACGTTTGTTGCCAAAGTGTTGTGTTTTGTGAGATTGGGCTGTCCAGATGCATTGATTAGCTGCTAATACTAGCTTTAAAACATGATATTGTAGATAAATAGTTGGAAGAAAAGAAGTCATTTCGAGGTAAAAACAAGTTGATATGTCGAGGTATGTAAGGCTATTCGATCTCTTATTATTTGGCATGGAATCCAAAGTCTTTATTGGCACATAGAGATCTTTACAAACTTCGATATAACCACTCCACTCTTTCACATGTATTTGTGTGTCCAGATTTGAGCCTTGTCACTGCTGCATACATACATTGGACACCATGACATATGAGTCTTCTTTTTAGCAAAATAAAGTTCATACGTTGTTTATGTCCTACATGTTTCACTAATTGTATAACCCACTCTTTTCATTGTGATATGATGTTACATGGTCACATACTTGTCACTTGTCATGCTTATAGTCTTATAGCTCAAATTTTACGACCACCAAAGATTCATATCAAAAGTAATAAGAAGATATATGTATACAGTTGCTTCTGTTGGGTGGTATCCCAGGGGTGAAAGAATCACCTAGCATGGGTCAATCCCAGTATTACAGGGGGTATCCCAGGGGTGAAAGGAAAGCCTAGCATGGGTCGATCCTGATATAGATTTACCACTGATCAGCTGGTCATTTGTATTACATGATGTGCACAGATTATACAAGTGATAAGAGTAAAGTAACATAATTGTTATAAGATGCATGACTCCACAATATTCATAAAGGTGGTCTTTTACCTTACAGCAGTGTATGGTTTCATTTGAGCTTTTATCTCATATATGGTACATGTTGCCTTACATATTCAGTACATTATTTCGTACTGACATCCCTGTTGGGGGACCTGCATTCCATGCTGCAGGTGCAGAAGCTAATAAACCTCCCCAGTAAGAGTACAGGATATCAACTGCAGTCACTGAGCTCCAGGTTGCTTCGGGGCTTTGAGTCTTATCATATCTTTTTGCATTGTATAGTATCTTATCATGAGGCGGGGCCTGTCCCGACCCTTATAAGATAATGTTTCTTGTCTAGAGGCTTTGTAGACTATGTAAAGTATAGTATGGTCATGTATCGTATCGTAGACATTGTGGCTCCAACGGCCTAGTCATACAACATCTTTTGGCTTGCTAGTTCCATTTATCTTTTGAGGGCATGTTTAGTATAAAAGTAACTTATAATGTTCATAGGTAATGTATTGCTACAGGTTGGTTCTCCCGAGCCTTACCGGCAACGGGTGCCAGTCCGCCTTAATAGGATTTGGGGCGTGACACAAGTGTATAATCAAAACCAAAATTCATAACCAATTAACCATCTAATATCAACTAATGCCAATACCAATACCAATGCTAAGACTAATACCGAAATCATCAATGCCCAAAGTAGTGAAGCTAAACCTATAATAAAAAATAAAGAATATCCAGTCAGGATATGCCCCCAACCATATCCCAAACAAAACCAAAAGTAATAATAAGGACATAAAGAAATCCATAGCATGAAATATGGTCTTCCAGAGTATGTAAGCTCACCACTTTAGTCTCACTCAAAAGTTTTCCCCACATTACCAATTCATTGAGTAGGAAGAGTGGTAGTATGGCTTGTTCCTACAATGCGTAGGGATACAACACCCAAAGATGGTTAATGGGGTGAATACTAGCATGTAACTTAGGGATAAAGATAAAGTAATGTCATCAATCTAAAACCAAATTAAACCAATAAAAATAACTATATGCAAATATATATATACATATATGTATATTGTACTGGAATAGGGAGAAAGGTTTAGCAGTACGTTAAAATAAAATGCCTTAGTTTTTGGACCATAGAAAATTTCCTGCAATTCTGATCTCTGGACCCAATATGACTCATGGGTACGAGCCGTATATCAGGGTACAGATGGTATGGTCCAGTCATATGTTGACCAGTGTTGGTTGGTGTTATGGATTTTTGTTACTAGAATGGATATGACTTAGGGGTACGAGTCATATTAGTGGGTAAAAATTGTTTGGATCCTTTAGTTTATCTTAGACTTTGTTACCTAGGTTATATCTGAGGATGAGTGGCTCACCATTATCCATAATCCAGGGTACAAGTTGTATCAAGGAATAATATGTTGGATAGTGTCTAAATATTCCTTGGGTTTAAACATGCCAAGGGTACGGATGAAGGGTATGGATCGTATTCTTTGGATACAACTTGGTTTGTTGAGTCGTATGCTGGACAATTTTGGATTCAAATATTGAGGCTAAGATATGAGTGGAGGGTCCAACTCGTATAGGAGGGTACGAATCGTGAGGGTTAGTGTTATCCTTGGGACAAGATTTTGTGCAACTTAAGTAGGGGTATTCTGAACATTTCCCCACTTATCCTAATAAGGTCCCATGACTTATAATCTACTTGGAATGTTATTTACCTTATTATTCCATTAATTAACACTTAGAAACTCTTCTAAAACACTCTATAATTCACTTAAAATCTTTTGGGCAAGGGAAGCTATGGTTTCAACTAGTGGATTAATTTGGGGCTTGTCTTGGTGATTTTTTTCCATCATCTTGGTTTAAGGCATATTCTCTTCCCTCATTATTAATACTAACTAGAAACACGTTTATTATGAATGTTTTCATGACATAGTTGATTGTATGATTTTGGTTTTCTAATATGAATTAGGGGTTTTGATATTAAATAGTTAGTTATGATTTACCATGGTTTTAATTATGCTTTATGTGCATTAATGGTGGTTTTGTATAATTGGATTGTATTGTAATGGTTTAATGGTAATTGAAATTGGTTTTGGTTATATTATGCCCCAATGTGTTTGACAAAATGCCTATAATAATGTTCTCATTGTATTGAGTATTTTAATGGAACTCTTGCTTTTTTTAAAAACATGTTAAAGGAATTACGCATGGTATAAATGGCTTGGAAAGGAAAATGGCTAAATGGTTATGCTTTTTGTCTACATGGAATCCCCCAAAAGGTTTAATATGGTAGATGGTAAGACACTTGGATGTCCCCGTAAACCTATATATGGTTGTCTATGGATAGTACTTGCAAGTATGGTTGGTATGACGATACCACTAGTACATGGCCTTGGTTAATAATAGGTCAATAGTTTAGTTATTAGGAAAATAGTTTTAATTGGGCAATAATAGAGGGATGTGTAGCAAAGCCGTGAAACATAAAAGACTCGGGGGGACCAAAACTGAAAACTCATATTTTCTTATGTGAGGTTGGTCTTAGTAACCGCGTGCATAATGTCACACTATATTTTGAGAGATGTACTAGTCATCTAAGGTTTCTTCGCTGGTCATGCAGCTTCACGTACTGGGTCCCTTTCAGCAAGGGTAGCTGAACCCATATAGCCCGTGTGTTGTTTAGGATGTGTCATACCCCAAATCCTATTGGAGCAGACTGGCACCCGTAGCCGAGGAGGCCCGGGAGAACCCGTTCATAACCTATAATTTCACATTTACATTACTTATGAAAATTAGAAATTTGGGCAGCACTTCGTTGTAAATAGAAGAAAACAGTACCTGTATCAGCCCAGCAGACACGCATAAATATATATATAAATAGTAATTGGCCGTTAGAGCCATCACGTCTATCAACCAAACACTCCTATGGCTGTACAATATGTCTACAAAAGCCTCTACATAGATACACAACTGAGTTAGGGTCGGGACAAACTCCCGCCCACAAAAGACTTTTATACAAATACCAAAAATACATATAGAAACGACTTGGGATACCCCGAAACAACTGGAGCTCACCACTAACAACAGAATGTCCTGGCTCTTACTGCGGAGGTGTACGACCTGAAGTACCTGTTCCTGCAGGCATGAATACGGGTCCCCCGTGAGGGACGTCATTATGGAAATATGTACTGAGTATGTAAGGCAGTGAGTATCAAGATGAGATACAAAAGATCAATAGAACCCAGATACCAGTGAATACACAGTATGAGTAGACCACACTTAAAAGAGCTGATGGGATACCTGCACATTACTTTCATATCATTACTTCCCACAATCCTTATCAATACATAACATATGTCATACAATGGCCAACTGATCAGTGGTACTAATACAACACGTCAAGGACCACCCCTGGAATAGCATGTATACATAAAATTTATAATACAATGGCCAACTGACCAGTGGTACTAATACAATACATCATATCATCAATTTAAAATACAGACATTCCATTTCTTAATTCAATTAATCTTTGAGATTGGTTACTTTGTGGTCACACCTTATGGAACTTGAAACCATGATACCTCAATAGGGAAACATGTAAATAGGTAATCAATATCATGAAAATGAAGTAGAGAATCATGGATACCTCATTAAACCATTTCGGAGTCAACAATAGTATATGGACATTTTTTTGACTAGCCGGACATCTTAAAAGTGAAAACAAGTTCAATTGGTAGTGTCGAAGATCATATGATGTTATTATGTGTCATGTGTCGTAGGACAATGTTGGAAGCTTACTTGAGAGTGCCATGGGTCATTATTCATGCCAAATATTAGATAGAGTATGTCTTACATACCTTGATATAACCACTTCAATACAAGTCCAACTTGGCTTCCCGTACTCTTCGAACACTTATCTACAATAAGTCATTTGTGGCAAACTAGTATTAGCAACCAAACCTTACCATTTAGGTATTAAATTCACCAAATAATGTCTAGGAAGTAATCTTTTAACTCATCAATAAGAGTGCTACATACATCCTCTTATACAATTATTACATTCACATATCATGCATTTTCATGAAATATCCCCCAACATCACTCTTAGCCTTTATTTCCCTTCTTAACCACCATCCAATACCAACATGATCACTGGGCATACATGACCACTAATATAATGATATATCACCACAATTCATCCTCCATAATCCAATACAACAACTTCCATAATTTACTACTAACAATTTATACAAAACAATTCATAACTATGTTTCTAGTTATCTTCCAACATCAAGACAATACTCATAATCCTTTATCAATACTTATTCATGGATAAGAATCAAGAATAAACAATACCTTAACAATGAACTCTTGTATTTAGAATCCTCCTTACATAACCATGGGGTCTTCACGAAGCTTTTGAGATGGTGAACACAACTACGGTACCAATTCGAATTTTCTACGGTTGAATCACAAAATATTTGAAGTTGAAATTAGGCTAGGGTTTTACCTTCTCTTAATAATTGGATGGTATATGATATATATGAGGCTAAGTGTAGGTTTATAAAGACCCATTTTCGTCCAAGAGGTAATAGAAAATGACCATTTTGCCCTAAAAATTTAAATAAATCTGAATCTGTCCCCAGTGGACAGTTTTGACAGGCTGAAGTAAATCGATCATAACTCTTTGCTCCGGTATTGGATTCGGGTGAAACCAATTACATTGGAACGATAATTCAAAGGGATTTCATTTTCATATAAAGTATACCACCCAGTTCTTCCTTTACAAGGAGTTATGGTCGGTTAAAGTTGACCCAAAAATCTGTCCCACAATTCTGTTTTGTTTTTGGTAGGCTGTAGTAAAACGGGTATAGCTCCTTACTCAGACATTGGATTTGGATGAAACCAATTTCATCGGAAAGAAGACTCTCGGAGATTTTCGTTGATATATAGCAGCTCACACAGTTCTTTTTGTACAAGGAGTTATGATCGTCTAAAGTTGATCCCAAAAAATAATTGCCTAGCTGCAGTAATTTTCCTGCAGATTTACTGTTCACAAGCTTCCCGGCCACCGTTTTGAAATTTCGAATGTGCTCGCTTATATGAAATACTCCTCTGTTTTGGGAAAACTTTATATCGTTGGAAAGCTTATTCCAATACCTACACATACAACTATTGACGGGATACTTCCGAACACCATAAACTTAATTTAACCCATACGCAAGCCTTTAGGACTCCATATAATCGCGATAAGTGTACGAAAAAAAATTTACGGGGTGTTACATTCTCCCCCCCTTAAGAACATTCGTCCTCGAATGTTAGCATAGTTACTCAATTAAGACATGTCCAAGCTTACAATTAATATATTCATCATCATAACATACTTGCATAAAAATAAACACTTGTTATTGTTCTTCTTCCGTGTCATGAACTTCCTCATCATCATTGAATAGGTAAGGGTACTTAATCTTCATCGCTTCCTCGGCTTCCCATGTGATCTCCTCAACTTGTTGATTCCTCCAAAGTACTTTTACCGATGCTATCTCTTTATTCCTTATCTTTTTAATTTGGCGATCAAGAATAGCAATAGGCATTTCTTCAAAAGTGAGATCTTCTGTAACTTGTACGTCTTCCGTAGTAGTGATGTGCGATGGATTTCCGATGTACTTGCGAAGCATCGAAACATGAAATACGGGATGAACTGCTGAGAGCTCTTGAGGTAGCTCTAACTCATAAGCAACTTGTCCAAATCTTTGAATGATCTTGTACGGACCTATGTATCGTGGACTTAACTTTCCTTTCTTGCCAAACCTCATCACTCCTTTCATTGGTGATACTTTCAAGAATACCCAATCGTCGATAGAAAAATCAAGTCCTCTTCTTCTAACATCCGCATAAGATTTGTGTCGACTTTGAGCTGTTTCAAGCCGTTGTTGGATCACTTTAACCTTCTCCATTGCTTGATAAACAAGATCCGGTCCAAACCAGACCGCATCACCTGCTTCAAACCATCCTATTGGTGATCTACACTTTTTTTCATACAATGCTTCATATGGTGCCATTTTGATACTTGAATGATAGCTATTATTGTAGGCAAACTCGATAAGAGGTAGGTGATCATCCCAGTTGCCTTTGAAATCTAATACACATGCTCGTAGCATATCTTCAAGTGTCTGGATGGTACGTTCCGCTTGTCCGTCCGTTTGAGGATGAAAAGCCGTACTTAGATTTACTTGTGTCCCCAAACTCCTTTGAAACGACTTCCAGAAAATCGCGGTAAATTGGGCTCCTCGATCGGATATAATGGAAATTGGAACTCCATGTAACCGAATGATCTCCTTAATATACAACTTCGCATACTCTTCCGCCGTATAAGTTGTCTTAACTAGTAAGAAGTGCGCAGATTTGGTAAGCCTATCAATGATCACCCATATGGAATCAAACTTTCGATATGTACGAGGCAAACCCGTGATGAAATCCATATTGATCTTGTCCCACTTCCAGACTGGAAGATCTATACATTGCATGTAACCACCGGGTTTCTGGTGTTCTACTTTGACTCTTTGACAATTCGGACATTCAGCTACAAATTCGGCAATATTCTTCTTCATGTCATTCCACCAATATATTGTTTTCAAATCTTGATACATCTTAGTCGACCCTGGATGGATGGAATACCTTGAATAGTGTGCTTCTGTCATAATCCTCTTTCTTAGCTCAACTACATCAGGTACACATAAACGATTCTGACGCTGAAGCACTCCTTCTCACGTAAGCTCAAATGCCTTTGTCGTGCCACTCTGCACATCCTCCTTAAGCTGCAATAAAATTGGATCTGCATACTGCTTCTCTTTCACTTCAGCTATCAATGAAGATCCCACTGCATTACGTACAATAACCTCTTCATCTGGAGTTTCGAGAAGTCGAACTCTCAAATTAGCTAGTTTGTAAAGATCCTTAATCATCCCCTGCTTTTCTATAGATTCCATTTTAGACTTACGACTCAGTGCATCCGCTACCACATTCTCTTTCCCTGGATGATACAAGATATCAACATCGTAATCTTTCAACAATTCAAGCCATCTCCGCTGCCTCATGTTTAGATCTTTCTGACTGAAGATATATTGCAGGCTCTTATGATCGGTATATATGTCAACATGAACCCCATATAAGTAGTGGCGCCATATCTTCAAAGCAAATACAACTGCAGCTAGCTCAAGATCATGTGTGGGATAATTTCTCTCATGTGGTCGCAACTGTCTAGAGCCATAGGCTATTACTCTACCATGTTGCATTAATACGCATCCTAAGCCACTTCTCGAAGTATCACAGTACACTGCATACCCTTATGTGCCTTCAGGAAGTACCAATACCGGTGTAGAAGTCAACTTGCTCTTCAGATCTTGGAAACTCTTTTCACAGGCATCATTCCATTGAAACTTGGAGGCTTTATGCGTCAACTTAGTCAAGGGTGCAGAAATAGAAGAAAAACCTTCAACAAACCTTCTATAATAACCTGCCAACCCGAGGAAACTATGAATCTCCGTAGGCGTCGTGGGTCTTGGCCAATTCTTCACAGCCTCAATCTTCTGAGTGTCAACTTTTATGCCTTCACTGGATACAATATGGCCCAAAAATGCCACTGACTTGAGCCAAAACTCACATTTAGAAAACTTCGCATACAGCTTACGATCATGAAGAATCTGCAACGCCTGCCTCAAGTGATTAACATGGTCCTCTTCTGATCTAGAGTAGACCAGAATATCATCTATGAAAACTATCACGAACACATCTAGAAACGGCTTAAACAGCCTATTCATCAGATCCATAAAAACTGCGGGTGCATTTGTCAGCCCGAATGACATAACCAGGAATTCATAATGACCATACCGTGTTCAGAAAGCTGTCTTGGGTATATCTTTATCCTTGGCTCTCACTTGATGATAGCCTGATCTCAAGTCAATCTTGGAAAAACACTGGGCACCCTACAACTGGTCAAATAAATCATTAATTCGGGGGAGAGGGTATTTATTCTTGATAGTCACCTTATTCAATTGCCGATAGTCAATACACATCCTCAGCGAACCATTTTTCTTACGCACAAACAATACTGGTGCTCCCCAAGGGGACATACTAGGCCTGATGAATCCCTTCTCTAGCAAGTCTTTCAGTTGCTCTTTCAATTCTCGCAACTCTGCTAGTGCCATTCTATAAGGAGGAATTGAGATTGGCTATGTGTCTGGAAACATATCAATACCAAACTCCACTTCTCGTTCAGGAGGTAAACCTGGTAGTTCTTCAAGAAATACATCAAGAAATTCATTCACAACCGGAACGGTCTGAAAAGTTGGCGGCTCTGCCTCTGTATCCCTTACTCTAACCAAATGGTATATGTACCCCTTGGAAATCATTTTTCTTGCCTTAAAGTAAGAAATAAATCTACCTCTCGGCGCGCCAACATTACCCTTCCATTCAAGGACTGCCTCATTTGGGAAATGGAAATACACCTTCTTAGAACGGCAATCTACTGTAGCATAACAAGACGCTAACCAATCCATGCAAATAATAACGTCAAAATCTACCATTTCTAACTCAACAAGATCGGCCATCGTATCACGACCACAAATATTCACAACACAATTTCGATAAACATTCCTAGATATAAGAGATTCCCCCACTGGCGTTGATACTTCAAAGGGCTTGGCTAATAATTCGGGTGTTCTCCTGAACCTTCCCGCAACCAAAGGAGTAGCGTACGATAATGTAGAACCAGGATCAATTAAGGCATACACATCAAATGCGAAGATGGACAACGTACCTGTAACCACGTTTAGAGAAGCCTCTAAATTCTGTCGATCTGCTAGGGCATACACACGGCTCTGAGCTCCGCTGGAACTAGCTGCTCCTCTATCACCTCTACCGTGACCCATAGGTTGTGCACCCCTACTCAAAGGAGGCACCGATGATGATGCAACAGCTGATCTGGTAGGTCGTGTTATACCACCTGTGGTCCTGCGTGGGCAATCCCTAGCCATATGCCCCAGCCTACCGCACCAAAATCAATTGTTCATTCCAAGCCGACATTCGCCAAAGTGAAAACTTCTACATATGGGGCACGGGTGTCGTGGAGGTCTCAATTGACTCATACTCCCTTGCCCTTGATACCCCACTGTTCGTGAACTCTGATTTTCACTGCTTTGCCCGAACTGATTACCTCTGAACCTTTGAAATTGCGATGGAGCACTAATTGCCGGATAAGAAGATAATGGGCTAGGCAATCTATGAGAGAACAAAGGCCTAAAACCTCCCTGAGATGCCATAAACTGCCCTATAGCTCTGGCCCGCTTAGAATATCCTTTTTCTGATTCCTGGGTTCTTCTTCTTTGCCTCTGATCTTCCATCTTCTGAGCGAAAGCTTGTATCCTCGCTATATCCATGTCCTTGTTCAAAGCAGCAATGGTACAATCTCTAACCAAGTATGGTTCCAATCTATCCACATAGTGATGAACTCTGTCATCCATAGTAGCTACCACATTAGAAGCATATCGAGACAAAGAGTTAAATCGAAGACTATACTCCCTTACACTCATATTACCCTGACGAAGATTTAAGAATTGATCTGCACGGGCCTGACGAGTCTCAAATGGAAGATAATGATCAATAAATGCATCTTTGAACTCTCCCCACGTAGTTGGAGGTTCATCAATACCCCTAGATCATTTCCAATCCTCGTACCACAATATAGCCTCTCCTTTCAGTCTATATGCTGTTAGCTCAACCATCTCTTTACCGGATATGTGCATAACATCTAGAGCCCTTTGGGTTTGATCGACAAAGTCCTGCAGGTCTTCGTTAATATCTGATCCGGTAAAAGTAGGAGGATCCAGTTTCAGAAAATCCTGTGTCCGAATGCTAGCTGCTCTATCCGTACCACTAGATCCCGTGGTAGGAATAGCTTGCCCTTGAACTTGACCGGCAACTATACGAGTTAGAAGTTGTACTGCATCCCTCAAATCTCGATCAACAACATTAATAGATCGCCCTTCCAGAGGAGAAGAAGCTCCTGATATATGCTCAGCTTGAGACTCACTTTGTTCATCTTGTACCGGTGGTGACTTACTAGTACCTTCTCCGGCCACTACATCCACTCGCTTCCACTTATTCTTTCTCCTTGTAACCGGCATCGTTACTATAATAAAAAAACAATTGGATTAAGCGATCGATTATGACTTTATCTCTAATATGGGCTCTATTGCACGATCTAAGAAATGGAGAGTGGAAACAATCCCTAAATGTCCAATAGCCACCTGTTTATAGATGTGGTGCACAACACACCGATAAACGAGATTCTACGTAGACACGGCTTTTTAGACTCACTAGGACGAACTTCTCTGATACCACTTCTGTCATACCCCAAATCCTATTGGAGCGGACTGGCACCCGTAGCCGAGGAGGCCCGGGAGAACCTGTTCATAACCTATACTTTCATATTTACATTACTTATGAAAATTAGAAATTTGGGCAGCACTTCTTTGTAAATAGAAGAAAACAGTACCTGTATCAGCCCAGCAGACACGCATAAATATATATATATAAATAGTAATTGGCCGTCAGAGCCATCACGTCTATCAACCAAACACTCCTATGGCTGTACAATATGTCTACAAAAGCCTCTACATAGATACACAACTGAGTTAGGGTCGGGACAAACTTCCGCCCACAAAAGACTTTTATACAAATACCAAAAATACATATAGAAACGACTTGGGATGCCCCAAAACAACTGGAGCTCACCGCTAACAACAGAATGTCCTGGCTCTTACTGCGAAGGTGTACGACCTGAAGTACCTGTTCCTTCAGGCATGAATATGGGTCCCCCGTGAGGGACGTCAGTACGGAAATATGTACTGAGTATGTAAGGCAGTGAGTATCAAGATGAGATACAAAAGATCAACAGAACCCAGATACCAGTGAATAAACAGTATGAGTAGACCACACTTAAAAGAGCTGATGGGATACCTGCACATTACTTTCATATCATTACTTCCCGTAATCCTTATCAATACATAACATATGTCATACAATGGCCAACTGATCAGTGGTACTAATACAATACATCAGGGACCACCCCTGGAATAGCATATATACATAAACTTTATAATACAATGGCCAACTGATCAGTGGTACTAATACAATACATCATATCATCAATTTAAAATACAGACATTCCATTTCTTAAGTCAATTAATCTTTGAGATTGGTTACTTTGTGGTCACACCTTATGGAACTTGAAACCATGATACCTCAATAGGAAAACATGTAAATAGGTAATCAATATCATGAAAATGAAGTAGAGAATCTTGGATACCTCATTAAATCATTTCGGAGTCAACAATAGTATATGAACTTTTTTTGACTAGCCGGACATCTTAAAAGTGAAAACAAGTTCAATTGGTAGTGTCGAAGATCATATGATGTTATTATGTGTCATGTGTCATAGGACAATGTTGGAAGCTTACTTGAGAGTGCCATGGGTCATTATTCATGCCAAAGATTAGATAGAGTATGTCTTACATACCTTGATATAACCACTTCAATACAAGTCCAACTTGGCTTCCCGTACTCTTCGAACACTTATCTACAATAAGTCATTTGTGGCAAACTAGTATTAGCAACCAAACCTTTCCATTTAGGTATTAACTTTACCAAATAATGTCTAGGAAGTAATCCTTTAACTCATCAATAAGAGTGCTACATACATCCTCTTATACTCTTATTACATTCACATATCATGCATTTTCATGAAATATCCCCCAACATCACTCTTAGCCTTTATTTCCCTTCTTAATCACCATCCAATACCAACATGATCACTGGGCATACATAACCACTAATATAATTATATATCACCACAATTCATCCTCCATAATCCAATACAACAACTTCCATAATTTACTACTAACAATTTATACAAAACAATTCATAACTATGTTTCTAGTTATCTTCCAACATCAAGACAATACTCATAATCCTTTATCAATACTTATTCATGGATAAGAATCAAGAATAAACAATATTCATACCTTAACAATGAACTCTTGTATTTAGAATCCTCCTTACATAACCATGGGGTGCTTCACGAAGCTTTCGAGATGGTGAACACAACTACAGAACCAATTCGAATTTTCTACGGTTGAATCACAAAATATTTGAAGTTGAAATTAGGCTAGGGTTTCACCTTCTCTTAATAATTGGATGGTATATGATATATATGAGGCTAAGTGTAGGTTTATAAAGACCCATTTTCGTCCAAGAGGTAATAGAAAATGACCATTTTGCCCTAAAAATTTAAATAAATCCGAATCTGTCCCCAGTGGACAGTTTTGACAGGCTGAAGTAAATCGATCATAACTCTTTGATCCGGTATCGTATTCGGGTGAAACCAATTACATTGGAACGATAATTCAAAGGTCTTTCATTTTCATATAAAGTATACCACCCAGTTCTTCCTGTACAAGGAGTTATGGTCGTTTAAAGTTGACCCAAAAATCTGTCCCACAATTCTGTTTTTTTTTTTTGGTAGGCTGTAGTAAAACGGGTATAGCTCCTTACTCAGACATAGGATTTGGATGAAACCAATTTCATCGGAAAGAAGACTCTTGGAGATTTTCGTTGATATATAGCATCTCACACAGTTCTTTTTTTACAAGGATTTATGATCGTCTAAAATTGATCCAAAAAAATAATTGCCTAGCTGCAGTAATTTTCCTGCAGATTTACTGTTCACAGGCTTCCCGGCCACCGTTTTGAAATTTCGAATGTGCTCGCTTATATGAAATACTCCTCTGTTTTGGGCAAACTTTATATCGTTGGAAAGCTTATTCCAATACCTACACATACAACTATTGACGGGATACTTCCGAACACCATAAACTTAATTTAACCCATACGCAAGCCTTTAGGACTCCATATAATCGCGATAAGTGTACGAAAAAAAATTTACGGGGTGTTACAGGATGGCAAAGTTACACAACCCAGGTAATGGTTTTAAGGGCATGCTAAACCTATCCTCTTTCTTGGCATTGCTATATATATATGAATGGTTGTGTTCATATGGATGGTTTTACAAATGGAATTATTTTATTCTTATCCTGAGATCATCCTTACAAGTCTTTCTCGGTCTCAAAATTAAAATGATTTGATTTGGGTCAACATTGATGGGATGACTAAATCTGCCCATTTATACAGGTCAATACAGGAGCCAAAGTTAGGTTATCCTTCAGCTTAAAAAAACTACCCTCACAAGCATTAGAGCACAAGAACTTTACCTTCTTCTGAGTCATCTTAATCAATGGGGCAGCTATGGAAGAGAAACTTTACACAAATCTCCCGTAGTAACCAGCTAAACCTAAGAAGCTTTGAATATCCATTGGAGTCGTAGGTGTAGGCCACTTCTTAACCACTACAACCTTCTACAGATCCACCATGATTCTTTTACTAGTTATGACATGCCCAAAAAAGTTACAACATTCAACAAGAATCCATATTTATGAAATTTGACATACAACTGTTGCTCTTTTAGGGTCTGCAATACAATGCAAAAGTGATCGGCATGATCCACCTCACTCTTAGAGTACACAAGAGTATAGTCTATGAATACAAGAATGAACAAATGCAGAAATTGTTGATAGACCCAGTTTATCAAGTCCATGAATGCCGCCGAGACATTACTCAACCCAAAAAACATAACTAGGAACTCAAAATGCCCATATCGGGTACAGAAGGTAGTCTTAGAGATATTTTCCTCCCTAATATTTATTTAATGATACCCAAATTGAAGATCGATCTTGGAGAGAAAACTTATCACTCTGTAGTTGATTATACAAATCATCTATCCTTGTAAGAGGGTAATTATTTTTTACCATCATCTTATTTAATTGCTGGTAATCATTACACATACCAAGGGAACAATCCTTCTTGCACACGAACAACATTGGTGCACCCCGTGAAGATACGCTAGGACATATGAAACCCTTATTCAAAAGATCCTTTAATTGGTCCTTAGGCTTTCTCAACTCAGTTGGAGCCATTTTGTACTGGGGAATAGATATAGGACGAGTGTCCAGAATTAGATCAATTCAAAAGTCATTCTCCCTATCAGAAGGGACACAAGAAAGGTCATCTGTGAAGACCTTAGGAAATTCATTAACCACAAGTATGGAAGTAAGGAAGGACCCTCCGAGCTAGAATCTTTAACCCGGACAAAATCATAAAGTCATCCCTTGGAAATTAACTTTCGGGCACTAAGATAATATATGACCTCCCCTTAGGCACTAAAGAACCACCATCCCACTCAATGATCAGCCCTTTAGGGAATTTAAAAATGACCTTACGGGTTCGACAATATAAAGAGGCATAGCACGAGTACAACCAATCTATCCCTAATATGACATAAAAACAACCATTACTAATTCAAATGTATCCACCAAAGTGTCCCGACCACCCACATACACCACACAACCCTTATAGACTCTTTTAGCAACTAGAGAGTCACTATTTGGGGTAGAAATAGAAAAGTGGTATGAAATATACTCGGGACAGAAACCAAAATACACAGCCACAAATGGGGTCAAATAAGAACAAGTGGACCCCGAGTCAAGTAAATAGTACATATCACAAGAAAAGAGTTTCAACATACCAGTAAAAACATCAGGCAATGCCTTAGACTCCAGATAGGTAGTGAGAGGTTAGGGTTAGTTCTGACTAGTGCTGGAGCTAGATGGTGTACCCTTTTTTGTAGGAGGTGATAAAGAGGCAACAGGAGCCCAATTTTCCCCAGAAGCAACCTTACCAATGGGACAGTTTCTAAGTATATGCCCTGTCTGACCATATTTGATGCACTTGTTCCTTCCCACATCAAAGAAACCCTAGTACAACCAACCAAAAAATCTACAAGAAGGAAATGATGAAGCTTATTGGGCCCCACTAGCTTAAGAATGGGCACCCTATGCCCTAGAACCATAACCACCCAAAATATTTCTATCACAAGAAGACTTTGGGTAGAGAACACTAACCGTCAAGTAGGATCCAGAATTAACCCAAATTTGTTTAGACCACTTTTTACCATCCCTGTCGCTCTTCTGTTGACCTCTCCCGTGATCTGAATGCCAGAATTTTATGCTTTTCCTTCCCCAATTTCAACCTGCTTCTTATTCTCTTACTTTACTTGTTGCATATATAAAACTAGTCTCGAATATCCCTGTCTTTGTTCAACAAGGCATCCTTACACTCTAAAATTAAGTCTCGGGATAACCCAGAAAAGAAATTTGATATATTAGCTCTCATGCTAGATACTAACTCTGGAGCATACCGTAATAACAAGTAAAATATCAAGTCGTACTCCTTGACTGACAATTTCTTTGCTTCAAGTTAAAAAACTATTTTGCCTTTGCCTCCCTCAGCTCTTAAGGAAATAAGTAATTTAGAAAAGCTTGAGAAATATCCTTCCATAAGGCGGACTGAACATCCACTCATCTGAGGTTTCTCCCACTTCTCATACCAGCAATGAGCTACATCCTTAACTGGTAGGCTACAAACTCTGCACCTTCCACCTCAGTAACATGCATCACCTAGAAAATCTCTTAAATTTCATCTATAAAACCTTGAGGATCCTTCTTATATTTGTACTGGTAAACATAGAAGGATTCAACCTCATAAATTGGACACCTATAGTGGTCTCAGATGATAGAGAAACAGAATCCACATGTTCAGTCTGAGAGGCGACCAATTACGTGAGTAAATGGACCACCTAGCGAAACCTGGCATTAGACACTTAAGCTTGAGGTGTCTGAGGAGGGATAAGAGGAATCACTGGAGCTCGAATAGAACCGTCATAGAAAGTGGCCCTAGACCTAGTATGAACCCATAGGTTAGGACGAGCTCCATTTCTATTGTCCTCAGTTAGGACAGAAATGGTCCCACGAATATCAAATCTTCTTGGAGGCATCATCTGAAAGGTGAAGAAACAAGAATTAGAGATATCTAATACCTTAGACTCTACAACCCAAAAATAGAACCCAAGAAAAAGAAACACTCCTAAATGCCTCATATCCTCTCCCTTATGAGTGTGGTGTACTACACACCCTTAAAGGAGACTCTACTCAACTCAACTTTGTGAACTCCCACTAAACCATCAACCTATGCTCTGATACCAATCTAATACGACCCAAACTAGGTCCTAGTCATATCGAGTATCTCAAGTCTAATCAGGATCAGAGACTATCCCTAATACCCAAACCATTCACTACCCTTCACCCTATGTCGGAGGAATTCAAAATATATAACAAAATAAAATAGTATTAATTTGAAGACATCATAATAAGTCCATAATAAAAACCAAAATACATAACCAATTAACCATCCAATACCAATTCCAATTCAAATATCAATAACAATACTAACACTGATACCGATGTTGCCCATACCCATAGTTATCCAATGAAGCCTCTAATCAAAACCAAAAAATATCTAGTCGGGACATGCCCTTAGACATATACAAAACAAAACCAAAAGAAATAATAAGGAAATAAATAAATCCATACCATGAAATGGGGTCTTCCAGAGTATGGAAGCTCACCACTTTAATCTGACTCAAAAGTTATCCCCGGATCACCAAGTCACTAAGTAAGAAGAGCGGTAGTATGGCCGGTTCCTGCATCGCATGGGTATACAGCCCCCAAATATGGTTAGCGGGGTTAATTCTAGCATTTAACGTAGGGATAAGAATAAAGTAATCCTTGCAAACCAAATTCAACCAATACAAATAATCGTATGCAAATACATATACATATATATATACTACGCTGGAATAGGGAGCAAGGTTTAACATGTATTTTAAAACCTTAACCTAGATTGTGTAGCTTTACCATCATAATTCCATCCATGGGATATATGGGTCTACTGTTACCCCTGAACAAGCCCAGTGCTTGTAGCCACACGAACCGACAATACAATAGATGGCCGAGGGTTCCTTTGTACCCTTTGACTTCTTTGATACATATATATATGTATGGACTTAAGGGATTCCAATGTACCCCCCAAGATCAAGGTCATCAAAACCACCTCTCATATTGGCAAACATAAGTTTCCAGTGTCTATCTTTTGGACTCACACCTTCACGGCTAGCTATCACAACCCTTGTTAATGCCTATTTTAAAAATTCAACACATAACCAGCACCAATACTAAGATTAGATTACTAAGGAATTATAAAGTGATATTGTCATATCGACTATAGCTTTCAAGCAATGTCATTAAGCCAAAACTTAAGGGATTCCCATGTACCCCACAAACTCTATTATTAAAATTACTTGGAGGATCTCGTGTAACCCACAAGGTTTCAAAACCATTATTAACCATTTCACCATCTTTGTAATGCATCAATTCCAATAACAAATCTAACCAAACAAATTGGGGTTCCATTGTACCCCTAATTTAAATTCCCTACTTCTCATAACTAGAAACCGATTTTACAATACAGGGTTGGGGTCATAACTACTTCAAAAGTCACAAGTTAAGAAAAAATTACCATTCTTAAGTTCAACCACAATACCCGTACACCCACATGTTTAAAACCATATTTAAAACATAGAAGAACATAATTAAACCATGGGAAAACATTATTCAATAATAAGCATTACAAACCCCAAAACTTTATTTCAAAACTATAATAATACCATGAACTCCATACATTAAAACATGTTCTTTTAAAAAAATAACAATGAAGGGAGAGTAACATGCCTGAAATACCTAGAAATTTGGGAAAGATAACACTCTTAGAATCCTAGATGATCACTTTCTTTAAAACCATAGATTTCGGTTGAACAAAGAGTTTGGGAGAGATTTTTGGGAGTGTTTTATTGGGAATGATGGGATAATAAAGTCCCAAGGAAGGTTTTAAGTTGTGGGGTCCAAGGGGTTAAATATGGAAATGTCTAGAATGCCCTTAACTTAAAAGTTAGAAAATATGTTGGCCTTGGCTACGAGTCAACCACTAACTCATAATAACTCCTTACGACTCATGAACCAGAGTTATAACCAAGATAGTGACCAAGACACCATACATTGTCAACCTTATGACCTAATAACCCAACTCATAACCAGACCCTATGACTTGTAAGGTCCAATCAAAGGCAACAGAGAATTCAAAAGGGTTAGATACTAGACAACCTATGATTTTACCTTATAACTAATAACATATTACCATGGATAATAGTGAGCCACTTATACTCAAAGAAGTGTCAAGGCACAAACTTATTGATTTAGTAATGGCTCATCTTAACGATCCATCGCCAGCCCCAACAAATCATATTCCGAAGTCGTAACAAAGGTATAAACCCAAACACCATCCACCAGACACCTTATTACAAGGGACCCCTGACCTGTCAAGACCCATACAACTTGTATGGTCAAGTCATAAACAAGGTAGTGAGCTCAGGGCTCAAGAAATTTTTAAGTACCAATATCTGAGGTGTTTTAGATTATGAATTAAAATTATTAAGACTATTCTTGGTAGTTAATATTCATATAAAATCATGGTATGGGTATGGATGATAATTATGTAAATCAAATTATAACTGATATGTGCCCTTGTTGGGGCTTATGTTGTTGTTATTGGTTATCTAAGATGATAATTGCTATGTGTGACCCGTGTGATGGTCTTATATGATTTTATTTACCTCGTTGATGCATCGTGGAAACACAAAACTTGTGATGCTTAAAATGAAGAATTTTTCCCTGTAATAAGGTTATTTTAGGAGAAATAATATGGTTTTGTGCTTATTGCAGGTGAACAAGTTCAATAATTAGTTTGGGATGAAACTTAAAGAAAAAGAACTATATAAGATGAATTAGGAAGATGATAAGAGTTGCCATACGAGCCATCAACACATCATATGAATCATAAGTACAATAGAAACCAAAGTCAAGAAAAAAAGCTAAGTATAGGAAAGATACGAGTAGATCATATAAGGTGTAAGTTGAGGATACAGGTCATGTTAACAAACCATAGAGAAAACAACCTCAAGATCCTAATCAAATTTTAAGTCTAAGAAGAAGACGAGTCAAAAGTCTGAGTATAACTCTTATGGGTAATCCATAAGCTAACCAGCATCTAGAGGATAAAAGGAAGAAGTCCCATGTGGTAACGAGTGAAGGCCACGATTCGAATGGTAAACGTATGATTCATGAGACTGAGTCATGAGAAGAAAAGAAAGTTGAAGCATGGAAGATCAAACACTGGAAAGGATACGAGAGGTACTGCAGTACTCGTAAGAAGACCTTACAAGTGGACGAACGAGGCGTATCTTGGGCCAACTTACCTTTTCTTTTACTTTTTTATTAGGATTTATAGGTTGTTTTGAAATACTAAAAATACCCTAAGGTTTATCTTATATTATGTTATGTTCTTAGACATTCTATTACATACTTTTACATACATTACATCATTCTTGAGATTGTAGAGATATTATTCAATGGCAGATTTTAGGGTTTATTCTTCTCATTTTTATGCAATTAATTACTTGTTTTCTTTATTCATTATCATAGATTTTTGCATAAGCATGAGCAACTAACTTCCCTGACTAAAGCATGAGCATCTAACTTCCCTGACTAAGATTTTTGGAACCCTTGTGGATTAACTACATAAGGAAAGTGGGAGACTCATCTATTCTAAAGTATCTACATGTATCTTAATCTTATTTATAATAATTAACCTCAAATACATTGCAGAAGCTTGAGGATTGACGGTATTCGATAACGTCTTCACAAGGGAGTTTGAGATTAGTAAAAGAGGATTAAGACAGTAATTTGAGATTTATATCCATCTTATTATTCCATCGTCTCATGTAATCAACTTGAGACTCAAATGGTGAGAGTTGTACAGAAGTCATAGACAAGGAGCAAGAAGGAAATGCCTTGAGAATCACACGGTAAAGGATGAGATTTATCAACACGTTCACAAGACCATTGTAATACATAAATTTTTGACATTATATGTAGAGAAGTGGAATATCTAGGTTGAACATAAGAAACTTACGGAGTTGAGAATCCAGAGGGAAAACAGTCCTAGTGTTTGTTTTCTATTATTTAAAACTAAACCTATTCAAGATTTGGTTCCTACTTATGATTGATTTCTGAAATCTCCCATTTAATTTTCTGCACTGCTCGTGGATTTCACCAAGATAAGAAGTTGTTCAACATTTTTCCTATGGGTTCGACCCTAGCCTAGCTTGGGTTACTATATTTGGCATCTACCGCAACATACTTATTTAGAGGTTAGTTTTGGTTAACATCACTCGTGTATGCATTTGGTCATTTTATTCATGATTGAGAATGGCCTAGTGGGAGTTAATGTGATAATAATGGTGTTTCACTTGCATATTTCACTCTAATGGTACATAGTTTATATTGAATCTTGGATATTGAGATATTGAGTGGATCTTAAGCTCACGTATGTGTATATTAAATAGGTTTGAGATATTCATGTTGGTTTGATTGTGAGTATTACATTCTCATATCATAGATACATTCATGAGACATTGGTACCATTATGGAAATATTAATTTTTTACTGAAGTAAGGTACTTTTACAAAACCTTCTGTTGTAGCTCATGAGTCACAGAGAAGATATAGATATTATGATTTGGGGTTTAGTATTATGATAGTATATGGGTTGTGGATCCCCCACACGTCCTACCTTGAAGTGTTGAGGCTCGGTTGGTGTATATGATGGTTATGTGATAACCTCAATCATATCAGATCATCATCATTATCACCCTCGTTGAATTTCAGAAATTTATACATCTTCGGAGTTTTATTTCTATATTTTATCTATTTCTTTTCACTTTTTTTCTTTCACGTACCTATTTTCTATTTACGTGCTTTATATAATTGTTAGTAGAGTTTATGTGAGCTACCGTTTGATACATTTTTTTCTTGCAGCTAACATGCTCATAGTGTGTATTGATATACCTTATTTTTTACTTTGATTAGTTGGCCTATAATCCCATGTGGACCATACTCATCTCTACTGCACCTTTTTGGTGTATATCCAGGTATGAGTACACCAAGCGATAGCTTTATTCGAGCGGTAATTTGATACATTCGAGGTAACAACCTCTCTATGTCTTCACAGTCGACCTCCGACATCATCCTATCTAGATTATGTCTTATTTTGAATTATGAGATAGACTTGTAGTCTATTAAGATGTTCCAGTTGTATTTTTAGATTTTTGAGTTTTATTTAAATTGTTCTTACCTTTTGACACTAGGTTTTGCGATTGTTTATGGTATTGTTGATATTCAGACTTCTGCTATCATTTTTTATGTGTGGTTTTATTTTGCTCTAGGAATCTTGCCTTGGGATTTGTGTTAGTTTCTTATTTCATATAAGTTTGGGTGATTGGCTTACTTGTCAAGGCTTAGCCATGATAAGTGCCATCATGACCTTAGTTTTTGGATCGTGAAAAATCTCTGTATGGAGACATGGATTATATCAACTAACTCATTATTTCACCAATATATATATAATCATCCAATCTACTAGCCATATTGACCTATCTCAGGATATCGCCTTTTAATAAATCAAAAAGATACTTAATACATACATCTCATAATAGTTATATCAATATTGATAATATAGGTACATTTGGTAGTTTAGAGGATATATTTTTGCCAGTCCATCTAAAACACCTATCTTTGCTCGGTCCCAATCAATACATACAATATTTTCTTGCACCAGATGTTGAAATTACACCATTTCCATAATCAATATAAATTACATTTAATTCTTTGCGACAATCATACTAATGGCTTGTCCAATTTACATCCTAAATTATGAAAAAAAAAATTATACGTATAAGAATTGATGATTTAATCTTTTGTGTATACTCCATACAATAAATCATCTACTATATAAGCAAACAGACACAAATAAATATATGATCTATTAAATCTTTTATAAAAATTAATTTAACAATTATTCTATAAGAAATACTATATTTAAACACATTGTCAATAATATATATACAATGATTAATAGTATATATCCCAATAATCTCCATTTAAACTTTTAACCATCACAATTTTGATAATATACTATATCTAAATACATGGTTAATAGTATATATCCCAACTCTCTCTCACTTATACTTTCAACCCTAACAACTGTTAAAATATATTATAATTAAATGCATGGTTAATAGCATATATCTTTACAATATTCCACTATGATTTTCCACCCGTGACTATGGATAGAATACTAAATCTTAAAATATGATTAATAATATACACACTGACAATCTTCCACTTAGACTGTTAATTATGCATCTGCAGCATTCACAGGTAATCATTTTATATAATATATCAAAACGATCTTATTAAGTTGCTTTCTTATGCAACTTCGTCTAGTAGTGCCTCATTGTTTCTGGTCGATTTGAAGCTATATCTTCAATTACCCTATCATGAAATACTCCATTAATGTGAGTTCTATGATGAAATCTCTCTAGAATAAGCAACAAATCAATCCCTGTTACAATTCTTCCACTATGACTAAGTGCTACTGCTATAGTCACACTTTCATATTCTAGAATCTTAATATTTTCTTTAAAAACTTTCAATACTGAAATTCTAATCTCTTCTTCATGAAGTTTTGTTTCCTCACATCACTCCCATTACTTTGACATTCTATTAACATTTCTCCCACTACTTAAATGTAATGGAACGTCAATTTTGCTATGTCACGACCTAATTTCTCAAGTCATAATGACACCTACTATAATCCACCAGTAGGTAAGCCAACTCATAGTTTGAAACAACTAGTAATGCACTACCAAGAGAAATGATGAAAAAATGCAAAATAAGTATACTAATAGGCTGAATTACATAAAATAGTCCCAAAACCTAGTGGAATCAGAAAAAGAGCTTCTAATGTAATAATACTAACTAAAATGAAGTAGAAAATTAATATACTCATACAACTCATCTCTGAATAAAACATAGAAACTAGTCTAGTATATAAAAGGGAGAATTGCAATACTCTGAATGCCAACAGCTCTGGAGGATACACACAACAAGGACAAGAACCTGTACTATGATCTGTAGGCTACAAAAGTGTAGTATAAGTATCAACACGTGGTACTCAGTAGGCAACTGCCGATTGATCCCCAAAGATAATGCAAATATAAATAGCATGCAAGCAGGAATGTAAACTACACCCAAATATCCAAGAACTATAGATTAAACTAAGGAGACAATAAAGACAAACTATCCTATTATAGCCATACTCACGAACCTCAATACTATACTGTATATCAATGGACAATATATGAATAAAGAGAGAAAAAATGATATATAATAATATACAAGGCTAAGTAATAGATATAAAATATTATTAAATGAAGGAAGAAAGGGATATACGGTAGTACCATATCTATACATATATAGATATACATATATATAAACATGGTTAATTTGAAGCTACAAAGTAAGTCATAATACTAGTATCTCCAGGCCTCCAAATCATAATAGGAGATAGTTCTAAAATAATCAGTGTCTCTAATCTATAAGTATAAACATGAGATAATTACTACAATAAAGCAACTGTAAAGAAAGGAATAAGAATACTAGGTTCTAAATCCATAATGCCTAACCATGGTATAATCATGCGTAATAATATAACTGTAAAATGGTGGAATCAGAATCATACCTCAAATATCAATACTCGTCCAATAATCAATATGTCACATGCTAACCATAATATTAACAATAACAATATAAAATAATCGGCTAGTTTTGACATGCAGTACCTAATCGAGCCTTTCATAAACCCTCGCTGCCATATGTCCAGATGGTTTAATCGATAATAAGCAAACAACAATCAGAGTCCATACCTACGCAACACTCCATGAGGCAGATAAATACAAACACAAAATAGTATATACCACAAGCCAAACTCATCGCCTATACCTATGCAACCCTTTTAATATTGTTAGATATAGGTGTAAACTGGTCATTGGAAAATATACAAGAATGAATTCCAAGTAAGACAAGAATACCATAATCAATCCAAGTAAAATAAGGTAACCTAGTGTATACACCTCCTCCAGCTCTACGGCTCATAAAGAAAAGACCTATAACGATCTCTCTTCTCCTAGTACGACGCCTGATGGATGAAGGAGTTCCTAGGGGGTTTGAGAGTACCCTTATACACCGACCTAGTACCAATCTAGGATTTCTAATAATCATCAATGTCATCATCAATCATCGAACATGAAGCAAAACTCATTTCATCAATACACTCTGTCCAGTACTATACACACACAAACACACACACACACACATATATATATATATAAATGTATACACATACAATGGATGGGATAGAAATATGCCTAAAGGGTAAAAGTTTGTAAATCCATTATCGGGGGTAAACTCCAGGACTAAATCAGCATAAAAGTATGGATAGGGTTGAAATATCTCTCGACCGAGGTAAATAGTAGTAGCAAAATCGTGCATAGAAATTTATCTCGGTCAAATCTCTAAAATATCATTTTTAGGCTCAAAGTCTCCTAAGTTATTCATTAAGATGGTATGATTCTCATTATAAATAAATCTATTTTAAAAGTGAAGAGTGGGAATAAATTTCTCTTTAGAAAAAAAGTAATTAAACCATATTTTTGTTGGAATCATACCATTTAATGTCTAAATAATTATGATTGTACCGAATCTATGCATATCATCACCAATATTAAAAAAAATATGATTATAAGAATCAATGTTCCTAAATAAGCCATTACTACCCCTATGATAGCAATTCCACCTAGAACATGAGCAACTAAGTCAATTCCACCTAAATGACCATTCTAGAATAGCCTAAACAGTCCAAATAAGAATAATCATACTAATCATACTTACAATACCTAACTCCCATCCCATATCTCGAATAATATCATAATCATACTAAGAATTAGTTCTATATATAAAGAAGGTAACAAGATTATAGAAGTATACTAAGTATTTCAACTTAGGGTCAAATACCCTTCTACCCTCCAAACACATAATTTAGGCTAAGTCATAGTGTTCCACCCAAAATCACATCCTAATACCCCTATCTAACATTCAACATATATAAAGCACCATATCAAGAATAAGAGTATACCAAAGCCTACCTTGAAGTTGAACTTCAACCTTAGAATCGTCCATAAAATTATGCTTCTTCAATTCATAATCCTAAAATACCATCACGCTATCAAAATAGAAACCTGCACGTTGTTAGGAATAAAAGGAGACCTATATTGCTATATGAAGGGTTGGATCAAATGTTGGGTCAAAAATGAGCTCATAAGGCCTACAAATGGAATAAAAAATTGAAATTGTCATGGGGTACCTCGAAGGACGAGGAATGTGTGCTCAATTTTTTAGTATAAGTAGGGCAAAAATCGCATCACAAATCAACCCTTAAAATTTAGAAATTTAAGACCCAATTTCTAAGGGTTTTAGCAAGAATAACAATGGAAATCGAAGAGAAAATCAATGGAAAGTAACCAAGAAGAGTAAGGTTAGCTTACCTAAACTTATTTGGATGAGTTCCAACTTTTTTCTCTCTTTGAGCTCTCAATTTGGTGTAAAAATAGTTGAAGAAATGGTACAAAATCAGGTGGAGAAAAGGTAATTTCAAAGCTACCAGTGCCACTAAAGTAGACACCTGGGATCTAAAGAGCCTACCGCTAAAGCAGCAACACGACCGCTAAAGTTTTCGGGCGATAGCAGCGAGCGGGTGTCGATAAAGTGATCCTAATGGCTCTAAAGTAGGCACCTCTTTAGAGGCAATTAGGCATTGAAGCGCACCATCAACAAACGGCCACGACCGCTAAAGCGGCCCATGGGCGCTAATATGCTGAGCACTAAAGAGACCCAATAGGCACTTAAGTGGTCCTATTTGGTGCCATGCACCAAATTTTGCTAAGTCCAAATTAGACTTTGATTTGGTGCACAACATTTTAGACTTAATAGAATCATCTGAATTATCATCCAGGTTTATTTCGACTAATTATGGGTCCCTCACCTATAGTTCTATTTTTCACATAATTCATCCAATAGCCCAAAATAAGTCCAAAAGTGTTAGGACCTTACCAAAGGGTTCCCTTAGCCTATAATCAATGTTTCGAAGTTGATGGTGCTATTTGAATTCATATCTGTGGTCATATACTAGGATTTTTGGTTCGAGACCAAATCTAAACCAGTGAAAGCTCCAAAATAGGGAAATGAGCCTAAAATCCATACGAACTATCTGATCGCCGATTCGACAATTCTAGTAAGTCATAAATGACCTGTAGCTACTGTGGGAATGCTTAAATGCACGTAAATTGAGGAAATGGCCTAAAGGGTCATTACAATATCCACTACTAAAAGGATTTTTATTTGCGAAAGTTAATGGATAGAAGATCATAAAAGCTCGAAGGGATGGTGAATTGGGCCCACATACTCTAAGCATCACTTCCCAGATAACCATAAAAAAGGCACGACATTTCTAACGGATTTTTCCACAGATATACCTTTTCCAACCAACTTCGTCTCTTCAATTTTCAAACAACCAAAACTCAGCCTCTACCACGGTTTAGATATCAACTGAACTGAGAAAGGCTGATGCATGCAAATCAAACCATAACACGCTGATACCACACTAATACCAATGTAATCAAATAAAAACTTCTCCAAGCAAAAGGCAAACCAAGGCATGACTCAGGCCACCAAATCCAAAACCTAAATATAGTCTTCTTTTGCATTTCTAAACTTGATATCCACTCCAAACCAAGTAGAAAGCCACATGTGTTCTGCCCCCACAACTCCATCACTCTAATCTTGAAGAGCTAAAGTTGATCCACCAAAAATTTACAAAATCAAACATAAGAATAAGCCCATAAGGCGCAGTTTGGGAATAGAAATGGAGATGACCGATATCGGTTATCTATGTCAATGCTACAACTGCTCTGGGATACCATCAAAATTGAAAGCCAAGTGTCCAAAATACCATGACTCACCATTGAACAATCCTCTCTAGGATATCGCATTAATAAAGGATGAAGCCATGCTAAATCCAACTCATGCATACTAATACTACTGAGTAAATCATAATAAACTCCCGACAAAAATTAAAAACCTGAGGTCAAAGGCGAAAGGACCAATACCGTGTCATTGGACTACCACCTGAAAACCTATCAACCACAATCCATTTGAACTAATAAAGACCAAGTAGGTAATCATGGAGTAGGCTTAATGAGCCTATAGATTAAATCCTACACTAGGCAAATCTTAAAACAAAGGTGGCACCCAAATACTACAACTCCAAACTGAAATCTCAGTACAAAGACTAAGCTACTTAATCTTAACTACCCAAACCCAATCTAAAGATGGGTAAGTATCCACACTCTAACCTATCATAACCTCTAAATCGCTATTCTAAAGTGTAAAAATACACTAAGCCAAACCCTCATGAAAAAGGTAAAGGTAAAGGTAGGAAATAAAAGCGCACCTATCATGGTGAAATTCAAAGTCACATGTCTGATGGGTCCGAGAGAGAACAAATCTAAATGGGTCCAAACTCAAAATGACCGACTGAATCATCAATTGAGGTGTTAAGTGCACTATCTCCAACCTATAGGGCCACAGCACCATAAGACTGGTCTGAATAAGCTGAATGACTAAGGATCTCACATCGGGGACACTCTCTTGACCAGAGACCACTCTCTCTACAGTCATAGAAAACCCCTACAACCCTAACCTTACGAGAAACATGATTTGACCCTAACTGGCTGGCCAACTAACCTCAAGGGAACTCTAGTCTAAAATGACCATCCTCTCTACAATCATAACATACTTCAGGAATTCTAGGCTGGCAAAGAATATATGCTAACTCTATCTGACTAACCAAGTCACATCTGGGGCACTCTCTAGACCAATGTTCCATCCCACCATACCCAAAACAAGATCTCACAATACTCCAAGATACTACCCCTCCCAATTTAGAATGGTTTCCATAGCCTAAAGACCTATACCAAAAACTCCATAAGGTCCCATTAAAACTCTTCCCATTGTGATCACCAAGAATAATCTAAGAGTCACTAGTAGTCTGAAATATTACCTGCGTAGAACTAATAGGATATAGGTGAAGCTGACCTCCGCCAGGAGGATCCTAACTCCCGAATGTAATACCAATAATACTATACTAATAATATATCCTCTTATCTCCACCTCTATAAGTTTTAATACATGGTATTTCTATAGCCCTCACATGATCAACAACTTTAAGAAGGAAGACCTAACAGTTAACAAGTGTTGTGATGCCAATCAGAGTGGCAATCCTCTAATAAATCCATGAACTATATCATGCACTAAAGGATATAACATATGAATATGCCTTTCCCACTCAAAAAACCCAATCTCATACTCTAAAACCGACAAGAAACCCTATTAAAAACCAATAATCCTAACTCTGGCCTAAAAATTGCTCGAAGAAACGGATGTCATCTCTATGTTTGAGGTATCCATAATAAGACTTAGGATCCCGAATGCTAAATTTCGAAAGGATAAAGCGATCGCGAAATCTATCAGGGCTTTGGCTGGCCATAAATCCTCTGACTGCTACTAAAGATCTACGACATCCATCCTTAGCTCCCTTGTCTGACGTTGTGCTAAAGCTCTTGAAATGCATGCTGAAGTCCTATCCATATCTATCGACAACCTCACATCGTACATATGGAATAAAATATAATCAAAGGACATATTTAAGGTTTAAAAAAATACGAACACATGATAAGGAGTCAAGAAAAAAATTTCCTAAAAATTCCTTGTAGCCTTCCGAAGATAGAACACGAATGTCTCTGCCTCGATCTACAAAACTCGACTAGACTCTTAGCTCTTGTACCAACACAATGATTCACTTAGGCTCTAATACCAATTTTTCATGACCTTATTTCTTAAGTCATGATGGCACATACTATAACTCATTGGTAGGTAAGCCATCTCATAGTCCAAAACTACTAGTAATGAACTATAAAGATAAATGTAGGAAGAATGTAGAATAAAGTGTAGTAAAATGTTGAAATACATGGAATAGTCCCAAAACTTGGTGGAATTAGGACAAGAGCTTCTAATGTAATGAGACTGAAAAAAATGAAGTACAAAATGAATATACTAATAAAACTTATCTCTGAATACAACATAGAGACTAGTCTAATACATAAAACGAATAATAACAATACTCTGAATGCCAAGAGCTCACCCTATGCCTTCGATCCATAGCTACTCACACTACGCATATAATAATAGAGAGACCCCGTACTATGATTTATAGGTTGTAAAAGTGTAGTATGAGTACCATCATGTGGTACTCAGTAGGCAACTATTTACTAAGACCCAATGATAATGCATATATAAAGAGCATGCAAGCAGGAACATAAAATACATCCAAATATCAAAAAACTAACAAACTAAAACAAAGAAGACAATTGGGACAACCTATTCTATTCTAGCCATACTTAGGACCCTTAACACTATACCATATATCAATGGTCAGTATACGTATAAAGAGATAATGAAGAATCTATAATAATATACAAGGATAAGGAATGGATATACAACATGATAAAATAAAGAAAAGGATATACGAGAATACCTTACCTATACATAGATAGATATACATATATATAAACAAGGTTAACTCAAAGGAACAACCTAAGTCATCACACTATCATCTCAAGGCCTTCTAATCATAGTAGCAACTAGTGCTAAAATAATTAGGGTCTCTAATCCATACATCTAAACATGAGATAATTACCATAATAAAGCAAAATGCAAGAAAGAAACTAGAATACCAGGTTCTAAAGCCATAATGCCTAACCATGGGATAATCATGCGTAATAATATAACAATAAAATGAAGGAATTGGAATCATACCTTAAATCTCAATACCACTCCAATAATCAACCTATCACGTACTAACCATAACAATAACAATATAAAATAAGCTGCTAGTTTGAACAAGCAATACCTAATCGACATTTTATAAACCCCCATCACTATAGGCCCAAAAGGATCAATCAACATTCAGCAAACAATAATAAGAGCCCATACCTATTCAACCCCCTATAAGGCTGAGATACAAGACCAAAATAGTATATACCACAAGCTATACTCATCACTAATACCTATTCAAGCCCCCATAAGGTTGATAGATATAGGCACATACTAGTGATAGGAAATGTACATGCAAGAATAACTACCAAGTAAGACCATAATATTATCACCAATAAAAGTACCATAAAGTAACCTGATGTATATACCTCCTCCGGCTCAATGACTCATAAAGGCAGGACCTACGATGACCTCTCTTCCCTTAAAATGACATCTCATGGGCGAAAGAGTCCTTAGGGGGTTCAAGAGTACCGGTATACACTAACTTGGTCCGGATCCTATATTTCCAATAATCATCAATGTCATCATGAATCGCCTGACTTGTACTAGAACTCATATCATCAGTACCATCATCAATCCACTTTGTCTAGTATATATATACTATATATATATATATGTAAGTATACATATTAAATGCATAGGCTAGAACCATAGTTAAAAGGGTATAAGTCTATAAAACCATTATCCAGGGTAAACTCCATAACTAAATCATCATAAAAGTATAGAGAGGGTTGGAATCTCTCTCAATCAAGGTAAATGGTTGTGGAAAAATCTTAGATCAGAATCTATTTGGTCAAATCTTTAAAAATCATCTTTAGGTTCAAAGGGTCATAAGTTATTCATTAAGATCGTATGATTCTCGTTATTAAAAAATGTGTTAAAAGTAAAAAGCAGGAATAAATACCTTTTTAGGAAAAGAGTAATAGAATCATATTGTAGTAGAAACCATACCATTTATCATCTAAGTCATTATGATTATAGCGAATCTATGCATGCCATCACCAGTATTCAAATAATATGATTATAAGTATCAATATTTCTATAAACTACGACCTCTTTTTTTCGAGGATAGAATACTTCCTGAAACCCAATTAATATCATAATCAAGGCATTGGGCCCAATATATTCGGCATAATCATAGTATCATAATCATGACCTTAGGCCAAATATATATCCAGCATAACCATAGCATCATAATCATGATCTTAGGCCCAATATTATATTTGAAATAACCATAATATCATAATTTAGGGAAAAACCATTAAAATTCACCAATTCACGTAGCAACATTATACTAGAGGTTTATTAGTCTCAACTTTGTCTAACAAGATGCCATATGAATAAGTTTACAAAAGCTAACACAAGTCTTGGCCTAAGGTTGGTTAGAGGGGCCCACTTCTAATGTCAAAAATTCATTTTAGAAAAACTTCTACCAGGCTAGGCTAAGGTATCTAACTTTACTTCTAGATGATAAATAAGCCATAATTAGCCATAAGATAACAATTCCACCTAGAACCTGAGCAACTAAGTGAATTCAACCTAAATTATCACTCCACGATAGACTAAACAATCCAAATAAGACTAATTATACTAATCTTGCATCAAATACCTAAATCCCATCCTATATCTAGAATAATACCATAATTATACTACAAATTAGTTGTATCAATAAAGAAGGTAACAAGATTATAGAAGTATACTAAGTATTTCAACTTAAGTGTCAAATACCATTCTAGCCCCCAAACTCATAATTTAGGCTAATTCACGATGTTCTACCTACAATCACATTATAACATCCCTATCTAACATGGAACATATAAAATCACCATATCAAGAAGAAGAGTAGACAAAAGCCTACCTCGAAGACTAAACGCTACCTTAGAATCATTCACAAAATCATATCTTATCACTCTACAATCCCAAAATGCCAACATGGTATCAAAATATTAACATGTATGCTACTAGGATAAAATGAGACCCATGTTGATATATTAATGGTTGGAAATTTTGGGTCAAGAACAGGCTCATATGGACCATAAATAGAATCTAAAATTGAACCCGTCACAAGGTTCCTAGAAGGACGAGGAATGTGTGCCAAATTGTTGAGCACAAAAAGGGCACAAATCGGGTCACAAATCTACCCTCAAAATTTAGGAATTTGAGACCCAATTTTTAAGGATTTTACCAAGAACTTGAATGAAATTGAAGAGACAATCAATGAGAAATGACCAAGAAGTTGGATTAGCTTAACTCAACTTATGTTAATGATTTCTCACTTTTTCCTCACTTTGAGCTCTCAATTCTATATAAGAATAATGGAAGAAATGGAAGAAAATTGAGCGTAGAAAAGGAAATAAAAAGGCTACAGGTGCCGTTAAAGTGAGCACCTGGGCTCTAAATCACCAACTGCTAAACAAGCAACCTGACCACTAAAGTCGTATGACAACAACAGTGGGTGCCTCTAAAGAAGCTTCAAGGCCATTAGGCACTGAAACGCACCACCAACAAAGGGCCAGGGCCGCTAAAGTGTCCCATGAGTGTTAAATCATTGAGTGCTAAAGAGACTTAATAGGAACTTAAACGGCCCTATAAGCCTCCATGCACCAGATTTTGCTTAGTCCATAATGTACTTTGAAAGAATGCTCAGGATTCATTCAGAACTTCGTGTGCGCAAACAAACTATGCTGCCATACAAAATTTGTCTTTTCAAACTCAATGAAATAATCAAAAATTTCATCCTAGGTCACATTGACTAAGTGTGTGGGCCACACCTATAGTTTCAATTTTTTACATAATCTACCCAATAGCCCAAAACATGTTCGAAAGCCTCCAGACCTAAACCCAAGGTCTCCATAGTGTAAGCTCAATGTTCTGGAGTTAATGGCACTGACAAACTTCTTATTTAAGGCTAATAGGAGTTTTGATCCGAGATCAAATACAAATCAATGAAAGCTCCAAAATAGAAAAATGAACTCAACATTAAAATACACTGTCTGATCGTTGATTCGATAGTTTCGGCAAGTCATAAATGACCTGTAGCCACTATGAAAAAACTCAAAATGCACGAAAATTGAAGAAAAGACCTGGAAGGTCATTACATGATATTTTGGTTAGATGTTCTTATAATTTGAACTTTTAGATGACTCATTTGTTATTTCATTGACCAGTCCCTATAAAACCTTACTTATACAAACATGTTTTATTAAATATCCTTTTCTAGAAATTTTTCATTTGTGTTAACAATTGCCTTTTTTTCTTTAGGATGTTAAAATAAAACTTCTTTCATTCTTTTTGGATATGCAATAAGAATATACATTCATAATTTTAATTTTTCCATTCCTGTCTTTTAACACATGTGTGAGACAATCATATATCTGAACCTTTCACAAACTAGACTTACGTTAAATCTACAACTCTACAGTTGTCAAAGATACTGACTTGGAAGCAACTAAATTCAAAATGTAATGCACAATTCTTAAGATATATCCAAAAGCCAAAAAAAAACTATTAACAATTCAATTATTAATATTATCATCTTTGTAAGAGTTTATATTTATGGACTTTGACACTAATCTATTATAGAGTATCTGATGCAGACAGTTGAAATTAAATCAATCTATCATATAAAAGATTAATGAACTCTTCAATGAGGTATTTGTCACTACAAATAGATCACAATGATTTAATTTATATTTTTATGATGCTTTTTCATTTCATTGTTGAATATCTTGAGTTTATCAAAATATTCAAATTTATGAAGGATCAAATAAATATATTTATCCCATGAGTAATCTTTAGTGAGTGATCCACAATACTCAAAATTACCTCATGCCTGAAAGGTCATGTTACCATACAAATCATAATGAATTAGTTTTAACTTATCACTACCTCTCTATTTTTCTAAGAGGAAATATGTCTTAGTTAATTTTTTCTTCTTAACAGGACTCACAAGTTGGTAGTGTGTTCACTTTAATGAAGTTTAAATTCCATTTTATTGACCACGTTCAAAGTGTGATTTAGAAAAAATTTGCATAGACACAAGTGTACTGATAAGTTTCATTCAACTTTAAAGAACATTTTTCTATTCTGAGAAAGATTAATATTTTTTAATTCATGAGATATACAACAATAATTAAGATGTTCAATGCATCAATGCACAACTAGAGATACTATTTATTAATCTCAATAACTCAAGAGTTACGAAAAAGCAAATTCACAAATCCATCTCTTATTTAGTTAAAAATTAAAATAATTTTTTATAACATACGACACATATGTAAAGCATTATTTAGGTTAATATCATATCTCTATTAAAAGATAGTGTTAAATAGTAATAAGTAGGTTGGTGAAGTCTTTTGAGAACTTGAGAATATAGCATATTAAGCATATCATAATATATTGATTAACCTAAATAATTTAATTCAGGGCTCATAAGTACATATATATTCATGTATCTTGAATGGCCAATCGATTAGATTGGGGAATCATCCATGTAATACACATTTACAGTGGGAGATTATTCACTTCATAAACTTTTACGGACCTACCACAGATGGAGTGTCTACTATTAGTTTAAATTTTTTGGAAATCAACTGTAGTTACATTCATCTAATCATATATTACTATGCTTCGAAGAGTTAATGTAGATTATCAATACTAGTGATTAAATACATAGTAACTTGAATTAATTTCATCAGATACGGAGGAAGGTATAATACAACACATGAACTTAATACTTAACTATGATTTAATCCTTGTAATTATGGGAAGAATCCCTATCATAAAAAATGACCAAAAATCTATCTAAACATTTCAAATCATCAAAAAATGATGAATTTCTTACTGAGTTATTTTCGATGAATCTACTGAATTTGAGATCAATCAGAGTATCTTTTTTATTTTAATTATCGAAACCATGGTCAGTTCGATTGAAAATATTATTTTCTTAAATAAGAATTAAATTTTTTATGTTCAGTAATTCTTATCACATATCATCATTAGCATACTAATACTTGAATCAAGAACAAAGAACAAAATATAGAAATCTATTAACATAATTTCGGTACAATTTAAAAAAACATGTTTATGTAATCATTGAATATCAATTCAAAACATCATACACACATACACACACACACTCATATATATGCATGTTGAATGAGAAATTTCATTGGAGAAAAAACTATTCAAGTAAGATACATATGTTTTTTTTATAACTAGGAATAGATATTAATATTACGAAACTTAGATAGTTACATGACAGCACACACACAAATGTACGTGGTCTTATCAAGTAGTAAAGTGTCTTCAAGGAAGCCCAAGTATCTATCTCTTAGGGATTTGTGTTTGCCACCTATCCAATTCTAGTTTAACCAATTGAGGAGAGTAGCAAATAGAGTATCAGAATTGTAATTTAAAACTAAGCTAAACTAATTCAGAAAAGTAATGACAAAACAATCTGTAGATAGAAGACCAGTTAAGGCTTACAAACAATCATACTACGTTATTGAACTTCATCTGTTAACTTGATTATCTTGGTTGTTGATTCATATGGTTAATATCATGATCATGGTTTTCCAACCTCTAATCCTTTACCTAAGTTGAACCTTTCAATCATCCAATCCCTTGAATTGATGATACAAACCAAGAAAGAAACTAATGTTAAGATTATAAAACCCTAAAAAAAAGTTATGGTAGCCTTCTTAATCCCCTAAGACGTCCAATAGTATGTAAAAATGTGATGCAACATGTATTTATAACATAGGAGCAAGACTAGTCCGTCCAAGAATCAAAATGGAGTGAAACGCCTAGGGATGAAATGGAGCATATGACGGATATTGTATTCTATAAGAATGGAGCATGCGTTGTACGTATATCAGATGTACACACTATTTTGGGTCCCTTCTGAGTATTTTTATGCATAGAACGCGCCCGTACTCCGTTACACGTGCTCACACTCGCCCTATACATTCTAGGTGTCCAAATTGTATCAATTTTGTTATTGTGCTTTCGTTGAGCCATTCCGAGCATTTTTGAGTTGTTTTCACTTGATTTGAAGCTTGTATATCCTTCATATATCATTGTAATCCATCAAAAAAGCATCATATAACATTAAACACAACAATTGAGAGCTCAAAACAATACAATATCAAACAAAGAGAACTACAAACACGAGTTAAGCATAGACTTCATTCACTTCGATTTCTAACTTATTGTTTTGACTGTTGTCTTGATCCAATTGACCTTTGAACATTTACAACAAGTTTTTTCACATATAAATACACAATAAAAATCTTATGAACTCATTAAAACACGTTAGAACCCAACACGATAGACTAGACAAGCACCTAACTCAAGCTAGTAACACTAGTTTTCTCAGTTGAACTCTAAATGATCAATTTGAATCAAAACTTGCTTGGAAAACCATAAAACATTGTACACACATACATGGACACATAAATTCTCATTAATATCATTATCAACATATATATCATAATAATCATCCTCAAAACAAGGCTAAAAAAGCTAGAATAGTAATGCTAGAATGCATAAATACACCCAACATCACCACCCCACACTTAAAGCCTTGCTCTTTCTCGAACAAGTCTTAACTATAAGCATCATGAGCTGAAGAGACTCCACACTTGTACTATATGTAAGACACTCAAGATAGTACTACAATGACTACACATAATGAAAGTTACTACACTAAGCATGTTATACACAATTGAAAGCTCAAGAACACTACTCCAAAAGATCCTAGCCTCAAGAATTGACTCACCTAGTTGGAAAACTCATGCTTATTGCACAATCAAGGATATCATTTAAATCATCTACATCCATCAAACATGTGCCCTCAAAATAAGAGAGCTACCCATAATCACTCACAATAATGCAATTTATAATAATGGGTACAATACACTCACTCTCACAAAGAATTCACAAGTTACACACAATGAACCATAAGCTTGACCTTAATCTAATTCTCCACTAATATTGGAATGTAACGCTTAGGATCAATTAGGACCTTTTCGGGTTGTAATGTAGGCTAAAGGATGGGTAGGAACTATTTTGGCCAAGAATAATGACTAAACTCTCTAAGCGCTTTAATACACTACATTAAACATTTAAAACACATCTCAAATAACCAAATTACATTTTTTGTTTCTTCCTCCCATATCTTTTATTTTTGCCCCATCTCTTTTAACCACTTTCACAAACCTTGGTAGACGCATAACTTATTCCTTCAAGATTAAATTTTTCTTATTCTCTACAATCATGAGAATATTTATAACATTATTTATATCACACACATCCACCACAAACCAAATATAAACAATAATAACTATTACCTTGGGGCATCAATTTCACCGTTTTCTTCTTCAATTTCTCAAACTTCTTACTCAATTAATTTTTCATTAAATATCTTAGGAGCTTTTTGGATCAACTTATGGTCTATCAAAAAAAGGATTAGACTACTTATGAGGTTGCCAAGAAAAAGATAAAGGCTCAATGGGGGTTAACTAGGATTAAGCACAAAGGTAGGACAAATAGGATGTATAAAACAAGGCTATCAAAGTAATGCCTAAATCATATCCTAAACCCACTTTTTTTATTTCATTTCACACACACACCGGGCAAGTTCTAGACATCACATGTAACAAGGAATATACAAAAATTCTCATATGCACATGACACATGCTCAACTCAATAGGATCATCATCGATTTCCAACCAAATAATAACATGAATTCTATTTAAGACACAAATACAAGAGTCACAAATATGAGCTTAAGAGTCTCAAAAATAGTAATTCATTCAATCAACATGCTTTTCTGAAGAAAAAAATCCACTAACATCATGTAATAAAAAATAGCACAACAAGAATATCTTAAATCAAAAAAATTTAAATTGAGTCAAAATTTGAGAATTTCCCTAACAAATAAATGTGGCCTTAACCCCGGATAGGGGTTTTAGCCTTTAATAGAAATATTCATCATCCAATCCCTTGAATTGATGATACAAACCATGAAAGAAACTAAAGTTAAGATACTAAAATCCTAAAAAGAAGTTATGGTAGCCTGCTTAATCCTCCAAGACGTCCAAAACTATTTAAAAATGTTATACAACATGTATTTATAACATAGAAGTAAGCAAAGTCCTTCCAGGAATTGAATTGGAGTAAAACACCTAGGGGTGAAATGGAGCATCCGACACATGCTGAATTATATAGGGATAGCATGCAGCGCACACATATCGCACGTACACATATTTTGGGTCCCTTCTTAGTATTTTTATGTATCGAACGCGCCTATACTCCTTCACATACACCGACACTCTCCCTTGATATTCCAGGTGTCCAAATTGCATCAATTTTGGTATTGTGCATTCATTGAGCCATTCCGAGCCTTTTTGAGTTATTTTCACTTGATTTGAAGCTTGTATATCCTTCATATATCATTATAATTCATCAACCAATAATCATATAGCATTAAACATAAATATTTAGATCTCAAAACAACACAACATCCAAGACGGAGAACTAGAAACATGAGTTAAGCATAGGCTTCATTCACTTTGATTTTTAACTTATTGTTTTGTCTCTTTTCTTGATCCAATTAACCCTTGAACATTAGCAAAAGGTTGTTTCACATATAAATACATAATAACAACTTTAGGAACTTATTAAAACACATTAGAACCCAACACGATAGACTAGGCAAGCACCTAGATCAAGCTAGTAACACTAGTTTTCTCGGCTGAACTCTAAATGATCAATTTGAATCAAAACTTTCTTGGAAACACCATTAAACATTGTAAACACATACATGGACACATAAATGATCATTTTTGTGATTATCAAAATATATAGCATAATAATCATTCTCAAAATAAGGCTAGAATAGTAATGCTAGAATGCATAAATACACCCAACATCACCACCCCACACTTAAAGCCTTGTTTGTCCTCGAACAATTCTTAAATATAAGCATCATGAGCTGAAGAGACTCCACACTTGTACTACATGCAAGACACTCAATATTGTACTGCAATGATTACATATAATGCAATTTACTACACTAAGTATGTTATACACAATTGAAAGCTCAAGAACACTACTCCAAAACATCCCATCCTAAAGAATTAACTCACCTAGTTGGCAAACTCATTCTTATTGCGCAATCAAAAATATCATACAAATCACCTACATCCATCTAACATGTGCCCTAACAATAAGAGAGTTACCCATAATCTCACAATAATACAATTTATAACAATGGGTACAAGAATCAAATTACGCTCACTCTCACAAAGAATTCACAAGTAACACACAATGAACCATAAGCTTGCCCTTAATGTAATGATCCACTAATATTGGAATGTAAATCTTAGGATCAATTAGGACTTTTCTGCATTGTAATGTAGGCTAAGAGACGGGTAGGAACTATTTTGGCTATGAATAGTGACTAACCTCTCTAGGCGCTTTAATACACTACATTAAATATTTAAAACACATCTCAAATAACCAAATTACTTTTTTTTTCATCCTCCTATATCTTTTGTTTTTGCCCCATCTCTTTTAAGCATTTTCACAAACACTAGGTGGACGCATAGCTTATTCCTTCAAAATTCAATTTTTTTACTCTATACAATCATGGGAATATTTCTAACATCATTTATATCACACACGTTCCCCACAAATCAAATATAAACACCAATAACTATCACCTTGGGACATTAATTTCACCTTTTTATTCTTCAATTTCTCAAACTCCTTACTCAATTAATTTTTCATTAAATCACTTAGGAGCTTTTTGGATCAAATTAAGGTCTATCAAAGAGAGAATTAGGCTACTTATGAGGTTGCCAATGAAAAAGATAAAGGCTCAATGGGGGTTAACAAGGATTAGGCCCAAAGGTAGGACAAATAGGATATATAAAACTAGGCTATCAAAGAAATACCTAAATCATCACCTAAACCCACATTCTTTATTTCGCTTCACACATACACCAAGCAAGTTCTAGACATCACATGTAACAAGAAATATACAAAAATTCTCACACGCACATGGCACATGCTTAACTCAATAGGATCATCATAGATTCCTAACCAAACAAGAGCATGAATTCAATTTAAGGCACAAATACAAGAGTCACAAACATGAGCCTAAGAGTTCAAAAATAGTAATTCATTCAATCAACATACTTTTAAAAAAATCCAATTGCATCATGTAATCAAAAATATCACCAACAAGAATATCTACCCCAAAAACTTTAAAATTAAGCCAAAATATGGGAATTTCCCCAACAAACAACCGATAATGATAAGTAAATCAACAAACTTGATTCAAAACAAAATTACTCATGAACGTGGACTTAACCTCAGATAGGGGTTTTAGCCTTTAATGGGAATATTCATCATCCAATCCCTTGAATAGATGATACAAACCATGAAAGAAACTAAAGTTAAGATAATAAAATTCTAAATAGAAGTTATTGTAGCCTGCTTAATCCTCCAAGACGTCCAAAAGTATGTAAGAATATGATACAATATATATATATATTACATAGGATTAAGACAAGTCCGTCCAGGAATCGAAATGGAGTGAAAGGCTTAGGGGTGAAATGGAGTATGCGACGCACGCTGTATTCCATAGGAATGGAGTATGCGGCGCATACATATCACATGTACACACTGTTTTGGGTACCTTCTGAGTATTTTGATATGTAGTACATGCCAATACTCCTATACACACACCCAAACTTGACCTGGATATTCCAGGTGTCCAAATTGCATCAATTTTTATTTTGTTCATTCGTTGAGCCATTTCGATCCTTTTTGAGCTATTTCCACTTGATTTTAAGCTTGTATATCCTTCATATATCATTATAATTCATCAACCAATAATCATATAGCATTAAACATAAATATTTAGAGCTCAAAACAACACAACATCCAAGACGGAGAACTAGAAACATGAGTTAAGCATAGGCTTCATTCACTTTGATTTTTAACTTATTGTTTTGTCTCTTTTCTTGATCCAATTAACCCTTGAACATTAGCAAAAGGTTGTTTCACATATAAATACATAATAACAACTTTAGGAACTTATTAAAACACATTAGAACCCAACACGATAGACTAGGCAAGCACCTAGATCAAGCTAGTAACACTAGTTTTCTCGGCTGAACTCTAAATGATCAATTTGAATCAAAACTTTCTTGGAAACACCATTAAACATTGTAAACACATACATGGACACATAAATGATCATTTTTATGATTATCAAAATATATAGCATAATAATCATTCTCAAAATAAGGCTAGAATAGTAATGCTAGAATGCATAAATACACCCAACATCACCACCCCACACTTAAAGCCTTGTTTGTCCTCGAACAATTCTTAAATATAAGCATCATGAGCTGAAGAGACTCCACACTTGTACTACATGCAAGACACTCAATATTGTACTGCAATGATTACATATAATGCAATTTACTACACTAAGTATGTTATACACAATTGAAAGCTCAAGAACACTACTCCAAAACATCCCATCCTAAAGAATTAACTCACCTAGTTGGCAAACTCATTCTTATTGCGCAATCAAAAATATCATACAAATTACCTACATCCATCTAACATGTGCCCTAACAATAAGAGAGTTACCCATAATCTCACAATCATACAATTTATAACAATGGGTACAAGAATCAAATTACGCTCACTCTCACAAAGAATTCACAAGTAACACACAATGAACCATAAGCTTGCCCTTAATGTAATGATCCACTAATATTGGAATGTAAATCTTAGGATCAATTAGGACTTTTCTGCATTGTAATGTAGGCTAAGAGACGGGTAGGAACTATTTTGGCTATGAATAGTGACTAACCTCTCTAGGCGCTTTAATACACTACATTAAATATTTAAAACATATCTCAAATAATCAAATTACTTTTTTTTCATCCTCCTATATCTTTTGTTTTTGCCCTATCTCTTTTAAGCATTTTCACAAACACTAGGTGGACGCATAGCTTATTCCTTCAAAATTCAATTTTTTTACTGTATACAATCATGGGAATATTTCTAACATCATTTATATCACACACATTCACCATAAGTCAAATACAAACACCAATAACTATCAGCTTGGGGCATCAATTTCACATTTTTATTCTTCAATTTCTCAAACTCCTTACTCCATTAATTTTCATTAAAGAGCTTAGTTACTTTTTGAATCAAATTATGGTCTATCAAAGAAACTATTAGGCTACTTATCAGGTTGCCAAAGAAAAAGCTAAAGGCTCAATGGGGGTTAACTAGGATTAAGAACAAAGGTAGGACAAATAGGATGTATAAAACATGGCTATCAAAGAAATTCCTAAGTCATCTCCTAAACCCACATTCTTTATTTCGGTTCACATACAGACTGGGAATGTTCTAGACATCATATATAAGAAGGAATATTCAAAAATTCTCACACGCACATGGAACATTCTCAACTCAATAGGATCATCATAGATTCCTAACCAAATAATAGCATGAATTATATTTAAGCCACAAATACAAGAGTCACAAATATGAGCAGAAGAGTCTCAAAAATAGTAATTCATTTAATCAACATGCTTTTACAAAAAAAAACTGACTTGCATCATGTAATTAAAAATAGCACCAACAAGAATATCTTCCACCAAATTTTTTTAAATTAAGTCAATATTTTAGAATTTACCCACCCCACACTTAAAAATCTACTTTGTCCCCAAAGTGAATAACATGTACCCACGGGTTGTATGGGCCCCAACACTCACCCCCTAGTTGAGCCCCAGTGCATGTAGCCACACACATCAAGCATCCTAAATTATTAAACACATCAATTAAGAGCTCAAAACAACATAACATCCTCACCGATGAACTAGAAACACGAACTAAGCATAGGCTAAATTCACATTGAGCTTTAACTCATTGCTTTCACTCTTTTCTTGATCTAGTTAACCCTTGAACATTATAACTAAGTTTTTTTTACATATAAATACATAATAACAACCTTATTAACTCATTAAAACATATTAGAATCCGACACAAGAGACTAAAAAAGTACCTAGCTAAAAACTTGACAGCACCCAAGCGCACATGCAAGTGTACATGGTCTTATCAAGTAATGTAATTATTGACTACCCTTCTTATAGAGATACAAATTAGAGGTGGCTGCGTGTATCCTAAGCCTTCACGTGTCTGCCTTGTTGTACCCTTCGGTGGAAGTTTGCCAAACCTTGATGGCTCATTAGGATTATATCCAGCCTTTACAAATAGCTTGTATGCATTTGAGTCGAAGCCTTTCTTCGTACACTTTGTAGGGAGTATCATATCTTATGGTAGATTTTGAGCAACAGACTCTTCAAGAAGTCTTAAGGATGGATTTATTACATCAATCTTCCTAATAGGTAAACTTAGCCTATTTAGCACATTATCTTAGGAATTCGATGGGTGATCTTTCTTTTTCTTTACTTCGGTACATAGCGAAGTATGAGAGTTGACTTTTTTCGTAGGAGGGATACTTTCTATAATTAAAGTAGAGAGAGGCTTCTTGGTGGTGACTTTTTCAACACTCACCGCATCCTTTTTAGATGTAAGATTGTTACACTTGGTCTTGGTGACATTTTTAACCCTTTTATCATCCACATTATGTTTCTTTAAGTAGAATTTTGCAACAACAAAATATGACTCAGCTTTAGTGAATGGCTTGTCATCGGCAACTATCTTTATTTCCACTATGTCTTTGATGTACTTCAAGCATTGATAGTAAAAGGACGAGATAATTTTGTTCCCGTGCACCCAAGGCCTGCCAAACAATATATTGTATGAAGTTTTGGCATCGATCACATGCATTAATGGGTTTGATTGAAAATCATCCATATGAATCCCCAACTTAATACAACCCATAGCCCTCTGTCCCCTTTGGTTGAAGCCTTGGATCATTATACGGCTTTTTTCCAATTTTCTAGTAGCGATGACAAGTTCCTTCATCGTGCAGATAGACAGGATGTTGACTCCATATCCCTCATCTATCAAGATTCTATTGATTTTTTCCCTAGAATTTGATCCACCATGTATAAGGGACGGTTATGTAGGGACTCACCAAGAAGAAGATAATTATTTATGAATATGATTTTTGTATCACATACATGTGCCTCTTCGCCAAGAGTTTCAGCAAGCTTCTCGAAAGGTGAAGGAACCTCCATGGGTAGATTATCACCCTTTGCCCCCTCGTTGGTGGTATTAGAACAAGATGCCTCAAGGTTGACTTGGGCAGTCTTTACTCGAAACCAACACAGTAAGAATTCCTCTAAAGTCATCGGACGCCGAATTTTTTGGTGGTAAAGTTCCGTCACCCTCATCTTCTTTGGAAATTCAACCAACTTTTATTTCCTTGGTTTATTTACCATTATCCTTTTGGTTGGCTGCTCAGATGACTTCTTTCACAGACTCATCCTCCTATGTCTGGGCCTTGTCACCAGAGTCCAACCTTCATTATTTCCTTCGTCAACTAAAGACCTGTCAGGCTCTAATATTTTCTTATTATGCTCTTCGACACATATTTGGAATAGGTCGAGTGATCCAAAAATAATAGAGATTTGATGAGAACTATCTATCTCATCATTGAAGAAGATCTTCTTCTCTTTTGCCATTTGCATGACTTTATCATTAAAGACAAAGCACTTTTCTATAGGATGACTTATGAGCCTATGATATTTGTAATAATTAGGGTCATTCGTCCATCCAGCTTTATTGGGATGCTTTATCTCTGGGAGTTCAATGAGTTTATGCTCAAGGAGTTCATCAAAAATCTTAGCAACATTAGAATCGAGGAAGGGATATTCCTTTTTTTGCATCTCTTTCAAAGTTTTCTAATTTGGACGTGCTCCAAAAGTCCTCTTCACACTTTTCTTCTCGCTCACCTTTGTGGTGACCTTCACAGGAGACATATCAACATTCATGGACTCCTTGTTGTCATTTTTAGGGACAAACTTGCCCCGTCTTTTAGGTTCCTGCTTATCCTTTCCTCTTTGAGGGTCATGGATAGGCATTGATCCCTTTCCAGCAGAAGACATGCTCAACTATATATCGTGAGCATGGGTAGCTAGCTCTTCAAAAGATTTAGGCTTAATGCTTTGCAAGATGTAGAGAAGCTCCTAGTGCATTCCTTAGATGCACATCTCTATTGCAGAAGCTTTACTGAGCTTATCTTTGCAGTTTAGGCTCATATTTCTCCATCGATTGATAAAGTTGATGACTGGCTCATCCTTTCTTTGTCGAGTATTTGTGAGCTCTACCATGATCACCTATGCCTTGTGCTGTAGAAGCAATTCAGGAACTCATACTCCAATTGCTCCCAATCAAAGGTGTTTTCTTTTAGGGAGCGAACAAACTATTTGACAAGATAGTCACCATAAGTTCCATCATTATTACATGTCTCAACAAAGTGTGCGACATGCTTTTTTGGGTTCCGTGGGTTGTTGAAATTTTGGGGGTTAATAGCCAGCAGGTATTTGGAAGCTATCTATCCTCGCAGTGTAGGGCTTATCATACGCGAGGGAAGACTTGGTGACAATATCATACTTGTCTTTGAGGGTCCCTTCAATGAATTCCCTCAATTGCCTCTGGAGATTTTCCATGCGCATGGTTAGACTCTTCGTCTATCAGGTCTTCTACCCTATCCACTATCTTATCAATCCGAGCATCTTGATTCTGAACATATTTGGTCAGGCTTTCAATTTTCCTTGTCAAATTCACAAGTTGCTCCTCCATAAACGAAGTATCAATCACAATCACTTGCATAATCACTAGAGATATTGGATAGTAACATAGATTATCGCACAAGTTGATCTTTGAAGTACTCAACTTATGTGGTGTGTTTGAAGATGATGAGTTGTTTGAACGATTATCGCTCTTTACGCCAGAGTATTTGGAACTGAAATGCTCAGGTAGAGTTAGAGTCTACTTAAGTGATTCTGCCACACTGATTCCTACTTTCAAAGCACTTGCAATGGACTTCGTTCCTTTTGGGGTTGAAGATCCAAAAACTGGAGTTGGTGCGGACGACACTGCAAGTGTTTGTTGTCCTAGAAAACCTGCCTTGCTCCTCGTGACAGCTCCTGAGCTTTCGAAAGTAACACCAAGGATTCTTTCTACTTCAGTAGAGAACTTTGACTCAATAGCCTTGGAAGCAGTTGATTGAGAGTTGACCTTCTTGGAAGTTATTTCAATGTTGTTAAACTTTGCAGTTGGAAAAGTTGAGATGAGAAGTAGAGATCATCCCATTGGACTTGCTAGAATTTGTTGGACAGTAAAATTTTTTAGGCCAAAAGATAAGTAATTTGAGACAAGAAAAATATTGCAACAATCAATTTATTGATTTTAATGCGAGTGTTACAATCTCTATAAATCCTCTGATTCGTCTTTTCAAATAGAAATTCAAGGGCTTAAATCTTAATTTTGAATTTGAACTTGGTTTGCGGACGTAAGGGACTTGATCTTGACTTGTTCTTGAATTTAAGATATTTTGAGCTTGTTCTTAAATATTGCAGTCTTGATCTTGAATCTTGATGAACTTGATTTGAATGTTTGATCTTTTAGAGAAATTGCGGCATTTGATCCACGAGCTTTCTCTTGCTACTTGTTAGAGATCTGGGGATGGGGGGTCCTTTTTCTGAATTATGAGGCCCCTATTTATAGTTGTAGGAAAGGAAGAGTCATGATGAATATGGACTTCCTTTGACCAATCAGATTTAAGTGATGTGGCGTCTTTTATGGTTTTTTATTTCATGGGCCTGCTGCATCAGTTTGATATGTGGCATGGTCCTATTGGCTCCTTCACTTGACTTGGCATGCCACATCACTTGACACATGGTGCTTATTTGGGCCTCTATAATATGACAATATCTTGGGCTTAGTAAAGTGGGCTCATTATTTGTAGCCCAAATTAATGGACGAACCCAATAAATATTGGGTCTTATATAAATCCATATCTATTTGGACTTAAATAATTAATTCAATTTTATTAATCCACAATATTTATTTAGGACTAATATATTTTGAATTTAATATAATCCAAATTTTGTATGGATTTAAATTTAATAAAATTGCGTCGCCTATACTCACATCTCTTTATGTTCATAATAAATTAAATTCTTAATTAATATTAATAAAATTCATAAATCTAAAACCTTTTATATTCATAACCTCCCATTGTTTAATTTTTCATTAAAATGTCCAATAACAATTCTTCTTTTTATAGATTAATGGGGAAAGTGAAAATTTCAATAATATTCGACATGGAAAACTTTGTCCTCCTTTTTTTTTGGACTAAAGTTTTCTCGTCATTAGTTGCATAACTAAAGAATGTCTTTCTCGTATCGATTGCTCTATCTCAGATGAAAAAGGATCAATTTTGCCTCCAGAATGCAAAACTTTAGTGTATTCCTTTTGAGGAAAAAGAAAAGATGACGTTAATATTTAATTTTATGCTGCCACCTTCTGCTACTATAAAATAATAACTTTAATTGTTAATAGGTACACTGTGCAATTTTAATTTCTTGTATTACTATGCCTTTGAAGAATTTGGTTTCTAAAATTTGGTAAACGTTTTTCTCTATATTTTTTCACTCCCGGAGTGATATTTTTAAGTGTATTTTGGTCATTTTGCCATCATATCATGCAAGATCTTTTTTCAAGGATGGTTGACTTCATAGTCTCTTCCTTCTTTTCGGTTTGTAGGTATTATGAACTAGGAATTGATGATCCTACTTATTCTGCCAAGTTTTATAATTGTTGCGGAGCAGAAGAGCCTATAATATGTGTATTCCGAAAGCTACTCTTCTAAGTTCTATTTATTTCCTTAGAGTAAATTTCTTTTATGCTATGTATAATTTATCAATAAATATTTTATAATTTTATATTTTTTTAAGGTATATGCATTATTTTGTTAGAGAAACTTTCTTTTATATTATGTGTAGTCTATTAATTAATTGTATTTCACTTTAATCTAATTTTATTTAAACTTTTATTGTAGATAAAAAGAAGATTACTACTATGGCAGTTTTTCTTATCCTCATCTCACTATGGGTATGAGACAAACCATATAGCAATAGAAAAAAATCTTACCAGCCAAAATATAGTTTAAATTGTATTATTTTCTATATTTTTAATTTATTAAATTTCATCTTCAACTGCTCTAACACTTTTAATTAACAATTTGGTTGTCCTACTTTTTCGTTTCATGTAATAATTAGTTTTTTTTTGCCCTCTTAAGGCTCGATTGACATACAAATGAAGTAGGATATTGATATGACGAGAATCTAACTATTGTTCTTTAAAATTCTTCCGAGAAAAATTATGTGTATGCATAAGAAAAAGAATTGTCATTGAACATTTTAATGCAAAACAAAATGAATAGGGGTTATGAATATAAAAGATTTTAGAATTATGAATTTTATTAATATTATTTAAGAGTATAATTTATAATGAACATAAAGAGATGTGAGTAATGAAAATAATTTTAAAAATAAAATAATAAAAAATGCAAGAAAAACTCTAAAAAATTTAGAAAAAAGATAAATAGGATCCTTGGTCAAAGAGAGGTGTCACATCACCTTATCTTGATTCTTCTTTATTATTATATATAGATATAGATTTACAATGTAACATTCTCAAAAGTTTATATTTATTTAGATAACTATTTTTTTATTTTTTCATTGGTGAGGTCCACTTTTTTGCGTGTGTCTAGACCAGAGTATTTAGTTTTTGAAGTAGAAGCAAAGGAAGGAGGCAAACGTAGACATGTTCTACTTAAGAAAGTATCTATGTAACATTCCGCAATTATGTAGATCAACTTTAGTAAATCTTTTGATAAAATATGAGAATGTGACATGGGGGTTTGGGCTGTAGGTGACAAAAGAGTTTTAAAATTAGGTGTAGGTGACACAAGTCTTAATAATTGATTGGAGATGACAATTACTTTATTATGAATTAAAAAGTTTGGTAAGTTTGAGAATAGCCTACAAGTTTTTAAATTTACACTTTGATCCAAATATTTATCTAATAAAATGAGAAACGGAGGGAAAAAAGACGTATTTCTCTCTCTTCTCATCCATTGTTATTTTCTCTCTCTTAGCAATTTTTATTGTTCATTGTTGTTGCTCCTTTATTCATCATCTTCTGCTTCATTATCATCATTTTCTACTTCACTATCATCTTCACCTTGTTCTTGTTGATCATTGTCATTGTTGTTCTTGTTGTTACCACTACTGTTACTATTTGACTAATTTCTTAGGTCAAATTTTGTTTCGTACAACACTTTCCATTTTGACATTACATCATAGGAGACTTTTGTAAGTCAAATTATGATTTTTAGTTGAATTTTTTATCTGGGTAACTGCTATTGTGCTGTTTTTCTAACAATGGATAGAACCCAATCAAGAATCCAACATAAGATCTATCTGTTTAAATAGATAAATCATATGTTGCAATAGATGAGACATTTATTTCAACGGAAGACTGATATGTTAGATTCATGTTTATAGTTCTATAGACCGTTACATGAATCGAACAGATGGGTTATCTATTGCAACAGATGATTTATCTGTTTAAATAAATTAGTTATCTGGTGCAACATGATAAATATGTGTTACAACAGATTATTAACCTATTACAATAGAACCTAAACTCGATTCCAACAGATATCTTGTCTGTTGCAACAGGGTAATATCTATTGTAACAAATTGTTTACCTATTACAACAGAATGTGAACTCAATTTCAACAGACAGTAAATATATATTGCAACATATTAGTAACCTATTTTGATAGAACCTGGCCTCGATTCCAACAAATCATAGTCTGTTGCGACAGGTAAGTCACCTGTCGTAATAGGTTAATTATATGTTGGAACATCTTCAAAGGTACCTTAGTACTGTAGCATCAATCCCAACAGATATATAGTCTGTTGCAACATATTATTCACCTATTACAATAGATAACTCATCTGTTAAAATCAGATTCAAGAGCGTAACATGAATCCCAACAGGTAAGTAATCTATTGCGATTGATTACACATCTGTTGGGATTGATTTACGGCACTATGAAATCACTATTACCTTTTTTAACAAATGACTCTATTTAGGTACCACTAACGGAGAGATCAATAACAATAGGGGTGGATTTTCATGGTCAATGGATCGAGAAGAGCAATCGGCATGCATGGCGTTGGAACGAGGGAGAAATTCTAGAGACGATAGCTATGACAGTCCAAAGTGATATTTCATATGATGATTTTGTGAAATTAATCATCAATTATTGTGGACTGAATTGTCAATCGAAAGAACTCGCCATCAGCTATATGCACAGCTCTTTTGAAAATCAGAGGGTAATATCTTTCAGGATAACCGATCAGGTTCGATTGTGTGCTTATCTTACAGATTCATCCAGGACGGTGTTAAGGGTGTACGTGGTTGAAAAGACAAGAGAGAATGAGAACCAGGACTTAGAAGAAGAACAACAAAAAGACATCTTTGATGATAGGTTGGACGATCTAGACATGAATAGTCCAGATAATGATCAAACACCTATGCCCATTGATGCAACCAATACGATGTGCAGTTTTTCTCAATCGACACAGTCTAGAAATCTTCAAGACGACGGGACTGGATTTTTTATTATAATGTCATTTAAGGACAAGAATGAACTATCTATCACTTTATTTATTTCTTTCTTGAATAAAGATTTCAGAATAAAGAAGGTGATTAATTCGAGAAGTGTCTCTTGCTTCAAATGTGCTAATTCAAACTGCAAGTGGTGGTTGAGAGTGGTGAAGTACGTAAGTTCTAACAGATTTGTTATTCATAAACATAAAAAGCATCACACATGTGGTTCGGAGAACATCTCAAGCCAAAATTCTCTCGCCATGGTAAAGGTCCTCACTGAATATTTCAGGAGTAGTTTCACAGATGGCAAAGGCCCTTCAACAAGGGTTATATCCATTCAACTCCTTATGGAATTGGGTTTCCTGGTCAGTTATTGGAAGATATATACGGTCATGGGGATTTCCAAGGACTTGGTTAGAGGGACAGTCGATCTGTCATTACATGATTGAGTCCACAAATTCTGGAAGTAAGAGGGTATTTCATCTTGATAAAAATGAAAGCTTCAAGTACTTTGTTGTATCCTATGGTGCTTCGATTCAAGGTTTCCAAAATTTGAGAAAAGGCATAGTCGTCGATGGTACCTTCTTCAAGAGCAGGTATAATCGAGTTCTGCTAGCGGCGGTGGCGTAGGATGCAGAGAATCACATCTTTCCTATCGCTTTTTGTGTAGCAGAAAAAGAATGTAATGCCTCTTATGATTTTTTTTGAACAACTGTGAAGCTGCGTCAAAGATACCAAGGAGTTGTGTTTTGTATCGGATAGGAATCCAAGTATTCCAAAGATGGGTTCACGTTTATTCACTTCAGATTACTTTGGTTGTTGCATCAGGCATCTTGGAGAGAATATTCGGGCCAACTATCACAACAAAAGGGTCGTGATCCTTTTTTATAGAGCAGCTAAAGCATATAGTAGAGAGAAGTTTTTAGACCATTTCAATCAAATAACGGATGTGAATTCTAAGGTAGCAGAATTTCTCATACGTGTCGATTTTGAGAGATGGAATCGGGCATTCTGTCCGTAAAATAGGTACATTCTTATTGATTTTAATGTCTTGTTTGAGTTACAAGTTTAGTATGATGTCGTACTAAGTGATTCTTTTGTATAGGTACAATATTATGAAATCAAACATAGCTAAATCAGTGAATTCATTATTTAGCGATGAAGAGAATTTCCCATCAAGGCTATGTTTGAAAAAATAAGCTAGAAGTACGGCAAATTTTTTAACGAAAGGAGTGCGCAATTCAAGTGCCTAAAAAAACCTAATTTGTTCTCAAAATTGACAAAATAATATCAACGAACGTCAGTTTGGGGAATAGATTATTACCTCATAAAATAACTGATTACAAATTCAGTATCACTGGTCATGGTGATGTTGTTACGGTCAATCTTCAAACAAGATTTTGTACGTGCAGAGTTTTTGACTTGGACAAAATATCCTGTCCACATGCTATGGCAGCGCTTCGAGCTCAATACAGTCATAAATATAGAGCTGAAGTTTACTAGAACTCCTTTCAATATTATTCGGTGGAAAAATATAAAATGGCATATAGTGGGCATATTACTCTGGTGCCTCCCAAAGAATCTTGGGTTGTTCCTGTAGAGCTTATGGGGAGATTAATACCTCCTCCATATATAGAACCAAGCACTATCAAACATGGAAGAAAACCATATAAGAGGAGGCCTGGAGTCGGAGAATCATTTTCATCAAGAAGAAACAAGTGCTCCGTATGTAAGAGCGCTGGCCACAAAAGAACTACATGCCCGGATTCTAATCCACCATGATCATTGTAATTGCTGAAACTTGTATAGTTATTTTTTGTGGACTTTTATATATTTAACTCATTATTGTGAACGTAATGTTATCATTTATTATATATAAAATATCTTTTTAATAACTTGTGCATCAATAAAAAGAGGCAAAACATGAACTGTTAAACAGTACAACAGACCACAAGTATTTTCAACATATTACCCATCTGTGGCAACAGATGGACATTAGCTGGAAGAACATAACACAGTTCCATAAAACTAGAATATTTTCCTCCAACAGATGGATAATCTGTTGACAAAAACCCAACTAATGACCAATCTATTCCAACACATGGTCCATTTGTTAAAAGAACTCAAAAGCCAAAATTGCTATTACTACTAGATTCAAAATTGCTCCTTACCTCCAACCGTCGACATGTTAACATGTAAAATATTTAGAAGAAGAAATAGACAAAATGAAAATTGAATAAGAATTAAAAAGCCAAAGTCGACTAAAAATAAATTTTCATTAAACGAAAAATAAAATACATTAGGTATAGATCTGATATAGAAAAATTTAAATACATACACTAAAAGAAAAAACACATTCTAATTATTATTATTATCATCATCATCAATAATGATAGTCGACCAATTAACTCACAGCAGCAGGGTCCTCATCAGCCTCTGCATCTCTCTGAACATCGTCGCTCACACATCGACCAACTCCCTCTTAGGTCATTAACGTGCCTCTAAAGTTTCTGCACTGTGTCGCGCAAAATAGCAATGTCCCAAACAGGATCATCATATCTAGAACACGCATGAATTGACAAATATAAAGAAAAGAGTTCAAATGTAATACAACGTACACTACAAACTAGTAGATTTACAACCAAAAAAAACTTACCTCAACGATAAAAGAATATTCTCTTTAAAGAGAAGTTGTTGGAGATATCACACGAAAAGAAAAAATACAAGTAATAAATAAAGTTTAGCTGATTCATCAGTTGCAACAGATGGAGAATTTGATTCATCGGCTGTTTTGAATGTGTTAGATAAAAGTCATGACTCCACCTTTTTTTAATAGTCATCACATGGGTACAAATGAATAAATAATGTCTGGTCTGTCACAATAGATTTACAATCTGTTACAACATATGGATTATCTGTTGCGACAGATGGACCATATGTTGGAGGAGATATTTTGATTTCTTCCAACAGCTGATTTATTAGTTGTAACATATGGAGATTTTGATTCATCGGCTATTTTGAATGCGTTAAGATAAAAAAGTCACGACTCTTCACACCTTTTTTAATAGTCATCATATGCGTGCAGATGAATAAACAACACTGTAGTGTCTTTGATGGGGTAGGAAGAATACGGTGCATACAATGGATCCACTTTCATGCGTGGGAGTTATGTATTATTGATCAGTCTACCGCGACAGACACACATAAAGTGCAATGATTTTGTGAATACAGTTTTTTACCAATTAGACACTGATCCTTCAAACAAGATCCTGCATTGTACAATTTAGTTTGATAGGTGCAAGCTGATAAGGCCCAAGGGTTCCAAGACAGTGGTATTGATACCCTGTTATAATTTAATAATGATCTATGCTCATGTTTTGGTTTCAAGATTTGGGGAAGGGTTCAAGTTTTTGGTGACAGTGTAAATATCCAATAGTGATTCGACTAGTTTTAATGGCGCAATGGACTTCTTGAAAGGCCTCCGAAGCCTTGCACTGCAGTAAACAACGATGGAACCAATAGAAATTCCCCTAATCAAAATTTATATGGATGGATTGTTGGAGGAGACTATTATACAGCAGTAGGTGCTTGGGAGAATACTTGTGCGGAAATGGGGAGGTGGAGAAGGCCATATATCATCTCAGACCTTGTTTAAGAGGAACACAAGGGAGCGAGCAAGGAAATTCTAGCGAATTTGGTCAATGAAATTGACATGAGAAACGAAAAAATAGGATGAGCTTCAAATGTGGAAGTGTATCCAAATATAAAAATCCATTAGTCGTTGAAAAAAGAAGAAAGGTCAACAAGACTGGAGCTAGACACTTTGCTAGAGAATGCAACTAGTGAGCGTGGACTCAATGAAGACTATAACAAAGCGCAGGACCAGAAATCTAAGGAAGAAGTTTTGCGAGCACAGGAAATTGATACGATTGTTGGTAAGTTGAAACTTGAACCAACTACTCCTTAATTAATAATATAGGATCAAGCCAAGGTGACAATTTCTCAAGTTAAACTTGCATCCCATGCCTCCTATTTATGGCTTTCCAGTCCTGTTGACCATTCTTATTTTACTTCAACGACTGGTGGATTTTCATTTTTGGATACACTTTCAAATTCGCAGCTCATCCAGTTTTTTCATTTTTCATGTCAATTTCATCAACCAATTTCGCTACACTTTCCTTCCTACCCTGTGTTTTCTCTTAAACAATGTTTGAGATGATATATCTCCTTCTCAACCTCTCCCTTCCCGCACAAGTATTCTCCCAAGCACTTACTATTGTATAATAGTCTCCTCCAGTAACCTATCCATATAAATTTAGACCAAGGGAATTTCTATTGGTTCTATCAGTGTTTGCTATAGTGTGAGGCTTTGGAGGCTTTTCAAGAAGTCCATTGAGCCATTAAAACTGGTCCAATCACTATTAGATATTTACACTACCACCAAAAACCTGAACCCTTCCACAAACTTGACACAAAAACATAATCATAAATGGTCATTAAATTATAACAAGGTATCGACACCACCTACTTGGTCCCTCATCCTTACCAGTTCGAAACTATCAAACTTAACTATAAAATACAAAATGTTATTTAAAGAATTAACGCCTAATAGGTAAAGAAAAAACATTCACAAAATTATTGTACTGGATATGTGTTTTCACGATAGGTTGATCAGTAATACATACCTCCCACATATGAAGTGGTTCCATCTACAAGCAGCTTATTTCTCCAAACCTATCTTTTCTCTTGCCTTTAATGCTGGTCGGGCAAAAATGGATCCAGTTTTACTTTTTTTTTTATCTACAAATAAAAGAAATACATTTGAAATCAAGCAAGAGAAGAAGAAAAAGAACATTACAAAAGGGTAACATAAAATTGAGAAAATCAATATATGACCAATCTGATGCAACATATTGCCCATCTTCTCAACCGATGAGGCATCTGTTATAATAGATAGATAACATATTGCAACAGATGGCTCATCTGTTGGAATAAATCAAACCATCCTTGCTACTTGTTTGATTTCTTAAAATAGTTGCTCTGTCTGTACAAAAGGATAACACAAAATATAGTGAATCAACAGATGACCAATCTGATGCAACAGATTACCCATCTGTTCAACCGATGAGGCATTTTGCAATAGATATAAAAATAATGGTTCATTCATTTAAGACGTAAAAGTCACCTTTCCTTCACTTTTCTCAATAAATAAAAAACTGGTAATAGATAAATCATCAATAGCAACAGATGTAAATATCTAATTTAAATGACATACAAAGAAGAAGACGAGATGGAAAGAGCAATAGTGAACTATACCTACAATGTGAAAAAAATAAAGGGATCAAAAAATCCAGTTCAGTCGAGAAAAGATATTAATCATTTTAGATCCGAAGGATCCTCATCCAACAAAAGAGAGAAAAAAGAGGCAAAAAGAAAAGAAAGAGAATTGAGAATAAAGAAGAAAGAGTGATAGATGAGTTTAGTTGTCTTGAATTTTACTTATGTTTTGGATGAACGAGAGAGTATTCTTCTACATATGGGTTTTAAATATTCATTAATAACTTTTGACTTTTGAGGGGCACGAGGAGACGGTGACATTGAAAAAACCAGATAAGACTACTCACTCAGGAGATTTTTGAGTTATCCAAGTAATATTTTTTACCACCTTAGTATAACTATTTTAACTTTTTTTTATTTTGGACATGAAATACCTAAATTGCTTTTTTTTAAAAAAGGGTCTTAAAACATCTAAGTGCAGCAGATAACAATTTCTATTTGAAAATTTCCAATGCTCGGTTATCCATCGCAACAAATGCATAATATGTTGCAACAGATGACTTAATTTGTTTATTCCAACAGAAAATACATTTGTTGCAACAGGTTGAACATTTGGTTTTATACAATTTCAATTGATTTCACATGTTAGACTAATACCTTTAGGGGTGGTTTGGTAGTGTGTATTGTAAAATATAATGTATGCATTAGTTAATGTGTATTACTAGTACCTTGTTTGGTAATACTCTTTGCCTATGAGCATTAGTTATACACTCTATTGTGTATTGAAGTGTGTACTAGTAAATATGCTCAATTTCCTATGTATTAGTAATACAAAGAATTTAAACACATGCATTAACTTATTAAATGACCTTAATACCCCTTAATTTCCCTCTCAAAATATTTCACCATTCCTTTTTCCGCCATTTTAATTTGCACTAGTGACTCTTTTCAAAACATTTCACCATTTTTTCTCCCACTATTTGAATTTACAATAATGATTGGTTGATTTAAATAACTATAACATATTTTTTCTTTTCTTCGAGAGTCTTTAAAAAGATTTTTAAAAAATTGAGACTATTTCTTAATTTTACGTCTTATATTTTATTTTTGTTTCGACTATATTAATCCGTCGGCGTAATATTTTTGCCCAAATACGAAGGTCTTTCAATTAATCCTAAACCTCTATATAATAGTTCAACAATATTAATTATGTTTGAAATAACAAAAGAACTTTGTTGCCAAAAAGTGTACAAAATCAAAGAAGGGTATTTTTGTAAACAAAAATTTCTTTTATAGAAATTATGTAAGATGTATTATTTCTTATACATCAAACCAAACAATGTATAAGAAATAATACTTGAATAACTAATACAAGTATTACTAATGCAAGCATTACTAATACACTATATTTTGCATTGTTCTTATACACTCTACCAAACGACCCCTAATTGATTAATCTATGACCAGGGGTGAGTTCTCATAGGGTAAACTACAACTTCAATTGAGTATTTTGGCAATTGAATGATGACACGGTATTGCGTTCCTCCCAACTAGAGTCGTCGATCGATCACTCTGAGATGAACCAATTCTTACTACCTCATATATTAGACCAATACCTTAAATTAATTAATCTAGGACTAGGGGTGAGTTCTCATAGGGTCAACTACAACTTCAATTGAGTCTTTTGGCAATTTAATGATGAGATGGTATTGTGTTCCTCCCGACCAGAGTCGTCGATCGATCACTCTGAGTTAAACTGATTCTTACCACCTCATATGTTAGACCAATACCCTAATTGATTAATCTAGGACCAAGGGTGAGTTCTCATAGGGTCAACTACAACTTCAATTGAGTCTTTTAGCAATTGAATTATGAGATGGAATTTTATTTCTCCCGACCAGGGTCGTTGATAGATCACTCTGAGCTGAACCGATTCTTACTACCTCATATGTTTGACCAATACCTTAAATTGATTAATCTAGGACCAGGGGTGAGTTCTCATAAGGGTCAACTACAACTTTAATTGAGTCTTTTGGCAATTGAATAATGAGACGATATTGCGTTCCTCCCGACCAGAGTCATCGATCGATCACTCTGAGCTGAACCAATTTTTACCACCTCATATATTAGAACAATACCCTAATTGATTAATCTAGGATTAGGGGTGAGTTATCATAGGGTCAAATACAACTTCAATTGAGTTTTTTGGTAATTGAATCATTATACGGTATTGTGTTCCTTTCAACCAGAGTCATCGATCGATCACTCTGAGCTGAACCAATTCTTACCACCTTATATGTTAGACTAATTCCCTAATTGATTAATTTATGCCCAGGGGTGAGTTCTCATAAAGTCAACTACAACTTTAATTGAGTCTTTTGGCAAGTGAATGATGAAACGGTATTATGTTCCTCCCTACCAGAGTCATCGATCGATCACTCTAAGTTGAACCGATTCTTACCACCTCATATGTTAGACCAATACCTTAATTGATTAATCTTGGACCAGGGGTGAGTTCTCATAGGGTCAACTATAATAGATGGCAGCCTCAATTTGATAATTTACAATAGATGGGTAATCTGTTGCGACATGTGATAATCTATTTGAAAATTTACAAAATATAGGTAATTTATCGCAATAGATTACTTAATCTATTTGATAATTTGCAATAGATAAGTATCTGATACAACAGGTTGAACATTTGATTTTATACAATTTTAATTGAGTTCATATACCTAAATTTATTAATCTAGGACCAGAGGTGGGTAAGTTCATAGGGTCAACTACAACTTTAATTGAGTTTTTTGGCAATTGTATGATGAGAGGGTTAAAAATTATGCATATCTTTTATAATTTTAAAAATAATTAAGAACAACTCGGACCAAATTAATATTTTCAAAACTTGTCATTCGTTTCCAAAATATAAATCAACCCATATCCATTTGTGAGAAAAACGTTTCATCATTTTAAATCTCAAGTTCTTTCTCTTTTCTCTTTCTTGCTCAATTATACAATACAGACAACAACTACAACTACTCAACAAATTCCTCTACCCTTTGTAACAGATCGATTTTCTTCTCATTTCTAACCACATAGGTGTTATTTTCGACTTCATTCTTACTTGTATCAATCATTTTCTCTATCTTCATAGGTAACGGAATTTGAAAAGAGTTCTATATTTGTTATTTTTTTCTAAAAAATAAGGGATTTTAAGTTAATTATAAAAGATAAAACTTTTAGTTGTATTATCTTCATGAATGGGTTTACAATTTTGAGTTTTGATGGTAAAATCGTAGAAAAAACTCGAGAAAACCCTAGTTTCTATTGCAGTGTTCCGTTGACTGTCATGGTATTATTAGATGGTATTTGTGGTGTTTGTGGTGGTGGTGGTCATCGTCATCGTCGTCATGATGGCACTGGTAGTGGCTATTTATGGAATTGGTTGGTGGTGCTAATATTGGCATTGGCTTGTGGTGTTTATGGTGGCTGTCGGTGGTGTCGATATTCATGGTGTTTGTGAAATTGGTTGGTGGTGTTTGTGGTGGTGGTGGTTGTTGGTGTATCGTTATTGGTGGTGTTTGTAACGTATTTTTTAAAATTTATGGATACATCAATTGTAATGTGATTTTTTTTCTATTATTTGTAGGTAAAACATATGTCCCAAAAGAAAAGAATGTGAAAGTGGATCAACGTCTAACTACCCCCCAAAAAAAGCTACAGTACAAAGGGATTCGGAGGAGCTTCCTGAATAATCTCAGTTAGGGAAACAAAGTGAAGCTGAGGAGAGATATGAAAATAATTTTGAGAGAAGTGGACAAGGGTCTGTAGATGGTGATAAAGAAAATGAAATTGATAAAGATGAGGAATTAGAGAGTGAGAAAGAGGATGATCATCAAAATGATGATAATGGATCACCAGTGGGGCATGAATTAATATCGACATCCCAGCATGATCCTGTCAAAACCTTTAGTATTGACAAGTTTCAAGTTACGATGGCGACAAATGGCAAAAATAAATAAGAACTAACTGGTGAAATTGTACTTAAATGTCAGATAGGGAGTAAATTTATTTGTTTTAGAAAAATTATGAAGGACAAAAACATAGACGAACTTTTTAAGAAAAGCTGCTTTAGACGCTTTATTGAGTTGGCTAAGGACGCCCCTGCTCGTTTCCCAATGAAAAAGGTATATGGTCTTCTCAAGCACAGGATCAAGTACGTGGGGGATGATGAAGATCCAAAGGATGGAGGCAACAAAAAGATGGATGAAATCTGGATCAACTACTATGGCTTGCCGGTTTGTTTAGGCTTGCAAGAGTTTGCCATAGTGACTGGCTTGAGATGCCATCGTCCAGAAGAACCACCTATTGCCAAGAGAACACCCCGCAAAAGATCCAAGGCAAGAAAATGCAAGGAAAAAATAAATGGGTTGTTTGACATTACTCGACGTGGCTATAAAGCATTGGATTTGTTGATAGATCTCATGGATAAACCATACTAAAATAGTACAGGGAGAAATTGTGCTTAGTTTGGTTTTCCCATTCAGTTATATTGGTAAGAGACGTCAGCAAGGTCATAAAAGATGATTTGTTGGCGTGTGCTGAGGATTTTGATAAATTCAACAATTATCCCTAGGGATATGATAGCTTCTACTTTACTATCCAATATTTACTGACAAAGTTATCCTCAGGGATGACCATATTTCCTTGGGATTTCATGGTAAAATTAATCACTATTTTAACTTATCCATTAAGTTATATTGAATATAGTTAGTTATTATGACTTTTTTTTCCTTGCTTTCTGTTTACATTTTTTAGGCTTGGGCATTTGAAGCCACTTTCCCCCTCCAAAAGTAGGTAATGGATTACCCGGATGAGGTTTCTCATCCAAGAATATTTAGGTGGTTCGTTGCAAAGAGCAACACCAAAATTAAGGAGGATGATCTCTTTAACCCTCTGATTGATGCAGTACATCTTCTTCAAATAAAATAATTTTACTCAATGAAAGATATTGAACAGATGTTATATCTGGTGCAAATGATGGATAATCTATTGCAACAGGCGATTGATATTTTGCATCAGATTACCTATCTGTTGCTTTGGTTCTCTGAAATCGACTCCTATCAGATTAACCATCTACTGCAAATTATGCAATAGATATGTAATCTGATATAACATATTGTTAATACACATACAGATCATTTGTTGCATAATATGTAATCCAATAGATTACCCATCTTATGCAACTGGTGTAATAGATGATTGATATTTTGCATCAGATTATCCATGTATTGCTCTGGTTCTCTAAACCCGACTAAAATGGATTTTAACCATCTACTGCAAACTATGAAACACATGAGTAATCTAATGCAACATATTGTTAATCTATTGTAGAAGTTGACTGTTAAAATATTAACCCAACTGTGAAAATTATTATATTACATGATTTAAATGTATCTGTCTTTTTTTTCTAGGTTGTGCATCCATGGATCGTGCCTACTGAGAAAGAGTCGTTGATGACTTCTTATATTAATCTAGTTCATATTGATACTATAACAGACCCAATGGTGGAGTTAATGAGGAAGAAATTGACTGGAGTAATATTCATAAGAAGAGCAGTTAGGCAAGGTCAGCCTAATGTTGAGGCTCTTCATGACCAACCTACTAAGGCAGATACGGGCGCTTCTTCTGGTGGAGTTGTTGGTGTTGGTGGAAGGCATACTGATACTACTACCACTCATGATGATGAGCATGTTAATGCTAAAAATAAATAAATATGTTTGAAAACACCCCTTTTCACCCTTACATAGGCCCCTCTCACCCCTCTTCACCCTCGTGTTCTCGTTGTGAATGTGAAGAGTTCAAGGACAACTAGGATAAACTTTTTAAAAAAGTAGAGGCTATCTCTAAAGATGTCGAGGAATTCAAATCCAAGAGGGGTTTCATACCATCCAATAAGTTGAGAGAGCGATACACTCCTACAGTGTTGGTTAGGAAGAAGAAAAGAGCAATAACCGACGTACTCTCCTGTCGGAAATCAAAAATAATTGCAAGTCCTCCCTCTCAAAAAGCTATTGAAGTTTAGGGGCCATTCAAGAAGGTGGACATATATGCGGAACTTGGCGCCAAAGATAAGAGGGCTCTGCGACAGGCCAAGAATGCCAAGCCAGGCGCACCATATTACCCCAAGCCTCTCTTTTTCCCCTAAGACTTCCATACTATGACAGATATGTGTATGTGATATGATGACAAGGCAAGTTTACTTTTCATAACCTAACCTTCTAATTTAATCTACCCCATGATAAAGAACCTACGCAAAAAATGTGAAATTTGTCACAACAGCTGGGTATTCTGGTGCAATTGGTAGTGGTTCTGTTGAAACTTACTATCCATCTGTTGCATAAATTATGTTGGACTATTGATTCAGAGAACCCAATGCAAGAAATGGACCATCTTTACAATTACTAACCTATTTAAAAATTATCTTCTTATATCACAGCATGTTGACAAAATTTTCTGCCTCATGAGGAAAAGGCAATTAACGTACCCGAAAGCTTATGAAACTACCGATATGATAATAGACCTCAACTTCTATAGGAAGATCAAGGATAAGTACGGTCAACTCAATTTTGAAGCATGTGCCGCGGGACTTGTTTTCTTAGTTTCTATGTTGGACTTGGAGGAAGAAGAAATAATAAAATATGTTAGAGGGGAGAGGCCAAATCCATACGGCAAGAGTTGGACCGAGGCAAAAAGGATTCTTGCAGTCATTAACGTGAACGACATATAATATTGGGTTGTTTAGATACTAACCGAGGAGGGAAATATCAAAGTTTATGATTGAAATGAATCTGCCATCGATAATGTCGATCTTTTTATCCTCGTTCAGCCACTGATAGAGCTATTACCCATCTTTTTAGGGGAGAATAAACTGATGAATCACTTGCCAAAGGAAGTGTTGATGAAGAAATCATGGGATTTCGAGGTCCAAACAAGGGTATGACCCTTCCAAAAAATGATACCGATTATGCGAGAGGCTCGCACGCTCTTGCACACATTAAATATATTTTAACCAGTACAGAAATGGCCGAGCTAACGACCTTTATGTGTGACAAAACTGTGGCAAACCTGCAAGAGGTCTGGGCTTATGGGATACTAACTGGACGCTTGGAGCTTGTGTATATAGAAGATCCTGTGAAATAACAATTTTTTATTTCAAGTCACACTTCCCCTTACTTTAAATTACATGTATATGTAGTGGCAATAATTTTTTTCTGGTGAATAAAATTTGAGTTTTTTATAATGCAATAGATTGTCAATCTGTTGTAAAATATATTCTATTTGTTCTGGAAGATAGTTTATCTAATGCAATAGGTTGTTCATCTATTGCATTACGCTGATCTATCTAATCTAAGTCTAATCTGCTGCAACAACAGAAAGACCTATTTGATAATTTCTAACAGATGACCTAAATTTTACAATATATGCCTAAATCTGGTTGATATTTTACAACATTTACGCTTGAATATCCCTGTGCTCGGCAATACCAAACCAGTAGAAAATACAACACCATAAAAATTTCATCAATTAGCCTTGAAAATCCATGTGCCCAACACTACCAAACCAGTAGCAATAACGGCAATAATGTAGTATCTTCTTGCTCGATTTGTTTCTCTTCAGAAGCCTTGACTTTCTTCAATAAACCCCAAATTACACGATTTTCTTATGAGGGGTGTCTTTATTAATACCAATCAAAGTAATCTCTTCTATCCAATTTCTATAAAAAAAAACAAGAACACAATTACAAAACAATTACATGTAATACCCCGATCCTTTCTTAAGCCTAAATCTGTCTTTTGAGTGGATATATACGACTTCTAAAGTGATTTATGTTTAAACCATGTTTTATTTCTATAATTTATACTTTTTTTATGTAGAGAGTTGAATAAGATTTCCATCTATACCAATTTCATCAAAATCTAACATTGGACGAGGGAGTTATAGCCGTTTTACTAAACGATATCGGATTGCCCAAGTTTGATGGTCGACCTGGCAGACCGTCAGGTCCCTGGTGGACCGTTAAGTTCCCCTTCAAGCCAAGGCAGTGACTCCTTATCAGGAAATCGTGCGACGGCCAAGTTAGTGGACCGTCAAAAAGTTGACGGACCGTCAAGGGGTCCATCACGTCAAGATAGAATGTCTCATTTCTGGCCCTTGAATGACGGATAACTTGGTGGACCATCAGTTTCCTAAAGACCATCACTTCGACCGTCACGTCGAGGTATAACATTCTAGTTTTGTCACTCGAGTAACGAACGATCTGGTGGATCATCAGGAGACTTGACGGACCGTCATATCGACCGTCATAGGCCTCGATCAGCGAATTTCAACTTTTTAAAAGGGCATTTTGGTTATTTCCTCCCCTTACAGTCTTATATATATGCCCAAGTTGAGAAGGGCCATCTATTTCTCTCTAATATTTTCCAAGAAATCTCTAGAGAACTAGGGTTTCTCTTTTCTCCAAAATCCAATCACTTTCCAAGAAATTCAAGGTTTCTTCCATAGATTTCTCCAAGTTGTTCAAGAATTAAGCTCCCCCAATCAAAGGCATCAAGAATCTTAGCTTAGAAGTATGGGAAGGAAGTTCCAAATCAAGTCTTTTATTCTCAAATTCACAATCCAAGGTATGTGGGACTTGAACAAGAACACTCCTTTCGTTCTTGTGCCTAAAGATTTACTTTCTATTATCGATTTACATGATTTTGCAAGAGGGTTTACACCCAAATTTATTTATTTATGATTTATGAGATTTGATTTGAATAAGTTTGATATTTATGATTATTTCACCATCATGTTTCTTAAATTGAGAATTTATTCCATAAGTTTTATATTGTCATTACGTATTGATGATTTCTAAGAGATTTAAGACAAGTGTCATGAGTTATACCTTTCCATGAGAAATTTGGCTATTGAATAGATATCGATATTTGAGATTGAAAGTCAATAATGAGTCCTATGATGTTTCCTTGAAGTTTTTGATATTTGAAAATGATTCAAAAAACAAATGTACTTGACGTTGAGAAAGATTCTATTGAGTTGAGTCGGGTTAGGAATCCATAAGATGTTTATGATTTACAGATGAGATATATATTTATGTTTTGGTCTCTAAAATAGACCCACGAGTTGATACTGATTAAGGTGGATTTTGCTAACACGTTCTGAGCTGAGTCTGGGAGGAGTATTTATCACCGAGCAGGAAATGTGGTATTTTCCCAAAACTACGTGCCACCATTGAATTGATGTTGATAATTATGGGCCAGAGGCCGAGTATGGGATTGTGATAATGGAATTGAGTTTGTACTCCCTGGCAAGAGTACAACACCTCCGCCAATGTGGGGTTCTCTCCTTAGGAGGGCAAAACGTTGGACTCCATATGTCTCACATGGTGTAGTTATGTCGACTATAAGAAACTCCCACGTCCATAATAATCTAAGTACCATGAGTTACCGAGTCACTCTAAGTCATGAGTCAAAGAGTTTGAGTTGAGTTAAATGATTTATGAGATTTATGAAGCATATGTTATTACTAATGACTCACGGAAATGATGTTTTAAATAATTCAAGCGAAGAGAGTTATTATTGTCAGCATGAATGATTTTCTTATACATTTATGATATTATTTAAAATGTTGAATCCACCCCCACATACTCAGTACATTCCCAAGTACTAACTCTCAGACTTTTTTGTATTCGATATTTCCTCATGATATAGGTTCAGGGGCTCAGTCTCAGCAGCGACAGTGATCTTTGAGCACCTTCATCTACATTTCTTCGGTTGGTGAGTCCCATGGTTTGAGGACCTGTGTCTCTAATTTTGTCTTGTTAATAGATGGTTGTTTACTTTCAGTTCAGTACGAGTCAGTTGGGGATCTGTCCCAATGGCTCCTCAGTCCTATGTAGTAGAGGCTTTGTCAGACTAGTGTACCAGCGTGTACAGAGATTTCAGTAATTTATTTGTACAGGGCAGTATTACTTCGTGTTTCAGTATGTTCATGACATGGTTATTCCTCTTTATCTTAGCATGATTTTTGCTATAATATGTTCTGAAGTGATGACAGGCTTAGAGGATTAGCTTGAGGCCACGTGTGGCCTTGAGCACCATGTGACATCTCGAGATAGGTTCTTGGGGCGTTACATTACAAGTCAATAATTAATCAACTAATTAAATAAAAAAAATATTACCTTTGAAATCTTACAAGTAAAAAACCTACAACCTAGATTTTGTTGAGTCCAAGAAGTCTTCAATAGAGCTTCAGGACCGCACTTACAATATTAAAAATCCTTATCACAAAAAATAGTGAAAGATGCGCTCGACAATGTCAAGCTTAGTTGGAAAAATAAAAAAAATATGAAAAAAAGAAAGACCAAATACAAATAATTTAAATAATTTGGATAGATAAAAAAAGATGATGATGAAGAAGAAGATTTGGAAATTTAGGGTTAAATTTTAGAAGAAGATGAATATATAAGACATTGGGGAGGGATTAACCGTTGGGGGCAAAATTAGACGCCAAGTCAGCAAAAAGTGCCAACCTGACACATTTGTGCCTATTTTATTTTACGTGTTTAAAATGAACACTGTCTACATGATGCCTATTTTATTTTAGGTGTTTAAACTGAACATATAGTGAGAATTTGTTTATGTCCAATGAAATTTGAATTTTTATAATGCAACAGATTCTTCATCCGTTGTAACAGATATTCTACCTGTTCTGAAATATAGTTTATCTATTGCAATAGGTTGGTCATCTATTACATTATGTCAGTGTTTCTATCTAAGTCTATCTGTTGCGGCAGTGGAAAGATCTTTTGATAAATTCCAACAGATTACCTACCTGTTGCAACATATGTCAAATTTGTTCGATATTTTACAATACATATTTCATCTGTTGCAACAGATATATTATCAGTTGCAATATTTGAATCTAGTATTCCATTTCAATTAATAAGTTCAAATCTAAAGAAAAAATAAAATTCATTGACAAAATAAAATAAATTGAAGCCTTAAGAAATTAGCTGAAATAAAATCAACGTATAAATGAAATATAAAAAAATTGTTATGGGTATAGATCTCAACAAATACATCAACAATTTAAGTATTGATGTCAAGGATTTCTAAGAAGGAGTGAGGTTATTACTTTGACAAACTCAACTCAAGCTATAAATATCTACTCAATATGGGCAAGTTGTTCTTCATCTGGTGCTATGAAATTCGGCTTTGCTCGTCGTGGATCTTTATTGTCGCTTATGTACGGTTTCTGTGCTTTCTATTTTCTGTATTTCCATTAAAAGAGTAGAGTAGCATATTGTCAATATTGTTCAGCAGTAGCTTCTACATCCACCTAGAAAGCCAGAATTAGTCAATGTTAATCACGAAGATGTCAATGTTAATCACGAAGATACAACAAAATGGAAAAGTATAACTCATCTGTTCTAGCAAATCAAAGAGTTCTTCCTCCTGTTTTAAATTAAAGACCAGTATGATAACTTCTAATGGATAAACCATCTGTTGCGATATATGACTCATCTATTACAGCAGATAGGTCATCTGTTGGTATAAATAAAAGTAGTACGAAGAGTTGTTTGATTTGCTAAATCAGATGAGACATATTCCGCAACAAGTACTTTATCTGGTGCAACAAGTTAATCAACTGTTGCAACAGATATATATATCTATTTGATAATTTTCAGCAGATGTGTCATTCATTGAAACAGAAATATGTCTGTTTGTTAGTTGGAAGACAATATATATTCACCTTGTTCAGCTCGTGCTGCTCTCCTTTAGACATTGTACATTGCTCAATGCAACACACGGATAGAGGAGTTGTAATTTTTGCTATTTTGGATGCTTGATAATGCCTTGGAAATCACATTCCTTCTCCTCTTAGCCTTAATCTCTAATGGAGTGGATGAAAATAAAATCCTCTTTGATGGGATGACACCTTTCTTAGATGTCAATTCCTTTATAGAAGCAGTTAATGTATTAATAGCATTATCACTACATCATGTTTCGCCCTGCAGTCTTGACATTTACATGCAAAACATTTGCTGGGAGAGGCCAAATCTGTATAACTAGTATGATCATACTCATAATGGTTTATTTTAAATACTGTAAGAGGAGCATCATTAGCACCAACAGCAGCACCACTACCACTACCAACAGCTCCATCACCATCAAGACCATCAATAACAATAAGCCCACCCTCCAAAATTATTTTTCTTATAATGGTTGTTGCTCCAAACAATTCAATTTTTATTCTGTTGATGATCTTAAGTTCCGATAAAGTTTGTCCAGACCATAAAGTAAGAAAAAATGGCATCTTCAACTCTCGATTGGTCGGAACTAGCGACGGATGCACAATCTAAAATAAATCATTACATATATTAGAATGATGATTAGATCATTCAAAAAAATCATTAATTAAAATAAAAATTTAATTATAATTATACTTACTACATTCTTCGGGGTTTGAAGAGATCAAGAAATTTTGTATTTTTAACAGTTTTGCCCGACAACCATCTCAAGATTCTTGGATAGGAAACTTCTTCCTGGTAGTTCACTTGTTGTCTCAAATGATAAATGGCCTCAAATACCCAAGCCTATAAAATAATGCTAATAAATCAATACCATTATTGAGTTAAAAAAGTGAATGATATCATAATAAAAGAAAGAAATAAAATATTTACCATGAAAGCCCATGGAAAGTCATATAAGTTGATTGTCTTTGATGCTAATGGAGTCAACAAATATTGGACAGTCATTATGAAGCTTTCATAACTTGAAGAATAGCTATTAAACACCTCAAGATTCCCAAAGATCTTTATTAAACCAACGCTTATGTTGTTGTTAAAGTCTTTTGCCCAAAGAATATTATGTACAAATCAAACCAACCACAATGACTACTTGTGCTTCTTTGAAAGTTCTTTACCTTTCAATGCTTCTATCAAATTTTTATTTTTGAAGCGTGGACCAACAATGGACACCAGGTCATCACGATCATACGACTTGACTTTGCCTTTTTGGGGTGTGCGGAGTGCTTTTTTTTGTTAGAATAGGTATAACTTGAGAAGGAGGATAACATTTTAGTCCAGTAATTATGGAAAACTCCTTCCAACCAAAACAAACTGGCATGTCATAGTAATTTATCCACACCTCATCCATCTTATCTTTGTTTTCATACATAAACCTACGCTTGAGAAGTTCATATACCATTTTTATTTGGAAACGAGCATTGTTGTCCTCTGGTAAATCAAGATATTTCCCAAAGTAGTTGTCCCTGAAATAAGCATCTAATTTTTGTTCTTGAAGTATTTTTCTGTAGGCATCGAAAGATTTGTCCATGGCTGACTTAACCACGAAATCACCTATTAAATTTGTGGCACCATCGCACTGCATTCTAATAGGATAAAGATCCATGCTGAAGGTTTTGACCAACTCTTCGGCGGAAGGGCTATTAGCATTTGGATCGTCTCTTTGGAAACATTCTTCCTTCCCGTGTTCATCATATTCTACTCCTGATTGAGATAACGCTTGTAAAGCAAGCTCATAGAGTGGTGGATGTAGCCTAGCTGCTTCAATTGTTCCTTTACTTGGACTTGATTCAGTTTCTATTCTTTTGGGAGCCATATTATCTAAAATTAACAGGAACATAAAAAATATACTATAGTTGATTAATGTGTCGTTAAAAAAGAATAATAGTAAATGTAACAAGCAAAATAGTAAAATAACAGTTTTAACATGTCACTTATCTATTGCACCAGGTAGTATATTTGCTGCAGCATATAACAAATCTATTGCAGTGGATGAGCAATCTGTTGTAACAATATAAAATGTATCACTCATCTTTTATGACAGATGAATGGTCTGTGCAATAGATCACACATTGTTGCAACATGAGTGATCTGTTAGAAATTTAAATAACTTTTTGCAACGGATGAGTAATTTGTTACAATAATACAAAACATATCACTCATCTATTGAGTAAAATAAATGGTCTGTGCAGCAGATCACACATCTATTGCAACATCATCTATTGCAACATATGAGTGACCTATTAGAACAGTTAAATAACTTGTAGCAATGACTGAGTAATCTATTGTGATAATACAAAATATATCACACATCTATTAAGAAATATGAATGGTTTGTGCAATAGATCACACATCTATTGCAACATATGAGTGATTTGTTGGAACAGTTAACTAACCTGCAGCAATGGCTGAGTAATCTGTTATGAAAATACAAAATATATCACTCATCCGTTGAGAAAAATAAATGGTCAGTACGACAGATCACACATCTATTGCAACACATGAGTGATCTATTAAAATAGTTATCAATGGTCAATATTATTTAGATTTCTTTCAATATTGGGTCGTCTATCACGGTAGATAAATAATCAATTGGAAAAATCATATCTTGGACATGCCCTGTTGGAAGAGTTGATAGGATTTTTCCAACAGGAGCTTCATCTGTTGCATCAAATTATTTATTTGGTGGTTCTTCTATTGCATCAGATGATTAATCATTGCATCAGATTTTTTATTCGATGCTTAATCTGTTGCAATATATGATTAATTTTTTGCATTAGATAGTAAAATTTTTGTATCATATGCTAAATCTGTTGTATCTGAATTGTAATCTGATGGTTTATCAGATGGTTGATCTGTTACATCATCTGACAAATTTGTTGCATCAGATGGTTAATATGTTACCCCAGATGGAAAATGTTGTAACACCTAAATTTTCTGAATTGGAATGCTACACGGTGCTCATGACCCTGAAGGACAAGAAGCTAACCTATGACTGATATCTATACCTGTATACTACATAATATAACATGAAAATGCAAAAACATGTACTGAATGGACATAAGGTTCAAATCTGAATAAAACATTTGATAGGACAATGTCTGAAAATGGTATAACAATACCAAAACAAATCTAAAATAACTGTCTAACATACTATAGTCTGGAAAGTCTCAAAACTGTCTGAATAAGGAGTTGATGGGACATGTCCCCAACTAACTCCATCAAGTGACTGAACTAAAATAGTAAATGAAGAAATAATCATATCGTCCTTAAATGAGAAGGACTCAGTGCAAACTTTGAACACTGGAATGCAACTGCTGATCTGGAGCTCGTGCCTCTGAACCTATGGTGTAACATAAGAGAAAACACCATAGCACAAATGCGTCAGTACGTTTGAATGTACTGAGTATACAAGTGAGGTAGGCTAAATGCCAAGGGTTATATCCATGAACAATGTTGACTAATATGAACGTGAGAATACATACATGCATACATAACTGTAACTGAACTCGTGGAGATACTGACTACTAAGTCTGAATACTGACAACATGAGTGTACTAATACTGAGATACTGAATAGATGAACGGTTATTTTTGATAGTTCAAATTATGAAGAACTGGTCTGATTAACTGTGTCTAGCAGTCCTAAAACTGAGTACTGATAATATGAGTTTTGAGAACTAGTAATAATGATAACATGAGTGACTGTATCTGATAATACTGAATCTGATGGAGTTATTGGAGTCCCGTACTATATCTGAGTTGACTATATCTGACAGTCCTGATATACTAAAATCTGAAGAACTATCTGAGTTCTTTATTGAGACTGGGTGACTGTAGTTGATAGTCCTAAAATCTATAACTAAAACTGTAAGAAGTATTCATCTAACCGACATATCCCAAGCTAAGCTGACTGGGGTTCAATCTCTGCCCTGACTGGAAGGGTATCAATACCGCGCCACTAGTAAGGACAACATGTGAGCAACCCTCATATAACAGGTAACTCTAGTGAGAATGGTGGGAGCCCTCATATAACTGGTTAAGCCACCTCATCTACCCTCATATAATAGTTTGTGATATCTCAACCTATACTGGCTACATAGTCCTAGAACTTAGGGATTGATGCTAAGGATCTCAGTCCTAATCTAGCGGGTGAGTCCTCATCCCTAGGATCACTCGGTGTTGAATCCTACTCCCATCTAAATGACACTGAACTAAATAATTGGGCTGAACTGAATAACAGAACTAAATTAATTACCTAAATTGATATTGATTAACTAGATTAATACTAGTGGTATTATTTAGCGGAGCCAAACTAAGTTTACTGAATTTCGATGACTGACAGAATGTACTGAGTTCTGAGGACTGGTTGAGAGTACTGAAGTTACTGAGATTGACTTTGAATACCGAGGTTATAGAATTACTGAGTACTGAGAACACTGAGATTACTGAACTACTAAGATTACTGAGGTTACTGAGCACTGAAATTACTGAGAATACTGAACTACTGAGATTACTGAGTTTTCCTGAGTCACATGACTAACTCAATTCTACTGAATCATGGCTTGATTTTGTATATCGTGAAATATGACATGGCTCTAGGCACACAACTATATTTTTGGGTACGAATACCCCTAGGACTCAATGGAAGAAAATAGACACAACATGACTAACTTGATCATAAGATTGGAGTCCGCAATTCATATTGTCATAAATAGGGGATATTATACTTCATGTATTTATTCAACATCTCAAACATGGTAAGGAGAAAGCATGGATATATTTCATTTACATAATTCATATCTCCATTATCATACATGCTTCATACCACAACAATAACAATACATAAATAGCATGAAAATCCATATTGAAGTGTATAGCTAATATGGACTTGTCATTTAGATATCATGGAATCATGTAAATATGAATTTCTAGCATCCTAGGCATTTTATCAAACACCTTGCATGCATTCTTTAAGGCATAGGTGGATTTCATACTTGCATCATATCAAACTACCCAAAGTTTATGTTTTTTAACTAACAACCACATATATTCCATGAAAACACCTTTAGATATCATCTTGAAACTTAAACAACAATCATTAACAAGTACATGCTCATATCACCCCAAAAAGTTTACAAAATAACATTTAAAAGCATGATTCTTGAGCTCTATGAACGAATTGAATCCATAGATTAACACCACGCATACCTTAGATCAAGAATTTGTGAAGATTGATGGCAAAATTTTCTTGAAATAGACTCTTCTATGAAAACCCTAGGGCTTGTTCTTAAGAGTTTTGATCTTGAGAGGAAACCCTAATCTTGTGGTTGAGAGTGTGTGCGAGAGATTTTTTAGATGTTTAACTAAAGAGAATGGAAGATAATACGCTCCTTGAGGGTTATAAGTCATGGGAAGTGAAGGAAAAAGACCAAAATACCCTTATGAAATAAATTCTCAGTTTCTGAGAATAATAGCTGATGATATTTGTGATAAGGCGACAAAAATGTGGTAAGCCATCAAAAATGTCATCACACAGAAGCTAAACTTTGCCTAAGGATAACGACATTTGTGACATGGTGTCAAAAATATGGAAACCCATCAAAAATGTCGCCACACAAAAGATGGATATTGCCTAGGGCTGACGACCTTCCTGATAGGGCGTCACAAATGTGGTAAGCTACCACGAATGTCGTCACTCAAGAGTTGGTTTCTGCCTAAGGCTGATGAACTTCGTGGTAGGGCATCACAGGTGTGGTAAGCTACAACGAATGTCATCACTTAGGAGCTGGTTTCTACCTAAGGGTGACGACCTTCATGGTAGGACGTCACAAATGTGGTAAGCTACCACAAATGTCGTCACACTGTTTCCAACCTAACATGCTGGAATAAAATAGGAATAACTCTTTCCTCCGATATCGGATTTAGGCAAAATTGGTATCATTAGAAATATAATTCAATTATATATTTGCTGATAGGTCATGAGATAAAAAATTCCAAGTATAATGAGAGATATGCTCGTTTGAAGTTGACTATACCAATATCCTTCTCAAGCATTCAATCGGTAAGGAATGTTTTGATTTGTCTAATAGCTGGGAGTTATTTGAAGCCTTAATATACATCTAACTTACTTATAAAACTATAAAAGAACCATGATGTACTATGCATGATCTTGGTACATGGCTCTAATATTGGTTTGAATTTTTTGGGGTATTACAATATCTCCCCCTTGGAAACAGTTGTCCTCGAATGATGACTGCTTGAGAGGGGAGAAAAGATAAAATGACACATATATAGCATGAATGACTGATTATGATTTCATGGATAACATAACTGAAAACTGAGCATATCATAATATACATACATATCTGATGCATGGGTAGCTGATTTATAAATGTAGGACTGAGTGTTTCGATAAAATGAGTTTCTCAATCTGAGAATGCATATCTGATGCATAACTGATAAACTGAAGCCATGCATATCTGATGCATGATTATATGACTGACATGATACGTGAATACATGACTGAAAATACTGGTAAGCTGATCACGCATATCTGATGCGGGAATACATAACTGAACTGACTCATGAACATGTAATGGTAAAGATACCAAGTTTGAACTAAAAACTGAGCATGGAACTAAATAACAAGTTTGGTACTAAAATCTGAACATGAGAATGAGTAAGCTCAAAAAAGACTACTACCATGAACTGAAGATACTGATGAGTCTGAGATTCATTACTCAATCTGCATGAGAGGAAACATAAGAACATAACTGAGTCTGGAATATGATACATAAACTGAACTGAGTCTATAATACGTGACATGGACAGAGTATCGTATCGTGGCTACACTAAGCCACTAAGTACATGGCTTATTACTGAGTTTTAAAGCTAGAGGGTCGGCTCATAAGTAACACTTCCTCCAAGATAGATTCATCAAAGAAAATGACATGTTTAAATCATGAAAGTTTGGGGGCTATAGTGTATCTCCCCCTTGGGATACTATGTCCCTTGAAGGATGCTGGACTGACCTTGCTGAGATATTAAGGAAGTTGAGGCGATGCACAAGGCACCTAGGTACGAAATCGTGACTGATTATCTGAGATCTGAAACTGAAGCATGTTGTATGAATGGATAGACATACTAACTTATCTAATTAACTGAGTAACTGGTAACTGAATGCTAGGTATGTAAGACTGAATTAGACTTAATCTGAGTAGCTGGCTGAGGCCATAAAGTATTATGCATATGATAAGGGACTGACTGGGTAACATGAGGTAATTGATCATGGATTTCATGAAAGCTATATTGTCTGAAAATGCAGGACCAAATGTATTACATGATTTGGAAACATTCCATAAACTGAGGTATTGAAATACCTATAACTGAGTAGCTGATAACTGTATGCTATGGTCAAGTAAATCTAAAACTGAACTGAATTTCTGAGCTGAATATTGATCTAAAGCTGACACGATAACTTAAGACTGTAACGGGGATCCATACTGGATCTAAATGCTGGGTCCTGATAACTGAATACTGAAATTAAGGTTTAAACTTATACTGAAGTGCTTAATTCTGAGACTGAACACTAATTACTGAGTACTGAACTGTAACTGAGATAGAAACTGAGTTGTGATAGTTGCACCATGAAGGCTGACATAAGTCAAGGATCTGAATATACATTCACACTCTGAATTTTTCAAATTTCTAAATACTACCTCTCGCTAGCTCCTTGGTTGCATACTAACAGGATATTCAAGCCTATCTTCGTATCTACACCCTCGTATAAAACATACATGCAATAATCTTCTCTTAACATGAAATATTAACTCTCTCCCAGCTAAGCAATTTCTCAACACTACACTATTCTCATAAAGAGAGCTCGCTGAAGGGTTAAATCAGGAGAACCTAAAACATGAATGGATACTGACTGAACTTGACACATGACTAAAACCTGAGAAATAGAATATCAATAACATGGATTTACTAAAAAAGTTGAACTAAGTATATACATGATATAGTATGAATTTATCTGATCAGTGGGGGCGTAGCATGAGTCATGGAAACTGAGTAACTGTAAAGCATAATATGTGTACATGAGTCATGAGCTGCATGACCTGAGTCTGGAATTTCTGAGTTCATGGAACATGATTTATAACACTAAGTGATCTAGAACTGAACTTCCTATACTGGGAACTGAAAGCATACACAATTCTATGGAATACGTATGAACATAAGCTATATCCATGGAATTTGAGACATGAAGCATGCATAGGCATTATGCTGACTGAAGTACGAAGATTTACGCTGAGATAAGGATGGGTTGGAAATCGTCTTCCCTAACTGCTTTTCTGTACATACTGGTACTACTACTGGAATCTGAGAGCCTAACTTGGGTACTTGATCTATTATCTCCCCCTTGGCTCTAAGCCATCATCATTAGTCTGTGAACACTAAACTAATCTCTGAACTGAACTGTAAGAATCATCACATACTTACACTCTGGTCAACACATGCTGGCCTTACTAAACACATCATCTGCCTCTATTTTCTCACATACTACTAAAATCACATCCACACCATTATGCTTAATTTCAAATCACTAAACATAAATTTTCTAACTCACACTATTCAAGCCTACTGATTCATTATAGCATAACTATCCCCATGAATACATAATCTATTCAATCTGGATATCGTATCCCAACTTGTCTACTATTAAACTCCTGGGTTCATACTTTTAACTCTAGGTCACATGCTATCATAGGATTTTAAGAAGGGATCTGATGGCATATCTAAATCTGGATTCGAGAACGAGTTCTCATGCTCATGAACAAGATCCGTACAACTTTGGAACATAACTTAACTGATGGGATACTTTCTGAGAAAACCCTATCTTTAGGAATTAAGCTTCACTATTTCTATTACCTTGAAAGTAAGGTGGAGTTGACATAAGTAAAGCATGATGAGAATTTACATGAGTTTCTTAGGAAACCTTTATATAGAATGATCTGAAACATGAAAGAAGGGAAACTGTTCTTAAAATATCTTATAGCCTCCTGTACATAAGTGTGGTGGACAACACACGCATGTACAAAACTCTACTAGATGCAGCTTTCAGACTTCCTAGGACTCTATTGAACCTTAGGCTCTGATACCAAGTCTGTAACACCTCGATTTTCTGAATCAAAATATTACACGGTGCTCATGACCCCAAAGTATCACAAGCTAACCTATGACTGATATCTATACCTGTACACTGCATAATATAACATGAAAATATGGAAACATGTACTGAATGGCCATAAGGTTCAAATCTGAATAAAACATCTGATAAGACAATGTCTGAAAATGGTATAACAATACCAAAACAAATCTAAAATAACTGTCTGACATGCTATAGTCTAAAAAGCCTCTAAACTGTCTAAATAAGGAGTTGATGAGATATGTCCCCAACTAACTCCATCTAGCGACTCAACTAAAATAGTAAATGAAGCATAATCATAGCGTCCTTGAATGAGAAGGACTCAATGCAAACTTTGAACACTGGAATACTACTGCTGATCTGGATCTCGTACCTTTGAACCTATGGTGTAACATAAGAAAAAGTACCATAGTGCAAATGCGTCAATACGTCTGAATGTACTGAGTATACGAGTGAGGTAGGCTAAATGCAAAGGGTTATATGCATGAACAATGCTGACTAGTATAAATATGAGAATACATACATGCATACATAACTGCAACTAAACTTATGGAGATACTGACTACTAAGTCTGAATACTAACAACATGAGTGTACTGATACTGAGATACTGAATAGATGAACGGCTATTTTTGTCAATTCAAATTATGAAGAATTGGTCTGATTGACTGTGTCTAACAGTCTTGAAACTGAGTACTGATAGTATAAGTTTGAGAATTGATAATAATGATAACATGAGTGACTGTATCTGATAATCCTGAATCTCATAGAACTATCTGAGTCCCGTACTATATATGATTTGACTGTATCTGACAGTCCTGATATACTGAATCTGAAGAACTATCTGAATTCTTTACTGAGACTGGGTAACTGTAGCTGACAGTCCTAAAATCTGTAACTGAATTGTGGAAAGTATTTATCTAACCGACATACCCCAAGCTAAGCTAACTGGGGTCCAATCTCTGCCCTGACTAGAAGGGTGTCCATACTGCGCCACTGGTAAGGACAACATGTGAGCAACCCTCATATAACAAGTAACTCTAGTGAGAACGGTGGGAACCCTCATATAACTGGTTAATCCACCTTATCTACCCTCATATAATAGGCTGCGATGTCTCAACCTATGCTGGTTCATAGTTCTGGAACTTAGGGATTGCTTCTAAGGATCTTAGTCCTAATCTAGCGAGTGAGTCCCCATCCCTAGGATCACTCGGTGCTGAATCCTACTCCCATCTGAAAGATACTAAACTAAAAAACTGGGCTGAACTGAATAACTAAATTGAACTGATTAGCTGAACTGATATTGATTAACAAAATTGATACGAGTGGTATTGTTTAGCGGAGCTAAACTAAGTTTACTTGATTTCGATGACAGACAGAATATACTAAGTTGTGAGAACTGGTTGAGAGTACTGAAGTTATTGAGATTAACTTTGAATACCGAGGTTACAGATATTACTGAGTACTGAGATCACTGAGATTACTGAACTACTAAGATTACTGAGGTTATTGAGCATTGAAATTACTGAGAATATTGAACTACTGATATTACTGAGTTTTCCTGAGTCACATGACTGACTGAATTCTACTGAATCATGGCTTGATTTTGTATATCGTGAGACATGACATGGCTCTAGGCACACAACTATATTTTTGGGTACGAATACCCCCAGGACTCGATGGAAGGAAACAGACACAACATAACTGACTTGATCATAAGATTGGAGTCCACAATTCACATTGTCATAAGTAGGGGATATCATACATCATGTATTTATTCAACATCTCAAACATGGTAGGGGAAAGCATGGATATATTTCATGTACATAATTCATATCTCCATTATCATACATGCTTTATACCACAATAATAACAACACATAAATAGCATGGAAATCCATATTGAAGTGTATAGATAACATGGACTTGTCATTTAGATATCATGGAATCATGTAAATATGAATTTCTAGCATCCTAGGCATTTTATCAAACACCTTGCATGCATTCTTTAAGGCATAGGTGGATTTCATACTTGCATCATATCAAACCACCCAAAGTTCATGTTTTTCAACTAACAATCATATATATTCCATGAAAAAACCTTTAGATATCATCTTGAAACTTAAACAACAATCATCAACAAGTACATGCTCATATCACCACAAAAATCTTACAAAATAAATATTTAAAAGCATGATTCTTGAGCTCTATGAACGAATTGAATCCATAGATGAACACTACGCATACCTTATATTAAGAATTCGGGAAGATTGACGGCGAAGTTTCCTTGAAATAGAATCTTCTATGAAAACCCTAGGGCTTGTTCTTGAGAGGTTTGATCTTGAGAAAAAATCCTAATCTTGTGGTTGAGAGTGTATTAGAGAGATTTTTGAGATGTTTAACTAAAGAGAATGGAAGATAATACGCTCCTTGAGGGTATTATCTTATGAAACAGACCAAAATACCCTTATGAAATAAATTCTCAGTAGCTGAAAATAATAGCTGACGACATTTGTGATAAGGCATCAAAAATGTGGTTAGCCATCAAAAATGTCGTCACACAAAAGCTGGACTCTGCCTAAGGCTGACGACAGTTGTGACATGGCATCAAAAATATGGTAACCCATCAAAAATTTCATCACACAGAAGCTGGATACTGCCTAGGGCTGACGACCTTCGTGATAGGGCGTCACAAATGTGGTAAGCTACCACGAATGCCGTCACTTAGGAGCTGGTTTCTGCCTAAGGCTGACGACCTTCGTGGTAAGGCATCACAAGTGTGGTAACCTGCCACGAATGTCGTCACTTAGGAGCTGGTTTCTGCCTAAGGCTGACGACCTTCGTGGTAGGGCATCACAAATGTGGTAAGCTACCACGAATGTCGTCACACTATTTCCAGCCTGAGATGCTGGAGTAAAATAGGAATAACTCTTTGCTCCGATATCAGATTTAGGCAAAATTGGTATCGTTGGAAAGATAATTCAATTATATATCTATTGATAGGTAATGAGCTTAAAAATTCCAAGTATAATGAGAGATATACTCGTTTGAAGTTGACTATACCAATATCCTTCTCAAGAATTCAATCGGTAAGGAATGTTTTGATTCGTCTGATAGCTGGGAGTTATTTGAAGCCTTTATATACATCTAACTTACTCATAAATCTATAAAAGAACCATGATGTACTATGCATGAGCTTGGTACATGGCTCTAATATTGGTTTGGATTTTTTGGGGTATTACAAATCTGTTGGATAAAACAAAAAATAGTAGCACGATTTTGTTCAATAGAAAAACAACAATATCACCATTTTTACCAAGAACAAGAACAGAACAAATTAACCTAAATTGTTGTTTTGTTTTTATTAACATAAACAACAAAAATCAAACTTCAAAAAAATACAACAAACAACAAAAAATCATAATTCACTTTGAAAAGAGAAGAAATACCAGAAATTAGGATTTTGTTTAGACTACATTTCAAATTAAATCAACAAATATTGAAATTGTTAACCAATACTATAAGAGAAGTTGGATCAAGTTCCTCGTTTTCTTCAAAACTAAAAAAGACATAAATTTTTACCTATGAAAGAAGAAAAGGAATGATGATGAATTCGAAGTTGTTGTGGCTGGAGAGCAAGACTGTCACGTCGATTGAAGGTTGAAGAATTCAAAGTTGTTGTGGCCAGAGAGCAAGGTTGTCATGTCGATTGATGGTTAAAGTCGAAAAGAAACTCGAAGCCCAACTATTTATCATCGGATATTGAAGTCGCCAAGGATTGAAAGGAAAAACTTGCAGAACTATTGGTTGGAAGAGAGTTGAGAAAATCTATCAAGAGAGAGGAGAGAGACTGGTTGATTTGGATTGAAGAGGGGTGTGGGTTGGGTTGATTTGTATAAAGATTAGAAAGTTTTAAAAATATTAATCAAGTCCACAATTAACTTAATCAAGTTTCCTAATGATGTTTGACCCTTTAAGTTGGTCAATGTCACCAATCCTTCATTCAAGACTTAAAAGACACCTTTCCTTTAATTTTCTCATGTAACATTAGTTTATACTATTCAAATGACATTTTAATTCATAAGAAATTTGTTTATTGTATGTACAATTGTAGTTCTTGATTTTTCACATTTTATAATTTTTTTGGTTAAACATTTTTAAAGATTATTACTACTTTATATTGTCTATTGGTTTGAACTGTTCAAGCTTACAACTTAAGAAAAACAAAAGTTTTGCTAAGATAACAATGATTTCATAAAGTCGATAGTCTCTTTTCATTTCGTTTTCTTGCCCAAGAGAGGAATCTTGATTCTTCTATCAACCTTAAATAATCACTTATCAAAAAATAAATTTTCGAAGCTGGTAATAAATTTTATTTTTTTCTCTTTATTTTAGACACAGACAAAGTTACCTCGCTATGATCAAAAATGTTAATTATATTTTTTTACTAATATTTTTTTATTTTTCTTCACTTATGATGAGCTATGTATTAAAAGAAAGTTACTTCTTAAAATAATTACTTTATATTAACTACCATTTATTACGTTTTCCTTTATTTAATAACCTTTAAGAGTTTTAGCTTATTAAAAACTCATTTAAAACTGACTAATAATTAATATATTAAATGAAAAAAAAATTCCACAAAATGAAAGATGAAATTCTAATTTGATAAACTTTTCATTTTCTAAAATTGCATATATGTATGAAAGGAAAACACACGCGTGCGCACACAAAAAAGTATTAACGATAAATAATTTAAAGAGAAATAAAAAGGATAAAATAAGATCAAAAGAGAATACGAAATTCATATAATTAATATTATATATACAACTAATAAACAAGTTTGAAACTTACTAAAAATATGCATGGAAATAAATCCAATATTGTTTCGCTTAGAATATATTATACAAAAATTAAATATTTTAGAAGACTGAAAGTACGTGAGTGACCAAAATTTATAGAAAAATACATGTATTTGTAATATATTAAAGGTGTGAAGACCATTAAAAAGTGATTTGAACTTTTTGTCCTTCATTAAAAGACTCTCCTTTAGACAAAACTATCTTTTCATTATTTTTTTAATTTATTATTTAATTATATTTTATTGTATTAACTAGACTTCCTAAAATAAATGGGACTCCTAAAATATATGGTAGGAGGATTAATTAATATTTTCCTTTCTACTAGACTTCCTAAAATATATGGGACTCCTAAAATATATGGTAGGAGAATTAATTAATATTTTTCTTTCTACTGTTCAGTTGAAAAAATAATCCTAAAATAGGACTCTATTAAGGAAACACTTCTATAAATATTGAGATGTACATTAAACTAGAGAACAAACCGATTTGCATATTGGGAGAATATGATTCATGTTCATCTAATTGTCTTGATGTCTTTATTATCTTATTGTTTTATTTTAATTTACAGATGCTAGATGAATGTCGATTGACTTTGAATTTTTTTTTAGATAAAGGTTAGGTTTAATTGTATTATCATAATATCTCTATTAGTTTGTTATCTTGTGGTAGTTTACAGTTCATAGATGAATTTCGATAGGCTTATAGAATTTTTTGTGTGTAAAATTTAAGTTTAATTGTATTGTTTTGATATCATTTTTATCGTATTATTTTGCTGTAGTTTATAGGTGATAAATAAATGTTGGTCGGTTTTGAGAATTTTTTTTATGTAAAGGTTAAGTTTAGTTGTATTATCTTCATATCTCTATTATTGTATTATTTTGTTATTGTTTACAGGTGGTAGATGAGTGTTAGCCGACTTTGAAAAAAATTGTGTGTGTAAAGATTAGATTTAATTGTATTAATTTGATGTCTCTATCATTGTATTATTTTGTTGCAATTTACAGATGGTAGATAAATGTCGATCGACTTTTAAAAGTATTTTTGGTAAAGGTTAGGTTTAATAAATAAATTTTTCATCTTTACATACTCAAAAAATATTAAATTTAATTATTATATTGATCTTTATTATTTAAACAAATATCCTATTTAGTGTAATATTTGAACTCATTAAAATGAGGCACACGCACAAGGCGCGTACACCTAAACTAGTATACTTAAGAGTGTGTATAATTGGTTAGAATTTGAAATAATTGAAAATTAAAAAAATCTATTAAGAAACTTTCAACATTCAAAAATCTAATTAATCTGTGTGAAGCGTGGATAAATTCACTAGTTTCAAATATGATGTCCAAGCTGTTTGTTAGATGGGTCATAGTGTATCATTATTCTCAATAGTCATTTACTATTTACTCAAATACTTGTCACGGTTTTTGAACATTCAAGAGGAAATTACAAAGTCAGTAACGGATCGAGTTAAAGAAGATGAAATCAGATTCAGCAACTACCAAGTTGCAAAGTTTCAAGGTAAAGTTGTGAACGTGAAACAAGAAAATAACAAGCTAAGGATTCTTTAGGTCTGCTTTTGTGTAACAAAATATTGTGTATTATTTAAAAATAATGTTGTATGTTGGTAAAACCTGTATCGTTAAATTTGACTATTATTATTTTTATGAAAACTTTCGTTCTTTATGATAGTGATCTAAGACTATTCAAGACACTTTCCAGGTTTGTTTCTATCTTTGTGTTATGATCTAATAATCAATTGAATGTCGAGACTATATATAGAAGGAAAAAATACAAATAGTAATAAAAAAATCTGTTTTGAGTATGCATGACAAATTAAGAGAATGTCAGTTGCTTTACTCTAAGGATAGAAAAGAAAAAAACATAACAAAATTTTTTAAAATTATACAAGTAAATCGAAATAACTATTCTTAGTATGGGACCAAGTAAAACATAACGCAGAGAGCACATAGCAAATTGTTGTTGATCACTTCTAGGGGAGGTAAAAGGAAGTGACCAAAAAATTTGGTAGTTGAAGAATTTATCTATAGATTAAGGATCGTCTGGCAAATGGTTCATAAAATGAGATATGGAGCTTATTCAGGGTAGAAAATATATATATATATATATATATATATATATATATATATATATATATATATATATATATATATATATATATATATATATATATATATATATATATATATATATATATATTCTAGTTTATGTTGGGTTCGAAATCGAGAGGACGTCATGCAGAATCTATTAGTTGCAAACTATGAGACGATAATTAAGATGACAACGAAAAATAATACTAAAAACATAATAGTATTATATGATTTGGTCAATTGGCCTACATATAAAACCTAATATTAAAAACATAAAACTAATAAGAGAGAAAATCTCCCCCTAAACGAAAATCTTAAAAGACTACATTGTGGATGCTATTGTATTATGGTATGAGAAGGGGGTCTTTTATTTATAGATGTCCAAAACCTTTCCTTCAAGAAAGAGGTTAGCCAAATATGGAAAAGAATTATATTTTTTTCTTTTAGGAAAAGTAAAAGTAATTATGGTGACTTTTATTTTCCTTCTAAGAAAAAATAAAAATTAAATATAGTAAGAAAATCAAGGCAAAAACCCTAACAAATCTCCCCTTTTTGGTTTGATTTTCTTCACTTGATCCATCTTCTGTTCATATCACGTGCATGAACTTCGTTCTTGATATAATCTTCACAACTGCTGCTTGTCATGGTTAAAAATAAGGTTTAAAATATCATGGTTAAAATTTGGTTTAAAAGTAATATTTTATTTTCAATTTTAAAGATGAAGCAGCAGACGTGTTGCAAATATGGTTGAAACTTGTTCTCCAGATGTAGTTCGACAAAAATCTTCATTATCCTCCAAATTGTTGCAGCTTGATTTTGAAACCGCTTTGAACCTATTTAATCTCGTCTCACCACACCATTGGACCATTGAACCGTAAGCTCTGATATCACTTGTTGGGTTCGAAATCGAGAGGGCGTCATGCAGAAGCTATTAGTTGCAAACTATGAGACAATAAATAAGATGGCAACAAAAAAAAAATACTAAAAACATAATATTATTATATGATTTGGCCAATTGGCCTACAAATAAAACCTAATATTAAAAACATAAAACTAATAAGAGAGAAAATCTCTCCCTAAACGAAAATCTTAAAAGACTACATTGTAGATGCTATTGTGTTATGATATGAGAAGAGGGTCTTCTATTTAAAGATGTCCAAAACTTTTCCTCTAAGAAAGAGGTTAACCAAATATGAAAAAAAATTATATTTTTTTCTTTCAAGAAAAGTAAAAGTAATTATGGTAACTTTTATTTTCCTTCTAAGAAAAAATAAAACTTAAATATAGTAAGAAAATCAGGGCAAAAACCCTAACAGTTTAGTGTACGCGCTTTGCGCGTGTACCTATATGTTCAAAGTTAATCAAGTGAGTGACCCTTAATATAATTTAGTTTTCATATATAAATATGCAAGTCTTTCTTTTTTTTCATTTTTCGATTTCTATATTTTCGTTTATGACCAAATAACGCAAAATGATCCACAATGAGGCAACCACGATAAATTAATATGGTAACTTTACCTTCCTATAAATTTATATGTCTTAATACTTTATATCTCTTAATTATCAATCCTTAATATGTGAAGACCATCTAAAACAAGTAACAAACGGATCATGTTACAAAAGATGTGTCCCTCCATCTGCTTGAAAAAATTTTAACTTGAAGAACAAAGATTTCAATAAGAAGAAATCTGAAATAGATATATCATCTTTGAATAAATATTAGAATAAAGGGTATTTATAATAACTAAATCATATTCCAACTTAACCAAATTTTGATAAAAAAAATAAAATTTACACGCATTAACCATCCAGAATTTATTTTTCCCCGTTTATTTCTTTTTCATTTATTTGTTTCTCAACTTATTTATTATCTTTTTTCCTGCTTTATTTTTTCTTTTTTTTTTCTACTGTATTGGACCTTTTATTTAGTGTTTTTTTATTTTTCATGTACCTTTTCTTTTTTTCTTCTTTTTCATTCATTTTTTCTCAAATCAAAAATTTATTTATTTTTCACCACTCTAATTTCATATTTTATCACTTTTTTTTTAATTTATTTTTTGATTTCACTTTATCCCTTTTTAATTTTTTATCTGTTTTTGTCTGTAACAATAACATCACAATATATCTATAACTATCATGACATCATTGATGTTTGCTTCAATTCTTCAGTGTGACCTTCATGATACCATCACTGTTTATCTATATACTATTATGTTATCATTGATGTGTGTTTTAATCCTTTAGTCATACCTCCATAATACCATTAAAGTATATATTTACTAACATTGTATCATTGAATTTTCTTTAATCCATAATGATACTATCACAGTATATACTCCATGGTATTATTGATGCATACTTCAATCATTCAGTGAGACCTCCATGATACCATCATAGTGTATTTATATACTATCATGACATCAGTGATGTCTTCTTTAATCTTTCAGTCAGACCTCCATGATACTATCACATTACATATATATTGACAAGGTATCATTGGGTTTACTTCAATTTGTAATGATACTATCACAGTATATCGATATACTGTCATGGTATAATTAGCATCTACTTTAATCCTTCATTGATACCTCTGTGATATCATCACAGTATATCTATGTACTGGCATGGTATTATTGATGTTTGTTTCAATCTTATAGTAAAACCTCCATGATACCATCACAATATATCTATATACTGACAAGGTATTATTGATGTTTGTTTCAATCTTATAGTGAAACCTCCATGATACCATCCCAATATATCTATACAAATGATATGGTATCATTGAGGTTTGCTTCAATCCCTAATAATACCATTACAATATATCTATATACTTATATGGTATCATTGATGTTTGCTTCAATCCTTTATTGAAACCTCCATAATACCATCATAGTATATCTATATACTTATATGGTATCATTCATGTTTGCTTCAATCGTTTATTGAAACCTCATGATATCATCACAGTATATTTATATATTGATATGGTATCATTGGTATTTGCTTGGCTTAAGCCATTGACATCTCCTTAAATTTGTTTTGAGATTTCACTTGAACCCCTTAACTGATCGTTGCACCTATTAGACACTTTAACATTAACAAATATGTACGTATTATACACAAAAAAACAACTAGCTTTAAAAAATTTGTGCATGTAACTCACATGCTCTATTTTAAAAGAGTCGCGAATAGAACGCTGACATTTGGCACATGCCCAATCTAACTATAAAAAATAAATTTTCAAATTTAATTATTTTCAACTCTTAATAATCTAAAAAATAAATAATTAAAAAGGTAAATCTCCACCTCCTCCTCCCCACCTAACTCTTTGTTATTTCTTCTCCGTTTCTTCTCACTCGCCATCCTCAAACTTTTTCTGGGAGATTATCTTTTCCTTTTTCATCTTATAATAAACTATTAGGATTTAATAATAGAAATCAATAGAATAAATTGTGAAGCATATCATGTAGCAGTGATTCTTGAGACGTTTTGGGAAAAAAAATCAAACGTCAACGAGTCATTTCAAAATTGACAGGGAAGAGAAATTGAGAGGACACAAATTAATTTTATTAAATTTTTTGATATCATTTTAATAGGTTTTGTGGGTTTACATTTTAATTTGAGTAGTGATATTTGTTCGGAGGTGGTCGAAAATGAAGATGATGAACGCCTGTCAATTTTTAAATTTCAATGCCCAATAATTGTCTTTCTTCCTTCTTCTAGCAGATTCAATTAAGAGTCGATTGTTTTTCTTTTAAAAAGATTGAAAGGAAATAAACTAACAAGAACAAAAAAATGCTGAAAACTTGAGAATGTAACAATAGGGTGAAGAAGATAAGCTGGTAAGGGTTGGTGGAGTTATTTCTTTTTTTTGGAGGGGTGGGTGGATCGGGGGGGGGGGGATTAAGAAATCCTTTTTCAATAAAATAATGAATAAAAATTTTTATTATTTACTTTGTGCCAAGTGTACATCAAATAAAAAAAATGAGAAATTTTTCAAAATAAAATGTATTTGGGTTTATTTATGCGCTCAACAAAAGTGAGATACACTTTTGTGCCACATCTACACTTTTGTGCCACATCAACACTTTGTGTATAATAGGCATGAGTTTTTAAGAATTAAGGTGTTCAATAGGTGAAAAGGTCAGTTGAAGAATTCAAGTGAAATTTCGAGACAAATTTAAGGGTCTGTTGATGACTTAAGCTTATTTGCTTTAGTCCGTAATAATACCATCATATAATATCTATATACTATAATGGTATCATTAATGTCTGCTACAATCCTTTAGTCAGACCTCCATAATACCATCACGATTTTATTAACTTGTTCCATGATATCATCCTAGAATTTACTAAACAAGCTAGTGCACTATAATATGTTTTATTTTAAAAAGAAATTCTTATTCTAGTCTAGGTATTTAATTATTGTACTTTTTATTAATCTAAAAGTAGTTAGTTAATATTTATCTATTTGTACTTTATTTTATTTTTTTAAAATGCAACAATATAGAAAGAGAGAAAAAAATATAAAAAGAAGATAACTAATAAAAAGGAGAAAAAAAAAGGACACAGACAAGAAGGAAACAAATAGCAAAAATGTTATCGAATAATATTTTTACTAATTTAACTTTTATTATTTATTTTTATTGTAATTTAATTATTTAATGTTTCTGTTTTTATTAATCTAAAAGTTATTGGCTAATATCGAAAGTAGCTAATAGTAAAATTAATTCGCGAACATCTCCCAAATATTAGTTACTGTATGTATTTGATTCACATAAAAAATGTAATATTAACCAAATTATAAGAAAAAGAAAGTCGAATAAAAAAAAAAAAAGAAAACAAAAAATAAGAAGAAAACAAAGGGTCCAGTTGCAGCGTTTGACTAAATAAAATGGCCATTTTGAAAATAAATAGTCACTGTTTTGACCAATTTGTTAATTTATGGCTAGTCGATCAAATTATTATTACATAATAGTCATTAAGCTACTCCCCGCACCCCCACTTCCTTTCTTGGGCTATTTCGGCCCACTTTTTAAAAGTTTTTATTTTTATTTCGCTTCATTTTTTTAAGCTAAAACAATCTGCTTCTTTTTAAATAAGTAATAAAATGATATAAAAACAGGATAATTATTGTATAGAATATGTACAAAAATTATCTAGTTGCATAAAAGTTATATATATGATGTGTATAGAAATTGTTTGTATAAAATATGTTTGTATATAAAAACATATATAGAACAATGAATACGGTATAAGAGTTATATCAATATGGTATACAAATTGTATTAACATGATATACAGACCGTATCAATATGATATAAGGTTTGTATCAATATGGTATAAGGATATATATGCATAATTTTTTTTTATAAACAACATCAATGTGGTATATGGACTATATATAGAATGCATGTAGAAACTATATAAAGTCGTAATAAAATAAGTATATGAATAATAATTATAGCTAAATATTGTATATGATGTGTATAAAAATGTTACAATTAGTGTATAGAATACGTATATGTATAGAAACTGTATCATTATTATATATAAAAAATATATTTAACAATTGTATTATATTAAAAATATATTGATTATATTCGATCATATCAAATATGTATTTTATTGTATAAATAAGTAAAACAAAACAAAATAAATAGTATGTTTTTTTAATAATGTTGGTCAATGCAAAATAATCCGCCACATTGCTTTATTAATGAAGTAAATAATTTTAATGTGTATTGGACATGGTTGTTATCTCTAATGCTAATATAGGAGGACTGTCACGACCCGATTTACGAGTCATGATAACACCTACTTTGTCCCGTCATTAAGTAAGTCAAACCGTAACCCGGAGCTACACGCAATCTGTTTACTTAATGGTAAATGCCCAATCATAGGCGAAAACTAACAACACACTTATAAATAAGCAAAGTATTCTAGATAGAATAAAAATAGTGAATACAAGTTACCATTCCACGACCTGGTAGAGCTAATACAAAAGCATCTAACAATAGAAATACAACCCAAGTATCTAGAGTAGTCAATACATGTCTATAAATACAAAAGAATGAATATACAAAGATAGAAGGAAATAAGCAACTCGACTCCAAAAGCTCACCCTATCTCCGGATGTCAACTCCATACTAACAAAAATCAACGGCAAAAATTAGTACTCAGATCTTCTGTAAAAGGTACAGAAGTATAGTATGAGTACAAAAACAACGGGTACTCATAGGCATCATCGGCCGACTGAGCTAAATTGAAATGACCCGAATTCGGTCCTTGTCATTATGGGCACCCCAAGTCCAGCTAGGACCGGGGACCACCCCCGTTTCCCAACCCAACCGCCAAATGCATACCCTGAGTTGGATGAATTTCAAATACATAACAAGATAGCATTTTGTACCATTCCATACTCTAGGATAGGTCCATAACCGTGACCAACCCAAACAAGTCAAACCATCCAATATCCAACCAATAACCATACCAAAACCAAAACAATAATCAAATACGAGTACATAATATAAAAGAATGGAACAATCATAAATACTATCAAACGGTATCAGCCCCAATACCAATGCTAATACTAATGTTGACACCAATACCTACACCACTCATATCAACCCATAATAGTTCCACATTGGACTCACACCTTCATGGCTAGCTATCACATCCCACCATTATTGCCCAATTAAACCATTACCACACAACCAAACCACCATTTTATTTATTATTAACCAAGGCTATAAGTAGTGGTATCGTCATACCTACTATAGCTTGCAAGAAATGTCCTTAGCCATCCTTTTTAAGAAGAAAGGGATTCCCATGTACCCCACAAGTGATCATTATTATGTTTGCGTGGGGTATTCCCTTGTACCACACAATGCTTTCAATTAGACCAACCATGACCACCAAAACCTTATCATTTAACCATTCCAAATCATTTATACCATTTAGGGTTCCATTACCAAGTTATACCATGCATAGATGAATGAAAGTCCAATAATTTAATCAAAAACATTCTCATAGGAATTTTGTTAAACATGTTGGGAGCATAGTGTTTCCAAAGCCAAAACAAGTAACAAGTAACTATTGCCATCCAACGAAATGCTCAAACCACCATAATAATATGAAAACCATAAGTAAAAGACATGGAAAAAACATAAACAACCGTTGTAACCAAAACCCCCAACATATATTTGAAAATGCAAAATAATACAATATTCATGCCATGAAAACAATTCATAAAACATGCCTTAAGTTGGAACTAACAATGAGGGAGGAGTAACATTCCTTAGATTACGAAGATGATGGAGAGAAATCACCCTTGTAAGTCCCAAATTGATCCTATTAAATGAAACCTTAGCCTTTCTTGCCCCAAGAGTCTAGAGAGAATTTCAGAGAGTTTCTAAGTATTTATGATTAGAATATTAGGGTAAATGATGTCCCAAGAGTGATAATAGGACGTGGGGCCTTAAGAAGTTAAGAGGGGAAATGTCCAGATTACCCCCAACTTAAATTGCATAAGATCCCCGTAAGAGGGTACGACTCCACCATACCACCCGTACCCTATCATACAAGTGGTACCCACTACTCGTACCGTAGGTACACCTTGAACCCCGAACACTGACTAACATATAACCACCAAGCCCCAATAGTACCCAAGTATACGACAAGAACCCTTAACACATACTTTAGACAAAATCAAGAGGGGTTGACACTGTCCAACATATGAGTTGGACTATAACACTCGTACCCTATCTCACGACTCATGCTAAGCCACTCGTACTTAGATCCAAGTTAAGTTACTAAGCTTTAGATTAAGTGAAGGAAAATCCAACCCTATGACCCATCATACACCATGAGACTCATACCCACCCAAGTCATACCCATTCCAGAAACTCAACCACCCAATACTGGATAACATACGACTAGGTCACTTGACTTGTACCCTCACCATACGACTAGTATGGTGAGTCGCATGATGTCCAGAGATTCGAAAACCCAGGAAATTTCTTAGGACCAAAACCCAGGGTGTTTTAGTCTCCCCCACTAGGATCATTCATCCCTGAATTACGGGAAAGGTAGTACAAGCATGAATTATACCCTAGCTTAACCATTCCAACCTTTAACTAAGTTAGAATTCAAGGATGTAAATAAATCAACTTTTCTTTAACCAAGTTAGAAAACAAAGATATGATCAAGAACACATACCTTTCGCATGAATATCCAGAGCAGAAAAAATACGAATACTTGGACTACATGTCCTCTTCCGCTTCCTAAGTAGCTTCTTCCACCTTGTGGTTCCACTGTAGAATCTTACCCGAAGCATCATTCTTGGTCTGCAACCGACAAACCTGCCAATTCAAGATCTCAATCGGGATCTCTTCATAAGACAAAGAATTTGAGATACCCAATCCTTCCAAAGGAACAATCGATAAAGGATCACCTATACACTTTCTCAACATAGAGACATAAAATACCGTATGAATGAAGCTCAAACTAGAAGGCAACTTCAATTCATATGCCATATTACCAACCCTTCTCAAAACCACATAAGGACAACCATACCCGAACTGAGCTTACCCTTTTTCCCAAACCATACTACTTCCTTCATGGGAGAAACCTTTAGGAATACCCTATCCCATACCTCAAACTCCAAGTCCCCATACCGTACATCCGTATAGGACTTTTGGTGACTTTAGGTGGCCTTAATACTATTACGAATCACCTTTACCTTCTTCATAGCCTAATAAACCGAATCTAGGCCAAACATATCTGCCTCACCAAGCTCAAACCAACCGATAGGAGATCTATACCTCTTACCATACGATGCCTCAAAAGGGGCCATCCCAATGCTAGAATGATAGCTATCGTTGTAAGAAAACTCTACAAAAGGTAGATGCTCAACCCAAGTATCACCATAATCAATCACACATGTACAAAGAATATCCTCGACATCTGAATAGTCCTCTCTGCTTGCCCATCCATCTGCGGATGAAAAGCAATACTCAAACTAACTTTAGTCCTCAACTCTTTCTAAAATGACCGTCAAAAGTAAGATAAAAATTGTATACCACAATCAGAGATAATCGAAATAGGTACCCCCTATAGCTTCAGAATCTCATGAAGATACAACCTCATAAATCCTACTCAAAAAGTTAGTCCTCACTGGCAAGAAATAAGCCGACTTTGTCATCCTATCCACAATAACCCGAATTGAATCAAACTGGTTTCGAGAATGAGGAAGACTGGTAATAAAATCCATGTTGATTACTTCCCATTTCCATTCAGGCAATTCAATTTCTTGATAATAGCCTTTAGGCCTCATGTGCTCAACTTTTACTTTTTAACACACCAAACATTTGGCCACAAAATCAGCCATATCCCTCTTCATACCATTCCACTAATACATCTCCTTGGGATCATGATACATTCTTGTTGAACTGTGATGAACAATATATCGCGATCCATGCACCTCAGCCAATACCCTTTCTCACAAACTATCGACGTCATAAACACATAAAATCCCTTGGTACCGCAAGGTACCATCACTACTAATCTCAAATACCATTACCTTTTTCCCACCTATATCACCCTTGATTTTTATCAAGACAGGATCTATCATTTTCTTCTCATTGATCTCTGCACCAAGAGACGACCGAACCACTTTCTGTACTAATACACCACCATTCTCGTTGTCCAAAAGGTGAACTCCAAGATTATCCAAGCGGTGAATATCCTTCACCAACTCCCGTCTCTCCTTATGTACATGATCTAAACTCCCCATGGACAACCTGCTAAGAGCATCAACAACAATATTATCCTTATTTGGATGGTTGTAAAGGCTCATGTCATAATCCTTAAGAAGCTCAAGCTATCTTCTCTACCTGAGGTTAAGCTCTTTCTGAGTGAACATATACTGCAAACTTTTATAATCCTAGAAGATGTCCATGTGCACTCCATATAAATAGTGCCTCCAAATTTTCAATGCAAACACCACTGCTAAAAGCTCCAAGTCATGAGTAGGATAGTTCCTCATATACCTTTAACTGCTTAGAAGCATAGGCTATCACCTTACCATGCTGCATTAAGTCACAACCATGTCTCAATTGGGACACATCGTAGTAAAACACAAACCCCTCATTTACTTAAGGCAAAGTCAAAATCGGAGCTGAAGTTAACTTATCCTTCAGCTTCTCAAAACTACCCTTACAAGCATCTAACCTAGAGAACTTTACCTTATTCTGAGTCAACTTATTCAACGGGCCAGCTATCGTTGAAAAAATTTCAACAAACCTCCTAGATTACCCAGCATAACCCAAGAAGTTCTGAATATCGATTGGAGTCATGAGTCTAGGCCACCACTTAACCATCACCACCTTTTATAGATCCACCATGATCCCCTCCCTAGAAATAGTATGACCCAGAAAAGTGATAGTGTTTAACCAGAATTCATATTTAGAGAATGTGGCATACAACTGCTGCTCTTTCAAGGTCTGCAATACCACACGGAGGTGATTGGTATGATCTACCTCACTCTTAGAGTACACAAAAATATCATCAATGAACACAATGACAAACAGATCCAGAAACTGATGAAACATCCAATTCATTAAATCCATGAATGGCGCCAGGGTATTAGTTAAACCAAATGACATTACTAAGAACTTAAAGTGCCCATACCAGGTACAAAATACCATTTTAGGGATATCCACCTCCCTAATCTTAAGCTAATGATACCCAGACCGAAGATCTATTTTTGAAAAGAATTCGGCCCCTTACAACTGATCAAATAAGTCATCTATCCTTGGAAGATGATACTTGTTCTTAACCGTCACCTTATTCAACTGCAGATAGTCAATACACATCCGAAGAAAACCATCTTTCTTACACACGAATAACACTAGTGTACCCCACGAGGACACATTAGGATGGATGAAACCCTTATCCAAGAGATCCTTAAGTTGCTTCTTGAGTTTCGTAAACTCAACCAGAGCCATTCTATAAGGTGGAATAGATATTGGATGAGTGTCCAGAATGAAATCAACCCCAAATTCAATCTCCCTATCCAGAGGAACACCAGGAAGATCCTCTAAAAAGACCTCAGAAATCTCATTCACTACTAAAACCAAATGTAAAGAATGACCTTTCGAGCTAGAGTCTTTAACTCATACCAAGTGACAGAGATACCCTTTAGGGATTAGCCTTCGATATCTAAGATATGATATAAACCTCTTCTTAGAATCTGGGGAACCACCCTCCCACTCAATAAACTACTCACCGAGAAATCTAAAGACAACCTTATGGGTCCAACAATCTAAGGCTATGTAGCATGAGTGTAACAAATCCATAGCAGAATGATATCAAAATCCACCATATCTAATTTGAACAAATCCACCAAAATCTCCTTACTACCAACAAATACTGCATATGCCCGATAGACTCTTTTAGCAACCACACAGCTACCTACCAAGGTAGGAATAGAAAAAGGATACAAAATAACCTCGAGATCAAAACCAAAATACACATCCACAAACGGGGTCACATAAGAGAGAGTGGACCTTAGATCAAGTAAACAATTCACGTCATGAGAAAAAAGTTGTAACATACCAGTCACGACATCAGGCGATGCCTCAAACTCCTGTAGGGATGCAAGAACATATAATTTATTCCAACCTGTGCCGGTACCAGAAGCAAAAACAGATGTAGAAGCAATACCCTTTGGTGCAGGAGCAAATAAAAAGGAAATCGGGACTCTGTTCGCTCCTGAATTAACCTTACCAACTAGAAATTTTCTAAGCATATAGCCTGGCTGACCATATTTAAAGCACCTTTCCCTCTCCTAATCATTGAAACCCTGATATAACCGATCATAAAACCTATAAGAAGGACATTATGAGGCCAATTGAGTCCCAATAGCCTAAGATTAGGCACCTTGTGTCCTAAATTTATCGCCACCCTACTAATGCCTATCACTCGACTGCTTCAGTTAAGGAGCACTAGCTGTGGAGAATGACCAAAACTCCCCCACTTCTTCTTTGGCCACTTACCACCATCTCGATCACTTTGTTGTTGTCCACCCTGCTCATAGAACTTGAACTTCTTACCCTGTCTTTCCTATATCTTAGCTTGTTTTCTCTTTTCGTCTTCTACCTATTGCATATGAATAACTAACCTAAAGATATCAAAGTCCTTTATCAGTAATGCAGTCTTCCATTCAAGGGTCAACTCATGAGATAGTCTTGAAGCAAACTTTTTCTTTCTGGACCTTATATCAGACGCCAATTCTGGATCATACCTAGACAACTGGTGAAATTTCAAGGCATACTCCTTGACCGACATCTTACCTTATTTCAGATTAACAAAATCCTCTATTTTTGCTTCTCTCAAATGCTGAGGAAAAAAGCGGTCTAGAAATGTATTAGAGAAAGTCTCCTACAGAGATAACTTATCAACCTCACTCCTTTCATGATCCCATTCCTCATACCATTAGTATGCCACATCCTTTAGATGATAGGCAGAAAAATTCACCCTTTTTACATTCGTGGCCTGCATCACTCTGAAGATCTTTTCCATCTTATCTAGAAAACCCTGAGAATCATCCTCTACCTTAATACTAGTAAAATTTAGAGGATTTAACCTCATGAACTGTCCAAACCTTGTGGCCTCCAAAGATGGAATACCAGATGCACCACGCTCAGCCTGAGAAGCCACAAACTAAGTAATCATATGAATCTACTAATGAAACTCCATATTGGTCAGGTCTTCCTAAGGATCCTGAAGAGGACTAGAAGGAACCATTAGAACTCCAGAGAAATTAGGGACCGTACCCCTGACCGAGTATAGATCCTCTGAGAAGAATGTGTCGCATCAACACTGTCCCCAGTTAGGACAGAGGAGTTTCCATAAACTTTATATTGCTAAGGCATAATCTGAAAAATGAACAAACAAAATTAGAGGAGATTCCATAACTTAGACTTGAAGCTCAAAAATAGAACACAAAGAAGAGAAACATGTCCTAAATGTCTTTTATCCTATCTCTTATGAGTGTGGCATGCTACGCACCCTTAAATGAGACTCTACTTGACATGGCTTTATGGAATCCCAATTAACCATGAACCTAAAGCTTTGATACCAACTTGACACGATCTAAACTCGGGCCTTATCATAATGGGCATACCAAGTCTATCCAGGATTGAGGACCACCCATATTACCTAACCTAACTGCCAAATACCTACCCTGAGTCGGATAAATTCTAAACGTATAACAAGATAGCATTTTGTACCATTCCAGACTCTAGGATAGAACCATAACCGTGAACAACCCAAGCAGTTGTGCATGCTAGTATATATTCTCAGTATCCTCTATTTAACTAGTCTCATTCAAGGATGAATATTCCCAAGGAGGAGATATTATAATACCCCATATCTTTTTTAGTCTCGTTTAGCTCTTAGTGTGTCATGGGTTAACTTTAAAAGGGAATAATTCTTAAATAATATACAATTTTCTAGATTTAGACCCACTAAATTGTAGATAATTGAATCGGCTTTTCAATGATATCAATTTTGCTTAAATTTGATACCCGGTGAGAAGTTATGGCAATTTTAGTAAGAAATAGTTGGACAGCGCGATAGTATCGCATCACGGTGGAGGGAAGATTCACAGTCGTCATCTTTTTAAAGAAGCACCATGATTACGCCGCATCATAGTGAATGCTAAGATCCCATTCGTCCCTTTCTAGTAGCTCACCGTGATTGGCCAATGTCGCACCAAAAATTGCGGTGGAGGATGTACCGCGTCGCGGAGGAGTGCAAATTTGCACTCGTTTGTTTCTAGTGATGCAATGTGATTGAACTGTGTCACGCCAGGGCTTAAAATAGGACTCATCCATTTCTAGTGACGTGACACGTAGCATCGCATCACGCTGATGTGAAAAATTGGGCTCCAGTTCCAAACTTAAGCTTTCAAGGGCAATTTAGTCTTTTTCCCAAGCCCCAAGTCATGGAAAACAAAAGATTTAGGTTATTTGGAGCAATGTATACTCATTATTCATTAATTTGTTCTCCAAGGAAGCGCTAAAGTTTCAATTTCAAATTCCAAGAAAACTCAAATTCTACTATTTTTTTTTTCAAGATAACCCAAAATTCAAGGTTCCCAATTCAAGAACTTCAAGAAACAATCTTCAATAGCACAAATAGGGATTCAAAGTCAAGTGTCTTTATCAATTTCATTAATTAAGGTATGTGAGGTCTTCAACAAGGATAATTCTTTCATCCTTGTGCCTAAAACTAGTTTTTAATTATAAAATTACATGATTTTGTATGATTACCCATGAATTTCAATTTAGGGTTCATGCCCAATATTGTTATTTGTAGACTATGAGATTTCAAGTGATTTAGATGTTGAATTACATATCTGCTATTGTATTTTCATGCGTATTACAATAATTTTCAGATTTAGACTTGAATTATATATATTTTCATTACTTAGAATGAGTTTTATGATGATTTGACATGAATTAGATGCATGGGTTACTAACCCTAGTTTGAATGTTGTTATTTCAAGAAGATTAAGCTTTTAAGCATCCTATGACTAGCTTATATTCAGATTTTTCAGAAAACATTTGATCATTTAATCCCTAGTTAAGATATGGAATCCAATTTACAGTTTCATTACAGTTTACAGAAAATAAATTAGTTTTGATTACAATTTAAAACAGACAGATACATAATTAGTTTTCATTATAAACCCTTATGTTGGTTTTAAAAGTGGATTTCCTACAGAATGAGCATACAAATTAAAGGGAGTAGTATTTAGAATTGAGCGGGAAGTGTGGGTTTAGCGCATCCTACTTCCCCAGAACTACAAGCCAACATAGGTACAAATTCAGATTATTCCCATTTCTATATGGATTACTATTACAGTTGTGATCACTCAGCTTAGGTTATACTCCTTGGCTAGAGTATGACACCTCTCCCCAACGTGAGGTTTTCCCATAAAGGAACTAGATGTTAGACACTATGATAGCTCACTTAGTGTATGTTGGTTATAAGAACCTCCCTACAAAAAGGAGTAACCCTAACAAAAAAGTTTTTTGAAATAACTCTCTAAGTCCTAAAATAGAATAACAGAACAACTTTTAGTTACTAAGTGAGAAGTCTCATGATTTTATTCAGGTATTGTTTTACATCAGATATTAGTTATGAGACTTTATCTTTAAGTTTACAGATTCAAAGATGAGTCATTTTACACTTAGCCTGCATGATTTGAAAACAGACTTAACTTCAGTTCTACTTATTCCACTAGTAGAAAGAGTAAAAGTACAACTTTTAGAACTAAGTGTTATGACTCACAAGATTTATACAGTGTGTTTTGTTATCATGATTCATGATTTTCAACTTTCAGTTACTCTAGCCAATGTGAGTCATTTATAATTAGCATGTATTCTTTTTACAATTTTATGTGAATATTGAGATATTGTTTTACTTTTGCATTCACCCCCACATGCTAAGTATATTCTAAAAGTACTGATCCACATATACGTCTATATGCTATATTATTTAATAATGTAGGTACCAGTTCAGTTGTAGTCCATATATCACGATCAGTCAGTTGTACATTCCAACCAGCGGATGATGAGTCCTCCTAATTTAGGGATTTCAGTTAGATGTTATCTATGTACTTTATTTTATTACTCATATATATTAATTAGTAGTAGTTGGGGTCGCGTATCAGCTATCTATAGTTAGTATGGTAGAGGCTTCACAGATGTCAGTCAAAGTCAGTAATATAATTTCCGTTCTACTCTTCAGTTTTATCAGAATGTAAGAATTGTATCAGTATTTTATTTTTCTCAGATTTTATCATGATTATAGTTTTGCATAGTAAACTTAGTTATTTATACATATTTAACTCAGTTACTTAATAGTATGCCAGTGCAAGGGTTAGCTTGAGATCACTTGTGGTCCTAAGCACCATATGACGACTAGGGGGTAGTCTCGAATTGTTACAAACTTAGTATCAGAGCATAAAGTTCAAGTTCCTAGGGTGTGTGTGAAGCCGTGTCTAGTAGAGTCTTACGAAATGGTACGGAGACGTCTATACTTTTCTTCAAGAGGCTACAAGGCTTTTAAGAAAAGTTTTCTTCTTTCATACTCTAGGTCATGCTGTAAAGTTGTTCTCTCAGAAACTTCTAACAATTCATATGTCACTCTATAATTCTCTTTCTATGATATATTCTTGAGATCACATGATTAGCAAGTTCTAATTTATCCTAAGATGATGCTCTCAGATTTACTACCAGTGACTTCAAAATTTTATACAAGGGGCTTGAGAGGAGCTCACTAGTGTGTTATAATTTCCTCAAATCAAAATTTATGTCCTCATCCATATGAGTTGTTCAGTTAAGGAAGAATAAGATATGCATTAAGATTCCTCATTATTTCTTCAGTATAGATAGTGCTCATAAGAGGAGATAGTATGAACCTAGATTATTGAATAGAGTTTGTATTTGAGGGATATTGCAACCTGGAGTGTTATGATTCATAAGTAGTACAACCTTCTTATAGTTGAAAGTATGGGTATAGAAGTGTAGTAGCAAGAAAGGTGGGAATGATGATTGATCAAAAGTATGTAGATAAGATTACACGTGTTATAGAGTTTGTGTTAAGGTGATATGTCCTTGTGTGCTAGTTTAGAGGTAATGAATGTGGTACAAGTCCCTTGGTAGAAAGTAGAGAAAGAGCAATTAGTTAAGGTAAATTATTGTTTGCTTATAGCATAAATAGAGTCATTGATGGTACTTATTTTATTAGAAAAGTATTGGTTATTAATGAAAGTATATGGTGGTTTAGTGTTGTTAATTTAGGCTTCCCTTGAGGTTGAATAAAGAAGTTTAGTTGAAACTTATAGGGCCATGAAAGTAATTTAGATATATAGATGGGTAAGTACTAGAGATGTGTGGAAGAGGGGTGTGCTAACGAATTTTAATAAAGTATTCAATAGGATTATGATCGATTCTAGTTGTTAAGAATGCCTAGCACTAGACACTAAGATTAAATAGTGGATGATCATCAAGGTGGATGTAATGGTAGCTTAATTAGTGATGCTAGTTATATGGAAGTGATATAGTAGCCTCGAATAGTATATGCAAGAGTTAAAGTTCAATTATTCATAATTAAGTATGTTTTAGAGGTGTACCCAAGGGTGATATGAGGTTGCATTATTTTCTAAGGTTGTTATGTATTATGTATCGTTAGTAGTACTCTTGAGTTTCTAAGTAGAAAAAGGTAGTGATATAGTATGGGGTGTTTGTAATAGCTAGGTTAAGGAGTTATAATTGATAATGCTGAGCCTTTTGATATAATTTTGATTCTCATGGTTTAGAGAAAAATATAAGCTTAGAGATGCGATATTAGTAGGGTATGACAAAAGTAATATGGTTCCTTAAAGGTTGAGGATATCCATGTTAAGTGTTAGAATCTAAGTTTGAATCTTTGAGGATTGAGAAAATAGAAAATAAGAGTTAAAGCTCTAGACGGTGTGAACTCAGGACATGGTGATACTCATGAAGATTCTAAGTTAGTAAGTGTTCGAGTATCTACAAGATAACTATTGGGCTATAGAAAGATAGAGTTGTATCCTAGAAGGAATTATTATCAGTGGGTTTTAAACTTTTAGGTGTATTCTTTCAGAGTAAGTTTTATTTCTTACATGTATTGTTATATTCCAGGCTCTAGAGTGTAGTGAGTGTAGTTTAGTTTAGAGTTTAGTAAAGGGTTCCCCAGACTTAGAATAATGGCTTGAAGCTAAGAGGGAGATGATAGAACAAGTAACCAAGTTAAACTCTTAGTTTCTAGAAGGGATGTCAATATGTGGTAGAATAGCAGTAAAGGAGGATGATGTCCAACCCATCCTTATTTTAGTATTTGTACTTCAGTTATCCCAATATCTCATGTCTTACCTGTCAGTTCTATGATCATAGTTCATATCCATGTACGTAATAGGGAATTATGTACTCTCTAATTCCCTATTATGAGGAGTTCCAGTTCATTCAATAGTAGGAATAGTGTTCCAAGAATTTATGAACTCCAAACTCCGGTCATACGGCTCATGACTCATGTATTCATGTTTTACAATATGTTCAGTTCCAATACTCATGCTACACTCTTAATGATCAACAACATTCAGATTATGTCATGTATGTCCTCAGATTAGACCTCTTTGATGAGTTCATGATATTGATGTTCTATTCCTCAGGCCTCAATTAAGTGTACAAGTTATGCATAGTATTCCTTCAGTCATTAGGTCCTCATGTCCTAACCTTTCAATGGCCTTTCCTTAGGTTAAGATAGTGATGATGAACAATTGTGTAGATGGGAGAGAGTAAATATTTCATGTTGGGAAAGATTATTGTATGCTTGTTTTATGTAAGCCTATAAGTTTTAAGAAATATTGAGGTGAAGCTTTTTGTGTCTGACATGGTTAGTTGAGAATATTTTTTTATTTTTTAAATTTTTTTATGTGTCTTCCTAAGAATAGTGCATGAAAGTTGTTATTGATAGAGGTATTAAAGTAGAGAATATGAGAAAGATTCATTTATGGGTGTTTGTTTAGAAGTGCATATGGGGTTCTGAAGATAGGCTTGAATGTCATGTTGGTGTATAAGTGGATGAATACATTGCACGTTAGTGAATTCCTAGTAAGAGGTTGAATGTAGATGTTGAAGTGGTAATAAGACTTATTCATAAGATAAGAAGTAGTGAAAGTGCAAGGTGCATTGAATTCATGATTCAGACTAGTATTTTGGTGATATGTGTGCACTCTGTAGATTCGGGTAGGCTTGACTATAGTGAGAGAATTCGATTCAATTCAGACTTCAGTAGGTGGAATTATTAGTGCCCATGTGAATATTTTCCGAAGTCTCAAGTGAAGTGCAGTTTTGAAGGGGGTAGTATAGTTAAGGGAGTATTTGAGAAGTGTTGCTATAACACCCCGTATTCAAGTACGTGTATTGGCGTATTCAAGTACGTGTATTGGTCTTATTTATAAGGAATTAATTTTTTTATTTTATTTATACCGGAATTTGCCCGTCGATGGTTTCATGCGAAGGTTATTGAATAAGCTTTTCAATGATATAAAGATTTCCAAAAATGGATAGGTTTCGGATATAATCGAGCACGTTCGAAACTATAAAACGGTGGCCGAGATATTTGGGAATAGTAAATATGCAGAAAATTTCCTGTACACAAACTACTGAGGCCAGCCGAATTTTTGGGTCAATTTCGAATGATCATAACTCTCTTAATATAATGAATTGGGAGATCTGTAACCTATGAAAAGAAATATCTCTGAGTCTTCTTTCCAATGCAATTGGTTTCAGCCAAATCCAACGTCTGAGTAAGGAGTTATACTCGTTTTACTTTAGCCTATCAAAACAGATTTTTAGGGTCAACTTCAAACGACCATAACTCCTTGTACAGGATGAACTGGGTGGCCTACTTTATATGAAATGAAATCCCTTTGAATTATCGTTCCAACAATACCAATTTCACCCATATCCGATAGCAGAAAAAAGAGTTACGGTCAATCTACTTTAGCTTATCAAAACAGTCCACCAAAGGACAGATTTGACATTATTTAAATTTTAAAGGCATTTTGGTCATTTCCAATTATATTATGGACGGGAATATGTGTATATATACATGTATATGAGTTCAAAAACTCATTTTCATCATCAATCATTGAGAAAGACCAAACCCTAGCCAAATTTGACCTTTAAATTACTTTTGATTCAACCATAGAAATTCCAAAGTAATCCGATAACTGTGTTTGTCATCTCGAAAACTTCGAACGGCACCTATTATTTGTGCAAACAGGATTGCATAATCAATAGGTGAATTCTAAGGTATGAATATTGTTTGCCTTTGTTCTTTTCCATATGTATATGTGTGACAGAGGATTATATGTATTGGTTGTTATTGAAAGGTGCTGAAAATAGGGTTATGGACTATTTTACATGGTTTGGTTGTATTGAATTGTGGAAGGTGGATATGGTAATTTAGTTATGGAAGGTGGATATGGTGATATACTATTGAATTGATGATTATTTATGTCTATGGCTCAATTTGGTTTAATGGATTGGTTGGAAGGATAAATGAATCCAAACTTGATATTGGAGGATGTTGTATGAATATGCATGGTATGTGAATGTAATTGGAGTATAAGAGGGTTAAAGTGACACCTTTTATGGTGTAATTAAGGTTTACTACTTAACCACTAGTTTGGTGAATTCAAATAATTGAATTGTGACATTTGGTCGCTAATACTAGATTGCTATATATGTTCATTGTAGATAAGTAATCCAAAAAGACGGGAAGTCCATTTGGGACTAGTATTGAAGGTTGACAGTCAGGTATGTAAAGCATACTCTATACCATATCTTTGGCATGAAAGTGAACAATTGTTCTATTAAGAAAGTTTCCAAAGTTATTCAGTAACATGTGATCCATAATGGTTTTGTATGATGTCCTACGTTACAAATGAACTTGTTTTCACCCTACAAGATGTAAAGACATTCCAATACTTACTTGTTTTCCAAATCTTACATGTTTATTGCACTAATGAATTTCATAAGGTATCCGGTTACTCAAACAAGATCCATGAGCTATTAATGACTCCAAAATGTTTCATTGATATACCAATAAGTTCCTACTTCATTGTTATGGCGTTGATGACTGCAGAACACTTCATTGATGTGCCAATGAGTTCTTACTTCATTGTTATTGCATTGATGGTCTATTTATATGTCTCTTATTGATGTATCATTGTTTCAAAGTATCAAAAATGCGGTGGCAACCGAAATAACAATCTCAAAGATTAATTGAACTAAGTGATGGAAGTTCTCTCTTATCGGGTGGTATCCCAGGGGCATAAGCCTATCATGGGTCGATCCCTATTTATGTGTTTATGGGTGGTATCCTAGGGGCATAAGCCTATCATGGGTCGATCCCAGTTGATATGTACTGGAGGCAGCCTAATGGTCACAGTACAATACAGTAATGATTACAAAGATGATAAGAACGAAGGTAAAGTGATTGAATAAATACAATGTACAGGTTTTCACAAGTTCTAGTAAGTGTGGTCCACTCATATTACGATTTATTCACTTGTTTCTGATTTTTATTGAGCTCCTATATCATATGTGATTATCTACATCTTTACATATTCAGTACATATTTCGTACTAACGTCCCCCATGGGGGACCTGCATTTCAAGCTGCAGGCACAGGTACCTCAGCTGATACACTGCACAAGTAGGAGCCAGGATATCCTGCTGCTTTTAGTGAGATCCAGTTTGCTTTGGGGCTTTCCGTGTCATATCCAGTCACTTTTGGTATTGTATAGAAGTTATGGTGGGGTGTGTCCCGACCTTAGTTAAACTCTATGTATTGTCTAGAGGCTTTGTAGACCTAATATACAGTCAAGGTGGTGTTTTGTTAATAGACGTGATGGCTCAAACGGCCAAGTATTATATATACATATATATGTGTGCTCGAGCTTATACAGGTGATTATTTCCTTTTATATGCAACATGATGTTGTCTGAATTTTGGGTTGTCATAGAGGTATGCATGGGAAGTATAAGGTTATGAGCTAGTTCTCCCGGTCCTCCTCAGTTATGAGTGTCAGTCCGCCCCAATAGGATTTGAGGCGTGACAAAAATGGTATCAGAGAAGTTTGTCCTAGTGAGTCTACAAAGCCGTGTCTACGTAGAGTTTTGTTTATCAGTGTGTCGTGTACCGCATCTATAAACAGGAGGCTATGGACATTTAGGAATTATTTCTTTTCTTCATGTCTTAGATCGTGCGATAAAGCCTATATTGTCTATGAAGTCATAGTTGACCACTGAATCCATTTGTTTCTCTTATTACCGTAATGATGCCGGTTACCAAAAGAAAAAATACCGATAAGCAAGTAGATGTGGCTACCGGAGAGGGGACTAATAAGTCACCCACTATTCCAGCTAATCAAAGTGAGGCTCCAGCTGAGCATGCATTAGAAACTTCCTCCACTCCAGAAGAAATAAGGGGGAGGAGAACTATATCCCCAGAGCAACCTATTAATGCTGTTGATCAAGATTTTAGAAATGCAGTGCAACTTTTGACTCGTATAGTTGTTGGGCGAGCTCAAGGGCAAGCCATTCCTACCACGGGTCCTAGTGGTACAGATAGGGCGGCTAGCCTTTGAACACAAGATTTTGTTAATATGGATCCTCCCACTTTTACTGGATCAGATGTTAACGAGGACCCACAGGACTTTATTGATTAAATTCAAAGGGTCTTAGATGTTATGCATGTAACGGGTAGAGAGACAGTGGAGTTAGCGGCGTATAGATTTAAAGGGAAGGCTATATATTGGTACGAGTACTGGAAATGATCTAGGGGTATTGATGCACCCCCAGCTACTTGGAAAGAGTTCAAAGAGGCATTTCTTGATCATTATCTTCCATTCGAGATTGATCAGGCCTGTGCAGATCAGTTTTTAAATCTTTGTCAGGGGAATATGAGCGTGAGGGAGTACAGTCTCCAATTTAATTCCTTGTCGAGATATGCTCCTAATATTGTAGCTACTATGGATGATAGAGTTCATTAATATATGGATAGGCTAGATCCATATCTGGTTAGAGATTGTACTATTGCCACTTTGAATAAAGATATGGACATAGCGAGGATCCAAGCTTTTGCACAAAAAATAGAAGATCAAAGGCAGAGGAGAAGAACACAGGAATTAGAAAGAGGATATTCCAAGAGGGCCAGATCTACAGGGCAGTTCATGGCATCCCAAGGAGGGTTCAGACTACAGTTTTCTGCTAGACCACCTAGGCCATTATCCTCTTATTCTGCAGCTAGTGGCCCACCATAGTTCTAAGGGTCCAGAGAAAATCAATTTGGGCAAAAAAGTAAGAGTCAGAGTTCGCGGACAGTGGCATACCAAGGGCAAGGGAATATGAGCTAATCGAGACTTCCTCGAGGGCCATGCAATAAATGTGGAAGGTATCATTTAGGCGCATGTCGACTGAGGACCAATGCTTGCTTTTGGTGCAGTATATCGGGGTATATGATGAGAGAATGCCCACAAAAGGGCATAGGGGGTATGGCACGACCTACGGGGTCATTTGTTGCATCATTATAATCGATGCCTTATTCAGGAAGGGGTGCACAATCAATGGTTCGTGTTAGAGGTGATAGAGGAGCCATGAGTTCTAGCGGGGCTCAAAATCATACGTATGCTCTAGCGGATCGACAAAATTTAGAGGCTTCCCCAGATGTGGTTACAGGTACGTTGTCTATCTTTTCATTTGATGTATATGCCTTAATTGATCCCGGTTATACATTATCTTATGTTACTCCATTGGTTGCTAGAAAGTTTGAAAGAATACCCGAACTGTTAGTTAAGCCATTTGAAGTGTCCACACCAGTTGGGGAATCTATTATAGCTAGAAGGATTTACCGAAACTACATAGTAACTGTTTGTGGTCGTGATATGATGGATGATCTTGTGGAGTTAGAAATGGTAGATTTTGATGTTATAATGGGTATGGACTGGTTGGCGTCTTGTTATGCCACAATTGATTGCTGCACGAAAAAGGTGTATTTCCATTTTCCAAATGAATCAGTCCTTGAATGGAAAGGTGAAATTGGCGCGCCAAGAGTTAGATTTATTTTTTATTTTAAGGAAAGAAGAATGATTTCCAAGGGATATATATATATATATCATTTAGTTAGAGTAAGGGATACAGAAGCGGAGCCACCAACTCTTCACGCTGTTCCGGTGGTAAATGAATTTTCTGATGTATTTCCTGAAAATCTTCAAAGTTTTCCTCTTGAACGAGAAGTAGAGTTAGGTATTGATGTAATACCTGACACCCAACCAATCTCTATTTTGCCGTATAGAATGGCCCCAGCAGAATTACGAGAATTGAAAGAGCAATTGAAAGATTTGCTAGAGAAGGGATTCATAAGGCCTAGTATGTCCCCCTGGGGAGCACCAGTGTTATTTGTACGCAAAGAGGATGGCTCGCTGAGGATGTGTATTGATTATCAGCAATTGAATAAGGTGACTATTAAGAATAAATATCCTCTCCCAAGAATTGATGATTTATTTGATCAGTTACAGGGCGCCAAGTGCTTTTCTAAGATTGATTTGAGGCCAGGTTACCACCAAGTGAGGGTTAAAGAGAAGGATATACCCAAGACAGCTTTCCGAATACGGTATGGTCATTATGAGTTTCTAGTTATGTCATTTGGGCTAACAAATACACCCGCAACTTTTATGGATTTGATGAATAGGGTGCTTAAGCCATTCCTGGATGTATTTGTGATAGTTTTTATAGACGATATTCTAGCTTATTCTAGATCAGAAGAGGACTATGCCAATCACTTACGACAGGCATTGCAAACTCTTCGTGATTGTAAGCTTTATGCAAAGTTCTCTAAATGTGAGTTTTGGTTAAAGTCGGTGGCATTTTTGGGTCATATTGTATCTAGTGAAGGGATAAAGGTTGATGCTCAAAAGATAGAAGCTGTGAAGAACTGGCCAAGGCCCACAACGACTACGAAGATTCGTAGTTTTCTCGGGTTGGCCGGTTATTATAGAAGGTTTGTTAAAGGATTTTCTTCCATTTCAGCACCCTTAACCAAGCTAACCCATAAAGCATCCAAATTCCAATGGAATGATGCCTATTAGAAGAGTTTTCAAGATTTAAAGAACAAGTTGATTTCTACACCCGTGTTGGTACTTCCAGAAGGCACCGAAGGGTATACAGTGTATTGTGATGCTTCCAGAATTGGTTTAGGATGTGTATTGATGCAGCATGGTAAGGTAATAGCATATGCTTCTAGACAATTATGGCCACATGAGAAAAATTATCCTACATACGATCTTGAGCTGGCAGCAGTTATTTTTGCTTTAAAGATATGGCGCCACTACTTATATGGGGTTTATGTTGATATATATACTGACCATAAGAGCTTTCAATATATTTTTAATCAGAAGGATCTAAATTTAAGGCAGCGGAAATGGCTTGAACTATTAAAGGACTACGATGTTGATATCTTGTACCATCCAGGGAAAGAAAATGTGGTAGCTGATGCGTTAAGTCGTAAGGCTATGATGACGCCTATAGAAAGGCAAGGGATGATTAAAGAACTTCACCAGTTAGCTAGTTTGGGAGTTCGCCTTCTTGAAAATCCGGATAAAGAGCTTACCGTACATAATGCTATGGAATCTTCATTAGTAGCTGAAGTGAAAGAGAAGCAATATGAAGATCCTATTTTATTACAGCTTAAGGAGAACGTTCAGAGTGGTGCGACCAAGGCATTTGAGCTTACGCAAGAAGGAGTACTTCAGTGCCAAAACCGATTGTGTGTGCCAGATGTAGACGGGCTAAGAAAAAAGATTATGACAGAGGCATATTGTTCAAGGTATTCCATTCATCCAGGATCAACCAAAATGTATCAAGATTTGAAAGATATGTATTGGTGGAATGACATGAAGAAGAGCATTGCAGAATTTGTAGCTGAATGTCCAAATTTTCAAAGATTTAAAGTTGAGCACCAAAAACCCAGAGGTTATATGCAATGCATTGATCTTCCAAACTGGAAGTGGGACATGATCAACATGGATTTCATTATTGGTTTGCCTCGTACATCCCAAAAGTTTGATTCTATATGGGTGATTGTTTATAGGCTTACCAAATCCGCACATTTCCTACTAGTTAGGACCACTTACACAGTTGAAGAGTATGCGAAACTGTACATTAAAGAGATAGTCCGATTACATGGAGTGCCAATCTCTATTATATCAGATCGGGGGTGTTTGGGAACACAAATGAAGTTGAGTACATCTTTTCACCCTCAAACAGATGGACAAGCAGAACGTACCATCCAAACACTTAAAGATATGCTACGAGCTTGTGTAATAGATTTTAAGGGCAACTGGGATGATCATTTACCTCTTATTGAGTTTGCCTACAATAATAGCTATCATTCAAGTATCAAAATGGCACATATGAAGCTTTATATGAAAGGAAGTGTAGATCACTAATAGGATGGTTCGAAGTGGGTGAAACTCTTTTGTTCGGACCGGATCTTGTTTATCAAGCCATAGAGAAGGTTAAAGTAATTCAGCAATGACTAAAAACATCCCAAAGTCGACACAAGTCATATGCGGATAGTAGAAGGAGAGGGCTAGAGTTTTCTATAGGTGATTGGGTATTTTTGAAGGTATCGCCAATAAAAGGGGTAATGCGATTTGGAAAGAAAGGGAAGTTGAGTCCACGTTATATAGGCCCGTATAAGATCACTCGAAGGTTTGGACAAGTTGCATATAAATTAGAGCTACCCCAAGATATCTCATCAGTACATCCGGTATTTCATGTGTCAATGCTTTGAAAGTGCATCGGAGATCCATCACATATCACTTCTACTGAGGATGTGCAAGTTGCGGAAGATCTTACCTATGAGGAAGTGCCTATTGCTATTCTAGATCTCCAAGTTAAGAAGATGAGAAATAAAGAGATAGCATCGGTGAAAGTACGTTGGAGAAATCGTCAAAGGGAAGAGATTACATGGGAAGCTGAGGAAGCAATGAAATCTAAGTACCCTCATTTGTTCAAAGATGAAGAGGAAGTTCAAGAAACGAAGTTAGAACATTAACAAGTAAGTTTTTTTTTATATATGCATATAATTTATGTGATGATGTGAATGTTAATGATGGACTTGAACTTGTTTCGGTTGAATAACTATGCTAACATTCGTGGATGAATTCCCTAAAGGGGGGAAGGATATAACACCCCGTATTAAAGTACGTGTATTAGCGTATTCCAGTATGTGTATTGGTCTTATTTATATGGAATTAATTTTTTTATTTTATTTATACCGGAATATGCCCGTCGAGGGTTCCATGCGAAGGTTATTGAATAAGCTTTCCAACGACATAAAGTTTTCCAAAAACGGATTGGTTTCAGATATAATCTAGCACGTTCGAAACTATAAAATGGTGGCCGGGATATTTGGGAATAGTAAATGTGCAGGAAAATTCCCTGCACACAAACTACTGAGGCTAGCCGAATTTTTGGGTCAACTTCAAACGATCATAACTCCTTTAATATAATGAACTGGGAGACCTGCGACCTATGAAAAGAAATATCTTTGAGTTTTATTTCCAATTCAATTGGTTTCATCTAAATCCAACGTCTGAGTAAGTAGTTATACTCATTTTACTTCAGCCTATCAAAACAAATTTTTAGGGTCAATTTCAAACGATCATAACTCCCTGTACAGGACGAACTGGGTGGCCTACTTTATATGAAATGAAAGCCCTTTGAATTATCCTTCCAAATATACCAATTACACCCAAATCCAATATCGGAGAAAAACGTTATGGTCGATCTACTTTAGCTTATCAAAACAGTCCACCAAAGGACAGATTTGACATTATTTAAATTTTAAAGGCATTTTGGTCATTTCCAATTATATTATGGACGGGAATATGTGTATATATACATGTATATGAGTTCAAAAACTCATTTTCATCATCAATCATTGAGAAAGACCAAACCCTAGCCAAATTTGACCTTTAAATTACTTTTGATTCAACCGTAGAAATTCCAAAGTAATCCGATAACTGTGTTTGTCATCTCGAGATCTTCAAACGACACCTATTATTTGTGCAAACAAGATTGTATAATCAATAGGTGAATTCTAAGGTATGAATATTGTTTGCCTTTGTTCTTTTCCATATGTATATGTGTGATAGAGGATTATATGTATTGGTTGTTATTGAAAGGTGCTGAAAATAGGGTTATGGACTATTTTACATGGTTTGGTTGTATTGAATTGTGGAAGGTGGATATGGTAATTGAGTTATGGAAGGTGGATATGGTGATATACTATTGAATTGATGATTATTTATGTCTATGGCTCAATTTGGTTTAATGGATTGGTTGGAAGGATAAATGAATCCAAACTTGATATTGGAGGATGTTGTATGAATATGCATGGCATGTGAATGTAATTGGAGTATAAGAGGGTTAAAGTGACACCCTTTCTGGTGTAATTAAGGCTTACTACTTAACCACTAGTTTGGTGAATTCAAATAATTGAATTCTGACGTTTGGTCGCTAATACTAGATTGCTATATATGTTCATTGTAGATAAGTAATCCAAAAAGACGAGAAGTCCATTTGGGACTAGTATTGAAGGTTGACAGTCAGGTATGTAAAGGATACTCTATACCATATCTTTGGCATAAAAGTGAACAATTGTTCTATTAAGAAAGTTTCCAAAGTTATTCAGTAACATGTGATCCATAATGGTTTTGTATGATGTCCAACGTTACAAATGAACTTGTTTCCACCCTACAAGATGTCAAGACATTCCAATACTTACTTGTTTTCCAAATCTTACATGTTTATTGCAGTAATGAATGTCAGAAGGTATCTGGTTACTCAAACAAGATCCATGTGCTCTTAATGACTCCGAAATGTTTCATTGATATACCAATAAGTTCCTACTTCATTGTTACGGCATTGATGACTCCAAAACACTTCATTGATGTGCCAATGAGTTCTTACTTCATTGTTATTGCATTGATGGTCTATTTATATGTCTCTTATTGATGTATCATTGTTTCAAAGTATCAAAAATGCGATGGCGACCAAAATAACAATCTCAAAGATTAATTGAACTAAGTGATGGAAGTTCTCTCTTATCGGGTGGTATCCCAAGGGCATAAGCCTATCATGGGCCTATCCCAATTTATGTATTTATGGGTGGTATCCCAAGGGCATAAGCCTATCATGGGTCGATCCCAGTTGATATTACTGGAGGCAGCCTAATGGTCACAGTACAATACAGTAATAATTACAAAGATGATAAGAACGAAGGTAAAGTGATTGAATAAATACAATGTACAGGTTGTCACAAGTTCTAGTAAGTGTGGTCCACTCCTATTACGATTTATTCACTTGTTTCTGATTTCTATTGAGCTCCTATATCATATGTGATTATCTACAGCTTTACATACTCAGTACATATTTCGTACTAACGTCCCCCATGGGGGACCTGCATTTCATGCTGCAGGCACAGGTACCTCAGCTCATACACCGCACAAGTAGGAGCCAGGATATCCAACTGCTTTTGGTGAGCTCCAGTTTGCTTCGGGGTTTTCCGTGTCATATCCAATCACTTTTGGTATTGTATAGAAGTTATGGTGGGGTGTGTCCCGACCTTAGTTAAACTCTGTGTATTTTGTAGAGGCTTTTTAGACCTAATATACAGTCAAGGTGGTGTTTTGTTAATAAACGTGATGGCTCAAACGGCCAAGTGTTGTATATATATATATATGTGTGCTCGAGCTTATACAGGTGATTATTTTCTTTTATATACGACATGATGCTGTTCGAATTTCGGGTTGTCATAGAGGTATGCATGGGACGTATAAGGTTATGAGCTGGTTCTCCTGAGCCTTCTCGGTTATGGGTGCCAGTCCGCCCTAATAGGATTTGAGGTGTGACAGTTGCTAAGATTGAAAGTAAGAAGTTTCATTGGTTGAGGCTTAGTAATTCTATCCTAGCTTATGACTTATAGATCTATGTTCCATGCTATAGAGTTGTAGCAATGTTTGCTTACTTAGTGAGATGTCTTGTTCTGATTATGCCTAAAATTCTTTTCTCCCTAATGTTATTAGAATTTCTTAGAAGAGTTTTGAAGAAATACTCCATTTGAGTATGAGCAGTCAGTATGATCCATTCCATATAGCCCGCGGTCCATTTTAGTAATCATGCAGATAAGTTCCTATAGATGTCCAACTTTCCGTTTAGTCTTACAACCCAAAGTTTCGCGAGTAAGGCTATTCCATAAGGTAAAATTTTTGTATTTGTGAAAATTACAAATTCATCTCATCCCATTCATCAAGCATCAGTTTCAAATTCAGATATTTAGTCATGATTTAGTTTATAAGTGTTCTGTGAATAATCTAGTTTTCGAAGTATTCCAACTCAGACGGTGTCATACCCAGTGTATGATCTTAGTCTCATTGTCTCATGATTCATGCCGGTATAATTTATCATCTCACAGTTTTATATATATGATTGCATCATGAACACTTCAAGCGAATCCTAAACTCTCAGCATGAATCAGCTCCTTACAGTAAGTAAATGCAAGTCAGCTTAGAAATCAATATCATAATATAGGTTTTAAATGTTTCAAAATTAATCATGTTAGTGTGCTCCCCGATATGCATGTTCAGTATGTGATCCCAGTTGCCTTAGTTTAGAACTCTCAGTCCAATTCGTCTTCCTTAACTCAGTTCTTTTCTAGTCTCAGTTTCAGCCATGTGATTATGTTCAAGTCACATTATGCATTCGCAGATTATTCAGTTGCTCATTATATTCTAGATTCAATCATGTGATTTTGTTTCAGTTGTGCATGCTAGTATATAGTCTCTGTATCCTCTATTTAACTAGTCTCATTCGAGGATAAATGTTCCTAAGGGGGAGATATTGTAATACCCCGTACTTTTCTTAGTCTCGTTTAGCTCTTCGTGTGTCATGAGTCAACTTTAAAAGGGAATAATTCTTAAAGCATGTACAATTTTCTAGCTCTAGACCCACCAAAGTGTAGCTAAGTAAATCAGCTTTCCAACAATACCAATTTTGCTTAAATCCGATACCCAGTTGAGAAGTTATGGCATTTTTTGTGAGAAACAGTAGGCCAGTGCGATAGTATCGCATCATAGTGGAGGGCAGATTCGCAATCGTCTTCTTTTCAGAGAAGCACCGTAATTATGCTATATCACGGTGAACCCTAAAATCCCATTTGTACCTTTCCAGTAGCTCATCGTGATTAGCCAGTGTCATGTCAAAAATTGCGGTGGAGCATGTACAGCGTCGCGGAGGAGTGCAAATTCACACTCGTTCATTTCTAGTGACGTAACGTGATAGCACCGCATCATGCCAGGGTTTAAAATAGGGCCATCCATATCCAGTGATGTGACACAATTGCGTCGCATCACATCAATGTGACAAATCGGGCTCCAGTTCCGAACTTAAGCTTTCAAGGGTAATTTAGTCTTTTTCCCAAGCCCCAAGTTGTGGAAAACAAAAGATTTAGGGTATTTGGAGCAACATATACTCATTATTCCTCAATTGTTTCTCCAAGGAAACCCTAGATTTTCAATTTCAAATTCCAAGAAAATTCAAATTCCACCATTCGTTTTCCAAGATAATCCAAAATTCAAGGTTTCCAATTCAAGAACTTCAAGAAACAGTCTTCAAGAGCACAAATAGGGATTCAAAGTCAAGTGTATTCATCAATTTCATTAATTAAGGTATGTGGTGTCTTCAACAAGGATAATTCTTTCATTCTTGTGCCCAAAACTAGTTTTTAATTACAAAATTACATAATTTTGTATGATTATCCATGAATTTCAGTTTTGGGCTCATACCCAATATTGTTATATGCAAGATTATGAGATTTCAAGTGATTTAGATGTTGAATTGCATGTCTACTATTGTAATTCATGCATATTGCAGTAATTTCTAGATTTGGACTTGAATTATATATATTTTCATTACTTAGCATGAGTTTTATGATGATTTGACATGAAATAGATTTATAGGTTACCAGCCCTAGTTTGAATATTGTTATTTCAAAAAGATTAAGCTTTTAAGCCTCCTATGACTAGCTTATATTCAGATTTTTCAGAAAATATTTGATCATTTAATCCCCAGTTAAGATATGGAATCCAATTTACAGTTTCATTACAGTTTACAGAAAATAGATTAGTTTTTATTACAGTTTAAAACAGACAGATGCATAATTGGTTTTCATTATAAAATCTTATGTTGGTTTCAAAATTGGATTTCCTACAGAATGAGCATACAAATTAAAGAGAGTAGTATTTAGCATCGAGCGGGAAGTGTGGGTTTAGCTACTTCCCCAGAACTGCGAGCCAACGTAGGTACAGATTCAGATTATTCCCATTATTATATAGATTACTGTTACAGTTGCGATCACTTAGAGTAGGTTAAACTCCTTAGCAAGAGTAAGACACCTGTCCCCAACATGAGGTATTCCCATAAGGGAACTAGACATTGGACACTATGATAGCTCACATAGTGTATGTCAGTTAGAAGAACCTCCCTAAAGAAAGGAGTAACCCTAACAAAAAAGTTTTTTTGAAAGAACTCCCTAAGTCCCAAAATAGATTAACAGAATAAATTTTAGATACTAAGTGTGAAGGCTCACGATTTTATTCAGATATTGTTTTACATCAGATATTAGCTATGAGACTTCAGCTTTTAGTTTACAGATTCAAAGGTGAGTCCTTTTACACTTAGTCTGCATGATTTGAAAATAGACTTAACTTCAATTCTACTTATTCCACTAGCAGAAAGAGTAAAAGAACAACTTTTAGAACTAAGTGTTATGACTCACAAGATTTATACGGTATGTTTTGTTATCGTGATTCATAATTTTCAGCTTTTAATGACTCCAACCAATGTGAGTTATTTATACTTAGCATGCATCTTTTTTATAATTTTATGTGAATATTGAGATATTGTTTTACTTATGCATTCACCCCCACATGCTCAGTACATTCCAAAAGTATTGATCCATATATACGTCTATGTTCTATATTATTTAATAATGTAGGTACCAATTCAGTTGTCGTCCATATATCACGATCAGACAGTTGCAGATTCCAGCCAGCAGATGATGAGTCCTCTACTTCTGAGATTTCAGTTAGATGTTATCTATGTGCTTTACTTTCTTAATCATATGTATTGATTAGTAGTAGTTGGGGTCGCATCCCAGCTATATATAGTTAGTATAGTAGAGGCTTCACAGATGTCAGTCAGAGTCAATTATGTAATTTCAGTTCCGCTTTTCAGTTATATCAGAATATAAAATTGTACCAACATTGTATTTTTCTCTAATTTCATCATGATTATGTTTCACATAGTAAACTTAGTCATTTTATACATATTTAACTTAGTTTCTTAATAGTATGCCAGTGGAAGGGTTAGCTTGGGATTACTTGTGGTCCTAAGCACCGTGTGACGACTAGGGGGTTGTCTCGGGTCGTTACATGATCATTATTATGTTTGCTTGGGGGATTCCCTTGTATCCCACAAAGCTTTCAATTAGACTAACCTTGGACACCAAGACCTTATTATTTAACCATCCCAAATCATTTATATCACTTAGGGTTCAATTACCTAGTTATACCATGCATAGATCAATGAAACTCCAACAATTTAACAAATAATATTTTCATAGGCATTTTATCAAACATATTTGGGGCATAGTGTTTCCAAAGACAAAACCAAGTGTACCAATTAACCATTACCATGCAACTAAATATTCAAACCACCATAATAATATGAAAACCATAAGTAAAAGACATGGGACAACCATAACCAACCATTGTAACCAAAAACCCCAACATATATTTGAAAACCTAAAACTATACAACATTGATTTCATGAATATAATTCATAAAACATGCCTTTAGTTGGAACTAACAGTGAGGGAAGAGTAACATGCATTATATTATGAAGATGATGGACAGAAATCACCCTTGTAAGTCCCAAATTAATCCTATTGATTAAACCCTAGCCTTCTTTGACCCAAGAGTCTTGAGAGAATTTTAGATAGTTTATAAGTGTTTAAGATTAGAATATTAGGGTAAATGATGTCCCAAGTGTGATATAAGTCATGGGACCTTAGGAAGTTAAGAGGGAAAATGTCCAGATTACTCCTAACTTAAACTGCATAAAATCCCCATAAGAGGGTATGGCTTCACCATACCACCCTTACCCTATCATACGAGTGGTACCCACCACTCATATCCTAGGCATCCTTTGGACCCCAGCACTGACCAATATACGACCACTAAGCCTGAATCATACCCAAGCATATGACAAGTACCCTTAACCCGTACCTTAGGTAGAATCAAGAGGGTTGACTACCCTAGTCATAACAATGGTGCTTACGGTCACAAGTGACCACAAGCTCTTATGACCGTAAGCTAACCCATGAGCTATTACCTACTGTGAGCACTAAATAATTATGAACATAACACCTACGCAAAATATAAACTGAGTAGGAACTATAAATCTGACTACTGAAATAACTAATTAATCAGAAGTCTAAAACACCTGATAAAAACTAAAAGTGACTGACTAACTGTCTGTACATCTGAAAGTCTTTAAACTGACTGAGAATTTGGTGGGATAGAACCCCAACTAACTTTGTTTGACTGAATAAAATGAAATACTGAACTAACTGAATAAACATATCATGTCCTCGATGGATGAGGGCTCACCACTATGGCTACTAGATTACGCTGATCTATTTAACTGTGGTTGGGAAATTGTGCATTTGAACCTATGATGTAAGACATCATATCGCAAAGAAGAGTATGTGGTATGTACTTTGAATATAATGGTATATGAGATGAGATTAGGCTGATATACATGGGGTACTTTGCGTATAAAATAAGGACTAACTGAATAACATGTGATAGCTGAACATGAATGTATAAAAATTGTAACATCTGAGAATACAAGTCTAAAGCACCATAGGAATAGGACCCTTGCAAAATTTCTTAGGCTTTGGACCTTTTTGGCTCGAAAAAACTAAAGGGAGTCACTCGTACCCCTTGGATACGACTTGTGGTCTATCATAAATGTTCAGTCATACCCTAGACAATATGTTAGGAATGGATACTACCCAATATATGACTCCACTAGTAAAGAGTCATATAGGAACATACGAGTGGTGCAAGGCAAATCATATTATGCATGTTAGAGTTGTCTTATGGGTTCTGTTCACTATATGAGTGGTGGGTACAACTGGGGGTGTCACTCGTAATCTTTGGTATGAAATAGAGGGGTGTGAGATATATAGAAATTAGTAGGTAAGGTTATGGCAAGATTTGGGTATGAGTTGTAATGGTAAAGGGGAGTCCTACCCCTGGACGTGACTTATTTTAAATTTTAAGTCAAGGTTAGTTTGGACATTTCCTACTCCTAAAACCTTATTTTATCACGTCATATAACCCTATATATCCTTCCATAACACTTATTAAAGGATTAAAACACATCAAATATGCTCTCAAACACTCTTAAAGATTGAAGGCTAGGGTTTCTTCATGTGTTCTGCAAAGGGATCAAAGGTCAAGATTTCTCTCGTGAATCATCTTGTACAAGGCATGTACTCCTTCCCTCATTGTTATTTCTAACTAAAGGCATGTGTATTGTGTTTTAAACATTGATTTATGAATCATTATTGGTGGTTTTCGACATATATGTTGAAGGTTGATGTATGAGCTGATACTAACACATTTGAGGCTTTTAACTAAGAATAATTGCAAAGTCTTAAGCAAATTTTGTTGTTTTTTATTGTTTTCTATTCGATATTGCAGTAAAAGTCAAGATGCAAGAGAACCAGCAATAATGAAAGTAAAAGTGTTGATTTCTGAGCAAGTAGAGAGGGAAGTATAGCTAACGACCTATCTAATAAGTCGTCAGCCTTGTGATAACCTATCAGAGTTTCTGTCAGCCTTAGATAAAGAATGAGCTTCAGCTGGAATTCGTGATGACATCTGTGATAGGCCATCAAAAGTGTGACAAGTCATCAGGCTCATCATTAGGCTTAGGTAGGGAATGGGATTTAAAGTAAAGAAGCAACGACAATTCTGATAAGTCATCACATGTCTAATAAGCCATTATGTATTGTCAACCTAAGGCAGCGATTGTTAAAGTGAAGAGGAGCTGACGATATTCCTGATAAGTCATCAGACTCCTGATAAGCCATCATATACGTTGTCGACTGTCTAAGAAAATACTGTGATCTATGATTTTGTTTCCATAATTAGGCTAAAGTATTTAAAGCATATGTTAGGGTTTTCTAATTATGGGGGAACTGACGTTTGAGAATCTCTTTTCTCTAGTTTTTTTACTTGAACTTTACAATTATTTTTGGAGAGATTATTACAATTGTTTTGGGATTTTCTACTGTGAATCAAATTTGAGAAACACTTGTTGCTATTCATCTTGCTGTAAGTTCATATATCAAACTATGAATTCAACTTGTTGTCTTGATTATTTTATTATGAGTAGCTAAATTCCCTTAATCCGAGTAATGGAATCTATGTGTTTGGGTTTGTAACATAAGTAACTGTTCAAGATTCTAACAGTGGTAGAAACTTCTTCTTAATTCCATTATTTTATACTCTGACTATTGGTTTCAAACAATAGATCTTGTTACTGGTGATTTGCTTGAGATAAGAAATCAACCCTAGTAAGAAGTGAATTATCAACAGGGACTTGGAAGCACCAAACTTTCATTTAATAATTAATGTTGTAACAAGATTAATTAACTTGAGATTACATCCTGTTATGAAATATAAATTTCCTAAGTTTGAGAGAATTAGGTGGTTAAATGTCTAAATAGGTTGAGAAACATTTAGACATAACTTCGACAAGGATAGTCTGATGTTCCTACCTACCACAAAAATCTTAAACTGTTACTAGCGTCTATCAAATCCCAACACCCAGAGTGAACATAACTCTAGTTTTCTTTATCATATTGATTTCAACTACTGAATTGAGAAGTAATTATTTGTTACCTTTCCAAAAAACCCCATTCAAAGGAAACTGATAACTATCAGTTGATTAACCTGTAGATAACTCAAATTCACACCATATTCCCTATGGGATTCGACCCCAACCTAGTTGGGTTATATATTGACAACGATCGCTTACATTCTCGTAAGAGAGGTGTAGTTTGAGCGTTATCAAGGGTCTTGATGCATATGGTTTGGTATTGGTTTAAATCATATTTTTACATATTTTTGGTAATGGTTTGCATATGTGGTTATTAGTTGGTTATAGTTTAACGAAAGGGTTCTTGAGTAACCCTAATTATGGTGGTTTATGCATTGGTTTTGGTCTTGGTAAGGGTTTTCCCTCAACATTTTTGATAAAATACCTCAAAGATTGTTTTTACTCTGTTATTTGTTTTTCATTAAAACTCTTGCATGGTTTGGTTTGGTAATGGAACTCTAAATGGTTTTGGATGATTTTGCATGGTTTAAATGATATAAATGTTTTAAATGTTTGGCATGGTCTAAAATGGTTTGGAATGGTTTAAATGGTAAAGGTTTTGGTGGTCATGATGGGTCTATTTTGAAAACCTTATGGGATACAAGGAAATACCTCAAGTGAATTCATTAACAAAATTGGTTTAAATAGTTTGGAAAGGCTAGAGGCTAAATGGTTATGCTTGTGGGCAACATAGAAGTCCCCTTAAACCTTAATGGTTTGGCTATGGATAGTACTTGCAAGTATGGGTGGTATGACAATACCACAAAGAAATGGCCTTGGTTAATAAATGGATAATAGAATTGGTTGGTTATTTGGAAATGGTTTTAATTGGGCATTAATGGAGGGTTGTGTAGCAAAATCATGGAAGATGACAGTCCCTGGTGGGCTAAAATTGGAAACTAGTATTTGTTGATATGAGGATTGGTCTTAGTGGACCGTGTACATGATGCCACACTATCGGGGAATATACTAGTCATCCTATGTGATACTTCCCTGGTCGTGCGGCTACACACACTAGGGCCCGTTCAGCAGGGGGAGCAGAACCCATATAGCTCATGGGTGGTTTAGGAAGGCCAAGCTACACAGTCCAGGTAAAGGTTTTAAGGCATACTAAACCCCGCCCCCTTTCCCGATATGGTTATATATATATATATATATTTATATATATGTATGGTTGTATGCATTGTGGATGGTTTTTACTTGGCTTTGTAAATGGAATTATTTTATCCCTATCCTGATTGTATGCTAGTGTTCACCCACTAAGCTGTCTACTGGCGACTATATACCCACGCTATACATGAACTAACCATTCTATTCCGCTTTATTAGTGATCGGATTCGGGCACAGTCGATGTTGGATTAAAGTTGTGAGCTTCCATAGTCAGAAGGAATTTATTTCATGTCATGTTTTACTTTACATATTTTTTGTCTTTCATAGACTTTGGTTTTTAGCTATGGTCGGGGGCATGTCTCGACTGAGTACTCTTTGGTTAGTCTAGAAGATTTGTATAGACAACGGTGGACTTGGGTATGGTATGGGTAGGTTATGTCATATATATATATATATACACGCTTTGGATTAGTGTTATACTTTGTTTGGTTTATGATTTCTGCATTATCTTGGTTGGTCATTGGGTGGATAGACTTGGTTGGGTTGGTCTCGGTTATAGACTTATGCCAGAGTCACCACACGTGTGGATACGTTATCTTGTTATATGCTTGGACTTCAGCTGACTCAAGGTATGCGTTTGGTGGTTAGGTTGGGTAATAGGGTTTGTTTTCAGTCTCGGTCGGACTTGAGATGCCCATTATGATATGGCCCAGAGGCCGAGTCATGTCAAAGGCCAAGCATAAACACATATCTGAAATAATCTATAAACTAAAAAACTGAAATCTAATAACTGAAGAACTGAGAATCTGTATGCTTTGGTCAGGCAAACCTAGACTGAAACTATACTGAGACTGTGAGAGGTATCATCTAACTGGCATGCCATAATCTGAGCTAATTGGTGTCCAACTTGTAACCCCAGTTGGAAGGGTGTCAATACCGTGCCATGGGTATTAAGAATGCCAGTGTAGATCCACTAATCTGATGTCCTAAGGACTAGAGGTCAGTCCTAAACTAGTGGGTAGCCCCTAAGAAAGTGTCAGTCCTAAACTGGCAGGTGAAATCTTATAATCCTATGTTGGCTATGTTGTTCTAGAACTTAGGGACTGCTACTAAGTACCCAGTCCTAACTGGCGGGTGATCCCCCATCCCTAGGTTCACTTGGTGCTAAATCCTACTCCCAACTAGACTGACAGTGGTACTGGACTGAACTAAACTCAACTGAATGTTATTATATAACTGTATAGTGCTCATCATGAATATGAATATCTAATTATTCTGATAAGATTCACGGATTAACTATCTATATACTTGAAAAGCTGAATTTATGTAAATCACATAGGTATCGGGTGTTTATAACCCATAAGCACTGAATGGAATTAATAATAATGCCATATAAAAGCTTTAAAACCATAGTAGGGGATCGTTGTTCAAAACCCAACACTTAGGCATTTCATCAAACACATGAGAGTCATGAACTTAAGCATAGGAATGGGTAAAGCATGCGAGAATAACATGATTGAAAGACTAAAATCATAACTAGGGATTTAACATGAAGATTACAACATTTAAAACATGTGATGGCTTATCCCACTTGAAAAACACTTATAAACATAACTTGTAATTGAATTAACAAGAGATTCGTGGAGATATTACAACTTAAACATAAAAAACTCATAATTTAAAACCAAAAAGAGATTCTTGGACTCCAATGGTGAAAGAAACCCATGGATGAACATCACACCTACCTCACTAGATAAATTTGAGAAGATTCTTGAGAATTTCTTGATATTTGAAGATTGAATTACTTAATTGCTTGAGTAAGGGTTAGGGTTTGTTCTTGAGATAGAAGATAGTTTTCTTGAGAGATTTTATGAGTAATAGGGAAAATAATGCTCCTTGGGGACCTAAATTTTGTGTTATGGACGAGTTTAGGTGAGGGGAATTAACCCCAATGCCCTTAAATAACAAGGAGTCAAAAGCTGGAAGAGCAAAGGAGGGGTCGGTGCGGGCTCTGGAGCAGTGCCCTGGAGGACGCGGTATAGGATCTAGAGCGGTGCATTGAAGGGCGCGACGTGGGCTTATCCCGGTGCTGCTACTATTTTTTATTCCCAAACATACCTGTATGCTCATCTAAAAATTCTGAAACTCACCCGAGATGTACTTTTAACGTCCCCGATCATGAATCAACTCAAAATTGACATTTCGAGGTTGGAAAGGTCAAAAATAAAATCATTAAAGTTTAGGGGACTTGGAAATGACTAAGTCCCAACACTTAGGCTAATTTCAGAACTTTGGACCCCTTATGCATGCAATTGAGAGATGAAATGCAATAAGACTTTTATGGGGTATTACAATATCTCCCCCTTGGGAACATTCATCCTCGAATGAGACTAATTAGTTGAGAACACTAGGAAAATTATGATCATAAATTGAATATGCATGACTAAAAAAATGATTGCATAACTTAGTCTGAAACATGATACATGAACTGAACTGAATGTATGCAATGACATGAGATGGATTACATAGCTGAAATTGAGAACAAAACCCAGTCAATCTGAGAAAAATTGTTACCTTAAGCTAAATTTGAGTTCGCAGATAAAAGAAGAGGCTACTTAGTTCGCATATCTCTATTCTTCCTAAGTGGCTCCCTCAACGGACTAATTCCACCAAAGAACCTTGACCAAGGGAACTTCTTTGTTCCTTAGTCTATGAATCTGACAATCAAGGATCTCAACTGGGATTTCTTCATAGGAAAGACTATCCTTAACATCCATACTACCTAAAGGAACAACTACAGCTAAATCACTTATACACTTCTTTAATAGGGAAACATAGAACATGGATGCACTGGCGCCAAATCTGCAGGCAACTCTAGCTCATAAGATACCTTTTTAAAATGAATCAAGACCGTATATGAGCCAACATAACGGGGACTGTGTTTTCCCTTCTTGCCAAATCTCTTCACTCCCTTCATGGGTGAGATTTTCAAACAAACCAAATCACTAACCTCAAACTCAAGATCTCTTCTCCTTACATCTGCATAGGATTTCTGATGGCTTTGGGTTGTCTTCATCCTCTCCCGAATCAACTGAACTTTCTCTATTGAATCAAAAACTATATCTGACCCTATCCAACCAGATTCACCAGCCTCAAATTGTCACGACTTGAACCAGGGCCTAGACGTAATAGGCATCCCAAGTCCAACCAAGACCGGAGACCTCTCCCTTAACCCAACCCACTACCTTTCACAGCCTTAGATGAGATGAATTTAGAGCATATAATAAGATTGTATAAATGCTCTCATGAAGACTCTGGGATAGGGTCACAACCGTGACCGACCCAATCGATTCTACCCGCACCAAACCAACCATCCAACCATACCAATCTAAAGAGAATATCAAAACATAATATGATAATTAAACCTAAAATGTAATATGATGGAACAGTGAGAAATCATGTCCGATGATGCCAGTCTCCTAGCTTATTCCAATGTCAATTCCGACACCAATACCGATCCCGCCCATACTAACCCCCAGAAGTACTACAAAGCCTCTATCTAAAAGAATACAAATATCGAATTGGGACACGCCCCCAACTATGGCCAAAACCAATATCCAAAATGAAAACAAAATGTCTAAGAGTATCTGTATAATGAAATGGAGCATTCCAGAAAGATGGAAGCTTACCACTTTAATCCAAATGTTATCCCCAAGTTAATCACTATGTAGGAGGATTCAAATGGCTGATTCTGCATAGCGTGGGTATACAACCTCCAGTAGACGGGTTAGAGAATGACATCTAGCATGTATCTCAGGATAAGGATAAAGTAAGACCATTTAAACAACCAAGTAAAACCATCCATTATGCATACAACCATATGTAAATATATAAGTGTTGATAAAGGGAATTTGTGTTTTGCATGCATTTAAAACCTTTACCTAGGTTGTGTAACCTTGTCGTTTAACACACCCATAGGCCGTATGGGTTCAGCTCCCCTGCTGAAAGAGTCCTAGTGCGTGTAGCTGCACGACCAGGAAATATCCCATGGGATGACTAGGACATCCCTCCTATAAAATATGACACTCAAACGTGGCCATCAAAGACCCCTCATAACGGCAAATATGAGTTTCCAGTGTTGGTTCCCCCAGAAACTCCACCTTCCATGGCTCAGTTACACATCCCGCCATTAATGCCCAAATTAACACCATATACAAACAAATCCAATTACTATTTATTAACCAAGGCCATTTATTAGTGGTATCGTCATACCAACCATACTTGCAAGATTTATCCATAGGCAAACCATTTAGGTTAAGAGGACAGTCAAGTGCCCTTTTTGTTTACCATATTAACCTCTTGGGAGTCTTCCATGTGCTCCACAAGCAAACCCAATAAGCCTTTAACCTTTGTAAACCATTTAAACCATTTATAGCTTCATGCATAAGTTGAAAACAAGCAAGAGTTTCATTAAAAGAAGTCAATGCATTAAACACATATTTATAAGCATTTTATCATACACCTTAGGGGAATAATATAACCAAGACCAATTCCAAAAACCATTAAAAAACATTAACATGCAATACAATTTCCCACAACCATCATTTATACATATAAAAGCAAAATTAAACCATAGGAAACCATAACCAAGCCATTATAAACAAAACCCCCAATTAATAGTTGAAAACCATAAACCATGCAACATTGAAACCATGAAAACATCCATAAAATCCACACCTTTTTTGAAATAAGAAGTAGGGAAGAGACTCATGCCTTAAACCGAGAAAGATGAACAAAGAAAATCACCAAAGAAAGTCCCAAAGCAATCCCCAAGTTGAAACCCTAGTTCTCTTGCCTCAAAAGCTCTTGAGAGAATTATTGAATATTTATGAATAGTTTTCTATGTATTAATGAATAGAATAATAGGGTAAATAAACTCCTAAGTGTATTAGAAGTTGTGGGTCATAATTAGGGTAAGTAGGGAAATGTCCAGAATACCCCTACTTAAGTCTCTTATAAACCCGTCACAGGGATACGACGACCCTCTTACGAGTCGTACCCTTCCTTACAATTGGTTTCCACCGGTCATACCCAGGCCTTAACCTTTGGATCAGACACTTTCCAGTATATGACTCATCAAACCAAGTCATAACCTCGGCATACGATCTATACCCATGATCCGTATCCTTGGAAGAATGAATTACCCGGAGGATCAAACAATGGCCACCATATGATTCACCGATATGACTCGTATCAATCTTTATGACTCGCACCCCTAAGTCGTTACCATTTCAGTGATTAAAACCATCCCACCAACTAATACTAGTTAGCTTACGACAGGACCATACCTCCCGTACCCCAACATAGGCTCATATCCATAAGTCGTATTGGGTCTAGAGAACGGTTTTCAAATAAATATTTCTAACGCCAAAACCCAGGATGTAATATTCTCCCCTACTAGGATCATTCGTCCTTGAATAAAGAACAAGGTAGGGGTAACCATACACAGAGTCATTTGCATTATCAAACATCCCTTTAACAAAGTTTGAAAACAAAGTGGCAAAGATATTAATCTTTCCTTTAAAAAACTCAGAAAATAAAGATGTGTTCAAGAACACATACCTTTCGCACGAATACAAGAAGTAGAAAACAAAGTGTATACTGGGACTTCATGTCCTCTTCCACTTCCCATATAGCTTCTTCCACCTTATGGTTTGCCACAGAACCTTAATCAAAGCCACATCCTTGGTCCGCAACCAACGAACTTTTCTATCCAATATTTCAATCAGGACCTCTTTATATGACAAAGAATCTTAGATATCCAACCCTTTCAAAGGAACAACCAAAGAAGGATCGCCAACACACTTTCTCAACATGGAAACATGAAAGACTGGATGAACCAAACCCAAATTTGTAGGCAACGCCAACTCATAAGCAACATTACCCACTCTCCTCAAAATCCTATAGGGACCAATAAATCGAGGACTGAGCTTCTTCTTCTTGGCAAACTGCACTACTTCCTTTTTTGGATATACCTTTAGGAATACCCTGTATGCCTAACATATGCATAGGACTTTTGGCAACTTTGAGCAACTATAAGACTATCCCGAATTACCTTTACCTTCTCCATAGCTTGATATACCAAATCGAGACCAAACATATCTACCTCACCAAGCACAAACCATCTAATAAGAGATCTTCACCTCCTACCATACAACGACTTAAAAGAATTCATATCAATACTAGAATAATAGCTATTATTGTAAGTAAACTCCACCAAAGGTAGATGCTCAACCCAAATGCCACCATAATCAATCACACATGCCCGAAGCATATCCTCCAGTGCCTGAATAATTCTCTCTGCTTGTCCATCCGACTGAGGATAGAAAGCAATATTCAGACTAACCTTAATCCCTAATCCCGTATGGAAAGACCGCCAAAATGAGAGGTAAACTGCATACCACGATTAGAAATAATAAAAATAGGCACCCCATGTAGCTTTACAATCTCTTGAAGATATAACTTCGTATAATCCTCCGCCAAAAAGGTAATCTTTACTAGTAAAAAGTGAGCAGACTTAGTCATCCTATCCACGATGACCTAAATTGAATCAAATTGGTTCTGAGACCAAGGAAGACCGGTAATGAAATCCATATTAATCATCTCCCACTTTCATTTAGGAAACTTCATTTCTTGATGCAACCCACAAGGCCTCATGTTCTCAACCTTAATTTATTGACACACCATGCACTTGGCCACGAAATCAACCGCATATCTCTTCATACCATTCCACCAGTAGATTTCCTTAAGATCATGATGCATCTTTGTTAAACCAGGATGGACAACATAGCCCAACAAATGCACCTCAGGCAAAACCCTTTGTCGCAACCAATCGACATTCAGAACACACAAACTTCCTTGGTACTGCAAAGTACCATCACCACTAATCTCAAACACTGCCACCTTTTATCCGCCAACATCACTCTTAATTTTTATCAAGACTGAATCCAACACTTGTTTCTCCTTAATCTCTACACCAAGAGACTATCGAACCACTTCTTGTACCATCACACTACCATATTTGAAATCCAAGGGAAGAACTCTAAGATTGGCCAATCGGTGAATATCCTTCACCAATTTCCATTTTTCTTCCTCCACATGATCCAAAATGCCCATAGACAACCTGCAAAGAGCATCAGTAACCATGTTAGCCTTACCTGAGTGACAGTGAAGACTCATATCATAATCCTTGAGAAGCTTAAGCTATCTCCTTTGCCTGAGATTAAGCTTCTTCTGCGTGAACACGTACTGAAGACTCTTATGATCTGAAAAGATATCTACGTGAACACCATACAAATAATGCTGCCATATTTTCAAAGCAAACACTACCGCCAATAACTCCAAATTATGGGTAGGATAATTCCTCTCATGTACCTTCAACTGCCTAGAAGCATAGGCAATCACCCTCCCATGCTGCATCAAAACACAACCAAGCCCTACCCGAGATACATCACAATAAACCACAAACCCATCATTGCCTTCCAACAAAGTTAAAATCAGAGCTAACGTCAACCTATTCTTCAATTTGTTAAAACTCCCCTCACTAGCATCTGACCAATAAAACTTAACCTTATTCTAAGTTAACTTAGTCAAAGGAGCATCTATCGACAAGAAGCTTTCCACAAAGCACCTATAATACCCGGCTATACCCAATAAGTTCCAAACATCGGATGAAGTCGTGGGCCTAAGACACCCCTTCACCGCAGCAACCTTTTGAGGATCAACCAATATCCACTCACTAAAAATAATGTAACCCAAGAAAGTCACAGTATTCAACTAAAACTCATACTTAGAGAACTTGGAAAAAAATTGCTAAACTTTTAAGGTCTGCAACACCATACGAAGGTGATTCACATGATCCATCTGACTCCTCGAATACATCAGAATGTCATCATTAAACACAATGATAAAGAGATCCAAATACTACCTAAATACCTTGGTCATCACATCTATAAATATCGTCGGAGCATTTGTCAATCTAAATGACATCACTAAGAACTTAAAATGCCCATATCGAGTACGAAAATCCATCTTAGAGATATCCACCTCTCTAATCTTAAGCTGATGGTACCTAGATTAAAGATCTATCTTGGAAAAGAACTTGGCACCCTGCAACTGATCAAACAAATCATCTATCCTTAGGAGAGAATACTTGTTCTTGATCGTTACCTTGTTCAACTGCCTGTAGTCAATGCACATCCGAAAGGAACCATCCTTCTTGTGCACGAACAACACCGATGCACCCCACGGAGAAATACTAGGACGAATAAACCCCTTATTTAGAAGATTCTTAATTTGCTTTTTGAGTTTTCTTAAGTGAGCCAAAGTTATTCTATACGGAGAAATAGATATTAGATGAGTGTCCGAAAGAAAATCAATACAAAACTCCATTTCCCTATCCGGAGGAACACTAGGAAGATCATCTAGAAGGACCTTTGGAAACTCATTAACTACTAAAACTGACAGCAACAACAGACCTTCCGAGTTGGAATCCTTAACCTAGACCAAGTAATAAAGGCATCCCTTTGAGATTGACCTTTAAGCTCTAAGATAAGAAATAAATCTTCCCCTAGGAGCTAAAGAACAACACTCCAATTCTATTTTTGGCTTTCCAGGGAACCTAAAGATGACCTTACGAGTTTGATAGTCTAAAGACGCATAACAAGAATGCAACTAGTCCATACCCAAAATTATATCAAAATCCACTATTCCCAAATCAAATAGATCTACCAAGGTCTTCTTTTCACCATCAGATACCCCTCCCCCCCCTCCATAGACCTGTTCAGCAATGACTGAGTCTCTTACTGGGGTAGAAATAGAAAATGGACCCAAAATAATTTTTGAATTAAAACCAAAAGACACAACTATATAAAGAGTCACATAAGAAAAAATGAAGCCCAGATCAAGCAAATAATATACATCATGAGAAAAGAGTTGTAATGTACTACTAACAACATTATGTGATGCCTTAAATTCCTGTCGGGACGCCAAAGCATACAACCTATTTTGACTAACACTAGAACCAGGAGCAGTAACAGAAGAGTACCCCTCCAGCATTATCCCTAGATGGGATGGAAGAGTTTCTTTGTGTTCCAGATCTAGGATATATGATCTAAAAAACAAACAACCAAGGATTAGAGAAGATTCTAGCACTAAGATTTTCAAGAAAGTGAAACATTCCTGATACAATAAAAACTTAGAAGTGTCAAAAACAAGCCTAAAATAGTCCATAAATTGGAAGAGAAATCAAGGACCACAATGAATCCTAGTCTCAGCTCAACATCAATAACACAATAACGAGATGAACAAGTGTTTAGAACACCAAAATAACCAACATCCAAACTAGTTAACAATAATAAGATGATCAACAAGAAGAATATGATAACAACAACAAAAAACACAGTTTGAGTTTACAAGAAACAAAGAACTGCATGAATACTAGATTACAATAAAGAAATGATAGATAGATAGACAATTGATTGGTATAATCTTAAGAACCCAAGAGCTTATTCCACTCTTGGACCCTTAAAACCACACATAATAAAAACCTATCTCTTACATGACACAAGATCGGATTCCACCTATCAAGCATCGACGTTTCTAAGCAAAACACAATCACTAGTGATTCCACACTAGTTCTTAACCTAGATTCAATTTTGGTTCCTCAAAGAAGAGAGGACTTGTGTTCTTTGGTGTCTTATAACTTACAACATTCTCAAAAACTAATTAGATAAACCCTAATATGTTCCTTATATAGCTATTACAAAATAGAAGACTAAAATATCCATAATACCCCTCAAGGGTAAGGCTCCTATCAAGTGTAATAAGTGAACTAATTTTGGTGTGTTTTGGCCATCTTTTACACTTCAATTGCACACACCAAGTCTCGGGTCCAACACACACTCTCATAGGTCCATATCCATGATTATTTTTGTACCTTCCTCTTTATCTTGAGAGAAATTTACCCACAAATTCATGGCTTCACCTCATTCAAGGACCACTTCAAAAGGAATCACTCAATATAGCCCGCAAAACATGAGATGGCACAAAATAGTCTGCAAAAATATGAGATGGCACAAAACAACCTGCAAAAACATGAGGAACCTAAGAGCTCAATAACACAAGTCTCGGCCAACATCTTTATTTTGAACCTCGACTTTATCTCCATTTTGAGCCTTATTTTCAATCTCATCTGAAACATATCCCACCTCTTTTATTGGTGGCGGGTTCCTGTGGATCTCTATGTCTTCCACTCAACTTCTCTTCTATCATAAAAGCATCATTGTAGACTCTACGTACTTTATGCTCCTTTCGACTATACTCCTTAACATGGATATATCGGTTTTAGTAAAGTGGAGTTTCGGTTGAGAGAAATGATTTGGTAAGGTAGAGCTTCAATTATGGAGCTTGGATGGGAGGGAATTTTCTTCTAAGTCCTTCTTGTTGGAATTGATCAAATTGAGGGGAAAGTGATATATTTAGGTCTCATGTTTGAGGACATTTGGTGGCTTAGCTTATGTCTAGGTCATTTGGTGGTGGTCTTGGAGGATTGATCGTTTGAGGTAAAGTTTCAGGAGTAGAAACACGAGAGTTCCTTTGACACTCTACTCGATCCAACCTCTCAAGTATAGTAGACATATCCGAGCCTAATTTTTTAAGACCCACATTCTCCCTAGCCATGTCTCGGGAAATTGCATCAAGGTGGGCCAAAATCATTTCCATTATGGCCAAGAAGTTACCTACAAAACAGAAAACATGTTAGTTGTACAAAAATATCCTCACTCTCTCTTTTTATTTCTTGTCTCTCGGACCCTTCACACTCAATCTCACAAGTGTTGTAAGCTTGCTTGTCCTCCAAAAGGCGTTGAGAGGTGAATCCAACATTTCCAATAACTCCAAAGAGTAAGAAAAACACACAAGGATGTATTACAATGAATCAAAAGAATTAAGACACACAAAGGAAAGTTAACACGAAGAACGGTTTCAAAACTAACTTACAATCTACTACTAGCTTGTAAATTAGTAATGGAATCAAAAAAAGAGACTAAAGAACAACAAATCGAAACTAGAAGATCAAAATTTGAGCTTAAAATTTGTCGTGTGAACAGTAATTGGAGACATGACAGTCCACTAGTGATTCGGTTCTTGACAAATTTTGATTCATAATTCACAATTTGGACTTTGGTGGAAATTGTTCAATGAGGGGAAAATACAAACTAGTCTTTGGAGCTCCTTTTTCAATTCAAATTTCAAGACTCAAAAGTTTTTTACTAGACTTGTACTTCTCCTTAAAACATGGACTCTTGTTTTATGGAAAGTGGGTGAGATGTGATGTAAAGTCTTTTGGTAGTTGGGGGTCTTTCAAGACTTAACAAGTACTACACCTTGTCTATCACCTTTTGAAGATCTAAGTTCACTTTAATATTAACCAGGTGAAGTATATGATGAAGGACTTGAAAAACATAATAAACACAACAAGAACAACCAACAATAATCTCCAATAACAACAACAATTCCAAAATAAAAGGGTCAACTACAAAACCTCCAACAAATGGCCAAGTCCTTTTAGTGTGGTACTTTGGTCTTAACAAGGGGTGAAGGTTGTGATGAACAACAAGAACACAACAATAACTTTTCAAGAACAACAATAACCTTTCAAGATATACAACCACAACACAAATCCTTAAACTCGGTCAAGGCTAGAATAACAATAACATCCAATTCGCCACACCTTGTTTACAATAACAATATTAACAATTCAAGCTCAAGTTTAGATCGACTCAAAGTGTTAGTGAAGAACAAAACTAACACTACAAACACACAAGACAATTTAAAGACTCTTAGACCTAGACTTAGAAACAAATCTCAGCCAAGAACATCACAATAACACAATTTCGGCCAAGACAATAATAATGGACAAATTGCTATTTTTCTGAAATTTTCAATTTTCAATAATTTTTTATTTATTTTCAAGTTTACGAGCCCAAGATTGATCTTGTGGGAACAAGATCAATCCATGCTTTGATACCAAATGATACAATAAAAATTTGGAAGAAACAAATACATTCCAAAATAAAATCACAAGGATCCTAGGACCGATTGGAGACCACACTCGGATTCAAGAATACAATACAAGAATGACAATATTCAAGGTGTTCACACCTATTTTCAGCCAACCCAAACTAATTTAACCAATAATAAGATGATGAACAAGAAGAATATGATAACAACAACAAGAAACAGGCTTGAGTTTACAAGAAAAAAAGAACTACACAAATACAAGATTACAATAAATAAATGGATAGAGAGATAGACAATTGATTGGTATAACCTTAAGAACCCAAGAGCTTATTACACTCTTGGACCCTTAACACCACACACAACAAAAACCTATCTCTTACGTGACACAAGATTGGATTCCACCTCTCAAGCATCGACGTTTTCAAGCAAAACATAATTACTAGTGATTCCACACTAGTTCTTGACCTAGTTTCAGTTTTGGTGCCTCAAAGGGGAGAGGACTTGTGTTCTTTGGTGTCTTATGACTTACAACAGTCTCAAAAACTAATTAGAGAATCCCTAACATGTTCCTTATATAGCTATTACAAAATGGAAGACTAAAATTCCATAATACCCCTCAAGCGTGGGGCTCCTATCAAGTGTAATAATGTGACACCCCGAAATCTCATCTCGAGATGTCACACAATGCTTAAGGCTACAAGTAGCACTAAGCTAACGCTTTGAGATTGTTACTACTTCTAACACTTTCTTTAGGATAAATAACCTAAGCAATGATGCCTTACTATGTCAACTATAATCCCAAATAACTGGAAATAATGTCTGGATAACAAAAATACTGATAGGCTAGAACACACCTTCAACTGAAAATCTAGTCTAACAAAGCCTCTACTACTGAAACTGGAGAGCCATTGGCACAGACCCCCAACTGACTCACAATGAGCTTAAAGTAAAACTCAAAACACTATGAAAGAGAAAAAGTTGAAAGTATAGGTCGTTAAACCATGAGGACTCACCAAGGACAAGGATGTAGATGAGATGCTGGGAGATCACTGTCACTGCTGGGACTGAGCACCTATACCTATATTATGAGATAATATAGCACATAGACGTATATGTGGATCAACACTTTGGGAATGTACTAAGTATATGGGGGTGTATGCATTTTATTAGACCATATCAATACTCTTTAATAAAATCATGCATGCAAATAGGAATGACTCACATGGATTGAATAAGTCTAGAATATAAAACTCATGAATCATGAATAGTGAAGCATGTAACATAAATCGCATGAGTCATTATACTTAACTTTAAAATTCATACTCTCCTTTTATACTCAGTACTTGAAGGCTAAAGGAAGCTTTAAACAATACTTTTAAACTCATGCTTCGATCTTGTGGAGAGTAAAACTTCTTTAAAACTTAAGGACTCGGAACTTTTAGGAACTTTTAACACTAGGGAACTATAGAACTTTTTTAGACTCGGGACACTTAAAACTCAAAAGTTTCTTCTACCGACATAAACTATGTGAGCTACATGGAGTCCAATGTGTTGCCCACGTTGGGGAGAGTTATTCTATACTTGCCATCAGAGTAGAACCTCATCTTTAGTGATCACTATCTCGGCCTTGGGCCCATAAATCTCGAACCTACTGTGGCACGTAGTTGTAAGATATGAGACCTTGGAATCATACCCAACTTGGTGCTAAATACTACTCCCATACTAATCTTAGAACTCCTAGGAAATCCATCTCCAAATAACTCAAGGGTCTATAATGAAGACCAAAACATATTTCTCTTTGATTTAAATAATACTCAATGTGGATTTCAACTCTATTATGACCGAAAGGCCAAATCATTCTCAATAATATTAAAGTACTCAATTCATGGGTGCTTATAGAACAAAAGTTCATAAAATTGCAAACCTCAAGTAGGGCTTAATGACCCATAGTAAAATCTCAAGTTAAGACTCATCAAAGTGCATACTAGATGTCATAAAGATTCATAAATCATATAGAAAATCTGGAATTTTCAACATTTTGCCTTAAAATCTCAACATACTCATATACTTTAATTTCTAGAACATTGGAACTATTAAAATCTCAAGGAATAACAACATAGGTTATAAACCCATACTTCAATTTCATAAGAAGAAAATCATATATTCTTGTAAGTAAAACAACTTTTGGGCACAAGGACTAAAGAAGTGTCCTTGTTCAAACACCACATACCTTAGATAATGACTTATAGGTCAACAACTCGCTTGGGGCTCTTTTTGGAACTCTTGAGTGAGGGTTCTTAAAGCCTTTGCCTTGGGAACCTTGATTCTTAACTCAATTCGTAGAAACTATGGTTGAATCTTAAGGTTCTTGGAGAAAGATTTGGATTTACTCTTGAGGGTTAATCTTGAGAGAAAACCCTAATTTTGAATGTTATAGAAGAATATAATATTTATGTATTGAATCTGATATATCTAGATATGGATAGGGTGGAAAAAGATCAAAATGCCCTTTCAAAAATGACTTATAATTATTGATCGGGATGTGCGACGGTGGGGTGCGATGGTCCCTCGACGGCCCGATTATCGTCGGTCCTGTCCGTCGCACTTGGTCTAGAACTTGGTTCACTGCCTCACTAGCGATGATGGGTGTGATGGTTCATCAAACCTTACCATCGCACGCAACTAGAATGGGGCCTCACTGTCTCCTCTACGATGGCTTGAGCAATGGTCCATAGAAACATCGATGGTCCGTCGGCCCTCTCGGTCGCACCTGGGCGATTTTACTGCTTTCTGTACAATGGCCATATCTTTCTCTTTCGATGTCGAATTTCAATGAAATGGATATCGTTTGAAAGATAATTCAATTTCCCACACGATAAAAAGTCATTTTTAGGAAAATTCTGTAAGGTTTAAACACTAATTACTTTGGAAGTCACTCCTAAATCTTTTAGGGCAGGACTTATACTTCACTTGACATGCTCTAAAGGCTCAGACTATAAGGGAACTTTATGGGGTCTTACAATATCTCCCCCTTGGAAACATTCGTCCTTGAATATCGTTAGTTAGACTAAGAACACTTAGAAAACTGAGTACACATAGCTAAAGCAATTTGCTAAGCGGGTTACATATCTTTCTAAACTCTTGAATACTTCGATAATTGCAAGAACTCATGTAAGAATAGATACATATCTGAACTTTAGATTAGAATGGCTAAATTAAGGAAGAATAATACCTTCGGCTTGATCTGAACTCACGGAGAAGAGGTGCGGGTACTTGGCTCGCATGCCTGCTTCTACCTCCCAAGTAGTGCCCTCAACTGACTGGTTCCGCCACAAATCATTGACCAAGGGAACCTCTTTGTTCCTCACTATACAGATCTAGAAATCTAGGATGTCAATGGAAATCTCATCAAATGAAAGACTGTTCTGAATATCAGCAATCTCTGAAGGATCCACTACAATGGAATCACCAATATGCTTCTTAAGCATGGAGACATGAAAAATAGGATGAATAGCTGACAACTCTATGGGCAACTCAACTTCATAGGCTATTTTCCCAACACAGCTCAAAACTCTATAAGGGACAACATAACGGGGACTAAGCTTCCCCTTTTTTCCAAACCTTTTCACCCTTTTCATGGGTGAAATCTTTAAGTACACCAAATCACCCACCTCAAACTCAAGATCTCTTCTCCTCATATCGGCATATGACTTTTGACGACTCTGTGTTGTCTTTAACCTTTCTATAATCAACTTCACCTTTTCCACAGCCTCAAATACTGCATCAAGCCCAACCAAAGAAGCTTCACCCAATTCAAACCAACCTATGGGTGATCTATATCTCCTTCCATACAAGGCCTCAAATGGTGCTATCTTGATGCTAGCATGATAACTATTGTTATAGGCAAACTCAATCAATGGCAAATGCTCATCCCAACTACCTTTGAAATCAAGGGCACACGCCCTCAACATATCTTTTAAAGTTTGGATGGTCCTCTCAGCCTGACATCTGTCTGCGGATGAAAAATAGAACTCGAATGAACTTAGGTACCAAGACCCTTCTAGAAATCTTTCCAAAACTGTAAAGTAAACTGAGTACCCCTATCTGAGATGATAGACAAGGGAATTCCATGCAACTTGACTAACTTCCGGATATACAATCTAGCATAATCCTCAGTTGTACAAGATGTATACACTGGCAAAAAATGTGTGGACTTAGTCAACCTATCCACAACTACCCAAATAGAATCATGATAACGACGCAAAAACGGTAAACCAGTCACAAAATTTATATTTCCCTCTTCCCACTTCAGAGTGGGTATACCAAACTCTTGCATCACACTACCAGGTCTTTGGTGCTCTACCTTAACCTGTTGGAACGTTGCACACTTCACTACAAACTCAGCTATCTCCTTCTTCATACCACTCCACCAATAGATTTCCCTCAAGTCGCGGTACATCTTGCTAGTGTCGGGATAAATAGAATATCGCACGCTATTCACTTCAACCATAATTCTCTTCCTAAGATCACTAACACACGAAACACACAACCTAACCTACAATCTCAACACACCATCTCCCCCTTGGGAGAAAACCTCTACCTTTTGGTTCTTAACTGACTTCTTCTGTCTGACCAAACTAGGATCTGTGTCTTGCTTCTCCTTCACTTCCAAAACTAAAGAGGATTCAGAACTACTCTGCACCAAGATATTCCCCTCAGCTAAATCAAGCAACCTAACACCCAGTCTAGCTAAATTATTCACATCACGAGCTAACTTTTTCTCACATTTCTCTACATGAGCCACACTGCCCATAGACATCCTACTAAGGGCATCTGCCACTAGATTGGCCTTGCCTGAATGATATAACATAATCATACATAATCTTTTAGCAACTCTAAACACCTTCTCTATCTAAGATTCAACTCCCTCTAAGTAAACACATACTGCAGGCTCTTATGATCAGTAAACACATCAACATGAACACCATACAGATAGTGTCTCCATATTTTCAAAGCAAAGACCACAGTAGCTAATTCAAGATCATGGGTTGGGTAATTCTTTTCATGCGGCTTTAACTGTCTAGAGGCATAGGCTATAACCTTACCTCTCTATATCAACACATAACCCAAACCAACTCTGGATGCATCATAATACACCATAAAACCATTTGTACCATCAGGCAAAGTCAACACAGGGGCTGAGGTGAGTCGAGTCTTCAACTCCTAAAAACTATTCTCATAGAAATCTGACCAAAGAAACTTAACTTTCTTTTGGGTCAACCGGGTCATGGGGCAATAGAAGAGAAACCTTCAACAAAACGGTGGTAATAGCCAGCTAGACCAAAAAAACTTCTAATGTCAGACAGAGAGATATGTCTAGGCCAATTTCTTACAACTTTTGTCTTCTGGGGATCAACTCTAATGCCTTCGGCTGAAATAATATGACCTAGAAAGGCTACTGATCTTAGCCGAAAATTCACACTTGTTGAATTTGGCAAACAACTAATGATTTCTAAGAGTTTGTAGGATGATTCTAAGATGTTTTGCATTGTTATTCTCAGTACGGGAGTACACAAGTATATCATCTATGAAAACAATGAAAAATATATCAAGATATTTCTTGAACACTCAATTTAAGAGGTCCATAAAGGTTGTTGAAGCATTGGTTAGCCCGAAAGAATAACTAAAAACTTAAAGTGACCATAACGGGTTCAGAAGGCTGTCTTCGAGATATCACACTCCCTTACTTTAAGTTGATGATAGCCGGATCTAAGGTCTATCTTGGAGAAATAACTTGCACCTTATAACTGATCAAACAGGTCATTAATTCTCGGAAAAGGGTACTTATTCTTAATTGTGACCTTGTTAAGCTAACGATAGTCAATGCACATACGCAAAGAACTATCTTTCTTTTGCACGAACAAAATAGGTGCACCCTAAGGAGAGACACTGGGACTTATGAAACCTTTATCTAAAAGATTTTTGAGTTGCTCTTTCAACTCCTTAAGCTCTACAGGTGCCATATGATAAGGAGGAATAGAAATAGGCTAAGTGTTGGGAAGAAAGTAAATCCTAAATTTTATCTCTCTATCGGGAGGTACCCCTGGGAGATCTTCTGGAAAAACATCAGAAAACTCATTAACAATGTTGACTTACTGAATAGTTGGAGCCTTAGACTTAGTATCTTTAACTCTAACTAGGTGATATATGCAATCTTCTAATATTAGCTTTTTGGCTTTGAGATAGGAGATAAAATGACTCTTGGGAGATACTGTACTCCTGGACCACTCAAAAACTAGTTCATCAAGAAACTGAAACTTAACCACACGGGTATGATAGTCTATAGATACAAAATAAGAGTGAAGCCAATCCATACCCAGAATAAGATCAAAATACACCATGTCCAACTCTATCAAATCAGCAAGCATGACTCTATGAAGAACAGTAACAGGACAATTTCTATTTACTTGCTTAGCAACAACTGACTCCCCTACTGTAGTAGAAACTAGGAAAGGCTCAGGAATATTTTTGAGACTCATTTCAAAATCCATAGCAACAAATGGGGTCACATAAGAAAAACTTGACCCGGGATCCAACAACACATAAACATTAAAGTGGAATATACGGAGCATACCAGTGACAACATCGGGAGAGTCCTCCTGCTCCTCATGAGATGGTAGAGCATAGAATCTGTTCTGACACTGACCGCCAGTAGTGCTAGATGAAGCACCCTGAGCAGGGGCGGGACGGGCTATAGAAGCTGGTGCACTAGTAGCCTGTGTCTAAGGTCGTGTATCTTTGTTCCCCTACCTAGCATGTGGGCGCTCTCTAAGTCTATTGCCCAGCTTACCACAACAAAAGAAACCCCTCGGTTCTACTAAGCACTCACCGAGATGGTCCTTACCACACTTGGTACATGGAGGAAAGTGAGGTCTATTACTTACACTGTTTTGGGATTGGGACATAGAAGACATGTTTCCTTATTTCTACCTACCTCTAGGCGTGGGAGCAGTAGCTGATGAAGGCGTTGGCATAGACGAACGGCTCTGGAACCATGGGCGGTTCCCTCCATGGGACCTAGCCTGACTATACACATGCTACTCGGATCTAGCCCTCTTGTTTTCCCTCACTCTATCTCTCTCTCTTATATTGTCTACCTCTATTTTTTGTGCATGTATCATCAATCTAGATAGGTCCATATCCCTATTTAGCATCGCAGTCCTGCATTCTTTCAACACCAACCCAAATACCCCAATCACAAACTTACTCATACTAGTTCGGGTGTCACCAATCAGATCAGGAGCATACTTGGCCAGCTGATTGAACTTGAGGAAGTATTCCTTATAGTCATGGAACCTTGTCTTAAGTTCATAAGCTCCTCAATCTTTGATTCCCTCATCTCAAGCAGAAAGAACTTGTCCAAGAATGTATCCTAGAATACCTACCAAGTAACAGGGGAAGCATCTTCCCCTCTATTCTTTCTCCATGAAACAACCCAGTCATAAGCAATGTCTTTTAGATGACAAGATGTTAGCTCTACACTATCTTTCTTAGAAATATGCATGACTTGGGTGATCTTCCTCACCTCCTCAAGATATAACTGCAGGTCCTCACCAGTCTTAGACCCATCGAACTCTGGCGGATTCATCCGTATAAAATCATGAATCCTAGCAGTAACTAAGTCATCTCCCTGTTGATGCAAAATTACGGCCTAGTTATTGGCCTGGACATTTGCGGTGACTGCTTGGGCTAACGCCTGAAAGGCCGCCCGAAACTCGGCATGAGACATAATCTCATTCAAGGGATCAACAGGCTGAGGTCGCTCATTATTGTTTTTATGGGCGTTCGCTCTTCGGGGAGACAACAGTAGGCACGACAGAATCTAAAAGAAAGAGACAACTTTTTCCTAAAATGTCTTGTAGCCTCTTGCTCATAGATGTGGTGCACTACACACCAATGATCAAGACTCTACTAAACGCAGCTTGTCAGAATCCCTAGAACTCCTTAAACCTTAGGCTCTGATACCAAGTTTGTAACGCTCCAAAATCTCATCCCGAGACGTCACACAATGCTTAAGGCTACAAGTAGCCCTAAGCTAACCCTTTGAGCCTGTTACTACTTCTAATACTTGCTTTAGGATAAATAATCTAAACAATGATGCCTTACTGTGTCAACTATAATCCAAAATAACTGGAAATAATGTCTGGATAGAAAAAATACTGATAGTCTAGAACACAACTTCATCTGACAATCTAGTCTGACAAAACCTCTACAACTCAAACTAGAGAGCCATTGGGATAGACCCCCAACTAACTCGCAATGAGCTGAAAGTAAAACTCAAAATACTATGAAAGCAGAAAATCTGTAAATATAGGCCCTCGAACCATGAGGACTCACCAAGGACAAAGATGTAGATGAAATGCTCAGAGATCACTGTCAGAGATCACTGTCACTACTAGGACTGAGCACCTGTACCTATATTATGAGACAATGTAGCACACAGACGTATATGTGGATCAGCACTTTGGGAATGTACTGAGTATATAGGGGTCTATGCATTTTCATAAAATAATATCAATACTTCTTAATAAAATCGTGTATGCAAATAGGAATGACTCACATGGCTTGAATAAGTCTAGAATATAAAACTCATGAATCAAGAATAGTGAAGTATGTAACACAAATCACGTGAGTCATTATACTTAACTTTAAAATCCATACTCTCCTCTTATTCTCAGTAATTGAAGGCTAAAGGAAGCTTTAAATAATACTTTAAAACTCATGCTTTGATCTTGTGGAGAGTAAAACTTCTTTAAAACTTAAGGACTCAGAACTTTTAGGAACTTTTAACACTTGGGAATTCTAGAACACTTTTAGAATCGGGATACTTGGAACTTGGGAGTTTCTTCTAACCGACATAAACCATATGAGCTACATAGATTCCAATGTCTTGCCTATGTTGGGAAAAGCTATTCTATCCTTGTCATCGGAGTAGAACCTCATCGTTAGTGATCAATATCTCGGCCTTGGTACCATAAATCTCAAACCTACGGTGGCACATAGTTCTGGGGTATGAGACTTTGGAATCATACCCAACTCGGTGCTAAATACTACTACTATACTCAGCTCAGAACTCTGAGGAAATCCACCTCAAAATAACTCAAAAGTCAATAATGAAGACCAAAACATATTTCTATTTGCTTTAAATCATACTCAATGTGGATTTCAACTCTATTATGACCGAAAGGCCAAATCTTTCTCAATAATATCAAAGTACTCAATTCATGGGTGCTTATAGCACAAAAGTTCATAAAATTGCAAACCTCAAGTAAGGCTTAATGACCATAATCAAATCTCAAGTTAAGACTCATCAGAGCGCATACTAGATTCATAAAGATTCATAAATCATATAGAAAATCTGGAATTTTCAACATTTTGCCTTAAAATCTCAACATACTCATATACTTTAATTTCTAGAACATTGGAACTATTAAAATCTCAAGGAATAACAACATAGGTTATAAACCCATACTTCAATTTCATAAGAAGAAAATCATATATTCTCGTAAGTAAAACAACTTTTGGGCACAAGGACTAAAGAAGTGTCCTTGTTCAAACCCCACATACCATAGATTATGACTTGTAGGTGAACAACTTGCTTGAGACTTTTTTTGGAACTCTTGAGTGAGGTTCTTGAAGCCTTTGACTTGGAAACCTTGATTCTTAACTCAATTCGTAGAAACTATGGTTGAATCTTAAGGCTCTTGGAGAAAGATTTGGATTTACTCTTGAGGGTTAATCTTGAGAGAAAACCCTAATTTTTGGATGCTATGGAAGAATATAATGTTTATACCTTGAATCTGATATATCTAGATGTGGAAAGGGTGGAAAAGGACCAAAATGCCTTTTTAAAAATGACTTATAAATATTGATTGGGATGCCTAATGGTCCATCGAGGGCCCGACGGTCGTCGGTCCTACCCGTCGCACCTTGGCCAGAACTTAGTTCACTGCCTTGCTTGTGACGATGGGTGCGACGGTCCATTGAGGGCCCAATGGTCCGTTGACCCTTACCGTCGCACTCAACTAGAATGAGGCCTTACTTCCTCCTCTGCGATGGCTTGGGCTATGGTCCATCGGCCTTCTCCATCGCACCTGGGTGATTTTACTGCTTTCTGTAAAATAGTCATATCTTTATCTTCCGATGTCGTATTTTGATGAAATGGGTATCGTTGGAGAGATAATTCAATTTCCTACATGATAAAAAGTCATTTTTAGGAAAATTCCGCAAGGTTTAAATGCTAATCACTTTGGAAGTCACTCCTTAATCTTTTAGGGACAAAATTACACTTCACTGACACGCTCTAAAGGCTCAGACTACGAGGAAACTTTGTGGGGTCTTACAAATAAGTGGATTGATTTTGGTATATTTTGGCCAAATTTTACACTTTAATTGCACACACAAAGTCTCGGGTCCAACGCGAACTCTCATAGGTCCATATCCATGATTATTCTTGTATCAATTCCTAAATGTCTTGCACCCTCTCTCTTATGATGTGGCGCGCTTCATAATCCTAAAAGAGACTCTACTAGATTCGACTTTGTGGACTTCTCAGTTGACAATGAACCTAAAGCTATGATACCAACTTATCTCAACCCAAACTAAGGCCAAGATGTAATGGCCATCCCATGTCCAACCAGGACCGAGGACCACCCCTTTAACACAACCCAACCACCTTTCACAGCCTTAGATGAGCTGAATATTTAACATATAACAAGATTGCATAAATTCTCTCATGAAGACTCTGGGATAGGGTCAAAACCGTGACCGACCCAATCGATTCTACCCATACCAAACCAACCATCCAACCATACCAATCCAAAAATATCACAACATAATATGATAATTAAACCTAAAATGTAATGCAATGGAACAGTAAGAAATCATGTTCGATTATGACAGCCTCGTAACTTATTCCAATGCCAAGGTCGACACCAATACTGATCTCGCCCATACCAACCCCCAGAAGTACTACAAAGCCTCTATCCAAAAGAATACAAATATCCAATTGGGACATGCCCTAAACTATAGCCAAAATCAATATCCAAAATAAAAAGAAAATGTCTAAGAGTTTCTGTATTATGAAATGGAGCCTTTCGGAAAGATGGAAGTTAACCACATAAATCCAAATGTTGTCCCTGAGTCGATCACTATGTAGAAGGAGTCAAACGACCAGTTACTACATAGTGTGGGTATATAGCCACCGGTAGACGGATTACCAAATGACCGCTAGCATGTATCTTAACATAAGGCTAAAGTAATGCCATTTAAACAACCAAGTAAAACCATCCATTATGCTACTACCATACGTATATATATAAGTGCTAGGAAAGGGAATCTATGTTTATCATGAATTTAAAACCTTTACCTAGGTTGTGTAACCTTGTCGTTTAACCACACCCATGGTCCGTATGGGTTAAGCTCCCCCTGATAAAAGAGTCCCAGTGTGTGGATCTGCACGATTATGAAATATCCCATGGAATGACCAGTACATCCCTCCAATAAAAATGTGGCACTCACATATGGCAATCAAACACCCCACATATCGGCAAATATGAGTTTCCAGTTTAAGTTCCCCCAGAACCTCCACCTTTCATGGCTCAGTTATAGGTCTCACTATTAATGCTCAAATTAATACCATATCCAAACAAATCCAATTACCATTTATTAACCAAGGCTATTTATTAGTGGTATCATCATACCAACCATACTTGCAAGATTTATCCATAGCCAAACTATTTAAGCTAAGGGGACTCTCAAGTGCCCTTTTTTATTACCATATTAACCTCTTGAAAGTCTTCCATGTGCTCCACAATCAAAACCAATAAGCCTTTAAACTTTATAAACCATTTAAGCCATTTATAGTTTCATGCATAAGCTGAAAACAATCAAGAGTTTTATTTAAAGAAGTCAATGCAATGAACATATCTTTATAAGCATTTTATCAAACACCTTAGGGCATAATATAACTAAAATCAATTCCAAAGACCATTAAAACATTTCTATGCAATCCAATTGCCCAAAATCATTATTTATGCATATAAAAGCATAATTAAACCATAGAAAACCATAACTAGGCCATTATAAACAAAACCCCCAATTAATAGTTGAAAACCATAAACCATGCAATATTGAAAACATCCATAAAATCAAGGCCTTTTTAGAAATAAGAAGTAGGGAAAAGACACATGCCTTAAACTAAGTAAGATGATGGAAGAAAATCACCAATGTAAGTCCCAAAGCAACCCCCAAGTTGAAACCCATGCTCTCTTGCCCCAAAAGCTCTAAAGAGAATTGTTGAATGTTTAGGAATAGTTTTCTATGTGTTAATGAAAATAATAATATGGTAAATAACCTCCTAAGTGTATTATAAGTTGTGGGTCATAATTATGGTAAGTAGGAAAATGTCCAGAATAACCCTACTTAAGTCCCTTAAAAACCCATCACAGGGATACAACTGACCCTCTTACGAGTAGTACTCATTCTTAAAATTAGTTTCCACCAGTCGTACCTAGGCCTTAACCTTTGGATCAGACATTGTCTAGTTTATGACTCATCAAACTAAGTCATAACCTCAACATACGATTCATACCCATGCTATGAGGATCAATCACTGGCCATCATATGAGTCCCCGATATGACTCGTATCAATCCTTATGACTCGTACTCTAAAGTCGTGAACATTCCAGTGGTCAAAACTATCTCACCAACTAACACTGGCCAGCTTACGATAGGCCCATACTACTCGTACCCCAGCATACAGCTTGTATCCATGAGTCGTATTGGGTCTGGAGAATAATTTTCAAAGAAAATTCCTAAGGGGGAGATGGTGTACTTTTTTGTCAAGGTATATTATGTGTTCTTTGTGTTGATAACTTGAGACAGTGAATACTTGTAGAAATCCATGGTGCACGATGCTCTATCCATCCAGGAGCCACTAAGATATACCATGACTTACGAGAAATCTATTGGTAGGGTGGTATGAAGAGTGATATTGTAGAGTTTGTACCTAAGTGTTCCTAAGTGTTCAAATTATCACCAGGTTAAGGTTAAACACCAAAGGCCTAGTGGCATATTACAGGAGTTCAGTATCCTCACTTGGAAGTGGGAGGTGGTGAACATGGATTTTGTAATAGGGTTACCTCGCATGAGTCATCAACATAATTCGATATGGGTCATTATAGACAAAATGACCAAATTAGCTCATTTTCTGATAGTTCATACTTCTTACTCAACTGAGGATTATGGTAGGCTCTACCTTAGGGAGTTGGTTATTTTGCATGGGATTCCATTATCTATTATATTAGATAGAGGTACTCAATTTGCCTCTCACTTTTGAAAGGCTTTTCAAAAGAGTCTTGGTACCCAAGTTCATCTCAGTACAACTTTTTATCCTCAGATAGATAGTCAGGCCGAGAGGACCATTCAGACCTTAGAATGTGTTTACTTCTGCAACCAGGGATGATTCAAAACCATTCTTAACCTATAAACTACCCTCTACTAAATCAACCAATCGAACACCTAATCTAGCAAGCTGGTGAACCTCACCGACTAACTTCTATTGGAGAAAAGATATCAAGCTCACTCAAGAACAAAATATTAGAAAGAAAAAAAAGCTACCAGGAAAATAGAATGGCAAAGAGTTCTCTGGAATTGCAAGACACTTTTTTTTGTATATCATTCATCAGTGATAAGCCCTTATAACTAGCTTACAACTCAACTAAATATGAAAAAATAAAGGGCACTAACTCAATAGTGCTTTCAACTAACAAGAGAAACTTAAGGACTAAACAACCACTAGCCTAGACTAAGTCAAAATAGTAAAATACTGAAAGAAAGTTGCAGTAACTTTTCTTATTTTTTTAATCACTTATTCAACATTCCCCCTTGATTCAAAATCACTAACACCAAGAAATGATTTGAAGTAGACATGTTTATAATAGGACAGTGCTTTTGTGAATATATCTGCTACTTGTTTATTGGTGTTGCAAAACTTCATTATGATCTCTTCTTTTTCCACCAGCTCACGAATAAAATGGAAGTGAATGTCAATGTTCTTTGTTCTTCCATGAAATGCAAAATTCTTAGTCATTGTAATTGTGGACTTGTTGTTGCAATAAATTTCCGTTGCTTTCTCTTGCTTCATGTTAAGATCAGCCAAAATTCTCCAAACCCAAATGCATTGGCAAGATGAAGAAGTTGCAGTGATATACCCTACCTATGAAGTTAACAATGTTGTCTTTACTTGTTTATTAGAACTCTATGTTATTGCGCCTGATCTAAGATTGAAATTGTCGCCTAATGTGATTTTTCTATCATCTACCGAGCCTCTCCAATCATTATAAGCATAGCCTACCAATCTGAACTTTGAAACATGAGAGTACCAAATACCATGTTCCAGTAATATAGTGTAGAATCCTTTTTGTAGCTCCAAAATAATGCTTCGATGGATTGCTCATAAACCTTGAAACAACACCAACAGAGTATGAAATATCTGGATGGGTATGAGACAAATAAATCAAACCTCTAACCAGACTTGTAAAACTTCTTGCATTGGCTTGCCCAGTACCATCTTTGTGCTGTAATTTTTCATTCATATTCATGGATGCTACTACAAATTTACTATTGACCAGGCCAAATCTTTTAAGTAGGTCTAATGCATATTTCTTTTGAGAAACAAATACATCACCAATTCCTTGTTTCACCTCAATCCCAAGGAAGAAATGCAACAAACCTAAATTTGTTATCTTAAATCTACTCATCATACTAGATTTAAATGCAGTCCTAATAGAGTCAGATGAACCCATATAAATTATATCAACATAGAGGAATACAACAAGAAGATCATTGTTACCTCATTTCACTAAGTACAAGTAGGCTCACTTTCACTCCTTTCAAACCTATTTTGAACAAAATAGGAATTGATTTGCTATACCAAGAGCGTGGCGCTTATTTCAACCCATAAAGTGCCTTCCTCAGCTGGTACACCTTTTTCTCTTGTCCACTGATTTCAAAACCTTAAGGTTGAGAAACATAAACCTCCTCTTTCAGTTCACCATTCAAGAATGCTGACTTAACATCAAGCTGATAAACTGACCAGTTTAGTTGAGCAGCTAAGGAAAAAATTGTTCAAACCATTTCAAATCGAGCAATAAGGGAAAAAGACTCTTCAAAATCAATGCCCTGCTGCTGCGAGTATACCTTCACGACAAGTATTGCCTTGCGTTTCTATACACTCCCATCTGCATGATACTTTGTTTTGAATATCCACTTTAAGCCAAAAACATTCTTCCTTTAGGCAAGTCGGTGAGATGCCAAGTTTTATTTTTTTCTATTTCCATCAAGTCTTTCTTTATTGCATTCTTCCACTCCTCTTTTTTAATTACTTCTTCATAAAATATAAGATCTGAAATAATAAAATCAAATTGATAAGATTGATTAGAATTTGTAGGATACTCTTTTCTAACTTTTGTTGATATTCTTAGTGGAATTAGCTTAGATGAAGGTCCTTCAAGTGTTGCAAATTTCTCTGGTGCAATTGCATCTTCAAGTAAATCTGGGGCAACATCTTGTCCTTCATCTGGAGAAACTTCAAAGGGTATCAAAACATCCTGTTGTACTTGTTTTTCACTCCAATTCCAACTTGACTTTTCATTAAAGACAACATTTTTGCTTATTATCACTTTGCCACTAAGTGGGTTATATAACCTGTATGATTTGGATTCAAGACAATAACCGATGAAAATACATTTTTGTGATTTTTCATCTAGTTTTTGAAGAGTTTTGGAGTTAACCAAAACATAAGCAATACACCCAAAAATTCGTAAATAGCTTACCGAAGGACTTGTACCTTTCCAAGCTTCATATGGCATTTGGTTCATCACAGCCTTTGTAGGAGATAGGTTCAGTAGGTACACTAAGGTTGCAACTGCTTCTACCCAATATTGGTTTGGAAGTCCCTTGCCTTTCAATAAGCTTCTCGACATCTCCATAACGGTACGACTCTTACATTCAACTACACTATTTTACTCCAGTGTGTAGGGTGCAGTAAGTTCCCTGTGAATTCCAGATTAATCACAAAAATGAATAAGTTCATTAGATAAGAACTTACCACCTCTGTCTGTTCAAAGATTTTTTATGCGCAACCTACTGCGATTCTCTACTAAAGCTTTGTATATTCTAAAATTCTCAAAAGCTTTCGATTTGTATTTCAGAAAATACACCCAACTCATGCGATTGAAATCATCTGTGATGAGTAAAAAATATCAACTTCCACCAAAATATTCAGTATTCTTTGGACCACATAAATCTGCATGAATTAATTCAAGGCAAGTAGAAGCTCTCCAAGCCTTTCCAACAGGAAATGACTTTCTACTTTGCTTTCCATAAATGCAACCTTCGTATAAATCAAAAGAATTATTTTTGGTAATCCAATGACCATACCTTTTTGTCTTAGCATCTTTAGTCCCTTGAAATTAAGATGCCCATACCTCAAATTCCCCAATTCAAAGTCATTTTTGCATCATCAATTTGAAACTTTTAGCGGAAACATTATATTTTCAGCCATGAGCACATTAACCATTGTTTGTCCTGATTTTTTATCTTTAATAGCGCATGCTCCATTATCAAACAAAAGAGAATATCCAGAAGCGATTAGTTGCCCAACACTCAGTAAATTATATGCTAAACTAGGAACAAATTAAACATCATGAAGAAGTTTTACTTTACCATGGCGGCATTTGATTGCTACTGTTCCTTTTCCCTCCACTTGAAAGCCATTATTATCACCAAGTTTGACTGTTTATTTTTATGTCTTGTCAAGTTCTTTGAAGATTGACTTTATGTCTGACATATGGTTAGAGCAACCACTATCTACAAACCAAATATCACTTGCAACTTCATTAGTATCACAATAAGCCATGAATAACTTACTTTCTTCATCAGTTGTCTCGGCATAATTTGCTTGTTTCTCCTTGTACCAGTAATCTTCTTGCACATTTCCAAACCTCTTGCAATGATAACATTGCTTGCTTCTTTTATTGCCCCTTTGCTCATTAAAGTTCCTTTGTTCAAAGCCTCTGCCCTGGCCTCGACCTCGGCTATTTTCACAAAATTCACCTCTGCCTCATCTTCTTCCAGTTGCTGCCTTATCATGCCCTCTTGAATTGGGTGCCTCAACCTTAGATTGAAATGTTTTTTCTTCCTGCTTTTCTGCTAGCTAGTTTATCCTTGCCTCGTGGGCTAACAAATAACCCATTAATTCATCGAATGAAAAATTCTTCAAATCTTTGGACTCCTCAATTACAGCCACAACATGATCAAACTTAGGAGTTAAACTCCTCATAATTTTTTCAACAATGGTTTGATCAGTTATTTGGTCTCCATATGACCTCATTTGACTAATAATAGCCATTTCTCTAGACAAGAAATCTTGTGCAGATTCATTTCCTTTCATGATTAAAGCTTTAAACTCACGCCGAGGAGTTTGGAGTTTTACAACTATTACCTTTAAGGAGCCTTGAAATTCAGTTTGCAAAATTATCCATGCTTGCTTTGAAGTGGTGGTTGCTATAATTCGGGAAAACACTGTCTCATGGACTGCCTGTTGAAAGAAGAACAATGCCTTTGCGTCCTTTATTTTTTTCCTTCAGTTGCTGATCTTCATCTAAATCTCCGTACCCTGTCTCAATCAAGTCCCAAATATCTTGTGACTTAAACAAAGTCTTAATCTTGATTCTCCAGAACTGATAACTTTGTATTGTGAAAATGAGGATGGAAGGCTGAGATATGTTCAATGAATTTCCATTGGAAGCCATGGTTTTTTTCTGTTAATAGATCACGTCAATCTAAACCTAGTGCTGATACCATAGGTATTGGAGAAAACATCTTAAGCTCACTCAAGAACAAAATATTAGAAAGAAAAAAGAAAAGCTACCAGGAAAATACAATGGCAGAGAGTTCTCTGGAATTGCAAGACTCTTTTTTTCTGTATATCATTCATCAATGATAAGCCCTTATAAATAGCTTACAACTCAACTAAATATATAAAAATAAAGGGCACTAACTCAATAGTGCTTTAAACTAACAAGAGAAACTTAAGGACTAAACAACCACTAGCCTAGACTAAGTCAAAACAATAAAATACTGAAAGAAAGTTGCAGGAACTTTTCTTCTTTTTTTTAATCACTTATTCAAATTCTTCTTATCCTCTTCAACATAAGTAGCACTACCCATAGATAGCCTGCTACGGGCATCTGCCACTATATTGGCCTTGCCGGATTATATAGCACACTCATATGATTATCTTTCAACAACTCAAGCCATCTTCTTTGATGAAGATTCAGATTTTTCTATGAGAAACATACTGCAAACTCTTATGGTCAGTGAACACATCCACATGAACCCCATAAAGATAATTTCTCCATATCTTCAAAGAAAACACAATAGCTTCTAACTCAAGATCATGGGTAGGATAATTATTTTTACGGGACTTAAGTTGTCTAGAGGCATAAGCTATGACGTTACCTCTCTGCATCAACACATAAACAATACCAACTCTAGAAGCATCACAGTAAACAACAAATCCATTTGAACCATCTGACAAAGTCAATACTGGTGCAAATGTGAGATGAGTCTTCAACTCCTGAAAACCCTTCTCGCAAGAATCGGACCACTGGAATATGAATTCCTTTTGATTCAATTGAGACATAGGGGATGCAATAGAAGAAAACACCTCTACAAACCATCTGTAACACCCAGTGAAGCTCAAAAATCTCCTGAAATATGATGGAGAGATGGATCTAGACCAGTTTCTCACTAGTTTGATCTTCTGAGGGTCAAATTTAATGCCATTACTGGAAATAACATGGAAAATAAAAGCTACTGGTCTTAGCCAAAATTTACACTTTCTAAATTTGGTGAACAACTGATAAGCTCTAAGGGTCTGCAATACAATTCTCAGATTGTTTGCATAATAATTCTCACAATGAGAATAGATAAAGAGTAACATTAATGAAGATAATGATGAACATGTCTAAGTACTTCTTGAGCACCTTATTCATCAAGTCCATGAAAGCTACAGGGACATTCATTAGTCCAAAGGACATATCTAAGAATTTGAAGTGACCATACTGAGTTCTGAAGGTTGTCTTCAGAATGTCACATTCTCTGACTCTAAGCTGATGATAGGCATATCCAAGGTCTATCTTAGAGAAATAAATATTACCCTAAAGTTGGTCAAACAAGTCATCAATTTTAGGGAGTGGATACTTATTATTGATTGTGACTTTATTTAACTAACAGTAATCGATGCACATTCTGAGAGAACCATCTTTCTTATGCACAAAATAAGATTAGAGCGCCTCATGGGCAAATATTAGGTCTGATGAAACCCTTATCTAAGAGATCTTTCAACTGTTCATTCAATTTTTTAAGCTCAGCTAGAGCCATTCGAAAGGTTGGAATAATAATAGTGGAAGAAGATCTATTTCAAAGTCAATTTTCTTTTTGGGAGAAATTTCGGGAAGGTCTTCAGGGAACACATCTAGAAATTCCCTTACTACTAAAAATGACTCGAGACCAAAAGTCTCAGAACTAGAGTCCTTGACTCAAACAAATGGTAAACACACCCTCTTAGATATCATCTTTCTGCTCTAAGATATGAAATAATATGACCCCTAAGCACTGAAGTACTACCCCTCCATTTAATTACTGGTTCATTAGGAAATTGAAATTGAATGACTTTATTTCTACAATCAACTAAGGCATAACATGAGCGGAGAAAATCTATGCCGAGAATAACATAAAAAGCAATCATCTCTAACTCTATGAGGTTAACTGAGGTGACTTTCTAGGATACTGTGATCGGGCAGTTCCTGTATACTTTCCTGGCTATAATAGAGACACCTACTGTAGTAGACACTGAGAAGGGTTCTACTAATGTTTCAGGGCTGATGCCAAATTTGACGGCTATATAAGGAGTCACAAAAAAAGTAAAGTTTTGGGGTCTTATAAAGCATAAATATGAAGATGAAATACCTGTAACGTACCCAAAACTATGTCAGGAGAACATTCCTGATCTTGTCAGGACTGGAGTGAATACAATCTATTCTGGCACTGACCACTGGGGGTACTAGAAGTGGCGCCCTGCTGAGTTGAGTGACTTGCTAGAGCTGATGACAGATTTGACTAGCCCTATTGGCGCAAATCCTTTCCCCTCTGAGCAACTACTGGACACTCTCTAACTCTGTGGCCTGGATTGCCACACCCAAAACACACATCACTTCCAGCCTTATATAAACCCTAATGATTCCTGCCATATTTTTTGCAAAGCAAATTAGTACGACCATTGTTCATACTACCCCATGACTTAGAGTCTGGTGATCTATCCCGACTATCATTCCTAAACTTTGGAATTGGTGCCCTAGCTTAAGATGGAGCTGAAGCTGTGAATTTCTAATGGAATTGAGAATGGTTAGCACCATCTGACCTCGGCTGAGAAGAGTTAAAACTACCTGTCCTGTCCCTCTTATTCTCTTTTTATTTCTCATTAAGCTTCTCTTCCTCAATCTGCTAAGCACGAACCATAAGTCTAGATAAATCCATCTCTTTAATCAACATTGTAGTCCTACACTCTTTGACCATATTATCAGATACTCAAGATACAAACTTACTCATTCTAGACCTATTATCAGCCACCATCAAAGAAGCACACCTCGCTAACTGAGTGAACTTAATTGAGTACTCCTTCGCACTCATATTACCTTGCTTCAAATTGATGAACTTCTGTACTTTAGCTTCCCTCAACTCTAACGGGAAGAACCTGTATAGAAAATCCATGGTAAACTTCTCCCGCTCTATAGGCCCTACCTCAGTACCCTTATGGTCCTTTCACTACTGATACCAGTGTGAGCTATATCCTGCAACTGATATCTATCTAACTCTACACTATCACTCTACATGACCGCCATAGCATCTGTCACTTTCTAAACCATACTAAGAAATTCCTGCAGATCCTCCTTTGTCTTGGATCCTGAAAACAAAGGGTGATTTATCCGTGTGGATTGGGTGAGGCAGCAGCTTACTAATTATTCTGAGCAGATACTGAATGAGATAAGGTAGTAAAAGCAACTCTGAACTTGGTTTGAGAGACATGTTTATTCAGGGGATCTTCCTGAATAGGCAGTGGTGCGAGCAGATTCCCGTTTCTTCTTTTGTTATTTCTTTTAGGAGGCATTATCTGTAAATGGAATGAAGGATCAGTTATAAAAAGAGTTTAAGTAGAGCTCATGATCTTTCGCACGAAATGAATACTAAAAGATGGGAAACTTTTTTAAAACGTCTTGCAGCCTCCTATCCATAAGTAGGGTGCACTTCACCCCATGTACAAGACTCTACTCAACGCGGCTTTCAGACTCCCTAGGATACTTTAAAACTCTGGGCTCTGATACCAAGTTTTATCATGACCCAGGGCTACTCCCTAGTCACAAAAATGGTGCTTATAGTCACAAGTGACCGCAAGCTAACCCATAAGAAGGTACCTGCTATGAGCAGTGAATAATTATGAACATAACACTTGTGCGGAAGATAAAATGAGAAAGAAATATAAATCTAAATACTGAAATACCGAATTAATCGTAAGTCTAAAACACCTGATAAAAATTAAAAGTGACTAACTGACTGTCTAAATATCTGAAAGCCTCTAAATTGACTAAGGAGTTGGTGGGATACACCTCTAACTAACTTCATCTGATTGGATAAAATGAAATACTAAACTAACTGAAAAAACATAGCATGTCCTCGATGGATGAGGACTCACCACTACCACTACTTGATTACGCTGAGTTGTCTAACTGCGATTGAGAAATTGTGCATCCAAACCTATGATATAAGATATCATAGATCAAAGAAGAGTATGCGGTCCGTACTTTGAATATACTGATATATGAAATGAGGTTAGGCTGATATACATGGGGTACTGTGTATATGAAATATGGACTAACTGAATAGCATGCGATAACTGAATATGAATGCATGAAAATTGTAATATCTGAGAATGCAAGACCAAGCATAAACATATATCTAAAATAATCTATAAACTGAAAGACTAAAATCTAATAACAGAATAACTGAGAATATGTATGCTTTGGTAGGTAAACTTGGACTGAAACTATATTAAATATTGTACTGAGACTGTAGGAGGTATCATCTAACCGACATGGCCCAATCTGAGGTAATTGAGGTCCAACCTGTAACCCCAGTTAGAAAAGTGTCAGTACCATGCCATAGGTACTAACACTGGCTATATGGATCCACTAATCTAATGTCCCAAAGGACTAGAGAGTCAGTCCTAAACTGGCGAGTAAGCCCTAAGAGAGTGTTAGTCCTAAACTGGCGGGTGACATCTCATAATCCTATATTGGCTACATAGTTCTGGAACTTAAGGACTGCTACTAAGGACGCAGTCCTAACTGGCCGGTGAGCCCTCATCCCTAGGTTCGCTCAGTGCTAAATCCTACTCCTAACTGAAGTAACACTGGTACTAGAATGAAGTAAACTAAATTGAATGTTATAATATAACTGATAGTGCTCATCATGAATATGAATATCTAAGTATACTGATAAAACTCATGGATTAACTGTCTGTATACTTAAAAAGCTGAATTTATATAAATCACATAGGTATCGGGTATTCATAACCCACTAGCACTGAATGAAATTAAGAATAATGCCATATGAAAGCTTTAAAACCATAGAAGGGGATCATTGTTCAAAACCCAACACTTTGGCATTTCATCAAACATATGAGAGTCATGAACTTAAGCATGGGAATGGGTAAACCATGTGAGAATAATATGACTACAAGACTAAAATCATAACTTAGGGATTTAACGTGAAGATTACAATATTTAAAACATGTGATGGCTCATCCCACTTGAAAAACACTTATAAACATAACTTGTAATTGAATTAACAAGAGATTCATAGAGATATTTCAACTTAAACATGAAAAATTCATAATTTAAAACCAAAAAGAGATTCTTGGACTCCATGAGTGAAAGGAACCCATGGATAAAAACACACATACCTTACTAGATAAATTCGTGAAGATTCTTGAGAATTTTTTTAGATTTGAAGCTTGAATTCCTTGATTCCTTGAGGAAGGGTTAGGGTTTGTTCTTGAGATAGAAGATAGTTTTCATGATAGATTTTATGAGTAATAGGGCAAATAATTCTCCTTAGGGAACTAAATTTCATTCTATGGATGCGTTTAGGTAAGGGTAAATGACCCAAATGCCCTTAAATAACAAGGAATCAAAAGCTGGACGAGCAAATAAGGGGGCGGTATGGGCTCTAGAGCGGTACACTAGAGGGGGCGCAGTATGGGCTCTGGAGCAGTTCACGAGAGGGTGTGGTGCGGGCTCTGGAGCGGTGCACTAAAGGATGCGACACGGGCTTATCATGGTGCTACTACTATTTTGGATTCCTAAACACACCCCTACGCTCGTCTGAAAATTATGAAACTCACCCAAGATGTACTTTTAATATCCCCGATCATGAATTAACTCAAAAATCGACATTCTGAGGTCAAAAAGGTCAAAAATAAGATAATTGAAGTTTAGGGACCTTGGAAATAATTAATTCCCAACACTTAAGCTAATTTCTAAGCCTTGGACCCCTTATGCATGCAGTTGAAAGTTGAAATAAACTAAGACTTTTATGGGATATTACATCGACACTGTCTAATATACGAGTTGGACTATACCACTCATACCCTATCGCATGACTCATGGTGAGCCACTCGTACTCAGATCCAAGTTAATTTACTAAGCTTCAGATTAAGTGAAGGAATACCAACCCTTCGACCCGTTCCCACTATATGACTCATACCGATCCAAGTCGTACCCATTCTAAAAGCTCAACCACCCAACACCACCTAATACTGGACAACATACGACTGGGTTACCTAACCCGTCCCCTCACCATACGACTAGTTTGATGAGTCGTATGATGTCTAGAAAGTTTAAAACCCAGGAAATTTCTAAGGACCAAAACACAGGGTGTTTCATAAATCATGGTATAAGTATGATAAAATGCAAGATAACATACCATCATAACTATAAAATTGGATGCCATGCATCAATTGGTGAGGAAAGTAAATAACTTATCACAAACTCCCATACGTCTGGAGAGTACACTCAAAGATAGAATAAATCAACCATTCATTTCATATAAATAACCAACTTGTTATTTGACCATCATTCTATAATTTACCAATTAGAAAGCAACCTTATCATTATTTATACACTGGTCCATTAATGAACTATCCATGTCTTATACTAATTCAATTACCAGCTAGTCATCATATATCCACTAGTCATTATTTATTAACTAATCATCATTTGTCAACTAGTCATTTTCCTAGTAAAGTTTGTTTATGACATGCCACAATATAACTATTTCCTTATTTTCCAACTAAGCCAAATTGCTAACTTCAATTTCACACCACGATATCGTTAACAATAAAAAATTTATCATCATAGCATAATATGCATATCCAAACTCGAATGAAAATATGGTCAATAGCCAGACCTGAATCGATAAATAATCAATAGTTGAACTTAATCTGGTAAATATAATTAATATCCAGACTTGAACCGGTAAATATAATCAATAGCCGAACTTGAACTGGTAAATATAATCAATAGTATAATACTCATCCTCAAGACTCGAACCGGGTATATAATCAATAGCATAATCATCTTCCAAACTCGAACTGGGTATATGTTTATATAACCAACATCATGAATAGTATCATCATTAGCATAAATAATAGCATAATCAATAGTCGTCAACCCTCACATTAACCAACATAACCACCAAGTATCAAGATTTCTCAATATTGTCTCAATACATATTTCCAAGAATCTAATAAGCGTAAAAGGTTCACCAAAAGCTAACATTCATCATAGCCTAAAGTGGGTTAAGAGTTTATTTTTAATCCTCGAGTTCCATTTTAGGCAAATTCTACCCAAACTAGGCTTATGGTATCTAAATTCACTTTTAGATGTTAAATAATCCATAATTAGTCCTACGGTAGAGATCCTTTCCAACCACATTAACTAAGTCCAATGAAATCTAAGTTAACCTTTATTAGGTTAAGCAACTAAAGCCAATCTTACTCTAAGTATGAGTGAATAAAACATTTTTACCTAATTTAATTAATATAAGGCACTCTTATGCTAAACATGAGGGATGAAGTTCAATTACCTAAGGCATAAGGAAACAAATTAAGTGTTTCAATTATACGGTTTTAAGATAGCCTAAATAGTTCAACTAACCCAAGTCTCACATTTCATCAATCCAACACCTAAAATCCATCCTAGATCTAACACAATATCATAAGAATACTATGAAATAGCTCAATCTAAATAGGGATAAACCTAGCCTACCTCAATGCCAAAGAAAGCTCAATGAACTGCTAAACTACCACCTTTCCCTTTCGAGAAGCCTCCTCAAGATGCTAAGCTATAAAAATGTATTCTACTCATCAATGCGATAATAATGATATCCATATTGCACCATTGTGCTTTGAATTCAAAAAATCACATAAAAATCTCATGCGGGTCCTACTTATGGAAATTGCATTTCCGAAATCAACCCAACATCCTTACATGCTCAAGGAATCATTACCCTTTTAAAATGAATAAAAACAAAGCTATGAAAAATACACTTTCTAAACAAGGGTTTGATTTCAGCTTAGTTGGCATATTAAAATCAAATTATGATTTTGTGGGCACGTGGGATTTTAATGATGAAATTGACATATGTGGTGGATTTGGGGATGAGGTGGTGGGTATATGGGTCAGGTTCTGAGTAATAGTTGATGATATGGTAGAAAAAGAGCGTTCACACAGTGATAGTGACTTTCATAAATGAAGGAGCTGGACATGCAAAAGATGGTTTTCAAAGGGGATGACGTAATGCCTTTCATAATAGAGAAGGGTAATTTTGGAATATTAAGAGATATCAGATAGGACTCGAGACAGCTCGCCAGTCAAATATTTCATCTCGTATGGTGGAATCAAATAAGACCATGTTTAAAATCAAGCCCTAAATATTTTGAGGTTTTGAGCAAGAAATCAAGAAATTTCACCAAGAAAATGATGAATTCTTACCTCAAATCAAAAGATAATCCCTAAAATAGATGTTAATCAAGCTCCCAAGTCATCCACAAGCCACAATTTAAAGCTATCACACTATTTAGGGTCTTGGGTTTCAAGAGAATGATGAAGAATGGAAAAAATTTATGAAAATGGGGTCTTTTTATACCCGGTCCAAGTACTCAAGTTTTGTTATCGTGGATCTTGACCTGCGATTGTAGTATCTCCCTTCTACTGTGTGAGTCGCGTCGCGACCATTAGTGTGTAATTGCAACATCTAGACCTACACAAACGAGTCGCAATCACGGCCAATAATGTTACTTTTGCAGTGCACCAGAAACCTGGTGCACCAAATTTTTTAAGTCGAAAATAGGCTCGATCGGGTGCTCAAGGTTTAGTCAGAATCTCGTATACGCAAATAAACTATGTAACCATACAAAATTCAATGTTCTAGAGGTAGTGGCGCAATCAGATTTTCTATCCGAGGTTGTTTCGACCAAATATGGGTTCCATACCCATATTTCATTTTCTTAACTTTCTAAATAATAAGTCGAAATAAACTCGAGTGTTTCAGGACCCGAACCTAAGGTCCATCTAGCCTAAAATCAATATTTCAAAGCTATTGGCACAGTCAAAATTTGTATAAGAGATTGTTTTACTGAATTTTTTGCTCGGTGGCCATTTGGAACTAGCGAAGACTTCAAAATAAAGAATTGACTCTAAAAACTAAACGAATCGCCCGGTAACTGAACTGTTAGCTCCAACAAGTCATAAATGACTTGAGAAACTATAGAGAAGCTCTAACGACAAAAATAATTAAAAATATGGAAAAATACCTAAAGGGTCATTACAATATCCACTACTAAAGGAACTTTCGTCTGCGAAAGTTTAGGATTAGGATATACCTGAAGTCTCAAATAAGTGAGGATACTGGGCCTGAATTTTTCTCTCAGTTTATCAAGTGGCCTCCTCCACTGGGAGGTGCTTCCAATAAACCTTAACTATATAAATCTCTGTAGTGCACAAACGCCTGACATCACTAGACACTTGCTCTTGTACCATAATACCGATGTAACCTTGACTCTGATACCAAATTGTCATGACTCAATTTATGAGTCATGATGGCACTTGCTCTATCCCGCCAGTAGGTAATCTAAACCATAACCCAGGGCTTTAGTCAATGGGTTAACTTGGTGCAAAATTTTCTAAATAGAATAAGAACAATCAATACTACATACCATCCCATGACCTAGTAGAGCCAGTACACAAGCATGTAATAATAGAAATACAACTCAAGTATCTAGAGTAGCCAATACATTTGTCTCAAATACAAAAGACTGAATATAAAAAAATAGAAGGAAATAGGCAACTCAGACTCCAAGAGCTCACCCTATCTCTGGATATCAACACTGCATAAACATGAATTAACGATGGCAACTAGTACTCAAATCTACATAAAAAGGTACAAAAGTATAGTAGAGTATGAAAATAATGGGTACTCAGAAGGCATCATCGACCAACTAAGCTAAATCATGGTATACGTATGATAAAATATAAAATAACATAACTAAGTCAAGGTATAGACAAGGATGAATTGGCTTCAATATTGTTTTACATAGATAAGTAAATAAATCAGAATAATAACATAATATAAAGCATTAATACATATAGTCATAACTAAAAAATTGGCTCCCATATGTCAATTGGTGCGGAGAGTAAATAACTCATCACAGACTTCCATATGCTTGGAGAGTATAGTTAAAGATAGAATATAGAAACCATTCATCACTAATAAATAACCAACTCATTATTTGACCATCATTCCACAATATACCAATCATATAGCAACTTTATCATCATTTATACACTAGTTCGTTAATCAACTATCCATCTCTTATCACTAATTCAATTACCAGCTAGACATCATATATCCGCTAGTCATCATTTATTAACTAACCATCATTTGTCAACTAGTCCTTTTACTACTAAGTTCATTTATGTCATGCCACATTATTATTATTTCCTCATTTTCCAACTTAGCCAAATTGCTACCTTCACTCTCACACCCCGATATCGTTAATCATAAGAAGTGTATCATCATAGCATAATGTACATATCCAGACTTGAACTGGTATATATGGTTAAAAATAAGACTTGAACCGATACCTAATAAATAGCCAGACTCAAAACGGAAAATATAATTAATAGTTGGACTTAAACCGGTAAATATAATCAATTGTATCATAATTATCCTTCGGACTCAAACCTGGTATATAATCAATGGCATAATCATCTTCCGAACTTGAATTAGGCATATGTATATATAATCAATATAATGAATAGAATCATTAGTAATATAAATAATACCATAATCAATAGGCGTCAACTCGCACATTAACCAACATAACCATCAAGTATCAAGATTTCTCAATATTATCTTAATATATATTTATAAGAATCTAATGTGTAAAGGCTCATCAAAAGCTAACATGTGTCATAGCCTAAAGTGGATTAAGAGTTCATTTCTAATCCTTGAGTTCTATTTAGGCAAATTCTATCTAAACTAGGCTTACGGTATCTACATCTACTTTTAGATGTTAAACAAGCAATAGTTAGTCCTGCGGTAGAGATCATTTCCAACCACATTAACTAAGTCTAATGAAAGTTAAGGCAACCTTCATTAGGGTAAGCAACTAAGTCCAATCTTACCCTAAGAATGAGTAACTAAAGCATTTTACCTAATTTAAGTAATCTAAGGCACTCTCATGCTAAACATGAGGAATGGACTTCAATTCACTTAAGGCATAAGGAAACAAGCTAAGTGTTTCAACTATACGGTTTCAAAATAGCCTAAACGGTACAACTAACTCGAGTCTTATATTCCATCAATCCAACACATAAAACCTATTCCAAATCTAACACAATATCATAATAATACTATGAAATATATCAATCTAATAAGGAATAAACCTAGTCTACCTCGATGTCGAAAAAAGCTCAACGAACTACTAAACCACCATCTTCCCCAACTGAGAGGCCTCTTTAAGATTCCAAGCTATAAAAAATATATTATACTCATCAACATGAGAATAAAGATACCCATATTTCACCACTATGATTCAGGTCCAAAAAATTATACAAAACTCTGTGTGGGTCCCACTTGCGAAAATTATATTTCCAAAACTAACCCAACATCCTTACATACTCAAGGAATTTTACCCTAAAAATGGGTGAAAACCAAGCTAAATTGGGTCTAAAATAAAGACCTAAAGGTTTTTCAATTTTGAATAAGAAATCAAGAAATTTCACTAAGAAAAGGGTGAATTCTTACCTTAAATCGAAAGATAATTGAGAAAATAGATGTTAATCAAGCTTTTAAGTCACACATAAGTCTCAATTTTAAGCTATCACACTATTTAGGATTTTGGGTCTCAAGAGAATGATGAAGTAGGGCCAAATTTTATGGAAATAAGGTCCTTTAATACCTAATCCAGGTACTCGGGTTCCGCTCTAGCAGACCCAAACCTGCGATCGCAGCATCTTTCTTATGTTGTGTGAGTCATGATCACAACCATCAGTGCATGATCGCGGCATCTAGTCCTACACAAATGATTCATAATCGCTACTAATAATGTCCCTATCGCGGTGCACCAGAAACCTGGTGCATCAGATTTTCCAAGTCCAAAATGGGCTTGATCGGGTGCTCGAGAGTTGTTTGAAATCCCGTATATGCAGAAAAACTATGTAACCATATAAAAATTTAACATTTTGGACACAATGGCACAATTGTAATTTCCATCCGAGGTTATTTCGACAAATCTAGGTCCCACAACTATATTTCATTTTCTTAACTTTCTGACCAATAGGTCAAAATGAGCTCGGGTACCTCGAGAGCTAAACCAAAAGTCCACCTAGCCTAAAATCGACCTTTTGGAGCTTTTGGAATAGTCAAAATTTTTATACGAGATTTTTTTACAAAATTGTTTGTTCCATTTGAAACCAGCAAAGACTTCAAAATAGAGAATTAGCTCTAAAAATAAAACGAACTACTCGATAACTAAACTGTTAGCTCCAACAAGTCATAAATGACTTGGAAAAGCTATAGAGAAGCTCTAACAGTGAAAATAAGTGGAAACATAAAAAATAACTTGAAGGGTCATTATAAAGACACGTCGGCATTGGTTTCCTTAATCTTCAGCAAAATTGCTATAACATGAAAATAAAATTTTAAATGCTATAGGATGGGAATTTCTTGGCTCGAAAGGATAATTTTGTCCTTTCCCCTAAAGAAAATAAAAGTAAGAAGAATACGGGCCCATAATTTAAGGCTCTATCTAAGGTATGAATGTACGTTGTCTCTTACGGGGTATTACATAATGTGTAGAATGGATATTTAGGGAGTTAGAAGGAGAAAAGGCATTTAGATGTAAATATTTAAATGTTTTTTCTATTTAATGTACTTTTGTTTTTTCTTAGTAGTGTATATTTATTTATGGTTTCTTAACAAATATTACTAGTATTTTAGAGAAAGGGACAAAATTGTCACTCGAATAAATTAGTTTCGCTTTGAAGCTATTGTGGATTATTTTGCTGCTTCACTCATTTTAAAAAACCACCACTTGTTATATAATATGGATTTCATGTGACATATGTATGTGTGAAATGCCTTTAATTAGAGATAATATTTAGTAGTCAAATTAAATTTGACCACCAAGAGTTACTTGTTCAATTTGGATTTGAATACTTAAAGTAGTTGAACAAATTGTCAACTTGAAGTTACTTGTTCAATTTAGATTTGAATACCTAAGAAAGTTGACCAAGTTTCCAACTTGATGTCAAGATTGGCAACCTTAGGGAATAAGTTTGGTGGTCTATAAATAACCACCTTTTGTACATTTTTATTAATATATGAAAGTAGTAAAACAAAAGTACTACTAAAATAAAGTTTTCTCCTTTCTTTAAGTTTGATATTGATATTTTAACTTTATTTCATAACATATCGGCACAAGACTCTACCATTTTAAAATTCTAAGGCTAATAAAAGAAAATTGGATCATAAAGTGGAGAAGGCGAGATCGCAAGAACTATGTGATCCTCATGATTTGGATTTTACCTTTCTACTATTTATGATAAGATAAGTATATTACTAACTCATGTTCTTTAATTAAGTTTGAAAAGAATATTGATAATCACAAAATGGTGATATTGCTATAGACTCTATTTTGAGTTTATTATACTTTGGCCTAATATGTTATAGGCTGAGGGTGCGATGATAAATTTAAATCTCATGCCATTAAAATGGTAAGACATCGAGTTAAGAGTCCCGATGCACCATGATGATAAAATGTTAGGTTTAAGTCCCATTGATTTTTAGCCTAAGAAGCCTTTATATGGATAAGAGTTTAGTTTGAATCTCAATGCACCATATTGATGATATAACAATGACTAAGCCAAAATTTTGGTGAAAGTTATGAAATATTTATCATTGAATATGCTTTATTCCCTAAAGTGAATGTAGTAGCAGCGAGTAATATGTTTGAAAGAAGATATGTGATAGAATTCATGAATATGAATATAGGCGTAACAAGAACAAAAAATTTAAATATGCGGCATATGATGTAATTGCATCATCACAATGCAAAAATATAAATCCCAAGATAAGATTGGGGGTAAATGTTAGATTTCCTAATAATACTGGGAGAGTTTATTAATAGTTGAAAATTATGTGTAAAATAAATTATCTAGATCCTCATAAAAAATATATATGTGAACTTGAAGTTCAAGAGATAATTCATTTACAAAATATTGTGACTAATTGTTGGATGTGCTTGCTAACTCTATATGATAATTCAATTGTAAAATGCTCCAATGAAAAACCCATAAAAGGACAGAGTCTATGGCATGCCTAAAGCGTGATAGACCAATTGGTTCCAAAAATAAAACTTCTTGAAGAAGGAAAGGAGCAAATGATCAAGATGGTCATGATAATGAGGCAAGTGCTTTGAAAGAGCACTGACATAACACTTCATAAAACCTTGGCAAAGGTTCAGGTACCTGAATAGTAATGAATATGAATAGATCTTCATAAGTTATCTCTTATTGGAATCGATATCAAACAATCATCGATGATATATTTAATATAATATAGAGCTTAATATTTTAAATAATATCGAGAATCTTGAATACAAAATTTGTCAAAAAATATGGACAAACAAATTAATGGCCAAATAAAATATGTAATTCAAGTAGTTTGTTTCACTTAAAAAGTGAATATTTGAACTCATAATCCAAAGAATAGAGGTATAATGTCAGTGGGGTACAAATGATTAACTATGCAAAAAGTAAAATTCATAAGATATAAAGTATGACTTATGCCTTGGGGAATAAAGGTTTCACAAAGTTTCTGGCGTTATTGTAGGAGAATTGTTCTCCTCTGGTGAATGAAAAGAGGTTTATTTCAGTCTGACAATATTGAAAAGCTTGAATATGTATAATAAATTATTGTCATGTCTAGCTAGATGACAAAGGTTATATTAAAATTGTTAAAGGATTTAAAATATTATAAAGCGATTTCATACCCCAATGATTATAAAGATCGCTTAACTTGAAAATAAAGCATTTTTTATCTCATGAAAATGATTAGTAAGTACCATATTTTGGTCAGTTTGTGCACTTATGAATTGCAGAGCATCATTTATAAGAGTAAAGTGATGTTTAATTGATGCAAGTATAATATGCGTTGCATTCTTTTTTCCTTAGCCGAGGTTTTATCCAGCAGGGTTTTCTTGGCAAGGTTTGTAAGGAGGAAACTAACAATCCACATTATTGGATGTGTACTCAGAGTGTTTGACAAATGAAATATTTATCCATCAATGAACATACATTAAAAGGGTATTTATCTGATCCATATAGCATTCAATCTCATATGGGCTATTCACTTATACATAGAGATACAATTATATGATGGCATAAGATGAAGTACACAACTGTCACTTCTTTAAATCATGCTGAGATAATTGTTATTCATGAAGTAAGCCGAGAATATGTGTGGTTGAGATCCATGATATATCTCATCTGAGAAAAATATGGTCTGAAATGTGATAAAGTCCTTATGATTTTATAAGAAGATAATGCAGCATGTATAGCGCAATTAAAGAAAGGATTCATAAATGGAGATAGAATGAAGTACATTTCGCCAAAACTTTTCTGTATACATGAGCTCCAGAAGAATGGTTATATCCACGTGCGATAGATTCATTCAAGTGAGAATATTGCTAATTTATTCACCAAGTCTCTATCAACTATAACTTTTGAGAATATAGTGCACGAGACTGGAATGTGAAGATTCAAGTCATTAAATTGAAGTTTTCATCAGGGGGAGTAAATTTCACAATCCAAACTAGGGCTTAGTCGTGGTGGGTATCTCAAGTCCACCATGATCCGAAAACCACCACCTTAGCCTAACCTCAAGAGCACAATAATAATAATAAAACAGAAGCTAATCAAGATAGAAATAAAAAGGATAGATAGTCAAATGTAAACTCTAAGAATCAAAACTAACACCCAACCCACATTTGTCCACAAAAACCTCTAAAATCAGAATATCAACTAAGTTGAGACATGTCCCTGGCTATGACCAAAATGAATCCAAAATAAAATACTAAGAGAACAAAAACTGGTGAAATAATAGGGCCTTCTGAAATACGGAGGCTCACTAATTCACAAGAACTCAACAGATGTATCAAACTACTTAATGCTGCACAGAAGAAATAGAACATCCTTCGACCCTACATCATGAGAGACAGTTAGTAGGATAAGCATTGGTATGTAACTCAGGAAAAGCGATAAAATAATGTTATATCAAAAATCAGTCAAAACCACATACACACATTCATATATACACATATAGGATGCCAGAATAGGGTAATGGGTCGTGAACATGAGAATTTAAACCATTAACTTGATCTATATAGCTCGCTCCATTCTAAAGGCACCCACGGGCTATATAAGTTCAACTCCCCCTGCTCAAAGGGCCCTAGCGCGTTGAACCAAGAAATCTGAAGGAAGGGCTAAAGATACCAAAGCTCTAGCCATTTCAAAATATAATGTGTGAACCAAGCACACAGTCATATAAACCCCTACGCCAGCAAACATGGTTTCAAGTGTTAGTCCTTCTGGGACTACACCTTCACAGTGAGCTATACAATTCTCTTTAAGCCAAATTTAAAATAATTTGTGCATAAAACCAATAATTAACCCAGAAGTCTTATATTAAGGCATTTACCACTTAGTATTGTCATACCAATTATGCTTGCAAGCTCATCTAATCATGCCAAACCAATTCCTGTAACTATTATACTCCCAAGTTCCATTTAAAAATCCAAATCATGGCCACCAAGGGCCTTTCAAATCCGTTTTAACTAATTATCCATTAATGCAATGCAATGGGTTCATAAATAAGTTAAACTATGCAATTATATATGTTCAACAAACAAACTTACAAAGTGGATTAGGGTTAATGCCATTACTAAGCCAAAAATTCATCAATTTGGAAAAACCCATGTTTCCCATTCTAATTCTTATAACAATGCACCCAATCATTCCTAAAACCATAAATTTAAAGTATAAATCATCAATTTAAAATAAGAAAAAGGTAATTCAAGTGATACCAATAAAAATCCCTCAACCTAATTTCAAACCCATCAATTTAAACCATATGGATAATGAATAAATAAATGCCACAATGGAAAATTAAATTAAGGGAATGAGATAAATGCCTAAAATACATAAGGAATTGAAAACAATTCAAAGTCTAGAGCCCGGATGATGAATTCACTATAAAACCCTTGAATGTTCTTGGGTTTTGAGTTTGAGAGAGAAAGAGAATGATATGATCTTTGAAAACTTAATGAAATGGGGTAGGATGATGAATTCACTATAAAACCCTTGAATGTTCTTGGGTTTTGAGTTTGAGAGAGAAAGAGAATGATATGATCTTTGAAAACTTAATGAAATGGGGCTATTTTATGTTTAAAGGTCGTACAAGGGGTAAAAACACCAAAATACCCTCAATGTAAGTGAATAAAACAAAGACTGGACGAAATTAAAACATCAGTGCGGCATATCGTTATCGCGCAGAGTAGTCTTCATGCCACGCTAATATCACGCAGTCTAACTTCCGCGGCACGCTAATATTGCGGACCCTCACTTCCTTAGGGTCCCAAAGTGACTCCGAACCCCTTCCAAAAATTTCAAAATTTTCAAATTACCCTTTAAATATCCCTAATCATAATTAAAGTCAAAAATTGACGTTATGCACGTGGGAGGGTAAAAAATAAATTGGTTGAAATTTTGAGGGGTCTTACATTACCCCCTTCCTTAGGATCATTCCCCGAATGAGAAGTTAGGACAATTTTAGCAAGACAATAACAAGAATAATTCCAAACTAAATGACAAATTAAAAAGGGAACGATATTCATACCTCAAGCACTTTCGTCCAACACGGGGAACCAAAATAGGTACTTGGCCTTTATATCTTCCTCAGTTTCCCATGTAGCTTCTTTAATGTTTTGATTTCTCCAACGAAATTTAAGCAAAGCTACATTCTTTGTCCTTAAACAATGAACTTGTCTATCTAATATCTCAATCGAAACTTCCTCATAAAATAACGAATCTAAAACACCAACATTCTCAATGACACTATCAAAGAAGGATCACCCACACACTTTTGAAACATAGACACATGGAAAATATGATGAATAGAAGCTAAACTCGAAGGTAATTCCAACTCATAAGCAATATTCCCTATTCTCCTCACAATTTGATATGGGCCAACATAATGAGAACTGATCTTTCCCTTCTTCCCAAACCTCATGACTCCTTTCATAAGAGACAACTTCAAGAATACCCCAATCACTTACTTCAAATTCCAACTCTCTTTGCCTTACATCCGCATAAGACTTTTGACTTTGAACAGTCTTAAGTCTTTCTCTATTCAGTTTTACCTTCTCCATGGCTTGGTAAACCAAGTCAGTACCAAACAACCTAGTCTCATCTACCTCAAATCACCTAATAGGAGACTTCCACTTTCTACCATAAAGAGCCTCGAAAGGGGACATCTGAATGCTAGAATAATAACTATTATTGTAAGTGAACTCAACAAGAGCTAAATGATTAACCCAACTACCTTTGAAATTAATCACATGGGCCCTTAGCATATTCGTCAAAGTCTGAATAGTCCGTTTTTCTTGTCCATTTGGTTGAGGCCCAAATATTTTTGAAACAAATGCCAGAAGTGAGAAGAAAACATCGTACCTCAGTCTAAAATGATGGACATATGGGCTCCCGTGCAACTTAACAGTCTCCTGAATGAACAACTTAGCATAATACCCTCCCGAGTAGTTAGTCCTCATAGGAAATAAGTGAGCAGAGTTAGTCATTCTATCCACAATGACCCAAAAGAATCATACTGATTTTAAGACCGTAGAAAACCTATAATGAAATCCATAATTATCATCTCCCACTTCCACATAGGCAACTCTATCTCTTGAGATATGCCAACAAGCCTTAGGTGTTCAACCTTTACTAGTTGAAAACCCATACATTTAGCCACAAAATTGCCACATCTCTCTTCATATTATTCCACTTGTAGATTTTCTTCAAGTTATGATACATTTTGGTCGAACTCAGATGAACTATATATATAGACTCATGCATCTTAGTCAAAATCCTTTCTCACAGCCCATCAACATTAGTAACACAAAACCTCCATTGATACCTCAGAATACCATCTCCCTTAAATCTCAAAAGCCAAAAACTACCTGAACACCCAGTTTATAAGATCCATAAAAGCAGCCGGAGCAATAGTCAACCTAAATAACATGACAAAAACTCATAATGGCCATATCGTGTTTGGAAGGTATTCTTGGGAATATCAACCTCCCTAATCTTCAATTGATAATAGCCCAAACGAAGATCTATCTTAGGGAAACATCTAGCACCCTGAAGTTAATCGAAAAGATCATCAATCATAAGAAGAGGATACTTATTCTTTAACATAACCTTATTCAGTTGATGATAGTATATACACATCTGAAGAGACCCATCCTTATTTTGCATAAAAAGCATGGGAGCACCCTATGGAGAGATACTAAGATAAATGAAACCCTTATCAAGAAGATCTTTTAATTGCTCATTTAGGTCCTTTAATTTAGCCGGAGCCATCTTATAATGAGGAATGGAAATGGGACGGGTATCAGGTAGAGGATCAATCCCAAAATATATCTCTTACCGCGAGGAATCCCAGGAACATCATCGGGAAACACTTCAGGAAATTTATCAACCACAGGGATAAATTGCAAAAAGGGACTCTCAGAGTCAAAATACTTGACCCAAACTAGATGATATAGACACTCTTTGGAAATCAATTTACGAGCTGTAAGATAGGAAATAAACCTACCTTTGGGTACTAAGGAACTTCCCTCCCATTCGATCGCCAGGTCATTAGGAAATTGAAAATTGACCTTTAGGGTCCTATAATACAGAGAAGCATAGCATGAATGGAGTTAGTCCATCCCCAAGACTACAACAAAGTCTACCATTTCAAGATCTATCAAATCCACTTATGTCTCTCTATGAAAGATGGACACCACACAACCCTTATAGATCTTTTAGAAACTATAGAATAACCCATTGGTGTAGAAATAAAAAAGGAGACGAAAATACTTTCAGGAGCAAAACCAAAGTCCACAGACACATAAGGGGTCACATAAGATAGGGTAGAACCTGGATCACACAAACAATAAACATAAAGAGAGAAGCACTATAACATACTAATGACAATATTAGGGGATGCCTTAGATTCCTGACGAGTAGCTGGTGCATAGAGATGATTTCAGCTAGTACAGGTACATGAAGTGGTGCCTTTAGGTGCCAGAGCTAAAGAAGTGGAGATCAAAACTTTATTATCTCCAGTGCCAACTTTAGCTGTAGGAAAATTTCTCCGTAGATGACCAGACTGACCATAATTAAAACACAAGTTTCTCTTCTCTCACAATAACTATAATGAAGCTGCCCACAAAAATGACAAAGAGGATAAAATGGGTCTAACTGAGTTTCATTAACCTGAGACTGGGCACCCTGTGCCATAGGACCACTACTATCCTGAAAACAGTAATCACCCTAAGGCTTAAGATAGGGAGCACTGGTTTTCGAATAAGAATTCCCCCAATTCTTTTTCATAGACCACTGCCTATAATCTCTTCCACAGGTCTGTTGACCTGTACCCTGCTCTGAATACCGAAATTTCTTGTTCTTCCTTTCTCCCATCTTTAGTTGCTTCTTCTTTTCATCCTCCACCTGTTGCATATAAACTAGTAGCGTGGAGATGTCCATATCATTATTCACATAGCAGCCTTACACTCTATTACCAATTTATGGGACAAACTAGAAGTAAACTTTCTTATCTTAGATCTCATGTTAGCCACTAACTCCGGAGCATAATGGGACAACTGTTAAAATTTTAAAGTATACTCCTTCACACTTATCTTACCCTGCTTTAAATTCACAAACTCTTTAAACTTAGCTTCCCTTAACACCTGAGGAAAAATGTGATCAAGAAAGGTACCTGAAAACTCATCCCACAATGCCTTTTTAGTATTATCACCCATTAGTTGTTCCCATTCTTCATACCACTAATAAGCTATATATTTCAATAGATACACAATAAACTCTACACCCTCAGAATCAGTAGCATGCATCACACTGAAAATCTTCTTGAGCATCCTCCTCAACCTTAGATCCTGTAAAGGTTGGGGGATTCAATCTCATAAACTAGCCAACTCGAGTGACCTTAGATGAATGAGTAATAAAACCAACATGATTAGACTAACGAAACTGCAATGCTACTAACTGAGTAAGCATATGGATAGACTAACAGAACTCCACATTAGAGATATCACCCTGAGGTGGCTGAGCATGAGTATCGCTAGCTCAAGAATCCTAAGAAGGACTAGTAGGGACTGATGGAACTCCACATGGGGAAGTACAATCAGGAGTAGGGACCCTATACCAGGTATACTTTATAAGTAGGATGAGTTCCCTCTACATTATCCTCTGATAGGACAGAGGTTCCAGCAGAGTTTCTACAAACATCAAATTTTTGGGGAGGCATGATCTAAATATGATTAAGCTAGGAGTTAGAGAAGTTTCATAGCACTCGACTCTACAGCCCAAATATAGATAACAAGAAAGGGAAACATTCCAAAATACCTAGTAGCCTCCCCCTTATAAGTGTGGCACGTTGCATACCCATAAAAGAGACTCTAATCAACATGGCTTTGTGGAAACCCAATGACCCTAAACCTTGCTCTGATAACAAGCTTGTCATGACCCAAACTAGGGCCTAATCGTGATGGATATCTCAAGCCCATCATAAGATGGAGACACCTCTTTAGCCTAATCTTAAGAGCATAATAATAATAACAAAGCTGATGAAGCCAATCAAGATTGTAATAAAAAGGATAGATAGTCAAATGTAAAATCTAAGAATCAAAACTAACATCCAACCCATACTTGTCGAAAAAAGCCTCTAAAACCAAAATATCAACTAAGTCGGGACATGCTCCCGACTATGACCAAAAAGAATCCAAAATGAAATACTAAGAGTATAAAGAAACCAGTGAAATAATAGGGCCTTCTAAAATATGGAGGGTCATCACTTCACAGCAACTCAACAGATGTATCAAACTACCTAACACTGCACAGGTGCAACAGAATACCCTTCAGACCCTACATCATAAAATAATGTAGTATTGGTTAGTGCGATAAGCATTGGCATATAACTCAGGAAAAGTGATAAAATAATGCCATATCCAAAATAAGTCAAAAATATGCACAAATTCATATATACACATATAGTATGCCGGTTTAGAGAAAGGGTCATGAATATGAGATTTTAAACCATTAACTTAAACTATGTAGCTCGCTCCATCCTAAAGGTACCCACGTCCTATAGGGGTTCAGCTCCCCCTTCTGAAAGGGCCCCAATACGTGTAAGCCACACGAACCAAGAGATTCAAAGGAAATTCTAAATACACCAAGGCTTTAGCCATTCCAAAATATAATCCAAGAACACGATCATACAGCCCCCATGCCGGTATGGTTTCCAGTATTAGTCCCCTCAGGACTACTCCTTCACTATGAGCTACACAATTCTCTTTATGTCCAATTTAAAATAATTTGCACATAAACACATCCATTAAACTAGGAGTCTTACATTAAGGCATTTACCACTTCATCCTAGAAATTATTCTTGTAAGCTTATATAATCATACCAAACCATTAGGGTAACGCCCCAAAAAATAGGTCCCGGAGCGTCACACAATGCTTGAGGCTACGAGTAGACCCAAGCTAACCCTTTGAGCCATTTTCATTTAGTTCAACACAAATCAATGGGGTTTCCATAAATAACCTTCAAATATCAACAGAGTAATCATCATCCAAGAATAAAAGAATTTTAGAAAGATAACAAAATACGACTTATTAGACAACTCCCAATATCTATACTAGTCTGACAAGCCTCTAAGAAAATCAATAAAACTAGTGAGCCATTGAGACATGCCCCAACTGACACATACTCTGTTATCAAATGTAAACGATTCTGTGAAACCAACATCAGTCACGTCCTCGAAACATGAGGACTCACCACAACAGAGGATGTAGAACAGCGTGCTCAAAGAATCACTGTCGAACCTGGAACTGAGAACCTGAACCTACATTCCAAGAAAATGCAGCCCACATCCGAAGATGTGGGTCAGTACCATAGAAAGAAATCGAGTATATAGGGATGTATGCAATTGTATAAACATCATCATCATAAATATTTATAAGAATATGCAGGTTGTATGAAAGACTCACATAGCCCGAAGAAAATCATCATAATCATGAGAGGATGAAATAAGTACAATAACACATGTGAGTCATCATATAATTTGTCAATCACTTTCAGTTCATCAAGAATATCAATTCTTATAATGTAATAACTTTCACAATTCCACTTTTAAATCACTTCATCATTCACCATACACACAAGGAAACACACACACACTGGGAGATCCTATAACCTACATAAACCATGTGAGCTATATTGAGTCCAACATACAACCCACGTTGGGAAGATCCATCATATCCTTGCCATTAGAGTAGGACTATCGATATCAAATCCACACAAACTAGTGATCACTATATAAATTAGCCTCAGGCTCACTCCTACGGGGGAACGTAGTTCTAGGGAAGTAAGATCGCTTTATACCTCTCACTCGGTGCTAAAAATTTCTCCCGGACTTAGCTCAGATCATTTTAAATCAAATAAAAATCATGCCTTTGTAAAGAAAATTACTTTTGGGCACAAGAACGAAAGAGAGTTCTTATTGAAAAACCTCACATACCTTGAATGATGAACTTTAGATCGATACTCATTTTTGAGATGTTAATCGTGCCTTTGAATAATGGTTCTTGGAGTTCTTGAACTAGGAACTTGGAATCTTGAATAAATTTGCAGAATTAATAGTGAACTTTGGAGGTTCTTGAAGTTGGATGTAGGAGCTTAGGGTTTTCTTTTTAAGGGAATTTGATGAAATATAACATATAATGTTTCTAATAGGCTTTAATATTGGGTTTGGACGGATTTTGGGTGAGGGAGAATGAACAAAACGCCCCTAAAAATCAAATAATTCTCGAATATGTCCTTTGGTTGAATATTTTAATAGTTTGAAGTAGATCAACCATAATGTCTTACTCCGATATCCAAATTGGATGAAACCAATTTCATTAGAAAGAGGACTCTCATATCTTTTCGTTGATATATAGTATCTCACCCAGATCATTGTGTATGAGGAGTTATGATCATTTGAAGTTGACCCAAAAATTTGCTTTGATAGGCTGAAGTAGATCGACCATAACTTTTTGCTCCGATAGACAAATTGGATGAAACTAATTTCATTGGAAAGAGGACTCGCAGAGCTTTTTGTTGATATATAGTAGATCACTCAGATAGTTATGTACAAGGAGTTATGATCATTTAAAGTTGGACCAAAAATACGCCAGGCCTCAATACTTTTTCCTGCACTCTTTACTATTCACTACTATTCACGGTTCGATCGGAATGTTCATAACTCATCGCTCGGGTGTCCGTTTTGAATGATCTATATATCGTTGGAAAGCTTATTCGATACTCTATGCAATGGTGGGTCATAATCTAAGACATTCCACATGGAAAATTTATAATTCATTCTAGAAGATAGAACCCAACACGTTTACGCAAAAAATTTCAATGAAAAATTTCTCGAGGTATTACATCATCCCCCCTTAGAAACATTCATCCTCGATTGACGCTAGACATGCCAAGATTAGATAGGGAATATAGCATACAGCTGAAACCATTCGTTAGACTCATCACCACATCGTTTCTCACTCTGAAGGCTACATAGAATGGATAAATTCAAGAAACACAGCTGAACACACCACATCGTTTCACTCTAAATGCTACATAGAATGGATAAATTCAAGAAACTACAGCTGAACACATAATAAATGACAGTTGAACTACTGCAACTTTTATCAAAAGTGCATGATTTAGGAAAGAACGGTACCTTCGGCTTGATCGGAATTCGCGAAAAATAGGTGTGGGTACTTGGATCGCATATCCACCTCAGCTTCCCAAGTTGCACCCTTAACAGATTGGTTTCGCCACAACACCTTGACTAAGGGAACTTCTTTGTTCCTTAGTCTTTGGACACTGATATCAAGAATCTCAACAGGAATCTCATCAAAAGACAGATTTTCTTGAATGTCAGCACTCACAGAGGAATCCATTACCACAGTATTGCTAATATGTTTTCTAAGCATGGAGACATGGAACATTGGATGAACAGAGGACAACTCGGAAGGCAACTCGACCTCATAAGCTACCTTAGCAACACGGCTAAGAATTTTGTAAGGACCAACATAACGGGGACTAAGCTTCCCCTTCTTTTCGAATCTCTTCACCCCCCTCATGGGTGAAATTTTCAGATACACTAGGTCACCAACTTCAAACTCAAGGTCTCTCTTTCTAACATCCGTATATGACTTCTAACGTCTCTACTCAGTTTTCAACCTTTCCCTAATCAACTTAACTTTTTCCATAGCCTCAAATATCGAATCAGGACCACTCACAGCCGCTTCACCCACCTCGAACCCCTATGGGTGATCTACACTTCCTCCCATATAAGACTTCAAACGGAGCCATGCCAATACTAGAGTGGAAACTGTTATTGTAAGCAAACTCTATCAACGGTAAGTGATCATCCCAACTTTCCTTAAAGTCAAGTGAACAAGCTCTCAACATATCCTCTAAGGTCTGGATGGTCCGCTCATCCAGACCATTGGTCTGCAGATGAAAAGAAGAACTCAAAAGCACTTGGGTACCAAGACCCTTCTGAAAAGCTTTCCAAAATTGCGAAGTGAACTGAGTACCCCTATCCGAAATGATAGACAAGGGAACTCCATGCAGTCTGACTAGCTCTCAGATATATAATCTAGCGTAATCCTCAGCAGTATATGAGTATGAACAGGCAAGAAATGAGCAGACTTAGTCAACCTATCAACCACAACCCAAATGGAATCATAATGGCGTTGGGAAGGAGGTAAACCAATCACGAAGTCCATATTTATCTCTTCCCACTTCCAGGTGGGAATACTAAACTCTTGCATCATACCACCAGGTCTTTGGTATTCAACCTTAATCTGTTGGCATGTCGCACACTTAGCTACAAACACTGTTATATCTTTCTTCATGCCGATCAAGCAATAGATTTCCCGCAAGTCTCGATACATCTTGGTGGTACCAGGATGAATAAAATATCGCGCCCCGTGCGCTTCAGCCACAATCCTCTGTCTTAGATCATCAACATTTGGGACACACAATCTACCCTGTAATCTCAACACACCATCTCCCCCTTGCGATAAAACCTCTACTTTTTGGTCCTTGACTGACTCCTTCAGTCTAACCAAACTAGCATCTAAGTATTATTTTTCCTTCACTTCCGAAACCAAGGAGGATTCGGAACTACTCTGAACCCCTATACTACCTTCAGCAGAGTCAAACAACCTAACCCCTAATCTAGCCAAACGATGTACATCACGAGCCAACTCTTTCTTACCTTCTACCGTATGCGAAACACTACCCATGGGCACTCTACTTAGGGCATTCGCCACAACATTGGCCTTGCTCGAATGGTACAGCATACTCATATCATAGTCCTTTAATAATTTTAACCATCGTCTCTACCTAAGATTTAATTCTCTTTGGGTAAACACATACTGCAGACTCTTATGATTAGTGAAAACATCAACATGGACACCATACAAACAGTGTCTCCAGATTTTCAAAGCAAACACAACAGCAGCCAACTCAAGGTCATGGATGGGGTAATTTTTCTCATAGGTTTTCAACTGTCTAGAAGCATAAGCTATCACCTTACCCTTCTGCATCAATACGCAACCTAGCCCAACTCTCGAAGCAAAATAGTACACCACAAAACCATCAACACCATCAGGCAAAGTCAAAACAGGGGCTGAAGTGACTCGAGTCTTCAACTCCTGAAAACTTTTCTCATAAGATTCGAACCACAAGAACTTCACTTTCCTTTGGGTCAATCGAGTTATAGGAGACGCTATAGAGGAGAAACCCTCAAAAAAATAGCGGTAATAGCCAGCTAAACCCAAGAAACTTCGGATATCAGTCGGAGAAATAGGTCTAGGCCAATTTCTAATAGCTTCGGTCTTTTGGGGATCAACTCTAATACCCTCGGAAGAAATGATAAGACCCAGAAAAGCAACTGACCTTAGCTGAAACTCACACTTACTAAACTTGGCAAACAACTTGTGATCTCTAACGATTTGTAAGACAGTTGGGAGATAATCAAAATGTTCATCCTCACTATTTAGCATAGCAGACCTACACTTCTTAACCACATCACTAGACACTCCAGTCACAAACTTACTCATACTAGCTCGATTATCAGCCACTAAGTCAGGAGCATACTTGGCCAACTGATTGAACTTTAGACAGTACTCCCTAACAGTCATAGAGCCCTATTGCAGGTTCATAAACTCTTTCACCTTCGCCTCCCTCATCTCCAAAGGGAAAAACTTATCCATGAATGCATCCTGGAACTCTTGCCAAGTTATAGGGGTAGCTCCCTCACCTCTACCTTTTCTCCAAGCAACAACCCAGTCATAAGCAAGGTCTTTCAACCTATACGCAGCCAACTCCACACTATGTTCCTCAGATACATGCATCACCTGAATAATCTTCCGCATCTCCTCTAAAAACAACCGTGGATCCTCATCAGACTTGGACCCATAGAATTTCAGCTGATTCATCATCATGAAGTCACGAATCCTAGCAGTAGCTGAATCACCTCCCTACTGTAGTGGATCCGAGGTCGGGTTGGCCTGAACATTTGCAGTAACAGCGTGGGCGAGCGCCTGAAAGGCTGCCCGAAATTCAGCATGAGACACGTTTTCATTCAATGGGTCAGCAGGTTGAGGTTGCTGACCATCATTATTTCTTCTCGCTCGACGTGGAGGCACATTCTGAAAGAGGAGAGCACGAATCAATAGCAAAGAGAGACACTTTAAGTATGATAGACTATTGAAAGAAAGAATCACACTTTTTTCTAAAACGTAGTTCTAGGGAAGTAAGGTCGCTTTATACCTCCCACTCGGTGCTAAAGATTTCTCCCGGACTTAGCTCAAATTATTTCAAAGACAATCCACAACAAAATAATTTCAGTAATATATAAATATACATTGAGAGCCATCATACTTCCCATCTAACAAAATCAACCACATTGTGGATTTCTTTCACACTCAAGTTCAAAACAACTTCATTAAGACCAAAAGGTCAAATCATTCAAAATATCTCAAATATTCAACATCAACGTGCTTATAACACATATTTTCTCAAGAAAACACAATTTCCAATGGGGATTCATGACTCAAATCTCAAAATCATGATAAATATTGTTCAAGATTCATGTTTTATATCTCCACATATGTAAATTCATCTTTCAAAATCATAAACATCAAGATTTCATAATAATCATCATAAAATATGGGTTCAATGCTTCATATTCATAAAAATCAAATAAAAATCATGCATTGTAAAGAAAATTACTTTTGGGCACAAGAACGAAAGAGAGTTCTTATTGAAAAACCCCACATACCTTGAATGATGAACTTTAGATCGATACTCATTTTTGAGATGTTAATCGTGCCTTTGAATGATGGTTCTTGGAGTTCTTGAACTAGGAACTTGGAATCTTGAATAAATTTGCAGAATTAATGGTGAACTTTGGAGGTTCTTGAAGTTGGATGTAGGAGCTTAGGGTTTTCTTTTTGAGAGAATTTGATGAAATATAACATATAACTCTTCTAATATGCTTTAATATAGGGTTTGGACGGATTTTGGGTGAGGGAGAATGACCAAAACGCCCCTAAAATCAAATAATTCTCAAATCTGTCCTTTGGTGGACTATTTTGATAGTTTGAAGTAGATCAACCATAATGTTTTACTCCGATATCTAAATTGGATGAAACCAATTTTATTAGAAAGAGGATTCTCATATCTTTCCGTTGATATATAGTATCTCACCCAGATCATTGTGTACGAGGAGTTATGATCATTTGAAGTTGATCCAAAAATTCACTTTTGATAGGATGAAGTAGATTGACCATAACTTTTTGCTCCGACAGACAAATTGGATGAAACCAATTTCATTGGAAAGAGGCCTCGCAAATCTTTCCGTTGATATATAGTAGATCACCAAGATCATTATGTACAAGGAGTTATGCTCGTTTAAAGTTGGAGAAAAAGTACGCCAGGCCTCAGTACTTTTCCTGCGCGTTTTACTGTTCACTACTATTCACGGTTCGATCGGAATGTTCATAAATCGTCGCTCGGGTGTCTGTCTTGGATGATCCACATATCGTTGGAAAGCTTATTTGATACTCTACACAATGGTGGGTCATAATCTAAGACATTCCACATGAAAAATTTATAATTCATTCTAGAAGATAGAACCCAATACGTTTACGTATAAAATTTCAACGAAACATTTCCCAGGGTATTACAATTAGATTCCCAAGTTCCATTTAAAATCCAAATCAAGGACACCAAGGGCCTTTTAAATCCATTTTAATCAATTATCCATAAATGCAATGCAATAGATTCATAAATAAGTTGATTTATGCTATTATCCATGTTCAAAAACTAAAATTACAAAGTGGCTTGAGGTTGATGCCATTTCCAAGAAAAAAGTCATTAATTTGGGGAAACCCATGTTCCTCTTTCCAATCCCCATAAAAAATCAACCAATCGGTCCAAAAATCATAACTTTATAGCATAATCATCAAAACAATAGAAAGGTAATTCAAGTGATACCAATCAAAACTCCTCAACCCAATTTCAAACCCATCAATTTAAACCACATGGATCATGAGTAAATAAATGCCACAATGTAAAATTAAGGTTAAGAAATGATATAAATGCCTGAATACACAAGGAATTGCAAATAATTTGAAGTTTGGAGCCAGGAAAATGAATTCACTGTAAAAGGCTTGAATGTTCTTGGACTTTGAGTTTGAGAGAAAGAGAATGATTTGATCTTTACAAATTAAAGAAATAAAGTTATTTTATATTTAAAGGTCATACAAGGTGCAAAAAGACCAAAAGCCCCTCACCCCAAGTGAATAAAACAAAAACTGGGCAAAAATTAAAACATCAGTCTGGCACGTCGTTATCATAGAGGGTAGCCTTTATGCCACGCTAATATCGCAATGGCTAACCTCCATGGCACGTTTATATCATGGACCATCACTTTATCGGGGTCCCAAAGTGACCCCAAACCCCTTTCAAAAATTCCTAAACTTTCCCAAATGCCCTTTCAACATCTATAATCATAATTCAAGTCAAAAATCAATGTTATGCACGCGGGAGGGTCAAAAATAAAATGGTTGAAATTTTGATAGGTCTTACAATAAAATATGCATTGTACCCTTTTTTCTTAACCAAGGTTTTGTCCTAATCGGGCTTTCTTGGTAAGGTTTTTAATGAGGCAAAACTAAAGGCGTATTACAAGATATGTACTCTTTTTCCTTCAGTGGGCTTTTTATTATTGGATTTTTCTAGTAAGGTTTTAATAAGACACATTATCTATTTAAGGGACATTTAAGGGGGGTGTTATATAATAAGGATGCCATGTGACATAAGTATGTGTGAAATATCATTAATTAGAGATAATAGTTAGTAGTCAAATTGAATTTGAACACCAAAAGTTACTTGTTCAATTTGGATTTGAATACCTAAGGTAGTTGGCCAAAATGCCAACTTGAAGTTACTTGTTCTATTTGAAATTGAATACCTAAAAAAGTTGGCCAAGATGCCATCTTGATGTCAAGCTTGGCAAACTTAGGGAGTAAATTTGGTGGTCTATAAATGCTACTCTTTTGTACATTTTTATTGATATATGAAAGTAGTAAAACAAAAGTACTACTAAAATTTCCTAAAGTTTTCTCCTTTCTTTAAGTTTGATATTTATATTTTATCTTTATTTCATAACGCCACTATTATTTTGGCTACTTTTCTTTCTTTCTATCCCAAATAACCTTCACCTTTTCCATAGCCTGATAAACCAAATTCAGACCAAACATGTATACCTCACCAAGATAAAACCTACCAATAGGAGACCTACACCTCCTACCATATAATGCCTCAAAAGGGGCAATACCAATACTAGAATGATAGCTATTGTTGTAAGCAAACTCTACCAAAGGTAGATTCTCGACCCAATTGCCACCATAAGCAATCACACATGCCCAAAGCATATCCTTCAATGTTTGAATAGTTTATTCCGCTTGCCCATCCATCTGAGGATGAAAAGCAGTACTCAGACTCACCTTAGTACCCAATCTCTTCTAAAAAGACTGCTAGAAATGACATAAAAATTGTATACCATGATCAGAAATAATCAAAATGGATACCCAATGCAGATTCCTAACCTCCTGAAAATACAACTTCGCATAATCCTACAACGAAAAGGTAGTCCTCACTAGAAAGAAGTGAGCAGACTTCGTCATCTATCCATGATGACCCAAATCAAATTAAATTAGTTTTATGACCGAGGAAGATCGATAATAAAATCCATGTTGATCACCTCCTATTTCCATTTGGGCAAATCAATTTCTTGATACAACCCTCTAGGCCTCATGTGCTCAACTTTAACTTGTTGACACACTATTCACTTGGCTAAAAAATCAGCCATGTCCCTTTTCATACCATTCTACTAATATATCTCTTTAAGATCATGATACATTTTTGTCAAATCGGGATGACCAACATAGCACGATTCATGCATCTCAACCAAAATCCTTTGTCACAACCCATTGACGTCGAGAACACACAACCTCCATTGTACCGTAAAGTACTATCACTACTGATCTTGAATACCATTACCTTTTTCCCACCTACATCATTCTTGATTTTCATAAAGATAAGGTCTAGCACTTGCTTCTCCTTAATCTCTGCATAAAGAGATGACCGAACTGCTTTCTGTACCACTACACCACCATCCTCAGAGTCCAAGAGACGAACTCTAAGATTAGCCAAATGGTGAATATCCTTTACCAATTCTCACTTCTTCTTATCCATATAAGATAAACTCTCCATGGATAACCTGCTAAGTCAGTCAACAACAACATTAGCCTTACCTGGATGATAATGAAGGCTCATATCATAGTTCTTGAGAAGCTCCAACCATATTCTCTGCCTGAGATTTAGCTTCTTTTGAGTGAACACATACAGTAGACTCTTATGATCAGAAAAGATGTCTACGTGCACTCTATACAAATAATGCCACCATATTTTTAAAGCAAAAACCACCGCCAACAATTCCAAATCAGGAGTAGGATAATTCCTCTCATGCACTTTCAACTGCCTGGAAACATAGGCAATCACCTTCCCATTCTGCATCAAAACACAACCAAGTCCCACCCTAGATGCATCATAATAAACCACAAACCCCTAATTACCTTCAGTTAATGTCAAAACCAGAGCCAAATTTAGCTTATCCTTAAGCTTCTCAAAACTCCTTTCAAACACTTCCAACCAAGAAAATTTACCTTCTTTGGAGTCAACTTAGTCAAAGGAGCAACTATCAAAGAAAATCTTTCCACAAACCGCCTATAATACCCAACTAAACCCAAAAAGCTCTAAATGTCGGTTGGAGTCGTCGGTCTAGTTCACCTTTTAACCACAACCACCTTTTAAGGATCCACTATGATCCCCTCACTAGGAATAATATGACCCAAGAAAGTTACAGCATTCAACTAAAACTCACACTTGGAGATCTTGGCATACAACTATTGTTCATTCAAGGTCTGCAACACAACCTAGAGATGAATGGCATGATCCACCTCACTTTTAGAATACACAAAGATGTCATCAATGAACATAATGACAAAAAGATTCAAGAACTGCCTGAAAACCCTGTTCATCAAATCCATAAATATCGCTGGGGCATTAGTCAAGCCAAATACCATAAACCAGAACTCGAAGTTCCCATACCAAGTACGAATAGCTATCTAAGGGATATCCTCCTCCCTAATCTTAAGCTGGTGAAACCTAGATTGAAGGACTATCTAAGAAAAGAACTTGGCACCTTGCAACTGATCAAACAAGTCATATATCCTTGGAAGAAGATACTTGTTCTTGACCATTACCTTATTCAACTACCGATAGTCAATGCACATCCGAAGGGAACCATCCTTCTTACGCGCGAATAACATCAGTGCACCTCACGGGGATACACTAGGATGAATGAACCCCTTATCTAGAAGATCCTTAAATTTCTCCTTAAGTTCCCTTAAATCAGTCAGAGCCATTCTATGAAGAGGAATAGATATTGGATGAGTGTTCGGAACTAAATCAATACCAAACTCGATTTCCCTATTTGGAGGAACACTAAAAAAATCATCCAAAAAGACCTTAGGAAACTCATTAACCATTGAAATCAAATAAAAGAAGGGACCTTCTGAGTTAGAATCTTTAACCCAGACCAAGTGATAAAGGCACCCTTTGGAGATTAATCATTAAGCTCTAAGATAATAAATAAACCTCCCCCTAAGAGATTTGGAACCACCCTCCCACTCTATAATCAGTTCTCTAGGGACCCTAAAGACAACCTTACGGGTACGATAATCTAAGGACGCATAACAAGAGTATCACCAATCCATCCCTAGAATAACATCAAAATCCACAATATCCAGCATAAATAGATCTACCAAGATCTGCTTGCTGCCAACAGAGACCACACACCCTCTATTGACTCTTTTAACAATAATTGAGTCACCTATCGGGGTAGAAATAGAAAAAAGATCTAAAGTAACCTCAGGATCAAAACCAAAACATATAGCAACGTAGGGGATCACATAGGAAAGAGTAGACCGCAAATCAAGCAGACCATACACGTCTCGAGAAAAGAGTTGTAACATACCAGTTACGACATCAGGTGATGCCTCAGATTCCTGCCAAGATACAAGAGCATATAGCCTAATCTGGCTAGTACCGGTACTAGAAATAGGAGCAGATGTAGAAGCAACACCAGTAGTTGCAGCAGTAGAAGATGAAGCAATCGAAGCCTTGACAGCTCCTGAAGCACCCTCACCAACCGGACAGTTTCTGAGTATATGGCCTGGCTGACCATATTTAAAACATCTATCCCTCTCTTCAACACAAACGCCCTAATGAATACGACCACAGAACTGGCAAGGAGGACATAAAAAAATTGACTGTGCCCCACTCACCTGAGATTGGGCACCTTGTGCTTAAAAATTATCACCACCTTACTAACGCTTGTCACTCGACTGCTTTGGGTAAGGAGTGCTAACAGTAGAGAAGGAACCAAAACTCCCCTACTTTTTCTTTGGCCATTTGCTACCATCCCGACTACCCTACTCAGAAAACTTACTTTTCTTACCTTGCCTTTCTCTAAACTCTGCTTGTTTTCTATTTTTATCCTCCACCTGCCGCATGTGGACACCCAACCTTAAAATATCCATATCATTAATCAGGAAAGCAGACTTATTTTTAAGGATCAAATCTCAAGATAGGCCAGAAGTGAACTTTCTCATCCTCGCCCTTACATTATCCACCAAACCCAGAGCATACCTTGACATCTGATGAAATTTCAAGATGTATTCCTTGACAGATATTTTTCCTTGCTTAAGATTCACAAACTCTTTCATCTTCGCTTCTCTCAGCTCCTAAAGAAAGAAGCAAGCCAGAAAAGTATTAGAAAAGGCCTCCCATCAGGATAACTCCTCAACATCACCTTTATCCGTATCCCACTCCTCATACCATTGGTACGCAATATCTTTGAGCTGATAAGATAAAAAATTCACCCCTTCTACGTTAGTGGCCTCTATCACTCTAAATATCTTCTCTATTTCATCCAAGAAACCCTGAGATCCTTCTCCACTTTTACACCAGTAAAAGTAGGAGGATTCATCTTCATAAACTAACAACCTATGTGGCCTCCATAGATAAAATATCAGATGCATCTCGCTCAGTCTGAGCAGTAACCAACTGAGCAATAGTATGAATCGACTAATGAAATTCCGCATTAGTCACCTTACCTTGAGGAGGACTATTAGAAACTGGAGAAACTTTAGAATAATTAGGGATAGAACTCTGAGATCGAGGGCGAACTCCAGGTGTAAGGCGTACTCCATCAACTTTATCCCCAGATAGGACAGAAAGATTTTCTTGTGTTCCAGATCGACGAGGAATGATTTGAAAAGTGAACAAACAAGGATTAGACGAAATTCCAGGACTTAGACTCCAAGCTTAAAAATAAAATACCAAGAAAGTGACATATTCCTAAATGTCCTGTAGCCTCTCTCTTATGAGTATGGTGCGTTACACACCCCTAAAAGAGATTTTACTAGACACGGCTTTGTGGACTCCCAATTGACCATGAACCTAAGACTCTTATACCAACTTGACATGACCTAACTCGGGGACTTGTTGTAATAGGCGTCCATCATCCGACCGGGATCGGAGACCACCCCTATTACTGAACCCAGCCTCAAGTCGCCTGCCCTGAGTTGGCTGAATTTCGAACATATAACAAGATAGCATAACTATCCAAATTACAGGCTCTGGGATAGGCTATTACCAAGATCGACCTAACTGAGTACAATAGTCCAAACCAACCAATAGCCAAACCAAACCACAAACCATAACCATATGAGTTCTATAATAATAAATAATCTTAAAATAAAAGAGGATGGAACAATAAGAAAATTAGTCCTTCGGTATTAGCAACAATACTAATGCTAATATCAAGGCTAACACCAATACCGATCTCACTCATACCAACCCATAGTAGTTCCACAAAATCCGCTAACTAAAAGAATACCGAAATCTGGTTGGGACATGCCCCCAACCATAGCTAAAACTAATATCCATAAATGAACCAAAGTATGAAATAATATCCATGAAATGGAGCTTTTTGAAAAGATACAAGATCACCAATTCAATCCAGTAGATGATCCCAAAAGTCTGACAGCTAAATATGAGGGGTAAAATGGTTGACTCCTTTATTGCTTGGGGATACAGCTCCCGAAAATGGGTTAACGGATGAACACTAACATGAACTCAAAATAAGGATAAAATAATGCCAATAAGTAAAACCAAGTAAACCAACCATATACATACAAACCAAACATATATATATAACCATGCTAGGAAAGGAAACCGAGTTTAGCATGCATTTAAAATCATTAACCTGAGTATGTGTAGCTTAACCGTCCTTAACCACCCATGGGCTATATGGGTCCAGTATAACCCCTTGAATTGGCCTCGATGCATATAGACACACGAACCAGAGATACCATTAGAGTAAGGGATTCCCAAGTACCTTTACCCTTCATGATAGATATGTGTAGTGTACTTAGAGGATTTCAATGTACCTTATAGTATAATATAAAGTCACCATGACCTACCCCTCATGTCGGCAAACATGAGTTACCAGTGTTCATTTATTAAACTCCCACCTTTACGGTTAGCTATCACACCCCGCCATTATTGCCCAATTAAAACTATTTCCACCAACAAAACCATTGTTATTAATCGAGGCTATACATAGTGGTACCATCATACCAACTATAACTTCTAAGTATTGTCCTTAGCCAAACCTTTTGAGATAAAAAAAGTCCCATGTACCCATAGATCACATTACCAATTAACTTGGGGGAGTCCCACGTACCCCATAAGTATTCTATTATAATGATTACTTGGGGGGTTCCATTGTACCCCGCAAGAATGATTGTTAGACCCAAAACTATTCTATTTGACCATTTCATACCATTTAACCATTTAAGGTTCCATTACTAAGTTTAAACCATGCATAAGTTTCATAAAATCCAACAATGTAGTGAAACCATTCTCATATGTATTTTATCAAACATATTAGGGGCATAGTATTTCCAAAACCAAAGCCAATTACCAAATAACCATTCTCATGCAATCAATTATCTAAAACTACCATTAAAGCATATAAAAACATAATTAAAACATAAAAAACCATAACCAAGCATTTATAACCAAAACCCCCCAAATTATATTTAAAAATCCAAACCATACAATAATCAAACCATAAAACATTGTATAAAACCATGCCTTTAGTTGAAACTAACAATGAGGTAAGAGAACATGCCTTAAACCAAGAAGATGATGAAGAGAAATCACCAACACAAGCCCCAAATTAATCCTTAAGATAAATCCCTAGCCTTCTTAAACCCAAAAGCCTTAGAAAGAGTTATAGAGTGTTTAAGAGAAGTTTCTACGTGTTAATAAATAGAATAATAGGGCAAATAACCTCTCAATAGAAATATAAGTCATGGGGCCTTATTATGTTAAGTGGGGAAATATCTAGATTGCCCTCACTTAAACTTCAAAAAATCCTGTTAGGTGGGTATGACTATCCATACCAGTTGTACCCTCCAATACGAGTGGTACCCACCATTCGTACCCAAGGTCATCTCCTTTGGATCCAACACTATCCAAGGTATAACTCACCCCAAACCATGGCGTATCCAAATATACGACTAGTACCCATGATCCGTACCCTTAGAAGAATAGAATCTCAAAAGAATTGAACAGTGCCCATCATACGAGTACATTGTACGACTCGTACCTTGGCTTATAGCTCTTGGTGAGCCACTCGTACTCAGATCCAACTTAAGTTACCAAGCGTAAGATTAAATGAAGTAACCAAACAACTCGTATCCACCGATACGACTCGTACCACCCAAGTCATATCTATTTCAGAACCCAAATCTAACCCATCAACCAACACTGATCTGCATATGACTAACTCATACCACTTGTATCCCAATGTACGAGTCATTTCCCCTAGTCGTATCCTTTCTAGAGATAAGGGCCAGAAACTCAAAGTGTTTCAATTGGATACCTTGTTGTTGACATTAACTAATAGTCTAGAAATATTTTTCTTGGACATTGTTTGCTTATGTAATTAAGTACTAAATAGGACAGTCTAGTACCTACCCTCATCATTACTTTATGTTAGGGTTAGTTGATGATGCTATTATGTGCACTTTGTACTTCATACCCACCATTGCTCTTTTTGTACCTTTGTAGTGTAGGTTTTGAGCTGAGTACGAGTGGCAGGTGATCTTCATCATTGTTAAGTATTTTATGATTCAGAGTTAGCTACTTAGTTGATCCATAGCTTTTGGATCTCTTTTACACCTTTTATTTTGTCCACATCTTTTGTATTTTCATTATTGTGGTAGTTATTATCATACTTGATATTCTTAGAGGCTTGTACTTATGATATTAATGTTTTAGGGGGTTTTTGACTTGCCTTCTATTTCTGTTATGTTCATATGAAAGAAGTTGTTTAAGACTTAGTTTTGATCTTTTACTTCCTTCATTTTTATTTGATTTGAAAGGTTGGCTTATCTATCAATGAGATTGGGATAAGCGTCATTATAATTTTCTATTTTTCGATCGTTACAAGTTGATCGACTATAATCATCCCATAATTTTACACATCCAACACAATGATATATACTAAAAAACACACTTGTATTCATGATTTCAATCATAAACCTATATCAACAATCACAATGATATATTCACTGAAATACAATCATAATAAAATGATACATTCAATGCCATGCATAAAATGACATATGCATGTACTAGAAGTCTATTTTTGGTACATAAATGGTGTATACACTCAAAAAAATACAAGTATATGTTATATGCATAGGTGAACCCACATGGAGATAGGGGTTTCAAGTGACACCATTTCATCTTAAGTTTTAACTAAACATATATCCATATTATGCATAAAGTGATACATAGAAAAAATAAGTCTCATGGACAAAACATCCCTCTTGGCACAATGGTTCAGTACTCACTTTAATTTGCTTTTATGATATTAGGGGTTAAAAAAAATTGGGGGTTTGAACCTTAGCCTATGCTTTTTTATATATATAATAATATAATTTTTAAAAAGAAATTGTGGTTAAGTAGTATTGAACCCAAAATCTTTTCTAGCTTAAAACTATATACCAATGGACCATGGATATATCATACTTAGAAATGTGGTAATTAAATTTCTATCACTTCTAATATAAATATCGACACTGCTTATTGATAATTTTGTATACGCCACTGGTTATATCAGATATGTATATAAAGTGTATATTGTATGCATATCAATTGTATGTGTGATGTTTTGAAGTGTATTGAAGTGTGCTATATATGCTAACAAAATTCACAAAGAGAGTGAGTGCGATGTATTCATTTGCACATGAATATAGTATATCCAACAAAATTATATGAGTTGATAGAACTAAGTTGAGTGAGTAAATACAAAGCGAACAAATACAACAAATATAAAACGAATAGATAGAAGTCCAAGCTAATAGAAATATATCGAACAAATATTGCTCCTAAATAATAGTTATGAATTATAATTAAGCAAATTATAGCTATAAATGATAAGTACACTTCAACATTATAGATATTTATGAGACTTCCCCATATAACTTGATACAAATAGGGCTGGGCATATTTTGGTTTAAATCGAAAAAACTGAAAAATCGAACCAAAATTTAATTTTGGTTTGATTTTTTGATTTTTTGATTTTTTGGATTGATTTCAGTTTCAAATTTTAGAAATTTGGTTAAAGGTTTGGTTTTTGGATTTTCAAAAAAAAAAACGGGTAAACCAAAAAACTGAAATTATATAAATAATATATTATAAGTTATATATATATACAACAACAACAACAAACCCAGTATATTCCCACATAGTAAGATCTGGGGAGGGTAAGATGTACGCAGTCCATACCACTACCTCCGAAGAAGTAGAAAGGTTGTTTTCGATAAACCCCCGGCTCAAGACACTGAATAATAATCAAATCCATAATAATAAAGCATGAAACAATACGGCATGACATAAATGCGACACTCAAAGATAATATTAGACATGGAAGAGTAAACAACTTCATAATAGAGCATGAAACAGGATGACATAGCAATAAATAGTACACCCCCCAAGTAATACCCTACAATGGCGACCCAAACTGATGCTAGCTTTCTATCCTAATTCGCTACCTCCAGATCCTCCTATCTAGGGTCATGTCCTTAGTAAGCTGTAATTGTTCCATGTCCCGCCTAATCACCTCTCTCCAGTACTTCTTCGGCCTACCCCTACCCCGCCTAAAACCCTCCAAAGCTAGTCTCTCACACCTACGAACCAGAGCGTCCGTGCTTCTCCTCATCACGTGTTCGAACCATCTTAATCGGACTTCCCGCATCTTGTTCTCTACTAAAGTCACTCTAACCTTCTCCGGGATAGTCTCATTCCGAACTCTATCACCCCTAGTTGACCCACACATCCAACGCAACATCCGCATTTTCGCCACCTTCATTTTTTGAATGTGGGAGTTCTTGACTGGCCAACACTTCGTTCTATATAACATGGCCGGACGGATTGCCATCTTGTAGAATTTGCCTTTAAGCTTTGGCAGCACCTTCTTGTCACACAACACCCCCGATGCGAGCTTCCACTTCATCCAACCCACTCCAATATGGTGGGAGACATCCTCATCAATCTCACCGTTCCCCTGAATCATGGACCCGAAATACTAAAAATATAATATAATCTAATATAACATATAAATATATAAATTATAATTATTTAGTAACCCTAAATCCTAATACATTGTTTTGCTTTAGACCCTAACATTAACGTGAAGGATGTAACGACGCTCATCCATCCTCGGTTCGTCAGTTCATTTGAAATTTTAACATCGCCAATGACAGTCGGCAGTCGTTTGCTCAGTTCATCACTGTCGTCGACAGTCACTGTCGAGTGCGGCCACTATCTCACGCCAACGGTGATGACTCAGCGAGGTCGATATTTATGGTTATTTCATCCATGTTGAATTAATTATATTTGAGAATGAATATAGGTTTGAGAAAAAAATTATTTTTCTAGAAAAATCACCAATTTTAAATGCTCACTACTTTAATCTTTGAAACAGAAATAAAAATCCAAAAAAACTAAACTAAATTTGTAAAAATCAAATCAAACTGAAATAACTTTGGTTTGGTTATGATTGTCATTTTTGTTAATCCAAAAATTAAAAAATCAAACCGATATTCAACAATTAAACCAAACAAATCGAATGTGCACACCCAAATACAAGTATATAAGCAAATAAAATAGATCACGAGAAAAGTTATTACTAAGGGTCCTAATTAAAATTTAAAATGAAAATTTCTCTAATAATATGATTACATGTGGAGGGCAATTTACAACTTTTTGGATCTTATAGATATGGTCAAAATGAGCAAGTATGATGCTAATAAACTCCCGACAATACATCTACTAGTGGCCAAAGATCCCACTGAAAATATTGCCCAATGAAAAGGATAGCTTGTCATTTTCTAATTTCTTTGCATCTTGGGCATATTCTTGTAATTAAATTATTATGCCTTTTTGAAAAGTCATACTCCCTTCGTTTAAAAATGAATGACCAACTTTTCTTTTTAGTTGGTTTAAAAAAGAATGATTTTTTTTCTCTTTTAGCAATACTTTAATTTTCACTTTCCATATGGCTTGTTTAGGACCATAAGATTAAAGGACATTTTGGTACATTTGACACAACTTTAATTTAAGGCTACAAGATTCAAAACTCTCCTTTATTTTCTTAAATTTTATGTCAAATCAAAGTAGGTTATTCTTTTTTAAATGGAGAGAGTAATAGGATGCAACTTTAGTATAATCTAATTGTAGTAATAGTTTTCACTTCTTTTTTCCACCCACAAAATCCATTTTCTTAGCTAAAGTACATTATTGATCATACTGCTTTTTATGGGGTACATAGAATGTTGTATAAACAATGTCTATTTACCACTATAATTCAGTTTTTAAGTGAATTTGGATATATATGATTGTATCACTAAGGGTTGTTTGGGATGAAGGATAGAAATAATAAAATTATTCTATGTATTAGGATATTCTACGAGTTTAGTTATCTCACTAGCTGTGATGATCTTCATACTTAAAAATCCATCATTGATTATTGAGGTATTATTACTATTAAGCTCTTGTTGATTTTATGATAACTAAAAATGTTGGCTGAAGAGTTTCAAAAAGTCACACCTCATACCTGAAGGGGGCTTATATAGCGAGAAGTTGGTTAGTTTCTTCTTTTTCTTCTCTTTTATAATCTTAGCATTTGTTGGTTCACCCTTTGGTAGAGAAAGTGGTGCCTTTAGTAATCAGTTAATATGAGTAGAGTCCTCACTATGCACAGTAGACTTTGATTTGATTTAAAGAAAAAAAAGACAAAATAGGCAAGTTTTCGTGCCATTGTTTTCATACTTTTAGTGGCTTTTAGGTCTTTTTTGTTTTTGAATTTTTTCTCGATGTCCACTATCTGCAACATTTGAGCTTAATTAATTCGAATTCACCTGTTGTAAAATTTATTTTTGAGATCAGCACTCCTAGTAGAATTTTTTTTCATTTCAAAGGCTCTAATTCGAATTCTTTGATTAAAATTGGAGGAACACCGGTCATCCTGTTACAACTTATGTTGAACACTTTTAGGTTTGATTGAAGTAAAAAAGTTTGAGTCTGTCCACTAATAGAAAAGCCAACTATTTTTCACGTATATGTTTCTCTTTTAATGTCGAATAATTGTTTGCATAGAAAAATACAAATGCTATAATAAGAATACTGAAAGGAAAGATCTTCCGTTATTCATAAATGTCTAAAATAAAGAAAGGAATTTTTATTTTTTTTAAAAAAGAAAATTTGAAAATGACATCTGAGATGTTGTACGATGAAGAGGCATTTGAACAATTTATATTTTGTTTAAAGTTAAAAATAAAATAAATATTGATGTTGATTTTTATATTTAGTTGAAAAGGAAAATTTCTATTTTTCTACTATACAGAGAGGTGAACCCTTGGACGACCAAGGGTAAAATAGTAAATTCAAACTAACAAATACTATCCTATTGACTCTAGAACCATCATCTTCATCATATTCATTCCAAACAAACGTCTTCTTCCAAAATCTCGCTCTTTCTTCTCAAAAAAGGAATTGTTCATCAACTCCAAAAACTCCAGAAGGATCTTCCATCATCTATTCATTACTTCTCATTCAACTCTTTTCTTCGTAATAGTTTTAACACTAATTTCCTTTTTGTTTGAGGTCAACTGATTTTCTTTTTGTTTCAGGTCTACCTGTTTCGACACAAATGCTTCAGTTAAAGCTTAAAGCATCGGAAGAATCTATTATTCGTATTTGGAATTAGTATGTTGCTCTACACGCCAAATTGAAAGAGAAAGATGAAACAAGTGAGCGCAGTAGGGTTTATACTTTTTCCCTTATACTCTCTTCTTTAATTTAATTTGAGTAAAATAATATATGTTTGTTATAAATGTTGATGATCTTTTATATGCTTATATTAAGATTTTATTTGGTAGACTGTATAAGTATAGTGTTGAACAAGGGTGGGGTATTAGTAAAGCTGAGATTGGTTATTCTGAATTTCATCTGTTATCCACTATTTGATTTAGGAATCGTTTGGTACAAGGGATAAGGGACTAAACCTGGGATTAGCTTTAGGATGGTCTCATCCCATGTTTGGTTGGATAAAATGCATGGATAACTTATCCCAGGAAGAGATATCTCAGGATTGTAGTGTTATTTTATCCCACCTTGAGGTTGGGATAACTAATCCGGGGATAATTTATTGCCCAGCCAAACGGCCCTTTAGTGTATTAAGGACATTTCTATCTTTCTTCATGGTTATCTATGTGCTTCCTCTGTTCTATATTACTTGGCTCTATTGACTTGATACATCCTTTAAGAAAATATTAATTAGAAAGGCACTACATCCTTTATTCAAACTTTGCCTCTACCTACAACCCGATATACCCTCTATTGCCATTTAATCAGAGGTGTATCTATGATTTTAGTCCGTAGGTGCAGATTACTATTGCATTCCTTACTCCTGTCTGGTAATCAACTTGAACTTATCATTGAATGTGGAAAATACTAAATTGCCTTCCCTCTCCTCTTAGTATGAGTACACCACTTTTGATATTGTTCAGGAAAGGAACTTACATAAAAAAATTCAGTAGTATATATCGATCAACTCAAGGAGATTTGTTGTATTGCCACTTCCGTCAATAGAGTATATCCATCACAAAATTTGCTTACCATTAATTTCATGACGGTAACTTTTAGATGCTTTGTGGTTCTGAGATGGTTAGGTTTATGTAGTGGATAATTCAGTGAAGTTCAAGGAGGCTGCCAAGCATGGGAATTTGATTCCCCTCTACAGGTCTATATTCTCTGATCACTTAACTCCAGTCCTTGCTTACCACTGATTGGTGAAGGAAGATGATAGGAAAGCTCCGAGATTCTTGTTCGAGTCTGTAGAACTTGGTTTGAAAGTTTCTAATGTTGTAAGCTCCTTGTTCTACCTCCATTTAGTTCCTTGATTGAAACTGGCATACTCAACAGAAATTATACTGCTCTGTCTTCAAATGAATGATAGGTTTGAAATGAAATTTTAACATTAGAAACCACGTGTAAGTATTATAGCTCACAACTTTTGTAGTAAAAAACAGTTTAAATTGTTTCAGTTGCAAAATCTACAAAGAAGAATTGCTTTTGCCCAAAATAATAACACTGAAGTCTCTTCATGAAGGAGGGAGTATTGACATTCACAAAGAGCATATGGGGAATTATTCATGCTTTTATTTTCATTACCTGCACGATCCTGCATCGGCATGATTCTGAATAATCAAAGAAGTTTCATGCTTGGTTACACCTTGTTATGTTTGTTGTTGATGAGTTAATTATGCTAGGGTCGATACAGTGTGATTAAGGCTCAACCGACGATGGAAATTGTTGCAAAAGAGAACATGGTGACAATTGTGGATCACTTTTAAGGAAGCAGAACTGAGGAATTTGTGGAATATCCAATGATAAATCCTCGTAAGATTATGGAAAAATGGAAACCTCAATGCATAGATAAGCTTCCGGAAGCATTTTATGGTAATAAATTACACTTCAACTGCTTGAGCTTATTTGCTTGAATACGTATCTAGCTTGGTATCACCTGAATTTACTGTGGTATGTGTAAATAAGCACTTGGGGTTCAATGTCAATATTATCTACCTCATATGAATAGAAAAACATCATGTTAAACTTCCGTTGGCAATTTAAAAGCTTTTCAGCAAGCTGCTCTGATTTTTTGTTGTTTAATTCTGCCCAATTGCTAAATGTCAATGTGTTGCATTACTGTTTTTGTATGAGTTTGTATACTTATTATTTTAGTTCTCTTTGAATTTGTGATCAGTTCTATGTAGTGTACTATTTTTCCGAAAGAAAGTCTCTGATACTTGTAAACCGGGGTGATTGTCTATCTCTTGCTGAAAGTTTCAGTTACAATACTTAATATACATTGCTTATTGTAGTTCTTTTTGATTGTAGAACAAAAACATGCACTCTTGACAAAGATTGCATCGGTGAGGGAGGTAGTAATGGGAGCCCCACTGAGAATAGTTTTAAAACAACTCGTTATAAGGACAGTTCCTTCTGATCTAGGCAAGCCCATTGCCTTGGTTCATCGTCTTGGCGAGTCTTTCTTCCATGTATCTCAGGTGAGTAATTTTATCCACTTTATAATATGCAAAAGACAGGGAAAATTATAGCTTATGTATATAAACTAAAGTTTAATAAACACGAATCCATTTCAAAATGATGTGGTTAAAAATTAGTAGTTTCTTCACTATGAATCCATTTCCAAATTCTGCGCTGAAAACTTTCTGTTTCATTGTTGAGCTTGGCTTTCATAGAAAAGCCAGAATTCTTGAATGTGTGATTGGAATTAAAGTCATTAAGCACGGTAAGTTGAATTTGTAATGTATTACTTCTTAAGTCTCGATTTACTTGACACACGTTCCTTTTCTGTCAGTCCCAAAGAATGACACATTTCCTTATTTGACAAATGGTTGATGAGATTGTCAATATTTTACCCATGTTGGATCCCACGTATTTGGTAAAAGGTTCACTAAACTGTACCCTCATATTTAAATTCAATTCATTAATCTTAAGGGTAATTTTGGAACATTGCGAAGTCTTCCCATATTTCCTGAACTCCATGCCCAGTCAAACTACATGATGACATAAATTGGGACAGAGCAGTCAAACTTCATGTCATAAATTGGGACGGAGAGAGTATGAATTGTCGGTGCCATTTCTATAGTAATTCCAGCTTCTCATCATATTTCTTTATGTAGCAGGAATTAACAAAGCTAAATCAAACAATTGAGAAATTTATATGGATATTACTTGCATATGTATGAGTTGGTGCTATTTATAATTTTTGCTTTCTTTATCTGTACATTTTAGGGGTGAAAAAGCCAGCTGGAACAGCTGAAGAAATTGAAAAGCAATTCGGTTGTGAATCGTCAAGACTTATCATGGTACATTCTGGTTCTTTGAATTTTTCGTAAGCTTCTCCACCCTAAGTTGACTGTCCATGTTGTGTGCTTCACAGGTGGGTGATAGGCCATTTACAGACATAGTTTATGGTAACAGAAATGGTTTTCTTACTATTTTGACAGAGCCATTACGTTGTGCAGAGGAGCCATTAATTGTACAGCAGGTCTGATTTCCTGAAGACTGATTTCTTTTCTGATTGGTACATATTAATTGAATAATGACTTACCCTAGAATATGCTAATCAACATTTTCATAACTGTGGTATCCAGGTTAGCTTGCACACACCTTGACTAATCCACCTTTGTTGAACTAAATTTCTAATAGTGTTAACCTCTTGAGCTATCAATTTTAACTTTTTCATGCAAAGCTGAATGCTCCCACAGATCTTTCTACCTTTTAACTGCAAATATCCAGTATTTGAAGTGAAACTTCTATGTTGTTGTTGTGATACTAATAGTAGTTGGGGTTGTGTATAAGCTCTTGGCCTAGGCTCCTCTTACTCAGTCAGCCATCAAACTTTCTGGCTGCTCTCAGTTAAATTGTTTGCCAGCAACTGTCGTTTTGCTGGGCATTGTCCATTCGAGATAAGTCCTTGGTAGTCGCTGTAGAGTCGACATCTTATTCTCCCTTACTTGACTAATTGACATTTCTATTACTTTTGTCTCAATAAAGTTGCACTATTATCAAGTAAAGACAATCTTTCTGATGCTTAAACTGTTGGGCATCCTGCTGTCATATATATCTGCCAACGGGAGTTGGTACTCTGGATGCCTCATCCACTATATTCAGACAGATGGTCTTTGACAGTTAGGTCCATCGCCTGCATTATTTTGTCATTTTGACTTCCAAAGTCACTGGCATGTCTGTTGTCTTAAGCTTTATATAACAATTCGTTATGAGGTTTCCTTTCTCTTTTTCGACGGGTTACTCAATTTTCAGTGCAGAGATAACCACTTTGCTTCAATATCAAGTAGCATCTCATCAGGTTGATCTTTTATGGATGCTGAAAGACGTAATTACTAAAATGGCATATTGACACCTTTGTATACCATGTGCTTTGTTAGGTGACATTATGTGTGTAAGATGTTGACATTAAAAAAGTAAGGACAAACTTGTCCGAATATTCATTTCGCTATCTAAACTAAGCCTATGGCATATTAACACCTGACCTATATTCATGGAGATCTTGGCCTGTTGATGAAAATGGATTGATATGTCGGCATTCTCTTTCAACTCTCTATCCCAACTCAGGGCAAACTATCTCTAGATGGCCAAGTGAAAAGTAGACTTGGTACTTAAATTGTGCCTATTAGATACATGTTGCTGAGGTGGAACATAGTGTGGGTATCACGTGTATTGAGCACATGAATATGTTGAATATGAGCTGACGTATACTTTCTTCTTCCTTATTTAATGCTTTCGCATGTCTCTTCTCTCTCAATGAAACAAGACCTCTCATTACATTTTCCCCCGAAAACACCACCAATGAACAACCACAAACCCGCCTTCCATGACAAAAAACAAAAATATTAATACAAGTGATCCACCTCGTTTGATAAATATTATCCATTGTTTCCATTGCAATACCCTGGAATGACCCAAGTCAAATCAGCCATGATGAACCAGAAAACAAAATTATACATAGCAGAGTATTACTAACGGAAAAAGCACCTCAATTGACTTCAAAACTAGATTAAATCATAAGTTAGTGTACCAAAATGCAGCCAAAAAAATGAGGGTGCAGAGTGAATAAAATTACCTTACCGATTCTCAGGAAAGCTCGATCAACAAGTAAGAAAGGCAATCCAAGTTGTAGCAATGGCACATCATCGATCCCTGTCTCTAAACTCATTAATGACCTATGATGGTCAATGGGAAAGAATTCATTGGTAACCAGTAAGTCTTTCTGGAGTTTGAATTTTTAGCAAGCTACTCTTTTTGTTAAAGGTTAGTCTTCTACTGTGAGAATGGAGAAAATAGAGCGACAGAAAAGAGGGAAGGAAGATGAATGTCGAGTTTCTTGTTAGCTTTTGAGTTTTGGTTTGGTTTCACTGATGGAAAGAGTTGTTATTCTCTGGGAGAAGAGTGAGCGGCAGGGAGTTGAAAATAATAAACCTTTTTCTTTAGCTCGAGAGCTATTTGTTTGGATTAAGTACCACACATCTTTCTTTCATTTGCTTCTTTGCCAAGTCAGCAACACCTGGACTACACGCATCTCATATTGTGTTTAGGGCAGCTAAATAAAAATTCAGACGAGTTTAGGTGTTTGTCTATGTATTCATCCACAAGGTAAATATCCACAATGTTTAGAATAAAAAATAATTATAGGCTGAAGAGATCTGCTTATTCAAGAAGAGAGAAGATAAGCGATTCTCTTATGGAACAGTAGGGTTAATTCTACTTGTCATAACTTTCTGCAATGACATCAGAACTTTGCAATGACAACTGATTGATATAGGTCTTGCTATTCTCAATTTCTTATCCATGCAGAATATATACATTTAAGATTGCTGAAACCCTTAATTCTCTCTTTCGCGCATTTTTGGATATTTTATATAAGGAAACTTGCAATATTTTATATATTATTAACCAAAAAGGTGGTGAATTTAGAATAGGATTCTGTGCACTCTCTTACTAGCATTTTGGCAATTTGTATCAGGGAAGAAAGGAGCTTTTTCTCAACTGGAGAAAGTAAAAACAGATGGTGATGTCTTCTCTGGAAAAGAAGTGCCTTACACTTTCTCCACTCGAAATGAGATTTCATCTCACACGTTTGCTAGGATCCGGCCACCTCAAAACTGTCGAGGCACCCACAGGTTTGCTTGTCAAGGTTGTGAAGGATTAACTTAAACTTTATTCTGAGTAGACAATTTCTCCCCAATGCTATATTAACAAGAGCTCAGATTTCACGCGTTGTCATCATCTTAGGTTGGAGCAGAAATACTTTGCCACGTCCGATGTAGATTTTTTGCACAGAGTTGGACGTACAGCTAGAGCAGGCCAACCTGGTATTGTTACAAGTCGCTATAAAGAATCAAATTGTGATCATGTTACTGCCATTATGGATGAAACAAGTATTTCTTGCATTGACGAACGCCATGCCCACTTGATGTGGGATCCATCCTACGAGTCTTTCCGAAAGCATGGAAGTGACCTAATATAAAAATATAAAAATAGGAAAAGAAACAAGAGAAAGTGTATACCATATATCAATGATGACAATAAGCAGTTGCTGTAGAATTTTTATTTGTAAATGGGAAATGGAGTAAAAAGATTGATCAACAGTTGATTGGTTAAATACTGATGATGTGAGAGGCCCCGTGTTGCTTATGACACTAAATCCCTGTGTGCTGGAAATACCAACTGAAAAACCACATTTCTGACCTGCAAATTCACCCATGAAGTATAAAAGAGTTAAGGAAATACAAAGTAGATTTCTTTGCTATCTACAGATAAGAGAAAATGTTAAAAGGTACCTTTATCACCTAATTGGTAGTCCTCGAACCTCAACTCTCATGGCTTTTATCTTTATAAGTTTGTATTCCACAAATGGATTGAATTTTTTCACCACCAGGTCTTATGCTATCTTTCTCTGGAGTTGCAATGTATGATGTTCTACTTCCTTTCTGATTAATACCAAATACTGTCTTTCCAAAACCAGAGCTCTGGAACAAAGGTGTTGTACCTGGTTTGCAAATTTGATCAAGGCCGAATACTTAAGATACCTAAAAATATACATTAGGAGTAAATAGTAATTTGAATTACTCAATAAAGCCCAACATGGATTTCATAATAATATAGAGCATATTACTACACATCGAATTGTATGTAATCTTATATCAATCAGATCATCTAGACTATGGAAAAAAATTCTCCCTCAAAATGTTGATTAATCTGCTTCAATACATGAGAGAATGGACAATAAAGCAAACCTTTGCTCCCTAAAATGGATACAGCTGGTTGGCCAAATGAGCAGGAATCAGATCTTGGGGTGCCGAAGTGTGAGTTGCTTGAAACACCAAATATTGGAGCTTTTAGACCTCCAAATACGGAGGAGTTGGCGACATTGGAATCCCTGGACCAAAGCAGAGGTTCATAGGCCGCACTATTAACGTCATATTTCTTTCCAAATGTCGGTAAAGTGAACGAGACCAGGGATATGTTTTCTGTTTGACCAAATGTAGCATTCGTTGCTGCATTAAAGGCTAATGTTCCTGCAGTTAGGAAAGCAGATTGAATTGATTCTAATCACTAATTAAAGACTACTACAAGTATCAATAGTTGGAACAAGATTGGTTCTAGAAATAGTAAATAACATTACACACCATAAGAAATCCCACAGAGATATTGTAGTTATTACTATCAACTTTGGAGAATAGTACAGCTCAGTGTGTATAGCTACTTTCACAAGCAGAAGACTTAACTTTTCGATCAATTCCAAAGCCAATTCACTGCTCTAGAAAAGTATTTAGTCCTTTCGTGAAATTGGCAGTATTGAGTGTAGCATCTATATATGCCAATCCTCACCTGGATCACAGGCGAGAAAGAAAGTTATACTTATCCATTGAGTACAATAGCATTAAATCACATTATTAGAATACAAATATTTGATCATTAAATCTAATTTAACAGGTGTTTGATCGTGAATACTCAGAAGATTGATCACAATATGAAAAATACATCTGCTATCATAGAATTTATAAATAGTATATGTACCAATGTAAATAGGCACACTATACTGATATTGTTATATGTTGAAATGTATCTATTTTATTTAATGCATACTGATGTTCATATGCAACTTGATCATTTTATTAGATTTATAATAAAATTACGTGTTGGGGGCATACCTATCTAGTTTCTACTATATATAGGATATGAGCATGGAACGACCAGGATAGTTTAGTCTTTTTACTTTAAATCATATCTTCCTCCATGCCTGTCTTCCATCCACAATTTGAGATCTATTCCTACTTCCACATACAGTACAAACACTTCTGTACAATTAGATTTTCCCCAAGCTATACGCCCACTTCCCTTTTCTTTCTCTGTACGACAGTTTTAAGCAGCTTCCACCAGCTTCCGATTGTCCTTTTTGGTTAAGCATATCTATTTGCAGCTACATCCGCAACTAGAGCACAAGTATTTCCATTGAAGCTTTTTATACTTCCAGAGTTAACTGAAATTTGCAACCTATTCCTTCTCTCCGAAACATAATTTCAATCTTCTGCGCTTTGGTTAGAGCTCATCTTTCTGTCAATTGGTTAGTTCTCACTTTATACTACCTTCTTTGTTACTCTTATTAAGGGTTTAAATTGGGCTATTCGTTGAAATTGTGGGTTCACATTTGTATTCAAAGTAATGGCTCAACTTTGGCTTGATTTGAGAAACTGCAGGGGTTTCTCGACCAAAGGTTAGTTCCAACGTCTGCCCGTTATTTTTTAGGTTCCATCATCTACCTGTTATTTTTTAGGTGTTCTCTATATTCAAACCTCAAGCTCCAAAAATGAAATTTCGAGTTGTGGGTTCTTTTATATCTAGCTGGGTGTATTGAATTGTTAGACAATTTGAGCTAAAAGTTGCGTTTGGAGTAGTGAAAATGCGGTTAAAATTAAGGTAAAGAAATTTAGATTGCGGGTCAAGTGCTTGATGATAGTAATGACAGGGCTTTCACTTAATTGTCCAGAAAAACATGGATTTCCGATGGAAATTTACTCTCGCCATCTACTTCTGAGTAATCTCTATAAAGTTTGGTAATTGTACTACACCTCTATGGTTGTGAATGATTAGGATGATGGAAATGATGATACACCCTTCTGTATGTGATACGGGACTAATAAGGGAAACACGAAACAACTCCAAAACAGTCCACTAATCTTAAGGATTCGAGGACTAAGATGGAGACCACTCTCGGATTCGCTATAACCACACAATACAAGATAAAGAGGTGTGTTTTCAACACCAAAACAGCTACAAAACGTGAAGAACAATATGAACAACAATAACACAAATTTCCAGATTCAACAAAGGACCCAAAACAGTTCACTACACAACAACAACAAGATGACAACAATAAAATGTAAAGATAGGTAGTGTGACATAGATTACTACAATAACTATGAATCTAAGTGTAGATCCAACACTAAGACCCTTAATACATGTAATAACAACACCGACACTCTTACGTGGACACAAGAGGGACATCAATCTCCTCAAGCACCTTCGTTTCCAAGCATGAATCCAACACGAGAGATTCCACCCTCAAGTTGAAAATCCTAGTTACATGGATTTCGGCTATGGGAGCCTTTCTCATAAGAGAGAAATGTTTTTAAGTGTGATACAACATCAATATTCAGCCAAGTCTCCTTACAAATGACCTAAAAGGTTCCTTATATAGTAGTTTACAAACAAGGTGTGAAATGTCCAAAATGACCCCTTAGTCTCAAGTCTTCAAGTGGGTGCCCTTTGAGAGCATTATATGGACGGTTTTGGACCCCTTTTCAGTCCTCATTTGCACTTCACTTTCACACTCCAAGTCTCGGGTTTATTACATCTCACAAACATGCATCCTCGTGGTCGTACCCGTATCAGTATGTGATTCTCAATTCCTCAAGCCTCTTCATGTGTCTACTCACTGGTTTAGATACGGCAAGATAATCACCATGGTTTGGAAATCTAAACTGGAATAAGTCACTGCACCAGTACCATTTATGAGCAACATTTTACGTAGAATTTCTGATCTTTGTCCCCTTAATGCATTATAAATTGCCAGGGAAATTTAAAAAAAAAAAAAGAGAAGCAGAATTCTATAGGCTTAGCTACAACGATTTTGGAAATTAGAAACATATTCCACTTTTGTTTGGTGCGAGCTCAATTTAAGCTGTTTGGAACCACTTGCGGTCAATTTCCAAATCTATTTAGTATGGAGATGTTGGCACAAGAAAGCAAAATGTCTGAAAACTGTCTACTTTCCTAACAAGTACCAAATGTGGGGGGTTTAAACTTCTCCGTCCTTTATGTTTGTTCGGTTATGAGCCTTTAGATAGGTTTTGCATCTAACTGGTACTGCGTTAGACATGCCTATACTTGCTTTATGCTGATGTATCTGGGTCTTCATTGATTTTCTCCGAAACTTTCGTGGATTGACAGATGTTTTCTTCAATGATTAAAAACATGAGTCCAGAGATGATGGCTAACATGAGTGAACAATTTGGGGTGAAGCTCAGTCAGGCAGATGCAGAGAAAGCTCAACAGGCAATGTCATCTTTGTCACCAGATGACTTGGAAAAAATGGTAATTACTCAGAATATGCTATATCCCCCTTTTCCCTGCTTCCGGTCAAGGAAGATCTGTACTTTCCTCACTACTCTGTTTTGTATCAGTATGATACTTTTCTAATTCACGTGTTTAGCACTTGTTATGCATCTTCACTTGTAACCGATACTTGCCCAGAATAATGAAAAACCTGTAATCTCTCGTGTCAGTCTAAATCAAACTAAATGGTCATTGAGTCATGAGATAGTCGTAGGAGAAAGATGGTATCACTTAAAAGGGGATCACATATGAGTGAAGTGGCTCTTTGTCTTTTCAGCTATATACTGGATGCACATTTTTATCCTCTCTAGATGGAAATGTGTCAAGCATCACGCTTCTGATTGTGAGGTTTTATCGTAATTTGGCATTTATAAGTTGGATTCTTCAATGAAATAAACTGTGGCTGCTATATCTGAACTCCAAACATTTGCTTATCGCCATGATGATTTTTAATGTTCAAATGTCTTCTAGCATCTTGTTATGACATAAATAGAATGTGTAACCACGAGAACGACTTAAGCAGTAGGGCTTGCACTCTTGGGAAATTTCTCTCACCCGATTATTTTCTGGGTTTCATAATTATTTGGTTTCCAGGTAGTTCGACTCATCTCTTTGTTTTAAGTCTGCAGTTAACTCATGTTTTAATCATCTATTCGAACCTTTGTCCTGTTATGTCTTGAGCCGGGGGTCTATCGGAAACTGTCTTTCTACTTCTTCAGAGGTAGAGGTATGGACTGCGTACATCTTACCCCCCCCCAGACCCCACTAGGTGGGAATACACTGGGTTTGTTGTTGTTGTTGTACATGCTAAATCTATATGTTTTCCAAAAATTGCAGATGAAGTGGGCTGATAGAATTCAAAGAGGAGTTGGAAGTGCGAAGAAAACGAAAAATTTCCTCTTAGGAAAACTTGACATGATCTTGGCTATACTTGTGCTTCTTTTGGCAGTTGTCCTTCACTAGCTGGGCCTCATCGGGCACTAGAGTTGTGACGTGCTAGCCAAATATTAGCAAAAAGAGATGCTGGTATGACCCATGTTCAAGCTGTGAAGTTTTGTGTGGAATCCTTTTTTTGATGCTCTTGAAATGGGAATCGTCAGAGGATGAAAGTTAAGCCAGTTGGTTGAAGATGGCACCGGTAATTTTATTATATTACATTACTTTTATGGTTTGGGTGTTCTGATATAGCGCTGTATCTGCAAGTTTGACATATTAATTAGTTCGTTGTTTTGCGAATTCGTTGAGACACTCTTTTTCCAAATTCATAAATCATGAACTCACTGACTGAGAAATAATTGCCAAAAATAACTATTTTTTTATGGGTGTCTGATTCTGATTGGTATTGTCTTGTGTAATGTTCCCAACAAAGAATATAAACATTTGTAAATGTGGTGAACTATAATGGCAACTGCATTAGTAGGGCCATTGTATTTAGTCTATGATCAACGATCTAATTAAAGTAACTCTTGTTCATAACTGACAACAACAACAACAACAAACCCACAATTCCCACCTGGTGGGGTCTGGGGGGGGGGGTAAGATGTACGCAGTCCATATCTCTACCTCTAAAGAAGTAGAAAGGCTGTTTCCGATAGACCACCGGCTCAAGGCACCAGATACCACACAAATACCATGTAAAACACATAACATAAATACGGCAGCCATAACAAGAATACATAACATAAATACACAAATACCATGTAAAACACATAACAAGAATACATAACATAAATACGGCAGCCATAAGTAAAAGAAAACAGATGAAAGCACCCAGATTCGTACTAAAGCAAGGAACACGGAATCATAACCAGGATACTACCCCCAGCCAGTAATTCCCTACACTAGCGGCCCAAACTGGCCCTAGTCCTCAGCCCTAATTCGCGTCCTCCAGACCTTCCTATCTAGGGTCATGTCCTCGGTGAGCTGTAACTGCTCCATGTCCCGCCTAATCACCTCACCCCAGTACTGACACAAGTTGAAAAAATGTTAAGTTGTGGTGATAAACATGACACAGGAAAATACACCTACTAATCAATAACCAGTTCAATGTACATTTAGTTACCTATTAAAGCTTTTTAACTGTCACATCTACTCAATATAATTCCACAAAGTGGAGGTATAGGAAACGCAGATGTATACAAATGTTACCCCCTACCTTACATATATCACATATCAATAATTTGAAGAATAAACCTACCAGAGAAGTAGGGTACGGGGTAAAGCTACTATAAAAAAGTAGTGTAAAGGATATAATACGATTATTAAATAGTTAGTAAAACAAATGAGGAGAGAAAAGGGTAATGACACAATCACATCAGGTCGGTCGTTACACAAAATGATACTTTTCATTTTTACCTAATTGTTAAATTAACAATACAACACAGTAAAATTAAGTATCAATAAAAACAAACAATACAACACAACGGGTAGCTACTATCCAAACAAGCTGATAGTTATGTGTTTGGGGGTTGAGAAAATGGTTGATACCAAAGAAAGTGTATGCAGATCTTACCTGTACCGCTGTTTGCTAAAGACTCCCTCCTTCCACTCCTTATCAGTTTCTTTATCAAAGTCTCTGCTTCAAAATTTCCAGTATTAGATGATTGATCCTGTATATTACTATTCTTTTATTGATTCAACTGATTTTTGAAATTGTAGGATGAGAAGGCCAAAGTAGTACAGATATTGCTCTTTTTACTTCGGGAGTGAATACATTACTATAATCATTTTTGGGACCAGATTGTCATTGGTAGTAGGTGGTTCGTACATACTTGATACCAATTACCACAATCATCCAGGCTAATAGGTTCTCAGTTCTTCAAAATCCTGAACTGGTAATGTAACTTTATTTTCTCTTCTTTTTTTGAAATCCTCATCATCAAGTCTTGCCGTTGAAAAGTGTCTAAGCTAGAGGGGCGAAAAGGGGTTCATCTGAATTTATTGAACTGAAAAATTACACTTTCTATAAAAGGTCAAATTTTTTTTATGTGTATATAGTAGATGATGAACCCCCTTAGTGAAAATTCTGCCCCCGTCACTTTCACCAAATATTACACTTCTAAAGTTATGTGTTCTGAATTTTTAACATTTGTTGCAATTTTAGTAACTTTTCGTCCCGTGTTCATATTAGAGGGTTGTTGTCAATTAAAATTGATTTTGTTTAATTTGTTTTCAGGACTAATGTCCACGGAGGTTTGTGCGTACAATAAGGAACATTTGTGTCAGCTGATGTATAGTGCTAAGTCTTAACTCGATATTAGAGTTGAAGCCAAGGAGCTTGGTGCAAAGGCTTATGACCTTTTCCTTTTCAGGATATTCCTTCTTTAATAGCTAAAGCTGCAAAAGAGCATCCAGGAGTATCATATGTCATTACTGCACTTCTTGGTCTTCATGAATTACTTCTTGTAAGTCTTTTTTTTCCTCCAGCTTTACTTTTTCACTATTTGTTCTTTTCATGTACATATGACATCCAACAATATTGAAACCTTAGCTTATTCCTAACCCATAGTTTGCATTCAAGCCGATGAGATCAACCAACATTTACCCTTATAATTGCTCAAACTCTCCTCTTTCTTAAGTCGTCGGCTCTAAAATAGTTCTTGCCTGAGTAAGGGTTTTGTTATTTTAATTGGTTTGCGGTTGCTTTTTCTTTCCTAGGCTGCTGGGGCACTTGTATTAGCATTTTTTTTAAAAAAAATGCTTTGCTCCATCTGAGTTATCGTTCTGTTTTCTTTTGCGACAATGGCTTTACAACATCTTATTTAAATCTCAACACTTGTATTGCTAAAGTAACTAGCAATCTTTTGTTGGTTGATGAAGTATAACCTCTATACTCCTTCATTTTACATAGTCAGCTTGATGACAGTTTTAACACTTTTTGATTTCCTTTCAAACTGTTAATAATTCCTTGAAACAAAGAATCCAAGTTGATGCACAAAGATGATAGCTCTCCTATAGGTAGCTTGATAAAGAATTTCTAGTAATACTCTCTCTCCTTTTTATATTCAATTGAAAAATCAAATTGCATTCAATATCCATTTCAATAACGACCGTGTATATAGCTTTTTGGCTAATAAGAACTTTAGGTCCTTTCGACCAGTCCTTACTGAAAAATATTTGTCCCTATTGTACCAACTCTACTTTTTTATGGCTAACACTAATGCCAGAAGATTCAGATTAAGGATAAAAGTATGGATAAACCTGTGCTGATATAATCTATAAGTAGACCTTGTTGCATGGAATATTACTGGCATGAGAAATTTTGAAGCATCAGTCTCTACTACAAAGTATTGATAGTGTCAGTAAGAGCCAAAATAGCAGTTGTGATGAGGGCCCTTTTGAGTTGCTAAAGAACTGTAATAGCCTTGTCACTCCAGTATAATTCATTCTTCTTTTATAATTTTGTTAAAAGGTTTACTAATGAGGCCTAACCCTGAATGAACCTTCTATAGTAGCCTGCTATCCTAAAACCATTTAATTTATTTAATAGTTGTTGGTATTAGCCACTCTTCAACTGTAGAAATCTTCTTTGGATCTATTGACACACCATCTGCCGAAATGAATAACCAAGATATTAGAACCTATTTGTTCCAAAAGATCATTTGGTGTAATACCCCGTATATTTCTAAGCTAGAAAATGAACCATTGTTCCTACGCATGAAACCTCCTATCCTGTGATTCATGTTTGAGTACATGAACTAGGATGAGTATCCTAGTGATAATAGAGCTTATGATGTGTTAAGCATGTTCATAAGAGTCACTTCGAGTAAGTCAAGCTAAGAACTAAGAACTTTTGAATCCCCCAAATTTTCGTGTGTGATTTCACATAGTTCATCTTTGAACGAGAATAACTTGGTTTATAGGTGGTATTTTGGCAGATTTATACCCTCCAAATTGTAGAGAATTGAATAAGCTTTCCGTCTATACCAAATTCGCCTAAAACGGACACACGGTGAAGAAGTTATGGCGATTTAAAGTTTCAGTAGTGTTATTTCAGTCAGTGGCGCGTCGCGCCATAAGCCAAAATGACGTTTGTCAATTTCCAGTGTCTCTCCGCGATTCCACCGCGTCGCGGTGAGTTTTCAGGTCATAAACAAGTGGCAACGCGATGTCTCCGCATTGCGCCGGGGCCCAAATCGGGTAAATTTTTTTACAGAAATTAAAAGACGCATCAAGAGGGGTATTTGGGTCATCTTCCCACCCCTATATAAGCTCCCAAACACGGAATTAGGCCATTATTTCACCAAAACATACTCTTTTTCATCAAAATCCTCTCAAGAGCACATTAGGGTTTCAATTGGGGGATTCAAGTTCAAGCAAATTCTACCATCAAATTCCAAGAATCTCTTCGTCAATCTTCACTAAATCAAGAACTAAGGTATGCGTGTGTTCATTCATGGACTCCTTTCGTCCATGAAGTCCAAGAACCCTATTTTAAATTATATGCCATGCTTGTTATGTTTTGATTTGATTGTTGATCTTGTTTGTGTGTTGAATGATGTCAAGATAGAATCTTTATGGGTTTGTATGAAACTAGGATGGCATGTTAGTTGAAATATATGAACTTTGGGTGATATGAGTTATTGAATTCATGAATAAACCTATGCCCAAAGTAGTGCATGTAAGGTGTTTGATAAAATGCCTAGGATGATAGAATTCATGTCCCATGATTCAATAGTGCTTAAATGACAAGTCCACGTTCTATGCTTTATGATTTCACATGAATTTCACGTTATTGTTATGTCTTGTTGTGATATGGAATGAGCATGATATTGAAGCTATGCAAGTATATACATGTTGTATGCATTCCATTCCATGTATAAGAAGTTGAGCATCATGTATAGTATGAAATCCCCTACTTATGACATTGTGAATTTTGGACTCTACTCTTGTGATCAAGTTAGTCATGTGTGTCAGTTTCCTTCCATCCAAGTACCCGAAAAATATAATTGTGTGCCTAGAGCCATGTCATGATTTCACGATACTCTCAAGTCAAGCCATATTCCATAGAACTCCGTTAGTCATGTGACTCAGGAAAGTTCAGTAACTCAGTTAATCTCAGCTAATCTCAGTACTCAGTGATATCGGAAACTTCAGAAATTCTAGTGTTCTCCGTAATTCAGTACTCTCAGTAATGTGTGTTAGTTTCCTTCCATCGAGTCCTGAGGGTACTTGTACCCAAAAAATATAGTTGTGTGCCTAGTGCCATGTCATGTTATCATGGTAATCTCAGTCAAGCCATGACCTATAGAACTCAGTCAGTCGTGTGACTCAGGAAATATCTGAAATCTCATGATCTCAGTTAATTCTCAGATAGTAGTACTATTCTGTCAGTCAACGGAAGTCAGTTACACAGTCCACGTACAGTCAGTTAAATCATGTTCTGTCTCTTCATATGGGAGTAGAAGTTAGCACCGATTGAACCCAAGAATGGGAACTCACATGACAGTTTATAGTGTGATTCTTAGCATTCATCCTTGTGTTCCAGAACTACGTAGCCAGCATAGGTTGAGACATCTTAACCTGTCAGATTAGGTTTGATGAGGTGGCTTAACCTGTTAGTTTAGGGTTTTCACCGTTATCATTTTTTAGTACCTGCCAGATAAGGGTCACTCATAGCTGTCCTTACCAGTGGCGCGGTATTGACAACCTTCCAGTCGGGGCAGAGATTGGACCCCAACTTAGCTATATGCGTTATTAAGGCATGTTCAAATAACTACCTCCCACAGTTTCAGTCCTAGTTTTAGTAAAAGAACTCAGATAGTTCTTCAGATTTTAGCATATCAGGACTGTCAGATACAATTAATTCAGTTACAGAACGAAACACAGATAGTTCCATTAGATTCACGACTGTCAGACACAGTCATCTATGTTATTAGAATTTCAGCATTTGTCATGCTAGATATCAGTAGATCATGTATTAGTGTCCAGATCTAGATATCACGTAGTCACTATCTTAGTTACTACGTATGCATGTTTGCACTCTTATGTTCATATCAGTCAGTCAGTTAGCATCGTTCATGCATGTAAACCCTTTTGCATTTAGCCTACCTCACTCGGTACTCCCAGTTGTACTGATGCATTTTTGCTATGGTGCTTTCTTTCACGTTATACCATAGGTTCACAGATACGAGCTCTAGATCAGCAGTAGCAGTAGCATTCCAGTAGCAGAGTTGCACTGAGTCCTTATCCATTCGAGAATGATATTATTTATTTCATTTATTTATTCAGTTCGGTTTTGCTAGACGGAGTTAGTTGGAGACATGTTCCTTCAACTCCTTATTCAGACAGTATTTAGAGGTTTTCAGAATTAGCTCATATTTGATTCAGATTTCAGTTGTTTTGGGTATTCGTTACCCCATATGGATGTTATGATTTGTTAGATATTCAATGCAGTTAAACCTTATGGTCTATTGTTCATGTTTTCCGCATTATTACGTCATATATTAAAGTATACAGGTACAGATATCAGTCATGGGTTAGCTTGTGGTCCCTCAGGATCATGGGCACCGTGTAGAGATCCGGTTCAAAAAACTAGGGCGTTACAATAATCTACCTTGTCCTGCCCATGCAAATCCCAATTGGGTAAAAATAATTGATATTGATGCTTCAGATATTAGCTATGGAGGAATTCTTAAGCAATATTCCCCAGAAGAGAAACGTATTTATATTGTTCAATTTTATTCTGGAAAATGGAATACCATTCAAAAAAATTATACAATTGTATCAAAAGAAATTCTTGCTATAGTCAAATGTGTTCTAAAATTTCAAGGCGATCTTTACAATGAAAAGTTTTTAATAAGAACTGATTGCCAAGCTGCAAAATTTATCTTTAATAAAGATTTTAAACATGATGTTTCTAAGCAAATATTTGCAAGATGACAGGCTTTGTTATCTCCATTTAATTTTGAAATTCAATACTTAAAAGGGTCAGATAATAGTCTACCCGATTTTTTAACTCTTGAGTTTTTAAGCTAATATTTTCTCCTATGGATTTTAGGATGGCTTCATGAGGATCTACTTCTTCGTTTAAAGGAAGAGGTGGAAGAAATCCTTCAACAAGAGGCAAAGGTAATGTCCTCGCTCAAATTGGAAATCAGAGATTGATATCCTCAAGCATTTCAAGCTTAAGTTCTTCTGGTATGAATACAGATGAACAAAAGTATCAGTACTATTTACAATTCATGAAATTTAAGTCCAAAAAATAGGAGGACAATGAAGTTCCATCATATTCCAGTATTCTCAAAGATGATTATGGGAATACCGAGTTGTATGAACGCAACAAAACAGAAGAGGTAATAATTCTCCTAGAAAATCATGACCTTTGATGGAAGGATAATCCTTGGCAGTTGATGCAAAGGTATTTGGACAATACATTTTATGCTACTACGACGTACAAATACCGTAAACATTATGAGACCATATTGTCTATAATGGGACCGGCAAAAATCCAACATTTATATGCTAATGCGACTGTCAGAAAAGATTATAGTTACTCTAAAATTATAATCAAACAAATTCTGATTCATGAAGAATGGGGATTGAATACTCTAAAAGAAAAATAATATACACATCCCGAGTAACAAAAAGTTGTTGTAAAATATAATTACTGGGATTATACAGAAAGCTTTGATAAGGTTTTCTTATGTGAGAATCCTGAGAAATCTCATTCATGGTTTGTAAAAATATGTCCAAATGTGTACAAACAAAGCATACCAAATTGGTTTGCTAAATGGTGGATCTTGCATGGTCCTTCACCGAAAATATTGCTTGGGCCATTTAAAAGTCTATATAAGGACTGGATAAAAGTATCACCAGTACTTCTAAAAATAAAAAAAGATAATGTCTATTTTGAGAGAATATCTATGATATATTTCTTCATTGAATTTTCAATTTCGTGGATCTTGAAATGGTCCATTAAGGTAAAATCAAATACTGATAATTTACCATGTTTGATGAGGTTTATTATACCAAATTTTTGAGTAAATTAAACCAGCAAACAAGTGATGGTAATGTCCATGGCCGTCAATTATTTGAAACAATAAAAATGACTATTGTAAAATATAAACAACAAAAAGAAATAGAGTCTCTTTATGAACAGTAGGATCTCATCCCTTTTAAGAACATCACTAGAAAGCTTCAAATAAAGAAGGGCACAGTAACCAAAGCTGAGATTTTGGCATCCTATATGGAGGAAGTTAAAAAAGATCTATTGAAAAATCTTGATCAGGAGTGCACTTCAAATATGTCCATCTCTTCTACAAGGATTGCTTGGCTGGTGAGTCACAAGACATCCATAGTGATGAAGAAATAGATTTGGATGAATATTTGCGAAATTTCCAATCAACCATGGAAGAATCTTCCAGCACTACAAAAAAACAAAAGGGAAAATGACATAAGAAAATGGAGGTCCCCACCGGTTGAAAATTAAAGATACAACAGTCATGATGGCAAACAACGTGATAAGCAGTGTTTTGAAAAAGCAAACAGTCAAGGTCACTTAACTTTCTAAAAAAGCAAGAGTCGTTTGTGAATAGTAGAGGCCAAAATGAATAGTAAGGGCCATTTATTATTTTGTCTTTTGTAGAGAGCATCCATTATATAAGGAGCTCATTTCTCATTTAGTAGAGGCAGGTTTTCAGAACCCCCTCTCTCTCTAGCATACTCTCTTGTATAAATATTCTGAGTGTTAAATAAAAGCCTATTGCTTCTGAGCACAATCCATCTACCTTAAGGTTATTTTAAATTTCTGTATTTTAATTTTTTATTTTTACAATTGCTGGCCTATGATGGGCTAAATTTCTAGTGTTGAACTATAGAAGAATGTGTTACATGTATGAAATGGCATATTATTATTAAAATATGAATTGTAAACCTCCATTGTTGCAAAGGTCTATACGTTAAGATGCAACAGTTATGAGTTTAATCTTGGTATTTATGTCAGATGTCCCTGTAAAGGCCAATTAGCAGGTGGGCGTAGAAGGCCGTAATTGGGGCTTGGTTTAAGATTAGGCTCATGACTAAGGTTTAATAACATATAGTAAAGGTGTCAAGTGCTACAGTAAAGCGATCCGGTTCTACTTTGAGGTTTTCAGAACCCCTCGATGATACGGGTAGGGCAGCCTCCACAGGTACACGGCCTTTCACACGAAGCCAAGCTCGGGAATTACAAACACTCCAAGCTTTGTTCATGCAAATGGCCGTGTGTGAGTTGGTGATTGAACCGACCAAGGACCTAAACGTTTTTATGTGTGTGGAGAGGTCCTAATGTGTAATAAACTACTCTCCAAGGTTGGCACAAGAAGCAAGGGCGGATGGGTCATTTTACCCCTTTTGTTTGTAGTATAAATAGAACATGATAGAGAGTGAGTCCTGAGTTTTTGAATGCTGAAACTTGTAACCTAAAATCACAAAACAATTCCTCTCTCTTCTACTCCTAGAAGCCGCCACTATCATCTCACAAGTAGAGGGATACTTGTGTTGTCTCTTTGGCTAGAAACAAGGGTTTTGAGGTCGTTGAGTGCCTCTTGGTCCTCGTAAGAACTTGGTGTTTATATTCATTAGACTTAGGGTCCTCTCTTGATGTTAGGGTTCTTAGTTTCTTGAATGTTATATGTCAAGTTATCTATCTTTCTTTATCTTGTTGTTGTTGTTGATTTTGTTATCTTTAAAGTCTAGTGAAGCCGTGTGGGGCTCTTTTCGATTCACTAGCATTTGTTATCTATCTTGTTGTTCTTGTGTTGTGGACTGAAGACCCGAAAACTTAAACTTGTTGTTCTTGTGTTGTTGGACTGAAATCCGAGCCTTCTTGTTGTTCTTGGTGTTGTTGGTTTGATCTTGTATCATTTGGTATCAAAGCAAGACCGGTTGTGTTCCAACATAACCCATCTTGGGCTAGTTCACGGCTTAAACAAACTACACCAAAAGAAAATTCTGAAAATCTGTCCATTAAAAGTTGAAAACCGAGAATGATGTTGTGTGTTTAGATCTAGGTGTTATTTTGCTTGTTTAGTGAGTTTCTAGTGTTGGTTTCTTTCTCACCAACACTAAAGTGTCTAGATCCGAAAGTTGAGCTTGAAAACTTGAACATTGTGTAGTGACTTGAAGTGGCCGAAAGTTGTATGTTGTTGATAACAAAAAAAAATAAAAAAAATCGGTGGTTGTGTGTTTATGTGCTAAAGAAGTTGATGAAGTTTGTTGAAGTGTTCATCTTTTGAACTTGTTCATCTTGTTCATCTTGTTGTGTACTCAAGTGGTAAAGCTATAAAGTTGTTGTGAAAGACTTGCACCCATCACTTTGTAGTCTTGTCAATCACTTTCCCTAATTGAAGGAGCCTTGTTTTGTGGGATTTGTCAACCAACCCCCACTTTCTTGAGTTTGAAAAAGGGTGAAAGACTACAAAATTTTAGTTTTCCCACCAAAACACTTTTCAAATTATAACAAGTTGTGTGAATATTAACTCAAAACAAAAAAAAAAAAAAGAGAAAGAGAAAAACCGAGAGAAGAAGAACGTGTGGGTCCATTGCATGCTACCACGTCACTATAAGCTCAACTTAGGATATTCTTTGGTTGCTAATTGTTGATCCTCGGTTTCCCTTACTTGGTCCTAGAACTAATTAACAAACTAGTACTTTCCTACTAGGTTGTCAACTAGTTCCTTGAACCGTTTGTTCGTGTCAACGATTATTTGAGTGCTTTTATTCGTTTGAACGAATTGCTGATTTTTGATTCTAGTCCGGCAAGAATTCTTTGAGTCTTCAAACAAGAATCCATTCCGGATAAGAGCTTACTCATACCTTAAAATCTCACGGTTACTAGCCAATTATACAACACTTGTGGAACACGAACTTGTGGTGAACTAAAGCGGATAACACCTTGACAATGGAAGGGGCTACATCTCAAAATGCGGATACTAATGTCCTTGATTCTATGAGGGTCACTCTTGAGGCCGTTACCCGGACACTTGAAAGGTTGAATTCGGAATTTGGGGCCGTGAGAGGGGACTTGGCAGCAATAAGGGGGGAAGTATCGACTATTAGTGGGAGATTAGATCAAGTGGAGAGTCAAAGGAACTCTCGTCCATCTACTCCTCTACATGTATCTACCAATGGTCATGATAGGACCTCCTCCGCAACCATCACCCCCGAAACAGTCCACCAAATGCTAAATGCACCCCAAGCTCCACTAAATACCGCAAGCCAAACTACCTATTTTCCTCCAAACCGAGACTCCACTAGACCACTACATTTCCAAGCCCCTCCGATTCCACAAGAGGGATTTGGACGCCAAGTACCTCCACTAAATCCGAACCCTCCATTCCAAGCTCCATTAAACCAAAGACCGCAAATTCCAAATCCTCTGAATCAAAACGGCCAAGTCCGACCAGCCCACTTTGAAGGATACGGTAGAGAGGAGTATGAAGGAGAGGGAGCCTTTGATGATGCTTATATGAGGGAGGAGGAGTTAAGAGGGGGTCGAGGAGAACCTAGGAGATACCGGGGGTATGGAGATAGGGGAAACCGACACCAAGAGAGAGACGTAGGCATCAACACCATCAAGTTGAGCCTACCTATCTTTAAGGGTGAGAGTGACCCCGAGACCTACTTAACTTGGGAATCGGCTTGTGACAAAGTTTTCCAAGTTAATGACATCTCGGAAGAAAAGAAGAGTTGCTACGCTATAGCTCACCTCGAGGGCTATGCTAACACTTGGTGGGAGTATGTTAAACGATTTGGTAATGAATTAGTTGATGGGCAGCCACCACCTTAGTATCGGTTGAGGTATTTGATGAGACAACGATACCTCCCCGAGAGATATCGTCATGAGTTACTTGCTAGACTATATGGCTTGCGGCAAGGAGGCAAGAGTGTGATGGCCTATTTTGACGAGTTCCAACAACTCATGTTGAAACTTGATCACCGTGGGGAGCAAATCAGTCACGACATTATCCGGTTCAAGTGTGGATTGAACAAAGAGATCTCCACTCACTTGACCCTTCACCGGTTTGAAACCATTGACGGTATATTCCAAGCGGCCCTAGAGATTGAAAGGGAACTTAAGGAGAGATCAACCTTCAAGGCAAGGGTACAAACCCCCTCGGGTTGGCCCAAAAACAAGGACCAACCCAGCCCTACGAAGCTGCCCGAGTCCAAAACAGTCCCTAAGTTTCCTCCGAAACCGGAGGCTCACAAATATCCCAACCCAAAGGGGTTCCAATGCTTCAAGTGCCAAGGTTGGGGGCATAAGGCCAATGAATGTCCGAACCGGCGTAATGTGATCCTACGAGAAGGGAAAGTGTACTACCTTGGTGAGGAGGTGGTTTCCGAAAGGGGGGAGGATGAGGCCGAGCCTCAAGATGGAGAGGGAGCTGAAAATGGACCGAATGATGATGAGTTAGATGATAGTGAAGATGTCTATCCACAAGAAGGGGAGTGTGTGGTTCCAAACTTTGTGGTTAGACGTGTCATGATTAGTAAGGCGATAGATGACCCGAGTCAAAGGGAAAATCTATTCCATACTAAGTGTCTTGTAAAGGGGAGTGTGTGCACCTTGGTGATTGATAGCGGTAGTTGTACAAATGTTGCGAGCCATGCTATGGTCAATTTCTTGAAGCTACCAACTACTCCACACACTAGTCCTTACAAGCTACAATGGTTGAACGATTGTGGAGAATTAAAGGTCACAAGGCAATGTGTGATTCGGTTCAAGGTGGGGAACTACTACGATGAAGTGCTTTGTGACGTGATCCCAATGCAAGCATGTCACTTGTTGCTAGGTAGACCATGACAATATGATAGGTCTACTAAACACGATGGGAGGACCAACCGGTATACGCTTGAGAAGGATGGCCGAAAGGTCACACTTCACCCTCTTTCACCTTCCCAAGTAAATGAGTGGCATCAAAAGATGAGAGAGTTAAAGGGAAAGGGGAAGGAATCCGAAAAGGGATAAAAGGGGGGGGGGGAGCCGTAGGTGAGGAAGAAGGGACATCCGAGGCTGTCCCAACGCCAAGGGAGATGGAGAACGTAGTGATGTTGGCTAGGAGGAAAGAACTTTTCGTGGACCATGATGAAAACAAGCCGATGCTACTTTTGGCCCATTGTTTTAATACTAACCCCACTAATTCTTCCATTTCCCCTTTGATTTCTTGTGTGTTGCAGGAGTATGAAGATGTATTTCCTCAAGAACTTCCGCAAGGATTGCCCCCACTTCGGGGAATTGAGCACCAAATTGATTTGGTGCCGGGTTCACAACTTCCAAACAAACCGGCCTATAGGAGCAATCCCATGGATACTAAGGAGCTCGAAAGACAAGTTGAGGAGCTTCTCAACAAGGGATACATCAAGGAAAGCATGAGTCCGTGTGCTGTTCCGGTGCTTTTGGTACCAAAGAAGGACGGAACTTGGCTCATGTGCGTCGATTGTAGAGCCATCAACAAAATCACCGTAAGGTATCGTCATCCAATCCCTAGACTAGATGATATGTTAGATGAGCTCCACGGATCTTGTTTGTTTTCTAAAGTGGACCTTAGGAGCGGCTATCACCAAATTCGCATGCAACCCGGTGATGAGTGGAAGACCGCATTCAAGACCAAATTCGGTCTCTATGAGTGGCTGGTCATGCCCTTCGGCCTTACCAATGCTCCTAGCACATTTATGAGGCTAATGAATCATGTAATGAAGCCTTATATTGGAAAGTTTGTGGTGGTTTACTTTGATGATGTGTTGGTGTATAGTAAGTCTATTGATGATCATGTAATGCATTTGAGATGTGTGTTTGATGTGCTTCGAAAGGAGAAGTTGTATGCCAACATGGAGAAGTGTTCTTTTGGTGTTGATAAAGTTATATTCTTGGGTTTTGTCGTGAGCTCAAGGGGTGTGGAAGTGGACGATTCCAAGATAGACTCTATTCGAAGTTGGCCGACCCCTAAAACTATTGGCGAAATCCGAAGTTTCCACGGGTTGGCAAGCTTTTATAGGAGGTTTGTCAAAGGATTTAGCTCCATAGCAGCCCCCTTGACCGAGGTAATTAGAAAGGACGGACCCTTTAAATGGGGTGATGAACAAGCTAGGGCTTTTGAGGCCTTGAAAGCTACGCTCATCTCGGCGCCTTTATTGCAATTGCCCGATTTTGATAAGATGTTTGAAGTAGAATGTGATGCTAGTAAGGTTGGCATCGGGGCTGTTTTGATGCAAGAAGGTAAGCCCGTTGCTTATTTCAGTGAAAAGCTCAAAGGGGCAACTCTTAATTACTCAACTTATGATTTGGAGTTGTACGCCCTTGTTAGAGCCTTGGGAAATTGGCAACATTATTTGTGGCCTAAGGAGTTTGTGATACGAACGGATCATGAGTCGTTGAAACACCTTAAGAGCCAAGACAAGCTGAATAGGCGTCATGCTAAGTGGATTGAGTTCATCGAGACTTTCCATTATGTAATTCATTACAAAAGGGGAAAGGAAAATGTTGTTGCCGATGCCTTGTCTAGGAAGCATGTGCTTGTTGCTACCTTGTCTTCGAAGTTGATGGGTTTTGAGAGCTTGCGGATGTTGTATCCCGAGGATCCTACCTTTGCTCCTATTTTTAGGGAATGCGAAGAGTGGGGAAGGGACCGTTGGCTTAAGGAGAATGACCATTCCTCCTACTCTCGGTTCGATGGGTATTTGTTCAAGGGGAGGAGGCTGTGTGTTCCTTCTAGTTCTTGGAGGGAATTATTTGTGAGGGAGGCCCATGACGGAGGCCTCATGGGTCACTTTGGGGTAGACAAGACCCTCGGGATCTTAGAGGAGAACTTCTATTGGCCCAAAATGCGCAAAGACGTCACTAAAATTTGTAGTCAATGCGTGGCCTGCCGGAGTGCGAAATCTCGTCTCCAACCTCAAGGATTATACACCCCACTCCCTACTCCCCTTAGGCCTTGGTTGGACATTTCGATGGATTTTGTTTTGGGGCTGCCAAGGACTAGAAAGGGCCGAGATAGCATCTTTGTTGTTGTTGATAGATTCTCTAAAATGGCTCATTTTATTCCTTGTGCTAAAACCGAGGATGCTCCTAGTGTAGCTTCGTTATTTGTTGCACATGTTGTAAAGCTTCACGGGGTACCGAGGACTATTGTGAGCGATAGGGACTCCAAGTTCCTAAGTCTCTTTTGGAAGTCCATGTGGGGTAGGCTCGGAACAAAGTTACTTTTCTCCACGTCTTGCCACCCACAAACCGATGGCCAAACGGAGGTAGTAAATAGGACCTTAGGGTCTATGCTACGTTCTATGGTTAAAGGTAAACTGACTTCATGGGAAGATCACCTACCCTTGGTGGAATTTGCATACAACCGGGTAATACATTCGAGCACGGGAATGACTCCCTTTGAATGTGTTTACGGCCTGAATCCCCTTACCTCTTTAGATCTCACTCCTTTGTCTAGTGATCTCATGACCATCTTAGATGGAAATAAAAGAGCCGAGGCAATGAAGAAGATGCATGAGACGGTGCGGATCAAGCTTGAAAAGAAGAACCAAGAGATTGCAAAAAGGGTAAACAAAGGGAGAAGGAGGCTTGTGCTTGAACCCGGAGATTGGGTGTGGGTGCATCTTCGAAAGGATCGGTTTCCAGCTCAAAGGAAGTCCAAGTTGCTGCCAAGGGGTGATGGTCTTTTCCAAGTACTTGAGAGAATCAATGACAACGCCTACAAGATTGACCTTCCACCGGAATATCAAGTGCACAACACTTTCAACGTTGGTGATCTCTCCCTCGTGGATGCGGTTGAAGATGACCAAATGCCGAATTTGAGGTCAAATTCCTCTCAAGATGGAGAGGATGATACGGGTAGGGCAGCCTCCACAGGTACACGGCCTTTCACACGAAGCCAAGCTCGGGAATTACAAACACTCCAAGCTTTGTTCATGCAAATGGCCGTGTGTGAGTTGGTGATTGAACCGACCAAGGACCTAAACGTTTTTATGTGTGTGGAGAGGTCCTAATGTGTAATAAACTACTCTCCAAGGTTGGCACAAGAAGCAAGGGCGGATGGGTCATTTTACCCCTTTTGTTTGTAGTATAAATAGAACATGATAGAGAGTGAGTCCTGAGTTTTTGAATGCTGAAACTTGTAACCTAAAATCACAAAACAATTCCTCTCTCTTCTACTCCTAGAAGCCGCCACTATCATCTCACAAGTAGAGGGATACTTGTGTTGTCTCTTTGGCTAGAAACAAGGGTTTTGAGGTCGTTGAGTGCCTCTTGGTCCTCGTAAGAACTTGGTGTTTATATTCATTAGACTTAGGGTCCTCTCTTGATGTTAGGGTTCTTAGTTTCTTGAATGTTATATGTCAAGTTATCTATCTTTCTTTATCTTGTTGTTGTTGTTGATTTTGTTATCTTTAAAGTCTAGTGAAGCCGTGTGGGGCTCTTTTCGATTCACTAGCATTTGTTATCTATCTTGTTGTTCTTGTGTTGTGGACTGAAGACCCGAAAACTTAAACTTGTTGTTCTTGTGTTGTTGGACTGAAATCCGAGCCTTCTTGTTGATCTTGGTGTTGTTGGTTTGATCTTGTATCACTCTCTCTCTAGCATACTCTCTTGTACAAATATTCTGAGTGTTAAATAAAAACCTATTGCTTCTAAGCACAATCCATCCATCTTAAGGTTATTTTAAATTTCTGTATTTTAATTTTTAATTTTTAATTTTTACAATTGCTAGCCTATGATGGGCTAAATTTCTAGTGTTGAACTATAGCAGAATATGTTACATGTTTGAAATGACATATTGTTATTAAAATACAAATTGTAAACCTCAATTGTTGCAAAGGTCTATATGTTAAGATGCTACAATTATGATTTTAATCTTGGCATTTATGCCGGATGTCTCTGTAAAGGCCAATTTGCCAGGTGGGCGTGGAAGGCCGTCAATAGGGCTTGGTTGAAGATTAGGCTCATGACTAAGGTTTAATAACATGTAGTAAAGGTGCCTAGTGTAACAGTGAAGCGATCTGATTCTACTTTGGCATATTATTATTATTATTATTATTATTATTATTATTATTATTATTATTATTATTATTATTATTATTATTATTATTATTATTATTATTATTGTTGTTATTACTTTATTACTACAATCAAGGGTATTTTGATAATATTAATTACCCCAATCGTCACTTATATATAATAGTAATTAAAATGGTTACACATGCATATGGATATACATCGATTCTAAAATATTTATTGCACCATAAAATTACCAAAATACCCTTGGTAGTTATTTAATAAGGAACAAAAAAATATTTATAAAAAATTACTACCATGTATAATTCAATTACAAAGGTCTAAATAAAAATATTATTAAAATAATACATGAGAACAAAACTACTAATTATAAGAAAAAACTTATTTTTTTTTACTATTACTACTACTACTACTATTATTATTATTCTATTATTATTATTATTATTATTATTATTATTATTATTATTATTATTATTATTACTATTACTTTATTACTACTACCAAGGGTATTTCGATAATTTTAGTCACCCCGACCGTCAATTATATGTAGTAGTAAATAAAATAGTTACACATGCATATGGACATACATTGATTCCAAAATATTTATTGCACCATAAAATTACCAAAATGCCTTTGGTAGTCATTTAATAAGAAACAAAAAGATATTTATAGAAAATTACTACCATGTATAATTCAATTACAAAGGTCTAAATAAAAAGATATTTATAGAAAATTACTACCATGTATAATTCAATTACAAAGGTCTAAATAAAAATATTATTAAAATAATATATGAAGACAAAACTAATATATATAACAAAAAAATAATATGCATGTCTAATCATTTTACTGCACCATAAAAATGAGGACAAAACTAATAAATATAAGAAAAAATAATATGCATGTGAAACCATTTTATTGCACCATAAAATTACCAAAATATCCTTGATAATCATTTAATAAGGAACAAAAAATATTTATAAAAAATACTACCATATATAATTCAATTACAAATGTCTAAATAAAAATATTATTAAAATATTACATGAGGACAAAACTAATAAATATAAGAAAAAATAATATTCATGTGTAATCATTTTATTACACCATAAAAATGAGGATAAAACTAATAAATTACTATTATTACTATATATAAGTGAACATTGAGGTGACTACCAAAGGTATTTCGGTAAGTTTAGTCACTCCAACCTTCACCTATATATAGTAGTAAATAAAATTGTTACACATGCATATGGGTTTTCGCTTTTATTTATTAGTTTAGTCCTCATTTTTATGGTGCAATAAAATAGTTCTACATGCATATTGCTTTTTACTTTACTTTACTACTATATATAAGTGAAGGTTGGGTGACTACTAAGGATATTTCGATAATTTTAGTCACCTCAACTTCACTTATATATAGTAGTAAATAAAATGGTTACTCTTTTCTTTTACTCTTACACTAAACAATTAAAACAAGTAGCAAATAATCTTCCCTAAAATTGGATCTATTTTGCACATTAGTGTTACCAAAATGCTCGTGCCTTGCACGGACATGGGTATCTAGTATTGTAATAAGTAGTACTACTTATGCCTCATTCCAAAAGTAGGTATTGTTAGTAGTACTAGATCTTCCAAATAATATCCATAGATATTCCCAATTATTCGAAGAATTTTCTAATTTATGTATATTATAACAATCGAAACAAACATAAGAAGAATTTCATATAAAATAGATAATTATACTACAATCACCCTAGCATCATTTTTAGTTAATAAATTTTCCTCTTAATTTTGTTACTTAAAGGTTAAAGTTATGCTAGATGATCAGACCTTCAAACTAATGCAGCTCAAAAATTTCATCAATTCACAATGTGGTAACTACATTAATTCATAATTTCATATGAGATATTATTTTATTCACAAGTCTAAACGTCGACTTGCGTAATTCAACTATTTCATCAGTACCTACAATCTTTTACAAACCCCTCTGCCCCCACACAAAAAAAATCAAACAAATAAATAAGATGAAAGGGTCTTTTCTTAAAATCTCAATTGAGATTTAATTTTTGAATATTCTATGAATTTTTTTCATAATTTATTAGAGTAATAATTAGAGCACGTATATGTTAGGACTTTTTATGGATAGCAAAGCTCAAGAATAAAAAAAAATATTCTCTTTTTATGAAGGAAAAACACAATATACTGTGTGGTAGCTTTTTTTCTAGGGTGGAATTCATCTTCACATCACAAAAAAATATATGAGACTTGGAGGTTGTTAACAAATAGAACATAATTGATCAACTTTCCAACATTGAGAATATCTATGCCCTATTGCTACTAAGTTAGGGGTTTGGACTGTAGGTGACAAAAAAAAATTAAAATGAGGTGTAGGTGACACAAGTCTTAATAATTGAGTGAAGGTGACAATTACTTTATTATGAATTAAGAAAGTTGGGTAAGTTTGAGAATAGCCCAGAAGTTTTTAAATGTACACTTTGATCTAAATATTTACCTACTATAATGGGAAGCGGAGTGAAAAAAAGGCATCTTTCTCTCTCTTCTCATCCATTGTTGTTTTCTCTCTCTTAGCGATTTTTGTTGTTCATTGTTGTTACTGCTTTATTCATTATCTTCTGCTTCATTATCATCATCTTCTACTTCATTATCATCTTCATCTTTTTCTTGTTGACCATTGTTGTTGTTGTTACCGCTATTATTGCTATTTGACCAATTTCTTAGTTCAAATTTTGTTTCGTACATCACTTTCCACTTTGGCATTACTTCATAGGAGACTTTGGTAAGTCAAATTATGATTTTTAGTTGAATTTGTCATCTGAGTAACTGCTATTGTGTTATTTTTTCAACAATAGATAGCACGCGAATATGAATGCAACATAAGACCTATTTGTTTAAAAAGATCTGTTTCAATGGAAGACTCATATATTGGATTCATATTTATGGTTCTATAGTGCCGTAACATAAATCGAATAGATGAGTCATTTGTTGCAACATATGACCCATCTATTACAACAGATTAGTTATCTAGTGCAACATGATCAAAAATTTGTTACAACAGATTAGTAAACTATTGCAATAGAATCTGAACTCAATTCAACAGACGTGTTGTCTGTTGCAACAGGGTAAATATCTGTTGCAACAGATTATTAACCTATTACAACAGAACCTGAACTCGATTCCAACAGATGATAAATATCTATTACAACATGTTAGTAAACTATTGCGATAGAACGTGACCTCGATTCCAACAGATCGTCGTTTGTTGCAACAGGTAAGTCATCTGTTGTAATAGGTTAATTATCTATTGCAATATGTCACTCATCTGTTGGAATCAGCTTCAAAGGTGCCTCAATACTGTAACATCAATCCCAACATGTGCTTCATCTATTGCAACAGATATATAGCCTGTTGTAACATATGATTCACCTGTTACAACCGATGACTCGTCTGTTAAAATCAGCTTCAGGAGCGTAACATGAATCTCAACAGCTTAGTAATCTGTTACGACTAATTACGTATATGTTGGGATTCATTTACGACACTATGAAATCACTATCAACTTTTTTTAATAAATGACTTTATTTAGGTACCACTAATGGAGGGATCAATAATAATAGGGGTGGATTGTTATGGTCAATGGATCGAGAAGAACAAGAGATATGTATGGCATTGAAAGGAGGGTGAAATACTAGAGACGATAGCTATGACAGTCCAAAGTGATGTTTCGTACAATGATTTTGTGAACTTAATCATCAGATATTGTGGACTGAATTGTCAAACTAAAGAACTCATCATCAGCTACATGCACATCTCCTTTTAAAATTAGAGGATACTGCCTTTCAAGAAACCGAACATGTTCAGTTGCATGGTTATCTTAGTGATTCATCCAGGCCGGTGTTAAGGGTGTACGTGGTTGAAAAGGCAAGAGAGAATGAGAACTAGAACGTAGAAGAACAACGACAACAAGACATCTTTGATGATAGGTTGGATGATCTAGACATGAATATTCCAGATGATGATCAAACACCTATGCCCGTGATACGACTGATCCAGTGTACAGTTCTTCTCGATCGACACATCCAGGCAATCTTCAAGATGAGGGGACTGACTTTTTCAAAGGAATGTCATTCAAGGACAAAAATAAATGATCTACCACTTTGTTTATTTCTTTCTTGAAAAATAATTTTAGAAGAAAGAAGGTGATTAATTCGAGCAGTGTCTTTAGCTACTAATGTGCTAATCCAAACAACAAGTGGTGGTTGAGAGCGGAGAATTATGTAAGTTCTGACAAATTCATCATTCATAAACATGAAAAGGATCACACATGTGGTTCAGAGCATATCTCGAGCCAAAATTCTCATGCCACGGTAAAGTTCCTCGATGAATATTTTAAGAGTTACTTCCCCGATGGCAAAGGCCCTTCTACAAAGGTTATGGCCAATCAACTCTTTACTGAATTGGGTATACTGGTCAGTTATTGGAAGATATATACGACCATGGGGATTTCCAAGGACTTGGTTAGGGGGACACACGAGCATGGGTATGCAGTCCTAGATACCTACCGTTACATGATTAAGTCCACAAATCCCGAAAGTAAGATGACATTGCATGTTGATGAAAACGGAAGGTTCAAGTACTTTTTTGTGTATTCTATGGTGCTTGGATTCAAGGTTTTTGATATTTGAGAAAAGGCATAGTCGTCGACGGTACCTTCTTGAGAAGAAGGTATAATAGAGTTCTACCAGCGGCGGTGGCATAGGATGCGAAGAGTCACATCTTTCCTGTCATTTTTTGTGTAGCAGACAAGGAATGTGATGCCTCTTATGAATTTTTTTTGAACAACTGTGAAGCTGCATCAAAGATACCAAAAATTTATGTTTTATTTCATATAGACATCCAAGTATTCCAAAGATGGGTTTAATTTTTTTCACTTTATCTCACTTTGGTTGTTACATCAGGCATCTTGGAGAGAACATTCGGACCAACTATCACAACAAAAGGGTTGTGACCTTTTTTTTATAGAGCAGCTAAAGCATATAACAGAGAGGAGTTTTTAGACTATTTCAATCAAATAACGGATGTGAATCCCAAGGTAGCAGAACTTCTCATATGTGTCAGTTTTGAGAGATGGAGTCGGGCATTCTGTTTGGCAAATAGGTACATCCTTATCAATTTTATATCTTGTTTGAGTTACAAGTTTAGTATGATGTCGTACTAAGTGATTCTTTTTTATAGGTACAATATTATGACATCAAACATAGATGAATCGGTGAATTCATTATTTGGCAATGAAAGAGAATTGCCCATTATGGCTATGTTTGAAGTAATAAACAAGAAGTATGGCCAATTTTTTAACGAAAGACATGTGCAGTTCAAGGGCCCAAAAAGAACCCAATTTATTCTCGAAATCAAAAAAATAATATCAACGAACATCATCTTGGGGAATAGATTATTAACTCATAAAATAGCAAATTTTAAATTCAATACACCGGTCATGGTGATGTTGTCACGGTCTTTCTTCAAACAAGATCATGTACGTGCAGAGTTTTTGACTTGGACAAAATACCCTATCCATATGTCATGGCAGTAGTTCGAGCTCATTACGATCCAAAATATGGACCTAAAGTTTACGAGCAATCCTCTCTATATTATTTGGTGGAAAAATATAAAATGGCATATAATAAGCATATTACTCTGGTGCCTCCCGAAGAATCTTGGATTATTTCTGCAAAGCTTTTGGGATATTAATACCTCCTCTATATATTGACCTAAGCACTATCAAACCGGGAAGAAATACATATAAGAGGAGGCATGGAGTCAAAGAATCATTTTCACCAAGAAGAAACAAGTGCTCTGTATGTAAGCGCGCTGGCCACAAAAGAACTACATGCCCGAATCGTAATCCAACATGATCGTTGTAATTACAGAAACTTGTGGTGTTGTTTATTGTGGACTTTTATATATTTAACTCATTGTTGTGAACATAATGTTATCATTTATTATATATATATATAATATCTTTTTTAATAACTTGTACATCAATAAGAAGAGGCAAAACAGGAACTAAATAATAGAGCAGACCATAATTATTCTCAATAGATATACCATCTGAGGCAACAGATGGACATTAGCTGGAAGAACACAACACAGTTCCATAAAACTAGAATATTTTCCTCCAATAGATGACAAATCTATCGCAACAAATGGATAATCTATTGACAGAAACCCAACTGATGACCAATTTGTTCCAACACATGGTCCATCTGTTGAAAGAACTCAAAAGCCAAAATTGCTATTGCTACTGAATTTAAAATTGCTCCTTACCATCAACCATTGACATATTAATATATATGTTTAGAAGAAATAGACAGAATGAAAATTAAATAAGAATTAAAAAGCCAAAGTTGACTAAAAATAAATTTTTCATTAAACAAAAAATAAAATACATTAGGTATAGATCCGATATAGAAAAATTAAAATACATACGCTAAAACAAAAAACAGATTCTAATTATTATCATCATCATCATTAATAACAGCCGGCCAATCAACTCGCAATAGCAAGGGCCTCATCATCCTCTGTATCTCTCTGAACATCATCGCTCTCACGGCAACTAACTCCTCTGCGGGTCATTAACCTACCTCTGAAGTTCCCGCACTGTATCGCATAAAATAGCAATGTCCCAAACAGGATCATCCATATTTAAAACATGCATAAATTGACAAATGTAAAGAAAAGAGTCCAAATGTAATACAACGTATACTACAAACTAGTAGATTTACACCGAAAAAAACTTACCTCAATGAGAAAGGAATATGCACTTTGAAAAGAAGTGGTTGAAGATGTCACACAAAAATAAAATATGCAAGAAATAAATAAAGTTTAGCAGAATGAAGATTAAGGAGGGACCTATTTATAGAGGATTAAATCTGGATGTGTAATGATAAAAGGCACGTCTTTTCAGCTCCATTGTATTAATTATATTCAAACTAGTGGCATTTTATTTTCTGTGAAAAGTAGCAACTTTTTCTTTTACATTAATACTTCTCACCTTTTCAAAATGGTTTGACACTTGATAACAACTAGTATTATTGAGCTGTTGCAACAAATCGTCCATCTGTTGCAACAGATTTAGCATCTGTTGTAAAAGATGGTCTAAATGTGTAACAGATGGTCTGTCAAAATAGATTTACCATATGTTGCAATAGATAGTTTGTATGTGTAACAGATGAGACATCTGTTGCAAGATATATATTATCTGTTGCGACAGATAGACCATCTGTTGGAGGAGATATTTTGGTTTTTTCTAACAGTTGATTCATCATTTGCAACAAATAGAGAATTCAGTTCATCAGTCAGTTTGAATGTGTTAGATAAAAAGTTATGACTCTTCACCTCTTTTTTAATAGCCATCATATGTGTGCAGATGAATATACACTATCCGGTCTGTCGCAATAGATTTACCATCTGTTGGAACATGTAGATTATCTATTGCAAAAATGGACCATATGTTGGAGGATATGTTTTGATTTCTTCCAATAACTTATTCATCAGTTGCAAAAGATGGAGATTTTGATTCATCAGTTGTTTTGAATGTGTTAAGATAAAAAGTCATGACTTTTCACACCTCTTTTTAATAGTCATCACATGCGTGCAGATGAATAAATAACATTATCTGATATGTCCTGATGGGGTAGAAAGAATAAGGTGCGTGCAATGGGTCCACTTTCATATGTGGGAGTTATGAATATTATTGATCAGGCTACCATGACAGACACACATAAAGTATAACGATTTTGTGAATGAAATTTTTTACTGATTAGACACCGATCCTTCAAATAAGATCCTGCATTGTACAGTTTAGTTTGATAGGTGCAAACTGATAAGGCCGAATGGTTCCAAGACGGTGGTGTCGATACCCCGTTACAATTTAATGACGATTTATGCTCATGTTTTTATGTCAAGTTTGGGAAAGGGTTCAAGTTTTTTGCGGCAATGTAAATATCCAATAGTGGTTGGACCCATTTTAATGGCACAATGGACTTCTTAAAAGTCCTCTGAAGCCTCGTACTGCAGCAAAGAATGATGGAACCAATAGATAGAAAAAGGGTCAACTAAAATGAAATGAAGGGAGTGGATATGAGTTTTAAATATTCATTAATAACTATTGAGGGGCACAAAGAGATGGTGACATTGAAAAGACTAGATAAGATTACTTACTGAGGAGATTTTTGAGTTATCTGAGTAATATGTTTTACCGCCTTAGTATTTTATCTTTTTTATCTCAGACAGGAAATACCTAAATTGCTTTAAAAAAGGATCTTAAAACATCAAAGTCATACTTTACAATAGATGACAATTTCTGTTTGAATATTTCCAAAGCTCAGTCATCTGTCGCAATAGATGAAAACGCCTATTTGATAATTTACAATAGATGAGTAATATATTGCAACAGATGACTTAATCTATTTGATTATATCCAACAGAAAAGACATCTGTTGCAACAGATTGAATATTTGTTTTATATAATTTCAATTGAATTTATATGTTAGACTAATACCTCTATTGATTAATCTAGGGCCAGAGACGAGTTCTCATACGGTCAACTACAACTTCAATTGATTCTTTTGATAATTACATGATGAGATGGTATTGCATTTCTCTCGACCAGAGTCGTTGATCGATCACTCTAAGCTGAACCAATTCTTATTACCTCATGTGTTCAACTAATACCTTAATTGATTTATCTAGGACCAGGGACCAATTCTCATAGGGTCAACTACAACTTTAATTGAGTTTTTTAACAATTGCATGATAAGACGGTATTGCATTCCTCTCGACCAGAGTCGTCGATCGATCACTCTGAGCTAAACTAATTCTTATTACCTCATATATTTAATTAATACCTTAATTGATTAATCTAGGACTAGGTGTGAGTTCTCATAGGGTCAACTACAAGAGATGTCAGCACCTATTTGATAATTTACAACAGATGGATAATTTGTTATAATAGATAACTAAATTAATTTGACAATTTACAACAGATTGGTAATCTGTGGCAACAAATGACTTAATTTGTTTGATACTTTACAACATATGAGTAATATATTACAATAGATGACTTAGTCTATTTATTATATCCAACAAAAAAGACATCTATTACAATAGATTGAACATTTGCTTTTATACAATTTTAATTGAATTCATATGCTAGACTAATACCTTAATTGATTAATCTAGGACTGGGTGTGAGTTCTCATAGGGTCAACTACAACTTCAATTAAGTCTTTTGGCAATTGCATGATGAGACGATATTACGTTTCTCTTGACCAAAGTTATCGATTGATCACTTTAAGCTAAACCAATTCTTATTACCTCATGTGTTCAACTAATACCTTAATTGATTAATCTAGAACTAGGGACGAGTTTATATAGGGTCAACTACAACTTTAATTGAGTCTTTTGGCAATTGCATGATGAGACGATATTGCATTTCTCCCAACCAGAATTGTAGATCGATCACTCTGAGCTAAACTGATTCTTATTACCTCATGTGTTCAACTAATACCTTAATTTATTAATCTAGGACTAGGGATGAATTCTCATAGGGTCAAATCCAACTTCAATTAATTCTTTTGACAATTGCATAATGAGATAGTATTGTGTTCGTCCTGACCAGAGTCGTCGATCGATCACTCTAAGATGAATTGATTCTTATTACCTCATATGTTCAACTAACACCTTAATTGATTAGTCTAAGACTAGGGGTGAGTTCTCATAGGGTCAACTACAATAGATGGAATTGCCTATTTGATAATTTACAATAGATGGGTAATCTGTTGCGACAAATAACTTAATCCATTTGATAATTTACAATAGATGGATAATCTATCGTAACAGATGACTTAATCTTTTTGATAAAAGATGGGTAATCTGTTGTAATAAATGACTTAATCTGATTGGTAATTTACAATAGATGCGTAATCTGATGCAATAGGTGGAACATTTATTTTTAAACAATTTTAATTGAGTTCGTATGTTCAGCTAAAACCTAAATTGATTAATGTAGGATCAGGGGTGAGTTCATAGGGTCAACTATAACTTTTATTGAGTCTTTTGGCAATTGCATAATGAGAGGGTTAAAAATTACGCATATCTTTTATAATTTTAAAAAATAATTAAAATCAATTTGGACCAAAATAACATTTTCAAAACTTGTCATTCTTTTCCAAAATACAAATCAACCCATACAAATCATCCATTTGTGAGAAAAACGTTTCATCATTTTAAATCTTGAGTTCTCGCTCTTTTTTCTTTCTTAACAATACAGTACAGACAATAACTACTCAAAAAATTGCTCAACCCTTCACAATAGATCGATTTTCTTCTCATTTTGAACCATATAGGTGTTATTTTTTACTTCATTCTTGCTTGTATTAGTCATTTTCTCTGTTTGTGTAGGTAATAGTGTTTAAGAAGAGTTCTATATTCATTATTTTTTTTCTAAAAGATAAGGTCTTTTAAGTTAATGATGAAAAATAAAACTTTTAGTTGTATTATCTTCGAGAATGGGTTTATAATTTTGAGTTTTGATGGTAAAATCGTAGGAAGAACTCGAGAAAACCCTAGTTTTGGTCGTAGTGTTCCATTGACTGTCGTGGTACTGTTGGATGGTCTTTGTGAGGTTGGTGGTCATCGTGGTGGCACTGGTGGTGGCTATTGGTGGCATTGGTTGGTGGTGTTTATGGCGGCATTAGTTGGTAATATTTATGGTGGTTGTCGGTGGTATAGGCATTCATAGTATTTGTGGCATTGGTTAGTGATGTTTGTGGTGGTGGCTGTTGGTGTGTCGGTATTGGTGGTGTTTGTAATGTATTTTTTAAAGATTTATGCATAAGTCAATTGTAATATAATTTTTGTTTTTCTATTGTTTGTAGGTAAAACATGTCTCCCAAAAGAAAAGAAAGTGAAAGTGGATCAACATCTGAACATCCAACCAAAAAGGCTACAGTACTGAGGGATTCGAATGAGCTTCCTGAACAATCTCAGTTAGAGAAAAGTAAAGTTGAGAAGAGATATAAAAACAATATTGAAAGAGGTGGACAAGGGTCTATAGATGGTGATGAAGAAAATAAAAGTGAGAAAGAGAAGGAATAAAGAGTGAGAAAGAGGATGATCATCAACATGATAATAATGGATCACCAATGGGGCATGAATTAATATCATCCCATCATGATCCTATCAAAACTTTTAGTATTAACAGGTTTAAAGTTGTGATGCCAATAAATAACCCTACAAATAAACTAAAACTAATTGGTGAACTTATAATTAAATGTCAATTGGGGAAACTTTTTAATTATTTTAGGAATATTATGAAGAAGGAAAACATTGACAGACTTCTTAAGAGGAGGTGCTTTGGATGCTTTTTTAAGCTGCCTGAGGAACCCCTTGCCTGTTTCCAAATGAGGATGGTATATGGTCTTCTCAAGCACAGGATCAAGTACGTGGGGGTAGTAAAGATTTAGAGAAGGGGGCAAAAAAAAGATAGATGAAATCTGGATCAACTACAGTGACATGCCAGTTTGTTTTATCTTGTGAGAGTTTACCATAGTGACGGTCTTGAGATGCGATCATCCAAAAGAACCACCTATTTCCAAGGGAACACCCCATAAAAGATCCAAGGCAAACAGCAAAACCAACAAATGCAAGGAAAAAATAGATGGGTTGTTGAACATTGTTCGATGTAGTTACAAAGCATTGAATTTATTGACAGATCTCAGGGATAAAACCATACCAAAGCAATATAGGGAGTAATTGTACTTAATTTGGTTTGCCCATTCGATTATATTGGCAAGAGACGTCAACAAGGTCATAAAATATGATTTGTTGGCGCGTGCTGAGGATTTTGATAAATTCAACAATATTTCTGGGGGTACTACAACTTCTACTTGACTGTCCAATATTTACTGACAAAGCTATCCTCAGGGAGGACCACATTATACGTCTTTCCTTGGACTTTCATGGTAAAATTAAACACTATTTTTACTCATCCATTAATTTTTATTGAATATAGTTATTAGAGTATGACTTTTTTTTTGCTTGCTTCTTGTTAACATTTATTAGGCTTGAATGTTTGTAGCCATTCCTCCCTTCCGAAAGCAGGCAATGGATTACTCGGATAAGGTTTCTCATCCAAGGAAATTTAGGTGGTTGTCTGCAAAGAACAACCTAAAAATTAAGGAGGCTGATCTCTTTAACCCTTCAGATAATGCAGTATATCTTTTTCAAGTAAAATAATTTTACTCAATGAAAGATATTGAACAGATGTTATAGCTGGTGAAATAGATGTTATATGCACCAGATGAGACATCTGTTGCGACAGATTACCCATCATGTGTCAACTGGTGAAACAGATGAATAATCTGTTGCGATAGATCATATGTTGCATAACATATAACCCAACATATTACCCATCTTATGCAACTGATACAAGAGATTGGTAATCTATTGAGATAGATGATTGGTATTTCACATCAGATTATCCATGTGTTGCTCTGGTTCTCTGAACCCAACTCAAAAGAATTTTAACCATCTACTACAAACTGTGCAACAGATGGGTAGTCTGATGCAACATATTGGTAATCTATTGTAGAAGTTGACTGTGTTAACATGTAACCTAACTGTGAAAATTATTATATTATATGATTTAAATATATCTATTTTTTTATATGTAATGCATCCATGGATTGTGCCTACAGATCAGGAGTTAGTGATGACTTTTTTATTACTCTAGGTCATGTTGATACTATAGTAGACCTGTAAGATCCCATAAATTTCTTAAGCTAAATTCAGTTCTATAAGCTTGTTAAGGTGTTCCATACTTAGAAAATCCTAGCTAAGCTTCTATACTTAGTTTATTTTAGCCTTCAAAAGTTGGCAATCTCATTACGCAAGCTTAACATCCTTGAAGGGTCTATATTTTTATAAATTCATGACCAGGAAGATCAATAGGTGTTCCCGAACAAGTACTGGATTTTTTGAAACACGTTTAGACCATGTTCGGAGTTCCAAAATAGTGGACCAACGTAATTTTGGCACACCGCATCGCCAATCACGTTGGTTAACATTTGTGCAAGCTGCCAAAGCCAAAACATCTGAGACTCGACATGATCATGGTGCGATGCATTGAGTATCGCGTCGCAGCCATCAACGCACTGCGTTGCTTATAGCATCGGCACCCAGGTTTTAGTCATTAAATGACCACATCTTCAAAGGTAAAAGGGTTAATTTCCCACCCCTATATAAGTCTAAAAACATGATTCAGCCATTATTTTCACCAAAATATTATTGTTTCTCTCAGATACTCTCAAGAACAAGTCTAGGGTTTTCATAGGAGCTTAAAATTCAAGAGATTCTACCATTAATTTCCAAGCCAAGGTATGCATAGTGTTCATTCATGGATTCCTTTCATCCATGAAGTCCAAGAATTAAGTTTTAAACTATGAATTTTGGTATTTATGTTATGGGTTGATTATGTTCATGTGGTGGTTGTTGTATGATTCCCAAGTTGGAACCTTTATGTGTTTTTATGAAAATATGTTAGCATGTGAGTTGAAAACCATGAATTTTAGTTGGTTATGATATGTTAATTTGATAATTATTCCATACCCTAAGTTATGCAACCTAAGTATTTGATAAAATACCTAAGAGATTAGATTAGAAATTATGTAATATAGCTCAATTATGACTTAAGTGATGGATTCATGTTTTACCCTTATGTTCAAATTAATCCCATGCTATTGATGTGCAATGTAGATATTTGTTGAAATGCTCATGATGCTAGAATATGGAATTATGACATTGATTATATGCATTCCTACCATGTACAAGATTATGATAACTATGTACTTCATGAAATCCCCAACTTATTGTATTATGGATTGTTGATGTTGGTCATCTATTCAAGAGTGTCATGTCTTGTCAGTTTCATGCTATCGAGTCCTGGGGATACTTGTAACTAAAAATTTAGCTGTGTGCCTAGAGCCAGTGTCAGTTTTCAAGATACTTTCAGTCAAGCCATGCTTAGTAGAATTCAGTCAGATTTATAACTCAAGAAAACTCAAAAATCTTATTAATCTCAGAAATCTCAGTAACTCAGTAATCTCAGTACTATTTCGTCAGCCATGAAACCTAAGGAACTCAGTCTAGTTTAGTTTAGTTAATTATGTTTTAGTGTCTATTCAGATGGGAGTAGGATTCAGCACCGAGTGAGCCCAAGGATGGGAACTCACCTGTTATTAGAAGGTGTGATTCTTAGAAGCAGTCCTTGCGCTCCAGAACTACGTAGCCAGCATAGGTTGAGACATCAAACCTGCTATTTTGAGAGTAGATGAGGTGGCTTAACCTGTTATATGAGGATCCCACCATTCTTATTTAAGTACCTGTTATATGAGGGATCACTCACAACTTAACCTTACCAGTGGCGCAGTATTGACACCCTTTCAATTGAGGTTACAGATTGGACCTCAACTTAGCTATATTGCTTTATTTGGGGAATGTCGATTAGATGAATTTTCCCACGGTTTTAATTTTAGATTCAGTCTTAAGAATAGAACTCAGTCCAGTTCTATAGAAATCAAGACTGTCAGACACAGTCACTTAGCTCAGTATAGAACTCAGCTAGTTCCATTAGATTTTAGGACAACCAGATATAGTCATCCAACGTCGTATAACGATTAGATCAGTTATTTATAATCAGGACTGCCAGAAACAACCTTCTAGTTATCAGTTGCTAGTAAACTCAGATATCAGTAAATACATATTATCAGTAGACTCAATAGTTAGAACTCAGTATTTAGTCCTATCACGACCTCAGTTACAGTTATGTATTCATGTATATATTCTCATATTCATGTTATACGGTCAATTAGTATTGTTCATGCATATGAACTCTTTGTATTTAACCTACCTCACTTGCACACCAGTACATTCAATCGTACTGACGCATTTGCGCTATGGTGTTTTATACTATAGGTTTAAAAGTATGAGCTCTCGAGCATCCTTAGTAGATCAGACGTTCAACAGCCAGACTAGCAGTGAGTCCTCATCATTCAAGGATAGCATGACTATTTTATTAACTTTAAATTTTTAGTAGTTCGGAGTTAGTTGAGGACATGTCCCATCAACTCCACAGATTTCAAACAGTTTAGAGGCTTTCAGACTACAGTATGTTTCAGATAGTTTATTTCAATTTTGGGTATTGTTATAACATATTACAGATATTGTTTTATATTCAGTATTAGTTCAATTTGAGCCTAATGGACTTACAGCTTATATTCTACATATTTATAGTATATTATTCAGTGCTCAGTTACAGATATCAGTCATGGGTTAGCTTGTGATCCTTCGGGGTTATGAGCACCGTGTGGCATTCTGGGTGTTAGATTTGGCGTATTACAAATTTGGTATCAGAGTCTAAGGTTCAACAGTGTCCTAGGAAGTCCGAAAAATCGCATCTAGTAGAGTCATGTGCATGAGTCTGTTGTGCACCATACTTATGGAGGGAAGGCTATGAGATATTTTAGGAATAGTTTCCCCTCTTTCAGTATTTATGTCATGTCAGTGAGAATGAGCTCAAATTTAACTCCTAGTCTAATCCGCTCTCCCTTTTATTATAGAATATGTCTCCCAAAAGGACTAACAAAAGGAAAACTAAGAATCAGTCAGCACCTCCGCCCGTTCAGGCAGATTCCCTGGATGAGCATGTCTTTCATGGCGAATATAGAATTGACTCTCTTACTTTATCTTATTCAGTAGTAACTCAAAGTAATTAGCAGGTAGTTGTCCCACCCAGGCATATGATTCATGTCGAGCAGATTGAGGAGGGAAAACGTAGAAAGAAAGAAAGAGAGAAAATAAGAGAGCGAAAAAAGGTAATCTCAATTTCGTTCAACCTAAGTCAGAGGGTGGTAACTATTATCAGTTCCGCCCAAAGTCTTCAATTCTAGTTCCTCCCTCGGCCAGTGCTTCGGTCCTTAAATTCAGAGATAGGGCGCCAGGTGCTAAACCTCAGGGCGGTGTTAGCAGTGCCCGAACTATCCCCTTTGTCAGACTTGTGGCAAATTTCATAAGGGTATAAGTAGAGCTGGCAATGATGTGTGTTACGGGTGTAGTGAGTCAGATCACAGAGTCCGATACTGTCTTAAGGCTGGTCCACGAAGCCAGCATAACTATTCCTCAGCACAGTTCGGTCGCCCGAATCAGCAGGGTACCACCTCCAATGCCACTAGTGGGCAATGCCCAAACAGAATATATGCTCTTCAATCCCGATACGATCAAGAAAATTCTCCTGATATGGTCACTGGTACGTTACCTATCTTTCACTTGTATATTTACACTTTTCTAGATCCAGGAGCCCCTTTGTCTTTTGTTACTCCTTATACAGCAGTTGATTTTAGAGTCAGTCTCAAAATTCTAGTAGAACCCTTCGCAGTATCTACCCCAGTGGGTAAAATTATCATAGCCCGACGGGTATACAGGAACTATCCGATTATGGTATCCCACAAAGTTACTTCAGCAGATTTAGTCAAATTAGAGATAATTGGTTTTGATGTCATTCTCGACATGGAATGGCTTTATTCCTGCTATGTCACAGTCGACTACAGAAATAGAATTGTCCAGTTTCAATTTCCGAATGAACCTATCATAGAGTCGAGAGGTAGTACTTCAGTTTTCAAAGGTCAGCTTGTTTCCTACCTTTGGGCACGAAAAATAATATCTAAGGGATTTGTCTATCATTTTGTTCGAGTTAAGGACTCTAGTTTCGAATCAATCCCAGTAGTGAATGAATATTCAGATGTTTTTTTTCTAAAGATCTTTCAGGAATTCCTCCCAAAAGGGAAATAGATTTCGGCATAGACCTTCTTTCAGGTACTCAGCCTATATCTATTCTGCCATATAGAATGGCACCAGCAGAACTTAGAGAATTGAAAGAACAGTTGAAGGATCTCCTAGTTAAGGGATTCATCAGACCAAGTGTGTCCCTATAGGGCACACCAGTCTTATTCGTGTGAAAGAAAGACGGTTCTCTCAAAAGGTGTATTGATTACCGTCAGCTCAATAAAGTCAATAGTCAAAAACAAGTATCCACTTTCCAGAATCGATGAATTGTTTGACCAACTTCAGGGTGCTAGCTATTTTTCTAAGATAGACCTCAGATCAGACTATTATCAGCTCAGAGTCAGAGAAAGTGACATTCTGAAAATAGCTTTCTATACTTGGTATGGTCACTTTGAATTCTTAGTTATGTCCTTTGGTCTTACCAATACCCCAGTAGCTTTCATGGACTTGATGAATCGTGTGTTCAAGCAGTACTTGGACATGTTCGTCATAGTATTCATAGATGACATTCTTGTCTATTCTCGCAGTGAGCGTGATCCTGCAAACTATCTTAAAATAACAAAACCCATCAGTTATCATGATATTTATTCATGTCCTACATGTCAGCTCTATGACCATCGCTCATATTCATTCACGTTAGTAAAAACTCATGTACGCTCCCAATTCCAAGGATAAGGAGTTCCAGTTCACTCAGTGTTATGAATTATGTCCCATGAGTACAGAAACTTCAAATTTAGGTTATGAGCTCATGACTCAGACACTCATGTTACGCTTTACAGTATGCCCAGCTCATATAACACATGTTCCACTCCTTATGATCAGTCAAACTCAGATTTATTTCATGAATACCCTCAATTAAGATCCCTCGGTGAATCTATGGTGTTGATGTTCTATCTCTAATCCTTAGTTACTGTATCAGCTCAGTAATCTATATTCAATAAAAGACTCAGGTAGTCCTATAGGACCATGGCTTTCAGTTATCAGTTACTTAGCCATAAGAACTCAGTACTTCAGTACCAGTCTAAACCTCAGTTATCAGAAACCAATATTCAGTCCCAGTTATAGTCTTATTTGCTATTACAGTCTCAATTACTATCATAGCTACAATCTCAACCCCAGACATAGTCCATCCAGATCAAAAACTTAGTTCACTTTGAGGATTACCCGACTATAGCATATGGCCAACAGTTACTTAGTTAGTAGAATTTCAGTACCTCAGATTACAGAGAGTTTTTGAATTATGTTATACGTTTGGTCTTGCATCCTTAAGATGATACAACTTTCACTCATTTATGCTCAGTTACCTCATGTTACCCAGTCAGTCCTTACCTTCTATGCATGATAGTCTGCAATTTAAGTCCAGCTATCCAAACTAAGTACTGTTCAGTCTTACATGCCCAATACTCAGCCATCGATCAGTCAGCAGATCAGATGAGTCAGTCAGTAGGAATTAGTCTGAATAACCAGTACCTCAGTCCAACAATCAGATAGACAAGTTTATATATTTTCCCATTCTGTCCATCTAGTCACACTATCTGAAGTCTCATAAATGTGACCATTCTAAGATGGACCAATCATGTAGTTGCGCGTGCAGCTCAGTCCCTTTTTCATATCTCAGTCTCGGATCCCAGATATACAGTCACGATTCAGTTCGTAGATGTCTTGTGCATCGCGTCAGTTTTTCTCAACATCTCAATCAAGTCAGCATTCTTCGAGGGACAGTGTATCCCAAAGGGGAGATACCCTATAACTTTTGAACTTTTATGACCTTGATACTCTATTTTCCTTTTCACATAATAAATCTAGTTCGGAGTAGTGGGTACCTATAGGTTGACCCTCTAGCTTCAATCTCGATCGTAAGCTATATACTCAATGGCTTAGTTCAGCTCACGATGCTTAGTCCATGACACAAGTTACAGACTCAGTCCTGTTCTCATGTTTCTATTCATGCATGTTCAGAAAGGATCTCGAGTTTGATATTAGTGATAATATTTATTTAAAGATCTCTCTCATGTAGGGAGTGAAGAGATTTAGTAAGAAGGGAGAGCTCAGTGAGCTCGAATTGCCTTTAGATCTAGCCTCAGTTCATCCAGTCTTCCATGTCTCCTTTCTAAAGAAGCGCATAGGTAACCCAACAGTCGTAGTCCCTGTTGAGGGCGTAGATATTCAGAACAACCTCTCTTTTGAAGAGATTCCATTCAAAATCCTTGACTATCAGACTCACAGACCGAGGAATAAGAGGTCCCTTCAGTCAAAGTTCTTTGGCAGAATTAGTCCCTAGAAAGAGCTACTAGGGAAGAAAAAGTAGATATACAAACCAAGTATCCTCATTTTTTTTTTGCTAACTCAGACTCAGCCCAAGGTAATAGATTTCCTTAAGCTTGCTCAGTTATCATGTTCAGTTTTATTACTAACTTGGTATTCAATCTCATGCTCAGAATTCTATCATAAACTTGGTATCAAATACCATTGCATATTCAGTCATATGTTCATACATCATGTCACTCACGTATTCATGCATCAGATATGCATCCACATTATGAGAAACCAGTATATCCAAAATCTCTGTCATGTATTCACGAATCAGATATGCATGCTCGGTATGAATTCTAGTAATGTCAATCATGTTTCATATGTTCACATTCAGTATGTACGTCAACGTATTATTTCTTCTATCTCAGTCAGTCTCATTCGGGGATGAATGTTTCCAAGAGGGAGATATTATAAGACCCCGCAAATTTCTTAAGCTAAATTCAGTCCTTTAAGCTTGTCAAGGGGTCCCATACTTAAAAATCCTAGCTAAGCTTCTAGACTTAGTTTATTTTAGCCTTCAAAAGTTGGCAATATTATTACGCGACCTTAACATCCTTGAAGGACCTATATTTTTATAAATTCATGATCAGGAAGATCAATAGGTGTTCCCGGACAAGTTTTGAATTTTTTGAAACACGTTTAAATCATGTTCGGAGTTTCAAAATAGTGGACCAATGTGATTTTGGCGTCGCATCGCCAATTGCATTGGTCAACATTTGTGAAGGTTTCCAGAGATAAAACATCTGAGGCTCAACATGATCATGACGCGATGCGTCGAGTATTGCATTGGAGCCAACAACGCGTCGCATCGCTTATAGCGTCGGCACCCAATTTTTAGTCATTAAATGATTGCGCCCTCAGGGCAAAAGAGTCAATTTTCCACTCCTATATAAGTCCAAAAACACGAGATTTGGCCATTATTTTCACCAAAATATTATTGTTTCTCTCAAATACTCTCAAGAACAAGTCTAGTGTTTTCATAGCAGCTTCAAATTCAAGAGATTCTATCATTAATTTTAAAGCATCTTCTATCCAAGGTATGCATAGTGTTCATTCATGGATTCCTTTCGTCCATGAAGTCCAAGAATTAAGTTTTAAACTATGAATTTTGGTATTTATACTATGGGTTGATTATGTTCATGTGGTTGTAGTTGTATGATTCCCAAGTTGGAACCTTTATGTGTTTTTATGAAAATATGTTAGCATGTGAGTTGAAAACCATGAATTTTAGTTGGTTATGATATGTTAATTTGATGATTATGTCATGCCCTAAGTCATGCAACCTAAGTGTTTGATAAAATGCCTAAGAGATTAGATTAGAAATTATGTAATATAGCTCAATTGTGACTTAAAGTGATGGATTCATGTTTTACCCTTATGTTCAAATTACTCTCATGTTATTGATGTGCAATGTAGATGTTTGTTGAAATTCTCATGATGCTAGAATATGGAATTATGATATTGATTATATGCATTCCTACTATGTACAAGATTATGATAACTATGTACTTTATGAAAGCCCCAACTCATTGTATTATGGATTGTTGATGTTGGTCATGTATTCAAGAGTGTCATGTCTTGTCAGTTTCATGCTATCAAGTCTTGGGGGTATTTGTACCCAAAAATTTAGTTATGTGCCTAGAGCCAGTGTCAGTTTTCAGGATACTCTCAGTCAAGCCATACTCAATAGAATTCAGTCAGATTCATGACTCAGGAAAACTCAGAAATCCTAGTAATCTTAAAAATCTCAGTAACTCAGTAATCTCAGTAGTATTCCGTCAGCCACAGAACCCAAGGAACTCGGTCCAGTTCAGTCCATTTAATTATGTTTTAGTGTTTATTCAGATGGGAGTAGGATTTAGCACCGAGTGAGCCCAAGGATGGGAACTCACCTGTTATTAGAGGGTGTGATTCTTAGAAGCAGTCCTTGCGCTCTAGAACTACGCAGCCAGCGTAGGTTAAGACATCAAACCTGCTATTTTAAGAGTAAATGAGGTGGCTTAACCTGTTATATGAGGGTCCCACCATTCTTCTTTGAGTACCTACTATATGAGGGATCACTCATAGCTTGTCCTTACCAGTGGCGCGGTATTGACACCCTTCCAATTGGGGTTACAGATTGGACCTCAACTCAGTTATATTGCTTTATTTGGGGCATATCGGTTAGATGAATTTTTCCACAGTTTTAGATTTATATTCATTTTTCAAAATTAAACTCAGTCCAGTTCTATAGAAATTAGGACTGTCAGACAGTCACTCAGCTCAGTACGGAACTCAGCTAGTTTCATTAGATTTTAGGACTTTCAGATACAGTCATCCAGCTTTATATACACTTAGATCAGTTATTTATAATTAGGACTGTCAGAAATAGTCTTCCAATTATCAGTTACTAGTAAACTCAGATATTAGTAACTCTTTATTATCAGTAGACTCAATAGTCAGAACTCAGTATTTAGTCCTATCACGACCTCAATTATAGTTACGTATTCATACATGTATTCTCACATTCATGTTATACGGTTAATTAGTATTGTTCATGCATATGAACTCTTTGCATTTAGCTTACATCACTTGTATACCAGTACATTCAATCATACTAACGTATTTGCGCTATGGTGTTTTATACCATAGGTTTAAAAGCACGAGCTCTCGAGCATCCTTAGTAGATTAAACATTCAGCAGCTAGACTAGCAGTGAGTCCTCATCATTCGAGGATAGCATAATTATTTTATTAACTTTATTATTTTAGTAGTTTAGATTTAGTTGAGGACATGTCCCATCAAATCCACAGATTTCAAATAGTTTGGAGGCTTTCAGACAACAGTATGTTTCAGACAATTTATTTCAGTTATTGGTATTGTTATACCCCATTATAGATATTATTTTATATTCAGTATTAGTTCAGTTTTGAACCTTATGGCCTTACAACTTATATTCTGTATATTTACAATATATTATTCAGTGCTCAGTTACAAATATCAGTCATGGGTTAGCTTGTGGTCCTTCAGGGTCATGAGCGTCATGTGGCATTTCGAGTATCAGATTTGGGGCGTTAAAAGACCCAATGATGGGATTATTAAAGAAGGAATTGGCTAGATCAACAACCATAAGAAGAGCAGTTAGGCAAGGTCGGCCTAATGTTGAGGCTCTTCACGACCAACCTATTAAGGCAGATTCGGGTTCTTCTTCTGGTGGAGTTATTGGTGTTGGTGAAATGCATGTTGATGCTACTACCACTTATGATGATGATCATGTCGATGCTCAAGAAAAAATAAATATTTTTGAAAACACCTCTTTCATGGGTCCCTCTCACCCTTACATAGGTCCCTCTCACCCCTCTTCACCTTCGTGTTCTCATTACAAATGTAAAGAGTGCAAGGATAGCCAGGATAAACTCTTTGAAAAAGTAAAGGCTATCTCTAAAGTTGTCGACGAATTTAAATCCAAGAAGGGTGCCATACCATCCATGAGGGGTGTCTTACTAATCAAGAAGGTGAGGGAGCCATACACTCCTATAACAGTGGATAGGAGAAACAAAAGAGCAATTAGCGACGTACTCTCTAGTCAGAAATCAGAAAAATTACAACTCCTTCTTCTCCAAAAATTGTTGAAGTTTAGAGGCCATTCAAGAAGGTGGACATATACGCGAACTTGGTGCGAAAGAGAAGAAAGATCTGCGACGGGTCAAGAATGCCAAGTGAGGTGCACCAGATTACCCCAGGCCTCCCTTTCCCCCCCAAAACTTCCAGATTATGACAAATATACGTACGCGGTATGAGGATAAGACAACTTTACTTTTCCTAACCTAGCCTTCTAATCTACTCCACGAAGAAGAAGCTATGTAACAGATGTAAAATCTGTTACAACAGCTGGGTATTCTGGTGCAATTGGTAGTAGTTCTGTTATAATATATTATCCATCTGTTGCATGAGTTGTGTTGGATTATTGATTCAGAGAACCATATACAACAGATGGACCATCCGTTGCATCCTTACAATTACTAACCTATTTAAAAATTGACTTCTTATATCGCAGCATATTGATGAAATTCTTTGCCTCATGAGAAAAAGGCAATTAGCAAACCGAAAGCTTATGATAATGCAGATAGGATAATGGACCTCGACTTCTGCAAGAAGCTCAAGGGTAAGTACAATCAACTCAATAATGATATGTTAGCCTGTGGTGCAGGATTTGATTTTTTAGTTTCTACGTTGGACTGGAATGAAAAAGAAATGATAAAATTAGTTAGAGAGAAGAGGCCAAATCCACACAGCAAGATCTAGACCGAGGCAAAAAGGATTCTTACAGTCATGAGCATGGACGGCATACATAATCGGGTTGTTAAGATACTACTAGAGTAGGGAAAGATCAAAGTATGAACCTGCCATTGACGAGGTCGATCTTTTTTTCCACGTGTAGCCACTGATGGAGCTGTTCCTCATCTTGTTGAGGAAGAGTAAACTGATAAATCATTTGCCGGAGGAAGTGTTGATGAAGAAATCATGGGATTTTCAATGTCAAAACAAGGGAACGAACCTTCTAAAAAATAATACCGATTTTGCGTGCGGCTCACACACTCTTGCACACATCAAATATTTTCTAACCGGCACAGAAATGGCCGAGCCAATGACTTTTTTGAGGGGCAAAGTTGTGGCAAACTTGCAAAAGGACTGGGCTTATGGGGTACTAACTGGACACTTGGAGCCTGTGTATATAGAAGAGCCTGAGAAATAACAATTTTTTTATTTCAAGTCAAACTTCACTTTACTTTAAATTACATGTACATGTAGTGGCAATAATTTTTTTCTAATGAAAGTTGAGTTTTTGATAATGCAATAGATTGCCAATCTATTGTAAAATATATTCTATCTGTTCTGACAAATAGTTTATCTGCTGTAATAGGTTGGTCATCTGTTGCATTATGCTGATGTTATTTCTATCTAATCTAAGTCTAATCTGTTACAACAGTGGGAGGATTTGTTTGATAATTTCCAATAGATGTCCTAAATTTTACAACATATGCCTAAATCTGTTTGATATTTTCCAACAATTATGCTTGAATATCTATGTGCTCGACAACACCAAACCAGTAGCAAATACACCACCACGAAAAATTAGCAATTAGGCTTGAATATCTATGTGCCCAACAATACCAAACCAGTAGCAATAACGACAATAATGTAGCATCTTCTTGCTCAATTTTGTTTCTCTTTAAAAGCCTTGATTTTGTTCAACAAACTCTAGATTACACGATTTTCTTGTGAAGGGTGTCGTTCTCCATACCAATTAAAGTAATCGCATCCACCCAATTTCTATCAAATCAAGAACACAAAAATAACTACAAGTCAATAATTAATCAACTAATTAAATAAAAAAAATATTACCTTTGAAATCTTACAAGTAAAAAACCAATGACCTAGATTTTGTTGAGTCCAAGAAGTCTTTAATAGAACTTCATGACCGCACTTACAATATCGAAAATTTTTATCATAAAAAACAGTGGAAGATGCGCTCGACATTGTCAAGCTCAGTTGGAAAAAATGAAAAAAATGAAGAAAAGACAGACCAAATGCAAATAATTTGAAGAATTTGGATAGATAAAAAAAAGATGATGATGAAGAAGAAAATTTAGGAATTTAGGATTAAATTTTAGGAAGAAGATGAATATATAAGACAACGGAGAAAAAAAAGACCATTGGGGGCCAAATCAGATGCAAGTCAGCAAAAAGTGTCAAACTGACATATTTGATGCCTATTTTGTTTTACATGTTTAAAATGAACACTATCTACTTGATGTCTATTTTATTTTAGGTGTTTGAACCAGGACTGTCAAACGGACCGGGCAGGGCCAACCCGGAACTTACCCTTCTACTTTAACCGGGTTGAGGGCCGGTTAAGGGGCCGAGTTTGGCGCTAGCCGGGTCGGGCTGGGCCTAACAGTAAAAAAATTAAATCCCACCCGAACCCGGCCCACTTAACCCAACCCGATCAAACCCACCAAAATCCGATCAAACCTGGTTAAAATAAGGGTCAAACCCGGTAAAAAATATCAAAGAAAAAACTTTCTTTCAATATACATTACATATAGTCATATACCCACCTATATACTTTATAAATATGTTAAATAATATATATACACTATATATATAGTATATACAACATTAGAATTTAAAAAATATATACACATATACACAATTAGTCAATTACTCATCTATACGCATCATTCAATGTATACATACTACTACTTATAAAATATAATACATTATATATACATTACAATATATATAGATATAGTTATATACTAATTAATAAAATATATACACATGTATATGTTAAGTATACACTTCTATAAAGGATATATACACGTGTATACGCACCATTCAATGTATATACACTACTACTTATAAAATATACTACAATATATATGCATTACAATATATATAGATATAGTTATACACTAATTTATAAAACATATACACATGTATACATTAAATGTACACTTCTATAGAAGATATATACTCATATATATGCACCATTCAATGTGTATATACTACTACTTATAAAATATACTACATTATATATACATTACAATATATATAGATATAGTTATATACTAATTTATAAAACATATACACATGTATATGTTAAATATACACTTCTATAGAAGATATATACTCATATATACGCACCATTCAATGTATATATACTACTACTTATAAAATATACTACAATATATATAGATATAGTTATATACTAATTTATAAAACATATACACATGTATACGTTAAATATACACTTCTATAGAAGATATATACTCATATATACGCACCATTCAATGTATATATACTACTACTTATAAAATATACTACAATATATATACATTACAATATATATAGATATAGTTATATACTAATTTATAAAACATATACACATGTATACGTTAAATATACACTTCTATAGAAGATATATACACAAATATACAAAACATATGCTACTTAATATAATCAATTAATAATATTTGGTAGTAAATTAATAATATATTAGAAGTAAGTTTTTAATTTAAAGTAGAAAACTAGAAATTCAATTTAAAATTTTAAATCATTAAATGAAAAAATATAAAAAGCAAGGACTAAGGAGTGAATGAATTTGGGGAATTTTATTGATTGCAAAATAATCCAAAATTTATAATTACATGAATGAAAAATCTACAAATTATGCAGAATTTTTTCCAATTCATCCATGTTTATATTAACAGGAACTTGCATAGGATAATCGAAGTCAACGGGAGCAAAACCATGCATTGGACTTGATTCTGCCGAGTTCTCCCGTGAAGACATAATTTCTTCAAGTTTCAACTCGTCGCTCGGCTCCGGTTCCATTCCTTGGTTTCTTCTTTCCACTCTAATCCAATCTCTGAGGCAAACTAGAACATTCATTGCATTTCTTCCCAATGAGTGTCGGTTGTCTCCAAGCTGCTGTCGTTCCTGACTAAAGGCGCTCTCAGATGCAACGGTTGACATTGGAACATTCAAGATATCTCTAGCTAATCTTGAAAGCACAGGATATTGTGTTTCATTACTCCTCCATCATTCCAACGTGTTGATCCATCGTTTGCGATTCTATGGTGCCGACCGAAGATAATATTTCAGCTCTTCCTGATAAGTTGATGTGTAAGTTCTCTCATCAACACTATTCTAATAATTTAAATCAAAAAAGAAATCAGGAAAACCACTATGTGCCGGCCTTTTAGAAAATGATGGCTCTTCGGGAGGATGAGGAGCGATAGTTGGAGTGATATTTGTAAGTACGACTAAATCAAATAAATCAGCATAGTGATTATATAATTTTTCTATGTAATCCTTTGCATCATTCATAGCCGTCCACAAATCAGGTTGTACTTGTTCAGAATCATGGTTAGTATTTATTTTTAAGTTAGTATAAATAAGAGTACTAAAGTGGCACATATTATTATATTTCATGCACGAATTTAGCATAGCACCAACCAAGTAAATAGGGGGAATCGGGAAAAAATATTTTTTAAATTTCGTAAACATGGCACCAACAGCTTCTTTATAACCTTCTTTATTTTTATATTCTTTGAACAAATCAGAAATATCGGCTATATATGCCAAAATATTACAAACAGTAGGATAATAAGTACCGCAAAATTCAACCGTAGCTACATAAAATTTTTCTAAAAACTTAACAAGATCATTAATTACAAACCAATCAGAATCATGTAGCATGCAATCAGCAGAATCATCAAATGAATCGTAATGTTGGTTAAAAGCTAATGTAATAGAAATCTATATTTATAACAAGTTTTTAAAAATTCATACGTAGAATTCCATCTAGTATCAATTTCCTCAGGCATCAAAATCGGTGTAAGTCCATTTTCTTGACATTTAATTTTAAATTCTCTAATTCTAGATCTACGATTGTTTCCTTGAATAAAACCAACGACAAGATGAATTTTTTTAATATAAAACTCAAAAAACTCAAGACCATCTTTTACAATTAAATTATATATATGACATGCACACTTAATAAGAAAATTTTCAGGCAAGGGTGGAGATAACGTAGATTTTAATTTTTTTTATAGCACTCTTATTGTTAGAAGCATTATCAAAAGAAATACATAAAATTTTATTTTCGATACCATAATATCTGGCAATTTTAACAATAGAATCAGCAATAAATTTTTCAGTATGTTTACGATCTTCATCATATAAAAAAGCAAGAATATATTTTTGCATCACGAAATTACTATCCATCCAATGACAAGTAACGGTTAAATAATTATTTTTATTTATAGCATGACCAAGATCAGAAGTTAGAGACAATCTACGTTGAATATTTTTTAACAATGTTAATAAATAAAAATAATATTGTGAATGAAGTCTAAAAATATCAGACCGACAAGTAGTTCTAGGAATACCGTTAAACATAAGATTATAAATTGCTTGTATATAATGAATAAATGCATCAGAAGAAGGAAAACAACCCACAACTACCATTTTAAATATTTTTTTCTGATCCCTCAATTTATTATACTTCTTTGCTACGTGACCGATTGCTGGGTCCATTCTAGTTTGCGTTTGCCCACCAACATCCCCACCACCTTGTGCAATATTTAAATCTCTTTTGTGATCTTCAGCTATATGTCTCATTAACGTACCCGTACTCCCTTGCTTTCCTCCACTTCTATGCTTATATATTTGTTGACAAATATTGCATTGCACCTCATTATCTGATATATGTTCAAAAAATTGCCATGCAACACTAGTTTTTTAATGAGGTCTTGAGGCACTAGGAGGATGGGGAGGGAGATTTAACCGATTCAGATCTAATGTTAGCATTTCCTATTGCGGGTGTCTCAGCAATATTTTTATTATCTCCATCTAAATTAACCGCATCTACTTCATTTTCTTCTTCTATACCATAATTTTTCTGAGCTTCTACATAATCTATATCGTGAGCACCTACACCTATTTCTTCCTCAAAAGGTGTACCAAGCGGTACCGGAGGCGAAGACACACGGGTATTGTCCTTGAATCAATGAGGACTCACTGTGTCTCTGCAACTGGAATGCTACCGCTACTGCTGGGCTAGAGCTCGTGTCTCGGAACCTATGGTGTAACATGAAAAGAAAGCACCATAGTGCAAATGCGTCAGTACAACTGGAGCACTGAGTATACAAGGAAGGTAGGCTGAACATAAAGGGTTTCATGCATGAATAACACTTACTGACTAATATGAACGTGGGAGTGAAAACACAAATATATAGAAACTGGGACCGCGAATACGTGATAGCATAACCTGTAAGCTAATACATGGTTTACTGATAACTGTCATGACTGATACTAAAACTGATAACATGTTCGACTGTATCTGACAGTCCTATATATACTGAAATTTGAAGAACGCCCTGAGTTCTTTTACTGAGACTGATACTGAAACTGTGGGAAGTAGTGTTTAACCGACACACCCCATATATGCCGTTATGGCTAAGCTGGGGTCCAATCTCTACCCAGACTGAAGAGGTGTCAATACCGTGCCACGGGTAAGGACAGCCTGTGAGTGACCTTTATCTGGTGGGTACTCAATGAGAATGGTGGGAACCCTAAACTGATGGGTTAAGCCACCTCATCAACCCTAATCTGACGGGTTAAGATGTTTCAACCTACGCTGGCTACGTAGTTCTGGAACACAAGGATGACTACTAAGAATCACACCCTGAACTGGCGGGTGAGTTCCCATCCTTGGGTTCACTCTGTACTAACCTCTACTCCCATCTGGAGGGACTGGACATGAATAATTGACTGTGCATGACTTAATCTTACTGAATTCTGTTGATTGGCAGAATGTTACTGATATCTGACACTGACTAAGATCATGAGGTTTTCCTGATTCACATGACTGACTGAAGTCTATGGAATCATAGCTTGAGTTCGGATATCGTGAAACATGACATGTTTCTAGGCACACAACTATAGTTTTCGGGTACAAGTACCCCCAGGACTCGATGAAAGGAAACTGACACATATGATTGACTTGATCATAAGAGTAGAGTCCATAATTTATAATATCATAAATAGGGATCTCATACTAAGCATGGTTATAAATAACGTATTACATGGAAAGGATTTCATATCATATGGAAGTACTTGCACAATCTTAATATCATGTTCATTGCATAATCATATTGGCAACACATACCAATAGAATGGAAGTTCATGTAGATTGCATGGTTATCATACATCTTGTTCATAAGTAGGATTTGAAAGTAAACATAGCATAATATCATAAGAATAGTTCATGAGTATTCCAACAACATTTACAAGGCACATTATCAACATAGAAGTCATTGGAAGGTAAGGGCATATCATGAATCCTTCACTTAGCCATAATTTAGCTATATTGCATGATTTCTAGCTTCTTAGGCATTTTATCAAACACCTTACATACACATCTTAAGCATAGGTGAAATCATCAAATTATACATCATGAACAACCAAATTTACATGTTTCCAACTCATATAATATCATGAATTCACAAAAACTTATAAAGATTCCATCTTGGGAATCACCCAATATCAACAACATGATCATCAACACCCAACAATATAGAAATCATAATTTATAATAAAAAAGAGGGTTTTTGAGCTTTATGGATGAAAGGGATCCATAAATCAACTCACACATACCTTAGAAGGAAGATTCTTGATGATTGACGGAGGAATTTCCTTGAAATCGGATCTTCAAGCTTAGTTACGCAACCCTAGTTGTTTTTCTCTTCTAGTGCTCTTGGATGATGAGCTTTGAGATGATAATAGGGTTGTAACATGATTAGAAGCTATATATTTCGTAGGGTTAAGTTTAGGAACGTATAAGGAGTGTTAAAAGACCTAATTACCCTTAAAATAACTCAAAACGAAGTGTTTTTGGCACCTGGAATTGACTTAGGCGGCGCCCAAGTGATCGCCTATGCTTGGGTTGGGTGGCGCCTAACCAATCTCCTATGCTTGGGTTGGGAGGCTCCTAACCAATCGCCTATGCTTGGGTTGGGAGGCGCCTAACCAATCGCCTATGCTTACTGTCTCTCACGAAAATGGGCATAACTTTTCGCTCGGGTATTGGATTAAGGCGAAATTGGTATCGTTAGAAAGCAAATTTGATTCTCTACAATTTGGTGTGTCTAAATCAGCCAAAATACCACATTAACATCGAGTTATACTTGTTAAAAGATGACCCTTGTAAAATCAAACACTAAAACTTGATGGATTCAAAAACTCTTAGCTTGTATTACCTTAAGTGACTCATATGAACATACTTAATGCATCATAAGCTATCCTATCACTAGGATATTCATTGTAAGTCATGTACTCAAGTATGAATCATAGGATAGGAGATTTCATACGTAGGAATACTTATTCACTTCCTAGCTTAGAAACATGCGGGGTATTACAGTCTATCTGTTGCAACAGTGGAAAGACCTGTTTAATAAATTTCAATAGATTACCTACCTGTTGCAATATATGTCTAAATCTGTTTGATATTTTCAAACAGATGTGTCATCTGTTACAATAGATACATTATCTATTGAAATATTTGAATCTATTATTCTATTTCAATTAATAAGTTCAAATCTAAGGAAAAATTAAAATTCATAGACAAAATAAAATAAATCGAAGCCTTCAGAAATTAGTTGAAATAAATCAACATATAAATAAAATATAAAAAATTATTATGGGTATAGATCTTAGTAAGTACTCAACAATTTAAGTATTGATGTCAAGGATTCCTAAAGAGGGGTGAGGTTATTACTTTGACAGGCTCAAGATATAAAAATCTACTTAATATGGACAAGTTGTTCTTCATGCAGTGCTATGAAATTCGACTTTGCTTGTCGTGAATATTTATTGTCGCTTAAGTACGATTTCTGCACTTTTTGTTCTCCGTATTTCCATAAAAAGAATAGCATATTGTCAATGTTGTTCAGCAGTAGCTTCTACATCCACCTGGAAAACCAGAATTGGTCAATGCTAATCACGGAGATACAATAAAACGAAAAAGGATAACTCATCTATTTTAGCAAATCAAACAGGTCTTTCTTCTGTTTTAAATTGTCCCAAGCAAATTATATTTCTATTGTAACAATGAATTAACTATTGGGATAAATTTCTACATGAGGAAGACCTGTATGATAATTTCCAATGGATGAACCATCTGTTGTAACATATGACTCATCTGTTGCAGCAGACAGGTTATCTGTTGGTACAAATAAAAGAGGTATGAAAAGCTATTTGATTTTCTAAAATAGACGAGACATATGTCACAATAGATACTTTATCTGGTGCAACAAGTTAGTCAACTGTTGTAACAGATGTATATATCTGTTTGATAATTTTCAGCAGATGTGTTATCTGTTGAAATAGATATGTGTTTGTTTGTTAGTTGGAAGACATATATATTCACCTTCTTCAGCTTGTGCTGCTCTTTTTTGGAAATTATACACTGCTCAATACAATACACGGACAGAGAAGTTGTAATTTTGCTTTTTTGGATGCTTGATAATGCCTTGGAAATCACTTTCCTTCTCCTCTTAGCCTTAATCTATAATGGATTGGATGGATACAAAATCCTTTTTGATGAAATGACACAGTTCTTAGATGTCAATTCCTTTACAGAAGCAAGTAATGCATTAATAAAATTAATCAGTACATCATGTTTCGCCCTGCAGTCTTGACATTTGCATGCAAAATATTTGCTGGGAGAGGAAAAATCTATATAACTAGTATGATCATACTCATAATGGTTTGTTTTAAATATTGTAAGAGGAGCATCATTAGCACTAATAACAACACCACTACCACCAACAACAACTCAATCACTACTAAGACCATCAACAACAATAAATCCACCCTCTAAAATTATTTTTCTTGTAATGACTGTTGCTCCAAATAATTTTATTTTTATTCTGTCGATGACCTTAGGGTTTGATAAAGTTTGCACAGACTGTAAAGTAAGAAAAAATGACATCTTCAACTCTCGATTGGTCGGAACTAGTGACGGATGTACAATCTAACATAAATCATTACATATATTAGAATGATGATTAGATCATTCAAAAAAAATCATTAATTAAGACAAAAACTTACTTATAATTATACTTACTACATCCTTCGGGGGTTGAAGAGATCAAGAAATTTTGTATTTTTATCAGTTTTGGCCGACAACTATCTCAAGATGCTTGAACAGGAAACTTCTTCCTGGCAGTTCACTTGTTGTCTCAAATAAGGAATGACTTCAAACGCTCAAGCCTATAAAATAATGCCAATAAATCAAAATCATTATTGAGTAAAAAATAAATGATATCATAATAAAAGAAAGAAACATTTACCATGAAAGCTCATGGAAAGCCAGATAAGTTGACTGTCATTGGTGCTAACGGAGTCTACAAATATTTGACAGTCATTTTAAAGCTTTTATAACCCTAAGAATAGTTGTTAAATGCCTCAAGATCCTCAAAGAGCTTTATTAAACCAACGGTTATGTTGTTGTTAACGTCTCTCGCCCAAAGAATATTATGTACAAACCAAACCAAGCATAATGACTATTTGTGCTTCTTTGAAAGTCCTTTACCTTCCAACGCTTCTATCAAATTTTTGTTTTTGAAGCTTGGACCAACAATGGACGCTAGGTCATCACGATCACACAACTTATCTTTGCCTTTTTTTAGTATGCGGGGTGCTTTTTTGGGTTAAAATAGGTATAAAATGAGAAGGAGGATAACATTTTAGTCCAGTAACTATGGCAAACTTCTTTCAAACAAAACAAACAGGCATGCCACAGTAATTTATCCACACCTCATCGATCTTATCATTGTTTTCATACACAAACCTACGCTTGAGAAGTTCATATACCATTTTCAATTAGAAACGAGCATTATTATCCACCGACAAATCAAGATATTTATCAAAGCAGCTGTCCCTGAAATAAGCATCCAATTTTTGTTCTCAAAGTATTTTTCTGAAGGTGTTGAAAGATTTTCTCATGGCTAAATTAACCACGAAATCACCCGATAAATCTGTGGCACCATCGCACTATATTTTCACAGGATAATGATCAATGCTGAAGGTTTTGGCCAACTCTTTGGTAGAAGGGCTATTCGCATTTGGATTATCTCTTTTAAAATATTCCTTCTCCCCGTGTTTATCATATTCTACTCCTGATTGAGATAATATTTGTAAAGTAAACTCATAGAGTGGTGGATATAGCCTAGCTGCTTCACTCGTTCCTTTACTTGGACTTGATTCGATTTTTATTCTTTTGGGAGCCATATTATCTATAATTAACAGGAACAGAAAAAAATATATTAGAGTTGATTAATGCATCGTTAAAAATAGATAACAGTAAATCAAACAAGCAAAATAGTAAAATAACAGTTCCAACAGATCACTGATCTATTGCACCAGGTAGTATATATATTGCAGCATATATCACTTATTTTTTAAGATAGATGAATAGTCTGTACAACAGATCACATATTGTTGCAATATATGAGTGATCTATTAGAATAGTTAAATAACCTATTGTAATAGATGAGTAATCTGTTGCAATAATATAAAATATATCACTCATCTGTTGAGAAAAATGAATGGTCTGTGCAGCAGATCACACATTTGTTGCAATATCATCTATTGCAACATATGAGTAATCTATTGAAATATTTAAATAACCTGTAGCAATGACTGACTAATCTGTTATGATAATACAAAATATATCACTTATCTATAGAGAAAGATGAATGGTCTGTGCAATAGATCACATATCTATTGCAATATATGAGTGATTTGTCAGAACAGTTAACTAACCTGCAACAATGACTGAGTAATCTGTTGCGACAATACAAAATATATCACTCATCCGTTGAGAAAGATGAATGGTTTGTGCAACAGGTCACACATCTATTGCAATACATGAATGATCTGTTGGAATAGTTATCAACGATTAATATTATTTAGATTTCTTACAACAAAAGGGTTGTCTATCGCGGCAGATGAATGATTAGTTAGAAAAATCAAGTCTTGGACATATCCTGTTGGAAGAGTTGATAGGATTTTATCCAATAAGAGGTTTATCTGCTGTATCAGATCTTTAATCTGATAGTTCCTCCGTTGCATCAAATAGTTAATTTATTGCATCAGATTTTTTAGTCTGATGGTTAATCTGTTGCAATATATGGTTAATCTGTTGCATCAGATAGTTAAACTGTTGCATCATATACTAAATCTATTGCATCAGATTCTTTATCCAATGGTTCCTCTATTGCATCAGATGATTAATCTGTTGCAATAGAATTTTAATCTAATGGTTCCTCTATTGCATCAGATGGTTGATCTGTTGCATCATATGATAAATCTGTTGCATCAAATGGTTAATATGTTGCACCAGATGGATAATCTATTGGAGAAAACAAAAAATAGTTGCACGATTTTGTTCAACAGAAAAACAACAATATCACCATTTTTACCAAGAACAAGAACAGAACAAATCAACCCAAATCGTTGTTTTATTTGTATAAACACAAACAACAAAAATCAAACTTCAAATAAATGCAACAAATAATAAAAAATCATAATTCACTTTTAAAAAAAAAAGAAGAAATACCAGAAACTAGGATTTTATTCAGACCGCATTTCAAATTAAAGCAACGAATATTGAAATTATTATCCAATACTATAAGAGAAGTTGGGTCAAGTTCTTTGTTTTCTTCAAAACTAAAAAGATCATAATTTTTAACCTGTGAAAGGAGAAAAAAATGACAAAAAATTTGAAGCTATTGTGGCCGGAGAGCAAGACTATCACGTCGATTGAAGGTTGAAGAATTCGAAGCTGTTGTGGCCGGTGAGCAAGGCTGTCATGTTAATTGAAGGTTGAAGTCGAAAAGAAACTCAAAGCCCGACTATTTGTCGTCGGAGGTTAAAGTCGCCGAGGATTGAAAGAAGAAATTTCCAGAACTATTGGTTAGGAGAGTGTTGAGAGAAACTGTCTCGAGAGAGAGAAGAGAGACTGGTTGATTTAGATTGAAGAGGGGTGTGGGTTAGGTTGATTTGTATTTATGAAAAGATTAGAAAGTTTTGAAATATTAATCAAGTCCACAATTAACTTAATCAAGTTTTCTAATGATGTTTGACCCTTTAAGCTGGTCAATGTCACCAATCCTTCACTCAAGACTTAAAAGACACCTTTCCTTCAATTTTCTCCACTAAGTTAGAAATATTTTTGAACCAAAAATCAAATAGAGAACATTTTTACTCTATTTTCAAGTTTCAATAGTTCTTGGACATTTTTTAAAACTTTTTTCCCCTTTTGAATAAGGGCAAAATTCAGAAATAGCATACTTATCCCCTTAATTATGAGTTTCATAGCAACAGTTTCATAATTACATAATATAGCAAGTTGTATTTTATATTTTTGCAAACTGTTGCTACAAAAATACAAATACATATGATTTTTACTGCCCTTATGATCGATATATAGTTTATATTTTTGCAAACTATTGCTACAAAAATACAAATACATATGCTACAAAATGTAATTTGATAAAAGTGCTGTTATTTTTTATAATTTAATACTTAAGTGTGCTACTTTATGTATTTTTTCCTTTGAACAATACCACTAAGTTTACTTTTCCAGGGTTCTCAAGTGCTACTCCATTTGTATTCAATTTAATTTTTTTAAAAAATACTATTATACATGGTAGTATAAAATAATTTTTATAATATCAAATATTTTAAGATATACTATTAATTATTACTAAGTAATAACTCCCAGTTAAAATACGAAGTAATAATATGAAAAAATGTAGGATATATGAGAAAAATTAATTGTGTAAAATGTCCATTATTAGTGTATTTTCACTGACGAATATAGTGAAGTAGAGGAGGCAGCTTCTTTCTTAATCAAAGATGTCAAATTTGAATTTTCAGTATGAAAAAAAATTTAAGTAGAAAACTCTGTTCCAAAATGGATCATACAAAGCTAAAATTCGGTTTAGTTGAGCTTCAATATGGACATAAAGAAGTGCACCAATAGAATGCTTAAAGGGAAAAGGGTCAACTTTAGCCCTCTACTTTATAAAATTGGTTAAATATATCTTTCGTCATATTTTGAAGTCAAATTTATCCTTACTTTCATATTTTGGGACCAAAATTACTCCTCTACTTTGAAAAATTGACTAAAGATATCCTTCGTTATACTTTGGGGTCAAATTTGCCCTTAATGTCATACTTTCGAGTCAAATTTACCATCGTTGTTAAGAAACTTTTCATATGTACCATTTCTTAATTGAAAAACTCAAATTAACATTAAATGCCACATCTTTTAAAAATAAAATACACCTTAATCTAATACTATCCGATTAGACCCAAGCCATAAAAAGGACATAAATAACTATACTGCCTTCAGTTCTATTGGTCAAATTTTTTAAACGAGATTAAGTCATTGAATATTTATCAATGTATAGCTAATGAAAAATTGATCCAAGTTTAAACACAAAGAAATATATTCCTCTCTTAGTTCATGAATTTGTATTAGTGCAGAGCTCATGAAAAATGCCATTTGACGGTCAAATACAATAGATTAGGACCATTGTATATTTCTCTGGATGATTGAGCTAAAAAAAGTCTTCCTTCATGACATATCTCCATTCATATATCTTTGTATGCAATTTAGATCTATATAATTTTTTCATCATGTCATTTGCTAAGAAAACTTATTCATAGGTTCTAGTAGATACAAATAGAATTGCATATCAAATTTTAAAATTTGAACATAATCGAATAATTACAGATTTTGTAATCAAATTTTCTTTAGTTCCATACTTCTACGTTATTCCATTCTGTTTTACGCTTTGTTCATTAATAAACAAACTATTAGCATTGCATGTTGAAATAGAATTATTTTTGTTCATTAGAAAAATTCAACCAACAAAACTGATAGAGGGATATATTTAGTGTATTTTTTGTGGGTCACATCGGACGAATTAAATTAGAGTGTGACTTATTTTTTAAAATTGGGCAATTTAACGTTGATTTGAGCTTTTCTGTTTAAGGAAGGTATAAGTGAAAAGTTTCTTAACAATAAGGGTAAATATGATCTCAAAGTATGAAATTGAGAGTAAATTTGACTTCAAAGTATGACGAAGATATATTTAGCCAATATTTCAAAGTAGAAAGATAAATTTAGCTCCAAAGTATGATAGTGAGGGTAAACTTGACTCAAAAATATGAAGAATAGTATATTTAGTCAATTTTTAAAATAGAGAGATAAATTTGACTTTTTTTCCATGTTTAAAAGAAATGATTTAATTATTGAAACTTGAAGAGAAATGCACCAACCAAACCAAAAAAATAAAAAATAAATAACAATTGATGAGAAGTGGGATGGGAAACAATTTTTTTAATTAATGTAGTAATCGCTTGGTCATGAAAATTGTTTATTTTATTGAAAAATTATTTTACTTTAGTAAAAAAAAATAAAAATAGTATATGTTTTGTCATGAGAATTTCAAATATAATTTTAAAAAAATGAGAACAAATAAAACTTATTTTCACCTTTTTTACTCTTACTTCTCTCACAAAATTTTAAAAATAATTCAATTTATATTTATAATCAAAATATAACTCTAACTTTAACTTCAATTTCAATTTTAACTCTAAAAAATTATGATTTTTATGATTAAATGATGTTGTAGTGTATATACTGGAATAAAGTAAAATGGGAAAAAGAATTGATGGAATATTCCTGTCTAAAAAATGCCACTTGTCAACATCTTCTTTTTTCGTTGTGCAGTGTTTTCAGGTACGGAATGAGAAAATATCAAGACCTCTCATAAAGTAACTCTTCTTTTCCTTTCTCTTCCTTGTCAAACTCTTCACCTCACAGTCTCGCACACTCTCTCTCTCCTTTAAAGTTTATCTTTCCTTTTTTGAATAGTTCCATTTTCCTCTTAATCTCCGCCCAACTAGAGTGTAAGAATGACGGATGTAACAGATGATATAGCAGAGGAGATATCGTTTCAAGGATTTGAAGATGATTGTAGGTTGCTTCAAAGCCTTCTTAATGATGTTCTTAACAGAGAAGTTGGTCCTCAATTCATGGAAAAAGTTGAACGAACTCGTGTCCTTGCTCAGGTTATTTGTTGAGCTTTTTTACTCACATTTCGTTTAACGCTTTTAATGGTCTTAGGTTCAAATTTCAGCTGTGACAAAAATACTAGGTAATTCTTTGCCATGAAATTAGTGGAGGTGTCTGCAATCTAGTCTAAACACCGTGGTTATCAAAAAAAAGATTGTGGGAGAGGGGCTGTTTTGCTTTTTTATATATATTAGGACTATAAGCACATTGAAGTACTGTTGATTTTCCCTTGTTTTTTTTTATGTGGATTTCATTTCATTTTCTTGTTTCCTGCAACGGTCCTTTTTTTTTTATAACCCTGGTGTCTGGGTGTCCGGGCGGCCGGGCCAACTTGTGCGCACCTAGACTAATTCCACGGTATACCTCCCACCAGCAATAGGTAGCATGTAACTTTGTCTACCTAGGTTAAAGCTGATGGGAAGAACTAGTTTGTTTATATGAAAGATCTGTTCTCTGCATGTTTTGATTGTTAGATTTATATAGTTTCTGGATTCACCTTTTCTCTGTTTGCTTCTGGCCTTGTACATGGGCGCCCAAGGGTGTGACCTAGTGATCAATGAAGTGGGCGAGAATTAAGGGATCCAAATTCCAGCAGAGACTAAAAACACTAGGTGATTTCTTTCCATCTATCCTAGCCTTGGTGGATCGAATTACTTGTTGCCTTGATGGATAGAGTTACTTGGTATTTGTTGCTGGTGGGTGGGAGGTTACAAGTATCCCCTGGAATTAGTAGTTGAGGTAAGGGCAAGTTGGCCCAGACACCACGGTTATCAAGAAAAATAAAATTCTGCCCTTGTTACATCTATGTGCTCAAAATCATGTGGATTTGGTGTTCTGATGTTCTTTGATGTGTCTGTTTTTAATGTGTCCTGAGAGCTGATACGTGTTGAATCATTTCTATGTATCTATAACTGATCTGTTGAAATTCCATTTAATACCCATATTAATAAATTAATATAATGCAGAAGTTTGCTGAAATGTGGGTATGTTCCCCGAGCATATGTTGAGTTTTGAACATCTGTTTGTGATGTTAAAACGGATTGGTTTCTTTGTTCAAAAGGGCTGTACTAAGTGTAGTATTTACAACTTATAGTATATGGTTATACTAATTGGAAGATTTTTTTGAAAAATTCAGGGTGCCTGTAACATGAGAATGGCGGGAATTGAGGACACAGCGGAGCTTCTTGAGAAACAATTGGCATCAGAGTTGTCAGAAATGACGCTAGAGGAAGCTCTTGCTCTTGCTCGTACATTTAGCCATTATCTTAATTTGATGGGAATTGCAGAAACGCATCATAGGTGAGTACTCCTCATTTCCCTCTGTTCGGATATTTCATCTCCTACCAAGCGCTTTATGGGCTGCATATTGTAGTTACAGTATTTATGGTAGTAATTCTGAATGTTGATTTTGCTCGGTGATGGATTTAACTGCTTAACTTTTTGCCTTTCAATAGGTTAGGTGTAGGAACCATAAAAATGTATTTTGATAACTGACTCATGTTTGTAGAGTACGCAAGGCGCGAGGAGTAGCACAATTGTCAAAATCTTGTGATGACATTTTCAACCACCTCTTGCAGAGTGGTGTTCCTCCAGATCAGCTTTTTGAAACTGTTTGTAAGCAGGTCTGCTTTGTTCGTCTAATTTGCCAGATTACTACATGTGAAAGTTTTCTGATCAGGCGTTTTCTTGATTAAGCAACTTTTCTCCTTATTGCAGGTGGTTGGGATTGTTCTCACTGCACATCCCACACAAATAAACCGTCGTACTTTACAATACAAACACATCAGAATTGCAGTACGTTTCCTTAGCCATAATGTTTTCTGGAATAGAGTACAGTTGTATATTTAGATCAAACCATTTTTGACCATTGTTGCTATGTGAATCTTTATTTTGTGTAGCACCTTTTGGAATATAATGATAGGCCTGATCTTGGAATTGAAGATAGAGAGATGCTAATTGAAGATCTGGTGGGTGCCATTGAGTGTTGTGGATATTAACACCACATGTTGAACATCTTCACTGATCCAAAAATTTGTGGGGCGATTGTAGGTCAGAGAGATGACATCTATATGGCAAACAGATGAACTTAGGCGGCACAAACCTACTCCAGTTGATGAAGCTAGGGCTGGTATTTTTTTTTAATTTTTTTTTTTTGAGATTTGTACAAATCTGATTTCGTCACCTTTTCTTTCTAGAAAGATAACAAGTTAAAACCTTTCAGGTTTACATATTGTGGAACAGACACTGTGGAAAGCTGTGCCCCATTATTTACGTCGAGTCAGCAATGCATTAAAAAAGGTTTTCTATGATTTGATTTTTCATACAGTTGTAATGAAGGTATACGATATGTTATAATTGGTTCTGCCACCTCCTTTTAGCATACAGGAAGGCCTCTACCATTGACTTGCACGCCAATAAGATTTGGATCTTGGATGGGGGGCGATCGAGATGGAAATCCAAATGTCACAACAAAGGTTACATTTAATATGCTTATCCATGTAAAAAACTTAGTGTTGTATTCCCAAACTTAGTTATATCTTTATACTCTGCTGAATATGGAGTTTGCATACATTTCTTTCTTTATTTCTTTTTCTGTGTTCATGATCCACTATAACAAAACCTATGACAGTAAAGTCATGCATCCACTTTCGTGTCTCAAAAATAGTGATGAAACCTCCTAGTATAAGTTTGTTAGGGCATGTGGAGTTTTGATGATAGATATGTGAATGAAACATGTCGTGAAAGCTGGTCCATCCAAGTGAACTAAGCTAAGCTGCAGACAAGTTATTGATAAGATGACTCTGCGTACAAATAGAAGTATAACAATTATCACATCAGAAGTTGAGTTGAACAAGAAGTCTATCATATCGGAAGTGGAGTGAAACAAGAAGTCTTGCAGAGATGAAAAGAACAGTCCTATTCAAAAAAGAAGAAAAAGAGACGGTAGCAAAGGAGGAGGGAAACTACCTAAGAGTCCTAGTGAAGCTAAAAGTATACATCAACTAAAGGACTCCAGGAAGTGTTGGCTTAAATAGCAGTGATGTCGTTCAAAGTAGTCACTCATGTACTGATAAGATAATCAACAATCAACAAAGCAGTTCACTTACTTGAAGAAGAACCTGGTTCCTTACTTAGCAAGTCTTAGACTGTTTGTAGTAGGAAGGTTCTTTGAGTTGTATTGAGTCATTGTTCTAGTCTCAGTGATCTATAAACTGAGTTAGGAGTTGTGTCTTCAAGTTAGGGAACACGAAGACTTGGGAACACTTATCTTGGGAAGATTTGTGTTTTTGTAGTTATAGGAGTTAGAAGTTTTAATTCCTAATTTACAGAAAGTCTTGTAATTTTGTTGATTGTTGAGGATCAAGAGTTATAGTGAAGTTGGGGTTAAATCCTGTAGAGGTACATGTCGTGGTTTTTTACACCTTTCTTGAGTCGGGTGTTTTCTACGTAAAAACACTGTGTTCAGTTTTTACTTCTGTGAACCACGTTTACTTACTTGTTCCACAGATAGGCAATCAGTAGAGTTTAATATTAAAAGTAGTAGGGCTCATACTCTAACAAGTGGTATCAGAGCGAGGTTGTGAAAAGATCAACATGATGAATTCCGCACCTCCTATTGGTCACAGTGAAGGTCAGTCAACTATTAGACCTCCACTTTTTGATGACTCACTTTATCTGGTGGAAAGCAAGGATGGAGATGTTCATCCAAGGTGAAGACTATGAATTATGGGACAGGATTACTGGTGGTCCCACTATTCCAATGAAGTTGGTTGATGGCGAACAAGTCAAGAAAGTAAGAAGTGAATTTACTTCTGATGACTTGTTGGCTTTGAAGAAAAATGCAAAGGCTAAGAACATCTTGGTTTGTGGATTAGGACCAGCTGAATACAACAGGGAATACAACAGGGTATCAACCTACTGCTAAGCAAATTTGGGATGCACTGATAAATGCTCATGAAGGTACCTCTCAAGTAAGAAAATTCAGGATCTCTTTTTTTTTTTACCGAGTATGAGGCATTTAAAATGAAGGAAAATGAAATCCTGCATGAGATGATGACAGGGCTTACTACCTTAATAAATGAGCTGACTTCCTTAGGAAAAGTCATCTCTGAGGAGGAACAAGTTGAAAAGGTACTGAGGGTATTACCTAAATCAAAATGGAATGTTAAGGTAACTGCAGTCAGGGAGGCAGATCTTGCAGGTATGACCCTGGATGAACTAGTAGGGAGGGAACTTAAGGACTTATGAAATGGAAGTAGATGGAATCAAAGAACAAGCAACTTCTAAGAAAATCTTGGCATTGAAAGCCTCTGATAGTGATGAGGAATTTGAACTTGATAAGGAGCAAGTTGCCTTCATAACTAAAAATTTCAGCAAATTCTTTAAGAAGAAGAAGGGAACAGGTACTAAGAAACGTTCCAATGACAATCCAAGTGGCTGCTACAAGTGTGGCAAAACTGATCATCAGATCAGAGACTGTCCAGTCTGGGAAATAGAATGGAAGAAGGAAAGGGCTGAAAAGGAACTGAAGACAAAAAGGAAGGAGGAACATGCAATATAGCAGCCTAGGGATCTGATTTAGATAAAGATGAAGTTGATGAAACTGCATTCATGGCTCTTGGAGATTCAGACTTATAGGAAGGAGATGATGGTTCTGAGGTAAGTATACTTGAACTCAAAGAAAAACTACAGTTGTTTTCAAAACCAAAACTTGTTTCCTTGATGAGTGCATTGATTGATGATTTCCAAGAGTTAACCTCTAATAGGGATGAATTGTTCAACAACCTTGCAAGCCTCAAATCTGATCTCATTGATTTAAAGGCTTGCACAGGTACAGTTGACAAGGAAAATTGCACTCTCAAGAAGCAGGTTGCAGAACTTGAGATTTCAAACAATGATCTTAAGTCTGAAATTCTCAAATTAACTCACTGAAAATGGGAAAAAGGCCATGAGTAAAAAACAAGAAAATGCTGAACTTGAGCTAGTTAAATATAAACAAGAATGCCATGATTTAACTGAAAAAATGAATAAGCTGAGTCAAGAAGTTTCTAAACTAAAACTTGATCTTGAAAGGGCAAATAGGTGGACAAACTCCTCAAGAATTGTTCACAAATTGAGTGAAAGAAATTATAATGAAAAGGCAGGTTTGGGATTCCACAAAGGTGTCGATGATCCAAAAGATTTATGCTACATCTGTGGCAACCTTGGACATCCTACTACTGAATGTCCTGTGGCTGCTAAAAGCAGATCAAACAGTCAAAACCTGGCTAACAGAGCCAAAAAGAAAAAGACTAGTTCTAGTCAGAGAAACAGGTTGCACTACATGTTGCCTACTTGGACTACAAGAAACTTGATTCATCCTTTCACTCATAAAACAGGACCCAAGCTTGTCTGGGTTCCTAAGTATAACCATTGATTTCTTTTGCAGGAGAAGGTGAAAGGAAGCAAAAAACACTGATACTTAGACAGTGCTTGCTCAAGGCATATGACTGGTGATAAGAAAAAGTTTCTTTCACTCTTCAAAATAGATGGAGGAGTTTCTTTTGGTGATGGAAAAAAGGGGATCATTACTGGAGTTAGAAAAATTGGCTCATCTGAGTCAAAAGCATTGGAGGATGTCTATCTTGTAGAAGGATTAAAGCATAACCTGCTGAGCATATCACAACTGTGTGACAAAGGTAATAAAGTTGTTTTTACAGCTGCAGGAGTCAAAGTCAAAAGGATGGACACCAAAGAGATTATGCTCACTGCAAGAAGATATAGAAATGTATACAAAGTTGATATCATGGCACTACCATGACCTGAGTTGACTTGTTTAAGTGCCATAGAAAATGATCCCCTCCTTTGGCACAGGAGACTTGGTCATGCAAGTCTGAAACAACTAAACATACTTTCCTCCAACGACATGGTATTGGGATTACCCAAAATCAAGTTCAAGGAAGAAAAGTTATGTAGTGCATGTGTAAGGGGGAAACAGGTAAGATCTTCTTTTAAGTCAAAAAACCATGTTAGCACTACCAAGTGCCTTGACCTGGTTCATATGGACTTGTGTGGACCCATGAACTTCAAAACTGAGGTGGAAAAAGGTATGTTTTCGTGATTGTTGATGATTATTCCAGGTTCACCTGGACTTTGTTTCTAGCCTCTAAAGAAGATGCCTTTGATGTCTTTGAAATTTTCATTAAGAAAATTAAAAAGAAACTAGACACTTCATTAGTTTCCATGAGGTCTGACCATGGTACAGAATTTGAGAATGTAAAGTTCTTGGAATTCTGTTCAGCAAATGGTATAGATCATAACTTCTTAACTCCTAGAACACCATAACAAAATGGAGTGGTGGAGAGAAAAAATAGAACCTTGGAAGATATGGCTAGAACAATGATGCTTGCAACAAATGTTGCAAAAAACTTGTGGGCTGAGGCAATAAGTACTGCAGCATATATCATAAATAGATGCATGACTTGACCTATGTTAGAGAAGACTCCCTATGATTACTAAAAGGAAAAAAGCCCAACATTTCTCACTTTAGAACCTTTGGTTGTAAATGTTTCATACATAATAATGGAAAGGATAATCTGGGAAAATTTGATGCTAAAAGTGATGAGGGAATCTTCTTAGGTTATTCACTTCATAGTAAGGCTTATAGGGATTTAAACAACAGAACTAATTGTGTGGAAGAAAGCATGCATGTGATCTTTGATGAATTCTGTGTTAAGACTAACCTGCAGGAAGAAAGTGACTCTGAGGAATAGGTTACACAACCTGGTTCATCTATTGGAGCTACCAAACATAGAGGCACTTTAACAGGGGTAACTGAGCCACTAATTACCCCAGCTCAGAACATCAACAGTGATCCTAGTAGCTCTCTAGGCTTGATCCCAAAAGGATACAAGTATCAAGGATCACACCCTATTGAGAATGTTCTTACTGATCTCATATCTGGGATCACCACAAGGTCTAGATTGAGGAGTATGTGTGCCTTCAAGGCATTCTTGTCAGAGATTGAGCCAAAGAAGGTAATTGAAGCATTGCTTGATGCTGATTGGATCATAGCTATGTAGGAAGAGTTGAATCAATTTGAGAGAAGCAAAGTATGACACTTAGTTCCTCTCCCAACCGATAGATCATTAATTGGGACTAAGTGGGTGTACAGGAATAAAATGGATGAGCATGGAACAGTTACAAGAAACAAGGCAAGATTGGTGGTTCAAGGATACAACCAAGAAGAAGGAATTGACTTTGATGAGACTTTTGCTCCTGTGGCAAGACTTGAAGCTATAAGATTACTTGTTGCCTTTGTAGCTTATATGGAGTTTATTCTCTATCAGATGGATGTGAAGAGTGCATTCCTGAATGGCATCCTCAAGGAGGAGGTGTATGTTAAGCAACCTCCAGGATTTGAGAGCAATGAATTTCCTGATCATGCGTACAAGCTGGATAAAGCCTTGTATGGGTTGAAACAAGCACCAAGGGCTTGGTTTGAGAGATTATCAAAGTTTCTACTGGAGCATGGGCATACCAGAGGTAAAATTGACAATACCTTTTCTTAAAAACTAATGGAAAGGATTTGTTGGTTGTGTAGGTATATGTAACAACAACAACAACAACAACAAACCCAGTGTATTCCCATCATGAATATGACTCATGAGTTTGCCAAACTCATGAGCTGTGAGTTTGAGATGAGCATGATGGGGGAGCTGAATTACTTCTTGGGGTTGCAAATAAAACAAACAACATCTGGGACAATGATCCATCAACAGAAGTATGTCAAAGAACTTCTCAAGAGATTCTCCATGGAAGAGGGAAAAGAGATCAGTACTCCCATTGCCACTGCCACAAAGCTTGATTTAGATGAAACAGGTCCTGATGTGGAGGAAAAAATGTATAGAGGTATGATAGGTCATTATTGTACCTCACAGCAAGCAGGCCTGACATTGTATTTAGTGTAGGGCTATGTGCTAGGTTTCAAGCAAAGCCTAAAGAATCACATCTAAAATCAGTGAAAAGGATCTTCAGATACTTGAAGGGAACCAGTGATCTTGGCTTATGGTATCCCAAAAGTAGTAACTTTAATCTGGTAGGTTACTCTGATGCTGATTATGCAGGATATTTGGTAGACAGGAAAAGCACTACAGGCATGGCTCACTTCCTTGGATCATGTTTGATTACCTAGTCCACTAAGAAGCAAAATTCAGTAGCCTTATCTACTGCCGAAGCTGAATATGTTGCTGCAGGTTCTTGTTGTGCTCAATTGCTATGGATTAAGCAACAATTTATGGATTTTGGTATAGATGTTGGTTGTGTTCCCATCTTTTGTGATAATACAAGTGCTATTAACATAGCTAAAAATCCTGTTCAACATAAAAGAACCAAGCATATTGATATTAGACATCACTTTCTTAGAGATAATGTTGAAAAAGGTCATATATCAATTATGTTTTGTTCAACTGTGGAACAAACTGCTGACATATTCACTAAGGCCTTGAATAGAGAACACTTTGAAAGGAACAAGTTAGCCTTGGGGATGATTAAAATTGTATAAATCTCCCTCAATGATTGATTAGAAAAGATTGTACTTAAGTGATTGTTGATTAATTCAGTCTTACACATTTAGTTGTGTATCCTAATTCCAAGATTTTAGAGTAAATTAACTCAGCTATGTGTTGATTTTGCAGATAGGTTGAACCATCAAGACAAATTTTGTCCATTGTTTTTCCACAGTTCATATTTGATTTTCACTTGTTCATGATAGCATAAGAGAGAAACAAGTTGTTCACTTGGTCCCTTCCGTTACACTTAAACCACCAAATATCCAAAAGCCATCTCCTTCAAAAAGTTGCCAGCCCTTTCCCATTAGTGCAGACCCCTTCATCATTACGTTTCTATCAAATCCATTCCTCGATTCATCTTTCCTCAATCCCTCTTAAATACGCATCCTTTTTCTCCCCTCTTTCTCATTCCTTCTAAACCTTCTCTATGACAAATCACTAACTTTCTGTTTCCCTAGCCATGGATTCCTTGTCATCTTCTTTATCCTCCTCACCTGACTCTACCACAAACCCTTTTACACAATTTTCTTCCGCTGCCTTATCCCAGCCCAATCCTTCACTTCCTCCACCAACCCCACTTCAAATTGTTAACCCTGATGATGAACCCATTGCAAATCTCATCCCTTGGAGGTCAAGATCTGCTCTAAAACAAAAACCTTCTTCTGTTGTCACTGATGTAGATGAAGCTGCTTCAGTTAAGCCCTCTGTGGTCACTTCTCCTCGAATTCCACTTACTCGAGGAAAAAAACAACAGCAAGATGCTTCTTTGGAAGAAGCACTTCGTGCAAATAAAAAAAAACGGGTTGCTCCTTCTGTTTCTCCACCTCCTAGTGCTCCCTCTCCTGATATTCTCCTTCGTTCCAAAAGAAAACTGAAGCACATCATTGCCAAAACCTCAAAATCCTTTTTCACTCCTACCTCTACTTCCCAACCCACTTCCAAAGCTTTCTCGTCCTCAAAATCAACTGAGAGAGCTTCTATTGAGAAAGCCTCCACTGTCAAAGCCTCCCCTTCCACTAAAGGTTCTTCAAAATCCTCTTCCCGTCTGAAGAAACAAGTAACCAAACCTGTTCCTTCTGATTCATCTGACTCAGATTCTGATTTTCTTCCTGATACTCCTCCTGCTCCCTCTACTCACCCTGATCCAGATCTTGACTATGATATTGCTTTTGATAAGAATAGGAATAGATTGCCTGATTATTCATCTCCAATCAATTTTTGAGTTGTGTTTTTTCAGTTGGGGTCGCCGGTCTATTCTGACTCCGACCACTTGGTCCTTTCCAGATTCCGACAATTATTTTGAGATTCCGACCGCCGGAATCCTAATTTCGGCGACATCAATTTTTTTTTTTCGAGGATTTTTTTTCTTCAGAAATTCAGATTTGGTTCTTGGAATTTTCAAGTCAAATTCCCAAGATATCTTTTGGGCATGTTTTTTTTTTTTTTTGGCTCCAAAAATATTGAAAGTGGAATTTCAAGTCCTATGATTAAATCTGAGCCCTTAATGAGAAAATCAGAAAATCAAACGTCACAGTCCATGAAGAATCGACGAAGAGAATGTCGATTTGGAAGATCTCGTCCTAGGTGTAGTTATTGTAAAAGGCTTGGACATACTCGTGGCGTATGTTATTCTAGACCTAAGTGTAGTTATTGTAATAAGCTTGGACATACTTGTGGAATATGCTATTCTTTGCATGGTCGACCAACTAAAAATGCTCATATTACTTAGTCTAACACCACAGGTGTTAACGGGTGTATTTATCTGACAAGGAATATAATGAGTATCTTCAGTATCAAGCAAGTAAGAATATATTTCTACCAATAGCCTCAACTGCACAAGCTCTTACCTTTGGATCATAGGTTGTGAACTCAGGTGCTTCTGATCATATTTTTGGTGATAAATCACTTTTGTCTGATATTGTTTATTCGCAATCTTTTGCAGCTATTACTTTAGCTAATGGAATTCGAACAAAGCCAAAAGGAGTTGGACAAGCCAAACCCATATCTTCTGTCACTCTAGACTTTGTTCTTTATGTCCCTGGTTGTCCTTTTAATCTTGTATCTGATAGTCGTTTGACACGTGCCCTTGATTGTAGTATAATTTTTTTGATGATTCTTTTCTAATGCAGGATCGCAAAACGGGACAGACAATTGTCATAGGACATGAATCACAAGGCCTTTACCATCTTACCGCTTTAAATTCCTTCACAGCATGCTCCGCTACAGATCCTCCCAACCTTATTCACAAACGTTTGGGACATCCTAGTCTATCCAAGCTACAAAAGATGGTGCCTAGTTTGTGTAGTCTATCCATATTAGATTGTGAGTCGTGTCAACTTGGGAAACACACTCGTGCTACATTTTTACGTAGTATTGAAAGTCGCTCAGAGTCTATTTTCTCATTAGTTCATTCCGATATTTGGGGTCCTAGTAGAGTCAGTTTACCGTTAGGATTTCGTTACTTTTTTACTTTCATTGATGATTTTTCAAGATGTACTTGGGTTTACTTAATGAAAGATCATTTCGAGTTATTCTCTATATTCAAAATTTTTTGTGCTGAAATACAAAATCAATTTGGTGTTTCTATTCGTGCTTTTCGTAGTGATAATGCCTTAGAATACTTATCCTCCCATTTTCAGGAGTTTATGACTCATCAAGGAATCATTCACCAAACATCATGTCCATACACCCCTCAGCAGAACGGTATAGCAGAAAAAAAATTGGCATCTTATTGAGACTGACTGCTTGCACTCATTGAATCCCATGTTCCATTGCGTTTTTGGGGCAATGCGGTCCTCACATCTTGCTATCTCATTAACAGAATGCTATCATCTTTGATCCAGAATAAGGTTCCCCATTCCATACTATTTCCTCAGTCACATCTCTACTCTATCCCCCTCGTGTTTTTGGGAGTACATGTTTTGTTCATAACTAAGCCTCAGGAAAAGATAAATTAGCCCCTCGTGCTCTCAAATGTGTCTTCCTTGGTTACTTTTGAGTTCAAAAAGGGTATCGATGCTATTCATCTGATCTGGGTCGCTACCTTATGTCCGGTGATGTCACATTCTTTGAATTTCAACCTTACTATACATCTTCTGATCATCTTAATATCTCTAAGGTTTTAGCCATACCTCCAGTCTTACCCAAACTAATCTTTGAGGAATCTACGGTTACTTCTCCATCTCCAGCCACAGTGCCACCACTTTTGACTTATCACCGGCGCCCACGTCCAGTATCAGTCCCAAATGATTCATGTCCTGCGCCTGACGCTTCCCCTACTGCGGACCTGCCTCTTCCTAGTCAATCAGTTGCACTTCAAAAAGGTATAAGATCCACTCGTAATGCTAACCCACATTATACTTTCTTGAGTTATCATCGTTTGTCATCACCCCATTATGCTTTTGTATCATCTTTGTCCTCTATTTTCATTCCTAAGACCACAGGTGAAGCACTTTCCTATTCAGGATAGAAACAAGCTATGATTGATGAGATGTCTACTTTACATACGAGTGGTACTTGGGAGCTTGTTTCCCTTCCTGCAGGTAAATCTACTGTTGATTGTCATTAGGTTTATACAGTCAAAGTTGGTCCAGATGGTCAGGTTGATCGGCTGAAGGCTCGCCTTGTTGCCAAAAAATATACACAGATATTTAGGCTTGATTATAGTGACACGTTCTCTCTCGTGGCTAAAATAGCACCAGTCCGTCTTTTTCTCTCTATGACTGCCGTTCGTCATTGGCCTCTTTATTTGTTAGACATTAAGAATGCTTTTCTGCATGGTGATCTTGAGGAAGAAGTTTATATGGAGCAACCACTTGGTTTTGTTGCTCAGGGGGAGTCTAGTAGCCTTGTATGTCGACTGCGCAAGTCATTCTATGGTTTGAAACAATCCCCTCGAGCCTGGTTCGGAAAGTTTAGCACAGTTATTCAGGAATTTGGCATGATTCGTAGTGGAGTTGATCATTCAGTGTTTTATCACCATTCTGAACCAAATCTGTGTATTTATTTGGTGGTTTATGTTGACGATATTGTTATTACCGGCAATGATCAAGATGGTATCACTAACTTGAAGCAACATCTCTTTCAGCATTTTCGGACTAAAGACCTTGGTAGATTGAAATACTTTCTAGGGATTGAGGTTGCTCAGTCCAGCTCAGGTATTGTTATTTCTCAACGCAAGTATGCTTTAGACATTCTTGAGGAAACAGGAATGATGGGATGTCGACCCATCGACACTCCTATGGATTCAAATGCTAAACTTCTGCCAGGACAAGGGGAGCCACTTCGTGATCCTGGAAGGTATAGACGGTTGGTTGGAAAGTTGAATTATCTCACAGTGATTAGACCTGACATCTCTTTTCCTGTAAGTGTTGTAAGTCAGTTTATGACTTTCTCCTGTAATAGTCATTGGGATGCAGCTGTTCGGATTTTGCGATATATAAAGTCATCTCCAGGTAAAGGACTACTCTTCGAGGATCGAGGTCATGAGCATATCATTGGATATACAGATGCTGATTGGGCAGGATCACCCTCTGATAGACGTTCTACATCTGGATATTGTGTTTTAGTAGAAGGTAATTTGGTATCCTGGAAGAATAAGAAACAGAGTGTGGTTGCTCGATCTAGTGCCGAAGCAGAGTATCGAGCAATGGCTGCAGCAACTTACGAGCTGGTTTGGATCAAGCAATTGCTGAGAGAATTAAAATTTGGAGAAACTGGTAAGATGGAACTTGTATGTGATAATCAGGCAGCCCTTCATATTGCATCTAATTCAGTGTTCTATGAGAGGACCAAACACATAGAGATTGATTGTCACTTTGTCAGAGAAAAGATATTCTCGGGATATATTGTTACAAAATTTGTGAAATCAAGTGATCAACTTGCAGATATCTTCACCAAGTCACTCACCAGTCCTCGTATTAATTACATTTGTGACAAACTTGGTACATATGACTTGTATGCACCAGCTTGAGGGGAGTGTTAGAATAAGAATAGGAATAACATATTGAATTCTACTTGGAGAGGGATTGTAATGTAGTGTCCTATTAAGAAGAGTCCTATTCAAAGAAGAAGAAAAAGAGACGGTAGTAAAGGAGGAGGGAAACTACCTAAGAATAAAAGTATACATCAACTAAAGGACTCCAAGAATTGTTGGCTTAAATAGCAGTGATGTCGTTCAAAGCAGTCACTCATGCAGTGATAAGATAATCAACAATCAGCAAAGCAGTTCACTTACTTGAAGAATAACCTGGTTCCTTACTTAGCAAGTCTTAGATTGTTTGTAGTAGGAAGGTTCTTTGAGTTGTATTGAGTCATTGTTCTAGTCTCAGTGATCTATAAACTGAGTTAGGAGTTGTGTCTTTAAGTTAGGGAACTCAAAGACTTGGGAACACTTATCTTGGGAAGATTTGTGTTTTTGTAGTTATAGGAGTTAGAAGGTTTAATTCCTAATTTACATGAAGTCTTGTGATTTTGTTGAGGCTCAAGAGTTATAGTGAAGTTGGGGTTAAATCCTGTAGAGTTACAGGTCGTGGTTTTTACACCTTTCTTGAGCCAGGTGTTTTCTACGTAAAAACAATGTTTTCAGTTTTTACTTTTGTGAACCACGTTTACTTATTTGTTCCACAGATAGGCAATCAGTAGGGTTTAATATTAAAAGTAGTAGGGCTCGTACTCTAACAAAGTTCAATAAACAATCCAAAGAAAAAAAATTAAAGTTTGCTCAGCACATTCTTGATGAGAACCAGAGTTCTTTTATCCTAATTTCCATTGTTTGTGTAAGCAAAGCCATCATTTGTACTGATGCAGTAATTTCCATCTATAAAATTAACATATATATTTTGTTATTTCAGGTCACAAAAGATGTCTCTCTTCTTTCCAGGTGGATGGCTATTGATCTTTATGTACGCGAAGTAGATAGCCTCAGATTTGAACTTTCCATGAATCAATGCAGTGAAAGATTTGCAAGATTGGCACATGAAATCTTAGAAAAGGGTTTGTTATTGTTGAGAGTTGCTTTAAGAATGCAACTATTTTTTCTGTTTTCTCCGGCAATTTTTTTTAAGTACAATCCTAGTTAAATTAGGAGTCCTATCTTTGGTAGGAAACTAATTAGTTATTTTAATTTTGGTAGAAGTAGGTTATTTCTTTGTCCTATTTTTAGTTGTAATAGCAAAAATTTAAGTTGCTAATTTTATGATCAATAAAAATAAGCTTTAAAAGAGAAAATCAACCGGCTCTGCATATTCTCTCCGGCAATTTTTTTTAAGTACAATCCTAGTTAAATTAGGAGTCCTATCTTTGGTAGGAAGCTAATTAGTTATTTTAATTTTGGTAGAAGTAGGGTATTTCTTTGTCCTATTTTTAGTTGTAATAGCAACTATTTAAGTTGCTAATTTTATGATCAATAAAAATAAGCTTTACAAGAGAAAATTAATCGGCTCTGCATATTCTCTTTAAACTTCATCTCTGTTTCTGCGGCCAGCTTTTAAATTGAATTCCTGCGTTGTTTCCCTTTAACGATTTTAAACCAACAATTGGTATCAGAGCTTGAATCTTAAGGAACCTGTGAGTGTTTGCATCAATCTGATCCAGTGGATACCATGAACGGAGAAACAAATTTTTCCTCAATGGCACCACCAACTTTCGATGGAGAAAGTTATCAAATCTGGGCAGTTAGAATGAGGGTATATCTGCAAGCTTTGGATCTCTGGGAAGCTGTTAAAGATGAATACGAGATAGCTCTATTGCCGGACAATCCCACGGTGGCGCAGATTAAAACTCACAAGGAGAGGAAAACCAGAAAATCAAAGGCATTGGCATGCTTATTTACTGCAGTTTCATTTAATATCTTCACTCGTATCATGTCTCTGGAATCAACGAAAGAGGTATGGGATTATCTCAAGACTGAGTATGAAGGAGATAAAAGGATTCGAGGGATGCAAGTGTTGAATCTGGTACCTGAGTTTGAGATGCAAAGGATGAAAGAAAGCGAAACCATAAAGGAGTACTCTGATAGACTCCTTAATTTAGCAAATCGCATCAGATTGTTGGGTTCCGCTTTCAATGATTCAAGGATCGTTGAGAAAATCCTAGCAACGGCACCTGAAAGATTTGAAGCTACCATAACAACCTTAGAAAATACTAAGGACTTGTCCAAGATAACACTTGCAGAGCTCTTAAGTGCTTTTCAAGCGCAAGAGCAACGGCGTGTTATGAGACAAGGAGGATCTGTCGAAGGTGCCTTACCAGCCAAGCATCACGATGATAGACGTTCTAAGAAGAAGGAGAATAATAAGAACCAACCAACTGATGGAGAAGGTGCAGCGCATAGCAACAAAAACAAAACAGGTGGTTTCAAAAGAAACTACCCCCCTTGTAAGCATTGCGGCAAGCTCGGACATGCACCTTTTAAGCGTTGGGTAAGGCCTGATGCCTAGTGCACTAAGTGCAATCAGCTTGGGCATGAAGCAATAATCTGCAAGAACAAAACTCAGCAACAAGGTGCAGAGGCTTGAGTTGTTGATGAACAGGAAGAAGATCAACTCTTTGTTGCATCATGTTTAACAAGCAGTGTCTCAAGCGATTCGTGGCTGATCGATAGCGGATGCACAAATCATATGACTTGCGATAAAGATCTTTTTAAAGATTTGAGCCCTACTAAAGTTACAAAAGTTAGAATCGGCCATGGTGGTTATATTCCAGCTAAAGGAATGGGAACCATTACAATTGAAACACAATCGGGCACTAAATAATTTTTGATGTTCTTTATGTACCCGATTTGGACTAGAACTTGTTAAGTGTTGGTCAGTTATTTGAAAAAGGTTTCAAATTGTATTTCGAAGATAAACACTCCTTGATCAAGGAAGCATCTGGACAAGACCTATTTAAAGTCAAAATGAGCGGCAGAAGTTTCTCATTAAATCCATTGGAAGAACAACGTGGATTTCACGAGTTGTGTGTGGAGCCACCTCTGCTAAAAGAAGACATTCCACCTGATGATGAAGGCTGGCTTTGTCCTGGTTGTGATTGCAAAGTTGACTGCATTGACTTGCTTAATAATCTTTAAGGAATAGACCTTTCCGTCACTGACAGCTGGGAGAAAGTATATCCTAAGGAAGCTGCTGCTACTGCATCTGAAGAGCTGGCAGAAGCCCCTCCTAAAGATGATGGGATCTTGGGGCTTTCCTCTGAAGACTCAGAAGATGATGACTTTAATCCTGATGATCCAGATAAGGATGAGTCTGTTAAAACAGAAAGTTCAAGTTCTGATTTTACGTCCGACTCTGAGGATTTTAGTTTGATAGTTGATACTGAATTCAACCGGAGACTTGATGAGTAGGTTAAACTTGAACAGCTTGATCTTAATTCGGTAAAGACTGTTGTGGATGAGAAGGTTGAGGATAAGGTGACAAGTTTGAAAATGACATGCCACCAGAAACGTAAAATTGATGAGATTCGTGTCGAGGGCCATGAGGAGCTTGATGCAGCCAGTTTACGAGAGCACGAAGAGTTCACCAAAGTCAAGAACATTGCTACAATAGAATTTGGAAGATATGAGATTGAAACGTGGTACTTCTCGCCATTTCCTCTAGAATACAATGACTGCTCGAAACTGTTCTTTTGCGAGTTTTGTCTCAATTTTATTAAACGCAAAGAGTAGCTTCAGAGGCACATGAGGAAATGTGATCTTAAGCATCCTCCAGGTGATGAGATCTATAGAAGTGGTACACTGTCAATGTTTGAGGTTGATGGCAAAAAGAACAAGGTTTATGGGCAAAATCTATGCTACTGGGCCAAATTGTTTCTTGATCGTAAGACTCTGTATTCTGATGTTAACCTGTTCCTCTTTTATGTGCTTCGTGAATGTGACAACCGAGGTTGCTATATGGTTGGTTACTTTTCAAAGGAAAAGCATTCAGAAGAGTCTTATAACTTAGATTGCATTCTGACACTTCCACCTTATCAGAGGAAAGGCTATGGGAAATTCCTAATTGCATTCCCATATGAACTTTCAAAGAAAGAAGGTAAAGTGGGCACACCAGAAAGACCACTTCCCGACTTAGGAATGTTGCGCTATAGGGGTTACTGGACGCATGTGCTTCTGGATATATTGAAAAAGCTCAAGGGCAATATATCTATCAAGGAACTAAGTGACATGATAGCCATCAAGGCAGAAGATATTTTGTCCACCCTTCAGGGCTTAGAGTTAATCCAATATCGAAAGGGGCAACAAGTCATCTGCCCAGACCCGAAAGTTTTGGATTGTCATCTCAAAGCTGCTGGGCGGGGTGGCCTTGAAGTTGATGTCAGCAAATCCGAGCTTCTCAGACAGAAAATTGGTGTTTGCATTTCATAAAGCAAGGAGGAGTATTGAAAGTTGCTTTAAGAATTTAACTATTTTTTCTGTTTTCTCTAGCAATTTTTTTTAAGTACAATCCTAGTTAAATTAGGAGTCCTATCTTTGGTAGGAAACTAATTAGTTATTTAATTTTGGTAGGAGCAGGTTATTTCTTTGTCCTATTTTTTGTTGTAATAGCAACTATTTAAGTTGCTAATTTTATGATCAATAAAAATAAGCTTTACAAGAGAAAATCAACCGGCTCTGCATATTCTCTTTAATTTAAACTTCATCTCTGTTTCTGCAGCCAGCCTTTAAATTGAATTCCTGCGTTGTTTCTCTTTAACGGTTTTAAACCAGCAGTTATCTCAAAATTCTTTTGGAATTTGCTCAGCAGGACATCCTCTTGCTAGGCTGATGGTAAAGTTTGGCTTTGGTTTTCAACAATATGTTTAGGTCGATGAGTGACAAATGAATCTGTAACTTTTAATCAATCAGCTATCCGAATATTATAAAACATGATTCTGATTTATCTAGAAAGTGTAGGTAACTGATGGTACTCTCTTTTCTTCTTTCTTTTTTAAAGTCTAAATAAAAATTCCAAATGTTCCCTGTTGTTCGATCTCCTTTTCTTTTATTTTTTCTTCACGAAAATTTGCTATATAATAGAAGCACTGTAATGAGAAATCCACAGCAGTAGGGGACTCTGCTTAATTTATTTAGCGCGGAAACTATTTTATTCCTATTCTTTTGATAACTGAGAAATCCCCGAGGGCCAATGACACGTGCTTTGAAACTCGGTGGATGCTATATTTTGTATTGTTCTACTCATGTTTTTAAGATGCTAATCTTACTGTAGAACTTTGTCTCATTCAAATATTTGATTATTTGGCATGGGTGAGTCCAGAAAGTTTTCCTTGATAAGGGATGAATTATGACTCTTAAACGTAACCCTATGCCAGACACAATATGTTCTAGCTTATTTTTTAGAGCAGATGGAGGCCTTTGCAGTTATCTGTTCACCTTATATTTATGACATTCTCAGGCAGTTAGGCCATCTGGATTAAGACCTATTACTGAATTAGCTTCCAGGTATTTATGTTTTCTGATGGTCTCTCGGAATACTGTCCAGGAAATAATTCTGACAATCACCTTGATTCATGGAATCATTCCCCAAATTGGAGTCAATCAAAACATCAAGGACAACATGCTCCTCCTTTCCCTACACAGCTTCCTACCAGAGCTGATCTGCCCTCTTGCACAGGTAGTGCAGATTCATTATCCATTTCATTTATACTGACAGCTTCGACTAATATCATCTAATTCAATAATGCCTTCAAAATGCTAGAATTTCTTCACCCCAGTTCGGTTATTATCTACTGTATTCTTAAGTTAATGTACCCCCAGTCCCATTTTATGAGGTGTTGCTTGACTGTCCACAGAATTTAAGAAAGAAAGAAAGACTTTTGGAACTTGAGGTTTAATACCAGCTATAGATATGGGTGTGTCTGTAAATAATCTCATTAAAGGGTAATATGGGAAGTTTAAAGTTAACTTGTTTCTGAACATAGAAAGTTATCATTCTTCTGGGACAATTAAAAAGGGAAAGTGCATCACATTTACTACATGTTGCATAAATTTTCTCTAGTCTTCTCATATTTTTCTTTTGCTGTACAAAATAGGTAATTTTTTGTTGATTTCCTTGATTGTCAAATAGGGTTTGAGAAATCACAAACATATACCTATCAGGGTATTTTTCTTTCTGTGCCTTCAAGATGCTTCAATGTTTTTTGCATCAATAAATTGGAATTTTCGATATCTCTAATCTAGTAGGAGTACCAGAGAAAAAGAAGTTTCGTATCTTGTTTTATTTCAAGTTACTGATTTCTTAGGTGTTATTGCAATAAGATGCTTGAATTGTCCAATTGCTGTAAAAGAAGATGCCACAATATGCTTCTTGTTGTGATACATTATCGAAGCTCAATGCTGTAAACTGGCATTTGTTCTTTATCAAGTTTCTGAAATTCAATTTGCTGCTTATTTTATCTCTCTCCCGAGTTGTTTTTCAATATAAAAGAAATCGATGTTAACTAGTTACTGATAAACAATAAACATAACACATGATCTTTCACAGAATGCAGTGATGTTGAGTCCCACTACCCTAGACTGGCTCTTCCTGGGACAGGATTCATACCGCTCAAAAATCAGGTTAAGTTGGTTCATGATTTCATTACCATTGTAATTCTTGTCTTTCTATGTGCCTCTATCTTCACAATTAGTTTGTTCCTTATTGTTTCTTACTCCAGAAAAATACTCTGTTTCTCTTGCATTATAAATCTTTACAGGATGGTCAGACTACTTCAAAAGTGGACCCTCTTGCTGATGATTCTAGTAAAAATACTGAAAAGACATACGGAAATGGAAATATAACACCACGTTCTGCTTCATTAAGCTCTAGTCAGCATCTCCAAAGGAAACTTTTTGCTGAGTCCCAGGTCGGAAGGGCCAGCTTCCAAAAGCTAATGGAACCAAGCTCATCACAGAGACCTGGAATTGCACCTTATAGAATTGTCCTTGGGGATGTAAAAGAAAAGGTATCCTCTTTGTTCCTACAACACTAGTCAGATATATGCTCTCTTCACAGAGACCTGGAATTGCACCTTATAGAATTGTCCTTGGGGATGTAAAAGAAAAGGTATCCTCTTTGTTCCTACAACACTAGTCAGATGTATGCTCTCTTGCCTCAGACAGCAAAGCTTTTATTGGAATTTGATACATGGAAATTTAAGAATGATAGGCATGTTTCCTTAAGTACTTTCTCCGGTACATTTGTCTGTAGTATGGTAGATAGTAGTTCTGTTCTGATGGTATGATACTGAAAAGAAGTTTCACAAGACGTCAAATCTAACTAATCTTTCTTATTTGTTACCCAAAATATCTTTGTAAAATACAATGTATTTGAACAACCAAAATCTTATATTTAATTGCATGAAGAGAGTATAGTTAAAAGTATTCATTATTGTTATTCATCTTTTCTGTGTTCTTTCTTTTGATGTTTTGATTAGAAATGGATTTGATTTTGGTTTAGATGTGTTTGGTTTGTCAATTGGAAAACAATTTGTGTGTTTGGATTTGGAATTGGAAGGGTGGGTTTATGTGTAGGCAGAATTGATTTTTAACTAGCAGGCATTTGATTCTTTTTTATTTTTTTTATTTTCTGTTTCTGAAAAACCAAAGTCAAAACTGCTGTTCCTGCACATAAAAGATGTTGCTGTTTTATTTTTACTTGCTTGCACATACGTAAGTCTTAGAATAAAAATGTCGAAACTACAGTTAAGGTTCTTCAGAGTGGGAATTTCCACTTAGGATAGTTATTTAGATAATTTGGTTTGCCAGATGTATCTTAGTCACTTAGTGTTAATGCATGGTTTATGAATGAACTTTCAGTTGTAACTAAATAGTGCCTGAGTACCACCACTTCTAACTAGTGCCCAAGCTCTAGTTTTTTTTTTTTTTTTTGTTAAGCAAGAAATTGGTTGGTAGATATGAGAATAATAAATCAAAATTGATTTGACACACATTAGTAGGATCTTCTAATTCGTGGAGGTAGTTTCCTGAACTAAATAAGGATGTGAATTCTTGTCATGATAAAGGACAAGCTTGTATCCTCTAAATTCCATCTACTTATGTGTACTATGTGCAAATAGATCTTTAATCCCTTGCATTTTTGTTTGGATGAACTCAACTTTCTGATGTTTGAGGAGTTGAGGTCCTTGAGGATAGGCTAATATCTTATTAAGCTACTGGCTAATGTGATAGCTTGATGATGTTTGAGAAATTACAGAAAATAAAAACTATTTTCTAAAGATAATTTTGTGCTATTTGGTAATAGTATATAACAGTCCTATTTCTGAATGCTTTTGTATATTGTTGTAGAGTAATTGTGTAGAAGTATGTATTAATACAGCTAATATGTCACTAAAATGAGGTAGAAGTATGTATTAATACAGCTAATATGTCACTAAAATGAGGTACTTAGTTTGATTTTAGACTAGGATGATTATAGGAAGATTTCAGGATGTGTCTATTGTTGATCGAATATATCTCGTAAAATTATAAAGGGGAATACTGCTTATACATAAGAAGAATATTGTGGGGTTTGACTGTTTTTTCCTTGAAGTGTAGTAACTTTGTTTGATGAATAATTGGTGGGGTGAAAGTTGATTGATTAATTCATGATGAGGAATTATATCAATGTTGCAATTTCTTTTTCCATGTTAAATATGGAACAAGGTGAAGTTTGGACGTTCTTATTGGCCTTAATTGAATGTACAACTAGTATTTTTGGACTTGTGAATTATGCCATAGTGTTTGTTGATGGTAATCTTTTCAAAATTCAGCTCCTCAAGACACGGAAGCGGCTAGAGCTTCTTCTTGAGGATCTTCCGTGTGACCACGATCCTTGGGATTATTATGAAACATCAGATCAGCTTTTGGAACCACTGCTATTGTGCTATGACTCACTGGTACAAGTCAATTCTGTTTGCTTTAATAATCCGTTTAGGCATCTCCTAATTATTATTTAAGATTCCTGAAGAAAAATCTATTAATAATCATGGACAACTCCTAGTTCTCAAAAGTGTAAATATTGGGTGCATTGCAGCAATCATGTGGGTCTGGGGTTCTAGCTGATGGTCGGCTAGCTGACCTAATCAGGCGAGTTGCTACATTTGGGATGGTCTTAATGAAGCTTGACCTTCGTCAGGTATATGTTTTTTCATGTTATTGGTGAGTTTTAGTGAAACACATGCTTATATCTAGCCAATGATTCAGGAATCTGGTAGGCACTCTGAGGCACTTGATGCAATCACAAAATACTTGGACATGGGTACATATAGTGAGTGGGATGAAGAACAGAAGCTGAACTTTCTGATTAAAGAGCTAAAGGGGAAAAGGCCTTTGGTTCCTCCTACTATAGATGTAAGATATTGTACTTGTATCCTATTTTAAGTGTATTGCTTAGTTATCTTTGTGTTTGTTTAATTGATCTAAGTGGAGCAGCCTGGATGGATGCCCTTTGGTCCCTAGAGTATCTACATTCACTGTCCACTGTAGCTGGGTATTAGTGCTGGTCTTCCCTTTTCTCTTACAATTTATATCCCAAATTTTTCGTCTCTGCTGGAGAAACCTGAAAATCACTAATATACTGGTCCAACTTTATTCTTCTTGATTTCTAAGGGAGGAAACTTGATAGCCTAGAGTTGAGTACTTGGTGGTATTTATGGCAGATAAAAAAGGTAGACACATAACTGATACTGAGACTGGGAACGATATCGGGTAGTCAGTATCAAAGCCATATCATTGTACTCTTTTAGTATAGCCAATAACGAGGGTCGAAGTAGATGGCTGATTCTTGGATTGGGAAATGATATCAGATCTTGAAGGAGAGGAATAAATACCTGGTCTATAATTTTGACAAAAGGAGGACCGCTATTGGGAAATATCTTCTTGGTCGTCATCAAAGAAGTTGACGTCCGGGGCTTCCTCTTTCCCTTTAAAATCAAAAAAAGCGGTGAAGTCCATCCTAAAGTTCCAAATCTACATCCAACACCAGAGGTTCCTGATGAGAACAAATTGTAAGGCGTTGAAAGAAACCACTGAAACCACTATGGGGTCTATGTTGGCTTAATACGATGAAGACAGACGGAAGTAAAGGGCCATCTACTACCAACGTAAGAAAATGATGAGTAAACTAATTAGTACCCAACTTTTACCACTAGAGTGAATTTTATTCATGTTGCAATAAAATTAGCTGACAAAGTCCGCGGCTTGAATTCCTTTACTAGATTTCTGGTTCCTATTGTTCGTCTTGGATCTGATGCTTTTTTAAATCCTCCTTTTATAGGTTCCACCTGATGTCAAAGAAGTCTTGGACACGTTCAAAGTAGCAGCTGAATTAGGAAGCGATTCACTTGGAGCTTATGTTATTTCCATGGCTTCAAATGTATGATCAATATCCACATTGTGTACATATAGACTACCTTTGGCAGTGGTGGAATGGTTCAGCTAAATATGCACAAAGGATACCTGATCTTATGTTTTGAGCTACTTGTTTCCATTTTCTATTATATACTAACATTTTGATGCATCTTCAATGGTTCAGCTAAATATGCACAAAGGATACCTGAACTTATGTTTTGAGCTACTTGTTTCCATTTTCTATTACATACTAACATTTTGATGCATCTTCAATTGTCAGGCTAGTGATGTCCTAGCGGTAGAGCTTTTACAGAAGGACGCTTGCCTTGTTGTTGCTGGGGAGCTAGGAAGACCTTGTCCTGGTGGAACGTAAGACTGATGTTTCTTCGGTTGTCGATCCAATAACAGAACTTTCTGCATGAACTTACACAAAAATCTCTGTGCATTTGGATGTCTGGCTGTGCAATAATTGCGCAGAATTAATATGATCTATGTTCATTCCGTAGGCTAATGTTGAGCCAATATATTGTCATTTTGGAGATCATACTTTTAGTACTTGCAAAATTTCCACCTCATGGAAAGTGGTAGTTTTTCAATTCCTATGCTTTAGCTGGACTCAGACAAGTACAGATGCCTACAGGGAAATCTCTTTTCCTTTTAGATGATTGGATATAATTTTTATGTTCTCCCATCTAATTTTTTCTTGCATTGTAGGCTTAATGCTTCACTGTAGCTGGTTTCAGCGGTTTCCTGTTGTGGTTCATAGAAAATTGTTTGATCTGGTTCCAAGGGAATCAAAATTTATTGTGGAGTGCTAAATCAACAGAATTATGTTCACATATATTCTCATGCACCTCATAGGAATGGAAATCATACCTAGAAAGGGGGAAGGGTCTTAGTTTTTCCAGACAAATGCTGTTGTCGTATACGAGATTTTACTTATGCTGCCATGAGTGTGGAGTACTATCTTTTATTGTTTTCGTTTTCTGTTTTCTTGTAATACAATCTTTGCTAGATTAATATCTATCTAAGACGTCTTTGCTAGAATAATATACAAGTATCTGGCAACATTTCTGCACTGAAACCAGTTGAGATGAGTTGTTAAATTAACATTGTTGCTCTCACAGACAGACCATTTTAAGGGAATATAACAATTGAATAGAGGGAATGCTTCTATGATTATTTAAATAATGCTAAATATTTCATGTATTTTCAACAGACTAAGGGTGGTTCCTCTGTTTGAGACCGTGAAAGACTTGAGAGAAGCTGGCTCAGTGATTAGAAGATTACTATCAATTGATTGGTATAGGGACCACATCATAAAGAACCATGATGGACATCAGGAGGTATTTATGCCAGGATGCATTAGGCTATCCAAAAAATGTTTCACTTATTGGGCTTAGCTCATGGTTGGTGTGCACAGGTTATGGTCGGTTATTCTGATTCTGGAAAAGATGCTGGCCGTTTCACTGCTGCATGGGAGCTTTACAAAGCTCAAGAAGATGTTGTAGCTGTATGTAATGAACATGGAATTAAAGTCACTTTGTTCCATGGACGTGGTGGAAGCATTGGCCGTGGTGGTGGTCCTACATACCTTGCAATTCAATCCCAGCCACCCGGCTCTGTTATGGTTTGTTTTCAGTTAAACAGTCTTGAAGCTCCTAATATCTTACTCGCATGTACACATTATGTACTGAAGATTTCTTTGAGTTATACTATGGGTGCATTCAGATCAGGTTTGTCATGCCCATATAGTTCCTTGTCGCCATGTGGTAGTAACTAGCTACTACATCATAATGTGATAAGAAGAGTGTATTTGGATGGAAATTGGCTGTACTAAAGACATCTTATATTTTCATAATCGGGGAGCAAAAAACGGATGTGTGTTCATCACCCTATTACAGAATTCAACGAACTTCTCTGGACAGAACATCTGAACTGCCACAAATTTTCTCACCACCTGTCTTGCTTCCTCCTCATCTAAGACTTTCTTTTTACTTCCAATCTCACCACTCACAATCTACTCTATTAGGTTATCACGCATAGCAAAATTTGGTAATATTATAAAAGATATGGTCCCAACCAATTGACTTAAGTTTGCTAATTCTTAAACTGTAATCTGTTGAAGTTTTTGCTCTTTGAATATTAGAACAGTTTCATAAGTAACACTATTTGCTATCATAAAAGCCTTAATATCACCTCTGTGCATGCACTAAGAAGTTCTTTTAATTTATTGCTGAAATTATCAGGGTACTCTTAGATCTACAGAACAAGGAGAAATGGTGCAGGCAAAATTTGGATTACCCCAAATGGCTGTTCGGCAGCTAGAGATATACACTACAGCTGTTCTACTTGCTACTTTACGTCCACCACAGCCTCCAAGGGAACAAAAATGGCGTAATCTGATGGATGATATATCAAATTTGAGCTGCAGGAGTTATAGAAGCACAGTATATGAAAACCCCGAGTTCCTTGCTTACTTCCACGAAGCAACGCCTCAGGCTGAGCTAGGATTTCTCAACATTGGTAGCCGTCCAACAAGGAGAAAGAGTTCAGGTGGAATCGGTCAACTCCGTGCAATTCCATGGATATTCGCATGGACCCAAACAAGATTTGTCCTCCCTGCATGGCTTGGAGTTGGAGCTGGATTGAAAGGTGTTTGTGACAAGGGACATACGGAGGACTTACGAGCAATGTACAGAGAATGGCCCTTCTTCCAGTCCACGCTTGATCTTATAGAGATGGTTTTAGGGAAAGCAGACATTCCAATAGCCAAGCATTATGATGATGTTCTAGTGTCTGAGACACGAAGAGGACTAGGTGCAGAAATGCGGAGGGAGCTCTTGACAACGGGAAACTATGTCCTACAGGTTACTGGTCATGAGAAGCTATCAGCAAACAACCGTAGCTTGCGGAGGTTGATCGAGAGCAGGCTTCCATATCTGAACCCAATGAATATACTGCAGGTGGAGATATTAAAGAGGTTGAGACGTGACGAAGATAACAATAAGCTTAGGGATGCTTTGCTCATTACCATAAATGGTATTGCTGCCGGGATGAGGAACACTGGCTAAAGGTCAGAAGTTCAGCTATAGACCTTCAAGTGATTGATTCAATATCTATGCTGCAGTACTTTTATCAAAATGAAGATGAAATCAGTGTCCCTTCTATAACCCATCAGTAATTTTGATTTTCTTGACCTACTTCCTGTATGGTATATTTTGTCGTTAGGCATTTGAACCATCAAACAGTGAAGGACCTCTATTTAATGAAATTGCCTCTCTTTTTCTTCCATCTCTATATTTTACGATTTACAATGGAGGTTACACAAAGTGCTTGGGGCATCTACTTGTTTTACATGTCCCATAACTCGTATTCGATCAGGTTTGGGCAGAACAGAGGAGTAAGTTGCAATATATTTTCAAGAAAATGACGCAAAACATGTTTTTATGGAATACGTGGCTTTCTCAGGTTAGTTATGTAAGCTAGTCTTCTTATGGATGTGGGCGATTGCTGCATGTACTGGATATTTACTGTTAGATTTTTCAATTTGGGAACTCAAATTTTTACCTACCTTGAGAGGAGAATAACCTTGCTTCTCTATGCCTAGGTGCGCTTATGGTTCGCAATAAGAAAAAAGAACGTTGTTTGTGGCATGAGACAATAATTGCCTATCATACTGCTCACCAATTTCACTTGTTCTGTGGAATACTTGCTCCAGGAATGTCCATGTATTTTAAGTGTCACAAGGAAAAAGAAGAAGCAGCAGAGTTAAGACAAATCAATTGTTACCGGTAGATAGACATACACAACAGTATTTATATTATCTTGATTTTCTATGTAGGCCCTTTCAAAGTTTCAGCATATTATAAATTGTCCAATAAAGTTTCAAAGTTTCCGAAGAAGGAGGAACACCTTGTTACGTTTTGTAGTTCAGTGGCCAAGACTCAGATAGACTTTTTGCTTCTTAGGAAGGGTGATAGAGCGCTATGTAAAGACTGTAAAGTCATACCTAGCGAGAATCTTTCGACTCAACATAGGTTGTTGGTGATGGACTTGGTAATCAATAAGGGCAGAAAGAAGAGGAGTGTGGAGGCTCGGTTCAGGATTACGTGGGGTAGCTTGACTTTGGTTAGTGCTTTGAAAATGGGGGAGAACTTGAAGAGTAGGGGGGCTTGGGAGAGTAGAGGGGATGTGGATAGTATGTGAGAGACGACTGCTAGTTGCATTAGGGAGACCGCTAGAGAGGTGTTGGGTGTCTTGAGAGGTCGATCTGGCAAGCATCGAGGGGACTAGTGGTGGAACGAAGAGGTTAAGAGGAAGGTGGAGTCTAAGAAAGTGGCTTATGTTAAGTTGGTTGAGAGCAAGGATGATGAGGAGAGGTAGACGAATAAGGGGGGGTATAAGGTAGCTAAAAGAGACACTGAGTTAGCGGTGGTGGCGGCTAAGACAACAACTTTTGTGAGCTTGTATGCAACTTTAGAGAAGAAAGGTAGGGATAAAAAGTTGTATATGCTTGCTAAGGCCAGGGAGCGGAGGGCTTGTGACCTTGACCAAGTGAAGTGCATCAAGAGAGAGGATGGTTCAGTGTTGGTTGAGGATGCCCTCATTAGGAAGAGGTGGTAGTCCTATTTTCATAAACTTTTGAACGACGAGGGGGACAAAGATTTTGTGTTAGGGGACTTGGAGAAATCTGAGGAGTGTCGCAATTATGGTTATTGTAGGCGTATCAAGGTTAAGGAGGTCAAGGTGGCTATTCGCAGGATGTGGCGGGGTAGGGCGACAGGGCCAGATGAGATTTCAGTGAATTTTTGGAAGAACACTGGCGGGGTAGGTTTGGAGTGGTTGACAAGGTTGTTTAACATCATTTTTAGAGCGGCGAAGATGTCTGAAGCGTGGAGGTGGAGTGGGATGATTCCATTAACTAAGAATAAGGGAGACATCCAGAGTTGCAACAACTATAGATGTATTAAGTTGTTGAGTCATACAATGAAGGTTTGGGAAAGGGTGGTAGAGTTGAGGCTGAGAAGGATCGTGACTATCTATGAGAATCAGTTCGGTTTTATGCCAGGTCGCTCGACTACTGAGGCCATTCACCTTGTGAGGAGACTAGTGGAGCAGTTTCGAGAGAGGAAGAAGGACTTGCACATGGTGTTTATTGATCTTGAGAATGCATATGACAGAGTTCCAAGGAGATTCTGTGGAGGTGCTTGGATGCTAGAGGGGTGCCCGTGACATACACTAGGGCGATTCAGGACATGTATAATGGTGCAAAGACGCGTGTAAGGATGGTAGGTTGAGATTCAGAGCACTTTTCAGTTTTGATAGGGTTGCACCAGAGATCGACTCTTAGCCCATTTTTATTTGCCTTGGTGATGGATGTTTTGATGCGACATATTCAAGGGGAGGTGCCTTGGTGTATGTTATTTACGGATGATGTGGTACTGATTGACGAGTCTCGAGAAGGAGTTAATAATAAGTTGGAGATTTGGAGACAGACACTTGAGGCTAAAGGATTTCGGTTGAGCAGGACCAAGACGGAGTACTTGGAGTGTAAGTTTAGTGATGGATCGCAGGAGGCTGGCGGGGTGGTAAATCTAGACTCTCAGGCTATTCAGAAGAGGGAGAGTTTCAAGTATCTGGGGTTTATGATTCAGGACAATGGTGAGAGTTTCAAGTATCTGGGATCTATGATTCAGGACAATGGTGAGATTGACGAGGATGTCACGCATCGTATTGGGGCAGGATGATTGAAATGGAGGCCCGCTTCGGGAGATTTATGTGATAAGAAGGTGCCCCCAAAGCTTAAAGGTAAGTTCTACTGAATGGTAGTCCGTCCGGTTATGTTATATGGAGCGGAGTGTTGGTCAGTTAAGAACTCTCACATTCAAAAGTTGAAGGTGACGGAGATGAGGATGTTGCGATGGATGTGTGGTCATACCAGGAAAGATAGGGTGAGGAATGAAATTATTCGGGAGAAGATGGAAGTTGTTTTGGTGGAGGACAAAATGAGAGAAGTGAGGTTACGTTGGTTCGAGTACGTGATGAGGAGGGGTTCTGATGCGCCAGTGCGGAGGTGTGAAACCTTGGCTATGGGTGATTTTAGGCGGGGTAGAGGTAGGCTGAAGAAATATTGGAGGGAGGTAATTAGGCATGATATGAAGCAGTTACAGCTTATAGAGGACATGCCCCTTGATACGAAGGTGTGGAGGACGCGGATTAGGGTAGAGGGTTGGGGGGTGGGAGTGCGTTGGTATCAGTAGGGGAGTGTTCTTTTGGGTTTGAAGTTTCTTGTTTATGGTGTTGTGTGTTGTCTATGTTTTCGGTTAGATAGTTTTTAGTATTATCTTGTGGCTAGCGGTGTTAGTTTATTTTGCTTACTGTACTAGTTTATATGTATTTATATTTTTTGTTTGTTATACTGTTATCAGTCCTAAGCCGGGGGTCTATCGGAAACATACTCTCTATTTCACCTGAGGTAGTGGTATGGTCTGCGTACACTCTACCCTCCCCAGACTTCACTACGTGGGAATATACTGGGTATGATGTTGTTGTAATGATTGCATTTATTTAAGTACAATTAAACTTACCACCGAAGATACTTTGGTTATGAGCCTAGCATTTGAATTGACTAGATAGTTATTAAGGCGAGAAAACGGGACTTCAGTGCTGCAATCTGAAATTTTATCTTCGTAGTCCACTAGGAGCAATTGCCCAATGACAGCACAACAACGGAAATAGATATTTCCACCCATTTTCAACCCTCTAATCACAAAAGACAACAACTACAACAACACTATACCCAGTGAATATGGGCGCTATCTTGTGAAGGTAAGAAGTTTCTAAAAGACCGTCACTCAAGTAAAGCAAAAGACCTCAAACTAATGTATACACATTATTACTGTAACAAAATGTTTGCATTTTCAGGTCATTAAAAAGCCAATAACAAGTAACTTTCGTAACAAACTTAGATCGATAATCTGCAAAACATACTAAAACAGCCGGATCCTTCTCGTTCCTTAATTTAAGACTTCATTAGGTCTATATAGTTTTTTTAGGATTTGTTGGGATAGTTCGAGTTGGAACCTTCTTGTGAGGGTTGGGCAAGAAAATCACTTTGAGACAGTGCAATTCTTTTTCTTTTTCTGGCGTGGTGCAGCGATCACATAGCTCTGGGTCATGATCATGCAATGTATGGCCTTCATGCTAAGTGGACGTGTGAGGTATAGTGTCGCGATGGCGTAGGGAACCTCACCGGATTGCTCTTCATTATCGTGATCGCAAGGGTTATGTAGCAACAAATAAATTGAAATGTGGAATTTTGAGCTATTTCACCATTTCGGGGAATATGGAGCTCGAATTAGTGCAATATAAAGGGGGATTTTCACCTTACACTCTGTTTGGATGGTGGTTTCTATGATATGGTAAAGTATAATTAATAAGAGAATTTATTTTGATTGTTTCTTAAAATGTATTTTATGATATGGTTTAATTTCATGGTTTGATAATAATGCAAACCCCCACTTTATGTAACCATGGTGGTATCCCATGCTTTGCTTATTTTTTTTGAGTAAATACATAATTACCTCCTGATGTTGGTCGAGATTTTCAAAAAGACACCTAAACTTTGAATTCGACCTATTACCTCACAATTCTTCTTTATTTCGTTGCAAACACACCATTTTTCGCTGAATCTCAGTCACAACAAAGAGAGTGAACACACACACCAATCAGGTGCTGCTACGTGTTAAATACGTTTAATTTCATATTTTTTTAATAAAATTTTCCTTTTTATTTAATTTAACACCCCACCCCACCCCCTCTTGCCTACCCCACACCCATCCAACAACTGCCCTCCCCCTCCCTTTGAGTCCAGCAGTTCCCCTCTACCCCATCCCCATTCAGCACCCCACCCCCCGTACAACACCCACCCCATCAGCATCTCACCCTAACCCCCCACTCCGTCAGCATTCCCGTTCATTTTTTTTCAAATCAGTTCAAAAAATAGTTTTATGATTGAATTGAGAGTTTTATGATTGAATTGGGTTTTAAAGATAGTTAAATGATATGATTTAACTGAAAATGGAGCTTTAATGATATGATTTTTTTTTTAAAAAAGCTTCAATGGGGGAGCTTTAATGGTGATGTTGTGTTGAAGAGCTTTAATGGTGTTGAAGAAGACATTGTTTTGAAGAAAAAATGGGGGGTAGTTAAATGACATGATTTAATTGTAAAATGGAGCTTTAATGAATGATTTTTTTTTTTTTAAAAAGCTTCAATGAAGGAGCTTTAATGGTGAATTGAGTTGAAGAAGCAAAGGTGGGTGGATTGGGGGGTAGGGGTAGGGATAATTTTAAAAAATAAATAAATATTAATTTTTTTTAAAAAAGAATATAAATTATATTTCAATTATTTTACACGTGACAACTTTTAATTGGTCAAAAAAGTCAAATTCGAGCCCTTTCACGCGCCTGTGGAGCGTGTATACACGCAGAGGGTCAAAATGGTGTGTTTGCAACGAAATAAAGAAGAATCATGGGGTAATAGGTCGAAGTGAAAGTTTAGGTGTCTTTTTGCAATTCTCGAACAATATCAGGGGTATAATTATGTATTTACTTTTTTTTTTTTTCAATTATGCCCTTACTTAACATTATATAATCCTATTTTATCCTTCAGTTTATATTATTTAACTCCACCGCTTACCCCCACTCCACCAGTCCCGTCTCTCGCCCCCCACCCTTCACTCCCCTTCCAATCTTTTTTAAACCTTTTTTTTTTAGGAAATTTCAAACTTTTTCTTATTCTACCCTCTACCTCGACCCGACCCCACCCCTGCCAAAACCCCACCCCATTTTTTTAAGAAAATTATTTTTTAAGGTAATTTCAAAAACTTTTTCTTACCTCACTTTCACCCCTCTGTCCTCTCCTCCCCCCACTAGTTCCTCCTCCTCCATCAATTTTTTTTTTAAAATATCTTTTTGAAAACCTTCAAGAAAATTTTCTTACACCACTCCCATCCCTTACCAGATCTCCCCCCTCCCCCACGCACACATATACACAATTTTTTTTTTTTTTAAAAATTTATAACATTTTTTCTCACCCCACCCCCATCCCTACACCTACCCCGCCCTCCACTCCATCAGCCCCGTCCCTCGCCCCCTATCCCTCTCACTTCCTTTTTTTAAAAATTTTCTTTTTTAGAAAATTTCAAACTTTTTGCTTATCTCACCCCCTACCTCGACCCGACTTCACCCCCTACAAAACCCCCATCCCATTTTTTTAAAATTTATTTTTTAAAGTAATTTCAAAAACTTTTTCTTACTCCACTCTCACCCCCGCCCCTACTAGCTCCCCCTCCCCCACCAATTTCTTTTTTATTTTTAAAATTTATTTTTGAAAACCTTCAAGAAAATTTTCTTACTCCACCCTCACCCCTTACCAGCTCTCCCCCATCCCCCACACAAATAAATATTTTTTTAAATTTGTTTTATAACTTTTTCTCTCACCTCACCCCTACCCTTACTCCACTACCCCCACTCCTAAATATTTTTTAACAAAAAGTTTAAATTTTTTTTCTACCCTACCTCACTTTATCATATTTATTTTCATTATTTTGTGTTAAATAAATACAAAAACTTTTAGAAAATATTATTTTACTTGTATTATGATTACAAAAAAACAAGTAAGAAATAATTTTATTTTCTTAGAAAATATTCTTTTGGATTTCATACCGTACATACCCGTAGCATACACAAAAGATGTATTCAACCTTTGTACTTGTCGTTGATGTCACGTTTCAAACACCAAAAGAAATGAAATTTGTTAATATAAAAATGAATCTGGTTATATTTATTTTGATCTACTTTTTTATTGACTTTGTTAGAATTCACATGAATTTAACAACTTAATATATCTACATGATATAATTTATGACATATTAGTAGAAAGAAAATTATTTTATTAACAATTATTGATAAATTTAACATTTATAAGTGCATGCAAAAACTCTAAAGTTTTGACTAGGTTTCGTCCATTATTGATACAAATCAAATTGCCTCCGGACCTTTGGATGAGATACGTATGATGCTCGAGGTGCTTGATGACTCCTTAGTTCTTTTAAAAGATGCCACATGGAGGAAGATTACCATTAAGGAGGGTCAAAGGACTTTGGCGAGGTCGAAGGAGTGCAAAACGGGGCTCGAAAGCTCCTTGAAAGGGTCATGCGCCCAAGGCACTTTGGATCCACTTTTGATCCGCTCTAGCATTTCAAGAGCGGGTCAAAATAGCTCCTAATGGACCTATTCTTACATTTGGGTCACTTTTGGGTCATAGTTATGTAATATGTAGCCAAACTATAAATGCTTGGTAGCTAGGCTTATTTCTTTAGTTTTTTGTGATAATTTTTACATGATGTATTTATTAGACTCCATAGGAGTGTTTGAGTGCTTGGAAAAACATTTGTTGAACCTTGTTTAGAAACGCCGGTTGTAAGGATGATCTAATCCCCTTTGTGGTCACAGTAAGAGTTAGGTGCCTATTGATAGTCATTAAGGGAGATTTTAGGATTTGATACATCCTTCGATAACAAACTCAAGACTAGAATCATTCCCACGATTCTAGTCTTGAGTTTGTTATCTTGAAAATCAACAAAGAAGAAGTGTCAAAAATCAAAAATCTCAAAAAAGTCACTATTCATGTTTTTGTTCTTAGGTCAAATTTTGAGTATCTATCTATCTATCTATCTATCTATCTTCGCGTCTTTAATTTGGGTCCTCATGGGTCAATTCGTATCATTTGGTATCAGATCCGAGCTTAGAATCATTCCCACGATTCTAGTCTTGAGTTTGTTATCTTGAAAATCAACAAAGAAGAAGTGTCAAAAATCAAAAATCTCAAAAAAGTCACTATTCATATTTTTGTTCTTAGGTCAAATTTTGAGTTTTTTCTTGTGTTTCTTGTATTAGATTTGTGTTCTCTAACACTATACGAGTGTATAAATCAAATTTGAATCAAATCGGAGCTTATTTGAGTGTTTTATTCTTATTGAAAACTTGAGTTGAAGATTTTGAAGTTGATTGCAAAATCTGAAGATTTTGGTGAAGAATTTGGGAAAATTGATGATTGGTATGTGTTTAGAAGGTTGAAAATAGCTTTGGTTAAAAATTTCATCGCATTCCGATAATGGTTTAAGAGTTAGAGATTTTTGAAGTTCTTGGTGTTCTTGAAGACATTCAAATCTTCAAGTTGAATCTTCATCAAAAATTGGTGTTTGATCCTCAAAGGAGAAGTAAAGAGAGTGTAAATTCGTTAGTATTTAGCATCTTCAAAGGTTCCAAGAATATCCCAAGAGAAAAGAACAAAAAAGGGACCACAAAAAGTTCATTTTCGACCCCTTATGCATGCTGGCAGCTGACCTGTGCCCAAGCTACCTTGGACCTGTGTTGGAGCTGCTGCAGCAACCCAAAGGCACCTCAAAATAGTGTTACCTGCGTCCAGGCTTCCTTAGACATGCGCCCCACCTTCTAGAGCAGGTCACCAAATGCAAATCAGCCCCTCCCAACACAAATCAAGTTCGAAATGCAAAATTCGAGCTTCCAAAGTGTATTTTAACACTTTAATTACTCAATTGCTTAAGGTTTGATTCCATAGTTTCAATTTCTTGATTCCTAAACTCTTCTTTTGATTTCTAAACTACTCATCAACTAGTAATTCATCTACTAAGTTTATTGATTAGTTCTTGAGTCCTATTTCTTTCAAGCTTTTCTTTTTTTCAATTCTTTGTGATTTCTTGATTCAAGTCCTTAAATAGTTTTTATTTCTTTGAGTCGTTCAAACAAGAATCTACTCTGGCCACAAAGTGGAGATTGACATCTTATTTTCTACCGAAATATAAGCAACTCTTAACATTCGTCGCTCCAATTGTGGGAATTAGAAAAGTGAGATTATTATGAGTGTTGGTGAGGTGCTTTACTACTAATCTTGTTTGTTAATTTTTGTCGGTACAAGGTTATATAAGGGGAACATGTCTTCGATAGCCTCAGATAATTATGAGTACGACATAGGAGACTATGATTGTGGTGAAGAATGTTATGGCTATGAAGAAGATGAGGATTACAGGGGCTATGAATATAGCCATAATCAAATGTGTGGAAGCGGGAACCAATATATGAATGAAGGGTATAGTAGGAGTCAATGTCTTCCTACTCTATCTATCTTCAAAGTACAATGGGATCCTGAAGTTTACCTTGATTGGGAATGGCAATGCGAAAGGATCTTCGAGGATTATACTATGAGTGAAGCCAAACAAGCTACACATGCCCTTAAGTACATTCAAGGTCCGACCTTAGCATGTTGTAAACTTTAAAGGACTCCTACCCAAACTTGGGGTTCCTTGAAAAAGTTTTTGAGGCCAATCTATACGCCGAAAGGTTACATGAAACTTTATAATAGTACTCCAAGAAGACAAATTTGTTTAAGATGGGTAGAGATTTGTGGAGTTCCGAGATGTGTTCATATACTTGATGAATGGTTTCACACAAACTACATAACTCCTCTTATGGTTGATTATCTAGGAATACCTCAAGTGTCTAAGCGTTTCCCATACATCTTGGAAGGCTATAGAGTCTTTGAGAGCGTAAAGGTCTCCTTCACTTGAGATGGGTACTTTGAGGAGGTATGGTGTGACATAATTCCCTTGGAACGTGGACACTTATGCTTGGGTGCCGATTGGTTTGCACAATATAAGATTCCAAATGTGCTAAAATTGGACTCAAAATGTATTAGACCAATGGGGAAACCATATTTTCCCCCTACCCTTCCCAAATCTCAAGGCAATGTGGTCACTTACTCTAAGCCAAAAGAAATTGAGAGAAAAAAGATTAAAAGGAGTACGGGAGTGCAGAGTGACAACCTAAGAGAGGAAAAGAAGAGGTTGTGAGGAGTGAAGTGAGGGGGTTTCCACTAACTGGAGCTAACATTATTTGTCCTTCTTTTAATAATGACATGTGTGTAGGTACCAATATGTCAAGCGGAAGAGAACAAGTGCTAAAATAAAAGATTCCCCTTAAATACTTGACGAGGGAAATCTTAATTGAATCCAAATCTTGTAGAGGACGTTCACACCAAGGTAAGGAATAATGTGCTTAAGAACTTCAAGGTAAAATAGATAACTCTTATGCTTTTATGCATAAAAATTATAATTGTGTGGCTAGTACCCCATTGAGTGTGATTAGTAGCTTACCTTTATATGAGTCTATTAATTCTTTGCCTCTTGATGATGATGTACATGTTGTGAGTGTGGATATACTAGTTGATCCTATTGATGACCGAGTTGACTCTTTTTATAAGATCAATTTATGTCCACCTAGTGTTGAAGCCATTGTGTTGAATGATAGTACATCATCTTGTGAAAATTATGTTGATCATCTTGCTTGCAAAACTAGTCCATCACTTGAGGATGTGTGTAATGTGATTAGAGAACCTCAAATGAGTGATGAACTTGAGAATGTTGGTCAAGAAAATGGGAGTGACCCTTTGAACTTGTCTTTTAGTAAAGATCCCAGTGCTTGCTTGGCTCGTAGGGATGACCATGTGCTTGAAACATCTTTGACACTTTATAATGGTCTTTTAAAGAATGGACTTGGATATTCTACACCCTCTCAATGTATAAATCCTTCTCTCTTTAAGAACAATATCTTGTTTGAAAATGATGAGCTCACTCCCAGTGAATTGCCTAGTGGTGTGGATAGCATTGTTGATATAACTCATCTTGAGGGATATATTGCATATGACAACCCACTATGGTGTGAAAAAATTCCCCCCCTTCTTAGAAGATGAGAGTACTCTTAAGGGACAAGAGTGTAAAGTCTTGGAAAGGAATAATCAATTGGGTGATGATAACTTTGATTTGCTTGAATCTTTAAGAAACCCAATAAGTGAATGTTCCTTAGAAAATGATTGTGGATGTGATCCTTTATATGATACCTCATCCTTATCTGATATTTATAAGGCTGAATTGCTGACTTCTTGTGAAGGAATAAGTAATAATCCCTTTGATATTGGTGGTGGTATGCATCCACTTGAGGATTTCTCCATTGAAAGAGAAAGCATAAATTATTTCAAAATTTCTTCCTCTTCTACTTTGTGTGACCTTATTATTGAGAATACTCATGGTGATGATTTTGAATCTAATAGTGAGTACGTGCATGAGGGCACCTTAGTTAAAGTTAACTTGAGTGATACCTTTCTCTAATCTTTCTTTTCTTTTGATGATGTTTATGCTAATGAGGAGAGTATGTCTTTTAGTTTAGGTAAAGCTAGTGGGGAAAAAGAGTGTTGTCTAGACCCATGTCAATGGCCACTCTTTCCCTTTGACCCCGGTGCCAAATTTGGATATGGTGATTATGGCACACCCAACTTATTGCTTGGTCCACATGACAAGCAAAGTTTGAATGAAGTTGTTGGTATCCTTTACTATGATGGAAATTCTTTCTTGGGGATTCACAATCTACTTGAGGGACCAACATTGTGTAAGGGAAAGAACTCCAACCAAGATAAAGGGTTTTTAAAGAAGGGGATCAGTGAAAAGCTCCAAGAGAGTTCACTATTATGTGTTTCCATTCTTGACCAAGGTTCCACTACTTGTAGGTCAAAAAGAGAGTTTTCTCTTGAAATTACTTTGGATGAATTCTATTTATGTGGTACCCTTCTTCAACACTTAAGTGAAATTGATGACCTCCTTCTCCAAGGTGGTATCATTCTTGAAAACCCGAGGGCAAAAGTGTCATTGTCTCCTTTGGGTGTTGTTTATAAACTTGCATCCTTGATTGACACACTTGTGTATAAATTGTGTGAATTCCAACTTATGGATGTCAAGTTGATTATTTATTTGTTGAAGAGCCCATGGATTCTAAGGGCTACTTGTCACCTTCATAGGGTTGAACAGTTTGAAGTATCTTGTGGGGCTCTTGGGAGCATGCTTACCTTTGTTAATAGAGATAAATAAACTATTAATGGCATTACCCAATTAATGAATTTCTTTTCTTTAGGAAGTTATTTGAAAGAAAAGAGTCATATGTGCTTAATTAAATGCTTTGATTCCATCATTGTGTGCATTATGTGCTGTGTCTTTTGAGCCAAATGGCCTTCTTATAGATAATAGCACCTTGGATGATGCTTTTACAATTAATTCCCTCATATACTACCTCTTTTCTTGTGATGATATCCATGTTATTCTTGGATTTGTTTTATATAGAGGTAGGAAACTTATTAGTTGGTCCACTTGTTTGAATGATAATGCTATATATGGGTCTTTTGAACTCTAAAACCAGTTGAGGCACCACTCTTTATGTTGTCTCTTGAAGAGGTAAAGAAATAATTGTGTCTTATTCCTAAGGTGAAGGTATTTTTATCCTTTGAACTATTTGATGCCATTATGACCTTTGCGATTTCTTTATCTCTTGATGAAACCCACAGCCAACCCCTTTGTGCATTCTTCGATAAGTTTATAATGTTTAAAACAAGGGATCCTTGGTCATATCTTAAGTGTGTGCAACCTTGGCATGATACTATGATTATTTGTGATAACCCTAACCCTCATGTCAAGAGGATGTTGTATTTCTTTGTCCTTCCTTTGTTTTGCAAGGTTTGGATTCGAGGTCGAATCTTTTTAAAGAAGGGGAGGATGATACAAGTCAAATTATCTCCAGACCTTTGAATAAGATACATATGATGCTCGAGGTGCTTGATGACTCCTTAGTTCTTTTAAAAGATGCGACATGGAGGAAGATTATCATTAAGGAGGGTCAAAGGAATTTGGCGAGGTCGACGGAGTACAAAACGGGGATCGAAAGCCTCTTTGAAGGGTTATGTGCCCAAGGCACTTTAGATCCGCTCTAGCATTTCAAGAGCGGGTCAAAACAGACCCTAATGGGCCTTTTCTTACATTTGGGTCACTTTTGGGCCCTAATTATGTAATATGTAGCCAAACTATAAATGCTTGGTAGCTAGGCTTATTTCTTTAGTTTTTGATGATAATTTTTACATGATGTATTCGTGAGACTCCATGGGAGTGTTTGAGTGCTTGGAAAGACATTTGTTGAACCTTGTTTAGAAACGCTGGTTGTAAGGGCGATCTAATCCCCTTTGCGGTCACCGTAAGAGTTAGGTGCCTATTGATAGTTATTAAGGGAGGTTTTAGGATTTGATACATCCTTTGATTTCCCTTTCGGTATCAATTTCATGTCTATATTTCTATCCTCATTTTCCTATCTATCTATCTATCTTTACTTTCTGCATCTTTGATCTAAGTCCTCGTGGGTCAATTCGTATCAATTATGGCTACTCCTACCGGAGGAATATCTAAAGCAGAATAGCAGAGGGGAGATTGGGAATGTATCATGCAGTTATAAATACATCAAGTAAAATCTGGGATTTTATGGACTTAATAATGGAGTACTGTATCAATAGGGATGAAGAACAACAGCTCAGTCTAAAATTGAAAAATCAGTATGCAGGAGTAGTTGTGTTTGTTACATTGGTGTATGCAAAGTGTAATCAAAATAAGAGACTAGTTTTGTGGGAATCATTGGGTAAAATGGAAAGCATAGTACAGGAACCTTGTCTAGTGGGTGGAGATTTTAATGTGATAAGAAATGAGGAGGAGAAACTTGGAGGATTGCCAGTCATAGTAGATGAGACAGATGATTTTAATCACTGTATTAACATTTGTGATCTGGAAAAAAGTGCTTTTAAGAAAAGCAAATATACATGATTGAATGACAGAATTGATAAAGATTGCATATTTAAAAGGCTAGAAAGGGTGTTGTCTAATGACAAGTTGCATGAAGTTTTTCCTATTATGGACTTAGAGAACTTGGTAAGAAATGGTTCAGACCATGCTCCAATGTTGTTACAGTTTAGCAGGTTAAGTGAACAGCTGATCAAGCCATTCAGATTTCTCAACTTCTGGGTGAAGGAAGAATCATACATGGAAGTAATTAGGCAGAATTGGAAAACTGATATAGAAGGTAATCCTTTTATTATGTTTTATAAAAAGTTAAAGAGAACTTAGGCTGCCTTGTCTAGGTGGAGTAAACAAACTTTTGGAAACATATTCCATGAGATTTCCACATTAGAGGAGGTGATTAAAGTAAGAGAGAAATAGTTCGAAGAGGAGCCTACAGGGATCAATAAAACTAATATTTCCAAAGAACAAGCAGAATTAGCAATCCAATTGAGAAGAAAGAAGGACTCCTGGAGACAGAAAGTAGGATTTCAGTGGTTCAAAGATGGAGAAAGGAACACAAGATTTTTTCGTGTAGTAGTGAAAGAAATAAGGTCAAGGTTAAGAATTCAAAGAATCCAAAATGAAGAAGGTAGTTGTCTGGACAATCAAGATGAAACAGCAGAAACAACAAATAATTTCTTCCTTAGAGTTCTAGTCCTGTACTTTGTGGGTCTTCATTGAGGCCACGCTCGCTAGTCGCAGTCCCTAGCAAAGTGTCCAGCTCCAGTACTCTTTAGCCTTTTTCTTTTTTCAAGACCGATTGACAGATTTTAATATTTGGATGCACTTCCACATTTGAAGCTTATTCTATTTTTTAATCTCTCAAGTCAATTTCATTGCCCAGATTCGCTAGAAGTTCCTTACTTACTTCCCTGTGTTTTCTCTTAAACAAGGTCTGAGATGATATATGGTCTTCTCTACCTCCCCTTTCCTGCACAGGTATTCTCCCAAACACCTTCTGCTGTATAATAGTCTCCTCGAGCAACCCATCCATATAAATTTGGACTAGGGGAGTTTCTATTGGTTTTCCATTCTTATTTGCTGTAGTGTGAGGCTTTAGAGGCCTTTCAAAAGTCCATTGCACCATCAAAATTGGTCCAATCACTATTTGAATATCTACAATGCCATTAAATATTGATCTCTTCTCAGACCTTGACGCATAAACATGAGCAAAATTGTCATTAAATTATAATAGGGTATCGACACCACTTTCTTGGAACCCTTTTGCCTTATCAGTTTGCACCTATCAAAATAAACTATAAAATACAGGATCTTTTTTGAAGGATCAATGTCTAATTGGTAAAAAATTACATTCACAAAATCATTATACTTTATGTGTGTCTGTCACGAAAGCCTGATCAATAATGCTTAACTCCCATGCATGAAAGTGGACCCATCATTTGCACGCACTTTATTCTTCCTACCCCATCAATGTCGAACAATATTTATTCTTAACTTCCCATGGTTAAGTAGTGTACAATACTATAGAGGCTTAGAGGGTAACCATCTTCAATGTCAGAGGACTACATGCCCATCAAGAAAAAACAAGTGCTACAAGTTGTGACTTTTTCACCTTTTTTGTTTTTAAATATATTTTTATATATAATAAAATAGTCACCAATTTGTATTAATTAAGGTATGTGATGACTATTAAAAAAGAGGTGAACAGTCGTGACTTTTTGTCTAACATATTCAGAATAACAGATGAATCAAATTTCCTATCTGTTGCAACTAATGAATCATCTGTTAGAAGAAATCAAAACATCTCCTCTAACAGATGGTCCATCTTTCACAACATATAATCCATATATTGCTACAAATGTCTCATCTGTTACAATATACAGACCATCTATTATGACAGATGGTAAATCTGTTGCAACAAGTGGGTTAACTATTGCGACAAATGTACCATCTGCTGCAACAACTCAAAAATAACGGTTGTTATTAAGAGAGAAACCATTTTGAAAAGGTGAGAAGTTTGAATGTAAAATAAAAAGTCACAACTTTTCACAGAAAGCAAAAATTCAGTAGTTTGAATGTAATTAATACAATGGAGCTGAACAATCGCGACTTTTTTTCTAACACATTCAGATTCAATCCTCTATAAATAGGTCCCTCCTTAATCTTCATTCTACTCTACTCTATTTATTATTTCTTGCATTTTATCTTTTCGTATTACATCTTCAACCACTTCTCTTCAAAGAGCATATTCCTTTCTGTTGAGGTAAGTTTTTTTTTTTTGTGTAAATCTACTAGTTGGTAGTATATGCTGTATTATATTCGGACTCTTTTCTTTACTGTTGTGTTTACTTTTTGTTTTTATTTCATGTATGTTCTAGATATGGCTGATCCTGTTTGGTACATTGCTATTCTGCACGGCACCGTGTGGAAACTTCAGAGGTAGGTTAATGATCTGCAGAAGAAGTTTGGAGCTCTTTTGAAGCTCCAATTTGAATTCAAAAGATTGGTCCCTCCTTTGTACTTGGATTGTACAATCTCTTAGGTCAAATTTTGTTTCGTACATCACTTTGCACTTTGGCATTACTTCATAGGAGACTTTGCTAAGTCAAATTATGATTTTTAGTTGAATTTGTCATCTGGGTAATTGCTATAGTGTTGTTTTTTTAAAAATAGATAACACGCAAACACGAATACAACATAAGAGCCATTTGTTTAAACATAACACTCATCTGTTGTAATGGATAACTTATATGTTGGATCCATATTTCTGGTTCTATAGTGTCGTAACATGAATTGAATAGATGGGCCATATGTTGCAACATATGACCCATTTGTTGCAAAAGACTAGTTATATATTACGACGGGGTAAATATATGTCGCAACAGATTGGTAACCTGTTGCAACAAAACTTGAACTCGATTTTAACAGATGCGTCATCTGTTATAACACAGTAAATATCTATCGCAATAGATTAGCAACCTATTTCAATAGAACCTGAACTCGATTTTAATAGATGCGTCATCTGCTGCAACAGAGTAAATATTTATCGCAACAGGTTAGTTATCTGTTACAACATGTCACTCATCTGTTGGAATCAATTTCAAAGGCTCCTTAGTACTGTAATATCTATCCTAACAGGCTATCCCAATAGGCGCTTCATATGTTGCAACAGATGTATAGTCTGTTGCAACATATGATTCACCTGTTACAACGGATGACTCATTTGTTGAAATCAGCTTCAAAAGTGTAACATGAATCCCAACAGGTAAGTAATATGTTGTAAATAATTACTTACCTGTTGCAACATATTTTTCATATGTTGCAACAGCTTACATATCTGTTGGGGTTCATGTTATGGCACTATAAAATCACTATTAATTTTATTATGATATCATTATTAACTTTTTTTAATAAATAATTATATTTAGGTACCACTAATGGAGGGATCAATAACAATAGGGGTGGATTGTCATGGTCAATGGATCGAGAAGAGCAATCAATATGTATGGCATTGGAAGGAGGCTAAAATGCTAGAGATGATATCTATGACAGTCTAAAGTGGTGTTTCGTATGATGATTTTGTGAACTTAATCATCAGCTATTATGGACTGAATTGTCAATCGAAAGAACTCGTCATCAGCTATATGCACAACTCCTTCAAAAATCAAAGGGTACTCCCTTTCAAGATAACTGATCAGGTTCGGTTGTGTGGTTATCTCAGTGATTCATCTAGGCTGGTGTTAATGATATACATGGTTAAAAAGACGAGAGAGAATAAGAACCAGAATGTAGAAGAAGAAGAACAACAAGACATCTTTGATGATAGGTTTGAGGATATGGACATGAATATTCCAGATGATGATCGAACATTTACGCCATTTGCTGCGAGCAATATGGTGGGCAGTTCTTCTCAATCGACATAGTTTGGCAATCGTTAAGACGATGAGACTGGCTTTTACATTGGAATGTCATTCAAGGACAAGAAAGAACTATCTACTATTGTGTTTACTTCTTGCTTGAAAAAAGATTTCAGAATAATGAAAGTGATTAATTCGAGCAAAGTCGTTTTCTATAGATGTGCTAATCCAAACTACAAGTGGTGGTTAAGAGTGGTGAAGTGCTTAAGTTCTGACAGATTCATCATTCATAAATATAAAAAGTATCACACATGTGGTTTGGAGCACATTTTGGGACAAAATTCTTATTCCACTATAAAGGTCCTCGGTGAATATTTCGAAAATAGATTCCCCAATAGCAAAGGCCCTTCTACAAGGGATATGTCCAATCAACTCCTTATAAAATTGGGTGTCATGGTCAGTTATTAAAAAATATGTACGGCCTTGGAGATTGTCAAGGACTTGGTTAGGGGGACACACGAGCACGAGTATGCAGTCCTCAATGCCTACTGTTACATGTTTGAGTCCAAAAATCCCAGAAGCAAGACGGTGTTGTATGTTGATAAAAACGGAAGGTTCAAGTATTTTTTTATATCCTATGGTGCTTGGATTCAAGGTTTTTGATATTTGAAAAAAAACATAGCCATCGACGGTACCTTCTTGAAGAACAGGTATAATGGAGTTCTGCTAGCAGCAGTGGCGCAGGATGCGGAGAATCAAATCTTTCCTTTTACTTGTTATGTAGTGGATAAGGAATATGATGCCTCTTAATGATTTTTTTTAATGATTGCGAAGCTGCATCAAAGATATTGAAGAGTTGTGTTTTGTTTCGGATAGGCATCCAAATATTTTAAAAATGGGTTCAATTTTCTTCACTTCATCTCACTTTGGTTGTAGCATCGGGCATGTTGGTGAGAATATTTGGACCAACTTTCACAACAAAAGGGTTGTGACCTTTTTTTATAGAGCATTTAAAGCATATAGTAGAGAAGCGTTTTTAGACCATTTATATCAAATAGTGGATATACATCCCAAGGCAGCAGAACATCTCATACGTGTCGATTTTGAGAGATAGAGTCAGTCATACTATCCAGCAAATAGGTACATTCTTATGAATTTAATGTCTTGTTTGAGGTACAAGATTAGTATGATGTTATACTAAGTGATTCTTTTGTATAGGTACAATATTATGACATCAAACATAGCTGAATTGATGAATTCATTATTTGGTGGTAAAAGAGAATTTTCCAACGTGGCTTTGTTTGATATAATAAATGAGAAGTATGGCAAATGTTTTCACGAAAGGCATGTGGAGTTTGACAATGCAGGAACCCAATTTGTTCTAGAAGCGAAAAAAATAATATCAACAAACATCAGTCTGGGAAAATAGGTTATTTTCTCATCCAATAGCAGACTACAAGTTCAGTATCAACAGTCATGGTGATGTTGCCACGATCGATCTTCAAACAAGATCTTGTACATGCAGAGTTTTTGGCTTTGACAAAATACTCTGTCCACATGATATGGCAGCGCTTCGAGCTCAATACGGTGCAAAATATGGAAGTAAAACTTATGAGTACTCCTCTCCATATTATTTGGTGGAAAAATATAAAATGGTATGTAGTGGGCATATTACTCTGGTGCCTCTCAAAGAATCTTGGGTTGTTCCTGCAAAGCTTTTGGGGAGATTAATACCTCCTCCATGTATTGACCCAAGCACTATCAAATCGGGAAGAAGGTCATATAAGAGGAGGTATGGAATCGGAGAATCATTTCCATTAAGAAGAAACAAGTGCTCCGTATGTAAGAAGGTTGGCTAGAAAAGAACTAACATATGGGGATCGTAATCCACCATGATCGTTGTAATTGTAAAAACTTGTGGTGTTGTTTGTTATGGGCTTTTATATATTTAACTTATTGTTGTGAATGTAAATATTATCATTTATTATATAAAATATTTTTTTAATAACTTGTGCATCAATAAAAAGAGGCAAAACAAAAACTAAATACAGTAGACCACAAAATTATTTTCAACAGATTATCCATCTATTGCAATAGATGGAAATTAGCTGCAAGAACACAATACAGTTCATCAAACTGGAATAGTTTCCTCCAACAGATGACAAATCTATTGCAATAGATGGATAATCTGGTGACAAAAATCCAATCGATGACCAATCTGTTTCAACGGATGGTCCATCTGTTGAAAGAACTCAAAACTCTTGCTATTGCTACTAGATTTAAAATTGTTCCTTACCTCCAACCGGTGACATGTTTGTTGATAAGAAGAAATAGATATAATAAAAATTAAATAAGAATTAAAAATTCAAAGTCGATCAAAAATAAATTTTTTATTAAACGAAAAAAAAATACATTAGGTATAGATCCGATATAGAAAAATTAAAATACATACGCTAAAAGAAAAAACACTTTGGAGGGGAAAAACAACAAGTTTGGAGCTCTTTTGAAGCTCCAATTTGAATTCAAAAGATTGGTCCCTCCTTTGTACTTGGATTGTACTTGATTTGTTCTTGGTTGTCTCCTTTGTTTTTTTCCTTCTTTTGGATGACAATGAATATGCCAAGGAATATTCTTCCACAAATACCAAGTACACACTCTTTTCTCTCCTTTTTGGATCAAACACCTTCCTATAACATTCTTCTTCAACAAGATTGGATGAACATAGAAGATCAAGATGAATATTCAAGAGTTGACCAACGTTTGACCTTCACTCAAATGAACCCTAACCTTCATTTTTTTTATAGGTCTAGGTTCCTTAGGCCAAGATAAACTCAAATACCACAAAATAAGCAACAACCAACGTCCAATGCTATAACGCCATACGACTCTATCACCTTTAAAGCTTCAAGATGCCATATCCATGGTGGATCTAGCTCAAAATCATCCAAATCTTGTTCCAAGAGTAGATATAGACTCCTTAGGTGCTAGGGAGTACGGATATAGCACTTGAAACCAATCAAACACAATAAAATTTAGTAGATCTAACTTTTACCACACATATCTACTACAAAAAACTAGACAACACCATTTTTTTGAGTTTTTCAGATTTTTGACTCTTTTTTTGTTGAGATTTTCTTAGATCCAAGGGTTAGAGTTGTGAGAACAACTCTAATACATGGATTTGATACCAAATAATACAAGAATCAACTACAAAAATGAATTACTTCTAAATGAACAAAAATCAGCAACTACAAGAAAGGAGATGAAGTAGAAGAACACACGAATTCAACAAAGAAGAGAAAAGTGCATAAATGTAAAGGATAGATAGTGAGACATACATCTACACCAATGAATAGAACCAAGGTGTGTATCAGACACCAAGAAAAACAACACTAATGGAGGATAACACCACACTCTTAGGTGGAACAAAGGAATTCACATTCCTCAATCACTCCTTTCTTGCCAATTGACCAATATATATGAAATCCATCAAATGTATTAATACCTAGTTTAGATGTATTTTCCAAGACCTAAACTAAGATGGCTTTTCCAAGCCATACACTAAGGAAAGAAAATTCAATTTTAGTAATACTCTATCAATTCATCAAAAGTCTAATGAAAAGAGAAGCTAATTTGTCTATTGATACTATTACATAGTAAATGTCAAAAATATCCTTAATGAATAAGGGAATTGGGGCGCCTCTTGAATGTGACTTTAATGTGTAAAATATTTTCTATACCCTTCACTTGAGGCGCCTCTTGAGTGTAAAGGTTCTCCTCCTAGCTTTTCTTGAACAAGGCTTCAAAAATGCTCTAAAAGGCCTTCAACCACTTGTCAATTCTGAAGCTTGAACCTTTGATAATGCCTTGTAATCTTTTGTACTCTTTAGGCTTGTATCATCAATTCTTAAAAACCATGGGGTCGCACTTCAAAACTTGTAGTCTTGAATTGGCATCAAATGTAAGCCCCACGCAATCTTCCACACACGGGTTTGTTTAATGGCATGCTCAAAATGGGTCATCCATGTATGTTTTCATATCCTCGAGGTAATCAAGTCTTGAGCCTCTATGTGTTGGCCTCTAAAGATTTCATCAAAAGATAAGATGGCCATTTGTCCTATATCATTCTTAGAGTTTGTTTGTTGAATCGGAGGAGCTTTTGGATGCAATAGATCTTTAAATCTGGGAAGAAATTGGATTTACAAATCGAACAAGTTGGGAAGGAACAAGTGTTTGCTAAGACTCCTCACTGAAATACCGGCCAACCACTTGATCAATTAGCACCTATGGTGATGGATCCTTTTGCTAGCTTGGTCCTAGGTAATAACTTTCCTTTTGGTCAAATACTTGTTGTGCCTGTTAGTGTCAAGTTGGATGACGACCATTTCCTTGAGCCTTATTATTCTGGTCATACGGGGGCTTGCACATATCTACACTATGCGCTTGAATTGTCAATAGGGACTATCCCATTTTGTAGCCGTGTTGACAATTGATCTGACACTGGGCAAGATTTTGGAGTTGATTCATGTGTGCTTTTATTTGTTGAATTTGAAGAGCTAACTCAAGTTTCACATGAGGAATCATGGCTAGTTTGTTTTCATGGTTTGGAGTATATGCTGTTGCATGATAAGATGTTCATGATGGCTAATAAGGTTTTGGATACCAAGAAGTTCATTACTGTTGAAATTTTTCTTATTGATTTTGAATATCCAGCATGGGTTGTTGAATTTGCCCCAATTATTAAACAACCACTACTGCATTTGGAGTTGTTCAAATGGGTTATAGTCGAGGTTGTAGAAATCTCTCATTTTGGCTATTCAGTTGATGTTATTTGTTTATGAGTACATCCTGGCAGTCTTGAATATCTCAGTGAACCATCATCCTATGAGGACATGAATCATTTGCTTGCTCGACACGCTAGACATATCTACCCTCAGTGTTAGCTCTGGCTTGGACAATGCTTGGAGCAGATGGATATTATGTCAACTTATTGTTATGTCCCTCTTTATAAGTAGAAGTATATTTGCTCACTATAGTACGCATGGTCATTTTGCACTTATATTAACTTGGTGTTTGATTTGCCATTATCAATTTGGCTCAAACTTTCTATTTGATCCCGATTCTAATTTATTTACCATCTTCCTAGGAGCTATAAGAAATTGTGAGTATTGAGGCATTTTGGGCAGTCTGAACCTTGTAAGCTCCAAGCACTACCTGTGAGGAATTATTTTACTGCACCCTTGGGACTTCATATCATAGAAACAATCAGCGTGCAGAAATATACTCTCTTGGAAGTTTCTACCGATGTTCTCTCTGCAACTCCCTTGAACATGCTACTTAGTCTTGTCGAAGGCGTTATACTACATGATATCGATGATGCAAGTGCTCAACCACCAGGAAGACAGGATATATTATCTCTTAAGAGCTAATAGATGTCACCTAGAAATACTATGGTTGCTGACAAGTTATTGCAAAAGATGCATAAGGTAGTTCCTCGTTATGTTGATGAAGGTTTTGTAGAGCTTCTTCCTGTAGTCTTAGTTAATAATAAGGTTCATATGCTTGATATGAGATATTTTTCTTACATGAACCACTCATGGAGATCTACTATTTCAAATTCTTATTTTTGCCACCAACGAAGGCATTTATTATGTCATAGTGACTACTAAGACTATACATTGCATTCGTGTTGAATTGCTCGGTTTGTTACTGAATTTTGAAACTGAAACTAATAGTCTGGCTGAAGTGATGCTGCTATAAGATAGACATGCACAAGTGAGCGAGTCGTGCAGTAAACAAATGATGGAACGGATAGTGACTAGAATACCTAAAGAGAGCCTCATTCGTCTAAGCGCCAACACTTTTTTCGCATTGTTTGCATCTACATGAACCTTGAGGACAAGGTTCTTATCGAGGGAGGGAGTATTGTTATGAACCTGATTAGCCAAAAGACTAAGGTAAAGGGAGTGCTTGGTATATTGAAAAACTTTGTGTGGGAACTGGGGCAAGGGAGAGCAGCCAAGCTATTTAAAAGAAAATTAGTATAGGTATATGTGCAATGCGGGGAATATTTCTAAAACATTTGTCATTAAAAATGTTAACTTATTCATTGAAATAATAAAATTCATTAGTTTTTATTGTATCACATTGACATAAATGATGTAAATTAATTATGAAATATTAAATATAACTTTTTAATAAATAATTCAGAAAAGTATACCCGATCCTCAACCCATTCCAACTATTCAAAAATCAAATCTATATAAATAAAGATAAAGAATTGTGAGGATATTAAAAAAATTACATTGTTCACTATCTAAAATTATTAGATTGTTAATATTGGCTTTTATTAACTTAACAACTGTATTGATAAAGTTATCAAGTGCTCTTCTTATTAGTACAAAAATAAAATAGATATATTTATTTTGTTCAATTGTATATTTTCTATTTTTAAACTTTTATTTTATGGTTAACATCACTTTAATTTGAAATTTATTGATAGTAATATCTTTGTTATTGATGGAACGTAAGGGGGTTGCACCACACTATGAGGGATCAGGTCTCTTAGAGTCAGTCACAGATAATCAATCAGTAAAGCAGTAGGAAACTAAAACTTTGCTGAAAACTAAAGAACATAAAAGATTTAACGTGGAAAATTCCTTTCTTAAGGGAGGAAAAACCATGGGTTGCTCTCACAAGAACTCAACAGTCCACTATATTCAAACTCTTGATTATAGACTCCAATAAACCTAACTCTAGGCTCCACCAGTTTGCAATAGCTCTATTACAAACCTACCTTGACAACTCTACAAGGAACACACCTCAATACTGATTAACTCTAACCAATATTGAAATTACGTAACTCTACCTAAGCACTCTAAAAAAAGCAAAGAAAAGCATTACTCTTATAACATGAGTAATTTGATTACAAACTCAAAAGTCTACTCAAGAACACTTACTCTTTCAGTACATACATAAATCAAGAACTTAAGCAATATTTCTAAGTTGAGTTTTCGCCTCTCTCTTACTTATATATTCTAATATTGCAAAAACTCATCAATTGAGAAACATTCTTTTCCTTTTATAGTGGAATAATGATTAAGGTAGAAATCTGATTGGGCCTGGTATCCTAAAGGTACAAGCTCACCTGCGCAGTTTTTACACTAGAGGACAAAACTGCGCAAGATAGTGACAGCTTTACTGAATACATAAAGACCCAGGGACCTGGTCCCTTATTATCAGCTGATCATTATCAAAACACAATTTAGCAATTTTTCTCTTTTTGATAATGGCAAACTACAGAATATTATCACAGAACTTTGGAGCGTCAAATTCATTCACCTTGTTCAGTCAGAGTGATTACAACTACTGTCAGCGAATGTTCCCCCTATCATTATGCGCCACGCTTCCCCCTATCAATATGTCATTCAACTTAGGGACCTGTTACTTTTTTGTCAATTGACATAAAAAACTCAACTCACTGTATTTCAATGTTCCTTCTGTAAATCCTCCTATAACAAGCACCATACTTCCCCCAATCATTCTACCCTCAAACTTCACAAGCATTTTCATTTCCCCCCTGTCAATAAGCCATTCAACATATATGTCTCCTGGTACCTGGTCCCTTGCACACCTGGTACCTGGTGCCTTGCACACCTGGTACCTAGTCCCTTATACATCGTGCAACACACACCTCACCTGTTTCCTACCACATAAATTTAGTATTCTTCCTTTTGTATTATTGAAAAGTGATAACTGTAATCCAAGAGTAAAAAGAACACATGTGAGTTAACTCATGTCCATTGGGGTAACACTGTCATGAAAAAAATAGTTAAAGAAGAAATAGATGAGATATACAAACATAGGATTCATTCAGTAAAATCAGCACTAGTACAACCATACCAAAATAACTATAAAACAACTATCTTCGAAACCCACAATAAACATAAGAACTTTAAACTGACACAGGGATGATACAGTGACACATGGATAATTGGACTTAGGTAGGGGGCTTAGGGAAGAAGGACTTGATCAAAATCTTCATTCTAGAACTCTCTGTATCATGGGAATTTAACAATTGCTTAGTGAGGTCTTTAACTTCAGCATTGAGACCTTGAACCTTCTGAGTGAGTTCTACAACCTTGATCTGGAGCTTAGCATTTTCTGCTGCAAGTTCCTCTACGGCACCAGGTCCTTCTGAGGAAAAATTATGATTCTGCATCTTCAAGTGCCATATCACAGCATCCTTAGCAGCTTGCTTAATCCTTATCTCTTCTATTTTTTTTAAATTCTCCCGAGCAGTCAATAGCTCTGACACTTGGGACACAATTCCCACATTTACTTCAATGCATTCATTTTCTACCAATGTTGTCAGACTAAACTTTTGTTTGACTATTCATGAAGTCCCTTTACTCATAACCACTCTAAAGTGATCAAACACCCTGCTCAAGAAATACCTATAAGGCATCCCATGTTTGTCTTCCTTCTCATGGATGGCCTTATGTATGTTCTTTAACATTAGAGCAGGCAGACTTATTAACTCAAATTAACTCAAACACTCAATCAGAAATAAATCAACAACTGAAGCAATGGTTTTTTTTTTCCCTGACCTAGGCAAAAAAACCTTGTTATTAAATTCAAATACCAATTGGAACTCAGTTGTGATAAAATTTCTTTCTCACCAAAGTTATTGATGTTCCTCCTACCTTAGAAGAATTTATCATGAACTTAGTTGAGGCTTGTTGTTTTACAACAATCCTCACCCTTATAACATGCATATCTAGGATTTTGCCTAGTAACTCTTCATCCAATCTGACTTGTTTTTCTTGCACTTTGCCATCAAGCTTAACCCATCATCTGAGAACTCTATTGTATAATAAAATTCCCTTACTTGCTCTTCAAAAATCATGGGAGCTAGGTTCTCCAGGAGGTGTAACCATCCCTGGTGTTTGATATATTCACCAATTCAACTATGCCAGGTTTCTCATAAATTCTGGGATCAAACACTCTCCAAGACATTACTTTCCATGTTTTCAAAATCTTATTCCTTTGCTCTGTATACCCAACCTTCTTTTCTTCCTTTTTTCTTCTTCTTTTGAAATCACTACTTGGCTCCTCCTTTTCAACAACTTTTCTCTTCGTAGGACCAGGTCCCTCAGAGACTTTCTTTCTTTTTACAACAATATATTTCTGCTTCATTCCTATAAGGCTACCAGAATTTTGAGGACCTTGTTCTTTTTTAGACATGAATTTCTCATCTTTTTTTCTCCGTTGCCGCAGCAACATTAGGATCAATGTTCTCATCCTCCCCAACCTCTCCAACTTCAACATTCTTTTCCCCTACTACAACAACTTTCTTGAGCTTTATTCTCTTAGTATTAGAAGACTTGCTAGCCTTCATAGCATTGGCTAATAACTTCATTTCAGACCCCCTAGTAGAATAAGATCTAGCAACTTTATATCAGCATCATTCACTTTCTTCTTGCTTTTACTGCCTCTTTGTTTTTTCATAGGCCATCTCTGAGGTGGTTCATCCTCATCTTCCCTATCCTTCTCATTTGGAGGTATCACAATCTCTCTATCCTTAGCCACATCATTCTTTTTACCAGCTATTTTCTCTTCAATACTAACTGAGCTTTCCTTGGGATCATGTGCGAGCAGAAACAAATTTTTAGCTACCCAATCTATATGCTGGAAAGATCAAACCTCTTTACAGGTATTTTCTCATCACACAATTAGGCAACGATGGAGTTTGACTCAGATGGAGTAGGGGAAATAAGTAATTATGGGGTTTATGAGAGTTTAATATTTTTTGGTTTTTAGAAGAAATGGGGATTTTAGTGTCTTCAGGTAATTTTGATTCTTTTGAGGAAGGAAAAACATCAGATTACGGGATCTCTAGTTCAACTAATGAATCAAAACCTTGATTTAAATCCTCTACCAAGGTCGATTCAGCTGAAACTTCACTAGTTGAGGATGTTTCAACAGGGACAGACTCATTTAGGGGTTCTAGAATTCTGGAGAGGATTTAGAAGGTAGAGTTGACATAGTTTCTTGTTGAGGACATAGGGTAATGTCTTCTATGGTTTTGGGGGTTAAAGGATCAGAAGGTTCACTTTGGGATTATTCTGATTGATTTTCTAGAGCTTTATCGACTTCAAAATCTTTAATGGGGGTTGAGGAAGAGAGAATGTCCGCCATTTCAAGATTTTGTCAGAAAAAGAGAAATAGAACAGTTTAATTCAAATATGAAGGACAATTGGAAAAGATGATTTGAATTAATTTTTGAAAGAGAATAAAAGAAGAAAAATTTGGTTTAGTGGCATGAGTGAAGTGAGCGTTGTCCTTAAAAAAGGCTTTTTTTGAAATGACACATCTGAATTTAATAAGTGCGACTTCTCACATTGCTATGAAATGACAACTTTTGATCAGATGAGAGAAGACGCTTAGATTTTTAGATAAAATTTTGTGATTATCAAAGTACATTGTTTTGGTACTAACCTTGAGAGATGGGACCAGGTCCTTCTCTTTCTTGAGAGAATTCTCAAATTTGTGCAAGTCACATCTGTCCTCTTACAAAGCTGTTCCCATGGGTATATACTGCAAAGGTATGGTACTGAGTTAAACCAATATGAACCTACTTTACCAAGGATACCTATCTCCTAATCATAGCCAAATTTAGGAAGAGAAACTGATTCATTTAGTAGGTCAAGTTAATTTGATTAATCATAGCCCCAACTTATTTATTTCATTACACCACTTTATTCTAGAAATTGTTCTAAAAGTGGGTCTGAGGACCTGGTCCCAGACTTAACTTCTTTTAAGTTGCTGAATCTTCTCCTTCATTGGTTTAATCCAGTCAACATTTATTGAGCCTCTTTCATATTTTAGGCTCAATTTAGGACATGAATATTTAGAATGCCATGGAATTTCTAGTTTCAGCTCTTGCTTGGACTCCAGATTCTAAAGTTGTAGTCATATTCTCAAGTGGATGAGAAAATTTGTGCCTCTAGTTTGACCTTTTGAGATTAATTTCACTGGGACCAGGTCCCTAAGGAGTTTGACTGGATGCTTTTTGTTGTTCTTTAACTGGAGTTGGGGTTTGTGAATGAGATCTTGAATCACCATCGCTTTTATCATTCCCTTCTGTTATCATTGAATCCTTTGACCATCATCTTTAGAAGTATCATCTCTTTGAACATAAATGAGTTCTTCAATGTTAGAATCTTTCTCATCAGATCCATCTATTTTCTAGACTGATCAAAGATCATATTCACACTTTCTTCAACACACAGAGTTCCTATTTTTTTTGTTGAAAACTCTAAATGTTTAGCTTGATGAGGTGTAACCCACAAGCATAGCTTCATTTGAGTTTTCTGGGAAAAGATAATCAAAGCTTCATTGATTTCATCCTTGGTTCTCAAGAACATTTTACAGGTGAATCTGAAGAAGTCATCCTCGTGATAAACACATACTTCTTTTCTCCTCTACTTTGGACTTGTTGTCTGAAAATTTAAGCTTTAGCATGCCAAGGACCAGATCCTTTGAAATCAACTGTTTCAACAAAGATGAACTTGAATGTCCCAATATATTTTTGATCTTCTGGACTTTGAGAATAACTCTTTCAGACTTCAAGCTTGATACAATACTTCTATTAAATAAGAATTTAACCTGATTTACTTTTCCAAATGAGACACCAATAACCTTGAAGTGTCTTGAGAGAGAGAATACAGTCAGACCTTCCAGTCATATGTTTTGAATATTTACTTATCAAAAAACCAATTTTGACTACAATCCCTTTCTCCCACCTACAAACAAAGTAATTTGTTAGATTTGGGAGCCTATTTGAGTTTGAGTTTCCATTAGGAGGATAAGGGTGTGATCAGGTTTTTCTTGGCCCATCTAGGTAATGGGAGCTTATTTACATTTTAAAAGGTTTGGAACCATTAGGATAGGTATTCCCCTGCTGGATATATCTAACACTGTTCATTCTAGCTCTAATCCAACTTTTACAGTTTTCCTTCATGTGATCGTCTCTTCCACTATAAGTGCATACAGGTTTATGGACTTTATTTATCGCATCTTAAAAAACCTTACATTGAGACCCAAGTGATTGAGTTTTGTAGTAATACCCAAGGCCCTTACCATTTTTGACACCTTGACTAGTTAAATTAGAAAAGATCTGTGAGGATGTAGTCCATTGTAGAGATTTATTAAGTTCTTCTCTCAGACGAACATGTACCTTTCTAATTCTTCATTCTTATGGAGTGCACTCATGAGATGCTTTTGAGAATACCCTCAATTTTTCTTCAAGCTCAATTTGAAGCTTTAAGGCTTCTTTCTTCTCTTTACCATTAGGATCATCCACTTTCTCCAGTTGACTCACTAAACTTAGATTTTTAGATTTTAGCTTAGCAACCTATTCCCCAGTTTTAGATATCTAAAGAGTTAAAGCAATTAATTCAAGATTCTGATCTTCTATTTTCTCTTCTAGAGCATTTTTCTTTCCTTTATTATCAGTTTCATCTACTTTCTCTAGTTGACTTACTAAACTCAGATTTTTAGATTTTAACTTAGTAACCTGTTCCTTAGTTTCAGATATTTGGAGAGTTAGAACAGTTAATTCAATCTCCTAATTATCTCTTTTTCTTCTAGAGCATTTTTTTCAGCAGTTAGTTTACACATAGAATCAATCACTACATTAGTAAGCTTTTTTTTTTTTTTTATCTTTCTAGCAGAGCAGTTTTCCAAGTTTTCTTTAATGTTAGAAAGAGTTAACTCACTTTATTCTTCATATTTAGTGTTTTCCATAAGAGGAAACAAGGAATCAAAAGTCACTTTCTCATCCTCCATTGCTAGCATGGAAACATCTTCATGCTTTCCATCTTCCTTAGATTCAATGAAAGAATCCCCCCAAACAACTAAGGCCTGTTTAACTACAACATCAAATGCATCCTTCTTCTAGATTTTACAGGGACCTGGTCCCTGTTCTTTCCCTTTTCACCTCCAGTCTTAAGATATTCGTGATTTTCCATTTTGTGCATTGGACAGTCCTTAATGAAATGCTTAGGACTTCTACATTTGTGACAGACCTCCATAGTGCCTCCCTTTTTTTTCCTACTTTCTCTTTCTTCAAACTGACTACTTTTCTTTATTGCTCTAACAATTATGTTTTCCAAATAGGCAACATCTGTGTCTTCTTCAGTTGAGTTGGACTTTGTAGACTTCAAAGCCAAAGATGTTTCTTTGTTTACTTTTTTTTTCTCTTGCCCTTGTTACTTCTTGAGTTCATGTGTTTTCAGATTACCAATAAGTTCATCCATAGTGTGAGTTTTCAGGTTTCTTGCCTCAGTGATAGCATCTACTTTGCTTTCCTAGGATTTAGGCAGAACCCCCAGAATTTTTCTCACTATTTGTAAAATGGAATGACTTCTCCTAAACAGTGCAACTCATTAGTGATTGAAGTGAATCTTGTATGCATCTCTTGGTTAGTTTCTCATTCTTTCATGATAAAGATTTCATATTGGGTAGTTAGCATATCACCTTTTGAATCCTTCACATCAGTGGTTCCTTCATGAACAATCTTCAAGCAATCCCATATTTCTTTAGCATTTTCACATGCAGAAATCCTATTGTATTCATCATGTCCTACGCCACAAACTAGCAGTTTCTTGGCCTTATAATTTTTCTTAACTTTCGTTCTATCTTCATCATCATACTCTCTCCTACTTTTAACAACCATTCTAGTTATGTCTCCTTTCTTGACCTCTCTAACTGGCACATGATGACCATCTAGAATTACATCCATCAGCTTACTATCTTCAGCCATAATGAAGTCATAGAACCTTGTTTTGCACCACCCATAGAACTGCCATTAAATCTAAGTGGTCTAGTGGTAGATTACCCTTCTTTCAGATTAGGTGGAGTAGCCATGATAACCAAATTACTCTGGGTTTTAACCTTTTAGAGTGTTCCTGCTATGAGACTAATTGATGAAACATAAGGGGGTTACACTATACTATGAGGGACCAGGTCCCTTAGAGTCAGTCATAGATAATCAACCAGTAAAGAAGTAGAAAACTAAACTTTGCTGAAAATTAAAAAACACAAAAGATTTAATGTGAAAACCTCTTTGCTCAAGGAAGGAAAATCATGGATTTTACTCACAAGAACTCAACAGTACTCTATAATCAAACTCTTGATTACAGATTTCAATGAACCTAACTCTAGGATCTACCAGTTTATAATAGCTCTATTATAAATCTACCTGTACAACTCTGCCAAGAACACACCACAATATTAATTAACTCTAACCAATATTTAACTCAGTAACTCTACCTAAGCACTCTCAAGAAATAAAAGAAAAGCATTGATCTTATAAAATGAGTAATTCGATTAAAAACTCAAGACTCTACTCAAGAACACTCACTGTTTTAGTTCATACATAAATCAAGAACTTGAGCAATATTGCTAAGTTGAGTTTTTGCCTCTCTCTCACTTATATATTCTGATCTTGTAAAAACTCGCCGATTGAGAAGTTTTTCCTTTTATAGTGGAATAATGATTAAGGTAGAAATCTGATTGGGCTAGGTGTCCTGAAAGGTACAAGCTCACCTGCACAAATTGCTACACTAGAGGACAAAACTGCATAGGATACTGATAGTTGTACTGAATACATGAAGAATCAGGGACTTGGTTCCTTGTTGTCAGCTGATCATTATCAAAACACGATTTAGCAATTATCTAATTACTTAATTATATTCTCTTAGTTAGTTCAAAATCTTCATCCTTCTCCCCTTATTTTTACATCATCTTTTATTGTATTTGAGTTACTTTTCTCTGTTCAAAATTATTATCCTTCCCCACCCTCTATTTTTACATCATTTTTTTACTGTATTTGAGTTACTTTTCTCTAGGATAACTTTGAATTCATTCTTTTTGTGATAGAGTTCATAAGCTATTGAGTTTTCTTCTCTTGTATTTCAAAATATAAAAAATTAAATTTGAATTTATGTTCATTATATTTTTATATTTTAATGTTTATTTAATCTGTTATTTATCAAGATTTTAGTTATTTTGTATACAAAATATTAAATTGTACTCGTTATAGTTAAAAAAAACACTTTTTGAAATTTAATTTATTAGCTAACTTTTATTTCATTGTTCATAATTTTTTCATTATTTAGATTTATCTATTATATTTTATTCTAAATTATAATTTCATGTTACAAATAAATATAAATAAAGATATTGACTATTTATTTAAATTGTGATTTTGTATTATTGAAAAATATAAATAAAGATACTGATTGAGTATTTTTCTACTTTCATTTTTATAATTAATAATTTTTCTATAGCATGAAATTAAAATTGATAAATCTTTCCATTCATAACAAAAATAATAAAATGAAATATAGAGTAGAAAAAGATTCCAATATAATCTAATCGATTGAAGATGATTATGATTTAAAATTCAAGTTAAATACTTTTCACCTCTATTAAATACAATTATCTCATATTTCAAGATAAATTTTGAATATAGTAGCTTCGAGTATAATAAAACATAACACATACCAATTACATGATTAACTTCTTTTGTGTAGAATGATTTTTTTATTTTACTTTTTCTTTTAAATTCATATTCAAGAAATAATTTCGTTACATTATTGAATTCCTTATGATTTTTGAGACAAAGTCAATAATTTTACACAACACACGTTTTGAAATTAAATAATAAAAATGATATTTAATTTGAAATCGATTTACATATAAATCTTTTAGTAGTTAATGAAGTTGTCAATTCTATCATTGTCAATTCCTTTTTATCCTTATCGTCTCGAAAGGTGTTATCATTTGTTGTGAGAGGCGATGTGAAGAGCCATGAAAAGTAAATAGAGATTAACATTAATGGATATGGGTTTGTTTCTTTTTGTTTACGTTACAAGAAGATAAAGATGAAAAAGTCATATCCTTCCTACATATTAAAAAAAGATTAACTCAAAAGTATTCTTTTTTTTATAAAATGAAGAATATAAAGAATGCATTAAATAATATAGTGGTATATAAAGAGGGGAAGAAGCTATAACCCCATTCCAAAAATTCACTTAAATTTAAATTTAATAATTAATCAAATGTATTCATATATAATATATTAATTACTACTACCATTGCTATGTACCAATACTACAACTAATTTTTTTTAGAGAAAAGAAATCATTTCCATCTTGAACTTGGCCGCTTAACTTACTTTAACACTTTAACTTAACACACGTTTATTTATCCCCTTTAATAAGTTTAAAGTGAATTATTATCACCCCTAATGCTAACGTGATTTTTTTTTTCAAAAACGTGTTTGTTTACTTAAAAACTGAGATAGTCCCACTTTTTAATATATGTATGTATATATATATATATATATATATATATATATATATATATATATATATATATATATATTCTTTTTTTTCTTTTTAAAATACCCCTTTCTTCTACAATGCCTCATCTCCCTTCACCTCTCATCCCCACCCCGCACCGCACACCTACACCCCATACCCCATACTCTTTTCTTCTCCAAATATATCAATAAACAAGAACACCCATTTTCTACAAACATTAATTCCTCAATTAAAAATCTCAAATACATTCTCCAACGACACTCTCCTCTAATTTTCTTCATTTTTCTCCATTAACACATTCTCCAATAAAGAAATTGAAGACACTGGATTGTTTCATTGATTCAGTTCGAAGAACAATAAAATTAGAAGAAATTTTCATAACTTTTATTTTTAAATTTCATTTTTTCTTTTCTATTCTTTATTTATGTCACTTGTAGGAAAGAAATTTTTTAGTATTTTATTTTTGAAAATGATAATTGTTTACATTTTCAAGGGTGAATTTGGTGGTTGAAAACGTTGAGAGAGTTGGATTGAAGGTTGAAATGGTGTTTAATGGAAATTTTTTTTTAATTTGATGTCTTTGTGATTGTTCTCTGATGGTGATGATTAAGAAAAATGAAAAAAAATAAAAGTGGGGTGGGGGGATTTTTACAGGAGTGGGGATAGAGAGGATTGAAAGAGGAGAAAGAAAGAGAAAGGGTATGGGGTGGGGTGGGGGGGGGGGGATGGTGGTTTGAAGAAGAAGGAAAATAAGGTGTGGGGGTGGAGGAAAATAAAAAAAATTGAAGGTGGGGTGGGTTTGATGGAGGAAGAGGAGAGTTGGGTAGAGGGGGGAAGGGGATGGGGAATGAATGGTTTAAAGAAAAAAAATGGGGGTAGGAGATTTTTTTTAAATTTAATTTAATATATATATATATATATATATATATATATATATATATATATATAATAATATTTAAAAATTATTTTGTTTGTGTGGCTTCGACGTGGTAGTGATGTGGCGCTGATGTGTCGGCGCATGTGGTGCACTTTCCATTGTGATCACAAAGACATTGACCGAGACAACACCTTTGAAATTAAACCTACATTGAAGATGGGTCATACCTTTAATGTTAGTGAGGAAATCAATTGTTGCTACTCGTACTTTATATCGCGATAAATGATGCAAACACATTGAGAAACATTATTGGATTCCGATTTTACAAAAAGAAACATTTGGATTAATTTGAAGACTAAATCATTAATATCTATTAAAATACATGCATAGAGCTAGCCAACTTGGCACTAATTAACCTCATATGTTGGAGCTGTTTGATGTTTTTTTGATCCATTCGCATCCCCTCGCCTGTAGTAATTATTTTAGATGACTATCTTTGAATATTTCTAGTAAAAAATATATAATGTTTGATAATCAACACACCAATAACTGCTTCAGCAAAATAGAGTCAATAAAAGTTAGCATTAAAAACATCAACTAACTAAAATTCTCAATGAAATGTCATTTTATTTTTCAATTACATAAGCAAAGATATTTATTTTTATTAAATCAAACGAACAATATCAGAATAAAAAAAAATTACTTGAATTCATGTATGGTTATATTAGGAAGAATAACCTATAATATGATCATCACTTACCTACATACAACAAATAAAAATATTAAAACGCAAAAAGTTGTTTTTTCAAAAAAATGAAGAACATAAAAATATGCAGTAAATAAAACTAATGAAAGAAAGCTTAACATTACATGTTATTGTGAGAGTATACATAAGAGAAGTTAAGGAGGTAGAACTTCTTTCCAACTCAAATACCTCTTTTAAATTCAAATTCAAATTCAAAATCATATCATTTTGCTATAAAAAGATTAGATTGTTACTTTCTTATCCTATTTATCTTATTATTCATATTTGAATTGAGAAAAATATTTAATAAAATTTTTTTTTGTTGATAGGCTTAACAAGTTTTTTAAAAAAATCTACAAATTAATTAATATAAATATATATACATAGGTTGTAAATATAAATTCAATTAACTTTATGTTTAAATTGGTTAAGTTAGAAATAGATCAATTCAAATTTTAAAATTCTACAAATTGTTATGCTAATTAATTATTAAAATCATGATGGGACATTAATGTTTTTAAAAACGTCCAATTACTAATATTTATTATTATTATTATTATTATTATTATTATTTATCTTTTATTTAATATTTAAATCAGGTGTATTTATATATATATATTATAACTGAATGAGATAAGTATATGAAACTGCAAGAGTTCATTTGGATATCTTTAATTATAGGTTCCTAGTTTTAAGAGTTCCTAGTATTACTACTACCTTTTTTTTATTATTATTACGGAAAAGGTACGAATATATTCCTGAACTTTGATAAATAGTATAAATATACCCCTCATTATACTTTAGGTACATATATACCCTCACTGTTAATAAAAAAGTACAAATATATCCTTATCACTAATGGGGGACACGTGTCGATTTCCTATTCACTAGCCTTTTTTTTAAAATTAAATTCAGTTAAAATTAATCCCAAATTCAACCCAAATTAAAATCAAAGCCGACCCAAATTAAAATCACACCCGACACAATTTATTAATTATCCAAACACGTCTATACTACGCGTATAATCAGTCTCTTCTCTTATCCCCCAAAGTCGATATACTCTTGTGATCCACCCAAAAGAAAAATCAAAAGGGAAAAGACTTTCCATCTTTGTATATACAGCTTGTATATTAATTACCAAGACAAACCTGTGGTGCCTACACATTAACAAGCCTTTGTTGATATAATCTCAAGCTCAGCCCACCATAGAGGAGAGGGTTTTGGCATTGCCCTATCTGGTCCTATACCTGTTATCTCTCTCAATCTGGCAGAAACCTCTCTCATTGTCGGTTGTCGTCTTGGCTCGGGATGTACACACATTTTAATCATATCAACTATTCTCTCTACCTGCTCCTCTTGAAAAGAACTTAAAGTTGGGTCAACCATTTCCCTCAGGGATTCTCCTCCTCTTAGATAGTCTGATGCCCAGTCATCCAGAGAGCTACTGTTTGCTTATTCTTGTAATGAACTTCACCTTTAATAGCTGCAAAACAGTGAGTTGAAATAGAAAACTAAGAACCTTATATCAATCGCGTTTATTTATCTCGATTAAAGACTCATACCAATTTTTACTTCTCCGGTCAAGAATAGCAAACTAGATTTGTAAGAACTAGTCGTAAAACTAGAAATTGGGACTGATAAGTATAGATGCGTTTGGATAATTAATAAACCGGGTCGGGTGTGGTTTTAATTTGGGTCGGGTTTCGTTTAATTTGAGTTGAATTTGGAATTTATTTTAACTGAATTTAATAAAAAAGGCTAGCGAATAGGAAATTGACACGTGTCCCTCCATTAGTAATAAAGGTATATTTGTACCTTTTCATTAACAACGAGGGTATATATTACCTAAAGTATAATGAGGGATATATCTGTATCATTTATCAAAGTTCAGAGATATATTCGTACATTTTCCGTTATTATTAATATTATTACTTGCTGCTAGTGCTATAACTATTCATTTATTGATTTATGATCCTACTTTTTATTTTCTATAATATTGTACTACTACTGGTGCTACTAAATTTGTTAAAAGCAGTAAAAGTTCGCTACTATCACTACTAATATTTTTTTAATTATATTATTATTTATTTAATATTAGAGGTAGTTATAATCAGTAAAAATTCAAAATTGTTATTTGGTTAAAATATCTTTTTAGTTGCTGAAAGTTAAGATTATTTGGGTTAATAGCTTCTTGGAACTTGCTGAAAGTTACTAACCCGTTCCTTTTTTTTTAAAGTTACTATATTTACGCCTCATTTTTTTTTTTAAAAAAAGTTACTATATTTTTCAAAGTTAGGATTAATTTTAAAATTGCTGAAAGTTACTATATATTTTTTAAAAATGTATAACTTACTCACGCCTCTTTTTTAGGTTAGCAAGTTTTTTTTGGTTGAAAAGTATCATCAACTAACATTTAAAATTTATTTAGGATCTTTAATTTTAGTTCCTAGATTTAAGTTAATGAAAATCTCTTTTTTTTTCTTCTAGAATTATTCTTAATTTCAAATTCAAATCATTAATATTCTTTAATTCAAAATTTTTATTACAACACTATTAAGTATTGTCCTAAAAACTGCCACGTGGCTATTTTAATATCTTGCCACTTGACTCTTGTCTTGTTTTAGTTTTAATTATATATATATATATATATATATATATATATATATATAAGGGCATGCAAATTATGATGAAGCTTTGTAATACTCCGTATGTTTCTAAGCTAGGAGACGAACCTTTTTTCCTACGTATGAAACCTCCTATCCTATGAGTAGCATTTTAGTGCATGACTTACAATGAATATCCTAGCGATAAGATAGCTTATGATACATTAAGCATGTTCATATGAGTCACTTAAGGTAATACAAGCTAAGAGTTTTTGAATCCATCAAATTTTAGTGTTCGATTTTACAAGGATCATCTTTGAATGAGTATAACTCGATGTTAATATGGTATTTTGGCTGATTTAGACCCACCAAATTGTATAGAATCGAATTAGCTTTTCAACGATACCAATTTCGCCTTAATCCAATACCCGAGCGAAAAGTTATGCCCTTTTTCGTGAGAGACAGTAAGGATAGGTGATTGGTTTGGCGCCGCCCAACCCAAACATAGGCGATTGGTTAGGCGCCGCCCAACCTAGCTTAGGCAATCACTTGGGCGCCGCCTAAGTCAATTTCAAGTGCCAAAAATACTCCGTTTTGAGTTATTTTAAGGGTAATTAAGTCTTTTAACACTCCTTACATGTCTCTAAACTTAACCCAACGAAATATATAGCTTCTAAACACATTACAACCCTATTAACATCTCAAAGCTCATCATCCAAGAGCACTAAAAGATAAAAACAACTAGGGTTGCATAATTAATCTTGAAGATCCAATTTCAAGGAAATTCCTCCGTCAATCATCAAGAACCTCCCTTCCAAGGTATGCATAGTGTTCATCCACAGATTCCTTTCGTCCATGGAGTTCAAGAATCAATCTTTAAAATACAAAAGCTTGATTGATTGTGGTGATATGATCATACCCATGTTGATGCTTGTTTGTTTTGCTATATAATAGTACCATGACTGTATATCTCATGAAAGTTATGTTGTTAGTTGAAAAACATGATCTTTAGATGGATTGATAGAATGCAAGTATGAAATCCACCTATGCCATAAAGAATGCATGCAAGGTGTTCAATAAAATGCCTAGTATATTAGAACTTCATATTTACATGATTTCATGATATCTAACTAACAAGTTCATGTTAGTCATACACTCCAATATGAATTTCCATGCAAATTATGTATTGTTATTGTTGTGGTATAAAATATGTATTATAATGGAGATATAAATTATGTACACAAAATATATCCATGATTTCCCTACCATATTTGAGATGTTGAATAAATACATGAAGTATAATATCCCCAAATCACTATAATATGAACTAAACGTTACATGTTGCCGTTCCCTTATGCTTGAATGGTTTCCATGCGATTGCTATGAATAATATATGTTGTCGGAATGCCCATGATATTAGAATATGAGATTTATGACTTGATTATAAGCATTCCTATTCAAGATAGATATTATGATGACCATGTACTTCATGAAATCCCCCACTCATATATTATGGATTTTTATTGATGGTCGTGTACTCAAGAAATTCAAGTTGTGTCAGTTTCCTTCCATCGAGTCCTGGTGGTACTTGTACCTGAAAAATATAGCTGTGTGCCTAGAGCCATGTCATGTTTTTACGATACTCTCAGTCAAGCCATGATCTATAGAATTCAGTCAGTCATGTGACTCAGGAAAACTTAGTAATCTCAGTGCTCAGTAACCTCAGCAACCTCAGTATTTACAGTCAATCTCAGTAACTTCAGTACTCTCAACCAGTCCTCAGAACTTAGTATATTCCGTCAGTCATTGGAATCTAGTAAACTTAGTTTAGCTCTGGTAAACAATACCACTAGTATCAGTTCAGCTAATCAGTTCAGTTCAGTTATTCAGTTCAGTTTAGTTATTCAGTTCAGTGTCCTTCAGATAAGAGTAGAAGTTAGCACCGAGTGAACCCAAGGATAGGAACTCACCCGCCAGTTCAAGGTGTGATTCTTAGTAGTCATCCTTGTGTTCCAGAACTACGTAGCCAGTGTAGGTTGAGATATCTTAACCCATCAGATAAGGGTTGATGAGGTGGCTTAACCCGTCAGTTTAGGATTCCCACCGTTCTCATTGAGTACCTGCCAGTATAGGGTTCTCATAGCTGTTCTTACCAGTGGCGCGGTATTGATACCCCTCCAGTTGAGGTAGAGATTGGACCCCAGCTTAGCTATTATAGCGTATTTGGGGTATGTTGGTTAGATAACTACTTCCCACAGTTTTAGTTACGGATTTCAGGACTGTCAGCTATAGCTACCCAGTCTTAGTAAAGAACTCAGATAGCTCTTCAGTTTTCAGTATATCAGGGCTATCAGATACAGTCAACTCAAAAATAGAATGGAACTCAGATAGTTTCCTTTAGATTTATGGACTGTGAGACATAGTCACTTATGCTATCAATCACAACAGTTATCAGAACTCATGCTATCAGTACTCAGCTTCAGGATTGTCAGATACAGTCAATCAGACTAGTTCTTCATAATTCGAACTGTCAGAAACAATTATTCATTTATCAGTAATGAAATATCAGTCTCTTAGTATATCAGTAATACAGTATCAGATCCATCAATCATTAGTGATTTATACATCAATATCAGTAAACTCAGTCTTTTAAAATCTCATTATCAGTACACTCATGTTTTCAGTATTCAGACTCAGTAGTCCGTATCTCCACGAGTTCAGTTACAGTTACGTATGCATGTATGTACTCTCACGTTCATATCAGTCAGTATTGTCCATGCATATAACCCTTTGCATTTAGCCTACCTCACTAGTATACTCAGTATATTCAGACGTACTGACACATTTGTGCTATAGTGCTTTCTCTTATGTTACACCATAGGTTCAAAGGCATGAGCTCCAAATCAGTAGTAGATTCCAGGATCAGCTGTCAGAGTTAGACGTGAGTCCTCATCCTTCGAGGACATGATGATTTTATTTCTATTTCAATTTTTACTTTATTTCAATAATTGGAGTTAGTTGGGGACATTTCCCATCAACTCCTTATTCTGTTCAGTTAGAGGCTTTCGGACTAGATGTCAGATTAGATGTTCATACTTCAGTATTTATGTTCCTTTTTGGTATTGATATACCATATTTTTCAAATATGTATTAGTATTGAACCTTATGGACTTACAGTTCATGTTTCCGCATATTTTATGAGATATTATGTAGTTTACAAGTACAGATATTAGTCATAGGTTAGCTTGGGTTCCTTCGGGGTCATGAGCACCGTGTAGCATTTCGTTTTAGAAAATCGGGGCATTACAAACTTGGTATCAAAGCCTAAGGTTGAACAGTGTCCTAGGAAGTCTGAAATCTGCATCAAGTATAGTCTAGTACATGGGCGTGTTGTGCACCACACTTATGTGCAAGAGGCTATGAGATATTTTAGGAATAATTTCCCTTCTTTCATATCTCAAGATCGTGGTATAGCAAGTTTCTTTAAGGAAACCATGTAGATTCATATCATGCACCCCTCATGTTCACTTTACCTTACTTTCAAGGTAATAGAAACGGTGAAGTTTAAAGTCCTAAAGACAGGGCTTTCTCAGATAGTCCCTATGGTCAGTTATGAGATTAGCAACAGACTCAAACAATATTCCATCAGTTCATTATTGTTCCAAGGTCGTACAAATTTTATTCATGATCATGAGAACTCATTCTTGAACCCAGAAGTTTAGCAGTAGTAGAGTTGGAATAGTATTATTCTATTTGATCAGATTATGTATTCATGGGGATTAGATCAGTAGGCTTGAACAGTACGAGCTAAACACTTAAGTTTATTGACTCAAAATTAAGCATGAAGGTGATATTAGCAGTATATAAGGAAACATAATCAGATGATGTGTTTAGTAAGACAGACAGGTGTTGAACATAATGTAGGTATGTGATGGTATATCAAGTACCTAAGACAGGCCCTCAGATTCAGTAGTAGAGCCAGTATGCATAGAAAGCAGTAAGGGAAGACATTTCCAGACCTATTCTCATCTCAGTGCAAAGTTTTTCACTTTAGCTATCACAAAACCAACTCAGGTATTGTATACCAACTCTATGGTCACAAACTATAATCATGCATGAATTCAATTTCCAGCATAAGGAGTCCCTTTTTACTTCACAGTACGAGTCATGTTCCATGAGAACAATTTACTTTCACATACTTTCCATGGGATTATGTGTGCCTTCAGTTCCTAGTATAAGGGGTTCAGTTCTAGCTCCCTCAGTATTTGAATCATGTCCCACGAGTACAAAAAACTCTAGACTCAGGTCATGCAGCTCATGACTCATGTACGCATATCATGCTTTCCAGTATACTTAGCTTCCATGACTCATACTATGTCCCTACAGATCAGATATATTTAGACTATGTCATGTATATCCTCAGTTCAGGCCTTATTGGTAAATCCAAACTATTGATATTTTATTCCTCAAGTTTCAGTCATGTGTCAAGCTTAGTTTGTATCTATTCATGTTTCAGGTCCTCCTGATTTACTCTTCCAGTTAGCTCTCCTTATGGAACAGTGTAGTGATGAGCAGTTGTTTAGATAAGAGAAGATTGTTGCATGTTTACTTTGCATGAGGGTGTAGTTGTGAAGATAGGCTTGAATGCCATGATAAATGTGCAAGTAATCGTCTAGCAAGGGGCCATATTTAGAAGTTGGGAAAGTACAAAGTATCAGTGTACATTTAGCTCTTTGACTTATGTCAGTCCCCAACATGTAGCTATAAAAAACTCAGTTGCCAACTCAATTATAGTTTCAGTATCCAGCACTCAGTGATCAGTGTTCAGTCCTTGAATTCAGTACTTCTGTACTAGCTATAGGCTTAGTTATAATGTCATTTCAGTTCAGTAACCAGATTTGAAACTCAATTCAGTTTCAGACATGCTTAACCATAGCATTCAGGTTGTCAGTACTCAGTTATCATTGTTTTAGTACCCTAATTTATAGAATACCTCAGAGCCATGTCATACGCTTGGTCTCACATTCAAAAATATTACAGACTTCATGAATCCATGCTCAGATACCTCATTCTACTTAGTTAGTCCTTATCTTCTATGCATAAAACTCAACTTTGCAGATCCATTATTTAGCTATTAGTTATTCAGTTAGTCAGATAAGTTAGTGTATTTATGCACTCGTGTTCAGCTCAGTTCATGTATCATGTCTCAGTTTCAGATCCTAGCTATTCAGTCATGACTCAGTTCTTAGGTGTCTTGTGTATCGCCTTAATTTCCCTCAGTAGCTCATCCAAGTCAGTATCCTTGAGGGACATAGTGTCCCAAGGGGGAGATACATCATACCCCCAAAATTTCATGACATAAATATGTTGCTCTATTTTCTTTTGATGAATCCAGTTTGGAGAAGGGGTACTTATAAGTTAACCCTTAAACTCCAACTTCAGTCGTATGCCATATTTTCAAGATTCAGTTCAGATCATGATATTCAGTATATCTACCACATCCCAGACTTAGTTATGTTATCATGTTTCCGATCATGCATATGCAGTAATTAATCTGAATCTTATCGGTATTATTAGTTCAAGGTAATAGTTTTCCTTAAACTTACTCGTTCTCATGTTCATATTTTAGTGCCAAACTTGGTATTCAGTTCCATGCTCAGTTTTCAATTCAAACTTGATACCTTTACCATTGCATGTTCATGAGTAAGTTTAGTCATGACTTCACGCATCAGATATGTGTGATCAGCTCATTAGTACTTTCAGTCATGCATTCATGTATTATGTCAGTCATATAATCATGGATCAGATATGCATGAATTTAGTATTTTAGTTGTGCATCAGATATGCATTCTCATTTTGGAGAAAACTTACTTTATTCGAATCCTCAGTCTTATATTCATGAATCAACTTCCCATGCATCAGATATGCATGTTCAGTATGTTGTGCTCAACTTTCAGTCATGCCAGTCATGAATCCATGTTTCAGTAGTGTATGTCTTGTACGTACTTCATCTTATCATCTCTCCTGCTGCAGTTAATTTCCATTCCAGGATGAATGTTTCCAAGGGGGAGATATTGTAATATCCCGTATGTTTCTAAGATAGGAGATGAACCTTTTTTCCTATGTATGAAACCTCCTATCCTGTGAGTAGCATTTTAGTGCATGACTTACAATGAGTATCCTAGCAATAAGATAGCTTATGATACATTAAGCATGTTCATATAAGTCACTTAAGGTAATACAAGCTAAGAGTTTTTGAATACATCAAGTTTTAGTGTTTGATTTTGCAAGGGTCATGTTTGAACGAGTCTAACTCAATGTTAATATGGTATTTTGGCTTATTTAGACCCACCAAATTGTAGATAATCAAATTATCTTTCCAACGATACCAATTTTACCTTAATCTAATACCCGAGCAAAAAGTTATGCCCTTTTTCATGAGAGATAGTAAGGATAGGCGATTGGTTAGGCGCCGCCCAACCCAAACATAGGCGATTGGTTAGGCGCCGCCCAACCTAGTTTAGGCAATCACTTGGGCGCCACCTAAGTCAGTTCCAGGTGCCAAAAACACTCTGTTTTGAGTTATTTTAAGGGTAATTAAGTCTTTTAACACTCCTTACACGTCCCTAAACTTAACCTTACGAAATATATAGCTTCTAAACACATTACAACCCTATTAACATCTCAAAGCTCATCATCCAAGAGCACTAAAAAAGAAAAACAACTAGGGTTGCATAATTAAGCTTGAAGATCCAATTTCAAGGAACTTCCTCCATCAATCATCAAGAACCTACCTTCCAAGGTATGCGTAGTATTCATCCACGAATTCCTTTCATCCGTGGAGTTCAAGAATCAATCTTGAAAATACAAAAGCTTGATTGATTGTGGTGATATGATCATACCCATGTTGATGCTTGTTTGTTTTGCTATATAATAGTATCGTGACTGCATATCTCATGAAAGTTATGTTGTTGAAAAACATGATCTTTAGATGGATTGATAGAATGCAAGTATGAAATCCACCTATGCCATAAAGAATGCATGCAAGGTGTTCGATAAAATGTTTAGTATGTTAGAACTTCATATTTACATGATTTCATGGTATCTGAATAACAAGTTCATGTTAGTAATACACTCTAATATAAATTTCCATGCAAATTATGTGTTGTTATTGTCGTGGTATAAAGTATGTATGATAATGGAGATATAAATTATGTACACAAAATATATCCATGGTTTCCTTACCATGTTTGAGATGTTGAATAAATACATGAAGTATAATATCCCCAAATCATTACAATATGAACTAAACGTTACATGTTTCCGTTCCCTTACGCTTGAATGGTTTCCATGCGATTGCTATGAATAATATATGTTGTCGAAATGCCCATGATATTAGAATATGAGATTTATGACTTGATTATAAGCATTCCTATTCATGATAGATATTATGATGACCATGTACTTCATGAAATACCCCACTCATGTATTATGGATTTTTATTGATGGTCGTGTACTCAAGAAATTTAAGTTGTGTCAGTTTCCTTCCATCGAGTCCTGGGTGTACTTGTACCCGAAAAATATAGCTATGTGCCTAGAGCCATGTCATGTTTTCATGATACTCTCAGTCTAGCCATGATCTATAGAATTCAGTCAGTCATGTGACTCAGGAAAAATCAGGAATCTCAGTAATCTCAGTGCTCAGTAACCTCAGCAACCTCAGTATTCACAGTCAATCTCAGTAACTTCAGTACTCTCAACCAGTCCTCAGAACTCAGTACATTCCGTCAGTCATTGGAATCCAGTAACCTTAGTTTAGCTCTGCTAAACAATACCATTAGTATCAGTCCAGTTAACCAGTATCAGTTCAGCTAATCAGTTTAGTTCAGTTATTTAGTTCAGCTTAGTTATTCAGTTCAGTGTCCTTCAGATGGAAGTAGAAGTTAGCACCGAGTGAACCAAAGGATGGGAACTCACCCGCCAGTTCAGGGTGTGATTCTTAGTAGTCATCCTTGTGTTTTGAAACTACGTAGCCAGCGTAGGTTGAGACATCTTAACCCTTCAGATTAGGGTTGATGAGGTGGCTTAACCCGTCAATTTAGGGTTCCCACTATTCTCATTGAGCACCTGCCAGTATAGGGTTCTCACAGCTGTCCTTACCAGTGGCACAGTATTGACACCCCTCCAGTCGGGGCAGAGATCGGACCCCAGCTTAGCTATTATAGCATATTTCGGGCATGTCGGTTAGATAACTACTTCCCGCAGTTTCAGTTACAGATTTCGGGGCTGTCAGCTATAGATACCCAGTCTCAGTAAAGAACTCAGATAGCTCTTCAGATTTCAGTATATCAGGGCTGTCAGATACAGTCAACTTAGAAATAGAATGGAGCTCAGATAGTTTTCTTCAGATTTATGGACTATGAGATATAGTCACTTATGCTATCAATCAGAACAGGTATCAGAACTCATGCTATCAGTACTCAGCTTCAAGACTGTCAGATACAGTCAATCAGACTAGTTCTTCATAATTCGAACTGTCAGAAACAATCATTCATTTATCAGTAATGAACTATCAGTATCTTAGTATATCAGTAATATAGTATCAGATCCATCACTCATTAGTGATTTACATATCAATATCAGTAAAATCAGTTTTTTAGAATCTCATTATCAGTACACTCATGTTGTGAGTATTCAGACTCAGTAGCTCATATCTCCACGAGTTCAGTTACAGTTACGTATGCATGTATGTACTCTCACATTCATATCAGCCAGTATTGTCCATGCATATAACCCGTTGCATTTAGCCTACCTCACTCATATACTCAGTACATTCAGATATACTAACACATTTGCGCTATGGTGATTTCTCTTATGTTACACCATAGGTTCAGAGGCATGAGCTCCAAATCAGCAGTAGATTCCAGGATCAGCAGTCAGAGTTAGATGTGAGTCTTCATCCTTCAAGGACATGATGATTTTATTTCTATTTTAGTTTTCACTTTATTTCAGTAGTTGGAGCTAGTTGGGGACATGTCCCATCAACTCCTTATTCAGTTCAGTTAGAGGATTTTGGACAAGATGTCAGATTAGATATTCAGACTTCAGTATTTATGTTCCTTTTTGGTATTGATATACCATATTTTTCAAATATGTATTAGTATTTAATCTTATGGCCTTACAGTTCATGTTTCCGCATATTTTATAAGATATTATGCAGTTTACAGGTACAGATATCAGTCATGGGTTAGCTTAGGGTCCTTCGGGGTCATGAGCACCATGTAGTATTTTGGTTCAGAAAATTAGGGCGTTACACACATGCTATAATATTACTTTTGTGTGCAGTTAGTGAAGAATAATATGATAAGATATTAACGTGTGAGATAGCAAAGAAAATATGGGACAAACTGGAGGTAACCTATGAAGAAACCACTAAAGTTAAGTAAAAAATTACTGCTCTTGTGAATGAATTTGAATTATTTAAAATGGAGGACAATAAGGATATTGAAACAATGTTTGCCAGATTCATCAAAATTGTGTGTGAACTGAAGTCACTAGGGATGATCTATCCTCACATCCTGCAAGTCCAGAAGTTGATTCGAAGTCTCCCAAAAACCTGGGAAACCAAGGTTTCCATTTTGGAAGACGGAGACCTTCACAACATGACATATGATGAACTGTGAGGTAACCTTATTGCATATGAGAAAACTTATATCAACAGGTTTCACAAGGATGGAAGAAAGAAAATAGTAGCCTTTAATGCTACTCCAATCGGAGAAAAGGACATTCTGGAAAATGCTATAGTGAAGGAATAGCCCTCATCAACTGTGGGGTAAGGCAGATCAACAAAAATAATAAAAATCCCAGGGAGGCAAAAACAATGACTTCACCAAAAATGATGATCTCTATTACTACTGTGGAAGACCTAGACACTTCAAACAAAACTGTTTAGAATTGATATAACGATCCTCTAGAAAGAATCAAAATTTTGGGGTCTGGAGCAATAACGATGAAACTAAAGAAGAAGTAGAGGCTGCAAACATGTGCTTTATGGAAACAAGTGGACCTAGTGAGGTAAGGCCACATAAATGTCATAATTGTAATAATATTGAGTGCAATCTGGATATGCTAACCGCTGAACTTCAAAAAATCATAGATGAATATAATAAGCTTGGTCAAGAAAAGAAAAGTTCTAAAGTTTGTTTTAAACAAAAAATCCTAGAAGAATGACGAAACTGGAAAATAGAAATTGAGGCATGTCAAGTTGAAAATGACTATCTTCATGAAGAGCTTGGTGATGCAAAAAATAAATTAAACAATCTTAAAAAGTCCCCAAGACACAGTTTCGTAGTAACAAACTCCTTAAAAAGGAATTCGAGTTTCTTCTTAAGGTCGCTTAAATCAGCTAAGACCTCTTTTTATTTTCGAGGACCTGTCTGCTTTACATATGGACAGAGAGGGAAAAAAATCCTACAACTGCAGGCATAAGCCTTAAAGTGTGTGGGTTTGGAAGCCCAAGGAAATCATATATAACCCGGAAGGACCCAAGATCACTTAGGTACCTAAACAAAATTAATCTTCTTATTTTACAGGAACAGATCCGTAAGAGCTACAAAAAAGGAATGTGGGTCATTGACAGAGGATGTTCCAGACATATAACTGGAAAGAAGGGAAACTTTTCTTCCCTAAAGAAAATGGATGGGGGGTTAGTTAGATTTGTTGATAATGCTAGAGGCAACGTTATTGGAGTCGACTCGGTAAGACTCAACTCATCATGAGAATTCACCGAAATATACCTAGTAGATGGTCTCAAACACAACCTACTCAGTGTCAGTCAACTATGTGACGCCGGGTTTGGAGTGCTCTTTAAAGCTGAAAGCTGCTCAATTAAATACAATAAAATAAATATCTCCCTTATCAGTGAATGCGTTGATAGTATTTGTGTTTTAAATAGTCCTAACTTTGGCACCTTGACCTTTATAATTGTGCAAGACAATGAAACTTGGTTGTGGCACAGAAAGTTTGGGTATGCAATCATCCACATTATTGAGAAACTATCTAGGCTTGATTTGGTGAAAGGTCTGCCAAAATTCAAGTTTGAAAAGGATCAAATCTGTGATGCCTACCAAATGGGTAAACAGACTAAAACATATTTCAAGGCCAAGGATATTGTCTCTACTACCAGGACTCTCCAAATAATACATATGGATCTTTTTGGTCCCATCAAAACCGCAAACATTAGTGGAAAAAGATATATTTTTATCATAGTTTATGATTACTCACGATTCACCTAGGTTATGTTTCTTGCACATAAACATGAAGCTTTCACAAATTTTGAAATTTTTTGTTGAAAAATACCAAGAGAAGTCAGGCACCTCATCACCTACATTCACAGTGATTATGGAGGAGAATTTAAAAATAAGGCATTTGAAGAATATTGTGCTTAAAATGGATATTCTCAGAACATCTTTTCACGACGATCTCCCCAACAAAATGGTGTAGTGGAATGAAAGAACCGGTCCCATTCCCTACATGAAATCGCTAGAACAATGCTATTAGAACATAATCTCCCAGATCACTTTTGGGTAGAAGTAGTTAGCACAACATGTTATATCATCAATAGGTTTCAGATCAGAACTATTTTGAAGAAACGCCTTATGAACTCTAGAGAGGAAAGAAGCCCAACATCGGCTACTTCCATCCCTTCGACTGCAAATATTTTATTCACAACAATGGTAAGAATACACTAGAAAAGTTTGAGCTATAAAGTGACGAAGGTATTTTCCTTGGGTACTCTCCTACTAATCGTACTTACAGTGCTTTTAATAAAAAAACTTTGGTTGTTGAGGAATTTATGCACACTATCTTGGATGAATCTAACCACCGCACTACGAGTATAAGTGTTGATGAAGAACAGACAAGTAATGTACAAGCTGGCAAAGATTTCAGCACAACTCCAGAGCCCCCTCAAGACAAGTCGACTACACCCTCAATAGAGTCAACTCCTACAACAGAAACACAAAGGCCAAATATTCCAAAAGAGTTGAAACAGGATGGCAGTCATCCAAATAAACTCATCATCAGAAATCCAGAAGACAAAGTGCAAACCAGAGCATTATTAAGGAGACAAGCATCCACTGTCCTCGTGTCTCAAATCGAACCCAAGAAAATTGATGAAGCTCTCAATGATGAATCATGGGTTGAAGCTATGAAGGAAGAACTAGAATAATTTGAATGAAATTAAGTTTGGACATTAGTTGAAAGACCAATAAACTACTTAGTAATTGAACCAGACGAGTCTACAAAAATAAAATAAATGAAGAAGGTAAAGTTATCAAAAATAAATCCAGGCTTGTAGCTAAAGGTTACTCTCAGCAGGAAGGTATTAATTACGATGAAACCTTTGCCCTTGTGGCTAGGTCAGAGTCAATACAAATTTTACTAATTTTTGCCACATTCAAATGTTTTAAATTATATCAAATGGATGGAAAAAGTACTTTCTTAAATGGCTTTATTCATGAGGAAGTTTTCATAAAACAAACCTCTGGATTTGAAATCCTTCATTTCCAAATCATGTTTTCAAGTTATCAAAAGCACTCTATGGCCTCAAACAAGCCCCAAAATCTTGGTATGAGAGACTAAGTACTTTTCTACTAAATAATACTTTCCGAATGGGGTAAAATTGACACAACTTTGTTCATTCAAAAGCTCAATTTAAATCTTCTAATTGTGTAAGTTTATGTTGCCAAAAAAAATGTACTGTGGGATGATCGGATCTCTACTCTACTTAACTGTAAGTCAGCCAGATATTATATTCAGCATGTGCAAATGTGGCAGATTCCATTTGCCTCCTAAGGAATCTCATCTCACCGCCGTCAAATAAGTTATTCAATATCTAATAGGAACACAAGACCTTGGTCTATGGTATTCCTTTTCCTTTTATTTTGATTTAATCAGATATTCAGATGCTGATTTTGCAGAAGAAAAAAGTCACAGGAAGAGTACCAGCGGAAGATGTCAAATTCTTGGTGATGGTCTTATCTCTTGGAACAACAAGAAATAGACTTCCGTTACTCTCTCAACCATAAAAGATGAATACATAGCTGTCGGAAGCTGTGACACTCAAATTCTTTGGATTATGCCTCAATTTCTTGACTTCGACTTAACTTTTGAATCTGTTCCTATTATGTGTGATAACACTAGTGCCATCAGCCTACTAAGTGCACTGTGTATCACTCTAGGGCTAAACATATTGATATCAGGCATCATTTCATTCGAGATCATGTTAAAAATGGTGACTTTTTCCTAAACTTTGTTGACTCTAAAAATCAACTAGTATATATCTTTACAAAACCTCTGCTAGAAGAAATATTTTGCTTCTACAAAAAAATCTTGGTATCATTAGCATTCATGATATTTAGAAACCTTTTATCTGTACATTTCACGGCCTGCATATTGCCTGTAAATGTTTTTCTGATTATGTAAAAAGGGAAGAAGGACAGAAATATCAGAGTAGCCTACCAGTCAGGGGGAACAGAACATGCTCAAATGTCATCTAATACTTACATAAGTTAGGGGGAGTAAGCTGACAAACAGAGAAGTAAACTGATGTTTACTCTTGTTATCATTATAAAAAAAGGGAGAGATTGTTGACCTCCCAAGTTTATATTTTAACAATGACAAACTCACAAGTGTATCTCTGCAGTTGGTAATAATGGAAAGATAAAGAAAGTTGACTTCAAAAATAAAAGGACATCAAGAATGGAAAGACATCTACCGTATCCAAGTAGTATCCAAGCAAAATCAATCATGAGAAGACAAATGGAAGGAGCATCATAGTCCCAAATATTACGAAAAATCATGGGACAATGATATGGAGGACCTCGGCATGGCAAACAGATCAATTAGGCATCTTGAAAATAGAAGAAGGATCAACCCTTCCACAATCATAGTTGTAATCTCCTGATTCATGACAAAATTAATTAATCAAGAAGAGAAGATATCACAAGTACATCGGCAAGGCATCAAAATTAAAAAAAAATATAGATCACGGATATATCTGATATGAATGTGATTTAAAACCGTATATAGATATATCTAATATGGAAATTATACACGGCTACATCTCTCATTCAAGGAATCAATTCATATCCTTGATTGAGAAGAAATCCCTTAGGTCTCCTAATGAAGAGTAGCAACCGAAGACTTTAAAAGGAGAAGACCAAAGACAGACATTTTTCCTGCAACTTCAAGAAGAAAATTCAAAGTGTCTCATTATTAGTATCACAAAGCTCTGTAACATTAGTTTACAATTGTTATGTAAAGAGTAGGATCGAGTCATCTTTGTAACATCAACTGAAGTTGTGTCATAAGATCTAAAGAGCAAAATAAGTCTTCAAAATTTATTTCCTATCATTCTACTCAAATCAAACCTTCAACAATCTAAAGAAAACTTGAAATCCAAGGGGACCAGATGTAGTCACTGGATTGGTGTGCCAAATCAGTATAAATCTTTGTGTTGTTTACTTTATGATTTATTATTTACGTGTTTAACTATTTAAGTTTAATTTGTTTGCGAAGTGTTTTGATCTGCTAGTAAGTTGATTGTGAGGAGTCAGTAGTCGACTCACAAAAGGAAATTTCAATTCACCCCCCTGAATTTCAAGTTTATTTTTGGGTCTCAAGTTTTTGGGACCCCTAAATTTTTTTAAGTGTCCAAACTCCATGATTCTTTTTCTACATTTTCTTTCTTCGAATTTTCAAATATTTAGTGAGCAATTTACATATTTAATTATTTGTTAACTAGTTTTAAATCATTAAATCCTTTCTTTGATCCCTCAAATTAAGTAACATAAGTAATTTTTTTACTTTTATTACTTAGTTTTATTTGTGTTTGATTTTTTTCATGCTTCTTTTCTTTAACTTTTCTCATCTTAGTTCATTAATAAACTTCTTGATTTAGGTCCTTCAGCCTTTAATCGAGTTATCCTTGTCCTTTAGCCTTCAATTGAGTTGTCCTTCTTTCAAGAATCACAAAAATCCACCCCACTACAAAGGATAGGTGATCTTGAATTGATTGAGCCAAACTAGTTCACTATAAATTTTGAGATGACACTTTAAGAGATAAGTTGAGAGTTTATAGATGTGTGATGTGAGGCTTTTTCTACTAATATTGTTGTTAAGTTTTATAGGTACTATGTCAAATACAAGTCCAAGTTGGGAAGACTCCAAACGCATCATGGAGGTCATCACCTACCTCACCAAACATGTGGCTATTTGCACACTTAGCCCCTTTTCTTTCTTTTCTTCACATCGGTTGACCTTTCATAGATTGAATGCCTTTATTTGATACCTTTCAAGCTTCTCTAAAGCCTCTTTTCTCGTAAATAAGATTTTTAGATATTGAAGCTCTATTGCTCTACTACGAGTCTATAGGGTACACTTAGTACCAAACTTATGTTCTTTATCCTTGCCACCCCTAAACGGATGAACAAACCAAAGTAGTCAATCAGACTCTTGGAAGCATTCTTAGGTGTATGATTAAGGAAACTCCAACTTCTTGGGAAGACCGTTTACCCTTGATTAAGTTTGCATATAATAAATCTTTTCACTCTTCTATTGGAATGTTCTTATTTGAAGCATGTTATGGCTTTAAGCCTTTGTTTTTATTAATCATGACTTTTTTATCTAACCATGGTTTTGTGAGTTTAGATGCCAAGAAAAGAGAAAGAGAGATGATGAATATCCATTCTAAGGTCAAAGATGTTATTGACAAAAATAATTAAAAAGTGACCAATCAAAAGAATCGTAGAAAAAAAGGAGTTGATATTCAATTTAGATGATTGGGTATGGGTCTACTTTCAGATAGAAAGATTTTCTCACATTTGAAAAGTGAAGCTACTTCCAATGGGAAATGGGCCTTTAAAGGTGGTTAAACAAATGAATAATAATGCCTACATGATTGACTTGCCTAGTGAATATAATGTTCATAATATTTTCAATGTTAGTGATCTTTCTTCTTGTATTGTAGGTGAATCTTTGGATTCAAGGATGAATCATTTTCAAGAAGGGGAGGGTGATACTAGCATAGATCCTTCAAGGCCATTCACTCGTAGTAGAACAAAAGAGCTTCAACATCTACAAATCATGTTTGCAAGGAAAGAGTCTTTAGAGGAGCTTGAAGGGAACAAAAAGAAGGAATTCAATGTATGGATGGTCAATTGATATGAAAAATGGGAGGAAAAAGGGATAAGTGTGTAAATGTCCACTTCTTAAATTCAAAGATTCACAAAAGAAAAGAGAGCCAAACAAAGCCCTTCTTTCATTAAGGGCATATTTGTAAAAACTATGATGTTTTAATGAATATTGATAATTTTGAGAAATTGTATTCTCTTAGTAAATTTTCTTAAGGAAATTAGTGTAGTTAGTGGGTTAATTAGTGTTGATGTTGAAATTGTTAGTAAAATTTTGGCTTGATTAATTAGAGAATTATCCATTTGTGGTTCTTGTTGTATTGATTGTTCAAGCTAGAGTTTGTGCTTGAGTATTGAAATCAATTGGGAGGTGAGTGCATCAAGTCCCTTGTTGCCTATAATTTCCATACATAGTTATGAATCCACATATTCTTTTCTTTTTTTTTCTCTTCTTGTTATTCTCTCTTTGATTCTTATCATATAGGTAGGTGATGATAGGCGAATTTACACGCCTATAGTGCTATATCTCACCCATATTTTAGCTAAGTTTTGAGGACAAAATATATAATTCATGCACTTTTAGTCCTTTTTCCTGTAAGTGAGCTAACGAACATGATTAGCAAGTTTTCAGGTATAAATGATGTAGATTTCAGCATTTTATGGATAACTTGACGCCAAAGAAAGCTTCACGAAAGAAGGAAGGGAAAGCTTGGACGCCAAGGACCAAAAGTGGCGCATGAAAAATCTGTCCCGGGCAAAAACAGCAATTTTAAAGACTTTGGGGACTAGCAGTAACTTATTAGGATTAGGATAATGATGCAGTAACCCAGTAGGAATGGGTTAAGTAATGCAGTAGCTTAGTAGGAATAGGATATGGGTGTTATAAATACCCTATTTTTCTAGAGACTTTTATTCATTCACCCGTTCATCCATCCACCCATCCATCCACCTATCCATCCACTCATATACAACTCAAAACAATTTGCTTTGAATTAATTCTTAATTACTTTCTCTTCATCTATTTGATTCTTAATTTCCACAACAAGAGAAACGCTATTCTAAAAGAAAATCACGCCATAAGCACTACCAAACAACACTACACGTGAGATCTTTATTTTGGTATAATAATAATGTCTATTGTGATTTCCATCGCACTCATGAATAGCTAAACTTCTCTATTGGGGTTATGGAAGCCTTATGAAATACTATCTATTGCTATGAGTTTGTGAATTTGTGACACGTATGCTGCTTATATCATTATTCTCTTCATCTTAATCTAATTTCTTTGTGGTTGCAAATGCATAGAATACTCCAGTATAGAATTAACTTGTTCGAAAGAAAAGTTATATGTCTGGAAAAGAGATAATGTCAAGGTAATAGGGTCCCATCCCCTATTAAAAAGTTAGTGCCATAACTGGATTAACCTCTTGGAGAATTTGTACCGTTAGATACGTTTTAAGCTCGAAAGAGTTAAAGTGAAATAGTCCTTATTTAGGTCGAAAGACGCTTGGATTTACCATCGAATACAATTCTCTATAAGCACAAACATGTCTGAATTCCGCACAACTCATAGCCAATAGAGACGTACAACTCATAAGGTGGACATAACCCCAATTTCTCAGTTCTCATTGTTTTACATCTTACTAAACATTATTTCTTTTTACTTTGCTATTTTCCGTTTTTACTTTATTACTTTATTTACATTATTTTGCACGATAAAATCCCCCCTTTTTATGAGACTTGCACCAAAAGTTTAGTAATCTTTGCTTACTTGTTGACCAAGCTATTCCCTATGGGATCGATACCTAACCCAGTTGGGTTATATATTTGACAGCGACCGCTTTACACTCCTACGAGAACTATAGATTGAGCGTTATAAAAAATTGGCGCCGTTGCCGGGGAATACTAGTGTCAACTAAGTTTGTGATAGTTACTAGACCCTTTGGTCAAAGATTCTCGTACTTTTACTTTTAGTTGTTGTTTTTGTTTTATTCAGGTTTGTTCAGTGCATCAATGGATGCACAATGTGAAATTGAAAGGATAGCTGCTCAAGTGCATCAATAGAATATTGATAACCCTGGCCGTGCAACAAATCCTGATGATGAGGACCTGGGCGATGAGGAGCTACTAAACCCACGGCATACTGCTGAGATGGCGGTACCCATGCAGAGAAGAGATCGTCAAGCTAGGTTTAGGCCTAAACGCCGAGCTATGCAAATACCGTTCGATGATGATGATGATGATCTTGATGGAGCTGGTGCCACAGGAGCCATTATTCTTCCGCCATTAGCGCCCGGAGCCAAGTTCAACATCACAAGCACCATGATTCAGTTATTGTAACTTAAGGGATTATTTGGGGGACTAGCAGGCGATGATCCGAATATGCATCTCATCAACTTTATTTCTACATGCAAGTCGTTTGACAATCCTGGCGTTGGTCAGAATGCAATTCGATTACGCCTATTTCTATTGTCTCTGTCTGGGGAGGCAACTCTATGGTTGAATGGGCTGACTCCTGATTCTATTAAAAATTGGAGGCAATTGAGAGACGCTTTCCTAGAAAGATTCTTTCCGCCATCCAAAAGAGCTCAATTGAGAGATGAAATCAGCAACTTTCGTCAGCTTCCAACTGAAGCCCTTCATGAAACATGGGAGAGGTTCAAGACGAAGCTAATGAGGTGCCCAAACCATCACATGACTAATGTTCACCTAATGGAGATACTATACAGAGCCTTGAATTCAATAACTAAACCAGTGGTAGATAATGCGGCTGGAGGATCATTTATGGACCTCACTTTTGGTCAGGCAAGCAATATGCTAGATCGGATGACAAAGCAAAGTAGAGCTTGGCACACCAGGGATTCTGAAGTAGCAAGCCCCACTTTATCTATTGGCATGACTGCAGACCAAAGGAGAAGAGAAGAAGAACGTGATCAAGATATGGCGCACATGAAGACACAAGTGGATCTTCTTACAAAGCATCTATTATCAGGGAAGACCGAAAAAGTCAAAGCTATTGCATTAAATGGAAGAGACGAATCTAATTCGGAAGAAGAAGCCAACTACTTGAACAACCAGGGGGTTTCCGAGGCAATGCCCAAGGAAACCAAGGTCGGAACTATTATGATAAATTTGGAAACAAGGACCAAGGTAGTTGGAAGAACAAGAATGACAAGAGTGGTTTGTACTTTCCCCCAGGAAGACGTGACACCACTGCATCTGGTTCCGGAATTATGGAAGACATGATGGCTAAACTATTGAAAGGAGTGGAAGCAACCAGCGCGGAAGTAACGGAGGTAATAGATGATTTGTCCTCGATGAAGCAATTGTCTGACTCACATTCCACTTCAATAAAACAAATAGAGCAGCAATTGATCCAACTTTCAGCAGCACTCAATCAAAGAAAGACTGGCACCTTACCTAGCGACACTGTGCAAAATCCAAGAAATGACGGATCATGCATGGCTATTACTACCCGAAGTGGTAAGGTGATGGAAACTTCATCCAAAGGTAAGCAAGTGGTTGACGAGGCAGCAGACATCGATGATAAGGCAAAAAGAGAAGCTGCCCACGACGTCCATGATGTCACATCGAGTATGTTACAGCCTGAAAAGGCTGAAAAACGAAAGCAAGAGGATAAGAAAGCCGTGGAGAAAACAATTCCTTATCCACCACCACCTTTTCCTCAAAGATTAAAGAAGTTTGCGGATGATACAAAGTTCAGCAAATTCATGAATATGTTAAAGCAGCTGACCATTAATGTTCCGTTGGTAGAGGCACTAGAACAAATGCCTGGGTATGCAAAATTTATGAAGGATCTTTTGACAAAGAAGCGAGCAGCAAGCTATGAGTTGAAGAATATTATTCATCACTGCAGCGTAATCGTTACCCGATCACTAGTTCAGAAAAAGGCTGACCCCGGTGCTTTCACTATTCTTTGTACTGTTGGATCTTTGAACTTTGCTAAGGCATTGTGCGATTTGGGAGAAAACATCAATTTGATGGCACTATTCATCTACAGGAAGTTGGGGTTAGGCAATCCGACACCAACCAATATGAGGCTCGTGATGCCTGATAGGTCGGTAAAACGACCTGTGGGTATCTTGAATGATGTGTTGCTGAAGGTGTCTACCTTCATTTTTTCTGCAGACTTTGTAATTTTGGATTGCGAGGTGGATTCTGAAGTTCCCATAATCTTGGGACGTCCTTTTCTTGCAACAGAAAGTGTGCTTATTGACATGAGAGCTAATGAGCTTTTATTTCGGTTGAATGACGAAGTGGTCCGCTTTGATATATGCAAAGCAATGAAGCAGCCCAGCAATATGAATGTGTTCTCTGTAGCTAATGTTCATTATGAGGATACGAAAGAAATATCTTTAGAGAAACAGCATACTGTTGAGCCATTATCTGCTGCGCTGCTGAATGTTGAGCATGAGGACGATGGAGATTATAAAGAAACTATGTGTGCTCTAAAAGAAATAGGGTCATATTCTCATGCTCCTAAGAAGTTGGACCTTGATCTTACAAATCAAACTTCATAAACAGCGAAGACTTCCGTTGTAGAGCCACCAATGCTAGAATCGAAAGAGCTCCCCAATTACCTAAGGTATACATTCTTTGGATATGGAAATACACTTCCGGAGAGTGTTGCAGATGATTTAAGTGAACAACATTTAGAGGCTCTCATCTCTGCTCTGATGAGGTACAAGAGAGCTATGGGTAGGAAGATTGATGATATAATTGGTATCTCTCCTGAGGTATGTATACACAAGAGTCATATCGAAGAAGATTGCATGCCTACAAGTAAGTATCAACGTCGTCTGAATCTATTCAGAAAATGATGCCCCATTTATCTCGATGAAGACTAAGTAATCGAGATAGCTATGTCGTGCCGCGACAATAAATCAAGCGCTTGGTGGGAGGCAACCCATGCTTTTAAATGTTCTTGTTGTTTTTGTTTTCCTAGGATTTTGTCGAGCCACGACCAAAACTAAGGTGCTTGATGGGAGGCAACCCATCGGTCTAATCGTTTTTGTTGTTTTTGAGTGAATGTAGGTACAAGAGGTGTAAACGAGGAGATTGGTTGCAAATTTTGATTTGGAAGAATTGCATGTTGAAGGTGGTAAGTTAGGAATAAAGAAGCAAAAGGCTATGGGTTAGGCATTGCTTATGAAAATATAGGCAAAGAACAAGGCAAGGCCTATGTAAATCTAGGCCACGAACAAGGCAAGGCCTATACTATGGCCTAAGCTCTCAGAATCTAGTGTGCCATAGCATAGGCGCCGCCTATGCCAATGCCTTTTGTCTCTGAATCTAGAATGCCTTGGCTTAGGTGCCGCCTATGCTCACTGTTGGTCTCCAAATCCGATTCCAAATGGGTCAAAAACTGACCCAAGGTTGTCCTATAAATAAGAACTTCATCCTTAAGACAAAGTCACATTGTTTACTCAATCTAAGCACTGCCTACCCTTCAAAAATCTCTCAAAACTTTTCTTTTTTCTCATCTAACCTTGCAAGATCATATTCTGAATCCATCACCAAGTAAGTTCTTCTTTTATATTACGTAAGTACTATTCTCATAATGATTCGTTAGATCTTGAATTGGTGTTGGTGATTTGAATGTGCTTGGTTTGTTATGATACATCTAATTAAGTGAAAGAATACATGTGGGTGTTCTTGACTTGTTTCCAACTTGTATTTAATTTCGATACACTGTCATACTTTTGTGGAATCGACATGGTCAAGATAATTGCATAATCTTGTAACTTGAAAGCTTGCATGCATTGAATGACTTGTTCATTGAGATGAAAGTCATGGGTAACTACAAACATAAGATGTTGTGATTATTTCTATGCCATAAATTGATACAATATCTATGTAGTAGTTTTGTTCAAAGTAATGCATTAGTCCAAGACATGAAAACATAAGTCAAGATTACATGCAATAGAATCGAAAAGGATAGTAAGATGGCATGAAAGTATGACTGCGCTGAACATATTGTTGGAACATATCACCTAAATGTATGTCGATGAAGTCTGAGTAATCAACAACATTCACTTAATTAGTTTGTGTCAACAAATTAAGTATGGGGTAGTGCCACTATTGTCTGTCTGTTGATTGAATCTTCTGAGATGAAGCTAACATGACTCTATTGAGATCTCAGGTAGAATGGCACAAAAAGGACGACAAGGAAAAGAAAAAACGCCCACCACACAGAAAGGTAAAAAAAGAGGAAGAAAAGAGAAAACTGAATCCTCTTCGCTACAAATACCTCAAACGCACTTTTGGATCAAGTGGGGTACAATTTGAGGAAACTCTGAGGATGACGACTCTGATGATGATTCCAATGCAGGGGGTATGACCCCAGACATAGAGGAGGAGTCCGACTAATCCAGGTTCTTCTTGTTTATTTTCCACTAAGGACAGTGTGTCCCGTCTAAGTGTGGGGTGCTGGTATTTGTATGCTATGCCATATTTTTTCCTATCATTTTACATATCGTACATTCAATATACTGACGTCATTTTGAGCGGTATTATTTAACGATATAAATTTAGGTACGCTGGTGTGTCGTTAAGTTCGTCACTCCCAACTATTTTTGAGCCCTCTCTACTTCCTAAGGGCTTAGTTTAGATTTGATTAGTATGATTCATTTTATTTTAGGTGTGCCAGGGCCTTGTTCCATTAGGCGTTGTTACCTCCTATTTAGAAGCTTCACAGTTTAGTTGTCGGTCTTATGTTATTTTCAGATATTTTACTTCCATGTCATCTTGTTTATGGAATTGAAGTTCTCTTATTAATTAAACAAGTTTTCTTTCTTTTAGAGATATCTTTCATGTTTTACTTATGCCTTCCGCACTATGCTAGTTGAATTCTCATGTTACATGCCAAGAACGGATTTGCTCAGGCGAGCAATGGCATCGAGTGCCGGCCACACTCAGAGTCTAGGCTTGGAGCATGCCACCGTTTTTCAAGATTAAATATATATTCTCTTTACAAGTTGATTAAGTGAGTACTATTTCACTTCAGCCATCACCACTACCTTATTGGGGACAAAGGCTGATGATACTTACTAGATACATGTTATATTCATGCTATACTTTTTATACAACTACCGATCCTTATACTAGTGGAGCATATGAGGGAATTTAGGAGCTGCCTGGAGATTACCATGATGAGTTATTGCTTCAAAGCATCTATTGGATTTTATCTGTCTTGTTGTCTTTATTGTTCTTTCCTTCATATAGTACTTGAGACCAATGGAATGTTATTTCATCAGATGCTCATAAAATGTTGCATCAGTTTTTAGGGATGTTCTTATTATCTCCATATTATTATGACTTTAATTAAACTCGCGTCTTTCCGTTTGTTCACTTGCTTTCAAACTCGAATTAGTCAGTACTTGAGACCAATGTAATGTTATTCCATTATACGCTCATGAATTGTAGCATCAGTTTTTAGGGATGCTTTTATTATTTCCATATTATTATGACTTTAATTAATCTCAAGTCTATTCGTTTATTCACTTGCTTTCAAACTCGTACAAGTCTTTTCATAACTACAAATGAAGACTCATGATATTGGGTTTGCCTAACGAGTGGGGATTAAGTTGTCATCGTGGCTCAAGTATAAATTGGGTCACGACAAATATAGAACTACATCGATAAGTAACTTTGTTTAGTCGCGCATATAACTTTCATGAGTAAAATGAAAAGTATGCCCAAGGGTTTCTTTCTTAGGATGATTTAATGATTTGTACATAATGTGGTAAGTGGAGAATATGGTTCATCTTCTAATAAGATCAGGAAACATTCATAAAATACAAGTGTTTCCCTCTACCACGAACGGAATAAAATATAATATGATCTCATGTTTAAATCACAATACATTGTAACCATTTATTTCCTTTTGCCAGTACTATTTTTTCTTTTCCTTTTAAGCATATAATATAGGATTCTATATGTTCTTTAAAGAGGATTCTACCTCCAACAAAAATGAGTGAGGTTCAATCATATTTTTCTAAATCGATGCATAACTGGAACTGTCAAATTGCATAAAAATCTTATCATTTTGGTAAAAATGGTGCTGTCTAGCTTTGTTTTGCTAGTGTTTGCTTAAGTTAGCTATGCGCCCTACTCATAGAGTGAGTGCTAAAGTTTATCTTCTCCTTCTGATAATAGTGTTCTCTATTATAATCGTTTACTGGCTCGATTAATTTAAATTTACGCCATGAGGACTCATAAAAAGAAGGGACCCATATCAAGAGCTTCTATATATTTGTAGGATTTGGATCCGTGAACTCTGATTAAGGTCTTAGCAGTGGCATAGACACAGGGGCGGATCCAGGATTTTTAGTAAGGGGGTTCAGTAGTACATATACGGACTAGTCGAAGGGGGTTCAACCTCTACTATTTATACGTAAGATTTTTCTTTTACCATGTAAAAATAGTATAATTTTTCGACGAAGGGGGTTCGGATGAAACTCCTTGAGTGGCTGTAGATCCGCCACTACATAGACACATGTAGCGAAGAGTGGTCTGTTAAATACATTTCGTCGAAAAACTATATATATATATATATATTGTATATAGAAAATTATATGAAGTATATAGGTCAAAAATTATTTTTATATGTATACATTAAATCTTGAATACCGTAATGAAATTTTTGACTTTGCCACTTGCCTTAGGCCTGGTTTCTCCTTTAATTTTTCAAAGTCATGCTTCATCTAATTTCGCACACAATGTACATGTACCATAAAATTATAGCTGATGTGCTTTAAATTAACATTACGGTTGTAGGAAGTCATTTCATTTCTTTTCTTGAATTCTTGTTTGTGACCCCCAACAGGCAATTAACTTTCCACCATTCCCTCATTCACTTTATGACAAAAGAAAGAAATTATGGAGATGATAAGGCCCCCAACTATGTAACGGTATAAATCTTAAACTGGTCACAAAGAAGATTGTCATAAAAATCTCATTATTTAAACTACAAGTTCTCAGTATAAACCTCGTTACAAATCAAAATCCCGTGAAACTAATACAAGTTCTTTTGACATGCTTTAATTGATGGGAGAAGAGCATGAATGGCCATTGTTAGAAAGGATGTAAAATATTTTTTTTTGTGTATCTAATGTATGTAAACATAAGAGGAACACTATTAAACTAGAGTAGTTGTTGTACCTAGTATATGACCGCTAAAGATAATGACTCGTTTATTTATTTATTTAGCCTTTTCTGATCCATCCAGTCTGGCCATCTAATAGCTGAATGATTTAATTAGATATATAGCCTAAATCCATAATTTAATTAAGTGAACTATAAGAAAATAGATAAAGAAATTAAAACTTGAAACTTTACATCCACATACATAAAAAGGCTCCTAATTAATTTTCACTCTTATAGATATTTTTAAGTTTTAACTGATTACCAAACATAGTAATATTTAACACTTTAATTTGTAGAAATTTAAGAGAACGAGTATCCCTGAATTTTAGCCCCCAACTCTACAAGAAATAATATATCCCTTAATTTATCTGATACTATCCAAAATGCCTCCGGGATTTTTATGGAATGATCATGAAGTGAGAGGTGCTTGATGATCCCTTGTTGCAATTATGCGTTGGTGGCCTTGGAGAGTCAAAAGGAAGCAAAGAAGAGCTTGGAGAAGCACTGGAGTCACCTGCGTGGATAGGTGGAGGAGATGCAACTGCAGGTGGCCATTTTGGCCCTTCTGGAGTACCCTGCATAGCCACATGCGTGGGCATGTGACTAGTCTGCATGGGCATGTGCCCAATTTGCTGAAATTGGTCTATCTTGGGCCCATAGTTATAATAATTAGCCCTTGACAATATATAGTAGTTTCTCTTTCATTTTTAGACTAATTTTTTATGCTTATGAATGATTATACTTTTGTGAGTGTGAGTGAGCTAGGATTGCTTACGTTGAACAATCATTTGAAAACGTCGGTTGCTTGGGAGTTGATTCCCTTATGATCTACATAGGATTTAGGTACTTAGTTAGATATTTAGATTGAGGATTAGGGGTTTAATAAACTCTTTATTTACTTTTCAATTCCTTCTTCATGTCTATCTATTTTCTTACTTATCTATCTTTACTTTCGATTCTTCATTATCTTAGTGTATTCTTATTTCCATAGTTTTACTCTTATCATTTGGTATTATAGCAAGACTTATATTTGTTCTTATGATTCTAGTCTTGGGATTGTTACCTTAGAAAAATAAAAAAAAAGAGTCAACAACATTTTTAATCAAAACCCCAAAAATTTTTTTGTGTTTTTGAGCCATTTTTGTTGCTTTCATAATAGATTTATTTCATCTAGTATTATCTAAGTTGGATCTTGAGCTATTATTGTGTTTGGAGGAGATTTGAAGAAGACTTCCATAGTTGAGCTTGAACTTGAAAAAAAAGAAGAGAAGTGGGTTGTTAGATCCTGTTGATTTGGTGCAAAATTGAGGATTAAAATTAGTGGAAAAGTGTTTCTCATGTTGAAGGGACCTTAGATCTGATGTTTCATAAAATTTCGGGTCAAAATGAATTAGTTGGAAATATTTGAGTTCTTGGTATTCTTGGAGAAATTCATATATTCAAGAGGAAGGTTCATCAAAAAAAGGTTGTTTGATCCAAGAAAGAAAAGAAAAAGGAAAGAAAAGTTGTTAGTACAAAAGAATATTCCAGAAAAGGGAATACTCTTGGAAAAGAGTGTAAAAGATCCCACAAAAGGACAAATTCGGAGGTACAAGTTAAGCTGGACATGAGCACCTGCGCCAGCACTTGCCCACGTAGGTCAAGTACCTGCGGTCCTAGGTCACCAAGGCAAGTGACTCCAAGTTCACTGAAAAGTGACTTGCGAAGGCCACATGAGAGGGCAGATGCCATATGTGACCATACCTTACCCAAGCGAACCTCAAATGCTTCGAAATTGATTTTTGCTCAGGTTTTAAGATCCTAATTCCTTTTCTTAATTATTAATCTTATTTCTTGATTCTCAAATACTAATTAATGACTAGTAATTGATCTACTTAGTAGATTGATTAGTCTTAGAGTCCGTTTTATTTTTTCATCTATTTTTGTGTGCTTTTCTCTTTTACTTCGCTGCTATTTCTTAATTCAAGTACGTTAGTTTTTTTTGTGTCATATTTTCATTTTTATACAATAATACATTCTGACCACGAGCCACAATTCATGATACCATGTCTCCCATCAAAGTAGAAACTATCTTCCAATGCTAGCGATACCTATTGAGAGACAAACAAAAGTGTATACACTGAGAGATTGTGAGGTTAATTTCTTAAGCTAACTTATTTGTAGTTTTTCTTTAGTGTTTATTTTGTTAGGTACAATGGATGAGGAATGTGAGATACCCAATTCCATCAATCAATCGACTTTAGCTTCCATCACAGAGAAACTTAATGCTATGGATAGTCGGTTGGGATCCATAAAAGGGGTTGTGACAAAATTGAAAGAACATTAAAAGTCCATCCTTTCTACTCTCCAAAACTATCGAGCTTCTTCTAGTAGGCATGCTCAAAACACTTCCACTACTTTTTCTCCAGAAACCTTTCGCCAAATATACCATCTTCCAATAAAAACACATAAACCCATCACGCAAGTCCCTACCTATCCAAATAACCGAAATCAAGGACTATATCAAGGTCCACTAAACCAAAATCTACCACCCTAAGCCTCGTTTAACCAAAATCAAGCTATCCAAGTTGAAGATGTAGGGAAAGATGGACCTCAAGAAGGAAATAAGGTGTTAGATGATGTGGCCATATTTGTAGAATTTATACAGAATAGGTGAGAAGTTAAAGGGAAAGGACATAGAGGACGAGGAGAAAGATTTGGTCTGGTTGCCTATGGAAGAGAAAACTTGGGAAACCGATCCTAAGATTAAGATATTAATGGGATCATGGAGAAAATACTTGTCGAGACACGGGTCTTAACTCCACAAAGATTACTCTTCCTACCTTCAAATGAACTAGTGATACATCGATTTACCTTGATTGCGGAGTACTATGTAATAGGATCTTCAAACTTAATGAGTTAACCGATCATAAGAAAGCCGCCCATGCCATTTCTAAATTTAAAGGGCATGCTTCTACTTGGTGGGAAACCCAAAGGATGCAATAAAAAATAGATGAAAGTCCCGACCTTCCATATTGATATGAATTGAAATCACTTATGAGGGTAAAATTTATGACAACAAGGTACAAACAAGAACAACTCACCAAGCTGTACAACTTGATACAAAAAGGTAGAGGTGTGGAAGACTATTATAAAGAATTCCAAAACTTGATCCTTCGACTTGAGATTGTTGAAGCCCCAAACTATTGCATGGATCAATTTAAAAAAGGGTTAGATTATGCCATTGCTTCTCAACTAGTTATACGCAGGTTTGAACGAATAAAAGACAATGTTGAAGGGGCCATTGAAGTTGAGAAGAGAAACAATGCAAATAAGTCTTTCAATCCTAAAAGCTATATATATTCTAGTTCATCTGGATGGACCAAGAACCAAGACTTCAATAAATCCTATGATAAGAAGCCCGTTGAGAAGGCTATATCAAGGTCTCCACCAAAGAATGAAGGTAATCAATACTCGAACACCAATCTAGAGTTATTGTTTTTTTTTAAATGCCAAGGTTGGGGTCACAATGTAAGCGAATGTCCCAATCAAAGAAACATTATTTTGGTGGAAGGTAATGCTTACTTTATTGGGGATAAGGTGAACCAAGAAGATGATAAGGAGGGAGAAACCTAAGAAGGTGAAAACTCCAGAGATAAAGGGGAACTTGAATAAGATAAAGGGGCAATTAGTGTACTCAATGGCTTGATGATGAAAATTTCCCATGAAAATTTTAGCCTGAAGAAGGAGAGCTAATCAATTTTAACTTTATGATAAAACGGGTAATGAGTAGTGAGACCTAGAAAGACCTAATCCATGAGGATGAGATGATCTTGGATCTAAAGAGAGAACTTTGTGTCAACCCTAAGCCCTTATTATTTGCTAACAATGGTACTAGCATTTTGCCTATCACCAATACTTATTTTTTGTAGGGTCATGAGAGAATGGTTCTAAATGAAGAATAAAAAAAAGTTCCTCATAGGTATAAAATTGAAGGCTTAGATGAGTTCTTATTTAAGGATTCCTAGGTTGATGAAGACTTGACCCAAAGGAGGATCCTAAGTAAACTATTATGGGTTGATTGATACTTTTTAGCAAGGGGTGAAACTTCTAATGTCACAATCCAAAATCCAAGGGTCATGATGGCATTTGTTGCGGTGAACCTTGACATGTAAGCCTCTCATCCAAATAGATACACAAGGGGGAAAATACAAAAATGACCCCAAGGCAAGGCTTCTAGAACAAAGTCGAACCATACAATTATAACAAATGCGTAGAGAAACATACTCAACAATACCAAATTCCAAAACCTGGTTTCATAATGTCACAACATAATTAGTACCACTCGAATTCAAATATAAAAGACATCCAAATAGGGTATAACTTTGTCTCTAAAATACTATAAAGACACAGTCTAATAATTAAACATAGAAGTAGACTCCGAATGTCTGAAATCAACCACTACCTTAAAAAACTCCAATGACACTCGAAATCAAATACTGTTTGGCGCACCTAAAAATAAATAAAAAATAAGGGGTATAGTAGGAGTGAGTATGGTCCATTTATACTCAGTAGGTATCATAGGCCAACCGAGCAAAGTAGAAAATAAAACAAACAAAATACAAACTAAGGGCACATCACCTGTAATCAGAAATATCCCACAATAGTAGCTTACACCGCTTGCACTAATAGTTCTATAATATCCATAAATAACACATGAAAATTCCAGAAAAGAATGCAAGTATACATTTATACCACATATAAGTAAGGAAAAATTAACAATATATACGGGAGCATCAAGTGCGAGTAAGGGAACATAGAACAAATGGATAAGTAGCAACTCAAGCATAATATACAATCACACACAAGCTTAATAAAGTAAATACAATAAGAATGATGATGATGATGTAATGCACGAGGTTGTCGCACAACCTTCGGTACCATAGAACAACCTCTGAGACCATCGTACAGTCTCCATATACATCTATGAAGCTAAATCTATAAGATGTAGGACCCATTGAAGGGTTTGTCAACTCGTATACAATCAACATATATCCATATATCCTCCCTGATACATCCTTTGGGGAGGGTCATATAAGATGCCACATTTTTTATTAGAAAAAGGTATTGCCAGTGTTCTCAGTATTTCCACGGTGGTACCAATATTTCATAAATGAGTATGAGGATGTAATGCTCACAACCAACCACAATAAGTATTTCCACAATCAACCAATATACTATCACGTGAGCCACCGCTCATTATTTCTAACTATCCATTAAATAAATTCAACATGATTCATATGCCAATAGAGAATGAATATATCATAACACAAAATTGGTACCATAACACACTTTTTCATCAAACAATATACAATTATCATCATGTATATAAGGCTATTAATATCACATAGGACCCCACACGGTCACACATAACACATAATATTCCAAAACCACAACATAACATCACATATAGGCCCCCACACGAGCAAAAAACATTAAGATAACTATTTTTATGATTAGTTCTCACACCCTTAACATGCTTTTGTATAAAAATTAGCTACCCAGCCTAATTTGAAAGAAGTTAATCCATAACCTACCTCAAAGGTCAAGAAATTGTCTGTAACACTTTAATTCCAAAACCTTTGAAACACTCTTGGTTTTGATCTTGAAAAATATCCTGGATTTTGAACTCTCTGGACATCATACGACCTAGATTACTAGTCATATAATGTGGGTACGACCTAGGGGTCCCAAGTCATATGTTAAGCAGTGTGTTCTTAATCATGTACTATCCTAGGTATAACTAGACTCCATACGAGTCATATGGAGATGGGACGAGAGAGTCCTCTTTTGAATCTATCTTGGATATGGTTTGACGGTACTTGTCGTATGATGAAGGAACGACTTAGGTAAAGGATTTGTATGTTGTAAAAAATATGGTGTCTAACATTATGATAAAGTTACGAGTAGAGGGTACCACTCGTATTATGTGGGTACGATTGGAGGGGTCAAACCATACCCTCATGTAGTGATTTTTACAATTTAAGTTAAGGGTATTCTGGACTTTTTCCCTCTTAACCCCTTTTTACACCATGACTTAAAACACTTTTGGGACTTTATTTACCCTATTATTCTTAATCAAAAACACTTTAAATACTCTTAAATCTCTCTATAGGCTCTCGATTCAAGAAAGGTTAGGATTTTCTTCAAAGCAATCAACTAAAGCTCTAAGGGATGGTTTCTCTTTGTAATCTTTGGTATCAAAGGTATTACTCCTCCCTCATTTTTAGTTCAACTAAATTTATGTTTTAATGAGTGGTTTATGGATTAATTGTGGGTATTTTTTGGTTTTGAACTATATGTTGGGGTCTTTGGTTGTTAATGGATGAATATTGTTTTCATATTTTTTTATGGTTTTCATGTTAAAATTGTGGAATTGAACATGTGGTTTCATGGGAATGGTCAATTAGTTCTTGGTATTGGTTTTGGAAACTAATTTCCTCAACATGTTTGATAAAATGCCTATGAGAATGGTTTTGTCACATAGTTTGACTTTTATTGAAAACTTTGCATTGCATAGTGTGGTAATGAAAGTTAAATTAATTTGATTGGTTTTAAATAGTTTAAAAGAGGCCTTGGTGGCTATGGTTTTGATTGATTAGAAATCCAATGGGTTACTTGGGAATCACCTAATCTTTGGCTAATGACATTGCTTGCAAGCTATAGTTAGTATGATGATACCACTTCATAATGCATTGGTAAATAGCTTCTGTAATTGGTTTGTTGGTTATGTGCTAATGGTTTTAATTAGTCAATAATAGTGGGTTGTAATAGCTTACCGTAAAGGTGTGAGTTTGATGGACAGACACTGGAAACTAATTTTTATCGACATGAGGGTTGGTCATGGTGACCTTAGACTTGTGGGGTACACGAAAATCCCATAAGCTTATACTTGTATTTATGTATCATAGAGGGAAAAGGGTACATACAAATACTGGTCCTTATGATATCTTTGGTTCATGCAGTTACACACTCTGGGGCCCGTTCAGGGGGTAACACTAGACCCATATAGCCTGTGGGTGGATTATGATGGTAAAGCTACATAAACCCAAGTTAAATGTTTTAAATGCTTACTAAACCCAGTTTTCTTTCCCGACATAGTTATATATATGTATGTATGGATGTGATTGTATATAGTTATTTACTTAGTTTTAAATATTGGCATTATCTTATCCTTACTTCTTAGTGCATGCTAGTATTTTCCTGCTAATGAATATTTAGGTGATGTATCTCCACATGATGCAAGAACTAGCCATACTACTACTCATGCTTAGTAACTTAGATTCGAGGCCATCTTTGTGTCAGATTGAAATGGTGAGCTTCCATACTTTAGAAAGATCCATTTCATGTTATGGATTACTCTACATACTTTTGTTATTTCTTAGACTTAGGTTTTTGGCTATAGTGGGGGGCATGTCCCAACCAGATGTTGTTTTGATTTTGGATAGAGACTTTGTAAGACAATTTTAGGTTGGCATGGACGGTATCAGTATTGATGTCAACTTTGGCATTGGTATTGGTATTGGAGTTGACACCGTTATACTATATTTTATTTTTGATTATTCCATCTTGTTATGTTATTTAATTAGAATTAATTTGATATCAAGTGTAGGGTGGTAGTGGTTAGGTATTAGGGGTAGTATCTGTTTCGATTGGGCTAGAGGCACCCGAAATGGCTAGGCCCTAGTTCGATCATCTCAGATTGGTATCAAGGTCCTAGGTTCATAGTCACGTGGGAGTCCACAAAGATGTGTAGAGTAGAGTCTCTTTTAAGGGTGTTTAGCATAGCTTACTCATAAGGGAGAGGCTATAAGGCATTTAGGACTATTTCTCTTTCCTGTGTTCTATTATCAAGCTATAAGTCTATGTCTTATATTTTTTTCTAATTCTTATTTGTTTATTTTTTAGATCATGCCTCGACGATCTGAAGTTCACAGAAACTTCTCTATCTTAATTGGGGACAATGTTGATGGGGCATGCTCTACTCATGAGATCTATACTTGATCTAGGGGTCTAATTTTGGATTATTTTGAAGTCCCAATGATTCTCTCTATCCTATCTCAAACTTCTCAGGTTGAGTTTTGTCAGTCCATTGATATGTTGTTACAATTGGTAGCTACTCAGTTTGAGCGTTATGTTTTTGTTACTCCATTTTTTGAGGCACAAAGGTTGTCCAGTTCATGATGTTGAACCCTCCAACCTTTATAGGACTTAAAGTAGAGGAGGATCCTCAAGGTTTCCTAGATGAAATGGAAAAGATTTTTTGAGTTATGCATGCCATGAATATGGAGGGCATGGATTTCATCACCTACTAGATAAAAGATATGGTGCGCCAATGGTATGAGGAATGGGAATAGGAAAGGGGTGATGGTGCTGAGTCATATCTATGGAAGTATTTTTCTAATGCTTTCTTGGACCGCTTCTTTCCTCAGAAGTTGAGGGAAGGGAAAGCAGAAGTGTTTGTTAATCTAAAATAGGGCAAGACGTCAGTCAAGAAGTATGCCTTGAAGTTTTACCAGTTGTCTCAGTATGCTCCAGAGTTGGTTTCTAATATAAGGGCCCAGATGAGAGTTTGCTTCGAGGATTGTCTTATGAGTTGATCCTTAAGAGTAAGGCTACCTTGTTAATCAAGGACATGGATATCTTCAGGTTGGTTGTATACATGCAATAGGTAGAGAAAAAGAAAAAGAAACAGGTTGAGTTAGGGGAAAGACAAGAATTTTTTTTTAGATTTTTTTAGCAGGGTGGTGGACAACATCAGAGTGGCAGGGGTGGTGGTAAGTGGCCCCCCAAAAGTGGGGTAATTCTGGGTCTTACTCTACGTCTAGTGCTCCCTACCCAATGTCATCGGGTGATAGGCATTTCTATGGTGGTGACAACTTTAGGGCACAGGGTTCCCAATCTCAGGCTAGTGGAGCTCAGTCAGCTCTATTATATCCTTCTTGTAGATTTTATAGTAGTTTACATTAGGGTTTTTTTTATGAGAGAAGGGATAAGTGCTTCAATTGTGGTCAGCCAGGGAACATGCTTAAAAACTGTCCTATTAGTATAGTTGCCTCTGGGGTAACCAAGGTTCCTATTGCCTCTTCTTCAGCTATGGCACCAAAGGGTTTACCATCTGCTCTGACACTGGTCGGAACCACCTTTATGCTCTCACTACCCAACAAGAGTCTGAGGCATCGCCTGATGTCGTGACAGGTATATTGAAACTCTTTTCTCGTGATATGTACTGTTTAGTTGATCCGGGATCCACTCTATCTTATGTGACCCCATTTATGGTTGTGAATTTTAGTTTTGGTTCGTAATGTGTTTTAGACCCTTTTTATTGTTCACCCCGGTAGGTGACTTTGTGATTGCTAAAAGAGTCTATAAAGGGGTGTATGGTATCTATTGGTATTAAAGAAACTATTATGGATTTGTTTGAATTAGATATGGTGTATTTTGATGTCTTATTAGGGATGGATTAGTTGCACTTGTGCTATACATCTCTGAACTATCGGATCCGTAAGGTTGTCTTTAATTTCCTTAATGAGTTGGTTATTGAGTGAGAGGGTGGTTCCCTATATCCTAAGGGGAAGTTCACATCATATCTTAGAGCTCAAATATTAATCTCTAAGGGGTGTTTTTATCATCTAGTCAAGGTTAAAGATTCTAAATCAGAGGGTCCTTCTTTGCATTTTATCCTGGTAGTGAATGAATTTCCTAAGGTCTTCCCTGATGATATTACTGGTGTTCCTTCGGATAGGGAGATTAAGTTTGGGATTGATCTTGTTCCGAACACTCATCTAATTTCTATTTCTTCGTATAGAATGGATCCAACTGAGTTGAAGGATATTAAAGAGCAATTAAAGGATCTTTTATATAAGGGTTTTATTCATCTTAGTGTGCCTATGTGAGGTGCATCGGTGTTATTCATGCGTAAGAAGGATGGTTCCCTTCAGATGTGTATTGATTACCGACAGTTGAGTAAAGTAACGATAAAGATTAAGTATCTCCTTCCAATGATAGATGATTTGTTTGATCAATTGCAAGGTGCTAAGTATTTCTCCAAGATTGACCTTCGATATGGGTATCATCAGTTAAAGATTAGGGAGGAGGATATCTCTAAGACTTCCTTCCTTACTCGGTATGGGCATTTTGAGTTTCTAGTTATGTCTTTTGGGTTGACCAATGCCCTAGAGACATTCATAGATTTGATAAATAGGGTCTTTAGTTAGTGTTTGGACTTGTTCGTCATTATGTTCATAGCCGATATTTTGGTATACTCTGAGAGTGAGGTGGATTATGCCAATCACCTCTGAGTTGTGTTGCAGACCTTAAAGGAGCTGCAGTTATATGTCAAGTTTTCAAAATATGAATTCTGGTTGAACGATGTCACTTTTTTAGGTTATATTATTTCTATTGAAGGGATTATGGTAGACCCACAGAAGGTTGTAGTGGTTAAGAAATGTCTAGACCCACGACTCCAATCGATATTCAGAGTTTCTTGGGTTTGGCTGGCTACTACAGGAGGTTTATGGAGAGTTTTTCTTCTATAGCTGCCCTGTTGACCAAGTTTACTCAAAAGAAGGTAAAGTTCTTGTGGTTTGATGCTTGTGAGGGAATTTTTGAAAAGATGAAGGATAAGCTAACTTCGGCTCCAATTTTGACTTTGCCTGAAGGTACTGATGGGTTTGTGGTCTACTATGATGCATCCCGCGTAGGGCTTAGTTGTGTTCTAATACAACATAGTAAGGTGATATCTTATTTCTCTAGGCAGTTGAAGGTGCATAAGAGAAATTATCCAACTCATGATTTGGAATTGTTAGCTATGGTGTTTATGTTGAAAATCTGCCATTTACTATTTCTGTAGAGTGCATATGGATATCTTTTACCATCATAAGATCCTGCAGTATGTGTTTACTCAGAAATAGCTTAACCTCAATCAAAGGAGATGACTTGAGCTCCTCAAGAATTATGATATGAGTCTTTACTACCATCCTATTAAAGCTAATATGGTTGCTGACGCCCTTAGCAGGGTATCCATATGGTGTCTAGCTTATGTGGATAAGGAGAAATGAGAGTTGGTGAAGGAAATTAACCATTTGTCTAACCTTGGATTTCGTATTTTAGACTCTAAGGATGATGGTATGTTCGTTCAAAAAGTGGCACAGTTGTCTCTTGGTGCTGAAATTAAGGAGAAACAAGTGTTAGTTCCTGTGTTGATGAGGATCAAGGGTGATATGTGTAGGCAGAAGGTAATGGCCTTTGATATTAGTGGTGATGGTACTTTGCGGTACCAAGGGAGGTTATGTGTTCCTGACATCAATGATTTATGAGAGAGAATCTTTGTTGAGGCTCATGAGTCGCGCTATGTTGTTCATCTCGGTTTGATAAAAATGTACCATAACCTTAAGGAGATGTATTGGTGGAAAAATATGAAGATGGATATGGCTAATTTTATGGCCATGTGCATGGTGTGTCAGCAAGTTAAAGTTTAGCATATGAGGCCCTGAGATTTGTACCAAGAAATTGAGTTGTCAGAGTGGAAGTGGGAAGTGATCATATGGATTTCATTACCGATCTTCCTCGGTCTCAGAATTAATTTGATTCAGTTTAGGTCCTCATGGATAGGATGGCAAAGTCATCTCACTTTTTTCCCGTGAGGACTAACTTCTTGGCTGAGGATTATGCTAGGTTGTACCTCTATGAGATTGTGAAGTTGCATGGGGTACCCATTTCCATCATCTCTGATCGTGGTACACAATTTTCATCTCACCTTTGGCGGTCGTTTTAGAAAGGTTTGGGGACCAAGATGAGTCTTGGTACTGCTTTTCACCTGCAATCAGATGGGCAAGCAAAAAGGACTATTTGCACATTGAAGGATATGCTTCATGTATGCGTGATTGGCTATGGGGGTAGTTGGGTTGATCACTTACCTCTTATGGAGTTTGCCTATTATAATATCTACCATTCTAGCATTGGGATGGCTCCATTTGAAGCATTGTATGGTAGGAGATATAGGTTTCCTGTTGGATGGTTCGAACTTGGTGAGGCAAATTTGTTTAGCCTGAATTTGGTTCACCAAGATAAGAAGAAGGTGAAGGTGATTCGGGATAGGCTTTAGGCTGCCCAAAGTACTATACAGATGTGAAGCGAAGGGACTTGGAGTTTCTGGTTAGGGATAGGGTGTTCTTAAAGGTATCTCCCATGAAGGAAGTGATGCAGTTTGGTAAGAAGGGGAAGAGCAGTCCTCGGTATAGTTGTCCACACTTGATTTTGAGAAGGGTTGGTAATGTTGCATATGAGTTGGAGTTGCCTTCTAGTTTGATCTCTATTTATTCGGTATTCCATATTTCTATGTTGAGAAAATGTATGGGTGATCCGTTTCAAATCGTGCCTATCAAGGATATTAGTATTTTGGATTCTTTGTCTTATAAAGATGTCTCGGTTGGGATCTTAGATTGGTAGGTTCTTTGATTATGGACTAAGGACATAACTTCGGTAAAGATTCTATGGAGGAATCACAATGTCGAAGAGGATACTTAGGAAGTGGAAGAGGACATGAAGTTCCTATTTTCTGCTTCAAAAATTCATGTGGAAGGTATGTGTTCTTCATCATACTTTTGTTTTCAAACTTTGTTAAAGAAAAGATTGACTTCCTTGCATCTTTGTTTTCTAACTTAGTTAAAGGTTAGAGTTGAGGTGGTGGGGTGTAAAATCATGCTAGTATACCTTGTCCCATCATTTGAGGACGAATAATCCAAGTGGGGGAGAATTGAAACACCCCAGGGTTTTGATCCCTAGAAATTTCCTGGGTTGTTCTGGGTTTTGAAAAATCTGGACACTATACGACTTAGGCTTACTAGACCTATTATGTGGGTATGGCCTAGAGGGCCCAAGTCATATGTTAAGCAGTGTGTTCATGATCATGTCCTGTCCTAGTTATGACTAGACTTCATACGAGTCGTATAGAGATGGTATGAGAGTCATGCCATTCATATGTTGGACAGTGTCCAACCCCTTTTGAATTTGTATTGGATACGGTTTGAGGTTACTTGTTGTATGATGAAGGTAGGACTTAGGTAATATGTTGGGCAAAATGTGGTTTCTAACATTCTGATCAAGGTACGAGTGGAGGGTACCACTCGAATCATATGGGTACGATTGGAGGGGTCAAACATTACCCTTCTACGGTGATTTTTACAACGTAAGTTGGGGGTATTCTGGATATTTCCCCTCCTAACCTCTTTTGATCCCATGACTTAAGATACTTTTGAAACTTTATTTACCCTAGTATTCTCAATCAAAAACACTCTTAAATCTCTCTCAAGGATCTTGGCTCAAGTCAGTCTAGGGTTTTCTTCAAAGCAATCAATCAAGGATCTAATGGGTGGTTCCTCTCAGTACTCTTTGGTATCTATGGCATGTTACTCCTCCATCATTGTTAGTTAAACTAAATTCATGTTTTAATGAATAGTTTTCATGGTTTAATTATGGGTATTGTTTGGTTTTAAACTATATGTTGGGGGTTTTGGTTATTAATGGATGAATATTGTTTTATCATGTTTTTCATGTTAAAATTGTGGAATTGAACATATGGTTTCATAGGAATAGACAATTTGTTCTTCGTTTTGGTTTTGGAAACTATATGCCCTCAACATGTTTGATAAAATGCCTATGAGAATGGTTTTGTCACATAGTTTGACTTTTATTGAAAACTTTGCAATGTATAATATGGTAATGGAAATTAAATTGGTTTGGTTGGTTTTAAATGGTTTAAAAGGGGCCTTGGTGGCTATGATTTTGATTGATTGGAAATCCAATGGGGTACATGGGAATCCCCTAATTGTTGGCTAATGACATTGCTTGCAAGCTATAGTTGGTATGACAATACCACTTCCTAATGCCTTGTTAAACAACTTCTGGAATTGGTTGGAAGGTTATGTGCTAATGGTTTTAATTGGGAAATAATAGCGGGTTGTGATAACTTACCATGAAGGTGTGAGTCTGATGGACGGACACTAGAAACTCATGTTTGTCGGCATAAGGGTTGGTCATCGCGACCTTGGACTTGTGGGGTACCGGGAATACCTCAAGTTTATACTTGTATATATGTATCATAAAGGGCGAAGGGTACACGGGAATCCACGACCCTTGTGATATCTCCAGTTCGTTCGGCTACACGTACTGGGTCCCGTTTAGGGGTTAAGATTGGACTCATATATCCCATGGGTGGATTATGACGGTAAAGCTACACAAACCCAGGTTAAAGATTTTAAATACATACTAAACCCGGTTCCCATTCCTGGCATGGATTATATATATATATTTGGATGTGATTGCATATGGTTATTTACTTAGTTTAAAATGTGGGAATTATTTTAACCTTACTCCTGAGTACATGCTAGCGTTCACAAGCTAACCCGTCTTCGGGCACTGTATCCCCACGTGATGCATAAATTGTCTATACTAATCCTCCTGTGCAGTAACTTGGATTCGAGGGCATCTTTGTGTCGGATTGAAGTGGTGAGCTTCCATACTCCGGAGGACTCCATTTCATGTTATAGACTTCTCTACATACTTTTGTTATTTCTTAGACTTGGGTTTTTGGCTATGGTCAGGGTCATGTCCCGACCAGATGTTGTTTTGATTTCGGATAGAGGCTTTGTGAGACTACTTTGGGTTGGCATGAGTGGTGTTTGTATTGGTATCTGCTTTGGCATTGGTAGTGGTATTGGGTCTAACACCATTTGAATTTATTTGATTTATGATTGTTCCATCTTGTTATGTTATACAATCAGAATTCATCCGACATTGGGTGTAGGGTGGTTATGGTTGGGTATTGGGGGTTGACACCGGTCCCGGTTAGGATTGAGGCACCCGACCAACTAGGCCTTGGTTCGGGTCGTTTTAGCCTTAATCCTTACGAACAGACCTGGAATCAACTAAAACATGGAAATATAGAATCTACGCATCAAAAGAAAGCCAATGACACCATATTACCTATTTTCAAGTCGGGTCCAAAATGGACCTTCAAAATATATTCTTGAAAAAGAAGGGCAAAATCGTAACTTTATTTCAAAAATGAATTCCCCATATTTTTAGGAGTCTACGGCTGAATACCTTAGCAAAAATAAGTTAAAAATGAGATGCAAATCAATGAAAAACCAATTTTAAACTTTATCTGGTAAAATCCCCAAAATCCATTTTAAAATCATGAATTGAAGTTGTTTTGAAGATAAAATTGAGGGAAAACTGATAATTATGAGTTAGAAACTAATCCAAGTGAAAAGGGTAGAAATTGGGATTTAAATTCGAGAATTACAATTTTTAGGCCTTGCGGGCAAAAATCCCCAAATTCCATAGTTAATTCAAGTTTAAAACATGAATTAGATGATAAACATTGAAGAAAGTAATTGAAATAGGTGTTATGGAGCTTACCCAAGCTTAGAAGTGGAAGAAATGACTTAAAATCGCGAAACCCTAAGCTTTAAACCTAAAAAATGGAGAAAACTAGGTCTTTATATACCCAGGCATCGCGATTGCGGACCAAGTGTCGTGATCGTGGTACCTAGACCTTCAAGGGTATCTTGATCATGTACAAGTGTTGCGATCACGACGTATGCCTGCAGGCCCTAATCGCGATTGCGATAGGAGCATCATGATCGCAATTGCCCCAGTTGGCGACTTGGTGTATTCCAAGTCTCCGCAGGCCCCTCAGGAATCATTCAGAATCTCGTGAATGCAAACAAACTATGCTACCCTATCATATTCGACACCCCAGACTCAATGAAGATATTAGATTTTCAAAAAGACATTATTTTCTTAAAGTTGACACTCAATACCCAAAATCACAACTTTCCAAACCGAGGATCAAAATGAGATTTAAAAGACATAAAACCACACCAACTATGTTATCACCCTAAAATCAAAGTTACTGATTTGTTGGCATAGTCCGTTCTACCATCCGTCGCATGGAGTCAACTATAAGGATCTCGAAGACACCAAAAACCACATTATTACATAAATGACAACAAAATACATCAAAAATAGTGTCAATAATCCCCAGGCCCCAGAAATACCACAATGCAACCATAGGAAAGGGTAAAATAGTGAAATCACATAAAAATACACATTTCACATAATTCATTAAAAATCAAGTCGTTACATCACCCACCACTAAAAATCTAGTTTGTCTTAAAATAAAGGCAAGCGAAATACATAAATTAATAAAAAGCTATGGATAAGAACTATGCATATCAAACTTGACCTCCTAAGTAGCCTCATCTATAGGATGGTGCCTCCATTGGAATTTAACCACAAGAATAACTCTAGAGCGTAACTTTTTAACATCCCTAGACAATATGGAGACCGACTCTTCAACAAAAGACAACTTCTCATCTAACTGAATCGAATCCCACTAAATGATATGAGACTCATCCAGAATATAATGGTGAAGCATTGAAACATGAAAAAATAGATGAACAATTGATAAAATTGTGGGCAAAGCTAACTCATAAGCCACATCACCAACAGTTCAAAGAATATCAAATGGACTAATATACCTGGATCTAATCTTGCCCCTCTTCCCAAACCTCATCCCACCATTTATGGGCAAAACTCAAAGAAAAACAAGATCATCAATATCAAATCTCAAGGCAAGAAGTCTACGCTTCCCATAGCACTTATGCCTACTCTAAGCCTCTAACACCACACATTATTGAGCTAGAAATTAAATCATCATTTTTACGTGTGTAAACTCTATTCCCATGATTTATCCTTAAAAACATGTGTCATGATCTTATCCTTGTGTGTGAAGTGCTTTTGAGGTGTAAAATGTCATAGGAATCACTTAGAGAAAAGTTGAGCTAAGAGCCTTTGATTTGGCCAAATTTTGGTATTTGATTCTACAAGTGTCAACTTTGAACGTGTATTACTTTTTATATATGTGTAATTTTTCAGTTCAAGACCCACCAAATTATATATAATTGAATTAGATTTCCAACGATATCAATTTTGCCTTAATCCGATACGAGCGAAAAGTTATGATTATTTTTGTCAGAATCAGTAAGATGCCACGATAGCGTTGCGAAGCAGGACAAAGTTACCACATCTAGCTCCACGACATAGATTAATGTTTTCCTTCATTCATAAATACAATCCCAACGGGAGTTTTAGTCATTTCCCCTTGCCCCCAAGCACCCAAGTGACGAATTAAAACATAAAAAGGGCATTATTTGCCCAGTTTTCATCATCATATCCATATAAAACCCTTCCCTTCCCTTCCCAAGAACAAAAATCTAAACCCTTTTCCCCAAGAATCCAAGAATTTAAGCTTCTAAGTTCAAGAATCTTCAAGAAAACATCAAGAATAAGGTTTATTTCACAAGTTCATCATTCAAGTCCCAAGATTCAAGCTTTCTTCCTCAAGAATTCAAGGGTTCAAGTTCCAATTTCATGTTTCTTCCAGAATTCATTCAATTAATGTATGTGAGGTATTTATCAATAGGTCCCTTTCACCCATTGAGCACAAAACCCTACTATTTTAACTAAATTATAGAGCTTTCCTTTACTATGGTATTTTATAAGTTTAAGATGCGTTTAATTCATGTTTTCCTTGGTAATTCAAATTTAGTTCAACCCATGTATGATCCCATGAAAGATTTGATTTTCCTCATGCTTTAAATTTTAGTTCCCATGTCTTATTTAAGTTAATTTCAATGATAAATTCCCTAATTTATGAATTTAGCCATGTGAATCATGTTGATTTACTATGTTTAACACATTTCCATATTCAAGATTATGAGCCTCACATGTTTGATGAAATTTCTATGTTTTTGGGTTTGAACTATAATCCCATATTATTATTTTAAAAGATTATTATCATAAATTATGGTCATTCAGTGTTGGCGGGTTATGAGCATCGATACCTACCTGTTTTACTTGACTTTAGATCTTTTAAGTAATAATTCATTTAAACCATGAATATTCCTATTTATTTAATTGATATGATCATGATGAGCACTATCAAAAATAATGTTTAGTTAACCTTAGTTTAGTTCAGTACAAGTGTCAGTTCATTTGAGAATAGGATTTAGCACCGAGCAAAATCAGGGATGGGGGATCACTTGACAGTAGAGGGTGTGACCTTTTGTATCACCCTGAGACAACCCCCTGGACATCACACAGAGCTTAAGACCACAAGTGATCCCAAGCTAACCCTTGTAGTGGCATAACTCATGAGCAACTGAATAAGATACATATATCTTAAGGAAATGAGCAGAAGAAAAGTCTTTAGCTGAACATTTTCAAAACAAAAATATTAAAATGATTTCAACTCTGGTTATACAAAATAAAATTAAAAGCAAATACATCAACTCTACTAACTGTCTATGAAGCCTTTACTAGTATTGGTATAGGTAGCTGAGACATGATCCCCAGCTATCCTGAATTAGTACTACTGAATAAAAAAAATAAGATGCTACTCAAACTATGATTCACTCGAGCACTCAAATTAAAAGGACTCATCACCTGATAACTGGAAGCTGCAAACTGTCTGATTATAATGTGCGCACTACAACTTATACCTACATTATGAGACAATGTAGCACATAGACATATATGTGGATCAGTACTTATAGAATGCACTGTGTATATGAGGGTGAATGCATAAGTAAAAATGATAACTTAATGTATATATAAACCTTTAAACAATACATAATAAGTGTAAATGACTCACCTTTGGCTTGAATAAAATAAAAGCTGTAAATTCATAAACATGAGTAACAAATCATACAGGCAATCTTTGTGAGCCATAAAACTTAGTTTCTAAAATCTTTCCTTTTATTCTTTCTTAGGGAGGTTCTTCTAACCAACATACACCATGTGAGCTATCATGGAGTCCAACGTCTTACCCACTGTGGGAGAGCTCATATTAGGGAAAGTTGTCCTGCCCTTGCCATTGAAATAGGACGTTAACTTAAGTGATCACTAAACTTAACCCATATTGGGACTTTAAACCTATGGTGGCACGTAGTTCTGGGTCATGCGACCTTGGGATCATACCCAACTCAGTGCTAAATACTACTGCCTTAATACTTATATTCTCATACTTTAGGAAATCGTCTTTAAAATATCATAAGGATTTATAATGACAACCAATTATGCTTCTCTTTGCTTTAAACTATGATCAAAATGAACAAATGTGGATTTCTTATCTTAGCTTAGGATCAAAAGATCAATTCTTGCTTTAAATCTTGATATAAGCTTATCAAAGAATGCTTAAAAGCATAATCTTCTTGAAATCTCAAACTCATTCATTGTATAAACTTTTCAAATAAAACTTATGAGCATGGTTTTCTTGAAATCTCAATACTTAAACTTAGGGCTTAAAATTCATGCTTAAAACTCATGAAAATTCTCAACAAAACTTCATGCTCAATATAAATCTTGAAATACTTCAACAATATCAAGTCAAGATTGTGCAATCTCATCCAAAATGTAAATCTTATAAGTTAAAACATAAACATAAGCACTTCTTGATATATTTAAAGCCTTAAATCTCTTGATAATCACATACTTCAAGAATATAGAAACTTGGGTATGAACCTTACTTCAAAACAAGTAAGTTAAATCTTAAAAATCATATAATTTGGGCACAAGGGTGAAAGGATACCCTTGTTAATAACCCCACATACCTTAATAGGCTTGATTTGATGGAGAAAGCTTAACCTTGAAAGCCCTGGAGATGATCTTGAAAGATTTTCTTGGAATTATTGGACTAGATAACTTAAATTCTTGTTTATATAGAAAAGAGTGTAACTTGAAGTTGAAGTTCTTAGGACGAGGTTAGGGATTGTTCTTGGAGAAGAAGGCTTTCTTGGAGAGAAATTATGAATAAAGGGGCCAATAATGCTCCTTCAGGTCTTTAATTACTAGAAAAGATAGGATTAGAAATGAGGTTATTGAAGATAATGTGGGATTCACTTCGGTGAAAGCCAAAATGAGGGAAGCAAGGTTGAGATGGTTTAGTCATGTGATGCGGAGGAGCATGGATACCTTAGTGCAGAGGTGTGAGAGGTTGTCTAGGGATGGTTTCAAGTGAGGTAGAGGTAGAACGAATAAATATTGGAGGGAAGTTATTAGACATGACATGGAGTAGTTTCAGCTTACCAAGGACATGACCATGGATAGGAAGTTGTGGAGGAGAAGAATTAGAGTAGAAGGTTAGTCTGAGTTGGAATGTTGCATGTTTTGGTGTATACTTAAAGTATCTTGCTTTGGGTATTATTGAGTATGTTATTTTATAGTATATATTCTTATTTTATTACTATTCCTTATCTTATCTTAGATTGCTTTATTTTGAAGTATCTCACGTTGAGGTAGTAGTATGGACTGCTTACACTTACCTCCCAGACCCCACTTGGTGGGAATATATTGGGTATGTTGTTGTTTACGAATTTGGATGGGGAAAAATGACCCATTTTCCCTTAAAAATGCAAAACCAATGCTGTAAAATAGGGGAAGGCGATGGAGCATGCACCGCGGCTAATCGTGCTCTTGCATTGCCTCTCTCATGAAATGAATATAGCTTTTCATTTGAGTATTAGATTAAGGCGAAATTGGTATTGTTGGAAAGATGACTCAATTATCTACAATTTGGTGGATCTTGAGCTGCAAAATTCTACGTATATCAAAATTTATATACATTCAAAGTAGACCCTTGTAGAATCGAATACCAAAATTTGGACGAATCAAAGTCTCTTAGCTCAACTTTGTTTTGAGTGATTCTTGTGAACATTTTCACCTTGAAATCACTTCACACACTAGGATAAAGATCATGACACGTATATTCTAAATAAATTCATGGTATTAGAGTTTACACTCGTAAGAATGACGCTTTGAAGTCTAGCCCAAAAATGTGGGGTGTTACAGGTCCTTACACCCTTGAACATGAATTAACTCAAAAACTTATATCTCGAGGTCAGGAAGGCCAATTTAAAAGTCCTCTAAGTTAAGAGGCCCCAAAAAATATGACAAAGTCTCCAACACTTAATAAATTTTTTAGGTTCTAAGCCTCCTATGCATGCATTGGGAGCTGAACTGAACTGAACTAAGAAAAATACGGGATATAATAATATATCTTCCTTTGGAATATTCGTCCTTGAATGAGACTGGTTAAACTGAGAGTACTGTACTAAGGTAATTGAGATTATATACCAAACATGTATGACTTGGAATATGATTGACTAACTGAGTCTGAAGCATGATACATGAACTGAATATCACGACTGAACTGATTTCTTTAATACATACAATGATATGAGAATGGTTATAAGGATAAGATAGAAACGAGAGATTCAACTTATGAGTAACCATTGCCTCAAGCTAGATCTGGTTTCATGAAGAAAAGTTGAGAGGTTTAGGACATGAAAACTCGAGGTATTACAACATCTCCCCCTTGGGATAGTTCATCCCCTAAATGATATTGACTTGGCTGAAATACTAAGGAAAGACTGAGATGATGTATGGTCCACTAACGAGATGAGTCATAACTTAATATCTGAATCTAAAACTGATGCATGATGTATGAACTGAGCTAAATTTGTAATTTGCATGAATGCAAACATTTTACCTCATGGAATTGCCTTACTCATGAAACTTTGGGTGTAAGACTAAATGGAAAGTTGGAAATCTATAGAAGCTTATCTTCTTGATTACTAAATTAGATTGCAGGCTTTATGAACTGGACCATACGGACAACCTATACTCAAATGGAATATTTCTCTAACACTCTTCTAAGAAATTCTAATAATATTATAGAGCAAAGAATTTTGGGCATGATTTGAACTAGACATCTGACTAAGGAATCACAACACTGATGCAACTCTATAGCATGGAACCATAGACATATAAATCATAAGCTCGGATAGAATTACTAGGCCTTAGGCAATGCGACTTCTTACTTTCAAGCTTAGCAACACTTCTCAAATACTCCATCAACTATACTATTCCCCTTAAATACCATACTCATTTGATTCAACTTAAATTTTTCTCATGGGCATTAATAAATCTATCTACTATGTCTAAACTAAACTAAATTCTCTCACCAAGATCAAGCTTAACTCAAATCACAAGATACAACATGCTACACCATAATACTAGTCTAAACCACATGATTTGATCTTCTATGTATCTTCCAGAGCTCACACCCTAAGTATAACATGCCTAACCACTTTAATTACTAACTCTGAACTCTTACTATGGATTCACTAGTGCATATTATGTTCCTCTACTTACATCCCAACATGATATTCAAGCCTATCATTATAACCATATATGAACTTTAAGGCAAATACCCATAAAGGCATACTTCTCGTATTCTCTAAACCTCTATCAACAACAACTTTATTGCACTATTCTTAAGATGACATACCCATAATTCTCAATTAACTATGACATATACCAAAGATTTACCTTAATATTCCTTCATCCTTTACCTTAGATAGAAAAGAATAAATAATATTTCTTAATAAGGGTCATCAACTCACTCTCATCTAAACCATTACTTATCTATTATCATCACAACTATCTTAACATAGGAAGAGGTCAATGAAGGGCTAACACACAAGGACCTGAAGCACAAAGAATACTATACATAACTTTGACACTTAACTGAGGCCTGAGGAATAGAATGTCAAAGGCATGGATTCATTAAAGAGATTTAAACTGAGGACGTACATGATATAATGCGAATTTCACTAGTATCATGAGTTCTGAGATCTGATCATACTCTAAAATATGAGTTCATACTTATTATAAGCTATTCAACATAAGACTGGAGTTTCATAGATTTATGAGGGATGACTTGAATCACAAAATGAAGCTGTTACTTACTTACTAGAAGCTGAGCATCAAAATTCACTAGATAAGTATGGAGCATATCCTCCAAAACCTGGATATTCCGCTCTGATTGCTCATCAGTCTGGGGGTAAAATGTTGTACTAAGATCAATTTGAGTACCCAACTCATCCTAAAAATTCTTCCAAAAGTAAGATGTGAACATAAAACCTCAATTTTAAATAATAGACACTGGCACACCATGCATTCGTACAATCTCATGAATGTAGATATGGTCCAACCTCGCATCATTAAAATAGATCTGCACCAAAATAAATTAAGCATACTTAGTCAATCGATCCATGATGAACCAAACACTATCAAAACCATGAGAAGTGCGAGGCAATCTGATCATGAAGTCCATAATTATCCATTTTCATTTCTGATGTGCTATGGTTTCATTGCACTTTTGATGCTTAAAATAATGAAAATATGCAAGTTACTTAGGTCTTATTGTTAGATATGATGTGTTTTATATTGTATTTTGCAGAAAATTAGGTTTTGGATCTAATTTGGATAAAAGGAGTGAAAGTTGAAGTTTTCTAACACCTATGTGGGAACCTACGACCCGTATGTACTACCTACTGGGTGTAGGTATCTAAGTATGTTTCAAAGAAGCTAAGAAATAGAGAATCCAAAGTAAAAAAAAGTCGACCCTGCCACATACGGAGGGCGCCTATGGATCGTAGGTGCCAGAATATGTCTCAAAAAAGTTGAAGTCCAGAGAGTTTGTAGAATTTTTGAAGCCCTGTCACCTACGTAAGACCACCTACGGTCTGTAGGTGGCCAAGTAAGTGGCCACAACCTCAATTTGCCTCTTTTATTTGGAGTTGTTTCCTAGAGTTTCCTTATACTCTATAATTTATTTTTGACACTTTTTAGTTAGGTTACGCACTCTTAATTCTTACAAAAATAATTTGATTCAAGGATTAAATTTTGATCTTGGGATTTTTCTTCTTCTTGATTTTGGTTGATTATTAAATTCGAGACTTTGGGTTTTATTTTTTATTTATTGTGATATTGATTTAATGCTTTCAATTATGAATTCCATTGCTTGTTTCACAATGATTAGCGATTAATACCTTTATCTAGGGTTATGGGAACCCTAGCGGATTGACAAAGTAGGGGAAGTGCAAAGCTGTTTTGAACTGATGTTCTTGCATGTATTGTAGTTGTCTTCAATTTAATAGATTTCTTTACAATTGAAAATGTTAAGATCCCTCCTTTTATTCACAACTTACTTTACAAGAGGAGTAGAGATTAGGAAAAGATGATCATAACATTAATTTGTAGATTAATTATCGATATAAGCTAATCATTCTTATCTACTTAGGATAATTATCTTTCATCTAATAACTTCAGACTTAAAAGGAAATAGTTAATTTGGGATCTAGGATAAGGGTGAGTAAGGCGATAGCCTGAGGCTCAAAAGGTAAAGGGTAAAATCCGTCAATGAGTCTACAAGACAATTGATGGTACATAACTTAGCAAATTCTACATGCAATGTATCGAGGTGGTTTAACAAAGCACGATAAACCTACAAAGTTGGGGAGCCAGGGGGAACATAGTCCTAGTATTTTTTTCTAATTGATTACAATCAAAACACTCATAACTCATTACTTTTCATAAATTACTACTACAATCCCCCATTTACTTTCCAGTACTGCCTATTGACTTCAGCAAACTAGAGAGATAATTTATATATTCCCAGTGGGTTTGAGAAAAATCTGAGTTGGGTTACTATATTTTGCATCGACCATTTTAGACTTGTTTGGAGATGTATCTTTGGGATAAATCACAATTTTGGCACCATTTCTAGGGATTACGGTGATTATTGATCAAAGTTGTTGAAGTTTTTGTATTGTTATTTTCTATTTTAGCTAGGTGTACGTCGGTGTATTCCTAACACTAGGTGTCAAAACAATACCTTACTCCCAATAGATCCTAATCCAGAGAGAATTCTTCAGATGAATAGTACGAAGACTGAACACATACATGAAGGCCATCTCGAAGGAGTTAGGGATGATCTTAATGTTGTGCCTTCTCCTTATACGAATGTTCAAAACATTATTGATCAGAGAACTGAGCAGTTATTAGTAGAAGCTACTAACCAGAGGAGGATAGCAATTACTCAGGAGGAAGAGCTAGCTAGGCAGAGATAAGAAGTAGATCGTCGAGCAACACTCGATGGAAGTCGAGATAGAGCTATAGGTCGTAGAGCTTAATTAATACCAACCTACTAGTACTTACCACCATATGATGATCCAGAGGAGGATATTGGATATGTTGAGCCTACAAGGCAGGAGCCATCATTCCTCCTACTTTGACAACAGGTGTTAAGTTCAACATTACTAGTGCTATGATCTATCTCTTGAATCTGAAAGGTGTGTTTGCAGGCTTGGCTACAGATGATGCAAACATGCATATTGAAAATATTTTTAGAATATGCACTTTATACACTATACCTAGTATAGAATAGGAAACACTTAAACTCAGGTTGTTCCTATTTTCGTTGTTCCATCTGGCCAGAATGTTGCAATTAAAAGATGAGATATATTACTTTGGGTAGGTACATTCTGAGTTGATGTATGAGGAATGATTCTGTTTTAAGAATAAGTTGATCATGGTACACAATCATCGCATTTCAAGGACTAATTTGCATGAGATATTATATTGAGATCGTACTATCAATTCTCGATCTATGGTAGATACGATCATTGGTAGAGCATTCATATGTCTATGCGGGGAAGTAGAATAAGATATTTTAGACCAAATCTTTCTCACCAACCAAGGGGGCATACTCGGGAGGTTGAGAGGGGTGTTGGAACTTATGCTATTGGGAATTCCAATAAGAATATAGTGTTTGATGATTCTGCAGTACAAGAGACTGCGCAACTTAGAACTGAGATTGGGCTCCTGATGAAGCAATTTGCAATAATGAATTCTGAGAAGGTAAATGAAGTAGGTTCATAGGGTAAGGCCTATAGAGGGTATGATTCTGAATTTAAAAAGGAGGCCAAGAATCTAAATTGAGAATTGGTGAATTTTTGAACCAAGAGCCAAGGGTCTAACCATGACCCTTAGAAATCTAGGCAAGGGAACAAAGGTCAGATGTATTATAGAGATAAGTAGAGAGATTGAAATAGTGAGCATGATGGTGACTGGAGAAGAAAATATGACTACAAGGAGAAGGGGGATAGTTATATTCCACCAGGTAGTCATAATAGTAAGTTGAGGATAGAGGCTATGTTGTCTAAGATTGTTAAGGGTTAAAAAAGTTAGGATTGACCCAACGGGTGGAATTGCATGCTACTACAATAAAGAAATTAGAGAAATAATTTTGGCAAATGACTGCAACTTTGTATCAGTGGCGGTTGGTCACCCTTACAAGCCATATAGTTCAGAATTCTAAAAATACTATCATTATATAGCCATCACCACTCAGAGTGGCAAGACTATTGTGGATCCCCTTTGTTTACTGTTGATGAGATAAGGAATGATAGTGTTGTGGTTGATGAGAGACTTGAGGCAGAATAAAAAAAAGTCCACAAGTGTTGATGGCGATGCTGCAAAGAAAAAAGGTAAGAGAAAGGTCGATGATCCCATAGTGAAGCAAATTCCATGACCTACCTCACTCTTTTCTAAGAGGTTGAAATAAAAGAAGAAAGTAGGGAAGTTTAAGAAGTTCATTTCCATGCTCAAAGAGTTGAGCTTGAACATCCCTCTTCTTAAGGCTCTTGAGCAAATGCCTGGTTACGCTAAGTTTAAGAAGGAGTTGGTGACGAAGAAAAGAGCTATTAGTTCTGAGGATGTTAGTGGGTTACACCATTGTAGTGAGAATAATTCAAGATATTTGGCCCAAATGAAGGGTAATTCTGGCACTTGAACGATACCATACACCATTGGGACATCCATATTTTCCAAAGAATTGTGTGACTTAGGACCCAACATTAATTTTATGCTGTTGGCCGTGTTCAAACAACTGGGCTTGAGCCCTCCAAAACCTACGACTATGCGGTTGTTGATGGAATACCGTATAGTAAATAAACCCATGGGCATATTTATAGTGCTCAACTTACACGTAAGTTTAAGTACAAGGTGATCGTTGTCAATATAATTATCTAACTTTGAATCTGGGCCGAATCCACGAGGAACAATGTGAGTAGTGATTAAATAAGTTTGAAATTAAAGTTACTTGCTAAATTCAAATATATTATACAAATATTTTGGGGGGATTTTGAATGTTTTCAAAGGTGTAATACAATTCTTGGGCTTCTAAAGGACTAATTCAAGACTAAGAATAATTAGAGCATAATCAATTAGGAACGGATCTTGGGGATATGCTTTACTAGAGGCAACTAGCTTGTGCGTACATAAAAATCATCTTCAAATCTTAGCTAAGACATGATTGTGTAGGCTCATTTTGGGATTTTGATAATAGCCTTTCAACAAAGTATCAAACTACCACCCACGAATTCTTCCGAATACCTCATGGGTGTGTTTAATTAATCATCGCAAAGCCTCAATTTGGCATCCCTATTTCTAGGATGATGCCCAAGATATAGCAATTCCACAATTTATCCTTATTTCTAAGACAATAAAAAGGGAATAACTATTATCTATCTTATTGTTCACACATGCTCATGTCACCTACATTCCACTTTCAAGGATGATATAGGATCTAGACTACAGACATCCCTCTTTCAAGTATGATGTGGGGTTTAGGAAAGTTAAGGCTTTCAACAAAAAAATTCATTTTATAATTAAACATTTGTGAAACCCAAAAACATTAACTAAGAATTTAAGCTAATAATCAAAAATTAGACATACTTGCACCTTATTCAAACATAGCCCCAAGAGGAAGAACTAGCAACTCATAAAGATAGTAAACAAAAATTACCAAAATCTCCATTAACTTGATTCATGAAAAATAAAGAGAATGCAAACCACACTTTAAATCCCAATGAATCTTCAATGGAAATTTGATAATCCTCCACCTAGGAGTTACTCTAATGTAATCATAGCTCAAGATTAGTACAAATTTTTGCTCCAAGCTCCCAAGATATGAGATAAAAAGTAAAGAAGAACGATAGGATAAAGATGGTGAAAAATGAGCTAAAAACCCTTATTTGAGCCCCAATTCCATATTTTCCAAATATTACAAAAATGCCCTTGAAACTTTTCCAGTCTAGTGTGATCGCCACCTCTTTACTGCATTCATGACTCCTGCAATTGTGAAAGTCATAACTTGATCACCCTTTGATTGACTTGTTGAATGGTTGCAATCACGACCCTCAAGCTTGGATCGCGGTAATTAAGGGTCGATTCTTAGGCTTTATTTCTTGTATTCGTCTCTTTTCTTTCACAGTTAGCCTCTTTTTGACTTTTTCCTACATAAATGAGAATTAAGTAAGAGATTAACATAAAATCAATGGAAAACATGTAATTTAGGTTTAAAAGGTGCTAGAAAATCCTCAAGTTGGCGACTTATCAACACCCCCAAACTTAAGCTAATGCTTGTCCTCAAGCAAATAAGAACAATTCAATGAGATAGGGTATTTAACTCAAATCCACCCAATAGAAAGCTATACTAAAGGAACAAGCTAACAAAGGTCTATAAAGACTTTCAAACATGTCATGGCAATAAGTAAACCAAAATTTTCATTAGGCATATCTTTATGAAGTAAGGATGTAAGTTTGTATCACATGAACCTTCTAAATCAACAAAGCATCTTAAGACACAAAATCCTCAAAGATTGTCTCAATCTTCATAATGCAACTTACTTAACCCATTTACCCAAACCGAGAGTAAGACTTCACCTTTTACCCCAAAGTATTGATGCCACTCACATGCAAGAGTTAGATCCACACACACAAGACATTTACATTTCCAAAGGAGCTCAAATAATGAAAGAATTCACACTCACTCTTGCAAAGAAATTCAAGTACGATGAGTAGAACCATAAGCTTACCCTTTGTGTTTTTCACCACTAATGTAGACATACCTAGTTTGGAATCACAAAGGTCTTGCGGGTTAAGATAAAGGTTTAAAGTGTGAGAAGGAATATATATGGATCAAGTGACTAAAAGACCTCCTTCAATGCAATTATTCAACCCCTTATACTCCAAAATTTTCAAACTACCCAACTTATTATCCTTCAAATCATTTCCATATTTCCCTAACTTTTTGTTTAACATTTACCAAACAATTCAAAGCAACCATTTTCTTTCTTCACTTTTTTGACTTTTTCAAGAGATTTTCTACCTCTAAGTCCTTCTTAGCCCCTCACTCATCTAATTCCTGTACAAGTTCTATGAGCTAGGCTATTCAACTTTATCATCAAACACATCTCTTGTCTTTTAAGAACATAAGTTTATAACCTTACATACACATTTCTTGGATCATCTAAGAATATCACATCCTTCCCCAAGCTAGGAAATTGAACCACCTTTACATTATTCTCCAAAGTACACAAACCCACCTAAATTTGGCTTTTACCTATATTTCATTATTTAAAATCATGCGATTCATCAAAGGAGGTTAAGTGACAAAAGAGAGATTTAAAAAGGGCTAAGGTGTTTTAGCAAGGTTATCTTTACAAAAAGAAAGATATAAAAAGGTGAAAAGGCTCAAAGGGTTTAACTAGGGAACTATGTTAAGGTGGAAATTTATCTATGTGACGGGTAAAAAATTACCTTGGATCATATTCTAAACCAATGTACAAGTTTTAGACTACACCTATGTACAAAAATTATTCAAAAATGTCACCACACATGGCATCGTAATCATAGAGAAAAAAGTTAATCTCCCAACCAATTTGAGAAATTTGAGCTTAATAAGTGACTCCGAGTCAAGTACTCTTCCTTGTAAAGAGAGAGCCAAAAATTGAATTCAATGGTCTCACTCAAAAGAAAGCTAAAAAACATCCTTGATCCTTTTTCAAAAAGAAAATTATAATTTTGGTTTTCTCAAAATCATTTTATTTCATTCCAATGACATTTTGAAAGTATTTTTTACCTTTTGCCATTTCCTAAACAATTAAAGAAAATAATGGGTGAATGCAAGGCAACAATATCATTACACCTCAGGGGATTCTTTCCACACAACTTCACATATCACCCATTTAGATTATAAAACACTTATAGCACTAATAGAAACACAAATATCCCTATACCCTTAAGAATGACGTCACCCAATCTATCATAGGGCATGACAAGCATTCATGTCTCTCAAGTTACTTAGAATTCACCCGTGGATGCTATGATAAGTAAATTAATCGATCAAATCATGGGCACAACATTCATCAACAATTTCAACCAAAAACCACCGGTTATCCAATATTTAAGACCAATTGGACTCAAAGTTATGCTCCAAACATGATTATATAATGCCCAAGAAAGTTTACATTAACATTTACAAGCATATAAGGCATTTCTCTCTTATCAATATTTTAACAAACATGTGGTGCGCATGAATTGTAAGAGCTTGAAAAATAGAATAACTATACATGTGAACAAAGTCAATGCACCAATTCATCACCAAACATACAATTTGTAATCTTACTAACCCAATTAAATCACCTACTACACAATTAAGAAAACAAACTACTAGTGGATGTTTCGTCAAAACATAGTGTTCACTAGAGTATGGAAACAAGAATTTTGTAATTTAGCATTTGAAATAAGGCACACATTCAAAAATTTTCATCTCCAAAACCACAATCAATCCAATTAATCTCAAATAAAATAAGTTTCAACTCAAAAGAAATTATTGAATGTGATCACTATTCATACTTCAAAGAAAATTTAACTAAAAAGCATACCTTGTGAGCTTGTTAAAGATAGGAAAATGATGAAAAGAAAGTTCATTATACTTATCCATGGTTTCATTCTTGAGGTACCCATTCCAACTTATGCTATCACCAACAAACACTCCAAAATAAGCTAAAAAAATAGAAACGTGGTGCATTTTTTCTTCTATTTTTTCAAGCTAAACACCCAACATTTCAAACTAACTCAATACGCCAAATAGCTTTCCAACAATGATGCATTTTGGTAATGCTCAACTTACACGTTAGTTTAAGTGAAATGTGATCGTTGTCAATATAATTACCCAACTTTGAGTCGAGGTCAAATCCATGAGGTACAATGTGAGTGATGATTAAATACGTTCAAAATTAAAGTTACTTTCTAAATTTAAATATATTATATAAATATTTTTAGGTATTTTGAATATTTTTAAAAGTGTAAGACAATTCTTGGGCTTCTAAAGGACTAATTCACAACTAAGAATAATTAGAGTGTAATCTATTAGGAATGGATCTTGGGGATATGCTTTACTAGAAGCAACTAGTGTATGGGTACATGAAAATCAACTGCAAATATTAGCTAAGGCATGATTGGAAAGGATCGATTAGGGATTTTGATAATAGTCTTTCAACAAATTATCAAACTATCACCCATAGATTCTTTCAAATACCTCCTGGGTGTGTTCAATTAATCATCATAAAGCCTCAATTTGGCATCCCTGTTTATAGGATGATGCCCAATATATATCAATTCCATAATTTATCCTTATTTCTAAGACAATTAAAAGGGAATAACTATTTATCTATCTTATTGTTCACAAATTCTCATGTCACCTACATTCCTCTTTCAAGGATAATGTAGGATCTAGGCTACCCACTTCTATCAAGGATAATGTGGGGTTTAAGGAAATTGAGGCTTTCACCAATAAATTTCATTTTATAGTTAAACATTTGTGAAACCCAAAAACATTAACTAATAATTAATGCTATTAAACACAAATCAGACACACTTGCACCCTATTCAAACATAACCCCAAGAGAAAGAACTAGCAACTCATAAAGATAATAAACAAAAATATACCAAAATCTCCATCAATTTGATTCATGGAAAATAAAGAGAATGCAAACCACACTTCAAATTCCAATGAATCTTCAATGGAAATTTGTTAATCCTTCACTTAGGAGTTACTCTAATGTAATCTTAGCTTAAGATTAGTTAAAATTTTTGCTCCAACCCAATAGATGAGATAAAAAGTGATGATGAATGATAGGATAAAGATCGTGAAAAATGAGCTAAACCCTTATTTGAGAACTATTTTCAGATTTGCAAAATATTAAAAAAATGCTCTTGAAACTTTTCCGCTCTACCACGATCGCTACCTCTTGACCGCATTCGCGACTTTTGTGATCATGATAGTCATATTGCGATCACCCTATGATTGACTTGTTGTATGGTCACAATCTCAACCCTCAGGCCATGATCACGGTAACTGAGGGTCGATTCTTAGGCTTGGTTTCTAGCATTTGATTCTTTTCTTTCACAGTTAACCTCCTTTTGACTTGAATGACTTGCTCATATTCCCTTTTTAACTTTTTCTACCCAAATGAGCATTAAGTAAAAGATTAACCTAAAATCAATGGAAAAGCATGGTAATTTAGGCATAAAAGGTGCTAAAAAATCCTTAAATTGATAACTTATCATAGATCATTTGATGTTTTGGTGAAATTTGACAACTAATATTTTTCTGGCTGACTTTGTCGTCTTAGATTATGAAGTTGACTTTGAGATGCCCATTACATTGGGAAGGACATTCATGGCCACGAGTAGAGCGATGGTTGATTTAGAGAAGGGAGAGATCAAGTTCTGAGTGAATAATGAGGATGTCACATTCAACATCTGCAGTACTATGAAGCAGCAAACTGACATGAGGGTGGTGTTAGTTATTCATTGTGTTGCAGACCCAAGAGACTACTCATTTGGGTACCTTTATGAATTATGAGTAATCAAGGTATATGCATTGCGCCATAATGTTAAATCAAGCACTACATGGTAGAAAACCCTTGGGCTTGTTGGTAAAGTATGAGTAACCAACATAGCTACAATGTGCTGCAATGTTAAATCAAGCGTTGGGTGGGAGACAACCAACTATTTTAGTGTTCACATTTTTTTATAGGTATAAAAGCATGAGGAATAATCAGGAACATGGTAAATGTTGTTTAATTCAAAATATTCCAATTAATGGGACTTCTTGACCCACTCATGCTGGTTTGAAGTCCCACTCGAGCCTGGTAGGCTATGCATTGAATGTTAAAATTTTTTGTAAGGATTTTTAGGATCTATAGACTATAACTTGCGTACATTCTTATGATGTCATAAGTACCTCTTATGACCTCATAAGTAGTGCAATGTGTGTCAGAACAAAAAGTCTAGAGAGCAGGAAAAAGGCTACAAAAATTAGGACCACCTACGGTGGGGCACCTACAGGCAGTAGGTGCCATTTATGCCTCATATTTGGTGCCATAGTGATAGTTTTTTTGGGGCTTAGTTTTAATAGTTCTTGGCCTAACCCGACCCTAACCAACCCAAACTCGGCCCCCTAGGGCTATTGAAACACCCTAACTCACTTCTAAACCCTATCAAACCTCAAGATTTCTCATTCTCTCTCAAATTCAAACTTCCTCACTTTCTAACACTTCATAAAAGGCAAGAAAAATACTTTGGATTGGTACCAACTTATCCATATTGCACGTATTACGAGTTAATGCTAGGGTTTCTTTATATTTTTAATCTTCACTTTTGGTTCTTGAAATAAAAGGCAAAAATTCTTGGCTTCTAATAATATTACATTATGCTAAACATGAAATAAGTGAATTGGTATGTTTATTTTTATGCAAAATATGTAGAAATCAACAAACTTGTGTCTAGGATCCTAGAATTTCCTAAAATCTTAAAATGGGCCATTGTTCTTTATTAAATATTCTATAATCATTCTCCAAACGAAAGTTGAAGTTAAAGAGGTAGAGGAATCCAAAAAATCTTGTATGTCATATTTGTGTTTAAAAGTTGATCATAACTGAATGTGCAAATATTGGACTTTTTGGGATTGAGTATATGTCATACGAATGGACAATTTAGGAAAAATTCTAACTTTCAGAATTTTGAGTTTTTCTTCAAATTTTGCAATCCCTTACTATCTTTTGGAGACTAACAACTGATTTTTCAGGTACATATGGCACCAAAATCTTCCAAAAAGGAAGGCAAGATCATCAAGGCAATAGGACGAGTCCCCTGAGTGTAGTGGCTCAATGGGGGAGTGATTGATTGCACCTATCATAGTAGTTCGCCCAAGAAATAGGGCTCAGAGACATATTGCATCTTAGATAATTATTAGAGCTACTATGGTAGTCCAGATCCCACCACAGTTATAGTAGGGTAGATGACCTACTCTACTCAGTCGGGAGCCCAATTGACCAATTTATTGATTAAGGATGAAGTCATCCAAGATGTCACCTCCACACTCTCCCCAATCTAAAGAGAGAGAGGATGATGAGAAGGGGGGAGTCTGAGCCATTGCTAGAGGCAACCATAATGGACCCCCAAATATGAGGAGGGGTCAAAGGATAAGTTTGATGCACTAGTTTATGAGCCATCATCTGCAGTACCCCAGTATGAGGAGGGTATAACATAGATATCCTATCAGGAGCCAACACTAGATACTAGCCTTCCAACCCTACTCACATCTCGTTCGAGCCTATTAATAAAGTAAACTCGAAGTAGTGTGTTGAGGGTCTATCGACTATTATTGAGTGAGATATAGTTCGAGTTGTCTGGGTTGGCTGGAGCACCATTATTGCAGGATGCATTTGATTGGTATTAGCTGTGAAAGATTACTAGACCCCAGGGTTTATATAACCAGAGTAGTGTACGAGTTCTATGCTTTCTATGCCACAATATTATAATTGGCTACTCCCAGAGGCGGTAGGGTTGTAGAGCAGCCTCAGCTAGATCAAAAACTGGTGAAAGGTGTCATGATTGATATTTCAGTGGAGGCCATCCATTGAGTTCTACCCAAATATGATTATATAGGTCCTGTGTCTACAGTAGAGTGTGATCATCGGTTAAGATTGGCATATGACAGATGCGCTAGGTGAGATGATGTGCGTAAGAGTGAAAGGGTAGGTTTGGCGAGTGGATCACCAGTTTTATTTCACCCCTTAGTGTTGATGCCCCATGAGTCGAGAGGCAATGTGTGCTTAAGAAGGCGATGCTAAATTTCATCATACAATTTGGTGGCTAGTAATGCGTTATCATTTATGTCCGACTACAACAGAAAACTTACTTCATGGGATGGTGTAGCACTAATTGCGAACATGATAGATGGTTATGATATTTATTTTACAGCCACTATTAGATATGAGATTTATGAGGAGGTATTTGGTGATATGACAACAGTTTCTTTTCCTTGCCCTGGATAGTTGTTATGTGATGAGATTGATATTTCTGAGGTTCGATATGTTGACCATTGAGTTGAGGCAATGGCTATATCCTAGACGAGTATGATTAAGGATCCAGTAAACTCGGTCCTTGCCCAGATATCTTATATGCAATCGATAGTGATTCTGGATCAGTTTGAGGGCCAATCAGTTCTTGTGAAGCTGAGTGATAGCCATGGTGGAGATGTTGATATAGGTATGGAGTTTGAGATGGAGAAGCAGAGATAGGTCCCCGATATGAGCACTCAGGGTAAGGGAACCCAGCCATATCTACTTCAGTCATAGTTTCCAATTTTGAGCCAGTTGGGACATCTTTAGTGCCCCTCACCCCTCTACTACAGCTACTACCATCGATATAGTGTTTGTATCACAAGAGTTTTACAAATATTAGTAGAGAGTTAGTGTTCAACTTCTACGCATCTAGAGAATATTGAGGTCAAGGTGGCATCATTGTATGGGCAAATTCGGTTTTGGGTTCAGACGACACTAGAGATAGTAAAGACTAGTTTATATGCTGTATAGAAGGCTAAGATATCATAGTTTCGAGATGAGGTGCATTCCTGTATAGATGCTTTTGAGGGAAAAGTGGTAGGCTGGCTCTATGATATTGAGGCACTAGATACGGGTGAGATTATAGAAGAGTTGGCCATACTGCGAGCAGAGATACGCTCTCTCACTGAGAGAAAAATTCCTACAATCCCTCTAGTTATACCTGCAGTTGTTTAGCCGACACCTTCATGTGGACCTAGACATTTTGAATTTTTCTCAAAGAATGAGGATACAATTCCCATAGTTGGGACAAAGACAGGTAGAAAGGTGGAGCTATAGGATCTTGACATACCATTTGATTAGGCCCTGAAATGGGCCACACATTATTTGAGAGAGACTATATTTATTGATAGGAAGAGGTATGCTGAGCTAGCTACAAGTGCATTCTCTAGCAGTGCACTGCCACCACAACTGCCTCTACGAGTCGAGATACCCCACATGAGGACGAGCATAAAATAGATGCCTAGTGTGTTCTCGGTAAGTCCTTATTCCCTTATTTTATATTGTTTTCACATACTGGGATAATATATAGTCTTTCAGTTGGGTGGAGGTATACTATATCCACTGTAGGTTTTTATTGTCGTGCTTTTTTTTCTATCGATCGTGATATGATTGTAGAACTGGCATGTCTATGTTAATTTTATGTTGTATTGTGTTTAGTTTCGTATTGTGTTGTGTTTTGGTGCAATTAGAAGATTTTTATGTATCTAGGGAAATTGACATATGTTTTTTGTTGATTTTTGATAAAAACGAGACTCCTCCAAAAAATTGTTTAGAATCGTGGGATGTGTATATATGTGTGACCATTGTGAATATAATTATGTCATTAGGATTAGGGACATAATAATCATAGATGAAAATTGCATGAACTAGATAAGTAGTAGCTTATGACGTAACCCTGTGTCATGTGTGTGTGAGATAATACTTAGTTTCCTTTTGTGTGTTGAATCCAGAACTTGCTGGATTAGTCTTACCTAGGTTGTAGGATAGCACACTACTAGAAATTACCCCTATGGTGACGGTTGCAAAACTGTTGCAATAGACCAAAAAACCATTGCCATAGCTCAACCGCAATGCTTTAGAAAGTGTCCCATAGGTGGGCGTTGCGATAGGTCTATGGCAACGGTTTATGCGATGATTGTCTAAACCGTCACCATAAGTCGAGGTATGGTGATGGTTTATGACAATATTCACCATAGATTGACCTTTTGTGATGGTTATTTTTTGATTTACTGAGACTCCTATTTTCATATATTGCAACGGTTACTAACCGTTGCAATAGCATCTATTGCGACGGTTATTAACTGTTGCAATAACATCTATTGCGACGCTTTTGTTATTCTATTGTAACAATTTTTGAGTACCTATTACAACTATTTCATTACTTATTAGAACACTTATTTTCATCTATTTCAGTGGTTACTAACTATTACAATAGATTCTATTGCAATGACACTAAACTGTTACAATAGCATCGATTGCGACACTTTTGTTTTTCTATTGCAACACTTTTAACTACCTATTGCAATGGTTTATTGATCTATTGGAACAATGATTGCCACATGTTATTAAATTGAAAAGATTTATATAAATAGTCATATTAATATAGATTTTTATTTACATACATAATAAATTATAACACAACTAGATAATGAAGCCTGTGCTTTGCACGGGCCCAACGACTAATTTTGCTATGAATCTTAATAATTACACCACTTGCATCAAACATGATAAGTCCACCTCTCCCAAAAAGTCCATAACTACCAGATTTGCAAGTATTCCATGAAGACCTTGTACTACTAAGACAACAACAGTGGTAAAGGAAGCTCTCCAGATGAGGGCACTTCTCCACTATGTTGCCACTTCCTCTAATGAAAATAGGAAGACAACTACTGGAGCATAGCATAAACACCTGATGATGAGCCATATATGATGAGATCTCGCTTGTCCCTATCATTGTTGACGTAACGGAGCCAATGCCAGCTAAGTTTACATTGTCTGATCCACCTTGACCTAATAAAGAAACAATGTAACTACCAATGTGAATTAGTGGCTCTTCTTTACCAAGATCTAATCCTATTGAAACTGCTCCAATGCTTCCAATGATCTGTGAAGTTAAGTGGAAAAGATTTAATATTGTTTATCACAAATCAGAGAGTTGGAACATTTTTGTATATCCGTGCCTGAATTATCATCTTTGATACACGCACCTTAACTAAGAGTGTAGTTGCTCCTAACATAATGGGAGTGTCTACACCATTGAAATAGGCATTGATTTCTGAAACTCCAGGTCCGAAAGCCGTAGGTACAAAATAAACAGTGAGAAAGGCAGCTACCAATGTCAGCATAAAGTTAGCACCCACAAAAACTGCAAATTCCATAAGGTACCTACACAGTTGTTTTTAGTCGTATTTGAAATGTTAAAATTTGACTCATTGAAGCTTCAAATCAGTAAATAATTAAATGCCATCACCAGTTGTAACGCTATATTTTCTGCAATAATCTGATCAACCCATAGATACTTTGCCTCTCATCTTTTTTCCTTGTTGCTCATTATAGTACCATTGTTTTTCAATGATCTTAAGAAGCCTAATCAGTAAAGTAAAATCTTTAGCACATGATTTTCTACCTTACTAAATTCCATACTCAGAAAATAGAATTCAAATGTTACAAATTCGAAATACATAACCAAATTTATGAAAAAATTAAAATAGCTAAAACCGTTGCACCTTCTCCATAGAGAGAGAGAGAGCAAGTTGGTGATTCCTTACCTTTTTTTATCTCACTAACATTACTCACTGCATACAGCGTGGCTCCAGTAATTACAATTATATCCCCATTGACAGGATTGCTACCATCTACAACAATGAGATATTCAAGTGTTATTTATTAGATAATAGGCATGCTTAATTCAAGTTAAATAGAGCTGTCAAATAACTAAAGTGCAAGATCACTGCAAAACAACTGAAAAAGGATACAAAATAATGCAATGAAAGCATTACTAGGGAAGCGTTAGAGTATCCTTCAACCATCCATGCTTTGAACAGTTTGCAACAATTCTATTCATGCACACAATGATCTCTAAAAATGTTGTCCGTATAAAAGAATCCAGATGCCAACATTCTTCAATCAACATATACATTCATCAAACATTGTAAAAAAAATATGAGATCATCACTGAACTAATCATAAAGCAATAAGATGAACAAAATTTTTTTAGAGAGACAAAGCCTTGTCGGATGAATGTTGTAAAGTCGTTTTGTTATATTCTTTCAGACTGTATAATATATTGAAAAATTATGTTATCATACTCCTTGAGATTACTAAAATACAAGAAAGTCTAAAACAATGTAATGTATAGTTACACACTGTAAAGGTAGATATTTATCATCAGATAGATAGAAAGAGGGAAAATAAATCATCGTCGACTTAAAAGTGTCCAGGATCTTCAATGAGCTCTGGTAGAAAAAAAACATCAAATTGGAGAATGCAAGTTCAAAGTTAAACAACAACAAATTATACTGGACTAAGAAGCCAGATATCAGAAACTTAAGCAAAACGCATATTACTTCTGAAAACAAAAAACAAAAAATCCTTTTCTCAATCCTTTCACAAGGAAATCACTCCAATGTCTCCTATATTCAGTATGTGATGTTACTATAACTCCATAGGAATGACAAAAGACTAGATTGACTCAAAGTATGACTGCTAAAAATTTCAAGAAAGCTAATAGACATTGAAGTTGAATATGTGTCATCTATATTTCCTCTCATTGTTCTTTAGTCTCCCCTTCAAAAAAACATATGAAGCCATGCACTTAAATTGAATTCATGTTAAAGGAAGTTTCAAATAGGTTTTCCATAGGATCAGCTAGAGCATAAGTTGTTATAGGTGATAACAATTCAAATGTGCAATCTAGTATCAATAAAACTAAAAATAAAGGAAAAGATATGAAATATGAAAAATCGAGAGGGCATATCACAACTTTTATCTGGGGACTGGAGCTTCTGGTGGTATAAAATATTACCTACTCCAGCAACAGCACCAGCCTTGGCTCCACCTACAGTTGTTCCTGTTACGCCAGTATCCGCTCCAGCTGCTGCTCCCACTACACCTGTTGTTGCTGCACCTGTATCTCAACCTGCAAGTTCTCTACCAGAAAAAACACCAGCAAGAGAAATTAGACGTAGTTTGATAGGCAATCAGTAGAACTTTCCTTAATCACAAACTAACAAAGTTTCTTTTTGGCATTTTCTTCATGGCTCTGATAGAGAGTTTTTTCAAAGGGTTAAGCTCCTCACTTAACATATCTATTATCTAAAAAAAAACATCCACTACAAACTGTTTGGAACTTTTCTTTAGAAATACCTCAGACCACTTAAGAGTGGCATAGATAGTAGATACACCTTGACCAAAACTTGAAAAAATAGTTTTGAAAGAGGGGAGGATTTGAAGATTTTTCAGAACCTTTTAGATACCTAGTGAAAAAAACAAAAATATTTTGTAGCCTTCTAGCGATTAGTAGGAATACCAATTCTCTAACTGGGAGGACATATCCTCCATCTAGTGAAAAAGATTCTTTTAAAAAAAAATCCTTCCTTTCCAATAGGTGAGCGAGGTACTTTGGTTTAAGGTTTTGTGTATCAAAATCTAGTTTTAGGGCCCTGTTACATATCCTGAAGTTGAGAACTAAAAGTAGAACAATCCACTCTGAAAAAATAAGAACTCAAGGAAAGTTTTATCAAGATGCCAATAACCAATTCTGAGGCAAGTATATGACGCAAGTAGAAACAATGTCACTTGAGTCTACCAGAAATCTTAGACACCTATTGACATCTCAAACTTAAAAAAATATTAAACCATAGAAAAGAAAAGAACAAATGATCTTGAAGAATTATATTTGCAGATATATTTTCAAGTATAAAGGAATGCCATCCTCAAAAAGAACTATAAGTCACTTTGCATATCAACTGGCCTCGACTTCAAATAAACACAAGAAACACTAATTAAAGTATTAGATATATAAGGACAATAGAAAGACACAGATGGCATGAGAAGCAAATTATGGTACTAACTAGGTCTTGCATGTTAATAAGTAGATTGTTCACTGAGTCACCTCTATCAAGTTCTTCATATATCCCATAAGAAATAAAAATCTTTGGACCAACATCAATCTACAGGGAATAATGAGGCAATTTTGCAGCTAAATTTAGACCAACAACAGCATACCCGGTAGTCCCACAAAAGAGGGTAGAGTGTACGCAGACTTTACCTCTATCTCAGAGGTAGAGAGACTATTTTCGATAGACCCCCGACTCAGGACAAATAATAATATAATAAGAAAAATATCCACATACTCCTAAAGATCCTAAAAACCCAGGGTGGAGGTAGAGCATTACTTATCGCTTTGGAGAACCAGATAGCTTTTACTTTGACCTTATATTTGTAATCATGAATCTATTAAATATGTATATATACTTGATTGCAAACCCAATAACTAAGATGAGTTAACTAACTGTTTGGTGGAAAATTTTAAACCTATAAACTTTAAGTCCAGATTACACCTTTGCTAAATACTATTAGTAATTACAACACCATTACAACCCACGTCCATTAGAAACCCCTCTCCAGAAAAAATTAACAACAACATACTCCATGTAGAGGTTAGAGTATACATAGAAATACCCTACCTCGTAGAGCTAAAGTGACTATTTTTGAAAGACCTTCAGCTTAAGTGAAGCAAAATTACAAACTACACCTACCAAAAACACATGACATTTAAGAAACATAAAAAAATCATGAATAACTACACCTACCAAAATCGCTGAAAAATCCACAGAGTTACAGCAAAATATCTAAAATTCATCGCCGGCCGATCTCCCTCAGATCACAGATTTCCTTCCACAGAGTTACGTGGATCAAAGCCAAGCTTTCCTAAATCAAAGCCAACCTCAGTCTTTGCTATGATAAAATAAGCTAAGTGCAAAACCAATAAAGTAGTTCAGTAGAAAAAGCAACCAACTAAGCAAATCCATCACAATCCATAACCTAACAAAGTGAAAAATAATGAAAGGATCTACAAACAAAAGCATAAAAATAATCTTTTTTGTAACAAAAATCCTACCTTTTTCCTTCCACAGAGTTAAACACCAAAATTAGCGATTAGGGCAATCCCCGGGTCTCCCAAAGAGTTACATAATAAAATTAGCGATTAGGGCTCCTTGGATCTCCCACAGAGTTACACAACAAAACTAAATTTAGGATTTAGCATATGCCGTTTAAGCTTAAGATTATAGAAAAGGTTTTATTAAAATGTTTTTATTTTGGCAGACTTTAATAAAATATTTAGTGAAAATAGAGGGAATAAAATAAGTGTTGCTATACCTTATTTTATTTATCTATTGCAACTCTTAATGTCAAAAACGATGGTTATAGTATTAAATTATAGCTTAGAACAATTATTTTTGGAAACGCTTGAAAGCATTGCAATAGACCATCTATTGCTATGCTTTGTTAACCGTCGCCAAAAAGTTCATTGCGATAGGGGTAATTTCCAGTAGTGTTCAGTTAGGAAAGGATCATAGGAAGTTATTGAAATAAGTCCACTTTTATCCTAAATGACCTTATATTTGTGAATAAGTGTCCCTTATCCCTAATTTTTGATCCTGCATAACCTATTTTTTATTATATTTTCACCTTTCCATTTATGTTATAATGAACCTAGTTTGGGCCCGGTCCTCCTTGGACATATTGCAACCAACTCAGGCAAATCACCAAAGTTAAGGGTGGATATCATAGGGTTCATAATATGAAGTGGACATGAAGAAGGGTAAAATAAGAGAATAGAATATTGGGATGGGTGTGTGATCTAAGGTGATTTTATACACTTTGGTATCATAATTCTAGCTTATTTTGCCTTTTTTTAGAACAATTTGTGTGCTTAACGTGTTCATATTGATATAAATAAGAATTTAAGTGTCCAAATGTGTATTTAAAATGTCCAAAGTATTTTTCAAACAAGTTTGTGTTTAATTGAGTAATTTAAAGTTCAACCTGGAAAACTAGTTTTACTTGCTTGAGCTAGGTGCGTGTCTAGTTGGCTTTGTTGGATTTTAATGTATTTAATTTTTTCTAAATATTTTAAATATATAATTATGAGTGGAATAACTTATTTGTAATTTGCAAAGTTTAATTTGATTAAGTCAAGATTCGGAATAATAAGTGGAAGATTATTGCAAATTTGCTTTATCTTAGCTTTTATTTTGATTCATCGTTGAGAATATTGTGTTGCTTTAATATTGAATATGTGGTATGATATTGTAGGAGGATTAGTGAACTAAATACGGTGATATATTTTTGATTTAAAGGCCAAAAATTTATTAAAAATACACTACAAAAGGCATGGGCAAAGGATAGGATGATGAAGACTTAACCAAAAATTTGGACGCAATTTTCAGTAGGTGCACGCGATGAGCATGCATTGCACCCTCCATTTCAGGGATCCCTTGACTTAGAGAAATTTTAAGACTGAAATTCCAGTGCAATCGTGCTATATGCATGCATCGCACGATCCAATTTGGATTAACACATCGTGCGATACATCATCTGTTGCACTGATTAAATTTTGATCAAGTCCTAATTTAATTCAATTTGCATGGGATTTTAAGGAATCTTTGATGGGAGTTTCTAGGATGACGTGCCCATTTCTTAATCCACTATTATTAGGCCTATGATATATTATAAATACACAAAGAAGATACCACGGAACATGATGAAAAGTGTGGACACGTACAAGAGAACTGCTGGACACGATAGTGGAGTAATTTTGGTGGCTGCCACATATTTTTTATTAGGTTTTTGATTCTTTATTTAGTGTTTAGTTTTTCATATCATGTATTCAATTAATTGGATCATGATTATGAATATTATCAGCTAAAAATCCTCTTTCCTTGGTTAAATCCAAGAACATGAGTACTATTATTTTGGATTAAGTTCATTAATTTTTCTTATCATATTTGGTTGTTTGTTTATTCTTGTTTTAATTATTTTATGAATTGATCACCATGAAATACATATATTATAGACCTTTTGATCTCGGGAGAGGAAATAGGGGAATAGAACATAGGAATAAACAAAGTTTGGGTTTTTATTCTTTTATAAAATAAGGAATTAAACTTAGTGTCTAGAATAGGGATGCACTTAGATGCCTTTCTTGATTCATACGTAGGATGATAGCGTTGATTAACATAATTGGATTATTGTATCCCCGCTCAATGATGTAGTTGTAAGGTCCAAATTAGGTAAAATATTAGAGGTTGGAAAACCTTGATCATTCAATTACCCTACGAATCAACAACCAAGATAAGTGAATTAACGAATTAAATTTAATAACATAGTATGATTATTCGTAATGATTTAACCCTGGGCTTTTCTCCATTGATTGTCTCAAGTATCTTATTTTACGCATTGTTTACTTTATTTTTAATTTACAAAATTACAAACAAGATACTTTTGCACTAAATTATTCTAAACAGTGAACTGAAATTGAATCATTATTAAATCAAGTCTCCGTGGGATCGATAACTCGGCTTTCTTGAAGGGCACTATATTACTTGGTAGACCACGTACACTTTCATGTGCGTTTGGGCATGATCAAGTTTTTGGCGCCATTGCCGGGGACTTGTTAGTTGGCAATTATTTTTAGATTTATTTGGTGTTTTTACGGTTGGTCTTATTTTTATGTTTGTAGGAGACATGTTTCTAAGTTTATAAGCTGGCAAGGGATCGGGAGTTTGTAGAACCAAGTCCGGAACTCGAGCAAATTTATCATCAATAAAGAAGAGAAGCAATGTTTCTCTTCAGAATTCAACAAATCTAAGAAGATCAAGAGAACACTACTCCTATGGCTGAACAACAAGCAACTGGTAGGAAAGTTTTGGAAGTGGCAGTCCCACTTCCAACGAACTTGACTTCCCCAATTCGAAGACCGACAGATGGGGGAATTTTGAGTTGAAACATAATATGGGGCAGCTTCTTATTAGCAGTGTACAGTTTGTAGGGCTTTCACACGAGGATCCACAAGTCCACTTGCAGACTTTCATTGAGCTTACAGATACATTCACTCCGACTGGGGTGACTCCAGATTATGTGAGGCTGACACTGTTTCCCTATTCACTTTTGGGGGAATCTAAAAGGTGGTTGAATGAAGTGCTGGCCAATTCAATCACATCATGGGACAACTTAGACAGAAAATTCCTCATTAGATTATTTCCATCTGAAAAGACTGTGAGACTTCATAGAGAGATAGTGATCTTCAACTAGAAGCTTAATAAAAATCTCTATCATGCTTGGGAGTGCTTCAAAGTCTCTTTGTAATACTTCGTACTTCTACCTAGCTTGAAATCGTCCTAAGTATGTTAGAAACCTATTTTGAAAGATGAATCCACTTTTATATACATGTAATTTTTAAGATTTTCAATTTGTTTCATGTAGTAAATTGAATTAGCTTTCCAACAATACTAATTTCGTCCAAATCCAGTATCGGGGTAGAAAGTTATGGCTGTTTTACATAAAGTAGTCAAAACTGCCAGGTGCGACAATGAGGGCCGACGGACCATTGAGCTAGTGACGGACCGTCGCCCAAGCCATCACAGCAGAGGCAGTGAGCCTCTATTCTACCCAGGTGCAAAGGTCAGAACCAACGGACTATCGACCCAATGACGGACCATCGTATAGTTCGTTAAATAATTTTAAAGTCATTTTAAAAGGTTATTTAGGTATTTTCCACCCGTTTTAACCCCTAATAATATCAGATCAAGGCTCATAAGTTCATTATCCATCTACAACATCAAATTAGGGTTTTTTCTCAAAGATAATCCCTAAGAACAAGATCCAAATCTTCTTCAAGAAACTAAGAGTTTCAAGTTCTTCAAGTCCAAAATCTTCAAGAAACTCACAACCTAGGTATGTCATGTGTTGATTCATGGGTCCCTTTCACCCATGAAGCTCAAAAATCTCTTTTCAAAATCCAATATTTGTGTATTTATGATTGTTCATGATTTAAATTGAATTACAATTCATGTTCATTATGTTGTGGGGTTTTGAGTCATGTTTGAAATTACTTATTCCAATGATTGACCCTAGGATGTGGTGATTTGTATAATAATCATGATAAGCCCTTAAATTTACACGTTGATTGATGTATCTATATTTATTAGATGTGTTGATGATTGTATAACCAAAGCATGCTCCCCATGTGTTCGATTAAATGCCTATGTGAAGGAAAAGTGTCATACTAGTATAATAATATGAAATCTCCATTCATGTACAAGTTTATGCATGTCAAGTGTTGGATGAAATGTCTTAGTCAATGAGTTATGGATATATGTGTGGCCATTGTGGTGCTTTAGAACTTGTACATCATGAATTCTCCAACTTATTATATTATGGATTATTGATGTAGTCATGTATTCAAGAAAATGATGCTTTGTCATTTTCTTCCCATCGAGTCCTGGGGGAACTTGTACCCAAAAATTTAGCTGTGTGCCTAAAATCAGTGTCATGTTTTCAAGATACTCTTAGTCGAGCCATGTTCATTGAAATTCAGTCAGTCATGTGACTCAGGAAAACTCAATAATCTCAGTAGTATTCTGTCAGTCAATGGAACTCAGTTTATTCAATTTAGTCCAATTCAATTAATCATGTTCAGTGTCTATTTATATAGGAGTAGGAATTAGCATTGAGTAAACTCAAGGATGGGAACACACACTGTCAGATGAGGGTGTAATTCTTAAAGTCATCCTTGCATTTCAGAACTATGTAGCTAGCATAGGTTGAGACACAAAAACTATCAGATGAGGGTTGATGAGGTAGATAAGCACTGTTAGATGAGGGGCCCACCATTCTCTTTTGGGGACACTATCAGATGAGGGCTACCCACAGCCTGTCCTTACTAGAGGAGTGGTATTGACACCCTTCTAATAGGGGTTACATATTGGACTCCACCTCACCTATATTACTTTATTTGGGGAATGTTGGTTAGATGACTACTTCCCACAGTTTCAGTTATAGATCAGGACTGTCAGACACTATCATTCAGTCTCAGTAATAGAACTCAGATAGTTCTACATACTTAGGGACTGTCAGATACAGTCAACTCAGACAGTACGAAACATAGCTAGTTCCATCAAAAACTAGATTGTCAGATACAGTCACTCAGTATTAGTTATTTTAGTTACATAGTTATCAGTGTCTAATATTATCAGTACTCAAATTCAGTTATCATGTTGTCATGAACTTAGTTACAGTTATTATGTATAAATGCATGTATTTTCACGATCATGTTATCCAGTCAGTTATTATAGTTCATACATGTGAACCCTTTTCATTCAGCCTACCTCACATGCATAATAGTATATTCAAACATACTGACGCATTTGTGCTATGGTGTTTTATACCATAGTTCAGAAGTACGATCTCCAGAGTATCAGTAGCATTCCAGTCTCAACAGTTAGAGTTAGAAATGAGTCCTCATCCTTCAAGGACATGACTATTACCTTATTATCTCATTAAGTAATTTATTTCAGTAGTTGGAGTTAGTTGGGGACATATCCCATCAACTCCCTATTCAAATAATTTAGTTAGTTAGAGGCTTTTCAGACAATTTATTTTAGTTGTTTTGGGTATTTCATACCCTATACAGATGTTATGTTTTATTATCTATCATGTCTTAGTTTTGAACCTTATAGTATTTCAGCCTTTATTTTCACATTTATACAGTATATCATGCAGTATACAGGTACAGATATCAATCATGGGTTAGCTTATGGTCCTTCAAGTTCATGAGCACCGTGTAGTATTTTGGGTACCAGATTCGAGGCGTTATAAACTTGGTATCAGAGCCTAAGGTTCAATAGTATCATAGGAAGTCTAAAAGCCACATCTAGTAGAGTCTTATGCATGGGTGTTTTGCGTGCCACATTTATGTGCAGAAGGCTTTAAGATGTTTTAGGAATAGTTTCCCTTCTTTCAGTATTCATGTCTTGCCAGTGAGTATAATCTCAAGCTAATCTCTCAATCTAATTTGTTTCTTCCTTTTTTCTACAAAACATGCCTCCTAAAAGAAGAAATGGGAATCATTCATCCCCTCAGCCCGAAGAACCTTTAGGCAAACATGTTTCTCATGCAGAGTTCAAAGCTATATTCACTACTCTTGCTCAGTCAGTTGTTGCTCAGAATTAATAACCAGCTGTCATTCCGTCTAACCCAGTGGCCAATTCAGCTGTATCCAAAATTTAGGACTTCACCGAATGAATCCTCCATCCTTTTTTGGGGCTAAGTCATACGAGGACCCTCAGGAATTCCTTGACAAGGTTCAGAAGGTTACGAATATCATGAGGGTTACTTTTAGTGAGAGTTCAGAGCTAGCTACATATCAGTTGTAGGATGTTGCTCACCCTTGGTACAAACAGTGGAAGTCAATGAGGGCTATAGATGCAGGGCCTATTGTGTAGGAGAGTTTGTCACCGCATTCTTGGATAGATTCTTTCCCCTAGAGCTGAGAGAAGCTAAGGTATTGGAATTTATCAATCTCAGGTAGGGAAACATGATGGTGAAAGAGTATTCTCTTAAGTTTAATCAATTAGCCAGATATGCTCCTAAAGTGGTTGCAGACAGTAGGGCTAAGATAAGTAAGTTTGTCTTTGGGGTGAATGATAGTGTGGTCAATGAGTGTAGGTCTGTGATGTTGAATAATAACATGAACATATCCAGGCTTATAACTCATGCTCAGCATATAGAGGGGCAAAAGGTTAAGATTAGGGGGAAGTAGAATAAGAGAGCAAGGACAGGTAGTTTTAACTTTTCTCATCCTAAATTAGAAGGAGAAAACCGTTCTCAGTTTCATCCTAAGTCATTAGTTCCAGATCCTTCTTCAGCTAGTGCTCCAGCTCCTAAGTTCAGGGATGGTAATAGAGATAGGGTGCCAGGCTCTAAGTCTTAGAGCAGTGTCAGCAATGCTTGAACTAATCCCCTTTGTCAGACTTGTGTAAAGAACTACAAGGGTGCTTTTAGAGCTAGTAGCGATGTCTATTTTTGATGTGGCAAGCCAGGCCACAGAGTTAGAGATTTTCCCCAGTCAGGCTATCAGGGTCAGCAAAACTGTTCCTCAGGCTTGTACGATCGCCTAAATAAGTAGGGTGCCACTTCCAACGCTACTAGTGGGAAATACCTAAATCAACTTTATGCTCTCCATTCCAGGAAAGATCAGGAAAATTCTCCTGATGTGGTTATGATATGTCAGAAATTTACTTTAACAGACTTAGTCGAATTAGAGGTAACTAATTTTAATGCCATTCTTGGCATAGATTAGCTTTATTCCTGCTATGCCACAGTCGACTGCAGAAATAGAATAGTCTAGATTCAGTTTCTGAATAAACCTGTCCTAGAGTGGAGGGGTAGTACTTTAGCTTTTTGAGGTCAGCTTGTTTCCTACCTTCAGGCACGAAAAATGATATCTAAAAGATGTGTCTATCATCTTGTTTGAGTTACAGACACTAGTTTTGAAACTCCCAATCTCGATTCAGTCCTAGTCATAAATGAATATTCAGATATCTTTCTCGAAAATCTTCCAGGAATTCCTTTCGAAAAGGAAATAGACTTAAGCATTGATCTTCTTCCAGATACTCAGCCAATATCTATTCTGCCATACAGAATGGCACCAATAGAAATCAGAGAATTGAAAGAGCAGTTGAAGGATCTCTTAGAAAAGGGATTCATCAGACCCAGCATGTCCCCATGAGGCACACCAGTCTTATTCATGCGTAAGAAAGATGGTTCTCTCAGAATGTGTATAGACTACCGTCAGCTCAATAAAGTCACAGTCAAGAAAATGTATCCTCTTCCCAAAATCAATGACTTGTTTGATCAACTTCAGGGTGCCAATTATTTCTCTGAGATAGACCTTAGATTCGGTTACCATCAGCTTAGAGTCATAGAATATGACATTCCAAAAATATATTTCCGTACTCTGTATAGTCACTTTGAATTCTTAGTTATGTCCTTTGGCCTTACCAATGCCCCAACAACTTTCATGGACTTGATGAACCGGGTGTTCAAGTAGTACTTGGAAATGTTTATCACAGTCTTCATAGATGATATTCTGGTTTATTCCCACAGTGAAGTGATCATGCAGACCATCTTAGAATTGTACTTCAGACACTAAAAAATCATCAGTTGATTGCCATATTCAGTAAGTGAAAATTTTGGCTAAGGTCAGTAGTATTCCTTGGTCATATAGATTTCGGTGATGGCATTAGAGTTGATCCTCAAAAGACCAAAGCAGTAAGAAAATAGCCCAGACCTATCTCTCTATCAGATATTAGGAGTTTCTTAGGTTTGGCTAGCTATTACTAATGGTTTGTTGAGGTATTTTCTTCTATTGCATCCCCTATGTCCAGATTCACTCAGAAGAAAGTCAACTTTTAGTGGTTTGATCTTTGCGAGAAGAGTTTTCAGGATTTACAAACTCGACTAACCTCATCTCCAGTCTTAACTCTTCCAGATGGTTCAGATGGGTTCGTAGTGTATTTTGATGCATCTAGAGTAGGTTTGGTTTGTTTCCTTATGCAGCATGATAAGGTCATAGCCTACGCCTCTAAACAGCTTAAACCCCATGAGAAGAATTATCCTACCCATGGTCTCGAGTTAGCAGCCATAGTTTTTGCCTTAAAGATTTGGAGGCATTATCTATATGGAGTTCATGTAGATGTGTTCACAGATCACAAGAGCCTTTAGTATGTCTTTTCTCAGAAAGATCTCAATCTTCATTAGAGAAGGTGTTTAGAGCTCCTAAAATATTATGACATGAGTGTCCTTTATCATCCGGGCAAGGCCAACGTTGTGCCCGATGCTTTTAGTAGACTGTCTATGGGTAGTGTTGCTCATGTTGAGAATAGTAAGAATAAGTTAGCTAAGGAAATCCATCAGCTTGCCAAACTAGGCGTTCACTTAGTCAATTCAGAGGAGGGTGATATATGGGTTCAGAGTGGTTCAGAATCATCTCTAGTTTTAGAGGTGAAAGAAAAGCAAGATGGAGACCCCATTCTAGTCAAGTTGAAAGATTCAGTCAAGGATTAGAAAGTAAAGGTTTTCTCCCAAGGGGGAGATGGTGTCCTACGTTATCAGGGTCGTCTATGTGTTCCAGGTGTAGATGACTTGAGGTAACGAATTCTTGCAGAAGCGCATGGTGTGCGCTACTCTATTCATCTAGGGTCACTAAGATGTACCAGGACTTGTGGGAAATCTATTGGTGGAGTGGGATGAAGAAAGATATTACATAGTTTGTGGCTAAGTGCTCTACATGTCAGCAGGTTAAGATAGAGCATCAGAGGCCTAATGGGTCCATGCAGGAGTTTAGTATTCCTACTTAGAAGTGGGAAGAAGTGAACATGGACTTTGTGATGGGTTTGCCTCGTACTCATCGCCAACATGATTCAGTCTGGGTCATTGTAGATAGAATGACCAAGTCAGCTTATTTTCTTCCAGTTCATACCTCTTATTCAACTGAGGATTACGCCAAACTCCACATCAGAAAGTTGGTCAGATTGCATGGAGTTCTATTATCCATTATCTCAGATAGAGGTACCCAGTTCACCTCTCATTTTTGGAATGCGTTCCAAAAGGGTCTTGGTACCCAAGTTCATCTTAGTACAGCCTTTCATCCTCAGACAGATGGTCAAGCATAAAGGACCATTCAGACATTAGAAGATATTTTAAGGGCGTGCACAATCGATTTTAAGGGTAGTTGGGATGACCACTTGCCTTTGATTGAGTTTGCATACAACAACATCTATCATTCTAGTATTTGGATGGCTCCATTCAAAGCTCTCTATGGTAGGAGATGCAGATCTCTAATCGGTTGGTTCAAATTTAGTGAGGCCTTAGTTATAGGTCCTGACTTAGTATTCAATGCTTTAGAGAAAGTCCAGTAGATCAGAGAAAGACTTTAGGCTGCTCAGAGCCGACAAAAGTCTTATGTAGATGTGCGCAGAAAGGATCTCGAGTTTGAGATTGGTCATTATATCTATCTAAAGATATCTCCCATGAAGAGAGTAAAGAAATTCGGCAAGGAGGGAAAGCTCAGTCCCTGATATGTCGGTCCCTTTAAGATTCTCAGTCAATTTGGCAAAGTAGCTTATGAGCTCGAATTGCCTTCAGCTCTAGCCTCAGTTCATCTAGTCTTCCAAGTCTTGTTGCTTAAGAAGTGTATAGGTGACCCAATAGTTGAAGTCCCTATTCAGAGCATAGATGTTCAAAATAGCCTCTCTTATGAAGAGATTCCAGTTGAAATCCTAAACTATCAGACTCGTAGACTGAGGAACAAAGAAGTCTCTCTGGTTAAAGTTCTTTGGAAAAATCAGTCTGTTGAGGGAGCTACTTGGGAAGCAGAAGAAGATATGCAAACAAAGTATCCTCACCTTTTCTCCGCAACCTCAGATCAAGCTCAAGGTAACAATTCTCCTTAAGCTTACTCAGTTTTATTTTTAGAATTCCATTACAACTTGATATTAAATACCATTGTATATTCAGTCATGCATTCATGTATAAGATTAATTAAGTAATCATGCATCAAATATGCATTCTCACTGTGAGAAAACTTAGTTCCTAGAACACTTAATCATGCATTCATGAATCAGTTACTCATGCATCAGATATGCATGTTCAGTATGATATATATTCAGTTTATCAGTCATGCTAGTCATGGGGTCATGTTTTAGTCATTTATGTTCAGTATGTACATTATTTTATCTTCTCCTCTCTCACTCAGTATCATTCGAGGATGAATGTTCTCAAGGGTCAGTTATTATAATACCCCGTACTTCTACCTAGCTTGAAATCATCCCAAGTATGTTAAAAACTTACTTTGAAAGATTAATCAACTTTTATATACGTGGAATTTTTAATATTTTCACTTTTTATCATATGGGAAGTTGAATTATCTTTCCAACGATACCAATTTCATCCAAATTCGATATCGGGGTAGAAAGTTATGATTGTTTTACAGAAAGTAGTCAAAACTGCCTAAGTGCAATGATGAGGGCCAATGGACCATTGAGCTAGCGACGGACCGTTGCCCAAGTCATCGCAGCAGAGGCAGTGAACCTCAAATCTATTCAAGTGTGATGGTCAGGACCGACGGACCGTCGATCCAACGATGGATCATCACACCCACCATTGAATAGTTCATTCAGTTATTTTAAATTTATTTTTAAAAGGGTATTTGGGTCTTTTCCCACTGATTTTAACCCCTAATAATATCATATCAAGGATCATAAGTTCATTATCCATTTACAACAGCAAATTAGAGTTTTATCTCAAAGATAATCCCCAGGAACAAGATCCAAATCTTCTTCAAGAAACTAAGAGATTCAAGTTCTTCAAGTCCAAGAACTTCAAGAAACTCACAACCCAGGTATGTCATGTGTTGATTCATGGGTCCCTTTCACCCATGAATCTCAAGAATCTCTTTTCAAAATCTAAGATTTGTGTATTTATAATTGTTCATGATTTAAATTGAATTGAAATTCATGTTCATGATGTTGTGGGGTTTTGATTCATGTTTGAAATTACTTATTCCAATGGTTAACCCTAGGATGTGGTGATTTGTATAATAATAATGATAAACCCTTAAATTTACATATTGATTGATGTATCCATGATTATTACATGTGCTGATGATTGTATAACCAAAGCATGCTCCCCATGTGTTCGATTAAATGCCTATGTGAAGGAAAAGTGCCATACTAGTATAATAATATGAAATCCCCATTCATGTACAAGTTCATGCATGTCAAGTGTTGGATGAAATGTCTTAGTCAATGAGTAATGGATATATGTGTGGCCATTGTGGTGCTTTAGAACTTGCAGTTCATGAATTCTCCAACTTATTATATTATAGATTGTTGATATGGTCATGTATTAAAGAAAGTTATGCTTTGTCAGTTTCTTCCTATCGATTCCTGGGGGTACTTGTACCTGAAAATTTAGCTGTGTTCCTAGAATCAGTGTTGTGTTTTCAAGATACTTTCAGTCGCACCATATTCATAGAAATTCAGTCATTTATGTGACTCAGGAAAACTCAGTAATCTCAGTAGTATTTTGTTAGTCAACGGAACTCAGTTAATTCAGTTTTGTCCAGTTCAGTTAATCATGTTCAGTGTCTATTCAAATAGGAGTAGGAATTAGCACCGAGTGAACCCAAGGATGGGAACACACACTATTAGATGAGGGTGTGATTCTTAGAAGTCATCCTTGCATTCTAGAACTATGTAGCCAGCATAGGTTGACATATCAACACTGTCATATGAGGGTTGATGAGGTGGATATGCACTGTCAGATGAGGTCCCAACTATTTTCATTTAGGGACACTGTCATATGAGGGTTACCCACAGCCTGTCCTTACCAGTGGCACGGTATTGACACCCTTCCAATTGGGTTTACAGATTGGACCCCACCTCAGCTATATTGCTTTATTTGGGTCAAGCAGGTAGATGACTACTTCCCACAGCTTTAGTTATAGATCAGTATTGTTAGACATTGTCATTCATTCTCAGTAATAGAACTCAGATAGTTCTACAGAATTCAAGACTCTTAGATACAGTTAAGTCAGAACAGTACGAAACTCAGCTAGTTCCATCAGAAACTAGACTTTCAGATACAGTCACTCAGTATTAGTTATTTCAGTTACACAGTTATCAGTGTCTTATGTTATCAGTACTCAAATTCAGTAATCATGTTATCACAAACTCAGTTATAGTTATTATGTATTCGTGCATATATTCTCATGCTCATGTTATCCAGTCAATTAGTATGGTTCATGTATGCAAACCCTTTGCATTCATCCTACCTCATATGCATACCAGTATATTCAAACATACTGACGCATTTGTGCAATGGTGTTTTAAATTATAGGTTCAGAAGCACGAGCTCCAGAGCATCAGTAGCATTTCAGTCTCAACAGTTAGAGTTAGCAGTGAGTCCTCATCCTTAAAGAATATGACCATTACCTTATTATCTCATTAATTAATTTATTTCAGTAGTTGGAGTTAATTAGGGACGTGTCCCATCAACTTTTTATTCAGACAGTTCAGTCAGTTAGAGGGTTTTTAGACTAGCATGTTCAGAAATTTTATTTCAGTTGTTTAAGGTATTTTATATCCCATCTAGATGTTATGTTTTATCATCTATCATGTCTCAATTTTGAACCTTATGGCCTTTAGCCTTTATTTTTGTATTTATACAATATATCATGCAGTATACAGGTATAGCTATCAGTCATGGGTTAGCTTGTGGTCCTTCGGGGTCATAAACACCATGTAGTCTTTTGGGTACTAGATTCAAGGCGTTACACTCTTCTTCAAGATTGTCCACATCACCGATAGTCAAATGAGGTACTTGCTCATACTTTTGTAGAAGCTCTTGATCACAATATGAAGATTTTCCTTGATTTAATCATAGGTGGTCAAGCATTGGAGGTAACTTATGATGAGTTGTACACATTATTGAACCGCATAGTACAAGGAAATCTAGAGTGGCATTCAGATTCTAGAAGTACCACGAAAAGAATTACAGGTGTATTAAAGGTAGACCAATTCACAACCCTATTAGCTCAGGTTTCTGCATTGTAGAATCTGATCAACACATCACTCAATAGCATAAATTTAGGAGCTACACAACCTGCAGCTATAGTTAATTCCATCAAATAACCTGCAGGTTGGTGTGAAGTATGTGGAAATAGTGGTCATGTGGCTACCATGTGTGCTTCAAATTCAAAATCTATGATGTATGTAGGTAATACTTAAAGGCCTAATTATGGTAATGCCTGCAACATAAAGTGGCAAACTCAGCCACCAAATTAGTCATGGAATGCCCCACAACCACAGGCCTAATCAAATCAGTCAACGAGCAACATAGAAGAGATGATGAAATAACTCTTAGCTGGTCAAGCAAAATTATGTGTAGATCTAAAAAGTCAAAAGGCATAATTACAGAATTAGCAAGTGGCCACAAGAAGCTTAGATTTGCAAGTGGGGCAATTATCACAGGTACTGAATACCAAACCACAAGGTGGGTTGCCAATAGACACAGAAACTCCAAAACAAGCCATGGCAATCACCTTGAGGAGTGGTAAAGAGCTTCAAGGAGAACCTCAAAAGGCAACAAAGGAGGTTAATGCTTATATGGTGACCAAACAGGTTACTAAATAAGTTTTTAAAAATTCAAGGAAGTCTAAGTACTTGAAACCGAAAGTTGCTAAACCAGAAATGAATAAGACACCGTTATTGCCCATCCCTCAAAGGAAAATAAAAGCAAAGGATGATACCTTATTCAAAAAAGTTCATTGATACATTCAAAGAGCTTTATATTAACTTACCTTTGCTAGATATTTTATAGAGTATGCCTAAGTATGCAAAGTACTTGAGGGATGTGGTGGCAAAAAAGTTGAAGTTGCAAGATATGGGAGAAATAACCCTCAAAGAAGAGTGTAGTGCGGTAATAACATAGAAAATCCCTAAGAAATTGAAAGATCAGGGGATGTTTGCTATCCCTATTCAAATTAGGAGCAAAAAGGTTTATGCATTACGTGATTTAGGGGCAAGTATAAATTTGATGCCCCTGTCTCTATTAAAAAAATTATGCTTTGGAAATCCTAGATCGACCATTGTGGTTTTACAGTTAGCAGATGGTTCCATGGTTTATCCGAAAGGAATAACTGAGGATGTCCTTATAAATATTAGTAAATTCATTATATCTGCTGATTTTTTATTCTTGATTTTATGGTAGATGAACAGGTACCAATCATATTGGGGCGTCCATTCTTAGCAGTTGGAGGGGTGTTGATTGATGTTACAAAAGGCACACTCAAGATTAGGGTAGATAATAAAGATGTGGTGTTTGATGCTTACAAACACCCATTGAAAGTTCCCTATATAAAGATTATGCATGATCAATATTATTGATGGGGATGAGTATGGAGTGCTTAAGTGACCAATGACCTCTTCTAACTGCCTGATTGAGTGACCTAAGATGAAACCACCAATTTTCAAAGGTAAAAGGGGTCTGAAACGAATGAAAAACGGCTCCCAAAAGGGAGTAAAATAGAGAAGGAATATGATTGAGTTGATATGGGTCGTGCCACGATACTAAATTAGGCGCTGCTTGGAAGGCAACCTAAGTTAATTAGGTATGTTTTTTTTTTCAGATTTTAAGTTTTTATTTCATGTAGTTTTTATTTTTGGTTGAGTCATAGGTTAATGGGAAGTCTGAGTACCAAAAACTTGAGCTAAGGAGCATGGCAAAGACAGAGTTTAGGGTCCCACGAATCTCATTTAAATGTGGAGAGGCTACTAGATAGTCCTAGAGGCTTCAGGGAGTATTTCTATCTTTTTACTTTTAAATTTACTTTGGGGACAAAGTAGATTTTTAAGTGTGGGGTGGAGAAATTCCCAAATTTTTACTCAATTTAAATTTTTTTTTAGATAGGATTAAGGGAGATATTCTTGTTGGTGCTATTTTTGATTGCATGGTGCAAGTGTTTTGATTGTGTAAGTATGTTGAATTGTGTGAATTGCTACTTTTTAGACTCCCAAGCTCTTGATTATGACTCTTGCACATGGTGGCTTAATTTTGAATTTGTGCTATTGTTTGGTTGGGAGTCTATGATGATCCTATTAAGTTGAGTATGTGCCATGTGTGTGTGAGATTTTTGATATTCCTTGTTACATGTAATGTCTAGAACTTGCGCGGTGTGTGTGAGAAACGAAATAAAGAATGTGGGTTTAGGAGATGATATGGGCATTTCTTTGATAGCCTTATTTTATACCTTTTATTTGTCCTACCCTTTGTGCATTATCTTAGATAACCCCCATTGAGCCTTTAACTTTTTCTTTGGTAGCCACATAAGTAGCCTAATCCCTAGACTATAATTTGATTCCAAAAGCACCTAAGTGCTTTAGTAAAAAAAAAAATTTAGTAAGGAGTTTGAGAAATTGAAGAAGAAAAAAGGTGAAATTAATGTCCTAAGGTAATGGTTATTGGTGTTTATAATTGATGTGTGGTGGATTTTTGTGATATAATTTATGTTGAAAATATTGCCATGATTGTGAAAAAAGAGAAAAATTGATTCTTGTGGTAGTAAACTATGTGTCCACCAAGTGTTTGTGAAAATGGTTAAAATACATGGGGCAAAAACAAAAGATATGGGTGAATGAAAAAGTGTAATTTAGTAGTTGAAGATTGGTTTTAAATGTGTAATGAAGTGTATTAAAGAGCTTAGAGAGGTTAGTCACTATTCCTAAATAGTTCCTACCTATCCTTTAGCCTACATTTTAACTTGGAAAAGACCTATTTGATCTTAATCATTACATTTGACTATTAGTGAAGAATTACACTAAGGGAAATCCTATGGTTCACTGTGTGTAACTTGTGAATTCTTTGTGAGAGTGAGCATAATTTGATTCTTGTACCCATCACGTTATAAATTACATTACTGTGAGTGTTTATGGGTAACTCTCTTGTTGTGAGGGAACATGTTTGATGAATGTGTATGATTTGTATGATGTCCTTGATTGAATGATAAGCATGAGTTTGCCACTTATATGAGTCAATTCTTGAGGTTAGGATGTTTTGGAGTAGTGTTCATGAACTATCAATTGTGTAAACAACGTGCTTTGTGTAGAAACTTGCATCCCGTGTAGTCATTGAGTACTAGCTTGAGTATCTTTATTTTAGTAGAAGTGTAGTGTTACCTCAGGTTTTTAAGCTTAGAATAAAGAGTTGTTCGAGGACGAATAAGATTTTCAGTGTGGGTGATGATCTAAGGTGATTTTATACACTTCGGTATCATTATTCTAGCTTATTTTGCCTTTTCTGAGAGAAATTCGTGTGGTTAACATGTTCATATTGATATAAATAAGCATTTAAGTTTCCAAGTGTGTATTACAATGTCCAAAGTATTTTTCAAACAATTTTGTATTTAATTGAGTAATTTAGAGTTTAACCCAGAAAACTAGTTTTACTAGCTTGAGCTAGGTGTGTTTCTAGTTGGCTTCGTTGGATTTTATTGTGTTTAATTTATTCCAAATATTTTAAATGTATAATTATGAGTGGAATAACTTATTTGTAATATGCAAAGTTTAATTTGATTAAGTCAAGAGTCGGTAATAAGTGGAATATTATTGCAAATTTGCTTTATCTTAAATTTTGTTTTGATTCATCATTGAGAATATTGTGCTGTTATAATCTTGAATATGTGGTGTATGATATTTTAGAAATCTTGGAAAACTAAATACGGTGATATATTGATGATTTAAAGGTCAAAAATTCATTGAAAATACACTACAAAAGACATGGGTAAAGGATAGGACGATAAAGACTTAAAAAAAAAAAATTGAACACAATTTTCAGTAGGTGTACGTAATGAGTGTGCGCCGCATCCTCCATTACAGGGATCCATTGACTTAGATAAATTTTAAGAGTAAAATTCCAGTGCAATCGTGCTATATGCATGCATCAAATGATCCAATTCGTAGCAATACAACGTACGACGCTCCATCTATTCCACTGATTAAATTTTGATAAAGTCCTAATTTAATTCAATTTGCATGGCACATGGTTTGAGGATATTAAGGAATCTTTGATGGGATTTTCTTGGTTGACGTGTCCATTTCTTAATACACTATGATTAGTCATATGATATATTATTAATATACACAGAATATACCATGGAACATGATGAAAAGTGTAGACACATACAGGAGAACTGTTGGACACGATAGTGGAGTAATTTTGGTAGTATTTAATTTTTCATATCATGTATTCAATTAATTGGATAGTGATTATGAATATTATCGTCTAAAACTCTCTTTCCGAGGTCAAATTCAAGAATATATGTAAGGCCCCGCAAAATTCTCTCATAGTTTGAACCTTAGAGCGTGTTAAATAAAGCGTAAATCCGGCCCTAAAATATTGAGAAGTGACTTCCCAAGTGAGAAATATTTTAAATCATGTAGAATTTCCCTAATATCAACTTTTTGTCACGTAGATAATTGAATAAGCTTTTTGTAGATACCAACTTCGTCAAAATCTGACATCGGATGAAAAACTTATGGCCATTTTACAAAGAGCTGTTGGAACCGCCCAGGTGTGATGGACAGGTTGATGGACCGTCAACCTTGCGATGGACCGTCGCCCAAACCGTTGCAACCAAGGTAGTGACTCTCTCTTCTGGCCCAAGTGCGACGACCAAGACGATGGACCATCAAGATAGCGACAGACCGTCGCTAAGACAGTCTCAACTGAGGTAGTGTGGACTTTTTCTTACCAATGTAAGACGGACGATCCAACATGCCATCAGAATAGCGACGGACCGTCACTCTGACCGTCGTAAATCCAGTTCAATATTTTTAAGACATTTTTAAAAAGGGCTTTTCGATCTTTTTCTACCCTTTTTAACCCTTATATATATCTTGAATGAAGCTAAGGGCTTCATTTTTCATCTTTAACATCAAAGCGAGGGTTTCCTACAAGATCAAAACCCTTATTTCTTCAAGAAGAAAAAAATCAAGAAATGAAGAATCCCTCCAAGAGCCTTCAAGAAAGAGTTTCCTAAGGTATGTAGATGTTGATTCTTGGGTGTCTTTCATCCAAGAAGCTCAAAAATCCTTTTCTAAATTTCAAAGATCTTATGTTTATGAGTTTTCATGATTCATGTGAATTGAAATTGAAGTCCATGTTAGTATTGAGTTTTAATTCATGATTTGTTAACAAGGTTTCAAGCTTTGGCCCTAGTATGTGACATTCATGATAAACCCTCTTCAATTAGCTTGTTAAGTGATGTGTTTATGTCAATTGAGTGTAGAAATTGTTGAATAAGGAAAACATGCTCCCCATATGTTTGATAAAATGCTATGTGAAGGAATTAGAGACATTATAACATGTTGACTAGAAATCCCCAATTGTGTGCAAGCTTATGCATGCCAAGTGTTTGTTGAAAAGTCTTAGTGAATGATTGTGACATGATAGCATGAAATTTCCTAATTATGCGTTATTTAATGCATGCTAAGTGTTTGATGCAAGACCTTGTTGAATGGAGTATGAGCCAATAGCATGTCTCCCTATATTATCACATGTTTATGATTTCTAAATGCTTAAAGAGATGTTTTAGTGATTGTGATGGTGAATGAATATCCATGATCATGATTATTAAAGAATGGTTATGTTTTACTTTTATGTTATTGAGTCCTAGGGGTATTTATACCCGACAAATTAGCTGCAGTCTAGATCCTGTGTCAGTTTTCACAATAATCTCAGTTAAGCCATGATTCTTCAAACTCATTTAGTTATAGAACTCAGTACTCTCAAATAGTTACAGAACTTAAGTAACCTCAGTATCGTTAGCACTCTAGCCTCAGTTCAGTACTCAACTCTGATCTAGTAGTATTCAAGTGTTTGGTTCAAATCTCAGTAGTATTCAGGTAATCTATTCAGATCTCAGTATCATTCAGATAACGAGATTCAGTAGTATTCTGTTAGATAACGAGATTCAGTAGTATTCCGTCATATAACAAAACCAAGTAACTCAACTTAACTCAGTCAGATTATTCGAGAAATATGATCAGTAATAGATTCAACTCAGTTTAAATTCAGTTGAGAATCAGTTCAGAGTATTTCAGTAGGGAGTAGGAGCTAGCATCGAGCGAGTGCAGGGATGATGGCTTTCCCATTAGAGAGGCAGTGTTGTTAGTAGAAATCCCTAAACTCCCAAACTGAATAGCTAGCGCAGGACCAGGAGTCACCCGTTAGATAAAGGCTTGACTATCATACTACCTTAGGCTTGACTTCCTGTTCAGGGTAAACCGTCATAGAGGCTTGACCAGAGTAAAGGTCTTTACCCATCTTATGGTATTGACACCCTTTCAGCTGTAGTTACAAGTTAAACCCCACCAGTTTAGATTTGGGGTATGTTGGTTAAGTGAGAACTCCCATAGTTGCAGTTTCAGTATTAGTCTTTATAGTAGAACTCAGAAATCAGAACTGTCAGATATAGTCACCTATCTCAGTACGGAACTCAGATAGTTCCATTGATTTATAGACCACCCGCTGGATAGGCCCGGTCTCTCATAAAGTTAATCAGTATCAGTACCAATAGATCCAGAGATCACCCATTAGATAGGCCTGATCTCAGTCTTAGATTTAGTAAAGTATTCTCATTATCAGATCCCGAGAGAACCCATTAGATAGGCCTAATCTCAGTCTCAAGTTCAGTAAATTATTCTCATTATCAGATTCAAATATCTTCCGCTAGATAGGTCTGATCTAAAACATAATCATTTCTTATCATTGATAGTAAATTCAAAAATAATCCGTTAGAGAGATTTGGTCTCAGATTTAGTTAGTCAATTGTAGCAAGCTCAGAACTCAGTTATTGATATGAGTAGATTCAGTTAATTAGATTCAGTATCATCAGTCTTCGAGATCACTCGCTAGATAGGACTGATCTCAACTTTAGTACTCAATTATCAATATTCGAAGTTTTAGTTGTTCAATATCTCAGTATTAGTAGTGAGTTCAGATGTCAGTAAAGCAGTATTCGAGTTTCAGTATTCAGAGTCACGATGATTTCAATTATGGTTTGAGCCTTCATGCGTATGTCCTCATTAAGTACTATCATGATTATTCAGTTAAGTAATTGTTCATGCATAAGCCCTTGCATTTAGCCTTACCTCATCTTGCATACTCAGTACATTTCCACGTACTGACGCATTTGTGCTATGGTATTTTACTTTACACCATAGGTTCAGAGGCATGAGATCTAGAGTACCCTTAGCAGCTCAGTCCCAGTCAGCAGCAGTAGACGTAGCAGTGAGTCCTCTTCATTCGAGGATGATCCTTATTTTTTTATCGCATTATATTTAGTTTATTTTCAGTAGATGGAGTTAGTTGGGACATGTCCCATCAACTCCACAGTTCAGATAGTCTAGAGGCTTTTCGGACTAATGAATCAGTATTCAGTTTTCAGTTTTGAGTATTTTAGATGTTTTGAACCTTATGGAAAATTTTCCGCCAGTTTTCCATATTTATATTATATTATGCAGAGCTCAAGTATAGATATCAGTAGAAAGTTAGCTTCTAGTCCTTCAGGATCATGAGCACCATGTAACGACTAGGGGGTAGTCTCGGGTCGTTACAACATGAGTACTATTGTTTTGGATTAAATTCATTAATTTTGCTAATCATATTTGGTTGTTTGTTTATTCTTGTTTTAATTATTTTATGGATTGATCATCCATGAAATACATATATTGTTGACCGTTAGATAGAACATGAGAATAAACAAAGTTTGGGTTTTTATTCTTTTGTAAAATAAAGAATTAAACGTAGCGTCTAGGATAGGGATGTACTTAGATGCCTTACATGATTCATATGTAGGATGATAGCTTTAATTAAATTAATTGGATTATTACATCCCCGCTCAATGATGTAGTTGTAAGGTCCAAACTAGGTAAAAGATTAGAGGTTGGAAAACCATGATCTTGCAATTACCCCTACGAACCAACAACCAAGATAAGCGAATTAACGAATTAAATTCAATAACATAGTATGATTGTGCAGAGTGGTTTAACCCTGGGCTTTTCTCCATTGATTTTCTCAAGTATTTTATTTTACGCATTATTTACTTTATTTTTAATTTACAAAATGACAAACTCTCTTTTGGTTACTTTTGCACTAAATTAATTTAAACAGTGAACTGAAATTGAATCGTTGTTAAATCAAGTCTCTGTGGGATCAATAACTCGGCTTTCTTAAAGGCCACTATATTACTTGATAGACCACGTACACTTGCGTGTGCGCTTGGGCGTGATCATTGTGGTAGAAATTGAAAAAAAATGTGAAAATGAAAGAAAAAAAAAAGAAATAAATAAAACCATAGACAACCTGAATGTGCGATAAAGATATAAAATGGATAAATAAGAGTGGAATAAAAGATGATTGATTAATAAGTGGACCCCAAAGTATGTGTAGTGCCAAGGAGGCGTAGTTAAAATATCCATATGTATCCTAATATCCCCCAACCCTACATTACAAGCCAAATAAAGTGCTATAGTGATCCTTACCTGACTGTCTTAAAGCTAAGGTAAAGAAAATAAGGAAAAACCTACGATATCTGATGCGCATTGGTGGAACTTCTCTTGCGAGTGTGAGTGTCTCTTCACTGTATTGACATACATGATTTCATATGAGTGATTGAGACTTCTTTATTGTGAGGGCACATGGGTTATATTGCTAGCTGCTTACTTTTTTTGGTAGTGTAACTTGTACATGTGCCTGATTGTTTGTTGCTAATGTAGTGCCATATCTTGATTCCCTTATGTCACATTGTTGAGCTTCATTGATACACACAGTTGTTGAAATAGGAGGGGGCGATGTTTTGAGCTAAAAGTAATGATTGACTGCCGTAGATAGTTTAGGTTTATCCTAGTTAAAAATCATTGTTTTATTTAGTTGTATTATGTTGCCCGAGGACATGCAAACATTCTATGTTGAGGGTGTTGATATGCTATGGTTTCATAAAACTTTTGACACTTAAAATGATGAAAATATGCAAGTTACTTAGGTATTTTTGTTAGATATGATATGTTTTGTGTTATGTTATATAGGAAATTAGGTTTTTATAGCTAATTTGGAGAAAAGAAGTGAAAGTTGAAGTTTTGGACCACCTACGTGGGCACCTACAACCTGTATGTACTGCCTACTGGGCATAGGTGCCAAATTATGTGTCTGAGAAGATAAGAAAAAAAGAATCATAAGAAGAAAAAGTAGACCCTTCCACCTATTGAGGGCACCTATGGTCCGTAGGTGTCAAAACCTATCTCAGAAGAGTTGAAGTACAGAGGAGTTTGTAGATGTTTTGAAGCCTTGGCACTTATGTGGGACAACTTACTATCCATAGGTGACCCAGTAAATGGCCACCGAACTCAATTTTCCTCTTATGTTTAGGAGTTATTTCATAGGGTTTCCTTGTACTCTATATGTACCGTTTTGGCATTTTTTTGTTAGGTTATGCACTCTTAATACTTACAAACATATATTTGATTCTAGGATTCAATTTTGATATTGGTATTGTTTTGTTCTTGATTTTTGTTGATTAGTCAATTTGAGACTTTGGGTTTTATTCGTTATTCATCATGATATCGATTTAATGCTTTCATTTATGAATTCTATTGATTGTTTCACAATGATGAGATCCTAATTCCCTTATCTAGGGTTGTGGGAACCTTTGCGGTTTGATGAAGTAAAGGAAGTGCAAAGTTGTTTTGAACTTATTTTCTTGCATGTATTGTGCTTAACTCCTTCAGTTTAATTGATATCTTAAAGGTTGTAAATTTTAGGATCCCGCCTTATATTCACTACTTACTTCACAAGAAAAGTAGAGATTAGGAAAAGATGATCACAACAGTAATTGGAAGATTACTTGTTGATATAGGCTAATAATCCTCATCTACTTAAGATAACTATCTTTTATCTAATAACTTGAGACTAAAAAGGTAATAGTTAATTTGGGATCTAGGATAAGGGCTAGTAAGGCGACATCCTAAGATTGAAAAGGTAAAAGGTGAAATTCGTCAATGAGTCCAGAAGACAGTTGGTGGTACATAACTTATCAGATTCTACATGTAAGGTATTAGGTTGGTTCAACAGAGCATGATAAACCCACAGAGTTTAAAAGCTAGGGGAAACACAATCCTAGTGTTCGTTTCTGATTGATTACTACCAAAACACTCACAACTATTTAATTTTCACAGATTACTACTACAATACCCCATTTAGTTTACAGTACTGCCTATTGACTTCAGCAAACTACAGAGATAATTCACGTATTCCTCGTGGGTTCGATCCCAACCTGAGTTGGGTTACTATATTTTGCATCATCTACTTTAGCCGTGTTTGGAGGTGTAGCTTTGGGCGATATCAATTTCCACTCAGGAAAGGGTAATCTCTAAAGCAATCTACTAGGTCTGAAATGCTCATCCTTCACTTGCTGGCAACAAAGGCAACGAGCTACAAAATCCGCTACATCCTTCCTCATGCCACCCACCAGTAATGCTGCCTCAAGTCATGATACATCTAACTCACTCCCGAAAGGATAGAATACCTAGAACAATGGGCCTCCTATAAAATTAATCTACTACAATTACCCACTCTCTGCACACAAACACGACCCCTAATCCTTAAAACACCATCAAAATCACTCAATACCTTATCCTAAATAAACCTCAATCCCACATCATCAATTTGATGAGCTCGAATCTGCTCCATCAAAGAAGACCTAGCCTCCACAAATGTTAAAACATACCTAGATGTCGAAATATCCAGCCTAACCATCTGGTTAGCTAAAAACAAAACCTTTAAGGCCAAAGGCCTTTCCTGGGTCAAAAGATGTGTCAAGCTACCCATGCTAGTCAGCTTCCAACTCAAGGCATCTTCCACCACATTAGCTTTGCCCGGGTGAAAAAAAATAGTCAAGCCATAATCCTGAAGAAACTAAAGACAATGGAGATGCCTCATATTAAGATCTTGATGAGTGAAGAAGTACCAAAGGCTATGATGATCCAAGAAAATCTCACAATGGACTCCATACAAGTATTGCCTTCACAACTTCAAAGCAAAAATAACTATGTACAACTGTAAATCATGGGTAGGGTAATTATTCTCATAGGGTTTCAACTAACGAGAAGCATATGTAATCACCTTACCCTCCTGCATCAACACAACACCTAACACAACACCTGAAGTATTACAAAAGATGGTGAAACCCACACTCTCTTTGGGCAAAGTCAAGATAGGAGATGAAGTCAACAAATACTTGAGATTTTTGAAGCTCACCTCATAAGCATTAGAAAACTCAAAAGAAATCTTTTTGAGTCAACTTGGTGAACGGAGCTTTAATGGATGAAAATCCTTCAACAAAGCACCGATAATAACTTACCAAGCCAACATAACTCTGAATCTCAGTGGGCGATGTAAGCCTAGCCCAATCACGAAACACTAGAATCTTGGCTGGTTCAACCATAATACCCTCCTTAGTCACCATATGAACCTAGAAAGAAATAGACTCTAACCAAAACTCACACTTGGAGAACTTTCCATACAACTTCTCATCCCTTAATCTCTGAAGTACAATCCGTTAATTCTCCTCATGATCGGCGTTATTCATGGAATAAACCAAGATATCATCTATAAATACAATAACAAAGGAGTCGAGAAATAGTTAAAACACACGGTTCATCAACTCCATGAATGCGACTGGGGCATTGGTCAACCCAAAGGACATGACCAAGAATTCATAAAGACCATATTAAGTCCAAAAAGTTGTCTTTGGAATATTCAAAGCTCTAATCCTCAACTGGTGATACCCAAATCTTAAATCAATCTTCAAAAACATCGCGAAACCCTGAAGTTGATAAAATAAATCATCAATATGAGGATGAGGATACTTATTCTTGACCATCACCTTGTTTAACTATCGATAATCGATACACATCCTCATAGACCCATCCTTCTTCTTTACAAACAAGACAGGTGCACCCCAAGGCGATAAAATAGGTTAGATAAATCCCTTATCCAACAACTCCTACAACTGATCCTTTGATTATATTAACTTAGCTGGGGCCATGCTAAAAGGAGGATAGAAATAGGCTTGATTCCCAACTCAAAATCATAACCAAATCAATATTACTATTTAAAGGTATACCAAGCAAATCCATAGGGAACACATCTATAAACTCACGAACAATACGAACAAAATCCAAAGAAGGAGGTTAAGCAACACTAGTGTCATGAATATAAGCCTAGTATGACAAACATCCCCTCTCGACCAATCAATGAGCTTGAACATAAGACATAACCATCTTAGGACTTGAATGAAGTGCACCCTTCCAAGCTATTCTTAGAACACCCAGTGAAGCTAAAGTCATAGTCTTAGCATAACAATATACAACCATATAGTAAGGATCCAACCAATCCATACCTAAGATAACGTCAAAATCAACCATATCCAACATAAGTAAGTCTATCCAAGTCTCACACCCCAAAAAAATAATAATATAAGATCGGTACACCCAATCAATCACTAAAGAATCTCCTATCGGGGTAGATCCACGAATAGGAATGGCGAGAGGCTCACTAACAAAATCAAAACCAAAGCAAAATATGCAGACACATAGGTGGAATTTGATCCTGGATCAAATAACACATATGCAAATTTGAAACAAATGAGGATGATACTTGTGATCACAACATCATATGCATCTAGCTCTAGTCTGGCAGGTATAGCATAGCATCATCATGTCCACCAACTGGCTGAGTCACCTCGTGACCACCACCACGAGCTTCATTACTTTTGCCTCTGACACCTCTAGTAGAACTTCTAACTCTCATAGCTGAAAAAAAGTAAATCTATTGATATAGAGGGGATAATCCTTATCGAAATGACCAATATCATCACACATAAAGCAACCTCTATGGCCAGACTCAATGGGATAAGGTACCACTATGCTTGGGTGGCCACCTTAAACTACTGAACTAGAGGATCTATCACCTGAGCCCTGTAAGGCTGCCTACACTGGCCTACCATCATACCCATGAGAACTTCTACAATCTCTACCTTGAGAAGTGTGACCTTTGAACTTACCAAAATAATGCACCTTCTTGGCACCTCCCTGAGATGCTCAAAGAATACCCTCAGTCATCTTGGCATGATCCACTATACTTTAAAAGAACTCTTAAAATACAACTATTTAAGATATATCCAACTGAAGAGAAATATCCAACCCCTTAACTAACTTTTAAATCTTCTCAGACTCAGTAGGAATGCTAGTATAAGAATATCTAGACAAGGCATAAAAGTGTGCCTCATACTCTACAACAGTTATGGACCCTTGATCCAGGTGATCAAACTTATCTCTCATCTAATCCCTCATATTGCAAGGCATAAATCACTCCAAAAAGGCCTCAGTTAACTGATCCCAAGTCATCTCAAGAGAATCAAGAGTTTGCAACTAACAAAGGATCTCTACTAATCTCTAGTAGTATCTCTAAATTGATAAGTAGTATAAGAAACCCCATCAACTCAAAAAACCCTAAATTATGCAACTTATCCTGACAGTCAATCAACAACTCATAGGCATTCTCATCCATATCACTACTGAATCTAGGAAGACTAAAATGAGTAAATCTCATGAACCTCTTTTGATCCTCAAAATACATAACTATACTCACAGTAAGAGGATACATGGTGAATCTAGCGGGCTGAGACCCCATCTAGAGAGGTAACATAAATTAAGGCTAAACTCCCAACCTCAGATACCTTACTCAGATGTCGATGCTGATATAGAAATAGTACTCGAAGTTTGAGAAGTACTAAGAGTAGAAGGGGGTGCAACAAGAGGATCCACACTTGGGACTGGAGGAATAGCAAGATCACTCAAGAAGCACCCTTTAAATAGGTCAACAAGAAAGCCAACAACCTCTCCAATACTAGGGTAGAAGAAATTGATGGAACTAAAGTAAGATGCATACCTAGGAAATTTCCTAAAGACATCCTATAGACTCTTGAAGATAGATACGGATATCTACCTACCAATTTATGAGACTATGCTGGATATCTCATTCTTAATCTATTGAGACCAAGGAACTTGGCTACTCGGATACCAATTTATCATGACCTAAAATCCAAGAGTCATGATGGCACTTGTCGCGATAAACCTTGACAAGTAATCTTATCATCCAAACCGATACACAAGGAGGGAAAAAATGACCCCAAGGCTAGGCTTTGAGAATGAAGCCAAACAATATAATTATAACAAATGAAGAAAGAAACATACTTAATATTACTAAATCCCAAAACCTAGTATCATAGTGTAAGAACATAACTAATACAAGTCCAAGTCAAATACAAAAGACATCCAAACAGGATATAACTCTTTATCTAAAATACAATAAAGACATAGACTAATAAGGAAAGATATAAGTAGACTTAGAACACCTAAAATTAACCACTACCTTGTAAATCTCCAAATGACACCCAAAATTAAACAACGTAAGGTGCACCCAAACCTAAATCTCTACCAAAATGGTACAGTAAAAATGAGCACGGTCCAATTATATCCAATTGGTATCATATCCCAATCGATCAAAGTATAAAATAAAACATAAAAAATATACACTACGGCAATCAGAAAATATTCCACAATGGTAGCCCATACTGCTTGCATTAACAGTTCTATAATATCTATATATAACACAACAAAACACCAGAAAGGAATATAATTATAAATTTATAACACATATAAGAAATTATAAAAGAATAACATATATGGGAATATCAAGTGGGAGTAAGGGAAGATAGAACAAATAAATACATACCAAGTGAAATAGAATATACAATTATATCACAAGTATAATAGAGAAAATATAATAAGAATGATGATGTTGATGATGATGATGATAATGATGTAATGCATGAGGTTTTCTTACAACCTCTAAAATCATCACACAACCTCTAAGACTGTCACACAGTCTCTGTATATACATATGAATCTAAAGCTACTAGACTTAGGACCCATGGGGAGTCTGTCAACCCGTATACAATCCACATATATCCTCTAGGAACATCTCTCGAGGAGGGTTTATAAGATGTGCTATATGTAGATTTGATAATGAGAAGCTAAACTACGAGGGACCAGGTCCTTGGATTGAAAGGTACAATACAACTAGCCCACATCTTTTGCACAATTTTATCATCTTTTGTAGCAAACTTTTAGGTGCTATTTTGTGATACTTTTTAATGACATGGATAGCTAGTCCAATGGTCTTTCAAGACCTAATCATCACCCAGATACAAAAGGAATGAGATGCCTCTTCAATAATTAGTTTTTACACAAATTTTAAAAGAGTAAAGAGAGGAAGCAAAATCTCATTTTACTACTACTCAAGTTCTTAGATTTATGTGTTCTTAAATTGAAATATTTCTTAAGTGAGTAATAATTTTTAATTGAACTACTCATCTTATAAGAGTAGTATTTTCTTTTGAGAGAGTTGCTTAGATAGAGTTACCTGGGCTTATAGCTGGTTAGAGTTAACCAATTTTAAAGGGAAACTTGGCAGAGGAGTCATGGCATGTTGTAATAGAGGTGTTTCAAATAGGAGTAACGTAGAGTTAGGTTCACAGTTGAGTTTGTAATCAAGAGGTTAGTTATAATGGACTGTTTTAGTGCAAGTGAGGGCAAGCCATGATTTTTATCATCTTGAGTTTCCATGAACAAATCATATGTTTTTACTTTCTTTCATGCCCTCCTCCTAGTGGCTTTACTGCTCTATTGCTAGAGATTTACTTTGATAGACCTAGTCCCTCACTATGTGGTGTAATCTCGAAGGGTTCTACAATTGGTATCAGTGTTGGTTCACTCTAAAAGGTCCATACCTAGGGTGTTCTGGTCATCGTGAATACTATAGATGAAACAGAAGAGGAAAGAAAAAAACCAAAAAGGGAGAGAATACTGATCTCGAAGGCTTTAGAATTTGACTTAGGAAATGAGAACATTGATGTTGCACACTTGCCAATAAGGATTGTTAGAGCTATAAAAAGGGTTGGTTATCTTAGCAAATTAAATTGTAAAATTGAAGGTTGTCACAAAAGTCGAAGCTCTGAAGAATTAACAACAAACCACCCAGTGCAAAAAAAGAATCAAAATCCTAAAACATTAAGAAGAAAAGGTGGAGCTAGTTGTATAGTAAAAAGGGTGTTGGATGCATGGGAAGACTTACAATAAAATCTAGGAAAGAGAAAGAGTATGAAAATAGTTTCATGTTGAAACAAGATGATAAGAAAATAACCCCAAGTTCCTAGTATTCTTAAATGGCGGCATGGGGAGACTCCTTCAATAATTTATGTGAAGAAGAGAATATAAGAGATGTCTTAATGCTAGAAGTGGAAGACAGTCCAATTATCTATGTCTCCATGTTTGCTTTTTTGGCAAACACAAAGGATGAAGAAGAAAAGGAGTAAAACTCCCTAGTCTTAAAGAAAATCTGGGTAACTACACTACTATGAAAATAAAAAATCTTGCTAGTGAGTTGATAGACTCTGTATATAAATTAACTACTGAGAAGAATGCACTAGAGAAGAAAGTAGAGAGTCAAGAACATGAGTTAATTGCCTTACATCTTCAGATATCAAAAATAGAAGAAATGTCCTCTAAGTTGAAACCTGAAAATTAGAGTTGTATGAGTCAACTATAGAAGGGAAATAATTTAGATGACAAAAAAAAGAAGGAAATTTTAGGGATTCAAATTTTTACTGAATAAAAATTAAGAGATTCTCAAAAACAACTTGTGGCTACACTTCAAAGGAATGAAAAAATAGAAAGAGAACTGGTCTGCTTAAGAGAAGAATTAAATAAATCTCTTAAATGGACTGGTTCTTCTTAAACTCTTCCTAATCTACTGAGTCAATGTCTTAATAATGATAGAGGGATGGGCTTCAAATCTCTGGAAAACTCAAAGAGGAAGCTATCACTGCCTAGATGGACGAAGAAGAATTTGATCACACTATTGTCCTCGTACAGGGATCTCAAGCTCAAGTAGGTTCCCAAATCCAACTTGTGGTAATGATCTTAGGTGTGGGAAAGGGAATTGCATCCAGGAATAGCTCATCAACTAAAAGAGTTTAAAGTTTGATAATAAAAAAGGTGACTATGTTCTCTCTCTCATAAGACACCTGAAGATAAATGTGTCTTATTTGAGATGGATGATTTCAAGGGACCTGGTCCCCAAGAAATTCATATCATAGGAAGCTTCCCCAAAATGAATAACATATTAATTAGTGTCTCTTATAAATTTCGCTATGACAAGGGGACAAGTATACATGATAAAATAGGTGTATGCTAATATTACTCAATATCATATCATAATAGGTATACACCCAAGGGAACAACTTTGGAATGAAATAATAAAAGCAAACACAAGTTGAGATCTCACTCAAAAAAGAGAGGGACTTGATCTCATTTTTTATGTGAGTACCAAAATGATGTGCCTTAAATTTTTATAAAATTTTTGTATGAAAAGGCCACTTTTTTAATTCCTAATGAAAAAAAGTTGTCAAATTCATTTAGAAGTAAACGAGTCACAACGTTTGTCATTAGATGTGTCTGTAGAAAAAGAGTGTGTCTTAAATGTCAAATGGTCATCTTTTCACTTATAAATTCAAACCCTTTTAATTCATTATTTTCACAATTAACTTAGAACTCTATTGAAACTGGTCCTTCTTGTCTCCTTCTTAAAAATTAATTTTTTTCTCTACTTAAAACTGTCTGAAATTCCCTTATCTTCAAATCCCATGAAAGATCTATATTCAGATTATTCTCAAGAACCACAAATAGCATCAACTATCAGTTCCTCTTAGGAGAATCATGAAACCCCAGCTGAAATTTCTCTAGTAGAAACCTTAAATCCCAATGAATGTTATATCCATATACATAACCAAAATAAATGTTTTTGCTCCCAAATTGAAAAAGAAATTCTTCAAATGAAAGGACCTCTTTCCTCAGAAAAAACAAAATCCCTAGTGCCACTCAAATTTAGGTTCCCTTTGATGAACTAAAAGCTATTGAAACTTCAGACAAGTTACAAGAACCTGGTTATCCTACCCTTTCAGAGTCAAATTCCATATTTGCTAATCTAGTTGATGATAATATTCCAATGACAAAGGTAGAGGAAAACTTGCTATTACTTAGAAATAATCCTAAAGAAAATTTTTCTAGTGGAGAAGAGAAAATAGCAAGGGAAAAAGATGATTTGGAAGAGTAAAAGGAATATGTATTACCTGCGAATGAAGAAGAAGAGGAGGAGGAGGATGAATAACCTCTGATTTTTAAAATGAAAACTGAAGAATAGAAAAAAAAAAGGAAAAATGACTGACACCAGTGTAGTACAAGGTACTAGATCTTATTCCACTCGAGGATCTAAACACAAACTGCAAGCAGATGCTATGAAGAAAAGTAAGATGTCTACTACCAAAAGAATAAAACTCAAAAAATTTGTCATAGTAGAGGAGGAAAGTGTTAAAGTAGTGAAGGTTGGAGAAGATGAGGATCCTAATGCTGACATTGTTATTGCATCTAAGAAGAAAAAACTTGAAGTTCGTGGTGTTGAAAGGACCAGGTCCTTTGATCCTAAGTTTGTGGATTCATGATGCAAGAAAAAAGAAACATTGTTGTGAAAAGGAAGAAAGTCTCCAAGGTACCCAGTCCCAAGAAAAGAAAAATTAATGAAAATAAAGAGACAAGTGATGAGTCTAACAGAGTAAAAGATAGGAATAAAAGAAAAATATGTCCAAAGAAAGAAAGATTAAAAGGCTAAAGACACAAAAAATATTGTTAGAAAGAATGTTTGATCCCAAAATCTATAAAAATCTTGGGATGGTGAATTGGTAGAATATGTTAGGAATCAAGATTGTCTGCATTTATTTGATGAAGGAACACCAATAGTGTTTGAAAACAAAGTAAGATAATTCTATTATTCAATAGATTTCTCAGAAGATGCGTTGAGTTTATTGCACTGGTGCAAGGAAAAGAAATATGGTTGGATGAAGAAACCTTGGAAGGAATTCTAGATGTGCCTATTATAGGAGAGAAGATAGTTTTGAAGTAACATGCCACAACTGAATTCATGATCGAAGCTTCAAGAGTAGGTGGGACCTCAACTACTGCAGTAAAGACGAAGTTTCTAAAGAGTGAGTTTTAATTGTTTTAGAGTTTATTAATAAGGTCCTGTTGCCAAGATCAGATAAAAGAACAATTGCTTCTAGCATTGACTTATTTCTAATCGAATGCCTGAATAAGTTTGAGTTAGTGAGTCTGCCTGCTCTAATGATAAGAGCATATGCACAAGGTGGTCCAAGAAAAGGAAAGAAGGCATGGGATTCCTTATGGTTACTGAACAAAGTCCTTAATCATTTTGGAGTGATTGAGACTAAAGAAATACCAGGGACAGTTAAAGAACTGATCAGTTTAGCTAAAATAGTGGAAAATAGGTGTATTGAAGGGAAAATGGGGATTGTATCCCAAGTGTCTGAACTACTAAATGTTAAAAAAATCTTATCCAAAGAAATGGAAGAGTTGAGGATTATGCTAGCAGTAAAAGATACTGAAATAGTGAATCTAAAACTATAAATTCAAAAGTTGTCCTTAGAGGGACCAGGTGCCATAGAATAACTTACAGTAATGAATCCAAAGCTCAAAGAAAAAATTACAGAATTGACTGGTGAAGTACAAAGACTAAATACCAAAGTAAAACTTTCACCAAACAATTGTTAGATGCTCATACTGCTACAGCTGAAAGATTGGACATGGTGCTAAAGATATTGTCTACCAAGCCTCCTTCCACCTAAATCGTAGTGTGTTAGTTTCCTATATCTATTTCTGGTCCTTGGTTCCATTTTGAACTTTACAAGTAGTAGTTTAATAATTTATTTTTTGTATATTGTATTGGTACTTATCCTGATTAGTTATGAATGAATCTTTATTTGTGATCTTCATTTGTTTCCCTTACCTTAAGTTGTTATTAATGTAAGTGTTGCCCTAGTGTCCATGAGTTAATTAACTTGCACTTATCTTTACTTACTGTTTACAATCAATCCTTTTTAATGATGCTAAAAGGGGGAATACTGACTTCATATCTTCATATGTAAAGACCAGATGTGTGTGTGTGTTCTAAATTATAGGGAATTATGTTGCTAGGGGAAGTATGATAATGCATTAAATAATGAAGGTTCATACTTATAGGGAGAAGAATTGCTATGAAATAACAACAAGGGACCAAAGTCCCTGTGTTGCATAAAAGAGGAAACATGATGATAGAGGGAACATTCATCCTTAGGTGGTAATCACTGATTAAATGTGATGAATATGCATTGATGATAATGCTAAAACTATACCTCTCAATGAGAATGTAAGCGATCATTGTCAATATAAAACCCAATTAGGTTGGGGTCGAATCCCACAAAGAATATGGTGCGAACATAAGTCATTTGCAAATTAATCAACTGATAGTTGGATGCTTCCAGAAATGGGGATTTTTAGTTTAACAAGAAATTTTTGGTTACGTTAGTTTCAGTGTTTATAATCAAGAGTTTATGTAAAAAACCAGAATTATGTTCACTAGGGATTTTGGTACTTGAAAGATGCTACTAGTGGTTCAGTATTCTCATGGTAGTTAGGACAACAAGTTATCTTTATCGAAGTCTCCCAGCCTACTTAAGTATTTAATTACCTAATCCTCTCGGACTTAGGAAATTTATATTCACAGCCCAGATTGTACCTCAGGTTAACCAACCATGTTACAACGCTGATTATTAAACGGAGTATTTCCAAGTCCCTGTTGATAATTCACTTCCTACAATATTTGATTTCTTTCTCAAGCAAATCAAAGTAGGTTTTATCTATTGTTTGTAACCAATATACGTTAATTAAAACCTCAGAATTATCAAGAATTCCTACCACCTTACGAATCTTGATCGCTCAGTACCTTATCAAGACCTAACCTTAGATCCCATAATTCAGGTTAAAGTAATTTAGCCGTTCATGATGTAAAAATCAAAGAAACTAGATGAATTCATTCTTTGAAACATAAAATTACCACAAGATGAATAGAAACTAGAGATTCTTAGATTAAATCACAAAGGAAATCCCAAAATAATGAATATAATGTCTTCAAAGTAATTGATTTCTCAAGTCAAAAGTAGAGAGAGAAAGTACCAAAGTATATTGCTCAAAAGTCAATGTGTTGAAATCCCCAGAAAACCCTAAAAAAAATTTAGATAGTTCACCATAATTATGGAAACAAAATAATAGAATTCAGAAATCCCTCGGATTAGGTGACGACATTTGTGATAGCCTATCAGGAGGCTGATGATTTATCAGAAATGTCATCAGCTCTTTCTTTAGTTTTGGCTCTTCCTATTTAAGGTTGATGACAAACTTGACAACGTACCAGCTTTGTGACGACCTATCACAAAATTTCGTCAAAGCTATGTTCAGTTCTCCTATGCTACCTCAGGCTGACGACATTCTTGACATCTTATCAGACCCTTGACAACTTATCACAAAATGTCGTCACATCTTTCAACTTTAGGCCAATTATCTGTTTACTGCTGACGACAAACTTGATAAATTATCACAGGGCTGAATACTTATCACAAATGCCGTCAGCCACACTTGTCTTCAGATTTCAACTTCTTTGCTTCCATTCTTGTTGGTTCTCTATCATATCAGCTTAAACTGCAAAATCAAACATAAATCAATCAAAAACAAAAAAAGTTTCTTAAGAATTCACAATTATTCTTAGTTAAAAGCCTCAAATATGTTAGCATTAGCTCACACATCAACACCCTCAACTTAAAACAATTGCTTGTCCTCAAGCAACTCAACACAACTAAGAGATTAGAAAGTACATTTAGCAGTCAATCATCCATATCATCTCAAAACAATTTTACCATCTCCAAGGTCACTTGATTCAAAAACAATGAAGAACACCAATGCAACACACAAGACTTAAGATAAGACATCAATCAAGTTATAACAACCATGCATAGACCATTATTACACAACCCAAACAAGTTAGTAACTAGCAATGTAACTAGTGTGCCCTTATAGCAAGGAAATCCCCCTCCTTTCATATCAAGAATTATATATGTAACCATAGGGACAATCAAAACACTCACTCTCAGAACAAAGTTCCAATCAGTGTATGCCAAGTACCATAGGCTTGCCCTTATATTCATTACCCAAATCTTTAAAAAGGTCAGCTAGGATCACTATAGGACTTCTCTTAGGCTTGTAATGTAGGCTAGATGCTGGTATGATACTCGATGGTATTTAAAGTCACTAAGCCTCCTTGACACTACAATAGTTTTTTGGAGTTTCACTCATTATCCTTTTTCGCTCTTCTCTTTTCTTGATCACACTTATTTAGGATGGATGTAGTCTTTTCTCAATTACTTAATCTTTTTCATAATTTTTATTTTTCTTACTCTTTTTCTCTGCACCCAGCTTTTTATTCTTTTCTTTTATGCTACCTTTCTTCATACACATTCTATATCACGCACCCCTATGATAGACACCCTCAACTTAGGTCATTTGCCTAAGTCAAGATGCACAGTGTCCAAGGGGGGCCAGGGCCAAAATAGGTTCATTGTGATTTAAATAGGAAGGTGACAGTTATCATACAAAGAAATAGGCTAATTTGGCTCAAAACAGGGATCAAGGGATATTATACACATAGGGAAGGTCATTTAGGCTAAAGTGACCTAATATCAAAATGGCCTATGATCCTTTGTTAACCCCTATCCTTTAACCTAGGTAAGACTAACCGAGCAAGTTCTGGCTTCAGTATACAAAGGGAACTAAGTAGTTTCTCACACACACATGGAACACACGTATATCATAAGCTATGACTCATTCAGTTCATGCAGTTGTTTAGCAATGATTATTATGTTACTAGAACTAATGCCATACAAAGATGCACAGTGGTCATACTTGAATACAAATCACACAGTTAAAGGAGTAGACCACTTGAAGAGGTGTACGAAAATCACAAAACAATTCAACTGCCTCAAGTACAAGTATTTCTTCTAATCTTCTACAAAATTTTACAATAATAATTTACTCTACACCCTCAACTTAAAATCAAAGAAAATCTGAACTAAGGGTAAAAGTATACCTGGAATGGATCAATATCGAGGGTCATGGGTTTCTGACCCTACTGTTGCATCTCCATTAGGGGTCTAGAACTATTATGGTGTAACTGGTCTATTAGTCTCTGAAGGCCTACTAGCAGAGGCACCTGCGACTCTCGCTCGGATGGCTGTCTCCCATATCTCATTGTCCACAAGGACTCAATTCTCGCCTTTTTTATCTCCTTCTTTTTAGACCTCTTTCTTGCCCTCTTTTCTGCCTTTATTTCTTCATTATTATTGGGCCTTTCTCTTTTTCCTTTTCTTTTATTCTCACCTTTTTTCTTCTTTTTCTTTACTGGCTCCTCCGTGAGATCAAGCATCAATATTTCTCCCTCAGACTCCTCAGCTACTAGGTCTATTGACATCATAAAGTGGTACTGCTGTAGCTTTCCAACCTCTGCCTTTACTTTGTTTGGGTCTGATTTGAATACTGCCATCTCTGGAGCTGACCTCTCTCTCAACTGAACATTGAAGCGATTCTCGAATTCATCAATTTGGCCTGGTAGAGACTTGTAAGGCTCGAGCGCAACCTTAACCCTCTTTTCCACAGCATCTTCAAATTGCTTGGCAAAGATTTTATGCTAAGCCTCGCACCACTTGGACTAATTTGCTACTCTTCTAAAATTCATCGGAGTGAAGGCAAATTCTGTTGTAGGCATAGCAGCTGGCGGATTTATCTCAGTTCTGGGAACTGATGATTCTGTCATTGTTGCAAATATTGGAGGTATAGCTTCAGAATCTGGCATCTTTGCATTAGGCACTGAATTAGTACCTGTAACCAGTGGATTAGTGGGAATCTCTGTGCCCCAGTCAAACATTAGCCTCTGCTGATTTTCCTCATTTTTGATAGGATTGTGGGTCTTCTTGGCAAGGAGTTCTTCTTTTAACCCTACAATCTTTGGCATATTTGCTGCCCTACACAACCTTGTAATTAAACAAGGGAAGGGATATGTTGTATCAGACCTCGAGACACAAATTTTTATCTCCTTAGCAATAATCTCTCCAAAATTCAATTTGAGGTTAGCCACAAAACTTGCAACTAATATTGCTCTATCATCCCCAAGAATATTTCACCATCTATAGGCATCAACCAAGTATAAACAATACCCCACCAAAATCTTGCCTCTGAATTCAGGAAGGCCCTGAAGATCCTTTTACTCAGATTTGATAGCCATTCCGGTTATCCATCGGCTATGAGTGTGGCTAAAAAATTCTGCTGATTTTCTTGATGCTTTAACCGGGCATAGAAAGTAGGTAAAGTGGCCTGAGGAGTGAAGTTTGGACCATGAAGGAACCGGTTGATTGTTGCTTTAGAAATATCCACCATTACACCCCGTACCAGAACTTTGTCCAACAAAGGTTGGTCGGCTGTTTTCTCTCCTTCTCTACACATGTTTTCCAAGTGATCTTGGTAGTTTTCATAGAACTCCCTAACTAGTGTAGGGAAAAATAAATTTCCTCCTCGTGTAATCCATCCCAAATCATAGCCATAAAATTTCTGCTCCACTTCCGGGTACCTGCTCAACCCTTTAGTGATGATTCTCTTCTCCTCAAAGATTGGCCTCTTGATAGCTCTTCTATAGGTTCTGTGAAACCCATCAAAGAAGATTTTCTAAGCTTTGGGAATATTCCATCTAGTGTCATCTCGAACTTCAGAATTCTTGCATTTGACCATAGTTCCCCGAATTAAAGAGTCTTCGTCATCTCGTGGCTCAGCATAAGGGGACTCAGTTAATGGTCCCTCAGATTCAGGTTGCCCAGATACATGTTCCTCAAACTCAGGCTGATCTGAATCATGATCTTTAGATGCAACATGTTCAGACTCTTGTTGCTCAGAGGCAGACTGCTCAGAAGATGTATACTCGGATGTTGTTGGCTTAGTATCACTTTCTTCACTCTCCTCCTCCTCAACTCGTGGGGGTGGTGGAATTTTTTTAGATTTTGCTTCTTCTTTTGCTTCTTGAGCAGAGTCTCTTCCTCTTCATAATCAGACTCTTCATTGAAGAGTTTCTGAGGTACACTTCCCTTGGTCACTTTCTTTGTGGATTTTGAGCTCTTTCCTTTGGGTGCCATTTCAAAACTTGATGGGATCCTTCATTGTGATTACACGAGCAAGAGAAAGTAAGAAAAAGTTCTTGATTTTAATTGCAAACCCACACACAAGGAAACTTGCTTCTTGTTTTACTTGTAAGGAGTTCAAAGAAGGGAAGAATATATTCTAAGTATGGAAAGAAAATACTTTAAGGAAATAAATATTAAGCGGGAAGATGGAAAGGCCAAGTTGTGGGTCAGGTCGGGTCTTTTTAATTTGGCCCACAGTTTTAGCTAATGTTGGGCTTTTTGTGATGAAATTTCTTATAAGCTATCACAATTTTGATAGTTTATCACAACTGTTATCAGCCTTAATAGAAATTGCCTCAGAGCTGCTATTTCTGACGACAAAGCTGACGGTTTATTACAATTGTGTCAGCCCATCAAAAATGTCGTCAGGAGCACTTGGCTGGATATATCAATTCCACCTTCTTTGAATTAGAACCTAAATACAAAAATAAATGATTTGCTGGAATATAAAAATTTTGGGTTGCCTCCCAATAGCGCCTAATTTACTGTCGCAGCACGACTTGGTTATCTTGACTACTCAGACTTCGCCAAGACAACCTGTTGATACCCCTTTACTATATTCATAGAATACGTCCACGATTGAGAAAACACTCATCTCCTTTGTCGGTGTCATGGATGAGTGTATTTTGAATTTTGCTTCCTTGTCATTGAACCTGGACTTTAGCTCATTCAGTTCCATATCCACTATCACTCTCCCAGTTGCAAGGAATGTTCTACCCAAAATGATGGGCACTTCAAATTACACCTCATAGTCCAGGACTACAAAATCAGTAGGCAGAATGAAGTCGGACACCTTTACCAATACATCGTGTAATATACCCACTGGCCATATTACAGATCTATCTACCATTACTAATCGCATGTTCATTGCGGTAGGATCCCCCAAACCCAGTTTCTTGTACACAGCGAGTGGAATTAGATTTATACTGGCTCCCAAATCGCATAGTGCTTTTGTGAAATTTAGGGACCCAATAGTACATGGGATGGTAAATGCTCCTAGATCTGCCTTTTTTTGCACTAAATACCTTGTAGAGATAGCACCACAATGAAGGAGATTGTCCTCCGGCTCATGGCTAACCTTCAATTTCTTAGTCACAAGGTCTTTCATAAACTTCGCGTATCCTGGAATTTTCTCAAGTGCCTCAACCAAAGGCACATTTATTGTCAATTGCTTGAGTACTGCCATGAATTTGCTGAAGTTTGCATTATCAGTTTTCTTCTTCAATTGCTGAGGAAAGAGAGGTGGTGGTCTTTGGATAGTTTTCAGCACTACCTTCTTCTCCTTCTCTTTACTTCTTTCCAGAGCATCATCAGAATTATCCAGCTTCTCAAACTCCACTGGACTACTTTCTTATGGTTCAACATCAACTATCTCATCAATTACAGGTTTGCCCACAGAAGGGCTAGGTAATATCTTACCACTTCTAGTGGTAATAGCCATATATGAGCCATCATTCCACGGATTCTAGACCGTATCGCTTGGTAGAATTTTGCTCTTCCTCTGGTTGAATGTTGTGCAAAGTTGGCTCATTTGCTGCTCTAATTGTTTAATTACGATGGAGTGTGAGTGCACCAACTGACTGATAGATGTCAGATCGGTCTTCATGGTGGTCACAGCAGAGTTGGTTTCCTCCACTCCCTTCAACAAATTGGCCATCATGTCCTCTATGGATATCTTATTGAAACTTGTTGAAGCAACCTCACGATTTCAAGGAGGAACATATAGCCCGCTCCTGTCATTATTATTTCTCCAATTTCCTTGCTCCCTATCTTTATAACTAGGCTTATCATAAAAGTTCTGACCTTGATTCCCTTGGTTATTGCCTCGGAAACCCCCTGATTATTAACATAGTTTGCCTCTTCATTTGCATCAGCATCACTTCTATCCTGAGATCCCACAGCTTTCACTATTTCAACCTTGCCTTATAGCAAGTGCTTGGTAAGCAAGTCTATCTGCGTTTTAAGGTGAGCTATTTCTTGGTCACGCTCCTCTTCTCTTTTGCGTTGTTCCACAGTAATACCCACAGAAGATATGCGGATAGCTACCACAGAGTCTCTAGTATGCCATGCCCGACTCTATTTGGTCATTTTGTCCAGCATCTCTGAAGCCTCTAGGAAGAATGTAAGATCAACAAATGAACCACCAGCAGCATTATCTATAATTGGCTTCGTAACAGAGTTAAGAGCCCTGTACAAATTCTCCATCAAATGTATGTCCGTCATGTTGTGGTTCGGATACTATGTCAGCTTCTTCTTGAATCTTTCCTTTGTTTCATGCAAGGCTTCAGTCGGGAGCTTCCTAAAGTTGCTGATCTTGTCCCTCAACTGTACCCTCTTGGAAGGTGGAAAGAACCTTTCTAGGAAAGCTCCTTTCAACTGCCTCCAGTTGGTTGTAGAATCGGGCGTTAACTTATTTAGCCACAAAGTTGCATCCCTAGGCAGAGACAACGGGAACAATCTCAACCGAATAGCATTCTGGCCCACTCCTGGGTTATTAAAAGATTTGCAGATGGTGACAAAATTCACCAGATGCAAGTTTAGGTCATCCCCAGGAAGGCCACCAAACAACCCCTTCAAATTTAGGAGTTGGATCATAGTACTCATAATGTGGTTGGATCATAGTACTCATAATGTGGAACTTGGCCCCAGGTGTCAATGGTGGAGGAATGATTGCCCCCATTGCACCTACTCCGTCTATTCCATCATCATCATCATTGAGATTATACTGGACCAGTTGGTACTCTTATCTTTCTCAGAATGGATGGTTCCTGTTAACATTATGTCGTACTGGTGCAGCTATCTGCTCTGCACGCCTTGGGTTACCAGGATTCAGCAACTACTCATCTCCAAAATCTTCGTCCTCAAGGTTTGGATGTTGTGCTTGTTGCCCAACATTTCACACATTCACCTGAGCTCAAACTAAAACTGCCAGTCTGTCAGCCTCTTGCTGTTCTGCCTTTCTTCCAATTCATTGTGGTTCCAGATTAAGTGGTAATAATGGTTCTCCAGAACTTCTAGTTCTTGGCATACACTATAAAGATCCTGCAAATAAACAAAAAAAAATGAACATAAAACTAGGAAACTTAACTAACAATCAATTTGCACATACAAACTTCAGTCTACAACCATATTCCTCGGCAACGGTGCCATTTTTGATAACGCTCAAACTATACCTCTCAATGAGAATGTAAGCCATCGTTTTCAATATAAAACCCAATTAGGTTGGGGTCGAATCCCACAAGGAATATGGTGCGAACATAAGTCATTTGCAAATTAATCAACTGATAGTTGGATGCTTCCAGAAATGGGGATTTTTAGTTTAACAAGAAATTTTTGGTTACGTTAGTTTCAGTGTTTATAATCAAGAGTTTATGTAAAAAACCAGAATTATGTTCACTAGGGATTTTGGTACTTAAAAGATGCTACTAGTGGTTCAGTATTCTCATGGTAGTTAGGACAATAAGTTATCTTTATCGAAGTCTCCTGGCCTACTTAACTATTTAATTACCTAATCCTCTCGGACTTAGGAAATTTATATTCACAGCCCAGATTGTACCTTAGGTTAACCAACCATGTTACAACGCTGATTATTAAACGGAGTATTTCCAAGTCCCTGTTGATAATTCACTTCCTACAATATTTGATTTCTTTCTCAAGCAAATCAAAGTAGGTTTTATCTATTGTTTGTAACCAATATACGTTAATTAAAACCTCAGAATTATCAAGAATTCCTACCACCTTACGAATCTTGATCGCTCAGTACCTTATCAAGACCTAACCTTAGATCCCATAATTCAGGTTAAAGTAATTTAGCCGCTCATGATGTAAAAATCAAAGAAACTAGATGAATTCATTCTTTGAAACATAAAATTACCACAAGATGAATAGAAACTAGAGATTCTTAGATTAAATCACAAAGGAAATCCCAAAATAATGAATATAATATCTTCTAAGTAATTGCTTTCACAAGCCAAAAGTAGAGAGAGAAAGTACCAAAGTATATTGCTCAAAACTCAATGTGTCGAACTCTCTAGAAAACCCTAAAACAAAGATTTAAATAGTTTACCCTAATTATGAAAATAAAATAATAGAATTCAGAAATCCCTCGGATTACGTGACGATATTTGTGATAGCCTATCAGGTGGCTGATGACTTATCACAAATGTCGCCAGCTCCTTCTTCAGTGTTTGCTCTTTCTATTTAAGGCTGATGACAAACTTGACAACTTATCAGCTTCGTGACTGCCTATCACAAAAATCATCAAAGCTTTGCTTCATTTCTCCTATGCTGCCTCAGGCTGACGACATTCTTGACAGCTTATCAGGCCCTTGATGACTTATCACAAAATGTCATCACTTCTTTCATCTTAGGCCAATTCTCTATTTAATGCTAACGATGAACTTGATAACTTATCACAAGGCTGACGACTTATCACAAATGTCGTCAGCCACACTTGTTTTCAGATTTCTTCAGATTTTAACTTCTTTGTTCCCATTCTTGTTGGTTCTCTATCATATCAGCTTAAACTATAAAATCAAACATAAACCAATCAAAAAAAAACAAAATTTGCTTAATACTTTGCAATTGTTCTTAGTTAAAAGCCTCAAATGTGTTAGCATTAGCTCACACATCAATTGATGCTCAAATTATATGGTTTGGTTTGTCATCATCAAAAAGGGGGGAAATTTATACATGTAGCTTTCATGATGAGCAAGTAAACAATGAGGGACCAGGTCCCTGGATGTGCAAGGTACAGTATAGCTGGCATGCACCTTCTGCTCAGTTTTGTCATCTTATGTAACAAACATGCAGGTCCTATTGTGTGCTATTTTGTACTGACTTGGACAGTTGGTCCAATGATATTTCAATCCATAATTATCACCCAACTATAAAAGGAAAAAGATGCCTCTTCAACAATTGGTTTTTGTACAAATTCTAAAAGAGTGAAAAGAGGCAGCAAAATGCCATTTTAGTACTGCTCAAGTTCTTAGCTTTATGTGTGCTTAAATTGAAATAGTTCTTATGTGAGTAATGATTTGTAATTGAATTACTCATCTTATAAGAGTAGTGTTTTCCTTTGAGAGAGTTGCTTAGGTTGAATTACGTGATCTTTTAGCTGGTTAGAGTTAACTAGTTTTGAAGGGAAACTTGGCAAGGGTGTTCTTGCAATAGAGGCGTTGCAAGTAGAGAGAACCTAGAGTTAGGTTCACGGTCGAGTTTGTAATTAAAAGATTGGTTATAGTGGACTATTTTTATGCTTGTGAAGGCAAGTCGTGGTTTTTCCCATCTTCGGTTTCCACATAAAAATCTTGTCTTCTTACATTCTAGCATTGCCTTTAAACTTTCAGCACCTCCTAGTTGCTTTACTGCTCTATTTCTTGAGATTGACTTTGAGGGACTTGGTCCCTCACTGTGTGGTACAACCCCTAAGGTTTCAAACAAGATACCATATTTTCAATCAAAAAAAGGTATTGCCACTGTTTCTCAGTATTTCCCTAGTGGTACCAATGTTTTATGAAGGCCAAAGACATCGACTGATACCTTAACATGGCTTGATCTTTCATTTTGGCACCTCAAGTGGATGATTTTCATTTTAAGCAACTAAAATAGCCATAAACTGTGTCACTTTGGCACTATTTGTTGACATGTAAAAGTGAGTGTAGAACACTCACTATTGGTCGTGTGTCAGCCTTATTTTATCCTATTTTTTATTTAATTTTCCCTAAATTTTACCTTGTTCTTCTCTATTTCTTTATCTCAATATTTTCACTATTTTTTCAAGCTCAAGATCCTTTAATGGCGCTTCCAAACTCCCTCTATCTCTTTGACAATAAGTTATTTGAATATTTTTTTTCACAACACTTCTAACAATATAATATGTTTTTGTCTAAAAATATATGTAGAAGAAAATGAAAAAATTAATAAAATTGAGTTCCTAATTTGAATAAATTAGGAACCCATTTTTGACTTTCAGTAAAAGAAGGACTCCATGAACCTGTTGTTGATTTTACAAGAACCTAGCTCACAACAACCTCCTTATAATCGAACACTGGCCTTCTTATGTTCATTAATTTTCTAATTGAACCATGGTCTGTCTTCTCCTTCAAATTTTTTAGTCATGTGTCTGAAATTTAGAAAGCTACTAATACGAATCTATCATCCTTTGAGAATGAGGAGGTATGTTTTTATTCTTGGAAAATTCAACCTCTATTAATGGAGGTTAAGCCCAAAAAAGTTGGGTGGGGAAGACATTATTGGTTTTTTTTGTAATTACTTGGTCAAAAAAACATGTGTGTGCATATAGTGATACGGCAATTTAGAATGAGTTGGCATAAATCAATTGTCTGTTTCATCCATGTTGGTGGCAATTGAGATGCACGCGGTAGAGCTGATGCCGAAAGGTGCCAAAATGACACAGTTTATAGCTACTTTAGTTGTTTAAAATAAACACCTTTCACTTGAGGTTCCAAAGTGAAAGATCGTGCCAAGTTAAGGTGTTTGTCGATGTGTTTTGACTTTCATGAATGAGTATGAGGATGTAATGTTCACATCCAACCACAATGAGTATGTCCACAACCAACCAATATACCATTATGTGAGCCATATATCCACTCATTATTTCCAACCATCCATGAAATTTAATATGATTCATATGCCAATAGAGTATGAATACACCCCAACACATAATTTTTACCACAACACACATTTTTATCAAACAAGATACAATTATTGTCATGTGTACAAGGCTATCAATATCACATAGGACCCCACATGGTCACACATAGCACATAATATTCCAAAACCACCATATAACATAACATATAGGACCGAACGCAGGCACAACACATTAAGATAGCCATTTTCATGAGTAGTTCCCACACTCTTAACATTCTTTTGTATCAAAATTAACTATCCAGCCCAGTCTGAAAGAAGTTAAGCCATAACATACCTTGAAGGCTGAAAAGCCATCCACAACACTTCAATCCCAAAGCCTTACTCCTCACGAATGGACTTAGAATAAATTAAAACATGGAAATATAGAATCTAAGCTTCAAAAAGCCAATTATACCCACATTATTTATTTTCAAGTCGGGGTCAAAACGGATCCCAAAAATGGGTTTTCAAAAAAGAAAGAAAAAATTACAACTTTATTTCAAAAACGTCGTCCCCATAATTTTAGGAGTGTACAAAAAAAACCAAGAAAAAACGAGTTAAAAACAAGGTCCAAATCAAATAAAAAATATTTTAAATTTTACCTGGTAAAATCCCCAAAACCCATGTTAAAATAAAGAAGCAAAGTTGTTTTGAAGATGAATTTAAGGGGAAATTGATAATTACGAGGTTAGAAACTCATCCAAGTTAAAGGGTAGAAATTGATGTTTAAATTTGAGAATTGCAATTTTTATGCCTTACGAGCAAAAATCCCCAAATTCTATACTTGATTCAAGTTTAAAACAAGAATTAGACGATAAAGATTCACGAAAATAATTGAAATAGGTGTTACAGAGCTTATCCAATATTAGAAGTGGAAGAAATATCTCCAAATCACAAAACCTTAAGATCCAAGTCTTAAAAATAGTATAAAATGGCAAAAATTAAGTATTGATATACCCAGGCATCGCGATTGCGAATCAGGGGTCACGATCACAGTACATGGTCTGTCAAGGGTTTGCGATTGCAAACAAGTGTCACGATCGCGAAATATACCTATAGGCCCCTATTGAAACCTTGGGGGTTGCACCATACTGTAAGGGACCAGGTCCCTCAAAATCAATCATAGGCAATAAAATAATAATTTAACCAGGAACACAACACAATCCAGGAAACTTAAAGAACACCAGATTTAACATAAAAAAAACCTTCCTCAAGGGAGGAAAAACCACGGCTTGCCCTTACAAGCACCCAAAATTTCACTATAATAAACCTCTTAATTACAGGCTTCAACATAAGCCTAACTCTAGGAACCTCTTTCTTGAAAAGTCTACTACAACTTCTACTTGACAACTCTGCCAAGACTCTTTCAACACTAGTTAACTCTAAATAGTTTCAAGCTTAGGCAACTCTACCTAAGGCCCTCTCAAAACAAAAAAATAGATCACTACTCTCATAGAATGAGTAATTCATTTACAAACTCAAATTGGACTCAAGAACATTTGCAATTATAGTACACAAGAATTAAGAACTTGAGTAATGTTGAATATTGAGGTTTTCCATTTTTCTCTCTTTTAACTTTCCAAATTTGCAAAAACTACTTGATGAAAAATATTTTTTTCTTTTATGGTGGAGTGATGATTAGGGTTGAAATATAATTGGACTAGGTGTCCTAAGTAGTACAAGCAACACCTACATAGTTTATTACAGAAGAGGACAAAATTGTACAGACACGTGCCAGCTGTACTGTACCCTTGAACATCTAGGGACCTGGTCCCTTGTTGTCATCTACTCATCATCAAAACAAGATGCAATAATTTTCCCCCTTTTGATAATGACAAACCAACCACAAAGTTTTGAGCATCAATGCTCATGCTCATTCATCATATTTAATTAGTGTGATTACCACTATTGAAGATGAATGTTCACCCTATCATGTAACATCATGCTTCCATTACCATGCAACTTAGGGACCTGGACCTTTGTTGCCAACTTCTATCAAGCTTCAATTACTTCCCCTATCATCATGCACCATTGGTAATTTAGTGTATTTACATACTTCCTCCTGTCACTATGCCACCAGACTCGAACATATCATCACACATGTGTTGTACTAGGTACATGGTCCCTAACATCATCAGTACATTCCTTAACACATATTTTGCATGTGGTACCTTTCCCCAAACAATTAGTACCTGGTACCTAACACATAAAGTCGATATTCCCCCTTTTGGCATCATTGAAAAGAAATAATAGTAAACCAAGAGTAAAATAGGCACAGGTTAGTTAACTCATGGCCACTAGGGCAACACTAACATGTAGAACAACTTTAAAATAAAGGAAACAAATGAGGAACACAAGTAGAAATTCATTCATTGTTAGCACCATTACAATATACCCAAAAATACATCAAATAACTATTTACAATGGCCATCACAGAGAATAGACACACTAGGACTCATATTCCAACATATTTAAACACTTTGTTTTGGAAGTACCCATATGGAATTCCATGCTTACCTTCTTTCTCATAAATCACCTTTTTCATGTGCTCAGTAATAAGAGCAGGTAAGTTTATCAACTCAAACTTACTCAAATATTTTATTAAGAATAATTCAACACCAGAAGAAATGATCCTATTTTCCGATCTAGGCAAGAGAACCTTGTTCATAAATTCAAACACTAACTAGAACTCAGTTGTAAGAAATTTCTTTTTAACCCCAGCTATTGAAGTCTCACCCACTTTTGAGGTTTTAATCTTGAATTTTGTTAAGGGTTGTTGTTTCACAATAGTCCTTACACCTATTATAGGTATATCTAAAAATTTTCCCGACCTCTCTTCATCTAGATATATTTCTTTCCCTTGCACTAGATTGGTTAGACTCATCCCATCTCTTAAAGTGGGTGCAATAATATTTGGTACCTGACATACTCGACTAATTCCATCATCCCAGGTTTCTCATAGATCTAGGGATCAAACACTCTTCCTGACAACACTTTTTTTATTTTCGACTTCCAATCCTTTTTTCTTTAGACATGTCTTTCTTTTCTTCGTCACTTTTCATTATTTTACGCTAATTACTTGGCCCTTATTTTTCATCATTTTTTCTCTTCATGGGACCAAGTCCCTTAGAGACCTTTTTTCCTTTGATAGCAATATGTTTTTTTTTACTCACAACAGGACTACCAGACTTTAGATTGAAGGATCTAGTCCTTCTAGCAACATGAACTTCTTATCTTTTCTTCTCAGTTGCAGCAAAAACATATGAATCAAAGTTCTCATCTTCTCCAACCTCTACTATTTTGACATTTTGTTCCTCTTCTACATCAGATTTTTTGAGTCTTCTTCTTTTGGTGGTAGAAGACTTACCCCTCCTTTATTGCATCTGCTAGCAAATTCATTCCTGAACTTCTAGTAGAATAGGATCTTGCAACTTGTACACTAGAATAAATTATTTTCTCTTTCCTTTTACTGTCCTTCGGTTTCTTCATTTTCCAAATTAGAGTTTGTTCATCCTTATCCTCTTCATCTTCCTCATCTGGAGGTAATACAAATTCCCCATCCTTTGTTAAATAATTCTTTTCTTTTGTTGTTTGATTCTCTACACATACTGAACTTTCATTGGGACCATTTGCAAACAAGAGTATATTCTCAGCTAACCAATTACGCTGCTATCTGGATCAGATTTCTTTACTGTAATCTCCTAATCAAAGTTGTGCAAAGATCGGGTTTGACTCAGAATAAGTAGGGGAACCAGGTACTTGTAAATTCTTTGAAATTCTAGTATCTTTCAATTGTTTAGAGGGGACATGGATCTGAGAAACATTAGAGGACTCTAGTTTTTTTAAGGGAAGAAGTCCTCCAAATTTAGGAATTTTTTGGTCAATTGGAGACCCAAAGCCTTTATTTAAGTCTTCTTCCATCACTGACTCATCAGGACATTTACTGGAGCTTAAAATTTTGACTGAAACAGTTTCACCTAGGGTTTTAGGAATTTCATAAGAAGGACTGATGGGTAAAGCACTCAATGCCTCTTTAGTATGGTTAGAAGATAATTCTTTTGTGGGGTTTGAAGAAGATGGGATTTCACCCATTTTGAATTTTTGTGAGAGAAAAAGAAATGACTAGTTTTGATTAAGGAAGTGAATGATTTAGAAGAAGGCTCTGAGTTAATTTGAAAGAGAGTAAATTAAAAGGATTTGATTTTATAATTAAGAAAATAACCGTTTTACATTTTAGAGGTACTTTTTTGAATCGACATAGCTGATTATAAAGGTGTGACTCTTCACATTTGAATTGAATTGGAAACTTTAGTTCATATAGGAGAAGACATGTGGCCTTTTTAAATAGAGATTTTATGAATTTTTAAGGCACACTATTTAGGTACTAACCTGAGAGACAAGACCAGGCCCCTCTCTTTCTTGAGTGAATTCTTTACCTGTATTTACCTTAACTATTTTCCTCCAAAGCTGTTCCCATGGGTGTACACCTGCAAAGGTATGGAGCTGAGTTAGATTAACAAGAACCTACTTTATCATGGGTACTTGTCTCCTTAACATAGCTAATTTTGAGGAGTGACATTGACTCAAATATTAGGTTAGAATATTTTAATCAAGATCAGTCTTAACTTGTTCTTTAGAACAGGTTTGAGGACCAGGTCCCATAATTCACTCATACGGCCTCAAGGTCCATTTCCTAAGATGAATTTCTTTAGGACCAGTTCCTTTGAAATCAACTATTTCAACATGAGATACTTTCACCTTAAAGTGTATTGAGGGAGAGATCCAGTCAGATTTTCCAACATTAAGCTCGAGCATACCCTATAAATGAGTTATTTCTGACTGTAATCCCCTTTCTCATATATGGTACCATAATCACTTATTAGTTTTGGGAACCCACTTGAGCTTGAGTTCCCAGTAGGACGATAATGGTGTGATCAAAACCTTCTTGGCCCATCTAGGTAAAGAGTTCCTTTTTACCCTTTTCAGAGACTTGAAGCCCTTAGGCTATGTATTCTCCTTTTGAACATATCTGAAACCATGCATTCTTTCTCTCATCCACCTTTGATAATTTTTCTTGGTATGCCTATATTTTCAAAAAATGAGTATATAGGAGTTTGCGCCCTTTATTTTTAACATAAATGATAATCATCCCTTGAGACCCTGCAGGTTGAAGTTCTCCTTGATATCCCGGGCCTTTTCCATTATTAACATCCTGACTAGTCAAATTATAAAGAATCTGTGAAGAAGCAATCTACTTAAGAGATTTATTGAGTTCTTATCTCAAATGGACCAGGTCCCTTTATAACTCTTCATTTTTTAAAGACTTCCAGTTTCTCTTCAAGTTCAATCTTAAACCTTAAAGCTTCCTTATTCCCTTTACCATCTAAATCCTTTACCTTCTTCATTTGACTTATACAAGTCTGGTATTTAGATTTTAATTTATTGACAATTTCTTCAATTTCAGATATTTAAAGAGTTAAGGCAATAAAATGATGCTCTTAATTCTCTACTTTATCCTTTAAGGCATTCTTCTCAGTGGTTAGTTCACATAAGGAATCTATCAACACACTTGCAGGCTTTTTTATCTTCCTAGCAGTGTAGTTATATAGGATTTCCTCAATATTGGAAAGAATTACCTTATTTTCTTCTTCATCTTCTATGTTGGACATGAAGGCAAACAAGGAATCATATATAATTGGACTATCTTCCATAGATAACATAGAAACATCTCCAGACTTATCATCTTTATTAGATTCACCGAAAGAATCTCCCCATGCTGCCAAAGCTTGCTTTACTGAATACTCAGCTGTAGTTTTCCTTCTTGATTTTTTAGGGACCAAGTCCCTATTTTTTATTTGGTCACTTCCATCCTTGGCATATTCTTGATAGTCCAATTTGTGCACTGGACAATCCATGATAAAATGCTCAGGACTTCCACATTTGTCACTTCTCTTTATTTGACTTATCTAACTAAAACATAAGGACCATCAAGAATTATGTCCATCAGTTTACTATCCTCAGCCATAATCCAGTCAAACATCTTAGTTTTCCACCACCTATGGTACTGCTCATCAAATCTAGGTGGCTTAGTGGTAGATTTCCCTTCTTTCAGGAGTGGCGGACCAGCCATGCTAACTAAATCACTCTAGGTTTGAACCTTTTAGAGTGTTCTGGCTCTGATATCAGTTGTTGAAACCTTAGGGGTTTACACCACACTGTAAAGGACCGGGTACCTCAAAATCAGTCGCAAGCAATAAAATAGTAATTTAACCAGGAACATAACACAATGCAGGAAACTTAAAAAACACCAGATTTAACGTGAAATCCCCTTGCTCAACGGAGAAAAAATCATGGCTTGCCCTCACAAGAACCCATAAGCTTACTATAATCAACCTATTGATTACATACTCAAACTTAACCCTAACTTTAGGCTCCTCATGCTTGTAGTAACTCTACTACAACTTCTACTTGAAAACTCTACAAGACTCTTTCAACACTAGTTAACTCTAACTAGTTTTAAGCTTAGGCAACTCTACCTAAAGCCATCTCAAAACACAAAAAAGATCATTTCTCTCATGGAATGAGTAACTTATTTACAGACTCAAATTGGACTCAAGAATATTTGTAATTTCAGCACACAAGAATTAAAAACTTGAGCAATATTGAATATTTAGTTTTTACATTTCTCTCTTCAGCTTTCTAGATTGGCAAAAACAACTGGATGAAGAAGCATCTTTTTCCTTTTATAGTGGAATGATGATTAGGGTTGAAATTTAATTGGACCAGGTGCCCGAAGTAGTCCACGCAATACATACACAATTTGTTACACAAGAGGACTAAACTGTGCAAATGTGTGCCAGTTGTACTGTACCCTTGGACATCCAGGGACCTGGTCCATAGTCATCTATAAATCATCAAAACAATATACAACATCCCCAATCACGATCGCAATAGGATCATCATGATCGTTGGTGCACCATCTAAGTGGTGCACCGACTGGGGACTTGGTAAATTCCAAGTCTCTGCAGACCCTCAAAATTCATCTAGAATCCTGCGAATGCAAAGAAACTATGCTATCCTTTCAAGTTCAACACTCTAGACTCAATGTCAATATTAAATTTTTGAAAGACACTATTTTTCACAAAGTTGACCCCCAAAATCCAAAATTACAACTTTCTAAATTGAGGGTCAAAATGATATTTAAAAATAATAAAATCACACCAACCATATTACCACTCTAAAATTGATGTTTCAGATCTGTTGGCATTGTCCATTCTACCATCGGTCGCATGGATTAAAAGATATTTGACTGAAGTCAACTTAAGTCTCTCAAAGCTACCAAAAACCACAATATCATATACATGACACCAAAATGCATTAGGAACCATGCCAATTATTCTTACACCCTAAAAGTACCACAATGGAACCACGAGGAGGGGTAAAATATTCAAATCACATAGAAACACCCATTTCACATAAGTATAAAAAAAATTAGGTCATTATATCTAACCCCATGAATCGAATGAAGGACTCCAAGTTGATGAATGAGAGGAAATTCTACATGGTGCAATTATAGAAAGCAAGGGAGAAATCTTAAGGATTTGGTCCAAAGGTATGTACCTACCCCCTCTTATTCCAAGCAATCCTAGAATCATGATGATATTTACCCCATGGTAGGAAATCTATTAATGATGTTTGACTTTAAATCCTACCAAAAAAGTGTTGATTTCTCTCCAACCACTTTGTGGTTTGTCATAAATGTGTGGCCTCCACAACCCGGAGGCCCAAGCAATGTTTTTCCTTAAAAAGATTCTATGGTCCCCACTTGATAAACAACTCTTATCTCCTATTCCTTATCACACTTATGAGGATAGAAAAGTTGACCTTTTCTTGAAAAGTTGTTTAAGTAAAAGGGATGTGATGTGTTTAAGAGGATTATTTTTACCTTCGTGTGTTCTTGTCTTTGACAATACCTTAAATGATCTTAGATCTTTTTATTTCAATCTCCTTATTTGTGAACGTAGCCATGTTTGTTTTGAGAGTGTCTTTTGTATAAACATGGTTTATTGTGAAAGGAAAGGTAATCTACAACATAATGACTACTTGATTTTATCCTTGGTTGTTCCAACATGTGGTGATTTGATTGCTAACGCATTTGAGAATATTGGTAATATTGTTAAAGGAAAAAACTTGAAAGGGTCTCTTAATGCTTATTATAGCCAATACCTTTATGCATTGTATGATGAGTTCTTTTCATTAAATATAATGGATATTTGGTTATACATCATATGGGTATCCTCTAGTCATGGAAATATTGATGTTAACCCTTTTGCTAACCGTCGTTCTCCGAGGATATTTTGGTTAGTTGTTCGTCTCTTGTTCTTTCAGGACATAGATTTTAGGATAAATCTTTTTCAATAGGGAGGGGATAATACAATTTAAAATGCCTCCAGAACTTTTGATAGGATGATCATGAAGCGAGAGGAGTTTGACAATCCTTTATTTTTTATACACAGAGTGTCATGAGTTGGTGATTACATATAAGAGGTGTTGAGGGGCGTTGGATAGGCAAAAAGAAGCAAAGAAGATCTTGGAGAAGCATTAGAGGCACTTTTGTTTCTATGTGCATGCGCAGGTAGAGGTGATGCAGTCGTAGGTAGCAACTACATGCATGGGCATATGACTGGTCTATGTAGGCATGTGACCAATTTGCTGAAATGGGTCACTTTTGGGACCATAGTTGTAATAATCTACCCTTGGATATAAATAGTAGTTTCTCTTTCATTTTTAAACTAATTTTTGATACTTATGAAAAATCATATTCTTGTGAATGTGAGTGAGCTAGGATTAACTTACGTTGAACAATCGTTTGGAAATGTTGGTTGCTTGAGAGTCGATACCCTTGTAATCTACCTAGAATTTAGGTGCTTAGTTGGATATTTGGATTGAGGATTAAGGGTTTAATACATCCTTTATTTGATTTTCAATTCCTTCTTTGTGCCAGTCTATTTGCTTACTTATCTATCTTTACTTTCGATTCTTCGTTATCATAGTTTATTCTTATTTCCATAGTTTTACTCTACCATTATCCTCTGAGATAAGAAAAAACAATTTCCTCCAAAAATAAGATAAATCTCTTATTTTTTACCTACTATACTCCGGCCATTGACATGTTAGGCTATGTCTGGCAGCTTCCCTCATGAGTTCTCTGTCTTCGCGAGTGCATCGCCTCCTACGACTACTTTTCTTCTTCTGAAACACATTTATTTCCATTCTTGAAAATGCTTATGTGAATACATGATCCTCCATTTCCCATTGGAATCTTCATGAGGAAATAGCTCTCGTGAAATAAATTTGTACATAAATAATTCCACATTACAATAGGGATGGATATAATAATGGTGGTTTTTTGTGGTGTTGGTGTTTATGGGGTTTATGGTGGTGGTTGGAACTTAGAAAGTAGAAATAAAAGTATGTTTGATGTATTTTTTGTATACGTGGTATATGTATACAAAGGCGAATCCAAAATTTTAAGATATCGAGTGCAACATAACTTTTTACAATAAGATATATATGTTTATATTCACAATAACTTGGTGAACAAATGATAATAAATTATATTAAGGAAGCTTGCTTTAGAAAAAAACAAATGACAATAAGTGAGATTTGATCCATTGACCTAAAGAAGTTAAAACAAGATCCCAACCAAGGCATGTACCACTCAATATCTTTTGACCATGGGTACCTTCAGATAATAATAGAAATATTTTAAGAATTATACAAATAATATACACGCGCGCACACACACCGAGTTTAGTCAGATGACCACAGGTTCATATGACCCATTTTTACACTTAGATTCTCCACTCAGTGTTTGATATGTATATGATATAAGTTTATTTTATATTTATGTATCACTATACATATAGTGATATATAACATACTGGTACATGCAACAACATACAAGTCTATATATTACTGTATTTTGTGCATATATGCATATATTTTAGAATATATCTATTTGTGTATGTGAATATATACCACTGTATGTCAATTGTATATATTGATACAATTGACATATATTTGACATACAATAATATACAAGTATACTTGCAAAGAAGTTAAAACCATGGTGAACATTGACAAAGGAGAAAGAAAGCAGCGGGCAAACCTAGACATCTCATTTATCGGCTAAACTCCGACAATTTTCCGAAGGTAAAGCAGTGGACGAGGCTATATCAACAAAGATGATAGCAGAGTAACAATGACTGTCGACAAAATAATGGCGGAAGACTATTAAAAAACCGCCAAAAACCAACCCCATAAGAGGTTGGAAAAGACCAACCTCAAAAGACACCGAGGTCGGCATTTTCAAAAATATATTTTTAATTTTTTTCTTAGCAAAAATCAACTTAGGAGGTCAATGTGTTAGCACCAAAAATAAAGAAAAATGTGAAATAACCTCATGAGATCAGTTTTTTTTAAAAGTTACAAAAAATGACATTCAAGAGGCCATGTTTTTCAATTTTTTGTTGCAAAATACCGACTAATTGACTTTATTTTTAAAGCAAAAACCTACTTCGGAGGATGGTGTGTTAGCACAAAAATAAAGAAAACTGTAAATCAACCTCATGAGGTTGGTTTCTTTAACAAAGTGACAACAATCGACCTTCAAGAGGTGATGTTTTCAATTTTTTGTTGCAAAATATCGACCTATGTTGGTCGGATTTTAATTATTATTATTTTATTTTTTTTGCAAAGATCCACCTCCCAAGGCCTTTCTTTGTGGTTTTATTTTTCAAAAAATTGTCTGCAAGTCTGGTTTTCACAAAAAGGATTTTTTTTAATTATAATATCCTTAAACCATAAGCACCAACAATCAAGTGTTAAAAATGTATTCCACCATAGTAAGAATGAGGGTTCGGAATCAGATGGAATTGTGTAACTTAAAAAGTTGACTATACAAGGTCAGTATTCCTCGGGCCTCCCCACCTCCAAAAAAAGGGGAGAAAATAGACCTCTGAGGTCGGTATTTTCCATTTTTAAAAAAAAAATTAAAAACATACTTTTGGAGGTCGACTTTTCACGCTTATTTAGTACTAGAAAAGGAGATGAAAAGAAGAAGATAGTAAAGAAAAATAGGAAGATCACTAAAATCTCTAACTTAGCAAGATTTGTTAGAGGTTGTAGATGCTTTGTATAAATTATTTCTAGTTTTTTAAAATGTGATTTTATCATTAGATGGGTAATTAGGGCCTAATTTGCATTGTTAGGTAAAGGTCCCTCAAAATTTATTAGGAGTTGGGCGAATTAAGTTATTATCATTGTTAGCTCATGTTGAATCAGTTCATATCAGCCTAATAATCTTAGTTTACCCATTTATTAATTCACCTCATTTTAATCGATTCAAAATCAATTCAACTGCTCATTTGAACCTGTCTTCAGTACTTAAAGCGCTCATGAGCATGGAGAGAGTCACCTCATGTGAAGGGTGATCCGATGCACACCCTTCATTGGAATGTATAGTATATATGTACAAAAGTTAAATGTTAATTATTATGAGTGTATATTAAATTTTGCACACCCATAATATAATTGAGAAAAAAATTTGTACACCTTTGCAAAAATTTCTAGCGCAGCCACTCATGAATAGTTGAAGAGGTAAAATTGTACCATTCAAAATGCTAGCAAGTTATGTAAATAGTTACTAAAATGATATGGCTACAAGTGAATTAAGGAGTTGATGACATAACCATGTACCCAGTGTCTCCCTTTCTCCATTATACAGTACCAAATTCTTATCATTCTACAGGAAAAAGAGAAAAAGAAAAGAAAAGGAATAAGCAAAGAAACAATGACTCAACCATGATGAGACCAAAATTATTAACCCCATTAGCATTATACTATGTGTTTTCATGACTTTGAAAGTGGATTTAGATTTCCTTTAGTTTATGCTGAATCGAACTTAAACTGAAAAGAAACTGATGGGAGGCAAATATAATAGTGTCATGAAATGAGGACACATCACTTACAACTATCTAGCTTAGCCACAGGCATTACGGTAAGGGTACTTTTCTAGGGGCCAGATCTACACCATAAATTACAATCAAGTTCCGACAAAATTCAGTAACTATGCTTTAAATTCTTCACTTCTATAAGAAATTTACTTAATATATAAAATTATCTATCCTAAATTAAATCATTGTCATGTCCTTTGTTCCAGAACCCATCAATGCCCAAAATTGACGGAGAGTGAGTTGATGAGGCTACATCACAGAGAATCCTGACAAACTTCAAAGTTGGGAAGCTTATGGAAAATGACACTATACTTAAGATGAATTTCACATCGAAAATGATATAAAATAAAGTGTTAAATAAGACACATATATATAGTATATGTTAACATGGTACCCAAACTTTTAGACTTAATAATGAGACATACCCAAGGGATGAAAGGCTTGTTGGACAAAACAGATCTTGGTACGCAAATTTTTAGACTTGCTGAGACATACCCAAAGGATAAATAAGTGAAGTTTGTTGGACAAAACAAACATACGTACCACAGGCTTAATTGTGATATTTCTGTAACTCTTTTAAGGTGGCCGTGGTGAATGTTTTGTTCTTATGATTAAACTCTTACCGTACAATTTGATTTAACATGATGATCAATAAGATAAGATCAAATAATGAATATGTAATGTTTATACAGTAGTCATTGCCTTAATGTTATTTCAACAGTACAAATTATAAATCATCTTTAATCATTCTAAACAGCTCATTGTGAGGGAATTGTTAAAATTGCACCTCACTATAATCATTCTTTACAGTACATTGTGAGGAAAGTGTTAGAATTGCACCTCTTCGTGTCCTTTCTAGTGATGTCACTAGACAATACATCTTTTGGCCAAACACATTGGCATACACTTAAACTTGACACGGTCTTTCACTTTGACACCTAAAGTAAATGGTGTTCATTTTAAACACCTAAAATAACCATCAAGTGTGTGACTTTGACACTTTTTGCCCCTGTTTAAAAACATCTTTGGTACATGTAAAGACACACTTTCACGTGGATTTAAATAGCCAATTAAAAAACACCACCTCATTTTCTACGCCATGTTATCCTTACTAAAACTAAGGGAGGGGGGAGGAAAAATATGGGTCATTTTACCCATTTTTGATTTTGAACCCGATGAAAACCCTTGGTAAGGTTCAAAGCACATTTCACAATTTTGCTTCGATTTTACATAGATCCATAGTGATTACTAACTACTAATAGTGTATTTTGCAGGCATCTTGCTTGCAATCAAGTTTTGATGCATTTTTATTGACGTTCGGTTCAAAATTGAATTTAAAGTTGACGAAATTGAAGAAATTGGAGGTCTACTAAACTTTTCTTTTATTTTTCTGCCTATTCCTTGACTTGTGGTGTTCTTGTTGAAAACAATATAAGTGTTTAATTTAATTCTTATATTTAGTGGGTTTTGGGGATCCCAGTTAGGAGTTTTTAGGGGTTTTCGAGAAATTCAGTGATAAAGTTCTAATTTCTTTGGGTTTTGGGGTATTTCAGTGATAAAGATTGGATTTTTCTTTGGATTTGAATGATAAATTAGTGTTCTTTTGGTAATTTTAATGTTAAGGACTTTTTGGGTAGTTCCTTGTTGTTTAAATATTTGGAGTTTTTGAGGGGAATATAATGAATAATTTTATTTTGACTTATTTTCATCATAGGGGAATATTGCAGTCGACCCTAACTCTACTTATACAAATGAATTAGAAATCTTTGTTGTTGCTGTTGAAAAAGATCACTTCAGTCTTGTTGAGTTTCTTTCCTAAACGAATGATGTTGCGTACACAAAGTGAAGGGGTTTTACCATCAACAAATAGATGGTGGTGAGTTAGTTCAAATTACTTGTGATAGATAGTTGTTAGACTTTGTGAAAGACTTAATAGATGGTGATGAAGTTGATGTGTTTGTTCAACACGTGTCACGACCCGAAACAGGGACTGACCGTGATGGGTATCTCAAGTCTGCCGAGGACTGGAGACCACCCTTTCTGCCTAGCCAAACAGAATACAATACAACTAACAATGGATGAATTTCAAACATATAACAAGATAGAGATGAGTTTCGAACATATAACAAGACAACTAAACAACTAGATCTGGAAGAAATCTAAGAACTTTAACATCCATCCCTATCTACAGTATCCACAAGCCTATAGTTACCAAGAACAACCTAAGTCAGGACATGCCCTCGACGATAGACAAAATGAGTTCAAAAGGAATAGTCCAAAACATGAATGAAACAAGACCATGAAATGAGGGTCTTCTAGAGAATGAAAGCTCCCCACTTCAAAGCAGACTCACAAGCTATCCAAAAATCACTTATTACTATTCAAGAAAAGTAGAAATGTCTCTTTTTCCTGCATCACGTAGGAATACAATATTCGAAGAGGGTTAGCGGGGAGAGCACTAGCATATAACTCAAGATAAGGATAAAATAATGCTAGTTCAAAATTCTGTCCAAACTCAATATATATATGTTCACATATATACATACATACATATCTATATAAGATGATGGGATAGGGAACAAGGTTTAGCATGAGATTTAAAATCATTAACCTGGACTGCATAGCTCTAACCATCCTAAGGGCACCCACGGGCTATATGGGTTCAGTCCTCCTTCTAAAAGGGTCCAGTGCATGTTAACACACGAACCAGGAAAATCCAAGGATGAGCCAGGAAACTATGCACACGGTCATAAAGACCCCACGCCGGTAAATGTAGGTTCCAGTATCGGTCCCCCCCAGGACCTCTACCTTCTATGGCGAGCTACACAACCCCCTTTATGCCTAATTAAAACAAATTTCACATAACCCATCCATTTAACCAAGGAATTATCTATTAAGGCATCAACCAAAGGTATCGTTATATTATTTCGCTTGCAAGCTTATAATTATGACATACCAATTCCATCATTTTGACATAATGTTGTGACCTCCCTTGTTTATTAAATTAAGTTGAGGGAATGCCACAACCCCCTTTATTCATTAAATCAAGTTTTTTTAAATAAAAAAATATCAACAAGGCCTTCAAAATCTCTTTTTATCTATTTAACCATTTGTGCAAAGCAATAGATTAGGAAAATAAGCCAAATCATGTGATACCTTATTTTAAATCCAATTATACAAGTGGGTTAAGGGAACATAATTTCCAAACTCAATTCCAAAACCAAAATCATGAATTTGCGAGAATACCTCGACCCCCATCCCATCCACCATAACCATGCACCCCTAACGGTTTTCAAAATACATGTATAAAACATGAGCACTTGCTAAAATCATGGGAATTCGAATCAAGTAACAATCCTTTCAAAACCCTCAACCCAATTCAAAATCCATATTCAAATCCACATGAATAACCATTTAAACATATAATTTAAGTAAAACAAGTTTAATGGGAGAGATACATGCTTGAAAGTATTAGGAATTATGGAGGAAAATCAACCTTTGAGTTGTAGATGATCAACCTTAAGAAACCGTAGCCTGGTTCTTTCTTTGAGGAATTTGAGAGAAGAGAAGTATAATTTGATTTCTTTTAGAGTGATAATAAGACCCTAAAGTGTTTTTATATTGTGGTTCACAATTGGGAAAAGAGGGAAATGACCAAAGTGCTCCCAATTAAAACACAGGAAAAGAATATCTCTAGTGACTATGAATCACTTCATAACTCGTGACATCCGGTTATGAGTCGTCGCCATGACTCGTAGTCAGGGTAAAGACATAATAAGTCCACCTCACTATTTTTCCTATGAGTCGTACCTTATGAATCGTACACAGACCTTACAACTCGTAGGATCCTAGTAGTAGCCACAAAGTGACCTAGGCACCTACACTGGTTTACTAAAGAAAGCACCTTACAACTCGTGACATCCCAATCATAGTTACAACAAAAACATGGGCAACCCTTCCTGGTAACCCTATGACTCATAAGGAGACCTTACAGCTTGTTAGGTAAGCCATAGTATGAGCATCGATCTCCAAACTCAAGAAATTTTCAAAGGCAAAAATCTGGGGTGTTACATTAACCCCCTAGGATCATTCGTCCCCGAATGAGGAGTCAAAGAATACATTAGCATGATTGTAAGACAGACACACAACCATGTCTAGATTTCAACTATAATCAACCTCCTAATTACAGTCTAAATTTTAGCCTACTTCTAGGCTCCTTTCGCTAGTAGTAACTCTACTACAAGCTCGTTTTGGTAACTCTACCAAGGACTCTCTCTACTAATTAACTCTAATCAACAATAATACTTAGATAACTCTACTTAATTACACTACTAGAAATTACCCCTATGACAATGATTCAAAAAGCACTGCAATATATATAATAACCGTTGCCATAGACCTACTGGAATGGTTAAGCATCCCATATGTGAGCATTGTCATAGATCTATAGCAACAGTCTTAGCAACAGTTTTGAGAACCATCGCCATAAACTCATCTATTGCAACAATTATTCTTCCTTTTGATGCAACACTTATTTTTTTCTAATGCAACAAATTAGAACCATCGCCATTGATCTTTTGATGCAACACTTATTCTTTTTAATTGCAACAGTTTCTAATTTATGCAATAGATATTTGGCAACGGTTTGCAACCATTGCCAGAACCCTGTTGCAACGACTTTATTATAATATTGCAACAATTTTGTTTGCTATTGCAATGATTTTTGGGACCTACATCAATGGTATTTTGAAAGCTATTGCAACAGACTATAGGTGTTGCACAAATATAATAAAGCAATAAGAAATTAATTATATAATAATAAATATTACACTAAAATATAAAATAAATCAAATAGGAATACTATAATCAACTAATCGTAATGCAAAATGTCCAACCTACACAAAAAGCAAATATATAATATAATTTCGTAATTCAAGAGTAGACATAAGTTTACAAAAAGTTCTGAACGATCCCTTAAACATGTATTTCAGTAACACCCCCTGAAATCTTTGCTATTCTTTCCTGCAACTTCTCCTTGTCATAGTCAAATGTGCTTAATGATTTAATCTGCAAATACAAAGAGCACGATTATATGTCAACCCCATGCTGAAGTGCACTATTTGTATCGATATTGGTACAAAAGAAAGCAAGACAAAACCTGTTCACATCGTTCCTCTATGGACTTCTTCTGACCAGCACCATCAAGAATGACAATATCCTCCTTTGAGATAGACACCTAAGAGGAAAAAAAAGCATGAGTAGACTAAAACAGCAGGAAACAAGATAAAATCCCCCAGCAAGACTCACTAGAAATCCCAAACAAGAATTACATTGTGCAAAATTCTCATTGGCACAACAAAACGACCTTTTAACAAGTTCCCAGCATCTCAAACTCTATATTTTCATGCTCAGTCCAAGCTCTTCTATTACGACCTACCATACAGCAGAAGCGACATTGGTTAGGTGTCATCAAGACAAGTATCAACTATCTTATACATGAGCATAATAGAATAGTTCTCACTTGGCCTCCAAGTTAAAATAGCGAGATCTTCCAGCATTAAGAGAAAAATCTGACAGACAAAGAGAGACAATATAACGGATGCTTAACTTAGATCAATTAAGTTGATCAACTATCACTATCAATTAGGTAAAAGTTTCTATTGTTTTACTTGTTAAGTTTCCTAATCATAAACCAAGTTGTTAATAAACCACATACATTATTACATATATGTTATGTTACACCAAACAATTTAATCTGGCATAGAATGTATCCTTTTGTTTTAAGAGAACTTGAAGGTAACTCACCTCAGCATAAGCTACGGCTTTGGGTAAGGTTGCAAGGTTTCCAGTACCTTTCGTATACTCATGCATCAATTAAAACTAGCCTATCAACATGATAACATAAAAGCTACTTGCAGTGAGCATAAAATAGTACCTTCGTCATACTAGAAAGTAATCTACAACATCTGGACAGGCACCCAAAGTTACTGAATGTATTTATTGCTTCTGGATATTTGACTGATAAATCAATAGTAACAACAGTTCCAAGACTAGCTCCAATAAGTACCATTGGCCTCTTGATGTAGGTAGACCACAGCTAAAAGAACAATGAAACTGAAAACTATTAAAACATGTAAATAGAAAATCCTTTCAAAAAAATTTTATCCGACTGATTCTTCAACATGATTTTTCAGAAGGGAGATCTGCCTGACCGTTACTATCTTTTTAGATTTTTTACAGATAAACTTAGATAAATACACACTACTTTCGTAATTTTTTAGTGTAGGCCTGTGCCCTGTAAGCAAGTTTACCCCCACATAATGCTTCATATCTGCGATACCATGCCACCGAAAAATGGGGTGTAACTGTGGTATGTGTCACTACATACTAAGAAAGCAAGGTTGCCCCTTCATAATGCTGCATAATTGTGATATCTTACCATTGAACAATGGGCTATAACTGCCGTACATATCACTGCTTACTAAGTATTATAGTGTGCTACTACTGAAAGAATGAAAATTAGCTTTACCTAAAGTTTGAACTTAGATATGTGATATAACATTTATCAGAATGTGTGATGAAAGACACTAATTCCAACCTTTCAAGTTTGTATTCACTGCAAATTGGCTATCCTGTTTTCGCTAAAGCTCGATGCTTTGATGGCGCAAACCTATAAACGTTCACCAGCAATATATAATCACTGAACCGAGAAGTTAAACAACAAATAGCAGAGCAAATATATCAGCAACATACCTTGATTCCAGCACGAAGCTTGTTCAAAATAATAGTAGCAAGTGCTTCACTATCCACATCTTTAGCCATAATTAAGAGGGGCTTTTGTCTCTACATAGATGAAGTAAGAGTAATATAGACAACTCCACAGTCAATCTCATGGAAATCAAATTGATAATCTCAGAAAGAGAATTAGTTATCCTTTACTGACCAAACAAAAGAGGAAGAGAATTACCCTCAAAGCTAACTCTAATGCTCTCATAAAAGCATTAACGCTTGAGATCTTTTTCTCGTGAATAAAAATTAGTGGGTCCTCGAGTTCCTATTAGACATAGCAGGACCATAGTGAGTTTAAACAAAAAAGAGAATGATGAAACATATGAAAAAAGCATTGGCACAACACATGTGCGAGCTTAATTAAGATTAGCAAACTAAAACCATACACATTTCTGATTCTTCTGATTTGTGATGAAGTATGGTGATATGTAACCCCTATTCAACTTCATTCCTTCAACAACTTCCAACTAATTATGTCTTCCCGTCCTGTGTGATTGTAGAAACAATTTAGCTACACATCTTTACAATACCAAGTCTGCCACGAATTAGTCGAAATATACCAAATGGATAGATATTGGACTATGACAAGAAGTCTCAGAGCAATAAAATAATTTATCAAAATCCATATGCTCGATATCTAGCCCAAATTCTCCCATATAGCCACTAAAATTGATCAAGTCCCAATTAGCAAAAGTCGGCAAAAATATCATCTATTTTACTTCCAGCCTCATTCCAAGAGCATATTGAAACTTGAAGCTTCCTAATTTTGGACACACATTTTAAAGCTCATATAAGTAAGTTTGTGAAGAATTCCATATCATCATTTATTCCTACCAGAAAATGACAGGCTTAATTTGATCTAAAAGGTATGAAATAAAAAATTACTTTCCGTGTTAGATTTAGAGGGACCCAAATCAAAGTGATCGATACGCACTCACCATTATGCACATTGCTCCCTCTGGTTTATACGGGCAGGTTAAAGCAAGGTATCTCCTGAACTTTGGTATAAAATTCCTTGACAGCTTTCTTAAGTATATTGTTGATGTTCGAAAAGAAGTCCTTTGTTATTTTCTTGAGGAGGTGAGGTACTGCTCCCTGGACATTATCAAACTAAAATTAGAACTTCCATAGAGCACAATGGCATGTAATGGACTTAACTATGTGTATGGCTATTTAGACCATAGGAAAATGGCGTATAAGCAATACCTGAACAATCATTCTAGGATTAGCACTGTATTCAAGATAATTCTAAAGGCATTCAGCAATCTGAAATGCAAAAGCAACAAAAGACAGGTCCTAGTGCTGGATGTACTTATACACTACTAATCAAAAGTAACTCCACCTCGAACTATATACATAGTCTAAAACTTTTACAAGGTGAGCATACTCTTTTTTTTTAAATACCAACATCATTCTCCAGCGCCCAAGCACATAATAATTCATAAACTACAAATTGCTTGAAATCATTAGAGTACTTGATAAAAACAGATGAACTAAAAATAACAGCTACTGCCAGTTTACTTACCCCAGCCACGATCAATCTATCAAACAATATTTAATTACTCTTAGCAAAAGTTGCAGCCTCAGATCATTAATTGCTTTGAATTCCACTGCGAGCAAGCTGCATTCCAAAATTCAATAGCTTGAAAGCAAAACTTGACATTGTGCCTGCGCCACCACTTCCAACCTGACCAAGCATAACCCTCCTTAGTTTCTTCAGGTATTCCAAAGATCATATTATTAACTAGCTTCATAATATTATATGTGGGTTCCTTCTTTATGGGAAGAAAACGGCCAGGACCACGTCCATCTCTCCTTTCCATAAAAGGCTCAGATTCAGTAGGATCCAGAACTGGAACCGGACGTGGTTTTTTCCATTCCTCAATCACTTGGAGAATCTCCTCCCTAAGAGATATTCCATATTCTCCAGTAGGGTCTCCTCTAGTTGAGTTCATATGGGAAGCTAATTTACATTTTTTCGCTAACCGTTGTAGGTTTGGATCCTAAAGTCAGGAAGTGTACCCTTAAAACAATCCTCATTAATTAATATAACCTGCTCCTAATGGACCAGCATAATAAGGTTCAAGGGGAGGGAATGGTGGTAAATTCTTCAAGTCAGCGCCAAGAATCTCAATATCATCACAAGACATTATTTCCAAGGACAACAGACTACCAGCAGCACCCACAAGTTTCGCAAAAACCACACTCCCAAAAACTGCAGTAAGATTAGGAGCAAGATATCCTATTCAATTTTCTGCAAAATCAAGAACCTTTTTCTTTGCAAAATCAAGAGTAAGCACTCTATTACATGCTTCTACTGTCTTATACAAAACATTTTCTGCTAATGCCTGACCAATTGTACTTAATGTTGAAATAGTAACAACCTCAATAATCTACACGGGCAACAATCCCTCCAAATCCACAAAATTCACATCCATTTTATTCCCAATCTTTTTAACAACATGTGCAAAATCAATTGGATTAGCTACAACTGACTCTAACTCAGGAATTTCAATCGATAATTTTCAGGTATGAAATCATGAATTATAGTAATCTCCTTATCAATATCAACTAATAAACCAATACATGCTTCTATAAACTTAAATTCAGCATCCTTATCAACTTCCTCACCAACACCTTTACCTCAAACATTCATAATTAGGTCATGTTCAACTTTTTTCATTATGTCAATATACTGACCCGATTGTTGCAACGTAAAAACGTCGTCAAGAAAATTCCCATCTTTCTCTATCTGTTTAGCAATATTCAAATCAACAACGTTATCGTTTAGTTCCTCCAGATCTGTTAGTAGTGAATCAGGGCCACGAATCACTATCGTTGGAATTTTACAACGAACCCAAACTACTGCGTGCTTTATATTGGAAATGTTCTACCAATTTTGAGAATACTCATATATTATTATAATAAGTATGCACATTAATTTAAATTTAGAATATGCCTTGGTTTAGAAAAAAATAACAACAAAGTTGAAGCAAATCCAAATGAATTAAAAAGGGACAAAATAGGTTATAATAGAGCAGATTACCAGGAGTTTTGACAACCCTGTGTTGATTGGATTTGAGAGCTAAAAATCCTAACCATAAAATCACCATATTGAAGAAGAAAATCCTAAAATTGCTCAGAAATTAAAGTGAAAACTTGAGAAATGAAATTGAAGTCGAAGCAGTAGTGGCGTTCGATCTGACTTTCCGGCAACAACTCCAAAATGGTGTCCGGAGCACCACAGGAGCAGTGGTTGTCAGAGCATCTCCAAAATGGTTTTCTGATGTGTTTGCTGGAGCAACATGTACAAGAGTAGTGGAGGTCGGAGGAGAATTGATGAAAGGGTTTGGGTGAGAAAGTGAATCGGTTGAGAGCAAATCGACTGAAATCATTGAGAGATGAAATATGGTTTTGAGATATAAGTTAGTTACATATTATAAAATTAGTTATTTATAAAATTAATTATGATAAGATTATTTAAAAATAATGGAGCTTTTAGAAAAATTAAAGAATTCTTAGTTAAAAATTATTCTGAATATATAAGTTTAAACAAAATAAAAGAAAATTCAGAAAGATTAACCTATCTAATCACATTAATATCTAGTATTGAAGCAAAATTAATAATCCATTTAAAATTTAGAAGAATGAGACATATACCACCTAATTATGATAAAATTAGATTTAGATATCCACCAAGATATTATAAATATAATTTAAATGAATAAAGAATAAAAATACAAAGAACTAAAATAATTTATCTCTGAAAAACGTAAAGAATTAAAAATAAGAAAAGAAAGATTACATTATAATATATTTGTCGGAGTTAGTAAAAATTCAATAAATATACAAAAAGATTAAATATCAAAATTAGAATCACAAATAGATAGTTTAGAATATACATACCAACATGAACTATTCACAATAAAATGAATAAAGAAGAATTTATAATAGATGAAAAAATATATGAAAATCACGAAAGATCAAAAATAAAAATAGTATTTTCTAATCTAGGAAGAAAATATAAGAAAATAGGAGAACATTTATATCTAATGTTAGAAAAAGAAGAATTAAAATTAGAAGATAAATTAACAGCAATGGTAAGAATAGAAAAAAAAATGAAGAAATAGATAGAAAAAAGAAAATAGAAAAATTAAACAACAAACTACGGAAGAAATACGAAAAATAGAAGAAACTAAAAAGAGTAGAATTGCTGAATTAGAAAAAGAACTACAAATGTTAAAAGATTTGTACGAACAAAGACAAAAAGAAAAAGAAGAAAAAGATAGAGAACAAAAATTAATAAACGAGATAAATCAATTTAAAGAAAAATTAAAAATAAATAATATAGAGGTTGAAGAGTCAGATAATTATGACTCAGAAGATAGTGAAACATATACAGAAATTTTAACAAATATAAAAAATTTAGAAATTAACGAAAAACAAGAAATAATTAATGACGAAAACTTAAAAATTACCAACACAAAAATAAATACTCTTGATAAAAAAGAAGATGAAACCATAATACCTAATACAACAGAAATAAGAAAACCTATATATTATAAAAATAAATTTAAAAGATATAATAAATATGACAAATGGACACCAAAACAAATAGTTAATAAAAATTATAACTTTTTAGACCTAGACTGTGTAATAGATACAGAAAAAATAATACAATTATGGATAAGATATATGACAAAACAATTATTAGATAATAATATAAACATAACAGATGCACCAGAATATATAGAAAAAACAGTAATAGGATCAGTGAAACTATGGTTTTCAAACTTAATCGAAAATAGTAAGAAAGTATTAAGAACTAATAAACCTATGGAAGGAACATCATCAACAACAACTAAATTAACACCTATAGAATTATTAAAAAAATATGAAACAACTATAAAAGATGAATTTGGTAGTATGACAACATTAGAAGAAGAACAAGATGAAGAAAAAGATACAAACAGGAATTTAATGATAAAATTAACAATATGTAATATGTGTTATATAGACGAATATACTTGCGCATTTAAAGAATATTATTATAAAGGAGCATATAGTATAGAAGAAAGTAAAGAAATAAGAAAATTATATTTTAATAAATTACCCGAACCATTTAGTTCAAAAATAATAAAAAGTTGGGAAGAAGCAAAAATAGTAGATACGTTAGGAGCTAGAATAAAATTTTTACAGCAATGGTATAGAAATTTATGTGAAAAATATAGAGAAGAATTAAAAATGGAAAAAACATTAATAAGAAATTTAGCATGTTGCAAAAATAAAATAGCACCCCAATTTGGATGCGAAAAAAAGATATTATAAGAAAAGAAAAGGACATAAGAAATATAACAAATATAAAAAATCAAAATATAAATAAAAAAAACCAAGAAAAAGATATTATATAAAAAATTACAAAAATAAAAGACCATATAGAAAGAAAAAATCTATAATTGTGGAAAGTTAGGACATTTAGTTAGAGATTGTAAATTACCTAAAAATCCAAAAAATAAACAAATATCAGAAATAAAAATAGAAAATACAGAATATATGCAAATAGATTATATAGATTATGAATTAGAAAGTGAAGATAGTATATACGAAATTTCAGAAAATGAAACAGATACTAATAGATAGTGAAATAGATGAATCAAATGACTGAAGAAGATATAAAAATAATAACAAAGGAAGAATATTTAAATGACGAAGGAACGGAACAAAAAATAATATTTGACAGTAATATATTTGACGAAATAAAAGGAAAAGAGTTAGATTTAAGTGTAGAAAAAATATTTAAAATACCAACAATAAAAAATATTTTTAGTAGGAAAAAAGATGAATATTATGTAGTATGCCAAAAAGAATATGTAATAGACTGTAGATATGCCAAATGATACAAGATCAAACCAACAACACAAGAGTTTCGGATTTCAGTCCAACAACACAAGAACAACAAGTTTTAAGTTTCGGTTTTCAGATTACAACACAAGAGATAGTTTTCGGTTTTTTTAAGCCACAAGCCGAGAACAACAAGAAATGCAAGAATGCTAGTGAATCGAAACAAGCCCCACACGGCTTCACTAGACTTTCAAGATAAACAAAAGCAACACAATAACAACAAGATAAAGAAGGATAGATAACTTGACATATAACATTCAAGAAACTAAGAACCCTAACATCAAGAGAGGACCCTAAGTCTAATGAATATAAACACCAAGTTCTTACAAGGACCAAGAGGCACTCAACAACCTCAAAACCCTTGTTTCTAGCCAAAGAGACAACACAAGTATCCCTCTACTTGTGAGATCTAGGGACGGCTTCTTGGAGAAGAAGTGAGAGTGAAATGTTTGTGTTTTAGGTTACAATTTTCAGCTTTTCAAAAACTCAGGGATAGCTCACTATGATGTTCTATTTATACTACAACAAAAGGAGTTAAAAGACCCATCCGCCCTTGCTTTCTTGTGGCATCCTTGGGGATTAGTTTATTACACTTTTAGGACCCATCTTCACACTTAAAAACGTTTAGGTCCTTGGTTGGTTCGATCAACAACTCACACACGGCCATTTGCATGAACAAAGCTTGGAGTGTTTGTAATTCCCGAGCTTGGCTTCGTGTGAAAGGCCGTGTACCTGTGGGGGTAGCCTTAACCGTATCATTCTCTCCATCTTGAGAGGAATTTGACCTCAAATTCGGCATTTGATCATCTTCAACCGCATCCACGAGGGAGAGATCTCCGACGTTGAAGGTGTTGTGCACTTGATATTCCGGTGGTAGGTCAATCTTGTAGGCGTTGTCATTGATTCTCTCAAGTACTTGGAAAGGACCATCACCCCTCGGCAGCAATTTGGACTTCCTTTGAGCTGGAAACCGGTCCTTTCGAAGATGCACCCACACCCAATCTCCGGGTTCAAGCACTAGCTTCCTTCTCCCTTTGTTTGCCCGTTTTGCAACCTCTTGGTTCTTCTTTTCAAGCTTGATCCGCACCGTCTCATGCATTTTTTTCATGGCCTCGGCTCTTTTATTTCCATCTAAGCTGGTCATGAGATCACTAGACAAAGGAGTGAGATCTAAAGGGGTAAGGGGATTTAGGCCGTAAACACATTCAAAGGGAGTCATTCCCGTACTCGAATGTATTACCCGATTGTATGCAAATTCCACCAAGGGTAGGTGTTCTTCCCATGAAGTCAATTTACCTTTAACCATAGAGCGTAGCATGGACCCTAAGGTTCTATTTACTACCTCCGTTTGGCCATCGGTTTGTGGGTGGCAAGACGTGGAGAATAGCAACTTCGTGCCAAGCCTACCCCACATGGACTTCCAAAAGAGGCTTAGGAACTTGGAGTCCCTATCACTCACAATGGTCCTCGGTACTCCGTGAAGCTTTACAACATGTTCAACAAATAATGAAGCTACACTAGGAGCGTCCTCGGTTTTAACACATGGAATAAAATGAGCCATTTTAGAGAATCTATCAACAACGACAAAAATGCTATCTCGGCCCTTTCTAGTCCTTGGCAGCCCCAAAACGAAGTCCATCGATATGTCCAGCCAAGGTCTAAGGGGAGTAGGGAGTGGGGTGTATAACCCTTGAGGTTGGAGGCGAGATTTCGCACTCCGGCAGGCCACGCATTGACTACAAATTTTAGTGACGTCTTTGCGCATTTTGGGCCAATAGAAATTCTCCTCTAGGATGCCGAGGGTCTTGTCTACCCCAAAGTGACCCATGAGGCCTCCGTCATGGGCCTCTCTCACAAATAATTCCCTCCAAGAGCTGGAAGGGACACACAGCCTCCTCCCTTTGAACAAATAACCATCAAACCGAGAGTAGGAGGAGTGGTTATTTTCCTTGAGCCAACGGTCCCTTCCCCACTCTTCGCATTCCCTAAAAATAGGAGCAAAGGTAGGATCCTCGGGATATAACATCCGTAAGCTCTCAAAACCCATCAACTTCGACGACAAGGTAGCAACAAGCACATGCTTTCGAGACAAGGCATCGGCAACAACATTTTCCTTCCCCCTTTTGTAATGAATTACATAAGGGAAAGTCTCGATGAATTCAACCCACTTAGCATGACGCCTATTCAGCTTGTCTTGGCTCTTAAGGTGTTTCAACGACTCATGATCCGTTCGTATCACAAACTCCTTAGGCCACAAATAATGTTGCCAATTTCCCAAGGCTCTAACAAGGGCGTACAATTCCAAATCATAAGTCGAGTAATTAAGAGTTGCCCCTTTGAGCTTTTCACTGAAATAGGCAACAGGCTTACCTTCTTGCATCAAAACAGCCCTGATGCCAACCTTACTAGCATCACACTCTACTTCAAACATCTTATCAAAATCGGGCAATTGCAATAAAGGCGCCGAGATGAGCGTAGCTTTCAAGGCCTCAAAGGCCCTAGCTTGCTCTTCACCCCATTTAAAGGGTCCGTCCTTTCTAATTACCTCGGTCAAGGGGGCTGCTATGGAACTAAATCCTTTGACAAACCTCCTATAAAAGCTTGCCAACCCGTGGAAACTTCGGATTTCTCCAATAGTTTTAGGGGTCGGCCAACTTCGTATAGAGTCCATCTTGGAGTCGTCCACTTCCACGCCCTTTGAGCTCACAACAAATCCCAAGAATACAACTTTATCAACACCAAAAGAACACTTCTCCATGTTGGCATACAACTTCTCCGTTCGGAGTACATCAAACACACATCTCAAATGCATTACATGATCATCAATAGACTTACTATATACCAACACATCATCAAAGTAAACCACCACAAACTTACCAATATAAGGCTTCATTACATGATTCATTAGCCTAATAAAAGTACTAGGAGCATTGGTAAGGCCGAATGACATGACCAGCCACTCATATAGACCCAATTTGGTCTTGAATGCGGTCTTCCACTCATCACCGGGTTGCATGCGAATTTGGTGATAGCCGCTCCTAAGGTCCACTTTAGAAAACACACAAGATCCGTGGAGCTCATCTAACATATCATCTAGTCTAGGGATTGGATGACGATACCTTATAGTGATTTTGTTGATGGCTCGGCAATCGACGCACATGCGCCACGTTCCGTCCTTCTTTGGTACCAAAAGTACCGGAACAGCACACGGACTCATGCTTTCTTTAATGTATCCTTTGTTGAGTAGTTCCTCAACTTGCCTTTCAAGCTCCTTAGTGTCCATAGGATTGCTCCTATAGGCCGGTTTGTTTGGAAGCTGTGAACCCGGCACCAAATCAATTTGGTGCTCAATTCCCCGAAGCGGGGGCAATCCTTGCGGAAGTTCGTGCGGAAATACATCTTCATACTCCTGCAAAACACAAGAAATCAAAGGGGAAATGGAAGAATTAGTGGGGTTAGTATTAAGGCAATGGGCCAAAAGTAGCATCGGCTTGTTTTCATCATGGTCCACGAAAAGTTCCTTTCTCCTAGCCAACATCACTACGTTTTCCCTTTCCCTTGGCGTTGGAACAGCCTCGGATGTCCCTACCTCCTCATCTACGGCCTCCCTTCCCTTTTCTCCCCTCTCGGGTTCCCTCCCCTTCCCTTTTAATTCTCTCATTTTTTGATACCACTCATTTACTTGGGAGGGTGAAAGAGGGTGAAGTGTGACCTTTCGGCCATCCTTCTCAAGCGTGTACCGGTTGGACCTCCCATCGTGTTTAGTAGACCTATCATATTGCCAAGGTCTACCTAACAACAAGTGACATGCTTGCATTGGAATCACGTCACAAAGTACTTCATCGTGGTAGTGGCCCACCTTAAACCGAATCACACATTGTCGTGTGACCTTCAATTCACCACAATCATTCAACCATTGTAGCTTGTAAGGACTAGTGTGTGGTGTAGTCGGTAGCTTCAAGAAATTTACCATAGCATGGCTCATAACATTGGTACAACTACCACTATCAATTACCAAGGTGCACACACTCCCCTTTACAAGGCACTTAGTATGGAATAGATTTTCCCTTTGGTTCGGGTCATCTACCGCCTTACTAATCATAACGCGTCTAACCACAAAGTTTGGAACCACACACTCCCCTTCTTGTGGATAGGCATCTTCACCATCATCTACCCCTTCCTCATTCGGTTCATGTTCGGCTTCCTCTCCATCTTGAGGCTCGGCCTCAACCTCCCCCCTTTCGGACACCACCTCCTCACCAAGGTAGTATACTTTCCCTTCTCGTAGGATCACATTACGCCGGTTCGGACATTCATTCGCCTTATGCCCCCAACCTTGGCACTTGAAACATTGGAACCCCTTTGGGTTGGGGTATTTGTGAGCCTCCGGCTTCGGAGGAAACTTAGGAGCTGCTTTGGGTTCGGGCAGCTTCATAGGACCGGGTTGGTCCTTGTTTTTGGTCCAACCCGAGGGGGTTTGGACCCTTTCCTTGAAGGTTGATCTCTCCTTAAGTTCCCTCTCAATCTCTAGGGCCGCTTGGAAGATACCGTCAATAGTTTCGAACCGATGAAGGGTCAAGTGAGTGGAGATCTCTTTGTTCAATCCACACTTGAACCGGATGATGTCGTGGCTGATTTGCTCCCCACGGTGATCAAGTTTCAACATGAGTTGTTGGAACTCGTCAAAATAGGCCATCACGCTCTTGCCTCCTTGCCGCAAGCCATATAATCTAGCAAGCAACTCATGTCGGTATCTCTCGGGAAGGTATCGTTGCCTCATCAAATACCTTAACCGAAACCAAGGGGGTGGCTGCCCATCAACCAATTCATTACCAAATCGTTTAACATACTCCCACAAAGTGTTAGCATAACCCTCGAGGTGAGCTATAGCATAGCAACTCTTCTTTTCTTCCGAGATGTCATTAACTTGGAAGACTTTGTCACAAGCCGATTCCCAAGTTAAGTAGGCCTCGGGATCACTCTCACCCTTAAAGATAGGTAGGCTCAACTTGATGGTGTTGATGCCTACGTCTCTCTCTTGGCGTCGGTTTCCCCTATCTCCATACCCCCGGTATCTCCTAGGTTCTCCCCGACCCCCTCTTAACTCCTCCTCCCTCATATAAGCATCATCATAGGCCCCCTCTCTATCATACTCCTCTCTACCGTATCCGTCAAAGTGGGCTGGTCGGCCTTGGACATTTTGATTCGTAGGAATTGGAATTTGTGGTCTTTGGTTTAGTGGAGCTTGGAAGGGCGGGTTCGGATTTAGTGGTGGTGCTTGGCGCCCAAATCCCTCTTGTGGAATTGGGGGAGTTTGGAAATGTAGTGGTCTAGTGGAGTCTCGGTTTGGAGGAAAGTTGGTAGATTGGTGGGCGGTATTTAGTGGAGCTTGAGGTGCATTTAACATTTGGTGGACCATTTCGGGAGTGATGGTTGCGGAGGAGGTCCGATCATGACCATTGGTAGAGACATGTAGAGGAGTCGATGGCCGAGAGTTCCTTTGACTCTCCACTTGATCTAGTCTCCCACTAATAGTCGATACTTCCCCCCTTATTGCTGCCAAGTCCCCTCTCACGGCCCCAAACTCCGAATTCATCCTTTCAAGTGTCCGAGTAACGGCCTCAAGAGTGGCCCTCATTGAGTCAAGGGCATTAGTATCCGCATTATGAGATGTTGTTCCTTCCATCGTCAAGGTATTAGCCGCTTTAGTCACCACAAGTTTGCGTTCCACAAGTGTTGTATATTTGGCTAGTAACCGTGAGATTTACAAGGTTTGAGTAAGCTCTTAGCCGGAATGGATTCTTGTTGGAAGACTCAAAGAATTCTTGCCGGACTAGAATCAAAATCAGCAACTCATTCAAACGAATAAAAGCACACAAACAACCGTGGACACGAACAAACGGCTCAAGGAACTAGTTAACAACCTAGTGGGAAAATACTAGTTTGTTAATTAGTTCTAAGGCCAAGTAAGGGAAACCAAGAATCAACAATTAGCAACCAAAGAATATCCTAAGTTGAGCTTATAGTGACATGGTAGTATGCAAAGGCCCCTCACGTTCTTTTCTCTTCGGATTTATATATATATATATATTTTTTTTTGCTTTGATTTAATATTCACACAACTTGGGACAAATTGAAAAGTGTTTTGGTGGGAAAAACTAAAATTTGAAGTCTTGAACTCCTTGTCAAACTCAAGAAAGTGGGTTTGGTTGACAATTTCCACAAAACAAGGTTCCTTGATTTAGGGGAAGTGATTGACAATGCTACAAGGTGATGGGTGCAAGTCTTTCACAATCAACTTTATAAGTTACCACTTGAGCACACAACAAGATGAATACTTCAACAAGATGAACAAGATGACAAGTTCAAAAGATGAACACTTCAACAACTTTCTTTAGCACACAACACACAACCACCGATTTGCTTTTGGTTATCAACACATACAACTTTCGGCCACTACAAGTCACTACACAATCTTCAACTTGCCAAGCTCAACTTTCGGATTTAGACACTTTAGTGTTGGTGAGAAAGAAACCAACACTAGAAACTCACTAAACAAGCAAAATAACACCTAGATCTAAGCATACAACATCATTCTCGGTTTTCAACTTTTAGTGGACAGATTTCAGAATTTTTTTTTTGTAGTTTGTTTAATCCGTGAACTAGCCCAAGATGGGTTATGTTGGAACACAACCGGTCTTGCTTTGATACCAAATGATACAAGATCAAACCAACAACACAAGAGTTTCGGATTTCAGTCCAACAACACAAGAACAACAAGTTTTAAGTTTCGGTTTTCAGATTACAACACAAGAGATAGTTTTCGGTTTTTTTAAGCCACAAGCCGAGAACAACAAGAAATGCAAGAATGCTAGTGAATCGAAACAAGCCCCACACGACTTCACTAGACTTTCAAGATAAACAAAAGCAACACAATAACAACAAGATAAAGAAGGATAGATAACTTGACATATAACATTCAAGAAACTAAGAACCCTAACATCAAGAGAGGACCCTAAGTCTAATGAATATAAACACCAAGTTCTTACAAGGACCAAGAGGCACTCAACAACCTCAAAACCCTTGTTTCTAGCCAAAGAGACAACACAAGTATCCCTCTACTTGTGAGATCTAGGGACAGCTTCTTGGAGAAGAAGTGAGAGTGAAATGTTTGTGTTTTAGGTTACAATTTTCAGCTTTTCAAAAACTCAGGGATAGCTCACTATGATGTTCTATTTATACTACAACAAAAGGAGTTAAAAGACCCATCCGCCCTTGCTTTCTTGTGGCATCCTTGGGGATTAGTTTATTACACTTTTAGGACCCATCTTCACACTTAAAAACGTTTAGGTCCTTGGTTGGTTCGATCAACAACTCACACACGGCCATTTGCATGAACAAAGCTTGGAGTGTTTGTAATTCCCGAGCTTGGCTTCGTGTGAAAGGCCGTGTACCTATGGGGGTAGCCTTAACCGTATCATAGTATACCACTAGTAATAAAAAGAATAATTAATAAAGAAATAAATGATATAAAAAGTAAAGGAGATCCAATAAAATATGTACACCTTGGAGATACAGAAATATTAATAAAAGCATGTTTTAGAGAAGGAATAGATACACCGATAGAATTATATTTAGCAGATGATAGAATTATAAAACCTATAGAAAAAAGCATAATAACTACCGTAAAAGGAAATTTAATATACCAAAAATTTAAATTTATAATAAGTGCAAATTATTCAGTAGCAGTAACAGATAGAAATATAGATAAATCACTAGTATTATATTGGAAGATATCAGGAATAGAATTAACCCAGGAAGTAAAATATTTACAGCGAGATGTAAAAATTTATATGTATTAACAACAAAACATAAAATAACAGGAAAAAATAAAATAAGATACAAATAGATAGCCCATTTGAACAAATTGTAAAAACAATAGATTATAATGATTATAGCTATAGAGACATAGATATAGAAGAAAATTTAGAAATAGTAAATGATAGAATAAGTACAACAAAAAGAATAGCTAATGAAAAACCAGAATCATCAACCTCATCAAAAAGAACGAGTTATGAAACAAATTCAATAAGTAATCTAAATCAATATTATATAACAGGAAAAATAAATGTTCTCCTATTTTCTTATATCTTCTTCCTAGATTAGAAAATACTATTTTTATTTTTGATCCTTCGTGATTTTCATATATTTTTTCATCTATTATAAATTCTTCTTTATTCATTTTATTGTGAATAGTTCATGTTGGTATATATATTCTAAACTATCTATTTGTGATTCTAATTTTGATATTTCATCTTTTTGTATATTTATTGAATTTTTACTAACTCCGACAAATATATTATAATGTAATCTTTCTTTTCTTATTTTTAATTCTTTACGTTTTTCAGAGATAAATTATTTTAGTTCTTTGTATTTTTGTTCTTTATTCATTTATATTATATTTATAATATCTTGGTGGATATCTAAATCTAATTTTATCATAATTAGGTGGTATATGTCTCATTCTTCTAGATTTTAAATGGATTATTAATTTTGATTCAATACTAGATATTAATGTGATTAGATAGATTAATCTTTCTGGATTTTCTTTTGTTTTATTTAGACTTATATATTCTGGATAATTTTTAACTAAGGATTCTTTAATTTTTCTAAAAGCTCCACTATTTTTAAATGGTCTTCTCATAATTAATTTTATAAATAACTAATTTTATAACATCTAACTAACTTATATCTCACTTTCGTACTTTTTAAATCACTGGGCTCTGATACCATTTGTAGGGGGGTGCGGATAACTAGGTTAATAAATAGATTTATTATAGCTAATGAATCTATTCTTTTTTGTGCGTGGATATTTTTTAGATTTTGTTTTAATAAATTATTCTTTTTGTGAGATGTATTCATTAATTTATTTAGTTTATTATTTTATCCTGTAGTAACTGCTGAGTTGCAAATTTCTGTGTAATAATTTATTCTTTCTGTACTGTAGTGTATATCTAATTCTAGATTTTCTATGTCATTTATTATCTGGTGTTGTTCTTCTCGTAGTGAGTTTTTTAAATTATATAAACTATCACATATGCTTTTTTCTAAATTTTCTAAGGTTTTTTCTATCCATATTAACTTTTCTTTTAGATTTTCCATTATTTTTCTAATATGGTTTCTATAATTAATTAACTAAATGACTAACTCTAACATATATCTCACTTTCGTATCTTTTTAAATTACTATACTTTGATACCATTTGTAGGGGGGTGCGGATAACTAGGTTAAAAAATAGATCATTTGTAGGGGGTGCGGATAACTAGGTTAATAAATAGATTTATTATAGCTAATGAATCTATTCTTTTTTGTGCGTGGATATTTTTTAGATTCTGTTTTAGTAAATTATTCTTTTTGTGAGATGTATTCATTAATTTATTTAGTTTATTATTTTATCCTGTAGTAACTGATGAGTTGCAAATTTCTGTGTAATAATTTATTCTTTCTGTACTGTAGTGTATATCTAATTCTAGATTTTCTATGTCATTTATTATCTGGTGTTGTTCTTCTCGTAGTGAGTTTTTTAAATTATATAAACTATCACATGTGCTTTTTTCTAAATTTTCTAAGGTTTTTTCTATCCATATTAACTTTTCTTTTAGATCTTCCATTATTTTTCTAATATGGTTTCTATAATTAATTTCGTTATTTAGATTATCTTGGTTTTCTCTAGTTTTTCTAATATATTCTAACATCCACAATCTTGATCTGAATAATATCCTTTTGGGTATATGTCTTCGTATATCTGTTCTAAGGCATTTATCATTTCAATTTCGTAGTTTATTACTTCTTCTAATATCATTTTCTTAATATCTATTATTTCTATATCTTTAAGTATATATAAGATTAAAACTCTAAGGTAGTCTAAATGAGCTATTTTCTAAAATTGATATTTTATAGTTATTTGTTTTAGACTTAGTAGTTTTTGCATATTTATATTAAGAGATTTTATATATTTTTTATTTTCCATGTATCTTACTATATTTATTTTTATCTGTTTTTCTATTAACTGTATATTTTTTCGCATATCTTTAAAATTTCTACGTGATCCTAACATAATAAATATTTATAAGAGTAGTTAGGTATGTGTGGTATATAACTTATCCTATCCGTGTAATTTTCTCCATATGTTTTTTCTAATATAATTTTTCTTATATCTGCAACATCTATATCTCTAAGTACATACAAAATAAGTATCTTGAATTTATCTACCATCACATCAGATATATTATCATTCATTATCATAAAATAGCTTTTTTCAAAATATTCCCTTCAACCATGTACATAATAAAATATAGTCATCTCAGATTACTATATACTAGATTATTCTTAAATAACATGTTCTTCGGTCACTATTAGCATGGTAATTCGGATACTTTTCCCTTAAACAGCGCCTCGACTCTGGTTACTCCCCGCTACGGCTTCTTGCCTCATTGATTTCACCTTTAGGATGGCATAGTCCTTAGGGATTTTTCTCCGTTTCCACTTTGCTAATAAACTTCTTAACATATTATTTGTCGAATAATTCTACTATAAAGTAACTAATATGAATTTATTTTATCATATCATGATTGTTGGAAATTATGAATTTAGCTATTCATAATCATAAATAGATATACCTGTTCCGGTAGCTTTGATATTTCTGAGGTTTGTTGTTCCATAGCTTTTTTCATTGCAGTGTATATATTTAATTAACTGAGCTAAATATTTTTGAACGGAATGGAGAGAGTTTTTTGGCTAATGTAAGAAGGCTTGCCCTCTGCAATGCCTTCCCTCTGTTATTTATAGAATGAAAGTATACAAATTTTTTACATCCGTCTAAAAAAAAACTATTCAATAAAATACTAAAAAACTAAAAAACTAAAAGACTTAAAAGTCTTTTCTCCTACCTACCTATAAGACTTTCAAACTTTACATTAACTTCTCATTAAATGCTACTAACTAATGTTAACTTTATGTAAACAACTTTGTACAAATAAGTCTTCCGTCTATTTTGTCATATCTGCTGTATCTCCATTATTGCTCTGGTCTTATCTTTTCAGCTGTCGTCCTTATCTTCTTTTATTCTAACTGAACTATTGGGACGTCATTATCTCCTCCATTACATTTTGAACATTTGTGGTCTGGATATTTGTGTCCAATAGTGTTGCAATATCTGGTCAATAATTCTTCTGAAATAAATTTTTCTCTAATAGATCTGGCGATAGGTTCTGTTTCTGGTTTAAGCAACGTGATAATCCATTGCCTAATAGTTTCCATATCTGTTTCTCGTAACTCTTTTGAATTTGAATATATTAATACATGATTTCTTGAATAGTAGCTCCATATAGGATTTTGGTTGCAATATGTATTTGCTAGCTCTTGTAAAATTGTAGATAGTCCGATAATTCTTTTGTTCGCATAAAACTTTGGTATCTCGATTCTGGGTATCTCTGGCTATGAACTTATATCTTGTGGTATAATCATATCTCGTGTCATTCCTATCTTTACAACTTGTATAGGTTTTTTAACTTCATCAAATAATATCTCTGCTAGTGCCGTGTAAATTTTTATAAAAAATAAAGTACCTTTGGTTATTCTTTTTGTTGTACTTATTCTATCATTTACTATTTCTAAATTTTCTTCTATATCTATGTATCTATAGCTATAATCATTATAATCTATTGTTTTTACAATTATCATTGTATTAGAATAATTTTTTTAACAACGGTTGGAATCTGTAAGCCCCCACAAAATTCTCTCGTAATCTGAGCCTTAGAGCGTGTTGAATAAATTATTAATCCAGCCCTAAAAGGTTGAGAAATGTCTTTCCAAGTGATAAGTATTTTTAACTGTGCAGAATTTTTCTAATATCGACTTTTTGTCATGTAGGGAATTGAATAAGCTTTCCGTCGATATCAAATTCGCCCAAATCTGACACTCGGGCGAAGTGTTAGAGCCATTTTAGTGAGACAGTGTGCCACCTAGCACTTCAGCGCGTCGCTGAGTCAGCCAAAATGGAAATCGTCAAAACCCAGTGAGCCTCCGCGATTATGGCGCATTGTGCCAAGGCTTAATTTCAGAGTTGTCAATTTCCAGTACACCAACGCGATTCCCCCTCGTCGCGGTGCCTTTCCAGTTCTCAACCAAGGTGGCAACGCGATTTCCATCACATCGCGCCATTAAGTAGTTTCCCAATTGTCCAATTTCCAGTAAGCTGGCGCAATTATGGTGCGTCGCGCCAGCATGTAAAATCGAGATTTTTCAGTTTAATTCCAAGGGCAAAAACGGTCATTTTGCTACCCCTATATATACTCCTTAACACGAGATTTGGCCTTATTTTAACCTAAAAATGCTAGTTTTCTCTCAAAGTTGTTCAAGAACAAGAGCTAGGGTTCCTAAATCAAGACCTCAATCATCAAGATTTCTCTGTTAACATTTCAAGAATCAAGAAACTAAGGTATTCAGATGTTGATTCTTGGGTCCCCTTCATCCAAGAAGCTCAAGAACCCTTTTCTAAATTTCAAAGCTTTTATGTTTATGAATTTTCATGTTTCATGTGAATTGAAATTGAAGTTCACGCTATTATTGAGTTTTAATTCATGTTTGTTTACAAGGATTTCAAGCTTTAACCCTAGTATGTGATGTTTATAATAAACCCTCTTCAAGTTGCTTGTTAAGTGATGTGTTCATGTCAATTAAAAGAATAAATTGTTGAATAAGCAAAGCATACTCCCCATATATTTGATAAAATGCTCATGTGAAGGAATTAGAGCAACTATAGCATGTTGACAAGAAATCCCCAATTGTGTGCAAGCCCATGCATGCCAAGTGTTTGTTGAAAAACCTTAGTGAAAGAATTGTGGCATGATAGCGTGAAATTCCCCAAGTATGTGCTCTTCGATACATGCTAAGACTTTAATACATGCTAAGTGTTTGATGAGTGAATAGTGATATGATAGCATGAAGTTCCCCAATTATGTGCTCTTCGATACATGCTAAGACTTTAATGCATGCTAAGTGTTTGATACAACATCTTGGTGAATGGAGTATGAGCCAATAGCATGTCTCCCTATGCTATCACATATTTATGATTTCTAAATACTTGAAGAGATGCTTTAGTAATTGTGATGGTGAATAAATGTCCATAGTCTTGATTATTCAAGAATAGTTATGTTTTACTTTTATGTTATCAAGTCTTGTTGGTAGTTATACCCGACAAATTAGCTGCAGTCTAAAGCCTGTGTTAATTTCCTCAGCCCGTGTCAATTTCCTCAATAATCTTAGTCAAGCCACTACTATCAGAGCTCAGTGAGTTATAGAACTCTGTACTCTCAGATAGATACAAAACTTAAGAAATCTCAGAAATCTCAGTAATCTCGGTACCGCTAGTAATCTAGCCTCAGTTCTGTACTCAGCTCAAATCTAGTAGTATTCAAGTGTTTAGTTTTGTCTTCAATAGTATTCGAGTAATCTGTCCCGAGCTCAGTATCGTTTAGTCAGATAATGAGATTCAGTAGTATTCCGTGAGATACGAAACCAAGTGAATTCAGATTAACTCAGTCAGATCATTCGAGAAATATGATCAGTATCAGATTCATCTCAGTTAAGAATCAGTTTAGAGTCTTTTAGTTGGGAGTAGGAGATAACACCGAGTGAGTGCAGGGATGACGGCTCCCCGTCAGAGAGACAGAGTCGTTAGAAGCGATCCCTGAACTCCAAAACTACGTAGCCAGCGCAGGATGCAGGAGTCACCCGTTAGAAAAGGCTCGTCACCCGCTAGATAGGCTTGACTATTATATGCCTTAGGATTGACTGCCTGCGAGGGTCACCCGTTAGAGAGGCTTAACTAGAGAGGTCTATTGACACCCTTCTAGCTGGGGTTACAAGTTGGACCCCACCAATTCAGATTCAGGGAACGTTAGTTAAGTGAGAACTCCCATAGTTATAGTTTCAGTATCAATCTTCAGAAAAGAACTCAGAAATCAGGACTGTCAGATACAGTGAGGAACTCAGATAGTTCTATTGATTCATGGGCCACCTACTAGATAGGCATGGTCCCACATAAAGTTATTCAGTAGTAGTGTTATCAGATCCAGAGATCACCTGCTAGATAGGCTTGATCTCAAATTCAGTTGAGCATTCTTGTTATCAAATCCAGAGATCACCCGCTAGATAGTCTTGATCTCAATCTCAGATTCAGTTGAGTATTCTTATTATCAGATTCAGAGATCTTCCGCTAGATAGGTTTGATCTCAGATATAATCTTTTCTTATCATTGATAGTAGATTTCGAAATCATCTGTTAGAGAAATTTGATCTCCGATGCAGTCAGTCGAGAGTAGAAAGCTCAGAATTTGGTCATTGATATGAGTAGACTCAGTTAATTAGTTTCAGTATCATCATTTTCGAGATCACTCACTAGATAAGACTGATCTCAACTTCAGTACTCAGTTATCAGTATCAGATAATTCAGTATTCAGTATCTCAAGCATTAGTAGTGAATTCAGATGAAAGTAAAGTAATATTCGAGTTTCAACATTTTGAGTCACGATGATTTCATTTATGGTGCATGCATTCATGCATGTGTTCTCATTCAGTATTCTCATGATTATCCAGTTAGGTAATTGTTCATGCATAAGCCCTTGTATTTAGTTTTACCTCATCTTCATACTCGGTACATTCCCATACTGACGCATTTGTGCTATAGTGTTTTATTTGACACCATAGGTTCGGAGGCACGAGATCCAAAGTACCCTTAGCAGCTCAGTCCCAGTCAGCAGCAGTAAACATAGCAGTGAGTCCTCTTCAGCGAGGATGATCCTTATTTTTATTATTATCATATCAGATTTGGTTTAATTTTAGTAGACAGAGTTAGTTGGGGACATGTCCCATCAACTCTACAGTTCAGACAGTTTAAAGGCTTTTCGGACAGGTGTATCAGTATTCAGTTTTCAATTTTGAGTATTTTTAAATGTTTTGAGCATTATGTCCAGTTTCTGCATTTATTATCTATATTATGTAGTATTCAGGTACAAATATCATTAGAGGGTTGGCTTGTGGTCCTTCGGGACCATGAGCACCATGTGACATTCCAGTTCCAGAAATTGGGTCTTTACAGAATCATTACAATAGACTATCTATAGCAACACTTTTGGAACCATCACCAAAATATCCATTGCCATAGGGGTAATTTCTAATAGTGTAAGTAGCTATCTAAAAAAAACACTACTGTTATAACATGAGTAGTTCTTTTACAAATCAACACTAAAGAATAGTTTCAATTTAAGCTCACATAATCAGCTATGAACTTGAGCAGTTTTAGAACTGGTTTTACTTCCCCACTTCACTCTTTTGAATTGTAAAAAACCACTTATTAAAGAGGAATCTTTTTCATTTGTTTAGCTGGGCGATGATTAAGGTAGGAATATTATTGTACAAGTTGTCCAAGTCAGTACAAAATAGCACCTGCAAGTTTGTTACATATGAGAACAAAACTGTGCAGATATCATGCGACAATTGTACTGTACTTTGCATATTCAGGGACCTGGTCCCTTGTAGTTTAGTTGATCATCATCAAAACTACATATAGTATTTCCCCCTTTTGTTAATAACAAACCAAACTATGCAATTTGATCATTAGTGCCATTTATCACATTTAATCAGTGTGATTACCACCTGAAGATGAATGTTGCCCCTATCATCATGCTTTCTCTTTCATCATGCAACACAGGTACCTGGTCCCTTATTGTCATTTTGCATCAAAAACTTCCCCATGTAATTTTGTACCTTTATTTGGTTCATTTGCATTTGTACACTTCCGTCTGTCACTGTGCTACTATACTCCCTCTGTCACTGTGCTACCATGCTTCTGCACTAGGTCCTTACCTATGTATTCCCCTTTTTGGCATCATTGAAAAGTATTAATAGTAAAACAAAAGTAAAGATAAGTACAGATTCGTTAACTCATGGCCATTGGGGAAATACTTACATGAAGAATATTTTTAGGTAGAACCAGATAAGAGCACAAAAGTAAGAAAACATTCATCTCCAATAGAATATGTATCACCTTTTAGTGCAAGAGTTTTACTTCAAGATCTAAAAAAGGCCACCGAAGTTAGAGAAAAAGGTAGAGGATTGTGAGAGAAGGTTTGGTGATGTGAGGTCATCTTGGGATTGTGTAACTATTTTTGCGTAAAGGCCTCATTGGTTAAAATTTTAACCTTTATCTCAAATTCATCAATTTTTTGTTAAGCTTTGCAAAGTTTATCACAGGAATTTTATTCTTCTTGGGATCGAGTCCCACTAAATTCTAGTGTCTTTTGATAGGATGTTCAAAATGTGCTACGAAGGCCTTGTCTTTGGTTAATTTGGATGGTTGAGTTGAGAAGGGTCTATGAGATTAATGTAAAAATGAATTGATTTTAGTTTAGCCTTAGATAAGTTTATTATCATGGGATAGAGAATGTGGCCTTTCTTAAAGAACAAGAAGAAAAACATATACATTGATGATACTAACTCGAGAGATGGGACCAGGTCTCTCTCCTTTCTTGAGTGACTTCTCACATTTATGCACACTTCATCTGTTTTCTTCCAAAGTTGTTCTCATGAGTGTATACCTATAAAGGTATATGTTGAGTTATACTAACAACTACATATCCTACCAAGGATACTTGTCTCCTGGTCATATCTAATTTTTTGGAGAGCTACTCATTCACATGGTGGACTATGTCATTTTGATCAGGCCACCTCAGTCTATTCTTACCAAATTGTTCCTTCTAAATTGCCTTAGTAAATATATCTACCATTTGATCCTCAGTCTTGTAGAAATTTATGCAGATTTCCCCTTTCTTAACATTGTCTCTTAGGAAGTGAAGCCTTACATCAATGTGCTTGGTCCTTTTATGCTGCACCAGATCCTTGGCCATGTTTAGAGCACTTATGTTGTCAGACATTAGAGTGATGGTATCTAAGACAATACCAAAGTCTTTCAATTCCTTCTTGATCGATATCAATTGTGCATAACAAGAATCTGCAGCAACATATTCAGCCTCAGCAGTAAATAGATCAACTAAATTTTGAATTTTTGAACCCCAGGAAATTAAGGTTGAGCCAAGAAAATGTGAAATTAATAAAGTACTATTTCTATCTACTAAATATCCAGCATAGTCAGCATCAATATAGCCCGCTAAGTCAAAACTATCTACTGATGGATAGTATAGGACCAGGTCCCCTATCCCCTTCAGATACTGAAGAATTCTTTCTACAGCTTTCAGATGGGACTCTTTTGGGCATGCATGAACTCTAGCACATATTTCTACACTGAAGACAATGTCAGGCCTACTTGCAGTGAGATATAGTAAGGATCCAATTATCTTTCTATACATTGTTTTACTCACTGAAGGACCTAACTCATCATTGTCCATTTTTGAGATGGTTCCAATTGGGGTGTCAATTGGCTTGGCATCTCCCATTTTATACTTTTTCAATAGCTCCTTGATATACTTCTCTTGGCAAATCATTGTCCCTTGAGAATTTTATTTAATTTGGAGACCTAGAACAATGCTTAATTTACCCATCATACTTATCTCGAGTTCATTTCCCATTAGTTTGGCAAATTCTTCACACAGGGATGCAGAAGTAGCTCCAAAAATATGTTATCAACATATATCTGAACAATCAATAGACAGCTAGCCCTGGTCTTTAAGAATAGTGTATTGTCTATTTTCCCTCTTTTGAAGCCATTTTCTAGGAGAAACTTTGAGACTAAGCCCTTGGTGCTTGCTTTAAACCATAGAGAGCTTTGTCCAATTTAACTACATGATGAGGAAAATTTGCATCTTCTAAACCTGGAGGCTATTTGACATATACTTTCTCATTTAGATTTATATTCAGGAACACACTATTGACATCCATCTGAAATAGTTTGAACCCCATGTATGCAGCAAATGCAATAAGAATTTTGATTGCTTCTATCCTTGCAACAGGGCCAAAGGTCTTATCATAGTAAATCCCTTTCTCCTGGTTATAACCTCGAACAACCAGCCTTGCCTTATTTTTATTGATAGTTCCATCTTCATCTGGATTATTTTTATACACCTATTTGGTCCCAATAATTGTTATATTAATATACCTAGGGAATAGATGCCATATTTTGATTCTTTGAAATTGATGCAATTCTTCTTGCATTGCATTAATCGAATCAACATCTTTCAGCGCCTTTTTTACATTCTTGGGATTAATTTGGGATAAAAAGGCTAAAAATGCCATAACATTCCTAGCTTGAGCTCTTGTTTGGACTCCTTTTTTCAAAGGTGTAGTGAGCTTTTCACGGGGATGAGAGGATGTGTCTCCAATTTTGCCTTCTGAGACTAGTACTATTGGGACTAGGTACTTGTGAATTCTGAGTGGCTTCCTCTGGTTGTTCTTCTAGTGGAGCTGGAATTTGTGGCTAAGATCCTGGATCATTATCGCCGTCATCACTATCATCTGGATTATTGATCCCTCAATCATTAGCTTTAGTAATGACATCTCTTTGAACAGGAATAAGTTCTTCATCTTCTAAACTTTCACTAGCTTCAATATTTATTTGACTTCATAATTCATTAAAAATCATATGAATACTTTCTTTAACACTCAGAGTTCTTTTATTGAGTACTCTATAGGCCTTTGTTTGTTAAGGAGTAGTCTACAAACACAACTTTATCACTCTTGGAATCAAATTTTCCCAATCCTCTCTTTCTATTGTTTAGCACAAAACATTTGCATCCAAAAGGTTTGAAATAGTCTATCCTAGGCTTTATGTTGAATACCTTCTCATATGGAGTTTTATTAAGAAGTTATCTAACTAAACACCTGTTAGTAACATAAGAAGCAGTATTCACTGCTTTAGCCCAGAAATTCTTTGGAAGACCACTATCAATTAGCATAGACTGCAATCTCTATTAGAGTTCTGTTTTTCCTTTCAATAACTCTATTTTTTTGTGAAGTTCTAGGAGTAGAAAAGTTATGACTTATTCCATTCTCAGTACATAAATCATCAACTTGAGAATTCTCAAATTCTATCCCATGATCAGACCTAAATTCAGAAATTTAGTCTCACTTGGATATTCTTGGCAAAAGCCATAAGAACTCCATTTGTTTTATGTTTGGTTCTTATGAACATTGTCTAGGTGAACCTGGAATAGTCATCTATAATGACGAACACATATTTCTTCCCTCATATACTTTGTACTTTGATGGGTCTGCATAAATCCATGCGAAGTATCTCAAGGGGTTTGAAAGTACTTAATTGCTTCTTCAGTTTGAAAGAGGATCTGGTCTATTTTCCTTTAACACATACATCAAAGACTTTAAGCTTTGGTAGGCCACAGACCAGGTTCCTTGAAATCATCTTATTTAACAAGGAGGAACTTACATGGCCTAATCTTTTATGCCATATATTTGCATCTTCACTTTTTGCACTTAAACACATTAATTCCCCATCAGTCACAGACTCCAGATTAGCTACGTACATATTTTTGATCCTTTTAGCTTTAAAATAATATTTCCAGATTTGATGCTTGATATAGTGCATACATTAGATGAGAATTTTAATTTATTTTCTTTGTCATAGATTTGAGATACACTTAGAAGACTATACTTTAGCCCATTTACATATTACATATCTTCTATTACATGCAGAGGTAATTTCCTAATTTTTCAAACACTGAGGATGTAATCTTTTTTGCTATTTCCAAAGGATACACCTCCCTCATGAAGTTCCTTGATAGTGAGAAAACAATTAACCCTCTCAGTCATATGCCTAGAGCAGCCACTATCTATGAACTGGTTTTAGTTGTCATCCCTCTTTTCTATCATATTTTCTTATCTTTCTTTAGTAGTGGTCATTAGTAACCTGAGATTATCTTCTTCTCACCATATTTCAGCATGAAACCATCTCCATTCTCCTTGTCTTTCTTAGATTTATTTGAGAAGTCTTCAAGTACAACCAATACCCTTTTTATCATATTGTTAAACACATCTTTCCTTTTTGATTGCTCAGGATTTTGGTCATTCTTTTTGCTAAGCTGACCAGCCCTTTTTATAGCTCTAATAATCTTCATTGCTGGAAGTGCAACTTCAGTGTATTCTTCACCTAGGTTAGATTTTAGATCCTTCAAGGTCTGTAATCTCTTCCTTCATGCTTCTTTTCTTTCCACCCCTAGTTTAGTTATAACAGTCATGATGAACAAAACACTCTAGATATGAACCTTTTAGATTGAACCTTTCTCTGATACCAAATGTTAGAATCCTTTTCAGGTGGAAATCCAAGAAGGGAAAAACCGCAGCTTGTCCTCACAAGCACCTATGGATCCACTTACTCGACCTACTAATTACAGTCTAGATTTCATCCTACTTTTAGGATCATTTTTCTAGTAGTAACTCTGCTAAAAGCTCATCTTGGTAACTCTACCAAGGACTCTCTCTACTGATTAACTCTAATCAATAACAATGTGTAGATAACGATACTTAAGCGGCTCTCTAAAAAAGAAAAACACTACTCTTATAACACGAGTAGTTCTTTTACAAAATAGAACTCAAGAATAGTTTCAATTTAAGATCACATAGTCAGCTACGAACTTGAGAAATTTTGGAATTGGGTTTTAGCTGCCTCACTTCACTCTTTTGAATTACAAAAAACCACTTGTTGTAGAGGCGTCTCTTTCGTTTATAGCCGAGTGATAATTAGGGTAAGAATATCATTGACCAACTATCCAAGTTAGTATAAAATAGCACCTGCAAGTTTGTTACATAAAAGGAAAAAACTCTGCAGATACTATGTGATAGATGTACTGTACTTTGCATATCCAGGGACCTGTTCCCTTGCAGTTTAGCTGCTCATTATTAAAACTATATATAGCATTATGTGTGACTAAGTTCTGCTCTGAGTACAAGTGGATCACTAAGAGTCGTTAGGACTCATTACGAGTTGTAGGGATCAAATCGTAGGTTGACCTGTGTAAGGCCCAAGTAGTTCTTCTTGGATACGACTTGGATCCTACGATTTGTAGGGTCATGATACGAGTCATAGGGTCAATAGTATGGGTTTCCCCTGACACTTTCTTGGTTATGACTAGTGGTGACGAGTCGTAAGGTGTTGTTATTAGTCGCCTTTGACCCGTAGTCACTAGCAACACTTTTTAAGCTTTTAAGTTCAGGGTGGATATTTCCCACTTTAACCAGTTACACCCCACACCCATAAAACACTATTTGGGTATTCTTTATACACTTTAACACATCAAAGACTCTCTTCATTATCTCTAAATTTCCTTAAGTAAAATACTTAGAGTTTCCAAGAAGTTGGTTATCTAAGGGCTCAAGCATTGAATTCTCTCCATAAAATTTGGTATCTCAGGCATGTTACTCTTCCCTAATTATTAATTTGTTAAAAGAATATATTTTAAATGGTTGTTCATATAGTATTGATGTTAGTTTTGAAACATGGGTTGAGGGTTTTGAATGTTTGTTTTTGAATAATGTTTTCTCATGGTTTACACATGATTGTTCATGTTTTAAATATAGTTTTTGAACCTATAGGGCTTCATGGGTATGATGAATAAACTAGGGGATTGTGATTTCCCCAAACTTGTGACTTTTGAAGTGGTTATGACCTTAATCTCATTCTGTGAAATTGGTTTTAAGTATGAAAAATATGTACATTGACTACTCTTGAATTATTGCATGATGTGTAAGGTTATTGAAGCATAGTGATTTTTAATTGAACCTTATGGGTTGTGTAATTCTTCAAGATAATGTATAATTGAACTAATGGGCTATGAATTTCCCTAAATAATGAAATTATTTTGGCATGTTGATTTTACCTTGCAAGTGTAGTTGATATGACGATACCCACAATCTATGCCTAAATGTGTATCATGGTTCAATAAATAGGAATGTGTGACAAATGATTAAGCTGGTATTTAATGAGTGTCACGCCCCAAAATCCCATCGGGCCGGACTGGCACCCGAAGCCGAGAAAGCCCGGGAGAACCCGTTCAAATACTTGTACCTTCACTTACATTCACCAAAAATTTGGGCAGCACTTCGTTACATATAGAAGGGTCTAATTTCCTGTATCAGCACAACACGCACAAATATATATATATATATATATAATACTTGGCCGTCGGGGCCACCACATATACAAATATAACATCACTATATAAACTCCCATGACTTGACCCTTCCTTATGTCTACAAAGCCTCTAGGACATATATACATGACATAACTAGGATCGGGACAAACCCCCGCCCACACATGACTCCTGTACAATAACAAAACATAAGGAACTGACTCGGAAAGCTCCGAAGCAAACTGGAGCTCACCAATAATAGCTGTACGACTTGGCTCCTATCTATGCTGTGAATAAGCTGAAGTACCTGTGCCTGCTGCATGAAATACAGGTCCCCCGTGAGGGACGTCAGTACGAAATATGTACTGAGTATGTAAAGCTGTAGATAATCATATGTGATATGGGGGATCAAGAAAATCATACACATGTGAATAAATCATAATAGAAGTGAACCACACTTTATAAACACTTTTAGAATCATGTACATTATCATTAATCTGAACTGGGTTCTTGGATTCAAACACATTTGTGGAACGATATATGTTCGTTCATTTCATTCTTTACAATTATCATTTGCCATTACCTCCTCCTCCCGAACCTCCAACCACCTAACAATAATCAATACTGTACCGTACTGTGACCATTAGGCTGCCTCCAGTACATATCAATTGGGATCGACCCATGCTAGGCTTATGCCCCTGGGATTCCACCCATACGTATATCAAGTAACACACATAAGAAATCTTTCCAATAACTTAGTTCAAAAGCTTTTGAGATTATTACATTAGTGTTCATGCCAATATAGTACCTTTGGAACAATGATACATCAATAGGAATCAAGTAATAGACCTTCTATACAATAACAATGTAATAAAGACTCATTAGTACATCAACAATGTGTTTCAGAATCATCAATATCACAGCAATGAAATAGGAGCCTTTTGGTATATCAATGAAATATTTTGACACTTTATAGAATGGAAACAACTTCGTTGGTAATGTAGAAAAATACATGTGTGTGGACAACCTTGGAATCTTACTTGATGGAACATTGGTGTTTTCATGCCAAAGAACATCGTTAGAGTATGCTTTACATACCTCGTTGTAGATTCGGAAACCAATTCGACACAACTTCCCGCCTTTACAAATCACTTATCTACATATTTGTCATCTAGTATTAGCAACCCAACACCACAATTCTCTTCCATAATTCCATACAACCAATATTTGTAAAACATTCCAAAACCAACTTGATCAATAGGTTTATGTGTATATATATATAATCATCATTTCAATACAACATCATCACAACAAATCCCTTCACAATTCAACATAATCCAACCATGCACAAGAATAATCCAACATCATTTCCAATCATCTTTCAACAACAATCAAATAACATACTTCTTATGCTCAATGCATATATATATATATATACATATCCATATAAATAACACCAACATAATTTACATCCTTACCATAAAATGGACCTTTTGATTTTGAAGTCCTGTTGTCACAAATAAGGGGTGCTTCTCGAAGCCCTCGAGACGGTGAACACAACTACGGAATCAATTTGGATTTTCTACGGTTGAATCACAAGATAATTGGTGTTGAAATTAGGCTAGGGTTTCTTATTTCCAATAATATGATGATAATTGATGGATATAAGACCAATTATATCTATATAATGACCAATTTTCGTCCAAGAGGTGATGGAAAATGACCATATTACCCTTAAAAATTTAAGTAAATCCGAATCTGTCCATGGTGGACTGTTTTGACAGGTTAAAGTAAATCAGCCATAACTCTTTGCTCCGATATCGGATTTGGGTGAAATTGGTATCGTTGGATAGATAATTCAAAGGTATTTCATTTCATATAAATTAGGCCACCCATTTCGTCCTGTAAAAGGAGTTATGATCGTTGGAAGTTGATCCTAAAAATCTGTTTTGAGAGGCTGAAGTAAAACGAGTATAACTCCTTACTCAGATGTTGGATTTGGATGAAACCAATTGCATTGGAAAAAAGACTCAAAGATATTTCTTTTGATAGGTGGTATCTCTCCCAGTTCATTATATTTATGGAGTTATGATCGTTCAAAGTCAACCCAAAAAACTGGCAGGCCTCAGTAGTTTGAATTTCCTGCACATTTACTGTTCAAAATTATCCCGGCCGCCGTTTTATAGTTTCAAACGTGCTCGATTATATCCGAAACTTATCCGTTTTTGCAAATCTTTATATCGTTGGAAAGATTATTCAATAAACTTCGTTTGGAACCATCGACGGGCAAATTCCGATATAAATAAAGTCGATTCCCATACACATATAATCAAACTATACACTTGAAACCATCTCAAAATAATCAATACTCATACTTAAACTCATATATACCTAACTTAGGATCAATACATATAATCCAACACATATAACCATGGCTAATGCACATAATTAAGTATGGGGTGTTACATCCTTCCCCCCTTAAGGACATTCGTCCTCGAATGTAAATGTAGTTATTTAGCCGAAACAAGTTCGAATTCATAATTGAAATTCACGTCATCATATAGATATTATGCATATGTAAAAGCTTACTTGTTAGTGTCCCAGTTACAGTCCTTGCACTTCTTTTTCACCTTTGAACAAATAAGGGTATTTCGATTTCATTGCTTCCTCCGCTTCCCATGTAATCTCTTCCCTTTGTTGATTTCTCCAAAGTACTTTCACCGATGCTACTTCTTTATTTATCATCTTCTTAACTTGACGATCTAATATAGAAATAGGCATCTCCTCATAGGTAAGATCTTCTGTTACTTGCACATCTTTAGTAGAAGTAATAAGGGACGGATCTCCGATGCACTTTCGAAGCATCGATACATGAAATGCTGGATGCACTGATGAGAGTTCCTGGGGTAGCTCTAATTCATACGCAACTTGCCCACATTTTCGAATAATCTTATATTGGCCTATATATCGTGGACTCAACTTTCCTTTCTTGCCAAATCTCATCACCCCTTTCATTGACGATACCTTCAAAAATACCCAATCGCCTAACGAAAACTCTAGCCCTCTTCTTCTACTATCTGCATATGACTTGTGTCGACTTTGGGCTATTTTCAACCGTTGCTGAATCACCTTGACTTTTTCTATGGCTTGATACACAAGATCCGATCCGAACATAAGAGTTTCACCCGCTTCGAACCATCCTATTGGTGATCTACACTTCCTCCCATATAAAGCTTCATATGGTGCCATTTTGATACTTGAATGATAGCTATTATTGTAGGCAAATTCAATAAGAGGTAAATGATCATCCCAACTGCCTTTAAAATCTATAACACATGCTCGTAGCATATCTTCAAGTGTTTGAATGGTGCGCTCTGCTTGTCCATCCGTCTGAGGGTGAAAAGCTGTACTCAGATTCACTTGTGTTCCCAAACTCCGTTGGAAAGACTTCCAAAAGTTTGCAGTAAATTGAGTTCCCCGATCCGATATAATAGAAGTTGGCACTCCATGCAATCAGACTATTTCTTTAACATACAGCTTCGAATATTCTTTAACTGTGTAAGTGGTCTTAACGGGTAAGAAATGTGCGGATTTAGTAAGCCTATCCACAATCACCCATATAGAATCAAATTTCCGAGCTGTACGAGGCAAACCTGTAACAAAATCCATGTTGATCATGTCCCACTTCCAAATTGGAAGATCTATGCATTGCATATAGCCTTCGGGTTTTTGGTGCTCAACTTTAACTCTTTGACAATTTGGACATTCAGCTACAAATTCTACAATGCTCTTCTTCATGTCCTTCCACCAATACATATCTTTCAAATCTTGATACATTTTGGTTGATCCTGGATGAATGGAATACCTTGAAAAATGTGCCTCTTTCATAATCTTCTTTCTTAGCCCGTCTACATCCGGCACACACAATCGGTTTTGGCACTGAAGTACTCCTTCTCGCGTAAGCTCAAATACCTTGGTCACACCACTCTGAACGTTCTCCTTAAGCTGTAATAAAATAGGATCTGCATCTTGCTTCTCTTTCACCTCAGCTACTAATGAGGATTCCGCGACATTATGCACAATAAGCTCCTCGTTCAGAGTTCCAAGAAGGAAAACTCCCAAACTAGCTAACTGGTGAAGATCTTTAATCATCCCTTGCCTTTCTATGGGCGCCAATATAGCCTTACGACTTAACGCATTAGCTACCACATTTGCTTTCCCTGGATGGTACAAGATATCAACATCGTAGTCCTTTAATAGTTCAAGCCATCTCCGCTGCCTTAAATTTAGATCCTTCAGATTAAAAATATATTGCAAGCTCTTATGGTCAGTATAAATATCAACATGAACCCCATATAAGTAGGGGCGCCATATCTTTAAAGCAAAAATAACTGCTGCCAGCTCAAGATCGTGTGTAGGATAATTTTTCTCATGTGGCCGCAATTGTCTAGAAGCATATGCTATTACCTTACCATGCTGCATCAATACACATCCTAAACCAATTTTGGAAGCATCACAATACACTGTATACCCTTCGGTGCCTTCTGGAAGTACCAACACGGGTGTAGAAATTAACTTGTTCCTCAATTCTTGGAAACTCTCCTCACACGCATCATTCCATTGGAACTTGGATGCTTTATGCGTTAGCTTGGTTAAGGGTGCTGAAATGGAAGAAAAGTCTTTAACAAACCTTCTATAATAACCGGCCAACCCGAGAAAACTACGAATCTCTGTAGGCGTTGTGGGCCTTGGCCAGTTCTTCACAGCTTCTATCTTTTGATCATCAACCTTTATCCCTTAACTAGATACAATATGACCCAAAAATGCCACCGACTTTAACCAAAACTCACATTTAGAGAACTTTCCATAAAGCTTACAATCACGAAGAGTCTGCAATGTCTGTCATAAGTGATTGACATGGTCCTCTTCTGATCTAGAATAAACTAGAATATCATCTATAAAAACTATCACAAATACATCCAGGAATGACTTAAACACCCTATTCATCAAATCCATAAAAGCTGCAGGTGCATTTGTTAGCCCAAATGACATAACTAGAAACTCATAATGACCATACCTCGTTCGGAAAGCTGTTTTGGGTATATCTTTTTCTTTGACCCTCACTTGGTGGTAACCTGACCTCAAATCAATCTTAGAAAAGCACTTGGCGCCCTGTAATTGATCAAATAAATCATCAATTCTTGGGAGTGGATATTTATTCTTAATAGTCACCTTATTCAATTGCCGATAATCAATACACATCCTCAGCGAGCCATCCTTTTTGCGCACAAATAACACTGGTGCTCCCCAGGGGGACATACTAGGCCTTATGAATCCCTTCTCTAGCAAATCTTTCAATTGCTCTTTCAATTCTCGCAATTCTGCTGGGGCCATTCTATATGGAGGAATGGAGATTGGTTGGGTGCCAGGTATTACATCAATACCAAACTCTACTTCTCGTTCAGGAGGCAAACCTGGAAGATCTTCAGGGAATACATCAGGAAATTCATTTACCACTGGTACAATGTGAAGATCTGGTGATTCCGATTCCGTATTATTTACTCTAACTAAATGACATATGTAGCCCTTGGAAATCATTTTTCTCGCTTTGAAATAAGAAATAAATCTACCTCTTGGTGCGCCAATCTTACCTTGCCATTCAATAACTACTTCATCAGGAAAATGTAAATACATCTTTTTCGTACAACAGTCAATTTTGGCATAACAAGACGCCAACCAATCCATACCCATTATAACATCAACATCTACCATTTCTAGTTTCACAAGATTTACCATCGTGTCTCGACCACACATAGTTACTACACAATCTTTATAAACTCTTCTAGCAATAATAGATTCCCCAACCGGGGTAGACACTTCCAACGGTTTATCTAACAATTCGGGGGTCCTTTTGAACTTTCCAGCAACCAAAGGAGTAACATATGATAATATAGAACCGGGATCAATTAGAGCATATACATCAAATGAAAATATAGACAACGTACCCGTAACCACATCTGGGGAAGCCTCTAGATTCTGTCGATCCGCTAAAGCATAAGTGCGATTCTGAGTCCCGCTGGAACTGGCGACTCTTTTTTCATTGCTAGCGTGACCCGCAGGTCGTGCACCCCTACCAGAATAAGAACCGGTGACGATGATGCAACAGCTGATCCCAAAGGTCGTGCTATGCCACCCGTGCCCCTTCGTGGGCATTCTCTCATCATATGCCCCGTCATACCACACCAATAACAAACATTTGTTCCCATTCAACATACGCCCATATGATGCCTTCCACATTTATTGCATGGCTCTCTAGGAGGTCTCGATTGGCTCATATTCCCTTGCCCATGATAACCCACAGATCGCGAACTATGACCCTCACTTCTTTGCCCAAATTGACTGCCTCTGAACCCCTGATGCTGTGGTGGAGCACTAGCTGCAGAATAAGAAAATAATGGCCTAGGTGGTCTAACAGAAAATTGAGGTCTAAAACCTCCCTGTGGCGCCATAAACTGCCCTGTAGATCTGCCCTCTTAGAAGATCCGCTTTTAAATTTCTGTGTTCTTCTTCTTTGCCTCTGATCTTCCATTTTCTGTGCAAATGCTTGGATCCTAGCTATATCCATATCTTTATTCAGTGCAGCAATAGTACAATCCCTAACCAAATACGGATCCAATCCATTCACATACCGATGAACTCTGTCATCCATAGTAGCTATAACATTAGGAGCATATCTGGACAAGGAATTAAATCGAAGACTATACTCCCTCACACTTGTATTACCTTGCCGAAGATTTAAGAACTGATCCGCACGGGCCTGACGAGTCTCATATGGAAGATAATGATAAATAAATGCCTCTTTGAACTCTTTCCAAGTAGCTGGGGGTGCATCAATGGCCCTTGACCGTTTCCAGTCTTCATACCAATATATAGCCTCACCTTTGAATCTATACGCGGCTAACTCCACTGTCTCTCTGACCACTACATGCATCACCTCTAGGGCCCTTTGGATCTGATCAATAAAGTCCTGCGGATCTTCATTAAGATCGGATCCAGTAAAAGTAGGCGGATCCATCTTAAGAAAATCTTGCGTCCGAAGACTAGCCGCCCTATCAGTACCGCTAGAACCCGTGTCAGGAATAGCTTGCCCTTGGACTTGCCCAGCAACTATACGAGTCAAAAGTTGCACTGCATTTCTAAGATCTTGATCAACAACATTAATAGGTGGCTTTGGGGATATAGTTCTCCTCCCCCTTATTTCTTCTGGACTGGGGGAAGTTTCTGATGCATGCTCAGCTGGAGCCTCACTTTGATTAACTGGTATAGTGGGCGACTTACTAGTCCCCTCTCCGGAAGCCACATCTACTTGCTTACTGGTATTCTTGCTTCTGGTAAACGACATCATTACTATAATAAGAGAAACAAATTGATTCAGTGGTCAACTATGACTTCATATACAATATAAGCTCTATCGCACGATCTAAGACATGAAGAAACGAAACAATTCCTAAATGTCCATAGCCTCCTGTTTATAGATGTGGTGCACAACACACCGATAAACAAGACTCTACGTAGACACGGCTTTGTAGACTCACTAGGATGAACCGCTCTGATACCACTTTTGTCACGCCCCAAAATCCCATCGGTCCGGACTGGCACCCGAAGTCGAGAAAGCCCGGGAAAACCCGTTCAAATACCTGTACCTTCACTTACATTCACCAAAAATTTGGGCAGCACTTCGTTACATATAGAAGGGTCTAATTTCCTGTATCAGCACAACACGCACAAATATATATATATATATATATATATATATATATAATACTTGGCCGTCGGGGCCACCACATATACAAATATAACATCACTATATAAACTCCCATGACTTGACCCTTCCTTATGTCTACAAAGCCTCTAGGACATATATACATGACATAACTAGGGTCGGGACAAACCCTTGCCCACACATGACTCCTGTACAATAACAAAACATAAAAAACCGACTCGGAAAGCTCCGAAGCAAACTGGAGCTCACCAACAATAGCTGTACGACTTGGCTCCTATCTATGCTGTGAATAAGCTGAAGTACCTGTGCCTGCAGCATGAAATGCAGGTCCCCCGTGAGGGACGTCAGTACGAAATATGTACTGAGTATGTAAAGCAGTAGATAATCATATGTGATATGGGGGATCAAGAAAATCATACACATGTGAATAAATCATAATAGAAGTGAACCACACTTCATAAACACTTTTAGGATCATGTACATTATCATTAATCTGAACTGGGTTCTTGGATTCAAACACATTTGTGGAACGGTATATATTCGTTCATTTCATTCTTTACAATTATCATTTGCCATTACCTCCTCCTCCCGAACCTCCAACCACCTAACAATAATCAATACTTTACCGTACTATGACCATTAGGCTGCCTCCAGTACATATCAATTGGGATCGACCCATGCTAGGCTTATGCCCCTGGGATACCACCAATACGTATATCGAGTAACACACATAAGAAATCTTTCCAATAACTTAGTTCAAAAGCTTTTGAGATTATTACATTAGTGTTCATGCCAATATAGTACCTTTGGAACAATGATACATCAATAGGAATCAAGTAATAGACCTTCTATACAATAACGATGTAATAGAGACTCATTAGTACATCAACAATGTGTTTCAGAATCATCAATATCACAACAATGAAATAGGAGCCTTTTGGTATATCAATGAAATATTTTGACACTTTATAGAATGGAAACAACTTCGTTGGTAATGTAGAACAATACATGTGTGTGGACAACCTTGGAATCTTACTTGATGGAACATTGGTGTTTTCATGCCAAAGAACATCGTTAGAGTATGCTTTACATACCTCGTTGTAGATTCGGAAACCAATTCGACACAACTTCCCGCCTTTACAAATCACTTATCTACATATTTGTCATCTAGTATTAGCAACCCAACACCACAATTCTCTTCCATAATTCCATACAACCAATATTTGTAAAACATTCCAAAAACCAACTTGATCAATAGGTTTATGTGTATATATATATAATCATCATTTCAATACCACATCATCACAGCAAATCCCTTCACAATTCAACATAATCCAACCATGCACAAGAATAATCCAACATCATTTCCAATCATCTTTCAACAACAATCAAATAACATACTTCTTATGCTCACATGCATATATATATATATATACATATCCATATAAATAACACCAACATAATTTACATCCTTACCATAAAATGGACCTTTTGATTTCGAAGTCCTGTTGGCACAAATAAGGGGTGCTTCTCGAAGCCCTCGAGACGGTGAACACAACTACGGAATCAATTTGGATTTTCTACAGTTGAATCACAAGATAATTGGTGTTGAAATTAGGCTAGGGTTTCTTATTTCCAATAATATGATGATAATTGATGGATATAAGACCAATTATGTCTATATAATGACCAATTTTCGTCCAAGAGGTGATGGAAAATGACCATATTGCCCTTAAAAATTTAAGTAAATCCGAATCTGTCCATGGTGGACTATTTTGACAGGTTAAAGTAAATCAGCCATAACTCTTTTCTCCGATATCGGATTTGGGTGAAATTGGTATCGTTGGATAGATAATTCAAAGGGATTTCATTTCATATAAAGTAGGACACCAAGTTCGTCCTGTAAAAGGAGTTATGATCGTTTGAAGTTGACCCTAAAAATCTGTTTTGAGAGGCTGAAGTAAAACAAGTATAACTCCTTACTCAGATGTTGGATTTGGATGAAACCAATTGCATTAGAAATAAGACTCAAAGATATTTCTTTGGATAGGTGGTATATCTCCCAGTTCATTATATTGAGGGAGTTATGATCGTTCAAATTCGACCCAAAAAACTGGCAGGCCTCAGTAGTTTGTATCCCGGCCGCCATTTTATAGTTTCGAACGTGCTCGATTATATCCGAAACTTATCCATTTTTGGAAATCTTTATATCGTTGGAAAGCTTATTCAATAAAATTCGTATGGAACCATCGACGGGCAAATTCCAATATAAATAAAGTAGATTCCCATACACATATAATCAAACTATACACTTGAAACCATCTCAAAATAATCAATACTCATACTTAAACTCATATATACCTAACTTAGGATCAATACATATAATCCAACACATATAACCATGGCTAATGCACATAATTAAGTATGGGGTGTTACAATGAGGGTGTGCAGCTAAGTTGTGAAATTGGAGGTCCCGAGTGACCAACACTGGAAACTGAAGTTCCCGACGTAGGGGTCTATATGATCGGGTGGTTTGAGTCCCCCATATTATTATCATATGATTGAGAGGTTCACATCCCCTATAGTATATTACCTGATTAAGTGCTTATGTCACCTTGATATGCCATAACGTTTAAGTCCCCCATGGTTCATATTTATACCCTCTGATTTAGGCGACCATGTGCACTGGGGCCTTTCCAGCTGAAGGAGAGCTGGGCCCATAAGACCATGGGTGCCTTCGTATGTTGTGACGGTTGATCTATACAATCCATGCTAAGTTTTAAAGTTCATGTTAAACCTTCTTTCCTATCTAGACATGTGATATATATATGTAAACGTGCGTATGTGTGTATGCGAATGCATTTGATTATGTGGATTGGATTTAAATGATTCTAAAATATTGATCATGGCATTATTTTATCCTTATCCCTGAGTTACATACTAGTGTTCACCCAACTAACCATTTCTAGATGTTGTATCTCCTTGTGATGTAGGCATCGGAGATACTTCTACTTTTTTTGCTCAGAGTTAAAATATCAACTAGGTTTGTGACTTTATTGTGGTGATGTGGTGAGCCTTCATTCTCTGAAAGGCTTAAACATTTAATTAGTTCTTATCATACATTAAAATTAAGATTTTTCATTATCATTAACATTATCATTGTCATTGTTAGAGTCGGGAACATGTCCCAACCAAGATAAGTTTTTGGTTCTTTTGTTAGAAGGCTTTGTTGGATTACTGTGGACTTGATATGATTTAAATATCACTAATCTTATTCTTATGCTATACTGTTATATTTTTGGAATTCATCTGACGTTGGGGATATTTTGTTTACTTGGTTAGGTGTAGGGGGTGGTCTCTGGTCCATGTGGGACTTCAGATACCCATCACGGCTATGCCTTGGTTTGGGTCATGACAAAGTTGGTATCAAAGCCTATGTTTGGTGTCATTGGGTGTCCACAAGCCGCGTCAAGTGGAGTCTCTTTTATAGGTGTGTAGCATACCATACTTATAATAGAAAGGCTACGAGGAATTTAGAAATATTTTCCTTTTTTATTGTTGTATTTTGCACTATAGAGTCTAAGGTCTTGAATCTATTCTAATTCTCGTATATTCATTTTTCAGATCACGCCTCCTAGAAGATTTGAAACTCATGGAAACTCTTCTGTCTCGTTTGAGGACAGTGTGGATGGAGCTCATCCTACTCACGAAGTTCAGACCTAAACTAGGGTTTCTACTTTCGATTTCCCTAATAGATCTCTACCGATTCCTTCTATCCTTAGGAACCTCAAGCTGATGTGTTTAATCCTGAGTTTTTTTAGTCAATTTATTTACTTTCCTAGTTGGTAGCCGCTCAGACTGAGTATGTTTCTTCTGTCGCTTCATCATCTGAGGTCACTAGAGTTAGCAAATTTCTGAAGTTGAGTCCTTTGACTTTCCCTGGTTCTAAAGTTTTGGAAGATCCTCAAATTCTTTTAAATAAGATGGAAAAGATTTCCCGTATGATGCATGCTACATATGTGGAAGGTTTGGGGTTCGCTGCCTATCAGTTGAAGGATATGGTGTATCAATTGTATAAGGACTGGGATTAGTCTAGGGGTGATAATACTGAGTACGCTTTGTGGTATGACTTCTCCAGTTCTTTTCTCGATCACTTTTTTCCTCAGGATTTGAGGGAGACAAATGCTGAGGAATTCATTAACTTAAAGTAAGGTAGGATGACAGTGAAGTAGTATGCCTTGAAGTTTCATTAGCTATCATGATATGCTTCGAAATTGGTGTCTAGCACATGGGATAGAATGAGGAAGTTTACCTATGGGTTGTGTCGTTAGTTGATCTTGGAGAGCAAAACTGCCTTTTTAAAAAAAAATATAGAAATCTCTAGGTTGGTTGTGTATATGAAGCATGTCAAAAAGGAGAAAAAGAAGCAGACAAAGATAGGGGAAAGGAAGAATAAGAAGTTTTGATATTTTGATCAGGGTGGAGGTCAGCAGCAGAGTGATAGCGATGGTGGAAAGTGGTCTAAGAAGAAGTGGGGCAATTATGGTTCCTACTCTACAGCTAGTTCTCCCTTTCCAATGCCGTTAGGTGAATGTCATTCTCTGTATAATAGTCCACTTAATCATATCCTTCTTGTAGATTTTGTGGCCAGGTGCATCGTGGTGTTTGTGAAGAGAGGAAGATCAAGTGTTTCAAATGTGGTCAGATTGGCCATATGCAAAGGGACTGTCCTTCTAGGATTGATTTTGGAGAAATAAGGTCCCTGTTGCTACTTTATCAGCTCCTGCATGAAAGGGTGCTACTTTTTCTGGCTTTAGCACTTGCCGAAACCATCTATACGCTCTTGTCACCCGATAGAATTCTGAGGCATCCCCTGCTATTGTTATTGGTATGCTCAACTTTTCTCTCATGATGTATATTGTCTACTTGATCCCGGGTCTACCCTCTCTTATGTAACCCCTTATGTGGCTATTCATTTTGGTTTTGATCCAGAGTATATTTTGGGTCCCTTTTCTCTATCCACCTCGTGGGTGACTTCGTTGTGTCCAGAAGGGTCTAGAGGGGTTGTATAATGTCGATCTATGGTAGGGAGATGTTGGTGGATCTGATAGAGTTTGAGATGTTAGACTTTAATATGATTTTGGGGATGGATTGTTTATATTTGTGCTATGCATCTCTTAATTACCGTACTCGATGGGTCAGTTTCCACTTCCCTAATGAGTTGGTGATTGAGTGGAAATGTAGTTCCCTAGTACCTAAGGAAAGGATCATTTCGTATGTTAGATCCCAGAGATTGGTTTCAAAAGGGTACCTCTATTACTTAGTGCATGTTAAAGATTCGAGAGATGAAGGTCCTTCTTTGAATACTGTCCTTGCGGTCTGTGAATTTCTCGAGGTGTTCCCTGATGATCTTCCTTGTATTCCTCCCGATAGGAAATTAATTTTGGGATTGATCTTCCAGACACTCGTCCTATTTCTATCCCTTCATATAGAATGGCTCTCGATGAGTTAAATGAACTCAAGGATCAATTGCAAGATCTTCAAGATAAGGGTTTTATTCGCCCTAGTATTTTTCCTTAGGGTGATCGGGCTCTCTTCGCGTGTAAGAAGCTGGATCCCTTCGGATATGTATTGATTACCTCCAGTTGAATAAGGTAACAGTGAAGAATAAGTATCCCCTTCCGAGGATTAATGATCTCTTTGTTCAGCTTTAGGGTCTTAAGTACTTTTCTAAGATTGATCTTCGGTTTAGTTACCATCAATTAAAGATTAGGGAGGCGAATATCCCTAAGACTACTTTTTGAACTCGGTATGGTCATTTTGAGTTTTTGGTGATCTTTGGGTTAGTTAATGTGCTGACAACATTTATAGATCTAATGAATTGAGTATTCCATCAATTCTTGTATTTGTTCTTAATTGTATTTATTGATGAAATTTTGGTGTATTCTAAGAGTGAGGCAGATCATATCGATCACCCCCTCCTTGAATTACAAACCTTAAATGATTAGCAGTTGTATGAGAAGTTCTCTAAGTGTGAGTTTTGGTTAAATGCTGTGACTTATCTGGGTCATGTTGTTTCTAATGAAGGTATAATGGTGGATCCACAGAAAGTTGCAGTGATTAAGAAGTGGCCTAGACCCACGACTCCAACTGACATTCAAAGCTTCTTCGGTTGACCTGTTATTATAGGAGGTTTGTAGAGATTTTCTCTTTTATTGCTGCCCCATTTACTAAGTTGACTCAGAGGAAGGTGAAGTTCTTATGGTCTGATGCTTGGGAGGATAGTTTTAGGAAGTTGAAGGATAAGTTAACTTCGACTCTGGTCTTGACTTTACCTGAGGGTCTGATGATTTTGTGGTCTTTTGTGATACGTTCCTGTAATGACCCGAGGCTACCCCTTAGTTGCGACAACGGTGCTTACGATCATGAGTGACCACAAGCTAACCCATGAGTCAGTACCTGCTATGAGAACTGAACAAAATAGTAATAAAACAACATAGGCGAAAGATACTCTGATAAGATACTATAAATATGGAATACTGAAATACATAATACTAAAATGTTTAAAACAACTAATAAAACTGAAAGTAACTGACTGACTATCTAATTGATTGTGTAATTTGTCAGAAAGCCTCTAAACTGTCTAAGTAGTTGATGGGAAAAACCCCCAACAAACATTGACTAACTGAAAATGAAAAAGTATTGGAGTAACTGAAATAAACAAATCATGTCCTCGACGAATGAGGACACACCACTACTGCTGCTGAATGTCGCTGACCTGTCTAAGAGTGGTCGGGAAACAGAGCATCTGAACCTATGTTATAAGACAACATAGCACAAAGAAAAGTATGCAATTAGTACTTTGAATGTACTGATATATGAGATGAGGGCTGGCTGAAGTGCATGGGGATAATTGAGCATAAATGCATGATCGTATAACGTCTATGAATGCAAGACGAAGTATAAACATGTTTCTGAAATAATTTATAAACTGAATAACTAAAATCTGTATAGCTAAATAACTGAGGCTTTGTACACTTGGTCAATCCAAGCTGAACTGAAATATACTGAATACTATACTGAGACTGTGAGAGGTATCATCTAATCGATATGCCCCAATTTGAGCTAATCAGTGTTCAACCTGTAACCCAATCAGAAGGGTGTCAATATCGTGCCATGATTACTACACTGATTGTGTGGATCCATTTATCTAATGTCCCAAAGGACTAGAGAGTCAGTCTTAAACTGACGGGTGACCCTGAGAAAGTGTCAGTCCTCAATTGGAGGGTCACATCTCATAAACCTTTTTTCGCTATGTAGTTCAGGAACTTAAGGATTGCTAATAGGGACCCAGTCCTAATTGGCGGGTGATCCCCCATCCTTAGGTTCGTTCAGTGCTAAATCGTACTCCCAACTGAATGACACTAGTCCTGAGTTAGACTAAATTCAATTGAAATTTATTTTTGATAGTGATCACCATGATTATAACAACTGACTGAGTGATAATACTTATGGTTTAACTGAAATCATTTTTGAGATACCAAAATCATGTAAAAAAACTAGGTATCGGGTGTTCATATCCCACCAGCAATGAATAATTATAAAATATGATATCAAGCTTGAAATACTGTAGTATGAAATCACAGTTCAAAGAACCAAAACATGGGCATTTCATCAAACATGTAATAATCGTAAACTTGGACATGGGAATGCCTTAAACATGAGGAAAAACAACATTGATTACATGGATAAATTCATAACTTAAGGGTTAATCCTGAAATTAATTGCTCATGACATGGGAATTGCAACACTTGAAGCATGATATAACTCATTCTACTTGAAAATACTTGTAACCATAACTTGAAATTAAATTAATAAGAGATTCATGGATTTATTTCCACAAGAATAGGTATAAATTCATAAATTAAACCAAAAGAGGATTTTGGGTTCCATGGGTGCAAAGGACTCATGAATGAACATCCTACATACCTTAATAACTAAATTCTTGAAGTTTTCTTGGATTGAAGGCTTGAACCCCTTGATTTCTTGAGAATGAAGCTTGAATTGTTCTTGGGGAAGAAGGAAGGTTTCTTTAGAAAAATTTGGGTAAAAGAGGCAAATAATGCCCATTTCGAAGCCTTAATTCGTGTTATGGATGAAAAAGGGTGAGGAAAATAACTCTAATGTCCCTTGGGCACTTAATAAAAAAAACTGTGTGGGACATAGCCATGCACCATAGAGCTTACTCTATTGGAGAGAGCAATGCATCACGTAGCTTACTCCACTGGAGAGAGCAACGCGCCGTAGAGCTTACTCCACTAGAGAGAGCAATGCGCCGTGGAGCTTTCTCCACTTGATAGAGCAACATGTCACGGAACTCCTCACCGCGGGAGAGAGAAATGCGCCATGGCCCAAACGTGTTGCTGTACTATTTTGACCCTCCAAACATGACCCAAACCTCATCTGAAAATCCTAAAACTCACTCGAGACATACTTTTAACCTCCCTAAACATGAATCGACTTAAAAACCAACATTTTAGGGCCGAGAAGACCAAAATAAAATCATCAAAGTTTAGGGGTCTTGAAAATGACTAAGCTCAACACTTGGTGAAATTTTCAAGACTTGGACCCCTTAAGCATGCAACTATGAGATGAATAGAGCTTAGAATCCTATGGGGTATTACAATATCTCCCCTTGGGAACATTCGTTTTTGAATAAGGATGGCTTAGCTGACAGTATTGGGGAAAACTGGGATCATATACTGAACATGCACGACTAGAAACATGATTACATAACTGAGTCTGAAAATGATACATGAACTGAACTATTTTCACGAGTGCATGAAATAACATGAGGACAAATACATAGCTAAGACAGGGAACTAAAAGGAGTCAATCTGAGGAGAATCATTACCTAATGTTGAATCTGAGTTTGCGGAGAAACGATGAGGGTACTTGGTATGTATATCTGCTTCTGTTTCCCAAGTGGCTCCTTCAACAGACTGATTTTGCCAAAGAACTTTAACCAAGGGAACTTTTTTGTTCCTTAGTCGATAGATCTGGCGATCAAGGATCTCAACTGGAACTTCTTCGTTAGAAAGGATATCCTTAATATCCGTACCTTCTAAAGGAATAAATACAACTGATTCACCAATACATTTCATTAATAAAGAAACATGAAATACTAAATGTATTGACGCCTAATTTGCAGGCAACTCTAGATCATAAGCTACCTTCCCAAAATGAATTGAGCTTCTATATGGGACAATATAACAGGGGCTGAGTTTCCCTCTTTTTCTAAATCTCTTCACTCCCTTCATAGGCAAAATCTACAAATAGACCAAATCACAAACCTTAAACTCAAGTCTCCTTCTTCTCACATCTGCATAAGATTTTTGATGGCTTTGGGCTGTCTGCAGCCTTTCCTAAGTCAACTGAACTTTCTCTATTGCATCAAACACTGCGTCTGGCCCTATTAAAGCAGCTTCACCTACCTCAAAAAACCATAGGAGGTCTATATCTTCTTCCATAGAGATCCTCACATGGAGCCATCTTAATACTGGAGTGATAACTGTTGTTATAATGAAACTCAATCAAAGGTAAGTGGTCATCCTAACTACATTTAAAGTCAATAAAACATGCCTTTAATATATCCTCTAAGGTATGAATGGTTCTTTATGCCTGACTATCTGTCTAAGGGTGAAAAGCTGTACTAAGATGAACTTGGATACCAAGACCCTTCTGAAAAGCTTTCCAAAAGTGAGAGGTAAACTGAGTACCTCTATCTATGATGATAGACAACATAATTCCAAGAAACTTAACCAACTCTCTGATGTAAAGCCTGGCATAATCCTCAATTGAGTACAAAGTATGAACTGGCAAGAAATGAGGTGATTTGTTTATTCTATCTGCAACGACCCATATAAAATTATGCTGATGACGTGTACTAGGAAACCATGTCACAAAATCCATGTTCACCACTTCCCACTTCCAAGTGGGAAGTATAAAATCCTGTAATGCATTACTTGGCCTTTGGTACTTAACCTTGACCTGTTGATAATTTGGACACCTAGCTACAAACTCTGCAATATCCTTCTTCATACCACTCCACTAATAGAGTTCTTGTAAGTCACGGTATATCTTAGTAGCTCATGGATGGATAGAGTATCGCGCTCCATGTGCTTTTGCAAGTATTTGCTGTCTCATGCCATGAACACAGAAAACACATAATCTACCCTGACAATGAATCACACTATCTCATCTTTGGGAGAAAACCTGTACCTTCTGATCTGTAACTGCCTCCTCCAGCTTTACCAAACTAGGATCTCTGTCTTGATTTTCTTTCACTTCGGCAACCAAGGAAGATTCTGAACCATTCTGAACACATAAACTACCTTGAATCAACTAACCAAACATATAATCTAGACAGTTGATGAACCTCACTAACTAACTTCTTCTTATCCTCCTCAACAGGAGCAACACTGCTCATAAACTATCTGCTAAGGGTATCCTACACTATATTGGCCTTTCCCAGATAATACAACACACTTATATCATAATCCTTTAATATCTCAAGCCACCTTCTCTAACGAAGATTCAGATCTTTCTACATGAAGACGTATTACAAACTCTTATGATCAGGGAACATATCTACTTGAACCCCATAAAGATAATGTCTCCAAATTTTCAAAGCAAAAACAATAGCTGCCAACTAAAGATCCTGGGTAGGATAATTCTTTTTATGAGGTTTAAGCTGTTTAGAGGCATAGGCTATGACCTTACCTCTCTGCATCAATACAAAACCAAGACCAACTCTAGAAGAATCACAGTAAACTACAAATCTATCTGAACCATCTACTATGGTTAATACTGAAGCAAAAGTGAGTCGAGTCTTCAACTCCTAAAAACTCTTCTTGCAAGAATCTGACCACTAAAATTTGACTTTTTCTGAGTCAATCAAGAAATGAGGGATGCAATAAAAGAAAACCCTCTTAAAAGCCTCCAGTAATAGCCAACCAAACCCAAGAAACTTCTGATATCTTATGAATAGATGGGTCTGGGCTAGTTCCTCACTGCTTTTATCTTTTGAGGGTCAACTTTAATTCCATCACCAGAAATGATATGGATAAGGAAAGCTACTAATCATAGCCAAAATTCACACTTACTAAATTTGGCGAACAACTAATGAGCTCTAAGGTTCTGCAATACAATTCTTAGATGGTCTGCATTCATGCTCACCACGAGAATAGACAAGGATATCATCAATAAAGACTATGACGAATATGTCCAAGTACTACTTGAACACACTGTTCATCAAGTCCATGAAAGATACAGGGGAATTCATTAGTTTAAAAAACATAACTAAGAATTCGTAGTGACTATATCGAGTCTTGAAAGTTATCTTTAAAATGTCACATTCTCTGACTTTAAATTGATGATGGCCAAATCTGAGGTCTATCTTAGAGAAATATCTGGCACCTTAAAGTTGGTCAAACACATTATCAATTCTTGGGAGTAGATACTTATTCTTGATGGTGATTTTGTTTAACTGACGTTAATCGATTCACATTCTAAGAGAATTATCTTTCTTATGCACGAACAAGATTGGAGAGTCCTATGGGGAAATAGTGGACCTGATGAAACCCTTATCTAAGAGATCTTTTAACTGCTTTTTCAATTCTCTAAGCTCAGCTGGATCCATTCTATAGGGTGGATTAGATATAGGCTGGGTATCTTAAAGAAGATCTATTCCAAAGTCAATTTTTCTTTCTGGAGGAACTTCGAGAAGATCTTCAGGGAACACATTTGGAAATTCCCGTACTACTGAAATTGACTTGAGACTTGAAGTCTCGTAACTAAAGTCTTTAACTCAAATAGGATGGTAAACACACCCTTTAGTTATCATCTTTCTTCCCTTAAGTTAAGAAACAAACTAACCCCTAAACACCAAGGTACTTCCCCTCTATTCAATGACTGGTTCATTCAGAAACCAAACTTGAACGACTCTATTTCTACAATCAACGGAGGTATAACATGAGTGGAGACAATCTATGCCGATAATTACATCAAAATATGTCATCTCTAACTCCACAAGATTAATTAAGGTAACTTTCTGAGATACCATGATTGGGATGTTCCTTTATACCCACCGGTCTATGATAGAGCTACCTACTAGAGTAGATAATGAGAAGGGTTCTGCTAAGGTTTTGGGACTGACGCTAAAGTTTATTGCTATGTAGGGGGTCACAAAGAAAAGTGAAGCTCTGGGGTCTAATAAAGCATAAACATGAAGATGGGAGATCTGTAATGTACCCGTAACCACATCAGGAGAACTTTCTTGATGATGTCAAACTTAGAGTGCATACAACTTATTCAAATGTTACCCACTGGTTGTGCTGGAAATGGCACCCTACTGAGTCGAGCAACCTGCTGGAGCTTATGAAAGATTAGACTGGCCCTATTGGCGGAATTCTTTATCCTCTAAGAAACCATTGGATATTCTTGGACCCTGTGACCCGGCTTGGCACAACTAAAGCACACATCACTACCTGCCTTACATAAACCCCAATGGTTCCTACCATATTTCCCACAGAGCAGATTAGTATAGCTATTGTTCACACGGCCTTGGGACTTAGAGCCTCGCGCCCAATCTCGACTATTCTGCCTAAACTTAGGCAGGCATACTAGATGAAGATGGAGATGGGACTAAAATTTTTTGATGGAATTGATAATGATTACCACTCTCTGACCTTGGCTAAGAAAAGTTAAAACTACCCGTTCTAGCCTCTTGGTCTCTCTCTCCTTCTCTTTACATTTCTCCTCCTTAATCTGCTGAGCATGAAACGTAAGTCTTGATAAGTACGTCTCCTTAATAAACATAGTAGTTTTACAAACCTTGACCATACTATCAGCTACAATAGACCTAAACTTACTCATTCTAGACCTATTATCTACCACCATAGTAGAAGCATACCTCGCCAACTGAGTGAACTTAAGTGAGTACCCCTTCACACTTATATTACCCTACTTCAAATTGATGAATTCCTAAATCTTAGATTCTCTTAAATCTAATGGGAAAACCTATCTAATAAGTCCATGGAAAACTACTCCCACTCAATAAGTCTTGCCTCCATACCTTGGTCCTCCTTCTACTACTTAAACTAGGTATGAGCTACATCCTGCAACTGATATTCAACCAACTCTTCACTCTTACTTAAAGTGATGCCCATAATATCTATCACCTTCTGAACCATATTAAGAAACTCCTACGGATCTTTTTTAGACTTAGATCTCGAAAACCAAGGGGGAATCATCTGAGTGAAATCTCGAATCCTAACTAAAATTGTATTTTTGACTGATTGGCTGGGGAAACAACTTGCTGGTTATTCTGAGTAGCTACTGAATGGGATAAGGTACTTAAAATAACCCTAAATTTAGCTGAGAGACATGCTTATTCAGGGGATCTTCCTGAATATATGGTGGTGTGGGCTAATCCCCATTCCCTTTTTTGTTATTTTTTTGGGAGGCATTATCTATAAACAGAACAAAAGATAAATTAAAAAGACAGTTTAAATAGGTCTCATGCTTTTTCGCAGGGCATGAACACTAAAAGAAATAAAAATTTCCTAAAACATTTTATAGCCTCTTGTCCATAAGTATGGAATACTTCACACCCATGCACAGACTCTACTCAACGCGACTTTCAAACTCCTTAGGAGAATCTGAAATCTTAGGGTCTGATACCAAGTTTTGTCATAACCTGAGGCTACTTCCTAGTCGTAACAATGGTGCTTACGATCACTGAGTGACCACAAACTAATCCATAAGCTGTTACCTGTTGTGAGCACAATATTAAATAGTAATAAAATAATATATGTGGAAGATAATCTAATAAGATACTGCAAATCTGGAATACTAAAATACATAATAATGAAATATCTGAAACAACTGATAAAACTAAAAGTAACTGACTAACTGATTATCTGATTTGTGTGAAAGCCTCTAAACTATCTTAGGAATTTATGGGTAGACCCTCAACTAACCCCAACTAACTATACATAAGAAAGTACTGGAGTAACTAAAATAAACAAATCATGTCCTCGATGGATGAGGACTCCAACTACTAATGCTAAATGTCACTGAGCTATCTAAGAGTGGTCAGAAAGCTGAGCGTCTGAACCTATATTATAGGATAGCATAGCATAAAGGAAAGTATGCAGTCATTACTTTGAATATACTGGTATATGAGATAAGGGCTGGCTGAAATGAAAGGGGATAACTTAGCATAAATTCATGATCATATAACATCTGTGAATGCAAGAACAAATATAAAATATGTTTCTAAAATAATATGTAAACTAGATAACTAACTGTATAAATGAATAACTGAGGCTCTGTACATTTGGTCAAGAAAACCTAAACCGAACATATACTGAATATTGTACTTAGATTATGGGAGGTATCATCTAACCGACACACCCTATTCTGAGCTATTTGGGGTCCAATCTGTAATCCTAATTTGAAGGGTGTTAGTACCATGCCACGAGTACTAACACTTGCTATATAGATCCATCAATCTAATGTCCCAAAGGACTAAGGAGTCAGTCCTAAATTAGCGGGTGCCCCTGAGAGAGTATCAATCCTCAACTGGCGGGTGACATCTTATAATCCTATATTGGCTATGTAGTTTTGGAACTTAGGGACTACTACTAAGGACCTAGTCCTAACTGGCGGGTAATCCCTCATCCCTAGGTTCGCTCGATGCTAAATCCTACTCCTAATTGAATGACACCGGTACTGATCTATACTAAATTCAACTAAACATATTTTTGATAGTACTCATTATGATCATAACAACTGATAGAGTGATAATACTCATGGTTTAACTAAAATCATTTATAATATACTAAAATCAAGTAAAACAAGTAGGTATTAGGTGTTCATAACCCACCAACACTGAATAATTATAAACTATGATATCAAACTTAAAATACGGTGGTATGAAATCATAGTTCAAATAACCAAATCTTAGGAATTTCATCAAACATGTTATAATCATAAACTTGGACTTGGGAATACCTTAAGCATGAGGAAAAACAACATTGATTACTTGGCTAAATTCACAACTTGAGGGTTAATCCTGAAATCAATTGATCCTGACATGGGAATTGCAACAGTTAAAGCATGATATGACTCATTCTTCTTGAAAATAATTGTAATTATAACTTTAAATAAAATTAATAAGAGATTCATGGATTTATTTTCTCAAGAACAGGTATAAATTGATAAATTAAACCAAAAGAGGATTTTGGGTTCCATGGGTGAAAGAGACCCATGGATGAACATCCCACATACTTTAACAACTGAATTCTTGAAGGTTTCTTAGATTTAAAGCTTGAACTCCTTTATTTCTTAAGAATGAAGCTTGAATTATTCTTGGAAAAGAAAGAGGATTTCTTGAGAGCAATTTAGGTAAAAGAGGCAAATAAAGTGCCCCTTTGGAAGCCCCAATTCTTGTTATGGATGAAATAGGGTGAGGGAAATGACTTAAATGCCCCTTGGATACTTCATATAAATCACTATGTGGGACAAATCCATATGTCGTGAAGCTTACTCCACTAAAGAAAGCAATGCATTACGGAGCTCCTCACTGTGGGACATAGCAACGCATTATGGCCTAAATATATTGCTATACTATTTTTCCCCAAACCTCATCTGAAAATCCTGAAACTCACTTGAGACATACTTTGAACCTCCCTAACCATGAATCAACTTAAAAACCAACATTTCGAGGTCGGGATGACCAAAATTAAAATCATCAAAGTTTATGGGTCTTGACAATGACTAAGTCCTCAACACTTAGTAAAATTTTCAAGCCTTGAACCCCTTAAGAATGCAACTAAGAGCGGAATCAAGCTTAGAATCCTATGGGGTATTACAATCCCAGGTGGGACTATGTTGTGTGTCGATGCAACATAGCAAGGTCATTGCATATACTTTTAGATAGCTAAAAGTTTATGAGAAGAAATATCCAACTCATGATTTAGAGTTGTTAGTAGTAGTGTTTGCATTGAAGATCTAGCAAAATTATTTGTATGGGGTCTATGTAGATATTTATTTTGATCATAAGAGCCTGTAATACTGTTCACTTAGAAAGATCTAAATCTTAGGCAAAGGAGGTGGTGAGTTGCTAACATGGTTGCTGATGCTATTAGTAGGTTGTTCGTGGGAAGCTTATCTCTGGTGGATGAGGAAAAATGGGTTTTGGAGAAGGATCTTAACTATTTCGATAATCTTAGAGTCTATCTTTTGGATTCCAAAGATGGTAGAGTGATTGTTCAAGAGGCAGCAAAGTCATCTCTTGGTGCTGAGGTGAAGGAGAAGCAAGTGTTGGACCCTATCTTGATGCAAATTATGAATAATGTTGGCAGGAAGAAGGTGATAGTTTTTGAGATTAGGGGTGATGGTAGGTAGATATGTATTCCCGATGTTGATGGGTTAAGGGAAAGAATTTTGGTTAAAGCTCATGAGTTGCGCTATATGATTCATCCTGGTTCAATAAAAACGTATCATGATCTAAAGGAGATTCATTGGTGGAATAATATGAAGTGGGATGTGGCCAATTTTATGGCTAAATGCATGGTGTGTTAGCAAGTAAAGGTGGAGCACTTAACGCTTGGTGGGTTAACTCAAGAGATTAAACTTTCAATATGAAAATAAGAAATAATTAATATGGATTTTCTTACCTATATTCTGCGGTCTCATCAGCAATTTGATTTGATTTGGGTCATCGTGGATAGGATAACTAAGTATGCTCATTTCTTACAAGTAAGAATAAATTTCTCTACTGAGGACTATGCAAAGTTGTATCTCCAAGAGATCGTAAACTTCCACGGTGCACCAGTTTCTACCTTTTTTGATTGAGGTACTTAGTTCTTATCTTACTTTTGGCATTTCTTTTAGCAAAGTTTCGGAAATAAGGTAACCCTTAGTAATACTTTCTGCCCGCAGAAGGATGGCAAGCAAAAAGGATAATTCAAGACTTTAAAGATACGCTTTGGGCTTGTGTATTTGATTATGGTGGTAGTTGGGTTGCCCACTTACCTCTCATAGAATTTTCCTACAACAACAGTTATTACTCTAGCATTAGTATAGCTCTGCTTGAGGTCTTGTATGGTCTGAGGTGTAGGTATCCTATTGGGTGGTTTGAGGTTTGAAAGAATAAGTCATTTGGTCCTGATTTGGTTCACCAAGCCATAGAAAAGGTGAAGGTGATTTGGGATAGGTTTAAGACTGCCCAAAGTCACCAAAAGTCCTTTATAGACGTGAAGAGAAGGGAATTATAATTTAATGCTGGTGATTGGGTGTTTTTAAAGGTGTCTCCTATGAAGGGAATGATGTGGTTTAGAAGAAAGGGGAATCTCAATCCCCATTATGTCGGTCCATACTTAGTTTTGAAGAGGGCTGATAATGTCTTGTATAAATTGACATTGCCTTCTAGTTTACGATCCATTCATCCGGTCTTCCCTATTTTGATGTTGAGAAAGTGCGTAAGTGATCCTTTTTTGGTTGTTCTTTTAGAAGATATGGGTATTTCAGATTTCTTGTCTTATGAGGAAGTCTTAGTTAAGATTTTGGATAGGCAATTCCGTTGATTGCAGACCAAGGATGTGGAATTGGTAAAAGTTATTTGTAGGAACAAAAATGTTGAGGAAGCTACTTGGGAATCTGAGTTGGACATGAAGTCCAAGTATCCATTCTTGTTCCCCGCTTCAAATAATCATGCTTAAGGTATGTGTATTCCTTAGCATCTTTGTTTTCTAACTTTGTTAAAAGAAATTATGAATTCCTTGATGTATTTATTTATCTTTGTTAAAGGTAAGTGCGAGTGTTTTTGTGTTAAAACATGCTAATGAATGCCTTGACCCATCATACAAGGATGAATGATCCTAAGGGGGGGAGTATGTAACGCCTTGAGGTTTTGGTCCCTTAAGATTTCTTAAATTTTATCCTCACTCTCCTAACTATGATTCACCCTACTAGTCATTGGGTATCGTGATAGGTCCTATGACTCTAGTGGTAAGATGTCCAGTAAATGGTGCTTGAGTTGCTGTCCTGAGTACGATTGGGGGACATGATCCGTAAAAATCCATAATGAGTCATTGGATTCAAATCATAGCCTTAACAGTGTGTTTGTGTAACTAAGTTATGCTCTGAGTATGAGTGGCTCAGTAAGAGTCATAAGGACTCATTATGAGTCATTGGGAGCAAAACATAGGATGACTAGTGTAAGGCCCAAGTGGTTCTATCTTGGATACGACTTAGACCCTATGAGTTGTAGGGTCATGATATGAATCGTCTGATGTAAGTCATAGGGTCAATAGTATGGGTGCCCACTGACACTGTGTCGGTTATGACTTGTAGCGATGAGTTGTATGGTGTTCTTATGAGTGGCTGTATGACCCGTAGTCACTGGCGACACTTTTTCAACTTTTAAATTAAGGGCACTTTCGATATTTCCCACTTTAACCACTTAGACTCCACGTGCATAAAACACCATTGGGGTATTCTTTCCATACTTTAACACATCAAAGACTCTCTTTACTCTCTCTAAATATCAACAAGCAAGATAATTAGGGTTTCTAAGAAGCTGGTCATCCAAGGGCTCAAGGGTTGAATTCTCTCCATAAAATTTGGTATCGCAGGCATGTTACTCTTTCCTAATTGCTATTTTTTTATTATTTTATGTTTTAAAGTGTTGTTCATATGGTATTAGTGTTGGTTTTGAAACATGGGTTGAGGGTTTTGAATGTTTGCTTTTGAACAACGTTTTCCCATGGTTTACACATGATTGTTCATGCTTTAAATAAGGGTTTTAAATCTATGGGGTCCATGGGTATGGTGAATAAACTAGGGGATTGTGATTTCCCCTAACTTGTGAATTTTGAAGTGATTATGACCTTAACCCCATATTGTGAAATTGGTCTTGAGTATGAAAAAACACATGAACTACTCTTGAATTATTGGATGATCTGAAAGGTTATTGAAGCATAATGATTTTAAATGGATCCTTATGGGTTGTGTAATTTTCCAAGATAATGTATACTTAAACCAAGGGGCTATGAATTTCTCCAAATAATGAAATTATTTTGGCATGTTGATGTTACCTTGCTAGTGGATTTGGTATGATGATACCAAAAATGTATAACTACATGTGTATCACGGTTCAATGAATGGGAATGTGTGATAAATCATTTAATTGAGATTTAATGAGGGTTATGTAGCTGAGTCATAAAAGTGGAGGTCCTAAGAGACCAACACTGGAAACCGCAGTTGCCGATTCGGGGTCTATATAATCGGGTGGTTTGATTCCTCCTCCTTATTATTATTTGATTAGGAGGTTTGAGTCCCCAATATTATATTACCTGATTGTATGCTTGTTTCACCTTGATATGCCGGGAGGTTTGAGTCCCCCATGGTGCATATGTATACCCTCTAGTTTGTGTGGCCACAAATACTGGGGTCCTTCCAGCAGGGGGAGAGCTGTGACCATATAGCCCGTGGGTGACTTTGCATATTATGATGGTTGGGCTGCACAATCCAGGCAATGTTTAAACGTTCATGTTAAGCCTTTTTCCCTATCCCAGCTTGTGAATATATACACACACACACATATATCGATGCATCCCAACATGTGATATATATGCATCTGATTATGTGCATTGGATTTGAATGATTTTGAACTGTTGATCACAACATTATGTTATCCTTTTCCCTGAATTACATGCAAGTGTTCACCTTACTAACCATCTCTGGATAATGTATCCCCACACAATGCTGACATCGAAGATACTTCTACTTTTCCTGAATAAATTTAGGTGGATCCACTCAGTTTTTCAATTAGATGTGGTGAATTGGTAAAACTCCATTCCCTAGAAGGATTAGATATTTCATCAGTTCTTACCATAAATTAGAATTGAGAATTTTCAATATCTTTAACATTATCATTGTCACTGTCAGAGTCGAGGACATGTCCCGACCAAGACTGGTTTTTGGTTCCTTTATTAAAAGGCTTTGTTGGATTACTGTGGACTTGGGTGATGTTGGTAGGTTGTTTATCTAGTTATCAATTGTCGGTTATCAGCATGATTTAAATATCATTAAGCTTATTCTTATGAAATCTTGTTGAGTATTCAGAATTCATCCAACATTTGGGATGTTTTATTCACTTGGTTAGCTGCAGGGGTGGTATTCGGTACATGGGGGAATTGAGATACCCGTCATCACCATGCCCTTGTTTGGATCGTTACATTTAACCTTATGAACTAAAAAACTCTAGTGACCTTACAATATAGAGCAACAGAACCAACATGGTCAGGTTGACGATACTATAAAGTCATCAATTGAGTCAGCAGATGAATAGCTTGATAGAATTTGCCATTAGAAATATCTCATTGGGTTGGTGGGGCATGAACATCATCAGCATAAAGAGGATTGGTAGGGACCCGTGGAACTCCACGTGGGCAGTCAGGAGTAGGGGACCTTGACCGAGTCTGTACTCCATAAGTAGGACGATTTTCATCCACATTGTCCTCAAGTGGGATAAAGGAGTTTCCACGAGCATCAGATATTTTGGGAGGCATGATTTGAAATACGAACAAACAAAATTAGAGGATATTTCAAGACCTTAGACTCTATAGACTGAAAAATAGATCACAAGAAAGGGAAACATTCCTTAATGCCCCACTGCCTCTCCCTTATAAGTGTGTTGCCCTACACACCCATAAAAGATACTCTACTTGACAGTCTTTGTGGACACCCAATGACAATGAACCTACGCTTGGATACCAAGCTTATCACGACCCGAATCAAGGCCTGGCCATGATGGGTATCTCAAAATCCACCTAGGATTGGATACCACCCCCTTTCCCTAGATAAACAGAATACGATACAACTAGTAGTGGATGGATTCCGAACATATAACAAGATAGATCTACGTTTTGAATATATAAGAAGATAGTTAATCAACTAGCTCAAGAAGTAATCTAAGAACATTAACATCCATCCCAATCTAGAGTAATTTACAAGCCTCTAGTAATCAAGAATAACTTAAGTCAGGACATGCCCTCGACCATAGCCAAAATAAGTCAAAAAGGAATAGTGTAGAACATAAATGAAATAAGACCATAAAATAAGGGTCTTCTGGAGAATGAAAGCTCACTACTTTAAAGAAGACTCACAAACTATCCAAAAATCACTTATCACTGTGTAGAGAAAGTAGAAGTGTCTCCATTCCCTGCATCGCATGGGGATACAACGTCTGAAGATGATTAGCAGGGTGAGCACTAGTATGTAACTAAGGAAAAGAATAAAATAATTCCAATTCAAAATAATGTCCAAACATAATATACATGTTCTTATACACATATACATACATATCTAAATAAGATATTGGGATAAGGAACAAGTTTTCGTATAAAATTAAACACCATTAGCCTGGACTTTGTAGATCTAACCGTCCTAAGGGCACCCATGGGTTATATGGGTTTAGCTTTCCTTGCTGAAAGGGTCCTAATGCGTGTTAGCCGCATGAACTAGGAAAATACAAGGACGAGCTAGGGAATGCCTCGATCCCAACCAATCTAATATATATATATATATATATATATATAAGTGTGAACCATAAACACAGTCATAAAGAACCTCACACCAACAAACATAGTTTCTAGTACCGATCCCCCGGGATCTCTACCTTCCATAACAATCTACACAACCCCCTTTAAGCCTAAATTAAACAAATTTCAAATAACCCATCCATTTAATCAAGAAATTATCCATTAAGGCATTAACCACAAGTATCGTCATATCATTATACTTAAAAGCTTATAATTATGTCATACCAATTTCATCCACTCAGGGAAATGCCACAATCCCCTTTATTCAGTAAATCAAGTAAGGGGAATGCCGCGAACCCCTTTGTTTATTAAATTAAGTTTAAAATTAAAAAAACATGGTTAACAAGGCCTTCAAAATTCCTTTTTATCCATTGAACCATTTATGCAAAGCAATAGATTAGGGAAATAAGCCAAATCATATGATTAACCATATGTTAAATCCAATTATACAAGTGAGTTGAGGGAACACAATTTTCAAACTCAATTACAAAAACAAAATCATCAATTTAGGGGAATAACTTGACCCCCATGACATCTACCATATCCATGCCCCCCAACGGGTTTTAAAATACATGAATAAAACATGAATACTTGCATTAAAACCATGGGAATTCAATTCAAGTAACAATTCTCCCAAAACCCTCTACCCAATTCAAAATCCATATCCAAATCCATATAAATAACCATTTAAAAACATAGTTTTAGTAAAATAATTTTAAAGGGAAAGGTAGACGCCTCAAAGTATTAGGAATTATTAAGGGAAGTCAACCTCTTTTCCCTAGATGATCAACCATTAGAAACACTAGCTTGGCTCTTGCTTTGAGGAATTCGATAGAAGAGAAGTCTTTTTGATTTCTCTTGAAGTGATAATAAGACCCTAAAGTGTTTTTAAGTTATGGGTCATAATTGGGGAAAGAGGGAAATGATCAAAGTGCCCCAATTAAAATACAGGAAAAAATATATCTAGTGACTACGAGTCAGGTCATGACTCATGACATCTAGTTACGATTCATCGCCATGACTCCTAATTTAGGTAGAGACATGGGGACTCCTCACTATTTACCCTATGAGTTGTATCGTATGACTCGTACATAGACATTGCAAATCATAGGGTCCTAGTCGTAACTACAATTGTAACTTGGGCACCTACGCTGGTTTAACTATCGAAAGCACTTTACGACTTGTAAAGAATCATTACAACTCATGACATCCCAATTGCAGTCACAACAACAACATGGGAAACCTTTACTAGTCACCCACCGAATCAAGCCCTGACACTCATAAGCAGACCTTACGACTCGTTCGATGAGCCATAGTATGAGCAGTAAAATCCAAACACAAGAAATTTTTAAAGGCAAAAATCTGAGGTGTTACAACATGACACTGATAATGAGCTTAAGGTTATTTCAACTTCTTTTTGTCTTTTAGAAGGGACATAGTGTAATAACTTTTCTGAAGATGGTTTAGGTAGTTATAGTAATGAGGATAGGGTGCTTAATCTATATCTGAATGGAAATAAAATAGATCTTCCTAGTAGTGAATCAGGTGGAGGTTAAATCCTTGATGAGGATGGTTCAAACATTGATGAATAGTTGAGAGCCTTTAAGGCTGAAAGTAGAAGAAAAATAAATCTTAGAATAAAATCAAAAGCACCTGAAGAAATACCAATTAGAGAAGCTGGTATTGACAAAGGTTTTCATGACATTGACAAAAATAAAAAAAAAACATAAATGGGTAGATTAAGAGGTGATGAAGGGTATGCTGGTAGTTCAGATTATGACAGTGTTGATAGCACTAATTTGTTAGATGAGGATATTGTTGTGGATGTTCATTTACCAAGAAGAAGAAGTAGTAAAATTATGTATGATGATGATTGTGGTGTTGCTATTTTTGAACTTTGTGTGATTTTTAATGGTTCTAAGTAATTCAAAAATACTTTGGGAAGGTATACAGTAGAAAACAAAGTTTAGATTATTTTAAAACCTAATGAAGCTCATTGAGTGAGGGCTAAATGTAAATTCAAGAAAAAATATAGCTAGTTGTGTTATGGTCCACTTGACAGAGATTCAGGCAATTTCTTGGTAAAAAACTATAATCCAGTGCATAAGTGTACTACATCAAATAAGAACAAGATGTGTACAACTAAATTTATTGCAAAAAAATTCAGAGATGAAATAATTAACAACCATCTTTGAGGATTTGGGAAACACAAAAATTGTGCAGGGAGAAATTGGAATTGTATGTGGGTCAAACTATCTGTTATAAGGAAAAGTTATCGGTTCTAAGGGAGTCTTTGGGGGATTGGAACACAGAGTTTGCAAGATTATGTGATTATGCTGATATGATTAAACAAACTAATCCTGAAAGCTTTATTTGTCTAAAAATGAACACAGGTAAAAATCTATTTGGGTAATTTTATGTTTGTTTGGATGCATTGAAGAAAGGGTGGATGGAAGAAAGTAGAAAAACTATAAGTTCTGATGGATGTTTTTTAAAGGGGGCTTGTAAGGGTGAGCTTTTAGTAGTAGTTGGGAAGAATGGAAACAATCAGATGTTTCCTATAGCCTAGGAAGTTTTGGACATGGAAACTAAGTATAGTTTGAGGTTTTTTATCAAATATTTGAAAGAAGACCTGCATTGGGTACTAGAGCAGGTCTCGCTCTGATGGCTGATATGTAGAAGGTAATATTTGATTGTTTTATAAATTGTAAATTATTTTAAATACCTCATTTATTTGAAAGTTACTTTAATTATTTATTTTGTTTTGTAGGGTTTTCATGCATTTGTTTTTGAGTTGTTACCAAATGCTGAAGTTAGAACATGTGCTAGACACTTCTGGTCCAACTGGAGTCAAGAGTGGGAAGAACAAAATGGTTAAAATAGTTTTGGAGATGTTCCCAGGAAAGTTTTGAAGTGAATTTCAAAGATGAACTTGATTACATGAGCCAACTTGGTGTGCCAAGTAAAAATATTTATGGTGATTTGTTGCATTACTTTAGGGAGTCATGGGCTAGGATATTCTTTAAAGAAGATTGTAAGTGTAATGCTGTTGAAAATAACCTCGATGAGAGCTTTAATTCATGGATCTTAGCCGGTAGACAAAAATATAATATTACAATGATGGAGGAAATTAGGAGAAAAATCATGACTAAAATAGAGGAGATCATTAAGTATTCCAACACTTGGGTATGTGATATTGCACCTATGGCTTGACTTATGTTGGAGGAGAATAAGGAAATGGCTAGGGCTTGCAATGTTCTTTAGAATGTTGATGTTGGATTTTAGATTGGAGAAGAGGGGTATAGGCATATAGTGAACTTGACTAGTAGGAATTGCAGCTGTAGAACTTGGAAGTTGAGAGGGATTCCTTGCCAATATGCTCATATTAAAAAGGAGCCCTTAAACTTATATGGAGAATTTGTATAATAAGAAAAATTTCATGAAGGCTTATAGTCACTTCATCCAACCAATATCCAATATGAAGATGTGGCCTGAAAAAAATAATCCAAAGATTGAACCTCCTAAACCTAAGAAAATGCTTGGTAGGCCTACAAGAAATTAAAAAAGGGCAAAGATAAATGAAAGAATAAATATGAAAATCTGTTCAAATCAGGGTGAAAATAACATGTTCCAAGTGTCATTAACAAGGACATAACAAAAGATATTGCAAGGTAAAACAATCACTTTACATTTGATTTTAAAAGTTGATTTTTCATGTTGATTTTTCCATTTATTAACTGTTATGTTTGAGTTTTTAGGTTCCTGATCCAAATCCACAAGGGACCAAGTTTATTGGTTAAAGTTCTCAAGGAAGTAGCTGTCCTAGAAGATTAAGCCAACCTGCATCAATATCCACAAGTAAATCAGCACAATCTAGTTCAAGTCAACATGTACCAACATGTTCAAACCAAGTTGCATCTTCAACAATAGTTTGTGTTGATACAAGAAGAGTTAGGAGCTTATAAAAAGCTGTAAGATCAACTTTTTATGGTGATGCAACAATCCCTGTTACACAAGGAATTACGAGTCAACAACCTCCTAGAAAAGGAAAAAATATTGGATAGAAGAGAGGAGGAGTTGCAAGTAAGAAGATGCTGGAGAAGGTGGATCAAAAAAGCGAAAGAATGCTGGATTTGGGATCTACACAAGTGCAAAGGGAACCCAAATGCTGAATGTAAGTTAACTCCAACTTTGTTTCTTTTAAGAAAGTAAATATCTAAGTAAATATACTAAATGTTATTCCTTTTTTCCTAAAATAATAGCCAGGGACATCAAGCCAAAAGATTCCATAAACTGGTGCTACTTAAAAGGATGGAAGTTCAACAAGAGTAGATCTTGGTTATAAGCTTAGAGGCTCGAGATTAAAAAACCAAGATGCTGCCACCACCAACCAGCTGCAGCAGATGGAAAACAAGAAGAATAAGAAGTAGTAGTCAAGAATAAATATCTCATTTTGATTATGTGTTCTGCAGTTTGTTCTGTAATTTGGAGAACCAAACAAATAATTAGTTTATCTTTTTCCTTTGAATCTGCTAGTAATGCACAGTAGTAAACAATTAGTTGCTTAGAATTTGAAGTTTGTTAATACAGGTTATGCAAACTTTGAGCTCAATATGGAGCTATTTTTGATGTTACTTTAAGCACAATTTAGAGCATATTTATGAAGATGACTTGTCACAACCTAATTTATGAGTCATGATGACACCTACTAAAGCCCACCAGTAGGTAAGACAAATATAATCTAGAGCTAACATAATGGGTTAATTAGTGAAAAATGCCCAACATAGGAAAATTTCAAGAACACCATATATAGATAAGCCAAGTGTTCTAAATAGATAAAAACAGTTAATACAAGATACCATCTCACGACCTGGTAGAGCAAGTACAAGATCATCAAATAACAATACAAATCTAATGTCTAGAATAGTCAATAACATCTATCTCAAAAACAAAAGATTGAATGCTAGAGATAGAGGGAAAGGGCGAATCAAACTCTATGAGCTCACCCTATCTTTGAAAATCAATCACTAAACAAACGTCGATCAACGATAGAAACTAATACTCGAATCTGCATAAAAAAGGTACAAAAGTGTAGTATGAGTACCAAAATAATGGGTACTTAGTTGGCATCATCGGCCAATTGAGCTAAATCATGATATACATATGATAAAATACAAGATAACATAACTAAATTAAGATACAGAAACAAACCTGAATTATCTCCAATACTGCTACACACAATAAGTAAATAACCAGAATAATAACATAACGTAACATAATATCACACAAGTAATTACAAACTACAAAATTGATCCCCATATGCCAATTGGCACAGAAAAGTAAATAATTCATAACACTCTCATACGCTTGGAGAGTACACTCAAGGATAGAATAAAGTGATCAACAAACATTATAACTAACCTTCATCATCATTTAACCCTCATTCCATAATTTACCAATATTTCACAATGTACCCACTTTCTATAATGTTACCATCATTTAATAACTGTTCACTATATATCCGTTAATCTCCATTATTAGATAACCATAGTCTATCAACAAGCCATTTTACCACTAGAGTCCATTTATGCCATGCCATATTATTACCATTTCCTTATTTTCCAACTTAGAAAAATTGCTATCTTTCATATCACACCCATATATTGCCAATTATAAAAAGTATTTCATCATAGCATAATGTGCATATCTAGACTAAAACTGGTAAGTATAATCAATAACCAAACTCAAACTGATAAATATAATCAATAGCTAGACTCGAGCCGACAAATATAATCAATAGCCAAACCCAAACTGGTAAATATAATCAATAGCGGACTTGAACTGGTAATTAATCAATATCCAGACTTGACTTGATAATTATATCAATAGCCAGACTTGAACTAGTAAATAATCGATAACCAGACTCGAACCGGGTATATATAATCACAGCATAATCATCTTTTGGACTTGAGCTGGGTATATATACATACAATAAACATCATAAATAGTATCATCAACATTCATGAATTATAACATAAATAAGAGGCTTCAACCCTCACACTAACCAACAAACCATCAAGTATCAAGATTTCTCAATATTACCTCAAAACTTATTTTCAAGAGTCTAATAAGTGTAAAAGGGGTTTTACCAATACTAATATATGTCATAGCTTATAGTGGGTCAAAAGTCCACTTCTAATCCTCAATTTCTATTTTGGGAAAATCTCTACCCGAACCAGGCTTAAGGTATCTAATATCCACTTTTAGATGTCAACAAACCTCAATTAGTACTAACACAGGAAATTCACCTAAATATGAGCAACTAGGTCCATTATGCCTAATTTGAGTAATCTCAAGAATTCTCATGCTAAACATGAGGAATGAAGTCCAATTCACCTAAGGCATAACCAAACAAGCTAAGTGATTTAACTTTACGGTTCACAATAGCTTAAACGGTTCAACTAGTCCAAGTCTTACATTTCATTAATCCAACACCTAAAAAGCTATCCCAAATCTAACACAATATCATAAGAATACTATGAAATGACTCAATCTAATAAGGGATAAACCTAGCCTATCTCAATGCTAAAAAAAGCTCAATGAACCGCTAAACCACCAGTTTTCCCTTTTGAGAAGACTTCTCAAGATGTCAATCTATCAAAAAACATATTCTACTCATCAACACAAGAATAATGATACCCTTATTGCACCATTGTGCTTTAGATCCAAAAATCACATCAAAACCCTTATATGAGTCAAACTTAGAGAAACTGCATTTTTCAAAACCAATCCAACATACTATCAAGCTCAAGGAATCATTACCATAAAAAATGGGTAAAAATCAAGCAAAATTAGGGCTAAAATCAAGTCCTCAAGGTTTAGGGGGTTTTGAGACAGAAATCAAGAAATTTCACCAAGAAAAAGGTTAATTCTTACCTCAAAATAAAACATAATTGTGAAAATAAGTGTTACGCTAGCTCCTAAATAACCCACAATTCTCAATTTTGAGATATCTCACTCATTAAGTTTTTTTTTCTCTCAAATAATGGATGAAAATTGGTTGAATTTATGAATTTGGGGTCTATTCATGCCCATACCATGTCCTCGGCTCCCGCCATCGCGACCCAGGACCTGCGGTCATATTGGGGGTGTAAGTATGAGTTGAGATCTCACACAAGCTATGCAATCATACTATCTTTTCCTGCCAGGGGTACCATGATCGTGACCCTTGGATTTCATTCCCAGCTACATCAGATAACAACTCAAACTTAGAAATTCTTCCAAGTTTTTGTCAAGCCCTCGAGATTTATCCGAAATCCTATATACATAAATAAACTATGTAAGCACACTAAGTCTATATTTTAGATGTGATGACACACTTAGATTTTTCATTTGAGATAGTTTTGACCAACTGTGGGTCCCACACCCATATTTCATTTTTTAACTTTCCAATCAATAGGCCGAGATGAGCCTAAGTGCCTCGAGACCCAAACCAAAGATCTAGCTAGCCTAAAATTAATATTCCAGAGCTGCTGGCATAGTCAAAATTTGCATATAAAGTCATTTTACTAAAGTTTTTGCCTGATGGACATTTGGAACCAATGAAGTTCTCTAAACATGAAATTGGCTCTAAAAAATAAATGAACTGCCCGGTAATTGAACTGTTAGTTCCTACAAGTCATAAATAACTTGGGATAGCTATAAAAAAACTCTAATGGCAAAATTATGGAAAAATATGAAAAATGACCTAAAGGGTCATTACATGACTTTTGTGTAAGTTTGGGCTCAATTTGAAGCATATTTATGAAGTTGTATTGATCTTAGTTTGAGATCAATATGAACCGTGTTTAAGAAAATGATTTTGGTGCTACTTTGTTGTGTTGTTTGTTTACTTTAACAAAATCTTTTATTGTAAATCATTAACTATATTTTTAAAATGTTTAAAGCCAAAATAGACAATTCATTTCATTAAAAGGAAGGAATTATTACATGGCCAAGATGATATAAAACTGCACCTAAATAGCAACCAAATACACATCAAAACAACATAGCTAAACCACATTGAAAATAAAAATTTTAGGTACATAACACTAGTAGGAATTGTGCAATAAAAAGTTCAGCAATTAGGCTTGAATATCAATATGACCAACAACATCAAACCAGTAGCAATGATGCATATAATGTAGTATCTTCTTGCTCAATTTTTTTACTTTTCAAAGGCCTTGGATTTCTTCAATAAATCTCAAATTATATAATTTATTTGTGAAGGGTGTCATTCTTCATACCAATCAAAGTAATCATAACCACCTAATTTTTATAAAATAAGAACATAATTACAAGTCAATAATTAATCAACTAATTAAATACAATAATATTACCTTTAAAATTTTATAAGTAAAAAACCTACGATCTGGATATTATTGAGTCCAAGAAGTTTCCAATAATATTTCATGACTACTCTTACAATATTAGAGATATTTATCACAAAAAATCATGGAAGACGAGCTCAGCATTATCAAGCTTAGTTAGAAAATATGAAAAAAGATTAAATTTTTGTTGAAGTAAGAAATCAAATACAGATAATTTGAAGAATTTGAATAGATAAAAAATGATGATGAAGAAAAAAATTTGGAATTTAGGGCTAAATTTTACAATTTGGAATAGGAATAAGAGAAATATATAAGAGAATAGGGAAATATTACTGCGGAGGGGGGGGGGGGGGGGGGGAGAAATAAGAAGCCACTTCAGTAAAATTGGTGCTTCAATGTGCCTTGGCTGCATGAATTTTACGTGAACTGCCGACAGGGCAAAAATGGCCAAAGTGACAGTTGATGGCTACTTTAGCTGTTCAAAATGAATATCATCTACTTTAGGTGTCAAAGTGAAAAATCTTGCAAAGTTTAGGTATCTGTCGATGTGTTTGGCCCTTTTTTGGTCAAATTAAACTACATAATAACTAAATTGACCTATTTAAATATTTTCACTGCAAACATTAAATTATAATATACTTGACCGATTTAAATATCTTCCCTGCAAGCATTAAACCAAAATATACTTCCACTAAATATAGGATTTATAGTCAAAAGCATATATAGAAGCTAAATCATCCTTTAACATACATGAAAATGCCATTACAAGTTATGCAATGCACGTTCCTTTATAGTTTGTCCCAAAAATGATATATTTTTTTATTTAAAAATAATTTAACTTTAATATTATCAAGTAATCTTCAAGAATATTTTTAATCTTACATTTATCTTGAATTAATTTCACAAAAAGTCATTTAATTACTTGAAGTACATTTGCACTCAGGGGCAGGTGCAGCTTCTTGGTACTGAGTTTATATGAATCTAATACTTTTAGTATGAAGTATAAAATTATGCAAAAACATTTACTAAAATTGTAATAAATTGTAGATATAAATTTATAACTTTAAAAATATAATGAATTCAATACTAAGAATCTTAAAAAATAAACCCATAGAGTTTAGATCTTGAATATTTGCCTCCCTTTGTTGTAAATTCATCAAACTTTTTTTTTCTACCCAAAAATATATCTCACTAAAAATAAACATATCTCTCAATGTTTTGTACAAACTTTAAGCTTGATAATTTTATCGTAATTACATACAAGCTGAGTAATCTTTGGACTTAACCCTAAATATCTCCACCTCAATTTATGCTCTAATAGTCAAATGTCTTTCTTTACTTCTTAAACTTTTATCATTCTAAAAGCATAACATATAAATAAGTTTTTTAAGTGGTCTTTATGATAGTGTTCCACTGAATAAAATAAGAATGTTTTGAGTATAACAATGAAATTATTAGAGTTAAAAGTACTGAATGAAAATGCTTTTGGGTGTCGACATATAAAATTAGAAATACCAACAAATATTACCAGAGAGTTGTGTGATCTTGTGCATATTTATTATGAATACATAAATACTATCGTTACAACTGACTAGGCCACCAATCTACGATGTTCTTGGTAAGGCCTAACTTAAATATCAATAATGTTGTTGATGATTATATTTCACTTTATCTTATTACTATTTCATTGTTTCACTCTATCATTAGTGAGTTAACTAGTTGATTAATAAGTTAGTTGCTCAATTAGATGGTTGTTAGTGGATCATTAGTGGAGTTTATGTGTCTGGTGAGCTGGCACACAAGAAGTTGCAGAACAAGTTAGTTACTTCTCCAACTCAGTCTATAAAAGACTGAATATGCACCTCATTGTAACAACTAGAAGCAGTTATAAAATTCTCTATTATTCTTCCTCCCCTCGTCTTCTAAGTTCTACTAATGGAGTCCTATCTGAATAAGCTAGTTTTCATATGTTATCAGAGCTACCGATACTGGTTGTTTCTAAGATGCATTTCCGTTTAATAGACGGTGTTTGAGCTATCAAGTTTAGGTCTCTTTTAGATGATCATTCACAACAGAAATGCAGTAGCTAATGGTGCCCAAAATTGATTAAAATGATCGTCTATTTACTGGATCTTTAGATGTTACAGGAGATGTATTGATTCCAATCAAGATGACAATACAGAGTGGATCTATGAAAATTAAATTATTAGGAAAATAAAAATATAGATTTGTTATTGGAACATGTATGAAGGAATCATGTAGAGATGATCTGCACTAGTAGTAGGAGACCTGAAATGCAATTGTACTATAGTGGTTGATGAAAACAGTTAATGAATAACTTCTCAATAGAATAGTATATGCTACGAGTTCTTCTGGAGTTTTGGCTAATTTGGAATGGAGATTTCACAAGGTCAATCGATTGAGAGTATACAAATTACGTAGGGAAATTACCACACTCTCATAAGGTACTAATTCAGTATCTCAATATTCCACAAAACTAAGAACTTTATGGAATGAGTATAATGCTGTCCCACCTTCACACAGATGTGATTGTCCATGATTTAGAGATTATATGGATCACTTTTCATAAAAGAGAATGATATAGTTTCTAAGTGGCCTTAATGAATCCTATGATCAAGCACGAAGACAAATTCTACTAAAGGGAACTGCTCCCACTCTAAACTAAGCATATGCAATGTTAATCAAGGATGAGATCCAACAATCCACATGTGTAGCTATAATGGTTGGGAGGTCAATCAACTCTCTATGAGTGTCAGTACGAATCAAGGAAAAGAGTCTTACAAATGAAAAAATATGAATTTTGCAATTTCATTGTCCACACCAAAAGAAAACTACTATAAGTTGAAAGGATATCTAATAGATTTGAATCAGAGAAAGAAAACTGGTAGTGGTACTGACACTTTTAGGAATGTCTTTAACCCCTCAAATTCTGGTAGCAATACATGGTATATATATGGTAATCATGGACTTGCTGGTCCAGGAGTTAACTTTGTAGCAAAGAATATATATAGTGGATCATGTGACCATATTCAAGCTACATCAAGTAGCCAAGCATCAACCATCCTTGAGGGAAACACTGCTGTTTTTGCAAAGGGACAAGACTTTACTAAAGAAGAATACACATAGATTCTTAATATGCTTCACAGGGATGTTTTAGATACTAAGAAAGTAAACATGTCAGGTATCACCACTTTATAGTGGGATAGTGTGTTTAGTGGTTTGTACACTTTGAAAACTCTCTCTTCATTATCTAGTCTCATTGTGAGCATGCCCTCTCTTACATCTATTAAAACTTCTTCTGTCGCCAAAAATTTACGTCCCAAGTTGACTGGTAGTTTTTCATCAGCCAAAAAGTCTAAAACAATAAAGTCAGTAGGAATAATAAACTTACCCACCTTGATGAGAACATCCTCTATGACTCTTTTAAGATGAGCTATGGTCCTATTTGCCAATTGAAGTAATACAGAGCTTGGTCTAACCTTCCCCAAGACTAACATGTTGAATAAAGAAAGTGGTATCAAATTGATGCTTTCCCCTAAGTCACTAAGTGTGTGGACCACCTCACTATTCCTAATTTGAATGGGGAGAATGAACTTTCCAGTGTCTTTGAGATCTATGAGCATCTTATGTGTCACCACAGAGCTACACAGTGAGTGCTACTGCCTCCATATCCTGTAGCTTAAGTTTATTAGAGACCACATACTTCAAGTACTTAGCATACTTGGGCATTCCTTGCAAAACATCTAAAAGAGGAATGTTAATATGAAGCTTTCTGAATGTGTCAAAGAACTTTTTGACGCATGCATCCTACTTTGCCTTTATATGATTTTGTGGTAAAGGTTGTGGCGGTCTCTTCTTTAACTGTTCATCAACATTTGTTTTGAGTACTAAAAATTCCTCAAATTTTCAGCAACTTTTTTGGATACCTATGGGGAACTCAACTCTTCATATACCTCCTTAGTTTTCTTTGTAGGTTCTTTATTCAGCTTTATTTCGCTCCTCAAAGAGATTTCCATTACTTTTTTAGATTTTTCAATATCACTTGGAAAACCACCTTGAGGCCTGGTATTTTATGCCTATTACATCTGCCTTAACTGTATGTCCAAGTTTCTTATAGCAATATGCTGACTCTTCATCTCTACCTGTTGGATATTCATGTCTGCTTGTTAACCTTTTATTTCTGTTGCCAACTATGCTTGACAAGCTATAATTTGTTTCAATATCTCCTCAGTATTGTTCATTTGAGTCAAGGACTAATTACTATGAACCTATGGATGCTGAGTTTGTTGTTGCTGATTGTTCCAGTAATAAATTGGGTGCTATGTCTACTACTTTAGATTTTGGGAATTCCCATAATTCTGCCTTTGTAAATTGCCCACAAACATGACGGACTCAGTATTTACAGCATACATAGCATTGTTACCATAAACCTCCCACCAACCTACAGTCTGTCGAATTATATTAACTGTAGCTGGAGGCTGTGTAACCTCCAACTTGCTTCTTTGATTTTGCAGAATAGCAATCTAGGTGGATATAGCAGTAAATTTTTACACCCACAACACACCTACAACCTTTTCTGAAGCATTTAATAAGTAAGAATTCCACATAGGATTCCCTTGAGCAATCCAGTTAACAAAGTATAAAGCTCATCGTATGTCAACTCCAAAGCTTGACCACCTGCTGTTGAATATAGCAAAATTTTCATGTTATGGTCAAGTGCTTCAACAAAAGTGTGAGATAATACCTCATTGGACTGCTGATAATGTGGACAGTTCTGAAGAAGAGCTTTGAATTGCTCCCAAGCATGATACAAATTCTCATATGGCTTTAATTTGAAGCACACAATCTCATTGCATAGTCTCACAGTCCTGCCAGATGGAAAGAATTGGATGAGGAATTTCTGGTCTAAGTCATCCCATGTTGTGATTGGACTTGTCGGATCGACGTTCAACCACTTCTTCACTTCCCCCAATAGTGAAAGGGGAATAGTGTCAGCCTAACATAATCAGTTGACACATCCATAGGAATGAATGTGTCACTGATCTAGAAGAAATTCCGAAGATGAACTTGTGGATCTTCATGTAAAAGCCTCATAAATTGTCCACTGTTGATCAAAAGCAGCATCATGTTCTGTTTCAGCTAAAAATTACCTCCAACAACCAGTTTCTGAAAAGGGGAGGTCAAATTTGTCGAAAGTGGGATTGCAACTTCACGAACTATCCTGTGGGCTAGTTAATCATCAACATTAGATGTCTTGTTCCTCTTGAAATTATGGGATATGAAGGGGGGGAGAAGTATTTCTTTTCTCCTTCATTGATGGAAGCATTGCTCTAGTTTAAGGCTTGGTTCAACCAATTCCCTATCCCTTACCAGCTTAAATATCTGCAAACCTATTTCTTTCAAATTCAATACCAAGACCAAATGTAAGGCACTACAGAAATCTAAAAAGTAAAACTAAAAATAAAATAGTTTCTAAATTACAGGTCCCCGACAACGGCGCAAAAAATATGAAAGCACCCATGCGCACATGCAAATGTACGTGGTCTCACCAAGTAATACAATGAACTTAAACAAAGCCGAATATCAATCCCTCAGAGACTTGTATCAAAAACTATATAATTCAAGTTCAACTATTGATATTAAAGTGGCATAATGTACCCAAAAGAGTTTGAAAGTTTATGATTCAAAGTAAACTAAACTAATACGGAAAAGTAAGGACTTTGGACAATCAATGGATGAAGACCCGGGGTTAAAGCACTATGGACATCATACTAAGATATTGAAATTCATTGGTTAGATTACTTATCTTTGTTGTTAATTCACGGGGTTGATGTTAGGATCATGATCTCCAGACCTATAACCACCTATATAACTTAGACCACAAATATATCGTTGAGCAGGGATGTGTGAAGTAAGAAAAACACATTTATATTTTATCCCATAGTGAACCAAGTAAGGATTCTAGGTATATTCCTATCCTAGATGCTAATTCAAATCTCCTATGTTATAAATGTATAAGAGCCCTACTCTTTTTACCCCCGCGTTCTATCTTTCTATTCCCCCTCCCAAGATTAAAAGCTCTATAATATATGTATACTAAGGGCTGTGAATCCTTAAAATAATGATAACAAGGATAAACCAACAACCAAATACGATAAATAAAAAAAAACAAATCATTTCGTAGCAATCGTATTCATGTTCATGGCTTTAACCTCGAAAATAAGGCATTTGGCCACTAATCAACATAAGCACAATCCAAAGAATTGAATACATGATTAAATCGTTTAAAAATCTAGTGTAAAGAGAAATAAACCTTAAAAAAGTGTTGAGTATCCCCTCTCCAAGTCCAAAAACGTCGAAGAGTGTCCAAGGTATTCAACACAGTGTACAATGAGTCCTATTTATAGTAAAAGGCATTTGGTCATGTGTGGAATAGGGATCGCGATGCATTGGGCAGCATCTTTTTAATTCCCTAAGACTACCCCCTGGACATCACACGATTCTTAGGACCACAAGTGATCCCAAGCTAACCCATTTACTAGCATTATTCTTGAGCTACTGATTTAAAATACAAAAAACTTGAAGTAATAAGCGGAATGAATATCTTTAGCTGAATATTTTCTATACAAAACTATTTAAAACATTTACTCTTTAGTGATACAGAAGAAAAACTAAAAGTAAATACATCAAAACTTAATGACCGTCTATGAAGCCTCTACTAATACTAACTATAGGTAGCCGGGACATGACCCCCAGATATCCCTAATCAATAAGACCAAATAAAAAATGCCTCTAGAACTACAATGGACTCGAGTCAGAAGAACTCATTCTAACTGGAAGCTACAACCTGTCTAATTATGATGTATGTGCTACAACTAGTACCTACATTATGAGACAATGTAGCATATTGAAATATATATGGGTCAGTACTTTTGGAATGTCCTGAGTATGTGGGGGTGAAATCATAAGTAAAACAACAACTTAATATATTCATAGACTTTCAAATAATGCATGCTAAGTATAGGTGACTCACCTTGAGCTAGAAAAAAACTGAAAGTTGAAAGATCATAAACCATGAATAATTAAGTATACTAAATAAACTTTGTGAGCCACCACATTTAGTTTCTAAAAGCTTTACATTTTATTCTTTCTTTTGGGAGATTCTTGTAACCGACTTAAACCATATGAGCTATCATGGAGTCCAACATCTTACCCATGTTAGGGGGAGATGTTCTACCCTTTCCATCAGGATAGAACCTTAACTTAGTGAGCACTATACTTAACCCATATATACTTAACCCATATTGGGACTTAAACTTACGGTCACACATAGTTATGGGACATCTGACATCAGACTCATACCTAAATCGGTGCTAAATACTACTCCCATATTACTTATATGCTCATACTTTTGAAAATCCACCTTAAAAATAGCATAAGCGTTTTTAGAATGAAAACCAGTTATGTTTCTCTTTATTTTAATCACAATCAAGATGAACAAATATGGATACCATATATTTTCTTTAGATCAAAAGATCAATCTTTTCTTTGTATCATAAAGATTATAAATGATTGTAAATTTCAAGCCTTATTTTTGAATCAGAAGTTTCAAACTTTTCTTTTGAACTTAGTGCTCAAACTCAAGCCTTGAAGCTTACACTTTCTTTCATATAACTTGTAATACAATATCATGCTTCAAACTCAATTGGAACTCTTTAATCAATGTTTCAAATCAAACTCATAATGGTTCCTATCATAATAGAGAATTCTTCAAGTCAAAACATAAATAGATGATAACAAATATCCACTTTAATACTTCAATCAAATAGTAATTCCATAAATTCAAAACAAGATAATTTGGGTGTAAACCCTAAATGCAAATCATATACTTAAACTTTGAAACAAGTTTTGGGAGCAAGGATGGAAGCATATCCTTGTTCATAAACCCCACATACCTTAAGTTTCTTGACTGGTGAATAAAGCTTGGAGCTTTGGATATGAATGATGAACTTGTGAAAGAAACCCTATTCTTGATATTTCTTGAAGGTTTCTTGAACTAGGAAGGTTGAACTCTTGGATTCTTGAAGAAATATTTAATTCACAACTTAAATCCTTGTGTTTTTGAGAGAAGAAGGTTAAATTATTATTCTTGGGAAAGGAAGGGTTTTATGTGAGTTGATTTGAAGAAGATAAGAAAAAATGCCCTTTTGGGTGCTTTAATTCGTGCCTTGGACGTTTATGGCTCAGGGGAAATGACCAAAGTACCCCTACACCCTTAAGAATTTGAAGCAGAGGGTGAATAAGCTCCTCATCGTGTCCCTTATTATGTTGAGAGAGTGATGTAACACACACCTTATCATGGGGAGAGACCGGCGTGTCTCATCCAAATCCCGAACCCTTACTGCCTCTCATGAAAAAGACCATAACTTTTTGCTCGGGTATCGGACGAGTATCAGATTAAGGCAAAAGTTGTATTATTGGGAGGATAACTCAATTATCTATCATTTGGTGGGTCTTGAGCTGAAAAATTCCATATATATAAAAAGTTATACATGTTCAAATTCGACTCTTTTAGAATTGAATACCAAAACTTGGCCGAATCAAAGGCTCTTACCTCAACTTTGGTCTAAGTGATTTCTATGAACATTTTCACCTCCTAAGAACTTCACATACCAGGATAAAGATCATTAAACTTATATTCATAGACAAATCATGGGATTAGAGATTACACACGTAAGAACGATGGTTCAAAGTCTAGCCCAAAAATGCAGGGTGTTATATTATCTCCCCCTTAGAAACATTCATCCCCAAATGTTGGATAGAAAATTGTTGAAGTCTTATAAGTATGGAATAATGTACACATGACATGTTTGGTAATGAAGGATATAGCCGAGCTGAAACATTAGAACTTTCATCATGAAACTGGTTTCTAAGATGACTTGACTTGATTGACTGTAAGAAGCTGATTCATGTTGAGAATTTAGAACTCACTTGAAATATTCATGACATAACCATACATATAGAACTGTGAAGTGATGAATGATGCAATGGAATCATGAATCATGAGACCAAGGTCATACAAGGGGTATTATACTGTCTAAGCTGGAATACTTGGAAAAAAGAGATCATATACTTGGAAAACTGAGATCATGCATGTACTTAACACTTATGAACTAATTTATGAATAACTAGCTGAATCTGAAACATGAGGCTCGGACTGAACTGGATATGCAACTTGCATGGATGTGAATGAATTAACTCAGGAATAGGAAAGATAGAAAACCATAGGAACTTGTCTGTCTGACTACTAAACTGGATTATTGGCTAGACGGATGGAATTATATTGAAAGCTTATACTCAACTGGAGTATTTCTTCAACACTCTTTGCAAGAAGTTCTAATAACATTAGGGAGGAAAGAATTCTTAGGCATGATCTAAATAAGATTTATGAGAAAGGAATCTTAATATAGCTATAACTCTATAACATGGAACATAAGCCTACGAAACATAAGCTGGGGTAGAATTACTAGGCCTTAGGAAATACAACTGCTACTTTCAAGCTTAGATATAGTCCTTAAATACTCTCTCAACAATACATTCCCCATCAATACTTCACTTCTCTTGAGGCTACTTATGATCTTGACATGGGCACTGATAACCCTATCTACTGAAGTCTGAGCTAACTAAATTCTCTCACAATGTCCAAGCCTACTCAAATCTACAAAGTAATACACACAACACCATAACACTAGTATGAACCATGAATTCAATACCTCATGCATTTTCATAACTTCATATCACAAGAATAACTCTTCTTACCCTTTCAATAACTAAATTCAATCCTCTTACAAGGAATTCAATAGCACACAATGCACCCATCCACTTATATACAAAGATGACATTCAAGCCTATCATTATAACCACATATGAACTTCTAAGAAAACACCCATAAAAGCATATTTCTCATGTTCTATAAACCTCTATCAATAACAACTTATATGCACCATCCCTAAGAAAATACACATGAAATTTCAATTAACCATCACGTACATCAAAAACCTCTGCCTCAATCATCCTTCACACTTATAACCTGAGATACAATAAGCACACAACAATCTTTCCACAACATGAGACATTTACTCTCTTCTCTCTAAAAAATTACTCATCACCACTATCAATTATCAAGGAGAGGTCACTGAAGGATTAGAACATGAGGACCTGAAATATGAAAGAGCACTATGCATAACTTGGACATTTTACTGAGGACGTGAGTTCTAGGAACTGAGCATACTGTGAAGCATGAGTACATGAGACATGAACTGCATGACCTAGGTTTCGAGTTCATAAATTCATGAAATATGATTTGTACTGCTGAGTGAACTGGAACTCCTTATACTAGGGACTGGAAACATACATGATTATATGGAAAGTGCATGAATCTGATCTATGATCGTGGAGCAGACATATAAGGCATGAGTAGATATCGTGATAATTTCAATACAACAATTTGCACTAAGATAAGCATGGGTTGGGTACCTTTCTCCCTTACTTTTGTTCTAGAACTTACTAGTACCACTACTAGAATCTGAAAGCTTGACTTGGTTACTTGTTCTATCATATCCCCCTTAGACTTAACCCATCATTCTAAGTCTGCGAATCCCTTTAATAAAGTATAAACTTAACTGCAACCATTCTACTCTAGAATTCGACATAAGTAATAAAATCACCTTGAAAGACTGCACTTAAAAATGTAAAACCCACTGCTAATACTTGATTGTGAGATACAACTCTTAACTTTCTATAGCCCTAATGATCATCATATATTAACTTGAACACTTACTAACTTAGAATCTTCATGAGCATCACCATACCCTAAGCTTACACCATCTAAGGCTTCAATTCTTCTTTCTGTTAGCTCAATCATCCCAGATTCAGACTTAGATTCTAACTCTTAACATGGATATTCCTAAACTTCTAATGAACTATACTAACTTCATCCTAGAACAATACCTTAATAAATACTATCCTTAACTTTCCTTAGCTTCAATACTCATTACATACTTACACCCTTCTTGACAACATGCTTTCTTTACTAAACATATACTCTGCCTCTATTACTTCATGCCTACAATTAACACATCTCTAAACTTATATTATTCCCTAAACCACGAGAATTAAAATCATACCAAAATACTCAACATCACCTATCCATAACTCTTTAACTTAGCTATTAAAAACACCATATACTATATAACTAGCCTTGTTTCCATTTAGCAACTTAAAGGTACTACTAACCACACATACTCTTTAATAATCTCAAAAAATAATGCAACACCCATATCACCTTAGGTACACATATAAATCATACCTACAACATCATACTCAATTGCGAACAAATGAACTTAAAATCTTGAATATACTATTCAAGCCTAGTAGATCACTTTCATATAACCAACATAACTAACTAAGCAATCATTATTTCCACCTTCATGATCATCCACTGTTCAAATTTAGTGTCTAGTGCTAGACATTATTAACAACCCAACCTCCTATACTATTCTCACTTGGAATCTATAAAATAAAACATCAAGAAATACTAGTACACTAGAACCTCGTAATAACAATAATTGATCATGATCATATGGCCTATATTATTATAATCCATTAGCACATCCTCCCTCTATATATTACTACTATTCACACATATATACACCTAAATTTGTTTCATAACTCTATAAGTTTAAACTAAACTCCTTGCAACCTAAATAAAAGCCCAATTCACAATGCTTAACCGCTAAATACTTTTATCAATAACCTATACTTTTCTAACACAATAAATACCATCAATAACTCCTTTTCTACCTTCAAACAAGGAACCTATACCGTATTCATTACCCCTAAACTAACACACAAGGACCTATCACCTCACTACTAACTCGATCATATACAAAAGTTCATCTATAAATATTCGATCAACCACCATTACCATATTTCTTGTCACTATACTTCTAAACCCATACTTCCAAATATAAAATGGGTCTACTACTTATGAATCATCACACTCAATGTCATAATGTCCCTCGAATGCAAACTCTATTTAACAACCTAGATTCATACTATCTCCTTTCATGAGCACTATCTTCTTGAAGGGTTAATGAGAAATCTGAATACATATCTTGTTCTGTCTTAACTGAACAACTTATATGGATGAGGACATAAGCTTTCAACTTAAGGGACTTATAACATACTAGAAAGCTCCTGTCAAGCCCCTTGTGTGACTTCTAAAGTTACTGATTGTAAATTTGAGAGCATCATCTTGGAAGAAATTAAAATTTAGTACTCAGGTTATCTCAGAAGGTTATAGATGGAGAATTATGAAGTTACACATAAACTGATAGAAGTTTCTAAAAGCACAAATTTACAACATGATCTATAGCATGAAGAAGGGAAACATTTCTTAAATACCCTGTAGCCTCTTGAAGAAAAGTACAGATGTCTCTGTACTATTTCACAAGACTCCACTAGACACGGCTACATAGAAACCCTAGGACACTTAAACTTTGTTCTCTGATACCAAGTTTGTAATGCCTCGATACTACCCCCTGAACGTCAATCGGTGCTTAGGACCACAAGTAATCCCAAGCTAACCCATGTACTAGCATGATGCTTGAGCTACTAATTTAAAATACATAAAACTTGAAGTAATAAGCAGAAGAAATGTCTTTATCTGAATATGTTCTATACAAAACTGTTTAAAACATTTGCACTTTATTTATATAAAAGAAAAACGTTAAATTAATACATCAACTCTGAATGATCGTCTATGAATTCTCTACTAATATTGACTATAGATATCCAGGACATGACCCCTAACTATCCGTAATCAATACGAATAAATAAATAATAATACTAGAACTATAGTTGACTTGAGTTATCAAATAAGAAAAAATCATCATCTGCTGACTGGAAGCTACAAACTGTCTGATTATGATGTGCGTGCTACAACTGGTTCCTACATTATAAGACAATGTAGCACATAGACATGTATATGGGTCAATTCTTCTGGAATGTACTAAGTTTGTAGGGGTTAATGCATAAGTAAAACAATAACTTAATATATTCATAGACTTCCAAATAATGCATGCTAAGTGTAAGTGACTAACCTTGAGCTTGAATAAAACTGAAAGCTAAAAGATCATAAAACATGAATAATAAAGCATACTAAATAAACTTTGTGAGCCACCACACTTAGTTTCTAAAAGCTTTACTTTTTATCTTTCTTTTGGGAGATTATTCTAACCTACATAAACCATGTGAGCTATTATGGAGTACAAGTTCTTACCCACGTTGGGGAGAGCTGCTCTACCCTTTCCATCATAATAGAACCTTAACTTAGTGATCACTATTCTTAACCCATTTTGGGAATTAAAGCTACACTGGCATGTATTTTTGGGGAATGTGACCTTAGTCTCATACCCAAATAGATGCTAAATACTACTCCCATATTACTTATATGATCATACTTCAGGAAATCCACCTTAAACATAGCATAAGGTTTTAGAGAATGTTAACCAGTTATGCTTTTCTTTCTTTAAATCACAATCAAAATGAACAAATGTGAATTCCATATCTTTTCTTAAGATCAAAATATCAATCTTTTCTTTGTATCATATGGATTATAAACAACTGTGGATTTCAAGCCTTATTTTTTAATCAGAAGTTTCAACCTTTTCTTCTAAACCTAGTGCTAAAACTCAAGCCTTGAATCTTATACTTTCTTTTATATAACTTGTAATACAACATCATCCTTAAAACTCAATTGGAACTCTTTAATCAATGTTTCAAATCAAACTCACAATAGTTTCAATCATAATAGAGAATTCTTCAAGTCATATCATAAGTAAATGATAATAAATATGCACTATAATACTTCAATTAAATATCAATTCCATAAATTCAAAACAAGATAATTTGGGTGTAAACCCTAATTGCAAATCATATACTTAAACTTTTAAATAAGTTTTAGGCACAAGGATGGAAGCATATCCTTGTTCATAAACTCTACATACCTTAAATTTCTTGATTTGTGAAAAAATCTTGGAGTTTGGGAGTCGAATGATGAACTTGTGAAAGAAACCCAATTTCTGATATTTCTTGAAGATTTCATGAACTTGGAATCTTGAACTCTTGGATTCTTGATAAATCTTGAATTCGAAACGTAAGTCCTTGTGTTCTTGAGAGAAAGAGCTTAAATTATTGTTATTGGGAAATGAAGGGTTCTTACGTTAGTTGATTTGAAGAATATGAGCAAATAATGCCCTTTTGGGTGCTTTAATTCTTTCCTTGGACGTTTAGGGTTGAGGGGAAAGGACCAAAGTGCCTTTTGACCCTTATAAAGTTGAAACAGAGAGGGAATAATCTCCGTGTCGAGACCTTTAACACGTTTAGAGAGAGATGCATTGATCCCTTTATCTCTAAGAGAGATCAGCACACCGCATCCAAATCGGGGACCCTACTGTCTCTCACGAAAAAACCATAACTTTTTGCTCTGGTATCGAATTAAGGCAAAATTGGTATATTTGGAAAGCTAACTCAATTATTTATCATTTTGTGGGTATTAAGCTGAAATATTCAATGAATATAAAGTTTTATACATGTTCAAAGCTGACCCTTGTAGAATCGAATACCAAAACATGGCTAAATCAAAGGCTCTTAGCTAAACTTTTCTCTAAGTATTTTCTATAAAAATTTTCACCTCCTATAAACTTAACACACTAGGATAAATAACATGACACATATATTTAGATACAAATCATGGTAATAGAGCTTACACACGTAGGAACGAGGTTTTAATGTCTAGCCCAAAAATATGGGGTGTTAAAATCTTGGTGATGAGGTCACGATGGGAGATTGGAATAGGTGAAATGGAGGTAGATACACAAGGCCTGTAAAGGTGAAGCGAGCTTGAGTCATGCCTTAATTTCAAGGGCTCACTCGAATATTATTTTTTTAACATCCTACTTTACTTTGTGCTTTTGTTCACTGTTCCATGCCTTGTGGTATTGGTTTCACTTCATGCCCATCTTGTATATCCTTTTTATATCATTGAAATTAACTCAAAAATCATTATAAATTATTATACACCACATATTTGAGTTCAAAACAACATAACATTCATAATGGTGAGCGAGAAATGTGAGCTAAGATTAGGCGCCGTCCACTTTGATCTTTACTTAGTGTTTTGACTCTTGACTTGATTCAATTGCACTTTTCACATTGTAAATAAGTTTTTCCACATATAATTAAAAAATTAAACAATTAGGAACTAATTACATACATTCGAATCCACCGTGATATACTAGACAGACATCCAACTCAAGCTAGTAACACTAGTTTTCTCGGTTGAACTCTAAATGATAAATTTGAATCCACACATGTTGGAAAGACACCTTAAACATTGTATCCACATACTTAAACAATTAGATGCCTATTTATATAATTATTTACTCATTAAGTACACAAATTGTACTTAAAATAAGGCTAAATAAGCTGGAAGAATAAAATTAAGGTACATAAATACACTGAACATCATCATCTAAGTAGTAAAGTCACCTTTAAAAGCCAAATATCAACCCCAGAAACAGTCTAATTCTAGTATTAATATAAAACATAGAATAACCATAACAATATGATAATTTAAAGTTCTTGAACAATGATGGGGAGAAATACAGGGTCAAGGCACTATAAACAATCCTACTTAGCTATATAATTTTGTCTATTTAGTTAATTATCTTGGTTGTTAATTCATGAGGTTGATAACATAATAATAGAATGGTCATCCTCTAAATATCTATCTAACAAAGAACCACAACTAAATCATTGAGTGGAGATGTGAGAACTAATTTAAGTACATTTCTATTTCATCCTGCATATGAACCAAGTGGGGCAAATTGGTTATATTCCTATCCTAACCACAAATCTAAACTTTAGTTCCTCTCTGTATGAGATCTTCTGTGGTATGAATTTATAGCATTTTAGATGCTAAAAAATATGAGAATATGCAAATACTTAAGGCTATTTTGTTAGATTTGATGTGTTTTTGGAGTGTTTTGCAGGAAATTAGGTTTTGGATACTAAATTTAAGAAAAAGATGAAAAGTGATACTTTTGGCAACTTACTTGGTAATTTTTGGGCGTATGTGGAACTTACCGGATGTAGGTGACCTAAGTACGTCTTAGAAGTCACTTTCCAGAGGCTCAGAAGCAAGAATAAAGAAGTGGTTTTGGTCATTGCCAACTATGATAGTGCTTCAATAATTTGGCAATAACTTTTTACCCCGATATCAAATTAAGGCATAATTTGTATCATTGGTAAGATAATTCAATTATCTATATGATGGTGGGGACTTTTTCACTTACCTATGACTACTTTTAGACTGTATGCAGTACTTGCAGCCCACAAGTGGGTAAGGTAAGTACCAGAAGCCAAAAATCCAAATAGTAAATAATGTAGGAAGATTTTTATGGAACTTAACCAGGTCCACATGTGGAACACATGTAGAAAATTTGGACCACATTGGCACATACGGACCACATGATGCCCAAGTAAGTGGCCACTATCCTTAACTTTTCTGGATTATTCTGAAATTATATCGTATGGTTTCCATGTATCCCAATTGCACTCCTATGATGTTTTTATGACTTATTTGGTATAGTTATTTAAGTTTTTATTTTTTTATTAGCATTTTATTCCTAGGGTTTCTTGAAATTTATAAATACTATCTAGGCTTCGGATTCATTATTGATATTCACATATTGAGGGAATTCAGAGAGAGGCCCTTTGGGGTCAATTTCACAAACATTTTATTTTCCTTTGTTTGTTCTTGGTTTTATTATTCAATTTAAGACTAGGTTTTATTGTTTAATTAGTGGGAAATTAACTCTACAATTTATTTGTCAATCTCAATAATGATCTCATAACTATGAGCGGCTAATTTCCTTAGCTAGGGTTTTGGGAACCTTAGCGGATTAATAAAGTAGAGGAAGTGCTAATTCATTCTAGATAAAGATTATTGCATGTATCGTGATTTATTTGCTTCACTTTTTGTCTTAATTATTGAAAATATTAGTATCCCAACCGTACTCACTATGAACCCAAGAGGGTGGTAGAGATTGTGAAAAGGAGATCACAATAGTGATATGGGGTTAATTACCGAAATAAGCTTACTTGTATTATCTTCTTAAGCTAGTTAACTCCCTTTTAGCATACTTGAGACTGTGGAGGAGATAGTTGAAATTGGGGTCTAAGTCTAGGGTTAGTAAGGCGATGCTCTGAGATCGGGAGGACATGAGTGAAGTTCACTAAATGGTGCTGAGAGGAGGTTGATGATACATATCTTGTCAGATTCTATATGCAAGGTATCAAAATAGTACGACAGTGCACGATAAGTCTATAAAGATGAGAAGCCAAGGCAACACAAGCCTAGTATTCGTCTTAGATTGATTATAACCAAAATCGTCTAAACCTTGGTACTTTTAGCTAGTTACTACAATTACCCCCTTTTACTTTTCCACATTGCCTGGTGATTTCAATATATTCGAGATAGGTTATTGGCCTATTCCTTGTGGGATTGACCTCAACCATGTAACGCCCCGAGTCTATACCCCAGACACTACACAGTGCTCATAATCCTAAAGGACCACAAGCTAACCCATGACTGGTACCTACTGTAATAACTAAATACTAGTACTGAAAATATGTAGAAATTAGGAAAAAACATGCCATAAGGTTCAATACTATAATAAAACTGAATACGGTATAACAATACCAAAATTGAAACATTTCTCTGAAAAATACTCTAGACTAAAAAGCCTTTACTGTCTGAAATATGGAGTTGATGGGACGAGTCCACAAATAACTCTGAACTACTTAAATAAGCTAAACTACTGAAATAATTATCATGCCCTCAAACTAAGAGGACTCACCACTAACTCTGTTAGGTGAATATCTGAACTGCTAAGTATGATCATGAGCCCTCGCATCTGAACCTATGATATAAAACATCATAGTGCAAATAAAAGGTATACATCAGTACTTTGAATGTACTAGTATGCAAAGTGAGGTAGGCTGAAATACATGGGTTCATATGCATGAACAATACTGACTGAATGACGTGAGTATAACTGAATGTGAGTACATGCATGAATATGTAAACTATAACTGAGATCGTGATAACACTGGATTACCAAATCTGAATACTGATTAACTGATATCTGAGCCTACTGATACTGAATTACCGATGATTGAGTGATTCTATTTGATAGTTTTGATTCTGTGTAACTATACTATGTTCTGTTCTAAGTTTAGTGACAGTATGTAACAATCTTAATTTTCTATAGAACTGAACTGAGTTATATACTGAGAGTGGAACTAAAACTGAGATTGTGGGAAGTAATCATCTAACTGACATACTCCTCTCTAAAATAATTTGGGTCCAACTTATAACCCCAGCTGGATGGGTGCCAGTACCGTTCCAAAGGTAAAGACAAGCTGAGTCACCCTCATCTGTCAGGTACTCTGAATGAAAATGGTGGTACCCTCAACTGGCAGGTAGATCACCTCATCAACCCTCAACTGGTAGGTTGATGTCTCAACCTATGTTGGCTGTGTAGTTTTTTATCACAAGGAATACTTCTAAGGATCACACCCTCTACTGGAAGGTGAGTCCCCATCCGTCGGTTCACTCGGTGCTGAATCCTACTCTCAACTGAATAGACACTGGACTAAATTCTAGACTATTCTAGGATGGAATGAACTATTTTTGATCGTACTATATAACTAAAGTGAACTAAGTTTACTGGGTTCTGTGGATTGATGGAATACTACTGAATTCTATTAACTAACTAATTTCTATTGATCGTGACATGATTGATACTATCCTGTGACTGACCATGGCTCTAGAAAAACAGCTAAATTATCAGGTATTGAAAACCCCCAGGATTCGATAGCATAAATTATACGACATGGAATAATCTTGAAACATGATAATTAACTACTTGATCATCATCCATTCATAGGGATATTCTATCAAACAGTTGCATGACATGAACTTGAATACATGCTAACATGATATAATTTTATTATTAAATTCTAATGAACATTTATCAAACACTTGAAGGAAATAATCTATGCACATGACACTAAAATAACATGTACACATCATAGTTCAATTCTACATTTACAACTTTAAGGGCTTCAACATGGTTTCACATGATAATGCAAACATATCAATCAATTTCACATAAATCTTATAGTAAATCATGAACTGGAAAACCATTAACATGGTAATCATAAACACATTCAAATTCAACCATAAAATTTATCAAACTTATAAACTTGTAGTTAAATGAGGTTCTTGAACTCCAAGGGTGGAAGCGAACACTTGGATGAACACTTGACATACCTTGATTGCTAAATTCTTGAAGACTAATGGTTGAATATTGAGCCTTGGCCTTGAAATTAAATCACCTAGGGTTCTTGTTCTTGAGCAATATTAGAGAAAGTAAGTATATTTTGCTCAATAAAGATTGAATCTCGTGTTTTAGGGCTGAATAGGGGTAGGGAAAAGACCGTAATACCATTAAGGATGCGGCTTTTTTAATGACTAAGAACTGAACTATTGACGTGCAGGATGACACACCGCATTGTTGGCATCGACGTGATAACAAGCGCACTGCATCGGTTCACTGGAAATTACCACTGGGATCCAAGGAAAAATATTGATCGACGAGATAGCCGATGCACCACTCCGAGATCGCATCGATATACTAGTTTGGATTCCCAAACGTGGTTTAAACGAGGTTGAAAAAATCTGAAACTCATTCAGGAACACCTACTGATATTCCTGATCATGAATCAATCTAAAGATTGATACTTTAAGGTCATAAGAGTCATGAAATAGAGTTTCCAACTTATGAAGGCCAAAGAAATATTAAGTCTGAATACTTAGCTTGAATTTTCTAAGTTTGGGACCCCTTAGCAAGCTTAAAAGACTAAGTTGAGCTTAGGATTTTGCCGGGTCTTACAATATCTCCCTCTTGGGAACATTCGTCCTCGAATTAGGCTGATTAAACTGAGAATATTGATTGACTGGATGAAGACACTGGATATGCGCAACTGAAGCATGATTTTATGGCTGAAATTTTTTATATACTAAATTATCATACTGATTATGTATGTGTGAGGCATGAGTACATAGCTGAATATTATTCATGAATGCATGACTAGGATTACTGATAAGCTGGGCTTATATACTGGACATGTATGTATGATGCATGAGTACATAACTGAACTGATTCATAAATACATGACTGAGTATGCAACATTAATTGATACCAAGTTGGTAGCTATATCTAAATATGAGATTGAGTAAATTCAAAGAAAATCTATTACCTTAGGCTGAGTTTGAGTTTACGAAGAAAAGGTAAGGATACTTGGTCCGCATATCTGCTTCTGATTCCCAAGTTGCTCCCTCAACGGCCTGATTCTGCCAAAGTACTTTGACTAGAGGGACTTCTTTGTTCCTCAGTCTACATATTTGATAATCAAGGATTTCAAACAGAATCTCTTTATAAGAGAGGATGTTCTGAATATCTATGCCCTATATAAGGACTACGACTGCTGGGTCACCTATGTATTTCTTAAGCAAGGAGACATGGAACACTTGATGCACTGAACCTAAGTTTGAAGGCAACTCAAGCTCGTAAGCTGCCTTTCCAAAATGGCTGAGAATTCGGTAAGGATCGACATATCGGGGACTGAGTTTCCCCTTCTTGCCAAATCTCTTCACTCCTTTCCTAGGAGAGATTTTCAAATACATAAAATCACCAATACGAACTCGAGGTCCTTTCTGCATACATTTGTGTATGATTTCTGTCGGCTTTAAGCTGTCTTAAGCCTTTCCTTGATCAACTAAACTTTCTCTAAGGTATTAAATACCAAGTTAGGACCTACCACTGTGGCCTCACCCACTTCAAATCAACCAATGGGAGATCTACACCTCCTCCTTTAAAGTGCCTCAAATGGAGCCATCTAAATGTTGGAATGATAGCTGTTGTTATATGTGAATTAAATCAAAGGCAAGTGATCACCCCAACAACCTTTAAAATCTATCGTACACTCTTACAACATATCTTCTAAAGTATGAACGGTACTTTCTACTTGACCATATATTTGAGGATGAAAGGCTGTACTAAGGTAAACTCGGGTACCAAGACCCTTTTAGAATGTCTTCTAGAAATAAGATGTGAACTGGGTACCTTTATCTGAGATAATGGAAAATGTAACAACCGTGCAATCTGACCAACTTCCTAATATAGAGTTTGGTGTAATCCTCGGTGGAGTAAGAGGTATGGACTTATAGAAAATGAGCTGATTTGATCATCCTGTCTATAATGACCCAAACTGAATCATGCTGACGATGAGTACAAGGCAAATTCGTCACAAAGTCTATGTTCACTTTTTCCCACTTCTAGGTGGGAATACTAAACTCCTGTATGGACCCACTTGGCTTCTGATGCTCAATATTAACCTGCTGACATTTTGAGCACTTAGCCATCAACTCTAAAATGTCTCTCTTCATCCCACTCTACATAGATCTCCCATAAATCACGGTACATCTTAGTGTCCCCTGGATGAATAGAGTAGCATGCACCATGCGCTTCTACAAGAATTCACTATCTCAAATCATCTACACATGGCACACATAGCTGACCCTAGAAGCGCAACACACCATCTCTTCCATGGGTGAAAACCTCTACCTTCTGATCATTAACTAATTCCTTTAATTTAGCTAGACTGGGATCCCTATCCTGCTTTTCCTCCACCTCAGAAACTAGGGATGATTTTGAACTACTCTGTACCCATACACTACCTTATGATGAGTCAAATAAGTGAACACATAATCGGGAAAGCGGATGGACTTCTTGAGCTAACTTATTCTTACCATCCTCAACTTGAGTAGCACTACCCATAGACATCCTACTGAGAGTAGCAACCACTACATTGGATTTACCCAGATGATACAGGATGCTCATGTCATAGTCTTTCAACAACTCCAACCACCATCTCTATCAGAGGTTTAGGTCTTTTTGAGAGAACATATACTGTAGGCTCATATGGTCTATGAACACATCAACGTGCACATCATACAAATAGTACCTCCAAAAGTTTAAGGTAAATACTAGTGTTGCTAACTTAAGATCATGAGTAGGACAATTTTTTTCATAGGGCTTAAGCTGTCTAGAGGTGTAGGATATGACCTTACCTCTCTGCGTCAAAACACACCCCAAACCTTCTCTGAATGCATCACAATATACCACAAACCTATCTGAACCATCTGGTAGGGTCAAAACTGAATCTGTAGTGACTCGAGTCTTCAACTCTAGAAAGCCCTTTTCACAAGAATCTGACCACTGGAATTTGACTTTTTTTTGAGGAAATATGGACATAGGGGATGCAATAGATGAAAATCCATCAACAAACCATTGGTAATAGCCAGCCAAGCCCAAGAAACTCCTGATATTTGATGGAGAGATGGGTCTAGGCTAGTTTTCCACTACTTTGGTCTTTTAGGGATCAACACTAATGCCATCACCAAAAATGATATGGCCAACGAAGGCTATTGTCCATAGACAAAACTTGCACTTACTGAATTTGGTAAATAGCTGATGGTTTCTGAAAGCCTGTGATACTATTCTGAGATGGTCTGCATGATCATGTTCACTACGGGTGTAGAAAAGAATTTCATCTATGAAGAATATGACAAACATGTCCAAGTACTACTTGAACACACGGTTCATCAAGTCTATGAAGGCTACAGGGGCATTGGTAAGACCAAAGGACATGACTAAGAATTTGAAGTGACCATACCAAGTTATGAAGGCTGTCTTTGGAATGTCATATTCCCTGACCCTAAGCTGGCGATAGTCTAATCGGAGGTTAATTTTATAGAAGTAACTGGCACTCTAAAGTTGGTCAAATAATTCATCGATTCTGGGAAGTGGATACTAGTTCTTGATCGTAACTTTATTTAGCTGATGGTAGTCAATACACATTTTGAGAGAACCATCTTTCTTACACATGAATAAAACTGGTGCGCCCTACGGGACATAGTCAGTTTGATAAATCCCTTATCTAAGAGATCTTTTGACTATTCTTTTAATTCTCTGAGTTCTGCTGGAGCCATTTTGTATGATGGAATAGATATGGGTAGAGTATCTGGAAGAAGGTCTATTCCGAAGTCGATTTTCCTTTTGGGAGGAACTCCTGGAAGATCTTCAGGAAAGACATCTGGGAATTCACATACTACTGAAACTGATTCAAGAGTAAGGGTTTCTAAAGTAGAGTCCTAGACTCGAATGAGATGACAGACACATCCCTTAGATATCATTTTTCTCGCCCAAAGGTATGAAATAAGCTGACCCATAAGTGCTGAAGTACTACCCTTCCATTTTAGTATGGACTCATTTAGAAACTAAAATTGGACAATTCTTTTTCAACAGTCAACTGAGGCATAGAAGGAATAAAGCCAATCCATTCTGAGAATGACATCAAAATCAGTCATCTCTAATTTGACTAAGTCTGCTGAAATGACTTTCTGAGATATCATAATCGGATAGTTCCTGTATACCCACTGGGCTATGATATATTTACCCACTGGGGTAGAGACTAAGAAAGGCTCTACTTGAATTTTAGGACTGACTCCAAAATCAATGACTATATATGGAGTAACAAAGGACAATGAATCTCCTGGATATAGCAAAGTATAAACATGTAAATGGCAAACTTGTAACATACCGGTGACCACATCATGAGAACTTTCCTGATCCTTTTGCGACGAAAGAGCATAGAGGCTGTTTAGGCACTGCCCACTGATGGCACTAGAAGCGGCACCATGCTGATTCAAGCGATCGGACTGTAATGGGGGAAAATTTATACTTACCTTAAGAATCGAAATGGGGACAATATCCAACTCTGTGGCCTGGCTTGCCATACTCAAAACACACATCACTGCTCATTTTGCAGATACCCTGGTGATTTTTGCCATATTTTTGACAAAAGGGGATTACTTTGGGCGCTGCTGACACTACCCTGGGGCTTAGGGTCTAGTGCCCTATCTCTATTGCCATATCTAAATTTTAGCACAGGAGCACTAGCTAAGGACAAAGTTGGAACTAAGGATTTTGGAAAAAACTAAGAATGGTTCCCACCCTCTAAATTAGGCTGAGTGAAGTTAAAACTATCTGTTCTTGATTTCTTGGTCTCCCACTCCTTCTCTCTATTCTTATCCTTCTTATCTACTAAGCATAGACCATGAGCCTAGATATGTCCATCTACTTAATTAACATTTTTGTCCTACACTCTTTGACCATACCATTAGACATACCAGGCACATACTTACTCATCTTAGATCTGCTATCTGCCACCACATGAGGAACATATCTAGATAATTGAGTAAAATTGAGAGAATTCTCTTTCACTGTCATGTTGCCCTGCTTCAGATTTATAAACTCCAAAACCTTTGCTTCCCGCAACTCAATTGGGAAGAACCTATCTAGAAAAGTAGTGGCAAACTCCTCCCATTCTATGGGCCCTACATCTGCAGCCCTTTCTGTTTTCCACTATTTGAACCATGAGTGGGCCATAACCTACAATTGATATGCGGCCAACTTAGCACTCTTAATAGTAGTCACCCCCATAATATCTATAACTTTTTGCACTTGATCAAGAAACTCTTGATGGTCCTCATCTGACTATAGAGTGTTCATTCGGGTGAAATCCTGAATCATAGATGCAACCGTATTGGCCACTGGGTTGGATAAAATAGTAGCTAGACGTTCATTATGGGATGCGATAGAGTGATCTAGGGTTGTGAAAGATACTCTAAATTCAGCATGGGAGACGTGTTCGTCCAAAGGATCTGGCTGAATGGGCTGGGTTCTGGATGGTCTCCCATTCCTTTTTCTTTAGTCCTTATTGGAGGCATATTCTATAAACAGAAGAGAAATTTGGATTAGACAAAGAGTTTAACTGGAGCTTATGCTCACTCACACGAGATAAATACTAAAAGAAGGGAAACTTTTCCTAAAATATCTCGTAGGCTCTTGTCCATAAGTGTGGTGTGCTATACACCCATACACAAGATTCTACTAGATGTGGCTTTCAGAATTCATAGGACTCTGTTGAACCTTAGGCTATGATACCAAGTTTGTAACACCCCGAGTCTGTACCCTTGATGCTACACGGTGGTCATACCTGAAGGACCATAAGCTAACCCATGACTGCTACCTACTATAATAACTAAATAGTAATACTACAAATATGTGGAAATTAGGAAAAAAACATGCCATAAGGTTCAATACTATATTAAAACTAAATAAAGTATAGCAATACCAAAACTGAAACATCTATCTAAAAAATACTCTAGTCTGAAAAGCCTCTACTGTCTGAAATATGGAGTTGATGGGACAAGTCTCCAACAAACTATGAACTACTGAAATAAGTTGAACTACTAAAATAATTATCATGTGCTCAAACTAAGAGGACTCACCACTAACTCTGTCAGCTAAATATCTAAACTGCTAAGTATGATCAGGAGCCACGCGTTTGAACCAATGATATAAAACATCATAGTGCAAAAAAAAAGGCATGGGTCAGTACTTTGAATGTATTGGTATGCAAAGTGAGGCAGGCTAAAATGCATAGGTTCATATGCATAAACAATACTGAATGAATGATGTGAGCATAACTGAATGAGAGTACATACATGAATATGTAAACTGTAACTGAGATCGTGATAATACTGGATTACCGAATCTGAATATGTATTAACTGATATCTGAGCCTAATGATACTGAATGATTGATAACTGAGTGACTGTATTTGATAGTCTTGATTTTGTGGAGCTATACTAAGATCTATTCTTAACTGAGTTACTGTATCTGACACTCTTGATTTTTTGTAGAACCGAATTCCAAACTCAATCATCCTATTAGGAAAAATACTAGAAAGGTTATCAGGGAATACCTTAGGAAATTCATTCTCCACCAAGACAGAGTTCAAAGAAAGACCATCTAAGTTAGAATCTTTAACTCAGACTAAACGCCAGAGACATTCTTCAGAGATTGCTCTCTAAGTTTTAAGATAAGATATGAACTTCCCTTTAGGATCTAGGGAACCATCCTCCCACTAACTAACCAGTTCATTATGTAATTTAAAGATGACCTTATGGGTATGACAATCTAGGGAAGCATAGCATGATTGCAACGAATCCACTCCAAATATGGCATCAAAATCTACTCTATCCAATTCAAATTGATCCACCAAAGTGTCTTTGATACCAGTAGATACCACTCACTATATATATACTCTTCTAGAAATCATAGAGTCACCTACATGGTAGAAATAGAAAAAGGCTTCAAAACATACTCAAGACCAAACCAAAATGCACAACCATAAATGGGGTCATATAAGAGATAGTTGACCCTGGATTAAGTAAATATTATGCATCACGGTAAAAGAGTTTTAGACTACAATTCATAATATCAGGTGATGCCTCAGACTTCTATTAGATATTGAGAGCATATAGAATATTTTGACAAGTATCAAAACTAGATGGTGCACCCTTTGGTGCCATAGCTAAAGAAGAGTCAACTAGGACCTCGTTTACCCCAGAGGCAGCATTACCAAAAGGATAGTTTCTAAGCATGGCCCTAGCTTACCATAGTTGAAATACTTGTCTTTCCCCTCATCATAGAAACCTCAATGAAATCTATCACAAAACCTACAGAGAGGTTATAATGGAGCTGACTAGGCCCCTCTAGCCTGAGATTAGGCACACTTTGCCCTAAAGTTATTGCTACCATAAATATGACTGTCACCTAATGGCTTTAGGTAGGGAGAACTAGCCACCGAGTAGGACTTAAAATTTCCCAACTTCAACTTAGGCCTCTTAACACCATCCTTACAACTCTATTTTTGGCCACCACCCTATTCAGAGAACAAAAATTTCTTGCCCTGCCTTTCTTCTATCCCAGCCTGCTTCTTCTTCTCTTCCTCCACCTTTTGCATGTACATAATCAACCTAGAGATATGCATTTCCTTGATCAATAAGGTAGCCTTATTTTATAATATTATGTCTCAGGACAATCTGGAAGCAAAATTTCTCATCCTTATGATGGTAGTTTTGATATGTTTAAGGGCAAGTTGACTTTTGCTCCAGTTTTAATCCCGCCTAAGGGTTCTGATGGGTTTATAGAATATTATGATGTATCCCGTGTAGGATTGGGTTTCATCTTGATACAACATGGTAAGGTTAAGGTTTATGCTTTCTGCTAGCTTAAGGTTCATGATAAAAACCATCCAACTCATGACTTGGAGTTAGCAGTTGTGGTTTCTTCTTTGAAGATTTGGTGCCATTATTTTTTTAGGCGCATGTGGATATCTATTTAGATCATAGGAGCTTGTAGTATGTTTTAAATTATAAGGAGTTAAATCTCAGGCAAAGGTGGAAGATCGAGTTACTTGAGGATTATGATATGAGTTTGCACTACTATCCATTTAAGGCTAATGTTATTGTTGATGCTCTTAGTATGTTGTATATGAGGAGATTATCTCCCATGGATGATGAGAATAAAATATTGGTTAAAGATATTCATTTGTTAACTAACTAAGGAGTTCATCTTTTAGACATAGTGAATGGATGAGTATTTGTTTAAGAGGTAGTAAAATCATTGGTTGGTGCTGAGGTGAATAAGATACAACCCTTGGATACCGTAATTATGGAGTTTAAGGATGGTGTGGGTTAGAAAAAGTGTATGGCATTTATGATTGGGAGAGATAGCATTTTAAGGCATTGAGGCAAATTATGTGTTCCTAATATTGATAGGATACAAGAAAGGATTTTGACTAAGTCTCATGAATCAAGTTAGATAGTTCACCTGAGTTTGATTAAGATATACCATAACTTGAAGGAGATCTACTAGTGGAGCAATATAAATATAGATTTAGCAAATTTTGTAGCTAAATGTATGGTCTGTCAGTAAGTTAAGGTAGAGAAATTGAAGCCTAGTGGAAAGTCTCAAGAGATAGTTTCCTCTATTAAAGTAGGAGATAACTAACATAGATTTCATTATAGGTCATTAACAGTCTCACAAATGATATGACTCGATTTGTTATGGATAGGCGTTACAAAGTCTTCTCACTTCTTGCATATGAGAACTGACTACTCTAAAGAGGATTATGCAAGATAGTTTATTCAAGAGATGGTCAAGTTGCATAGAGCACCTGTGTCCATCCTGTCAGATCATGGTACATAATTTTCTTCTCACTTTTGTCTTTTATTTTAAAAAGGTATGGGTACTAAGGTGAACCTAAGCACCACTCTCCGTCCTTAGATAAATGGATAAGCAAAATAGACTATTCAAACTTTAGAGGATAAGCTAAGGGCCATTGTGATTGATTTTAAAGGTATTTGGGTTGATCATTTTCCTGCCATTTAGTTTGCATACAATAATTGTTATGATTCAAGTATTTAGATTGTACTTTTTGAGGCTCTGGTAGGAGGTGTAAGTTTCCCATTTGGTGGTTTGAGGTTGGTGAGACTAGATCATTTAGTTCTAATTTGGATCATCATGCCATGGAGAAGGTAAAGGTTATTAGAGAAACTCTTAAGTCTTCTCAGTGTTGCCAAAAGCATTTTACGGATGTGTGGTGAAGGGATTTGAAGTTTGAAGTAAGTGACTGGGTGTTCTTAAAAATTTCTCTTATGAAAAGAATAACGAGGATTGGGAAAAAGTGAAAGCTTAGCCCCCATTATGTTGGTCCATACTAGATTTTGAGAAGAGTTATGAGTGTTAATTATGAATTTGGATTTGCTTGAGAGCTTTGGCTCTATTCACTCTATTTTCCATTTGTTGTAATTAAAAAAGTCTGTGGGTGATCCTTCTTTGATTGTTCCAGTGGATAATGTTGGTATTTTGGATTCCTTGTCTTATGAGTAAGTCCCATTGATGATATTGGTTGATAAGTTCGTAGATTGAGGACTAATGATATAGCTTCAATATAAGTGTTATGGATAAACCAAAAGGTAGAAAAAGCTACACGATAAGTTGATGAAGACATTAACTCCAAATACCCATTTTTGTGATTTGGGTTGGATGAAAATGTTTAATGAATGAGTTTCTTTCATCCTTATCGCTTTTTGAATTTATTCTTATTTTTTGGTTACATTTTATTTGTTACCGTGCTAAGGGTACCCCTATCTTCACATTTAGGAATAAATGATCCTAAAGGGAGCTAACGTAATACCCTATGTTTTGGACTATCAAATTTTTGAAGTATTTACAATACTTTCATTTCCACGACTCGAGTAATGTGTCGTCAACAGTTATCACGAGTCATAGGACGGGACCCGTTGTCTTAACATTGATGATTCCTAAAGATTCTACTTTGATCACGACTCTTTATCACCAGTCGTTATGTCAGCTCACGACTCGTGGTAACTGACTCATGAACATAATAGTGAAGGGCCAGGATTTGGACCCTTAGATGATGAGTCTAGGTGACGACTCATAGTTTGACCTATTAAGTCGTTACCTAATCCATGACGACCGAGCCCAATTTTCCTATATGATTTCATTAAGGGGTTTTTGGCCTTTTCCTGCATATAAACTATTCGCCATGACTTAAAAAAATCCCATTTGCCCCTTTAAATATCAATTATCAAATCTAAACCTCACTTTACTTTAGTCAAACTCCCAAAGAAAGAGGAAACTAGGGTTTATAAGGGGTTATATATCCAATCTTCTAAATAAAAATTTCTTCTAAATTCTTATGTGTTTCAGGGATGTCACTCATCCCTAATATGATTTTTTAAAAATTCATATGTTTAGTCATTGTTCATGTGAATTAAATTTTTGGTTTGAAATATCGATTGAGGGCTTTTGGTTGTTTGCCAATTGAATTATATTCCCATGCTTTGAATGTATCCTTCAAATTTGATATATCATTTTGTGGATGGAATGGGTGAACTTTTATGGTAATTTGGAATAGGGAACATGGGTTTCCTAATTTTTTTGATTTTTGGCTTAATAATGGTAATAACCTCAACCCACTTTCATGAGATTTTGTTCTAAATGTGGAATTCATATGGTTTAACTTACATTTAGAACTATGTATTACATAAATGTGTAATGGATATAAATGTATTGAAAGGGTGGCCACAATTTTAGATTTTAAAAAAAGAATTTTGGGAGTCAAATTGGTTAATTATATAGGAATAGTGTAATTGGATTAACTTACGAGCATAAATGCTATGACAATACCAAGTTGTAAATGACATAATAAATGACTCCTTGGTTAACAATTCGGATTATTTACAAATTTTTTAATTTGGGCTTAAAGATGGTTATTTAGCTTGTCATGAAGGTGGAGGTCCTGCAGAGGACCACTATTGGAGACCACATTTTCCATCATGAGGGTCTTTATGATAGTGTGCATAGTTTACACATTATATATTTTTGGGATTGTTGGATCCTTGGTGCCTCTTGACTTCCTACGAATTTCCTTAATTGGTGCGCAACATTTACTAAGTCCTTTTAGCAAAGGGAGATAAACAAAAATACCCCATGGGTGTCCTTAGGATGGATAGAGACACATAATCTAGGTTAATGATTTTAAACTCTCATGTTCATGGCTCTTTTTCCCTATCCCAGCATCCTATATATGTATATACAAATTTGTGCACGAGGTTTTATTAGTTTTGGACATGAAATTTTTGTATCAGTTTCACTAATTTCAATACCAGTGTTTATCCATTGATCGTCCCTAGATGCTGTATCATTTTATGATTAAGTTACCAAGGTTCTTTTGTTACTCCTGCATAGTGTCAGGTGGTGTGGATATCGGTTGAAATATTATGTAGTTGTGAGCTTTCATCATTCAAAGATCTTTTCCATTTCATTAGGTTTCTTTTCATATTTTTGAGATTGTTAGTTTTCATATGTCATGGTTGGGGACATACCCCGACCTAATTTGGTATATTTCTTTTAGAGGATTTTATGGGCAAGTGTTGGTTAGATGGTTGTTTTGATTCATAGACTGACCATGATTTATCTACATTATTTTCTTTAGTATGTTCTGGATGTTAGGTGAAAGAGGTAGTGTTCAGCTCATGATAGGCTTATGATACCCGTCAATACTAGGCCTTGGTTTGGGTTGTGATAAGATTGGTATCGGAGCATGGTTTAGGGTCTTTGGGTGTCCACAAAGCTATGTCGGGTATAGTTCCTTAGTATCAGAGCTTAGTTAAGACTATAGAGTCTAGTCTGATGAAGAATCTCTAACCGTTGGCTTACTCACATTTTAAATCATGCCACTTCAAAGATCTGATATAAATAGAAAATCTGTTGGAAACTCTGTTCCTCCTAACAAAAATATTAGAAGTGCTCACCCAATTTATAGAGTGCAGACTCGGTCTAGGGTCCCTGCTTCTGATTGTTCTACCTCACATGGATTTCTATCAGTCCCTACTAGTCCTTCTCGAGCTCCCAAGGATAATGATACTCATGCCTTGACACCTCACAGAGAAATCTTCTATATGGAATTCTATCAATCTATTTACTTTCTTACTTAATTGATGGCATCTCAGTCTCTACAGTCAAATCATGTTAGTTCTATTTCTCCTTCGTCTGAGTTCACTCAGGTTGGCCATTTCATGAGGTTGAATCCCCCAACCTTTATCGGTTCTAGGGTTGAGGATGATCTTCAAGGTTTTGTAGATGAGATGGAGAATATTTTTATAGTGATTTGTGCTACTAGTTTGGAGGTTGTAGAGTTTGTTTTATATTAATTGAAAGACGTAACTTAGTAGTGGTATTAGGAGTGAAGACTTCAAAAAGGTTTTGATGATGAGTCAACAGTGTGGGATAAGTTTTCAGATGCCTTCTTTTATTATTTTCCTCAAGATCTAAGGGAACTAAGAAACCTGAAGCAAGGTACGATGAGTGTGAAAGAGTATGCATTGAAATTCCAGCAGTTGTTTCATAATGCCCTAGAGTTGGTCCCTACTATGAGATCCATGATGAGGAAGTTTGCTTCTGGTTTATCCCATGACTTGGTATTAGAGTGTAAGTCTGAAATGTTGAACAATGATATGGACATCTCTAGACTTGTGGTTTATATGTTGCAGGTAGATAATAAAAAGAAAAGGTAAATAAAGATAAAAAAGAGGAAGAAGAAGAAATTTAGGTATTCAGACCAGGGTGCAAATAATCAGAATAGTGGGAAAGATAGTAAGCAGTGGACCAAGAAGAAGACTTAGAGAAATTCTAGTTTATATTCGTCGGCAAGAGCTCCTTATCCTAAGTCATCTAGTGATCATCATTTTCAGATTAAGTAGTAGTCCTAAGTCACAGAGTTCCCAGTATCAGTCTAATAGAGCTATGTCAACCCTACCTTATCCTCATTATGGATTTTGTGGACCGCTTCATCATGGTTATAGTAATGAGGAAAGGAACTTGTCCTTCAACTTTAGTCAGCCCGGACATATACATAGGAACTGTCCTGCAACTAAAATTTTCATCGGAGACAATAAAGTCTCGGTTGCAACTTTTTTGGCTCCTACACCGAAGGGAGACACCTCTGTATCGACACTAGACAAAATTGTATCTATTCATTTGCTACTTGTTAGGAGTTTCAGTCATCTCATGATATTATTCGTAGTATGTTACATTTCTTTCCTGTAATGTTTACTATTTGCTTGATCTAATTTCTACCATATCATAAGTAACCCCTAATGTTTTTGCATTTTAGTTTTGGTCATGAATATATTGCCGACCCCTTCACTATTTCTACTCCGGTGGTGATGATAGGCGTATTTACACGCCTAAAGTGCTATAATTTACCCATATTTTAGCTAGGTTTTGAGGACAAAATATATAACTCATGCACTTTTAGTCCTTTTTCCTGTAAGCGAGCTAACAAACATGATTAGCAAGTTTTCAGGTATAAATGATGAAGATTTCAGCATTTTATGGATAACTTGACACCAAAGGAAGCTTCACGAAAGGAGGAAAGAAAAGCTTGGACGCCTAAGGACTAAAAGTGACGCATGGAAAACCTGTCCCGGGCAAAAACAGCATTTCTCAAGACTTTAGGGATCAGCAGTAACCTATTTTAGGATAATGATGAAGTAATTTGTTAGGATTAGGATAAGTACGCAATAGCCTAGTAGGAATAGGATATGGGTATTATAAATACCCTATTTTTCTGCAGCTTTTTAAGAATCAACTCATTCATAATACACATTCGAATTCTCATTCATCTTTATACTTCTTCCATCAATTACTTTCAAAACAATTCTCTTCATCTATTCGACTTTTAATTTTCACGACAAGAGAAACACTACCTTGAAAGGAAATCATGCCACAAGCCCTACCAACATATACTTCACATGAGATCTTTATATTGGTATGGTGATAATGACTATTGTGATTTCCATTGCACTCATGAGTAGCTAAACTTCTCTGTTGGGGTTATGGAAGCCTTATGAGATACTATCTATTGTTATGAGTTTGTGAATTCTTGACACGTATGCTGCTTATATCATTATTCTCTTCATCTTAATTTAAATTCTTGTGGTTGCAAACATCTAGAATACGTCAGTATAGCAGTAACTTGTTCGAAAGAAAAGTTATATGTCTGGAAAAGAGATAATGTCAAGGTAATAGGGCACCAACCCCTGTTAAAAAGTTAGTGCCGTAACTGGATTAACCTCTTGGAGAATTTGTACCATTATATATGCTTTAAGCTCGAAAGAGTTAAAGTGAAATAATCCTTGATGGTCGAAAGACGCCTGGATTTACCATAGAATACAATTCTCTATAAGCACATGCATGTCTGAACTCCGCATAACTCATAGTCAATAGATACGTACAACTCAAAAGGTGGACATAACCCCAGCTCTCAATTCTCATTGATCAAAACCAACCAAACAATCCGTTTTACTCTTCTACTTTCTGTTCTTACGTTATTATTTTGTTACTCACGCTACAATCCCCCCTTTTTACGAAACTTTCACCAAAAGTCTAATAATCTTTGCTTACTTAGTGACCAAGTATTCTCTGTGGGATTCGACACCCAACCCAGTTGGGTTCTATATTTGACAACGACCGCTTACACTCTTACGAGAGCTGTAGTTTGAGCGTTATCAAAAATTTGCGCCGTTGTCGGGGAATACGGTTGTCTACTAAGTTTGTGATAATTACTATACCCTTTGGTCAAAGATTCTCGTACTTTACTTTTAGTTGTTGTTTTTGTTTTCTGCAGGATTTGTTCAGTGCATGCCCAATACTCGAAGTTCTAGTCAACCATTATTACCTTTCAATCCTGAACCACATCGTATAGGCAGAATGGAGGCTCAACAGGAAATTGAAAGAAGGGCTGCTCAACAGGAACAGGTAGACTAGCTGCTCTGGCCGCCGCTCAAGTGCATCAACAGAATATTGATAATCCTGAGCGAGCAACAAATCCTGACGATGAGGATCTAGGTGATTACGAGTTACTAAACCCTAGGCGTGATGCTGAGATGGAGACACCAGCCAACAGAAGAGATCGTCAAGCTAGGTTCAGGACTGAACGCCGAGCCATACCATTCGATGATGATGATGATGATCTTGATGGAGCTGGTGCCACAAGAGCCATTATTCCTCTACCATTGGCACCCGTAGCCAAGTTCAACATGACGAGCACCACGATTTAGTTATTGCAACTCAAGGGATTATTCGGTGGACTAGCAGGCGATGATCCGAATATGCATCTCATCAACTTTATGTCTACATGCAAGTCATTCGACAATCCTAGCGTTGGACAGAATGCAATTCGGTTGCGCTTATTTCCATTGTCTTTATCTGGGGAGGCAACTCTATGGTTGAACGGGCTGACTCCTGATTCTATCACTAATTGGAGGCAATTGAAAGACGCTTTCCTAGAAAGATTCTTTCTGCCATCCAAGAGAGCACAATTGAGAGATGAAATCAGCAATTTTCGATAGCTTCCAACTGAAGCCCTCCACGAAACATGGGAGAGATTCAAGAAGAAGCTTATGAGGTGCCCAAACCATCACATGACCAATGTTCACTTGATGGAGATACTATATAGATCCTTGAATTCAGTAACTAAACCTGTGGTAGATAATGCGGCTGGAGGATCATTTATGGACCTCACCTTTGTTCAGGCAAGTGATATGCTAGACCGGATGATGAAGCAAAGTAGGGCATGGCATACCAGAGATTCTGAGGTAGCAAGCCCCACTTTTTCCATAGGCATGACTGCAGAACAAAGGAGAAGAGAAGAAGAACGTGATCAAGATTTGGCGCACATGAAAACACAAGTGGATCTTCTTACAAAGCATCTACTATCAGGGAATACCAAAAAAGTCAAAGCAGGTGCGTCAAAAGGAAGAGAGGAATTCGATTCTGAGGAAGAAGCCAACTACGTGAACAATCAGGGGGGTTTCCGAGGCAATGCCCAAGGAAACCAAGGTCGGAACTATTATGATAATTATGGAAACAAGGATCGGGATTAAGGTAGTTGGAAGAACAGAACTGACAGGAGTGGCGTGTATATTCCTCCTGGATGACGAGAGGCCACTGCATCTGGTTCGGGAAATATGTCAATGGAAGATATGATGGCTAAGCTATTGAAAGGAGTGGAAGCAACCAGCACGGGAGTAACTGAGGTATTAAATGACTTGGCCTCAATGAAACATTTGGTTGACTTACATTCCACTTCAATAAGATAGCTGGAACAACAATTGAGCCAAATTTCAGCCACATTAAATCAAAGAAAAGCTGGCACCCTACCGAGCGACACAGTGCAAAACCCAAGAAACGATGGAACATGCATGGCTGTTACTACCAGAAGTGGTAAGGTGCTAGAAAATTCATCCCAAAGTAAGCAAGTGGCCGAAGATATCGTAGGTAATACAGAAGAATATGACGCCGTCGAAACTGATGAAGACGTTCATGACATCATTCCTCGATGTCCACAGACTGAAAAGATCTCCGAACCTAAGCATGATGAAAAGAAAGTCGTGGAGAAAACAATTCCCCTTCCACTACCTCCTTTTCCGCAAAGATTAAAGAAGAGAGCTGATGATACCAAGTTCAATAAATATATGTCAATGTTAAAATAGCTAACCATTAATGTTTCCTTGGTTGAGGCACTAGAACAAATGCCAGGCTACGCAAAATTTATGAAGGATCTTTTAACAAAGAAGCGAGCAGCTAGTGGTGAGTTGACAGATGCTATTCATCATTGTAGTGCAATTGCTACCAGATCACTAGTTCAGAAGAAGGCAGACCCAGGAGCCTTCACTATTCTTTGCACTGTCGGATCTTTGAATTTTGCCAAGGCATTATTCAATTTAGGAGCCAGCATCAACTTGATGCCATTATCCATTTACAAAAAGTTGGGGTTGGGTGATCCTACTCCAACCAATATGAGGCTTGTGATGGCTGATAGGTCGGTAAAATGACCTGTTGGTATTTTATGTGATGTATTGGTGAAGGTTTCTTCATTCATCTTTCCAGCGGACTTCGTTATTTTGGATTGTGAGGTAGACTCTAAAATTCCGATAATCTTGGGGCGCCCTTTCCTTGCAACAGGAAGTGTGCTTATTGATTTAAGAACTAATGAGCTTCTATTCCGGATGAATGACGAAGTAGTCCTCTTTGATGTATTTAAATCAATGAAGCAACCCAAAGATCTGAACGTGTTCTCGGTAGCTGATGTTTATATTGATGATGAGAAAGAATTACCTGTAGAGGAGAAGCTTGTTGATGACCCATTGACGGTTGTGCTTATGAATGTTGAGCATAAGGATGCTGAAAAATATGAAGAAACTATTTGTTCTCTAACAGGATTAGGGTCATATCCTCATGCTCACAAGAAGCTAGACCTTGATCTCAAAATCCGACCTACACCACCAGCTAAACCATCTATTGAGGAGCCACCCACGTTAGAATTGAAGGAGCTGCCTAGTCATCTAAAGTATGCATTCTTGGGAAGCGGTAACAAACTTCCGGTTATTGTGGAGACAGATTTGGGTGAGCAGCAAGTTGCAGCTCTCATCATGGTTCTACGAAAGTACATGAGAGCCATCGGTTGGACCATCGCTGATATCATTGGTATTCCGCCTGGGATTTGTACACACAAGATTCAGCTTAAAGAAAATTTCATACCCACTATTGAGCATCAAAGGCGTCTAAATCCACCTATGCAAGAGGTGGTGAAGAAAGAAAGTATTAAATGGTTAGATGCAGGGGTTGTGTATCCAATCTCCGACAGTAAATGGGTAAGCCCGGTACAATGTGTACCAAAGAAAGGTGGCATGGCGGTAGTTGCAAATGAAAAAAATTAGTTAATTCCACTCAGACCTGTCACAGGGTGGAGAGTATGCATGGACTACCGTAAGCTGAATTCGTGGACCCTTAAAGATCACTTTCCAATGGCCTTTATTGACCAAATGCTTGATCGATTAGCAGGGAAAGGATGGTTTTGTTTCTTAGACGGTTATTCCGGCTATAATCAGATATGTACCGCCCCCAAAGATCAAGAGAAGACAATGTTTACATGCCCTTATGGTACGTTTACCTTCAAACGTATGCTATTTGGGCTATGTAACACACCCACCACTTTTCAGCGTTGTATGATGTCCATTTTTTCTGATATGGTGGAAGACACGCTAGAGGTATTCATGGATGATTTTTCAGTTGTGGGTGAGTCGTTTGAATCGTGCTTGACAAATCTAAGTATGGCGTTGCATAGATATGTTAAATTCAACCTAGTGCTGAATTGGGAGAAGTGACACTTTATGGTGAAAAAAGGTATTGTTCTTGGGCATAAAATCTCCAAAAGAGGAATTAAGGTGGATCGAGCTAAAATCGAAGTTATCGAGAAACTACCACCCCCAATTTCGGTCAAAGGAGTTCGTAGTTTCCTTGGTCATGCAGGTTTCTACCGAAGATTTATCAAAGACTTCTCCAAAATTGCTAGTCCATTATGCAAACTTTTGGAAAAAGATGCAAAGTTTGACTTCAATGAAGATTGTGTGAAGGCATTTGAATGCCTCAAAGAGAAGATAATTGAAGCTCCTATCATGGTATCACCAGATTGGTCTTTACCGTTTGAAGTCATGTGTGATGCTAGCGGGGTAGCTTTGGGTGCTGTACTTGGCCATAGAAGAGAAAAGTTATTCCATCCAATCTGCTATGCTAGTAAGGTCTTGAACGAAGCCCAGAAAAACTATACTGTCACAGAACAAGAGCTTCTAGCAGTTGTGTATGCCTTCGAAAAGTTCCATGCTTATTTGTTGGGAACCAAAGTGATAGTTCATACAGACCATGCAGCCCTTAGATATCTGATGACAAATAAAGATGCAAAACCAAGGCTAATTCGATGGGTATTGTTGCTGCAAGAATTTGATTTCGAGGTAAAAGATAGAAGAGGTTGCGAAAAATAAGTGGCTGATCATCTATCTAGACTCGAGAATGAGCATATAGCACAGCAAGATCTTGAGATTGACGATACCTTCCTTGATGAAGAGATTTTAGCCACACTGACGGAGGAGTTACCATGGTATGCAGATTTTGCAAACTTTTTGGTAAGTAATGTGATGCCTACGAATCTATCATTTCATCAAAAGAGGAAGTTCATGGATGACGTGAGACACTACTTCTGGGATGATCCATATTTGTTTAGACGATGCGCGGATGGTGTTATCAGGCAATGCATATCCCATGTTGAGGTGCCGAATATATTGGAAGCATGTCACACTTCCCAAGTTGGGGGACATCACGCAGGTAATCGGACAACAAGAAAGGTATTGCAAAGTGGCTATTATTGGCCTTCGATATTTAAAGATGCCTATGACTTTCTGAGAAGATGCGACCAATGTCAGAGACAAGGTACGATTTTGAAACACCATGAGATGCCCATGTCGAAAATCCTTGAAGTAGAGCTCTTTGATGTATGGGGTATCAATTTTATGGGTCCATTTGTGAATTCGTTTGGAATGAAATATATCCTAGTTGCTGTAGATTATGTTTCAAAATGGGTCGAAGCAGTAGCATTGGCTGATAATGAAGGAAAACCTATTATTGTATTCTTGAAGAAAAACATCTTCTCTCGTTTTGGGGTACCACGCACTATCATAAGCGATGAAGGATCTCACTTTTGCAACAAACTGTTCAAATCCGTGTTGGCAAAATATGGTGTCAAGCAACATAAGGTAGCCACGCCTTATCACCCACAAACTAGTGGACAGGTCGAGGTTTCCAATCGAGAGATCAAGCAAATCCTTGCTAAGACTGTAAATGCTAATAGGAAAGATTGGTCTCGGAAGCTGGACGATGCACTATGAGCTTATAGGACTGCATTTAAAATGCCAATTGGCATATCCCCGTACCAACTAGTTTATGGGAAAGCTTGTCATTTACCCATTGAGCTTGAGCACAAAGCATTGTGGGCGTTGAAGCAACTGAATTTGAATTGGGATGATGCTATGAACTTGAGGGTGGAACATCTGAATGAGATGGATGAATTCCGTCTACATGCATATGAAAGATCAGACCTCTACAAATAGCGGACGAAAAAGTATCATGATCAGCAGATTGTTCAACGAAACTTTCAAAAGGGTGATATGGTACTTCTTTTCAATTCCAGACTAAAGCTATTCCCAGGTAAGTTAAGGTCCAAATGGTCTGGTCCGTAAAAGATTAGCCAAGTCTACTCGTTTGGAGTAGTTGAGCTAGAAGACAATAATGGTGTTGTCTTTAAGGTGAATGGCCAACGAGTAAAACCATATATCGTCCCCCTTGACTCGATGAACTATATGGCCACCATCTATCTCTACGAAGTCTAAGTACTCGAGGTAACTATGTCGTGCCGCGACAATAAATCAAGCGCTAGATGGGAGGCAACCCATCGTGATTTTTTCGTTTCCTTTGTATTTGTTTTTACTAAATAAAAATCCAAAAAGAAGAGTCGAGCCATGAACTAAACTAAGGCGCTTGATGGGAGGCAACCCATCATTCTAATCGTTTTTGCCGTTTTTGAGTGAATGCAGGTGCAAGAGGTGTAAAGGAGGAGATTGGTTTTAAATTTTGATTTGGAAGTATTACATGATGAAGGTGGTAAGTTAGGAATGAAGAAGCAAAAGGCTATGGGTGAGGCATTGCTTATGAAAATATAGGCAAAGAACAAGGCAAGGCCTATGTAAATCTAGGCCACGAACAAGGCAAGGCCTATGCTATAGCCTAAGCTCTCGGATTCTAGAGTGCCATAGCATAGGCGCCGCCTATGCTCAACAATGCCATAGTATAGGCGCCGCCTATGCAAAATCCTTTTGTCTCTAAATCTCATATGCCATGGCATAGGCGCCACCTATGCCTAACAATGCCATAGCATAGGTGCCGCCTATGCTCAACAATGCTTTGCAAAAGGCACCGCCTATTCCAAGCATAGGCAAGGCATTAGGCGCCGCCTATGGTCACTTTTGGTCTCCAAATCCGATTCCAAATGGGTCAAAACCCGACCCAAGATTGTCATATAAAGAGAACCTTAGTCTTAAATCAAAAACACATTGCAATTCACCCTAAAGCGCCGCCTACCTCTCCAAATTCTCTCAACAATTTTCCTTTTGCTCTTTTATTTGGCAAGAACATCTTCCAAGGCCATCAACCAAGTAAGTACTTCTTTGTTCTTCTTTTATGTTCCATAAGTACTACACTACTACGTCTATAATGAATTGTTTAATCTTGAAGTAGTATTGATGATTTGAATATGGTTGATTTGTTGTGGTGAAACTAAGTGAGTGAAAGAATACGTAAGGATGCTCTTGACTTGTTCCCAACTTGTATTTGATTTTGATACACTGTCATACTTTTGCGGAATTGACATAGTCTAGAACATTGCATAACCTTGTAACTTGAAAGCTTGCTTGAATGACTTGTTTATTGCGATGAAAATCATGGTTAACTACAAACATAAGATGTTGTGATTATTCCAAGCCATAAATTGATACAATATCTATGTAGTAGTTTTATTCAAAGTGATGCATTAGTCCAAAACATGAAAGCATTACCAAGATTACATGATCTAGAATTGAGAAAGGATAGTTAAGATGATATGAAAAGTATGACTGCACTGATTATATTGTTGGAACATAACACCTAAACGTATATCGATGAAATCTGAGTAATCGACATCGTTCACTTCACTAGTTCGTACAGCAAACTAAGTGTGGGGTGGTGCCACTACTACTTGTTTATTGATTGTATCCACCGAGAGGAATCTAACAAGACTATTATTTTAATCTTAGGTACAATGGCACCAAAAGCAAGACAAGGGAAAGAAAAAGCAACCACTTCACAAAAAGGTCAAAAAAGGGGACGAAAAGAGCAAGAAGAATCCTCCTCGCTGCAAATACCTCACCGCATGTTTGTAATTAAATGGGTCCTAGAGGAGGAAGGAAAGGAGTGGTATAGGAACAATAAAGAGAAAAAATATGTTCATGTAGAGTTGATACACAAGGAAAGCCTTGCAAAAAAGAACCTCGCATGTTGGCCAAGATCATGGCGTTACATCTTGATTTCATCTTCCGAGATATGGGAGAATGCAATCTCGATCTAACACGTGAATTCTATGCCAACTGGTCACCGAAAACTACAGGGAGTGAAGTAAAGATTCGGGGCCAAGTTCTGCAACTAAATGCGGAGTTCTTCAACTCTTTTTTAGGCTTGCCATCTGTTGATCGATCACCATTCAAGGAGCTATATAACAGACCGCCGTACAGGTCCATTAGACACACATTGTGCGCAACAAGATCTATGGCACGGTGGAGCAGACACAAGGACACCGGTCGGCACAACACCTTCCCATATGCTTCCTTAAATAGGGAAGCTAGGATATGGATGCGAATAGTCAACTCTTGCCTGATTCCAGGGACACAGTACACTAAGATAACACGAGATAGAGTATGCTTGGTGTACGTGTTGATGACGAATGTTCCTATCAACATTGGGGAAATTATTCGATCTACAATGCGTAAGGCTAGGCTGCACAAGAGGTCCCACTTCAGCTTTGGCAATCTGTTGACTGTAATATTAAGGAAGGAGGACATCGAAGAGGAACCGGCCGATCATAAGCTTCCGCATAACCCGAAGAAGGTTGACCTCACAAAGGTTAAAGATGCTGAAACCACACATGGTGTCAACCTTACCACTGCAGAAAGGCATGCTCGGGATAAGAGTTTCTTTCGCCATATTTATGGCAGGACTCGGTTTACTCTGATGAGCGGAGGTCCTGTTCCAACTGCTGCAGAGCTCCAACAGTTGGATTATGACTACCCAATGAACGAGCATGCAAGGGCAATGTGTGGAGTAGGTGTACACTTCGAGGAACCTCTTGATGATGATGTGTCAACCGATGATGATCGCCGAATGCCAGACTCCGACGTGGAGAAGAACTCTGATGACGACGACTCTAATGACGATTCCGACGAAGGGGTATGACCCCAGACATAGAGGAGGAGTCCGACTAACCAGGTTCTTCTTATTTATTTTCCACTGAGGACAGTGTAACCTGTCTAAGTGTGGGGTGCTGGTATTTGCATGCTATACTTCTTTATCTACATTTGCATTCATTTATGTTTATTTGTTTTATTTTTTTAGTAGTTAAATTTTTCTTTTTAAATTTTTAACTTTGCATGAAATTGTTCTGATAGGAAGCATGGTATTACGACAAGAGTCTGTGATAAAATCATTACTATTGAGACGTTTAAGCTCTAAAAGTGACTCATTATGTGATAATTGTGTGGTTCAATTCCTTCATCTGTTGGGTCAAGAGTCTATACTGCTTCCAATAAAGTCGACCATGTGCCTTGTGTGTGTGAGATGATAGTATATTCTATGTTTGTGGCTGATGCTAGAACTTGCCTGGTATGTATGTAAAGCGAAATAAAGAGTGTGAGTTTAGGAGATGATTTAGGCATTTCTTTGGCAACCTATGATTGTTTACCTTCATTTTATCTACCCATGGACATCATCCTAGATAACCCCCTTTGAGCTGTTAGCCTATTTTTCTTTGACAAACTCATATGTAAGCCTAATCCATTTTTCTCAAGACCATAATTTGATCCAAATTCCTAAGTGCTTTAAATTGTAAAGTAATGTGACAAAATAAGAGGAAATTAGGTGAGAATAGTGCCTTAGAATGTATTGGTGCTTGAATTTGTTATGAAAAATAATTGCTATCATAAGAGGTGTGTTATGAAAAGAAAAAGGAAAAGAAAAATAAAAAGTTAATTCTGTTCAAAATTAAAAAACAAAAGAGGTGAGAAAGGGTGGTAGATTAAAAGAAAGTAGAAAGGTTGTTTGAAAGAAAGCATAAATGGCATAATGTGATGTATTAAAGCGCTTAGGAACATAGTCACTATTTCTGGCCAAAATAGTCCTACCCGTCCCTTAGCCAACATTATAACCTCTAAAAGACCTATTTGATCCTAAGCTTAGCATTCTGATATTTAGTGGAGCATTACACTAAGGGCAAGCCAATGGTCATCAGTTGCAACATATGAATTCTTTGTGAGAGTGAGAGCAAGGATAATCTTATACCCATGTTCGAGATATATACAATACTTGTGAGTGATTATGGGTGACATATTGTGAGACACACATGGTTGATGAGTTTTGGGTAGTCGTACATGAATCTTTGTGCCTTAACTTTTGAATACGAATTAACCATCATCACGAGTCTATATTAGAGGTTGAATTGTTTCTAGAAGTGATCAGAAAACTACTCTTTGTTAATAATTGTCGTGCCTGTCTTGATGAATATTTTGTGTTGTTACTGTGAAACCCTAAGTGGATGTTTAGAAGGACATGCTATTTTGTTCGAGGACAAACAAAGCTTTAAGTGTGGGGTGTTGATGATAGGCGTATTTACACGCCTAAAGTGCTATAATTTACCCATATTTTAGCTAGGTTTTGAGGACAAAATATATAACTCATGCACTTTTAGTCCTTTTTCCTGTAAGCGAGCTAACAAACATGATTAGCAAGTTTTCAGGTATAAATGATGAAGATTTCAGCATTTTATGGATAACTTGACGCCAAAGGAAGCTTCACGAAAGGAGGAAAGAAAAGCTTGGACGCCTAAGGACTAAAAGTGACGCATAGAAAACCTGTCCCAGGCAAAAACAACATTTCTCAAGACTTTGGGGATCAGCAGTAACCTATTTTAGGATAATGATGCAGTAATTTGTTAGGATTAGGATAAGTACGCAATAGCCCAGTAGGAATAGGATATGGGTATTATAAATACCATATTTTTCTGCAGCTTTTTAAGAATCAACTCATTCATAATACACATTCGAATTCTCATTCATCTTTATACTTCTTCCATCAATTACTTTCAAAACAATTCTCTTCATCTATTCGACTTTTAATTTTCACAACAAGAGAAACAGTACCTTGAAAGGAAATCATGCCACAAGCCCTACCAACATATACTTCACGTGAGATCTTTATATTGGTATGATGATAATGACTATTGTGATTTCCATTGCACTCATGAGTAGCTAAACTTCTCTGTTGGGGTTATGAAAGCCTTATGAGATACTATCTATTGCTATGAGTTTGTGAATTCTTGACACGTATGCTGCTTATATCATTATTCTCTTCATCTTAATTTAAATTCTTGTGGTTGCAAACATCTAGAATACACCAGTATAGCAGTAACTTGTTCGAAAGAAAAGTTATATGTCTGGAAAAGAGATAATGTCAAGGTAATAGGGCACCAACCCCTGTTAAAAAGTTAGTGCCGTAACTGGATTAACCTCTTGGAGAACTTGTACCGTTATATACGCTTTAAGCTTGAAAGAGTTAAAGTGAAATAATCCTTGATGGTCGAAAGACGCCTGGATTTACCATAGAATACAATTCTCTATAAGCACATGCATGTATGAACTCCGCATAACTCATAGTCAATAGATACGTACAACTCAGAAGGTGGACATAACCCCAACTCTCAATTCTCATTGATCAAAACCGACCAAACAATCCATTTTACTCTTCTATTTTCTGTTCGTACATTATTATTTTGTTACTCATGCTACAATCCCCCCTTTTTACGAAACTTTCACCAAAAGTCTAATAATCTTTGCTTACTTAGTGACCAAGTATTCTATGTGGGATTCGACACCCAACCCAGTTGGGTTCTATATTTGACAACGATCGCTTACACTCTTACGAGAGCTGTAGTTTGAGCGTTATCAGGTGGGTGCTTCTAGAGTTGGTAGAAATATTTATAGGGGTTGAGTGGTGTCAATTTTTCATAGGGAGAAATTTGGGGATCTGATAGAGCTTGATATGGTAAATATTGATGTAATTCTTGTTGCTTCATTTGTGCTATGCATCTCTGTGTTGTAGGCCCTAAAGGATCAGTTTCTACTTTCCTAATGAATAGTAATTAAATGGTAGGGAAATTCCTTAGTACCCAAAGGTTGGTTCTTAAAGATCGAAGGTTTATTTCCTAAGGGTCCCTGTATCATTTGGTTCGAGTTAAGGATTCTATTTTGATGGTCCCTCTTTGCAATCTGTCCCTGTGGTTAATGAGTTACCTAAAGCATTTCCCAATGATCTTCCTAGAATTCGTCCCAATAAAAAACTAATCTCTGGGATTGATCTTTTACTTGATACCGGTCCCATTTCTATTCCTCCTTATAGCATGGCTCTGGCAGAGTTAAAGGAGCTAACGGAGTAGTTAAAGGATCTTTTTAATAAGGGTTTCATCTGTCCTAGTATTTCTCTATGGCGTGCAGAGTGCTTTTCATACATAATAAAGGTGGGTCTTTTCGTATGTGTATAGAATTTCGGTAGTTGAATAAGGTGACAGTGATGAACAAATACCATCTACATAGTATTAATGATTTTTTTCGACTAGATTAAGGGTGCTAGGTGTTTCACTAAGATTGATCTGTGTTTGGGCTATCATCATCTAAAAATTAGGGAGGTGGATATTCCTAAGACTTTTGCTTACCCGGTATGACAATTATGAGTCTCTAGTTATGTCATTTGGGTTTACGAATGCTCTGGTTGCATTCATCGATCTTATGAACAGGGTTTTCAGGCAGTTTCTTAACTTAATTGTGATATTCTACATTGATGACATGTTGAGGTACTCTAATTGTTAGGAGGACCATGCCAATCACCTTTGAAAAGTGTTGTAGGCTCATAGGGATCAGAAGTGGTATGCAAAAAATTTTATTTATGATTTTTGGCTGAATGTTGTGACTTTTCTTGGGTATGTTGTTTCTAGTAAGTGGATCAAGGTGGATCCACAGAAGGGTGAAGCAGTTAAGGGATGGGCTATACCTATGACTCCAACAAAAATTAGGATATTCTTGGGATTGGCTGGGTATTATAGGAGGTTTGTGGAGGGTTTCTCTTTTATTACTACTCCGTTCACTAAGTTAACTTAGAAGAAGGTTAAATTTTTATGGTCCTATGCTTGTAAGGGTATTTTTGATAAGTTGAAGGATAAGTTGACTTTTTCTCCTATTTTGACCCTGCCCATGGGTCCTGGTGGGTTTTTTGTATATTGTGATGTGTCACTAATGAGTGGTAAATTTTTCACTCATTTACATCAAAATTCTTGCACACTACTATGATTTAAATGTATAAATGAGACTAATTTTCCATTTAAGTGCAATAACATCCTTTTTTTGTGATCTTATAGGAAATGTGATGAAGATGAAATGAGATCAAGTTGGAATAGAAAGAAAGTGAGCAAGAGGAGCAAACGTTGAAGATCAAACAACCCTCAGGTGCTGCGATCACACTATAAGGTTCGTGGTTGTGGTCAAAAGTCAAGTCAAACATTTGCAATTGCAAAATGACCAACGTGATCCCTGGTGTCCCAAATCGGATCAAGGTCGCGATTGCATAAAGTGAAAAATTTACAAGGTCAGAAATGAAATTTCATGGAGAGTTGGATCCCAAAGAACAAAATGGCAAAACCCTTTCATATTTTAGGAATCTTTCATAAAATTTTGAGTTTAGAGAGCAAAAACACTCTAATTTTGAGTTGAGAGAACACTTTGTTAATTTGATTCCAACAGATTATAGTAGTAAATAGAAATTGAAGCTTTGGTTTACTCTTAGTTGGATTATTATGGATCAAGCACATATAAATTTAGGTATATCTCCTCTCTTTAATTTCATGAGTATCTAAATCAATATCTTGGGGTTATGTTTGATTATGTAGTAGATTGTGTATGGGTGTTAATTGTTAGTCCAAATAATTAGTTAATAGTGATATGTTTTTCTTTTACTCTGTGGTTGATTTGAGAATTGTGGGTGAAAACTCAAATTGCCTTAGATCCCATATCATTATTGAAAGAGGGATGTGGGTGAAGTGTGAATCCAAGCAACACCTTGAAGTTTCTTCTTTGTTAACACTATCTTAGAAATAAGGGTGTTAGTTAAATTGACTATGTTTATAAGCATCATCTTATAATTAAGGATTCTAAGTTTAAGGTCATGGATTGGTAGTATTGTCACACTCATGAACTATTTGAAAGAATCTTTGAGTGAAATTTAGTGTTTTATTGAAAGTTCAACACTAAGATCCTAAATCTATCCTACCCAAAAGCCTTAGCCAAAACATAGACTAACTATTGATTACTCATGCATGACTATTACTTAGGAGAACATAACCCCAAGATCCCTCTTGCTGTGACAAAAATAACAATTATTCTATCTCATATTAGTGTAATTTGGTGACTGTGTTCAACAACTTTCAACTTTCAAACCCCCTAATTTACTTTCATATTTCGTTTTAGTTTCACATTACGGGTTAACACATACTTAACTCTCAACACTCATAGGTGTTAAAAGTAAACTTGTACTCCTCGAGGATTTAACCCTGACTCATGTTAGGAAGATATTGATAATGACCACTTGCATCAAAACAACAATGTAAGTTGAGCGTTATTAGTCCTATGTGGGACTGGATTGTGCCTTGATGCAGCATGGTAAGGTTGTGTCTTATTATTCTGGGTAGCTTCATGTTCCTGAGAGAAAACATTCGACTAACGACTTGGAGTTAGCGGTTGTAGTTTTTGCTTTGAAGATTTGGTGCCATTGTTTGTATGGGATGTATGTGGATATCTAATCAGATCATAAGATCTTAAAGTATGTGTTCACTCAGAAGGAGTTGAATCTCAGGAAGAGGAGGTGGATTCAGTTACTCAAAGATTATAAAATAAGTTTGCACTACCATCTAGGTATAGCTAATATTGTTGCTAATGCTTTTAGCAAGTTATCTATGGGGGGATTATCTTGCGTGGACGAGGAGAAGAGAGGTTTAGCTAAAGATATTCATAGGTTGGCAAACTTAGGAGATTATCTTTTCGACTCCGAGGATGGAAAAGTGATTGTTCAAGATGTGGTTAAATAATCTCTTGGTGCTTAGGTGAAGGATAATAAGGCCTTAGATCCCATACTTATGCAATTTAAGGCTGATGTGGGTCAGCAAAAGTTTAGGGCATTCGAGATTAGGATAGATAGCATTCTGAGGTATCAAGGCAGATTATGTGTTCCCAAAGTTGATGGGCTGTGAGAAAGGATTTTTACAGAGGATAATGAGTCAAGATACACAATTCATTCGGGTTCAACTAATATGTACAATGAGTTGAAGGAGACCTACTAGTGGAACAATATTAAGAGAGATAGGAAAAATTTTGTGGCTAAATATATGGTCTATCAGTAAGTTAAGGTAAAGAACTTGAGGCCTGATGGTATGTCTCAAGAGATAGAGTTGTGACACGACCCTAACCAAGGCCTTGTTGTAATGGGCATCTTAAGTCCAACAAGGACCTGAGAAAACCCTGCTACACAATCCAACAAGCCCACAACCATAACAAAAATAATAACCAAGTCCATATCCATACCATAACATAACATAACAAAGTCCATAGTTTTTCCAGAAAAAGCCTCTAAAAACAATCTAACAATATCCGATCGGGACATTCCGCAAACCATAGCCAAAACCACTATCCAAGTCTAAACCAATAATGATAAAAGAAACCATAAACAAGAAATGGATCCTTCCGAAATATGAAAGCTCACCACGTAAAATCAACACAAGTTGTCCCTGAAATCCAAGTCACTATGTCGGAGGTGTAGTATGACCAACACCTGCATCATGTGGGGATACATCGTCTGAAGATGGTTATCCGTTGGAATGCTATCATGTAACTAAAGGATAAGGATAAAATAGTGCCAACAGTTCAAAACCATTCAACCAATGCACGTAATCAATGCAATACATACATATACATATATACCATGCCGGGGTTGGGAGCAAGATTAACATGAAATTTGAAAACATTAACCTGGGCTATGTAAAATAACCATCATAGAATAAGGGATCCATAGGATATATGAGCCCAACTCTCCCTTAGTTGGGCCAGTGCGTGTAGCCACACGAACAAGAGAATATCCATAACCATATATGCCTATATGGGGGACTCAAACATCCCGGAATAATAATGACGACATAGCACCAATGTATAGAACATGGGGGACTCAGACATCCCATTCATATATTCATTTGGGGGATTCAAACCTCCGAGTCATATAGACTCCCACACAAGCTAGCACGGTTTCTAGTGTTAGCCCTTCGGACTCCACTTTCATAGGCCGGCTACACATCTTGCTTCAAAGCCCAATTAAAACATTCTTTAAACATACACATAACCATTAGTCCAATTACTTGTCAAAGACATCCCATTTGTATCAACATAACAACCCCACTTGGAAGCATACAAGAATTCCATAACCATTATCATTTGACTTTGGGACTCGAACCCATTGTCTATACAAAGAAATCAATTCAATTCAACATTAAGGGACTTGAAACCATTATCAAATCGAGACATAAATCAATTTAATATTTAGGGACTCAAACCCTTTTAGACAACTAAAAAACTAAGGTTATCATTTCTATCAATACACGGACAACAAGGCTTTCACAAAACCATTTACCAACCATTCATGTTCATTAGGACAATGTCTTAGCTCAAAACACATTTTAATTAAATTTGTGGTCATCAAGACCTTTAAAAAGTCCTTCATACTTCATTAGCTTTTTTAAACCAAGCATTAGTGGCAACCCCAATTCATCATGTGACTAGTTTGTTCTCTTACACATTTGCACAAAGAAATTAACGGCAAACCTTTCCTAGACCAAAACGAAAGTGAAAACCATCAAGATTAGAGCTAACCATGACCCAATAGTCAAATCAAAATTACCAAGCACCAATATGTGAAAAACCATCCTTAAAATATGTATAAACACAATTAAAACTAAGAGTATACAATACTCACCAATATGCAACAAAACCCTCAACATTGGTTTTCAAAACCACTATTAATGAACCTTAATCAATGATTACAAAACATGATATTTGATAAATAACAGTAAGGGGAGAGTCATATGCCTTATTCAAAAAGATTCACAGTATAACTTGACTCTTGAGCATCTAGATGAGCACCTTGTCGAAACCCTAGCCCAATCTTCAAGAGAGTGTTTTTGGAATATTTTGATCTTTCAAATGGTGTAATCATAGGCTATAATGTTTTATAAGATGTGGATACTTAATGTTTTCTAGGTGGTCAATATCTAAAATGTCCTCATCTTACAAGATGTAAAACGTGAACAGGACTGTACGACCCCCTTTCCCCTTAAATCATGCATAAGCATACGAGTGGTATATACCACTTATATCTTAGTCATTAAGTTGGACTTATACACTTTCCAACATATGATTCCTTAGACCAAATCATGCCCAATCATTTAGTAACCCCTCTAAACCGTACCATAACCAGAATCTTCCAGGATAGACTTAGGACATCATACTATTAGGAAACATACACCTAATACCTTAACATATAATAGTATGATGCCTAATTGTACCTTTTATAGAATGCAACCCAAACCACATTGATCATAATACGAATAGAGGGACCGTACACCGTACCATATTATACTACTAGTATAGATAAGTCATATGATGTCCGCAATGCTCAACTTAGGAAATTTTCTGAGGGTCCAAAGAAAAGGTGTTTCAATTCTCCCCCACTAGGATCATTCATCCTCGAATTACTGGTAAGGGAAGCACAAGCATGAGTAAACACTTTATTACACGTCAAACTAACATTTAACCAACTTAGAAAACAAAGATGACAAGGAATCACACTTTATTTAGAAAATCAACAAGAAAAATATGTTAAGATTAACACATACCTCAAGCACGAAAATCCGTAATGGGGAACAAATGCAGATACTTGGACTTCATGACCCCTCCCACTACAAAAGTGGCTTCCTCAACCCTATTGTTCCTCCAAAGAACCTTTACCAAAGCTATTCTTTGTCCATAGCATACAAACTTGATGATCCAAGATCCCAACTGGGACTACTTCATAAGACAAAGCGTCCGAGATACCCAACTTTTCAAAAGAAAAACCAATGAAAGATCACCTACACACTTTCTCAAAATATAGACATGAAAGATTAGATGAATGAAGCTCAAATTAGAAGGAAACTCCAACTAATAAGAAATATTACCAAAACTCTACGGACCAACATACCGGGGACTAAGCTTCTGATTTCAACAAATCCTCATCAATCCCTTCATGGGATACACCTTTAGGAACACATACACACAACCATTGTTCCAATTAATTACCAAAGGCATCCCGTTGGGATCAACATACCAACACCACATGCAAGCGTACAACAATGTCATAACCATTATCATTCGACTTTGGGACTCGAACCCATTGTTTATACAAAGCCATCAATTCCATTCAATATTTAGGGACTCGAGCCCATTATCAAATAGATACATAAATCAATTTAATGTTTAGGGACTATAACCCTTTTAGCCAACTAAACCACTAAAGGTTATAATTTATACTATTACATGGCTAACAAGGCCTTCATAAAACTATTTAAAAACCATTCATATTCATTAGGATAATGCCTTAGCTCAAAACAATTTCAATTCAATTTATTGTCACCAAGATCCTTTACAAAATCATTCATCCTTCATTAGAGTCTTATACCAAGTATTAGTGCAAACCCCATTCATCATGTGACAATTTTGTTCTCTTAGACATAGGTGTTACCTTTACCAAGACTAAAACCAAAGTGAAAACTTTCAATTTTAGGGCTAACCATGACCCGGTCGTCAAATCACAATTTTCAAGCACTAAGATATGCAAAACCATCATTAAAACATGTAAAAATACAATTAAAACCAAGAGAAAGCAATACTTACCAATATGCAACAAAACCCTCAACATTGGTTTCCAAAACAACCATTAATGAATTATAATCAATGTTTATAAGATATGATATTTGAGAACTTACAATAAGGGAAGAGTTAAATGCCTTATTCCCCAAGATTTACGATAAAATTTGACTCTTGAGTCTTTAGATGAGCACCTTGTAGAAACCCTAGAAAAATCTTCAAAAGAGTATTTAGAAAGAGTTTTTGGAATGTTTTGATCTTTCAAAGTGTATTATTAAAGGCTACAATATGTCATAAGATGACGAGATTTAAGGGTTTTTGTATGGGAAATATCTAAAATGTCCCCAATTTGAAAGTTGTAAAACATGCACAGGAGGGTATGACCCCCTTACCTCGTACACAAATATACGAGTGGTACACACAACTCATACCCTAAGCATCAAGTTAGACTTCTACACTATTCATCATATAACTCCCTAGACCAAATTGTGCCCAATCATACGATTGACACCCCTCTAAACTGTACCCTAAGAAAAATCCTCTAGGCTAGACTTAGGATATCATATGATTTGGCAACATACACCTCGTACCCTAACATACAACATCTATGATGCCTAATCATACCTTGGACCGAATTCAACCCAAACCACATCGATTATCATAAGAATTGAGGGACCCTAAACCATACCACATCATACGAGTAGTATGCCCAAGTTGCAATATGTCTAGAATGCTCAACTTAGGAATATTTCTAAAGGTCCAAAGCCAAGGTGTTTCAATTCTCCCCCACTAGGATCATTCGTCTTCGAATGACTGGTAAGGGAAGAACATGCAAGAGTTAACACATTAATACACATCAAACTAACAATTAACCAAGTTAGAAAACAAAGATGACAAGGAATAACACTTTGTTTATCAAATAAACAAACAAAACATGTTAAGATTAAGACATACCTCAAGCATGAAAATTTGAAATGGGGAGCGAATACAGATACTTGGACTTCACGTCCTCTTTTATTTCAAAAGTGGCTTTCTCAACCTTATGGTTCCTCTAAAGAACCTTTACCAACTCCACATTCCTTGTCCACAGCCAACGAACTTCACAATCCAAGATCGCAATTAGGATTACATTATATGAAAAAAAAGTCCATGATGCCCAACCCTTCCAACGAAACAACTGATGAAGGATCACCTACACACTATCTCAACATAGAGACATGGAAAACCGGATGAATAGATCTCAAACTAGAAGGAAACTCCAACTCATACCCCACATTATCAAACCTCTTTAAAAAAAATATGGACAAACACATCGGGGACTAAACTTTCCTTTTTTACTAGACCACATCACTCCGTTCATGGGAGACCCCTTTAGGAATACCCAATCGCCAACCTTAACCTCCAATTCCCTATGCCTCACATCCCCATAGGAGTTCTGGCAAATTTGAGCGACTTTCAATCTATCACAAATCACCCTCACTTTTTCTAAGTCTTGGTTAACCAAGTTATGGCTAAACAACTAATATTCACCAACTTCATACCACCCAATAAGAGAATGACATCTCCTATAATACAATGCCACAAACGGAGCAATACAAATTCAAGAGTGATAGCTATTATAATAAGTAAATTCAATCAAAGGCAAATGGTTGAACCAACTACTACTATAGTAAATCACACAAGCATGGATCATAGCTTCCTATGTCTTAATCGTCCTTTGCGATTATAAATTCGACTGCCGGTGGAAAACGGTACTAAGGCATAACTTAGTTCCCAAAGATTTTTGAAACCACTTAAAAAATAAGATGATAACGGACTAACACAATGTAAAATTATAGAAACTGGCTTACCATGCAACTTCACAATCTTCGCAAGATACAACTTAGCATAATCCTCAGTCGAATAGCTAGTCCTCACCAGCAAAAAGTGAGCGGACTTAGTCATTTTATCTGTAATGACAGAAATTGAATCACATTAATTCTGAGATTAAGGAAGACCAATAAGAAATCCATGATAATTACCTCCCACTTCCATTCGGGCAACTAAACCTCTTAATACAAACCCCTGAGTCTTATGTGCTCAACTTTCAATTGTTGACAGACCATGCACTTAGCCACATCTCGCTTCATATTATTCCTCTAATAAAACTATTTAAAATCATGATACATCTTCATAGAACAATGAGGAATAGCATAAAGAGATCCATGAGATTTATCCAAAATCCTTTCCCTCAATCCATTAACTTTGGGAACATATACTTTTCCTTGGTACCTCAATATACCATCTCCAACAATCGCAAAGTCACCAATCTTTTTTTGACCCACATTCCTCTTATTCTTCGTCAAATTTGAATTCAATATTTGCTTTTCCTTTATCTTAACAACAAGAGATGACGGGGATACCTAATGTACAAATACACCACCATCCTCAGAGTCTATGAGACGAACTCCCAGACAAGCCAAATAGCAAATGTCCTTCACCAACTCCCACTTATACTCATTCACACTGGCTAGAATCCACATGGATAACCTGCTAAGAGAATTCATAACTACATTATCTTTACCTAAATAGTAATGGAGACTCATATTATAGTCTTTCAGCAACTCAAGCCACCTTTTTTGCCTAAGATTTAACTCATTTTATGTAAACACATACTACAGCCACTTATGATAAAAAAAAATTACAACATAAACCCCATAGAGATAGTGAAGCCAAATTTTAATGTAAATACCATACCAAACAACTCCAAATCATGAGAAGGGTAGTTCCTTTCATGAAATTTAAGCTGCCTAGAAGCATACGCAACCACCTTTCCATATTGCATCAACACACAACCAAGCCCAATACAAGAATCATAACAATACACCACGAATCCATCATTACCCTTAAGAAAGGTCAAAATTAGAGTTAAATTTAGCTTGTCCTTTAACTTCTAAAAACAACTCTCATACGCATCCTTCTAGAATAACTTGTCCTTCTCCTGGATCAACTTAGTTAATGGGGCAGCTATAGTGGAAATTTGTTTCACAAATCTCCTATAGTAATTGGCTAAACTGAAGAAACTCCAAATAACGGTTGGAGTTGGAGGTTTAGGATACTTCTTAAATGCTGCAACCTTTTATAGAGCCCTCATGATCCATTCACTAGAGATATCATGACCTTGAAAAGTCATAGCCTTCAACCAAAACTCACACTTTAAGAACTTGGGAAACAAACATTGATCCTTCAAGGCTTATAACATAACACGGAGGTGATCAGCATAATCCTCCTCACTCTTAGAGTATACCAAAATAGCATCCATGATGACAATAAGGAATAAATCTAGAAACTTATGGAAGACCCTAATCATCAAATCCAAAAATGCTACCAGAGCAATTGTTAACCCAAAATATATAACTATGAACTCATAGTGACCATACTGGATCCTTAAGGCAGTCTTAGGGTTATCCATTTCCCTAATCTTATGTTGATGATAATCCGACCTAAGGTCAATCTTAAAGAAATACTTTGAAACTTGAAGTTGATCAAATAAATAATCGATCCTAGGGAGAGGACATTTATTCTTTATGGTCACCTTATTCAGCTGACGATAATCAATACACATTCGAAGGGAACCATCTGTCTCATGCACGAACAACATAGGAGCACCCCAAGTATACACACTAAGATGGATAAAACCTTTATCTAAGAGATCCTTCAATTGCTCCATAATCTCCTTCAACTCAGCCGAAGCCATTCTATAAGGAGGGATAAAGATAGGTCGAGTGTCTAAAATAAGATTAATCCCAAAGTCAATTTCCCTATTTGGATGAATAACAGGAAGATCATAAGATGAAACCTATTGAAACTTATTAACCAAAGGAATGGATTCTAGAGAAAGACCTTCCGATTTAGAATCTTTAACCCAAACCAAATGATACAAACACTATTTGGAAATCATCTTTCTAGATCTAAGATAAGAGATGAACCTTCTCTTAGGTACTAACGAACCCCCTTCCCATACAATGATCATCTCATTAAGTAAATTTAAACATGACTCTACGCGTCCGACAATCTAAGAAAGAATAGCATAAATACAACTAATCCATCCCCAATATGATATCAAAGTTACCCATATCAAACTCTATCAAGTCCATAAGTGTTTTTCTATCACTAACAGATATCACACACCCCTTATAGACTCTTTTAGAAATCACTGAGTCACTAATCGGTGTAGATACAAAAAAAGGATAAGAAATAAACTCAGGACAAAAACTAAAATGCACAGCCATAGGGTCACATAATAAAAAGTGAAAACTGAATCAAGTAAAAAATACATATCATGGGAGAATAATTTCATCATACTAGTAACAACATCAGAAGTTTCCCCAGAATCCTATCAAAATGCAAGAACATATAAGCAATTCTAGCCAGTGCCGGTACCAAAAGCAAAAGCGATGTAGAAATGGAACCTTTTGGTCCTATAGCAGATAAAGAGTTAATAGGAACCTTTTAGCCCCAGAAGCTATTCTAGCATGGCAATCATGCTGCATATGAACAATCGGACCATAATAAAAATATCTGTTCTTTTGTTCCTTATAAAGCCTATGTGTGACTGCTATAAAATCTACAAAGAGGTTGGGACGAAGCCGAAGGAGCACCATTAGCCTGAGATTGGGCTCCCTGTTCCTAGAACCCACCATTATACTAAGACTAGCGATCACCCAACGGCTTTGAGTAAGGAGCACTATTGTGGAGAAATTACCAAAAGTCCCCCACTTCTTCTTTGGACACTTGCCACCATCTCTACCACGTTGCTTAGAAGGCATAAATTTCTTCCCCTACCTCTTACTAAACTCATCCTAATTTATATTTTGTTTCTCCATCTGCTGCATGTACACAACCAACCTATAGATATTCATGTCCTTGATTAATAAGGCATCCTTGATGTTGCTAGAAGCTATACTCCTCTCATAAGTATGATGCAGTTGACTGTAAATAGAATAACCCAATTAGGTTGAGGTTGATCCCACAGGGAAAACATGAATAATTATTTGGCCTGATGTAATCCATGAGCAGTATAGGAATGTAAATGGGGGGATTTATAGTATCAATTGCAAGTAATAACCAAATCTTGAGTGCTTTTGAGTAGTAATCAATAAGAGATGAAAACTAGGTTTGTGTTTTACCTGACTTTTCAACTATATAAATTTTTGTGATCAGCACAATTTTTCAATTGTTCTACATACAAAGTCTACAAGATAGGTAATATTAACTGTTGGGTAAGCTAGAACATAAATATCATCCTTTATAGAGTAATTCTTAGGGTGTCACTTTATTTCCCCTTTCTAAGACCTCAGTTCACTTGTTTAGGTAGGATTAAGTGATTAGATGAGATGGCAGGAACTAAAATGGGGAGATGAATCCCAAATCACTGTCCTAATTTTTTTTCTAAATCACAAGCTCCTTAATAGGGATAGATACGAATACAAGCTATCTCAAGGTACTGCAGATACTTGAGATTAATTATTATGAATAAGATTAAGATACATGGAAAAACCCTAGAATATTTGAACCTCAAACTTCCTTAATGTAGCTAATCCGCAAGGGTTCCCACAAGATTAGTCAAGGAGATTAGTCACTCATGTTTGTTCAAGAAACCATGATTATTAATGAAGAACACACCTAATAAAAGCTAAACCTTAGGGTATTTATAGTATCTCTAAATAACCATAAAATCCTAATAAGAATCTTAAAGATAAAGTTAAGTTGACAGTCAATAAGATTTAGCCTTCACTCGTATCGGCATCATATAAGTTATACCTAGCCTTGTCATATCTATTCTAGTGTGTGATCTTTCCATGACTTCAACTTTCTGTTTAGCATACAAATTATTCTTACAATTCATACCTGAGTGTATGACTTATTTTCTCTATCCGTATCAACCTGGGACTTTTATCCTTCTAAGACTTAAATACTAGTTTGTATACGACATCCTTATACGAGTCGTATTCAGACTTATGACTAGTATACTTCTGATACTTCTATCTTTGAATAGTATCTTAGGTTCGTTATGCCTATGATTTCTCTATAAGTGTCTTATCCTCAATGTACGGCTCATATGGACGAGTCATATCTTTTCATTACTTGATCATTTATTAAGGTCCTCGATTCTAGAATGCTTATGATTGGGTGACAAAACTCGTATACTTATCTTACAACTCATATACATGAATCATATATTACCCATACTTGGCATTTCATCCTAGTGCTTAGTTCTGTTATTGGTACAATTTCTCCTATGAGTCATATGTTTAGTATACGACTCGCGAGATGACTCATATCTTGACTAATTTTGGTCCTTTTTAGTTTTTTTTTTCTCTTTTCATTCAAAAACTATTGTAGGCTGGTTTTACCTTTAATATACACCAAAGTGCATCATATCTAACAAAATACCCTAAGTTCACACATAAATTAGCAGTTTTAAGCATCGAAAGTGTCGTATTTTCACACCACATCAATGCCCTCAACATAAAATTTTGCATGTCCTCATGGAAAGAAAAACCAACTAAATATTCTCTAGACCTGAGACGATGCTTAAATATGAAGTTCTCAAGCAACCCATAGGAGTGATTTTTAACTTATTTTCAATCTTGTTGTTCTCTTTTTTCATTCTAACTTTCCAAACTTAGTTGTGTCTAATAATTTAGCACATGTATAAACATGAGGAAATCCGATGATGGCATTACATTAGCTATAGAAACTACACTTGTGAATAGATATATATTACAATTATCAAATATTGTAGCAACCTAGCAGTATAACCCGTGTGCACTCACAGTCAAAGAAATACCATTCACTATCCTTTTGGATAGATCAATCTAGTAAATCATTCCAAACAACTTGTGCACTAGTAGCATTCATAATTCCTCTGAGTAGGTTTTTAGCCATGACACTCATGATCATTTAAAGAAAAATAGTATTTACTCTTTCCCAGTGGTTAATCATTTCAGTGGAAATTTGTCTTTAGAGATTGAACTATCTACAATTCCTAATTTTTTCTTTCTAACAATGAAAATCCGATGGATCGAAATCACGTTGATTTTTTTTTTAATTCGAGTTAATTGAAAAAAAATAATCTACATGCCAATTATATATAAGGGATGCAAGAACGCTGGAAGATTATAAATTCCCACTAAGTTTTAGGCTTCAATTGCTCCATTTGCTGAGTTTATAGACTCATCAACATTTGTATATTGTTAGAAGACATAACCATTGTTATAAATTGATTTTTTGATCTTTTTTAACAAAATTCTGTGTGATCTTTATTGTTTTAAAACTTGCAATTTTCGGTAGGAAGATCTCAATATGAGAGATGATCAATTAGAATCAATAATGATCTAATACGATGAACTTTATCCAAGTTCTTTTATGCTGAACTATTCTATATGTAGATTAAAGAAGAAAGAAGAAGAAAACCGAAGGAGGAATAAAGAATAAGGGATTCTAATCGATTGAATCTTGTAAACTTACTTAGATACATGGAATGAATTACATGTATATATAATAGTCTGTGGAAGGTTCTAGATCATAGCTAATTAACTAACTCACTGAACTGCACTTTACAGAGTTTGTTATTTAACTATCTTCCATAAAATAGTTAAAAACTATTTTTATTAAAAGTGACCTGAAGCTCCTTATTTGAACAAGATGTAATTCAATGGTCAAGCAAAATATCTAACATTATGTGATTGGTAACATCTGCAAGCAATAAAAAATTAAGGTTGTTGTATTTGTATAGAATTTTATTTTATTCTCTAGCACATGTTTGGCAAATAACAAATTATTTGATTCTGAAATTGTAATACTAATATTTTACAAAGGCCAGTCGATCATTTCTATATTTAGCATAGAAAATGTCAATTTAGTGGGTGGATAAGCTTGACTTTACTCTCAAAATTACCATCATTCTTCTCTTTCCTTGTTTTTAATTTAGAATTGGTAAAATAGGAAATTATTCATTACACTATCTAATTCATGATAAGCTTTGCAAGCACAATGATTTTTCATATGAAGTTGCCAATGTAAATCTGTGTTGAAATATAAACAAACTAAATAGCAATAAGATTAATTTGTTGAGATAAACTTCAGACAAAGAGGAAAAATGATGTCTTCAAACATAATAATAATGACTATAATAACAATATTAATATCGCCAATAATAAATTTAGGATAATGAATCCCCAATCTCGCTATATACTTAGTGATTTAGGATAAAAATTAATTAAAAAGGGATTTAAACTTCAACCAAAGAAAATATTTGAGATGATTGACGCTTGTGTTTATGAAAAATGACAAGTAAAATAATGGAAATGCATATCTTTATCACAAAACAAAAATGTGGATGACAAAAGCATAAATGTGGAAGGTGGTTGGGAAAAGGTGGATGTATAATTTACAAAAGAAAGAAGAAGATAGAAGTGGTGGTGAGTGAGTATGGTGCCTACATAGTTTATCAAAAATATTAATAAAAGAGTATACTCATTTGTCCGACGTTGATATTCTGGACAATTGTTCATTATTATACTTCGTTAGTTTGAATTTATGCGATGTTCATTTTTTATCATCATATCAATTTAATTTTTGAAATATTTATTTTAATTTTAATAAAATAACTTAAAATTATGTTTACTTTTAAAGTTATGGTGCAATTGCAACTTATTTTGATGACATGCTTTTAGAGAAGGATATAATGTTAGTAGGTAGTAGTGCATTCATGCTAGTAGCTAGAAGTGCATTATTTTATTTCCATTATTAGTTGTTATAGTGCTATCACTATAATGTTTTTGTCTTTGATATTGTTGATACCTCTTTCTTTGTATAGTTGAATTATCATATTATTTTGTTGTAGTGTTGTTGTGTTACTATCTGTTGTTTTACGACTTCCTATTATTTTTGTTATAGATATATTTTTATAGATTACTTTGTCTTGAGCTAAGAGTATATCAGATACAATATTTCTACCTCATATCCAAAATAGAGATAAGGTCCATATATACTATACCATTCTCAAACTGTATTTTATAAATATACTAAATATATTATTGTTATTACATCAAGTTAATGCTATTACATAAATTGAATCGTTTTAAAATGTTCTCTATTTTTTTTCTTCTTCGTTATTTTTGCTAGATCATATCGCTGAAATTCTACCTAGTAAGAAACTCCTATATTAAATTTTAGGCCTTCCATAATAAAACACCATTTGTAAACATAAGGCAGGAATGTCAAAACTCAGCCTCTAACAAACTAGTACAAACTGACAAGTGTCCAGCTCGGATTGGTCCAGTACATATGGACTTTAATGAAACTAGATAAACGGAAGGCTAATCTATTAACTAGAAATTCTCTTCATTGGGCAATTTGCAGGAATTACAACTTGGGTTGGTTCTCTTTGTGAAAGTCCCATTTCTAAATACCACGTCTTTGCCTAATCATGACAATTCGATTCTTCTTCCCCTAGAGCCTTCACTTTTTTAGATTGAAGTTGGAAAATTAAGAGCGAAGAAATGAAAATCTTCCCAAGTCACTTTTTGATTAGCCAAAAGTTTCCCAATGTAACAAGACTTAAGTCACACCCTTATTACACTTCTTAACTAACTTTCTACCTAATATTTCGCAGACCTCACAAATATTTACCCATTCTTTCACTTCATTGAGTATCTTGGCAAATAAAATACATCACACAGCCTTTATTGAGTTCCCTTAAAACCCGAATGACTACCTTAAGTCGTGGAGTGCATTTTATCTATTAATTTCTCTCTCATTTCACCATTAATGCACAACCATACATATCCATCCACTCGTCTTTAGGTTTGAATCATTGCGAAATAATTTTTACTTTTCTTTCAAAATTGTATCTCTTAACTCAACCCTATAAGTTTTGAAATTCCTTTATGCTACAAAGTTGTTGTTATCCATTAGTCTCTAAAGAATTTCAGGTTGAACTAGTTGATTTTTGAAGTTGTAGAGTTGTAAGTAATGTTTCCACTTAATAAGAGGGCAATCAAATATTTTTCGTAGGTTGACAGCCCTAGCTGCTTAGGACATAGATCTTGATTCAAAAGACATTGCCTTATGATCTTGCATCAAAACTTCTCCCCCCCAATTCCACTAGCATTCACCTCGACCATAAAATGATTACTAAAATTAGGTAGTTCTTAGTCTGGTGCTCTTAACATCGCTTTCTTAAGACTTCCAAATGCTACATATTCTTTGCAACTCCACTATAAAGACCCCTTTTTAGTAAAGAAGTGAGAGGCTTATTAATAAGAGAAAATTTTTAGATAAATATGCGATAATAACTAGCTAGGCCTAGGAATCCCTATAGATCCTTAAATATCTTTGGATAGACCTAATTTTCTATAGTTCCACCTTAGTGGGATTCAGACTCACGCCTTGGCAAGATATGATATGGCCCAAGTACTCAAATTATGATTGGGCAAAGTTGTACTTGGACTTCTTAGCATATAATCTATTTTCCCCTAAAAACTTCAAACATCACTGAAAAATTAAAAAGTTGATCCTCTATACACATATATAGGTTAACATATCATCAACAAAAACAAGTACAAACTTTTGCAAATAAGGACTAAAAATATTATGCATTAAGGCTTATAAGGTTGCTAGAGCATTTGTTAACCTTAATGGCATAACCTTGACTTCCAAAGTTCATGATATGTTTTCAATGCAGTCATAAACTCATCTCCTTGAGAAACTTACATTTGATGATAACCTGATATGAAGTCAATTTTAGATATAATTGTGCACCATGTAATTCTTCTAATTAGTATTCCACCCCAGAATAGGATACTTATTTTTAATGGTAATATCTTTGAGCCTTTGATAGTCTACACAAAATCACCAACAAGAGTGTTTATTCTAACTAGGACCACTGGGATGAAAAAGGGGACATAATGGTAGTGATAATTTGGTACTTTATCATCTCTACCACCATTTTGTTATGAAAATTTTTTGTTCATAGGAATAGAAATAAGGCCTTCGATTGACCAAATTTGACAATGGTCATAGTTTGATGGAGTGGTCTCATGATCTTGTTAATGGTATACCTTTGGATTCTTGGTAGATTTCCAAATATTCTTGGATCAATATTTGAATTGGCCCTATAGGGGGCTAGTCTTATTAGGCTGTCAGCATCCCTATAAGTACATATTGGACTATGTCCAATAATATCTTTATTGACTTATCTTCCTTAGCCTCAATAATTCTATCTATTCCACTACTAAAATGTATGACCAACTTCTTTTTTCTATAGAAGGGAGTATTGTATGTCTTGGTATGAAACATTATGGGTGAGACCATATCAATCAGATCTATTCCAAGGATTGCATCACTACCTCCAGATTTCAATGAGAACATTTCAAATTAAATGCTTCATTATTTATATTCCATGTAGAAATTGGGCATTTTGAGTACATAAAATGTCTTGGCCATTGGAAACTCTTACCTTTATTGTTTACCCAAGGGACTTATCATTAATTGTAACTGCTTCATAATTGGAGGATCCACAAAACTATGGTTTGACCCACTTTAAGTCAACATGTTTATGGGTTATTTTTACTAGGCTTTCAATGTGGACACTATTGGGAGAATCATGCACAAACACACATCCAAGAATACTGCCCCTTTTTCATCTTCTTCTCCCAATATCACATTGGCCAATTTAATATCATGTTTCTACAACTCTTCTCTCTCTTATATAGCATTGAATATTTTTCCCTTGCATTGATGTCCTGGGTAAACTTTACTTGATAATTAAAACAAAGGTTCCTCTCTTACAATGACTTAATAGTTGGGTTCTTTGGAAGTGGTTGCTTAGACAGACATGGGCTGAATTTTGGTCCCATATGAGGTGGTATATTTTATTCGATGGGGTAAGTTGGGAAAGGTTTTCAGTTGTTTTAGGGAGTGCTCTACTTAGCTAGTGCCATTTGAAATATCTCATAAAAATTCCCTATTCTACACCGGGACGAAGGTCGTGGAGTAGTCAAATTCATCATCAGGTCAATTTATTCTTTTAGACCCCCAATATATCAGGTAATAAAATAAAATTCATCTAAATAGGATCAAACTACCTAAACCTACAAAGAAACTCCTCAAATCACTATTGGTAGATAGGCACATACGACTCTTGTCATTAACATCTAGAGGGTGCGTTCACATAAATCCAAGAAAAAATATCACCAATTAATCTTCCCGCCATGGTTAATCATGAATTAGTCAAACTAGCTATCTATATTGTTCTTAGCTCCCACTTCCATATAAGTCATCTTTGCAGGTTTGGGGACTTGATAAAAATCAAACAAATATCCATAACACCATATTAAAGCCCTAATATTTTATCCATGAAATTATGGAAATGAGATTTTTTCTTTGAGAAAATGATAATTTTTGAAAGATTTTCTAGAAGTAGACAGAAGGTGGGTAAAGATGATGGTGAGGGTCCAAAAGTTAGGGTAGCGGGTTTATAGTCATGGGTGTTTTTCTAGAGTAAAATGGCACATGATTAGGGGAAAAAATTGGAGTAGGCTGTAAATAAAATAGGTGTATATATGAAACTTTAACCTCAAAAACGAATTAGGGTGTTGATGAGAGGTTAATTTACCACACATTTGCAGTCCACTTCCGTGCATATTACTATGATTTGAATGTCTAAATGAGACAACTTCGCTATTAAATGCACTATTTTCTGTAATTTTGCATGCATACAGGTTATAGAAGGAAAAATATGGACATAAGCAGAGAAGGGTCAAGAATGGAGAAAAGAAACACAGCTAGTAGACCTGGAGCAAAACACAGTCTCACTTATGGCGATCACGATCTGATGACCGCGATTGCGGCCAATCAAGTCAAGTCAAAAAACCGCTATCATAGTGATCTTAACATATTCACAGTTACTGGGATCATGCTCAAGCCTCTGCGATCATATGAGGGTGAAAATGACCCAGGGGCAAAAATATCATTTGTCTAGCCGACCCCAAATCCCATATAAGGCTCAATACCCATTCTTTCTAGAGATCCATCATTCTATAGCCGTACCTCCTATCCTTAGTTTAGGGTTTTGTAATTTCTTAGAGTTTGGAGAAAACCTTGTACTATTCTTGAGATAAGAAGACATTAGAGTGACTTTTAAGTATAGATTTGGCATCACCCATTGAAGATTCTTTGGATTCTAAATTATGGTTTGTCCTCTATCTATTGTCTTATGGATAACTTTAATGAAAATATTAATTTATTTGGGTTTTTTGTCATTATGCATTGCTAGATCTACCTCTTGAGATTATGCTAGAATATGATGCGATTCCGTGTGGCTTGATATATATTTGTGTATATTTTTGTATGTTGATAATGGGTTCTATTATTCCTTGATTAAACTGGCTAGGGTTTATGGGTGAAAGCCTCAAATGCCCAAATGGGTTTGACGGATTAAATTCTCAAGCTCTTGAAAGCTCAAACCATCCTTGAAAGAGGGGTTTTGGGTGGACTTTAGGAACCAACGTCATTCTTAAAAGAGGGATATAGGAACCAAAGCAATAGTAGACAATTAATGGGTTTGTCTTACTAATTTTTCACTAAAATAGATGTAAGGGTGATTAGGAAGTTGACCATAACATGGGTATTATCCTAGAAATATGGATACCTAATCGAGGTATTGGGTGGATTAAATTGACCCATATTTTAGGTACTCAAAAGGGTCAATGACTGATATCTTTGAGGTTTTGTTGAAAAACTAGCCTAAAAGATCTTAAAACTAGCCTCTTGAATTTGCATAGAATCATCATGATCCCATGCATAATTTTCCCCAATGAAATTATAGTCCCAAGATCTATTTTAATTGATTATACTCTAATTATTCTTAGTCTCGTATTAGTCCTTTAGAATCCCAAGAATTACTCTCACATTAGCAAACATTGAAGACCCCCAAACCATCTTGTACCATATGTTTTACCCTAGCAAGCAACTATTATTTTGGACTTACTCAATCACCAGTCACATTGTTCCTCATGGATTTGACCACGACTTCTAGTTGGGTAAATATATTGACAATGACTGCCTTACACTCAAATTAATGTGTAAGTTGAGCATTATAAAAAATGGCGCCATTGCTGGGGAATAATTTAGCATACTGAGTTAGTTTGGAATTTAGCTTACTTGGATGAATTAAAACTTCTAATTATTTGTTTATGGATTTATTTTGTTTCTTTTGTTAGATAGGTTTCTATTTTTTTATTTGTTTGTTATCATGACATCTTGGAATGAAAGTGAGTTCAATGATTGGGGATCCTATCGTGAAAATCCATGTCCATATTGTAATGGACCACACTTTTGGAAAGATTGTAGATATGCTCCTCAAAGAGAGATATGTGCACCATCTCTATGCTATATGGAGTATTGTTGTTCTTTATATGGTGGTCGAGATGGACATTGGAGTGATTGTCCTAATTCCCCTCCCCTTGTTGTGCTATCCTAATGTCTAGTTCTTATTATGATTTTAACAGGTCTTATGTAACGCCCCAAGATCTCATCCCATGATGTCACACGGTGGTTATGGCCATACGCGACCTCAAGCTGACCCTCTAAGCCTTTCATCACCTTTATAACTCACTATGACAATAATTAAGCTGTAATAAAGAAAAATAATCATGCCATGAACATACTGGAATAGAAAGAAATACTATCCTGTACAATCAAAATACTGAAGTTCTGTACATACTGGTACTCTAGTCTAACAAAGCCTCTACTACATAAGACTGAGGAGCCACTGGGACAGATCCCCAATTGACCCGTACAGAACTGGAAATAAACAACCATTTATTATCAAGACAAAAATTGGGGACATAGGTCCTCAACCCATGAGGACTTACCAACTGTACGAACATAGATGGAGGTACTTAAAGATCACTATCGCTGCTGAGAATGAGCACCTGAACCTACATCACGAGAAAATATAGAACACAGAAAAGTATGGGAATCATTACTTGGGAATGTACTGAGTATGTGGGGGTGCAAGCAACAGTTAAATAATATCATAAATGTATAAGAAAATCATGCATGCTGATAATTATGACTATCTTTGCTTGAGTTACCTGAAACTTATTTTCCATATATCATCAATAATAATACATGCTTCATAAATTTCAGAAACCGTTGGACTCAACTTAAAACTCTTTGACTCATGAGTTAGAGTGACTTTGTAACTCATGAAACTTGGACTATTATGGACTTGGACGTTTCTTATAACCAACATAAACCATTTGAGCTTACATGGAGTCCAACGTCTTGCCCACATTGGGGAGAGCTGTTCTATCCTTGCCATTGGAGTAGAACCTTAACTTTAGTGATAACTGTCTTGGCCTTTGGCCCTTAATCTTAATCCTACGGTGGCATGTAGTTCTGGGGAAGTAGGATGCGCTGAACCCATACTTCCCACTCGGAGCTAAATACTACTCCCAGACATAAGATCAGAACGCGTTAGGAAATCCACCTTAATCAACTCAAGGGTATATCATGAAGACCAAAATATAAATCTATATCTCACTTATAACTCATAATCAACTCGTGGATTCCTAACTCTACTAAATCTGAAAATAATCTTTCTCATCATTAAGTACACTTGCTTATCAAATCATATAAAGTATCAAATATTTTAGAAAAAATCACAGAACTCGTTCTTGAACCTCCAGCTCAATATTAATATATATTCAATAGACAAACTTCTCATGAAAAAACATAAATCATGACACTTATCATAAATCACTTAGAAATTATTATTACATGATAAAAATATATAACTCATGACATAAATTCTTAATTTAAGAAATAAGACAATGAAGTAGTCATATGTGTCAATCTTGTATAGCTCAAATCTCATAAATCCTTGATAAAGTAATTTGGGTGTAAACCCACTTTGCAAAATTCTAAAAATTCAATAGAAATTAAATCTTTGGGCACAAGAATGAAAGAAGTGTTCTTGTTCAAAACCTCACATATCTTAATCTTTGAAAGTGGATGAAATTTAGTGCTTGAGACTTTATCCACACTTGAAATACGTAATTCTTGAAGCCCACACTATGAGGAACTTTGTTCTTGAAGAAATTATGAAGATTTATGGATGAGTCATAGAAGATTTATGTTCTTGCTATAACCTTAGATATATTATCTCAAGACAATTGGAAGAGGAAATGATGGAATTAGGGTTTGGATGGGATTCTCATATTTATAGAGGCCTCCAAAATATGGGAAAAGACCAAAATATCCTTGCAAAAATGTCTCTAAATTGCTAGAAAAAATAGCTGATGACATCCGTGATAGGCCGTCAGACCCGTGATAGGCCATCATGAAATATCATCATAAAAGGGTCGAATTTTATGTTTTTTCTAGCTAAGGATGACGACATTGTCAGAAATGTCATCAGAAATGTTGTCAGAAACGTGACAGGCCAGCAGAAACGTCATCACCATTTTCCAGATTGACATGCTGGAGAAAAATGGGTATAACTCTTTGCTCCGGTATTGGATTTTGGCAAAATTGGTATCATTGGAAAACTAATTCAATTATATATCTTTTGATAGGTCAAGATCTCAAAAATTCCAAGTATAATGAGAGATATGCTTGTTTTAAGTTGACTATACCAATATCCTTCCCAAGAATTCAATCGGTAAGGAATATTTTGATTCACCCACTCATTAAGACATATTTAAGGCTTTAATACACACCATACTTGATAAGAAAACAACCCAAAATATTATAATTTATTTATAATGAGCTTGATTCATGGTTGGACTATTGGTTAGAGTCTCGGGGTATTACATCTTATGATGAAGAAAAGAAAGAATGAAGCACCGGAAATAGTAGTGTTGAAGCAATACTTCAACTTATCTTGGATTGGAAGAAATCAACGAGGGATAATACACATCACATTCATCAGTCCATGGGGGCATGTAATGAGAAGATCACAAGGATAGAAAAAGTGGGTGTAGAGGCTAACCTTTTAAATACCATGGAGCGAAATGTTGATGAATCTTCAGTGACTTCCCAAACAATCAAATCAACCATGAGAGATTATTCCAAAAAGAAAGAAATGGTACTAGAGTCAGAAGAAGAAGCCACATAAATCACTTATAAAACACTAGTCAATTTCGAGGAGAGGATACCAAAATGGAGATAACTTCAGAATTAGGAAAAGACCTCATTCTAACCATTACTCAATATTAAACTCGGTGGAGTTAGTGACAATAAATCCACCCGAGCAAATGTGAACTATTTTCTTTTATCCTAGAGTTTGTCTTTCTAAAAGGGTATTATAAGACCCCAATCTTGAAAGACAAGAAACTTAAAGATCGATGTCCAATTAGTTGAATTCTAATGATTTCAGCATTGCCCAATGAACCCATATGAAAGTTTGATGCAAAAATTAGTAAACGGTTTATGTCTTTATAGTGGTGCGATCAAACATGCATTGTTACGCCTCTAATTCTTCCCAAAGAGCCTCAAAAACGGAATGATCAAAAGTTGGGCAAAAGATTAAAATCCTCTAAGTGGAGACATAAATTATGATTAAATAGGTGTTGTGGTGCGATGTTAAACCAAGATCTTGATGGGAGGCAAACCATTATTTTTATGTTTATGTCCTTTCTTTTTAAATAATTCACAAAATTTCAAATGGTTTGGAAGTGCTTAAGGCAGGTTGGAAGCCAAAAATAAGGGAAAACCAAGTTTGGAATAGTAACATCCATGCAGAAAAATAGGGGAAAATAAAGGAGCAGACGATCACAGTTACCACGATCGCAGATTGAGGACCACGATCGCAGATTGAGGACCACGATTGCACCAATCAGGCTATAATCACACCTCTATGTCCAAGTTTCAATATGGTTATCAATGCGATTTTAGGGAGTCCTTTAGATCCTTCTTCTACTTTTATGATATATAGTGAGGTCACTACAAATGTTTTTATGTTGGGGGTGTGTAGCCCTGCCTTGGTGTGAGTTCACTTTGGCTTGCATTACTTAAGCTTAGTTGATGGAAAGCATGGAAATTTTGTGATGTGGATTGCTGTTACTTTTAGATTTTTATTACTTTCAAAAATAAGGTAGGTCGAGCCTTTTCCTATAATAGATTGAGTTACATCATTATTATGGGAAAAGCATCATAGATGGATTTTAAGTCATAGATGCAGGGAAAGTCTGAGTACCTACAACGTTGAAACTATAAATGAAAGAGAAATTTAAGATCCTATGGCATTTTGATTTTTAAATCGCACTCATACCATCGGAGAAGTCTGAGTTGCCATATGATTAGTTTGCCCATATGAAGCATAAACATGAGACAAGTCTTTGGTTGTTGCCATGATTAGTAAATTATGTGTGATGCAAAGGAAAAGCAAGCACTCCTCTCCGTCCAAAATTTTTTGAAAATCAAGGGCATGGACGTGAGCAACCTTATAAAAATTCTTCTTCTCTTTTTGTGACTTCAAAATTTTTGACTTATGAAAATTTGTAGATACTCCAATTTTGTTTCTAATGGGAGGGACAAATAAGCCTCCTTAGAGAATTTGCATGCCATGTGTGGTGATCTTATTTTTTTGAATCTCATGTATACTTGTACCATCTAGAACTTTCCCCATTTGTCTCTCAAAGCTAATTTTGATCGTATTTTGTTGGTAGATGATCTTAGGCCATCTTTGCGACATTTAAAGTCAACTTTAGCTTAAAAAGCCTACCCTTGCTTAGATGTTATCCCTAGTTACCCACTTGAAGTCTTTTTACTTTTTTTTGGCAAATACATTGCAAACTGCGAGCCTTTCAATTCTTATCTCTCATTTAAACTCTATCCTCCTTGGACATGAAAATACAAATTAAGGTGAAAAGCCTAAGTTGGGGTGGTGAAGATTGGAAGAGGTAAATTTGGTCCACGAGAATGTAAGTTAGTGCCTAAGAGATAAATTTTAAGAACAAATGAATAGGAAAAGAAGGGACCAAAGAAAGAAAAGAAAATCATGAAACGTACAAGGCAAAGAGGTGAAAAGAAGATGCTTTCCGAAAGATTGTTGAATCAATGTAGTAAAAGTAGGCACATGTTTAAAGCGTGAAAACAAAAGAGATGCCCCATGGTCAAAATTTGGATGAAAAGGTATAATGTAGATGTTCAAGGAGAGAATAGTTAATTTGTTTCCAAATAATATCCTACCCTACCCCTAACCTATATTACAAGCTCAAAAAGCCATTTGAGAACTCCAACCAAGTGCATTAAATGGTAGTGGCGATTGAAAATAGGGACAACCCTATGGCATGTTACTTGTTAGCAACAAGAGTTCTTAAAAGAGAGAGTGTTTTGCACTTAAATTGCTTATTTCATATTTGATAACTTGGTGTGTGGAATTTCTGTCTTGTGAGGAGGTATGTAAATAAGTTGAGGTGGGCGACTTTGTCATTTCTTGAAAAATGAGGCAAAAGGAGTATAATGTAGTTGAGATTGAAGAGGAGTCATTTGTTGAGTATTAGTGATTGTTACATGATTTCTATTTGAAGTCTTTTGCACCCTTGATAATTGCATTTTATGTGAAGAGATGTCATGAGAATAGCTTTGCCAATGTGCGAAGATCCTTTCAAGGTAGTGATCAAGTTGAAGTCAGTGTGACCTTTGGGTACTAGTATTTTGCAATACATGATCAATTGTCTCATAGTAAGAAGTAATGTTGCTTGAGGACAAGCAAAGCTTTAAGTTGGGGATGTTGATGAGTGGTAAATTTATCACCTATTTGCACTCCACTTCCATGCACATTATTATGATTTGAATATCTAAATTAGACAACTTCACTATTAAATGCACAATTTTCATATTTTTGCAGGCATACCAATTATGAGAAGGAAAAATATGAACACAAGAAGAAAAGGGTCAAGAATAGAGAGAAGAAGTGCAACTGGTAGACTTGGAGAAAAACATAGTCTAAGTTACCGTGATTGTAGTCTGAGGGCTGTGATCGTAGCCAGTCAATTCAGGTGAAAGGACTTTGATCACAGTAATCTTAATGCATTCGTAGTTGTCGCAATCATGCTCAATCCCCCATGATCGCTTGAGAATAGAAAATAACCAGGGGAAAAAATTTCGTTTGGCCAGCCGACCCTAAATCCCATTTAAGGCTAAATACCTATTCCTTCAAGAGATCCGTCATTCTATAACCCTACCTCCAATTCTTAGTTTATGTTTTTATAATTTCTTGGAGCTTGGATTAAAACTTGTACTAATATTGATCTAGGAAGACATTAGAGTGACTTTTAAATGTAGATTTGGCATCACCCATTGATGATTCATTGGACTCTAAAGTGTTTTTTGTCCCCTCTTTTTGGTCTTATGGATAACTTTGATGGAAATATTGATTTATTTATGTTTATTGTCATTATAATTTGCTAGATCTACCTCTTGGGATTATGCTAGAATATGATGCAATTGTGTATAGGTTGTGATATATTTTTGTATATTTTTGTGTGTTTATGATGGGTTCTATTATTACTTGATTAAATTGGTTAGGATTTGGCAGTGAAAGCCCCAAATTCCCTAATGGGATTGATGGATGAAAATTCTAAGCTCTTGAAAGCTCAAACCATCCTTGAAAGAGGGGTTTTGGGTGACCTGTAGGGACCTACCTCATCCTTAGAAGAGGGATGTGGGAACCAAAGTAATAGTAGACAATTAATGGATATGTCTTGCCAATTTTTCACTATCTTAGACTTAAGGGTGATTAGGATGTTGACCATACCATGGGTATAATCCTATAAATAGGGATACCTATTGAGGTATTGGGGTTCTTAAACTGATACCCTTGTAAGGAACTCAAAATGGTCAATGATGATGTCTTTGAGGTTTTATTTTAAAACTAGCCTTAAATATCTTAAACCTAACCTACCACATCATCAATGATTCGAATTTGCACAAAATCATCATGATCACATGTATAATTTTCCCCTAGGAAAGCATAGTCCTAAGATCCATTTAAATTGATTATACTCTAATCATTCTTAATCTTGAATTAGTCATGTAGAAGCCCAAGAATTACTCTCATATTAGCAAACATTGAAACCCTCAAACCATCTTTAACCATAGGTTTGACCCTAGCAAGCAACTATTATTTTTGCCTTACTTAATCGCCACTCACATTGTTCCTCATGGAATCAACCCCGTCTCCTAGTTGGATAAATATATTGACAACGTCCGACTTGCACATAAATTGACGTGTAAGTTGAGCGTTATCATGTGTATAGATTTTGATGATTACGGTGATACTAATGGAATAGCGATACAAAAGAGTGTGAAAAATTATTTGAGGATAACTAAGGGGTTAGGATGGTGATGGAAAAGGGGTAAAAGGTCTATATAAATCAAGGAGATAAATGACTGAATTTATAGTTGGGTTGAGGTTATGAGTGTAGCATGGGTTTATTAGGGAAAAAGTGAAGGACTCATTTACTATAGGGGCTTATCTTAATCATGGAATCAAAGGGTTAGATGACAAAAAATTTGATCCCCACTGATGTTGAGGTTACTTAGAGTCAGTGTTGGCATTCTTGGCATCAAGGGAGGTCGGCATCCACCACCACTGATGAATGTCTCATCTTTGCAAATGCTCTACATTGAGCCAGTGCCAAATATAATCGTGGTGCCATCCTGGGTTCTCTTCCCTCTTACGAATATCCAACATGATATTTTACAATCTTTAGCTAGATTCTTTAGTATATTTTTGCATAGATTCTATGTTGTTCATCCGCTTCATGGAAATGATAATAAAAATCTGAATTTAAAGTTCTAAGCTCCTAGGAATGTCACCAATGGATTCGTCCCTGCTACTTATTTCCATTGGAGTCAAGATTTAGTGCTTTGATGCCTATTGTAGCATTGAGGTATGATCTCATGAAGAATAAGTAGAAATTTTTTACAAAATTAGGATAATATTTTCATTTTCAATGCCTTTCCACAATACAACACCATTCCTAAATACTATGGAGGAATCTCCCAGCTCATCCTTTAACAAACTAATACGGACTAACACATGTCCACCTTGGATTGGTCTGCATATGAGGACTTAAATTTTAATAACATAAATAAAGAAATAACATATTAATTAGAAATATCCATTATTGGGTAAATTTGTTGGAGTTACTAATTGGATTGGTTCTCTTTTTGAAAGAGACATTTATAAATGCTCCGCATCAGCCCAATCATAAAAAAGACTTTGTATACAATATTTTTATTTAATGATATTTTACTATATAAGTTAAGTATTTTTTTGAATTAAATTTTATATTATATTTATTTCTTTATAATAAACTTTCTTAAACCTATAATAATTACATTCATCTTGATAATACTATATTTTTTTATAAAATTATTCCTCTATAAAATTGTGGTAATAGCAATTACTTTGACAGAAATAAAATATTTGAAATGATCAATAGTAAATTTAGAAATTTGATTATATATTTTATTGAAAATAGTTCTATTTATGAATGAATGTTGTATGAATACACACTTTTACTATTAATTTATGTCATCCACTTGAAAGGTCGTATAATGTGTGGATGAAGTGCTAACCTTTAATATAGTTTATTCACATTTTTTTTAATTGGTGAAGTATAGTATATATATTGGGATTTTAAATAAATAAATATTTTATGTAACAATTCTCATGGTGATTTTTAGCTATTTCTTTGTTTTGGAAATTTTACTCTTCCCTGTAGTTGTCTTACGGTATTTGTGAGTTGCGGGCATGGATGATGTAAATTTTAGGGAGACTTTTATATGAATTTTTGGTTTTGAATGGTTTTTGGGTTGTTATAGTTGACTTCAATCAACAATCTGAAGTAATCACATGTTGTTGGTTTTTGGTTCTATCAGTTTTATCTGCTCTTAAATATCATCTTAGGTTAATCACATAGTTGGTTCGTGTTCCATGGACCCATTGTGATTTTTGAGTGTTCGGGTGAGAAACTAGTTTCATTTTTTAAGAGTGGATTTGATGTAAAACTTTTTAATAACAACCTTCATTGTTCTTGCCTTCGAGCACACAAGCAAGTGTACATGGTCCATCAAGTAGTAAAATAGCCTTATGAAAGCGAAGTATCGATCCCATAGGGACTTGTATTAGGCAACTGTTAATTTTTAGTTCAACTATCAAGATTAAGCAAGTTCTAAAGTAACCAAAAGAGTTGGAGAGTTATAAACTGATAGTAAAGTAAACAATACAGTAATTTGAATGTTCTTGAACAATCAATGGTGTGAAACCAAGGATTAAGGTATTATGAACAACTTTACTAAGCTATATAACTTTATTTGTTAGGTTATTTATCTTGGTTTTTGATTCCTGGGGTTGGTATTGTGACTATGGCCCTGTGAAACTCTATTCAAATATCTAACTTAGCACCACAACTACATCATTAAGTGGTAATGCGAGAACTAAGTTAATTGCATTCATATTTCATCTTGTAATTGAATCGAATAGGAAACTTAAGTATATTTCTATCCTAAATTCAAATCATAACTTTAATTCTGAGAGATAACGATCCTTTTCTATCTATCCCATATGCTATCCTATCATTCCTCTTTCTGGGAATGATAGAATGAAGGATGTATTCTAAGGGTATAGAATCCTCAAAATAGTTAATACAAGGATAAATAAACACCCAACAATAATAAATAACAAAAAACAATTTAATTCATAACAAGCATAATCATGTTCTTCGCCTTAACTCCAAAAACTAGCGTTTAGATGTGCATAGACATACACATAATCGCAATAGATGAATCCCTGCTAAAATCCATAAAACATACTAAAGTAATGAGATAAAAATCCTATTTGCAGCCTTCTCAATCGTGTTTCTAATCCCTAATGTCATCCAAGGTGTCTACACAAAGGTTGGAGTGTTATATTTTAGATGAACAAGATTTACCGCTTTTAACATAGGGGAGCGCCACGCCCTTATCGCATGGTCTAGGCTCCATGGCACACCACTATCATGCCTAAATAATAGAAATTGCTATCCACAATGCATCTAAGGGCGATCCACACCCTTATCGCATTTCATAGTGTCCATGGCATACCACTAAGTCCAAAAATTCTAGATTTTCACAATGCTTCTCTCATGCATTTGTCCTTCATTCCAAGCTCTGTGGTGGTGTTTCTATAATGACCTACTTTTTGATGATTTATGTGAAATATTTATTTTTATATGCTCTGACCATTTTACCCTACCTCATTGTTACTCTATGGCATTCTAGTGTATGGAGATGATTGGCACGGTTCTCAATACATTTTGGTGTGTTTTGTGCAAGCTTTTGGTTTTTGATGGCTTAAAAATCCATATAGTTGACTTTGATCAATATTTATTGATTTGTGCATTAGATGGCAAAATAGACTGCACTAGCTGATTTAGAACATTGATTTTAGGTTGGTAAAATAGTTGGTATGGTTTTTTTGGCTTTTATATCTCATTTTGACCTCGATTCAGAAAATAGTGATATCGATTTATAGGGGTCATCTTTGTAAAAATGAAGGGTTTTAAAAATCTAATATTGCCATTGAGTCCAGAGCATTTAAATTTATAGGGTAGCATAGTTTTCTTGGATCCACTTGATTTTGGATGAATCCCATGGGGTTTGGAAGGACTTGTAGAATTCTAAGTCTCCAGCTGGTGCTGGTGCACCTACGGTCGCAGTTGGCTAGTCGTATTTGTGACTCGACTAATCTGCACTAACTGTTGCATACATGATATCTTGGTTGCGAATCTCCTACATCTGAGGACCAAGTTGTGAATACGATACACACCCTCAGGCCAGGCATTGCAAATGCTACCCAGCGATCACGTATGCAATGCTGGGCAATATATATATATATATATATAACTTTTTTTCTCCATTTTCAGTATTTTTGAGTCTTACAGCTTAGGTTTTTGTAATTTTAAGCAAATTCTTCCATTTCAAAGCTTTGGTAATCTCCTTAACACCTATTTCAACTACTTTCTCCAAATTTAAACTGCAATTTCAGCCCATTTTCAATTTGGTGAGTTTCTAATTTTATAATTATCGCTTTTCTTTTGATTTCATCTACAAAACAACTTCAGTTCTAAATTTTAAAATTGTTTTCAAGGATTTTTCTTGGTAAATCTTAAAAATAGTTGTTCATCAATTTGAACCTTATTTTTAACTCATTTCATTTGGATTTTCAGTTTAGGATCCTAAAAATATTGTGAACATGTTTCAAAAATAAAATTATGATTTTACCCTTATATTTTGAGAATCGATTTTGGGGGTACACTTTTACCTCAACACTAAAATATGTAATATTGGTATTGTTGGATTTCTTTTGATGTACAAATTCTATATTTGTATGATTTTTAATTGATTTTATGTCCGTTCGTAAGGAGTAAGGCTTCAAATTCAAGGCTTTTAGATCGTCTTTTGGTGTACAATGTAGGTTATGGATTAACTTTCTTCAGACTGGGTTGGTTAGTTAATATTGTTATAAAAACATGTCAAGAGTGTGGGACTTATCACAAAAATGGCTATAATTATTGTTTTGAGCCTGTATGAGGGCATATATGTTATTGTATTTGATAGTTTTGGAGTATTATTTATATATGTGACCGTTTAGGGTCCTATATGATAATGTTGATTCTTTATAAATGAGATTAATTATGTATTGTATAATGAAAAAGCCTAATATGGTATTGATGGTGTATTTAATTGTATTCTACTCTCTTGGTATATGATTTATAGTTGGCACTCATGGATGGTTGGAAATATTGAATTAATTATTGGCTCACTTGATTAGTATATTAGTTGGATTTGAAATTACTCATACTGGTTGGTTGTATAAATTAAATCCTAATATCATATACAATATTCAAACATTGGAACCACTATGAAAATAAGGGAAATATTTGAAATGCTGGCTTTTTTGACAGATAATGTGACATATTTAAAATCCTTTATAGAAGGATGTATCGTAGAGGATTTATGGATACTGGTATTGGATATTGGTTTTATATGGGTTTACAAACACCCCCATGAGTCCTACGTTGTGAAGCTTTATCTCTATAGATTTATATGGAGGTTGTGCAATAACCTCAGGCATTATTAACATTACCATCATCATCATTAATATTATGATCATCATCATCTCCATTGCATTTGTACTTATGTTGTACTTTTCTATGATATGTTTATTTTTCTTCATGTGATGCCTGCCTATGTGTATTTCTTCCTTCATATTCATATTGTGTGGTACCTGCCTATTTGTCTTTGCCTTTCGTGTTGTTATGATGTATGTTTATACTATAAAGCTGTTTTTGATATGGTGTGGGCTGCCGTTGTGGGACATTTTATGGTTCCACGAGACGTGCCCTAGAGTGTATTTTTCATGCTTTATTTTCTTTTTTACTTACTCTACCTATATTACCTACTGAGTACAAGTAGACCATACTCAATACTACATCGCCCTTTTAGTGCAAATCCAAGTTTGAGTGTGCCTTGTAATGGTTGAATTCTGGAGATACTTTGGAGATATTAGAGGTAGTAGTTGGATTCTTGCTTCTGGAGTCTACTATTACCTTTCAATATTTTAACTATGTCTTTATTTGCATGCATAGACAAAGTTGTCCATGTTTTTGAAATCTTATGTATTTTGATATTGAGTTGTACTAGTTAGTTCTTATGCTGTTACACCAAGGTTTGGGATTATGATATGATATATTAGTAATGGTATTCTTCTTGTATTATCTTGTGTGGTACGACCTCTCTCTAGAAGCCTTACTTAGGTATATTGTCATTTATTTTTCCCTTTTTGTATCAGTTTGTGCGAAAGGCATAATTGTCAAGGCTTTCCACTAGAACTGCCATCATGACCATATGTTTTTGGGTTTTTACAAATTAGTATCAGAGTAGCCATGTTCATTGGTCTTAATAGTGTAAGAATGAGGTGTTTAATAAAGTCTCATAAATTAGTACGTAGTCGTCTGTATGTACCTTTGAGAGGCTATAGGATGTCTTTAGTAATTTTCCCTTATTTCTTTCCTTATCAAGTGGATTTCCTTCATACCTTGTATTCTAAGTCATATTTCACTCTTTTCTGTACAGATGGTGATGATTACATCTCGTGAGGTTAGAGATATAGATCTTTTATTCGAGGAGAAAGCAAAATCTAGAGGGCAAGTTGTGAGACATAGCTGGGCTCGAGGTAGTGGATGATCATGTGGATCTACCCTATCTTTGAGTACTGCTAGGGCACTCTCCCCTGAGCCTTTGGTTAAGAATGTTGGGGATGTGAGTCCTACATTTTTTCCACCAAGTTTTTCTACCTTAATTTTTGAGGGGTTGTTTATTTATTTGTTAACCTATTTGGAGGGTGATCTTGGTGTACCTCTAGTTTTGAGTATTATGTCTGTATCTCTGCCAGAATCTGCTAATGGAGTTCACCCAGCCTAGAGTGTTGATCTTTCTATGGTACCTACTTTTGATTTTGGTACTCAATAGACTTCGTGTGTTGTGCCTCTTTCAACAACTGCATCTGAGTATGGTATTTAAGATCAAGATTCCAACCTTTATCTATCTTAACTTCTTAGGTGGGATCTCAAACTTCTAGATTCACCATTCCTCCTCTTATTGCAAGTACAGTTATTTTATTTGAGAATTGGAAGAGGTTTGAGAGGTTCACTCATTTGGGTCCTCCTAGGTTCAGTGATGTTGTGGGAAAGGATTCCTATGAGTTCTTGATAAACCATCATGAGAAGTTGCATGACTAGAGTTATCTTGAGTTTTGTGGTGTTGCTATACGACTTATCAATTGTAGGATGCTGCTAGATATTGGTGGAGGTAACTTATTGATTACATATCTCTCAATTCTCCTACGAGAACTTGGGATCAGTTTGCTAAGGACTTTTTAGAAATGTTAGTGCCTCACAGCCTCAGGAATCAAATAAGGGATGAGTTTAATAACTTAGAGCATGGCTCTATGGCTATTATATAGTATGAGGCATACTTCTATGCCTTGTATAGACATTTCTATTCAAGCATTCCCACTGAATATATAAAGATTCAGAAGTTCGTGAAGGGGTTGGATGTTTCTCTTCAACTAGCTACATCTTAGATGGTAGTGTTTAAAGCATTATTTAAGAGTATAGTCAATTATACTAAGTTGACTGAGGGTATTCTTTGAGCATCTCAGGGAGGCACCATGAGGGTGTGCCGGCTGGGCGAGTTCAGAGGTCACACTTCTAGAGGTAGGGATTCTAGAGATTTATGTGGTTATCATGGTAGACCTATGAAGGTAGGAATGTAGAGTGTAGGTACTAGATCTTTTTGTTTAGCAGTTCAGGGGGGTCAACCTCTATGCATTGAGTCAGGACATAAAGGTTGCTATATGTGTGATGAGATGGGCTATTTTGCCTAAGACTATTCTCGCTGTGTGTTTTCTATTTCAGCTGTAAGAGTGGGTTCTACAAGAGGTGCATGAGACAGAGATAGTGTAGCGTATACTGGTGGCCACAGGGCTATCCTTACCTATTGGTGGTCGTGGATAGTGCTATGCTACACCCACCAGACTAGGAACAGAAGCCTCCAATGCTGCCATCATAGGTATCATCCCCGTTTGTTTGGATCTGCATCTGTATTATTTTTGTCATAAGCCGAGGCTACCCCGTAGTCGCAATACGGAGCTTAAGGCCATAAGTAATCCCAAGCTAACCCATAATATGGTACCTGCTGTGAGCAATGACTAAAATAATAATGGAATAACATGTGCGGAAGATAATTTGATAAAATACTGGTAAGATGTAATAATGAAATATAATTCAACATGTTTGAAACAATTGAATACACTAAAAAACTAACTGACTGTCTATCTGTCTTAAGGCCTCTAAAAATCATAAGGATTTGATAAGACCAACACCCAACTAACTTCGACTGACTGAACATAAAGAGATGCTAAAATAATAGTAATAACTTGTTATGTCCTCGATGGATAAGGACTCACCACTATTGCTGATGGGTAACGCTAAACTGACCAAGGATGGAAGGGGAACAGAGCATCCGAATGTATGATATTAAACAACATAGCACTAGAGAAAAGTATGCAGTTAGTACATTAAATGTACTGGTATGTGAGGTATGGACTAACTGAAATACATATGGAAACTAAACATGGATGAATGAATATGTAAAACTGAGCATGCTAGACTAAGTAAGGAATGAACTGAATGTAATTTACAAAACTGACTGACTGAATAACTAAAAATCTTACTACTCGGTGAAGCAAACCTGAACTGATATAGACTGAGTAATGACTGAAATTATGAAAGCTATCATGTTGCAGAAATTCCCTAATCTGACCTAATTTGGGTCTAACCTACAAACCCAGTTGGAAGGATGTCAGTTCTTTGCCATGGGTACTAACACTAGCTGTATGGATCCACTAAACGGGTATCCTGAAGGACTAGGGAGTCACCCTGTACTAGTAGGTTCCCTTTCGAGAATGTCAACCCTCAACTGGCAGGAAGACCAATCAAAGCCTACGTTAGCTACATAGTTCTAGAACTCTCGGATTGCTTCTAAAGTCACACCCTTTACGGGTAGGTGAGCACAAATACTTGGGTTGAATTTGTACTAAATACTGCTCCCAACTGAACTGACACTATTTTTTACTAAGGTCAATTGAAAATCTTAACTGATAATGCTTAACATGATCATACCAAACTATGTATGACAACAAAATCATAAATGGACTTACTCATTACTTGAAAAGTCTGAAACATAAGTAAACACATAGGTATTGGGTGTTCATAACCCACCAACATTGATTGGTTACTAAAATATGATTACAAATCTTAAAATAGTGATATAAAGACATAGTTTAGAGACCTAAAATATAGGACGTTTCAATACATGAGTAAGATACATGAATTTAAGCACGGGGATGTGTTAAACTTGGGAACATAATAATTTCTCATGGTTTGGTTGATAAATTCATGATTTGACATACGATCAACTGAATATGACATGAGCAATTGAGATTCAAAGCATGAAGTAATCTAATTTACATGGAAACACATTTTGACAATACTTGAATTATAATTACTAAGAAAATCAAGGATTAAGTTAATATTTAACATGGATAATTTCATAAAAGATGGAAAACTTTATACTTTAATAAAAAATGGGATTTTTGGGATCAATGGGTTGAAGGAACCTATTGATGAATAGCCCACATAACGGGATGTTGAAGCCTTTGATATATTTCATGGGATTGGACTTTAACTTAATGAGCCCTAGTTGGTTTTGGGTAGAAAGAAATCACCATTTTTCTATGTGATGGATGATTTCTGAGTATGATAGGAGAGGGTAGTTTTTACGCTTGAGAACTATTGTTTAGAGGGTGAAACAACATAGTTTTTGGTATGCTTATGAGTCATCATCATGAGTCGTAATCACTGGCACCTTTGATACTACGTCCGTAAGTTGGCCATAACTTTTCATCCCGATATTGGATTAAGGTAAAATTAGTATTATTGGAAATCTAATTCATTTATCTATCTATTGGCAGCTATTGAGAATGGAAATTCCTAGTATACCCAAGTTATGATTATTTAAATTTTACAAAATTTATATTCTTCATAAGAATTTATTCGCTATGGGATGTTTCAACTTGTCTATAAGTTATGAGATATTTGGGGTCTTATTATATATCTAAGTCACTTGTAAAGCTAACAAAACACGAGGCTTGATGCTTGAATCTTTTACTGGTCATGCTACGAGTATTCACAATGAATCATAATGTCTTGATACAAGTTGTATTCTTGACTCATAACCACTAGGTTGAATTGTTTTTGTATTATATGCTGTTATGACTACGAATCCTTCCGTATGACTCATTGAAACTGATTACGGGTCAGAGTGAGGAGTCATAGTTACTTTTCCACAACTGAGGGATCCACTGTTGTGACTCTGAAAACTTGTGATGACTCATCATGAGTGGTTTTGAATCGTCACCTTGAGTAGTAGTCATAACAATGAATCAGGCTATTAAGGGAAATTTTCCATAACTTCTTGCTACGACATCAAATTCAGACGAAGTTTGAAGGGTTGGAAAGTTAACTCTATGGCCTATCTTTAAAGTGGTCTAGAGCTTGAAAAAATTGAGGTATTACAATATCTCCTCTTTGGGATCATTCATCCTCAAATGAAACTATTTGAGCTGAGATACGACGAAAGCTGGGACCGTTCACTAAATACCCATGAGCTGAATCATTATTAAATAACTAAATCTGAAACATGATGCGTGGTCTAAACTGAATTCATGAATGCATACTATGATGTAAGGATAGTTATTTAGCTGAGATAGAAAATATGAAAATCAGTTAAGGGAAACCATTACCTAAAGTTGTATCAGAGTTTCTAGAGAAAAGATGGGGATACTTGGCTCGCATATCTTCTATTTCCCAAGTAGCACTCTCAACGGATTGATTTAACCATAGAACCTTAACCAAGGGAATTTTTTATTGCTTAACTTATGAATCTAACGGTCAAAGATCTAAATTGGGATATGTTCATAGGAGGGACTATATTTTACACCACACACTCTAAGGGTACGACTGAAGATGGGCCTCCAAAACATTTCTTTAATAAAGAGACATAAAACACCTGATGTGCTGATGCCAAATATGCAGGAAACTCTAACTTATAAGCTACTTTTCAAAAATGACTTAAAATTCTATATAGGCCAATGTAGTAGTGACCGATTTTCCCCTTTCCTTCCAAATATCTTCACTCTTTTCATAGGCAAAATTTTCCAATAAGCCAACTCACCAACATTAAACTCGAGATCTCTACTCCTTACATCTGCATAAGATTTCTGAAGACATTTGGTTGTCTTCAGTCTCTCTCAAATTAACTGAACTTTATCAATCACCTCAAACTATAAATTTTGACCTATCATAGAAGCGTCACCTACTTCAAACCAACCAATAGGAGATCTACCTCTCCTCTGTAGAGAGTCTCAAACAGAATCATCTGAATACTGGAGTGATAACTACTGTTGTAGACAAACTCACTCAAAGGTAAGTGGTTATCCCAAATACCCTTAATGTAAAAGAATATTGGCCCTTAACATATCCTGTAAAGTCTGAATGGTCCTCTCTGCCTGACCATCTATCAGAGGATAAAAAGTTGTACTTAGATGTACTTGGGTACGAAGGACCTTTTGAAATGCCTTCCAAAAGTGAGAGGTAAACTGAGTACCTTTATTTGAAATAGTGGTAAATGGAACCCCATGCAATTTTTACAACTCCCTAAGATAATGTCTTACATAATTGTTATCTAAAAACAAAGTAGGAACTGGCAAGAAATAAGCTGACTTGGTTATTCTATCTATAATGACCCATATCAAATCATGCTAACGACACATACAAGGCGACCCTATCATAAAATACATGTTCACCACCTCCTACTTCTATGTAGGTATGCTAAACTCCTGAAGTGTACCACTAGACCTTTGGTGCTCAACCTTAACCTGCTGACAATTTTAACACTAAGACACAAACTCTACAATATCCTTCTTCATACAACTCTACCAATAGATCTCCCACAAATCACGATACATCTTAGTGGCCCTTAGGTGCATATAATACCGCGCACCATGCGCTTAAGCTAGTATTCATTATCTCAAATCATTAACACAAGGAAAACATAGTCTGCCTTGAAAATAAAGCACACCATCTTCCTTATGGGAGAAAACCTCCACTTTCGGATCTCTAACAGCCTCCTTCAACTTGGTAAACCTAGAATACCTATCTTGCTTTTCTTTTACTTTGGAAACCAAAGAAGATTCTGAACCCATTTACTACCTTTGGTCCATTCAACCAACCAAACTCCTAACTTAGAAAGCTGTTGAACCTCACAGACTAACTCCTTCTAATAATCCTCAACATGAGCAACACTACCCATAGACAATCTAGTAAGGGCATCTTCCACTACATTGTCCTTGCCAAGATGATACATCACACTCATATCATATTCTTTTAAAAATTTAAGCCACCTTCTTTGATGAAGATTAAGTTCTATCTATGTGAACACATACTATAAATTTTTGTACTCCATGAACACATCAACATGAACCTCATAATAGTAATGCCTCTAAATCTTTAAGGTTAAGATAGCAACTGCCAAGTCAAGATCATGGGATGGATAATTCTCTTTATGGGGTTTAAGATTTTTTGAGGCATGGGCTATGGCCTTACCTTTTTCCATTAATACACAACCAAGAAAAACTCTAGGAGCATCACAATACACTATGAATCTTTCTGTGCCATCTGGCAGAGTCAAGACTGAAGTGAAATTGAGTCAAGTCTTTAACTCCTAAAAACTCTTCATGTGGAACCTGAACACTAAAATTTGACTTTATTTTGGGTTAGTCTAGACATAGGAGACCAAATAGAAGAAAACCCTTTGAAAAAATATCTTTAATAGACATCTAAACCCAAGAAACTCCTGATGTCTAATAGAGAGATTGGTCTAGACCAGTTTCTCAGTAATTTGGTCCTTTTAGGATCAACTCGAATTCAATCACTAGAAACTATATGACCAAGGAATGCTACTGATCTCAACCAAAATTTGTACTTTCTGAACTTAGTGAATAACTGGTGGTCCATAATGGTCTGTAATACAACCCTCAAATGTACTTTATGATCTCTCTCACTATAGTAATAGACAAGGATTTCATCAATGAAGACTATGATGAAAATGTCTAAGTACCATTTGAACACCCTGTTCATAGAGTCCATAAAAGCTTCAGGAGAATTCTTTAGCCCAAAAGACATAACTAGGAACTCGAAGTGACCATACCGAGTTTCTGAAGTCTGTCTTTTAAGTGTCATATTATCTGAATCTAAGAGTATGATAGCCAAATCTGAGGTCTATATATGAGAAATAACTTTCTCCTTGAAGTTGGTCGAATAAGTCATCAATCCCAGGAAGAGGATACTTATTCTTGATTGTGTCTTTGTTTAACTGATGGTAGTTAATGTACATTCTCAGAAAACCATCTTTCTTGTGCACAAATAGTACTAGAGTACCCCATGGGGAAGCACTCAGCCTAATAAAACCCTTATCTAAGATATTCTTCAACTGTTCTTTCAACTTCTTATGCTTAGCTGGAGTAATTTTGGAAGGTGGAATAGAGATAGGCTGTGTATTTTGAAGGATATCTATTCTGAAGTCAATTTCCCTTTTGAGAGAAACCTCGGGAAGATCTTTAAGTAACATATCTTGAAATTTGTTTAGTAGTTGAATTGACTCAAGACTCAAGGTTTTAGAATTTGTGACCTTGGATCAGATGAGATATTAAATACACCCCTTAGATATCATCTTTCGTTCCTTAAGATATAAAACAACCTAACCCTTAAGCACTAAAGTACTACCCCCCATTAAATAACTGGTTCATTAGTAAATTAAAACTGGAAAATTCTATTTCTGCAATCAACTGAGGCATGGAACAAATGGAGTGAATCCATGCCAAGAATGACATCAAAACTAGTCATATCTTACTCTAAAAGCTTAACTGAAGTAGCTTTCTAAGACTCTGTGACCCAATAATTTTTGGATACCCGTCTGGCTATAATAGACTTACCCACTAGGTTTGACACTGATAAAGGCTCTACTAAAATTTTGGGAGTGACATCAAAGTCTGTAACATTATAAGGATTCACTAAGTAAAGTGAAGCTTCAGGGTCTAACAATTCATAAAAATTAAGATAGAAGACTTGTAACATACCTATAACCACATTAGGAGAACTTTCCTAATCATGCCAAATATGGAGAGCATAAAGTCTATTCTGGTACTGCCCACTTGTAGCACTAGAAGTGGCACTCTGCTGGAGTAGATAAAAAATTAGAATGACCATAGTGACAAATGTCCTTACCCTTTTGGACAACTTTTCAGAAATCCCTGATCATGTGGCCTGGTTTTTCCTATCTAAAGCATATATCACTTCCTGCTCTGAATTTACCATGATAATTCTTACCGCACTTCTTGTAGAGAAGATTGGTGTGACCAATATTCACACTACACTAGGACTTAGATTTTGGTGACCTATCCTGACTGTCCTACCTGAACTTAGGCATTGGCGCACTAGCTAAAAATGGAACAAGGGCTAAACCTTTCTACCTGAATTGAGAATGATTAGCACCTTTCGACCTCGGTTGAGAAAAGTTCAAACTACCTATTCTGGCCCTCTTATTCTCTTTTATCTTCTTTTTAAGATTGTACTTCTCAAATTTCTTAGCATGAACCATTATTCTAGAAAGGTCCATCTCATTAATCAGCATGGAAGTCTCACACTTCTTGTACACTATTAGATTCACCAGTCACAAACTTACTTATCTTGGAACTAGAGTTAGCCACCATAGTCAGAGCATACCTTACCAACTGAGTGAACTTGAGTGAGTACTCCATTACACTTATTCTACCCTACTTCAAATTTATAAACACCAAAACCTTAGCTTCCTTTAACTCTAGTGGAAAGAACATGTCTAATAAAGTGGTGGGAAACTACTTCCACTCTATAGGCCCTACCACAACAACTTTGTCCTTCTTCCACTGCTTGAACCTGGTGGGAGATACTCCTTTTAACTAATAATCAGCTATGTTTGCACTCTTATAAGAAGTGAAACCCATGATGTTTGACACTTTTTACACTCCATCCAAAAACTTTTATGGATCCTTCTCAAACGTGGATCCAGAAAACAAAGGGGTATTCATTCGGGTGAAGTCTTAGATCCTATTGTAGTCATATTAATCACTTGATTAGCTAGGAAAACAACCTAATTATAGTTCTGAGTAGCTACAAAATTTTCCAAGGTTGTGAAAGTGGCCCTGAACTTATTGTTAGAAAGATGGTTATTCAAGGGATCTTCCTTAACAGGTGGTGGTGCAGGATAATCCTCTTTCCTTATTCCATCTTTTATTTTGTTAGCCATTGTCTACAAAAAAAATGGACGAGTTAGACAAAGGAATTCAATAGAGCTCATGCTCTTTCTCATGACGTGAATACCAAAAGAAGGGAAGCTTTTCTAAAAACATCTTGTAGCCACATTTCCATAAGTGTGGAACGCTTTACACCAAGGAAAAAGACTGTAATCATCATAGATTTCAGGCACTCTAGGATACTTAAAACCTTAGGCTCTGATACCATTTCTTGTCATGACCTGAGGCTAACCCCTGGTAGCAACATAATTCTTAAGGCCACAAGAGACCCCAAGATAACCCATTATCTTGTACCTGCTGTGAGATCTAAGTAAAATAATAATGAAATAATATGTGCAAAAGATAATTTCAAAAAATGATAGTATGATGTAATACTAAAATAAAATTCAATATGTCTGAAATAACTGAATGAACTAAAAAACTAACTGACTATCTATCTGTCTGAAAGCCTCTAAAAATCACAAGTAGTTGATGGGACAAACCCCAAACTAACTTTGACAAATTAAACATAAAGTTATGTTGAATGAATAGTAATAACTTGTCATCTCCTAAAGGATAAAGACTTGCTATACTGTTACTGGGTAATGCTTAATCGTCTGAGGATTATCGATGTCCTAAGCATCCAAACCTATGTTATAAGACAACATCGCGCAAGAGAAAACTATGTGGTTAGTACTTTGAATGTAATGGTACATGAGGTATGGACTAACTAAAATATATATGGCAACTAAACATGGATGCATGGACATGTAAAGCTGAGAATACAAGACCAGGTAAGGTATGAAATGAGTTTGATCTATAAAACTAACTAACTGAATAATTTAAAATATAACTACTTAGTAAAGCAAACGTAAACTGATATAGAAAGAGTAATGACTGAAACTTTGGGAGCTATCAGATAATCAATATACCCTAATTTGAGATAATAGCGGTCAAACCTATAACCCCAGTTTCAAGGATACAAGTACCTTGTCATAGGTACTAACATTGGCTATGTGGATCCACTAAACTGTTGTCTCAAAAGACTAGGAATTCACCCTCTACTGGCAGGTGCCCCTACGAGAATGCCAAACCTTAATTGTCATGAAGAGCTCTAAAAACCTATGTTGGATACATAGTTTTTGATTTCACGAATGCTACTAAAGTCATACACTCTATTGGAAGGTAAGCCCCCATCCCTGGGTTATTCTATGCTAAATCCTACTCCTAACCAAATTAATAATATTTCTTACTAAGGTGAACCAAACATTTCAACTGATAGTGCTCAATATGATAAAAAAAACTAAGTATGATGATAAAATCATGAATGGACTGACTAATTACTTGACAAGTTTCAAACATGAGTAAACACATAGGTATTGAGTGTTCATAATATGCCACCACTGAATGATTACTAAAATATGATAACAACTCCAAAAATAGTGATATGAAATCATAATTTAGAGACCCAAAACATAGGATATTTCAATACATGATTTTAAGCATGGGGATCTGTTAAACTTAGGAGAATAACAATTTCTCATAGTTTGGTTCATAACTTGGTGATTTGACATAGGATCAATTGAATAAGACATTAGTAATTGAGATTCAAAGCAAGAAGTAATGTAATTTACATGGAAGAACATGTTGATATGGTTATATTTCATATTACTAAGAAAAGTAAGGATTAAGTTCATATTTAACATGGATAATTTCACAAAAGAGGGAAAACTTCATACTTTCATCAAAAAGTATTTTTTTAGGCTCAATGGGTGGAAGGAACCAATTGCAGAATAAACCACATACCTAGATGTTAAAGCCTTGGATAAATTTCTTAGGATTGGACTTGAACTTGATGAACTCTAGTTGGTTTTAGGGTGAACTGTATCGTCTATTTTAATTTGTGATGGCTGATTTATTGGTAATCAATTGTTAGGGTACTATTTATGCTTTATAACTATTGTTTGGAGAGGGAAATGATGTAGTTTTGGGGTTAAAAGATAGGGAAAAAACCAAAAACTACCTTAGGAATCATCTGGAAAACGTTTGGAAGCTACCCCAATGAGTTTGACAAGGACTCATAAGGTCTGGCCATGAGTCATGGACTTACTCATCATCAGGAATCCAGATTTTTAAGCCTACTTTCATGATGATGACTTCTATTGATAACTCTTAGGGTCTATTTACGTGTCATCATCAAGATTCATAATTACTAGCATCTTTGATAGTGCCTTCATAATTTGGCCATAAATTTTTACCCAATATCGAATTAAGGAAAAATTGGTATCATTAGAAAGCTAATTCGATTATCTATCTATTGGTGGGTCTTGAGCATTGAAACTCTTAGTATACCTAAATTTATGTTCATTCAAATCTAACAAAAGTTATATTCTTTATAAGAATTAAATCTAACAAAACTCTTAGTGAATTTTGTAGCTTGTTACCTATGTTGCTAGAAGGTGAAGGCCAAGAATTTGATGCTTTGTGGATTACTTCAAAGGTTACCCATTCACGAGTAGAAATGGGAACGAATTACTATAAATGTTCTGACTAGGTTGCCTAATACTTTGTATGGTTTTGATAGAGCTCAGACCATTGTGGTTCCATTGAGAAAATCAACCCATTTCATTTTAGTTCAGGTTTTTTTTCCAGTGCTAAGAGGTTGGCCTGTAACTATATTTATGAGATTTTGTCTTTATTTTGTACCAATGTCTATCATCTCAGATCAAAGTTCAGTGTACGTATCTTACTTTTGGTAGACCTTTTAAGATGCGTTGAATACTCGAGTTGATCGTAGCACAAGATTTCACCCCCAGACTAATGGTTAGTTCGATTGAACTATTTAGGTATTGGACGATATGCTCCACACTTGAGTAATGGACTTTATGGCCAGTGGGAGCAACTCTACCCTTGGTGGAATTTACATATAATAATAACTACTATTCCAATATTGATATTGCTCCTTTTGAGGATTTATATTGTAGGTGTTGTCGCTCTCCAGTTGGTTGGTTTGGGTTTTTTGATGATAGACCTCAAGGTGTGGACTTTTTTTTGAATATTTTGATAGGGTTTAGATCATTCAAGATAGACTTCGAGCGGCTCAGAGTAGGCAGAAGTGCTATGCCAATCGTAGACTTTGTACCTTGAGATTTAGTATTGGTGATCATGTTTTCCTTTATATTTCGCCCATAAAGGGGTTGTGATGTGGTTTTGGAATTGGGGCATGCTTAGCTCCAGGTATATTGGGCTATTTGAGATTCTTTGGACTATTGGTGATGTGACTATGAGTTGGCGTTGCCCCCAATTTTATTGGCTATTCATCTAGTTTTTCAAGTTTCCATTCTTTGCCATTACATTTTGATAAGTCTTATGTCATTCATTGTGATTTTATTTAGTTAGTGAGAGGTTGTTTTTCATTGTGGAGCCTGTCTACTTCTTGGCTAGGGATGTTAGAAGTTGCATTCTATAGTTATTCTAGTGGTTAAGGTCCAGTGAAAACATTGCCCATAGATAAGGCTACTTGGGAGGTCGAGTTTGATAGGTGTAGTTCCCATCCCTAGCTTTTCACTAATTCAAGAAATTTATTTTGCCTTTAGTTCGAGGACGAACTAGATTTTCAATGGTGGATGATGTAATGGCCTAATTTTTGATGACTTATATGAAATATTCATTTTTGTTTTATTTGACCATTTTACCCCTTCTTATGGTTGTTGTGTGGTATTTCTAGGGTATGGGGATGTTTGACATGGTTCTCAATGCATTTTAATGTGCTTTGTGAAAGTTTATGGTTTTTAGTGGCTTGAAAAGCCTTATTGTTCACTTCGGTCAGCATTTGTTGATATGTGCATTGGATGGCAAAATGGACTGTGCTAACTAATTCAAAAAGTCAATTTCTGGTTTGTATCATGGCTGGTGTGACTTTATGGCTTTTATATCTCATTTGGAGCTCTATTCGAAAAGTTGTGATATTGGGTTTTTAGGGTCAACTTTGTAAAACTAATATTTTTTTTCAAAATTATGATATCACCATTGAGTTTGGAGCATTGAATTTTATAGGGTAACATAGTTATTTTGCGTTCATAGGATTTCAAATAAATCCCGAGGTATCTATGGAGACTTAGAGAATTCAAAGTCTCCAACTAGTGTTTGTGCCCCCGCTGTAGCGATTGGCTAGTCACATTCATGACTTAGTTAATCAGCTCTAAGTGTCGCACACCTACCATTTTTCCACGTTCATGAGTCTCGCATATACGAGGATGAGGTCGCAAATACCATACCCGTCCTTAGGCCAGTACCACAAATGCAACTCTGTGATCTCGTATGCGAAGTTTGGGCAGTATATTTCTTCACCAATTTTCATCATTTTTGAGACTTGGAGTTTAGGGTTTTGTATTTTGAGCAATTTCTTCCACTTCTAAGCTTGGTTAACTCCTTAAATTTATTTCAAGTACTTTATCCAAATTTTATCATCTAATTCTTGCTTAAAACACGAATTAAAAGTAGAAATTGGGGAATTTGGCACGACAGGCTAAAACATTATAATTCACTGATTTAAACTACAATTTCAACCTGATTTTACTTGGATAAGTTACTAAATTTATAATTATCACTTTTCTTTCGATTTTATCTTCAAAATAACTTCAATACTTAATTTTTAAAATAAATTTTGAGGATTTTTGTTAGTAAAGATTAAAATAGTCTTTCATTTATTTGGATCTCATTTTGAACTCTTACCCTCCTAAAAATCTAAGGAACATGTTTCAAAAATAAAATTATAATTTCCTATTTCTTTTTTGAAAATCCATTTCAGGGGTCTGTTTGGACACTGATAGAAAAAGGCAATATGGGTATCATTGGGTTTCTTTTGATGCATATATTCTATTTTTGCATGTTTTAATTGATTTTGTGCCTGTTCATGTGTATTTAGGTTTTAAATTAAAGGCTTTTTGACTGGCTTTAGGCATTCGAGGTAGGTTATGACTTAACTTTCTTCTGATTGTGCTGGGTAGTTAATATCGTTACAAAAGCATATTAAGGGTATGGGACTAATCAAAAAAATGGATATAATTATTGTGTTGAGCCCATGTGAGGGCCTATATGTTTTTTTTTGGTTTTAGAGTATTATTGTCTATGTGTGACCATGTGGGGGTCCTATATGGTAATATTGGTTGTGTATACATGAGATTAGTTGTATCTTTTATAATAAAAAAGCCTAATATGATGTCAATGGTGTATTTCATTGTATTCTACTCTTTTGACATATGGATTTATGTTGGCATTCATGGACGGTTGGAACATTTAGTAGATTATTGGGTCACTTGGTTGGTATATTGGTTTTATATGAAAATGCTCTTACTGGCTAGTTGTGAGCAGTACATGCTCATATCATATACATTCATGAAACATTGGTACCGCCATGGAAATATTGAAAATATTAGAAACACAGACAAACCCTCTACTGAAGGATGTGTTATATAAGAGTTATGGGTATTGATATTGGATATTGATTATATACGGGTTGAAAAACCCCCATGGGTCCTACGTCGGGAAGTTTTAGCTCCATAGGTGTATATGGAAGTTGTACGATAACCTCGGGCATCATCATCATCATTATTATCATTATCATTATCATCATTATCTCTATTCCATTTGTATTTAATTTGTACATTTTTGTGATGTGTTTATTTTCCTTTATGTGATACCTGGGTATGTGTATTTCTTCCTTCATATTCGTATTATGTGGTACCTATCTATTTGTCTTTCTCTTTCATGTTATTATGGTGTATTTGAATTATAGAAATGTTAGTTGAGACGAAATGGACTACCGTTGAGTAATATCTTCTGGTTGTAGGTGACATGCCTTAGTGTGTATTTTGGATGCTTTAGTTTCTTCTTTGCTCAATCGACATATGATCCCTACTGAGTACAAGAGGACCGTAATCACCTCTATTATGCCTTTTCGGTGTGGATCTAGGTTCGAGTGCTCCTCGCTTTAGCACTGTCTGAGGTAGAGGTTGGATTCTTAGTTTTAGAGTCTACTACTTCCTTTATTTTTTTAGACTATTTCATTATTTACATTTAGGGATAGAGTTGTTCCTATTTTGGATATCTTATGTTTTTTAATTCCGAGTTGTACTTGTTAGTTCTTACACTGTTACACAAAGTTTTGGGATTATGGTATGATATCTTGATTATATTCTTCCGCTTCTATTATATTGTGTGGTTTGGCTTTGCTCTAGATGCCTTATTTTGGGTTACAGTTATTTATATTTTTCCTTTTTTGTATAAGTTTGTGTGGTAGCCTTACTTGTCATGGCATGCCACAACAAGCATGATTATGACTCTTTCTTTTTGGGTCATGACAGTTTTCTCTTGATTTCAGCTTGTTTATCAAAAACATATCATCTTGATCAACTCACCATGTATCCTATAACATTATAAACCACAATTAGAGGTCAAAACCACATAGAATCTAACACGATGAACTAGAAAAGAACATAGCTCAATCTTAGCGTAATAGTTTCTTCATTTGATCTTTGACTTAGTGTTTGACTCCAAAATCCTTATGAACACACCTTAAACACTAAAAATACATAACGTAACATTTATATTTTTATTTTAATCATTAACAACTCAATAAGAACATAAAAAGCCCTCAAAACAATTCTAAACACGCATAGATAATGAGACTTAGGTGCATAAATCCACCTAAGATCACCACCCAACATTTAAAGCCTTGTTCGTCCTCGAACAATCTTCACTCTAAGCATCATAGACAAGAGAGACTCCAACATAACAACTATAAGAAATACACTCAATCTAGCACTACAATATTACACAAATAAGATATTTCACACATAAATATGTTATATATAATTCAGAGTTCAGGAACACTACTTCAAAACATCCCAACCTCAAGAATTGACTCAACCAGGTGGAAAAATCATGCATATTACTCAATCAAAAGATCGTATAAATTACCTAACTATTATCAAATATGTCTCCTCACCACAAGAGATTTCCCCACATTCACACACACAGATACAATTTATCACAAGAATGGGTACAAGAATCAAAGTATGTTCACCCTCACTAAGAATTAACAAGTTACATTTGATTAACCATAGACTTTCCATTAGTTTAATACTCCACTAATTTCCGAATGTTGAAACTGAAGATCAATTAGGTCTTTAAGGGTTGTTATGTAGGCTAAAGGATAGGTATGACCTATTCTGGCCAGTAATAGTGACTATATTCCCTAGGTGCTTTAATACATCACACATACATTAAGATCAATATCTAAGAACCACACTATTTTACCACATCTACCTTCCTATTCTCTTTTGTTTTGTCCCTTCTCATTAGGCTAATTCACAATTCGTAAGGGGGAGTATTCCCAATCAACTCATGCTCATATTTTAGTATAATTTTCTCTATTTATTTTCATTGCAAAACTCCCGACCATAACAAATATCAATTTTACACAATCAATAACTACTTTTTGGGGCTTTACTTTCACCTTTTTCCTTCTTATTTTCACTCTCCTTACTTCATTAATTTTTCACTAAAGTGCTTAGGAGTTCTTGATCTAATTAAGGTCTAACCAAAGAAAGTGAACATGCTACATATTAGGCTGCTGAAAAAAAATAAGCTAAGACTCAACAGGGCTAACTAAGATTATGGGCAATGGTAGATCAAAGACGGAATGAAAAATGACTATCAAATAAATGCCTATATCATCTCCTAAACCCACACTCTTTATTCTTCTTTGAACAGGCAACAAGCATGTTCTACATATCATATGCAACAGGGAATACACAAGAATCTCACATTACTTATGACAAATGTTCAACTAAAGTATGTTTATCATAGACTCTAAACCAAGCAATCACATGAAGTCAACATTAAGCCAACTATGTTCAAGAGTCATAAATAAGAGACTAGGAGACTCAGAAGAATTTATTCACACATCAACATGCGTTAACATACAAAAACAGTTGCATCATGCAATAATTCATAGCAACCAACAATAACATCTCCCTTAACTATCAAAATTTTTAAAATTTACTCCTAAAATGAAAAAAGTGATATTAGAATCAAAGAGCTCCCTCATAGAATATAACCAAAAAGAACAATGATGGGGTGGGTGATGAGGTTTCGAAAAACTACACCTCAGAGAAGTATAAAGTGGTTAAAGTTAGAAATTAGTAACCCAACTAGGTTGGGGTCGAACCCATATAGAATAGGTCAGAACTATCTCTCAAACTTGTTGAAACAGACGAGCAATGTAGGAAAGAAAAAGGGGGCTTGTTTTGACAACTAGAAAGTTATAAAAATAGAATGCTTTTGGGTGTAAACAATTAAAAACAAACACTAGGATTGTGTTTCCCCTGTCTTCTTACTCCATAGGTTTATCATACGCAATCCACTATCTTACTACCGCATGTAGAATCTAACAAGTTATGTGTATCTAACAACCTTTCAAAACCCTTTTGTGAATCGCAGTTATCTCATCTTGGTCTCAGAGTGTTGCATTACTAACCCTTGTGGTAGATCCCTGTCTCGATCTCAGGTTATTAGATAAGGGTTGATAGCCTCGAATCACAGTTGTGATTTTTTTCCTAATCTCTATCTCTATCTGAAGTCAGAATTGAATAAAGGTGAGTTCCTAACATTTTCAACTATTAAGAAAGAAATTGAAAAAAAGATAATAAAAATATATAACACAACAATGATTTAGAAGGATTGCATACTTCCCCTAATTTGTTAATCTGATAGGGTTCCAACAACCCTAGTTATGGGAATTAGAGCTCATAATTGTGAAGCAATCAATGGAATTCATAAGTGAAAGTAGAGAATCAATCTCAGAATAATATACAAAGGAAATCCAAAGTTTCAAATCAATAAATTTTCCAAAAACAAAGAATACAACAATCCCAATATCAAAAGCCAATCTCAGAAAAAATATATGTTTATGAATAGTATGATGCATAAACTAACTAAAAATAATAAAAAAAAGTATTTATAGAATACATGAAAACCCTGGAAAACCTTTTCAAAACAAAAGAGAAAAACTTGAGTCAGTGGCCACCTACGACGCCACTTACAGGCCATAGGTGGCACTGATGGTACGTAGGTGGAAACCTTCAAACTTTTATAGGATCTTTCTAAAACTCCATCTTATCGCACTTACTCTGGCAGCTACGGGCTGTAGGTGTCCCATCATAGGTAGTAGGGCAAAAATCTCAACTTCAAGTTCTCTAAAATTTCTCTTTTTGGCACGTATTTTGACACTTAAGCCACATAGGTTGTACCTAGCTATAGGTGCCCGTGTAGGCAGGGTAAAACTTTAATTTTCACTTATTTTCTCTTGGTTAGCTCCCAAAACCTAGTTTCCTACAAAGCACAACAAAAAATATATCTTATTTAACAAAATGAACTTAGTAACTGAATATTTTTATAGTTTTAACCATCGAACGAGCTATGGAACCATAGAACATTAACACCCATAATTTTTTACATTTGCATGTCCTCAGGAAATAAAACACGACACTTAACCAGGTTAACCCTAAGATACCTGTGGCAGTCAATCATCAAATTTAGCTCAATAACATCACCCCCTCAAAGTGAAATATTTTTAAAACAAACTGTTTATCTATTTATCACAACAATATGACACAAAGGAATCAAAGTATTACATTACATTAGCAACAACAAATCATACATATATACAAGTTACACTATTCGAACAAATAAGTAGGTAGCAACATAACCTATGTACCCTCACAATAAAGAAGTCCCACTCACTCAATAGAATCATGCATGTTAATTCATAGAATTTGGAGACGATCACGAGACCCTCACACTCACAAACAAGTTCCAACAATATACACAAAAAACCATAGGGTTGCCTTTATTTTCATTACCTTGGTTTTCATACAGTCAAGTTAGGATTACTATCAGACTTTACTCAGCTAGTAATGTAGGCTTAGGGGTTGGAATGGTATGTATAGGAATTTAGTTACTACGCCTCCTTGGCAATATCCTTATCTTAGGGGTCCACTTATCAACTAATTTTCTTTAATTTCAACTTTATGTGTCCATTTTTATTCTTTTACAGCTCATTTAGGTAGGGTGTAATTTTCTTTTTATTCTTTTTCTATTTTCCTTTTCTTTTTCTTTTCCTACTTTTTCTACCACACCCAACACTATTTTTTTTCTTTTATTTACCCTTCTTCATACTGATGTTAAATCATACACCCCTATGATACCTACCCTCAACTTAAGTGATTTGCCTAAATTGAGGTGCACAATACCTAAAGAGTATAAGGGCCAAAATTGGTTCATTGTAATTAAAATGGGAAGGTGAATGGTGTAACAAGAAAAATTGTCTATACATACTCAAAATAGGGATCAAGGGATACTTATTCATGTTTGGAAGGTCATTAAGGCTAAAAGTGGACTAATTTCAAGAACAATCTGTGATCTTTTCCTAACCGACTATCCTACAGCCTACGTAAGAATAACCACACATGTTTTGGATTCAACCCACAAACAAAACAAAGTAAGCCTATCACACTAACATAGTACATAGTTGCATTACAAAATACCACTTATTTGGTTTATGAAAATTTTATCTATGATTATTATGTCCCTAATCCTAATTCCATAATGAGATTCATAATGGTCACATATATATATATATACCTTAAATAGTTTTAAAATAATTTTTTAGAAGGGTATCATTATTCTAAGTAAATCAAAACAAAATACTTAAGCTCTCTTTGATACTTATTTTTCTATTAGTTATCGAGAAACACAAAAAAATATAAAATAAAATACAATATGACACAATATTTCCTAGATATATCAGTTCTACAATCATATCGTGGCCGATAAGAAAAAAAGCAAGACAATAAAAACACGCAGTGACTGCGGTATAGAGCAACTCAAACTAAAAGACTATGCACCATCCTAGTGTATGACAATAATATAGAGTAAAAGAATGAGGACATACCTGGGATGTACGAAGCTTCAGTGTCATGCTTTCCCCCATCTAGAAGAGGCACTCACCATAATCTCAGTTCATCTCACTACATCATCTAATGTGGATGCCCTAGAATTATGGGTTGCTAATTTTATGGCCTGTTCAAATGGAATATAGGGGTCCATAGATTCTCCGTCCTAGCCCTCTTGGTCCCAAACATTATGACCATCTTCTTCTCCTCTGAAAGCAGATAAAACTATCTAGGGATACGTAGAGGCATTGACTAAGGAAATAAAGATATAAATAGAGAAATGGCCAAAATCTGGCTCTTATTAAGAGATCGTACCTGTGCTCACAGTATGGCCACCTTCTCTCAAATCTCACCTAGGTCAAGAGCTTTTATTTCACTAAACGAAGCTTACACTAATCTCTGAAATATATAAATATAGGCGTGCAACTCAGTAGTGAACTCCAAGATCTCAGCATAGTGTACAACCTATATATTTGTCTCAGTAGTCTCTAATATCATTTGATGCTAAGGTCAGATCAGCTGACACAAAGATGTAATCTTGGTCTCAATGTTATTAAGTCAGGTAGTAATCACATCCTAGAAATTTACCAATATTTGTAAAAACTCTGGTGTAACTGCTATCAAAACTATGGCTTTGGACGTGGCAGTAGGGAAAAGGGCACAAAAGATGCCCCAACCGAGTCAAAAGTAGATGCCGAGGCTATTATAGAAGTAGTTGGGGGTCCCCTCCATTTGTGTATAGTCTCACTCATATCTCTATTCTCACCCATATCAAAATCCATAATAGTATCAAAATCCACATCTGGCCTATCAACATGATCTGCAATAACTGAGGGCCCCTTATGCTGGGCTTGAATCATTATTTGAGGTGTACAAACTCTCTAGGGAAGGACTATATTTGCCGAATCCTTGATCATACTCATATGTGTAATGCTTATCACCTCTAATTTCCTATTAATATCTAAGATCTTAGGAACCTCTATCTCATCTCAAGCTACTAGTTGAGGTAAGGGACAGGAAAAGTGGTCAAATCCCTAAATGCTCTCTTATGCAACTCATATCTGAGAAAAGATGCAAATTCAATATCATAACTCATTTTCAAAATTTCAATCAATGTAGCTCAGTCCCATATCAATAAATTATTCGAAGCGGTTAGACACAACCAAAAACAAACCACGATCCATAAAAACTTTACAGCAAAATTCATTGTCGCCTTCTTAATCTCCTCTTTCCCTCGATTTAGGGGTGTCATCTCCTAAATAAAAAATTATGTTGATGATCTATCTCTCCAAATCTAGCCTCAATCTCCTATAATCTATATCCCTTATCTAGCATTTGTTCTTTCAAATATCAATATTTGATCGCACCCAGTAGTGGATGTCGGGGCTATAAAATAAGGACCTCAAAGAACACGATGGATGGCCATAGCTGAAAGGTCAACCGGAAACCCTCTCACCAAAGAGGACTCTAGTTACGGATTTGCTACGCCTATACAGCCTCTATGTATGGTCAAATCAACTACGGCAGCATAAGATCAATAGAACTCATGGATCATAACTCGACTATAAGAAACCTGGGGTTTAGTCATCCACCCAAGATGGCATAGACTAAATGCGACCTATAGGTTTGGTGGCCCTGCTATCCTTGATAACTCAATCCTCCTCTCATACTATATAGATCTTATAGGTCGACCTACCTTAGTAATAAAGTTGTCCCACTCATGAATCACTTGTATCCCTACTACACACTACCTTAGGTTTACCTCAGTTATCAGCGCAGCCGAGGTATATGTAGAATCAGAATCTTGGTCACCTATGATGAACTGGGAGGCTGAGGGTCCTGTACGTGGGTATTTATCACTGGTGCTTAAGAAGATGACACCTAATGTGATACTTGAGTCGTACCTTTATTAGACTGGGGTATTATTGATATTGACTTAGTAACTGCTATTGTAGACTCATTTTATGACCCTTCCTCAGCTGAGGTACTATGTAGTCTCCTCCTTTGAAGCATCTTCTCCATTATTAAACTAGAGAAAACGTGGGAGATAAGTCATGAAAAATTTTATCCTTGTCCTAGGAACTGGTATGGCTGCACTATTTGGGCCACAACCTATGTAGGTTTAGAATGAGTACCCCACTGTGTTTTTCCTAGTAGCTAAGTACCCAGTGTGCTTGAAATAATAGATTTGGCTATAGCCTATCTCTCGCTCCCAGTCTGTGGGGCTGTTGTTCTATTCGAGTTGATTGGGTACTCCTCAACTAAGAAACTATGCTTAGAGGACTTTTCCTAATCTCTTGACTTTCCTGCCCACTTCAACGAAGCCTTTGTATCCATAGTACCTAAAAGAGAAAGTTTCAGTGCCTAAAAGAGAATAAAAGAGTGCAAAATTTGAAGAAAAATCAAAAGTATCAAACTTTTAATATTTTCCAGATGATGGCATCCCTATATAATGAAATTACCCAACTCAAGTCCAATTTCACACACAGAACTTTTATAACATTTCAAAACACAAACATATCACATAAGAATTTAGGGTTTCCTTAGCCTTCTCAACTTCCACTCCTACTGAGGTCACTATTATTGACTATATATTCAAGAACAATGAAGCAATTTCAACTTTAAGACTTAATCTAGGCTCCTACAAATAAGTTTGTTGATTTTTAAATAATTCATAAGAAAATACGCATACCAATGAACTTATTTTTTACTAAGCATTATAATTTACTAATGAGATCAAAGAAATTTACCTTTGAGTTTATGAGAAAAAATGGAAATCACATAGATGAATTTGAAAAAATGAAGAGTTTTTCTGTTATATAAATTCTATTTAAGTTGGGAGGTTTGAATTTGAGAAGGAGTTAAAAGTTTTGAGTTAATGGGGCCTATGAAATGTGTTTAAGCATATAAAAGATTGGGGTTGTGGTTTTGGATTGGGTCAGGTTGGGGTAGGCCTAAAATTTAAGAATTTTTGGCTAAAAAAAATGGGCACCTAAGGGCCCGTAGGTGACCCAAATTTTTTCCAACTCTTTGGCTCTCTGAACTTTTTGTTCTGACACCTAGGTACTTATAACCCCCTAATTAGGTTCATAATTAAAAGTTCTGAGTCCCCAAAATCCTAAAAGGTTCCCTCTGACATCCATTGCATAACTTACCTGGCTCGAGTAAGACTAATAACCCCCATACTTGTGTCAGTAAGTCCCCTTACCTAGAATTTTCTAAATTTAGAAATGATTTACCACGTTCTAGGTAGTTCCTCATGCTATACAACAAACAAAAGAAACACAACGTGAACATTAAAAAAGTGGGTTTCCTCCCATTCAACACTTAATTCAATTCCGCATCACAATATGACTACAATTGTCACTCAGACTTTACTAAAATGCCCATGGGTTATCTTACATGCAGTAAGGATTTAATGTCATGGCATCACCCAGCTACCTTAAATACTAATATTTTTATTAAGTTAGCCGAAGAAGTGGCCTCTAGGTTATCAACACAATATATTACTAAGACCACCCTAACATTAGTTGTTTACTTATTAGTTATGCAAATATTGAAGGTGACCTCCTCTTTCTTTAGCCTGAAATTTAGCTCCCCATTCTCCATATCCACAAGTGCATTACCCTTCGCCAAAAATGGTCTCTCCTAAATTTTGTGTATCTTAAAGTAAACTTCACAATCTAAGACAATAAATTCAATTGGAAAGATGAAGTTGTCCACTTTCACTATCTTATCAAATGATATGCCCACGGGCTTCTTCACTGTACAGTTTTCCATCAACAATCACATTTTCATTAGTTTAGGAGGTCTCAATCCCAACTATTGGAACACTGCCAGCAATATCAAGTTAATGCTCACACCCAAGTCACACTATGCTCTGGAAAATCTTGAAGTCCCAATAGTGTGTAGGATCATGAATGCTCAGGGATGACCTTCGTTTGTGCCAGGGATCACGCAGTGATCACACTATAATAATGCAACCCATCAAAATACATATAACTGATAACTCTCATTATTTTTACCAAATCCTTCTTAAATTTTACATATCTAGGGATCTACTTGAGAGCTTTAAGATGATAGATATTCAAACTTAATTCTTTCAGCATTGAAATAAACTTTTTAAACTTCCCTTCTTATTTATTCTTCTTTAACCTATCGGGAAAAGGTGGAGGAGGTTGTAGAATAGTCTTCAAAATCGGTTCATCAACCTTTCCCTCACTATATCCCTCCCAACACTATGATCAACACTTGTTGATGGATGTGATTACTCATTATTCATCACTAACTTCTCCAACTCTGATGCAGGTGTCTTAATCAAAACCAAAAATATCATTCCTTAACTCATCAACTATAGGCATGGGATGATCAATAGTAGCCTTAGCATTGCGAGTGGTGATGTCTAAATAGTGACCTTCATTTTTATGATTGTACACTGTGATGCTCGAAAGGGTACCCGACTACTACTTATTCATAGTGGCTGACATTTGGCTAAACTACTTCCCCAATTTCTTGATCAAAGTAGCATGCGATTCCATTTTCTATGCCAACCCTAAAATGTCTGCCCTAAGCTCCTTAAAGCAATTTTTCTAAATTTCTTGACCCTTTCATAGCATAGACAACATAACCTTCATCCTTTATGCATTGTCATAGTGCCTAGTGCAATATATGTACCACACTTCTCATTTTAATCATCCTTGTATCGCTAGTCGTGTCCCTTTTTATGCTTCTATCTTTAAACCTATCCCTATAGTAGTTTTGGCCTTTATTTTCTTACCTTGAGTTCTAGTTATCTTATGTAGACGATTGGCCCTTGGATCGAAAACTCGTCAACTCGCTATATAGATATTTAGCCTCTTCATCTATATCTAAATAATTTTAGATGCTCTAAAATTTTAAAATTTATCATTGCAAATTGCTTTGTCAGCAACCCAACATCCGTCTTTAGCCGAACAACCTCTTGCACCACTATGTCTTTTAATATATCTACACTCACTGGAACCCCTATTTCATAAGTTCCAGTACGTCTTTCTTCCATCCAAGTATTCCACCCTAAGTTAGTGAGAAATATATGATCTAATATCTCAAATACTTCCTTCTAATGAAGGAGCATGAATACTCCTCTAGTAATAGTGTCTTCCATAACTTTTGAAATGGTGTTAAGGGACTAATACAATATCTCAAGAAAGTTATTTGCTGAAATTCTATGATTCTTCGCCATCATCAACTTCTTCTTAAACTGAAACCATGACTCATACTTTGATTCAAAATGCAACGGGTGAAATTATATATCTCGTTATTTAAATACACAATTCTGGATAGGGGGAAGAAAGATCTAAAAACTACCTCTAAAACTCATTCCAAGTAGTATTTGATCCTTGAGGAGGCTCCCCTAACCATAATATATCTTTACCCATTAGAGAGAAAGGAAACAATCAGACTCTCAGAGCTTTCTAATCTATCCTTTGTATAGTGTATGACGTGTAAATCCCATGAAAATTAATAAGGTGTATGTTTGGCTCATCAGTGGGCAAGCCCACAAATATACCCTTCATATTCAATAGCTGGATCATGGCACTAGTTATATTAAACTTCATATTCAGTGGTAATGTAGAAAGAATTCTAGCTCATGTCTTGGTAGGCTCAACGCATCCTAAGTACTTCTTCGGATCATCATATGGTGGAAAGTACTCATAGGATTGGAGTACTTGAGCTCTACCCTTTTTAACTCTATCAAGTTCTACTCGACGATCTACTTCTAGTCTTTTCCTCGCTATCTCTACCTCCTAAAATATACGATGGGCCTACACATCCCGCCTCCCATTAGCAGCATTAGCTTCTTCTAACAATTGAAAAGTGGTTCATTCAATTATCTCCTGAACTGTACTGAGAGGAGGAAAAGGAAAACTAGTAGGATTGTCCTAAAGCCCCTTGACATGGCCTTCACGTACGTGATCTTTCATCTATGATTCATCTTTAGGATTCGTTGTGGTCCAGGATCTAGTGGGAGTAATGGATTTACTTGATACTTCTCTCTTGAGTTAGTATAAAAATAACTGATTACTTAACATTTGCAACCAATAAGAAAGAAATTAAAGTGAAAAGAATGACAATACATACAACAATAATAATTAGAAGGATTGCACACTTTTCCTACTTTGTTACAATGCCAGGTTCCCATAACCCATGCTAAGGGAATTTTACACTCATAGTTGTAAAACAATCCATTAAACTATTAAGTGAAAGCATAGAATCAATATTACAATAATATAGTAAAACCCCAAAGTCTGAAATCGATAAATCAACCAAAACCAAGAACAAAATAATTCTTAGATCAAACAACAATCTTTGAATTAAAATATATATTTGTGAATAGTATGATTGCATAAACTAACTAAAAAATGTCAAAAGAGTATTTATAGATTGCATAAAAATGCTAGCAAACCTTTCCAAAACAAAAGAGAAAAAGTTTAGTCGATGGCCACCTATGACGCTACTTATGGGCCGTAGGTGGAATCTATGGTCCTTTGGTTTCCTTACGTAGGTGGCAATCTCCAAACTTATGCTGGATCTCTTTGAATGTCAATCTTGTGGCACATACTCTGGAACCTACGGGATATAAGTACCTCATCCTAGTTAGCCAAGATAATATCTCAACTTCAGGTTCTCTTTAATTTCACTTTCCAGCACCTATTCTATGTAGTTAGTATCTATGGGACGTAGGTGCCCACGTATATAGGGAAAAACTTTAGGTTTCACTTCTTTTCTCTTATTTAGCTCCCAAAACCTGGTTCCCTAAAAAACACAATAAAAAACTCATCATATCTAAAAAACTAACCTAAGTAATGACATATTTTAGTAGTTTTAAGCTTCAACAGTGCTAAGAAACCATCACATATTAGTTGAAGTGTGCTTCTACTATACTGACACGCACAAAACACCAAAACAAAATAGAAATTTTTTTATTTTGCAATAATATTTAATTAATTTTACTCAAAAACTATAAAACAATTAAAAGTTAAGATCCTATAGAAACACTTCACTCTAAACCATGGGATTTTCCCAGTCCATACTTAAAAACATACTTTTGTAATACCCCACATTTTGGACTAGAATGAAAATCCATCATTCCTATGCATAGATATTTCAAAAGCCTCGAATCATACTTAAATTTAGTGTTTTAATGAATTATTTGGTGTGGGAATTTATTTAAGCATGAATTTATATCATATAGGTCCCATAACTCAAGTACATATTGAAATCTTTCCTATCGTTTGAGTTTAAGTGAGCATCAAAACTTGGATCAAATTCAATTAACCATCCCTCATTTTATATGACAAACTGGGTGTCTTACTATATATTAAATGAAATATCTTTGAATTATCTTTCCAACGATTTTATTTTCACCCAAATCCGATATCGAAGCAAGGAGTTATGCCCATTTTACTCTGGCATGTCACGCTGGGAAACTGAGTGATGACATTTCTGACAAGCCGTCATGCCCGTGATGGCCTATCACCAATGTCGTCAGCCAGGGGCAGATTTTCACCCTTAGTGATGACATTTTTTGACAAGCCGTCATGACCATAATGGCCTATCGCCAATGTTATCAACCTTAACCAGAAAACCAAGATTTCACATTTTTGTGATGACAATTCGTGATGACCTATAACCAGTATGACGGCTTGTCACAAATGTCGTCTGCTACTTTTTTTCAGCAATTGAGGGACGTTTTAGGAAGGGTATTTTGGTGTTTTTACTTCACTTCCCACGACTTATAACCCTCAAGGATCATATTATTTTCCATTCTATTAAGTTAAACATCTCAAAAAGCTCTCTCATGCACTCTGAACGACAAGATTAGGGTTTCCTCTCAAGATCATCACATGAAGATCAAGCCTAAGGATTTCTTCAAGAAACATTAGATATCTTTCACGATCAAGCTTTAAGGTATGCATCATGTTTATCCATGGATCCCTTTTATCCATGGAGCTCAAGAATCTTGTTTTAAATCATGAATTGTGAATATTTTATTGTGGGTTAGTTGTAACCATGTGGTTGTTGTTGTATGATTCCCAATCTTGAATATTTATGTGATTTTATGAGGACATGTTAGCATATAAGTTGAAATCCATAAATTTGGTAGTTTAAGAGTGTTGAATTGATGATTCTACCTATGCCCAATATGGTGCATGTAAGGTATTTGATAAAATGCCTAAGAAATAAGAAATCATGAAATATAGCTAAATTGTGACTAAGTGAAGGATTCATGATATGCTCCTATGTTCCAATGACTTCCATGTTGGTTATGTGTCATGTAAATTTTTTTTGGACTACTCATGAACTAGTATTATAAGATTATGCTATGCTTAATTGCAAAACATACTTATGTACAAGATTTATGATAAACATGTACTTTATGAAATACCCCAAGTTATGATACTATGGATTGTTGATGTTGGTCGTGTATTCAAGAAAGTCATGTTGTTAGTTTCCTTCCATCGAGTCTTAGGGGTACTTGTACCCAAAAAATATAGCTATGTGCCTAGAGCCATGTCTTGTTTTCACAATAATCTCAGTCAAGCCATGTTCAGTAGACTTAAGTTAGTCTCATGACTCAAGAAAAATCATGTAAATTCAGTATCAGATCAGTCTTACTCAGTAGTCAGCAACTTCAGTAATCTCAGTAATTCAGTACTCTCAGAAATCTCATGAACTCAGTCCGTTAATAGATTCAATAGTATTTCATTAGTCAACGAATTCAATAAACTCAGTCTATGTTCAGTTCAGTTAATTCATGTTCAATGTCTATTCAGATGGGAGTAGGATTCAGCATCGAGTAAACCCAAGAATGGGAACTCACCTACCAGTTTAGGGTGTGATTCTTAGCAGTCATCCTTCTATTCTAGAACTACGTAGCCAGTATAGGTTGTGACATCTTAACCTGTCAGATTAGGGTTATTAAGATGGATTAACCAGTCAGTTTAGGGTTCCTACCATTCTCATTTTTTAGTACCTGCTAGATAAGGGTCACTCACAGCTTGTCCTTACCAGTGGTATGTTATTGACAACCTTTCAGTCAGGGAAGAGATTGGACCCCAGCTTAGCTATCATATCATATATGGGGTATGTTGGTTAGATAAATAATTCCCATAGTCTCAGTTCCAGTCTCAGTCTCAGTAAACAAACTCAGATAGTTCTTCAGATTTCAGGACAGTCAGCTATAGTCACTTATGTTATCAGATATATAAATTCTTAGAAATTAAGTTATCAAATATATCAGCTATCAGAACTCATGTAATCAGTCTTCAGCTTTAGGACTGTCAGACACAGTCAACCAAATCAGTTATTCATAATCCTAACTATTAAAAATAATTATTCATGTATCAGTAATATAGTTTTAGTACTTCATTGTTCAGCAATATAGTATTAGTTCCTATTAAAAGTAATTATTCATGTATCAGTAATATAGTTTTAGTACTTCATTGTTCAACAATATAGTATTAGTTCCTCACTTATTAATGACTCAGATATCAGGATCATTAAACTCAGTTATTCAGTATACCAGTATTCATATACACAGATATCAGTAAATCCCTATTATTTGTAACCTTAGTAGCCAGAACTCATTATTCAGTCCTATCATGGTCTTATCTATAATTATGTAGCCATATATGTATTCTCACATTCATGTTAGTCAGTCAGTTATTATTTTTCATGCATATGAACCCCATTTATTTACCCTAACTCACTTGCGTACCAGTACATTCAAAGTACTAACGCATTCGCGCTATGATGTCTTATACCATAGGTTTAGAAACACGAGCTCCAGAGCATTAGCAGTAGATTCCAGTCTCACTAGTCAGTGTTAGAAGTGATTCCTCATTTTTTGAGGACATGATGATTTAATTACTGTTTCAGTTTTTAGTTTATTTCATTAGTTGGAGTTAGTTGTGGACATGTCCCATCAACTCCTTATTCAAATAGTTTTGAGGCTTTCAGACTATAGTATGTCCAGATAATTATTTTAGTTTTGTTTTGTTATTGTTATACCATATTTTTAGTTATGTAATAGTATTGAACCTTATGGCCTTTCAGTTTAAGTTTCCATATTTTTTTAGTCTTTTATGAGGTAGACAGGTACAAATATCAGTCATGTGTTAGCTTGTGGTCCTTCGGGGTCATGACCACCGTGTAGCATTTTAGTTTATAAAATTAGGGTGTTACAAACTTGGTATCAGAGCTAAGGTTCAATAGAGTCCTAGGATATCTGAAATACACATCTAGTAGAGTCTTGTACATGCGTGTGTTGTGCATTACACTTATGTGTAGGAGGCTATGAGATGTTTTAGGAATAGTTTCCCTTCTTTCATGTCTCAGATCATACTATAGCAAGGTTCTCTAAGAAAATCATATAGATTCTCATCATGCTTCACTCATGTTAATTCCACCTTACTTTCAAGGTAACAGAAATAGTAAAGCTTAAGTCCTAAAGATAAGGCTTTCTCAGATAGTATCCCATCAGTTAAGTTATGTTCTAAAGTTGTAAGGATCTCATTTGTGATCATAAGAACTCGTTCTCAAATCCATATATAGATATGCCATCAGATCCCTTCTCAAAATCCTATGATAACATGTGACCCAGAGTTAGAAGCATGAACCCAAGAGTTTAGCAGTAGACAAGTTAGGATACGATATCCACATTGAATAAATTATGTATTCATAGGGATAGTTGTGCTATAATGAATTAGTAGGATTGAATAGTGTGAGTTAGAAATTTAAGTTTATTGACTTGAAATTAATCATGAAGGTGTGAATGTGATATTAGTAGCATGAGAGAAAACAGAGGCAAATGATGTGTTTAGTAAGGCAAGCATTTGTTGATCAGTGAGTATGTGATGATGATTTCAGTTCAGTTCAAAGATTATTTTAGTGTTCACAGATGTATGATGATGGCTTAAAGCTAAGGAAGAGGTAATATATCAAGTAACCAAGTCAAGCTCTCAGATTCTAGTAGTAGTGCGAGTACGTACAAAAAAGAAATTAGGGAAGGGGATTCCTGACCCATCCTTATCTCAGTGTAAAGCTTCATACTTCATTCAGCATAGTGCCTATGCATGATTCATGTCTCATATTCCATGGATATAGCTTATGTTCACACGTATTTAATAGAATTGTGTGTGCTTTCAGTTCCCAGTATAGGAAGTTCAGTTCTAGATCACTCGGTGTTACAAATTATGTTCCATTAACTTTGAAATTCTAGACTCAGGTCATGCAACTCATGACTCATGTATGCATATCATGTTTTACAGTGTAATCAACTTCCATGACACATGATACATCCCTACTAATCAATTAAATTCAGACATTCCATGAATACCCTCAGTTTCGACCTTTTGGTACACACATGATATTTATATTGTATCCCTTAAAGTTCAGTCAAGTGCCAAGTTCAGTTATGTGTCTATTCATGTTTCAGATTCTCTTGACTTAACCCCTTAAGTGAGCTCTCTTTGTGAAAATTGTATAGTGTAGTGATGAGTAGTTTATTAAATAGAAGAGTGAATGATTCTTGTTAAAAGAAGGTTTTTGGATGCTTTCTTTACACAAGGGTGTAGTTATATAGATAGGCTTGAATATCCTGTTAGTATGCAAGCAAACGGATAGTGAGAGGTAGTACTTAAAAATTGGGAAAATTCAGAGTGTGAATGTATATTCCGATCCTTGACTTATGTCATCCTTTATTATGCGACTATCATAACTCAGTTGCCATATCAGTTAAAATTTTAGTACTCAACACTCAGTAATTAGTGCTCAGTATTAGCCAAAACCTCAGTTTTAGTATTCAGTTATCGGTACCCAATATTTAGTTCTAGTATGGATCCTAATTACAGTCTTAAGTTATAGTGTCAGCTTCAGATCAGTATTCATCTCAGGAATTCATTTTAGTTTTATACTTGCTTGACCATAGCGTACAGTTATCAGCTACTCTGTTATAGGTATTTCAATACCTAAATCTATGGAATGTTTCCAAATCATGCAATAAGTTTGGTCTGGTATTTTCAGCAATATAAATTTCATGAAATCTATGATCTATTACCTCTTGTTACCCAGTTAGTTCCTTCTCATATGCATAATACTTTATGTCCTCAGTCCAACTACTCAGATTCAGTACAATTCAGTCTTGCATACCCAGTGTTAAATTACCAGTTACTCAGTTCATCAGATAAGTTAGTCTGTCTATGCAGTCGTGGATCAAGCTTTAGTTTTAGATCTCAGATAATCAAACACGATTTCATACCTAGGTGACTTGTGTATTGTCTCAACTTCTTCAAAACTCAGTTATGTTCTTATGTCTCCGCTCATGCATATTGAGTAATCAATCTCAGACTCATCCGTATTTTCAGTTCATGGTAGAAGCCTTCTTTGGGCTAACTCATTCTCATATTCAAATTTCTGTACAAACTTGGTATTCTGCACCATGCTCAGTTCCCAATTCAAACTTGGTATCTTTACCATTGCATATTCATTGCATGTTCATGAGCCAGTTCAATCATATATTCGCACATCAGATATGAGTGATCAGCTTATTAGTACTCTCCCTCATGTACTTATGAATCAGTTATGCATGCATCAGATACGTATGTTCAGTAGATATGTTCAGCTTATCAATCGTGTTAGCTATGAAATCATGATAAGTCTTACATGCTCTATATCCACGTTAGATTTCTTTTCTCTCATCTCATCCAGTCTCATTCGAGGATGAATATTCTCAAGGGGGAGATAGTGTAATACCCCACATTTTGGACTAGAATCAAAATTCGTTAGTCCTATGCGTACACATTTCAAAAGCCTTGAATCCTATGTAAATTTAGAGTGTTAAAAAATTATGTAGTGTGGTAATCTATTAGAGCATGAATTTAGATCATATAGGTCCCCTAACCCATGTAAAAGTTGAAAGCTTTCCTATTGTTCAAGTTTAAGTGAGCGTCAAATCTTGGGTCAACTTCAATTAACCATATCTCAATTTATATGACTAAATGGGTGGATTAATATATATTAAATGAAATATATTTGAAATATCTTTCCTACGATATCAATTTTACCTAAATCTGATATCGAAGCAAGGAGTTATGCCCATTTTACTCTGGCATGTCAGTATGAAAAATTGAGTGACGACATTTTTGACAAGCCGTCACACCCGTGACGGTCTATCACCAATGTCTTCAACCTTAACTAGAAAACTAAGATTTCACCTTTTTTTGACGACAATTAGTGATGGCCTATCACCAGTATGACGGCTTGTCACTAATGTCGTCAGCTATTTTTTTCCAGTAATTGAGGGACATTTTATTAAGGGTATTTTAGTATTTTTCCTTTACTCCCCATGACTTATAACCCTCAAGGATCATATTATCTTCCATTCTCTTTAGTTAAACATCTCAAAAAGCTCTTTCATACACTCTTAACCATAATATGAGGGTTTTCTCTCAAGATCATCTCATCAAGAGCAATCCTAAGGATTTCTTCAAGAACCTTCAAGAAACATTAGATATCTTTAAAGATCAAGTTTTAAGGTATGCATAGTGTTCATCCATGGATCCCTTTCATCTATGGAGATCAAGAATCAAGTTTTAAATTATGTATTGTGAATATTATGTTGTGGGTTAATTGTAACCATGTGGTTGTTGTTGTATGATTCCCAAGCTTGAATATTTATGTTATTTTATGAGGATATGTTAGAATATAAGTTTAAATCCATAAATTTAATGGTTTAAGAGTGTTGAATCGATGATTTACCTATGCCCAAAATGGTGCATGTAAGGTATTTGATAAAATGACTACGAAACTAGAAATCTGTCAATATAGTTAAATTGTGACTGAGTGAAGGATTCATGATATGCCTCTATGTTCCAATGACTTACATGTTGGTAATGTCTCTTGTAAATGATGTTAGACTGCTCATGAACTAGTCTTATGAGATTATTCTATGCTTACTTGCAAAACCTACATATGTACAAGATGTATTATAACCATTTACTCTTTGAAATCCCCCAAGTTATGATATTATGTATTATTGATGTTGGTCATGTATTCAAGAAATTCATGTTGTTAGTTTCCTTCTATCGAGTCCTGGAGGTACTTCTACCTGAAAAATATAGCTGTGTGCCTAGAGCCATGTCATGTTTTCATGATACTTTCAGTCAATCCATGTTCAATAGACTTCAATCAGTCTCATGACTCAGGAAAACTTATGTAAATTCAATATCAGCTCAGTCCTACTCAGTACTCAGTAACTTCAATAATCTAAGTAATTTAGTACTCTGAGAAATCTCATGAACTCAGTCCATTAATAGATTCAACAGTATTCCGTCAGTCAGTGAAATTCAATAAACTCAGTCCATGTTCTATTCAGTTAAGTCATGTTCAATGTCTATTCATATAGGAGTAGGATTCAGCACTGAGCGAACCCAAGGATAGGAACTCACCTGCTAGTTTTGGGAGTGATTCTTAGCAGTCATCCTTGTGTTTCAGAACTACGTAGCCAGTGTAGGTTGAGGCATCTTAACCTGTCAGATCAGGGTTGATTAGGTATCTTAACCTGTCAGTTTAGGGTTACCACCGTTCTCATTTTTAAGTACCTACCAGATAAGGGTCACTCAAAGCTTGTCCTTACAAGTGGCGCAGTATTGACACCCTTCAAGTTATGGCAGAGATTGGACCCCAACTTAGCTATAATAGCATATATGGGGTATTTCAGTTAGATAACTACTTACCACAGTCTCAGTTTCAGTCTCAGTCTCAATAAACTAACTCAGATAGTTCTTCAGATTTCAGGACTATCAGATACATTCAACTCAGATTTAGTATAGAACTCAGCTAGTTCCATCAGATTCAGGATTGTCAGATATAGTCACTCATGTTATCAGATATATCAGTTCTCAGAACTTATGTTGTCAAATATATCACCTATCAGAACTCATGTTATCAGTCTACAACTTCAAAACTGTCAGAAATAATTATTCATATATCAGTAATATTGTTTCAGTCCATCAATATTCGCAATATAGTATTAGTTCCTTACTTATTAGTGACTGAGAAATCAGGATCAGTAAACTCAGTTATTCTGTATCACAGTATTCATGTACTCATATATCAGTACATCCATGTTATTAGTAATCTCAGTAGCTAGAACTCAATATTCAGTCCTATCATGGTCTCAGTTACAGTTATGTAGCCATGTATGTATTCTCACTTTCATGTTAGTCAGTCAACTATTGTTGTTCATGCATATGAACCCCATGCATTTAGCCTACCCCACTTGCATACCAGTGTATACAAAGTACTGACGCATTCCCACTATGGTGTCTTATACCATAGGTTTAGAAGAACGAGCTCCAGAGCATTAGCAGTAGATTCTAGTCTCAGTAGTCAGAGTTAGAAGTGAGTCCTCATCTTTTGAGGACATGATGAGTTCATTACTATTTCAATTTTCAGTTTATTTCACTAGTTGGAGTTAGTTAGGGACATGTCTCATCAACTCCTTATTCAAAAAGTTTAGAGGCTTTCAGACAATAGTATGTCAAGATAGTTATTTTAGATTTGTTTTGGTATTGTTAGACCATATTTTTATTTATGTATTAGTATTGAACCATATGGCCTTTCAATTCATATTTCCGTATTTTTTAGTCCTTTATGTAGTATACAAGTACACATACCTGTCATGGGTTATCTTGTTGTCCTTCGAGGTAATGAGCACCGTGTAGCATTACAATTCAGAAAATCAGAGTGTTACAACTTTGTTCCTAAAGTACATTTTATAGTAGAGAAAGAAATATTCCTTGAGGCCTCTAGGCCTAGCTAATAGCATTTTGTATCATTAGTGAGGTTTGGAGGACCTCACACCAAGTCATTGCAATGCTGCTTAGCTCAAGTTGCTGATACTCAAACATCCCATTAGCTTGTGATTCTACAAGAGTAAAATATACATGAAGTAAAAACTAAAAATGCTAAACTAAAATACCTACCTTAACTTGGGTTGCCTCCCCAGTAGCCAAATTAAGTGTCATGACACGACCCACTTCATAACTCAACCATAGTTTTTCATCCTCTTCCTTCTACCTGGAGGCCACATTCTGACACTTTTTGGACCTCTTGAGTATGTACTCTTAAGGTAAACATTAATCTAAACAACAACCTTTTCAGTCTTATCAATCATCATATTTTTGGACATAGGTAGTGCTTGGGCAAATGAATGAGACAGTTTAAAAGGGAGTTTAGTGGTTAGTACTCCACCACCCCACTCTCATCCATCTCCACCATGATAATCATACAAAAATCTTTGTAGTATGAAGGTGAGTTTAGTGGCTTATAAATTTTGAAGACAACTTGTTCATCATCCAATTTTATCTTGAGAGTGACTTCTCTCACATCTATTAACGCTCCTCCCGTTGTTAAGAATAGATGTCAAAAAGTGATTGGAATCATTTAATCTGCATCATTCTCTAGAATAATAAAGTAAGCAAGTATAATAAACTTACAAACCTTAATCAGCACACCCTTAATAATTCCCTTGGGATGCATTATATTTTTGTTTGTCGTATGGACCACCATGGAGCAAGGTCTTGGCTTCCCCAATCCTATAGTGTTAAACAATAATAAAGGCCTTAAGTTGACACTTTCCTCTATATCATTTATGGAATAGACCATATCATTATCACTAATTTGTATAGGGAGGGTAAAACTCCCTGGGTCCTTTAATTGTTAGGTATTTTTTCCATCACCATTAAATTGCACTCATTAGTAAGTGGTACCTTCTTAGTAACTTGCAACTTAATCTCATTAGCCACCACTTCCTTCAAGTATTTGGTGTACTTTGGCATTTCCTACAAAATATCTAAAAGAAAATGGTTGATGTAAAGTTCCCTAAATGTGTTAAGAACTTCCTAAATTGAGCATCCTCCTTGGGCTCTTTGAACTATTGAGGGAACAGTGGTGGCAGTCTTTAAGCAACCTACTCTTTAGCCCTTGCTTTTAGGTACTCAAACTTCTCTAAATTTTTAGTATCTCTATTTTTCACCTATTGAGGAACCAACTCTGCACCTACCTCCTTGTTTTTCATTGAAGGTCTGTTACTAGGATCTGTACCACTCTTTAAGGGGATTTTCATTACTTGTTTTGGATGCTCTCTATCACTTGGCAGTCCACATTGAGGTCTAGTATTCTGTACTTCAGATAGTTTCCCCAACTGTTGCTCTAACTTCTGCCAAGACACTTGCTAATTTTTAATTTGAGCATCCATTTCTTCATACTTGCCTAGGATTATCTTGAATGTTTACATTATATGATTTGTCTGTAGGTTATGTTGCTACCAAATCTACTGAATCATGTCATTGCCCCATGAATAATTAGGTTGACTCTTGAACTTGTGGTACTAGGCATTCCAATAGTTTGGCTTTTGACCATTGTCTATAAAGTTCACTAATTTTAGATTTGCTCCACATAAGTCTATAGAGTGGATACTATTTCCAAAAATATCACACCAACCTAAGGTTTACTGTTCTTCATTCCCTTGAGCAAGAGATTTTTTCGTACCTAATTTGTTGAATTGAGTAATTATTTGATTTAATAACTGATAATAGGGTAGCTAAAGGTAAGATACTATCAACTTCTATTATGCTTGGAACCATTTTCACTGAGCTTCTGCACTTGTCACCATGCTAGTCAAGATTTTCTTGAGCAATGTGGTTCAACAAGTTATGGAGCTAATCATACGTGTTTTCTAAAGCTTTATCATTTGCAGTAGAATCTAGCAAAATTTTTGTATTATGGTAAAGTGATTTAACAAAAGTGTAAGGTAATACCTCATTGGAATTTTGATGATGTGGAAAGTCCCAAAGAAGTGATTTAAAGCTTTCCCAAGCAAGATATAGATTGTCATCTGATTTTCTCTTGAAGCTCAAAATCTAATTGGGTAGTTTCATAGTCTTGACGAATGGTAAAAATGGATAAGGAATTTCTGGGCCAAGTTATCCCATGGTATGTTGAAATTGTTGGCATAGCATTCAGGCACTTCTTTGCTTCCCCTAAAATTTAGAAGGGAAAGTGTGTCAGCCTGACATTATCAATAGATACTCTCACAGGTATGTATGTGTCACTGATCTATAAAAATTATATAAGTGAACCTAAGGATGCTCATATGACAAGCTGATAATGAGCCTGTTATTGTGCAAAAACTGCACTAGGTTCTATTTTAACTCAAATTTACCTCCTTTAGCAGGTCTACGGATGACAGAGGTAATATTAGTTGTAAGTAGGATTACCACTTCTTAAACTATCCTATGAGATGGTGGATCTTCATCTATGGGTACAGGACAATCTTCTTAGCGAATTTAGTGGATTCCGTAGAGAAGTTGTAAGACCCTATAAAATTTTGATCATTTTATTTTTTACCTTCTCATGTGTATAATGTCAATTTTTGAATTGAATTATTTTTAGGGGTGTTGAAAGGGTGTTTGGGGAAAGTTTCTAATTTTTAGTACGGGATTCCGGGTAGTTTTGGACCCTGAGGTTGTGAGGGTCTATGATAAGACCGTCTTATAGAGGTTAACCTCCATGATATTTGATAACACTCAATCTACAACTCTCGTAAGAGTGTAAAGCGGTCGTTAGCAAATATAGAACTCAACCTGGGTTGGGTGTCAATCCCACAGGGAATAGCTTGGCCAACAAGTAAGCAAGGATTACTAGACTTTTAGTGCAAGTCTCGTAAAAAGGGGGGATTGTAATGTGTAACCAAAATATTAAAGTAAAAACTGAAAATAGCAAAGTAAAACGGAAAGAATGTTTCGTAGGTTGTGAAACAATGAGAATTGAGGAGTTGGGGTTATGTCCACCTTCTGAGTTATACGTCTCTATTGGCTATGAGTTTGTTGAATTCAGACATGCATGTGCTTATAGAGAATTGTATTCGATGGTAAATCCAGGCGTCTTTCGACCTATTCGAGGATTATTTCACTTTAACTCTTTCGAGCTTAAAGCGTGTCTAATGGTACGAATTCTCCAAGAGGTTAATCCAGTTACGACACTAACTTTTTAATAGGGGATGGGACCCTACTACCTTGACATTATCTCTTTTCTAGACAGTTAACCTTTCTTTCAAACAAGTTAAATGTTATACTGGCGTTATTCTATGCGTCTGCAGCCACAAGAATTTGCATTAAGATGAAGAGAGTAATGATATAAGCAACATACTTGTCATGAATTCACAAACTCATAGCAATAGATAGTATCTCATAAGGCTTCCATAACCCCAACAGAGAAGTTTAGTTACCCATGAGTGCGAAGGAAATCACAATCGACATTGTTATTATACCATAATAAAGATCTCGTGTAGTAAAGTGTGGTTGGCGTTAGGCGTGAATTCCTGGCAAAGTAATGTTTCTCTTGTTGCGGAAATTAAGAATTGAATAGATGAATAATAATGTCAACAATGAATTAATAAAGAAAATTGTTTTGATGGATGGATGGATGGGAATTGATGGAATGGGGGAATTGTGTGGAATAGTAAGTGAATGAATAAAAATCTCTAGCAAGATAGGGTATTTATAATACCCATATCCTATTCCTACTAAGCTAATGAAATACTTAACCAAATCCTACTAAGCTAATGAAATACTTAACCCAATTGTACTAGGTTAATGTATCATTGTCCAAATCCAAATAAACTAGTGAAATACTTAACCCAATTGTACTAGGTTAATGTATTATTATCCTAATCCAAATAAGTTACTGCTAGTCCCCAAAGTCTTCAGAAATGCTGTTTTAGCCCGGGACAAATATTCCATGCATCACTTTTGGTCCTTTAGGCGTCCAAGCTCCCTTTCCTTCCTTCGTGAGCTTTCTTTGGCGTCAAGTTATCCACAAAATGCTGAATTCTGCATCATTTATACCTGAAACTTTGCTAATCATGTTCTTTAGCTCACTTACAGGAAAAAGGACTAAAAGTGCATGAAATATATAATTTGTTCTCAAAACATGGCACAAATATGGGCAAAATATATTGATATAGGCGTGTAAATTCACCTATCATCAACACCCCACACTTGAAGCTTTGTTCGTCCTCGAACAAAATATCATGTCCCTCTAAACATCAACTTAGGGTTTCACAGCAACAACACAAAACATTCGTCAAGACAAGCACAACAATTATCAACAAAGAGTAGTTTTCCGATCATTAGTAGAAACCATTTAACCTCTAGCATAGACTCGTGATGGTGGTCAACTCTTATTCAAAAGTTAAGGCACAAAGAGTCATGTACAACTATCCAAAACTCATCAACCATGTGTGTCTCACAATATATTACCCATAGTCACTCACAAGTATAGCATATTTTTCAAACATGGGTGTCAAAATATCCTTGCTCTCGCTCTCACAAAGAATTCGTATGCAGCAACTGATGACCATAGGCTTGCCCTTAGTGTAATACTCCACTAAATATCAGAATGCTAAGATTAGGATCAAATAGGTCTTTTGATGGTTGTAATGTAGGCTAAGGGACGGGTAGGACTATTTTGGCCAGAAATAGTGACTAAGTTCCTAAGCACTTTCATACATCACATTGTATCATTGACATTTTTTTTCTTTCAACCTTTCTTCTTTCTTTTATTCTACCACCCTTGTTCTCCTCTTTTGTTTTTCAATTTTAAGCATAACTCACTTTTCAGCTTTCTTTTTCCTTTTTCTTTTCATAACATACCTCTTATGATAGCACTTTCTTTTTCATAACTCATTCAAGCACCACTACAATTTAGAGCTTCATACTCACCCAATTTCCTCTTATTTCATCACATTACTTTTTCACTTTGAAGCACTTAGGATTTTGGATCAAATTACGGTCTTGAAAAAAATGGATTAGGCTTACATATGAGGTTGTCAAAGAAAATAGGCTAAAGGCTCAAATGGGTTAACTAGGATGATATCCATGGGTAGGTAAAACGAAGGTAAACATGTATAGGTTGCAAAAGAAATGCCTAAATCATCTCCTAAACTTACACTCCTTATTTTCGCTTTGCATACATACCAGGCAAGTTCTAGTATCAGCCACAAACATAGAATATACTATTAATCTCACATACACAAGGCACATAGTCGACTTTATTGGAAGTAATATAGACTCTTGACCCAATAGGTGAAGGAATTGAACCACACAATATCACATAGTGAGTCATAATTAGAGACTAAAACGTCTCAATAGTCATAATTGTAGCACATACTCTTGTTATAATCTCATGCTGCCTATTAGAATAATTTCATGCGAAGCTACATTAAAAAAATTTACTACTAAAAAAAACAAAATGAGAAAACTAAGCAAACAAACATGAATAAATTCAAATGCGGATAGAGAAGTATAGCATGCAAATACCATCACCCCACACTTAGACGGGACACACTGTCCTCAGTGGAAAATAAATAAGAAGAACCTGATTAGTCGGACTCATTCTCTATGTCTGGGGTCATACCCATTTGCATCAGAATTATGATCAGAGTCGTCATCCTTAGAAGTTCCTCATAAGTATCCCACTTAATTCCAAGAGTGAGTTGAGGTGTTTGCATCGAGGAGGGTTCTCCTTGCTTTTTTTTTTGCCTCTTTTCTTGCCTTTTTGTGAAGTGGTAGCCTTATCTTTGCCTTGTATTTTGGTGCCATTGTACCTGAGATCTCAATAGAGTCATGTTAGCATCATCTCAATGGATACAATCTATGAACAAGCAGTAGGGGTACCACCCCACACTTAGGTTGTTGGCACAAACTAGTGAAGTGAAAGTGGTCGATTACTTAGACTTCATCGACATACGTTTTAGGGGCTAAATTCCGACAAGAAAATCAGAGATGTATCACTTCTTGTAACCTTTGCAATACTTTCATGTTAGGTATAACAAGACTACTACATAGGGATTACATCATGGTATAGTTTCTATCAATAATCTCAACCTCCTATGTCGGTAGGCACTTATAAGTCTTATTCCGATGAACGGGATCTTCTAACATGCAAGTATTCAAGTGACAAGATTATGCAATGTTCATGACTATAGCAATTTCGCAAGTAGTATAACAATGCATTCAAATCAGATTCAAGTCGGAAGTAAGTGAAGATCATCCTTACGTATTCATTCACTCACTTAGTTGTATCACATTAATTCAAGCACATTCACATCACCAATACTTTTTAAAGATTTAGCAATTCATAATAGGTGTAGTAACGTAGTACTTACAAAATATAAATGAAGAACAAAGTAGTACTTACTTGGTTGAAGCCTTTGGAGATGGTCTTGTGAATTGGAAGAGCAAAAAAGAAAATTTTTGAGATGATTTGGGTGGATGTGCGGCGCCTTTAGGTCAATTTCCAATGTGGTTATGTTTCAAGACTAAGTCCCCTTTATATAGGAAAAGAATGGGTCGGGTTTTGACCCATTTACAAACGGTTTTGGAGACAAAAATGACCTCTATGCGGTGCATAGTGCTTTGCATAATCATAGTATAGGCGGCGCACAGTGTAGTGCATTTAAGGACATATGCGGCGCATAGTGTATAGCATTTAGGGACATATGCGCCGCCTAGTGTATGGCATTTGAGATACTGAGACCTAATGCTATATCATAGGTGGCGCATAGTGTATAGCACACTTAAGCATGGGAGGCACCTATGTCTTTGCACACTAGATTCCGAGACCTTAGGCTATAGTATAGGTTTTGCATTGTTCGAGGCCTAGTTTTACCTAGGCCTAGCCTTCCTCGATGCCTATTTTGGCATGAGCAATGCTTAATCCATAGCCTTATGCATCCTTATTCCTAACTTACCACCTTTACCAAACAATACGTCCAAATCGTCATTTGAAACCAATCTCCTCGTTGAATACTTCTCGCACCTATATTTGCTCAAAACCAATGAAAACGATTAGTACGATGGGTTGCCTCCCACCAAGCGCTTGATTTATTATCGCGGCATGACATAGCTATCTCGATTACTTAGTCTTCATCGAGATAGATAGGGCATCGTCTTCTGAATGGATTCAGACGATGCTGATACTTACTTGAAGGCATGCAATCTTCTTCGAGATGACTCTTGTGCGTACATATCCCAGGAGGGATACCAATTATATCATCAATCTTCCTACCCATAGCTCTCTTGTACCTCATCAGAGCAGAGATGAGAGCCTCTACATGCTGTTCACTTAAATCATCTGCAACACTCTCCGGAAGTGTATTTCCATATCCCAAGAACACATACCTTAGATAATCGGGGAGCTCTTTCGATTCTTGCATTGGTGGCTCTTCGCTGGAAGTCTTTGCTGTTGGTGATGGTTGATTCATAAGATCAAGGTCCAGCTGTTTAGGAGTATGAGAATAGGACCTTATTCCTGTTAGAGCACCCATACGTTCTTCATAATCTTCATCATCCTCATGCTCAACATTCAGCAGTGCAGCAGACAATGGCTCAACAATAAGATGTTTCTTTACAGATAATGCTTTCTTATCCTCATAAGCTATGGAGAACACATCCATATCGCTGGGTTGCTTCATTGCTTTGCATATATCAAAGCAGACCACTTCGTCATTCAACCGAAACAAAAGCTCATTATCCCTCATGTCAATAAGCATACTTCCAGTTGCAAGGAAAGGACGTCCCAAGATTATGGGAACTTCAGAATCCACCTCGCAATCCAGAATAACAAAGTCTGCTGGAAAAATGAATGAAGAAACCTTTACCAACACATCATTCAAGATACCCACAAGTCGTTTTATCGACCTATCAGCCATCATGAGCCTCATATTGGTTGGTGTCGGATCGCCTAACCCCAACTTCTTGTAGATGGATAGTGGCATCAAATTGATGCTAGCTCCTAAATCGCACAATGCCTTAGCAAAATTCATAGATCCAACCGTGCAAGGAATAGTGAAAGCACCAGGGTCGGCCTTTTTCTGAACTAGCGATCTTGTAGCGATTGCACTGCAATGGTGAACATTATCTACTGGCTCATAGCTTACCGCCCGCTTCTTTGTCAAAATATCCTTCATAAATTTTGCATACCCAGGCATTTGTTCTAGTGCCTCCACCAACAGAACATTAATAGTCAGCTACTTTAGCATAGTCATGAATTTGCTGAACTTCGTATCATCTGCCACCTTCTTCAATCTTTGAGGAAAAGGTGGTAGTGGGTATGGGATTGTTCTCTCCTCGGCTTTCTTCTCCTCTTGCTTCCGTTTTTCAGCTTTTTTAGGTTGCAAATCATGAGGGGTGACGTTATGGACGTCAGGATCAGCTGTTGCGGCATCTTCCCCTTTCGCCTTATCATCAATGTCCACTACTTCGTCAACCACTTGCTTGCTTTTTGCTGATGTTTCCAGCACCTTACCACTTCGGGTAGTAATGGCCATGCATGACCCATAATTCCTTGGGTTTTGCACAGTGTCGCTAGGTAAAGTGCCAGCCTTTCTTTGATTGAATGCCGCAGATAATTGACTCAATTGTTGCTCCAGCTGTTTTATTGAAGTGGAATGCGAGTCAACCAATAACTTCATTGAGGACAAGTAGTTCTTCACCTCATTCATTCCCGTATTAGTTGCCTCTACTCCTTTCAATAGTTTAGCCATCATATCTTCCATTGACATACTTCCAGAACCAGATGCAGCGGCGTCACGTCTTCCAGGAGGAAAATACAAACCAATCCTGTCAGTCTTATCCTTCCAACTACCTTGATCACGGTCCTTGATTCCAGATTTATGATAATAGCTCCGACCTTGGTTTCCTTGGGCATTGCCTCGGAAACCCCCCTAATTGTTCGAGTAGTTGGCTTCTTCCTCGGAATTGGATTTCTCTTTTTCTTTTGATGCAACAGCTTTAACTTTTTCGGTCTTCCCTAATAATAATTGCTTTGTAAGAAGATCCATTTGTGTTTTCATGTGAGCCATGTCTTGGTCACGATCCTCTTGTCTTTGCCTCTGCTCTGCAGTCATGCCAAAAGATACAGTAGAGCTTGATACCTCAGAATCCCAGGTATACCAAGTTCTACTTTGCTTTGTCATCCGATCTAGCATATTGCTTGCTTGCCCAAAGGTGAGGTCCATAAATGATCCACCTGCTGCATTATCTACCACTGGATTGGTCACTGAATTCAAAGATCTGTATAATATCTCTATCAAGTGGACATTGGTCATATGGTGATTTGGGCACCGCATAAGCTTTGTCTTGAACCTCTCCCATGTTTTGTGGAGGGCTTCAGTTGGAAGCTGCCGAAAATTTGTGATCTCATCTCTCAACTATGCTCTTTTGGATGGCGAAAAGAATCTTTCTAGGTAAGCGTCTTTCAATTGCCTCTAATTAGTAATAGAATCAGGAGTCATCCCATTCAACCATAGAGTTGCCTCTCCAGACAGAGACAATGGAAATAAGCGCAGTCGAATTGCATTCTGTCCAACGCCAGGATTGTTGAATGACTTGCATGTAGAAATAAAGTTGATCAGATGCATATTCGGATCATCGCCTGCTAGTCCACCAAATAATCCCTTAAGTTGCAAAAGCGGAATCATGGTGCTAGTGATATTGAACTTTGCTCCAGGTCCGTCCAGGTCATCCTCATCGTCATCAAAAGGAATTTGCATAGCTCGGCGATCAAGCCTCAATCTCGCTTGACGATCTCTTCTCTGCATGGGTGCCGCCATCTCAGCAGTATGTCGTGGGTTTAGTAGCTCCTCATTGCCTAGGTCCTCATCATCAGGATTTGTTGCATGGCCTGTGTTATCAATATTCTGTTGATGCACTTGAGCAGTCATCCTTTCAATTTTACATTGTGCATCCATTGATGCACTGAACAAACCTGAAGAAAACAAAAACAAAAACTAAAAGTAAAAGTACGAGAATCTTTGACCAAAGGGTCTAGTAATTATCACAAACTTAATTGACACTCATATTCCCCAGCAACGGCGCCAATTTTTGATAACGCTCAATCTACAGCTCTCGTAAGAGTGTAAAGCGGTCGTTAGCAAATATAGAACCCAACCTGGGTTGGGTGTCGATCCCACAGGGAATAGCTTGGCCAAAAAGTAAGCAAGTATTACTAGACTTTTAGTGCAAGTCTCGTAAAAAGGGGGGATTGTAATGTGTAACCAAAATATTAAAGTAAAAACTGAAAATAGCAAAGTAAAAAGGAATGAATGTTTCGTAGGTTGTGAAACAATGAGAATTGAGGAGTTGGGGTTATGTCCACCTTCTGAGTTATACGTCTCTATTGGCTATGAGTGTGTTGAATTCAGACATGCATGTGCTTATAGAGAATTGTATTCGATGGTAAATCCAGGCGTCTTTCGACCTATTCGAGGTTTATTTCACTTTAACTCTTTCGAGCTTAAAGCGTGTCTAACAGTACGAATTCTCCAAGAGGTTAATCCAGTTATGGCACTAACTTTTTAATAGGGGATGGGACCCTACTACCTTGACATTATCTCTTTTCCAGACAGTTAACCTTTCTTTCGAACAAGTTAAATGTTATACTGGCGTTATTCTATGCGTCTGTAGCCACAAGAATTTGCATTAAGATGAAGAGAGTAATGATATAAGCAGCATACTTGTCACGAATTCACAAACTCATAGCAATAGATAGTATCTCATAAGGCTTCCATAACCCCAACAGAGAAGTTTAGTTACCCATGAGTGCGAAGGAAATCACAATCGACATTGTTATTATACCATAATAAAGATCTCGTGTAGTAAAGTGTGGTAGGCGTTAGGCGTGAATTCCTGGCAAAGTAATGTTTCTCTTGTTGCGGAAATTAAGAATTGAATAGATGAATAATAATGTCAACAATGAATTAATAAAGAAAATTGTTTTGATGGATGGATGGATGAGAATTGATGGAATGGGGGAATTGTATGGAATAGTAAGTGAATGAATAAAAATCTCTAGCAAGATAGGGTATTTATAATACCCATATCCTATTCCTACTAAGCTAATGAAATACTTAACCAAATCCAACTAAGCTAATAAAATACTTAACCCAATTGTACTAGGTTAATGTATCATTGTCCAAATCCAAATAAACTAGTGAAATACTTAACCCAATTGTACTAGGTTAATGTATTATTATCCTAATCCAAATAAGTTACTGCTAGTCCCCAAAGTCTTCAGAAATGCTGTTTTAGCTCGGGACAGATTTTCCATGCATCACTTTTGGTCCTTTAGGCGTCCAAGCTCCCTTTCCTTCCTTCGTGAGCTTTCTTTGGCATCAAGTTATCCACAAAATGCTGAATTCTGCATTATTTATACCTGAAACTTTGCTAATCATGTTCTTTAGCTCACTTACAGGAAAAAGGACTAAAAGTGCATGAAATATATAATTTGTTCTCAAAACATGGCACAAATATGGGCAAAATATATTGATATAGGCGTGTAAATTCGCCTATCATCAATATTAGCATAGAATGGATGCTAACCTCCGTGATATTCGCATGCTACGACAACATTTAAATTTTATCTAGTTTTGTTTTTTCACTTCGGGTGAGGGTCTTTTAGTCTTTTTACACCTTATACAATCTTTAAACATAAAATAAGTCTCTTTTCTTTAGTTTTTAAAGTTCAAATCATTCTTTTTCTCTCTCAAATTCAAACCCAAGAACATTCAAGGGTTTTATACAAAATTCATCATTCGGGTTCCAAACTTCAAATTGACTTCAATTTCTTTGGTATATCATGCATTTTTCTCTTCCTTAAACTTGGATTTTACATTTTGGCATTTATTGAATGATTTTTCATGTGATCTAAATTATGGGCATTAAAATTGAGTTGATGGGTTTTGGTTGTTACTGATTGGATTATCCGTGATATATTTTAAATTGATTATTCATGCTTTGAATTGATATTTATGGGACTAAATTGGTCCAAGTGTTTAAATGATTAGAATGGGGGACATGGTTTTCCCTAATTTTGATTAATTTTGGCTAGGAATTGTATTAACCTCAATCCACTTTGTAAATTTGACTTTAATTATGGATAGTTTCATGGTTTAGCTTGCTTTTGAACCTAATTCATTGCATTAATGGATAAATGGATATGAAAATGGATTTGGATTCCTTGGTGGCTGTGGTCTAGATTTTAAATGGAACTTAGGAGTCAATGTGGTTATGTGGATTTGTTTGGCCTATTAAGTTTAGCTTGCAAGAATATTTGTATGATGATATTTAGGAATGAGTTTGGGTTACTGGTTGGTCTAATGTACAAATTCTTTTAATTTGGGATTAAAGAAGATTATGTACCTCACCGTGAAGGTATAAGTCTCGAGGGACAAACATTTAAAACCGCATTTTCTGTCGTTGGGGGGTCTATATGATAATGTACTTAATGCATACTTAATCCATATCTATATATATTTTGAGATGGCTATTGCCTTTGTGGAGTTTATTTCAGTTTATTTCAGTAGTTGGAGTTAGTTGGGAACATGTCCCATCAGCTCCTTATTAAGACAATTTAGAGGCTTTCAGACTATAGTATGTCCAGACAGTTATATCAGTTATGTTTTTGTATTGTTATAACATATTTTTAGTTATGTATTAGTATTGAACCTTAAGTCCTTTTAGTTTATGTTTCTGCATTTTTTTAGTCTTTTATGCAGTATGCAGGTACAGATATCAGTCATGGGTTAGCTTGTGGTCCTTCGGGGTCATGAGCATCGTGTAGCATTCTAGTTCAGAAAATCGGAATGTTACAAATTTGGTATCATAGCTAAGGTTCATTAGAGTCCTAGGATGTTTGAAAACCGCCTCTAGTAGAGTCTTGTACATGTGTGTGTTGTGCACCATAATTATGTGTAGGAGGCTATGATTTGTTTTAGGAACAATTTCCTTTCTTTCATGTCTCAGATCATGCTACAGTAAGGTTCTCTAAGAAACTCATGTAGATTCTTGTCATGCTTCACTCATGTTAATTCCACCTTACTTTTAAGGTAACAAAAACAGTGAAGCTCAAGTACTAAAGATAGGGATTTCTCTGACAGTATCCCATCAGTGATGTTATGTTCCAAAGTTGTATAGATCTCATTCATGATCATGAGAACTCGTTCTCGAACCCAGATTTAGATATTCCATCAGATCCCTTCTCAAAATCCTATGATTGCATGTGACCCAGAGTTAGAAGCATGAACCCAGGAGTTTAGCAGTAGACAAGTTGGGATACGATATTCAGATTGAATAAATTATATATTTATGGGGATAGTTGTGCTATAATAAATCATTAGGCTTCAACATTGTGAGTTAGAAATTTAAGTTTATTGACTTGAAATTAAGCATGAAGGTATGAATGTGATATTAGTAGTATGAGAGAAAACAGAGGCAGATGATGAGTTTAGTAAGGCGAGCATGTGTTGATCAGAGTGTAAGTATTTGATGGTGATTTTAGTTCAGTTCAAAGATTAGTTTAGTGTTCACAGATGTATGATGATAGATTCAAGATAAGGGAGAGATAATAGATTAAGTAACCAAGTCAGTCTCTCTGATTCCAGTAGTAGTGCTAGTATGTACAGAAAAGCAGTTAGGGAAGGCCATTCCTGACCCATCCTTATCTCAGTGTAAAGCTTCGTACTTCAGTCTGCATAGTTCCTATGCATGCTTTATGTCTCAGATTCTATGGATATAGCTTATGTTTATACGTATTCCATAGAATTGAGTGTTCTTCCAGTTCTAAGTATAGGAAGTTTAGTTCAAGATCACTCAGTATTACAAATTATGTTCCATGAACACAGAAATTCCAGACTCAGGTTATGTAGCTCATGACTCATGTACGCATATCATGTTTTGCAGTGTACTCAGCTTCCATTACTCATGCTACATCCCTACTAATCAGTTAAATTCAGACTATGTCATGAATACCCTCATTTTAGACCTTTTGGTACACACATGGTATTTATATTATAACCCTTAGACTTCAGTTAAGTGCCAAGTTCAGTTATGTGTCTATTCATGTTTCAGAATCTCTTGACTTAACCCCTTCAATGAGATCTCTTTGTGAAAATAATATAGTGTAGCGATGATTAGTTTCTTAAATAAGGTTGTGAATAATTCATGTTAAGAGAAGGTTGTTGCATACTTTCTTTACACAAAGGTTTAGTTATGAAGATAGGCTGGAATATCCTGTTAGTATGCAAGCAAAGGGTTAGCAAGAGGTAGTACTTAGAAATTGGTAAAATTCAGAGTGTGAATATATATTCCAATCCTTGACTTATGTCAGCCTTCATTATGCGACTATCATAACTCAGTCTCCATATCAGTTGTAGTTTCAGTACTTAACACTCAGTAATTAGTCCTCAATCTCAGAATTAATCACTTCAGTATCAGTCAAAACCTTAGTTTCAGTATTTAGTTATCGTGACCCAGCATTTAGTTCTAGTATGGATCTGACATACATCTCAAGTTATAGTGTTAGATTTAGATCAATATTCAACTCAGAAATTCAATTTATTTTTAGACTTCCTTGACCATAGCGTACAGTTATCAGCTACTCAGTTATAGGTATTTCAATACCTCAATCTATGGAATGTTTCCAAATCATGTAATAAGTTTTGTCCTGCATCTTAAGACAATCTATCTTTCATGAAATCTATGATCAATTACCTCATGTTACCCAGTCAATCCCTTCTTATATGCATAATACTTTATGACCTCCGCCCAACTACTCAGATTATGTACAATTTAGTCTTGCATACCAAGTGTTCAGTTACCAGTTACTCTATTAATCAGATAAGTTAGTATGTCAATGCATTCGTGCATCACACTTCAGTTTTAGATCTCAGATAATTAATCACTATTTCGTGCCTAGGTGCCTTATGCATCGCCTTAACTTTCTCAATATCTTAGCAAGATCAGTCCAGCATCCTTCAAGGGACATAGTGTCCCAAGGGGGAGATACACTATATCCCCTAAACTTCCTTGATTTAGACATGTCATTTTCTTTGATGAATCTATATTGGAGGAAGTGTTATTTATGAGCTGACCCTCTATCTTCAAAACTCTGAAGTAAGCCATGTACTCAATGGATCAGTGTAGTCACGATAGGATACCTTGTTCATGCCACTCATTAGAGAATTAGTTCAATTCATGTCTCATGTTTCATACTCATTTATGTTCTTATGTCTCCGCTCATGCATATTGTGTAATCAATCTCAGACTCATCGGTATTTTTAGCTCATGGTGGCAGTCTTCTTTGAGCTTACTCATTCTCATATTCAAATTTTAGTACAAACTTGGTATTCTGCTCCATGCTCAGTTCCCAGTTAAAACTTGATATCTTTACCATTGCATATTCATTGCATGTTTATGAGCCAGTTCAGTTATATATTTGTGCATCAGATATGCGTGATCAGCTTATCAGTACTCTACCTCATATACTTATGAATCAGTTATGCATGCATCAGATACACATGCTCAATATGATATATTAAACTTATCAATCATGTCAGCCATGAAATCATGATCAGACTTTCACACTCTATATCTACGTTAGTTGTCGTTTCTCTCATCTCATCAAGTCTCATTCGAGGATGAATGTTCCGAAGGGGGACATATTGTAATACCCCACATTTTGGACTAGAGTGAAAATCCATCATTCATATGCGTAGACATTTCAAAACCCTCAAATCCTATGTAAATTTAGAGTATTAATAAATTATGTAGTGTGGGAATCTATTTGAGCATAAATTTAGATCATATAGGTCCCCTAACTCAAGTATAAGTTGAAAGCTTTCCTATCGTTCAAGTTTAAGAGAGCGTCAAATCTTGGGTCAAATTCAATTAACCATAGCTCATTTTATATGAATAACTGGGTGGCTTACTATATATTAAATGAATATCTTTGAAATATCTTTGAATTATCTTTCCAACGATACCAATTTCACCCAAATCCGATATTGGAGCAAGGAGTTATGCCCATTTTACTCTGGCATGTCAGACTGGGAAACTGAGTGACAACGTTTGTGATAAGCCCTCACGCCCGTGATGGCCTACCACCAATGTCGTCAGCCTTGGACAAATTTTAATCCCCAGTGATGACATTTTGTGACAAGCCGTCACACCCGTGACAGCCTATCACAAATGTCATCAAACTTAACCAGAAAACTAAGATTTCACCTTTTTGTGATGAAAATTCGTGAAGACCTATCACCAGTATGACGGCTTTCCACGAATGTCATCTGCTATTTTTTTCCAAAAATTGAAGGAAATTTTAGTATGGGTATTTTGGTCTTTTTCCTTCACTTCCCACAACTTATAACCTCCAAGGAGCATATCATCTTCCATTCTCTTTAGTTAAACATCTAAAAAATCTCTCTTATACACTCTCAACCACAAGATTAGGGTTTCCTCTCAACATCATCTCATCATGAGCAAGCCTAAGGATTTCTTCAAGAACCTTCAAGAAACTTTAGATCTCTTGCAAGATCAAGCTTTAAGGTATGCATAGTGATCATCCATGGATCCCTTTCATCCATTGAGCTAAAGAATCAAGTTTTAAATTATGTATTGTGAATATTGTGTTGTGGGTTAATTGTAACCATGTAGTTATTGTTGTATGATTCTCAGCTTGAATCTTTATGTGATTTGATGGGGACATGTTAGCATATAAGTTGAAATCCATAAATTTGGTGGTTTAAAAGTGTTGAATAGATTATTATACTTATTTCCAAAATGGTGCATGTAAGGTATTTGATAAAATGCCTAAGAAACTAGAAATCATGCAATATAGTTAAATTATGACTAATTTAAGGATTGATGATATGCCCCTATGTTCCAATGACTTCCATGTTGGTAATGTGTTTTGTAAATATTGTTGGACTGCTTATGAACTAGGCTTATGAGATAATGCTATTCTTACTTGAAAATCCTTCATATGTACAAGATGTATGATAACCATGTACTCTATGAAATCCCCCAAGTTATGATATTATGGATTGCCGATGTTGGACATGTATTCAAGAAAGTCATGTTGTTAGTTTCCTTCCATCGAGTCCTGGGGGTACTTGCACCTAAAAAATATAGTTGCGTGCCTAGAGCCATGTCATGTTTTCACGATATTCTAAGTCAATCCATGCTCTGTAGACTTCAGTTAGTCTCATGACTCAGGAAAAATCATGTAAATTCAGTATCATCTCGGTCCTACTAAGTACTCAGTAACTTCAGTGAATCTCAGTAATTCAGGACTCTCAAAAATCTCATGAACTCAGTTTGTTTACAGATTTAACATTATTCCATCAGTCAACAAAATTCAATAAACTCAGTCGATGTTCTATTCAGTTAAGTCATGTTCAATGTCTATTCAAATGGGAGTAGGATTCAGCACCGAGTGAACCCAAGGTTGTGAACTCACCAGCCAGTTTATGATGTGATTCTTAGCAGTCATCCTTGTTTTCCAGAACTATGCAGGCAGCCTAGGTTGAGACATCTTAACTTGTCAGATTAGGGTTGATGATGTGGCTTAACCTGTTAGTTTAGGGTTCCCACCGTTATTATTTTTAAGTACCTACTAGATAAGGGTCACTCACAGCTTGTCCTTACCAGTGATGTGATATTGACGTCCTTCTAATCAGGCTGAGATTGGACCCCAGCTCACCTATAATAGTATATATAGGGTATGTCGGTTAGATAACTACTTCCCACAGTGTCAGTTTCAGTCTCAGTTTGAGTAAAAGAACTCAGATAGTTCTTCAGATTTTAGGACTGTCAGATATAGTCAACTTAGATTTAGTAGGAAACTCAGCTAGTTCCATCAGATTCAGGACTGTCAGATACAGTCACTCATGTGATCAGATATATCAGTTTTTAGAACTTATGTTATCAAATATATCACCTATCAAAACTCATGTAATCAGTCTTCAGCTTTAGGACTGTCAGACACAGTCAACCAGATCAGTTCTTCATAATTCGAACTATCAAAAATAATTATTCATATATCAGTAATATAGTTTTAGTCCTTCTATATTTAGCAATACAATATCAGTTCCTCACTTATTAGTGACTCAGATATCAGGATCAGTAAACTCAGCTATTTAGTATCCCAGTATTCACGTACTCAGATATCAGTAAATCAATTTTATTAGTAACCTCAATAGCCAGAACTCAGTATTCAGTTCTATCATGGTCTCAGTTACAGTTTCGTAGCCATGTATGTATTCTCACATTCATGTTAGTCAGCCCGTTATTATTGTTCATGCATATGAACCCCATGCATTTAGCCTACCTCACTTGCATTCCAGTACATTCAAAATACTGACGCATTCGTGCTATGGTGTCTTATACCATAGGTTTAGAAGAACGACCTCCAAAGAATCAGCAGTAGATTTTAGTCTCAGTAGTCAGACTTAGAAGTGATTCCTCATCTTTCGAGGACATGGTGATTTCATTACTATTTCATTGTTCAGTTTATTTCGGTAGTTGGAGTTAGTTGGGGACATGTTTCATCAACTCCTTATTCAGATAGTTTAGAGTCTTTCAGACTATAGTATGTCTAGATAGTTATAATGGATTTGTTTTGGTATTGTTATACCATATTTTCATTTATGTATTAGTATTGAACCTTATGGCCTTTCAGTTTATGTTTCCACATTTTTTGTCTTTTATGCAGTACACAAGTACAGATATCAGTCATGGGTTAGATTGTTGTCCTTCGGGGTCATGAGCACCATGTAGTATTCTAGTTCAGTAAATCGGGGTGTTACAAATTTGTTCCCAAAGTACATTTTAAAGTAGAGATAGAAATACTCCCTGAGGCCTCTAGGCCTAGCTAATAGCATTTTTTATCATTAGTGAGGTTTGGTGGACCGCACACCCAGTCTTTGCAATGCTCCTTAGCTCATGATTGTGATACTCAAACATCCTATTAGTTGGTGACTCTACAAGAGTAAAATATACATGAAGTAAGAACTAAAAATGCTAAAATAAAATACCTACCTTAACTTGGGTTGCCTCCCAAGCAGCTAGTTAGGTGTCATGACACAACCCACTTCACAACTTAACCATGGTCTTTTATCTTTTTTTTTCTACCCGGAAGCCATGTTCTGACACTTTTTTGACCTCTTGAGTATGTACTCCTAAGGTAAACAATACTCTAAACAACAACCTTATCAATCATCATCCGTTCGGGCAGAGGTAGTTCTTGGACAAGTCAATGAGATAGTTCAAAAATGTGTTTAGTGGTTAGCACTTCACCACCCTACACCCATCCACTTCCACCATGATAATCATACACAAATCTTTATAGTAAGACGGTGGATTTAATGGCTTATAAACTTTGAAGACAACTTGTTCATCATCCAATTTTATCTTGAGAGTGACTTCGCCCACATCTTTTAACGATACTCCCGTTGCAAAGAATAGATGTCCAAAAGTGATTGGAACCATTTAATTTGCATCATTCACTAGAATAAAAAAGTAAGCAAGTATAATAAACTTACCAACCTTAATTAGCACACCCTTAATAATTCCCTTAGGATGCATTATAGTTCTGTTTGTCATTTGGAACACCGTAGAGCATGGTCTTTGCTTCCCCAATCCGAGATTGTTGAACAATAATAAAGGCCTCAAGTTGAAACTTCCCTCTATATCACTTATAGAATGGACCATATCATTATAGGTAATTTGTATAGGGAGGGTAAAACTCCCTGGGTCCTTTAATTTTTGGGGTATTTTTATCATCACCATCAAATTGCACTCATTAGTAAGTAGCACCTTCTTATTATCTTGAAACTTAATCTCATTAGCAACTACTTCCTTCAAGTACTTGGAGTACTTTGGCATTTCCTATAAAATATCTAAAAGAGAAAGGTTAATGTAAAGTTCCCTAAATATGTCAAGAACTTTCTAAATAAAGCATCCTCCTTAGGCTCTTTGAATTATTGAGGGAACTGTGGTGGCGGTCTTTAAGAAACCTACTCTTTAGCCCTTGATCTTAGGTACTCAAACTTCTCTAAATTTTTAGTATCTCCACTTTTGACCTATTGAGGAACCAACTCTACACCTTCCTCCCTATTTTTCTTTGAAGGTCTGTCACTAGGCTCTTTACCACTATTTAAGGTGATGTTCATTACTTATTTTGGATGCTCTCTATCACTTGGCAGTCCACCTTGAGGTCTAGTATTCTATACTTGAGATAGTTTCCCCAACGGTTGCTCTGACTTCTGCTAAGGCACTTGCTAATTTTTAATTTCAGCATCCATTTCTTCATACTTGCCTAGGATCATCTTGAAAGTTTACATTATATGATTTGACTGTGGGTTATGTTTCTACCAAAACTACTGAATCATGTTATTGCCCCATGAATAATTGGGTTGAGTCTTGCACTCGTGGTACTAGGCATTCCAATAGTTTGGCTTTTGAGCATTATCTATAAAGTTCACCAATTTTAGATTTGCTCCACACAAGTCTATATAGTGGCTAATATTTCTAAAAATCTCACACCGACCTAAGGTCTACTGTACTTCATTTAATTGAGAAGGAGATTTTTTCATACCTAATTTGTTGAATTGAGTTATTATTTGATTCAGCATAGTTGAAAATAGGGTAGCTAAAGGTATGATACTATCATTTTCTATTATGCTTGCAACCATTTTCCCTGAGCTTCTGCACTTGTCACCATGCTAGTCAATATTTTCTTGAGCAATGTGGTTCAACAAGTTATAGAGCTAATTATACGTCTTTTCTAAAGCTTGACCATTTGCAGCTGAATCTAGCAAAATATTTGTATGGTGGTAAAGTGATTTAACATAAGTGTAAGCTAATACCTTATTGAACTTTTGATGATGTGGAAACTCCCAAATAAGTGATTTAAAGCTCTCCCAAGAAAGATATAGATTCTCATCCGATTTTCTATTAGAGCTCAAAATCTAATTAGGTAGTCTCATAATCATGCAGAATGGGAAAAATGGATAAGGAATTTCTGGGCCAAGTTATCCCATGGTATATTAAAACTGTTGGCTCAGCATTCAAGCACTTCTTTGCTTCCCTTAAAGTTAGAAGGGAAAGTATGTCAGCCTGACAATATCAGTAGATAGTCTCATAGGTATGTATGTGTCACTGATCTCCAAAAAATTATACAAGTGAACCTGAGGATCCTCATATGACAAGCTGATAAACTACCTGTTATTGTGCAAAAACTGCACTAGGTTCTATTTTAACTCAAATTTACCTCCTTTAGCGGGTCTACAGATGACAAAAGTTATATTAGTCGTAAGTTAGATTGCTACTTCATAAACTGTCCTACGGGATGGTGGATCTTTATCTATGGGTGCAAGACGATCTTCTTAGACAATTTTAGGGATTCTGTAGAGAAGTTGTAAGACCCCATAAAATTTTGATCATTTTATTTTTGACCTTCTCGTGTGCGTAACGTCAATTTTTGACCTGAATTATGTTTAGGGGTGTTAAAAGGGTGTTTGGGGAAAGTTTAAAATTTTTTGTATAGCATTCGGGGTTATTTTTGGACCCTTATGTAGTGAGGGTCTATGATAAGACCGTCTTACAGAGGTTAACCTCCACGATATTAGTTTTGAATGGAGGCTAACCTCCGTGATATTTGCACGCCGCACCAACTTTTTAATTTTCTCCAGTTTTGTTTTTTTCATTTTGGGTGAGGGTCTTTTAATCTTTTTTACCCCTTATATAATCTTTAAGCATAAAATAAGTCTATTTTCTTTAGTTTTCAATGTTCAAATCATTGTTTTTCTCTCTCAAACTCAAAACCCAGAACATTCAAGGGTTTTATACAGAATTCATCACTCGGGTTCCAAACTTCAAATTGACTTCAATTGCTTTGGTATTTTAGGAATTTATCTCTTCCTTAAACTTGGATTTTACATTTTTTCATTTATTTAATGATTTTTCATGTGATTTAAATTATGGACGTTAAAATTGGGTTGAGGGGTTTTGGTTGTTACTGATTGAATTACCCGTGCTAGCTTTTAAATTGATTATTAATGCTTTGAATTGATGTTTCTGGGACTAAATTGGTCTATGTGTTTAAATGATTAGAATGGGGGACATGGTTTTCCCTAATTTTGATTAATTTTGGCTAGGAATTGTATTAACCTCAACCCACTTTGTAAATTTGACTTTAATAATGGACAATTTCATGGTTTAGCTTGCTTTTGAACCTAATTCATTGCATTAATGGATAAATGGATATGTAAATAGATTTGGATTCCTTGGTGGCTATGGTCTAGATTTTAAATTGAACTTAGGAGTCAATGTGGTTATGTGGATTTGTTTGATCTGTTAATTTAGATTACAAGAATATTTGTTTGATGATATTTAGGAATGACTTTGGGTTACTGGTTGGTTTTATGTGCAAATTGTTTTAATTTAGGATTAAAGGGGATTGTGTATCTCACCGTGAAGGTATAAGTCTCGAGGGACAAACATTTAAAACCACATTTGCTGGCGTTGGGGGGTCTATATGATAATGTACTTAGTGCATACTTAATATATATCTATATATATTTTGAAATGGCTATTGCCTTTGTGGGTTTTGATTTTCCTTGTTTTTTCCTGGGTTCATGCAACTAACATGCTCTAGGGTCCTTTTAGTAGGTGGAGTTGAATCCATATAGATTATAGATGCCTTTAAAATGGGTCAAGCTACACAGTCCACATTAACGATTTTAAAACTGTAATATTCATGGCCCTTGTCCCTCTCCAAACATCCTATATAAGTCTATATGAATGTGCACATTTGGTTTTGGCTTATTTTTAGACATGGAATTACGTTATCACTTTCCCTATGATACATGCTAATGCTTATCGCACTAGCTATCCTAGGACTGTAATGACCCATCTGGTTATTTTCCATAATTCTATTTATTTTCACTGTTAAGGCTTCTCTATTAAGGCCCTGAGTCATTATAACTTGCTGGGACTGACAATTCGATTACCGAGCAGTTCATTTGGTTTATAGAACTAATTTTATATTTGGAAATCTTCACTAGTTTCAAATGGACATCAGGCAAAATCTTCAATAAAATGATCTCAGATACAAATTTCTACTGCACCAATATATGCAGAATATTAATTTTAGGAGGAGTAGGCCTTTGGTTTGGGTCCCAATGCACCCAAACTCATTTTGACCTATTGGTTTGTAAAGTACGAAAAATGGTAAGTTGGGTGTTGGCCTATATTTTGTCTAAAAGACCTGTATGAAAAATCCAACTTTACCAACACATCTAGATATCAAATTTAGTGAGGTTACATAGTTTATTTGCAAAAATCGAAGTTTGAATGTGTTTCGACAGTCAAATATAATTTTTTACTTTGCTAGTGCTGGTGCATAGCGATGGCAATGAGGCTTATGGAGATCACCCTAGCAGAATAGTAACCCCTAGGATTACAATAGTGATATATCATTACTTTTAGGGCTATAAGTTCCAATCTATGATTTTATGTTACTAGTTACTCCAGTCGTTAATGATTTCAACCCTTTCTACGCTTTTGTAATGATTTGTACTGAAGATTACTACGGGCAATGGATTTACAAATTTACAATCTTTTACCATTTCTTGAGTCTGTGAACCCATTATTTATAAATATATATATTCTTATGGACAATGTGATATTGATGATACACGATGAATTATGGAAAAATAATCTACCTTGGTTCCTTTCATGAATATTTACTTTAGTCCTTGTGGTGCTTGGTGTTTACTTTATCCCACGTAAGGCTTGTACTTTAGTTTAGTCTTCATGGCGCTATCTCTCAATATTGACATAGATGTGGGATATTATGATAATATGATGATACCCAAAAAGGCCGAAAGATATTATGATGACATGATGATACCCGACAAGGACGGAGGATATTATTATGTTATGATGATACTCTGCAAGGTTGGAGGATATTATAATCATGTGATTATTCACGGCAAGTCCAGAGGATATTATGATGACATGATGGTGTCCAGCAAGGCGGAGGATATTATGACGATGTGATGATACCCAGCAAGGCCGGAGGATGTTATAATGATGAAATTATGGTATTGATTGTGTACCTTACATTTTATTATTACATGCACACCGCCTATCACCAATATGCGCCTATATGCAACTATGTCTTTTAGTAGGTATGGGAAGGTTACATAGATACGGGTGATGATTATGCCTTGTGTTGTTATATGCTGATTGAACCTTTTGCGCTTGGGGTGGTAGGGGTACACATAAGCACGGCTAGGTATTTTGTTGTCCAAAATAGCAAGTTACATGCATTGTTGTTGATATTATTATTAACATTATTATAATTATTTTTATTTCTTGCTTATAATAAATTGGTCATTGATTTGGTATCAAGATGAAATTATGATTCAGTCCTCTCCTATCTTTTGATTTTATTGTTATGAATGATTAATTCATGATGAGATAGATGTCTTAGAAAAGCTGAGTATGTTAGTACTAAGTCTTGATAGGATTATAATGAAGTATTAAAGTCAAGATATGATGATCTAGGTTATATCTCGAGTTGAACTTATATCTATATATAAGTACATCTAGCTATATGCAGTTATAGTATTATCGTATGTCCCTTCTTTCCTTTGTTCATGTTGTTTATTCATTCCTTAGTTTTGTATATAGATATATGATCTTTCATCATTAATTGGTATATTGGCTAAGGATATAAGGTTTAGTGTTGAGATTTCTGAGTATGGTTATATTAGGATAGTTCATCCTTGATATTTTCTTGGCCTTAGTATATTAGTCTCTTGAACATGAATAGGATAGAATATCCTTATTATTCCATTGGCTTTATTATATGATTACTGCACTTTTGGGTGTAGTTTCCATTCTGTTTATATGTTATGTAAATCGTATTTTTCAGTAGAGCTCAGTTGGAAGTTGCCTACTATGTACCATTCAGTTTGGTAATCATGACACACTACTACATCCTGTAGATCATAGTACGGATAATTATCGTTGATGTGTGCATTGTGCGCAGCAGCCATGTTTCGGGGCCTTATAGTTAGAATGTAACATTCTGAATATTACTTACCTCCCTCATATGTATTAGACTAGTCATGACGTTGTATTCGAAGATAAGTTATATAAATGTATTCTATTGAACTTCACTTTGAACTCTTGTATTATTAACAACTTATTTACTGATACCACCAAGTTTTGGGATCATATTATATCATTGATTCTTTATTTAATCTATTCCACAATTTTTTTCTTTATATGTTTTGTAGTCTGTTACTAGCCATTCCAGAATACATGTTTTCCTTACATGCTTGTAGGTTATAGTAGGCACCATCATGACCTAAGAAATTGGTTCGTGACAAATTGGTATCTGATCCTAGGTTTCACTGGTGTATTTGTAAAGGAGGTAAGTGTTAGTAGAGTCCTATGGATTAGTGAAGAGGCGTTCGTAACCGATCTTCAGTGGGCTACAAGGACATTTTACAGAATTCACTTCTTGAGTCCTTGTCATATGTATACATTTCTATGAAACTTAAACATATTCTTTGATTCTATTCTGACCCTAATGAACATTGTAAGATTGGTAATGTTGTCAATAGATGTAGAAGAGACTTCGATAAGCATTTCCCAAGTTTTAACACAATGTTGGAGTAGAGAGTCAAAGATGGATGTCATAGACCTTCAGTGTTAGCCAAAGGATTTGGGGCCAGCTCAGGCTCCAGATAAGCTCGTGACAACTTCAGCCCTTTGGAATTCAACATTTGGGGATCTAAGTCATCATTGTTGATTCCTCGTAGCCCTTGATGACATTCAAGTCATCGAGTTGTTCTCAGGAAAAGTTGGGTCTACTAGTGTTCTTCAGGGTTCTTTTTCAGATTTTGAGTAAGATATTAGGCTAGGTTGACACAAGCCAAACTCGGGCCTAGTCGTGCCAGGTATCTCACATCCCACGTGGACTAGAGATCACCCTCTGCCCCTAACAAACCCAAACACAACACCCTCAATGTCGAAAGAATTTTGAATATAAAACTAGATAGCTAGCAATAACTTAAGAAACTTTCAATTCCTTTCCATGATCAACTATCGACAACCAGCCAAACAACCGACCGATACCATCCTATAACCACAGTAGTCCAAATAAATCTTTCTAAACAATGATCCAAAATTGAATATCAGTAAAGTTTAGGGACATAACCCTGACAATAGCTAATAATAGTTCCAAGACATAAGAGGAGAAAAACACAAAATGTAGACTTTTGATGTGTGGAAGCTCAGCACTTTAATTTCAACTCACAAGCTATTTCTGAATCCTAATAAATGAGCACATTGAGTAGAAGTGTGAATAACTCCTACATTGTATGGGATACTATGTCCGGAGATAGTTAGAGGGGTTAACACTAGTCTGTAAAATAGGGATAAGGATAGTATAATCACATGAGCAACAGTATAAGAATGATTAACACCAATGTACATAATCTGATTCGTATATATATATATGTATATATATATATATACACACACTAATAAATCACATGCCAGGATAGAGAACAAGGGTTAACGCAGTTTTATGAACTTTAGCCTAGATTGTATAGCTCACTTGTCATATAATAGTACCTATAGGCTATTGGGCCCCAACTCTAACACCCTGGTTGGGCCTCAGTTCATATAGCCTCAAAATTAGAGAATAATCTCAGATATATGCACACGGGAGACTCAACATCCAAACATTTACTAAGGTGACTTTAGCACCCAATCATTTTATGATTTATTGGGGACTCGAACCTCTCTGGTCACTATGACCCCCACGTCTGAAATGCGGTTTCCAGTGTCGGTCACCCGGACTTTAACTTTCTCGACTTAGCTAAACAACCCTATTAGCGACAAATTAAAGAATTTATCACACAATCCCAATCATGAACCATATTTCACATTGAGCCATACATTGTTGGTATCATCATACCAACTACACTTGCAAGGTAATACATCATGACAAAACAGTTTCCATCAACATGGGGAGATAAACTTCCTTTATTCACTAATACAAGGAGGTGGAACACTGAGTCCCTTTGTTCATTAAATAATACCATTGTGTTTTAAATAAGTTTTCATATCATGCAAGAGTTAAAGACTAGTTCAATCTAGAAATTCCCACCTTTCTCATAACTAAAAACCAATGTCACACAATGGGTTGGGGTTATAACCCCTTCAAAAGTTACAAGTTTGGTAAAATAATAATTCCCTAGTTCATCCACCATACCCATGCAACCAAAAGTTCAAAACCATATTTAAGGCATGAATAATAACAATAAAATCATGGGTAAACGTTGTTCGACAATAAGCATTCAAAACCCACAAACCTTGTTTTCAAAATAAAAACTATTACATTTGAAAAACACTTTAATACATATGTTTTTACAAAATTAACACTGAGGTAAGAGTCACTTTCTTGAAATAGTAAGATGTATGGAGAGCAATCACCCTTGAAAGCCTTAATTTATCAACCTCTTGAAAACCCTAAGTGTTCTTGACCTTGAGGAATTTGAGAGTGTTAAGAGTCACTTTGATGTGTTTATGAGTGCTAATAATACCCTAAATGGGTTATAAGACATGAAATTCAAGTTGGGTAAAAGGGGAAATGACTAGGATGCCCTTAACTTTAAAAGTTTTAAAGGGTCCCCTTTGACTATGAGTCAACCCTTGACTCACAGCCACTCCTTACGACTCGACACCTTGGGTCATAAACAAGGCATCCTATATGTTATCCTTAAGAATCATTGGTAGCACTCGTAGTAGGACCTTATGACTTATAGGGACCAGTTGTAATAAACACAGAACCCAAATTGGGACTTACACTAGACACCCTATGATTACACCTAACCACTTATAACATATCCTTATAGCTCTTTGTGAGCTACTTGTACTTATAGTATTATCCATTACAAACTTACTAGTTTGGTTACGACTTGTACCAATTACTCGTCAGGACACCTTATGACTAATAAGGTCCAGTTGTAAGTAGGGCAGTCAGATCAAAGCTCAAGGAATTTTCACAGACAAAAAATTTGGGGTGTTTCAATTCTCCCCCTACTTGGATCATTCATCCTCGATTGATGTGTAAAGGTAATTGCTAGCACGATTTTTCTCGATGATAACTCTACTCTTACCTTTAACCAAGACAAGTCAATGATGCAAAGGAAATCTCTCTTTTATTTAACAATGTCAGAAAATAAAGATGTTAAGAATAACACATACCTTAAGCATGATTATCCAGAGCAAAAAAAAAGAATGGATACTTAGAATTCGTGTCCTCTTCATCTTCCCAAGTAGCCTCTTGAACCTTGTGGTTCCTCTAAAGAACTTTTACCAAAGGTACATTGTTCTTTTACAACCAATGAACTTACCGATCCAAAATTTCAACCGGGACATACTCATAAGATAAGGAATTCGAAATACCCACCTCCTCCAAATGAATAACCATATAAGGATAACCCACATACTTTCTTAACATCAAAACATGTAACACCGGATAAATGGAGCTCAAACTAGATGGCATATCAAATTTCTATGCAGCATTATCAACCCTCTAAAACACTTGGTATGGACTAATATATCGGGGGCTGATCTTCCCCTTCTTACAAAATTACATCACTCCCTTCATAGGGAATACGCTAAAGAATACCCAATCGACAATACCAAACTCAAACTCTCTTCGCCTCCCATCCACGTAGGACTTTTGGAGACTTTGGGCGGTATTAAGCATATCCCAAATCACCTTTATGTTATCCATCACTTGGTGAACTGAATATGGGATAAATATCTCATCCTCAAAAACTTTAAATCACCGGATAGAAGACCTACACCTCCAATAATACAAGGCCTTGAAAGGAGTCATATCAATAATAGAGAGGTAGCTATTATTATATAAAAACTCCATAATAGGAAAATGATCAAACCAAATTCCACCGTAGTAAATAACACAAGCTCAAAGCATATCTTCCAATGTCTAAATAGTCCTTTCCTCTTGTCCATCCGACTGTGGGCGGAAAGCAATACTAGTTCCCAAAACTCTATGGAATTAATGCCAAAAATGTGATGAGAACTGAGTTCCATGATCTAATATGTAAGAAATAAGTTCCCCATGAAACTTCACAATCTCTTGGAGGAGCAACTTTGCATAGTTTTCAACCAAAAATTTTTGGTCACTAGCAAAAAGTGAGCAGACTTAGTCATCCTATCAACAATGACCCAAATAAAATCAAACTGATTCCAAGACTAATGAAGATAGGTAACAAAATCTATATTAATCACCTTCCAGTTTCACAAAGGCAACTCAATTTCTAGATACAACCCTTCGAACCACAAGTGCTCAACCTTCACTTGTTGACACGCCATGTATTTAGCCACAAAATTAGAAATATCTAACTTCATATTATTCCACTAATAGATATTCTTAATATCATGATACCTCTTTGTTGAACAAGGATAAATTCCATAATGCGATTCATGAGCCTCAACCAAGATCCTTTCTCGCAACCCATCTATAACGGGAACACATAATATGTCTTAGTACCTCAAGGTACCATCTACACTAATCTAAAAAGAAAAAAACTTTTTGTTGTCCCGCATCTCTCTTAATCTTTATTAAGACTAGATATAATACCTACTTTATTGTTATTTTAGTACAATGAGAGGATTGCGACACCATTTACATAAACACACATCCATTCTCAGAGTCTAAGAGACAATCTCCAAGGTTAGCCAAAGAGTGAATATCTTTAAATAATTCCCTTTTATCCACATCCACATGAGCTAGACTCCACATTGATAATCTGCTAAGAGCATCAAAAACTATATTAGCATTACGTGGGTGATAGTGGAGAGTCATTTCATAGTCTTTCAGCAGCTCAAGACAACTCCTCTTCCTGAGATTCAACTGTTTATGGGTTAATATATTCTGCAGGCTTTTATGGCTCTATCTAAATAGTTCCACCAGATCTTCAATGAGAACACCACAACCAACTAATCCAAGTCCTGTGTCAGATAATTTATCTCATGAACTTTCAACTACCTAGAAAAATAGGCCACCACCTTTTAATGTTGTATTAACAAACAACCACACCCTATATGGGATGCATCACAATAAACCATAAATCCATCACTACTTTAGGGTAGGTAAAAATTTGAGCTAAAGTCAACTTATCTAATAGATTTTCAAAACTACCCTTGTAAGAATCAAACCACAAGAACTTTACCTTCTTCTGCTTTAATTTAGTAAACGGGGCAGCTATAGTAGAGAAAATCTGCCCAAATCTCCTATAGTAACCAATTAAACCAAAGAAGCTCTAAATATCTGTTGGGGTCGTGGGCCTGGGACACTTCTTAACCAGTGAAACTTTTTGTGGATCCTCCATGATACCTTCACTATAAATGATATGAACCAAAAGAGTAATGGATTTCAACAAGAACTCGCACTTCAAAAACTTAGCATACACGTGTTGATACTTTAAGGTCTGCAAAATAATGTAGAGATGGTTTGCGTGATCTGCCCCACTCTTAGAGTACACCAGAATATCCATAATGAATACTATGATGAACAAGTCTATGAATTAATGGAACACCTAAATTATGAGATCAATAAATGCCCACGGGGCATTTATATGACCAAAATACAAGACTAGGAACTCATTGTGACCATATTGGGTTTGGCAAGTGGTCTTGGGGAGATCCATTTCCATAATCTTCACTGATTATAAATTGACCAAATATCAATTTTATAGAAATATCTAGAACCCTAAAGTTGCCTAAAAACATTATCAATCTGAGGAAAAGAATACTTATTCTTCACCACAACCTTATTTAAATAAAGGTAATTGGTGCACATCTAAGGGAACTATTCTTCTTACGTATAAACAAAATAGGAGCAACCTATGGAGATACACTAGGCTGGAGAAAACCCTTGTCAAGGAGATATTCTAACTTTACCTTAAGCTCTTTTAACTTAGCCGAAGCTATTCTATAAGGAGGTATAGAGATATGATGAGTGTCCTAAACAAAGTCAATCCAAAAATCAATCTCCTTGTTGGGAGGGATACAAGGAAGATCATAAGAAGAAAACTCTGAGAATTTTTCATTAACCATAGGAACGTATCACAAGGAAGGACCATTTGTGTTAGTATTTTTATCCTAGACCATATGATATAGACTTTCCTTGGAAATCAACTTCCAGGTTCTAAGATATGATATGAATCTTCCCCTATGCACTAGAGAAGCCCTTACCAATAAATGACCAGATTATTAAAGAATTTAAACATGACCATATGTGCCAAAAAGTGTAAAGAGTTAAAATACGTATGCAACTAGTCTGATGTTGGGTGTATTTATGCACTTTATTGTTGCTTTCCAAGCTTATTCAACCTTATTTAGGAGTTCTTGAGTGATTTTTCCATTTATGTTGATATAAATAAGAATATATGTGTCCAAGTATGGCATTAGAATGTTTAAAGGAGTTTTTAAACAAGTTAGGGTTCAAATAGATCATTTAGAGTCAACAAGTGTAAACTAATTTTACTAGATTAAGCTAGGTGTGGTTCTAGTCTATCGTGATGGATTATAATGTGTTGAATGAGTTCCTAATAGATTTCATTTGTAAATATATATGGAAAAACTTGTTTATAATTTTCAAAGTGAATTTTAAATAAGCTAAGAGTCAACACATGAGTTAAAGATCAATGTGGCCAAGCCTATTCTTAGCTTGAGTTTTTAGTTCTTCGATATGAATGTTTTGTTGTTTTGAGCTCCAATATTTTGTTTTTAATTATTTAGGATGATTTTAGATTTTATTATGGTGATAAATTTATGAAATAAAAGCTGGAAATAAAAGAAAAACAACACCACAAGGCAAGAGATTGAAGGAGGAAAACTTAGAACAATATAGGCATCAAGACGCAATTCCAGTGAGACTATGTGTTTGGTCCGCGATGTACCACTCCCTACACATTATTACCAACTTACATCATGGTTAATTCCACTAGAATAATCAAGTAATAAGGTGGCCTATCCCATAGGCTGCCACCAACTTGACGCGGACCATTTCCCACACACGACCAATTTGGTCTCTTATAAATAGGATTTGTTGCACTTATTCAAGGGAATCTTGGATATCTTGGAGGATTAAGGATGAGATGATACACACTTTAATTAGGGTTTATTCCCTTTAATTTAGCTTTTTAATGGATTTAATCATGCATTTGATTACCTTGGTTACGATTATGTCAATTAGTTGCTAAATGCCCCCTCTCCGGGGTTAAGGCCAAGAACATGTTTACTTTTGCTTTGAGTTGAGTTTATTTTTATCTCTTATCATAAATGGTTATTTTTTATACTTTTTTAAAATATTTTATGGAGTATCTAACCTTAGAATACATATATTGCCGACCTTGTGATCTCAGAAGGGGCAATATGTAGATAAAACATGCGAATAAGTAGAGTAAGGTTGTTATTCTTTTATAAAATAAGGAATTTGAATTAGCGACTAGGATTTAAATAAACGTAGAAGCCTTGATTGTTTCACATATAGGATGATATCTTAGTGCATCTAAATGGATTATTACATCTCTGCTCAATGATGTAGTTGTAATGTCCAGTTAGGTAGAAGGTTAAAGGTCGGGAGACCGTGATGATATGATAAACCCTACAAATCAACAACTAAGATAAGTAGTCTAACTAATAAAGTTCAATGGCGTTGTATGATTATTTGTAAGCTTTAACCCTGGGACTCTATCCATTGATTGTCCGAAGTCATTACTTTTCTTTATTTGTTGCTTTATTTTTAGCTTACAACTTTAAAACACTCTGGGTTACTCTATCATACTAGAGTCCCTATGGGACCGATATTCGGCTTTATTTAGGGCCACTATATTACTTGGTAAGACAACATACACTTGTGTGTGTGCTTGGGTGCAATAAGTTTTTTGCATCATTGTCGGGGACTTGTAAATATACAACTTTCTTTTTTTTTTAGTTTAGCTATATTAAGTTGTACATAGTTTAGTAATTTTTCTTTTTGTTTCTTTTACTTATTTTTCTCACACTTTTTGATATGTCAGCCTAGGATAGATGGTTTTCAAGTGATGGCAATTCTTATTATTTTTGTAGTGGACCCCATCGAGAGTATTTTTGTCCATATTTTTATGGAAACACATCAATGGGACCTTTATATTTTGAGGTGGATACTGAACTATATGTGGAGCAGACCACAAGTTGGTGTATGGTTTGTGGTAACAGTGGTCATTATACAGCTATTTATGCTGTCAATCCCAATTTATAAATATTTGTGAGATATGCTCAAAGGCTATATTACGTGAACACCTACAATCCAACATGGCAGACTCATCTACCAAATAAACCATGGAATGCCCAACAACTGTAGTGTGAACAACCACAAGCTCAAGGAAATCAGACCACTACTCAAACTAGCAATATGGAAGGGATGCTGAAACAAAGTTTAGTTCTTAAGCACAGTTGGCGGCATACATGAAGAACCAACAAAAAACTACAAAGAAGTTAGAGAATCAACTAGGGTAGATATAGCAGGTAGAAAATAATAGGACTCAAGGTAGTTTTCCAAGTGCCACAGAACCTTCTAAGCATGTAGTGGCAATCACTTTGACAAATGATAAACAACTCAAAGAAGATCCTCCAAAGACAACTAAGGAGGTAGTGCAGAGTTTACTCTCCAACCAAATGCAAACAAAGTTGCTAATAATTCAAGGAAGTTTGAGTACTTAGAAACTAAAATTGTTCAACAGGTTAAGGAGATACTACCACTGACATATTCACAGAGGTTGAGTTAAACAAATAAGGAAACTATCCAATGTGTGGAACAAACACAAGAATGATAACAATTTAGTTTTCATCTTTCTCTTGAGACTGAAATTGAGTAGGTGAATAAAATTGAGGGTGTTGTGGATTCTTTAAATTTTGAAGTGGGATTGGTTGGGCCTCACTTAAAGCACTTTTCTACATTATGTGTAGATGATGTCTTGTCTATGGAATCATTTAAAATAGTGGAAGAGTGCAAAATGGAGGAATAGTATCCTATATTCTAGATTTTTCACTAGATAAGTAACATAGAAACACACCTCACTTCAAGGCCTAGTTGCTTACCATGCACCATCCATTACACGGTTCCTTAATCTTTATTCCACCACTCTATGAGAGAAGTAAAAAGATGGATGCTATGTTTGGGGTAAAATTCATATCCTCAACATGGAGGAAAAAGTTGATGTGGGTCGTGCTGTGACACAAAATCAGGTGCTTCCTGGGAGGCAACCCAAGTTAAGTAAGTAGGATTTAATTTTAGTATTTTTAGTCTTTCCTACACTAGTTTTTGTTTTTTTTACTCACAGGTTGATGGGAAGTCTGAATACAAATAAACCTGAGCTAAGAAGCATGCGGAAGACTAAGTATGGGGTCCCTAGACCCTCTTAATGCAAGAAGATGCTACTAGAAAGGCCTAAATGCCTTAGAAGTATTTATATCTCTACTTTTAAATTATACATTGGGGACAAAGTATATTTTTAAGTATGGGGGGGGGGGGGGGGGGGGGGAAATTCCCATTTTTAGGATAATTTTAATTTTTTTTGTTGGGAGTAAATATAGGATATTCTTGTTGCTACTATATGTGATTACATTATGCAAGTGTTTTTATGGTAAATAGCACATTGATTGTGTGAATTACTTCTTTATAGGCACCTAGGTTCTACTTTATAACTTTTGTACATATTGAATTATTGTTGAATTCATGTTTTTTTTGAGAGTCTATGATGATCCTACTTGAGTTGAGCATATGCCATGGGTGTGTAAGGTTTTTTGTATATTCCTTCTTGCATGTGATGTCTAGAACTTGCCTAGGTGTGTGCAAAGCAAAATACAGATTGTGGATTGAGGAGATGATATAGGAATTTATTTGATAGTCATATTTTAAACTCTCTTTTAACTACCCTTAAGCATAATCTTAGTTAGACCCCTATTGATCTCATTTGTAGCATAATCCCCTTTCTTGACAAACCTTGAATTGATCTAAAAATCTCTAATGCACTTTAATGTAAAGATCAATTATGTTAAGGATTTAGAAATTCAAGAAGGAAAAGGTTAAATTGAAGACCCTAAGTAATAACTACTGGTGTTTTAAAAAAACCATTATGTTTTTTGGTTGGGAGTTGAGTAATAAAAAGAATAAATATTTGTTCAAATTGAATAAGTTATAAATAGACTACTCCCACAATAGTGTTTGTGAATGAGCTTAATGAGATGGGGTTAAAAAAAGAATATGTCATACAAAGGTGGTAGAAGTTGGCTATTAAAGATTAGTCTTAATTGTATAATGTGATGTATTAAAGAGCTTAGGGAAGATAGTCACTATTACCGGACAGAATAGTTCCTACCCATCTCTTAGCCTACATTACGACCATTAAAGACCTATTTTATCTTAAGTTTCAGTATTCTGATATTGTAGGAGTACTACACTAAGGAAAAGCCTATGGTTTATTATATATAACTTGTGAATTCTTTGTGAGAGTGAGCGCAGTTTGATTCTTGTACCTAATTGGTGATAAATTGCATTTATGTAAATGATTTTGGTTAACTCTCTTGTTATGAGAGAGCATGTTTGATGATAGTGGGTGAATTGTATGATGTCTTTGATTGAAAGATATTCATGACTTTACCAATTAGGCGAGTCAACTCTTGAGGCTGGGATGTTTTGGAGTAGTATTCTTGAGGTTTCAATTGTGTATGTAACATTCTTAGTGTAGAAACTTGCATTCTATGTAGTCATTATTGTACAATATTGAGTTTGTTTCATGTAGTATAAGTGTGAATTCTCCTCATCCTATTATTCATAGAGTAAAGAGTTGTTCGAGGACGAACAAGGCTTAAGGTTTGTGGTGGTGATGTTGGGTGTATTTATGCACTTTTATGTTGCTTTCCTTGTTTATTAAGACTTTTTTTGAGGAATTCTTGAGTGATTTATGTGATGATGCTGATATAAATAAACATCTAAGTTTCCAATTATTTGAGTACAATGTTTAAAGGTGTTTTAAAACAAGTTTGGACTCAAATGGATCATTTAGAGTCTACAAAAGAAAACTAGTTTTACTAGCTTGAGCTAGGTGTGGTTGTAGTCTATCGTGATGGATTCTAATGTTGTGAATGAGTTCATAATGAATTTAATGTGTAATTATATTTTAAAAAACTTGTTTATAATGTTTAAAGAGCATTTGAAATAATCCAAGAGTCAATACATTAGTTAATGATCAATATTGGCAAGCCTCGTCTTAGCTCAAGTTTTTAGCTCATTGTTATGAATGTTTTGTTGTTTTGAGCTCTAATATTTGGTGATTTATTATGTAGGATACTTGGTAATTTTATTATTTTGATATATTAATGAAATAAAATATGAAAATAAATGTAGAACAACACCCAAGGAAAGGGATGGGTGAAGGAACACTTAGAATAATATAGATGTCAACAGGCAAATTCCATTGTGCCTGCGCGTTTGGGCTGCGACAACACTTACTCAAAGTGATTACCAATTACCCTCATGGTTTAGTACAATTGAATAAGAAAGGTTTCGCATGGGTTATCCCATAGGCATCCACCAATAGGACACGAACCATTTCCCATACACGACCAAATTGGTCTCTTATAAATAGGACTTGTTGCACTTATTCTATGGACTCTTTGACGGCTTGGAGGCTTATGGAGGGGATTCTAAACACTTTAATTAGCATTTCGTTTTAATTTATCTTTTTAATGTATTTAATAATGTATTCGATTGTCTTGATTAAGATTATGTCTATTAGTGGCTAAACGTCCCCTCTCCGAGGTTAAGGCCAAGAACATGTTTACTTTCACTTTGGATTGAGTTTACAAACATACATGGTTGTTTATTTATCTATGTTTTAACTAGTTTAATGAGTATCTAACCTTAGAATACATATATTTTCAACCTTATGCTCTCAGGAGAGGGAATAGAAAGACAGAACATGGGGATAAGTAGAGTAAGGTTCTCATTATTTTATAAAATAAGGAATTTTGAATTACCGACTAGGATAGGGATATACCTAGACGTATTTCTTGGTTAACATGTAGGATGATATCTTAATGTATCTAAATGGATAATTATATCCCCATTCAATGCTGTAGTTGTAACGTCCATTTAGGTAGAAGGTTAGAGGTTGGGAGACTATGATCATATGAGAAAACCTACAAATCAACATCCAAGATAAATAGTTTAACTAATGAAGTTCAATGGCATAGTATAATTGTTCGTAAATTTTAATTTTGGGTCTCTATTCGTTGATTGTCCAAAGTCTATTTTCTGCATTAGTTACTTTTTTTTAGTTTATAATTTTAAAACTTTCTAAATTACATTATCCTAATAGTAGAACCAGAAGTAGATAGTTGTTAACACAAGTCCCCATGGGATTAATATTCGGCTTTATTTAAGGCTACTTTATTTCTTGGTGACACCACATACACTTGCATGTGCGCTTAGGTGCAACAAAATCCATCCCAATTATGAAATAAAAAGCAACCATTTCTAATTCTATCCGATCTACCAAACTTTTTCTGCCACCACGAGATACCACAAAACCCCTATAAACATTGCTAGTAATCACAGAGTCACCCATCAAGGTAGAAATTGAAAAGGGACTAGGGAAAAACTCGAGGTCGAAACCAAAACGTACAGCCACAAATAGGGTCACATAAGAAAGACTAGACCCAACATCAGGTAAGCAATACACATCATGAGAAAAGAGTCGTAACATAAATGTGACGACATACGGAGATACCTTAGAGTCCTGGTGTATAGCAAAGGCATACAGGCGATTCTAGTGAGTGCCGGTACTAGACATAAAAGTAGCACCCTTTGGTGTAGGACTTGATAGAGTGGAAACATGAATCTTATTTTCCCTTAAAGAAGTCTTAGAAGGATAATCCCTCTATAGGTGACCAATATGACCACATTTAAAACACCTATTCCTCCTATCTTTACAAAAACTACAGTGCACTTGCCCGTATAGTCTATAAAAAAGAATGATAAAGATGACCGAGCCCCATTAGCCTATGATTGGGCACCTTATTCCTTAAACCCACTTTGATAATGAAAATGAAAATCACCCGACGACTTTGGATAAGGAGCATTAGTCGTAGAGTAAGAGCCAGAACTCCCCCACTTCTTGATTGACAACTTTCCATAATATCCGCCACTCTGTTATTAACCTCCACCATAATAAAAAATATAAACTTCTTTTTCATCCTTTCCCCTATCTCTGCCTGCTTTTTGTTTGCTTTCTTAACCCACTGCATATGCACAACTAATATGAAGAAGTCCATATCCTTGTTCAATAAGGCAACCTTGCTCTCTAGAATCAAATCACGGGACAACCAAAAAGAAAATTTTGTAATTCTATCCCTCATGCTAAACACTAACTCAGGAGCATATCATGACACGTAATGGAATTTCAAGGCATACTCCTTAAACTTTATCCTACCTTTCTTCATATTAACTAAATCTTTCACTTTCACCTATCTCAAATCCGAAGGAATGAAGCAGTCCAGTAAAGCATAAGAGAAATCATCCCACAATGTGGATTTGGCATTGTCACCCCTAGACTGTTCCCATTCCTCATACCATTGATAATTCTACACCCTCCACATTAGAAGCATGCATCACGTAGAAGATATTTTCCATCTCATCAATAAAGTTTTGAGGATCTTTCCCAAATTTAAAACTAGTGAACACAGGAGGACTCAACCTCGTAAACTAGCCAACCCTTCTGGACTCAGAAAATGGAGTAACAGAAGCTACACACTTAGATTGAGAAGCTACTAACTTATCAAAAATATGAATAAACTGATTAAATTCTACATTCAACACATCAACTTGAAGATCTTGAGAAGGACTAGAGGGGGCTGGTGGAACTCTAGAAGGGAAACCAAGAACTAGACCCCTTGACTGGGTCTGTACCTTATAAGCAGGGGGTGTCCTATTATCATTATTCTTAAGTGAGATAGAGGATTTTTCATGAGCTTCAGGATCATTTGGGAGGTATGATCTAAAAAGAGAACTAAAGAGAATTAAAGAGACACAAGACCTCAGACTCTATAGATTGAAATAAGGCAAGAAGAAAGGGAAAAATTCCTAAGTACCTCATAGCCTCTCCCTTATAAGTGTGATGTACTACATACTCATAAAAGAGACTCTACTTGATACAGTTTTGTTGGAAACCCAGTGACAACAAATTTAGGATCTTATACCACCTTGACACGACCCGGATCAGGTCCTGATCATGTCGGGTATCTCAAGTCCCGTATGAACCAGAGATCACCCCTGCACCTAATAAACCCAAACACAAAAATCCTAAAAATTAGATGAATTCTGGACATATAAAAAGATAGCATGCAATAGATTAAAAAAATATGAATGCCTGTCCATTACAAACCATCAATGATCAGCCAAACAACTGACAAACACTACCTAATAACTATAGTAGTCCAAACAAAGCCTTCTAAATAATGATCGAAAATTGAAAATTAAAAAAGTGTCTGGACATGCCTCGGATAATAGGCAAAAATAAGTCTAAGACATAAGATAAGCAAAACAAAAAATATAAAATTTCAATGCATGGAAGCTCACCACTTTAATTTCAACTCATGACTTATTTCCAAAACATAATCACTGAGTAGGAGGAGTAGAAGTGTGACCAATTCTACCATCGTGTAGGATACAACATTCAAAGACAGTTAGCGGGGTGAACACAAGGATGTAACTTGGGGATAAGGATAACATAATGACATGATCAATAGTTTAACATCATTCAAACCAGTGCACATAATCAGATACATATATATATATATCATATGTTGGGATAGGGAACAAGGCTTAACATGCATTTTAAAAACTTTAGTCTGGATTTTGTAGCTCAACTATTTTTTAATAGTACCCACATGTTATATCCCTAAATCTTACCCCCTGGTCGGGCCCTAGTACGTGTAGACATAAGAACGAGATAATAATCTCATATATATGCGCATGGGGGACTCGAACCTCCCAGCATATAATAAGGTGACTTAAGCACCTAATTATGTACTGATTTATGAAAGACTCGAACCTCCATAATAATAAAATATTAATAATAAGGGGGAATCAAAATGCCCTAGTTAGTTTGTCCCCTTCATTGGCAAATGCAATTTCTAGTGAAAGTCACCCAGACCTCCTTTTGCTCGACTCATCTACACAACTTTTATTAGAGCCTAATAAAAGCATTTATCACACAATACGAATCATAAAACACATTTTGCATTAATGCATACATTGTTGGTATTTTTATACTAACTATACTTGCAAGGTAATACATCATGCAGAAATAATTTTCATTAACATATGGAGAATAATTCCCTTTATTTATTAATATAAGGTGGGCGATCGCTGACTCTCTTTGTTCATTAATTTATACCATTGTGTCTCCAGTACCTCTTTATATCATACAATAGTTCAAGAATAGTTCAATTTATAAATTCCCAGGTTTTACACAACTCAAAACCAATTTCACACTATGGGTTAGGGCCATAACCACGTCAAAAGTCACAAATTTTGGAAAATTACAATTTCCTAGTTCATTCACAATACCCATGCACCCACAAGTTCAAATCCATATATAAAGCATAAATAATCATAATTAAATAATGGGAAAATATTGTTCAAAAATAAGCATTCAAAATCCATAACCCTTATTTTTAAAATCAAAACAAATCTATGTTAACAATACTTTAATATATATGTTTTTTACAAAATTAACAACGAGGGAAGAGTCACATGCCTGAAATAGTAGGATGTACAGAGAGAAATCATCCTTGAAAGACATAATTGATTAACCTTTTGAAAACACTAAGTATTCTTAACCTTGAGGAATTTGAGAGTGTTAAGAAGTTACTTTGATGTTTTTATGAGGGCTAGTGAGACCCAAAAGGGATTATAAGATTTGGGTTTTGAAGTTGTGTAAAAGGGGAGATGTCTAGGATGCCCTTCACTTTAAAAGCTAAAAAAAGGTTGCCTTTGACTATGAGTCAAGCCTTGACTCATAGCCAGACCTTACAACTCATCACCTTGTGACGTAACCAAGGTACCCTAAACTTGTATCCTCAGAATCATTGGCACAACTTATAATAGGATCCTATAATTTGTAGGGTCCAATCATAATCAACATAGAACCAAAATTAAGCTTACTCAAGACACCCTATGATTGCACCTAATGACTCATAACATATCTTGACGGATCATAGTGAGCCACTCAAACTCAAAGAAAAATCTATCCACACACATAATGGTTTAGTTATGTCTTTTCCCAACCACTTGTCAGGACACCTACTACTCATAGGGTCCAGTCAAAAAAAAGCCAGTGAGCTCAAAGCTCAAGGAATTTTCAAAGACCAAAAATTTGGGGTGTTTCATCGGTATATTCTTATGCTATACTCTTTTGAGTTAGGAATGGTGTGTGTAATTATAAGATGAATAGCATTGCTGCCTTTCTTAGCATAAGAGAATATGATAGCAATATGGTCTTTTTGCTCACAGAGTATTGATTATGCAAGGGCCATAGAGAGAACATATATTGGGACCTATAGAGGTGGCAGAAAGAAGCCATGACATTAATATGGTGCTATTGGTATTTCATCAAATATCTTGATTTAGTTGTGGTAAGATGAAACTTTTGTTCAACGGTTGACCCATATGTGAGTTAGTGATCAAACAGAGTTAGCATGTATTCCCCGTTAGCCTGGAGAACCTGTTTTGGGCTATGATTGCGGGAAGGATGCGCACTATGCCTGTGAATTCTCTTATTATTAGTTTTCCATCCATTTGATCTTAGATTATATTTCTCTTCCAGATTAGAGCTTTAGAAGTGTGTCCGTACCGTACACAGATTAGTTATTGACCTAAAAGTGTCCCCGACATGGGATATCTAGTTATTTAAATTAATGCAGATTACTCTCATGATGATACGGCATCTTCAATTAGATATAGAGAACTTGGTGCCTTAATCTTTTATTTAGTCGGTCAATCCGAGTTTGGACTCGTTCAAATATATTCACCCTATGCTTGTTAGGCCTGTGAATGCAAATGTCACCATGATAGATGTTCTTTTATTTTTTGTATTTATTATTTTATTATATGGGTCTATTGGAAATAGCCTTTCTACTTCTTTAGAGGTAGAGGTATGGACTGAATACATCTTACCCTCCCCAGACCCCACTATGTGGGAATACACTGGGTTTGTTGTTGTTGTATAATTTTATAATATGGATTAGGGTATTTATACCTTTTAAAGGTTATACGCCATGATAAATTCATATTGGCTATTTGTGTGCCCTGTTAGTAAATTTATGATTTTGTTACTACTCTGCGGTTTATTTCTTTTAGTAGTGCATGGAGTAGATCGGTGTTGATATTTTCTCATATGGGTATAGATTTTGGGTTTTAGTCCTATTTATCTAGGCATATTAACCTTATTGTGGTCCTTGTGTGGTACATGCTATTGATTTTTGTTCTGGTACCACCTGTTAATTATATTGATATTGATATTGCTATTACTATTGCAATCATTATTTAAGGTTATTGGTATTATTGATATTATAACTTTATGTAATTGATCCTTGATAGGTAGATGTATATACTAGTTTTATCTAGCTATAATTTTATTTCCTAGTGATTCTTATTCAATGGCTTAAGTAGATATAGCTCAAATTGATGATTTCTCCCCTATAGTGCGGTGAAGGTTATTGTTTCCTTCTTGGTTTGGGTTGTTGAGACCGAGCGATTCATCCTTAATATTGAGATTTTAGCCTGTTGTTGTGGGGCTTGTATGTAACTTTCATTTTAGATTTATCTCAGTTTGGATTTAATTTATAGGCTAGTTGAGCCAACACCGTGGTTTCCTATTTGATCTTCTTGACTCTAAATAGATTATAGTTGCTAAGTGTTCAGATGATTCCCCATGTACCATGTATAGGTTCTTTTAGATTTGGCCTTGAGTTTTTAGTCCTCGTTGATAATTTTTGCTGATTTACTAAGTTCGAGTAGTAAGCTTGATTTGGATTTAGTCCGGTTTCATTCTTGGTTAATGGGATATCCTGGTATGAATCATTCAGTGATAGGTATTTATGCCTTGATCTTTTGGATTCTAGTTTGATTACCATCCGGATTAGCTATAGCATTGGCATACATTTTGTCCATTGATTATCTCTATTTGTGTGCCAAAACATCACCTTATGGGCTTATTATCATATTTGTGAAATAGAAGTTCAGTAGATCAATTTTAGTTTTTTGAGTTCTCTATGATGAGATTGCATGAATAGCAGTTAGGTAATTTTCCTCTTTATTTGGAGAGGATAGCAGGTGTGGAATGGTAAAGGAAGTATATAACTGGATTTGGAGCCGGTTGTTGGACTAATGCCTTGGGTTGGTTTGGCTTGGATTGGCCTTTTGTAATTTGTGTGGGTATGAAGATAGTATAAGTATATTGTGGTTCAGATTTGGATGCGTCAACCTTTTTTGTTCAGTCGGAGGCCAATTACTTGTTGAGGTTAAATTTTGGTTGTTTAAAAGTGGAGTGGGGATGCTAGTTGAAAAGGGATACCTGTGGCAAAATCCCTTTTAAGTGTTCTCTCTTTGCAAAGGTTATCTAGGAATCAATGCTAGGAACATGTGGGCTCAGTACCTCATCCTTTTGAGATTTTGAGATTAATTTTATCAGTTGACTTTCGTGGACAAAAGTACTTTTACTAGTGCATATTGTAATAACCCTTCTGATCATTTTCCATATTCCATTTATTTTCACCATTAGGGCTTCTCCATAGCTACCCCTACTCATTTATGACTTTTTAGGATGGAAAATTTGGTTACCGGGTAGTTCATTTATTTTTTAGAACCAATTCCCTGTTCAGAAGTCTTTGCTAGTTTCAAATGGCCATCGTGCAAAATCTTTAGTAAAACAATCTCGGATGCCAATTCAAACTGCACCAGCAGATCCAGAATATTAATTTGAGGCGAGGTAGACCTTTGTTTTGGGTCAAAATGCACCCAAAATCATTTTGACCTATTGTTCAAAAAGTGGGGAAAAATGTAAGCATAGGTGTAGGTCCCATATTTGATCTAACCGACCCCTAATGGATAATCTGACTTCACTAATTCTTTCAAAATGTCGAATTTAGTGGGTTTACATATTTCATTTGAGAAAATCAGAGTCCAAATGAGTTTTGAGAGTCAAAAATAAGTTTTGACTTTACTGGTGCAGGTGCATAGCGATCACGATAAGGCTTTTGGTAATCGCCCTAGCGCTATAGAGACATCTAGGATTGCGATAGCAATATCTCCTTACCTTTTGGGATATAGGCCCTAAGACGCATTTTAAGCATTTTCCCTTCATCTTTGAGACCTAAAAACCCCAAAATAAGCGTGGTAACTCAAAATTGATCATTATGGGTGATTTGAGAGCTTGCTAAACATCTTTTATTGCGATTATCATCAGTATTAAGGCAGGATTTCAAAAATTTCATACTTGAATTTGTTAGTGTTGACCCAAAATCCCGAATTCACTTAGGTCTTGATTTAGCCCTAAATTAGCATGGTTATCACCCATTTCATGAAGGTTATGATTCCTTGATAATGTATGGATGTTGGGTTGACCTAGGAAACATAATTTTAGTAAGTCAGACCCTCTTGGGGTTTTTTGTGTCATTTTTGAACCTGAAGCACAATAGTGCAATATGGTTGTCATTAGACTAGTATTGATGAGTACATTACTATTTGATAGTGCGATGACATTTTGGGGATTGTGAAGTGAAGATGGACATATAATGAATGAAGAAAGGTTGTGCGGTTCACCTTTGAGGTTCGAATATGATGTGTGTTATATATGGAATGTTCATGTGAATATTATTCTTTATTATGAGCACAATAACTTAGTCTTGATTATTTAAATTTGTGGATTAGATGAGGGTTTTGGACCCGTAAGGTGGTACGTTTAGGACCCCTTTTTGGAGCCTATTTCCTTCTCTCTAGATTGGACTAAATTCTAGCATAGATATGATATAATTTTAGGTTTGGGATATTGTTTATGTGTTGCCTAAATATTGAAATTGAGGATTAGAAGTAGGATCGTCCAGCCCACCTTAGGACAATACTTGTGATAGCATTTATGGACTTACTTATGGATGTTAGGCATATTTGGGACTAGTAAGAAATAGTGTTGATTACTTGGTGGTTTGATGAATAGTGATGGTTTTTCCCTAGGATAATGACTAATGGCTCATAGCCATGACAATTCTTATAGAGATGATATTGGGCCTTTAGAGATTCTCATTCCTCTTAGATGTGATATTGGGAAATTAATGGTGCTATTTTCTCTTAGGTGTAATATTGGGCCTTTAGAGATACTTATTCACCTTCGATGTGATATTGGGTTATTAGAGGTGCTATTTCTTCTAAGATATTATATTGGGACTTTAGAGATGCTTATTCCTCTTCGAAGCGACATTGGGCCATTAGAGATGCTATTTTCTCTTAGACATGATATTGGACCATTAGTGATACTATTTCCTCTTAGATATGATTTTAGGCATTTAGCGATGTTATTCCTCTTAGACATCATAATTGGCCTATATAGATTATATTCCTCATACTTATGATTTATTGCCTAGTGCTATGTTATTTCTCACATATTTGAGGTGCCTTATTATATGCCTGCTAGATCTAAGACGATTACAAATATGCTTTATAGATTATAAATATGTTATGGCTTATCATCAGGCAATGACTTATGAGTATGAGATCGATTACTGATATGACTATTTATATGAGTTTTGGATATGTATGCGGTCCTACGGCCGTGATTCTTAAGTAATAATCATTTTGGACCAATTATTGGGCCAAAGGCCATGTTATGATATTTGTTGGATATCCGATAAGTTCTTATGTGAAAAGGATACGGTTGGATTTTAAAGTAGATATATATATGTGTGTGTGTGTGTATGTTTATACACATCTCTCCAATATGGGATGGAGAAAGATGTGATATGATATTTATGATTTCAATATTTGAATACTGGTGATGGCATGGAATGATTCGGTACATTCATTATTGTTGCATCAATGATTGGTATGATTCTAAGTAGATTCGGTACATTCATTATTGTTGCATCAATGATAGATATAATTCTAAGTAGATTATAATCTTATTATTGTTATAATTATCAAAGGGCTAAAGCCTACTTTCTACAATAGTAATAGAATTCTTCATAATAATAAATGCCGATCTTTAATGAGTAACTTATAGGTAAAAGTGGTTGATAATGTTATTTTAATGACTTGATCGAGATTAGTTTCGGTCAATGATTTGATACTAATAATTACTCTGGTCAAAAAAGTTTTTGACCCTTTTTATACTCTAATAATGATTTAGTCTTGAAGATCACTCCGGGAAATGTATTTATGAACCTACACTCTTTTATCCATGGCTTGAGTCTATGCACCCATTATATATATGTTTATGGATTATGTGATATTGAATATGAGTAATGAATTATAGAAATATAATCTACTTACTTTCATTCATGAATATTTACTAGCCCTTGTGGACTTGTTCTTTACTTTAGACCTCGTAGGGCTTGCACTTTACTTTAGCCATGGTGGGTCAAACCCTTTCTTATTTACATTGATTTGGGATACTATGATGATATCATGATACCCAGCAAGGCCGGAGGATATTATGATGATATGATTATACCGGGGAAGGCTGAAATTTATTATGATGATGTGATGATGCCCGATAAGGTCGGAGGATATTATGATGATGTGATGATGCCTGATAAGGATAGAGAATATTATGCTGATGTAATGATACATAACAAGGCCGGGGGATGTGATGATGATGGAATTGTGGTATTAATTGTGTACCTTGCATTTTATTTTTGCATGTGCATCAACTATCACTAGTATGCGTTATATCTATCAACCGGTATGGGAAAATTGCATAGATATGGGTAAAGATTATGCCTTGTAATATTATATGCTGATTGAACCTTCTATGCTTGGGGGGGGGTATGCATTGGATCAACTAGGTATTTCATTGTCAAGAATAGCTGTTTACTCGCACTATTATTGATATTGTTTTTTTGTTTTCTATGATCATTGTTATTTCTAGTTATGAAAAATTGGTCTTTGATTTCGTATCCAGACTGAAGTACGATTCTGTACACTTCTATCTTATGATTTCATTGTTATGCATGATTAATTCATGTCGAGATAGATCGATTACAAACCATGAGTGTGTTAGTACTAAATCCTGGTAGGATTATAATAAAACTTTAAAGTAAAGATGTGATGATCGAGGTTGTATCATGAGTTGACCTTATATCTATATATAAGTATATCTAGCTATATGCAGCTATGGTATTACCTTATGTCCCTTTCTCTTTTTGTTTATGTTGTGCATTCATTCCTCAGCCTTGTATATAGCTATATGGTTTTCCTTTAACCTTCATTCTTATATTGGACAGGGATGTACAATATAGTGTTGAGATTTCTTAGATTGTTTGGAATAGGATAGTTCATCCTTGATATTTTCTTAGACATAGCATGTTGGTATCTTGAACATGAATAGGATAGGATATCCTTATTATCCCATTAGATTTGTTATATTATCGTTGGACTCTTGTGTGTTGTTTTTATTTTTTTTATATGTTGTATATATCTTATTTATCTTAGGAGCTTAGTTGACAGTTTCTTACTAATTGCTTTTCGTTTGGTACTCATACTCCACTTATGCAGTCTGCAGATCAAAGTATGGGATATCACCATTGATGTGTGTGTTTTGCAGAGCAACCATGGATCGGAGAATTAGAGTGAGCTCCTAACATTTAATGTATTACACCTCCATTATATGAATTAGACTAGTCTCTATGTTGTATTCAAGGATAAGTTATATCAATGTATTTAATTGAACTTCACTTTGTACTCTTGTATTATTAGTATCTCTTGTACTGATACCACCAAGTTTTGAGATCATATTAGGTCATTGCTTCCTTACTTCATCTATTTCGTAATTCTTTTCTTTATATGTTTCGTAGTTCGTAACAAGCCGTTCTAGACTACGGGTTTGGTTTGCCTACTGGTGGGTTATAGATAGGTGCCATCATGACCTAAGAAAGTAGGTCGTGACAAGGATGCTACATCATTTCATTAGGTAGGGTATAAAGACTTTTTCTTTTGCTCCTATACAACATTAGGTGGTTGAGAATGTCTATTGAGTTTCCTTGAAGTAGTGAGCCTCCATCCTTCAAAAGGCCTTATAATTTCATTCTTATTTCGTTATTTACTCAGTACTTTTGGATTCTTTTGGCCATAGTTGGGGGCATGTCCCGACATAGTTGTTATTCTCATTTTAGAGGCAATTATGGACAAGTTTGGGTTGGTTATTAATTAACTCTTTGTTTTCATTTGAGTTATCTATTCGTCTTTATATTACGGCTTAATTGGATTCCACTTTATTTATGATTATTGTGTTCTTGAGATTAGGCTAAGGGGACGGTCTCTAGTCAATGGTAGGCTTGAGATACCCATCACAATTAGGCCCTGGTTTGGGTTATGACAGAAGTACTTCACTCCTCTATTAGTGTAAGCATTGCTCAAGTTAAGGATCTCGTTCAACAAACTCCCTATCTATTGCCAACTTACTATCCTTTTGAACCTCTGCCTACACATTCAAAATCTAAGATCAAGTAATTAGTACTCAAGTAATCAAAAACTAAAACTCAACTAAGACGGTTGCCTATTTACAAGTTCCTACCAACTGCACCAAAAACATGTTGTGCTCAAGTACACAATACAACTGTACATGGTCTACCAAGTACTAAATCCTTATAAAAGCCAAGTATCGATCCCACAGGGACTTGTGTTAGACAACTATCTAATTCTAGTTCTACTATCAAGATTAAGCAAGTGTTAAAGTAACCAAAAGAGTTTGAGAGTTATAAAGAAAGTGTAAAGTAAACAATATGGTAATTTAACGGTTCTTGAACAATCAATGGGGATAAACCCAGGGTTAAGGCACTAACAACAATTATACTAAGCTATATAACTTTGTTGGTTTTGTTAATTTTCTTGTTTTTTGGTTTTTGGGGTAGATTATTTGACTATGACCCTCAAAACCAGTATTCAACTATCTAAATTAACCCCACAACTATATCATTGAGAGGGTATGCAAGAACTAAGTTACACACATTCATATTTCATCTTGTAATTGAACCAAATAAGGCACTTAGGTATATTCCTATCAAATGTAAATGATAACTTCAATTCTAATAAATTACTTTCCTATTTTATCTATCCCAATTTCATTCCTATTGTTCCTCCTTTCGGGCTCATGATAGAACTAAAAATTTACTCTAAAGGTCTCAAATCCTTAAAATAGTTAACACATTAATAAATAAGAAACCGACTAAGGTAAATAACCAAAACCAATTCAATTTTTAACAAGAGTAATCAGATCTTGGCCTTAACCCCGGAAAAACGTGTTTTGCCTCTCAGGGACATATATGCAATCATAATAGATGAATTTACATTTAAATACATAAAAAAACTACAGTAAAGAGATAAAAACCCTATTTTCAGCCTTCTGAATCATTTCTCCAAGACCTATGGTCGTCTAATGTATTTACACAAAGGTCAGAGTGTCCAATTTATAGTAGAATAAGATTTACTATTTTTATCATAGGGGCATGCCATTCCTTTATCACGTGGCCTAGGGTCCATGGAACTTTACTTTAATTCCTAGATACTATAAATTGAAATCCACAATGCATACAAACGCCTTCTAATGCCTTATTCCGGTGCATAGGGTCTGTGGTACGCCACTAAGACCAAAAATTCTAGATTTATTAAATGGTTGTTCCATGCGTTTGTCCCTTCATTTATATATTTATGGTGGTGTTCACTATTGATTTATAGCTTTTTTATAAACTATATTGGTCAATTAACTAAGCATTATATAGAATCAAACAACACAAATATATAGAATCAACCAACCCTTACAAAAGTTAGAAAGAAGAAGACCACAAGGTCACAACAGAACATATAACATGATTATCATCAATCACCCAAAAATTTTTTTGCAAGCCCACATTCTTTGGTGTTTCATTATACTCCACTAAGGATCATTCGTCCGTGAATGATGGTTAAGACAAGATCATTTCCTAGTTAACACATTTGCACTCATCAAGACAATATCCACAAAATTAAGGACAAGGCACACAATAAGGATACAATTCAACACATATCATGGTCATCATCAATCAACCATTTCATTTCATTGGTCTTTGGACTCCAACCCACCACTTATCAAATACTTACTCATTTCAATAGTTAGGGACTCCAACCCATCAAATCATCAAAGATATATAGCAAATCAAGTAATTGAGGACTTTACCCCATCATCTATCAAGAAAATGGATCATCTCAAGGTCTTAGAGATTTAAACCCATCACAATAAGAGGATAAATAATCTCAAGGAATTAGGGACTTGAACCCCTTGCCAAACACAATATAATTCAATTCACACATTGGGAACTTTAATCCATTGGCTAACAAAGATATACATCAAAGTAAGAAGATCAACACATACCTCCATCACAAGCTTCCAAAATGGGAAATAAATGTGGGTACTTGAACTTCATATCCTCTTCCGCCTCCTAAGTAGCTTCCTCAAAATTTTGGTTTTTCCATAAAACCTTCACCAAAGCTACTTCTTTCATTTAGAACCAGCGAACTTGCTGACCAAAGATCCACACTGAGAACTTCTCATAGGACAAGAAGTACAAGATACCAAAATATTCTGAGGGAACAACCTGGGAAGGATGTCCCACACATTTCCACAACATAGACATATGAAAACCACGTGAATGTAATCCATACTAGCGGGCAACTCCCAATTGTAGGAAATATTGTTGACCTTCTTCACAATGAAGTAGGGACCAACATACTAAGGGGTAAGCTTCCTCTTTTTACAAAACTGAATTGCTTCCTTCATGGGAGACACTTTCAAGAATACCCAAAAGCCTATATTAAACTCTATGTCCCTACGCCTCACATCAGCATACTAATTTTGGCCATTTTGAGTGGTCATCAATCTACCACGAATCACATTCACCTTCGCTAATGCATGGCAAACTATATTGAGCATATATAAACTTACCCTTGCCAACTTCGTACCACCCAATAGGAGATCAACATCTCCTGTCATATAATGCCTCAAAAGGATCTATGCCAATACTAGAGTGGTAACTTTTATAATAATAGAACTCAATCAAAGGCAAGTGGTCATAACAACTACCATCATAATCAATTACACAAGCCTGCAACATATTCTCTAAAGTTTGGATAGGTCTCTTCGCTTGACCATATATTTTCGGGTGGAAAGCGATACTAAGGCACACTTTAGTTCCAAAACGTTATAGGAACGGCATCCAAAAGAGGGATGAAAATGAAGGAAAATGCTCCAATATAATAGACATTGGAGAATGGTGCAACTTCACCATCTCTGCAATATACAACTTAGCATAATCTTCTATAGAGTAATTTGTCCTCATGGGCAAAAATTGGGAGGACTTGGTCATTCTATCAATGATGACTCAAATAGAATCACATTTATTTTGAGATCTAGGAAGACCGGTAAGAAAATCTATATTAATTGCCTCCCACTTCTACTCAGGAAACACATTCTTTTGTATAGGCCACCGGGCCTCAAGTGCTAAACCTTTATTTGTTGGCACACCATACACCTAGCCATATGGATTGCAACATAACACTTCATATTACTCCATAAATAGAACTCTCTAAGGTCCTGGTACATCTTTGTGGAATCGGGGATAAGTTGCTTAACGGGCTCCATGATCCTCGGCCATGACCTTTTCCCTCAATTCATCAATGTTGTGAACAAATAGACAACCTTGGTACCTCAGGATACAATCACCACCAATCACAAATTCTACAACCCTGTGTTGACCCACATTAATCTTGATTTTATCAAGTCGGGGTCCATGACTTGCTTCTTCATTATCTAAACAACAAGAGATGACTGAGATACCGGATGCACAAACACACCCCCATCATCGAAGTTCGCAAGTCAAACTCCATGATTTGCCAAACAACAAATATCTTTCACTAACTCCCACTTATCCTCATCGACATGGGCCAAACATCCCATATACAATCTATTAAGGGCACCGACTACTACATTCACCTTACTGGATAGTAATGATGACTCATATCATAGTCTTTCAATAACTTAAGCCACCTTCTTTATCGGAGATTAAACTCCTTTTAGGTAAATATATATTAGAGGCTTTTATGATCAAATAAGATATCAACATGGTCACCATAGAGGTAATGCCGTTAAATTTTCAAAGCAAAAACCACGGCTAACAATTCTAAATCATGGGTGGGGTAGCTCTTTTCATGAACTTTCAATTGACTTGAAGTATAGTCCACTACCCTACTATGTTGCGTCAATACACAACCATGATTGACTCAAGAAGAATCACAATAAACAACAAAACCATCACTACACTTGGGAAAGGTCAAAACTGGAGCCGTAGTCAATTCATCTTTCAACTTCTCAAATCTATTCTCACACATATTATCCCATAAAACTTGACCTTCTTTTGGGTCAATTTCATCAATGAGGCAGCTATAGTTGATAACATCTCTACAAACCTTCTATAATAACCAACTAGACCCAAGAAGATTCGAATATCGATTGGAGTCATAGGTCTAGGCCACTTCTTGACCGCCATAATATTTTAGAGATCTACTAAAACTTTCAACCAAAACTAACACTCGTAGAACATTGCATACAAATAATGATCTTTCAAAGTTGGTAACACGGCATGGAGGTGATCCATAAGATCTGCCTCACTCTTAGAATACACTAAGATATCATAAAAAAGACAATGACAAACATGTCAAAGTATGGACAGAAGAACCTATTCATCAAATCCATAAATGTCGCCCGTGCATTGGTCAAACCAAAGGACATGACAAAAAACTTGTAGTGACCATATCATGTTCTAAATACAGTCTTAGGGATATCCACATCCCTAATTTTAAGTTGATGATACCCCAATATAAGATCAATCTTAGGGAAATACTTTGCACCCTGAAGTTGATCAAACATATCATCGATTCTAGGAAGAAGAAATTTCCTCTTTATGGTAATATAGTTCAACTAGAGATAATCAATGTGTATACTAAGGGAACCTTCGTTATTGTGTACAAACAACAAAGGATCACTCCAAGAAGACCCACCAGTCTAGATAAAACCTTTATCTAAAAGATGTTTCAATTGCTCCTTTTGATCTTTCAATTCTGCCAGAGCAATTCCATAAGGAGGAATTAATATTTGACGAGTGTTAGGAATAAGATCTATCTCAAAGTCAATTTTCCTATTGGGAGAAAAAATAGGAAAGTAATTGCACAATACCTCAAGAAACTCATTTATCATGGGAACGGACTCTAAAGGAGGCACTTTCGAGTTAGAATCTTTAACTTAGACCAAAATGAGACAAACACCCCCTTGAAATCAACCTTTGAGCTTTGAGGTAAGAAATAAGCCTTCCCTTATGCACTAAAGGACCCCTTACCCATAATATGAATGGCTCATTATGGAATTTAAACATGACCCTACTGGTCTAATAATCTAAGGAAGCATAGAAAGAATGAAACCAATCTATTCCCAAGAAGATATAAAAAAAAAACAATGTCTAACTCTACCAAGTCAACAAGGGTGCCTTTATCACCAACAAATATCACCCCCCAAACCCTTCGAAAAATCACAGGGTATCCAATTGGGGTTGAAAAGAAAAAGGAATTGATAGACCCTCAAGACCACATCAAGACATACAGGAACATATGAGGTCACATAAGAAAGAGTAGGCCCTGGATCAAGCAAATAATACACATCACGGGAGAAAAGTCTCAATATATTCGTGATAATATTAGGAGATGACTCGGAATCCTTGTAAGTAGTAAGTTTATACAAGTTTTTTAGTCCAGTTTCGGTGCCAGAAGCAGAAGCAACAACAAACATATAACCCATTGGTATAGAAGTAGAGGAAGTAGCAATAGAGGCCCTATTAGCCCAAGAAGTTGTTAGAATGGGGAACTCACGTTGTATGTTCCCAAGCTGGCCACAATGATAATATCTGTATCCCCTTTTATCACACTCATTATGATGACTCTAATCCAGAATCTGTATGGTGGGAAGGGTGCAGCCGATTGAGCACTACTTGTCCAAAATGTGGCAACTTGTGCCCGACAGCCACAACTAAACTAAGATGGAAGAACACCCAAGAACTTTAGGTAAATAGAGCGAGCACTAGCACAGAAAAATGATCTCAGATTCCCCTGTTTCTTTCATGGCCACTTGCCACCATTTCCACCACTATGTTGGAAGGCCTAAATTTCCCTCTTTGTCTCTCACTAAGCTCCACTTCCCTCTTCTTATCATCTTCCAATTTTTTAATATACATAATCAACCAAGATATATCCATGTTCTCAACCAATAAGGACACCATTTTACAAGAACTAGCTCACGAGATAATCTTGAGATAAACTTATGTATCCCAGCCCTCCTAATAGTAACTATCTCGAGAGCATACCTTGACAATTAATGGATTTTAAAGGCATACTCTTGAATGGACATCCTCCCTTACTTCAAGCTCACAAACTTTTCTACTTTACCTTTCCTCAACTCTTGAGGAATAAGAGGTCCAAGAAAGCCTCAGAGAAATCCTCCCACATAGCGGGGATAACATTAACACCCATAGATAAATCCAACTCCTCATACCATTCGTATGCTACATCTTTATCTTGGTAGGAATCAAACCCAATAGCATCAATTTCTAAAGTATGTATGATTCAGAAGATCATTTTAATTTCAGCAATGAAGCCTTGAGGTTTTTTTCTCAACCTTCGTACAAGAGAACATAAGAGGTCTTATCTTCCTAAATTGGCTAATTCTTGTGGCCTCAGAAGAGAGCGTATCTGGATGACTACACTCTGCTTGAGAGGCTGCCAATTGAGTCAAAAGGTTAATAGAGTGACAAAAATTATATATTAATAGCATCTATTTGAGGTTACTGGGGAGAAAACACACTCCCAGAAGAAGGGTTTGTTGGTGTAACCCCACGAGGATGGATAGATGCCGCAACTCTAGCCGAAGTCTAAAATATAGAAGTTTGAGGAGGTTTATCCATAGAACCCTCAGAAGTGTTTGCCTGAGTCTCAAATCTCCTTTGAGTTATTATATGAAAGATAGCAAATGAAATTAGAGGAATTCAAGACCTTAGACTATATAGATTGAGCTCAAAAAATAAAAAGGGAAACATTTTCTAAAATGTCTCATAGCTTCTCTTTTATAAGTGTGGCACGCTTGACACCTATAAAAAAGACTCTACTTGACACGGCATTATGAACACCCAACCGACCATTCGTTGGGTACCAACTTGACATGCCTTGAAATTTGGGCCATATTGTATGGGTACCTCAAACACACATATACCAGAGTTCACCCAGTAACCTAACTTAAACACTTTATCATAACATGAGATTCGAAGGAACTCTAATTTACAAGTTAAGATTTCAGAGTAATATCGTATGTCAACACAAGATTCATTGTATAAACTGTACGCAAGTTCACAGTTGGTCATAATACCTCTACATAAACTAATGTCAATAAGTATATATGTTGGGACATGTCCCCGACTATAGCGAAACCAAGTGTTAAATAGACTACGTCTAAAGATGAGGAGTAAGAGTTGAATGTCTTTCGGATGTAAGTAAGCTCACCCCTTAAACACAATTCATGAACCGCCTGATTGTCTAATTACTGTGTAGCAGTAGAAGAAAATTCTCTAGCCTCTACATTAAGTGGGGACGTAGAATCCTAAGACGATTAGCGATTGGAATGCTAGCATATAATCAAGGATAAGTGATAAAGTACATCATCAAAAAGGAACAAATCAATATATATCACATTGTGTCACATTCATACACTTAATCATACATATAAATAAACCACATCCCAAACAAGATATCAAGGGTCATCAATATTCTCAAACATTCATTCATTAGGCATGAAATGGGGAACTCCAACCCTTAACACTTATAGGTTCAATATTTCACACTATGCATAGGACTCTAACCACAATCACATACTCTTAGAAAAGATTCTTCAACCATGTTTACCCATTCATTCACCAAGGACTTCAACCACATAAAATTCATTCCACAAGAAAATCTATCCATACTCATATACTTTCAAGAAAGGGACTTTAAAAATGTGTTTATACAATTAGTGAGGTACTACCACCTCAAGAGATCTCTTTGAGCAAGGGGCATTTCATTTTCCAGCTTTTGACGAAATATTTTTTATCTTTTTCTTAGGAAAATTGCATGATTTCAAGAAACCAAGGTTGAATTAATACTGGTTTTTAGTGTTTCAAGGTAAGGAGATGGATGAAGGAAAAGACTCACAAAATTAGCTAAAAAAACACTTTGACAATCAAAATAGTAGACTATTAGTTTCGCATTGGACCACCAACTCAAATATCAGATTTAGGCAGAACTAATGAATTTTGAAGACACAGCGACGGACCATGTAGTGGACCATAAGTTTTGAGATGGAACGCCACTCTAGCCGTTAGCGCTAAATAGAACAAGGCATCTTAAAAGGCTCAGGGATGACCCATGGGATGGTCTATCGATCATGCGACGGACCACCACTCTAGCCGTTCGTATTATCCAGAACCTGACTCTCTCTCACCATCAGCAATAGCAAAGATGGTGACCATTAGTCTTTTGATGGAACACCATGTGGAGCATATGTGTTAACCAAAATGTCAACCTCTAGGATCAACTGCGATAGACAAAATAGTGGACCATCAACCGTGCGATGGACTATCACTTTGCCCATCACGTTGAATGCAGATTTTATAATATTTCAATTTTAAATTCTTTTTACCTGGGAATATATAATTACCCAGTTTTAGGTTTTATATTTTATATGGACGAGAGTTTTCCATACTAGAAAACATATTGTACATAGTTTTTCGCTAAGATTCATTCAAGAATTTTGGATCAAGATTCCATTATCATTTTCAACACTGAAGATTGAAGAAACATAGTTGTGACTTTTGTAAGTAAATTTTGAATTAATTTATGAATAACACAATGTTTTCTTCTCTTTCTATGATGGAAATATAAGGCTAATCTCCCATAAATAGGGTAATAGGAGCCTTGATGTGAATAGCTGATTGAGGGTTGTGATTCTAATAGATTTCCATGACTAATTGACATTGCATAAATCCTTTTTCATTTTAATGACTTTTGTTTGTTGAAAACTTGAAAAGTGAGCCCAAAAACAACATTTGTACAAATAGAAAAGTGTTTTTTGGTAAAAGAAAGGGTTTATATAAATCTAAGGGCTTTAACCTTTGGATAGAGGGTAGATGCCTTAACTGGATCAACCCATGTGACAATATAGTTGAATAAATAATATATTCCTTAAGTTTGAAAGAATTAAGGGATAAGTTACTCATTTAGGTTGAGAAACTAATGGGTAAACTATAGAATTGTACTACTCTTGCAATTAGAATTTTTCATTGGGAGTCCAAAATAGTTCACAACCCTAGATGCTTAAGCATCTTGGTAACCATAACTCTAGTATGACTTCTATAATTGAATTACTATTTGCATTACAACCTACAGTTGGATTACTTTATGTTAAAAACATTTGAATACAATTGATAAATCAAGAACCCCCTTGATTTTGGAACCTTCGATCAAATGTCTAATAACAACTACAATGCTTAGTGAATACAGTATTCTCTACGGGATTCGACACCCAACCTAATTGGTTTTATATTTTACAGTGACCACTTAGACTTTCTAATGAGAGTTGTAATTTGGGCATATTAAATTTTGGTGCCATTGCTAGGGAATATGGTTGTCGATTAAGTTTGTGTTTGTTAATCGACCTTTGGTCAAATTTCCCAAATTTTAATTTTATTTGTTGTTTTTGTTCTGTGCAAGGGAGTTATTGTGTATATTAAGTACAAGGACATCAGGTGCACCATTATTACCAATAAATCCAAAACTACAGTTAATTAGAAGAATGGCAGACTCCCAAGATGCTGAAAGACTAGCCACCCTAGCTAGAGCTCAACTAAATTAGCAGAATAACGGCCAAAATGCACGTTATCCAAATCTTGATGATGATGGTTTAGGGGATGAAAACTTGTTAGATCCTTTTAACCTAAGGCGTTCAGAGAATGTGGCTGCCCAATCAATCAGAATGTGAATAGAAATCTCCCCTTTAGAGAAAAGAAAGAACGTCAACAAGTGAAGTTTGATATGAACGATGACAAAGATAAAATGGATAGAGTAGATGCAATTGGAGCTATCATTCCTTCACCTCTAGCACCAGGATCAAAATTTAACATTACCAGTACGAAGATTCAATTCTTTCAAATAAGAAGTCATTCGGTGGTATTCCTAGAGATGATCCAAATATTTATTTGGTGAATTTTTTCAGTATATTTAAGTCTTTTGATAATCTAGGAGTAGGTCAGAATGCTATCCTCCTGTGTTTGTAGCCATTTTCTCTATCTAGTGAGGAGACACTATGGCTAAATTAATCGACTCTTGACTCTATAACCAACTGGAGGTAATTGAAAGAGGATTTCCAAGAAAGGTCCTTTCTACTCTCCAAAAGGGTATAATTTAGGGATGAAATTAGTAACTTTTGACAACTTTCCACTGAACCACTTTATGAGACATGGAGGAGGTTTAAAAAGAATTTGATCCAATGCTTGAACTTTAACATGACAGATATTCATTTGATGGAGACTCTTTATTAGGCTTTGAACTCTATTACAAAGAAAGTCATAAATAATGCTGCAGGAGGGTTATTTGTTGGCCTAACTTTTCTAGAGGTTTCGGAGGTGCTTGATTGGATGACCAAATAGAGTAGAGCTTGGTATACCAGGGATTCTGTAGTAGCAAGCCCTACTATTTCTTGCAGTATGACTGCAGAGCAATGCAAAAAGAAGAAAGATCATGACTGAGAGATAGTATAAATTTGATGCCACTTTCAGTTTATAAGAAATTAGGTTTAGGGGATCCTACTCCCACGAACATGAGATTAGTTATGGAATAAAGGTCTGTTAAGCAGTCCGTGGGAATTTTATAAGACGTATTAGTGAAGATGTGCAATTTCATATTTCCAGCTGATTTTGTCATTTTCAACTTTGAGGTGCGCTTCGAGGTGCCCATAATCTGGGGTAAACATTTCCTCACAAGCGAGAGTGTACTTATTGATATAAAGGAAAATGAGCTACTCTTTAGGATGAATAATAAAGTAGCTTCATTCAATGTATGCTAATCCATGAAATAGCATAAAAATATGAGGGTATTTTCTATTGTGGATGTTTATTGCCAGGAGATGCAGGAAATACCAATAGAAGAAAAAATTATTGTAGAGACTTTAGTTGCTGTATTAATGAATTTTGATCAATACAGTATTGAAGATTATGAGGATAATGTGTGTGCCTTGATAGGCATGTGTTCTTATTCTTATGCACCCAATAATATGGATTTAGACTTAAAAAATTGTCCCAGTCCACCAGCCAAGCCGTCTATTAAAGAACCACCCACTTTGGAGCAGAAAAAGTTGCTTGGTAATTTGAGGTATGTGTTCCGGGGTAGCTGGAATACACTACCTATTATTATTGTGGTGAATTAGGTGAAAAACAAGTAGAATCCCTTATTTCTTTTCTTAAGAGATATAAAAGGGCTATTAGTTGGACGATTATAGATATTATAGGCATTTGTACTAGTATATGTATACATAAAAACCAACTAGAGGAGGATTGTGTCCCGACTATTGAGCATCAGTGCCATCTTAACCCACCTATGTAATAGGTGGTAAAGAAAGAAATTATTAAGTGGCTAGATGCAGAAGTGGTGTACCCTATCTCTGATAGTAAATGGGTAATTTTTGTTCTGTGTGTGACCAAGAGAGGGGGCATAATAGTGGTGGCTAATGAGAAGAATGAGATGATTCCAATCAAGCCTATTACTGCATGGAGGGTATGTATGGATTACATAAACCTCAACTCATGGACATTGAAGGACCACTTCCCAATGCCTTTCATGGATTAGATGTTATATCATTGGAAGGAAGAGGTTGGTATTATTTCTTTGATGGTTATTCTGGTTACAATCATATTTCTATAGCCCTAGAGGATCAGGAGAAAATGACATTCACCTGCCCATATAGTACTTTTGCATTTAAGCGGATGTCATTTGGATTATGTAATGTACCCGCTACCTTTAAAAGGTTCTTGATGATTATTTTCTTAGGTATGGTTGAGACACCTTGGAGGTGTTTATGGATGATTTTTCTATGGTACGAGAATCGTTTGAGTTGTTCTTGGTAAATCTTAGTAAGGCCTTACAGCGGTGTGAGGAGTTCAATCTTGCACTTAATTGGGAGAAAGGCCACTTCATGGAGAAGAAAGACATTATTCTTAGATACAAAATTTCTCCAAAAGGGATTGAAGTTGATCGACCCAAAGTTAAGGTTATAGAGAAACTTTAACCTTCTATTTCAATGAAAGGGGTACGTAGTTCCCTTGGTCATGCTGGCTTCTATAGGAGGTTTATAAAGGACTTCTCAAACATTGCAAACCTCCTTTGAAAACACTTAGATAATGAAGTCAAATTATCCTTTGATGATGATTGTTTGAACGCATTTGAATGCCTTAAATGGAAGCTGGTTGATGGTCTTATCATTGTTGCACCAGATTGGTCAAAATTATTTGAGATCATGTTTGATGTAAGCGGTGTTGCCCTTGGAGCTGTGCTGGGATAAAAGAAGGACAAATTATTTCATCCAATCTATTATGCCAGAAAAGCATTGCATAGAGCTCAGAAGAACTACAATATAACAGAATAGGAACTTTATGCAGTTGTCTATGCCTTTGAGAAGTTCTGGGCTTATTTGCTAAGAACCAAGGAGGTGGTCCACACAGACCACGCAGCCTTGAGATATTTGATGGCAAGAAAGGATGCAAAGAAAATGTTGATTAGATAGGTGCTACAGCTTCAAGAGTTTGACTTTGAAGTGAAAGATCAGAATAGTTGCCAAAATCAAGTTGCGCACCACCTGTCTAGGATTGAAGGTGAGCAAACAGATAAACATGAAAAAAATACCTTGGTATACGGATTTTGCAAATTGTGTGGTGAGCAAGGTTATACTAGAGAATCTTTCCTTTCATCAAAAGAAAAAGTTTCTCTATGATATGACCCATTATATTTGGGATGAGATGTATCTTTTTCAGCGATGTACAGATGGTATTATTAGATTCTACATCCCCAAAGTAGATATGTTGAGTATACTAGAAGTGAGCTATGCTTCCTCAGTTGAAGGTCACCATACAGGTGATCAAACTGCAAGGAAAGTGCTTCAGAGTGGCTACTATTGGCCATCTTTATTCAAAGATTCGTACAAGTTTGTGAATAGGTATGAACAATGTCAAAAGAAAGGGTCTATCTCAAAGTACCATGAGATGCCAAAAACATTGTTCCAGTGCCTTTTTTATCTAATTGTGAAGTGTGCAGGATTTAAAATACAGCAAAAAGAAGGAGCAGTACAATTGGAAAGAGGGGGAAAATCTAAGCTACTGGAAGAAAAGTGACGGCTGAATTGTTGGACCACCAGTCACCTGACGGACCACCATTTCAAGCGTCGCAAAACTGCTGAAAAATTCATTCACAAGAAAAAGCTGACAACCAAAGTGGTGGACCATTGTAAATATGTTGGACCATCACTTTGACCATTAAAACCAAGCTGATTTGCCCAGGTTCTAGGAACGTGCGATGGTCAAAGTGGTGGACCATGACAAATTTGGTGGACCACCTCTTGGACCATCAAAATTAAACTAATGTGACTATGTTCTGGTAAGGTTCGATGGCCAAAGTGGTGAACCATCAAAAATTTGGTGGACCATCACTTTGACCGTAGAAACCAAGTTGACAAAACCATGTTCTGGTAAAGAATGATGGCCCACATGGTGGTCCATCGCATTTCCGACGGAACGTCTCAACATTCGTCGCTATTAGCCAAGCACTAGGTCGGGTCATGTTGAAACGGTGATTTATTTAAGTGACCTGTTCTTGGCTAAGATATTTTAAAGAGGTAAAAGAGTTGTAACATACGTTGTACCCTTTTCAACTACTTCAACATACAAAATTCCTTTGTATTCAAAGAATCTAAGGGTATTTGATCTTCTTAGGAGTCTCCATCTACCTCTTATTGCTCTATTTAAGAAAAGTCATTTCTTTTCATAATCTTCATCGCAAGAAATCATGAAAGTATATTACTAGAGTTGTAGTTGATTTTGTAATTTGTAAGAAAGTAGGAAAGAAGCAACTTCAACACCAAGGTATGAGCAACAACCTTTCTTTTATTTTGAATTGAGAAAACATGAAATGACTAAGTGGTTTGTTAATAAAATGTCATCTTGTGTTATTCAATTACTTTGAGTGGTTGTATGTTTGGAAACTTGAGTATGCAATGTGAGTGAAGTCTAAGTAACTCACATGTTTAAAATCGAGAAAAAATGTGTATAAATATGAAGTGGGTGTTAATTGTTGCTTAAAAATTGTGGTTGTATGCTATTTGGTTGATAAAATGGCAAATTAAAAGCTGAAATATGAAGAAGGAGGTGCGACGATCGAAATGGTGAACCACTACTTTTGCGACGGACCACCAAATTGACTGTCGCAATGACCCGAGATGCCACACTCACTGTATAGGATGCGACGGCCCAAATGGTGGACCGTCGCTATCTCGATAGATCACCAAAGGTCCCATTGCAAGTACTTGAGATTTTAGTCCTTCTGGATAGGACCTTACGGACCACCTATTACTTGACAGACTACCAGCGTGGCCTTCCAGTAAAAAATTTCACTATTTATGCTATTTTGTGCTGTGAACTAATTCTTTACTTTATTTTTAGGCATTTTGGCTCAGAAAATACCACCAAACAGAGGAGGAAGATATCAAAGGGGAAGAGACAAATCTGCACTTACCTACAGCACCAGGCAACGTGAAAAGGAAACTCCCACGTTCTCCAAGTTAGAAGAGGAGAGCAACAGTAGAACAAGAAGCACCAAATCAAGCTTAGACGAGTCAACGGTCGCTACAATAAACCCGAGCCTTTTGAAGGTAAAATAAAGTCTACTAATGTGGGAGAACAAATAGAAGAAACTAATATGGAATCTAAACTTTGGGTTGCTACATAATAAAACATAAGGATCCTCAAGTTCGAGAAGTGATTAGATAGAAGATAGATAGATAGAGAGGTAAGTTTTATGATGAATTGACACCTATAGTAAGAGGGATAAATAGTCAATTTGTAGAGGAACATCATATTGTGGCGATAGAGCTACATGAATACCTTGAGTTAGAACGTCATTTCAATGTGTATGAACTAGCATGGATGATCAAGCTCGCAAGAGCGTATCAACTGAATAGGGTAAGATAATTATTTCCAAATTATCTTGTCTTAATAGAAAAGGACTATCTAAAGGGTACATCATTATCTATACTGCCGAAAAGGGAGTCAGTGCTTGTTCAAGGAGTAACTATAGATATTTCATCTTGAACAATCAATAGGATATTGTTCGGGCCTGAGTACGAGGCTCCACCTGCCATACCTAATCTTGATTTTAGGTGGAGGACTACATCTACTCAGAGGCTTTAGGTGTTTTTTTTATTTACTGATGACGGTAACCCATCTTGGTTGACCAATCCACAAGAGTGTATTGCAAAGTATTCCATTAGTTTCAAGGCCATGTTCTTGTAGGCTGTTGTCCGCTTAAGAATGATGCCAACAAAAGGTGATAGAAATTTGGACAAACATAGAGTTTTACTGTTGGTAAGCTTAGTTCCAGGGCTGCCAGTTGACTTTGGCCAGATTATTGCGAATGAGATATTCATCAGAGCACATAAGAAATGATTGAATTGTCAATCCCCTTCCTAATCACTGATTTATACAAATAGGTGATTGTACCCCTGATCTATGGAGTTGACAATGAAATCCTAACTACAAATAGACAGGACATTAAGAAGTTGAAACACGTCTTAAAGTTTGATATGCGTGGCACCAAGCCTCTAGCTTACCAGACTCAATCTGCACCAGCTCCTAATATTTCAGAAATTTCTGTAGGTATGCCGCTACCCATCACCACCACTTATGTGCCTCCAGGTACTTCTGCAGGGATGGGTTCTACAAAATCTATGGGTGGAACCGACTTTGTAAAACATAAATTGACGTAGGAGAATTTTGCAAAACCAGTAAAGCTGTAAAATAGATTTTAGAGACTGTTAGATAAATATGAGTAAGAATTTAAGCCTTTTGTTGATGAAATTGTAGCTGATGCAATCCGTCCATTCCAAACTATTCAGGCTAGGATGGACAACATGGAGCACGCCATCAACAAAAGGCAAGATTCACTGTCCCTCCTTGATCTTGCAATCCTTATGGATGAATTTGATTAGGCAAAGGCCAATATAGTAGAGTTGAAGTGAAGGCAACCTCAGCAGACAATTTTTGACCCAACCTTAGTGGCAAGTGATGATAATGAGGGTATTATGGATATAATGGGAATACCCGAGAAGGATAAGGGCAAGAGACACATGGATGAGCGAGCTATAAAGAAATAAGAAATAAGGAGAAAGAGAGAAGAAATGACACCGAAGCATTAAGAAAAGCATGATCTAAAGAGATCTCGAATGAAATCAAGAAAAGATGAAGAAAAGAGAAAAAAAGAGAGAAATAAATGAAGTAGTTGGAGTATCTACTAGTGTTTCCTCATTAAGGGGGAAAAGTTCAACATCAATCCAGGAGATGAATTCTCCAATCCAGGAGGGTGAGGTTTTGAGTGCCCCTACTATCATAAGGGCCAACATTGCACCAAGTGAGGACCAAGAGCATCACCACACTTCATAGATGCCTTATATGAATAAGAGGTAATGAAAGTATACCCATTCCTTTCTACTTTAATTTAAATGCTTTGAGGATAATGCATATTTTTTTCTGTTGTGGTGGGGTACTTGTACCATGGGGGGTTGGGTTTCCGACATTTTGGACCCCTAACATGTGCTATCTAGAAGAAATGACATGTTTAGGTTTAACTTCAGATTTGGATTTTTCTTGTTTTAAAGTCCTGTTATGTTGCTAAGGTTGGTCCATAGAATAAAAGTGATGTTTGTGTTAGTATGTTGTTGTGAATATGGATGATGAATGATGTTGGCATCTAACTATGATATTTTCTATTTAACTATTTATTTTAATCTACTAGAATATGTTATCAACTGTGAGTGAATCTGTAATTGGAATTAACCAGTAAATACATACGATATGTGGTGCAAATATTAAGAACTATAGAATGGGTATTACTTTAACCATGTAGTCAATTTAACACTATAGATGAACAAATGTTCCTTATGGGAGGCTTCATCATTCGACCATTTCATTAGGCCAATGCCTTTATTACATTCATCATACAATTCAATTGATGGTCAACAAGACCCTCACAATATATCACTTTTCATTCGATATCTATTACCATATTCTTACCACACTTAGGTTTAACAAACAATGCATATTAATCTTTATATCTAGGGACTTTACCCTTACATTAGCCATCAACCAACAAGGCTACAAATTTTATAATACATGTCTCATAGTACTTTAACGTATCATTTATGAATGATATACATACTCATTACGCCATTTCCCTAGATCAATAAATCATCATCATGTTACTAGACAATTCATTTAGATATTTTCAGAAATACCTTATGTGCATACCTTAAATAAGGCTTTATTCATGGTAGAATTCCTCAAGACTAGGTTTAAACAAGACACTCAATATAAACAACATGCAAGAATCACCCATATACACACTCTACAATCAATAACATACCTCAACATAAGCATCAACAAGAATCATCATTATTCAATTTTAGGTTAAAAAACTCTTTTTATTTGATTCAAATCCACCATGTACACTTATTAATAGTAGTGTAAAATACATTGGTTTAGAGTTATTTAGAGATTTTAAGAGATACATACCATAAAAAACTTGAATCACCAATAAACTTGACCTTTTCCTTGACACTAGATGAATACCTCAAAACCCTAGCCTCAAATCTTGCTTTAAGATCCTTTAGAGTGTTTAGGATGTTTGAGTCTTGTAAAATAAAGACTTAGGAAGCTACAATTCCTTATATAGTGAGAGGGTTTAGGGTTTGGCATGGGAAATGGCCAAAAGGCTTTGGTTTAAAGCTGAAAATACTACACCGGTAGGGGTACGACTCACTTTTACGGTACCTATAGAAATCATGACCTATGGTATGAGTGGTACCCTAACTGATACCCTAGTCTTCGCCTAGGTCAACCACATTTGTTAGGGTAGTAATAGACACCATTGAGTTGTATCCAAATGGTATGATTCATGACCTAACTCGCATAGACTACTCATGACCAAAACAATCCACTTTGTTTAAGGTCTCTCTCTTTATTGTTTAGTTGTATATGACCCATACGTACTGGTTAAAATTGAGGGGAGGACAAGTCATTTATAAAATAGTATACCACCTTAGCATTATTTCTAGAATATAACTGGGTATGAGGGGGGGAGAAGGGTACAAGTCCTGACTAAGGGTATGACTCAAGACCTTTAACCGTACCCACCCTAGGAATACCAATAGTTATTGTTATTTCAAGGTTTCAAGTCTACTTGCTTCAATTCCCCTCCCAATAAATCATGCGTCCTTGAATGAGGGTAGAGGCAAGCATAACCACAAGTTATGACACCAACATACATCAACAAACCCTTACACAAGTAATAAACAAGAACACCACAAGGTCACATAACAACACATATCATGATTATTACCAATCACCCAAATATTTTTTGTAAGGACACATTCTAGGGTGTTTAAATTACTGACGGGTTATATGGTTTGAGTTTCTCCTTCTCTTAATCTGTGACTTAGTAACTTAACTTGGATGTGAGTAAAAATGGCTCTCCATGAGCTGTAAGATAGGGTAGGAGTCATACTATTAACTTGTATGGTAGACAATATTCAAAATTTAATTGATTATATTCTACCATGGATACGATTTATGGGTAGTTATTTTATGGTTAGGTACAACTAGTGTTACATAAGTCGTATAGTGAAATGTGTTGGGTTCAAGGGAAGGCCCAGGGTACGAGTGGTGGGTACCACTTGTATCGAAGGGTATAACTGGTATCGATGAGTTATACCATTTAACGAGAATTTAAAGCAATTAAGTTGGTGGTAATTTTGATATTTCCCCACTTAGCTACCTAAGGCCTAAAAATCTGCCAAATAAAATACGTCACATGCCAAAATATCACAAGTACTACCTCATCTTGGTTTATTTCATAGAAAAATATAACTAAAATCTTGACCATTTAATAATACCTTCTAAGGGATGGCTCGTTCAAGATGCTGACAAGTACATTTTATTTTGGAAAAAACACCATCATTATAGGAATGTACATGCGGTAGGTGACTTATATTATTAATGGGACATCACTTACCCTATTATTCTAATCTCAAACACTTAGAAACTCTCACTAGTTCTCTCTAAGTCTCTTGGGTAAAGAAAAACTAGTGTTTTACCTCAAGGATCAATTTGGGGGTTGTACGGGTGATTTTTCTCCATCATCATCATAATCAAAGATATGTACTACTCTTTCATTGTTATATCCAGCAAAAAACATGTTTTATACAAAGTTTTCATTGCATAATTATTGTATGGTTTTCACATTTAAATATTGTTGGGGTTTTGGTATTAAATGCTTTGTTATAGTTTTCCCATGTTTTAATTATGTATTTACATGCTTTACTAGTGGTTTGGACAATTGTTTTCATGGGAATGGTTTATTCAAAGTTGGAATTGGTTTTGGAAACACTCTACCCCAAATATGTTTGATAAAAATCCATTGATATTACTATATTATTTGACTTTTAATGGAACTATTGTATGGTATAGTTTTGTATTGGAACCTGAAGAGGCATAAATGGTTTGAATGGTTAAATGGTAAGGTATGGTGGTAATGGTTATGATTAATTAAATTACGTTGTAGGGTACAAAGAAATTCACTAAGTAAACATGCTAATGAACAATTTGTGGGGAGCATAGGATCCGCCTAAGCCAAAAAAATTATTAAACATTTGTAGGGTACACGGGATTCCCTTTACATAAAAGGGTTGGCTAAGGACATTGCTTGCAAATTATAGTTGCTATGATGATACCAATACTTATAGCCCTGTTTAATAATAATGAAATAGTTTTTTGGTTGGGTGGTAACTTATTTAATTGGGCAATAATAGTGGGGTATGATATCTAACCATGAAGATATGTGTCCCATGGATGAACAATTGGAAATTCATGTTTGCCAATGTAAGGATTGGTCATAGGAACTATATATGATACTATGTTGTACATGGGAATCATCTATGTTCAATGTACATATGTAGCATGGAGAGCAAAGGGTACGAGAATACCCTACTCTTATGGTATCTCCAATGTGTGTGACTACACGTATCGAGGCCTATTCAGAGTGTTACACCTGACCCATATAGCCCATTGGTGGTTCTAGGATGATTAAGCTACACATATCTAGGTTAATGGTTTTAAAGGGATTCTAAACTTGGCTTCCTTTCTCAGAATAGTTAAATATATGTATAGTTTGTATGCATATGGTTGGATTACTTTGTTTTACTTGATGTTATTATTTTATACTTATTCTGAGTTTATGTTATCGTTCACCAGCTAACCTATCTTCGGGTGATTGTATCCACATGCGAAGTAGCAACCAGACATTCTACTCCTCTTAATTTGTGATCAAATTCAAGATAGGCTATTAGATTAAAGTAGTAAGCTTTGAAATTCTGGAAGGCTCCATTTTATATCATTGATATCTTTACATACGTAGTTTATTTATGGATATTAGTTTTGGTTGTGGTTGGGGGCATGTCCCATTCAAATATTGTTTATCTTTTAGATAGAGGTTTGTGTAAAAACTATGGGTTAAAATAGGCAGGATCGGTGTTGGTGTAAGCCATAGTATTGGAATTGGTATTAAGGTTGATACCGTTAACTAGATTTATGATGTTCCATCCTTTTATGAAATGTCATGGAAAGGAAATTCATTTTTATATTGGTTTGGTTATTTTTATTTATTGGGTTTCAAATGGTTGGATTCATTTAAGCTAGTCATTGTCATTGATCTATCCAAGTGTCAGAGTTTGTTAAAATACACTATCTTTTTATATATTAAAAATTCATCCGACTTAGGGAATATATTTGGATGGTTGGGCGATGTATCGGGGGTAGTCCCCAGTCCTTGTTGGACTTAGGATACTTATTACGATAAGGCCCTAGCTCGGGTTGTGTTAAGTTGGTATCATATCCTTAGGTTCATAGTAAATTATGAGTCGATATTCTGTGTCGAGTAGAGTCTCTTTTAAGAGTCTGTAGCGTGCCACACGAATAAGGGAGATGTATCAAGGAAATTAATAAAGTTTCACTTTTTGGGTATTTCATTTTCAAGCTTGGAGTCTAAGTCTTAGAATCTTCTCTAATCCTAGTATGTTCACTTTTTAGGTTTTGCCTAGATGATCTAAGATGCAAGGTAACTCTCTTGTCTTAATTAAGGATAATACTGAAGGGACATGTCCTACTTAGGGGATCCATACTCGTTCTATGGATGTAGACTCTGATATTTCTAGATTTCCAATGGTTTCTACTATTTCTCCAAAGGGTAAGGTGACTTATGCGGGATTTCGCCAATAGATTGATTCATGTTATTGCTTAGTTAGTTGCTGCTCAGTCTTAGTGGGATGTATCCGATGTTTCATCTACTAAGGCCACAAAGGTTAGCTAGTTAATGAAGATGAATCATCCAAATTTTACTGCTGTTAAGGGGGAGGAGTATTCTCAGTGTTTTTTTGATGAAGTAGAGAAATTTCTTAGGGTAATGCAGGCCACAAATGTGGAAGGGGTAAATTTTTCTACTTACCAGTGTAAGGATGTGGCATACGAATAGTAAATGGATAGGTATAAGGTGAGAGATGATGTTGAGGAGTCAACTTTATGGGAGACTTTCTCTAATGCTTTTTAGGACCGCTTTTTTCCTTAGGAGTTGAGAGAAGGAAAGACAGAGGAAGTTGTTAATCTAATACAAGGGAAAATATTTGTCAAGAAATATGCCTTGATATTTCATCAGCTGTCAAGGTATGCTCTGGAATAGGCATCTGATAAAAGGGTAAAGATGAGAAAATTTGCTTCTAGATAGTTTTAGCATTTTATCCTTCAAAGTAAGACTACATTGCTGATCAACGAAATGGATATTTCTAGGTTGGTGGTTCATATGCAGCAGGTGAAAGAGTAAAAAATAAAGTAGGTTAAGTTTAGGGAAAGACAAGGTAAGAAGTTTAGGTCATCTGAATAAGGAGGTGCTTAACAACAAGGTGGTTGAGATTGTGGTAAGGGGCCAAAGAAGAAGTAGGGGAGTTCTGGTTCCGTCTCTATAGCTAATGCTTCTTCCCCAAAATAGTCGAGTGATAGGCGCCAGTAGGGTGGGGATAATTTCTAAGCATAGGATGCTCAATCTCAGACGATTGGAACTCAATCGACCTTATCATGCCCTCCTTGTTAGCTCTATAGAAGGTTGCATATGGGCTTCTGTGTTGAGGGGAGGGACAAATGTTTCAAACTTGGTCATCTAGGACATATGCTTAGGAAGTTTTTCAGTTAGTAAGGGTGTTTTAGGAGCTAGTAAGGCTCTGGTTACTTTATCTGCTTGTCCTTCACCCAAGGGTTTTGCTTTTTCATATTTTTTTGCTTCTTGTACCGACACAAGTCAGAATAAATTATATGCTCTTTCCACTCGGTACGAGTTAGAGACATGTCTTAATGTTGTTATAGGTATGTTACATCTCTTTTCTAGTGACATGTGTTGTTTTATTGATTCAGGGGAAACTCTCTCATATGTGACCCTATTTGTTATTGTGTATTGTGGATATAATCTCAAGGTTATTTTTAATCTTTTTTCTATTTCTACCTAGGTAGGTGACTATGTGGTTTCTAAGATAGTGTATAGGGGATGTGTGGAATTTATTGGTAATACAAAGACCTTGGTTGATATGTTTGATCTTGATATGGTGTATTTTGATATCATTCTATGGATTGATTGGTTACACTCTTATTACATATCATTAGATTATCAGACACGTAAGGTTACCTTTAGTCTCCCTGGTGAATCGGATATTGAGTGGGAGAATGGTTGCCTATCTCCTAGGAGGAGGTTTATTTCCTATCTTATAGTTCAAAGATTAATCTCCAAAGGGTGTCCCTATCATCTGGTCTGGGTTAAAGATTCCAATTTGGAAGGTCTTTCTTTACATTCTTTTCTAGTGGTAAATGATTTTCCTGAGGTCTTTTCGTATAATCTTCCTGGTGTTCCTTTGGATAAGGAGATTGAGTTTGTTATTGATTTGGTTATGTAAACTTGTCCAATATCTATTCCTCCTTACATAATAGCTCTGGCTAAGTTGAGAGAACTCAAGGAGCAACTTAAGGAACTTTTGGATAAGGGTTTTAGCTATCCTGATGAGTTACCTTAGGGTATACGGTGTTATTTATGCGAAAGAAGGATGGTTCCCTTTGGATAAGCATTGATTATCAATAATTGAATTAGGTGACGGTTAAGAACAAGTATCCTCTCCCAAGGATAGATAACTTTTTTGATCAGTTGGAAGGTGAAAAATTATTTTCTATGATAGATCTTCGGTCAGTGTATCATCAACTTACGATTAGGGAGAAGGATACCCTAAGATAGCTTTTCATACTTAGTATAGGAACTTTGAGTACCTGGTGATGTCATTCGGTTTGACTAATGCCCCAATGACATTTATGAATTTGATGAACAGGGTTTTAGGTAGTTTTTTGATTTTTTTTGTCATTCTGTTCATTCATGAATTCTTTGTATTTTGTAAGAGTGCGGTGGACCATGCTAATCTCCTCTATTCTATGTTGCAGACCCTAAATGAGCAACAATTATATGATAAATTCTCTAAGTGTGAGTTTTTGTTGAACGTTGTGACGTTTCTTTGTCATATTATTTCTAGTAAGGGGATCATAATAGATCCACAAAAAGAGGTTGTGGTTAAAAGATGGCCTAAACCCATGACTCCTTCTAACATTCAGAGCTTCTTAGATTTGGCTTAGTATTATAGGCGGGTAATAGAAGGATTTTTAATGATTCCAACCCCATTGACTAAGTTGACTTGGAAGAACATAAAGTTTTCTTGGTCAGATGCTTGTGAGGGAGTTTCGATAAGATTAAATATTAGATAACTTTGTCTCTTATTTTGACATTGCCTGAAGGTAATAAGGGGTTTTTGATTTATTATGATGCATCCCAAGTGGGACTTGGTTGCATTTTTATGCAGCATGAAAAGGTGATTGCCTATGCTACCAAGCAGTTGAAGGTGCATGAGAAGAATTGTGCTACCTATGATTTAGAGCTTTTAGCGGTAGGTTTTGCTTTTAAAATTTGGTTGCATTATATATATGGACTGTACGTGGACATATTTTCTAATCATAAAAGTCTACAGTAGGTGTTCTCCTAAAATGAGCTGAATCTAAAGGAGAGGATATGGTTGGAGCTGCCCAAGGACTATGATATATGTATTCACTATAACACAGGTAAACCTAACGTGGTTATTAATGCTCTTAGCAGGTTGTACATGGAAATTTTAGTTCATATGGATAAGGAAAAGCAGGGATTTGTTAAGGATATTCACTACTAAGCTAATCTTGGACTTCGTCTCTTGGAATCTAATAATGGGGGTGTAATGGTACAGAAAGTGGTTTGGTCGTCTCTTGATGCTGAGATCAAGGAGAAGAAAATGCTATATCCTATCTTAATTAAAATCAAAGATGATGTAGTTGCGTAAAAGATAATGGTATTTAAGATCAGTGGTGATGGAACCTTAGGGTACAAAGAGAGGTTATGGGTTCTTGACATTGCTGGTTTGTGATAAATAGTTTATACTAAGGTGCATGCATCGTGCTATGTTGTGATAAAGAGTTTTTTCTAAGAGAGTGATATAGTTCGATAAAAAGAGAAAGCCTTGTTCTAGGTATGTTGGTCCTTATGCTATTTTGTAGGGGGGTTGTAATATGGTATAGAAATTGGAGTTTCCTTCTAGTTTAAGCTCTATTCATCAAGTATTGCATGTCTCTATGTTGAGAAAGTTTCTTTGTGATCCTTTTTAGGTGGTTCCTTTTGAAGGATTAGGTATCTCAGATTCTCTGTCTTATGAAGAGGTCCTTATTTAGATATTTGATCAGCATGTTCATCGGTTACGGACCAAGGATGTGGCCTCGATTAAGGTTCTATGGAAGAACTACAAGGTTGAAGAGGCTACATGGGAAGGGAAAGCTAACATGAAGTTCACATAACCCCATTTGATTTGTAATTCAGATATTCGTATGGAAGGTATGTGTTTTTTATCACATATTTGTTTTCTTACTTGGTTAAAGGTTGGATTGATATTTTATAATGCAAATGAATCGTGCTTGTGTTTGACCTGTATTTTTCATTATTTGGGGACTAATGATCTTAGTGAGGGAGACTGAAACAACTTAGATTTGGGACGGTTAGAAAATTTATTAGATTTCTTGATTCAAGGCTATATATGACTTGTGGGTACCAGTCGTCAGATTGAGTATGAGTGGTATGCCCTGGTCGTATGCTGATTTGTGATGGTTTCTGGAATGAGTATGACTTGGTTTATACGATTTGCATGGTTGGTGATGGGTCGTATCGCTTGGGTTTTTCCTTTAATTAATCTGAGACTTAGTAACTTAACTTGGATCTGAGTATGAGTAGCTCACCATAAGCTGTAAGATAGGCTATGAGTTGTACCATTGACTCGTATGGTAGGCAGTGTTTAAACTTTCTTTGGTTCTATTCTGCTAGGGATATGGCTTAGCGGTACTGATCGTATAGTTGGGTACAACCTTGGTTGGGTAAGTCATATAATGGACACTATTGGGTCAAAGGGGGAGGCCCAGGGTACAAGTGGTGGGTACCACTTGTATTAGAGGGAACGATTGGGAAGGAAGAGTGGTACCATCTGGTAAGAATTTTATGTAGTTAAGTTGTGGTAATCTGTACTTTTCACCACTTAGCCACTTAAGGAACCACGACTTATAACACTTATGAGACACCACTTACTCTATTTTTCTAACCTTAAATACTTAGAAACTCTCTCTAATTCTAACTTAGCCTCTTGGGATAAGGAAGACTAGGGTTTCATCTAAAGGATCAAGTTTTTGCTTGTACGAGTGATATCTCTCCATCATCTTCAGAATCTAAGGCATGTAATCCTCTTTCATTGTTAGTTCCAACAAAAGGCATATTTTATACAATGTTTTAATAGAATGATTATTGTATGGTTTTGAGGTTTTCAAATATATGTTGGAGTTTTGGTATTAAATGCTTGGTTATGGTTTTCCTATGTTTTAATCATGTATTTACATGCTTTAATGGTGGTTTGGACAATTGGTTTCATGGGAATGGTTAATTGGTAATTGAAATTGATTTTGGAAATAGTATACCCCCAACATGTTTGATAAAATATGGTTGATAATGGTTTTACTATATTATTGGACTTTTAATAGAACTATTGCATGGTATGGTTTGGTAATTGAACCCTAAGAGGCATAAATAGTTGGAATGGTTAAATGGTAAGGTATGGTGGTTATGGTTATGGTTAATTAATATTCCTTGTGGTCATGGTTATGGTTAATTAATATTCCTTGGATGTTTAACCACACAGTGAGGGACCAAGACCCATAGAGTCAATAACAAGTGGTAGAATTGAAAAGCTACCATAAGGTGCAAAAGATCAAGGTAGTGGAGGAAAGTAAAGATACAATAATTTTACGTGGAAATCAAGAAAGGGAAAAACCATGTCTTACCCTAACAAGTATCAAGGAAATCCATATATTGAACCTCCAGATTACAGTCTAGATTTCATCCTACCTCTAGGCTCCTTTCGCTAGAAGTAACTCAACCACAAGCTCATCTTGATAACACCACCAAGGACTCTCTCTAATGATTAAATCTAATCAGCAACAAGCTTAGGTAACTCTAGATAAACCATTCTCTCAATAAGAAAAATCTATTTTCTAAATAACAAAACTCTACTCTTATAACTTGAGTAGTTCTTTTACAAATCAGCACTCAAGAACAGTTTCAATTAGAGCTCACATAAACAGTGATTTGAGGTGAATTTATGCACCTCATTGTTGTTATCGAATAGTGCCCAAGTTCACACGCAAATTTACGTGGTCTAACAAGTAGTAAAGTGTCCTTCAAGAAAGCCGAGTATTGATCCCACGGGACTAGACTCAACAACGATTCTATTCTAGTTCACAGTTTACATTCAATTGATGCAAGCATACCCAAAATAGAGTTTTGAATATTGTAAAAGAAAGTAATGGAAATAATGTGTAAAATAAAGGTCTTGAAACAATCAATGAAGTAAAGTCTGGGGTTAAACCACTTTGAACAATCATACTATGTTATTGAACTTCATTCGTTAACAGGATTATCTTGGTTGTTCATTCGTAGGGTTAGTTGAATGATTATGGTCTCCCAAACTCTAATTGTTTAACTAATTTGTACATTAAAACTTCATCATTTAGTGGGTATGTAATAATCCAATTATGATCTTCAAAGCTATCATTCTATGTTTGAATCAAGTAAGGCATCTACGTACATCCTTGTCATATATGCTAATTTGAACTCCTTATTTCATAAAAGAATACAAAGCATACTTTGTTCATTACCATGTTCTATCCCCCAATTCCCTCTCCCGAGATAACAAGAGTGACACTAGAGATATTTTCTGGGTGATCAATCCATTGAATATTTAAATCAAGAATAAAATAACAACCGATAATGATAAGCAAATCAAACGAAATTAATTCAAAACAATCGTACTCATATTCTTGGCCTTAACCCTGGAAATGGTGTTTTTATCCACTCATAGCCATAATCAACATCCAAATAGTTGTATGAATAAATAAAACCATGGTAGCCTCCAGTTTTGTTCCAATAGATATAGGGGTTCCAAGATGTCCAGAACCTGTTTTATAACATTATATTTATAGTAGACAAGTCATAAACCTAATGACATTAGGTTTCCACATTATTATCCTTTAGATGGGAACAAAAATCCCACTTTTGATGGTCATCTCTTTGCGTTGATGGGCTCATCTGTATTAGCCCTCGATGCGGTGTAATCGCACTGAGTTCTTGAAATTGATAATTGTAGATTTACTTTTCACCGCGACGAGGTTCCTACTTCATCACTATTAGGACCGCAAAATTGTAGTTAACTGTTTTTTACCCCTTATGAATGGCTTGGTATATATCACGGTCAAATAGGACCTTCCTCAGGGCTTCACTCGCCCTGGACATTTCAGGACTCCAAATTTTGTCCAGGTTGTGTATTGTGCTTCCATTGATCCATTCAAAGCCGTTTTGATTTGTTTAAACTTGATTTGATTCTAGTATATCCTTTATATATAATCATAATCCAATCACCAAGAATCCTATAGAATTAAATATATCAATTTAGAGCTAAAAAAACACAAAATCCAAGACGGTAAACTAGAAACGCGAGCTAAGCATAGGCTTCAGTCACTTTGATCTCTAACTACTTATTTTTACCCTAGTTTTGATCCAATTGATCTTGAACTTTATAAACAAGTTATATAACATATAACTACACAATAACAACCTTAGAATCATATTTAACACATTAAAACCCAACTCAATTGACTAGACAAACACCTAGCTCCGGCTAGTCACACTAGTTTCTTGGTTGAATTCTAAGTGATCAATTTGAATCAAAACTTGGATGAAAACACAATTAAATATTTTAAACACATACGTGGATACATGGATGCACATTTATCTCATTATCAAAACATTAATCACATGAATAATCCTTAAAACAAGGCTAAATAGGCTAGAAACGTAGCGCTAGAATGCATAAAAACACCTAACATCACCATCCAACCCTTAAAGACTATTTCTTCCTCAAATAACTCTTAACTATAAACACCTTGATCTGGAAAAACTCCACATTTCTATTATAAGAAAGACACTCAGGCTAGTACTATAATGACTACACAGAATACAAATTTTCTACTAAGCATGTTATACACAATTTAGAGCTTATGAACACTACTCTAAAATATCCTAGCCTCAAGAATGGACTCCACAAGTGGCAAAATCATGAATCTTGCACAATTAAAAACATCATACAATTCACCAACAGTCATCAAGCATGTGCCCTCAAACCAAGAGAGATACCCATAATTACCACCCATAATAATGCAATTCATAATACAAAGAGTACAAGAATAAAGTTTCAATCACTCTCACAAGGAATTCACAAGTTACACATAACGAACCATAGACTTACCCTTAGAGTAGTACTCCACTAATATAAGAATGATGAGGCTTAGGATCAAATACGTCTTTTTGGGTTGTAATGTAGGCTAAGGGATGGGTAGGAACAATTTTTGAATAATAGTGAATATCTCCACTAAGCACTTTAATACATCACTTTTTAAAATTAAAACCAATCTGCAACAACCAAATTACACCATCTTTGTCTACCCTATTCTTTTGTTTTCACCCTATCTCTGTAAGTTCATTTACAAACACTATGGTGAGAGGATTTTATGCACAACTAATTCAATTTAAATAAATTTTTATTATCTTAATTAATCAACTCCCGGCCTTAGCACATTAAAATTCTTTGAACACCAATAGCTAACACTTCCGGGCTTCAATTTCGCCTTTTCTCCTCTTATTTCTCAAACTTCTTAATTAATTAATTTTTTATTAAAACATCTAAGAGGTTTGGATCAAATTTAATATCATTTAATGAAGGGATTAGGATACTTATGAGTCTGCCAAAGAAAAAGCTAAAGTTTTAATGGGGCTTACTTGGATTATGCACAAAGGTAGGGCAAAAGATGGTATAAAAATAAGGCTATCAAAGAAATGTCTAAATTATTTCCTAAACTCACATACTTTATTTCACATTATACATACCCTGGGCGAGTTCTAGACATCATATGCAATAAAGAATATACAAAAACTCACATCACACATGGGACATGCTTAACTCACATTGGATCATCATAGACTCTTAACCAAACAATAGCAAGACTTCAAATTTAAGCCTCAAGTACACGAGTCACAATCATGAGCCTAGGAGTCTCAAAATTGAATTAATCAACATGCTCACACAACTAAAATACTTGTACTATATAATCAAAGATAGCACCAACAAGAAGATCTTACACACAAAAAATTAAATTGAGCCCAAAATTGTGAATTTCCCTTCCCCACATTTAAGAATTACCTTGTCCCCAAAGTGAATTTAAAAGTAAGTGATAGAAATACTCCCTGAGGACCCTAGGACTAGCTAGTAGAATTTTTTCGGATCAAGAGAATCCAAAGGACCCCACACTAAGTTTCTTCCATGATCCTTAGCTCAGTTTTTCGGTAATCGTACTTTCTATCAACCTGTGGACAATAAAAACAAAAACTACGTGAAGAAAAAAACTTAAAACTATAGAGAAAATCTACCTTAACTTGACTTGAGTTTTCTCCCAAGCAGCACCAAATTTAGTGTCGCGGCACGACCCAACTCAACTCAACCCAATTCCTTCATCTTTTTCCTCACACTTGGAGGCTATCTTGTCATTCTTTTCACCTTTCTTGGGTGTGAACTCTCAAGTTTAATCAGTGTCTCAACCATAGCCTTTTCAGGATCATCAACTTGTGTCATGATAGGTTACGGTGTTAGAGGCTTGGGTTGCTCAACGAGGGTGTTTGAACAGATCTTTGGTAGACTAACCACCCTACACTTATCCCCTTTAACAATCGTAATCATGCATAAGTCTTTACAGTGGGATAGTGTGTTTAGCAATTTATAAACCTTATAAAATGCCTCTTCATCCTCCAGCCTCATTTTTAGAGTTCCCTCTCTTACATCTATTAAAGCTTTGCCTATCGCTAATAATTGACGCCCCAAGATGATTGGTACCTGTTTGTCTACTTAAAATTTTAAAATAATACAGTAATCAAAAATAATAAATTTACCAACCTTTTTGAGCACATCTTCTATTACTCCTTTAGGATAGGCTATGGTCTCATTTTCCACCTGCATCAGTATAGACCTCGGTCTATGCTTCTCCAAACCCAATGTGTTAAACAATGATAGGGGCATCAAGTTTATACTTGCCCTTTAATCACTAAGTGTCTGCACCACCTCAGTATTGCAAATTTGAATAGGGAGAGTGAAATTCCCAGGGTCCTTAAGATTTTTTGACATATTTTGGGTAACCATAAAACTAAACTCCTCCGTGAGTGCTACCGCTTCTACATCCTGCAACTTTACCTTATTAGTAATCACATCTTTAAAGTACGTGGCGTACTTCGGGATACACTGTAAAACATCTAACAAAGTTAAGTTAATGTGAAGGTCTCTGAAAATGTCAAAGAACTTCTTAAAATTTGCATCCTCCTTCACTTTTTGTTGCCTCCGAGGGAAAGTAAGCGGTGACATCTTCTTCTCTTCTTCTGCAATAATTTTTTATTTCAAGTACTTAGACTTCCTCAATTTTTCAGCAACTTTGTCATTTACCTATTCAAACAACACATTAGCATCTACCTCCTTAGTTTCCTTTGGAGTTTGTCCATAAAGCTCTTTACCACTTCTCAAAGTGATTTCCATGACTTGTTTTGGATTTTCTATATCTCCGGGCAACCCATATTGAGGCCTGGTATTCCATGATTTTTTTAACTTCCCAAATGTAACTCTAAGCTTCTCTGGGATGCTTGTTGGTTTTTTTCATCTATAGGAAGCTGTGTTTGATTAGATCAATCTTTCTTCATCATACCTTCCAAGTTGCTAGTCGATTAATTTACTTCTGCCTGTGGTTGCTAAATTTACAGTTGTTGAGATTTTCAAGGTTGAGTCTGCCAATTCATATTTTAGGCATTACCATAATTTGGTCATTTAACATTGCGTACATATATGACTGATTCTTGATTTGAAGCACACATGGTCACCAATAAATACTATTCCCATAAACTTCACACCAATTGCATCTTATTGTATTGCATTAAATGTAGCTGCAGACTGTGCTACTCCCAACTTTAAGATAGTAAACTGAGCGTTTACCATGTTTTGCATTGTCGCAACCTAAGCTGATAAAGCAGTGTATTGGTCCACCACCAATAAACCTACAACTTTATTGGTGGAAATCCAAGAATTACCATGCCATTTTGGTTTTCATTGAGCTATGTGGTTTAATAAAGTGTACAGCTCATCATATGTTATCTCAAGAGCTTGACTTGCTGCAGCTGAATCTAGCAAAATTTTTGTATTGTGATCAAGAGCCTCTACAAAAGTATGAGCAAGTATCTCATTAGAATGTTGATGGTGTGGACAGTCCCAAAAAAGTTTCTTGAAGTCCTCCCAAGCATGATAAAGATTCTCATCTGTCTTCTGTTTGAAACACACTATCTCACTACGAAGTCTCTTAGTCTTACCAGATGAGAAAAACCAAATAGGGAATTTTTTATCCATGTCATCCTATGATGTGATTATATTTTCCAGTTCTGCATTCAACCACGTTTTTGCTTCCCTAATTAGTGAAAAGCGGAACAATGTCATCCCCACATAATCCGTATTCACACCTATGGGTATGAATATGTCACTGATTTCCAGAAAATTTTGCAAGTGGACCTGTAGATCATTATTTGAAAGCCCTGTGAACTTTTCATTGCTAATAAGAATTTTTAGCATATTCTGTTTAAGTTCAAATTTGCCTCCAACTATCGGCTTCTAAAATAGAGAGGTCAAATTGGTTTGAAGTGGGATTGCCACTCCCTAACTGTCCTGCGGGTTTCTTGTTCTTGAACTATTGGAGTAGGATATTCTTGATTTTCTTTGATTTACAGAATTCTAGGGAGAAGGATTGCTTTTCTCCTTCTTTGATAAAATTGTTGCTCATTTTTGGGTCTTACGTATACCAAATACCTATCCCTTTCCAGCTTACAAACCTATTTCATACAAATACACAAACAAGACCAAGCGTAAAGCACCAAATAAATCTAGAAATCATGACAAAAATAAAAATAGTTAGCGAAATATCAGTCCCTGGAAATGGTGCCAAAAACTTGATAGTGCCAAAGCAAACACACAAGTGTACATGGTAAATTAAGTACTAAAGTGGCCTTCAAGAAAGCTGAGTATTGATCCCACAGGTACTTTACTCAACAATGATTCTATTTTAGTTCACAATTTAGATTCAATTAATGCAAGCGTACCCAAAATAGAGTTTTGAATTTTGTAAAATAAAGTAGTTGAATCATTGCATAAAATAAAGATCTGTAAAAAATCAATGGAGTACAACCCGTGTTAAAGAACTTTGAACAATATTACTATTTTATTGAACTTCATTAATCAACCTGCTTATCTTTGTTGTTGATTCGTAGGGTTAGTTGTAGGATCATGGTCTCCGAACCTCTAACCGTTTACCGAATATTGACATTACAACTGCATCATTGAGTGGGGACGTAATAATCTAATTAAGTTCTTTACACCTATCATCCTATGATTGAATCAAGGCATCTAAGTACATTCCTTTCCTAGAAACTAATTTGACCTCCTTATTTCTTAGAAGAATACAAACCATACTTTGTTCATTCCCATGTTCTATCCCTCTATTCCCTCTTCCGAGATCACAAGGGTGACATTAGATATATTTTTTGGGCGATCAATCAGTCAAATAGTTAAATAAATAATAAACAAACAATCAATAATGGTAAAAAAATTAAACAAAATTAATTCAAAGCAATTTCACTCATATTCTTGGCATTAACCCCTAAAAGAGAGGTTTTAGCCATTCATAGCCATAATTAACATACAAATTATTGTATGAATGATTAAAACCATAAAAAAAGCTAAATTAAAGAAATTAAAACCTAAAAAGATGTCATGGTAGCCTCCAATGTTGTTCCAATCGATCTAGGGGTTCCAACATGTTGAAAATGGGTTTTAAGATGTTATATTTATAGTAGACACGTCATAAACTGAATGGGATTAGGTTTTTCATGTTATTACCCTTCAGCTAGGCAGAAAAGTCCCACTTTAGATGGTCATTGAATTGAAGTGGTGGGATCATCACTATTAGCCAGTGAAACAGCGTAATTGCGCTGAGATTTTGAAAAATGACAACCGCAGATTTACTTTTCACCACAATGCGGTGCCTTCTTCATCGCTATTAGGATTGTGATGTGGTGTAATTATTTTGGACCCATTCTGAATAATTTAGAATACATAACACTCTAAGGAACATTCCACGCACCTCCACTCACCTTGGACATTTTAGGACTCCAAATTGAATCCAAGTTGTGTATTGTTCTTCCATTTATCCATTCCAAGCCTTTTTAGTTGTTTGGACTTAATTTAAAGCTTGCATATACTTCATATATCATCATAATCCATTCACCAAGCATCCTATAGTATTAATGACAACAATTTAAAGGTCAGAACAACAAAACATCCAAGAGGATGAAGTAGAAACACGAGCTAAGCATAGCCTTCATTCACTTTGATATCTAACTTATTGTTTTGACCATTATTTTAATCAAATTGACACTTGAAAATTATAAAAAATTTGTTTCACATATAAATAATGAAAAAACTTTATGAGATAATTAAACAGGTTAAAACCCAACATAATAGACTAGGCAAACACCTAGCTCAAGCTCGTCACAGTAGTTTCTCGGTTGAATTCTAAATGATCAATTTGAATCAAAACATGTGTGAAAATACCATTAAACATTATAAAAACATACATGGCCACTTTGATGCTATTTTATTTCATTATCAACACATTAAGCACACTAACCATCCTCAAAACAAGGACAAATAGACTAGAAAATTAGCGCTAGAATGCATAAATACACCCAACATCATTACCCAAGCTTATTTAGCAGTGTTTTGAGCACTACTCATGTGCTTAATGTTCTTCAAATGAAATAATTTAGCATCCAACTGTTTAAGTTCTTGAATACAATATTTATGGTGTCTTCCAAACATGTTTTTACTTTATTTGGTTAATTAAAGATTAAACAAGATAACAAGTGTTACTAGCTTAAGCTAGGTGTTAGTCTAGTTGATCAGGGTGGATTCTAACTTGTAGAATGAGTTACTAAGTTTTGTATTGTGTAAATAAGTTTGGAAAAACTATTTTAATGTGTTTAAAGTGAAAATTAATCAATCCTATTTTCAAAACACTTCGCTATATATTAATAGAAAAAAACTAGTTATTAAGTTAAGTTTCGTGTTCACCGTTCTTGATGTTTTTTTTTTTTTAGCTCTAAAAAGTGGTTCTTGATAATACAGGATGTTTGATGAGTTTATTATGATTATATATGGAGTATGAAAAAGATATAAATCAAGTGGAATTAACACCTCAAGGCTTTGTATGGAAGGAGAAGTGCACAAGACAGTTGGAAGCAAATGGATGAATTCGAGTAAGCCATCGCGATATAGGGGAGACACACCCCTTATGATTATGTCCAGTAGCGGCTAAATGCCCCCTTTCTAGGGTTAAAGCCAAGAACATGATTACGATTGATTTAAATTAATTATGATTGGATTGATTACCATATTTTGTTATTTATTTATACTTGTGTTAAATATTTTAAGGATTCACAACCCTTAGAATATAACAATTGTCTACTTTGTAAGCCCAAGAGGGGGAATAAGAAGATATAATATGGGGATAAGTAAATTGAGGTTCTAATTGTTTTATAATATAAGGAATTCGAATTACCATATAGGATTGGGATATATCTAGAAGCCTTTCTTGGTTCACTTGCAAGATGACATCTTAATGCATATAAATGTATTATTACATCCCCGCTTAACAATGTAGTTGTAAGGTCTAGTTACGTAAAAGGTTAGAGGTCCGGAGACCATGATCATATGATAAATCCTATGAATCAAAAACCAAGATAAGTAATCTAATAAATGAATTTCAATTGGCTAGTATGATTTTTCAGAGTGCTTTAACCTTGTGGTTTCGTCTATTGATTGTCCATAGTCTTTATTTTTCATCATTATTTTAGTTTACTTTTAGTTTATAAACTTTCAAAAGTAAATTGGCAATGCTGCACTTGTGAATCTCAATTGTTAAAATATAATTCAATAGTTGCTTAATGCAAGTCTCTGAGGGATTAGTATTAGATTTTATTTAAGGCTATTGTATTACGTGGTGATACCACGTACACTTGCGTGTGTGCTTGGGCGTAACAAGTTTTTGGCATCATTGCAGGCGACTTCTAATTAGGCAACATTTTTATTTTAAGTTTTACTTTTTATATTTCTTTGGTGCTTTAAACTTTGTATTAGTATTGAATTTGTAGGAAATAGCTTTACAGACTAATAACCTGTCAAGGGACAGGGAATTTGTTTGAACCAAGGCCCAAACCTGCGTAACACTTACACCAATTAAGGAGAAAAATAGCCCTTCTCCCCTGTATCTCATAAATTCATAAGGAACAAGACAATCCTACTCTTATGGTTGAATATAAACCAGCCCACAAGATAGTTGGTGAAGTGGTTATTCCACTTAAAAAAATTTTAACCTCCTCTTTTAACAAATCAGCTACTGGAGGTAACTTTTAGCTAAAAAAAACATGGTGCAGCTTTTGATCAGTAGTGGACAGTTTATGCGGCTCTCACATAAAAATCCAACAGTCTAGCTGTGGAACTTCTTTGACATGTTCATCCCTATGGGATTATCAACTAACTATGTTAAGATTACACTATTCCCCTTTTCACTGTTTGGGGAAGCGAAGAACTGGTTGAACACAGAGCCATCAAATTCAATCACAACATGGGATGACTTAGCCCAAATATTCCTCATCCGTTTCTTTCCATCGGGCTAGACTACAAGACTATTCGGTGAGATTGTATGCTTTAAACAGAAACCATATAAGAACTTATATCATGAATGGGAAAGGTTCAAAGAACTTCTTCGAGTCTGTCCACATCATCAAAAGTCCAATGAGGTACTAGCTCATTCTTTTATTGAGACCCTTGATCACAACAATTTTTTTTTCTAGATTCAGCTGCTGGCAGCCAAGCATTTGATTTGACGTATGATGAGTTGTAAACCTTAAGAAACCAAATTGCACAATGGGATCTTGAGTGGTATTCCTACTCAAGATGTGCTACAAAGAAGGTTGCAGTTGTGTTGGAGGTGGACCAGTTTACTGCTATATCAACTTAGATAGCAACATTACAAAATTAGTTAACTACTCAATTAAATAATATGAATTTTGGAGTTACACAACTTTTAACAACAGTTAATGTAATTTAGCAGACAGGTACTTGGTGTGAGATTTGTGGCAACCATGGTGCTTATTCTACGACTATGTGTGTTGCAAATCGCAAGTTAGTGATGCTTGTGGGCAATGCTAAAAGGCTGAATTATGGGAAGTCCTATATTCTAAAGTGGCATACTAAGCCACCAAATCCATCACGGAATAACTAACATCAATAGTTTCAGTAGTAGAATCAGGTACCGACTCAAACTAGCAATATTGAAGAGATGCTGAAATAAATTTATCTTCTCTAGCACAATTGGCAACAGATATAAAGAGCCAGCAAGTGGCTACAAAGAACTTGGACATGTAGGTTAGGTTAATGCATCCAAAAAAAATAGACAGGCCTCAAGGTGGTTTTCAAAAGAACACTGAACCTCCTAAACACGTAATCGAAATCACCTTGAGGAGTGGTAGAGAGAACATTAAAGAACCTCCAAAGACAACTAAGGAGTTAGATGCAGAGATAGCTCTTAAGAAGGTAAATGAAAAAGTTGATAAAAATTTGAGGAACTCTACTTACTGAAATGCAAAAGTGGCTAAATAGGAGAAGCAGAGACTGCTAACACCTTTCTCTTAGATGCTTAGATAAGTGAAGGATGATGTGTAGTTCAAAATTTTTTTTGGCACTTCAGAGAGCTTCATATAAATATTTCTATTTTAGATGCTTTATAAAGAATGCCCAAGTATACCAAGTACGTGAGGGATATGGTCACTAAACAAGTTAAGCTGTAGGATATTGAGACAGTAACACTCACTTAGGTGTGTAGCTCTATAGTTTTACAGAAGATGCCCCAAAAGCTAAAATAACCTGGGAGTTTCATTCTACCCACTCAAATTGGCAATAGTGAGGAGGTCTACACACTTAGTGATCATGTAACGCCCCAAGTCTGTACCCTAAATACTACATGATCATCATAATCTCAAAGGACCACCAGCTAACCTATGACCGGTACCTACTGTAATAATTTTTTAATAGATACTTTAATGATTGCGAAAATAGGTAAAAAGGTATGCCATAAGGCTAAAATATATGAATAAATTTGAATGCAGTATCAAAATACAAAAAATTAATATAACTGATGAAAACAACTGTCTGAAAATACTCTAGTCTGAAAAAGCCTCTAAGTATCTGAACTGTGGAGTGGATGGGACAAGCCCCCAACTAACTCTATATAATGAAATAAAACTAAAATACTATAAATAATAACCATGTCCTTGAACTATGAGTAATCACTACTACTCTGAAAGCTGAGAATCTAAACTACTAAGGATGCTCTGGAGCTCGTGCGTCTGAACCTATGTTATAAGACATCATTGCGCAAAGAAAAGAACGTATCAGTAATTTGAATGTACTAGTATGCTTAGTGAGGTAGGATGATAGGCATGGGTTTATATGTATGCATAATAATAACTCAACAACATGAGTATGACTGAGTAAGTGTACAGGAATGAATACATAAACTATAACTGAGATTGTGCTAATACTGAGTAGAATTCTAAATAATGATAACCAATATCTATGTTTATGAATAATGTATTATTGATTATTTGAAAGACTTTATCTGATAGTTCTAAATACTGTGGAACCATACTTAGTATACACTGAGTTAAGTGACTATGTCTGATAGTCCTAAATCCATAGAACTTAATTGAGCTCGATTCTAATACTATGACTTAAACTGAGATTGTGGGAGGTAAGCATATAACCTACATGCCCATTTACTAATAGGATTAGGGATCCAAACTGTAACCCCAGTTGGAAGGGTGTCAATACTATGCCACGGGTAAGGACAAGCTGTGAGTTAACCCTTTCTAATAGAAAGCTCTTTTGTTAATCCTCGTTGGCTGGATAACTTTGATAAGAAGGATCAACCCTAATAATGTCTAGTAGGAAACAACCTCAGCCTGGGTTGGCTATGTAGTTCTGTAATGCAAGGATTACAGCTAAGGTTCAAACACTCTGCTTACAGGAATGCCCCTATCCCTTGGTTAACTCGGTGTTGAATCCTACTACCTACTAAATAGACTACTGTTTAGCTGAACTAAACTGAGTTCACATGTTTTGTTAACTGGTAGAATATTACTTAATTCTATTAGATGACTGAGTTTATTGAGGTCTAAACTGGATACTGAATTAGAATGGACTAATATGGATTCTACTGAGTTTTTCCTGAGTTCTGTAACTAACTGAGAGTACTACTGATTGTGTCGTAACTGATACTATTCTATGACTGACCATGGCTCTAGGTAATCAGCTAAATTGTCAAGTACAAGTACGCCCAGGACTCAATAGTATAAACTAAGAGACATGGCATTACATGAAACATGTTAACTATGAACTTGACCATCACTCATTCGTAGGGGCATTTTGACAAACACTTGCATGATATAACTTGTCCATAAGTTACCTTAACATTATTTCATTCTCTTAATAGTTAATATGGACAAATAAAGTTATGCTTGGTTAGCATAGTATATGCACATAGTATTGAACAAAAAGTGAGCATCATAATTCATCTCAATTTTCATAAGTCAAGGGTTTATCATGGATTCACATGAATCTACACACATAATGATCAATTTCACATGATATATGTATATACATATATATAATCATGAATTAGGTACTTAATCCAAATAGCAATCATGGTAACACTTTAATTCCAAACATGGAAACTATAAAATCAACTACGTGAAGTTCAACAGAGATTCTTGGACTACAAAGGTGAAAGGAACCCTTGGATGAACACTTAGTATGCCTTTGTTGAAGAATTTCTGAAATCTTATGGTTGAATCTTGAGTTCTTTGTTTGAAATTGGATCTTGTAAGGTTTCGTTCTTGAGCAGATTTGAGAAAAAATAACTATATTTTCTCTATAGGGAGTTTAATTTCACGTTTTGGGGGATGAGAGTCAAATAAAAAAGACCTAAATACCCCTAAGAATGCGGTCTTTTAATGAATGAAAACTCAGTTACAGATGCGCAGGTCGATGTGGCATGTTGATGCCATCTATATGATAGCCAACGTGTCATGCCATGTTCACATCGGTTCACTGGAATTGGAAACTGGTACATAGGAAAAATAGTAATCAATGCAATAGTTGATGCAGCGCGCCAAGATCGTGTTGATTCACTGTTTTGGGATTCCAAAGCAACTTTAAATAAAGTCCTAAAAATTCAAAACTTGTCTGAAAACATGTATTAATATTCCTGATAGTGAATCAACCTAAACTTCAACATATAATGGATGTATAGGTCACGAAATAAGACTGCCAAACTTTGTAGGTTAAAACGACACTAATCTGAGTACTTTGTTAGAATATTCTAAGTCTGGGACCCCTTGAAAAGCCTAAAGGACTTAATTAAGCTTAGGATTTTGTGGGGACTTACATTATCTCACCCTTGGAAACATTCATCCTCAAATGAGACTGCTGAGTCTAAGAATACTGAGAGACCGACTTACTGGACATGATGTTCTGGAACATGACTATATGACTAATATTACTGATATTCTGATTTATCATACTGAACATGCATATTTGATGCATTGATATAGCTGAACATGATTCATGAAAGCATGACTGGGATTACTGATAAAATTAATCTATATATTTAACATGCATATCTCTTCCATGGATACATGACTGAAATGGATCGTGAACGTCTAACTGAACATACAATGGTAACTGATACGAAGTTTGTAACTAAAATCTGAACTTAAAACTAATTAAGCTTAAGAGAACTATTACCTTGATTTGAGTATGGATTAGCGAAGAATAAATTAGGATACTAGGTTCGCATATCTGCTTTCCAAGTAGCTCCCACAATGGACTGATTCTACTAATGAAATTTGACTAGAGGAACTTATTTGTTCTTTATTCAGCAAATTTGATAGTCAAGGATTTCGACTAGGATCTCTTCATAAGAGAGGTTGTTCTTAATATTCATACCATCAATAGGAACTACGACTGATGGGTTACCTATCCATTTATTTAGCATGGAGACATGAAACATTGGTTGAACTGAAGATAAATCTGAAGGTAACTCAAGCTCATAAGCTACCTTTCCGTAATGACTAATAATTTTGTAAAGACCGATACATCGGGATTGAGTATAGCTTTCTTGCAAAAAAGCATCACTCTCTTTTCATAGGAGGGGATCTTCAAGCAAACATAGTCACCAATCTCTAACTCAAGATCCTTTCTGCGCATATCTACGTATGATTTTTGTCATCTCTAAGCTTTCTTAAGCCTTTACCTGATTATCTGGACCTTTTCTAAGGTATCAAACACTAAGTTAGGCCCTACCATTGCAACCTAACCCACTTCAAACCATCCAATGAGATATTTATACCTTCTCCCATAAAGTGCCTCAAATGGACCCATTAGAATACTGAAGTTATAGCTGTTGTTAGATACGAACTCAATCAAAGGCAAGTGGTCTTCCCAACTACCTTTAAAGTCTATCATATATACTCGCAGCATATTTTTTAAGGTCTGAATAGTCCTTTCTAATTGACCATCTATCTGCGGATTGAAGGCTGTACTGAGATGAACTCAGGTACCAAGGTTATTTTTGAATGCTTTCCAGAAATGAAAGGTGAACTGGGTACCTCTATCTAAGATAATGGACTATAGAACACCGTGTAATCTTACCAACTCCCTAGTATAAAGTTTGGTGCAATCTTCAACTAAATAGTAGGTAAGAACTGGAAGGAAATAAGCTGATTTTGTCATCCTGTCTATAATGACCCAAACTGAATCATGTTGACGACGAGATGAGGCAAGCCCATCACAAAGTCCATATTAACTTCTTCCCATTTCCAGGTGGGAATAATAAACTCCAGAAAGGACCTACTAGGCTTCTGATGCTCAATCTTAACCTGCTGTAATGTTGAACACATATCCACAAACTCAGCAATATCTCTTTTCATCCTACTCCACCAATAGATCTCCCATTAATTGAGGTACATCTTTGTGGCCCCTAGATAAATAGAGTAACACGCACCATATGCTTCTGTGAGAATTCTCTTCCTCAAGTCATCTACACCTTGCATACATAAACAACCCTGACAACGCAAAACACCATCTCCCCCTTGGGAGAAAACCTCTACCTTCTTAGTTCTGACTGATTCCTTCAACTAGACTAGACTGGGATCCCTATCATACTTTTCCTTTACTTTAGAAACTAGGGATGATTTTGATCTACTCTGCACACCCACACACAACCATCCTTTAAATTGACTAAGTGAACACCTAGTTGGAATAGCTGATGAACTTCCTAGGCTAACTTATTCTTACTGTTCTCAACAAGGGCAACACTAACCGTAAATATTCTACTAAAAGCCTCAGCCACTACATTGGCCTTGCCCGGATAATACAGAATGCTCATGTCATAGTCTTTGAACAATTTCAAAAACCTTCTCTAACATAGTTGAGGACTTTCTAAGAGAACACATACTACAGGTTTTTATGATCAGTGAACACATCAACGTGCACACAATACAAGTAATACCTCAAAATTTTTAAGTCAAAAACTACTACTGCTAACTTAAGATCATGAGTAGGATAGTCCTTCTCACAAGATGGTCTGCATGATTGTGTTTACTACGGGAGTAAACAAGAATGTGATTTATAAAGACTATGATGAACATGTCCAAGTGATACTTGAACACAAGGTTTATCATGTTCATAAAGGCTATTGGGGCATTGGTAAGACCAAAGGACATGAATAAAAATTTGAAGTGACCATACCAAGTTCTGAAAGATATTTTTTAGATGTCACTATCCCTAACTCTGAGTTAATGATACCCTGATCAGAGATCTATCATAGAGAAATAACTAGCACCTTGAAGTTAGTCAAACAAATCATCGATTTTGGGAATGGATGATTGTTATAGACCGTAACTTTGTTTAACTGATGGTAATCTATGCACATTCTGAAAGAACCATCTTTGTTACGCATGAATAAAAGTAGTGCACCCTGCTGGGACACACTAGGTCTAATGAATATCTTATCTAAGAGATCCTTTAATTGTTTCTTTAATTATTTGAGTTTTATTGAAGCCATTCTATATGACAGGATAGAGATGGCATGAGTATCTGGGGAAAGATCAATTCTGAAATCAATTTCAATTTCGGGATGAACTCTAGGAAGATCTTTGGGAAAAAAATTAGGGAATTCACATACTATTGATACTGAGTCAAGATTAGGGGTTTTTGAACTAAAGTCCTAGACTCGAATGAGATGGTAGCCACATCCGTTAGATATCATCTTTCTATCCCAAAGGTACGAAATAAGTTGACCCCTAAGTTATGAGTACTACCCTTCAACTCTAAGACGGGTTCATTTGGAAACTGAAACTGGACAATTCTATTTTTGCAATCGACTGAGGCATAGTAGGAATAAAGCTAATACATGTCAATAATGACATTGAAATCATTCATCTCTAATTTGACTAAATCTTATGAAGTAACTTTCTTAGATATCATAACCGGACAGTTCCTGCATACTCACCGGGCTATGATAAATTTACCCACTGTAATAGAAACTGAGTAGGGCTCTGCTAGAATTTTAAGTCTGACTCTAAAATAAACTATTATATATAGAGTAAAAACAAAAAAAAAAGATGCTAGATCTAGCAAAGCATAAACATGCAAATGGGAAACTCGTGGCACTGGACTGAAGATCATAGATTCTATTCGGGCGCTGCCCACTGGTGGCACTGCCCTACTAATTCGGGCAATTAGACTAAGATGGGGGATGGTTATTCTGACTCTGTGAACCCACCTGAGGACATTGTGTGACTCTTTGGCCTAGCTTTTCACATCCCAAACACACATCACTACCAGCTCTGCAGATACCCTGGTGGTTTCTACCACACTTTTGGCAAAGTGGATTGGTTTCGGCACTGCTAACAATGCCCTAGGGTTTAGAGCCCGATGCCTTATCTCAGTTGCTATCTCTAAATTTTGGCACTAGAGCACTGGCTACAGAAGGAGCTGGAATTGAGGATTTTAGGTAGAACTAAGAACAATTCCTACTCTCTAACTTAGGCTGAGCGAAATTCAAACTACGTATTCTTGTTCTCTTATTCTATCTCTCCTTCTCTTTATTCTTGGACTCTTCTATCTACTGAGCGTGGACCATAAGCACGGCTATGTACATCTCGTTAATAAGCATTGTGATCCTACACTTGTTGACCATGCTGCTAGACACCCTTGATACAAACTTACTCGTCTTTGCTATACTATGTGTTATGACATACGAGGCATATATTTCTAATTAAGAAAACTTTAGAGAATACTTCTGCACTATCATATTGCCATGCTTCGGGTTTATAAACTCTAAAACCTTCACTTCCCTCAACTTTTGTGGGAAGAACCTATCCAGAAAAGCAATTGTACACTTCTCCCATTCTATTGACTCTGCATCTATGACCCGCTCTTCCTTCTACTATTTGAACCATGAGTGAGATATATCCTAAATAGATATGCAACCAACTCAGTTCTTACAACAACAGTCACCCCCATGATATCGGTAACCTTCTAAACTTAATCAAGAAATTCCTAAGGGTCCTCATCTGACTTAGACCTGGTAAATGATTGAGGGTTCATTCGGGTGATGTTTCGAATTCTGGCAGTAGCAGTATTGGCCAATTGGTTGGCTGGAACCAAAGCTGGACATTCATTCTTTGCAGTTACAGAATAAGCTAGGGTTGTGGAGGCTGCTATGAACTCTGTATGGCAGATATGCTCACCCAAAGGATTTGGATGGATGTGATGAGAGGTTGACTGATCTCTCATTCTTCTTCCCTGAGTCCTCTTTGGAGACATATTATATTAATAAAAGAGAAGCTAGGATTAGATAGAGAGTGTAATTGGAGCTCATGCCTACTCGCATGATATGACTACTGAAAGAAGGGAAACTTTTCCTGAAATATCTCATAGACTCTTGTCCATATGTGTGGCGCGTAACACACCCATGTACAAGACCCTAATAGATGTGGCTTTAAGATTTCCTAGGACTCTATTGAACCTTTACCTCTGATACCAAGTTTGTAACGCCCCGAGTCTGTACCCTTAATGCTACATAAAGCTCATAATCCCAAAAGACCACAAGCTAACCAATGATGGGTACCTGCTGTAATAATGGTATAACAGATACTATAATAATTGTAAAAATAGGCAGAAATATATGCCATAAGGTTCAAAATTAACTCTATCTACTGAAATAAAATTAAAGTACTATAAATAATAAGTATGTCCTCAAACTATAAGTACTCACAACAACTATGAATACTGAGAATCTGAACTACAAAGGGTGCTCTGGAGTTCCTACATTTATACCTATGATACAAGACATCATAGCGCAAAGAAAAGCATTGATCAACACTTTGAATGTACTAGTATGCTCAGTGAGGTAGGCTGATAGGCATGGGTTTATATGCATGCACAATAATAACTAAATCACATGAGTATAATGAGTAAGAGTACATGTATGAATACATAAACTATAACTAAGATCGTGCTAATACTGAGTACTAAATCTGAATACTGATATTTGATATTTGAGTTTATGAATACTATATTACTTATTATCGAAAAGACTATATTTGACAGTTCCAAATATTGTGGAACCATACTGAGTTCCGTAATGAGCTGAGTGACTATGTTTGATAGTCCTTAATCTATAGAACTGAACTGAGTTCTATTCTGAGACTGAGATAGTAACTGAGACTGTGGGGGATAATAATCTAACCGACATGACCCTTCTTTACAAAATTTAGGTTCAAACCTAAAACCTCAGTTGGAAGGGTGTCAATACTGTTCCACGGGTAAGGAAAACCTATGAGTTAACCCTCTCTGATAGGAAGATCTATCATCAACCCTCGTTGACAGGATAACTCAAATGAAAAGTATCAACCCTCATAATGTATAAAAAGAAAATACCTCAACCTATGCTAGCTATGTAGTTCTGTAATGCAGGGATTGTCGCTCAGGGTCAAACCCTCTACTGACAGGAATGCCCACATCCCTGGGTTAACTCGGTGCTGAATCCTACACCTAATATAATAGACACTAAACTAATTTCTAGTCTGTAGTAGGCTGGGCTTAATGGTTATTAAGACTACTATTTAGCTGAACTAAATGTTCACTAAGTTTCATTGACTGATGAATTATTACTGAATTCTGTCAGTAGACTGTGTTTACCGAGGCCTGAATTGGATACAAAATTAGACTGGACTAATATGGATTCTACTGAGTTTTTCTTGAGTTCTATAACTGACTGAGAGTGCTATTGATCGTGTCGTGACTTAAACTATTCTATGACTATCCATTGTTCAAGGTAATCATCTAAATTGTTAGGTACAAGTACCCCAAGTACTCTATAGCAAAAATTAAGTTACATGGCATTGAATGAAACATGTAAACTATGAACATGATCATCATTTATTCATTGGGGCATTTTGACAAATGCTTGAATGATATAACTTGCACATAATCTAACTTGACATGATTTCATTCTGTTAATAGTTCACATAGACAATTTATGAAGCACTTGGTAAGAACAGTATATGCACATCCTATTGAACAATAAGTCAGCATCATAATTCATCTCTAATTCAACAAGTCAAGGTTTTATAATGGATTCACATAAATCTACACACATAATGATCAATTTCAGATAAGATATACATATATAATTATGAATTAAGAGCTTAATCCAAATAGCAATCATGGATACACTTTAATTCAAAACATGGAAACCTTAAAATCAATTATTTGAAGTTCAAAAGAGATTCTTGGACGCTAAGGGTGGAAGGAACCCTTGGATGAACACCTAACATACCTTTGTTGAAGAATTTCTGAAAGCTTATAGTTGAATCTTCAGTTCCTGGTTTAAAATTAGATCTTATTGGGTTTTTTTAATTGAGAAAATTTGAAAAAGAATGACTATATTTGCTCTATAGGGAGTTTAATTTTGTATTTTTGGATCTAATACTCGACGGAAAAAGAGCTAAATACCCTAAAAAATACGGTCTTTTAATGACCGAAAACTGGGTTACCAACGTATAGGACAATGAGGTACATTAATGGTAGCGATGCAATAGCCAATGCATTGCACTGCGTTCATGTTGATTCACTAGAATTGTACGCTGGTAGCTGGGGAAACTAGTAATCAATGCGATAGTCAATGTGGCGCAACAAGATCGCATTGATTAACTATTTTTGGATTCCAAAGGAGCTTCAAAAGAAATCCAAATAATTTGAAACTTGTTCAAAAAAACCTACGGATATTCCTTATCATGAATAAACCTAAACATCACCATTTAATGGACAAATTGTAGTAAAATAGGATTGCAAACCTTTATAGGTTAAAATGACACTAAGTTTGAGTACTTAGCTAAAATATTCTAAGTCTTGGACCACTTAACATTCCCAAAGGACTGAATTAAGCTTAGGATTTTGTGGGGTCTTACAAATTTCGATGCAAGTATCAATTTGATGACCCTCTCCTTATTATATACCTTAGGGTTGGAGAAGCCAAGATCAAGCTCTGTGATACTACAACTAGCAGATCGAACCTTAGCCCATATTAAAGAAATCATAGCAGATATTCTCATCAAGGTTTGTAAATTTACTATTCTTGCTAATTTTATTGTTTTAGATTTCCAGGAAGATAAAAGAGTGCCAGTCATCTTGGGAAGTCCATTCTTAGCGACGAGAGGAGCATTGATAGATGTGAGAGAGGGCATGCTTACAATGAGGCTGGATGATGAAGATGTGGTTTTCAAAGTATACAACACACTGAAAACTCTATCCCACTACAAAGATTTATGCATGAATATAGTGATTGATAAGTGTGGGTTGGTAGATTTTAGTCCACAAAAGTACTTTTCAAACATCCTTATTGAGTAGCCCAAGACACAACCACCCAAACCAAAGTGATGCATATTAATGATCCTAATAAGTCTGTTGTTGAGAGAGTATTTAACCATCAGAGTTCACACTCAAAATATCAGAAACAAATAAAAAGATAGCTTCCGAGTAGGAGGAAGAGGATAAAGGAAAATACATATGTCAAAGATTTAGTCATGCCACAACACTAAATCAGATGATGCTTGGGACGCAACCAAGTTAAGGTATGTTTTATTTTTATTATTTTTTATTTTACTTCACTGATTTTTTATTTTTTTTGAGTCACAGGTTAATGGGAAGTCTCAGTACTAAAAGACATGAGTTAAAGAGTATGGCAAAGACTAAGTGTGGGGTCCCTAGACCCTTTTGATGTATAATGATTTTACTAGCAAGGACTAGAGGCCTTAGGGAGTGTTTATAAAGAATTCCAGGTTTGGACCCTTACAAATTTTCTAAGGATCTCATTTTTCATACCCATTATGACTCATGGTATGAGCCGTAAGCTGAGGTACGAGTGGTAGAGACCTATCATAAGCTGGCCAGTATTAGTTGGTGGGATTGTCTTGGATACTATAATGGAAAATACATGCGACTATGAGTCGTATGGCATGGGTACAAGTCATATAGGTGTCTGGTAAGGTAATTTGTGTTTGATCATCCTAGCATTGCATTCTGCAAGGGATACAAATCATGGGTACATATTATATACTGAGGTTACGACTTGGTTGGAAAAGTCATATACTGGACATTTCTTGCTCCATCATTAAGGATTGGTTATGATTGGGTGGGTATAGACTGTAAGCTAGGTTACAACTCGTAAGGAGGTTAGTCATAACCTTGTGTCATGTTTTTATGCGATTTAAGTGGGGTTATTCTAGACATTTTCCTACTTAGCCTAATAACGACCCATCACTTCTAATACACTTAGGAGGTTATTTAACTTTTTATTTTATTCTTAAATACTTAGAATATCTTAAAAATCATATCTTAATTCTCTCAAGAACTTTTGGGGATAAGAGTTAGGGTTTTAACCAAGGGATTACTTTTGGACTTGTCTTGGTGAATTCTTTCAATCAGTCTTCTTGATTCAAGGCATAATTTTGTACCCTAGTTGTAATTTCAATTAAGGGTATGGTTATATGGTAGATTTCATGGTTTTTACTTTAGCATAGTTTTGGTTTTCAATCATTGATTTTGGGGTTTTGATGTTAAAGGCTTGGTTATGATTTCTTATGGTTTTGATTATTCTTTCTATGCATTAGTGGTGGTTTTTTATAATGGAATTGCATGGTAATGGAATTTTGTTTTGGTTATACCATTCCCCAAGGTGTTTTATTAAATACTTATAAAGATATATTTATTGCATTGACTCTTTTAAATTGTAACTCTTCCTTGTTTTCAACTTATGCATGAAACTACAAATAGTTTAAATGGTTTATTAAGTTTAAAGGCTAATAGTTTATACTTGTGGAGAACATGGTAGTTTCCCAAGAGGTTAATATAGTAAACAAAAAGGGCACCAAGTGTCCCCTTAATCTAAAATTGTTTGCTATGGATAATACTTGTAAGTATGATGGTATGATGATACAACTAGTTTATCAAATAGCCATGGTTAATAAATTGATAATTGAATTTTTTGGACTTGGTTTTAATTTGGCATTAATGGCAGAAAGTGTAAGCTAAGGCATAGAAGGTGATGATATCGGTAGGATCAAAATCAGAAAGTCATATTGGTCGATATAAAGGGTCTTCAATGGCCAGATATGAGTGTCACATTTATAGTAGAGGTATTTATTAGTCCTTCTAAGGTTATTTTCTAGTAGTGCGGCTATATGCACCAGGAACCTTTTAATAGGAAGAGATAAACCGATTGGCCCGTAGATGGTAGGGCGGCTAAGATACATGAGCAAGGATAAGGTTTTAAATGGCATGATAAACCCGATCCTTTTTCCCAGCACTTATATATATTTATGGTTGATTGCATTTGATGGTTTTCACCTGGTTTTCATAACTAAGATTATTTTATCCTTATCCCAAGATTCATACTAGTGTTCACCTACTAACCCATCTACTAGCAGCTCTATGCCAATACTATGCATGAACTAGAAATTCAACTCTTTCTTCAGAGTACTTAATTTGGGGATAGCTTATTGGACTACAGAGGTGATCTTCCATCCTTCTAGTAGGAATCATTTCATGTTGAACATTATTAGAGTTTTTGTTTTTTTATGGATATTGATTTTGGCCATGGTTTGGGGCATTTCCCAATAGGATAGCAGTATTTTTTTAGATAATGGTTTTGTGGTACGTTTGGGGGTTGGAATGGTCGGGATTGGTATTGGTGTTGGCCTTAACATTGAGATGGATGTTGGGGCTTACACACTTGGATAATATTGTTGGTTGTTCCACCATATGACATTTTGGGTTTGACTTTCATGTTATGTTTTGATATTCTCTTTCATTTGGTATGGTACGTATAGTTGATTTTATATGGACAAACTTAGTTGGGTCGGTTATGGTTGTGAAACTATCCTAAAGTCTTTATGAGAGCATTACGCAATTTTGTTACAACCACAAAATTCCTCTTATCTAAGATTGTATGAGCTGATTAGGTTAGGTTAAGGGGGTCGTCCGGTCCTAGGTGGACTTGAGATGCCTACTATGACAAGACCCTAGTACAGGCTGGGTCAAGTTGGTATTAGAGCCTAGGATCATGGTCAATTAGGAGTCCATAAATCCGTGTTCAATAGAGTCTCTTTTAGGGGTGTGTAGCATGCCATACTTGTAAAGGAGAGGCTACAGGACATCTAGGAATGTCTTACTTTCTTGGTATTCTTTCTTTAAGGTTGATTTCTCAGTCCTGGAATCACCTGTAATACTTTTGTATTTATCTTTCAGATCATACCTCCTATTTATGAAACAAAAGAAATTCTTTCATATCATCTAGGGATAATGCTGAAGGAGTGCCTCCTACGTCTGGAGTACATATTTAATCTCATGGTTCTATTCCTGATGGTAACAGAGTCCTTCTTATTCCTCCTACTGCTCCTTATGTTCCTCAGGTCAATGTGATAAAGGTGGAGTTTTTTTATTCTATGCATGTTGTTGCCCAATTAGTTGCTGCTGAGGATGAGCGGGGTACAACCAATATTGTATCTGCTGAGGCCTCTACGCTTGGACACTTTATGAAGATGGGTCCTCTAACTTTGATAGGAGTAAAGGTATAGAATAACCCATAGGGCTTTCTTGAGGAGATAAAGAAGATCTTATGGATAATAAGGGATACTAAAATAGAAGTAGTAAACTTTGTAGCTTATCAGCTCAAAGAGGTTACTTATTTATGTATGAAGAGTGGGATAAAGATAAGGGTGATGTATAAGAGAATGGTTTGTCGGAGGCCTTTTTTGATGCCTTTATGGATTATTTTTTTTCCTCAAGAGTTGAGGATAGATTAGTTTGTGAACCTCAATCAAGGGAGAATATTTTTATAGGAGTATACTTTGAAGTTCCATAAGTTATCGAGGTGTGATTCTAATTTGGTGGCTGATATGAGATTAAGAATGAGGAAGTTCAATTCTGGGCTGAATAAAGATTTGATTCTAGAGAGCAAGACTACTTCTTTCTTAAGAGATATGGACTTGTTGAGGTTGAATATTCATAAGCAGTATGTTTAAGGATGAGAAGAAAAGGCAGGCAAAATGTGCAGATAGGTAGGGAAAGTAGGGTATGTTGTTTTATTAGGGGGTGTCCAGTCTCAAGGTGGTAGAGATGGTGGGAAATGGCAGAAAAAGATATAGGGGAGTTCTGGTTCTTTCTCTACTGCCAGTGCTCTTTTCCTATAATAATTGTGCGACGGGCGTCATCATAGTGATGATAATTCTCGTGCATAGGGAGCCCAGCCTTAGGTAAGTGGATGTTTGTCTGTTTCTTAGTGTCCTCCTTGCCGATTTTATTGTAGTCTTTATCAGGGATTTTATGAGGATGGTAGGGATAAGTGCTTCAAGTGTGGCTAATTAGTCCATCAAATTAAGTATTGTCTATCTAACAAGGTTTCTATGGTGTAAAAAAGATTCTCATGTTTTTATCTTCTCTTCCTACACTTGGTGGTGTGACATCTGCTTCTATTACTACCTCTAGCTCCTGTGCTAGTCAAAACAAGATGTATACTTTGTCATCCCATCAGAAACGTTATGCATCACCTAGTGTTGTTACCGGTATGTTATAGCTTTTCCTTCATGACGTGTATTGTTTTCTTGATCTTTGTTCTACCTTTTCCTATGTGACTCTCCTTATGTAGCTGTGTCTTTTGGTTTAGATGTAGGAATTATTTTAGATCTATATTTTATTTCTACCGTGGTATGAGATTCGATCATTATTGAATGATTCTATAGGGGGCTTGTGGTATCTGTGAGTGGTAGGTAGATATTGGCAGATCTATTTAAGTTAGGTATGGTAAATTTTGATGTACTCTTTGACATGGATTGGTTGAATTCATGTTATGTAAATTTGGAATGTTGAACCCATAGGGTCATCTTTAGGTTCCCTGGTGAGCGAAAAATAGAATGGGAAGGTTGTTCCTTAGCTCCTAGGGGGAAGTTTATTTCTTATCTTAAAGCCCAAAGGTTAATCTCTAAAGGTTGTCCTTATCACATGGTCTGGGTTAAAGATTCTAATTTGGAAGGTCCTCCTTTGTCTTTGGTCCATTTGGTTAAAAGTTTCTAGAGGTCTTTCCGAATGATCTTCCAGGTGTTATTCTAGATAGGGAAATAGAGTATGGTATTGATTTACTTCTGGACACTCATCCAATATCTATTCGTTCATATAGTATGGCTCCGGTTGATTTAAGGAAACTCAAGAAGAAAATTATTGATCTTCTAGGCCAAGGGTTTATTAGTCCTAGTGTTTCCTTATAGGGTACAACTGTGTTATTCGTGCAAAAGAAGGATGGTTCTCTTCGTATGTGCATAAACTATAGGAAGTTAAATCAAGTAATGGTCAAGAAAAAATATCCCTTCCCTCAGATAAATGGTTTGTTTTATAAGTTGCAAGGTGCAAAGTTCTTCTCTAAGAAAGATCTTCAGTATGGGTACCATAAGTTGAAGATTAGGGAGGTGGATATCCCTAAAAAGACTTTTCACACTAGGTATGGGCATTATGAGTATTTGGTTATGTCATTTGGTTTAAATAATGCCCCAGCTACATCCCTAGATCTTATGAATAGGGTGTTTCAGCAGTATTTAGATCTCTTCATCATTGTGTTTATTGATGACGTTTTGATGTATTCAAAGAGTGAGGTGGGTTATGCTAATTACCTCTGTGTGGTGTTGCGGATCTTAAGGGAACAATGGTGGTTTGCTAAGATAACTAAATGCTAGTTTTGGTTGAATGCTATGACTTTCTTGGGACATATCATTTCTAGTGAAGGGATCATGTGTATCCGCAGAAGGTGGTTGTGGTGAAGAAGTGGCCTAGACCTATGACTCTATCTAATATTTGGAGCTTCTTGGGTTTAGTCAGGTGTTATAGGCACTTTATGGAGGGCTTAACATCGATAGCTACTATTTTAACTAAGTTAACTTAGAAGAAGGTTATGTTTTCTTGGTCGGATGTGTGTAAATTTAGTTTTGAGAAGTTGAAGGATAGGTTGACTTCGGCTTTAGTTTTGACTTTGTTGAAAGGCAATGATAGGTTCATGGTTTATTGTTATGCATCGCAGGTTTGTCTTGGTTGCGTGTTGATGCAATATAGGAAGGAGATAGACTATGCTTCCAGACAATTGAAAGTATATGAGAGGAACTATCATACTCATGATTTAGAGCTATTGGCCGTTGTGTTTGCTTTAGAGATATTGTGGCATTACTTGTATGGGTCCACTTGGATATCTTTTTTGATCACACGTGTTTGCAGTTTTTGTTCTTGTAGAAAGATTTTAATATAAGGCAGATAACATGGCATGAGCTGCTAAAGGACTAAATATGAGTATTTACTACCATCAAGCAAAGCTATTATGGTTGTTGATTCTCTTAGATGGTTTTTCATATGTAATTTAGCTTATGTTGTATAAGGAAAGTTGAAATTGGGGAAGGATGTTCATCGCTTGGCAAATAATGGGGTTCATCACGTGGCCTCCAAGAATGGTAGTGTGATGGTGTAAGAGGTGGTTAGATAGTCTCTTGGTGTAGAGATAAATGAGAAGAAAGTGTTGGATTCTGTCTTGATGAAAATCTAGGGTAGTGTTGGTGAGAAAAAGATTATGGATTTTGAGATTGAGGTGATGGTACTTTGCTGTACCAAGGGAGGTTATGTGTTCCTAATGTACAAGGTTTGTGGAAAGGGATCTTGACTTAGGCAGACGAGTCACACTCTGTTCTCCATCTTAGTTCTACTAAGATGTATCATGATCTCAAGGAGACCTATTGGTAGAGTGGCATAAAGAAGAACGTTGTTGATTTTGTGTCCAAGTCTTTGGTATGTCAATAATTTAACATTTAGCACATGGGGCCTAGTGTATTATATCAAGAGAGTAAGTTGCCTGAATGGACATATGAGGAGATCAATATGGATTTTGTTAGCAGTCTTACTTGATCTCCAAACTAATTTAATTCGATTTGGGTCATTTTGAATAGGATGATCAATTCTGCACATTTGTTGCTATGCGGACTAGATTTTCGGGGGAGAATTATGCAAAGTTTTTTTTTCAATAGATTGTGAAACTGCATGGGGTGCCTGTTTCAATTATTTTCGATCTTCGTACATATTTTAAGTCCCAATTATGGTGGCTTTTCTAGAAATGGTTGGGGAGAGAGATAAGTCTGAGTATTGCTTTCCATCTGTAGTCGGATGGACCGAAGGAAAGAACTATTCAGACATTGGAAAATATACTTCGACCCTGTGTGATTGATTATGGTTACATTTGTGTGGAGAATCTAGCTTTGGTAGAATTTGCTCATAAAATTAGCTATCATAAGAGTATAGGTATGGCTCCTTTTGAGGCGTTGTATGGTATTAGGTGTAGATCTTCTCTTTGTTGGTTTGAGGTTGGCAAGGCTAATTTGTTTGGTCTAGATTTGGTTCGTCAAGCTATGGAAAAAGCTGAAGATGATTTGGGAAAGGCTTAAAGCTGCCTAGAGTCGTCAAAAGTCATATGTAAATTTTAGGTGAAGAGATTTAGAGTTTGCAGTTAGGAATAAGGTTTTCCTTAAGGTGTCTCCTATAAAGGTAGTAATGCAGTTTTGAAAAAAATAAAAGCTCGGTCTTTGGTACATTGGTCCTTAAGACATTTTGTAGAGAGTGGTCAATATTGCATATGAGTTAGAGTTAACATCTAGTTTGAGTTTGGTTCATGTAGCATTTCATGTTTCTGTGTTTATAAAGTACATTAGTGATTTGTCTTCGATTATGCCTTTGGAAGGCTTGGATATCTCGGATTCTCTATCTTATAAAGAGGTCCCAATTGAGATATTAGATAGGTAGGTTCATCAGTTGTGGACCATGGATGTGGTTTTGGTTAAAGTAGTATGGCAAAACCACAAGGTGGAATAGGCCACGTGACAAGAAAAACAAGACATGAAGTTCATATATTTGGTCTTATTTTCTACTCTTGATATTCATACGGAAGTTATGTATTCTTCAAAAAATCTTTATTTTTTGAGTTTGTTAAAGGAGGAGTTGCATCTCTTGTATCTTTGTTTTCTGTCTTTGTAACGGTAAGAGTAGAGACATCAAACTTGTGATTGATGTTTGATAATACAAATGACTATATGTGTGGTTACCCCCCACCTTTTTCGTTAGTTGGGATGAATGTTCCAAGTGGGGGAGACTGAAGCATCCCAGGTTTGGACCCTTAGAAAATTTCCAGGCATTTCATTCTTCGAACACATTACAACTCATAGTATGAATTGTAGCTAGGTATGAGTGGTGAAGACCTATCATAAGCTAACCAGTGTTAGTTGGTGGGATGGTCTTGGAGACTAGAATGGATATGACTTTAGGGTATGATTCGTAAGACATGTGTATGAGTCGTATAGGTGACTTGTAAGTTGTCAGTGTTTAATCCTCCTGTCATTTCATTCTGCTACGCATACGAATCATGAGTACGGATCGTATGTTGAGAATACAACTTGGTTTCATAAGTCATATACATGACAGTGCCTTATCCATAGTTGAGGATTAGTTAAGATTGGATGGATATCAACCGTAAGCTAGGTTACGACTCATAAAAAGGTCAGTCGTAACCTTGTGTCAGTTTTTTGTGGGATTTAGGTGGGGGTATTCTATACATTTTCGTACTTACCCAAATAAGGACCCAAGACTTCTAATACATTTAGGAGGTTATTTACCCCTATTATTTTTTTCGCAAACACTTAGAATCTCTTCCAAAACATATCATAATTCTCTCAAGAGGTTTTAGAGCAAAGAGCTAGGGTTTGAACCAAGAGATTACTTTGGGGATTGTATTAATGAATTATTTTCATCAATCTTCTTGGTTTAAGGCATGATTCTCTTTCTAACTTGTAATTTCAATTAAAGGAATGGTTATATGGTTGATTTCATAGTTTTTACTTTTGCATGGTTTTGGTTTTCAACAATTGATTTGGGGGTTTAAATGTTAAAGGCTTTGTTTTGATTTCTTATTTTTTTAATTATGATTTCTATGCATTAGTAGTGGTTATGATTAAATGCTTATAAAAATATATTTATTGAATTGACTCATTGAAAAGGAAACTCTTGCTTGTATTCAACTTGTACATAAAACTGCAAATGGTTTAAATATTTTACAAATGTTAAAGGCTTATTGGTTATGCTTGTGGAAAACATGGTAGTCTCCCAAGAGGTTAATATGGTAAATTAAAAGGGCACAAAGAGTCCCCTTAATAAAAATGGTTTATCTATGGATAATGCCTGTAAGTATGGTGGTATGATTATACCACTGGCTTATCAAATAACCTTTGTTAATAAATGGACAATTGGATTATTTGAACTTGGTTTTAATTTTTCTTAATAGCAAGAAGTGTATGTAAGTTGTGGAAGGTGGTCATCCCGGGAGGGATCAAAATCGGAAACTCATTTGCCGATATGAGAGGTCTTGGATGGCCATTTGCTAGTGTCATATTTATATTGGAGGGTTGTACTTGTCATCCAAGGGTTATTGCTTGGTGGTGTGGCTACATACACCGAGACCCTTTTGGTAGGGGAGCTGAACCCATATGGCCCATGGGTGGTAGAACGACAAAGCTACACAACCCAAGTTAATGTTTTAAATAGAATGCTAAGCCCAGTCCCTTTTCCCAGCACTTATATATATGTACGGTTGTTTACATTGGTTGGTTTTGACTTTGTTTTTATGAATAGCATTACTTTATTCTTATCTTGAGATTTATGCTTCTGTTCACCCATTAACCTATTTACTAGAGGCAACACACACCAGTACCTTTTCAACAGTGGGTGCTAAACCCATATGGCCCGTGGGTTGTTGAACGACATTGGTACTTGATCCCAATTAAGGTTTTGAATGGCATGCTAGACCCAATCCTTTTTTTCAAACACTTATATATATGTATGGTTGTTTGCATTGGATGGATTTCACTTGGTTTCAATAACAGGAATTACTTTATCCTTATGCCAAGATTCGTGCTAGTGTTCACCCACTAACCCATCTATTAGCGGTTATATACCGATGCTATAGAGGAACCAAATTTTTGACTCTTTCTTCATAGTACTTGATTTGTAGACAACTTATTAGACTGAAATAGTGAGCTTCAATTCTTTCGAAAGGCATTATTTCATGTTGGACATTCTTATACTTTTTATTTTCTTTGCGAATATTGGTTTTGGTCATGGTTGGGGGCATGTCCCAACAGGATCTATGTATTCTTTTGGATAGAGGCTTTGTGGTAATTCTGGGGGTTGGAATGTGTAGGATAGATATTGGTGTTGGCCTTGGCATAAAAACGGATGTTGGGGCTTACACACTTGGACAATATTTTTTGTTATTCCATCGCATTTTATTTTGGGTTTGCCTTTCATATTATGTTTTGATATTCTTCTTTCTTGCATATGGTATAGATGGTTGGTTTGGTATGGATAGACGTGGTAGGGTCGGTCATGGATGTTACCTTATCCTAAGGACTTCATCATAGCATTGCGCAATCTAGTTACATGCTCAAAATTCATCTCATCTAAGGTTGTATAAGATGGTTGGTTAGGTTAAGGGGGTATTCCCCGGTCCTAGGTGGGATGCCCATTAAAATAAGGCCCTGGTCCGAACAACGTCAATTTCTACCTCTACTTTTAAGTATAATTTGGGGCAAAGTAAATTTTTAAGTGTGTTGTGGTAAAATTTCTATCTTTAGGAGTAGTTTTAAAATTTTTTGTGTAAGGAATAAGTTGGTTGTTCTTGTTGGTACAATATTTGATTGCATCATTCAAGTTTTTTAGTTGTAAAAGCATGTTGATTCCAGTATTCTGATATATGAGTTGGAGTTCCTTCGACTCCAATAGCATAATGAGTGTTTGGGTTGGGTTATCGGGGCAACCTCTTATTTATATAAGTTTGGGGTGTCCAAACGATAGGGTTTGATGTTTTGGTCATTTCATCTTTGAATGACATTTATTTGATCCAAAGATCCTAAGTGCTTTAGTGTAAAGTTTATTAAGCAAGTAGTTTTAAAAAAAGCAAGATAAAGGTGAAATTGAAGCCTCAAAGTAATAGTTGGTGTGTAAAATTGATTTGTTGTGGTTCGGAGTGAAAGAAATATGTGCTTAAAATTGAATTATGAATTAATAAAGAACAGTCCTACCATATTGTATGCTAATGAGATTAATTAGATGGGATAAAACAAATGATGTGGGTAGATAGAAGTGGTGTAAGTTGTTGTTGGAGATTGGTCGTAATTGTATATATGATGTATTAAAGAGCTTAGGGAAGATAGTCACTATTCTTGGCAAAAATAGTTCCTACTAATCCCTTATCCGACATTACAACCCATAAATTCCTACTTGATCCTAAGATTTAACATGCTAATATTCATTTAGTACTACACCAGGGGAAAACCTATGGTTCATCATGTGTAAATTTCGAATTCCTTGTGAGAGCGAGCGTATTTTGATTCTATTTCCAATTCTATTATAAATTACATTTATTTGAGTGATTATGGGTAACTCTCTTGTTGTGAGTTCACATATTTTATAATAGTTGGGTAAGTTATATAATGTCTTTGATTGGGCATATGTATCATTTTGTAAACTAAGTTAGTCAATTCTTGAGGCTTGGATGTTTTGAAGTAGTATTGTTTAATTGTCAATTGTGTACATAACATGCATGGTGTAGCAACTTGCATTCTGTATAATCATTGTAGTATTAGATTAAGTGTCTTTCTTGTAGTTGAAGTGTAGAGTCTGCTCAGCTTATGATTCTTAGAGTAAAGAGTTGTTCAAGGACAAATAATTCTATAAGTGTGGGGTGGTGATTTGAGGTGATTTTATGCACCTTAGTGTTGCTATCCTAGCTTATTAGGTTTTGTTTTGAGGACTTCTTGTATATTTAATGTATTTAAAATGTTATAATTTAGCATCTATGTTTTTAAGTACTTTAATACAATGTTTATGGTGTCTTCCAAACATGTTTGTACTTAATTTTGTAACTTACTGTTTGCACGAAAAAACTAGTGTTCCTTGTCTCAGCTAGGTATTTGTCTAGTTGATCGCAGTGGATTATAACGTGTGTAATGAGTTTCTAATGTTTATATTGTTTAATTATTTGTTGAAAAACTTTTTTATAGTGTTCAAAGTTCAATTTAATCAAGCCTATAGTAAAAACACTAAACAAAATATTAATAGGACGAAACTAGTTCTTAGCTTGAGTTTCTAGTTTACAGTTCTTGATGTTGTGATATTTTGAGATCTAATCTATGGTTTTTGATGCTACTGGATGTTTGGTGAGTTTATTATTACGATACATGGATGATGAAATATCTGTAAATCAAGTGGAAATAATACCTTACGACTTGGGATTGAAGAAGAAGTGCACAAGACAAGTTTGGAAGCTAATGGATGAATTCCATTGAGCCCTCAAGATAGAGGGGAGGCACACTCCCTATTCCCTGGGATCAAGCTACGTAAAACACCTATTAATCCATGGGTTCAAGCAAATCTACATATCCTTTATTCCCTGGAGTAAGAAACTGTAGCACCCCGTGTCTGTACGCCGGACGCTACACGGTGCTCATAATCATGAAGGACCATAAGTTAACCCATGACTGGAACCTACTGCAATAACTGAATAGTAATACTGAAAATATACAAAAATTAGGAGGAAACTTGACATAAGGTTCGATACTGAAATAAAACTTAATACGGTATAACAATACAAACACTGAAACATCTATTTCAAAATACTCTAGTCTAAAAAAGCCTTTAAACTGTCTAAATTATATAATTGATGGGATAAGTCCCCAAATAGCTCTGAACTATTGAAATAAGATGAACTACTGAAATAATCATCATGTCCTAGAACTAAGCGGTTTCATCACTAAGAGGACTTATCACTAACTCTATCAGCTGAGTATCTGAACAACTAAGTATGATCGGGTGCCCGTGTGTCTGCACCTATGTTATAAAACATCATAATGCAAAAGAATGGTATGTCTTAGTACTTTGAATGTACTAGTATGCAAAGTGAGGTTGGTTGAAATACATGGGTTCATATGCATGAACAATAATGACTGAATGACGTGAGTATAACTGAATAAGAGTACATGGAAGAATACCTAACCTGTAACTAAGATCATGATAACACTGGATACTGAGTTCTTATTTACTGATTTACTGGTATATAAGTTTTCTTATACTGTTTATTTGATAGATGAGTGACTGTATCTGACAGTCCTTATTCTGAAGAACCAAATTGAGTTCTATACTGAGACAGAATCTAAAACTAAGACTTTGGGAGGGAATCATCTAAACAACATGCCTCTTTCTGAATAGATTGGAGTCTAAATTGTAACCCCGTTTCGAAGGGTGATAGTACAGTGCAATGGGTAAAGACAAGTTGAGTCACCTGTATATAGTAGTTGCTCTGAACGAGAGTGGTGGTAACCTCAACTGGCAGGTAGATTAACTCATCAACCCTCAACTGGCAGGTTGATATCTCATCCGATGCTGGCTGTGTATTTCTAGAACATAAGGACTTCTTCAAGCATCACACCCTCTACTGGCAGGTGAGTCCCCATCCGTTGGTTAACTCGATGCTGAATCCTATTCCCAACTGAAAAGACACTGGACTAGATTCTTGATAGTTCTAGGCTGGACTTAACTATTTCTGATCTCCCTGTATAACTGAACTGAACTGAGTTCACTAGGTTCAATGGACTGATGAAATACTACTAAATTCCCTTAACTGACTGAATTCTACCAGCCGTGACATTATTGATACTATCTTATGACTGACCATGGCACTAGGTAAACAACTAAATTTACGGGTATTAATCCCCCAGGGCTCAAGTTTGTAAATTACACAACACGGCACAATCTTGAAATATGATAGCTAAGTACTTGGTCATCGCACATTTGTTTGGGACATTCTAGCAAACACTTGCATAACATGAACATGAATATATGGTAACATGATATAATTTCACTATTCAACTCACATAAACAATTCATCAGACACTTGAAGGACATAATCTACGCACATGACACTAAATTACATGTAAGCATCATAATTCAATTCCACATTTACAACTTCAAGGATTTCAACATGGTTTCATATGATAATGCACACATATCAATCAATTCCACATAAATCTTGTAGTAAATCATGCACTAGAAATCCCATTAACATTGTAATCATGAACACATTTAAATTCAACATAAACTTGTAGTGAAAAGGGGTTTTTGAACTCCAAGGGTGGAAGGGAACCCTTGGATAAATGCTTGACATACCTTGGTTGCTAAATTCCTGAAGAACAATGGTGGAAATCTTGAGCCTTGGTCTTGAAATTAAATCACCTTGGGTTCTGTATGTTGAACAGTTTGAGAGAAAGTAAGAATATTTTGCTCAATGGGGGCTGAATCTCGTGTTTTAGGATTAAATACGGGTGGGGAAAAGACTCAAATACACCCGAAGGATGCAACCTTTAATGTCTAAGAACCAGACTGTCGACGTGTAGGACGACGCGATACCAACACTCCACGTTGGTTCAGTGGAAATTGCAACTGAGAGCCAAGGAGAAATATTTATCGACGTGATGGCCGACACACCGCATCGAGATCGCATCCATAAACTATTTGGATTCCAAAACATGGTTCAAACAAGGTCTAAAAAGTACAAAACTCGTCCAAGAACTCCTAATGACATTCTTAGTCATGAATCAATCTAAAGATAGATACATTAAGGTCATAAGAAATGTGAACTTGTGTTGCCAACTTATGAAGGACAAAATAATACTATGTCTGAATACTTAGCTAGAATTTTCTTAGTTTGGGACCCCTTAGGAAGCTTAAAAGTCTATGTTAAGCTTAGGATTTTGTGGGGTCTTACAATATCTCCTTCTTCGAAACATTCGTCCTCAAATAAGACTGACTTCAATGCGAGTACTGACTGACTAGACTTGCTTACTGGATATGCACAAATGAAGCATGATTTCATGACTAAAATTACTGATTTACAGAATTATCATACGAAACATGCATAGCTGATGCATAAGTACATAGCTGAACATGATTCATGAATGTATGGCTGTGATTTACTGATAAGCTGAGTTTATCGAAAGGGGCCACACCAATACTACAATAACAACTATTGTTATAAGCAAACAGCACCAAAGGTAGCTGATCTACACCTCCTACCATACATCATGATTAATCACACACACACGAAGCATATCATTCAATGTCTTAATAGTTCTCTTGCTTGGCTATCCATCTGTGAATAAAATGCAGTACTCAGACTCACCTTGGTACCCAACCCTCTCTGAAAAGACCGCCAGAAGTGGGACGTCAATTGCATACCACAATCATATATAATTGAAACAGGCACCTCATTCAGCTTCACAATTTCTTAAAGATGCAACTTCGGATAATCCTCTGCCGAGAAGGTAGACCACACTGGCAGAAAGTCCTTAGACTTAGTGTCCTATCCACAATGACCCAAATCAAATCATATTGACATTGATATTGAGGAAGAACAGTAAAAAGGTCCATATTGATACTTCTTACTTTCATTTGGCCAAACCAATTTCTTGATGCAACCATAACCTATAGACAAGCCATGTACTTGGCCAAAAACTCAGCTACATCCTTCTTCATACCATTCCACCAATAGATCTTCTTTAGTTTATAATACATCTTATTCAAGCCGGGATGAACAACATATCGTGACTCATGCGCCTCAGCCATAATCCTTTGCCTCAAACCATATAGATCAGGAACACAAAATCTCTCTTGGCACCGTAAAGTACTATCACTGTTGATCTCCAGCACCACTACCTTTTGCCCACCAACGTCACTGTTGATTTTTATCAAGATAGGATCTAGCACTTGTTTCTCCTTAATCTACACACCTAGATATAAGTATGCCACTTCTTGTACCACCACACCACCATCCTTGGAGTCTAAGAGGTGAACTCTAAGATTATCCAAACGATGAAAATCCTTCACCAATTCTCGCTTTCCTTCCTCCACATGAGCAATACTCCCCGTGGATACCCTGCTAAGAGCATCAGCAACCACATTAGCCTTACCTCAGTGATAGTGAAGACTCATATCATAATCTTTGAGAAGCTCAAGCCACCATCTCTGCCTGAGATTAGGATCTTCTGGGTGAACACATATTGTAGACTCTTATGATCATAAAAGATATCCACGTGAAAACCATACAAATAATACCGCCATATTTTCAAAGCAAACAGAACTGCTAATCGCTCTAAATCATGAGTAGGATAATTCCTCTCATGTACCTTTAACTACCTGGAAGCATAAGCAATCATCTTAAGTACTACCTAAGATGCATCAGAATAAACCATGAGCCCATAATTCCATTTTGGCAAAGTTAGAATTGGTGTCGAAGTTAACTTATCATTAAACTTCTCAAAACTTCCATCACAAGTATCTGACCAAAATATCTTGACTTTCTTCTGAGTTAACTTAGTCAATGGAGAATGTATCAATGAAAAGCTTTCCACAAACTGCTTGTAATACCCAGCTAAACCCAAAAAGTTTTGAATGTCGGAATGAGCCATAGGTCTAGGACACCTCTTCACCATAGCAGCCTTTTTCCATCCACCATGATCCCTTAACTAGAAAAAATATGACACAAGAAAGTTATAGCATTCAACCAAAACTCAAACATAGAGAATTTGGAATACAATTGATGTTTGTTTACGGTCTAAAACACCACACAGAGGTGATTAGCATGGTCCACCTCACGTTTTAAATAAACAAGAATGACATCAATAAACATAATGATGAAAAGATCTCAATACTGGTGGAAAACTCTATTCATCAAATCCGTAAATTTCATCGAAGATTTAGTCAACCCAAATGACATCACCAAGAACTTAAAGTGCCCATACCAAGTATGAAATGCCATCTTAGGGATATCCAGCTCCAAAATCTTTACCTGATGGTACCTAGACCAAAGATCTATATTATAAAAGAAGTTAGAACCTTGCAGCAGGTTAAATAGATCATAAATCCTTGGAATAGGATACTCATTCTTAACCGTCACCTTGTTTAACTGCCTATAGTCAATACAGATCTAAAGGGAATCATATTTCTTGCGCACAACAACACTGGTGCACCCTTGGAGATACATTAGAATGAATAAACCCCTTATCCAGAAGATCCTTCAGTTGCTCCTTGAGTTCCCTTAACTAAACCAGAGCCATTCTATATGGATGAATAGAAATTAGATAAGTTTTCAGAACTAGATCAATACAAAATACTATTTCCTTATCCAAAGTATCACTAGAAACATCATCGAAAAATACCTCTGGAAACATATTAACTACTGGAACTGGCTAGAAAGAAGAACCTTCCAAGTTAGAATCTTTAACCTGGACCATGTGATAAAGACAACCTGTAGAGAATAACATCCGAGCTCTAAGACAACAAATAAACCTCCCCTAGGAACTAAGGAAACACCCTCCTATTTTATAACTGCTTCACCACAGAAGCTAAAGATAACATAATGAGTTCGACAATCCAAGGACGTGTAACAAGAGTGTAACGAATTCATCCCTAGAAAAATATCAAAATCCACCATATCAAACTAAAACCAATTCACCAAGTACTGCTTGCCACAAATAAATACCACACACCCCTTATAAATTCTCTTAATAGTAACTAAGTCACCTAATGAGGTAGAAATAGAAAACGGATCTAAAATAACTTCCGAATAAAAGCCAAAACATACAACCACATAAGTATTCACATAAGAAAGAGTAGACCTCGAATCAAGAAAATAAATATGTCACGAGAGAAAAGCTATAACATACCATTAATGACATAAGCTGATTCCATGGATTCCTATCGGGATGCCAAAGTACACAACCTGTTTTGACCAATACTAGAACTAGGAGAAGTAACAGAAGCAGATGCCATACCACTAGGTGTTGGAGCTGAAGATAAAACCACAACAATCTTATTTGCTCCTATAGAAACCATATAATTAGGAAAATCCCTAAGTCGATCGCCTTTATTGACACAGTTGTAGAATTTGTCCTTTCCTTCATCGTAATAAACCCAATGAGGACAACCACAAAACCTACAAGAAGGGCATGAAAAAGTTGACTGATGTCCTTTTGAATGATATTCGGCACCCTGTACCTAAAAATTGGCCCTACTATGATGAGGCCTGTTGCCCAACTAGTAAAGAGCACTAGTATAATAGTAGGAAATAGAACTTCATAACTTCTTTTTCTACCATTTGCCACCATTGACCACCCTGAGACTGAGCACCTCCCTGGTCAAAAAACTTGCTTCTCTTACCCTGCCTATCTCCTAACTCTGCCTACTTTCTCTTTTTATTCTCTACCAGCTGCATATGACCAGTCAACCTAGATATGCCCATATCATTACTTAGCAAGGTAGTCTTGCTCTCCAAAATTAGATCCTGATTCCACCCAGAGAAGAACTTCCTCATTATAGACTTCGTGTTAACCACTAAATTAGGATCATACCTTAACAATTGGTGAAACTTCAAGGCATATTCCTTAACATACATCCTCTCCTACTTGAGGTTCACAAACTCCTCCATCTTTTCTTCCCTTAAATCCTAGGGAAAGAAACAATCCAAAAAATCACTAGACAAGGCATCCCATAAGGATGACTCCTCCACATCTCCTCTATCCCTATCCCACTCTTCATACCACATATATGCAACCTCTTTGAGCTGATAAGTTGTGGAGTTTATCCTTTCCATATTGATAGCTTGTATCACCTAAAATATCTTTTCCATTTCATCTAAGAAGCCTTGTAGATCCTCCTCCACTTTCACACCAAAAAAATTTGAAGGTCCCATCTTCATAAATTGGCCAAACTATGTAGACTCAATAGACAAAGAACCATACACATCCAACTCAGCCTAAGCAACAACCAATTTGTCAATAGCATGAATAGTGGCTGAATTCTCCATTAGTCACCTCACCATAAGGAAGACTAGAACCAAATGGTGGAACTCCAGAACAATGATAGGATCGTGGGATTAAAGATGAACCCCAGAAGTAGGAGGCAACCCTTCAGTGTTACCCCATGATTGGAAAAAAGAATTTTCTTGTGTTCCCGATCTATGAGGCATGATCTAAAAGATATATAAACAAGCAGTAGAGAAGATTTTAGTAATGAAGCTCCAAGCTTGAAAATTAAATACTACGAAAGTAAAATATTCCTATATTCCTTATAGCCTCTATCTTCTGAGTGTGGAGGGCTACACATCCCTAAAAGAGACTCTACTTGATTTGTGGACTCCCAATTGAAAATGAACCTAGGCTCTGATACCAACTTGACATGATCTACCCTAGGGCTTTGTCATAATGAGCATCCTGTGTCTGACTAGGACAAGGCACTACCCCCGCTATCCAACCCAATCTATAGCCGCCTGCCTAAGTTTGATGAATTCCAAGCAAGTAGCACGATAGTGTAACAACTCATATAAAGACTCTGGTAATAGATCGCAATCATGGCAAACCCAATCTAGTCCAAACATCCCATACCAATAATATAACTATACCAAAACATACCAAGACAAGGGCCATAAATAAGGCCATAGACAAGGATATACCAAAATAAGATATAATCAATCCAAAAATAAAATAAAATGGAACAACCAACAGTAGCATCCAATGATGTCAGCCCTTCAGCTTATACCAATGTCAAAGCCAACACCAATACATATCCAACCCACAAAAGTACCACAAATCCTCTAACCAAAAGAGTAATGAAATCCAATTGGGATATTCTCCCAACCATAGCCAAAACTAATATCCAAAATTAAACCAAATTGTCTAAAAATATCCATAGTATAAAATGGATCCTACAGGAAGCATGGAATCTTACCACTTCAGTTCAAATGCTGATACTAGATCAATCACTCCATAGGAAGAGTAAAATGGCCGATTCCTACATATTGTGGGTATACAACTGTCAATATATGAGGTTAGCAAGTGACCGCTAGCATGATCTCAGCGTAAGGATAAAATGATACTTATAAAACCATCCATATAGACATAACCATATATACGTAAATATATAAACATAAAAGCAAAAAGGAACCAAGTTTAGCATGATATGAAAACCTTTATCTGGGTTACGTATCTTTGCCATTCTAAACCACTTATAGGCTACATGGGTTCAGTTCCCCTATTGAAAGGTCCCTAGTGCGTGTATCCGCACAGCTAGAAAAGTATCCCTTGGTATAACTAGTATATCCACTAAATATAGTATGACATTATGTACACGGTCACCAAAACCAACCTCTTATCAAAAAATATGATTTTCCAATTTTGATCTCTCCTGGGACCTCCACCTTCCACGAATTTGCTTCATATCCCGCTATTATTACCCAATTAACACCAATAACCAAACCATTATCCATTTATTGACCAAGGAAATTGATATTGGTATCTTCATACTAAACCTTCCTGTAAGTATCATCCATAGCCAACCATTTGTAGGTTTAAGGGTACATTCAAGTGCCCTTCCATTTACAATATTGAACCACTTGGGAGACTTCCATCTTCCCCAAGAGCATAAGCATTATCCATTTACCTTTCCAAGACATTTAAACCATGCATAATTCCTTTACTAAGTTTTAAAACATGCAAAAAATTTATTAAAAGAAGTCAATGGAATGAACGTATCTTTATAAATATTTTGTCAAACACATTGGGAGAATAATATGACCAAAACCAATTCCAATTATCATCATACCATTCATACGAAATCCAATTATGCAACACCACTCTTAATGCATATAAAATCACAATTAAAACAATGGGAAACTATAACCAACCATTTAATAGCAAAACTACAAAATCATATTTTAAAACCAAAATCATACAATAAATAAAATCGTGAAAACATTCATAAAATCCATGACTTTAGTTTGAATTAACAATGAGGGAAGAGAACATTCCTTAAACCAAGACGATGACAGAACGAAATCACAAAGAAAATCCCCAAATTAATCCTTTAGTTGAAACCCTTGCCCCCCTTGCCCAAAAGCTCTTAAGAGAATTATGAAGTGTTTAGGAAGTGTTTGAAAGTGTTAATAAATAGAATAATAGGGTAATTAACCACCAAAGTACGTTAGAAATCATGGAACCCTATTAGGATAAGTGGGGAAATGTCCAGAATACCCCAACTTATGTTGCACCAAAATCCCATCACTAGGATATAACTGACCCATACGAGTCATACACTCTGATACGATCAGTATCCACTATTCGTATCTTAACCTCCCACCCTTAGACCAAATACAGTCTAGTATATAACTCATTCAAACAATTTCATAACCATAACATATGATTCATATCCATGGTCCGTATCCCTAGGAGATTTACAGCTAAGAAAGGTTTAGACACTGTCCACCATACAAGTCTTGGGTACAACTTGTACCTAGGCTTACGGCTTATGGTGAACCTTTGGTACTCAGATCCAACCTAATTAACCTAGTATAAGATTAAGTTAATAAACCAAATGATCTGTAACCATAAATATGACTCATACCCTTAATTTTTATCCATTTCAATAACCAAAATCTATCCCACCAACCAACATTGGTTAGTATATGACTGGATAATACCATCTGTACCCCAACATACTGCTCATACCTATGAGTCATATTGGGTCCAGAGATCAAAATTTCAAGAGATTTTCTAAGGTCCAACAACTAGGGTGTTTTATTCAAAGTTTGCCATGGAATAAAGACTACCCCCTTTTCCTACTTATAGAGTAAGATACACAAACAGTGGCTAGATTACAAAGATATAAAAAGATAGAATAATCGGGACTCAAGAACTGTAAGATCCAACCACAAAAAATACCCAATCGACATTAATCCACAAAGACTCTATGATAAATTGAATTAAATTAAAGTTGGGAAATTCCCTGGAAAATAGCCAAAATAAGTCCAAAGTAAGTCAATAATAAAATATTAATTAAGAAGTGGCGTCCTTCAAAAATAACGAAGCTCACCACTTTAAGTTGACTGTTGACAATCTAAAAAGCCTATCACTTTGTAGGAAAAGTAAATGTTTTTGCCGTTGTAAATCACGTGGGAATACAATGTTTTAGGATGGATAGAGAGTTGAGTGTTAGAATGTAACTCAGCGATAAGGAAATAATATACTGCCATGATCAACAGGTTAAAATCATACAAATCCAATGCACATAATCATAACCATATATATACATAAATATAACTTATCGGGATAGGGAACAAGGCTTCGTATGAACTTTACAATATTACCCTGGACTGTGTAGCTCAAACTTCATAAGAAGGCACCCACGGGCTATATGGGGTCAACACTTCCTAGTTTAAAGGGTCGTAGTGCATGTAACAACATGAATAAGAGAATAACATATGTACCATGGGGGATGTGAACCTCCCAGTCATACGTCAAAGATGACTTAACATCCAATCATTTAATCTTGGGGCACAAATCACCTAGTCATTTAAAAAGAGGGACTCAAACTACTCGCTCATTTAGACCCTCACATTGGTAAATGCAGTTTCATGAATTGGTCTCTTCGAGCCTCTACTTTTAATGCCCAATAACACAACCCTCTTTTATGCCTAATTAAAACAGCTTTTTCATATTACCATTCATTGAACCAATTCATTCATCAAGGTACACTGGTTGTATCATCATATCAACTTCACTTGCAAGCTACACTATTATGTCATAACTCTTATCTATCACATGGGGGAATTCACAACCCCTTTGGTTCAATTATTTATTCACATGGGAAATTTAAAATTCCCAAGTTTCAATTAAAAATTAATCCATGGTTCATTAGCATTTTATTCATAAAATAGATCAAGTGAGCAAATCAAACTATAAAACTAAACCATATCTCAATATCAATTTCACAAGTGGGTTGAGGGGACAAAAATTTCTAACATCATATGTCAATCTAGAAATTACCAAATTAGGGGAAACCATGACCCCTTCATTTATTCAACATGCTCATGCACCCCACGATTCTAAACCATTAATAAAGTGTAAACAATTTATAGTAAATCATTGGAAAATAATTTAAGAAACATTCATTCCAACACCCTAAACCCACAACCTATGTTAAAATACACATAAACAATAATATAATATCATGCTTTGAGTAAACAAGTTTTAAGGATGGAGTCACATGCCTTAATCACCAAGAATATGAGAAAGGAATCACCTTTGGAAGCTCCAATTACCAATCTTTAGAAATCCTAAGTATTTTTTCTTGAGAGAATTTGAGAGATCCTTGAGAGCTATTTTGATTATGTTATGGATAATAATGTGGTCCCCAATAATGTCTTGCTTCATGAATTGCTATTAGGGAAAAAGAGAAATTTCTAATTTGCCCAAAATAAAACACTAAAAAACTGACGTTAGTGACCACAGTTCAGCCTACGACTCGTAAGGTCTCATTACGACTTGTTACCAAGAGTGGTATCCTAGTTAGAAACATTAAGCCCCAAAAATGATTACCATACAAAAGGCACATTATGACTCGTAATTAGTCTATATGACTCACAACACCCAGTCATTATCAGGACAAAACACTTGGGGAACAACATTGAATAGCCTATTATTTAAACTATGCGATTCGTATTTAGTCTTAACGACTCACGGGGTGCCAATTGTGACCAACACAGAGATATAGACAAACACACTAGTCAAGCAATGATTTAGTGTTCTACAACCCATAATGACTCCTTGTAAATCATAGACAGAGTCATAATCTGGGCAATGAGTGTCAAAACTCTAGAATTCTAGGGGAAAAATATAGGGTGTTATAAATATTTCATGGGTTTAACACTAAAAGAAGTCAATACCATAGTTTCAAAGGTAAATAAAGCCTATGCAGACAATGATGTTAAGGAGTTTAATGAATAAATTTTGTATTTGTCGACCAATGGGTGGGTTATCGACCTACTTATCAAAGGTAATACTTGAATCAAGGTTGATAAGAAAAAGATCGTGATTGGAAGGACTGAGATCGTGATAGAAATTGGCAGGAAAAGGAATGAGATATGGATAATAGTTTGATAGAAAAAAATATGACCATGCAATATTCATCACTAATTACGATAGTTAAGATGATAAATAGACTATCACTGTGGACCCAAAAAGTTACACGAAAGAAGATGTGCTTGCTAGTTTCTTATGAGGGTTGAAGGGAGTGAGTGACAAAATGTTAAGGAAATAAAAAATGAATTTTTGTTGCTCAATCAAATGGTCACCTCTCATTCAGCTTCATTCAAATAACAAGAAACACAATTATGTAAAACCACAGTTCACCTAAACAAAAGGCAAAAATATGGTTTACCTAGGGACACCAATCAAATCCAAAAAATGATACTAATATCATAGCGATTGTCACTAAGCGAGGTTGGAATTTGAGTAATGGTATTTTACATTGTGAAGATGAACTTAATGAGGGAAAGGTTGAATAATTATCTAGTGGAAAGAGAAAGCATCTTGATAAGTCTAATGATAAGGTTCTAAGTCAAAATAATCCAAAATTTTAAAAGTCAATAGATGTTGATGAGAATTTATTGTAACACCTCGAATTCTATATGGTGCTCATAATACCAAAGGACCACAAGCTAACCCATGTCTGATATCTGTAACTGAGCATTGAATAATAATAATAACAATAATATCACAAATATGGAAACATGAATTAAAAGACCATAAGGTTCAATACTAATACATAACTAAATATATTTTATAATAATACCAAGACAATTGAAATAATTATATGAACGTGTTATAGTCTGAAAGCCTCTAAAACTGAACTATCTAAATAAAGTGTTGATGGGACGATCCCCCGACTAACTCCATCTACTAAAATAAACTAGGTTCTAAAAAAATGAAATAATCAAATATTAACATCCTCAAATGATGAGGAATCACTGCTGACTCTAACTACTAAAACAGGAATGCTACTGATACTCTAGAGTATCTTCTTCTGAACCTATAATATAAAACACCATAGTGTAAATACATTAGTACGATTAAATGTACTGATATGCAAGTGAGGTAGGCTAAATACATGGGGATCATATGCATGAACAATACTAACTGACTTAATAACATGAATATGAGAATACATGCATGAATACGTAAATGTAACTGAGATTGTGATAACACTGAGACATGAATTCTGATAACGTAGATTTATTAATATCTGAGTACTAATACATGGATATAGAATGATTGAGTCTATTGAGTATTGAGGAACTTATGTCATATTACTGATAAAGGAATGTCTATTTTTTACTATTTTGATTATGAAGAACTGGTCTGATTGATGACAGTCCAAAAATCTAAAAACTGCTAACATGAATTTTGTATAATTAATAAACTATTAATTGGGTGACTATGTCTGACAATACTAATTCTAATGGAACTAGCTGAGTTTTATACTTAGCTGAGAGGTTGTATCTGAAAGTCTTGAAACTATAGAACTAAACTGAGTTCTATACTGAGACTGGATCTGAAACTGAGATTATGAAAGGTAATCATATAACTGACATACCCTAAAACTGAACTAGTGGGATCCAACCTATAACCCCATATAGAAGGATATCAATACCTTGCCACGGGAAAAGATACACTATGAGTAAACCCTCTCTAATAGGGAGCTCTTTCACCAACCCCTCCTAGTAGGAAAACTCAAATGAGGTGTAAAATCCCTAAAATCATAGGGTACATCTCAACCTATGTTGGCTACGTATTTCTAGAATGCAAATATTTCTTCTAAGGATCACACCCTCTATTAGCTAATAGGTGAGTCCCCATCCTTGTGTTTACTCAGTGCTGAATCCTACTACCAACTAAAGAGACACAGAACTGATTAAAATTGAACTGAAATGTTAATGATAGTATTTTTTAGTTTATTTGAACAAAGTTTACTAAATTTCCATTGACTGGTGGAATACTATTGAGATCTGTTTACTAACTGAGATTACTTAGATTACAAAGATTATCGAGGGTACTGAGATTACTGAGTTTTCCTGAGTCATGTAACAGACTAAATTTTAATGATCATGGATTGACTAAGAGCATCGTCAAAACTAACACTGGCTCTAGGCACACAGCTAAATTGTCGGGTACAAGTACCCCCAGAACTCAATAGCATGAAATTGACAAGACTTGACACATCTTGAACACATGACCAATATCAACTATTCATAATACAATAAGTTGGGGATTTCATAAAGCACGTGGTTATCATAATATTATACATGGATGGAATTACATATAGACATGTCATACTTTCATCAACCTAATCTCATTAACATTCCATAAAATACTCATTATGCACACAATATCATGAAAGTCATCCTTGATTATAAGACAAAAGCATGCATTTATCACTTGGCTCACAATTGAGTCATAATACTCAATTTCAATTGTCTTTGGCATTTTGTGAAACACCTTACATGCACCTCTTAGGTCATAGGCATAATCATCATATTAACACATCATAACCACTAAGTTTATATTATTTAAATCGCATGCTTACATAGTTTCATAAAAACAAATAAACACTTCAACTTTAGAATCATACAATCAAAATCTCATGAACATAATCAACCCACAACAAAACATTCACAATACAAGATTTAAAACCTTGATTCTTGGGCTTCATGGATGAAAGGAATCAATGAATGAACACTATGCATATCTTATTTCTTGATTTTACTTAGAATGACGGAGAAATTCATGAAATTGAGTCTTGAATTTGAATCCTTAATTGAAAACCCTAACTTGTTCTTGAGAGAAACACTATATTTTGGGTGAAATATAGCTGAATCACGTGTCATTGGGTTTATATAAAGAAGGGAAATTGACCTTTTGTCCCTTAAAGATGCGGACATTTAATGACTAAAAATTAGGTGCCGATGCTACAAGCGACGCAGTGCATTGATAGCTGCAATGCGATACTCGACGCTTTGCGCCATGATTGTGTCGAGCCTTAGAAGTTTTGGCTCTGGAATCTTGCACAAATGTTGACCAACGCCATTGGTGATGCAGCGCACCATGATCGGGTTGGTCCACTATTTTGGGACTCCAAACATGATCTAAACGTGTTCCAAAAAATCCAAAACTTATCTGGGAGCACATATTGAAATTCCTAATCATGAATTAATAAAAAATACGGACCATCAAAGGACATTAAGGTGGCGAAATAAGATTTCCAACTTTTGAACGCCAAAAATAAAATATCTGGGATTTTAGCTAAAATTTTCTATCTATAGGACCCCTTAACAAACATAAAGGACTGAATTAAATTAGAAATTTTTTGGGGACTTACAGTATCTCCCCCTTGAGAACATTTGTCCTCGATTGGGACTAACTAAGATGGGGGAAATGATAAGCTGAAGTACATAAAGATCATGAACAACTAAAACATAAGTGCATGACTGACAACACTAATTTGTTGAGATTTAATCTGAGCATGCATATCTATTGCATGATTTCATGACTGGTATAACTTATAAGCCAAATATAATATACTGAAAATACATATCTCATGCATGAGTACATGAATGATCTGATATATGAATTCATACCAGGTTTATCATGGAAATCTGAGAATGGAACTGAATATCGAGTTTGTAACTGAAATCTGAACTTTAAACTGGATGAGTTTAAGGAATACGTTACCTTAAATTCAAAAATATAGAAGAGTCTTAGATTAACTACCAAATATGCTAGGGCAGAAAGATGAGAACATAACTGAGTTTTAAATGTGACACACAAGCTGATATCGTGATCTGAACTGAGCACCTTAAATATGGGGCTTATAGCTAAGGTCGGAGTTTGAGGGTGAACTCACGAGTATCCCTTATTCAAAATTGGACTCATTACGAGAAGAGAGTATGACATATTTAAGTCATCAAAGTTTGGGAGATTACAGTGTATCTCCCCCTTGGGACACTTTATCCTTTTGAGAATGTTAGGCTGACTTTGCTGAGATATTAAGGAAATTGATGCGATGCACCAAGCACCTAGGAACTAAATCGTGACTAATTATCTATAATTTGAAACAAAGGCATGATACATAAATCAAGTTGAACACATAACTACCTACTATGTCCATCATAGAATGATCACATTCATAAGACTCCAGATAGTGCGACTAGATGGAAAAATAGGGAAACCATACTATTTAAACTTGTCCATCTGACTATTAAACTGAATTACTAGATTTATAGACTAACTCATCCTGAAAACTTGTGCTCGACTGAAGTATTCCTTTTATATTCTTTTTATAGAGTTCTAGTGAATGAAGGGACAAAACAAATATTGATCTGGCCTAAGTAGGATATCTGAATAGGAGATCGCTACATGGCTGGAATTTTTGTATTAGGAGGCAAGGCCAATGAAACGTCATCTAAGATAAGGTGACTAAACTTTATACACATCAACTAAGACAATTGAAAAGATTCAAATAGGGGATGAGAATGAATGCATAAGTATACTAACTTATCTGATTAACTAAATGATTGGTAGTTGAATACTATACATGTAAAACTAAACTATACTTGGTTTGGGATAACTGGACTGAAACTATAGAATATTATGCATAGAAGGTAATTACTGGATGGGTAACATGAGCTAATTAAGCATAACTTGGGGAACACTGTATTACCTTAGGAACACAAGACCAGGCGTTTAACATGATTCGGGAGCATTCTATAAACTGAGGTACTAAAATACTAATAACTAAGTAATTGATAGACATATGTTATGGTCAGGAAATCTTAAAACTGGACATAGTTTCTGATCTGACTGGACTAGTACTGGGACAGAGATTGTAACCATAACTAAGACTGTAATTGAGACTGAATAATGGAATTCTATAACTGAGGGTTAGACCGGTATGAAAGTACTAAATTCTGATGGCTAAGTAGCTAATAGCTGAAAATTATGGTTCTGTAGGACAATCTGAGTTCTTTACTAAATATTTATTACTGAACTGACACTGTAACTGAACTAACACTACGGATTCACTAAGGGATCTAAATTGAGGGTATACATGGCATAATCTGAGTTTGACTAAACACTTGGAGTGAAGTCATGAATCGTATGGGCTAAGCATATTGTAAAGCATGGCATAAGTGCATGATTCATGAGTTGCACGAACTACTTTTGGAATTTTTGAATTCATGGAACATGATCCATATAAATTTTGATGAACTTGGAATCCTCATATAAAAAACTTGAAGTACACACTATTCTATGAAAAGTACATGGATATAAGTTGTATTCGTGGGACTAAAATGTAAAGCATGCATAGGTATTGGGAGGGTTGAAGTACAAAACTTTGCACTGAAGTAAGAATAAGTCTGGAATCATCTTACCTTATTGAATTTCTACACATACTGGCATTACTACTAGTAGATGAAGGCCTAACTTTCTGAGATTTCATAACTAGGCAGTTCCTGTATACCTGTCGAGCTGTGTTAGACTAACTCACTAGGGTGCAGACTGGAAAAAGGTCATGTTAACATTTGGTCTAAACTTAAGGTTGATAGCTATGCAAAATGTTACAAAAGAAAAAAAGCTCCTCAATCAGAAGAAATCAGAACATATAAATAAGGATCTGTTACATACCAGTGGCTGTATCAAGAGGACTTTCCTGATCCTGTCAGGATTGAAGTGCATAGAGTTTATTTGAGCGTTGTCCACTGATAGTGCAGGAATTGGCACCCTACTGATTCAGGTGACCGAATTAAGAGTTTGACTGGAGCTTCTGCTCACTCGCAAAATATGAATACTGAAATAAGGAAAACTGTTCCTAAAATATCTCATAGCCTCCTGCACATGTGTGGTGCCCAACACATCCATGTACAAGTCTCTACTAGATGTGGCTTTTCATACTTTTTAGGACACTGTTGAACCTTAGGCTTTGATACAAAGTTTGTAAACCGCCAAATCTGATACCCAAAATACTACATGGTGCTCATAATTCTAAAGAACCATAAGGTAACCCATCAATAATATCTGTAACTGAGCACTGAATAATAATAATAATAATATAATAAATGCCGAAATATGAACTAAAAGGCCATAAGATTCAATATTGAGATATAACTAAAACTATGGTATAATAATACCAAAACAATTGAAATAAGTGTTTGAATATGCTATAGTCTAAAAGCCTCTAAAACTGAACTGTCTGAATAAAAAGTTGATAGGAAAATCCCCCAACTAACTCCATCGACTAAAATAAACTAAGTATTGAAAAAATGAAATAATCAAATAGTAACATCATCGAATGATGAAGATTCACTGTTGACTCTAACAGCTGAAACTGGAATGCTACTAGTACTCTAGAGCACGTGCTTCTAAACCTATGGTATAAAACACCATAGTGCAAATATGTCAGTATGATTAAATGTACTAGTATGATAGTGAGGTAGGCTGAATGCGTGGGGTTTATATGCATGAAAAATATTAATTGACTGAATAACATGAATGTGAAAATACATGCATGAATACATAACTATAACTTATATCATGAAAACACTAACTAATTAATTTTGATAACGTGGATTTACTGATATATATGAGTACTAATACGGGGATACGGAATGACTAAGTCTATTGAGTACTGAGGAACTGATGTTATATTAGTGATAAAGGAATAACTATTTCTGACAGTTCTGATTACAAAAAACTGGTCTGATTGACAGTATCTGACAGTCAAAAAATCTTAATATTGGTAACATAAATTTTGTATAATTAATATACTATTAATTGGGTGACTATTTTTGACAGTCCTGATTCTGATGGAACTAGCTGAGTTTTGTACTAAACTGAGCGACTAAATCTGACAGTCCTGAAACTGTAGGACTAAACTGAGTTCTATTATTGATACTGGATCCAAAACTAAGACTATAAGACGTAATCATCTAATTGATATGCCCCAAAACTGAACTGGTGGGGTCCAACCTTTAACCCTAATTTGTAGGGTATTACTACCTTACCACAAGTAAAGACAAGCTGTAAGTAAACCCTCTCTGACAGGGATCTCTTTTGTCAACCCCTTCTAGTAGGAAATCTCAGATGAGGTATAAAATCCCTAAACTTAGAGGGTACATCTCAACCTACACTAGCTACATAGTTTTGGAATTCAAGGATTTCTTCTAAGGTCACACCCTCTACTGGCCAACAGGTGATTCCCTATCCTTGGATTTACTCGGTGCATAATCCTACTCCCAACTGAAAAGATACTGAAGTGATTTAATTTGAAATAATTTATTACTGATGGAATTGTTTAGTTGATTTGAACACAATTCACTAAACTTTTGTTGAGTAAAAAAATACTACAGAGATCTGATAACTGATTGAGATTACTAATATTACTGAGATTACAAAGGGTACAAACATTACTGAGTTTTCTTGAGTCATGTAAATCACTAAATTCTAATGATCATGGCTTTACTGAGAGTATTGTGAAAATTGACACTAGCTCTAGGCAAACAGCTAAATTGTTGGGTACAAGTACCCCTAGGACTTAATAGTATGAAACTGACAAAACTTAACACTTCTTAAACAAATGACCAATATCAATAATTCATAATACAATAAGTTGGGGATTTCAAGAAGCACATGGTATGTTGGGGATTTCAAGAAGCACATGGTTAGCATAATGTTGTTGAAGGATGCAAATGTATATAGACATATCATAGTTTCATTAAGCTAATCCTATGAACATTCCGTCAAATACTCATAGTGCATACAATATCATGGAATCCATGCTTGATCATAAGGTTAAAGCATGCATTTATCATTTGGGTCACAATTGAGCCATAATACACAATTTTTGTTCTCTTAGGTAATTTGTCAAACACCTTACATGCACCTCTTAGGACATGGGCATAATCATCAAGTTAACACATCATAACAACTAAGTTCATAGTCTTCAACTCCCATGCTTACATAGTTTCATGAAAACAAATAAAGATTCCAACTTGAGAATCATACAATAATAATCTCATGAACATAATCAACCCACAACATTTGATTTAAAAACTTAATTCTTAGTCTTCCTGGATGAAAGGAATCCATGAATAAACACTATACATACCTTAGTTCTTGATTTTACAAATATTGACGGAGAGATTCTTGAAATTCAGTCTTGAATTTGAATCCCTAATTGAAAATCCTAACTTGTTCTTGAGAGAAACACTATATTTTGGGTGAAATATGACAGAATAACGTGTTGTTGTCTTTATATAAGGAAGGGATATTGATCCTTTTCCCCTTAAAGATGCAGACAATTAATTACTAAAAATTAGGTGTCGTTGCTACCAGCGACGCAATGTGTTGATGGCTGCGATGTTATACTCAACACGTGATGCCATAATCGTGTCGAGCCTCAGAATTTTTGGCTCTAATATCCTGCACAAATGTTGACCAACTCGATTGGCGATGCAACGCACCATGATTGCGTTGGTCCATAGTTTGGGGACTCCTAACATAATCTAAATGTGTTCTAAAATATCTAAAACTTACTCGAGAATACCTATTGACTTTCCTGATGATGAATTAATAAAAAATATGGACTATCAAAGGATATTAAGTTGGTGAAATGAGATTGCCAACTTTCGAAGGCCAAAAATATACTAAGTCTGGGAACTTAGCAAAAATTTTCTATGTATAGGACCCCCTTAACAAGCATAAAGGACTGAATTAAGCTTAAACATTTTATGGGGTCTTACAATATTTCCCCCATGGGAACATTCATCCTTGAATGAGACTGACTAATATGGGGGAAATGATAAGCTGAATTACATACTTAAAATGAACAACTGAAACATGAGTACATAACTGACATTACAGATTTGCTGAGATTTATTCTGAGCATGCATATCTATTTCATGATATCATGACTGGCATGACTGATTAGCTAACTATTTTATACTTAACATGCATATCTGATGCATAAATACATGACTGATCTGACATATAAATGAATGACTAAAAATGCAGTGGTAATTGATACCAGGTCTATCATGAAAATCTGAGCATGGAACTGAATGTCGAGTTTGTAATAGAAATCTGAACCAGAAACTGGATGAGTTTAATAAAGACTATTACTTTAAACTGTAAAATGCTAGTGAGTTTGAGATTAAAAACAAAATATTCCTATGCAGAAACATGAGAACATAACTGATTCTAAAACATGATTCCCGATATGGATATCATGATCTGAACTGAGCACCCGAATATGCAGCTAACAGCTGAGGTCAAAGTTTGAGGGTTAGCATAAATGTATCCCTTATTCAAAACTGGACTCATTATGAAAAGAGAATATGACATATTTAAGTCATGAAAGTTTAGGGGATTATAGTTTATCTCCCCCTTAAGACACTATGTCCTTTGGAGAATGCTGGGCTAACTTAGCTGAGATATTAAGAAAACTAGGCAATGCACAAAGAAACTAGAAACTGAATCATGATTGATTATTTGAAATCTTAAACTAAGGCATGATTCATAAATCATGTTGAACACTCAACCACCTAGTTGTTCCATCTTAAAATAATCACATTCATGAGACTCCAAATAGTGTGACTAGATTGAAAGATAGGGATACCACACTATTCAAACTTATCTGTCTGACTGTTAAACTGAATTACTGGCTTTACATACTAACTCATACTGAAAACTTATACTCGACTAAAGCATTCGTATTACATTCTTTATATAATGTTCTAGTGAATGAATGAAGAAAATAAATCTTTATCTGGCCTGAGTAGGACATCTAGAGGAGATCACTACATGGCTAAAATTTTTGTATTAGTAGGCAAGGCCTATGAAATATCATCTAAGATAAGGTGACCAAACATTATGCACCGTAAATGAGACTATTTTCATATTCAGATTGGCACTGAGCACGAATGGATAAGTATACTAACTTATCTAATTATCTGAAAGACTGGTAGCTCAATATTGGACATGTAAAATTGAACTGCAGTTGGTTTGGGATAGCTGGATTGAAACTATATAGTATTATTCATAGAAGGTAATGAATGACTGGGTAACATGAGGTAAATAGGTGTGAGTAGGGGAAAAATATATTAACTAAGGAACACAAGACCAGGCGTCTTACATAATTCAAGAGCATTTTGTAAACTGAGTTACTGAAATACTAATAACTAAGTAACTATTGGCCATATGCTATGGTCGAGAAATCATAAAACTAGCAGAGTTTCTGATCTAACTGGACTAGGACTAGGACTGAGATTTTAATCGTAACTAAGACTGTAACTGAGACTGAATGCTAGATTTCTATAACTGAGGGTAAGAATGATACTGGAGTACTAAATTTTAATGGCTAAGTAACTGATAGATGGAAGATATGGTTCTATAGGACTATTTGGGTCCCTTACTTAATATTTATTACTGAACTAACACTATAATTGAGGCCTGTGGATTGGAAAAAAAACACTAAAGATTCACCGAGTGATCTAAACAGAGGGTATACACGGCATAATATGAGTTTGATTGAACACTAAGAGTGAAGTCATGAATCGTGTTGACTAAGCATACTGTAAATCATGACATGAGTGCATGATTTATTAGTTACACAAACTGGGTTTGGAATTTCTAAATTTATGGAATATGATCCACAACATTAGAGAAAATTGGACTCCTCATACAAGGAACTTGAAACACACACTATTCTATGAAAACTGCATGGATATAAGCTACATTTATGGAACTGAAACGTAAAGCATGCGTAAGTATCGTGAGGGTTAAAGTAAAAAACATTTTGATGAGGTGGAATGGGTCATGAATCATCTTTCCTTATTTATTTTCTACACATGCTGGTATTATTACTAGAAGCTGGAGGCCTGAATATCAGTGATTTCATAACTGAACAATTCTTGTATACTTGTCGGGCTGTAGTAGACTGACTCGCTGGGGTGGAGACTAGAAAAAGGTCCTGTTAGTATTTTGTTTAACCTTAAGGTTTACTACTAGGAAAAGAGTTACTATAGAAAATAAGCTCTTGAATCTGAAGAAATAAAAACACGTAAATGAGGATCTGTAACATACCAGTGGTTGCATTAGGAGGACTTTCCTGATTCTGTCAGGACTGAAGTGCATAGAGTCTGTTTGGGTATTGCCCACTTATAGTAATGGATTTGGCACCTTGCTTATTAGGGCAACTGGATTGAGAGTTTGGATGGAGCTCATGCTTACTCGCACGATATGAATACTAAAAGAAGGGAAACTATTCCTAAAACATCTCATAGCCTCCTCCACATAAGTATGGTGCACAACACACCCATATATAAGAATCTACTATATATGAATTTTCAGGCTTCCTAGGACACTGTTGAACCTTAGGCTCTAATACCAAGTTTGTAATGCCCCTAATTTGGTACCCAAAACATTTCATGGTGCATACAATCCTGAATGACCACAAGCAAACCCATGACTGATATTTGTAACTGAGCACTGAATAATACTAATAATATAGTAAATGTGGAAACATAAACTAAAAGACCATAAGGTTCAATACCGATACATAACTGAAAATATGGTATAACAATACCAAAACAATCGAAATAACTGTCTGAACTTGTTTTAGTCTAAAAGCCTCTAAAAATAATTTTTTTGAATAAAAAATTGATGGGATAATCCCCCAACTAACTCCATCTGCTGAAATAAACTAAGTACTGAAAAAATATGAAATAATAAAATAATAACATCATCGAATAATGAGGACTCACTACTCACTTTTACTACTAAAACTAGAATTCTACTGATAATCTGGATCTCATGCTTCTGAACCTATGGTATAAAACACCATAGCACAAATATGTTAGTACGATTGAATATACTAGTATACAAGTAAGGTAGGTTGAATGCATGGGTTTTATATGCATAAACAATACTATTTGACTACATAACATGAATGTGAGAATATATGTAAGAATACGTAATTGTAACTGAGATCGTGATAACACTGACATATGAATTCGAATAACGTCGATTTACTATTATCTGAGTACTAATACTGGGTTACTAAATGACTAATTCTATTAATTCCTAACGAACTGATGTCATATTACTAATAAAGGAATGACTGTTTCTGATACTTCTAATTATGAAGAAGTCGTCTGATTGACTGTATCTGGCAGTACTAAAATCTGAATATTGTTAACATGAATTTTATATAATTAATATACTATTAACTGGGTGACTATTTCTAACAGTCCAAATTCTGATGGAACTAGCTGAGTTTCATACTTAGTTTAATGACTGTATCTGATAGTCCTGAAACTATAGAACCTAACTGTGTTCAATTATTGAGATTTGATTCGAAACTAAGATTATGGGAGATAATCATCAAATTGACATCTCCTAAAACTGAACTGGTGGGGTCCAAACTGTAACCTCAGCTGGAAGGGAGTTAGTACTATACCTCGGGTAAAGATAAGCTATGAGTAAACACTCAGGGAGCTCTTTTGTCAACCCCTCCTAGTAGGAAAACTCGAACGAGGTGTAATATCCCCAAACTTGTAGGGTGCACCTCAAACTACGTTGGCTACATAGTTTTGGAATGGAAGGATTACTTCTAAGGATCACAAGCTTTACAAGCCAACAGGTGAGTCCCCATCCTTGAGTTCACTCACTATTGAATCCTACTCCCAACTAAAGAGACACTAAACTGTACTGTTACTAGTAGTATTGTTTAGTTGATTTGAATAGAGTTTACTAAATTTCTGTTGGCTGACAAAATACTAATGAAATCTGATAACTAACTGAGATTAGTGAGATTACTAAGGTTACTGAGATTACTAAGATTACTGTGGTTACTAAGATACTGAGGGTAATGAGATTATTGAGTTATATTGAATCATGAAACTGACTGAATTCTAATGATCATGGCTTGACTAAGAGTATCGTGCAAACTAATACTAGCTCTAGGCACACAGCTAAATTATCGAGTACAAGTACCCCCAGGAATTGATAGTATGAAACTGACAAAACATGACCTTTCTTGAACACATGACCAATATCAACAATTTATAATACAATAAGTTTGGGATTTTATAAATCACATGGTTATCATAATTTTGTACATGGATGGAATTTCATACATGTCATGTCATACTTTAATCAACCTATTCTCATGAACATTCCATCAAATACTCATAATGCACATAATATCATGGAAGTCATTCTTAATCATAAGGGTAAAGAATGCTTTTATCCCTTGGGTCACAATTGAGCCATAATACAATTTTTATTCTCTTAGGCATTTTGTCAAACACCTTACATGCACCTCTTAAGGCATAGCCGTAGTCATCAAATAATACATCATAACCACTAAGTTCATAGTCTTGAACTCGCATGCTGACATAGTTTCATAAAAACAAATAAAGAATCCAACTTGGGAATCATGCAATCATAATCTTATCAACATAATCAACCCACAATAAAACATTCACAATACATGATTTAAGCACTTGATTCTTGGGCTTCATGGATGAAAGTAATCCATGAATGAACAGTATGCATAACTTACTTCTTGATTTTACATACCTTACTTATTTATTTTACAAAGATTGATGGAGAGATTCTTGAAATTGAGTCTTGAATTTTAATCCGCAATTGTAAACCCTAACTTGTTCTTGAGAGAAACTTAATTGAAAAACTATATTTTGGGTGAAATATGGCTGAATTATGTGGTATTGGGTTTATCTAAGGAAGGGAAATTGACCCTTTTTCCCCTTAAATAAAAAGAGATTTAATGACTAAAAACTGGGTGCAAACACTACAAGCGATGTGACGCGTTGATGGATGCGATGTGATACTCGACGTATGTCACCATGATCGCGTCAAGCCTCAAAATTTTTGGCTTTGGAATCATGGACAAATATTAACTAATGTGATTGGCGATGCAGCGCGCCATGATCGCGTTGGTCTACTATTTTTGGACTCCAAACATGATCTAAATGTGTTCCAAAACAGTTGAAACTTCTCCCTAAACACCTACGGACCTTCTTAACCATGATTTAATAAAAAATGCGAACCACTAAAGGACATTAAAGTGGCTAAAAGAGATTATCAACTTTTGTAGGTAAAAAATAAACTAAGTCGGGGAACTTAGCTAAAATTTTCTAAGTATGAGACCCTCTTAACAAACATAAATGACTGAATTATACTTAGAAATTTTGTAGGGTCTTACAGTTATGTTGCGTCCTAGCTGTAATAAATTGTACTCTTTCCTAGCTTAAAATTGCCTAAAAAAATATTAAAATCATTCATTAACAGATGAATCCATCATTGTACATGTTGTATTTTTAATATTTTCACTTTTTGTTATGTAGGAATTTCAACAAGCTTTCTATCGATATAAGATTCTTTTAAATCTAATAACCAGAAAAGAAGTTATGACTATTTCAAATTCCCATCGTAAAACAACGCCATATTGGTCAGTGGCGCGTCGAGGCACAAACTAAAATGGCAATTGTCCTTTTCCAGTGTTTTAGCCTAATTTCCCCCATGTCGTACGAAACTTCTGGGACACAAATGAAGTGGAAATATAATGGCTCCACATCGTGCCATCCCTCAATTTCTCATTTGTCAAATTTGAGTGACACGGCGCGATAGCGCAACATTGTGCTAGGGGTCCAATTTGGGAAATTTGCACTGAAATTAAAAGATGTGTTCAGGGCTAAAAGGGTTAATTTCCCACCCTTATTTAATCCTTGTAACCTAAATTAGACACTTTTCCCTAAAGAACCTCTCAAGAACAACCTAGGGCTTTTCATAAAAGATTCAAAATCAAGAATTTCCTCTGTCAATCTTTCCGTATTTCGGAACCAAGGTATGCAAAGTTTTCATTCATGAATTCCTTCCATCCATAAAGCTCTAGAACCTTGTTTTATCTATAAATCTTAGTATTTATGTTGTGGGTTATTTGTAAACATATTGACGTTGATTGATTTCAAAGTTAGAATATTTGTATTTTTTGATGATATTATATTAACACGCAAGATAAAATCAATGAATTTAGTTGCTTATGATGTGTAATCTGATGATTTCACCTATGCTCTAATTTTATATTCAAGGTGTTGGACAACATGCTTGGAAGAGTAGAAATCATGCCTTATTGCCCAAAACATAAACTATGACATGTTTGTATTCCTCTTAAATTTATATGATTTTCATTCTATCGTTGTGAAATGTGTGTGTTGTTGGAATGCCATGATATTAGGACACGATATTATGATATGATTATAAACATTCCCATCCATGTTAGATAGTATGATAACCATGTACTTCAAGAAATCCCTAACTTATTATATTATGGATTGTTTATATTGGTCATGTATTCAAGAAAATCAGGCTTTGTCAGTTTTCTTCCATCGAGTCCTGGGGGTACTTGTACTCGACAATTTAGCTGTATGCCTAGAGCCAATGTCATGTTTTCAAGATACTCTCAGTTAAGCTATGTTAAGTAGAATTCAGTCAATTTCATGACTCAGGAAAACTCAGTAATCTCAGTTATATTAAAAATTAGTTAATTCAGTCTAGTTTAGGTCTGTAACCCACATTCAGTTTCTATTAAGATGGGAGTAGAAATTAGCACCAAGTGAATCCAAGGATGGGAACTCACTTTCTAGTAGAGGGTGTGCTTCTTAGGAGCAATCCTTGCATTCCATAGCTAGACATCCAGGGAAGGTTGAGACATCATACCTGATAGTTGAGGGTAGATAAGGTGGCTTAACCTTCTAGTTGAGGGTTCCAATATTTATCATTGGTGTAACGTTCTAGTTAACGGTCACTCATATCTTTTCTTTACCAGTGGCATGGTATTGACACCCTTCCGATCAGGGCATAGATTAGACCCTAATTCTACTATAATGGGTTATTTAGGACATATCAGTTAGATATCTATTTCCCATAATTTTAAGGTACAGAACCAAGACTGTCAGATACAACCAATTAGTCTCAGTAATAGTACTCAGATAGTTCTAAAAAATTCATGAATATCAGATATAGTGAACTCAGAGTTAGTACGAAACTCAGCTAGTTCTATTAGATTTAGGAATATCAGATACAGTAACTCATATTATCAGTTACATCAGTTATCAAAACTCATTCATTTGTCATGTTACTTATCAGTAAACTCACGTTATCATGATTCAGTTATAGTTATTATGCATTCAGCCTGCCTGACATGCATACCAGTACATTTAAAGTACTAACGCATTTGTGCTATGGTGTCTTACCCCATAGGTGAAGAGACAAGAGCTCTAGAGCATTAGTAGATTCCAGTTTCAGTAGTCAGAGCTAGAAGTGAGTCCTCATCTTCCGAGGAAACAATCATTATTTTAATAACTTATTAATTAATTTATTAGTTAGAGTTAGTTGGGGATATGTCCCATCAACTTCTTATTCAGACAGTCATTTTACAAGTTTTTCGAACTACAGTATGTTCAGATAGCTTATTTCTTCTTTGTTTTGCGGATTCCATACCCCATCTATGTGTTATAATTTATTAGATCTTATGTTAGATTTTTAAATCTTATGGCCTTCCAGTTCGTGTTTCTGCATTGTACAGTATGTTATGCAGTTACAGGTATAAATATCAGTCATGGGTTAGCTTGTGGTCCTTTAGGGTCATTAGCACCGAGATCCGAGATCAAGTAATACATACATATCACGAGAAAATATTTGCAACATATCGGTGACTATATCTTGCGAGGCCTCTGCCTCCTGGCGGTTGAAGTGGCACCCTTCTGAGGTGGTGGTGCAGATGAATTCTCCTATGACTTGGTAGAGTTTCAACTGAGTCTGACCATTTCTGGCGGCTGAAGCGGCACCCTTCTTAGGTGGTGGTGCATATGAATTCGCCTGTGACTTGGCTCCTCCAACATTACTCTTTGTTGGCGAATAGTCTCTTTGGTATGGCCTGGCTGCCCACATGAATAACACACCAAAGTTCCAAACTGACATCTCCCTAGATAATTCCTCCCATATCTTCCATAGCGCAGATAGGACCGAGAGGTCTGGGGTACACTTCTGTAAGACTGCGTACCCTACATCCTCGGCCCCTGAATAGGATGAAAATTCTGGGTTCCCTGCTCAGTTGTGGGTCTGGAAACTGGAGCACTAGATGTCGACTATTCATTACCCCAATTCTTCCTTTTTTACAATTTGTTGCCCCAATTACTGATTTAATAGTAACTATGACTCTGGTCTTTCGCTCTGGCTCTCTTTGCCTGCCTGTCCTTTCCCCTAGATTCGGCTATCCTTTTCTTCTTCTCCTCAACTTTTTGCATGTGGAGTGACAATCTAGAAATGTCCATATCCCTGTTTAGCATAATTCTCTAACACTCAAGCATAAGATCATCTAAATGAACAAAAGCAAACTTTCTCATTCGGGCCCTCATACAACTCGTCATACCAGGAGAATAATGGGCTAGCTAGTTAAACTTTAAAGTATATTGTTGAACACATATCTTACCCTGATTAAGGTTCATGAACTCCTCTTCTTTACCTTCCCTCATCTTTGAAGGATAGAATCGGCAAAAAAAAGCTTCTACGAACTCGTCCCAAACTGTGGGATCAACATTGTCACCCTTCGTATCCTCCCACTCGTTGTACCATTGGTTCAGTACATCCTTTAGCAGGTATGTTACTATCTCAACACCCTTCACCTGATCAATTTGTATTATTTTGAAAATCTTCTTTATTTCATCTATGAACTCGTATGGGTTATCTTCTACCTTAGCGCCATAGAACTTGGTCGGGTTCATTCTCATGAACTGGTGCACTCTAGTAACTTCAGAAGTAACAGACGCAGACCCAGTATCCTCCAACCTCTGAGTTTGTGCAGATACCAGTTGTGCCAGTATGTGAATAGACTATCTAAATTTAGCATTAGAAACATATCATTCATGAGGCTGAGTGTGTTTCGCCCCCATCCGGGGAGCTTTGGGGGGATTGGTCGGTACAGAATGTACTTTTGGACTAGGAACAGGTTTTATGGAATGAGTTCTGTTATGGGGCCACATCCCATGGGTGGGACGGACTTCATCATCCTGCGCATTAATGTTGGTGTGACAGGGAGGCATCGCTGGCTTTCTGAAAAGCAAGATTTCATTGATTAGGGGACATATTAGACTTTGAAGAAAAAACTAAATCATAAAGAAGAGAAATATTCTTAAATTCCTAGAAGCCTTCTTCTTATAAGTGTGGTGCGCTACCTAACCATAAACAAGACTCTACTCGATGCTATTTCGCAGACACCCTCGGACCATGAACCATGCTCTAATACCAAGTTTATCATTACCCGAATGAAGGCCTGGCTAAGACGGATATCCCACATTATGAAGGCCCGAAATTCCCTTCTCTATATGGTAATCCTATACAACATTTATTTAATAAAAGAAGATGCAGAAATATAATCTGCTATGGAAACATGGTCAATTCTGAATTCAACACAAGTGTGGAAACTATAAATCTACTACATCTAACTAACATCTGACTCAGTCTACAAAATCTCTACTACATGAAAATCTGAAAACTTTTTAAAACTGGGACAAGGCCGCAGTAGACAAAAACTGAAATAAGTGACATGATAAAAAAAGACAGGCCTTCTGGAATAGAGAAGGCTCACAACTGCAAAATCTGATCAATTGTCTGAATTATCTTCTACTTAGTTGGATCCCAAGACTAAGACTCAGAACTTTAGAGGTAGGGAAAAGAGGGGTCAATAGAGATATACTGGTACGCAGAGTATATCCAAAATAATCATTTATTATTCAACATTTATGAGAGTAATTTAAAATAGTTCATAAGTATATCATATAGTGAGAATTCACATGGGCATTTTAAAGACTCTGTAAAAATCAACTCAACCCTGAGAATTCTATGTTACTTCTGCGCTAGGTGGTATACCCTACAACTCTGAAAAATTCCATGGGCTATATAGTAACTGGAATTAACTCGGCAGTGAAGCCCTCAACCCAAGTGTACCACAAGGGTCAGAGTATCTGAATCTACTATGCCACACGGCCGTCGCTAGCGTACAATAATAATCTAACTATATCAGCAAATATTGTTTAAGGCTAAGAGTAGCTTCAACTCGCGCCTTCTTCAGGTAACCACCTAACCCTCTTTAAGCCCCTTTTAAAAACTCTATGAAAATATGCTCTAAAAATATAATCTGTTATGGCATAAATGTATATGGTATTGTCATACGATTAACTTGCAAGTCACATCTCAGAGCCATTATTAGTCTATCGTAAATCTCTGTTTTCAAAATACAAGTTTTGGGACAACTATTTTAATAATTCAATTCAAAGAAAGTATTTCTCAAACCTTATGTAAATATATGAAAGGAACTCATCTTTGTTAGGCATTTCAGTACTAAAGCACATGGTGGTCATGTTAAAGTTGTCAATCCACGTGCAATTCTTTCTCTTAAACACAAGAACACATTTATATCAAGAAACACCCTATCAATAATTTCAAATCATGCTCAAATGCTATAATATTGCGACATCTTTCAAATCACAAAACCATAATCTTTAATTCAATATATGAGAGGGATTTTATAATTGATGTTCTCAGCAATCTTAAATCTCAAATTCCATATATATACGTATACATGTAAATCAATTTAGGGGATAGGACCACAAGGTCAAAACAATAGTAACATTAAAAAATTCAGAGTACGTAATTTAGAACATTGATTCTAAAACCCCTTTGAAATTCATGCATAAAAACATATAAATCATTCTCTAATGGTTTTAAGACCATGTATTTTTTTTTAGGATAAACCCCACATACCTCTATCTAGAAATTTAAAGGATGCTTCTTGATGCCCACGGATTGGGAATTCAAAATCTTCAATTTGTTTTGAAAACTAATGGTTGAATCTTGATTTATTTGGAATATCAATATGGAACCCTAGAGAGTGTTCTTGAATATTTTTGGTGAATGTATGAGTAATATGCTTAATCGGGGTTGAAATCTCATGTTTGGACTGGTAAGGGTGTGGGAAAATACACAATATACCCCTTAATGAGACCGGTATTAAAATATAACTGGGACCCCAATTTCATGGGCCACCGTGATGCACCACTATCGTAGTGGCTCAGTAGAAATTGATGAATGGGAATTTGGCCAACTACGAAACACGCCACATTGTGAAATCCCACTGGAAATTGACTATCATTATTTACACCATCTCTGAGATGTACCAAGGTTAGGAATGATGTTGTTTTACGACTAGGACTTATATTAACCATAAGTTCTTCACCAAGTGTCCATTATGGATGCATCTTATGTCGATGGAAAAATTATTCAATCATCTAAAAAAAAAAAAGTTGAAATCTAAGGGATTCCACTGGTAAAAAATTTATAAATCATTCTAAAAGCCAATGCTTGATATTTTAGGGACAAAATTTAGCTATGAAAAACTTTGGGGCGTTACAGTGTTTTCAAGCAATACTTAGATATGTTCTTCTTAGTCATCAGAGATTATATTCTGGTTTATTCCTACAGTGAGCATGATTATGCAGACCATCTTGAAATTGTACTTCAGACTCTCAGAAATCATCAATGGTTCACCAAATTCAGTAAGTGCAAATTTTTGCTAAGTTCAGTATCATTCCTTGGTCATATCATTTTGGGTGATGGCATTAGAGTAGATCCTCAAAAGATCAAAGTAGTAAGAAACTAGCCCAGACCTGTATTTCCGTTAGATATCAGGAATTTCTTGGGTTTGGCTGGCTATTATAGATGGTTTGTTGTAGGATTTTCATTTATTGCATCCCCTTTGTCTAGATTGACTTAGAAGAAAGACATGTTTCACCGGTCAGACCCTTGCAGGAAGAGTTTTCAATACTTGAAGACTTGACTCACCTCATCTCCAGTCCTAGCTCTTCTAGATGGTTTAGGTGGGTTCGTAGTATACTATAATGCATCCATAGTAGTTTTGTGTTGTGTCCTCATGCAGCATGGTAAGGTCATAACCTATGCCTCTAGACAGCTAAAACCTTATGAGAAGAATTATCCTACTCATGATCTTGAGTTAGGAGCCATAGTATTTTCCTTGAAGATATGTAGGCATTATCTATATTGTGTTCGTATAGATGTGTTCACAAATCATAAGATCCTTCAGTATGTCTTTTCTTTGAAAGATCTAAATCTTCATTAGAAAAGGTGGTTAGAGCTCTTGACAGATTATGACATGAGTGTCCTTTATCATTCGGGCAATGCCAATGTACTGGCCGATTCTCCTAGTAGACTGTTTATGGGTAGTGTTGCTCATGTTGAGGATAGTAAGAAAAATCTAGCCTAGAAAGTCCATCATCTTACCAGACTAGGTGTTCGATTGGTTGATACAGAACAAGGCGATATATGGGTTCAGGGTACTTCAGAGTAATCTGTAGTCTCTGAGGTGAAAGAAAAGTAAGATAGAGATCCAAGATTTGTTAAGTTGAAAGAGTCAGTCAAGGATAAAAAAGTAGAGGTTTTATCCTAAGGGGGGAGATAGTGTCCTTCATTGTCAGGGTTGTCTGTGTGTTCCAGCTATAGATGACTTAAGGCAGCAAGTTCTTGCAGAAGCACATGGTGCGCGCTACTCTATTCATCAAGGGGACACAAAGATGTACCACGACTTGTGAGAGATCTATTGGTAGAGTGGGATGAAGAGAGATGTTACAGGGTTTGTGGCTAAGTGCTCCATATGTTAGTAGGTTAAGATAGTGCATCAAAAGGCTAGTGATCCTATGAAGGAGTATAGTATTCCTACTAAGAAGTGGGAAGAAGTGAACATGGATGTCGTGATGGTTTTTTCTTGCACTGTTTAACAACATAATTCTGTTTGGGTCATTGTAGAAAGGATGACCAAATCAACTTATTTCCTTCCAGTCCATACCTCTTATTCAGCCGAGGATTATGCCAAACTCTACATCAAAGATTTGGTCATATTGCATGGTGTTCCATTATTCATTATTTCAGATAGAGGTACCCAGTTTACCTCTCAATTCATAAAAGCATTCTAAAAGGGTCTTGATACCCAAGTTTATCTCAGTACAACTTTCCATCGTCAGAAAGATGGTCAAGTAGAAAGGACCATTCAGAACCTAGAAGATATGCTAAGGGCATGTGCAATTGATTTCAAGGGTAGTTGGGATGACCACTTATCTTTGACTGAGTTTGTATAAACCAATTTCTATTATTCCAGTATTCGGATGGCCTCATTCGAAGCTCTCTATGGTATGGGGTGCCAATCTCTAATAGGTTGGTTTGAAGTTAGTGAGGCTATAGTTATAGGGCCTGACTTAGTACTTGATGCCTTAAAAAAAGTTCAATTGATCAGAGAAAGACTTTGGGCTGCTCCGATTCGATAGGAGTCTTATGCAGACGTGTGTAGAAAGGATCTTGAGTTTGAGGTTGGTGACTATGTCTACCTCAAGATATCTCTGATGGTGGGAGTGAAGAGGTTCGGCAATAAGGGAAAGCTTAGTCCCCAATATGTCCGTCCCTTCAAAATTCTCAGTCATTTTGGCAAAGTAGCTTATGAGCTCCAGTTGCCTCCAGATCTAGCTTCAGTTCATCTAGTCTTCCATGTCTCTTTGCTCAAGAAGTGCATAGGTAATCCAGTTGTTGTAGTCCCTATTCAGAGCATTGATGTTTAGAATAGTCTCTCACATGAGGAGATTCCATTCAAAATCGTAGACTATCAGACTCGTAGACTGAGGAACAAAGGAGCTACTTGGGAAAAAGAAGTAGACATGCATACCAAGTATCTTCACCTCTTCTCCACCAACTTAGATCAAGCTCAACGTAGCAATTCTCCTTAAGCTTACTCTTTTTCATATTCCCGTTTCATGTTCGGTGTTGACCACAAACTTGGTATCAAGTATCATTGCATATTTAGTCATGAATTCGAGTATCAGTTCAGTTATATAATTATGCATTAGACATGCATGCTCATCATGAGAAATTTAGTTCGTTAGAACACTCAGTCATGCATTCATGAAGCAGTTACACATGCATCAGATCTGCATGTCCAGTATAATATGTCCAGTTATCAGTCATGTCAACCAGGAGGTCATCAATATTCAGTATGTGAATCGGTTTATGTTCTTCCCCTTACTCCCAATTTCATTCGGGGATGAATGTTCTCAAGGGGGAGATATTATAATACACCATACTCTTTCCTAGCTTAAAATTATCTATAAAATATTAGAAGCTTTCTTTGAAAGATGAATCCACCTTTGTACATGTTGTATTTTTAAGATTTTCAATTTTTTTCACTTTGGAATTTTAATAAGATTTCCATCGATATAATATTTGCTTAAATCCAATTACCGGATAAGAAGTTATGACTATTTCAAGTTTCCCTCGTAAAAGAGTACCATAATGGTCTGTGGCGCGCTGCGCCACAGGCTAAAATAGAAATTATCCTTTTCTAGTGTCTTAGCATAATTTCCCCTGTGTCATGCTAAACTTCTAGGTCACAAAGGAAGTGGCAACACAATGGCTCTGCATCGCGCCATTCCTTAATATACCAATTATCAAATTTTAGTGACACAGCGATATAGCGCCGCATCGCGCTAGGGGTGCAATTTGGGAAACCTTCACTAAAGTTAAAAGAGCATCAAGGGTTAAAAGGATCAACTTCCCATCCCTATTTAAGCGCTGTAACACGAGATTCAGCTATTGGAAAGCTAAATTATACTCTCTTCCCTCAAAAACCTCTCAAGAAAAACCTAGGACTTTTCATAGAATATTCAAAATCAAGAATTTCCTCCATCAATCTTCATGCATTTATGAACCAAGGTATACACAGTGTTCATTCATCGATTCCTTCCATCGATAAGGTTCAACAACCTTTTTTTTATCTATAAACCATGGTATTTATGTTGTGGGTTATTTGTAATCATGTTGTTGATGTTGAGTGATTTCAATGTTGGAATCTTTGTGTTTTTTTTTATGATATTATGTTAACATGAAAGATAAAATCCATGAATTTAGTTGCGTAGGATGTGTAATCTGATGATTTCACCTATTCCTTAATTGTCCATGCAATGTGTTGAATAAAATGCTTGGAAGAGTAGAAATCATGCCTTATAGCCTAAAACATAAACTAAATGTGACATATGTGTCATCCTCTTATGTTTATATGATTTTCATACTATCATTGTGAAATGTGTATGTTGTTGGAAATCCATTATATTAGAACATGAGATTATGATATAATTATAAGCATTCCCATCCATGTTAGACAGTATAATAACCCTATAATTCGTGAAATCCCTAACTTATTATATTAAGAATTGTTGATGTTGGTCATGTATTCAAGAAAGTTAGGCTTTGTCAGTTTCCTTCCATTGAGTTGTGGGGATACTTGTACCTGAAAATTTAGCGGTATACCTAAATCCAATGTCATATTTTTAAGATACTCTCAGTCAAGCCATGTTCAGTAGAATTCAGTTAGTTTCATGACTCAGGAAAACTCAGTTATCTCAATAATGTTCTATCAGTCAACGAAACTCAGTTAGCTTATTCCAGTTTAGTTCAGTAACCCATGGTCATTTTCTATTCAGATGGGAGTAGAATTTACAACCCAGTGAACCTAAGGATGGGAACTCACCTTCCAATAGAAAGTGTGATTCATAGGAGCAATCTTTGCATTCAAGAACTACATAGACAGCATAAGTTTACACATCATCCTTCAAGTTGAGGGTAGATGAGGTGGCTTAACCTTCTAGTTGAGGGTTCCCACCATTCTCATTAGAGTAACCTGCTAGTTGAGGGTCACTCACATGTTCTCCTTACCAGTGGTGCGGTATTGACATCCTTCCTATCAGGGAACATATTGGACCTTAATTTAGCTATAATGCGTCATTTGGGGTATGTCGGTTCGATAACTACTTCCCACAGTTTCATGTTACAGAACCAGGACTGATAGATACAGCCAATCAGTCTCAGTAATAGAACTCAGATAGTTGTATAGAATTTAGGACTGTTAGATAAAGTCAACATAGATTCAGTATAGAACTCAGCTAGTTCCATCAGATTCAGGACTATCAGATATAGTCACTCATATTATTAGTTATATCAATTATCAAAACTTATTCATTAGTCATGTTAGCTATCATTAGACTCACGTTATCACGTTTTTAGTTATAGTTACTATGTGTATGTGCATATATTCTCACATTCATATTAGCCAGTTAGTTAGTATTGTTCATGCATATGTATCCCATGAATTCAGCCTACCTCACATGCATACCAGTATATTCAAAGTACCAACACATTTGTGCTATGGTGTCTTATATCACAGGTTAAAAAACATGAGCTCTAGAGCATTAGTAGATTCCAATCTCAGTAGTCATAGTTAGAAGTAAGTCCTCATTTTGGGTATTCCATACCCTATCCATATGGTACGATTTATTAGATCTTATGTTAAAGTTTTGAATTTTAATCACTTCCAGTTCATGTTTCCGCATTATACGGTATATTATGTAGCATACAGGTGCAGATATCCATAATGGGTTAGCTTGTGGTTCTTCAGGGTCATGAGCACTGTGTAGCATTTCGGGTACTAGATTGGGGGCTTTACACTAGCACGCACGCATGTGTACATGGTCACCTAAGTAGTAAAGTGGCATTTAAAAGCCAAGAATCGATCCCACAGGGACTTGCACTCAATAACAATCTAATTCACTTCCAAGATTATAAAGTGCTAGAGTAACCAATAATGTGTGAGATTTGAAGACTATAAGTAACCATATACAATTTGTAATTATAAAGTGTTTGAACAATAATGGAAAAAAACTCAGTGTTAAGGAACTAAAAATAATCAAATTTAGCAATTCAATTTCATTTGTTTAGCTAATTATCTTGGTTTTTGATGCATGGAGTTTATAACATGACTATGGTCTTTCAAGCCTCATATCATCTATCTGACTTGGCCCCAAAATTAACTCGTTGAGAGGGGATGTGAGAACCATGTAAAATGCATTTATATTTCATCTTGTCTATAAAGAAAATTGGGATAATTAGTTATATTCCTATCCAAAAATCAATTCATAACTTCTATTACTTGAAAATTTAAGATCCCACTCCATACATGCCATATTTTAATCTATTGTTCCTCCTTCCAAGCTCACAATAGAAATATATATTTATCCTAAGGTTTGGGAATCTATCGAATAGTAATAATGACATATGAAAATATAAAAATGATAATAAACATAAAACAACTCAAATATAACCTCAATTATTCCTGTTTATGGCCTCAACCCTAGATTAGGATGTTTAGATACTCATAGATTTATAAGTAATCACAATTAAGGAATTCATGAATAAAACTAAAGTAAACAAAAAGACAGATTAAGAACCCTAATTGAAGACTCCTAAAATGTGTTTACAGCCCCAAAAGTCATCCAAGTGTTCACAATAAGATAGAAATTACATATTTATAACATAAAGCCAAGGGCTCATTTTTGAACAAAGGGTGTGTCATGCCCATGTCTTGGCATGTTAAGGATGTGTCACACCCATATTGTAGATGATAACTGTTGTTTGACAACTTTTTTTGTGTCAAGGCATGGCATGACCTTATCTTGGAAGTTCAAAAATTCTAGATTTTGCTTACTAAACTCTTGCTTTTTCCTTTGCATTCCTCATGTATTATGTGTATCTACACTTCAATTTCATATATTTAAATGCATGAAAATTGATTTTAGCATATAAAAGGCCTCGTAATAGTTAATCTTTTGGGGCTTCCTTTTTACCTACTTCCTACTTAAATTTTCTTTTCCTTAACCAAATATATTTTTAACTAAAATTCTTTAGAGCTTTGGATAAAATAACAGTTAATCAAAAAAGGTGAATAGCTACATAGGAGGCTATAAAATAATAGGCTAAGGTTCAATAGGGTTAAATACGATCACTTAAAAAGCGTATGAACATGACATTTAATTAAATGCCTATATCATCTCCAAATCCAAACAATCTTTATTTTTTTTGCACACACACACTGGGCATGTTGTAGATATCAATATTAAATAAGAAATACAACAAAAAACCACACATCACTCGTGCCATATGATCAAATCCAGCAGGATCATTATATACTCTAAAACATGCAATAAAATTAATTTAAATTGAGCCAACATGACACAAGAGTCATACACATGAACCTAGGGGTCTCAAAACTAGGCCATTCAACACAATCAACATACTTTTTATATTTAAGACAAACTAGTATTATGTAATCATGCATAGAAACTAGATAGAACATCTCACTTATACTAACACAAAAATTATCAAATTTACTCCTAAAAATGAAAAAAAAAAGGGATAATGGGTTCAAAGTGTGCTCGCTCAAAAAAGAACAAAAATGAAAAACCAAGTGGTGGGTGAAGTGTGCCCCTGCTAGACTAATACAAAAAAAAACTAAAAATAACAAAGAGAAAATCTTCTTGTATTTTTTCTCAAATTTAGTCAAAACTAAAAAAAAAAAGTAAAAACAAATCCTATAGCAGCACTTCACCCTAAACCATGGGAAGATTGCCCACCCTACACTTAAAAATCATATTTTATCCCAAAATTATAATTCAAAAGCAAGGATAGAAATACTCCCTGAGGCCTCTAGTCCTAGATAGTACCATCTTTAATCATCAAGAGGGTCTAGTGGATCCCACACCTAATCTTCACCATGATTCTTATCTCAAATTTTTGGTACTCAAACTTCTCGTAATATTCTAACTCAAAACTACAACAAAAAGAAAAATGATATAAAAGAAAAATAAGAAAAATAAAATACCTAACTTAAATTGGGTTGCCTCCCAAGAATCACCCAATTTAATGTCTCATAAATACCCACAACACTATGTTTAACCATATTTATTAATCCTCTGAGGCCATCTTCTCGCTCTTTATTAAACTATTGCGTACTGACTATCGAGGTCTATATTTTTTCTCATTTTCAAGTTTTTCAACTTTAGCCTTAATTGATGGCTTGGGCATCTCTATAAGATAGTTTAGAAAGGTCATTGATGGTTTCCTCTCCACTCCACACCAATCCACCTCCATAACAGTGATCGAGCACAAATCCTTATAGCACAATAATGCATTGAGTGAATTGTACACTTTCAAGACCAACTTATCATTATACAGTGTAGTTTTTAAAGTGCCTTCTCTAACATCAATCGATTCCCCTCCCGTCGCCATGAATGGACATATCAATATGATTAGCACCATTTTATTTGCATCATAATTAATCATAATAAAGTATGTTGGGATAATGAACTTACTAACCTCAATGAGGATGCCTACAATGATTCATTTGGGATGCACTCTAGTTCTATCCTCCACTTGGGGCACCATAGAGCATGGACTCAACTTCCCTAAACCAAGAGTATTAAAAAATGACAATGGCATCAAGTTTATGCTCATTTCTAAGTCACTCAAAGCATGCACCACATCATTATCATCAATTTTTAAAGGTAGTGTAAAACTCCTTGGCTTCTTCAGCTTCATTGGTATCTTTCTCATCATAATCAACCTTTATTCCTTCGTTAGTGCCACTATCTCAATTTTATTTGGATATATCTTATTGTTTACCAAATTCCTCAATTACTGAACATACTTAGGCATACACTACAAAACATCTAACAATGAGTGGTTTAATCTGAAGTTCTCTGAATGTGTCAAAGAACATATTGAAATATGCATCCTTTTTTTTCCTTTTGAGTTTTTAAGTAAATAGTGGTGGTGGTATCCCTTTTAGATTTTGTTCCTTAGTTTTTGGGTACTCATACTTACCTAAATTTTTTACCTCTTTAGCTGCAACTTATATTTCATTTACCTGGTTTGGTACTAACACTGTCTATACCTCCTAATTTTTCTTTTAAGGTCTGTTAATGAGATTTTTACCACTTCTCAAGGTGATTGACATTTTTTTCTGAGGTTCACTGTATCACTAGGGAAACCACCTTGGGGTATAGTACTTTGAGCTAGAGCTAACTGGCGCAACTGCATCTCAATGTTTTTTTACAGAAAGTTGCTTATTTTTTATTTCTGCCTCCATGATTTGCTAGGATCTCTTTCAATCACTCTTCTATATTATTGTCCTGTTTGTTCTAATTTTTAAAATGCAGAGTATGAGCATGAGTGTTTCCCCATGAATAGTTGGGCTAACTTTTCGACTTATGGTTGTAAGCATTACCATAAATCAGTTTTTCCTTCTATCCACTGCTACAAGGTTAACCGTTGGATGTAATGACCCTTCGTGTTATTTTTTATATTTCTTGTTACTATCATTATTAGGTATTTCCTAAAGATTCCTCGAGTCCTTTATGACTTGTTTGAACTAATAGCTTAATTACCGAGCAGTTCATTTGGTTTTTAGTGTCAATTCCCTATTTTGAAGTCTTCACTAGTTTGAATTGGTTATCGAACATCAGCCAAAGAAACTCGTATGCCAAACCTAACTATTCAAAAAATTCTATAATATTTAATTTAGTGTAAGGGGACTCTTGGTTTTGTTCCCATGTACGAGAGCTCATTTTGACATATTGATCTTAGAGTTAAGAAAATGAAATATGGGTATGTGACGGACCCACTTTTACTTAAAAAGACCTCAGAATTAAAATCCAACTTGCCATTGCATCTGGAATATCAAATTTAGTGTGGTAGCATAGGAAATTTGCATATACGGTGTTCAAAATAAATCCCTATGGTTGGCGAAGACTTAAAAAATTCCAGCTCTCAGCTGTAACGGGTGCGATTACTTATCTTAAGCCAAAGGGCCACGTCGTTTATCCCTTGGTGTGCCACCCATATGCTGAGATTGCGGTACCCTAGAATGCAATTAAACTTATCCTAGTAGAATCAATATGATGTTATCGTTAGGCTTGGGTCGTGGTAGGGATACCCGAGTACCTAGAAAGGTATAAATACCCAATTTTCTATCCATTTTTGCCCATTCTTCATCCATCCTCTTGATACTTAAACCCTAGGAAGTGGAAATGTTATTATTAAAGCTTGTGGTTGATTTTGGATCTTTGGTAACGATTATAATGTGATTTTTCTTTGGATTTTACGTAAGATTCCTCCATTTTCATGATTGTATTCCCTTTTCTTCGTAAAAATCCCTAATCTTTGTTGGCTTGATTTTAGAAATAATAATTCTCAAATTTACCCATTCTTGAGGATAATTAGTTCTTGAGCATGAGAAAATATTAGGTTGGTAAACGGGACTAACATAGGATTTTTATGTGATTTTTGAATACAAAGAACAATGGTACAATTGGGATATCATTGTTCTTCTGTTAATGAGTACATTGTGATTTTGATCACTTGGCAAGTTTAGGAAGCTTCTCAGAAGGAAAAGTTGGTGATTTAGTGGATTCTTTGATATTTCTTTGGTGTCCAGGTAGGCTAGGTTTTCCCCATTCATTGATTGAGCTATGTCATAATATGTTTATTATATTATGTTATATTTGCAATAGGTTTTAGGTTTTGGTGATAAAATTTGTAATACTTTAGTTAGTTGGACCATCTAGGTTATCTGGATACCATAATTTAGGTGCTTTGACCTAGATGGTTTGATAATTAGTAGAATTTCCATCTTAGGGATAATTAAGGATTGTGTTACATCTAAAGTAGATGTAGATACCTTATTTTATTCTGGGGTATATATTGCCTAGTAGTGGATTTCAGGGATTTAGAAGTTGGCCCCTTGACCCACCTTAGTCCAAGATTTACGTTAGCTAGTGAAAACCCTTTTATACACTTGTTGTACATCTTGGGATTGCTTATTGAGGTAATATTATGAAATTTTGGCACTTGATGGTGATAAGGGGTTCTATATTAATAGTTGAGGTTTATTGACTATTCTAGTAGTTATGTCATCAATTATGGTAGTGAATATTCTATTGATTGAACTAATAATTATGATATTACTTATGATATTGGATGTATTATTTTCTGTTTTTGTTAGGATATTGACTATAACATTGATTATATACTTACCTACTAAATTCTGAGCATTATTATGATATGATGATATATGATTATCAATTCGAGTCTGGATATTTATAATAATATTAATGACATAATTATAAGTTCATGTCTTGACATTTATTATGATATGATGATACATGATTACCGATTGAATTTTGTATATTGATAATGGCATTGATGATATTATTACTAGTTCGAGTCTGGCTATAAAGTATGTTATTGATTATATATTTAACGGTTTGAGTTTGGCTATTACTTATGATATTGATTATATAATATAGGTTCAAAGATGACAAAGGAACATGATATATGGGTAATGCTTATATTGGATGGATTATAGTCGTATAATTGAGGTTGGTAAATGATGGTGGTTGGGGTTATACTCTCTTTGTGTGTACCCTATAAGCTTATGAGGGCATGTATTAGGTTTTTTAATTTTTAGCTCTTATTGGCTTATAGGGACCACTTTTGTAGTTTTATCACATATGTTTGATCCTTTATGTTATGTTATTATTTCGCTTATTTACTTATTCATGTACAACAATGTTTGATTTGATTTAGGTTTGTCTCTACGTTGTCTAAGTTTTGTTAACTTGCATTTTTTAATATTTATATCATGATTTAATTTAGTCGGCCGATGATGCCTACTAAGTAAGCATGGTTTGGTACTTATAATAATTTTTGTACATTTGTGGTGCAGATCCTAGTACCAATTGTCATTGATGATTTGAGTATTCATGTTGCATTACATTCCAGATATAGGGTACGATCTTGGAATCCGAGTTGCCTTATTTATTTCTATATTACTTATATCTAGTCTCTAGATTCGAGACATTATTGTATTGACTATTTTAGACTTGGGGTATATTAAAAGTAGCTCTTGTAATGGCTCTACTAGGTCGAGGGATTGTTTTTTATGTTATGGTTACCTTTAAACTATTTCTATTGAATTGCTTATTTACGTATTGAATTTTCAAATTTGCCCTTTTTGGGGCAATTTCCACCAAGTTAACACACTGTGAATAGCTCTGAGTTATCATTTGGCTTACCTATGGGCAGGGTATTGTGAGTTCCATTATGACTAATAAATTGGGTCATGACATTGGGTTTTCTCCCGATAATTTTGTAGAGTGGCAGCTAATACAATAAATCGTACATGAAGACAGCATCAATTAGACTGTTTTCACTTGGGCCTGAGGTTGGTTCACACCCAATTTGCTGAAATCAGTCATTATCTAATTTTTTAAATCTAATAATTGAGCATCCAATCCTATGACACTATCCTTATCTTTAATTCAAATAGGATTCTTTACAATATTCCTGGATATATCACACTAAAATATTGGATTACTTGGTGAAATTCGGTTCAAAAATATCTATAGCTTATCATATATTCTCTTCAATGCTAGACAGCCTACAACTGATTCAAGCAAATTGATTGTTTTAGGGTTAAGAGCTTTAACAAATGTATAAGCCAATACCTCATTCATTCATTGATAGTGTGGCAGTCCTTGAGAAGAGACTTTAACCTCTCCCAAATAATACAAATTCCCATTTGACTTCTTCTTAAATCTCAAAATTTCACTACATAACCTTACAATCCTTCTAGATGGAAATAAAAATATGAGTAAATCTTTTAAAAGATCATCCTATGTAGTGATGGAGTTTGAAGGTTATGCCTTCAACCATTTCTTCACTTCTCCAAATATGAGAAGGGGAAGAGAGTTAGCCTTACTTAGTCAGTGGATACTTTAGTGGGGATAAATATGTCACTGATCTCTAAGAAATTCAGCATACACACCTATGGATTCTCATGTGAAAGGCCTATGAGTTGCCCACTAATGTAAACAATTTGAACCATATTCTATTTAAGCTCGAATTTACCTATAGGCTTTGATTTATTGATGGTGTGGGTAACATTGGCTGTGACTAGGATTACCACTTCAAAAATTATTTAGCAAGCTATTCATTTTTATCCACTTGTGCAGGAATATCTTCTACCTATTGAATATGAGATATCCACTAGAGAAGTACTTCTTCTTTCCTTAGGTAATGTAGGCATCACTCAGGTTCAAGATATGGGTAAACCAAATCCCTTTTCCCAGCCAACTTTGTCAATTTTCAATCCTATACTTATAAATTACGAAGCTATGATCAAGTTGTTAGCAATTATGAAACCAAATTAGAAAACTAAAGTAAGAGTGTTTTAAATTTTCAAGTCCCTGACAAGGGCGCCAAGAAAATGTTGAATCCTAGCACACATGAAAGTGTATGTGGTCACCCAAGTAGTAAAGTAGCCTTTAAAATACAAGTATCTATCCCATAGTGACTTGTGCTCACTAACAATATAATTCACTACCATGATTACACAAGTGCAACAGTAACCAATAACATTTGAGATTTTAAAACTAAAAATAATTGTAAACAATTCAAAATTATAAAGTGCTTGAATAGTAATGGGCAAAATACCCCAGGGTTAAGGCAATAGAAATAATCCTACTTAGCTATAAAATTTCAATGGTTTAGTTAGTTAGATTGGATGGTGATTCATAGGGTCGATAACATTACTATGGTCTTCTGAGACTCTAAACGGTTATCTAACTTAGCCCCACAACTACATCATTGAGTGAAGATGTGAGAACTAAGTAAAACATAATTATACTTCTTCCTGTATATGAAACAAATCGGGAAAATTAGGTATATTCCTAAAAAAAAAGCCAATCCTAACTTTAATCCCTTGAACATTAAGATCCCTCTCCATACATCCCACGTTTTGATCTATTATTCTTCTTTCCTGGCTCACAACAGAAATATAGATTTATCGTAATTTTCGTGAATGGGTGGACAGTAATAATAAGGATATATTAACACCAAAACATGATAATAAACATAAGGCAAATCAAATTTAATCTTAAGTATTCATGTTCTTCTCCTCAACCTTAGATAAGGGTGTTTAACCATTCATGGATTTACAATAAATCACAATTGATGAATTCATATATAAAAAACCAAAAGTAAACTAAAATAAAGATTAAGAACCCTATTCTCATCCTCCTCAAGTGTACTTCCAGCACAATTTTGTCAAAAGTGTATATAATAAGATAGAAGTTTCCTATTTATAATATGAAGCCAAGAGCCTAATTTTAAACCAATGATGTGTCAGACCCATGTCTTAGCATATTAAGAGTATGGCATTCCCTTATTACAAATGATCACTTATTTGTTAAATCTTGATTTGTCTTTAAGGGCATGAAACGCTCTTATATTAGAGCTTCAAGGGCATGGAACCCCCATCGCCTCAGAAAGTTCCAGATTTTGTCTTCTTGAACTCTTTGCTTTTGCCCTTGCATTCGTTACTTCTTAGCTTCCCCACATTGACTTTAATATCTCATAAGGCCTCTTATAAAATCAAACAAGATGAGTTAGTGCACACAACACATTAGAATTCGACGAGAGGTAAGTTAGTGCACACAACACATTTGAATTAAATGAGATATACCAAAACAAAACGTAGCTCAACCTAGTAATATTAGCTTTCTCGTCTAAAATATAAGTACAAAATTTATTATAAACTTGTTTTGAACATATATTAAAAATTATCAACAATTATTTTAACATCTAAATGTTCAATTATATGAATATCATCCCATTTTGCACAACGAAAGTTCTCAAAACAAGGCTAAATAATCATTGATTATAACACTTAGATTCATAATGCTACCTAAGATTAGGTTGAAAGTGAGGAGATACAAATGATTCATGATGATGTCTCAAATAAATGAAAAATCCCATTATTTAAAATATATACAAATAAAAATACCTCCCGCATTCCCATAAAGGTACAAGAAGAGGGAGGATGACACTATTTTTACGAAGTTCCTCTAAAAATTTAATAACTTATTAGTCAACATAACCTTATTTTAACTTTACAGGAAATGATCGGGTATGATAAATTCATGAATGACCATGAAAAGAACCATGGATTTTGAAATAATTGTTCTATCATAAAATTTTAGTGCGTTGACGACAATCATTATAGTTGTGAAGAAAGAAGATCTAAAAATATTCATCATTCCATGTTCCATTGGAGTATACAAATTTGAAAGGCCTTTATGTGATCTTAGGACTATTATTAATTTGATTCCATTAGCCGTGTTTTAAAAATTAAGCTTGGAATATCATATGCCCATTATCAACTTTGTGATTTTTATATTGAAATTTATCATGAGATCCCTCTTATTCATTGTAGGCCAATTTTTTCTTTTGGACGAGCTTTATTCGATAAAGAGTGCAGTGAGATAAAATTTTAGTTAAACGAAGAGAAGGTGTCATTTAATGTTAGCAAGTCCATGAGGAAACCAAAGGACTTGCAATTTATTTTTGTGATAAATATAATTGATGATGAAATTGTTGATTGTAGTAAAGTAGATCTTGTTGGTAAACCACTGGCGGAAGTTTTTTATAACCTTGCAAGTGAGGAGATTGAAGAATATTATAGGGTAATAACTTCTTTGATAGGTCTCGGTTTTAACAACTAGAATTCTTGAAAAATGGATCTTGCTTTGAAAAATTTGGAGAATTCACCCACCACGCCTTCAATTGTAAAACTGACTCAACTTGAATTTAAACCATTGCACTCACACCTTTGCTATGTCTTTTTAGTGGAAAGTTGCACCTTGGCCATTATTATTATGGGAGATTTGTTTCTTTGGCAATTAGAAGCCTTAAAGTCCATCGTGAGAAAGTTAATTTTTGACCTTTTATGGATTATTATGGATATCATAGGGATTGCTCCTAGTATTTGAAACCACAAGAAAAAAAATTAAAGTCGATTGGGTAAAAAGTGTTGAGCACAAACGGACGCTAAACCCTCTAATGCAAGAGGTAGTCAAAAATAAGATAATCAAGTACTTAGATGTGGGTGTCATATATCTAATTTTTGGTAGAAATGGATTAGGACAGTTTAATGCATCCCAAAGAAAGGAGGAATCATGACGGTTCCTAAATAAAGCAATAGACTTATCTCCATGTTACTAGTTATAGGTTGGAGAGTATTTATGGATTATCAAAAGTTGAATTCTAAATTAAAAGGACCATTCTCCATGCCATTTATGGACAAAATGCTTGATCAGTTGTTGGGGCATGGTTGGTAAAATTTTCTAGATGGTTATTCCTATTACAAACAAATTTGCATCACACATAAAGATCAAGAGAAAAATATCGTCACATGTCTATATGCTACTTTTTCCTTCAAGTGTATGTCGATTGGGCAATGAAATACACCCTCCAATATTCGATGGCACATGTTTTCTATCATTTTAGATATGGTAGAGGATACGATAAACATCAATATTTATGAGTTCTCCATTGTTTGTGATTCATTTTAATCATGGCTCGAACACTTGAGTAGGTTACTTGAGTGATCTCTTGAAATAAATCTTATATTTAATTGGTAGAGCCACCATTTTATGGTAAAAGTGGATATTGTGTTTATTAAAAAAAAATTCATCAAGGTATTAACGTTGACCAAGATAAAGTAGATCTCATGTCCAATATGCCCCCTGCTATATCCGTGAAAGGTGTCTGATGTTTTCTTGGGCATGCATTTTCTATAAAATTTTTATCAAATATTTTACCAAGATTGTTCACCCAATCAGCAAGATTCATTGAAAGAAGCAAAATCCAACTTTGACGGTGATTATGTGAGGTCATTTAATTGCCTCGAGGATAACTTGTATCAGCTCCCATTGTTGTGCCCCCAAATTTAACACTTTCATTTGATTTGATATGCAATGGAAGTAGCTTGGCATTATGAGTGGTGTTATTCATTAGGAAAGGTAAGATTTTACATCCAATATATAATATTAGCATGACCTTGAATGATGCACAATGGAATTATGGGGTTATGGAGCAAGAGTTTCTTGTTATAGTCAGTCCATTATAAAATTTCCATGTATATTTATTAGGGGTGAATGTCATTGTGCAAACTGAACATGCAGTGTTTCAGTATTTGATGGCCAAAAAGAGGACAATCCCTGACTAATTGGGTGGATCTTGTTACTTCAAGAGTTTGATTTTGAAGTTACATAGCAAAAAGGATATGGAAACCAAGTAGTGGACCACCTATAACACCTTGAGTCAAACAAATAAAAGTAGGGTAAAATTGAGATTGATGACACATTTTCTGATTATGTCGTTATGGATCACAAGGGGAGTAAGATATCATAGTATGTCAACTTTTCAAATTATGTTATGAGTGGGTTTCTCCATGTTAATTTAAACCATTACCAAAGAAGGAATTTTATCTATGATGTTAAAAGGTATTGTTTGAATGAACCCTATCATTTTAGGAAATGCACAGATGGAGTGATAAATCAATGTGTTATCGATGATGAGATAAGGACTATGCTGGAAGAATGTCATGCAATACCTATTTGTGTTGATTTGTACTATGCCTACAACTTTAGAAGTGATCCAAAGTGAATTTTATTGGCAACGTTGTATCATGATTCCCATGAGTTAGTGCGGGATTATGAGCAATGTCAAAGGTCATGTGTAATCTCAAGAAGGCACACAATTCCCCTACAAATGTGTGTGGATGTGGATTTATTTGATGAATGACGTTCGAACTTTATGGGACCCTTTGATAGCTCGTTTAGGAACCACTAAATATTTGTATTGGTTCATTATGTTTCATAATTGGTTGAGGTTGTCACATGGAAAAATAATGAAGCTAGAAGTTTTACTCAATTCCTAAAGAGGTACATTTTTCATGATGACTTTATTGTTTGTTATTTCTATTGAGCCACACATGCGGGGGATAGTATCATGATTCACTAATATTTAGAGGTTTTGGTTGATATACACTATTGTTGAGCTGATTTTGTGCATTATTTATTATATAATAAACCTGCATACTTATTCATTTCTTGATTCATGGAGCTAGTAATACTGATAAACATTGATTTTTTGTGAAAGAAAATAAATATTCTTAAACCTTGATCGAGGAATGTGCAGACAGTTTCTATTAATTATATTATGTCATGAATTGACCGAGTCTCATGGCCCATACCCGTCACGAGTGGCATCCACACTAACTCTCTTGTGGAAGAACCATCTATACCCAATCTATCAACCCAACACTTAGTCAAACTAAGGCAAAAAAATTTTTAAATTAAATAAATACATTAATTCATGATATAAATGTAAAACAAATATAGAAAATTAATGATTGTTAAAAATATCGTAGAGCATGAAAGACATTGTACCAAAACACTATGATATCAAAGAAATGATTCAACCTACAAAAAAACTTGAATTATCCAAGTCCAAAACAATGGACCAACCCTATGTGAAGAACTCATGACAACCTAGAAGAAGTAACTCAGCTTTTACTTTAAATGTTATCTTCTTCATAACTGAGATCATGAAATAAACCTCGGAAGAAGCTCTAAACTCAAAAAAGAAGAGCATGTGTAATAATAATACACCAGAAATAATGGTGTACTGGTATGGTCATAGGCCAAACAAAAATGAGAAAAATAAACAAGTAACCATAACATAGTTAGCAAGGACAACCATGAACAGCTACCATGTATCCTGACTTAAGATTATGAGAATTAACCTTATTCAATACCATCATTGAGTTTAAGTAAAGTAAAAGTCAAATAGGCAATGGCCCAAGTAATGACCATGACTACCAGAAAAAATCCAAGTCAACAAACCATGACTCAACCGTAACATACTGTGTATGTGTCAGTTATACAAGTAAATAGACAATTAAGAAATATGCCATTCATTTGCAATTAAACCTGAACCACTAAAGGATTTATTCCAACAACAACAATATTAAATATTATGAATTCCGAAATACTCAAGCACCCAATATAGAAAATAAATACAGAAGCCAGATCAATGCTCGAAACCGACATAACAAGTCCACAGATAAGATCGGTTCATTGAAGGAACAAACACAACAAGTCAACATATAAACCTGGTTATCCTAAGTGCAAAGATCATTGTGGCCAAATCTAAGTTGGGGTTGATGTAATTATTTTCATGAGCATTCAATTATCTTGAAGATTAGTCAATCCCATTCTTGTCATCAATTAATAGAATAACCAAACCAAAAAGTGAAGCATCACAAAATATAATAAAAAATTTACCTTAAGTTGGTAAGGAAATAATAAGAGTTGTAGTCAAAAGTGTCTTGTGCTTTTGCAATATCTCCTTATACATTTGCGACCATAAAAATGGAACCTCTTCCTGAGTCAACCTTTTCAACTACCTAGCAATGGATGAAAAATTTTAAATAAACCAATTGTAGTAACTAGAAAGACCCATTAAAATTTCAACCATAGTCATAGGTCTAGGTTGAACCCAACTCTTACTATCCTTAATATTTTAGGGATCTACCATCACCCCTATTTTGAAACCAGATGCCCTAAAAAGGAATTGGAAGACAACTAAAACTTATATCTTTAGAATTTAGCATACAAGTGATTCTCCTTCAAAATCCCCAAAACAATGCGAAGATGACTCGCATGGACCTCCTTACCCATGGAATAAACCAGAAAGTAATCAATAAAACTAATTAAAAAAGAATCCAACAATGACTTAAAGATACTATTCAGCAAGACCATGAAAGTTGTTCGCCCATTAGTCAAACCAAAAAACATCACGAAGAACACAAAATGCCCGTATCGTGTCTTGAAATTTGTCTTGCATATATCCTCTGGAAAAATATTTAACTGGTAAAAACCTGATATTTAGTCTATCTTGAAGAATTGAAGCTCCCTGGAACTATTCCAAAAAAGTATCTATTTAGGGCACTAGATACTTATTCCTAATTTTAACATTCTTCAACTACTTACAATCAACTCTTATTTTATAGCTACAATTATTTTTACTTAACATATAATATGGGAACACCCCAAGGAGAATCATAAGGACTAATGAACTCTTTATCAAGTAATTCCTACGATTGAGTCTTGAGTACTCTCTACTCAGTCAGAGCTATCTGATCAGGAAGAATATAAACGGGGCAAGTTCTCAGCTTTAAATCAATGCAAAATTCAATGTCCCACTTTGAAATCATACTTGGCAAAGCTAAAGAAAACACCTCCTAAAATAACACTATGGGTAATAATTAAATAGAAGGGGATTTTGCACTAATGTTCCCAAAGATATTCTAGAAAGGTTGAACAACCTCTCCAAAATATCTTCTTATCCTGAATAAACGATATAATTTTCAACAACTTACGATTATAAACACCTTCTCTCTCTAACTTATCCATCCAAGGAATCTATAAAGTCATAGACTTGGCATTATAATTTTAAAACAAAATTATAAAGAGATAGCGAAGTCATTTCCACAATAATGTAAAAGTTAAGCATATCCAAGATTATTAAGACTACCCAAGTCTAAAAACCCGTGAATAATAAACAACAATAATGATACACATGGGTCACTACTTCAGAGTCTTCAACCAGAGTAAAACATATCTAGGAGTGTCAAGTAGATAACATGCCAATTCTAATACCAAGGAAAATATAAAATATATATAAGAGTAAGTGGAACTCCAATCAAACAAAATAGTGGCTAACTGATCACAAATAAGAATAGTACCTAAAATGATGGCATTATATGCCTTAGGCTCTATGTTACTTAGAAATGCATAATTGTTATGACCTAATTTCTCAGGTCATGATGGAATCTACTATAACCCACAAACAGGTAAGCCAACCCTTAGTCTGAAATAGTGTAACACCCTGTGAGTACACCCTTGGCGACACTCGGTGCTTACAATCCTGAGGAACCACAAACTAACCCATGACTGATATTTGCTGTGAGCACTAAATAATAATAGTGAAATAAATGCAGATTAAATGGAATTTCCATAAGATTCAAAATCTAAACACTAATAAATAATAACATCTAGTTGAAACATCTGAAAACAAAACACTCTCTGAACTGTTCTAGTTTGAAAGGCTCTTACTAAACTATCTGGATATGTATTTCACGAGACAAGCTCTCAACTAACTCCTACTATTGAACTACTAATAAATTAAAATAATAAAATAAAAGCACATCCTTGATAGATGAGGACTTACTAATAAATCTATGATTGCTGATAGGATCTGCCTAAGTGCGGTCGTGAACCATAGCGTATGAACCTACGATTTAAGACATCATTGCACAAAAAAAGAGTATGCGGTCATCATATAGAATGTACTGGTATGGTAGATAAGGTAAGGCTGAATGCAAGGGTTTATATGCATGAATAATAACTGACTAAATGATATAGAGTAACTGAATATGAGAGTACATGGATAACTAAAACTACTGTAAATACTAAAAATGTAATATTGTGCATATATGTATACAATAACTGAGCTTTTCTGAAGCTAAGTACTATGTTTTGATAACTAAGTAACTGATATTGCAAGTTACTGATAACTGAAATACATATATAAAGTGACTGTGCCTGATACTACTGATTCTGTAAAATTAAACTGAGTTCTAAATAGAAGACTGAAACTAAAACTATAGGAGATAATCATCTAACCAACATTCCCAAAATAAGATAAGATAATTAAGTTGGGGTCAAATCTGTAACCCCAATTAGAAGGGTGGTAATACCGTGCCACGGGTACTAACATCTGCTGTGGAGTCAGTCCTATCTAACGGGTAACCCCTGAGATTAGTCTGAAACTAGCAGGTGGTCCCTGAATAAGTCAGTCCTATCTAATGGGTGACAATGCATAACTTACACTGGCTACATAGATCTAGAAGTTAGAGATTATTTCTAGGGACCTAGTCCTAACTAACGGGTGAGCCCCTATTCTTTGGCTCGCTCGGTGCTGAAGCCTACTCATAACTGAATAGACACTGAACTGATTATATTGAACTGGACTGGACTAATACTAAGTGTACTGAGTTTTCATGAGTTCTATTACTGACTAAGTTCTACTAAGCATGACATGACTGATACTACTCTATAACTGACACTAGCTATAGGTAAACAACTAGATTGTCAGGTATTAAATACCCTAAGGACTCTATAGCATATAAAGAAAAACATAACATGATCATAAAAGCAAAACAATACTTTCTTGCAACAATGCACTCATTTAGACATTTGTCAAAGACTTGATATACATGACCTTGTGCACGAATAGGATCATATAATAACATGTCATGCTTTCACTAGTTAAGTCACATAAGCATTTCATCAAACACTTGTAGGGAATAATCTTGTATATGATTAGGACCATGTAATAACATGTCATGATTCCACTATTTACATCACATAAGTAATTTAGCAAACACTTGGGGAGCATGGATTATTTACATGATAATATCCATCACATGAACATCGTGATACATAAATTAATTTGTTAATCCGTGTCTTTATCAAGATAATCACATATTATCACACAAGCTATTCAATTTTCATGAAACTTACAATTAAATCATGGATTGAAACCCAACTAATATCACCAACACGAATTCTATATAGTTCATACATAGAAATCTTGAATCTTAGATCTTGTATATTTTAAAAAAATGCTCATAGACTTCATGGGTGAAAGGGACCCATGAATGAACACCTAAAATACCAGAGATGAAATGTTCTTGAGGTTCTTGGAGGATTTCCTGAGGATTGATATTGATTCTTGAAGTTAGCGTTTATGTCTCTCGAGATAGAATATTTTAAATATTGAGAAAAGTGAGTAAATAATGAGGTGTTAGGTTATTTTTGGTATGGATCCCATGTTTAGGCTTGTTAGGGTTTTTGAGAATTGACCAAACAACCCCTAAAATTAAACAACAGAAGTTGGAAATATAGATTTTTCACCCCGGCGCTATGCGGTACAGTCGCACCGGCTCATGGGAAAATGGACAATTGGGAACTGGGATGGTGGTTTATTAAGCCTCATGTACTAAAACTACTAACTTGCCATCCTAGACACATTTATTAACTATTCCCACAACTATAATTTCTACTACAACACCGAATATCATATGGGGCTACTAAAAATATTTGCATAGGCACTGATAACTCTACCTGCTGAGGTCTGAGCTGGACTAAATTATCCCACTAAGTTCATGTCTACTCAAATCTCCAAAATATATTTAGCCACTTACACATCAACATGACATTCAAGCCTATTTTCAGAACTAAATCCTCATTTAAAACTAGCATACAACAATCTATCCTTAACATGAAATATTTTCTCTTTCCCATCTAAGTAGCTACTCATCAACACACTATCTAATAAAGAGAGTTCACTGAAGGTTAAAACATGAGAGCCTAAATTATGAATGGACACTATACTGTATTTGACACTTAACTGAGGCTTGAGAAATAGAATATCAACATCCTAGATTTATCAAGAGATCTAGACAAAGGATATACATAGTATAAATCTGATTTTAACTGATCATTAGGAGAATAACATAAGTCATGGTAACTGAAAACACTGTAAGGTATGAGTACATAAGTCATGAGCTACAAGACCTGATTTTGGAGTTTCTATATTCATAGAACATGATTCGTAAAATTGAGGAAATTAAAACTCCTTATAATAGAAACTATAAACGTATATGATTTTTTATAATGTGGATGAATAGTAACTATGATCATAGAGCTGATATGTACTACGTGAGTAGGTATCTTGATAGCTGAAGTGCAAAACTTTACACTAAGGACCCCTTAATAAACTCTAAATTAAACTGAAACCACTTTACTCTAGAGTCTGAGATATGACAATGCTCATAAGCACTAAACTTATTCTGAAGGACTACTCTTGATATTGTAAGGTCCACTACTAGTACTTCCTTCTGATACATGATTCTTAGATTTCAATTGCCCCAACAATCATCATATAGCAACCTCAGTACTGACTAACTTAGAATACTCAACTTTTCTTTCAACTAGTTGATGATAGGCGAATTTACACGCCTATATCAATATATTTTGCCCATAATTTAGCCTAGTTTTGAGAACAAATTATATATTTCATGCACTTTTAGTCCTTTTTCTTATAAATGAGCTAACGAACATGATTAGTAAAGTTTCAGGTATAAATGATGCATAATTCAGCATTTTATGGCTTACTTGACGCCAAAGAAAGCACACGAAGGAAGGAAAGGGAGTTTGTATGCCTAAGGACCAAAACTGCTACATGGAAAATCTGTCCCGGGCTAAAACAACATTTCTGAAGACTTTGGGGACCTGGACCAAAACTGCTGCATGGAAAATCTGTCCCGGGCTAAAACAGCATTTCTGAAGACTTTGGGGACTTACAGACACAAAGCTGGATTTGGACAATGATACATTAACCTAGTACGATTGGGTTATGTATTTCAATAGTCTATTTGGATTATGATAATGTTACATTAACCTAGTACATTTGGGTTAAGTATTACATTAGCCTAGTAGGATTTGGTTATTTATTTCATTAGCTTAGTAGGAGTAAGATATGGGTATTATAAATACCCTATCATGCTAGACATTTTTAATTAACTCCTCTCTTAGTGGAGAGATACATTCATCCCTCACCATAATACATTCTTCCATCCCTCTCTTCTTCCACCACAACAATTCTACAACTCTTCTAATCTTCCCATTAATTCTATTTTTCTTCTCCTATTCATCTATTCAATTCTTAATTTCCGCAACAAGAGAAACGTTACTTTGCTAAGGAATTCACGCCTAACGCCTATCACTTGATCTACACGCCGTTACTCAATATTGTGATATAATAACAATGTCAATCGCGATCTCCTTCGTATTCATGGGTAACTAAACCTCTCTGTTGGGGTTATGGAAGTCGAATTAGATACTATCTATTGCTGTGAGTTTGTGATTTCATGACACGTATATTGCTTATATCATTATTCTCTTCATCTTAATCCACATTCTTTGCGGTTGCAAACGCAAGAATATGCCAGTCTAACATTTAACTTGTTCGAGAGAAAGGTTATTTGTCTGGAAAAGAAATAATGTCAAGGTAGTAGGACACCCTTTCCTATTAAAAAGCTAGTGACGTAACTGGACTAACCTCTTGGAGAATTCGTACCGTTAGACACGCTTTAAGCTCGAGAGAGTTAAAGTGAAATAGTCCTTGTTGAGGTCGAGAGATGCTTGGATTTACCATAGAATACAATTCTCTATAAGCACATGCATGTCACAATTCTACACACTCATAGGCAATAAAGACGTATACCTCAGAAGGTGGACATAACCCCAACGCTTCAATTCTCATTGTTTACAACTTACGTAACAATCTTTCTCTCTTTACTTTGCTATTTTCAGCTTTTACTTTATTGTTTTTGTTACACATTACCATCCCCCCTTTTACTAGACTTGCACCAAAAGTTTAGTAATTTTGCTTACTTGTTGGCCAAGCTATTCCCTGTGGGATCGACACCCAACCCAGGTTGGGTTCTATATTTGCTAACGACCGCTTTACACTCCTGCGAGAGCTGTAGATTGAGCGTTATCAAAAATTGGCGCCGTTGCCGGGGAATACGAGTGTCAATCAAGTTCGTGATAATTACTAGACCCTTTGGTCAAAGATTCTCGTACTTTTACGTTTAGTTTTTGTTTTTGTTTCTTGCAGGTTTTTACTTTAGTGCATGCCCCATACTAGAAGTTCTGGTCAACCGTTATTACCAATCAAACCTGAACCACAACGAATTAGAAGAATGGAAGCACAAGCTGAAATCGACAGGATGGCTGCTCAACACGAGCAAGCAAGATTAGCTGCTCTTGCCGCTACTCAAATCCAACAACAAAACATTGATAATCCTGGGCGAGCCACAAATCCTGACGATGAGGATTTAGGTGATGACGAGTTGATAAACCCAAGGCATGTTGCTGAAACTACAACACCTGCCAACAGAAGAGGTCGACAAGTGCGGTATAGGTATGATCGCCAACCCATGCAGCCAGCTTTCGACGATGATGATGATGATCTTGATGGTGCCGAAGCCACTGGAGCAATAATTCCACCACCATTAGCGCCCGGAGCCAAGTTCAACATCACAAGCACCATGATTCAGTTATTGCAACTCAAGGGATTATTTGGTGGACTAGCAGGCGATGATCCGAATATGCATCTCATCAACTTTATTTCTACATGAAAGTCCTTTGACAATCCTGGTGTTGGTCAGAATGCTATTCGATTACGTCTATTTCCATTGTCTCTGTCTGGGGAGGCAACACTATGGTTGAATGGGCTGACTCCTGATTCAATTACAAATTGGAGGCAACTGAGAGACGCTTTCCTAGAAAGATTCTTTCCGCCATCCAAAAGGGCTCAATTGAGAGATGAAATCAGCAACTTTCGTCAGCTTCCCTCTGAAGCTCTTCATGAAACATGGGAGAGGTTCAAGACAAAGCTAGCGAGATGCCCAAACCATCACATGACTAATGTTCACCTCATGGAGATCCTGTATAGAGCCTTGAATTCAATAACTAAACCAGTGGTGGACAACGCAGCTGGAGGTTCTTTCATGGACCTCACCTTTGGTCAAGCAAGCAATATACTAGATCGTATGATGAAACAAAGTAGAGCTTGGCATACCAGGGATTCTGAGGTAGAAAGCCCCACTTTATCTATTGGCATGATTGCAGACCAATGAAGAAGAGAAGAAGAACGTGATCAAGATATGGCGCACATGAAAACCCAAATGGATCTTCTTACAAAGCATCTATTAGGGAAGACTGAAAAAGTGAAAGTGATTGCGTCAAAAGGAAGAGACGAATCTGATTCGGAAGAGGAGTCCAACTACTTGAACAATCAGGGGGGTTTCCGAGGGAATACCCAAGGAAACCAAGGTCGGAACTATTATGATAAATCTGGAAACAAAGACCAAGGTAGTTGGAAGAACAAGAATTAAAAGAGTGGTTTGAACGTTCCCCCTGGCAGACGTGATACCACCATATCTAATTCTGGAAGTATGGAAGACATGATGGCTAAATTATTGAAAGGTAATTAATGATTTTTCCGCCATGAAACAATTAGTAGATTCACATTCCACTTCAATTAGACAACTAGAGCAGCAATTCAGTCAACTTTCAGCAGCACTCAACCAAAGAAAGGCCAACACTTTACCTAGCGATACTGCGCAAAACCCAAGGAATGATGGGTCATGCATGGCCATCACTACCAGAAGTAGTAAGGTGCTGGAAACTCCAGAAAAAGGCAAGCAAGTGATTGACGAAGTTGCGGACATGGATGACAACGCAAAAGGAGAAGATGTCGCAGCTACTACTCCTGACGTCAACAACGCCACATCCAGCACTGTGCAGCCTGAAAAATTGGGAAAACGGAAGCAAGAGGAGAAGAAAACCGCAGAGAGAACACTTCCATACCCACCACCACCTTTTCCCCAAATATTGAAGAAGGTGGCGGATGACACTAAGTTCAGCAAATTTATGACTATGCTCAAGCAGCTGACCATTAATGTTCCATTGGTGGAGGCACTTGAACAAATGCCTGGATATGCGAAGTTTATGAAGGACCTATTGACAAAGAAGAGGGCAGCAAGTTATGAGTTGGCAGATAATGTTCATCATTGTAGTGCAATCGCTACAAGGTCGTTAGTTCAAAACAAGGCAGATCCTGGAGCTTTCACTATTCCTTGCACAATTGGATCATTGGATTTTGCCAAGGCATTGTGCGATCTAGGTGCTAGCATCAATTTGATGCCACTATCCATCTACAAGAAGTTGGGGCTAGGAGATCCGACACCAACCAATATGAGGCTCGTGATGGCTGATAGGTCGGTAAAACGACCTGTGGGTATCTTGAATGATGTGTTGGTGAAAGTTTCTTCATTCATCTTTCCTGCAGACTTCGTTATTCTGGATTGTAAGGAGGGTTCTGAAGTTCCCATCATCTTGGGACGTCCCTTCCTTGCAACTGGAAGTGTGCTTATTGACATGAAAGATAATGAGCTTTTGTTTCGAATTAATGATGAAGTGGTACGGTTTGATATATGCAAAACAATGAAGCAGCCCAGCGATATGAATGAGTTATCTGTAGCTGATGTTCATCATGAGGATACGAAAGCATTATCTATAGAGAAACAACCTACTGTTGAGCCATTGTCTGTTGTGCCACTGAAAGTTGAGCATGAAGATAATGAAGGTTATGAAGAACTTATGAGTGCTCTAATAGAAATAGAGCCTTATACTCCTAAGCAACCAGATTGTGATCTCAAGAATCAACCAAAAGCGAAGACTCCCTTTGATGAGCCACCAATGCTAGAATCGCAAGAGCTTCCCGATTATCTAAGGTATGTGTTCTTAGAAAGTAGAAATATACTTCCAGAGAGTACAGATGATTTAAGTTAACAGCATGTAGAAGCTCTCATTTCTTCTCTGAAGAGATACAAGAGAGCTATGGGTTGGACTATTGATGATATAATTAGAGATTCTCCGGGAAAATGTAAGAGCCATCTTGAAGAAGATCTCATGCCCACAGGTAAGCCTCATTGTCGTCTAAATCCTTTAAGAAAATGATCCATCACTTACCTCGACGAATTCTGAGTACTCGAGGTAACTATGTCGAGCCACGACAATAAATAAGGCGCTAGATGGGAGGCAACCCATCGTTTTATTGTTTTATCATTTCATCGTTTTATCGTTTTATCGTTTTTATACTTGTTTTGTTTTTGATAAATGAAAAATCCAAAAATAAGAGTGGTGCCACGACCAAAACTAAGGCGCTTGGTGGGAGGCAACCCATCGTACTAATCATTTTCAGTTGTTTTGAGCAAATATAGGTGCAAGAAGTATTCAACGAGGAGATTGATTTCAATTGACGATTTGGACGCATTATATGGTAAAGTTGGTAAGTTAGGAATGGTGATGCACAAGGATATGGATTGAGCATTTCTCACACCAAAATAGGTTTCAAGAAAGGCTAGGCCTTGGTAAAACCAGACCACGAATGATGCACAACCTATCCTATAGCCTATGTCTCGGAAACTGGTGTGCTATACACTATGCGCCGCCTATTCCTAGGTATGCTTTTGACTATGCGCCACCTATGCTATGGCATTTGGTCTCAGTATCTCATATGCCATAGACTATGCGGCGCATATGTCTACAAATGCCATAGACTATGCGGCGCATATGTCCCATTATGCTATAGACAATGCGCCGCATATGTCATTGATATTCCGAGCATTATGCGCCGCATATGTGGTATTTTTGTCTCCTAAACCGATTGTAAATGGGTCAAAACCCGACCCATTCTCTTCCTATATAAACGGGACTTAGTTTTACAATACAACCACACTAAAAATTGACCTAAGGGCACCGCATATACATCCAAATCCTCTCAAAATTTTCTTCTTTTGCTCTTCCAATTCACAAAACCATCCCCACAAGCTTCAAGAAAGTAAGTTCTCTCTTATTCTTCATTTATTTCTCATAAGTACTATGTTGCTATGTCTAGTATGAATTGCTAAATCGTATAAGATTGTTGGTGATGTTTATGTGTTTGGATAGTTGATACAAAATCATGTGAGTGAACATGTACGTAGGAAAATCTTGACTTGTTTCCGACTTGAAATTGGTTTTAATAGCATTGTTATACTATTTGCGGAATTACTATGTCTATGAATAGTGCTTAAGATTGTTGTTTGGATACTTACATGTTAGACTATCCCGACTATCGGGATAAGATTTATAGGGCCTACCGACTTAGGAGGTTGTGATTGTTTCAAGAATAACGATTCCATGTGGTAACCCCTATGTAGTAGTGTTGCTATATCTACCATGAAAGTAGTCCAATGGTTGCAAGTAAGTGATGCATTGCTGATTTTCTTGTCGGAATACAATCCTAAAACATATGTCGACGAAATCTGAGTACTCGACCACTTTCACTTCACTGATTTGTGTTAACAAAACTAAGAGTGGAGTGGTACCCCTAATGCTTGTTTATAGATTGTATCGATTGAAATTGTGCTGCCACTAACACTATTTCTAGTCTCAGGTACAATGGCACCTAAAGCGAGGCAAGGCAAGGAGAAGGCTACCACATCCCAAAAGGGCAAGAAGAGAAGTCGGAAGGACCAAGGAGAATCATCCTCAGCACAACTACCCCGCAGAATGTTTGGAATAAAATGGGTTCTTGAGGAGGAAGCCAAAGAATGGTACAGGAACAACAAAGAAAGAAAATATGTTCACGTCGACTTGATTAACAAGGACACCTTAGCAAAGAAGGAGCTGTGTATGTTGGAAAAAATAATGGCATTGAAGCTGGATTTCATCTTCCGCGACATGGGAGAATGCAACCTTGATTTAACAAAAGAGTTTTATGCCAACTGGTCGCCGAACACAACAGGCAATGAAGTCAAAATTCGAGGCCAAGTGTTGCAGCTCACCGCGGATTGGATCAACTCTTTTCTTGGCTTACCTTCGGTCGACACAGCACCATTCAAAGAGCTGTACAGCAGGCCTCCTTATAGAGCAATACGACACACACTTCGTGGAAGCAGATCGATGGCAAGGTGGGGCAGACATAAAGAAACCAGCCGACACAACACCTTCACTTATGCTCCACTAAATAGGAAAGCAAGAATCTGGATGCGCATTGTTTACGCATGCCTTATTCCTGGGACTCAATACACCAAGATATCAAGAGATAGAGTGTGTTTGGTCTATGCTTTGATGACGAATGTCCCTATCAACTTTGGGGCAATAATTTGATCTACCATGAGGAAGGCCAGACTCCACAAAAGGTTCCACTTCACATTTGGAAATTTGTTGACAGCAATCTTGCGGAAGGAGGATATCGAAGAGGAACCAGCTGACCATAAACTCCCACATAACCCAAAGAGGGTTGACCTCACCAAGGTCAAAGATGCTGAAACAACTCATGGTGTGAACCTTACTACTGTGGAGAGACATGCTCGTGATGAGAGTTTCTTCCGTCATCTGTATGGCATGACACGATTCACTATGATGAGTGGTGGACGTGTTCCAACTGCTGAAGAGCTCTAACAGCTGGACCACGACTACCCAATGAACATGCATGCACGGGAGATGTGTGGAGTGGGCGTATACTTTGAGGAACCTCTAGAGGATGATGTGCCGACTGATGACGATCGACGCTTGCCTGATTCTAACAAGGAGGAGAACTCTAACGACGACTCTTATGATGATTCAGACGAAGGGGGTATGACCCCCGACATTGAGGAAGAGTCCTACTGACCAGGTTCTTCGTATTTATTTTCCACTGAGGGCAGTGTCCCATTTAAGTGTGGGGTGGCGGTATCGCATGCTATACTTCTCTGTTTGCACCTATGTTTGTTTGTTTACTTAGTTTTTTATTTGAGTTCGTTTTTTTTTGTTTTTTTTAAGATTTTTTAGGAGTAAATTTTTTCTAGCTTCGCATGAAATTATTTTGACAGGCAGCATGAGATTATAACAAGAGTATGTGTTACAATTGTGACTATTGAGACGTTTAGGCTCTAGTTGTGACTCATTATGTGATATTGTGTGGTTCAATTCTTTCACTTGTTGGGTCAAGAGTCTATATTACTTCCAATCAAGTCAACCATGTGCCTTGTGTGTGTGAGATAATAGTATATTCTATGTTTGTGGCTGATGCTAGAACTTGCCCGGTATGTATGCAAAGCGAAAATAAGGAGTGTGAGTTTAGGAGATGATTTAGGCATTTCTTTGGCAACCTATACATATTTACCTTTGTCTTACCTACCCATGGACATCATCCTAGTTAAACCCTTTTGAGCCTTTAGCCTGTTTCTTTGACAACCGCAAATGTAAGCCTAATCCACATTTTTTCAAGACCATAATTTGATCCAAATTCCTAAGTGCTTTAAAGTAAAAAAAGTCATGTGACAACATAAGAGGAAATTGGGTGAGTATGATGCTTTAAATTGTAATGGTGCTTGAATGTGTTATGAAAAAGAAAGTGCTAGCATAAGAGGTATGTTGTGAAAAGAAAAAGGAAAAGAAAACTGAAAAGTGACTTATGCTTAAAATTGAAAAACAAAAGAGGAGAACAAGGGTGGAAGAATAAAAGAAAGAAAGGTTGAAAGAAAAAAGTGTCAATGATACAATGTGATGTATTAAAGCGCTTAGGAGCTTAGTCACTATTCCTGGCCAAAATAGTCCTACCCGTCCCTTAGCCTACATTACAACCATCAAAAGACCTACTTGATCCTAATCTTAACATTCTGACATTTAGTGGAGTACTACACTAAGGGCAAGCCTATGGTCATCAGTTGCTACATATGAATTCTTTGTGAGAGCGAGAGCAAGGATATTGTTGATACCCATGTATGAAAAATATGCTATACTTGTGAGTGATTATGGGTAATATATTGTGAGACACACATGGTTGATGAGTTTTGTGTAGTTATATATGATTCCTTGTACCTTAACGTTTGCATGCGAGTTGACCACCATCACGAGTCTATGCTATAGGTTAAACTGTTTCTACTTATAATCGGGAAGTACTCTTTGTTGATAATCGTTGTGCTTGTCTTAACGAATCTTTTGTGATTACTGTGAAACCTTAAGTCGACGCTTAGAAGGACATGATATTTCGTTCGAGGACGAACAAAGCTTCAAGTGTGGGGTGTTGATGATAGGCGAATTTACACGCCTATATCAATATATTTTGCCCATATTTTAGCCTAGTTTTGAGAACAAATTATATATTTCATGCACTTTTAGTCCTTTTTCCTATAAATGAGCTAACAAACATGATTAGTAAAGTTTCAGGTATAAATGATGCATAATTCAGCATTTTATGGCTTACTTGACGCCAAAGAAAGCTCACGAAGGAAGGAAAGGGAGTTTGTTTGCCTAAGGACCAAAACTGCTGCATGGAAAATCTATCCCGGGCTAAAACAGCATTTCTGAAGACTTTGGGGACCTGGAGCAAAACTGCTGCATGGAAAATCTATCCCGGGCTAAAACAACATTTCTGAAGACTTTGGGGACTTACAGACACAAAGCTGGATTTGGACAATGATACATTAACCTAGTACGATTGGGTTATGTATTTCATTAGTCTATTTGGATTATGATAATGTTACATTAACCTAGTACATTTGGGTTAAGTATTACATTAGCCTAGTAGGATTTGGTTATTTATTTCATTAGCTTAGTAGGAGTAGGATATGGGTATTGTAAATACCCTATCATGCTAGACATTTTTAATTAACTCCTCTCTTAGTGGAGAGATACATTCATCCCTCACCATAATACATTCTTCCATCCCTCTCTTCTTCCACCACAACAATTCTACAACTCTTCTAATCTTCCCATTAATTCTATTTTTCTTCTTCTATTCATCTATTCAATTCTTAATTTCCGCAACAAGAGAAACGTTACTTTGCTAAGGAATTCATGCCTAACGCCTATCACTTGATCTACACGCCGTTACTCAATATTGTGATATAATAACAATGTCAATCGCGATCTCCTTCGTATTCATGGGTAACTAAACCTCTCTGTTGGGGTTATGGAAGCCGAATGAGATACTATCTATTGTTGTGAGTTTGTGAGTTCATGACACGTATATTGCTTATATCATTATTCTCTTCATCTTAATCCACATTCTTTGCGGTTGCAAACGCAAGAATATGCCAGTCTAACATTTAACTTGTTCGAGATAAAGGTTATTTGTCTGGAAAAGAGATAATGTCAAGGTAGTAGGACACCCTTTCCTATTAAAAAGCTAGTGACGTAACTGGACTAACCTCTTGGAGAATTCGTACCGTTAGACATGCTTTAAGCTCGAGAGAGTTAAAGTGAAATAGTCCTTGTTGAGGTCGAGAGACGCTTGGATTTACCATAGAATACAATTCTCTATAAGCACATGCATGTCACAATTCTACACACTCATAGGCAATAAAGACGTATACCTCAGAAGGTGGACATAACCCCAACGCTTCAATTCTCATTGTTTACAACTTACGTAACAATCTTTATCTCTTTACTTTGCTATTTTCAGCTTTTACTTTATTGTTTTCGTTACACATTACAATCCCCCCTTTTACGAGACTTGCACCAAAAGTTTAGTAATTTTGCTTACTTGTTGGCCAAGCTATTCCCTGTGGGATCGACACCCAACCCAGGTTGGGTTCTATATTTGCTAACGACCGCTTTACACTCCTGCGAGAGCTGTAGATTGAGCGTTATCACTAGTTAAATCTAGAGATTCAAACTTAAAACAGCTGAAATTGAGGTACCACCACCTTCATTCAAGGATTGGTTCATTAAGAAACTGAAATGGAATAACTCTATTACTGAAATTAACTAAAGGGGTTTTCTGAAATACTTTAACTAAGCAATTCCTATATACTCATCTTATTTGAATAGATTTTACCACTGAGGTAAGATCTAAGAAAGGATCTATCAAGGTTTCTAGTCTTACTTTAAAGTTGACTGCTATGTCAGGACTTGCACAAGACAGAGAAGCTCTTAGATTTAATAAGGCATGACTATGTCAATAGAAGATCTGTAATGTATCAGTGAATGCATCAGGATAACTTTCCTAATCTTTTCTGGACGGAAGTGCATAAAGCCTAATTGCATGTTGCCCACTAGTGGCACTAAAAGTGGCACCCTGCTGATTTGAGTGACCGAACTGAGCTAAAGGACTACTATGTTAACTTTACGGACAAGCCCTAGGACATTCTCAAACTCTGTTACCTGACTCTCCATATCCAAAATGTACATCACTCCTAGATCTACACACACCTAGGTGATTTTTACCGCATTCTTCATAAAACGGACAAGTATAAACACCCTTTACGCTACGTTGTGACATAGAACCTAGTGCTTCATGTCGACTGTCATTTCTACACTTTCGTACTATTTCACTAGATACAGAATGATTGATGGCCGAGAACTTTTGACGAAAATAGACACGGTTACCACCATCTGAGCTTGGCTTAAAACCATTTGCTTTAACTTTTTTATTCTTTCTATCTTTCTTCCTATACTTCTCCCCCTTGCTTTGCCAGAGTATGAACCCCAAGCCTAGATAGACAATATCTTGTAGGTTGTTCTGAGCAACTAGTGAATTGGATAACATAGTGAAATTAGCTCTAAATTTCATATGGAAGACATGCCCATTAAAGGGATCTGCCTTAACGGGATAAGGTGCTCACTGATTTCTGGTTCTCATTTCGTTAGTCTTTTTGGGAGGCATGTATTGTAACCGGAAGGAAGAAAAGGATTAAACTGATAATTAATATTGAGATCATACTCACTTTCACTACATGAACACTGAAAGAAGGGAAACTTTTCAAAAAACATCTCATAGACTTCTGTCCATAAGTGTGGTGCACTACAAACCCAAGCACAAGACTCTTCTTGATGTGTCTTTCAAAATCCCTAGGACTCTGCTGAACCTTAGGCTCTGATACCAAGTTTGTAATGCCCTAAGAGTACACCCTAGGTGTAACACTCTGATTTTCTGAATCGAAATGTTACACGGTACCCATGAGCCTAAATTACCACAAACTAACCCATGACTTATATCTGTACTTGAGCACTGAATAACCATACTATAAAATATGCAAAAACATAATACTGTAAGGCCATAAGTTTTAGATATGAATAAACATCTGATAAAATAATATATAAAAATGGTATAACAATACCAACATAAATTTGAAATAATTGTCTGACATGCTGTAGTCTAAAAACCTCTAAATTGAACTGAATAAGGACTTGATGGGACATATTCTCAACTAACTCTTTCTACTGAAATAAACTAAAAACTAAAAGAGTGATACAAATAATAACATAATTGTCCTCGAAGGATGAGGACTCACTGTTAATTACTGCTGCTGGCTGACTCTGAAATTGCTAAGGGAGCTCTAGATACCATGCGTGCAAACCAATGGTATAAGACACCATAGAGCAAAACAAGTATGTGTCAATACTTTGAATGTACTGGTATGCAAGTAAGGAAGTCTGAATGCATGGGGTTCATATGTATGAACAATACTAACTAACATGAACGTGAGAATACATCCATGAATATATAATAACTGTAACTCAAACTGTACTAGTGCTGGATAATGAGTTTTGTGTACTGATTTACTGATATTTGAGTTTACTGAATAAAGAGTTACTGATTTTATATTACTGATAAACAAAATGACTATTTCTAATAGTTCTAATTATGAAAAACTAATCTGATTGATTGTATATAATAGTCCTAAAACTAAGTTTATGATAACATGACTACTGATGACATATATTTACTGATAACATATCAGGATAGATAACTGAATTCTGATAATTGATATATCTGATAACATGAGTTTTGATAACTGATAGCATGAATTACTATATTAGATAGTCCTGAACATGATGGAACTAGATGAGTTTCGTACTATATCTGAGTTGACTATATCTGTCAGTCCTGATATCCTAAGGAACAATCTGAGTTCTTTTACTGAGACTGATATTGAAACTATGGGAAGTAGTTGTCTAACCAACATGCCCCAAATATGTTATAATAGCTAAGCTGGGGTCTAATATCTGCCCTGATTAGAAGGGTGTAATTACAAAAGGATGTTAAAAACCTGGTTTCCAAACAAATATTTGCTAGATGGCAAGCTCTCCTATCTAGCTTCGATTTTCAAATTGAATTTATTAAAGGAGAAAATAACTCCCTCCCTGATTTTCTAACAAGATAATATTTACAGGGCCATGAGACCAACAAGTCTGGGGAAAAACCCCATAAATCAAGAACATTCAAAGATGGCAGAACCATTTGATCCTCCTCCAGTATCCGCAAATCCATTGCGACCCACGGTTCCTCAGAGACCCACGCTCAAGACTGAAATACAGTCTCAGAATAGATACTCTGCTCTGACAGATTTCCCCAAGCTCTCACCGCCAATGCCCACCAAATTAGTAGACATAAAAACTGGGAAACCGTTTGATAAGGAACAAGCAGCAAGCTCGTCGGTTCAAACGAAGCAAAGTTATGCTATGAAGGCCCCAGAGAGCTTTGCTCAAGCTGTCAATCCTTTGGCAGGAAAAATAGCAGCTCCAGCCTCTCCATCTTCCCCCAGAGAAGAATTTAAATTTGTCACAACCCAGGTGTTTCCTATTATTGCCTTAGATAAGGCGTATGAAGGATATCCTTTAGATCAGTTGATCAAGCCGGTTTACAACAACAAGAATTTTGTGGACACAGAAGATCCACTCAACACTCGCCGATATTATGAAGCTATCCTGGTGGACACTGATTCCATTAAGATAGAACATTCGATGAATAGTAGAGATGCTGAATATATTGATTATTCAAAATTTACAATTAAGAGGGTACTAACCCCCTTCAACTGGTTTGCAGATCATCTGCACACCCACATAGATCTATCTATGCCATCGACCTCAAACGTATAATTGGTATGAATACAAGTCTGCCTGGTTCAATTTCTTATTTGTCCGTCCAGGACATACCTGGTTTGTAAAATATTGTCTGTCCATGGTAGATGCCATCATACCCAGATGGTTTTACGAATGGTGGATTTACTTTGGAGGAACTAAGGAAATTCTACCCCAACAATTCCTCAATAGATTTCCAGACTTTTGCACCAAGAAAGGTTGCTCCACCCTTCCTGAACACATTCAAATATGTAAATTTTTTATTAAAAAGAGGGTATCATACACATTTGAATGTATGATACCCTCTTTTTAATAAAAAATTTACACATTTGAATGTGTTCAGGGAGGGTGGAGCAACCTTCCTTGGTGCAAAAGTCTGGAAATCTGTTGAGGAATTGTTGGGGTAGAATTTCCTTAGTTCCTCCAAAGTAAATCCACCATTCGTAAAACCATCTGGGTATGATGGCATCTACCATGGCCGGACAATATTTTACAAACCAGGTATGTCCTGGACGGACAAATAAGAAATTGAACCAGGTAGACTTGTAGTCATACCAATTATTCGTTTGAGGTCGATGTGGCATAGATAGAGCTATGGGGGTGTGCAGATGATCTGCAAACCAGTTGAAAGGGGTTAGTACCCTCTTAATTGTAAATTTTGAATAATCAATATATTCAGCATCTCTACTATTCATCGAATGTTCTATCTCAATGGAATCAGTGTCCACCAGGATAGCTTCATAATATCGGCGAGTCTTGAGTGGATCTTCTGTGTCCACGAAATTCTTGTTGTTGTAAACCGGCTTGATCAGCTGGTCTAAAGGATATCCTTCATACGCCTTATCTAAGGCAATAATAGGCATCACCTGGGTTGTGACAAATTTAAATTCTTCTCTGGGGGAAGATGGAGAGGCTGGAGCTGCTATTTTTCCTGCCAAAGGATTGACAGCTTGAGCAAAGGTCTGTGGGGCCTTCATGGCATAACTTTGCTTCGTTTGAACCGACGAGCTTGCTGCTTGTTCCTTATTAAATGGTTTCCCAGTTTTTAAGTCTACCAATTTGGTGGGCATTGGCGGTGAGAGCTTGGGGAAATCTATCAGAGCAGAGTATCTATTCTGAGACTGTATTTCAGTCTTGAGCGTGGGTCTCTGAGGAACCGTGGGTCGCAATAGATTTGCGGATACTGGAGGAGGATCAAATGGTCGTGCCATCTTTGATTGTTGTTGAGTTATGGGGTTTTTCCCCAGACTTGTTGGTCTCATGGCCCTGTAAAAATTCTCTTTTTAGAAAATCGAGGAGGGAGTTATTTTCCCCTTTAATAAATTCAATTTGAAAATCGAAGCTAGATAGGAGAGCTTGCGCCATCTAGCAAATATTTGTTTGGAAACCAGGTTTTTAACATCCTTTTGTAAAATTTCTTTAGCCGATTTGCAATCGACTCTGAGAAGAAATTCCTTGTTCACAAGGTCATCTTGAAATTTAGTGATACATAGCACTATAGATAAAACTTCCTTTTTCACGGTGCTATAATTTTTCTAGGCCATATTCCAAACACCGAAAATAAATCGAACTAATTGTTTAGGAGAATTGGTTTCTACCCTTTGCTTCAAGATACCTCCATATCCTATTTCTGAAGCGTCGGTTTCAACGATCATAAAGGCTTCTGGATTTGGAATACCTAAACAGGGAAGGTTTTGAACCATAGATTTAATCTTAATAACAGCATTGGTTTGATCGGAGCTCCAAGGCACTATACTTTTCTTAAGTCTTTTGTATAAAGGTTCACAGACCTGCCTAACATACTGAATGAAATCTGCAACATAGTTTAGGCTTCCTAAAAACCTTTGAAGTTGGGTTTTGTCAGTAATTTCATTAGGAAATTTGGAAGAGAACTCAATGGCTCTACAAATGGGTTTGTAGCTACCCTGGTGCAGATCATGTCCTAAAAAACGAATGGAGGTTTGAAACATCTTCATCTTTTTAGTACTAACAACCAAACCATTTAATTTGACAATCTTAAAGAAAGTATTAAGATGCTTAAAATGAGAATCAATATTTTCAAAAAATAGTAGTACATCATCAATATAAACAATTGACATATAAGAATAAGCATTAAAAATGTTATTCATGATATTCTGGAATTCAGAAGGGGCATTTTTTAACCCAAATGGTAAGACACTCCATTCGTAGTGCTCGAAAGGGACATTGAAGTCAGTCTTGTACTTATCTTTTTCAGCAATTTGGATTTGCCAGAAGCCAGACTTCATGTCAAATTTGCTGTAAAGATTAGCTTTGAAAGTTATTTTAAGGAGATCCCTTTTATTTGGAATCGGGTGTCGGATCCATTTTAAAATCGCATTTAGTGGCTTGTAATTTATAACAAGCCGAGGAGTTCCTCTTTCCTTTTCTGCACTATTATTGACATAAAATGCAGAACAACTCCAGGGAGAATTGGAGGGTCTAATGATCCCTTTAGTGAGAAGATGGTTAATTTTTGTTTTAAAGAATTCCATCATCTCTTGATTCATTTGGATGGGTCTGGCTTTTGTAGGAATTTTTGTTCATTAAAGCCAGGAATGTAAGGGAGTTCGACTTGATGCTTCTTGCGTTCCCAAAATGCATTGGGAAGCTCGGAGAAGATTTCGTCTTCGAACTTCTTTTGGAGAGTGTTAATTCTGGTAACCATCTCTGAGGTTTTCAAAGTTTGATCAATATGTTTGAGCTGAACATCATTTTTTAAGATACAAAGATGGGAGGAAAGACGGTTAATTTTAAAAATAGTTTCCTCTTTGATGCGCTGCTGCTCGTTTGGAGAAAGTAGACGAAGCAAAGGAAAGAATAATTCAGTACCTAACAGAGTCGAGCGAATACCATCGTAGTCACTCCAGTAAGGTCGGATTTGATTAACGAACGGTATTCCTAGAATGATATCTTCAGTGATATCTTTGGTGATAACAAAGTCATTAATAAGGCAGATGCCATTATTGCAGACATGAGCTTTAGGAAGATGATAATTAATTTTCATTTTTTTGCCAGTAGCAGAATATAGTCGAGAGGTGCTCTTCTGGAGATACCGAGTGGGAATAAGGCCTTTGACAATACAGTTACTGTCTGCGCCTGTGTCAAAAAGGGCGACTCTATTTAAAACAAAGTCTTTAGCGATGACTATCTTAACGACAATATGTTCGCTGTAGGCTTTAATAGTTGTTATAGCATTGCCGAAAGTATAAGGAGTATCCTCGCCAGGGAAAGTATTAGGTTCTTGGAGATGATCATTTTGAATGACCTGAAGGTTTCGAGGAGACTCGGGAGGCGAGGCTTTCTCTGGAGCAGAAGCCGATTTTAAGACTTGTTCTGTCAGAATATTGAGTTCTACCTGATCAAGTCGAATCTTGAGGTTTTTAATTTCTCCCTTTAAAGTAGAAATTTCGCCTTTGAGATCGACAACAGTAGGTTCCGTAGGAGTGTTAAATTTGGCCAAAACATGTTTCATGCTGAAAGGCTGAACAATAGGTTTGGGGGGACATTCATCAGGAGAAAGAACCAGTCTTTTGAGCTCACAGAGATACTTACTTCATTGCTTTTCATCGGCAATATGCTCAATTATGTCAAACAGGATCTCTTTACAATTTCCTGAAATAACATTAATGGCATTGTTAGAGCAGATACAGAAAGTACCCATATAAGTACATTCCTGTCCTGTTTGAGAGAGATCAGACTCAAAGGCGACGTTTATAAATTCTTCGTCGCTATAGTCTTCGCTCGAGGAATAGGATACTGAAGCTTCGGAGGAATCATCTTCCATTATAGAGAATAATTTTTCTTTAGCTTCATCTGGAAGATCGAGTTGGTTGATCTTCTTTTTCTTGCTGGATTTACAATCTTTAGCCCTATGGCCAGATTTGCCACAAGTCCAGCACGTATCTTTGGAAGTCTTAAGAGATTTTCTCTTAGTCTTCCTACTGGGTTTATAGGACTTCTTTTTATAAGTCCGTTTACTAGGGGAAGTCTTATCGCTAGACTTGAACGATTTCTTCCTATGCTTTTTGCGAGAAGATAAGTCGGTAAACTCGTAATCTTGGCAAAAGGTTCCTAAACCATATTTGGAGGCACTGTTTTGCTTAAGTTGTTGCTTAAGCTTAAGGTCAGTACAGATATCTATACCTACGGTGGTAATGAAACTTATTAACTCTCCATAGGTGAGGATTCCATAGGGGATTTGTCCCTCAAATCTATCCTTAATCTTAGTTCTGACCTTATCGGCGAATAATGGAGGAAGACCGCTAATAAATCTTTCTTTCAAGAAGTCGTTATTGTAGTCTGGTCGGATCATGACTTTAACAAAGAAGTTGTCTTTATACCACCTAATGTCTGCTAGATTTTTGCAACGAAGGTTATTAAGAATTTCAAGACTCCGGTCTTGGAAAAGTTTAGGTTCACCTACGAAATGTCTTGCTATATGATAGAGGAGGGTAGTGCAAGCATCTTCTTTTGCTACTTCTGTGAGGATTTCATGGCTGTTCTCAGTTTTCACGACCGTTTCATTGGTAGTGGCGTCATAAATGAGATTTTTAATCTCATTAGTGACGTTGTTATCTCACCAATGTTTTAACATTCCAGTGAAACCTGAAACAATCATAGTGGCAACTCCTTTGTCAGAAGATCCCTTGATCTTATACGATGTAATAGATACAACCATCTCATGGTGCTTATTGTAGATCTGATGTTCAACCAGACCATCAATATTCCATTCAGTAATACCTCTACCATCATGATTGAATGTAGAGAGATACGGATTTTCTTCGAGCTGGATATCCGGTGGAGAGGGTTTTTTGTAATAGTTTTTCTTAGTAGAAAAACGTTCACTGGTAAGTTTGGAAAGAGAGTTCTTTTTGGAACTAGACTCTCCTTGCTGGGCGACTTTAAACTTTGTAAGTTTGGTATTGATTTGTTCTAGAATTTGTTCAGAGAGCTTGAAGTCTTCATTAAGCTCAGGGAATTTCTCCTTCTACATTTCAGGTATCTTAAAGATAGGATTAGAGAGGTGTTTCGAGCTTGAAGTGCTCTTAACCGGTTGGGGAGCTTTAAAAGGAAAAGTAGAGCTCTTGGTTTCTCCTATCTGCTGGGAGATGGTGTGGAGAACTTGATTAGTATAATTGTTCTGTTCAATTATTCTATCAAGATCTCTATTAAGAGGAGCCATTGAAGGTCTTTCATGGTGTTTCTTAAAGGGAGCAGCACTAAGGATTTCGTTCGAATAAGAAATCTTGATTTTCTCAAGAGGAGGAGTCACAGATTCAACAACCGTATTATTTTGTGTATACCATTTGGTAATGATAATGTTAAGAGATTCAGATTGATTTTCAATTCTTCGAGTATATTCAAACCAGCGGAAGAATTCTATATCGCATTAGAGTCTTTTCATGTCGGCTATCCATAGCCGACCGAACTCCTTTTGTTGCTCGTGAGAATCGGTAATGGTGTACCATTTTCTCTTGATAGCATCTTTTGGGAAATACCAGCGTATTTTCAGAGCTTGAAGGTATGGAGTGTACTCTTCATCAGATTTAATGACGAGCAAGCTAGGGTCGGTCCTAATTTTCCGGGGAGGAGGAGCCATATTCGAGGCCGTAGGGCTTCCCGGCTCATAGGGGTTCTCGGGTTGATTGACCCTAGTGTTTTGATGATAATAGACCTTTGGGACAGGACCAGAGAAGTCAACTCCTCAGATCTTTCCCTTGTCATTATTATCGTTATCATTTTCATTATTATCACTTCCCTCCGGGGGTTTGGAAGTGGAGCCACGGGTGGAGATAGACCGGCGGAATGAAGAATGTCGCGCGGGGTCGAGGCCGAGGAATTTTAAATCAATAGATCCATCGGGGTGCTGGATGACCCGTTCTATCAGAGATTTTTTCGAGTAGACCCGAATGGGTTGGGTGATGGCATCAAAGTGCCATTCATTACTATGGAGAATTTCATCCCAAACAAGAGCCTTTGGAACAAAGATTGTGCTGCGGTCTTTGTTTGCTTCCATTAGGGTGGTCACCCCTTTAGGGCTCGTAAATCTATCTTTAGGTGCTAGAGTAGTACCCATGAGGCGATAATATACACGGTATATAATCGCTATTTCTCTGGTGTTTTCCTTACTATTCATGTTTTTTGTCTTAACATTAAGAGTTAAAACATCCATGATGTTGGGATCATTGATATCAACAGAGAAATTAGGATAACAATTAAAGTATATCGAGCTGTCGGCTATGTTACTTTGAATGACGCCTAAGAGTGAGTCGTTGAAATTAAGCAGGCGAGCGTCTCTTAGGATAGCACAAACAGGGATGTCTAGTCCCTGTCGAAATAGAGGCTTAATAGCAACTCGAACCAGTCCAACATGCAGATAATTAAACTGATTTTTAAACCTGTTTATATCTAACTTATTGAGCAGTTGAATAATTTCTAAAGAATTATTAATGGCAATAGTAGACTCAAAAGTCTTGATATTATGTTTTTTCAAAAAACTAAATTTTCCTATTTGATAAATCGTATTGAAAGACTCTTCTGGAATACTCCAATTTTGAAGATCATTTTCAATAGTGGCAATCGGAGTTGCCTGGGAGGAAAGGTTAACAGTATTTTTTATATGGTTATTCATATTTTGAAACATACTGTCTAGAGAATAACAGAGAAAACATACATGTTCATACAATCAAGCATATCACAGTAAACAGGTATGAAAGGACTTAAAACAAATTACAATAATACATCTATGGCTTATGGGATCTAACAAGTTTTAATGGCTTGACACAGGATTCTGCTAGTGTTATCTTAGTGACGGGACCACCAACAGGGTCTAACGCTCTCACCTTAGATTACGACCACATTTTCAGGCTGACCAACGTCTTAGACCGGAGATTAATCGGTTCCTTCAAACACTCAGAAAGAAAACTGTTACCCCATACTTGAATTAAAACCCCATTATAAGACAAGATATATCAAAATAATTAAAGATTTAAGTAAATTCATACTTGATTAAAGTAATATGTTCTTATAAGAACATAGTATTTCTCATGCTCTAGATAGATTATGTGTTTAGCTGCTCATGCTAGACACACAACAGCTGTCCTATGTTGTTTTGAGGCTGATAGGCTGAAGTAAATTGATCATAACTCTTTACTCCGATGTTTAAATTAGATGAAATCAATTGCATCGAACTGAGGACTCAAATATCTTTTCATAGATATATAGCATCTCTCAAAGTTCCAAAAATTCAAGAAGTTATGATCATTTAAAGTTGACCCTGAAATGATAAAAATTTTTGGAGCATGCTATAGAGCATGCGACGCATGCAAATCGCATGGTGCTTCTGTTTTCAAATCCAAACACGCCCTAAATGGATTCCACAAATTCTGAAACTCATTCGACATGTACTCTTGACTTATCCAATCACAATGCAACTTTAAAATACAAAAATGGTGGTTGGGAAGGTCGTCAAATAAATCCCCAAAGTTCGGAGGTATAAGATGAAATTAAGTATTTCTAACACTTAGAATAATTCTTCTAAGTGTTGGATTTCCTTATCAAGCCTTAATGATTTGAATTTAACTTAGGATTTTTATGGGGTCTTACAATATATCCCCCTTGGGAACATTCGTCCTCGAATGAGACTTACTAAGTAGGGGAGAAGAGACCAACTGAGGCATATACTGAACATGAATGATTGCAACATGATTTCATGACTTACATGACTGATAAGATGAATTTGTATCAAACTAAACATTCATATCTGATGCATATGTAACTGATTATGAATGAAGGACTGAGTGTTCTGATGAACTGAGTTTCTAAAAATAAGAATACGTAATTGGTGAATAACTAATAAGATGAATCCATGCATATCTGATGCATGATTATATGATTGAACTGGCTCATGAACATGTGACTGAATATGTAATAATAAAAGATGCCAAGTTTAACTAAAAACTGGGCATGAAACTAAATACCAAGTTTGGTACTGAAATCTGATCATGAGAACGAGTAAGTTTAAGGAAGACTATTACATTGAACTTAAAATACTGATGAGTCTGAGAGTAATTACTCAATATGCATGAGCGGATACATGAGGACATAACTGAGTCTGGAACATGATACATGAATTGAATATCATGCTATGAACTGAGTCTGTAATGCGTGACATGGATAGAGTATCATGAACTAAACTGAGCCATTGAGTACATGGCTTATGATTGAGATTTGGAGTTTGAAGGACATCTTATAAGTAACCCTTCCTCTAAGATGGATTCATGATGTGAAGAGAGACCGGTATGTTTATGTCATAACAGTTTGAGGGATTATAGTGTATCTCCCCCTTGGGACACTATGTCCCTTGAAGAATGTTGGACTCCCTTTGCTGAAATATTGAGGAAAACTAAGGCAAAGCACAAGGCATGTAGGAAATGAATCGTGACTTAATTTTTTGATATCAGGAACTGAGGAATAATGCATGAACTGGTTTATACTGGCAATTACTAGGATACTCTATCTTGGAATAGTTACATTCGAACCTATCATTAATAATACACCGTTGTATAAAATAAGTATGCAATAATTTTATCTTAACATGAAATATTTTCTCTATCCTATCTAAGCAACCGCTCATCACTACACTATTTTCATAAAGAGAGTTGACTGAAGGGTTAAATCAGGAGGACCTAAAGCATGAGTCGATACAAACTAAACTTGACACATGACTGAAACCTGAGGAATAGAATATCAACAACATGAATTTACCAAAAAGGTATTAACTGAGGATACAAATGACGTAGTCTGAATTTATCTCATTTGTAGGGGCATAGCATGAGTCATGAAAGCTGAGTATACTATAAAGCATGATACGTGTACATGAGTCATGAGCTGTATGACCTAAGTTTCGAGTTTTTGTGTTCGTGAGACATGATTCATGAAACTGAGTTATTTAGATCTGGCTCGCTATCCTCGAAACTGAAAGCGCACATGATTCTATGGAAAAGTGTGAACATAAGCCGTATTCATGGAATTGATTCATAATGTGGGGTAAACTAAGATCCTTTATACTATGAACTGAAATCGTTCATGATTTATAGAAAAGTGCATGATCATGGTTCGTGACCTTATAGTTGATATGTAAGACTTGAGTGGATTTCGTCATAGCTGAAGTTCAAATCTTTGTACTAAGAAGAGGATGGGTTGGGAATTGTATTCCCTTACTGCTTTTCTATACATACTGTCACTACTACTATAATTTGAGAGTCTGACTTGGTCACTTGATCTATCATCACATACTTATACTCTGTTCAACACCTGCCCATCCTACTAAACACATCAGCTGCTTTTGTTTCCTCATATACTACTAATATCACATCCACACCTTCATGCTTAATTTCAAGTAAACAAACTTAAATTCTAGCTTACACTGTTCAAACCTCTTGATTTACCTTGGTATTACTATCCCCATGAATACATAATCTAATCAGACTGGATAATACTATCCCATCTCATCTACTACTAAACTCTTGGCTCTATTCTTAAAATTCTAGGTCTATACTATCATAGAATTCTAAGAAGGGATCTAATGGCATATCAAAAATTGGATTTGAGTTTAGAAAGGAGTTCTCATGATCATAAATAAAATTTGTACAACTTTGGAACATGACTGAACTAAGGGGATATTGTTTAAGCATGTGACAAATACCATAACTGTCTCTAGGGACTGCACGAGAAAGCCCTATCTCTAGGATTTAAGCTTCACTATTTCTTTTACCTTGAAAGTAAGGTAAGGTTAACATGAGTGGAGCCTGATATAAATTTACATAGTTTCCTTAGAGAACCTTTCAATAGAACGATCTTGAGACATGAAAGAAGGAAAATTATTCCTAAAACATCTCATAGCCTCCTGTACATAAGGGTGGTGCACAACACGCCTATGTACAAGATTCTACTTGATGCATCTTTCAGACTTCCTAGGATACTGTTGAACCTTAGGCTCTGATACCAAGTTTGTAACGCCCCGATTTTTGGAACCGAAATGCTACATAGTGCCCATGACCCCGAAGGACCACAAGCTAACCCATGACTTATATCTGTACCTGAGCACTGAATAACCATCCTGTAAAGTATGCAAAAACATAATACTGTAAGGCCATAAAGTTCAAGTATGAATAAATATTTGATAAAATAAAATCTAAAAATGGTATAACAATACCAACATATATTTGTAATAATTATCTGACATGCTATAGTCTGACAACCTCTAAACTGAACTGAATAAGGTGTTGAGGGGACATATTCTCAACTACCTCTTTTTACTGAAATAAATTGAAAACTGAAATAGTGATATGAATAATAACATAATTGCCCTCGAAGGATGAGGACTCACTGTTAATTACTGTTGCTGGCGAACTCTGAAATTGCTAAGGGAGCTCTGGATCCCGTTCGTCCAAACCTATGGTATAAGACACCATAGCATGAAAAAGTATGCATCAGTACTTTGAATGTACTGGTATGCAAGTGAGGTAAGCTGAATGCATGGGGTTCATATATATGAATAATACTGACTAACATGAACGTGAGAATACATGCATAAATATATAGTAATTGTAACTAAAAATGTACTAGTAATGGATACTGAATTTTGTGTACTAATTTACTGACATCAGAGTTTACTGAAGAAAGAAGAATTGATGTTATATTACTGATAAAGAAAATGACTATTTTTTATAGTTCTGGTTATGAAGAACCGATCTGATTGACAGTATATAACAGTCCTAAAATTGAGTTCAACATAACATGACTACTGAATATGAATACTGATGACATGTATTTACTAATAACATATCATGACTGATAATAGAATTCTGATAACTGATATATCTAATAACATGAGTTCTAATAACTAATAGCATGAATTACTGTATTTGATAGTCCTAAATATGATGGAACTAGGTGAGTTTTGCACTGTATAATAGTTGACTGTGTCTGTTAGTTCTGATATTCTAAAGAACTATCTGAGTTATTTTACGAAGAATGATACTGAAAATATGGAAAGTATTTATCTAACAGACATGCCGCAAATACACTATAATAGCTAAGCTGATGACTAATTTCTGCCCTGATTAGGAGGGTGTTACTGCCGCGCCACTGTTAAGGACAAGCTGTGAGTGGCCCTCATCTGGCAGGTACTCTAATGAGAATGGTGGGAACCCTCATCTGACATGTTAAGTCATCTCATCTACCCTCAACTACAGGTATTGATGTCTCAACCTATTCTGTCTACATAGTTCTGGACCTCAAGTACTGCTTCTAAGAATCACACTCTCTACTAGCAGGTGAGTTCCCATTCTTGGGTTCGCTTGGTGCTGAATCCTACTCCCAACTGAATGACACTGAACAAATTATACTGAACTAATTTGCTACTTAATACTAGAATTAACTGAACTGTTACTGATTGTTCTATTTAATAGAACTGAACATAGAATGATTTTATTGAGTTCCAATGGCTAGCAAAACACTATTGAATTGTATTAACTGACTAAATGCTATTGAGTTTTGTTAGCTGACTGTGTTTACTGATGTCTGAACTGAATACTGAAATAAAATGGAATGATACTGAGATTTACTGAATTCCATAGACTGACGGAATATTACTGCTGAGTACTGAGTAAAACTGAACTATTACTGCCTTTACATGAGTTTTCCTGATTCATGAGACTGGCTGAAGTCTACTGAACATGTTTTGACTGAGAGTATGATGAAAACATGACATGGCTGAAGGCACCCAGCTATATTTTTCGGGTACAAGTACCCCGAGGACTCGATGGTTAGAAACTGACATATCATGAAAATTCTTGATCATAGGACTAAAGTCTGCAATTCATAATACCATAAGTTGGGAATTTCATGAAAGAACTTGATAATCATAATCTTATACATGAATAAGAATGTATCCTAACATATCATAATTTCACAATTTTAATTTCACTTGCATGACATGAACTTGTATACATGCTAACATAATGTAGTTTCATTGCTTAACTTTCATGAACCATTTGTCAAACACTTGCAAGACATAGCATCAATATGGAAATCATTTAGATCGTGTAGTATTAACATGAATTCATTATTTAGATCACCAATGGATCACAAGGCACAATTCGTTCACTTGAACATTTTCACAAACACATGAAAGACATGATTTTATACTTAGGCATATATAATATGATCCCAATTCATGACCATAACCACCAATTGACATCTCAAGGTTTTCAACATATGATGGTCATGATTCAAAACACATGGGAAACATGGATATTTCATTCATCAATTAACATATATCAATATTATGGGTATAACATCCAACTTTCAAATCCCAAGAACTCAACATAAATCTCATATGAATAATACCACAAATAAATTAGTTTTTATGATTCTTCAAATAACTCATGAAATTAAAACTCAATTTAACATCAACAACATGATTATAAACATGCCACACCAAAATAATCATGATACATAACTGAAAACTTGATTCTTGAGCTCCATGGATGAAAAGAATGGATGAATGAACACTATGAATACCTTAGATTGATTATCCATGAAAGTTAATGGTGAAATTTGCGTAAATCTTGAAACCCCCAATTGAACCCTATCTTGTTCTTGATAATTTTTAGAGAATTTGAGAAAAAGGGAGTATTTTGCTCTAAATTAGGCTTAATTCTGTGTTTGAGCATATATATAGGATGTGAAAAACACTAAAATACCCCTAGAGAAAGAGAGAAAGACACAGTTGTCCTATGTTGTTTTCAGTCTGAGAGGTTGAAGTAAATTGATCATAACTCTTCTCTCCGATCATTAAATTGGATGAAACCAATTGCATTGGAAAAAGGATTTAAATAGATTTTCATCTATATATAGCAGATCTCACAGTTCAAAATATTCTAGATGTTATGATCATCTGAAGTTGACCCTAAAATGCTGAAAATTTCTGGAGCATGCTATAGAGAATGTGACGCATGCAAATTGCATGGTGCTTCTATTTTGAAATACAAACACGCCCTAAACGGATTCCAAAAATTCTTAAACTCACTTGAGATATACTATTGAATTCTCTGATCACAACACAACTTGAAAATCTAAAAACGGAGGTTGGGAAGGTCGTCAAATAAATCGCTGAAGTTCGGAGGTATAAGATGAAACTAAGTGTTTCTAACACTTAGTGAAATTCTTCTAAGTGTTGGATTTCCTTATCAAGCCTTAAGGAGCTGAATTTGACATAGGATTTTTATGCGTTCTTACAAACACGGTGCTTACAGTCTAGAAGGACCACAAGCTAACCCATGACTGATATCTATTGTAAGCACTAAATAATAACACTGAAATAAATGTGGAAATAAGCTTAATTGCCATAATGTTCAAAATCTAAACACTAAAAAATAATAACATCTAGTAGAAATATATAAAAACTAAACATTGTCTGAACTAGTCTAGTCTAAAAGCCTCTAATTGTACTGTCTGAAATGGAGTTAATGGGACAAGCCCCTAACTAACTCGAACTACTAAACTACTGATGAACTAAAATACCAAAATAAAAACACATCCTCAATAGATGAAGACTCACTACTAAATCTGCGAATGCTCACTAGATCTGCCTAAGCACGATTGGAAACCTAAGCGTTCGAACCTATGATATGACACATCATAGAAAAAACAAAGAGTATGTGGTCAGTATATGGAATGTACTGGTGTGCTAGATGAGGTAAGGTTGAATGTGAGGGTTCATATGCATGAACAATAACTTATTGAATGATATAGAGTACCTGAATATAGGAGTTCATGGATAATTGAAACTACTGTGATACTGAATATGTAATATTGTGCATATATGTTTACTATAACTGAGCATTTAAGAAGCTATGTACTGAGTTCTGATAACTTACTAAATGATATCTAAAGTTGCTAATAACTTAATTACTCATAATGAGTGACAGTGTCTGATAGTTGTGGTTCTGTAAAATTGAACTGAGTTCTAATTTAAAGACTGAAACTGAAACTGTGTAAGGTAATCATCTAACCGAGATGCCCCAAATATTATAAGATAACTAATTTGGGGTTCAATATGTAACCCCAATTGGAGGGGTGGTAATACCATGCCATGCGTACTAACATCTATTGTGGAGTCAGTCCTATCTAACGGGTGACCCCTGAGATCAGTCCTAAACTAGCCGGTAATCCTTGAGTATATCAGTACGATCTAATGGGTGATATCTCATAACCTACGCTGGCTAAATAGTTCTAGAACTTAGGGATTGTTTCAAGGGACCTAGTCCTAACTAGCGAGTGAGGCCTTATCCCAAGGCTTACTCGGTGCTGAATCCTACTCCCAACTGAATAGACACTGAACTGATTATACTGAACTGTTCTGGACTAATACAGAGTCTACAGAGTTTTCCTGAGTTGTGTAACTGACTAAGTTCTATAGATCATTACATGACTTGCACTATTCTATAACTGACACTGGCTCTAGGTAAACAACTAGGATTGTCGGGTATCAAATACCCCAAGAACTCGATTGTATAAAAATAAAAACATAACATAATCATAAAGGCATAATAATACTTGCTTGCTAAAAATGCACTCATTTAGAAATTTTGTCAAACACTTGATATACATGAACTTGTGAATGAATGGGATCATATAATAGCATGTCATGCTTTCTCTAGTAAACTAACATAAGCATTTCATCAAACACTTCTATGGCATAAGCTTGTCTATGATTGGGACCACCTAATAACATATTATGATTCCACTAGTTACTTCACATAGGAAATCTAGCAAAACACTTGTGCAGCATGGATTATTTACATCATAATGGCCAAAAGATAAACATCATGATACATTAATTAATTTGTAAATTTAAGGGTTTATCAAGGTAATCACATATTAATCACAAATGTTATTCAATATTCATGAGATTTGCAATTAAATCATGGATTGAAACCCAACTAAAATCATGAACATGAATTCAATCTAATACATACATGGAAATCATGAATCTGAGATCTTGTATGTTTAAAAGAAAGGTTCTTGGACTTCATGGGTTAAAGGGACCTATGAATGAACACCTAACATACCTGAAAATAAGAGTTCATGGGTTAAAAAGACGTATGAATGAACACCTAACATACCTGAGAAGAAGAGTTCTTGATGATTCTTGGAGCATTTCTTGAGGATTGACCTTGATTCTTGAAGCTAGGGTTTCTGCCTCTTGAGAAAGAAAGTTTTAAATCTTTAGAATAGTGATAGAATAAAGAGGTATTAGGTTATTTAGGGTATAAATCCCATGTTTAGGATGATTAGGGGTTTTGAGAATTGACCAAACAACCCCTAAATTAAATAACAGAAGCTAGAAATCCAAAATTTTCACCGTGATGTGAAGCAGTACAATCGCATTGGCTCATTGTAAAATGACAATTATCATTTAGACATACTCTGTGATGTGTTATTGGCCTGAATGACGGTTTTTAACGACTAAAACTTAAAATAGCAATAATGTCTTACCCGGTTATCATATTTAGGCAAATTTTATATTGTTGGTAAGCTAATTTACTTTCCTATGAAATGATAGTCTCTAAACTAAAAAATACTATGTATTTAGAAAAATTTATACTGGATCAATCATGTACTGAGAGTTAATCTAGGCTAGGGAAAGATGGGGTATTAGAAATTACTAGAAATGGACTATCAAGAGAAATAGAAAAATATCATGAGAGAATAAAAATAAAAATCTAATAAAGAATACAATCCAAGTACTAGTGAAGTTAGAACAAGAGCTCCAAATACAATCAGGGGCTAGTTAGTAGAGTGTATTAACAAAAATAGTGCATGTGTTAGTCTTTTGTACAGCTAATACCTGGTTTGGTATAATTTTTCTAACCAATGTATGAGTAATGCGTATAGTTTATAATGATTTGGGGTGTGTAGTACTAATTCCTCAAAATCAATGGTATTAGTAATGCAATTTATTCTAATGCGTGTATTAGAATATTAAAGGATACCATTACTCTTTAAAACCTTTTCTATATATTTTTCATCATATTTGTGGAGAGTATTTTTGTTAAGAAATATTTTTTAAAGAAAAATGTGGAATGCATGTTATTTTAAATACACCAAACCAAACACTGCATCAAAAAAATCTCTGCATAACTACTGCAAGCATAACCAATAATAGCACTATTAATGCGTGCATTACTAATACGTATACGCTTTACCAAACAACCCCTAAGAATACAAAGGGAAATACAGAATAAGTATGCATGTACAACCATCTCTAAATCACAAATATACATATGTCTAATCAATATGAGGGAGAGCAGGAATACTCTGAATGTCATAATCTCACCCTAAATCTTCAATTCGTAGTGGCTTCGCACGATGCAAACAACAATGATAAGAACTCGTACTATGATTTGAAGGCTACAAAGGGGTAGTATAAGTACCAAATCACTAAATCAATTGGCAAGTCTCACAATAAAGGAGAATTAATGTCAATCTATGGTTAATCATATCTATAGAAATAGGCAATAGGATTCTAAGTCCGTACCATTATCCTATGAAAAGGTTTGAGTTATATTTCTATTCCAAGTTCCCTAATTAGGCTATGTTATGCTAAACTAGTCATAATTCTCTCCTATAATCCATACATAGCATGCAATCTATGCAATACACAATCTTATTGAGAAAATTAGCGAGAAGCCTACTATGTGGTCGAACCACAAACTTGAACCATCCACAAATTTCTTAACTTTTCACCATAATCCTAGAAATAGCGTTGCACTATCAAAATGATTATCTACGTAATAATAAGGGTAAGACAATACAATAATTTCTATATAAAAATACAAGCCAAAAATTGAATCAATAATGGGCCTATGGGCCATGCCACTAGACTATCAAAATTTAATATGTCACAATGTCCCTCAAAGGACAAGGAATGTATGCTCAAAATTTGATCACAAACGGAGTCTCAATTTGGGCTTAGATTAGCTCTAGGTATTAAGGAAAAAACAGAAAATTTAGAGTTGATGAATAATTTAGGGTGGAAACTTACAAAGAAATTAGTTGGGAATTATCATCTCAACACAATCTACTCATCCTCAAATCTAATTGATGATTTCATTCATGACTCTTGAGATTCTAAGGCTGAAATAGTGAATATTTGTGCAAAAAATAATGATAAATCGGGGAATAGGTGATCATATACTGCTAGAGATTGGCCTTCACAAATGTGGTGGATAAGTTCCACGATCATGATGAAGAAGAATAATACCTTTTGTAAATATGACCACATTGTCTTGAATGCAAATGACAGAGTAGAGGACCAGAAAAAATTTGGGCAATTGTATGACACCGCAAAATCCTATGCTTAATTCAGTCATTTAGGTTATCAAAGGGTCCTACACTTTGAATATTTTATTTTAGTACTCAGACTTAGTGTCATTTTAACCTATGAAGTTTTGAAGTCTTATTTTGAGATCTTTATGACCATTAAATGTTATTGTTTAGGTTGATTAAAGATCAGGAATGTCCGTAAGGTGTTTTCGAACAAGTTTTGAATTTTTTGGACTTCCTTTAAAGCCCCTTTGGAATCCCAAAAATAGTGAATCAAGGTGAACTTGGCACGCCGCATCAGCTATTGTGTTGATTACTATTTTACCCAGCTACCAGCATCCTATTCCAATTAATTTAAGTAAATATAGCGTGACACGTTGGCTATAGAGTCAATGCCATTGACGTGTTACATCGACCTATGGCCTGTAATCCAGTTTTGAGCCATTAAAAGACCACATTATTGGGAGTATTTAAGTCTTTTTCCTTCGACTCTCATCCCCCATAACATGAAATTAAACTCCCTTCAAGCAAATATAGTCAATCTTTCTCAAATTTTCTCAAGAACAAAATCTTAGATGATCTAATTTCAAATCAAGAACTCAAGATTCGACCATAAGCTTTCAGAAATGCTTTAACAAAGGTATGTGATGTGTTCAATCAAGGGTTCCTTCCACCCTTGGGGTCTAATAATATCTTTTGAACTTTAAGTAATTGATGTTATGATTTCCATGGTTTGAATTAAAGTGTATCCATGATTGACATTTAGATTAAGTCCCTAATTCATGATTATCTATATGTATGTCATGTAAAATTAATCATTATGTGTTTAGATTCATGTGAATCCATGATAAACCCGTGACGTGTGAAGTTACAGATTAATTATGATGCTCACTTGTCGTTCAATATTATATGAATATACTATGATCACCAACTTCTTGAGAAATTGTGCATGTGAACTATTAAGAGAACTAAATCATGTCAAGATAGCTTATGTGCAAGTTATATCATGCAAGTGTTTGTCAAAATATCCCAATGAATCAATGATGGTCAAGTTCATAGTTTACATGTATCATGTTATGCCATGTCTAATAATTTATGCTATCGAGTCCTGGGGGTACTTGTACTCAAAAAATTAACTTATTATCTAGAGCCATGGTCAATCATAGAACAGTACCAGTCATGACACTATCAGTAGTACTATCAGTCTGTTAGAGAACTTAGGAAAACTCAATAGAATCTATATTAGTCCAGTATAATTAAGTTTCTAGTTCAGACCTCGGTAAACTCAGTCAGCTAATAAAATTTAGTAGTATTTCATTACTTAATAGAACTCAGTGAACTCAGTTCAGTTCAACTAAATAGTAATCTCACTAACCATTCTATCTTGCCTAGTACAGACTAGAAATCAGTTCAGTGTCTATTCAGTTGAAAGTAGGATTCAACACCGAGTTAGCCCAAGGATAGGGGCATTCCTATAAAAAGTGGATTTGATCCTTAGCAGCAATCCCTGTGTTACAGAACTACATAGAAAGCATAGGTTGAGGTATCTTCCTGGCAGACATTATGAGGGTTGATACTTCTTATGCGACTTATCCTGCTAGCGAAGGTTGATGAATGAGCTTCATGTTAGAGAGGGTTAACTCATAACTTGTCCTTATCCATGGAATGGTATTGACACCCTTCCAACTTGGGTTACAGGTTGGAGCCCAAATACTTTTATAAAAGAGGCATGTCAGTTCTATGATTACCTCCCACATTCTCAAATCCAATCTTAGTCTCAGAATAAAACTCAGTTTAGTTCTTTAGTTTCAGGACTATCAGACACAGTTACTCAGCTCAGTACGAAACTCAGTATTGTTCCACAGTATTCAAAAATATCAGATATAGTTATTCAAATAATAAGTAATAAATTGTTCATAAACTCAGATATTTGTTATCACTATCCAGATTGAGTACTCAGTATTAGCAAGATCTCAGTTATAATCTATGTATTCATACATGTACTCTTACTAAGTCATACTCATGTTATTCAGTTGTTATTGATCATGCATATGAACCCATGCATATCCGCCTACCTCACTAAGCATACCAGTACATTCAAAGTACTGATGCATGATTTTCTTTGAGCTATGATGTCTTATATTATAGGTTTAGACGCACAAGATCCAGAGCACCATTAACGGTTCAGATTCTTAGATTTTAAAGTAGTGGTGAGTCCTCATAGTTTGAGGACATGCTTATTATTTATAGTACGTTAGATTTATTTTAGTAGATGGAGTTAGTTGGGGGTCTATCCCACCCACTCCAAAGTTTAGTCAGTTAGAGGTTTTTTTAGAATAGAGTATTTTCAGATAGTTATTTAGTTTTTTCAGTATTGATGTTGTGCAAGTGAGAATGAGCTCCAGTTACACTCTCTTTCTAATCCTAGGTCATCTTTAATTTATAGAATATGCCTCCCCAGAGGACTCAGTGAAGAGCAATGGGAGATCATTTAGCCCTTCAGCTCATCCATCCAGATCCTTTGGGCTAGCATTTCTGCCATGCGGAGTTTAGAGCAACCTTCATATTCCTAAGTTATTCTATGGTAGCCTAGAATGAACATCTAGCTATGGTTCAATCTAACCCAGTAGCCAATACAGCCACTGCCAGCATTCAGGACTTTACCCATATGATCCCTCCGTCATTTACAAGGTTTAAGTTAGATGAGGACCCTCAGGAATTTCTTGATCAGGTGAAAAAGGTTTTCGCTATAATGGGGGTGACTACTGTTGAGAGCACTAAGTTGCCACATATCAGTTACAAGTTATGGCTCACCCATGGTTTCAACAATAGAAGGCAGAGAGGGCCGTAGATGCAGGGTCCATAGAATGGGATGAGTTTGCAGTTGCTTTTATGGATAGGTTCTTCCTGCTAAAGCTGATGGAAGCAAAGGTTTTGGAGTTTATGAACCTGAAGCAGGGTAATATGACAGTGCAGGAGTATTCTCATAAATTTACTCAGTTATCTAGATAAGCCTTACATGTTGTAGTAGATAGTAGAGTGAAGATTAGTAAGTTTAATATAAGGATTCAAACATAAATTAGCTGAAACTGAGGTACTACCCTCTTCATTCAAAGACCGGTACATCGAGAAAATAAATTTAATGACTCTATTACTGAAATTAACTAAAGGGATTTTCTAAAATACTGTAATCAAGCAACTCCTTCATACTCTTCTGGTTGGAATAGATTTTCCCACTGAGTTAAGCACTAAGAAAGGTTCTATTAATATTTCCAGTTTGTCTTTAAAGTTGACTGCTATGCAAAGAGTTACACAAGACAGAGAAGTTCCTAGATCTAATAAGGCGTGAATATGTCAATAAAAGATTTTTAAAGCACCAGCGACCACATCAGGAGAACTTTCCTGATCTTGTCTGGACTGAAGTGCATAAATCCTTTTTAGATATTTCCTACTGGAGGCACTAGATGTGGCACCCTGCAGATTTGGGCAACCAAACTGAACTAAAGGAAGACTATGCTGACTTTATAGTCAAGCCTTAGGATATTCTCAGACTCTATTTCCTGAATCGCCGTATCCAAAACAGACATCACTGCCATATCTACACACACATAGGTGATTTTTACCGCATTCTTCGCAAAACGAACAATTACGAACACCCTTTCCACTACCTTATAACTTAGAGGCTAGTGTACCATCTCAATTTTCATTTCTAAACTTTGGTATTGGATCACTAGCTAAAAAATAATTTGGGGCTGAGAATTTATGATGAAACTAGAAATGGTTACCACTCTCTGACCTTGGCCTAAAACCATATGTTTTGACTCTCTTATTCTTTCTATCTTTCTTTCTATACTTCTCTCCCTTGCTTTCATGAGTTTGAACCCCAATCCTAGTTAGGAAAATAGCCTAAAGGTTTCTTTGAGAAACTACTAAATTATCTAATGTAGTGAAAGAAACTCTGAATTCTGCGTGGGAGATTTGCTCATTCAAGGGATATGCCTTAATAGGCTAAAATTCTAACTAATTTTTTGTTCTCCTATATTTTGTCATTTTGGGAGGAATGTTATTTTATTGGAAGGAAGAAAAGGATGAGACTGAGAATTTAGCTTGAGGTCATTCTCACTCACACGACATGAATACTAAAAGAAGGGAAACTTTTCCTGAGACATCCCATAGCCCCCTGTCCATAAATGCGGTGTACTACACAACTTTGCATAAGACTCTAGTTGATGCAGCTTTTAGACTGCCTAGGAATCTATTGAAATTTAGGATCTGATACCAAGTTTTGAATTCCCTAAGAGTACACCCTGGGTGTCACACAGTGCTTACAGTCCCGAGGGACCACAAGATAACCCATAACTAATATCTCATTTGAGCACTAAATAATTATACTGAAATAAATTGGAAATTAAGCTGAATTGTAATAAGGTTCAAAATCTAAATACTGATACATAATAAGTTCTAGTAGAAATATTTGAATACTAAACACTGTCTGAACTGGTTTAGTCTGAAAGCTTCTAACAGAACTGTATGATTGTAGATTTGATGGGATAAGCCCCCAACTAACTCCAACTACTGAACTACTGATAAAATAAAAATATTAAAATAAAAGGACAACCTCAATAGTTGAGGACTAACTACTAAACCTGCGATTGCTGATTGGATCTGCCAAAGCGCGGTCAGGAACCTGAGCATCCGAACATATGATATGAGACATCATAGCACAAAGAAAGAGTATATGATCAGTACATGGAATATAATGGTATGCTAGATAAGGTAAAGATGAATGCAAAGGTTCATATACATGAACAATAACTGACAGAATGATATAGAGTAACTAATTATGGGAGCACATGGATAATTGAAACTACTATAAATACTAAATATGTACTACTGTGCATATATGATACTATAACTTAGCTTTTCATAAGCGAAGAAATGAATTTTGATAACTAAGAAACTGATATCTAAAATTATTGATAACTAAATTACTAATACTGAGTGACTGTGTCTGACAGTCCTAATTCTATAAAACTAAATTTAGTTCAAAATTAAAGACTGAGAGTGAAATTATGGGAGGTAATTATCTACCCGACAAGCCCCAAATATGATAAGATAAATGAGTGGGAGTCCAATCTGTAACCCCAAGTAGAAGGTGGTAATATATTACCAAGGTTACTAACATCTATTGTGGAGTCAGTCCTATCTAATGGGTGACCCCTGAGATCAATCCTAAACTTGCGGGTTATCCCTGAGTATGTAAGTCCTATCTAAAAAGTTACATCTTATAAGCTATGTTAGCTACGTAGTTTTTGAACTTAGCGATTATTTCTAGGGACCCAATCCTAACTTACGGGAGAACCCCCATCCCTAGGCTCGCTCGTTGCTGAATCCTGCTCCCAACTAAATAGACAATGAACTAATTATACTGTACTGGTCTGGACTGATACTGAGTCTACTGAGTTTTCCTAAGTTTTGTAACTGACTGAGTTCTACTAATTATGACATAGTTGATACTATTCTGTAATTGACACTGGCTCTAGTTATACATCTAGAATGTTGGATATTAAATACCCCAATAAATCAATAGCTTAAAAATAAAAACATAACATAATCATAAAGGCATAACAATAGTTGCCTGCTAGAAATGCACTCATTTAGACATATTGTCAAACGCTTGATATACATGAACTTGTGTATAAATGGGATCATATAATAACATGTCATGGTTTTACTAGTAAAATCACATAAGCTTTTCTTCAAATACTTGTAGGGCATAAACTTGTATATGATTGGGACCACATAATAACATGTCATGATTTCACTAGTTACTTCACATAGGAAATATAGCAAACAGTTGGGGAGCATGGATTATTAAAATGATAATGACCAACACATGAAAATTGTGATACATTAATCAATTTGTAAATTCAAGGGTTTATCAAGATAATAACATATTCATCACACATACTAGTTAATTTTCATAAAACTTGCAATTAAATCCTGGATCGAAACCCAACTAATATCATGAACATGAATTCAATCTAATTCAAACATGGAAATCATGAATCTGAGATCTTGTATGTTTTAAAAAATGTTGTTGGACTACATGGGTGAAAGTGACCCATGAAAGAACACCTAAGATACCTGAGAAGAAGAGTTCTTGAAGGTTCTTGGAGGATTGACCTTAATTCTTGAAGCTAGGATTTTTACCTGTTGAGAGAGAATGTTTTAAATCTTTAGAAAACTTATTGAATAAAGAGGTATTAGGTTATTTAGTGTATAAATCCCATGTTTTGGTAGATTAGTGTTTTTGAGAATTGACCAAACATCCCCTAAAATTAATAAACGAAAGATGGAAATCTCAATTTTTCACCCCCACGTGATACGAAACAGATGGGTTGGCTCACTGGAAAATAACAAATGCCATTTAGACATACACCATGACATGTTACTGGGCAGAATGAACGGTACTTACTGATTGAAACTTAAAATAGCCATAACTTCTTACCCGGTTATCAAATTTAGGCGAATTTTATATTGTTGGAAAGATAATTCAATTTCCTACGTAATGAAAGGCTCTAAATTGAAAAATACTGAGAATTTAAAAAAATTATACTGGATCACTCATGTACTGAGAGTTAATATAGGCTACAAAAAGATATGGTATTACAAATTGCAAGAAATAGACTATTAAGAGAAATGGAAAAAAATAGCAGAAGAGAATAAAATTAAAAATCTAATAAAGAATACAATCCCAAGGCCTAGTGATGTTAGAACAAGAGCTCCAAATACAATCAGGAGGTAGTTAGTAGAGTGTGTTAACAAAAGTATTGCATGCATTAGTCTTACAAACTGCTAATACATTATTTGGTACAATTTTTGTAGCCAATGTATGAGTAATGCTAATATTTTATAATCAATTGAGATTTGCAACTCTAACTCCTCAAAATCAATGGTATTAGTAATACAATTCATTCTAATGCATGTATTAGCATATTAAAGGATACAATTACTCTTTTAAACCTTTTGTAAATCTTTTTCGCCATATTTGAGGAGATTATTTTTGTTAACGAATGGTTTTTAAGGATAAATTTGGAATGGATGTTATTTTAAATACACCAAATCAAAACATCACATAAGAAAAATCTCAGCATAACTACTGCAAGCATAACCAATACTAGCACTTCCGACACATACATTACTAATACACCATATTTTGCACTATTCTTATACGCTCTACCAAACTACTTCTCGGGGTACAAACGGAAATATAAAATACTATGCATGTATAACCATCTCAAAATCACAAAATATAGATATGTCTAATAAATATAAGGGAGAGCAGGAATACTCTGAGCATCATAAGCTCACCCTAAATCTTCAATTCATAGCTGATTCGCACGAAGTACACAACAATGATGAGAACTCATACTATGATCTACAGGCTACAAAAGGGTGTTATGAGTACCAAACTTATGGTACTTAGTAATCATCGATTTAATGAGCTCCAAAGATAGTGCAGGCATAGATAACATGTAAATAAGGAATATAAACTATAAACAACAATCCAAGAAACAAGACATAATAATGCTAAGGGAAGAATATAGATAAACTTAACCTATTCTAATATTATTAAGTAACTAAATGCAATACACTATATCACTAGTCAACATATAATTAATGGTAAAATAAGGATATATTGTAGTAGTACAAAAAAAATGTTTACATATACAATATGAACATATTAGAAAAATATACGACAACACCATATATATACATATATATTTGTGTGTGTTTAGATATATAAATGGATAACTAAAAAGTTATTCCGTAATGGAGCAAACCTAACATGGCAAGGAATCCTAGCCATTAAAATAAGCCAATACTAGCATATCAAGGTCCCTAACCAAAGTATGCCTAAACATGAGTTGAACTATCAACAATGTATCTTAGCATAATATAGTGAAGATATCAGAAGATGTATCAATAATCTGAGGTACCAGTTTATAATCATCCTAGCACAAACTAATCATAATCCAATAATAAAGTAACCATCTAGTCCGAACACACAATAACTTAACCGAGTCCTCAAAAGCTCACAAGGTTAAATCAAACACTCAACAAACAACAACTGCAACTTATACCTATTCAAACCCTCATATGTACATTAAATATAAGCACCAAACATTTATACTAGTAATAGGCAATTTATCTGGTTGAATTTTAATGCAACATAAATTCATAACACTATGTCCAATCCAAGTTACATAGCATACCACATGTATACACCTCCTTTAACTCTATAGCTTACAACTGCAAGACCAAAAGAAAGCATCCTTCTTCAGCATTGTCGCTTACAAATGTGGGGCCTAGAAGGGACTCAAGATATTCATATTCATTTCCTGGTCCGAAAACAAAACTTTGAATAATCATTATAACCAATCTACTCTGCCCGGTACTACATACGCACTCATATTTATAAGTACATGAGCATAAACCATGGCTAATAATTTTAAATATATAAGTCCATTGTCCAAGATCAAGTTTGAGAATTGGTATAATAGCGTACAAAAGGTTGAAATCTCCCTCAACTAAAGTAATTATTTATGGTAAAAACTTAAATTAATAATGAACTAGAATCATCCTCCATTGAATTTTTGAAAACAACTCATTTAGCTTCAAAACCTCATAAATCGTTAAATAAGGAGGGTTGATTCTCATTTTAAAAGTTAAAAGTAGGAATAAAGACCTTTTTTAAAAATATTAGTAAAAGAAAGGATTGACTTGGATTCTTACCCTAAATTAATATAAATGCTTCTAAAAGCATGCATGTTATTACCAGTAACCAAACCTTACACTATAAGCATCTATGTATCCATAAACATAAGCACGTCCTTTTAAAGGATAAACTCCTAATCAAATATACAACTAGTATCGTAACCATGTACTGAGGCTCAACAATACCTAACCCATATCATAAAGTAACATAACTCGAGAAACTACAATTATCAAAGGCATAAAATACTAAAATTGTCTAATTTGGGTAAATACCATCCAAATCATTTAATCGAATGGAAAGTCTCACAATAAAGGAGAATTAATATCAATCAATAGTTAATCTTATCTATAGTAATAGGTAATAGGATTCTAAGTTGATAACATTATCTTATGAAAAGGTTTGAGTCATATTTCTATTCCAAGTTCACTAATTAGGCCAAGTCATACTATACTAGTCATAATTCTCTGATGAAATCCCTACATAGTATGCAATCAATGCAATACACAATCTTATAGAGAAAAATAGATAGAAGCCTATTACGATGTCGAATATCAACCTTGAACCATCCACAAATTGCTTATCTTTTTACCATAATCCTAAAAATGACGTCGCACTATCAAAATGATTATCTACGCAAAAATAAGGGTAAGACATTACAATAATTAATATATAAAACTATGAGTCCAAAATTGAGTCAATAATGGGTTTATGGGCCATGCCACTAGAATATTAAAATTTAATATGTCACAATCTCCCTCAAAGGACAAGGATTGTGTGCTCAAAATTTGATCACAAATGGATTCTCAATTGTGGCTTAGATTAGCTCTAGATAATAAGGAAAAAAAGTGAAAATTTAGAGTGGATAAATTATTTTAGGTGGAAACATACAAAGAAATTAGCTGGGAATGATCATCTCAACACCATCTACTCATCCTCAAATCTAATCGTTGATTTATTTCATTATTTTTAAGATTCTAAGGATGAAATAACCAATATTTGTGCCAAAAATGATGAAAAATATGGGAATTAGGTATCATATACTACTAGAGATTAGCCTTCGCAAACGTGGTTGACAATTTCCACGATCATGATAAAGAAGAACAATACCCTTTGTGAAGATGACCATGTGGTCTTGAATGAAAAGGCAAGAGTAGAGGACCATTACAAATGTGGGAAACTTTAAGACCCTACAAAATCCTTAGCTTAATTCAATTATTTAGCCTTATGAAGGGTTCCCAGACTTTGAATATTTAAGCTAAGTACTCAGACTTAGTGTCATTTTAACCTATGAAGGTTGGAAGTCTTATTTTATGACCTTTATGTCAATTAAATGTTGTTGTTTTGGTTGATTCATGATCAAGAATGTCTGTAGGTGTTTTCGAACAAGTTTTGGATTTTCCAAACTTCGTTTAAAGCCTCTTTGGAATCCCAAAAATAGTGAATCAATGCGAACTTGACACGCTGTGTCAACTATCATGTTCATTACTATTTTACCCAACTACCAGCATTTAATTCTAGTTAATCGAAGCAAATATGGCATGCCGCATTAGCTATAGATTCGATGCCATTGATGCGCTGTGTTGACCTGCGGTTTGTAACCCAATTTTCAGTCATTAAAATACCATGTTCTTGGGGGTATTTAAGTCTTTATACCTCGACTCTCATCCCCTAAAATAAAAAATTAAAATGCCTATTGAGCAAATATAGTCATTCTTTATCAAATTTTCTCAAGAACAAAATCCTAGAAGATCCAATTTCAAATCAAGAACCCAAGATTCAACCATAAGCTTTCAGAAATTCTTCAACAAAGGTTTGTGAAGTTTTCATCCAAGGGTTTCTTCCACCCTTGGAGTCCAATAATTTCTTTTTAACTTTAAGTAATTGATTTAATTATTTCAATGATTGGAATTAAAGTGTATCCATGATTGCTATTTGGATTAAGTTCCTAATTCATGATTTTATATATGTATCCCATGTGAAATTAATCATTGTGTGTGTAGATTCATGTGAATCCATAATAAACCCTTGACTTGTGAATTAGAGATGAATTATGATGCTCACTTGTTGTTCAATATTTTGTGCATATACTATGCTCACCAACTGCTTGATAAATTGTCCATGTGAACTAATAAGATAATGAAATCATGTCAAGATATCTTATGTGCAACATATATCATGTAAATGTTTGTCAAAATTCCCTTATGAATGAATGATGGTCAAGTTCATAATGATGGTCAAGTTCATAGTTTACATGTTTCATGTTATGCCATGTCTCATAATTTACACTATCGAGTCCTAGGGGTACTTGTACTCAACAATTTAGCTGATTATCTAAAGCCATGGTCAGTCATAAAATAGTATCAGTCATGACATGATCAGTAGTACTATCATTTAATTACAGAACTTAGGAAAACTCAATAGAATCTATATTAGTCTAGTCTAATTTAGTATCTTGTTCAGACCTCAGTAATCTAAGTTAGCTAATAGAATTAAGTAGTGAACTCAGTTTTGTTCAGCTTAACAGTAATCTCACTAACCATTCAGTCTAGCCTAGTACAGAATAGAAATTAGTTCAGTGTCTATTAAGTTGAGAGTAGGATTCAACACTGAGTTAACCTAAGGATGAGTGTATTTCTGTCAGAAGTGGGTTTGACCACTAACAACAATCCCTGCATTTTAGAACTATGCTGCCAGTATAGGTTGAGGTATGTTCCTGCCAGACATAATGAGGGTTGATACTTCTCAAGTGAGTTATTCTGCCAGCGAGGGTTGACATAAGAGCTTTCTGTCAGAGAGGGTTAACTCATAGCTTGTCCTTACCCTTGGAACGATATTGATGACCTTCACAGTGGGGCTACAGGTTGGATCCTAAATACCTTTAGAGAAGGGGCATGTCGGTTAGTTGATTACCTCCCACAGTCTGTGTTGCAGTCTTAGTCTCAGAATAGAACTCAGTTTAGTACTATAAATTCAGAACTATCAGACATAGTTACTAAGCTCAGTATGGTTCCACATTATTAAGAACTATCAGATATAGTAATTCAAATAATCAGTAATATAGTATTTGTAAACGCAGATATCGATTATCAGTATCCAGATTTAGTATTCAGTATTAGCAAGATCTCAGTTATAGTCTATGTATTTATGCATGTTCTCTTACTACGTCAAACTCATGTTATTCATTTGTCATTTAGCATTCATATGAACCCATACATATCATCCTTCCTCACTGAGTATACAAGTACATTAAAAGTATAGACACCTGCTTTTCTTCGTGCTATGAAGTCTTATATCATAGGTTAAGACGAACGGGCTCCAGAGCACCATTAGCAGTTTATATTCTCAACTTTTAGAGTGGGGGTGAGTCCTCCTTGTTTGTGGACATGCTTATTATTTACAGTAGCAGAATTTTATTTCAGTAGATGGAGTTAGTTGGGGGCCTATCCAATAAACTCCACAGTTCAGACACTTGAGGTTTTTTCAGACTAGAGTATTTTCAGATTGTTATTCAGTTTTTCAGTATTTATGTTTAGTTTTTATATTGTGTTACCATATTCAATAATATTTAAAGTATTGAACCTTATGGAAAGTTTTTGTCTATTTTGTAATATTTACAGCATTTATTACATAGTTATTGCAACATATATCAGTCATGGGTTAGCGTGTGGTCCTTCGGGATTATGAGCACTGTGTAGCATCCAGGGTACAAATTCAGGGCATTACAAACTTTATATTAGAGCCTAAGGTTCAATAGACTCCTAGGAAGTCTAAAAGTCACATCTAGTAGAGTCTTGTGCATGGCTGTGTTGCGGGCCATACTTATGGACAAGAGGGTACGAGATGTTTTAGGAAAAGTTTACTTTGTTTGAGTATTCATGTCATGCCATTAAACAAGATCTCCAGTTACACTCTCTTCCCAATATTAGGTTATCTTTCATTTACAGAATATACCTCCCCAGAGGACTTAGGAAAGAGCAATAGGAGATCAGTCAGCCTCTCAGCCCATTCATCCAGATCTTTTAGGCGAGAATTTCTCCCATGCGGAGTTCAGAGAATCTGTCACCACCCTAATTCATTCTATGTCAAAAAAATGAACAGCTAGTTGCGATTCCAGCCAAACCAGTGGACAATACTGCAGCTTCTAGGATTTAGGACATCACCCGTATGAACCCTCCATTATTTACAGGGTCTAAGTCAAATAAGGACCCTCAGGAATTTTTTGATCATATGAAGAAGGTTATCGATATAACGGGGGTGACTGCTGTCAAGAGCGTTGACCTGGTCTAGTCTGAAATCCTCTAACTTAATTGTCTAAATAAGGATTTGAGGGGACAAGCCACCAACTAACTCTAACTACTTAACTACTGATAAAATAATATACTAAAATAAAAGAATATCCTTGATAGATGAGGACTCACTCCTAAATCTGTGACTGCTGACTGCATCTGCCTAAGTATGGTTGGGAACCTGAGCTTCGAACCTATGATATGAGACATTATAGCGCAAAGAAAAAGTATGCGGTCAGTACGTAGAATATACTAGTATGCTAGATCAGGTAAGTCTGAATGCAAGGGTTTATATAAATGAAAAATAACTGAAAGAATGATATAGAGTAACTGATTATAGGAGTACATGGTTAACTGAAACTACTGTAAATACTAAAAATGTAATGCTGCGCATATATGTATACTATAACTAAGGTTTTCAGAGCCAAGTACTGAGTTCTAATAAATGAGTAACTGATATCTAAAATTACTAATATCTAAATTAATGATACTATGTGACTGTGTTTGACAGTCCTGATTCTGTAAAACTGAACTGAGTTCTACATTAAAAACTAAAACTAAAACTGTAGCAGGTAATGCTCTAACCAACATACCCCAAATAAGATAAGATAACTAATTGGGGTCCAATCTGTAATCTCAATTTGAAGTGTGGTAATACTGTGCCACTAGTACGAATATCTGCTGAGGAGTCAGTCCTATCTAACGGGTGACCCCTGCAATCAGTCCTAAACTAGCGGGTTATCCCTGAGTATATAAGTCCTATCTAAAGAGTTACATATCATAAGCTATATGGGATACATAGTTCTTGAACTTATAGATTATTTCTAGGGACCCAATCATAACTAAGGGGTGATCCCCTATCCCTAGGCTTGCTTGGTGCTGAATTCTACTCCCAACTAAATAGACACTGAACTAATTATACTAAACTGGACTGGATATATACTAAGTCTATTGAGTTTTCCTCAGTTTTGTCGCTGACTGAGTTCTACTGATTGTGACATGACTGATACTATTCTGTAACCGACACTCGCACTAGATAAATAACTAGATTGTCGGGTATTAAATACACCAAGGACTCAAGAGCTTAACAAGAAAAGCATAACATAATCATAAAGGCATATCAATACTTGCTTTCTAGCGATGCACTCATTTACACATTTTGTCAAACACTTGATATAAAAGAACTTGTGCATGAATGGATCATATAATAACATGTCATACTTTCATTAGTAAAATCACATAAGCATTTCTTCAAACACTTGTAAGGCATAAGATTGTATATGATTAGGACCACATAATAACATGTCATGATTCCACTACTTACTTTACTTAGACAATCTAGTAAACACTTAGGGAGTATGGATTGTTTAAATGAAAATGGGCAACATATGAATATCATGATACATTAATCAATTTGTAAATTCAAGGGTTTATGAAGATAATAGCATATTCATCACACATGCTATTTAATTTTCCTGAAAATTGCAATTAAATCATGGATTGAAACCAAACAAATATCATGAACATGAATTCAATCTAATTCAAACATGGAAATTATGAATCTTATATCTTGTATGTTTAAAAAAAGGGTTGTTGGACTTCATGGGTGAAAGCAACCCATGAACAAACACTTAACATACCTGAGAAAGACAGTTCTTGAAGGTTCTTGGAGGATTTCTTGAGGATTAACCTTGATTCTTGAAGCTAGGGTTTTTGCCTCTTGAGAGAGAATATTTTAAATATTGAGAACAGTAATTGAATAAAGAGGTATTAGGTTCTTTAGGGTATAAATCCCGTGTTTTGGCTGATTAGGGGTTTTTAGAATTGACCAAATAGCCCCTGAAATTAAATAACGAAAGCTGAAAATCCTAATTTTTCACCCTGGTGTGATGTGGTAGCATCGTGTTGCCTCACTGGAAAATGACAATTGTCATTTAGACATACTTCAGGACACACTATTGGCCTGAATGATGGGGTTTAATGATTGAAACTTAAAATAGCCATAACTTCTTACCCCGTTATCAGATTTAGGTGAATTTTATATCATTTGAAAGATAATTCAATTTCCAATGCAATGACATTCTCTAAACTGAAAAATACTTAGTATTTAGATAAATTTATATTGAATCACTCATGTACTGAGAGTTAATCTAGGCTACATAAAGATGGGGTATTACAAATCGCTAGAAATGGACTTTAAATAGAAATGGAAAAAATAGCAGGCGAGAATAAAAATAAAAATCTAATAAAGAATACAATCTCAAGGCCTAGTGAAGTTAGAACAAGAGCTCCAATTACAATCAGGGGCTAGTTCGTAGACAGTATTATCAAAAATATTGCATGTGTTAGTCTTGTAAACTGCTAATACCTTATTTGGCATAATTTTTCTAGCGAATGTATGAGTAATGCATATAGTTTTTAATGAATTGAGAAGTGCAATACTAATTCCTTAAAATCAATGGTCTTAGCAATACAATTATTCAAATGCATATTTGAGCATATTAAAGGATACAATTACTCTTTAAAACCTTTCCTATATCTTTTTCAACATATTTATGGATAGTATGTTTGTTAACGAATAGGTTTTAAGGAAAAATAAGGAATGCATGTTATTTTAAATACACAAAACCAAACACCACATAAGAAAAATCTCAGTATAACTACTGCAAGCATAAAAAGTATTAACACTACTAATGCATTTTTTACTAGTAAACCATATTTTGTACAATTCTCATACGCTCTACCAAACTACCTCTCAGAGTACAATGGGAAATATAGAATACTATACATGTATAACCATATCCAAATCACAAAATATAGATATGTCTTATCAATATAAGGGAGAGAAAGAATACTCTGAATGTCATAAGCTCACCCTAAATCTTCAATTTGTAGCTATTTCGCACGATGCATACAACAATGAAGAGAACTTGTACTATGATCTGCAGGCTACAAAAGGGTAGTATGAGTACCAAACTTATGGTACTTAGTAAGCATCGACTTAATGAGCTCCAAAGACTGTACAGGAATGAATAACATGTAAAGTGGGAATGTAAACTATAAAAAACTATCTATGAAACAAGACATAATAATGCTAAGGGAGGAATATAGATAAACTTAACCTATTCTAATTATATTAAGTAACTAAGTGCAATACACTATATCACTAGTCAACATATAATAAAGGGTAAATAATGATATATTGTAGTAGTACAAAACCAATGTTTACATATAAAATATGAACATATCAGGAAGGATAAGGATATATGGAAACACCATATATACATACATATACATATTTGTGATTGTTTAGATATATAAATGGATAACTAAAACGTTATACCTTAATGGAGCGAGCCTAAGATGTCAAGGAATCCTAGCCATTAAAATAAACTAATACTAGCATATTAAGGTCCCTAACCAAAGGATGCCTAAATTTGAGTTGAACTCTCAATAATGTAGCTTACCATAATATAGAAAAGATACCAGACAATATATCAATAATCTTAGGTACCAGTTTATAATCATCCTACCACACACTTATCATAAGCCAACAATAAAGTAACGAGATAGTCTGGACACATAATAACCTAACCGAATCCTTAAAAGCTCACAAGGTTAAATCAAACACTCAACAAAGAACAACCACAACTTATTCCTATTTAAACCCACATAAGGACATTAAATATAAGCATCCAACATTTATACTAGTAATAGGCAATGTATATGATTGAATTTAATACAACAAAAATTCATAACACTATGTCAATTCTAAGTTCCATAGTATACTACATATATAAAAAACCACCAACTCAATAGCTTACAACTGTAAGACCAATAGGAACTTTCCTTCTCCAATATTGTGCCTCATGAACATGGGGCCCTAAGGTACTCGAGACATCATATTCACCTCTTGGTCCCAAAACAAGACTTTAAATAATCATTATAACTATTCTACTCTATTAAGTATTACACACACATATTTATATATAAGCACATAAGCTTAAACCATGGATAAAGAGTATAAATATGTTAGTCCATTGTCAAAGATCTCATTTGAGACTTGGTATAACAATGTAGAAAGGGTTGAAATCTCCATTAATTGAAGTAAATATTTGAGGTTAAATATTAAATTAATAATGAACTAGAATCATCCTCCATTGAATTTTTCAAAACACCTCATTTAGTTCAAAAAGCTCACAAATCATTAAATAAGGAGGAAGGATTCTCATTTTCAAAGAATCCATTTTAAAAGTTAAAAGTAGGAATAAAACCCTTTTTAGAAAATCTTAGTAAAAGAAAGGATTTTGTTGGATTCGTACCGCTAAATTAATGTAAATGCACCTAAAATCAAGCATTTTATCATCGGTAACGAAACTTTACACTATAAGCATCTTTGTATCCATAACTATAACCACATCCTTTGAAAGGATATACTCCTAAACTGATATACACTAGTATCGTAACCATGGACTCAATCTCAACAACATATAACCCATATCATAAAGTGACGTAACTCGAGAAACTATAATTATCAAGAACATAAACAACTAAAATAGTCTAATTAGGGTAAATACCATCCAAATCACTATATGAAATGGTAAGTACGACAATAAAGGAGAATTAATGTCAATCTATGGTAAATCATATCTATAGTAATAGGTAATAAGATTCTAAGTCCATAACATTATCCTATAAAAAGGTTTGAGTCATATTTCTATTTCAAGTTCCCTAATTAGGCTAAGTCATTATATACTAGTCATAATTCTCTCCTGTAATCCCTACATAGCATGCAATATATGCAATACACAATCTTATAGAGAAAAGTAGATAGAAGCCTACTATGATGTCAAACCATAACCTTGAACCATCCATAAATACCTTAACATTTTACCATAATCTTAAAAATGATGTTGCACTATAAAAATGTTTATCTACATACTAATAAGTGTAAGACAATACACTATTTGCTATATAAAACTACGAGCCCAAAATTGAGTCAATAATGGGCTTGTGGGCCATGCTACTAGAATATCAAAATTTAATGTCACAATATCCCTCAAATGACAAGGAATATGTTCTCCAAATTTTATCACAAACAGAGTCTCAATTGGGGCTTAGATTAGCTCTAGATATTAAGGAAAAAAATAGAAAATTTAGAGTTGATGAATAGTTAGGGTGGAAACATATAAAGAAATTAGATGGGAATAATCATCTCAACACCATCTACTCATCCTCAAATCTAATCGATTATTTTATTCATGATTATTGACATTCTAAGGCTGAAATAGAAAATATTTGTGCAGAAAATTATGAAATATTAGGGAATAGGGGATCATATGCTGCTAGAGATTGGCCTATGCAAGCATGGTGGAAAAGTTCCACGATCATGGTAAAGAAGAAAAGTACCCTTTCAGAAGATGACACATTGCCTTGAATGCGAATGCAAGAGTAGAGGACCATCACAAATGTGGGGAACTATAAGACCCCATAAAATCCTAAGCTTAATTCAGTCATTTAGGCTTATCAAGGGGTCTCTGACTTTGAATATTTTAGCTAAGTACAAAGACTTAGTGTCATTTTAACCTACTAAGGTTGGAAGTCTTATTTAGTAACCTTTATGTCCATTAAATGTTTTTTGAGGTTGATTCATGATCAGGAATGTCTGTAGGTGTTTCTGAAAAATTTTGGATTTTTCGAACTTCGTTTAAAGCTACTTTGGATCCCAAAAATGAGTGAATCAATGTGATCTTGGTGCGTCGCGTCGACTATCCTATTGATTACTATTTTTCTCACCTACTAGCATCCATTTCTAATGAATCGACATAAATATGGCGCGACACGCTAGCTATCAAGTCGATGCCATCGACGCATCGCATCGTCCTGCCGTCTGTAACCCAGTTTTAAGTCATTAAAATACCATGTTCTTGGGGTTATTTAAATCTGTTCCCCTCTACTCTCAAACCCCAAAACACAAAATTAAACTCCCTATAGAGCAAATATAGTCACTCTTTCTCTAATTTACTCAACAACTAAATCCTAGAAGATCCAATTTCCAATCAAAACTCAATATTAAACCATAACCTTTCATAAATTCTTCAATAAAGGTATGTGAAGTGTTCATCCAAGGGTTCCTTCCACCCTTGGCGTCCAATAATCTCTTTTGAACTTTAAGTAATTGATTTTATGATTTCCTTGGTTGGAATTAAAGTGTATCCATGATTGCTATTTGTATTATGGTCGTAATTCATGATTATATATAAGTGTCTCATGTTAAATTAATCATTATATATGTATATTTATGTGAATCCATGATAAACCTTTGACATGTGAAGTTAGAGATAAATTATAATGCTCACTTGTTGTTTAATAATTTGTGCATATACTATGCTCACCAATTGCTTGATAAATTGTCCATGTAAAATATTAAGAGAATGAAATCATGTCAAGATAGCTTATGTGCAAGTTATTTCATGCAAGTGTTTTTCAAAATGGCCCAATGAATGAATGATGGTCAAGTTTATATTTTAAATATTCCAAGTTATGCCATGTCTCATAATTTATTCTATCATGTCTTGGGGGTACTTATACCCAATAATTTAGCTGGTTATCTAGATCCATGGTCAGTCATAGAACAGTATTTGTCATGACATGATCATTCATACTATCAGTCAATTACAGAACTCAGGAAAACTTCGTAGCATCCATATCACTCTAGTCTAATTGAGTGTCCAATTTAGACCTCAGTAAACACAGTCAATGTAATACCCTGGGAAATTTTTCATTTAAATTTTGTGTATAAACATATTCGGTTCAATCTTCTAGAATGAATTATTATTTTTTCATGCGGAATGTCTTAGATTATGACCCACCATTGCGTAGAGTATAGAATAGGATTTCCAAAGATATGTGGATCATCCAAAACTGACACCCGAGCGACGAGTTATGAACATTCCGATCGAACCCTGAATAGTAGTGAACAGTAAAACGTGCAAGAATAAGTACTGAGGCCTGGTGCATTTTTCTCTAAATTTAAACAATAATAACTCCTTGTACATAATGATCTGGGTGATCTACTATATATCAACGGAAAGCTCTGCGAGTCCTCTTTCCAAAGAAATTAGTTTCATCTAATTTGTCAGTAGAATCAAAAAGTTATGGTCGATCTACTTCAGCCTATCAAAAATCATTTTTTGGGCCACCTTCAAATGATCATAACTCCTCGTACACAATGATATAGGTGAGATACTATATATCAATGGTAAGACATGAGAGTCCTCTTTCTAATGAAATTAATTTCATCCAATTTGTATATTGAAGTAAAATCTTATGGTTGATCTACTTAATACTATCAAACCAGTCCACCAAAGGACAGATTTGAGAATTTTTTTGATTTTTAGGGGCGTCTTAGTCATTCCCACTCACCCAAAATCCATCCAAACCCTATATTAAAGCCTATTAGAAGCATTATATGTTATATTTCATCAAATTCCCTCAAAAAAAAACCCTAAGAACCTCTAAAGTTCACCATTAATTCTGTAAATTTATTCAAGATTCCAAGATTCTAGTTCAAGAACACCAAGAACAATCATTCAAAGGAGTGATTAACATCTCAAAAATGAGTATCGATCTAAAGTTCATCATTCAAGGTATGTGGGGTTTTTCAACAATAACTCTCTTTCGTGCTTGTGCCAAAAAGTAATTTTCTTTATAAAGGCATGATTTTTATTTGATTTTTACGAATTTGAAACAAGAACCTATATCTTATGATGATTATTATAAAATACTGATGTGTATGATTTTGAAAGATAAATTTACATGTGTGGAGATATAAAGCATGAATCTTGAATGATATTTATCGTGATTTTGATATTTGAGTCATGAATCCTCATTGGAAATTGTGTTTTTTTGAGAAAGTATGTGTTATAAGCACGTTGATGTTGAATATTTGAGATATTTTGGATGATTTGACATTTTAGTCTTAATGGAGTTGTGTTTGAACTCGAGTGTGAAAGAAATCTACAATGTGGTTGATTTTGATAGACGGGAAGCACGATGGCTCCTGATGTATATTTATATATTACTGAAATTGTTTTGTTTTGGATTGTCTTTGAAATGATCTAAGATAAGTCCAGGAGAAATATTTAGCATCAAGTGGGAGGTATAAAGCGACCTTACTTCCCTAGAACTATGTGCCCCATAGGAGTGAGCCTGAGGCTAATTTATATAGTGATCACTAGTTTGTGTGGATTTAATATCGATAGTCCTACTCTGATGGTAAGGATAAGATGGCTCTCCCCTACGTGGGTTGTACGTTGGAATCCATGTAGCTCACATTGTTTATGTCGGTTATAAGATCTCCCAGTGTGTGTGTGTTTCCTTGTATCTATGGTAAATGGTGAAGTGATTTGAAAGTGGAATTGTGAAAGTTATTCTTTCGAAAGATTTAAATGATATTTATATTATGATAATTGATATTCTTGATGAACTGAAAGTAATTGACAAATTATATGATGACTCACATGTGTTATTGTACTTATTTTATCCTCTTATGATTATGGTGATTTTCTTCGGACTATGTGTGTCTTTCATACATCCTGCATATTTCTTATGAATATTTATGATGATGATGTTTATACAACTGTATACAACCCCATATACTCAGTTTCTTTCCATGGTACTGACCCACATCTTCGAATATGGGCTGCATTTTCTCAGAATGTAGGTTCATGTGCTCAGTTACAGGTTCGATAGTGATTCTTCAGGCATGGCATTCTAGATACTCTGTTGTGGTAAGTCCTAATGTTTCGAGGATGTGATGTCTGATGTTGGTTTTACAGAATTGTTTACATTTGATAACTGAGTATGAGTCAGTTGGAGCATGTCTCAATGGCTCGCTGGTTTTATTGATTTTCTTAGATCCTTGTCAAACTAGTATAAATGTTGGGAGTTGACTAATAAGTCATATTTTGTTATCTTTCTGAAATTCTTTTATTCTTGGATGATGATTACTCTGTTGATATTTGAGGGTTATTTATGAAAACCCCATTGATTTCTGTTGAACTGAATGAAAATAGCTTAAAGTGTTAGCTTGGGGCTACTCGTACCCTCAACCACCGTGCGATGCTCCGATACCTATTTTTTGAGGCGTTACAAACTTGGTATCAGAGCCTAAGGTTTTAAGTTGTCCTAGGGAGTCTGACAAGCCGCGTTAAGTAGAGTCTTTATCATCGGTGTGTATCACGCCACATCTATGAGCAAGAGGCGACAAAACATTTTAGAAAAAAGTATGATTCTTTCTTTCAGAAGTCTATCATGCTTAAAGTGTCTCTCTCTGCTACTGATTCATGCTCTCCTCTTTTAGAAATATGCCTCCATGTTGAGCGAGAAGAAATAATGATGGTCAGCAACCTCAACCCGCTGACCCATTGAATGAAAATGTATGTCATGCTGAATTTTGGGTAGCCTCTCAGGCGCTGGCCTAAGATGTTACTATAAAATGTTCAGGCCAACCCGGCCCTAGATCCACAGCAGCAGAGAGGTGATTAAGCTGCTGCCAGGATCCATAACTTCATGCAGATGAATCCACCAGAATTCTATTGGTCCAAGTCTGATAAGGATCCACAGTTGTTTTTAGAAGAGGTGCGGAAGATTACTCAGGTGATGTATCTATTTAAGGAACATAGTGTGTAGTTGGCTACGTATAGGTTGAAAGACCTTGCTTATGACTGGGTTGTTGCTTGGAGGAAAGGTAGAGGTGAGGGAGCTGTCCCTACAACTTGGCAAGAATTCCAAGATGCACTCCTGGATAAGTTTTTCCCTTTGGAGATGAGGGAGGCGAACATGGAAGATTTTATGAACCTGCGATAGGGATCTATGTCTGTTAGAGAGTACTGTCTAAATGTCAATCAGTTGTCCAAGAATGCTCCTGACTTAGTGGTTGATGATCGGGCTAGTATGAGTAAATTTGTGACTAGAGTGTCTACTTATGTTGTTAAGGAGTGTAGGTCTATTATGCTGAATAGTGAGATGAATCTTTCTACGCTGATGATTCATGCCCAATAGATTAAGGAAGACAAGATTAAGGAGAGAGATAGAATGAGAGGGAATAAAAGAGCTAGGTCCGAGCAGCACGGGCAGGGTCAGACTAGATTGCAAAGAGGGAGTCACTCTCAGTATCAGGATTGTTCATCTATGCCAGCACCGTCATCTGCTAGTTCTCCCATGCCTAGAGATAGGCAGGAGTAAGGTAGCAGGTCATATGCATCCAGGTCCCAGTACAGTACTGGCAGTAAGCCAAATCATCCCCTGTGTCCTAAGTGTGGTAGGGCTCATTCGGGTGAGTGTTGGGGTGAGAAGAGGGGTTATTTCCGATGTGGTGACATGGGTCACAGATTTAGAGATTGTCCATAATATGGAAAAAGGCGTTGTGACTATCGCCCTCAAACCCAGACTCAGACTATTAGTGCTCCAGTTCTAGCGACTCGCCCAGTCCCATCTCAGGGTGCCTCTTCTAGCAATGCTGGCAAGCAGCGGCAGAATAGATTTTATGCTTTACCATCCCACCAGGAATAGGAGGACTCTCCCGATGTTTTTACTAGTATGCTTTGTATATTTAAGTTTGATATGTATGCTTTGTTGGATCCTGGATCCAGTTTCTCATATGTTACACCTTTGATTGCTCTGAATTTTGAAATGAGTCTTGAGATCATTCCTAATCCTATCCTAGTTTCTACCCTAGTAGGTGATTCGATTGTTGCCTAAAAAGTGTATAAAAATTGTCCTGTTACCGTTCTTCATATAGTCCCATTGGCTGATCTGATTGAGTTAGACATGGTAGATATTGATATGATTCTTGGTATGGACTGACTGTATTCTTCTTATGCCTCTATTGATTGTCAGACCCGAGTGGTCAAGTTTCAGTTTTCGGGTATAATCATGTTTGAGTGGTCTGGGAATTCGGTGTCACCTAAGAGTCATTTTATCTCTTACCTCAAAGTTAGAAAGCTTATTTCCAAGGAGTGTATTTACCATTTGGTTAGAGTCAAAGACACTAAGTCGAGAATCCAACTCTCCAGTCTGTTAACGTCGTCAATGAGTTTTCTGATGTCTTTTTGGATGATCTCCCAGGGATACCTCCTGATAGAGAGATAGAGTTTGGGATTGATTTTCTTCCCAATACTTTGCCTATTTCTATTCCTCCTTACCGTATGGCCCCTATAAAACTTAAGGAGTTGAAAGAGCAACTCAAAGATCTACTAGATAAGGGTTTCATAAGGCCCAGTGTTTCGCCTTGGGGTGCTCTTGTGTTTTTTGTGAAAAATAAAGATGGCTCTTTGTGTATGTGCATTGATTACCGCCAATGAAATAAAGTCACCATCAGAAATAAGTACCCCCTTCCAAAAATAGATGATTTGTTTGACCAATTACAAGGTGCAAGTTATTTATCAAAGATAGACCTTTATTCTGACTATCGTCAACTCAAAGTTGGGGAGTGTGACATCCCAAAAACCCCTTTTAGAACCCATTATCTCCATTTTGAGTTTCTTGTTATGTCTTACGGGTTAACTAATGCCCAGTAGCTTTCATAGACCTCATAAATTGAGTGTTCAGACCATATCTAGATATGTTTGTCATAGTGTTCATCGATGATATACTGGTGTACTCCCGTAGTGAGGATGAACAGTCTGATCACCTCCAAACTGTCTTGCAAGCACTTAGAGATAACAATTTGTTTCCCAAGTTTAGTAAGTGTGATTTTTGGCTAAGGAAAGTTATTTTTGTGGGTCATATCATTTCTTCCGAGGGTATTAGAGTTGATCCCCAAAAGACCAAAGCTGTTAGAAATTAGCCTAGACCTATTTCTCCGACTGATATTTGATGTTTCTTGGGTTTAGCTACCTATTACTACCGTTTTGTTGAGGGTTTCTCCTCTATAGCGTCTCCTATGACTCGGTTGACCCAAAAGAAAGTGAAGTTCTTGTGGTCCGAATCTTGTGAGAAGAGTTTTCAGGAGTTGAAGACTCAACTTACTTCAGCCCCTATTTTGAATTTACCTGATGGTGTTGATAGTTTTGTCATGTACTGTGATGCTTTGAGAGTTAGGTTGGGTTGTGTATTGATGCAGAAGGGTAAGGTGATAGCTTATGCTTCTTGACAGTTGAAACCCCATGAGAAAAATTACCCCACCCATGACCTTGAGTTGGCTGCTGTTGTGTTTGCTTTGAAAATCCAGAGACACTATTTGTATGGTGTCCATGTTGATGTTTTCACTGATCATAAGAGTCTGAAGTATGTGTTCCCAAAGAGAATTAAATCTTAGGCAGAGACAATGGTTAGAATTGTTAAAGGACTATGATATGAGTGTGTTGTACCATCCTTGAAAGGCCAATGTTATGGCGGATACCCTAAGTTGAGTGTCCATGAGTAGTGTTTCCCATGTGGTAGAAGGTAAGAAAGAGTTGGCTCCTGATTTACATCATTTGGCTAGATTGGGGGTTAGGTTGTCTGACTCTGATGAAGGTAGTATAGGGTTTTAGAGTAGTTCCGAATCCTCCTTGGTTTCGGAAGTGAAGGAAAAGCAATACTTAGAAGTTTTGTCAGACTAAAGGAGTCAGTCAAGGACCAAAAAGTAGGGGTTTTCGCCAAAGGGGGAGATGGTGTGTTGAGATTGCAGGTTAGATTGTGTGTCCCGAATGTTGATGATCTGAGACAGAGGATTATAGCTGAAGTGCATGGGGCATGATATTCTATTCATCCTAGTGCCACCAAGATACACCGAGACTTGCGAAAAATCTATTGGTGGAGTGGCATGAAGAAAGATATAACAACATTTCTAGCTAAGTGTGCAACATTCCAATAGGTTAAGGTTGAACACAAAAGACCTGGTGGTATGATGAAAGAGTTTATTATTCCCACCTGGAAGTGGGAAGAGATAAATATGGACTTCGTGATTGGTTTATCTCCTTCTCGATGCCATTATGATTCAAGTTGGGTTGTGGTTGATATGTTGACTAAGTCTGCTCATTTCTTGGCTATTCGTACTTCATATACTACTGAGGATTACGCTAGATTGTATATCCTAGAGCTAGTCATACTGCATGGAGTTCCCTTGTCTATCAGTTTTTATAGGGGTACTCAGTTTACTTTGCAATTTTGGAAAGCTTTTCAAGAGGGTCTTGGTACCCAAGTGCTTTTGAGTTCTTCTTTTCATCCGCAGACCGATGGTCAGGCTGAGTGAACCATCCAGACCTTAGAGGATATGTTGAGAGCTTGTGCACTTGACTTTAAGGGAATTGGGGATGATCACTAACCATTGATAGAGTTTTCTTGCAATAACAGTTTCCACTCTAGCATTGGCTTGGCTCCGTTTGAAGCCTTATATGGGAGGAAGTGTAGATCACCCATAGGTTGGTTCGAGGTGGGAAAGCGGCTGTGAGTGGTCCTGAGTCGGTATTTGAGGCTATGGAAAAAGTTATGTTGATTAGGGAAAGGTTGAAAATTGCACAGAGTCGTCACAAGTCATGCGGATGTTAGAAGGAGAGACCTTGATTTTGAAGTTAGTGACCTAGTGTATCTGAAAATTTCACCCATGAGGGGAGTGAAGAGATTCGGAAAGAAGGGGAAGCTTAGTCCCCGTTATGTTTGTCCTTACAAAATTCTTAGCCGTGTTGGTAAGGTAGCTTATGAGGTCGAGTAATATATAAGCATTGCAACTAAAATGCCCAAACTTGCAAATTTTTGGGTTTAATATGCAATTCATATAATTCCCCATAAATACTATTCTAATTTGATGAATCTTATCATAATCATGGATTGAAAACCAACTTAACATCATAGATATGTGTACAATCAATTTCAAGCATTGGAATCATGAATCAATAACTTGTAATTTAAAAAAAGGTTCTTGGGCTACACGGGTGAAAGGGGCAAATGAATAAAAACCTAACATACCTGAATTGATGAGTTCTTGGAGTTCTTAGTGAGTTTCTTGAGCTTTGTTCATGATTTCTTGAGAACTCGGGTTTGCTAATTTAGAGAGAATGATTTCTTTCTTTAGATAATTGAGCAATTAATGAGATATTAGGATATTTATGGCTTTAATCCCGTGTTAAGGCGGATTGGAATGAGGGCAAAAGACCTAAATCCCTTGGAATTAACTGAAAATTCTTGATTTTCAGCCTTTGGTGCGATGTGGCGCAATCGCGGTGTGTCATTAGAATTCGACAATTATGAACTAGAGGCTTGTGCGATGCGGTGGGATTACGTTGCTTCACTGTATGAGACTTGGAAGCTCACCGCGATGTGGGGTTATCACGTTGGCTCACTATTTTTTGACAATTTCCATTTGTCATGCCTCCGCGACATGATGAAGTGCTAGTTGGCACACTATTTTACTAAAATGGTTCTAATTCCACTCTCGGGTATCGGATTTGGGTGGACCTTATATCGTTAGAAAGCTGACTGAATTTCCTACACATTGGTAAGATCAATACTGAAAAATAGTGAGTAATTAAAAAAATTATATAGATTAACCTATGTACTAAGGGTTAATTTAAGTTAATGAAATATGGGGTATTACAATATCTCCCCCTTGGGAACATTCATCCTCACATGAGGCTAATTAAGCTGAGAAACAATAATAGTCTAAGCTTACGCACTGAACATGCATATTGGATGCACGAAATACATGACTGAAGCTACTGACAAGCTGAGTTCTTATACTGAACATGTATATCTGATGCATGGGTACATGACTAAACTGATTCGTGAATTCATGATTGGATATGCAACGATAAATTATACGAAGTTTATAACTGTAATTGAACAAGGAACTAAATAAATCTAAGAAAGACTATTACCCCAAGCTGAGAATACTAATGATCCTGAGATCATTTATTGAACATGTATGAGCGGGGACATGAGAACATGACTGAGTTTGTAACATGCTACGTGAACTGAATATCATGAATAGAACTGATTCTTTGAATACATGCCATGCTATGGGAATGTTTAAAAGGCTGAGATTTGAGTGAGAGAGTCAACTTTTGAGTACCCATTACTTCTAACAGGATCTTGTCACATGAAGATAAAATGGAAGGTTTAGGACTTGAAAGATCGAGGGTTATAGTGCATCTCCCCCTTGGGACATTATGTCCTTGAAGAATGCTAACTTAGCTGAGATACTGAGGAAAAGCTAAGATAATACACAGGGCACCAACGAACTAAATCATGACTGAATATCTAGGATTTGAAACTGAGGCATGATACATAAATGGAGATGAACTTGCAACTACTAGGATGCTCGTTAATAGAATGGGCATATTTGTGAGACTTCAGATAGGGAGATTGGGAAAAAAGATGGGAAACTATACAAACTTGTCTGCCAGACTGCTAAACTGAATTGCTATCTTTACGGACTAAATCATACTAAAACATTTATACTCAACTGGAGCATTTCTTGACACATTTTCTATTAAGTTCTACTGACTTTAAGGAGCAAGGAGATCCTCGCATGGTCTGAATAAGATATATTAATGAGAAATCACCATATGGCTTAAATTCTGTAATATGGGCACTGATAACTCTACTTACTAAGGTCTGAGCTAGGCTGAATTCTCCCACTATGTTCAAGCCTACTCAAATCCCCGAAATGCATTTAGCCTCTTACTCATCATCATGATATTCTAGCCAAGCATCATAACTACATCCTCGTGTAAAATAAGACTTCAATAATCTTTTCTTAACTTGAAGCCCTTTACTTCCTCCCATCTAGGCAATTGTTCATCACTACATCATTTCATAGGGAGAGTTCAATGAAAGGTTAAGACAATAGGACTTGAAGAATTAATGAACACTATAAAGGACTTGACACTTAATTGAGATCTGAAGGATAGAATATCAACATCATGGATTTATCAAGTGATCTAGACTGAGGATATACATGACATAGTCTGAATTTAGCTGATTATTAGAAGTGTAGCATGAGTCATGGGAACTGAGCATTCTGTAAATCATGAGTACATGAGTCATGAGCTGCATAACCTAACTTTGGAGTTTCTGTGTTAATGGAACATGATCCATAACACTGAGTGAACTAGAACTCCTTATACTAGAAATTGTAAGTGTACATGGTTTTTGATAATGCATAAATAAAAGTAGTGATCATAGAGATAACATGTAAGGCATAAGTAGATATCGTGATAGCTGAAGCACAAAACTTTGTACTGAGGTAAATACAAGTTGGGCATCAATCTTTCCCACTGCTCTACACATACTGACATTACTACTAAAATCTGAAAGTCTGACTTGGTTGCTTGTGCTACCATCTTTACCTTGGCCTAAATCCATTATTATAAGTCTGTGAGCAACTTCATAAACTCTAAATCGAACTAAAACCACTTTACTTTAGAGTTTGACATATGACAATGGTCATAAATACTAAATTTATTCTGAGGGACTACTCCTAATAATGTAAGGTCCACTGCTAGTACTTCTCTCTGATACACGATTCTTAGCTTTCTATTTCCCCAACAATTATCATATAGCAACCTCAACACTGCCTAACTTAGAATTCTCAACTCCTCAAAATTTCAAACTTAAATCAACTAAAACTGAGGTACTACCCTATAATTCAATGACTGGTTTATTGGGAAATAGTAAATAAACTATTCTATTTACACAATCAATTGAGGCATAGCATGAATGCAACCAATCCATGCCAAGAATGATTCTACTAAGTCTGTTAAGGTGAATTTCTGATATATCATAACCAGACAGTTCTTGTATACCCGTCGGGCTATGATAGATTTACCCATTGGGGTAGAAACTAAGAAAAGGCTCTTCTAGAATTTATGGACTAACTTCGAAGTTAATGGCTATACAATGAGTTACAAAAGATAAAGAAGCTCCTGGATCTATCAAGGCATAAATATGTAAATGAAAAATCTGTAACGTACTAGTGACCACAACAAGAGAATTTTCCTAATCTTGTCTGGAATGAAGTGCATAAAACTTGTTTAGGTGTTTCCCATGGTTGCACTAAAAGTGGAACCCTGCTGATTTAGGCGGTCGGACTGAGATGAAAGATGACTGTACTGACCGTATGAACCTTATTATGGACAATCTCAGATTTTATGTCCTAGCTTTCCATACCTAAAACATACATGATTTCCTTCCCTACACATACTCTTATTATTCTTACCACATTCTCACAAAGAGGATGGGTATGACTACTGCTCACACTACCCTGGGTTTGAGAGCCTGGTCCCCTATCTCAATTGTTATCCCTAAACTTTGGTACTGGAACACTAGCTGAAGATGGAGCTGGAACTGAAGATTTTGGATGAAATTGGGAATGGTTACCACCCTCTGACTTAGGATGAGTGAAATTGAAACTACCTATTCCATCTCATTTGTTCTCCCTCTCTCTTTCCTTATTGTTAGCCTCTTCTATCTACTGATCATGAACCATAAGCCTATATATTTACATCTCCTTAATTAGCATCGCTACTCTACACTCCTTAACAACACTTTTTGACACGAACTTGCTTATTCTTAACCTACTATCTACTATTACATAGGGAGCATACCTGGCTAATTGAGATTGATTAACTATAACACCTCGGCATCGTTTATCTCTAAGGGAAATAATCTATCTAGAAAAGCATTATCAAACTTCTCCCACTATATGGGCTCTACATATGTGTCCCTGTCTACCTTCCACTACTTAAACCATATATGAGCTATATCTTGTAGATGATAGGTAACTAACTCATAACTCTCACAGGAAGTTACTCCTATAATATCTGTGACTTTCTAACCCTGATCGAAAAACTCCCATGGATCCTCTTCTAACTTAGATCCTAAAATAGGGAGGAGGATTTATTTGGATGAAGTTTCCAATCCTGACTGCAACAGTATTAGCCACTGGGTTGGCTCGAATAGCATCTGGTCGTTCATTCTGAGCTACTACAGAATTGGCTAGAGTGGTGAACACAACTCTGAATTCTACATAGGAGACATTCTAATCTAGGGGATCGGCATGAACGGGCTAAGGTGCTGACTGATTCCCAATTCTTTTGTCGTTAGTCTTTTTGGGAGGTATATTATGTAAATGAAAGGAAGAAAAGTATTAGACTAAGAATTTAGCTTGAGGTCATGCTCGCTCACAATGCATGAATACTAAAAGAAGGGAAACTATTCCTAAAACATCTCATAGCATCCTGTCCATAAATGTGGCATGGTACACACCCATGCACAAGACTCTACTCGATGCGTCTTTCAAACTCCCTAGGACTCTGTTAAACCTTAGGCTCTGATACAAAGTTTGTAATCCCCCGAGTCTATTCCCCAGATGCTACATGGTGCCTACAATCCCAAAGGACCACAAGCTAACCCATGAATGATATCTGTCGTGAGTACTAATGAATAATACTATATTAAATGTGGAAAATAGGCTAAAATACCATAAGATTCAAAATCTGAAATACTGATAAAGAATATTAACCTATAAAACTGAATACTACCTTAATGTCTAGTCTAAAAAGCCTCTAACTATACTTTCTAACGGTGGAGTTGATGGGACAAGCCCCCAACTAACTCTGACTACTAAACTACTGAAAAACTAAAATACTGAAATAAAAATATTTCCTTGATAGATGAAGACTCACTACTAAAACTGCTACTGATAACTGGATATTTCTATGCATAGTCAAGAACTTGGGCGTTCAAACCTATGATATGAGACATCATAGCGCAGAAAAGGGTATGTGTCAGTACATGAAATGTACTGGATTGCTATATGAGGTAAGGCTAAATGCAAGGGTTTATATACTTGAATAATAACTGACTAAATGATATAGAGTAACTAAATATGAAAATACATGGATAACTAAAATTCTGTAAATACTGAGTATGCAATACTGTGCATATGTCTGTATACTATAACTAGGCTTTTACTACAGCTGAGTTCTGAGTTCTCATAACAGAGTAACTGATATCTGAGATTATTGATAACTGAGTTATTGAAACTAATTGACTGGATCTGATAGTCCTGATTCTATAGAACTGAGCTGAGTTCTTTACTGCGACTGAAACTGAGACTTTGGGAAGCAATCATCTAACCAACATGCCCCTTTTCTAAATAGATTTTGGTTCCAACCTATAACCCTAGCTGGAAGTGTGCCAAGGGTAAAGACATTGAAGATTTACCCTTATCTGGAAGGAAATCTTATTAGAATAGTAAAACCCTTAAGTGGCAGGTTAAAACACCTCATCAACCCTTAATTAACAGGTTAATATCTCAGCCTACTAGCTACATAGTTCTGGAATACAAGGATTACTACTATGGATCACATCCTCTATTGGAAGGTGAACCCTTATCCTTGGGTTTATTCGGTGCTGAATCCAACTCCTAACTAAAGACACTGAACTAATTATACTGAATAATACTAGACAAATACTAAGTTTACTGAGTTTTCATGAGTTTTATAACTGACTGAGTTTTTTTGAGTTTTATAGTTGACTAAATTCTAATGATTTTGACATGACTGATACTATTCAATAACTAACACTGGCTCTTGGTAAACAACTAGATTGTCCATAGCATAATCTTGAAAGACATAACAATAATTAGTTGTCCATAACTCATTCATAGAGATATTTTATCAAACACTTGTAGGGCACAAGCTTGTACATATACTAACATTTAATGATTGCATTATTTAATTCACATGGACATTCTATCAAATACTTGGGGAGCCCAACTTTATGCAGATAATCATGGATAATATATAAGCATTGCAACTAAAATGCCCAAACTTTCAAATTCAGGGGTTTAACTTGCAATTCATATAATTCCCCAAAAATACTATTCTATTTTCATGAATCTAATCATAATCATGGATTGAAAACCAAATTATCTTCATAGATATACGTACAATCAATTTCAAGCATTGGAATCATGAATCTAGAACTTGTAATTTTGAAAGAGGTTCTTGGGCTTCATGGGTGAAAGGGACCCATGAATGATCACCTAACATAGCTGAATTGATGAGTTCTTGGAGTTCTTACTGAGTTTCTTAATCTTTGTTCTTGATTTGTTTGAGCTAGGATTTGCTAGTTAAGAGAGAATGATTTCTTTCTCGAGATAAGTGAGCAAGTAATGAGATATTAGGCTATTTAGGTATTTAATATCGTGTTTAGGCTGACTAGAATGAGTTACAAAGACTGAAAAGCTCTTGAAATTTAAAACTCAGAATTAAATGAAAATTCCTGATTTTCACCCTTTGCGCAATGCGGCGCTATCGCGTTGTGTCACTGGAATTCAAGAATTGTGAACTGGAGGCTTGGTGCAATGCAGTGGGATGTGCTGCTTCACTCTATGAGACCTGGAAGCTCACCAAAATATGGGGTTATCATGTTTCCTCATTGGTTTTTGACAATTGCCATTTTGCATGCCTTCGCGACACACTGAAGTGCCAGTTGGCACACTATTTTTCTAAAATGGCTCTTACTCGTCGCCCGAGTATTGGATTTGGGTGGATCATTTATCGCTGTAAAGCTGATTGAATTTTCAACGTATTGGTATGCTCAAAACTAAAAAATATTGAGTATTTTAAAAAAATTATATAGGATAACCCATGTACTGAGGGTTATTTTAAGTTAGGGAAATACGGGGTATTACATATATGCTCACCATTACCAATCCTCATGTCATCAAACATAAGTTTTTAGTGTTCTTTTATAGGACTCACACCTTCACAGTTAGCCTTCACACCTCACCATTATTGCCAAATAAAAACCATTACCACACAACCAAGCCACTATTACATTTATTATTAACCAAGACTATAAGTCGTGGTATCATCATAGCGACTATAGCATGCAAGAAATGTCCTTAGCCATCCTTTTTTATTAGAAAAGATTCCCGTGTTCCCATTTATTACATTATTAGGTTGACTTGGGGGAATCCCATGTACTCCACAAGTGATCATTATTATGTTTTTTTAGGGGATTACCTTGTACCCCATAAGGCTTTCAATTAGACCAACCATAACCACCAAGACCTTACCATTTAACAATTCTAAACCATTTAGGTTCCATTAACAAGTTATACCATGCAGTAGTTCCATTAAATGTCTAACAATATAGTAAAAGCATTCTTATAGGCATTTTATCAAACACATTGGGGGCATAGTATTTCCAAAATCAAAACCAAGTAGCAAACGTTAAAACCACAATTCCCATGCAACCAAATGTCCAAACCACCATTAAAGAATGTAAACCCATGATTAAAACTTAGGGAAACCATAACCAAGCATTAATAACAAAAACCCCCAACACATATTGGAAAACCTAAAACCATATAACAATTATCCCATGAAAAAAATTCAGAAAACATGCCTTTAGTTGGAACAAATAACAAGGGAGGAGTAACATGCCTTAGATTACAAAGATAAAAGAGAGAAATCACCCTTAGGAGCCTTAATTGACCACGTCGAAGGAAGCCCTAGCTTTTGCATAACCCAAGATCCTTGAGATATTTTAAGAGAGTTTAAAGTATTTGATTTATTATAAATAGTTTAATAAATCCCCAAAAAGGTGTTATAAGTTGTGGGGTCCCAAGGATTTATAAGGTGAAATGTCCAGAATACCTCCATCTTAAACCGTATTAATTTTCTGCAGGACGGTACAATTCCACCATACCTTCTGTACCCTATCATACGAGTAGAACTCACCACTCATACACTAGGCATCCCTTTGACCCCCAACACTATCCAATATGCAACCACCAACCCCCAATCATATCCAATTGTACGACTAGTACCCTTAACTCATACCTATAACAAAATAAAGAGGGGTTGAACATTGTCCAACATACGAGTTGGACTATACGAATTATACCCTATCCTCATAACTCATGGTGATCTACTCATACTTAGACTTAAGTTATGTTACTAAGTTTGAGATTAGGTGAAGTAAAAACCAAACCAATGACGCATCATCAACCATATGACTCATACCCTTCTAGTCGTATCTATTCTGAAAACTTAAAAACCCAACACCACCTAACACTGGACAACATACGATTGATTATCTAACTTGTACCCTCACCATATGACTAGTATGGTGAGTGGTATGATATCCAGAAGGTATAAAAATAGGGAAATTTTCTAAGGGTCAAAACCCAAGTTATTTCAAATATCGAGTCGTAATAGCGATATCTAGGTAATTGGGATGGGTATAACTAGACCCTTATACTTGGTTTTACTCATGATTCTACCATTCCAAGAGAGATAAAACCCTATATAGTAAGATATCTTCAAATTAAAGCTTGTGGGTAATTTATGAGCATGGATAACACTTATTTATGCAATTATCTTCTGGTTTATGGTAAGATTTCACCCTTTCCATCATAGATTTTTCTAATTTATTGTTCAAAAATCTAAAAACCTTAGAGGCTCATTTTTAAGCCCAAAGATGCTTAATTTTATCCCAAAATTAGCTCGTATTTTAACTATTTTTTAGGGTAATGATCCTTGAGCACGTGGAAAAATTGAGTTGGTTTCAAAAATGCAATTTTCATAAGTGAGATCCATATAGATTTTTTGTATGATTTTTGGACCCAAAGCACAGTGGTGCAACATGGGTTTCATTATTCTCGTGTTAATCTTATCGAAGTTTCTCGGAAGTAAAAAGTGATGATTAAGAAAATCTTTAGAGCTTTCTTCAGCATCTCGGTTGGCTTGGTTTTAAGTCTTGTTATATTAAGCTAATTCATAGTATTTTTATGATATCGTGTTGAATTTTCGATTTGTTTTGAGGTGTTGGTGTGATAAATTACAATACTTGGGTTAGTTGAACCATTATGGTTACGTTGGACATCACTTTTGTGCATAATTAGCGTAGTTAAACATTACCTTAGATGAAGTTGACCTTGTAGGCCCTTGTTTAGGTTGGAAATTCTTTTATTACTTTATTAATGAGGAGATTTTCTTAGTCACTTGATTTTTGGGTAGAACTAACCTTAGCTACCATCACTTGGGTGGAATTTACTTAGTTGTTCTTTGTTAGGTGAATTATCTCTCTTAGGGCTAGTTATGGTATATTCAACATCTAATACTGGTTTTAGATACCTTAGCCTAGTCCGAGGTAGACATTTCTTGGTAATGAATTTTGAGGATATACAAGTAGGCACTTCGACACACACTAGGCCAATACATATATTAGTTATTGATAACCATTTATATGTTTAAGTATATCTTACAAATGTTTATTGTTGTGATTTTGGCATGACTTTTTACTTGATGGTTATAATGGGTTGATATTAGGAGCATTACTTATTAATTTCACTATGAATAACTTATTGATTAAACAAATAATGAGCTAATTGATTATGCTATTGAATAAACCCTTGATCATGATATTAACTAAGCCATTGATTAGGCAATTGGGTATGTCATTGACTAAGTTAACAATTATATTAGCGATTATGCTATTGCTTATTCTAAAGATCATGCTTATTAGCTATATTAGTAATTATGCTATTAATTATACTTAAGATTGTGCTTTCTAATTATCTTAGCAAATATGCTATTAATTATTCTAAGAATCATGTTTATTTACTATTTCAGTAATTATGCTAGAGATCATGCTTCTATTATAATTAGTAATCATTCTAAATTTCTAGGTTAATGGTTATGCTATTAAACACTTTAATAATTTTGTTAATTTCCATGGTATTGATGATATGATTACCAGAATAAGTCTGGATGTTGGTTATTCTATGATATATGCAAATACAGATTTAAGTTTGGATAATGATGATGATATTGATTATTTATACCTAGTGCAAGTTCAGAGGATGAGTATGATAATGATGATAATATTGATAGTATTGGTGTTGATATGGAGAATGATATCAATGATGATAATTATGATGATATTGTTGATTATACTTACCGTTTTGAGTTTGGATATAGATATTATACCATGATGACATACTCCTCATAATATAAGGATATCGGGGCATGAGATTTGGTAATAGTGATCCCAGCTAAGTCAAAATATGAGGAAATAGTTATAATGTGGTATGATATGAATGAATTCTAGTGACCTCATATTTATTGGATAATTAATAATTGGTGATCGATTGACAAATGACGATAGTGGGTTGTGCTATCTTATTTGTACCTTCTAGGCTTATCGGGGCTTGTGATAGCCTATTTACTTTTCCACACTAATTGTCTTATATAGGCCAATATATAGTTATGTTTGCATGTGTTAATGCCTTATATTATGTTTTTATTCTAGTTTATTTACTTATTTATACACAATGATATTGAAGTTGATTCAGGTTCGTCTCTACCTTGACTTAGTTATGCTATCTTGCTTTATCATACTTATATCACTATTTATCTTAGTTGAATGATGATGCCAACTGAGTAGCTATGGTTTTGGTACTTATAATGCACTTCTATACCTATTTAGTGCAGATTTAGGTATTAGTTATCGCTATTGATTGACATTTGTGCTATGTTAATATCTGGAGATAGGGAGAGCACTTGGAGTCAGAGTCTCCCATTTCCTTCTTGGTTATGTCTAGTTTTTTGTTTTGAGACATATTGTATTGACTATTTTAGATTCTTGAGTTGTATTTATAGCTACTCTTTGATAAGTAGTGAATTTACCAGTCATTTGTACTCAACATTTGTACATATAATTATGATTTTATTGTATAAATATGAAATTTTTGTGATTTTCCTACCCTAGCTAGCGATGGGCCAGGGACCAACCCAGGATCTACCAGGGTTTATTTCTTATTCAGTGCTTAGAAATGCTTTGGTTCAACATTTAGGGTTAGTTTGTGGTACATCGTATGATGGTGTACAATCTATAGATTAGAGTGGTACTAAGGTGGGGGCACAACTTATAGCTACGACTCGTAGAGTTAAGGTCCCTCATGCATTGGTGTTTTCTAAAATGGTAGTTGCTTAGCATGTGGTTACCCATCCTAGTACGTCTACCAAGGATAAAAAATATTGGGTAGATTTTTTATATTGGCTTTGTATCAGGTTTTTGGTGATCCAGGCGAGGATATATATGGGTTTTTGATTGACTGTGAGGATAAGTTTTGTAATTTAGGCCTAGTTGAGACTTGTGGTGTAGATTACACATTATTTTTATTGGGCTTGGCAGTGCGATCTTGTTCGAGAGGTTATCTTGATTCCAGGGCAATTAGATCTTCTCCTTTGACATAGATTGAGTTATCTGAGATAATCTTGGAGAAGTACATGCCTTGCAACCTCAGTGATTGATTGACAGATTAATTTTTGAGATCTAAGAAGGGCTCCTTGACTGTGGTAAAGTATGATTCTCATTTGCACGAGTTGGACATGCATGGTACTTCTATTTTGCGTATTGAGTACAAGAGGGTTTATTGCTTTTTGTGAGAATTGAGTCCTATTTTTTTTCATGTCTACTGAGAGTTTGGTTGTTGTAGGTAGGTCTTTTCTAAGGTTTTTGATCATGTTCAAGTGATGGAGGAGATACATTACGAGTCTTATGGGGGAAATAATAAGATGCCTAGTTATTATGGTGGTTTCAGTGGAAGTCGTAATAGTTTTCAATTCAGAGGTAGCAACTCTCATGGTAGATATCCTTTGCATCCATAATATTAGCTTAGTTAACCTTTTCAAGAAGTGGTTCAAATTACTAATGGAGGTTAGTCTAGTGCATGTGATCACCTTAGTCTGGGTAGCGGTCTATCTTTGAGGAGTTTGTTTTCTGGTTATTTTAGGCACGATGGCTATTCTATGTTAACCAAACCTTCTGGTTCTAGCTCAGCTCTTATGACATGCTATAGTTATGGAGCTCTTGGTCACTATTTATGAGAGTGCCCTAGTCAAAGCAGTTCATCCCTTTGTTAGAGGTGGTTATAAAGGTCTTAGTAATGGTCCCTAGAGTACTCGAGGTAGTTCTTAGACAGGTAGGATAGGAGATTGATTAGGAACCCAGCCAGGTGGTGGGCATGGTCAATTTTATGCAGTACCATCAAGGCCCAAGGCTGCCTCTTCAAATGTTGTGTTGCAAGTACGATTTTGGTGTGACCTTAGTTGATCCTTGATTTATTTGATCTGACATCCACTTATTTTTATGTGTCTACTTATTAAGATCCATAGTTAGATTTATCTTGGGATTTATTATCGATGCCCCTGTGTGTATCTACGCCCATGGGTAATTCTTTAGTAGTGGATCAGGTGTTCAGATCCTTTGTAATGACTATTAAAGATGTTGATACTTATAATGACCTTATTGTTCTGGATATGTTGTATTTTGATGGGATTCTGGGCATGGATTGGTTATCCAACTATTATGCGGTTATGATTTAATTTACAAAGATCATTTACTAAGCCATGCTCTGCATACCCAATTATTTGGTAGGGATCTGTTAGCTGTGAGCCAAAGGGGATTATTTCTTATATGTGTGCAAAGAGACTTATTTTGAAGGGTTGGAATTCTTATCTTACTTATATCAATAATGATAGTGTGGGCAATTCATCGCTTGATCTTTTTCAGTAGCTTATGAGTTTTGTAATGTTTTCCCTAGTGAAAGACCTGGTAAACCTCCTTCCTATAAGATTGTGTTTGTTATTGATCTTGATCATAACACCCAACTTATTTCTACGGCACCTTACCGTATGAATCCTACCAAGCTTATAGAGATAAATTATCAGCTTTAAAACCTTTTGAGTAAGGGTTTTATTAGACCGAGTGTGTCTTCTTGGGGATCCCCTATGTTGTTTGTAAAGATGAAAGATGGCTCCATGCACTTGTGTATTAATTATAGGCAGCTTAATAAGGTGACAGTGAAGAACCGTTACCCTATGCCTTGTAATGATGATTTTTTTAACCAGCTTTACGAGCGACTATTGTTTCTAAAATTGATTTGCGATCTGGTTACCCATTACTTGAGGATTTGGGCTGATGATATCTTGAAGACAACCTTTTCCACCTGTTATGGTCATTATGTGTTCTTGGTGATGTCATTTGGATTGACTAATGCCCCAACCACATTTCTAGATTTGATAAACTTACTATTGAAACCTTATTTGGATTCCCTTATGATTGTGCTCATTAATGACACCCTTTTTTATTCAAGAAGTAGAGAGAAGCATGCATAACATTTGAGGATAATGTTCAAGACTTTGAGATGTCATGTGTTTTTTTGTAAGTTCTCCCAAGTCTAAGTTTTTGCTTGAGTCGGTGACATTTCTTAGACATGTGGTATCTAAGGATGGTATTATGGTAGACCCAACAAAGATTAAGGCAATTTTTCATTGGGCTAGACCTACATCTTTGATTTAGGTTCATAAATTTATTGGTTATTATAGATGATTTATCGATGGCATCGCTAATATTTTAGTGCTTATGACCAGATTGACTTAGAAAGAGGTTTATTTCTGATGGTCCAAGGAGTGTGAGTCAAGCTTTCAAAAGCTCAACGGTTTTCTTACTGCATCTCCTATTTTAGCTCTTTTTGTAGAGGGTGAGGGATTCACTAGGTATAATGATGCTTATGGCATTGGTCTAGGTTGTCTATTAATGCAACAAAGTCGTGTTATTGCTTATGATTTTAGGCATCTTAAGGTGCACAAGCTCAACTACCCTACTTATGATTTAGAGTTGGTGGTAATTGTTTTTGTGCTTATGATTTGGAGGCATTATCTCTATGGTGTGTGTTGTGAGATTTTCACCGATCATCACAGTATTAAACATTTTATTAACCAGAGATTCTTGGCAACATAGATAGACAGAGTTGCTTAAGGATTATGATATCTCTATCTTATATCATCCAGGTAAGGCGAATATGGTGGCAGATGCCTTGAGTCGGAAGGCATTCAGTATGGGTAGTTTGGCTTGTATTTCAGTTTCTCAAAGGTTGTTGGCATGGGACATTTGGTCCTAAGTCAACATGATAGTTTGCCTTGATATTTCAGACCCTAGGATGATTCTTTCTAGTGTTCTATGTGAGTATATTCTAGATCATCAATTTAAGGATAGTAAGCTTTGTTTCCTTTATTATTAGATTTTGAGTGATGAGTCCTAGAGGACACTATATATTCTAAGGGTATTTTGAGATTCGGTGACCGCATTTATGTTTCAAGGATTGATGAATTAATTCAGTTGATTTTGCATGAGGCTCACAACTTTAGATCGTTTAGTCACCTAGGAAAAGCTAAGATGTATAGAGATTTGAGACAATATTATTGATGTAGTGGCATGAAAAGATATATGGATAATTTTGTAGCTTGTTACCTATTTTGTTAGCAGGTAAATGTCGAGCATCAGTGACTTGGTGGATTGACTCAGACGTTACCCATTCCTGAGTGGAAATGGGATCGAATTACCATTGATTTTGTAAGTAATTTTCCTCGTACCTCCCATGGTTTTTATGGTAATTGGGTTATCATGGATTGGTTGACCATGTTAGTATATTTTGTTCCTTTTTAAATGTCCTTTAATGCTGAGAGGTTAGCCCATATCTATATGCATGAGATGTTTCATTTGCATGGGGTGCCCATATCTATTATTATAGACCAAGGTTCCATGTTCACTTCAAGATTTTGGAGAGCCTTTCAGGAGGAGGTAGGTGCTTAGGTGGGCTTTAGTATGGCCTTTTATCTGTAGAAAAATGGTCAGTCTGAGCAGACTATTCAGGTGCTTGAAGAAATGCTACGAGCTTGTGTTACGAATTTTTGAGGCTAGTGGGAGGTGCACTTAGCATTGGTAAAGTTTGCTTATAACAACAGTTCTCATTCGAGTATTGAGATGCTGCCTTTTACGACTTTGTATGGTAGAATATGTCATTTTATAATTGGATGGGTTGAGATATTCGAGATTTGACCTCTTGTACTGATTTTTTTAGGAGTTGTTGGATAGAGTCAAGGTGATTTAGGATAGGTTGAGATCATCTCAGAATAGGCAGAATGGCTATGTAGATCGCAGGCTTTGCACCTTCATATTTGGAGTTGGTGTTTGGGTATTTGTCTATGTGCTACCCATGAAAGTTGTGATGGGGTCTGGGAGGAAAGGCAAGCTCAGTCCCCGATATATTAGACCTTTTGAGATCCTTCGTACAGTTAGTGAGGATCCTTATGAGTGAGCTTTACCTCTATATTTCTCTGTTGTCCATCTAGTTTATGGTGTTTCTATGTTGCAGCAATACATTCCTGATCCATCTCCTATGCTTAGATGGAACTTAGTCCAGCTAGATAAGCGGTTAACCTTCGTGGGGGAACTTGTGCTCATTTTGGCTAGTGATGTAAGGTGGTTTCGTACTAGAGAGATTCCTATAGTTAAGGTTCAATAGAGACACCGCCCAGTAGAGGAGGTTAATTAGGATATACAAAGCAAGATGTGGACCTAGTATTCTCACCTGTTTGAGACTTCAGGTACATCCAAAACCTTTAACATTTACAAATGAAAGTTCTTTTAGTAGTGGATATTATAATGATCCTTCAGGTTATTTTTCATATTTTTTCTTATTTTCACCGTTAGAAATTTTCTATAGCTACCCCAAGTTATTTTTGTATTGATGGAACTATCAGTTTGATTACTAGGCAGTTTATTTGGTTTTAGAGTCAATTCCCTATATATTTCCTAGTTCGAAATGGACACTTGGTAAAAATTTTAGTGAAACAACCTCGAATGAAAATTTTGACTATTTTAACATCTCTACAATATCTATTTGAGGATAGGTGGAATCTTGGATTAGGTCCTGAGGAACCAGGGCTTATTTTGAACTATTCGTTGGAAAGTTAAGAAAATAAAAATTTGGTATGGGACTCAGTTTTTGTCAAAACAACTCGGATGGAAATTTCAACTGCTCCATTAACTCTAAAACATCAAATTTAGTATGGTAGCATAGTTTTTCTGTGTGTACGAGGTCCCAAACCATTCCTGAGCACCCGATCGAAGTCTATTTCAAACATAGAAAATCAGGTGCACCAAGTTGCTGGTGGAACCGCGATCGCGAAGGTTAAATCATGATCGCCAACTAATTTTTATGCATCTAGCTTGCAGCATGCATTTTATGTGTGTAGATCATGATCATGATACCCAGTTGTAATAACGACATTCAGGTACATGGGATGGGTATAAATATGCCATTTTGCCCGATTTTGCTTGTTCTTCATCCATTCGAAGAGATCTAAAAGAACTAAATAGTGAGATATCATGAAATTAAAACTTATGGGTGATTTAGAAGCCTGACTAACATTTATTTATGCGATTATCTTTCAATTTGTGGTAAGATTTCACCCTTTTCATGGTAGATTTTTCTCATTTCTTGTTCAAAAATTCCAAAACATTGAAAGTTTGATTTTATCCCCAAATTAGCTTGTATTTCTCTCATTATTGAGGATAATGATTTCTTGAGCACGTGGGAACATTAGGTTGGTTCCGAAAATGAAATTTCTGTAAGTAAGACCTACATGGGATTTTGGTATGATTTGTGGACTCGAAGCACAATGGTTAATATGTGTATCGTTGTTCAAATATTGAATAGTAGAATATGAATTCGATAGCTTGGCATTTGCAAAAACTTCTCAGAAGGGAAAAACGGTGATTTAATGGATATTTTGAGCTTTCTTTGGCGTCCGAGTTGGCTAGGTTTTATCCCTTGTCACTTTAATTTAATTCATTGTATTTTTATGATATTGTGTTGGATTTTTGAAGAGTTTTTAGGTATTTCTGTGATAAATTGCAATACTTGGGTTAGTTGGAATATTGAGGCTAAGTTGGACATCACTTTTTAGCATAATTAGCCTAGTAAAACATTACCTTAGGTGAAGTTGACCTTGTTGGCTCTTGTTTTGGATGGGAATGCGTTGGTTACTTTACTAATGAAGATATTGCCTAAGTCACTTAATTTTAGGGAGGAACTAACCTTAGTTGCCATCACTAAGGTGGAATTAACTTAGTTTCTCTCTATTGGGAGAATTTTCTATCCTAGGGCTAGTTATGGCATGTTCAAATCTAATAGGGGATTTAGATACGTTAGCCTAGTCCGAGGCAGATATTTCTTGGTAAAGGATTTTGAGGATTTAGAAGTAGGCTCTTCAACCATCCCTAGGTCAAGACTTATGATAGTTATTGAAGACCATTTTACATTTGTGTATATCTTGCAAATGTTTATTGTGGGGTTATTGACATGCCTCAGTACTTGATGGTTATGATGGGTTAACATTAAGAGTTATGTTGATTAATTTCACTATGAATAAATTATTGATTAAGCAAATGATGAGCTAGTTGATTAAGATATTAAATGAACCGTTGATCATGATATTGACTAAGCCATTGATTAGGCTATTGATTTGGCCATTGGGTATGCCATTGACTATATTAATGATTATATTAGTGAGTATGCTATTTCTTATGATAAAGATCATAATTATTGGTTATATTAGTAATTATGCTATTAGTTTTACTTAAGACTCTGCCTATTAATTATGTTAGCAAATATGTTATTGGTTATGGTAAGAATGATGCTTATTTACTATGTCAGTAATTATACCATTGATTATGCTAGAGATCATGCTTCTATTATGACTCTTAGTCATACTAATTATGTTATTAAACACTGTAAAGATTATGCTATTGGATATGGTATTGACGATATGGTTATCGATATAACTATTGATATTTGTTATGCTTTGATCTTTGTAAATACCGATTCAAGTCCGGATAATGATGATGATATCGATTATTTATACCCAGTTAATTCCCAAAGATAGTGATGACAATGCTGATGGTATTGGTGATGATATAGAGAATGATATCAATGATTATAATTATGATGATAGTGTTGATTATACTTACCTTTTTGAGTCTGTATATACATATTATACCATGACTATATACTTCTTATGATACGATGATATCAGAGAAAAAGATTTGCAAGTAGTGATTCTATCTAAGTCGAAAAAAAAGGAGGAGATGGTTATAATGTGGCATGATATGAAAGGATTCTAGTGACATCGTGATTAGTTGATAATTAATGATTGGTGATCAGCTGAAAAATAGAGATGGTGGGTTATGCTATCTTGTTTGTACCTTTCAGGCTTATTGGGGCTTTTGATAAGTTATTTACTTTCTTACACTAATTGGCTTATCAGGGCCAATTCTATAGTTAAGTTTGCATGTGTTAATTCCTTTATGTTATGATGTTATTCTAGTTAATTTACTTATTTGTACATAACAATGTTGAAGTTGATTCAAAATTTTCTCTACCTTGATTTAGTTATATTATCTCATATTTTATCAAACTTATATCATGATTTAGCTCAGTCGACTGATGATGCCTTCTGGTTACCCATGGTTTTGTACTCATACTACACTTTTGTAACTTTTTGGTGCAAATCCAAATACTAGTTGCCGTCGTTGATTGACATTTATTTTGTTTTGATATTGGGAGATAGGGTGAGCTCTTTGAGTCAGAGTTGCCCATTTTCTTCTATCTTACTTATGTCTAGTCTGTTTTTATTGAGAAAGATTGTATTTACTATTTTAGATTCTTGAGTTGCATTATAGATGCTCTTGTACTGTCTCACCATGTCATGGGATTTGATTCTTTATGTTTAGCTATTCGTGGACTATTTTTACTCTCTTGTTTAATTGTAAACTGTGTTGCTGACTTTCACTCTTCTTGGACATTCCTAACAAGTTAACCCATTGTATTTAGCTTCGGGTTATGGTTTGACTTACCTACGGGTGTGATGGGGTAGGTGACATCATGACTCGTAAATCGGGTCATGATATCAACCCCATTAATTCCTTCCTTAGAACAAAACCAGTGTTCATGAACTATTCTTCAAATTAACCAACAAGGATCTATGAGTGACATTATGATATAAATAGGCAACTTACATACACATATAATAACAAACCTAACAATCAATAGTTAACAACACTATCCATATGCCCTCACCGCAAAGAAGTCTCTTACGCATAAGATCAAATTAAAGTGGGACTAGAATCAAATATCGCACTCTCAAAATGAAGTTCAAAAAATGCACATGCAATATCACAGTTTTCCTTTATTTTCCATGCTTCGGTTTTAAATAGTTAAGCTAAGATCTCTTTAGGACTTTTTCAACTTGGAATGTAGGTTTGGGGTTAGGTATGGTACATTTAGGATTAGTGAGTAAACCCTTCTTGACACTACACTACTTCTACTACATTTATGACCATCCCTTTTCATTCCTATTCTTAGTTTATTCTCTTATTTCTTTCACTACAAGTGTGTTTCTCTTTTTAATTACTAGATTTTCTCTCTTTTTACATACGAGTCTCATTTTTTTGGCACAAGACAAACTTGCATCTCTCATTTATCATTAGTATCTTTTTTTTCATACCTCGTTCTTTATTTTCACACCTCCTTAACATGGCCACCCTCAACTTAGGCTATTTAACTAAGATGAGGTGCACAATGTCCTACATTGAACCAGGGCCAAAATAGAGGTTTCGAGGAGACTCTACAATAGCCACCCTCAACTTAGGCTATTTGCCAGAGTTGAGGTGCACAACATTCAAGAAAGGAACAGGTCCAAGACAAGAGTTTCAACAAAATAGATAAGGTGAATAGGCTAATGAACAAAAGCGCCAATTAGGTATAAAAATGCGGGGACAAGGAATACGTCATTATTATTTGAATTTTCATTTGGCTTGAGTGAACTAAAATCAAACAAGACCTACATTCCTTTCCTAATTATCTATCCTATGACCTACACAAGATTAATTGGACATGTTTTGAATTGCATTCACAGAGCAAGAACTAAACAAATTCAGCTCACACACACTTGGCATAGAAAATCACAAGCAACCACTAACTATTAGGCTCACGCTCAATCTTAAACAATAGTTATCACATACAGATACATCTTATGTCATATAAAGATCCATAGTTGTCAATATATCAAACCAGAAACACACAAATATTGCAAAAATTATGAGGGGTCCCTATTTTTCACTAAATTCCTTAAAAAATAAACTACCATAAGTTCACCTAAACCTCTTTTGTTTTATACGAAACAAAACACAAGAGCTAAAAGTTTCCTAAAAATGTCGATTCTACTAGATAGCACACTCGAGGGAAAAAATATGATTAAAAAATCACTAGGTGGTGGATCTCATAGGTACCCTCAGCCTTATCAAAATGATATGCACTATCCCCAATGCATCACAAATTAAGTAATAAAGTTCTAGAGGGAGGACATAAAACTATGCCACCTTAGGCACTTGTGTTATATGACACGGAGTGCACTGAATCATCTGATAGAGAATTATTACGTAGCTGGTAATAGAGTCGAAGACCCAAACTCCGGTCAGAATCTCCATTTGTTGCTAGTGGACACTAGAAGAGACTCTTACAGCTCAAGCCCTCAAATCTTTACTCTCTTCTATAGTTCTTTTCTTGACCTTTTCTAGATTATTTTTTTATTTTCTTTTTCTCTTACCATTGAACTTGGATTTTAGAGGTTTTCTCATCAAATCAATAAGGTCTCCACTTTCTGCTCATGTAGAATTGGGAACACCATTGTGGATTTATTTTGCATCTTTGTGATGTCAGCTTGACAATTTTTCAGTTACCCTAAAACTTTGCCAAGTTTGTTATAATCATTACATTTATTTGCTTATTTATTCTCCCCTCCATATCATCAATGCAACCATAAGATTGGCATAAGTCATATGTGTAGCTTGGACAACTTGGTTCACAAAGGGTTTGAACTATTTTTCAAATAAATTTAGTCGTTTGTCAAACCTTGATGACTGCTTAGTAAATTTGTTGAAATTTTAGAGAATGAGAACATACTTTGAAGTTTGACAACAACAAACCCAATTTCTTTGGAATTAGTAGTCAAGGTCATGTCAGCTGTGGAAGTAGTAGGTAGAATTATGGAAATAGTTAGTTGCATACTTGAGGATGCTTTTGAATCCTCTAAAGTAGCAGAGGGATCTTTGGTTGTCTGAGTATCAAATCAAATACCTATAGGATTGTGCGCTCATAGCTCAATTTTTTCTTCATCACAAGATATCCTCAAAGTTATGTGTCTTTGTTACTATTGATTTGACTTCTATATCGGTCAACACCAAAATATGTGCTTCCTTGTATAACTAATTGACAAGACTTGGGAATAGAATAAAGTATTAGGATTTATATCTCATATTCTTATTTCACTATCTATGATCAATCTAAAATTTAGCCTGAACACATATATCAAGCTAGCTACCAATACAACCTGATCATTACCCAAAGTATTATCTTCTCCAGTAGATATCAACCTGAAACACATAAGTAAGCCACAAATCATGAATTAAAAAGACAGTGTTGACTTATAGTGGTTTGCACTATGATTTATCAATAATTTAGGGTCTCCCGCAGTCAGCACCAATGCTAACTAAGAATGTTGATTCATTCCATGAACCATCTAGTGAACAACATTTAGAGTATTTACTGGTGGAAGAGAATTTTACCTATGTAAGAAGCGTTGTTCATTTGATCTAAAATGTTAACTGGGATTACCTAAACTATATTTATTCAACTTTAGAAAATTGATAAATATCTGACTTTTCTTGCAGTTATTGCTCATAGTGGAATAAGTGTTGCTCTCTTCATCTTCTTTTAAACTAGTATTGTATGTGCTAGACTCATTTACTATTGGCTCCTCTCACTCATCAGATTGGGAATGGGTTCTTGTTCCCTTGAACTTTATGTAGTATTGTAGCATAGGTTCTCTTCCTGCTCGACGTTGTTCATTGGTTCATTAACAAATTTATTGGTTGAGATAGCCTTTCAAAACTCTTAGGATCCCTACCTCTTGTTGGTTGAATTTTTGGAGACATTTGTACGTGCGAAGGGCTAAGTTAACTTTGCAACACCAATATGAAAGAAATAAAAGTATTCACTGCATACATATATGCTTGATGACTTGATGTGACATCCCTTCAAAGACATGATGTCTTGTAAAGCTTAATTATTTCCAAATCATAATTGACGACTTGAGGTGATGAACCATCAAAGTCTTGACATATCATCAAGCCTTATGATCAATATTATCTAGTTTATTATGAAGAATATTCAAAATTAATGTTGTATTTGATAACTCATCATATGTTTGGAGCTTTCTCAGACCATTTATAACCTCAAATAGAATCTAATACACGTATGGATGAGAAAGCATATTGAAATTATTTTCTCTATTATACCATTAATGGTATGAGCTTAAGTGAGGGGTAAATCTTATGGTACAACAGGGTGTTAACAATTTCCAAATATACTTTAGGTTTACTTAGACTTCACCCTTACAATTTTCACTCTTGTTATCTAACTTTAGTAGTCAATAAAATTTTGGGATCATAGTTTAAGGAATATTTTTTACCCTCTAATTAATCTATTGACATACTCGCCCATAAAACCTAAGTAAAATAAAATTGTACTTCAAAATTATGTACAAAAACATACCTTGGTGAAAATTGAATAAAAACCAAATAGAGTAATTCAAATTTTTCCCTTGTGCTTCTTTAAAAAAACTATGCATGGGTAATAGAAGATTTTGATGAGGATTGAGTTATGTGTATAATTTATACGGTAGAGGAGATGAGGTTATAGAAGTTGGGGATGTTTGATTATGGGTAAATCTAATAACCCTCCAGGTTATTCCTGTATTTCTATACTTTTCAGCATTTAGAGATTTCCTATAGCTGTCCCAAGTCACTTGTAACTTGCTTGGCTGTCAGTTCAGTTACTGGATAGTTTGTTAAGGTTTTCTAAGCCAATTCCTTATTTTGAAGTCTTTATTAGTAAGGATTAGCTGTCGGGTGTAAACTTTAGGTTAACCACATCGTGTACCAACTTTGATAGTTTCATTAGCTCTGGAACACCGATTTTAGGCTAGGAGGACCTTTAGTTTTGGTCACAAGGTTTTCAGACTCATTTTGGACTATTGGATGGATTTTAGTAGAAGTGGCCTTGATTGTGGGCCCTATATATCATCAAAACCACTCCGGATTGAAATTCCAATGGCACAATTATGTTTGTAATGTCAAATTTGATAGGATAGCATAGTTCAATTGCATTCATGGGATTCCAAGAAAATCCCAAGGGGTCGATCAAAACTTGGGAAAATCTATGTTCAGCTGGTGCATATACTCAGTTAGTGCAACTACTTAGCCAGACTTTTGGTCACTTAAGAGGTGGTCTCTTTAGCATCCAAGGTTGGTCCCACCTTTGATGCTTCAGTAGAGGCCTGAATGCAAAAGTAGTTATGGATTAAATGACATCTTGTCTGCTAAGCAAAAGTTGGCCAAGTATTAAGAATATTTTAACCAATCGTATGCCGATTTAGCGGTGACTGCTTAAGAGGTTAAGTGACCTCCTAAGCACTTATTGTATGGGTATTTATTTCATCCATCATCTATTTTTCTCCTATTTTCTCAAAGTCTCAAGAGCACTAAATCTATAGAGTATGGAAAATTAGAAGATTGACCCTTGGGTGATCATTGGTTGTTAATAAGCTTAGGAATCTTGTTTCCATCCTTGTAAGTTTTCACCTATTCCTTGATTTAACTCTCTAATTAAGTCTTAAATCCCTAGATTCTTAATGAGTTGATTTTGATGTCATTTAAGCTCAAGATTTTCCCATTTTTTGAGGATAAATGAACCTTTAGCCACTTAGTGAATCATAATTATACAAATTTGACTTAACTACCAGTTTCATAGGTTGAACTTCTATCTTAGGACTTAATTAGGCTTATGTAGCACCTTGTAGTAGGGTTTATTGAACCTTAGCGTAGTTTATGTTAGTGATTTACTGAGATGGACTTTTAAGGTTAGGGTGGGTTCCTCTAACCCACTTTAGGTCAAGATAATAACTAGCTCCTTGTAGACATAATAGGCCTTCTTAAGTTATCTTATTTTTATTCTCGAGCCCAAAGACCTTTTAGACACATTTTTTGACTTGAATTGGCATGTACCTTGGATTTTTTAAGACCAGTTCAAGTCTGGCATTTGAGATACTATTTTTGGTTCGAGTCCGACTCTAAGAGGTTACTTATAATTGTTATGGAACCTTTTTAAGTCCAGTGAGTATGAGATGGAAGAATCCAAGGTTACATTTTGAGATTTGGATACATGGGATATTTATTGTCATTACTTCTTCTTGATTGCATCCACAGGGCTTATGGGGGTTAGAGTGGATTATTTACTTTTATTTGTATCTGCTGGGCTTATGGAAGCCCAGTTATGCTATATTTAGTTGTATTCTCATGATATTATTTACTTAGTTATTTAATTTCCATATTTGGAGCATTATTCAAGGTTTGTCTTTTTTCCCTAACTTGTTTTATAATCTCACATCTTACTGTACTTATATTATGATTTAGGTCAGTCGGCTAGTGATGCCTATTGAGTACCTATTGCTTTGGTACTCATACTACACTTTTACATCCCTTTTTTATGTAGATCTGAGTACTAGCTGCCACCGGTGATGCTGTATTAGTGCTTGTCAGAGGTCGAAGATAAGGTGAGCTTTCAAAATTGGTGTTAACTTTATCTTCTTTTTTTTTTATTTTGGATGGTCTTTCTATCTGAGACTATTGTATCTTTTCACTAGAGGCTCTTTTACTGACCATACTAGGTCGTGGGTTATTTTACTCTTTCTCCGTATTTACCCTTAGTTATGTTATCTTTATTGCATAATATGGCTTTTAATCTAATTACTTGCATATGTTTGACATTTACCCTATTTCCCACCAACTACCATATTACTTATTATTTAGGGCTACGATTTGTCTTACCTACTGGCAGGTCAAAGTAGACACTATCTTGACTCATGAAATTGAGTTGTGATAAATTGCTATTAGATCCTAGGTTCACTAGTTCTGTTGGTACAAAAGCAAGCACCTAGTAGAGTCCTGCAAATTTGAATGATGATGTCTGTTTCATATCTTCAGGAGGATATTGTACATTCTTAGTGGGTATTGATTTCCTTCACTCATTTAATGCTAAGAGTCTATGTTGACTAAGAGTCTGTATTGATTACTAGATTAACTTAGTTTTACTCTTTCATAGATGGATAGGATATAATCTACTGCTAGTATAGATGAGGAACCTGAGACCATGATTAGAGACTCTACCAGAGGATGTGGATAACCTATAGATTGGGGGCAAGAAAGATCTACAGCCCAATATAGAGGTCTAGATAGGGAGCATTAACCCGACCGTATTGAATTTCCCACACCAGATATTCCTTCCCCCGGTCGTTGGTGGGATAGGGGCATCCCATGTTCTATCACAGTTTATTTCTTCATCATTGCTCAAAGATGATTTACTTTAGCTATCGATTTTAGTTTGTGGTGCACCGTCTGATGGTGCTCAGTTTATGAATCAGAGTGGTATAGAGGTAGGGGTTTAACCTGTAGCTGCAGTCCCCAGAGTTATGATCCATCTAGCACTGATAGTTTCTCAGCTGGTAGTCACCCAGCTTGTTATGTTTTTTTGTGAAGCATAATATATTGGGAAAATTCCTAAAATTAACTTTTTTTGTTTTTTTGAGATATCAAGTGTAATGACCCTCTAACTCATTTTATTGATTTGCATGTATAAACAAAATTTTGAACCTTCCCATAGCGGCTACAGGTAATTTATGAGTTGTTAAAACTGTCAGTTTGGTGATTGGATAGTTTGTTTATATTTTAGGCCCATTTCCTTATTTTGGAGCTTTTGTTGGTTTGGATTTAGTCTTGAACAAGAACACCTAGTAAACAACTTCATATGATAATTTTGATAGCACCATCATCTCTAGAACACTGATTTTAGGCTAAGGGGATCATTGGTTTAGGTCTTGAGGCTTCAGGACTCATTTTGGGCTATTGGCGAAATATGTAAAAAATAAAACTTAGGTATGGGCCCCACATGTAGTTGAAGTGATCTCATAAGATAGTTTTGGTTTTTCCATTGAGTTTGAAACATTGAATTTGTATGGTAGCATAGTTCATATTCACTCATGAGGTTTCAAATGAATCCTTAGCACCTAGTTGAAGTCTATTATGGACTTAACAAAGTCAGGTGCATGGTACCTTATAGGACCGCTTAAGCTCCTATTAGGTTGCTTTTTTGCTTTGTGCTTTATCTCCTATGGGCTACTTAATCGGCCCTGACCCATTGATGATGGTGCACTTTAGCACCCAATAGTCTTTAAAGCGGTGCCCACTTTAGTACTATTGGGTCCGCTTAAGCAGAACCAGCTGCTATCGCTAGACCGCTTAAGTAGTCGTATTTCCACTTTAGAAGTTGGAGCTTTATTGCCAAAGTATCCGCATTAGAGATGCCTATAGCCTTTTTATTCCTTTTTCTCCACCTGATTTCTACTATTCATTCCAATATTTTATGCCAAATTAAGAGCTCAAAGAGAGGATTAAGTGGGAAATCATCCACATAATTGTCAATAAGATAACCAAACTCTTCTTGGTCATTTCCCATTGTTCCCTTCGATTTCCACTCTAATTCTTTATAAAATATTTGACATTAGGTCATAAATTCCTAAATTTTGACCCAATTTTCGCTCAACTTTTGAGAACACATTTCTTGTCCTTCAAGGGACCTCATGATGAGTTCAATTTTTTTATTTCATTTGTGGGATCCACAAGCCTGTTCTTGTCTTAAAATTTTACCTAACACATAACATAGCAATGCAGGTCTCATTTTATTTATAACAAAATGTAGGTTAGTATTTTGATAGTATGAGAGCCTTTTATGATTATGTAGTAAAGACAAATGATTTTTTGATGATTTTGAGGTTGCAATTTACTTTGAGGCTGGCTTCTATCTACTCTTATTTTGGAGATGGTGTTTTATATATCTTTTATATTATATTGTGGCTTTAGGATGTGATTATGGGTTAAACACCATGACTTAGCCTAAACTATGAGTTTGGAGATTAGAAAGGTATTTGATCCTTAAGTTGGAATACCTATTATACTTCTATAATCCTATTTCCTTCTTTATAGATAGAGCTAATTTGTTGTATGATTATGATATTATTGTAGATATGGGTTGGGATTTAGGTATTGGCAGCATGATTAGTATGAATAGCCTTATTTGCACTATTTAGGCTATCTTGGAATGATAATATAGGTGGAATTGACTTAGTTGCTCACGTTCTAGCTGGAATTGCTATATTAGGGCTAATTATGGCTTATTTAACGTCTAAACGTACATATAGATACCTTAGCCTCGCCTGAGGTAGAATCTTATCTAAAATGGATTTTAAGGATTAAAAATGGGCTCCTCAGCCCACCTTAGGACGAGACCAATGTTAGGTTTGTAGACTTATATTCGTGTTATAGTCTATTAGACTTCATTGAGACTAATGAACCTTTATTATAAGGTTTCTTGATGACTATAAGGATTGTAATAGTTTTTTCTTTAATTATGATGTTATGGTTATTATTGATAAAATATTAGGCCTAAGGCTGTGATTATGATACTATGGTTATATTGTTTATATAGTGTGCCCAAGGTTGTGATTATGATATTGGTTGGGTTTTGGGAAGTAGTATATCCTTATAAAGTAAGTTGTCGTAGTTTATAGACATTTTGATGCTTATAATCGTATTATTCAAAAATTGCTGATGGCACGCATAGATTTGGTACAATCATGATCACTTAGGTGGTAAATGGTATGATTCTAAATAAAATATGGTTTTATTACTCTTTTTCCAAAAAAGGGATTTATTCCTACTTTTCACTTTTAAAATGAGTTTCACTATAACGAGAATCGTACCATCTTAATGAATAATTTGTGATCCTTTGAGCCCATAAATGAATTTTTTGAGAGTTTATCGAGATATATTTTGGTCCATAATTTTTTTACTACTATTTACCTTGGTAGAGAGATATTTCGACCCTCTTTATACTTTTATTATGATTTAGTCATGAAGGTTACCTCGTTAATGGATTTAGGGACTTATACCCTTTTGGCTATGGTTCTAGATCATGTATTTTATTTGTATACATGTTATATATATACATATATATATATATATATGTACTTGATAGAGTGGATTGATGATGGTATTGATGCTATGAGTTCTGGTTCAAATCTAGTGATTGATGATGATATTAATGATTATTGAAAATCCTAGATCGGGAATAGACCAGTGTATATGAGTACTCTCGACCTTCCTAGGGACTCCTTCATCCATAAGGCATCATTCTATGAGAAGAGTGGTTACCGTAGGTCTTACCTTTACAAGCCATCGAGTTGGAGGAGGTATGTACACTGGGTTAGTTTATAATTCTTGGATTCGTTAGGGTATTATGATCTTACTTGGCATTTATTCTTGCATGTGCATTGACTATCACTAGTATGCAGCTATATCTAACAACCTTATCGGGGGTTGTATAGGTATACGTGATGAGTATGGCTTATGGTATATACTATTTTAGTATTTGTATCAATCAGCCTTATGAGGGGTTACATAGGTATGGGCTCTGATTATTGTTTGTTGATTGAACTTTCTGGACCTATTACGGGGGTTTACAAAAGGCTTTATTTGGTATTGCGTGTCCAAACTAGCCAGTTAATTTATATTATTATTGTTATAATTATGGTTAGTATGTGAAAGGTTGATTATAGGACTGGTATTGAGATTTGATTTATGATTCTTATTCGTTCATCTTATGATTAGATTAATATGCATGGTTATCCTATCGCTAGGCATTATTGCTATAGACCCTAATATTCTTATTCGTTTCTTTATCGTTACTTTATTATGGTAATTATCTCATGTTTAGATGTAAGGATTAGAGACCTAATTATTTTTCCACTAGTTTCTACTATGATTGGAAGGCCTAGCAATGCTAGTGTGATGACATAGGTTGTACCTTTGAGTAAACCTTGTTTATATATATATGTATATCTATCTATGTGTGGATATGGTATTACCATTTAACCCTTCCTTTCTTTATTTAATAATGTTGTATATCCATTTTTTGGCCTTGTATACTATTACATATCCTTCTTTTGGTCTTTATTCATATATTGGCCAGGGATATACGATATATTATTGAGGTTCTTGAGCAATGCTAGAATAGGATAGTTTTTCCTTATTGTCTCCATAGTTTTACTTTGTTAGTTCTTGGATATTTGGGTGTAGTCTATATTCCTGCTTGTATTCTATTTATATCTGCTTTATCTTTTGGGCTCTGCTGGCAGTTACCTACTAAGTACCATATGTTGGTATTCATACAAGACTTCTATAGACTGTAGATCATAGTATATATTCTCTCCATTATTGTGTGCATTGCACAGAGCAGCTATGGTTCAAGGGCATAGGGTGAGCTCCTAGTATTCAGAGTATATCTATTCCCCCTCTTATTTGCTAGACTAGTATCTATGTTGTATTTAGAGATAAGTTTTATCAATATATTTATTTTGTACTTGATTTTTGTCAGTCTTATTACATTAGAAGCTCTTGTACTGATTCCACCAAGTTTTAGGGCTATTTTGTATATTTCATCTTTTTACTATACTTATTCTGCATTATTTCTTTATTTTTGTTGGTAGTTTATTCTCCCATAGGTCATTTTAAGAAATTTAGATCTTGACTTCTTGTTGTGTGTTTGTATTTCTACGAACCTCGAGTACATTCCTTGACTCCATTCTTTTCAAGATGGATGGTGAAAGGTTGTAAATAGATGTGAAAGGAACTTTGGCACATATTTATAGAGCTTTAGTGCAATCTTAACTAGGAGTCAGGGATGGATGTTAAAGATCATCAGCATTAGTCTGAGGATTTATGGCCTGCCCAGTCCTCGATAGAGTTTGTGAGTGCTTTATCCTTTTAAGATTCAGCATAAGTGAACTCAAGTTTTTTTAAGATACCTCATGTTAGGTATAACATTTGGTTCTTCAAGTAGTTTTTAGGCTGGAGTTAGGTTGTTGGTTATCAATAGGGTTTATTCTTGATTTCAGATTATGAGATTGGGTTTCTTAAGTGGGCCAGACACATTTCTATGTTATATCTTTTAGAGCATATGGTGCTTGTGTTAATTAGAAAATTAGTATTGCCACTCTATTTGGCATCAGAGCACTTATTAGTGGTTGAGACTTTCTTTTCTCAGGTTGTTAATTATGTGAGGGGCACAGAGAGAGCATGTAATAAGATTTATAGATGTGGCGGTAAGAGGTTATGTCATCAATATAATGCTATTAGTATTCTATTTGGGAGTGAGGATCCTCTCCACGGAGGTCAGCTTTATTTATAGCTTATTGGTTCTACACATGAAATATTTTGTATTATGTGTTTCCCTCAAATAAGTTATGCTGATCATAGTAGGTAGAGTTCTAGTCGAACCTCATGGGGTTTTTGGTGTGGATCTTCAGATTGTGTCATCTATTTTGGATCAAGAAGGCTAGTAACTCAGAGTACTTTGAGATTTTATTTTAATTGTGGTAAGATAGGACATTGGTCTAGAGAGGGACCCAGGCATGAGTTAGTTGTTCAGAAAGAGTTAACATATGTTTTCCGTCAGCCTAAAGTTCTTAAGGTATATTATAATTGTGGAGAGGATGTTCACTTTAGTAGGGAGTTCCGTTAATATTAGTTGGCCCGCCAGTTGGGGTCAACTAATGTTTCTTGCGATGTAAAAGGGTTTCAAGCATTTACTATGTCTGTAGAGAGATCAATCACTGGTCCAAAGAGTGTCCCCGATATGGGATACTTAGTCATTCAGCTTATTCAGACCAGTCTCATTTTATTGTGGCCTTTTTAGTTGGAATAGTGCAATTTACGCATCAATTGATGATTTAGTAGGTTAGTTCAAGTTTGGACCTATTCAAATTTATTCTCCCTCAAATTTAACATGTATGTGACTTCAAATTTCACCATGATAGATGTGCTTTCATTTTCTTTCTTTACCTTTTTATTTATGTGTACTAATGTTCTTATACCCATTGATGGTTGTATGACTTTGAAAATTTATATCAATTGTTATATGCCCTGATATTGAGTGTGATTGTATGCCTTGGTAAATTTATATTAATTATTGTATGCCCTGATATAGAGTTTATGATTATATGGTTTACCTCAGTTATTTCTTTTCTTAGTAGTGGATGGAGTGGATCAATACTGATATTTCTACCCTATGGGTATATCATTTGGATTTGAGTCCCATTTACCTTTGCATATTAGCCTTCTTATGTCCCTAGAGTGGTATATCCTTATGATTTTTATTTTTGATATAACCTATTCCATACGTTGATGATTTCTCTCCTACGTCAAGGTGAGGTTAGATGATTTCTCTCCTATATCAAGGTGAGGTTGGTTATTCTTCTATTTTGTTTGTCATGCTAGATTGGTTGTGGAGTGGATTATTCTATTGAAGGTAAGTTGTCTTTCTATGGTTTTATTGTGGTTTCAGAGTTGGTGATTAGGTTGTGCAACCCATTTTTAATGATCGCTAATTTGGGGTCCTTTCTTCTAATTGGAGTAGTTCATCATTCGGTAGTGGTTTTAATGTTGATGTCCATAAGTCTTTAATTTATCTTTTAGGTTTGTTAGGTTCATCTCAAGGTGAAGGTTTTCTATTTATATTAGTGTGGAGTTAGATGCTATGTTGTTGTCGTGATGTAGTTGTTATCTATGTGGAGTTACAGAGTTAGAGATAGTTGATATTTCCTATGACTGATCCTTAGTTGGCAAATTGCAAATTCATTATATTGAGTTTCTTTATTTATTTTCCTGTAGTGGTCTTGACCTTGCCATTGGTATTGAGATATGGTGCTTTCTTGGGTTTCACATAGTTGCTAAAGTCTTGGTAATATTTGGTGGAGTTGTAGACTTGGTGAGTTCTTGAGTAAGCTTTAGTGGTTCACACCCTCTATTAGATTTAGAATTGGTTGCTTGTGTTTTTAGCTGGTGATTTATCCTTTGTTGTGATTTTGTTCTCATCTATTTTTTGATTTTGGCTCGACATAATTGAATAAGGATATGTCTGATGTGAATATTAAGTTCGATTTGAGTATTTGGATTTTTCTCAGGTTTGTTGGCTTAATTTCCAGTTTTATTTCTTCGAATTCGGAGGTTATGATAGATTGGAGTATGGATGCTTACCTATCTTTAGATTTAGTTTGGTTAGTAGAGACCGAGAAGTTCGGCCTTGGTGTAGAGATTTTAGTTTGGAGTTATAAGTTTGGGTGCAACCTTCATTTTTGAATTTTCCTTCGTTGGTTCATCTATTGCTTGGTTAAGCCTACTGTATGATTGCCCATTCGGTCTTCTTCAGTTTATATAGATTATGGTTGATAGGTGTTCATATGGTAGTCCAGTGACACAGTAGTCGTCCCTTCTACTTGACCTCGAGTTTTTAGTTTTCATTAGAATTTTTGGATGATTTAGTCAGCAGGAGTGGTATGCGTGAGTTGGATTCAATGTGGCTTTATGCTCGATTGATGGGACATCCTGGATCAAATTTTTCAGTGGTCAGTGGTGGTGCTTCAGAATTTTTGCTTTCAGTTTTGATGGTCACCCGGACCAGTTGTAGCATTGGCATAGATTGCATACATCAGTCATCTCCATTTGTGTGCCCACGTAGCGCCTTCTAGGCTTATTCTCATATTTAATTTTGTGGATTCAGAGGATCAACTTTAGTTCTTCAATATTAGTGTGATAGAGTTGCACGGGCAGGACTTGACTGACTTTCTTCTTGGTTTGGAGTGGATATTAGGTTTAGAAAGGCAAAAAAAGTTATATTTGGATTTTGGTGTTGGTGGCATAAGTCATGCCTTGGATTGCCATTGACATAGATGTGTTTTCATTTGATTGTGTTGGCATCGGTGTGGTATCAATGTGTCATGGTTCAATTTGTGTGAGTCATCCTTCCTATGTTTAGTTGATATCTAGTCGGTGGTTGAGGTTGAGTTTTGGTTATTTAAGAAGTGAGGAGAGGAAGTTAGTTGGAAAAGGGATATCTATGGCAAAATCCTTTGAAAGCGCCGTGTCTTCTTGGAGGTTATCAGGGATGTCTTACTCAAAGTATGCAGGCCTAGTACCTCATCCCTTCGAGCTTTTGTTATCTTCTATCCATCGACTTTCGCAGACAAAAGTCCTTTTAATAGTGGATATTGTAATGAACCTCCAAGTTATTTCCTTAATTTACCTATATTTCCAGCATTTCAAGTATTTCCATAATAGATATATGTCATTTATGACTTGCCAGAATTGTTGGTTCGACAGTCAAACAATTCGTTTGGATTTTAGCCTCATTTCCCTAATTCGGATCTTTCGTTGGTTTGGACTTGGTCTCGGATGAAAACTCCTAGTAGATGACCTCAGGTGAGAATTCCAACAACACCATCTGCTTTGAAACATTGATTTTAGGCTAAGGGGATGATATGCCTTGGTTTTATGTCACTTTCAATGCTTAAAATTTGAAAAATGCAAGTACTTATGTCTGTTTTGTTTAGATATTATGTGTTTTATGATTATTTTCTAGGAAACTAGGTTTTGGAGCTTAAAAGAAAAAAAAGAGTTGAAGTATGCAGAAGGACTCACTTACAAGCCCACATATGGGCTGTAATTAACCTTACGGTCATCGTTAGTGGCCTCTTAAATGTCCGAAGAAGAAGACCTAAGAACCTAAAGGTTGAAACATAACGTAAGTGCTACTGACGTCCCTCATAAGTTGCCACATAGATTCAACAAAATCAAGTTATGAGAAGCTGAAGTCTAATGAATTGTTTGACATCTATGATGAGATAACTTACGGTTCATAAGCACCAATTACACCACATAAGTGCCTTCACAAGTGGTACTCCTGCAGCAAGAAGAAATTCTTTCACTTATGATCCAATAGGGTGCCAGTAAGTACCACTGACGGCTTGTAAGTGGGTCTATAAGTGACCACCGACCCTTTTTTCCTTGTTCATTTTGTTTAGGATTTTTAGGGTTTTAATGAATTCTACAAATACCCTTTAGATGTTTTTGTACTATTTAAGCACTCCTTATATCCACAAACATATATTGATCTTAAGATTCGACTTTTGATCTTGAAATCCTTTTTTCTTGATTATTTGGTTGATTATTAATTTGAGATTCTGGGTTTTCTTCTTAAATAGTTGCAAGATTAATCCTATGCTTTCTTTTATGGATTCCATGGATATTTTTGTAGAAGTGAGAGGCCATACCACCTCGGGTTGTTGGAACCATAGTAGAATAACGAAGTAGAGGAAGTAGGGGATCCTTCTAAATCAGTGCTTATGCATGTATTGTGATCTTCTTTGATTTGTACGCTTTCTTAACTTCTGCAGCAGTTAAGAACTTGACTATATTGCAGATCATCTTAGAAATAGAGGTTGAGATTAGGAAAAGAAGATTACGATAGTAATTAGAGGCAATCAACTCTCGCCTAATAAAGTTAACTTTTAAAAGGAGTTAGTTGAATTGGTATCAAAGAGAAGTGTTTGTAAGAAGACACTCTGAGACTCATATGGTGAAAAGTGAAATGTACCAAAGTCGTTCACAAGATGGTTGGTGATACATAATTTGTCAGATTTTGCATGCAGGACATTGATATAGTTGGATTGAGTATGATATGTCTGCAGAGTTAGGAAGCCAAGGGAAACACACTCCTAGTATTCATCTCTGATTGATTTCAACTAAAACGATCAAGACTTGTTGCTACTTTACTATTTTTACCAAATTTTCCATATTTACTTTTTCTGTATTTTTGTAACTACTTCTGTAGATTTACGAGAGATATTTTCTTTTCCCTTTGGGTTTGATCCAAACATCTGTTGGGTTACTATAATTGACATCGATCATATTTTATTTTGAGGATGTATAGTTTTGGGTGACATCAAATTCTTGCACTATTGCTGGGTAATAAAATAATGAATTTATTGACTGAAGTTTATGAGGTTTTTGGGTTTTACTTTTCTGTCGTTCGTGCGGTGTATATGCCAGTGTATGCCCAGTTCTAGGAGTCAATGTAATCCCTTTATCCTATTTGATCTAGAGTTTGAAAGAACCTTACAACAGAATCATAGGATGGTTGAACACGATCATGATCACGAGGGGCTTTGAGATAATCCAATTGACTTGCCTTCCCCACCTCTACACGATGTTCAGGAGATAGTTACGCAAACTACTGTGTTGTTACTAGAGGAAGCAAATACGAAGAGGGATGAGGTTAACCATCATGCAAGTTAAGAGAAAAGACAGAGATAGAGACAAGAAGTATAGCATTGAGAAAAACTCGACAGAATAAGAAGAGAGAGAGCTCAAGTGCTCCTAGCATATTAGTACTTGCTAGTGTATTATGATCCAAAAGGATGAACTGGGACATGTTGAGCCTATTGAGACAGGATCTTTCATTTCTCTTAAGTTGCTCCAGGGGAAAAAGTTTGATATCACGAGTGTATGATTCAGTGTCTTAATATAAAGGGTATTTTTGCCAATTTACTAAATGATGACCTAAATATGTATATCATGAATTTTGTTGGGATCGACACTTCTTATAATATACCTGGGGTGAGTCAGGAAGCTTTGAGACTCTGATTGTTCCTATTCTCTCTAACTAGTGAAACGACATTATGGTTAGGGGAATTACCTCATAGGTCCATTACTAATTGGAATAAGTTGCAGAAATAGCTATTAGAATGATTCTTCCCTCCTGCCAGAATTCTGCAGTTTAAGGACGAGATCTAGAATTTTAGGTATTTCGATTCTGAACCGTTGTATGAATCATGGTTAAGATTTAAGAAAAAGTTGATGATGGTACCCAATCATAGAACTTTGAGGAGAAATTTTCCTGAGATATTCTATCGATCCCTGAATGTCAATGCTAAATTAGTTGTAGATACTATTACTAGTGGAGCTCTCATGAGCCTGTGTTGTGAGTTAGCGTCGAAAATCTTAGATCGTGTCTCTCTTACTAATTGAGGTGGCATACTCGAGAGGAAGAACGAGGTGCTGGTACTTTTTCTATTTGTGCTTCCAGTAAGCATAAAATCATATATGATACTGTGGTTTAAGAGGTTGCATAGGTGAAGACAAATATTGGGTTATTGATCAAACAATTTGGCAACTATGAATTCCAAAAAATTAAATGTTGCGGGCACATAAGTTAAAGCACGTTGGTTGTATGATTCTGATGTTGAAGAAGAGGCGAAGTATCTAGATAGAGAGTTGGCGAGTTTTCGAGCCAAAGAAAAAAGGTTTACTCAAGACACTTGGAACTTGAGGAAAAGGAATCAAGTTGAAAACTCTTACAGGGATATATATAAGGATCAGAGTAAAGAGAGAGAGAGATGGTGACTAGAGGTGTAAGGATGTTTATAAGGAAAAGAGTAGTGTGTATGTTTCACTTAGAAACCATGATACTGGTTTGAGGATGGAGGCATTGCTTACTATGCTGGTTATGGGTTCACAGAAGAAAGAGTATTGCCTTAAGGAGATTAAGGTAAATATTTCAGGTTTAAGCCAGAAAGTGGAATAACATATTACAGTGATCACCAACTTGGGCTGCAATTTAGTCAGATGTCGGAAACCTTGAATCAACATCAACTGGGAATTCTTTCAATTAATACTATACAAAATTTGAAGAATGACAGTCACTGTTTGGCCATCACCACTCAGAGAGGTAAGGTTACTATTGATCCCCCTATGAATGTTGTTAATGAGGTTCGATGATGTTGTTGATATTGATGATTCACCCAAAGCCGAACCTAAAACGTTTGTGACTAGTGGTGAGTGATCACAAAAATTGATGGGTGTTAATAAAAGAGTTGATAAGGATAAAGTAAAGGGGAAGTAAGTCGAGCCTGTATTAAAAACCCTTCCATGACCTCTCCCACCTTTTCTTCAAGGATTGAAGAAAAAGTAAAAGGAAGGAAAGTATCAAAAGGTCATGTCAAAATTGAAGCACATTATTGTCAATATTCCTCTTGTGGAAGTATTGGAGAAAATATTAGGCTATGCGAAGTTCATGAAGGATTTGGTTTCTAAGAAGAGGAAAATGACTTTTGAGTCCGGTGATAATATGTACCCTTGTAGTGCTATTATTTCTCAATATTTAGTAGAGTAGAAGGAGGACCCCAAAGCCTTCACTATTCCATGTACTAATGGGTCCTTCAACTTCTTTCAAGATTTATGTGATTTATGTACTAGTATCAATGTGATGCCGTTGGCAGTGTACAAGCAATTAGGGTTGGGGGAACCCAAACCCTACCTAATGAGCATAATAATAAGAATGTGGACGCCACTTAATATAGTGATAAAAACATAAGTAAGTCAAATCGGAATAACAATTGATTCGGGACATTCCCCCTACTATGACCATAACGGTAATCCAATATACCAGAACAATAATAAAACTAGTGAAATGACTAGGCCTTTCAAAATATGAAAGCTCATCATTTAACAAAAAGAGACATGCTTACTCAGCCACCGAACGCCGTAGAGGAGCAACAAAAAACCCTTTGAAACCCACATCATTAATGATGTAGTATCTAGTGCTGACCAACGGGATAAGCACTATCATTTAACTCAGGGAAAGTGATAAAATAATGTCAATTCCATAAACTAGTCAAGACCATATGCTCAATAATTATATATACATATACAGGATATCGAGATAGAGACTAGGGTTACTAACATGCAAATTTAAACCATTAACCTGGACTATGTAGCTCGCTGCATCCTAAAGGCACCCACCGACTATATGGGTTCAGCTCCCCCTGCTGAAAGGGCCCCCATGCATGTTAGCCCTACAAATAGAGGAATTAAAAGGATGGGATATAGACACCAAGGTTATATCCATTCCAAAATATAATGTGTGAACCTAGCACACAATTATATAGACCCCCTAACTGGCAAATGTAGTTTCTAGTGTTACTCCCCCTTGGACTAAATCTTCATGATGAGCTACACAATTCCTGTTAAGAAAAATTTAAAAAAATTTGCACATAATCCCAACTATTTACCCAGGAGTATTATATTAAGTCATTTACCCGTTGGTATCGTCACACCAATTATGCTTGTGAGCTCATATAATCATGCCAAATCAATTCATGTAACCATCAACGCCAAGTTCTATTTTAAAATTCAAACCATGGACACCTAGGCCTTTTAAATACGTGTTAACCAATTATCCATTAATGAAATTCTAAGGGTTCATAAATAAGTTCAATTACGCAATTATCCATGTTCAAAAAAACAAATTTACAATGTGGTTTGGGTTTAATGCCATTACCAACACAAAAGTCATCAATTTAGGTAAACCTATGTACCCCATTCCAATTCCTATAACAATGCACCCAATCAGTCTAAAACCATAAAATTTAAAGCATAAATCATCAATTTAAATTATGGGAAAAATAGTTCAAGTGATACCAATCAAAACCCCTAAACTAAATTTCAAACCCACCAATCTAAACTACATGGATAATGATTAAATAAGTGCCATAATGAAAAGCAAAAGTTTGGGAATGGGATACATGTTTAAAATACACAAGATATTGAAGTCAATTCAACGTTTGGATCCCAGATGTTGAATTCACTGTAAAACCCTTGAATGTTCTTGGGTTTTGAGTTTGAGAGAAATAGAATGATTTGATTTTTGAAGACTGAAGGAAATAGGATTATTTAATGTTATAAGGTCATGCAAGGGATAAAAAGACAAAAATCTCCTCAACCCAAGTGAATAAAACAAAAATTGGATGAAATTAAAACATCAACATAGCACGCCATTATCGCGAAGGGTAGCCTCCATGCCACGATAATATCGAGGAGGCTAACCTCTGTGGTACACTAATATCGCAGACTCTCACTACCTCAGGGACCCAAAATGATCCCGAACTCCTTCCAAAAATTTTGAGACTTTTCCAAATTAGCTTTTTAACATCCATAAACATAATTCATTTCAAAAATTGACATTACGAATGCAGGAAGGTAAAAAAAAATCATCTAACTTTTACTGGGTCTTACGTTATCCCCCCTTAGGATATTTCATCCTCGAATTAGGATTAGGATACCATTAGTATGAGAATAGCAAGAATACATCATAATCAAATGATAAATTCAAAAAGGAATAAAATTTATACCTCAAGCACTTTCATCCAACACGGGAAATAAGAATGGGTACTTGGCCTTCATATATTCCTCGATAACCCACATAGCTTTTTCCACCTCTTGGTTTCTCCAAAGAACCTTCACAGAAACTATATCCTTAGTTCCCAATCTATGAACTTGTCTATACAATATTTCAACCCGCACATCCTCATAAGATAAATAATCTATAACACTAATATCCTCAATTGGCACTATCAAAGAAGGGTCACCCACACACTTTTTTCAGCATAGACACATGGAATATAGGCTGAAAAGAAACCAAACTCATAGGAAATTCCAACTTATAAGAGTCATTAGCAATCCTCTTCAAAATTTGATACAAACCAACATAATGGGGACTAAGCTTCCCCGTCTTCCCAAACCTCATGAATCCTTTTATAGGTGACACCTTCAAGAATACCCCATCACTCACTTCAAATTCCAACTCCCTTCACCTCGCATTTGCATAAGACTTTTGGAGACTCTGAGAAGTCTTAAGTCTTTCTTAATCACTTCCATCTTCTCCATGGATTAGTGAACCAAGTTAGGACCAACATCCTAGTCTCACAAACCTCAAACCACCCAATAGGAGACCTACATCTCTTACCATAAGGAGCCTCAAAAAGAGCTATATAAATTCTGGAATGGTAACTATTGTTATACACAAACTCAATAAGAGGAAAATAGTTCACCCAACTTCACATAAAATTAATCACATAGGCCCTTAACATGTCCTTCAAAGTCTGAATAGTCTAGTTTTTATCTATCCTTTTGAGGGGTGGAAGATAGTGCTAAGGTTCAAATGAGTACCCAAACCTTTCTGAAATAAATGCCAAAAGTGAGAAGAAAACTAGGTACCTCGATATAAATAAATGGACACAGGCTCTCCATGCTATTTGACTTTCTTTTTAATGAACAACTCAATATAATCCTCTCCTGAGTAATTAGTCCACATAGGCAAGAAGTGAGCAGACTCAGTGATCCTATCCATAATGACCCAAATTGAATAATACTGATTGCGAGACCATGCAAGACATGTAATGAAATCCATATGAATCATCTCCCACTTCCATATAGGCAACTATATCTCTTGATACATACCACCTGGCCTCAAGTTCTCAACCTTGACTTGCTAACGAACCATATACTTAGCAACAAAACTTGCCAAATCATCTACATATTATTCCCCCACTAGATTTCCTTTAAGTCATTGTATATCTTAGTCGAACCTAGATGAACTGCATATCAAAACTCATGAGCCTTAGTATGAATCTTTTCCCATAGCCTAACAATATAAAGAATACACAATATTCCTTGATACCTCAGAATTCTATCTCCCTTAATCATAAATAATATAACCTTTTATTCACCCACGTGATCCTTGATCTGCATAATTATAGGATCCATAACCTGCTTCTCCTTCACCTTAGCACTAAGAGATAATTTAACCACTTCTTGGAAAATCACTCCCCCATCCTTAGAGTTAAAGATAAAGAATTCTATGTTAGCTAGTTTGTGAATATCTTTCACTATTCCTCTTTTCTACTCATCCCCAAGAGATAATATTCCCATAGAAAACTTTCTAAGAGAATTAGCAACAACATTAGCTTTACTTTGATACTAGTGAAGGCTCATATCATAATCTTTAAGCAACTCAAGCCACCATATCCGTTTGAGATTTAACTCCTTCTAAGTAAACACATACTGCAAGCTCTTATGGTCAAAATAAGTATCCATATATACCCCATAAAGATAACACACTATATCCTTAAAGCAAAAACCACAGCTGTCAATTCTAGGTCATGCATCGGATAATTATTCCTATGAAACATAAGCTACCCAAAAGTATAAGACACGACTTTATCGTGCTGCAACAAAACACAATCTATTCCCATAAGAGATGCATCAAAATACATAACAAACATATTAGCACCCTTAAGAATGGTCAAAACTGGAGCGAAATTCAACTAATCCTTCAACATCTAAAAACTACCAAGAAACTCCTAATGTTGGTTGGAGTCATGTGGTCTAGAGAAACACGGAGCATCCAAAAGTTGGTCAAAATATCATCGATTAGAGGAAGAGAATACTTATTCTTCACTGTATCCTTATTTGGATGACAATAATTTATACACATCCAAAGAGACCCATCTTTTTTTCACAGAAAAAGTACAGGAGTACCCTATAGAGAAATACTAGGATGAATAAAGACCTTATCAAAAAGATACTTTAAATGTTCTTTTATCTCCTTTAGTTCAGACGGAGCCATCCTATACAAAGGAATGACAATAAGATGGGTATCTAATAAAAGATCAATCACAAAATCTATTTGCCTATCAGGACAAATTATAGATATATTATCAAAAACACTTCAGAAAATTAACTAGCCACAAGGATAGATTGGAAAGAATGAATTTTAAAATTCAAATCCTTAACCCAAACTAGATGATACAGACACTCTTTGGAAATCAACTTTTGGTCATTAAGGTAGGAGATAAACCTCCCTTTGGTCACTAAGGAAATCCCCTCCCATTCGATCATAAGTTTATTATGAAATCAAAAAGTAACCTTTTGGATCCTCTAATCTAGAGAAGCATAGCACCAATGGAATCAATCTATCCCCAAGATCATATCAAAATCCACTATATCAAGATCTACCAAAAATACTAATGTCTCCCTCAGAAAGATGGACACCATAAAACCCCTACAGATTTTTTTAGCAATAATAGAATCACCTACCAAAATAGAAACAGAAAAGGGATTAAGAACACTTTTATGACCAAAACCAAAGTATAGATCCATATAAGGGTCATATAAAGTTGGGTAGAACCCAGATCAAGCAACCAATAAACATCATGAGAGAAGAGCGATAACATACCAATAATAACATCGAGGGTGGTTTAGATTCTTGGCGAGTAACAAGTCCATAGAGATAATGCCTGTAAGTGATGGTACTGGAAGTCGAGCCCATAGGTGCTTAGCTCCAGTGGTTACCCTAGATGAAGTACAATTTCTCTGTGCATGACCAGGATAACCATAATTGAAACACAAGTTCCTACCTCCCTTACAATAACCTCGATAAAGTTGTCTATAAAAATGACAAAGAACAAAAAGTGGGTTTGACTGAGCTCCTCTAATCTAAGATAGGACTCCCTGTTCCTTAGGGCCTCTACTAGTCTGAATACAACGATCACCAAAAGTCTAAGAATAAGGAGCACTAGCTATTGAATACAAAATCCCTTATTCTTTATCTTAGTCCGCTATCTACCATATCACCTATTATATTGTTGACTTGCACTCTCCTCTGAATATATATAATTCTTTCTCTGCCTCTCTCTTATTTTTGCCTGCTTCTTATTTAACATAGAAGCCTAACATCCTAATACCAAATCACAAGACAAACCAGTAGCAAACTTAGTTATTTTGGATCTAATATTAGCCACTAACTTTAGGCTATAAAGGGACAACTTTTGAAATTCTAGAGCATAGTCCTTTACATTCATCTTTCGTTGCTTCAAGTTCACAAACTCTTTAGCCTTAGCTTCCCTCAACTCCTGAGAAAAAAGTTACCAAGAAAGGCACCCAAAAAATCTTCCTACACTGCCTGTTCAACATCATCACCCCTCATTATTTCCCACTCTTCACACCACTAGTAAGCTACATCTTTTGGTTTATACACAACAAGCACTACACCTTCAGACTCAGTAGCATACATCACCCTAAAAATCTTCTCCATCTCATTAATAAATCCTTGAGGATCCTGCTCAATCTTAGATCCTATAAAGGTTGGGGGATTCAACCTCATAAACTGGCCAACCTAAGTTACCTCAGATAAATAAGAAAAATAACCAACAAAATCAAACTAATAAGACTGTGATGCCACTAATTGGGTAATCATATAATAGAATGATGGATCACTGTACTAGAGATATCTCTATAAGGTGGCTAATCATAATTATCACCAGCTCGGGTATACTGAGGAAGACTAATAAGGATTGGTGAAACTCCATGTGGGGCAGTACATGCAGGAGTAGGGACACCAAACTAGGTTTTACTATATAAGTAGAATGAGTTCCCTCCAGATTCTCTTTAGGTAGGATAGAGTGCCCAGAAGAGTTTCTTCGAAACCTAGATCTTTTGCGAGGCATGATCTAAAATACGAGTAAGCCAGGAGTTAGAGAAGTTTCATAGCACTAGACTCTATAGCCAGAAAGTAGAACACAATAAAGGTGAACATTCCTAAATGCCTTATAGCCTCCCCCTTATAAGTGTGGTGAACTAAATACCCATAAATGGAACTCTACTTGTAATGACATTGTGGACACCCAACAACACTAAACTATGCTTCGATACCAAGCTTGTCACAATCCAAACCATTCCTGGCCATGATGGGTAATCTCAAGCCCCCAAAGACAACCTCCTTAACCCTACCTAATGAGCATAATAATAAGAATGTGGAAGCCACTCAAGATAGTGATAAAAATATAAGTAAGTCAAATAAAAGTTCTAAGAGTAAAAACCAACAATCCAACCTATATTTGTCCACAAAAGCCTCTAAAACTAGAATACTAACCGATTCGGGACATGCCCTCGACTATGACAAAAATAAAAATCCAAAATACCAAACTAGTAATGAAACTAGTAAAATTACTAGGCCTTCCAAAAGATGGAAGCTCACCATTTCACAACAAATCCACAAGAGTACTAGCCACCTAACACTTCACAAGAGAAATAGAAAATCCTTCATACCTTACATCATGAAATGATATAGTATTTAGGGACAGTCAACAAGATAAGAACTGGCATGTAACTCAGGGAAAGTTATAAAATAATGCCAATGGCATAAACTAGTGAAAATCCTATGCACAACAATTATATATACATATATATATAGGATGATGGGATAGGGACAAGGGCCATAAACATGGAAGTTTAACCCATTAACCAGAACTATGTAGTTCTCTCCAACCTAAAGACTCCCATGGGCTATATAGGTTGAACTCCCCTACTAAAAGGGCCCTAGTGTGTGTTAGGCATACAAACCAAGGAATCTAAAGAAGGTGTAGGAACACTAATGCTCTAGCTATTCTAATATAAAATGTATGGACCAAGTACACAGTCTTGTAGACCCCCATATGGGTAAATGTATTTTATATTGTTAGCACCCGCGAGACTACACCTTCACGATGAGGTACACAATTATCTTTAATTTGGATTTAAAATAGTTTTCACATAATCCCAATCATTTACCTAGGAGTATTTTATTAAGGTAGTTTCCACCTTCTATTGTCATACCAATTATGATTTCAAGCTCATATAATTATACCAAACCAATTCATGTAACCATTCGACTCCGAATTTCTATATTAAAATCCAAACCATGTCAACTTAGGCCCTTTTAAATATATTTTAACCAGTTATCCATTAATCGATGCTAAGGATTCATAGGTAATTTGAATTATGCAATTATCCATGTTCAAAAACCAAATTTACAAAGTGAATTGGTGTTAATGTCTTTAGCAAGCCAAAAAGTCATAAATTTGGGTAAACCCATGATTCCCATTTCAATTATCATAAAAATGCACCCAATTGTTCCAAAACCATAAAATTTTAATCATAAATAATCAATTTAAATCATGGAAAAATTAGTTAAAGTGATACCAATCAAAAATCCAAAACCCAATTTAAAACCCATCAATCTAAAACACGTAAATAATGATTAAATAGGTGACATAATGTAACATTAAATTTTAGGAATGAGATACATGCTTGAAATACAAAACAAATTGATGTCAATTCAAAGTTTTAAGCCTAGGTGATGAACTTACTATAAAACCCTTGAATGTTATTGGGTTTTGAGTTTGAGAGACAAAGAGAATGATTTAATCTTCTCAAACTAGAGGAAACTAGGTTATTTTATGTTATAAGATCGTGCAAAGTGGTAAAATACTAAAATCCCCTTAACCCAAGTAAATTTAGATAACTTAACCTAGCTTGGGTTAGAAGATTGTTTAAAATAGATTTTGGGGACTAGAAGTGGGACCCTACAACCCATCTTAGTCCAAGAATTGTGCTAGATTTGTAGGTTTATATTCATACAAAAACCTATTAGATATAGTTAAGACTAATGAACCTCTAGTATAAGGTTTCAATGTTACTTGGAGGATTCTAATGATTTTTCTATGAGTTATGATATGATGGTTATACTAGATATAATATTGGACCTAAGTTCATGATTATGATGCTATGTTTATGATGGATATATATTGGGCCCAAGATCGTGATTATGGTAGTGGTTAGTTTTCACAAAGTATTCTATCCTTGTAAAGGAAGTGGTCATAGTTTATGGACATATTGATGCTTATAATCATATTGTTAGAATACTCTTGATGGAATGCATAGATCATGTACAATCATGATCACTTAGCCAGTAGATGGTATGATACCAATGAAAATACAATTTTATTATTCTTTTTTCTATGAAGGGATTTATTCCCACTTTTCACTTTTAAAATGGATTTCTTCATAATTGTAATAATACCATATTAATGAATAACTTATGATCCTTTGAGCCTAAATATAAATTTTTAGAGATTTGATTGAGATAGATTTTGGTCCATGATTTTGCTACTACTATTTACCTCAGTTAAGAGAGATTTCAACCCTCTCAACACTTAATGATGATTTAGTCTTAGTATTTACCTCAGGCAATAGATTTACAGGCATATACCCTTTTAGATACCTTAACCAAGCTTGGGTTAGAAGCTTGTATAAAATGGATTTCGGGTATTAGAAGTGGGCCCCTCCAACCTATCTTAGGCTAAGACTTGAGTTAGCTTTGTAGGCTTATATTCATACGACAATCTGTTAGATATAGTAAAGACTAGTGAACCTCTAGTATAAAGTTTCAATATAACTTGGTGGATTGTAATGGTTTTTCATGAATTATTATTTTATGAGTATACTAGATGTAATATTGGGCCTAATGTCATGATTATGATGCTATGGTTATATCAGATATATATTGGGCCCTAGATCGTGATTATGATATTTGTTAGGTTTCAGAAAGTAATCTATCCTTGTAAAGGAAGTGGTCATAGTTTATTTATATATTAAGGCTTATAATAATATTATTTGAATACTGGTTATGGCATGCATAGATTAGGTATAATCATGATCACTTAGACGGTAGATGGTATGATACCAATGAAAATGCAATTTCATTACTTTTTTTCCTAAAAATGGATTTATTTTCATTTTTCACTTTTGAAATGGATTTCTTCATAATGAAAATCATACCATCTTAATGAAAAACTTATGAGACTTGGGCCTAAAAATAATTTTGTATAGATTTGACTAAGATAGATTTCGGTCCATGATTTTGCTACTACTATTTACCTCGGTTGAGAGAGATTTTTACCCTCTCCACACTTAATGATGATTTAGTCTCAGAGTTTACCTCAGAAAATGGATTTATGGACATATAACCTTTTATCCATGGTTCTATCTCGTTCATTTTATGTGCATACATTTATATATACATATATATACATATATATAGCACTGAACAATGTGGATTGATGATGGTATTAATAATTTGAGTTTTGATTCAAGTTTAGTGATTGATGATTATTAAAAATCTTGGATCGGGACTAAGCTGGTGTATATAGGTATTCCTGAAGCCCCTATGGACCCCTTCATCCATGAGCCATTATGCCAGGAGATGATATGTTGCTATAAGTCCTGCCTTTATTTCCTTTTTAGCTGGAAGAGGTGTATACACTTTTTTAAATTATTGTACTTGGATAAGTTATGGTATTATGGACTTACTTTTCATTTATCAGTGAATGCACATTGCCTATCACCGATATATGCCTATATCTATTATCCTTATGTGGGAGAGGGTTATATAGGTATAGGTGATGAGTATGGCTTATGGTGTATACTATTTTGTGATTGTGTCTATAATATTAATAGGGGGTTGAATAGGTATGGCCTTTGATTATTGTTTCCTAATTGTTGATTGAACTTTCTAGTCCTTTAGAGGAGGAGTTTATGAATGACCCAATTAGGTATTACTTGTTTGCACTAGCTAGTTGCTTTATATCGATTTTGATATTATTATGGTTAGTGCATGACAAGTTGGTTATTAGAGTGGTATTGATATTTGAGGTATGATTTTGATTTCTTCATCTTACGGTTATATTATTATGCCTGATTATCCCATGGTTAGGCATTGTGTCTTTAGACCCTGATATTCTGATTCTTGTACGGTTGCTTTTATTATGGTAATTATCTCATGGTTAAATGTATTGATTAGAGACACTGATTATTTTAGCACTAGTTCCTTGTATGATTAGGTGGCTTAGAAGTGCTAGTGTGATGACTTAGGATGTACCTTTGAGTAAATCTTATTTATATAGATGTACATCTATCTATGTTTAGATATGGTATTACCATATATCCATTTCTTCCTTTATTTAATCATGATGTATATCCATTCCTTGGCCTTATATACTATTATATAACCTTCTTTTGCTCTTTATTTGTATATTAGCCATGATATATAGTATAGTGTTAAAGTTTGGAGTTTGGATAAAATAAGATAGTTTGTCCTTAGTGTCTCCTCAGATTTACTCTGTTAGTTCTTGGTTATATGGGTATAGTTTACATCCTTTATTTCATGATATTTATATCTGCATTATCATTGAGGCTTATACGGTAGTTGCTTACTGAGTACGACATGTTGGGACTCATACTTTAATAGTAATATTACACTAATCTCCTATACTAATTCCATCGGGTTGTGGGACTATTTAATGTATTTTAGTCTATTACTATACTTATTTTGCATTCATCCTTCATTTCTCTTGGTAATCCTACTAGTAATTTTTGACTACACGGTAGCTTACCTACTTGTGGGCTATAGTAGGTTCCAACATAACTTGAGAAATTAGGTCGTGACACCAAGCGAGGATGCATTGTATTCTAGAATTCTTTTGAGGATAGGCTCCATAATTTGATCCAAGTTAAGACTCATGGGGCAGACTACACTAGTGTTGAGTTGGACTTGGCAGGTAGACATTAGTAGGGAGGCTATATTGATTCTAGGCTAGTTAGATCTCCCTTATTTATATGGACTCTATTCTCTGACATTTTCTTGGAGAATTATATGCCTTATAGAATTAAAAGAGTCTGAGAGATCTGTTCTTGAGATATAAGCAGGGTTCTATGACTGTCCTAAAGTATGAGGCTTAATTCCATGAGTTTTTCGGGCATGCTACAACTATCTTGCTAACTGTATGAGCAGATTTCTTGGTTTATGTAAGGACTGATACTTTCTCTTTACATGACTACCTAGAGTTTGGTAGCCAATGGTAGGTATTTTATTAAGGTCGTTGACTATGCTCAGACTATGGAAAAGATTCCTTACGAGGTCTAAAGGGGAAATAATAAGAGACCATATTACCAAGGTAGTTTTAGTGAGAACCAACGTGGCTCATAATTCAGCGGATAAAATTCTTAGTGTAGGTATCCTCTATGACAGTCTTATTAGCATCATGGTTAGTATAGTTGGCCCATTAATGCTTCATTTTAGGCTACTGATAGGGGTTAACCTAGTTACAGTGATCATCCTAGCCAGAGCAGCGGTCAGTCATCAAGAAAGACACATTCTCAGTTTTCTAATAAAGATTCCTATTCCAAGTCATTGGATCTTATGGATAGGGTGTAGCATCAGAGGGATGTATTGAATATGGGGCCTTTGGCTATTATTCTAGAGTGTCCTCAATATGGGATAGTTGTAGTTGCATTACAGAGTGTTCCACTGATTAGGGCCATTGCCGACCCTAGTTAGAGGTGCTATGCAGGGTCATCAGGGTAGTACCTAGGGTTAGCAAGAAGGTTCTCAGGTAGGTAAGATAGGTTAATTTTTATATTCCTAGATAGGCGGCAGGCGAGGTTATTCTTATGTTGTACTTGTATTTTTTACAAGTACGATAATAGTAGTGGATTTGGTTTATAAATCACGTGTTGTGAATGTTTGAGAGTTCGATACTTAAGATGATATTATTGTATTAGATATGGTGGAATTTGATGTGATTCTAGGCATGGAATTTTTGTCGACCTATCACACTGTCTTGGATTATTTTTCCATGACCATTATATTAGTCATTCTCAACACAACCTTAGTTGGGTGGGAGGGATCTCTTGACCATGCACCGATGGAAATTATTTCTTATGTTTGGGTTAGGAAACCTATATGGAGGGGTTGCAATTATTATAATGCTTAAATTTATGATCTTAGTGGGAGATTCCTTCACATGATTCTGTTTCAGTAGTCTATGATTTTCTTGATGTCTTTCCTTCTGTTCTATCCGGTCTTTCTCTTAAATGCGATATTAAGTTTATTATCGATCTTGATCTAAGTACACGACCTATTTCTATGGAATCTTACTATATGGTTTCTGTCAAGCATAAAGAGTTGCTTTTTTACTTTAAGATTTTCTGGGTAAGGTTTTTATTAGGAAGACTCTATCACTATAATACCCTGCATGCTTCTAAGAAAGAAATTAGACCTTCAATCCTAGGAGTGTAAACTCTAGTCCCATGATTCATACTTGAATCCATGTTTCATGATCATTAACCTTGTGTGAAGAAAGATTATGAGGTGGGCAAGATGTTATAAGTGTCACTTAGAGAAAAGTGAGCTAAGAGCCTTTGATTCCGCCAATTTTGGTGTTTAATTTCACATGGGTCATATTTGAACGAGTATAACTATATGTATAAGTAGAATTTGGTAGATTAAGACCCACCAAATTTGAGATAACCAAATTATCTTTCCAATGATACAAATGTTGCCTTAATTCGATACCCGAGTGAAAAGTTATGGCATTTTCCATAAGAGGTGGTAAGGGGTTGCAATAGCCCCGCCCCGTGAGGGCTGCTTAAGCCAACTAGGGGTTTTGCATGGGGGCTATTCCCCCATAGTTTTAGCTATATAAGGGTCAGGGGTTACTTTGGTCCTTTGCCTTTAGCCCCAAACGTCCAAAGAATGAATTATAACACCTAAAAGGGCATTATTTGCTCATCTTCCTCAAATAACCTAACGTAAAAACCCTCCTCCATTGCCAAGAACAAAAATACAAGCATCATAATTCAAGAACCTTCAAGAAAAGTTAATAATCTTTTAAGATTAAAGATTTAAGGTATATTGGATGTTCATTCATGGGTCCTTTCCACCCATGGAGTCCAAGAATCCAATTTCAATTTCATAGTTATGATTTTTAGAAGTTATTAAGACTTCAACAATGAATCCCCATGAATTTTGATTCAATACCATGTTTTCATGTAATTGTTGTTGAAATTAAACCTTACACATTTGAATGGTACAATTTCCATGTTAACTCCCTAAATCCATGATTTGTTGTATTTCAATTATGTTAGCATCTCATGTTTTGACTATTCTCATGCTCAAGCCTATGAATTTATATTGTTTGATGAATGTCTAAAAGATTGGGGTTTAAATAATGACCCTTTGTTATGTTTCCAAGAGTTTTGATAGAAAGGGTCCTTACACATTTAAAGTTGAAGTTTGTTTATTATATCTTCATAATTCGATTTTCAAGTTAAGTTTTTAATGAGCTCACATGGAATGCATTATAGTATGTTTTAAATATTGTGACTTCCATATCATGTTCATATGAATAGCGAATGAAACCCTCAGTTTATGATTTGGTTATATGATTGTGCTATCTTTTTATGTTTAAAAAGCATCCCCATGTTATGTCTTGGTCCCTATGTGTTTGATGAAATGCTTAAGTGAATAATTGTGAACCATGATTTTCTTCCACGGTTTCAAAGCTTTCATGTGTTCTTATTGTTATTGCTATCGAGTCCTAGGGTTATGAATACCTAAAGTTTAGCTGTTTACTTAGTTTCAGTAGCTTCAAAATAGTTTCAGATAAATCATGAGCATTTGCACTCAGTTGGTCGTCATGATCAGTTACTTGTCATGTTAAGTTAGTTCAATATAGTAATAAGTGTCATTTAGTTAGGAGTAGGATGCAGCACCAAGCGAACCTAGATATAGGAGCTCACCCGCTAGTTAACACTGGGTCCTTAGGAGCAATCCCTACATTCCAGAACTACGCAGCCAATGTAGGTTATGAGATGTCATACACCAGTTTATAACTAACACTCTTATGAATCACCATCTAGTTTAGGACTAATATCAGGGGTCACCCGCTAGAATAGGACTGAATCCACAGCCATTGTTAGCACCTATGGCATGGTACTAACACCCTTCTTACTGGGGTCACAAGTTGGACTCCAATCATCTCAAACTAGGGCATATCGGTTAGATGATTCCTCCCACAGTTTCAGTTTCAGTACTCTATTCAGAATTCAGTTCAGTCTTGCTTTACCATAGCATATAGTTTATTAGTTATTCAGTTATTATATTTCAGTATTTTAGTTTACATAATTTTTCTAAACTTGTTTTATGCTTGGTCATGTATTCTCAGTCTTCACAATTTTCATGCATTCTTACTGAGTACCTCAAGCAATACATTTAGTAAATTATTACTCATGCAAATGAAAACATGCATATCAGCCTAATCTAATTAAGCAGACTAGTACATTCAAAGTACTAATAACATACTTATTTGTTTCACCATAATATCTTATATCATACGTTCGAGCGCTCAGATTCCTGGTCATACTTAGACTTTCCAGTGCATCAGTAGTAGCAGCTATGGTGATTCCTCATTCTATGAGGATTAGCTATTTTATATTCACTTATGTCAGTAGTTCAATTATTTAGTTAGTCAAAGTTAGTTGGGGTCTTATCCCATCAACTCCATAGTTAGACATTTTTTAGGCTTTCAAACTAGTACAGACAAATAGTCAGTTTTCAATCATTATTATCTGTTGTTTTATTAGTATTGATAGTATGTTTTAGATGTTGTAAAAGTATGATTCAATTTTGTTTTTTAGTTGTTAAAACCTTATTCAAGCTTAATCCTTACTAATAGAGATTTTATCAGATAGTTCCCATGATAGTTATGGGATTGTATAACAGCTTAAAAGAATCCTATCAGTTCCTTTATGTTCCAAAGGAAGAAATATTTTATTCATGATTTATAAAAATCATGCATTTATCCAAAGTTAGATTTGCTTTTAGACCCCCCCCCCCCCCCCCAGAATTCTATAATAGCATATGACCTAGAGTTACAAGTATGAACCATGAAGATTAGTAGCAGTTATCTTAATTTAATATATTTTACATTCATGTGGCTGTTGTATGAAAGGTGAATCAGTAGGCTTGGAATAGTATATGTAAGAAAAGAATTTACGTTTGTTGATTTGAAAGCATATGCTATTAGTGTAATGGTAATTCCCATGGTGTAGGGAAAATATAAGTTTAGAGAAGTGATAATTGTAGGCTATGATGAAAGTATTATGGTTTATTGAAGGTTTGGGAATATCCATGTTAAGTGTTAGAATCTAAGTTTGAATCTTTGAGGATTGAGCTAATATAAGGGAGAGTTAAGAATTCTTAGTTAGTCAGTGGTTAGGTTGTAAAATGATGATTGTTGGGGGCTATAGAAAGCCAAGAGTTGTATCTCAGAAGGAAGTACTAGCAGTGGGTTTTACATTATCATGTGTAGTCTATCAGGATGAGCTTATCATTTGTGGATATTATTATACCCTAGGTTCTAGAGTAATGTGGAGGAATTTTAGTTTAGAGATGTTGATTGAGTAGTTCCCAGACCTAGAATGATGGCTTTAAGCTAAGGGGGAGATGATAGAATAAGTAACCAAGTCAGGCTCTCAAATTCTAGTAGGAATGTAAGTATTTTGTAGAATAGCAGTAAGGGAGGATGATACCCAACCCATTCTTATTCTAGTATTTTTACTTTAGTTATCATAATATCTACACATGCCTTACATGTCAGTTTTACAATCATAGATCATCTTCACGCACTTTCCATAAAATCATGTACTCTTCCAGTTCCTAGTATAAGGAGGTCCAGTTCACCCAATAGTTTGAATCATATTCCATGAATGTATGAACTACCAATTCAGGTCATGCATCTTATGACTCATGTATTTTGTGTTCTAGAGTATTCTCTATTCCCATAACTCATGCTACACTCCTAATGATCAACAAAATTCAAATTATGTCATGTATATCCTTAGTTTAGATCTTTTCATAAATCCCTAATGTTGATATTCTATTCCTCAAGCCTCAGTTAAGTGTCAAGCTATGTATAGTGTTCACTCATGCTTCAGTTCCACATGTTTTAACCTTTCAGTGACCTCTCCTTATGAAATGATCATAGTGATGAGCAATTGCTTAGCTAAGAGGGAGTGAATATTTTTTATTAATGAAAGATTGTGGTCTACTTATTTTAGCTAAGGCTGTAAGTGTGAAGTAAGATTGAGGCTAAGTTTTAATACATGTCCTGGCTAGTTGAAATTTTATGTGTGTTTTCATGGGAACAACGCCTAGACGCTTTTATTGATATAGGTATTAGAGAATGTGATAAGAATTCTTTTATTGATGTTTTCTAGAAGTTCATATGTAGTTACAAAGATAGTCTTAAATATTATGTTGGTGTGTAAGTGGTTAAAAGGAATATGCTTAAGTGAATGGGTAGTAAGAGGTTGGATGTAGTTATTGAATAAGTAATAAGAATTATTCATGAAATAAGGAGTTGGAAAAAAAGGATGGTGTGTCGAACTCATTACTCAGAAAAGTATTACAGTATTATGTGTGCACTTTGTAGATTTGAGTAGGCTTGATCATAGTGGGGGAATTTAGTTTAGCTCAGACTTCAGTAGGTAGAGTTATTTGTGCCCATGAGAATATTTTTAATATCCTCAAGTGAATTTCGTTGTTGAGGTAGAAAGTATAGTTGAGCGAGTATTGGAGAAGAGTGGCTAAGCTTTAAAGTTAATAGTTGCACTGCATAAGGCTTAGTAGTTCTATCCTAGCTTATGTTTTGTAGGCCTGTGTTCCATATTACAAAATTTTAGCCTTGCTGTAATTTCTTATTCTGACCATGCACAAGATTCCTTGGTCCCTAAAGTCATTAGAACTTCATAGAAAGAGTGTCAAAAAAATACTTTAGGTAAGGATAAGCTTTCAGTATGATTCAATCTGTATATCCAACAATTCAGTTTAGCAGTCAGATAGACAAGTTCCTATGGTTTTCATCTGTCCTATTCAAGAAGAGATTCCTTCATGACCATTTAAGTCATAAATTTAGTTCATTTTATGCATCAGACATCAGTTTGAGATTCTAGCTATTTAGTTCATAACTATTTCATACATCAATCAGTCATTCCTCTGTATTTCAGCCAAGTCAGAATCTTTCGGAGGACATAAAATCCTATGGGGGAGATGTACTATAATCCCTCGATATTTCATGTACTAAACCTTCCGTGTTCTCTTCACATAACAATATCCATCTTAAAGCAATGGGTACTTATAAGTTGATGCTCTTGTTTCTCTCTCAGCCTTATAGCCCTTCTTAAGTCATTGCATATATCTAAGAAATTAGTTCAGTTTATGATATTCAGTTCACGTATCATGATCAACTCAGTTATGCAGTTAATTCCAAGTCATGTATGTTTAGTATGTGGTCTTAGTTGCCTTAGTTCAGAACTCAGTCAAATCAGTCTCATTCGAGATGAATATTCCCACGGGGGAGATATTGTAATACCCCGCATGCTTCTAAGCAAGAAATTGGACCTTCGTTTCTATGAGTGTAAAGTCTAGTCCCATTATTCATACTTGATTCCATGTTTCATGATCATTAATCTAGTGTAAAGAAAGATTATGAGGTGGTAAAAATGTTCATAAGTGTCACTTAGAGCAAAGTGAGCTAATAGCCTTTGATTTAGCCAATTTTTGTTGTTCGATTTCACAAAGGTCATCTTTGAATGAGTACAAGTTTATTTATATGTGGAATTTAGAAGATTAGGACCCACCAAATTTTATATAATCAAATTAGCTTTCCAACTATACCAATTTTGCCTTAATCTGATACACTAGTGAAAAGTTATGGCATTTTCCATGAGAAGTAATAAGGGGTCGCGATTGCCCACACTCTAAAGGCCCCGACTAGGGGTCATATCATGAGGGCTGCTTAAACCAACTAGGGGTCACACCATGGGGGATATTCCCCCATATTTTTAGCTTGTTAAGGGCCAAGGGTTACTTTTGTCCTTTTCCCTCAACCCCAAACGTCCAAAGCATGAATTGTAACACCTAAAAGGGCATTATTTTCTCATCTTCGTCAAATCAACTCACGTTAAAACCCTCCTCCATTCCCAAGAACAAAAATCCAAGAGTCACCACTCAATATACTTCAAGAAATGTTAATTCTCTTTCAAGATCAACACTTTAAGGTATGTTAGATGTTCATCCATGGGTCCTTCCACCCATAGAGTCCAATAATCTAATTTCAAATTCAAAGTTATCTTTTTTACAATTTATTGTGATTTTAACCATGAATCGCAATCAATTTTGATTCTATACCATGTTTGCATGTAATTATTGTTTAAAGTAAACCTTGCATGTTTGAATGGTGTTATTCCCATGTTTACTCCCTAAATCGATGATTTGTAGTATTTCAATTATGTTAGCATCTCATGTTTTGACTATTCTCATGCTCAAGCATATGAATTTCAAGTGTTTGAAGAAATGTCTAAATGATTTGTGTTTAAATAATGTCCCCTTCTTATGCTTCCAAGAGTTTTGATAGAAATAGTCCTTACACGTTGAAAGTTGAAGTACATTTATCTATATCTTAGTAATTCGATTTTCAAATTATATTTTCAATTGATTTCATAAGGAATGCAATATAGTATGTTTCAATTATTGTGACTTACATATAATGTTCATACGAATATAGAATAAAACCCTTCCTTTATGATTCGGTCATGTGATTGTGCTATCTTTTCATGTTTAAAAGAATTCCCTATGTTAAAGTCTTAGTGACCATATATTTGATGAAAAGCTTAAGTGAATAATTGTGAACAATGATTTCCTTGTATGGTTTTAAAGATTTTATGTGGTCCAATTGTTATTGTTATCGAGTCATGGGGGTTATAAATACCTAAAGTTTATTTGTTTACTTAGTTTCAGTAGCTTCAGAATAGTTTTAGATAAATCATGAGCATTAGCACTCAGTTAGTCGTCATAATTAGTTACTTGTCCAATTAAGTTAGTTCATGTAGTAATTAGTATCTTTCAGTTGAGAGTAAGATTAAGCATCGAGCGAACCTAGGGATGGGGGCTGACCCGCCAGTTAGGACTGGGTCCTTAGAAGCAATCCCTTAGTTCCAGAACTAGGTAGCCAACGAAGGTTATGAGATGTTACCAACCAGTTTAGGACTGATACCTTTATCCATCACCCAGCAGTTTAGGATTGATATCACGGGTTAACCTCTAGATTAAGACTAACTCTACAACCATTGGTAGTACTCGTGGCTTGGTACTAATATCCTTCTAACTGGGGTCACAGGTTTGACCCTGATCAGCTCAGACTGGGGCATGTCGATTAGATGATACCTCTCATACTTTAAGTTTTAGTACTCAGTTCAGTCTTTCTGAACGATAACATATAGTTTATAAGTAATTCAGTTATCTGATTTTAGTATTTTAGTTTATATACTATTTCTGAACTAAATTTATGCTTGGTCATGCATTCTCACTATTTATAGTTTTTTCATGCATTCTTACTCAGTACCTCATGCTATACATTTAATCAGTTATTACTCATGCACATGAACCCATTTATACTAGCCTAACCTCATTTAGCATATCAGTACATTCAAAGTACTGATCGCATACTCGTTTCTTGCACTATGATGTCTTATATCATATGTTTGGATGGTCGGATACCCTATCTACTTAGACTTTCAGTGCATCGGCAGCAGCAGTAATGTTGAGTCGTCATCCTTCGAGGATGAGCTATCTTATATTTAGTTATGTTATTATTTTAGTTATTTAGTTAGTCAGACTTAGTTGGGGGCTTGTCCCATCAGCCCCACAGTCAGACATTTTTTAGGCTTTTAGACTAGTATAGACAGATAGTCAATTTTAAGTTGTTATTATCAGTATTGATAGTATGTTTTAGAAGTTGTAAGACTATGAATCAGTATTTATTTTTAGTTGTTATAACCTTAAGGCATTTTCAGTTAAGATCTACACGTCTTCATTATTTTATTCAGTGCTCATAGCAAGTACCAACTAACGAGTTAGATTGTGGTCCTTTAGGGATGTAAGCACCGTGTGGCATACAAGGAGTACTCTGGGGGTGTTACATTCACCTTGGGGTGCTCCTATTTTGTTCCTAAAGAAAAAAGATTGTTCCTTGGGTTTTTGTGTCAATTATAGGTAGATGAATAAGTCAACATTCAATATGTATCCTATACTTAATTATTGATGACTGGTTTGACCAACTTCAGGGAGAGACAATGTTCTCTATGATTCACTTCAGATTCAGTTATCATCACTTGAGGATTTGGGCTGAGGATATCCCAAAGGCTTCCTTTGAGCATCCCAAAGTCATCCTTCAAAACTCGTTGTTACAATTATGAGGATGTCTTTTGGGTTGAATAATGCCCCAATATCATTCATTGATTTGATGAATTACATGTTCAGACATTACTTGAAGTCTTTCATAAATGAAAATCTTGTGTATTAAAGGTGTAGAGAGGAGCATATATGGAATTTATGGATTGTACTCTAGACTTAGAGAGATTATAGGCTTTCTTCTAATTTCTCAAAGTATGAGTTATGGCTCGAGTCATTTACATTCCTAGGACATGTGTTATATAAGGATGGGATTATGGTGTATACAGTGAATATTGAGGATATTCAAGATTGGGAAAGACCTATATCTCTACATGAGATTTGTTAATTTATTAGTTTAGTAGGTTACTACGGGCCTATATCTCCATATGACCAAATTCACTCAAAAAGAGTATCCTTTCTAGTGGCCTGAGTAGTGAAAGTCAAGCTTTTGAAAGCTCAAATATTTTCTCACTTTATCTCCAATATTGTTCTTCATGTTGAGTGCAAGGGATTTGCCATAATTGTTATTCTTTCGATGATGGGTTGGTTTTCATTTTGATAAAGTAGGGTCGAGTTATTGCTTATGTATCGAGGTAGTTGAAGGTACATAAGCATAACCACCCTACTCATAATTTAGAGTTGGCAGCGGTAGTTTTCGCACTTAAGTTTTTCAGGCATTATTTGTATAGAGATCATTGTGAGATCTACACTGATCATCACAGTCTTCAGCACCTTATGACTAGAGTGAGGTTAATTCTCGATAACATATATGGATAGAACTGTTGAATGATTATGAAATCTCTATTCTATACCACCAAGTAAGAAAAGTATGGTAGCAGATGCCTTGATCTGAAAAACAACGAGTATGGGTAGCTTGGATTTTATTTTGATTTTTAGAGTCTGTTGGCATGGGACATCCAAACCTTAGCCCACAGATGGCGTTACTTGATATTTTAGACTCTAGAAGGATCCTTGATATTTTTGAGGCGAGTTCTACCTTATTTGAGCATATTCGGAGTCCTTAGTTTGAGAAAAGGGGACTTTGTGTCATTCATGATCAAGGGTTTGGGGGTGTGTCCAAGAGGGATACCATGGATTCTGAGGGTATTCTGAGATGTGATTTTTTGTATTTTTATTTCGAGGGTTGGTGATTTGAATCAATTTATATTGTATGAGGTTCATAGCTCCAGATACTCTACTCACCCTAGGATAACTAAGATGTATAGACATTTGACGCAACACTACTAGTGGAGTGACATAAAGAGAGATCAGTAGACTTTGTACCTCGTTTCCTTTGTTGTTAGTAGGTGAAGGTCGAACATTAGAGGCCTGGTGTCCTAATTCTATGATTTCCCATTATCGAGTCGAAGTGGGAGCAGATCATCATGAAATTTATTGGTTTTTTGCATTAAACCTCCCATGATTCAGATGGCATTTTGGTCATTATAGATCAATGAACCAAATCGACATATTTTCTACCTATTCAGGTGATATTTAGTGTAGAGAGGTTAGCTTTTATATATGTTCATGAGATAGTTAACCGGCATGTATTGCCCATATCTTTTATTTTGAATAGGGGCTTGGTATTTACTTTTATCTTGTGGAGGGATTTTCACGAGGAGTTGGGTACTCAATTTGATATTAGCATTACATCTACCCACAAACTGATAAGCAGTCAGAGTGGAACTATTTAGATTCTTAAAGATATGCTTTGGGCTTGTGTTACGGATTTTAGGGATCCGTTGGAGCATAACTTAGCATTCGAGGATTTTCTATATAATAATAACTATCATTCGAGTATTGAGATGACACTATTTAAGGCATTATAAGGTAGGCATTGTCGATCTCCGATAGGCTGGTTTGAGACCTCCGAGGTTAAGCCCCATGGTGCTGACTTACTTCGAGAGTCGTCGGATAGAGTTAGTGTAATGACCTAAGTTGGCTGCTAAAGCACAAGCCATGTTAGCATTTGCTCGTCCACTTTAGCGACATGCTAGGTAATTGCTGGTATCGCTTTAGCAGCACCTGGGCGCTTTAGCACTGACCGCTAAAGTAGCCCAATGCTCGGTTTAGTGGCACATGGGAGTCAATAAAAGGCTCATTTAGTCTGATTTTCTCCTATTTTTCACACAAGTTCATGTCATGATTCAAAAACCAAGGGTCATGATGACATTTGTCGCAGCAAGCCTTGACAAGTAAACCTGTCACCCAAACTGATATGAAATGAAAGATAATACCAAAACCTAAGATAAGACTCTTAGAACAAAGTCGAACCACACATATATAGCGAAAATGAGAGATATACAACCAAAGATACCATACAATGTTCCAAAATCTAGTGTCACAGTGTAAGAATAAACTAATACAACTCAAAGTCAAAATATACATAGGATATCAAAAAGTGAACAAACGATATCTTTGAATACGACAAGACATAGTCCAGAAAAGAAAAGGTAGCGGTCAACTCCAGATGCATAGATCAACTGCTACCTCGAATAGACTCCTAGTAAAACTTGAATCAACCATCAGTGGTGCAGTCGTACCTAGATTTCCACCAAAAGGGTGCAATGGGGGTAAGTACAATCTACTTATACTCAGTAGGTATCATAGGCTGACCGAGCAAAGTAGAAAATAAAGCATACAAAATATACACTATTGGCATGTCACCTGCAATGAGAAAATATGCCTAACGCTAGCCCACACGGTCTCCACTAAAAGTTCATTAATATTTACATATACCACATGGAAATACGACATGAAAATATAGGTATAAAAATATCACCCATACAAGTATGGAAAGAGGTACATATAGACAAATATCACAGCAAAACAATAATACAACACAGAATGAGCATAATATATACATATGAAATGCACGAATATAATAATGATGATGATGCGATATGATGCACGAGGTCATCGGACAACCTCCGTATACACATACCAAGATCTTTTCCTAGGTAGGATAGATGGGAGGTTCGTCAACCCATATTTAATCCAAATTCAATACCAATATCCATAACTTCTCTCTGGCATATCCATCTATAGAGGATTTTTAATAGCGTCACATTTTCTGTTTGAAAAAGCTAGTGTTTCCAATATTACCATGGTGGTACTAATGTTTCACGAATGTATGTTATATGATGATGTAATGCTCACAACCAACAAGAATGAGAATTTCCAAATCCAAACAATATACAAACCAGGTGAGCCAAAACCAATTTAATATTCCAACCAGCCATGTATCCTATGTAATCCATATGTCAATAGAGCAAAAATACATAGTAATATGCCTTTAATACAACATACACTCCAATTTAGGCTTTTTCATCAGAAAAGATACCACCAAATATAATAAACAAGGACAACAACATCAAATAAGAGCCACACGTCACACATAGCTAATAATATCTCAAAACTACTAAATAACAACAATATAGGCCCCCGCACTGGCACATCAAGAAAATATAGTCATTTTCATGATTGGTTCCCACACCCATAACAAGATTTTATTCCAATAGTTATTGACCACACAATTCTAAAGAAAGTTAAGTCATAACCTACCTTGAGTGTCAAAAATCAGTCCAAAAAACCTTCAATCTGGAGGTTCCCCCTCATTAATGGACACAAAATCAACGAAAAATAGACAATACAGAATCTATGTGTGAAAACAAAGCCAACGACAACCATATTTATTATTTTCATGTTGGCGTCAAAAAAAATCTTTGAAATAGTTTTTTGAAAAAGGAAAAATCTTAATTTTATTTTAGAAATGAGGTTCAAGTCAAATAAAAACCATTTTCAAGCTTTAATGAGAAAAACTCCAAAAATCCATTTTAAATAACAAGAATTTGAAGTTGTTTTGTAGATAAAATCAAGAGAATAATAATAAATATTAGATTATAACCTTACTCGTGGATGAAGTATCAAAACCCCCTTTGGAATCGTCTAAATTCGAGCTCCCAAGCCCCAAACATAGTGGAAATGGGGTTTCGATTCTCAACTTTGGTAGAAGTAACAAAAAATAAAATAGATGTTCTTAGGAAATAGGTTAAATAGAGTTCGAAATTGATAGAAAATAATTCTATGTGAAAAATGCATTGAAAATCATCAAAATCAGAGCTTCCTAGTTTTCAAAATGTCAAAAATATGAATGTAGGTCTTGTACTAAATGATGGTGGCTTAAGCGACACTACGATTGCTTAAGCGACCTTGTCAAAGTGTCAAAATTTCACTTAAGCAGCTAAAGTTTTGCTTAAAAAACCTAGCCAAACGATCAAAAGTTCACTTTCTCGATACACCAGCACCAATAATGTCAAACACTTATTTTTGACCCCCGAAACTCATTCAGAACTGTACAGACATGATTCAATAGTGAAATTTAATTCTAAAATACAGTCTCAATCAAATGGAATCATCAAATTTGCAAAGAACGGTCATTATCAAAAATTGACCTTGGGACCCTATTTACACTATTTCTAAACCATGAGTCGAAGTGGGATCTAAAGGCCACAAAATAGAACCAACCCCGCTACTAACACAAATTCGATCTTCTAGACTCAAGGGCAATATTAGATTTTCAAGAAAAATGTAATTTTTACAAAATTGACTCTTGAGATTCAATTTCACAATATTCAAAACTAAGGGTTGAAATAAGATATAATACCCATATAACCATATCAACCATGCTACAATATACTGGCACAGTCTGTATTTGCATCCGATGCATAGATCAATAAATGTTGACCCAAGTCAAATATAAGGTTTTTCGAGCCACCAAAAACCACAAACTCACATAAATCATACCAAAATACTTTGGGAATCGTTCCAATTATCCCCACACCCTAGAAATACCACAAAGCAATCATAGGGAGGGATAAAATCATCAAACCATACATAAATGAATATTTCACAAAAATCACAAAAAATCAAATCCTTACATCATCGACCACTAAAAATCTATTTCATTCTTGAACTAAAGGCAAGGGAAATACCTGGATCAACGAAAAACTAGAAATAACTACCACATATATTAAACAAAACCACCCAAGTAACCTCATCTATAGGTCAATGGCTCCGCTGGACCTTGACTACAAAAATATATCTATAATGCAATGGTCTAAATTTCTTGCTAAAATAGAGACGGGCTCTACAACAAAAGATAGACAATCATCTAAATAAATTGCATCCCAATGATTGACATGAAAATTATCTGGAACATAATGCCAAAGCATGGAAACATAAAAAACTAGATGAATAACTGATAAATATTTAGGCAATGGTAACTCATAAGCCATATCACTAATTGTCTGAAGAATCTTAAGAGGTCTAATAGATTTCCCTTTCATGGGCAACACACTAATGGAAACTCGATCACCACTAAATCTTAAGGCACAAAGTCTATGATCTGTATAACACTTCTTCCTACTCTATGCCACTTGAATTCTATCCTTAATGATCTGAACTGTATTTAAGGACTCATGAATCTAGTTCGTAACTTGAGGTTAAGAAAACTCAAACTAACAAACTAGAGAACGCCAACACCTGCCATACAAAGCCTCGATAGAAGCCATTTAAATACTAAAATGATAGATATTATTATAAGAAAACTTTGCCAAATCTAGATGTTGCTCCCACTGACCACCAAACTTAATCACACAAGTACAAAGCATATCCTCCAAAACCCAATTAGTCCACTCTGACCCACCATTATTAAATGGGTGAAACGTTATGCTAAGATTAATCTAGGTACCCAACTCTTTTGGAAAATTCTTTCAAAAGTAATATGTCAATACTGCACCCTAATTCGAGATGATAGAGACTAGCACACCATGAAGATGCACTATCTTATGAATATAGATACATGCTAACCTCTCGATACTAAAAGAAACCTAAATAATAATAAAATAAGCAAGTTTGGTCAATTGATCCATAATGACTGAAAAATGACACACTTTTTGAACCATGGGAAGTATGAGGAAACCTAGACACAAATTACAAAGTGATCAATTCCTATTTCCTCTCGATAAGGCTTAACCTCTGAATTAAACCACCAGGTCTTAAATGATCGAACTTAACCTATTGGCTATATAGGTAATGAGATATAAAATTTGCTGTATCTTTCCTCATACCACCCCATCAGTAATCTTGCCTCTGGTTATGGCACATCTTAGCCTCTCTCGAACGTATGGAATACTTAGAACAATGGGCCTCATAAAAAAATTAGCCAAATCCAGTCATCCACTCTCAGCACATCAACTTAGCCTCTAATCCTCAAAATATCATCTAAATTAAGTGAGGATTCCTTAGTCTCACCACTTAACACCTTATATAGAGATACTCTCTATTAAATATCATCAAACTGATGAGCCTGAATCTGCTCTATCAAAGATAATTTAGCCTTCATGAATGCTAAAACACAATAAGATAATAAAATATCAAACCTAACCATATATTTAGCTAAAGAATAAATCTCTAAGGCCTATCTTGGGTAAAAATATATGCCAAGCAACCCATGCTAGTCAAATTTCAACTTAAGGCATCCACAACCATATTAGCCTTACCTGAATGATAGAGAATGGTTAGGTGATAATCCTTAAGCAACTCAAGCCAATGATACCACCTCATATTTAGATCTCATTTGAGTGTAGAAATACTAAAGGCTATGATGATCTGAGAAAATCTCTCAATGGACTACGCACAAATAGTTCCTCCATAAATTCAAACAAAATACAACCACACACAACATCAAATCATGGGTAGGGTAATTCCTCTCATGGGGATTCAACTAAAGAGAAACATAGGAAATTACCTTACCCTCATTCATCAACATAGTACCTAAAATACAACCTAAAACATCATAAAAGATAGTAAAAACCACCCTTTTTTTGGGGTAGGTCAAGATAGAAGATGAAGTTAACAAATCCTTGATACAGTTTAAAATAGCCTAGGTGTTGACCCTTATATAATTTTTCATTTTTGGGTTTTGTACATCATACAACTTGGGTTACTAGTCGTATAATATGGTACAGTTTGGTGGGTCATGATCGTATGGTAACTAGTGTAGGTTTGTTGGTTTTTATCCAAGGTAAATTTGGATTATACTAGTCTTACCATAGGGTAATAATGGTAATATATCAATTTTATGTTGCCCTAAGTTAAGCCTAGGTGATTCTATTTTGCCTAGGGTATGATATTATGGTACTAATCAAATAGTTGGGTGCGATTGGGTTTAGGAGGTCGTATGTTGGATAGTGTTGGGATCTAAAGGGAGGACTAGGGTATGAGGTAAGGGAACCACTCATACCCTAGGGTATATTTTGGGTAGGGTGGTCGTACTATCCTATGGGAATTTTAAGCAATTTAGATTAGGGGTAATCTGGATATTTTCCCTCTTAACCTCTTAATGCCCCATAACTTATAAGACTATTGGGATATCATTTAACCTATTTGAAATCACTAAAACTCTCTTAAGACACTGATAAATTTTCCCAAGCCTCTTGGGTCAAGAAAGGTTAGAGTTTCATCAATAGGATCAATTTGAGGATAACAAAGGTGATTTCTCTCGCTCGTATTCATAATCTAAGGTATGGTACTTCTCTCTCATTATTAGTTCAACTAAAGGTATGATTTAATGTATGGTTTTAATGGCATAATTGTTTTATGGTTTTGGATTTTCAAATATATGTTGGGGGTTTTGGTTACAATGGTTGGTTAATGTATTTTACTTAGGGTTTTCATATTATTATGGTGGTTTAAACATTTGGTTGCATCGGAATAGTTAATTGGTGAAAAGTTTTGTCTTTGGTAACACTATTCCCCTAACCTTTTTGATACAATGTCTTGAGAATATTTTTGGTTATATTGTTTGACTTTCATTAAACTATACATGGTATAACTTGGTAATGGAACCCTTAATGGTATAAATAGTTTAAGTGGTTTGGAATGGGTAAATGAAAAGGTCTTGATGGTTATGGTTAATCTAATTGATAGCCTTGTCGTGTACAAGGGAATACCCTAAGCCAACATAATAATGATCACTTTTTGAGTATATTAGATTCCCCAAGTCAACTTAATAATGTAATCTATCGGTCTATGGTGATCCCTTCTTCTTAAAAAGGATGACTAAGGACATTTCTTGCAAGTTATAGTTTGTATAACAATGCCACTACATATCGGCTTGGGTAATAATAAATGGAATGGTGGTTTGGTAGTGTGGTAAAAGTTTTAATTCGAAAATAATGGCGGGGTGTGATAGTTAACCATGAAGGTGTGAGTCCAATGTACTTACACTGGAAACTCATGTTTGTCGATATGAAGATTAGTCATAGATACCATATTTGATACTTATGGGGTACACGGGAATCCCTGAACTACACTTGTATAGATATATCATGGAGAGAAAAGGGTACTCAGGAATCCCATACTCCTATAGTATCTCAAATTTTTATGGCAACACTAACTGGGACCCATTCAGGGGGTTACACTGGAGACATATATCCCATAGGTAGTTCTAGGATGGTTAAGCTACACATACCCAGGTTAATGGTTTTAAAGGCATGCTAAACCTGATTTCTTTTCCCAGCATGGTTATATATGTATGTATGGGTCTGAATGCATATGGTTGCTTTAATTGAACTTAAAGTTCGACATTATTTTATCCTTATCATGAGTATATGCTAGCATTCACCTGCTAACTTGTGTTTGGGTGGCTGTATCCCCACATAATATAGGAACGGATCATTCTACCCTCTTGCTTAGTGATCAAATTAGGGATAAGCTCGATTATATTGAAGTAGTAAGCTTTCATATTTTGAAAGGCTCCATTTCATGTCATAGATATGTTTACATACTTAACTCATTATATAGACTATGATTTTGGCTATGGTTGAGGGTATGTCCTGATCAGATATTATTTTACTTTTGATTAGAGTCTTTGTGGGACTACTATAGGCTTGTATGGGTGGTGTCAGTAGTGGTGTAAACCTTGGAATTGGTATTGGTATTATGACTGATACCGTTTGACTGTATTTATGATTGTTCTAACCTATTACATTATGATTCATACTTGGTTATTATTTTTATTTGGGTATAGTTATTGGTTGGGTATTGGATGGTTGGACTTTCTTGGGTTAGTCATGGTTATTGACCTATCCTATACTCTGGAATTTTGCTATCTGTTATCTTGTTATATGTTCGTAATTCATCTAACTTAGGGTATATATTTGGACATTGGGTTGGGTAATGGGGATGGTCCCTGGTCTTGGTTAGACTTGGGATACCTATTATGATAAATCCTCTGTTTGGGTCGTCTCAATTTTGTATCATAATTTAGGTTCATGGTCAATTATGATTCTACAAATCCATGTACAGTAGAGTCTCTTTTATGGGTGTGTAGCTTACCACACTCATAATAGAGAGACTATTTCTACCCTAGGTGGTGACTCTGTTGTTTCCAAAAGAGTCTATAGGGTATGTGGATATGTTTGCCTAGGATTTGGTTTATCAGGCTATGGAGAAGGTAAAAGTAATTCAGTATTGGCTAAAGGCTACCCAAAGTCGCCAAAAGTCTGATGTGGAGTAAGGCATAGGGACTTGGAGTTTGAGGTTAGGTATTGTGTGTTCCTAAAGGTGTCTCTTATGAAGGGAGTTATGCGGTTTCAAAAAAAGGGGAAGCTCAGTACCCAGTATATTTGTCCTTATGTGGTTTTCAGGAGGGTTGGTAATGTTACGTATGAATTGGGGTTGCCTTCTACTTTGAGCTCTATTCATCCAGTATTCTATGTCTCTATGTTCAAAAAGTATCGGTGATCCTTCCATTATTTTTCCTTTGGAAGGATTAGGTATCTCAGATTTTTTATCTTACAAAGAGATCCTGGTTGAGATCTTAGATTAGTAGGTTCGTCGGTTGCGGACCAAAGATATAGCTTCACTTAAAGTTATATGGAAGAACCATAAGATGGAAGAAGCTACTTGAGCATAATAGGACATAAAGTCCAAGTATCCACAATTGTTTTTTGCTCTAGATATTCGTGTGGAAGTATGTGTTCTTGATCACATCTTTGTTTTTAACTAGGTTAAAGGAAGGTTGATTTCCTTACATATTTGTCTTCCAACATAGTTAAACCTTGGAATTGTATATGTTGGGGTGTAATTCGTGATTGTACTACTTTGTTCGTCATTCGTTGATGAATAATCCTAATGGGGGATACTAAAACACCCTGGGTTTTAACCCAAAAAAAAATTCTCCATTTTTGGCTTTTGGACATCATACAAGTTGGAGTACTAGTTCTATGATATGATATGGTTTGGTAGGTCATGGTCGTATGTTAACTACTTTAGGTTGGTTGGTTTTTGTCCAAGTTACAGTTGGATAACACTAGTCGTACCTTCGGGTACTAATGATAAGATATCAATCGTATGTTACCCTAAGTTAAGCCTAGTTGGTTCTATTCTGCTTAGGGTATGATTTTATGGTACTAACCGTATGGCTGGTACTAACAGTGTTCGTACCATCATGTGGAAATTTTAAGCAGTTTAAGTTGGGTGTAATCTTGAAATTTTCCCTCTTAAATTCTTAAGGCCCCATGACTTGTACCACTCTTGGGACACCATTTAACCTATTTGAGATCACTCAAACTCTCTTAAAATACTCTCAAATTCTCTAAAGTCTCTTGTGTCAAGGAAGGCTAAGGTTTCATAAATAGGATTTATTTAGGGCTTACAAGGGTTATTTCTCTCTGTCATCTTCAAAATCTAAGGCATGTTACTCCTCCCTCATTGCTAGTTTAACTAAAGGCATGATTTAATGTACAGTTTTCATGACATAACTGTTGTATATTTTTCGATTTTCAAATATATGTTGGGGGTTTTGGTTACAATGGTTGGCTATGGTTTTCCCATGTCTTTTACTTATTGTTTTTGTATCATTATGTTGGTTTTAACATTTGGTTGCATGTGAATGGTTAATTGGTGCATAGTTTTATCTTTAAAAACACTATGCCCCTAACTTGTTTGATAAAATGTGTATGAGAATGTTTTTGGTTCATTTGTTGGACTTTTACTGAACTATGCATGGTATACTTTGTAATTGATCTCTAAATGATACAATTGGTTTAAATGGTTTGGAATGGCTAAATAGTAAGGTCTTGGTGGTTATGGTTGGTCAAATTGAAAGACTTATGGGGTACAAGGGAATCCCCTAACAAAACATAATAATGATCACTTGTGTGGTACATGGGATACCCCTACGCCAACTTAATAATGTAATCTATGGATACATGGGAATTGCTTCTTCTTAAAAATGATGGCTAAGGGCAGTGCTTTCAAGTTAAATCTTGTATGACGATACCAGTACTTATAGCTTTGCTTAATAATAAATGGAATGATGGTTCAGTTATGTGGAAATGGTTTTAATTGGGCTATAATGACAGGGTATGATAGCTAACCATGAAGGTGTGTGTCCAATGTAAGGATTGGAAACTTATATTTGCCAACATGAGGATTGGTCATGGCGACCATATATGATACTTACGAGGTACACAGAAATCCCCTAAGTAGACTTGTACATATGTATCAGGGAGAGCAAAGGGTACTCAGGAATCCCCTACTCCAATGGTATCTACGGTTCGTGCGGCTACACACATCGGGGCCCATTCAGGGGTTTACACTGGACCCATGTAGCCTGTGGATTATTCTAGAAAAATTAGCTAGATATACCCAGGTTAATGGTTTTAAAGTCATGCTAAACACGATTCCCTTTCCCAGCATGGTTATATATGTATGTATGGTTGTGAATGCATATGGTTGGTTTAATTTATTTTAAAGGTTGGCATTATTTTATACTTATCGTAAGTGCATGCTAGTTTTCACCTGCTATCCCATCTTTGGGCAGCTTTATCCCCATGGCAATGTAGGAATCGACCATTCTACTCCTCCTTCATGATGATCGGATTCGGGATCAGTTCATTTCGATTGAAGTGGCGAGCTTCATATTCTGCAAGGCTCTATTTCATGCATGGATGTTTGTACATACTTTGGTCTTTATATAGACTATAGTTATGGCTATGGTCGGGGTTATGTCCCAACAAAATATTGTTTTACTTGCGGTTAGAGGCTTTGTAGGACTACTATGAGTTGGTATGAGCGGTATCGGTAGTGGTGTCTGCCTTTGCATTAGAATTGGTATTATGGTTGATACCGTTTGATGGTATGGTGGATGGTACCATTTGTTGTATTTATGATTATTCCATCCTATTATGTTATGAACGCCTAATTGGTTATTGTTTTGGTTTTGGTATGGTTATTGGTTGGGCATTGGATGGTTGGACTTGCTTGGGTTGGTAAATTATGCATACCTCTATCTTGTTATACGTTTGTAATTCATCAAACTGGGTACGTGTTGGGAGGTTGGGTTGGGTAAAGGGGGTGGTCCCCGTTCTTAGTTGGACTTAGGATAATATTACGACAAGGCCCTAGTTTGAGTCGTATCATTTTCAAAGCTTGCATCACAAGCATCGAACCACTAAATGGAAATCTTCTTCTTTGTCAAATTGTTTAGTGGAGCTGCAATAACTGAGACACCCTCAACAAAACACCGACAATAACAGGCTAAACCAATAAAACTCAAAATCTCAAAAGGAGAAGTGGTCCTAGCCTATCCACGAATTATTGAAATCTTAGCCGGATAAACCATAATACAATCCTTGACCACCGCATGACCCAAGAAAGAAATAGATTTCAACAAAAACTCACACTAGGAGAACATAGCATCCATGTTCTCATCCCTCAATCTCTGAACAACAATCCATAAATACTCCTTGTGATCTGCCCCACTCTTGCAGTAAACTAAGATATGATCTAAAAGTATTGTAATAAAGGAGTTGAGATACGTTGAAATACCCGGTTTGTCTACTCCATAATTATGGCCGGGGAATTGGTCAACCCTAAAGAAATGACAAAGGACTCATAGTGATGATTTTGAGTCAGAAAATCTTACTTGGAAATATCTAAAGCTCTAACCCTCAACTAGTGATACCCAGATATTAAATAAACCTTTGAAAATATCATAGCACCCGAAAGTTGATCAATCCAATCATCAATATGAGAAAGAGGATACTTATTCTTAAACTTCACCTTGTTCAACTGCCTATAATCAATACACATATGCATAGACCCATTGTTTTTCTTCACAAACAATACAGGAGCACCGCAAGGTGATACACTAGATCGGATAAATCCCTTAGCACTGCCCATGACTACCACATAGATAAGTAGCTCTACCATTACTACCATGGGCACTACTACCTCTGCCTCGTGCACCTCTAGTGGCACTTCTACTTCTTGAAACGGAAAATAGGAGTAGCTTTGAAAACACGTCGGGGGTAGTCCTTAATCCATATGGACAATCTTATAACACTGAAAGAAAACTCTATGGCCAGACTTAATAAGATGAGGTACGACTTAACTAAAATTGCAACTCAATGCTGCTGAACCAAAAGACTCACTACCTAAACTCTGCAAGGTTTCCTAAACAGGTATACCATAATACTTATAAAAAACTATAGAATCTATACGTCAATAAGTGTGACCTCTAAACTCTCCCGGAATGTAACCCCGTTTGGCACCTCTCTAATATCCTTAAAGAATAGTTTTAGTCATCCCAGCATAATCCACTATACTCCAAAACGATGCTCCAGATACTACGATATGAGTTGTAGATAACGATAAACTTTGGAATCTTCTCAAACTTGGTGGCAATGCTGGAATATGAATATCTAGACAAGGCATGGAAATATGCCTCACACTCCATAACAGGTATGAGGCCCAGCTCCAAGTGATCAAACTCATCTCTTATCTTATCCCTCATACTGTAAGGCACAACCCTCTAAACAAAAGCCTCAACCAACTTATCCTAAGTCATATCAAGATAATCAAGAGGTCTGTAACCTACAAGAAACCTCCACCAATCTATAGTTGTATCACTCAATTGATAAGTAGTATAAGCAACCCCAAATGACTTAAGCTAACAAAGGATATGTAACTTCCCATGATAGTCAATCAATAAATCATAGGCATTCTGACGTACAACAATACTGAACCTATGAATAACCATGCGAATAAATCACACAAACCTTCTAATCTTTAGAAGACAAAACTATACTCACTATAAAAGGAAGTATTGTGAATCTTGTTGGGTGAGACACCTGTTAACACCTAAACTACACCTTTAATCCAATTATTAAGTGGTCATCGTCAGATATAATAACCTAATAAATGTTGAGGAAAAATCCTGAGGGAATACGTGTAATTGCGACTTTCAGCTACTGTACTCAATAGGAAAAACTAGAAAAGTAAATGGGGGATTATAGTGTCAACATCGAACAAGTAGCTAGTATCAACTTTGGTTGTAATCAATCATCGGTGAAGACCAGGACCATGTTAACCCTGGATACTCAACTCCCTAGGATTATTATGCTTTATTGAACCAACCAAACACCTTGCATGAAGAATTGGATAAATTATATACCACCAACCATCTTTTGGTATAGTTGACAGATTTTACTCTTTGCCTTTTGAGTCTTAGGATGTTGCCTTACAAAAACTTATCTTAGATCCAAGTTAACTATTACCTTATGAGTCTTTAGTTATTAGATGATTGCTAACCATCATACTTAGATAATACCTATTAATGTGAATCTACAGTTAAACTTCAAATTACTATTGTTATTATGTTTTGTCAGTCACTACTACTCTTTTTGAGTAAGTAGAGATAATCTAGGAGAGGTTCTAACATTTTCAACCACTAAGATAGCTATAAAAGTCAAGATAATACAATACATGCATGGGTGTCGGTTAAAGAATAATGTAGCACTTCACTTACTTCATCAATCCACTAGGGTTTCCACAACTCTAGCTAGGGTTTTTTAGCCAGGCATGCTTGCGAAGTAATCAACAACATTCATAATTCAAAGAATAAGAGTTAATCACAATAATAACAACTGTAAACCCAAAACATCAACTGAATTAATTAAAAAAAATCAATACAAGACAAAAATCATATTTCAGTATCAAAATATGTAAGTTAGTATCAAAAATGCATAACTTCTACTAATAAATAAATAAAGGGTATTTATAGTACATGCGGAAACCCTAAAAAGCAAAGCTCGAATGAGAAAATATAAAAAGGATCGGTAAACACATACCTATGACTATATGTGGTGTGGAAGTGGGTGTATGTATGATATGCAGTTCGCATCTAGACCCAGGTAAGTGAAAGAAATTTTTTTTCCACTTTTTATTGTTGAAATTTTAGACTTCTGGTACTTACATTACCCATATGCGGTCTGCATATAGACATAGGTAAGTCCCCTAAGTTCTTCTTCAGCTCTTGCAGTCTTTAGATCTTTAATTCTTGTACTTGCCTTAGTCACATATAGACCACAAGCGCTACATGCAGTCCATAAATAGATATAGATAAATGTCAGGACATTAAATTAATGCACAAAGCTTTTGAACTTCAAGTTTAGCAGATGCTTTGGTCACATACACATAGTAAGTTCCATAAATTGCTAAACAATAATCAAGTAAGTCGCCAAAAACTCTATTTTCACCTTTTTTTTTAACTTAGAATCCAAAACCTAGTTTCCTGCAAAACATACCCAAAACATATCATATCTAACAAAACAACCCAAGAAACTTGCATATTTTAATGATTGTATGCATCAAAAGTGCTATATTTCTATATCATATCAACACCCTCAACTTAGAATGTTTACATGTCCTCGAGAAACACAACACAACAAAAAAACATGATTCTTAACTAGGAGAATCTAAGTTATCCAAGGCAGTTAATCAATACTTTATGTTCAAATCACGTTACCCTTTCCTATCTCACTTTTCATAACCAAATATGTATAAACATAAAGCACAACAATGTGCCACAATGGGGTCAAGGGATGGCATTACATTAGAGATAGACAACTATGCATCTATAGACAAGTCAAACTACCCAACACAAGTAAGGAGCTAGCAGTATAACTCATATTCCCTCACAACAAAGAAGTCCCACACACTCAGAAAAAAAAAACATGTCACTGCAGGGACAGTCGAGAGACCCTCATACTAATAGGAGAGGCTCTAATCAATTTGCATCAAATACCATAGTCTTGACCTTATTTTTTTTACCTTAGTTTTTAGACAATCAAATTTGGATCATTATAGGAATTTATTCAGATTGAAATGTAGGCATGGGGGCTTGTGTGGTACATATGGATACCAAGTGACTGATCCTACTTGGAAGTCCACTCATTTACTATGTTTCTGCTTATTTCATCCTTATTTATCCTTTTTTTATTCCTTAATGCACATTCAGGTTGGGTGTGGTCTTTTATTCTTTCTTTTTCACTTTTTCACAAATTTTTTTCATTTTTTTTTCTTTTACTTTTTCTTTTCTTTTGATACCATACCTATCCCTACTAACTTTTTTTCTCATTTTACCCGTCTACATACCCACTTTCTATCCCACACCACTATGATAGCCACCCTCAACTTAGGCAATTTATCTGAGTTCAAGTGCACAATGTCCAAGTAAGAATGGACCAAAATAAGTTATTGCAACATAAATGGGAAGGTGATAAATGAAATAATAAAAACAAGGTTATAGGGCTCGAACATGGATCAAGAGGTACTATTTCACACAAGGAAGGTTATTTAGAATAAAAGTGGACTAAAATAACAAACAACAAATGATCATTTCCTAACCGACTATCCTACAACCTAGGAATGACTAACCGAGCAAGTTCTGAATTAAACACACAAAGGGAACTAAGAAACATCTCACACACACATGGCATAAAGTTAATATTATAAGCTACTGCATATCCAGTTCGTGCAATTTCTTAGAAGGTGATTATCATATCCATATTTCTAATGCCATAACAAGATCCACAATGTTCGCATATATATATATATATTTATATTCACATAGTTCTAAAAATTTGGAGGGTTATCATTTTTTCAAAAATCAATCAAAAACATGACAACTTTACTAAATACTTAAAAATCACCTAATTACACAAAAACAAAATACAATGTGAAACAAAACACAATACGATACATTATTTAACCCTAGACATGTAAGCTCTACAACCATACCGCATCCGATAGGAAAAGAAGAATAACAACAAAAGCTCAAAACAGTTATGTTATACCCCATCCCAACTAAAAACTATGCACTACCTTGATGTGTAAAAATAATATAAAACAATGGGAATAAGGGTGTACTTTGGATGTACTAAGCATCCGTGTCATAAGAATACCTAGATGGGGGTATATTTAATGGTGGGGTTGATGGTGGTGGCAGTGCACTACTCGAAGATACACCCGTAGTTATGTCAGCATGCCTCTGCCTCTAAAGAACTGTAGAGTCCATCGAATCAAGTTTGGCCTTTTTCAAGGCCTTGTCATATGGAAGATTGGAATCCTATAGATCCCACACGTGTCCTCCCTTGGTCCCATCTACTAGGACCTCCTCCTTATCTACCATAAATAAATAAAACTATTTAGGCCTACACAGAGGTAATATCTGAACCACTTGAAGTATAACTGGACAAGTAGATATTATATGTCTCTCTATGATAATGTACCTCTGCTCATATAGTATCTACCTCCCTCCTAATATGACTTGGTCTTACATTTTAATCTCTACAAACTAGGATACAACACATCTTTCAAAAACATCAATACGTGTCTATAAATCAGCATGTAACTATGATATAGAAACTTTGTATGATATCTCTTCTAGCCTCTATCGTCTATAGTCTAGTCTAGATCTATGGTCGAATCTTCCCATATAGAGTAGCGACACTAGTTTTAACAACCTATAACCACTAATCTGCTGCTCTCTGACAGTCCTCTTAGGTCTACAAGAACTCATGAGATCCCAAAGTCATAACTATAGCAGCTGTTATAGTGGATTGGCAGGGGTAATAGAGAAGTACTTACCATCTTTAAACTAGAGGCTAGGGCTAATACAGAAGAAGTCTGTGTACCCTGACGTTGTGTACTAATCTCGAAGGTCTCTCTTTTCTCCCCTATCTCAAGATCAATACTAACTCTTACATCATCTCTATACACATCACTAGGCTCTACAAAACTGAAGAGCCCTAAGTCTAGACTTGAGGTACTTTGCCAAGCCTAATAGGTCTCCTGGGAACGGCCGAACACAATAGATCCTTCATAGTCTTTGTTTATGTAGTGGTTGTGATAAGGACTCTCTCATGACTCCCTATATCTATGGTACACTAGCCTCATCATAGAATCTATAAATAAGGCAAGGGAAAGGAAAATTGATTACTTCTCCAAAGGCTCTATCATGAATCTCATGTCTGAGGATGGCTCCAAAGTCAATATCATACTGGGCCATCATACTAGCAATCAGGATGGCTCCCTCCCAAGTTAATACATTCTATGAAGTAGTTGGGAACAACCTATATCTAATGACCAACCACTAAAACTTAGCAAGAAATATCAATGAGCCATTCTTTATTACACCATGTCCCTCGATCCATAGGTCTCATCACCCAAAGGTAAAATATAGTCGATTATCCACCTAGTCACCTCAACTCTTTCATGCTTATACTCCGTCTCCCTCATAATATTTCTATCATATGTGACTCTTAATATGTTGTCACACTCTACTGTGGATGATTGAGCGATATATTTTTTACCAAAATAACCAAGTGGATAGTCATTGCTGAAATACCAACCCTGACCCCTCTTACAAGGGTCTACTGGAGTTGTGGATACTCCATATGTCTCGTGAAACCTATAAATCTATTCATTAAAAGAACTACTATAGAATTATATGATGCATAAAACACTAATTCCAATGTTAGACCGTAAGAACCGAGTGGTATAGTCATCCACTCTAATAGATAATGATCAAAGGCAGCACACAACTGTGGTATTCTTCTCAACCTAGATAGATCAATCTCGTGCTCCTAAAAAATAAGCCTCTTAGATTGTTATGTCTCTGAGACACGACTGCATATATCATATATAATCTGCATTCCCTCCACAAAACACCTCAGGTTATCCTAATTAAGAGGTGCCTCTAAGATTTGTGGGGGGGGGGGGGGGAAACTCTATCCTACCTATGATGGTGCCTTCTCATCTGGGACATTCACATCACGAGAAGCTTACCTTGTTCCCTTCTCAAACTGAGGTATTGCTTATGACTCCTCCTAATTTGCATCCTTAAGTGAATCCTAATAGCGCTCCTCAAACTAGGGTACCTGAGCTACACTATGTGGAACTAGATTAGAATTTGCCTCATCATCATCATCATCATCATCATCACTCACCATAGGAGAGTGTGTAGGTAATCTCTAAGCTAATTTCATGCTCCGTCAGGCAAGAGCTTCTTGGGCAACCTATACAGCCTAAATATCCTTAGTGTGAGACCTAGGCCATGTAAAGGCTGGCCTTATGCCCCTCAGTGAGTGCTCAAGCAAAAACTGTCCTATATTGTGTAAAATAATAGTCTCAGCTGCCTAGTGCACCTGTCCTCTAGTCACTCTATGTGTCGTCCGAACTGCAGCTGCTCTATGCTGTGAAATAAGGTACTCCTCTACCGAACCACTGGGCTCAGAGGATTCATCCTATCTCTTTGCTATATCAACCTTCTTATTTGAAGCTTTTGGTGCTATGTGTACCTGAAAAACTAGGTGTTAATAACAAAAAAAGAGGGATTGTACAAGTTAAGGAAAAACTTAAATTTTGAAAAGTTCAAATTTTTCCTCAATTTTCACACCCTTATATCTTTATGTGCACACATAGACAAAGATTCATGATTTTTAATACAATCTAAAATGCTAAACATTTGGTTTTCCCTTTACTTGTTCAAGTTCAACTTCCATTTAGAGCCTAAATTTAGGGTTTATTTTAAGAACAAATCCCTACATTAAGATTTTAGGCTACCTCAAGGATCCTACATACAAGCATGCTTGTTTCTATATATTTGCATGGAAATACACATATCAACTTGCTTGTTCAATAGTTAAATCAAGATACTACTCGTAAGAGCCATGAAAGTTACCTTATCTTTGAGAATCCGGAAGTGAACAATGAAGAAATAAAGCAAAACACACTATTGAACTTGTTTTTAGTGTGTTAGGACAAGTTGGTACCCTAAATAAGTTTCAATTTAGATTTTTTATACATGTGGGATGAGTTTATACTTTGAGAAGGAAGTTTGGATTTAAAGAGAAAAATGACATTTTGAGGATTTGAATAGGTTAGAATGAGTCAAATTATGTTTAAATAGCAAGGGAACCAAATTAGGTCTCGTTTAAGCATTGGTGGGACCAAAATTTTAATTAGAACTTGAGCCCACAACTAGGGAACTTGTAGCTGTCACATGCGGTCTACCAGTGGGCGATGTACCATATATGGTCCGCATATGTTAGGCGCAAGTGGGCCTAAATTTTCAGCCCAATTTCCTGCTTTTTGGCTTTACATTTTGATGTTTACCAAGCTACTTATTGTTCCTTAACTTGAATTTTCTTCTCTAAAAGTATGATTACATGTCAAATTTTAGAACATTCCAGTATTATCCTCAAATTTTCATCTTTTCAAATATCAGTCAATATTACCTAGCCTGAGTAGGACTTGTGACCCTGATAGGTTGGTCACAAAGTCCCCTTACCTAGAATGTTATGAATGTAGAAATCTTACCATATTTCAGGTATGTCCGTAAGTTATAAACCTATAAAATAAAAATAAAAAAGTGAACACTAAAATAGTGGGTTGCCTATCACCCCGTACTTGATTTAACACTATGGCACAACATGGTTGTGTTGGTTAATCAGACTTCAGCAACAATCCCATTAGTTGCCTCCCATGCAGTGCTTAATCTAACATCATAAAACTACTTAGGTACCTTGATTACTCCAAATTCAACAAAAAACCTAAAGGAATACCCTTCTGGATCATAAATATAATCTATCACCGATACCACCCTCATGTCGGCTGGCTACTTCATTATTTTTTGGATGGTGAATGTGACCTCTTCACCATTGACTCTAAACTTTAGCTCCTCCTTTTCCATGTTAGCCATCGCTCTACTTGTGGCCATAAATGGTTTCCCCAATATGATGGGCATCTCGGCGTTAACCTCACAGTACAAAATGACAAAGTCAGCCAAAAATATAAAGTTATCAACTCTCATAATCACATCAAAATAAATGTCCATAAGTTTTTTCACAGTGCGGTCAGCCATCAATAGTCGCATCATAGTCGGTTCAAGAGGTCGTAATCCTAATTGCTTAAATATAACCAATGCCATCAAATTCATATTGGATCCTAAGTCACATAAGTCTTTGGTGAATCAGGACAACCTAATAGCACATTGTATAGTGAATGCTCCAGGATCATTCTTTTTCTAGGCCAGAGACCTAGTTATGACTAATTGCACTAGCGCAGCCTATCAACATCCTTAATCTTAGACCCTTTCTTCTTTTTAACCAATTGCTTCATAAACATGGCATATCCGATATCTACTCTAATACCTTATAAAGAGGGACGTTCAAGCTTAACTTTTTTAGCATCTCAGTAAATTTATTGAACTTTCATTCCTCTCTCTTCTTTTTTGGTCTTTGAGGAAAATGTTTGGACGATCATAGAATTTGTCATATTTACATCTCAAAAACCTGGCCATTACCTTTGTCCTAACCAAATTGACCATTACCACCCATTGTCTTTTTTGACTCTACTAAAGGTGTCTCATCAATAGCAACTCCATTATGCCTTGTCACATCTGCAGTAGGTAATGGGGGATCAATAGTAGTTTTACCACTCGTTGTTCTAATATCAAGAATTTGATCGTCATTTTTTGAATTTTTAATAGTGTAGCTAGGAAGGGTACCTGGCTACCTTAGGTTCAGTGCTGCTGATAGCTGCCCAAACGAGTACTCTAATTACTTCATAATAGTGGCATGAGATTCACAATTTTGGGTCAACCCTAAAATGTCAGCATTAATCTCCTTCAGGATGTTTTCATGATTTTGTTGACCCTTTCCCAGCTTAGTCATCATATCTTCCATTCTTGATTCTATATTTTGTCTGGCAAGCGAATTGTACCTGTCTTCCTTCTCTTTGTAGTCATTATTATTTCCCCATTCACCATCTCGCTCCCTACTGTCACTGTATCTTTCATAATAGTTCCAACCTTGGTTTCCTTACCCTTGGGCTTGAAACCCTTCTAATTAATGTTCCAGATAGTTTGCTTCCTCTTATAACTCTAACTCCTAAGCTTTTGATGCCAGACCCTATTCTCCTATTATCTTCACTTTCTTAAAACTTGTTGCTGCAAACTTCTTTACTAGTAACCCAAAATCAATTATCAATAGCTCAATTTCTTATGATACTAATGCATCAGCTACTTTCTGGTCGTAGGAGGAACCAATAGCATACATTCCAGATCCCCTCTCACCCTCTCGAGTTTCCATCCTTGGTTAGTGAATAAGATCTTATATAGGATATCTAAAACTACCTCCCAGCGTATTCTCAGAAAAGATCCTTTATAGATGGTGTCTTCCATGGATCTAGAAATAATGGTCAGGGTTCTGTATAATATTTCCAATAACCTCATCTTTTAAATACAATGGTTAGACCCCATACTTAGTTGTTTCATGATCCTGAACCAAGACTCATACATAGAGTCTGACTGTAGCTCCCTAAACTTATAAATCTCATCCTTAAGTTGCTATATCCTAGATGGAGGAAAGAATCGATCCAAAAATTATATTTACAAATTATTCCATGTCGAGATAGATCCTCTTAGAAATTCCCCTAGCACTAAATATGTTTCTCCTATAAGTGAGAAAGGGAGAAACTTTAGTTTAAGCATCTCATAATTTACCCCTAGATTTGACTACGAACTGCAGATCCAAATGAAATTTGTAAGGTTCATAGTTTCGTCATCTACAGAAAAACTCGCAAATACACCCTTCATATTTAAGAGTTGGATCATAACTCTAGTGATGTGAAACTTAATTCCTGGGGTAAAACAAGAGGAATAATAGCTATAGTCTTTGTCGTAATATCAAGCTTAAAGCCTTGGGGCAAAATAAGAGGAATAATAGCTCCAGTCTTTGCTGGTTCAACGTACCCCAAATCATCTTCCTCATACTTATATGGTTGCAAATATTTGTATACTGGGATTACTTGAGCATTACAACCTCTAACTTTATTATAATTACCATCGAGTGATGCTCGGTGGTTTGCTTTCTTCCCCTGCACAACTAACTCTAGCTCCTAAGCTATGAGTTGTGCATCTTATTCCCTCCGTTAATTTGTATCTTGTTCTAACAATACCTCCATATGGTGGTCAAAAATATCCTAAACTCATTCAACATGATGGGAGTCACTTAGTGTGCATTATCATAAACCCCTTCAATAATATCAACTCTTTTTGGCTCTGTTATCCTACTAGGTGTTTGTAAGATCCTCTCTAGATTTGAATTCATTGGGAGTAAAGGATTTCCTCTAATCAATGTGCTAGTCATACACTGGATCATACACAAATAAAAACAAAAATGAAATGACCTATAAATTGGATTAACTTTTATTCACAACTGAACACCGTACTCCCCGAAAATGGTGCCAAATTCTTTGATAATTCCCAAGCTACACCTTCAATCTGATGATTAAGTGGTGGTTGTCAAATATAGTAACCCAACAAATGTTGGGGTCAAATATCAAGGGAATACATTGAATTTTATCTTTCAGCAATCGTAATCAACTGGCAAAACTAGAAAATTAAATGGAGGTGTTATTGTGTTAATATCGAACAAGTAGCTAGGATCAAATTTGGTTGTAATTAGTCATCGGTGAACACTAAGATCATATTTCCCCAAGCTTATCAACTCTGTAGGCTTATTTTGCATAATTGAACCAACCCGATACCTTGCATGCACAATCTGATAAGCTATATACCACCAACCGTCTTTTGCACAAACTAATAGATTTCACCCCTTACATTTTGAATCTTTGGATGTTGCCTTACTAAGTCTTATCCTAGATAGCAGTTAACTATTTCCTTTTGAGTCTCTTGTTATTATATGAAACCTAACCATCTTACTTAGATAATACCTAGTAGCGTGAATCGACATTGAAACTTCAAATTACTGTTATAATAATCTTTTTGGTGTCACTACTACTCTTTGGGAGTAAGTAGCAATAATCTACGTGTGATCCTAACATTTAGAACTGCTAATATAGCTATGGAAGTGAAGATAATGCAATACATTCATGAGTATCGATTCAAAACAATGTAGCACTTCCCCTAGTTTGTCAAGCTGCTAGGGTTTCCAAAATACTAGCTAAGGGTTTATAGCCACTCAGGCTTGTGAAGTAATCAACAATGTTCATAATTGAATGCATAAGATGTAATCAAATAATCAAAACTGTAAACCCAAAACTTCAACAAAATAAATCAACCAAAATCAATACAAGAGAATTCCAAGACCAAAATGGGATTTAAAAATCACAATATGTTTGTAAGTATCAACAATGTATAGCTTCCACAAAACATCACATAAAGGTTATTTATAGTACATAAGGAAACCCTAAAAATCAAAGATCGAACAAAAAAGGATAAAAAGGGTCGGTGGCCTCTTACCTATGTCAACATGCGGTCTGGCGATGGGCACATGTACCTATGCGTTCTGCATGTAAACTTGGGTAAGTGCCAGAAAAATTTCCTACATTACTGGATTTTTGACTTCTGGTACTTACCTTACCCACATGCGGGCCGCATGTAGACATAGGTAAGTGCCACATGGAGAAACACTAGGACGAATAAACCCATTGTATAGAAGATCCTTAATTTTCTCCTTGAGTTCCCTTAACTCATCCACAACTATTCTATATGGATAAACAGAAATTGGACTAGTTTCCGCAAGCAAATCAATACCAAACTCTATTTCCCTATTTAGAGGAACACCTAGAAGATCATCCCAAAAGAATTCTGGAAACTCATTACCACAGAGACTGAACACTAAGAAGAACTTTTTGAATTAGAATCTTTGACAAACCTTAGAGATTAACCTTCGACCTCTAAGATAAGAAATAAACTTCCACATTAGTGCTAAGGAACAACCTTCCCATTTTATTTCCATCTCACCAGGGAACCTAAAGATGACCCTACAAGTTCGACAATCCAAATTTTGATAAAAAGAATACAACCAATCCATGCCCATTATTAAATCAAAATCTACTATACCCAACTCAAATAGATCTGCCAAAGTTTGTCTACCACTCACAGATACAACACACCCTCTATAGACCCACTCAGCAATGATAGGATCTCCTACCCGGGTAGAAAAAGTAAATGGATCCAAAATAATCTCTAGATCAAAACCAAACAACACAGCTATATATGAGTCACATGGATCAAGCAAACAATATACGTCATAAGATAAATGTCGTAATGTACCAGTAACAACATTAGGTGATGCCTCAGATTATTGATGGGACGCCAAAACATACAACCTATTCCGACCAACACTATAACTACGAAAAGTAATAGAATCAAATGACACACCACCTGGTGTAGGAACATAACATGAAGCCATTGAGATCTTATTCTCCCCTGTAGCAACCTTGTTAGACAGACAATCCATGAACTGATGGCCTACTTTGCCACACTTTAATTGTCAAACCTGTTAGATAGGCAAACCCTGTTCGACTAACCACCTCTTGTTTGAGATTGGGTTCCCTGCACCCGAGAATTATCACCACCACGATGACATTATTTCTTAACCGCTGGGATAAGGGGCACTGGCAGTAGAAAAGGAGCCAGAACTCCCACACTACTTTTTTACCACTTCTTACCATCTCGGCCACCCTGACACTAGGTACTTCCCTGATAAAAAAAACTGCCCCGCTTACCTTGCATGTATCAATATTTTGCCTGTGTTCTCTTCTCATCCTCAACCTACTGCATATGAATAGTCAGCCTTAATATGTCTATATCATTCATGAGCAAATGATTCTTGCCCACCAAAATCAGATCTTTGTTCAGTCCAGAAGTGAAATACCTCATTCTCAATCTCTTATCACCCACCACATCAGGAGCATACCTTAGTAACTGATGGAACTTTAAGGAATACTTCATTATTGATATTTTTCCTTTCCTGAGGCTTACAAACTCCTCCATTTTAGTTTCCCATAACTCTTGAGGACATAATCGATCTATGACGGCATTAGAAAGGGCCTCCCACAAACCATCCTCTTCTATGTCACCTTTATCTCTGTCCTACTCCTTGTACCACAGATAACAAACCTCTTTGAGATGATAAACAACAAAGTTTACTCCTTTCACATTAGCAGCCCTCATTACTCAAAATATTTTCTCTATTTTATCAAGCAGTACCTATGGTCCTTCTTCTACTTTCTCTCCCATAAAAGTCAAAGGACCCATCTTTATAAACTATCTAATCCTAAAAGCCTCAGCAGACACAATGCTAGTCGTACCTTGCTCAGCTTAGGCAGCAACCAATTGTCTAATAACATGCATAGTTTGACATAAATCTACATTTATCATGCAACCCTGAGGGATCAAAGGAGCAGTAAGAGGAATAGGAGGAACTCTGGTACAATCAGGAATAGGGCCATAAGATTGAAGATGAACCCAGGACAGAAGAATCTCCTTGTGTTCTAAATCTAGGTGAAATGATTTGAAAGAATAACAAACAAGTATTACAAGATATTACCAGAATGAGAAGTCAAGATTGAAGAAAGAATACTAAGAAAGTGAAATTTTCTTAAATGTCTTGCAACTTCTCCCTTATGAGGGTGGCGTGCTACACATCCCTAAAAGATACTGTACTCGACACGAATTTATGGACTTCCAATTAAACATGAACCTAGATCGGATACCAACTTGACACAACCCAAACCAAGCCCTTGTCGTAATGGGCATCCCAAGTCCAACCAAGACCGAGGACTGCCCCCTTAACCCGAATCAACCACCTTATACAACCTTGGATGAGCATAATTTTGAGCATAGAATAATATTGCAAATGGTCTCATGAGAAATCTAGGATAGGGTCACAACCATGACTGACCCAACCGAGTCTAACCATACTAAACTAATCTTCCATACCATAATGAACTACTTAGAAAATATAAAATAGAATATGATAATCAAACCCACAATGTAATACAAAAGAACAATGAGAGATTTCTCTGATGATGCAAGCCTCCCAGCTTATTCCAATACGAAGGAAAACACCAATACCAATCCCGCCTACACTAACCCCAAAAGTAGCACAAAGCCTTTATCTAAAAGAATACAAATATCTTGTTGGGACATGCCCCCAACCATGGGTAAAACCATTATGCAAAAGAAAGTAAAAAGTCTATGAATGTCCAACATGAAATAATGCCTTCGGAAAGGCTAGAAGCTCACCACTTTAGACTAATAAGCTATCATCAAATCAAGTACTATGAAGGAGGAGTCAAACGAATGGTTCCTGCATAGCGTGGGTATACAATCGCAGTAGACATGTTACTGGGTGAACACTAGCATGAAACTTGAGATAAGGATTAAGTAATGCCAGTTATCAAAATGAAGTAAACACCATTCAATACAAACAAACATACATATATATAAGTGTTGGGAAAAAGGGATCAAGTTTAGCATGCCATTAAAACATTTACCTGGGTTGTGTATCTTAGTCGTCCTACCACCCACGGGACATATGGGTTCTACTCCCACTACTGAAAGGGTCCTAATGCGTGTTGTCCCACAACTAAGAAATATCCCTAGGATGACTAGTACATCCCTCCAATATAAATGTTATGCTTATACGTGGCCATCGAAGACCCCTCATATTGGCAAATATGAGTTTTCAGTTTTGATCCCCTCAGGGCCGCCACCTTCCACAACATAGCTTACACTTTCCTCAATTAATGCCTAATTAAAACCAAGTCTAAACAATCCAATTATCCTTTTATTAACCAATGATATTCAATAGACCTATGATATCGTCATACCACTATTCTTTCAAGCATTATCAATAGCCAAACTATTTAGATTAACGGGACATTCAAGTGCCCTATTACTAGCCATAATAAACCTGTTCAGAGACTACCATTATCTCCACCAGAATAAAAAGGTAGCCATTAACCTTTGTAAACCATTGAAAAACATTTAAGGTTTCATATATAATTCCAAAATAAGCAAGAGTTTCTTTAAAATAAGTCAATGCGATGAACATATATTGATAAATATTTTATCAAATACCTTGGGGGCATAATATAACCAAAACCAAATTTCATTACCCTTAAACCATTACAGTTCAATTCAATTGTCCAAAACCACCGTTACTGCATAGAAAACATAATTAAAACCATAGGAAGTCATAACCATGCATTGAACATCAAAACATCCAAATCAATAGTTGAAAGCCATAATTATGCAAGAGTAAACCTATAAAATCAACCATGTAACCATGCCTTTAAATGGAATTACAATTACATAAGAGAATCATACCTTAAAATAAGAATATTAACGGAACGAATTAATCAAGACAAGCCTCAAAGTAATCCCTTAGTTGAAACCCTAGTTCTTTGCCCTAGAAGCTTTTAAGAAAATTATGATATGTTTTTGAAGAGTTTCTAAGTGCTTAAGAGTAATATAATAGGGTAAATAACCTCCTAAGTATAGGTCATTAATAGGGTAAAGAGGGAAATATCAAGAATACCCCCACTTACCCATAAAAAAACCAGACACAAGGTCACGACTGACCTCCTTATGAGTTATAACTTCCCTTATGGTTGATACTGATCTAATTGTAACCAACCCTCAACTATGGATCATTCATTGTATAGCATATGACTTATCCACCCAAATCGTAACCTCAGCATACGATCCGTACCCATGACTCGTATCCCTCGTAAAATACAACATCAGGAAAATCAAACATTGTCCACCTTACGAGTCACCTATACAACTTGTACCCAACCATACAACACTCACCCCTAATTCGTATCTATTCTAGTAACCAAAGGCATCCAACCAACTAACACTGGTCAGCTTTCAATACGACTTTACTACTCGTACCCCAGCATATGGCTACTACATGAGTAGTATTAGGTCTGAAGAAAAGGATTCTAGGAAATTTTCTGTGGGTCTAAACTTTAGATACTTCATTATGATTCTTTCAAATAAATCATAAGGGACACCCTAGGACTCAAAGGGTCTGGTCGTAACCAAATAGTGAGCTCGGATCTTAATAAATTTTTAAGGGCCATAATCTGGGGTGTTTCAATTATTGGGTTGATTTTTGCACCATTTGGGAAGGAAATTAACCCAATATTTCTTTAGCATATAGGGATGAGGTGGTGGTTTCAAAAATACAACTCTACAAGCAAACCCATATGGGATATTTATGTCATTATGGATCCAAATCATAAAAATACAATACGAGTGACATTATTCATTTATTAATGATTAGATTATCATTTTTATAGAATGGAGTCATGCGGAAGATTCTCAGAAAATAAAACTCATTGATTTAGTGGATTTCATTAAGCTTTCTTGGGTATCCAGGAAGATAGATTTAAGTTATTCATATACTCGGATACTTTTTAGTATATTTATGGTAATATGATCGATAGTGGTTGGTAATTAGGTATTGAAAGTATATTTAGCATAATTTGGATCTCTTCATCAATTTTGGAGCCATAAATTAGGCATGGTTGACTTAGTTACTTATTATTTTTAGAAAATTGATATCTTGGACTAAATTTTGGCTTGTTTAATATTTACTAGTGAAATTAGATATCTTATATTATTTTTATAAAACTTTCATTAGAATGAATCTCGGGGATTAAAAGTGGGGCCTCTAGCCCACCTTAGGCCAAAGTTATCTTTAGCTCTTTGTAAACTTACTAGGCATGTTATATCTTTTACATGCATAATTTAAATATTAAAAGGCTATATACATGATAGTTATTCTAGATTAGTGCTTTTGAGTTGATACTAGTTTTGATTTAATTCTGACAATTTATGATTTTAAAACTGATTTAATTCTGACATTGTTCATAATATGAGTTCTTGTTCAAGTCCGGCAAATGATGATAATGATATGAGTTTCGGTTTGAGTCCAACATTAAGAGGTTATTCATAATATGTTTATGGTATGGAAGGGTTCATGGTTATATCTTTGAGAGGTGGTTATTTAGTATATTTCCTGTTACTTCTTATCTTGATTGCACTCTTCAGGCTTATGGGTTCCCACATTGGGTTATTTATATTTCCAATCTTATTGGCTTATGGGGGCCGGTTTTTTAGAGAGATTTAAGTGTTCTTTAATATTATTTTAGTTTCAGATTATTTAGTTACTTCTTACAATATTCATAGCATCACTTTAGGTTTGTCCTTTTACTTAACTTAGCTTATTTATCTTATATCACTATTATTCTTTTATTATGATTAAGCATAGTTGGTTGATGATGCCTACTGAGTACTCATGGCTTTGGTACTCATACTATACTTCTGTACCTTTTTGGTGGATATTCGAGTACTATTTCCTATCATTGATGTTATGATCTTGTTACTTAGAGTTTGGAGAAAGGGTGAGCTTTCGAAGCTAGAGTTGACCTATTTTCCTTTTTCTACTTTTGTTTAGTATTTACTTATTGATGGGTGATATATATTTTGTACGACACTACTAGGTCATGTGATGTTATCTTTATCTTATTTATATTTTATATTATTATTATTATTCCTTATTCTATTGCTTGAATCTTTTTCTTATATTTTTTTAACATTTAAGCTTTTGTCAACAAAACTAGCCTATTATTCTAGCTCTAAGCTATGGTATGGCTTACCAACTGGTGTGGAAAAGTAGGAGCCATCATGACTCATAAATGTTTTATGATAAATCAATATCAGAGTGCTAAGTGTACTAGTATTGTTGGTGCAAGAGCTAGTAGCTAATAGAGTCTTATAGATCTGAATGATGACTGTTTCTTATCTTCAGGAGGATAAGGATATTCTTAGGAGTTCTTTAATTCCTACTCTAATTTTGTGCTAAGCATCTAATTCAGTTTTCTTGAGATTCCTTTGGTTTCACTCTTTCGCATATGGCTAGGATGCATGCTATCATTGAGATTAGGACATTGAGTCCATAACTAGGGATTTTTTGGAAGTTCTAGGATGATCTTGAGGTGAAGGAAAACCTAGAGATGCATTCTCAGCCAGGGACCAATAGAGGGGGCCTTCACTTGACCTTATTTTGGCTCCCGAACCAACGATTCCTCCACCCCAGCTAGTGGTAGGCTAGGGTCTACCCTAGGCTCTATTGGGGTTTATTTATTCCTCACTAATCAGGGATGCACGGGTTTAAATCTTAGGATTAGTTAGTGGTGCACCATATGATAGTGAACATCCTATGAATCAAACTGGTATTGAGGCAGGGGCACAACTTTTCACTACAGCTCTAAGTACTGAGGTCGCTCATACACCATTGTCTGCTTAATCGGTAGTTTCTCAGCCGGTGGTTGCCCATCCAACTATGTCTATTGAGGAGCATAATATAATGGGTAGATTTTTGTGTTTAACTATACCTAGGTTTTCTGGTGCACCAAGCGAGGTTGCTTATGAGTTCATGATTGCTTGTGAGGATACGATCCATAAATTAGTCAAAGTTGAGACTTGTGGTATGAATTAAACTAATTTTTAATTGTATTTGGTGGTTTGAATTTATTGAAGATCATCTAGATTTAAGGACAACTTGAGAAATAATTTGGGTAGATGTCAGCCTTATTAAACCAACATTAATTGGGCACACTTTTGAACAACATCGTCCAGAATCCTAAGAATAATAATAATTGCCTGCCCATTACTATCTAAAGTATTGATCCACCTATGAATAGGGTTGATGACATGAGGTATTTTGATGTGATCTTTTATAATGTGAATGAAAATGAAGGAAAAATTTGGTGGTAAATAAGGATGCATCTCAAAAGACTAATTATTAAAAAAGAGGTTAAGGAAGTTATGGGGAAGGGAAAGGAAGTCACAACATTATTGAAGCCCATTATATGACTAACTCCTCCTTTTCCCAAAGATTGAAAGGAAATCCAAAGATGGAAAATCAAAATTCATTTCAATGATGGAATTGCTGCTAAACACCTCTCTTATGGAGGCTTTAGAGAAAATATCAGGCTACGCAAAATTTCTGAAGGACTTGGTGACAAAGAAGATGATTGTGATTTTTTAGCCTATAAAAAAGTGCACCGTTGTAGTTCAATCACTTCTTTCTTTTTAGTTGAGAAGAAGGAAGACACTGGATCTTTAAGATTTCATATACTATCGAGTCTTCAAATTTTGCAAGGTCTTTTTTAGTCTTGGGTTCTTGCGTTAACTTGATGTTGCTATTAGTTTACAAGAAATTAGGGTTGGGGTCACCTAAATCAACTTCTATGATACTTTTGATGGTGGATTGTACAGTGAAAAAGTTGGAGGAATTCTGGTGTACCATGTTGGTGAAGGTAGCAACTTTTATATTTAGTTGACTTCGTGATTCTTAATTGTGAGGTCTATTTTGAGGTTACCATTATATTAGGAAGGCCTATTTTTACAACTGGATAGGAATTGGTTTATATTGACACTGGGTAGATAATGTTTTTGTTGAATAATAAGTAGGTTACTTTTAACGGACCTGGTACATAAAGAAGTTGAAGGACATGCACATGATCTCTGGGATAGATACAATAGATGAGGATGAGTTGGTAGTTCTAATTGAGGTGTGACTCGATGCTGAGGAACTTGCAGTAGTAATAATGAATTTTGATTGTGATGGTACAGAGGAGTATGAAGAGATGATGAGCGCACTTGTTTTTAGGGGTCATACTCTTATGTACCAAAGAAGCAGGATCTTAATATGAAGAATAGGGTGACCCTACCAACTTAACTATTGATTAATGAGCCTCCTATTTTTCAGCTCAAGGCCCTTCCTTCTCATTTGTCTTATGTATTTTTGGGGACCAATAATATTTTTCCAATTATCATTGCATTTTATTTATTAGAGTGACAAGTTGAGGCCTTAATGTCTTTTTTTTATAGATGTTCAAATGGTCTATTGGATGGACCATTGCTGACATTATTGGAAGTTTTCTTGGAATTTATACTTACAAAATCTAAATTGAGCCAAATTATATACCTAGCATTGGGAACCAACATATATTAAATTCGCCCATGCACTAGGTTCTGAAGAAAGATCATTAAGTGGTTAGATACAGGCATGGTTTATTCAATTCTTAACAACAAATGGATGAGGTCAATAAAATGTGTGTCAAATAATGGTGGAATCGCAATGATTCCCAACAAAACAAAATAGCCAATTCCTACTAGGCTTGGATGGTAATATTTTATGGACTATAGGAAGCTTAACATAGACTGAGAAGGATCACTTTCCTATGCCTTTCATGGACTAAATGTTAGACCATCTTGCTAGTAGAGGATGCCATTTCTTTCTATATAGTTATTTGGGGTTCAATTAGATTTCTATCTCGTCTGAAGAATATGAGAAAACCACTTTCACTTGTCCATATAGGATGTTTACATTTTAGGGGATGTCATTTGGTCTATGAAATACTCCCTCTACTTTTTAGCATTATATGATGTCCTTCTTTTTTGACGTGGTAGAGGACACTATTGAGGTTTTCATGGATGACTTTGTAGTTATGGGTGACTTATCTGATGATTATTAGCATATTTCTTCAATGTTTGAGGAGATGTAAGGAATGTAATTTGATGTTGAATTTAAAGAAGTGTCTTTTCATGGATTAATAAGGTATAGTTTTTGGGCATAAGATTTCAAAAAAAGGGGGATACAGTTTAACAAGTCAAATATTGAGGTAATTGAGAAATTTCCTTAACCGATTTCTGTTAAGGGAATTTATAGATTTTTATGAATGTAGGTTTCTATGAAAGATTCATCTAGGAATTCTCTAAAATTGTGAATACTTTGAACAAGTTATTGGAGAAAGACATAATTTGTGTTTGATAAGGTGTGTCTGAAGCCATTCAAGTGTTTGAAAGAGAAGTTGATTTTATCTTTTATTATGTTTATCCTAATTCGACCTTGTTTTTTGAGGTAATGCATGATCCTAGTGGCATGGCATTACGTGCAGTTCTAGGACAAAGGATAGAGAAGATCTTATATCCCATATACTATGTTATAAACATAATTAACCATGCTCAGAAGAATGACAATATTACTAAATAAGAGTTGCATGCCATTGTTTTTGCATTTGATAAATTTGAATCATACTTGCTTGGCACAAAAATGATTATGCATACTGACCATGTAACTCTTAAATAGCATATGCCAAAGAAAGAGTAAAGTCGAGGTTGATTAGATGGGTACTTCTATTACAGAATTTGACTTTGAGGACAACTATTGAAAAGGGACTTAGAATTAAGTGGCCAACCATTTACCATACCTTAAAGAGGAGGCAATGTTGAAACTACGGGATGAACTTGAATTAGATGATACTTTTCAAGACGAACAACTATTGTAATCATCAACAGATTTAATTCTCTTGTTTGCTGACTTTGCCAATTATTTGTGAAGTGATGTATTTGCAGAATATATGTCATTTCAATTACAAAAGAGGTCCATGGATGAGGTGGCAAAGTTCTTTTGAGATGAGTAATACTTGTTTTGAGTTTATACAGATGTGTAATTTTGAGATATGTTTCTAAGGTTGTGATGATAAGTATCTTAGAGGAATATTACGCATTACCTAGTTGTGGGTCATCATGGAGGTGCACAGATGGTGCATAAAATCTTGCAATGTGGTTTCTATTACCCCGCTATTTATAACGATGCACATGCCTATGTTAGGGCTTGTGACTAATGCCAAAGGCAGGGGAACATCCTATGCAAACATGATCTGCCAATAATGAATATAATTTAGCTAAGGTCATTTGATGTTTTTGGTATTGACTTTATAGGCCTCTTTGTAAGAAAACAAGGAATAAAATACATCTTAGTAGTTATTGACTATGTTTCCAAATGGGTGGAGGCAATTGAACTTTTGAACAATGAGTGTAGGAGTGTCACAACCTTTTTGAAAAAGAACATCTTTTCTAAAAACACTTTTCTATGGGATGACCCAACAACCGATGATATTTTTAGTAGTTTGGATCACTATTCCTTCTATCTTCATTTGGACGCTTCATTTCATGTAACTCAAAGAGTTTATATGAAAGGAGTTGTTAAAAAATTGCTGGGACATCTGAGTCTAAAAATAGACACTATTTTGCTTGCATCTTCTTTAAAGTCAACTTTCTGCTGTCATTATTCTGGAAAGATTATTTTTTCACACTTTGCTTTTTACTTAGCTTGTGGTGACCCTTAATGGTGCAACATTAAATTTCATCGCCTCTTTACTTTCATATTTTGTCACAAACTTGCACTCTTTCTTCACTTCTAGTTTTTCTTTCCTTTTTAGGGCTCGTAAATAGGTGGTACATGATTTCCACTTGAGGACATGCTTAAATCCATATCATTAGAGTGTGTGGTAAGTTCTTTAAATGACTTGGGTTTGATTCCTTGTAGAATGTAACGAAGTCCCCAATGCATTCCTTGAATACACATGTCTATCCCAAAAGCCTTACTAAGTATGTCTTTACAATTAAGACTCGTGTTCCTCCATCGATTGATGAACTCAATGACACGTTCATCTTCTCATTTACGTATATTGGTAATTTTAACCATACTTACAATATGTCTCATGCTATAGAAACGATTAAGAAATTCATGTTTGAGTTGTTCCCAACTATCAATAGAACTAGGCTTGCGGTCAGTATACAAAATAAATTAATTTCTTTGAAATGAACGCACAAATTATTTAACAAGATAATCTCCATAAGTTTTTGCATTGTTGCATATTTCAACAAAGTGTGCAACATATTTCTTTGGGTTTCCTTTACTATCAAATTGTTGAAATTTTAGAGGTTGATAATGCGTAGGCATCTTCAATCCATCAATTCTTGAAGTATATGGCTCAGCATATGTAAGAGATGGTTTGGAAGAAACATCGTACTTGTCTTTAATGGTTCCCACAATAAAGTCCTTCAGTTTGTGAATTGGGATTAACCCCTCAGTAGATACTTATAGTTCATCAACAACATGTTTTTTCTTGACAGTTGAGTCTCCTTTGTCTTTTTCCATTAGATGCTTCCCAGATGCTTGTCTTGATCCTCCCTCCATAACACTTTTATCTCAGTCTGTCAACTTGATAATTCGATTATCCTAATCTTGCATACATTTTGGTAGGACTTCAATTGCCTTAGTAAAAAATGTAAGTTGAGGTGTTAGTCACTATTGCTTGGATAAACACCGAAGATAAAGGATTAAAACATTGATTTTCCCTCAAACTAAAATCTGAGTAAAATAGTTCACGCGGAGTAACAAGAGCATACTTAGTGATTAAGGGATGATCAACTTCATCCAAGATGTGGTCCTTAGTCTTAAATGGGCTAATCTGAGCTAAAGTTTTCTCAAGGATCTCAACAATATTCTCCCCTTCTTTCAACTCATTGCGAAGAAATATTTCCCCCTATGAAGATGACACATCAAATGCAGGAGCTGATATGGAAGATACTTCAAGTGTTTATTGTCCTTGTAAGTTTTCTATTTTCCTAGTAATGGGCCCCACACTTTCCATGGTAGTATCAACAATGTTATCCACCTTAGAGAAAAAATTAGAGTGAGCAGTCTTAGCAACAAAATACATGGAGTAAAACTTCTTTGATGTTATTTTAGTATTCTTAAATATGATGATTAATACAAAGAAATGAGAGGTAGAGAAGGTCTCACTGAGAATGCTAGAATTTGTAGACAACAATTTTTTCTAAGTCAAGAAAACAATAATTGAGACAAAAAAAATTGAAGTAACAAAATATAATATTTCATTTCAAATGTAGTAAGTGTTTCATTGCCTATGATAACCCTCTGATTCTTCAAACTAATATGAATTTGGACTTAAACTTGATTTGGATTTAAGGGATTGATTAGAATGATCTTGAATATTTATCTTTGGACTTGCATTTGGATATCAATTCATCACCAAATACTTGGATGGTTGACATGAATGATGAATAAGTAACTTGATATTGAACAAGAGTTACGTTGTTCTTGATCTTGAACTTGATCTTGAGCTTGATTGTTTAAAACTTATAACTTGTAGAGAAATTATGATTTTTGTTCCACGAGCTCTCTTTTTGCTTTTTTGTTTCTCCAAAATCTTCCCTTTGTGAGTTATGAGGACCCCTATTTATAGTTAGAGGGGCAATACAATTGTGTGATTTGATTGGTTGATTTGAAATTGACCAATCACATTCTTTTAGTGAAAAGCACCAATTTGATTGTCTAGAATATGCCACCTACACACGTGGTATGATTTTAGCATCTCATTTTATTTTACTTGGATTGCCACATAATATAGACATATGTCATGCTTTTACTGGTTCATTTCATTTAACTTAGATTTCCATATAATATTGATACATGTCATGCTTTTAATGGCTCATTTCATTTATCTTGGATTGCCGCATAATATTGGCATATGTCATGCTTTCAATGGTTCATTTCATTTAACATGGATTGCCACCTCATATTAAATTAACCTTATGTATTTGAGATTAGATGATTAACCCAATTATATTAGTCATAGTATTTGAACTATATTCTCGAACTTAATATAGTACAAATAAATATGTAAATTTAAATTTAATAAAATTTCAATACTCACATTTTTCATTCTATAATGGTTGAATCCCCTTTTTTTCTCTGTCATATTCTTTTCTTATCACAATAGACAACATCATCTTGGTGGATAAAAAAATATTACAAGACGTCAAGTAATGACCATGTCTTGATTAAATTTAGGTGGCCAAAATTAATCACGTTGGAGTAAGCCATGATTCTCCCACGTCTATTGTTCTTGGATAAATAATGTGTTCGTAGAGGAGAATTATCGAGAATTCTTAAATATTTAGTAAATAAAAATAATTATGACCATATGATTAAGTTGAGACCACATGTCACTAATAAAGAAGCCTACGGAAAGAACTGGAGGGAGGGCTTAATAGAGGGCAGTTAGTTAATAAACTTTCTATTTTTTTGTTAAGGGAGAATTGCATTAGAAATAAACTCTTTAGAAAAGATACAGAATGTGCCAGATTAGCGCAATCCGGTTGCAAAAAAAAATAATAGGAGTCATTAGTTTCTGAACTTGGTGCAAAAACATTACATGTCTTTCAAAGTAAGTTCCTACCATGTCTAACCAAATTGCTTTTTGAGCAAACATTGGGGGAACTTTAAAAAGGAAAATTTCCTTAAGTTTAATATTTGGTGCTCCTAGCTTCGTCATTGCATCAGCTGCTCTATTTTGTTCTCTAAACCAGTGGGCTACCTATGGTACCCCGAGCCATATTAGTCTTAGCCTGCATTTATCAAGTCGTTCATCATAAAGAAGATTTTAAGATTTTAGCATGTGGATGATTTCTTTAGAGTCTATATTTATCTATAGGGGAGTTAAGTGGTGGCTTTCTACCATCCTAAGCCCCTCCAAGAGATAAATAAGCTCCATTTCATTATTGGTGACTTGGGGGTAGTGTTTAGCAAATCCTACTTTCCATCTTCCCGTCTAGTTCCTAATAATTCCCCCTATCTCTCTTTAATCAGTGTTATTGAGGCATGCCCCATCAGTGTTGAGCTTATAGGATTGATAGGCAGAGGGATGCCATTTGATGTTGATACTAGTTAGCCTACAAGAATTAGTGGTTTTATTGCTAGCAATATGGTAGAATTCAACACCCTCAGCATAAATATCAGGGAATTTGGACTTGTCTCGCTTGTTGTTGAAGGAGTTGTTGTTTCTATTTTTCCAGATTGCCCAATGGGTAAAGGGTAGAATATTTTTCCATTTGAAAACATTGTAAAACTTAAGGCTTTTAAGTTCGCCCTAGGTGCTAGCCCAATTCTATGGGTAAAAGATGCTGATGGAGATGCCAAGAGCATTACCTCTATTCACGATTGGGTTCAAAACTTTAATAGATTGAGTGCATTAAAAGAACATATGGAAGATGTCCTCATAGGAGTGGTCATGGCTAGAGCACATGGTGTAATTTTGAGTCCCATAAGGGAGAGGGTAAGTTTGGTTGGAAGTTGATTATGTTGGGCAAGCCAAAGGAAGAATTTTAGCTTAGGTGGGTAGTGGATCTTCTAAATCTAGCTATGCATGTTAAGGGTGGCCTGAGTAGAGAGGTTATGGTCTTAACTTATGCTAGCATAAGCACTGCTACTAGAGAATAGGACATTGCCAGAGGCAGCCCAAACCAAGTGGTTTGTGCTTGTTTTAGTATTACTTCTAAAGTTTGTAAGGATGGTTTCCAAGATCTGCTCAGGAATATAGATGGAAAGGGTATCCTAATGCCATGAGTTATTATGCCATATGGACCTAAGATCTATCCTGGTTGAGAGGTAAAGGGCCTTGAATAAGGTTTCTTAGGGGGGATTAGGGATCCATCTTTCTAGCCAGAAGTTAATTTTATCCCCTTTATGAACTACCCATTGGGCGGCTTTGGTTCAGTGTTTCCAACCCAGTTGCAGACTCTTCCAAGTGTTAGAAGTGGCTCTTTCGAATGAGCCATTGCTGTTGGTGTACCTGTTTCTGATGACCATTGCCCAAAGCTTGTTCTGGTGTTGGTTTTATCTCCAGGCCAGACTAGTGATCATAGATTCATTTTTAATTTTATCTCTCTGAATGCCCAATCTCCCCTCCTTCTTGGGTAGAGTAATAGTGGCCCAATTAATGAGATGCATCTTTTTCTTTTCTGAAGTTGAACCCCATGTGAAGTTCCTTTGGGTTCAATCATAAAGATTGAGAATTTTACTAGGGATAAAGATATATTGGATGATATATGTGGGGATACTATTGGGGGAGGATTTATCTAGAGTGGTTCTGCCAGACATATTGAGGAAATTGGTTTTCCAACCTTCTAGTTTATTATTTAGGTTATCAATAATAAATTGGAAGTTGCTGTTGTAGGTCATTTTATGAAAGATAGGGAAACACAAGTATTTCCCAAAGTTGTCCCTACTATAGATATTGGGAATGGTAATGAGGTGAGTCTTGACATTAGGAGAGCAGTTCCTGGATAAGATTAGCTTGGACTTTAAGTTATTATTCTTTAATCCAGAGACTTTACTAAATTGTTCAACTATTCTCTGGATGATGGTAAAGTTATTTTAGTCAGCCTTGGCAATAAGGACAAGGTCATTAGCAAAGAAGAGGTGGGAGAGAGGGGGCCCGTCTGTTAAGTGTGATAGGATCCAAGTTAAGAATGTCAATTTCATAATTAATCCTTCTAGATAGGAGTTTCATGCACATAATATAGATTTAGAGAGATAGAGGGTCCCCTTACCTTATGCCTCTAGTGGGTTAAAAAATTTTGTCTTTCCTTTATTGATAAGGATAGAGATTAATGAGGAGAACATACAGGACATTATGAGGGAGATAAACTTAGGAGAGATGTTGAAAAAAATATGAGCCTACTTGATGAAGCTTTATTCTAATCTATCAAAGGATTTTTCAAAGTCAATCTTGAGAATCATATTTCGCTTCCTACCTGTTCTCTTCCTAAAGTGAAAGATCACTTCCTACATAATAATGGCATTGTCACAGGTTCTTCTCTTAGAGATGAAGCTGGCTTGTCTCTGACTAATGATTTTTTCAAGATGAGATGTGAGCCTAGCAGTAATCATTTTTAGTTATCATCTTGTATTAGGTATTGCAGAGGCCAATGGGAATAATGTTTCTAAGGTTAGAAGAATCAGAACTTTTTGGGATGAGGCAAAGGTAAGTGTTGTTTACCTCTTTCTATATTTTGCTAGAAGTAAAGGTTTTTGGCAGAATTAGATAACTTGTGGGCCTACAGTGTCACAATATTTTTGGAAGAAGAGAGGTTGTAAGCTATCAGGGCCAGGAGCTTTTCTGGGTTAAAGGTAGAAGATAATCTCCTTAATTTCCTTGGCATTGGGGACGAAGTCCAGTAGGGGGTGTTCTATAGGGTCAAAAGACCTTATAGAGGAAGATTCTTTGAAATTTGAGGTTGGAAATTTAGTGATCAGTGGAGTAGAGGGAGCTATAAAAATTGAGGTTGTTTCCTTTGATGTCTTTAGGATCATAAGTCCAATTCCCACTTTCATCCTTTAAGGTATTTATTCCGTTCTTCCTTCTCCTATTTAATGTGGAAGTGTGAAAGAAGGGGGGTGATTAATCTTAAATATGGTAAAGATGGCTTGAGGGTAGATGATGATTTCTTGGATACCTAGAATAGTAGAGTCCCACATAATGACTATGCCATTAGAATTTTCAGTATTAGGATATTACATGTAGCTATTGACACCATGTATTTCAGCCATCCCTCTATGCTCTTTCATGCTAGTTTCAAGGAGGGCCACAAGAAAGGGTTTATGGATATTCACCATGGAGTTACAATGGCGCTAGAGCATAGGGTTGTTTGCTCCCCTAACATTCTATATGATGCAATTCATTATTAGTGTTTGTTTAGGGGAGGGGGGTTTGGTGCTCAACAATATCTCTTTTCCTTTGGTGGGTGGGATATTTGGTTCCTGCCCTAGCATGTCCTTCCTCTTCCTTGATGCAGGTTTTATTTTGGCAGTGAAGAATATGCTTGGAGAAGGAATTAGTATCTCTAGGCCTATTTTCTGTATCTCTAAACAGATGAGGATTAATAGAATTTCACTAGTAAGATCCTCAAATACATGATTGAATAGTCTGTCTAGTGTGAGTACCTCTTCCTCTGGAACCTTGAGAGTTGGTAAGATTTTTTGCATTTCTCTGTTATTTTCTCTTAAGGCCTCTAGAGTGTGTTTCCTGTCTCCTACGTCTATAGTAGAGATAGTTGGGATGGTTTTTTCTTTTCTAGTATTTGGGGGCTTGTGGGAATATTCCCAGTTTGTAAGACAAAAAGTAGACCTGATTCTAACTGACCTGGAATCCTGGATGGAAGAAAGGGGAGGCTATTGCTCATTTTGACATCTTCTCTAATATCAACTCTAGAGAGAAAGAGAATGGGTCACTCTGGGCTTCAAGACTCATGATAGTGGTCATCCATACATTTTTTCCATAAATATGTAGGCCCTAGTTCCGTCCTTTCATCACCACCTAAGCTAGGTAGTGAGGGTTCTGGATAATGACTTTGATCTGCTTAACTTTGAAGGTCAGTGTGAGTGGTATCACTTGTTGTGATAAACATATCTGCAACAAGGATATTAGTTGGTGGTCTGTCCAGAGTGGTTTGGAGATGAAAGCCATTTCTCTCAGTTGTGGACTTTGGTTGAGGTTCTCCATTTTTCTTTGGTTGATTAATGTTAGAATTATGTGTGGGGTGCTTGCGTTAATACCTCTAGAGGTATAATCTTGTTGGGTAGAGACTTCTCATTTCTCCTTATCATTACCATGTCTGGTAGTAATTAATGTAGGAGTATTGGAAGTGACAGTTAGGGGGCTTTTATTGATGGGGGATTTTTTATTAGAAGGGATTACCTTAAGCTTTTGGTTACCAGAGGAAGTGAGAGAGTGGGAAGTTCGAGGGAGGGTATCCATGTAAGCATGTATGCCAGAATTTTTAATATTAAGCCCCTCTTTAGGGGTATCTAGATGCATTGGGTCGGATCCTGTCTAGCCATTATTTATGGGAGGCCCTTGAAGGGCCTGTTTATTGTTATTAGGCCCAGATTTGACCAACCTTTTTTTAGTACCTCTATTTGGATCATCCCTCAAGAGAGGCCCATCTGTAGTGTGCTTAAATACCTAAGTGGTTAGGTTATAATAAGGAATGGGGTTCTGAGAAGAACTTGGGTCAGGCCCAATGGTGAGGCGTAACTTATTCGGCCTAGATGAAGCTCTATTGTTAGCCTCTTCTTCACTGAATTTTGCTCTAGCTCGGCCAAGGGAAGAGTAACGTAGGGATCTAGTTTCCAAGAACTTACCTATGGCCACATAAAAATATTTTTTACCTAGATACTCTACGGTTGTGGTCGTTTACCTTCCACTGGTGGTTGCTTTTTGGTGTTCTTTCTCCAAGAGAATATAACTGTGTGCCAGCTGTCCAGCAGAGGTGGGGTGCTATTAACCTTCATCTGCTTCAGGTCGACATCCTATTTGGGCCTATGTGGGCATGATTGGGAGGTATGTCCTAATCTCCCATATCTTTTAAACAGAAAATCCTCTCCTTCATATTGGATGATTAATCAATGAGATCCGATAGTAAGTGAATCTTTGACTGTTGTGTCCATCAAGACATGCACACATATTCGGACATATCGTCCCCTATGTGTGGCTGATGTGTAGGCATCTATTTATAGAAATTTTCCTATTGACCTACCGACCTTAGCTAGAATCTGGCCATCGTAAAATTTTGTGGAAAGATGTGGGAGCCTGACCCATATTGCGGTGAATTACACCAGTGACTTTATTGGGACAAAGTTTGGTTCCCAAATTAAGACCAAGAGGTAAGATCCATCTATAAACCATGGTCCACCCTGAGTGATATTCCCATGAAATTGCTCTTTTCTAATTTTGACAGTGTAATAGTCTAAGCCCAGATCGATTAGGATGATGGGTTCCTTTAGTTTCTAGAGATCGTTGATCTTGTTTCTCCGGTATTCATGATTCAATTTCTTCCCCACTCGCTTGACAATGACTGAGAATTTCCCTGGGGAGTATAGTCAGAGCTTTTCTTAGGTGAGAAGCTTATTGTTGTATCCCTAATTATTGAATAAAGTCTGAGTTTAGGGTTGTTTATTCTAGATATTGGACAGTGAGGGGATCGTTATTTTCCCCTATGCTGCCTTTTTGTATGCTACTGCATGTTGATTCATTTTTCTTTGGATCCGATGGATCCAGTGTGATAGGGTTTGGTGGATTCGTAAGGTGAATTGGAGTTACGGTTATGCTCCAGGTGCTAGGAATTGGCAGTTGTGATTATTTTAGACACAATGGGGTCTCTCTCTCTCTAAGTGTGTTTCTATAAAGAAAAGGGTTTTGAAAAATTGGCTAAATATATCCTTTTCATATTTTTGGATTAAATTTTTCTTTGTTGTTATATTTTGGGTCAAATTTGTCATCTAATATGGAAAATTGGCTAAATATACTATTCGTCATATTTTAGGGGCCAAATTTACCACCATTCTATTTTGGGATGAAATTTATCCTCGTTATTAAAAAAAGTTTAGACATGTAGCGTTCCTTTTAAATAAACACAAATCAACATTAAACAACCCACCCACCCACCCTTTTTTAAAAAAAAAACATATTCTAATCTAATCTGCCAATACAATCCACAAAAAATATACAAACAAATATATCCCTCCCTCAATTCTGTTGGTCGAATTTATCCAATGAACAAATATATTTATATTTCAACATATATTAATGGTAGGTTATTTAGAAATGAACAAAAAGTAAAAAGGAATAACCTAACATAAAAGCATCAAACTAGAGAAAATATTACAAACTCTGCTCTTGGTCAGTTATGTTCGAATTTCAAAATTTGGTGTGCAATTCTATGTGCATCTATATTCTAGAATCAGGATAGGTTTTGTGAGCAAATAACATGATTGAAAAATTTGTGTAGATTCAAATTGTATATGAAGACATAAGAATGAAGAGATGTCACTATAGGCACATAGGGAGACCTTTTTAATTCAATTAACCAGACAAATATTCAGTGATCCTAATCTATTGCATTTGGCTATCAAGTGTCATTTATCATGAGTTCTGCACTGATGTGGATCCATGAACTGAGTGAAGGGTATTTTTGTTTGTGTTTGTATAGATGCAAATTCATTTTTCATGAATTATGCACTGATAAATATCTAGTGACTTAGTCTCGTGGTAAAAATTTTACCAACAAAATTGGGGTTGGGGTAAGGGGGCATATTTGTGTGTGTCTTCTTTATGGCTCGAGTCCGGTCCCGTAGGTTAAATTAACGTGTATTTTATTTTTAAAAAACGAGACATTTACCATTTATTTGGACTTTCCTATTACAGAATGAAAGGGTACACGTGAAAAGTTTCTTAACAACAAGGATAATTTGGCCCCAATGTATGAGGAAGGGTATATTTAGCTAGTTTTTCAAAGTAGAGGGGTATATTTAGCCACAAAGTATGACAATGGGGGTAAAATTTTAGCCCCAAAGTATGACAACGAGGGTAAAATTTGCCCCCATACAATGACGAAAGATATATTTAGCCAATGTTCCAAAGTAAACGAGTAAATTTAATTGTTTTCCCTAGTTTGAATTCAACATAATTGTGCTCTACTAAAATTTCTTTCATATAAGAGAACAATAATCTACAATATAATCTTTTAAAGTCAATTGTTTACAAAGAGATTATTCTCTCTAAAATGTTAATATTTTCTCTTATACTAGTATTTTTGTAAGTAGGAAAAATTGGTCAAACTATATAAAAATAAGAGAAAATGGTCAAATACCCCCCCCCCCCAACCTTTACCCCAAATCCCAACTACACAACTATACTTTAAAGATGTCCTATGACCCCCCTGAACTATTTACAAATGGAATATATACCCCCCAAACGCTGACGTGGCAAGAGTGTGCGTTTCACTTTCTTTAAAGAGAGTGAAAACTGAATTTTTTATTAAAAAATTAATTTTAATAATTCTTTAAATAAATATATATAATTTTAATTATTATTTTTATTTATTTATTTTCTTTCTCTTCTTCTTTAATTCATTTTCTTTTTTTCTCCTCAATTCTTCTTCAGGTCTTCTTCTTCTTCTTCTTCTTCTTCTTCACAAACAATGACATCAATGACATCCAAGAACTCATCAATGATATTTTTCTTTCTTCCTCTCTTCAATTCTTCTTCTTCACAAACAATGGCACCAAGAACTCATCAATGACATTTCTTCTTCTTCATTTTCTTTCTTCTCTTCAACAAAACACAAAACACCATGGCTGCTCCCCCCACACACACCAAATTCTGAAATTCCATAAAAAACAAATAACTAATTTCATTCCATTTCAAGAACACACACCCCAAATGTGTCTATCTTCAATTCCATCAAAATAATAAAATTATCAATTATTTCTACAGTTGGTGCAATAGCTAAAATAAAATTTGGTGGTCGTGGTGCATCGATTGGTGGTGGACAGTGGCAGCGCCGCCTTCACCGGAGTTCGTCAACGGAGGCGATGTGCTTATATACGATTTCATGACAATTAGAGCATCGGTTTTAGACGATTTTTATTGGGGTGTGCTCGCGTTGAGGTGGCGCACCTGTTGGGACTGGTTCGCGATGTCAAAATTTACCGGAGCTTTGGCGGTAGAGGCAGGCAGTGGTGGATTCGCGATTTGACTGAGGCGACGACGCCAACTTGGTTGATTTAAGTTGAGTTGCTCACATGAATTTTTGAAAACGTGAAAATATTCATGAATCAAAATCTGGTCCTTCTCCTCAGTTAATCTGGATTCTCGTGCTTCCAAAAATTCTTCCAAAAGGAAAGAAAAATGGGAAATGAAAAAGGAAATTCAAAGAAAAGAATATATATAGATATATATTAAAGAATAATAATTAATTTTTTATATAAAAAAATACTATTACATGGAAATTAGGTGGCATTAAATGGAAGGTGTGTGTTGCTCACTTTCCATTACGCATCTGGTCGTCATCGTTTGAGGGGGGACTACATTCTATTTTTAAATAGTTCAGGGGGGTCATAGGACCACTTCAAAGTATAGTTGTGTAGTAGGGATTTGGATTAAAGGTTAGGGGGGTATTTGACCATTTTCTCTAAAAATAATATGTTTCTTTTTTTCTACTTTTCTTTATTTTCTAATTTATTGTCTTACAATATTTGCATTGTTATTTTTGTAATATGCCCTGGTATATTAGTCATGACACATATATGGACCCAATTTGAACAAGTCGAGTAATAACCTAATTATTGACTTAACTTATTTTGACCCATCCAAATTTAATTCAACTTGTCTATTTATCACTTCTAGAACAAATCTACAGGGAATAGGATAAATGAAAATGAGAAGAAAAAGAAAGATAGACATATAGGCATGATGGAATAGATTCTTGATTGTGCATAAATAAAAACAAAAAATGTTTCAACTTCTTCCCATATAATTGGATTTATTATGTTTAGGCTAATTCTCCACATGATAGGTGAATAAAAGAAAAACAAGACAAACATTATGGGATATGTGATATAAGTTATACCAAAGTGCTTCATCTTGAAAAATTAAAAGGTTGTTAGCAGTAATGAAAGTCATTAACGGAATTAGGACTAGGACAATTTTAGAGTGGATCCAAACACTTGGCAAAAAAGCAACACACGTGTATCCAGTGGTAATCACCAATTGTTTGATGCTATCTAGTTTCTTGTTTCTACGAACGGTACATTTTGAGTGTTAAGCTAAAGCAGGGAGGCAATTAAGTACTCCTACATTCATCATCATATCTCCGGTTTTAGTCTTGTGTATGGAATCATTTTTACTAGGAACAATTTATTCATAATATGAGATATTTCAATGCGAACTCAAATTTAGTCCACTTCAATACATATACCGGAACTTGATGAAATCAAAATAAATAGAGAGAAGTACTTCCTGTATTCTTTCCTTTTTCTTCTGCTTAATCTTCACTTTTAAAATCTAAGTTAATGTTTACCTTCAAAATTATACAATTAGTGAGATTTAAAGAAGTCATGGATTGAATTAATAGGATATAGTAGTATAATCAAATATGCAGTGCAATAAGTATGAAGAGAAATAATAAAATAAATAAGATGTAGCATGTATTGGCATGAGCCTGATGACATCTGCAACTACGATATATCTGGCATAGATAGATGAACACTGATAGATTTCAGGTTATTTGCTGAAAAGTAAGAATTAGTATTGAATATGTATAATTCGGTATGTTACAAAGTGTTGACTATACAACCTTTATAAGGTAGCTCCTCATGAGCAGATTGCTAAGCATTAACCCCTCATTAATTTGTGAGAAATGATTAGTTGAATGACATAAATAAGAAAAGAATCAAAGTAATGCCAACATCATCCATGGATCGGTTGCATAATGTCTAAAATAGTTAGTGCTGGTGTTGCATCCAAGCATAGACACAAGTGTACATGGTCTCACCAAGTAGTAAAGTGTCGTTATAGTAAGCCGAATGTCGATCCCTCAGAGACTCATTTCAACAACTATTTAGTCCTAGTTAACAAATAATATAAAATTTGTGTAAAAGTTACCGAAAGAGTTTGTGAGTTATAAACTGAACTTAAAATAAACAATGCAGTAAAGTAAAAGTATTGGACAATCAATGGGGAGGAATCTAGGGTTAAGGCTCTGTGAAGATTCCTACTATGCTATTGAACTTCCTTGGTGAGATTACTTATCTTGGTTAATATTATGATCATGGTCTCTCGATCCTCTAATCTTGTACCTAACCTAGCCCCATAGCTACATCATTTTGCCGGGATATGATAACTAAGCTAAACACATTTATATTTCATCCCATAATGAATCAAATAGGTCGTTTAGATATATTTATATCCTAAATGCAAATGGTAACTTCATTCTGTAGAAGACTATAATCATATTCTATTTACCCCCACGTTCTATCCTCTTGTTCCTCTTTTTGGGCTCACAAGATGATAGTAGATGTATTCTAAGTTAAATACTCCTTCAAATTTTTATATTAAGGATAAATAAACAACCGAATATGACAGGAGATAAAATCAAAATCAATTGAAAGAAATAGTAATTATGTTCTTGGCCTTAACCTAAAAAATGGGGCTTTTAGCGGCTCATGGACATAACAGTAATTGAAAAGGTACAAATCATGTTAAAATCCATTAAAAAAAACTAGAGTAAAGAAATAAAAACCCTAATTGAAGTATTTTCCATCCTCCCTCCAAGTTTAAAAGTTGTCCAAGGTGTATTAACATCTAATTCAAGTGTCCCATTTATAGGAGGACAAAACTACCAAAATTAAACTAGGGTCCATGCCGTGCTCTTTATTGCAGTACCTATGGTGTTTCACATGCCCTATTCATAGATATACACTTTTTTGGGTCTGTTAGGAATCTTCCTATGTGTTTCACATGCCCCATAGCAGTGTCTAAGCCCCGTGATATGCTAGTGAACTCCAAAGGTCAATTCTAAGTCTTGTAGTGTTGTTGTCACTTGATTGATACCTTGTGTATCATCCAAATATCATCATAATCAACTAAAAATTCATAATATAGCTTCAAAAACCACGTATTATATATGAAAACTACACAACATCTAAGACGGTGAACTAGAAACTTAAGCTAAGAACTAGTTTCGCTCTTTTAATCTTTAACTTAGTGTTTTGACACTTGTCTTGATTGAATTGAACATTAAAATTTATAATCAAGTTTTTAAAAACATAATTACACAACCATACCATAAGGAACTCATCACACATACTAGAGTTCATCGAGAGCAACTAGAATAATACCTAGCTCAAGCTAGTAACACTCGTTTTCTCATTTTCACTCTAAGTGGCCAATTTAGGTACAAACTTGTTTGGAAAAAATGTTAAACAATGTAATAAAGTAATTTATCACTTATATGCCCATTTATACCATCGACAATACATTAAGAACATGAATTTTCCTCAAAATAAGGATAAATAGAGTCGGATGGCAACACTGAGGTGCATAAATTCACCTCAGATCAGTTGGCTCGTTGAGTTATCCTTAGGATGTCCTTACCTTTGATCCAACATATTATACATAGTTGATGTTATACGATTGGAATCTAGTGTAACACGGTTGCCTTGCTACATCTATATGATTTAACATTATGTCTTATCTAGCTATGCATTGAGCTATGCTTAAATCTCTCCGCATGTCATGATTTTATATATCCATCAATCTTCCCTATCTTATCATATATAGATAGCCTTTACTTTTTACTGAATCACATTTCCTTTTATTTGGGAATGTGATTAATTTTCTTTCCATTCTTATCCGATACTGAATCCCTATTTTTCCTTTGATCAATATCTTTTAGTAGAAGAAGCTTAAGCATCATTTGCATTTAATACCTCTGACACAAGTCATTTGTTCATGTATTTTTCTAGAGATATGTCTATGTATGATTAACTCTTGAGGATGATTCAGGTTTTTAAAGCATTTTCAATGATGATCCATAATTCAGATAAAATCTATTTTTCCATTTCCTTTTGTTCTACCCTGATTTTTAAATCCACAAAAAATTTTCTCTATAATATTTTCCTTCATCTGGTTTTTAGACCTTTTAAATATGTTTGATCCTTTTTCATTCCATTTCCCAGGAAAAAAAACTAGCTAAATCATCTATTCGACCTCCTACTTTCCCTTCTTTGGTTGCTCATGATTCTTTTTCTAGGGTGTAACCCCTCACAAATAATGGTGATCTTATGATTACAGTTATTGTCATTCTTCCAACGTTTTATACAATTGCATATGATTCTTTTAGAGGAGCCCTATGCATGAGATTTATTGTGAGAAGATGATTTTGTACTATCATTCTCTCATTACACCTTCCATTCTTTCCACTATTCAAGAATATTATCGTTGGGGCTACCTTTGTGATATTTTTACTCCTCAGAATATAACCATCTTCAAGTCCAGTTATCTATATGTATAAAATTATTTGTTCACTATGGTTTTGACCTGGCTACAGACCTAGTGTTCACATATTTGTACAAAATCTTATAATTTTTATCTTCGAGCTGTCCCAATGGTATGAGGGTTGTGGCGAGTTTTTGCTTTATGGAAATTAAGGTGGTTTTTGTTAAGATCATCTAATTTGACTTTATGCTCCCCAATATTTTAGTGTCAAGTCATATATCTAAAAATAAGTATCACGATCGAAACACCAAAGGTCATGATGATACTTGACACGACAAGCCTTGACAAGTAAGCTTATCACTCAAACTGATATGAAATTAGAAACTAATGTCAAAATTCAAGGCTAACTCATAGAGTGAATTCGAACCACACATATATAGTGAAAACGGGAATACATAACCAAACATACCATACAATATGCCAAAACATGGAGTCATAATGTAGAGCTACTAAATATATCTCAAATGTAAAAAGAAACAATAATTGTCCAAAATGGATCGCAATCAGGCTCCAAATACAAAAAAAAAGACACGAAATAGATAAGAAGAGGTAGTAGGTTAAGTTCGGAAGCACAGATCGACCGCTACCTCGAATAGACTCCAGATACCACACAAATTAGCTATTGTATGGTACACTTCTCCCTAGATCAACATCAAAAGGGAACAGTAGGGGTGAGTATGGTCCATTTATACTCAATAGCAATCACAGGAAGATTGAGCAAAGTAGAAAATAAGGCATATAAAATACATACTATGGGAACGTCTCCCGTAATTAGAAAATATTCCAAGTCGTAGCTCACACTGTCTCCACTAACAGTTCTATAATATACATATATATCATATAATAATATGATAAAGAAGCATAGATAAACACGAATACCAAGTACAAGTATAAGAATAAAGTATAAATAGGCATATATCATATCAAGGATAGTAATAAAACACAGAATGAGCACATCATATGAGATACAATGAAAATAATGGTAATATGACGCTTGAGGTTGTCATACAACTTCCATATACACCTACCGAGCTGTTCTCCTGAGGTTGGAACCATGGGGGGGAGGGGGTTTGTTAGTCCATATATAATCCAATATCTAATTACAATATCCATGACTTCTTTGCAGCACTTTCTTCGGCGAGGGTCTATAAGGATGTCGCAAACTAGTGTTTCTAGTATTTCCACAGTGGTACTAATGTTTCACAAGTGTATATAATATGAGGATGCAATGCTCACAACCAATCAGAATGAGAATTTCCAGAGCCCACCAATATACTAACCATGTGAACCAAATCTACTCTATATGCCAACAATCCATGAATGGAATGTAATCTTATGCCAATAGAGTGAAATACACAAAAATTGCCATTGATACCACATAAATTCCAATTTAGACTTCTAATAAGAACATATATAACCAAATATACATACATAAGTCCAACAATATCATATAAGACCCCGCACGGTTGCAAGTAGCACATAGTATCTCAAAACCATCATATAAAATAACATAGGCCCTACAAAGGTACAAAACAATATTAATTTCATTTTCATGACTTTTTCGTACACCTGTAATGTGATTTTATACTAATATTAACTACCTATCCCAATCTAGAGGAAGTTAAACCATAACCTACCTCAAATGTTGTAAATTAGTACAAACAAACCTTCAACACCGAGCTTTCACCTTACAAATGAACCCAAAACAAACTAAAATAGAAAAGTACAGAATCTACCCATCAAAAGAAAACCAAAGATACCCATATTGCCTATTTTCGAATCGAGGTCAAAATGGACCCTCAAAATGGATTTTTAACAGAGAAGGGTAAAACAAAAACTTTGGTTTGGAAGTATATTTCGCATGATTAACGGGACTTATTGAAGGAAACCCAAATGAAAATGATTTAAAATTGGAGTTTAAATAGAGAAATTACTAATTTACGCCTTCTGGGATAAAATTTCCAACTTCACCTTTTGAATCCATATTTTAACAAGATTTAATTGATAAAAATCAAAGAAAAGTAAATGAAATAGGGGTTTGAAGATTACCCAATCATAAAATAGAATAAATAGTTAAAAAACTCAAAACTTTAAGCTTCAAGTCTCAAAAATGGTGAAAAATTATTTAAATGAGGATTTTATATTAACCAGGTATCGCCTAAGAGACGAGGTGTCGCTTATACGATGCCTGTTAAAAGTTAAGTGATTAGGAAATACTATTGTTGCTATGGTGAAACTTTGGCTATCAATCCGAGTCACTTAAGTGACCAAAATGTTTCTTAAGAAGTGCACCGGCTGAGTGGTGCATCGGCTAGAGACTTGGAGAATATTCTCTGCAGATCCCTCGAGACTCATTTGGAATATTGAGAACACAAATAAAATATACTTCTAGACTAAATTTGATGCTCCACAATTAAAGGCAATATCCGACTTTTGAAAAAAATATTGTTTTCACAAAGTTGACCCTCGAAATGTACTTTCACAACTTTCCAAATTGAGGATCAAAATGATCTATAAAAGTCATAAAATCACACCTACTATGTTACCATCCTAAAATCAACATTTTGGATCTGTTTCCATAGTTCATTTTTCCATCTAATGCATAGATTAATAAATGTTGATTGACGTCAACTATAAGGCCTGTATAACCACAAAATACCACAATCTCGCACATATATTATGATAATTCATTGAGAACTTTTCCAATCATCCCTACACTAAAAAATACCATAATGCAATTATAGGGAGGGGTAAAATGGTTAAATCATAATTAAATGAATAATTAACAAAAATAACTAAAAAATTAGGTCATTACATCATCCACCACTATGAATTTAGTTCATCCTCAGACTAGAGAAAAACTTATGATAACTACCATGCATATTAGACTCGACCACCCAAGTAGAGTTATCTACAAGTTGATGTCTCCACTAGACCTTCAAAATTAGGATATCTCTTGAATGCAGGTGTCTTAAATCCCTAGTTAAAATGAAGATAGTCTACTCAACAAAAGACAATCGTTCAACTAATTGGACTGAATACCAATGAATGACATGATAGTCATCCAAAATGTACTTATGAAGCATAGAAACATAAGGAACTAGATGAAAAACAAATAAATATGGGGGAAATTCTAACACATAAGCCACTACCCCAATTATTCAAAGAATGTCAAAGGTTCAATATACCTGGGGCTAAGCTTTCCCCTCTTCCCCAACTTGATGATACAAGTTAAATAGGTATCAGTGATTTTAATCACATAACTCTAGGCCAACATAAGAAGGTCTAAACCTTGATCACCCTAAGTATCCTTTTACTTTCCATTTATTAATTTTGTAGTTTCTTTAGTGTTTGCATTTGTTGTCATCATGGTAGAATAGTTTCATAATATTTTATATCAGATATGATCTTGATTTCATTCCAACGAAGTCAATCTTGGGTTTTTTATATTTAAAATCAACAAAAAAAGTTGTTCCAAAAATCGAAAATACATAAAAAGTCACTATTCACATTTTGGTTCTTAGGTCAAATTTTGATATATTGATTTTTTGTTTTTATCATTTTTATAGTGTTATATTTTTGTTGTCTAACACTATACGAATCTATAAATCACATTGGAGCTTATTTTAGTGTTCTATCCTTGTTGGAAGCTATGATTGAAGATTTTTAAGTTGGTCACAAGATTTGAAGAGTTGGGTGAAGAATTTGGGAAAAAGTAAATTTAGAATGAGTTTAGATCATTGAAAAGTGCTTACTTTCAAAATTTCAATTCATTTTGAGCCCTTGAGAAAAAGTTAGTGTTCTTGGTGTTCTTGAAGACATTCAAATCTTCAAGTGGGATCTTCATCAATAGTTATTGTTTGATTGAAAAGAAAAAATAAAATCGGTGAAAAAAGTTTGTGTCCTAAAGATTCCAAGTGTATCCCAAGGAAGAGTATAAAGGGGGGACCATTTAGAGGGGAAAAAGCCATTTTAAGAGGGGAAAGATGACCTACACCTGCGCCTATGGTGCGCTTAGTCTGCTCCAGCAGGTCAGAAGCACCCCAAAACAGTGAGAAAAGGAAACAAATCAATCCAAGTTATGCCCACATGCTGCAGAAGCTCCCCCAACACATCCTAAACACAGAACACCTCAATTTGAATACAAATCATCCCCAACATACACCAAATGCATACCAACACTTCTCTAACTTCAATCCAAGTTCTAAAACACACCTCAACAAATTGAAAAGTCCATTTCTCAAGGTTTTAGCCTTTAGTTTCATTTTCGAATCCTAATCTCTTCTTTTCATTGTTAAACTAATAATTAACTGGTAGTTCATTTACTAAGTTGTTCGATTAGTTCATGAGTTCGAATTCTTTCATCATCCTATTTCTTTTGAGATTTTCTAGTTTTTTTTTGTTGTAGATTTTTTATTCAAGCTCATAAATAGATTCTATTTCCTTGTTATTTCAAAAAATAATTCACTCCACCCGCAACTGGAGGTTGACACCTTATTTTACATCGGAGTATAACCAACTTTCAGCATTTGTCGCTCCAATTGTAAAGATCAGAAAGGTGAGTTCATACAAGTATTGGTGAGGTGATTTAATAGTAATCTTGTTATTGCATTTTGTAGGTACAATCGGATATAAGGGTAATATGTCTTTGATAGCCTCGGATAATTATGACTATGACATAGGAGTGTATGTTTGTGGTGAAAAATATTATGGCTATAAAGATGATAGAGAATACGGGGATATGAATAGAGTCATAATCAATATATGGATGAGAATGAGAGGCATTATTTTAAAGGAGAATATAATCTGAATGATGAACCTAATTAATATAGTGAATAGGGAAATGATAAAGAGCCTTGTGATGGAACTTATGAAGAAGATGCAGAAAGTAAGAAGTCTTATACTCCCTACTACGAATGTCAAGGCAATGTAAAGTATAACCTTCTCTCTTATTCACCTTCTAAGAGTTATTGTAAGAGTTAACATATGGAGTTTGAATATTTATATTCCTTACCTTGTAGTATTTCTTATCAAATTCGAAGTAGTGTGAATGGTTATACTAGCTAGTGTAGATGTTGCTCCATAGGACCAAAGAAATGTGCATCTCTAAAGCATAGAAATACCACATCTTGTTCTTCTTACTATAGGTCCCAAATATGTGGAAGAGAGAACCAAGGTAGAAATGAAGGGTATAGTAAGAGCCATTGTCTTTTTACTCTATCTATCTTTAAAGAAGAATAGGATCCTGAAGTCTACCTTGATTAGGATTGGCAATATGAAAGGACCTTTGAGGACTATGTTATGAGTAGAGCCAAACAAGATACATAAGCCCTTAAGTATATTCAAGGTCTACTAACCTTAGGATGATGTATACTTACAAAGAGTTCACTCAAACATGGGGTGCCTTGAATGAGTTATTGAGGTCAATATATGTATTGAGGGGTTACACAAAGATTTATAATAGTGATCCAAGAAGACAAATTTGTTTGAGATGGCCAGTGATTTGTGGAGTTTTGAGATGTTTTCTTTTCGTTGATGATTGGTATCATGAAAATTACATCACCCCTTCTATTGTTGACTATCTAGGGATACATTTAAAATCCTTATCCTTCCCATATTACTTAGATGGCTATATGGTTTCTAGGAGAGTGAATATTTCCTTTACCTAAAATAGATACTATGAAGAGGTTTGGTGTAATAATTTCCCATTAAAATACAGACAACTATGCTTAGGTACCAATTGGTTTACAAGGCATAGAGTTACAAATGTTCAAAATTATCCTAAGATTATATTAGACTAATGAGGAAACCATCTCTTTCCATCTACTCTTCCGAATTCTGAAGAAAAAATGCCCACTTACTCCATGCCTAGTAAAAATAAGAGACAAAAGATTGAGAGGAGTAAGAGAGTGCAAGGGGGAACCTACAAGAGGAAAGAGTATAGGTAGTGAGGAGTGAAGTGAGGGGGTTGCAACCAATTAGAGCTAACATTATTTGTCCTTCTTTTAATAAGGATATTTGTGTAGGTACCAACATGGCGAGCGGATGAGAACAAGTGTCAAAATAAAAAATTCCCTTTGAAGATTTAACAAGGGTATTCTTAGATTCTTACAATGCTTTTGGAGGACCTTCCCACAAAGGTGAGCAATAATATGCTCAAGAATATCAAGGTAAAATAGCTAAATCTTACACTTTTATGCATGATAATGATGATTGTGTTACTAGTAGTCCTTTGAGTTTGAGTAGAATCTTACCTATATGTGAGTCTAATGATTATTTACCTCTTAATGATTATGTACATATGGTGAGTATGGATACTCTAGTTGATCCTATTGATGACTAAATTGACTCTTCTTGTAAGATCAATTTGTGTCCACCTAGTGTTGAAGATATTATGTTAAATGATAGTACATCATTTTGTGAAAATAATATTTATCCACTTATATGCAAAACTTTACCACCACTTCAAGATGTGTTTGATGTGACTAATGAACCTCAAGTAAGTGATATTATTGAAAATATTGATCAAGTGAATAGGACTGACCCTTTGAGCATGTCCTCCATTGAAGATCTCAATGTTAGTTTGGATCATGGGGATAATCATGTGTTTGAAACATCTTTTAGGCTTGATAATTGTCTTTTAAAGAGTGAAATTTCATTTTCTACATCCTCTTCATAGGTAAAATCTTCTCTCTTTAAGAACAATATCTTGTTTGAAGATGAAGAAATCATTTCTAATGAATTACCTAGTGGTGTGGATAGAATTGGTGATGTATCTCATCTTGAGGGCTATATATTATATGACAATCCATTATGGTGTGACAACATTCCTCATACAGATGGAAATATCTTCTTATAAGATGAGAGTACTCTTAAGGGAAAGCAATGTGAAGTCTTGTAAAGGAATAATCAATTAGGTAATGATTACCTTGATTTTCTTGAATATTTGAGGAACCCAATAAATGTCTCTTCCTATGAAAATGCTCGTGGTTGTGATCCCTTGTACAAAACCCCAACTTTTTTTGATAATGATGAGGATGAATTTCTTCCTTCTTGTGAAGACTTAAGCAATATTAGTTTTAAGTTATTGGTGGTATATGTCTACTTGAGGATTGTTCTATTGAAGGAGAAAGTGTCAATTTTTAAGAAATCGCTTCTTCTTCTATTTTTTGTGGTCCTATTGTTGAGAATACTCATGGCGATGATGTTGAATCGAATAGTGTGTACATACATGAGTACATGTTAGTTTAAATTGATTTGAGTGATAACTTTCTCCGCTCTTCTTTTTTCTTGATGATACTTATGCTAATGTGGTGAGTACATATTTTAGTTTTAGTGAAGCCTATTAGGAAAAAAAGTATTGTCTTGACCTGTGTCTATGGCCACTTTATCCATTTGACCCTGGTACCAAGTTTAGATATGGTGATTTTGGCACACCCAAGTTATTATTTGGTCTCTGTTACAATAAAAAATTGAGTGAGGATGTTTGTATCCTTCCCTATGATGGAAAGTCTTTCTTGGGGATTTAATATCCTCTTGATGGACTAACATTGTGTAATGGAAAGATCTCCAACAAAGATGAGAGATTTTTAAAGAACGAGGGTAGTGAAAAACTCTAAGAGAGTTCACCATTGTGTTTTCCACTCTTAACCAAGGTTCCACTACTTGTAGGTTAAGAATCGAGTCTTCTCTTGAAACTAATGACACCCTTCCTCAATACTTTAGTGGAATTGATACTCCTTATCAAAAGTAGTATCATTCTTGAGAACCCAAGGGCAAATATGTCACTATCTCCTTTGGGTATTGCTTATAAACTTGCATCCTTTATTGACACACTTGTTTTAAATTGTGTAACTCCCAACTTATGGATGCTAAGTTGATTATTTGGTTGAAAGGAAGAAGTCCTATGGGTTAAAGTGTCCTGACTCCGTCCTTGTGTGCGTCATATACTAACTCTTGATTATTTGGTTGTGTAAGGTTTTACACTTGATTCCTTTTTATACTAACTCTTTTTCTATGATGATATCCATGCTAGTCTTCTATGTATTTTATGTAGAGGTAGGAAAATTGTTGTTTGTCCGCATGTTTAAATGGCATTGCTATATGGATCGTTTGGAATTTGGAACTAATTAAGGCTCCACCACCCTTGGTGTGGTCACTTGAAGAGATAATGAAGCAATTGTGTCTTATGGATCATAAGGTGAAGATAGTCCTACCTTTTAGTTTATTTGATGCCATTAGGACCTTTGTAGTTTTCTTATCTCCTAATGATTTTCTTAACCAAATCCTTTGTGAATTTTTCAATGGGTTTCTAATGTTTAAAGCAAAGGATCCTTGGTTATATCATAAGTGTGTGCAACATTGGCAAGATGGTATGATTGATTGTGCTAACTCTAACCCTCATACCACAAGGATATCATGTTATTTTTTCCTTCTTTTGGTTTTGCAAGATTTGGATTCGAGGTTAAATCCTTTTCAAGTAGGGGAAAATGATAAAAGTCAAATGGGCATCAATGCTTTTGCTTACGAAACTCGAGTCCAACATAAAGAGGTCTAATCCTAGATCACCTTAAGGATCAAAGAATGTGCTTGGAGGCCTTTCTTACAGCTCCTAATCAAGAAATGCCATTTTTGGAAAATAACTTGGAGCCGAGGAAAGCCATGGCGCAAGGAATAAAGAGAGACCTTGTGGGTTATTTCCAAAATAGCTACTTTTGGACTATTTTTGTAATAGGTTAGTTCTGTAAAGGAAACTACGATAAATAAGTGCCTTAGATATTTCATTAGTTAGTTTTTGCTTAATGATGATGATGAATTCATGAAAATCCATTGGGAGTGTTGAGTTCTTGGAAAAGCCCATGTTGAACCTTTTTTAGAAACGGTGGTTGAAAGGGAGATCCGATCCTTCTATCGGCCAACGTAAGAGCTAGGTTCTCATAGGTAATCAATAAGTGAGGTCTTTTGATTTTATACACCCTTTGGTTGCTCGTTTGTTATATTCTTATCTCTATCTTTGTATCATCAATCCTCTTAATCCTTCTACTTTCCGTTTGTTAATTTTGTTGTTTCTTTAGTATTTATGTTAGGTCTCATCATCATAAAATACTGTCGTATCACCTACTCATACCCTTCATGGGTAACACGAAGGAAAACTCATTCACCAACACTAAATCTCATGGCACGAAGTCTACAATCTACATAGTACTTCTGTTTACTCTGAGATACTCGAAGTCTATCCTGAATAACCCAAACTCTATCCAAAGATTCATGAAGCAAGTCTATAGTCGAGGTCTATTCTCAAAAATATTACACAAACCAACTAGAGAGTGACAATGTCTACCATATAAAGCCTCAAAAGAATCCAGTTCAATACTTGGATGGTAGATATTAATATACTCAAACACCACCAATGCTAGATGCTGGTCCGACTAACCACCAAATTCCATCATACAAGTATGGACAAAAATTGCCCAAAACCTGAATAGTCCGCTCAGACTGACTGTCAGTCTGGGTTAAAATCTGTACTAAGATTAACCCAGGTACATAACTCCTCGTAAAAAGTCTTCCAAAAGTAAGTTATGAACACCAAGCCTCTATCTAAGATGATAGATACTGGCACACCATAAAGATAGATTATCTCATAAATATAGATATGGGCTAACCTCTCAGCACAAAAAGAAACTTGAACTGGAATGAAATAAGCAGATTTGATCAATCAATCCATAATGACCCAAACACTGTCATTCAGGAAGTCCATAACGAACTGTCCCATTCACACTTAAGAATAGATAACCTCTGAAGCAAACTACCAGGTCTAAAATGCTCGGCCTTCATCAACTGGAAACATAGTTACCAAGCAACAAAATCCGCTACATCCTTCCACATAGCACCACACTGTTAATGCTGCCTCAAATCATGATATGTCTTGGTCACTCCCAGATAGATGGAATACTCAAACAATTTGCCTCCTCCAAAATCCATCTAATCCAATCACCCACTCTAGGCCTATAAACTTAGCCAAAAATCCTCAAACACTATCTAAGTCAAGTAAGGCTTCCTTAGCCTCACCACCCAACAACTTATCCTAAATCACTCTTAATCTAAAATCCTCAAATTGATGAGCCTGGATATACTCTATCAAGGAATACCCATTCTGCACAGATAGCAAAACATACAATGGTGTCAAAACATCAAGCCTAACCATTTGGTTAGCCAAAGAACCAACCTTTAAGGCTAGAGGTCTCTCCTAAGTCCAAAGATGCACTAAGTTACCTATGCTAGTAGACTATTGGCTCAAGGCACCCACAACCATATTAGCCTTGCCTGAATAATGGTCAAGTCATAAGCCTTAAGCGACTCAACCCAATGATGCTGCCTCATATTTAGATATCTCTAAGTAATGAAATATTAAAGGCTATGATGATCTACGAAAATCTCACAACGCACTCTATGAAAGTAGAGCCTCAATAACTTCAAAGCAAGAAGAACCGCGTACAACTCCAAATCATTGGAAGGGAACATCCCAATTCAATACACTTGGTTGGATAAATCCCTTATCTAATAACTCCTGTAACTAATCATTTAATTCCTTCTACTCTTTTGTGGCCATCATATAAGAAGGAATATAAATGGGCTTGGTGCATGCCTTAACATCAATAGAAAAGTCAATATTACAATCCAGAGGCAAACAAGTCAAATCCTTAGAAAAAACATCAATGAACTCATGGACTATATATACATAATCTAAAAAGGGGTGAAGCAGTACTAGTATCATGAAAATAATCCAAATAAGTCAAAAATCCCCACTCAAACAAGCAACAAGCCTAAAGAAAAGCTATAACCATCTTGTAACCCGAATAAAGCACACCCTTCAAAACTATCTTCGGCATACTCTATAAAGCTAAGGTGACGGTCTTAGCATATAAATCTAGGACAACATGATGAGGAGCTGAAAAATCCATACCAAAGATAATATCAAAATCTACCATATCTAGGTCAATCAGATCTATGAAAGTATCATGCCCTAAAAAAGTCACAACATAAGATCGGTGGACCTGATCCACCACTAAAGAGTCTCCAATAGGGGTAGATACACAGTTATGCATGGAAAGAGACTAAATAGCAGAATCAAAACCTTAAGTTAACTCCAAATCAAATAATACTGATGCATATTTGAAACAAACAAGGATCATAATTATGATAACCGTATTGAAATCCTATGTCTCTAGACTGGTAGGTATAACATAGTGCTGTCATGGACATTATTTGACTGAATAGTCAAGATACCACTACCACGGGCATTACTACCTCTATTATACGTAACTATAGTAGAACATGTGCCTCGCATAACCAATATAGAAGTACCCCAAATACAAGATGGGGATAGTCCTTCGTGAAATAGCTAACCTCATCACACACATAGCAATTTTTTTAGCCAAACCAAATCGCAGGAGGTGCGATTGATCTATAATAACCACACAAAGCTACTGGAATAGAAGTAAAGCTACCAAAACCCTATAAAGCTTCTTATACTGGTCTACTATGATATCTATGAAAGCCTCTAGAAACTCTATCTAAAGGAATGTAACCTCATAACTCACCATGACGATGTACCCTTTGGAGCCATCTTAAGATGCTCAAAGAATAGACTCGATATTCTTAGTATGATCCATAATACTCTAAAATGACACTCGATACACTACCATCTAGAAAGTAGCCAACTGAAGAGAAGCATCCAACCCCTTTATGAACTTTTGAATCTTTTAAGACTTAGTGGAAATACTGGCATAAGAATATCTAGAAAAGGCATGAAAATATGCCACATAATCTGCCATAGCCTTGGATCCCTACTCTAGGTGATCAAATAAATCTTTCATTTAATCTCTTAGATTGTATGGCACAAAACTGTCCAAAAAAGCCTCAACAAACTAATCCTAAGTCATTTTTAGTGAATCAAGATATCTTCAACTAACAAATGATCTCCACCAATCCCAGTATGCATCTCTCAACTAACAAGTAATATAATTAACCCAATGCAACATAAGTGAACCAAAGTTATGCAACTTCTCAGAACAATCAATCAAGAACTCATAGGCATCCTTACCGATAACACCACTGAACCTAGGAGGACCTAAATGAGTCAATCTCTTAAACCACTTCTAATCTTTGTAAGCCATAACTATACTTACAAAAATAGAAAACATAGTGAATATAGCTAGATAAGTTCCCACTTGAGGAGGTAATATTAAAAATGGTTGAATGCCTAGTCCCAAAATACCATACTTAGATATTTATATAGAAGAAGAAGAAATACTCGAACTCTGTGGAGTACCATCTAAAAATATTGGTACCACTAGAGAATCTACATTTAGAGTTATCGGAACACCATAGGCAAACTATAGCATAGATGAAGGTAAAATACTCAGAGTTGGAAGAACACCAGGTGCAACAAAAGAAACACCCCCCAAATGAGTTAACGAGTAAATCAACAACCACTCTAAGACTAAGGTACAAAAACTATTTGGGATTAGAGTTCGCCCTATATCTCTAGCATGCTTAATTAAGAGTAGAAGATTTTATTACTACCTATAGATGGGGAAGATTATCATCCCCATCCACTACCTCGAGCCTATCTACAGCTAACGACTTACCCTTTTAGACTAAGCCCTCTCCCAAAATATAGCTTCGCACCTCTATCCTTAGGAGATCTAGTCCTCACTATCTGCATAAAAAAGGATGAATACTATTTTGAGCACACGGTATGAAAGATCCATATGATATAGAATGAAATAAGGAAGTTTCCTTAATATATCTTATAGCATCTAAAGATAGATATATACGTCTACGTACCAATTTATGAAACACTACTAGACACCTTGATATTATACTAATTAGACTAATAAAACTTGGCTCTAATACCAATGTTTTCATAACCTAAAAACCTAAGGTCATGATGATACTTGTCATAGAAATCCTTAACAAGTAAGCCTATTGCTTAAATTGTTATAAAATGAGAAATCAATACCAAAACCTAAGGCTAGACTCCTAAATTAGAATCAAACCACACATATATAGTGAAACAAGAAATATATAACCAAGGATACCATACAATATACCATAACTTGGTGTCATAGTGTAAGAAGTAGTAAATGCATATCAAATGTCAAAAGATACAATGATTGTCCAAAAAGGATCCCAATTTATCTTAGAATATAAAATATTTCATGAAATAAATAAGAAGAGAAAGTAGATTAACCCCAAAAGCATAAAATAACTCATACCTCAAATAGTCACTAGATACCGCATAAATCAGCTACCATATGGCCTAGACGTACCTAGATCTGCACCGAACGAATATATTTGGGGTGAGTACGATCCACTTTTACTCAATAGTTATCATAGGATGATTGAGAAAATTAGAAAACAAAGCATATAAAATACATATTACAGGCACATCACCTGTAATTAGAAAATATCCTAAGTGATATCCTATACCATATCCACTAATAATTTTATAGTATATACATATACCATAAATAAATACAAGAAAGAATCATAGATATATGCATATACTAAATACAAGTATAATAAGGAAGTACAAATATATAGATATCACATTGAGTATAGTAATACAACACAAAATGTGCACAACCTATGAAATACAATAAAGATGAAGATGATGATAATATGATGATGATTTGATTCTCGAGGTTGTACTACAACCTTCATATACAACTACTGAGCTATGCTACCAAGGTAGGACCCATGAAGGGTTTGTTGACCCAAATTTAATCCAATATCAAAGACCAATATCCATGTCTTCTCTGTAGAACATCCCTAGGCAGAGGGTCTATAAAGTCTATAAAGATATCAAAAACCAGTGTTTGTAGTACTTTTCAAAGTGGTACCAATGTTTTAAAATCGTATAATATGAGGATACAATGCTCCCAACCAATCAAAATGAGAATTTCCAAATTCAACCAATATACTAACTATGTGATCCAATATCGACTCAATATGCTAAAAATCCATGAATCTAATGTAATCATATGCCAATCGAGTTAAATACATAAAAATATACATTATAATTTAGGATTTTCATCAGAAAAAAAAATACACATACATCAGGCAAACAGTATCGTATAAGACCCCACATGGTTGTATGTAGCACATATTGTCTCAAAACTACCAAATAACATGACATAGGCCCCACACAGGCACATACCAACAACACTTCCATTTCTATAATTAGTTGCTACATCTATAACATTGTATTATAATAATATTAGCTATCTTACCAAGTCAAAATCAAGTTAATCCATAACCTATCTCAAATGACATAAACTAACCTAGGGTGGTTTTAGGTACCTCAGTGTTGTTATCCGAGCTTATTTAGCTTAGTTTAGAAGGTTTATCTTGTTATGAATGAGGAAACTATTATATAAATAAGCTTATGTTAAGTTTTTTTTTCAAAAAAGTTTGGAATAAATTTAGTTACTTAGAGTTTAGACAATAAAACTAGTGTTACTAACTAGAGTTATGTGTTATTTTGGTTCATCTCAATGGATTCTGGTGTGTAGTGAGTTACTAAGGGTATATTTGAGTAATTATGTATGGACTAACTTATTTATAGTTTTTAAGTTTCAACTGAAACAATCCATGAGACAAAACACTAAGTTAAGACCAAAAGGACAAAACTAGTACTATTAACTTAAGTTACTAGTTTATCATCTTGGATTGTTTGTTGTTTTGAGCTCTACCATGTTGTGTTTGATGTTGTAGGATTCTTGGTGAGTTTATCATGATGATATGCATGATATACAATCTAGAAAGCAATTAGAAACATTACCACAAAATTTGGAAAGGATAGACAAACACTTGGGACAAGACTCGACCAAAAATAGATGTTTTTGAGTATGTCACAGATCTTAGGCGCTGAGTTAGGTCCATTCCATGGACTTGGCAGCATCCTAAATAACCAAATCAATTATCTCACTATGATTATGGCATGCCACTATTATGTGCTATGAATTTTTATAACTTTCAACACTTAAAATAATGAAAATATGCAAGTTTCTTATATTGTTTGTAAGATATGATGTATTTTGGGTATGTTTTGTTGAAAGCTATGTTTTGGATGCTAAACAGATGAAAAGGAAAAAATTTATGTTTGGTGTGCTTATCGAGGAACTTCTGGAAGTAAGTTCCACTTACCAAGCATAAGTGACCAAAGTAGGTGTCAGAACTTGAAATCTAGAGGCTCAGAAGTAGGAAAAAGAAGCCCCTATCACTTACCAAGGGCACCTAAGGTCCATAGGTCCCATCTATTATTAGTAAGTGACCTTAGTAAGTGTTAGAAGGTTAAGTCTAGAGAGCTTCAGGAACTGTCCAGGAGGTCTATCACTTACCAAGGACCACCTACGATTCGTAGGTGCACCTTAGTAAGTGATCACCATTCTCAATTTTCCCTTTTTATTTGAGTTTTAATTTTGAACGTTTTATTATATCTTATTAATACCTTTTTTATGTTTTTTACTTAGTTGACCTACTCTTAACACTTGCAAACATATATTTGATTCCAGGATTTGATTTTAATCATGAAATTTGTTATTGATTTTGGTTGATAATTTTGTTGCTAACTATGGGTTTTAATTATTGATTATTGTGATATTGTTTAATGTTTCTAGTTATGAATTTCATTGATTATTTCTAAAGCATGAGAGGCTAAAGCCCTTAGCTACGGTTGGGGGAAATTTGGTATATTGGCATAGTAGGGACTGCTAAGTTGTTCTGAACTAGTATTCTTGCATGTATAGTATTATTTTTAGTTTAATAGATTTCTTAGCAGTTGCAAATGGTAAGATCCTACCCAGCATATCACTACTTACTCTACATAAGGTATAGTGACTAGTATAATATAATCACAATAGTAATTTAAAGGTTAATTATCGATCTTGTCTAGTTAGTCTCATTTATGTAAGACAATTATATATCTTCTAATAACTTGAGACTCAAAAGGTAATCATTAAATGAGATCTAGGATAAGGGCTAGTAATGCGATGTTGTAAGACGTAAAAGGTAAAGGATAAAAGCTGTCAATGAGTCCATAAGACTGTTGATGTTATATAACTTGTCAGATTCTACATGCATGATACTAGGTTTTTTCAATAAAGCATGATGACTACTGAGCTGAAAAATTAGGGGAAACATAATCTTGGTGTTCGTACCTAACTGATTACAACCAAAGTTTGGTTCTGCAACTTGTTTGAGATTACTACTACAAACCCCCCTTTTACTTTCACACTTCTTATTAATTCAAGAAAATTAGAAAGACAAGTCTATGTATTCTCTATGGGTTTGACCAAACTCAAGTTGGGTTACTCTACTTGAAAATGAACTTTTTATCTCTAGATTAGAAGTATAGTTTGGGAGTTTATCTAAATTTATGTACTGTTACAGGGGAATATAGTGTTCAGTTGTTGAGTGAAATTGCTGCAGTTTTTGGGTTTTATTTTTTTATGCTTTGTTAGGTATACATTGATGTATGCCTTACACCATGAGTTAAGGAAATCCTTGACTCCCATTGAATCCTAACCAAGAGACAGTCTTACATCCTATGATATGATAATGAAACCAATACGTGCAGTCCCTCTCAAAGTGGTTTAGGATGATCCTAATATATTACCTCCCCCTACTTTAGTTGATTCTAAGAATATTTTTTATCAATAGATGTAGTATTTGTTTTTAGTTGTAGCTGCCAACTAGTTAAAGGACAAAGAGGCCCGGCTAGATCAATAGGTAGAGCTAGCCAGACTAAGATCAGTAATTGATCATTGAGCAGCACTCAATGGTAATTGAGATAGAATTTAAGTTGGTTAGGACCAAGTGATCCCAACATTCTAGTATTACATTGAGCCAGCAGAAGTAGGATCTATCATTCCTCCTTCTCTGTCCCAAGTTAAAATTTGACATAACCAGTGTCATGATCCGACTTTTGAATTTGAAAGGTGTATGTTTGTGCTTGACTATAGATGATGAAAATATACATCCTGCTAATGTTTCTGGGATCCACACTTTTTATACTATTCTGGGGGTAGCGAGGTCACACTCAGATTGAGGTTTTTTCTATTTTTATTGACTGGAGAAGCTTTTTTATGGTTGGAAAACTTCCAAGAGGATATATTACCACTTTAAATGAGTTTAGATGGTAATTCTTGAAATATTTCTTTCATCCATCTAGAAAATTATAGTTAAAAGATGAGATATACAACTTCAAGCAGCTATATTCAGAGTCAATTTATGAGGCTTCGTTCAGGTTTAAGAAAAAGTTAAGCATGGTAACCAATCTTCTTACTTCAGGGATGATCTTAATGAAGATAATCTATAGAGTCCTAACTATCATTTCTCAATGGAAAACATAATCATTGGAGAGGTGTTCATGAGAATATGCTAGAAATCACCTTTTAAGGTTCTAATCTAGATCTTTCTGACTAACTGAGGGTGGCATACTCAGTAGGCTGAGAGGAGTGCTGACACTTATACCCTTGGGGTTTCTGACAATGATTGAGATGTGTATGATTTTATGTCATAAGAGATTTCACAACTGAGGACTAATATTGGGTTCTTAAAAAAGTAGTTTAGAATAGTGAATTTTGAGTAAGTAAACACGATAGGTTTATTAGGTTCAACCTTTATCGCTTGTGAGTCTAACTTGGAAGAGGAGGCAAAGTATCTTGAACATGAATTAGAGAGTTTTCAAGAAAAAAGGCAAGAAAACTATTGTGGAGATAGATACAGAGATAGCAGTAGGGAGTGCTATGGTGATTGGATGAGAAATGACGACTACAAGGAGAAGGTAGATAAGTATTTTACACTGGGAAGTCGAGATATTGAATTGAAAATAGAGATATTTTTGTCCAAATTGGTTAAGAACAAGAAAATTAGGATACATGCCTTACGAATATTAAGGCTGATATCATAGGTTTGATACAAAAGGTTAACTCTCATGAGGACTGCAATCAATTAGTTAGAGATAGATTTGGGTAGATGTCTTCTACTTGAAATCAGAGTCAGCTGGGTTCCCTTTTGAGCAACAAAGTCCAGAATCAAAAGAATGATAATCATTGTCTTTCTGTTACCACTTGGAGTGGTAAGTGTACTGTTGATACCTTATTTTCTACTGTGGATGCTCCAAATAATGATAGTATTGTGGTTGATAAAACATCTTCCTTAGAGCCAGAAAAGTCGATAGATATTGTTGTTAATGCTAGTGAGGATAAGGGTAAGGGAATGGTTGATGAGCCCATAGTGAATTAAATACCATAAACGCCCCCACCTTTTCCTCAAAGACTAAAGCAAAATAAAAGGATGGAAATTTTAAAAGATTCATTGAGATACTGAAAGATATGAGTTTGAACATCCCTCTCCTTTAGGTTTGGAGCAAATGCCTGGGTATGCAGGTTTATGAAAGAATTTGTAAAACTAAAGCGAGTATCTAGTTTTGAGGATGTCGGTCAATTTCATTTTTGTAATACAATCTCTTTTAAGTCTCTGGCCTAGAAGAAAGGTAATCTCAGCGCATTTACGTTCCCATGCACTTTATGGAGATCGAGATTCACCAGAACATTATGGGACTTAGGAGCCAATATAGATTTTACGTCGCTAGCTGTATTTAAGAAATTGGTCTTAAGCCCTCTATAGTTTCCTACTAAGCAGTTATTGATGGTAGACCGCACAACATAAAAATTCGTCACCATTTTATTTGATGTTTTGTTGAAAAGTGATAACTTTATTTTTCGGTTATCCATTATATCGATGATTCTAGATGTTATTACTTTGTTTACCTTGATGAATTATGAGTTGTCAAGGTATCCACTTCTTGTCGCCATGTTAAATCAAGCGTTACATAGGAGGCAACACATGGGCTTGTTAGTGAAGTATGTGTAACTAACATAGCCACATCGTGTTACAATGTTAAATAAATCACTGTGTGGGCTATAACCCACCATTTTAGTATTCCCATTTGTTTTTCATTTTCTATTGCTTTAATGGCATGTAGAATGATCTGGAATGTGGTATAATGTCTTTTATTCAGATAATTCTAGGTAAGGGAACTTCACGATCTTTTGATGCAGGTCATAAGTTCCACTTGAGGCTGCTATGTTACCCATTTACTAAAAAAGATGGAATTTTGATGATTTTTGCAAAATTTCTTGATTTTAACCTTTGAACTTACTTACAAGGTTGTAACTACCACTTACAACCTCATTAGTAGCAAAGTAAGTATCAAAATACAAAGTCTAGAGAGAAGGACATTAGGCCAAAAATTTAGGCCCACTTATGGACCTAAGGTACCACTTATGACCTGTAGGTGGCTACCATAAGTGGGCATTTTTGGTGATTTACCTGATTTGAGGTGCACAATGTCCAAGGAGGAAAAATTCCAAAAAAAATTCATTGTAACACAAAAGGAAGGTGAATGTGCAAAAAAAATAATTAAAAGGGAGAACTAAGGGTGGAATAAAAGGAAATTGGTTAAAGTATGGACCCTAAAGTAACTATAGTTTTAAGGAGGCTCAGTATCTTTATAATTCGATATGCCCCACACAAGCCCTCAATCATACATTATAAGCCGAATAAAGACCTATAGTGATCCTAACTTGACTCTTTGAAAACTAAGGTAAAGAAAGTTAGGGCAAGCCTAATGTATTTGATACGTACTGGTGGAACTACTTTTTTGAGCATGAGTGTATTTTGACCATCCCTACATTTACATGCATTATTCCATTTGAATTAGTGGGACTTCTTTGTTGTGAGGACACATGGGTTGTATTGCTAGCTACTTACGTGTATGGGCAATGTAACTTGTATATATGAATATTTTTCTGTTGCTAATGTAATTGCCATACCTTGATTCCCTTGTTTAACATTGTTGTTCTTCATCTATACACACATTCGGTTTTGGATTGTTAAAATAGGAGGTGGTAATATTCTTAATCTTAATGTGTTGATTGACTGCCTTAGATAACTTAGAGTTCTCCTAGATAAGCGTATTTGTTTTTTTTGTTTGTTTCCTAAGGACGTGTAAACATTCTAAGTTGAGGGTGTTGATGTGCTATAGTATAACACCCCGTATATTTCTAAGTGAGAAAATAAACCGTTGTTCCTTCACATGAAACATCCTATCCTGTGATGCATATTGGAGTACATGAATTAAGATAAGTATCCTAGTGATAATAGAGCTTATGATATATTAAGCATGTTCATAATAGTCACTTAGAGTAAGGCAAGCTAAGAACTTTTGAATCCAGCAAGTTTTCATGTTTGATTTCACATAGTCATCTTTGAATGAGCATAACTTTGTTTATAGATGGTATTTTGGCAGTTTATACCCTCCAAATTGTAGATAATTTAATAAGATTTCTGTCGATACCAAATTTGCCAAAACCGGACACCCGGTAAAGAAGTTATAGCGATTTAAAGTTTCAGCGGTGTCATTTCAGTTAATGGCACATCGTTCCATAAGCCAAAATGATGTTTGTCAATTTCCAGTGTCTCTCTGTGATTCCACCACATGGTGATGATTTTCCAGGTCACAAACAGGGGCAACGCGATATCTCCGCATCCCATTGGGGGCCCAAATCAGGTAATATTTACAGAAATTAAATGAAGCATCTAGAGGGGCATTTGGGTAATAATTCCACCCCTATATATTCCATAAACACGAAATTAAGCCCTTATTTCACTAAACGATACTCTTTCTCTCAAAATTCTCTCAAGAACACATTAGGGTTTTCAATTAGGGATTCAAGTTCTCTCTCAAAATTCTCTCAAGAACACATTAGGGTTTTCAATTAGGGATTCAAGTTCAAGCAAATTTCTCCATCAATCATCAAAAATCTTCCATCTAAGGTATGCATAGTGTTCATCAATGGATCCATTTCATTCATAGAGATCAAGAACTATATTTTAAATATAATATTATGATTTTCTTGTTCTGATATGACCATGAACATATTAATTATTGTTGTTTAAGTTTCAAGATGATATCTAAAGGTGTTTTCATGAAGTATATTTGTTTGTTAGTTGAAATCCATGAACTTTATATGTTTTAAAATGGATAAATTAATGAAAACATACCTTAGATAAAAGAATGAATGCAAAGTTTTTGGTAAAAGTCCTAGGATGATAGAATACATGTTCCATTATTTAACACTGCTTAAATGACAAGTCGATGATCTAAGCTTTATGATTTCACATGAATTCCACGTGATTGATATGCGTCGTTGTTGTGATATGGATTGAACATGATATTGAAGCTATGCAAGTATACACATGTTGTATGAATTTCCCTTCCATACGTAAGATGTTGAGAACTATGCTTAGTGTGAAATCCCCTACCTCTGATATGGTGAACTGTCGACTCCATTTTATGATCAAGTCAGTTATGTATGTCAGTTTCCTTCCATCCAGTCCTGTGGGTAATAGTACCCAAAAAATATAGTTATGTGACTAGAACCATGTCACGTTATCACGATAATCTCAGTAAAGCTATGATCTATAGAAATCAGTCCGTCATTTGACTCAAGAAATCTTAGACATCTCATATATCTCAATAAAATCTGAGATAATAGTACTATTTTGTCAGTCAACGGAAGTCAGTTACTTAGTCCATGAACATCCAGTTAAACCATGTTTAGTCTCATCAGATGGGAGTAGAAGTTAGTACCAAGTGAACCCAAGGATGGGAACTCACGTGCCAGTTTAGGGTGTGATTCTTAGTAGTCATCCTTGTGTTCAAGAACTACGTAGCTAGCATAGGTTGAGACATCTTAACCTACCAGATTAGGGTTGATGAGGTGGCTTAACCTGTCATTTTAGGGTTCCCACTATTCTCATTCGAGTACATAACAGCTAAGGGTTACTCACAACTGAGCTTACCTGTGGCGCGATATTAATACCCTTCCATTCGGGGCAGCGATTGGACCCTAACCTAGCTATATAAATTATTGGAGCTTGTTGGTTAAGCAACTACCTCCCACAATTTTAGTCTCAGTCTCAGTAAAAGAACTCAGACAGTTCTTTAGATTTTAGTATACTAGGACTATTAATTATAGTCAATTCAGTTACAGTATTGAACTCAGGTAGTTCCATCAAGTTCAGGATTGTCAGATAGAGTCATCCATGTTATCAAAATTTCAGTATCAGTGATGTTAGATAACAGTAAACCATATATTAGCGTACAAATCCAGATATTATGTATTCACAATTTTAGTTTCTATGTATACATGTTTGTACTCTTACGTCCATATCAGTCAGTTAGCATTGTTCATGCATGTAAACCCTTTTTGCATTTAGCCCACCTCACTTGTTTACACAGTACTCCCAGTCGTACATTCCATTTGCATTATGGTGCTTTCTTTTACGTTACACTATAGGTTCAGAGACACGAGTTCTAGATCAGCAGTAGCATTCCAGTTGCAGAGTTGTAGTGAGTCCTCATCCATTCAAGGATAACATTATTTTATTTCATTCAATATTTCAGTTTAGTTTTGCTAGACGGAGTTAGTTGGAGACATATTCCTTTAACTCCTTATTTCAGATAGTATTTAGAGGCTTTCAGATTTAGTTCTAATTTTAGATTTGGCTTTCAGTTGTTTTGGGTATTTGTTACCCTATATGGATGTTATTATTTATCAGATATACTTTTTAGTTGAACTTTATAGCCTATTGTTCATGTTTTCCATATTCTACAAGTATATTATGTAGTGTATAGGTACAGATATTAGTCATGGGTTAGCTTGTGGTCCCTCGCAGTCATAAGCATTGTGTAGCATTCCCGTTCATCAAATCGTGGCGTTTAAAACTTCGTATCAGAGCCTAAGGTTCAATAGAGTCCTAGGAAGTATGAAAGCCGCATCTGGTAGAATCTTGTGCATGGGTGTGTTGTGCACTACATTTATGTGCAAGAGGCTATGAGATGTTTTAGGAAAAGTTTCCCCTCTTTCATTATTCATATCGTGCTAGTGAGAATAATCTTAAGTTAAACTCTCAGTCTAATTCGTTCATCTCTTCTTTTAGAATATGCCTCTAAAGAGAAGAAACCAGCCCGCTCCTAAGCCCAAAGATCCTTTGGGCCAACATGTTTCTCATGCAAAGTTTAGGGCCGCATTTACCACACTTTCTTAGTTTGTGGCTCCCAAAATGAATGGCCACTAGTTAATCCGGCCAATCCAATGGCCAACTAAGCTGTAGCTATGATTCGGGACTTCACCCGAATGAACCCTTTATCTTTTTTTGGGTCTAAGTCTGATGAATACCCCCAATAAATCATTGACCAAGTCCTGAAGGTCAGAGTGCCGAGTCAGCCATATACCTGTTACAGGATATTTCTCACACATGGTACAAACAGTGGAAGTATGAGAGGGTAGATGGTGCAGGTCCTATAGAGTGGGAGGAATTTTTCATGTCTTTCTTAGACAGATTCATTCCCTATGAGTTGAGGGAGGTAAAAGATCTGGATTTCATTAACCTTAGGCAGGGAAATAGACGGTTAAAGAGAATTCTCTCAGATTTACTTAGCTAGCAAGATATGCCTCTCATGTGCTTGCAGACAATAGGGATAAGATGAGTAAGTTCGTGTCAGGAGTGAATGATAGCATGTTAAATGAGTGTAGGTCTACAATACTGAATAGTGATATGACTTTAGCCAGGCTCATGACTCATACTAAATAAATAGAGGAGCAGAAGATTAGGACTAGGGAGAGGCAGAAAACGAGAGCAAGATCAGGTAGTTTTAGTTTTGCTCAACACAAATTAGAAGGAGGAAACCGATTGCAGTTCCATCCTAAGATAGAAGTTCCAACTCCTTCCTCCGCTAGTGCCATAGTGTAAAAATTTAGAGTTGGCAACAGAGATCGAGCACCAGGATCTAAGTCTCAGGGCAGTGTCAGAAATGCCCAAACTAATCCCCTGTGTTAGACTTATGGTAAGAACCATAAGGGTACCTGTAGAGCTGGTAGTGATGTTTATTTCGGTTGTTGAAAGCCAGGCCATAGGATTAGAGTGTCTGCAGTTAGGTCTACAGGGTCAGCAGAATCGTTCCACAGCCTAGTCTGGTCTCCCAAATCTAAAGGGTGCCATTTCCAATGCTGCTAGTAGGCAACGCCCAAACAAACTCTATGATCCTCAGAAAAGACATGATTAGGAAAATTCTCCTAATGTCAGTACTTGTACGTTATAGATTTTCCATGTTCATGTTTACACTTTGCTAGATCTAGGTGCATCCTTGTCTTTTGATACTTCTTATATAGCAGATGATTTTGGAATCAGTCCCAAAGTCTTAGTAGAGCCCTTTTCAATCTCTACCCCAGTGGGTAAAACCATCATAGCTTAGCGGGTATACAAGAACTGCCCGGTTATGATATTTCAGAAAGCCATGTCAGCAGATTTAGTCGAGTTAGAGATAACTGATTTTGTTGTCATTTTCGTCATGGATTGTCTTCATTCTTGCTATGCCACAGTCGACTATAGAAATAGGATTGTTCAATTTCAGTTCCCAAATAAACCTGTCCAAGAGTGGAAGAGTAGTCCTTCATTTTTAAGGGATCAACTTATTTCCTACCTTTGGGCCAGGAAAATAATTTCTAAGGGATATGTTTATCTTCTCATTCATGTTAAAGACTCTGGTTCCAAATCTCCTAGCTTTGTGTCAAACCTAGTGGTTAACGAATATTCAGATGTCTTTCTCGAAGATCTTCTAGGAATTCCTCTCGAAAGGGAAATAGACTTTGGCATTGACCTTATTCTCCATAATTAGCCTATTTATATTCCTCCATACACAATGGCACCAACAGAAATCAAAGAAATGAAGGATTAGTTAAAGGATCACTTAGATTAGGGATTTATTAGACCCCCAGCATTTCCACATGGAGCGTATCAGTCTTATTCGTGCTCAAGAAAGAGAGTTCTCTCAGGATGTGTGTTGATTACCGTCTGCTCAACAAAGTTACAGTCAAGAACAAGTATCCTCTTACCAGAATAGATGACTTGGTTGACCAACTTCAGGGTGCCAGTTAGTTCTCCAAGATAGACCTCAGATCAGGCTATCATCAGCTCAGAGTTAGAGAAAGTGACATCCCAAAGACATCTTTCCGTACTCGGTATGGTCACTTTGAATTTCTAATTATGTTCTTTGGTCTTACGAATGCCCCAACCGATTTCATGCAATTGATGAACCGTGTGTTCAAGCATTACTTGGACATATTCATCATAGTCTTCATAGATGATATCCTAGTCTATTCCCGCGCAGACTATGATTATTCAGACTATCTCAGAATTGTTCTTATGAATCTCAGAGATCACCAGATATTTGCTAAATTCATTAAGTTCAAGTTTTGGCAAAGTTCAGTAGAATTCCTTGGCCATATTATTTTCGATGATGGCATTAGAGTACATCCTCAAAAGACCGAAGTGGTAAGAAACTAGCGCCGCTCTGTCTGCCCATCAGATATTAGGAGTTTCTTTGGTTTGGCTAGATATTACAGGTGGTTTGTTAAGTTATTTTCTTCTATTTCATCCCCTATATCAAGATTGACTCAAAAGAAGGTCAAGTTTCAGTTGTCAGATCCTTGCGAGAAGAGTTTTCAAGAATTGAAGACTTGACTCACCTCAGCTCCTGTCTTAGCTCTTCCAGATGGTTCAAATGGGTTCATAGTATACTATCATGCATCCAGAGTAGGTTTTGGTTATATCCTCCTGTAGCAATGTAAGGTCAAATACTATGCCTCCAGGCAGTCAAAGCCCCATGAGAAAAATTATCCTACTCATGATCTTGAGTTAGCAGCCGTAGTATTTACCTTGAATATTTTGAGGCATTATCTATATGAATTTTATGTAGATGTCTTCACAGATCATAAGAGTCTCCAATATGAATTTTCTCAGAAATATCTCAATCTTCATCAGAGAAGGTGGTTAGAGCTCTTGAAAGATTATGACATGAGTGTCCTTTATTATCCGGGCAAGGCCAACGTTGTGGCCGACGCTCTCGGTAGACTCTCCATGGGTAGTATTTCTCACATTAAGGATAGCAAGAAGAAAATACCTTAGGAAATCCATCAGTTAACAAGACTAGGTGTTCGCTTAGATTCTTCAAAGGCTGGCGTATGTGTTCAGGATAGTTTAGAGTCATCTCTAGTTTTTGAGGTAAAAGAAAAGCAAGACTGGGATCCTAGCCTTGTCAAGCTAAAAGAGTTAGTTCAGAATTAAAAAGCTGAGTTTTTCTCCCAAGGGGAAATAGTGTCATTCATTGTCAGGGTCATCTTTGTATTCCAGGTGAAGATGATTTAAAGCAGCGAATTCTTGTAGAAGAGCATGGTGCGCGATATTATATTAATCCAGGGGACACTAAGATGTACTGCGACCTATGGGAGATCAATTGCTATAGTGGGATAAAGAGAGATATTGCAGAATTTGTGGATGAGTGCCCTACATATCAGTAGGTTAAGATAGAGCATCAGAAACCTAGTGGTTCCATGCAGGAGTTCACCATTCCTACTTGGAAGTGGGAGAAGTGAACATGGACTTCGTGATGGGTTTACCTCGAACTCATCACCAGCTTGATTCAGTTTGGGTCATTATAGATAGATTAACCAAGACATCCGATTTCCTTCTAGTCCATACCTCTTATTCAGCCGAGGATTATGCCAAACACTATATCAAGGAGTTGGTAAGATTACATAGTGTTCCATTATCTATCCTCTCAGACAGAGGTACCCAGTTTACCTCAGACTTCTTGAAAGCATTCCAATAGGGTCTTGGTAGCCATGTTCATCTCAGTATAGCTTTTCATCCTCAGACAAATTGTCAAGCAAAAAGGACCATTGAGACTCTTAAAGATATGCTAAGGGCATGTGCAATTGATTTCAAGAGATGTTGGGATGACCACTTGCCTTTGATTGAGTTTGCCTATAATAATAACTGTCATTCTAGTATTAAAATGGCTCTGTTCAAAGCACTCTATGGTAGGAGGTACAGATGTATAATCGGGTAGTTTGAAGTAAGTGAGGCCTCAGTAATAGGGCCTGAATTAGTATTCGACACCTTAGAGAAATTCCAGCTAATCAGAGAAAGGCTTTGGGCTGCTCAGAGCTGATAAAATTCCTATGCTGACATTCATAGAAAGGATCTCGAGTTTCAGGTCGATGACTATGTCTATCTAAAGATCTCTCCCATGAAGGCAGTGAAGCAGTTTGGCAAGAAGGGAAAACTCAATCCGCGATATATCAGTCCCTTCAAGATTCTCAGCCGCTTAGGCAAGGTAGTTTATGAGCTCAAATTACCTTCAGATCTAACTTCAGTTTACCCAGTCTTTCATGAATTTTTGCTCAACAAGTGTATAGGTGATCCATCAGTCGTAGTCCCTATTCAGACCATTGATAGTCAGAATAGTCTCATCTATGAGGACATTTCGATTGAAATTCTAGACTATCAGACTCGTAGACTGAAGAATAAAGAAGTCCCTCTAGTCAAAGTTCTTTGACAAAATCAATCCATTTAGGGAGCTACTTGGGAAGCAGAACTAGACATGTGTACCAAGTATCATCACCTCTTCTCCTCCAATCTAGATCAAGCTCAAGGTAATGGTTCTCCTTAAGCTTATTCAGTTTCTCGTTTAGTATTCTATACAACTTGGTATTCTGTCCATGCTCACGTTTTATCACAAATTTGGTATCAAGTTCCATTGCATATTCATTCATGCATTCATGTATCAGTCTAGTGTATATTTAAGCATCAAATATGCATTCTCATTGGGAGAACTCATTTATCAAAAATCTCAGTTATGCATTCATGAATCAGTTAATCATACATAAGATATGCATGTCCAGAATGATATGTTTAAATTATTAGTTATGTCTGTCATGAGATCATGTTCTAGTAGTATAGGTCTTGTACATAGTACAGTTTATCGTCTATGCCCGTTTCAGTTTGTCTCATTCGAAAATGAATGTTTACAAGGGGGAGATATTGTAATACCCCATATATTTCTAAGCTATAAAATGAATCATAGTTCCTACACATGAAACCTCTTATCCTATGATTCATATTGGAGTACATGAATTAGGGTGAGTATCCTAGTGATGATAGATCTTATTCTTTGTTAAGCATGTTCATAAGATTCACTTAGAATTAGTCAAGCTAAGAACATTTGAATCCACCAAGTTTCGTGTGTGATTTCACATAGGTCATCTTTGAATGAGAATAACTTGGTTTATAGGTGGTATTTTGGAAAATTTATACCTTACAAATTGTAGAGAATTGAATAATCTTTTTGTCGTTACCAAATTCGCCTAAAACAGACACCCAATGAAGATGTTATACCGATTTAAAGTTTTAGTAGCATCATTTCAGTCAGTGGCGCATTGCGCAGTAACATAAAATGACGTTTGTCAATTTCCAGTGTCTCTCTACGATTCCACCACATTGCAGTGAGTTTCTAAGTCACAAATAGGGGAAACGTGATATCTCCGCATCGCCCCGGGGGCTAAAATCGTGTAATTTTCACAGAAATTAAATAACGCATCTAGAGCGGTATTTGGGTCATCTTTCAACCCCTATATATATTCCACAAACACGGAATTAAGTCCTTATTTCACCAAAACATACTCTTTCTCTCAAGATCCTCTCAAGAAAACATTAAGGTTTACGATTGGGGATTGAAGTTCAAGAAAATTTCTCCATCACTCATCAAGAATCTTTCATCTAAGGTATGCGTAGTGTTCATATATGGATCCATTTCGTTCATAGAGCTCAGGAACCATGTTTTAAATATTATATTGTGATTTTCTTATTGTGAGAGTACCATGTACATATTGATGATTGCTGTTTAAGTTTCAAGATGATATCTAAAGGTATTTTCATGAAGTATATTTGTTTATTAGTTGAAATCTATGAACTTTATGTGGTTTAAAATGGGTTAATTCTTGAAAACACATCTAAGCTAAAAGAATGCATGCAAAGTGTTTGACAAAAGGCCTAGGATGATAAAATTCATGTCCCATGATTTAATAGTGCTTAAATGACAAGTCCATGTTCTATGCTTTATTATTTCACATGAATTCCACGTGATTGATATGAATCATTATTGTTGTGATATGGATTGAGAATGATATTGAAGCTATGCAAGTATACACATATTTTATGAATTTCTCTTTCATACGCAAGATTTTGAATACTATGCTTAGTATGAAATCCCCTACTTATGATATGGTGAATTGTTGAATGCATTTTATGATTAAGTCAGTTATGTGTGTTAGTTTCCTTCCATCGAGTCCTGGCGATACTAGTACCCAAAAAATATAGTTGTGTGCCTAGACCCATGTCACGTTATCTCGATAATCTCAGTCAAGCCATGATCTATAGAACTCAGTAAGTCATGTGACTCAGGAAATCTCAGAAATCTCATGATCTCAATAAATTCTCAGATAGTAATACTATTCCATTAGTCAACGGAAGTTAGTTACTCAGTCCTTGTACAACCAGTTAAACTATGTTCAGTCTCTTTAGATAGGAGTAGAAGTTACCACCGAGTGAACCCAAGGATGGGAACTCACATGCCGTTTTAGGTTGTGATTCTTAGTAGTCATCCTTGTTTTCCAGAACTACATAGTCAGCATAGGTTGAGACATCTTAACCTACTAGATTAGGGTTGGTGAGGTGTCTTAACCTGTTAGTTTAGGGTTTCCACCATTCTCATTGAGTACCAATCATCTAAGGGTCACTCATAGTTGTCCTTACTAGTGGTGCGGTATGGACACCCTTCTAGTCGGGGCACAGATTAAAGCCCAACCTAGCTATATGCGTTATGGGGAATGTCATTTAAGAAACTACCTGCCACAGTTTCAGTCCCAGTATCAGTAAAAAAACTCAGATATTTCTTCAGATTTTAGTATTCAGGACTATTAGGTACAGTCAATAAAGTAACAGTACGAAACTCAGGTAGTTCCATCAGAGGTAGGACTATTAGACACAGTAATCCATGTTACCAGAGTTTTAGTATCAGTCATGTTAGATAACAACAAACCATGTATTAGCGTACAGATCTGGATATCATGTATTCATGATTTTCGTTACTATGTATGGATGTTTGCACTCTTACATTCATATCAGTCAGTCAGTTAGCATTGTTCATGCATGTAAACCCTTTCTCATTTAGCCTACCTCACTCATATACTAAGTACTCCCAGTCGTACTAACACATTTGTGCTATGATGATTTTTTTCATATTACACTATAGGTTCAGAGACACGAGTTCCAGATCAGCAGTAGCATTCCAGTCACAGAGTTTTAGTGAGTCCTCATCCATTTGAAGATGATATTATTTTACTTCATTCATTATTTCAGTTCAATTTTGCTAAAAGGAGTTAATTAGAGACATGTTCCTTCAACTCCATATTTCAGACAGTATTTAGAGGCTTTTAGATTTAGTTCAGATTTTAGATTAAACTTTCAGTTGTTTTAGTTGAACCTTATGGCCCATTGTCTATGTTTTCAACATTCTACAGGTATATTATGAAGTATACAGGTACAAATATCAATCATAGGTTATCTTATGGTCCCTCGGGGTCATAAGCACCGTGTAGCATTCCCGTTTAGCAAATTGAGGTGTTATATATAGATTTATAACACTTTCGATGATTAAAATAATAAAACTATGCATGTTTTTTAGGTTGTTTTGAGAGATATGTTATGTTTAGGGTAAGTTTATAGGAAATAAGGTTTTGGATTCTAAACGGTAGAATAAAAAGAAAGTTGAAGTTTTGGTCTTATTACTGAGGCACTTCTAGGTGTAAATGCTACTTACTAAGTGTAGGTGACAAAAGTAGGTGTCAGAACTTGAAGTCTAGATGCTCAAAAACAGGAAAAAAAAGACCCTACCACTTTCAAATGGTACCTATGGTCCATAAGTGCAACGTGCGGTCCATAAGTTACCTTACTAAGTGTTATAGGTAAAAGTCTAGAGAGCTTCTGGAACTGTGCAGGAGGTCTATCACTTTCCAAGGACTACCTACGGTCCGTAGGTGACCTTAGTTATTGGTCACCACCTCAATTTTCCTTTTTCATTCTGGTTTTGATTTTTAGGGTTTCCTTGTATCCAATAAATTAACTTTTTATAATTTTTAGTTAGTTGATGCTCTCTTAATACGTAGAAACTTATATTTAATTCAAGGATTCAATTTTTATCTTGGAATTACTTTGTTCTTAATTTTGGTTGATAATTCAATTACTGAATTTGGTTTTTACTTATTGATTATTGTGAGATTCTTTAATGATTTTTGTTATGAATTCCATTGATCGTTTTACAAGCATGAGGGGCTAAAGACCTTAGCTAGGGTAGTGGGAATCATTGCATATTGATGAAGTAGGGAAAGTGCTAAGTTGTTCTAAACTTGTATTCTTGTGTGTTTTGTATTATCTTTAGTTTAATAGATGTCTTTATGATTTTAAATGGTAAGATCCCGCCTAGCATATCACAACTTCCTCCACAAGAGTATTTATGATTAGGTAAAGATAATCATAACATTAATTGAAAGATTAATTATCGATCTTGGCTAATCAATATCATCTATATAAGACAGTTATCTATTATCTAATAACTTAAGAGTCAAAAGGTAACAGTTAACTGGGATCTAGGATAAGGGTTAGTACTGCGACATCCTAAGACTCAAATGTTAAAGGATAAAATCAATCAATGAGTCCATAAGATAGTTAATGGTACATAACTTTTCATATTTTGCATGTAAGGTACTAGGTTGGATCAAGAAAGTATGATAATCCTACTGAGTTGAGTATCCTGGAGGTACACAATCTTAGTGGTCATCTCCAACTAATTACAAAAAAATTTGCGTTTTTTTATTGGTTCAAGATTACTACTACAAACCCCCCATTTATTTTTAGTACTTACCATTGATATTCGCAGACTAGAGAGACACGTCCACATATTCCCTGTGGGTTTGACCCTAACCAAGGTTGTCTTACTTTACTTAACATAGACTGCTTTATCTTCTAATTAGAAGTGTAGTTTGAGCATTGATATCACTGACCCTAAGCCACGCAATTAGGGCATCACATACCCCTATGCAACATATGCAGCTTGTGTTCAAGTATAAATAGGACACTTAGTTGTTATGTTTCACACCTTGGAAAACCTTGGGATAAGAAAAAAGAATCAAGAAAACTTTAATTAAGGTTTTTCTTACATTATATTATTTTTTTATGGATTTTAACATGCATTCATTCAATATGATTATGGTAATGTCCATGATCGGCAAAACACCCTTTTCAAGGGTTAAGGCCAAAAATATGAGTATTATTTTTATGAATTGACTTGGTTTGTGTTTTTTTATCAATATTTGTTGTTTATTTATCTTTGTTATCACTATTTTAAGGATTCAAGACCCTTTGAATACATGCATAATCATCCCGTGAATCCAAAAGGAGGAATAAGAGGATAGAATGTGGGTTAGATAGAATAGAATTGTAATCTTTTAATTAAATGGAGTTATAATTTAATTTAGTATAGGAATATACCTATGTGCCCTATTTGGTTCAATTATAGGATTAAATATGAATGTATGTAACTTAGTTCTTGTATGCCTTGCATGCCCACTCAACTATGTAGTTGTGGGGCTAAATTAGATAATTGATTAGAGGTTTTGAAGGACATGGTCATAGTATGCACCCCATGAACCAAAAATAAAAATAATCAACCTTTCCAATGAACTTTATAGCTTAGTATGATTGTTCGAAATGCCTTTTCCATGGATTTCACCCTATTGATTGTTTAAATCTTTACTTTATTGTATTTTTAGTTTATTTTTAATTTTGTCCTATAATTACTTTTTGTTATGTTAGAACTTAGTTAATCTTAATAGTTGAACTAGTCAGGGATAGTTGTTAATATAAAGTCACTAAGGGATCAGTACTTGGCTTGTAAAAGGCCATTATAATACTTGGTGAGACCATGTACACTTGTGTATGCTCTTGGTTGCAAAAAGTTCTTGGCGCTGTTGCCGGGGACTTGTAATTTGACAACCATTGTAGTTTTAGTTTTACTTAAATAATTTCATTTGTGCTTTTCATTTGATTCTGGCATCTGAATTTGTAGGTATAGGTAGTAGAATAGTAAGCTGGCCAGGTATAGGGAGATGGTTAAACCAAACACCAAGCATGAGAAACGGTTACACAAATAAAGGTGAGAAGTGATACTTCTATACCGTATCCAATAGATTCACAAGTAACAAGACATTCCTACTCCCACAGCTGAGGATCATCCAACCCATAAGATAGTTCATAAAGTAGGAATCCTATTTGTGATCAATATAACCTCTGTCATTCAAAGACTAGCTCCTGGAGGTAGATTTGAACTAAAGAAAAACATCGTGTAGCTCTTACACAATATTGGACAATTCACCAGGATATCACATGAAGATCCAAAAGTCCACCTATAAAACTTTTTGGAGGTTAGTGACATATTCATCCCTACTGGTGTGTCAACTGATTATGTGAGGCTGGCACTCTTCCCCTTTAAATTTTTGTGGAATAAAAAAAGTGGTTGAACGTTGAGTCGGTAGGTTCAATTATAACTTGAGATGACTTAACCCAAAAGTTCCTTATCTTTTTCTTCCCTTCTAGCAAGGCTATAAGACTTTGCAGTGAGATTTTGAGCTTTAAGCAGAGGTCTAATGATAACCTGTATCATGTTTAAGAGAGGTTTAAGGCATTTTTTCAGGACTATCCACATCACCAATAGTCTAATGAGGTACTAGCTCATACATTGGTGAGGAACTTAACCATAACACAAAACTTTTGTTTGATTCAGATGTAGGTAGTTAAGCTTTGTATAAGACTCATGATTATCTATACACCATGTTGAATTGGAATACACAACAAAATCAAAATTGGCACGGTGATACCTCAAGGATCTAAGTAAAAAAAGGTTGTAGGTATGATCAAAGTTGATAACATAACAACCTTGGCCGCCTAATGTTATGCTATGCATAATGAAATAATAAATAAATTTAGTAAGTTGAGTATGTAATAGTCTCAAGCTAAGTTTAATGTGGTGCAATAGTCTCGAGTATGGTGTGAGATTTATGGCAACAGTGGCTACTCTGCAGACTTGTGCGGATCCAATCCTAAATCAGTCAACTTATTGGGCAATGCACAAAAGTCAAATTATGGTAATGCCTATAAACAAAAGTGGCAAATTCAGCATATTCATTCTTAGGGAAACAATCAACATAAACAATACCACCAGTAGTAATATTGAGGAAACTTTTAAGAAGATCCTGGCTAATTAAAAGAAGATGGCGGCTGATATAAAAATTAATAAATTACATAAAAATAGTTAGAATAGCAGTAGGTGCAATTGCAGCAAGCATAAAATACCAAGCCATGGGGTGGTTTGCCAAGTGATAATGAAACTCTGAAGCAAGTTATGGACATCACTTTGTGGAGTGGTAGGGAGCATAATGACAAACCTCAAAAGAAATATAAGTAGGTAGATACAGAGTTAGTTCTAAAATAGGTTTCAAAAAAACTTGATGATTCTGGAAATCTGAGTACCCAAAAACAAAGGTTGCTGAACAAGTGAATAATAGACCACTATCACCATTGTTGCAGAGATTTAAGAAAGTCATAGAGGATGCTTGTTTCAAGAAGTTCTTTGACACATTCAGAGAACTTCACATTAATTTTCCTCTTTTTGATGATTTGCAGGGAATGACCAAGTACACCAAGTACTTAATGAATATGACAACTAACAAGGTGAATCTACACAATATTAATATGGTAGAATTAATGGAGTAGTGAAACTCTTTAGTAAGGAAAAAGATGCCTAAGAAGCTTAAGGACCCAAGGAGTTTCACCTTCCCCATAAAGATTGGTGGTAGTGAAGTATTCCATGCCTTGAATGATTTGGTGGTGAGTATAAATTTGATGCCTCTATCTATGTTAAATATTTTTGGGCTGGGTGAGCTGATACCATGCTCTATAATGCTACAATTAGTGAAAAAGACCACAGTGAGGGCCAATGGGATAATTGAGGACATGCTCATAAAGGTTGGTAAGTTTGTAATTCATTCTTATTTTTTGTTTTGGATTATGATGTAGATAATAGGGTACCAATTATTTTGGGACATCCATTATTAGCGGTAGGTGGAGCATTAATTGAAGTGAGAGAGGGTATTCACATAATGAGATTAGATGATGGAGAGGTTGTTTTCTGAGTTTATAAGCCACCTAACCTCCCTTCACCCTACAAAAATTTATGTATGATTATAGTGATGGAAGTGGATAAGTATGGACTGGTAGAAGGCATACCACCAAAGACCACTTCATACAGTCTCATTTTATTTACCCGAGCCACCATCTAAGCCCAAAGTGATGATGATTTATGATCTTGAAAAGGATATTATTGAGAAAGCTATTGACCTTTAGAGTACACACTCAAGAGGTCAAAAATAAATATGAAGATGGCTGAAACACCCTGGGTTTTGACCCTTATAAAATTTCTCCATTTGTTTCTTCTGGACATGATACTACTTGGGGTACTAGTAGTATGATGTAGTAGGTTTGGTGGGTCTTGGTCGTATGGTAACCAGTGTAGGTTGGTTGGTTTTGGTCCAAGGTAAAGTTTGATCCTACAAGTCCTACCTTAGGGTACTAATGGTAACATGTCAATTGTATGTTGCACTAAGTTAAGCCTAGGTGATTCTATTCTACCTAAGGTACGGTTTCATGGTACTAATCATATGGTTGGGTATGGTTTGGATTGGGAGGTCATATGTTAGAAAATGTTAGGGTTCAAGGGGAGGCCTAGGGTATGAGTTAATTGTACCACTCATACCTTAGGGTATAATTAGGGTAGAGTGGTCATACCTAACGTTGGGTGTATTTATGCATTCTAACATTGCTATTTTAGCCTTGTTTTGAGAATGATTCATATTCTATATGTGTTAATAATGATATAAATGTTCATCTAAATGTTTATTTATGTGTTAATAATGTTTAATAGTGTTTCACACAAGTTTTTATTCAAAGAGATCATTTAGAATTCAATCGAGAGTGAAGCTCATTGCGAACTAGCCTTGTCTTAGCTTGTGTTTTTTATGACACATTGAGGATATTGTGTTGCTATGATTGCTAATATGTGGTGTGTGATTATGTAGGAAGCTTTGTGAGCTAAATATGGTGATATGTTTATTATATAAAGGCTGGAAATTCATTAGAAATACACTACAAATGGAATAAGAAAAAGATAGGACGTTCAACACTTAACCAAAATTTTGGATGCAACTTCCAGTGAGCCAATGCTATATGGACGGATCACATCCCTTCTCCCTATAATGAAACCAATGCAATTCACCATCAATTACATGAAATACATGATGTGACGCACTACAAACTTCAAGCATGGCAAAAAAGTGGTCCTTGTTCTACATGGCTTAGGAATCTTATCTTGTACCATAAATATATCATTATAGACGTTATTAATCATCTGAGAATGTTTTGGAGCAATGAGGAGCTACTGAATCTTCATAATTAGGTTTTCTATTCTTTTAATTATCTTTCTTTTAGATTATAGCATGCATTCAACCTTTTGGATCATAATTATGACTATGTGTGGCTAGAAACCTCCTTTTCAAGGTTAAAGGAAAGAACATGAGTATTATTCTTTTGAATTTTATTTGTTTAATTTTCTTATCATAATTTACTGTGTGTTCATCTTTTTTTCTTTAACTATTTGATGGATTGATCACCCGAAAAATATATCAATTATCTACCTTTTGATTCGGAAGAGGGAATAGGGAGATAGAACATAGAGATAAAATAAGAATGGTTTGTATTCTTTTATATAATAAGGAATTTGAATTAGCATCTAGGACAAGGATGTTACTAGAAGCCTAACTTGATTCACATGGAGGATGATAGCTTAAAGAACTTAGTGGGATTATTACACCCCCGCTCAACGATGTAGTTGTAATATCCAAATTAGGTAAATGATTAGAGGTTGGAAAATCATGATCATTAAATTAACCCTACGAATCAACAACCAAGATAAGAATTTAACAAAGGAAGTTCAATAACGAAATATGATTGTTCAAAGTGCTTTAGCCCTGGGCCTTATGATGTTGCGTGTATTTTTGCATTCTAGTGTTACAATTGAAACTTATTGTTAGGATAATTCGTATGCTTTATGTATTGATTATGATATAAATAAACATCTAAGTGTTCAAGTGCATGACTACAATGGTCCAAATTGTTTTCAAACAAGTTTGTGCTTAATTGAGTCATTTAGAGTACAACCTAAAAAACTAGTTTTACTATCTTAAGTTAGGTGATTGTTTAGCTGGCTTTGTTGTATTCTAATGCGTTTAATTTGGTACAAATGTTTTAAATATGTAATTATGAGTGGAATAACTTGTTTGATATGGGGAAAGTTCAATTTGAATAAGTGAAGAATCAAAACATAAAGTGGAAGATCATTACGAACTAGCCTTATCTTAGCATTTGTTTTGATTCATCATTGTGAACATTGTGTTTTTAGGATGTGAGCTGAATACAGTGATATATTGATGATAAAAAGACTAGAAATTCATTGGAAATACACTGCAAAAGGCATGGGAAAAGATAGGACATTCAACACTTAGAATAAATTCCTAGTTCTTGTTTTAATTATTTATGAATTGATCACCCATAAAATATGTATATATTGTCGACCTTTTAATCTCGAGAGAGGAAATAGTGAGATAAAACGTGGGTATAAACAAAGTACGGTTTGTATTCTTTTATAAAATAAAGAATTTAAATTATTTTCTAGGATAGGGATGTACTTAGATGTCTTACTTGATTCAAATGTAGGATGATAGCTTTAATTCACTCAATTGGATTATTACAACCCCGCTTAATGATGTAGTTTTAATTTCCATATTAGGTAAAAGATTAGAGATTGGAAACCATGATCATGCAATTAACCCTACAAATCAATAACAAAAATAAGTAAATTAGTGGATGACATTCAATAGCATAGTATAATTGTTCAAAGTTCTTTAACCCTAGGTTATACTCCATTGACTATCCCAAGACTTTTATTTTATGCATTGTATATTTTATTTTTAATTTAAAATTATTCAATATTCTTTTTGGTTACTTTATCTGAATTGTTATACTAGAATTTGATAGTTGTATACACAAGTCCCTATGGTATCAATATTCAGCTTTCTTGAAGGCCACTTTACTACTCTGTAGACCACGTACAGTTGCATGTGCGCTTTGAAGCTGTGAAGTTTTTGGCGTCATTGCCGAGGACTCCTAAATCGGAAACTATCTTATTTTTAGTTTAGCTACATTGAGTTGTAAATACTTTTGTTTTTTTTAGTTTATTTTATTTCTTTTTTTATCACATTTCTTGACATGGCATTCGGGGATATATGGTTTGCAAGTGATGACGATTCTATTTGGTGTATGGTTTATAGCAATAGTAGCCATTCATAAGATATGGGTGCTATTAACCCTGATTTAGTAATGTTTGTGGGATATGATCAAAGGCATTACTAAATGAATGCCTAGAATCAGCGACAATAGTTTTAACAACCGTAGGTTAAGAATTACCAGGCCTCGTTTCAACGAGCTATTTAGAAGAAATGCTGAAATAACTATTAGCTGATCAAGAATAGTTGTCAGCAGATATAACGAGTTTTTGGGGCAATTTAGAGTGTTGGAAAATTGTCATGAGGAACTTGGGGATGCAATAGGGAAAGTACAACAGGTACATAATACTAGACCTCTAGGTGATTTTCCAAGTGACAGTGAACCAGTAATTGTAATCACTTCGATGAATGGTATAGAGATGAATGGAGAACCTCCAAAGACAATTAAGGAGGTAGATATTAGATTTGAATTCCCAACCTGTTGAAGACAAATTACGTGACAATTCGAGGAAGTCTGAGTACTCAAAAATTGATATGGTTGAACAGGTTAAGGAGATACTATAATCACCATATGAATTGCAGCCATTCAGTTGTCATCTTTCTCTTAAGACTAAAATTGAGAAGGTGAATAAGAGTGAGGGTATTAAGTATAATGTAAATTTTGAAGTGGGATTGGTTGGGCCTTACTTAATGCACTTTTCTACATTATGTTTAGATGATGTCTTATCTGCAAAATCATTTAAAGTAGTGGAAGAGTGTTAAGATGAGGAACAAGAATTCTGTATTCTTAATTTTACACCAAATAACAAATATAAAAATACACCTCACCTCAAGGCCAAGTTGTTTACCATGCATACTCTATTACACGATTCCTTAATCTTTGTACCACCTCCATAAGAGTAAGGAAAGAAGATGGATGAAATGTTAGGGGTGAAAATTATATCCTCAACGTGGGTGAAAAATTTGATTGGGTCATTCCGCAACATTAAATTAGGCGATTCTTGGGAGGAAACCCAACCTAAGAAATGTTTTATTTGTACTTTTTCTGTTTTTTACTTCATGTAGTTTGGTTTTTGTTAAGTCACAGGTTGATGGAAAGTCTGAGTACTAGAAACCTCAAATAAGAAGCATGGAAAAGACTGAGTGTAGGGTCCCTCGTCCCTCTTGATATGCAAGAAATGCTACTAGCAAAGCCTAGAGGCTTCAAGGAGTATTTCTATCACTTACTTTTAAATTCACTTTGGGGACAAACTAGGTTTTAAGTGTGGGGTGGGAAAATTCCTAAATTTGGCTCAATTTTAATTTTTTTTATGTAAGATATTCTTGTTTGTTCTATTTTTTATTACATGGTGAAAGTATTTTATTTGGTAAAAGTATGTGGAATAAGTGAATTACTATTTTGAGACTTCTAGGCTCATTTTTGTGATTCTTGTACTTTTTACCTTAAAATTTAAATTCATGGTATTGTTTGGTAGAGATTCTATAATGATCCTATTGAGTTAAGAATGTGCCATGTGGGAGTAAGGTTTTTGTATATTCCTTTTTGCATGTGATGTCTAGAACATGCTCGGTGTGTGTGTGCAAAGCAAAATAAAGAGTGTGAATTTAGGAGTTGATTTAGGCATTTCTTTAATAGCCTTATTTTTTACCTTCTATTTGTCCTACCCTTTGTGCATTATCCAAGTTAACCCCATTGATCCTTTAGTCTTCTCTTTTGTAGCCTCATATATATCCTAATCCCCTTCTTTGATAGACCATAATTTGACCCAAAAAGCTCCTAAGTGCTATAATGAAAAATTTATTTAGTAAGGAGGATGAGTAATTAAAGAAGAAAAAGGTGAAATTAATGCCTCAAGGTAATAGTTATTGGTGTTTATATTTGATGTGTGGTGGTTGGGAGTGATATAAATGGTGTTAGAAATATTCCCACGATTTTAGAAAATGAGACAAATGAAATCTTGAAGGAATAAACAATACGCCCACCATGTGTTTATGAATATACTCAAAAGAGATGGGGCAAAACAAAATAAGGGGTTAGAAAAAAATGGTGTAAATTGGTTTTTGGAGATTGGCTTTAATTGTTACAAGTGATCTACTAAAGTGCTTATCGAGGTTAGTCACTATTTTTGGCCAAAATAGTTCCTACTCGTCCCTTAGCCTACATTACAACCCAAAAAATACATATTTGATCCAAAATTTCACTTTTTAATATTAGTGGAGTATGACACTAAGGGAAAGCAAATGGTTCATTGTGTGTAACTTGTGAATTCTTTGTGAGAGTGAGCGTAATTTGATTCTTTTACCCAATATGTTATAAATTGCATTGTTGTTAGTGATTATGGGTAACTCTCTTATTGTGAAGGGCACATGTTTGGTGAATATGAGTGATTTTTGTGATGTCCTTTATTGGGCAATATGCATGAGTTTGCCAATTGGTGTGTCAAATCTTGAGGTTATGATGTTTTGCAGTGGTATTCATAAGCTATCAATTGTGAAAATAATGTGCTTTGTGTAGAAACTTGCATTCCATGTAGTGTTTGTAGTAGTAGCTTAAGTGTTTTGCATGTTGTAGAAGTATAGAATCTCCTTAACTTATAATGCTTAGAGTAAAGATTTGTTCGAGGACGAAAAAGGCATTAAGTGTGTAGTGGTGATGTTGGGTGTATTTATACATTCTAGTGTTACTATTCTAGCTTTTTTAGTCCTTTTTTGAAGATAATTCGGGTGATTTATGTGTTTATAATTATATAAATAATCATATAAGTGTCCAAGAGCATGACTAATGGTCCAAAGTGTTTTCAAACAAGTTTGTACTTAATTGAATCATTTATAGTTCAACCCAGAAAACTAGTTTTACTAATTTGAGCTAGGTATGTGTATAGTTGGCTTCACTACATTCTAATGTGTTTAATTATTTTCAAATATTTTGAATTTCTATGAGTGGAATAACTTATTTGTAATAGGAAAATTTCAATTTGAATAAGTCAAGATTCAAAACATAAAGTTGAAAACCATTGCGAACTAGCCTTATCTTATCTTTATTTTTGATTCATTGTTGAGAATATTATGTTGTTATGATCTATAATATGTGGTGTATGATATTGTAGAAGGATTTGTGAGCCGAATACAGTGATATTCTGATAATAACAAGCCCTAAAATTCATTGGAAAAAGACTACAAAAGGCATGGGAAAAATATAGGACGTACAACACATAGAATAAATTTTGGATGCAACTTCCAGTGAGTCGACGCGATCTTAATGCATCGCGTCACTATTCCCAGTTCGAGTCGATGCGATCATCAAATCTTCGCATTGAACATGCAGCACCAAATGTGAGCCTTTGCCAACACGGAGGGCACATTTTCCTATTACTAATATGATTACTTGGCATACTTTACAAGGCATGTGGGAATCTTTTTAATCCCACAGGGAATGGGATTTGGATTAAAATATTATAAATACCTGTAACGCCCCAAGAACCTATTCCAAGATGTCACATGGTGCTCAAGGCCACACGTGGCCTCAAGCTAACCCTCTAAACTTGTCATCACTTTTAGAACTCATTATAGCATAAATCATCCTAATATAAGGAGGAATAAGCATGTCATGAACATATCAAAACATGAAATAATACTGCCCTGTACAAACAAAATAATGAAATCTTTGTACATGCTGGCACACTAGTCTGACAAAGCCTCTACTACATAGGACTGAGGAACCATTGGGACAGATCCCCAACTGACTCGTACTGAACTGAAAGTAAATAGCCATCTATTAACAAGACAAAATCAGAGACACAGGTCCTCGAACCATGAGGACTCACCAACTGCAGAAGTGTAGAGGAAGGTACTCACAGATCAGTGTCGCTGCTGACATTGAGCACTTGAACCTATATCACGAGGAAATCTAAAATACAAAAGAGTATGGGGGTCAGTACTTGGGAATGTACTGAGTACATGGGGGTGGATGTAGCATTTTAAATAATATAATAAATGTATGAGAAATCATTCATGCTGACAATAATAACTGTCTTCGCTTGAATTATCTGAAACATTATTTCCATAAATCATCAATAATGACTTGTGTTTCATAAATATCATAAATCATTTAACTCAACAAAAACTCGTTAAATCATGAATTAGAGTGACTCGGTAACTCAAGGGACTTATATCATTATGGACGTGAGAGTTTCTTATAACCGACATGACTACACCATGTGAGCCGCATGGAGTCCAACCTTTTTCCCTCCTAAGGAGAGAACCCCACATTGGCAGGGGTATTTTAATATTGCCAGGGAGTACAACCTCAATCTCATCTTTACAATCTGATACTCGTACTTTGGCATTATCAACATCAATCCTACAGTGGCACGTAGTTTTGAGAAAATACCAAATTTCCTGCTCGGTGCTAAATCCTCCTCCCAGACTCAGGTCAGAACGCGTTAGGAAATCCACCTCAATCAATATAAACTCATGGTTCTATTATAAAGACCAAAACATAAATATATATCTCATCTGAAAATAATAAACATATTGTGGATTCCTAACTCGACTCAGCTCAATAAAAATTTCTCAATATCAAGTACATTTGTTTATCGAATAATTTCAAATATCAAAAACTTCATGGAAACATCATAAGACTCATTGTTTCCTCTCAATTTCACATATCAATATACATTCAATAGTCGAATTTCTCATGGAAAGGCATAACTCATGATACTTGTCTCAAATCATTCAAAAATCATCAATTTGTAATAAAAATATTCAACTCATGGAACTTGACTTAAATTGCTTAGAAATCATTAATACATAATGATAATATACGGCTCATGCAATAAATTCTCAATTTAAGAAACATGATAGTGAAATAATCAAAAATATCAAACTTATTCAACTCAAATCTCATAAATCATTACCAGAGAAATTTGGGTGTAAACCCACTTGCAATGTCATGTAAATCAATAATAGAAAGTAAATCTGTGGGCACAGGAACGAAAAAGTTTTCTTGTTCAAACCCCACATACCTTAGATTTTGATTTGGAAGATATAGAAACTTGCTTGAAACTTCTTTCTCACACATTTAGATCAAGAACATGTTGCCTTTGACTTGAGGGACTTAGTTCTTGAACAACTTGAAGTAATTTATGGGAGATTTCTTGAATTTCTTGGAGATGATTTGATTTTTGGGTTTGGAAGAAACCCTAGGTTTCTAGAGAATTCTTGAAAGAAAATTGGAGAGAAAATGATCTTTTCTTCTCTACATAGATATATATTTAAGGCCACAAGAAGCGGAATTGACAAAGATGCCCCTTTGAAAAAAGTTAAAATTTGTTGATCGGGGCCTATGACGGTCGACCTGACGGTCTGTTAGAGAGACTGACGGTCCACCAGGTCGTCCTTCACTCAAACACAAAAACTAGAACATTCTACCTCGATGTGAAGGTTGACCTAACGGTCCATCAGAAAAGTGATGGTCCACCAAGTCGTCCGTCACTAGAGGGCCAGAAATGAGACATTCTGTCTCGGTCTAATGGACACCTTGATGGTCAGTCAACTTTTGGACAGTCCACCAACCAGGCCATCAGTAAGAAGGTTACTTTCTTGGCTTGACGAGAAAATTGAAGGGCCACCAGGGACCTGACGGTCCACCAAGTCTACCGTCAAACCTAGGTGTTCAGATATCATTTTGTAAATTGACCATAACTCCTACATCCTATGCTAGATTTTGATGAAATTAGTATCGCTGGAAACCTTATTCAATGATATACATGAAAAAAAGTGGAAATTAGAGAAATAAAACATGGTTTAAACATCAATCACTTTGGAAGTCATACATATCTATTCAAAAAGACAAATTTAGGCTTAAGGAATGATCGGAACCTGGAACATACTTGGATAATATGGTTACAACTTTGAACAAAGTTGTACATCTGGGAACGTCCTTGGAAGATATACGGAGGCAGCTATACATTTTTTAGGTTTTATTATATTTTTATTTAGTTGTGAATTATATCATATCATGTATTCAATTATTTGGATCGTGATTATGAATATTATCGGCTAAAAACCTCCTTTATGGGATTAAACCCAAGAACATGAGTACTATTATTTTGGATTAATTTTGTTTGATTTATTTATCATATTTGATTTTTTGTTTATTCTTATTTTAAATATTTATGGATTGATCACCCATAAAATACATATATTGTCGACCTTTTGATCTCTAGAGAGGGAATAGGGAGATAGAACATGGGAATAAACAAAGTAGAGTTTGTATTCTTTTATAAAATAAAGAATTCAAATTAGTGTCTAGGACAAAGATGTACTTAGATGCCTTACTTGATTCAAACGAAGGGTGATTGGTTTAATTCACTTAATTGGACTATTACATCCCCACTCAACGATGTAGCTGTAATGTTCTTATAAGGTAAAAGATTACATGTTGGCAAACCATGATCATTCAATTAACCCTATGAATCAACACCCAAGATAAGCAAAATAGCAGATTAAGTTCAATTGCATAGTATAATTATTCAAAGTTTTTTAACCCTGAGTTATACTCCATTGACTGTCCCAAGACTTAAATTTTAGGCATTGTTTATTTTATTTTTAATTTACAATTATTCAACACTTTTTTTGGTTACTTTATCCCAATTGTTAAACTAGAATTGGATAGTTACCAACACAATTCCCTGTGGGATCGATACTCTGCTTTCTTGAAGGACACTTTACTACTTGGTAGACCACGTACACTTGCATTTGTGCTATCACTTTACTCCATTTATTGTTTCAATACTACTTTGCGCATTGGTACTTTACTTTTAGTTACAATTTCCAAACACTCTTTTTGGTTACTGTTGCATTAAATTAATCTAAACGGTGAACTAGAATTGAATGGTTATTTAAAAAAGTCTTTGTGGATTCAATAATCGGATTTATTGAAGGCCACTTTACTACTTGATAGACCAAGTATACTTGCGTGTGTGCTTGGGCGCTATCATGTTTTTTGTGCTGTTATCGGAGACTTGTAATTTGACAACCGTTTTATTCTTAGTTGTTCTTTCAGATTTAATTGGTGTTTTTACACTTGGACATGGTTGTGTATATGCAAGAAATAGGTTTATAAAATAGTAAGCTGGCAAGGGATCAGGACGTAGTTGAACAAAGCTCCAAACCTAAGCAACTTTTTCATCAACGAAGGGGAGAAACAATCTTTCTCCTATATATTCCTCAAATCACAAAAGATTAATAAAATCCTCCACTAATGGTTGAAGAACATAAAGCCCACAGGATAGTCAGAGAAGTGGCAATCCCACTTCTAACCAATTTGACCTCCCCATTTCAGAAGACGATAGTTAGGGGTAATTTTTAGCTTAAAAAAATTATGGTACAACTTCTGATTAGCAGTGGATACTTCACGAGGGTTTCACATGATGATCCATAGGTCCACTTGCAGAGTTTCCTTGAAATTAGTGACACATTTATACCTACAAGGGTAAATGCAAACTATGTAAGGATGACATTGTTCCACTTTTCTCTATTGGGGGAAGCCAAAAAGTGTATGAATGTGGATCCGGCAAATTCAATCACGTCATTGGATAACATGTCTCAAAAATTTATTATCCAATTTTTCCCATCTGGCAAGACTGCGAAATTTCATAGTAAGTTAGTGTGCTTCAAACAGAAGCTAAATGAGAATCTGTACCATGCTTGGGAGCACTTCAAATGACTTCTTTGGGACTATCCACACCATCAACAGTTCAATGAGGTACTCACTCATACTTTTGTAATGGCTCTTAATCATAATACATAAATATTGCTCAATTCAATTACAGTTGGTCAGGATCTTGAGATTACATATGATGTGCTATACACTTTATGGAACCACATAGCTCAATGAAATTCAGAATGACATTAAAATTCGAGGAGCACTATGAAAAGAGATGCACGAGTATTAGAGGTTGACCAATTCACTACCATATCTGCTTAGATATCTACATTGTAAATTCAAATAAGCAGTCTGAAGTTGGGAGTTGCATAGCCTACAACCATAGTCAATGTAAACCAACAAGCTATAGGTTAGTGTGATGTTTACAGTAATAGTGGCCATTCAGCAGCTATGTATACTTCAAATCCAGAGTTGGTAATATATTTTTGAAATGCTCAAAGGACTAATTATGGTAATTCTTTCAAGATGAAGTGGTAGACTTTGCCATTTAATTAGCCTTGGAACGCTCAACAACATCAAACTCAGCAACCACAGGCACAAGAAAATCAGTCAACTAGCAGCCTGGAAGAGATGATGAAGCAGATTCTATCTAATCAAACATAGTTGGCTATATATTTAAAAAACCAGCAAACAACCATAAGAAGTTTAGGGTTGCAGTTCAGGCAGTTATCACATACATTAAATACCAGGAATCAAGGTGGGTTGCCCATAGATGCCAAAAATCCAAAACAAGTTATGGCAATCACCTCGAGGAGTGGTAAAGAGCTTCATGGAGAACCTCCAAAGACAACTAAGGAGGTAGATGCTGATATGATGACTGAACAGGTAAATAGTAGAGTTGATAAAAAATCGAGGAAGTTTGAGTACTCAAAAGAAAAAATTACTGCAAAAGTGGAGAAGCAGATGCCACAACTACTGTTCCCACATAATCATAGAAAAGAAAAGGAGGTTCCATATTTTAAGATATTCTTTGACACGTTCATAGAGCTTCAAATTAAACTTCTTCTATTAGATATTTTGCAGGGTATGACAAAGTATACAAACTATTTTAGGGACATGGTTGCAATAAGGTAAAGCTGTAGGATATTGAGATGGTAGAACTCACTGAAGAGTGTAGCACTGTAATGAAACAGAAAATGCCCAAGAAGCTTAAGGACCCTGGAAAGTTTACAGTCCTTATTCAGATTTGTAATAGTGAGGTGGTTCATGTACTGAGTGACTTACGGGCAAGTGTTAACTTGATTCCCCTCTCATTGTTCAACACTTTAAACTTAGGGAAGCCTAGACCGAGCCCTGTGCTTTTGTAATTGGCTAATAAGAGAATAGCCCATCCCGCTGGAAACATAAAAGATGTTTTCATAAAGGTTGATAAATTTGTTATTCCTACTGACTTTATTGTTCTAGATTTTTAGGAAGACGAATAGGTGCCAATCATTTTGGGTCATCCATTCTTAGCAATCGGAGAAGCTTTTATTGATGGTAGAGAAGGTACGCTTACTATGAGGTTGGTTGATGAAGAGGTGATATTTAAAGTTTACAAAGTGCTTAACACACTATCTCGATACAAGGACTTGTGTATATTTACTTTTATTAAAGGGGATAGGTATGGGGTGGATATTCTGCTAAAGACCTCTTTAAACACCCTTATTGCGCACCCTAAGTCACAACCACCTAAGACCAACATGATGCAAGTAGATACGCCTTAAAAGGCTAAAGTTGAGAATATTGTTGACCTTGAGAGTGGAACTCAAGAGGTCACAAACAAATAAGAAGATAACTTCAAAGTGTGAGGATAAGGATGAATGAACTTGGTTAAGTTAAGATGCGTCGTGCCGCGATACTAAATCTGATGTTGCTTTGGAGGCAACCTAAGTTAAGTAGGTATGTTTTATTTTTAGTTTGTTTTTTTAGGTTTTACTTTATGTGTTTTTTTTGTTTTGTCACAGGTAGATGGGAAGTCTGAGTACCGTAAACCTGAGCTAAGAAGCATGGTAGAGACTAAGTGTGGGGCTCCCTAACACTCTTGATATTTAAAGATGCTACTAGATAGTCATAAAGGCCTCAAGGAGTATTTGTATCTCTTAATTTTAAGTTCAGTTTAGGGACAAAGTAGATTTTTAAGTGTGGGGTGGGGAAATTCCCAATTTTAGGGTCAATTTAAAAAAATAATTTTGTGTAGGATATTCTTTTTGATGTTATATATGATTCCATGGTGCAAGTATTTCTTTGTAAAGACATGTTGATTGAGTGAATTGTTATTTTTTAGACTCCTAGGCTCCAGTTTGTGACTCGTGTACTTGTGGCTTAAATTTGAATTCATGCTATTATTTGATTGAGTCTATGATGATCTTATATGAGTTAGTCATGTGCCATGTGCGTGCAAGGTGTTGTATAGTCCTTGTTGCATATGATGTCTAGAACATGCCCGGTGTGTATGCAAAGCGAAATAAAGAATGTGGATTAAGGAGATGATATAGGCATTTGTTTGATAGCCTTGTTTTATACCTTCTTTTTGACCACCTTTTGTGCTTAATCCTAGTAATCCACATTGGGCCTTTATCTTTTTCTTTAGAAGCCTTATATATATCCTACTTGTTTTTGATAGACCTTGAATTAATCCAAAGATCCTAGGCACTTTAATGAAAAATTAATTATGGTAAGGAGTTTGAGAAATAAGAGGAGAAAGGTGAAATTGAAGCCCCAAAGTTATAGTTATTTGTGTTAAAAAGTTTTGATATGTGTTTTAGTGGGGAGTTGAATAATGTAAAGAATAAAAATTAGTCCAAATTGAATGAGTTGTACATAAAATAATCCCACCATAGTGCTGAGAATGAGCTTAAAAAGATGGGGTGAAAAAAAAAGAAAAAAGTAGACAAAAATGGTATAATTTGGTTGTTGGAGATTGGTTTTAAATGAATAATATAGTGTGTTAAAGTGCTTAGGGAAGATAGTCATTGTTTCCTAAATAGTTCCTACCAATCCCTTAGCCTACATTACAATATAGAAAACACCTAATTGATCCTTAGTTTATTATTTTTATACTAGTTGAGTACTACACTAAGGGAAAGCATATTGTTCATTTTGTGTAACTTGTGAATTCTTTATAAGAGTGAGCGAAAATTGATTCGTGTACCCTTTGTATTATAATTTGATTCTATATGAGTGATTATAGGTAACTCTATTTTAGTGAGGTCACATGCTTGATAAATATTGGTGATTTGTAATAATGTCTTTTATTGAGTGATAACGCTCAATCTACAGCTCTTGTAAGAGTGTAAAGCGGTCGTTGTAAAATATAGAACCCAATTGGGTTGGGTATCGATCCAACAGGGAATAGCCGGTCAACAAGTAAGTAATGATTATTAGACTTTTGGTGCAAGTCTCGTAAAAGAGGGGGGATTGTAACGTGCAATTGATGTAAACAAAATAATAAAATGAAAATAGAAAATAGCAAAGTAAAAAGAAAGAATGTTTTAGTAAGACGTTAAACAATGAGAATTGAGATGTTGGGGTTATGTCCACCTTATGAGTTATACGTCTCTATTGGCTATGAGTTGTGCGGAATTCAGACATGCATGTGCTTATAGAGAATTGTATTCGATGGTAAATCCAAGTGTGTTTCGACATAAACAAGGACTATTTCACTTTAACTCTTTCGAGCTTAAAGCATATCTAACGATACAAATTCTCCAAGAGGTTAATCCAGTTACGGCACTAACTTTTTAATAGGGGATGGGACCATATTACCTTGACATTATCTCTTTTCCAGACATATAACTTTTTTTCGAACAAGTTAATGTTATACTGGCGTGATTCTATGCGTCTGCAGCCACAAGAATTTGCATTAAGATGAAGAGAATAATGATATAAGCAATACACGTGTCACGAATTCACAAACTCATAGCCTTAGATAGTATCTCATAAGGCTTCCATAACCCCAACAGAGAAGTTTAGTTACCCATGAGTGCGAAGGAAATCACAATAGACATTATTATTATACCACAATAAAGATTTTGTGTAGCAAAGTATGGTAGGCGTTTAGGCGTGACTTTCTTTGCAAGTAACGTTTCTCTTGTTGCGGAAATTAAAAGTCGAATAAATGAAAAATAATGTCAACAATGAATTAATAAAGAGAATTGTTTTGATGGATGGATGGATGGTGGATGGATGGGAATTGATGGAATGGGGGAATTGTATGGAATGGCGGAATGTCTAGAAAGATAGGGTATTTATAACACCCATATCCTATTCCTACTAAGCTACTGCATTACTTAACCCAATCCTACTAGGTTAATGTATCATTATCCTAATCCTAATAAATTACTGCATTATTATCCTAATCCTAATAGGTTACTACTGGTCCCCAAAGTCTTCAGAAATGTTGTTTTTGCCCGGGACAGATTTTCCATGCGCCACTTTTGGTCCTTGGCACCCAAGCTTTGTTTTCCTCCTTTCGTGAAACTTTCTTTGGCGTCAAGTAATCCATAAAATGCTGAATTCTACATCATTTATACCTGAAAACTTGCTAATCATGTTCGTTAGCTCACTTACAGGAAAAAGGACTAAAAGTGCATGAATTATATAATTTGTTCTCAAAACTTGGCTAAAATATGGGCAAAATCTAGTGCTATAGGCGTGTAAATTCGCTTATCATCAACACCCCACTCTTAAAGCTTTGTTAGTCCTCAAATAAAATATCATGTCCATCTAAACATCAACTTAGGGTTTCACAGTAACAACACAAAATATTCGTCAAGACAAGCATAGCAATCATCAACAAAGAGTAGTTTTCCGATCACTAGTAGAAACAAGTTAACCTCTAGCATAGACTCATGACGGTGGTTAATTCACATTCAACGGTTAAGGTACAAAGAATCATACACGACTACCCAAAACTCATCAACCACGTGTGTCTCATCATATGTTGCCCATAATCACTCACAAGCATAGTATATTTTTCAAAACATGGGTATAAGATTATCCTTGCTCTCACTCTCACAAAGAATTCATATGCTGCAATTGATGACCATAGGCTTGCCCTTAGTGTAATGCTCCACTAAATGTCAGAATGCTAAGCTTAGGATCAAATAGGTCTTTTGATGGTTGTAATGTAGGCTAAGGGACGGGTAGGACTATTTTGGCCAGAAATAGTGACTATGTTCCTAAGCGCTTGAATACATCACATTATGCCATTAACACTTTTCTTTCAAACCACCTTTTTGCTTTCTTTTAATCTACCTCCCCTTTCTCACCTCTTTTGTTTTTCAATTTTTGAACATAAATAGCTTTTCAGTTTTATTTTTTTCTTACCTTTTTCTTTTCATAACATACCTCTTATGATAGCACTTCTTTTTCATAACAAATTCAAGCACCAATACATTCTAAAGCTTCATACTCACCCAATTTCCTCTTATTTTGTCACATGACTTTACACCTTAAAGCACTTAGGAATTTGGATCAAATTATGGTCTTACAAAAAATGGATTAGGCTTACATATGAGGTTGCAAAAAAAATAGGCTAAAGGCTCAAAGGGGTTATCTAGGACAATGTCCATGGGTAGGTAAAAAGAAGGTAAACAAGTCTAGGTTCCCAAAGAAATGCCTAAATCATCTCCTAGACTTGCACTCCTTATTTTTTCTTTACATACATACCAGGAAAGTTCTAGCATCAGCCACAAACACAGAATATACTATATCCTCACACACACAAGGCATATGGTCGACTTTATTGGGAGTAGCATAGACTCTTGACCCAACAGATGAAGGAATTGAACCACACAATATCACATAGTGAGTCACAATTAGAGCCTAAATGTCTTTATAGTCATGATTTTAGCACAAACTCTTGTTATAATCTCATGCTTCCTATTAGAATAATTTCATGCGAAGCTAAGTAAAAAAAAAATTTAACTACTAAAAAAATTGAAAAAAAAACAAAAAAAAAAAACAATTTCGAAAAACAACAATCTAAGCAAACAAATATAAATAAATGCAAATGCGGATAGAGAAGTAAAGCATACAAATACCACCACCCCACACTTAAACGGGACACTGCCCTCAGTGGAAAATAAATACGAAGAACCTGGTCAGTCGGACTCCTCCTCTATGTCGTGGGTCATACCTCCTTCGTCGGAATCATCATACGAGTCGTCGTCATCAGAATTCTCCTCCACGTTGGAGTTTGGCATGCGTCGATCATCATCGTTCGGCACATCATCATCAAGAGGTACCTCAAAGTATGTACCTACTCCACACATCTCCCTCGCATGCATATTCATTGGATAGTCATGGTCCAGCTGTTGGAGCTCTGCAGCAGTTGGAACACGACCTCCGCTCATCATGGTGAACTGTGTCATGCCATAAAGATGACGGAAGAAACTCTCATCTCGAGCATGTCTCTCCGCAGTAGTAAGGTTGATGCCATGTGTTGTTTCAGCATCTTTGACCTTTGTGAGGTCAACCTTCTTCGGGTTATGTAGGAGTTTGTGATCAGCTGGTTCCTCTTTGATGTCCTCCTTCCGCAAGATTGCTTTCAACAGGTTGCCAAAGGTGAAGTGGGACCGCTTGTGTAGCCTGGCCTTTCGCATTGTAGAATGAATGATTGCCCCAATGTTGATAGGGACATTCGTCATCAATGCATAGACCAAACACACTCTATCTCTTGTTATTTTGGTGTACTGGGTCCCAATAATAAGGCAAGAGTTGACAATACGCAACCATATTCTTGCTTCCCTATTCAAAGGAGCATAGGGGAAGGTGTTGTGTCGTCCGGTGTCTTTATGTTTGCTCCACCTTGCCATGGTTCTACTTCCACAAAGTGTGTGTCGAATTGCTCTATAAGTAGGTCTACTGTACAGCTCTTTGAATGGTGCTGGATCGACTGAAGGCAAGCCACGAAAGGAGTTGATCAAATCTGCATTGAGTTGTAGAACTTGGCCCCGAATCTTGACTTCGCTGCCTGTGATTTTCGGCGACCTGTTGGCATAAAATTCTCGTGTCAAATCAAGATTGCATTCTCCCATGTCGCGGAAGATGAAATCCAGATTTAGTGCCATGATTTTCGCTAACATGCGCGGCTCTTTCTTCGCTAGGCTGTCCTTATTGATCAAGTCGACATGAACGTATTTTCCTTCCTTGTTGTTCCTATACCATTCCTTGGCTTCCTCCTCAAGAACCCATTTTATTCTAAACATGCGGCGTGGTAATTGCATTGAGGATGATTCTGGTTGGTCCTTGCGACCTCTTTTCTTGCCCTTTTGGGAAGTAGTAGCCTTATCTTGTCTTGCTTTGGGTTCCATTGTACCTGAGATTTAAACAATGTTCCTATTAGCATCAGCTCGATATATACAATCTATACACAAGCATTAGGGGTACCACCCCACACTTAGGTTGTTGATACAAATTAGTGAAGTGAAAGTAGTCGATTACTTAGACTTCATCGACATGCATTTTAGGCGCTATATTCCGACAAGAAAATCAGAAATGTATCACTTCTTGAATCCTTAGCAATACTTTCATGTTAGGTATAACAAGACTACTACATAGTGATTACATCCTGGTATAGTTTCTATCAATAATCACAACCTTCTATGTCAGTAGGTAACTGTAAGTCTTATCCCGATGAACGACATCTTCTAACATGTAGGTATTCAGGTGACAAGGTTATGCAATGTTCATGACTATAGCGATTCCGCAATTAGTATAACAATGCATCAAAATCAAATTGAAGTCGGAAATATATGTTCACTCACATGGTTTTTTATCAACAATTCAAACACATTAACATCACCAATATTTCTTCAAGATGTAGCAATTCATAATAGACATAGAAATGTAGTACTTACGAAAAATAGATGAAGAATAAAAGAGTACTTACGTGATTGAAGCCTTTGGAGATGTTCTTGTGAAGTGGGAGAGCAAAAAGAAAAATTTTGAGATGTTTTGGAGAGTATGTGCGGCGCCTAGGTCAAGTTTCCAATGTGTTTATGTTTCAAGACTAAGTCCCCTTTATATAGGAAAAGAATGGGTCAGTTTTTGACACATTTAAAATCAGTTTTGGAGACAAAAAGTGACCATAGGCGGCGCCTTTAGCTTTGCCTATGCATGGTATAGGCGGCGCCTAATGCAAAGCATTTGCTAGCATAGGCGGCGCCTAGTGCAATGTCTTTAGTGACCATAGGCGGCGCCTTTAGCATGGCATATGAGATTCTGAGACCAAATGCTTTAGCATAGGCGGCCCCTATGCTATAGCATACTTGAGCATGGGCGGCGCCTATGCCTTTGCACACTAGATTCCGAGACCTTAGACTATAGTATAGGCGTTGCCTTGTTCGTGGCCTAGTTTTACCTAGGCCTAGCCTTGCTCGATGCCTATTTTTTCATGAGCAATGCTCAATCCATAGCCTTATGCATCTTAATTCCTAACTTACCACCTTCAACATGCAATATTTCCAAATAAAAATTTGAAACCAATCTCCTCTTTGACACCTCTTGTACCTAAATTCACTCAAAAACAACAAAAACGATTAGAACGATGGGTTGCCTCCCATCAGGCGCCTTAGTTTTGGTCGTGGCTCGACAAAATACTAAGAAAACAGAATCAATTAAAAACATTTAAAAACGATGGGTTGCCTCCCACCAAGCGCTTTATTTATTGTCGCGGCACGACATAGCTATCTTGATTACTTAGTCTTCATCGAGATAGATGGGGCATCATTTTCTGAATGGATTCAGACGACGCTGATACTTACTTGTAGGCATGCAATATTCTTCGATATGACTTTTGTGCATACAGCTCAGGAGAGATACCAATTATATCATCAATCTTCCTACCCATAGCTCTCTTGTACCTCATCAGAGCAGAGATGAGAGCCTCTACATGCTGTTCACTTAAATCATCCGCAACACTCTTCAGAAGTGTATTTCCATATCCCAAGAATGTATTCCTTAGGTAATTGGGGAGCTCTTTCGATTCTAGCATTGGTGGCTCTACAATGGAAGTCTTCGCTGTTTGTGAAGGCTGATTTGTAAGATCAAGGTCCAACTTCTTAGGAGCATGAGAATAGGACCCTAATTCTGTTAGAGCACACATAGTTTCTTTATGTTCTTCAGCCTCCTCACGCTCAAAATTCAATAGCATATCAGATAGTGAATCAACAATAAGCGGCTTTTCTACAGATAATGCTTTCTTATCCTTATAAGCTACGGAGAACACATTCATATCGCTGGGCTGTTTCATTGCTTTGCATATATCAAAATGGACCACTTCGTCATTCAACCGAAATAAAAGCTCATTAGCTTTCATGTCAATAAGCACACTTCCAGTTGCGAGGAAAGGACGTCCTAAGATTATGGGAACTTCAAAATCCGCCTCACAATCTAGAATAACGATGTCTGCAGGAAAGATGAATGAATAAACCTTCACCAACACATCATTCAAGATACCCACAGGTCGTTTTACCGACCTATCAGTCATCACGAGCCTCATATTTGTTGGTGTCGGATCGCCTAACCCCAACTTCCTGTATACGGATAGTGGCATCAAATTGATGCTAGCACCCAGATCGCACAATGCCTTGGCAAAGTTCAAAGAGCCAACAGTGCAAGGAATAGTGAAGGCACCAGGGTCGGCCTTTTTCTGAACTAGCGATCTTGTAGCGATTACACTGCAATGGTGAACATTATCTGCCGGCTCATAGCTTACCGCCCGCTTCTTTATTAAAAGGTCCTTCAAGAATTTTGCGTACCCAGGCATTTGCTCTAGTGCCTCTACCAACGAAACATTAATGGTCAGCTGCTTTAATATCATCATGAATTTGCTGAACTTTGTATCAGCCGCAATCTTCTTCAATCTTTGAGGAAAAGATGGTGGTGGATATGGAATTGTTTTCTCCATGGATTTCTTCTCCTCTTGCTTTCGAATTTTTGTCTTTTCAGGCTGCGAACCACTAGGGATGACGTCATAGACATCTTGGTCATTGTCTATGGCGTCCTCATTTTCTTTATTTTTGGCCACTTGCTTTCTTTGGGATGAATCTTCCAGCACCTTACCACTCCTGGTAGTAATAGCCATGCATGATCCATCGTTCCTTGGATTTTGCACAGTGTTGCTAGGTAAAGTGCCATCCTTTCTTTGATTGAATGCCGCAGATAATTGACTCAATTGTTGCTCCAGCTATTTTATTGAAGTGGAATGCGAGTCAACCAATTGCTTCATTGAGGACAAGTTGTTCTTCACCTCATTCACTCCCGTATTAGTTTCCTCTACTCCTTTCAATAGTTTAGCCATCATATCTTCCATTGACATATTTCCAGAACCAGATACAGTGGCGTCACGTCTTCCAGGAGGAACATACAAACCACTCCTGTCAGTCTTATCCTTCCAACTACCTTGATAACGGTCCTTATATCCTGAATTATCATAATAATTCCAACCTTGGTTTCCTTGGGCATTGCCTCGGAAACCCCCCTGATTGTTCAAGTAGTTGGCTTCTTCCTCGGAATCAGATTCCTCTCTTCCTTTTGATGCAATAGCTTTAACTTTTTCGGTCTTCCCTGATAATAGATGCTTTGTAAGAAGATCCATCTATATTTTCATGTGAGCTATGTCTTGGTCATGATCCTCTTGTCTTCGCCTCTGCTCTTCAGTCATGCCAAAAGATACAGTAGAGCTTGCTACCTCAGAATTTCAGGTATACCAAGATCTACTTTGCTTTGTCATCCGATCTAGCATATTGCTTGCCTGCACAAAGGTGAGGTCCATAAATAATCCATCTGCTGCATTATCTACCACTGGCTTAGTCACCGAATTCAAAGATCTGTATAATATCTCTATCAAGTGGACATTGGTCATATGGTGATTTGGGCACCGCATAAGCTTCGTCTTGAACCTCTCCCATGTTTCGTGGAGGGCTTCAGTTGGAAGCTGCCGAAAATTTATGATCTCATCTCTCAACTGTGCTCTTTTGGATGGCGGAAAGAATCTTTCTAGGAAAGCGTCTTTCAATTGCCTCCAATTTGTAATAGAATCAGGAGTCAGCCCATTCAACCATAGAGTTGCCTCCCCATACAGAGACAATGGAAATAAGCGCAGTCGAATTGCATTCTGTCCAATGCCAGGATTGTCGAATGACTTGCATGTAGAAATAAAGTTGATCAGATGCATATTCGGATCATCACCCATAAGTCCACCGAATAATCCCTTAAGCTGCAATAGCTGAATCATTGTGCTAGTTATATTGAACTTTGATCCAGGTGCTAATGGTGGAAGTATAATGGCTGCTATGGCACCAGCTTCATCCAAATCGTCATCATCGTCATCAAAAGGAATCTGCACAGCTCGGCGATCAGGCCTCAATCGCACTTGACGATCTCTCCTCTGCATGGGTGCCGCCATCTCAGCAGTACCCCGTGGGTTTAGTAGCTCCTCATCGCCCAGGTCCTCATCATCAGGATGTGTTGCACGGCCTGGGTTATCAATATTCTGTTGATGCACTTGAGCAGTTATCCTTTCAATTTCACGTTGTGCATCCATTGATGCACTGAACAAACTTGAATAAAACAAAAACAACAACTAAAAGTAAAAGTACGAGAATCTTTGACCAAAGGGTCTAGTAATTATCACAAACTTAGTTGACAACTGTATTCCCCGGAAACGGCGCCAATTTTTGATAACACTCAATCTACAGCTCTTGTAAGAGTGTAAAGCGGTCGTTGTCAAATATAGAACCCAACTGGGTTGGGTATCGATCCCACAGGGAATAACCGGTCAACAAGTAAGTAATGATTATTAGACTTTTGGTGCAAGTCTCGTAAAAGAGGGGGATTGTAACGTGCAATTGATGTAAACAAAATAATAGAATGAAAACAGAAAATAGCAAAGTAAAAGCAAAGAATGTTTTAGTAAGACGTTAAACAATGAGAATTGAGAAGTTGGGGTTATGTCCACCTTATGAGTTATACGTCTCTATTGGCTATGAGTTGTGCGGAATTCAGACATGCATGTGCTTATAGAGAATTGTATTCGATGGTAAATCCAATCGTGTTTCGACCTAAACAAGGACTATTTCACTTTAACTCTTTCGAGCTTAAAACGTATCTAACGGTACAAATTCTCCAAGAGGTTAATCCTGTTATGGCACTAACTTTTTAATAGGGGATGGGACCCTATTACCTTGAAATTATCTCTTTTCCATACATATAACTTTTCTTTCGAACAAGTTAATGCTATACTGGCATGATTCTATGTATCTGCAGCCATAAGAATTTGCATTAAGATGAAGAGAATAATGATATAAGCAATACACGTGTCACGAATTCACAAACTCATAGCCTTAGATAGTATCTCATAAGGCTTCCATAACCCCAACAGAGAAGTTTAGTTACCCATGAGTGCGAAGGAAATCACAATAGACATTATTATTATACTACAATAAAGATTTCGTGTAGCAAAGTGTGGTAGGCGTTTAGGCGTGACTTTCTTTGAATGTAACGTTTCTCTTGTTGCGGAAATTAAAAGTCGAATAGATGAAAAATAATGTCAACAATGAATTAATAAAGAGAATTGTTTTGATGGATGGATGGATGGTGGATGGATGGGAATTGATGGAATGGGGGAATTGTGTGGAATGGCGGAATGTCTAGCAAGATAGGGTATTTATAACACCCATATCCTATTCCTACTAAGCTACTGCATTACTTAACCCAATCCTACTAGGTTAATGTATCATTATCCTAATCCTAATAAATTACTGCATTATTATCCTAATCCTAATAGGTTACTGCTGGTCCCCAAAGTCTTCAGAAATGTTGTTTTTGCTCGGGATAGATTTTCTATGTGCCACTTTTGGTCCTTGGCGCCCAATCTTTGTTTTCCTCCTTTTGTGAAGCTTTCTTTGTCGTCAAGTAATCCATAAAATGCTGAATTCTGCATCATTTATACTTGAAAACTTGCTAATCATGTTCGTCAGCTCACTTACAGGAAAAAGGACTAAAAGTACATGAATTATATAATTTGTTCTCAAAACTTGGCTAAAATATGGGCAAAGTCTAGTGCTATAGGCGTGTAAATTCGCCTATCATCATTGAGCAATTAGCATGATTTTGCCAATTTGGTGAGTCAAGTCATGAGTCTAGGATGTTTTGAAGTAGGATTCTTGAGGTTTCAATTGCTTATGTAACATGTTAAGTGAAGAAACTTGCATTTCATGTAGTCATTATAGTACTAGATTGAATGTCTTGCTTGTAGTAGGAGTGTGGAGTCTCTTCATCTCATGGTATTTATTGTGAAAATTTTTTTGAGGACGAACAAGGCTTTAAGTGGGGGTGGTGATGTTAGGTGTATTTATGCATTCTAACATTGGTATTTTAGCCAATTTAGCTTTTTTTTTTTAGGATGATTCATATGATATATGTGTTGATAATGATATAAATGTGCATCTAAGTGTGTATGTTTGTTTTTACAATGTTTAATGGTGTTTTCACATGAGTTTTGATTCAAATTGAACATTTAGAATTCAACCGAAAAAACTAGTGTGACTAGCTTGAGCTAGGTATTTATCTAGTCTATCATGTTGGGTTCTAAAGTGGTTAATGAGTTACTAAGGTTGTTATTGTGTATTTATATGTGAAATAACTTGGTTATAATGTTCAAGGTTCAATTAGATCAAGGCAAGAGTCAAAACAATAAGTGAAGATCATTGCGAACTAGCCTTGTCTTAGCTTGTGTTTTTGATGCCTTGTTGATGATATTGTGTTGTTCTAATCCCTAATATGTGGTGTTTTATCATGAAGGTAGATTTGTGAACTTAATATTGTGAAATATTGATGATATAAAGGATGGAAATTCATCAGAAATACACTACAAAAGGCATGGGAAAAAGATAGGACATTCAACACTTAACCAAGATTTTGGACGCAACTTCCAGTAGGCTGACGTTATTTGGAAGCGTCGCATCCCTTCTCCATGTGCAGCAACCAACATGATGTGCGATCAACTCCATGAAATATAGGATGCGACATGACACTCCTCCCTATGAGATTACCAACGTGTCGCACCACAAACTTGAAGTACGACCAAAAAGTGGTATTTGTCCTACACAATTTAGAAATCTAATCCTGTAATATAAATAGATCATTATACGTGTTATTAATCATTTGGGAATGTTTTGGAGCATTGAGGAGAGGCTTCAACTTCATAATTCATTTTTCTATTCTTTTATTTAGCTTTCTTTTAGATTATAGCATGCATTCAACCTTTTGGATAATAATTATAGCTACAAGTGGCTAGAAATCTCCTTTCCGAGGTTAAAGACAAGAACAAACGTATTATAATTTTGAATTAACTTTCTTTAATTTCCTTATCATTATTGGTTGTGTGTTCATCTTTAATTTAGCTATTTGATGGATTGATCACCTGGATAATATATCAATTATCTACCTTTTGATCTCAGGAAAGGGAATAGAGAGATAGGACATGGAGATGAACAAAGTATGGTTTGTATACTTTTATAAAAAATAGAATTTGAATGAGCCTCTAGGATAGGGATATACCTAGAAGCCTTACTTGATTCACATGTAGGATGATAGCATAAAGAACTTTAATGGATTATTACATCCCCGCTCAATGATGATGTAGTTGTAATATCCAAATTCAATAAATGGTTACAGTTCAGATGACCATGATCATGCAGTTAACCTTATGAATCAACAACCAAGATAAGAGTTTTAAGGAATGAAGTTCAATAAAGTATTATGATTGTTCGAAGTGCATTAACCCTGGGCTTTAATCCATTGATTTTTCCAAGACTTTACTTTACACACTATTACATTACTTAGAGTTACAATTTCCTAACACTCTTTTTAGTTACTCATGCTCTAAATTAATCTAAACGGTGAACTTGAATTGAATCATTGATGAAACAAGTCCCTGTGGGATTGATACTCGGCTTTCTTGAAGGCTACTTCACTACTTGATAGACCACTTACACTTGCGTGTTGCTTGGGTGCTGTCAAGACCATCCTATGGGAATTTTTAGTAGTTTAAGTTATGGTAATTTAGACATTTCCCCTCTTAACCTCTTCAGAACCCATGACTTATAACACTCTTGGGACATTATTTAACCTATTTAAAATCACTCAAACTATCTTATAACACTCTTAAATTCTCTCAAGGCTCTTAGGTCAAGAAAGGCTAGGGCTTCATCGATAGGATCAATTTGGGGATTAAAAGGGTGATTTATCTCCATCATCTTCATAATATAATGCATGCTACTCCTCCCATATTGTTAGTTCCAACTAAAGACATGTTTTATAATTTTTTTCATGGCATAAATGTTGTATGGTTTTGTTTTTTCAAAAACATGTTGGGGTTTTTGGTTAAAATGGTTGGTTATTGTCCTCCCATGTCTTTTACTTGTGGTTTTCATATTATTTTTATGGTTTGAACATTTAGTTGCATGGGAATTGTTAATTGGAACATGGTTTTGGCCTATGAGAATGTTTTTGGTTAAATTGTTGGACTTTCTTTGAACTATGCATGGTATAACTTGGTAATAGAACCCTAAATGTTATAAAATGTTTAAATGGTTTGGATAGTTAAATGGTAAGGTATTAGTAGATTGTGCTTTATCTAATTGAAATCATTATGGGGTACAAGGGAATCCCACAACCACACATAATAATGAGCACTTGTGCGGTACATGGGATTCCCCCAAGTAAACTTAACAATGTAATTATGGGTACATGGGAATCCTTTCTTCGTAAAATGGATGGCTAAAGAAATTGCTTGCAAGCTATAGTTGTATGACAAAATGACTGCTTATGTCACAACCCAAGTCGAGGCCCTAGCCGCGATTGGCATCCCAACCTACGATGGCCTGAGATACCACTGAACTCCTCCACCCACTAGTTATTATGTCCACTCTAGGTCAAGGCCCACATGGCTTTAAAATGCATCACTAGCGAGTAGGGCTTGCTTATCTGTATACACAACATCCCTCTTGTGTTTTGCCGATTACGACTCCTTCCTAAATTAGGGTGTTAAAACTTATAACCTTTGTAAATAATATATAGAATAGTAGTTTAGCTATATGGTAATGGTTTTAATTAGGCTGTAAATATGGGATGTGATATCTAATAGTGAAGGTGTGCGTCTAATGGATGAATAAAAGATTAGGCATGGCGATAATATATGATACTTATTGGGTACAAGATAATTTCTTAAGAACACTTGTACATATATATCATGGAGAGCGAAGTGTACTTAAGAATCTGCTACTCCTATAGTATCTACGGTTCATGTAGCTACACGCATCAGGGCCTGTTTAAGGAGTTACACTGGACCCATATAGCTCGTGGTTAGTTCTAGGACTGTTAAGCTACACATACTAAGGTTAATGGTTTTAAAGGCATGCTAAACCCGATTCCCTTTCCTATTATGGTTATCCATATATATGTATGATTGTGAATGCATATAATTGGTTTACTTTGTTTTAAAGGTTGGCATTATTTTATCCTTGTACAGAGTGCGATACAGGAACTGACTATTTTACTCCTCCTGCTTAGTGATTGGATTTGAGATTAGCTTAGTCGGATTGAAGTAGTGAGCTTCCATATTCCAAAAGGCTTCATTTCATGTCATGGATATTGTTACATACTTTGGTCATTATATACACTATGATTTTGTATATGGTCATGGGTATGTCTCGAACGGATATTGTTTTATCTCTAGTTAGAGACTTTGAGGGACTACTATGGGTTGGTACAGGTAGTTTTGATATTGGTGTAAGCCTTTGCATTTGTATTAGTACTATGGATGATACTTTTTTACCATATTTATGATTGATCCATCCTATTATGTTATGGTCTCGTACTTGGTTATTATTTTGGTTTTGGTATGTTTATTGGTTAGGTATTAGATGGTTTGACTTTCTTGGGTTGTTCACGATTATGGACCTATCCTAGAGTCTTGTATTGTGCAAAATGCTATCTTGTTTTATGCTTAGAATTTATTCGACTTAGGGTATATTTTAAGAGGTTGGGTTGGGTAATGAGGGTGATCCCAGGCCTTGGTTGGACATGAGATGCCCATTAAGACAAGGCCCTAGTTTGAGTCATATTAAGTTAGTATCAAAGCTTTAGGTTTATGATCATTTGGGAGTACCCAAAGCCGTATCGAGTAGAGTCTTTTTTAAGGGCATGTAGCATGTCACACTCATATGAGAGAGGCTTCAAGGCATTTAAGAATGTTTCTCTTTCTTTGTGTTCTATTTTAAAGCTTGGAGTCTATGTCCAGGCATCTTCTCGAATTTCTATTTGTTTGTCATTTAGATCATGCCTCAATGATCTGATACACATAAAACTCCTCTGTCCTTTCTATAGACGATGTTAATGGGATATGCTTTACTTATGGAGTTTCACTAGTTCTTTCTAGTCCTTCTCAGGCTACTTAGGCAGATATGAAAAATACAGAGTTTCATTTGTTGATTCATGTGATTGCTAGTTTGTAGCTTCTCAGTCTAAGATTGGTGTATCTGGTATTGTATTTTTTGAGTACATAAGGGTTGGATAGTTTATGATATTGAGTCCTCAAACTTTTACTTGTGTTAAAGTAGAGGAGGATCCTCACTTTTTACTAGATGAGATTGAAAAAATCTTCTCGGTCATGCAGGCCATAAATGTGGAAGGGGTGTATTTTGCTACATATCAACTAAAGATGTGTATACTAATGGTATGAGGATTGGGATCAGGTAAAGGGTAAGGTTGATGAGTCATCTCTGAACGATACTTTCTCTAATGTTTTTTTAGATAGCTTCTTTCCTCAGGAGTTGAGGGTAGCAAAAGTTGAGGAATTTTTTAGTTTGAAAATGGGAAAGATGTCGGTCAAGGAGTATGCCTTAAAATTTCACTAGTTGTGTAGGTATGCGCCAAAAATAGTGTCAGATATAAAGGCCATGATAAGAAAGATCTCTTCAAGACAGTCTCATGAGTTGTTCCTTTAAAGCAAGACTGCATCGCTGATCAAGGACATGAATATTTCTAGGTTGGTTATTCATATACAATAGGTGGAGGGGTAAAAGAGAAACTAGGATGTGGTAGGGTAAGAAGTTTAGATTCTCCATACAGGATGGTGGTCAATAATAAAGTGGTTGGGATGGTGGTAAGTGGCCATAAAAGAAGTGGGGGAGTTCTTGTTCTTTCTCTATAGCTAGTTCTCCTTACTCGAAGCCTTTGGGAGATAGGTGTCAGTAGGGTGGTGATAACTTTATGGCACAGGGTTCCCAATCGCAGGATAGTAGGGCAAAGTCAACTTTATCATATTCTTCTTATATGTTCTATAGTCAGTTGTATTGGGGTTTTTGTGATGAAGGGAGGGACAAGTGCTTTAAATATGGTCAGCCAGTCCATAACATAGAAAGTTTCCAGTTAGTAAGGTTTCTTCGAGAGCGAACAAGGTTCTAATTGCCTCTTTATCTTCTCCTACACCCAGGGGTTCTACTTATACATCTATTTTTGTTTCCGATTATAGTACCGATCGCAATAGTATGCTCTTGCGTCCAGACAAGAGTCTGAGGCATTGCTCGACTGTATTGTTTACTTGATCTGAGGTCCACTTAATATTATGTGACCCTATTTGTGGCTATGTATTTTGGTTTTGATCCCGAGGTTATTTTAGATCCCTTTTCTATTTCTACACCGATAGGTGACTCTGTTGTTGCTATAAGAGTCTATAGGGTGTGTGTGGTATCTATTCATAGTAAGGAGACTTTGGTGGATTTGTTTTAATTAAAAATAGTGAATTTTATTGTCATTATTGATAGGTATTGGTTACAGTCATGCTACGTATCCTTAGATTGGCATATTCACAAGGTTTTCTAAGTTGGGTTATGTAGCTCCTAAGGGGAAATTTATATCATATCTTACATCTTAGAAGTTAATCTTTAAAATGTGTATCTATCATTTGGTTTGGGTTAAGGACTCTAACTTGGAAGGTCCTTCTTTGCATTTGGTTTTGGTGGTGATTGAGTTTCCTGAGGTCTTTTTGGATGATCTACCTAGTGTTCCTCTAGATTATGAGATTTAGTTTGGGATTGATTTGATTCCAGACAGTATTCCAATATTTATTCCTCTTTAAAGAATGGCTCCAGGTAAGTTATAGGAAATGAAAAAGTAACTTAAGGATCTTTTAAATAAGGGTTTCATCCATCCTAGAGTGTTTTCGTGGGGTGCACCTATGTTATTCATGCATAGAAAGGATGGTTCTCTTCCAATATGTATTGACTATCGACAGTTGAATAATGTGACAGTTAAGAACAAGTATCCTCTACCTAAAATAGTTGACTTATATGATTAGTTGCAAGGTGCAAAATTCTTTTCAAAGATAGGTGTTCGGTCAGGGTATCATCAACTTAAGATTAAGGAGGTAGATATCGTTAAGACAATATTCTGTACCTTGTATGGGCACTTTGAGTTCTTGGTTGTGTCATTTGGTTTAACCAATGCCTAAGTGGCATTCACGGATTTGAAGAATTGGGTATTCCTTTAGTTCTCGATCAGTTTGTCATTATGTTCGTCGATAATATTTTTTTGTACTCTGAGAGTGTGGTGGATCATACCAATAACCTCGGTGATGTGTTATAGACCTTGAATGATCAACAATTGTATGCCAAATTTTGAAATTATGAATTCTGGTTGAAGACTGTCAGGTTTTTGGGTCTTATTATCTCTAGTTAGAGGGTCATAGTAGATCCACAAATGGTGGTGATGGTTAAGAAGTGGCCTAGACCCACGACTCCAATCGACACTTGGAGCTTTTTAGATTTGGCCATGCACTAAAGGTGGTCTACGAAGAGTTTTTTTAAAATGCTAGCTGGCTCGTTCACTAAGTTGACTAAGAAGAAGGTAAAGTTTTCTTGGTCAGATGTTTTTGACAGTAATTTCGAGAATGGTGGTGTGTTGGTATAGGAAGTGGTTCGGTCAAATATTTGTGCAGAGATCAAGGAGAAGCATATACTAGGTCCTATCATGATGAAAATCAAGGGTGATATAGGTGGGCAAAAGTTAATGGTATTTGAGATCAGTGGTGATGGTACTTTATGGTACCAATGGAGTTTATGTGTTCTTGTCGTTGATGGTTTGTGAGAACATGCTCTACATTGTTCATCCCTGTTCAACAAAAATGTACCATGATCTCAAGGAGATGTAGTGGTGGTATGGTATGAATAATGATGTGGCTTATTTTGTGGTCAAATATTTGGTGTGTCAACATATGAAATTTGGCACATGAGGATTGGAGGCTTGTATCAAGAAATTGTATTGCTTGAATGGAAATGGGGAGTAATCAACATTTATTTTGTAACCAGTCTTCCTCTGTCTTGGAAACAAATTTGATTCTATTTGATTTATCATGGATAGAATGAATAAGTTCTCTTAGTTATTGCCGGTAAGGACTAACTTTGCGACTTAGGATTATGTGAGGTTGTATCTTTATGAGATTGTGAAGCTGCATCAGGTATCTTTTTTGATTATCTCTATTCATGGTATACATTTTTCATCTCACTTTTGTTGGTCGTTTCAGAAGGGGTTGGGTACTAAAGTTAGTCTGAGTACTGCTTTTAACCTGTACTCCTTATGTGGTTTTGAAGAGGGTTTGTAATGTTGCTTATGAATTTGAGTTTCCTTCTAGTTTAAGCTCCATTCATCCGATATTCCATGTCTCTATTTTGAGAAAGTGTATAGGTGATCATTCATCGATTGTTCCTTTGGAAGGATTAGGTATCTTAGATTCTTTGTCTTTTGAAGAGATCCTGATTAAGATCTTGGATCGGCAGGTTCGTTGGTTGGGGACCAAGGATGTAGCTTTATTTAAGGTTCTATGGCGGAACTATAAGGTGGAAGATGCTACTTGGGAAGCAGAAGAGGTTATAATGTCCAAGTATCCATATTTATTTTCAACTCCAGATATTCGAGTGAAGCTATGTGTTATTGATGACATATTTGTTTTCTAACTTTGTTAAAGAAAGGTTTATTCCCTTTCATCTTTGTTTTCTAACTTAATTAAAGGTTGGAATGGATATGTTGGGTTGTAATTCGTGCTTGTACTACCTTGTCTGTCATTCATGGATGAATGATCCTTGTGGGGGAAACTGAAACGCCATGGGTTTTGACCCTTAGAAAATTTCTCTGTTTTTCGCTTTTGGACATTATACGACTTGGGTACTAATTATATTATGTGGTATGGTTTTGTGGGTCATGGTCATATGGTTACCATTGTAAGATTGTTGGTTTCTGCCCAAGGTACGGTTAGATCATACTAGTAATACCTTAGGTTACTAATGGTAAGATGTCAATTGTATGTTGCCCTAAGTTAATCCTAGGTGATTCTATTATGCCTAGGGTATGGTTTAACTTGGAAGGTCATATGTTGGACTGTGTTGGGGTCTGAGGGAAGGCCTAGTATACGAGTTAAGGGTACCACTTATACCATAAGGTATGGTTGGGGTGGGGTGGTCATACCATCCTGTGAGAATTTTTAGCTGTTTAAGTTGGGTGTAGTCTGGACATTTCCCCTCTTACCCTCTTAAGGCTCCACAACTTATAACACTCTTGGGAAATCATTTAACCAATTTACAATCACTCAAACTCTCTTAAAACACTCTAAAATTCTCTCCAATCTCTTAGGACAAGGAAGGCTAGGGTTTCATCAATACGATCAATTTGGGGCTTACAAGGGTGATTTCACTTCATCATCTTTGTAATCTAAGGCATGTTACTCGTCCCTCATTATTAGTTCAAACTAAAGGCATGTTTCATCGATTGTTCCAACAATGGTAGGTTATGGTTTTCCCATGTCTTTTACTTATGGTTTTGATATTAGTATGGTGGTTTGAACATTTTGTTGCATGGGAATGGTTAATTGGTACATTATTTTGGCTTTGGAAACACTATGCCCCCAACTTGTTTGATAAAATCCCTATGAGAATGTTTTTTGTTAAATTGTTGGAATTCCATTGAACTATGGATGGTATATCTTAGTAATAGAAACCCAAATGATATAAATGGTGTAAATGGTTAAATGGTAAGGACTTAGTGGTTATGGTTTGTCTAATTGAATGCCTTGTGGGGTGCAAGCGAATCTCCTAAGAAAACGTAATAATGAGCACTTGTGGGGTACATGGGATTCACCCAAGTTGACTTAACAATGTAATCTATGGGTACATGGGAATCTATTCTTCGTAAAAAGGATGGCTAAGGACATTGTTGTAAGATCCCACAAAATTCTAATCTTAACTTAGTCTGTTAAAGTTTGAAAAGAGGTCCCATACCTATAAATTTTACCTAAGTGTTTATACTTAGAAGTATTTTAACCTTTGTAAGTTGGCGATCCTATTTCAAGACCTTTATGACCTAAAAGTATCAATTTTTTAGGTTTATTCATGATCAGGAATATCAGTAGGTCACTTCGGGTGAGTTTCAGATTTTGGACCTCATTTGAACCATGTTCATATGACCAAAATAGTGGGTCAACGTAATCTCGACGCATCGCGTCGCCCATTGCATTAGCAGATAATTTTCCCCAGCTTTCAGCGCAATTCCAATGAACCAATGCAAACTCGATGCGGTGCATTGGCCATCGCTTTGATGCCATTGATGCGGCGCGTAAGTCTGTGGGTCACTGCACATAGTTTTTACTCTTTTAATTCCACATATAGAGGGGTATTTATGTCAATTTCCCCACTCCTATTCAGCCCCAAAACACGTAATGAAACCTTTTTATAGGTAAATTTTATTCATTCACTCTAAAATCCTTTCAAGAACAAACCCTATAGGATCTAATTTCAAATTCAAGATCCAAGGACGCACCACCAATCTTCACGAATTCAAGCGCCAAGGTATGTGAATTGTTCATCCAAGGGTTTCCTCCCACCCTTGGATTCCAAATAACCGTTTTAAACTACAAGTTAATTGATTTCATGAATTCCATGTGAGATTTGAGTGTATTCATTACTATGATGTTAAATGTGTTCTAATCCATAGTTTATTTCAAGTTTCAACTGAAACTATTTATCATGGGTGTAGTATCATGTGAAGTCATGTTAAAAGCCCTTCATTTTTGAATTAGGATTTGGAAATGTCAAAATCATGACATACTAGCTGATGTGCAAGGTTATATCTTACAAGTGTTTGATAGAATGACTCTATGAATGAGTTGTGAGCAAGTGAACATTGTGATGCTTTTTCAAGATTATGCTATGAGTTACTTTTCATGTTATTGAGTCCTGGGGGTATTCAATACCTAAAAATTTAGCTACTTACCTACAGTTTCTATAGTTACAGAATAGTCTCAGTAGCGTTACTAACAGAAGTACTCAGTAATCTGTCACAGTTTCTATTCAGTATATAGTTCATAACTCAGAAATATTCCATCAGCCAGCAAGACTTCATAGACTTAGTTTAGTCCAGTTAGACCACATTATCAGTAATAGTTCAGTACAGCCTAGTAAAGTTTAGAAATCAGTTTAGTGATTATTCAGTTGTAGGTAGGATTTAGCACTGAGCGAATGGAGGGATCACGACTTCCCTAATAGAGAGGCAGATTCGTTAGTAGTAGTCCCTATACTACAAAACTATGTAGGCAGTGTAGGATAAGGAGTCACCTATCAAACAAGGCTTGACTAACTCCTAGGGGTCACCCATTAGATTAGGCTTGACTTTGCCCAGGTGTCACCCGTCAGTTGCTTGGCATCCTGGTTTTCCAGTATTAGCACCCGTGGCATGGTATTAGCACCCTTCCAACTGGGGTCACAGGTTGGACCCCTAATAGCTCAGATTTAGTGCATGTCAGTTAGATGATTACCTCCCACAGTTTAAGTTTTAGTCTCATTATAGAACTCAATTCAGTTCTAAAAATTAAAGACAGTCAGACACAGTCACCTAGCTCAGTATAAAACTCAGTTCCTTTCTAAACAGTCAGGACTGTTAGAAACAGTCACTCGTTATTAGTACTACAATATCAGTATACTTAGATATCAGTTAATCAGTATTCAAAACTCAGTATCCAGTGTAAACATGATCTCCGTTATATTTTATATATTCATGCATGTACTCTAATTTAGTTACGTCTATGTTACTCAGCAAGTTGTTGTCCATGCATATGAACCCATGAATATCATCTACCTCACTTAGCATACCAGTACATTCAAAGTACTGACGCATACTTTTTTTTATGAAATGATGTCTTATATCATAGGTTCGGACACACGTGCTCCTGACCGCACTTAGCAGCCCGGATTATCCGCAACAGATTTAGTGGTGAGTCCTCATAGTTCGAGAATGATGTTATCATTCAATATTTTAGTAGTTTAGTATATTTCGTAGGCAGAGTTAGTTGGGGACTTGTCCCATCAACTCCATATTCAGATAGTTAGAGGCTTTCAGATTAGAATATTGCAGACAGATATTAAGTTTTCAGTATTAAATTATTAGTATTCAGTACTTTTTTTGTTGTGAAGCTTATGGTGACTTTAACCTAATTTACGCATTTGTTTTAGTACTATTATTATTATTAAAATGTGACTATTCAATACTCTTAGCAGATAATAATAATCGATTAGTTTGTGGTCCTTTGGCGTCATAAGCACCATGGAGCGTCCGGGGTACAGACTCAGGGAGTTACAAACTTAGTATCAGAGCCAAGTTCTATAGAGTCCTAGGAAGTCTAAAAGCCTCGTTTAGTAGAGTCTTATGCAGGGGTGTGTAGCGCGCCACATTTATGGACAAGAGCCTATGAGATGTTTTAGGAAAAGTTTCCCATCTTTCAGCATTTATGTCATTCGAGTGAGCCTAAGATTAAGTTAAACTCTTAGTCTTATTCATTTGGTCCTTCCATCTATAGAACATGCCTCCAAAAAAATTCAATGGATAAAAGGGATGGAAATCAGCTAGCAACTTTGCCTGTTCAATCAGATCCCCTAATTGATCATGTGTCTCACTTCGAACTCAGGAATACTTTCACTGCCTTAGCTTATTTAGTAATAGCCCAGAACAATCAACTGGCTATAATCCTATCTAGGATTATGACTTAAGATCTGCAGAGTAAGAAGAAGAGATATAGGAAAAGAGGGAGAAAGAATAAGAGGGGAAAAATACCAAGGCCAAAGAGTGGCCAAACAAATCCTCCTTGCCAAAAATATAGTAAAATCCATCAGGGCGTGTGTAGGTCTAGAATTGGGTTGTGTTTTGGATGTGGCAAGCCAGGCCATAGAATCAGACATTGTCCCTATTCAGGTTTACGGAGTCAGCATATCCGTCCCTCAGCTCAGTCTGGTCACCCGAATACACAGGGTACCACTTCCAGTGCCACAAGTGGGAAGTACCGTAATTGGCTTTATGCACTTTAGTACAGACAGGATCAGTATAATTCCCCTGATATGGTCATTGGTATGTTATAGATCTTCCATTTGCACATTTAAGCTTTGCTAGATCCGGGAGCTTCTTTGTCCTTTATAACTCCTTATATAGTTGTTGACTTCAGAGTCAGTCCCCAAAATCCTAGTAGAGCCCTTCTCTATCTCTACCTCTGTGGGAAAATCTATCATAGCCTCATGGGTATACAGGATTTTTTCGGTTATGATATCTCAGAAAAAAAGGCCTTCAGAGTTTAATAGCTAGGTTAGTATGTATAGAAAAATAGAAGGAGAGGTTGACGCCCAACCTGTCCTTACATTAGTGCAAAGTTTGTACATCATCTATCATAATAACTACCTATGCCTGATGTGTCAACTATATGATCATAGCTCATATTCCTGCACGTTAGTTAAAATCATATATGCTTACAGTTCCTAGTATAAGCAGTTCTAGTTCACTCAGTGTTACGAATCATGATCCCCAAAAACAGAAACTCCAAACTCAAGTCATGCAGCTCATGACTCATGTACTCAAGCTTTATGGTATGCTCAGCTCCCATGAATCATATTACACTCCTAATGATCCACTAAATTCAGATTTCATCATGTATATCCTCAATTTAGATCCCTTGATAAAATCAAGGATATTAATGTTCTATTCCTCAGGCCTCAGTTAAGTTTCAAGTTTGCTATAGTGCCATTCATGCTTTAGGTCCTCAAGTTTTAACCTTTAGTGAACTATTCTTATGAAATGATGTAGTGGTGAGCAGTTGCTTAGGAGGGAGATACTAAATGTTTAATGTTAAGAAAAGATTGTTGCATGCTAGTTTTACACGATGTTGTAGCTATGAAGATAGGCTTTAATGTCATGTGGATGTGCAAGTTTCTAAATGTATTTCAGAGATTTCAGTAGGCTTGAAGATAGTGGGAGAATTCATTCTAGCTCAGACCTCAGTAGGTAGAGTTATTATTAACGATCTAAATATTTTAAGTAGCCCCAAAAAAAATATGGTGTTGAAGTAGGAAATACAGTTGAGGGGATAGTTGAGAAATGTAGTTAGGATAGCTAGTTAGTAGTTTCAGTGCATGAGTCTTAGTAAATCTGTCTTAGATAATTACTTATAGGCCTTGCTCCATATTACAGAATTAGAGCCACGTTGTGATTTAATTCTTAAACCATGCCATGATTTTCTGGCTCACTAAAGTCAGTAGAACTTTGTAGAAAGAATGTAAAGAAATGTTGTAGTTGAGTATAAGTTTTTAGTATGAGTTTGGTTATAAATCTAGGAATTCAGTTTAGTAGTCAGGCAAACATGTTCATATGGTTTCCCCATCTTTCCATCTAGTTGTACTATCAAAAGTTTCGTGAATATGACTGTTCCAAGATAGAGTATCCTAGTAGTCACGAGTTCATCCTAATTTATGTATCAAGCCTCAGTTTAAGATCTCCAATATTCAGTCAAGATTTAGTTCCTAGGTTCCCCATGCATTGTCTCATCTTTTTCTCAGTATCTCATATAAGTCAGCATTCTTTTGGGGACATAATATCCCAGATTGGAGCAACACTATAACACCCAAGCTTTCATGTCCTAAATCTTCCAGTTTCTTGCCATGTAACAACGTCTAGTTTGAGTAATGAGTACTCATGAGTTTACTCTCTCGTTCCAATCTCACCTGTATTACTATCCCAATGTCATGGCATCTATCTAAGAAATCAACTCAGTTCATGTATCCTATTTAAGGATCAGTTATGTTCTCATGTTCTCATTCATGCATATTCAATAAATGATCTCAGGTCCATCAGTATTCTCAGCTTAAAGTAACAGTCTTTCTTTGAGTGGCTTAGTTCCATATTCAGTTATAGTTATAAACTTTGTATCCATTATCATTGCATATTCAGTCATGCATTCTTAAATTAGTTCAATCACGTACTCATGCATCAGATATGAATATTTAGTATGAAAACTCTTCTTATGAGTACTTTCAGTCATGTATTCCATGAATCAGATATGCATGTTAAGTGTATCAACTTAGTCCATTAGTATTTCTCAGCATAATCAGTCTAATTCGAGGATGAATGTTCCCAACGAGAAGATATTGTAAGACCCCATAAAATTCTAAGATTAACATAGTCCGTTAAAGCTTGCAAAGAGGTTCCAAACTTTGAAATTTCAGCTAAGTGTTTATATTTAGAACTATTTTAGCCTTTGTGTGTTGGAAATCATATTTCACGATCCTTAGGACCTTAAAGTATCTATTTTTTAGGTTTATTGATGATCAAAAATGTTAGTAGGTCACTTCGGGTGAGTTTTTGATTTTTCAGACCTCGTATAAACTATGTTCAGGTGAACAAAATAATGGGTCAATGCGGTCTCGATTTGTTACATCACCATTCGCGTCGACAAATAATTTTTCCCTAAGTTTTAGTGCAATTCCAGTGAACCAATGCAAACTGGATGTGGAAAATTGGCCATCGTTGATGCCATCGATGCAACGCATTGGTCTGCGCATCACTAGGCATAGTTTTTGCTCTTTTAATTCTGCATCCGGGGGGGCGGGGTATTTAGGTCCATTTCCCCACTCCTATTCAGGACTAAAACACATAATTAAGCCTTTCTAAAGGCAAATTTAACTCATTCTCTCTAAAATCCACTTAAGAACAAACCTAAGGAGATCTAATTTCAAATTCAAGATCCAAGGATGCACCACAAATCTTGATGATTTCAAGCACCAAGGTATGTGAAGTGTTCATCCAAGGGTTTCCTTCCACCCTTGGATTTCAAGAAACCATTTTAAACTACAAGTTAATTGATTTCAGGAATTCCATGTGGTATTTGAGTGTATTCATGATTATGATGTTAAATGTGTTCTAATCCATAGTTTATTTCAAGTTTCAAGTGAAATTATTTATCATATGTATAGTATAATGTGAATTCCTGGTTAAAGCCCTTGATTTTTGAATTGGGATTTGAAATTAAGATGCCTATATATTGTTTAGTATCATGTGCTTAGATTATGTTACCCAAGTACCTGATAAATCGCTCATGTGAATTGCATATTAAATCATGACATAATAGCATATGTGCAAGATTATATCTTACAAGTGTTAGATATAATGCCTCGATGAACGAGTTGTGAGCAAGAGAACATTGTTATGTTTTTCAAGTTTATGCTATGCATTACTTTGCATGTTATCGAGTACTGGGGATATTCTATACCAAAAAGTTTGTCTTCTTACCTAGAGTTACGGTAGTTACAGAATAGTCTTAGTTACATTACGAATAGTAGTACTCAATAATCAGTCACAGTTTCAGTTCAGAACTCAGTAGTATTTCTTCAGTCAATGTGACTTAGTAAATTTAGTTCAGTCTAGTTAGACCACATGATCAGTAACATTTTAGTCTAGCCTAGTACAGTTTAGAAATCAGTTCACTGTCTATTCATTCAGGAGTAGGATTTAGCACCGAGTAAGAGAAGGGATGATGACTTCCCCATTAGAGAGGCAGATTCGTTAGTAACAATCCCTAAATTCCAAAACTGCATAGCCAGTATAGGATGAGGAGTCACAAATCAGACTAGGCTTGACTACATCCCAAGGGTCACCCATTAGAATATGCTTGACTCCACTCAGCTGTCACCCGTTAGTTAGGCTTAGCATCCTAATTTTAAAGTGTTAGTACCCATGGAACGGTATTAGAACCCTTCCAACTGGGGTCATTGGTTGGAGCCCTATCAGCTCAGATTTGGGGCATGTTAGTTAGATAATTACCTCCCATAGTTTCAGTTTCTGTCTCATCATAGAACTCAATTTAGTTCTACAAATTCAGGACTATCAGACACAGTCTCCTAACTTAGTATAAAACATAGATCCATTCTACAAAATCAAGACTGCCAAAAACAGTAACTTAGTTATCAGTACTATAGTATCAGTATACTTAGATATCAGTATTCAGAACTCAGTGTCCAGTGTAAACATGATCTTAGTTAAAGTTTATGTATTCAAACATGTACTTTAATTCAGTTATGTCTATGTTACTCAGTTAGTTGTTGTCCATGCATATAAACTCATGCATATATACCTACTTCAATTACCATACCAGTACATTTAAAGTACTGACGCATACTTTTATTTTGTGCTATGATGTCTTATCTCATAGTTCAGACGCACGGGCTCCTGACCGCTCTTAGCAGCTTAGATTATTAGCAACAGATTTAGTGTTGAGTCCTTATAGTTTGAGAAGGATGTTATCTTTCAGATTTTAGTAGTTCAGTACATTCAGTAGACGGAGCTAGTTAGGGACTTATCCCATCAACTCTATTTTTAGACAATTAGTGGCTTTTAGACTATAGTATTGCAGACATATTTTTAGTTTTTAGTTTCTAGTATTTAGTTGTGAACATTATGGTGACTTTATCCTTATTTTTGCATTTTTCTATAATATTATTATTATAGTGTGACTATTTAGTGCTCACAGCAGATATAAGTCGTGAGTTAGCTTGTGTTCCTTCAGGATCGTAAGTACTATGTAGCATCCGGGGTATAGGTTTGGGGTGTTACAATTGATTTAAAGCTATAGTCGGTATGATAATAACACTACTTATAGCCTTAGTAAATAATAAATGGAATGGAGATTTGGTTGTGTGGTTATGGTTTCAATTAGAAAATAATGGTTGGTTGTGATAACTAACCATGAAGGTGGGAGTCCAATAGACAAACTCTAGAAACTCATATTTTCCGACATAAGGATTGGTCATGGCCACTATATATGATACTTGTGGGGTATACGAGAATCCCCTAAGTACACGTATACCTATGTATCATGGAGAGCGACGGGTACTGAAGAATCCCTAACACTAATAGTATCTTAGGTTTATGCAGCTACACGCATTAGGGCCCGTTCAAGGGGTTACACTGGACCCATATAGCCTGGTGGGTGGTTCTAGGACGATTAAGCTACACATATCCAGGTTAATGGTTTTAAAGGTATGCAAAACCCAATTTTTTTCCCAACGTGGCTATATATATATGTATGTATGTATGATTATGAATGCATATGGTTTGTTTAATTGCTTTTAAAGATTGGCATTATTGTATACTTATCCTTAGTGCATGCTAGAGTTCACTCGCTAACCCATCTTTGGACGGTTGTATCCCTATGTGATACAGGAACCCTACCATTATACTCCTCCTGCTTAGTGATCAAATATTGGATCATCTCATTTGGATTGAAGTGGTGAGCTTCCATATTCTGTAAGGCTTTATTTAAGTTCATGGATGTTTTTACATACTTTGGTCATTATATAGACTATGGTTTCGCTATGGTCAGGGGCATGTACCAATCGAATCTTGTTTTACTTTTTATTACACGCTTTGTCGGATTACAATGGGTTGGTATGGGCAGTATTGGTATTGGTTTCATCCTTGGCATTAGTATTGGTATTATTTATTGATACCATTTGACTGTATTTGTGATTGTTCCATCCTATTTTGTTATGGACTCGAACTTGGTTATTTTTTTGGTTTTGGTATGGTTATTGTTTGCGTATTGGATGGTTAGACTTGCTTGGGTTGGTCACGATTATGGACCTATCCCAGAGTCTGGTATTATGAAAAATATTATCTTGTTATATGTTTAAAATTTATTAGACTCGGGATACGTGTTCGGAGGTTAGGTTGGGTATCAGGGGTGGTCTTTGGTCCTGGTTGTATTTGGGATGCCTATTATCAGAAAGCCTTAGCTCGGGTAATGTCAATGGCCACTAAGTAGGAGGATGTGGTTAAGGGAATTCAGTTGAGTCGTAATGTTAGGTTATGCCACGAGACTAAATTAGGTACTACTTAGGAGGCAACCCAAGTTAAGGTAGGATTTTATTTCCACTATTTTAGTTTTTACTTCACGTTGTGTTTTTTTTTGAGTCATAGGTAATGGAAAGTCTGAGTACTAGAAACCTGAGCTAAGGAGCTTGGTGATGATTAAGTATGGCGTACCCAAACCCTCTCAATGTTTAAAGATCTTCTTCTCTATGACTGAAGGACCCAGGAAGTATTTGTAACCCTACTTTTAAGTTTACTTAGGGAACAAAATTACTTTGAAGTGTGGGGTATGGAAATTCCCATTGTTTCGGATTTAGTAATATTGTTGGATCTTAGTTTAGTTGTTTTCTTAGTTTGTTTTGGCTTAAATATGAAGAATTTTAAAAAATACAAAAAGATTTTTCGTTTTAGTTTTTAGTTTGTAGGTGTCAGTCTAGTAGGTACACACTTTGCCCACCCCATGGTTATTCTTTCAGATTCTTTTCTACAAGGGCACCCTTTGTATCCAATATCTTTTTTCTCTTTAGGAGTAAATTTACAATTTTTTGTCATTAGGTAAGTAAGATTCTCTTGTTAATGCCATGTGTGATTACATGATGCAAGTTGGTTTTGTGTGTAAAACAATGTTGTCTAAGTTAATTACTACTTTTGAGACTCCTAGGCTCTAGTTTATGACTCTTTTATTTTGTTGGCTTGTTTCTGAATTTGTGTGATTGTTTGTTTTAGAGTCTATGAGGATCCTACTTGAGTTGATCATATGCTATGTGTGAAGATATATTTTGTGTATTCTTGGTTATGTTTGATGTCTAGAACTTAACTGGTGTGTGCGTAAAATGAAATAACGAGTGTGAGTTTAGGAGATGAAATATGGATTTCTTTGATAGCCATGTTTCATAACCTTTGTGACCTACAATTTTACATAATCCTAGTGAGCCCTATTGAACCTTTACCTTATTCCTTAGCATCCTTATATGTAGCTTAATCCTCTTTTCTGTTTGAATTTAATTTGATCCAAATCACCTATGTACTTTAGTGAAAACTTAATGAATAGTGAGTGTGAAAAACAAAAAGAAAAGAGGTGACAGTGAGACCCAAGACGTCGCTATTGGCGTGGTAAATTGATTTGTTGTGATTGGGAGTTGTGTGATGAAAAGAAAGAAAAGTAATCAAAATTGAATATGATGTGAATGAAAAATACTCCCACTTTGTTGTATGTGAACTAGATTAATGAGATGGGGCAAAATAAAATTTGAGTCTAGAGAGAAGTTATGAATTAGTTATTAATAGAGAGATCTTAATGTTCATGTGACGTATTAAAGCTCTTAGGGATGTTAGTCAGTAATTTTAGCCAAATAGCTCCTACTTGTCCCTTAGCCTACATTACAACCCTTAAAGACCTATTTGATAGCAACTCATCACATTCTTATATAAGGGGAGTACTACACTAAGGTCAAGCCTATGGTTCATCTTGTGTAAATTGTGAATTCTTTGTGAGAGTGAGAGTAATTTGGTTCTTATACCCATTCTGTGAAAAATTACATCTATTTTAGCAATTATGGTTAACTATCTTATGGTGAGGGCACATGATTGCTTATAGTTCGGTGATTTAAATTATTTATTTCATTAAGAAGTATGCATAAGTTTGTCAACCTGGTAATTCAATTCTTGAGGCTAGGATGTTTAGGAATAGTGTTCATGAGCTTTCAATTACGTGTATTACATATTTAGTATGAAAACTTCCATTTTGTGTATTCATTATAGTTCCAAATCAAATGTATTGCTTGTTGCAGAAGGTTTTATTCTTCCTTGATTATAACGCTTTGAGTAAAGAGTTGTTCAAGGATGAACAAGGTTGTAAGTATGGGTAATGATCTGTGGTGGATTTATGCACTGGTGTTATGATTCTTGCTTAGCTAGTTTAGTTTAGAGGACTTATCTTGTGCTTAATGAGTAAATATTTGTATAAATGATCATTTAAGTGTTAAAATACTTTATTATAAGGTTTAAGGTGTGTTTCAAACAAGTTTTGAAATAATTTGGTCACTTATAGTTTAGACGAGAAAACTAGTGTTACTAGATTGAGCTATGTGTTATTCTAGTTCATCTCGATGGATTATAGTGCATGTAATGAGTTAATAAGGGTATAATTTACAAATTATGTGTGCAATAACTTTTTTATAGTATTTAAGGTTCAATTGAAACAAGCGAAGATACAGAACACTAAGTTAAAGATCAAAAGGACAAAACCAGTACTCTTAGCTTAAATTACTACTTCATCGTCTTTGATTGTATGTTGTTTTGAACTTTAATATGTGGTGTTTGATTATATAGGATTCTTGGTTAATTGATAATGATGATATATGGTTGATACAAAATCTTGAAATGAATTATAAACATCACCACAATTCTTGGAATGGATGGGCAAACAATTGGGATAAGACTTGACCAAAAACGGACATTTTTGAGTCATTGGCTTGCCACGAACCTTGGGAACTGTAAGATGGCCATTAGACGGACTTAGGAGCATCCTAAATTACCATTTACAGTATCTCAATGCGATTATCACATTACATGGACCCAGGTCATCGGTATAAGGGAGTGGCACGCCCCTATGCCAAAATTGGTCGCTTGTGTTCAAGTATAAATAGGACACTTAGTTGTTATGTTTCACACCTTGGATGACCTTGGGAATCGAAGAGAGGATGCATAAAAATTCACTTAGGGTTTTTATTCCATTAATTTTGTTTATTTATGGATTTTAATATGTATAATTTCTTTGTGATAATGTTATGCTGATGATCGGCTAAACACCTTTTATTGGGGCTAAGGCCAATAACATGAGTATTATTGTTATGAATTGACCTGATTTTGGTTGTTTATAAATATTGGTTATTTATTTATATTTTTTCACCAATTTATGAATTTACGATCCTTAGAATACATGCATAATAATTTTTTGAACATGGAAGGAGAAACAAGAGGATAGAACGTGGGATAGATACAATGGAATTGTAATCTTCAAACTAAATGGAGTTATAATTTGCATTTAGTATAGGAATATACCTATGTGGTATATTTGGTTCATGTATGGGATTAAATATGAAATTATGTAACTTAGTTATCGCATCCACACTTAATGATACAGTTGTGGGTCTAAGTTAGATAATTGGCTAGAGGTTTGAAAGGTCATGGTCATAGTATGAACCCCGTGAACCAACAACAAAGATAACAAAACCTATCCAATGAAGTTTATATCTTAGTATGATATTTTATAGTGCCTTATCCTCGGGTTTCACCCCATTGATTTTTCAAACCTTTACTTTATTGCATTATTTAGTTTATTCTTAATTTTATCCAGCAATTACTTTTTGTTACATTAGCATTGAGTTAATCTTAATATATGAACTAGTCTGGTACAGTTGATAACATAAGTCTCTGAGGGATGATACTTGGCTTATAAAATGCTACTATATTATTTGGTGCGCATACACTTCTTTGTGCACTTGGGTGAAACATAAATCGATACAAAAAACTTTAACCCCGATCTTTCACCTCATAAGCAGGCCCAAGACCAACTAAAATACATAGATATAGAATTTACACATCACTAGAAAGCCAACAATACCCATATTGCATATTCTGGTTTGGGGTCAAAATCGACCCCCGAAATGGGTTTTAAAAAAAGAAGGGTAGAACTGAAATTCTCATCTAGAAATATATTTTCCATTATTAAAGGGACTTGTAGGAGAAAAACTAACTGAAAATGGGTTGAAATTCGAGTTTAAATCGTGAAGTTACTAATTTAGGTCTATCATGCAAAAATCCCAAATTCCACTTTTCAATGCAAGTTTTAACAAGATTTAAATTATTAAATTTGAAGAAAAGTAATTGAAATAGGGGTTTGGATTCTAGTCAATCTTAAAAATGGAAGAAACTCGAAACCAAAAGCTCTAAGTCTAAAAAATGGTGAAAAATCACAGCAATAAGGATTTTATATTACCTATGATTCAACTAAGAGACCACCGGGTCGCATAAGTGGCTAATAATTAAGCAACCAGGTGTTGCTTACACGATGACCACCCTTATGCGACTGTCGCATAAACGGCTGGGCTATCACTTAAGAGAAAAGCACTTAGGCGTGCTTGGTGGCACTTAGGCGACACTTTGGCTGTCAAGCCAAGTCGCTTAAGTGACCAAAGTGTTGTTTAACCAGTACACCAGTTGAGTGGTGCACTAGCTGGAGACAAGGAGAATTCCAAGTCTTTGTGAAACCCTCAGGTTTAAATTCCCTAGAACGCAGATGAACTATGCTATTATACTAAATTCGACGCTCCAAACTCAATGTCGATATCAAATTTTTGAAAAAAATATCGTTTTCGTAAATTTTACCTCCACAACCCAGTTTCACAACATTTGAATAAAGGGTCGAATGAGATATAAAGGTCATAAAATTACACCAACTATGTTACCAATCTAAAATTGACATTCTGGATTTACTAGCGCAGTTTGTTTTTCAATCTAATGTATATTTGAAAATTTTTGACACAAGTCAACTATAAGGCCTTTATAACCACCAAAAACCATAATATTACACAAATCACATCAAAATGCTTTGGGAATCATGCCAATAATCCCCACACCCTAGGAATACCACAATACCACAACGAGGAAGGGTTAATTGGTCAAATTACATATAAATGAGTAATTCACATAAATCATCAAAAAATTAGGTCATTATAATGAGGCAAGTTTGGAATTATTTTCAGTGTTGAGGATAATCTTGACCATCCATGGATAGAGGGACATGTCTGCTAAGATTAGTTAAATTATTTTAACCTGACAACTTCTCTAAATCACAAGTAAAAATTATTTTCTTGAATTTTCATTATTCATTTTGACTTACCTTATCTTGGGTTGTCAACTACCAAATGGATCCCGATCCCTATAATGGATCTTCCCCAATTGGTCAAGGCTATTTAGACATGACAAGTATGAACGGTCGATCTTGGAAGGAAATTTCTAAGAATAAATAGAGAGATAAATCCATGGTAAATATTGTATTCTCTTTCTAAAGATCCATTGGATTAGTATTATATTTATAATGATGATTCTTTTTTATTCTTAAGAAAATCGAGACAAAAGATAAAATTATCTAGAGGTGTCCGCTTGTCGAATTGTTGAAGACAAAGTGAAAATAAAAAGTTTAACTTCATACCCTTTTAATATGTATTATTCCTTGGTGCATCCCCTCTAAAATAAAAGAAGGAAAATCATTAAATCTAGTTCATTTGAGGTTGCTCATAGTATTGGTATTAGTGCATATGCAACTATAGGATGTATTTTGTTTACCTCCACCCAGATCTAATCCTTTTAATATCCCTATCATGAATGATGTTAGGGATTAGAAGGGAAGTGAATATAAGGTAATTCCCACTACTAAGTCGACCTTAGTTTCCATAAATTATATTTTCTGATGGAGCCTTTTTAGCATATGAAGTTGCTTAAAAGCCAAAAGTTCCTATGCCGGATAATATTTTGGAGAATAAAAAAACATGTTCCCTAACTAGATTGTTTACTTCCTTTTGTCTCAGATATTTATATATGGACCTAACAATTCCTCAGAGGATTATTTTATCAGATCTCTAGAGGAGATGTTGACTTGTTTCCTGAGGGCATAACGACATTCATTTGGGCGCATCTATTTATTTTAAATACTAATGGTCTGTATATTTCTTAGGTTTTGTTTTTATTTATATTTCCTAATCTTTTTAGGCTAACTAAGTTATTGATGAAATCTTTCAACTTAGCCTAAAAAGTATAAAAGAGCTTCCAATTCAATTTGATATTCAAGGATGGGAGATGGTTGCTTTGAAGGTGGAGCCTGCAAAGTAGTCAATGAAGTAGATTTTTCCAAATTATTCTGCATCTAAAAGAAAATTTTCAATATTCTAAAAGGGGTACAAACAAGCTTTCCATGATCATGAGCAAGCCATCTAGGATGTGGAAAGTGCTACCAGTGATTTAGATAATAATAATTGGGGAAAAGTCATATAACCAATAAGATAATTAGCTCTTTTCTATTGTTTTTTCCTTATGAGTTGATATATATACATAGAAGGATGTCAACATTTTATGTATTTTTTGAATATTGTACCTTTCTTATGTCCGAGCTTTATCAGTTAGATGCCTAATACTCAGTTAAGGTTGATATAAAATATGATCAGAGATTCTATGTAAGATCCCAAGGTACCTTTTTTTATTTCCAAGAGTAATGCCCAATCTTAGAAAAACTACTAAATTAACAAAATAGTGATTATTTTATTTTTGAAGGTTATAATCAGGTGCAAGGCTTTGAGGTATTATACCCTTTCTGATCTAAAAATGAAAAAGTGCCACCTTACTTATTTGGTCGAGGTAAAAAATCTAACATTCAAGGGGTATACTTAGGAAGAAGTTAGAGAAAGGATTTAAGACATTGATGTTTGAATCTTCATCGCTTGTGGTTTCAAGGAAGAAGCTCAAGATATTATATTTCCTACCCATCTTTTTTTGTTCTGTAGATATTTTGGAGGTGTCCTTGTTGTAGGAGACAAAGTTCAAGGGAAAATGAGTTACCTTCTGATGTCTCTTAGATCCTAGTTTGATGGTTTATTTTTATTTCCTTTTTTCTTAATATCAATGACATTCTTAACCTTAAATACTAGTATGAAGTTTTGTTTAAATCACACTGCTCTCTTATTCTAATAGCTTTGCAATTGGTTTATCAAAATACTTTAATTTACTTGCACATAGTTTTGAGCTATTGACTTTTACCTGATTTCAACATTATTTTTCACCAATTATTCTTTAAGTCTACTTGTTTGATATGAATATATCCTTAATAATAGTTTAATATTATTTATGAGCCTTTGTTGACTGATTTATTTACAGCCGGGGATGATTTAGTTTAAAGAAAATTCAAGAATTGAAACATCTAAATTCTTATTTATATTGGAGAAAGTTCATCTAATTTTTGATGTTTTATAATTACGAGTATTTCATTTGATCTTATGATATTGACCAACATAACTTATCTTGAGTTCAGTATTTTTAAAGAAGTATGATCCTTTATTTTTGTGCTTGTGATGAAAATGTCTCCTGTTAACTTTTAGGCAGGATTAATAAGAACTTTATGTTCTTCAATATGAGTACTATGAAATTAATAGATTATGTTTCTTAATCTTCTTTATTATGTATAGCTTTTTTGTCTCAATATTTATATTGGAACTTTCCTATATGATGTATCATTTACTTCTTAATTAGAGCATTTTGAATTTTCAAGTTATATTTAATAGGAATGAAAATGCAAAATAATGTTTCAAAGTAAATGTAATGCCCCAAATCTGGTATCTAGAATGCTACACGATGCTTATGACCCGGAAACACCACAAGCTAACCCACGACTGATATCTGTAACTAAGCACTGAATAATATATTGTAAATATATAGAATATAAGATGTAAGGGCATAAGGTTCAAAACTGAACTAATACAGAATATAAAATAATGTGTGTAATGGGGTATAACAATACCCAAAACTAAAATAAATTGTCTGAAACATGCAGTAGTCTGAAAACCTCTAAACTGTCTGAAATCTGTAGAGTGGATGGGACATGTCCCCAACTAACTCCGAACTACTGAAATAATAAAGTAATAAAATAATTATTCTATCCTGGAATGATGAGGACTCACTACTACTCTAGCTGGTAAACATCTTATCTACTAAGGATGCTCGGGAGCTCGTGCTTCTAAACTCATGGTATAAAACACTATAGCGCAAATACGTTAGTATAATTGAATGTACTGATATGCAAGTGAGATAAGCTGAATGCAAGGGTTCATATGAATGAACAATAATAACTGATTGATGACATGAACCTCAACGCATGAGAAATATATATATGAATACATAAACTGGGACTGAGGTAGTGACAATACTGAATACTGATGTACTGATATCTAAGTTTACTAATACTGGGATACTAAATAACTGAGTCCATTGATGATATGAATTATGAACTTTGCAGGTAACCGATATCTGAGGTTACTGGTACTATATTATTGATAACTGATAATTAAGTATATTGATACCGAAAAACTATCTGAGTTCTTTACTAGACTAGGTGGTTGTATCTGATAGTCCTGAATATGAAGAATGATCTGAGTTCTAGACTGGAATGGGTAACTATATCTGACAGTCCTTATTCTGATAAAACCAGTTGAGTTCCGTACTGAGCTGAGTGATTGTATCTGACAGTCTTGATAGTTGTAGAACTGAAATAAGTTCTATTGCTAAGACTGAATCTGAATTTAAGACTGTGGGAGGTAATCATCTAACCGACATGCCCCGAATTTGAACTGGTGAGGTCCAACCTATAACACCAGCTGGAAGGGTTTTAATGTCGTGCCATAGGTAAAGACAAGCTATGATTAAACCCTCTCTAATAGGGATCTATTTCATCAACCTCTCCTATAAGGAAAACTCAAAGGAGATGTATAGGCCGTAGACTCGTAGGGGTACATCCGACCTATGGTGGCTACGTAGTTTTGAAATGTAGGGATTGATACTAAGTAAGACACTTTCTACTAGCTAATAGGTGAGCCCTCATCCCTAGGTTCACTCGATGATGAATCCTAATTCTAACTGAATAGACACTGAGATAACTAAGATCACTGAGATTATTGGACTGATATAGAATTTACTGAATTTTCATGAGACACATGACTGACTGAGTTCTACTGATCATGGCTTAACTGTGAGTATCATGAAAAATAACATCATCTCTAGGCATACAACTAAATTGTTGGGTATTAATTAACCCCAAGACTCGATAACATGAAACTGATAAGACATGACACTTCTTGACACATAACAATAGTCAACAATTTATTGTACAATCATTGGAAATTTTCATGAAGTATTTGACATTCATAATCTTGTACATGGATAGGAATGAATTCAATAACATTCATAGTTTCATAATTCTAGTCTCATAAGCATTCCACCAAACAAATACAAGGCATATATTTAACATGAAAGTCATTTTGAACATAAGGGTAAAACATGGATTCATCATTTAAGTTCTATTGAGTCATAAGGCATGATTCTTGTTCTTTTAGGAATTTTATCAAACACCTAGGATGCATAACTTAGGGAATAGGCATGATCATCAAATTAATGCATCATAATTCCATAAAATAACTCAATTGATAGGTCTTCAAGCCACATACTAAAATAGAGTCATGAAAGCACGTTAATGATTCCAACATGGGATTCATACACAACATCAACATAATCATTATCAATCCACAACATAAACATCATAATTTATAATTAAAAATTGGATTTTTGTGCTTCATGGATGAAAGGAATCCGTGAATGAACACTTGATATACCTTAGTTAGTGAATTCTTGAAGGTTGATGGTGGAATCCCTTGGAAATTAAGTCTTGAATTAATTTCCTTAGGGTTTTGTTCTTGAGGATTTTGTGAATAATGAATAGAATTAGCCAAAAGAGGGCTAAATTTTGAGTTATGAGGGCTGAAGGGCGTGGGAAGAAGACTGAATTAACCTTGAGGACGTGGCTTTTAAATGACTAAGAACTAGGAACCAACGCTATTAGCGATTTGATGTTCCATGGAGTTGATGCAATAGTCAACATGTCGCTCCATCATCGCATCGAGCCTCAGTACTTTGACCCTTGAATCTAGCAACAATATCAACCAACGCAATTGGCGAGGCGCATGCCAATATCGCATTGGTCCACTATTTTGGGATTCAGAACGTAGGCTAAACAAGTTCCAAAAAATCCAAAACTTGTTTAGAATCACCTATTGACCTTCCTGGTCATGAATTAAATAGAATACGGACCATTAAAGGATGTTAAAGTCACGAAATAAAATTGTGAACTTTGAAGGCAAAAATAAACTAAGTCTGGGAACTTAGCTAGAACCTTCTAAGTATAGGACCCCTTAACAAGCATAAATGGAATGAATTGAGCTTAGGATTTTTTGGGGTCTTACAGAAATTTATTTCCTTGATTGTAAATTGAGTTTCTACTATAGCCTTTTTTGAGACCAATCGAAATTATTTAAATTGAAGATCTCAAACTCTCTATCTGAGAAATCCTTAATTATTTTGGTTCTAAGCAATGGTCTTAGTCTATTTACCCAATAATTCCCTAGTTACTTATTTTTCTAACTTTCTTAAGTTTGTTAATTCTAAGTGCAGGTCTTAGTCTCCCCTCTGGAGTATTCTTTGGTAATACGTTTGGAAGTTTTTTCATTTTTCTATCCTAATGAGTCCCTCTGGTGCCCAGTTGTGAATCTTAAGAGAGATTTAGATATTAGATAATATTATTTCAATCTTCAGTTCCTAGTACTTTAGTTGAGTACTGTCTTCATATTGTAACACGCTTTACTCTATTGTCTCATTAGAAACCTCACTAGAAAAACTCTTTTAGGATAAAAATAGATTTAAGGAAAAACAAGTGCATCATGTTTTTTTCCATATATGATCCATATAACCTCTCTTTGGCATTTAAAAAAATTATTTTCTCCATCCAATAAATATTTAATAAATAAATTAAATTCATACCTTAATAATAGTAGTGTTTGAAATGACTGATATTCAAATTGCTTGGTAAATTTGTCCTTCTTGGCCTGTTAATTCATATGGAGCTTTCCCACTTACTTCAGTAACTCGAAAAGATCCTTCCCAAGTTGGACCAAACATCTAGCATTTGGATCTTTAGCATTCCTTGTTACATTTTTGGAGGACTTAAGTCTGATTTCTAAATATATTAGATGTTGGTTCTTTGATTGTAACATTTTTCGTTCTCTCCTTTTGATATTTCATTAAGACTAATGTCATATTTCATCTTTATAATGTTAAGTATTTTGTTTTCCATTATGTATCTAAATTGAAATCTTGTATCTCTGACTTTAACTAATATGAAGGCTTTAGCTCTACAAATCAGCGAGAAGAGTATTTCTGAGTGCTAGACTGTTGTGTTGTCCTTTATGCCAATGTTACTTTGAGTAATATTTCTCTCCAGTTTTTACTTCTGATTTCAAATTTTTATTCAAATATTCTATCACTATTTTGTTTGTTTATTCTAATTGACCATTATTATAATGATACTACATAGTAGATATTATTCTTTTGATCTTCATTCTTCCTAGGAACTGAAGAGGTCTGAGGTAAGAGAGTGGCTAGGAGAGGGCGACAATGCTACAAGTACAAAAATTTTCTTACAAAGAAGATTAGGATTTTAATCCTTGGAGGATGTCTTGATATAAATCCTGTTTCTCAATTCAAATGATGACTTGCTAAAGTTTTTCTAACAGTAAATTGAATCATAGAAGTAGAATGTTTGCCCTTGTATTGACTTGATTTTTTTTTATTTTCATGAATTATTCATTTCTGTGTAGTTTTACCATTTTACCCCCTCTTCGTGGTTGCTTTGTGGTATTTTTGGGATATGGGAATTTACTTTAAAGACTCCCATTGTATTTTGGTGTGATCGGTGAGAGTTTATGGGTTTTGGAGGTTAAAAAGTCTTATTAGTTAACTTCAGTCAATATTTATTATTCTTTGAATCGGATGGCAAAACTAACTTTGACAATAAATTTGAAATGTCAATTTTTGATCGGTAACATGGTTGGTGTGGTATTATGACTATTGTATCTCATTTCGACCCTCAGTTCAAAAAGTTGTGTGATCGAGTTTTGGAGGTTAATTTTGTAAAATGATATTTCTTTGAAAATTTGATATTGCCATTGAGTCCGGAGCATCAAATTTACTAGGGTATCATAGTTCGTTTTTGTTCTTATGATTTTGGATGAATCTTGAGGAGTCCGCAGAAACATGGAATTTTCCAAGTCCAATTATTGTACCACTCTTCTGGTGTAGCCGCAACAGTGCATTATGGCTGTTTTAGCGGTATGAGGTAAAGTGCCACTTGTCCGCTTTTGCAGCTGACTCTAGCTAGACAAGGGCGCTATAGGAGAGGCATGTCAACTTTTGTGGTAAGCGCTAAAGCGGCCCTTGTCCACTTTAGCGGACTGGCATGCATTGGTGGGTACCGCTAAAGTGGTACTTGACAACTTTAGTGGGCACCATTAAAAAGGCCATTTTACTTTATTAGCGGCACCTAGTACCATATTTATATATTCTCTTTCTTAATTTTTTCATCATTTTTTATACTTGGAGTTTCGGGTACTAGAGTTTTTCGGTGATTTCTTATATTTTCAAGCTTGGTTAAGCTCCGAATCACATTCAAATAATTTTTCTTTAATTATTGTCATTTAGTTCTTGTTAAAACTTAATTTCAAAAGTGAAATTTGGGAATTTTGGCTCGAAATGTCTAAATTAGTAATTCTTTAATTTAAACCCCAATTTCAACCTAATTTCACTTGGATTTTCTTCCATGGATTTCTTTAACCATGGGTAATATATTTTTGAACTAAAATTCTGATTTTACCCTATTTTAGAAATCCTATTTTGAGGGTCCATTTTGACCCCGACCTAGAAATGCAATGTTTGTGTTGTTTGCTTCCTTTTGACACGTAGATTCCATATTTGTACATTTTAGCTGATTTTGAGTTCATTCGTGAGGGGAAGGCTTCTTGTTGAAGGATTTTAGACCTGATTTTCTCTATTCGTGGTAGGTTATGGCTTAAATTTCTTCAAATTGTCTAGGTAGTTAGTACAGATATAAAAGAAGTTATGGGTATGGGAACTAATCATGGAAATGACTTTATTATTATTTTGTGCATATGTGATGGCGTATGTTGTTGTTCTTTAGTGGTTTTGAGATATTATTTGGTATATATAACCATCTGGGGTATTACATGATGTTACTGGCTAGGTTTTTATGTAATTGGTTAATTTTTTGGTGGAAAAATGTTTGTTGGTATTTATGTGGTATCACGTGATTAATATATTGGTAGGATTTAGAAATTCTCATTATAATTGATTGTGAGCATTACATCCTTATATCATATACATTTACAATAACACTAGTACCACCGTGGAAATACTGGCTTTTGTAACAGAAAATGTGATATCTTTAAAAACCCTCTACTAATCCATGTGTTGGAGAGTAGTTATGGATATTTTATTCGTATTGGATATTGGATTGTATATTTGTTGATTAACCTCCAATGGGTCTTACCTTGGGATCATAGCTTGGTAGGTGTATGTAGAGGTTTTGGGACAACCTTATACATCATGGTCATCATCGTCATTGCATTTCATCTACTATGCACATTCAGTGTTGGATTTTTGTTCTTTATTTGATATCTATCTATCTATTTCTTTCTTTTTTCGATACTTGTTTTTGATATATGTGTATATCTTAGAACTTCTAGTAGAGATGGGGTGGCCTATTATTTAGGATATTTTATAATTACAAGTGACATGTCCATAGTGTTTATTTTATATAATTTATTTTCTACTTTACTTAGTCGAACTATGATTCGTACTGATCATGATACAAGAGTAATCTACGAAAATGAGAAACGAAAACAAATACTAATGAATCAACGAAATTGAAAATTCAAAAAGTACAAGGATAAATGATAGAAAGATAGGTAGACTGACAAAATGAAAGGAACTGAAAGCAAACAAAGGGTATATTAAAGCTATATTCCACAATCAATTGACCAATCAATGCACCTAATCTCTTATGTTGACTGCAAGGCAATCGAAATGTCCTTACAACCACTATTTCTATACAAGGTTCAACATTGTCTTTTGCAAGCACTAAACACTCCCAATGGAGTTTTCATGAATTCATCATCATCATAAGACAAAGACTAAGGAAATAAGCCTAGATACTAAGTATTTATATATTATCTAAATATTACATAATTAGGTCCAAAAGTGACCGAAATGAAAGAAATAGTCCCACTAGAGTGTGTTTTGACTAGCTCTTGAAATGCTAGAGAGGGATCAAAGGCAAATCTAATTCGCCTTGGACATATATCCCTTCCAAGGAGTTTTCCGTCACAGCCCAACCCAGGCTCTAGATGTAATGGGCATCCCAAGTTCAACCAGGATCGAGGACCACCCCATTAACCCAATCCGACTGCCTTATACAACCTCAGATGGACTGAATTTCCAACATATAACACTATAGCATTATTGTTCACATCAATAATCTAGGATAGGCTCAAGACCATGACAAACTGAACCTAGTATAACTGTATGAAACCCAACCATCTATACCACACCGAACCAAAGAGAATATCAAAACATAATACAATAATCAATACAAAAATGTAATACAATGGAACAGTGATAAATTATGTGCGATGAGGCCCAGCCTCCCAACTTATTCCAATGCAAAGGCCAACACCTATAATGACCCCTCCCATACCAACCCACAGAAGTACACATAGCCTGTATCCAAAAAACATACAAATATCTGGTTGGGACATGCAATATTAAAACCATGAAAACAACCATAAAATCATTGCTTTTTAGAAATAAGAACTAGGGAACAAACACATGCCTTAAACAAAGAAAAATGATGGAAGAAAATCACTAAAGCAATCCCCAAGTTGAAACCATAGTTCTCTTGCACCAAAAGCTCTTGAGAGAATTGTTGAATGCTTAGGAGTAGTTTTCTACGAGTTAATGAATAAAATAATTGGGTAAATAACCTCCTTAGTGTATTAGAAGTCGTGGGTCATAATTAGGGTAAGTAAGGAAATGTATAGAATACCCCTACTTAAGTCCCTCCAAATCCCATCACAGGGATATGACTGGCCCTTTTACGAGTCGTACCCTACCTTACGATTGGTTTTCACAAGTCGTACATAGGCCATAAACTTGGATCAGACATTTTTCCAGTATACGACTCCTCTAACCAAGTTGTAACCTCATCATATGATCCATATGCATAATCTGTATCCCTGGATGAATGAATTACCAAGAGGATCAAATACTGTCCACCATATGAGTCCCTGATACGACTCGTATCCAAGACTTACGACTCATACCCTTAAGTCATGACCATTCTAGCGATCAATGCCATCGCACCAACTAATAGTGATCAGCTTACGATAGGACCATACCTCTCGTACCCCAGCATACGGCTTGTACCCTGGAGTCGTATTAGTTCCGCAGAATGATATTCCAAGAAAAATTTCTAAGTCCAAAACCCAAGATGTAACAATCTCCCCCACTAGGAACATTCATCCCCAAATGGTGGACAAGGTAGGGGTCACCACACATAGAGTCATTTGCATTAACAAACATCCCTTTAATAAAGTCTGAAAACAATAGGGAAAAGATATAAATCCTTCCTTTAACAAACTCAAAAAATGAAGATGTGTTGAAGAACAAATACCTTCCGCACCAATACTAGGAGCAAAAAACTAATGCAGATACTTGGACTTTATGTCTTTATCCCATTCCCACATAGATTCTTCCACCTTATAGTTCCACTAAGAACATTAATCAAAGCCATATCCTTGGTCCGTAACCGACGAACTTAGCTATTAAATATCTTAATGGAGAACTCTTTATAAGACAGAGAATATGAGATATCCAACCCTTCCAATGGAACAACCAAATAAGGATCGCCAATACACTTCCTCAACATTGAAATATGAAATACCGGATGCACCCAACCAAAACTCACTAGAAACTCCAACTCATAAGCAACATTGCCCACATTCTGTAAAATCCCATAAGGAGCAATAAATCGAGGACTGAGATTCCCTTTCTTGCAAAACTGCACTACTCCCTTCATTGGAGACACTCCAAACTCTAAGTCTCTACACCTAACATCCGCATAGGACTTTTGGCGACTCTTAGAGGCTTTAAGCCTATCCCGAATCACCTTTACCTTCTCCATATTTTGATAGACCAAATCGGGACCAAATATAGCCGCCTCACAAAACTCAAACCATCCAATAGGAGATCTATACCTTCTACCATACAACACCTCAAAAGGAGCCATACCAATACTTGAATGATGGCAATTGTTGTAAGAAAACTCTACCAATGGTAGATGGTCAACCCAACTGCCACCATAATCAATCATGCATGACTGAAGCATGTCCTCCAATGCATTAATAGTTCTCTCCCCTTGTCCATCCTACTGTGGATGGAAAACAGTACTTAGACTAACCTTACCGTAAGAAATGAGAGGTAAACTACGTACCACACTTAGAGATAATCAAAACATGCACCCCATATAGCTTTACAATTTCTTTAAGGTACAACTTTACATAGTCCTCCACTAAAATGGCAGTTTGTATAAGTAAAAAGTGAGCAAACTTGGTCATCCTATCCACAATGACCCAAATCAAATGAAAATGATTCCGAGACCGAGGAAGACCGGTAATGAAATCCATATTGATCATCTCGCATTTCTATTCAGGCAACTCTATTTGTTGATGTAACCCACCAGACCTCATGTGCTCAACCTTAACCTGTTGACACACTATTCACTTGGCTACGAAGTCAACCACATCCCTCTTCATACCATTCCACAAATAGATTTCCTTAAGATCATGATTCATCTTTGTTAAAATAGGATGGACAACATACGATGACTCAAGCGCCTCAACCAAAATCCTTTGTAGCAACACGTTGACATTCAAAACACACAATCTCCATTGGAATCGCAAAGTACCACTACTTCTAATCTCAAACACCACCACCTTTTTCCCCATAAACATCACTTTTAATTTTTATCAAGACCAAATCTAACCCTTGCTTCTCCTTAATCTCTGCACCAAGAGATGAACGAACCACTTCTTACACCATCATACCAGCAAATTTAGAATCTAAACGACAGACTCCAAGATTGGCCAAACAGTGAATATTTACCAATTCCCACTTTTCTTCCTCCCCATGAGCTAAACTCTCTATAGACAACCTTCTAAGGGCATCGGCAACCACGTTAGCCTTACCTAGGTGGCAGTAAAGACTCATATCATAATCCTTCAGAAGCTGAAGCCATCTCCTTTTCCAGAGATTAAGCTCCTTCTGCATAAATACATACTGAAGAATCTTATGATTAGAAAAGATATCCATGTGACACCATCAAGAAAATGCCTTCATATCTTCTAATAAAACATAATCGCCGATGACTCCAAATCATGAGTAGGATAATTTTATTCATGCACCTTTAATTGTCTGGAAGAATAGGCAATCACCTTTCTATAATACATAAAAACACAACCAACCCCTACCCAAGATGCATTACAATAAAACACAAACCCATCATTACCATCCTACAAAGTCAAAATCAGAGCCGACTTCAACCTATGCTTTAATTTCTCAAAACTCCCCTCACATACATCCGACCAAGAAAACCTAACCTTCTTCAAAGTTAACTTAGTCAAAAGAGTAGCTATCGATCAGAAGCTTTCCATAAACTGCCTATAACACCTGCATAAACCCAAGAAGAACCAAACATTGGATGGAGTTATAGGCTTAGGCCACCCCTTCACTTCAACAAACGTTTGAGGATCATCCGTTATCCCCTTACTAGAAATAATATAATCAAAGAAAGTCACAATATTTAACTGAAACTTACATATAAAGAACTTGGTAAACAACCACTATTCCTTTAGGGACTACAATACCATACGGATGTGATTAGCATGATCTACCTAACTTCTCAAATACACCATAATTTCTTCAATAAACATAATGACAAAGAGATCCAAATACTGCCTAAACACTATGTTCATTAGATCCATAACCACCGCTGGAGTGTTTGTTAATCTTTATGAATCACCAAGAATTCAAAATACCCATATCGAGTATGAAAAGACGTCTTAGGGATATCCACCTCCCTAATCTTAATTTGATGGTGCCCATAACAAAGAACTATCTTGGAAAAGAACTTGGCATCATACAACTGATCAAATAGATCATCTATCCTTGGGAGAGGGTAACTGATCTAGACTACTACCTTGTTCAACTGCCTATAGTCAATTTACATCCGAAGGGAACCATCCTTCTTGTGCACGAACAACACCGTTGCACCCTATGGGTAAACACTAGGATGAATAAATCCTTTATCTAGAAGATCCTTAATTTGCCCCTAGAGCTTTCTTAACTCAGCCAAAGCTATTCTATATGGAGGAATAGATATTGGACGAGTGTCCGAAAGCAAATCAATACTAAACTCTATTTACCTATCTGAAGGAACACCAGGAACATCATCAAGAAACAACTCTGGAAACTCGTTAACTATCGGGACTAACTAGAACGAAGGACTTTCCAAGTTAGAATATTTAACCCAGACCAAGTTTTAAAGACACCCTTTAGAGATAAAACTTTTAGCTCTAATATAACAAATAAATCTTCCCATAAGAGCTAAATAACAACACTCCCATTCTATTTACGGCTCACTGGGGAACCTAAAGATGACCTTATGAGTCTGATAGTCTAAAGATGTATAATAAGAATGCAACCAATCGATACCCAAAATCATATCAAAATCCACCATTCCCAACTTAAATAGATCTACCAAGGTCTTCCTGTTACCAATAGATACTACAAACTCCCTATAGATGTGTTCAACAATGACAGAGTTTTCTACCGAGTAGAAACAAAAAAGAGGATCCAAAATAATTTCTAAATCAAAACTATAAGACATAGCTATATAAAGAGTCAGATAAGAAAGAGTGGATCCCAGATCAAGAAAACAATATATGTCACGGTAAAAGAGCTATAACGTACTAGTAACAACATCTGGTGATGCCTCAGATTCCTATTGGCATGCCAAAGAATATAATTTTTTTTTATCAATACTAGTACTAGGAGTAGTAGTAGAAGCAGATGTCACACCACCTGGTGTAGGAGCAAAAGATAAAGCCACCATAATCTTATTCACCTATGTAGCAACATTATTAGCAGCATAATAGTTGAGTTGATGGCCTACCTAGCAGCACTTAAATTGCTTATCTCTACCTTCCTCACAGAATCCCTGATGAGGAAGACCACAAAATTGATAAAGAGGGCATGAATAAATAGATTAACCTCTGCTTGCTTGAGATTGGGCAACCTAAGACCGAGATTTATAACCACCTTAGTAATGCCTCACTCGACTGCTGTGGGTAAGAAGCATTGGCAGCAGAGAAGGAACCAGAACTCTCCCACTTTTTTTTCTACCAATTGCCACCATCTCTACCACCTTAATACTGCGTACTTCCCTAATAAAAAAATTTGTCCTGTTTTTCCTGCCTATCCCTAAATTCCTCCTGCTTTCTCTGCTCATCCTTAACCTGCTTCATATGAATAGTCAAACTAGAGATATTCATATCCCTAATAAGAACGGCAATATTTCTCTCAAATATTAGATATCTATTCAGTCCAAAAGCAAACTTCCTCATTCTCAACCTCATATCTGCCACCATATCAGGAGCATACCTTGACAACTGATAAAACTTTAAGGCATATTCCATTACAAATATCCTCTCTTGCTTGAGGTTCATAAAATCCTCCATCCTAGTTTCTTTGAACTCTTGAGAAAAGAAACGATCCATGGAGTCATTAGAAAAGGACTCCCACAACCCTTCATCTTCAATATCAACTTTATTTTTTTCCCACTGCTCATACCATTGATAAGCAATATATTTGAGCTGATAATCTGCAAAGCTAAATCCCTCAATATCAAAATCCTACATAACTAAAAATATCTTTTCCCGTTCATCTAAGAAGCCCTATGGGTCTTTCTCTACCTTCACTCTTATAAAAGTAGGAGGACCAATCTACATAAATTGACTAACCCTTATGGCCTCAGTACACAAGGCACTAGCCACATCCATCTTAGCCTGAGCAGCGACCGTCTGAGCAATAACATAGATAGACTTTGAAACTACACATTCACTACGCAACCCTAAGCGACATGAGAAGCAGTAGGAGGAATTAGAGGAAATCCAACACAATCAGGAATAGAACTACGATATCAAAGATGTACTCTAGTCATTGGAGGTACCCCTTTAATATTATCCTCAGATTAGGTAGAAGGATTCTTTTGTGTTCCAGAAATAGGAGGCATGATTTAAAAGACAAATAGCCAACGATTAGAGTGGATTCCAAGATAGTGAATTTCAAGAAAGAGAAACATTCGTAAATGTATTGCAGCCTCTCTCTTATGAGTGTCGTGCGATACACACCCATAAAAGAGACTCTCTCGACATGACTTTGTGGACTTCCAAATTAACCATGAATCTAATGCTCTGATTCAAACTTGTCAAGACCTGAACTAGGGCCTAGATGTATTGGGCATCCCAAGTCCAACTAGGATTGGGGAAAACCTCCTTAACCCAACCCAACTGCTTCATACAACCTCAAATGGACCAAATTTTTAAATATAATAAAATAGCATTATTGTTCACATCAAGACTCTAGGATAGGAGTACGACTATGATTGACCCAATCGAGACTAACCCTACAAACCCTACCATCTATACCATATAGAACCACAGATAATATCAAAACAAAACATAATAATTAATCCAAAAATGTAATACGATGGAACAGTAAAATGTTATGTCTGATGATGCCAGCGTCCCAACTTATTCCAATGCCAAAGACGACACCAATACCAATCCTGCCTATACCAACCCCCATATGTAATATAAAACCTCTGTCCAAAAGAACACAAATATTAAATTAGGATATTCCCCCAACCATGGCCATAACCAATGTCCAAAATGAAAATAAAATGTTGAAGAGTATCTATATCATGAAATGTAGCCTTCCAAAAAGATGGAAGCTCATCACTTTAATCTATATGCTATCCCCATGTTAATCACTATGTAAAAGGAGTTAAGAAACCTGTACCTACATAGCGTGGGTCTACAACCTCCAGTAGATGGGTTAGCGAGTAACAACTAGCATTTATCTCAGATTAAGGATAAAGTAATGCCATGTAAACAACCATGTAAAACACCACATTATGCATACAACCATACATATATATAAGTGTCGGGAAAGGGAATACATGTTTACCTTGCACTTAAAACCATTACTGGGTTGTGTAACCTTGCCATATAACCATACTCATTGGACGTATGGGTTCACCTACCCTTGCTGAAAGAGTCCCAGTGTGTGTAGATGCAAGACCAGGAAAAATCCCATGGGATGACTAGTGTATCCCTAAAATATAAAATGTGTCACTCTCACATATCCATCAAAGACCCCTCATATCGGAAAATATGAGTTTCTAGTTTTGGTTCCCCCAAAACATCCTCCTTCCACCGCTCAATTATAGATCCCACCATTAATGCCCAAACTAAAACCATGTCTAAACCAATCCAATTACCATTTATTAACCAAGGACATTTAGTAGTGGTATCATCATACCAACCATACTTGTAAGATTTATCCATAGCCAAACCATTTAGGTTAAAGGAGACTCTCAAGTGCCTTTTTCATTTACCATATTAGCCTCTTAGGAGACTTCCATGTACTCCACAAGAAAAACCAATAAGCCTTTAATCGTTGTTAACCATATAAACTATTTGTAGTTTCATGCATAAGCTGAAATCAAGCAAGAGTTCTATTTAAAGAAGTTAATGCAATGAACATATCTTTATAAGTAATTTATCAAACACCTTTGGGGGTATAATATAACCAAAACTAATTCCAAACACCATTAAACCATTATCATGCAATACAATTTCCCAAAACCACCATCACTACATATAAAAGTACAATTAAACCATATGAAACCAAAACCAAACCATTTACACCAAAACCCCCAATTATTAGCGTAGAACATAATCCATGTAATATTAAAATCATGAAAACAACAATAAAATCCATTCCTTTTTAGAAATAAGATAAAGGGAAGACACACATGCCTTAAACAAAGAAAGATGATGGGAAAAAATCACCAAAGCATGCCCCAAAGAAATCCCCAAGTTGAAACCCTAACTCTCTTTCCCCAAAAGCTCTTGAGAGAATTGTTGAATGTTTAGGAATAGTTTTCTATATGTTAATTAATATAATAATAAGGTAAATAACCTCATAAGTGTATTAGAAGCATGGGTCATAACTAGGGTAAGTAGGGAAATATCCAGAATACCCCCACTTAAGTCCATTAAAAACCCATCACAAGGATACGACTGACCCCCTTAAGAATCGTACCTTCCTTATAATTGGTTTACACAAGTTGTACCAAGACCTTAATCTCTGATCAGATAGTGTACAACATATGAATTATCCAAAATAAGAATTAAGAATATTAAGTTGACAAACATTTTTAATATCATCACTCAAAGAAAAGTATGTAATAGGTACACAAAGATCCAAAACAAGAATTAAGAATAAAAGTATGTAAACCTTAATCTCACTATGATTCCCAAGAATATTAAGAAGGGTATGTTCAAGAATTGGAACACTCAAAGAAAAGTATGTAATAGGTACACAAAGATCACTGTTCAATTCTTCACATTCCTTTCCCTTAAGAGTACTCTCATATTTCAAGAAGATATTTCTTTCTTTTAGAGAAATGTTATCACACCATAGTAGGTGTTATATAGAATATAGCCCTCAAGATGAGGTATATCATCAACATTATCCACACCATAAGGTAATTCACTAGGAGTGATTTCATCATCTTTAAATAAGATATTGTACTTAAAAAGAAAAGAATAAATCCTTAAAGAGGAATTAGAACATGTAAGTTCACTATCAAAAAGACACTATCATATTTGAAAGAATTTTCAAATAGGTAATCATCATTATGAACAAAACAAACAATAGGATCTTCATTAAGTGACATGCTCAAAGGATCACTTCTATTTAGTTGACAAACATTTTTAATATCATCACTCACCTGAAGCACATTAATCACATCAAAAACATCTTCAAGTCGTAGAGTACTTTCACAATCAAGTTTATCAATATGATTCACATGACAATGTACCACTATATATCAAATTTGCTTCAACACAGATAGACACAAATTGATCATGCAAGAAGAGTCAATTCAGTTATCAATAGTATCAACTACTGTATCCATACTCACAAAATATACATCATTATAAAGAGGTTAAGAATCATGAGACTCACACATAGGTAAGATACTACTCACACTAAATGGACTACTAGCTACACAATAATCATTCATATATGCTAAAGTGTAAAAGTTATCTATGTTACCATGAAGTTCTTGAGAATATTCTTATTTACCTTGGTATCAAGGTCCTCCACAATATTTAAAAGAATCTAAGATTTACCTCGTCAAATTTTCAAAGGATATTTTCTATTTTTGTACGTGTTATCCTTCACTTGCCATATCAGTACCTACACATATGTCTTTATTAAAAGAAGGACAAATAATATCAGCTCAATTTTGGTGGCAATCCCATCACTTCACTCCTCTAAACCTACCATTTTTATTCTTTTAGGATTCCACCTTGCACTTTGTAACTCCTCTCAATCATTTGTCTCTTATTTTCTTTAGGCTTGAAGTAATTGGTCGCATCTCTTTGAGATTTGAGATAAATGGGTGGAAAGAGGTGATTTTCCCATTGGTCAATTATATTCTTAGTCCAATTTTTAACATTTGGAACTCTATACCTTGCAATCCAATTTTTCCCCATGCATAGAAGTCTTTGTTCCAAAGTGAAGATATCACACCATACCTCTGCATACTTTCCACATCGGCTTAAGGAAACCTTCACTCTCTCAAAAACTCTGTACTCCTCAAAGAAGTATGGAACATATAGAGGCTCTCTAGGTGTCTATAGATGGTCAACCATGGGTAGGATGATGTAGTTTCAATCGAACCAATCATTTAGCATAAAAGCATCTGGGAACCCTAAAAATGCTTATCCTTCTAGAGTGAACTTTTCTTTTTGGATAAACATTGGTACATGGGCATCACTTATGAGTTCCTTTGAGGAACTCCATGTTTTGTTTGACTTTCTTTTGATATTCCACCACAAAAATGTTGGACCTAGAATATGTTTAAGGGTACAGGTAGTTTTTTTTCCTCTCTCATATCATATTCCATATAGATCCTTTCACACTCCCATTCCCAATCAAGATATTCTTCAGGACTCAAATCTCTTATGAAGATGGTGAGAGTAGGACGATCTTGACTACTACCATTTCAATCTTGGTTTCTATTTACATGTAATTGGGCACTAGGATATGAAGAGTAAGATCTTTTACCCCTAGGATTTTTAGATGCAGGCTCTTTTATTCCCAAGAAGCAATATCTAATATAGTTAGAATAACCATTCACATTGATTCAACCTTGATAAAAAGTACTATAAAATGAGGAATATGAAACATCACAATACTTACGTACCTTCTCACCATGATCCTCATAATATTTTTTAATGAATGCCTTATACCTTACATAACCTCTAGGTTCAGAGTGGGAAGTATAATACTCCTCACATGCCCCATCGTCTTCATAATAACTATCATAAGTCACTTTATTATCTCTATACTCACTATAAAAACAAGGATCATCATTTATCTCACAGTACTATTTGGAATAGTAGCCCTTATTTTCATTTGACTCTTGATCACGGATATATTCATAGACCCCATAATCGCCATCTTCTTCATAGCCATAACTATCTTCACCACAATTATAGTATCCTATGTCTTAGTAACAATTCATCAAGGCTATCGAAGATGTACTTCCTTATATCAACTTGTACCTACAAAATAAACAAACAATATTAGTAGTAAAGCTCATCATTAACGCTAATAAGAATCTCACCTTTATAATTCTCACAATTAAAGCAGTGAATGTTGAAAGTTGATTATACTCAGGTTATAAATAATGTGTTAATATCTACTTGCGGTTGTAGTTGATAATTGTTTGAATGACTCAAAAAAATAAAACTACTTATGGACTTGAATAAAGAAATCACAAAGAAATAAAAAGAGAAAACCATGAAAGAAATTTGATGGTGAAAGAAATGGGATGCAAGAACTAATCAATCAACTTAAAAGATGAATTACTAGTGGATGAGTAGTTTAAGAATAAAAAAAAAAATTTCAAAAATATGAAAATTAGGAATAAAACCTTGAGAGAAATGGAATCAGAAAGCCTGAGATGTGTTTCGAGGCGTGATTTGCATTGGAATGGGTTAATCTGCATTTGGGGACCTGCTCTAGTAGGTTGGGAACATCCCCAAACACACCTTCGATGAAGAAGGAAGCCCAACTACTGGTTTGACATGCATTTGGGCTGATACATTATCTCTAATGTAGGTCAAGGGAAGATGTGGCATAGATCACCTGCCCTTTCGCCTAGAATTGACTGATTTTCCCTCCAAATGGTCCTTTATATCCTTTTATGTTGGAATATCATTTGGAATCTCCTTAGATCACAAGTAAAAACACTTTTTCCCTATTTTTATTCCTTCTTTCTATATCAAACACCCAAATTTTTTGAAAAATCCAACTTAAAGATAGTTGTAACATACTAATTTTCTAAACCGGAATACTACACGATGCTCATGACCCTGAAGGACCACAAGCAAACCCATGACGGATATCTATACCTATACACTGCATAATATAACATGAAAATATGGAAATATATACTGAATAGCCATAAGGTTCAAATCTGAATAAACATATGATAAGACAATGTCTGAAAATGGTATAACAATACCAAAACAAAACTGAAATAACTGTCTGACATACTATAGTCAGGAGAGACTCTAAAATGTCTTAATAAGAAGTTAATGGGACATGTCCCTAACTAACTCCATCTAGCGACTTAACCAAAATAGTAAATGAAGCAATAATGATATTATCCTTGAATGACAAGGAGTCACTGCAAACTCTGAAGACTGGAATGCTACTGCTGATCCAAAGCTTATGCCTCTGAACCTATGGTTTAACATAAGAGAAAGCACCATAGCACAAATATGTCAGTACGTCTGAATGTACTAAGTATACGAGTCAGCCAAAATGCAAAGGGTTATATACATGAACAATGCTGACTAATATGAACGTGAGAATAATACATGCATACATAACTGTAACTGAACTCGTGGAGATACTGACTACTGAGTCTAAATACTGACAACATGAGTCTACTAAATAGATGAATGACTTTTTTTGACAGTTCAAAATCTGAAGAATTGGTCTGGTTGACTATTTTAAAGAGTCCTGAAGATGAATACTGATATCATGAATTCTGATAGTTGATATGACTGATATATGAGTTTAGAAAACTGACATAACTTATATAACTGTGATGATCAGCCTAACCAATGTAACTGGTGCTGAGAGACTGTATCTGGCAGTCTAAGTTCTGAGGGAACTATTTGAGTTCTATTTTATATGGAGTAACTGAATTTGACATCAGTCCTATCTAGCAGGTGATCTTTAAATCTGATGATTCTGATACTGTTTAACTATAGTAAAGATTAGTCCTATCTAATGGGTGATCTGGAAGTCTATTTATAATGGTAAGGATTGATTGTCTCTAACAGTACTGAATCCATATTACTGAACGAAGTTGATTGTATCTGACAGTCCTGAATCTGTAACTGAAACTGTGGGATGTATTTATCTAACTGACATGAGCCAAGCAAGGCTGATTAGGGTCCAATCTCTACCCTGACTAGAAGGATGTCAATACCGCACCACTGGTAAGGACATAATATTAGCAACCCTCATATAATAGGTAACTCTAGTGAGAATAGTGGGAACCCTCATATAACAGGTTAAGCCACCTCATCTACCCTTATATAATAGGTTGCGATGTCTCAAGCTGTGCTCGCTACATAAACTAGTCTGGCATAGCCTCTATACAGAAAAATCAATGAGAAATTGGGACAAACCTCAATCTAACTCAACAGACCAAAGGGATCACAAAACAACAACACCAAAACTAGCAACTTGGTCGTCGAACCATGAGGACTCACCACTGAAGGAACATAGATGCGACACTCTGATATCACTATCACGGCTGTGGCTGAGTACCTGAACCTATATCACGGTAAAAATATAGCCCATAGAGAAATATGTGGGTCAGCATAAGATACGTACTGAGTATGTGGGGGCGCATGCAAAATATAAATAATATCATAAATTTTTTAAAAACGTACATACGAACCATAATGACACACCTGGATTGAGTGATATTGAAACATGCAACTCATAATATCTTAGATAGGAAATATAGAAGAAAACCCTCATAAATCATTATCGATCATCATAGGCAACTTGACTTACCATATCAAAACTAAAAGTGACTTGGTATTTCAATAAACATGACTCTTATCGACAGGGGAGTTTTTCTGTAACTGACAACCCCACGTGAGCTACGTGGAATACCAGCATTTGAAACCCCTAGTGGTGGGAGCTTCATAATCTTTGCCATGGAGAATGACCTTAAAACTACAATAATCACAATCAAACTCTCTGGCCAATAATATCATCATCAAACAACCCTACGGTGGTACATAGTTTTGGAGAAATCCCAAATTTCCCTCTCGATGCTAAGTACTACTCCCCGACAAGCTCAGAATGCATTAGGAAATCCACCAAAACGTCACAAAGGTCTATCATTAAGACCAAATCAAATCTCTTTCTCATTTAACAAATCATGTCAATTTGTGGATTCCTAAATCAACACAATTTAGCTCAAAACATTTTAATCTTCCTCAACATCAACATGGTATCAATGCATTGAATCATAACCGACTCAATATTTGAAAAAGGATATAAGGACTCAATACATAATATTTTCAACAATTTAAATCATTAAAACCATTCGTAAAATACCAAAACTCATTGCAACTTCAATATCAACATTTCTCAATTTGCCATCCAACTCTCATTTAAAGGTACTTGAGACATCAACCCATAGTACGGATATAGAATTATAAATATAAATTATAAATTCATAATAAGGAAATAGAGGAATGATAGTATAAATCAAGGCTTAACAAATTAAATCATCATACTCTCATAATTAAATACTTTTTGGACATAATTCCATCCCAACATCATACACATATCGGATGACATAATCCCATATCTCATGGACAATAATATAAGATATAAAACCATATTTACAATTCATGGTATAATATGTAAAATCTCATGTCAATGTAATTCAACAAAAATACCGGGCATAAGATCGAATGGATAATCTTGTTCAAAGCCCCACATGTCTAAAAATTGAAAATGAATATGAACTTCCGACTTTGAAACTTTATTCATGAAAATAAAGGGTGCTTCTCGAATCCCTTAAAATGATCAACTCGAATCCCAAATCAATTTGAAATTTCTATGATTCAATCAAGAGACATAGTAGGATGAAATTTGGAGTAGTAGGGTTGGGATTTGTGCCTTAGGAAAGTTTAGAGAAAAATGAGCTATTGAATACACTTAATGGACTTAAATCCATGGTTTACCCGGATGGATTAGAGTGGGAATGACCAAAATACCCTTAAAAATCAAATAATGTCAAATCTGTCCTTTGGTGGACTATTTTGATAGGCTGAAGTATATCGAAAATAACATTTTTCTTCGATGATTAAATTAGATGAAACTAATTTAATTAGAAAGAGGACTTTCAAAGCTTTCTGTTGATATATAGTAGCTCACCCAGATCATTATGTACAAGGAGTTATGATCGTTTAAAATTAACCCTAAAATTCGCCTGGCCTTAGTATTCTTTTCCTGCATATTTACTGTTCACCACTATTCACGGTTAGATCGGAATGATCATAAATCATCTCTTGAGTTTCATTTTTGATGATCCATATATCGTTGCAAAGATTATTCGATGCTATATGCGATGACGGGTCACATATCCAGAAATGCCACATAGAAAAATTATTAATCATGATAAAGAACAAAATTTAACACATTTTTGTCCGAGATCTTAACGGAAAATTTTTCCGCGGCATCACATAAGGTTACAGATATTACTGAGTATTGAGGTCATGGAGATTACTAAACTACTGAGATTACTGAGGTTACTAAGAAATGAGAATACTGGACTACTAAGATTACTGAGTTTTCCTGAGTCACATGACTGACTAAATTCTACTTAATCATGGCTTGATTTTGTATATCGTGAAACATGATATGGGTTTAGGCACACAACTATATTTTCGTGTATGAATACCCCCAGGACTCGATGGAAGAACACTGACACACATAACTGACTTGATCATAAAAGTAGAGTCCATAGTCTATAATATCATATATAAGGGATTTCATACTAAGCATGGTTCTCACCAATTTGTTACATGGAATGGAATTTCATACAACATGTATATACTTGCATAGATTTTGAAATCATACTCATTACATATTACAACCACAATCTATAATATCGTAACTTGGGGAATTTCATGAAGTACATGGGTATTCTACATCTTGTACATAAGTGGGTTTTGCAAGTATGTATAGCATAATTCCATAAGACTAGTTCATGACTAATCCAACAGTTTTCACAAAACACATTATCAACATGGATGCCATTGAATTATAGAGGCCTATCATGAATCCCTCCCTTATTCACAATTTAGCTATAATGCATGATTTCGAGTCTCTTAGGTATTTTATCAAACACCTTACATGCACAACTTAGGCATAGCTGTAAATCATATAATTACTCATCATAATTTATCAAACTTACATGTTTTCAATGCATATGATGTCATTTATTCATAATAACACATAAAAATTCTTTCTTGGCATCATTCAACACACAAACATGATCAACAATCCATTCATAAAATGAAAACCATAATATATATTTTTAAAAATGGTTCTTGAACTTCAGGGATGAAAGGAGTCCATGAATGAACACAAGCATACCTTAGATAGAAAACCTTTATGATTTTTTGGAGAGTTCTTGGATTGGGAAACTTAATTCTTGATTGGAATCTTGCTTCTGAGAGATGAGTTTGATGGAAATCCTAATCTTGTAGTTAAGAGCGTAAGAGAGGGTTTTTGAGATGCTTAACTGAAGACATATGGGAAAAATTATGCCTCTTTAGGGCTATATTTCATGGGAAGTGAAGTAAAAAGACCAAAATAGGCTTATGAAATAAATTCCCAGTTTCTAAAAATTATAGCTTACGACATTTGTGACAAAGCGTCAAAAATGTTGTAAGCTACCACGAATGTGCTCACACAGAAGCTGGTTTCTGCCTAAGGCTGACGACCTTAGTGGTAAGGCATAAAAAATGTCATAATATACCACAAATGTCATCACTTTGGAGATGGATTCTTCCTAAGTCTTATGACCTTCATGGTAAGGCATCACAAATGCGGTAAGCTACCACGAATATCGTCACTTAGGAGCTGGTTTCTGCCTAAGGCTGACGACCTTCGTGGTAAGGTGTCACAAATGTAGTAAGATACCATGAATTTCGTCACTTAGGATCTATTTTTTGACTAAGCCTGAAGACCTTCGTGGTAGGGCGTCACAAATGTGTTAAGCTACCACAAATGTCGTCACACAATTTCCATCCTGACATGCTGGAGTAAAATAGGAATAACTTTTTGCTCTAATATCGGATTTAGGCGAAATTGGTATTTTTGGGAAGATACTTAAATTATATATCTATTGATAGTTCAAGATCTCAAAAATTCAAAGTATAATTAGAGATATAGTTGATTGAAGTTGAGTATACCAATATCCTTCTGAAGAATTCAATCGGTAAGGAATGTTTTGATTCGCCTGATAGCTGGGAGTTATTTAAAGCCTTAATATACCTCTAAATTACTCATAAAACTATAAAATAACCATTAAATACTAATCATGAGCTTTGTACATGGCACTAATATTGGTTTGGATTTTTTTCAGAGTATTACAATATCTCCCCCTTGGAAACATTCATCCCCGGATGATGACTGCTTGAGCGGGGAGAAAAGATAAAATGACACATATATAGAATGAATGACTGATCATGATTTCATGGATGACATGACTGAAAACTAGCATATCATACTGTGCATGCATATCTGATGCATGGGTAGCTGATTTAAGAATGAAGGACTGAGTGTTCCAATAAACCGAGTTTCTAAAACTAAGAATGCATATTTGATGCCTAATTGATAAGTTGAATCCATGCATATCCTATGCATGATTATTTGACTGACATGATACATGAATGCATGACTAGAAGTACTGATAAGCTGACAATGCATATCTGATGCATGAATACATGGCTGAACTGACTCACGAGCATGTAATGTAAAGATACCAAGTTTGAACTTAAAAATAAACATGGAACTAAATACCAAGTTTGGTACTAAAATCTGAACATGAGAATGAGTAAGATCAAAGAATAATGCTACCATGAACTAAAAATACTGATTAGTCTGATATTGATTACTCAATATGCATGAGCGGAAACATCAGAACATAACTGAATTTGGAACTTGATTCATGAACTGAACTGAGACATTGAGTACATGGCCTATAAATGAGTTTTGATGCTAGAGGGTTAGCTCATAAGAAACACTTCCTACAAGATAAATTCATCAAAGAAAAATACATGTTTAAATCATGAAAGGTTAAAGGCTATAATGTATCTCCCCCTTGGGATACTATGTCCCTTGAAGGATGCTGTACTGACCTTGCTGAGATATTAAGGAAGTTGAGGCGATGCACAAGACCTAGGAATGAAATCATGATTGTTTATTTGAGATCTAAAACTGAAGCGTGATGCACGAATGCATAGACATACTGACTTATCTGTTTAACTAAGTAACTGGTAACTGAACGCTGGGTATGCAAAACTGAATTGCACTTAATCTGAGTTGCTGGGCTGAGGCCACAAAGTATTATGCATATGATAAGGGACTGACTGGGTAACATAAAGTAACTGATCATGGATCTCATAAAGGCTATACTGTCTAAATATACAGGACCAAACGTATTACATGATTTGGAAATATTCAATAGACTTAGGTATTGAAATACCTATAACTGAGTAGTTGATAACTGTACGCTATGGTCAAGCAAGTCTAAAACTGAACTAAATTTCTAAGATGAATACTAATCTAAGGCTCACACTATAACGTAAGACTGTAATGGGGATCCATACTGGATTTAAATGTTGGGTCCTGATAACTGAACACTGAAATTGATGTTTAAACTAATACTAAAGTGCTTAATTCTGAGATTGAACACTAATTACTGAGTACTGAGTTGTAACTGAGATAGAAACTGAGTTGTGATAGTTGCACAATAAAGGCTGACATAAGTCAAGGATCTGAATATACATTCACACTCTGAATTTTTCCCAATTTCTAAGTACTACCTCTTACTAGCTCTTTGCTTTCATACTAATAGGATATTCAAGCCTATCTTCGTAACTATACCCTTGTGTAAAAAAAGCATGCAACAACCTTCTCTTAACATGAATCATTCACTCTCTTATTTAAGAAACTACTCATCACTACACTACACTATTTTCCCAATGAGAGCTCACTGAAAGGGTTAAGTCTGGAGAATCTAAAACATGAATAGATACATAACAAAACTCGGCACTTGACTGATGTTTGAGCAATAGAATATAAATACCATATGTGTACCAAAAGGTCTAAACTGAGGGTATGTATGACATAATCTGAATTCAACTGATCAGTGGAGGCGTAGCATGATTCATGGAAACTGAGTATACTAGGGAGCATGATATATGAACATAAGTTATGAGCTGCATAACCTGATTCTGGAATGTCTGAGTTCGTGGAAAATGATTCGTAACACTGAGTGATCTAGGAATAAATTCCCTATATTGGGAACTGAATGTGCACACGATTCTATGGAATGCGTGTGAATGTAAGAATTATTTATGGAATATGATACATGAAGCATTCATAGGCATTATTCCAACTATAGTACAAAGCTTTACGTTGAGATAAGGATGGGTCGGGAATTGTCTTCCCAAACTGCTTTTCTGTACATACTGGCACTACTACTGGAATATGAGAACCTGACATGTGTACTTGATCTACCTTCCCCACTTGGATTTAAGCCATCATCATAATTCTGTGAGCACTAAACGAAACTCTAAACTGAACTGCAATCATCATCACATACTTACATTCTGATTAACACATCTTTGCCGTACTAAATGCATCATTTGACCCTGTTTCCCTCACATACTACTAGTATCACATTTACACCTTCGTGCTTAATTTCGAGTCAATAAACTTAAATTTATAACTCACACTGTTCAAGCCGACTGATTCATCCTGGCATAACTATCCCCATGGATATATAGTCTATTCAATTTAAATATCATTATCCCAACTCTACTACTGCTAAACTCTTGGGTTCATGCTTCTAACTCTAGTCATATGCTATCATAGGATTTTGGGATATGATCTACTGTCATATCTAAATTGGGTTTGAGAATGAGTTCTAATGATCATGAATGAGATCCGTACAACTTTGGGACATAACTGAACTGATGGGATACTGTTGAGCATGACGGAAATCCCATAGCTATCTATAGGGACTATTTTAGATAGACCTATTAGTAGGACTTAAGATTCACTACTTTTGTTACCTTAAAAGTAACATAAAGTTGACATGACTAAAGCATGATGAGAATCTACATGTGTTTTCTTAGAGAACCTTTCTATAGCACGATCTGAGAAACGAAAAAAGGGAAACTATTCCTAAAACATCTCATAGCCTCCTACACATAAGTTTGGTGTACAATGCACGCATATACAAGACTCTAGTTGATACGGCATTCAGACTTCCTAGGACTCTATTGAACCTTAGGCTCTGATACCAAGTTCGTAACATCCCAATTTTCTAACCCAAAATGCTACACGGTGCTTATGACCCTGAAGGACCTCAAGCTAACCCATGACTGATATATATACCTGTATACTGTATAATATAATATGAAAATACGGAAAAATTTATTGAATGTCCATAAGGTTCAAATTTGAGTAAACATCTGATAAGACAATGTCTGAAAATAGTATAACAATACAAAAACAAATATAAAATAACTGTCTAACATGCTATAGACTGGAGACTTTAAACTTTCTGAACAAGGAGTGGATGAGACATGTCCCCAACTAACTCCATCTAGCAACTGAACAAAAATAGTAACTGAACAAATAATCATATCGTCCTTGAATGAGAAGGACTCAATACAAACTCTAAACACTGGAATGTTATTGCTAATTTAGAGCTTGTGCTTCTGAACCTAAGGTGTAACATAAGAGAAAGCACCATAGCACAAATACGTTAGTACGTCTGAATATACTGAGTATACGAGTGAGGTAGGCTAAATGCAAAGGGTTATATGCATGAACAATGCTGACTAATATGAATGTGAGAATACATACATGCATACATAACTGTAACTGAACTTATGGAGATACTGACTACTGAGTTTGAATAATGACAACATGAGTGTACTAATACTAATATACTGATTAGATAAACAACTATTTCTGGCAGTTTTAATTATGAAGAACTGGTTTGGTTGACTATGTCTGACAGTCCTGAAGCTGAATATTGATATCATGAATTCTGATAGCTGATATGACTTATATATGAGTTTAGAAAACAGATATAATTGTGATGATCCATATAACCGATGTAACTGATACTGAGCGATTGTATCTGACAGTCTAAGTTCTGATGGAACTATCTAAGTTCTATTTTATATAGAGTAACTGAATTTGAGATCAGTCCTATCTAGCGGGTGATCTTTAAATCTGATGATTCTGATACTGTTTAACTATAGTTAAGATCAGTCCTATCTAACGGGTTATCTTGACGTCTATTTATAATGGTAAGGATTGATTGTATCTAACAGTACTGAATCCGTATTACTAAACTGAGTTGACTATATCTGACAGTTCTAAATCTATAACTGAAACTGTGGGATGTATTCATCTAACCGACATGCCCTAAGCAAAGTTGACTGGGGCCCCATATCAACCCTGACTGGAAGGGTGTCAATACCACCCACTGGTAAGTACAATATGTGAGAAACACTCATACAACAGGTAACTCTAGTGAGAACGGTGGGAACCCTTATATAATAGGTTAAGCCACCTCATTTACCCTCATATAACAGGCTGCGATGCCTCAATCTATGATGGCTACATAGTTCTGAAACTTAAGGATTACTTCTAAGGATCTCAGTCCTAATCTAGCGGGTGAGTCCCTATCCCTAGGATCACTCAATGCTGAATCCTACTCCCATCTAAAAAGACACTGAACTAAATAATTGGGATGAACTGATTCACTAAACTAAACCAATTATCTAGATTGATACTTGTGGTATTTTTTAGCGAAGCTAAACTAAGTTTACTAGATTTCAATTACTGATGGAAAGTACTGAGTTTTGAAGACTGGTTGAAAGAACTAAAGTTACTTAGATTGACTTTGAATACTAAGGTTACAGATATTACTGAGTACTGAGGTCAATGAGATTTCTGAACTACTAAGATTACTGAGATTACTGAGCACTAAGATTACTGAGAATACTGAACTACTGAGATTACTGAGTCTTCCTGAGTCACATGACAGACTTAATTCTACTGAATCATGGCATGGTTTTGTATATCGTGAAACATGACATGTCTCTAGGCACACAACTATATTTTTGGGTACGAATACCCCCAGGACTCGAAAGAAGAAAACTGACGCACATGACTGACTTGATTATAAGAGTAGAGTCCATAATCCACAATTCATAAATAAGGGATTTCATACTATGCATAGCTCTTAACAATCTGTTTCATAGAAGGGAATTTGATACAACATGCATATACTTGCATCTCTTTCAATATCATACTCATTACATATTACAATGACAATATATAATATCATAACTTGGGGAATTTCATGAAGTACATAGGTATTCTATATCTTGTACATGAGTGGGTTTTGCAAGTAAGTATAGCATAATTCCACAAGATTAGTTCATGAGTAATCCAATAGTGTTCAGAAGACACATTATTAACATGGATGACATTGAATCATAGAGGCCTACCATGAATCCTTCCCTCAGTCACAATTTAGATATAATGCATGATTTCTAGTCTCTTAGTATTTTATCCAACACCTTACATGCACACTTTAGGCATAGGTGTAAATCATACAATTACTTATCATAATTTATCAAACTTATATGTTTTCAACTGATATGATGTCATAGATTTATAATAACACATTAATATTCTTTCTTGGCATCATTCAACACTTAAACATGATCAACAATCCATTCATAACATGAAAACCATATATATAGTTTTAAAAAGGATTCTTGAACTTCAGGGACGAAAGGAGTCCATGAATGAACACACGTATACTTTAGAAAGGAAACCTTGATGATTTGTTGGAGAGGTCTTGGATTGGGAAACTTAATTCTTGATTATCTTGGAAAAAGGATTGAATCTTGCTTTTGAGAGATGAGTTTAATCGAAACCCTAATCTTTTGGTTGAGAGAGTAAGAGAGGGTTTTTGAGATTCTTAACTGAAGATAAATGGGAAAAATTACGCCTCTTTAGGGTTATAAGTCATGGGAAGTGAAGAGAAAAGACCAAAATACCCATATGAAATAAATTCCCAGTTGCTGAAAATCATAGCTGACGACATTTGTGAAAAAGCATCAAAAATGTGGTAAGCTACCACGATTGTCGTCACACAGAAACTCGTATCTACTTAAGGTTGACAACCTTTGTGGTAAGGCAACACAAAGGTGATAAGATACCACGAATGTCTTCACTTAGGATCTAGTTTCTACCTAAGGATGACGACCTTTGTGGTAAGGCGTCACCAATGTGGTAAGCTACCATGAATGTCGTCACTTAGGAACTGGTTTCTGCCTAAGGCTGACGACCTTTGTGGTAAGGCGTCACAAATGTGGTAAGCTACCATGAATGTCATAACTTAGGATCTGGTTTCTTCCTATGGTTAACGAACTTCGTGGTAGGGAATCACAAATGTGGTAAGCTACCACGAATTTCGTCACATAGTTTCCAGCCTAACAAACTGGAGTAAAATAGGAATAACTCTTTGTTCCGATATTGGATTTAGGAGAAATTGGTATCGTTGGTAAGATAATTCAACTATATATCTGTTATAGGTCATGAGATAAAAAATTCCAAGTATAATGAGAGATATGCTCATTTGAAGTTAACTGTACCAATATCCTTCTCAAGAATTCAATTGGTAAGGAATGTTTTAATTTGCCTGATATCTAGGAGTTATTTGAAGCCATAATATACCTATAACTTACTCATAAAACTATAAAAGAACCATGATGTACTATGCATGATCTTGGTACATGGATCTAATATTAGTTTGGATTTTTTTTGGGGATATTAATATTGCAATTTCTTCAAGAACACACAAAGAACATCAATCTTTCTAACAATTTTTTCGGAGCTTGGAATGAGTTAAAATTTTTAATGTAGGCTCTTTTCAATCTTTTAAACTCATTTAAAACATCATTTAGCTCATATTCTTTGCAAACTTATTATATTTTTTAACCTACTTCACTTTTCTTTAAGTCCTTGTTTTCAACAATGGTAGCTCAATCAATATGACTCTGATTAAGCTCAAATTTGAAACCTAGTGTAACACCCTACATTTTTTAGCAAGAATTTGAACGATCATTCCTACGAGTGTAAAATCTCTTAAAAATATTTGTATATGAATAAATTTGTCATGATCATTTGCCTTGAGTATAAAGTGTTTTCAATAATCATGGTCATAGAAAGAACTTAGAGCAAAGACGAGTTGAGAACTTTTCTATAAAAAGAGCTTTAATAGATTCTCCAACTAGGGTCAAATTTAAATTAGTGTATCTCATACAATTTAATAATTCAGGTGTTCTACTATATATCAAACAAAAGATCTTCAAATTTTATTTCCAATGTATCATATTTAAACCCAATTCAGTATCAGAGAAGAAAGTTATAATCATTTTATTCAATAGTGTCTATCTATCAGCAAAAAGACAACTTGAGGTGATAAGCCATCAACTAAGTGATGAGTTATCAACGTCATCACCAGCCTTAACAAGAAACACCCTGCATCACTAAAGGAAAGGTGAGTACTAGGTTTATAAGCCATCAACTAGTTGACAGGCTATCGACCAAGTCATCAACCTTAACTAGATAATGAAGAGAAGGTGACCACTAGGTTGACAAGACATTAAATAGTTGGCAGTCTATCAACCAAGTTGTCAACCTTAATAAGATGATGAAGAAAAGGTGATGACTAGGTCAATAATCCGTCAACTAGTTGACAAGCTATCAACTAAGTCATTAACAAAAGAAATTCCAGCAAATTTATTTAGTGTCTTAGGGGTATTTTAGTCTTTTCCTCAACTCAAACCCTACCCCATGACTTAAAAATAAAGAAGGTATTATCATCCCCCCATCCTCTATCACTTAACATATTATTTCTACACCCACTCTAAAGAACGATAAAGCTAGGGATTCTTTTTCAAAGCTATCTCTCAAGTTTTAATGTCTAAGTTCCATTTAAGAAATCAAGAAATCAAGAAATTAAGGAATGTGGGGTTTAAAACAAGTTTAATCTTTCATCCTTGTAGCCGAATGAATGATTTTCAAGTTGAATACACTGGTTTTAAGTTAGGGTTTATTCAAAAATCCCCATGTATTAATAGCATAGCCTTACCTTGTGATTTAAAGGACTAAAGAGAATAAGGGTCATACTTATTCATGTTTTAAAATACAAGTTTAATATTTTATCTTGAATTTCATTGTTATTATGAGAAATTGTTATTCTCCTATGTTTAATACAACCTCATACTTAAATCCATGTATTATTCTAATGTGTGGATCTGTCCAATGTTTTGGGATTCTGAATTATGACTTCATATTACTGTTTAAAGAGTGTCATCATATTTTAGAAATCATTGTATGATGGTGAGTCACGAACACCCGATACGTATGTGTTATACATGTTTTCATTTTAAAGTAACAAGTAAGCCAGAATAATAATTTGATTCTCGTATCGAGATTATCATTTTATAAAAAACTCATTAGTATTACTTTATATTAAATACATCAATTTATATTTTTATAATTACCTTACAATCTGTAAGCATTATCATTTTCAAAATACCATGACCTGAGCCTATCAGTTACCTTTGCATGCACCAGTTAGTGTTTCAGTGTTTTTCAGTTGGGAGTAGGATTTAGAATCAAGTGGAAAGTGTTGGTTCAACGCATCCTATATCCCCAAAAACTATGTGCCAACGTAGTTTTAGGGTCCTTTAGAGAGAGTATTTTCCCTTTCCCAATATGGGTTCTGTTTAGTTATTGTAATGACCTAGGACTACCACCTAGTCATCAAACGATGCATATGACCCTAAAGGACCAAAATCTAATCCATGAATGATATCTGTTGTGATCACTGAATAATAATACTGTAATTAATGTGCAAAAATGGGTTGAAGTTCCATAAGGTTCAAAACATCTAAAATACTGATAAAATATAACGTCTATAAAACTGAATACTGTCTAAAAAGCCTCCAATAGAATCTGTCTAAAAAGTGTAGCTTTTGGGAAAATCCCCCAACTAAATCCGACTATTGAGCTACTACTAAACTAAAATACTAAAATAAAACCATATCCTCGATAGAAGTGGACTCACTAGTAAATCTGCTACTATTGGTAGAATCTATCTACGCATAGTCAGGAACCTGAGATTCAAACTTATTATATGAAACATCATAGAGTAACTGAATATAAGAGTACTTGGATAACTGAAACTACTATAAATATTGAGAACGTAATACTGTGCATATATTTATACTGTAATTGAACTTTTTTGAAGCTAACTACTGATTTATGATAACAGAGTAACTGATATCTAAAGTTAGTGATACTGATTGACTATGTCCGATCGTCCTGATTCTGTAAAACTAAACTAAGTTTTAAACTGGAAACTCAAACTAAAACTATGGGAGGTAATCATCTAATCGATATGCCCCTCTCTGGGTTTATGAGGGTCCAACCTATAACCCTAGTTAGAAGTATACCAATACCATGCCACAGGTACTAACACTAGATGTGAGCTAACTCTAAATAGCAGGAAAAAATTTTGTCCACCCTCACTAACAGGAAAACATATGAGATATGTGTCTACACTTATCTAGCCGAAAGTCATCTCAACGTACACTGGCTATGTAGTTCTGTAACTCAGGGATTTCTACTAAGGGTCAAATATTCACTCATTGCTGAATGCTACTCCAAACTAAAAGACACTGAATTGATTATACTGAACTGGATAGGACTGATATAATGTAATACCTCATAAAAATTGCGTCTCAAATTCAGCTCGTAAAGCACAATGAGAGATTCCTACACTTAGAAAAAATTTGCTAAGTGTTCAAGTTCAACACTTACTCTCATTTTAGACCTCCTAACTTTGGGGATTTATTAGATGACCTTCTCGACCTCTTTTTTTAGATTTTCAAGTTGAGTTGCGATGGGAAAGTCCCTAGTACGTATTAGACACATTTATGGCGCATTTTAGGCGCATTTTAGTGGCTAACTCACTGGTTTGAAATGCTTCCGCATTCCGAGTGCATTTCAGGTCAAAACTTTCAGTCAACTTCAAACTATCATACATATAATGAACTGTGAGAGTTTCTATATATCAATAGAAATAACTTTGAGTCTTATTTCCAATGCAATTAGTTTCATCCAATTTGAACATTGGAATAAAATGTTATGATTAATTTACTTCAGCCTATCAGGCTGAAAACAACAACGGATAGCTGCTATTTCTCTCTTTCTCCAGGGGTATTTTAGTCTTTCCAACCTCTATATATATACACAAACACTAGATTCAGCATAATTTAGCAACATATGCTTGATTTCTCTCAAAATTCATCAAGAAACATAAGAGGGTTAGCAATTCGGGATTTAATTTCAAGAAATTCTCCTTGTCGATCTTTGTAAAATGAAGAACTAAAGTATTCATAGTGTTCATCCATGGAATCCTTTCATTTATGGAGTTCAAGAATCAAGTTTTAAGTTATGTATCATGAATATTTTGTGGTCGGATGATTATGTTTATGTTGATGATGTTAAATTGATATTTTAAGTCCATGAGTTATCTCAAGAATCATGAAAACTAATTTATTTTGTAATATTATTCATATGAACTTTATGTTGAGTTCTTGAAATTAAAAGTTGAACGTTGATGATTATGTTATTGGTGTTGAATGATTCCCAAGTTGCGATCTTTATGTGAAATCATGAAACTATGTTGAAATATAAGTTGAAGTCCATGAATTCGGTGATTTATACTTTGTGAAAATTTTATGATTTCACCTATGCCTAATTTGTGCTAGAAAGGTGTTTGATTAAATATTTAACAGAAACAAGAAACATGTAGTATGGATTAATATGGCCTAAAAGGTGAATTCATGCCATTAACCTCATGCTTGAATGGATTACATGGTATTGTTGTACAATGAATATGTTGTTGGAATGTCATGATGTTAGAGTATAAAATTATGATCTTAATTATATACATTCCTACCATGAATAAGATTATGTTAACCATGTACTTCATGAAATCCCCAACTTATTTTATTATGTATGTTTGATATTGATCATGTATTCAAGAATGTCAAGAAGTGAGAGTTTCCTTCTATTGAGTCCTGGGGGTATTTATACCCGAAAAATATAGTTGTGTGCCTAGAGCCATATCATGTTTTCATGATAGTATTAGTCAAGCCGTGGTCAGTAGACTTTAGTCAGTCACATGACTTAGGAAAACTCATGAAAAGACAGTATCAGTTCAATTCTTAGTATCAGTACGATTTAGTTCAGTATTCATTTCAAATATCAGTAAACTAAGTCAGATAACAGAACTCAGTAGCATTTAGTCAGTATTAGAATTTAGTAGTGTTCCACTAGTTATCGGAACTCAATAAACTCAGTCCATGTTCAGTTTATTTAAACAGAACAACCAGTAATAGTTCAGTTAATTCTAGTATGAACTAGGAAATCAGTTCAGTATAATCAGCTCAGTGTATTCCAGAACAATGTAGCCAGCATAGGTTGAGACATCAATAACTATCAGTTTAGGGTAGATGAGGTTTCTTAACCTATCAGATGAGGGTTCCTACCATTCTCATTAGAGTACCTACCAAATGAGGCTCAATCATGGTTTATCCTTACTTGTGGCACGATATTGACACCCTTCTAATCAGGGCAGAGATTGGACCCCAGCTTAGCTATTATAGCGTATTTAGGGCATGTCGGTTAGATAACTACTTCCCATAGTTTCATTATCAGACTCAGTAAAAGAAATCATATAGTTCTTTAGGATATCAGGACTTTTAGATACAGTCAACTCAGATACAGAACAAAACTCAACTAGTTCCATCAGATTTAGGACTGTTAGATACAGTTATTCGTGCTATCAGTTATCAGAAATCATGTTATCAGATGTATTAATTATCAAAATTTATTTATTATTCATAATATGATATCAGTAATTACATGTCCTAAGTATTCATACTCAGTAGTCATGTTATCATGAGCTTACTTTCAAGACTGTTACGTACGGTTAATTAAATCAATTCTTCATAATCAAAACTATCAGAAACAATTATTCTATTATCAGTAATATAGTATCAGTCACCCAATATTCAGAATACAGCATCAGTTCCTCACTTATTAGTGAATTACATATCAATATAAGTAAACTCAGTCATTCCGTATCTCAATATCAGTAAACTCAGTCATTCAGTATCTCAGCATCAGTAAACTCATGTTGTCAGTATTCATACATATTAGTTAGTATCACCAAGAGTTTAGTTGTAGTTACTTATATATGTATGTATTCTCATGGTCATACCATTCAACATTGTTCATGCATATAAAACCCTTTGCATTTAGCCTACCTCACTCGTATACTAAATACATTTAGTCAAACTGATGTATTCGTGCCATGGTGTTTTATTTAATGCCATAAGTACAGAGGCATGAGTTTTAGAGCAGCAGTAGAATTGCAGATTTCAGCAGTCAGTGCTCTTCTTCATTCGAGGACAATATTATTATTACTTTATAACAGTATTTCAGATTAGATTTTTAGTTCATTAAGTTAGTTGGAGACATGTTCCTCAACTCCTTATTCAGTTCAGTTAGAGGTTTTTTGACTAGATGTCAGATTAGATGTTCAGACTTCAGTATTTATGTTTCTTTTTGGTATTGTTATACCATGTTTTTCAGATATGTATCAGTATTGAACCTTATGGTCTTACAGTTTCTGTTTCCAAATATTTTATGAGATATTATGCCGTTTACAGGTAAAAATATAAGTCATGGGTTAGGTTGTGGTCCTTCAGGGTCATGAGCACCATGTAGCATTTCGGTTTAGATAATTGGGGCATTACAAACTTCATATTAGAGTCTAAGGTTCAACAGTGTCCTAGGAAGTCTGAAAGCTGCATTAAGTAGAGTCTTGTACATAGGCGCGTTGTGTACCAAACTTATGTGCCGGAGGCTTTGAGATATTTTAGGAATAATTTCCCTTCTTTTATTTCTCAAGATCATGTTATAGCAAGTTTCTCTAAGGAACCCATGTAGATTCACATCAGGCTCCCCTTATGTCAACCTTACCTTACTTTCAAGGTAATAGATACAGTGAAGCTTAAACATAGGTCTTTCTCATGCAGTCCCTAGAGACAGTTATGGGATTTTCCATATGCTCATACAATATCCCCTCTGCTCAGTCATGTTCCAAAGTTGTTCAGATTTTATTTATTATTATGAGAACTCCTTTGTAAACTCAAATCCAATTTTTGATATGCCGTTAGATCCTTTCTCAAAATCCTATGACAGTATAGACCTAGAATTTTAAGCATGGACCCAAGCGTTTAGTAGTAGATAAGTTGGGATAGTATTATCTAGTCTGAATAGATTATGTATTCTTTGGGATAGTTGTACCAAGGTAAATCAGGAGGCTTGAACAGTGTATGGTAGAATTTAAGTTTATTTACTTGAAATTAAGCATGAAGGTGTAGATGTGATATTAGTAGTATATCAGGAAACAAAAGAAGCTGATGTGTTTAGTAGGATAGGCAGGTGTCGAACAGAATATAAGTATGTGATGATAGACCAAGTGACCAAGTCAGACTTTCAGATTCCAGTAGTAGTGCTAGTATGTATAGAAAAGCAGTAAGGGAAGACGATTCCCAACCCATCCTTTTCTCAGTACAAAGATTTGTACTTTATCTATCACGAAATCCACTTAGGTCTTACATATCAACTCTATGGTTAATAACCAAGAACATGCACTTTTTAATAAATCATTTATGGTTTCAGTTGCCAGTATAAAGGATCTCAGTTTACCCCGCAGTACAAATCATTTCAATGAACATGGTTTATGTTCACACAATTTTCATAGAATCATGTGCACTTTCAGTTTCTAGCATAGGGAGTCAGATCTAAATCACTCAGTGTCACGAATCATGTCTCACGAATATAAAAAAACTCATAAATTAGGTCATGCAGCTCATGACTCATGTACACATATCATGCTTTAAAGTATACTCAGCTTTCATAACTCATGCTATGCCTCTACAGATCAGATAAATTCATATCACCTCATGTATATCGTCAGTTCAAACCTTTTTGGTAAATCCATGCTCAGCTACCTCATGTTAGTCAGTCAGTCCTTGCTCGTATGCATAATGCTCTATGGTCTCAGTCTAGCTATTCAAACAAAGTACAAGTCAGTCTTGCATACCCAGTATTCAGTTACCAGTTATTTAGTTAATCAGATAAGTTAGTATATTTATGCACTCGTAATCAGCTAAGTTCATGCATTATGTCTCAGTTTCAGATCCCAGCTATTAAGTCACAATTTTGTTCGTAAGTGCCTTGTACACCGCCTTAGTTTTCCTTAGTACCTCAGCTAAGTCAGTATTCCTCAAGGGACCTAGAGTCCCAAGGGGGAGATACCCTATATCCCCCGACCTTATGTGATTTAAACATGCCATTTTTTTCTCTAGATGAATCCAGCTGGAGGAAAGGTTACTTATAAGCTGGCCCTCTAGCTCTAAATTTTATTCGTAATCTATGTTCTTAATGGCTCAGTTTAGCCCATGGTACTCTGTCCATGTCACGTATTACAAACTCAGTTCAACTCATGTATCATGTTCTAGACTCAGTTATGTTCTCATGTTTTCGATCATGCATATTGAGTGATTAATCTCAGAATCATCAGTATTTTTAGTTCAATGGAACAATCTTCCTTGAGCTTACTCATTCTCATGTTCAAATTTCAGTACCAAACGTGGTACTATTACCATTGCATGTTCAGTTGTATGTTCATGAGTCAGTTCAGTCATGTATCCACGCATCAGATATGTGTGGTCAACTTAAAGATATTTTCAGTCATGCATTTATGTATCATGTCAGTCATATAATCATGCATGAGATATGCATGGTCTCAGCTTATCAGTTATGAATCAGATATGCATTATCATTTTGAGAAAACTTAATTCATCAGAATACTGAGTCCTTCATTCATAAATCAGTTACGCATCCATCAGATATCCATGTTCATTATGATATATTCACCTTTTAAGTCATGTAATCCATGAAATCATATTCAGTCGTTCATGCTCAGTACTAACGTCAGTTGTCTTTTCTACCCTCTCAGTAAATCTCACTCGAGGACGAATGTTCCCAAGAAGGAAATATTGTAAGACACCATAAAAATTGGATGTCAAATTCAGCTCGTAAAGCTCCATGAGATATTCCAACACTTAGAAATTTTTTTTGCTTAGTGTTCAAGTTCAACACTTACTCTTATTTTAGACCTCCTAACTTCGGAGATTTATTTGATGACCTTTCCGACCTCCGTTTTTATATTATCAAGTTGCGTTGCGATAGAAAAATTCCCTAGTACGTATTGGACACATTCCAGGTGCATTTTGAACACATTTCAGTGGCTAACTCACTGGTTTCAAATGCTCCCGCATTCCGGGGGCATTTCAAGTCAAAAATTTCTGTCAACTTCAAAGTATCATAACCTCCTGCATATAATTAACTGTGAGAGCTGATATTTATAAATAGAAATATTTTTGAGTATTCTTTCCAATACAATTTGTTTCATCCAATTTGAACATTGGAGTAAAAAGTTATGATCGATTTACTTTAGCCTATCAGCCTGAAAACAACAGATGACAGCTGTATCTTTTTCTCGTTCTATAGGGGTATTATAGTCTTTTCTACCTCTATATATATATACAAAAACACGGAATTCATCATAATTTAGCAACATATGCTTGATTTCTCTCAAAATTCATCAAGAAGAGGGTTTGCAATTGGGGATTAAATTTCAAGAAATTCACTCCGTCGATCTTCGTAAAATGAAGAACTAAGGTATGTATAGTGTTCATCCATGGATTCCTTTCATCCATGGAGCTCAAGAATAAAGTTTTAAGTTATGTATCATGAATATTTTGTGGTGGGATGAATATTTTCATGTTGATGATGTTAAATTGAGTTTTTAATTCCATCAGTTATCTCAAGAATCATGAAAACTAATTTATTTTGTAATATTATTCATATGAACTTTATGTTGAGTTCTTGACATAGCAATTTCAACGTTGATGATCATGTTGTTGGTGTTGAATGAATCCTAATTTGGGATCTTTATGTGAAATCATGAAACTATGTTGAAATATAAGTTGAAGTCCATGAAGTTGGTGATTTATACTTTGTGAAAATTTTATGATTTCACCTATGCCTAAGTTGTGCATGAAAGGTTTTTGATTAAATATTTAAGAGAAACAAGAAACATGTAGTGTGGTATAATATGGCATAAAAGGTGAATTCATGTCATTGACCTCATGCTTGAATGGCTTACATGCTATTTTTGTACAATGAATATGTTGTTGGAGTGTCATGATGTTAGAGTATGAAATTATGATCTTGATTATATACATTCCTACCATGAATAAGATTATGTTAACCATGTACTTCAAGAAATCCCCAACTTATTTTATTATGATTGGATGATATTGATCATGTATTCAAGAATGCAAAGAAGTGTCAATTTCCTTCTATCAAGTCCTGGGGGTACTTGTAAATATTGTTGTGTTCCTAGATCTATGTCATGTTTTTATGATACTCACAGTCAAGCCATGTTCAGTAGACTTCAATCAGTCTCATGACTCAGAAAAATGCATGTAAAGGCAGTATCAGTTCAGTTTTACTCAGTACTCAGTAATCTGCGTAATCTCTATAACATTCCATTAGTCTATGGAATTCAGTAAATCTCAGTATAAATACAATTTAGTTCATTATTAAGTTCAGAAATTAGTAAACTCAGTTAGATAGCAGAACTCAGTAGCATTTAGTCAGTTAATAGAATTTAGTAGTGTTCCGCTAGTCAACGGAACTCAATAAACTTAGTCCATATTTAGTTCAGTTAAACAAAACAATCAGTAATATTTCAGTTAATTCTAGTATGAACTAGGAAATCAGTTTTGTATAATTAGTTCAGTGTCATTTAGTTGGTAGTAGGATTCATCATCGAGCGAACCCAAGGATGGGAACTTACCTGCCAGTAGAGGGTGTGATTCTTAGAAGTAGTCCTTCTATTCTAGAACTATATAGCCAGGATAGGTTGAGACATCAATACGTGTCAGTTGAGGGTAGATAAGGTAGCTTAACCTATCAAATGAGGGTTCCCACCATTCTCATTAGAGTACCTACCAGATGAGGGTCACTTACAGCCTATTCTTACTAGTGGTGCGGTATTGACAACTTTTAAATTAGGGCAGAGAGTGGTCCCCAGCTTAGCTGTTATAGCGTATTTCGGGCATGTCAATTAGATAAATAATTCCCACTGTTTCACTATCAGTCTTAGTAAAAGAGCTTGGATAGTTCTTCAGGATATCAGGACTGTTAAATACAGTAAACTCTGATAAAGTATGAAACTCACCTTGTTCCATCAGATTTAGGATTGCCAAATACAGTCATTCATGCTATCAGTTATTAGAACTCATGCTCTCAGATATATCAGCTATCAGAATTTAGTTATCATTCATGATATGTTATTAGTAAATACATGTCATCAGTATTCATACTCAGTAGTCATGTTATCATGAGCTCAGTTTCAGTATAATTATATAGGGTCAATCAAATCAGTTCTTCATAATTAACACTATCAGAAACAATTATTCATTTATCAGTAATATAGTATCAGTCTCCCAATATTCAGTAATATAGTATCAATTCCTCACTTATTATTGAATTACATATCAATATCAGTAACTCAGTCATTCAGTATCTCAATATCAGTAAACTCAGTCATTCAGTATCTTAGCATCAGTAAACTCATGTTGTCAGTATTTAGACTTAGTAGTTAGTATCACCATGAGTTTAGTTGCAGTTACGTATATATGTATGTATTATCATGTTCATATCAGTCAGCATTGTTCATGAATATAAAACCCTTTGCATCCTACCTCGCTCGTATACTCAGTCCATTCAGTCGTATCGACGCATTTGCGCTATGGTGTTTTATTTGACACCATAGGTACAGAGGCCCGAGTTTGAGAGTAGCAGTAGCATTGTAGAATTCAGTAGTCAATACTTCTCCTTATTCGAGGATAATATTATAATTACTTTATTACTGTATTTTGGATTAGTTTTTCAGTTCATAGTGATAGTTGGAGACATGTTCCTTCAACTCTTTATTCAGTTCAGTTAGAGGCTTTCAAATAAGATTTCAGATTACATGTTCAGACTTCAGTATTTATGTTTCTTTTTGGTATTGTTATACCATATTTTTTAGATATGTATCAGTATTGAACCTTATAGCCTTACAGATCATGTTTTTACATATTTTATGATATATTATGAAATTTACAAGTACAAATATCAATCATGGGTTAGCTAGTGGTCCTTCGGGGTCATGAGCACCGTGTAGCATTTCGGTTCAGAAAATTAGGATGTTACATACAAAGTTTATTGATTTTTTGTAAGTTCTGTAACTTACTGAGTTCTACTGAGTTTTTTAACAAAATAAGTGTACTACTGATTGTAATGTGACTGATACTATCCTATCACTGACACTGGCTATAGGTAAACAACTAAATTATCGGGTATTAAATATTCCAGGACTTGATAGCATAAAAAGTAAAGCAAAGCATTATCTTTAAGAATATAACAATGTTCCCTTGGTCATAATTAATTCAGAGAGACATTTCATCAAACACTTGCAATGCATTAACTTATACATGAATGGGGAATACATGTTGGCATGCTATAATGGCATTATTTCATTCTCATAGGCTATTTATCAAAATCATAAGAAGTATACTTGGTCCATTAAGTCGTAAGCACTTAGGGTTAGCGTGGTTACAATAATCAACTTGCATATGGAAGGGTTTATTATAAATATCATGTAATTCCATACATACTAGAATCAATTCTAGGAACTTGTAATCTAAATGATGGATTAAAACTTAAACAACTTCATGAATATGAATTATGTCTAATTGAAACATGGAAATAATAAATCATAAATCTTGTATTTCAACAAAAAGGACTCTTGGTCTCCATGAAAGATAAGGATCCATGGATGAACATCCAACATAACTTTATTTAATGAGCTCTTGGAGAAATTCTTGGAATTGACCTTGATTCTTGAGAGCTAAGGTTTGTTTTCTTGAGAGAAAAATATCTTTTTATTTTGGTGAAAAAGTGAATAATTAATGGTTTAAATGTTTTTATGACTTAAATCCCACATCTGGTCGGAATAAAATCATAGAAAAGGAATCTTTTAACCCTAGGCGTCCTCTTAATTTTTCATGAAATTTCTTGATCTGGACCTATGGCGCGATGCACCACTATGATGCCAATCCATGAGAAAATGCCAACTGGGAAATTTTATGGTGGAGTGACAGGGTGGAATCGCATTGTTGTCTTAGTTGTGACCGAGACACTCATCACGACGTGATGGTATCATGTTGGAGCACTAGAAAAGGACAATTCTAAAATTGAGCCTTAGCGCAAGGCACCCATATTGCGGAGGCTCACTGATTTTTGACAATTACCATTTTGGCTGGCTCTGTAATGCACTAGTGGCTCAGGTGGTATACTGTCTTACTAAATTGGTCATAACTATTCGCCCGGGTCTCGGATTTGGGAAAATTTTATGTCGATGGAAAGCTTATTTAAGAAATTAAGGTATTTGGGTTTTCAACAAGGTTTATCATTCATCCTTGTACCTGAATAAATGATTTTCTAGTTTAATGTACTTATTTTAAGTTAGTGATTATTCCAAAATCCTCATGTGTTGAAAGCATAACATTACCCTTTGATTTAAAGGACTAAAGATCAGAAGGGTTATACTTATTCATGGTTTAAACTACAAGTTTAATGTTTTGTCTTGAATTTCATTGTTTTTATCATAAATTGTTATTCTTCTATGTTTAATACATCCCCATACTTAAATCCATGTATAAAACTCATGTGTTGAAATACCCAATATTTTAGGTCTCTGAATTATGACTTTATAATACTGTTTTAAGAGTGTTATCATACATTAGAAATCATTTCATGATGGCGGGTTATGAACACCCGATACCTATGTGTTTTACATGATTCAATTTTCAAGTAACAAGTAAGTTAGAATCATAATTTGATTCCCATATCGAGATTATTATTTTATAACAAACTCACCAGTATTACTTTATGTTAAATACATTAGTTTAGATGTTTATAATTACTTTAGAATATTTATACATTGTTGTTTTCAAAATAGAATGACCTGAGCGTATTAGTTATCTTTGCATATACTAGTTAGTATTTTAGTATCTTTTAGTTGGGAGTAGGATTTAGCATCAACTTGAAAGTGTGGGTTCAGCGCATCCTACATCCCTAAAAACTAAGTACAACCATAGTTTTAGGGGCCTCACCAAAGTGTATTTACCCTTTCCCAATATGGGCACAGGTTAGTTATCGTAACGACCCAAGACTACCTCCTAGTCGTCACACGATGCTTATGACCCCAAAGTACCACAAGCTAATCAATGAGTGAAATTTGTTGTGAGCACTAAATAGTAATACTATAATAAATGTCAAAAAATAGGCTGAAGTGCCATATGATTAAAAATATCTAAAATCCTGATAAAATACAACATCTATAAAACTGAATACTATCTGAAAATCTAGTCTAAAAAGCCTCTAACTGAATCTGTCTAAAAAGTAGAGTTGTCGTGATAAGCCCCCAACTAACTTCGACTACTGAGCTACTACTAAACTTAAATACTAATATAAAAGAATATCCTTAATAGATGAGGACTCAATGCTAAATCTTCTACTGCTGGCTGAATCTAGCTAAGTGCGGTCAGGAACCTAAGCATCTAAACCTATGATATGAAACATCATAGAAAAAAAGGGTATGCGATCAGTACGTTGGAATATAATGGTATGCTAAATAAGGTAAGGTTGAATAAAAGGGTTTATATGGATGAACAATAACTAACAAAATGATATAGAGTAACTGAATATAAGAGAAAATGGATCACTGAAACTACTGTAAATACTTATTATGTAATACTGTGCATATATGTATACTATGACTGAGCTTTTCTGAAGCTAAGTACTAAGTTATGAAAATTGAGTAACTGATATCTAGAGTTACTGATACTGATTGACTGTGTTCAACAGTCCTGATTTTATAAAAACTAAATTGAGTTCTAAACTAGAGACTGAAACTGAAACTGTGGAAGGCAATCATCTAACTGACATGCCCCTCTCTAAGCTTATTATGGTCTAACCTGTAACCATAGTTGGAATTTTGCTAATAGAATTCCACTGGTACTAATACTAGCTGTGAGTTAACCCTAACTAGCAGGATGACATTTTATCAACCCTCACTAACTGGAAAACCTATGAGAGATGTGTCAAACCTTATCTAGTAGGAAGTTATCTTAACGTATGCTGGCTATGTTGTTCTATAACGTAGGGATTACTACTAAGGTTTAAACCCTACACTAACAGGAATGTCCCGATCCTTGGGTTTTGTTGGTGATAATGCTACGCGTAACTGAAAGACACTGAACTGATTATACTTAACTGGACTGGACTGATATATAGTTTACTAAGTTTTCCTAGGTTCTATAACTGACTGGTCTCTATAGAGTTCTATAACGAATTGAGAGTACTACAGATTGTTACATGACTAATACTATCCTATCACTAACACTAGCTCAAGCTAAACAACTAAATTGTCTGGTATTAAATACCCACTGGACTTGATAACATGAAAAGTAAAGCAAAGCATCATCTAGAATAATATAACAATGTTCTCTTGGTTGTAATTCATTTATAGAGACATTTCATCAAGTACTTGTAATGCATTAACTTGTACATGAATGGGAAATACATGTTCGAATGCTATAATGACATTATTTCAATCTCATAAAAATTTATCAAACACATAAGAAGCATACTTGGTTCCTTAAATTGTAAACACTTACGGTTAATATGGTTACAACAATCACCTTAAAAATTGAAGGTTTTATTATAAATATCGTGTAATTCCATACATACTAGAATCAATTCTTGGATCTCTTAGTCTAAATTATGGATTAAAACTCAAAAAACATCATATACATGAATTTACTCTAATTCAAACATGGAAATCATAAATCTTGTATTTTGAAAAAAAATGATTCTTGGACTCCGTGGAAGGTAAGGATCCTTCGATGAATTTCTAACATACCTAATTTAATGAGTTCTTGCAGAAATTCTTGGATTGACCTTTATTCTTGAGAGTTAGGGTTTATTTTCTTGATAGAAAAATATATTTAGATCTAGGGGAAAAGGTGAATAATGAATGGTTTAAACATTTTTGGGGCATAAATCCCATATTTGAGTGGAATAAAATAATGGGAAAGGATTTTTTTAACCCTGGGCATCCATTTATTTTTTCATGAATTTTCCTGATCTGGACCCCTTGTGTGACGTGCCACTATCGCGCCCAGCCACTGGACCATGATAACTGAGAAATTTCATGGCGGTATGATGCGGTGGAATTGCATTTCCACCTTTGTTGTGTCTTGGACGTTCACCGCGACATGGTGGTATCGTGTTGGAACCCAAAATAGGACAATTCTGAAATTGAGTCTTGATGCAAAGTGCCAATATTTTGGAGGCTTACTAGTTTTTGATAATTTCCATTTTGGCTGGTTGTATGATGCGCTGGTGTCTCTGGTGGTACACTGTCTTACTAAATTAGCCACAACTCTTTGCCCAGGTGTCGGATTTGCGCAAATTTTATATCGATGGAAAGCTTATTCAAGAAATTAAGGTATGTGGGGTTTTAAACAAGGTTAATCCTTCATCCTTGTACCCGAAAGAATGATTTTTAAGTTGAATACACTTATTTCAAGTTAGGATTTATTAGAAAATACTCATGTGTTCAAAGCATAGCATTACCCTGTGATTTAAAGGACTAAAGAGCATAACTGTCATACTTATTCATGTTTTAAACTACAAGTTTAATGTTTAGTCCTATATTTCATTATCTTTATGAGAAATTGTTTTTCTCCTAGGTTTAATACATCCCCATACTTAAATTCACATATTATACTCATGTATTGAACTGTTTAATATTCTGGGTCTCTAAATTACGACTCCATATTACTATTTTAAGACTGTTATCATATTTTAGGAATCATTTCATAATGGCGGGTTATGAATACCCAATACCTATGTGTTTAACATGATTCTGTTTTCAAGTAATAAGTAGGTTAGGATTATAATTTGATTCCCATATCGAGATTATCAATTTATAACAAACTCAATAGTATTACTTTATATTAAATACATCAGTTTAGATATTTGTAATTACTTTAAAATCTGTATACATTATTGTTTTCAAAATACCATGAACAGAGCTTATCAGTTATCTTTGTATGGACCAGTTAGTATTTCAGTGTCTTTCAGTTGGGAGTAGGATTTAGCACCTAGTGGGAAGTATAGGTTCAATGCATCCTACATCGCCAAATTATAGGCTGATTTCTAATATGGGCTTAGTTTAGTGATTGTAACGACATGGGACTACCTAGTCGTTACATGATGATTACTACCCAAAGTAACATAAGCTAACCCATGAATGATATCTATTGTGAGCACTAAATAATAATATTATAATTCATGGACAAAAGTAAACAGAATCTAGCTAAGCACGGTTAGGAACGTGAGCATCCAAACATATGATATGAAACATCATAGAGCTAGAAATGGGTCAGCGATTAGTACATGGGAATATTTTGGTATTGTAAAAGAGGAAGGGTGTAATACAAGAGTTCATATGCATGAACAATAACTAACTAAATGTTATAGAGTAACTAAATATAAGAGTACATGGATAACTGAAACTACTGTAAATACTGAGTATGTAATACTATGCATATATGTCTACTATAACTGATTTTTTCTGAAGCTAAGTACTGAGTTTTGGCAACTTAGTAATGGATATCTCAAGTTACTGATACTGATTGACAGTGTCCGACAGTCCTAATTCTGTAAAACTAAACTAAGTTCTAAACTGGAGACAAAAATTGAAACTTTGTGAGTTAATCATCTAACTGACATGCCCCTCTCTAAGATGATTGGGGTCCAACTTTTAACCCCAGTTAGAAGTGTGCTAATACTGTGCCACGACTACTAACACTGGCTATGATTTAACCCTAACTAGTAGGGTTTGCTACTAAGGGTCAAACCCAACACTAACTGAAATGCCCCTATCCCTAGGTTTACTCGGTGCAAAATTTTACTCTTAACTTAAAGACACTAAACTAATTATACTAAACTGTACCGGACTGATACCGAGTTTATTGATTTTTCATAAGTCCTGTAACTGACTGAGTTCTACTGATTTTTGTAATGGACTGAGAGTACTACTGATTGTGACTTGACTAGTACTATCTTATCACTAACACTGGATCTAGGTAAAAAACTAAATTATCGGGTATTAAATACCCCCTAGACTCGATAGATGGAAAAGTAAAGCAATGCATCATTTTGAATAACATAACAATGTTCACCTAGTCATAATTCATTCATAGAGACATTTCTTCAAACACTTGTAATGCATTAACCTGTACATGAATGGGGAATACATGTTAGCATGCTATAATGACATTATTTTATTTTTATAGATAATTTATCAAACACATAAGAAGCGTACTTGGTTTATTAAATTGTAAACACTTAGGTTTAACATGGTTACAATAATCAACTTGCAAATTGAAGGGTTTATAATAAATATCATGTAATTCCATACATACTAGAATCAATTCTTGGAACTTGTAATCTAAATCATGGATTGAAACACAAAACACATCATGAACATGAATTTAATCTTATTCAAACATGGAAATCATAAATCATAAACCTTGTATTTAAAAAAAAGGATTCTTTGACTCCATGGAATGTAAGGATCCATGGATAAACATCTAACATAACTTAATTTTATGATTTCTTGGAGAAATTCTAGGGATTGACCTTTATTCTTGAGAGCTAAGGTTTGTTTTCTTGAGAGAGAAAAACCTTTAGATTTTTGGGAAAAAGTAAATAATGAATGGTTTAAACATTTTTATGACTTAAATCACAAATTTAGGTGGAATAAAATCATATGAAAGGACTATTTTAACCCTGGGCATCCTTTTATATTTTTCATGAAATTTCCTGATCTATACCAATTGCGCAACGTGCCACTATCATGCCAAGCCACTGGAAAATGACAACTGAGAAATTTTATGGGGGCGCTGATGATAGGCGTATTTACAGGCCTAAAGCACCATAATTCATCCATATTTTAGCTAAGTTTTAAGGACAAAATATATAATTCCTGCACTTTTAGTCCTTTTTCCTGTAAGAAAGCTAACCAACGTGATTAGCAAGTTTTCAAGTATAAATGATAAAGATTTCAGCATTTTGTGGACTATTGGACGCCGAAGGAAACTTCACGTAAGAAGGAAGGCAGCTTTTGGAAGCCTATGGACTAAAAGTGATGCATGGAGAACTTGTCCCGGGCAAAAATAGCATTTCTAAAGACTTGGGGGATCAACAGTAACTTAGTAGGATTAGGACAAGTATGCAATAACCCAGTAGGACTAGGACAAGGATAAAAACCCTATTTCAATAGGACTAGGATATGGATGTTATATAAACCCTATTTTGCTGAAACTTTTCAGCATTCTTTTCTTAATCCCCCTTTCTATTCTTTCCCTTCTTCAAAAATTCGTTTTCAAACATTATTCTTCATCTATTCGACACCAAAACATACTTCACGTGAGATGGTTATTATTTTAGTATGATGGTAATGTCTATTGTGTTTTCCGTTGCACTCATGAGCAGCTAAATTTCTCTGTTAGGGTTATGGAAGCCTTATGATATACTATCTATTGCTATGAGTTTGTGAATTCTTGATACGTATGCTGCTTATATCATTACTCTCTTCATCTTAATTGAATTCTTGTGGTTGCAAACATATAGAATACGCCAGTATAGCATTAACTTGTTCGAAAGAAAAGTTACATGTATTAAAAAGAGAGAATGACAAGGAAATAGGGCTACCAACCCCTGTTTAAAAGTTAGTGCCGTAACTGGATTAACCTCTTGGAGAATTCGTACCATTAGATATGCTTTAAGCTCGAAAGAGTTAAAGTGAGATAATCTATGATGGTCGAAAGACGCTAGGATTTACCATAGAATACGAATCTCTATAAGTGCATGCATGTTGGAATTCCGCATAACTCATAGCCAATAGATACGTAGAACTCATAAGGTGGACATAACCATAACTTAAAATTCTCATTAATTAAAACCTACTAAACATTCTGATTTTCTTTGCTATCTTGATAATTTTACTTCACGCATAAAATCCCCCCTTTTTTCCATAGAACTTTCACCAAAAGTCTACTAATCGTTGCATACTTAGTGACCAAGTATTTCCTGTGGGATTCGACATCCAACCCAGTTGGGTTCTGTATTTGACAACGACCACTTACACTCTTATGAGAGCTGTAGTTTGAGCGTTATCAGGCGCAATGTAGTGGAATCGTATTTTCCCCTTGATTGCAACTTGGTCGTTCACCGCGTTGTGGTGTTATCATGTAGAAACACTAGAAAAAGACAATTTTAAAATTGAGCCTTGATGCAAAGTGCCAATATTGCGGAATCTCACTAGTTTTTTATAATTGCCATTTTGGCTGGCTTCACGATGCGCTTGTGAATATGGTGGTACACTGTCTTACTAAATTGGCAATAATTCTTTGCCTAGGTGTTGGATTTGGGCAAATTTTATGTCGATGGAAACCTTCAAAGAAATTAAGGTATGTGGGGTTTTGAACAAGGTTAATCCTTCATCATTTTACCCGAATGAATGATTTTCAAATTGAATATACGTGTTTTAAGTTAGGGTTTATTCCAAAATCCTCATGTGTTGGAAGCATAGCATTACCTTGTGATTTAAAGGATTAAAGTGCATAAGGGTGATAGTTATTCATATTTTAGACTACAAGTTGAATGTTTTGTCTTGAATTTCATTATTTTTATGAGAAATTGTTATTCTCCTATGGTTTATACATCCCCTTATTTAAATCCATGTATTATACTCATGTGTTGAATTTTTTGGGTCTCTAAATTACGACTTTATATTATTGTTTTAAGAGTGTTATCATATTTTAGAAATCATTTCATAATGAGGGTTATGAACACTCAATACCTATATGCTTTACATGATTCTATTTTCAAGTAACAAGTAAGTCAGCATCATAATTGATTCCCTTAGCAAGATTATCATTTTTAACAAACTCAACAATATTACTTTATACTAAATACATTAGTTTAGATATTTATAATTACATTAGAATCTGTATACATTGTTGTTTTAAAAATACCATGAACTGAGCTTTCAGTTATCTTTTTATGCACCAGTTAGTATTTTCGTGTCTTTCAGTTAGGAGTAAGATTTAGCACCAAGTTGGAAGTATGAGTTCAATGCATCCTACATCCCCAAAAACGATGTACCACCGTACTTTTATGATCCTCACAAGAGAGTATTTCCCCTTTCCTAATATAGGCTTAGTTTAGTTATTGTAACGACCCGAGACTACCCCCTAGTCATCACACGGTGCTTACGACCCTGCAGTACCACAAGCTAACCCATGAATGATATCTGTTCTGAGCACTGAATAATAATACTATAATTAATGTGCAAAAATGGGCTGAAGTGGCACAAGGTTCAAAACATCTAAAATACTAATAAAATATAGCATCTGTAAAACTGAATACTATCTAAAAATATAGTCAGAAAGACCTTTAACTAAATCTGTCTAAAAAGTGGAGTTGATGGGATGAGCTCCCAACTAACTCCGATTACTAAGCTACTGCTAAACTAAAATACTAAAATAAAGGAATATCCTTAATAGATGAGGACTCACTTCCAAATTTGGTACTGTTGGCTGAGTCTTGCTAATCATGGTCAGTAACCTGAGCATCCAAACCTATGATATGAAATATGATCGAGCTACAAATGGTATGCGATTACTATGCGGGAATGTACTGGTATGCTAAATGAGGTAAGGAGTAATGAGGTAAGGAGTAATACAAGGGTTCATATATATGATCAATAACTGACTAAATGTTATAAAGTAACTGAATATAAGAGTTCATGGATAACTGATACTACTGTAAATACTAAGTATAGAATACTGTGTATATATGTCTACTATAACTGATCTTTTCTGAAGCTAAGTACTGAGTTTTATAATTGAGTAACAGATATCTGGAGTTACTGATACTGATTGACTGTTTCTAAACTGGAGACTAAAACTGAAACTATGGAAGTTAATCATCTAATCGACATTCCCCTCTGTAACTTGATTGTAGTCCAACCTATAACCCCAGTTGGAAGTGTGCTAATACTATGCCACGGGTAATAAAACTAGTTGTGAGTTAACCCTATCTAGTAGAAAGACATTTTATCAACCCTCACTAATAGGAAAACCCATGAAAGATGTGTCAAACCTTTTATAGCAGTAATTCATGTCAACCTACACAGACTACATAGTTCTGTAACTTAGAGATTGCTACTAAGCGTCAAACACAACACTAACTAGAATGCCCCTATCCGTGGGTTTGCTCGGTGCTGAATACTACTCCCAACTTAAAGACACTAAACAATTTATACTAAACTAGACTGGACTGATACAGAGTTCACTGAGTTTTCCTAAGTTTTGTAACTGACTGAGTTCTACTAAGTTCTGTAATGGACTGAGAGTACTATTGATTGTAACATGACTAATACTATCCTATCACAAACACTATATGTAGGTAAATAGCTTAATTGTCTAATATTAAATACCCCCTGAACTCGATAGTATGAAAAGTTAAGCATAACATAACAGTGTTCACTTGGTCAAAATTCATTAATAGAGACATTTCATCAAAAACATATAATGCATTAATTTGTACATGAATTGGGATTACATATTAGCATGATATAATGGCATTATTTCATTCTCAGAGACAATTTATCAAACACATGAGAAGCATACATGGTTCATTAAATCTTAAAACCTTAGGGTTAACATGGTTACAACAATCAACTTGCAAATTGAAGGGTTAATCATAAATATCATATAATTCCATACATACTAGAATCAATTCTTGGAACTTGTAAACTAAATCAATGAATAGAACTCAAACAACATCATGAACATGAATTCAATCTAATTTTAACATGAAAATCATAAATGATAAATCTTTTATTTTGAAAAAATGATTCTTGAGCTCCATGGAAGGTAATGATCCATGGATGAACATCTAACATACCTTAATTTAATAAGTTCATGGAAAAATTCTGGGGATTGACCTTGATTCTTGAGAGCTAGGGTTTATTTTATTGATAGAGAAATGCCTTTTGATTAATGTGAATAAGCGAATAAGGAAGGGTTTAGATATTTTAGGTCTTAAATCCAACATCTGGGTAGAAAAAATCATAGGAAAGTACTATTTTAACCCTGGGCATCCTTTTAATTATTTGTGAAACTTACCGATCTGGACCCCTGGCGCGACGCACCACTATTGCGCCATGCCCTTTGAAAATGACAACTGTGAAATTGTATGGTAGCGTAAAATGGTAGAATCATGTTGCTACCATTGTTGCGACCTAGACATTCACCGCGATGCAGTGGTATCATGTTGGAATACTAGAAAATGAAAATTCTAAAATTAAGCCTTGGCGAGAAGCGCCAATATCGCTGAAGCTCACTGACTTTTGACAATTGACATTTTGGATGGCTCCCCGATGCACTGTTGGCTCAGGTGGTACACTGTCTTACTAAATTGGACATACCTCTTTGCCCGGGTGTCAGATTTAGGCAAATTTTATGTCAATGGAAAGATTGTTCAAGAAATTAAGGTATGTGGGGTTTTGAACAAGGTTAATCCTTCATGCTTGTACCTGAATGAATTATTTTAAAGCTTAATATACTTTCTTTAAGTTAGGGTTTATTACAAAATCCTCATGTGTTGAGAAAATAACATTTATTTAAAGGACTAAAGAGCATAAGGGTCATACTTATTCATGTTTTAAACTATAAGTTTATGTTTTGTCTTGAATTTCATTATTTTTATGAGAAATTGTTATTCTTTTATTTTTAATGCATCCCCATACTTAAATCCATGTATTATACTTACGTGTCGAACTTACCAATGTTTTGGGTCGCTAAATTTTGACTTCATATTACTGTTTTAGGAGTGTTATCATATTTTAGAAATCATTTCATGATAGTGGGGTATGAACACCCGATACCTATGTATTTTACATGATTACATTTTCAATTAACAAGTTAGCCAGAATCATAATTTGATTCCTGTATCGAGATTATCATTTTATAACAAACTCAACAGTATTAATTTATATTTGATATATCAGTTTAGATGTTTACAATTACTTTAGAATTTGTATCCATTATTGTTTTCAAAATACCATGAGCTGAGGTTATCAGTTATCTTTACATGCACCAGTTAGTATTTCAGTGTCTTTCAGTTTTGGGTAGGATTTAGCAACGAGTGGGAAGTGTAGGTTCAGCGCATCCTAATCCCCAAAATCTATGTGCCACCGTAGTTTTAGGGGCCTCACTAGAGAGTATTTCATTTACCTAATATGGCCTCAGTTTAGTTTTTGTAATGAACCCAAAGGACCACATGCTAACCCATTAATGATATCTGTTGTGAGCACAGAATAATAATATAATAATTAATATGGAAAAATGGGCTGAAATACTATAAGGTTCAAAACTTCTAAAATACTAATAAAATATACCATCTATAAGACTAAATGCTATTCGAAAATCTAGTCTAAAAAGCCTCTAACTAAATCTCTCAGAAAAGTAAAGTTGATGGGAGAAGCCCCTAACTAACTCTGACTACTAAGCTACTACTAAACTGCAATACTGAAATAAAAGCATATCTTCGATATATGAGGATTCACTGCTAAATCTGCTACTACTAGATGAATCTATCTGAGTGCGGTCAAGAACCTGAGTGTCCAAACCTATGACATGAAACATCATAGATCAAGAAAAAAAATTATGATCAGTACGTAGGAATATACTGGTATGCCAAATGAGGTAAGGCTAAATGCAAAGGATTATATGGATGAAAAATAATTGACTAAATGATATAGAGTAGCTGAATATATGAGTACATGGATAACTGAAATTACTGTAAATACTAAGTACGTAATACTACGTAAATATGTCAACTATAATTTCTATTTTTTAATCCTAAGTACTAAGTTATGATAATTGAGTAACTAATATCTGGAGTTACTGATATTGATTGACTGTGTCCAACAGTCATTATTCTGTAAAACTAAAATTAGTTCTAAACTAGAGACTGAAACTAAAACTATGGGAGGTAATCATCTAACTGACAAGCCACTCTCTGAGCTGATTGTGGTTTATCCTGTAACCCCAGTTGGAAGTGTGATAATATCGTGACATGGGTACTAACACTAGATGTGAGTTAACCATTACAAGTAGAAAGATATTTTGTCAACCCTCACTAACATGAAAACCTATGAAAGATGTGTCAACCTATATCTAGCAGGAAGTAATCTCAACCTATGCTAGCTATGTAGTTCTGTAACTCAGGGACTTCTACCAAGGGTCAAACCCTACACTAACAGGACTTACCCCATCCCTGGGTTCGCTCAGTGTTGATTTCTACTCCCAACTAAAAGACACTGAACTGATTATACTGAACTGGATTGGACTAATAAGTGTTTACTGAATTTTCCTAAGTTCTACTGATTTTGGTAATGGACTGAGAGTACTATTGATTGTGACATGACTAATACTATTCGATCACTAACACTGGCTCTAGGTAAATAGATAAATTTTTGGGTATTAAATACCCCCAAGACTTAATAGCATGAAAAGTAAAGAAAAGCATCATCTTGAATAACATAACAATGCTCACTTGGTCATAATTCATTCATAAAGACATTTCATCAAACACTTGTACTGTGTTAACTTGTACATGAATGGTGAATACATTTTAGCATGGTATAATGCCATTATGGAAGGTAAGGATCCATGGAGGCACATCTAACATACCTTAACTTAATGAACTCTTAAAGAAATTCTTGGGATTGACCTTAAATTTTTAGAGCTAGGGTTTATTATCTTGAGAGAGAAATACCTTTTGATTTTCGAGAAAAAGTGAATAATGAAGGGTTTAAACGTTTTTAGGTCTTAAATCCCATATCTGGGCAGAATAAAATCATGGGAAAGTACTTTTTTGACCTTGAACATCCTTTTAATTATTTGTGTAATTTGCCGATCTGGAACCCTAGTGCGATGTTCCTCTATTGCGCCTGTATTACGCCAAGCCACTAGAAAATGGCAACTAGTAAATTTCATGGTGGCGTGATGTGGTGGAATTGTGTTTCCACCTTAGTTTAAACAAGGATGTTCACAGCAACACGATTTTATCGAGTTAGAATACTAAAAAAGGACAATTCTGAAATTGATCCTGGAAAAAAGTTCCTATATCGCGGTGGCTCACTGGTTTTCGACAATTTCAATTGTGGCTGGCTCTACAATGCGTTGGTGGCTAGGGTGGTACACTGTCTTAAAAAATTGTCCATAACTCTTTGCCCGCTATCGGATTTTGGCAAAACTTTTGTTGATGGAAAGCTTGTTCAAGAAATTATGTTACGTAGGGTTTTACACAAGGTTAATACTTCATACTTGTATCCAAATAAATAATTTTTAAGTTGAATATACTTGTTTTAAGTTAGGGTTTATTCCAAAATCCTCATGTGTTAAAAACACAGCTTTAACCTGTGATTTAAAGGACTAAAGACCATAAAGGTCATACTTATTCATGTTTTAAACTACAAGTTAAATGTTTTGTCCGGAATTTCATTATTTTTATGATAAATTCTTATTCTCTTATGTTTAATAAATCCCCATATTTAAATCCATGTATTATACTAATGTGTTGAACTGTCCAATGCTTTGGGTCCCTGAATTATGACTTCATATTACTATTTTAAGATTGTTATCATATTTTAGAAATCATTTCATGATGGCAGGTTATGAACACCTGATACCTATGTGTTTTACATGATTCCGTTTTAAGTAACAAGTAAGTAGGAATCATAATTTGATTCCCATATGGAGATTATCATTTATAACAAACTCACCAGTATTACTTTATATAAAATACATCAGTTTAGATGTTTATAATTACTTTAGAATCTGCATGCATTGTTGTTTTCAAAACACCATGACCTAAGCTTATCAATTATCTTTGCATGCACCAGTTAGTATTTTAGTGTCTTTCAGTTGGGAGTAAGATTTAGCACCGAGTGAGAAGTGTGGGTTCAGTGCTTCCTACATCCCTAAAAATTATGTGCCACCATAGTTTTAGGCGCCTCACCAGAGTGTATTTCCCATTCCCCAACATGGGCTCTATTTAGTTATTGTAACGACCTGGGACTACCCTTAGTCATTATACGGTTCTTAGGACCCCGAAGGACCATAAGTTAACCCATGAATGATATTTGTTGTGAGCACTGAATATTAATAATGTAATGAATGTTGAAAAATAGGATGAAGTTCCATAATATTTAAAATATCTAAAATACTGATTAAATATAACATCTGTAAAACTGAATACTGCCTTAAAAGCCTCTAACTGAATTTTTCTGAAAACTGGAATTGATGGGACAACGCCCCAACTGACTCCGACTACCGAGCTACCGCTAAACTAAAATACTAAAATAAAAGCATATCCTTAATAGATAAAGACTCACTACTAAATCTACTACTGATGGTTAAATCTGGCTAAGCGCGGTATGGAACCTGAGCGTCCGAACTTATGAGATAAAAAATCATAAACCAAGAAATAGGTATGCGATCAGTAAGTGGGAATGTACTGGTATGCTAAATGAGGTAAGGCTGAATAGAAAGGTACATATAAATGAACAATAACTGACAAAATGATATATAGTAACTGAATATTAGAGTATGTGGAAAACTAAAACTACTATAAATACTAAGTATGTAATACTAAGCATATATGTACACTGTAACTAAGCTTTTCTAAAGCTAAGTACCGAGTTTTGATAATTGAGTAACTGATATATGTAGTTATTGATACAGATTGACTGTGTCTGACGGTTCCGATTCTGTAAAATTAAACTTAGTTCTAAACTAGAGACAGAAACTAAAACTATGGGAGATAAACATCTGATTGACAAGCCCCTCCATGAACTAATTGGGGTCCAACCTAGAACACTAGTTTGAAGTGTGCTAATATCGTTCCATGGGTACTAACACTTGCTGTGAGTTAACCCTAACGATCAAGAAGATATTTTGTCAACCCTTATTGACAGGAAAACCCAAGAGAGATGTGTCAACCCTTACTAGCAGGAAGTCATCTCAACCTACGCTGGCTACATAGTTCTGTAACTTATAGATTACTACTAAGGGTCAAATTCTACACTAATAAGAATGCCCCTATCCCTGGGTTCGGTCAGTGCTGAATGCTATTCCAAAATTAAAGACACTGAATAGATTATACTGAAGTGGACTGGACTGATACAGAGTTTACTGAGGTTTGCTAAGTTCTGAAACTGGCCGAGTTCTACTGAGTTCTATAATGGACTGAGAGTACTACTGATAGTGACATGACTAATACAATCCTGTGACTGAAACTGGAACTAGGTAAACAACTAAATTATTGGGTATTAAATAACCCCAGGACTCTATAGCTTGAAAAGTAAAGCAAAGCATCCTCTTGAATAACATAACAACGTTCACTTGTTCATAATTAAATCATAGAGATATTTCATCAAACACTTATAATGCACTAACTTGTACATGAATGGCGAATACATGTTAGCATGCTATAATGGCATTATTTCATTCTCATTGACAATTTATCAAAGACATAAAAAGAATACATGTTTCATTATATCGTAAACACTTAAGGTTAACATGGTTACAACAATCAACTTGCAAATTGAAGGCTTTCTCTTAAATATCATATAATTCCCTACTTACTAGAATCAATTCTTGGAACTTGTAATCTAAATCATGGATTAAAACTCAAACAACATCATGAACATGAATTCAACTAATTCAAACATGGAAATCATAAATCATAAAGTTTGTATTTTGAAAAAAAAAAGATTCTTGGGCTCCATGGAAGGTAAGGATTAATGGATGAAAATCTAACATACCTTAATTAAACTGGTTCTTGGTGAAATTCTTTGGATTGACCTTGATACTTGAGAGTTAAGGTTTGTTTTCTTAAGAGAGAAATACCTTTTGATTTTGGGGGAAAAGTGAATAATAAAGGATTTAAATATTTTTAGGTCTTAAATACCACACCTGGGCGAAATAAAATTGTGGTAAAGGACTGTTTTAACCTTGGGCATCCTTTTAATTTTTTGTGAAATTTCTTGACCAAGACCTCTGGAGCAACGCGCCACTATCGCGCCAAGCCACTAGAAATTGCATAGTGAAATAAGGTGGTGGATTCACATTGCAACCTTGGTTGCGAGATAGACATTCATCACAATGTAATGGTATCATGTTGGAACACTGGAAAAGATTAATTCTAAAATTAAGCCATGGAGCGAAGAGCCAATATCAGGTGGCTCGCTGATATTTGACAATTGCCATTTTGGCTGGCTCCATGACACGCTGGTGGCTCAGGTGGTACACGGTATTACTAAATTATCCATAACTCTTTGCCCGAGTGTCTCAGTTTAGTAATTGTAATGACCTAGGATTACCCCCTTGTCATCACACGGTGCTTACGACCCCAAATAACAACAAGCTAACCAATGAATGATATCTGTTGTGAGCACTGAATAATAATATTATAATTAATGCATAAAAATGGGTTGAAGTGCCATTAGGTTCAAAATGTCTAAAATACTGATAAAATCTAACATTTGTAAAACTGAATACTGTCTAAATATCTAGAATGAAAAACATCTAACTGAATCTGTCTAAAAAGTGGAGTTGATGTTATAAGCCCCCAACTAACTCCGACTACTAAGCTACTGCTAAACTGATATACAGAAATAAAAGTATATCATCGATAGATGAAGACTCACTGCTAAATTTTCTGCTGCTGGCTAAATCTTGCTAAGTGTGGTCAGGAACCTAAGTGTTCAAACCTATGATATGAAACATCATAAAGCAAGGAATGGGTATGCGATAAGTACATGGGAATGTACTGGAATGTAAAATGATGTAAGGATGAATTAAAGGGTTCATATGCATGAACAATAACTGACTAAATGATATAGAGTAACTGAATATAAGAGTACATGGATAACTGAAACTACTATAAATACTATATATGTAATACTGTGCATATATATATACCATAACTGAGCTTTTCTGAAGTTAAGTACTGAGTTTTGTTAATTGAGTAATTGATATCTGTATTTTATGATACTGATTGACTATGTTCGACAATCCTAATTCTATAAAATTAAACTTCGTCGTAAACTCGAGGCTGGAACTGAAACTGTGAGAGGTAATCATCTAATCGACATGCCCCCTCTCTTAGCTGATTGGGGTTTAACCTATAGCCCTATTTTGAAGTGTGCTATTACCTTGCCATGGGTACTAACACTAGCTGTGATTGAACCCTAACTAGTAGAAAGACATTTTTTCAACCCTTACTAATAGGGAAAACCATGATAGATGTGTCAACCTATATCTAGCAGGAGGTCATCTCAATGTATGCAAGCTATTTAGTTCTATAACTCAGGGATTGCTACTAAGGTTCAAACCTTTCATTAACATGAATTCCCCCATCCTTGGGTTTGCTCAGTGCTAAATGCTACTATCAACTGAAAAACACTGAACTGATTATACTGAAGTGGATTGGACGGATACAGATTTTACTGAGGTTTCATGAGTTCTATAACTGACTAAGTTCTACTGAACCCTATAACAGACTGAGAGTACTACTGATTATGACATGACTAATACAACCCAGTCACTGACACTGGCTCTAGGTACACAACTAAATTGGTGGGTATTAAATACCCCCAGGATCGATAGCATGAAAAGTAAAACAAAGAATTATCTAGAATAACCTAACAATATTTATATGGTCATAATTCATTCATAGATACATTGAATAAAACACTTGCAATGCATTAACTTTTACATGAATGGGGAATACATGTTACCATGCTATAATGGCATTATTTTATTTTTATAGACAATTTATCAAATACATAAGAAGCATACTTGGTTCATTCAATCGTAAGCACTTAGGGTTAGTATGGTTACCGCAATTAACATTCAAATTGAAGGATTTATCATAATTATCATATAATTCAATACATACTAGAATCAATTCTTGGAACTTGTACTCTAAATCATGGATTAAAACTCAAACAATATCATGAACATGAATTCAATCTAATTCAAACATGGTAATCATAAATCATAAATCTTGTATTTTGTAAAAAAAAAAGATTCTTTATCTCTATGGAAGGTAAGGATCCATGGATGAATATCTAACATACTTTAATTTAATAAGTTAACTGAGAAATTCTTTGGGTTGATCTTGATTTTGGAAAGCTACAGTTTGTTTTCTTGAGTTGTAAATACCTTTTGATTTTGAGGAAAAAATGAATAATGAAGGATTTAAACAATTTTAGGATTTAAATCCCATATCTAGGCAAAATACAATCATGGGAAAAGACTGTTTTAACCTTGGGCATCCTTTTAATTTTTCATTAAATTTCCTGATCTGGATCCCTAGTATGACTGCTAAACTAAAATACTGAAATAAAAGCTTATCCTCGATAGATTAGGACTAGCTGCTAAATCTGCTACTGCTGGCTGAATCTAGATATGCGCAGTCCGGAACCTAAACGTCCAAATATTTTATATGGAACATCATAGAGAAAGAAATCAGTATGCGATCAGCATGTGGGAATGTACTGGTATGCTAAATGAGGTAAGACTAAATGCAAGGGTTCATATGCATTAACAATAACTTACTAAATGATATAGAGTAACTTAATATAATAGTACACAGGTAACCGAAACTACTATAAATATTGAGTATATAATACTATACATATATGTATACTATAACTGAGCTTTTCTGAAGCTAAGTACTGAGTTCTGATAACTAAGTAACTGATATCTAGAGTTATTGATACTGATTGACTGTGTCTGATAATCGTGATTCTATAAAACTAAACTGAGTTCTAAACTAGAGACTAAAGCTAAAACTGTGGGAGGTAATTATCTAACCGTCATGCCTATCTCTAAGCTGATTGGGTTCCAACCTGTAACCCCAGTTGGAAGGGTACTAATACCGTGCTAGGGGTACTAACACTGAGTAGTATTTAACCCTAACTTGAAGAAAGTCATTTTATCAACCTAAAAAAATAGGAAAACCCATGAGGGAAGTATCAACCCTTATTTGGAAGGAAGTCATCTCAACCTATGCTGGATATATAGTTCTGTAACTTAGGCATTTCTACTAAAGGTTAAACCTTACACTTACAGGAAAAACTCTATCCCTAGGTTTATTCGGTGCTGAATATTACACAAAACTGAAAGACACTGAACTGGATAGGACTAATATAGAGTTTATTGAGTTTTCCTAAGTTATGTAACTGATTGAGTTCTACTGAGTTCTATAACGGACGAGAGTACTACTTATTGTCACATGACTGATGCTATCATCTCACTAACACTGGCTCTAGGTAAACAACTAAATTATCGGCTATTAAATACTCCCAAGACTTGATATAATGAAAAGTAAAGCAAACCATTATCTTGAATCACATAACAATGTTCACTTGGTCATAATTCATTCATATAGATATTTCATCAAACACTTGTAATGCATTAACTAGTACATGAATGGGGAATGCATGTTAGCATGCTATAATGACATTATTTCTTTCTCATAGACAATTTATCAAACATATAAAAAGCATACTTGGTTTATTAAATCGTAAACACTTTGGGTTAACATGGGTTGAACAATTAACTTGAAAATTGAAGGGTTTATATTAAATATCATGTATATCCATACATACTCGAATCAATTCTTAGAACTTTTAATCTAAATCAAGGATTAAAACTCAATCAATATCATGAACATGAATTCAATCTAATTCAAACATGGAAATCATAAATCATAAATCTTGTATTTTGAAAAAAGGATTCTTGGTTTCCAAGGAAGGTAAGGATCCTTGGATGAACATCTACATACCTTAATTTAATGAGTTCTAAGAGAAATTCTTGGGATTGAACTTAATTCTTGAGAGCTATAGTTTATTTTCTTGAAAGAGTAATACCTTTTAGTTTAGGAAAAAAAGTGAATAATAAAGGATTTAATTATTTTAAGGCTTAAATCCTACATCTGAACGGAATAAAATTAGTTGAAAAGACTATTTTAACCCTGGGAGTCCTTTTAATTTTTTGTGAAATTTCCCGATCTGGACCCCTGGATCGACGCGGTACTTTGCGCCAAGCCACTGGAAAATAAAAATGGTGAAATTCATCGTAGCGTAATTCGATGGAATCGTGTTTTCACCTTGGTTGCGACCTGGATGTTTATCGCAATGTGGTGGTATCGCATTGGTACACTGGAAAAGGATAATTCTTAAAATGAGCCTTGGCGTAAAGCAACAAATCATAGAAGCTCAATGGTCTTTGACAACTTCCATTAAGGCTGGCTTCGCGATGAACTGGTGGCTCAGGTTGTGTATTGTCTTACTAAATTGGCCATAACTCTTTTCCTGATATTCGATTTGGTAAATTTTATATAGATGGAAAGCTTATTCAAGAAATGAAGGTATATGAGTCTTTGAACAAGGTTAATCCTTCATCCTTGTACCCGAATGAATGCTTTTCATGTTGAATATACTTGTTTTAAGTTTGGGTTTATTCCAAAATCCTCATGTGTTGAAAGCATAGCATTACCCTATGATTAATTAGACTAAAGAGCATAAGGGTCATCCTTATTAATGTTTTAAATTACATGTTTAGTGTTTTGTCTTGAATTTCATTATTTTATGAGAAATTGTTATTCACCTATGTTTAATATATCCCCATACTTAAATCCATGTTTTATACTCTTGTGTTGAACTGTCCAATGTTTTGGGTCTCTAAATTATGACATCATATTACTATTTTAAAAGTTTTATAATATTTTAGAAATCATTTCATGATGGCAGGTCATGAACACCCGATACCTATGTGTTTTACATAAGTCCATTTTCAAGTAACAAGTAAGTCAGAATCATAATTTAATTCCCATATCGATATTATTGTTTTATAACAAATTCACCAGTATTACTGTATATTAAATACATTAGCTTAGAAGTTTATAATTACTTTAGAACCTGTATACATTGTGGTTTTCAAAATACCATGACCAGAGATTGTCAGTTATCTTTTCATGCACGAGTTAGTATTTCAGTTTCTTTAAGATGGGAGTAGGATTTAGCACTGAGTGGGAAGAGTGGATGCAACATATCCTATATCTCTAAAAACTTTGTGGCACCGTAGTTTTAGGGGCTTCGCCAAAGAGTATTTCCCCTTTCAAAATATGCACTTAGTTTAGTTATTGTAATGACCTGAGACTACCCCCTAGTTATCAAATAGTGCTTACGACCCTGAAGGAACACAAGTTAACCCATGAATGATATCTGTTATGAGTAATGAATAATAATACTGTAATAAAAGCGGAAAAATGGGCTGAATTTCCATAAGGTTAAAAACTCCTAAAATACGGATATAATATAACATCTATAAAACCGAATACTATCTAAAAATCTAATTTGAAAAGCCTATAATTGAACCTAACTGAAAAGTGGAGTTGATGGGACAAGCCCCAACTAAATCTGACTACTGAGCTACAGCTAAATTGAAATACTGAAATAAAAGCATATCCTCAATAGATGAAGACTCACTGCTAAATATGCTACTACTCACTGAATTTGGCTAAGTGTGGTCAGGTACCTAATCGTCTGAACCTATTATATGAAACATTACAGTGCAAGAAATGAGTATATAATCAGTACGTAGAAATGTACTAGTATTCTAAATGAGGTAAGGATAAATGCTAGGGTTCATATGCATAAACAATAATTGACTAAATGATATAGATTAACTAAATGTAAGAGTACATGGATAAATAAATCTACTGTAAATATTGAGCATGTTATACTGTGCATATGTGTATACTATAACTGAGCTTTTCTTAAACTAAGTACTGATAGCGGGAGTTACTGATACTGATTGATTGTGTCTGACAGTCCTGATTATGTAAAGCTAAACTGAGTTCTAAACTGGAAACTAAAATTAAAACTGTAGGAGGTAATCATCTAACTAAAATTCCCATCTCTGAGCTGATTGGATTTCAACCTATAACCCCAGTTAGATATGTGCAAATACCGTGCCACGGGTACTAACACTAGCTCTGAGTTAACCCTCACTAAAAGAAAGACATTTTGTCAACCCTCACTAACATGAAAACCCATGAGGGATGTGTCAACCTTTAATTAGCAGGAACTCATCTTAACCTATGCTGGCTATGTAGTTTTATAACTCAGAGATTGCTACTAATGGTCAAACCCTACATTAACAAAAATGCCCCCATCCTTAGGTTTGGTCGGTACTGAATCCTATAACAAACAGAAAGATACTGAACTGATTATACTAAACTGGAATGGACTGATACAGAGTTTACTAAGTTTTCCTAAATTTTGAAACCAACTGAGTTTTACTGCATTCTGTAACAGTCTAAAAGTACTACTAATTGTGACATAACTAGTACTATCCTGTCATTAACACTGGATCTAGGTAAACAACTAAATTTTCATGTATTAAATACCTCCAAGACTCGATAGCATTAAAAGTGAAGGACAACATCATCTTGAATAACATAACAATATTTACTTTGTCATGATTCATTCATACAGATATTTTATCAAACACTTGTAATGCATTAGATTGTACATTAATGGGGAATAAATATAATATGCTATAATTGCTTTATTTGATTCTCATAGACAATTTATGAAACAAATAAGAAGCGTACTAGGTTTATTAAATGGTAAACACTTAGGTTTAACATTGTTACAACAATCAACTTGCAAATTGAAGGGTTGATCATAAATATTATTTAATTTCGTACATAGTAGAATCAATTCTATGAACTTGTAATCTAAATCATGGATTAAAACTCAAACAACATCATAAATATGATTTCGATGTTATTAAAACATGGAAATCATAAATCATAAATCTTGTATTTTGAAAAAAAGGATTCTTAGGATCCATGGAAGGTAAGGATCCATGAATGAACATCCAACATACCTTAATTTAATGAGTTCTTGGAGAAATTCTTGGGATTAACCTTGATTGTTGAGAGCTAGTGTTTGTTTTCTGGAAAGATAAATATGTTTTGATTTTGGGAAAAAAAATAATAATAGAAGGTTTAAACAATTTTCGGGCTTATATCCCATATCTGGTAGGAATAAAATTATGGGACATGACTATCTTAATCCTTGGCGTCCTTCAAATTTTTAGAGAAATTTACTGATCGGGATCCCTGGATCAACGAACCACTATCGCGCCAAACCACTGGAATATGACAACTGAGAAATTGCATGGAGGTGTAATGCGGTGGAATTGTGTTGCCTCCTTGATTGCAACCAGGATGTTCACCACAATGCAGTGGTATCATCTTTGAACACTGGAAAAGGACAATTCTGAAATTGAGTCTTTGTGCTAAGCGCCAATATTGCGGAGGCTTACTTGTTTTTGAAAATTTCCATTTTTGCTAGCTCTGCGATGCGCTGGTGGCTCAGGTGGTGCACTGTCTTACTAAGTTTCCATAACTCTTTTCCTGGTGTTGGATTTGGGATATTTTATGTTGATGAAAAACTTATTCAAGAAATTCAGGTATGTGGGGTTTTGAACAAGGTTAATCATTCATCCTTGTACCCAAATGAATGAATTTCATGTGAATATACTTGTTTTAAGTTTGGGTTTATTCCAAAATCCTCATGTGTTTAAAGTATAGCATTACCCTATGATTAATTTGACTAAATAGCATAAGGGTCATACATATTCATGTTTTAAACTATGTGTTTAGTATTTTGTCTTGAATTTTATTATTTTTATGAGAAATTGTTATTAACCTATGTTTAATATATCCCCAAACTTAAATCCATGTTATATACGCTTCTGTTGAGCTGTCCAATGTTTTGGGTCTCTAAATTATGACTTCATTTTAATGTTTTAAGAGTGTTATCATATTTTAGAAATCATTTCATGATGGCGGGTTATGAATACCCGATGCCAATGTGTTTTACATCATTTCGTTTTCAAGTAACAACTAAGTTAGAATTATAATTTAATTCCCATATAGATATTATCATTTTAAAATAAACTCACCAATATAACTATATATTAAATACATCATTTTAGATGTTTATAATTACTTTAGAATCTGTATGCATTCTTGTTTTAGAAATACCATGACCTGAGCTTATTAGTTATCTTTGCATGCACCAGTTAGTATTTCATTGTCGTTAAGTTAGGAGTAGGATTTAGCACCGAGAGGGAAGAGTTGGTTCAGTGTATCCTACATCCCCAAAAACTATGGGCCACCATAGTTTTGGGGGCCTCGCCAAAGAGTATTTCCCCTTTATTAATAAGGGCTCAGTTAATTTATTGTGATGACCTAGCACTACACCCAAGTTAACGAATAGTGATTACAACCCCGAAGGACCACAAGCTAACCCATGAAAGATATACATTGTGAGCAATGAATAATAATATTGTAATAAATGCGTAAAAATGGGCTAAAGTTTCGTAAGGTTAAAAACATCTAAAATACTAATATAATATAACATATGTAAAAGGGAATACTGTCTAAAAATCTACTATTAGAAGCCTCTAATTTAATCGGAATGTAAAGTGGAGTTGATGGGACAAGCCCTTGACTAACTCTGACTACTAAGCTACTACTAAACTACAATACTGAAATAAAAGCATATCCTCAATAGATGAAGACTCACTGCTAAACCTACTACTGCTCACCGAATATGGCTAAGTACGGTGAGGAACCTGATCATTCGAACTTATTATATGAAACATTATAGAGAAAGAAATGAGTATGCGTTAAGTACGTGGAAATGTAATATAATGCTAAATAAGGTTAGGATAAATTCTAGGGTTCATACGCATAAAAAATAACTAACTAAATGATATGCAGTAACTGAATATAAGAGTACATGGATAACTGGAACTACAGTAAATACTGAGTATGTAATACTGTCCATATATGTATACTATAATAGAGCTTTTCTTAAGCTAAGTACTAAGTTCTGATAACTGAGTAACTGATATCTGGAGTTACTAATACTAATTGACTGTGTCCGATAGTCCTAATGCTATAAAACTAAACTGAGTTCTAAACTGGAGACTAAAATTAAAACTGTAGGAGTTAATTATCCAATTGACATACCCCTCTCTGAGCCGATGTGGGTTCAACCTATAATCCCAGTAAGAAAAGTGCAAATACCATGAAAAGGGTACTAACACTGGCTCTAAGTTAACCCTCACTAGCAGGAAGATATTTTGTCAACCCTCACTAATAGAAAAACCCATTAAGGATGTGTCAACCCTTACTTAGCAGGAACTCATCTTAACATACTCTGGATACGTAGCTTGATAAATCAGAGATTGTCACTAAGGGTCAAACCCTACACTAATAGAAATGCCCCCATCCGTAGGTTTGCTTATGTAACGCCCCAAAATCACATCTAGAGAAATCACACGGTGCTTATGACCGCGAAAGACCACAAGCTAACCCTGTACTGAAATTTGTACCTGTATATTGCATAATATCTAAAATAAATTCAAAAATTATCCATAAGTTTCAACACATCTATGAATACTCATAATACACATCAACAACATCCATCTAAAAAGCCTTAAAATTTTCTGAACTGTGGAGTTGATGGGAGAAGTTCACAACTAACTCCATCCACTATAAATAAATAAAGTCTGAAGAAATAATAGTAAATTGAGATTCGTCCTCGAAAGAAGAGGACTCACTGCTACTGTTGCTGACTAGGACTGGGCAACTAAGGATTCTCTAGATCGTGTGCCTCTGAACGTATGGTGTCAAATAAAACACCATAGCATAAATGCGTCAGTACAAAAATATACTAAGTATGTAGACGGGGTAGGCTAATGCAAGGGATCATGTATGCACAATATCTAAATTGAATAATCATGAAGATGCTGCATGAGAACAAATATATGAATGTACAGACCATGAACACAATCATCGCAACTCTAGATACTGAAACTCAGATACCACTTTACTGCAGAATAAACTCACTACTAAAACTGAGATACTGAATCACTGACTTATCTGATACTAATAACTGAGGATCTGGATGCACTTACATCAAGGACTAAATTTTGAGCTTAATGCTTTCGACTAACAAAATTAGAGATCAATTTTTCTAACAGATTATTGTAGAAGTGATTATCAATGATAAGAAGTATGATCATGTCAAAATCTGACAACAAGAATACTCAATAGAATAAAGAATCTGAGATAGAGATCAAGCCTATCTGACTGATTATCTCTAGATATGATAATAAGAATACTCAACATGGTCTAAGACTGAGATCAAGTCTCTTTGACGGGAGATCTCTAGATATAATCACAAGAATACTCAACTAAATCTGAGACTGAGATCAATCCTCTATGATGGGAGATCTCTAGTAATGATTATAAGCATCTACATATAAGACTAGGCCTATTTGATGGGATGGTCCATGAACCAATGGAACTATCTGAGTTTCATACTGGGATATATGACTGTATCACACAGTCCTGATTTCTGAAGAGTGATACTGAAACTGCAACTGTGGGAAGTAGTTACTTAACTGACATACCCCAACCTATCACAGGTGGGGTCCAACCTGTGACCCCAGCTGGAAACGTATCAATACCGTGCCAGGGGTAAAGACTTCTATGGTAAAGCCTCTCTAATGGGATGACCCTTAAAGGAAGTTGGCCTGAGGTAATATGATAGTCAAACCTCTCTAACGGTGACAGCTTCTACTGACGGGCGACTCCTACATCCTGCGTTGGCTACGTAGTTCTAGAGCTATGTAGTTCTAGATTTTAGGGATGGCTTCTAACGACTCGGCCTCTCTGACGGGAGAGTCGCCATCCCTTTCCTCGCTTGGTGCAAGCTTCTACTCCTAACTAAAGACTCTGAACTAAATTATCAGCTGAACATAACTGAATTGAGTTTGATACTGATCATGTTTCTAAAACGATCTGACTGAGTTATGTTGAGATTACTTAGTTCTATATCTGATGGAAAAGGTATCGAATCATGGTATCTGACTAACGATATAGAGTTTGAATGGATTACTCAAATTGATTCTGAGATTAAACTTGAATACTATTAGATCTGACCCTATTATAGGACTGAGGCTAGATTACTAGCGATACAGAGATTACAGAGATAACTGAGATTACTGAGCATTCTTAACTTCTAACTTGTTTGAGGATACAGAGTTCTATAGTTCACCTAGTTCGGAGAATCTTGGCTTGACTGGAGGTATCAAGAAACTGACATGGGCTCTAGACAACAGCTCTATTGTCGGGTATAAACACCTCCAGAAGTCGATAGCATAAAAGTAAAGCATAATCATTCATTCATCATCAGAATCATTCATGTATCATCACGATCATTCATGCATCATTATAATCATTAAAGCATCTTCCCAATCATTAACACAACTCTTCAAGTATTTATGAATCACAAATGTCTATTAATCATCATAGTCGCCAAGGGGTCACTTTAATCATCTCAGAATCATAATCATATAATAATGTAGGGGAAACATGCTACTAGATCGTACTACATTCAACAAGGTTTTACCTGAGATATTTCATACCTATATTAGTCTTGATATGTGTTTCGATATCACATAGCTTGGGGAAACTTCTTACTATCATGTCACAACTTAATTGGGGATTTCATGCTATCTTTGCAAATTTCACTCACTAAGGCATTTTACCAAACACTAGGCATGCACGGGTTCACAATTATTTGGGAATTTCCTGTTACCACGGAATAATTCATACATTTGGGCATTTTTATCAAACCTATGGGGGACATGCTTCGCTTATTCAACTATTTCTACACCCAAAAGTCATGAACACATCATATAGAAAACAACTTCAAGAGGTTCTATCATATTAGTTCCACACACTAGGGTCAAAACTCATAAATTTTGTTGACAAAAATAATTCAAAACTCCACAACACCTTGAATATCCATTTCAACTCATACAAATAGTTAACAACTCACAAACATAAAAATCTTTTAGTGTTTAGAAAGGGTTCTTGAGCTTCTTGGATGAAAGGGACCCAAGAATAATTATTTACATACCTTAACCTTGGAAGTCAGATGAATTCTAGTGCTTGATACTCTATCCATACTTGTAATAACTGATTCTCGAATCCCACACTATGTGGAACTTAGTTCTTGAAGATTTATGGATGATTTTTGGGAGATTAGGGTTCTTGAATTGAAACCCTACATATTCTCTCTTTAGAGAATTAGAAGAGAAACGGACAAATTAGGGTTTGAATGAGGGTTCCTCATATTTATAGAGGCTCAAAAAAATGGGAAATGACCAAAATACCCTTGTAAAAATGCCCTTAAATTGATGGAAAAATATTCTTGACAACATCTGTGATAGGCAGTCGAGTTGGTGATAGGCTGTCACGAATATCGTCAAAGAAAAGGTGAAATATTGAGTTTCTGGGTAAGGCTGACGACATTAGTGATAGGCCATCATGGGCATGATGGCTTATCACAAAATGTCATCACTGGGGTTAGAAATCTGCCTAGGGCTGACAAAATTGGTGATATGTCGGCACGAGCATGATAGCTTATCACGAATGTTGTCACCAGTTTCCCAGTGACATATGCTGGAGTAAAATGGGAATAAATCTTTGTTCCGATATTGGTTTTTGACAAAATATGCATCATTGGAAAGATAATTGAAAGATATTTCATTTGATATATAGTAGGCCCTCTAATTCGATATATGCAAGGATTTATGCTTGATTGAAGTTGACCCGAATCTTGACGGTCACTATAACTTAAACGATAGGAAAGCTTACAACTCGTCCATAAGTTAGGGGACCTCTATGATCTCAATTCATGCTCAAATAGATTCCCACACGATTCAAAATATTTCATACTTGGGATGATATTTCTGAAACATTTTAACTCGGAGTTTTGATTTACCAAATACGCTATGAGGCTCAGACTGGAAAAGGATTTTGTGGGGTATTACATTATTTCCCCCTTGAGAACATTTGTCCCCGAATATCGCTTGATAGACTGAGTATATAGATCAAGAAAACTTACTCAAGAAAAGGAAACATCTCAAATTAGGACTACACAAATAGAACGACTGACATATATAGTTCTCACACTGGGTATGCATATCTGATGCATGGAATACTCGACTGATGATACTTATAGCTGAATTCTCATAATACACATACATAGCTGATGCATGGGCTCATAACTGGGATGATCTCATGAATACACAACTAAACACACGCTGACAAGTTAATCTCTTTCTACTAAATGCGCACGCATATCAAATGCATGAATGTCCAACTAATCTGACTTTTGAAAGTACGATCGACAATGCAATGACAACTGATGCTAACTCCATAAAGAAAATCTGAACAAGCATCGGATTAATCTAATGGCATGCAACATCATAATACTATGAGGTATCTACCCCTTGGGACTCTATGTCCCTCTAAACACACTTCGCTGAAATACTGGAGCGGTGAGCAGGGCACCTACAGACTGGGTCATAATTGATTGATCAAGATCTAAAACTTATGCATGACTCATGCTAACATATAATCTCAAAAAGGGATCAAAGGATCTAACAAAGCATGTCATAAAGATGAAGGGCTCAAAACATACCAGGGTCTATATCAGGGAATCCCTCCTGATCAAGGAGAGCTCTAAACGCATGAAGTCTACCCCTTTGAGTCAGCACTCTACATTCTTGCATTCTATATCCTGGCTCACCATAAGCAAAACACAGATCACTATCGGATCTAAACACACCTTAGTAGAGCCTTCCACAGTCTCCACAACGTAGATGGGTACGAACACCACTGGCACTACTCTTGGCTTTGGAGATTGGAGCTCCCACAGACCTGACACCCCAAAACACTGGTGTGAGTACACTAGCTAATGATGGAGCTAGAACTAAAAATCTCCGACCATACGGAGAACTACTACTACCTTGAGAACCTTCCTGCAGGAAACCACGACTACCTATCTTGGCTCTCTTATTCATTTTCTCTCACTCATTCACTTTATCTACCTTAATTTGTTGCGCATGCATCATTAACCTAGAAAGATCTATATCACTATTGAGCATGGCAGCTCTACACTCTTTCAACACATCACTCGACACCCCAGACAAAAACTTACTCATACTCGCTCTAGGGTCAGTTTAGTTAATTAGTTGAACTTAAGACAATACCCTTTCACAGTCATGGAACCTTTCCTTACTTTCATGAACGCTTTTACCTTAGCATCTCTCATCTCTAGCTAGAAAAAACTATCTAAAAAGGCACTCTAAAACTTTAGCCAAGTCACGGGAGTTGTATTCTCCCCTCTACTTTTCTCCCAGATCACTACCTAATCATGAGAAATGTCTTTCAACCTATAAGATGTCAAATCATCACTCTCCTCCTAAAAAACATGCATAATATGGGTGATCTTCTTCACCTCCTCTAGAAACAACTGTGGGTCCTCACCTATTACTGACCCAAAGAATTCGAGCGGGTTTATTTTATTGATGCTTTAATCCTGGCTGCATTAGAATTCCCATCTTACTGAGGTGGGCCTGTAGCTTGAGAGATGCCATGAACATTAGTCCCAGCTTGGGATAGCACCTGGAAAGCAGCTCAACACTATGTATGTTACACACTCTCATTCTCAGGATCTACTGGCTAAGGGGGCTGGTCATTGACCCCACAAATAAAATCTCTGTGAGGAGGCATACTCTGTAATAAAAAAAAATTGGAATATACTAAGGATCAAATTGAGCTCATGATCACTCGCATGAAATGATCATTCAAATAAGAGGAACTGCTCCTAAGAACATCCTGTAGCCTCTTGTACCTAAATGTGGCGCACTACACATCCATGCACAAGACTCTACTAGATGCGGATTTCAGACTCCCTAGGACACTCTCAAACATTAGTCTCTAATGCAAAGTTTGTATTACCTCAAAATCCCATCCCGAGATGTCACACAGTGCTTGCGAGAGAAATACCTTTAGATTTTGCAAGAAAGTGAATAATGAAGGTTTTAAATGATTTTGGGGCTTAAATCCCATGCCTAGGTGGAATAAAATCATGGTAAAGGAATGTTTTAACCCTGGTCATCCTTTTAATATTTCATGAAATTTCTCGATCTATAGCCTTGGTGGAATAAAACGCCACTATCGCGCCAAGCCACTGGATAATGACTACTAGGAAATTTCATAGTCGCGCGATGTGGTGGAATAGAGGTACCTCTTTGGTTGCGAGCTAGAAGTTCACTGCGACACGGTGGTATCATGTTGGAAAACTAGAAAATTACAATTCTGAAATTGAGCCTTGGTGCGATGCGCCAATATTGCGGAGCCTCAGTAGTTTTTGACAATAGCCATTTTTGTTGGCTCCATGACATGTTGGTGGCTCAGGCGGTACACTGTCTTACTAAATTGTCCATAACTCTTTTCCTGAAAGTTGGATTTGGTAAAATTTATGTTGATGGAAAGCTTATTCAAGAAATTAAGGTATGTGGGTTTTGAACAAGTTAAATCCTTCATCTTTATACCCGAATGAATGTTTTTCAAGTTGAATATACCTATTTTAAGTTAGGTTTATTCCAAAATCCTGATTTGTTGAAAGCATAGCATTACCCTGCGATAAAGGACAAAATAGCATAAGGGTCATACTTATTCTTGTTTTAAACTACAAGTTTAATATTTTGTCATGAATTTAATTATTTTTATTAGAAATTGTTATTCTCTTATGTTTAATGCTTCCCCATACTCAAATCTATGTATTATACTCATGTGTTGAACAATCCAATGTTTTGGGTCTCTGAATTATGACAACATATGACTGTTTTAAGAGTTTTATGATATTTTAGAAATCATTTCATGATGGTGGATTAAGAACACCCGATACCTATATGTTTTACATGGTTTCGTTTTTAATTAACAAGTAAGTTAGAATCATAATTTAATTCCCATATCGAGATTATCATTTTATATCAAACTCACCTGTATTACTTAATATTAAATACATCAGTTTAGATGGTCAATCACATAATAGTAACACACACAACAAAATACCTTGGGATGCCTATGAAGAAGTGCCTAATTTAGTGTCGCGGTACGACTTAGTTATCTTGACAACTCAGACTTCATCAAGATACCCTGTTGATAATTATTTATGTCTCCACTTATAGGATTTAAAACGTCGACCGAACTTTTGATCAATACATATTTGGGGTGTGATGGGCAAATGTGAGGGCATGATATGGAATATTCTATCACACCACTTCGAAGACTTGAATGGCATGCCCAATTTTGCATTGAACTTTCATGTGGGCTCATTGGGCAAAGATGAGGATGTTAAAAAAACACTAAATGGATGTTAATCTTTAAGCTTCTTGGCCTTCAAGACTGGGGTTGTAGTATACCCTTTTTGAAAGATAAACTCCAAAATGTAAAAACTTTCCTCCTTATTTTCAAAATTCATCATTTGCTTGGGTGGTTCGACTTTCATCACATCCACTAAGCATAATGTTGAAAAGTTGTTAGAATGAGGACTGAATCTCAATTCTTGAGTAGAGTTTCTATTAGTATCTTTACCCCGAAATGGACAAGAGTCTTCACAAGGATTGTTCTTGTCTTTTTCTTTCAATTCTAGCACCATTTCCTCATCTTTGGCATCTTCGTTCATGAATGGTTCGGTTGGTTGGGAAATCTCCAATGGAAGATCAACATCAAGCTCATCATCAGTATAGGATTCTTGATCTTCATGTTCACACTTTTCCATTATGTTAAATGATTCCACAGACAAGATGTCATCTAAACATAATATAGAAGAATGTTTTGAATAATTAACCTCTATATCCATCTTCTCATGAATGATCGACTTCATGTCTTGATGCATATCACATATGATATAATATGCTTCTTTCTAGAGATCCAACATTCATTGAAACATAGCGTCAATGCTACTCTTACCGGTGCTTTGTTCTTGCTTTTCTTCACTATAAGACCTATCAAACTCATAAGAAGAACTAGAATTTGGGTTAGCATAATAGGGGGAGGGGGAATTTGGGCAATCACTCTACTGTCCATATCGACCACCAGATAAAGAACAATCATACTCCCAGTAGGATGGAGATGGTGCACACATTTCTCCAAAGAACGTATCTAAAATCTTGCCAAAAGTAAGGTCCATCACAATATGGACATGGATCATCAAGATAATATTTCCAACCACCAAGCTTATGTTCATTTAGTGATGCCATAGTAATAAGTAAAGTAAAATAAAAATCAACCAAAAACAAGAAATAAAATAAAACTAAAAACAAATATTTACAAGTTTGAATTCAAGCAAGTAGGCTAAAATTCTAAACCAACTAAATATGCCAAATTGTTCCCCGGCAACGACGCCATTTTTGATAACACTCAACTTACATTTCAATTTAGTGCAAGGCGGTCGTCTTCAATATATTTACCCAACTTTAGAGTCGGGGTCGAATCCACAGGGAACAATCTGAGTGGCGATTAAACTAGTTTTAACTAAAGCTACAAGTTAAATTCAAACAAATGATATGAAAAGATAAGATGGGGGTTTAGGTCTAACAAGTTGTCTGTTTGTCACTTTAATTTCGATGTTTGTAACCAATATTTTAAGAAATAACTAGAATTATATTCACTAGGGCTTACGGTACATGACAGATACTAAAGGTGAATAAAGATTCTCATGGTTGTTAGGATAACAAGATATCTTTACCGATGATACGCTCTAATGTCTGTCGACCTATTTAAGCGTGTAATTTCCTAATCCCCTCCGATGTAGGAAATCTCTATTCACTGCCCTGATTTTACCTCAAGTTAATCAACCTTGTTACAACACTGATTTTTAAACAAACTATTTTCGAGACCCTGTTGATAATTCACTTCCTTCTGTATATGATTTCTTTCTTAAGCAAGTCAAAGTATGTGTGTCTAATATTTGCAACCAATAGATGTTAATTAAAATATCTGAATTATCAAGACATCGTAACACCTACTAAATCTTAAGTGCTTATCACTTGTCATGACCTAACCCTAGATCCCATATTTCAATTTAATGGAGTTTAGCTACTCATGATACAAGGAACAAGTATACGAATTGATTTCATAAGTGAGAAGATTAATTTACAATGATGATGAAAATCAAGAAGCATAACTTGAACTGAAACACGGTACAAAACTCCCAGAATATTTTGACTAGTGAGAGAGAAATATAGTATGTTTTTTGAATAAAGATGAGTCCCCAAAAAATATGTACATAGAAAACCTTAAAACAAGGCTTTAAATAGTTTAACCTAATTAAGGAAATAAAATAAAAATTACAACTTTTCCTAAAAATATATGACGATGTCCGTGGTGGCTTATGATGAGTATGACATCTTACTACAGATGGCTTATCTTCAGTATGATGGATTATAACGAATGTCATCATCTCCTCTGCACTTTTGGCTTTTGCTGCCTAAGGCTGACGATGATGATGAGGCCTTATCACCAGCCAAACAACATGTCTTGGAAGTTGTCACAAAATTGTCTTTAAATTTCATCTTCTGTTTAAGGCTAATGATATTCCTGATGCCTTATCACCAGCCTGACGACGTATCATAGATGTCATCAAAAAACTATCTTCAACTTCCATCTTCTATTTAAGGATGACGACATTCATAAAGGCGTATCACACTTTTGACGTCATATCACCAGATGTCGTCACATGATTTAACTCATGCTTAACTCTGACGACAACTACGATAGCCTATCTCAAGGCTGACAACTTATCACAGATGTCGTCAGCCACACTTCTCTTCATATTCCTCCAGATTTCAACTTCTTTTCTTCCATTCTTGTTGGTTCTCTATCCCATCAACTTCAACTGTAAAATCAAACCTAAACAAATTAAAAACAGCAAAAATTACTTAAGACTTCGCAATTATGGTTGGTTAAAGGTCTTAAATGTGTTAGCAATTGTTCATACATGAACACCCTCAACATAAAACAATTGCTTGTCCTCAATCAACTAAAAAACAACACTACGATGCTTAACCAAGAGACATATAAGATACCTATGATAGTTGATCATCAATTTTAGTTGAAATCACATTATTCTATCCATTTTCAATCTCTTTAAACCTAGCTGTGTATATCCATGAAGATAAATAATGTGACAGAAAGGAGTCAAGATATGGCATCAACTTAACAACAATAATTATGCATATGTACAAATTAGACTCCCCAAACAAGTTAGCAACTAGCAACGTAACCAATGTTTCCTTTCTATAAAAAAGTCCCGTATCACTTATATCAGACATTACATATGTAACCATTCGGACAATCACCAGACACTCATTCTCAGAATGAAGTTCCAATCAATATATGTCAAATACCATAGGCTTGCCTCTATTTTCATTCCCAAGACATTCAAATAGGTCATCTAGGATCACTATAGGTCTTTTCTTAGGCTTGTAATGTAGATTATTCGATGGTATAATACTCCATGATATTTAAAGTGACTAAGCCTCCTTGACACTACACTAGCTTTTGGGGTTTCACTCATTAGCTTTTTTCTATTCTTCTCTTTTCTTGATCACACTTATTAAGGATGGGTGCGGTTCTTTTCTACAATCACTTTTGTTTTTATATTTCACAACTTTTGTTTTCTTTTTCTTTTCCACCACACCCAACTTTTTATTCTTTTCTTTTACTCTACCTTTCTTCATACTCATTTTACATCATGCACCACTATGACAACGACCCTCAACTCAGTGAATTTACCTAAGTCAAGGTATACTATGTCCAAGGAGGACCAGGGCCAAAACAAGTATTTTATGATATACTGGAAAAGTGACAGGTTTCATAAAAAGAAATAGGCTACACAGGCTCAAAGCAGGGATCAAGGGATATTCTACATACATGAAAGGTTATTTAGGCTAAAAGTGAGCTAAAATCAAAATAGCCTATGATCCTTTCCTAACCCCGATCCTTCAAACAAGGTAAGACTAACCGGGAAAGTTCTGGATTTCAACATACAACGGGAATAAGGTAGTATCTCGCACACACATGGCACAAAGGTAAATCACAAGATACTATCCATTTTGTTTATGCAATTGTTTAGCAATGGTTAATATATTACTAGATGTAATTTTATAACAAGATGCATAGTGGTCACACATAAATGCATATCACACCATTATAAAACAGATCTTTAGAGAGGGGTTCAAAAATCAACAAAAATATGTCAACTGCCATAGATACTAATTTTTCTCCCAATTAACCATAGCACATCACAAAATAAAACACAATACACCTAAATATGTTGGGTCTACTAGGAACAAGACTCCGGGGAAAAGAGGCACGACAACAAAAACCCAAGGAGGACATCAAAACCCACAAGTAGCCCCACCCTCAACTTAAAACATTATGCAATATCCCCAATGCATAAAACCAAAGCAAGAGAGTTAGAAACATAGATGTGGCACCATGGGTGCAGAGATCTGATGCCAATCATATAAAACTAATACACACAACAAAATACCTTGGGTTGCCTCCAAAGAAATGCTTAATTTAGTGTCGCGGCATGACTCAGTTATCTTGACTACTCAGACTTCATCAAGATAATTTGTTGGTAATTATTTATGTATCCACTTGGTGGATTTAAAATGTCTACGTAACTTTCGTTCAATACATCTTTGGGGTGTTTTATCACGCCACTTTGAAGACTTGAACCGCTTGCCCAAATTTGTATCGAACTTTCGTGTGGGCTAATAGGGCAACAATGAGGATCTTGAAAAGCCACTAAATGGATATCAATCTTTAAACTTTTTGGCCTTCAAGACTAGGGTTGTAGTATACCCTTTTGTAAAGATAAACTCCAAAATGTTAGAATTTTCCACCTCATTTTCAAAATTCATCATTTTCTTGGGTGGTTCGACTTTCATCACATCCACCAACCATAATGTTGAAATATGGTTTGAATGAGGACTGACTCTCAATTCTGGAGTAGCATCTCTATTAGTATCTTTACACCGAAATGGACTAGAATCTTCACAAGGATTATTCTTGATTTCTTCTTTCAATTCTAGTACAATAGCCTCATCTTTGGGATCTTCATTCATGAATGGTTTGGTTAGTTGGTAAATCTACAGTGGAAGATCAACATCAAGCTCATCATCAATATACGATTCTTGCACCTCGTGTTGACACTCTTCCATTATGTTAAATGATTCCACGGACAAGATATCATCGAAACATAATATAGAAGAATGCTTTGAATAATTGACCTCTATATCCATCTCCTAATGAATGATGGGCTACATGTCTTGACACATATCACACACAATATCATATGTTTTTTTCCATAGATCCAACATTCATTGAAACATAGCTTCAATGCCACTCTTACTGGGGCACCAACAAACTCATAAGAAGAACTATAATTTGGGTTAGTTAAATAAGGGGAAGGAGCAATTGGGCAATCACTCTAATGTCCATCTCGACCACCACATAAAGAACAATCATACTCCTGGTAGGATGAAGATGGGGTACACATATCTCTTTGGAGAGCATATCTACAATATTGCCAAAAGTGAGGTCCATCACAATATGGACATGGATCGTCAAGATAAGATTTCCAACCACCAAGCTCATGCTCATTCAATAATGCCATAGTAATAAGTAAACTAAAATAAAAATATGATGTTAATCACATAATACTAGTACACACAACAAAATACCTTGGGTTGCCTCCCAAGAAGCACCTAATTTAGTGTCGCAACACAACTCAATTATCTTGACTACTCACTCAATTATCTTGACTACTCATACTTCATCAAGATACCTTATTAATAATAATTTATTTTTCCACTTGGAGGATTTAAAACGTCGACCTAAATTTTGATCAATATATCTTCAGGGTGTGTTGGGAAAACGTGACAGCATGATAAGGAATGTTCTATCATGCTACTTCAAATACTTAAACCACTTGCCCAACTTTGCATCGAACTTTTATGTGGGATCATTGGATAAAGATGAGGATCTAAAAAATCAAGTAAAATGCATATCAATATTTAAGATTCTTGGCCTTCAAGACTGGGCTTGTAGTTTACCCTTTTGGAAAGATAAACTCCAAAATGTAAGAATTTTCCTCCTCATTTTAAAAATTCATCATTTGCTTGGGTGGTTCGAATTTCATCACTTCCACCAAGAATAATGTTTAAAAGTTGTTCGAATGAGGATGGACTCTAAATTCTGGAGTAGCGTCTAGTACCATTTCCTCATATTTGGCATCTTCGTTCATGAATGGTTCATTTGGTTGGGAAATCTCCAACAAAAGATCTGCATCAAGCTCATCATCAGTATAGGATTCTTGCTCATCATGTTCACACTCTTCCATTATGTTAAATGATTCCACAGACAAGATATCATCTAAACCTAATATAGAAGAATGCTTTGAATAATTAACCTATATATCCATCTCCTCATAAATGATCGGATTCATGTCTTGACGCATATCACATATGATATCATATGTTTCTTTATAGAGATCCAACAATCATTGAAACATAGCTTCAATGCCACTCGTACCGGTGCTTCGTTGTTCCTTTTCATGACCATAAGTCCTATCAAAATCATAAGAAGAACTAGAATTTGGATTAGCACAATAGGGGGAGGAGGAATTTAGGCAATCACTCTAATGTCTATCTCGAGCACCACATAAATAAAAATCATACTTCTGGTAGGATGGATATGGTGTACACATATCTCTCTAGAGAGCATATCTATAATTTTTCCAAAAGTGAGGTCCATCACAATATGGACATGGATCGTCAAGATAAGATTTCCAACCACCAAGCTTATGCTCATTCAACAATGCCATAGTAATAAGTAAACTAAAATAAAAATCTACCTAACACAAGAAATAAAATAAAACTAAAAACAAATATTTACAAGTTTGAATTTAAGCAGGTAGGCTAAAATTCTAAATCAACTCAATAAGCCAAATAGTTCCCCGGGAACGATGCCGTTTTTGATAACGCTCAACTTATACTTTAATTTAGTTCATGGCGATTGTCGTCAATATATTTACCCAACTTTGGAGTTGGGGTCGAATCCACAAGGTACAATGTGAGTGGCGATTAAACTACTATGAAACTAAAGCTACAATTTAAATTCAAAAAAATGCTACGAAAAGATAAAATGGGGGTTTAGGTTTAATAAGTTGTGTGTTTGTCACTTTAATTTCGATGTTTCTAACAAAGAATTTATGAAATTACAAGAATTAGGTTCACTAGGGATTACGGTACATGACAGATGCTAAGGGTGACTCAAGATTCTCAGGGTTGTTAGGATAACAAGCTATCTTTATCGATGATATGCTCAAATATCTCTCGACCTATTTAAGAGTCTATTTTCCTAATCCTCTCAGACTTAGAAAATCGCTATTCACTGCCTAGATTTTACCTCAGGTTAATCAACCTTGTTACAGTGTTGATTATTAAATGAAGTATTTTTGAGTCCCTGTTTATAATTCATTTCCTACTGTATATGATTTCTTTCTCAAGAAAATCAAAGTAGGTGTTTCTACTATTTGCAACCAACAAACGTTAATTAAAATCTCAGAATTATCAAGAAATTCTAAAACCTATTATATCTTGAGCGTTTAGCACATGTCAAGACCTAACCCTAGATCCCAGAAGTCAGTTTAATGGAGTTTAGCTAATCATTATGTAAGGAAAAAGTACATGAATTAACTTCATATGTGATAAGATTAAATTACAACGATGATGACAATCAAGAGGTATAACTTGAATTGAACCACAGTACAAAACTCCCAAAATATTTTAACTAGCGAGTCCCCAAAAAAATATGTATATAGAAAACCGTAAAATAAGGCTGTAAATAGTTTAACCTAATAAAAGAAATAAAATCAATGTTATAGCTTTTCCTCGGAATAGATGATGACGTTCATGATGGCTTATCATGAGTAAGATGGCTGATCACAGATATCGTCTACTCCTCTGCACTTTTGGCTTTTTTGCATAAGGCTGACGATGATGATGATGCCTTATCACTTGCCTGAAGATGTCTCATGGATGTTGTCATAAAATTGTCTTCAACTTCCATCTTCTATTTAAGGATGATGACTCTCCTGACGCCTTATCACCAGCCTGACGACGTTTTATGGATTTCATCACAAAACTGTCTTCAACTTCTATGTTTTGTTTAAGGCTGATGACATTCATGATGGCGTATCAAACTTTTGACGTCATATAAACAGATGTTGTCACAGGCTTGAACCCATGCTTACGTCTGACGACAACTGTGATAGCCTATCACAGGGCTGACGACTTCTCACAGATGTTGTCAAACACACTTCTCTTCAGATTCCTCTAGATTTCAACTTCTTTGCTTCCATTCTTGTTAGTTCTCTATCCTATTAGCTTAAACTATAAAATCAGACATAAAGAAATCAAAAATGACAAAAAATACTTAAGACATTGCAATTATTCTTGATTAACAATCTTAAATGTGTTAGTAATTGCTCACACATCAACACCCACAACTTAAAAAATTTCTTGTCCTCAAGTAACTAAAAAGCAACTCTACGATGATTAACCAAGAACCGCATAAGATACCTATGATAGTTGATCATCAATTTTTGTTCAAAACACATTTCTCTTTCCATTTTCAATCCCTTTAAACCTAGATGTGTATATCCATGAAGATCAACAAAGTTACAGAAAGAAATTAAGATATGGCATCAACTTAACAATAATAACTATACATATGTACAAATTAGACTACCCAAATAAGTTAGCAACTAGCAATGTAACCAGTGTGCCCTCACTACAAAGAAGTCCCACGTTACTTATATCAGACATTACATATGTAACCATGGGGACAATCACTAGACACTCGCTCTCAGAATGAAGTTTCAATCAATGTATGATGAATACCATAGGCTTGCCCATTTTTTCATTACCAAGACTTTCAGACAGGTTAACTAGGATTACTATAGGTTTTCTCTTAGGCTTGTAATATAGGATAGGGTCTGGTATGATACTCGATGATATTTAAAGTGACTAAGCCTCTTTGACATAACACTTTCGCTTGTGGTTTCACTCATTAGACTTTTTCTATTCTTCTTTTTTCTTGATCACACTTATTCAGGATGGGTGCGGTTTGTTTCTACAATCACTTTTTTTCACAACTTTTCTTTTCTTGTTCTTTTCCAACGCACCAATCTTTTTATTCTTTTCTTTTACTCTACCTTTCTTCATACACAATTTACATCATGCACCCCTATGATAGCCACCCTCAACATAGGCCATTTTCCTAAGTTAAGGTGCATAGTGTCCGAGGAGGACCAGGGCCAAAATAGGTTCTTTATGACATAAACTAGAAAAGTGATAGTGTCATAAAAAGAAATAGGCTACTCAGGCTCAAAGCAGGGATTCAGGGATATTCTACATACAAGGAAGGTTATTTAGGCTAAAAGTGAGCTAATGTCAAAACAACCTATGATCCTTTCCTAACCCCTATCCTTTAACTAAGGTAAGACTATCCAGGAAATTTTTGAATTTCAACATACAATGGGAACTAGGTAGTATCGCACACACATGGCACAAAGGTATATCACAAGCTACTACCCATTCGTTTCATGCAATTGTTTAGCAATGGTTATAATGTTTCTAGAACTAATGCCATAATAAGATGCACAGTGGTCACACATAAATACATATCACAGCGTTTTAAAACAGACCTGTGGAGAGGTCTTCAAAAATAAATAAAAATATGTCAACTATCGTAGATACTTATTTTTCTCTCAGTTAACCATAACACATTACAAAATAAAACACAATACATCTAAACATGATGGCTCTACTAGGGAAAAGACTCCTAGGAAAATAGGCACGACAACAAAAGGCCACGGAGGACATCAACACCTACAAGTAGCCCCACCCTCAACTTAAAATCTTACAATGTCCCTAATTCATCAAACCAAAACAAAAGAGTTAGAAACATACTTGTGGGACCACGGGTGCAAAGATCTGATATCAATCACATAATACTAATACAATCAACAAACTACCTTGGATTTCCTCCCAAGAAGTGTCAAATTTAGTGTCGCGGCACGACTCAGTTATCTTAACAACTAAGACTTCATCAAGATACCTTGTTGATAATTATTTATGTCTCTACTTGGAGGATTTATTACGTCGATTCAACTTCTGATCAATACATCTTCGGGGTGTGTTGGGAAAATATGAGGGCATGATAAGGAATGTTCTATCACGCCACTTGGAAGATATGAACCACTTTCATAATTTTGCATCGAACTTTCATGTGCGCTCATTGGATAAAGATGAGGATCTTAAAAAGCCACTAAATGGGCATCGAACTTTAATCTTCTTGGCCTTCAAGACATGGGTTGTAGTATACCCTATTGGAAAGATAATCTCCAAAATGTGAGAATTTTCCTCCTCATTTTCAAAATTCATCATTTTCTTGGGTGGTTCAACTTTCATCACATCCACCAAGAATATAGTTGAAAAGTGGTTCAAATGAGGACTGACTTTCAATTCTGGAGTTGCGTCTCTATTAGTATCTTTACCTGAAAATGGACTAGAGTCTTCACAAGGATTGTTTGTGAATTCTTCTTTCAACTCTAGCCCATAAATGATATCTATTATGAGCAATGAATAATAATGGTTTAATTAATGCAAAAAATTAGCTGAAGTTCCATATGGTTCAAAATAACTAAAATATTTATAAAGTATAACATCTGTAAAATTGAATACTGTCTGAAAATCAAGTATAAAAAACCTCTAACTAACTCTATCTAAAAATTAAAGTTGATGGGACAAGCCCCTAACTAACTCCGACTACTGAGCTACTACTAAATTGAAATAGAAAAATAAAGCATATCCTTTATAGATGAGGACTCACTGTAAAATCTTCTCTGGTGGTTGAATCTGGCTAAACGCGGTCAGGAACCTAAGCATTTGAACCTATGATATGAAACATTTATAGAGTAAGAAACGGGTATGGAATTAGTATGTGGGAATATATTGGTATTCTAAATGAGGTAGTGAAGAATGCAAGGGTTTATATACATGAACAATAACTAACTAAATAATATAGAGTAACTGAATATAAGAGTACTTGGATAACTGAAACTACTGTAAATACTGAGTATATAATACTGTGCATCTATGTATACTATAACTGAGCTTTTTTGAAGATAAGTACTGAGTTCTTATAACTGAGTAACTGATATCAGGACTTTTTGATACTTATTGACAGTGTCCAATAATCTTGGTTCTGTAACACTAAATTGATTTCAGAACTAAAGATGAAAATTAAAATTATGGGAGGTAATAATCTAACCAACATGCACCTCTCTGAGATGGTTGGGGTTCAACCTGTAACCCAGTTGGAAGGGTGCTAATACCATGCCATGGGTACTAACTCTGGCAGTGAGTAAACCCTAACAAGCAGAAAGATATTTTGTCAAACCTCACTAACAGGAAAACCAATGAGAGATGTGTAAACCCTTATCTATTAGGAAGTGATCTTAACCTATGGTGGCTACATAGTTCTATATCTTAGGGATTGCTACTAAGGGTCAAACCCTACACTAACAGGAATGCCCCCATCCATAGGTTTTCTCAATGCTGAATCCTACTCCCAAATTAAAGACACTGAACTGATTATACTAAACTAGACTGGACTGATAGAGAGTTTATTGTGTTTTCCTACATTTTACAACTGAGTGAGTTCTACTGATTTCTGTAATGGACTGAGAGTACTACTGATTGTGACATAACTGATACTATCTTATCACTGACACTGGTTCTAGGTAAACAACTAAATTGTTAGTTATTTAATACCCCCAGGACTCGATAGCATGAAAAGTAGAGCAAAGCATCATCTTGAATAACATAACAATGTTCACTTGGTCATAATACATTCTTAGAGACATTTCATCAAACACTTGTAATGCATTAACTTGTACATGATTGGGGAATACATGTTTCATTCTATAATAGAAATATTTTATGCTCATAGGTAATTTATCAAACACTTAAGAAGAATACTTAGTTCATTAAATCACAATCAATTAGGGTTAACATGGTTACAATAATCAACTTGCAAATTGAAGTGTTTATCATAAATATTATGTAATTCCGTACATACTAGAATCAATTCTTAGAACTTATAATCTAAATCATGGATTACAATTCAACCAACATCATGAACATGAATTCAATCTAATTCAAACATGGAAATCATAAATCATAAATATTGTATTTTGAAAAAAAAGGAGACTGTGGCTCCATGGTATGTAAGGATCCATGGATGAACATCTAACATACCTTAATTTAATGAGTTCTTGGAGAAATTCTTGGGATTGACCTTGATTCTTGAGACTTGGGGCTTGTTTTCTTAAGAGATAAATACCTTTTGATTTTAGGCAAAAATTGAATAACAAATGGTTTAAACATTTTTAGGGCTTAAATCGCACAACTGGGTAAAATGAAATCATAGGAAAGGACTATTTTAACCCTGGGTCTCCTTTTTACTTTTTGTGAAATTTTCCGATCTGGACCCCTCTTACGATGCTCCTCTATTATGCCAAGCCACTGGAAAATGACAACTTGGAAATTACATGGTGCGCAACATGGTGGAATCACTTTGCCTCCTTGGATATGACCTAGACATTCACCGCGACACGATGTTATCGTGTTGAAACACTAAAAAGGGACAATTTTTAAATTGAGGCTCGGTGTGAAGCACCAATATCGTGGAGGCTCACTAAATTCAGACAATTTCAATTTCGGATGGCTACGCGTAACATTTGCGTCTTAGTTGGTACACTTTCTTACTTAATTGACCATAACTCTTCTCCCGGGTGTCAAATTTAGGCAAATTTTATGTCGATGGAAAGCTTCTTAAAGAAATTAAGGTATGTGTGGTTTTTTAACAAGGTTAATCCTTCATTATTGTACTCGAATGACTGATTTTCAAGTTGAATATACTTGTTTTAAGTTAGGGTTTATTTCAAAATTCTAATTTGTCAAAAACATAGCATTATCTTGTGATTTAAAGGACTAAAGAGCATATGGTTCGTACTTATTAATGTTTTAAACTACAAGTTTAATGTTTTGTCTTGAATTTCATTATTTTTACGAGAAATTGTTATCTCCTATGTTTAATACATCCCCATACCTAAAAACATGTATTATACTCACGTGTTGAACTATCTAATGTTTTGGGTCTCTGAATTATCGCATCATATTACTCTTTTAAGTGTGTTATCATATTTTAGAAATCATTTCATGATGGCAGTTTATGAACACCCGTTATATATATGTTTTACATGATTCTATTTTCAAGTAATAACTAAGTCAGAATAATAATTTAATTCCCATAATGAGATTTTCATTTTATAACAAACTCAACAGTATTTCTTTATATTAAATACATCAGTTTATACGTTTATAATTACTTTAGAATCTGTATGCATTGTTGATTTCAAATTACCATGAATTGAGATTATTAGTTATCTTTGCATGCACCAGTTAGTATTTCAGTGTCTTTCAATTTAGAGTAGGATTTAGCACCGAGTGGGAAGTGTGGGTTCAACATATCCTACATCCCCAAAAACTACGTGCCACCATAGTTTTAGGGTCCTTACCATAGAGTATTTCCCATTTCCCAATTTGGGATCTGTTTAGTTCTTGTAGTGACCCAGGACTACCCCTAGTCGTCACACGGTGCTTACGATCCTGAAGGACCACAAGCTAACCCATGAATGATATTTTTTGTAAGCAATGAATAATAATAATACAATTAATCCGAAAAAATAGGCTGAAGTTCCATATCGTTCAAAACCTCTAAAATACTGATAAAATATAACATCTGTAAAACTAAATTCTACCTGAAAATCAAGTCTGAAAAGCATCTAACTAAATCTGTCGCAAAAGTGGAGTTGATGGGAAAATCCCCTTACTAACTCCGACCACTAAGCTACTGATAAAATAAACTACTAAAGTAAAAGCATATCCTTGATAGATGAGGACTCTTTGCTAAATCTTCTACGTCGGGCAGAATCTGTCTAAGTGCGGTCAGTAACTTGAACATCTGAACCTATGATATAAAACATCATAGAGAAAAAAACGGGTATGCAATTAGTACGTGGGAATGTACTGGTATGCTAAATGAAGTAAGGGTTAATGCAAGGGTTCATATGCATGAATAATAACTGACTAAATGATATAGAGTAATTGAATATAAGAGTACTTGGATAACTGAAACTATGTTAAATACTAGTATATAATACTGTGCATATATGTATACTATAACTAAGCTTTTCTGAATCTAAGTATTGAGTTCTTATAACTGAGTAACTGATATCTCAAGTTTCTGATACTAATTGACTATGTTCGACAATCTTGATTCTGTAATACTAAATTAAGTTCTAAATGATAGACTAAAACTGGAAATATGGGAGGTAATAATCTAACCAACATGCACCTCTCTGAGCTAATTGGTGTCTAACCTGTAACCTAGTTGGAAGTGTGATAATACTATGCCTATGGTACTAACTCTAGCATTGAGTTAACCCTAACTAGAAGAAAGAAATTTTTTCAACCCTCACTAATAGGAAAACCTAGGAGAGATGTGTCAACCCTTATCTAGCAGGAAGTCATTTCGACTTACGTTACTTACATAGTTCTGTAACTCAGGGATAGCTACTAAGGGTCATACCCTACACTAATAAGAATGCCCCCATCCCTTGGTTTGCTCAATGATGAATCGTACTCCCAACTGAAAGACATAAAACTTATTATTTTGAACTGGACTGGACTAATATATAGAGTTTACTGGGTTTTCCTAAGTTTTGTAACTGATTGAGTTCTACTGAATTCTGTAACAGACTAAGAGTACTAATGATTGTGACAGGACTCATACTATCCTATCATTGACTTTGGTTCTATGTAAACAACTAAATTGTTGGGTATTAAATATCTCCAGAACTCAATTGCATGAAAAGTAAAGAACAGCATCATCTTGAATAACATAACAATGTTCACTGTGTCATAATACATTCATAGAGACATTTCATCAAACACTTGTAATTCATTAACTTGTACATGAATGGGCAATACATGCTAGCAAGCTATAATGGCATTATTTTATTCTCATAGGCAATTTATCTAACACATAAGATGAATAATTCGTTCATTAAATCATAATCACTAAGGGTTAACATGGCTACAACAATCAACGTGCAAATTGAAGGGTTTATCCTAAATATCATGTAATTCCATATATACTAGAATAAATTCTAGGAACTTGTAGTTAAAATCATGGATTAAAACTCAAACAACATCATGAACATGAATTTAATACAATTCAAACATGAAAATCATAAATCTTGTATTTTGAAAAGAAAAAAGGAGACTTTGGCTCCATGGAAGGTAAGGATCCATAGATGAACATCTAACATTCCTTAATTTAATGAGTTCTTGGAGAAATTCTTGGGATAGACAATTATTCTTGGAAGCTAGTATTTGTTTTCTTGGGAGAGAAATACCTTTTGATTTTAGGTAAAAGCGAATAGTAAAGGGTTTAAACATTTTTAGGGCTTAAATACCACATCTGGGTAATATAAAATCATAGAAAAAGACTATTTTAACCCTGGGTGTCCGTTTAATTTTTTGTGAAATTTCCTGATCTGGATCCCTGGTGCGATGTGCGACTATCGCACCAAGCCACTGGTAAATGACAGCTGGGAAATTGCATGGTGCGCGATGTGGTGGAATCACCTTGCCTCCTTTATTGCGACCTAGATATTCACCGCAACGTGGTGGTATCAGGTTTGAACACTGGAAAGGGAAAATTTTAAATTGAGCCTTCGTGCGAAACACCAATATCGGAGGCTTACTGGTTTTAGACAAGTTCTATTTTTGCTGGCTACGTGATGCGCTGGGCTTTCAAGTGGTACACTCTCTTACTAAATTATCCATAACTCTTCTCCCGTGGGTCAGATTTGGGTAAATTTTATGTTGATGGAAAGTTTATTCAAGAAATTAAGGTATGTGGGGGGTTTTAAACAAAGTTAATTCTTCATCCTTGTACCCAAATAACTGATTTTCAAGTTGAATACACTTTTTTTAAGTTAGGGTTTATTCAAAAATCCTTATTCGTTGAAAGCATAGCATTACCTTGTGATTTAAATGATTAAAGAGCATAAGGTTCATACTTATTTATGTTTTAAACTACAAATATAATGTTTTGTCATGAATTTCATTATTTTTATGAGAAATTGTTTTTCTCCTATCTTTAATACATCCCCATACTTAAATACATGTATTATACTCATGTGTTGAACTGTCCAATGTTTTGGGTCTCTGAATTATGGCTTCATATTAATATTTTAAGAGTGTTATCATATTTTATAAATCATTTCATCATGGTAGTTTATGAACACCCGATATATATATATGTTTTAGATGATTCTGTTTTGAAGTAACAAGTAAGTCAGAATAATAATTTAATTCCCATATCGAGATTATGATTTTATAAAAAACTCACCAGTGTTACTTTAAATTAAATTCATCAATTTATATGTTTATAATTACTTTAGAATCTGTATGCATTGCTGTTTTAAAAAAACCATGACATGAGATTATCAGTAGTCTTTGCATGTACTAGTTAGTATTTCAGTGTCTTTCAGTTGGGAGTAGGATTTACCACTGAGTGGGAAGTGTGGGTTCAGCATATCCTACATCCTAAAAAACTAGGTTGAAGTGTCATATGGTTCAAAACATCTAAAATTTTGATAAAACAAAACATCTTTAAAACTGAATACTGGCTGAAAAACAAATCTGAAAAACCTCTAACTGAATCTATCTAAAAATTGGAGTTGATGGGAAAACTCCCTAACTAACTCTGACTACTGACCTACTGCTAAATAGATATACTAAAATAAAATCATTTCCTCGATAGATGAGGACTCACTACTAAATATTCTACTCCTGGCTGACTTTGGCTAAGTGCGGTCAGGAACCTAAGCATCTAAATTTATCAAACGAAACATCATATAGCACGAAATGGGTATGCATTCAGTATGTGGGAATGTACTGGTATGCTAAATAAGGTAAGACTGAATGCGAGGGTTCAAATGCAAGAACATTAACTGACTAAATGGTATAGAGTAATCGAATATAAGATTACTTGGATAACTGAAACTACTGTAAATATTAAGTATATAATATTGTGGGTATATGTATACTATAACTGAGCTTTTTTGAAGCTAAGTACTGAGTTCTTATAACTTAGTAACTGATATCTGGAGTTACTGATACTGATTGACTCTGTCCGACAATCCTTATTCTATAAAATTAAACTGTGTTCTAAATTGGAGATTGAACCTGAAACTGTGGGAGGTAATAATCTAAGCGACATGCCCCTCTCTGAGCTGATCGGGTTACAACATGTCACCCAGTTGGAAGGGTGATAATACCATGCCACAGGTACTAACTCTGGCAGTGATTTAATCCTAACTAGCTGAAAGTTATTTTGTGAACCCTCACTAATAGGAAAACCCATGAGAGATGTGATAACCCTTATCTAGAAGTAAGTCATCTCAACCTACGCTGGTTACTTAGTTTGATTGATGCCGAATCCTTCCCCCTACTTAAAGACTCTAAACTGATTACACTGAACTAGACTGGACTGATACAGAGTTTACTGACTTTTCCTATGTTCTGTAACTAACTAAGTTCTATTGATTTCTATAATGAACTGAGGGTACTACTGATTGTGACATAATTGATATCATCCTATCACTGACATAATTTCTAGGTAAACAACTAAATTATTGTGTATTAAATAACCCCCTTGACTCGATACCATGAAAAGTAAATCAAAGAATCATCTTGAATAACATAACAATGTTCACTTGGTCATAATACATTTATAGAGATATTTTATCAAACACTTATAATGCATTAACTTGTACATGAATGGGGAATACATGTTAGCATGCTACAATGGCATTAGTTTATTCTCATAGGAAATTTATCAAACACATAAGAAGCAAAATTGGTTTATTAAATCGTAATCACTTAGGGTTAACATAGTTACAACAATCAACTTGCAAATTGAAGGGTTTATCATAAATATCACGTAATTCCATACATAGTAGAATCAATTCTTGGAACTTGTAATATAAATTATGGGTTAAAACTCGAACAACATCATGAACATCAATTCATTCTAATTCAAACAAGGAAATCATAAATTATAAATCTTGTATTTTGAAAAAAATAGGATTCTTGGGCTCTATAGAAGGTAAGGATCCATAGATGAACTTCTAACATACCTTAATTTAATAAGTTCTTGGAGAAATTCTTAGGATTGACCATAATTCTTGAGAGCTAGGGTTTATTTTCTTACAAGAGAAATACCTTTTGACTTTGGGGAAAAAGTGAATAATGAAGGGTTTAAATGTTTTTAGGGCTTAAATCCCACATTTGGGTTCAATAAAATCATGGGAAAGGTCTATTTTAACCCTGGGCATCCTTTTAATTTTTTGTGAAATTTCCCAATATGGACACTAGGTGTGATGCACCACTATCATGCCAAGCCACTAGAAAATTACAATAGGGAAATTGCATGGTGGTGATATGCGGTGAAATCGCATTGCCAACTTGGTTACGACTTGGACATTCACAGTGATGCGGTGGTATCATGTTGGAACATTGGAAAAGGCAATTCTTTAATTAATCCTTGTCGTGAAGCTCCAATATCATGGATGCTCATTGGTTTTTGACAATTGCCATTTTGGCTGGCTCCGTAATGACTGGTGGCTCAAGTGGTACACTGTCTTACTAAATTGGCCATAACTCTTTTCCCGGGTATCGGATTTGCGCAAATTTTATGTCTATGGAAAGCTTATTCAAACTTTTTAAAATTTCACATGTATAAAAGTGTATTCATCCTTAAGGAAATTCTTTTACATTTTTGGAATGAATTTAAGCTAGGTAAAAGTATGGGGTGTTACAATATCTCCCCATTGGAAACATTTGTCCTTGAATGAGACTGATTATGCTGAGGACTGCTGATAAACTTAGTTTATATGATGGAGATGTATATATGATATGTGAGATACATGAGTGAACTAGTTAATGAAGTTGTGACTGAATATGCAATGATAACTGAGAGTAAGATTAGGGCTGTAACTAAACATAGAACTGAGTAGATCTAAGGAAGACTATTACCTTAAGTTGAGAACACTGATAATATTAAGGTTATTTTACTAAACATGTATGAATGGGAACATGAGAAAATGAATGAGTCTGAAACGTGATTCACAAACTGAATATCGTGAACTAAATTAAGCCCTTGAGTACATAGCTTACGGCTAAGATTGGAACTAGAGGGTAAACTATGAGGACCTGTTACACTAACTGGATTCATTACATGAAGAGAAAATATAAGTTTTAGATCATGATAGATCGGGGATTATAGTGCATCTCACCCTTAGGATAATATGTCCCTCGAAGAATGTTGACTTGACTGAGGTACTGAGGAAAAACATTAGGCGATACACAGGACACCCATGGATTGAATCGTGACTGAATATCTTGGATCTAAATACAAGTCATGCTACATAAACTTGGCCAACCTCGTAACATGGCTTAAATTATGTAACAAAAGGTGAGGCCTATGAAATACCATCTTAAAATAGAGTGACTAAGGCATATGCACTGTAACTATAAATTTTCAAACTAAGACATATTCCTAGAATACTCTCTCGATAATAAACTATACCTAAGTAAGCTACTTCACTCACAACTATTGAAAATATCATATGGGCGCTCAACACTAATGCTTAAACATACTAACTTATGTGATTAACTTGAATGGCTGATAGTTGAATACTGGACATGTAAATTGAACTATACTTAGTCTAAACAACTAGATTGAAACTATAGAGTATTATGAATATAAGGAATGGACAGATGGATTAACATGAGATAACGGAGCATGAATTCATGAGAACAGTTTTATTTAAAAATGTAAGACCAACCGTATAACATGATTCTGAAATAGTCTATAAACTGAGGTATTGATCTGATTACTAGGGTTAGACTACTACTGAAACTATAACTAAGATGATAACTGAGACTGTACTGGAACTTAATACTGAGTGAAATAAAACTCCTTATACTAGGAACTATAAGCATGCATAGTTTTTGATAAGGTGCACGAATATGAGCTATGATCATTGAACTAATATGTAAGGCATGAGTACTGACATTACTGAAATTACTACCATAATCTTAAAGCTTGACTTGGTTACTTGTTCAACCATATCTCCCTTAGCATAAGGCCATTATTCTAAATTTGTGAATAGCTTATTAAAATCTAAATTGAACTAAAACCACTTTGTTCTAGAGTCTGAGATACAATAATACATATAAACACTAAAATAATCCTAAAGGACTACTCTTGATAATGTAAGTTCCACTGCTAGTACTTTCTTTTGATACACAGTTCTTAGCTTTATATAGCCCCAAAAACATCATATAGAAACATCAACACCAAAAAATCATAAAATTCTCACTCTTCATTCAACTAGCTCAATCTTTAGAGATTCAACCTTAGATTCTAACACATAACATGTCTATCCACAAATAATTAATAACCATGATACTTTCATCATAGCCTGCAAACACCACATCCACAACATATATTTCAAATCAACAACCTTATATTTTTTGCATGTAGTTCTTCAAGCCTACTAATTTACCTGTCATACAACAAGACCCATGAAAGATAATTTACTTAAATTCAGATAATACTATCCCTATTTTACTACTGCTAAACCTCTGAGTCCTTGATTTTAACTCTAGGTCATATACTATCATAGGATTTTAGGGAGGGATCTAAAAGAACACCTGAGTTTAGATAAATGCATAATTTTTTCTTGAATGATGAATGAAATATTTCTTACTCATAAGTGCACTATTGTGATAATTTCAATCCTGCATAAAATCCCATAAATGTCAGTAAGAAACTGCTTAAGAAATCTCAACTGTAAGGATTGATCGATCTTGGTTGTTTCTGTTACCTCGAAAACAAGGCAGGGCTGGAAAGAATATAGCAAGATGAGAATCTGTATAACTTTCTTAGAGGACCTTTCTATAGTACGATCTGAGACATGAAAAAAAGGGAAACTTTTCCTAAAATATGCCATAGCCTCCTATCCATAAGTGTGGTGTGATACTCACCCATTAACAAGACTCGACTAGATACGAGGTGTTACAATTATCTCTTCAGTTCAGGTTCTATTCTAAAGGCAAGGATTCAACAACCCTCCTTAATATGGGTTAGACATTGGACTCCATGATAGGTCATATGGCTTGTATCAGTTAAACAAAAGTTCCCAAAGATTCAGTCAATATTAATTCTATCTCACTTTAGGTTTTCTTTATCAAGTAATCAGATTTCATTAATTATTCAGTTAGTTTTACAGATTATTCATTTTCTTAAGATCATGTTAATACATGCTATACTTGGTTTTACATTCTTAGTTTTACATGTTCACTTTTTCATGCTTAGTATCCATACATAATCCTCAGTTTAATTTTGTAGCATGTTTAACATTACATAAGTTTTACATACAATATTCATGGTTTACTGCTTCCCAACTTCTATTCTACTTATTCTACAAAAGTCAAGATTTAAGAAACTAAGTGTAGTGATTCACCAGCTTATAATATTATGTTTGTTACATATATTTTAAGATACTTAAGCTTTCAGTTGATTTTAGTATCTTGGTGAGTCTACTTGTACTTAACATGCATGCTTTAAGAATATGTATCTATTAAGTTTTACTTATTGCATTCACGCCTACTTACTCACTACATTCTAGAAGTACTGACCACATATTCATTTGTGTGACTACATTGTTTCATAATGTAGGTACCAAAAGTAGTCCACATACCAGGGTCAAACTGTTTTCAGCTTTCAACTAGCAGGTGATGTGTTCTCTTATTTTAAGAAATCTAGACCATTGTAGTTCATGTGTTGTATTTTTATTATCCATATGTATTGACTAGTGGTAGTTGGAGGCATAACCCAGCTATTTATTTTTAGTATAGTAGAGGCTTCATAGATAGTTAGTCAGAGTTATGATATATCATTTAAGTTTGTTCTTAAATTTTATCATGTTGTAAAATTTATCAGTAATATATTTATTCAGCCTTACTAATGATCATGTTTTCGCTCAGCTAATTTAGTTTTTATAAAATTTAAACTAGTTATTCAAGTAGTACGCCAATTCATGGGTTAGCTTTGGATCACTTGTCATTCCAAGCACTGTGTTAAGACTGAGGGGTAGTCTCGAGTTGTGACAAACTTGGTATCAGAGCCAAGGTTCAAGTCTACTAGGGTGTCTATGAAGCCGTGTCTAGTAGAGTCTTATGGAATGGTACAGAGACATCTATATATTTTTTTGAAAGGCTACATAGAATTTACGAAATATTTCCCTTTTTTCATATCTAAGATCATACAGTAGAAGTATTATGTAACAAGCTTATGCAAATTCTCACATTTCTCTATTCGTGCCAACTCTGCCTTATTCTTAAGGAAACATAAATTGCCAAGATTAAATCCTTATAGATATAGTTTTATCAGATACTACCCACACATAGTTACAGGGTTACATGTTTGCTAAAAAATTATCCTTTTAATGCCTTTTTGTTCCAAAGTTTTAAGGATTTCATTCATGATCATGAAAATGATGCACTAAGATTAAGTCAGATATGCCCTCAGATCTCTTCTCAGACTCCTATGATTGCATAAATTCCAGAGTGAGAAGCATAAATTGAGAATTTTAGTAATAATAAAGTGGGATAGTGTTTATCTGGATTTATTGAATTATGTATCCATGGGGCTATTTTTATAAAAGGTTAATTAGTAGGCTTGAAATAGTGTATGTAAGAATTTAAGTTTATTGATTCAAAATTAAGTATGATGATGTCGGTATGATTTAGAGGTGTACCCAAGGTGATGTGGGATTGTATTATTTCTATGTTTTAATAGTGTTAGCTTAGATAGTACCCGATTTGTTAAGTGTGAATGGTGTTCTCACCATCTATGTTAGGGTTTATAGGTTGTGATGTTGGGAATATCCCTGTTAAGTTTAAGAATATAAATTTAAACCTTTGAGGATTGAGCTAATAGAAAGAAGAGTTGAAATTCTAGATGGTGTGAACTTTGGTTATGGCAATACTCTTGAAGATTTTACGTTAGTAAGTGTTTAAGTTATTATATTATGACTTCTGGGGATATATAAGTTAAGAGTTCAGTCTTAGAAGGAAGTATCAAAAGTGGGTTTTACACTTTTAGGTGTAGTATTTTAGGGTAAGTTTATTATTTATATATATTGTTATATCTCGGGCTCTAGGGTAAAGTGGTTATAGCTAAGTATTGAGTTTATAAAAAGGGTTCACAAACTTAAAATGATGGCTTAAATCTAAGGGGGATATGATAGGAAAAGGAACCAAGTTAGACTCTCAAAATCAAGTAGTAATGCCAGTGTTTTATAGAACAATAATAGGGTAGGAAGATGCCCAACCCCTTTCTTATTTCAGTACAAGTTTTTGCACTTCAGTTATTATGAAACCTACTCAAGCCTTACAAGTCAACTCTGTGATCATAGCTCATATTTATACATTTTATAGTAAATCATGTATGCTCCCTGTACCTAGTATAAGGAGCTCCATTTTGCTGAGCAGTATGAATCATATTCCATGAAATCTTGAACTCTAAACTAAGGTCATGCAGCTCATAACTGATGTACTTATACTTTATAATATGTTCATTCCCAGGTACTAATGCTACACTCCTAATTAACCAGTGAAATTTAGAATATGTCATGTCTGTCCTTAGTTTAGATCGCATTAATGAATTCATGTCTTTGATACTCTATTCCTTAGAACTCAGTTAAGTGTCAAAGTTATTCTTTCATGCTTTTGGTCCTCATGTTCTAACATTTCAGTTACCTCTCCTCAATATTAAGATAGTGGTGATGAAAAATTGATGATCAATGTTTTAGATGGGATAGATTTATATTTCTTATTTAGGAAAAATTGTGGTATTCTTGTTTTATATAAGGCTATAGGGTTGAAGGAAGATTGAGATAAGGCTTTTGATATATGCCATGGTTAATTGAGAATTCTATATGTGCTTTATTTGGGATAGTGCATAAGAGTTGTTATTTACATAAGATATTTGAGAATATGGTAAAGATTCCTAGGTGGGTTGGTTGACCAAAGGTTTACATGTGGCGATAATTATTGGGTTGAACATCGTGTGTGCATATATGTGGATAAATGCATTGCGTTAGTAAATTCCTAGTAAAAGATTGAATTTAGTTGTTAAAATGGTAAGAGGAATTATTCTTGAGATGAAAGATGTGAAACATGCATGGGGTATCAAATTCATGGTTTAGACTAGTATTACAGTGTTATGTAATGAACTTTGCAATTTCAAGTAGGATTGAACATAGTGAGAGAATTCAATTTAGCTTAGACTTTAGAAGATAGAGTTATCAATGCCCATGTTAATATTATAATTGGCCTTAAGGGACGTGCAATAATAGAAAGGAAACGTATAGTTGAGGGAGTTTTAAGGCGTATGTCTAATCTTGAAAGTAGCAATTGCATTGCCAAAGTCTATGTTCCATGTTATAGAGTTATAGCCATGTTGTAAGTCCTTATTCAAATATCTTACTCATTTCATGTCTAAAATTCTTTGATTCCTATTGTTATTAGAGCTTCTTACAAAGAGTGTTGAAGAAATACTCCAGTTGAGTATGACCTTTTAGTATAATTCACTCTGTATAGCTAGCAATTCAGTTTAATATTTAGATAGACCAATTACTGTGGTTTTACATCTTTCCATCTAGTCTTACTATCTAAATTTCATGAATACGGCTATTCTATGAGGTAATTTGTTCGCATAGATGTAAGTTGCAAATTCTGTTTAGTCCATTCATTATGTTTCAGATTCAGCTATATAGTTATAATTCAGTTCATAAGTGTTTAGTGCATGATCTCAATTTTTCAAGTAATTTAGCTCATATATTATAATAACCCTAGTACGACCTAAGTCTCATTATCTTATGATTCATGCTTACATAATGTACGTAGCGATGCCTTGAAGTCATTTTTTCCCTTTGAGTCCTATACATGCTTCATTGAGGGATCATCCCTAGTTAGAAGTTACATACGTTATTCTATCCTTAATAACTCTTGAAATTTTATGGCATTATTTATCACCTCATAATTCTATATGTATGATTGTATCATGAACATTTCAAGTGAGTTCTAAACAATCAGCATGAAATCACCTCCTTATCATCAATAAAGTCGAGTCAACTAAGAAATCAGTTTCATGATAAAAGTTAAAATGTTTCAACTCATCTATATCCATCATTACCAGATATGTCATGTTATTTTATACTTCTAACACTTCAAAAATTTCCTATCAATCATTTACGGATCAATGATTTCAACGGGGAGATAATGTAACACCCCACATTTGGAGAAAGAATTTGAATCGTCGTTCCTACATTTATAAAGTCTGATGAAAAGATTTGGATATGAATATATGTTTCATGATCATTTACCTTGTGTATAAAGTGTTTTCGATGCAAATCATGTTCATAGGAAGTACTTATAGCAAAGACGAGTTGAGGAATTTTCTATGAATAGAGTTTTAATATATTCTCCACCTAGGGTCCAATTTAAATAAGTGTATCTCCTAAAATAAAATGATTATGGTGTTCTACTACATATCAAATGAAATATCATCGATTCTTCCTTCCAATGTATCATATTTCACCTCAATCCGATATCGGTGAAGAAAGTTATGATCATTTTACTCTAGAGTGTTCGTCTATCAGGAAGGTGACAACTTGAGGTGATAAGCCGTCAACTAAGTAACGAACTATCAAGCTCATCATCATCCTTATCGAAAAACACCCTGCATTACTGAAGGAACTATGACAACTAGATTGACAAGGCGTCAACTAGTTGACAGGATATCAAACAAGTTGTCAACCTTAACCAGATCATGAAAAGATGGTGACGACTAGGTTAAAAAGTTCCAACTAGTATACAGGCTATCAAACAAGTCATAAAACTAAACCAGATCATTAAGAGAAGGTGATTACTAGGTTGATAGGTTATCAACTAAGTTATCAACGAAAAAAATCTAGCAATTTTATTCAGTTTCTTATGGGTTTTTGGTCTTTTCCTTACCTCAAACCATACCCAATGCTTAGAAAGATAAGAAGGCATTATTTCCCCCCCCCCCCATTCTGAATAAATTAACACTTTATTTTTACTTCCACTCTTAAGAACAATAATGCTAGGGTTTCTTCATAAAAATTATCTCTTAAGTTTCAAAGTCTAAGTTCCCTTCAAGAAATAAAGAAATCAAGAAATTAGGTTATGTGCTGTTTTTAACAAGGTTAATCTTTCATTCTTGAGCCTAAATGAGTGATTTCTAAGTTCAGTTTACTTGTTTTAAGTTAGGGTTTATTCCCAAGTCCTCACATGTTGAAAGAATAACATTACCTTGTTATTTAAAGGAAGAAAGAACATACGGGTTGTACTTATTCACGTTTTAAACTACAAGTTTAATGTTTTGTCTTTAATTTCATTATTTTGATGAGAAATTTTTATTCTCCTAGGTTTAATACATTCCCATACTTAAATCCATGTATTATACTCATGTATTGAACTGTCCAATCTTATGGGTCTCTGAATTATGACTTTAATTACTATTTTAAGAGTGTAATGATATTTTAGAAATCATTCCCTACTGGTGGGTTATGAACAACCGATACCTATTTGTTTTACATGATTCCATTTTCAAGTAACAAGTAAGTCAGAATCATGATTTTATTCTCATATTCAGATTATCATTTTTATAAGGAACTCACTAGAAATACTTCATATTAAATACATCCGTTTACATGTTTAGAATTACTTTAGAATCCATATGCACTATTGTTTTCAAAATACCATGACCTGGGCTTACCAGTTATATGTGTATACACCAGTTAGTAGTTTAGCATCTTTAAGTTGGGAGTAGAATTTAGCATCGAGTAGTAAGGGTGGGTTCAGTGCATCCTACTACCCAGAACTAAGTGCCACCATAGGTTTATGGTCTTCACTAGAGAGTGTTTTCCCTTGCCTGTTATCGGCTCAATTTAGTGATCACTCCAGTTCAGGTTCTTTTCTAATGGCAATAATAGAAAATCCCTCCTTAACGTAGGTCATATGTTGGACACTATAATATCTCACATGGTTTATGTCGGTTACATGAAAGCTCCCACAATTTCAGTTCGTATTCAGTCTATGTCCGTTCAGGTTTGTTTGACCAACTATTCAAATTTCAGTAATTATTCAGTTAGTTTTACAAATTTTTCATGTTATTTAGATCATGTCAGTTCATGCTATACTTGGTTTTGCATTCTCAGTTTTACATGTTCATGTTTTCATGCTTAACATCCATTCATGATCCTCAGTTTAGTTTCATAGAATATTCAACCTTACAAGAGATTTACTTTTAGTATTCATGTTTTTCCGCTTCCCAACTTCAATTCTACTTATTCTACAAAAGTAAAGATTTAAGAAACTAAGTGCAGTGATTCAACAGCTTATTAAATTATATTTGTTACTCATATTTTAAGTTACTTCAGCATTCAATTGATTTCAGTCTCTTCGTGAGTCTATTTCCACTTAGCATTTATGTTTTTAGATTATGTATCTATTAAGTTTTACTTATAGAATTCATCCTCACTTACTCAATTAATCCCGGAAGTGCTGACCACATATACGCCTTTGTGGCTTGATTATTTCATAATGTCATTACCAGAAGTAGTCCACACACCAGGGTCATACTGTTCTCATCTTTCAGCCAGCAGGTGATGATTTCTCCTATTTCGGGAACTTTAGACCATTGCAGTTCATGTGTTGTATTTTGATTATCCACATGTATTGATTAGTGGTAGTTGGAGGCATGTCCAAGCTATTTATAGTAAGTATAGTAAAGGCTTCATAGATAGTTAGTCAGAGTCATGATATGTAATTCAGGTTCGTTCTTAAGATTTATCATGTTGTACACTTTATAAGTATTACATTTATTAAGACTTTCTCATCATCGTGTTTTTGAACAACAAATTTAATTTTTATACAATTTAAAATAGTTGCTCAAGCAGTATGCAGTTCATGGGTTAGCTTGGTATCGCTTGTAGTTTTAGGCACTGAGTTACGACTGGGGGTTATCTTGTGTCGTGACACCAAGACTAATATAGTGTTAGAAAATTCTAATGTTAGAAACACAAGAAAAAACAAAATCAAAAACTAAAAATTTTACATAAGAACAAAAAATGTAAATAGTAACTTTGTGATTTTTTTTATTTTGACACTTCTTTTTTGTTGATTCTCAAGATAACAAACCCAAGATTTATGTTGTAGGAATGATATCAAGCTTGGTTCTATTACCAAATGATATGAGAGTTATCTATGAAGATGAGTAATGAACAAAAACACTAATGAATTGACGATATTGAAAATACAAAAAGTAAAAAGATGAAATAATAAATGATAAAAAGATAGGAAGATTGACACAATGAAAGGGATTGAAAACAAACAAGAGTGAACGGAACATCCTTCAAACATCGAGATGAAATAATCCATGGGGCCGGCAAACGGAACTAAGAGCTGCTCAAGGCACCACAAGCCCTTGGCACAACGACAAAGAAGAGATAGAAAAAGGAAAGCGGCACCAACACTTAATAGCTCCATTTCTTGTTCCTGAGCGGATGGTACGGTCAGTATATTAAACACTTAATCTCAAATAAATTAACTAAGCAAAGCAACTAATGTCTTATATTGATCGTAAAGGAATTGAAACTCTTTTTATAAGGAACTTATCTAAACAAGGTTCTACATTCACTTTTCCAAGAAATTAACACACCCAATGAAGTTTTCATGAATTCATCATGATCATTAAAAAAAATGTAACTAAGGAAATAATCTGAGGTACTAAGTATTAATAGTTTTGCTAAATACTACATAATTTGGGACAAAAAGTGACCCAAATGCAAGAAAAGGCCCACTAAAGGTTGTTTTGACCTGCTCTTGTAATGCTAGAGTTGATTAAGGGCGGATCTAAGGTATGTTAGGTGAATATCCCTTCCAAGGGGATTTCGAGCCCTGGTTTACACTCCTTTAACCTCGTCAAAGTAATTTGACATTCCTTAATGGTGATATTCATCCATGTAGCATCTTTCAATAGCACTAAGAAGTCACTAAGCACCTCACCCATCATACATATCCCATCTAAAGGTCCAGAGGTAATTTGTCTTATATCAGAGTATAAGTGGACCATACTAATCCCTATTGAACACTTTCGAAAAATATCCAAGTAGGAGTGCACTGGATGGTAAACAATTTGTGCTATTTTGGAGTATTTTTGTGGTAGCGGTCAATCTTTCCTGCCAAAGTTTATCTACTACCTCCTCTTATTTAATTTATATTTTAATTTTGTATTAAGAAAAAAATATATTTCTTTTAGACTATCAGTTGTATATTTTGACTTTGATATATGCTTGGTTGGTCCTTACATTGTGACACCAAATTTTGGGATATTAATGGTATCTTGGTTATGTAACTTTCTGCAATTTTTTCAAGTACAGTTTGACTTTATTCTTGGAGCCTTACCTTGGGATTTGGTATTATTTTTTCTATTTCCTATCAATTTAGGTGATAAGCTTACTTTTCCAAGATTTCTATGACAAGTTCCATCATGTCTTTTAATTTTTAGTCCATGAAAAATTGGTATCAGACAACCAGGTTCATTGGTCTCATTAGTGTAAGACTAAGGTGTCAAGTAGTCTCGTTGATCGATATGTAGACGTTCGTATCTATCTTCAAAAGTCTATAAGATATATTTAGGAAACTTTTCTTATTTCATTCCTTGTTATGCTGATCTTTAATACTTTATGTTTTAAATTATATTTCACTATTTTTTACACAAATAATGTAAACTAGATCTAATAAGGTTAGAGATATAGAGGCATCATCTGAGGAGAGAGCGTAGTCTATAGGATGAATTGTGAGTCATGGATGGGCCCAAGGTAGTGGAGGGGTATGTACATCTGCCCATTTCAGAGGTAGTACTAAGGGGCTCTCCTTCAACCCACATTTTGAGCATGAAAGAGATATAAGGCATACTCAAGTTGTATAATGTTCTTCTACCCAATCTTTGAGGGGTTATTGATTCACTTTCTGACTCATTTAGTGGTGTTCCTTTGAGTTCACCTTGTGTTCTTCTAGATTTGAGTATAGTACCTCAGTCTATACTAGTGTCCCTATGGTGTTCCTCTGGTTATGAGTGTAGATTCTGTAGTGAAACTTATTTGCTTTTGGTACTTTATAGTCTCTATGTGTTTTTTCTCTTTCTATGCCAATATTTGAGTATGGTATTTTTAGATAAAGATTTTAGCCTTCATGTATGTTACTCCCTCAGGTGTGATCCCAGCCAACTAGATTTACTATGCTTGCTATTATTTCTAGTATAGTTATGTCTTTCAAGGAACATCAAAAGTTATATAGATTTAATCATTTGGGTCCATCCAGGTTCGAATGTACTGTAGATAAGGATGCCGAAGAATTCTTAATTTCTTATCATGAGAAGTTGTATATCTTTTGATTGTTTAAGTCGTATGGGGTTGCTTACACTACTTTTTATTTGAGATATGCAACCAGGGATTAGTGGAGGTCACTTTTCAATGAGGTTTGCCAAAGATGACCTAGGATTAGTTTGTTGGGGCCTTTTCGTTAGGTTTGTACCATACAGTTTGAGGGACCAAATAAGAGATTAGTTTGATCACTTAGAAAAGGTCTCTATGGCTGTTACAGAGTATGAGGAATGTTTCCATGCCTTTTCTAAATATTCTTATGCTACAATTACCACCGAGTCTAAGAAGATTTGGAAGTTAATAAAGGGGTTGGATGTTTTTCTTCACCTTGCCTCTACCCATACGATAGTGTTAGAGGCATCATTTTAGAGTATAGTGGATCATGCTATGATGACTGATTCTATTCTTCAAGCATTTCAGGGAGGCATTAAGAGGGTTCACCATCAAGGTGAGTTCTAAGGTCATACTTGTAGAGGCAGAGATTTTATAGGCTTTCGTATGTATCATAATAAGCCTATATAAGCATTCTTATTGGGTTCAGATAGTTGGTCTTCTGGTTCAGTAGCTTCAGGTGGTTGTTCTACCTCAATTGTACCTCCCCCTACTGAGTTGTGCCACAGGGTTTTCTTTATATGTGATTAGGTAACCCATTTAGGTAAGGACTTTTTTACACCTACTCTCATATTGGTAGTGAGAGGTAGAGGTGCTACTAGAGGATTGCAAAGAAGCATTAGTGGTCCCCTTGGTGGTGGTAGTAGGGCTACTCTATTAGCTGGTGGCCATGGATAATGCTATGCAATAGTCGCCGCATTAGAGGCTTAGGCTTTTGAAGCTGCCATCATAGGTGTCATCTTTTTTATTTCAGATCTACTTCTTTGTTATTTAATCCACTGTAAACTTTCTCTTATCTGGTTAAATATTTTTCTTTGAATTTTAATTCTACGAGTGAGCCTTTTATCATTCCTATCTACTTGTCTACCCCAGTAGAAAACTATTTAGTGGTTGATTGGGTGCCCCTATATTGTATTGTGACATTTTCTGGGTTTGAGACTTGGTTAGATTAGATTATCCTTGATATGCTATTCTTTGATGTCATCTTTGGTATGGATTAGTTAGCTCTTAATTATGCTATCCTAGATTTTTATGCTAAGACGGTGACAATAGTTTCACTAGGTGTGGCGAGGATAGCTCGGAAGGGTGTGGTTTATTTAGGTCCCAAGAGAGTTATATCTTTCTTTAAAGCTTGAGATTTGGTTGAGAGGGGATATTTGCTTTATTTTGCTGATATTCATGATATTAGTGTTGCTTCACCTCCTTCTTAAGATTCTATTTTTATTTTTTTGAGTTCATGAATGTTTTCCCTATGGATTTTCCAAGTATGTCTCCGGATTGTGCTATTGACTTCGCCATTTATGTTGAGCTGGGCATTAATTCCATCTCTATTCCTCATTAGAGTGTGGCTCTAATTGAGTTGAAGAAATTAAAGGATCAAATTCAAGGGTTGTTAGATAAGGGATTTATCCGACCTAGTGTATCTCCTTGGGGTGATCTATTTATATAATTTTGGAAGAAAATGGATAGTTTTATTCATATGTGTATTGATTATCGATAGTTGAACAAATTAATGTTAAAGAATAAGTATCCTCTTTCTTATATTGAGGATTTTCTTGATCAACTTTAGTGTACTTTGTTGTTTTCATAGATTGATTTGACGTTTGCATATATATAGTTGAGCATCAGATAGTTTGATATTCAGAAGATAGTTTTTAGACTAAATACGATCATTATTTGTTATGTCTATTAGGTTGACCAATATCCTAGCCGCATTACAAAAGTTGATAAACTGCGAATTTTTTTCATATCTCGACACTATTATTATTGTATTTATAGATGATATCTTTTTTTCTTCAAAGAAAAAGATTATTTATATGGCATAACAACCTAGGTTTTGGGTACTTGAAAGATTTATGAGTTTTGAGCTTTCTACACAAGAAACGACTCACCTGACAATTCATACCATGTCTTTATGGGCAAGGTGATCATAGTCATAAAGTGTCCAATGAATGGTACTTATGTAGTTAACTTGGGAACGACTTAGAGACATGAGTCGTAAAGATTCATGATGAGTCATTAGGGTGGAATAGTAACCAAATAAAAAATTTTATGGCTAAGTTTTCCTCTAAGTATGAGCAATAAGGACATGTTGTGAGTTATGGGGTGCAAATTGTATGATTTCAAATGTATACCTAATTGGGTTTTGTGTTGACTACGCCGAAACCCTACAAGTCATAGGGTCCCATTATGAGTGGTGTCAATGAATCATAGGGTTAGTAGTGTGTTAGGGTCCGAGTGAGTGTCTTGGTCACTACTCATGGTGATGAGTTGCAAGATGTGGCAATGAGTCACTGGTAGAACTGTAGTCAATGATGACACTTTTCCCGCTTCCAAGTTGAGGATATTTTATATGTCACGCCTCAAATCCTATTGGGGCGGACTGACACCCGTAACCGAGGAGGCCCAGGAGAACCAGCTCATAACCTTATACTTCCCATGAACACCTCTATGACATCCCAAAATTTGGACAACATCATGTCACATATAAAATAAAATAATCACCTATATAAGCTCGAGCACACACATATATATATATACAATACTTGGCCGTTGGAGCCATCACATCTATTAACAAAACACCACTTTGACTGTACATTTGGTCTACAAAGCCTCTAGACAATACACAGAGTTTAACTAAGGTCGGGACACACCCCGCCATATAACTAACTTTTATACAATACGAAAAGTGACTGGATATGACATGGAAAGCCCCAAAGCAAACTAGAGCTCAGCAAAAGCTGGATATCCTGGCTCCAACTTGTTCGGTGTATGATCTGAGGTACCTATGCCTGCAGCATGAAATGCAGGTCCCCCGTGGGGGATGTCAGTATGAAATATGTACTGAGTATGTAAAGTTGTAGATAATCACATATGATATAGGAGCTCAATAGATATTAGAAACAAGTAAATAAATTGTAATAGGAGTGGACCACACTTACTAGAACTTGTGACAACCTGTACATTGTATTTATTCAATCACTTTACCTTCGATCTTATCATCTTTGTAATCATTACTATATTGTACTGTGACCATTAGGCTGCCTCTAGTACATATCAATTGGGATTGACCCATGATAGGCTTATGCCCCTGAGATACCACTCATAAACACATACATAGGGTTCAACCCATGATAGGCTTATGCCCCTGGGATAACACCCGATAAGAGAGAACTTCCATCACTTAGTTCAATTAATCATTGAGATTGTTATTTCGGTTGAACCGTATTTTTGATACTTTGAAATAATGATACATCAATAAGAAACATATAAATAGACCATCAATGCAATAACAATGAAGTAAGAACTCATTGGCACATCAATGAAGTGTTTTGGAGTCATCAATGCCATAACAATGAAGTTGAAACTTATTGGTATATCAATGAAACGTTTTGGAGTCATTAATAGCACATGGATCTTGTTTTAGTAACCGGATACCTTCTGACATTCAATAGTGCAATAAACATGTAAGATTTGGAAAACAAGTAAGTATTTGAATGTCTTGGCATCTTGTTTGGTGAAAACAGGTTCATTGGTAATGTATGACGTCATACAAAACCATTATGGACCACATGTTATTGAATAACTTTGGAAACTTTCTAAATAGAACGATCATTCACTTTCATGCCAAAGATATGGAATAGAGTATGCTTTACATACCTGATTGTCAACCTTCAATACTAGTCCCAAATGGACTTCCCGTCTTTTTGGATTACTTATCTACAATGAACATAGATAGCAATCAAGAATTAGCAACCAGACGTCACAATTCAATTATTTGAATTCACCAAACTAGTGGTTAAGTAGTAAGCCTTAATTACACCATAAAGGGTGTCACTTTAACCCTATTATACTCCAATTACATTCACATGCCATGCATATTCATACAACATCCTCCAATATAAAGTTTGGATTCATTTATCCTTCCAACCAATAGATTAAACAAAATTGAGCCATAGACATAAATAATCATCAATTCAATAGTATATCACCATATCCACCTTCCATAACTCAATTACCATATCCACCTTCCATAACTCAATTACCATATTCACCTTCGACAATTCAATACAACCAAACCATTCAAAATAGTCCATAACCCTATTTTCATCAACTTTCAATAACAACAAATACATACAATCCTCTATCACACATATACATATGAAGAGCTTCGAACGACACCTATTATTGGATATCCTGTTTACACAAATGCAGTTGACCATAAATATTTTCTCTGATATCAGATTTGGGTGAAATTGGTAACGTTGGAATAATAATTCAAAGGGATTTCATTTAATATAAAGTAGGCCACCCAGTTTATCCTGTACAAGGAGTTATGGTCGTTTGAAGTTGACCCTAAAAATCTGTTTTGATAGGCTGAAGTAAAACGAGTATAACTCCTTACTCAGACGTTGGATTTGGATTAAACAAATATCATTGGAAAGAATACTCAAAGATCTTTCTTTTCATAGGTTTCATCTCTCCCAGTCATTATATTAAGCGAGTTATAATCATTCGAAGTTGACCCAAAAATTAGGCTGGCCTCAGTAGTTTGTGTGCAGGAAATTTTCCTGCACATTTACTATTCCCAAATATCCTGGCCACCGTTTTATAGTTTCGAACGTGCTCGATTATATATTCAAAACCTATCCATTTTTGGAAATATTTATATCATTGGAAATTTTATTCCATAACCTTCTCATGGAACCGCTGATGGGAAAATTCCGATATAAATAAAATTAAACAAAATTAATTCCATATAAATAAGACAGATACACGTATTTGAATACGCCAATACACGTACTTGAATATGGGGTGTTAGATCCATCCCCCCTTTAGAACATTCTTCCTCGAATGTTAGCGTAGTCATTCAACCGAAACAAGTTCAAGTCCATTATTAATATTTACATCAACACATAAGTACTATGCATATATAAAAAAAAACATACTTGTTAATGTTCTAAATCTGTTTCTTGAACTTGCTCTTCATCTTTGAACAAATGAGGGTACTTAGATTTTATTTCTTCCTCAGCTTCCCATGTAAGCTTTTCCCTTTGACAATTTCTCCAACGTACTTTTATAGATGCTATCTCTTTATTTCTCATCTTCTTAACTTGGCGATCTGGAATAGCAATAGGCATTTTCTCATAAATAAGATCTTCCACAACTTTCACATCCTTAGTAGAAGTGATATGTGATGGATCTCCGATGCACTTTCAAAGTATTGACACATGAAATACCGGATGTACTGATAAGAGCTCTTGGGGTAGCTCTAATTCATATGCAACTTGTCCAAACCTTCGAGTGATATTATATGGGCCTATATAACATGGACTCAAGTTACCTTTCTTGCCAAATCTCATTACCCCTTTCATTGGTGATACCTTCAAAAATACCCAATCACCTATAGAAAACTCTATCCCTATCCTTCTACTATCCACATATGACTTGTGTCCACTTTGGGATATTTTGAGTCGTTGGTGAATTACTTTAACCTTCTCTATGGCTTGATAAACAATATCTTGTTCGAACAAAGCTTTATATGGTGCCATTTTGATACTTGAGTGATAGCTATTATTGTAGGCAAACTCAATAAGAGGTAAATGATCATCCCAGTTGCCCTTAAAATCCATTACACAAGCTCGTAACATATTTTCAAGTGTTTGGATGGTACGTTCTGCTTATCCATCTGTTTGAGGGTGAAAAGTTGTACTCAACTTCACTTGTGTTCCCAAACACCTCTGAAAAGAGTTCAAAAGTTTGCGGCAAATTGGGTTCCCCGATCTAATATAATAGAGATTGGCACTCCATGTAATCATACTATCTTTTTAATGTACAGCTTCGCATACTCTTCAACTATGTAAGTGGTCCTAACTGGTAGGAAATATGCGGATTTGGTAAGCCTATCAACAATCACCCATATAGAATCAAACTTCCGGTATGTACGAGGCAAACCAATAATGAAATCCATGTGGATCATGTCCCACTTCCAGCTTGGAAGATCAATGCATTTCATATAACCTCTGGGTTTTCGGTGCTCAACTTTAACTCTTTGACAATTTGGACATTCAGCTACAAATTCTACAATGCTCTTCTTCATGTCATTCCACCAATACATATCTTTCCAATATTGATACTTTTTTGGTTGATCCTACATAAATAGAATACCTTGAGCAATGTGCCTCTATCATAATCTTCTTTCTTATCTCGTCTATATCCTGCACACATGATCGGTTTTGGCACTGAAGTACTAGTTCTCGCGTAAGCTCAAATACCTTGGTCACACTACTCTGAATGTTCTCCTTAAGCTATAATAAAAAAGGATCTGCATATTGCTTCTCTTTCACTTCAGCTACTAATGTAGATTCCACAACATTATGTACGATAAGGTCTGTTATAAAACCATTAAGACTTGTTAGATCTCGTAAGACGTAGATGTATTGATATAATTTATTATAGGTTGAATCATATTTGAATATTGCTTTATGCTTGCTTATGTGAAAATTTCTGCTTCCCCTATTAGTCCCTAGACAGTTTTCTCAATATGAATTCCAATATTCATACTAAGAATACTATTAAGTTGTCTTCTCAAGCAACCCCGATTACTAATATTGAAAATAATCTTCAAAACTGGAGTATTCCAGAAGAATCTTTCAATACGATTTATCAAATAAGAAAATTTAGTTTTTTAAAAAAACATAATATTAAGACTTCTGAGTCCACTGTTGCCATTAATAATTCTTTGGAAATTATTCAACTTTTGAATGAGCTTGACATAAAAAGATTTAAAAATTAGTTTAATTATCTGCATATTGGACTTGTTCAAGTAGCTATTAAGCCACTCTTTCGACAGGGTTTAGACATCCCTGTATGTGCAATCCTAAGAGATGCTCGTCTTTTAAACTTTGACAACTCACTCTTAGGAATTATCCAAAGTAACCTCGCCGACGGCCCGGTATACTTTAATTGCTACCCCAATTTCTCGGTAGATATTAATGATCCTAACATCATTGATGTTTTAACTCTTAATGTTAAAACAAAAAACATGAACAGTAAGGACAATACTCGAGAAATAGCTATAATATATAGAGTATATTATCGGCTAATGGGTACCACTCTAGCCCCCAAGGCTAGACTTACCAGCCCTAGGGGTGTCACTACCCTTATGGAAGCCAATAAAGACAGAAGCCATGTCTTTGTTCCTAAAGCTTTAGTCTGGGATAAAGTCATCCATAACAATGAGTGGCACTTTGATGCCATCAATCAACCCCTCCGAACTTATCCAGAGAAATCCTAGATCGAACGAGTTATCCAACACCCAGATGGATCTATCGATCTAAAATTCTTAGGATTTGAAGCCTCTAGGAATTTGTCTTTCTGCAGATCTATCTTGCACAGAGCTTTCACTTTAAAAACCCAGGAGGGAAGTGACGAAAATGATAATGATAAGGGCAAGATAAGAGGAGTTGACTTCTCTGGCCCTGTCCCAAAGGTTTATTATCAACAACACAGTAGGGTCAATGAACCCGAAAACCTTTATGAACCAGGAAGCCCTACGGCCTCAAATATGGAACCTCCCTCTACCATGTCCCATCAAAGGGTTAGGATTGACCCTAGCTTACTCGTCATCAAATCTGATGAAGAGTATAATCCAGACCTTAAAGCTCTTGAAGTCCGCTGGTACCTCCCCAAGGACGCCATCAAAAGGAAATGGTACACCAGTACTATGAAGTTAGGAATTCATAGTAATTTTTGGTACGTAAAATGGGTTAGTAGATCTTTAGTTATAGAGGTTACCATAAAAGGATTAGTTTATGATGTTGGATTTTAGAGTTTTGTTTTAAAGTAGATTGAATTAGAATGAGTTCTCGATCTACTACCTTAAGACCACTACAGTTGTAAAATGTAACACTCCAGCAATATCTCTTCACAGTGACCTCAATTGGCCTGTGAGCCACTGCAGCGACAGATTCACCACTACAGTGGTAAAGGTATTGCTATGGCAAGTTTTTCGTTGATGTGTTCCAAGATTTTTCCCGAGACTTTGAAGTCGTCACTGAGATCGGGGAATTTCTCTTTTTGGAACTCAGGGATCTTGAAGATGGGATTGGTGATAGGTTTAGAGCTTGGCGTGCTTTTTTCCTGTGGAGTAGGCTCAAAGGGGAGCACAGAGTTTTTGGTTTCCCTTAACTGCTGGGAGATGGTGTGAAGAACTTGATTGGTATAGTTATTTTGTTCAACTACTCTATCAAGGTCTTTATTAGTAGGGGCCGAAAGTGGTCTATCATGCTTCTTCTTTAAGGGAGAAGCATTGAGCACTTCGTTATGATGAGGAATCATTATTCCTTTGAGAGGGGGAGTAACAGATTCGACTACCTTGTTACTCTAAGTATACCATCTGTTAATGATAACGTTGAGGGACTCATTTTGGTTCTCCATTTTTCCTGTGATTTCAAACCACCTGAAGAATTCTATATCACAGCGGAGTCTTTTCATATCAGCTATCCATAGCCGACCAAACTCCTTTTGTTGTTCTTTGGAATAGGTACTGGGGTACCATTTCCTTTTGATGGCGTCCTTGCGGAGGTACCAGCGGACTTCAAAAAGGAGTCCTTTAATCCCAGCAGAAAAACCAAAAGAAAATCTTCCGGAAATAAGGATACTTGTTGGACTTGTGGCAAAATTGGCCATAGAGCAAAAGATTGCAAGTCAAACAAGAAAAAGAAGATCAACCAACTTGATCTCCCTGAAGAAGCCAGAGAACAACTATTCTCTATAATGGAAGATTCTTTCGAGTCTTCTGACTCTCATACTTCCTCTAGCGAGGACTACAACAATGATGATTTCATTAACGCCGCTTATGAATCAGATCTATCATAGTCAGGGCAAGAATATGCCTATAATGGTACCTTTTGTACCTGCTCGAATAAAGCGATCAATGTCATCTCAGGAAATCCTAAAGAAATCTTGTTTGACATAATATAACACATTCAAGACGATGAGCTTAGGAATAAGTATCTCCATGAGCTCAAACGACTTATGCTTTCTCAAGAAGAAAGCCTCCCCAAACCTATCGTACAACCTTTTAGCATGAAACAGGTTATGTCTAAATTTAACAAACCAATTGAGAACTCCATTGAGGATCTCAAGGGAGAGATCTCTACTCTAAAGGGAGAAGTCAAACATCTTAAATCTCAACTTGACCAAGTAGAACTTAACATTCTTACGGATCAAGTTCTCAAATCCGCTTTTCCTCCGGATAGAGCCTCACCACCCGAATCTCCTAAAACCCTCCAGATCATCCCAAATGATCATCTTTGAGAGCCCAATACTTTCCTAGGCTCTGATACTCCTTCTACATCAGGCAAATCTATTACGGCTATAAAAACTTACAGCGAGCACGTTGTCATAAAAATTGTCATTGACAAAGACTTGGTAATAAAAAGAGTCGCCCTCTTTGATACAGGCGCAGACAGTAATTGTATTGTCAAAGGCCTTATACCCACTAGGTACCTCTAAAAAAGTACCTCTCGTCTTTATTCAGCCACCGGCGAGAGAATAAAAATTCATTATCAGCTTCCTAAAGCCCATATCTGCAACAATGGCATTTGCCTTGTTAATGACTTTATCATCACTGAAGATATCATTTTGGGAATACCCTTCGTAAACTAAATTTGACCTTACTGGAGCGATTATGATGGTATTCGCACAACCCTTTTGGAAAAAACGAATTGTTTTTCCCTTCAGTACGGCCCCTTTCTCAGGAAGAAGGAATCCTTATTAAAGAGCAAACTATTTTCAAAATTAACAGGCTTTCATCTCACATCGGTTTTCTTAAAAATGATATTCAACTCATACATATTGAGCAGACCCTAAAAACCCAGGAAATGATTACCAAATTCTCTATTCTCTAGAAGAAGTTCGGAGATGAAATTTGCTCTGAATTCCCTAATGCCTTTCGGGAAAGAAGAAAGCATTTAGTAGAACTTCCTTATATTCCTGGCTTTGATGAACGACACATTCCTACAAAAGCCAGACCTATCCAAATGAATTAAGAGATGATGGAGATTTGCAAAAAAGAAATTGACCATCTTATGAAAAATGGTATTATCCGACCCTCTGCTTCACCACAGAGTTGCTCTGCCATTTATGTCAATAATAGTGCAGAGAAAGAACGAGGAACTCCCCGGCTCGTAATAAATTACAAGCCTCTGAATGCAGTTCTGAAATGGATCTGTCACCCGATCCCAAACAAAAGGGATCTTCTCAAAAGAACCTTTAAAGCCAACCTTTAGAGTAAGTTTGATATGAAGTCAGGATTCTGGCAAATTCAGATCGCTGAAAAGGATAAATACAAGACAGCCTTCAATGTCCCCTTTGGACACTATGAATGGAATGTCTTACCATTTGGCCTTAAAAATGCTCCCTCAGAGTTTCAAAACATCATGAACAATATTTTCAATCCCTATACTTATATGTCGATTGTTTATATTGATGATGTGCTTATTTTCTCAGAGAATATAGACTCTCATTTTAAACATCTTAATACTTTCTTTAAGATTGTGAAGCTAAATGGTTTAGTCGTCAGTGCTAAAAAAAATGAAGCTTTTCCAAACGTCCATAAGATTCTTAGGACATGATCTTTACCAAGGAAGTTATAAACCTATTTTTAGAGCCATTGAGTTCTCCTCCAAATTTCCCAATGAAATCACTGATAAGACTCAGCTTCAAAGATTCTTAGGAAGTCTTAACTATGTTGCAGATTTTATTCCTAACATTAGACAGGTTTGTGAACCCCTTTATCAACGGCTCAGAAAGAGTCCTGTCCCTTGGAATTCTGAACAAACCAATGCTGTCGTCAAGGTTAAAACTTTGGTGCAAAACCTTCCTTGTTTAGGAATCCCTAATCCCGAAGCCTTCATGATAGTTGAAACAGATGCTTCAGATATAGGATATGGGGGCATTCTCAAACAAAGAGTTAATGATAACTCTCCTGAACAGTTAGTCAGATTTACATCCGGGGTATGGAACCCTGCTCAAAAGAATTATAGCACTGTTAAAAAGGAAGTCTTATCTATAGTGCTACGTATCACAAAGTTTTAAGATGATCTTGTAAACAAAGAATTTTTATTACGAGTCGACTGCAAGTCAGCTAAAGAAATTTTTCAAAAGGATGTCAAAAATTTAGTTTCAAAACAAATATTTGCTAGATGGTAAGCTCTCCTATCTAGGTTTGACTTTCAAATTGAATTTATCAAAGGAGAAAATAATTCCCTCCCCGATTTTCTAACAAGGGAATTCTTATAGGGCCATCATGAGACCAACTCTGGGGAAATCCCCAATAAGCACCAAACAGGAACAACCCAGAATGGCACGACCATTTGATCCTCCCTCAGCATCCGCAAATCCATTGCGACCAACCTTCCCTCAGAGGCCTACACTCAAGGCGGAAACACCGTCTTCGCTCCGGAACAGATATTCAGCTTTGACAGAATTTCCAAAGCTCTCACCACCAATGCCCACTAAATTGGTAGAATTGAAGACCAATCAACCCTTGGACAAAGGACAATCAACCAGTTCATCTGTGCAAACCAAACAAAGTTATGCTATAAAGGCCCCAGAAACCTTTGCTCAAGCTGTCGACCCTACAGCTGCCAAAGCAGCACCACCATCTCCAGTTAAAGAAGAATTCAAATTTATCACCACTCAAGTGATGCCAGTTATGGCTCTAGATAAGGAATATGAAGGATATCCTCTAGAACAACTCATTCGACCTATGTACAACGATAATAATTTTGTGGATACAGAAAATCCACTTAAAACAAGAAGGTATTACGAAGCCATTTTAGTGGATACTGACTCCATTGAAGTTGAACACTCAATGAATGAAAGGAATCCAGATTACATTGATTATTCTTGGTTTACCATCAAAAGAGTGCTAACCCCATTCAACTGGTATGCGGACCATCTGCATACCCCTAATGTTCTATCTATGCCTCATAGGCCACAAACCTACAATTGGTTCGACTACAAGTCGGCCTGGTTCAATTTCTTATATGTTCGCCTAGGACATACTTGGTTTGTCAAATACTGCCCAGCCATGGTAGAATTCGTGATACCTCAATGGTTCTATGAATGGTGGATGTACTTCGGAGGAATCAAAGAAATCCTCCCTTACCAATTCCTCAATCAATTTTTGGAATTTTGCTCCAAAGAAGGATGTACTACTCTTCCAGAGCACATTCAAATGTGCAAATTTTTTATTAAAAAATGGATTTCTTATATCATCTCCTTGAATTTTGCCAAAGGAGAGATGGATAGAATTAAATACTTATCCAAAGAGATAAAGGTTAAAGGTTGGACTCCCAAGCCAACAACACCTAAAACATCTCCTGACCCAAGGAAAACTACTTTAGTAACCCGTGCCTCCCCAAGCAAGAAGGCGCTTCAGGAAAGATTAAGAAAGGCTTTGCAAGATATGGAAAGCCCAGAAGATAATGAAGAAGAAGTGTTGCAACTTCTCGAAGAAGCTTCCTCTACAGGAAGCAGTGACAATAATGGCGACATGCTGAATCCCAAAGGGAATGCACAGGCCTACCTAGACTCCTATTGAGAATAGGAACATGACCCTTCAAAAGATAGAGGTTCAAAGAACCGGAATTATCTCTTGAAAAGGGCAATTCGCTGTTCTTAATTGGAATCTATGACCTCACTGCTTTCCATTTGAGAAACGCCAAAAGACAGACTTGCTTTTCAAAAAGTAGCACTCAAGAAAGCATCTACTTTTGAAAAAGTAGCAACAGAAGCACTCAAGAAAGCATCTACTTTTGAAAAAGTAGCAATCAACCTTGTCGGCAAAATCTTAGCCTTACATGTGTATGCACAAGATGTATATCCTGTATTTCTTTTGTCTATATAAGACGATGAAATCATTAGAGTAGGCATCCGAAAATTTCCTCACACTAGAAATTCTCTCTTGCCCAATCTCTTGTAAATCTACAATAATGTTGCTTTAAAGTTTTCAATAAAACTTGTAAGTTATTTTATTTAACTCTTTCACTCCTCTTTGCTATTTTGATATTAATTTTCAAAATAGTTCTTACGATCTATTTTCTTGGTATCAGAGCCATATTGGCAGATTATTTATTTAGCATGAGCAGCTAAATAAATAATCTGTCTAGGGCATGGGAAGCTATTTTCATATAAGTTGCATATTCCTTTAATCATCGATGATAATACTTATAATAAATTATTTTAATATATCATGTCTTATAATGAGGTTTTAATGAATTATGGGGTATTCATCTTCTCTCTGAGTGTTTGAAGGAACCGATTAATTTCCGGTCTTAGATGTTGGTCAGCCTGAAATTGTGGTCTCCGCTAAGGTAAGCATTCGACCCTGTTGGTGGTCCCATCACGAAGAAAGCACTAAGAGAAGTCTTGTTTGACATAATCGAACACATTCAAGACGATGAGCTTAGGAATAAGTATCTCCATGAGCTCAATCGACTTATGCTTTGTTAAGAAGAAAGCCCCCCCAAACCTATCGTACAGCCTTTTAGCATGAAACAGGTTATGTCTAAATTAAACAAACCAATTGAGCCCTCCATTGTGGATCTCAAGGGAGATATCTCTACTCTAAAGGGATAAGTCAGACTTCTTAAATCTTGACTTGACCAAGTAGAACTTAACAATCTTACGGATCAAGTTATCGAATCCGCTTCTCCTCCGGATAGAGCCTTAGCACCCGAATCTCCTAAAAACCTCTAGATCATCCCAAATGATCATCTTCGAGAGCCCAATTCTTTCCCAGGCTCTGATACACCTTCTACATCAGGCAAAGCTATTGCGGCTATAAAAAATTACAGTGAACACATTGTCGTAAAAATTGTCATTGACAAAGACTTGGTTATTCAAAGTTTCAAGAAGGCAAACTCCCAAACTAGCTAACTGGTGAAGATCTTTAATCATCCCTTTCCTTTCTATAGGTGCCATCATAGCCTTACGAATTAACGTATCAGCTACCATATTTGCTTTCCCTGGATGGTACAAGATATCAACATCGTAGTCCTTTAATAGTTCAAGCCATCTCCGCTACCTTAAATTTATATCCTTCGGATTAAAAATATATTGCAAGCTCTTATGGTCAGTATATATATCAACATGAATCCCATATAAGTAGTGGAGACATATCTTTAAAGCAAAAAAACTGCTGCCAGCTTAAGATCGTATGTAGGATAATTTTTCTTATGTGGCCGCAATTGTCTATAAGCATATGCTATTATCTTACCATGCTGCATCAATACACATCCTAAACCAAATCAAGAAGCATCACAATACATTGTATACCCTTCGATGCCTTCTGGATGTACCAACACGGGTGTAGAAATCAACTTGTTCTTTAAATCTTGAAAACTCTTCTCACAGGCATCATTCCATTTTAGCTTGGTTTAGGGTGCTAAAATTGAAGAAAATCCTTCAAAAAACCTTTAATAATAACCGTCCAACCCGAGAAAACTATGAATTTTCGTAGGTGTTGTGGGCCTTGGCCAGTTCTTCACAGCTTCTATCTTTTGAGCATCAACCTTTATCCCTTCACTAGATACAATATGACCCAAGAATGCCACCGACTTTAACCAAAACTCACATTTACAGAACATGGCTTAAAGATTACAATCACGAAGAGTCTGCAATGCATGTCGTAAGTGATTGGCATGGTCCTCTTCTTATCTACAATAAACAACCATATCATCTATAAAAACTATCACAAATACATCCAGGAATGGCTTAAATACCCTATTCATCAAATCCGTAAAAGTTGTGGGTGCATTTGTTTGCCCAAATGACATAACCAGAAACTCATAATGACCATACCATGTTCGGAAAGCTGTCTTGGGTATATCCTTCTGTTTGACCCTCACTTGGTGGTAAGCTGACCTCAAATCAATCTTAGAAAAGCACTTGGCACCCTGTAAATGATCAAATAAATCATTAATTCTTGGGAGAGGATATTTATTCTTAATAGTCACCTTATTCAAATGTCGATAATCAATACACATCCTTAGCAAGCTATCCTTTTTGTGCACAAATAACACTGGTGCTCCCCAGGGGGACATACTAGGCCTTATGATTCCCTTCTCTAGCAAATCTTTCAATTTTTGTAATTCCGCTAGGGCCACTCTATACGGAGGAATGAAGATAGGTTGGGTGCCTGGTATTACATCAATACCAAACTCTACTACTCGTTCAGGAGGCAAACCTGGAAGATCTTCAGGAAATACATCAAAAAATTCATTTACCACCGGAACAACATGAAGAGTTGGTGGCTCCACTTCTGTATCCCTTACTATAACTAAATGATATATGTATCTCTTGGAAATCATTCTTTTTTCCTTAAAATAAAAAATAAATCTACCTCTTGGCGCGCTAATTTTACCTTTCCATTCAAGGACTGATTCATTTGGAAAATAGAAATATACCTTTTTCGTGCAACAATCAATTGTGGAATAACAAGACGCCTACCAGTCCATACCCATTAAAATATCAAACTCTTCTATTTCTAACTTCACAAGATCAGCCATCATATCACAAACACAAACAGTTACTATGCAGTTTCGGTAAACCCTTCTAGCTATAATAGATCCCCCAACTGATGTGGACATTATGTCCATATTTTTGGTCAAAGTGGCAATAGTACAATATCTAACCAGATATGGATCTATCCTATCCACATATTGATGAACTCTGCCATCTATAGCAGCTACAACATTAGGAGAATATCTTGACAAGGAATTAAATCAAAGACTGTACTCCCTCACGCTCATATCCCCCTTATGAAGATTTAAAAACTGATCTGCATGGGCCTGACGAATCTCGAATGGAAGATAATGATCAAGAAATTCCTTTTTAAACTCTTTCCAAGTAGCTGGGGGTGCCTCAATACCCCTACATCATTTCCAGTCCTCATACTAATATATATCCTTCCCTTTGAATCTATAAGCCGCTAACTCCATTGTCTCTCTACCTGTAACATGAATAACATCTAAGGCCCTTTGAATTTGATCAATAAAGTCCTGTGGGTACTTATTAAGATCTGATCCAGTAAAAGTGGGAGGATCCATCTTAGGAAAATCCTGCGTTTAAAGGCTAGCCGCCTTATCTGTACCACTAGGACCCTGGTAGGAATGGCTTGCCCTTGAGCTTGCCCAGCAACTATATGAGTCAAAAGTTGCACTGTACTTCTAAGATCTTGATCAGCAGGATTAATAGGTGGCTCTGGGGATATAGTTCTCCTCCCCCTTATTTCTTCTAGAGTAGATGAAGTTTCTGATGCATGCTCAGCTGGAGCCTTACTATGATTAGCTGGTATAGTGGGTGACTTACTATTCCCCTATCCAGTTGCTATATCTACTTGCTTACTGGTATTATTGCTTCTAGTAACCGACATCATTACTATAATAAGAGAAACAAATGGATTCAGTGGTCAACTATGACTTCATATACAATATAGGCTCTATCGCAAGATCTAAGACATGAAGAAAAAAAATAATTCCTAAATGTCCACAACCTTCTGTTTATAGATGCGGTTCACGACACACCAATAAACAAGACTCTACGTAGATACAGCTTTGTAGACTCACTAGGACTAACTTCTCTGATACTATTTTTGTGATGCCTCAAATCCTATTGGGGCGTACTGGCACCCATAACCGAGGAGGCCCGGGAGAACAAGCTCATAACCTTATACTTCCCATGCATACCTCTATCATAAACCAAAATTCAAATAGCATTATGTCGCATATAAGAGGAAATAATCACCTGTATAAGCTCGATCACACATATATATTTATGTACAATACTTGGCCATTGGAGCCATCAAGTCTATTAACAAAACACCACCTTGACCCTACATTAGGTCTACAAAGCATCTAGATAATACACTGGGTTTAACTAAGGTCGGGACACACCCCGCCATATAACTAACTTTTATACAATACCAAAAGTGACTGGATATGAAAAAGAAAGCCCCAAAGCAAACTGGAACTCACCAAAAGCAGCTGGATATCCTAGCTCCTACTTATGCGGTGTATGAGCTAAGGTACCTGTGCCTGCAACATAAAATGCAGGTCCCACATAGGGACGTCAGTACGAAATATATACTGAGTATGTAAAGCTGTAAATAATCACATATGATATAGGAGCTCAATATAAATCAGAAACAAGTGAATAAATTGTAATAGGAGTGGACCACACTTACTAGAACTTGTGACAACCTGTACATTGTATTTATTCAATCACTTTACCTTCATTCTTATCATCAATGTAATCATTACTGTACTGTACTATGACCATTAGGCTGCCTCCAGTACATATCAACTGGGATTGACCCATGATAGACTTATTCCCCTGGGATACCACCCATAAACACATAAATAGGGGTCAACCCATAATAGGCTTATGCCCTTGGGATACCACCCAATAAGAGCGAACATCCATCACTTAGTTCAATTAATCTTTGAGATTGTTATTTTGGTCGCCACCATATTTTTGATACTTTGAAACAATGATACATAAATAAGAGACATATAAATATACCATCAATGCGATAACAATGAAGTAAGAACTCATTGGCATATCAATGAAGTATTTTGGAGTCATCAATTCCATAACAATGAAGTAGGGACTTATTGGTATATCAATAAAACATTTTGGAGTCATTAATAACACATGGATCTTGTTTAAGTAACCAGATACCTTCTGACATTAATTAGTGCAATACACATGTAAGATTTGGAAAAAAAGTATTGGAATATCTTGATATCTTATAGGGTGGAAACAAATTCATTGGTAATGTAGGACATTATACAAAACCGTTATGGATCACATGTTATTGAATAACTTTGGAAACTTTCTTAATAGAACAATTGTTCACTTTCATGCAAAAGATATGGTACAGAGTATGTTTTACATACTTGACTATCAACCTTCAATACTAGTCCCAAATGGACTTCCCATCTTTTCAGATTACTTATCTACAATGAACATATATAGCAATCTAGTATTAGCAACCAAATGTCATAATTTGATTATTCGAATTTACCAAACTATTGGTTAAGTAGTAAGCCTTAATTACACCATAAAGGGTATCACTTCAACCCTCTTATACTCCAATTACATTCACATGCCATGCATATTCATACAACATCCTCCAATATCAAGTTTGAATTCATTTATCCTTCCAACCAATTCATTAAACAAAATTGAGCCATAGACATAAATAATCATCAATTCAATAGTATATCACCATATCCACCTTTCATAACTCAATTACCATATCCACCTTCCACAATTCAATACAACAAAACTATGCAAAATAGTCCATAACCCTATTTCCATAACCTTTCAATAACAACCAATACATACAATCCTCTATCACACATATACATATGGAAAAGAATAAGGCAAACAATATTCATACCATCGAATTCACCTCTTGATTATGGAATCCTGTTTACACAAATAATAGTTGTCGTTCGAAGCTCTCGAGATGACAAACGCAGTTATTGAATTACTTTGGAATTTCTACGATTGAATTTGGGTGAAATTTTTATCATTGGAAGGATAATTAAAAGGTATTTCATTTCATATGAAGTAGGCCACCCAGTTCATCCTATACAAGGAGTTATGGTCATTTGAAGTTGACCCTAAAAATCTGTTTCGATAGGCTGAAGTAAAATGAGTATAACTTCTTACTCAGGCGTTGGATTTAGATGAAACCAATTGCATTGGAATGAAGACTTAAATATCTTTATTTTCATAGGTCGAAGCTCTCACAGTTCATTAGATTGAGAGAGTTATAATCATTCGAAGTTGACCCAAAAATTCAGCTTGCCTCAGTAGTTTGTATGCAAGAAATTTTCCTACATATTTACTATTCCCAAATATCCCCACCATCGTTTTATAGTTTCGAACGTGCTTGATTATATCCAAAACCTATCGTTTTTTTGAAATATTTATATCGTTGGAAAGCTTATTCAATAACCTTCACATGGAACCATCGACGGGCAAATTTCGGTATAAATAAAATAAAAATAAAATTAATTTCATAAAAATAAGACCAATACATGTACTTGAATATTCCAATACACGTACTTGAATACGGGGTGTTACACTGTATATTTCTCCAGTTACCCAAACTAAAAGCCACATCTTACACCCCCTTTATGGTCGCATTAGTAGTCAGAAAAATATAAGTAACATCTCAAAAACGCCAAAAGGCTCTCTAAATTCCTTCAATCAAATCAAGCTAGGGTTTCATCAAGTTGGTCATCTAAGGACTCAAGAGTCAATTTCTCTAAAAATTTCTTAGTGTTTAAGGCATGTTACTCTTCCCTCATTTTTAATTTTTTAATGGCATGTGTTTAAAGTATTGTTCATGAGATGTTCATGTTAGTTTTTAAATAAAGGTTGAGGATTTTTGAATGTTTATTAACTGAAAAAATGTTTCTCATAGTTTATATAGGATTTTCATGCTTTAATTATGGGTTTGAACTTGTGGATGCATGGTTATGGTGAATGAACTAGGGAATTATGATTTTCCAAAACTTTTGACTTTTGAAGTGTCCATAACCTCAACCCCATATTATGAAATTTGTTTCTAATAGTGAGAAATATGAGAATTTGTAAAATTGAACTAGTCTTGAGTTATTGCAGAATATAAAGAGGTATTTAAAAAAATGGTCTAATTTAATAACAAAGGCAGTCCTTGTTCCCCAACCCCATATTAATGAATAAAAAAAGGTGTTTTTGCCTAATTAATAGAAATTATTTGGCCATATTGTTATTTCCTTGCAAGTGTAGTTCGGATGACGATACCAACAATGTATGCATTAATGTGGAACATTGTTCAATGAATGTGAACTAGTGGTACTTGTTTAAATTGGGCTTTCATAAGGGTTCGATAGCTCATTAGTTAAAGTGGAGGGTCGATTGATCGATACTGGAAACTGTTTTTCTCGATGTAGGAGTCAAAGTGGCAAGGAGGTTAGAGTCCCCCTCATTATTATTTTATTATTAGGGAGGTTTGAGTCCTTCATAAATTATCATATAATTGGGTGCTTTAGTTACCTTAGTATATAACTGGGAGGATTGAGTCCCCTATGTATATATATGAGATTATTGCCTAGTTTATACAGCTACATGTAGTAAGGCCTGACTAGGGGTAAAAGCTGGGGCCTATATAGCCCATCGGTACTTGTTGTAATGGTTGACCTACACAATTCATGATAAAGTTTTAAGTTATGTTAAGTCTTATTCCCTATCCTAGTATGTGAAGTATATATGTCTATGCATGTGATAATGTGCGTTGGTTTTGAAGTATTTTAAACTTTCTATCATTTCATTATGTTATCTTTATGCCCGAGATACATACTAGTGTTCCCCCTGCTAACCATCTATGGATGTTGTATCCTATGTAATGCAGGAATTTGTCGTACTTCTACTCCTCTTAATTAGTGATCAGGATTTGTGATGATCTCGTGTGTTTAAATTAAAGTGGTGAGCTTCCATTATTCAGAAGTCTACATTTCATATTTTGTTATTCTATGTCACAAGCTATTTAGACTTGTTTGTCACTATAGTCAAGGGCATGTCCTGATACTTTAGTGATATTCTATTCTGGCATTCAATTTAGAAGGCTTTGTTTGGACTACTTTGGTTATTAGGTGGTGTTAGTCGACTATTTGGCCAGTCATTGCTCGATCTCTATGGACTTGTTTTGAGATTTCTTAAGATTGTTACATGATATCTTGTTAATATCTTAAATTCATCTAATGCTAGGGTATGTTTTGTTTGATTTTGTTTGGTGTAGATGGTGATCTCTAGTCCACATATGTATTGAGATACCAATCATGGCTAGGCCCTAGTTCAGGTCATGAAAAAAATGGTATCAGAGCCTAGGTTTGATGTCATTAGGTCTCCAATAAAGCCATGTAAAATAGTGTATTTTTTATGGGTGTGTAGCGTGCTACACGTATAAGGGAGAGGCTACGAGGCCTCCAGGAATGTTTTTATTTTTTATTGTTCTATTTCGAGCTATAGTGTCTAAGGTCTTCAATTTACTATAATTCCTATGTGTTCTCTTTTCAGATCATGCCTTCTAGAAAATCTGATATTCACGAAAACCCTTTTGTCTCGTCTAAGGATAATGTGAATGAAGATAGTTAAAATCTAGGAGTTGAGACCCGGTCGAGGGTCACTGCTTTTGATTTCCCTGAGGGAGCTCCATCAATTCACCCTATCCCTCCTCAAGCACATTAAGCTGATGTGTCTAATGTTGAGTTTTGCCAGTTGATTCATTTGCTCACCCAGTTGGCAGCCTCCTAGACTTAGCATGTTACTTTTGTTGCTACATCATTTTAGGCCATTAGGGTTGGCCAATTCTTGAGGTTGAGTCCTTCTATTTTCACTGCTTCTAAATTTGAGAAAGATCCTTAATACTTTATTGATGAGATGGAGAAGATATTTTATGTAATGCATTCTACTAATATGGAAGGGGTAGAGTTTACAACCTATCAATTGAAGGATGTATCATACAATGGTATAAGGAGTAGGACTAGTCCAGGGGAGATGATGCTGATTCTGCTTTATTGGATGATTTCTCTAGTTCTTTCCTTGATTGCTTCTTTAAGAATTGATAAAAGCGAAGGCCGAGGAGTTAGTGAATTTGAAGCAAGGTACAATATCTGTAAAGGAGTAGCCTTGAATTTTCATCAGTTGTTACATTATGCTCTTGAAATGGTCTATAGTATTAGGGATAGAGTGAGAAATTTTGCTTTGGGGTTGTCCCATGTACTGATCTTGGAGAGCAAGGTTGCTTTATTGAAAAAGGATATGGACATCTCTAGACTTATGTTGTATATGCAATAAGTAGAGAAGAAAAAAAAAGGAACCAGAGATGAGTGTGAGGTAGAATAAGAAGTTTTTCTATTCAGATCAAGGTGGAGGCCAACAATAAAGTGGTAGACACGATGGGAAGTGGTCAAAGAAAATGCGGGACAATTCTAATTCCTATTATATGACTAGTGCTCCTAATCAGAAGATATCAGGTGACAGTCGTTCCTAGTATGATGGTGGGTTTAGAGAACTTGGAGCCCAACCTTAGGCTAGTGGGGCTCAGTCAGCTTCGTCATATCCTCTTTGTAGGTTTTGTGGTCATATGCATCATAGTTTTTGCGATAAAAAAATTAATAAGTGCTTTAAATATGGTCAGAGTGGTCATCTACATAGGGATTGTTCTAAAGTTTCTTTTGTGGAAAATAATATTCTTGTTGACACTTCATCCGCTTCTATACCAAAGGGTACTAATTCTTTTTCTGGCTCTGACATTGGTCGAAATCGTCTGTATTCTCTTTCCACTCGCCAGAATTCTAAGGCATTCCTAAAAGTTATTACTGATACGGTTAAACTATTTTCTCATGATGTATATTATCTACTTGATCCCTGGTCTACTCTCCCTTATGTGTTCCTTTATGGTTCTATTTATTTTGTCTTTGATCCTTAGTGCATTTTGGATCCTATTTTTGTGTCCACCCCGACGGGTTACACTAATTTGGCTAAATGGGTCTATAGTGGTTGTTTCATATCGGTTATAGTAGAGAGGCCTTGGTGGATTTGATAGGGTTGTACATATTAGTCTTTGATGTGATTTTAGGAATGGATTGGTTGCTTTCATATTACGTATCTCTTGATTGTCGGACCTAAAGGGCCATCTTCCAATTTCAACATAAAACGATAATTAAATGGGAAGGTAGTTTCCTATTTCATAAGGAAAGTTTTATTTCATATCTTAGAGTCTAGAAATTTGTATCCAAAGTGTGTCTCTATCACTTAGTGCATGTTAAGGATTCTAGATTTGAATGTCCTTCTGTGTATACTATACTTATGATCTATGAATTCCCTGGGGTGTTCCCCGATGATGTTCCTGGTGTACCTCCCAATGGGGAAATTGATTTTGGGATTAATCTTCTTTTGGACTCTTGACTTATTTCTATCCCTCCTTATAAGATGGCTCTTGTTGAGTTAAAGAAACTCAAGGAGTAGTTGAAAGATCCTCTAGACAAGGCTTTTATCTGCCCTATTATGACTCTATAGGGTGTTTTTTTTCTCTTCGTGTGTAATATGTATGGTTCTCTTCAGATATGTATTAATTACCAACAATTAAATAAAGTAACCTTAAAGAATAAGCATTGACTTTCGAGGATTGACGATCTCTTTTATCAACTCAGGGTGCTAGTTTTTTTTCTAATATTGATCTTCGGTCTAGGTACCCTCAGTTGAAGATTAGGGTGGTGGATATCCCTAAGACTACTTTTCGAATGTGGTATAGTCATTTTTAGTTTTTGGTGATGTCTTTTGGCTTGACTAATGCCCCGAGCATATTTATGGATCTTATGAATTTATTTTTTTGTCAGTTCATGTATTTTTCATGATTATTCTTATCGATGATATTTTGGAATATTCCAAGAGACAGGAGGATCATGCTAATCACCTCTACGTCGTGTTGTAGACCCTAAAAATTCATCATTTGCATACAATGTTCTCTAAGTGTGAATTTTGGTTGAATGATGCGAGATTATTTAGGTCATGATGTTTCGAGTGAAGGGATCTTAGTGGATACACAATAGGTTGCAGTAGTAAAGATGTGCCCTAGGCTCACAAATCCATCAGATATTTGGAGCTTCTTGGATTTAGCCAGTTACTGTAAAAGATTTGTGGAAAGTTTTTCCTCTATTGCAGCCCTATTGTCTATGTTTACTCATAACAAGGTGAAATTCTTGTGGTCCAATGGTTGTGAGGTTATTTTTGAGAAGTTGAAGGATAAGTTGACTTTGCCTCTAGTCATAACTCTAAGAAAGGATACTAATTAATTTGTCGTCTATTATGATGCATCCCAGGTGGGATTGGGTTGTGCATTGATACAACATGGTAAAGTGGTTTCTTATTCTTCTAGATAGTTAAAGGTTCATGATATAAATTATCCGAAACATTATTTGGAATTACTAGTTGTGGTGTTTGCATTAAAGATCTGGCAGCATTATTTGTATTAGTCCATGTTAATATTTATTCTGATTATAAGAACCTGTAATATGTGTTCACCCAGAAGGAATTAAATCTAAGGCAAAAGAGATGTCTTGAGTTGCAAGGACTATGACATGAGTCTCCACTATCCTCCAAGTAAAGCTAACGTAGATTCTGATGCTCTAGCAAGTTTTTTGTAGAAAGCTTATCTCATGTGGATGAGGAGAAGCGATATTTAGCAAAGGCTATTCACCGTTTGGCTAATCTCAAACTTTGTCTCTTGGATTTCAAGGATAGTTGTGTGATTTGTCAAGAGGTGGCCAGGTCATCTCTTCGTGCTTAAGTAAAGAAGAAACAAGTGTTGGATCTTTTTCTGATGCAAGTCAAGAACAATATAGGTGGGTAGAAAGTGATGGTTTTTATGATTAGTTTTAATGGTATCTTAAGCTACTGAGGTAGGTTGTGTGTTCCCGACGTTTTTGGGTTCCAAGGAAATATTTTTTCCAAAGATAATGAGTTGCGTTATACTGTTCATCCTGGTTCAATAATTAAGTATCATGATCTTAGACAAATTTATTGATGGACAAATATGAAGTATGATGTGGCCAATTTTTTGCTAAGTGCATGGTATGTCAGTAAGTGAAGGTAGTGCACTTGAGGCCTGGTGGGTTAACTCTAGAGATTGACCTACCAGTGTGGAAATAGGGGCTAATTAATATGGATTTTTTTACCTGTCTTCCACGGTCTCGCTAGTAATTTAATTCGATTTGGGTCATCATGGATTAGATGACTAAGTCTCCTTACTTCTTGCCAGTGAGGACTAATTTTTTTTTTCTGAAGATTTTGTCATATTTTTCATTGAGGAGATTGTGAAGTTACATAGTACACTAGTTTCCATGATATATGATCGGGGTACTTAGTTCTTATCTCACTTTTGGAGGTCATTCTAATGAGGTTTGGGGACTAAACTAACCCTTAGTAGCACTTTCCATTCATAGATGGATGTGAAGGAGGAATGGATAATTCAGGTCTTGAAAGATATTCTACGGACTTGTGTTTTTTATTTTAGTGGTAGTGGGGTTGACCACCTGCCTCTCATAGAATTTGTCTATAAGAATAGTTATCACTCTAGAATAGGTATGGCTCTATTTGAGGTCTTATATTGTAGGAGGTGTAGGTCTCCTCTTGGGGTGTTTGAAGTTTGTGAAAATAAGTTATTTGGCTCTAATTTGTTTCACCAATCCATGGAGAAGGTGAAGGTGATTTGAGATAGATTTAAGGCCACCCAAAGTCGCCAAATGTCCTACACGGATATAAGGCAAAGGGAGTTGGAATTCATTATTGGTGATTGGGTTTTCTTAAGGGTGTTGAACATGAAGGAATTGATGAAATTTTTTAAGAGCTGGAATCTCAGTCCCCATTATGTTGGTCCGTACTTGGTTTTTAAGAAGGTTGGTAATATTGCTTGAGTATTTGATTTTCCTTCTAGCTTGAGCTCCATTCATCCGATATTTCATATTGTGATGTTGAGGAAGTACGTGGGTGATATTTCAACGGTTATTCCTTTGGAAAAGATGGGTATTTTAGATTTCTTGTCCTATAAGGAAGTCCCAATTAAAATTTTGGATCGTCAAGTCCGTCGATTGCAGACGAAGGATTTGGCTTTGGTATAGGTTCTTTGAAGGAACCAAAAGGTTGAGAAAGCTTTTTAGGATGCCAAAGAGGACATGAATTACAAGTATCCTTTCTCTTTTCACAATTTGGATAATCATGCTGAAGGTATATGTATTCCTTAACGCCTTTTTTTTCTGACTTTATCAAAGAAAGGAGTGATTTCCTTTGTATCTTTGTTTTTTGTGTTTGTTAAAGGTAACAATAGTGGTCTACAAAGTCAAATTGTGCTAATATATGCCTTGTCCTATCATTATAGGGCGAATGATCCTAACAGGAGAGTATGTAACACCCCGTGTTTTTGGTCCTTGGAAATTTTTGAGTTTTGAGATTTCTTTCCTAGTAATGATGCACCTGACGAGTCATAATGTGACTTGATGAGTAAGGTGACCTTAGTCGTAAGGTGTCTAGAGAATGGTGCTTGAGTTGCTATCTTAGGTATGACTTTGTGACACGAGTCAGAAAGACTCATGACTTGTCACTGCTAAGAAATCATAACCAAATAAGAATTTTAGTTGCAAAGTTCTACTCTAAGTATAAGTTTTTACTATGAAACATAAGGACTCATTACGAGTCATAGGGTGCAAATCATAGAATGTCTAGTGTTTACCCAATTTTATTTTGTATTGACTACGACTAAATCTTACGAGTTGTAGGGTACCATTATAAGTGGTATCGGTGAGTCTTAGAGTCATAAGAGTGAGGGGATCCTAGAGATTTGCTTGGTCATTACTCATGGTGACGAGTAGTAAGTAGTGGTTATGAGTCACTGGTTGAATCGTAGTCAATGATGATACTTTTCTAGATTTTAAGTTAAGGGTATTCTGGATATTTCCCATCTTATTCAAATTTAAACCCACGTCTTATAACACTTTTAGGGTGTCACTATCAATCAAAAACAATCTAAGTAAAATCTCAAACACTCCAAAAGGCTCTCTATATTCTCTCAATCAAGTTAAGCTAGGGATTCATCAAGTTGGTCATCTAAGGGCCTAAGATTCAATTTCTCTCCAAATTTATTAGTGTGTAAGTCTTGTTACTCTTCCCTCATTGTTAATTTATTAAACATATGTATTTAAAGAATTGTTCATGAGATGTTTATGTTCATTTTGAGAAAAAGCTTGAGGGTTTTTGAATCTTTATGAACAGAACAATGTTTCTCAAGGTTTTTATATGATTTTCATACTTTAATTATGGTTTTGAAGTTGTAGGTGCATGGGTATGGTGAATTAACAAGGGAAATGCGATTCTCCCAAACTTGTGACTTTTGAATTAGTTATGACCCAAACCGCAAAATTTGAATTTTTTTTTATTATGAGAAATGTGTGAATTTGCAGAATTGAACTAGTCATTAACTGTTATATGATATATAGAGGTATTTGAAATATAATTTTGTGATTTAATCAACAAAGGGAGTTGGTGTTCCCCCACCTTTTATTAATGAACAAAGGGAGTTGTTTTCCTTAAGTTAATGGAAATTATTATGGCATGTTGTTATTACCTCGTAAGTGTAGTTGGTATGACGATACCAATAATGCATACCTTAATGTGGAATATGATTCAATGGATGGGAATGTGTTATACTTATTTTAATTAGGCTTTAATAAAAGTTGTTTAACTTAGTCATGAAAGTGGAGGTCTGAGTAATTGATACTGGAAATTGTGTTTGCCGATATGGGGGTCAAAGTGACTAGTGAGGTTGGAGTCGGTCTCATTATTATTTCATGATTTGGGAGGTTTGATTCCCTTATAAATCATCATATAATCAGTTTCTTAAGTCACCTTAGTATCTGATTGGGAGGTTAGATTCCCCGTTCATATATATGAGAATATTCTCATGTTTGCGTAGCTAGATGCACTGAGGTTAGGCTAGTGGCTGAGATCTGGGGCCCATATAGCTCGTGGAAATTTTTTATAATGGTTAAACTACACTATCTAGGGTAAAGTTGTAAGTTCATATTAAGCTTTGTTCCTTATCCCAACATATGGAGAATATATGCGTATGCATTTGATTATGTGCATTGGTTTTGAATATTTTTAAATTGTTGATCATCTTATTATGTTATCCTTATCCTATAGCTACATGCTACAGTTCACCCTGCTTACCGTCTTCAGATGTTGTATCCATATGCGATGTAGGAATTGGCCATACTTCTACTTCTCCTGCTCAGTGATTAGGATTCTGGATGAGCTCGTGAGTTACCATTGAAGTGGTGAGCTTCCATACATTGGAAGTCTACATTTCAATATTTGTTTTCTTATGTCACATACTATTTAGACATGTTTATTGCTATCGTCGAGGGCATGCCTCGACACTTTTGTGATATTCAATTTGGGGAACCTATTTAGAAAGCTTTGTTTAGACTACTATGGTTATTAGGTGGTGTCAGTCAGTTGTTTTGCCAGTTGTCGGTCGGTGGCTTTGGACTTTTTTTGAATATCATTAAGATTATTGCATTCTATCTTGTTATATTTTCAGAATTCATCCGAAATTAGGGTGTTTTGCCTTTGGTTTGTTTAGGTCACGAGGTGATCTCCTATCCACGCAGCACTTTATATACCTATCTCATCCAGGCCCTGGTTCGAGTCATGAGATGAGAAGCATTTACGGATTGTACTTCAGATATTGAGGAATGAGAAGTTTTATGCTTGTTTACCCAAGTGTGACTTTTAGTTGGATTATATTTCCTTCATAGGATATGTGATGACTAAGGGTGGTATTGTGGTTGATCCGGCAAAAATTGCATAGTTTTGTGATTGAGCTAAGCATATTTCTCCTATTGAGGTTTATAGTTTTATTGTTTTGACAGGAGACTACCAGTGCCTTGTTATGGGTTTGTCATCTGTTATAGCTCAGATGACCAAGATGATTCAGAAGAAGATTTCACTTTAGTGGTCAGATGCTTGTGAGGTGAGCTTTCAAAAGCTCAAGGATTTATTGACATCGACTCCTATAGTGACTTTCCCCTACATGCTTCAGGTATTAGATTAGGTGTTTTGTTGATGTTGGTGGGTAAGGTGATTGCATATTCTTCTCCTTAGTTTAAGCCTCATGAGAGGAATTACACTACCCATGATTTGGAGTTCTGCCTAGTTATGTCTGCTTTGAAGATGTGGATACACTAATTGTATGTAGTCCACTATGAGATTTTATCGGATCATCGTACACTTAAGTATTTCTTCACTTAGGCAGATCTTGATATAAGGCAATGTCACTATATTACTGTCTTACGGATTATGACCTAACTATTCACTATTATTCGATCAAGGCTAATATGGTTACAGATACCAAAAGCCAGAAGTAGACTAGTACAAATTACTTGGTGTATCTTTTGATCCAAGAGAGGCCTTTGGCCTTAGAGGTTCAGTCTTTGTCAAACCAGATAGCTAGTCTTGATATTTTGACACCTGGGTGCATTATGGAATTCTTAGATGCTAGGTCTTCCGTGATGGAGAAGATTCAAGCTCATTTGTTTTATGATACTAGGTTGACAGTGATTTAGGATAAGGTGTTGAGTGGAGATTTGTAACACCCCATATTTTTTCCCACTACAAATTTTTCAAGTTCGATGCTTACTGCTTAGTCTACGGCTCACCTAATGAGGTGTAAGGTCTACTTATAGGTCGTAAGTATCAAATCGTAGGGTGACCATAAAGGGTTGCTCATGTTTTAATTGTGACTAGAACTGGGATATCACGACTCTTTACAAGTCATATGATGCGATGCTTTTCGTAGGCAAACAAGGGCTTGTGCCCAACGTTACTGTTGTGATTATGACTAAGACCCTACGAGTCATAGGTATGACTCATAAGGTAAATAGAGAGGAGGCCCCATGTCTGTTCCCAGACTATGAGTCATGGAACTGACTTATAACAAGACGTTACAAGTTATGACATGACTCATAGTCACTGGCGAATATTTTTTGGTGTTTTAATTAGGGGCACTTTGGTCTTTTTCCTATTTCCCCAATTATGGACCACGGCCCTAAAACCCTTTGGGTACCTCATTTTCATCAAAAACATAATAAAAAATAATCTTAAGCTCTCTCAAAATCCCTAAGTCAAGAACAATCTATGGTTTCTCAAGGTTGATCAGTTAGAGCTTCCAAGTGGTGATTTCTCTCCGTAATTGCAATACTTTCTGGCATGTACCTCTCCCCTTGAACTTGGTTTACTTAAGGCATGTGTTTAAATGGTTATTTATGTGGATTTGAATATTGTTTTTGAATTTGGTTGAGGGATTTGAAAGGATTGTTACTAGATTTGAATTCCCATGGTTTTAATGCAAGTGTTCATATTTTATTTATTTATTTTGAAGCCATTGGGGTGCATGGGTTTGGTGAATGCAGTAGTGGTCAAGGCATTCCCCTAAATTGATTATTTAGGTTTTGGAAATTGTGTTCCCTCAACCTACTTGCATAACTAGATTTGAAATTTGGTTAATCACATGATTTGGCTAACTTTCCTAAACTATTGCATTGAATAAATGGTTAAATGAATGACAAGGGTTATAAAGGGCTTTTTGGCCATGTTTTTGATTTTCAAACTCGATTTAATGAACAAAAGGGGTCATGGAATTCCCTCAAGTTAATTTAAATAACAAAGATGGTTGTGGAATTCCCTCAAGTTTATGGAATTACTTGTATGACGATACCTGTGGTTGATACCTTAATGGAAAATTACTTGGTTAAATCATTGGGTTATGTTAAACTGTTTTAATTGGGCTTGAAGAGGGTTGTGTAGCTTTCCATAGAAGATAGAGGTCCCATGGGGACAAGTACTATAAACCTTATTTATCGGCCTGGGGGTCTTTATGACCGTGTGCATGGTTCACACTTATATATATATATATATTAGATTAGCTAGGGTCATCGTATTCCATAGCTCATTCTTTTATTTTTATGGGTCATGCGGCTAACATATATTGGGACCCTTTCAGTAGGGGATATAAACCTATAAAAGCCTGTGCGTGCCCTTAAGATGGTGAGAGATATAAAGTGTAGGTAAATTGTTTTAAATTTCATGCAAAACTTTGTTCCCTATCCCAACATATTAAATATGTATGCATGTATTTATGCATGTATGCAAACATATACATAGAGTTTGGAATGGAATTTGAATTGGCATTATTTTATCCAAATCCTAAGTTGCATTCTAGTATTCGCCTCCCTAACAATCTCTAAATGTTGTATCCCCATGCGGTATAGGGAATAGAGGCACTTTTGTTTTCCTGATGTAGTTAAAAATGATTTTTGGATAGCTCATGAGTCAGCTTTGAAGTTGTGAGCTTTCATTCATGTTTTGGACTATTCCCTTTGGACTCATTTTGGCTATGGTTGGGGGCATGTCCCGACTTCAATTATGCTTGGTTATTAGAGGCTTTGTGGGTTATTGTGGATTGGGATAGCTATTGAAATTCTTAAACTCCTTTATGAGTTTGTTGATTTATCTATTTTATCATATGTTCAAAACTTAGCTCTATTTTATTACGTGCTAGAAATTCATCCATTGCTAGTTGTATGGTGTTCTGGTTGACTAGGGTATAGGGGGTGGTCTCAATTCCTCGGTGGACTCGAGATACCTGTCCTTTCCAGGACTTAGTTCGAGTTATGAAAAGTTTGTATTAGAACATAACTTTATGGTCATTAGGTGTTCATAAAGTCATGTTAAGTAGAGTCTCTTTTATGGTTTTGTAGCGTGCTACACTTATAAAGGAGAGGCTATGAGGAATTTTGGAATGTTTCCCATTTCTTGTGATCTATTTTCTTGGGCTATCTATTCTAAGGTCATAAAAGTTTCTCTAATTCCATTTGTTTGCATTTCAGATCATACCTCACCGATGCTATTATGATTATGGAAACTGCTCTATCTCACCTAAGGACAATGTGGTTGGAACTCATCCTACTTATGGAGTGCAGAACTATTCTAGGTCCCCTATTTGACTGCCCACATAGAGTTCCACTGGTCCCTACCAATCCTCCGCAGGCTTCTCAAGGTAATATGTTCTTGCTCCACCATCCGAAGGAGACATTTCTAATGTCAAATTATATTGGTCTATTCATCTACTGACTCAGTTGGTGACCTCTCTATCTCGTCAGCCTAATCGTGTTGGTGTTATTGCTCTATCTTCTGAGTTTATTAGAGTTGGCAGTTCATGAGGTTAAATTCCATAACCTTCATAAGCTCTAATATTGCAAATACTTCTCAAGGGTTTATGTATGAGATAGAGAAGACATTAAAGGTGAATCATACTATTGGTGTAGAAGGTGTAGAGATTAGAGAATATTAGTTGAACAATGTGGCATATCAGTGGTATGAAGAGTAGGAGCAGTCTATGGGTAATGATGTTGAGAAAGCTATATAAGAGGAAATTTTTGTAGATTTCCTAGATCATTTCTTTCATTAGGAGTTAATGGAGGCTAAATATGAGGAGTTTGTGAATATGATGCAGGGGAGGATGAGTGTGAAGGAATATGCTTTAAAATTCCACCAGTTATCTTACTATTCTCTGAAGTTAGTATCTAGTATAAGGTCTAGGATGAGGACTTCTTTTTTGGCTTATCATGTTACTTGATATTGGTGTGTAAGGTTGCTCTATTGAATAATGATACGGATATCTCTTGGTTAGTGGTTTATAAGTAGTAGGTTGAGGAAGAAAGAATAAACAGACAGAGATAGGAGAAAGGAAAAGTAAGAAGTTTAGTTATTAAGAACAGGGTAGAGGTAAGAAAGCTAGTAGTAGAGATGGTTGGCTGTACGGAAAGAAGAATACCAGGTGAAATTTTTGTTCCTATTTTGTGGCTAGTGCTCCGCATACTAAGTCATCTGGTGATCGTCGCTTTTAGCCTAAGAGTTTGTTTAAGACACAGGGCGCCCAAACCTTGGCTAGTGGAGCTTAGTAAGATCCATCACATCCTCTTCGCAGATTTTGTGCATAGACGTACCATGGTTATTGTGATGAGAAAAGGAACATGTTTTTCAAATGTGACCAGCCTTGTAATTTTTAGAGGAACAGTCCATTAACAAATGTTGGTACTGGAGCTAATAGGGTTTTGATTTCTACTTCTTTAGCTCTTTCGCCAAAGGGTGCTACTTCTAGTATCTACACTAGTCGAAACTGTCTTTATTCTCTTTCCACCCATTAGAAATATGAGGAACCTTCTTGAGTTGTCAATGGTACATTAATAATTTTTTCTTGTGATGTATACTATTTACCTGATCTGGGTCTACCATTTCTTATGTGACCACTTATGTGGCTGTATATTTTGGGTTTGGTCATGAGAGTATTCTCGATCCTTTGTATATGTCTACCCTGGTAGGTGATTCTGTTATGGCTAAAAGTGTCTATAAGGGTTGTGTGGTATCTATTGGTGACAGGGATACATTAGTAGATCTGATTAAATTGGATATGATAGATTTTGATGTGATCTTGGGGATGTATTGGATTCACTCATGATATGGTTCTCTCAATTGTCTAGCCTATAAGGTCAACTTCCTATTCCAAAACAAACTAGTGATTGAGTAGGAAGGGAGTTCTTTAGTTCCTAAGAAAAAGTTTATTTCTTATCTTTAAACCTGGATATTAATTTCTAATGGGTGTCTATATAATCTAGTTTGGGTTAATGATTCTAACACTGAGGATCCCTCTCTTCAATTAGCCCCAGTTTTTAATAAGTTTCTAGAAGTGTTTCTCAATGATATTCCAAGTATTCCTCCCAATAGAGAAATAGACATTGGGATTTATCCTCTCCCATATACCCATCTTATCTCTACTCCTCCTTATAGAATTTTTCCCACTAAGTTGAAAGAACTTAAGAAGTAGTTGAAAAATCTTCTTGATAATATTTTTATTCATCCAAGTGTCTCCTCAATAGGTGCTACGATACTCTTCATATGTAAGAAGGATGGGTCTTTTCGAATGTGTATAGATTATCGTTAGCTGAATAAAGTGACACTAAATAATAAGTGTCCTCTTCCTAGTATTGATGATCCTTTTTACCAGATTTAGGGTGCTAGATATTTTTCTAAGATTGATATTCTATCGGGTTATCATTAGTTGAAGATTAGGGAGGCAGATATCCCTAAGACTATATTCTGGACTTGAAATGGCCATTATAAGTTGCTGGTGATTTCGTTTGGTTTGACTAATGCTTTAGCGGCATTTAAGGACTTGATGAATCGGGTATTCAGGCAGTTGTTGGATTTATTTTTGATCGTATTTATTGATGACATCTTGGTATATTCTAAGAGTGAGGTGAACCATGCCAATCACCACCGAGTAGTGTTGCAGAATCTTAAGGATCATCGATTGTATCCCAAGTTCTTGAAGTGTGAGTTTTGGTTGAATGTGGTGACCTTTTTGTGTCATGTTTTGTCCAGTGAGGGTATCATGGTAGATCCATAGAAAGTTGAGGTAGTTAAGAAGTGGCCTAGACCTACGACTCGAATTAACATGCCTAGCTTCTTAGGCTTGGCCAGTTATAGAAGGTTTGTGGAATGTTTTTTGTCTATTGTTTCTCCATTGACAAAGCTAACTAAGAAACAACTGAAGTTTCTATCATCTAATGCTTGCGAATGTGGTTTTGAAAAGTTGAAAGATAAGTAGACTTTTGTGATAGTTTTGACCATGCCCAAGGGTATTGATGGTTTCGTTGTTTACTGTGATACATTTCGTGTGGGATTGGGTTGTGTGTTGATGCAACATGGTAAGGTGGTAGTTTATGTGTCTAGGCATCTCAATTTGCATGAGTGGAATTATCCAACTCATAACTTTGAATTATTAGCTGCGGGTTTTCCCTTAAAGATTTGGTGTCACTATTTGTATGGGGTGCATGATGTTATTTCTTCAGATCATAAAAGCTTGTTGTCTTTATTCAACTAGAAGGAGTTGAATCTCAATTAGGGTAGATGACTTGAGTTACTTAAGGACTATGACATGAGTCTTCATTACCATCAAGGTAAAGCTAATGTGGTTTCTAATGCTCTTAGCAGGTTATCCCTGGGTAGCTTATCTTATGTGGATGAGGAGAAACGAAGATTGGTGAAGGACATTTACCGGTTGGAAAATCTTAGAGTTCGTTTTTTTAATTCTTAGGATTAAGGTGTGCTTATACAATAGATTGTGAAGTCATCTCTTGGTGCAGAGGTGAAGAAGAAGTAGGTTTTAGATCCTATCTTAATGCAGATTAAAGCTAAGGTGGGCCATCAAAAGGCCACGGCATTTGAGATTGGTAGTGGGTCTAGGTACGCTAGTATGATTAAATGGTGTTAATGAGAAAAATTTGCCATTTGAATGTATTCATTCCCATGTTTGGCAGGATATAGGTAATGGGATGAAAAGGAGCGAAGTGAGCAAAAAAGAGATCAAAAAGGGAAGAAGTAGAGCAAAAGATGGAAATTAGAAGCATTAACTAACTTTCAGTTACCATGATCACGGTCTTAGGGTCGCGATCGCGACAAGTCCAAATCCGTCAGAGCTGATGATCACAAATGGTTCTCCACGATCACGGGAGATACAATCACGATCAATTACAGACGATCACAACAAGGCATAAATTATCCCAAGGGAAGATTTGAAATTTTACACAACTGGTTCCAATCCTTTAAAGGGCAAAAACCTTTCCACTTTTGGACATCTCGTACAAGAATTGAAATTTTTAGATTTGCAAACACCCTACTAAATAGGGTAAGATTGTTGTAGTTAATTTTTAAATGAATTTTGTTGTAATTGGAGTTGGATATGAGAATATCCTTACTTTGCCACTTTTATGGAAGCATTGAATGACCATTTTGGTAAATTGTTTCCCAAAAACTTCACGAGTAGCTAAACATCTATCTTAGTTTTATATTCGAATAGGGTGCAAATCTGTATGGGATTTTATTTTTTAGTGTAGATTCTTGGTTAATGATATTGGGTTTCATTAATACTTGTTTGTTGAATTAAAAGTTGTGGGTGCAAACCCCAAATTCCAAAAATTTCACATCATTCTTGTAAGAGAGGTATGTCTTTTCTTTTTGATCCAATATCATCCTTGGAAAACTGATATGGGCAACAAGTATTAGTGAACAATAACTAGATATTAGCTTATTCTTTTACATTGTCTTAGCAATAAGGATGGATTGTGAATTTTCTATATCTTGGGCATTTTCCTAGAAATAGGGATGCCCAATTGAGGTTTTGGGTGGATTTATTTGCCACATCCAAAAGGTATTCAAAAGGGTCCATGGGTGGTATTTTAGGTTTTTGGTTGAAAAACTAGCATCGAGAACCCTAACCTAGCCTACCTAAATTGTTATTAACAAGAATATGTTTTTGATTATCCTTGAACCCATGCACTATTTTCCTCTACAAAAACATAATCCCAAGACTATTCTACTATTGGAATATTATCTGCATTTGTTGCTCTTAACTGGTTGTTTGAGTAAATTTTGTTAAATCCACTATTCAAACTAAACCCCCTAATTTAAATATATGTTTTACTTTATCTCTACATTATGGGTAAACAATTAGTAACATTCAAAATACATAGGATTCGAATACTAGTTACAATCCTCGTGGATTCGACCCAACTCAAGTTGGGTTATTATATTTGACAAATATCATTTTGCCCATAAATCATGAAGTACGTTGAGTGTGATCAAAATGGAGTCATTGTTGGGGAGTGAAACATAGCAGGACTTCTCCTTGCACAAATATGACCTATGTCTCTAATATGATAGGCCATATGATTACATGCATTCTAGATGACATTTTTATAAATGTTGGGCGTCTTATTTTGCTGGACATGCAACATTTATAGCTTAAATATGGTTCCTTGCTTTAATTTCCATATTTAATTACCGAGCAGTTCAGGAGAGCCAAAGTTGAGGAGTACCCCAAAGATACTAGGGTGTATCCAAAGACCTCAATCTACCCTCTGAAGATTCTAGGTGAGGGTGCGCCTAGTAAGAGAAAGAAGAGGAAGATTGACATAGGCAATCTAAAAGATAACGACACCTACTCTTGTAAGACATCCATATCAGGGTTTTTTGAAGAGATCTCAGTGAAGATGATGTCAATCAATGAGCTTGTATTTGGATTGCCTATAGTTTTGAGAGAGCTTTTCACCACTCGTCACTCCTGTATTGCCCAGTCTGATTATCAGAACTATATGGAGGACTAGAAAAAGCAGGGAACCACTATTTCTAGACTTGATGAGGCTTATTTATCTTTAGCACAGTCACACAGTGGCTTAGATATTCTAATGAAAAGATGTAGAATAGGGAGAAAAAGAGAGATAAATATTTCACAAAGATTTATAAGGGGGTGAAGGACCTTTGGAAGTTCCTGAAACCCAACGATAAACTTCCCTCTCCTAAAACTGACAGTGATGATAAGGTCCCAACTGCATGGTTAGATTCAGATGATGGTGGAGGTGGTGAAGATGATGTAGAGACTGAGGGTGAGGATAGTCCTTAATGAGGTTATAGGTAGCACCCTTTACTCTTTTCTTATGCTTTCTTGATTATGCAGTGAGGTTACTGCAAGCATTTATTTGTGGGTGACCATCTTTGTAATTATTTATTTGGTGTGTATTATTCACATATTAGTATTTGTTTTTATGTTTATTTTGATGATTTTCATTTGGGGTTGTAATAATTAGGCACCCCGATGGTGCCTAGATTTCATGGATTAGTTTCTTATTTCATTCTTGGTTTTTTATTTTATCTTTATCTTATTTATAAAGATGCCAGATGATCCTTTCCCCATGACAGATTAAGTGACAACGTTCTTAAGGGAAAATTATTGTGATTCGATTTTGATTCCTAGATGCAGGAGTAGTCTAAGTACCCGTAGTATTGGAGTTTTGGGATTACCCTCATACCTATGGTGAAGTTTGAGTAGCCATATGGTCTGACCTTATGAAAGAAGAAATGTGAGACTACAACCTGGTTTGTTGATGTCAATAGCAAATTTTGGGTGGTGTAAATTCAAAGAAAACACCCCCTCTGTCCAAATTTTTTTTAAAACAAGGGCATGGACGTGAATAATTTTATAACAATACTTTACCTCCTTTTGTTACTATGAAGTCTTTAGATTTTAGTATATGGCAAATTCTTCCTTTTATTTTCAGTAGGAAAGACAATTGAGCCTTCTTGGAAAATTTTCATGTCATATGCTTTGTGTATAGTTGTTTAACTCTAATGTATACTTGTATCATCTAGAACTTGCACCGTTAGTCTCTTAAGGTTAATCGTAATTATGCTTGGTTGGTGAAGTGATCTTAGGCTTTCTTTGAGAACATAGGAACACACTTTAGCCTTAACCTACCCATATATAGAATAGTATCCTTAGTTACCCATTTTGAGCCTTCAACCCTTTCTTTGGAAACCATATTACAAACCTTGAACCATTTAAAGTTTATCCCTCTTCTTAACCCTACCCCTTAGAAGTTAAAAAATAGAACTTGAGGCGAAATGACTAAATTTTGGGTGATAAGTCTTTGAAGAGGTGACCATGGGCCATGATATTGTAAGTAGATGCCTAAAAAACTAAGTAAAGTGAAAAATTTAAAAAGAAAGAAATTATCAAACGAAGGAAAAACATTGATTGTACAAAAAATGATTGAGAATAAAATGTTTTCAAAAGAAATGGATGAATCAAGGTAGTAAAATTAAGCATATGTGAGTTGGAAACAAATGAAGGGGCCCATGGTCTAACGTTTGATTGAATAGAATGATGTAGATCTTCATTGAGTGTGTAGTCAATTTATTCCCAAATGATACCATACCCTTTACCCGTGCCTATATTACAAGCTTGGCAAAGACTTTTGAGATTACCAGCCAAGTGTATCCATAGTAGTGACAATTGAAAATAAGGGCCAGCATATGGCATGATACTCATTCGAATTGAAAAATTCTTTGTGAGTGTGAGTGTTTGCACTCAAATCCCTTGTTGCATAATAGATAAATTAATGTATGGGATTTTATTTTTGTCAGGAGGCATATAGAATAATTGGGGTAGGTGAAATTGTCATCTTTCAAAAATAAGGTAAAAGAGAATAGTCGAGTCACTATCAATAAAAAGTCATTTCTAGAGAGTTAGTGATTGTTGCATTATTGTTCTTTAAAGACATTTTTATTTCTTGTTGAGAGAAGTTGTGAGAATAGCTTTACCCATACTTGAGAGCTACTTGTTAGTGTTAATCAAATTAGAAGTCATTGTGATCAATTGGTAATAGAAATGGGCTTAAAATTCATATATACACATTGAGTAAGAAGTAGTGTTGCTTGAGGTTAATCAAATGTTTAATTTGGGGTATTGATGAGTGGTAAATTTACCAATCATATATATATGCAAATCTATGCATACTACTATGATTAAATAGTGTTAATGAGACAAATTTGCCATTTGAATGCACTAATTCCCATGTTTTGCAGGTATATAAGTAATGGGAAGAAAGAGTGAAGTGAGCTGAAGAGAGATCAAAAAGGGAAGAAGTAGTGCAAAACTTAGAAATCAAGAATAGAACTGACCCTGAATTACAGTATTGCTGTTTGAGGATCACGATTAAGACTAGTCCAAATTAATTAAAGATGACAATTATAATGTGTTCTCTTAGATCATGATCAATTAGAAGCGGTTGTGATGAGGAGGAAATTAGCCCAAAGGCAAATTTGTAATTTCCTACTGCTGGTTTTAATGCTTCAAAGGGCAAAAACCCTTTCACTTTTGGATTTCTATAACAAGAATTGAAGTTTTTAGCTTTGTACAACCCCTACTAAATTGGGAAAGATTGTTGTAGTTAATTTTCCAAGTAATTTAGTTGTAATTGAAGTTGCAGTTGAGAATATCCTTACTTTGCCTCATCAGTGGAAGCATTGAATGACCATTTATGTATATTTCATTTCTCAAACTTCATAAGTAGCTAAATATCTATCTTTGAGTTATGTAAAAATAGGGTGAAAATGTGTGTATGTTTTTATTTTATAGTCTAGATTCTTGGTTAATGATGTTGGGTCTCATTAATACTTGCTTGTTTAATTGGAAGTTGTGGGTGAAAATCTAAATTCCAAAAATCTCACATTATTCTTGAAGAGGGTGTGGGTATGATTTTGGATCCTATATCATCCTTGAAAATGGGATATGGGTGACAAGGTATTAGTGAATAATAACTAGATGTTAGCTTATTCCTTTACATTATCATTGAAATAAGGATGGATTGGGAATTTACTATGTCATGGGCATTTTCCTAGAAATAGGGATGCCCAATTCAGGTCTTGGGTAGATATATTTACCATACCCATGAGGTACCAAAAGGTTCCATAGGTGATATTTATGGTGTTTTGGTTGAAAAACTAGAATCAAAAGACCTAATCTTGCCTACCCATATAGTCATTAACTAGAATTTGCATTTGATTATCTTGAACCCATGTACTATTTGCCCCTAGGAAAACATAATCCTAAGACTATTTTCCTATTGGAATCTTTTCAACATTTGTTGCTTTTAGTTGGTACTTTGAGTATATTTAGTCAAAAATAACCTTTCAAACTATACCTCTAATTTTAATTTATGTTTTACTTTATCTCTATATTGCAGGTAACCACTTAGTAGATTTCAACGCCCACAGTATTTTAATACTAGCTACACTCCTTGTGGATTCGACCCCAACTTGCCTATAAACAATGGAGTAAGTTGATCATGATCAATGGTTTCTTTATGGTATTTCTGGGTTGTGGGAATGATAGCATGTTTCTCAATATATTTTCAGCGTAATTTGTTTGAGTTTGTGGTAATTGGAGGTTAAAATGGCTAATTAGTTGACTTTGGTCAACATTTATTATCTTGTGCAACGAATGGCGAAACAAACTGTGATAGTAGATCTGGAATGCTGATTTTTAGGTTTGTAACAGGGTCGGAATAGGTTTTTGACTTTTATATCTCATTTCCATCATTGGTTTTGAAAGTTATAAAATGGGTTTTTGGGGGGTTAATTTTATGATATTGACATTTTTTTTCACAAATCTTTTATCGCCATTCAGTTTGAAGCATTGAATTTGGCAAGATAGCATAGTTCATCTATGCTTTTTGGGATTATAGATAAATCTCAAGGGGTTCGTAGAAACATGGAATTTTCCATGTCCAGCTGGTGCACCACTCAGCTGGTGCAGCCGCTAAAGAGCAATTATTTCTGCTTTAGTGATAAGCGTAGTTGGCTCTAGCTGGACAAGGGTGATTTAGTGGTGCCCTGTCCTATTTAGTCGTAGTTACTAAAGTGTCCTTTGTCCTCTTTAGAAAACTAGCATGCATTGGCGGGTACCGCTAAGGCGGCTATATTATCGCTTTAGCAGCACCGGTACCTATATTTATATATTCTCTTTCTCAATTTTTCCATTATTTTTGAAACTTAAAGCTTCAGGTTGTAGAGTTTTTGGGAATTTTCATCTATTTTTTGAAAACTTATTTTAGGGGTTCATTTTGACCCCAACCCAAAAACGAATAATATGGGTGTCGTAGTCTTTATCTTGATTCGTAGATTCTATATTTGTATGTTTTAGTTGATTTCGATCCCGCATATGAGAGAAAGCCTCCGTGTTGAAGGCTTATAACCTCATTTTTTTTTTAATTTGAGGTTGGTTATGTCTTAACTTTCGTTAGACAGGACTGGGTAGTTATTACTGATATAAAAACATGTTAAGGGTGTGGGAAATAATCATGGAAAAGACTTTATTATTATTTTATGCTCATGTGGGCCATATGCGGTTGTTCTTTGGTGTTTTTGAGATATTATTTGCTATATGTGACCGTGAACGTGGCATTGTATTTATGTATTTAGATATTTTCTTGTAAATGGAAAAATTTTCAAGTTGGTATTTATATGGTATCAAATAGCATATTATTCTATATCTTACTTTATTGGAATATGGATTATATCAGTCATGGATGATTGGCTTATTGAGTGGATTTTTGGATCACGTGGTTGGTATATTGGTTTTATTTACAAATTCACGTTTTAGTTGGTTGTGATCATTACATCCTCATATTATATACATTCATGAAACATTGGTACCACCGTGGAATTACTTGCGTTACTGACAGTTGATGTTGGGCGTATTTATACCCCTAAGAACCATAATTTACCCATATTTTAGCTATGTTTTGAGGATAAAATATATAATTCCTTCACTTTTAGTCCATTTTCCTTTAAGTGAGCTGACCTACGTGATTAGCATATTTTTCAGGTATTAATGATGAAGATTTCAGCACTTTATGGACTTGTGAGCAGCAAAGGAAAACTTCACATTAGAGGGAAGGCAGCTTTTGGACTGAAAGTGATGCATGGGAACTTTTTTCCGGGCAAACTCAGCATTTTTAAATACTTAAGGATGCAGTAGCAACTTAATAGAAAAGGATGTTATAAAAACCTTATTGCTGAAGTTTTCAGCATAACTCATTCATTATTCATTTTTCAGATTCTGTAAGTTGGAGACAGAGAAAAACGCTAAGGCTACACGAACGGCTAGAGAGGGGAAAACGTTATCCTCCTATTGACACTAAATCATCTCCATCGTGAGATTGTTCTAGTTTTGGTATGATGATGATGTCTACTTTGATTTCCGTTGTACTCATGAGTAGCTAAACTTCTCTGTTAGGGTTATGAAAACCTGGTAAGATACTATCTATTAACTATGAGTTTGTGAATTATTGATGTGTTATGCTACTTATATCATTACTCTCTTCCTTTTGATTGAATTCTTATGGTTCCAAACATACAGAATACGCCATTATAGCATTAACTTGTTCGAGAGAAAAGTTACATGTTTGGAAAAGAGTGTATGACAAGGAAATAGGGCTTCCAACCTCTATTTACACATTAGAAATATGATGAACCTTCTAGAGTTGTCAATGGTACATTAATAATTTTTTCTTGTGATGTCTACTATTTACCTGATCTGGGTCTACCATTTCTTATGTGACCACTTATGTGGCTGTATATTTTGGGTTTGGTCATGAGAGTATTCTCGATCCTTTGTATATGTCTACCCTGGTAGGTGATTCTGTTGTGGCTAAAAGTGTCTATAAGGGTTGTGTGGTATCTATTGGTGACAGGGATACATTAGTAGATCTGATTAAATTGGATATGATAGATTTTGATGTGATCTTGGGGATGTATTGTATTCACTCATGATATGGTTCTCTCAATTGTCTAGCCTATAAGGTCAACTTCCTATTCCAAAACAAACTAGTGATTGAGTAGGAAGGGAGTTCTTTAGTTCCTAATAAAAAGTTTATTTCTTATCTTTAAACCTAGATATTAATTTACAATGGGTGTCTATATAATCTAGTTTGGGTTAATGATTCTAGCACTGAGGATCCCTTTCTTCAATTAGTCCCAGTTTTTAATAAGTTTCTAGAAGTGTTTCTCAATGATATTCCAAGTATTCCTCCCAATCGAGAAATAGACATTGGGATTTATCCTCTCCCATATACCCATCCTATCTCTACTCCTCCTTATAGAATTTTTCCCGCTAAGTTGAAAGAACTTAAGAAGTAGTTGAAAAATCTTCTTGATAATATTTTTATTCATCCAAGTGTCTCCTCAATAGGTGCTACGATACTCTTCATATGTAAGAAGGATGGGTCTTTTCGAATGTGTATAGATTATCGTTAGCTGAATAAAGTGACACTAAATAATAAGTGTCCTCTTCCTAGTATTGATGATCCTTTTTACCAGATTTAGGGTGCTAGATATTTTTCTAAGATTGATATTCTATCGGGTTATCATCAGTTGAAGATTAGGGAGGCAGATATCCCTAAGACTATATTCTGGACTTGATATGGCCATTATGAGTTTCTGGTGATTTCATTTGGTTTGACTAAGGCTTTAGCGGCATTTAAGGACCTGATAAATCGGGTATTCAGGCAGTTGTTGGATTTATTTTTGATCGTGTTTATTGATGACATCTTGATATATTCTAAGAGTGAGGAGGACCATGCCAATCACCACCGAGTAGTGTTGCAGAATCTTAAGGATCATCGATTGTATCCCAAGTTCTTGAAGTGTGAGTTTTGGTTGAATGTGGTGACCTTTTTGTGTCATGTTTTGTCCAGTGAGGGTATCATGGTAGATCCATAGAAAGTTGAGGTTGTTAAGAAGTGGCCTAGACCCACGACTCGAATTAACATGCCTAGCTTCTTAGGCTTGGCCAGTTATAGAAGGTTTGTGGAATGTTTTTTGTCTATTGTTTCTCCATTGACAAAGCTAACTAAGAAACAAGTGAAGTTTCTATCATCTAATTCTTGCGAATGTGGTTTTGAAAAGTTGAAAGATAAGTAGACTTTTGTGATAGTTTTCACCATGCCCAAGGGTATTGATGGTTTCGTTGTTTGCTGTGATACATTTCGTGTGGGATTGGGTTGTGTGTTGATGCAACATGGTAATTAACTTGTTCGAGAGAAAAGTTACATGTTTGGAAAAGAGTGTATGACAAGGAAATAGGGCTTCCAACCTCTATTTACACATTAATGCCTTAACCGGATTAACTTCCTGGAGAGTTAGTACCATTAGTATACACTTTAGGCTCGAGAGAGCTAAAGTGAAATAAATCCTTGATAGTTGGGAAACACTTGGATTTAGAATTAGAATACGATTCTCTATAAGTGCATGCATGTCTAAATTCTGCGTTACTCATAGTTAATAGAGAAGTAGAACTTACAAGGTGGACATAACCCTAACTTATCATTCTCTGTGATTAAATCTTACTACATACATTGTCTCATTCGTTACATTGTTAACATTAGTTCACACCTAAATCAAAATCTCCCTTTTCCTTGGAATTTTCAACCAATAGTCTACTAATAATTGCAACACTTAGTGACCAAGTATTCCCTATTGGATTCGACACCCAATCCAGTTGGGTTCTATATTTGACAGTGACCGCTTACACTTTCTAACGAGAGCTGTAATTTGGGCGTATCAAATTTTGGTGCCGTTGCCGGGGAATACGGTTGTCAACTAAGTTTGTGATAGTTAATAGACCCTTTGGTCAAAAATTCTCAGATTTTACTTTTAGTTGTTGTTTTTGTTTTATTTAGGTTCGGTTGAGTGCATGCCAAACACTACAAGTTCAGGTCAACCATTATTACCTATCAATCCTGAACCATATCTTATTGGCAGAATGGATGCACAAAGAGACATTGAAAGAAGGGTTTCTCAACAGGAGCAGGTTAGATTAGCTGCATTGGCAACCGCTCAAGTGCATCAATAGAACATTGATAACCCCGGGAGGGAAACAAATCCTGATGATGAGGACCTGGGTGATGACGAGTTACTAAATCCAAGGTGTGCTGATGAGGTGGCGGCACCTGTGAACAGAAGAGATCGTCAATCTAGAATGAGACCTGAACGCCGAGCTGTGCAGATTCCTTTTGAGAATGATGATGACGATCTGGATGGGGATGGTGCCACAGGGGCTATTATTCCTCCGCCCTTGGCACCCGGATCCAAGTTCAATATCACTAGCACCATGATTCAGCTATTGCACCTCAAGGGACTATTTGGTGGACTTGCAGGCGATGATCCGAATATGCATCTGATCAATTTTATCTCAACACGTAAGTCGTTTGACAATCCAGGAGTTGGACAGAATGCAATTCGGCTGTGCTTATTTCCATTGTCTCTATCTGAAAAGGCAACTCTATGGTTGAATGGGCTAACTCCTGATTCTATTACTAATTGGAGGCAATTGAAAGAGGCTTTCCTAGAAAGATTCTTTCTGCCATCCAAGAGATCACAATTGAGAGATGATATCAGCAATTTTTGACAGCTTCCAACTGAAGCTCTCCACAAAACATGGGAGAGGTTTAACAAGAAGCTTATGCGGTGCCCAAATCATCAGATGACCAATATCCACTTGATGGAAATATTATACAGGGCTTTGAACTCGGTGACAAAGCCAGTGGTTGATAATGCTGCAGGTGGGTCATTCATGGACCTTACTTTTATTGAGGCAAGTGATATGCTGGATACCAGGGATTACTTTTATGACAAAGCAGAGTAGAGCTTGGCATACCAGGGATTCTGAGGTAGCAAGCTCTACTGTATCTATTGGCATGACAGCAGAACAGAGACGAAGACAAGAGGAACGTGACCAAGATATGGCTCACATGAAAACGCAGATGGATCTTCTTACTAAGCATTTATTATCAGGGAAGATCGAAAAAGTCAAGGCTGTCATATCACAGGGAAGAGATGACTCCAATTCTGAGGAGGAAGCAAATTACTTGAATAATCAGGAGGGTTTCCGAGGCAATGCCCAAGGAAATCATGGTCGGAACTTGATAATGCTCAATCTACAGCTCTCGTAAGAGTGTAAAGCGATTGTAGTCAAATATATAACCCAACTGGGTTGGGTATCGATCCCACAGGGAATAGTTTGGTCAACAAGTAAGCAAAGATTACTAGACTTTTAGTGCAAGTCTCGTAAAAAGGGGGGATTGTAATGTGTAACCAAAATATTAAAGTAAAACTGAAAATAGCAACGTAAAAAGAAAGAATTTTTAGTAGGTTGTAAAACAATGAGAATTGAGGAGTTGGGGTTATGTCCACCTTATGAGTTGTACGTCTCTATTGGCTATGAGTTATGCGGAATTCAGACATGCATATGCTTATAGAGAATTGTATTCGATGGTAAATCCAAGCGTCTTTCGACCTCAACAAGGACTATTTCACTTTAACTCTTTCGAGATTAAAGCGTATCTAACGGTACAAATTCTCCAAGAGGTTAATCCAGTTACGACACTAAATTTTTAATAGGGGATGGGACCTTATTACCTTGACATTGTCTCTTTTCCAGACATATAACTTTTCTTTCGAACAAGTTAATGCTATACTGGCGTTATTCTATGCGTCTGCAGCCACAGGAATTTGCATTAAGATAAAGAGAATAATGATATAAGCAATACACGTGTCACGTATTCACAAACTCATAGCCTTAGATAGTATCTCATAAGGCTTCTATAACCCCAACAGAGAAGTTTAGCTATTAATGAGTGCGATAGAAATCACAATAGACATTATCATTATACCAAAATAAAGATCTCACGTGTAGTGTTGTTTTGTGGTACTTGTGGCGTGATTTCAGTGCAAATAGCGTTTCTCTTGTTGTGGAAATTAAGAATCGAATAGATGAAGAGGAAGTAATAAGAATTAATAAAAAGCATATTGTTTTGAGTTGTAGATGAGTGGATGGATAGTTGGATGGATGGGAATTGATGGAATGGGTGAATTGTGTGGAATGGCGGAATGAATAAAAATCTCTAGCAAAATAGGGTATTTATAACACCCATATCCTATTCCTACTAAGATACTGCATTACTTAACCCATTCCTACTTGGTTACTGTATCATTATCCTAATCCTAATAAATTACTGCATTATTATCCTAATCCTAATAAGTTACTGCTAGTCCTCAAAGTCTTTAGAATTGCTGTTTTAGCCCGGGACAGATTTTCCATGCGCCACTTTTGGTCCTTGGCTTCCAAGACTCCCTTTTCTCCTTTCGTGAAGCTTTCTTTGGCGTCAAGTTATCCATAAAATGCTGAATTCTGCATCATTTATACCTTAAACTTTGCTAATCATGTTCGTTAGCTCACTTATAGAAAAAAGGACTAAAAGTTCATGAAATATGTAATTTGTTCTCAAAACATGGCTAAAACATGGGCAAAATCTAGTGCTATAGGCGTGTAAATTCACCTATCATCAACACCCCACACTTGAAGCTTTGTTCGTCCTCGAACAAAATATCATGTTCGTCCAAACATCAACTTAGGGTTTCACAGTATCAACACATAATATCCGTCAAGACAAGCACAACAATTATCAACAAAGAGTAGTTTTCCGATCATTAGTAGAAACAATTTAACCTCTAGCATAGACTCGTGATGGTGGCCAACTCATATTCAAAAGTTAAGGCACAAAGAATCATACACAACTACCCAAAACTCATCAACCATGTGTGTTTCACAATATATTACCCATAATCACTCATAAGTATAGCATATTTTTCAAACATGGGTATAAAAGTATCCTTGCTCTCGCTCTCACAAAGAATTCATATGCTGCAACTGATGACCATAGGCTTGCCCTTAGTGTAATGCTCCACTAAATGTCAGAACGCTAAGCTTAGGATCAAATAGGTCTTTTGATGGTTGTAATGTAGGCTAAGGGAGGGGTAGGACTATTTTGGCCAGAAATAGTGACTATGTTCCTTAGCTCTTTAATACATCACATTATGCCATTAACACTTTTCTTTCAAACAACCTTTTTGCTTTCTTTTAATCTACCTCCCCTTTGTCACCTCTTTTGTTTTTCAATTTTTGAACATAACTAACTTTTCAGTTTTATTTTTTTCTTTCCTTTTTCTTTTCATAACATACCTCTTATGATAGCACTTCTTTTTCATAACAAATTCAAGCACCAATACATTCTAAAGCATCATACTCACCCAATTTCCTGTTATTTTGTCACATGACTTTACACTTTATAGCACTTAGGAATTTGGATCAAATTATGGTCTTGAAAAAAAATAGATTAGGCTTACATATGAGGTTGTCAAAGAAAATAGGCTAAAGGCTCAAAAGGGGTTAACTAGGATAATGTCCATGGATAGGTAAAAAGAAGGTAAACAAGTCTAGGTTGCCAAAGAAATGACTAAATCATCTCCTAGACTTACACTCCTTATTTTCTCTTTACGTACATACCAGGCAAGTTCTAGCATCAGCCACAAACATAGAATATCCTATTATCTCACTCACACAAGGCACATGGTCGACTTTATTGGGAGTAGTATAGACTCTTGCCCCAACAAATGATGGAATTGAACCACACAGTATCACATAGTGAGTCACAAGTAGAGCCTAAACGTCTCAATAGTCATGATTTTAGCACAAACTCTTGTTATAATCTCATGCTGCCTATTAGAATAATTTCATGCGAAGCTAAGTAAAAAAAATTCAACTACTAAAATAAAATAAAATAAATAAATAAATAAATAAATAAGCAAATGCAGATAATGAAGTATAGCATGCAAGTACCAGCACCCCACACTTAGACGGGACACACTGCCCTCAGTGAAAAATAAATAAGAAGAACCTGGTTAGTCGGACTCATCCTCAATGTCTGGGGTCATACCCCCTTCATCGGAATCATCATCAGAGTCGTCATCCTCAGAAGTTCCTCATAATTACCCCACTTGTTTCCAAGAGTGCGTCGAGGTATTTGCAGCACGGAGGATTCACCTTGCTCTTTTCTTCCTCTTTTCTGGCCTCTTTGTGAAGTGGTTGCTTTTCTTGTCTTTTGGTGCCATTGTACCTGAGATCTCAATATAGTCATGTTAGCTTCATCTCGGAAGATTCAATCAAAAAATAGACAATAGTGGCACCACCGCACACTTAATTTGTTGACACAAGTTAATTAAGTGAATGATGTCGATTACTCAGACTTCATCGATATACGTTTTAGGTGTTATATTCCAACAATAAAATAAGAGCAGTCACACTTCTTGTAATCTTGGCAATACATTCATGATGTATATATCAAGACTACTTCATAGGGATTGAATCAACGGATAGTATCTAACAATAATCACAACCTCCTATGTTGGTAGGCAACTATAATCCTTATTCCGATGAACAAGTCATTCCAACATCTAAGTATTCAAGTAACAAGATTATGCAATATTTGGGACCAATTCGATTCCACAAAAGTATGACAATGCATCAAAATCAAATTCAAGTTGGAAATAAGTTAAGATCATCCTTACATATTCATTCACTCACTTGGTTGCATCACAACAATTCAAACACATTCACATCACCAATACTTGTTCAAGATTTAGCAATTCATAATAGGCGTAATAACGTAGTACTTATGGAAGATAAATGAAGAACAGAGTAGTACTTACTTGATTGATGCCTTTGGATGATGTTCTTGTGAAGAAAAAGAGCAAAAGAAAATTTTTGAGAGGATTTGGAGGCTATAGGCGGCGCATAAGCTAGGTTTCCAATGTGTTTTTGGTTCAAGACTGAGTCTCATATCTATAGGAAAAGGTTGGGTCGGGTTTTGACCCATTTAAAATCAGATTTGGAGACCAAAAGTAACCATAGGTGGCGCCTAAGGCTTTTCCTAGTTGAGCAGAATGCTTTTGCATAGGTGGCGCCTATGCTATGGCATTGTGTGAGCATAGGCGGCGCCGTTAGCAAAGCATTTGGTGACCATAGGCGGCGCCTATTGCAAAGACTTTAGTGACCATAGGCGGCGCCTTTAGCATGGCATATGAGATCCAGAGACAAGAGGATTTAGCATAGGCAGAGTCTATGCTATGGCATACTTGAGCATGGGCGGCGCCTATGCTATGGCACACTAGATTTCGAGACTTTAGGCCATAGTATAGGCCTTGCCTTGTTCGTGGCCTAGTTTTATCTAGGCCTAGCCTTGTTCGATGCCTATATTTTCATGAGCAATGTTCAATCAATAGCCTTTTGCTTCTTCATTCCTAACTTACCACCTTCAACATGCAATACATCCAAACCAAAATTTGAAACCAATCTCCTCTTTGACACCTCTTGTACCTACATTCACTCAAAAACAACAAAAACGATTAGAATGATGGGTTGCTTCCCATCAAGCGCCTTAGTTTTGGTCGTGGCTCAACAAAATCCTAAGAAAACAAAAATAATTAAAAACATTTAAAAACGATGGGTTGCCTCCCACCAAGATCTTGATTTATTATATCGGCACGACATAGTTATCTCGATTACTTAGTCTTCATTGGGATAGATGGGGCATCGTTTTCTGAATGGATTCAGACGACGCTGATACTTACTTATAGGCATGCAATCTTCTTCGATATGTCTCTTGTGCATACATACCTCAGGAGAGATACCAATTATATCATCAATAGTCCAACCCATAGCTCACTTGTTTCTCGTCAGAGCAGAAATGAGAGCGTCTACGTGCTGTTCACTTAAATCATCCACCACACTTACCGGAAGTATATTTCCACTTTCCAAGAACACATACCTTAGATAATTGGGGAGCTTTTTCGATTCTAACATTGGTGGCTCTTCAATGGAAGTCTTCGCTGTTGGTGACGGTTGATTCTTAAGATCAAGGTCCGTCTGTTCAGGAATATGAGAATAGGACCCTATTTCTGTTAGAGCACACGTAGTTTCTTCATAATCTTCATCATCCTTATGCTCAACATTCAGTAGCGCAGCAGACAATGGCTCAACAGTAAGCGTCTTTTCTACAGATAATGCTTTCTTATCCTCATAAGATACGGAGAACACATCCATATCGCTAGGCTGCTTCATTGCTTTGCATTTATCAAAGCGGACTACTTCGTCATTCAACCGAAACAAAAGCTCATTAGCTCTCATGTCAATAAGCACACTTCCAGTTGCAAGGAAAGGACGTCCAAAGATTTTGGGAACTTCAGAATCCACCTCACAAACCAGAATAACGAAGTCTGCAGGAAAGATGAATGAAGAAACCTTCACCAACACATCATTCAACATACCCACAGGTCGTTTTACCGACCTATCAGCCATCACGAGCCTCATATTGGTGGGTGTCGGATCGCCTAACCCCAACTTCCTGTAGACGGATAGTGGCATCAAATTGATGCTTTCTCCCAAATCGCACAATGCCTTAGCAAAATTCATAGATACAACCGTGCAAGGAATAGTGAAAGCACCGGGGTCAGCATTTTTCTGAACTAGTGATCGGGTAGCGATAGCGCTGCAATGATGAACAGTATCTTTCAATTCATATCTTGCTGCCCGCTTCTTTCTCAAAAGGTTCTTCATGAATTTTGCGTACCCAGGCATTTGCTCTAGTGCCTCTACCAACGGAACATTAATGGTCAGCTGCTTTAACATCGTCATGAATTTGCTGAACTTTGTATCATCCACAATCTTCTTCAATCTTTGAGGAAAAGGTGGTGGTGGATATGGAATTTTTTCTCCATGGCTTTGTTCTCCTCTTGCTTTCGAATTTTGGTCTTTTCAGGCTGCAAACCACTAGGGGTGACGTCATGGACGTCTTGCTCATTGTCTATGGCATCCTCATCTTCTTTATTTTCGACCACTTGCTTGCTTTGGGATGAATTTTCCAGCACCTTACCACTCCTGGTAATAATAGCCATGCATGATCCATCGTTCCTTGGATTTTGCACAGTGTTGCTAGGTAAAGTGACAGCCTTTCTTTGATTGAATGCCGCATATAATTGACTCAATTATTGCTCCAGCTATTTTATTGAAGTGGAATGCGAGTCAACCAGTTGCTTCATAGAGGACAAGTCGCTCTTCACCTCATTCACTCCCGTATTAGTTGCCTCTACTCCTTTCAATAGTTTAGCCATCATATCTTCCATTGACATATTTCCAGAACCAGATGCAGCGGCGTCACATCTTCGAGGAGGAAGATACAAACCACTCCTATCAGTCTTATCCTTCCAACTACCTTGATCACGGTCCTTATATCCTGAATTATCATAATAGTTCCGACCTTGGTTTCCTTGGGCATTGCCTCGGAAACCCCCTCTGATTGTTCAAGTAGTTGGCTTCTTTCTCGGAATCGGATTCCTCTCTTCCTTTTGATGCAACAGCTTTGACTTTTTCGGTCTTCCCTGATAATAGATGCTTTGAAAGAAGATCCATCTGCATTTTTATGTGCGCCATATCTTGATCGCGTTCTTCTTCTCTTCTCCTTTGGTCTGCAGTCATGCCAATAGATAAAGTAGGGCTTGCTACCTCAGAATCCCTGGTATGCCAAGCTCTACGTTGCTTCGTCATCCGATCTAGCATATTGCTTGCCTGACCAAAGGTGAGGTCCATAAATGATCCTCCAGCTGCATTATCAACCACTGACTTAGTCACCGAATTCAAAGCTCTGTATAATATCTCCATCAAGTGGACATTGGTCATATGGTGATTTTGGCACTGCATAAGCTTCGTCTTGAACCTCTCCCATGTTTCGTGGAGAGCTTCAGTTGGAAGCTGTCAAAAATTGGTGATCTCATCTCTCAATTGTGCTCTTTTGGATGGCGGAAAGAATCTTTCTAGGAAAGCGTCTTTCAATTGCCTCTAATTAGTAATAGAATCAGGAGTCAGCCCATTCAACCATAGAGTTGCCTCCCCAGACAGAGACAATAGAAATAGGCGTAATCGAATTGCATTCTGACCAACGCCAGGATTGTCAAACGACTTGCATGTAGAAATAAAGTTGATGAGATGCATATTCGGATCATCGCCTGCTAGTCCCCCAAATAATCCCTTGAGTTGAAATAACTGAATCATGGTGCTTGTGATGTTGAACTTTGCTCCAGGTGCCAAGGGTGGCAGAATAATGGCTCCTGTGGCACCAGCTTCATCCAAATCGTCATCATCATCATCAAAAGGAATCTGTACAGCTCGGCGATCAGGCCTCAATCACGCTTGACGATCTCTCATCTGAATGGGTGCCGCCACCTCAGTAGTATGCCGTGGGTTTAGTAGCTCCTCATCGCCCAGGTCCTCATCATCAGGATTTGTTGCACGACCTAGGTTATCAATATTCTGTTGATGCACTTGAACAGCTATCCTTTCAATTTCACGTTGTGCATCCATTGATGCACTGAAAAAAACTGAATAAAACAAAAACAACAACTAAAAGTAAAAGTACGAGAATCTTTGACCAAAGGGTCTAGTAACTATCACAAACTTAATTGACACTCATATTCCCCGGAAACGGCGCCAATTTTTGATAACGCTCAATCTACAGCTCTCGTAGGAGTGTAAAGCGGTCAAAGTCAAATATAGAACCAAACTGGGTTGGGTATCGATCCCACAGGGAATAGCTTGGTCAACAAGTAAGAAAAGATTACTAGACTTTTAGTGCAAGTCTCGTAAAAAGGGGGGATTGTAATGTGTAACCAAAATATTAAAGTAAAACTGAAAATAGCAACGTAAAAAGAAAGAATGTTTAGTAGGTTGTAAAACAATGAGAATTGAGGAGTTGGGGTTATGTCCACCTTATGAGTTGTACGTCTCTATTGGCTATGAGTTATGCGGAATTCGGACATGCATATGCTATAAAGAATTTTATTCGATGGTAAATCCAAGCGTCTTTCGACCTCAACAAGGACTATTTCACTTTAACTCTTTTGAGATTAAAGCATATCTAACGGTACAAATTCTCCAAGAGGTTAATCCAGTAACGACACTAACTTTTTAATAGGGGATGGGACCTTATTACCTTGACATTGTCTCTTTTCCAGACATATAACTTTTCTTTCGAACAAGTTAATGCTATACTGGCGTTATTCTATGCGTCTGCAGCCACAAGAATTTGCATTAAGATGAAGAGAATAATGATATAAGCAATACACGTGTCACGTATTCACAAACTCATAGCCTTAGATAGTATCTCATAAGGCTTTTATAACCCCAACAGAGAAGTTTAGCTATTCATGAGTGCGATGGAAATCACAATAGACATTATCATTATACCAAAATAAAGATCTCACTTGTAGTGTTGTTTTGTAGTACTTGTGGCGTGATTTCAGTGCAAATAGCGTTTCTCTTGTTGTGGAAATTAAGAATCGAATAGATGAAGAGGAAGTAATAAGAATTAATAAAAAGCAAATTGTTTTGAGTTGTAGATGAGTGGATGGATAGGTGGATGGATGGGAATTGATGGAATGGGTGAATTGTGTGGACTGGCGGAATGAATAAAAATCTCTAGTAAAATAGGGTATTTATAACACCCATATCCTATTCCTACTAAGCTACTGCATTACTTAAACCATTCCTACAGGGTTACTGCATCATTATCCTAATCCTAATAAATTACTGCATTATTATCCTAATCTTAATAAGTTACTGCTAGTCCCCAAAGTCTTCAGAATTGTTGTTTTAGCCTGGGACAGATTTTCCATGCGCCACTTTTGGTCCTTGGCGTCCAAAACTCCCCTTTCTCCTTTCGTGAAGCTTTCTTTGGCGTCAAGTTATCCATAAAAAGCTGAATTCTTCATCATTTATACCTGAAACTTTGCTAATCATGTTCGTTAGCTCACTTACAGGAAAAAAAGGACTAAAAGTGCATGAAATATGTAATTTGTTCTCAAAACTTGGCTAAAATATGGGCAAAATCTAGTACTATAAGCGTTTAAATTTGCCTATCATCAGGACTATTATGATAAATCTGGATACAAGGACCGTGATCAAGGGAGTTGGAAGAATAAGACTGATAGGAGTGGTTTATATGTTCCTCCTGGAAATCGTGAGGCTGTGGCGTCTGGCTCTAGGAAGATGTCCATGGAAGATATGATGGCTAAGCTATTGAAAGGAGTGGAGAAAACCAACATGGGCGTAGCTGAGGTAAAGAATGATTTGTCATCAATAAATCAATTGGTTGACTCGCATTCTACTGCAATAAAACAGCTGGAGCAACAATTGAGTCAACTATCAGCGGCATTCAACGAAAGAAAGACTGGCACTTTACCTAGCAACACTGTGCAAAATCCAAAGAATGATGGATCGTGTATGGCTATTACTACCCAGAGTGGTAAAGTGTTGGAAAATCCGTCCAAAGGCAAGCAGGTGGTTGATAACACAGATGAGAATGTGATTGAAGCAGATTGTGATGATTCTGTAGAAGCTGAAAATCAGATTGAGAACGTTCATGACACTACACCTAGACGTCACCAGCCTGAAAAGATTGATTCAATCATTTTTCATTCGACACTTTAGGCAATTCACATTACAGATTCTGTAAGTCTAACACAGAGAAACACGTTACACTTAGGAACAGAAAGAGAAGAAAACATCAATCTCCTCTTTGACATTAGAATCATCCCATCGCGAAGATTATTCTAGGTTGTGGTATGATGATTATGTCTATTTTGATTTCCGTTGTAATCATGAGTAGCTAAACTTCTCTGTTAGGGTTGTGGAAACCTTGTGAGATACTATCTATTGCTATGAGTTTGTAAATTCTTGATGTGTATGCTACTTATATCATTACTCTCTTCATTTTAATTAAACTCTCATGGTTGCAAACATAGGGACGATGCCAGTATAACATTAACTTGTTTGATAGAAAAGTTACATGTCTGGAAAAGAGAGTATGACAAGGAAATAGGGCTACTAACCCCTGTTTACACGTTTATGCCTTAACCGGATTAACTTCTTGGAGAATTTGTACCGTTAGTTATACACTTTAGGCTCGAGAGAGTTAAAGTGAAATAATCCTTGATGGTTGAGAAACACTAGGATTTACCATTAGAATATGAATCTCTATAAGTGCATGCATGTCTAAATTCCGCATTACTCATAGTTAATAGATACGTAGAACTCATAAGGTGGACATAACCCTAACTTATTATTCTCTGTGATTAAATCTTACTAAACAAAGCATTCCATTTTTACTTCAATATTATTAGTTCACGTCATCATCAAATCCCCCCTTTCCGTGGAATTTTCGACCAATAGTCTAGTAATAGTTGCAACACTTAGTGACCAAGTATTCCCTGTGGGATTCGACACCCAACCCAGTTGGGTTCTATATTTGACATCGACCGCTTATACTTTCTAAGGAGAGCTATAGTTTGGGCATTATCAAATTTTGGCGCCGTTGCCAGGGATGGGGGATTTGATGATGACTACCCGCGTCGTTTACCATGATGAGTGGGGGTCGTATTTCGACTGATGCAGAGCTTCAACAGTTGGACTACGACTACCTACTGAATGATCATGCGCGGGCGATGTGTGGAGTGGGGGTACATTTTGAGGAACCCCTCGATGATGATGTACTGACTGATGATGATTGCTGACGGCCAGACTCAGATGTGGAGGACAACTCTGAGGATGAGACTCAAATGATGATTCTGACGCAGGGGGTATGACCCCAAACATAGAAGAGGAGTCCGACTAATCAGGTTTTCCTTATTTATTTCCACTGAGGGCAGTGTGTCCCGTCTAAGTGTGGGGTGAGGGTATTTGTATGCTATAGTGTACTTCTTTGCCTACATTTATTCTTGTTTGTAGTTAAATTTTTAGATTTGTTTTAGATTTTGCATGAAATTATTCTGATAGATGGAATGGTAGTATAACAAGAATTTGTGCTAAATCATTACTATTGAGACATTTAGGCTTTAAGTGTGACTCGATAATTATGTGGTTTAATTCATTCATCTGTTAGGTCAAGAATCTATAATGCGCCCAATGAAGTTGACCATGTGCCTGGTGTGTGTGAGGTTACGGTATATTCTGTTTTGTGACTGATGCTAGAACTTGCCTGGTGTGTGTGTAAAGTGAAATAAAGAGTGTGAGTTTAGGAGATGATTTAGGCATTTCTTTGGCAGCCCTGAATTTGTCTATCTTCTTTTTACCTACCCTTGTACATTGTCCTAGTGAACCCCCTTTGAGCCTTTAGCTATCTTCTTTGGCAACCTCAAATGTAGCCTAATCCATTTTTTTCAAGACCATAATTTGATCCAAATCCCTAAGCGCTTTAAATTGTAGAGTTATGTGGCAAAGTAAGAGGAGAATGGTGCAAGTGATGCCTCAGAGTGTAGTGGTGCTTAAAAATATTGTGAAAAAGAGTGGCTATCATAGAGGCACTTAATATATATATATATATATATATATATATATATATATATATATATATATAAATAAAAAGAAAAAAAAGAAATAAAAAATAAAAAGATAGTTGTATTTATGATTGAATAACAAAATAGGTGAAAAGGGGTTGGTAGATGAAAGAAAGGTAGAAGGGTTGTTAAAAGACAGTGTAAATGGCATAACGTAGTGTATTAAAGCTCTTAGGGAACATAGTCACTATTTCTGGCCAAAATAGTCCTACCTGTCCCTTAGCCTACATTACAACCTGTAAAGACCTATTTGATCCTAAGCCTAGCATTTTGATATTAGTGGAGCATTACACTAATGGCAAGCCTATGGTCATCAGTTGCAATATAAGAATTCTGTGTGAGAGTGAGAGCAAGGAAAGTCTTATACCCATGTTTCGAAAAATGCAAAATTGTGAGTGATTATGCGCGATATCTTGTGTGAGACACACATGGTTGATGATTTTTGGGTAGTTTTATAGGATTCTTTGTGGCATAACTTATGGATACGAATTAACCATCCTAATGAGTCTATGTTGGAGGTTGAGTTGTTTCTAGTAGTGATCAAGAAACCTACTCTTTGTTAATGATTGTCGTGCATGTCTTGTTGAACATTTTGTGTTGCTATTATGAAATTCTAGTTAAGTGTTTGCGTGGAGGTAATATTTTGTTCGAGAACAAACAAAGCTTTAAGTGTGGGGTGGTGATGTTGGGCGTATTTATACCCCTAAGAACCATAATTTACCCATATTTTAGCTAAGTTTTGAGGATAAAATATATAATTCCTGCACTTTTAGTCCATTTTCCTTTAAGTGAGCTGACCTACGTGATTAGCATGTTTTTCAGGTATTAATGATGAAGATTTCAACACTTTATGGACTTGTGAGCAGCAAAGGAAAACTTCACATTAGAGGGAAGGCAGCTTTTGGACTGAAAGTGATGCATGGGAACTTTTTCTCGGGCAAACTCAGCATTTTTAAATACTTAAGGATGCAGTAGCAACTTAATAGAAATGGATGTTATAAAAACCTTATTGCTGAAGTTTTCAGCATAACTCATTCATTATTCAGTTTTCAAATTCTGTAAGTTGGAGACAGAGAAAAACGCTAAGGCTACATAAACGTCTAGAGAGGGGAAAACTTTATCCTCCTATTGACACTAAATCATCTCCATCGTGAGATTGTTCTAGTTTTGGTATGATGATGATGTCTACTTTGATTTCCATTGTACTCATGAGTAGCTAAACTTCTTTGTTAGGGTTATGAAAACCTGGTAAGATACTATCTATTAACTATGAGTTTGTGAATTATTGATGTGTTATGCTACTTATATCATTACTCTCTTCGTTTTGATTGAATTCTTATGGTTGCAAACATAGAGAATACGCCATTATAGCATTAACTTGTTCGAGAGAAAAGTTACATGTTTGGAAAAAAGAGTATGACAAGGAAATAGGGCTTCCAACCTCTATTTACACGTTAATGCCTTAACTGGATTAACTTCTTGGAGAGTTCATACCATTAGTATGCACTTTAGGCTCGAGAGAGCTAAAGTGAAATAAATCCTTGATGGTTGGGAAACATTTGGATTTAGAATTAGAATACAATTCTCTATAAGTGCATGCATGTCTAAATTCTGCGTTACTCATAGTTAATAAAGAAGTAGAACTTACAAAGTGGACATAACCCTAACTTATCATTCTCTGTGATTAAATCTTACTACATAAATTGCCTCATTCATTACTTTGTTAACATTAGTTCACACCTAAATAAAAATCCCCCTTTTTCTTTGCAATTTTCGACCAACAGTCTACTAATAATTGCAACACTTAGTGACCAAGTATTCCCTGTGGGATTCGACACCCAACCCAATTGGGTTCTATATTTGACAGTGACCGCTTACACTTTTTAACGAGAGCTGTAATTTGGGCGTATCAACTGTAAATATGATATCTTTAAAAACCCTCTACCGATGTATGTGCTGGATAAGAGTTATGGATATTGGATTGGTATTTGTTATTGGATTGTATATGGGTTGATAAAACCATGGGTTCTAACTTGGGAGCACAACTCCGTAGGCGTATATGGAGGTTGTGCGACAACTTCATGCATCATCATCATATTTTTCTTTGTATTTCATATATTGTGATCATTTTTTGTTGTACTTTTGTTCTTTGTTTGATATCGATCTATTTTTGCTTCTTTACATTACTTTCATTTGGTTTATGTGTATATCTTAGAATTGTCAGCAGACACGATGTGGGCTACCACTTGGGATATTTTCTGATTGCAGGTGATGTTCCCATAGTGTGTATTTTATATACTTTATTTTGTACTTTACTCTATCAACCTATGATGCCTAGTGAGTACAATTAGACCATACTCACCCCTACTACGTCTTTCAGTGTAATCTTGGTATGAATGCATTGCACGGTAGCTGATTCAAGAGGTGTTTTGAGTATTTTTTAGGTAACGGTCAATCTATTCTCGCAGATTTGATCTACTACCTCTTCTTATTTAATTTATCTCTTTTTTTCAAATTCAGAGAAAGATTATGTTCCTTTTGGACTATCAACTATATATTTTGACATTGAGATTTACATTATTCTTTGACTATGACACTAGATTTTGAGAGATTTATAGTAGCTTGGTTATGTATCTTTCGGCTTTATTCGAGGAGACTTAACTATGAATTTGGTGTTGTTTTCTCATTTAATATCAGTTTGAGAGATAGGCTTACATGTCAAGGTTTTCTACGACAACTGCCATCATGGACCTTTGTTATTGGGTCCTGACATCCTTACAAAATCGGCTTACACTAATTGGCCAAATAATAACTTGAGAAATGTCTTACACTACTAACAATTTTATAAGTTATTAAAACTCCAAAATGCATTGTAATTGCATCAAGATTACGTACCTAGAATTTTCTTATCTTATCACTCCACGAATCACCAACCTTTTCTTGGACAGTATAATAAGTGATTTCTTTAGGTATACCAAAACAACAAATTATATTATCCCAGATAAAAAATATAACTTCCTTTTCTCTTATTTTATTGAGAGCAACAAACATTTATCCATTTTGAGTAATAATCATTTAATATTCACATAAATTTTATCTAGATGACCATTTTTCGGATGATTAAAATATATCCATTTCCCATTACATGAACAACCAAGATGAAACTATAAAGAGTAATAATTTGGTTGGTAGATATTTCATGAATTCATAAAATTGTCATTTTTAATACTTTAGAACAAATGACATAATATCTTGTTCAATTTTTAACTAGAAATATCTAACCCAAACCAATTTCTACACTAACAACTCATCTCTATTCCGGTTACTGTTTGTTCCTTTATGGGTTTCTCTCATAACATAATTGGTTTCACCTGGTTTTAAAGATCTATCTATGGGACCGGTGAAAGACCTTTGATACATCTGTACATTAACCAAGAAGTTCCGACAAACTTTCATTGAAGTGCATATGTGTCTTTATTTCTTCAGGTATCTTTCTTTATTTCAGGTGTCAACATACTCATTAGTCCACTCCTATGTTATACCTATGTAGGTTATTTCATCAGGATAATCATGAGGTTCACAATACCACCTTTTTATAGTTATTAACCGCTATGGCTAGCTAAGTCTGTAGGTTGGATAAAATATGAGCTTTTATATTTTATGCACATAGTATATGGATCATAGTTTGTTACTTGAAATAAGTTAGGGAAATAAGTGTCTCCTCATGTACTTTTTCATTGGGTCATTCTTCTAACGGCTCGATACTACCCCTTGGACGTCACACGGTGCTTAGAACCACAAGTGATCCCAAGCCAACCCTTGTACTAGCATAACTCGTTACCTACTAAATAAAATACATAAATGTGAATAAAATAAGAGGAAGATAAAAATTTTCTGAATATGATCAATACAAAACAATAATGATTACAACTCTGATTATACTAAACAAAACTGGAATCAAATACACTAACTCTACCGACTGTCTATGAAGCCTATACTAATATTAACTGTAGGTAGCCGAGACATGACCCCCAGCTATCCCAAATGAATACTACTCAATAAAATACGATTGAATACATAAATGAAACTGTGATCATGATGGGGCTAAATAATAGGTTCTAACTACTGAGTCTACTAATAAAATGGATACCCTAACATTTGAGATTACAAATACTGGGATACTGAATAACTAAGTTCACTGATCCTGATATTTGAGTCACTGATAAGTAAGGAACTGATATCGTATTGCTGAGTATTGAAGTACTAAAACTATATTACTGATACATGAATGACTATTTTTAATAGTTCTAATTATGAAGAACTAGTTTGGTTTACTGTATCTGACAGTCCTAAAGTTGAATACTGATAACAAAAGGTTTGATAACTAATATAACTACTAACATAAGTGATTGTATCTGACAATCCTGAATCTGATGGAACTAACTGAGTTCCACACTATATCTGAGTTGACTGTATCTTACAGTCTATATTTTGAAGAACTATCTAAGTTCTGTTACTGAGACTAAGACTGAGACTGAAACTGAGACCGTGGGAGGTAGTCATGTAACCAACATGCCCCAAAACTAAACTGGTGGGGTCCAACCTTTAATACCAGTAGGAAGGGTATCAGTATAGTGCCACGGGCAAAGATAATCTGTGAGTATACCCTCGCTGACAGGGAGCTCTTCCGTAAACCCCTCCTGATAGGAAACTCAAATGATATGTAAAGATCCCTAAATGCATAGGGTGAATCTCTCCCTATGCTTGCTATGTAGTTCTAGAATACAGAGATTACTACTAAGGATCGCACCCTCTACTAGCTGACAGTGTGTATCCTCATCCCTGGGTTCACTCGGTGCTGAATCCTACTCCCTATTGAATAGACACTAAACTTATTAACTGAACTGAACTGATACTGATGGTATTGCTTATCGAACTGAGTTGAGTTCACTGAGTTCTGTTGACTAACAAAATACCACTGAGATTTGAGGACTGTTTGAGAGTATTGAAGTTACTGATATTATGAGTACTAAGATAATTGAGATTACCTAACTACTGAGATTACTATGATTACTAAGATTTCTGGGTCTTCCTGACTCACATGACTTACTGAGTTTTATTGATCATGGCTTGATTGAGAGTATCATGAAAGAATGACATGGCTCTAGGCACACAACTAAATTGTCGTGTACAAGTACCCTCATGACTTTGTAGAATGAAACTGACAAGACATGACACTTCTTGAACACGTGAACAATCTCAAAAATTAATAATACGATAGTTGGGATTATTTCCTGAGGCACTTGATTATCATATTCTTATACATAGATATGGGAAAAAATAATCATGGCTTACTTACATATTTCTAACATCATGAACACTTTATCAAGCAAGCATCATGCATAATCAATTATAGGGGAGTCATATTGAAAATAGGTAATTGACATTCATTTATCATGTAAACCACAATTGAGTCATTATTCTTAATTTCTACTATAGTAGGCATATCACTAAACACATTTCATGCACAATTCAGGGCATAAGTATGATCATCAATTAAATATAATATGATTCCACCATTTAACTACACTGCATGGATTTCAACCCTATACTAACATGGTTTCATGGAAACATGGTAAAGATTCAATCTTGGTACTATTACCTCCATAACAACATGAACAAAATCAATTCACCACATAAATAACATGATATAAAATTTAAAAGAGGATTCTTGGGCTTCATGGATGAAATAAATCCATGTATGAATACTATGCATACCTTAGCTTTTGATTCTACGAAGATTGATAGAAAAATTCTAGAAATTTGAAGGTGAATTCCCTTGGAATTGAACCTCCTATGAAAATCCTAGGGCTTGTTCTTGAGAGTTTTTGAGAGAAATTGAGTATAAGTTTCTGAATTAAGGACAAATCTCGTGTTATTAGGCTTATATAGGGTGATAAATTGACAAAATTGTCCTTAAGACACGGAAGTGTAATTATGAAAAACTGGGTACAAAGGCAACACAAAGGGTGGCACCTTTGGTATAGCCTTTTGTACATGGGAAGCACCTTTAGTAGCGCCATGTGGAACCTGGGCGGCACCTTTAGTCTTTAATTGCCCACAAAGGCTATACCATGGGCGGCGTCTCTTCATAGCCTTTGGCTACTGGTTTGAAATCAAAACGAGCCCTAAATGGATTCAAAAAATTCTGAAACTCACCCAGAATATAATGTTGCCTTTCCCTATCACAACGAAACTTTAAAATCATAAAACGGATATTAGGAAGGTCGTCAAATAATTCACCAAAGTTTGGAGGCTTAAAATGAGACTAGGTGTTGAACACTTATCAAAGTTTTCTAAGTGTTGGATGTTTTAAAGAGCTTCAAGGAGCTAAATGAGCTGAATTTAATAGCAAGATTTTGTGAGGTCTTACACTTACACACGTTGGTAGAGTTGTTCTACCCTTGCCATTCGATTAGAACCTAGCTAGAGTGATACCTTTATTGAACCCACTAGGGTTATTAAAACCTACTATGGTGCATAGTTCTGGGGTTTGAGACCTTGGAATCATACCCAACACGGTGCTAAATACTATTATCTTTACTCTGTATGCTCATTCTGTAAGAAATCCACCTTGAAACTAACATAAGGGTTTGTAATGAAAACTAGCTATGCGTCTGTCTATTTTAAGCTATAATCAAAACTAATTGTTTGGATTCCATATCTTAGCTGAGGATCAAAAGATCAAAATCTTGATTAAAATCTTATAACATGTTTTTCAAAGTATACTTAAACATTATCTTTCTTAAAATTTCAAGACTAAAACTTAGGGCTTAAAAACCCCTTTCTTGTAACTCAAATCTAATCATCCCAATTCATGTTCAAGAATGAAAACCTTGAAATACTTTAGTAATTCTAGACAAAATAGAAAAATTCAATACTCATTATACAAAATCAAGTCAGACACATAAGTATGTGAAAATAGTCTTGCAATTCAACACTTAAATCACTTGTAAATTAATAAGGATCAAAAAATGATATTTGGGTATGAACCCTAAATTGTAAATTCATTGAAACACAACTTTAAAAACTATTTTTGGGAACAAAGATCACAGGATTATCCTTGTTTATAAATCCACATACCTTATTTGTTCAATTGGATGTAAAAGCTTGAACTTTGAATCTTTAATGGTGTTCTTGAAGCTTCTTCTGGAAGTTCTTGAATTATTAAGCTTGAGTTCTTGCTTTTCTTGAAGAAAATTTGATGAGGTTCTTGTTGTTCTTGAGGAGGCTAGCATTTTCTTGGAAAGAAAAGGATGAATAATAATGTATCTAATGCTTTTTGGGGCAGAAATTATGTTTTATGGATGGTTTTGGGTAAGGGTAATTGACCGAAGTGACCCTAGACTATTTAGGAACTGAAGAAGCAGGTGAAAAAGCTCTATATCACTTTTAGGACACTAATGAATTGTGTCGCTATCACATTTTCTTACTGCCTCTCATGAAAAATGCACTAACTTTTTTCTTGGGTATCGAATTAAGGTGAAATTGGTTTAGTTGGAAAGATAACTCAATATTCTTCAATGTGGTCGGTCTTGAGCTGAAAAATTATATGTATATAAAAATTTATACACGTTCAAAGTCAACCCTAGTAGAATTGAATGTAAAGATTTAGCCAAATCAAAGGTTCTTAGCTCAACTTCACTCTACATGCTTCCGATGAAAATTTTTCACCTTGAGAGCACTTCACACACTAGGATAATGATTATGAAACTTATATGCATATGGAAATCATTTGGATCAGATCTTACATGTGTAGGAATGACGGTTAGAATTCTAGCGCAAAAATATGGGGTGGTATATTATCTGCTGCTTGGAATCATTTGTCCTCGAATGATGGATAGAAACTTTTTTGAACTCTTAGAAGTATGGACTAATGTAGACATGATGTATCATCTAAGAAAGGATATAACTGAGTTGAAAAAATTAAAAGACTCTATCAAAAAACAAATTTCTGAGCTAACTTGCCTTCACTTACTGTAAAAAGTTGATTCATGCTGAGAGTTTACAACTCTCTTGAAGTGTTCCTGATACAATCACACATATAGAACTCCAAAGTGATAACTTATTCAAGAACAAATAATGCAAAAAAAGAGACTACGATCATACAATGGGTATTACACTATCTTGGATGGAAAACTTGGAAAACTAAGATCATTCACTAAATACTTATGAAATGAATCATGACTAAATATCTGAATAATAGATATGATGCATGGACTGAACTAAATTACCTTATAGAATGGCCTTAATCATGAAACTTTGGATAGTAAGACTAGATGGAATGTTTGAAATCTATAGGAGCTTATCTGCTTGATTGTTAAACTTGGTTGCAGGTTATATGGACTGGATCATACTGACTGCTCATACTTAAATAAAGTATTTCTTCAACACTCTTCTACGAAATTCTACTAATGTTAGGGGGAAAAGAATTTTGCGCAGTATCTAAACAAGACATCAGAATAAGGAATCACAACATTGATACAACTCTAAAGCAAGGAATATAGACATATAGATTATAAGATAGGATATAATAACTAGTCCTTAGACAATGCAACTTCTTACTTTCAAGATTAGCAACACTTCTCGAATACTTTCTTCACTATTCTATTCCCCTTAAATACCATACTCATTTGATTCAACTTATAATTCTCACATGGGCATTGATAAAACTATCTACTAACGTCTAAACTTAATCCTTTCACCATGACCAAGCCTAACTCAAAATCACAAGATACAACATGCGACACAATAATTCTAGTCTAAAGACATGCTTTAATCTTCTTTTCCTCTTCCATAGCTCACACTTTAAGTGTTACGTGCTTTACCACTTCAGTGACTAACTCTTAAATCTTACTATGGATTCACTAGCGCATATTGCATTCCTTCACTTACATCCCAACATCAAATTCAAGCCTCTCTTTATAACCACATATGAACATTAAAGTAAACACCTATAAAGGCATACTTCACATATTATCTAAACCTCTATCAACAACAACTTTCTTGCACTATTCTTAAGAACATACACAAAAACTTTCAACTAACCATGACATATATCAAATACTTAGCCTCAATCTTTCTTCATTCTTTAGCCTTAGATATAAAAGCATAAGTAACCTTTATTAATAAGGGTCATCAACTCCCTCTTATCTAAGCCATTGCGTACCCATTATCATAACCACTATCTTAACGCAGGAAGAGGTCACTGAAGGGATAACACATAAAGAAATGAAGCACGAAAGAATACTACACATAACTCTGACACTTAACTGAGGCCTGAAAAATAGAATGTCAAAGGAATGGATTCATTAAAGAGATCTAAACTAAGAATATACATGATATAAATTGGATTTCACTACGATCATGAGTTTTTGAGAACTGGTCATACTCTGAAACCTAAGTTCATACTTATCATAAGATATTCAACATAAGACTGTAGTTCATAAAGGGATAACTCGAATCATAGAGTGAAGTTCTTACTTGCTTGCTAGAAGTTGAGAATGGACATCAGTATGCAAGAGGTGTATAAGCATTGCTTTTTTGCATGGATCTATCATGCAAGACATGGATTTGGTGTGATAATGACTAAAATCGAAGGAATAATCTAGAGTAAAAAGGGATCACTATCTCATCACAACTCTTATTGACATGCATCACAATCAAATCTCAAAACTTTATTTGATTCTGCACTCTACCATCTTCCCCCTAGGTCAAAGCTGATATTCTAAGCTTATGGGTCTACTCCATATCGTCAAGACTGGACCATAATTTATTCATTCTAATGTATACACATAAATGCTAAACTAACACGATTAAACTATATTTCAAACTTAGTGACTTCATTCTTGAACAACCCTTTCATATACAATCCTTAACTTTCTAGCTTCAATAATATAATCATCAGAGACTTACTCTCTCATTTGCAAACATATCTACCTCACTAAAAACAAAATCATAGCCTACCAAGATCACACTTATATACTTATATTTTCCCTAAATCATAAGAATAAAAATCATACTTAAAAGACTCAACACCATCAATCCAAAACATCTTAACTTAGCTATTAAGAACAACTGTACTATATAACTAGCCTTCTTCCACTTAGCAACTCAACTGTACTACTAACCACACACGATAATTAATAACCTTAAATAATAATGCAACCCCATATAACCTTGGGCACACCTCTACATCATACCTACAACATCATAATTAATCTTAAATCAATAAACTTAAATTCTTGCATTCACAATTTCAAGCCTATTGGTTCACCTCCATATAACTAGCAGCACTAACCAAGAAACCATTACATCCACCTTGATGGTCGTCCACTGTTCAATCTTAGTGTCTAGTTCTATTCATGATTAATAACTCAACCTCACATACTATTCTCACTTAGAAGCTACAAAACTAGACATCAAGAATAACCAGTCCACTAGAACCCCATAACAAACATAATCAATCATATCCTATGGTGTAAATTATTAAAATTTGTTAGAACATCCTCCTTCTAAAAATTATTGCAATTTACCCGTATATACACCTAAATTACTTTCATTGCTTTATAAGATTCAAATAAAATCCCTTTTTGCAACCTCAAAGAAAGCCTAAATCAACAATACTCAACCACCATATAATTCATTAATATCCTATACCTTTCTAACATATGAAATACCATCAATAACTCCTTCCCTACTTGAAGAAAAGAACAATTCACCCTAATAAAAACCCTTTCTCTACCTTCCTCTAAAGTAACACATAAGGGCATATCATTTCACTACAAACTCGATCATATATAAAAGTTCATCTATGTGCATTTGATCAATTTCATAAGGTTCTACTACTTATGGATCATAATACTCTAGGTTCATACTATCTCCTATCATGAGAGCTATATTTATAGAAGGGTTAATAAGGAATCTGAATATATATCTTATTCTATCTCAACTGAACAACTCATTAGGATAAGAACATAACTTTAAACTTATGGAATTTGTAACACATTAATGAGCTCCTTTCAAGCCCGTTGTATGACTTCTAAAATTACTGATAGTAAATGAGAGAAAGTTATCTTGGGAGGAATTGGAAATTTCTAATCCTTTTATCTCAACAATATGACATAGATTGAGAAGAATGGATTAACACATGAATCGACAGATGTTTCTTAAGGAACAACTTTACAACACGATCTAGAGTATGAAACAAAGAACACTTGAACTCTTTGCATTGATACCAAGTTTGTAACACCCTAAGACTACCCCTAGACATCACACGGTGCTTAGGACCACAAGTGATCCCAAGATAACCCTTGTACTATCATAACTCATGAGCGACTGAATAAAATACTCAAACCTGAATGAAATAACCGAAAGATAAATATTTTATAAATATGATCAACACAAAACTATATTAAAATAATTACAACCCTGATAATACAAAACAAAATATACTAAAATACATTAAATCTATTGGTTGTCTATAAAGCCACCATATATATTGATTGTAGGTAGTTGGGACATGACCCCCAGCTATTCTAAATCAATATGATTGAATGAAAAAAATAAAATTCTACTTAAACTATGACTCACTTGAGCCCGTGAATCTAAAGGACTCATCACTTGCTGACGAGAAGCAATAAACTATCTAAATATAATATGCATGCTACAACTTGTACCTATATTTTGAAATAATGTAGCACAGACATATATATGGATCAGTAAGTTTGTAATGTACTAAGCATGTGGGGGTGATTGCATAAGTTAAAACAATAATGCAATAATTCAAATAAACTTTGCAAATCTGCATGGTACATATGAGTGACTCGTCTTGGCTTGAATGATCAGAACTGACAAATCGTAGATCATGAGTGATAACACATAAAAGAAATTCTTATGATCCATAACACTTAGTTCTAATAAAACCGCACTATTACTTTGTTCTTTAAATCATGAAGGATTAGTGAAAAGGGCTCACCTTTATCAATATTAAAACTTATAGCTAAAATCTGATAACTAAAGTCCTAGGTAAGACAATATTTGAGTAAATTTGAGAGCCTTTACACTTAGTTTTCTAAATGTTGTTCTGATATTTTTTTAGGAGTTAAGGACTATGGGAGGTTCTTTTAACCGATATAAACTATGTGAGATATTATGGAGTCTAATGTCTCTTACCTACGTTGGTAGAGTTGTTCTACCCTTGCCATCAAAATAAAATCTAGCTAGAGTGATCACTATTCTGAACCCACTAGGGGTATTAAAACCTGGGGTGGTGCATAGTTTTGGGGAATGAGACCTTGGAAATATACGCAACTTGGTGCTAAATAATTCTCCCTTTAATTTGTATACTCATTCTTTAGGAAATCCACATTAAAACTAGCATAAGGGATTGTAATGTAAACCAGTTATGTGTCTATCTGTTTTAAACTATACTCAAAATTAACTTTGTAGATTTCATATCTTAGATGAGGATCAGAATATCAAAATCTTTCTTAAATGTTAAATATATGTTTTTCAAAAAATACTTAAACATTATCTTTCCTAAAATTTCAAGACTAAGACTTCAAGCTTGAAAACTTCTTTCTTGTAACGCATGTAAAATCATCCCAATTAAAGTTCAATAATGAAAACCATGAAATACTTTGACAATTCAAGTCAAAATAAAGAAATTCAATACTCAATATACAAAATCAAGTCTCACGCATAAGTATGTGAAAATAGTCATGTAATTCAACACTTAAATCACTTCTAACTTTCTAAGGATTAAACAATGATATTTGGGTATGAACCCTAAACTATAAATCATGTAAATTCATGTAAACTCAACTTTAAAAACTATTTTTGGGCACAAGGATGAAATGATTATCTTTGTTCATAACCCCACATACCTTATTTGATTAATTGGATGTAAAAGCTTGAACTTTGAATCTCTAATGGTGTTGTTGAAGCTTCTTCTTGAAGTTTTTGAATTATGAATCTTGGGTTCTTGTTTTTATTAAATAAAATTTAAAGAGGTTCTTGGTGTTCTTGAGGGGGCTAGGGTTTTCTTTAAGACAAAAGGATGAATAATAATATATCTAATGCTTTTAGGGGCTGAAATTATGTGTTAGGGATGGTTTTGGGTAAGGGGAAATGACCAAAGTGACCCTTTACCCTTTCAAAACTGAAGTATCATGTGAAATAGATCGTTATCTCCTTGTATATCACGTTGGGGACAATAACGTATCACGTCTCTATCGCATTGGCTTACTGCCTCTCACGAAAAATGCCATAACTTTTTACTTGGGAATCAAATTAAGGAGAAATTGGTATCGTTGAAAAGATAAATCAATTTTATACAATTGAGTGGTTATTGATATAAAATATTCTACATATATAAGAATTTCTACACGTTCAAAGTCGACCTTAGTAGAATCGAATATAAAAAGTTAGCCAAATCAAAGGCTCTTGGCTCAACTTTACTCTAATTGCTTTCTATGATCATTTTTAACCTGGAGAGCACTTTTCACACTATTATAATGATCATGAAACCTATATACACATGGGAATCATTTCTATTAGAGATTACACGTGTAGGAATGATGGTTAGAATTCTAGCATGAAAATACGGGGTGTTACAATTCTTTATCCATTGATTTGGTTTACCACAAAGACCAAATTATTTATTGCTTCAAGAATTTTATTCCTAGAGTTTGAGGTAAATCTATACCTATGACCATCAATGCCTCATACTCAGCCTCATTGTTAGTTATACATGTATAATTAAAGCCTTGTCTAAGGACTTTCTTAGAAGTAGTCTTTGAATCAATGCCTAGCCTCGACTTATACATTTGATTCTCTATCTATGTTTATGGTAAATATACAGTACTGACTCATGAGGCTTTGCATATTTTTTATCAATTTCTAGTACCATCCCTTTGTTAAAATAAACTATGAAATTGACTTGAAAATGGGATTTTATAGCAGTCCATGATTTATATATTAGATCATATCACTAACTTCTATTTCTATGATTATTTTTATGTTTTCAACAACTACTGATATTATGAATCCATCAAATGTAACAATGTTCATGGTGATTTTTAGATTTTTCTATGTTTTGACCATTTTACTACTCTTTGTGGTTGCCTTATCGTAATTCCGTATTGTGAGTAGGTGGGGAAGTTCTTGGATTGTTCGGGAGAGTTTTAGGTTTTTAAAGGTTTTCGAGTTTTATAGTTTACTGTAGTTAATATTTCATGATTCAAGCATCGAATAAAAAATCTATTATTTTATTAGCTCCAGAATATCGATATTAGATTAACAACATAGTTGGTTTAGATTTCAATGCCTCATTATAATTTTTGGGTGCTTGTGAGAGAAACTATTATTAATTCCCTTGAGTTGGTTTTAAGTAAAAAATGTCAATAAGAACCTCCATTGTTGATTCTCATAGTTTTATTAGGTGTAGAACATCAACATTAACCTATTAGTACTATCAATTTCATTAAGTTGGGTTTCATTTGATGTTCTTTTTAGATGGTTCTTACCCATAGGATGCTATTAGTGCATGACTGCTAGTGCAATTGATCCACCTTTTTTCATTCTAACCCATTAACCATATTAAAAAAGAAAGAAATTATTGTCCTTCACAATTGCAATGATGAGACTACAAATACAAAGGAGAAAGCTGAGTCTAGGATGAAGTTAATACTTTATGATTATGACTAGTCTATTGTGATCATGGTGGTTCTAGACTAGTTGCCATTACAAATATTAAAGGGTTGTTGTTAATGTGAGGTATCATTAAAAGAAATAAACTACATTTTCACCGTTATCATGCTTTTAGCTCATTTTTAGGATAATCTATGAGGGAATTCAAACAAATATTTTTCAATTAGGTAGGCTTCTAAACTTATAATTGATCATTACCTATTTACTAAATAGTAAAATCATCTTTGATATCTCTCAAACTACACCTCTCATGTGAGAATGTAAGTGATCGTTGCCAATATAAAACCCAAATTGGTTGTGGTCGAATCCCACAGGGAATATGGTGTGAACTTAAGTCGTTTGCGATTTAATCAACTGATAGTTAGATTTTTCTTGAAATGGGGGTTTTGGAGATTAGTAAATAATTGTTGGTCACTTTAGTTTTAGTGTTTGTACTCAAGAGTTTATGTAAAACAAGAATTATTTTTACTATGGGTTTTGGTACTTGACAGATGCTAATAGTGATTCAAGATTCTCACATTAAGTAGGAACCACAGATTTTCATTATCGAAGTTATGCCTAAATGTCTCTCGACCTACTTAAGCATTTAATTACCTAATCCTCTTAGACTTCAGAAATTTATATTCATTGACCAGACTTCACCTCAGGTTAATTAACCTTGTTACCATGTCAATTATTAAATGGAAGGTTGGTAGCTTCCAAGTCCCTGTCAATAATTCACTTCTTACTGTAGTTGATTTCTTATCTCAAGCTAATCAAAGAAGGTGCTATATATCATTTGCAACCAATAGACAATAATTAAAACCTTGGAATTATCAAGGAGTCCTATTACCTTTAGAATCTTGAACACTTAGCTACTTACCAAGACCTACTCCATAGATCCCATAATTCAGTTTAAAGAGATTTAGCCACTCATAATGTAACAATTGATACAACAAGTTCAATTCATAATTTAAAAGATGAACTTACATAAAGATGAATAGAAACAAGTGTTTCTCAAATTAGATCAAAGTAGAAAACCCAAAATATTTAAAACAATCTCTTCAAAGTTAATTTTTTTGTTCAAGTAAAAAAACTAGAGAGAAAATAACAAAATACATGCATTCCAATATAGGTTCAGCCTCCTTAGAAAACCCTAAACTATACTTTAAATACTTCAGCCTAATTATGGAAAAAAAATCACAGAGTTCAGTGTTCTTCTCGGATTAGGTGATGACAAGCATGAAGCCTTATCAGGAGGCTGACAACTTATTATGGATGTCGTCAGCTCCTCTTTAATTTTGATAATTTCTTCTTAAGGGTGATGGTGAATCCTGACGGCTTATCAAAACTATGATGACGTATTAGACAATATCATCACTTTTTCACCTCAGCTCCGATGTTCTGTCTAAGGATGGCGGTGATTCTGACATCTTATCACAAGGCTGACGGCTTATCATATGTCATCGTCACTTATTCTAACTAAATCTCATTCTCTTTTTAAGGATGACGATGGTGCTAATAACCTATTAGAGTGCTGACAACTTTTTAGGAATGTCATCAGCCACACTTCTCTTCTATTTGCTTCATATTTCAACTCTTTTACTTCTATCATTGTTGGTTCTCTTGCCTCTTGACGTCCACTGCAAAATCAAAGATAAAATAATAAAAATTAACAAAAGTTGATTAAGACTTTACAATTGTTCTCAGTTAAAAGCCTCAAATATGTTAGCATATGCTCACACATCAAAACCCTCAACTTAAATCAGTTGCTTGTCCTCAAGCAACTAAAACACAACCAAGAGAATATAAAGTACATTCAACAGTCAACCATCCATATTATCTAAAAACATCTTCACCATCTCTAAGTTCAATAAATTTACAAACAACTCTGTATGTTATTGAAGGGCAACAACATACACAGGAATCAAAATATGGCATCAAATCGTCAACAACAACCATGCATGTATCAAGCTTACACTATCCAAATAAGTTTACAACTAGCAACGTAACCAGTTTGACCTCACTACAATGAAGTCCCATTGCACTTATATCAGGCATCACATATGTAACCATAGCGACAATCATAAGACACTCACGCTCAGAATGAAGTTCTAATCAATGTACACCGAATACCATAAGCTCGCCTGTATTTTCATTACAAAGACTTTCACACAGGTCAGCTAGGATAACTATAGGTCTTCTCTTAGACTTGTAATGTATGATAGGGGCTGATATAATACTCAATGATATTTAAAGTGACTAAGCCTCCTTGACACTGCACTAGCTTTTGGGGTTTCACCCATTAGCCTTTTTCTATTCTTCTCTTTTCTTGATCACACTTATTCAGGATGGGATGCGGTTCTTTCCTACAATCACTTATTCTTTTTCACCACTTTTCTTTTCTTGCTCTTTTCCACTGCACCAAGCTTTTTATTATTTTCTTTTACTCTACCTTTCTTCATACTCATTTTACATCACGCACCCCTATGATAACCACCCTCAACTTAGGCCATTTGCCTAACTAAAGGTGTACAGGTTTATTATGAAATAAAAATAGGACAGTGATAGGTATCATAAAAAGAAATAGGCTATTCAGGCTAAAAATAGGGATCAAGGGATATTATGCATACAGGGAGGGTCATTTAGGCTAAAGTGGGCTAATATCAAAATGATCTATGATCCTTTCCTAACCCCTATCTTTCAACCTATGTAAGACTAACTAAGAATATTCTGAATCCAACATACAAATAGAACTAAGTAAAATCTCATATGCATATGGTACACAAGTATATCACAAGATACTACTTATCCAATTTATGTAATATTTTAGCAATGGTTATGAAGTTACTAGAACTAATGCCATACAAAGATAAACCATGGTCACAATTAGATGCAAATCACATAGTCGTAGAATTATATCACTTCAGAAGTGTTCAAAAAATAACAAAACCATGTTAACTACCTCAGGTACTTGTATTTCTCCTAGTTAACTACAAAATAATATAACAACAACTCACCCGAAACCCTCAACTTAAAATTAAAGAAAAACTGAACTAAGGGTTAAGGTATACCTGGAGTAGATCAAGCACGAGGATCATGGGTCCGTAACCCTACTGCTAGATTCCCAGCTGCCTTATCTCTATCAGGAGTTCCTCCTTCTGTTCAGACACATCTGGTATAGCAGTTGTTGGAGGCCTACTAGTTGAGGCACCCACTGCTCTTGCTCACAGGGCCTCCTTTAATTTTCCATTGTCAACTAGTAACTTGATCTTTTCCTTCCTTATATCCTCTTTTTCATCCTTCTTTCTTGCCCTCTTCGCTGATTTTATTTCTTCATCACAATCAGGCCTTTTTCTCTTACACTTACATTTCTTCTCACCTTTCTTTTTCTTTTTCTTCATTGGTTCACCCTCAGACTCATCAATAGTCAGATCTACTAATACCATAAGTTCATGTTGTTGTAATACCCTAACATTTGCCTTCACCTTATCTATGGATGCTCTAAATTATGCAAGGTCTAAGCGCGACATTACTCTTACCCATGTATTAAAATTATTTTCTAATTCATTAATTTGATCGAGCAAGGCTCGAAAAGGCATCAGTGCTACCTTAATCCTCTTGTCAACCGCAAATGCAAATTGCTAAGTAAAAAGTTACAGCTAAGCCTCGCACCATTTGTCTTGTTTGGACACTCTCCAAAAATTCATAGAGTTGAAGTTAAATTCTGTAGTAGTCACAACAAATAAAGGATTTGTATTATTTCTAGGAACTTAATCTGCTATGGCTGAGGAGGTCGGTGCTGCAGCCTCAGAATCCTGCACTGCTACATTAGGTACTGAGCTAGTACCTATAATTGGTGGGTCTATTTCAACCCTGCTCCTCTATGAAGTATCAGTCTTGGCAGATTTTCATCATATCGGATAAGGTTGTAGGTCTTCTTGGCAAGCAGTTCTTCGTCTGACCATACAACATCTGGTACATGGGTTATCTTACATAACCTAGTAATTAGATAAGGGAAAGGATATGCCATATCGGGCCTTGAGACTTGAATTTTCGTCTCCTCATCAATGGTCTCCCCAAAGTTTACTTGAGCTTAGCCATAAGACTTGCGACCAATATTGCTCTTTCGTCTCCAATGATGTTATCTTCCTCAGTAGGCATAAAATGGGTGCGCACTACACCACACCAGAACCTTACTCCCTAGTTAAGGAGGCCTTGAAAATCATTTCATTCAGGTTGGTTAGACATTTATGTTTCCTTTAAGCTATGAGTATGTCTAACCAAGATCGTTGATTCGCACATTGCTTCAATTGAGCGTAGAATGTAGGTGAAGTGGCCTGAGGAGTAAATTATGGGCCATGAAGAAATATGTTGATTGTTGTTTTTGAGAGATCCACCATCATACTCAGTACTATAAATTAATCTAACAAAGTTTGATCCACTAATGTCTCTCCTTCTTTGCACATGTTCTCTAATCAAGCCTGATAGTTTGCATAGAACTCCCGAACTACTGTAGGGAAAAATGAGTTTGCTCCTTTCGTGGTCCATCCCAAGTCATATTCATAGAATTTCTACTCCACTTCAGGGTATTTTCTCAACCCAATAGTGATGATCCTCTTTTTTTCAAAGATGGGTCTTTTAATAGTTCTTCTTTTAGTTTTAGAAGCCCATCATAGATGATTTTTTATGCCTTGGGAATTTTCCACCTAGAACTGTCTCGAACCCCGAGGTTCTTCCATTTAACCAGAGTTCCCCAAATTAAAGATTCTTCAACATCTTGTTGATCTACAGTAAGGGACTCAGATAATGGTCCCTTAAATTCATGTTGCTCAGATTTTTGTTCCTCAAAATCAAGATGATCTGAATTATATTCTTCAGATTCGGCATGTTCAAACTCTTGTTTCCCAGAGGCCGTTTGCTCGGAAGCTGTATGTTCAGATGTTATTGGCTCAGTATCACTCTCATCCACCTCCACTAGTTGAGGTGGTGAAGGATTTTCTCGGTTTTTTTTTTCTTTTGCTTCCTGAGCAGTGGCTCCTCCTCCTCATAATTGGAGCGCTTATAGAAGATTCTTCGAGGTACACTCCCTTGGTCCCTTTCTTTATAGATTTTGGTTTCTTTCCCTTGGGTTCCATTATAAGATTTGTAGCAAGAGAAAAACCATTAGTCAACAGTCCAGAGTATATCCACAAGCTCATCATTCATTGATGTTCCACACCCCTTGAAATGGTTTATTAATGCTTCAGTTCAAAGCTGTGACGACATATCTGATAAGCCATCAAAGTTGTGATAGCTTATTATGAATGTCATCAACTCTAAATAGAAACCACAAAATTTTATCAGCTTCTAACGATGTATCTGATAAGCTATCACAAATGTGATAACTTATCAGCCATGTCGTCAGCTCAGGACACAACCCCAACTCAATTTTAATTTGATTTTTAATCTAATTTCTTCTTAAAATCCCATTAATTTGCCATTTTGAGTTGATCTTTAAGTCCTAAACTTGCACAGCAAACCCTAGTTTCTAATTTTCACACATTGGCAAGCTAAACTTGACTCAATCTTCTTGGGAACCTTGATTCACATCAGTTTATTACTTACCAATTGAAGAGAAGATTTAGGTTTAGAGCATACTTGATAAGTGCCTTCAACTTGGTTACACGAGTAAGAAGAAGTAGATAAAAGAAGAACTATCAATTTTGACTTCAACCCACCCTCACAAGGAAGGAAGTTTTCTTTTGTTTTACTTTTAAATACTTTAGAAAGGGAAGAAAATAAACTAAATATGGAAGGAAATAAAACTTTAAAGAAAAAAGAAAATACGCGGGAAGGTGGAAAGACAAAGCTGTGGGCCGGGTCGGATATTTTTAATTTGGCCCAAAATTTCATCTACTCTTTTAGGCTTTCTAACGAAAAAGGCTGGCAGCTTATACACATATGATATCCTATCACGAATACCGTTATCCTCAACAGAACATGCCTTAGGGTTTGATTTCTTTCACGAAGAATCTGACGGCTTATCACAATTATGACATCCCAACAAATATGTCATCAAGAATACTCATCTGGATACATCGATTCCACCTTCTTTGAACTAGAACTTAACTACAAAAATAAATATTTTTCTAGAACATAAATAGTTTAGGTTGCCTCCCAATAGCACATAATTTAATGTCGCAGCACGACTTGGTTATCTTGACTACTCAGTCTTCGACAAGACAACCTGCTGATATCTATTTACCATCTTTATATAATACATCCATGGTTTAGCAAAGACTCATCTCCTTTTTATTGGTCATAGATGAGTGTATTTTGAATCCTTCTTCTTTGTCATTGAGCCTGAACTTCAGCTTATTCAGCTCCATGTCCACTATCCATCTACCACTTGAAAAGAATGGTCTACTCAGGATGATGGGTACTTCGAAGTCCACCTCACAGTCTAGGACACCAAAATTAGAAGGCAGTATAAAGTCAGCCACCTTTACCAATACATCATGTAATATGCCCACTTGACGCTTTACATACCTATCCACCATAACCAACCACATTTTTGTTTGGGTAGGATCCCCCAAATCCATCTTCTTTCACAACAAGTGGCATTAGGTTTATACTGGCTCCCAAATCGCATAGAGCTTTTGTAAAATTCAGGGACCCAATAGTGCATGGGATTGTAAATTCTCCTAGGTCTGCCTTTTTCTACACTGAAAACCTTGTGGAGATAGCACTATAATGATGGATATTATCCTTTGGCCCATGGGTAACCTTCTATTTCTTCATGAAAAGGTCTTTAATAAACTTTGAGTATCCTGCCATTTGCTCAAGTGCCTCAAACAAAGGCACATTTATTGTTGACTGCTTCAACATCGTCATGAACTTGCTAAACTTTGTATCATCATTTTTTTACTTTAATTATTGAGGAAAAGGAAGTGGTGGTCTTTGGAGATTTTTTACCACTACCTCATTCTCCTTCTCTTTCCCTTTTTTGGAGAATCATCAGAACCATCCAGCTTCTTAAAATCTACTAGAACACCTTCTTCCGGTTCATCATCAACTAACTTATCAATAATATTTTTTCCCATAGAAGGACCAGGTAATATCTTATCACTTCTAGTGGTAATCGCTATATATGAGCCACCATTCTGTGGATACTGGATAGTGTCACTTGGTAATGTTCTATTATTTCTCTAGTTATGCATTATGGAGAGTTAATTCATTTGTTGTTCCAACTGTTTAATTATAGTGGAGTGTGAGTTTACAAACTGAATAAAAGAAGATAGATCGGTCTTCATGGTAGTCACACCTTAGTTTGTAGCCTCCACTCCCTTTAATAATTTATCCATCATGTCCTCCATGGACATCTTTGTAGAACTTGGTGTAGCAGCCTCATGATTTCCAGGAGGTACATATTTCCCGCTTCTATCATTATTGCTCCTCCAATTTCCCTTCTTCATATCTTTATAACCAGGCTTATCATAATAATTCTGACCTTGATTCCCTTATCTATTTCCTTAAAAATCCCCCTAATTATTAATATAATTCGCTTCTTCTTCTGGTCAGCGTCAACTCTATCTTAAGATCCCACAGCTTTCAACTTCTCAATCTTTCAAAATAGCAAGTGCTTGGTTAGCAAGTCCATCTGCATTTTTAGGTGTGCCATGTCTTGATAATGTTCTTCATCTCTCTTGCATTGTTCCACAGTCATACCCACAGAAATAGTAGGGTTTGCTACTATAGAGTCTTCAGTATGCCATACCTGACTCTATTTAGAGATTCTCTATAGCATTTCTAAAGCCTCTGGGAATGTAAGATCAACAAATGAAACACCAGCAACACTATCTACAAATGGTTTTGTTACAGAGTTAAGAGCCCTGTACAAAGTCTCCATCAAGTGTATGTCTGTTATATTGTTGTTTGGATAATGCATCAGCTTCGTTTTGAATGTCTCCCAAGTTTTATGCAAGGCTTCAGTTGGGAGTTTCCTAAAATTTTTGATCTCATCTCTCAGATGTATCCTCCTATAAGGTGGAAAGAACCTTTATAATAAAGCTTCTTTCAACTACCTCCAGTTGGTTATAGAATCGGGTGTCAGCTCGTTAAGCCACAATGTTGCCTCCCCAGTTAAATACAACAAAACTAATCTCAAAAGGATAGAATTCTAACCTACTCCTGGGTTATCAAAAGATTTACAAATGGTGACAAAGTTCACTAGATGGAAGTTTGGGTCCTCCCCCGGAAGGCCCCCAAATAACCCCTTCAGATTGAGAAAATGAATCATAGTAATCGTAATGTTGAATTTTGCCCCTGGTTCCAATGATGGAGGAATAATTACACCCATTACACCTTCAATATCCATTCAATCATCATCATCATTGAGGTCATACCAGACTGGCTAGTAATCTTCCCTTCCTCAAAATAGATGGTTCCTGTTAGCATTACATTGTACTGGTGTAGCTACTTGATCTACAAGCCTTGGGTTACCAGGGTTTAGCAACTCCTCATCTCCCAAATCATCATCCTCAGGATTTGGATGCCGTACTTGTTGACCGATATTCTGCACATTCACCTGAGCTCTACCTAAGGCTGCTATGCTGTCAGCCTCCTGCTGGTCTGCCATTCTTCGAATTCATTGCGGTTTTGGTTTAAATAGTTATAATAGTTCTCCAAAACTTTTGGTTCTTGGAATACACTACAAAGATCATACAATAAACAAAAATAAAAAATAAATGTAAAACTAGGAAACTTGACTAATAGTCAATAAGAACAGATAAATTTAAATTTACAACCGTATTCCATGATAATGGCGCCATTATTTGTAATGCTCAAACTAAAACTCTCATGTAAGAATGTAAGCGATCTTTGTCAATATATAACCCAACTAGGTTAGGGTAGAATCCCATAGGGAATATGGTGTGAACTTAAGTCGTTTGCGATTTAATCAACTGATAGTTGGATGTTTCCTAAAATGGGGGTTTTTGGGATTAGCAAATAATTGTTGGTCACTTTAATTATACTGTTTGTAATCAAGAGTTTATGTAAAACCAAAAATTATGTTCACTATGGGTTTTGGTACTTGACAGATGCTAATAGTGATTCAAGATTCTCACGATAGGTAAGAACAATGGATTATCTTTATCCAAGTTATGCCTAAATGTATCTCAACCTATTTAAGAATTTAATTACCTAATCCTCTCGAACTTAGGGAATTTATATTCACTGAGCAGACTTCACCTCAAGTGAATTAACGTTGTTACAGTGTCAATTATTAAACGAAAGGTTGGTAGCTTCCAAGTACCTGACAATAATTTACTTCTTACTATAGTTGATTTCTTATCTCAAGCAAATCAAAACAGGTGCAATCTTTCATTTGCAACTAATTGACAGTAATTAAAACATTGGAATTATCAAGGAGTCCTATTACATTTTGAATCTTGAACACTTAGAAACTTACCAAGACCTAACTTATAGATACCATAATTTGGGTTGAATGGATTTATCCACTCATAATGTAATAATCAATACAACAAGTTGAATTCATAGTTTAAAATGTAAACTTACAATAAGATGAATAGCAACAAGTTTTTCTCAGATTAGAACAAAGTAGAAATCCCAAAATATTTATGATAATCTCTTGAAAAATAATTGTTTTGTTCAAGACAAGAAACTAGAGAGAAAGTAACTGAATATGTGCATACCAAAATAGGTTCAGCCTCCTTAGAAAACCCTGAACTATGCTTTAAATACTTCATCCTTATTATGGAAACAAAATCACATAGTTCAGTGTTCTTCTCGAATTACGTGATGACATGCATGACACCTTATCAAGAGGCTAACAACTTATCAAAAATGTCGTCAGCTCCTCTTCAATTTTGACCATATCTACTTAAGGCTGACGGTGAATCCTAACGACTTATCAAAACTGTGATGACATGTCAAACAATGTCGTCACTTTTCCACCTCAGCTCCCATGTTCTGTCTAAGGTTGGCGGTGACTCTGACAGCTTATCACAAGGCTAACGACTTATCACCTGTCATCATCACTTGTTCCAACTAAATCCTATTTTGTATTTAAGTATGACAATAAAGCTGCTAACCTATCAGAGTGTTGATGACTTATCAAGAATGTTGTTAGCCATAATTATCTTCTATTTGCTTTAGATTTCTACTCTTTTACTTACATCATTATTGTTTCTCTTGTCTCTTGACTTCTACTGCAAAATCAAAGATAAAACAATCAAAAACGATAAAATTTGCTTAAGACTTTGCAATTATTCTCAGTTAAAAGACTCAAATATGTTAGCATATGCTCACACATCAATCTTCAAATAATAGTTTTGAAAATTAATATTTTCGGTTTATTGTGGTAACTAAAAATTGATATTTTGATGATTTCTAACTCACCTCCAACTCAGCTTCTAATGTAAATTTAAAGTTGAAACACTTAAACTATGGGTAAAGTGAGTTTCTACTAAAACTCTAGAATTTTTCCTTTATTCACAAGATTGATTTTCAGATATAATTTTTTAGATCTCAAACGAAAATATATCAATGTAAGTATCACTGACTTGTATTTATGTGTATAAGCTAATTTTGATAGATTAAAATAATATTTTGAGGTTTCTTGGAGGGGGATGTTTTTGAGTTTAGTGTATCCGGGTTTACAATTTTACCCAAGTTAGGTTATGACTTAAGTCACTTTAGACATGAATGGGTAGTGAACTTATCATGTAAAACATATAATGGGATGGGTCAAATCTCATTATTTACATTACTTGATTTGAGTATTATTATTGTGATGCGTTTGTGGGGACTTGTGTTGACCTTGTTAATCACTTAGGCGATTACTATAATTGATGACTATGTGGGGAATTGTTTTAATATTATTTCTAATTTGTGTGACTATTATCCTTTTGAATCTAGTCTGGTGATTTGTGTTGACCTTGTTAGTGTCAATCTATTATTGTGATACTCTTATGGGGACTTTGTCAATACTTTGAGTTACTATGTCATTTTTTTAAGAACGTAGGGGCTTGTATCATAATTCATATATATTTGGGAGATTTTTTATCATATAATAATATTATGATCGGATTTTTGTGCATCATTGATTATTTCCATGAACATACCTACTCTTTAATTTTTTCAGCATGGAACCAGTACTATTGATAACAATCGATTCTTGTGAAAAGAAATGAACCTCCTTATAAAGCCTAGATCAAGGATCACAACACCAAGTTATGTGTCATTGTGAAATGGTTTCACCAAGGAAAGTATTGGCAATGTTGAATATTAAGATTATAATTGGTATATTAATTGCGAGCCCCTAATGGGTATTTTTTTTTAAGATTAGGCTTGGAAGGTATATACTAGGTATACTAGGACATTACATTTATTTCGTATAATTACATTTCATAACCCTTCTTTTAGATTATATTGTGATTGAGATATACCAATACATGGTGTGAACATTGTGATTCAGATTTATTCATATATTGTACAATTATTGTTTCTTGATCTACTTAGGACTTTTATGCATGTAGGATGTTATTTATAGTTTACTTTACTTGATTTAGTTGTCAACTCAACCTTAGTTGGCCTATGTGGCCTCATACTCACTCCTACTTTTTGTATCTTTTTTATACAACTCCTGTTACAAGTATTATCCATGAGTACTGATCATACATTATTGAGTTATTGATTTCATGGTGAGATTCCAGTTTGGGTCATTAACTTTGATTTTACCTATCCTAATTTTGTCTTTATTTAATTTCTAAGATAAATTTGTACTTACTAATGTTTGATATTGGTTTAGAGTCACTCTATATTCATAATGCTACTTCTAGGTATTTTTAGTTGTATTCTTTATATTGTGTTATTGATATTATTGGTTCGACTTTACTTCAAAGTGTTGAATTTTATTTCATTAGTTGTTCATCATTTTGAATTATTCTATATTTGTGTTAGACTTACTTATTGAGGATCGGCCAAGGTAGGTTCCATTAAACCTTAGGGTTTTGGGTTAAGAAAAATTTGTACTAGAGTGCTAGGTTTAACAGTCTCAGGAATATAATAGCAAATGTCTAATAGAGTCCCCAGATTGAGACAGTGATGTTCATATCTATCTTTAGATGCTATGTGACACTTTTAGTAAAGTTCTCTATTTTTATTCCTTGTTATGCATCATTATTCATATCTAGTATTGTAAGCGGATATTTAAATTTTAATATATTGATGATGAGGACTCAATCAGCTACTTTTGATGGTGTTGAGTTTGAACTCACTGCAGAAGCCTATCTAGGGGATAAGGCATATGTCATAGTAGTTATAAAGGTAGAGGTAGGGCTTATGGAGTATTTCTAGCTAGAGGATATTCTAGGATGGCATCTCGTAACCCAGTGATTAAGCATGTTGGTGTGACTTATTTGATAGATAGTGTTACACTAACCCAGGTCCCTTTACATCTCAGATAATTGTCTACTACTATCCCAGACAATTCCATAACTAGAACTAGTGTTCAACAACTAGGACATATACCGATTCAGGGATTTTAGACTTTTATTTCATAACTAGCTATTATTATTGCATCACTGGTTGATATGTTGGCTTCCAAACTTATTTTTCTTTTGCGGGTCCTAGACCAGTAATGTCTATCAATGAGTAAAAGAGGTTTAGAAGGATCCTGAGATTGGTTCCTTCAAAGTTTAGTGGTTCTCTTAAGAATAATGCTTTTTAGTTATTGATTAGGTGCTAGGATAGGTTGCATAACCTACGTTTGATTAGGTTGCCTGGTTGAATTGTACTACTTTTCTTTTTGTTAAACTATCCAAGTAGTGGTGGAGGTATTTTATGCTTTATAGGCCATTTAGTTCCCCTGCTTTATATAGGAATTGGTTTATGGAGAACTTTATTATTAGTTTTGGGAGCACTATATTAATTAATATATGCCCTTTTATTTAAAAGATAGTCTTAGTGATGAGCTCGATGCATTAGAGCATATGTCTATGTCTTATGCTAAGAATACGACTTATTTTCATGCCTTTTCTTGGCATACCATGGCTAGTATTTTGATAGAGGGTGAGTAGATCAGGAAGTTCATGAAGGGATTGATTGTTAGTCTTCAGTTGTCTATAACTCGATTAGTAACTATAAGTGGTTTTTTTGAAAATTGCAGATCATGCTACGAGGGTTTCGGGTATTTTCCATGAGGCTTAAGGTGGTTGTGGTAAGAGGTTTCACTGATAAAGTGGTTTTAATAGTCAGCCATTATGAGGTATAGAGTCTATGGGTAGTATTTTTTATGGCTATAATAATATGCTGATTTAGGCATCCTTGTAGGGTTTAGACAATGACTTTTTGATTTTCAGGGCTTTAGGTGGTCAGAGGTCAAGTTAGTCAGACAAGAGTCTCATTTAGTTCTACTGTTCCTAAAAGGTAGGTCTAGTTTTTTGAATGCTACAATGTGATTCTACTAGCAGGGAATATTATGTGTGTGATTAGCTTGGACACAACAAGAGATTACCCAAAACAAGTGTCGGGTCTTTCACGGAAGGTCTTACATCTTTATAATTACTAAGAACCAGCACCTTTATCTAAAAAGGTTATATATAATGGTAGAGGTGGTTCTTGGGGTACCAATTATTTAGCTTAGGGAAATCATGGTTTTGGATAAGAAGTTTCTCTTACCGAAGGCAGATGTGAATAGTGTTTGGTGTTTTTGGGGAGACTTGAGGTGGAGGTCTATAATATTGTTATCACAAGTATTATACTAATTTACCATCTTTTTTTATTAGTGTTGTGTGATCTAGGATATACATTAATTTATATGTTTACATATTCTTCTTTTTGTATTAATTCCATGTGTAAATCCCTTGCGGTGCCCACAAATGTTTCTATCTAGTGGATAATTCCTTATAGGTGGATCAGGTGTACTAATCTTCTATGATGACTCTTTTATGACATAACACTTCTCTAGATTTGATTATTCTTGATATGGTTGATTTTGATATTATTTTGGGTATGGACTAGTTTTCTCCAACTCATATGGCTTTGGATTGCCGTATTAAGATTGTAATCCTAGTTTCCCTAGCGTACTGAGATTAGAATGGAAGAGTATTCCTAGTTCATGTACTAAAGTAGTTATATCCGATATATTTTCTCATCGAATAGTGGATAAGGGGTATCTATCTTACTTGCCTTATTTGTACATTAGCAGTATTGATTTTCCTCCTCTATAGTCTATGAGTTTATTGGGGAGTTCATGGATGTGTTTCCTATGCACTTTCCTATTGTTCGAAGGCTTTATCATAGTGAGAAACTAGTTTTAATTCCTTAGAGTTGGTAATGACATCCGTTGATGATTGTGATGGTTGTATTGAGTCTAGAACATCTAAATTATCTTATTCATATTATTGGTTTCTTTTGGGATCGTAAAAAAATCTTGAGGGTCAGTTTAGAGAGATTCCTTAGGCTACGATTGGTGTATATTATCTACCATCATTGCATTCGCGACCCATTTGTTAGGTTTGTAGAGAAGGAAAAATTTTATCCTTCATGATAGAGATGGTGGGACTGCCGATTTGAAGGGGTGAACCAAGTCTGGGTCAAAGATTCTTTATAATCATGAACTCTGCAGCTATCATGGTGTTTTTAGAACAATTGCCTTTGCAAACATGAGGTACTATTCACATAACAATATAAATAGATACACTCTTTGTTTAGATCCCTTTTTCACCATTTCTAGTTTGGGAGAACATTTTTTAGGGAATCTGATGGAATTTCAACATCTTTTACTTAACTAAGCTTATAAACTTATATATGATCATTACCCTTTGATTATTATGAAATCATCTTCAAATCATGATTTTTAAACTTGAAACTTTAGAGTTTTCTCAGTGAAGTGAAAAAATTATATTTCAATTATTTCTAACTAGATTTCAACTACATGTTTGATAAGATTTTAGAGTTGAGACTTTTCAATTATGAGTAAATTAATTTTTTTTGAAACTTTAATAGGTTTATTTTTATATGAGTTTTAGGATTCAAACTAACATATGCCAATATAAGTATGATTTGACTCATATTTATGTCTAGAAATTTTTGATAAATTAGGAGTGTTTTGAGGATACTCTAAAGGGAAAGGATTTGAGTTAAGTTTTTTTGGAATTTTAGTTCTACCCCAACGTAGGTTAGAGCTTAACTTTCTTATACTTGGTTGGATGGCGAACTTATCATGTAATGAATGCTTTGATTTGGCTGAAATCACATTTTTTAAATTACTTGGTTTGAATATTATTATTGTAATGCCCATATGGGGTATTTTGTTGACTTTATGATCTATATCGGTGATTATTACCATTGTGATTCCCTTCTAGAGGCTTGTGTTAATCTTATTATTTGTTTGTGAGATCGTTATCATCGTAATGCCTCTATGTAGGATTGTACTGCCCTTGATACGAATAATGGTCTAATACTCTAAAGAATTCAATGTACATAGTCATTAATAATAATTTTACCCAGGAAAGGAGTCAGGATCGAATCCACTGGAAATAAGAGTAGTAGCTTAACTCTCAAGTTTGCATGTAATGATAAATGAAAATGCAAATAAGTCAAATGGGGTGGGGTTTACTTTAAAAAGATTTTGTAATCAAAATTATCAATTTCGATGTTGGGTTGTCTAAACCAAAAGCTAGAAAATGCAATTGAGAAGTAGAGGTACTCGGGGTTATACCCTATTAACAAAGATTATAAGCCTGGGTAAGTGAAAATGCACCTAAAATTCATGTGAAAGTTATTATTAGGCTTTGTATTAAGTATTGGAGAGAATCATTCAATCTACCACCGAATATCGTACCGATTTTTTCCAAATACTCATATGTGCATAATACCATTCAACCAATAACCTCAAATAGTTGGTCTAGTTCTAGAACTATCTATTAACTGAGATGTTCTCAAATCTTTCTCAACTAAATCTCTCCAGACTTGTTTTCTCTTTCAAGCCAAATAAGAAATCTAAGCTTGAATAGAGTTTTCAACCTCAATTCTTGAGTTGAAATATAGAGATTTAGTTAAAATCATAAAATTAAATAAAATATAAAACATAAATAATCACTACCCACAAATTATTCAACACTTAATAATGCATAACCCCAAGCTAGAGAAATTAGCTGCTCATATTAAGGGAAAAAGAAAATATACCTATATTCTTATTAACACGCTTAACACATCATAAGCTATATTCTTACTAGGATACTAATTGTAAGTCATGTACTCAAATATGAATCACAGGATAGGAGGTTTAATACATAAGAACAATGGTTTATTTTCTAGCTTAGAAATATACGGGGTATTACACTTATGAAATGATGAAATTCCAACACTTTACCAAATTTTCAAAGTGTTAAGCCTATATTGGCATGCTATAAAAGCTCTAATGACTAGGAAAATTTACAGGGTCTTACGTGATTGATCACACCATAGTTGTTGTGAGGAAGGAAAGAATCGGTGTTTTAAATATAGTCAATTGGTTCACAAGCAATAGGAATGTCCCATAATGATTGTCGTTTGGGAAAAAAGTGTACCAGCTGCCACTTTTCTAACTCTTGAACCTAGGGGCATTGCTTCTAGCTCTGACATTTGTTCGGACCATCTTTATGTTCTCACTATCCCTCCAAAGCTTGAGGCACCTATTGATGCTGACGTAGGTATGCTGAAACTTTTCTCTCATGATGTGCAATGTTTGCTTGACCTAGGATCTACTCTTTCTTATGTGACCCCATATGTCACTGTGTATCTTGGTTTTTAGTCCTGAGAGTTTGGTAGTCCCTTTTACATTTCTACCCTAGTAGGAGACTCTATGGTTGTTAGGAGGGTCTATAAGAGGTTTGTCGTATTTGTTAGTGGTAGAAAATCTCGTGTAGACTCGATATAGTTGGGCGTGGTTGATTTGATGTTGTCCAAAGAGGATGGATCAGTTACATTCGTGTTATGCTTCCCTAGATTGTCGGACCTATAGGGTCATGTTCATATTTCTAAAAACCCGGTCATTGCATGAGAAGGTTGATCTTTGGTGCATAAAGGTTGACCTATAGGGTAATGTTCATATTTCTAAAATTGATCTTTGGTCCAAAGGTTTTTCCCTAGAGCCCATTCCCATGGTCAATAAATTTCCTGATATTTTCCTTGGTGATCCTTGCGGTATTCCTCCTGATAGGGAAATCAATTTTGGGCTTGATCTTGTCCTGGACACTCGTCCTGGTGTGTCTCCTTTAAGTTCTCTCGTGTTGTTCGTGCGCAAGAAGGATGGCTTTCATCGTATGTGCACTAATTATTGTCCGTGGAACAAAGCAACTATAATAAATAAGTATCCACTCCATAGAATCAATGATTTGTTTGATAAAATTCAAGTTTTGAAGTATTCCCTTAAAATTGATCTTAGGTTGGGTTATCATCAACTTAAGGTTAGGGAAAGCAGATATCTGACAACGCCTAAACGCACACGAAAGTTTACGTGGTCTACCATATAATATGGTGGCCTTAAAGAAAGATGAATATCGATCCTACAGGGACTTGTTCTAACAACTATTTGATTTCAGTTCACAATTTAAATCAATCTATTGAAAGTATAACATAACAAAATAATTGAATATTTGTAAACAAATGTAAAGGAAGAAATGCATAAAATAAAGGACTTGAGTTAATAAATAGGAGAAAGCCTAGGGTTAAAGCACTTCGAACAATCATACTACGTTACTGATCTTCATTTATTAACTTGCTTATATTGTATGTTGATTCGTAGGGTTAATTGCAAGATCATGGTTTCTCGACCTCTAACTATTTACCAAATTTGGAAATTACGACTACATCATTGAGCGGGGATGTAATGATCCTATTAATTTCTGTTAGCTATCCACCGACATGTTAATCAAGTAAGGCTTCAAGATACATCACTGTCCTAGATGCTAATTTGAATTCCTTATTTCATAAAAGAATAAGAACCCTACTTTGTTCATCCCCATGTTCCATATCCCCATTCCCTCTCCCGAGATCACAAGGTTGAAAATATATGTATTTTAAGGGTGATCTATCCTCAAAATAATAAAAAAAAGAATAAACAGGCAAGCAAATATGATAAGCAAATTAAAAGAAATTAATCCAAAACTATAGTAGTCGTTTTCTTGGCTTTAACCCCAGAAAGGGAGTTTTTAGCCACTAATGGTCATAATCATCATACAAATAATTTTATGAAGGACCAAAACCATAGAGAAGCTAAATTAAAGAATTAAAAAAAACTACAAATAAAATGGTAGTAGCCTCCTCTAGTCTCCAAGACATCCAAAGATGTCCAAAAACATGTTTTAATATGTTTTATTTATAGTAAATTATCCATAAGCTATGGAGGAATAGGATTTCACATTGCCATTTTAAAGTTGGGCACAAATTTCCCGCTTTTGAACTTTATCGCATTACGCTATAGAGCTCATCGCTATAAGCCAGCGATGCACCATAATCGCGTTGAGCTACGAGAAATGAATAATTGCTGATTACTTCTTTGGCGTGACACTCCACCATGATCATCGCTATTGGCACAACAAAACACCTCTAATCGCGGTGAGCTTCCAGGTATCCTCTTTTGGCATATTGTGTCTTGTGCTTCTGTTGGTCCACTCCAAGCATTTATGTGATGTTTCCACTCATTTTACAACCTTGTATACATCCATACACCACCATAATCCATTCATAAAACATCCTACATAATAATAAACCAAGGATTAGAGGTCGACACCACACAATATCAAGAACAACGAACTGAAAACATGAGCTAAGATTAGGCTTGCTCATGTTGAACATTAACTTATTCTTTTTACTCTTGGATATATTCAATAGACCAACAGACATTATAAATCTTACAAACACATATGTAAACCATTTGGAACTAATTTAACATACTAGAAGCCATCGAGAGAGACTAGAGAAGCACCTAGCTCAAGCTAGTAACACTAGTTTCCTCGATTGAACTCTATGTTTCCCATTTAAGTACAAAATTGTTTGAAAACACCTTTATACATTGTAATCACATCCTTGAACACTTATATGCTTTTTTATATCATCATCACACAAAAAGCACACAAAATGTCCTCAAATTAAGGCTAAATAATCTCGAATTGGAACACTAGAGTGCCTAAAATCACCCAAGATCACCACCCCACACTTAAAGCCTTGTTCTTCCTCGAACAACTTTTAAATATAAGCATCATAAGATGAGGAAACTCCACACTTCTACTAAATGCAAGACATTCAAGCTAGTACTATAATGACTACCTAGAATTCAAAGTTCCACACTAAGCATGTTATATACACAATTGAAAGCTTATGAACACTACTCCAATCCATCCTAGCCTCAAGAATTTACTCAACAAGAAAATTCATGCTAATTGCTCAATACAAGACATTATTACAAATCAACCACATTTATCAAACATGTTCCCTCACAACAAGATAGTTACCCATAATCACTTATATAAATACAATTTATAACATAATGGGTACAAAAATCAAGTTACACTCACTCTCTCAAAGAACACACAAGTTACACATAATTAACCATAGGATTTACTTTAGTGTAGCACTCCACTAATATCAGAATGCAAAGCTTAAGATTAAATAGGTCTTTAAAGGTTGTAATGTAGGTTAAGGGTCGGGTAGGAACTATTTTGGCTTAATAGTTACTATATTCCCTAAGCTCTTTAATACATCACTTTATACATTTAATTTAACTCCAACAACCAAATAACACTATTTTTGTGTACCCCATTCTTTTTTTTCACCCCATCTCATTAATTTCAATTCCATACACTATCGGGGGAGGATTCTATGCACAAATCATTCAATTTGATCAAATTTTTATACTTTTAATTACTCAATTCCCCACCATAACACATACCAATTCTTTTTAATACCAATAACTATCACTTCGGGGTTTCTATTTAAACTTTTCCTTCTTTAATTTCAAACTCCTTAACTCACTTAATTTTTACTAATGCGATTAGGATTTTTGAATCAAATTAAAGTCTATCAAAGAAGGATTAGGATACATATGAGGATGCCAAAGAAAAAGCTAAAGACTCAATGCAGCTTACTAGGATTAAGCTCAAAGGGTAAGTCAAATAGAAGATAAAAACAAGGTTATTAAAGAAATGCATATATCATTTCCTAACCTTACACTCTTTATATTGCTTCGTACACACACCAGGAAAGTTCTACACATTACATGAAACAAGGAATATACAATACCTCACACATACATGGCGCATCTAAACTCACGTAGGATCATTATAGTCTCAACCAAATAATAACATGAATTCAACTTTAAGACAACAACTACAAGAGTCACAATCATGAGATGAGGATTTTCAATAGTAGTAATTCACTCAATCAACATTCTTTTACTAACAAAACACTTGCATCATTCAATCACTTATATCACTAACAAGAATATCTCACTAATTTCTAACATAAAAAAATTTAAATTTACCCTAAAAAGGGAAATTCCCCACCCCACACTTAAAAATCTACTTTTTCCCAAAGTATACTTAAAAGTAGAGACATAAATACTACCTGAGGCCTCTAGGACTAGCTAACTAGCTAGTTGAATCATTATAGATCAAGAGGGTCTAGGGAACCTACACTTAGTCAACGCCATGCTCCTTAGCTCAGGTTTTCTGGTACTCAGACTTCCCATCAAATTTTGACTCAACGAAAACCAAAACTATCTAAAATAAAAACTTAAAACCAAAAAGAAAACATACCTACTTATCTTGGGTTGCCTCCTAAGCAGCGCCTGATTTTGTGTCGCAACACAACCCAAGTATGGCTTAGCAAAATTCATTCATCTTTTTCCTCACACTTGGAGGCCATCTGCTAATTCTTTTATAACCTCTTGAGTGTGAACTCGCAAAGTCATCAGCATTCTTAATATTAGCCTTTTTAGGCTCATCCACTTGCATCATGTCGGGCTTAGGTGGTAGAGGCTTTGGCTGCTCAATGAGGGTGTTCGAATAGGTCTTTGGTGGACTAACCACCCCATAATTATCTCCATAAATAATAATAATCAAGCATAAATCTTTATAACGGGATAGTGTGTTTAGTAGTTTATGTACTTTGAAAACCGCCTCTTTATCTTGCAACCTCATTTTGAGGCTACCTTTTCTTATATCAATCAATGCTCCTTTTGTTGCTAAGAATGGACACCCTAAGAAAATTGGTACTTGTTCATCTACTTAAGAATTTAGAACAATAAACTCAGCAGGAATAATAAATTTATCGACCTTTATGAGGATATCCTCTATTACTACTTCGAGATAGGGTATGCTCACATTTGTCAACTATAGCAACACCGAGCATGTCTCGGCTTTCCAAGACTTACTCATTAAACAAAGATAAGGGCATAAAGTTGAACTTGCCCCTAAATCACTCAGTGCATGGACCATCCAACTATTCCCAATCTGAATAGGGAGAGTGAACTTTGTTGGGTTCTCATGATTTTTAGGCATGTTATGTGTCATTAAAATGCTACACTCTTCTATTAGTGTTATCGTTACAACTTTTTGTAGATTTACCTTATTAGCAACCACATCCTTTAAGTAAATAGCATACTTGGTCATACCCTGACAAACATCTAAAAGTGGAAGGTTAAGGTGAAGCTCTCTGAAAGTATCAAAGAACTTCTTAAAACATGTATCCTCCTTTGCTTTTCTATGCTTATGTAGGAAAGGAAGTTGTGAGATCTATTTCTCCACTTCTGCAATAATTTTTGTTTTTGAGTACTCATACTTCCTCTACTTTTTAGAAACTTTTTTTGATACTTGTGGGGGAATTAACTCTACATCCACCTCCTTAGTTCCCTTTGAGGTTCTTCATTCAGTTCCTTACCACTCCTCAAAGTGATTCCCATTTCATGTTTTGGAGTTTTTGTATCTCCTGGAAAACCACTTTGAGGACTGGTATTTAGTGTTTATTATAACTACCCCAACTGTAAATCTAAGCTTCTAGTGTTTGTTTCCTAGTTTTATAAATTGTATTGCTCATCATAAGTCATTTTAAGAGCTTGACCACCTGTTGTTGAATCTAACAAAATTTTTGAATTATGGTCAAGTACCTCTTCAAAAGTACGAGCTAGTACCTCATTGGAATGTTGATGATGTGGACAGTCCTGAAGAAGTGCCTTGAAGCACTCCCAAGCATGGTATAGATTCTCGTTTGTCTTTTGTTTGAAGCACACAATCTCATTGCAAAGTCGTGTAATCTTTCTAGATGGAAAGAAATGGATGAGGAATTTTTGTGCCATGTCTTCCTATGATGTGATTGAGTTTAAAATTTCAGTATTGAACCCCTTTTGTGCTTCCCCCTTTAGTGAAAAGGGGAGCAGTGTCATCCTCACAGAGTTTGCATTCACATCCATGGGGATTAATGTGTCACTGATTTCCCAAATATTTTGTAAGTTTACCTGTGGATCTTCATATGAAAGCCCTATGAATTGTCCACTACTAATCAGAAGTTGTACCATATTCTGTTTGAGCTAAAAATTTCCTCCAACTGTTGGCTTCTGTAATGGGGAGGTCAAGTTTATTGGAAATGCGATTGCCACTTCTCTAACTATCACGCGGGCTTCTTGTTCATCAGCCATGATAGAAGGATTATCTTGGTCTTCCTCGATTTGCATAAAATATGGGAGAAGGATTACTTATCTCCTTTATTAATGGAATAATTATTCAGGTTCGGGTCTTGGTTAAATGAATTCCTAAGCCCTTGCCAGCTTACTACTATGAAAACCTGTTTCCTACAAATACGAAATCAAGACCAGTAGTAAAACACAAAAGTAATCAATAAATTTAAAAATAAAAATAAAATAGTTTCAAAATTATAAGTCCTCTAAAATGGCTCCAAAAACTTGACAGCACACATGTAATATACGTGGTCTACAAAGTAATATAGTAGCTTTCAAAAAAGTCTAATATCAATCCCATAGGGACTTGTTCTAACAACTATTTGATTTTAGTACACAATTTAGATCAATCTAGTGAAAGCTTAACCAAACAAGAGTTTTAAATATTGTAAACAAATGTAAAGGAAGCAATGTATAAAATAAATGTCTTGAGATAATCAATAGAAGAAAGCCCAGAGTTAGAACTTCATTCGTTGACTTTCTCTTCTTGGTTGTTGATTCATAGGGTTAATTGCATGATCATGGTCTCCCGGCCTTTAACCGTTTATCTAATTTGGACAATACAACTATATTGATGAGTAGGGATGTAATAATCCAATTATGTTCTTTAAGCTATCCTCCTACATCTTAATCAAGTAAGGCTTCTAGATACATCCTTGTCCTAGACGTTAATTCAAATTCCTTATTTCATAAATAAATAAGAACAATACTTTGTTCATCCCCAAGTTCTATCACCCTATTACCTCTACATAGATCACAAGGTTGGCAATATATGTATTCTAAGGGTGATCAATCCTCAAAATAATTAAAACAAGAATACATAAGCAACCAAATATGATAAGTAAGTTAACCAAAATTAATCAAAAACTATAGAAATCAAGTTCTTGGATTTAACCCCAGAAAGGGAGTTTTTATCCCCTAATGGTCATAATAATCATCTATATAATTTTATGAAGGACCAAAACCTAATAGATTTTAAATTAAAGAATGAAAAAAACCTAAAAATAAAGTTGAAGTGGAGTGTTCATCAATATAAGCCCACAACTCACCTTAATTTCATTGAGCTACAGGATATTAAAAATTATTTATTGCTCGTTTACCGCAACGTGCAACCGTTCTCATTGCTATTGGCACCGTGAAACACCTCTAATCGTAGTGAGCTCCTAGTCATCCTTTTCTTATCATGTTGTGCCTTGTGCTTTCGTTGGTCCACTCAAAGATTTTGTGTGATGTTTCTACTTATTTTCTAGCCATTTATACATTACCACTATAATAAGTTCATGAAACATCCTTCATCATAATACCCCAAGTATTAGATATCAACACAAAACAATATCAAGAATGACAAACTCAAAACACAAGCTATGATTAAGCTTGCACATTTTGAACATTAACTTATTCTTTTGACTCTTGGATAGAATCAATTGACCAACACATATTATAAAAAAGTTGTTCCAGTTATAAACATATAATTAAACTATTTGGAACTCATTTAACACACTAGAACCCATCGAGATATACTAGACAAGCTCCAAGCTTAAGCTAGTAACACTAATTTCCTTAAATGGACTCTAAGTTACCCATTTAAGTTCAAATTTATTTGAAAACACCTTTACACATTGTCATCACATACTTGAACACTTATATGATTTTTTATATCATCACCATACATAAAGAACACAAATTGTCCTAAAAAGGCTAAATAAGCTAGAATAGCAACGCTAGAGTGCCTAAATACACCAAAAATTAATATCCCTAAGGCCACCTTTAGAACTCAATATAGTCCCTACGAGTTCTTATACATGTCCTTTTTCTTGATCAATGCCCCTATGGCTTTATTTGATTTGATGAATAAGAAGGTCAAGTTTGGGATTGGTATTGTTTTAGATGCTTGATTATCACTTATTCCTCCATTATATAATGGTTTTGGGTATAAATAAACCATTTTTCCCTAGTGTACCTCCCCTTTTATACATATTAGAGAGGAGTGTTGTTCTCATTGGCATAATAAGAGGAATATCAAAGGTTGATCTTAAATTTTCTTCTAGCGGTGGTACCTAAGGAAAGGTCTTATTGCATGATCTAGTCAATCTCTCCCCTCTTTACTGGTATGGAATGCATTGTATGATCACTTATGCCTAAGGTTAGTACGTTGCAAACATTTTGTTTCCCGAATGTGAGTCTTAACCTTATATTTCATTACCAATGGTATAGCCGGTGGTGTTGTTTTGTGTCCAGTCCTAAGGACTCCTCTTTTGGCATATTGTGTAAGAATTTGGTCTCATTTATGGCCTAGGTGGATTTTATGAAACCCTTCATGCCTATTGTGTCGTGTCACTTTTAGGGGTCTTGTATTGAGTGGCATAAGTTGTTCTAGTGCGTTAGTTCCTCCGTGACCCATCTTGTGTAGGGTGATAGTGGCTTGAGGAAATATTTTAATGTCTTGAAATGGGGAAATGTAGAAGTCCCTAAATGGGGGAGATTCAAGGGCAACTTATAGAACTAAGGTTTGAGAAAGAAGTGGAAGGTTAAAACCATTATAATAATGATATAGGGTGCTCTATCTTTGGAAAGATTGATCATATTATAGGCATAAAAGTAGTAGGTTTGAGGGTTGGGGTTGGTAGATATACCAATAGTTGTGTTGGGTGCTTAAGAGATTTGTGAAGTCTTGTGGATGAAATATTTTATGGCATAATTATGTTATGGCTTTGGATTTTCAATTATATGTTGGTGATTTTGGCTATAATAGTTGGTTATAGCTTTCCTATGTTATCTACTTATGGTTTCCATAAGATAATGGTAATAAAGAAGAATTGTATTTGGGATGGATATAAGGAATATAGCTCGGTGTTTTAAGCTAACTCCTAATTTTTGGATAGGCTTGAATATAAAAGTTGTGTATGGATAGACTCAGCTCATAGTGTTATGTCTCTGGGAAGCTATAAGTTTATTATGACTTGCACTCTAGTAATGGCAAAATGCCTTTTGAGGCATTATATGGTAAGAGATGTCAATCTCCTATTGGCTGGTGCAATATTGGTGAGGGTAAGTTAGTTGGGCCTGATTTAGTTTGCCAATCCTTAGAGAAGGTAAAGGTGATGTGTGATAGGTTGAAAATATCTTGAACTAACCAAGAGTCTTATGCAAATGTGAGTCAAAAAGATTTAGGATTTACAATTGGCTATTGGGTATTCTTGAAGGTGTATCCCATAAAGGGAGTGATGTGATATACTAAACTTGGGAAGCTTATTCCCTTTTTTGTTATTGCTAATTTTATCTTGAAAAGGATTGGCAGTGTTGCAGATGAATTGGAGTTTCCCTTTTGATTAAACTCTATCTCCCCAGTTTTCCATGTCTCTACATTGCAAAGATGTGTAGGTAACCCTTCCTTTGTTGTTTCCTTGGAGTACATTGGTACTTTGGACACTTTCGGCAAGGATATTGGATCAGCAAGTTCTTCCGTTATGGATGAAAGAAGTGGCTTTGGAAAAGGTTCCATGGAGTACCAATAGTTTGTGGAAGCTACTTGGGAGGCGGAGGAGGACATAAAGTCCAAGTATCCACATTCATCTTCCGTTCTGGAAACTCGTGATCATAGTATGTGTTAATCTTCTTTATTTTATGTATGTCTTTTAGACAATGGTTTCAAAACCCTAAGCTTCGAATTGATTAAGTATTATTGATAAATGATGGGTTTGAATCCCAAAGATAATAAAATAAATAGTAGATCGATGATGATCATAATGTGTGTTGTATCCTTGTTGTATGACTTTTGTTCTAAACATGGTAAAATTTTTGTTTGATATGTGGTAATGTGTGAACTTGTTAATAAATTTTTCCAACACATCATTTGAGGACAAATGATCCTAAGAGGGGAAGAATGAAACACGAGCCTTGCAAAAATTTTTGTTTTTGAGCATACTGCTATACGGTTGGGCAAGCCACTCGTACCTTTGTGTATAAGTCTTACCCACTCTAACCTCCCTTATTATACCTTTAGAAGCCTAGGAGAGTAGCACTCTATTCACTATATGAGTTATGCTCCCCTCAATCGTACCTTACGGTAGGTGTCGTACCAAGTAAGTCATATGGAGTGTGAACTTTTACTTTGAGTGGAATATTTTTGAAATGATTGAAGCATACGAGTTAGGGGTTGAATCATACCATTTGGTTATGACTCAAGGGTCTGACCCTTAACAGTTTAGGTGACCAATTAGAGGCTTAAGGTTAAAGTTAGGTGTAATACCCCGCATGTTTCTAATCCTGTGATTCATACTTGAGTACATGACTTACAATGAATATCCTAGTGTTAGGATAGCTTATGATCCATTAAGCATCTTCATATGAGTCACTTAAGGTAATACAAGCTAAGTGTTTTGGAATCCATCATGTTTTAGTTTTCGATTTTGCAAGGGTCATCTTTGAACGAGTATAACTTGATGTTAATGTGGTATTTTGGCTGGTTTAGACCCACCAAATTGTAGAGAATCGTATTAGCTTTCCAATAATACCAATTTTTCCTTAATCCAATACCCGAGAGAAAAATTATGCCCATTTTTGTAAGAGACAGTAAGCATAGGCAATTGGTTAGGCGCCGCCCAACCCAAGCATAGGCGATTGGTTAGGCGCCGCCCAACCAAAGCATAGGAGATTACTTGGGCGCCGTCTAAGTCAATTCCAGGTGTCAAAAACGCTCCGTCTTGAGTTATTTTAAAGGTAATTAAGTTTTTAAATACTCCTTACATGTCCATAAACTTAACCCTACAAAATATATATCTTCTAAATATACTGCAACCCTATTTTCATCTCAAAGCTCATCATCAAAGAGCACTAAAGGAGAAAAACAACTAGGGTTGCATAACTAAGCTTGAAGATCCGATTTCAAGGAAATTCTTCCGTCAATCATCAAGAATCTTCCTTCTAAGGTATGCATAGTGTTAATCCATGGATTCCTTTCCTGCGTGGAGTTCAAGAATTAATCTTTAAAATACAAAAGCTTGGTTGATTGTGGTGATATGATCATACCCATGTTGATGCTTGTTAGTTTTACTCTTTTTCATTATAGAGTATGATTTATATATTGTTGGGTGTTGATGATCATGTTGTTGATATTGGGTGATTCCCAAGATGGAATTTTTATATGTTTTGGTGAATTCATGATATCATATGAGTTGGAAACATGTAAAGTTGGTTGTTTATGAAGTATAATTTGATGAATTCACCTGTGCTTAAGATGTGCATGTAAGGTGTTTGATAAAATGCCTAAGGAACTAGAAATCATGCAATATAGCTAAATTATGACTAAGAGAAGGATTCAGGATATGCCCTTACGTTCCAATGACTTCTATGTTGATAATGTGCCTTGTAAATGTTGTTGGAATACTCATGAACTATTCTTATAAGATTATGCTATGTTTACTTGCAAATCCTACTTATGAACAAGATGTATGATAACCATACAATCCATATGAACTTCCATGCTATTGGAATGTGTTGCCAATATGATTATGAAATGAACAGGATATTAAGATTATGCAAGTACTTACATGTGATATGAAATCCTTTCCATGCAATAAATTGTTGATAACCATGCATAGTATGAGATCTCTACTTAAGATATTAGAAATTATGGACTCTACTTTTATGATCAAGTCAGTCATGTGTGTTAGTTTCCTTCCATCGAGTCCTGGGGGTACTTGTACCCAAAAACTATAGTTGTGTTCCTAGATCCATGTTATGTTTCACGATATCCAAAATCAAGCTATGATTCCATAGACTTCAGTTAGTCATGTGACTCAGGAAAATCTCATAATCTTAGTCAGTTGTAAGAGATCAGTAACATTCCGCCAGTAAATGAAATTCAGTAAGATTAAGTCATACACAGTCTGTTATTCATGTCCAGTCCCTCCAGATGGGAGTAGAGGTTAGCACCGAGTGAACCCAAGGATTGGAGCTCACCCGCCAGTTCAGGGTGCTAAATCTCAGGGCAGTGTTAGCAGTGCCCAAACAAATCCCCTTTGTCAGACTTGTGGTAAGAACCACAAGGGAATTTGCAGAGCCGGTAGTGATGCCTGTTTTCGTTGTGACAAGCCGGGCCATAGGATTAGGGAGCGTCGGCAGTCAAGTCTCTAGGGTCACCAAAATCATTCTACAGGTCAGTCCAGTCGCCAAAACCAGCAGGGTGCCATGTCCAATGCTACCAGCGGGCAACGCCCAAACAGACTCTATGCTCTTTAGTCCCGGCAGGATCAAGAAAATTCTCCTAATGTCGTTACTGGTACGTTACAGATTTTCCATGTTCATGTTTATGCTTTGCCAGACCCAGGTGCATCTTTGTCTTTTATTACTCCATACATAGTAGGCGATTTCAGAATCAGTCCCGAAGTCCTAGTAGAACCCTTCTCAGTCTCTACACCAGTGGGTAAAACCATCGTAGCTCGGTGGGTATACAGGAACTGCCTGGTTATGATATCTCAGAAATCCATATCAGCAGATTTAGTGGAGTTAGTGATAACTGATTTTGATATCATTCTCGGTATGGATTGGCTGCTATGCCACAGTTGACTGCAGAAATAGGATAGTTCAGTTTCAGTTCCGGAATGAGCCCATCCTAGAGTGGAAGGGTTGCATTTCAGCTTTCAGGGGTCAACTTGTTTCCTACCTTCGGGCAAAGAAAATGATTTCTAAGGGGTTTGTGTATCATCTCATACATGTTAAAGATTCTAGTTCTGAATATCCCAGCCTCAAAACAGTCTCAGTTGCTAATGAATACTCAGATATCCTTCTCGAATATCTTCAAGGCATTCCTCCTGAAAGGAAAATAGACTTCGGCATAGACCTTCTTCTAGATACTCAGCCTATTTCTATTCCACCATACAGAACAGCACCAGTAGATCTCAAGGAACTGAAAGATCAGTCGACGTATCTCTTAGATCAAGGATTCATCAGACCTAGTATTTCCCCATGGGGTGCGCCAGTATTATTCGTGCCCAAGAAAGACGGTTCTCTCAGGATGTCTATTGATTATCATCAACTCAACAAGGTCACGGCCAAGAACAGATATCCTCTTCCTAGGATTGATGATCTATTTGACCAACTTCAGGGTGCCAGTTACTTCTCTAAGATAGACCTCAGATCAGGCTATCATCAACTCAAAGTTAGAGAATGTGACATTCTTGGTATGGTCACTTTGAATTTTTAGTCATGACATTTGGTCTTACCAATGCCCCAGCAGCCTTTATGGATTTGATGAATTTTGTGTTCAAGCAGTACTTGGACATGTTTGTCATAGTCTTTATAGATGATATTCTGGTTTATTCTCGCACAGAACGTGATCATGTAGACTATCTCAGGATTGTTCTTCAGACTCTCAGGGATCACCAGTTATTCACTAAGTTCAGCAAGTGCAAATTGTGGCTAAGATTAGTAGCATTCCTTGGCCATATTTTTTTTATGATGGCGTTAGAGTATATCCTCAGAAAAATGAGGCAGTAAGAAACTGGCCTAGACCCGTATCTCCATTATATATTAGGAGTTTCTTGTGTTTGGCTGGCTATTACAGACGGTTTGTGGAGGGATTTTCTTCTATTGTATCTCCCGTGTCCAGATGGACTCAAAAGAAGATTAATTTGCAGTGGTTAGATTCACACGAGAAAAGCTTTCAAGAGTTAAAGACTCGACTCACCTCCGCTCTAGTTCTAGCTATTCCTGATGGTTCAGACGGTTTGGTAGTCTATTGTTGTTCATCCAGAGTGGGTTTAGGTTGTGTCCTCATGCATCATGGTAAGGTCATAGCCTATGCCTCCAGACAGTAAAAGCCATATGATAAGAATTATCCTACTCATGATCTTGAGTTAGTAGCGGTAGTTTTGCCTTAAAGATTTAGAGGCATTATCTCTATGGAGTTTATGTAGATGTGTTCATATACCATAAAAGCCTCCAGTATGTCCTTTCACAGAAATATCTCAATCTTCACCAGAGAAGGTGGTTAGAGATCTTGAAGGATTACGACATGAGTGTTCTTTAATATTCGGGCAAGGCCAATGTTATGGCCGACGCTATCAGTCGACTCTCCATGGGTAGTATTTCTCACATTAAGGATGGTAACAAAAAGATGGCTCGGGAGATCCATCAGATTGCTAGACTAGGCGTTCGCTTAGTCGATTCTCCAGAGGGTGGTGTATGTGTTCATAGTATTTCAAAGTCATCTCTAGTTTCCAAGGTGAAAGAGAAACAAGACAGGGATCCTAGCCTTGTCAAGCTCAAAGAGTCAGTTCAGAATCAGAAAGTCAAGATTTTCTCCCAAGGGGGAGATGGTGTTCTTTGTTGTCAGGGTCGTCTATGCGTTCCAGGTGTAGATGAATTGAGGCAGCGAATTCTTGATGAAGCGTATCGTGCACGATACGCTATTCACCTAGGGGCCACTAAGATCTTCCGCGACCTGTGGGAGATCTATTGGTGGAGTGGGATGAAGAAAGATGTTGCAGAGTTTGTGACTAAGTGCTCTACATGTCATCAGGTTAAGATAGAGCTTCAGAAACCTAGTGGTTCCATGCAAGAGTTCACCATTCCTACTTGGAAGTGGGAATAAATTAACATGGACTTCATGAAAGGTTTGCCTAGAACTCGTCATCAGCATGATTCAGTTTGGGTCATTATAGAGAGAATGACCAAGTTAGCTCATTTCCTTCATATTAGTACTTTTTATTCTGCCGAGGATTATGCCAAACTCTATATCAGGGAGTTAGTCAGATTACATGATGTTCCACTATCTATCATCTCAGACAGAGGTACCCAATTCACTTCTCAATTTTGGAAAGCATTCCAAAAGGGTCTCGTCACCCAAGTCCATCTCAGCACAGCATTTCATCCTCAGACAGATGGTCAAGTATAGAGGACCATTCAGACTCTTGAAGATATGATAAGGGCATGTGCAATTAACTTCAAGGGAAGCTGGGATGACCACTTGCCTTTGATTGAGTTTGCATACAATAATAGCTATCATTCTTGTATTCAGATGGCTCTATTTGAAGCTCTACATGGTGGGAGATGTAGATCTATGGTTGGTTGGTTTGAAGTTAGTGAGGCCTTAGTCATAGGTCCTGACTTAGTATTCGACTCCTTAGAGAAAGTGCAGTTGATTAGAGAGAGACTCCGGGCTTCTCAGAGCCGATAGAAGTCCTTTGCAGATATTTGTAGAAAGGATCTCGAGTTCGAGGTCAATGACTATGACTATCTTAAGATCTCTCCCATGAAGGGAGTGAAGAGGTTAGGCAAGAAAGAGAAACTCAGTCCCCGGTATGTCGGTCGCTTCAGAATTCTTTGTCGCTTCAACAAGGTAGCTTATGAGCTTGAGTTGCCTTCAGATCTATCCTCAGTCCATCCATTATTCCATGTCTCTTTGCTAAATAAGTGCATAGGTGACCCAATAGTTGTTGTCCCTATTCAGAGCATCGACATTCAGAACAGCCTCTCTTATGAAAAGATTCCAGTTGAAATCTTAGATTATCAGACTCGTAGATTGAGGAACAAAGAAGTCCCTCTAGTCAAGGTTATTTGGCGAAATCAGTCTCATGAGCGAGCTACTTAGGAAGTAGAAGAAGATATGCGTACCAAGTATCCTCACCTCTTCCCTGCCATTTCAGATCAAGCTCAAGGTAACAATTCTCCTTAAGCTTATTAAGTTTTATGTTCATGTTTCCAGTATAAACATAGTACCTATTAACCGTTTCATACTCAGTCAGGCATTTATGTATCAGTTGTCCATGCGTTAGATATGCACGATTTTAGTATGTTTAGCATGTCAGTCATGAGATTAAGTTTTAGTTCTTCATGTTCAATTCAGGTTCTATTGTCTTGTATCCCTTCTCAGTAAATTCTCATTTGAGGACGAATGTTTCCAAGGGGGAGATATTGTAATACCCCACCTGTTTCTAATCCTATGATTCATACTTAAGTACATGACTTACAATGAATATCCTAGTGATAGGATAGCTTATGATCCATTAAGCATGTTCATATGAGTCACTTAAGGTAATACAAGCTAAGAGTTTTTGAATTCATCAAGTTTTAGTGTTTGATTTTGCAAGGGTCATCTTAGAATGAGTAAAACTCGATGTTAATGTGGTATTTTGGCTGATTTAGACCAAACAAATTGTAGAGAATCTAATTAGCTTTCCAACGATACCAATGTCACCTTAATCCAATACCCGAGCAAAAAGTTATGCCCATTTTCGTGAGAGACAGTAAGCATAGGCGATTATTTAGGTGCCGCCCAACCCAAGCATAGGCGATTGGTTAGGCGCCGCCTAACCCAAGAATAGGTAATTGTTTAGGTGCCGCCCAACCCAAGCATAGGCGATTACTTGGGCGCCGCCTAAGCCAATTCCAGGTGTTAAAAACACTCTGTCTTGAGTTATTTTAAAGGTACTTAAGTCTTTAAATACTTCTCTCACGTCCCTAAACTTAACCCTATGAAATATATATCTTCTAAACATACTGAAACCCTATTTTCATCTGAAATCTCATCATCCAAGAGAACTAAAGGAGAAAAACAACTAGGGTTTCATAATTAAGCATGAAGATCCTATTTCAAGGAAATTCCTCTGTCAATCATCAAGAATCTTCCTTCTAAGGTATGTGTAGTGTTAATCCCCGAAGTCCTTTCGTGCGTGGAGTTCAAGAATCAATCTTTAAAATACAAAAGCTTGGTTTATTGTGGTGATATGATCATACCCATGTTGATGCTTATTTGTTTTCCTCTTTTTCATTATAGAGTATGATTTCTATATTGTTGGGTGTTGATGATCATATTGTTGATATTGGGATATTCCCAAGATGGAATTTTTATATGTTTTTGTGAATTCATGATATCATACGAGTTGGAAACATGTAAAGTTGGTTGTTCATGATGTATAATTTGATGAATTCACCTATTCTTAAGATGTGCATGTAAGGTGTTTGATAAAATACCTAAGGAACTAGAAATCATGCAATATAGCTAAATTGTGACTAAGTGAAGGATTCATGATATGCCCTTAAATTCCAATGACTTCTATGTTGATAATGTGCCTTGTAAATGTTGTTGTAATACTCATGAACTATTCTTATGAGATTATGCTATGTTTTCTTGGAAAATCCTACTTATTAACAAGATGCATGGTAACCATGCAATCCACATGAACTTCCATGCTATTGGTATGTGTTGCCAATATGATTATGACATGAACAGGATATTAAGATTGTGCAAGTACTTCCATGTGATATGAAATAGTTTCCATGCAATATATTGTTGATAACCATGCATCGTATGAGATCCCTACTTATGATATTATAAATTATAGACTCTACTCTTATGATCAAGTCAGTCATGTGTGTCAGTTTTCCTCCATCAAGTCTTGGGGGTACCTTACCTGAAAACTATAGTTGTGTGCCTAGATCCATGTCATTTTTCACGATATCCGAACTCAAGCTATGATTCCGTAGACTTCAGTCAGTCATGTGACTCAGGAAAATCTCATGATCTTAGTCAGTTGTCAGATATCAGTAACATTCCTCCAGTCAATGAAATTCAGTAAGAGTAAGTCATGCAAAGTTAGTTATTCATGTCCAGTCCCTCCAGATGGGAGTAGAGGTTAGCCCCGAGTGAACCCAAGGATGGTAGCTCACCCGCCAGTTCAGGGTGTAATTCTTAGTAGCAATCCTTGTGTTCTAGAACTATGTAGCCAGCATTGGTTGAGACATCTTAACCCGTCAGCTAAGGGTTGATGAGGTGGCTTAAACCATCAGTTTCGGGTTCCCACCATTCTCATTAAGTACTTGCTAGATAAGGGTCACTCACAGTTGTCCTTACCAGTTGTGCGGTATTGACACCCCTCCAGTCGGGGCAATGATTTGACCCCAGCTTAGCCATAACGGCATACATGGGGTATGTTGGTTAAACACTACTTCCCACAGTTTTAGTAATAGTCTCAGTAAAAGAACTTAAAGCGTTCTTTAGATTTCAGTAGATATAGGACTGTCAGATACAGTCATCCATGTTATCAGTTTCAGTATCAGTCTCAGTAAAAGATCGCAGAGCGTTCTTCAGATTTTAGTATATACAGGACTGTCAGATACAGTTTTCCGTGTTATCAGTTTAAGTATCAGTCATGATAGTTATCAGTAAACCATATATTAGCTTTCAGGTCATGCTATCACGTATTCATGGTCCTAGTTTCTATATATGTGTGTTTGCACTCCCACGTTCATGTTAGTCAATCAGTGTTATTAATGCATTAAACCCTTTATGTTCAACCTACAGTTCTCGTATACTTAGTACTCTAGTTGTACTAATGTATTTTTGATATAGTGCTTTCTTTTCATGTTACACCATAGGTTCTGAGACACAAGCTCCAGCCTAGCAGTAGCGGTAGCATTCCAGTTACAGAGACACAGTGAGTCCTCATTGATTCGAGGACAATATGATTTGATTCATTTATTTATTCTTCAGTTCAGTTTTACAGAGTTAGTTGTAAACATGTTCCTTCAAATCCTTATTCAGACAGTTTAGAGGCTTTTGGATTTATGTTGAGATTTAGCTATTTTAGGTATTTTCGTCGACATGACTGTATTTAGTTGAACCTTATGGCCTTACAGTTACATGTATTCCGCATTATTATATTATGATTTCCAGTATACAGACATATCAGTCATGGGTTAGCTTGTGTTCCCTTGGGGTCATGAGCACCATGTAGCTTTCCGGTTCAGCAAATCGGGGTGTTACATTAGGATACCATTGGTTCCCTACAGTCAGTTCCTTAGTGAGTCGTACACTTAGAAGGGTCCATTTTCTATCTTTTAAATAAGGGCATTGTGGTCATTTCTTATGCCTAAAACCCTAAGTCCCCTCCCTATATAAGTGTAGATGTCTTCCTAGAACATATTTTTGAGTGGATCAAACATCCAAAATACTCTCTCTATAACTTTGGAAGATTTGGAGGCTAGGGTTTCGAAGGAGTTCATCTTGAGGGCAAGAGGAGTCAAGTTTTTCTTGGTGGATCATCTTTTTTAAGGAATGTATCTCTCTCCCTTGTTAAATAATTCTAAACCCATGTATTTTACACTTTGATTAGTATGTGTACACGGTGACTTTGAAATCAAATGAAGAAGGTTATCTTGCGCTCGATCATGCTCGTAGAATAGGAAATCAACTAGTTAGAAATCATTTGGGAATTTTACCAAGAAGTTGGTGTGGATACTATATTCCTATCAATCTTTAACTTAATGTGGGTACTCCAGACTTCCCCACATATGAGCACACCATTTCTAGTAGATAACCACCATATAAATAAGATTCAATCAAAGATTTAGCAAAGAAAAGAACAATCTTTGACCCTACCTTGTTCATGTATTCTAAGGCATACTCACATCACTTAAAACACAAATACAAATCACTTACCAGAGGAATGATGCAAAATGGATACAAAGATGGTTTTAGAATCCCAAAATATGGACTAGGAGTGGTTACAATTTCAAAGAGAAAGTGAGAACGGAATGTAAGGAAATGGAAGATTGATTGTCTTTTTAGTAGATTTGACTGCGATAGAGGTCAAGGGTCTGCGATTGAGAAAAAGCAAATACCGCAATCGCAGAGGCATGAGGCCCTCAATTGTGGTAACTAAGGGAATTTCTCCACCTCTATTTTCCCCTATTCATCTTATTTCTCAATTTGACACACTTTTCCTTGTTCAGTTCAACATGAAAAAATTTCAATTTTTCTCTTTCTTAACTCAATCAAAAAAAACTCCAAAGTGCCACAAATGCATGTATTAATCAATAATAAAACTAAAATCTACGCTATCAAATTAAAAATTAAGGATACAGGCCACTTTCGTGGCATTTGTGGGTTGTGTCCCATATAGTTCCTTAGTTATAGTTATGGAATGACTTTCTTCATCTTTTTAAAGTTTTTTCCACATTGGAACACTCATTCACTTCACCATATTCAATTTCTATGACCTACACCACTTGAAGATGCATGGGTTGTTTCATTGTTTTGTATACCTGAAATGAAACTTCACCATAGTGAACTCTAAACCTCATTTCCAAAGCTCCAAGTCAACAATGACTCTTTCGGTAGAAAGGAAAGGTCGACCAAGGTTATTAGGCACCTCTTGGTCCCTGTCATAATCTAGCACAACAAAATCCCACTGAAAGGATGAATCTATCCTCTAGCACCAACACATCGAACAAAACACCAATTAGTTTTTTGATAAAGTGGTATACCATCAGAAGCCTCATTGACGTTGTAGTAAAGGTACTCAAGCCAAACCTCCGATATGCTAAATAAAGGAATAATTCTCATTGAAACTCTTAAAGCATTCATTCATCATACATGAAGTGGAGGACTATGACCTCCCACACTTATTGATTCAAACACCCTCAATAGGTCGAGGAGTTTAGCAATATTCACATTAACATTAGACACGGGACTCTAAACATGTACACACATTCATTAGTCAAGGAATTTAACCATATAAAAATTCATTCAAATGAGGGACTCTAACCACTTACTCATATAGGAAAGGGACTCTAACCACATTCTTATTTGTTACACAAAGGAATCTAACCTCATGCCATACTTAGACTCTAACCACAAGACATTTCATTTGGTGAGGTACTTTAACCTCAAGAGATATCTTTAGGCAAGGTGAGGTACTTTAACCTCAAGAGATCTCTTTAAGCAAGGGACTTTAACCACAATCAATTTCATTAGGAAAGGGAACTAACCTAGCCCATTTCATTAGCAAAGGGACTTCAACCATAAGCCATCACAACTATTACTAGTTGACATTAGGACTTTATCCTATTGCACATGTATCAATATGTATTCAACTATCATTTAAGGACCTTAACATATCTATTGATTTACTCTTCAATGGTTGAAGGAATTAATTCAATTCATTATTCAATTCAAGGTATGGCCCTTAATATCTGTACTCAATCATACATTATGTATTAGTATACATACACCAGACTTTAGTTTCAACATAATTCAATCCCATGTGTAAGGGACTTTGATCCTTTTTATACATCAAACCAACAATTCATAATTTGACAATTATTTGGCTAATAATGTCATAACATTTCCATTTAGCAATCCCTTACAATAGTTAGACCATTGCCCTAGTTATTGCCTCGTCAACATATGACTAGTTATTTTACTTAGATATTTTCACAAAGACCTTGTGGGCATGCCTTTACCAAGTCCAATTTCGTAGAAAAAATAATCAATAATAAAGTTCTTAAAGACCTCTTTGTTAAGAGACAAACAATAAGTTCCCACCCATGGAAAGCATAAAAAATAATATGTATCAACACAAGTCTAATCAAGGGTAAACATTTTTCATCACAAGGAATCAAAACCATTAACATTTGATTTCAAATTATCTATGTAAACATAATAATATATCTGTGAAATACATGGTTTTGGAGTTATTTAATAAGTGAGAGAGTTACATGCTTTAAACATCTTAATGCACCCAAGAAACTAGACTCCTCTTGCTCCTAGATGGACACTCTTCTACCCTAGCCTTCAATTCTTCCCAAATGGGTTTGCAGGAGAGTTTTGGATGTTTGGTCCACCCAAAATGTGTTTTACAAAGCCATATACACTTATATAGTTACGGGAATTAGGGTTTGAAGTGAGGGAAATGACCACTAGGTCCTCAACTAAAAGTTGAAAATTGGCCACAATGTTGGGTACGACTCACTTTAGTAGTATCCAAGGTTATGAATCATGACCTCACTCATATACTTCACTCATACAAAAAACAATCCACTCCAAGTTATGAAATCACTATATATGATTGGCTTATGTATGACTCATACTCTTAGATACGATTGGGAAGAGGCTCACTTTTAACTAAGATAGTGAGTAACCCTTACTACACTTCCCAGGATATGGAAGAGGAGGGTAAGGAGGATATGAATCATATCCAAGGGTACGACTCATGCTCCCCTAGTTGCACTCACCCCAATGTCATCAAAAAGAAATTTCTCAATGGTTTAAAGTCTTGGTGTTTCAACTTTGGTTCCCACTTTACCTTTGATAAGCAGGGGAGGACCGCATAGAATAATTGGCAAAAACCTAATCTCCTAAACAAGATATTTTTCTTTTTCATAATCATAGGCCATGTATGTCATGGCATTCACGGATTTTGTGGGTGCACCCCTCACATTTTTTGTCAAAATCTCAAATTGAGTCATCATTTTTTACATATTTTTCTCTCTTTCTTCATATCTTTTCATTTTTTACTTATCAAAAAAAGAGGTAATTGGTGGTCCTTTTGGTACCTCGGTATCTCGGGTATGCCATCCTCAGGTTTTCTTGGTAACTTCCTCAAGAAAAATTGTAGCTTCTTGATAATTTATCTTAAGAAAAGACCCCTACCACATTGTATACTGTGATTTTATTGAATGGATTAAGATCCCAGTAGAAAATTTAAAGAAGCATCTTCCCCGGGACCTCGTGATTGGGAAATTGCATAAGTTTCTCGTTAAATCTTTCCCAGACCTCACACAAGGGTTCACATTTAATTTCATAAATTTAATGATTTCATCACACAATTAGAGATTCTTTGATGGTGGGAAATACCATTCAAGGAAGGCAATGGTAAGTTCATCCCATGAAGTGATTGACCCATTTTAGAGGGATCGAAGCCACAATTTTGCCTCTCCCATTAGAGAGAACTGGAAGAGTTGAAATTGGATGGACTCTTGGGTGATGTGTGTAATATAAAAGGGTGCACACACTTCTACAAAGTTCTTCAAATACAAGTTGGGGTCTTCATAAGATTTTCCCACAAAAAGTCCCTTAATTTGCATATGCAACCTAACCCTCGTAACATGGAATAACTAGTTCCCATGAGTAGGTTGGCTACAGATGGCAATTGTACGCCTAACTTCATTGAGTTTCTCCTCGTCATCAAGAGACCATTGTTATACTCAACAATACTTTCATTGTCACTCATAGTTTTGTGAACACTATAGAGATCACCTAAAAATAAAACAAAAACAATATAAATAAATTAATAAACACCACTACGAGTATACCCTAAGTAAAAACCAAAACCACACAAGTGAAAACTAAATTTCTCTCCACAACAGCGGCGCCATTTTTATTAACACTCACCTATACCTTTTTTAATTGGTAGAGGATGATTGTTTTTAATAGCTCAACTTAAGTTAAGGTCAAATCCATGAGTAGAAAAATTAACTTTCTAGTCCTATGAGTGTTAATAGTTACTAAAAGATACCTGCCATATAAATAAAGAAAAGTACATAATTTGAAATGGGGAATTGGTTTGAAAGAAAAATTAATCAATGTTTAATCGAATCAACAAACTAAGGCAACACATGTGATTAAAAATTCAATATGAGATGGATCTTGGGATTATGTCGACCTAAGGGTATGTTGTGCATGGGAACATGATGATTTAGTGCAAATTCTTGTTATTAACGCTATGGAAGGCTAAGTTGAAGGCCTTTGATGCTAACTTGTCAACATCAACTTAAGGATACCACTCATTGACCCTTTCAAGTACCTAACGAGTGTGTCAAATAAAATCACCTAAGACATCAAATGGGACATCCTTATTTCTAGAAAGATGCCTAATATATAGCTAACTCCCTATTCACCCTTATTTCTAAGATAGAGAAAAAATAGCAAACTACATCCATTATTGTCCACTATTAGTTTATCACCCTTCTACCTTTTTCAAAGATGATATGGGTTCCAAAAGTTCATCCGTATCACCCTTTCAAGGATGATATGAGTTGTCTAGAATTTAGGGTTTTCACCCACAAATTAATTTGGGTTTTTGGGTTTTTCAACCACAAACCCCAACTAATTCAGACAAAGAATAGTTAAACACAGCATCAACAAGCTAGAATTTACATAAATACATCACATCCCATACAGAATTGCACCTTATTTCAACATAATCAAAAGAAATGAAGTTTAGTTACTCATTAAGTAAAGAGAAAGAAATATACCATAAGGTTTATTCAAAATATCAATGCTTCAACATCACTAAATTTAATATATAGGAATTCAAATAAAATTGTTTCCTAAATTATGGTTTGTAAACCTCAAATTCAATTGTTCCCAAAAGTCTACAATGCAAAAATGATAAAGGATTTGAGCGTTTTAAGGAATTTGGGGTAGTTTATATAGAATTACAAAATTACCTCTGGGAAAATTCTCGTATTTCCATGATTGCTGCAACTTATCCATGATCACAACTGCCGTGACCAACTAATAATATCACGATCACATACCCTTGACTAATCTTAAATGATCGCCACTACAACCCTCAGACTACAATCGCAAAAACTGAAATCAAGTTTTGCTCCAGGTCTTCAAGCTGTATTTCTCTTCTTTTTCTTTGTTCTTTTCAACTCAAATTTATATTTTTCTTTCTTATCACCTATAAGCCTGCAAAATGCAAAAATTAGTTCATCCAATCATACATTTGTCTCATTCATACATTTAAATTATATTAATATGCTCATATTTTGAAAGAAAATGATTGGTAAATTCACCACTCACCATTTATCACAAGTATCACTACCAAAAATTACCCCTATGGCGACAGTTGGAAAACTATTGCAATAGACAAAAAAACTGTTGCCATAAGTCTTCCGCAATGGTTCAACAACCGTCTTATAGGTAGGCATTGTAATTGGTATATGGCAACGGCTTATGCAATGGTTGTCTGAACCGTCGACATAGGTCAAGATATGGCGATGGTTTTAGACAACCGTCGCCATAGGTCGACCTATGGTGATGGTTATTTTTTAACTTTTTGGGATGCCTATTTTCATCTATTGCAATGGTTACAACCATCGCCAAAGATTGACCTATGGCGACGGTTATTTTTTGACTTATTAAGATGCCTATTTTCACCTATTGCAACGGTTACTAAACATTACAATAGAAGATATTGCAACGACATTAAATTGTTATAACAGCATCTATTTCGATGTTTGCAACAATATCTACCGCACTAACTTCTATTCTGACGTATAGCAAATTAGTAGTTACATACATAATAAATTACATTAAATAGTTATACACACATAATAATATAAAATCATTCATTAATAATCACATAATTCAAAGTATAGAACAAATTAAACTTTTAATCTATATCCAAAAGCAAAATGTATGTTAAGTACTTAAATGATTAGTTTAGTTTTTACATAGTATCAAGTTATAGTCGCGATAAGTTTCAAGAAATTCTATGCAGCCTATATTCTTCTTCTTCTTCTTATGTTCTAATATCTGTTTTTTCCATAAAGCTGGAAGTGATCCTTCTGAAACAATGTTCTTTAACTTTCTGATGATTTCTTTACCTTCCAAGAAAGAATTAGTTAGCATCTCAAGATTCCCATCTTTTATCTGATCCAGTATCTATCATCAGTAGATATATTTTAAAAGGAATAAGAGCACCAAAAAGAATTGCGTTAACTCGTGAATGTCTGCTCTTTAATAACTGTAATAATATAAACCATAATACATTTGGTATTATTAATTTAAATTTGATGTCTAATTTTAGCAATTTCTCCAAGCTTTTTGTAGATTCATGTTTAACTCATTAAAGTCCCCACCTTTCATATCTCAAAGACAGAACAACTAAAAATATGATTCCACTTCATGTCTTAAACAATGATTCTTGTTTTTCCAGCAAGATTCCTAGCATTAGTACGAATTTCAACAAGATAGATTACTGATGAAGAGGAGGAAAGTACTAGAAAATAAGAACAAAGAATTAGAAGCAAGTCTTTTAGACGGAGATTTAATTATTTTTTCTTGTAGAAATATACTGAGAGAGACCAAAAAGTCTGCAATTTATTGCTGTCATTGTCTGTACTAAACGGGTTAGGCCAAGTGTCAAAGGTAATGTAAACTATTTAGGCGGTCCCAAAAGCCAAGAAGTATGTACGCTTAAGCTAGAACATGTACGCTTAAGCTAGAAAAAGGAGTTATAAATTTTTTTTATGATAGGCAGGATCATGTAGAGCTTATCCAAATTGCGAGTAGCACCTTACTATCACAGTTGTCATTAAGGACGTCCCATATGCTACCTTCAAACTCAAAACTTGAGTTGGATCAAAAATAATTGATAATCTATTCTTGTAGCCACAGAAACTTGAAAGAATGTAGGACCCTTGTAGTCATGTTTTCTTGTCACAATAAACTGATTGAGTGTGAACAATATAGTTGTATCCTGTAGGGAACACTTAACCAAGAAACAAAATAAACTTAGTAGGAAAACCATACAATGGCTAGGAGGGATATTCTTTCCACTGAGGAGGTCGAGAAAAAGTATCCTGAAGCTAAATATCACACTTTTCTGGGTAGTTCTTCCTACAAAACAAGTTCAAAGAAACTAAGTGAACTAAATCAATTTCAATAATACATTACAGATAGATGTATTAACACCCTGAATTCAATGACCCCTATACATTAAACAGACTGCAAAAAAATCCTATAAGGTTATACCAATGCTATAATAGTCAAAAGCTTCTTTTTTTAACTTCCTACATAAGGCTTTGACCATACCTTATCCATTCCAGCATTAACGGATGACTTGATTGATTGATGATAATCAGATCTGTTAGGGTTAGTAAGCCAATCAAGTGTTTCCCAGTCTATAATCATGAGACCCTGCACCAAAATATTATTTTTTAATAATAAAGCTTCTCAACATGGAAAGCATATAATACACAGCAAAAGATATGTAGGAAATACCAAACACTTACACCTCCCCTGACAGACCATACAAAAAAAGTTAAGTACAACAGTAATGAGGACAAAGGAATAGGATGAAAGATGTTGACATGTCAATTATTTAACTTAATCCAGATGAAAAACTCATATATTAGGTTTTTTTTTCTATGGTGCAAATGAAAGTTTAGACCATATGTTATAGCTTTTTTATATTCAGGGTGCAATTAAGTTCAAAGCAGTTTATCTTGAATCCAAACATTCTTTCAAGATTTCTGTTAAAAGAAATCGATGAGTGTGCATTTTGTCTCCATTCCAGCTGGAGTAGGAGGCCATAATAGTTCAAACTCCTTAAGAAATATAGTCTATCATATGAGGTATTTCAATTCTCAGTTATAATAAAAACTTCAAAGAACATCAGAAATTGTTGTTATACTATGTGTGTCCCTATACTTGACTTGTCTTCAAGCTTAACTGCAGCTACCTAGCCATCTGAGCAGCCATCTGATTGTTACATAACTTTATTGTATACATTCCATGTAAAAATTTAAATGTGGAAAGTCTTAGAAAAATAAAAAAAGATAGGTTAAGTTGCTATAATGATAAAACGCATATTCCTTATTACATTTTAAGAACTGGCCTATATACAAACTTGAAATTCCACCAGCAACAAGCTTATAGGCGTGCATTAATTCATTAATTCCACCTGAAATTTTCGAAAGTAATCAAATAAAGCACGTGCAAGATAAACACGAATGTGGTTAAACAAGTTGATGCGTGCGGAGAGTAACCTTATCATTTTAAGACATGCTACTTCTCATGTAGTAAAGGTATGATCATAATACACTCAACCAACTGACAGTTAGAGAACTTTATCAAAATTTCAAAGGTTACATATAGTATCCAAAATATATTCACGAAAAAAAAATTTCAAAATCAATTGATCCTAGCACATATTTTTGAACGAATACTCATATTTAACCACATCCTATGTAAATAATCAAAAGTTAAATATTTTATAATTCCCTTGTCATATAGACACAATCATGTGCTATAAAAGGCATCATACTTCAATTTGCTTAAATGGTACTTAAAAAGGAAAAGATACCTCCATTGAGCTATAATATCTTATAGGTGATTCAAGTTATTAAGAACCTCCATTCTTCGTATTTAAATGATGATGATGTTGTCTAAGTGATGCAGAAATGTCCCTCCCTAAGCTACTGGAGCTTTTTGGCTGTAACAATAACAAAGAAACACAACTAATCAGGTTATTTACTTCTGTATACAAGTTAGAAACTTTTTAAGGAACTTCATAGTGTAGCAAAAATTAACCAAATAAACATTCTTTTGACTAGGAACTCTGTAAAATATTTTATCAGGTGATCAGTCCAATTACTTAAGGAACATGCAAGATAGCCCGAAGACCACTGTTATATATATACACACATACTTAAATAGATAGGTACACACACATATACAAACTTTGTGATATGGGCACACCAAATGGATACTATTGTATTCAACGGAGTTGCTAACAAGACAAATGATATTTTATCGAAAACTACAGACAACCAAAGGATAGAAGAAAATAGTAACTAGTTATCAGCATTTGTGAAAAAGAAAATGGCTGAGAAAATCATACTAATATTTTTCATTTTGATTTTTAGAAAGTAACTCAGGTGCTAAAAATGCTTCAGGTTTTTCTGAGACAAAACTCTTGTCATCTTTTATGTTACTCTTAATGACCATTTAATCGAGTAGTACCCATTGTACATGGTTAAGAATGCTACATGAAATAAACTAAACCTAACTTAAAAATCATAACATCTAATATAACTCCAAACAAAATAAAAGATAGCTTGTTATTGAAATATCCATAACCCACTACATAATTGGCTTACCAAAACAGACTTCAGTATAGCAATTTTGTATGGCAATGGCAAGAAATAATTACATGAAAGTGATACTAATATATAGTTTTGTTCTATTTGTCATTATAACCTAATTGACATGATATGAACTTGAGGAACCAAAATAAAAAAGCATTTTATAAAGATATAATATGTTGTAATATGGAAGACATTTTGTTTAATGTCATCTTGCACTTTTTTTTGTGGCTTAACACTCTACTATACTAAGAAAGAATGTAATTTGTATTTTTCTCATTAGTACTATTGCAACACCTTATGCCCTTGATAAATAGAAAATCTTCTTTGGTCTACCTCGACCTCTCTTGAAACCATCCTCGGCCAACCTCTCACAACTACACAATGGGGCATCCATGAACCTCCTCGTCACATAATTGAACAATCTCAGCCTCGCCTCCCACATTTTATCCTCTATCAAAGCCACTACTACCCACCTTGTCCTGGATAGGGTCATACTACAAAAAATATTAATTTTCTATCCCAAGTAAGGATTCCTTCAAATATAAATTAAATGTGAAATTAGACCTTTGAAGTAAAAAAAAGGTCAATTAGGAAAGTACAAGTAGTCACAACCTTCTCGCGAGAACTCGATTCTATATGGATCCCTCGTCATGACAAAATCAATGATTTAACCGTCTTCTATAGTATGATTTAAAACATAATTTACTTCATTGGCACAAATCACCAAATACTTTATAAACACATCAAATAAATATAATAAAACTCAAAATAGGACATGACAAGTACCTAACTATTCAGTCAAAGCTTAGACATGAATGTTTTGTTTAGCAGTGGAGGAGATGAAGTTGGAGTAGCTTTTAAATCGAGCTACGATGGTTGCACGTTTTGACTTCATGAATTGGTGGTCAGAGAAGATTTAAAATCGAGGTCTGGTTGTCAAAGTAGTGATACGGTGGTTAGAGTAGTGGTACGATGATCGAAGTATGATGGATAAAGCAGTGATATGGTGGTCGAAGTATAGTGGTCGTAGTAGTGGCAGATCATATTTGGTGAATTATATTATCTTTGGTTTGAGACTTTGTGTGGATTATAAGTAAAAGGGTTTATTTTCAGTGAAGTAGTAGTGAAATTTTTTGCTGGGAATAAATAAGCAGATATAATAGCTTTTTTCTCAATAAAGTATTGTTATAGCTCATTCTATGGCAATGGTTGAGGCAGGAATTGCAATAAAACACCCTACTGCAACCGTTATCAAACAACAACAACTCTTATGACACCAAATAGTTCTACTACAATAATTTTTTTTGCAACGATTGAAACCATTGCAATACACCCTCTATTGCAACTCTTTTTGAACCGTTTCCAAAAGGTTTATTGTAATAGGGGTAATTTCTAGTATCATCCCTATTTATTTCAATCTACATCTATGTTTTTTTATCTGGGTTGACTTTCTCCTATTTGTCAACTTATTTTTTTTGAAGTTTTGATTTTACTAGCAATCCTTTTACCATGCCTATCCATGTATCTTCCCCCATAGAAGACTCTTCAGTGGTTTATTGGGTGTACCAATCATGTGTTGTCATCTTTGTTCAGCTTGAGACTTGGGTAGATTTGATTATCCTAGACATGGTAGATTTTTACGTCATCTTGGGTATGTATTGGTTTGTTCCTTATGATGTTGTACTAGACTGTTATGCTATGACTATGACTTTAACTCCATCGTGTGTGCCAAGGATATCTTGGAAGGGTGGACTTCATTTGGGTCCCAAGAGAGTTATATCTTTTATTCAGGCTCAGCATTTTGTTGAGAAGGGATGTTTGTATTTTTTTGCTGATATTTTGATTCTAGTATTGCTTTTGCTCTTTCTTTGGGTTCTATTTGTATTATCTATGAGTTGATGTATGTGATTCCCAATTACTTTCTTCGTATGCCTATGAATTGTGTTATTGATGTTGAGCAAGGCAATAAGTCTATTTTTATTTTTTCTTATAAGATGGCCCAAATAGAGTTTAATAACTTGAAGGATCAATTGTAGGAGTTGTTGGATAAGGATTTATACAACCTAGTGTATCACTTTAGTGTGTGACTATCTTGTTTATAAAGAAAAAGGATGGATCCAAATGTATATGTATTGATTATCGGTAGTTAAATAAGGGGATGATTAATAATAGGTATCCTCTTCCTTGTAGTAATGATTTGTTAATCTGTCTTTAGGGTTCTTTGGTGTTTATAATATTTTATTTGAGATCCAAATATCATTGGTTAAGGATTAGAGCTTTGGTTATTCCAAATATAGGTTTTTGGACTCAGTACAGTCATTATGATTTGTTTGTCTTGTCCCTTGGTTTGACCAATGTTGTAGTCGTGTTCATGGAGTTGATGAACTAGGTATTTTAATAGTATCTCGACTCCTTAGATATAATATTTATTGAAGATATCTTTGTTTACTCTAAGTGTAAGGCTAATCATGAGGAGCATTTTCATATTATACTTTAGCAATTGAGGGATGAGAAGTTGTATGTTTAGCTCTCTAAGTGTTGTTTTGGTTGACGTCTATTTCGTTCCAAGGTCTTGTGGTTACCAAGGATTAGTTTTGGTTAAAGTATATTTCTTTCCAAGGTCATGTGGTGACAACGAATGGTATTTTGGTCAATCTATCCAACATTGCAGTGATTTGTGATTAGTCTAGGACTGTATCTCTTGCTGAGATTTAGCATTTTGATGGTTTGGTAGGTTACTATCGATATATTTTTGAGTCTTTTTCATTGATTGCGACTTAACTATGTTGACTCAGAAAAAGATTTACTTTTTATGGTCATATACTTGTGAAACGAGCTTTTAAAAGCCCAAGTAAATATTGACATCAACTCTTATCTTGACTTTTCCCAAAGAAGAAATGGGTTTTACCATTTTATTGGTGCATCAGGTCTTTGGTTTCGTGTTGTGTTGGTATAGGAGGGTAAGGTGATTGTGTATGCTTCTTGTTAGTTGAAGCCCCATGAGAAGAATTATCCTACCCATAATGTGGAGTTGTGCATGATTGTCTTTGAAGCAAGTAGTGACTCCATTATGAGATCTTCTCCAATCACCATAGCCTTTAATTTTTTTCACTCAACGAGATCTTATAAAGGAACATTATGGACTTGTATTGCTTAAGTATTATGTCCTTACTAGTTTCTATCACCTAGGCAAGGATAATATGAATATGGGTTCCTTGAGTTTGAAGTCGACTAACATAGGTAGCATATATTTTGACCTAGGAGAGGCCTTTTGACTCAGAGTTTTAGTCTTTGGTTAATGAAATAGTTAGACTTGATATTTCAACACATGGGCATGCTTTGACATTTATAGAGGCTGGTCTTTCTTGATGGAGTTGATTCAGGCTCATCATTTTGATAATATTGGGTAGAGAGTAATTTAGGATAAGGATTTGGCAACGAGGCTAAGGAAGCCTTACTTAATTATATTGGTATTTTAAGGATTGGAGTTCGAGTCTTTGTGCTGAGAGTGGGTAATTGGGTGAGATTGATATTGGAGGAGCTGCATTATTCTAGGTATTCAATCTATCCAAGAGTGACTAATATGTATCATGATTTGAGACATCACTGTTGATTGGGTGGTATAAGAAAGTATGTATTATACTTTATAGCTTATTGTATATATTACCAGCGGGTGAAGGATTTGTGATTAAAGACTTTTGGAACTAGTATTCTTTATTCGAGGTAGATTAAGGCTTAACTTCCTTTAGAATGGGATGGGTAGTTAATACTAATATAAAAACAAGTTATGGATGTGGGAACTAATCATGAAAATGGTTTTATTGTTGTTTTATTCCCATGTGGAGGGCTATGTTATTGTTGTTAGGTTGTTTTAAGATATTACTTTCCATTTATGATCATGTGTTGTCTTATATGATGTTGTTGGCCTGGTATTTATGTGATTGGTAGAAATTTTGTAAGTTGGGATTTCTGTGGTGTCAAAGTCATGTTATTCTATATATTACTCTATTGGGACATGGATTATTTTAGGTCATGCATGGTTGGCTTATTTAGTGGTTTTTATCTGACATGCTTGGTAATAGTAATTGGAAAATATCATTATTGTTTAATACGAGTATTACATTCACATATCATGTACACTAATGAAACATTAATACCACTATGGGAATACTAGCTTTTCTTACATAAAGTGTGACATTTTTCAAAACTATCTGCTGATGTATGTATCGGAGAAGAATTATGGATATTGGATTGGCATTGAATATTTGATTGCACATGGGTTGATGAAACCCCCATGGGTTCTACTTCGAGAGCACAACTTTGTAGGTGTATACAAAGGTTATAGGATAACCTCGTTAATCACATCATCATCTTCATGTTAACTGCATTTCATACGTTGTGCATATTCTGTGTTATATATTTTTATCTTGATTTGACATCTATCTATTTGTGCTTCTTTAATACTTGTATTTAGTATATGTATATATTATAGAACTGCTAGAAGAGATGGTATGGGCTATGTTTGGGGCATTTTCTTATTGTAGGTGACGTGCCCATAATTTTTCTTTATATACTTTATTTTCTACTTTTCTCAGCCAACCTATGATACCTACTAAGTACATGTGAACCGTACTTGTCCCTACTGCACCCTTTCGTTATAGATCCAAGTAGGAGTGCATCATAAAGTAGCTGATTTTAGGTGGTGCTTGGAGTATTTTTTAGGTAGAGGTCCATGCTTCTAAAGTAGATCTACTACCTCTTCTTTTCTAGTTGTTTTTTATTTAGTAACAAATTATATTTGTTTTGGACTAGAAGTTCTATAAATTGACTTTAAGATATACTTAGTTTGTTCTTACACTGTGACACCGGATTTTTGGGAGATTTATGGTGTCATTGTTATGTATTTTTCTGCTAATATTGTATATGTATGGTTCGACTTTATTCTAGAAGCCTTACCTAGATTCTTGGTGTTGTTTTTCTCTTTTTATAACAGTTCGGGCGATAGGCTTATTTGTTAAGGCTTGTCGAGACAAGTACCATCAAGTCCCTTAGTTTTTGGGTCGTGGCAACCTAATATAATCTGCAAATTTTAATTCCTACCATGTTAACATAAATTATTAACTTTCGTCAAAATTTTCAAATTCAAATCTTTACAAATATATAATATTCTTTGAAATACATTCAATCACCTAGATAATTGTGTTACCATTCTTGATAGTCATATCAATAAAATTACATTATATGAAGGGACAAATGGGGGTAAGAGACTAAAGGATAAAACAATCATGCATAGCACAACAATTTTTGGGATTAGGGTTATAAATGAGATCAGCAGAGTTCAATTTGATCATTGTGTCTAAGGATGTCCCTAAGGACTCATTATGATGAGTTGCTAGGATGATCCCAACAACCATTTTCCTGTTTTGCATTTATTTTCTTTCTTTTTGCCCTCAAATAGTGTATTTAATGCTTTCAGACTTATATTAAATATTTTAGAGGATCTTGTACTATAACTTTAGGTTTTGGGGTGTATTTATAGTGTTTACACTTTTATGTTATGGATAAGGATTAATCTACAACACACACATATCAACAACTATAGCATAATTCATATGAAGAAAGGTTTACATCAACACCGAATCATACCCGCTAACAATACCAAACTACAAAAAACGATAAGAAAAGTTCACACAATGCCATCACATAGATGTAATACAATATATCAGTATGATAATGGTGATGCAATAAATATGTATAATATTTATGATTCTAGCATATCCAATAGTATAGACCTTTCGAGCCTAAGCTTTTACGAGAGGACCCAAGATGGGTTCATATACTAATCATAATTTCCAAATTTGATTTTTCTAGCACATCTCTTGGTGTGACAACCCTTTCTATCATTACGGGTAAGGATAGCATACAAATTTTTGTGTAAGAATCCCCTAAATTTGGAGTTAGAAATTTCAGGCAAGGTTAGTATTGGATGAAATTTTAGTGCGGTATGGTCTAGGGAAATCAACAGATTAATTATGTAAAAATCCCCTAAGAAGTTATGAAATTTGTTAGATGTTTAAGATATGAAATAGGGAAGTAGAAATCCTGATATCAAACTTGACGTAAAAGGGTTAGTTTGTAATGCCTTGTTTTAGGGGTGCATTACGAAAAAGGAAAAACTTAAAGTAAGTGATTCTAATTTTTTATCCAAACTCTTCGTAAAGGTAAGAGAATCTTTTCATTAACTAGTAGTTCAATTATTAACAACTAAAATCACTTGCTATGGGTTTTTAAGGAGGATTTGACATAAGCTAACTAATTTTCTATTGCAATTAAGTGAATTAGGTAGTAACCCCTTGGGTTTTTGTTAAAAATTGCCAATTTGCTCTTACATGTTTATAATTTATTATTGTAACAATGAAATTAGTAAGATTAAGAAGGTATTATTATAGAAAATCATAGGTGAATTATCATATATTTGGCCTTAGGGCTCAAGATTTGATTTTTAATCCAAGGTATTATTATAGAAAATCGTAGAATAGGGTGAATTATCATGTAATAGATCGAATAGAGCCAAGCAATAGTAGCTATACTTGTAGAACTAACTTAACAAGGATGATGAGAATAAAGAAGGGGTAAGAGAAGGTAAATGGAAAGAAACACCAGAAAGGTAAAGGTCAGATAGCAACTGACCACGCTCACCAGTGTTCAGTGACACCTCCCCTACTCAATGATTATTATGAAAAGGTTAAGGTTACGAATAATGATTATATAGAGTAGGGGAGGTGGAACCAATTGATGGTACAGATAATACATTAATGTGTAGCTCCCTTTCCCTATGTATTCTCAGATAATTCAATAGGTGTTTTCTTTTTTGAGTGGATTGTTCGGTATTGGGGCCACTCTTTTTATGCTTTCATATTAGTTTCTAAGTGTTAAACCGATTACTACTACTTCTTCTAAAATGTGTGAGGCCTTGGTACTAATATTTTACCAAACCCATTATAATATACTATTATGACTATGATTTAGCAGGAAATGCAAACCATTTTTCTGAAAATTAAACTACCTGCTTTTATTAGCTCTAAGATGGAGATGCCTTTGAGTTCATTATTGCTTGTTACAAAAGGTTGTATAAGATGGGTATTATTGAGCAGCACGGTGTTGACTTTGTCAACTTCCATCTCTAAGCTGATTCTAAGCAATGGTTCACAGTATATGTAGACTGTCGTTAAATAACTTTTGCTCTATTGACACGGGATAGTTTTCATACCCTATTTTTAGAGAAGTATGTACCTTGTACTCTTTGTGATTGTAAGAAGGTTGAGTTTCTAGACCTTGAGTAGGGTAATATATTTGTGGTTGTCTATGGGGCAAAGTTTCATATTTAGTCCTGTTATTCAACTCAACTACTTAGAATACAAGATTAGAGGATTTGGTTGTTTTTGAAAGGACTGAGAATTGACTTATAGGTTTTGACTATTCATATAACTTCTTACTGGAAGACTTTAATAAGGTTTCTAATTATGTGAAAAAATTAGTAGGGGTTATTTAAGTTTGCTAGGTATAAGAGTCAACAGAGAAGTCCTCGAATACGGGTAACACAATGATTGTTATTCCAGGGGTCATAGCCACTAGCCCTATCTATCTCGCCTTGTTTAGAAAACACTACCTGCATTTAGTTGCTAAAGTCTAAGGGGTTTCCTATTCTTTGTAGAATAAGTCTTATCTTAAGAAAGCTTGTTATACTTGTGGTGTTGCATTATACTTTAAGAGAGGGTGCTCACAGAGATAGGCTGGGTTATAAAGCTAGTATTAGGCTAAGAGATTGGTTACTGCTGGTAGAGGTAGTGGAAGTAATATAAATGGAAAGGGTCATCCATAGGGTGGGTGGGGTAATAATTTGCGAGGTCTTGGTGGAAATCGAGTGAGTGGTAACTCAGTGAAGGAAAATGCATCTGACTGGTGAGGTTTCCTAATATAATAATTGAGTTCACTATAATTGTAATGACCTTCTAGGTGGAAAGTCATTTTCTCAATTTTTGTGCGATTTTGATGTTTTTAGCCTCCCATAATGACTATATGTTATTTGTGATTTTGTAGAACTATCATCTTGATTATTGGACAATTTGTATGGATATAGGCTAATTTATTTATTTTAGATCCTTCATTGCTAAGGAATTGATCTTGGATAAAATCTCCTAGTAAATGTCCTTATATTGGAATTCCAAAAGAACCATAAACTCCACACCATTGATTTTAGTCTAGAGGGAACCTTGGTTTTGGTCTCAAGCCTTCCAAACTTATTTTGTGATTTTAGGTACAATTGGGATAAAGAAAAATTGTACATACGGGACCTATATTTTGTCGTTAAGACCTAGGATGGGAATTCCCATGATTCCCTTGATTTTGAAATGTAGAATTTTGTATTGTAGCATAATTTTTTTGAAAGAACTAGATTTTACACAAATTCTGAACTCCCATTTGAATTCCAGGGGTACTTAAGGTTTTGCAGGTTTACCAACTTTTGGTTTAGGCTTAATTTTCCTCTGCATTCATGTAGGGTAGGACGATTTTGTGAAGGTTCATACTATTGACCATAGTGTTTGTGAGACTTATCCTTTTCATTCATGGTAAGGGTCAGCCCTAGCACGATAGATTTTATTCTTTGAGATCAGAATGAGTTGATGTAACACCCCGAGTCTGTACCCTGGACGCTACACGGTGCTCATACTCCCAAAGGACCACAAGCTAACCCATGACTGGTACCTGCTGCAATAACTGTGTAATAAATATTGTAAATATGGAGAAATAGGCAGAAACTTTCCATATGATTCAATACTGTAAATATTACTGAATATTGTATCACAATACCAAAACTAAGCATCAATACTAAAAACCTGAATAACTATCTGAAAATACTCTAGTCTGAGAAAGCCTCTAATTGTCTGAATTTTGGAGTTTTGGGATAGACCCCCAACAAAATCCATCTACTGAAATAACACTAAAGTTCAATAAATAATAATTATTTCCTCAAACTATGAGGACTCACCACTACTCTGAAAGCTGAGAATCAGAACTGCTAGGGAGGCTCTGGAGCCTGTGCGTCTGAACTTATGATATTATACATCATATTGCAAAGAAAAGCATGCAATAGTACTTTTAATATACTGGTATGATCAGTGAGGTAGATTGATATGCATGGGTTCATATGCATGCAAAATAACAACTGAAAAGCATGAGTATGACTGAGTAAGAGTACATGCATGAATACATGTACTATAACTGAGATCCTGCTAATACTGAGAACTGAATCTGGATATTGATAACCGATATCTGAGTTTACAAGTATTGTATTATTGATTATCTGAATGACTGTATCTGACATTTCTTAATACTGTGGAACCATACTGAGTTTCATACTCAGTTGAGTGACTATGTCTGATAGTCCTGAATCTGTAGAACTAAACTAAGTTCTATTCTGAGACTGATGCTGGAACTAAGACTATGGAAGGTAATAATCTAACCGACATGCCCCTTCTCTAACAGGATTCGGGGCCCAACCTGTAACCCCAGTTGAAAGGGTGTCAATACCATGCCATGGGTAAGGACAAGTTGTGAGTTAACTTTCTCTAGCAGGAAGCTCTTTCGTCAACCCTTGTTGGCAGGATAACTCGGATGAGAAGTATCAACCCTAATAATGTATTGCTGGAAGATACCTCAACTAACGTAGGCTATATAGTTCTGCAATGCAGGGATTGCTGCTAAGGATCAAACCTTCTCCTGAAAGAAATGCCCCCATCCCTATCTTAACTCAGTGTTAAATCCTACTCCCAACTGAGTAGATATTGAACTGATTTCTAATATGTATTAGGCTAGATTGAACATTTACAAAGACTACTATTTAGCTAAACTAAACTGAGTTCACTGAGTTCCATTGACTGAAGGAATACTACTGAATTCTATTAGCTGACTGAGTTTACCGAGGTTTGAACTAGATACTGAATTAGACTGGACTAATATGTATTTTACTAAGTTTTCTTGAGTTATGTAACTGATAGAGAGTACTACTAATCGTGTCGTGACTGATACTATTTTATGACTGACCATGGCTATAGGTAATCAGCTAAATTATTGGGTATAAGTACCCCAAGGATTTGATAGCATAAATTACGAAACATGGCATAACATGAAACAAGTAAACTGTGAACTTGACCATCATTCATTCATTGGGGCATTTTGACAAACAATTACATGATATAACTTGCACATAAGTTATCTTGACATGAATTCATTCTCTTAATAGTTCACATGGACAATTTATCAAGCACTTGGTGAGAAGAGTATATGAACATAATTTTGAACAACAAGTGAGCATCATAATTCATATCTAATTTCACAAGTCTAGGGTTTATCATGGATTCACATGAATCTATACACATAACGATCAATTTCACATGAGAAACATACAGAAAATCATTAATTAGGAACTTAATCCAAATAGCAATCATGGATACACTTTAACTCCAACCACGGAAATCATAAAATCAATTACTTGAAGTTCAAAAGAGATTCTTGGACTCCATGGGTGGAAAGAAAACTTGGATGAACAGTTCACAAACCTTTGTTAAATAATTTCTGAAAGCTTATGGTTGAATATTGTGTTCTTGATTTGAAATTTGATCTTCTAGGGTTTTGTTCTTAGGAAACTTTGAGAAAGAAAGACTATATTTGCTCTATAGGGAGTTTAATTTCCTGTTTTGGGGATTGAGAGTCGAGGGAAAAAGACCTAAATACTCCCAACAATGCGGTGTTTTAATGAATGAAAACTAGGTTAACTACGCACAGTTTGACATGGTGCATTGATGGAATCAATGAGATAGCCAATTCATCGCACCATATTCACATTGATACACTGAAATCGGATGCTGCTAGCTGGGGAAAATATTAATCAAATTGATAGTCGATGTGGCACGCCAAGATCACGTTGATTAACCATTTTGGATTCCAAAAGGGATTCAAACGAAGTCCGAAAAATCCGAAACTTGTTCAGAAACACCTTCTGACATTCCTGATCATAAATCAACCTAAACATCAACATTTCATGGACATAAAGGTTGTGAAATAAAAATTTCGACCTTTGTAGGTTAAAATGACACTAAGTCTGATTACTTAGCTAAAATATTCCAAGTCTGGGACCCCTTGATAAGTCTAAAGGACTGAATTAAGATTAGGAATTTGTGGGGTCTTACATTATCTCCCCCTTGGTAATATCCATCCCTGAATGAGACTTCTCTGACTGAGAAAATTGAGCGACTGACTTTCTTACTAGACATGAACATCTTGAACATACCTATAAGACTAATATTACTGCTATTATGAATTATCATACTGAACAGGCATATCGATGCATGGGTATAGCTTAACATGATTCATGAATGCATGATTGAACTGGCTCATGAATGTATAACTGAAAATACAATGGTAACTGATAAAAAGTTTTAAACTGAAATCTGATCATGAAACTCAATAACCTTAAGGAAAATAATTACCTTGAGCTCAATCTGGATTAGCAGAGAATAGATGAGGATACTTGGTTCGTATGTCTCCTTCTGCTTCCTATGTATCTCCCTCAATAGACTGATTATGCCAAAGAACTTTGACTATAGGAACTCCCTTTTTCCTTAGTCTGCCAATCTAAAAGTCAAGGATTTCAACTAGGATCTCTTTGTAAGAGAGGCTGTTCTAAATATCTATGCCCTAAATAGGTACTACGACTGATGGATCACCTATGCATTTCTTTAACAAGGAGACATGAAATACTGAATGAACTGGAGATAAATCTGAAGGCAACTCAAGCTTGTAAGCTACCTTTCCAAAATGGCTGAGAATTCTTTAAAGAAACGACATATCGGAGGCTGAGTTTCCCTATTTTCCAATAATGCTTTACTCCTTTTATAGGAGAGATATTTAAGTACACATAGTCACCAATCTCAAACACGAGATCCTTTCTACTCACATCTGCGTATGATTTCTGCCGAGTCTAAGTTGTCTTTAACCTTTTTCTGATCAACTAGACCTTCTGTAAAGTAGAAAACACCAATTCAGGCCCTACCACTATGGCCTCATCCACTTCAAACCAACCAATAGGAGATTTATACCTCCTTCCATAAAGCACCTGAAATGAAGCTATCTGAATACAAGAGTGATAGTTGTTGTTATATGCGAACTCAATTAAATGAAAGTGGTCATTCCAACTAGCTTTAATGTCTATCGCACATGCACATAACATATCTTCTGAGGCCTGAAAGTTCCTTTCTGCTTGACCATCTGTCTGAGGATGAAAGGTTGTATTGAGACTAACTCGGGTACTAAGACCCTTTTATAATGCTTTCCAGAAATTAGAGTTGAACTGGGTGCCACTATCTGAGATAATGGATAATGAAACACCATGCAATCTTACCAAATCCCTCATATAGAGTTTGTCATAATCCTCGACGGAATAGGAGGTATGAACTATAAGAAAATAAGATAATTTGGTCATCCTATCTAAAGTGACCCAAATTGAATCTTGCTGATAATGAGTACGAGGCAAGACCATGACAACGTCCATGTTCACTTCTTCCTATTTCCAGGTGGGAATACTATACTCCTTCATAGACCTACTAGGGTTTTGATGCTTAATCTTAACCTAATATCATGTTGAGCACTTATCCACAAACTCTACAATGTTTCTTTTCATAACAGTACACCAATAGATTTCCTGCAAATCATGGTACATCTTCGTGGCCCTTGGATGAATATAGTAACGTGCACCATGCACCTCTACAAGAATTTTCTGCCTCAAGTCATTTACATATGGCTGACACAGACGACCTTGACAACACAAAACACCATCTCCCTCTTGGGAGAAAACCTCTACCTTCTAATTTCTTACTAATTCATTCAACTGGACTACACTGGGATTCCTATCCTTCTTTCCCTTTACTCTAGAAATAGGGATGATTTGGAGCTACTCTGTACCCACACACTACCTTCTGCTAAATCAACTATGCAAATACCTAATAGAGATAGCAGATGAACTTCCTAGGATAATTTTTTCTTACTATTCTCAACATGGGCAACACTACCATAGACATTCTACTGAGAGCGTCTGCCATTATATTTGCCTTCCTTGGATGATACAGAACACTCATGTCATAGTGTTTCACCAATTCCTACCACCTTATCTGATGGAGGTTGAGGTCTTTCTAAGAGAACACATACTGCAGAATCTTATGATCAGTGAAAATATCAACATACACACCGTACAAGTAATGCCTGTAAATCTTTAAGGAAAAAACTATAGCCTCAAACTCAAGATCATCAGTAGAATAGTTCTTCTCATGGGTCTTAATCTATCTAGAGGCATAGGATATGACCTTACCTATCTGCATTAGGAAATAAACCAATCCGTCTTTGGAAGTATCACAGTACACAACAAAACTGTCGAAACCATTTAGTTGGGACAAAACAAAAGGTGTGGTGAGTCGAGTCTTTAACTTCTGAAAACTCTTCTCACAAGGATCTAACCACTGAAACTTGACTTTATTCTAAGTTAATCTGGACATAGGGGATGCAATAGATGAAAACTTCTCAATAAACCATCGGTAATAGCCAGCCAAACCCAAGAAACTCCAAATATCTCATAGAGAGATGGTCCTGGTCTAGTTTCTCACTTCTTCAGTATTTTGGGGATCAAATCTAATGCCATCACCAGAAATTATATGGTTAAGGAATGCTACTGACTTTAGAAAAAATTCACTCTTACTAAATTTGGCGAATATTTGATGGTTTCTGAGAGTGTGCATTACTATTCTAAGATGGTCTGCATGATTGTGTTCACTATGGGAGTAAACAAGAATGTCATATATGAAGACTATAATGAATATGTCTAAATACTGCTTGCACACACGGTTCATCAAGTCTATGAAGGCTTCTGGGGTATTGGTAAGACCAAAGAACATGACTAAAAATTTGAAATGACTATACTGAGTTTGAAAAGCTATTTTTTGGAGTGTATACTTGTTCTTGATCGTAACGTTTTTTAACTAACATTAAACTATGCACATTTTGAAGGAACCATCTTTCTTATGCACGTATAAAACTTGTACGCCCCACGGGGCCACACTGGGTCTGATGAATCCATTATCTAAGAGATCCTTTAAATGTTCCTTTTATTCTCTGAGTTCTGCAGGTGCAATTTTGTATGGAGGTATAGAGATGGGATGAGTATCTAAGAGAACATCAATTCCAAAATCAATTTCACTTTCGGGAGGAACTCCGGGATGATCTTCGGGAAACACATCTTGGAATTCACATACTACTGATACTTATTAAAGAATAGGGGTTTTTGAACTAGAGTTCTGGACTCAGATGATATGGTACACATATCCCTTAGATATCATCTTTCTAGCCCAAATGTAAGAAATAAGTTAACCACTAAATATTGAAGTACTACCCTTCTACTCTAGGATGAGTTCATTCTAAAACTCAAACTGAATAATTCTATTTCTAAAGTCGAATGAGGCATAAGAGGAATGAATCTAATTCATATTGAGAATTACATCAAAATCTGTCATCTCTAATTCTACTAAGTCTGCTGAAGTGACTTTCTGAGATATCATAACGGAACAGTTACTATGTACCCACCGAGCTATGATAGATTATCCACTGGGGTAGAAACTGAAAAGGGCTCTACTAGAATTTTAGGACTGACTCTGAAATCAACTACTACATATGGAGTAACAAATAACAAATAATCTACTTGATCTAACAAAGCGTAAATATGTAAATGGAAAAATTATAATGTACTAGTGACCACATCAGGAGAACTTTACTGATTCTGTTGGGAATAAAGAGAATAGAGTCTATTTGGGCACTGCCCACTGGTGGTACTGGAAGAGGCACCCTCCTGATTTGAGTGACAGGACTGATCTGGGGGACAGTTATGCTGACTCTGCGAACTAACCTGAGGACACTATCTGACTTTGTGGCCTGGCTTACAACATCCAAAACATACATCGCTGCTAGCTCTACAGAGACCCTGGTTGTATCTACTATACTTCTGACAAAGGAGATTGGTTCAGGCACTGCTAACACTACCCTGGGGTTTAGGTCCTGATGCCCTATCTCGGTTGCCATCTCTGAATTTTGTCATTGGAGCACTAGCTAGGGAAGGAGCTCGAACTGAGAATTTTTGGATGGAACTGAGAACGATTCCTACCTTATGACTTAGGTTGAGAAAATTTAAAACTACCTATTCTCGCCCTATTATACTCTATGTTCTTCTCTTTATTCTTTGCCTTCTCTATCTTTTTAGAATTGACCATAAGACTTGCTCTATCCATCTCCTTAATAAGTATTGCAGTCCTACATTCCTTGACTATGTTTCCCGACACTCCTGACACAAACCTACTCATCTTCACTCGAAAATCTCTTAAAACATACTAGGCATATCTGGCTAACTGAGTAAACTTAAGAGATTACTCTTGCACCATGATATTGCCATGCTTTAGATTTATAAACTCTAAAACCTTTGCTTCCCTCAACTCTAGAGGGAAGAACCTATTCAAGAAAGCAACTGTAAAATCCTTCAATTTTATGGAACCTACATCTGCGGCCCTCTCTACCTTGCACTATTTTAACCATGAGTTAGCCACACCTGTAATTGATATGCAAGAAACTCAACACTCTCATCAGCAGTCACCCGAATGATATCGGTAACTTTCTACACCTGATCAAGAAATTCCTGAGGGTCCTCATCTGACTTATACCCTATAAATGATGGAGGATTCATTTGTGTGAAATCTTGAATCCTGCAAACAACAATATTGGCTACAAGGTTGGTCAAAATCACAGTTGGACGTTTATTCTGGACTGCCATAGAATGAGCTAGAGCGGGGGAAGGTTGCTCTAAACTCAACGTGTAAGATATACTCGCCTAAAGGATCTGGATGGATGGTCTTAGAGGTTGACTGATCTATTGTTTCTCATCGCTGAGTCTTCTTGGGAGGCATATTCTATAAACAGAAGATAAGTTAGGATTAGGAAGAGAGTGCAACTGGAGGTCATGCTTACTCACACGACAGGAATACTGAAAAAAGGTAAACTTTTCCTAAAATATCTCAAAGTATCTTGTCCATAAGTGTGGCACGCAACTCACCCATGAACAAGAATCTACTAGATGTGACTTTTAGACTTCCAAGAAATCTATTAAACCATAGGCTACTCGTACCTACTACAATTACTGTGTAATAAATACTTTAAATATGCGAAAAATTTTGATAAGGTTCAATACTGTAAGTATTTCGAAAAATGGTTTTACAATACTAAAACTGAATATCAATACTGAAAAATGGAACAACTATCTGAAAATACTCTAGTCTGAAAAAGCCTTTAACTGTTTGAACTATGGAGTTGATAGGACAGGCCCCCAACTAACTCTATATACTAAAATAAAACTAAAGTAATGTAAATAAAATTCATTTCCTCAAACTATGAGGGATCACCACTACTCTGAAAGCTGATAATCTGAACTACTAAGGGTGCTCTAGAGCCCGTGCGTCTGAACCTATGATATATGACATTATAGCACCAAAAAAAAAAAGGATGCATTAGTAATTTGAATATACTGGTATGCTTAGTGAGGTAGGATACTATGCATGGGTTCATATGCATGCACAATAACAACTGAATAATATGAGTATGACTAAGTAAGAATACATCCATAAATACATAGTCTAAAACTGAGATCGTGCTAATACCGAGTACTAAATTTGGATACGGATAACCAATATTTAAGTTTATTAATACTGTATTACTGATTATCTGAATGACTATATCTAATAGTTCTAAATATTGTGGAACCATAATAAGTTTCGTACTAAGTTGAGTGACTTGTCTTATAGTCTTGAATCTGTAGAACAAAACAAAGTTCTATTCTAATACTGAGACTAGAACTGAGAATGTAGGAGGTAATTATTTAACTGATATGCCCTTTCTATAAAATGATTTAGGGTCCAACCTATAACCCCAATTGGAATGGTATCAATACCGTGCCACAGATAAGGACAAGTTGTAAGTTAACCCTCTCAAACAGGAAGCTCTTTCGTCAACCCTCGCTTGTAGAATAACTTGAAAGAGAAGTATCAACCATCATAATGTTTGGTAGGAAGATACCTCAACCTACACAGGATACGTAGGCTTGTAACACAGGGATTGATTCTAAGGCTCAAAACCTCTGCTGATAGGAATGCCCCCATCTATAGGTTAACTCGATGTTGAATCCTACTTCCCACTTAATAGACACTGAACTGATTTTTAGTTTGTACTAGGCTAGAATGAACAGTTACTGGGATTACTGTTTAGCTGAACCGAACTGAGTTCGCTAAGTTCAATTGACTGATGGAATACTACTAAATTTTGTTAGCCGATAGAGTTTACCAAAGTCTGAACTAGATATTGAGTTAGACTGGACTAATATGGATTCTACTAAGTTTTCTTGAGTTTTGTAACTAGCTGAGAGTACTACTGATCGTGTCGTGACTGATTTTGTTCTATGACTGAACATGGCTCTAGATAATAAGCTAAATTATTGGGTAGAAGTACCTCCAGGACTCTATACCATAAATTACTAGTCATGGCATAGTATGAAACATGTTAACCATGAACTTGATCATCATTCATTCATTGGGGAATTTTGACAAATTCTTGCATGATATAACTTGCACAAAAGATATCTTGACATGATTTCATTCTCTTAATAGTTCGCATGGACTATTTATTAAGCACTTGGTAAGATAGTATATGCACATAATATTGAACAACAAGTGAGCATCATAATTCATCTCTAATTTACAAGTCAAGGGTTTATCATATATTCACACGAATCTACACATATAGTGATCAATTTCACCTAGGATACATATATATAATCATGAATTAGGAGCTTAATCCAAATAGCAATCATGGATATACTTTAATTCCAATCGTGGAAATCATAAAATTAATTACATAAAGTTCAAAATAGATTCTTGGACTCCAAGGGTGGAAGGAACCCTAGGATGAACACTTCACATACCTTTGTTGAAGAATTTCTGAAAGCTTATGGTTAAATCTTGAGTTTTGTTGAGCAAATTTAAGAAAGAATGACTATATTTTCTCTATAGGGAATTTAATTTCGTGTTTTGGAGACTGAGAGTCAAGGAAAAATGACCTAAATAGCCCTAAGAATGCGGTTTTTTAATGACAATAAACTAGGTAACAAATGCGCAGCCCAATATGGCGCGTCGATAGCATCGACGTGATAACTAATTAGTCACACCATATTTGTGTCAATTCACTGGAATTAGAAACTGGTATCTAGGGAAAACAGTAATCAACGTGATAGTCAATGCGTCGCACCAAGATCGCATTAATTTACTATTTAGGGTTTCAAAAGAGGATTTAAATAAAGTCTAACAAATCTAAAACTTGTCCGGAAACACCTACTGACATTCCTAATGATGAATCAACCTACACATCAACATTTAATGGACATAATGATCGGAAAATAAGACTTCCAACCTTCGTAGGTTAAAATGACACTAATTCTGAGTACTTGGCTAAAATATTCTAAGTCTAGGACCCCTTAACAAGGTTAAAGGACTGAATTAAGCTTAGGATTTTGTGGGGTTTTACCGTTGCCCTCATTCATGATGGTTCTCTTCTCTTGCCTTTGCATTAAAGACCACGTGGTCATCTTCACAAAGGGTATTGTTCTTCTTTATCATGATCGTGGAACTTGTCTACCACAATTGTGAAGGCCAATCTCTAGCAGTATATGATCACCTATTCCCTAATTTTTCATCATTTTTTGCACCAATATTTGCTATTTTTGACTTAGAATCTCAAGAATCATGAATAATAATATCGGTTTGATTTGAGGATGTGTAGATGGTGTTGAGATAATATTCCCAACTAATTTTTTTGTATGTTTCTGCCCAAAATTATTCATCCACTCTAAATTTTCTCTTTTTTTCCTTAACATCTAGAGCTAATCTAAGCCCCAATTGAGACTCTCTTTATGATCAAATTTTGACCACACATTCCTTGTCCTATGAGGGACATTGTGATATATTAAATTTTGATATTCCATTGGTATGGCCCACAGGCCCATTATTGACATAATTTTGGGCTTGTAGTTTTATATAGCAATTATTGTGTTATCTTACCATTGTAATTGTATAAATAATCATTTTGATAGTGCGACATAATTTTTAGGATTATAATAAAAAGTTATGCAATTTATGGACGGTTCAAGATTTGGGTTTGACATTGTAGTAGGCTTCTATCTACTTTTCCCTATAAGATTGTGTATTCCATATATTGCATGCTATGTAGGGATTATAGGAAAGAATTATGACTAGTATAGCATGACTTATCCTAATTTGGGAACTTGGAATAGAAATATGACTCAAACCTTTACATAGGATAATGTTATGGACTTAGAATCCTATTAGCTATTACTATATATATGATTAACCATAGATTGACATTAATTCTCCTTTATTGTGAGACTGGCCATTTGATTTAGTGATTTGGATGGTATTTACCCTAATTAGACAATTTTAGTAATTTACACACTTGATAATTGTAGTATCTCAAGTTATGTGTCTTTATGATGTGGGTTATGTATTGTTGACCTTAGGGCCATGGTTATAATACTAATTTTATATCAGGTTAGGACTTTATCCTTTAAAAGAACGTGGTTATAGTTATGGATACATAGATGCTTATAGTGTAAAGCTTGGATACCGGTGATAACATGCATGCTTTTAGGCGCATTTACATTTATTTAGGGGTAAGAATCCAACCAAATCCTTTCTTTTACTACTATTTTTTAAAAACGGGTTTATTCCTACTTTTAACTTTTCAAATGGATTCTTTTAAAAAAAGGATCATACTTCCTTATTTAATGATTTGTGAGCTTTTAGAACTAAATAAGCTATTTTGAAAAATTTAAAAGAGGATTTTTAGTACATTATTAATTTAATAATTTACCACAAATATTTACTTCAATTGATGGAGATTTCAACTCTTTCTACGCTATTATACCAAGTCTCAAACTTGATCTTGCCCAATGCACTAATATATTTGAACTCTTTAGCCATGGTTTAAGCTCATGTACTTATATATATGTGTGCGTGTGTAGTACTGGACAGAGTAGATTGGTTATAATGATTATTCAAAGTCTTGTTTTGGGACCAGAAAGTGAATATGAATATGTTGATTCCCTTATGGGCCCCATGTTCATGAGACATAATGCTAGAGAAGGATTATTTCTATTGGTCCTTCAGTTGTAAGCTATTGAGTTGGATAAGGTGTATACATGTGGTATATTATGGAACTTCGATTGGTCATGGTGTTACGAATTTATGCTGCATTAAATTCAATCATATACCTTGCCTATTACCAGTATGAATATTTGATTCTTATATTTAATGTCCTTTTATGGGTTTGAATGGGTATAATTTGCGGTTATTGTTTGTTGAGTGTTTGATTTAACCTTGCGGGATTTTGAGGACTCGGTTAGGTTATTGTGTGTCCGGACTATCTGGTTACTTTATTGTTGGCTTATGACAAGTTTGTGGTAGGATGATTATAAACTAGTACCTAAGATTATTGATATATTTTTGGATTTCTTTTCTATATTATGGTAAGCTACATTATTGATAGTTCAAATCATGTTTAGGGATCATGATATGCTAGTATTGGATTATTTTAATGGTTAGGATTCCTTGACATGTTAGGTTCGCTTCATTAAGGTATAACTTTATAGTTATCCATTTATATATCTATACACACAAACATATATATATGTATGTATATATGGTTTTGCCGTATATCCTTATCCTTCATGATATGTTCATATAGTATACGTAAACATTATTTTTTTACTACTACAATATATCCTTCTTTCACCCTTCATTATATGTTGACTAGTGATATAGTGTATAGCATATAGTTACTTAATACTATTAGAATAGGATAGGTTTATCTATATTCCTCCCTTAGCATTATTATGTCTTGTTTCTTGGATAATTTTTTAAAGTTTATATTCCCGATTTACATGTTATTTATGCCTGCACTATCTTTGGAGCTCAATAAGTGAATGCTTACAAAGTACCATAAGTTTGGTACTCATACTACCCCTTTGTATCCTACAAATCATAGTACGAGCTCTCATCATTGTTGCGTGCATCGTGTAAAGTAGCTATAAATTGAAGATTTAGGGTGAGCTTATGACTTTCAGAGTATTCCTGCTCTCCCTTATATTGATTAGACATATCCATATTTTGTGATTTTGAGATGGTTATACATACATAATATTATGTATTTCCCTTTGTACTCTTAGAGGTAGTTTGGTAGAGCGTATAAGAATAGTGCAAAATATGGTGTATTAGTAATGCATGCATTAGTAGTACTAGTATTGGTTAATTCTTGCAGTAGCTATGCTGAGATTTTTCTGATGTGGTGTTTGGTTTGGTGTATTTAAATAACATCCATTCCATATTTTTTTTAAAAACTATTTTTTAACAAAAATACTCTCCACGAATATGGTGAAAAAGCTATAGAAAAGGTTTTAAAGAGTAATTGTATCATTTAATATGCTAATACATGCATTAGAATCAATGGTATTAGTAATACCATTGATTTTGAGGAATTAGTACTTCACACCTCAATTCATTATAAACTATAAGCATTACTCATACATTGGCTAGAAAAATTGTACCAAATAAGGTATTAGCGGTTTACAAGACTAACACATGCAATATTTTTGTTAATACACTCTACTAACTATCCCCTGATTGTATTTGGAGCTCTTGTTCTAACTTCACTTGGTCTTGGGATTGTATTCTTTATTAGATTTTTATTTTTATTCTCTCCTACTATTCTTTCCATTTCTCTTAATAGTATATTTCTAGAAATTTGTAATACCCCATTTTTTCATATTCTAGATTAACTCTCAATACATGAGTGATCCAATATATTTTTTTCTAAATACTCTATATTATTCAGTTTAGAGCATGTCATTACATAGTAAATTAAATTAGCTTTCCAATGATATAAAATTCACCTAAATCCCATAATCGGGTAAGAAGTTATGGCTATTTTAAGTTTCAATCGTTAAACACCATCATTCAAGCAAGTAGCGCGTCACAGAGTATGTCTAAATGGTAATTGTCATTTTCCAGTGAGCCAACATGATTGTACCGCATAGTGTTGGGGTGAAAGATTGGGATAACCTAATACCTCTTTATTCAATCAATTTTCTCAAGATTTAAAGCTTTCTCTCTCAAGAGGCAAAAATCATAGCTTCAAGAATCAAGGTCAATCCTCAAGAAATCCGCGAAGAACCTTCAAGAACTCTTCTTCTCAGGTATGTTAGGTGTTCGTTCATGGGTCTCTTTCACCCATGAAGTCCAAAAACCTTTTTTATAAAACATATAAGATCTCAAATTCATGATTTTTGTGTTTGAATTAGATCGAATTCATGTTCATGATATTAGTTGGATTTCAATCCATGATTTAATTGCAGGTTTCATGAAAATTAAATTGCATGTATGATGAATATGTTATTATCTTGATAAACCCTTGAATTTACAAATTAATTAATGTATGATGATGTTCATGTGTTGGTCATTATCATTTAAATAGTCCATTCTCCCCAAGTAATTGCTAGATTGCCTATGTAAAGTAACTAAGGGAATCATTACATATTAGTATGTGGTCCCAATAATATACAAGATTATTCCCTACAAGTGTTTTAATAAATAATTATGTGACTTTACTAGTAAAAACATGACATGTTATTATACTATCCCATTCAGCACAAGTTCATGTATATCAAGTGTTTGACAAAATTTCTATATGAGTGCATTGCTGGCAAACAAGTATTGTTATGCCTTTATGATTATGTTATGTTTTTATTTTTAAGCTATCGAGTCCTTGGGGTATTTATTACCCGACAATCTAGTCATTTACTTAGAGCCAGTATCAGTTATAGAATAGTGTCGGTCATGTCACGATCAGTAGAACTCAGTCACTTACATAACTCAGGAAAACTCAGTAGACTCAGTATTAGTCAAGTCCAGTTCAGTATCTATTTTGTTCGGATTAATATTAAGCACTGAGCGATCCTAGGGATGAGGGCTTACCCATTAGTTAGGACTAGGTCCCCAGAAATAATCTCAAAGTTCAAGAAATACATATCTAGCATAGCTAATGAGATGTCAGTCATTTCATAGGACTTACATACTAAGGGTTAACCCATAGATTAGGACTGATCTCAAGGGTCACCCATTAGATAGGACTGACTCAACAACAGATGTTAGTTACCGGTGCATGTTATTACCACCCTTCAAATTCATATTACAAATTGAACCACAACTCAGTTATCTTATTTTATTTAGGGCATATCGGTTCGATGATTACCTGCCACAATATCAGTTTCAATCTTTAATTTAGAACATAGTTTAGTTTTACAGAATCAGGAATGTCAGACATAGTCACTCAGTATAAGTAATTAGTTATTAGTTATTTTAGATATCAGTTACTCAGTACTTAGCTTCTTAAAAGCTCAGTTACAGTATACATATATGCACAGTATTACATATTCAGTATTTATAGTAGTTTGAGTTATCTATATAATCCTATAATCAGTTAGTCTAAATCATTCAGTCAGTTATTGTTCATGTATATGAACCCTTGCATTCAGCTTTACCTGACCTATCATACCAGTACATTCCACGTACTGACCGCACACTCTTTTTTTATGCTATGACATCTCATATCATAGGTTCGGACGCTCAGATTCCCGACCGCACTTAGGCAGATCCAATCAGCAGTCACAGATTTAGTAGTGAGTCCTCATCTATCAAGAATGTTCTTTTATTTTAGTATTTTATTTTATTAGTAGTTCAGTAGTTGGAGTTAGTTGGGGGCTTCTCCCATCAACTCCATATTTAGACAGTTCAGTTAAAAGCTTTCTGGCTAGACCAGTTCAGACAATGTTTAATTTTTAGATATTTCTACTAGATATTATTATTTATCAGTATTTAGATTTAGAATCTTATTGCAATTCAGCTTAATTCTAAATTTATTTCAATATTATTATTCGGTGCTCACAACAGATATCATTCTTTGGTTAGGTTATGGTCCCTCGAGACTATAAGCACCGTATGACACCCGGTGTACTCTCGTAGCATTGCAAACTATGTATCAGATCCTAAGGTTCAACAGAGTCCTAGGGAGTCTGAAGGCCACATCAAGTAGAGTCTTGGGCATTGGTGTGTAGGATGCCACACTTATGGATAGGAGGTTATGAGATATTTTAGGAAAAGTTTCCCTTTTTTCGGTGTTCATGTCATGCGAGTAAGCATGAGATCAAGCAAAATTCTCAGTCTAATCGTTTTATTCCTTCAAATTAAAAAACATTCCTCTCAAAAATACTAACGAAAGGAGAACCGGAAATCAGTGAGAATCTCAGCCTATTAAGGCATATCTCCTAAATAAGCACATCTCCCATGAAGAATTCAGAGTTGCTTTCACTATATTAGCCAATTCAGTAGTTGCTTGAAAAAACATATAGGCTCTTGTCCTATCTAGGCTTACGGTTCATACTCATCAAATCAAGGGAGAGAAGTATAGAAAGAAAGATAAAAAGAATAAAAGAGTCAGAACACGTGGTTTTAGGACAAGGTCAGAGGGAGGTAACCGTTTCCAATTCCCGTTATAAATTCCCAGCCCCAAATCCTTCTATAGCAAGTGATCCAGTACCAAAGTTTAGAAATAACAATTGAGATGGAGCACTATGCTCTAAGTCACAATGTAGTGGAAAGGGTGTTCGTACCCGTCCATTTTGCAAAGAATGCGGTCAAAATCACCTAGGTGTACGTTTATATAGCAAGGATGTATGTTTTGGATGTGGCGAGTCAGGAAACAGATTTTGAGAATTTCCCAAGGCTTGTCCACGAAGTCAGCATAGTTTTTATTTAGCTCAGTTTGGTCACCCGAATCTACAGGGTGCCACTTCTAGTGCCGCTAGTAGGCAACATCCAAATAGGCTTTATATACTTCAGTCCAGACAAGGATGGGAAAGTTCTCCTGATGTGTTCAATGGTACGTTACTGATCTTCTATTGACATATTCATGCCTAATTAGATCTAGGAGCTTCTCTGTCTTATGTAACTCCTTGCATAGCAATCAACATTGAAATCAAACTAGAAATATTAATAGAACCATTCCTAGTGCTTACCTCAATGGGGAAATCTATTCCAGCCAGACGAGTATACAGGAGTTGCTTGTTCACAATATTTTAGAAAATCCCTTCAGTTAATTTCAGTAATAGAGTCATTCCATTTTAGTTTCTTGATTAACAAGTCCTTTAATGAAGGGGGTAGTGCCTCAGTTTCAGCTGATTTAAGTTTTAATCTATAAATTAAACTTACTCATCTTCACTCTGCTATCATCTGTAACATGTGGGGCATATCTGGATAACTGAGTAAACTTGAGAGAATACTTCTGCACTGTCATATTGCCTTGCTCCAGGTTTATAAACTCCAAAACCTTTGCCTACCTCGGCTCTAGCGGGAAGAACCTATCCAGAAAAGCATCTGCAAACTCCCCTCATTCTAAGGACCCTACATCTGTGGCCCTCGCTGCCTTCAACTATTTAAACCATGAGTGATCGATATATGATATATGATATACAACCAACTTAGTGCTATCAACAGCAGTCACCCCCATGATATCGGTAACCTCAGCGCTCTCAACAACAGTCACCCACATGATATCAGTACCCTTCTTTACTTGATCAAGAAATTCCTGAGGCTCCTCATCTGACTTAGACCTTTTAAATAATTGAGGATTCATATGGATGAAGTCTTGAATCATAGCAATAGTAGTACTGGCCACCGGATTGGATGGAGCCATAGCCATATATTCATTATGGGTTGTCATAGAATGAGTTAGGGTTGTTAATACTGCTCTGAACTCCTCATGGGAGAAATTCTCACCCAAATGATCTGGATAGATAGGCTGAGGGGCTGAGAGATCTCCCATTGCTTTTACCAGAGTCTTCTAGGGAGGCATAATCTGTAAACAGAAGATAACCTAGGATTAGAAAGAGTGTATAACTGGAGCTCATGCTCACTCACACGACATGAACAGCATCCCAAGTTGCACCCTCAACAGATTGGTTTCGCCATAACACCTTGACCATGGGAACTTCTTTGTTCCTTATTCTTTGGACACTGAAATCAAGAATCTCAACATGAATCTCATCAAAAGAAAGATTTTCTTAAATGTTAGCACTCACAAAGGAATCCACTACCACAGCATTGCTAATATGCTTTCTAAGCATGCAGACATGGAATATTGGATGAACAGAGGACAACTCAGAAGGAAACCCATGATGATGTGCATAATATTGAGCTCCATAAGTGTTTGATAGAGTTTCCAAGTGAATTAAATCATGCAATCATGACATGCTAGTATATGTACAAGCTTATGTCCTACAATTGTTTTATAAAATGTCTCTATGAATGAATTATGGGCAAGTAATTATTGTTATGTCTTTCAAGATTATGATATGCTTATTTTTATATTATCGAGTCCTAGGGATATTTAATACACAAAAATATAGCTGTTTACCAAGAGCCAGTGTTAGTTACAGAATAGCATCAGTTATGTTACAATTAGTAGAATTCAGTCAACTACAGAACTTAGTCAGTTACAGAATTCAGGAAAACTCAGTAAACTAAATATCAGTTTAATCCAATTAAGTATAATCAGTTTAGTATCTTCCAGTTAGGAGTAGGATTCAGTAATGAGTGAGCCCAAAAATGGCAGCTTACCTAGCAATAGAGAGTGTGATCATTCTATAACTACGTATCTAACGTAGGTTGAGACAGTAACCGGCCAGGTAAGGGTTTATGAGGTGTTTTAACCTGCTAGTTAAGGGTTCCACTATTCTCATTAGAGTACCTTCCAAATGAGGGTAACTCTTCAGTGTCTTTACCTGTGGTACGGTAGTGACATCCTTCTAGCAGGGGTTACAGGTAGGACCCCAAATCTATTCATAAAAAGGGCATGTCGGTTAGATGATTACTTCCCTTATTCTCAGTTTCACTCTTAGGATAAAACTCAATTCAGTTCTACAGAATTAGGACTATATGATACAGTCAATCAGTTTTAGTAACTCAATTATTAGTAATCTCAGATATCAGTTACTCAGTTATCAAAACTCAGAAATTAGCTTCAGTAAAAGCTCAGTTACAGTATACACGCATATGCACAGTATTGCATACTCATTATTTACAACATTTCAATTATCCATGTACTTTTATATTCAGTTACTCTATATTATTCAGTCAGTGATTGCTCATGCATATGAACACTTGTATTCAGCCTTACCTCATCTAGCATACTAGTACATTCTACATACTGACGCATACTCTTTGTGCTATGAGGTTTTAGATTATAGTTTGGGATGCCTAGGTTCTTTAGACAGTTCAGTTAGAGTCTTTTTAGACTAGACTTTCAGACAGTATTTAGTTTTGCATATTATTATTAAAGTTGATATACTTTATTAGTATTTAAGATTTTGAACCTTATGGCATTTCAGCCTATTTTCCATATTTATTACAGTTTTATTATTCAGCGCTCATAGTAGATATCAGTCATGGGTTAGCTTGTGGTCCTTCGGGGTCGCAAGCAATGTGTAGCTCTAGGGTATAGACTTAGGGCATTACAAACTTAGTATCAGAGCCTAAGGTTCAATAGAGTCATAGGGAGTCTGAAAGTTGCATCGAGTAAAGTCTTGCGCATGGTTATGTAACGCACCATATTTATGGACAGGAGGTTATGAGATGTTTTAGGAAAAGTTTCTCTTCTATCAGTATTCATGTCATGCTAGCGAGCATGAGCTCAAGCTAAATTCTCAGTCTAATCTTTTTCCTCCTTCCGATTATTGAACATGCCTCCTAAAAAGACTACTGAAAGAAGAACCGATAATCAGTCATCACGTCAGCCCATTTAGGCAAATCCCCTGGATGAGCATGTCTCCCATGCAGAATTGAGAGCTACGTTCACCACTTTAGCCAATTCTATAGCAGCTCAGAATGAAGAGCTAACTGTTGTTCAGCCAACCCAGTGGCCAATACTGCTGCAGTCAGGATTTGGGATTATTCAAATGAATCCTCCCCTAATTTCAGGATCTAAGTCAGAAGAGGATCCACGGGAGTTCCTCGACCAGGTTCAGAAAGTCACAGATATTATGGGAGTGACTTCCTGTAAGAGTGCTAAGTTAGCTATCAATCAACTACGAGATGTAGCTCATACGTGGTTTAAGCAGTGGAAGGGAGATAGGGGCACTGATGCATAGCCCATAGAGTAGGAGGAGTTTCCTACTGCTTTTCTAGCTAGATTCTTTCCCTTAGAGCTGAGAGAAGATAAAGTGTTAGAGTTCATCAATATTAGGCAAGGAAGTATTTGTGTGAAGGAGTATTCCCCTAATTTTACTCAGTTAGCCAAGTATGCTCCCCATGTAGTAGCAGTTAGTAGGTCCAGAATAAGCAAGTTCATGTTAGGGGTATTAGAAAGTTTTTCTAAGGAGTACAAAACAGCTATGCTAATTAAGGAGATAGATATATCTTGGCTCATGGTCCATACTCAGCAGTTAGAAGAGGCTAACAATAAGGAGAGAAAGAAAAAGAACAAGAGAGCTAGAATAGGTAGTTTCAGTTTTACTCAGCCTAAGTCAAAGAGCGGTAACCATTCCTAGTTTTATCCAAAATTATTAGTTATAGCTCCATCTTCAGCTAGTGCGCCAGTACCAAAGTTTAGGAATAATAGTCGAGATAGGGCACCAGGCTCTCAAACCTAGGGTAGTGTAAGCAGTGGCCGTACCTATCCATTTTCTAGAGAATATGGTAAGAATCATAAGGGTTTGTGTAAGACTGGCAGTGACGTATGTTTTAGGTGTGGCAATCCAGGCCATAGAATCAGAGATTGTCCATAGTCAGGTTCACAAGGTTAGTATAGTCACCCTTCAGCTCAGTCTGGCTGCCCAAATCAGCATGGTGCCACTTCTAGTGCCACCAGTGGGCAATACCCAAATAGTCTTTATGCACTTCAGTCCAGACAATATCAGGAAAATTGTCCTGATATGGTCACTGGTAATTTACAGGTCTTCTATTTACATGTTTATGCCTTGCTTGATCCAGGAGATTTTTTATCTTTTGTAACTCCTTATATAGTTGTTAACTTCGAAGTCAATCCAAAAAACCTAGTAGACCCTTTATAAGTTTCAACCCTAGTCAGTAAATTTATCATAGTCCAACGGATATACAGGAATTATCCATTTATGATATCTCAAAAAATCATTTCAATAGACATAGTAGAATTAAGGATGATAGATTTCAATGTCATTTTCGACATAGATTGGATCCATTCATGCTATGCCTCAGTTGATTGTAGAAATAGAATAGTTTATTTTCAGTTTCCAACTGAACAAGTCATTGAATAAAGGGGTAGTACCTCAGTCTCATTTGATTTATGTTTGAAATTTTGAAGAGTTGAGAATTCTAAGTTAGTCAGTATTGAGTTTGCTATATCATGATTGTTGGGGCAATATAAAGCTAAGTATCATGTATCAGAAGGAAGTACTAGCAGTGTACCTTACATTATCAAGAGTAGTCCCTCAGAATGAGTTTAGTGTTTATGAGCATTTTTATATCTCAGACTCTAGTGTAAAGAAGTTTCAGTTTGATTTAGAGTTTATTAAGTTGCTCACAGACTTATAATAATGGCTTTAAGATAAGAGGGAGATGGTAGCACAAGTAACCAAATCCAATTTTCAGATTTTAGAAGTAATATCAGTATGTGTAGAAAAGTAGTAGTAGATATTGATGCCCAAATCATCTTTATCTCAGTGCAAAGTTTTATGCTTCAACTATCACGATATATACCCACGCCTTAAATATCATCTCTATGATCATTGCTCATATTTATGCATTATCAAAAACCATGTACGCTTACATTTTCAAGTATAAGGAGTTCTAGTTCACTCAGTGTTATGGATCATGTTCCATTAACATAGAAACTGCAAACTTAGGTCGTGCAGCACATGACTCATATACTCATGCTTCACAATATGCTCAATTCCTATGACTCATGCTACACTCCCAATAATCTACTAAATTCGGATTATATCATGTATATCCTCTGTCTAGATCTTTTGATAAATCTATTATATTGATATTTTATCCCTCAGGTCTTAGTTAAGTGTCAAGTCCTGTATAGTGTTGATTTATGCTTTAAGTCCTTATGTTTTAACCTTTCAGTGAACTTTCCCTATGAAATGATGTAGTGATGAGCAATTTCTTAGATAGGAGGGAGTAAAGGACTTCATGTGAATCAAACATTATTGCATACTTGTATTACACAAGCTGTAGTTATGATGATAGGCTTGAATGTCATGATGATGTATAAGAGGCTAATACATTTTGGATATTTGAGTATGCTTGAACATAGTGGGAGAATGTAGTCTAGCTCATACCTCAGTAGGTAGATTTATCTTTGCCCATATTATATAATTTTATCCATGTGGTGATTTCTCATTCAGATATCTTATTCAGACCATGCCAAGATCTCCTTGATCCATAAAGTCAGTAGAACTTTATAGAAAGTGTATCAAGAAATGCTCTAGTTAAGTATAAGTTTTTAGTATGAGTTAGTCCGTAAAGTCAAGAATTCAGTTTAGCAGTCAAGCGGACAAGTTTGTATGGTTTCCTATCTTTCCGCCTAGTCTCCCTATCCAAAGTTTCATGATTATGTCAATTCCAAGATGGAGAATCCTGGTGCTTTCTAGTTCAGTTCAGTTTGTATATCATGCCTCAGTTTCAGATCCCATACATTCAGTCATGATTCAGTACGTAGGTACCCCATGCATCGTCTCAACATTTCCTCAGTATCTTACCAAGTCTTCATTCTTTAGGGACATAATGTCCCAAGGAGGAGATGCACTATAACCCCCAAGCTTTTATATCCCAAACCTTCCATTTTCTCTTCATATAACAAGATCCAGTTTGAAGTAATCGGTACTCATAAGTTGACTATTTGTTTCCAATCTTAGTCTTATGACCATTCCCATAGAATGGCATCTATTCAAGGAATCAGTTTAGTTCATGATATTCAGTTCATGTATCATGTTTCAGACTCAGTGATGTTCTCATGTTCCCGTTCATACATGTCCAGTAAATGATCTCAGGTTCATTAATATTCTCAGCTTCGGGTAATGGTCTTTCTTAGACTTACTTAATTCCATGTTCAATTACAGTAATAAACTTGATGTTATATACTGTTTCACATCCAATCATGCATTTATGAATCAGTTTAATCATGTAACTATGCATCCGATATGCTTGTTCAGTATAAGAACTCAGTTTGTCAGTAACTTCCGTAATATGTTCCCTGCATCAAATATGCATGATCAAAGTTTAAGCTCAGTCTATTAGTGTTTATCTGCTCAATCCATCTCATTCGAGGATGAATATTTCAAAGGGGGAGATATTGTAATACCCTGTATTTCCCAAACTTAAATTAACCCTTAGTACATGGGTTATCCTATATAATTTGTTTTAATATACTTAGTATTTTTCAGTTTTGAGCTTACCAATGCATATGAAATTTAGTCATCTTTCCAATGAGATAAGATCCATACAAATCTGATACACGGGCGAGGAGTGAGAGCCATTTTTGTAAAACAGTATGCCAACTGGAACTTTAGCGGATCGCGGAGGCATGCCAAAAGGTAATTGTCAAAAACTACTGAGCCAACGTGATAACCCCGTATTTCGGTGATCTTCTAGTCTCATGTAGTGAAGCAACGCGATCCTACAGCGTCGCGCCAATCGTCCAATTAATAATTATTGAATTCCAGTGATACGGCGAGATAGCGGCACATCACGCCAAGTGTGAAAATAGGGAATTTTCTATCAATTTTGGGTTTTAAATTCCAAGGGATTTTAGGTCTTTTTCCCTAATTCCAGTCTTCCTAAAAACAAGATTAAAATCCTATTTAGCCTAATATCTCATTAATTTCTCAATTATCTAAAGAAGAAATCATTCTCTCCCAATTAGCAAACCCTAGCTCTCAATAAATCAAGAACAAAGCTTAAGTAAATCGCTATGAACTCCAAGAACTCATCAACTCAGGTAAGTTAGGTGTTCATTCATGGGTCCCTTTCACCCATGAAGCCTAGGAACCTATTTTTAAATTACAATTTATAGATTCATGATTCCAATGCTTGAAATTGATTGTACGCATATATATGATGTTAATTTGGTTTTCAATCCATGATTATGATAAGACTCATGAAAATAGAAAAGTATTTATGGGGAATTATATGAATTGCATGTTGAACCCATAATTTGCAAGTTTGGGAATTTTAGTTGTGATGCTTATATATTTTCCATGATTATGTGCCAAAAGTTATGCTCCCTAAGTGTTTGATAGAATGTCCATGTGAATTAAATAATGCAATCATGACATGCTAGTATATCTACAAGCTTATGCTCTATAAGTATTTGATAAAATGTCTCTATGAATGAATTATGGACAAGTAATTATTGTTATGTCTTTCAAGATTATGCTATGCTTATTTTCATGTTATCGAGTCCTGGAGGTATTTAATATCCGACAATCTAGATATTTCCCTAGAGCCAGTGTTAGTTACAGAATAGTATCAGTCATGTCACAATCATTAAAATTCAGTCAGCTATAGAACTCAGTAGAACTTAGCCAATTACAGAACTCAGGAAAACTTAGTAAACTCAATATCAGTCTAGTCACATTTAGTATACTCAGTTCAGTGTCTTTCAATTGGGAGTAGGATTCAGCACCGAGTAAACCTAATGATGGGGGATCACCTTCCAGTTGATGGTGTGATCCTTAGAAGCAATCCTTGCATTCTAAAACTACATAGCCAGCGTAGGTTGAGACATTAACCTACCAGTTGAGGGATGATATGGTGTTTTGACCTGCCAGTTTAGGGTTCCACCATTTTAATTAGAGTACCTACCAATGAGGGTAACTCTTCAGTGTCTTTACCTATGGTATGGTACTAACACTCTTCCAGCTGGAATTACAGGTTGGATCCCAAATCTATTTAGAAAAGGGGCATGTCGGTTAGATGATTACTTCCCACAGTCTCAGCTTCAGTATTAGGACAAAACTCAGTTCAGTTCTACAGAATCAGGACTATCAGATACAATCAATCAGTTTCAGTAACTCAATTATTAATAATCTCAAATATCAGTTACACAGTTATCAGAACTCAGAACTCGGCTTAAGTAAAAGCTCAGTTATAATATACATGCATATGCACAGTACTACATACTCAGTATTTATAGTATTTCAGTTATTTGTGTACTTTCACATTCAATTACTCTATATCATTCAGTCAGTTATTATTCATGCATATGAACCCTTGCATTCACTCTTACCTCATGTAGCATACTAATACATTCCAGGTACTGACACAAACTCTTTATTTGCACTATGATGTCTTATATCATTAGTTCAGACATCTAGGTTCTTAACCGTGCATAGACAGATCCAGTTATCAGCAGCAGTTTCAGTAGTGAGTCCTCATCTATTGAGGGTATGCTTTTATTTTAGTTTTTCAGTAGTTTAGTATTTGGAGTTAGTTGGGTGCTTGTCCCATCAACTCCACCTTCAGATAGTTTAGTTACAGGATTTTCAGACTAAACTTTTAGATAGTATTTAGTTTTATAAAGTATTATTACAGTAGATATTCTTTAATAGTATTTCAGTTTTTAACCCTTATGGCATTTTAACCTATTTTGTTCTCACAACAGCTATCAGTCATGGGTTAGCTTGTGGTCCTTCGGGGTCGTAAGAACTGTGTAGCATCTGGGGTACAGACTCGGGGGAATACAAACTTGGTATTAGAGCCTAAGGTTCAATAGAGTCGTAGGGAGTCTGAAAACCACATCAAGTAAAGTCTTGTGCATGGGTGTGTAGCATGACACATCTATGGACAGGAGGGTATGAGATATTTTAGGAAACGTTTCCCTTCTTTCCGTATTCATGTCGTGCGAGCGAGTATGAGCTCATGATAAATTCTTAGTCTAATCCATTTATTCTTTTCAATTATAGAACATGCCTCCCAAAAAGACTAATGAAAGAAGAATCAAGAATGAGTCAGCACCTTGGCCCATTCAGGTAGATCCCCTTTACAAGCATGTCTCCCATACAGAATTTAGAGTTGTGTTCACCACTCAAGCAAATTTTGTAGCAATTCAGAATGAATGACCAGCTGTAAGTCAGGCCAACCTAGTGGACAATACTCTTGTGGTCAGGATTTATGACTTCACCCGAATGAATCCTCCCCTATTCTCTAGATCTAAGTCAGAAGAGAATCCACGGGAGTTTCTCGATCAGGTTTAGAAAGTCACAAATATATGGGAGTGACTTCCAGCGAGAGTGCTAATTTAGATGCCTATCAGCAAAAAGATGTATCTTATACGTGGTTTAAGTAGTGGAGGGTAGACAGGGGCACAGATGCAGAGCTCATAAAGTGGAAGGAGTTTGCTACTGCTTTTCCAGATAGATTCTTTCCCTTAGAGCTGAAAGAAGCCAAGGTGTTAGATTTCATCAATCTCAGGCAGGGTTGTAGGAGTGTGAAGGATTATTCCCTTAAGTTTACTAAGTTAGCCAGGTATGCTCCCCATGTAGTAGTAGAAAGTAGGTCCAGCATGAGCAAGTTTATGTTAGGGGTATCAGAAAGTGTTGTTAAGGAGTGCAGAATAGCGATGCAAATTGAGAAGATAGGCATATCAAGGCTCATAGTCCATGCTCAGTACATAGAAAAGGATTACAATAAGGAGAGAGAGAGGGAGAACAAGAGAGCTAGAATAGATAGTTTCAATTTCACTCAGCCTAAGCCAGAAGACGGTAATCGTCCCAAGTTTTATCCAAAATCTTCAGCTCCAGCTCCATCTTCAGCTATTGCACCAGTACCGAAGTTTAGTAATGACGGTCGAGATAGGGCACCAGGCTCTCAAGCCCAAAGTAGTGTGAGCAGTGGTCATACCCATGCACTTTATGAAGAATGTGGTAAGAATCATAAGAGTGTGTGTAAGGCTAGCATTGACATATGTCTTGGGTGTGGAAAGCCAGGCCATAGAATACGAGATTATCCACAGTCAGGTTCATAGGGTCAGTACAGTCGTCCTTCAGCTCAGTCCGATCACCCGAATCAGCAGGGTGCTACTTCCAGTGCCACCATTGGGCAACGCTCAATCATTTTTTCTGCACTTCAGTCCAGATAAGATCAGGAAAATTCTCATGATATGGTCACTAGTACGTTACAGATCTTTCATTTACATATTTATGCCATGATAGATTTAGGATCTTCTTTATCTTTTGTAACTCTTTATATAGCCATTAACTTCTATGTCAGTCCAAAATTCCTAGTAGAGACTTTCTCAGTTTCTACCCCAGTGGGTAAATCTATCATAGCCCAACGGCTATATAGTAACTTTTTGGTTATGAAATCTTAGAAAGTCACTTCAACAGACTTAGTAGGATTAGAGATGACAGATTTCGATGTTACTCTCATCATGGATTGGATTCATTCTTGCTATTCCTTAGTTGATGGTAGAGATAGAATAGATCATTTTCAATTTCCAAATAAACAAGTCATTGAATGAAGGGGTAGTACCTCAGTTTTAGTTGATTTTAGTTTGAAATTTTGATGAGTTGAGAATTCAAAGTTAGTCAGTGTTGAGGTTGTTGTATAATGATTTTTGGGGCAATAGAAAGCTAATAATCATGTATCAATAACAACTACTAGTAATGGACCTTACATTATCAGAAGTAGTACCTCAGAATAAATTTATTTTTTATGAGCATTGTCATATCTCAGACTCTAGAGTAAAGTGGTATCAGTTTGATTTAGAGTTTATTAAGTGGCTCACGAACTTAGAATAATAGCTTTAAGCTAAGGAGGAGATGGTAGCACAAGTAACAAAGTTAGATTTTTATATTTTAGTAGTAATATCAGTATGTGTATAAAAGATGTGGGAGAGGTTGATGCCCAACTCATCTTTACCTCAGTGCAAATTTTTGTTATTTATCTATCACGATATCTACTTATGTGTTACATGTCATCTCTATGATCATAGCTCATATTTGTGCCTTATCATAAACCATATACGTTTACAGTTCCTAGAATATGTAGTTTTTGTTCGCTTTGTGTTTCAGATCATATTCCATGAGTAAAGAAACTCCAAACTCAGGTCATGCCGCTCATAACTTATGTACTCATGTTTTACAGTATGCTCGGTGCCCATGACTCATGCTATACTCCTAATAATAAGCTAAATTTAAACTATGTCATGTATATCCTTAGTATATATCTCTTGATAAATCCATGATGTTGATATTCTATCCCTCAGGTTTCAGTTAAGTGTCAAGTCCTGTAAAGTGTTCATTCATAATTCAAGTCCTTATGTCTTAACTTTTTAGAGAACTCTCCCTATAAAATAATGTAGTGATAAACAATTGCTTTGATGGGAGGGAGTAAAGGGCATCATGTTAAGCAAAGATTGTTGCATACTTGATTTACACGAGGCTTTAGTTATGATGATAGGATTGAATGTCATAAAGATGTGTAAGGGGATAAATTCATTTCAATAAGTAGAGTTATCAGTACCTATATTACAGATTTTAGTCATGTGGTGATTTCTCATTCAGATATCTTATTCAGACCATGCCAAGATTTCCTTGCTCCCTAAAGTTAGTAGAAATTTATTGAAAAAGTGTCAAGAAAAGCTCCAGTTGAATATAAGTCTTTAGTATTATTTAGTCTATAAAGCCAGTAATTCAGTTTAGTAGTCAGCGGACAAGTTCATATGGTTTCCCATCTTTCTGCCCAGTCGCCAACTTTCCAACGATATAAGATCTACCCAAATCTGATACCCGAGCGAGGAGTTAGAGCTATTTTAGTTAAATAGTGTGCTAACTGACACCTCAGCATGTCACGGAGGCATGCCAAAAGGAAATTATCAAAAAGCAGTGATCCAATGTGATAATTCCGCATTGCGGTGAGCTTTCAGGTCTCATGCAATGAAGCAACGTGATTTCACCACGTCTCACAAACCTCCAATTCATAATTGTCAAATTCCAGTGACACGATGCGACTACACCAAGTCGCGCCAAGGGTGAAATTGAGAATTTTCAACTAATTCTAAGTTTTAAATTCCAAGGTATTTTAGGTTTTTTTCACTCATCCCAGTCAGCCTAAATACGGGATTAAGGCCCTAAATAGCCTAATATCTTATTAATTGCTCACTTATCTCAAGATAGAAATCATTCTCTCTCAATTAACAAACCCTAGCTCTCAAGAAATCATGATCAAAGCTCAAGAAACTTACTAAGAACTTCAAGAACAAATCATTTCAGGTATGTTAGGTGTTCATTCATGGGTCCCTTTTACCCGTGAAGCCCAAGAACCTCTTTTTAAATTACAAGTTATAGATTCATGATTCCAAAACTTGAAATTGATTATATGCATATCTATGATGTTAATTTGGTTTTCAATCCATGATTATGATAAGATTCATTAAAATAGAATAGTATTTATGGGGAATAATATGAATTTCAAGTTGAACCCATGAATTTGCAAGTTTGGGAATTTTAGTTGCAATTCTTATATGTTATCAATGATTATGTGCATAAAGTTGTACTCCCCAAGTCTTTGATATAATGTCCATGTGAATTAAATAATGCAATCATGACACGCTAGTATATATACAAGCTTATGCCCTACAAGTGTTTGATAAAATGTCTCTATGAATGAATTACGGACAAGTAACTATTGTTTTGTCTTTCAAGATTATTCTATTATTTTCATGCTATTGAGACTTGGGGGTATTTAATACCCGACAATCTAGTTGTTTACCCAGAGCTAGTGTTAGTTATAGAATAGTATCAGTCATATCATAATCAGTAGAATTCAATCAGCTACAGAACTCAGTCAGTTACAAAACTCAGGAAAACTCAGGCAAACTCAGTAAACTTAGTATCAGTCCAGTCTATTTCAGTATACTCATTTTAGTCTCTTTCAGTTGGGAGTAGGATTCAGCACCGAGTGAACCCAAGGATGTGGGCTCACCTATCAGTAGAGGGTGTAACTGATGTACTAGCCTTCTGTTATCACATTTAAGACTTTTAACTTAAAAAAATTGTAAGTTCTTCAGTAGCTACTGTTATTTTTTATCATATTTCATGTGATTTTGTAGGAAATTCTGGATGCATGGAAATATATGAAAGCTATATCAAGAAGGACATTTTTTGGTGAAAATAATTGAGTTTTTAAAACTTCACCAGATGACATGGTCTTATAAGCTATCAGATTAAGGAAGAGAACAAGAAAATGGAGACATATCTGATGATATGTCTAATAAGTTATCAGATCTATGATAATCTGTTAGACATGTCATCAAACTAAAGCAGAACACAAGAAAATTGAAGTAGTTCCTACGGTATTTTCTGATAAGTCATCAGATTCCTGATAAATCGTCACATTTGGCATCACAGTGAAGAAGATCTGATGACATTCTCTGATAATATATCTTCTTTGTGATAAGCTATTAGACATGTCATCAGCAAAAGGAGAAAAATCTGAATTTTTAATTTCTAATTTTTTTAAAGTACGGATATAAATAGTCATTTTTAGGGTTTCATTCAGTATCTAGAACTTATTCCAAAGGAAAAGTTACCTTTTTTTAGGCCTCTTAACTTAGAATTCAATTTTCAACTCTATGATTGGGTTGTGGGAACTTCTTCTTGAATTTAGAAGAGAACATACCTTAAACTTCATTTTTTTGTAAGTTTAATTTCTTTGAATGATGAATATAATTGTTGTTATCTCTTTCTATATCATGTAGAACTAAAACCCACAACTGGGGTTGTAGGATCTATGATTATTCCTCCATGGATTTGATAATTTGTTAGGGTTTGTGTGATTGTGGGGACATCTTGATAACTCTTTTGTAATGATAGTTATCTATTGGTTGCAAACAATAGATCCCACCTTATATTGATTTGCTCGAACTGAGAAATAAACTAAAGGTAGTGAATTATCAATGAGGATTTGGAAAGGTGAAGCTCTCATCTAATGATTAATGTAGTAACAAGATTGATCAACTCGAGATAAAATCAGTATAAATAGAATGTTTTCCTACATTTGAGAGAATTAAGGGGTTCAACATCTAAGTAGGTTTAGAAACACTTTGATGGACTATTGAAACTGATAATTTGGTATTTCCCACCAGTCATGAGAATCTAGTAATATAACTATCATTCAATGAGGGGTTAGTAATCATAGTGATCATAACCCTAGTTTCTCTCTATCATTTATTTGAACCATTGAAATCTTAGCTTTGAGTTCTGAAGCAATTCAAAACATTTATCAACCATTAAAAAAACCCTATTTTATCTTTCTGTATCATTTGTTTAAAGTTAAATTATAGCTAGAGTTTCAAATTATTTTAATCGTCACTCACATTGTTCCTCATGTATTAGACCCCAACTCTAAAGTTGGGTAATTATATTGACGATGACCTCGTTGCACTAAATTGATGTGTAAGTTGAGCGTTATACAAAATGGCACCGTTGTCGGGGAACAATTTGACGTATTGAGTTGGTTAGGAATTTTAGCTTACTTGCTTGAATTCAAACTTGTAAATATTTTTTTTTAATTTTCTTTTATTTCTTGTTTTAGGAAGATTTTTATATTAGTTTATTTATTATTATGGAATCTTGGAAAGAATGTGAGTTTTATGGTTGAAAATCCTATCTTGATGATCCATGTCCATATTGTGATGGACCTTACTTTTGGAAAGATTGTAGCTATACTCCCCAGAGAGAGATGAGTGCACCATCACTATCCTACCGGGAGGATAATTGTTCTTTATGTGGTGGTCAAGATGGACAATGGAGTGATTGCTCAAATGCCCCATCCCCCCATTGTGCTAATCCAAATTCTAGTTCTTCTTATGATTTTGATAGGTCTTATAGTCAAGAACAGGAAGAACAAAGCACCGGAACGAGTTGCATTGAAGCTATGTTTCAACTAATTTTTTATAAAAAGGAAGAAATTCTTCAACACATGAGGGAATAGAAAAAGGAAAGAAAAAGGATAGTGGAGATGGATATAGAGGTCAATCATTCAAAGAACTTTTCAACATTATTTTTAGATGATATCTTGTCTGTAGAATCATTTAAAATAACGGAAGAGTGTGAAGATGAGGATCAAGAATCCTATATTGATGTTGAGAGTGATGATGGTCAACCCTCGGTGATTTCCCAACCAATCAAACCAACCATGAGAGATGATGCCAAGATTGAGGAGATGATGCTAGAGGTAAAATAAGAAACTATTAAAATCCCTTATAAAGACTCTACCCCAATTTAGGGTGAAGAAGTCAAGAATGATGCAACTCTAAAATTAGGGAGAAGACCTTACTAAAATCACTTTTCAACATTATGCTTGGTAGATGTGATGAAAGTCGAATCACCCAAGAAAATGATGAATTATGGAAATGAGGAGGAAAATTCCTACATTTTGGAGTTTGTCTTTCCAAAAGGGTATAATACAACCCTAGTCTTGAACACCAAGAAGCTTAAAGATCAATGTCCATTTAGTGGCTTTTTAAGATTCTCACTGTTGCTAAATGAGCCCACATAAAAGTGCAATGCAAAATTGGGCAAGCGGTTCAAGTCTTTAAAGTGGCGTGATAGAACTTTCCTTATCATGCTCTTACATTTTCCCAATGCACGTAAAAGATGTAAAGATCAAAAGATAGGTCAGCGATTCAAATCATATAAGTGGAGGGATAAAGGATGAAGCACTTTCAAGGTATCTTGAAAAATTCTGAGTAGCCAAGATAACCTAGTCGTGCCATGATATTAAATTAGGCGTTGCTTGGGAGGCAACCCAAGGTATTTTGTTTTTAGTATTTCTATTATGTGATTTACATCAGATCTCTGCACCTATGGTACCACAAGTATGTTTTAAACTCTCTTATTTTAGTTGGATGTATTGGGGATAATGCATGATTTTAAGTTGAGGGTGAGACTGCTTGTGGATGTTAATGTCCTCTCAGGGTTTTTATTGTCGTGCCTCTTTTCCCCGGAGTCTCATTCCTAGTAGAGCCGGTATGTTTAGGCATACTGTGTTTTGTTTTGTGATGTGTTGTGGTTAATTGGGAGAAAAATAAGTATCTGGGGCAGTTGACATATTTTTTTTGTTGATTTTTGGGAATTATAAATACCTCTCTAATTGTCTATTTTGTAACTGTGTGATGTGCATCTATATGCCACTACTGTGAATCTTTTTATGGAATTTGTATTGGGGACATAATAATCATTGCTACCAATTGCATGAACCAGATAGGTAGTATCTTGTAATGTACCTTTATGCCATGTGTTGTGACATACTACCTAGTTCCTATTGTGTGTTAAATCCATAACTTGCCCGGTTGGTCTTTCCTTGGTTGTAGAAAAGTGGTTAGGAAAGGATCATAGGCCATTTTTTATATTAGTCCACTTTTAGCCTAAATGACCTTCCATGTTTGAATAACATCCCTCGATCCTGATTTTGAGCTTAAATGTCTATATATATTTTTTTTGTTATACCTATCACCTTTCCACTTGTATCATAATAAACCTATTTTGTCCCTAGTCCTCCTTGGGCATTGTGCACTTTGACTTAGGAAAATCGCCTAAGTTGAGGGTGGCTATCATAGGGGTGCGTGATGTAAAGTAAGTATGAAGAAGGGTAAAAAAAAGAATAAGAAAAGAAAATTTGTGAAAAAAAGAAAATGAAAGACTAAAGACTGCATTCAGCCTGAATTTGCTTCAAAAAAGAAAGGGAGAAATAATTTAAAGGTTGATAAGTGAGACCCCCCAAAAAAAATAGTGTAGTGCAAAGGAGGCTTAGTCACTTTAAACATCCTTGTGTATCATACCATCCCCAAGCTTACATTACAAGCTGAAGAAAAGTCATATATGATCCTAGCTTAACTGTCTGAAAGCCTCGGTGATGTAAATAAGTGAAAGCCTGTGGTATTTGGCATACATTGACTGGAATTTCTTTCTGAGAGTGAGTATTTCTTGACCATCCCTGCATTTACGTGCTTGATTGCATATATGAGTAAAGAGGGACTTCTTTGTTGTAAGAACACATCGGTTGCATTGCTAGTTGCTTACTTATTTGGGTAGTACAACTTGTACATATGCATGGTTATTGTTGCTAATTTGATGCCATATCTTGATTCCTTTGTGTCACAATGTTGATCTTCATTGATATACATAGTTGGGTTTGAAGGAGGTTGAAATTGGAGAGGGTAATGTGTTGTGAGCAAAAATTGATAATCAACTGTCGTAGGTATCTTATGTTTCTCTTGGTTAAGCATCATAGTATGGTGTTATATAGTTTCTTGAGGACAAGGAATGGTTTTAACTTGAGGGTGTTGATGTGCTAGCCTTCTGTTATCACATTTAAGACTTTTAACTTGAAATAATTGTAAGTTCTTAAGTAGCTACTGTTGTTTCTTATCATATTTAATGTGATTTTGTAGGAAAGTCAGGATGCATGGAAATATATGAAAGCTATGTCAAGAAGGAAGATTTTGGTGAAAATAATTGAGTTTTGAAAACTTCACCTAACAACATGGTATGATAGGTTATCAGATCTCTAATAAGCCGTCAAACATGTCGTCACATTGAGGCAGAGAACAAGAAAATGGAAACATGTCTGATGACATGTCTGATAAGTTATCATATCTCTGATAAGTTGTCATACATATCATAAAAATAAAGCACAACACAAGAAAATTGAAGTAGTTATGATGACATTTTCTAATAAGTCTTCAAATTCCTGATAAGCCATCAAATTTGGCGTCACACTAAAGAAGGTCTGACGATATTCTCTGATAAGCTATCAGCTTTGTGATAAGTTATCAGACATGTTGTCAACTAAAGAAGAAAATGTTGAAATATTAATTTCAAATTTTTCTTAAAGTACGGATATAAATAGTGGCTTTTAAGGTTTCATTTAGTATCTGGAACGTATTCCAAAGGCAAAGTCACCTCTTTTTGGGCCTTTTAACTTATAATTCAATTTTCAACTCTGTGATTGGATTGTGGGAACTTCTTCTTGAATTTGGAAGAGAACGAACATCAAACTTCATCTTTTGTAAGTCAAATTTCTTTGAATGATGAATAAAATTGTTCCTATATCTTCTACATCATATGGAACTAAAACCCACAACTGGGGTTGTGGGATTGTGATGCCCCAGAAAAATTTTTTGTTAAGATCTCGGACGAAAATGGGTTGAATTCTATTCTTTATTGTGATTAATAATTTTTCTGTGTGGAATTTATGGATATGTGAACCGTCATCACATAGAGCATCAAATAAAATTTCCAACGATATTTGGATCATATAAAACGGACACTCGAGCGATGAGTTATGATCAATCCGATCTAACCGTGAATTGTGGTGAACAATAAATGTGCAAAAAAAAATACTGAGGCCAGGCGAATTTTAGGGTCAACTTTAAACGATCATAACTCCTTGTACATAATGATCTGAGTGAGATACTATATATCAACAAAAAGATTTGAATGTCCTCTTTCCAATGAAATTGGTTTCATACAATTTGGCCATTGGAGCAAAATGTTATGGTCGATCTACTTCAGCCTATCAAAATAGTCCACCAAGAGACAGATTTGACATTATTTGATTTTAAGGATATTTTGGTCATTCCCACTCCTATCCATCTTGGTAAACCATGGATTTATGTCCATTAAGAGCATTCAATTGATCATTTTTCTCCAAAATTTCCAAAGGCTCAAACCCCAACCCTACTACCCCAAATTTCATCCTTCTATGTCTCTTGATTCAACCGTAGAAATTTCAAATTGATTTGGGATTCGAGTTGATCATGTTAAGGGCTTTGAGAAGCACCCTTTATTTTCATGAATAAAGTTTCAGAGTCAGAAGTTCATATTCATCTTCCATTTTTAGGTATGTGGGGCATTGAACAAGATTATCCTTTCGATCTTGTGCCCAGTATTTTTGTTGAATTACCTTGACATGAGATTTTACATGTTTTGCCATGAATTGGAAATATGGTTTTATATCTTATATTATTGTCCATGAGCTATGGGATTATGTCATTCGATATGTGTATGATGTTGAGATGGAATTATGTCCAAAAAGTATTTTATTATGAGAGTATGATAATTTAATTTGTTAAGCCTTGATTTATACTATCATTCCACTATTTTCTTATTATGAATTTATAATTGATATTGGAAATTCTATATCCCTACTATGGGTTAATGTCTCAAGTACCTTTAAATAAGAGTTGGATGGCAAATTGAGAAATGTTGATATTGAAGTTGCAATGAGTCTTGGTGTTTTCGGATGGTTTTGATGAGTTAAATTGTTGAGAATATTATGTATTTAGTCTTCACATCCTTGTCCAAATGTCGAGTCGGTTATGGTTCAATGCATTGATACCTTATATATGTTGAGGAAGAAATGTTTTGTTCTAAAATATGTTGAGTTAGGAATCCACAAATTGATATGATTTGATAAATGAAAAAGAGATTTGATTTGGACTTTATGATAGACCCTTGTGATGTTGTGGTGGATTTCCTAACGCATTCTGAGCTTGTCGGGGAGTAGTACTTAGCACCGTGATGGAAATTTTGTATTTCCCCAAACCTATGTGCCACTGTAGGGTTGTTTAATGATGATATTATTGGCCAGAGAGCCCGATTGTGATTATTACAGTTTTAAGGTCGTACTCCCTTGAAAAGAGTATGACGCTCCCACCAACGGGGGTTTCAAACATTGGTATTCCATGTAGCTCAAGTGGGGTTGTCGGTTATAGGAAACTCCCCTGTCCATAAAAGTCATGTTTATTAAAATACTGAGTCACTCCGAGTTTTGATGTGGTAAGGCAAGTTTACTATGATGATCTATAATGATTTATGAGGTTTTTCTCCTACATTTCCTATCTACGATGTTATGAGTTGCATGATTCAATGTCACTCAAGCCAGGTGTGTCATTATGGTCCGTATGTACAGTTTTACAAAATTTATGATATTATTTATATTTTGCATGCGTCCCCACATACTCAGTACGTATCTTGTGCAGACCCACATATTTCTCTATGGGATTCATTCTTACCATGATGTAGGTTCAGCTACTCAGCTGCAGTCGCGACAATGATATCCGAGTGTCGAATCTACGTTTCTTCAGTGGTGAGTCCTCATGGTTCTAGGACTAAGTTGCTAGTTTTGGTGTTGTTGTTTTGTGATCTCTTTGGTCTATTGAGTCAATTGGGGGTTTGTCCCAATGGCTCATTGATTTTGCTATATAGAGGCTATGTCAGACTAGTGTATTGTTAGGTTGGATTGTGTATAGACATTCCATATATGTACAATCTAATGATATTCCGTGCCATGTGCGATGTGATATGATATGTACTTATATATATATACTTAGCGTAGTGTGTATGTTGTTATGTTGGAACCCAAGGGTAGTGTTTTGTCTTATAGGGTTAGCTTGAGGCTACGTGTAGCCTTGGGCACCGTGTGGTATCTCGAGATGATATTTTGGGGAATTACAAACTTGGTATCAGAGCCTAAGGTTGTGATGAGTCCTAGGGATTCTGACAAGCCACATTATGTAGAGTCTTGAGCATCGGTGTGTAGCGCGCCACACCTATGATCAAGAGGCTGTGGGGCATTCTAGGAAAAGTCATTTCTTTCTTTCTACAAGAGTCTATCATGTTTACAACTATTTCTTTCTATTGTTAATTAATGCATTCTTATGATAGAAAATAACTCCACGTCGAGCTTTCGGAAACAACAACCAACCTCAACCCGTTGATCCGTTACATGAGATGGTATCCCATGCCGAATTTTAGGCAGATTTTTCAGATGCTAGACTAGGCAGTTACCATCAATACTCAGGCCAATGCTCCACCTCTACAGGAAAATAATTCGGCAGCAGCACAAATTCATAACTTTATGCGGATGAATCTGCCAGAGTTTCATGGGTCAAGGTAGGTGAGGACCCGCAGATGTATGTTGATGAAATGAAGAAAATTACCCAAATTATGCAGGTAACTAAGGAAGAAAGTGTGGAGCTGGATTTTTATCGGTTGAAGGATGTTGCCAATGACTGGGTGTAGATATGGAATAAGGGTAGAGAGGAAGATACCACTCCGATGACTTGGCAATTGTTCCTAGATGCTTTCTTGGATAGATTCTTTCCTCTTGAGTTACTGAAAGCTAAGATAGAGGAGTTTATGAATTTGAGACAAGGCTTCATGTCGGTTAAGGAGCATTGTCTTAAGTTTAATCAACTATCGAAGTATGCTCCCAATATAATGGCTCACTCGAGGACTAGTATGAGCAAATTTCTAATCGGGGTATCATTTTATATGGTGAAAGAATGTAGATCTGCTATGATCAACAGGGAGATTAATCTTCCTAGGTTAATAATTCATGCCCAACAGATTGAGTCAGACAAGATAAAGGAAAGAGAAAGAGTAAGAGGGATTAAGAGAGTCAGATCGGAGCAACAGAGGTCTGGTCAGACTAGATTCTTCAGAGGGAGTCGCCCTTAGTTTCAGAGACGTCCATTTATACCTGCTCCTTCCTCAGCTAGTACTCCCATATATCGGGGTAGGCAAGGGCTCGAGAATAGGTCGGTACCTTCCAGGTCTCAGGATAGTGTAAGCAACCGGCCTCATCCTCCTTCATGTGCTAAGTGTGGTAAAGACCATTTTGGGGAGTGTTATATAAGGCAGCGAGGTTGTTTTGGTTGTGGCAAGTTAGGCCATATACTTAGAGATTGCCTGTATGCTAGACAGCGGAGTCGTGATGCCCGTCCCTAGAGTCAGGCCACCAGTGCCCCGTCTTCCGTAGCCCGTCCATTTCCTTCTCAGGGTGCTTCATCTAGTACTATTGGTGGTCAACACCAGAATTGTTTCTATGCTATAACGCCTCTTCAGGAGCAGGAGGACTCTCCCGATGTTGTCACTGGTATGCTCCGTGTTTTCTATTTTGTTGTCTATGTATTGATGGAGACCGATTCAAGTTTTTCTTATGTGACACCTCTGGTTGCTGTAAATTTTGAAGTGGATCCTGAACTAATTTCTGAGCCTATTTTGGTTTCTACTCCGATAGGAGAGTTTGTCATTGCTAAGTCGGTGTATAAGAAATGTCCCATTACTATCTTTCATTGGGTTATGTATGCTGATTTGATTGAGCTAGATATGGTTGACTTTGATATCATTCTGGGTATGGAATAGCTTCATTCATGCTATGTGTCTATTGATTGTCGTTCCCGTGTGGTCAAGTTTCAGTTTCCTGATGAACTTATCCTCGAATGGTACAGGAGTTCTGTGACTCCTAAGGGTCGTATCATATCCTATCTTAAAGCTAGGAAGCTGATTTTCAAGGGTTGCATCCACCATTTGGTTCAGGTTAAAGACACTAAATCTGAAACCACAACCATTTAGACAATTAATGTTTTTAATGAGTTTTTTGATATCTTTCCGGAAGATCTCCCTGGAGTAACTCTTGATAGAGAGATAGAGTTTGGGATTGACCTTATTCCCGATACTCAGCCTATTTACATTCCTTCGTATCGCATGGCTCCCGCAGAACTTAAAGAGTTGAAGGAGCAATTGAAAGATCTTTTAGACAAAAGCTTTATCAGACCTTGTGTGTCCCTGTGGGGTGCACCTGTCCTATTTGTGCATAAGAAAGATGGTTCTTTGCAGATGTGTATTGATTACCGACAGCTTAATAGGGTTACTATCATGAATAAATATCCATTTCCTCGAATTGATGATTTATTTGATCAATTTCAAGGTACAAGCTACTTTTTGAAGATAGACCTTAGATCCGATTATCACCAACGTAAGGTTAGGGAATGTGATATCCCCAACACAGCCTTTCGAACCAGTTACGGTCATTTTGAATTTCTAGTGATGTCTTTTGGGTTAACTAATGCTCTAGTAGCTTTCATGGAACTTATAAACCGTGTATTTCGGTCATATCTAGATTTATTTGTAATAGTGTTCCTTGATGATATTCTTATTTACTCCCGAAGTAAGGGTGATCATGCGAATCATCTCCAAATTATGTTGGAAACTCTTCGAACTCATCAGTTGTATGCTAAGTTCAATAAGTGTAAGTTCTAGCAGAAATCTGTAGCCTTCTTGGGTTATGTTGTTTTTTTCGAAGGTATTAGAGTTGATACTCAAAAGATAGAGGCTATAAAGAGTTGGCCTAGACCTATTTCTCCTTCAGATATCTGAAGTTTCTTGGGTCTAGCTGGTTATCATCATCATTTTGTTGAAGGGTTTTCATCTATTGCGTCTCCTATGACCCGTTTGACCTAAAAGAAAGTGAAGTTCCTGTAGTTCGAATCTTGCAAGAAGTGTTTTCAGGAGTTGAAGACTGGACTCACTTCAGCCCCTGTGTTGACATTGCCTGATGGTGTTGATCGTTTTGTGGTGTATTGCGATTCTTCTAGAGTCAGTTTGGGTTGTTTATTGATGTAAAAGGGCAAGGTTATAGCTTATGCTTCCAGGCAGCTAAATTCTCACAAGAAGAATTATCCTACCCATGACCTTAAATTAGCTGCTGTGGTTTTTGCTTTGAAAATCTTGAGACATTATTAGTATGGTGTCCATGTCGATGTCTTCATGGATCATAAGAGCTTGCAGTATGTATTCACCCAAAAGAAGTTGAACCTTAGGCAGAGACGATGATTAGAACTGTTGAAAGATTATGACATGAGTGTGCTATATCATTTGGGCAAGGCCAATGTAGTAGCAGATGCCCTTAGTCAGAAGTCCAGGGGTAGCGTAGCACATGTGGAGATTGGTAAGAAAGAGTTAGCTTGTGAGGTACATCGTTTGGCTAGATTGGGGGTTAGGTTGTTTGGTGATGTTGAGGGTATTATAGGAGTGCAAGCGGTTTCGAATCCTCTTTAGTTTCGGAAGTGAAGGAGAAGCAAGACAGGATCCTACCTTGGTCAGGTTAATAGAGTCAGTTAAAGACCAAAAGGTGGAGGTTTTCTCCCAAGGGAGAGATGGCATTTTGAGACTCTGAGAAAGATTATTTGTTCCTGATGTTGATAACTTGAAGAAAAGGATTATGGCGGAAGCGCATGGTACGCGATACTCCATCCATCCTGGTGCTACCAAGATGTACCATGATTTGCGGGAAATCTATTAGTGGAACGGTATGAAGAGGAACATAGCAGAATTTTTGGAAAAGTGTTCCACGTGTCAACAGGTTAAAATAGATCATCAAAGGTCCAATGACGTGATGCAACAGTTTAGCATTCCTACTTGGAAGTGGGAAGAAGTAAAATGGACTTCATAGTTGGTTTCCTCCTTTTCGTTGCCATTATGATTCGATTTGGGTTGTCATAGATCGGCTGACGAAATCATCTCATTTCTTGCCTGTGCATTTATCGTATACAGCTGAAGATTATGCTAGAATATATATTCGGAAAATAGTCAGACTTCATGGAATCCCTTTGGCTATTATTTCTGAAAGAGGTACTCAGTTTACCTCTCAGTTTTGGAAATCTTTCCAGAAGGGTCTCGAAACCCAAATTCGTTTAAGTTCTGCTTTCCATCCGCAAATAAATGGTCAGATCGAGTGGACCATTCAGACTTTAGAAGATATGTTGAGGGCTTGTGTGGTTGATTTTAAAGGTAGTTGGAATGAGCACTTAGCATTAATCGAGTTTGCTTACAATAACAGTTTTCATGCTACAATTGGAATGGCCCCGTTTGAAGCTTTGTATTGTAGAAAGTGTACATCACCCATTGGTTGGTTTAAAGTTGGTGAGGCAGCCGCGATTGGAGCGGAAGCGGTGTTCGAGGCCATGGAGAAGGTTAAGTTAATTCGAGAAAGGTTGAAAACCGCCCAAAGTCGTCAAAAATCATATGCAAATGTAAGGAGGAAAGATCTTGAATGTGATGTTGGTGACTTAGTGTACTTGAAAGTTTCACCCATGAAAGGGGTGAAGAGATTTGGGAAGAAAGGGAAACTAAGTCCCCGTTACATTGGTCCCTATAAGATTGTGGATCGCATTGGGAAGGTAGCGTATAAGGTTGAATTTCCCGTGGAGTTATCTAACGTCCATCCGGTTTTCTATGTTTCTATGCTTAAGAAATCTATTGGTGATTCTGTTGTGATTGATCCTTCTAAAATCTCGGGTATTCAAGATAGTCTTTCATATGAAGAGATTCCGATTGAGGTTTTTGACTTTCAAGCTCATAGGCTAAGAAACAAGGAAGTTCCTTTGATTAAAGTTCTTTGGCGAAATCAATCCATGGAGAGTGCTACTTGAGAATCCAAAGTGGATATGCGTGCCAAATATGCCCACCTCTTTCCTACGAATCCTGAGCATGTCAAAGGTATCGTTCTCTTTTGATTTAATCCTTATTGCTATGTTTATCTTGGCTTGTGTGTTTTCTACGATATCCAAAAAAATCTGGAATGGAATATATGCTTGGGCAAGATGATTTTTCTCTATATACTCATTTTCATAGTATTCTTGACCTACCTATCAACATTCGAGGATGAATGTTTCCAAGGGGGAGATGATGTGATGCCCCGGAAAAAATTTTCGTTAAGATCTCGGACGAAAATGTGTTGAATTCTATTCTTTATCGTGATTAATAATTTTTTTGTGTGGAATTTATGGATATATGACCCTTCATCGCATAGAGAATCGAATAATATTTCCAACGATATGTGGATCATACAAAACGAACACTTAAGCGATGATTTATGATCATTTCGATTTAATCGTGAATAGTGATGAACAGTAAATGTGCAGGAAAAACATACTGAGGCTAGGCTAATTTTAGGGTCAACTTCAAACGATCATAACTCCTTGTACATAATGATCTGGGTGAGCTACTATATATCTACAGAAAGATCTGAAAGTCCTCTTTCCAATGAAATTAGTTTCATCCAATTTGGTCATCAGAGTAAAAGGTTATGGTCGATCTAGTTCATCCAATCAAAACAATCCACCAAAGGACAGATTTGACATTATTTTATTTTTAAAGGTATTTTGGTCATTCCCACTCCAATCCATGCACATTAACCATGGATTTAATTCCATTAAGACCATTCAATAGCACATTTTTCTCAAAAATTTCCTAGGGCTCAAACCCCAACCCTACTACTCCAAATTTCATCCTTCTATGTCTCTTGATTAAACCGTAGAAATTTCAAATTGATTTGGGATTCGAGTTGATCATGTTAAGGGCTTCGAGAAGCACCCTTTATTTTCATGAATAAAGTTTCAGAGTCAGAAGTTCATATTCATCTTCCATTTTTAGGTATGTGGGGCATTGAACAAGATTATCCTTTCGATCTTGTGCCCAGTATTTTTGTTGAATGAAATTGACATAAGATTTTACATATTTTACCATGAATTGGAAATATGGTTTTATATCTTATATTATTGTCCATGAGCTATGGGATTATGTCATCCGATATGTGTATGACGTTGAGATGGAATTATGTCCAAAACGTATTTGATTATGAGAGTATGATGATTTAATTTGTTAAGCCTTGATTTGTACTATCATTCCACTATTTCCTTATTATGAATTTATAATTGATATTGGAATTCTATATCCCTACTATGGGTTGATGTCTCAAGTACCTTTAAATGAGAGTTGGATGGCAAATTGAGAAATGTTGATATTGAAGTTGCAATAAGTCTTGGTATTTTTCGGATGGTTTTGATGAGTTAAATTGTTGAGAATATTATGTATTGAGTAGTCATATCCTTTACCAAATGTCGAGTCGATTATGGTTCAATGCATTGATACCTTGTTGATGTTGAGAAAGATTAAAATATTTTGAGCTAAAATGTGTTGAGAAAAAGATTTGATTTGGTCTTTATGATAGACCCTTGTGATGTTGTGGTGGATTTTCTAACATGTTCTAATCTTGTTAGGGAATAGTACTTAGCACTGAGAGGGAAATCTGATATTTCCCCAAACCTATGTGCCACCGTAGGGTTGTTTGATGATGATATTATTGGCCAGAGAGCCCTATTGTGATTATTCCAGTTTTAAGATTGTATTCCCTGGCAAAGTGTATGACACTCCCTCCAACGGGGATTTCAAACGTTGGTATTCCACGTAGCTCATGTGGGGTTGTCAGTTATAGGAAACTCCCCTATCCATAAGAGTCATGTTTATTGAAATACCGAGTCACTCCGAGTTTTAATGTGGTAAGTCAAGTTGCCTATGATGATCTATAATGATTTATGAGGTTTTTCTCCTACATTTCCTATCTAAGATGTTATGATTTGCATGATTTAATGTCACTCAAGCCAGGTGTGTCATTATGGTCCGTATGTACGTTTTTATGAAATTTATGATATTATTTATATTTTGCATGTGCCCCCATATACTCAATACATATCTTCTGCTGACCTACATATTTCCCTATGGGCTACATTTTTACTATGATGTAGGTTCAGGTACTCATCCGCAGCCACGACACTGATATCCGAGTGCCGCATCTACATTCCTTCAATGGTGAGTCCTCATGGTTCGAGGACCAAGTTGCTAGTTTTGGTGTTGTTGTTTTGTTATCCCTTTGGTCTGTTGAGGCATTTGGGGGTTTGTCCCAATGGCTTGTTGATTTTACTGTATAGAGGCTATGTCAGACTAGTGTATTGTTGGGTTGGTTTGTGTATAGATATTCCATATATGTACAGTCTAACGATATTTTGTACGAAGTGCGATGTGATATGATATGTACTTATATATATATCCTTTGCGTAGCGTGTATGTTATTGTGTTGGAACCCAAGGGTAGTGTTTTTGCTTAAAGAGTTAGCTTGAGGCTACCTGTAGCCTTGGGCACCGTGTGGCATCTCGGGATGATATTTCGGGGTGTTACAGGGATCTATGATTATTCCTCCATAGATTTAATAGTTTATTAGGGTTTGAGTGATTGCGGGATATCTTGATAATTCCTTTGTAATGATAGTTATCTATTGGTCGCAAACAATAGATCCTGCCTTATGTTGATTTGCTCGAACTGTGAAATAAAGTAAAGGTAGAAAATTATCAACGAGGATTTGTGAAGGTTAAGCTCTTATCTAATGATTACTGTAGTAACAAGATTGATCAACTCGAGATAAAATCAGTATAAATAGAATGTTTTCCTAAGTTTGAGAGAATTAATGAGTTCAACATCTAGGTAGGTTGAGAAACACTTAGATGGACTGTCAAAATTGATAATTTGGTATTTCCCACAAGTCATGAGAATCTAGTACTACAACTATCATTCAATGAAGGGTTAATAATCATAGTGATCATAAACCTAGTTTCTCTCTATCATTGATTTGAACCATTGAAATCTTAGCTTTGGCTTTTGAAGCAAGTCTAAACTTTTACCAACCATTTAAACCCACCGCCCCCCATTTTATCTTTTCATATCATTTGTTTGATGTTAACTTGTAGCTAGAGTTTCAAATTAGTTTAATCGCCACTCATATTATTCCTCATGGATTCGACCCCAACTCCAAAGTTGGGTAATTATATTGACGACGACTGCCTTGCACTAAACTGACGTGTAAGTTGAGCATTATCAGTGACCCTCAAAAGAAATCCTTACATTCCAGAACTACGTAGCCAGTGTAAGTTGAGACATTAACCTGCCAGTAGAGGGTTGATATGGTGTTTTAACCTACCAGTTGAGGGTTCCACCGTTCTAATTAGAGTACCTACCAGATGAGGGTAACTCTTCAGTGTCTTTACCCGTGGCATGGTGCGGACACCCTTCCAGCTAGGGTTAAAGGTTAGACCCCAAATCAAATTAGAAAAGGGGCATGTCGATTTGATGAATACTTCCCATAGTTTCAGTTTCAGTCTCAGGATAGAACTCAGTTCAGTTTTACAGAATTAGGACTGTCAGATACAGTCAATTAGATTTAGTAACTCAGTTATCAGTAATCTCAGATATCTGTTACTCAGTTATCAGAAATCAGAACTTAGCTTTAGTAAAAGCTCAGTTATAGAATACACGCATATGTACAGTATTGCATGCTCAGTATTTAAAGTATTTTAGTTATCCATGTACTTTCATATTTAGTTACTATATATTATTCAGTCAGTTATTGTTCTTTTATATAAACCTTTTCATTCAGCCTTACCTTGTTTTGCATACCAATACATTCCACGTAATGATTCATACTCTTTCTTTGCACTATGATGTCTCATATCATAGGTTCGGCCCAGGTTCTTGACTGTGCATAGACTGATCCTATTATCAACAGTAGTTTTAGTACTGAGTTCATGCTTTCATTTTAGTATTTTAGTTTATTAGTGTTCCATAGTCAGATTTAGTTGGGGTCTTATCCCATCAACTCCACCTTCAAACAGCTCAGTTAGAGGCTTTTTAGACTAGACTTTTGACAGTATTTAATTTTGCATATTATTATTATAGTTGATATTCTTTATCGGTATTTCAAATTTTGAACCTTATGGCATTTCAGCAATAACGATATCTACTAATACCTTACTTGTTATCTCTATGATAATAGCTCATATTCGTGCATTATCAAAAACCATGTACGCTTATGGTTCCAAGTATATGAATTTCTAGTTCACTAAGTGCTACGGATCATGTTCCATGAATACAGAAACTCCAAACTCAGGCCATGCAGCACATGACTTATGTACTTATACTTAATTGTATGCTCTGTTCCTATGACATGCTACACACCTAATAATCATCTAAATTCAGACTATTTCATGTATGTCCTCAGTCTAAATCTCTTGATAAATCCATGATGTTGGTATTCTATCCCTCAGGTCTCAGTTAAGTGTCATGTCCTGTATAGTGTTTATTCATGCTTCAAATTCTCTTGTTTTAATATTTAAGTGAACTCTCCCTATGAAATGATGTAGTGATGAATAATTGCTTCGATGGGAGGGAGTAAAGGGCTTCATGTTAAGCAAAGATTGTTGCATTCTTGTATTACATAAGTCTGTAGTTATGATGATAGGCTTGAATATCATGATTATGTGTAATGGGCTAAATGCATTTCGGAGATTTGAGTAGGCTTGAACATAGTGGGAGAATTCAGTCCAGCCTAAACCTCAGTAGGTAGAGTTATCTATGCCTATATTACAGAATTTTAGCCATGTGGTGATTTCTCATTCTTGATGTCCTATTCAAACCATGCCAAGATCTCCTTGCTCCTTAAAGTCAGTAGAACTTTATAGAAAGAGTGTCAAAAAATGCTCCAGTTGAGTATAAGTTTTTAGTATGAGTTAGTCTGTAAAGCTTGCAATTCAATTTAGCAGTCAGGCAAACAAGTTCGTATAGTTTCCCATCTTTTTGCCTAGTTGCCCTATCCGAAGTATCTCGAATATGCCCATTCCAAGATGGAGCATCCTGGGGTTACAAGTTCAGATCAATTTATGTATCATACCTCAATTTTAGATTCCAGATATTCAGTCATATTTCAGTTCATAGGAGCCCCATGAATCATCTCATATTTTCCTTAGTATCTCAGCCAAGTCAACATTCTTCGGGGACATAATGTTCCAAGGGGAGATGCACTATAACCTTCGAGCATCCATGTCCTAAACCTTCCATTTTCTCTATATGTAACAAGATCCAGTTTGAAGTAATGGGTACTCATAAGTTGACTCTCTCATTCTAATCTTAGCCGTATGACAATTCCCATAGCATGGCATGTATTCAAGGAATCAGTTCAATTCATGATATTTAATTCATGTACCATGTTTCAGACTCAGCCATGTTCTCATGTTCCCGTTCATAAATGTTCAGTAAATGATCTCTGGTTGATTAGTATTCTCAGCTTAGGGTAACAGTCTTTCTTATATTTACTCAGCTCTATGTTCAATTACAGTTTTCAACCTTGTATTCTTTGATGTTGCATATCAAATCATGCATTCATGAATCAATTCAGTCATGTACCCATGCATCAGATATCCATATTCAGCATAAGAACTCAACTTATCAGTAGCTTCAGTCATGTATTCCGTCTATCAAATATGCATTTTTAGTGTGTAAGCTCAATCTATCAGTGTTTCTCAGCTTAATCAGTCTCATTCGAGGATGAATGTTCCCAAGGGGGAAATATTGTAATACCTCGTATTTCCCTATATTAAATAAACCCTCAGTACATGGGTTATCCTAAACATTTTTTTAAAATACTAAGTATTTCTCAGTTTTGATCTTACCAATGCGCTGGAAATTCAGTCAGCTTTCCAATGATATAAGATACACCTAAATCCGATACCACAGCAAGAAGTTAGAGCCATTTTCGTAAAATAGTGTTCCAACTAGCACTTCAGAGCATCGCTGAGGAATGCCAAATGGAAATTATCAAAAACCAGTGAGCCAACGTGATAACCCCACATTGTGGTAAGCATTCAGGTCTCATGCAGTGAAGCAAAACGATCCCACTACATCGCGCCAAGCCTCCAATTCACAATTGTCAAATGCCAATGACACAGTGTGATAGCACCACGTCACGCCAAGGGTGAAAATCAGGAATTTTTAGTGAATTCTGAGTTTTAAATTCCAAGGACTTTTAGGCCTTTTTCCCTCATTCCAGTCAGTATAAACCCGGGATTAAAGCCATAAATATCCTAATATCTCATTAATTTCACATTTATCTCAAGAAAGAAATCACTCTCTCTCTATTAGCAAACCCTAGCTCTATAGAAATCAAGAACAAAGCTCAAGAAACTCACTAAGAACTCTAAGAACTCATCAATTTAGGTATGTTACGAGTTCATTCATTGGTTCCTTTCACCCGTGAAACCCAAGAAGCTCTTTTTAAATTACAAGTTATAGATTCATGATATTAATGCTTGAACTTGATTGTACGCATATCTATGATGTTAATTTGGTTTTTAATCCATTATTATGATAAGATTCATAGAAATAGAATAGTATTTATGGGGAATTATATGAATTTCATGTTGAATCCATGAATTTGCAAGTTTGGGCATTTTAGTTGCAATGCTCATATGTTATCCATGATTATGTGCATAAAGTTGTGCTCCTTAAGTGTTTGATAGAAAGTCTATGTGTATTAAATAATGCAATCATAACATGCTAGTATATGTACAAGCTTATGCCCTACAAATTGTTTAATAAAATGTCTCTGTGAATGAATTATTGACAAGTAATTATTGTTATGTCTTTCAAGATTATGCTATTCTTATTTTTATGCTACCCAGTCCTGGGGGTATTTAATACCCAACAATCTAGATGTTTACCTAGACGCAATGTTAGTTACAGAATAGTATTAGTCATGTCATGATCAGTAGAATTCAATCAGCAACAGAACTCAGTAGGACTCAGTCAGTTATAAAACTCAAGAGAACTCAGTATACTCAGTGTCAGTCTAGTCCAGTTCAGTATAATCAGTTCAGTGCCTTTCGGTTGGGAGTTGGATTCAGCACCGGGTGAACCAAAGGATTGGGGCCCACTGCCAGCAGAGGTTATGATGCATTCTAAAACTATGTTTCCAGTGTAGGTATAGATATTAACCTGCCAGTTTAGGGTTTATTTGGTGCTTTAAACTAGCAGTTGAGGGTTCCACCGTTCTTATCAGAGTACCTTCCAGATGAGTGTAACTCTTTGGTGTCTTTACCCATGGAACGGTTCTGACACCCTTCCAGCTAGGGTTATAGGTTGGACCCCAAATCTATTCAGAAAAAGGGCATGTCAGTTTGATGATTACTTCCCACAGTCTCAGTTACAGTCTCAGGATAGAAATCAGTTCAGTTCTACAGAATCAGGACTGTCAGATACAGTCAATCAATTTCAGTAACTCAGTTATAAGTAATCTCAGATATTAGTTACTCAATTATCAAAACTCAAAACTCGTCTCAGTTATAGTATACACGTATATGCACAGTATTGCATACTCAGTATTTACAATATTTTAGTTATCCATGTACTTTCACATTCAGTTACTATATATCATTTAGTCAATTATTGTTCAAGTATATGAACCCTTGCATTCATCCTTACCTTATATTGCATACCATTACATTCCATGTACTGACGCATACAATTTCTTTGAGCTATGATGTCTCATATCATAGGTTCGGATGCCCAGGTTATTGACCGTGCATAGATAGATCCAGTTATCAGCAGCAGTTTCAGTGGTGATTCCTCATCAAGAGCATGATTTTATTTTATTATTTCAATTTATTAGTAGTTCAATCGTCGGAGTTAGTTGGGGGTTTATCCCATCAACTCCACCTTCAGACAGTTCAATTAGAGGCTTTTAAAACTAGACTTTCTGACAGTATTCAGTTTTGTAGATTATTATTAAAGTTTATATTCTTTATTTGTATTTTAAATTTTGAACCTTATGTCATTTCAACCTATTTTCCATATTTATTATAGTATATTATTCAGTGCTCACAGCTGATATCAGTCATGGGTTAGCTTGTGGTCCTTCGGGGTCATAAGCACTGTGTAGAGTCTGAGGTAAAGACTTAGGGCATTTCAAACTTGGTATATGAGCCTAAGGTTAAACAGAGTCCTAGGGAGTCTTAAAGTCATATCAAGTAGAGTGTTGTGAATGGGTGTGTAGCACATCACGTTTATGGAGAGGAGACTGTGAGATGTTTTAAGAAAAGTTTCCCTTCTTTCGGTATTCATGTTGTACGAGCGAGCATGAGCTCAAGCTAAATTCTCAGTCTAATCTTTTTCTTTCTTTCGGTTACAAAACATGCCTCCCAAAAATAATAACGCAAGAAGAACCAGGAATTAGTCATCACCTTAGACCATTTAGGCAGATCCCCTGGACGAGTATGTCTTCCATGTAGAATTCAGAGTTGCGTTCGCAACTCTAGCCAATTTCATAGCAGCTCAGAATGAATGGCCAGTTATTTTTTAGGACAACCCATTGGCCAATACTACTGCAGTCAGTATTTGGAATTTCACCTGAATGAATTCTCCCTTAATCTCGGATCTATATCAGAAAAGGATCCACGGGAGTTCATTCGATCAGGTTCAGAAAGTCATAGATATTATGAGAGTGAATTCCAGAGAGAGTGCTAAGTTAGCTGCCTATCAGCTACAAGATGTATCTCATATGTGGTTTAAGTAGTAAAAGGTAAATAGGGGCACAGATGCAGAGCCCATAGAGTGGGAGGAGTTTGCTACTGCTTTTCTAAATAGATTATTTCTCTTAGAGTTGAGAGAAGCCAAGGTGATAGAGTTTATCAATCTTAGGCAAGGCATTATAAGTGTAAAGAAGTATTTCGTCAAGTTTACTCAGTTAGGCAGGTATGCTCCCCATGTAGTAGAAGATAGTAGGTCCAGAATAAGCAAGTTCGTGTCAGGAGTGTCAGAAAGTATTATTTAGGGGTACAGAATAGCAATCCTAATTAAAGATATTGACATATCCCGGCTCATAGTCCATGCTCAGCAAATAGAAGAGGCTAAAAATAAAGAGAGAGAGAGGGAGATCAAGAAAGCGAGAACAGGTAGTTTTAATTTCACTCAGCCTAAGTCAGAGAGCGGTAATCATTCCTAGTTTCATCAAAAATCTTTAGTTCCAACTTCATCTTCAGCTAGTGCACCAGTACCAAAGTTTAGGAATGACAGTTGAGATAGGGCAACAGGCTCTCAAACCTAAGGTGGTATGACCAATGGCCGTACCCATCCACTTTGCAGAGAATATGGTAAGAATCATAAGGGTGTGTGTAGGGCTGGCACTGACATATGTTTTGAGTATGGCAAGCCAGACCATAGAATCAGATATTGTCCACAATTAGGTTGACAGGGTCAGTACAGTCGTCCTTCAGCTCAGTTCGGCAACCCGAATTAGTAGGGTGCCACATCCAATGAGACCAGTAGGCAACGCCCACACAGGCTTTATGCACTTTAGTCTAGATAAGATCAGGAAAATTCTCCTAATGTGGTCATTGGTACGTTACAGATTTTCCATTTACATGTTTATGCATTGCTAGATTCAGGAGTTTTTTATCTATTGTAACTTCTTATATAGTCGTTAAATTCAAAGTTAGTCAAGAAATACTAGTAGAGCCTTTCTTAGTTTCTACCAAGTGGATAAATCTATCATAGCCCAACAGGTATACAGGAACTGTTCGGTTATGATATCTAAGAAAGTCACTTCAATTGACTTAGTAGAATTAGATATGATAGATTTTGACATCATTCTTGGCATGGATTGGCTCCGTTCATGCTATGCCTTAGTTGATTGTAGAAATTGAATAGTTCATTTTCAGTTTTGAAATGAACCAATCATTGAGTGAAGAGGTAGTACCTCAGTTTCAGTTGATTTATGTTTGAAATTTTAAAGAGTTGAGAATTCTAAGTTAGTCAGTGTTGAGGTTTCTATATGATGATTGTTTAGGCAATAGAAAGCTAAGAATCATGTATCAGAAAAAAGTACTAGCAGTGGACCTTACATTATCAGGAGTATTCCCTTAGAATGAGTTTAGTGTTTATGAACATTATAATATCTCAGAATCTATAGTAAATTAGATTCAGTTTGATTTAGAGTTTATTAAATAGCTCACAGACTTAGAATAATGGCTTTGAGCTAAGGGGGAGATGGTAGCACAAGTAACCAAGTTAGACTTTCAAATTTTAGTAGTAATATTAGTATGTGTAGAAAAGAAGTGGGAGAGTTTGATGCCCAAACCATCTTTATCTAGTGCAATGTTTTGAGCTTTAACTATCATGATATCTACTCACGCCTTACATGTCAGCTCTATGATCATAGCTCTTATTCATGCATTATCAAAAACCATGTACGCTTATAGATCCTAGAATAAGGTGTTCCAGTTCGCTTAGTGTTATGGATCATGTTCCATGAATTCAAAAACTCCGAACTCAAGTCATGTAGCTTATGACTCATGTACTCATGCATTACAGTATGCTCAGTCCCCATGACTCATGCTACACTTCTAACAATCAGCTAAATTCAGACTATGTCATGTCTATCTTTAATCTACATCTTTTGATAAATCCATGATGTTGATATTCTATCCCTCAGGTCTCAGTTAAGTGTCAAGTCCTGTATAGTGTTCATTCATGCTTCAAGTCCTCATGTTTTAACCTTTTAGTGAATTCTCCCTATGAATTGACGTAATGATGAACAATTGCTTAAATGGGGGGAGTAAAGGGCTTTATGTTAATAAAATATTATTGCATGCTTATTTTCACGAGGCTGTAGTTATGATGATAGGCTTGAATGTCATGATGATGTGTAAGGGGCTAAATGTATTTCGGAGATTTGAGTAGGCTTGAACATAGTGGTAGAATTTAGTCCAGGTCATACCTCAGTAGGTAGAGTTATGAGTGCCCATATTATATAATTTTAGCCAAATTGTGATTTCTCATTCGGATGTCTTATTCAGACCATGCCAAGATCTCCTTACTCCCTAAAGTCAGTAGAACTTTATAGAAAAAGTGTGAAGAAAAGCTCCAGTTGAGTATAAGTTTTCCGTATGAGTTATTCGATAAAGCCAACAATTTAGTTTAGCAGTCAGGCGGACAAGTTTGTATGGTTTCCCATCTTTCCACCCAGTCGCCCTATCCAATGTCTTATGAACATGCCCATTCCAATATGAAACTTCCTAGTGGTTGCAAGTTCAGCTCAATTTATGTATCATGCCTGTATTTTAGATCCCAGCTATTCAGTCACAATTTAGTCTGTTGGTGCCTTGTGCATCCTCTCAGCTTTTCCTATGTATCCCAGCCAAGTCAGTATTCTTTGAGGATATAATGTCCCAAGAGGGAGATGCACTATAACCCCCGAGATTTCATGTCCTAAACCTTCCATTTTCTCTTTATGTAACAAGATACAGTTTGAAGTAAAAGGTACTCATAATTTGACTCTCTCATTCAAATCTTAGTCGTATGACTATTCCCATAGTATGGCATGTATTCAAGGAATCAGTTTAGTTTATGATATTCAGTTCAGGTATAATGTTTCAGACGCAATCATGTTCTCATTTTCCTGTTCATACATGTTTAGTAAATTATCTCAGGTTCATAAGTATTCTCAGCTTGGGATAACAATCTTTCTTAGATTTACTCATTTCCATGTTCAATTATAGTTATAAACTTGTTATTTTTTACCGTTTAATATCCAATCATGCATTCACGAATTAGTTCAGTCATGTACCACTACATCAGATATGCATGTTTAGTATAAGAAATAGGCTTGTCAGTAGCTTCAATTATAAATTTCGTGCATCAAATATGCATATTCAATTTGTAATATGCAACAAGGAATATACCCACACTATTTATTTCTCCTTACACACACACCGGGCAAGTTCTAGAAATCATATGCAACAAGGAATATATAAAAACTCACACGCACAAGGCACATGCTCGACTCACAGAGGATCATCATAGACTCCCAATCAAACAATAACATGAATTTAATGTTTAAGACAATAAGTAAAAGAGTCACATCATGAGCCTAAGAGTCTGAAAAGTAGTAATTCACTCAATCAACTTTCTTTTAACAAATAAAAACACTTGCACCTTGCAATCAAAAATAGCACCAACTTAAATATCTCACTTATTCCTATCTAAAAAAAATAAATTAAGCCAAAAATTGGGAATTTCCCGACCCCACATTTAAAAATCTACTTTGCCCACAAAGTGAATTTTTAAAGTAAGAGATAGAAATACTCCCTAAGGCCGCTAGGCCAAGCTAGTAGCATCTTTTTGCATCACAAAGGTCCAGGAACCCCACACTCAGTCTTTGTCATGGTCTTTAGCTTAGGTTTTTGGTACTCAAACTTCCCATCAACCTGCGACTTGATAACACTCAACTTACATGTCAATTTAGTGCAAAGCGGTCGTCGTCAATATATTTATCCAACTTTGGAGTTGGGTTCAAATACACGAGGAATAATGTGAGTGGCGATTAAACTAATTTGAAACTATAGATATAAGTTGTATTCAAACAAATGATACAAAAATATAAAATGGGGGTTTTTAATGATTGAACAAAAGTTATTAACACTTTAATTCGCCTTAGAACTCGAAGCTTAAGCTGCAATTTCAAACCAATGCTATAGATAAACTAGAGTTGAGATCACTATGATTAGTAATCCTCCATTGACTAATAGTTGTAGTACTGCATTCTCATGACTTGTGGGAAACACCAAATTATCAGTTTCGATAGTCTATCTAAGTATTTCTCAACCTACTTAGATGTTGAACTCTTTAATTCTCTCGAATAGAAATCATTCTATTCATACTGATTTTATCTTAAGTTGATCAATCTTGTTACAACATTGATCATTAGATGAGAGCTTAACCTTCCCAAATCCTTGTTAATAATTTGCTACCTCAGTTTATTTCTCAGTTCAAGCAAATGAATATAAGGCAATATTTATTATTTGCAACCAATAAATAACAATCATAACAAAGGAATTATCAAGATGTCCCCCCAATCACTCAAACCCTAACCAACTATTAAATCCATGGGGGAATAATCATAGATCCCACAACCCTAGTTGTGGTTTTTAATTCCACATGAGAAAGAAAGAGATAGCAATAATTATAATTATCATTCAAAGTAATTAAACTTACAAAAGATGAAGCCTAAAGTTGATTCTCTTCTAAGTTCAAGAGAAAATTTCCACAATCAAATCAAAGAGTTGAATATTGAATTTTAAGTTAAGAGAGCCAAAAAGAAAAGTAAACTCTCTTGGAATAAGTTCAAGTTGTTCCGCCCCCTCCAATGAAACCCTAAAAGTTGCTATTTATATTCGTAACTTAAGAAAAATTAAAAATTAAAAATTCAGATTTTTCTCCTTAGCTGACGACATGTCTAACGGCTTATCAGAGATCTGATAGCTTATCAGACCATGTCGTCAGACATGATTCCCATTTCTTGCCTTCTGCTTGTGTGTGACAACATGCCTGATGACTTATCAAATCCCTGATGACTTATCATGGAGTGTCATCACTTCTTCAACTCATCTTCTGAACACTGCCTAAGGCTGACGGTAATCCAGACGACTTATCAGAACTTTGACGACATATCAAACAATGTCATCACTTCTTTACTTCAAATCTCATGTATTTCCTTAGGATGACAGTATTCTCGATAGCTTATCAAAATTGTGATAACTTATCAGAATTGTCGTCGCTTCTTCACTTCAAGTTTTGAAGCACTGCCTAAGCCTGACGACGAGCTTGACGGCTTATCACAACTCTAACGGCCTATCACAGGTTGTCGTCACTTCTTCCAACTGAATCTCATTTTCTGTCTAAGGCTGATGGCAACTCTGATAGCTTATCACAAGGCTATTGACTTATCAGTCAAATTGTTAGCTATACTTCCCTCTCTACTTTCTCAGAAATCAGCTCTTTTAATTCCATTATTGTTGATTCTCTTGCATCTTGACTTTTACTACAATATCAAAGAGAAAACAATAAGAAACGACAAAAATTACTTAACACTTTGCAATTATTATTAGTTAAAAGACTCAAATGTGTTAGCATCTTCTTACACATCAACACCCTCAACTTAAAACAAATGCTTGTCCTCAAGCAACTAAAACATAATAAGAGGATACAAAGCACATTCGGCAGTAATCATCTATTTTAGCTCAAAAAATCTTCACCATCTTCAGGGTCAATTAATTTTAAAAAAAAACTGTGCATATTGTTGAAGAACAACAATGCGACACACAGGAATCACGATATGGCATCAATTCAGCAATAACAACCATACATGTACCAAGATTACACTATCTAAACAAGTTAGCAACTAGCAACGTAACCAGTGTGCCCTTACAATAGAGAGGTCCTTCCTCACTCATATGCGAACTCAAGCATGTCAATGCGAGGATGGTCAAGAGACACTCACTTTCAGAATGAAGTTCTAGTCAATGTATGCCAAATACCATAAGCTTTCCCTTATTTTCATTACTCAAACTTTTAGACAGTTAAGTTTGGATCACTATAGGACTTTTCTTCAGCTTGTAAGGTAGGCTTGGGGCTGGTATGATGCATAAAGATATTTAAAGTAACTAAGCCTCCTTGGCACTACACTATTTTTGGGGTCTCACTTATCAACCTTTACCTTATTTCTCTCATTCTTGATTAAAACACATTCAAGCTGGGTGTAGTTTTTATTCATTCATTTTCTCTTTTTCACAACTCTTTTTCTCATTATTTTTCTACCACACCCAGCCTTGTATTTTTTACCCTTCTTCATAAATGAGGTGGTAAACCACTCTTTCTTAAAATGAGGTGTGTTTTTATGTTGGTTGTCTAATGTAAATAAAGAATATAGGATTCTTGTTCCTCATCTTCACACTCTTCTACTATTTTAAATGATTCCACAGAGAAGATATCATCTAAAAATAATGTAGAAAAGTGCTTTAAATGAGGCCCAATCAATCCTACTTCAAAATTTACACTATCTACTACACACTAACTTTTATTCACTTTCTCAACATCTTCACTTCAAATTGGGTTAGAGTCTTTATTAGAAATTTTCTTTGTTTCTTTTTTTGCCTCTAGCACCATGTCCTCAATCTTGGCATTATCTCTCATGGTTGGTTTTGTTGATTGGGAAATCACTGAGGGTTGCTCAACATCAAGCTCAACATTAATATAGAGTTCTTGCTCCTCATCTTCACACTCTTCCATTATTTTAAATGATTCTATAGACAAGATATCATCTAAACATAATATAGAAAAATGCTTTAAATTATTGACCTCTATATCTATCTCCTCATGAATGATTGGCTTCATGTCTTGACACATATCACATACAATATCATACATTTCTTTCTGGAGATATAACATTCGTTGAAATATAGCTTCAATGACACTCTTTCCGGTGCTTCATTCTTTCTTTTCTTGACCATAAGACCTATCAAAATCATAAGAAGAACTAGAATTAGGTTAGCGTAATAAGAGGAGGGGCATTTGGGCAATCACTCCAATGTCTATCTTGACCACCACATAAAGAACAATCATACTCCCAGTAGGATGGAGATGGTGCACACATCTCTCTTCGGGTAACATATATACAATCTTGCCAAAAGTGAGGTCCATCACAATATGGACATGGATCATCAAGATAAGATTTCCAACCACCAAGCTCATGTTCATTCCACCATTCCATAGTAATAAGTAAACTAAAATAAAAATCTACCTAACACAAAAAATAAAAGAAAACTAAAAATAAATATTTACAAGTTTGAATTCAAACAAGTAGACTAAAATTCCAAACCAACTCAATAACTCAAATTGTTCCCTGGCAACGGCGCCATCTTTTATAACGCTCAACTTACAAGACAATTTAGTGCAAGGCTACCGCCATCAATATATTTACCTAACTTTAGAGTCGGGTGTGAATCCAAGAGGAAAAATGTGAGTGGCAATTTAACTAATTTAAAACTATAGCTATAAGTTGGATTCAAATAAATGATATGAAAAGAAAAATGGGGGGTTTTAATTATTGAACAAAAGTTATTAACACTTTAATTCACCTTAGAACTTGAAGCTTAAGCTACAATATTTCAAATCAATAATATAGATAAACTAGAGTTGTGATTACTATGATTAGTAATCCTCCATTGAATAATAGTTGCAGTACTGGATTCTCATGCTTTATGGAAAACACCAAATTATCAGTTTCGACAGTCCATCTAAGTGTTTCTCAACCTACTTAGATATTGAACTCCCTAATTCTCTTGAACTTAGGAAATCATTCTATTCATAATGATTTTATCTCAAGTTGATCAATCTTATTACAGCATTAATCATTAGATGAGAGCTTAACCTTCCAAAATCCTTATTTATAATTCTACCTTCAGTTTATTTCTCAGTTCAAGCAAATCAACATAATGCAGGATTTATTATTTGCAACCAATAAATAACAATCATAACAAAGGAATTATCAAGATATCCCATAATCACTCAAACTCTAACCAACTATTAAATCCATGGGGGAATAATCATAGATCCCACAACCCTAGTTGTAGGTTTTAGTTCCACATAAGAAAGAAAGAGATAGAAACAATTATAATCATCATTCAAAGTAATTAAACTTACAAAAGATGAACTCTGAAGTTAATTCTCTTCTACGTTCAAAAGAAAATTCCCACAACCAAATCAAAGAGTTGAATATTGAATTCTAAATTAAGAGAGCCAAATATAAAATTAAACTCCCTTGGAATAAGTTCTAGATGTTTCGCCCCCTCCAATGAAACCCTAAAAGTTGCTATTTATATTCGTAACTTAAGAAAAATTTAAAATTAAAAATTCAGATTTTTCTCCTTAGCTGACGACATGTCTAGCAGCTTATCAGAGATCTGATAACTTACCATACCATGTCGTCATACATGATTACCATTTCTTGCCTTCTTCTTAGGTGTGATGATATTCTTAATGGCTTATTAGAGTCCAGATGACTTATCATAGAGTGTCATCACTTCTTCAAATTAGCTTTTGAATGCTACCAAAGGATGACGATAATCCTAATGACTTATCCGGACTTTGACAATATATCAGACAATGTCGTCACTTCTTAACTCCAAATCTCATGTACTGCCTTAGGCTTACGGCATTCTCGCCGTCTTAGCAAAATTGTGATGACTCATCAAAATTGTCGTCTCTTCTTTACTTTAAGTTCTCAAGAACTACCTAAGCTTGATGATGAGCTTGATGGCTTATCACAACATTGATGGCCTATCACAGGTTATTATCACTTCTTCCAGCTGAATCTCATTCTCTATCTAAAGCTAATGGAAACTCTGATAGCTTATCACAAGGCTGATGACCTATTAGACAAATCATCAGCTATACTTCTCTCTCTACTTGCTTAGAAATCAACTCTTTTACTTTCATTATTTCTTGTTCTCTTGTATCTTGACTTTTATTGCAACATCAAAGAGAAAACAATCAAAAATGACAAAAGTTGCTTAACACTTTGCAATTATTCTTAGTTAAAATCCTCAAATGTGTTAGCATCTGCTCACATATCATGACTTAATTAAAAACAAAAAACTACATGAAGCAAAAACTAAAATATAAAAAGAAAACATACTTTAGCTTGGGTTGCCTCCCAAGAAGTGCCTGATTTAGTATCGCAGCACGGCCTATATCAACTTTTTTCTCAACCTTAAGGATATAAATTTCACCCCCAACTTAGCATCCATCTTTTTGAATCACTCATAGGGAGGTGGTACAAAGATTAAGGAACCAAGTACTGAATAATACATGGTAAACCACTCGGCCTTAAAGTGAGGTGTGTTTTTATATTGCTTGTCTGGTGCAAAATTAAGAATATATGATTCTTGTTACTCATCTTCACGCTCTTCCTCTATTTTAAATGATTCTATAGACAACACATCATCTAAACATGATGTATAAAAGTACTTTGAATGAGTCCTAATAAATCCCACTTCAAAATTTACACTATTCTAAACACCCTCACTCTTATTCACTTTCTCAATTTTAGTCTCAAGAAAAACATGACAACTGAATGGCTGTGATTCTTTTGGTAGTGGTTATATCTTCTTAACCTATTCAACAATTTCAGTTTTCGAGTACTCAAACTTCCTCGAATTGTCAGCAACTTTGTCTTCAACGGATTGGGGAATCAACTCTGCATCTATCTCCAGCTGATTATGCAATTTCTTTGTAGCCTCCCGATGGTTCTTCATGTTTTCCAACAACTGTACTTGAGATGCTAAAACTTGTTTCAGCATCTTTTCCAAATTGCTTATTTGAATTGGGGCCTGGTTATTTTCAACCTGCGGCTGCTGAAACTGTTGCTGCTGGTTGTAGACATTCACATAGTATTGCCTTTGATCATAGACCGCAAACACTACTAAATTAGGGTTGACAGAACACATATCATTAGAATAACCACTATCACCACAAACCATACACCATATAGAATTGTCATCACTCGCAAACCATCTATCCCAGGCTGTCATGTTAAGAAGTGTGATAAAAAGATAAATAAAAGAAAATAAAAAAAAAACTAAAACACTAAACTATTTACAACTCAATGTAGCTAAACTAAAAATAATATAGATGCCAATCTACAAGTCCACGGCAATGGTGCCAAAAACTTGACAGCGCCCAAGAGCACACGCAAGTGTACGTGGTCTACAAGTAATATAGTGTCCTTCAAGAAAGCCAAATATCTATCCCATAGAGACTTATGTCGACAAATATCCAATTCTAGTTTAATAATTGAGATAAAATAACCAGAAGAGTTTTGAATATTTTAAATTGTAAATAAAGTAAACAATGTCGAAATAAAGTACTTGAGACAATCGATAGGAGAAAGCCCAGGGTTAAAGCACTTTGAACAATCATACTATGCTATTGAACTTCATTCGTTAACTTTCTTATCTTGATTGTTGATTCGTAGGGTTAATTGTATGATTATGGTCTCACAACCTCTAACCGTTTACCTATTTTAGACATTACAACTACATCATTGAGCGGGGATGTAATAATCCAAGTAAGTTAATAAAATCTATCATCCAACATTTGAATCAAGTAAGGCATCGAAGTACATCCATGTCCTAAGTGCTAAGTTCAATTCTTCATTTTATAAAAGAATTAAAAACCCAAACTTTATTTATTCCCACGTTCTATCTCCTTATTCCCGTTCCCAGGATCACAAGGTAAACAATATATGTATTTTACGGGTGATCAATCCATCTAATAATTAAAACAAGAATAAAAAAATAACCAATAATGATAATTTAATGAAACAAAACTAATCCAAAATAATAATAATCATGTTCTTGGCTTTAACCCCGGAAAGAGGGTTTTTCATCGATAATATTTATAATCATGATCCAAATAATTAAATACATGTTATGAATAATTAAAACTAACTAAAAAATTATAAAACCTAATTTTACATGTAGCTACCTCAAAATTATCCAAGACCGCCCAGGTGTCCACCGCTTAATATTATCCACCGAATTATTCAAATATAGTGGGTATATATAATATTATAATCCTAATGCGTATGGGATTAAGGAAATGTCACTCCAAGATTCCCATAATATACCAACCATCTGCCTCAAATTGTGTACCATGTTTTTGATTAGTAATAAAGAAATATCCAAGCCGTGTATATGTAGAACTCGTCAATATTGAAGCGGTGAAATACTGCAAGTGAAGCACGCTTGGCTGCCCTAAAATAAAGGGTGCATTGCATGCTCATCGCACGCACCCACTGAAATTGTGTCCTATTTGATTTTATAAGGTAGTGGATCACTGAACCGGAGTATGCATTGCATGCTTATCATGTGTACACACTAGAATTTGCGTCCAAAATTTTGGTTAAGTCTTTATCGTTCCATCTTGCATCCCTTGTATCATGGAGCATTTTCCATAGATTTTCAGCCTTTATATCATCATTATATCACCATACTCAGATCACAAAGATTCATACATAATCACAAACCATGAATTAGAGATCATATCAACATAATATCCATGACGACGAATCAGAACACAAGCTAAGACTAGGCTAATACACAATGATCTTCAACTTTATGATTCGACTCTTCACTTACTCAAATTAAACTTTGTACCTTAAAAACAAGTTATTACACTCATAATTACACATTTAAATCAATTGGAATAAATTAAACACTTAAGAATCAAACAAAACCAACTAGATACGCAACTAGCTCAAGCTAGTAAAACTAGTTTTCTCGATTAAACTCTAAATGACTCGATTAAGGACAAACTTGCTTGGAAATACTTTGAATATTGTAATCATGAACTTGGAAACTTAAATTCTTATTTATATCATATTAACACATAAAGGACATGAATTATTCTCAAAATAAGGCTAAAAGGACTAGAATAGTAACACCAGAATGCATAAATACACCCAACATCAGCTGTCACTTTTTTAGGTCATATTGTTTCTAGTGAGGGGGTCATAGTGCAGCCATAAAAGGTGGCAGTGGTTAATAAGTTTCCTATACCTATGACTCCAACTGACATTTAAAGCTTTTAGGGTTTAGCCCGGTACTATAGGAGGTTTGTAGAGAGTTTTTCAATGATAGATGCCCATTTACTAAGTTAACTTGGAAGAAGGTAAAGTTCTCTTGGTCAGATACTTGTGAGGATAGTTTCGATAATCTAAAGAATAAGATTACTACGAATTTAGTTTTGGCCTTGCCTAAAGGCAATAAGGGGTTTTGGTTTATTGTAAAGCATCCAAAGTGGGGATTTTCTATGTTTTGACGTAGCATGGTAAGGTGATTGCCTCTGTTTCCAAGAAGTTGAAGGTGCATGAGAGGAATTATCCAACTCATGATAAGTAATTGTTAGTTGTGGTATTTGGATTGAATATCTAGTGGCACTATTTTTATGGGGTGTATGTGGACATCTTCTCAGACCTTAATAGACTGAAGTATGTGTTCACTCAGAAAGATTTTAACCTCAGGCAAAGGAGATGGCTTGACCTTCTCAAGGACTATGACATGAGTTTTCACTATCATCCAAGTAAGGCTAAGGTTTTTTTTAATGCTCTTAGAAGGTTGTCCATAGGGATTTTATCTCATATGATAAGGAGAGGTAGGAGTTAGTGAAGGATATTCACCACTTGGATAATCCTGGAGTTCACTTTTTTGGATATCGAGAATGGTGATGTATCGGTACAGAAAGTGGTTTAGTCATTTCTTGGTGTAGAGATTGAGGAGAAGAAAATGTTAGATCCTGTCTTAATGAAAATCAAGGGTGATATAGGTGGGAAAAAGGTAATGGTATTTGAGATTATTGGTGACAGTACCTTACGGTACCAAGGGAGGTTATGTGTTCCTGACATTAATAGTTTGTGAGATAGGGTATTGGTTGAGGCATATGAATCATGCTATGTTGTTTATCTCAGTTCGATGAAAATGTATCATGATCTCAAGGATATGTACTGGTGGAATGGTATGAAGAAGGATGTGGCTGGTTTTGTGGCCAAATGTTTGATATGTCAACAAGTGAAAGTTGAGCACGTGAGGGGCCTGGAGGTTTGTATCAGGAGATTAATAGCCAGAATGGAAATGAAAAGTTATCAAAATGGATTTTATTACCGATCTTCCTTGGTCTTGGAACCAATTTGATTCGATTTGGATCATCGTGGATGGGATGACAAAGTTTGCTCAATTTTTGCCAGTAAGGACTAACTTTTTGGATAAGGATTATACGAGGTTGTATCTTCATAAGATTATAAAGTTGTATGGGGTACCTATTTTGATTATATCTGATCGTGGAATGCAGTTTCCATCGTACTTTTGGAGGTTGTTTCAGAAGGGGTTGGGTACTAAGGTTAGTTTGAGTACTGTTTTTCACCATAGATGGATGGGCAAGAATAAAGGACTTTTCAGACATTGGAAGATATGTTTCATGCGTGTGTGATTAATTATAGTGGTAATTAGGCTGTGCGTCTACCTCTTATAGAGTTTGCTTACAACAATAGCTATTATTCTAGCAGTGGGATGGCCCCTTTTGAGGCATTATTTGGTAAGAGGAATAGATCTTCTATTGGGTGGTTTGATCTTGGTGAGGCAGATATGTTTGGCCTGGATTTGATTTATCATTCTATAGAGAAGGTGAAGGTGATTCGAGAAAGACTTAAGGCTGCCCTAAGTTGCCAAAAGTCCTATACAAATATAAGTCATAGGGACTTAGAGTTTGAGGTTGGGGATAGGGTATTCCTAAAGGTGTCTCGCATGAAGGGATTAATACGGTTTGTGGAAAAAATAAAGCCCAGTCCCCGATATATTGGTCCTTATGTGGTTTTGAGAAGGGTTGGTAATGTTGTGTATGAATTGAAGTTGCCTTCTAGTTTGATCTCTATTCATCTGGTATTCCATAACTCTATGTTAAGAAAGTGTGTAGGTGATCCTTCATTAGTTTTTCCTTTGGAAGGATTGGGTATCTCGGATTCTCTATCTTATAAAGTGATCTAAGTTAAGATCTTGGATCGGCAGGTTCATCAGTTGCGGACCAAGGATGTAGCTTTGGTTAAGGTTCTATGGCAGAACCACAAAGTGGAAAAAGCTACATAAGAAGAGGAAGAGCAAATAAAGCACAAGTATCCATATTTGTTTCTTGCTCTGGATATTCGTACGGAAGGTATGTATTCGTGATTACATCTTTGTTTCCTAACTTGGTTGAAAGAAGGTTAATTTCCTTGCATCTTTGTTTTCTAACTTAGTTAAAGGTTGGAATGGTTATGTTGGGGGGTCATTCATATTTTTACTACCTTGACCGTCATTCAGGGATGAATGATCCTATTTGGGAGAGGCTGAAACACCCTAGCTTTTGACCCCTAGAAAATATCTCTATTTTTGGACCTTCAGTAACCCAGTCGTATGTTGTCCAGTGTTGGGTGGTGTTGGATGGTTAAGTTTCTGAAATAGATATAACTAGGTGGGTACGAGTCGTCTTGTTGGTGATGAGTCATTGGTTTGTGTTTTTCTTTAGTTAATCTAAAACATAGTAACTTAACTTGAGTCTGAGTATGAATGGCTCACCACACTTGGGTACGGTTGGGGCTTTATGGTCGTATGTTAGATAGTGTTGGGGGTCCAAGGGATGCCTAAGATACGAGTGGTTTGAACCACTCGTATGATATGGTACGGGTGGTATGGTGGAGTCATACCCTCCTACAGGAAATTAATATAGTTTAAGTTGGGGGTATTATGGATATTTCCCCTTATAACTACTTGGGACCCCATGACTTAAAATGCTTTTTTGTGTCTTCATTAACCTATTTGCAATCAATCAAACACTCGAAACTCTCTCAAAATTAAGAAAACACTAGGGTTTCCTTCAAGATAGTCAATTAAGGCTCATAAGGGTGATTTCTCTCCGTCATCTTCATAATCTAAAGCATGTTAGTCCTCCCTCACTGTTAGTTCCAACTAAAGGCATGTTTTATGAATTGTTTTCATGGCATAATTTGGTATGGTTTTGGGTTTACAAATATGTGTTGGGGGTATAAATGCTTGGTGTAATACCCAACATTTTTGAGATAGAAATCAAACCATCATTTCTACGTGTGTAAACTCTAATACCATGATTTATCTTTAAATACATGTGTCATGATATTCATCCTAGTGTGTGAAGTGCTTGTGAGATGAAAAATCTTCATCGGAATCACTTAGAGCAAAGTTGAGCTAAGAGTCTTTGATTCGGCCAAATTTTTGTATTCGATTCTACAAGGGTCAACTTTGAACGTAGATAAATTTTTATATATGTAGAATTTTTTAGCTCAAGACCCACCAAATTATATATAGTTAAATTAGCTTTCCAACAATACCAATTTCTCATTAATCTGATACCCGTGCAAAAAGTTATGATCATTTTCGTTAGAACCATTAAGTTGCCATGACACAGGACTAAGTTACCGAGTCAAGCTCCACGACGTGGAGGATGCTTTTCCTGCCTCCAAAAGTACAAGACCAAAGGGCCTTTTAGTCATTTCCCTTTTCCCTCAAGCACACAAGTGATGGATTAAAACACTAAAAGGGCATTATTTGCCCACTTTTCATCATCAAATTATTATGTAAACCCTTCCCTTCCCACGAACAAAAATACAAACCCTTTTCCTCAAGAATCAAAGAATTCAAGCTTCCAAGTTCAAGAATCTTTAAGAAAACATCAAGAATAGGGTCTCTTTCACAAGTTCATCATTCAAGTCCCAATATTCAAGCTTTCTTCCTCAAGAATTCAAAGGTTCAAGTTCCAATTTCAAGTTTCTTCAAGAATTCGTTAAATTAAGGTATGTGGGAATTTCATCGGTGGGTCCCTTTCACACATAGATCCCAAAAACCTTCTTTTCAACTAACGTATGGATTTTTCTCTTATTATTGAGTTTTTGTATGTGCAAGATGGTTTAATTTCATTTGTTTCATTGGTAATTGAACTCAATTCATGTCCATGAATGGTTCCATGAAAAGTCAAGCTATCTATTGAAAATATGTCTCAAAAATAAAATAGAAATAGATATTTTTAGTAGTTTTTAATTATTAGAGTCCTACGTGATTTAGAAATTAGTTGTCGCTTTATTATTTGAATAGGAATTAGTTATCCCAATTTAAATTAGTTATCCCAATTTAAATTGGAGTGTAGTTAGAAATTTGGCTATAAATATATGTTTTGAGTTATTAATAAAATAATTCCTTTTGATAATACAATTGCAGTATTTTATTTCTCTCCAACTCTTTCTCTGTTATTTCCCTAATTTCAAAGATAAAAACCAACAATTGGTATCAGAGCCAATTTCTTGAGGGATCTGTGAGAGATGAATTTCGAAAATAACTTTTCCCAAATAGCTCATCTTGTCTTTGATGATGAGAATTACCATCTTTCGGCAAGAAGAATGGAGACTTATCTTGAGTCTTTAGATCTTTGGGAGGCCTTTGAGGATGATTATGAGATTCTTTCATTGCCCGATAATCCCACGGTGGCCCAGATCAAAAGTCAAAAGGAAAAGAAAATCAAAAAATCAAAGGCAAAAGAAAATTTGTTTGCTAGTCTGTCTCCAATAATTTTTATGAGAATTATGACCCATAAATCACCAAAATAAATTTGGAATTATCTGAAGGAAGAATATACTGGAGATAAAAGAATACGATGCATGAAAGTATTGAATCTAATAAGGGAATTCGAATTGCAAAAGATAAAGGAATCTGAGATCGTCAAAGAGTACTCAGACCGACTTCCTAGTATTGTTAACAAGGTAATACTTCTTGGCACAAAATTTAAAGATTCAATAAATGATGAAAAAATTCTTGTTACTGTGCCTGATGATACGAAGTATTAATAACTACCTTGGAAGACACAAAAGACCTGTCCAAGATTACCTTGGAAGAATTGTTAAATACGTTGCAGGCACAAGAGCAAAGGAGGCTTACGAGGCAGGATGGTATGGTTGAAGGAGCTTTGGCAGCCAACCACAAGACTCAAAGCAATGGTAATAATTCAAGAAAAAACTACCCACTTTCCAGTGCTATGGCAAAATAGGTCATCCTCCATTTAAATATTGAAAGAGACCAGATGCACAATGCAAGATTTGTAATCAACTTGGCCATAAATCTGTGATTTGCAAAAACAAATGTCAAAAATATGAAGTAGATTCCCAAGTCACCAAAAAAGAAGAATAAGATCATTTATTTGTATCAATATATTCTTCAACCAAGAAATCTAATTTTTGGATGATTTACAGTGATTGTACAAACCACATGACATATGATAAAACTCTCTTTAAAGAGTTTATTCCTTCAAACAATAAGAAAATCAAAATTGGGAATGGTGATTATATTCCTACAGAAGTAAAAGGGAATGTTGTAATCAAATCAATTTTAGAAGATGCATACAAACCATGCAAGAACAAAGATGAATTGACAGATTTATTCAAGAGATCAAATTCAGCCGAAGCCGAGACAATTTTTGATCCAAGGAGGAGAGTTAAAAATAAGTCTCAGAAATAAAGTAGAAATAGATATTTTTAGTAGTTTTAAATTATTAGAGTCCTATGTGACTTAGGAATTAGTTGTCCCTTTATTATTTGAATAGGAATTACTTATCCCAATTTAAATTGGAGTGTACTTAGAAATTTAGCAATAAATAAATATTTTGAGTAATTAATAAAATAATTCCCTTTGACAATACTATTGCAGTATTTATTTCTCTTCAACTCTTTCTCTATTATTTCTATAATTTCAAAGCTAAAAAACAACATTATCTCATGCTTTAAGTTCCAATTTCTCACGTCAATATCCAAGTGAATTTTATGTTATAATATTGAATGGTAAATTTAGCCATGTAATTATGTTGCTTTCCTCATAATTAACACATTCAAATGTTCAAGTTCATGATTCTCACTTGTTTGATAAAATGTCTATATTTTTAGTCTCTGAACCATAATTTCATACTACAGTTTTAAGCCTTAATATTGTATTTTATGATAATTCAGTTCTGGCGGGTTATAAAAACCCAATACCTATATGTTTTACATGATTTTGGATCTTTCAAGTAATGATTTAGTTAAACCATGGATATTACCATTTACTCAGTTATTATGATCCTGACGAGTAATGTTAGTTTTTATGTTCAGTTGAATTTAGTTTAGTCCAGTACCAGCGTCAGTTCAGTTAAGAGTAGGATTTAGCACTGAGAGATCCCAGGGATGGGGGCTCACCTACCATAAGAGGGTGTGACCTTTAGTAGCAGTCCCTGAGTTCTAGAACTACGTAGCCAGCATAGGTTTGAGATGTCTTCCTGCTAGTTGAGGGTTGGCGTATATCTCATGAGAGCACCTGCCATTAGATGGTGGTGACTCCCTATTCCTTCAAGAAATCATCCTTTTGGATCCACATTGTCAGTTATGTGTTAGTACCCGTGGCACGATACTAATACCCTTTCAACTAGGGTTATAGGTTGGACCCTAATTAGCTCGTATTGGGGCATGTCGGTTACATGATACCTCTCACAATTTTAGTCAGTATTCAATATGTCTCAACTTAAGTTTGCCTAGCCAAAGCATACAGATTTTAAGTTATTCAATTATACAGATTTTAGCCCTTTAGATTACAGATTATTTCAAAAAAACATATTTATTCTTGGTCTTACATTCTCAGTTTTACATGTTCATCATGCTTAGTAACTATACATGACCTTCAGTTCAATTTTACAGCACATCTAACTTTCCATGAGATTTACATACAGTATTCATGTTATACCGTATTCCAATTTCAGTTCTACTTATTCTAAAAAAGTAAAGATTTTAAGAAACTAAGTGTAGTGATTCACCAGTTTATCAGATTATGTTTGTTAATCATGTTTTGAGATACTTCATCTTTTAGTATATTTCAGTCTCTTGGTGAGTCTATTTGCACTTAGCATGCATGTTTTAAGATTATGTATAAAATTAGTTTTACTTATTACATTCACCCTGACTTACTTAGTACATTCCTAAGTACTGATCCAAATATATGTCTATGTGCTACATTGTCTCATAATGTAGGTACCAGTTGTAGCCTACACATCATACTCAAACAGTTTGTAGCCTCTAACTAGTAGATGATGAGTTCTCTTATTTCGGGGACTCCAGTTAGTTGTAGTTCATATAATTTCTTTTGATTATTTATATGTATTGATTAGTAGTAGTTGGAGGCATGTCTCATCTATCCATAGTTAGTATAGTAAAGGCTTCATAGATAGTCAATCAGAGTCATGATATTATAAATCAAGTTCTTTCTTCAGATGTACCATGTTGTAAACTTATTTAGTATTACTTTCAATCAAATTTTCTCATGATTATGCTTCCACTCAATAAATTATGTTTTGTTATATACATATTAAATTAGTTGCTCAACAGTATGCTAGTTCATGGGTTAACTTGGGATCACTTGTGGTTCCAAGCACTATGTTACGACTAGGGGATAGTCTTGGGTCATGAAAAAACTTGGTATCAGAGCCCAAATTTCAAGTGTCCTAGGGTGTCTATGAAGTTATGTCTAGTAGATTCTTGCAAAATGGTATGGAGACGTCTATACTTTTTTTCTAGAGGCTACTGGGCATTTAGGAAATATTTCCCTTCTTTTATGTCATAGACCGTGCAATAGAATTTTCTCTAAGGAACTTATACAGATTCTTATGTTAGTCCATTCATTCCATATCTGCCTTATTCTTAAGGCAACAAAAATAGTCAGCTTAAATTCTTACAGATAAAGTTTTCTCAGACAGTTACCACCAACAGTTATAGGATTGCATAATGAATTAAAAGGATCTCATTAGTGCCCTTATGTTTTAAACCTTAAAAGTGTCCATTATTACTCATGAAAATTATACATTGAGACCAAGCTATATATTTTTGATCCCTTATCAGTATCTTATAATAGTGTGTGAACTAGAGTTAGAAGCATGAACCAAAAAGTTTAGCAGCAGTAAAGTAGAGATAGTGTTTGTTTTGATTTAGTAGATTATTTATCCATGGAGCTATTTGTATGAAAGGTGAATCAGTAGGCTTGGAATAGTGTATGTAAGAATTTAAGTTATTGGTTTAAAATAAGTATGATGATATATGTATGATCTAGAGGTGTACCCAATGTGATATGGTATGATCTAGAGGTGTACCCAATGTGATATAGGATTGCATTATTTCTAAGTTTTAACAGTGTGTGACTTCGGTAGTACCCTTGATTTGTTAAGTATGAATGAGACTATGTAGTATATGATCTTAAAATCTAACTTATGGGTTATAGGTTAATGATGTTGGGTATGTTAGTGTAATAATAATTCTCATGGTTTAGGGAAAAATATAAGTTTAGAGATTTGATATTAGTACGCTATAAAGGAAGTTAGTTGATAACGCTCAATCGATAGCTCTCGTGGGAGTGTAAAGCGGTCGTTAGCAAATATAGAACCCAACCTGGGTTGGGTGTCGATCCCACAGGGAATAGCTTGGCCAACAAGTAAGCAAAATTACGAAACTTTTGGTGCAAGTCTCGTAAGAGGGGGGATTGTAATGTGTAACGAAAACAATAAAGTAAAAGCTGAAAATAGCAAAGTAAAGAGAGAAAGATTGTTACGTAAGTTGTAAACAATGAGAATTGAAGCGTTGGGGTTATGTCCACCTTCTGAGGTATACGTCTCTATTGGCTATGAGTGTGTAGAATTGTGACATGTATGTGCTTATAGAGAATGGTATTCTATGGTAAATCCAAGCGTCTCTCGACCTAAACAAGGACTATTTCACTTTAACTCTCTCGAGCTTAAAGCGTGTCTAACGGTATGAATTCTCCAAGAGGTTAGTCCAGTTACGGCACTAGCTTTTTAATAGGAAAGGGTGTCCTACTACCTTGACATTATCTCTTTTCCAGACAAATAACCTTTCTCTCGAACAAGTTAAATGTTAGACTGGCGTATTCTTGCGTTTGCAACCGCAAAGAATGTGGATTAAGATGAAGAGAATAATGATATAAGCAATATACGTGTCATGAACTCACAAACTCACAGCAATAGATAGTATCTCATTCGGCTTCCATAACCCCAACAGAGAAGTTTAGTTACCCATGAATGCGAAGGAGATCACGATTGACATTGTTATTATATCACGATATTGAGTAATGGCGTGTAGATCAAGTGATAGGCGTGAGGCGTGTTTCCTTAGCTTGGTAACGATTATCTTGTTGTGGAATTTAAGAATAGAAGAAGAATAGAATTAATGGAAAGATTAGAAGAGTTGTATAATTGTTGTGGTGGAAGAAGAGAGGGATGGAAGAAGATTAATTGTTGAATGTATCTCTCCACTAAGGGAGGAGTTGAATAAAAATCTCTAGCATAATAGGGTATTTATAATACCCATATCCTAATCCTACTAGGTAAATAAATATCTAACCAAATCCTACTAAGCTAATGAAATACTTAACCCAAGTGTACTAGGTTAATGTAACATTATCATAATCCAAATAAACTAATGAAATACATAACCCAATTGTACTAGGTTAATGTATCATTGTCCAAATCCTAATTAGTTACTGCAGGTCCCCAAAGTTTTCAGAAATGTTGTTTTAGCCTGGGACAGATTTTCCATGCAGCAGTTTTGGTCCTTAGGCGTCCAAACTCCCTTTCCTTTCTTCGTGAGCTTTCTTTTGCGTCAAGTAAGCCATAAAATGCTGAATTCTGCATCATTTATACCTGAAACTTTACTAATCATGTTCGTTATCTCATTTATAGGAAAAAGGACTAAAAGTGCATGAAATATATAGTTTGTAGAATAAACTAGGCTAAAATATGGGCAAAATATATTGATATAGGCGTGTAAATTCGCCTATCATCAACACCCCACACTTGAAGCTTTGTTCGTCCTCGAACGAAATATCATGTCCTTCTAAGCGTCGACTTAAGGTTTCACAGTAATCACAAAACATTCATCAAGACAAGCACAACGATTATCAACAAAGAGTACTTCCCGATTATAAGTAGAAACAGTTTAACCTCTAGCATAGACTCGTGATGGTGGTCAACTCGCATGCAAACGTTAAGGTACAAGGAATCATATATAACTACCCAAAACTCATCAACCATGTGTGTCTCACAATATATTACCCATAATCACTCACAAGTATAGCATATTTTCAAACATGGGTATCAACAATATCCTTGCTCTCGCTCTCACAAAGAATTCATATGTAGCAACTGATGACCATAGGCTTGCCCTTAGTGTAGTACTCTACTAAATGTCAGAATGTTAAGATTAGGATCAAGTAGGTCTTTTGATGGTTGTAATGTAGGCTAAGGGATGGGTAGGACTATTTTGGCCAGGAATAGTGACTAAGCTCCTAAGCGCTTTAATACATCACATTGTATCATTGACACTTTTTTCTTTCAATCTTTCTTCTTTCTTTTATTCTACCACCCTTGTTCTCCTCTTTTGTTTTTCAATTTTAAGAACAACTCACTTTTCAGCTTTCGTTTCCTTTTTCTTTTCACAACATACCTCTTATGATAGCACTTTCTTTTCTGTAACACATTCAAGCACCATTTACAATTTAAAGCATCATACTTACCCAATTTCCCCTTATGTTGTCACATGACTTTTTTAATTTAAAGCACTTAGGAATTTGGATCAAATTACGGTCTTGAAAAAAATGGATTAGGCTTGCATGCAAGGTTGTCAAAGAAATAAGCTAAAGGCTCAAAAGGGTTTAACTAGGATGATGTCCATGGGTAGGTAAAACTGAAGGTAAACAAATATAGGTTGCCAAAGAAATGCCTAAATCATATCCTAACTTACACTCCTTATTTTCGCTTTGCATACATACCAGGCAAGTTCTAGCATCAGCCACAAACATAGAAGATACTATTAATCTCACACACACAAGGCACATGGTCGACTTTATTGGAGGTAATATAGACTCTTGACCCAACAAGTGAAGGAATTGAACCACACAATATCACATAATGAGTCACAACTGGAGCCTAAACGTCTCAATAGTCACAATTGTAACACATGCTCTTGTTATAATCTCATGCTGCCTGTCAAAATAATTTCATGCGAAGCTAGAAAAAATTTTAACTACTAAAAAAACAAAACGAAACAAAACGAAACCAAAATGAAACAAAAGCAAACAAACATAGATGCGAATAGAGAAGTATAGCATACAATACCACCACCCCACACTTAGTCGGGACACTGTCCTCAGTGGAAAATAAATACGAGAAACCTGGTTGGTCGGACTTATCCTCTATGTCTGGGGTCATACCCCTTGCATTGGAATCATCATCAGAGTCGTCATCCTTAGAAGTTCCTCATAAGTATCCCACTGAATTCCAAGCGTGAGTCAAGGTGTTTGCAGTGGGGAGGGTTCTCCTTGCTCCTTGCGGCCTCTTTTCTTGCCCTTTTGGGAAGTGGTAGCCTTCTCCTTGCCTTGTCTCTCTTTAGGTGCCATTGTACCTGAGACTTGAAATAGTGTTAATGGTAGCACAATCTCAATGGATACAATCTATACATAAGCAGTAGGGGTACCACCCCACACTTAGTTTTGTTAACACAAATCAGTGAAGCGAAAGTGGTCGATTACTCAGATTTCGTCGACATACGTTTTAGGATTGTATTCCGACAAGAAAATCAGCAATGCATCACTTACTTGGAGCCATTGGAATACTTTCATGGTAGATATAGCAACACTACTACATAGGGGTTACCACATGGAATAGTTATTCTTACAACAATCACAACCTCTTATGTTGGTAGGCACTATAAGTCTTATCCCGATGGCCGGGATAGTCTAACATGTAAGTATCCAAACAACAATATTAAGCACTATTCATAGCCATAGTAATTCCACAAATAGTATAACAATGCTATTAAAACCAATTTCAAGTCGGAAACAAGTCAAGATTTTCCTACGTACATGTTCACTCACATGATTTTGTATCAACAATCCAAACACATGAACATCACCAACAATCTTATACGATTTAGCAATTCATAATAGACATAGCAACGTAGTACTTACGAGAAATAAATGAAGAATAAGAGAGTACTTACTTGCTTGAAGCTTGTGGAGATGGTTTTCTGAATTGGAAGAGCAAAAGAAGAAGATTTTGAGAGGATTTGGATGTATATGCGGCGCCCTTAGGTCAATTTTTAGTGTGGTTGTGTTGTAAAACTAAGTCCCCTTTATATAGGAAGAGAATGGGTCGGGTTTTGACCCATTTACAATCGGTTTTGGAGACAAAAATACCACATATGCGGTGCATAATGCTCAGCATATCAATGACATATGCGGCGCATTGTCTATAGCATAATGGGACATATGCGCCGCATAGTCTATGGTATTTGTAGACATATGCGCCGCATAGTCTATGGCATATGAGATACTGAGACCAAATGCCATAGCATAGGCGGCGCATAGTCAAAAGCATACCTAGGAATAGGCGGCGCATAGTGTATAGCACACTAGATTCCGAGACCTTAGGCTATAGGATAGTTTGTGCATCGTTCGTGGCCTGGTTTTACCAAGGCCTAGCCTTCCTCGAAGCCTATTTTGGTGTGAGAAATGCTCAATCCATAGCCTTGTGCATCACCATTCCTAACTTACCAACTTTACCATACAATGCGTCCAAATCGTCAATTGAAATCAATCTCCTCGTTGAATACTTCTTGCACCTATTTTTGCTCAAAACAAATGATAACGATTAGTACGATGGGTTGCCTCCCACCAAGCGCCTTAGTTTTGGTCGTGGCACGACTCTTATTTTTGGATTTTTCATTTATCCAAACAAAACAAGTACTAAAAGAAAAACAATAAATCGATAAAATGATAAAACGATAAAACAATGTGTTGCCTCCCATCTAGCGCCTTATTTATTGTCGTGGCTCGACATGGTTATCTCGAGTACTTAGAATTCGTCGAGATAAGTGATGGATCATTTTCTGAAAGGATTTAGACAACAATGAGGCTTACCTGTGGGCATGTGATCTTTGTCGAAAGGGCTCATACATCTCCCCGGAGAGTCACCAATTATATCATCAATAGTCCAGCCCATAGCTCTCTTATATCTCTTTAGAGCAGAGATGAGAGCCTCTACGTGTTGTTCACTTAACTCTTCCGCCCAGAAAACATACCTTAGATAATCAGGGAGTTCTTGCGATTCTAGCATTGGTGGCTCTTCAATGGAAGTCTTTGTTGTTAGTTATGGTTGATTCTTAAGATCATGATCCAGTTGCTTAGGAGTATAGGACTCTATTTCTGTTAGAGCACCCATAAGTTCTTCATCATCTTCATCGTCCTCATGCTCAACATTCAGTGGCGCAGCAGTCAATGGCTCAACAGTAGGCTGTTTCTCTATAGATAATGCTTTCATATCCTCTTGATGAACATCAGCTACAGATAACTCATTCATATCGCTGGGCTGCTTCATGGCTTTGCATATATCAAACCGTACTACTTCATCATTAATTCGAAACAAAAGCTCATTATCTTTCATGTCAATAAGCACACTTCCGGTTGCAAGAAAAGGACGTCCCAGGATTATGGAAACTTCACAATCCTCCTTACAATCAAGAATAACGAAGTCTGCAGGAAAGATGAATGAAGAAACTTTCACCAACACATCATTCAAGATACCCACAGGTCGTTTTACCGACCTATCAGCCATTACGAGCCTCATATTGGTTGGTGTCGGATCGCCTAGCCCCAACTTCTTGTAGATGGATAGTGGCATCAAATTGATGCTAGAACCTAGATCGCACAATGCCTTGGCAAAATCCAACGATCCAATTGTGCAAGGAATAGTGAAAGCTCCAGGATCTGCCTTCTTTTGAACTAACGACCTTGTAGCGATTGCACTACAATGATGAACATTATCCGCTAACTCATAACTTGCTGCCCGCTTCTTTGTCAACAGGTCTTTCATAAACTTCGCATATCCAGGCATTTGTTCGAGTGCCTCCACCAATGGAACATTAATGGTCAGCTGCTTGAGCATAGTCATGAATTTGCTGAACTTTGTGTCATCTGCCACCTTCTTCAATCTTTGGGGAAAAGGTGGTAGTGGGTATGGAAGTGTTCTCTCCACGGTTTTCTTCTCCTCTTGCTTCCGTTTTTCCACTTTTTCAGGATGCACAGTGCTGGATGTGGCGTCCTTGATGTCGGGAGTAGTGGCTGGGGCATCTTCTCCTTTTGCATTGTCATCCATTTCCGCAACTTCGTCAATCACTTTCTTGCCTTTTGCTGAAGTTTCCAGCATCTTACCACTTCTGGTAGTGATGGCCATGCATGACCCATCATTCCTTAGGTTTTGCACAGTATCGCTAGGTAAAGTGCCGGCCTTTCTTTGGTTGAGTGCTGCTGAAAGTTGACTGAATTGCTGCTCTAGTTGTCTAATTGAAGTGGAATGTGAATCTACTAATTGTTTCATGGCAGACAAATCATTAATTACCTCCGTAACTCCCGCGCTCATTGCTTCTACTCCTTTCAATAATTTAGCCATCATGTCTTCCATACTTCCAGAATTTGATATGGTGGTATCACGTCTGCTAGGGGGAACGTACAAACCACTCTTTTCATTCTTGTTCTTCCAACTACCTTGGTCCTTGTTTCCAGATTTATCATAATAGTTCCGACCTTGGTTTCCTTGGGCATTGCCTCGGAAACCCCCTTGATTATTCAAGTAGTTGGTTTCTTCTTACGAATCAGATTCGTCTCTTCCTTTTGACGTAATCGCTTTCACTTTTTCAGTCTTCCCTAATAGATGCTTTGTAAGAAGATCCATTTGGGTTTTCATGTGTGCCATATCTTGATCACGTTCTTCTTCTCTTCTTCGTTGGTCTGTAGTCATGCCAATAGATAAAGTGGGGTTTGCTACCTCAGAATCCCTGGTATGCCAAGATCTACTTTATTTCGTCATACGATCTAGCATATTTCTTGCTTGACCAAAGGTGAGGTCCATGAAAGAACCTCCAGCTGCGTTTTCCACCACTGGTTTAGTTATTGAATTGAAGGCTCTATACAAGATCTCCATGAGGTGAACATTAGTCATGTGATGGTTTGGGCATCTCGCTAGCTTTGTCTTGAACCTCTCCCATGTTTCATGAAGAGCTTCAGAGGGAAGCTGACGAAAGTTGCTAATTTCATCTCTCAATTGAACCCTTTTGGATGGCGGAAAGAATCTTTCTAGGAAAGCGTCTCTCAATTGCCTCCAATTTGTAATTGAATCAGGAGTCAGCCCATTCAACCATAGTGTTGCCTCCCCAGACAGGGACAATGGAAATAGACGTAATCGAATAGCATTCTGACCAACACCAGGATTGTCAAAGGACTTGCATGTAGAAATAAAGTTGATGAGATGCATATTCGGATCATCGCCTGCTAGTCCACCAAATAATCCCTTGAGTTGCAATAACTGAATCATGGTGCTTGTGATGTTGAACTTGGCTCCGGGCGCTAATGGTGGTGGAATTATTGCTCCAGTGGCTCTGGCACCATCAAGATCATCATCATCATCATCGTCGAAAGCTGGCTGCAAAGGTTTGCGATCATACCTATACCGAGATTGTCGACCTCTTCTGTTGGCAGGTGTTGTAGTTTCAGCAACATGCCTTGGGTTTATCAACTCGTCATCACCTAAATCTTCATCGTCAGGATTTGTTGCTCGCCCAGGATTATCAATGTTTTGTTGTTGGACTTGAGCAGCGGCAAGAGCAGCTAATCTTGCTTGCTCGTGTTGAGCAGCCATCCTGTCGATTTCAGCTTGTGCTTCCATTCTTCTAATTCATTGTGGTTCAGGATTAATTGGTAATAATGGTTGACCAGAATTTCTAGTATGGGGCATGCACTAAAGTAAAAACCTGCAAGAAACAAAAACAAAAAGTAAAAGTAAAAGTACGAGAATCTTTGACCAAAGGGTCTAGTAATTATCACGAACTTGATTGACACTCGTATTCCCCGGCAACGGCGCCAATTTTTGATAACGCTCAATCTACAGCTCTCGCGGGAGTGTAAAGCAGTCGTTAGCAAATATAGAACCCAACCTGGGTTGGGTGTCGATCCCACATGGAATAGCTTGGCCAACAAGTAAGCAAAATTACGAAACTTTTGGTGCAAGTCTCGTAAGAGGGGGGATTGTAATGTGTAACGAAAACAATAAAGTAAAAGCTGAAAATAGCAAAGTAAAGAGAGAAAGATTGTTACGTAAGTTGTAAACAATGAGAATTGAAGCGTTGGGGTTATGTCCACCTTCTGAGGTATACGTCTCTATTGGCTATGAGTGTGTAGAATTGTGACATGTATGTGCTTATAGAGAATTGTATTCTATGGTAAATCCAAGCGTCTCTCGACCTAAACAAGGACTATTTCACTTTAACTCTCTCGAGCTTAAAGCGTGTCTAACGGTATGAATTCTCCAAGAGGTTAGTCCAGTTACGGCACTAGCTTTTTAATAGGAAAGGGTGTCCTACTACCTTGACATTATCTCTTTTCCAGACAAATAACCTTTCTCTCGAACAAGTTAAATGTTAGACTGGCGTATTCTTGCATTTGCAACCGCAAAGAATGTGGATTAAGATGAAGAGAATAATGATATAAGCAATATACGTGTCATGAACTCACAAACTCACAGCAATAGATAGTATCTCATTCGGCTTTCATAACCCCAACAGAGAAGTTTAGTTACCCATGAATGCGAAGGAGATCACGATTGACATTGTTATTATATCACGATATTGAGTAATGGCATGTAGATCAAGTGATAGGCGTGAGGCGTGTTTCCTTAGCTTGGTAACGATTATCTTGTTGTGGAATTTAAGAATAGAAGAAGAATAGAATTAATGGAAAGATTAGAAGAGTTGTAGAATTGTTGTGGTGGAAGAAGAGAGGGATGGAAGAAGATTAATTGTTGAATGTATCTCTCCACTAAGGGAGGAGTTGAATAAAAATCTCTAGCATGATAGGGTATTTATAATACCCATATCCTAATCCTACTAGGTAAATAAATATCTAACCAAATCCTACTAAGCTAATGAAATACTTAACCCAAGTGTACTAGGTTAATGTAACATTATCATAATCCAAATAAACTAATGAAATACATAACCCAATTGTACTAGGTTAATGTATCATTGTCCAAATCCTAATTAGTTACTGCAGGTCCCCAAAGTCTTCAGAAATGTTGTTTTAGCCCGGGATAGATTTTCCATGCAGCAGTTTTGGTCCTTAGGCGTCCAAACTCCCTTTCCTTCCTTCGTGAACTTTCTTTTACGTCAAGTAAGCCATAAAATGCTGAATTCTGCATCATTTATACCTGAAACTTTACTAATCATGTTCGTTAGCTCATTTATAGGAATAAGGACTAAAAGTGCATGAAATATACAGTTTGTAGAATAAACTAGGCTAAAATATGGGCAAAATATATTGATATAGGCGTGTAAATTCGCCTATCATCATTAGTATGGTTCATTACAGGTTTGGGGATATCCATCTTAAGTGTTATAATTTAAGTTTGAATTATGGATGGTTGAGCTAATAGAAAGAAGAGTTAGAATTCTAGATAGTGTGAACTCAGGGTATGGTGATACTTATGAAGATTCTAAGTTAGTCAGTGTTTGAGTTATTATATGATGACTATTGAGGCTATAGAAAGATAAGAGTTGTGTCTCAGATGAAAGTACTAGCAATGGTTTTTACCCACTCAAGTTTAGTATTTCAAGTTGAGTTTATTATTTATGTGTATTGTTATATATCAGACTCTAGAGTAAAGTGATTACGGTTCAGTTTAGAGTTTAGGGGTCTACAAACTTAGAATGATGGCTTAAAGCTAGGGAGGAGATGATAGAATAAGGAATCAAGTCAGGCTTTCAGATTCTAGTAGTGAGCCTGGTGTGTTGTAGAGCAATAGTAGGAGAGGAAGATGTACGAACCATTCTTATCTCAGTGCAAAGTTTTATACTTCAGTCATCATGATATCTACTCATGCCTTACATGTCAGCTCCATGATCATAGCTCATATTCATGCACTTTTCATAGAATTATGTACACTCTCAGTTCCTAGTATGAGGAGTTCCAGTTCACTCAATGGTACAAATTATATTCCCTAAAATTATGAACTCCAAATTTAGGTCTTGCAACTCATGACTCATACTTTACAGTATGTTCAGTTCCAGGTACTCATGGTACACCCTTATTGACTAGTAAAATTCAAATTATGTCATGTATATCCTTATTTTTAATCGCTGTAATAAATTTATGTCTTTGATATTCTATTCCTTAGGCCTCAGTTATGTGTCAAAGTTATCCTTTCATGCTTTAAGTCCTCATGTTCTAACTTTCAGTAACCTCTCCTTATGTAAAGATTGTGGTGATGGACAATTTTTTTATGGGAGAGAGTAAATATTTCTTGTGGAGAAAAGATTATCGTATGTTTGTTTTATGTAAGGCTATAAAGTTGAAGAAAGATTGAGTCAAAACTTTTGGTATATGTCATGGTTAGTTAAAAATTCTAGCTATGCCTTCTTAAGAATAGTGCAAGAAAGTTGCTATTGATAGAGGTTTAGAGAATATGAGAAAGATTTTTTTATGGGTTTTTGCCTAGATGTTCATAGGTAGTTATAGTAATAGGTTTGAATGTCATAGTGGTATATGAGTGGATGGGTGCATTGTGCAATAGTTAATTCCTAATAAGAGGTTGAATTTAGTTATAGAAGAGGTAAGAAGAATTATTCTTGATATGAGAAGTTGCAAGAATGCATGGGGTATTGAATTCATGGTTTAGACTAGCATTATGGTGTTATGTACAGTACCTTATCATTTCGACTTAGGCTTGAACATGGTGAAAGAAGGTAGTTCAAATTAGACTTTGGCTGGAGTAGTTATATGTACCCATGTGAGTACTTAAGGAGCGAGGCTAAACTTGAATTAGGTAGTTACATTGCCTAAAGACTAGTAATTCTATCCTAGTTTATGTTTCATATGTCGATATTCCATGTTACAGAGTTATAGCCATATTAAGAGTCCTTACTTATATATCTTATCCAGATCATGCCTAAATTCCTTGGTCCCTACTGTTATTAGAACTTCTTAGAAAGAGTGTTGAAGAAATACTCCTATTGAGTAAAAGCTTTCAGTATAATTCAGTCTATATAGCCATCAATTTAGTTTAGCAGTCAGACAGATAAGTTTCTATTGTTTTTCCATCTTTCTATTTAGTCTTACTAACTAAAGTTTCATGAGTATGGCCATTCCAAGAGGTAATTTGTTTGAATCTATGTAAATTGTGAATTCAGTTCAGTTCATGCATCATGTTTCAGATTTAGATATTCAGTCATGATTCAGTTCATAAGTTTCCTGTGCATCATCTCAGTCTTTCCTTAGTATTTCAGCCAAGTAAATATCATTCGGGGGACGAATGATCCCAAACGGAAGATGTTGTAATACTCTGAGTTTTCATGCCCTAAACCTCGCAAATTTTATTCATGAAACTAGATCCATCCGAAGGTAATGGTTATTCATAAGTTGACTCTCTCGTTTCTATCTCAGGCTCATAACCATTCTCATGACATTGCATGTATTCATGAAATCAGTTCAGTTCATGTATCATCCTCAGACTAAGCTATGCAATCATATTCCAAGTCATGTATGTCCAGTACATAGTCGAAGTTACCTTAGTATTCTTAGTCTAACCAATCTCATTCGAGGACGAATGATTCCAAGGGGGAGATAATGTAACACCCCACATACTTGAGCTAGAAATCAAACCATCATTTCTACATGTGTAAACTCTAATCCCATGATTTATCTTTGAATACATGTCCCATAATCTTTATCCTTGTGTGTGAAGTTCTTATGAGGTGAAAAATCTTCATAGGAATCACTTAGAGCAAAGTTAAGCTAAGAGCCTTTGCTTCGGCTAAATTTTAGTATTTGATTCTACAAGGGTCAACTTTGAACGTGTATAACTTTTTTATATATGTAGAAATTTTCAGCTCAAAACCTCCAAATTATAGATAATTGAATTATCTATACAACAATACCAATTTTACCTTAATCTGATACGTGAGCGAAAAGTTATGATCATTTTTGTCAGAACCAGTAAGTTGCAGCAATAGCGCCGTAATGTGGGACTAAGTTACCACGTCAAGCTTCGTGACATGGAGGATGCTTTTCCTGCATCCAAAAGTACAAGCCCAAAGAGCGTTTTAGTTATTTCCCCTTGCCCCCAAGGCCCAAGTGACAGATTAAAACACCAAAAGGATACTATTTGCCTACTTTTCATCATCAAATCCATATGTAAACCCTTCCCTCCCCACGAACAAAAATTCAAACCCTTTTCACCAAGAATCCAAGAATTCAAGCTTCCAAGTTCAAGAATCTTTAAGGAAACATCAAGAATAGGGTTTTTTTCACAGGTTCATCATTCATGTCCCAAGATTCAAGCTTTCTTCCTCAAGAATTTAAGGGTTCAGGTTCCAGTTTCAAGTTTCTTCAAGAATTCGTTCAATTAAGGTATGTGGTATTTTCATCCATGGGTCTCTTTCACCCATGGAGTCCAAAAACCTTCTTTTCAACTAATGTATGGATTTTTCTCTTATTATGGAGTTTTTGTATGTTCAAGATGGTGTAATTTCATGTCTTTCCTTAATAATTAAACTCGATTCATTTCCAATTCAAGTTATCTCATACTTCAAGTTGCAATTTCTCATGTCAATATCCAAGTTAATTTCATATTATAATATTGAATTATAAATTTAGCCATGTAATTATGTTGTTTTCCTCATACTTAACACATTCTAATGTTCAAGTTCATGATTCTTACATGTTTGATGAAATGTCTATATTTTGAGTCTTTGAACCATGATTTCATACTACAGTTTTAAGCCTTAATATTGTATTTTATGATCATTCAATTCTGGTGGGTTATGAATACCCGATACCTACGTATTTTACATGATTTTGGATCATTCAAGTAATGGTTTTAATTAAACCATGAATGTTACCATTTACTCAGTTGTTATGATCATGATGAGTAATGTCAGTTGATATGTTCAGTTGAATTTAGTTCAGTCCAGTACCAGTGTCATTTCAGTTGGGAGCCGGATTTAGCATCGAGCGAACCAGGGATGGGGGTTCACCTGCCAGTAGAGGGTGTGACATTTAGTAGCACTCCTTGAGTTCTAGAACTACGTAGCCCATAGGTTTGAGATGTCTTCCTGCCAGTTGAGGGTTGACGCATATCTCATGAAAGCACCTACCAGTAGAGGGTGACTCCCTAGTATTTTGGGACATTAGCCTTATAGATCCACATTGTCAGCCATATGTTAGTACCCATGGCACGATACAGATACCCTAACAACTGGGGTTACAGGTTGGACTCCAATTATCTTAGATTGGGGCATGTCGGTTACATGATATCTCCCATAGTTTCAGTCATTATTCAGAATGTCTCAGCTCAGGTTTGCTTGACCAAAGCATACAGATGTTAAGTTATTCAGTTATACATAGTTCAGCCCTTTAGATTATAGATTATTTTAGAAAAACACGTATATTCTTGGTCTTGCATTCTCAGTTTTACATGTTCATGTTTTTATGTTAAGTAACAATACATGACCTTTAGTTCAGTTTTACAGCACATCCAACTTTACATGAGATTTACATACAGTATTCATGTTATACCATATCCCAGCTTCAGTTTTATTTATTCAACAAAAGTAAGGATATTAAGAAACTAAGTGTAGTGATTCACCAGCTTATCAGATTATTTTTGTTACTCATGTTTTAAGATACTTCAGCTTTTAGTTTATTTCAGTCTCTTGGTGAGTTTACTTACACTTAGCATGCGTGTTTTAAGATTATGTATGATATTAGTTTTACTTATTGCATTCACCCCTTTTACTCAGTACATTCAAAAGTACTAATTCAAATATATGTCTATGTGCTACATTGTCTCATAATGTAGGTACCAGTTGTAGCCTACACATCATACTCAGACAATTTATAGCCTCTAACCAGCAGATGATGAGTTCTCTTATTTTGGAGACTCCAGTCAGTTGTAGTTCATGTAATTTATTTTGATTATTCAGATGTATTGATTAGTGGTAGTTGGAGGCATGTCCTATCTATCTATAGTCAGTATAGTATAGGCTTCATAGATAGTCAGTCAGAGTTAAGATATTGTAAATCAAGTTCTTTCTTCAAATGTATCATGCTGTAAATTTATTTAGTATTACATTCAATCGGATTTTCTCATGATTATGCTTCCATTCAGTAAATTATGTTTTGTCATGTACATATTAAATCAGTTGCTCAAAAGTGTGCCAGTCTATGGGTTAGCTTGGGATAACTTGTGGTTTCAAGCACCGTGTTACGACTAGGGGGTAGTCTGAAGTGGTGACATTTAATTATGATTTACCCATGTTTTAATTATAGATTTACATGTTTTAATGGTGGTTTGGATATTCGGTTGCATGGGAATGGTTAGTTGGCACTTGGGTTTGGTTTTGGAAACACTATTCCTCTAATGTGTTTGATAAAATGCCTATGAGAATGCTTTTACTATATTGTTGGACTTTTAATGGAACTATTGCATGATATAGCTTGGTAATGGAACCCTAAATAGTATAAATAGTTTAAATGGTTTGGATTGATAAAATGATAAGGTCTTGGTGGTTATGGTTAGTCTAATTAAAAGCCTTGTGGGGTACAAGGGAATCCCCCAAGAAAACATAATAATGAGCACTTGTGGGGTACATGGGATTCTGCCAAGTCAACCTAATAATGTAATTTATGGGTACATGGGAATCCATACTTCTTAAAAATCATGGATAAGGACATTGTTTGCAAGCTATAGTCAGTATGATAATACCACTACTTATAGCCTTGGTTAAGAATAAATAGAATTGTGGTTTAGTTGTGTGGTCATGGTTTTAATTAGTCAATAATGACGGGGTGTGATAGCTAACTGTGAAGATACAAGTCCAATGGACGAACATTGGAAACTCATGTTTGCCGACATAAAGATTGGTCATGGCAGCCATATATAATACTTACGGGTACATGAGAAGCCTTTAAGTATACTTGTACATATGTATCATGGAGAGCAAAGGGTACTTAGGAATCCTCTACTTCTATGGTATCTCCGATTCATGCGGTTATACTCATGGGGCCCATTCATGGGGTTGCACTATACCCATATAGCCCGTGGATGGATCTAGGATGGTTAAGCTACACATTCCCAGGTTAATGGTTTTAAAGGCATGTTAAACCCGATTCCCTTTCCCAACATAGTTATATATATCTATGTACGGTTTTGGATGCATATGGTTGGTTTACTTGATTTTAAAGGTTCAAATTATTTTATCCTTATCCTGAGTGTATGATAGAGTTCACCTGTTAACCCATCTTCGGGAGGCTATATCCCCACGTGATGTAGGAATCGATCGCTCTACTCCTCTTGCTCAATAATCAAATTTGGGATTAACTGTTGGATTGAAGTGGTGAGCTTCCATATTTCAGAAGTCTCCATTTCATATCATGGATGTTTTTACATACTCTGGTTATTTCATGGACATTGGTTTTGGCTATGGTTGGGGCCATATCCTAACCGGATATTGTTTTACTTTTGGTTAGAGAATTTGTGGGACTACTATGGGTTAGTATGGGCGGTGTCGATAGTGGTGTGAGCCTTGGCATCTGTATTGGTATTATGGCTGATATCGTTTGACTATATTTATGATTGTTTCATCCTATTATGTTACGGACTCATACTTGGTTATTGTTTTGGTTTTGGTATGGTTATTGGTTGGGTATTAGATGGTTGGACATGCTTGGGTTGGTCACAGTTATGGACCTATCCTAGAGTCTGGAATTGTAATAAATATTATTTTGTTATAAGTTAAAAATTTATCCAACTCAGGGTACATTTTTGGAGGTTAGGTTGGGTAACGGAGGTGGTACCCAGTCCTAGTTGGACTTTGGATGAACATTATGACAAGGCCCCGATTCGACTTGTGTTAGTATCGTTGTCATGATTTGCACACATAAAATACATATCGCGATCCCGTTTTACCCTTTGTTATTGCTATATACATAAAACTCACTTGACAATCGCTATTTACCCTTTGTGATCACGGTTGCACCAGCAACCTGGTGCACCAGATTTTCTAAGTTCGGAATGAACTTCGACTGGATGCTCGAAATTCGTTTGGAACCCTGTATGAACAAACAAACTATGTTACCACACCAAATTCAACATTCAAAACTCAATGGAGCAGTTGAAATTACCATCTGAGGTAGTTTCAACAAAAAATGGGTCCCACATAATTTTCATTTTCTTAACTTTTCAACCAATAGGTCGAAATGAGTCTGAGTGCCTCAGGACCAAAACCAAGAGTCCAGCCAACTTAAAATTGATATTCTAAAGTTACTGGAATAGTTAGATTTTACATTTGAGGTCGTTTGACTAAAGATTTTGCCCTGTGACCATTTGGAACTAGTGAAGACTTCAAAACAGAGAAATTACTTTAAAAACCAAACGAACTACCTGATAATCGAACTATCAGTTCCAACAAGTCATAAATGACTTGGGGCGGCTATAGAAAATATCTAACGGTGAAAATTAGCAAAAATATGGAAAAAGACCTATTCTGTCATTATAGTTGATATTTTTGGAAAAAATTATTTATGACTTTTCTAGTGTTCCTTGAACTTTTGTTGATAATAAAGTTTGTCGTTGTTTAGTTGCTTGAGGATAATCAAACCTTCTAAGTTATGAATGTTGATATGCTAGAATTTTGACGACACAATTGAGACTTTTAACTGTGAATAATTACAAGTCCTCGAGAAACTCTTGTTAGATAATTATTTTTACTTTTAGTGTGCAGGAAAAGGTGACAAAGTAGTAAACAAGAGATATTTCTAAAATAAGGAGTTGACGAGAAGGCAACCTGCTGACAGGCCATCAAACATATCATCAAGACCACATATATTATCGTGCAAGTTAAAGTCGTGTTGATAGGCCAAGTTGATAAGACGTTAACTATCTGACCGACGATCAACCATATCATTAAGGTCAAATAGGTTCAAACACAAAGTGAAGTCAATTTAAAGATCCAAGTGATGAGGCCACAACCTCCCGACGGGTTGTCAACTTCGTCATCAGAAGCAAAGCGATCAACTCCAAATTTTATTTTGGTTTCAAATATTTCTAGACTACAAATAACCATTGTTAGGGAATATTTCTACATCTTATGTTATAGATACAAAAACACCTATTGTTCTTGAGTTATTTCATCTTTTTAGCAATTTCACTAGGAATTTGAAGACAATTTGGTTATTGAATTCATCATTGCAAGTTAATCTTCATTTATGATTTATATTACTGTATTTTCTTAAAAATCTAGGAGTGGCTAAAACCCCACAACTAGGGTTGTGAAATTCATGACGAATTGACACGTAACGCCCTGAGTTTGTACCCCAAACGCTACACAGTGTTTATAACTCCGAAGGACCACAAGATAACCCATGACTGGTACCTGCTGTGAGCACTGAATAAAAATATCGTAATAATGCAAAATATGGACTGAAATGCCATAAGGTTCAAAATACTATAATCAAAACTGAATAAAATACTAAAATACTAAACAACTGTCTGAAACATTCTAGTCTGAAAAGCCTCTATTTGAATATGGAGTTGATGGGACAAGTCCCCAACTAACTTCGACTACTGAAATAATGAACTACTGAATGTACTAAAGTAATCTAACATCCTCGAAGTATGAGGACTCACTACTATAACTGTTGCCGATAATTGGAACTGTCTATGTGCGGTTAGGAACCTGAGCATCCGAACCTATGATATGAGACATCATAGCACAAGAAACGAGTATGCGATTAGTACGTGGGAATGTATTGGTATTCTAAATGAGGTAAAGTTGAATTCATGGGTGTATATGCATGAACACTAACTGACTAAATGATATGCAATAGCTGGATTAACATACATGGAGGATCTGTAACTACTGAACATACTATGCATACTGTAACTGAGTATACTGAAACTGTATCTGATAACTAATAATTGAATATACTGATAGCCTGAGATTAATGATAATCTGAATTACTGATGACTGAGTGACTGCATCTGACAGTCCTGATTCTGTAGAACTGAATTGAGTTCTATTCTGAAGACTAAGGCTAAAACTGAAACTGTGGGAATTCTCACTTAACTGATATTCCCCCCTGAGTAAACTGAGTGGGGTATAACCTGTAACCCCAGTTGGAAGGGTGCAAGTACCATGCCACGGGTAAAGACACTGTTGTGGTCAAGCCTATCTGACGGGTGACCCTGAACAGGAAGTCAAGCCTAAACTGATGGGTAACCCCTGGGAGGTAGCCAAGCCTTAATCTGAAGGGTGACTCCTCACATCCTACGCTGGCTATGTAGTTCTGTAGTGTGAGACTTCTATTAATGACTCTGTCTTCCTAACGGGAGAATTTGTCACCTCTACACTCGGTCAGTGCTAGTTTCTACTTCCAACTGAATGACACTGACTGATTAGACTGGACTGAGTTAGCTGGGTTTGATAATTGACTGAGTTTTGCTATTTGTGACACTATAGAGTTTATTCTGTAATTACTAAGGCTCTAGATAAACAGCTAGATTGTAGGGTATTAGATAGCCCCAGGACTCGATAACATGAAAAGTAAAGCAAAGCATCATCTTGAATAACATAAAAATGTTCACTTGGTCATAATTCATTCATAGAGACATTTCATCAAACACTTGTAATGCATTAACTTGTACATGGATGGGTAATACATGTTAGCATGCTATAATGGCATTATTTCATTCTCATAGACAATTTATCAAACACATGAGAAGCATACTTGGTTAATTAATCATAAACACTTAGAGTTAACATGGTTACAACAATCAACTTGCAAATTGAAGGGTTTATCATAAATATCATTTAATTCAACACATATTAGAATCAATCCTTGGAACTTGTAATCTAAATCGTGGATTAAAATTCAAACAACATCATGAACATGAATTTAATCTAATTCAAACTTCAAAATCATAAATCTTGTATTGTGAAAAAGGATTCTTGGGCTCCATGGAAGGTAAAGATCCATGGATGAACATCTAACATACCTAGGAAATATTAACTGATTTTCAATGGTTGCAAATATTACAACATGTCTTAAGGTTAACTTTCTTGAGAAAGAGGTTAAAACTAGGAAAGACTTGGTAATAAAGATTTGAAATTTCCAATTTCCATCTAATGGGTAACGTTGTAATAAGATTAGCCAACTCAGGGTAATTATTGAGTTTTTGCATATTCATTAGTCGTAGTTTGAGAGAATTCGAGTGAATATCATCTAATAAGGTTCAGAAACATTTAGATGTAGTGAAAGAGTCAATACCCCTGCATGCTCCACACTAAAAGTACTATAGTTAGCGATCTGGTTGTATTATGAAGCCATAGTGACAATTGCTACTTCAACACATTTGGAACCTGAAGAACGAACCTTGTAAACCAACCCTTTTTAAGGAAGTAATTGACTAGAAGTCCTTAATTTTATACGGCTTAGTTTTCACCTTATTTCCTATGAGATTCAACCCCAATGTAGTTGGATTATATATATGAAGACGGCATCTTCATACTTCTAATCGAGGTATAATTTAGGCGTATCAGATTCCGTCTTAAAGAATTAATCTTCCGGAATCACGATGCTCACTTATTTGAACGCCACATGTACTTCCAATTTCTCCCCATACAATACTATTTTCTTTTTTATCAATCTAAAAAAATGACAATTTTCTTTATATAGTAACAATTCAACTTTAAAATGAGATGCCCGCATTTGTTGACTTCTACAGTTAAGATTTATCACGCGGGGTATTCTCATTTTACCCTTAATAAAATTATTTATAGCCAAACAAAATATGTACGACTTATTTTAAACTATCAAGTTTTAAAAGTCTTTCTTTTATTTTTGAACTTCATGTTCAGCCAATCTTATGTAAATTGGGACTGATGGAGTAATACAGTATCAAGGAACAATCAACTAGTGTGGGTTCAAGTCACCACAAAAAGGGTGGAAACTCCATGGAGTTAAAAAAGCTAGCGTGGGTGCCCGAAATTTGGATGTCCTACTGACAGTACGGTACTGTGGTTCCCATCCAAATTCAAAACTAGATTCTCTTCAGTTCTGATAAGTTATCATGCACGATTGCTATAAAATAAGACGTTCAATTGGCAATTTAGTAAAATAAATATAATTAGAAAACTCTCTCTGTTGCGACTTTCAGGTTGCATCCAGATAAGACATTGAAAACAGGTCGGTACATTCGTAACTAAACAAATGGAGGATTAAGGATCAGTAAGAATAACTTGTAAAGCTGGAGTTGCTGAAGATATTTGCTCTAGTTACACGAATTTTCTTATTAGCTTCCTTCTCTTTAAGATTTTGAATAGTAGTAGCAAAATTGTTCCGCGTGCAACATGGGAGTAGAATACTGTTGAATTCTAGGGTTCTAACTTCTATGGTTCATTTCAGAAATTCGGACCAATCAACAATCATTTTATGAGCCATTAATGTCACTCTTCTGGTGAAGTTCCCCTTCCTATATTCAATTTGATAAACCCATGGGCCACCTTCATGGCCATTCAAAACTCAGAAATTCGAAATAGTTGGCATTTACATAATTTCTGGAGGTCAGAAGAACATCTACTCGAGTAGCCTATACATTGTCGCCTTCACCAGAATCCTCATCGCAATCAGAGGCTGATTCATCATTTCTGGGTTCCAGTAGGGTATTCATGTAAAAGGATGATTCACCAACTTGCATTTCTTCCAAGTCAATAAAGTCGTAACCCATCCGCTGATCAAATTTCTCATCAGAACAATTCAGAAGCCATGTAAGGGAACATTTTAAGCCCTTTTTGGCAATCCTTTTATGTCTTGGTTTTATTGTGGACTCCAGACCATAAGTGAAGAAAGCTGGGAAAGCAACTAAATCTTGCAAAGGCCTTGCCATTGTAGATTTGAAATACTCAAAACTCTGCTTCATAATGTCTAGATTTAGAGCAAGCACCTGGGGACATCCTACAACCATTTCTCTCACTTCCTCCAAGGAAAAACCACATTCTTTGAGGAAATCAACATGCTTCACTACTGGTGCTTTACTGAGGCTAATAATCTGTGGCATCTTTTCAACAACTCGCCCAAAATCTTCACAAGTAGATTCAATTATTGAATTGAGAAACTCTTGTTGACTTGGAATCTTAGCCTCCATGTCGATTCCTAAGATCTCAGGATATTGTGCAATTACTGAAGGAAGTGCAGTTTCTCTCAAATGAAACTGTAAAAGGGATTTAATGTTTGGTTTTACCCTTTCTTGTAGTCCAAACCCAAGAATGTGAGGATGCTTCTCAATCAATCTGGCAACAGCTAGCTTCGGGATTCCCAAGGATTCCAGATACTCTACAAATGGTTTAATTACCCGACCTACCCGCATCCCTAGTAACTCAGGATATCTAGTCAGAAGCCCACCAATTTCTCTTCTTGCCACCCCAATTCCTACCAAATAAGCAACTGATGTACTCATTGTGCCCTCGAGCTTGAACCCCAACACTTCAGGATACTTCTCCAATACTCGAGGAATATCATTTGATTTAATATCCATGCCTTGGAGATATTTCACAACTGGAGCAAGGTCTACCACCACACTTGCATGTAAAACTTGTGGGTACCGCCGCAAGAAGTCTGTCAAGGTGGATTTTCTAACACCCAGTTTACCCAGATAATCAAGCACGGGAATCATGTTTTTCTTCACGCTGCATCCCAGAACAAGAGGATAGTAATTGATATCTTCAATTGTGAGCCCCAATTTTTGAAGAAAGTCCACACGTTCTCTCATGACCTCCATAGTCACAGGAAGTTCTAATCCATCGAGCTCATCAGGAACAATGCCAATGCTTCTCAAGAATTCATAAACACGTGCACGGTTGGCTTCCTTCTCATTCTTCATCTCTAATAAACTAGGATGAGTGTAGAAAGATGAGCTCTTCTGTTTCCTACTTCCACTGTAAGTGTCTGTCTTCATTGAAGATGAAAGAGCAGCTCTCGTAGCAAAACAACACGGTAATCTCATAATCAAGACCTTTTTCCTCATATTGAAACTTGAAATGCTTGGAGCTGAAGTGGATATCAACCGGGGCCGATGGATCGTGTTGGAAGGCAACTCATGATTTATGAGCAACAAACTGGGATTAATGATGCGATTATAACTAATAATCTTCATATTCTAAAGATGAAAACCTGCACCAGACAAAGATGCAATTGAAAAATTTAAGCCTTCACACTTGCCATATCATAAAGAAATAACATTATTATCATTCTTTTTCTCCAGTTTCTAGTACCTATTGAGTTAAGGATGCACATGGAGGCCTTGCACTTGTAAAGCAATGTTGTATAGTAAGAGAGCAAGGCATCCACAAGGAGAGTTAAATTAGAAAGTGGACTATATAAGACCTTTGGATCTAGCACATGAGGGAGAAAAGATCGAAGTATGCAATTTACTTGTGCTTTCAACAACAAAAAGGAACCAAGTTGTAATTTTAAGATTAAAATGATTCAATCAATAAAGAAAATCTAATGAGCAAAGAACTTGTCTACTAGACTGAGAAAGTATGCGTAACCCTCTCATGCTTGGATGGCTCTGGGACCCGTAATAATAACTAATGCAGCAGAACTGAGAGTCTCTACGTAAAATTATGAACCTTCTATTGAGTGGGATTTATAGTTAATGAGATAGCAATAACAAACCTCTACATGTTCAACAATCCAAGCACACATGAGAAGCTACTTCCAAGTGTCCTCCCCCTTCTCCACTACACCTGTCCAGTCATCCCACCCCCACCATCCCAGAATAAGCTTTTATTGTCTACAGCATCTTGCATGAGTTCATGCATGTGTTAGTTCAGGACTTACATGCTTTGAAGGGGGAGATGGGAGAAATTGAAGTTCTGGCAGGATGGTGTTGGAGCAGCCCTCTAAAAGAAGAATTTCCTCTCATTTTCCAGATTAACCAATCACAAGAGGCAGAGGTAGCAAAAATGAGGGAAGACAGTGGCTGGAATATTAGACTGAGAAGGAATTGTTATAACTGGGAAACTGATACCTGCTAAATAGACTGGAGTAGATAAACATTAGCCATTAAAAGGAGGACAGGATAAGAGCTAATCACAGCACAAGGGGAGAATTCACAGTGAGAGATTGCTATCAAGTGCTAGCTAGTGAGAGGTGAGTCAGGTGACAATATATTTGATAACTGGCCTTGGAAAATCCTCTGGAGAATAAACAGCCCAATACATGTAAACCGTGTCACATGGATTCAGACATATGAGGCCTATCTGACACAAGAAAATCTAATGAGATGAAATTCAAATATGCAGTAGATATTACCTCTTTCAGTATGATATGAAAGAAGCAGACACCTTTTCTGCATTGCAATAAAACAAAGGGTGGAAAACGTTCCTGAACCTTTTTGGCTTGCATATAGTCACACCTAATAATATAAACGAAGCCTTTAGCAGTCGGGCTCTATGGAAATTTCAGAAGGAAAAGTGGAAAAAGCAGTCCATTCCCAGCTTTAGTTTTTGGACAATATGAAGAAAAAGGATTATAAGATGTTTTGAAGGAGAAACAACCTCAGTCCTCACTTCGAAAGCTAGATATCTTTTGAATCCACACAGCTAGGAAAAGTTTTTGGATGTAAATAATGTGAATCAACTCTTGGATTTTTGTTTACTCTTCTATTAGGAGTCAGTTATGAATTATACAGTTCGTATCCTATGAATGCCTATCAATGAATGTCTTACTTTATCAAAAAGGTTTAAGAATTACCACCAAGATATGAAAATTTTAAGGAGATTTTGAATTATTAATCTTTTGAAAATTTTTAAAAGAAAAATAAATATATTACTAAAAGAGACTTGTAAATTTTGCGTAATTACTTCTTTAAGATACCCCCGATTTGGAATTATTGAAAACTTAATGTCCCATGTTTTCCTCCGGGAAATTCTTTTTAAGTATTTCCAAAAATTAAATAGACATAGCCATAAACCATTTGCTGCACCACCTAACTCTGTTCCTTTTAGTAAGGACGGTGCCAAGATATTTCATCCCATAATTTCTCTAACTATACACGACAACTAGTGAATCAACAAGTGTCCCCCAACAGAAGATGCATCAATCGTGACTCATAAGCTGCTTATATGATGACCCAACAATCAAAATAGTCACTTCTTTTAAGAGCTAAGATCATTGCACCAATTATGACACGTGCTGGTCATTCTACTGTCAAAAATTATACTTCCATGAGTCTTCTGTAAGAAATATGAAAAGGTAGCACCTACAGTCGACCAGTGGTAGATATAATTCGATATCAGCAGAGCCAGCTTTCAGACACAGTGACAGTTCCAGCTAAAAGAGCACCCACAGAAGAGAATTTCTACAACAGACATTTCTTATTGCCGCAGGGCTTTGGTTAAATGGTAAAGAGAGTGGAACTGGTGATGTGTGGTAGGCGCAGGTCACTAATTCAAACCCTGCATCTAGCTAGAAGGGCAGGCTCATACACCCCGAGCTCGGAACTCGTGAATCAACTAGGGACATGCCCAGCTAATGTACAGGAGATTTCAGTTATCAATAATAATAATAATAATAATAAATGCCTCCACAGACAGCTCGTAGTATTGTATTCTTCATCTTTAACTTAGATTGTTGCTTCATTTGTGTTGTTCATCTTGCTTTTTGCAGTCATTATTTTCCCTCTACGCTTCTACATTTCTTCGATTACTTATTTTGAGCCGAGGGTCTACCAGAAACAACCTCTCTACCCCCACAAAAGTAGGGGCAAATTTTGTTCACATCCTACCCTCCCAGACCCTACTTGTGCGACAACAGTGGACATGCTGTTGTTGTTGTCTCTATAGACAACTCAACAAATTCAAAGCAGATAGTTTGCTCACAAAACGTTCTTCTCCGCCAAGATACATAGAAAACTGAAAATGAGGTTAACAAATAGCGGATGAAATTGAAATTGCAACCTCTATCCACTGGCCAGATAAAATAACTGCTAAGGCTCAATTCCAGAATAGTTAGGCAATAACAAAATAGATTCTTGGTTAAAATGTTACCCTTCTGTGGAAAAAATAAGCTCTTGTTAGTGAACCATCAATATATTCACAATGAAATCATATTCTTCAGCACAAAAAGATTTACTTCCTCCTTTCCAATTTACTTGTCTTGTTTGACACAGAATCAAAGAAAATTAATAAGACATTTGAATCTCTATCGTCTTAAACATGTGATGTGGAAAGTAGAAATTAAAAAAATTGCCAAAAAAGGAAACATACATTCTTTGTGAAACGGACTAAAATAGAAAGTAAGACAAATAAACTGAAAAGAACGGAGAACTATATAGTTCATAGCATCATTATAATGAGTCTAGCTCTAAAATTAGCTTCTTCAATTAAATGTTAACTTACAGTCCAGGAACAGATAACTAAGATGGATGATTCTTATACAGTTAACAGTACAATAGAGAGAAACAAAACAGCAGCATAGACCAATATCAAAAGGGTATACGAATAAACTTACCAGTGAATTTTTTTAAAAGAAGGAACGAAACGGACAGATGATTTTTGCTGTAGGTGAAGAAGGCGGAAGGGAGATGAGAAAAAGCGAAGATAAAGGTAGAGAACGAATGAGTTGGGAGCAAAATCAAAGGATTGAGCTTTTGGGTGTGTTTGCCTGGACATATGTTAAGAACTCTTGGGCTACAATACCCTACTGAAGAATGAGTGAAGTGGCTATTATGCAAGAGAGGATTTGCGTTCTCGGGTTCTGATGGGCCGGCAATCTTGGGTGGGTAAATCTCAGGAATAAGATCCAAATTGGATTTCAAATTTTATCCTCGAATAAAAAAACTTTTTAAAAATAATTTTTATTTATTAATTAATATTATTTTGAACGAAATTATCTTTGATCAATAGAGAAATTATAAAAATGATTATTATAATAGAAAACAACTTCATATTTATATTTTTTATTATTTTATTTTTTTAATTTTATTTTGATTTTTATTTTTTCATTTCTCTTTTTATTTTTGATTTTTCTCAATCTTTATTTTTTGCCCTTTTTCCTCTTAACTTCTTTTATTTCTTTTTTATTTTACTTTATTTTTTCTTTCCTTCTTTTTTTGTTCTTTTTAATTTTTCTCGACCCTTTTTTCTTTACACCTCTCAACATCTACTTTTATTTTAAAAAAATATATATATTTCTTTGATTTTTATTATTTCTTTCTTTTTTTTTAAATTTTCTCAACCTTTTTTTAACTTTTATCAATCTTTATTTTTCTTTCCCATTCTCTCTCAACTTCTAAATTTTCTTTGATTTTTACTTTTTTAATATTTTTCTTCTTTTTTCATAATTTTTATTATTTTGTTCTTTTCTTCGATTTCTTCCATTCAAGTTACATCTCATGAGCAAGAGTTGATACTATCATATTATAAAAACAAGACTTATTAATTTCAAAAAATAAGTTATATTTCATGGGAAATAGTTGATACTACCACATTGTAGAGGCAAGACTTATGACTTTCAACAAGAAGTTATGTTTCATGGGCATGATTTGACACTACCACATTGTATTTTATTTATGAGATGTTTTACAAATATTATCTTAGAGGCAAGACTTAACTTAGGAACTTTCAAACAACAAATTATGTCCCATGGGAAAGAGTTGACTCTACCACATTATGTTTTCATTTATGAGATGTTCTTCAACTATTGTCTTAGAGGCAAGACTTAGTTCAAGGACTTTCAAATAACAAATTATGCCCTGCGGGCAAGAGTTGACTCTACCACGTTATATTTTTATTTATAAGATGTTCTACAACTATTGCCTTAGAGGCAAGACTTAGCTCGAGGACAGAAAACTACAAATTATGCCCCACGGGCAAGAGGTAACTCTACCACGTTATATTTTTATTTATAAGATGTTCTACAACTATTGTCTTAGAGGCAAGACTTAGCTCAAGGACAAACAAACTACAAATTATGCCCCACGGGAAAGAGGTGACTCTACCATGTTATATTTTTATTTATAAGATGTTCTACAACTATTGCCTTAGAGGAAATACTTAGCTCAAGGACAAACAAACTACAAATTATGCCCCACGGACAAGAGTTGACTCTACCACGTTATGTTTTCATTTATGAGATGTTCTAAAACTATTGCCTTAGAGGCAAGACTTAGCTCAAGGACTTTCAAACTACAAATTATGCCCTATGGGAAAGAGTTGACTCTACCACATTATGTTTTCATTTATGAGATGTTCTACAACTATTGCCTTAGAGGCAAGACTTAGCTCAAGGACTTTCAAACTACAAATTATACCCCACGGACAAGAGTTGACTCTACCACGTTATGTTTTCATTTATGAGATGTTATACAACTATTTCCTTAGAGACAAGACTTAGCACAAGGAATTTCAAACTACAAATTATGCCCCACGGACAAGAGTTGACACTCTGAGGGTCTATCGAAAACAGTCTCTCTACTTCTCTTAAGGTAGTGATATGGTCTGCATACACTCTACCCTTCCCATACCCCACTAGGTGGGAATACACTGGTATGTTGTTGTTGTTGTTGTTGTTGGACAAGAGTTAAAACTACCACATTATGTCTTCATTTATGAGATATTCTACAACTATTGTCTTAGAGGCAAGACTTAGCTCAAGGACTTTCAAATAATAAATTATGCCCCACGGGCAAGAGTTGACACTACCACTATATGTTTTCATTTATGAGATGTTCTACAACTCTTGTCTTAGAGGCAAGTCTTAACTCGAGGACTTTCAAACAAGTTACATATATGATACACCCAAATTACAATTCTCGTTAGAAAGTATAAGCGGGCGCTATCAAATATAGAACCCAACTAGGTTGGGTGTCAAATCCCACAGGGAATACTGTGTTCACTAAGTATTGTGGTTGTTATTGGACTGTTGATCAAAGGTTCCAAAATAAAGGGGGCTTTTGATTTATCAATTATATTCAAATGTTTCTCACAGGAAGTAATCAAACTGTAGGTTATATTGCTAATAGTAATTCTATAAGAGAAGTTAAACTAAATTTATGACTACCAAGATGCTTAAGCAGCTAGGGTTGTGAACTATTTTGGATTCCCAATGAACAATTCTAATTGCAAGAGTAATTGAATTCTATGGTTTACCCATTATTTTCTCAACCAAAATAAGTAACTTATCCCTTAATTCTTTCAAACTTAAGAAATATATTATTTATTTAACTTTATTCTCACATGGGTTGATCCGGTTAAGGCATCTAGCCTCTATCTAAAAGTTAAGGCCTTTAGATTTATGTAAACCCTTTCTTTTCCTAATAAACACTTTTTTATTCCAACAAATGTTGTTTTTGGGCTCACTTTTCAAGTTTGCAACCAAGAAAAGTCATTAACGTAAAGAAGGGTTTATGCAATATCAATTAATCATGGGAATCTACTAGATTCACAATCCCCAATTAGCTATTCACATCAAGGCTCTCATACCCCTAGTATAGGAGCTTAGCCACACATTTCCATCCAAGAAAGAGAAGAAATCATTGTGTTATTCATAAATTAATTCCAAGTTTACTTACAAAAGTCACAATTGTTGTTCTTCAATCATCAATAGAAAATATAATAAAAGAATCTAGATCCATAAATCTCCAAGAAATCTTAGAGAAAAACTCTGTAACAATATATTGTAAGTCTGGAAAACCTAATGCCAGATAAGATGGATAAAAGATACCTAATAAAACCTAAAACTGGGTATTTATATGTTTCTAGGTAAAAATAATTTAAAATTCAAATAATATAAAATCCGCATCCAAAATGACGGCCAAAGTGGTGGTCCGTCGCAAGTCTGACGTCCACCATTTGATCCGTCGTTGCTGATCCTAGAGGGTCACTTTCTGGATAAGACTGACGATCCATATGGTGGTCCATCGCAAAACTGACGGTCCACCATCTTGACTGTCGTTGATGGTGCTAGAGAGTCAGGTTCTGGATTATCCTAACGGATGGAGTGGTGGTCCATCGCAAGATCGACGGTCAAGCATGTTGGCCATCGCTGAGCATTTTAAGATGCATGGTTCTGTTAAGTGCTAACGGCCAAATTGGTGGTCCATCGCAAAATTGACAGTCCACCATATGGTCTGTCGCTGGGTTTTTAGAATTCATGAGTTCTGCCTCAATTGATGGTTGAGTTGGAGGTTCGTCGCAAAATTGACGGTCCACCATTTTGATCGTCAGAAGTGTTTTTCTGCTAATTTTTCGAGTCTTTTCCTTCAGTCAGCTCCTTACCCTAAAACACTAAAAAACAATATTAAATGCAACCTTGGTTTCTTACAAACATACAATTTTCCCAAGAAAAAGATGAAAAATGTTCCATCAAAAGCCGGAACATCAACATCCTCAACTTAAGAAAATTGCTTGTCCTCAAGCAATTCGGTATCAAATTGCAAATACGAACAATACATTGATGGGCATTTTCCACTTAACCAATTCTCACACAACTATTTATTTGTCATCCAAATCATATGGTTTAACATGTCAGCGTCTATAACCGATATTATTTCAAATTTAATTCATATACATAATATGGATACAAGTATCTATAGAGATTAGCTAAATTAAGTATGACTCAAGTTTCCCTCACAGTCAAGGAGATCCAACACTCAGTATCTTTTGTGGATACAAATCACAATCCTCTCACTCATCAAAGAAATTGCAAACATAGCACATGCACCCATAAGCTTGCCCTTATTATCCAATACCCCCTTATAGCTGAGTTCCAAGATAAAGCAGGTCTTTTCTAGGCTAGTTCTGAGGTATCAGGCTAGGTTAGGAGGAAATTTTGGGCAAAAGTGACTAAAAACTATGTTTTAACTCTCTTTGCCTTCAAAATAATTTTTCTTACCAAGGCCATTGCTTTGCTATCTCACTTACCATTTTCTCATTCATGCATGCTTTACCATAAAATATATATATATATATATATACATACAAGCATCAACCACGCTCAACTTAGGCTGATGCCATAAGTCAAAGTGCACAATGTCTTAACTAGACCAGGGCTACATGCTCTAATTCAAATTCTAGACCAACTTTCCATTAGGCAATTAACAGTCCTACAATAGCTACTGAGTCACACCCATTCTACTGTTCTTAAGATTTGCATCACATATCATGTGTATTTACAGGTTAATGCCAATTACAGATTCACTAACAGTTGATCACATATTCTAGGAGACAAAAGTAAACAGTTAAATGGAAACAGTCATAGTTAGATGCCAACATCATTCATCATCCCTATTCACAACAAGATACCAACACAGACATCACTTTTATTTCATGGACAACCCTTATCAACATAACAAGACTTAAAAACAAGAAAAATACAAATCTGAAGTTAAACCTAAACATGCCACTTCTTCTAGATAGCACATGGTAGGGGTCCAGAATGTCGGCAACCCAATCCTCCTTTAGTTGAATTTTATGTGTGCATATACCAGGAGGAATGCCAATAATGTTTGTAATCATCCAACCAATAACCCTCTTATATCTCTTAAGAATAGAAATGAGGCCTTCCATCTGTTGTTCACCTAAGTCAGCCGCAATAATAACAAGTAGTGTATTCCCGCTGCTCAAGAACATATGCCTCAAATGAACAGGCAACTCTTTCAACTCCAAAGTGGGTGGCTCTTCAATAGATGGCTTGGCTGGTGGACTGGGATAATTGGTGCATAAGAATAAGGCCTCATGACTTTCAAAGTACACACATTCTCCTTATAATCTTTAATACCGTCTTGATCAAAATTCATTGATACAGCAGCTAAAGTCTCCACAACAAATTTTTCTTCTATAGGTACTTCCTGCTCCTTCTTATAATAAACATTCACAATATAAAATACACTCATATCTTTATGCTATTTCATGGAATGGCATACATCAAATTGAACCACTTCATCATTCAGCCTGAATAGTAGCTCATTTGCCTTTAGATCAACAAGTACACTCGCGATTGCAAGAAAAGGTCTACCTAAGACTATGGGCACCTCGAAGTCCACCTCGTAATTGAGAATAAAAAAATCAGCTGGAAATATAAAACTGGACACCTTCACTAATACGTCGTATAAAATCCCCACGAGCCACTTCACAAACCTGTTTACCATAACTAATCTCATTTTCGTGGGAGTAGGATCCCCCAAACCCAGTTTTTTATACACAACAAGTGGCATTAAATTTATAATAGCTCCCAAATCACATATAGCTTTTGCGAACTCAAGAGGCCCAATAGTGCATGAGATAGTAAATGCTCTTGAGTCTGCCTTCTTCTACACCGACCTTATGGAAATAGCACCACAATGATGGATATTATCTACCGTCTTATAACTAATTGTCCGTTTCTTCGTAACAAGGTTTTTCATGAACTTTACGTACCCGAGATTTCTCTAGTGCCTCCACCAATGGCAAGTTGATTATCAACTGCTTAAGCATGGCCATAAGCTTGCTAAACTTTGTGACGTCGGCCTTCTTTTTCAATCGATGGGGAAATAGAAGAGGTGGTTTTAGGAGCATAGTAACCACTACTTTAATCTCCTTTACCTTGCTCTTCTCCAACTCATCAACCTGCTCATGGTTGGATGATGTATTATCCATAACTTCATCCAGATTCTCAGACTCTACTGGATAAGTTTTTTTATTCTCAATATCCTCTGCAATCACAGCTTTTCCCATAGATGGGCCTGGTAAAACCTTACCACTCCATGTGGTAATTACCATGCAGAAGCCATCATTTTAAGGATTCTGCACTATATCACTTGGAAAAGTTCCACTTTTCCTCTGATTCAATCCTGCTGAGAGTTGGCTCATTTGTTGCTCCAACTGCTTGATAGAAGTAGAGCGTGAGTTTACCAACTTACTTATGGAAGACAAATCACGCTTCATAGTAGTCACCCCAGAGTTGGTAGTCTCAACTCCCTTTAATAATTTCTCCATCATGTCCTCTATGGACATCTTGCCAGAGCTAGTTGCAACATTATCTCTGCTTCCAAGAGGTACATATAGTCCACTCTTATCATTTTTGCTCTTCCAGTTCCCTTGATCTCTATCCTTGTAACAAGCTTTGTCGTAATAGTTCCTACATTAATTTCCCCATCTTTTGCCTCGGAAATGCCCCTGATTATTTAGATAGTTTGCCTCTTCTTCGGAGTTAGAATCAGCTCTTCCCTGGGATACAACAACTTTCACCTTCTCCATTTTTCTAGACAATAGATTCTTAGTCAGCAAATCCATTTGTGTCTTTAAATGTGCCATATCTTGGTCACGTTCTTCCTCCTTCTTGCATTGCACTACATTCATACTGCTAGACACAGTAGGTCTTTCTACCACAGAATTCCTGATATTCTAAGCTCTACTCTGTTTGGTCATCCAATCAAGCCTCTTTGAGGCCTCTGGAAAAGTAAGGTCAACAAATGACCCTCCTGCAGCATTATCCATGATTGGATTCATAATAGAGTTTAAAGCCTGATAAAGAGTCTCTTTCAAATGAATATCCATCATTTTATGGTTCGGGCATTGCATCAGCTTCTTTTTAAACCTCCCCCAGGTCATATGAAGAGCTTCAGTAGGAAGCTATCGGAAATTACTGATTTCATCCCTCAACTGTACACTTCTGGAGAGTGGAAAGAACCTTTCTAAGAAAGCCTCTTTCAATTGCCTCCAGTTGGTTATTGAGTCGGGAGTCAGTTCATTTAGCCATAGTGTCGCCTCTCCAGATAGAGATAACAAAAACAAACGCAGGCTGATAGCATCCTGACCTACTCCTGGAGTATCAAAAGACTTGTAAATAGTGATAAAATTCACCAAATTCATATTTGGATCATCTCCAAGAAGACCACCAAACAACCACTTAAGATGAAGGAGTTGAATTATTGTACTAGTAATATTAAATTTAGCTCCTAGTGTTAGAGGTGGAGGAATGATAGCTCTAGTTGCACCTACTCCATCCATTCCATCTTCATCATTAGTTAGATCAAACTGCACTAGTTGACGCTCTTGTCTTTCCCCAAAAGGGTGATTTCTATTCAAATTCCAATTCACTAGTGCAACCATATTCTCTGCATACCTTGGGTTAATAGGATCTAACAAGTCATCATCCCCCAAATCATCATCATCAGGATTAGGATGAGGTGCCTGTTGCCCGTCATTCTGTTAATTTAGTTAAGCTCTAGCCAGGGCGCCTAGTCTTTTAGCATCTTGGGGTTCTGCCATTCTTCCAATTAACTACGGTTCCGAATGTATTGGTAATAATGGTGAACCCGATCTCCTTGTCCTTGGAATACACAATAACTCCTCTGCACAGAACAAAAACAATAAACAAAAGTAAAATTTAGGAAATTTGACCAAAGTTTGATTAACAAACACAAACTTAATTGACAATCGTATTCCTCGATAATGTGCCAAAATTTAATACGCCCAAATTACATCCCTCGTTAGAAAGTGTAAGTGGTCGCTGTCAAATATAGAACCCAACTAGGTTGGGTGTCAAATCCCACAGGGAATACTGTGTTCACTAAGTATTGTGGTTGTTATTGGACTGTTGATTGAAGGTTCCAAAATAAATGGGGCTTTTGATTTATCAATTATATTCAAATGTTTCTCACAGGAAGTAATCAAACTGTAGGTTATATTGCTAATAGTAATTCAATAAAAGAAGTAAAACTAGAGTTATGGTTACCAAGATGCTTAAGAAGCTAGGGTTGTGAACTATTTTGGATTCCCAATGAACAATTCTAATTGCAAGAGAAGTTGAATTCTATGGTTTACCCATTATTTTCTTAACCAAATGAGTAACTTATCCCTTAATTCTTTCAAACTTAAGGAACATATTATTTATTCAACTATATTCTCATATGGGTTGATCTGATTAAAGCATCTACCCTCTTTCCAAAGGTTAAGACCTTAAGATTTATGTAAACCCTTTCTTGTCCTAATAAACACTTTTATATTTGGACAAATATTGTTCTTGGGCTCACTTTTCAAGTTTGCATCCAAGAAAAGTCATTAAAGTGAAGAAGGGTTTATGCAATATCAATTAATCATGGGAATCTAAAAGATTCACAACCCCCAATCAACTTTTCATATCAAGGATCCCATAACCCTAGTTATGGGAGCTTAGCCACACATTTTCATCTAATAAAGAGAAGAAACCATTGTGTTATTCATAAATCAATTCCAAGATTACTTACAAAAGTCACAATTGTTGTTCTTCAATCTTCTATAGAAAATATGATAAAAGAATTTAGATCCACAAATCTCCAAGGAATCTTAGAGAAAAACTCTGTAACAATATGGTTTAAGTCTAGAAAACCTACTGCCAGATAAGATGGATAAAATATACCTAATAAAGCCTAAAAATAGGTATTTCTATGTTCCCAGGTAAAAAGAATTTAAAATTCAAATAATATAAAATTTATGTCTAAAATAACAACCAAAGTGGTGGTCTATCGTAAGTCGGATGGTCCTCCATTTGGTCTGTCACTGCTGATCCTGGAGGGTCACTTTCTGGATAAGACTAACAATCCATATGGTGGTCCGTCACAAAACTGATGGTCCACCATCTTGACCATCGCTGATGGTGCTGGAGAGTCAGGTTCTAGATAATCCTGACGGATGGAGTGGTGGTCCGTCGAAAGATCGACGGCCTACTATGTTGGCCATCGCTGAGCATTTCAAGATGCATAGTTCTATTTAGTGTTGGCGGCCAAAGAGGTGGTCCATCGCAAAACTGATAATCCGCCATATGGTCCGTCGCTGGGTCTTCAGAATTCATGAGTTCTGCCTCGATCTGATGGTTGAGTTGGTGGTCCATCGCAAAACTAATGATCCATACTTTGACCGTCAGAAGTGTTTTTATGCTAATTTTCTGAGTCTTTTCCTTCAGTCAGCTCCTTACCCTTACACACTAAAAAACAGTATTAAATGCAACCTTGGTTGCTTGAAAACATGCAATTTTCCCGAGAAAGAGATGAAAAATATTCTGTCAAAAGCCAAAACATCAGTATATTGGGCAATAGTCAACACTAACAGATTGTGCTTTTTACTTAAATGCTTTACAACTCTTGTCTTAGAGGTAAGACTCAGCCTAAGGACCATCAAACAATAAGTTATGCCCCACGGGCAAGAGTTGACACCACCGCATTGTATATTGATTTATGAGATGTTTTATAACTTTTCCGTTAGAGAAAAGACTTAGACCACGAACTTTCAAATAAAAAGTTGTGCCCCATGGGCAAGAGTTGACATTGTCATGTTGTATTTTGATTTATGAAATATTCTATAACTCTTTCCTTAGAGGCAATACTTAACCAAAGGACTTTCAAATAATAAGTTATTACTCATGGGTAAGAGTTGACACTATCATATTATGTTTTAATTTATGAGATATTCTATAACTCTTGATTTAGAGACAAGACTTAGCCTAGGGACTTTTAAGTAATAAGTTACACTCTACAGACAAGATTTAACACTACTACATTGTGTCTTGATTCATGAGATATTTTACAAATCAAGGAATTTTAAATAACTTATGCCTCATGGGTAAGAGTTGACACTACCACATTATGTCTTGATTTATCAAATGCTTTATAACTCTTGCATTAGAGGCACGAATTAATCTAAGAAATTTCATACAACAAGTTATGCTCCATGGGCTTGTAACGCCCCGAGTTTGTACCCCGGATGCTACACAGTGCTCATAATCCCGAAGGACCACAAGCTAACCCATGACTGATACCTATTACAATAACTATGTAATAAATACTATAATGATCCCGAAAATAGGTAAAAACATATGCCATAAGGTTTAAATATGTAAATAAATCTAAATGTAGTATCAAAATACCAAAACTGAATATAAGTACTGAAAAACTGAACAATTGTCTGAAAATATCTAGTCTAGAAAGCCTCTAAATTGTCTGAACTGTGGAGTTGATGGGACAAGTCCCCAACTAACTTCGACTACTGAAAGTGAACTGAAATGCTAAAATAAATAATTATGTCCCCGAACTATGAGGACTCACCACTAACTCTGTATACCGAGAATCTGAACTGCTAAGGGTGCTCTGGAGCCTGTGTGGCTGAACCTATGATAAAAGACATCATAGCACAAGAGAAAAACATGAGTCATTACTTTTTTAAAAAGGAGAAAATGGGTTATGTATGAGCAACATGGTTAGAAGAAATTAATTATTATGGTAACTTTATTGGTACGATAAAGTTTATGGTGGTAATTAATTGATGGTACAACTATGATATACACCATAACAATGGAGGTTTGGGATGGACATAGAAGAAAAATAAAAAATAAATTAAAAAATATAAAAATAATAAATTTATTATTTTTTTGTATTATGCTGACTTGCATTGACTTGGCAGGCGCATATGCAACACTGCACCTCATGCAAGTTGTATAATACTTTGGTGTAGAAAAATTTACTTTTGTATAGTATAGGTGTGTAATAGGTCACTCCAATAGTTTAGGAGTGTCTTCGACTTTTTGAGTATAGTTTAGGGTGGAAATAATGACTTTTTCCTATCATTTTAACTAAATCTAGCAGTGACAATCTCTTCTTACACCCATAAACTTCTTCGCGAACATAATATCACTATAAGGTAAATATTTCAATAAAATTCTTCTTGTTCTGTTTTTATACAGTAGAAATTATTTTTGTTACATTGTTATTGCAGAAGGAATTATGGTTATGATGATTTCTTATCATGTGTACGATGAGTTTTATGGTGGTGATCCAGTGATTAATAATTATATATCAAGTGTATGTTATTTTTATTACTTGGTGTGGAATGAGTGCATGGTGTATGTGAATTGTGTGTATGGTATTTGTATTATGGATTTTTTTATCTAGACATAAGTCATTGATAAGACCCTAAACTTGTTTTGAAGTTTCACTTGGACCCCTCAACTAACCTTTGTACCTATTGAATAGTTCTACCCCTCTTAACCGTTTAGACACCTTTTTGACAATCAACCTATTGACATCTTCAAATCATGAATCCACCCATCGTTGGAGTACAAGTTCGTTTCTGGTGGTTCTAAAATAGTCATTGTCTTCTTCTTCATCTTCTTCTATGCTTTTATATGAAAATGATGTTTGCATTACTATTATTACAATTAATAAGTGATCGTTATGGTTGTTTCTGATGCTAGTGTAATGATTTTTAAGGTCATTTTTACATCTCCACACAGTTTCACTGTTTGGAGCTTTCCTATAGTTGCCTAAGTCATTTGTGATTTGTTGGAGATAACAGTTCAGTTATTGGGTAGTTCCTTTGATTTTTAGAGTTAATTCTCTATTTTGAAGTCTTTCTTGGTAAGGATTAGCTACTGAGCAAAAACTTTATTTTAACGACCTCATATGCCAATTATGATAGCTTTTTCAACCCTGAAACATTGATTTTAGGGTAGGGGGACCTTTGGTTAAAGCCCTAAGGCTTCTAAACTCATTTCGAGCTATTGGTCGGAACTTGATTAAAATGACTCATGGATGTGGGGCCCATTTTGCATCGAAATGACCTCGGATAAAAATTTCTACTGTGTTATTGAGTATGGAATGCCGAATTTAATAGAGTAGTATAATTTAATTGCATTCACAGAATTTCGAATGAATATCGAGGGTTTCGATGGAAACTAAAACTTTTTCCTTATTTCAGTTGGTGCATCTGCTAAAGAGGCTCCTTGGTCACTTTAGCGTAGGCCACTTTAACGGCCAGTCGATCACTTTAGCAGCCCTGGGTTGCCCACCAAACCGCTTTAGTGGTAATCTAACCACCAAAGCGGATGCTGCTTTAGCAGCAACCTGTCCTCTTTAGCGGTATGCCAGGCTAAGCGGGTACCATTTTTGCGATACTTGTCCTCTTTAGCGGTAAAGTAGCCGCTTAATCGGCACTTGAGAGGCTATTAAATGACTTATTAGCTCTATTTTCTCCTATTTTTCTCAGAAGTCTCAAAAGTTAGAATCCTAGAGAGTATGGACAATTGGGAGAATAATTATTGAGGGATTGTAGAGGTTACTATGAATCGAATTACTCATTTATTCATTGAAATCTTGATAAGTTTTTGTTAAATTCTTCAATTTATTTCCAAAATCCCTAGACTATTGATGAGTTGATTTTAGCATTATTTGAGCTCAAAATTTATCCATTCTTAAGGGTAAATTTTCCTTGAGCATAGAGGGACGTGTTGACGATTTTGAAACTACAATTTCGCAAGCGGATCCCACATGGGACTTTGACATGATTTTATACTGAAAGCAAAAAATGTAATATGGATACCATTGTTCTCGTATTGATAAGTAGATTACCATTTTGATTGCATGGTATTGTGCAAAACCTTCTCGATAGGTAAAATCATTGATTTAGCAGATTTCATCGGGCTTTCTTTGGCATTTAGGCAGGCTGGGTTTACCCTACTTATAGATTGGGCTAAATTATAGTATATTTATGAACTATGATAATTTCTAGATGTGGGTTGAAAACTAGGGCTTGCAGTTACTTTTAGCATTAAGTAGGATTATTTAGCTGATTAGAGACCATAATTAGGCATAACTGACTTGGCTACTCATTTTTAGGTAGATTTACTCTTTTAGGACTAAAATGTGGCTTATTTAATTTCTAGTAGTGAAATTCAATACCTTAGCCTAGTGAGGGATAAAATTTGACTTAAAATGGATTTCAGAGATTAAAAGTGGGCTCTTTCAACCCACTTTAGGCCAAGACTATTATTATCTCCTTGTCTCAATAGGCATGTTACATCATCTAAATTTGTATCCTTGAACTCGGGGAGGTTTAGACACATAACACTTATTTCTAAATTGGTACTTGGGAAATGATATTAGTTCTGGTTTGAGTCCTATGATTTATGATCTTAAGATAGATTCTATTCCGACATTATTCATAATATAAGTTTTGATTTAAGTTTGGCAAATGATGATTTGAGTTCCAGTTTAAGTCTTGTATTTAGAGGCTATTCATGTTGGTTATGGAATTGGTTTGAGTCCAGTGATTATTGTATGTAAGGATCCACAGTTATGATTTTAAATTATGGCTACTTGGTATAATTTTGGTTATTATTTCTGTTGATTGCACCCTTCGAGCTTATGAAGGACCCCGTTGGGTTATTTACTTTATTGCATTTTCTGGCTTATGGAGGCCAGTTATGTAGTCACAACTATGTACTCTTTAATGTTATTATTTTAGTTATTTATTTACAGTATTTGGAGCATTATTTTAGGCTTTCCCTCTTACCTTGACTTAGCTTATTTACCTCGTATTTTATTATATTTATATTATGCTTTAGCTTAGTGGGCCAATGATGTCTACTGAGTACCGCTGGCTTTGGTACTTATACCACACTTCTATATCTTTTTGGTGCAGATTCAAGTACTAGTTGCTGCCATTGAAGCCAAAATTTATGCAGGTCGGAGACAGGGTGAGATCTCGGAGCTGGAGTTAACCTTTTCTCCTCTTCTATTTGTGTTAGTCTTTCCATGTTTAAAACTATTATGTATTGACTTGATAGTACTTATATTCTTTCGGATTAGAGGCTCTTGTACTGACACTACTAGATCGTGGGATCTAATTATTTCTCTTCCATTATATTATTACCTTATGATTTATTGCTCGTAAGTCCTTTACTAGCACTTTTCCGACATTTATGCCATTTTTATCAAATCAGCCCATTGCTTGTAGCTTCGGACTATAGTTTGGCTTACCTACTAGAGGGATAAAGTAGGTTTCATCATGACTTGCAAATTGATCCATGGCAGGTGGTTTAATGGGGGAACAATGACTTCTAGAATTTTTGGGAAGAAGAGATCGGAAGAAAAAAAGATAGGATAAAAGATAAAAAAGAAGGATCTCAAAAAATTCTAATTCTATGAGATTTGTTCATTATATATGTTATTTTATAAAACTATTGTTAGGTTCTGAAAGTCTAATTCTTTTGTTAAATGATGTAATTAAGTCCCTAATTTTGTATCTTTAAGAAAAAATTCTTTGCTTTCATGTCTTTTTTTTGGTAAAATTTAATTACACCCCAATTTTAAAATTTTCTTTTAAAAATCACTCTCTTCCAATTTTAACAAATGACATTCTCCTTTTATATCAAGTCTCTAAAATGCTATTTAATTCAGATTATTAACTTTTTATCACTCTTTCTTTATTGTTTCATATGATCATTTGCTTATCCATTTTCTAATCTATGTTATAGACTGGCTTATTAAACTAATAAACTTTACTTCTGATATGAGGAAGATTGAATTTTTTTGGGATAAATTACACAAGTTCTAAAATATCAGGGTCTGTAATACCATTTAAACAATCATAAAAAATCTCAAAAATTGAAAATTGCTCTTGATACATATCTAACCAAGGAAATTCCCCTATTGTCAGCAAAAATTAGGGGATTTTATCTTTCAAAATCTCCTTCTAAAAAATTTTGGATACTCTCTACCATCATAATCTTCTTTTGTACGATATTTGACCATTCTTCCCAAAACCCCTCCTTCTTTTTCCCTTTTGATTTTAACTGGAAGTAGAGTTAGATAAGCAAAAATTATTTTTATTTGGAATCTATTTTACAATCTTTCGATTATTGACATTTCTTTGAATAAAAGGAAGTTTTTTTGGCTATAGTGAAAATGGAAACACTTTATTCTTGTTGAATTGTTAAAGAGACAGAGTGACACAAAAAAAATAGTCAGATAAAGCAACTGAATATAGTTTATGTTTCTTTTTTTCTGCTATGGGGTTCTGAAAATTAATTCTTGATTCTTTATTGACGTATTTTTTTTTGAATTTGATATATAGTTTCACAATAGGAAGATGGTGGAAAATAGAGAAGTTGGTGTTGTATTTGGTAGATTTTCAATGGAGGCTGAGAGAGCTAATGGGTGATGTTGTTAATAGAGGTTTTGTAAAATAGAAGTGTAAAGATGGAGAAGAATATAAGATCATTAAAATAGAATGTATTACTAAGCATATGCATCATAGTAAAATAAGAATGTATTTGTTGTTCATGATATTATGAATGTACTTGCATGCCAATGTATCATTGTCTACTAATTCATATGTTATATGAAGCTTAGTTTTTCTTCTTGAAAATGCGAATGTATCCCTATGCATATGTATCATAGTCTAAAAGAAAATACTTATTTATTCGCGATAAATGTGAATGCATCTACATGCTTATATATTGAGTTTATCATTTTTTATGTATCTAATAGGTTAGTATGTGTTTATGATACATATGAATATCTATGCTCACAATTGTATTGCTCTTGATATCAAAGTCCATTTATTTTTACGTATCAAATATATTTTACCAAAATGGATTAATGTGTGATAACAAGTACCAAGTATACATACATCAGACATATGTATCAGATAAATGTATTTGATACATACCAAGAACTTGTTTTTCCTTTCCATAATTTAAGAATGTGTCACGGCTCCAATGAGGGCCTGGCCGTGATGGGTATCTCAAGTCCCACGTGGATCGTAGATCACCCCCTGTACCTACCAGACCAAACACATCATCCCCAAGGCCGAATGAATTCCGAACATATAACAAGATAGCATGCAACAACTTAAGAAAATTCAAAGCACGTTTATAACCAACGACCGATGGCCGGCCAAATAACCAACCAACACCTACCAATCCATAGTAATCTAAACAAAGCCTTCTAAATAAAGAACCAAAACTGAACATCAATGAAATATCAGAACAGGCCCCTGAATATTGCGAAAAATAAGTCTAAACAGTCTGAGACATAAGAGACCAGAACTTGAAATGTAGACTTCCGATGTATGGAAGCTTACTACTTTAATATCAACTCACAATCTGATTCTAAATCCTAATCACTGAGAATAAGGAGTAGAAGTACGACCAATTCCTGTATTGCATGGGGTTACAACGTTCAGAGACGATTAGCGGTTGGAGTTCTAACATAAAACTCACGGGTAAGTATAACATAATGACATGATCAACAGTTTCAAATAATTCAAAATTCAATGCATATAATCAAATGCATACGCGCACACACATATATATTACATGTCGAAATAAGGAACAAGCTAAACATGCATTTTAAAAAATTTAACCTGGATTATGTAGTTTAACCATCATATAATAGTACTTATGGGCTATATAGGCTCCAGCTCCCACCCCCTGGTCGGTCCCTAGTGCGTGTGGCAACAAAAACTTGAGAAAGATCATATATATATATGCACGGGGGAATCAAACCCACCAATCATATACCAAGTTGCCTTAAGCACCAGATCATAAAATGTGATATGGGGGACTCAAACCACCTGGTCACAAGCAAGGGGACTCGAATCCTCAATCCATAACGACCCCACACTGGCTAGTGCGGTTTATAGTGTTGGTCACTTGGACCTCCACTTTTATGATTCAGTCGTACAACCCTCTTTTAAAGCCCAATTAAAACATTTATTACACAATCCCTATCAGTGAACCACAATACATATTTAGGCATACATCATCTAAATTTGTATCCTTGAAATCGGGGAGGTTTAGACACATAACGCTTATTTCTAAATTGGTACTTGAGAAATGATATTAGTTTTGGTTTGAGTCCTACGATTTATGATCTTAATATATATTCTATTCCGACATTAGTCATGATATAAGTTTTGATTCAAGTTTGGCAAATGATGATTTGAGTTCCAGTTCAAGTCTTGTATTTAGAGGCTATACATATTGGTTATGGAATCGGTTCGAGTCCAATGATTATTGTACAGAAGGATCCACAGTTATGAGTTTAAATTATGGCTACTTGGTATAATTTTGGTTATTATTTCTATTGATTGCACCCACCGAGCTTATGAAGGCCCCCGTTGGGTTATTTACTTTATTGCATTTTCTGGCTTATGGAGGCCAATTATGTAGTGATAACTATGTACTCTTTAATCTTATTATTTTAGTTATTTATTTATAGTATTTGGAGCATTATTTTAGGTTTGCCCTCTTTCCTTGACTTAGCTTATTTATCTCGTATTTTATTATATTTATATTTTGCTTTAGCTTAGTAGGCCAATGATGCCTACTGAGTACCGCTGGATTTGGTACTTATACCACACTTCTATACCTTTTTGGTGCAGGTTCAAGTACTAGTTGCTGCCATTGACGCCAAAATTTATGCAGGTCGAAGACAGGGTGAGATCTCGGAGCTGGAGTTAACCTTTTCTCCTCTTCTATTTGTGTTAGTCTTTCCATGTTCAAAACTATTATGTATTGACTTGATAGTACTTATATTCTTTCGCATCAGAGGCTCTTGTACTGACACTACTAGATTGTGGGATCTAATTATTTCTCTTTCATTATATTATTATCTTATGATTTATTGCTCGTAAATCCTTTACTAGCACTTTTCCGACATTTATGCCATTTTTATCAAATCAACCCATTGCTTGTAGCTTCGGACTATACTTTGGCTTACCTACTGGAGGAATAAAGTAGGTGTCATCATGACTTGCAAATTGGTCCATGACAGGTGGTCTAATAGGGGAACAGTGACTGTTAGAATTTTTGGGAAGAAGAGATCGAAAGAAAAAAAGATAGCACAAAAGATAAAAAATAAGGATCCAAAAAAATTCTTAATCTATGAGATTTGTTCATTATATATGTTATTTTATAAAACTATTGTTAGGTTCTGAAAGTCTAATTCTTTTGTTAAATGATGTAATTAAGTCCCTAATTTTGTATCTTTAAGAAAAAATTCTTTGCTTTTATGTCTTTTTTTTGGTAAAAGTTAATTACACCCCAATTTTCAAATTTTCTTTTGAAAACCACTCTCTTCCAATTTTTAACAAATGACATTCTCCTTTTATGTCAAGTCTCTAAAATGCCATTTAATTCAGATTATCAACTTTTTATCTCTCTTTCTTTATTGTTTCATATGATGATTTGCTTATCCATTTTCTAATCTATGTTATCGACTGGCTTATGAAACTAATAAACTTTACTTCTGATATGAGGAAGAGTGAATTTTTTTGGGATAAGTTAAACAAGTTCTCAAATATCGGGGTCTTTAATACATTAAATCTTATACCATTTAAACAATCATAAAAAATCTTAGAAATTGTAAATTTCTCTTGATCCATATCTAACCCAGGAAATTCCTCCATTGTCAGCCAAAATTAGGGGATTTTATCTTTCAAAATCTCCTTCTAAAAAATTTTGGATACTCTCTCCCATCATAATCTCCTTTTGTATGATATTTGACCATTCTTCCCAAAACCTCTCCTTCTTTTCCCCTTTTGATTTCAACTGGAAGTAGAGTTAGATAAGCAAGAATTATTTTCATTTGGAATCTATTTTACAATCTTTCGATTCTTGACATTTCTTTGAATAAAAGGAAGTTTTCTTGGCTATAGTGAAAATGAAGACACTTTATTCTTGTTGAATTGTTAAAGAGACAGAGTGACACACAGAAAATAGTTAGATAAAGCAACTGAATATAGTTTATGTTTTTCTTTTTTTCTGCTATGGGGTTCTGAAAAATTAATTCTTGATTTTTATTGAGGATTTTTTTTTTTGAATTTGATATATAGTTTCACAATGGGAAGATGGTGGAAAATAGAGAAGTTGTTGTTGTATTTGGTAGATTTTCAATGGAGGCTGAGAGAGCTAATGGGTGATGTTGTTAACAGTGGTTTTGTAAAATAGAAGTGTGAAGATGGAGAAGAATATAAGATCATTAAAATAGAATGTATTACTAAGCATATGCATCATAGTAAAAAAAGAATGCATTTGTTGTTCATGATATTATGAATGTACTTGTACGTCAATGTATCATTGTCTACTAATTCATATGTTATATGAAGCTTAGTGTTTCTTATTGAAAATGAGAATGTATCCCTATGCATATGTATCATAGTATTAAAGAAAATACTTGTTTATTCTCGATAAATGTGAATGCATCTATATGCTTATATATTAAGTTTATCATTTTTTATGTATCTAATAGGTTAGTTTGTGTTTATGATACATATGAATATCTATGCTCACAATTGTATTGCTCTTGATATCAAAGTCCATTTATTTTTACGTATCAAATATATTTTACCAAATTGGATTAATGTGTGATAACAAGTACCAAGTATACATACATCAGACATATGTATCAGATAAATGTATTTGATACATATCAAGAACTTATTTTTCCTTTCCATAGTTTAAGAATGTGTCATGGCTCTAATGAGGGCCTGGCCGTGATAGGTATCTCAAGTCCCACGTGGACCGGAGATCACCCCCTGCACCTACCAAACCAAACACATCATCCCCAAAGTCAAATGAATTCCGAACATATAACAAGATACCATGCAACAGCTTAAGAAAATTCAAAATACGTTTATAACCAATGACCGATGACGGGCCAAACGACCAACCAACACTTACCAATCCACAGTAATCTAAACAAAGAACCAAAACTGAACATCAATGAAATATCAGAACATTCCCCTGAATATTGTGAAAAATAAGTCTAAACAGTCTGAGACATAAGAGATCAGAACATGAAATGTAGACTTCCAATGTGTGGAAGCTTACTACTTCAATATCAACTCACAATATGATCCCAAATCCTAATCGCTGAGAAGGAGTAGAAGTACGACCAATTTCTGTATAGCGTGGGGTTACAACATTCAGAGACGATCATCGGTTGGAGTTCTAGCAAAAAACTCAGGGTTAAGTATAACATAATGCCATGATCAACAGTTTCAAATCATTCAAAATTCAATGCATATAATCAAATGCATACGTGCACACACATATGTATCACGTGTCGAAATAAGGAACAAGCTAAACATGTACTTTAAAAACTTTAACCTGGGTTGTGTAGCTTAACCATAATATAATAGTACTTATGGGCTATATAGGCCCCAGCTCCCACCCCCTGGTCGTTCCCTAGTGCGTGTGGCAAAAAAAACTTGAGAAAGATCATATATATATGCACGGGGGAATCAAACCCACCAATCATATACCAAGGTGACTTAAGCACTAGATCATAAAATGTGATATGGGGGACTCGAACCACCTGGTCACAAGCAAGGGTGCTCGAATCCTCAATCCATAACGACCCCACACTGGCTAGTGCCGTTTCTAGTGTTGGTCACTTGGACCTTCACTTTCACGATTCAGCTGTACAACCTTCTTTAAAGCCCAATTAAAACATTTATTACACAATCCCTATCACTGAACCACAATACATATTTAGGCATACATCATCTAAATTTGTATCCTTGAACTCGGGGAGGTTTAGACACATAACGCTCATTTCTAAATTTGTACTTGGGAAATGATATTAGTTCTGGTTTGAGTCCTACAATTTATGATCTTAAGATAGATTCTATTCCGACATTATTCATGATATAAGTTTTGATTCAAGTTTGGCAAATGATGATTTTAGTTCCAGTTCAAGTCTTGTATTTAGAGGCTATTCATGTTGGTTATGGAATCGGTTCGAGTCCAATGATTATTTTATGGAAGGATCCACAGTTATGATTTTAAATTATGGCTACTTGGTATAATTTTGGTTATTATTTCTGTTGATTGTACCCTCCGAGCTTATGAAGGCCCCCGTTGGGTTATTTACTTTATTGCATTTTCTGGCTTATGGAGGCCAGTTATGTAGTGATAACTATGTACTCTTTAATGTTATTATTTTAGTTATTTATTTACAGTATTTGGAGCATTATTTTAGGTTTGTCCTCTTACCTTGACTTAGGTTATTTATCTCGTATTTTATTATATTTATATTATGCTTTAGCTTAGTAGGCCAATGATGCCTACTGAGTACCGCTGGATTTGGTACTTATACCACACTTCTATACCTTTTTGGTGCAGGTTCAAGTACTAGTTGCTGCCATTGACGCCAAAATTTATGCAGGTCGAAGACAGGGTGAGATCTCGGAGCTGGAGTTAACCTTTTCTCCTCTTCTATTTGTGTTAGTCTTTCCATGTTCAAAACTATTATGTATTGACTTGATAGTTCTTATATTCTTTCGGATTAGAGGCTCTTGTAATGACACTACTAGATCGTGGGATCTAATTATTTCTCTTCCATTATATTATTATCTTATGATTTATTGCACGTAAGTCCTTTACTAGAACTTTTCCGATATTTATGCCATTTTCATCAAATCAGCCCATTGCTTGTAGCTTCGGACTATAGTTTGGCTTACCTACTGGAGGGATAAAGTAGGTGTCATCATGACTCGCAAATTGGTCCATGACAGGTGGTCTAATGGGGGAACAATGACTGCTAGAATTTTTGGGGAGAAGAGATCGGAAGAAAAAAAGATAGGATAAAAGATAAAAAATAAGGATCTAAAACAATTCTAATTCTATGAGATTTGTTCATTATATATGTTATTTTATAAAAATATTGTTAGGTTCTGAAAGTCTAATTCTTTTGTTAAATGATGTAATTAAGTCCCTAATTTTGTATCTTTAAGAAAAAATTCTTTGCTTTTTTGTCTTTTTTTTTGGTAAAAGTTAATTACACCCCAATATTAAAATTTTCTTTTAAAAATCACTCTCTTCCAATTTTTAACAAATGACATTCTCCTATTATATCAAGTCTCTAAAATACCATTTAATTCAGATTATCAACTTTTTATCTCGCTTTCTTTATTGTTTCATATGATGATTTGCTTATCCATTTTCTAATCTATGTTATAGACTTGCTTATGAAACTAATAAACTTTACTTCTGATATGAGGAAGATTGAATTTTTTTCGGATAAATTACACAAGTTCTCAAATATCAGGGTCTTTAATACATTAAATCTCATACCATTTAAACAATCATAAAAAATCTTAGAAATTGAAAATTTCTCTTGATACATATCTAACCCAGGAAATTCCTCCATTGTCAGCCAAAATTAGGGGATTTTATCTTTCAAAATCTCCTTCTAAAAGTTTTTGGATACTCTCTCCCATCATAATCTCCTTTTGTACGATATTTGACCATTCTTCCCAAAACCTCTCCTTCTTTTCCCCTTTTGATTTCAACTGGAAGTAGAGTTAGATAAGCAAAAATTATTTTCATTTGGAATCTATTTTACAATCTTTCGATTCTTGACATTTCTTTGAATAAAAGGAAGTTTTCTTGGCTATAGTGAAAATGAAGACACTTTATTCTTGTTGAATTGTTAAAGAGACAGAGTGACACACAGAAAATAGTCAGATAAAGCAACTGAATATAGTTTATGTTTTTCTTTTTTTCTGCTATGGGGTTCTGAAAAATTAATTCTTGATTCTTTATTGACGTATTTTTTTTTTTGAATTTGATATATAGTTTCACAATGGGAAGATAGTGGAAAATAGAGAAGTTGTTGTTGTATTTTGTAGATTTTCAATGGAGGTTGAGAGAGCTAATGGGTGATGTTGTTAATAGAGGTTTTGTAAAATAGCAGTGTGAAGATGGAGAAGAATATGAGATCATTAAAATAGAATGTATTACTAAGCATATGCATCATAGTAAAAAAGAATGTATTTGTTGTTCATGATATTATGAATGTACTTGCATGCCAATGTGTCATTGTCTACTAATTCATATGTTATATGAAGCTTAGTGTTTCTTCTTGAAAATGCGAATGTAATCCTATGCATATGTATCATAGTATGAAAGAAAATACTTATTTATTCGCGATAAATGTGAATGCATCTACATGCTTATATATTGAGTTTATCATTTTTTATGTATCTAATAGGTTAGTATGTGTTTATGATAAATATGAATATCTATGCTCACAATTGTATTGCTCTTGATGTCAAAGTCCATTTATTTTTACGTATCAAATTTATTTTACCAAAATGGATTAATGTGTGATAACAAGTACCAAGTATACATACATCAGACATATGTATCAGATAAATGTATTTGATACATATCAAGAACTTGTTTTTCATTTCCATAATTTAAGAATGTGTCACGGCTCTAACGAGGGCCTAGCCGTGATGGGTATCTCAAGTCCCATGTGGACCGGACATCACCCCCTGCACCTACCAAACCAAGCACATCATCCCCAAGGTCAAATGAATTCCGAACATATAACAAGATAGCATGCAACACCTTAAGAAAATTCAAAACAAGTTTATAACCAACGATCGATGACCGGCCAAACGACCAACCAACACCTCCCAATCCACAGTCCAAACAAAGCCTTCTAAAAAAAGAACCAAAACTGAACATCAATGAAATATCAGAACATTCCCCTAAATATTACAAAAAATAAGTCTAAACAGGCTGATGCATAAGAGACCAGAACATGAAATGTAGACTTCCGATGTATGGAAGCTTACTACTTCAATATCAACTTACAATCTGATCCCAAATCCGAATCACTGAGAAGAAGGAGTAGAAGTATGACCAATTCCTGCATTGCGTGGGGTTACAACGTTCGAAGACGATTAGCGGTTGGAGTTCTAGCATAAAACTCAGGGGTAAGTATAACATAATGCCATGATCAATAGTTTTAAATCATTCAAAATTCAATGTATATAATCAAATGCATGCGCGCACACACATATGTGTCACATGTCGAAATAAGGAACAAGCTAAACATGCACTTTAAAAACTTTAACCTGGATTGTGTAGCTTAACCATCATATAATAGTACTTACGGGCTATATAGTCCCCAGCTCTCACCCCCCGGTTGGTCCCTAGTGCGTGTGGCCACAAAAACTTGAGAAAGATCATATATATATATGCACGGGGGAATCAAATCCACCAATCATATACCGAGGTGACTTAAGCACCAGATCATAAAATATGATATGGGGGACTCGAACCACCTGGTCACAAGCAAGGGGACTCGAATCCTCAAGCCATAACGAACCCACACTGGCTAGTGCGGTTTATAGTTTTGGTCACTTGGACCTCCACTTTCACGTTTCAGCCGTACAACCCACCTTTAAAGCCCAATTAAAACATTTATTACACAATCGCTATCATTGAACTACAATACATATTTAGGCATACAGTGTTAGTATCATCATACCAACTACACTTGCAAGGTAATATCAACAAGCCAAACAATTAGATCACTTAGGGAAATTCACAACCCCTTTGGTTCATTTTTACAAATTCCCACATTTCTCATAAACCAATTTCACATTATGGGGTTGGGGTCATAACCACTTCAAAAGTCACATGTTTGGGAAAATCACAATTCTCTAGTTCATTCTCCATACTCAATTCACCTATAAGTCCAAAACCATAATTAAAGAATGATTAATCATATGTAAACCATGAGAGAACATTGTTCAAAACCCTCAATCCTTGTAATAAAACAAACATGAATATCTCATGAATAATACTTTAAAATATGTGTTCTTACCAAAATATCAATGCGGGAAGAGTTACATGCCTTAAATACGAATAAATTTGGAGAGAAATTGACCCTTTAGCCATTAGATGACCAACTTGATGAAACAAACCCAGTTTGATTAGCTTGAGGGAATTTGGAGAGTCTTTTAAAGTGTTTGAGAAGTTACTTAGATTTGTTTATGAGTGCTAATGACACCCTAAAGGGGTTATAAGATGTGGTTTTCAATTTGTGTAAAAGAGATAATGTCTAGAATGCGCTTAACTTAAAAGCTAAAAAGGTGCTATCATTGAGTACAGGTCAACTATTGACTTATAGCCACTCCTTACGACTCGTCACCACGATTCAGAACCAAGATAGTCTATAGGACCCCTACACGTTGTTGACCTTATGACTCAACTGGTACCACTCATAATGAGATCCTACGACTCATGCGGTCCAATCGTAGTCAACACGGAACCTAATTTGGTAAACACTGGACATCCTACGAGTTGCACCCAAAGACTCAAAAAAAGTCCTTACGGCTCATAGTGAGTCACTCCTTCTAAGGGTAGAACTTAGACACTTAATTTCTGGTTTGGTTAATCAATCCAAATGACTCCTCATGAGTTTTTACGACTCGTATCTCCAAGTCATACCCAAGATAGAAACTTAAACATATTCTCTAGACACCTTCTGACTAGGGTTACCTGACCCGTCAAGACACCCTACGACTCATAGGTTGAGTCGTAGTCAAGGCAATATGGTCAGAGCTTAAAAAATTTTCCAGGACCAAAAACCTAAGGCATTACATACTCCCCTCTTAGGATCATTCATTCTCGAATGATTGGACATGGCATTTACTAGAATGATTTGACATCAACATACTACTACTCTTACCTTTAGCATGGACAAAAACAAAGATATACTAAGGAAATCACCATTTCCTTAAACAAAGTTAGAACACAAAGATGTGAAGGAATACAGACACCTTAAGCACGATTATCCAGAACGAGAAAGAAAAACATGTACTTGGACTTTATGACCCCATCAACTTCCTACGTAGCTTCATCGACCTTTTGGTTATTTCAAAGAAACTTTATCGATGCCACATCCTTGGTTCGTAATCTACAAACTTTCCAATCCAAAATCTCAATCGGGACTTCCTCATAAGACTAAGAATTCAAAATACCCACCTTCTCCAAAGGAACAACCATCGAAGGATCACCTACACACTTTTTTAACATCAAAACGTGAAACACCATAATGAATGGAGCTCAAATTAGAGGACAACTCCAATTCATATGCGACATTACCAACCTTCTTCAAAAACACGTATGGACCAACATAACGGGGACTGAGATTCCCTGTAGTACCAAACCGCATCATTTTCTTCATGGGGGACACCTTAAGAAATACCCAATCACCAACACTAAACTCTAACTCTCTTTTCCTTACATCCACGTAGGACTTTTAGCGACTTTTGGCGGCCTTAAGTCTGTGCCAAATCACCTTCACCATCTCCATAGGTTGGTGAACCAAATTAGAGCCAAACAAATTATTCTTACCAACCTCAAACCACCCAATAGGAGACCTACACCTCCTATCATATAAGGCTTCAAATGGAGCCATATCAACGCTAAATTGATAACTGTTGTTGTAGGCAAATTCTATGGGAGACAGGTGGTCAACCCAAGCCCAAAGCATATCTTCCAAAACCTATCTTGTTCTTTCCACTTGCCCATCTATTTGCAGATAAAAAGTGGTACTAAGTGTCACCATAGTCCCCAAACCTCGCCGAAACAACCTCCAAAAGTGAGATAAGAACTGAGTACCCAAATCAGATATGATGGAAACTAGAGTACTATGCAACTTCACTATCTCCTCAATGAGTAACTTGGCATAATCCTCAGAAGAGAAATTAGTCTTCACTGGAAAGAATTTAGAAGACTTAGTAATCCTATGCACGATAACCCAAATTGAATCAAATTACTAGAGAGATCGTAAAAGACCGATAACAAAATCCATATTAATTATCTCCCATTTCCACACCAGCAGTTTAATTTTTTGAGTCAACCCACCGAATCTAAAATGCTCTACCTTCACTTGTTGGCAAACCATGCACTTAGCTTTAAAATTGCCCACATCCTGCTTCATATTGTTCCACCAATAAATCTCCTTAAGATCATGATACATTTTTGTCCAACCAAGATAAATAGTATAATGGGACTCATAAGCTTCAGTAAAAATTCTTCCTCGTAACCCATGAACATCGGGAATACACAGTATGCCTTGGTACCTCAAGATACCATCACCACCAATCTCGAAAACCATCACTTTTTGCCTTCTGACATCATTCTTTATTTGCATCAGAATAGGATCTAACACTTGTTTCTCTTTTACTTCAGCACCAAGAGATGACCTTACCACCTCTTGAACAATCAAACCAGCATCCTTGGAATCTAAGAGACAGACTCCTAGATTAGCCAAATGGTAAATAGCGTTCACCAAATCTCATTTATCCTCATCCACATGAGACAAGCTTCCCGTGGACAACTTTCGAAGAACATCAATAACCACGCTATATTTACTTGGATGATAGTGGATGCACAATCATAATTAACAACTCAAGCCACCTCATTTACCTGATATTTAATTCTCTTTAGGTGAACATGTATTGTAAGCTTTTATGATCAGAATAAATATAAACATGGACCCCATACAAATAATGTTGCTAGATCTTCAATGCAAACACCACAGCTAATAATTCCAAATTATGGGTAGGATAATTCTTATCATGAAGTTTTAACTGTCTAGAAGCATAAGCAACAACCTTTCCATACTGCATCAGCATACAACCCAACCCTACTCGGGACATATTACAATAGACAACAAAACTTTCATTGCCTTTAGGTAGAGTCAAGACTGGAGCTAAAGTTAATTTATTCTTTAGCTTCTCGAAACTACACTCCCAAGCATCAGATCATAAGAATTTCACCTTTTTCTAAGTCAACTTAGTCAATGGGGCTGCAATAGAAGAGAAATTTTTAACAAACCATCTATAGTAGCCAGCTAAACCTAATAAGCTCCAAATATTGGATGGAGTTATGGGTCTAGGACACTTCTTAATCACCAAAACCTTTTGTTGATTCACTATGATCCCTTTACTAGAAAAAACATAACCCAAATAAGTCACAATATTCAACCAAAACTCATCTTAGAAAACTCTGGATACAAATGTTGATCCTTTACGATCTATAACACAATGTAAAGGTAATCGCCGTGATCCGCCTTATTATTGGAATACACCAAAATATCATCAATAAATACAATGACAAACAAGTCCAATAACTGATAGAAAACCCAATTAATAAGACCCATAAATGTGAATCGGGCATTGGTCAAACCAAAGGACATCACCAAAAACTCAAAATAACCATATCGAGTTTAGAAAGCAATCTTAGGGATATCTGCCTCCCTAATCTTCAACTGATGGTACCTAGACCGAAGATCAATCTTTGAAAAGAATGTAGCACCCTAAAGTTGATCAAAGAGATCATCAATCTTCAGAAGGGATACTTATTCTTCATGGTTACTTTATTTAATTGTCAGTAATCAATACATATCCTAAGGGAACCATCTTTCTTATGCACGAAAAGAATGGGAGCACCCCATGGAGACATACTAGAATGGATAAAACAATTGTCAAGAAGATCTTTCAACTGCTCCTTGATTTCTTTCAACTCAGCCAGAGCCATTTTATAAGGAGGGATAGAAATAGGACAAGTGTCTAGAAGAAAATTGTTGATTTCCCTATTGGGAGGTATGACATAAAGATCATCAGGGAATACCTCAAAGAATTCATTGACCACAAGGAATGTCTGCAAAGAGAACTTTTAGATATAGAATCCTTAACATGTACTGAGTGTTAAGGCACCCTTTGGAAACCAATTTCTGGGCTCTAAGATACGAGATGAACCTTTCCTTAGGCACTAGGGAACTACCTTCCCATTTGATTAACGACTTATTTGGAAAATGGAAACTAAACCTTCAGGTCAGACCATCAAAAGACATATAGCACGAAGGCAACCAATCCATCCCTAAAGTCACATCAAAGTCTAACATGTCTAACTCTATTAGATCCACCAAGGTCTCTCTACCATGAAATGACATTAGACAACCCTTATTAACCCTTCTAGCCATAATAGAGCCAGCAACCAGGGTGGACACCAAAAAGGAGTTCAAATACACTAAGAATCAAAACCAAAATGGATAGCCACATATGGGGTCAATTAGATAATTTACATCATGAGAAAAAAGTTTAACCATACATGTAAAACATTAGGGGATGCCCTAGAATCCTGGCAAGAAATAAGAGCATACAAACAGTTTCGACCAGTGCTATAGCTAAAAGTAAAAGGAGAACCCTTTTGGTGCAGGAGCGGATGAAGTAACAATAGGTATATTATTCACCAGGCACAACCTTAGAAGGATAATATCTCTGAAGATGACTAATCTGGCCACATTAAAAACACTTGTTCCTCTCTTCCTTGCCAAAAACCATGATGCACCTGACCACAAAATCTACAAGAAGGATATTACAGAGCTTATTGAGCCCCACTAGCCTACAACTTAGATTTTGGTGCTCTAAACCTACTATCATACTGAGAAAATGGTCACCCGATGGCTTTAGATAAGGAGAACTAGCCATAAAGTATGAACCAAAATTTCCACTTCTTCTTAGACCACTTTCTACCATCTCTACCACTCTGTTGCTGACCTCCGTCCTGATCCTATAACGGATCAAGAGTACACTCTGGATGCCACACGGTGCCTACATCCCTGAAGGACCACAAGCTAACCCATGCTGGTACCTGCTATGAGCACTGAATAAAATAATAGAGAACATGTATGGAATTTAACTAAAAATGCCCTAAAGTTTTAATATGAAAATAATAATGAAACAAAATACTGAACACATCTATCTAAAAACAATACTATAAGACTATCAATAACAACTGATAACTGACTAAAAATGTCCGAAAGCCTCTAACTAATAGAATGTCGAGTTGATGCGATAAATCCCTAACTAACTCGGGCTGACTATTGAACTGAACTAAAATAAACAAAAATTGTCCTCAAAACATGAGGACTCATCACTACTACTGCTGCAGATACACTAGAGAGGTCTAGGTGCGGTCAGGAACCTGAGCATCCAAACCTATAATATCAGATAAGATAGCACAAGAAACGAGCATGCAGACAGTACTTTGAATATACTAGTATGCTAAATAAGGTTAGGCTGGCGTGTATGGTTAATATGAATGAATGATACTGACTGAACACATAGCATGAGATACTGATGTATAGTATGTGAGAAATACTGTAAAATCTGAGAATGCTTTACTAAGCATATGATATGACACTTGAATAGTCTATAAACTGAAATACTGATACTGAAGAGCTAATAACTATATGCCATGGTCAAGCAAGTTCTAAAACTGAACTCTAAACTGAACACTGCACTGAGACTGTGGGTGCTATCATCTAACAAACATGCCTCAATAAGGTAAATTTAGGTCCAACCTATAACCCTAGTTCGAAAAGTGTCAGTACCATGCCATGGGTACTAACATTGGCTGTGTAGATCCTCTAAAGTGTTGTCCTAAAAAACTAAGGGTCACCCTCAACTGGCAGAGCCCTAATGAGAGATGTGCCAACCCTCAAATAGCAGTTAACATCTCAACCTATGCTGGCTACGTAGTTCTAGAACGCAGAGGCTGCTACTAAAGGTCAGACCCTCAACTAGCAGGTGAGCTCCCATCCCTGGGTTCGCTCGGTGCCAAATCCTACTCCGAACTGAATTGACTCTAATTACTGGATCGAACTGCACAGACTGACAAGATGCACTGACTGAACTGATAATATCTAATATATTCAAAACTATTCTAAAAGTATTTAAACTAAGTAAACAATTATGTTTTTGGGTATTCATAACCCCCGGGACTCGATAATAATATCAATATAATCACATGAGAGCATTTGAAACCATAATACAACTTAGAGAACTTTATAAATAGTCATTGTTCAAAATTCATCTATGAGGCATTTTATCAAACACATGGGGGTCATGAGTTAAAGCATGAAATTAGTTTAATACATAGGATAGTAACATAACTTCTTCACTAAAATAATGGGTTAGGGATTTCAACATGAAATTTTCATTCTTCAACATGTTAAGAACTAACTCCAAAGAAAAACACATGTAAACATGGTAAAAGTCAAAATTCATGGAAGTTCATGGATAAGATTCATAAATATATGTTAATACCATAATTGAACTTGAAAATTGGGTTCTTGAACTCCAAGGATGAAAAGGGTCCATGAATCAACATCTAACATACCTTGATTAAAGAACTCGTGAAGGTTATTGGTGGATTTATTGAGAATTAAACTTGAATGCTGAAGGGTCTAGGGTTTGTTCTTGAGAGGAATTGCCTTTAATTTTGAGTAAAATATGAATTATGAGGAAAAAATTTTGTTTTGGGACCTAAATCTCGTGTTAAAGTGAGGGGGAAAAGACGAAACTACCCTTCTGCATTTAAAATCCAGAACTAGAATGTCGATTAAGGCTTCATCGCGATTTGATGATGCCCTCATCGCTATACTCACAATGATGCAGTGCAATTGCGGTGAGTCACTGGAAATGACCATTGCAGATTTGCCCTTCACTCTGTGTGGTGGCTTCTTCACCATGATGTAGTGGCTCTTTCACTGCTATGCTCACCGTGAAACGGTGGCTCCTTCACTGTTATACTCACCGTGACGCTGTCTTATCGTGGTGAGCTACTGCCTGGAAAATTCAAATGTGGTCCAAACTTTATCCAAAAAACCCAAAACTTATCCGTGACATGCTACTTACACCCCTGAACATGAATTAACTCAAAAACCATCATCTAAGAGCTCGAAAGGTCAATTTAAAAATCCTTGTAGTTAATAGAAGTCAAAAGTGACTAAGTCCCTCAACACTTAGTCTTATTTTTCAAGTTCTAAGTGTATTAAGCAAGTACTAAGGGTTAAGTTGGACTTAGAAATGTATGGGGTATTATAATATCTCCCCCTTGAGAACATTCATTCTTGAATGAGACTTAATAAGTTGAGCATACTAAGAAACTGAGGTTACATATTGACTATGCATAACTAAAATGTGATTACATAACTGAGTTTGAACATGTTGACTTACTGAACTGATTTGTGAATAAGTACAATAACATGAACAAGATTTTATGGCTGGAACTGAGAATGAAAAAATGGAACTCCAATGAAAACTGTTACGTTGAGCTGAGTCTAAGTTTGCGGAGAAAAGGTTAGGGTACTTGGTACGCATGTCTACTTCTGCTTCCTAAGTTGCTCCCTCAACTAACTAATTACTCCAAAGAACTTTGACCAAGGGAACTTCTTTATTCCTTAGTCTGTAAGTCTGGCGATCTAAGATTTCAACTAGGAGTTCTTCGAAAGAAAGGCCGTTCTAAATATCTAAGCTCTTTAAAAGAACAACGACTGCTGGATAACCAATACATTTCTTTAATAAAGAAAGATGGAACACTGGATGCGTTGATTCCAAATCTGTAGGCAACTCAAGCTCATACACTACTTTCCCAAAATGACTCAAGATCATAAAAGTGCCTACATATCAGGGACTGAGCTTCCCCTTTTTTCCAAGTCTATTCACTCCCTTCATGGGAGATATTTTAAAATATAAAAAAGCACCAATCTCAAATTTGAGATCCTTTCTCCTTACATCTACATAATATTTCTATCAGCTCTGGGTTGTCTTAAGTCTCTCCCTAATCAATTGAACTTTCTCTAAAGCATCGAACACTAAGTCTAGTCCTATCAATGTAGTCTCACCTACCTCAAACCAACCAATAGGATATCTATATCTTCTCCCACATAGAGCCTCAAACGAATCCATCCAGCTACTGGAATGGTAGTTATTATTGTAAGGGAACTTAATTAATGGCAAGTGATCATCCTAACTGCCATTAAAGTCAATAACATAAGCTATCAACATTTTCTCTAAGGTTTGAATAGTTCTCTCTGCTTGACCATCTATCTGAGGGTGAAAAAGGTTGTACTGAGATAAACTTAGGTACCAAGATCCTTCTGGAAAGCCTTCCAAAAATGAGGGGTAAACTGAGTACCCTTATCTGAAATGATATACAATGGGACTCCATACAATCTAAATAACTCTCTAATATAGAGCTTGGCATAGTCCTCGTCTAAAAAAGAAGTATGGACTAGCAAGAAATGGGCTGATTTGGTCATCCCGTCCACAATGACCCAAATCAAATCATGTTGATGACGAATATGAGGCAAACCCATCACAAAGTCCATTTTCACCTCTTTCCACTTCCAAATGGGAATACTAAATTCCTGTATAGTGCCACTAGGCTTCTGATGCTCAATCTTAACCTGCTAAAAAATAGGGCAATTAGCTACAAACTCTATAATATTCCTATTCATACCACTCCACCAATAGATATCCCATAAATCACGGTACATCTTAGTGTCCCCTGGATGAATAGAGTAACGCGCACCATGCACTTCTGCAAGAATTCTCTGTCTCAACCCATCTATACATGGAACACACAGTCTACTATGGCAATGCAACACATCACCCGCTTAGGAGAAAACCTCTACTTTCTAGTCTCTGACTGAGTTCTTCAACTTTACTGGACTGGGGTCCCTATCTTGCTTTTTCTTTACTTTGGCAACCAATGAAGATTCTTAACTACTCTGCACCCAAACACTACCCTCGGCTGAGTCAACTAAATGAATGCCTAATCTAGCCAACTGATGAACCTCCTAAACCAATTACTTCTTATCATTCTCAACATGAGCCACACTACCCATAGGCAATCTACTAAGAGAATCTGCCACTACATTGTCCTTGACCGGATGATACAAAACACTCATATCATAGTCCTTCAACAATTTTAGTCACCTTCTCTGATGAAGATTTAACTCTCTCTGCAAAAATACAAACTACAAAGTATTATTGTCTGTGAACACATCAACATGCACCCCATACATACAATGCCTCCAAATTTTTAAGTCAAACACAATAAATGTTAACTTAAGATCATGAGTAGGATAATTCTTTTTATGAGGTTTAAGTTATCTAGAGGCATAAGCCATGACCTTATCTCTCTGAATCAAAACACAACCCAAACCATCTTTAAAAGCATCACAATAAACAATAAACCCATCTGAACCATCGAGTAATGTCAAAACTGAGGCTGAGTTGACCACTGAAACTTGACTTTCATCTAAGTTAATCAAGACATAGGGGACACAATAGATGAAACCCTTCAAAAAAACCATCTGTAATAGCCATCCAAACCCAAGAAACTCTTGATATCTGATGAAGATATTTATCTAGGCCAATTTCTCACTGCTTTGATCTTTTGAGGGTCAACTCTAATGCCATCACCAAAAATAATATGGCCAAGGAAAGCTACTGGTCTTAGCCAAAACTCACACTTATTTAATTTATCAAACAACTGATGGGCTCTAAGATATGTAATACAATTCTGAGATGGTCTGTATGATCATTTTTATTTTGAGAATAGACAAGGATATCATCTATGGAGACTATGATGAATGTGTCCAAGTATTATTTAAAAACTCGATTCATTAAGTCCATGAAAGATGCTGGGGCATTGGTAAGACCAAATGATATGACTAAAAATTCAAAGTGACCATACCAAGTTTTGAAAGCTATTTTTGGAATGTCATATTATTTGACTTTGAGTTGATGATAGCCGGATCTGAGGTCTATCTTAGAGAAATAACTGGCACCCTAAGGTTGATCGAATAAGTCATCGATTTTGGGGAGTGGGTACTTATTCTTGATAATGACTTTGTTCAGCTGATGGTAATCGATGCACATTCTGAGAGAACTATCTTTCTTATGCATGTAAAGGACTAGAGCACCCCATCGGGAAATACTAGGCCTAATAAACCCCTTATATAGAAGGTCTTTTAATTGATCTTTCCACTCTTTGAGTTCTACTGGATCCATTCTATATCGAGGAATAGAGATAGGTCGGGTATCCAGAAGAAGGTCTATTCCGAAGTCAATTTCCCTTTCAGGAGGAACTCCAGGAAGATCTTTGAGAAAAACATTTGGAAATTCCCTCACTACTGAAATTGAATCAAGACTAGAAGTCTCAAAATTGGAGTCCTTAACCCGAACAAGGTGGTAGACACACCCCTTAGCTATCATTTTTCTCGCTCTAAGGTACAAAACAAGATAACCCCTAAATGCTAAAGTACTACCCTTCCGTTAAAGGACTGGTTCATTCAGAAATTGAAAATGAACAACTCTGTTTATACAATCAACTGAGGTATAGCATGAGTGGATCCAATCCATGTCAAGAATGGCATCAAAATCAGTTATCTGTAACTCCACGAGATCTACTGAATTGACTCTTTGGGAAATTATGATCGGAAAATTCCTGTATACCTGTCTTGCTATAATAGAAACACCTACTGGAGTAGACACTAAAAAGTGTTATGCTAAAGTCTTAGGACTAACACCAAAATTAACAGCTATGTAGGGAGTTACAAAAAAAAGAGAAGCTTCGGGGTCTAATAAAGCATAAACATGTAAATGAATGACCTATAACATAACAGTAACCACATAAGGAGAACTTTCCTTTTCCTATCAGGACTGAAGTGCATAAAGCCTATTTAGGTGTTGCCCACTGGTGGCACTGGAAGCGGCACCTTACTAAGTCGGGCGACCGGATGAAACTGGGAGATGACTGGACCGACCCTACTGACCACTCTGTGGGTAGTCCCTGACCCTGTGGCCTAGCTTTCCATACACAAAGCATACATCACTACCATCTTTACATACACCTTGATGGTTTCTACTATATTTCTAACAAAGAGGATTTGTGCAACCACTGTTCATATTTCCCTGGGGTTTAGGGCCTGGCGCCCTATCCTGATTATCGCTTCTAGGCTTCGGCACTGGTGCACTAGCTGAAGATGGATCTGGGGATGAAGATTTCTAATAGAATTAAGGATGGCTACTTCCCTTCGACCTCGACTGAGGAAAACTAAAGCTACCTATTATGGCCCTCTTATTCTCCCTCTTTTTTTTCTTACACTTCTACTACTCGATCTGTTGAGCATGGATCAACAACCTAGAAAAGTCCATCTCCTTAATCAACATCGCGGGGCTACACTCCTTGACCATACTATCAGCTACACTAGATATAAACTTACTCACCCTAGACTTATTATCAGACACAATATTAGGAGCATACCTGGCTAGTCGAGTAAACTTAAGAGAATACTCCTTCACACTCATATTTACCTGCCCCAGATTAATAAACTCCTACACCTTAGCTTCTCCTAACTCCAAAGAAATGAACCTATCTAGAAAAGTAGTAGCAAACTTCTTCCATTTAACTGGTCCAATATCTACCCCTCTATATCCCTTCCACTACTGATACCAAGTGTGAGCAACATTCTACTACTAATAAGCACCCAACTCTGCACTCTAACTAGAATTCATATTCATAATATCAACTAACTTCTAAACCATGTCAAGGAATTCCTACGGATCCTCATCAGACTTAGATCCCAAAATAGAGGAGGGTTCATTTGGGTAATGTTTTGAATCCTAGCTGCGGCAGTATTAGCTATTGGAACGGCTAGGACGGCACCCAACAAATTACTATGGGCTACTAATAAGTGAGATAAGGTAGTGAATACCGCTCTAAATTTGGCATGAGAGATAGGCTCGTTCAGGGGATCTTCCAGAACAGGTAGAGATATGGACTGATTCCCGTTTCTCCTTTCATTAGTCTTTTCGAAAAACATGTTCTATAAATAGAATGGAAATTAGATAAAAAAGGGAGTTCAAATTGTGCTCATGCTCAATCGCATGACATAAACACTGAAAGAAGGAAAAACTTTTCCAAAAACATCTTGTAGCTTCTTTCCCATAAGTATGGCACGCTTCACACCATGCATAAACTTTACTCAATGTAGCTTTCAGACTCCTTAGGACACTTTAAAACCTTAGGCTCTGATACCAAGTTTGTAATTCCCCAAGAGAACACCCTGGATGCCACACGGTACCTATATCCTCAAAGGACCACAAGCTAACCCATGTTGGTACCTGTTGTGAGCACTGAATATAAAAATAGAGAACATGTGCAGAATTTAACTAAAAATGCCATAAGGTTTTAAATACAAAAAAAATACTGAATTGAAATACTGAAAATGTCTATTTGAAAACAATACTGTAAGATTGTCAATAACAACTGATAACTGAATAACTGATTGAAAGTGTTCGAGAGCCTCTAACTAACTAACTGTGGATTTGATGGGACAAGTCCATAACTAACTCCGACTGACTACTCAACTGAACTGAAATAAACAAAAATAGTTGTCGTAACATGAGGACCTGCCACTGCTACTACTGTAGATTCTCTAGAGAGGTCTAGGTGCTGTTAGGAACCTGAGCATCCAAACCTATGATATGAGATATCATAGCTTAAGAAACAAGTATGCGGTCAGTACTTTGAATGCACTGGTATGCATATTGAGGTTAGGCTGTCGTTCATGGTTGATATGCATGAATGATACTGAATGAACACATAGAATGAGATATCGATGTATAGTATGCAAGAAATACTATAAAATCTGAGAATGCATGACCAAACATATGACATGATATTGGAATAGTCTGTAAACTAAAATACTGATACCAAACAATTAATAATTGTATGACATGGTCAAGGAAGTCTAAAAACTGAACTCTGAATTGAACATAACACTGAGACTGTGGGAGCTATCATCTAACCGACATGCCCCAATAAGGTAAATTAGGGTCCAACCTATAACTCCAGTTGGAAGGGTATCAGTACTGTGCCACGAGTACTAACACTAGCTTTGTAGATCCACTAAAGTATTTTCCCAAAGGGTTAGGGCCACCTTCAACTGGAAGGGCCCTAATAAGATATGTGTCAACCCTCAACTGGCAGGTTAACATCACAACCTATGTTCGCTACATAGTTCTGAAACATAGGGACTGCTACTAAAGGTCACACCCTTAATTGGCAGGTGAGCCCCCATCCCTGGGTTTGCTCGGTGCTACATCCTACTCCCAACTGAATTGACTCTAATTACTGGATTGAACTAAGCTGATTGACATGATGTAATGATTGAATTGATAATTCTCTAATATATTCAAAACCCTTTTAAAAGTATTTAAACTAAGTAAACGGCAAAGTTTTTGGATATTCATAACCCCCAGGACTCGATAGTAATATCAATAAGATCACATGAGAGCATTTGAAAACATAATACAACTTGGAGAACTTCATAAATAGTCACTGTTCAAAATTCATCTATGAGGCATTTCATCAAACACATAGGGGCCATGAGTTAAAGCATGAAATTAGTTTAATACAAGGATAGTAATATAACTTCTTCCTAAAATCATGGGTTAGGGAATTCAACATGAAATTTTCATTCTTCAAAATGTAAAGAACTAACTCCAACGAAAAACACATGTAAACATGGCATAAAGTCAAAATTCATAGAAGTTCATGAATAAGATTCATAAATACATGTTAATATCATAATTGAACTTGAAAATTGGGTTCTTGAACTCCATGGATGAAAAGGGTCCATGAATCAACATCTCATATACCTTAATTGAAGAATTCATGAAGGTTCTTGGTGGATTTCTTGAGAATCGAACTTGAATACTGAAGGGGATAGGGTTTGTTCTTGAGAGGAATTGCCTTAAATTTTGGGTGAACAATGAATTATGAGGCAAAGATACTGTTTTGGGACCTAAATCCCATGTTAAAGTACGGGGGAAAAGACAAAACTACCTTTTTGTATTTAAAATCCAGAACTGGAATGTTGATTAAGGCTTCACCGAGACGCGGTGATGCCCTCATCGCTATACTCACTGCGATTACACCGCGATGCGGTGCAATCGCGCTGAGTCTCTGGAAATGACCATTGCTGATTTACCCTTCACCACGATGCGGTGTCTCCTTCACAGATATACTCACCGTTATGTGGTCTAATCGCGGTGAGCTTCTGCCGGGAAAATTCAAACATGGTCCAAACCTTATCCAAAAAACCCAAAACTTACTGGAGACATGCTACTTCCACCCCTAATATGAATCAACTCAAAAACCATCATCTCGGAGCCCGAAAGGTCAACTTAAATATCCTCAAAGTTAAAAGAAGTCAAAAGTGACTAAGTCCCTGAATACTTAGTCTTATTTTTTTAGGTCCTAAGCATTTTAAGCAAGTACTATGGGCTGATATAGACTTATAAATGTACGAGGTATTACAAATCCGAATAAGGAAACTTCTTACTCTGCCTTTCACTCATTTTCGCTTACTTCTAATTTTCTTCCTCCACTTGTTGCATATACACCACAAGTATAGAGAAGTATATATCCTTGTTCAACAAGGTAACCCTACGCTCCAATATTAACTCACGGGACAAACTGGAACTAAACTTCCTCATTCTATCCCTCATGCTAGACACTAACTCAGAAGCATACCAAGATAACTGATGGAACTTCAAGCCATATTCCTTGACTAACATCCTTCCTTGCTTCAGGTTTATGAACTCTCTGCTTTTGCCTCCCTTAACTCTTGAGGAAAGAAGCGATAAAAAAAAGTACTAGAAAATCATCCCATAAAGCAGACTTAACATCATTACCTCTAGACTGGTACCGCTCCTCATACCACTGGTATTTTATATCCTTCAAATGATATGCTACAAACTCTACACCTTCTACATCAGTAACATGCATCATATGAAAGATCTTTTCCATCTTATTAATAAAGTTTTGAGAATCTTCCTCAACTTTAGAACTAGTGAAAACAGGAGGATTCAACCTCATAAATTGGCCAACCCTAATATCCTTAGATAATAGAGTACCAGAAGCAACACATTCAGTCTAGGAGGCCACCAACTGGGTAAGTAAATAAATCGACTGATGAAACTTAGCATTAGATACATCAGCTAGAGGTGCCTGAGGAGGGATAGAGGGAACTACTGGAGCTCCCTTAGGAGAATTAAAATCAACGACCCTCCACCTGGGCTGAACTTCTGGAGTTAGACGAGCTCCATCCACATTGTCCTAGTTTTTCCTCTTTTTGATTTGAAGGGTTGGAAAACATTATTTTTGACTTTTTAAACTATTTCAAAACCTTAAAGAAAACTTTGAAACACTTTATGAAATTACAGAGTCGCCACTTGATTTTTGAGAAAATATCAAGAAAAACTAAAAATATTACTTAAAAGATTCAAAATGGAAAAAATCTTTTAAGTTTAGAAATTCTGAGTAAGTGGTTCCTATTAATACTCTTGGAAGGTTGTTAAGGCACCAAGAGTATCCGCTAACTTGCGGTTATCTGGACTATTAAAAAATAACTTGTTGAATAACTTAGAAAGGGAAAGTTGATTTTGAAAAGAAATCAATTTAGGAAGAATTTGTTTTCACGATTTGTGCAAAATGAGTTTCGACAACTTAGTAGGAATTTTAACTAAGTCTAAGAAAATAAAAAACAATTAACATATGAAGGGGAAAAGGAGAAACTAAAAGTCTTAGGCCATTAATCCCAAATCATTCAAATGAACCTATCCTAATCAAATTAGTATTTCGACCCAGAACCTATCCTAATTTAATCATTTGAGCTTTTTCCCATTTGCACCCATCCTAGTCTATTCATTTGGGCTTTTGGCCAATAACCCGTCCTAAGCTAGTTTTGGACTTTAAAGGCATAAAATCAACTTCACCTGTATTAAATTACAACTTTGGCTTTGAGACCCAAATGAATGAACAAATAGATAAATAAATAAATAAAAGATAAAATAATAATAAAAATCAAGACTTTTCAAGTCTCTTAGTGACCTCATCAATGGATTTTAACCCATTTTCCTTATTCTTCCATCTTCTTACACCTGCACGCCATATAATGTTCTTTGGGTTTAAACTTCAGACTTGACTCGAAGAGGTGGACCTCATTGGCCCATTAAGAAATACAAGAGGAAAGGTGTCTATTGGACTCAAAAATAGATTCATACAAATAATTAAAAAAAATTAATATGTGTTTAAAAATTCTACACTTAATAGATAAATGATAAGATGGAAAAATAGTACTACCAAGCATAAATAAATAGTATACCATGATATCAAAAACAAATTAAATTATCCAACGAAAAGAAAATTAACCTATTTCTTAAACAATCTAACAAAAAATAGAGCCTAGCACAATATAATCAACTAATCCTTGAAAAGAAGACATTGACCCATAAGTATAGTTGATTAAAATTTGGACAAATACTTCCTATAGATTGACACATATTTGCACCAAATACTATGATATGATATAGTCTTAGACATATTTTCATCAAAGATAGAAAAGGGGAATGAGCATAAGACGAGGAAATCTTTTTGTGATATCTCAAATATGAAATACAAGACATACTAATTCAACATTTTTTTCAATGCCGAATAGAGTCAATCAACAGATTGGAAGAAAAATTCATGGTAGTATGTGAATTACTATGGGACGTCTAAATGCACAAAAATATTTCAAGAAATAAATTAATAAAAGAGGTGAAGCAAATAACATATATTAAACATGTTTGAGAAAATTATATTAAAAGTCAATATAGGAGAAATAGTAAAAGATTAATTCTAAGAAAAAGTGTCCAATTATGCCAACACCTATTTTAGTTCTACACCATTTAAACAAAATCAATAACCCTAACAACTTTTCAATCTAACCAAGAGAAAATCAAATACAGTTTTGACCATGAAAATGAGTAAATCATGACTTCAAACATATATAAAAAAACTTAGCATTTCATCATGGAATATAATCATGTAGAAAAATAACTCTTTAATCAAACGAATTACGAATTGATAAAGGAGTTAGATCTTAAAAGTGGCACGTGAATTATAATTTCTACATGTGAATGAGCCAACAATCATGTGCATGTCAAAGTGGTCAACTTCAATCTTAGGAGGTGATTTTGCAAATCACTAGACCACAAACATAACACATTATGATATGCCTTTCAAAAATAACACCAAATCTCTAGATACAAGTAACTCACTACTTCAAATTTCACTAAACCTTAACTATAGTAACTATTCTTGTTTGACATGAAGAAAACAACTTTACATGATAAAAGTAAACATATCTACCAATAACGAATTTAAATGAGGCATGAGTACGTATTTTAATCAAGAAAAGGTCGAAACTTTATCGATCTAGTCATAATAACCAAAGAAGAAAGTCAAAGAAACACATTCGACTATTGTTACAACATTTTACACAGTGAATATAAAAATAACCATAATATTAATATCACAACATCCTATGGCCTTCAAGGCCATCTACAACAAACAATCCCAACAAAAAGAATTACAACTACGAAGAAGAAGATGAAGAAGAAAATGATAACAAAACTAAAATAGAAAGGTGTGTTCACCTTTTTTAGGAGCAGCAAAATGTGAATTCAAGCTTTCTTCGGAGTCTTGATCTCAAGCGAAAAGAAATCTTTCAAGAACCCCGATTACACTACCGCTTGAAAATTTTTACTAAAAAAGATTTAACTCTTTGCTCAAAAATTTTTCCACTCTCTGAAACTTTTTTTCAAATTTTCTTTTCACTAAATTTTTTTAACTATCTACTCAAAAGCTTTTCAACTTTTTGAGGCTTGGCCTTCTACCAAAATAGTGGTAGTATTTATAGAAAAGGATGGGGATTGAATTCTTTGAATCCACCAATGTTGGAGAAAAAACTTAAGGGTATTTTTAAAAGTTTTCATTGAGGGTAAGGTTTGTTGGAGGATAAGGTGAGGTGTAATTGTACAATCTAGTACAAATTTTAAATTCCAAAAATAAAAAAAGGATAAGGTTGAGGGAGTATTGTACAATCTAGTGTAAATTTTGAATTTCAAAATGAAAAAAAAGGACAAGGTTGAGGGGGAATTTAGGATTTGGGGTTATTTTAAGAATAACTCCAATCAATTTAGGATTTAGTCAATTAGTTAAGTATTTGGTTAAATTAAAAATTAATTGGTCAATTTTATCACAATTATGGTCAATTTAATTTCAATTATGACCATATTTAATAGATCAACTAATTAAATTGAAATTCGATACAAATTAATACCTTGTTTATTCCCGAGCTTCTTGATTTAATAAAATCAAATAAATATTTCTCCAAATAAACTAATTTTGAGAATAAATTATATTTAAATCAATTCTTTATCCATTTGGATTAATTTTCAAGCTTAATCTCAGTAAAATTCTAATTTTGATAAAAATATTCATTTAAGTAACAAAATTTATACAATATCATATATGTAAATATAAAAATATATAATCATCAATTAAATGACAAAATTAACCTAAATAAATATTTAGAGCGCATTTATCCATATAAAATAAGTATTTCTATTTTATTAAAAATTGAAGAAACCCAGCATTAAATTTAGTCGTGGAGGATAAAAATTAGGTGTCCACAATTGCCCCCTCTCTTAGGGTAGGGTAGATACAAGTAACCCTAGGAAAAGAGAGTTTTCCATTCTTAATTTTGTCTGACCATAAATTTGTTTTTGAAAGAGATTGGTTTCTGCATAAGTTTCATGGAGTTATGGCTGGATTCCAGTATCGAGTTTCCAACATATCTCAGGTTACATGAGAACTCAGGTTATTTGTAGTTCATAACGCTTGATTTAAAGAATAATTTTTTAAGAATTCACAAGCTATTCTAGTTTTCGAATTTTGGTGAAACCAAAAATCTAGGAATAAAAGGGATGGGGGGAGGTTGGAATGCAACCAAGTTTTCAATCATAAAGCCCAGCCTACATATCCCAATAACTTAGAGAATCAGATTGCTTGTAGTTTGACTTGATCTGTAGAAAAGATAATCTTTTATTTTAGATGATCTTTGGCTCGGGATGAGTGACACATCATCCTTGTTATGAAAAAGAGGCTTCTAACCTTTTAACCATGAATGTGGAGCTTTTTACACCCATAGGTAAGAATCTACCCGAACGTAATTTCCAAATCTTTAAGTACATTGTCACTTGGATTTGAAAAAAAGAGAAGGTTATCATCGGTATGAGCTTAGAAATATCCCAAAAGTGATACTGAAACCAAAATATCCCAAAGTACCCATATGCCTTCTAACAAGGGTATTGTTTGAGGGTGGTGACAATCATACTTTAGCTCGCATCCAAAGAGTTTGATGTCCCCCCTCTATTCTACATCTTATTTTGATGCTAAGAAAATATTCTACATTGTGCTACATACTTTTTGGAGTCATCTGTACCTGTGGTATTGATTTCAGTTTTCATCCTTTTGGATGCACTCGACAATAACTCAAACAAAATGAATATTTGTAAATATGGCATTACACACGTAAATTGGTGCAAACCTTTTTGAATATGCTGTGCTGAGATAGTTGATAAACTAATTTGCACAACCTATTCTAAAAATGTTAAGCCACTTTGAATGAGATGACAACCTAACATGTATCAGTAAAAGGCGAAGGATTTATCTTTAATATAACATGCCACTTTGAACAGAGTGATGGTCCAATGAGTCTCATTGAAAGACGGATGACCCATTAGATGTAACATTCCACTTTGAATGAAGTGACAGTCCAACATGTTTCATTGGAAGGAAGAAGACCTAATTTAAATGTAACATGCCACTTTTAATAGAGTGATGGTCCAATGTGTCTCATTAAAGGCCGGACGACCTAATTTAAATGTAACATGCAACTTTTAACGGAGTGACAGTCCAATGTGTCTCATTGAAGGGTGGACGGCCCAATTTAAATATAACATACCACTTTGAATGGAGTGATAGTCCAATGTGTCTCACTGAAGGGTGGAAGACCTATTTTAAATGTAATGTGCCCTTTTGAACGGAGTGACGATCCAACGTGTCTCACTAAAGGGCGGATGATTGAATTTAACATAACATGCTACTTTGAATGGAGTGATAGTCCAATGTATCTCATTGAATGGCGGATGACCCAATTTAAATGTAATGTGCCACTTTGAACAGAGTGATGATCTAGCATATCTCATTGAAGGGAAAATGACCTAATTTAAATATAACATGCCACTTTGAATGGAGTGATGATCCAACATGTTTTATTGAAGTCCAGACGACCTAAATGTAACGTGATACTTTGAATAGAGTGACGGTCCAATGTATTTATTAATCATCTTCACTAAGCTTATTTGTATCAAATACAATATAAAGGCAATCGTGCATACCTTGTTTTAGTATGCCACACTGAGGAGGTCACCCTCCATAATATATTACATTAAAGGAGGCAAAGATCCATAACATAATATTATGTTACTCTGAAGGAGGTGACAATCCATAACACAATATGTCACTTTAAAGGAGGTGACGATCCATAACATAATAATATGTCACACTGAAGGAGGTGACGGTTCATAACTTAATAACATGTCACTTTAAAGAAGGTGATGGTCCATTACACAGTATGTCACAAATAAAGTGATAGTCTACTGCATCCTATTAAAGGGTGGAAAATCTAAATATAATAATATATGTCCTTTTGAAAGGGTGGATGACCCAAATACTATAAGATATGCCACCTCTAATGGGATGACAATACAATAAGTTTCTTGGAGGGTAGAAAACCCTAATATATAAGAAAAATGGAAGTTGATTTGTCGAACTTCATCCTTTGAATCAAAAGTTCTCAAAAGGACTTTTGCACGTCCTGAGCTTCTGGATTGAATCCTCAAACTTTGAGAGGATTGGTTTGTGTTAGTTATTAGAAGCGGTCTTGCATAATGTCATCTACATAAATCAAGCAACACTTATTAACAGAATAACAATTTGTTTCAACTAATCCAAAATATAATAAACTATAGAGTCTAAAGATAAAGTCATTTGATTCGTACTGATTTGGAGATAGTGTTTTGAATGACATCCCCATCTCTTAATCTTTATGTCTAATCATTTCCCTACAAAATCAGAAAAAGTGTTAGAGGTCATAACAAAGTAATATCAATATAAATCTTGAGGAAAATGGAGAGGATAAGTTGTCTGGCTTATTATGACAAGGCCACGGTGGGTTTGATAATGTCCTTTGATACGCTTAGTGTTGTCAACTTCATGACTTTACTATTCCTGCATCCAAATAAAAAATCTTAATTTTGATTGGCTGATTGTGTTGGTATTTCCTTGTATCCTGATGCTCCTTTTTGATAATCAATTTCCAGGCTTGAAGTGCAGTCATTGTGGAAGTTTTGAGTATCTTTCTCAAAAATTCTGCCCCAATTTAGGAACTCTCGAACTTCTTTGTAACTTATGACATCATTTAGTATGGAACTTTTGAGATCTTCTAAAAAATTCTACTCGTCTAGAATGCAAAATACTTTAGTTCTTTCTGATATAATGTAACTTAAAATTTGAGAACTTCTAAAAAAATATGCCTCGATCTCAGCTTTAGCAACGTCTGGTGTTTAAATTTGTAGCAAATGTCAAGTTCTCATTAAATTTTTGAGATCTTCTAAAAAATTTCTTCCCTAGTTACATAATTCAATGTCATATCCATGTAACTTGTAAGGAAGTCCTCTTAAAGAATTTTTGAGATCCTCTCAAAAATTTATCCCAGTTTCTATGAAAATATTATGAAGAATATGATTGAGCTAGTGGAGTATCCACATATTCCACTGAGATAGGAATTATATCAAATGTAGTTCGACTAATAGATGGAAAATAAATTTTCTAAAGATCGAAGCCAACATAGGTCGCCTACGTATTCTGTTCTTGGAAATTTAGGCCCAACGTAGTTCGTATTACAATGAAATCAAATCATGAAGTGAGATTACAAGAAAATAATGACAAAAAAGTATGATTATAAGAAAAGAAAACAATATCTTCAAAATGCAAGATAGAAGGTTGCCAAAAGTGCGCCTTTGAGGAATCTTTATTCTTGTTCGCGACTGATCACGTGTATGATTACTTTGCATTTGATCTTTGCGAAGAGAGCAAGTTTGATTACCAACACAAATCAGACTCTCTCTAAAAGAAAAGAAAAAACACTTAGAAAGTAAAATGTTAGATCATAAATTGTAATAATTGACCAAAGTAATGAGACAAATCAGGCAAACATAGATAAAGCAAAATAATGAATCACTTTAGCAGAAAAATAATTTATAACGCTATCATGCATGAGACCTTCAAGCCAAAGGTAAGCCTAACGTTTGAAGGATTACATACTGTTTGTAAGACGTTCCATTTCCCTAAAATATATTATACACACTTCATGAATAAACTAAATGGGGATACAAAATGAGGAAAAAGGGGAAATATATGATATCAGTCCCACGCAGGGGAGCAAATTTACACTAAATCTCCTTTGGAGTCGTTTGATTTTGAACTTCTTGAAATTGCTGAATACCTTCTGGGTGAAGATCATCTCTAGTTTAGAATAAAATAAAATATAAAATAAAATCCTCGAACCAAAGGGACAATGGACCGTATAATCCAACATTATATGCTTCAATTTAACACATAAAGGATGGTCTTCTATTATGACTAGCGGTCAAATAAACATAAGACAGGTTTTCTAATGGGCTCAATACCCCCTCAGGCATTGGGTCGTCCTAGGCTCATGCCTAAATAGGATTTTGATTTCGATCTATCTTAGGTATCTAGAGTGGTATTCGACTAGGTTTAACATGTTCAACTTGGGTTTTGAAATATGAACAAGTATCAGATGCCTCATGTGCGGATTTTAGAATTAAATAATAGGGGTCAGGACATCCATGAAACCTCAAAATAGTTTAATAATCAAAATATGGAATTACGTCATGAATACAACAGTTAATAATTGCAATAATTTAAACACATAAGAACATAAACAGTTTAAAAACTACAATAGTCAGTCAAAAAGCTAATTCAAATATTTAGTTAGAACCTACCTAAAGTCCCCAGCAGAGTCGCTATCTTTGTTTTGCCCATTTTCGATTCTAAGGGCTGGAAAACATTAGTTTTTCACTTTTTAAAAAATTTTGAGACCTTAAAGAAAAACTTGAAATACTTTAAGAAATTACAGAGTCACCACTTGATTTTTGAGAAAATATTAAGAAAAACTAAAAATATTACATAAAAGATTCAAAACAGAAAAAATCATTTTAAGTTTAGAAATTCTAAGTGGTTCCTATTAATACTCTTGGAAGGTTGTTAAGGCACCAAGAGTATCCGCTAACCTGCGATTATCCAGACTATTTGAAAACAACTTTTTGACTAACATAGAAAGGGAAAGTTAATTTTTGGAAAAAATAAATTAAGGAAAAATTTGTTTTCAAGATTTGTGCAAAATGAGTTTTGATGACTTATGCTACGGATTGGATCCACTCATGCTATGCCTCAGTTAATTGTAGAAACAGAATAGTTTATTTTCAGTTTCCAAATAAACTAGTCCTTGAATGAAGGGGTAGTACTACAGCTCTTAGGGGTTAGTTGATTTTGTACCTTAGCGCAAGAAAGATGATATTGAAAGGGTGTATTTACCATATTTTGCGAGTCAAAGACTCTAACTCAGAAACTCCAACTCTTAAGTCAGTTCCAGTAGTAAATGAATTCTCAGATGTATTTCCTGAAGATCTGCCCGGAGTTCCTCTCGAAAGGGAAATCGATTTCAGAATAGACCTTCTCCTAGATGCTCAACCTATATCAATTCTGCCATACAGAATGGCTCCACCAGAACTCAAGGAGTTAAAAGAACACTTAAAGGATCTCCGAGATAAGGGATTCATCAGACCCAACATCTCCCCGTGGGGTATACCTTTTCTATTCGTGCATAAGAAAGATGGTTCTCTCAGAATGTGCATAGACTACCATCAGTTGAACAAAGTCATAGTCAAGAATAAATATCCACTTCCTAGAATTGATGACTTGTTTGATCAGCTTCAGGGTGCCAACTATTTTTCAAAGATAGACCTCAGATCAGACTACCATCAGCTCAGTGTCAGAGAATGTGACATTCCAAAATAGCTTTTCGAACCCGGTATGGTTACTTTGAATTTATAGTCATGTCCTTTGGTCTTACCAATGCCCCAATAGCCTTCATGGACCTAATAAACCGAGTGTTCAAACAGTACTTGGATATGTTCATCATAGTCTTCATTGATAACATTCTTGTTTACTCTCGTAGTGAAAATGATTATTCAGACTACCTCAGAATAGTACTTTACACTCTTAGAGCTCACAGTTGTTCGCTAAATTTAGTAAGTGTGAATTCTGGCTAAGATCAGTAGCTTTCCTTGGCCATATTATTTTCGGTGATGGCATTAGAGTTGATCCTCAAAAGACCGAGGTAGTGAGAAACTAGCCTAGACCCATCTCTCCATCAGATATTAAGAGTTTCTTAGATTTAGCTGGCTATTACTGTCAGTTTGTTAAAGGTTCTTCTTTTATTTCATCCTCCATGTCCTGATTGACTCAAAAGAAAGTTAAGTTTCAGTGGTCAGATTCATGCGAGAAGAGTTTTTAGGAGTTGAAGACTCGACTCACCTCAATCTAGTCTTGACTCTACCAGATGGTTCAGATGGTTTTGTTGTGTACTGTGATGCATCCAAGGTAGGTTTAGGTTGTGTCCTCATGCAGAGAGATAAGGCCATAGCCTATGCCTCAAGACATCTTAAACACTATGAGAAGAATTACCTTACTCATGATCTTGAGTTAGCAGCTGTAGTGTTTGCCTTAAATATTTGGAGGCATTACTTGTATGGGGTACATGTAGATGTTTTCAAAGATCACAAATGCCTTCAGTATGTATTCTCTCAGAAAGATTTGAATTTGCATCAGAAAAGGTGGTTAGAGTTATTGAAGAATTATGACATGAGTGTTCTGTAGCATCCGAGCAAGACCAATCTAGTGGATGATGCTCTCAGTAGAGTGTCAATGGGCAGTGTTGCTCATTTTGAGGGTGGTAAGAAGAAGTTAGCTAAGGAAGTTCATCAACTTTCTCGACTATGTGTCTTCTTAGTCGACTCAGCAGAGGGTAGTGTGTGGGTGTAGAGTAGCACCGAATCATCTCTAGTTTCAGAGGTAAAGGAAAAGTAGGATAGATATCTCAGTCTAGTTAAGTTGAAAGAATCTGTCAGAGATCAAAAAGTGCATGTTTTCTCCCAAGGGGGAGAGGTGTGTTGTGTTGTCAGGGTAGATTGTGTGTGCTTGTTGTAGATGATTTTAGGCAATGAATTCTTGCAGAAGCGCATGGGGGAGATCTATTAGTGGAGTAGGATGAAGAGAGATATTGTAGAGATATTGTAGAGTTTGTAGCTAAGTTCTATACATACCAGCAAGTTAAGATTAAGCATCAGAAACCTAGTGGGTCCATGCAGGAGTTTAGTGTTCCCACTTGGAAGTAGAAGGAAGTGAACATGGATTTTATGGAAGGTTTGCCTCATACCCGTCATCAGCATGATTCTATTTGGTTTATCATAGACAGGATGACCAAATCAGCTCATTTTTTGCCAGTCCATACCTCTTATTCAACCAAGGACTATGCCAAACTCTATCTCAGAGAGTTAGTCAGGTTGCACTCTATTCCAATATCTATCATCTCTGATAGAGGTACCTAGTTTACCTCTCACTTCTGGAGGGCATTCTAAAAGGGTCTTGGTAGCTAAGTCCATCTCAGTATAACTTTTCACCCTTAAATAGACGGTTAAATAGAAAGGACCATTCAGATTCTTAAAGATATGCTGAGAGAATGCGTTGTTGATTTCAAGGGTAGTTGGGATGACCACTTGCCTTTGATTGAGTTTGCATACAATGACAGTTATCATTATAGTATCCAGGTGGATCATTATGAAGCTCTCTATAGTAGGAGATGTAGATCTCCTATTGGTTGGTTTGAGGTAGGTGAGGCCGCAGTAGTAGGGCCTGAATTGGTGTTTAATTCGTTAGAGAAGTTTCAGTTGACCAGAGAAAGGCTTTGGGCTGCCCAGAGTCGACAAAAATTGTATGTTGATGTGAGGAGAAAGGATCTTGAATTTAAGATCGGTGATTTTGTATACTTGAAAATATCTCCCATGAAAGGAGTGAAGAGATTTGGAAAGAAAGGAAAACTCAGTCCCTGAATGTCGGTCTCTTCAGAATTCTGAGTCATTTAGGAAAGATAGCTGATGAGCTTGAGTTGCCTTCAGATTTAGCCTCAGTACACCTAGTGTTCCATGCCTCATTGTTGAAAAAGTGTATTGGTGATCTAGCAGTAGTTGTTCCCTCAGAAAGTGCAGATATTCAGAACAATCTTTCCTTTGAGGAAGTTCCAGTCGAAATTCTTGATCATCAAGTTCGTAGACTAAGAAACAAAGAAGGTCCACTAGTCAAAGTTCTTTGGCGGAATCAGTCCGTTGAGGGAGCCACTTGGGAAGAAGAGGCAGATATGCGGACCAATTACCCTCATATTTTCTCCACGAATCTAGATTTAGTATAAGGTACCAAATCTTCTTAAGATTTTTCGTCTATCATACTTAGTTTCAGTTGCACATCATGTTCATGTCAGTTGTGCATTCATGAATCAGTTCAGTCATGCATTCTATGCATCAGATATGAATGTTTAGTGTGTAAAATTAGTCTATCAGTTTTCTCAGCTTAACCAGTTTCATTCAAGGACGAATGATCCCAAAGGGGAGATATTGTAACGCCTCATATTTCCCTAGCGTAATGTAAGTCCCAATACATGAGTATTCATATATTTGATTTTCTAAATACTCATTATTTTTCATTCTATATCCTTCCATTACGTAGGGAATTGAATTAGCCTTCCAATGACATAAAATTTACCCAAATTTGATAACCGGGTAAGAATTTATGGCGATTTTAAGTTTCAGTCGTTAGACCCCATTATTTTAACCCTTAGCGCGTCGTGGAGCTAGTCTAAGTGACAATTGGTAATTTCCAATGGAGGTGCGCAATCTTGGCACATCGCGCCAAAGGCCAAATTGGCATTTTTCAGTTTCCAGTGTCTCTCCACGATTCCACTGCATCGCGGTGAACTTCGAGGTCCCAATCAGTGAAGGACTACAATTTTTCCCGCGTCGCACCACAGACCAGTTTCCCAGTTGTCCAATTACAGATTTTCATGCATTTTCAGTATCTACAAATTCTATGATCTTTATTCAGTACTCCATTCTTTACATGCATACCTAGTTAATTATTAGTTCTATTCATGAAACTATGCATATCAGCCTACCTCATCTAGCATTCCAATACATTCAAAGTACTGATTTCATACCTTTTCTTTTGCACTATGATGTATTATTTCATATGTTCTGACGCTCAGTTCCCGGCTCGCAATTAGACTTATCAGATCCTCAGTAGTACCAGTGGTGATTCGTCATACTTTGAGGACAGTCTTACTTTATTTCATGTCTCAGTTAGTAGTTAGTTGGAGTTAGTTGGGGCCTGTCTCATCAACTCATATTCTGTCAATGAGTTTTAGAGGCTTTTCAGACATTAGAGTCAGTTATTTAGTATTCAGATATTAAAGTTAGTTATCCAGTTTATCATTATTTTATCAAATTCAGTCAGCTGTTTTTATAAACTCATATTTCAGTTTTAAATTCACTTATTAAAACCTTATGGTATGTCAGTATTCTTAAGCATTTATGATCATGTAATCTAGTGCTCACAGCATGTACAAGCTAATGGGTTAGCTTGTAGTCTCTCGGAATTGTAAGCACCGTGTGACGAATAGGGGGCAGTCCCAGGTCATTACAACATCTCTATAGGCCAATCATCTTATCAAGTCTAAGAGGAAATAACATCTCTATAGGCCAATCATCATGTTTAAGAGGAAATAGCAACTCTATAGGCAACTTAACGTATCTAAGGGGAATATCATCTCGAAATGCCCAATATCACTTCCACTAGTAGAATCAATGCAATAGCTCAAAACCACACTTTAGGGAACATCAATACAAGATACCAAGTCATGAAGTAACCTTATGCCAAGGTTTACTAGCCCCATCTATGTCTAACATGCACAACTAAGTCCACAAGACTAACGCAAATCATGGCCTAAGTGGGCCGGACGATCCCATTTCTAAACATCAATTTCCATAATTAGGCACACCATGCGCCAAATTAGGCTAAGGTATCTAGTTCAACTTCTAGATGTCAAATATATCACATTCAAGCTTAAGATAGGAGCTTCAACTCGAAACAAGGGTACTCAAGTCTACTATACCCAAGTTATGATTTCAAGACTATCACACTAGTCCAATAAGGTTAAATCCACAATTCATGGTTCGAATGCTAAAACCACAACCTAAACATAGCATTACATCATAACCACGCTATAACTATTCTAAACTAGAGAGGGAAGGAACTAGGATTCAAAAGGCTTACAACCATATAATTTTACGGGTTTTGGGCCAAGAAAAGAAGAATTCAACACTAAAATTAAAGGATTCATACCATAGATTCGACGTTAATCACTATTACGCAAGTAATCAAAGCTCCCAATCAACTCCCAAGACTTACTCCAAGGCCTACACTCTCTATTAGGGTTTTGGGACTTAAGACAATTGAGAAAATGGCCAATTCTCGGTCAAAATAGCTATTTAAAGGACCCTTTCCAATCCCTCAGTAAGGGCGATAGCAAACATACAATGCCATAATCGCGGTCATCGTGATCGCACCTTAGTCCTCGCGATCGCAGTATCTAGCTACACTTGACGACGGCTCAAACTTGGAATATGATTCAAAGTTTTGGCTAAGGCCTCGAGTTGTATCCAGAATCCAATTTTTACAAACGAGATATGTAACCACACTAAATTCGATGTTCCAAACGTCTTGGTGCAGTCGGATTTTCAATTTAAGGTTGTTTCACTAATGGTTTTGCCCAATGGTCATTTGGAGCCAACAAAGACTTGTAAATAGAGAATTGGTTCTAAAAACCAAATGAATTGCCCGGTGATCAAATCATCGGTCCCAGCGAGTCATAAATGACTTGGGGCAGCTATAGAGAAGGTTAAATGATGGAAATAATTGTAAATATAGAAAATAACCTGAAGGGTCATTACAATATCCACTACTAAAAGTACTTTCATCCTCAAAAGTTAATGAATAGAAAGAATCTCAAAAGTTAGAAGGAATTAAGTACTGGGCCCGCATGCTCCGAGCATGACTTACCAGATAACCTCTGCGGAGAGAAAGATGCTTCTCAGGGATTTTTCCATGGGTATTTCTTTTTTAACAAACATTGTCATTCTACTTCCAAACAACCAAAACTCAACTTAATTGCTAACTGGCCTCAAATTAAACTAAGAAGACTGATGCATGCATGTCTAAGCCACATCACGCTGATACCATCTTTATCCTCACATAAATTAACAAAGGTTCATCCAAGCAAAGGCCAACCCAAATCATGAGTCATATTACCAACTCAAAATCCAAATGTACCTTCCATTTACCATTTAGCATATGCTATCTACTCTAATCTAAGAGGAAAATCACTAGAGTCTCACCCACGTAGTCTCATAATGAAGAACTCAAAAAACTAAAGTTGACCCGCTGAAAGTCCATATGGTAAATAAGAGAATAAGCTCATAAGGCATTGTTTGAGCACACCAATGGAGATAATCAAGGAATGAAATCCATGCCAATGCTGCAACCAGTCTGGATGACAATCAAACTAAAATCTCAAAGTCCAAGGTATAACTACTAATTAATGTATATTCCACTCCAGGATGTTTCATCTACCGAGAATGAAGTCATACTAAATTCAAGTCGAGTATAGTACTCCCACTTAGTAAATAATCGAAAATTCCCAAAGAAAACTTAAAACTCTAAGTCAAGACTGAAGTAGTCAATACGGGGCCAATGTGCTATCATTTGAACATTTGCCAACTATAATCCAACCAACGTCTAGAAGACCGAATAGGAAACCATGGAGCAGGCTCAACCAACCTGTAAATGAAACCTGAATAAAGACAAGTCAAAACCGAAAGCTGTATGGAGGATCTACAACACCAAGCCAAAATCTCAATACCAAGGATGAATCGCTCGGTCTCAAATATCTAAACCAAAACTAAAAACATTAATGCCCCAAATCTATGATACTTCCAAATCGCCATTCCAAGGAGTCAAATCCAAAACAGAGCCAATAAGGCTATATCAATATCAAATCTCTCAAATTCAGTCTAGTATCCAAACCTGACATACTCAGGATAAATCATACCAAACCATAGTTGAGACATATCTGAAGAACAAAATAACCACAGGATAATCACTGACTGATAACCTACATAACCAACTCTATATTAGTTAAAGGGCATGAAATATAGTCGCAAAATAGAACTCATACAAAAGGATAAATAACTGGCTGACAATGCATATAACCCACTCCATATCTATCAGAGGGCATGAACTTTTCTAACATACACAAATACTTTCCAAGGATGAAAACTACACCAGGAGTGGTAAAAGCTCTAGCAACTCAAAAAATGCAACTCAAGAAAACTAACCAATCCAATACTCCGTCTTGGCAAAAAATATCCATAGGCACATATCATCTAGGAGAAGCACTCTACTAGGATTCATTAGGCTATACAAGCTCCGAGATAGGGATTTCCCAAATCCACTCAAGTAGGATAATCACTACTCAATCCATTCAAGAATCCCATTATCACGGAAGAAATATACCAATCTTGAAACCAAGGTCAAAGTCAAAACCACTACTAGAAAATCAGCAACTCGATATAAGGAACTTCAAATTGGCTAACTCAGGAAGCGATCATAGGAAAGGCCACCTACCTCTAACTCTCTAACTCCACTTAAGGCAAAAAATATTGCAGGAAACGAGCAACTCGTCTCCATATTAATAAAAAGGGCAAACCATCACAATAGAACAAACCCAACAAATCTAAAAGGTGAATCCATGACATCATAACAAAAATATCAAAATTTTTATCAAATGAAGAAAGTGGTCACAAACAAAGAACGAACCTTATGCTGGTCAATCCACAAACGGGCTATATCGACAGGGACAGTTAAAACAAAAACCCGCACAACCAAAGAGGCAAGTCTAAGAGTCTCAAACTCAATAATAGGTAATATAACTAAATATTCAACTCTATGGTCATAACAGAGCCACAAAAGGTCAACCTGCCTTTTGATATCACATTACATCCCCGAATCAATCTAACATAGATAACTAAGAGGGAACACAATCAATCTCACCGTGCTAGGGGAAATAGATCATCACATCGGGCTATATCTACTCAAGCCACCAAATGAAATTAAAAGAAAATGAAAGTCAAACTAGATAACACTAGTCTGTACAACCACCTAACAAGAATCAATTACATCAAGTGATAATATCAAGTAATATCAGTGACCTCACATAGTGGTAGCAATAGCAGCAACAATATTAATATCATTCAGACTGAACAAACTGTACCAAAATAAACATCAATATCATATACTACTCAAGGGCCACAATAGGGATAATATGACAGGTTAAATGGGACTTAAACCCAAACCACCCCCTTAGGGGAACAACATCACTATAGGTCTACTCTATCCACTACTAAAGAAAATAATCCATGGAGTAGTAACATAATCATCAATCCAATAACAAGGCACATAATAGTCAATACCAATTCATTAAGGACTATAATCACCAATGGGTATGAAAACCTTAATACATATAAGAAAAGATAAGGTCGAGAAATAAAAGTACACCAATTATGGTGACATCCACAATCACATGCCTAATAGGCATAGGGAGAAATAAATCTAAATGGGTCTAACTTGGACTGACCGAATGAATCATCAACTGAGGTACTATGCATACTACCTCTAACTAAATATGACACAATATCATGAGGCTAATCTGAATGACTAGAAATCCCATATCGGGGACACTTTCTAGATTAGTAGTCGGTCTCTCTGAAGTCAAAGCAAACTTTTGAATTACTAACATGGTGAGAATACAAATTGAGCCCAAATGGCTAGCTAATTGGCATAGAGAAATCCATAGAATTATGTCCATGCTTCTAAAATCATGGCCTATCTCATGAACTCTAGGCTGGCGGGGAATACGTGCTAACCCTGGCTGATCATGTATCTCATACCCAGGGTATTCTCTGAACCAGTGTCTCATCATGACATAATCAAATCAAGATCCTAGAATATTTTGAGATACTGCCCCTCATAATCTAAAATGGTCGCCATGGCCTAAAAAACCATACCACACTATGCCTATTTGATGGGGACTCTGCCTACTATGATCATCATAACTAATATGAGAACTACTCATAATATGAAATACTATCTGCATAGAGCTAATGGGATATCGATGAAGCTAAAGTCTACCAAAAGGATCTTCACTCCCAAGTAAAATACTAATAAACTATATTGATGGCATGCCTCTTGCCGCCATTTTTGTAAGTCTTAATACTTGTGTTCTCTATGGTCCTCTCATAATCAACACCTCGAGGGAAGAAAGATTCAGCTGCTATCTAGTGCTTCAATGCCAAATAGAGTGACACTAAAAAACTTTAACACATCCATGCACCCATGTCCGACTCAGAAGGATATAACATAGAAAAATACATGGACCACCTGAGAAATCTAATCTCATGCCAAAAACTAATAATGAGCGCTGATGAACACCAATCGACCCAACTCTGGTCTAAAATTGCTCGATGAATTGAATGTCATACATGGCTGGGGGGACCTACAATATGACTAAAATTTCTAATGTTGAACCTTAAAGGATGAAGTAGTCACAAGCTCAATTGGAGCATAAGATGGCGCAAATCCTATTGGCTTTCACTAAAGATATTTGATATCCATCTCTGACTCTCTAATCTGATGTTGCACTATAACTATAAGAATGCAAGTTGAAGTCTCATCCACATCTGTTGACAAGGTCGTATCATCCTTCAGGGATAGAATAGAGTCAAAGAAGGTGTTTGAGGTTCATAGGAAATACGGACACACGATAAGGATTCAAGAAGTGAATTTCCTAAAATTTCCCTATAGCCTCCCGAAGATAGGTTATGGATGTCTCTGTACCTATTTACAGGACTCTACTTATACTTTGCTCTTGTACTAACACATAGATGAAACCTAGGCTTTGAACCAATTTGTCATAACGTGATTTATCTGATCATGATAGCACCTTCAATAACCCACCAGTAATAACCCATAGTTTAAAAAGGCTAGTAATTGACTACTCACCAATATAAGAAAAATAATGAGGAATAAATGACATAAAGATCAATATGAAATATAATCCCATAATCTGGTGGTATCAGTACAAGAGCTTCTAATGTTACAAGAGTACAAAAGTGAAACAATAATGAAATTACACTGATATAACTTATCTCTAAATATGATATAGAGATTAGTCTAATACAAAAGAGAGAGATAAGTAATACTCCAAATGTCAGAAGCTCACTAAGTCTTTGCACCATGGTTGCTCCGCATGATGCACATATCAATGATGATAACTCGTACTATGATTTGCAGGTTGTAGAAGTGTAGTATGAGTACCAAATGAATAGTACTCAGTAGGAAACTTCCAACTGAGCTCCAAAGATAAAGGAAAAATATACAAAATATAAATAGAATAGAAACTACACCCAAGAGTCCAGAAATCATATAATAAATCAATAAGAATAATAAAGGACAAATATTCTATTTAAGTCCAAGAGTCTACCATAACAAGTCTAAGGAAGTATCAAGGTGCACTATCCTATTCTAGTCACATTCATCAGGTGTCAATACTATACCATATATCCCAGTCCAATATACGAATAAAGAGCGAAAGGAAGATATATAGCAATATAAAAGGTCAAGAAATAAATATTCAATATGAACAAGTAAAGGAAGGGATATACGGTAGTACGATATCTTTATATAGATATATATATATACATACGCATATAACCCTGAGGTCATATAAAGCATAACTTAGATCATCATCATATTCTCATGTTAAGACCCCAATATAATACTTTTCAGATTTAATGCTATCATACTTATGGTAGCTAATCCACATGGCTAGACATAATATAATCGCATGTAAAAATACAATCATAAGATAAAAGAGGTAAAACAATACCTCAAATATCAATACCCAAACAATGTCCATATTTCATAAGCTAGCCATTATAATGATCATAACAATGATAATAACAATATCAATAACAATGTGAATAATTGCTACTCTGGACAACCAAATACGTAACATAGCCTATGCATTCCCTCACAACCTTAGACTCAGAAAGTTTAATTAATATACAAAAACACAAGGTATACTCTTCACTTATAACTATGCAACCACCCTATATCAATTAATAAACATAAGTACATATAGTTGATAGGTGATGCTCATGCAGGAATGAATGAAAGGTACACAATCAACATCACAACTCATCATAACTGTCATCATCATTATCGTCATTACCATAATCAACCTCCAGCCTTAACGGGTATCAATACACTATCACATTATTCTTTGGCCTTATCGGGTATCAATATATCATCACAATATCCTCCGGCCTTGCCAAGTATCAATATATCATCACAGTAGTATCCTTCGGCCTTGTCAGGTATTAATATCATCACAATTAATATTACAGAATAACATCTACTAATATACTAATGAACATAATCATATCACCACAAAGTATTTATCTAGACAATACTTCCCAACTACTTGTTATTAGCTAACCAATGTTATTTATAATGAAACCACTAGTTTACTAGTCATCACATGACATCTAGTTATTTTTCTAAACATTATCCTTATTTAGGGGATAAAAACTAACCATTATTTATTAGATAGCCGACATCTAACATCTAGCCAAGGTTAACCACTAGACCATAATTGGCATTTACCCACTACTCCATAGTATCAACTAATCATCATATAACCATTAGCCATTATTACTACTTATCATCTAACTATCTTATATTAACTGACATTATTCATTTACTAACCCTTGTTAACCAACTAATCCTCATTTAACTATTCTTTCATCAACTATTTAGCAACTATTCATCATTATTAACTAGCCACCTCTCATTACAAATATCACTTATTATCTAGCCTTATTAATACATAACTCCATATTTAACAACTAACCGACATTATAAACTTAGGCATCAATATCACTAATCTTTGCCTATGCTAAACCCGACATCATCATTATCCATATATCAACTATCTCTAACTACCATATTTCAACTAAGCAAGATTCATTAACTAATATCTACCAAGTGCTATAGTCTCCTAATAGACTAATAACTATAACATAGATTAACCCTTAATTAAGTAGAACAATCATAAGATAATATTTCATCTAGAATTACATAAGTTACCGATACAATAATTATGAATGTACCAAATCTATGCATGCCATCACCTCTATCCACTCAATAAATTCATAAGCAATATACTACATCTTTCTCTATCGAATGTTGGAGAGACATATATACAAAACATGTATATGAATTCATAAGTTGTAATCGTATCCATTAAAATGATAAGTACTTCTAAAATATTCAATCATTATCATAATACAGCCCTTGGTCCAATAATATATATGGAATAATCACAACATCATAATCATTGCCTTAGGACCATATATATATATATATCCAAAACTTATATCAATAATCACATTTATAAGCTGTAACATATCTCTGGTCATCTCACATATATGAGGCATCTTGCATATAGGAGGCATAATACCAATAAGTATATAATCATCTCCCACATAGGAGGCATCTGATATGTAGGAAGCATAATATCAATAAGAATATATATAAGCATTTAATTATCTCTTATATAGGATATCTTATATCAATAGGTCATACATTATGACTATGAGGAATATCATCTCCATAGGCCCAAAAATTAAAACCAAAAAAGAGATAACATCTCTATAGGCACAATAATCATATCTAAGAGGAAATAACATCTCTAAATGCCAATCATCAAGTCTACAGGGAAATAGCATCTTTTTAGGTCAATCATCAAGTCTAAGAGAAAATAGCATCTCTATCGGCCAATCATCAAGTCTAAGAGCAAATAAGATCACTATAGGCCACATAACATACCTAAGTTGAATATCATCTCTAAATGCCCAATATCACTTCCACAAGGAGTATCATAGCCATAACTCTAAACCCAAACTCCGAGGAAAATTAATAAAAGCTACCAAGTCATGAAACAACATTATACTAAGGTTTACTAGCCCCATCTATGTCTAAAATCCACAACTAAGTCCATAAAGATAACATAAATCTAGGCCTAAGTGGGCTGAACGATCCTACTTCTAAACCTCAATTTCCATAATTAGGTACATCATACCCTAAACTAGGCTAAGGTATCTAGTTCAACTTCTAGATGTCAAATAAGTAACATTCAAGCTTAAGATATGTTCTTCAACTAGAAACAAGGGTACTCAAGTCTACTCTACCTAAGTTACTGTTTCAAGACTACCACACTAGTCCAATAAAGTTAAAACCACATTTCATGCTTTGAATGCTAAAACCACAACCCAAACATATCATTACATTATAACCATACTATAACTAATCTAAACTAGAGAGGGAAGGCACTAGGATTTAAAAGGCTTATAGACATATCATTTTATGGGTCCAAAACCCTCATATAATCCCCAAAGTATAAACAATCAAGGCTAAGTTACTCGGTGCATAATCAAGCCTAACATCCAAATTCACATGCAATACATATCATGCATCATCTATGAAGATGAGTAGATAGAGGGCTACTTCAAAGCTGAACTAAAAAACTTCATATCAGGCCCCATATGCTCATCTTCACTTCAAAATCCCTAAAATACCATCACACTAACAAAACCATGATCTACTCATCAATATAAGTCTAATGATACCCACTTTGCACTATTATGCTTTGGGTCCAAAAATGATACTAAAAACCCCAAGTGGGTCACACATATGGAAAATGAGTTTTTGGGACCAACCCACTTTTCAAATACCATTAGGGAGTTATATCCCTTAAAAAATTGGTACAAATTACCAATATTTGGGGCTAACATCAAACCTCAAGCCATTAGGGATTTTGGGCCAAGAAATGAAGAATTCAACAATAAAATTAAAGGATTCATACCTTAGTTTAAATGTTAATCATGATTATGAAAGTAATGCAAGCTCTAAATAAACTCCCAAGAGTCCCTCTATGGCCTACACTTTTTATTAGGGTTTTGGGACTCAAGACAATGGAGTAAATGGCCAATTCTCGACCAAAATGGCTATTTAAAGGACCCTTCCTAGGCCCTCAGGATAAGAGATCGCAAAATATAGGTATCATGATCGTGGACATCATAATCGTATCTTATTTCTCCTGATTATGTTATCTAGCTTCCCTTGATGACGGTTGAAACATGGAATTTGATTACAAGTTTCGGAAAAGGCCTCAGGATGATACAGAGTGCAATTTTCACAAAAAAGATATGTACCCATACTAAATTCTATGTTCTAGATGTATTGGCAACATCAGATTTTAAATCCAAGGTTATTTCACTAAATTTCACCCGATAGCAGTTTAGAAATAGTGAAGACTTATAAATAGAGAATTGGTTCTAAAAATCAAATGAATTACCTAGTGACCGAATCACTTGTTCCATCGAGTCATAAATGATTTAGGGAAGATATGGAGACGCCCAAATAGCATAAATAATAATAAATGTGGAAAATGATCTGAAGGGTCAATACATATCACAACTATCTAAATAATATAACTATAAGTATCATAATAAGTCTCTAAACATCAATGATCTAAACCATGTCTTCTGCAAAGATAAATTACTTTTATGAATCCAACAAATATCATGAACATAACCTTGGGCCATATAATGTACATATCCGGCATAACCATAACATCATAATTCGATGAAAACCATCGCAATCCACCGAGTAACGTAATAAACATAATACTCTAGGCCCGTTAGTCCTAACTTTGCATAACATGCTAGAAACCCAGGGTAACAGAATCCTAGATGCATAATAAATACTTCACCTTTAGCATCAATTCCCTTATAGCCCCTAAATTCATACTTTAGGCTAAGTCATGGTGTTCTATCTGATATCACATCACATCCCTATTTAATGCGAAACATATATAATAGATCAACTTATGAAGAAGAGTAGATACAAGCCACCTTGATATCCAACTACAATCTTTAAATCATCCATAAATCATCTATCTTCGATCCATGATCCCATAATTCCATCACGTAGTCAAAATAGTAATCTACACATCATTAGGAGAAAAATGAGACCCATATTGCTATGTTCAAGACATGTCTAAAAATGAACCCCGAAAATAGGTTTGAAAATAAAAAGGATAAAATTATAAGTATATTCTAGAAATATATTTCCCAAGATCATTGGAGTCTATATATGAAAACCCAAGATAAAATGACGTTCAAATCAATAAAAAAACTATTTTCAAGCTTTACTGGCAAAAACCCTAAAATCTATTCTAAAATCAAGAATCTAAAGATGTTTTTTGAAGATAAAATTGAGGAAAAAATAATAATTATAATATTATAAAATGTATGCATGGAAGAAATCTCAAAAAATCCTTTGGAATCGCCTAAATTCGAGCTTCCAAACCCCAAAAATGGTGAAAATAGTGTTTTGATTCTTAACTTGAGCGAAAATCATGAAAAATAAAGTATAAGTTGTTGGGAAATGGGTAAAATGGAGTTATAAATTGGTAGACAATGATTCTAAGAGAAAAAAGCATAAGAAATCATCAAAATTAGACATTCCTATTTTCTAAAATGTCAAAAATATGAATTTGGGACTTATATTTAGTGATGGTCGCTTATGCGACAGTTTAATCATTTAAGCGACCTGGTAAAAGGGTTAAAATGTCACTTAAGCCACCAAATGGTTGCTTAAGTAACCCATTCAAATGATCAAAGATTCACTTTTGCAAACACACCAACACCAACAATGTCAAAAACTTATTTTTGACCCTCGAAACTTATTCATAACCCTATGAACATGATCCAATAGTGAAATTTGATTGTAAAATATATTCGGAGTACAATTGAACCATCGATTTCATCTGAGATCATTTTTAGTAAATATGGGAGCCACATCTATATTTTTTTTTCACTTAATCTACTTAATTGCGCAAAACGAGTTTGGAAGCCTCGGGACCTAAACCAAGGGTTGCCCTAGGCAAAAATCAATATTCAAAATTTGATAGAGCTATCAGAATTATCATTCAAGGTCATCTGTGTAGCACCCTTTAAATTTTAAGGATTTTATTTTAGTCCCTCCCGTGTTTGAAATATTGATTTTGACTTAAATTATGTTTAGGCATGTGAATGGGGTGTCTCGAGAAAGTTTTGGAATTTCTAGATAGGGTTTAGGGTAATTTCTGACCCCAAAAGTAATACGCCTCCATAATGTCCCCATGTCATGGAGTCTACACTCCACGATAGCTAGTGTGACATAGAGGATAATCTCCATATTTAGCAGCGTGGCACGGAGGCTAGCCTATGCGATAAGGTCCGTGCCATACCTCTACATTACAATCATGTTGATTTTGTTTTATTTACTTAAGATAATGTTTATTGGGGTATTTTCACCTATGAAGAACCTTTAAACACTATATGAACCTCTTTCCATCAGGTTCCACGACACAAAATCTATTATAGCACTCTCAAACTTAAAACCACAAGAGAGCATAAGGGTTTCATCATACGTTCTTCTTCCGAGTTCAAAGTTCTCAATTAGTCATAAATCCTTGTATGTCTAAGGCATGTACCTATTTACCTATACTTGTGTTTTTTAATGGAATGAATATTAGTTTATTATTCATGGTTTTAAAGTTGGGTTTTGACTATGGGTTGAGGGTTTTTGATATAAATTGTTTAAATGTTTTTTCATGGTTTCTATTGATTTATTATGATTGAATTGTTGGTTGTAAACTTATTAGGGTGCATGGGAATGGTGAATGAATTTAGGGATACAATAGTTTTGCCAAATAATTGGTTTTGGTATGGAAATTGGTAATAACCTCAACCCACTTGAATAATTGATTTGGAATATGAATAATCATTTGGTTTGGCTATTTTTTGTAGAACTAATGCATTTCATAAATGGAAAAATGGTTAAGGATGGTTTTGAAAACCTTGTGGGGTACGAAGGAATCCCCTAAGTGATTTTTATATTAGAGTCGGGGTACAAAGAAATCCCTAAAGGGTCGGCTAATGACATTGCTTGCAAGCTATAGGCAGTATGACGATACTACTTAGTGATGCCTTAATGATTATTTCCTTAATATAATGGTTAGGTTATATGTTAAAGTATTTAATTAGGCTTAATGGGGGTTATGTAGCTAGTTGTGGAATGTGGAGGTCCTGTGATATGGGTAAAAGAGGCGTCGTAGCACTCGAGGACGTAATGGAAGCCAAGACGTGAAGACTCGAGCTTGTGGGGCTGCCCATCCAAGGGATAATCTTGAAGTGTGAAGGAAGCCTCCTACACTCCAAAAATGTCCCAGAAGCATACTCTAAGGCCACCCCTTTGTAAGGGCGCATTAAAGGCCTTTTGGTCTTTTTGTAATAAGTTAGCCTAGCTTATAAATATAACCTTATTAGGTAATTTCTCTTAGAATTAGATGACATATTTTTAGATCTTAAGAGAGTGTCTTTCAAGGTGGATTCCTTGTGGGAAGTGTGGACATCACTTGTGTTGATAATAATTTTGGAAACAGTGGTTGCTTGGGAAGTCCAATTCCCTTGAGTTCCTGTATGAACTTAGTGTTATTTGTGTGAATACTTTGGGTCTTAATTTTTAATATATATTTTGGTTCATAAGTGTTTATGCATTGTATGTCAAGTTATCTATCTTACTTTCTTGTAACTATTTTTGTTGTTGTTGTAACCATGTAGTGTTGTCTTGTATTCTTAACTCGTTGGTTGTTGTTATTCTTCGTGTCGTTAATCATAGTTTGTTTGGATGGTTGGTGTGGTAAACAACCTTATTTATCTTATTTTGTTGGTTTCTTGTTGAATCTGAGAGTGGTCATCAAGTTGGTCCTCGATTCTTCAAACTTATGGACTATTTTGGTGTTTGTTCTATGTGTTCCTTGCCTTTCTTGTATCATTTGGTATCAGAGCCATATTTGATTTTTTTCTAACAAGATCAATCTTAGGCTTTAGAGTAAAACAAAAAAAATAGATTTAGTGTTCTTGTTGTATTTGAAATTGTTTTCTAGATCTTGGTGTATTTTGTTTCTTGTGTTGGTTTCATTTCTCCTCAACACATATTGAGTCTAAGGTCTAATTTCTTGAGCAAAGTTCAAGTTGTGTGGTGGTATAAATTTAAAGTGGATGGTTTTGTTATTGTTGTGGTATTCATCTTGTGTTCTTGAAGTTGTATTGAAAAAGTTGTTGATCTTGAAAACCATATAAAGAAGAGAGGACTTTTTGTTTGTCTTGAAATCATTTTCAAGACAACACCAAAGTAGTAATAAGACCAAATACTTCCAAAAAGTAAAGCTACCAAAAAGAAGTAAAACACTTTTCAAGGATTGTCGAAAAAGGGAAAGGAGACAAGACATCCAAAAATGTTGTCTTGCCAATTTGGTGCAAGTAGGTGAAAGACTTTATGAATCTTGAAAGAGGAGTATAGAACTTGTTTTACCTATTCATTGACCGAATTCTCTTCTTCCACACACGAAATTGAACAACTAGTTTCTTGAAACAAAAAATTTTCAACATTACAACGTCCAATAGTTAAGTGCCACGTTATGAAAGAGCTCAAGAACATTGGATTTCTTAGTTTCACTTTCTTGTTTCTATTGGTTTCTAATTTTGTTGACTCTTATACTAATGGACAACTAGTAAATACCTACTAAGTTATAGATTAGTTTTTTTGAGTACGTTCTTCATGTTAGCATTGTTTTTTGTGCTTTTCTCATTTTTGAATCGTAGTATATTTTTGGTTCAAGTTTGTACATTACTTTTTGTGTCATTTCAAATAATAATCCACTCTGACCTTGAGCCACAATTGGAACTACATGACCTCATTGGAGTACAAGTGGGTTATCAATACTTGTGAGGCCAATAGAGTGAAAATATCAAAAGTGTGCGCTTGAGAGTTTGCGGACTGTTTTGAGACGTTTTGTGAATATGCTCTCTTTTCCAACCTTAAAAAGTTTGCTCTTTTTTGTGTTTTTCATTTAGAATTTCTCTTGTTAGGTACTATGGCATTGAAAAAGGTTACCATGAACAATTTGATGGCTGCCATAATGGGTATGAAACACGACCTTAGTAGTCGAATGGAGCAAATGGAAAGAATAATTGGCCGAATGGAAGGAAGAATAGAAGGGACGAAAAGCTCTCTTTGCAAAGAGTAGGATAACTTTGTAGAGCATCTAAGCCTTCCCAATCAAGTTACCGTAAGTGGACATGATACATGTAGGCTACAAGGTAATCAAACTAACTCTTGCACTCTAGTGAATGAGGCTCATAGCCAACTAAGTATGAATAATAGTTTGTATTTAAGTAAGCCGAATGTTCCTTCATCTTGTGGAGATAATGTACAACTTGAAATTGTGGATACACTAGTTGATCCACCTAGTGTTGAATCCATTATGACAAGTGATAGTACATTATATTATGGAAGTCAAGAGGACCAACTTATGTGTGAAAATGGTGAGGTTGAACATGATGGCCGATTGACTAAGGATGAGCCTCAAGTTGTTTAGTTGTAGATCAAGCTAGTATAGAGGGGACATTTGATCATTATTGTAGTAGTATTGGGGTAAGGAAGTGTTTTTCCAACCCGTTCCCATGGACACTCCACCCATTGGACCTCAGTGATCATTTTTAATATGGTGATGATGTCTTTTGGAATGACTTGAATGTGCATGGAATGTATGGGTTTCCTATTTTTGATTTGATGTCTATTTGTTGTTCTAAGAAGTGTCTATGTTTTCCACTTGATAAGCAACTTTTTTTCCTTGTTTCTTGTCATACTTATATGGATAGACTAATTGATCCTTTCTTGGAAGGGTATTCGGGTAAGAGGGATGCTTGGTTATATGTGAAGTTAGAGACACCTTGGCAAGATGCTATGATTAATTACACTAACCCTAACCGTCATACCTTGATGAACTTGTGTTTTCTTATCCTTCCTATTGGTTTTGAAGGTTTGGATTCAAGCAAAAATCCTTTCCAAGGAGGGTAGGATGATATGGGGAAAGGAGTCATCTTAGCACTTAAGGATGCAATGGAAGCCAAGATGTGAAGACCCAAGATTATGGGGTTGCCCATCCAAGGTAACAATTTCTAAAGTGTGTAGGAAGCCTCCTACACTCCAAAACCATCCAAGAAGCACACTCCAAGGCCGACCCTTTGTACAGGTTCATTAAGGGCCTTTTGGTCTTTTTGTAATAAGTTAACCTAGAATATAAATAGAACCTTATTAGGTCAATTCTCTTAGACTTATATGACATATTATAATGCCCCAAATCTGGTACCCAGATGCTACATGGTGCTAATAACCCCGAAAGACCACAAGCTAACCCATGACTGATATCTGTACCTATAACATCTGTGTGGGGTAATAAAATACCCAAAACAAAACTGAACATACTGAAGTCTGAAATATGATAGTCTAGAAAGACTCTAACTGACTCAATTATCTGAGTAAGGAGTTGATGAGACATGTCCCCAACAAACTCTAACTAATAAACTGATTAATGAGATAATAGGGAAATAATCATGTCCTCGAAATATGAGAACCGACTTCTAACTCTGTCTATGGATATCAGGAATCTACTATTTCTCTGGAGCTTGTGTCTCTGAACCTATGGTATAAGACATCATAGCGCAAATGCATCCGTACTTTAAATGTACTGGTATGCATGTAAGGTAGGCTGAATGCATGGGGTCATATGCATGAACAATAATAATAACTAACTATCATGAGCATGAGAATACATACATGAGACATAACAATTGACACTAATATTATGATAACATAATTACTAAATCTAAATATAACTGATAACATGAGTGACTGTATCTGACAGTCCTAAATCTGATGAAACTATCTGAGTTCTGTATTGTATTTGAGTAGACTATATCTGGTAGTCCTGAAATCTAAAAAAGTATCTGAGTTCTATTACTAAGACTGATTGAATATATCTAACAGTCCTGAGTCTATAACATGAAACCGTGGGATGTAGTTATCTAAATGACATGGCCCTAATATGCCACTATGGCTGACTTGGGGTCAAATATGTTACCCTAATTAGAAAGGGTGTTAATATTGCACCACTGGTAAGGACAAGCTGTGGGTGACCCTCATCTGATAGTGTCCCCAAAAGAGAACAGTGGGGCCCTTATCTGATAGTGCTTATCCACCTCAGCAACCCTCATCAGACAGTGTCGATGTCTCAACCTATGGTAGCTACATAGTTCTGGAATGCAAGGATGACTTCTAAGAATCATACCCTCATCTGATAGTGTGTGTCCCCATCCTTGGATTCACTCAGTGCTAATTCCTACTCCCATCTGAATAGACTCTGAACATGATTTATTGAACCGAACATGGGTTGTGTTACTAAATTCCGTTGACTGATGGAATAATACTGACATCTGACAACTGACTGAGTTCATGTAATCATGGAGATTTCCTAATTCATAAGACTGTCTAAAGTCTAAGGATTCATAGCTTAACTGAGAGTATCGTGAAAACATTACATGGTTCTAGGCACACAACTAATGTTTTGGGTACGAGTACCCCTAGGACTCGATGGAAGGAAACCGACCAAGCATAACGTACTTGAACATATAATTAACATCATAATCCATAATACTATTATAGAAGCATTTTATCAAAACATATGATAGGCATAACTTGTACATACATGGGTATTTCATGGTATCATGCTAGTTAGGAACTTTTCCTTCATCTAGGCATTTAATCAAACATATTGTAGGGATGGTACATGCAAACATCATTGTACAATAATTAAACATCATGGTTCAATTCTAATTTCATCATTCAAGGGTTTAGTCATAGGTTTGCATTAATCTATATCTATAATAATTTAAATCACATAGAATTTATCACCCAACATGGAGTAGAAATCAATTTCTCATTATCCACATGAACAAGAGAAGCCTAATCATGAAATTCTTTAGAAAATCCAAAAACTTGAATTTAGAAAAAAGGGATTCTTGGGCTTCTTGGACGAAAGGATTCCATGAATGAATACTATGCATACCTTAGTTCATGATTTCATGAAGATTAGCGGTGAAACTTTCTTAAAATTGGATCTTATATGAAAACCCTATCTTGTTCTTGAGAGAAACTAGTATATTTTAGGTAAAAAGTGGCTGAATCACATGTTAAAGGGCTTAAATAGGGGTGAGAAGTTGACCTTTTTAACCTTGGAGGCGTCATTTAATTTCAATGAAAATTTCCCGAATTGGACCCTTGGTACGATGAGGAGCTATCGCACCGTGTCACTAGATTTTGACAATTGGGAAATTGAGGGATGGCATGATGAGGGGCCATCGCGTTGCCACTTTCTTTGTGACTTGGAACTTTGGTGTGACATGGGTGAAATCGTGCTAAGACACTGGAAAATAGACAATTCTGAATTTGGGACCTAGCGCGTCATGCCATAATTGCAGACCCCTACTAGAATTTTCCAAATTGCGGCGTGCCACTGACTAATATGGTGCTATTTTAGGACAGGAACTTGAAATAGTCATAACTTCTGACCCGATTATCGTATTTGGGTGAATCTTATATCGATGGAAATATTATTGAATTTCCCACATGATTAAAATTGAAAATCTTAAAAATTCCTCATGGAATAACCATCATTTAATTTAGAATCTAATACTAGATATTCTTGAGAAAAATTAGCTTGGAAAAATTATGGGGTATTACAACATCTCCCCCTTGAGAACATTCGTCCTCAAATGATGCTGACTGAGAGGGGAGAAAAGACAACTGACGTACTTACTAAACATGAATAAATAGAACATGGTCTCATGACTGACACAACTGACAAGATGAATATATAATACTGAACATGCATATCTGATGCTTGTGTAACTGATTCATGAATGCATGACAGAGTATTCTGAAGAACTAAGTTTCTCACAATGAGAATCCATGTCTGATACATAATTACATAACTAAATTAATACATGAGTGCATGACTGAATATGCAATGGTACTTGATACCAAGTTTATAATGGGAATAGGAGCATGAAACTACATACCAAGTTTGTGATGAATACTGAATAGGAAACTTAGTAAGCTTAAGGACAACTGTTACCTTGAGCCTGATCTGAGTGGGCAAAGAAGAGGTGAGGATAATTGGTATACATGTCTACCTATACTTCCCAAGTAGCTCCCTCAATGGACTGATTTCACCAAAAAACCTTAACTAAAGGGACTTCTTTGTTCCTCGATCTACGAGTCTGATAGTCTAAGATTTCGAATGGAATCTCTTCATAAGAGAGAGTGTTCTGAACATCAATGCTCTGAATAGGGACTACAACTGATGGGTCACCTATGCACTTCTTGAGCAAAGAGACATGAAAGACTGGATGAACTGAGGCTAGATCTAAAGGCAATTTAAACTCATAGGCTACCTTCCCAAAGCGACTGAGAATCTTAAAGGGACTAACATATCAGGGACTAAGCTTTCCCTTATTCCGGAATATCTTTACTCCCTTCATGGGAGAGATCTTTAGATAGAAATAATCACCGATCCCAAACTTGAGAATCACCAATCTCAAACTTGAGATCTTTTCTACGAACATCTACATAAGACTTTTGTCATCTCTGAGCAGCCCAGAGTCTTTCTCTAATCAACTGGAATTTTCTAAGGTATCGAATACCAAGTCAGGCACTATAACTGAGGCCTCACTAACTTCGAACCAACCAGTTAGAGATATACATCTCCTGGCGTAGAGAGCTTCGAATAGAGCCATCTGAATATTATAAGGATAGCTATTTTTGTATGCAAACTCAATCAAAGGTAAGTGGTTATCCAAACTTTCCTTGAAATAGATTATACACGCCCTTAGCATATATTCTAACATCTGAATAGTCATTTCTACTTGACCATTAGTCTGAGGATGAAAGGTTGTACTAAGATGAACTTGGGTACCAAGACCCTTTTGGAATGCTTTCCAGAAATAAGAGGTGAACTGGGTACCTTTGTCTAAGATAATGGACAACTGAACACCGTGCAATCTAACCAACTCCTTGATGTAGAGTTTGGCATAATCCTCAGCTAAATAAGAGGTATGAACTGAAAGGAAATAAACTGATTTGGTCTTTATGTCTATAATGACCCAGACTGAATTATATCGATGATGAGTTTGAGGTAAACCCATCACGAAGTCCATGTTCAGAACTTCCTACTTTCAATTAGGAATACTAAACTCCTGCATGGACCTACTAGGCTTCTGATGCTCTATCTTAACCTGCTGACATGTAGAGCACTTAGCCACAAACTCTGCAATGTGTTTCTTTATCCCACTCTACCAATAGATTTCTTGCAAGTTGCGGTACATCTTTGTGGCCCCTGGATTAATAGAGTAGCGTGCACCATGCGCTTCTACAAGAATTTGCTGCCTTAAGTCATCTATACCTGGAACACAAAGACAACCCTGACAACGCAAAACACCATCTCCCCCTTAGGAGAAAACCTCTACTTTCTGATCCTGGACTGAGTCTTTCAACTTGACAAGGCTGGGATCTTTATCTTGCTTTTCTTTTATCTCTAAAACTAGAGATGATTCTGAACTACTCTGAGCCCATATATCCCTCTCTTCTATATCGAGTAAGTAAAAGCCTTGCCTAGAAAGCTGATGGATTTCCTAAGCTAACTTGTTATTACTGTCCTCAACATAAGAAACACAACCCATGGATAGTTTAATAAGATCATCGACCACTATATTGGCCTTTCCTAGATGATAAAAGACACTCATGTCATAATTTTTCAAGAGCTCTAACCACCTTCTCTGATGAATATTGAGATATTTTTTAGGAAAAGACATACTGAAGACTTTTATGATCTGTGAAGACATCTACATGAACTCCGTAGAGATAATTCCTTCAAATCTTTAAGGCAAATACTACGACTGCTAACTCAAGATCATGAGTAGGATAATTCTTCTCATGGGGCTTAAGCTGTATGGAGGCGTAGGCTATGACCTTACCATTCTGCATGAGGACACAACCTAGACCCACTTTGGATGCATCACAATACACTCTGAACCCATCTGAACCATCTGGGAGAGCTAAGACTAGAGCTGAGTCAAGTCGAGTCTTCAACTCCTGAAAACTCTTCCCGCAAGGATCTAACCACTGAAAGTTGACTTTCTTCTGAGTTACTCTATACGTAGGGGATTTAATGAAAGAAAATCCCTTAACAAACAATCTATAATAGCTAGCCAAACCAACGAAACTCCTAATATCTAATGGAGAAACAGGGCTAGGCCAGTTTCTTACTGCTTCGATCTTTTGAGTATTTATTCTAATGCCATCACCGGAAATGATGTGACCAAGAAATTCTAATGACCTTAGCCAAAATTTGAAGTTACTGAATTTGGCAAACAACTAATGATTTCTGAGAGTCTGAAGTACTGTTTTGAGATAGTCTGCATAATTGTGCTCACTGCGGGAATATACCAGGATATCATTTATGAAGACTATGACGAACATGTCCAAGTACTGCTTGAACAAATGGTTCATCAAGTTCATGAAAGCAGATGGGGCATTGGTAATACCAAATGACATGACTAGGAATTCAAAGTGACCATACCGAGTATGAAAATATGCTTTTAGAATATCACATTCTCTGACTTTGAGATGATGATAATCGGATCTCAGGTCTATCTTAGAGAAATAAATGGCACCCTGAAGTTGGTCAAACATGTCATCGATTCTGGGAAGAGGATACTTATTCTGGACCGTGACTTTATTGAGTCGACAGTAATCTACACACATCCGTGAACCATCTTTCTTGCGCATGAATAATACTGAAGTACCCCATGGGGAAATGTTGGCGGCCTGAGAAATACCTTATCTAAGAGATCCTTCAATTGTTCTTTCAGTTCTCTGAGTTCTGCTGAAGCCATTCTGTATGGCAGAATAGATGTAGGCTGAGTATCTGGAAGAAGATTAATACCGATGTCTATTTCTCTTTTGTGAGAAATTCCTGGAAGATCTTCTAGAAAGACATTTGAATATTCACCTACAACTGGAACTGATTCAAGACTGGGAGTTTCAGAACCAGTGTCCTTAACTCAAACAAGATGATAGAAACATCCTTCAGATATTATTTTTCATGCCTGAATGTAGGAAACAAGCTAACCTCTGAACACTGAAGTACTACCTTTTCACTTAAGGACGGGTTTATTCAAAAGATAAAATTTGACTATTCTATTTTTGTAGCTGACTGTGGCATAGCAGGAATGAAGACAATCCATGTCGAGAATGACATCAAAATTAGTTATTTATAATTCGACTATGTCTGCTGAAGTGAAATTTTGAAATATCATAACTGGGAAGTTCCTGTATACCCGCCGAGCTATGATGGTTTACCCACTGGGGTAGAGACTGAAAATGGCTCTTCTAGGAGTTTAGGACTGATTTTGAAATTGCCTGCTATATAGAGAGTAATAAAAGACAAAGAAGCTCCTGGATCTAGCATAGAGTAAATATGAACATGAAAGATCTATAATGTACCGGTAACAACATCAGGAGAATTTTCCTGATCCTGTCAGGACTGAAGAGCATAGAGACAATTTGGGCGTTGCCCACTAATAGCACTGGTGGTAGCACCTTGCTGATTCGGGTGACCGGACTAAGTTGAGGAGCAGAGATTACTCTGATAACCTGACTGAGGGTACTCTCTGACTCTATGGAATGGCTTTCCATTATCGAAATAGACACATTAGGTTTTACCACAAGTATGACAAAGGGGATTAGTTTGGGCATTGATAACACTGCCCTGAGACCTAGAGCCTGGCGCTCTATCTTTTTTACCCTTCTTGAACTTAGGAACTAAATCACTGGCTAAAGAAAGGACTGGATCTGATGACTTATGATGAAATTAGGAGTGGTTTGCTTCTTTTGATTTAGGTTGAGCGAAGTTGAAACAACTTGTCTTCACTATCTTATTCTACTTCTCTCTATGCTTAATGTTCTACTTCTCTATCTACTGAGCATGAGGAATAAGCCTGGCTAAACTCATGTCACTATTCAGTATGGCAGATATGCACTCATATACCACTCTATCATTTACCTCTAAAGAAAACTTACTCATCTTGGATTTGCTGTCTGCAAACACATGAGGGGATATCTGGATAATTGAGTAAACTTAAGAGAATAGTCTTTCACATTCATATTTCCCTACCTAAGGTTGATGAATTCTAGCACCTTAGCCTCTCTAAGCTCTTGGGGAAAGAATCTGTCTAAGAATGCAATGACAAACTCCTCCCATTCTATAGGACTTGCATCATCTAAACTCTCTAACTTCCACTGTTTGAACTAAGTATGAGCCACATCCTGCAACTGATATGTAGTTAGCTCAGCACTCTTAATAGTAGTCACCCCCATGATGTTTGTCACCTTCTGAACCTAATCAATGAATTCATGATGGTCCTTATCTACCTTTTACCCTAGGAAGGATAGAGGATTCATTAAGGTGAAGTCCCAAATACTAGCTGTGGCTGAATTGGCCACTAGGTTAGCCGAAATTATTTCTAGTCATTCATTTTGAGTGGCAACTGACTGAGCAAGAGTGGTGAATACGACCCTGAACTCCGCTTGAGAAATATGATCGCCCAAAGGATCTTCGGGCTAAGGGGTTGATTGATTTTTGTTTCTTCTTTTAGGAGGCATGTTCTATAAAAGAAAGGGGAAATAGATTTGACTGAGAGATTGACTTAAGATTATGCTCACTAGTACGACATTAATACCAAAATAAGGAAAACTATTCCTAAAACATCTTATAGCCTCTTGCACATAAATGTGGCTCGCAATACGCCTATGTACAAGTCTATACTAGATGCGACTTTCAAACTTCCTAGGCTTTATTGAACCTTAGGCTCTGATACAAAGTTTGTAACGCCCCAAATCTGGTACCCAAAATGCTACACGATGCTCTTGACCCTGAAGGACTGTAAGCTAACTTATGACTGATATCTGTACCTGTATACTACATAAAATACTTTATAATGCAGAAAAATAAACTAAAAAGCCATAAGGTCTAATACTGAACATGATCTGAATGATATCATATCTGTGTGGGGTAATAGAATACCCAAAACAAAACTGAACATACCAAAGTCTGAAACATGATAGTCTAGAAAGCCTCTAACTTATTAAACTATCTGAGTAAGGAGTTGATGGGACATATCCCCAACTAACTCCAACTAATAAACTGATTAATGAGATATTGGGGAAATAATCATGTCTTCAAAATATAAGGACACACTTCTAACTCTATTTGCAGATATCTGGAATCTACTATTGCTCTGAGATCTTTTCTCTGAACCAATGGTATAAGACACCATAGCACAAATGCATCAGTACTTTGAATATACTGGTATGCATGTGAGGCGGGCTGAATACATGGGTTTCATATGCATGAACAATAATAATAACTGACTAACTATCATCAGCGTGATAATATATGCATAATACATAACAATTGACACTAATACTGTGATAACATAATTACTAAATCTGAATATAACTGATAACATGAGTGACTGTATCTGACAGTCCTAAATCTGATGGAACTATCTGAGTTCTGTACTGTATCTGGCAGTCTTGAAATCTAAAGAACTATACGAGTTGTATTACTAAGATTGATTGACTAAATCTGATAGTCGTAATTCTGTAACATGAAACTGTGGGAAGTATTTATCCAACCAACATTCCCTAATATACAATTATGGCTGAGTTGGGGTCTAATCTGTAACCCCAATTAGAAAAGGTGTCAATACTGCGCCACTGGTAAGGACAAGATATGGGTGACCCTCATCTGATAGTGTCCCCAAAATAGAATGGTGGGGAACTTATCTTATAGTGCTTATCCACATCATTAACCCTCATTAGACAGTGTCGATGTCTCAATCTATGCTGGCTACATAGTTTTGGAATGCAAGGATGACTTTTAAGAATCACACCCTTATTTGATAGTGTGTGTTCCCATCCTTGGGTTTTCTCTGTGCTAATTTCTACTCCCATCTGAATAGACTCTGAACATGATTTATCAAACTGAACATGGGCTGAGTTACTGAATTCCGTTAACTGACAAACTACTACTGATATCTGATAACTGACTGAGTTCATGGAGATTTCTTAAGTCATTAAAACTATATGAAGTCTAAGGATTCATAGCTTGACTGAGAGTGTCCTGAAAACATAACATGACTCTAGGCACATAGCTAATGTTTCGGGTATGAGTACCCCCAGGACTCGATGAAAGAAAACTGACCAAGCATAACTTACTTGAACATATAATTAACATCATAATCCATAATACATTTATAGAAGCATTTCATCAAAACATGTGATCGGCATAACTTGTACATACATGAGGATTTCATGGTATCATGCTAGTTAGGCATTTTTCCTTCATCTAGGCATTTATTCAAACATATCGTAGCCATGGTACATGTAAACATCATTGTACAATAATTAAAAATCATGGTTCAATTCTAATTTCATCATTCAAGGGTTTAGTCATAGGTTTGCATGAATCTATATCTATAATAATTTAAACCACATTGAATTTATCACCCAACATAGAGTAGAATTCAATTTTTCATTATTCACATGAACAAGAGCATCCCAATCATTGAATTCATAAGAAAATCAATAAACTTGAATTCTAGAGAAAAGGGATTCTTGGGTTTCATGGATGAAAGAAGCCCATGAATCAATACAATGCATACCTTAGTTCGTGATTTCATGAAGATTGATGGTGAATCTTTCTTGAAATTGGTTCTTCTATGAAAACCCTAGCTTGTTCTTGAGAGAAAATAGTATATTTGGGGTGAAAAGTGGCTGAATCACATGTTAAAGAGCTTAAATAGGGGTGGAAAGTTGACCCTTTTAACCCTGAATATGTCATTTAATTTTAGTGAAAATTTCTTGAATTGGGCCCTTGGAGAGATGCGATGCTATCGTGTCGTCTCACTGGATTTTGAAAATTGGGAAATTGAGGGATGGAGTGACATGGGACAATCGTGTTTCCACTTTCTTTTTGACCTGGATCTTTGGCACGACGCGGGAAAAATCGTGCTGAGACACTGGAAAATGGACAATTCTAAATTTGGGCCTTGGCGCGATGCACCATAATTGTGGACCCCTACTAGAATTTTTCAAATGCCATTTCCTCTTGTGGCGCGGTGAGCCACTGACTAATATGGCATTGTTCTATGATAGGAACTTGAAAAAGTGTTAACTTCTGACCAGGTTATCCGATTTGGGCGAATCTTATATCGATGGAAAGCTTATTGAATTTTCCACATGAAAAAAAATAAAAATCTTGAAAATTCCTCTTGGATTAACCACCATTAAATTTAGAATCTAATACTACATATTCTTGAGATAAAATTAGCTAGGAAAAAGTATGTGGTATTACACATATTATGAGAGTTCAAGAGAGTTCCTTGCATGGTGGAATCCTTGTGGAAAGTGTGGACATCACTTGTGTTAATAAAAATCCTTGAAATGGTGGTTTCTTGGGAAGTCCAATTCCCTTGAGGTACCGTAAGAACTTAGTGTTATTTGTGTGAAGACTTTGGGTCTTAATGTATAATATACATTTTGGTTCATAAGTGTTTATGCATTGTATATCAAGTTATCTATCTTACTTTCTTGTACACATTCTTCTTGTTGTTTATGTAACCATATAGTGTTGTCTTGTATTCTTAACTTATTGGTTCTCTTCTTCTTCTTCGTGTCATTAATATAGTTTGGTTGGCTGATTGGTGTGGTAAACAACCTTATTTATCTCGTTTTGTTGGTTGCTTTTTGAATCTGAGAGTGGTCATCAAGGTGGTCCTCGATTCTTTGAACTTGTGGACTTTTTGGTATTTGTTCCATGTGTTCTTTGCCTTTCCTGTATCATCCTGGGGGAATCGATACTAGAAACTCATGTTAGCTGATGTAAGGGTTTATCTTGATAAATATGTGCTTATGTCATAATATATATGTATATATATATATATATATTTGCACCATGGATGGTGTAGGTTAAGGATTCCCCAACCTTCTATGGTTCGTGCGGCTAACACGCACTGACGCCCTTTTAGTAGGTGCAGCTGAACCCATAAAGCCCATGGGTACAGGTTTAGGATGGTCAAGTTACAGAGATCTTATTAAGGTTTTTAAAGTTAATGCTAAGCCCTGTTCCCTTTCCCGACATGTGAAGTATATATGTATTTCATATGATGTCATGCACTGGTTTAAATGGTTTTGGTATTATAGTTCCTTTATCCCTGAGTTACATGCTAGCGCTTTAATTGTTAGCCGTCTTTAGATGTTGTATCCCCACGTGATGTAGGAACTGGCCATATTTAAATTCCTCCTGCACGGTGACTAGGTAATTGTGCGATAGTTCATGAGTCAGAATAAAGTGGTAATTTTCCACACTTTGGAAAATCCCATTTCATGATTTGGGTTTTCTTATGTATTGACTCTTTCTTTTAGAGTTGTTTCTTGCAATGGTTGGGGGCATATCCCGACTAGACTATTTTTGGTTTTGTTAGAGACTTTGTTAGACATTACTGTGGACATGGTTATTATGGTTGGTTATCGATATTGGTTATTGGGTTGTGTTTGTTGGATATTGATCTATCATAGATTCTTTGAGTTTTCTTATAATATCTTGTTTTATATTTGAATTCACTCACTACTAGGTGTACATGGTTCAATTGGATTCGGCTAAGGGGGTGGTCTCCTATAAATAGTGGACTTGTGATACCTTTCTCGGCCAGTCCCTGGTTTGGGTCATTACAAACTTGGTATCAAATCATTGGTTCACGGTCAATTAGGGGTTCATAAAGCCATGTCAAGTAGTGACATGACACGAACTAGGGTGAAAAACCCTAGGTTTGAGACCCTTAAAAATTTTCCAAATTTCTTGGTTTGGAACAACATATGACTGATGGGTACCAGTCATATAATGGGGTGCGAGTGGTATGCTTTGGTCATATGTTGACTAGTGTTAGTTGGTGGGTTAGATTGATTTATGGAATAGGTATGACTTGGGTTGGTATGAGTCATATGGTTGTATACAGGTTGGTTTGTTTGGGTTTTTTCCTTCACTTGATCTGAGACTTAGTAAAATAACTTGGATCTGAGTACGAATGGCTTACCATGATCCATAAGCTATGGTATGAGTCATACCATGGACTCATATAATGGATAATATTCAAACCTCTTGTGATTCTATTCTGTTAGGGGTATGAGTCAAGGGTACTAGTCATATTCTTGGGTATGACTTTGTTTGGGTAAATTATATGTTGGACAATGTTGGGTCAAATGAGGAGGTCTAAGGTACGAATGGTGGGTATCACTCATATTAGAAGGGTATGATCGGTATGGTATAGTTGTACCCTATGATGAGATTTTGATGCAGTTTAAGTATGGGCAATCTGGACATTTGCCCACTTAACCTATTAAGGACCCACAACTTCTAAATCATTTTGGAGCTTATTCACCCTATTATTCTATTATTAAATACTTAGAAGACTCTTTTAAACACTCTACAATTATCTCTAAAGCTCTTGGGTAAATAAAGGCTAGGGTTTCACTAAGGGGCTTGATTGGGCAATTTCTCTCCATTATTTTCATCATCTAAGAAAAGGTACGTCTCCATTATTGTTAGCTCCAACTAAAGGCATTAGTTGCACAATGTTTTTATGGTGTGATCATTGTATGATTTTGGGATTTCCAAATATGTGTTGGGGTTTCGGTATTAAATGTTTGGTTATGATTTTCCCATGTTTTAATTATGTTTTTACATACATTAATGGTGGTTTAAATAATTGATTTCATGGGAATGGTTAATTGGTAATTAGAATTAGTTTTGGAAACACTATGCCCCCAACATGTTTGATAAAATGCCTATAATAATGCTTTTACTATATTATTGGACTTTTAACGGAACTATTGCATGGAATGGTTTGGTAATAGAACCCTAAATGGTATATATGATTTAAATAGTTTGGAATGGTTAAATAGAATGGTTTAGTGGTCATGGTTATGGTTAATTAAACTTCCTTGTGGGGCACAATGGAATCCCCCAAGCAAACTTAATAATGGAACACTTGTCTGGTACATGGGAATACTCCAAGTTAACTTGATAATGTAATCTATTGGTACATGGGAATCCCTTTACATAAAAAGGCTGGCTTAGGACATTTCTTACAAGCTATAGTCGATATGATGATACCACTAATTATAGCCTTGATTAATAATAATGGAATAATGGTTTGGTCGGTCGAAAATGGTTTTAATTAGGCAATAATGATGGGGTGTGATAGCTAATTATGAAGGTGTGAATCCAATGAACGGACACTGGAAACTCATGTTTGCCGACATGTGGGGTTGGTCATAACGACCATATATGATACTATCAGGTACACGTGAATCCTCTAAGTAAACTATACATATGTATCATGGATAGAAAAGAGTACTCGTGAATCCCCTACTTTTATGGTATCTCCAATTCATAGGGTTATACACATTGTGTCCCATTTAGGGGGTTACATTGGACCCATATATCTCGTGGGTGGTTTTAGGATGGTTTACCTACACAGACCCAGGTTAATGATTTCAAATACATGCTAAACCCGGCTTCCTTTCTCATCTTGGTTATATATATATATGTATGGTGCATATTCATATGGCGATTTACTTGGTTTTACTGGATGATATTATTTTATCCTTATCCTGAGTACTTGCTAGTGTTCACCCACTAACCCATCCTCAGGCGGATATATCCCTATGCAATATAAGAACCGACCATTCTACTCCTCCTACTTAGTGATCAAATTTTGAGATCACCTCGGTTGGCTTAAAGTGGTGAGCGTCCATATTTCAAAAGGCTCCATTTTATATTCATGGATGTTTTTACATACTTTGGATGTTATATACTTATTGGTTTGGGCTATGTTTGGGGGTATGTCCCAATCGAATATTAGTTTTTTTGTTAGAGGCTTTTATTTAACTACTATGGTTTTATATGGTCGAGATCAAAATTGGTGTCAGCCTTAGTATTGGCATTGGTATTGGGGCAGATATCATTGGACTAAATTTCACACTATTCCATATATTTATATTATGTTATATAACTTTGTCTGGTTATTATTGTGGTTTTAGCTTATGGTTTTGATTATCGGTTAGGTTTGGGATGGTTGGGCTTGTTTGGGTCAGTCTCAGTCATAGACCTATTCTAGAGTATGGATTGGTGAAATTACATGCTGTGTTGTTATACATTCAAAAATTATCTGACTCAGGTTAAGCATTGGTTGGTTGGGATGGGTATCGAGGGTGATCTCTGATCCTGGTTGGACTTGAGATGCTCATTATGATAATTTCACGAATCAATTTGTGTCAAGTTGGTATCAGAGCTTTAGGTTCATGGTCAATTAGGAGTCCACAAAGTCGTGTCGAGTAGAGTCTCTTTTAGGGCTGTGTAGTATGACACATTTATAAGAGAGAGGGTATAAGGCATTTAGGAATGTTTCACTTTCTTGTTATTTTATTTTCAAGTTGTAAGGTCTAAGGTTCTTTCTAATTTTGGTTTGTTCACTTTCAAATCACGCTTTGACAATCTAAGATGTAAGGTAACTTTTCTGTCCTAGCTGGGGACAACATTGATGGGTCTCGCACTACTGAGGGATCTATACTCAATCTAGTGGTCTAGTCCCTGATGTTTTTGGAGTTTCACCAATTACTAATAGTCCTCCTCAGGGTGAGGTGACTAATGCGGAATTTTGCCATTCGATTTATATTATTTCTTAGTTAGTTGTTGCTCAAGTTGAGTAGGATATATCTGGTGTTTCATCTGCTGAGGCCACAAGGTTTGGTTAGTTTATGAAAATGAATCCTTCTTCTTTTACTGGTTTGAAGGTGGAGAAGGATCCTCAGGGTTTCTTAGATGAAATGGAGAAAATCTTAAGGGTCATACAGGCGACGAATATGAAAGGGATAAATTTTGTTGCTTACCAGCTTAAGGATGTGGCGTACTAATGGTACGAGGAATGGGATAGAATAGGAGGTGATGTTGAGGAGTCGACTTTGTGAGAGACTTTCTCTAATGATTTTTTGGACTACTTCTTTCCTCAAGAGTTGAGGGAAGTGAAAGCAGAGGAGTTTGCCAATTAAAGAAAAGAAAAATGTCTAACAAGGAATATACCTTAAAGTTTTATCAATTGTCAAGGAATGTTATGAATATAGTGTCTGATATGTAGACAAAGATGAGAAAGTTCACTTCTATACTACCTCAGGAGTTGATCCTAGAAAGCAAGACTGCATTGCTGATCAAGGATATGGATATTTCTAGGTGGATTGTTCATATGCAGCAAGTGGATTAAGAAAAGAGAAAACAAGTTAAGTTTAGGAAAAGGCAGGGTAAGAAGTTCAGGTCATTTGAACAAGGTGGTGCTCAACAACAAGGTGGTCGAGATGGTGGTAAGTGGCCAAAAAAGAGGTTAGAGAGCTCTAGTTTTTTCTCTACTGCTAGTACTCCTTACCCAAAATAGTCAGTTGATAGGCGTCAGCATAGTGGCAATAATTTTTTAGCATACAGTGCCCAAATCTGGCAAGTGGTGCCCTGTCGGCCTCATCATGCCCTCCTTGTCAGTTCTGTGGTAGGTTGCATAGGCATTTCTGTGGTGAGAGGAGGAATAAATATTTTAAATATGGCTATCCAGGACATATTCTCAGAAACTGTCCAGTTGATAACGATGCTTCGGGAGCAAGTGAGGCTCTGATTGATTTATCTTCTGCTCCTGCACCAAAGGGTGCTACTTCTGCATTTGTTTTTGCTTCTAGTACCGGTGCAGGTCAAAATAGGTTATATGCTCTTGCTACTCAGGAGGAATTTGAGGCATCACCTGATGTTGTTACTGGTATATTACAACTCTTTTCTTGTTACGTGTATTGCTTGCTTAGTCTGGGATCCACTCTCTCTTATATGACCCTATTTATGTCTGTGCATTTTGATTTTGATCCTGAGGATATTTTTGGATCTTTTTTCTATTTATACCTCGGTAGGTGAATTTGTTGTTGCAAATATTATCTAGAGGGGGTTTGTGGTATCTGTTTGTAGTAGGTAGAGTTTGGTGGTTTTACTTTAACTGGATATGGTGGATTTTTATGTTATTCTATGGATGTATTGGTTGCACTCTTGTTATACATCCTTAGATTGTCGGATCCGTAATGTTGTCTTTAAGTTCCTCGTTGAACCAGTTATTGAATGAGAGGGTGGTTCCTTAGATCCTAGAGGGAGGTTTATTTCTTACCTTAGAGCTTAGAGATTAATCTCTAAAGGGTGTCTTTATCATCTGGTCCAGGTTAAAGATTCTAACTCAGAAGGTCTTTCTTTTCATTTGGTTTTGGTGGTAAATGAGTTTCCTAAGGTCTTTCCGGGTGATATTCCTGGTGTTCCTATGGATTGGGAGATTGAGTTTGGTATTGATTTAGTTTTGGACCCTCTTCCAATATATATTCCTCCTTATAGAATGGTTTCGATTGAGTTGAGAGAACCCAAAGAGCAACTTAATGATCTTTTGATAAGGGTTTCATTCGTCCTAATGTATCCCCATGGGGTATACTAGTTTTATTCGTGCGCAAGAGTGATGGTTCCCTTCAGATGTACATTGACTATAGACAGTTGAATAAGGTAACAATCAAGAACAAGTACCCTCTTCCAAGGATAGATGACTAATTTGATAAGTTGCAAGGAGCCAAATTATTTTCTAAGATATATTTTTGGTCTGGGTATCATTAGCTTAAGATTAGGGAGGAGGATATCCATAAGACAATTTTTTGTACTCTATTTGGGCACTTTGAGTTCCTGGTTATGTCATTCGATTTGACTAATGCCCTGATGACATTTATGGATTTGATGAACAGTGTTTTTAGGAAGTTGCTAGATCTTTTTGTCATTGTGTTCATTGATGACATCTTGGTGTATTCTAAAAATGAGGTGGATCATGATAATTACCTACATGTGGTGTTGCAGACCTTAAAGGAGCAATAATTGTATGCATAGTTCACCAAGTGTGAGTTGTGGTTAAACGCTGTGACTTTTCTTGGTCATATTATTTCTAGTGAGGGGATCATGGTGGATCCAAAAAAGGTGGCTATCGTTAAAAAGTGGCCTAGACCCATGACTCCAACCGACATTGGAAGCTTCCTGAGTTTGGCTGGATATTATAAGCGGTTCGTGGAAGGTTTCTCGATGATAGCTACTCCATTGACTAAGTTAACTTAGAAGAAGGCAAAGTTTTCTTTGATGGATGTCTGTGAGGGGAGTTTTGAGAAGCTGAAGGATAAGCCAACATCGGCTCTGGTTTTGATATTAACTGAAAGTAATGAGGGTTTGTGATTTATTGTGATGCATCTCATGTGGGACTTGATTGTGTTTTGATGCAACAAGGGAAGGTGATTGCCTATGCTTCAAGGTAGTTGAATGTAACACCCTGAAAATGGGTCCCGAGACATCACACGGTGCTTAGGACTATAAGTGATCCCAAGCTAACCCTTCTACTAGCATAACTCTTAAGCAACTGAATAAAATACATAAATCTAAACAAACTAAGAAGAAGATAACTCTTTTCTGAATCTGATCAATATAGAACTAAATTAAAATAATTACAACTCTACTTTTACAAAACAACACTGGAATCAACACATTAACTCCACTAACTGTCTATGAAGCCTCTACTAGTATTGACTATAGGTAGCCGGGATATGACCCCCACTATCCCAAATAAGTACGACTGAATAAAAAAAATACAATACTGCTCAAACAATATGACTGACTCAAGCCCTTGAATCAAGAGGACATATCACCTGCTAACTATAAACTGCAAACTGTCTGAATATGGTATGCATGCTACAACTAAACTGATACCTATATTATGAGACAATGTAGCGCATGGACATATATGTGGATTAGTACTTTGAGGATGTACTGAGTATATAGGGGTGAATACATGGGTAAAACATTATTTTATCATCATAATTGTAAAACAATGCATGCTAGATGTAAATGACTCACATAAGCTGGAATATCTGAAAACTTAAATTTGTAATAATAAGAAACAAATCATACTTTTATATAAATCTAGTGAGTCATAACATTTAGTTCTAAAAGTTGTACTTGTATTCTCTCATTAAATCATACTATATAAGAGTAGAAAGGACTCACTCTTAATCTGAAATCTAAAAGATGGAAACTGTAGCTAATATCTTTCTGTAGAACATAATCTGAGTAAAACTTGTGAGCCTTAACACTTAGTTTTTTTGAAAGCTTAAGGGAAAAATGCTTTTATCTTAAGGCTGTAAATCAATAAACTGTTTTAAGAGTAGGGGACTTCTTTTGGGGGTTTCTTCTAATTCACATAAATCATGTGAGCATTCATGGAGTCCCACGACTTGCCTACGTTGGGTTGAGCTGTTCTACCCTTGCCATCAAAATAAAATTTCTTATCTTAAGTGATCACAATCTTAGTCCTCCACGTAGAAGTGGGAATAATCTTAATCCTATGATGGCACGTAGTTCTGAGGAATGAAACCTTGGTAATATACCCATCTCGGTTCTAAATACTAGTCCTATTCTTATGCCCAGGATCATAAGAAATCCACTTCAAAAATATAGCACAAGGGTTTACAAGAAAACCAATTATGCTCTTTCTTTCATTAAATCTCAAGTCGTATGAACAAAGTGGATTCTTTATCTTAGCTTGAGACCAAAAAGGTCAAATCTTTATAGAAAATCTGAGAATAATGTCATCTTAGGGTGCTCATTAGCACAAACAATCTTGAAATAGCAATCTTAATTAGGGCTTAGTGACCCATGCATCAAACTCATGTTAAAACATCATAATACTCATGCTTGGTGATGTAAACATTTATAAATCAACTTAAAATCTAGAAATTTCTTCAGTATACATGAAAATATGAACATAAACAAGCAATTCAACATCTAAATCATTGGAAATCTCATAAACTCATCAATAGTAATATTGGGTATAAACCCAAACTTCAATTTCATGAGAAATCACATAAAATTTCAGTAAATTTGTAATTAAAATAAGTTTTGGGCATAAGGATGAAAGGATTATCCTTGTTCATACCCCATATACCTTAATTGATGATCTTAGATGCTAAAACCTGAATCTTGGATCTCTATTAAGGCTTTTGAAGTTGATTGTTGGGTTCTTGAGTTGGAAATCCTTAATTTTGAATTACCTTAGAGAATTAATGGAGGAATTTGGATTTCTTGGGGAGAAAGTATGATGATCTAGGGTTTTATTTTCCTTAAGAGAGAATGCTTTGAGTTGGGGAAAATTCAATAAAGAATGACTTGAGAATGATTTTAGGGATTAAATCCCATATTTGAACGAAATAAAATTATAGGAAACTCTAATTTAACCCTGGATAAAGCTTTTAATTTACGTCAAAATATTTCAAAATAGGCACCTGGTGCGATGCGCCGTGATCACGTTAGGCCATTAGAAATAGACAACTGGTGACTGAGGTCTTGGCGCAATGCGGCAGAATCAAGGTGTTCTTTTGCAATGTCATTTTGACTACCAACACAATGTGGTAAGTTTACGTTGGGCTACTGAATTTTGACAAATGGGAAAATGGATCACTCTGCGATGCGCCAATATCACGGAGGTCCACTGGAATTATCGATCTCTATTTTTTCCTTCTCTGCGATGCATTGAGAGTCTAGGTGGCACACTGTTAACTTAAAAATACTCTAACTTCTCAATCGAATGTCTAATTTAGGTGAATTTTGTATAGATGGAAAGCTTGTTCAATTTCCCACATCAGAAAATGGTATTCATGTTTGATGAAAATTCTTGACATTCCCGGGAAGAATTTAAGCTAGGAAAAGTACGAGATGTTACATTGATGGTGGATGAGGAGAGTTATCTTACTCATTATTTGGAGCTATTAGCAATGTTTTTTATTTGAAAATCTGGTGGCATTATTCAAATGAAGTGCATGTTGACACATTTTCTGATCATAAAAGTCTATTGTATGTGTTCACTCAAAAGGAGCTAAATCTCAGGTAGAGGATATGGTTGGAGATTCTCAAGGACTATGCTATGAGTCTTCACTACCACCTAGGTAAAGCTAACGTATTGCTGATGCTCTTAGCTGGTTGTCTATGGGGTGTTTGGCTCATGTGGAAAAGGAGAAACGGTAATTAGTGAAGTATATTCACCGCTTGGCTAATCTTGGAATTCATCTCTTGGACTCCAATGATGGTGGTATGATGGTTCAGGATGTGGTTCATACATCTCTTGGTGCAGAGATCAAGGAGAAGAAAATACTAGATCCTATCTTAATAAAAATCAAGAGTGATGTTGGTGATAAATGGGTGATTGTGTTTAAGATCAGGGTGATGGTACCGTGAGGTACCAAGGGTGGTTATGTGTTCTTGATGTCGATGGTGTGCGACAAAGGGCTTTGGTTGAGGCACATGAATCATGCTATGTTGTTTATCCTGGTTTGACAAAGATGTATCATGATCTCAAGGAAATGTATTAGTGGAATGGTATGAAAATGGATGTGGCTGATTTTGTGGCCAAATGCTTGGTGTGCCAACAATTCAAAGTTAAGCACATGAGGCCTAGTTTGTTGTATTAGGAATTGGAATTGCCAAAATGAAAATAGGAGGTAATCAATATTGATTTCATTACCGGTCTTCCTCAATATCATAACCAATTTGATTTGATTTGGATAATGGTGGATAGGATGACAAAGTTCGCCCACTTCTTGCCGGTGCAGACTAACTTTTTGATTGAGGACTATGCGAGGTTTTATATTCATGAGGTTGTAAAGCTTCATGGGGTACCTATTTTGATTATCTCTGACTGTGGTATGCAGTTTTCATCTCACTTTTGGCGATCTTTTCTATAGGGGTTGGGTACTAAGGTCAGTCTAAGTACTGCTTTTCATCCACAAATAGATGGACAAGTAGAGAGTACTATTTAGATATTGGAGTATATTCTTTGAGCATGCGTGATGGAGAAAATTGGGTTGAGCATCTACCTTTTATAGAGTTTGCTTACAATAATAAGTACCATTACAGTATTGGAATGGGCTCTTTTGAGGCATCATATGATAGGAAGTGTAGATTTTCTATTCGGTGGTTTGAGCTTAAAGCTGCCCAAAGTCACCAAAAGTCCTATGCGGATGTAAGGCATAGAGACTTGGAGTTTGAGGTTGGGGATAAGGTGTACCAAAAGGTATCTCCAATGAATGGAGTGAAGCAATTTGGTAAAAAAGAAAATCTCAGTCCCCAGAATATTGGTCCTTATATGATTTTATGGAGGGTTGGTAATATGGCGTATAAATTTGAGTTACCTTCTAGTTTGAGCTCCATTCTTCCGGTATTTCATGTCTCTATGTTAATAAAGTGTCTTGGTGATCCTTCTTTAATGGTATGTTTGGAAGGATTGTATATCTCGGATTCTCTGTCTTATGAAGAGATCCTAATTGAGATATTAGATTGACAGGTTCATCAATTACGGAAGAGGCTACATGGAAAGCGAAAGCGTACATGAAGTCCAAATATTCGTATTTGTTTTATACTTTGGATATTTGTGTAGAAGGTATGTGTTCTTGATAACATCTTTATTTTCTAACATGGTTAAAGGTTCGATGAAAAGGAATCGTGCTTGTCTTGACCTACCCTTTTCTGTCATTCGGGGATGAATGATCCTAGTGGGGGAGACTAAAACACCCTGGGTTTGGGACCCCTTAGAAAACTTTTTGGATTTTTGGGTTCGGGATAACATATGACTGGTGGGTACTAATCGTATAACGATGTATGAGTGGTATGCTTTGGTCGTATATTGACCAGTGTTGGTTGGTGGGTTGGATTGGTTTCTGGAATGAGTAGGACTTGGGTTGGTACTAGTTGTATGGCTATATAAGGGTCGTTTAGTTTTGGTTTTTTTCTTCACTTGATCTGAGACTTAGTAAAATAACTTGGATCTGAGTACAAGAGGCTCACTATAAGCCATAAGCCAGGGTACGAGTCCTTCTATGGACTCATATAGTGGACAATGTTCAAACATCTTGTGATTCTATTCTACCAGGGTTATGGGTCAAGGGTACTAGTCATATTCTTTGGTATGACTTGGTTTGGGTAAATTGAATGTTGGACAGTGTTGGGTCCAAGTAGGAGGTCAAAGGTATGAGTGGTAGGTACCACTCGCATTAGAAGGGTACGACCGGTATGGTATAGTCGTACCCTATGATAGGATTTTTATGCAGTTTAAGAAAGGGCAATCTAGACATTTCCCCACTTAACCTATTTAGGCCCTGCGACTTCTAAATCAATTGGTAGGTTATTTACCTTATTATTCCATCATTAAACACTTAGAAAACTCTCTTAAACACTCTACAATTCTCTCTAAAGCTCTTGGGTAAAGAAAGGCTAGGGTTTCACTAAGGAGGTCAATTTGGGGCTTGATTGGGTTATTTCTCTCCATCATCTTCATAATATAAGGCAAGATACTTATCCCTCATAGTTAGTTCCAACTAAAGGCATGATTTATACAGTGTTATCATGTCATGATTGTTGTATAATTTTGGGGTTTTCAAATATGTGTTGGGCTTTGGCATTAAATGCTTGGTTATGGTTTTCCCATATTTTAATTATGTTTTTACATGCTTTAATGATGGTTTGGATAATTTGTTGCATGGGAATGGTTGATTTGTAATTGAAATTGGTTTTGGAAATACTACGCTCCAACATGTTCGATAAAATGCCTATGATATTGCTTTTACTATATTATTGGGCTTTTAATGGAACTATTGCATGGTATGGTTTGGTAATGGAACCCTGAATGGTATAAATGGCTTAAATGGTTTGGAACGGTTAAATGGAATGGTTAGGTGGTCATGGTTATGATTAATTAAACTCTCTTATGGGGTACAATGGAATCCCCCAAGCAAAGTTAATAATGGAACACTTGTGGGGCATATGGGAATACTCTTAAGTTAACTTGATAATATAATCAATGTGTACATTGGAATGACTTTATATAAAAAGGTTGTATAAGGAAATTTCTTGCAAGCTATAGTCGGTATGACAATACCACTAATTATAGCCTTGGTTAATACTAATGGAATAATGGTTTGGTTCGTCGAAAATGGTTTTAGTTGGGCATTAATGGCAGGGTGTGATAGCAAACCCTAAAGGTGTGAGTTCAATGGACGGTCACTGGAAACACATGTTTTTTGACATGTCAGGTTGGTCATAGCAACCATGTATGATAATATGAGGTACATGGGAATCCTCTTAGTACACTATAAATATGTATCATGGAGAGAAAAGGGTACTCGGAAAGCCCTACACTTATTGTATCTCTAGTTCGTGCGGCTACACTCATCGAGGCCCGTTCAGGGGGTTACACTAGATCCATATAGCGTGTAGGTGGTTTTAGGACAGTTAACCTGCATATACCTAGGTTAATTATTTCAAATACATTCTAAACGCATCTCCCTTGCCTAGCATGGTTATATATGTGTGTGTATGGTTTGTATGCATATGGTTGGTTTACTTGGTTTTACTGGATGACATTATTTTATCCTTATCCTGAGTACTTACTAGCGTTCACCTTCTAACCCATCCTAGGGTGGATGTATCCCCACGGGATGTAGGAACTGACCAGTCTACTCCTCCTGCTTAGTGATTGGATTTTAGGATTAGCTCGATTGACTTAAAGTGATGAGGTTTCATATTCTGGAAGGCTCCATTTAATGTTCATGGATGTACTTAGGATGTTTTATGGTTATTGGTTTTGGCTATGGTTGGGGGCATGTCCCCACTGGATATTGGTTTTCTTTTGGTTAGATGTTTTTATGGAACTACTATGGGTTAGTATGGGCAAGATAAATATTAGTGTCAGGATTAGTAATGGACTTGGTATTGGGGCTGATACCGTTGGACTATATTTCTCACTGGTTCATCCTTTTATATTATGTTATGGAACTTGGTCTGGTTATTGTTGTGGTTTTGGCGTATGATTTTGGTTTGGTTATGGTTATCGGTTTGGTTTGGGATAGTTTGGTTCGTTTGGTTTGTTCTCGGTGATAGAATTATCCCAGAGTCTAGATTGGAGCAATTACATCCGATCTTGTTATACATTCAAAATTCATCCGACTCAGCATATGCGTTGGTTGGTTGAGCTGGGTATCGGGGGTGGTCTCCGGTCCTAGTTTGACTTGATAAGCCCATTATGACAAGGCCTTAGGTCGTGTCATGTCACAAGGTCTTGTAGTAATGGGTATCTCAAGCCTAACAAGGACTGGAGATAGCCCCGTTAACGTAACCTAACCATCACATCAATCCATAAGTATCAGATGAACTCCGAACATATACTTAGATGAACTCCAAACATACAACAAGATGGTAGAAAACATGAGAAATAATAATAACTTAGGAAGTGTCTAATCAATCCATTAATTTCAACATACTAAACTAACATATCCAAGTCCACAATCATCCACAAAGCCTCTGGAAATCTGAATATCAGGACATGCCCCCAACAATAGCCAAAAACCAAGTCTACAACAAGTCTTTGACATAAAATAGAAAGACCATGAAATGTATGCCTTCAGAAGTAGGGAAGCTCACCATGTCAATGTCAACACACGAACCGCTCGAACACCTGGTCACTGCGCAGGAAGAGAAGAAGAAGCCTTGGCCCTTGTATTGCATAGGGATACAACATTTGAAGACAGTTAGCGTTTGAGCTCTAACATGTAACTCAGGGATAATGATAAAATAGTGCCATCACTCAGCCAAGTTAAAAAACATCATAAGCGACCACATATATATACATGTATATAATGTAGAGAAGGGGGACAAGGCTTAGCATGCATTTTGAAGCACCTGATCAAGAAACATCAAATAGGGGATTCTAACCTCCCTCTCATATAGTTTAGAATGTTTGAACTTCCTGAACATATTAAGCAAGTAGACTCTAACCTCAAGCCATTTTGTCCATTCGAATCTCCCGGTCATATTAAGCAAGTAGACTCTAACCTCAAGCCATTTTGACCCTTCAAAATTGACCTTGAGACTCTAGTCCTTAGTATATGTAGTGACATCCATTCAATTCATCACTTAGGGATTTTAACCCATTTAGCCATTTCAAACCACCAAGGTAACAATTTAACACCATTTATGATCACAAGGTCTTCATGAAACCATTTATCAACTATTTACTTTAATAGGCTAATGCCTTAGTACAAATCACAATTTAAATCCATTTATGGTCATCAAGACCTTTAGAAAACCATTCATCCTTCATTAGAATTCTGATACCGAGCTTTAGTTCAAAACACAACTCATTATGTGACTAGTTTATTCTCTTAGACATTTTCACAAACACATTGAAGGCATACCTTTACCAAGACAAAATTCAAAGTAAAAACCATCTAGTTTAGGGTTACCCATGACCCATTTATTAAATCACAATTACCAAGCACCCATATATGTAAGCCACTACAAAAAACATGTATAAATGCAAGTCAAACAAAGAGTAAACAATATTTCAACACTATGTATTAAAACCCTCAACATTAGTTTTCAAACCCACCATTAAAGAATCAAAAGAAATGTTTAAAACACATGATATCTGAAAACTAACAATGAGGGGAGAGTCACATGCCTTATACAAGAAGATTCATGGTAAGAACTGGACCCCTTAAGCCTATAGACGAATACTTGAAGAAACCCTAGCCCCAATCTTCAAAAGAGTGTTTAGAGAGAGTATTTGGAGTTTATTTTATCCTTCAACGGGAGTTATGAGAGGACACAAGGTATTTAAGGCATGGGGATTTGAGGGTTTTGGGGTGAAAAATGTTTGGAATGCCCTCAACTTAAAAGCTAAAAACTTGCTCGCAGGAGGTTACGACCACCCCTTCCAAATCATACCCTAGGGTACTAGTGGTACACATATCTTGTACCCTAATCCTAATCTTGGACCTCCATAATAACCAATATAAGACCACATAAGTATAACTCGTATCCTAACATATGAAAAGTACCCTATGACCCGTACCCTAGACAGAATGCACTAGTTTTAGTTTAGGGCATCATTCTTCTTGGAAACATACACCTCGTACCCTATCATACGGCCAAGGAGAGGCCCAATCATACGTTGGACAGAATTCTGACAATCATACAAGAGGAGGGACCCTAACTATACCCTAGCATATAACTTGTACCTTAAAGTCATACCTTGTCCAAAATATTAAACTTAGGTAATTCTCTAAGGATCCAAAGGAAAGCACAAGCACAAGTCAGCACATCATTACACATCAAGATAACCTTTAATCAAGTTAGAAAACAAAGACTTACAACAAAATAAGAAGATCAACACATACCTTAAGCATGAGTTTCCGAGACAAAAAACAAGTGCAGATACTTGGACTTCATGTCCTCTTCTGCCTCCCAAGTAGCTTCTTCAACTTTATGGTTCCTCTAAAGAACCTTTACCAAAGCCATATCCTTCTTCAGTAACCGACAAACTAGATGATCCAAGATTTCAATTGGGACTACCTCTTAAGATAAGGAATCCGAGATACCCAACCCATCCAAAGGAACAACTGATGAAGGATCACCTATCTATTTTATCAACATAGAGATGTGGAAAATAGGATGTATGGATCTCAAACTAGGAGACAACTTCAAATCATAGGCAACTTTACCAACCGTCTTCAAAACCAAGTAGGGACCAACATACCAAGGAGTAAGCTTCTCCTTCTTTCTAAACCACATCACTCCCTTCAGCTTTCCCTTCTTTCCAACTGCATCACTCCCTTCATAGAAGATACCTTTAAGAATACCCAATCACCAATATTAAACTCTAGATCCCTACGCCTCACATCTTCTTAGGATTTTTGGAAACTTTGAGCTGCTTTCAACCTATCATGAATCACCTTTACCTTTTCTAAGGTTTACTGAACCAAATCAAGGCTAAACAACTTACCCTCACACACTTCATACTACCCAATAGGAGAACGATATCTCCTACAATACAATGCCTCAAAAGGAGCTATGCCAATGCTGGAATGGTAAATGTTGTTGTAGATGAATTCAATCAAAGGAAAATTGTCTTACCAACTACCACCATAATGAATTACACATGCACGAAGAATATCTTCTAATATCTGAATGGTCCTCTTTTCTTGTCCAATCGACTGTAAGGGGAAAGTAGCACTAAGACACACCTTACTTCCTAAACCTTTCTGAAAATGGCTTCTAAAAGTAAGATGAGAATAGATTACCATGATCTAAAATGATAGAAACTGAAGCACCACAAAAGTTTACAATCTCTGCAAGGTACAACTTAGCATAATCCTCCATCAAATAACTAGTACTCACCAGCAAAAAATGAGCGGACTTGGTCATTCTATCCATAATGACCTAAATAGAATCACATTGATTCTGAGACCAGAGAAGAATGATAATGAATTCCATATTAATAACCTCCCACTTTAATTAGGGAAACTCTATTTCTTGGTACAAACCTTTGGGTTAAATGTGCTCAACTTTTACTTTTTGACACACCATGCATATAGCTACATAGTTAGCCATATCTCACTTCATATTATTCCACCAATAGAACTCCTTTAGATTATGATACATTTTCATAGAATTGAGATTAATAGCATAACGAGATTCATGAGCTTTGGCTAAAATCCTTTCCCTCAATCCATCCATTACGGGAACACATAGCCTATATTGGTACCTCAAGATACCATTACCACCAATCATAAAATCAATAACCTTTTGCTAACCCACATTTCTCTTAATCTTCATTAAATCAAAATCCAACATTTGGTTTTCCTATATCTCAACGACAAGGGACGACTGCGATACAGGATAAACAAACATACCACCATTCTCAGAGTCTATGAGACAAACTCCAAGGATAGCCAAGCGGTGAATGTCCTTCACTAACTCCCACTTATCCTTATCCCTATAATCTAATCTCCTCATGGATAACCTTCTAAGAGCATCAACAACTATGTTAGCTTAACCTAGATGGTAATGGAGACTCAAATCATAGTCCTTCAAAAAAACAAGCCACTTTCTTTGCCTGAGATTCAACTCTTTCTGAGTAAATACATACTACAGGCTCTTATGATCAGAAAAGATGTCAACATGAACCCCATAAAATAGTGACACCAAATATTCAACGCAAATACCATAGCCAAAAACACCAAATCATAAGTAGGGTAGTTCTTCTCATGAATATTCAACTTCCTAGAAGCATAAGCCACCACCCTACCATGCTACATCAACGCACAACTAAGTCCAATACGAAAAATATCATAATACACAATGAAACCATCATTACCCTATGGCAGGGTTAAAACCAGAGATGAAGTTAACTTATCCTTCAATTTCTCAAAACTACCATCACGCGCATCTGACTATAAGAACTAGACCTTTTTTTGAATCAACATAGTCAATAGGGCTCTATAGTCATAAAACTTTTCAAACCTTTTATAATAACTAGCTAAACCGAAGAGGCTCTGAATATCAGTTGGAGTCATGGGTCTAGGACATTTATTAACCATAATAACCTGTTTAGGATCTACCATAATTCGTTTACAAGACACAACATAACCCAGAAAAGTTATGGCATTTAGCCAGAATTCACATTTGGAGTACTTAGCATACAATTACTGGTCTTCCAAGGTTTGCAATATGATATAGATGTGATTGGCATGGTCCACCTCACTCTTAAAGTAAACCAAGATATCATTGATGAAGACAAAAGAAAAAAAATTGGAAACTGATGGAAGACCCTACTCAGTAAATTCATGAATGCCATGGGGGCATAAGTCAAGCCAAATGATATCACCAAGAACTCAAAATTCCTATACTAGGCATGAAAAATCTTCTTAGGGATATCCACCTCATAATCTTTAACTGATGATACCTAAAGAATATCAATCTTAGAAAAGAATTTGGCACCCTGAAGCTATTAGAAAAGATTTGTAACACCCCATATTATTCGAGCTAGAAATTGAACCATCGTTTCTACATGTATGAACTCTAATACCAAGATTTATCTTTAAATACATGTTTCATGAATTTTATCCTAGTGTGTGATATACTTATAATGTGAAAAATGTTCAGAGAAATTACTTAGAATAAAGTTGAGCTAAGAATCTTTTATTCATCCAAGGTTTGGTACTCGATTCTATAAGGGTCAACTTTGAACGTGTATAACTTTTTACATAAGAGGAATTTTGCATGTAAAATCTCACCAAATAATAGATAAGTGAGTTAGATTTCCAACGATACTAATTTTATCTTAATCCAAAAGCCGGAAAAAAGTTATGCTTATTTTTTTAAGAGACAGTGGGGGGTCGCAATAGCCTCGCACCACGAGAGCTATTCCACTTAATTAGAGGTCGTATCCCGAGGGCTGCTTAACTTAACTAGGGGCCACACCGCGGGGGCTATTCCCCTACTGTTTCATCCTCTTAAGGGTCAAGGGGAAATTTAGTCCTTTTTCCTCAACCCTAAACATCCAAAGCACGAATTATGACACCCAAAATGGAATTATTTGCCTATCTTCTTCAAAACAACTCAAGTAAAAACCCTCCCCTTTCCTAAAGAAAATTTTTTAAGATTTTTCATATAAATAACACAAGGATTCAAGCTTCATTTTCAAAATTTTCTCAAGAATCCATTCAATTAAGGTATATAGGGTTTATGAACAAGGACATTCTTCCACCCTTTTGCCCAAAACTTGTTTTAAAGTTTAAGTTATATGATTTGCAATTTGGTTTCATACCCAAGTTATCTTGTTTTGAGATTACAAAATTATTATGTGATTGAAGTATTAAATTTCATATTTCTTCTCATATATTTATGTCTTGACTTGAATAATTCTCTATTATGAGTTGAGTACCATGATTTTAATTTTAAACACTGATTAAAGATCTCCAATTGAGTTTTAAGTATGATATTATATTACAAGTTATATGAAAAAAAGTACGAGATTTAAGTCTTAAGTTTAAGTACTAAGTTTATAAGACAAGTTTGAATCTTTTGATTCCAAGATAAGGCTTGAAATCCACAATCATTTATCATCCTTTTTGTACAAAGCAAAGATTAATCTTTTGATCTTAATATAAGCTATGGAATCCGTATTTATTCATCCTGATTATGATTTAAAGTAAAGAGAAGCATAACTAGTTTTTATTCTATAAACCCTTATGCTATTTTAAGGTGGATTTCCTAAATTATGAGCATATAAGAAATAATGGAGTCGTATTTAGCATCGAGTTGGGTATGAGTTTGAGGTCACATGCCCCAGATCTACGTGTCAACATAGGTTTAAGTCCTTATATAGGCTAAGTATAGTGATCACTCAAGTGAAGGTTCTATTCCGATGGCAAAGGTAAAATAGCTCTCTTCACCGTGGGTAACATGTTGGAATCCATGATAGCTCACATGGTTTATGTTGGTTAGAAGAACCTCCTTAAGTAAGAATATAAGTAAAGATTTTTAGAAGTGATAGGGCTCGCAAAGTTTATCCTATACTTCATTACTTATTTTTATGATTTTGCAGTCTTGGTTTTATTCAAGCTCAAGGTGAGTCATTTACACTTAGCATGCATCATTTGAAAGTTCATATGAATTATTCAATTATTGATTTACTTATGCATTCACCCCCACATACTCAGTATATTCCAGAAGTATTGATCTATATATATGTCTATGTGTTACATTGTCTCATAATATAGGTACCAGTTGTAGCTCACACATTATCATCATACAGTTTGCAGCTTCCAGTTAGCAAGTGAAGGGTTTTTTTGATTCAAGGACTCAAGTCAACTCTAGTTCTAGCAGCATTTCTTTTTATTCAGTCATATTGATCGAAAATACCTGAGGGTCATGTCTGGGCTACCTATAGTTAGTATTAGTAGAGGTTTCATAGACAATTAGTGGAGTTGTTATATTTGATTTCAGTTTGATTTTGGATGAGGAGAGTTGTATTCTTATTTATAGTTTTTTTTTGAGAATGTTCAAATAAAGACTTCTCTTTCGTATGTTACTTCCATTTTTATGTATTTTAATCAGTAGCTTAAGCATCATGCCAGTATAGGGTTAGCTTGGGATCACTTGTGGTCCTAGCATCGAGTGACGTCTAGGGGGATAATCTCGGGGCATTATAGGATCATTAATTTTAGAAAGGGGATACTTATTCTTTACCATCGCCTTATTCAGTTGTTGGTAATCAATACACATCCGAAAGAACCCATCCTTCTTTCGCACGAACAAGACCGGTGCACCCCATCGGGACACACTAGGACAGATTAAACCTTATCTAAAGATCTTTCAATTGCCCCTTAAAATGAAAATCTTATCTAAAACATCTTTCAATTGCTCCTTAAGCTCATCTAACTTAATCATATCCATTCTATAAGGGGGAACAGAAATTTGATGAGTGTCCGGAACAAGATCAATCCCAAACTCAATATCCCTATTGGAGGACACTGGGAAAATCATTAGGGAAGACCTCAAGAAATTTATTTACCATAGGGACAGATTGCAAATAAGGGCCCTCAAAGTTAGAATCTTTAACTCGGACCTAATGATAGAGACAACCTTTGGAGATTAACTTCTGAGCTTTAAGATATGATATGAACTTCCCCTTAGGAACTAGGGACCACCCTATCACTCAATAGTTGGATCATTAGAGAATTTAAACATGACCTTACGGGTCTGACAATCTAAGCAATCATAGCACGAGTACAACCAATCCATCCCCAGAATAACATCAAAACCAACCATATCTAATTCTATCAAATCTACCTGAGTTTATTACTACTTTTGACAAACACAGTTTCCTGCTGAGGTAGAAATAGAAAAAAGAACCAACAAATACTCAGGACCAAAATCAAAATGTACAGCCATAATAGGGTCAAATAAGAGAGAGGACGCCAAATAAAGCAAAAAATACACATCATGGGAGAAGAGTTTCAACATACCCATAAAAATATTTGGAGATACCTAAGACTCCTTATGAGTAGCAAGTGCATACAAGCGATTCCCTCCAGCACTAGAACTAAAAATAGTAGCAGAATAAAAAACAACACCTTTTGGTGTAAGAGTAGATGAAGTATCAATAGGGACCCTACTGGCCCATGAGGCCACTAAAGTGGGGAACTCTCACTGCATGTGCCCAATCTGACCATATCTAAAATATATGTTCTTCCCCTTCTCACACTGACCACAATAATGTTGACCATAGAATCTGCAAAGAGGATAGGTTAGTGCTGATTGGGCCCTACTGGCCTGAGACTGGGCACCTTGTGCCCCAGACGCATCACCACTCTGAAAACATTTATCTTTCAATGGACTCGAGTAGGGAGCACTAGCTATAAAATAAGATTTTGGACTCCCCCAACTCTTCCTCTTAGGCCACTTACCACTAAACTGTTAGCCTTCACTTTGCTCAGAATATCAAAACCTCTTACTCTGCCTCTCACTAATCTCAGCATATGTTTTTTTCTATTCCTACACTTGTTACATATACACAACCAATTAAGAGATGTCCATGTCTTTGATCAATAGGGCTACCTTACTCACGAGAATCAACTCATGATACAATCTCAAAGAAAACTTTCTAATTTATTCCATCATGTTAGATACCAATTCGGGAGCATATCACGATAACTAATAGAATTTCAAGGCATACTCTTGGACTGTCATCCTTTCTTGCTTCAATATAAAAAATTCCTCCACTTTCGCCTTCCTCAAATCCTGAGGGAAGAAGAGGTCCAAGAATGCACTAGATAAATTATCCCACATGGTAGAGCTAGCATCTTTACCTCTCGACTACTCCTACCCTTTGTACCACTGGTATGCTACATCTTTGAATTGGTAGGTAGTAAAATCTACACCTTCAACCTCCAAAGCATGCATAACCCGAAAGATCTTCTTCATTTCATCAATAAAACCTTAAGGATCCTTCTCAACCTTTGTACCCATAAACATCTGAGCTTGCAACCTCATGAAATAGATAACCGTTGTGGCCTTAAAAGATGGAGTAATAAGAATACCGCACTCAGATTGAGAAGCTACCAGCTGAGTTAACAGAGTAATAGAGCGACAGAAATTAGCATTAGTAGACTCCCTTTGAGGTATCTGAGTATGAGTGTCACCACCAGGAGGAAGATGAGTGGGGATAGTTTGAAACCCATGAGGACAATCAGATATAGTGACCCTAGATTGGGTCTAGACTCTAGAGGTAAAGTGTATCCCAATACTATTGTCCCCAATTGGTACAGAGGTATTTGCATAAACATCAAATCTTATTGGAGACATGATCTAAAAGACAAGAAAATAGAAATCAGAAGAATCCAAGACCTTAGACTCTATAGCTCGAAATAGAACCATAAGAAAGAAAAATATTCCTAAATGTCTCATAGCCCTTCTCTTATAAGTGTGGCGTGATACATACCCATTAAAGAGACTCCACTAGACATGACTGTATGGACACCCAACTGACTATAAACCTAGAATCTGATACAAACTTGACACATCAATCCACAAGTAATGGATGCAATTTGAATATATAACAAGATAGCAGAAAGCAAGACTAATAATCATAACTTAAGAAGTGTCTAATAAATCCATTAATGTCAACATACTAAACCAATCTATCCAAGTAATAGTCAACCACAAAGCCTCTACAAATCTAAAATAAATAATATGTCGTGACATGCCCCCGACAACAGCCAAAAACCAAGTTTAAAATAAGTCTATGACATAAGATAGAAAGATCATGAAATGCATGCCTTCCAAAGTAGGGAATCTAAATATTTCAATATCAACACACGAACCGCTGGAACACTTGGTCATTATAAAGAAAGAGAAAAAAAAAGCCCCGACCCCTGTATCGCATAGGGATACACATTCTGAGATAATTAGCAGTTGGAGCACTAGCATGTAACTTAAGGATAAGGATAAAATATTTCCATCACTCAATCAAGTTAAAAAACATTATAAGTGACCACATGTATATACATATTTATAATGTTGGGAAAGGGGACAAGGCTTAGTATATATTTTGAAGCCCCCGATAATGAAACATGAAATAGAGGTCTCTAACCACCATTCATATACTTTAGAAAGTTTTAACTTCATAGCCATATTAAGCAAGTGGACTCAAACCTCAAGCCATTTTTGACCATTTGAACCTCCCAGTCATATTATGCAAGCGAACTCTAACCTCAAGCCATTTGACCCTTCTTAATCGACCTTAGAACTATAACTCTTAGTCTATGTAGTGACATCCATTCAATTCATCACTTAGGGACTTTAACCCATCAAGGTTACAATTTAACACCATAGATGACCACAAGGTCTATATGAAACCATATATCAACATTTACTTTAGTAGGCTAAATCCTTAGTTCAAATCATAATTCAAATACATTTATGGTTATAAAGACCTTTACAATACCATTAATACACATTAGCATTCTTATACTGAGCTTTAGTTCAAAACACAACTAATTATGTGACTAGTTTATTCTCTTAGACATTTTCACAAACACATTGTGGGCATACCTTTGCCAAGATCAAATTCAAAGTAAAAACCAACAAGTTTAGCATTACTCATGACCCATTTGTTAAATCACAATTACCAAGAACTAATATTTGTAAACCACTACAAAAATATTTATAAACACAGGTCAAACCAAGAGTAAAGAATACTTCAACACTATGCATTAAAACCCTTAACATTTATTTTCAAAACCACCATTCAAGAATCAAAATCAATGTTTAAAACACATATTATTTGAGAACTAACAATGAGGGGAGAGTTAAAAGCCTTATACAAGAAGATTCACGAAAAGAACTCAACCCCTTAAGCCTTTAGATAAACACTTGTAGAAACCCTAGCCCCAATCTTCAAGAGAGTGTCTAGTGAGAGTATTTCGAGTTTTTTTATCTGTTAATAAGAGTTATTAGAGGCCATAAGGTGATTTAAGTCATGGGAATTTAAGGGCTTTAGAGTGGAAAATGTCTAAAGGGCCCTCAGCTTAAAAGCTGAAAACTTACTCGTAGAAGAGAAAGACCATCCCTCCCAAACTGTACCCTAAGGTATGAGTGGTATCCATATCTCATACCCTATGCCTCATATTGGACCTATATACTATCCAACATATGACCACATAAGGATAACTCATATCCTAATATATGAGAAGTACCCTATGACCTGTACCCTAGATAGAATACACTAGGTTAAGTTTAGGGCATACTATAACTTGGAAACATACACCTCATACCCTAAACAATAACTAGGGAGATGCCTAACCATACCTTGGAAAGAATGCAACTAACTTATGCTAACCATCATACGAGAGGAGGGACCCTAACCATACCCTAGCTTACGACTTATAACTTTAAGTCAAACCTTGTCTAGAAACTCAAACTTAGGCAATTATCTTAATATCCAAATCCAAGGTGTTTCTAGTAGAGCCTCTTTTATGTGTGTGTAGCACACCATACTTATAAGGGAGAGGATACAAGGCCTTTAGTACTGTTTCCCTTTCTTTTTGTCTTAATTTCAGGCCATAGAGTCTAAGGTCTTGGATTTATCTAACTTCCACTTATTTTCCTTGCATATAAAGAATCCCAGATGATCTGAAGCTCATAGGAACTCATTTGTCCTGCCTAATGACATATGGAAGTATGTCATCCAATTTATGGGGAACAAACCCGGTCAAGGGTCTCTACTAATGATTGCCCCTATAGAGTTTCTCCTATCTCCACGAATCTTTACCTAGCTGTTAATACTCGTACTCAGTCACCTCAATAAGATATTACTATTGTTGAGTTTTGTGACTTCATTCGTCTAGTGATCCTATTGGTGAAATCTCAGTCACATTAGATGGGTTCTATTTGTATTTCTGTGAGTTCATTTGAGGCCACTAGAGTTGGCCAGTTTATGAGGTTAAGTCTTCTAACTTTTAGTATTACTAAGGTTGAGGAGGATCCTCAAGGTTTTATAGATGATATGGTAAATATCTTTTGATTTATACATGCTATGGATGTAGAGAGTATAGAATTCGCTACTTATAATTTTAAAGATGTATCATACCAATGGTATAAAGAGTGGGAGAATCTTAAGGGTGATGATGTGGAGTCATCTTTATGGGATGACTTCTCTATTTCTATTATTGCTTTTTTTCTTAGGATTTGAGGGCATCAAAAGTTGAGGAGTTTATGAACTTGAGGCAAGATAGGATGACGGTGAAGGAATGTGCTTTGAAATTTCACTTGTTTTCATGACATATTCCTTTGATAGTGTCTAACATAAGAGATAGGATAAGGAAATTCACTTTTCATTTGTCTCATGAATTTATTTTAGAGAGCAAGGCTACCTCATTAAACAATAATATGGATATCTCTCGACTGGTAATGTATATGCAATAGGTTGAATAGGAAAAAAAGAATCAAGTTGAGGTACGGAGAGGCAGAGTAACAAGTTTAGGTATATAGATTAGGGTGTAGGTCAGCAGTAGAGTGGTAGAGATGGTGGGAAATAGTCTAATAAGAAGTGGGGCAACTTCGGTTCCTATTTGATGGCTAGTGCACCTTATCTAAAACCATTCAGAGATTATTATTTTAAGAGTAGTGATGGTTCTAGGGAAATAGGTTCTCAATATTAGGCTAATAAGGCCCAGTTAGCTCTGTCATATCTTTTTTGTAGACTTTGTGGTTGGTTGTATCATGGTTTTTATGATGAAGAGAGGAATCAATGTTTTAAGTGTGGCCAACCGGGACATATGCTAAAGGATAGCCATGTGTACAAGGTTTCTACATGGATTAATAAGATTCTGGTTTCTATGTCATCAGCTTCTACACCAAGGGGTGCTACTTCTAGCACCGACACTGGTCAGAAATGTCTTTACGCTCTTGCTGCCCATTAGGTGTCAGAGGCATCTCCTGATGTACTCACTAGTATGTTAAAATTCTTCTCTTATAATGTGTACTATTTACTTAATTTGGAGTCTATTCATTCTTATGTGACCTTATTTGTGGATGTGTATTTTGGTTTTGGTCCCAAATGTATTTTGGACCCCTTTTCTGTTTCTACTCCTATGAGTGACTCGGTGGTTTCTAAAAGGGTCTATAGGGGTTATGTGGTATCTGTTGGTGATAGGAAAGCTTTGGTGTATTTTATTGAATTAGAAATCTTATATTTTGATGTTGTCTTAGGGATAGATTGGTTGTATTCATGTTATTTCTCTTTAGATTGTCCCTAGTGACTAAGGGAAGGTTTATATCATATCTTAGAGCTCAAAAATTGATTATCAAGGGGTGTCGTTATCATTTAGTCTGGGTTAAAGATTCTAACTTGGAGGGTCCTTCTCTACAATTCATTTTTATGATTGGTGAATTTCCTAAGGTTTTCCATGATGATCTCTCAGGCATTATTCCCAATAGGGAAATTGAGTTTGGGATCGATCTTCTTCCTAACATTTGTCCTATCTATCCCTTGTTATAGAATGACTCTAACTATGTTGGAGGAACTTAAGGAGCATATGAAGGATCTTCCTAACAAGGGTTTTATATTCCCTAGCGTGTCTCCAAGGACCTTAAGTCATGATATCGTCATTTAAAGATTACGGAGGAAGATATCCCAAAGACAGCCTTTCATACTCGATATGGACATTTTCAGTTCTTGGTCATGTTTTTTGGGTTGACCAATGCCTCGATGACATTTATGGATCTCAGTCACCAAGTTTTCTGTCAGCTCTTAGACTTATTCAGGATTGTATTTATAGATGATTTTTAGGTATATTTGAAGAGCAAGGTGGATTATGCCAGTCACCTCCCTATTGTATTGCAGACCCTAAAATATTAGCAATTGTATGCTAAGTTTTTAAAGTGTGAATTTTGGTTGAATGATTTGAGTTTTATGGGTCATGTTGTTTTAAATGATAGTATCATGGTGGATCAAAAAAAAGGTGCAGTGGTTAAGAAGTGTCCTTGACCCATAACTCCAACTGATATTTGGAGCTTCTTAGGTTTAGCTAATAGGGGTCTTGAAAATGGCAAGGTCCAAAACTAGTGAGCAAGGTTTAAGTCCCAATATGCATTAAGTATAGTGATCACTAAGTTCAGGTTCTATTCTGATGGCAAGGGTAGAACAACTCTCCCTAACGTGGGTAAGACTTGGATTCCTTGATAGCTCACAAGTTTATGTCGGTTAGAAGAACATCCCCAAAGAAGAATAAGTAAAGCTTTTAGAAACTAAGTGTTATGGCTCACAAATTTTACCCTTAAGTTTCTTTACTCATGTTTATGATTTTGCAGTCTTTGTTTTATTCAAGTTCAAGGTGAGTCATATGTACTTAGCATGCATTATTGAAAGTTTATCTGAATATTCAGTTATTGTCTTAAGTATGCATTCACCCCCACATACTCAGTACATTCCAGAGGTACTAACCCACATATATTTTGATGTGGTACATTATCTGATAATGTAGGTTTTAGTGCTCAGTTCTAGCAGTATGATTGATTATGGGCATTACAACCTACATCCTAACTTTGGTGAGTCCTCATAGTTTGAGGACCCAATTTATCAGACTTTGATATTGATGAGGTATTTAAGTTATTTATTTTCTATTTATGTTTGGGTCTACTGAGGTCTATCTTAGTGGCTCTTTAGTTAGAAGTAGCGGCTTGTCCAACTATTTCTATTTTATGTTCAAAAGTATCAATTTTAAAGACTTTCAATTAAGATATTAATTCATTTATATTTAGATTTTATTTGTCAAGTATACTTTGTCATTAGTTCCAAGTTTAGAAGTTTTAAAGGGTTAGCTTGGAACTATTCGTAGTCTTGGGAACCATGTGACATCTAGGGAGTACTTTTGGAGTGTTACAAACTAGTTATTAGAGACTAAGGTTGTAAAAAGTCCTAGGGAGTCAGACAAGCCACGTTACATAGAGTCTTGATCATGAATGTAAAGCGCTCCACACTTAGGCGCAAAAGACTACGAAACAAGTTAGGAATCATCATTTCTTTCATGATCAATCATGTGTATAGTTGTCTTTATCTTCGTTAAATCATGCTTTTATGTGATAGAATATGGCTTCTCACCGAGCCAATGCACGCAGAAATGGTGACCAACCACCCATGCATGCCGACACTTTAAATGAGAATGTATCTCATGCTGAAATTTGGGCTGCCTTCCTGGTATTGGCCCAATATGTGAATGCCAATGTTCAAGAAACCAATAGGAGGCATTCTCCTAAGAAAAATGGTAATCTAGCTATAGCCAGAATTTATGATTTTATAAGGATGAATCCACTAGAGTTCTGTAGGTCAAAGATAAAAGAAGATCCTTAACTATTCATTAATGAGGTGAGAAAGATTACCCAAACTATTCATGTTACTGAGGAGGAGAGTGTAGAATTGGTAGCCTATATACCCAGGGGTATTGCTTATGATTGGGTTGTTATGTGGGATGAAGGTAGAGGTAAGAATATAACTCCTGCGAGTTGGCATATATTCTAAAATATAATTCTAAATAGTTTTTTTCCTTATGAGATAAGGGAAACTAAGGTGGCATAGTTCATGAACCTTCAGGGCCCTATTATGGTGAAAGAGTACTGCCTTAAGTTCACTCAGCTAACTAAGTATGCTCTTGAGTTGATATCTTACTCTAGATCTCATATGAGTAAGTTTGTTTCTGCGGTGTCTGATTTAGTAGTCAAGGAGTACAGGACTACCATGCTTATTTGGGATATGTATATTTCTAGGTTGATGACATATGTTTAATAGATTGAGGTAGAAAATTTGAAGAAAAGGGAGAAAAAAAACAAAAAGTCTAGGATAGGGAAGTTTAAGTATGGTCAACCAAGGTCTGTTGGGGGAAACCTTTTACAGTTTTTGCGTCATTCTTCAGTGCCAGCACCATCTTCAACAAGTTCCTCTACACCCAGGACCAAACAGTGGCAGTGGGGCAGGACTTCTAATCCCTGGTCTTAGAACAGTGTGGGTAGAAGACCCAGTTATCCTACATGTGCAAAGTGTGGTAGGATTCATTCGGGTGAGTGTTTTCTAAGAAAAAAGGTTGTTATGGGTGTGACAAGCTGGGCCATAGAATCAAGGAGTATCCATATGCTAAGCAAGGAAGTAGGGATTTTCATCCCCAGACTCAGGTTACTAATGTAACAGCTCAACCAGGTCACCCAGTTCTTCCTCAGGGTGCACCATCCAGTACTGGTGGCAGTCAATACCACAATCGATTCTATGCTTTACCATCTCGACAAGATCGATTATTGCTTTACCCTGGCAATAATTATCTCACCTAATTAAGTTAGAAATGGTAGATTTTGATGCTATTCTAGGAATGGATTGGCTTGATTTATATTATGCATTAATAGATTGTCGCTCTTGTGAGGTGAAATTATAGTTTCCTGATGAGGCAGTTTTTGAATGGGAAGGTAGTTCTATGTCTCTCAAAGGTTGTTTCATATCTTATCTTAAGGCCAAAAATTGGATATCAAAGGGGTGTATCTATCATTTAGTTCGAGTCAAAGACACTAAGTCTGAAGCTCCAATAGTTCAGTCAGTCCGTGTAGTAAATGAATTTCCTGAGTTTCTTCCTTAATATATTCTAGGGGTACCACTAGATAGAGAAATAAAATTTGGTATCGATATTTTCCCTGATAGCCCATATCTGTCCCTCCATAGCATATGGCTCTGGCCAAGCTTAAAGAGTTAAAAAAAACAGCTTAAAGACCTCTTAGATAAAGGTTTCATAAGGCCTAGTGTCTCTCCGTGGGGCACTCTAGTCCTTTTCATGTGCAAGAAAGATGGTTCTTTCAGAATGTGCATCGACTACTGCCAGTTGAACAAAGTCACAATCAGGAACAAATATCCTTTTCCCAAGATTGAAGACTTATTTGACTAGCTTCAAGGTGTAAGTTACTTCTCTAAGATAGATCTCAGATCTGGCTATTATTAACTTAAAGTCAAAGAATGTGATATTCTGAAGATGGCCTTCAAAACTCAGTATGGTCACTAATAATTTTAGTTATGTCTTTTGGACTAATAAATGCCCCTACATCTTTCATGGACTTGATGAACAAGGTTTTCAAGCCATTCTTGGACATGTTTGTCATAGTCTTTATTGATGACATCCTTGTATATTCCTATAGTTAGAATGATTATACAGACCATCTGAGCGTTGTGTTGCAGACCTTTTAAGATCATCAATTATTCACTAAGTTCAGTAAGTCCAAATTTTGGTTGATATCAGTAGCTTTCCTAGGGCACATTATTCCTAGTGATGATATTCGAGTTGATCCTCAAAAGACCGAGGTAGTGGGAAACTGGGCTAGACCCATCTCTCTATCTAATATCAGGAGTTTTTTTAGGTTTGGCTGGTTATGACTGACGGTTTATTGAAGGGTTCTCTTCTATTGAATTCCCCATGTCTAGGCTAACTAGAAAAAGGTCAAATTTTAGTGGCATATTCTTATGAGAAGAGTTTTCGGGAGTTAAAGACTCGACTCACTTTCGCTCAAGTCTTAACATTGCCAGATAGCCCCCATGGGTTCATAGTTTATTGTGATTCTTCTAGAGTTGGTATGGGTTGTGTTTTGATATAGAGAGGAAATTTCATAGTCTATACCTCCAGACAGCTTAAACCCCATGAAAAGAATTATCTGACCTATGATCTTGAGTTGGCAGCTATTGTCTTAGCCTTGAAAATTTGGAGGCATTATCTTTATGTGGTTCATGTTGATGTGTTCATGGATCACAAGAGTTTACATTTTTTATTCTCATAGAAAGACCTAAATCTTCATCAGAAGAGATGGCTTGAGTTGTCAAAAAATTACGTAATGAGTATATTGTATCATCCGGGAAAGTACAATATAGTGGCGGATGCCTTTAGTAGATTGTCTATGGATAGTATTTCCCATGTTGAAGACAATAAGAAGGATTTAGTCCATGAGTTCCATCAGCTTGCTAGATTAGGTGTTCAGTTGGTTGATTCAGCTGAAGGTAGTATTTGGCTTTAAAATGGTTTGGAATCTTTATTAGTTGCTGATGTGAAAGAAAAACAAGATGTGGATCCTAGTTTGGTTAACTTGAAGGAGGCAGTTAGAGATCAAAAAGTAGAGTTTTATCCCAAGGGGTAGATGGTGTGTTCTATTATCAAAGAATGTTATATGTCCCGTGTGTTGATGGTTTGAGACATTGAATATTAGCAGAAGCGCATGTTGCGGTATTCTATTCACCTCGGAGCTACCAAGATGTATCGTGACTTGCGGGAAATCTATTGGTGGAGTGGCTTGAAGAAACAAATTACCAAGTTTATGGCTAAGTGTGCAAATTTTTAACAGGTTAAGGTTGAGCACCAAAGGCCTAGTGGTATACTTCAAGAGTTTAGCATCCCGACTTAGAAGTAGGAGGTGGTGAATATGTATTTTATGATAGGGTTGCCTTGCATGTTTCATCAGCAAAATTTGATTTGGGTTATTATTGAGAGAATGACCAAGTCATCCCATTTATTGCCAGTTCATACTTCATACTCAGCTGAAGATTATGCCATGCTTCATCTTAAGGAGTTAGTGAAATTGCATGGGGTTTTGTTGTCCATTATTTCAGATAGAGGTACTCAGCTTACCTCTCACTTTTGGAAGGTTTTCCATAAGGGTCTTAGTACCCAAGTTCCCCTCAGTATGGCCTTTCATTTGTAGACAGATGGCCAAGTATAGAAGAACATTCATAGTTTAGAGGACATGTTGAGGGAATGTGTTATTGAATTTAAGGGAAGTTGGGATGACCACTTACCTCATACTAACCGCTTTGCAGTAAGAGATTCCTTCAGCCGCGATAAATCTATATCGCGGTAAGGATGTTATGACCGGTTCTTGATTTATATGATTGAGGGGCAATTGGTTCTTTTTCCCCCTCAACCCAAATCATCCATAACACGACTTGGGGCATCTTTTAGGGCATTATTTGCCCTTCTTCTCAACAACACTCTCAATAAAACCCTTTTCCTTCCCCCAGAACAAATTCAATTCCTTTTTCCCTAAGTAATCAAAAATTCAATCTCCCAAAGTTCAAGAACCTTTAAGAAATCACCAAGATTAGGGTTTTTTCTCAAGATCATCTCCCAAATATCAAAGGTCAAGTTTACTTCACCAAGCCAAGAACTTTAAGGTATGTGGGGTGATGGACAAGGGCACCTTCTCACCCTTGTGCCCAAAGTGCATGGTTTTAAGATTTAATTTACTTATTTTGAATTAGGGTTCATACCCAAATTTCTAGATTCTAGAAGTAAGTTATTATCATGATATTGAAAGCTTTAGGTACGTCAAGGATTTCTTATATTCATGTATTACTTGCAAGATTCATATTATGATTTTGATTTCTTCATCTTGACTCGATATTGTGGAAAGATTTTAATGTGATCATTAAGAATGAAGTTTTGTTATGATTTTTCATGAATTGAAAACATGAATTTTAAGCCCTAAGTTGAAGTATTGAGTTTACAATAAGATTATGCTCTTAAGCTCCATTGACAAGTTTTCTATCATGATTTAAAGCAAAGATTGATCGTTTGATCATAAGATAAGATATAGAATCCATATTTGTTCTTCCTGATTATGATCTAAAGAAAGAGATGCATAATTGGTTCTCATTTTATAAACCTTTTTCTATTTTAGGGTGGATTTCCTAAAGTATGAGCATATAAGTAATATGGGATTAGTATTTAGAACCAAGGTAGGTATGAGTTCGAGGTCACATACCCCATAACTACGTACCATAACAGGTTTAAGTCCCAATATGGGTTAAGTATTATGATCACTAAATTAAGGTTCTATTTCGATAGCAAGGATAGAACAGCTCAAGGATGAATGAAGAAACGTCCAACACTTGACCAAATTTCAAGAAGCAATTAAGAGAGGTCTCACGATGTGGTCTCGACAAAAATTTCACAGATGTCTCTAGAACTAGTGACACGACTTGCACAAACTTCTCCAGAACCCGCGACATGACTTCCACAAACGTCTTCAGAACTTGCATCAGGAGGTTCACTTCATACACGGCCAAAGAGTTCAATTTGAATTCTAGACTACTTAGGACTTGTTGTCCACTATAAATACATCTTTGTACTTGTTATTAATCATATTGGAACCTATTGGAGCATTAAGGATTCTGATATACTTTCATAACTTAGGTTTTTATCATTTTAATTTAGTTCATTCATGTCCTTAGTCATTAATTACAATCTAGTGATTATGATTATGACTATGTGTGGCTAAACGCCCTTTTTCAGGGGATAAAGACAATAACATGAGCATTATTTTTTCGTATTAAGCTCATTTAATTTACTTATCATTATTGGTTGGTTTTTTATTCTTTTTGTAACTATTTTGAGGATTTGCAACCCTTAGAATAAATCAATTGTCAACCTTGTGAACTCGGGAGAGAGAATAGGAAGACAGAATATGGGAACAAACAAAGTTTGGGTTTTTATTCTTTTATGAAATAAATAATTGAACTTACCAACAAGGAGAGGGATATACTTAGGAGCCAAATTTGATTCAAATGTAGGATAATAGATAAAAGAACTTAAGCAAACTATTACATCTCCGCTCAACAATGTAGTTGTAAGGTTCAACTTAGGTAAGGGATTAGATGTTGGGAAACCATAATCATGCAATTAACCCTACGAATGAACAACCAAGATAAGAAAGTTAGTGAGTGAAATTCAACAACATAGTATGATTGTTCAAAGTGCATTAACCCTGGGTTTTCTCATTTGGATTTTTACAAGATCTTTACATTACGCATTATTTACTTTACTTGTAAAAATTCCAAACTCTCTTTTTGGTTACGCTTGTATCCACTGAATCTAAATTATGAACTGAAATTGAACCATTGATGAATTAAGTCTCTATGAAAATGATACTTGGATTTTCTTAGACCATGTACACTTGCGTGTGCGCTTAGGCACCGTCAAGTTTTTGGCGCCATTGCCGGGGACATGTTATTTGGCAACTATTTAATTTATTTTTACTTTTAGATTTATTTGGTGTTTTTACACTTGGTCTTGGTTTTGTGATTGCAGAAGATAGGTTTTAAGGTTAGGAAGCTAGCAAGGGATAAGGATTTGGTTAAACCAAGCCCCAAACCTGAACAACACTTCCATCAATGAAGGATACATGCAATTCGTCTCACCCAATTTATGCAAATAGAAGAAGACCAAGTAGTTCCTTCTCTAATGGCTGCAGAACAATAAGCACACAGGATGGTGAGGGAAGTGGCAGTCCCACTTCTGAAGAACTTGACTTCCTCAATTCAAAGACCGGCTACTAGGAGGAATTTTGAGTTAAAGCATAATATGGTGTAGCTTCTCATCAGCAGTGGACAGTTTGCAAGGCTTTCACACTAGGATCCATAAGTCCACTTGCAGACTTTCATTGAGCTTATTGACATATTCATTCTGACTAGGGTAGTACAGATTATGTGAGGCTGACACTTTTTCCCCATTCACTATTGGGGGAAGCTAAATGGAAGTTGAATGTGTAGCTGGACAATTCAATCACATCATAGGACGACTTAGCTAGAAAGTTTCTCATCAGATTCTTTCCATCAGGTAAGACTACAAGTATTCACCGTAAGATAGTGAGCTTCAACCAGAAGACTGATGAAAATCTATATCACTCTTGAAAATGCTTTAACGCCTTTCGGCGGGATTTTCCACATCACCAACAATCCAATGAGGTACTTGCTCATACTTTTGTAGAAGCACTTGATCACAATACAAAGATTTTATTAGATTCAGCCGAAGGTGGTCAAGCACTCGAGTTAACTTATGATGATATGTGCACATTATTGAATCATATTGCACAAGGAAATCCCGAATGGCATTCAGATTCTTGAAGTGCCACGAAAAGAGCTAGGGTGTATTGGAGGTAGACCAGTTGACCGCCTTATCAGTTCAGGTTACAACATTGAAAAATATGATAAGCACTCAGTTCAATAGCTTGAAATTGGGAGCTCCACAACCTGAAACTACAGTTAATGCCATACAAAAAGCTATAGATTAGTGTGAAGTGTGCAGTAATAGTGGTCACTTAGTGGCTATGTGTGCGTCCAATCCAGAATCGGTGATGTATGTGGGCAATGCTCAAAGGCCAAATTATATTAATGCCTACAACATGAAGTGGTAGACTCAATTATGGAACACACAACAACAACAAATTCAGTAATCAGAGGCTTCACCAAATTAGTAAACTAGAAACGTGAAAGAGATGACGAAGAAGATTTTAGTTAGGCAAGCAGAAATAACAGCAGATATGAAAAATCAACACGCAGAATTGAAAAATCAGAAAGTGGCCCATAGAAGCTTAGAGTTGCAGTTGGGATAGTTATGATAAGTATTGAATACTAGGCTTCAAGGTGGTCTACCAGCAGATATAGAAAATCCAAAGTAGGTTATGGCAATCACCTTAAGGAGTCATAAAAAGCTTCAAGAAGAACCTCTAATGGTAACTAATGAGGTAGATGCAGAATTGACTCCCCCATAAGTTTTTCAATAATTTGTTGAAAAATCAAGGAACTCTGAGTACTTAAAAGATAAAGTTGTTGTAGAAGAAGTGAAGAAGACACCGCCATTACTCTTCCCTCAGAGGCAAATTAAAGAGAAAGAGGATGCAATATTTAAGAAGTTCTTTGACACATTCAGAGAGCTTTACATTAATTTACCTTTTTTTAGATATTTTTCAGGGTATGCCTAAGTATACAAAGTACTTGAGGGATGTTGTAGCATTGTGATAACATAGAAAATCCCCCAAAAAATAAGAGATTTGTGGAAGTTTACTCTTTCTATCCAAATTGGGATTAAAGTAGTCCATGCATTGAGTGACTTAGGGGCTAGAATAAATTTGATGCCCCTATATCTGTTTGAAGAATTGAGCTTGGGAAAGCCTAAATCGATCAAGGTGGTTTTGCAGCTGGCAGACGGATCCATGGCCAATCCTGAAGGAATCATTAAGGATGTCCTCATAAAGTTTGGTAAATTTATTATTCCTACTGACTTTATTGTTCTTGATTTTAAGGCAGACGAACAAGTACCAATCATCTTGGAACGTCCATTCTTAGAAACTAGGGGAGCATTAATTAATGTTAGAGAAGGCACACTTAAAATGAGGGTAGAGAATGAAGAGGTGGTATTTTATGTATACAAAGCACCCATACTAATGTCCTAATATTAATATTTATGTATTATTAATGTGATTGAAGGGTACGAGAGTGGGATGGCTAGTCCACCAAAGACCCCTTTGGACTATCTGATTGAGCAACCTATGCTTCTACCGCTTAATCCCAATAGGATGGAAATTGATGAGCCTAAAAAGGCTAAAGTTAAAAAATTGGTTACCCTTGAAAAGTCACACCCAAAAGGGGTGAAGATAATAAGAATATAGAGGCCGAGTATGAGAAAGAGAAGGAAGGAATATGGTTGAGTTGAGCTGGGTATTTCCGCGACACTAAATCAGGCCCTGCTTGGGAGGCAACCGAAGTTAAGTAGGTATGTTTTCTTTTTAGTTTTTAGTTTTTACTTCACGTAGTTTCTATTTTTGAATGAGTCGTAGGTTAATGGAAAGTCTGAGTACAAAAAACCTGAGCTTGAAGCATCGTAAAAAAACTGAGTGTGGGGTCCTATGGATCCCATTAATGCAAAAGATGCTACTAGCTAGGCCTAGAGGCCTCTGGGGTTATTTCTGTCTCTTACTTTTAAATTCACTTTGGGGACAAAGTAGCTTTTTAAGTATGGGGTGAGGAAATTCCTAAATTTTGTCATAATTTAAAAAATTTTGGTGTGAGATATTCTTGTTGGTGCTATTTTTGATTACATGGTGCAAGTATTTTGTTTGGTAAAAGCATGTCGAATAAGTGAATTGTTGATTTTAAGACTCTTAGGCTCATGTTTGTGACTTTTGTACTTTTTGGCTTAAATTGAATTCATATTATTATTTGGTTGGGAGTCTATGATGATCCTATTGAGTTGAGCATGTGCCATGTAAGGTATGAGGTATTTATATATTCTATCTTTCGTATGATGCCTAGAACTTGCCCGATGTGTGTGTGAAACGAAATAAAGAGTATGGGTTTAGGAGATGATTTAGGCATTTTTTAGTAGCCTTGTTTTATACCTTCTTTTTAACCTACTCTTGTGCATAATCCTAGTTAAACACTCATTGAGCCTTTAGACTTTTCTTTGGTAGCCTCATATGTAACCTAATCCCCTTCTTTGATATACCATAATTTGATCCAAAAAGCTCCTAAGTGCTTTAATGAAAATTTGATTTAGTAAGGAGTTTAAGAAATTGAAAAAGATAAAGTGAAATTGATGCCCCAAGGTAAGAGTTATTGGTGTTTATACTTGATGTGTGGTGGTTGGGAGTGATACAAATGGTGTTAGAAATATTTCCATAAGTTTAGAAAATGGTAAAAATTGAATCTTGATGGAATAAACAATATGCCCACTATGTGTTTGCGAAAATGCATAAAAGAGATAGAGCAAAATAAAGAATGGGGAAGACAAAAATGTTGTAAATTGATTGTTGGAGATTGGTTCTAATGTATAATATAGTGTATTAAAGCACTTAGAGTGGTTAGTCAGTATTCCCAAATAGTTTCTACCCATACCTTAGCCTACATTGCTACCCAAAAAAGACCTAATTGATCATAAGTTCATCATTCTGATATTAGTGAAGCATTAGACTAAGGGAAAGCTTATGGTTCATTGTGTGTAACTTGTAAATTCCTTGTGAGAGTGAGCATAATTTGATTCTTGTACCCAAAATGTTATAAATTGCTAAATTGTGAGTGATTATGAGTAACTTTCTTGTTGTGAGCGGCACATATTTGATGAATTTGGCGATATGTATTATGTCCTTGATTGAATGATAAGCACGAGTTTTCCACTTAGGTGAGTAAATTCTTTAGGCTAGGATGTTTTAGAGTAGTGTTAATGAGCTCTAAATTGTGTATATAACATGCTTCATGGAGAAACTTGCATTCCGTGTAGTCATTATAGTACTATCTTGAGTGTCTTCCATTTAGTAGAAGTATAGAGTCTCCTCAGCATATGATGCTTGGAGTAAAGAGTTGTTCAGTGACGAACAAAGGTTTAAGTGTGGGGTGGTGATGTTGGGTGTATTTAAGCACTCTAGTGTTACTATTCTAGCTTATTTCGCCTTGTTTTGAGGATAACTTGAGTGCTTAAGGTGTTAATATTAATATAAATAAGCATCTAATTTTTAAAGTGTGTGTTTTCAATGTGCAAAGTGTATTCTAAACAAGTTTGGGTTTAATTGATCACTTAGAGTTCAATAGATGAAACTAGTGTTACTAGCTTGAGCTAGGTGCTTGTCTAGTCTATTTTATTGGATTCTATTGTGTTTAATGTGTTATAAATGGTTTTATTATATGTGTAACAACTTGTTGATAGTGTACAAATTTCAAGTGAGTCAAGTAAACAGTCGAAATATGAAGTGGAAGATCAGGGAAATTTGCCTAGTCTAAGCTCTTGGTTTTGATTCATCGTGATAGATGTTGTGTTATTTAAACTTCTAATTCGTTTGGTGTGTTCTTATAGGACCTTTTTTGATATGTTTATGATGATATATATATGAATTGGAGGCTTGAAAACCATGGGAAATACACCATAATGTCAAGGATGAATGAAGGAACGTCCAACACTTAACCAAATTTCAAGATGCAATTTCCAGAGAGGTCTCGCAATGTGGTCGTGACACAACTTCCACAGACGTCTCTAGAACTTGTTACATGACCTGCATAGATGTCTCTTGAACTCGCTACACGAATTCCATAAACATCTCCAGAACTCGTGTCGCGAGGTTCTCTTCATACACAGCAATAGAGTGCAATTTGAATCCTAGGCGACTTGGGACTTGTTGTACACTATAAATACATCATTATACTTGTTATTAATCATCTTGTAACGTATTGGAGCATCAATGAGGCTGATGTAACTTCATAACTCAGGTTTTTATCATTTTAATTTTGTTCATTCATGTCCTTAGTCGTTAATTACAATCTAGTGATTACGATTATGACTATGCATGGCTAAACTCCCATTTCCAGGGTTAAAGCCAAGATCATGAGTATTATTATTTTGAATTAAGTTTTTTGATTTTTTTATCATTATTGGTTGTTTGTTTATTCTTGTTATAACTATTGTAAGGATTCGCGACCCTTAGAATAAATCTATTGTGAACCTTGTGAACTCGGGAGAGGGAATAGGAAAATAGAACATGGGAATAAACAATGTTTGGGTTTTTATTCTTTTATGAAATAAAGAATTGAACTTAGCACCTAGGAAAGGGATGTACTTAGGAGCCGAACTTGATTCAAACATAGGATGATAGCTAAAAGAACTTAAGTAGATTATTATATCCCCGCTCAATGATGTAGTTGTAAGGTTCAACTTAGACAAAGGTTAGAGGTTGGGAAACCATAATCACACAATTAACCCTACGAATCAACAACCAAGATAAGAAAGCTAACGAATGAAATTCAACAACATAGTATGATTGTTCAAAGTGCTTTAACCCTGGGTTTTCTCCTAGTGATTGTTACAAAATCTTTACATTACACATTGTTTACTTGAAAAAATTTCAAACTCTCTTTGTGGTTACGGCTGCATCAACTAAATCTAAATTGTGAACTAAAATCAAACCATTATTGAATCAAGTCTCTATGGGAATGATACTTGGCTTTCATTAGTCCACTTTACTACTTGATAAGACCACCTACACTTGTGTATGGGTTTGGGCACTATCAATTCACCCCCACATACTCAGTACATTCTAGAGGTACTAACCCATATATATGTCTATGTGCTACATTGTCTTATAATGTAGGGTCTGGTGCTTAGTTCCAATAGTACTATTGATTATGGGCATCACCACCTACATCCTGACTTTGGTGAGTTCTCATAGTTTGAGGACCCAATTTATCAGACTTTCATATGATGAATTATTTCAGTTTTTTGTTTTCCATTTATGTTTAGGTCAGCTGGGGTGTATCTCAGTGGCTCTCTAGTTAGAAGTAGAGGCTTGTCCGAATATTTTTATTTTAAGCTCAAAAGTGTTAGTTTTAAAGACTTTCAATTAAGATGTTAATTCAGTTATATACATATTTTATATGTCATGTTTACTTTTATCATGAGTTCCAAGTTTAGCAGGCTTAAATGGTTAGCTTAGGACTATTTATAGTCTTGGGCACCATGTAACATCCAAAGGGTACTTTCGAGGCATTACAATAGGCTGCGAGGTAGAATTTTTGCCTAAGCTCATTCATTGTGCTAGTTAGTTTATCTTGGTTCAACAAAAATGTATCATTAACTTTAGGAAATTTATTCGTGGAATAACATGAAGAGGGGTGAGGCTAATTTTATGGCTAAGTGCATGGTTTGTCAACAAGTGAAGGTGGACCATTTTTGGCCCACTGGGTTGTCTCAAGAGATTGAGTTGCCTGTGTGGAAGTGGGGAGTGATTAATATGGATTTTTTTACAAGTCTTCCATGATATCGAAACTAGTTTAATTCTATTTGGGTCATTATGGATAGGATGACTAAGTCTGCTCTTTTCTTTATGCAGAGGACTAATTATTCTATCGAGGACTATGCAAGGTTGTTTATTCAAAAGATCATAAAGTAGCATAGTGATATATTTTCCATCATTTTAGATCATGGTGCTCAGTTCTCATCTCATTTTTAGAGGTCATACCAGTGAGCTTTGGGGACTAAGGTAAACCTTAGCACGACTTTCCACTTGCAGACAGATGGACAAGCATAAAGGACTAGTCAGACTTTGAAAGATATATTTGGGGATTATGTAATAGACTTTGGTAGTAGTTGGGTTTACCATGTTAATGATATAGAGTTTGCATACCATAATAACTATCATTCTAGCATTGTTATGGCTCTATTTGAGGCATTGTATAGTAGGAGGTGTAAATCACCTATTAGGTGGTTTGAAGTTGCTAAGGCATGGTTGTTCGGTCCTAATTTAGTCCTTCAAGCTAAGGATAAGGTGAAGGTGATTTGGGATTGGCTTAAAATTTCCTAAAGTAGCCAAAAGTCCTATATGGAAGTAAGGTGAAGAGAGTTGATATTCGATGTGGGTAATTGGGTATTCTTGAAGGTGTCTCACATGAACGGAGTGATGCAATTTGGAAAGAAAAATGTCCCAACCCTTGGACCCGTATAAAATTCCCTTATGTTTTGAACTCATGGACATCGTACGACTCAAGGGAGTCACTCGCACCCTTGTATATAATTCGTAGGATGCCTTAAGGGTTTACTCATACCGTAGGCATTATTTTGGTCTTGGATATTGCCCAAGATATGACTCAACTAGGTAAGAGTCGTATAGGAACATACAAGTGATTCAAGGGAAGTTGTATTGAGCATGTTTGATTGATCTTGAGTAATCTGTCCAAGGTACGATTGGTAGGGTACATATGGGGGTGTCACTCATACCCTTAGATATAAGTTAAGGGAAAAGGAATCGTATAGAAAATAGTAGGAAAGGTGTTTCAAGTTCTTAGGTATGAGTTGGGGTGCCACTTGTACCCTAGGATACGGATGGTAAGGGAGAGTCGTACCCCCGGACATGGCTTGTTTTAATTATTAATTCAAGGGTAGTTTGGAAATTTACTCCTCTTAAACCCTTATGTAATCATGTTATATAACCCTAGATGTCCTTCTATAACACTTGTTAGAGGATGAAAACACTTCAAATACTCTCTCAAGCTCACTCTTGAAAGAATGGAGGTTAGGGTTTCTCATGTGTTCTTCAAAGGGGCTCAAAAGTCATGTTTCTCTTCGGAATCTTCTTGTGTAAGGCATGTACTCCTTCTGTCATTGTTATTTCAAATTAAAGGCATATGTATTGTGTTTTAAGCATTATTTATGAAATGTGAATGGTGGATTTCGAAATATTGTTGAGGGTCTTGATGCATATGGTTTGGTATTAGTTTAAACTATGTTTTTTCATATTTTTGGTAATGGTTTTGCATATATGGTTGGTTGTTCATTATGTTTTAAATAATGGGTCTTGATTAACCCTAATTATGGTAGTTTGTGCATTGGTTTTGGTCTTGGTAAAGGTATTCCCTCATCATGTTTGATAAATTGCCTTAAAGAATGTTCTTACTCTATTGTTGAACTTTCATTGGAACTCTTGAAAGGTTTGGTTGGTAATGGAACTTTAAATGGTTTTGGATGGTTTTTTATGGTTTTAAAGATATAAATGCTTTAAATATTTGGCATGGTTCTAAATGGTTGGAATGGCTTAAAGGAAAATGTTTTGATGGCCATGATTGGTCTATTTTGAAAATCTTGCGGGATACATGGAAATCCCTCAAGTGAATGCATTAATGGAATTTTTTCAAATGGCTTGGAAAGTTAAATGGCTAAATGGTTATTCTTGTGGGGTACGGATTCCCCTAAGTGGATTTAATATGGTAGTTATAAAGGGAACCTAAGGTCCCTTGTACCTACATATGGTTGGCTATGGATAGTACTTGCAAGTATGGTTGGTATGATGATACCACTACTAAATGGCCTTGGTTAATCAATGGTAAATAGATTTCTTGGAAACGGTTTTAATTAGGTATTAAATAAGGAGGTGTAGCTAAGCCATAGAAGGTGGAGGTCTCGAGGGAGGAGGACAAAACTGGAAACTCATATTTGTCGGTATGAGGTTGGTTTTAGTAGACCGTGTGCATGATGTCACATCTCATATTGGGGGATGTACTAGTCATCCCAATGGGATACTTTCCCGATCGTGCGTCTACACACACTAGGGCCCTTTCAACAAGGAAGTGAACCCATATTTCCCGTAGGTGCCAAAGGACAGTAAAGATACACAATCCAGGTAATGGTTTAAATGTATGCTAAACCGAGTTTCCTTTCTTGGCACTTATATATATGTACGTTTGTATGCATCTGGTTGGTTTACTTGGATTTCACTAGCTGTCATTATTTCATCCTTATCCTGAGTACATGCTAGGGTTCACCCACTAACGCGTCTACTGGCAGCTGTATGCCTAGGGTATGCAGGATCTAGCAATCCTGTTCCTCTTTCTTAGTGATCAAATTCGGGATCAGCCATTGGATTGAAGTGGTGATCTTCTATAGTTTGAAAGGTATCTATTTCATGTCATGGTTTACTTTTCATATTTTTTGTCCTTCATAGACTTTAGTTTTTGGCTATGGTTGGGGGCATGTCTCGACTAGGTACTCTGATTGGTCAAGAGGCTTTGCATGGACAATTATGGACTGGGTATGGTATGGATTGTTTATGTCATATTTATATACATACGATGGATTATTATAATTGGTTTTGATTTATGTTTTATGCGTTGGTTCAGTTGGTTATTAGGTAGTTAGACCTAATTGGGTGGTCTCGGTTATATACTTATCCCAGATTCTTCACATGGTTGGATACGCTATCTTGTTATATGTTCGAACCTCAGCCGACTCAAGATATTCTAGTGGTGGTTGGGTTTGGTCATTGGGGGTGGTGCTCGATTTTGGTTGGACTTGGGATGCCCATTACGTCTAGGCCCTGGTTCGAGCTGTGATAAGTTGGTAGCAGAGCTTAGGTTTTGGTGTCATGGGGTGTGTACAAAGCCATGTCGAGTAGAGTATTACCTATAGGTGTGTTGTGTGCCACACTTATAATCCGGAGGCTACGAGTCATTTCAGATGTTTCACTCTCTTGGTATTCTCTGTTTGGGCTATAGAGTCTAAGGTCTTGAACTCTTCTCTGAATCTTCTTTGGTTTATCTTTTGGATTATGTCCTAGTAATGATCTCGAGTTACCAATACCGAGTTTCATCATTCTGATTTTTCTTGTAGAGTCCCACCGGTCTCCACTAACCCTATTTCGAAAGAAAGGACTCATTCTTGGAGGGGTTACCAATACCGAGTTTCATCATTCTGTTAATCTATTGATACGACAAAACCTCGGGCCTTGTTGTAATGGGCATCCCAAGTCCAACCAGCACTAGGGACCGCCCCCTATTACCTAAATCGACCACCTATATACAGCCTTAGGTGGGATGAATTTCTAACATATAACAAGATAGCATGATTCTTTTCATTAAGAATCTGGGATAGGGTCACAACCGTGACCGACCCAACCGAGTCCAACTGTACCACATCAACCTCCCAACTATACCAAACAAAACCATAGGCCATAAACCAGGCCATAAAAAATGAGAATACCAAAACATAATATGATTAATCCCAAAATGTAATAGGATGGAAAACCCAACAATATTGTCCAAGGGTGTAAGCCCCAACACCAATACCGATGCTAAAGTAAACACCAATACTAATCCTATCTATGCCAACCCCTAAAAGTACCACAAAGTCTCTATCCTAAAGAGTTACAAATATGGTTGGGACATGCCCCCAAACATGGACAAAACCAATATCCAAAATAAAGAAAAAGTGTCTAAAGAAATACATAACATGAAATGATGCCTTCCAAAAGGTTGGAAGCTCACCACTTCAGTTCAAATGTTGTCCTCAAGGCAATAACTATGTGGGAGGAGTCAAACGAATGATTCCTGCATAGTGTGGGTATACAACCGCCAGTAGACGGGTTAGCTAATGACCGCTAGCGTGAAACTCAGGATAAGGATAAAATAATGCCAGTTATAAAACCAACTAAAACCATCTATAATGTACACAACTATACATATATAAGTTCCGAGAAAGGGAACCGGGCTTAGTATGCATTTAAACCTTTATACCTGGGTTGTGTAGCTTTGTCATCCTAACCACCCCTGGGCCATATGGGTTCAGCTCCCCCTGCAGAAAGGTTCCGAGTATTTGTAGCCGCACGACTAGGAAATATCCTATGGGATGACTAGTACATCCCCCAATATAAAATGTGACACACGCACACAGTTATCAAGACCCCTCATATAGGTAAATATGAGTTTTCAGTTTTGGTCCCCCTGGGACCACCACCTTCCATCGCTTTTCTACACATCCTGCCATTAATGCCCAATTAAAACCAGTCTCCAAATAAAAAACCCTTTTCCATTTATTAACCAAGGTTAATATTAGTGGTATCGTCATACCACCCCTTACTTCCAAGTAATGTCAATAGCCAAACTATTTAGGTTACGAGAACCTTAGGTGCCCTTCCAATTGCCATATTAAATCCACTTGGGAGACTTTCATGTTCTCCACAAGAATAACCATTTAGCCTTTAGCCTTTTCAAACTATGTATCCTTTATCAAGTTTAAAATATGCAAGAGTTTCATTAAAATAAGTCAATGCAATGAACATATCTTTATAAGCATTTTATCAAACACCTTGGGACATAATATAACCAAAATAAATTCCAAAGACCATTAAACCATTACCTTGCAATCAAATTGTCAGAATCTATAATTGATTTATATAAAAGAATAACTAAAACCATAGGAAACCAAAACCAAGAACTCAATATCAAAAACCCCAAATAATAGTTGAGAACCATAATTATGAAATAGTAAAACAGCGAAATCAATCATATAAACCATGCCTTTTGTTAAATTACAATAAGGAAGATAATCATGCCTTATACTGAAGAATTGGAGGAAGAAAGTCACCAACCAAGCCCAAAAGCAATCCTTTTGTTGAAATGCTAGCTCTCTTGCCCCAAAAGCTCTTGAGAGAATTATAAAGTGTTTTGGAATAGTTTCGTAGTGTTAATGAGTATAATAAAAGGGTAAATAGCGTCCAAAGTGTATTAGAAGTCGTGGGTCCTAGTTACGTAAGTAGGAAAATATCCAGAATACCCCCACTTAAATCTTTTACAAGCACATCGCAGGGATACGATTGACCAATATAAGTCGTATCCTTCTATACGATTGGTACCCACCACTCGTATCCATGACTCAACCCTTGGATCAAACAGTGTCCAGTATACGACTCATTTAACCAAGTCATAACAACATACGATCTATACCCATTACCTGTATCCCTGGAAGAATGAAATACTAGGAGGACCAAACACTACCCACTATATGATTCCACTATACGACTCGTACCAAGCCTTATGACTCATACCCCTAAGTCGTTACCATTTGAGTGACCAAAACCATCTTACCAACTGACACTGGTCAGCATACAACAGGACCATACCACTCGTACCCCAGCATACGGCTCATACCCATGAGTCGTATTGTGTCCGAAGAATGGAATTCCAGGAAATTTTCTAAGGGTCAAAAGCTAGGATATTTCAGTCTCCCATACTAGGAACATTCGTCCCCGAATGACGGATAAGGTAGGGGTAACCACACACAGAGTCATTTGCATTATCAAACATGCCTTTAACAAAGTTTGAAAACAAAGAGGCGAAGATGTAAATCTTTTCTTTAAAAACTCAAAAAATAAAGATGTGTTGAAGACATATACGTTCTGCATGAATCCCACGAGCAGAAAAACATGCGAATATTTGGACTTTATGTCCTTTTCTGCTTCCTAAGTAGCTTCTTCCCTCTTATGGTTCTGCCATAGAACCATAACCAAAGCCACATCCTTAGTCCGTAACTAATGAACTTGCCTATCTAATATATCAATCTGGACCCCTTCATAATACAAAAAATCTTAAACACCCTATCCTTCTAATGGAAAAACCATAGAAGGATCACCAATATACTTCCTCAAGATATAAGTATGAAATACCAGATGAACCAAACTTAATCTAGATGGAAACTGCAACTCATAAGCAATATTGCGAACACTCCGTAAAATCACATAAGGACCAACGAATCGTGGACTGAGTTTTCCCTTTTTGCCAAACTGCACCAATCCCTTCATGGGAGACACCTTGAGGATTACCCTATCCCTGACCTCAAACTCCAAGTCTCTACATCTAACATCCACATAACACTTTTGGCAACTTTGGGTGGCTTTAAGCCTATACCAAATCACCTTGACCTTCTCTATCATCTTATAGATCAAATCCTGACCAAACGTGTCCACCTCACCAAGCTCAAACCAACAAATAGGAGACCTACACCTCCTACCATACAATGCCTCAAAAGGAGCCATACCAATACTCGAATGACATCTATTTTTGTAAGCAAACTCCACCAAAGGTAAATGCTCAACCCAATTAGCACTAAGTCAATCATGTAAGCCTGAAGCATATCCTCCAATGTCTGAATAATTCTCTCCACTTGCACATCAAACTGTGGATGAAAAGCAGTACTCAAACTAACCTTAATCCCTAAGCCTTTCTGGAAAGACTATCAAAAATGAGATGTAACTACGAACCACAATCAGAGATAATTGAAATAGGCACCCCATTCATCTTCACAATCTCCTAAAGATACAACCTCGCATAATCCTCCCCTAAAAAGGTAGTCCACACTGGCAAAAATTGCATAGACTTGGTTCTTATACATGATGAACCAAATGGAATCATACTAATTCTGAGACGAAGGAAGACCGGTAACGAAGTCCATCTTGATTACTTCCCACTTCTATTTGGGCAAATCAATTTCTTAATACAATCCTTCTGGCCTCATGTGCTCAACCTTAACCTATTGACACATGATACACTTGTCCACCAAATCATCCATATCTCTCTTCATGTCATTCCACCGCTAGATCTCCTTGAGATCAAGACACATCTTAGTCGAGTTGGGATGAATAAAATAGCGTGACATATACGTCTCAGCCAAAACCCTTTGCCGCAGTCTGTCAACATCAGGAACATACAACTTTTCTTGGTACCATAAAGTACCATCACCACTGATCTCAAACACCACTACCTTTTGCCCACTAACATCACCCTTGATTCTCATTAAATCAAGATCCAGCACTTAATTTTCCTTAATCTCAGCACCAAGAGATGATTAAATCACTTCTTGTACCATTATAGCACCATCCTTAGAGTCTAAGAGATAAACTCCAAGATTAGCCAAATAGTGAATATCCTTCACTAATTCCCGCTTTTCTTCCTTCATATGAGCCAAACTTCCTATGGATAACCTAATAAGAGCATCAGTAACCACATTAGCCTTAGCTAGGTAGTAGCAAAGACTCATATTATAATCCTTAGGAAGCACAAGCTATCTCCTCTACCAGATATTAAACTTTTATGAGTGAACACGTACTAAAAATTCTTGTGATTAGAAAAGATATCCCACTTGAACTATCACATTTTCAAAGCAAACACAACCGCCAACAGCTCCAAATAATGAGTAGGATAATTCCTCTCATGTACCTTTAACTACCTGGAAGTATAGTCAATTACCTTCCGATGCTGTATGAAAGTTACAACCAAGCCCTACCTGAAATGCATCACAGTAAATCACAAACATATTATTATTTTTCGGCATATCAGGATTAGAGCTGAAGTCAACTTATCCTTCAACTTCTCAAAACTCCCTTCACAAGCATCCGACCAAGAAAACTTAACCTTCTTCTGAGTCAACTTAGTCAAAGGAGAAACATCAAAGAAAAGCTTTTCAAAAATCGCCTACAATACTCGGATAAACCCAAGAAACTCTAAATATCGGATGGAGTCGTAGGCCTAGGCCACATCTTCACCATAGAAACCTTCTGTGCATCCACCATAATCCCTTCACTAGAAATAATATGACCCAAGAAAATCACAGCGTTCAACTAAAACTCACACTTAGAGAACTTAGCATACAACTGTTGTTCCTTTAAGGTCTACAACACCACACGAAAATAATTAGAATGATCCACCTCATACTTTGAATAAACCAAAATGTCATCAATAAACACAATGATAAAGAGATCTAAATACTGCCTGAACACACTGTTCATCAAGTCCACAAATACTGCCGGAGCATTGGTTAACCCAAATAACATCACTAAGAACTTAAAATGCCCATACTAAGTTTGAAAAGTTATCTTAGGGACATCCACCGCCCAAATCTTAAGCTGATGGTACCCAGACCAAAGATCTATCTTATAAAAGAACTTGGCACCTTGTAACTAATCAAATAGATTATCTATCCTCGGGAGAGGATACTTTTTCTTGACCATTAACTTATTTAACTACCTGTAGTCAATGTACATCTGAAGGGAACCATCCTTTTTTCACAAAAACAACACTGGTACACCCCATGGAGAAATACTAGGATGAATAAACCCCTTATCTGGAAGATCCTTAAGTTGTTTCTTGAGTTCACTCAACTCAACTAGAGCTATTCTATAAGGAGGAATAGATATTGGACGAGTGTCCAAAAGAAAATCAATACCAAGATTTATTTTCCTATCTGGAGGAACACCAGTAAGATCATCCAAAAAGACCTCTGGAAACTCATTAACCACAAAGACTAAAGACAAAGAGGGGCCTTCTGATTTAGAATTTTTAACCCAGACTAAGTGATAAAGAAAACTCTTAGAGATTGGCCTTTGAGATTTAAGATAAGAAATAAACCTCCCTCTAGGAGATAAGGAGCTACCTTCCCATTCTATAATCGGTTCACCAGGGAACTTAAAGATAACCTTACGGGTCCGACAATCCAAAGATGCCTAACACGAATGCAACTAATCCATACATAGAATAATATCAAAATAATCCATATCTATCTCAAACAGTTTTGCCAAGGTATGTTTGTCACCAACATATACCACATACCCCGATAGACTTTCTTAGCAATAACTGAGTCACTTATTGGGGTAGAAACAAAAAAGGGATTAGAGATAACTTCTAAATCAAAACCAAAAGACACAGTCATATATGGAGTCACATCAGAAAGAATGGACCCCAAATTAGGTAAACAATATATGTCACAAGAGAAAAGCTGCAATGTACCAGTAATGACATCAGGTGCTACCTCGGATTCCTGTTGGGATGCTAAAGCATATAACCTTTTCGGACTAACACTAGAACCAAAAGCAGTAACAAAAGTATATTCACCCCACCAGGTGTAGGAATAAAAAATGAAGACACAAGAATCTTATTCTCCCCTGTAGCAACCTTATAGATCGGATAATCCCTGAGTTGATGGCCTACCTGGCCATACTTAAATAATTTGTCCTTTTTTTCCTCGTAAAAACCCTGATAAAGATGTCCATAGAATTGACAGTAAGGATATAAAGAAACTGACTAACATCTGCTCACCTGATATTAGGTAACCTATGCCCGAGAATTGTCACCACCTTGATGATGCCTGTCTCCCGACTAGTAAGGAGAACTAGTACAAAAAGAGCCAAAACTTCCCCAGTTTTTTTTTCTGCCACTTGACATCATCTTTACCACCCTGAGATTGATCACCTCCCTAAATTTAAAACCTTCTCTTTCCCTGCCTATCCACAAACTCTGCCATATTTCTCTTCTCATCCTCAACCTGTTGTAGATGAATAGTTAATCTCAAAATGTCCATATCTTTAAATAGCAATGCAGTCTTTCTCTCCAAAATCAAATCCCTAATCAACCTAGAAGTGAACTTCCTCATTCTCAACCTCATATCGGCCAGCAAATTAGGAGCATTCATTTATAGCTAATGGAACTTCTAAGCATATTGCTTTACTGACATTCTTTCTTGCCGGAGGTTCACAAACTCCTTCATCTTGGCTTCCCTCAATTATTGAGGAAAGAACTAATCCAAGAAGGAATTAGAAAAGGCCTCCATAACCTTTCCTCTTCCATATTTCCTTTATCCTTGTCCCACTCCTCATACAACTGATAAGCAACATCTTTGAGCTGATAAGCTGCAAGGTTAACCCTCTATACACTAGTAGCATGTATCACCCAAAAGATCTTTTCTATCTTATCTAAGAAGCCCTAGGGATCCTTCTCCACCTTTACCCTTGTAAAAGTTGGAGAATCCATCTTCATAAATTGACCAACCCTTGTGGCCTCGGCAAATAAAGGATCAGCCACACCTTACTAAGCCTAAGCAGCAACCAGCTAGGAAATAAAATGAATAGACTAACAAAATTTTGTATTCTTTATGTTGCCCTGAGGGATCTTAGGAAAACAATCTAAAATAGGAGACACTCCAAAACCATCAGGAATAGGACCATGAGATCGAAGATATACCCGAGACATAGGATATACCTTTTTAATATTATCTCTAGATGGGATAGAAGAATTTCCATATGTTTCAAATCTAGGAGGCATAATTTTAAAGATAAACAAAAAGGGATTAGAGGAGATTCCAGGATTGAGAACTCAAGCTTAAATATAGAATAACAAGAAATTGAAACATTCCAAAATGTCTTGCAATCTCTCCTTTATGAGTTTGTCATTCTTTACACGCCTAAAATAAACTCTACTCAACATGTCTTTATGGACTTCCTATTTGACCAATAACTTAGGCTTTCATACCAACTTGACATGACCCGACCTCAGGAATTGTCGCAATTGACAAATCGACCACCCATATCAAACCTTTGGTGGGCTAAATTTCAAACATATAACAATATAGCACTATTGTTCTCATTAAGACTCTGAGATAAGGTCACAACCGTGACCAACCTAACTAAGTCCAACCATACCACACTAACCATGCAACAATACCAAACTACACCATAGGCCATAAACCAGTCCACAACCAAAACAATGGAACAACAAACAATATCATCCAAGGGTGTAAGCCCTAACACCAATGTTGATGTTAAGGAAAATATCAATACCAATCCCGCCCAAACCAACCCCAAAAGTACCATAAAGCCTCTATCCAAAAGAGTAAACAAATCCAGTAGCGACATGCCCCCAACATTGGAAAAACCCAATATACAAAATAAAGGAAAAGTGTCTAAAGAGATCCATAACATAAAATTATTCCTTTCGAAAGGCTGGAAGCTCACCACTTTAGTCCAAATGTCGTCCCCAATTCATTCACTATATAGGAAGATTTGAACAGCCGATTCTTGCATAACGTAGGTATACAGTCACTAGTAGATGGCTTAGCGAATGAAAGCTAGCATGAGACTCAGGATAAGGATAAAATAATGTCAGTTATAAAACCAATTAAAATATTCATAATGCATAAAACCATACATTTATTTGTGTCGATAAATGGAACCAAGTTTAGTATGCATTTAAAACTTTATACCTAAGTTGTGTAGCTTTACCGTCCTAACTATCCGCGGGCCATATGGGTTTAGCTCCCCCTACTAAAAGGGTCCCAGTGCATCTAGCTGCACCACCAGGCAATATATCATGGGATGACTATTACATCCCTAATTTAAAATGTGAAACACGCCCACAGTCATCAAGACCCCTCATATCATCAAATATGAGTTTTTGATTTTGATCCCCCGAGGATCGCTACCTTCTATAGCTTTGCTACACACCCCTCCATTAATGCCCAATTAAAACCAGTTTTCAAATAACCAAATTATTATCAATTTATTAGCTAAGGCCAATCTTAGTGGTATCATTATACCACCCATTAGTTGCAAGTAATGTCCATACCAAACAATTTAGGTTAAGGGGACCTTTTGGTTCCCTTCCAATTACCATATTAAATCCACTTGGGAGACTTCCATAATCTCCATGAGAATAACCATTTAGCCTTTAGCATTTTCAAACTATGTATAAATCCTTTATCAAGTTTAAAACATGCAAGAGTTCTATTAAAAGAAGTCAATGCAATGAACATATCTTTATAAGTGTTTTATCAAACACCTTAGAGGCATAATATAACCAAAACCAATTCAAAAAACCATTAAACGATTACCATCCAATCCAATTGTTCAAATTCACCATTCATGCATATAAAAGCACAAGTAAAACCATAGGAAACCATAACCAAGCATTCAATATCAAAACTCCTAAATAATAGTTGAAAACCATAATCATGAAAGAGTAAAATCATGAAATCAATCATATAAACCATGCCTTTAGTTGAAATTACAATAAGGGAAGAGAATCATACCTTATATCGAAAATTTGATGGAAGGAAATCACCAACGCGCAAAAGAAATCTTTTAATTGAAAACCCTAGCTCTCTTGCCCCAAAAGCTCTTGAGAGAATTATGGAGTGTTTTGTAATAGTTTCTAAGTATTAATGAATAGAATAATAGGGTAAATAGCCTCCAAAGTTTTTTAGAAGTCATGGGTACTAGTTAGGGTATGTAGGAAAATATCCAGAAGACCCTCACTTAAATCCCTTAAAAATCCATCATAAGGATAAGACTAACCCATATGAGTTGTATCTTTCTATACGATTAGTACCCATCACTCATATCCATGCCTCAACCCTTGGATCAAATACTGTCCACTATATGACTCATCCAACCAAGTTGTAACCATGACATATGATCTGTACCCATAACCTATATCCCTAGAAGAATGAAATACTAAGAGGACCAAATACTGCCCACTATATGAGTCCCTGATACGAATCGCACCAAGACCTGTGACTCATACCCCTAAGTCATAACCATTCAAGTGACCAAAACTATCCCACCAACTAATACTGGTCAGCATATAAAAGTAACATACCACTCATACCCCAATATATGGCCCGTACCCATGAGTCGTATTAGGTTCGGAGAATAAAATTCATTAAAATTTTCTAATGGTCAAAAACCAGGATGTTTTATCTATGGACCCATATACTGACAACTCTATCGCACCAGTCCAATCCTATTGGTATAGGGAGAATTGGTGATTTTCTTGTAGTAGGTCACATACATCAGGAGTGTCCCATAAGGATTGCTGCTTGGGAAAATAAGATATTTGTTTCTAATTCTTTTGCTCTTGAACTCAGGGGTGCTACTTCTGGTTTTGATATAGGTTAGGATCATCTGAATGATCTTACTATCCCTTTGGAGTCTGAGGCATCTATTGATACCGATACTGCTATGTTAAAGACTCATTTCCTCATGGTGTGTAGCTTACTTGGTTTGGGGTCCCCTTTATTTTGTGACCCCATTGGTGGTTGTGTATTTTGGGTTTGGTCCTAAGGTAGTTTCAAACTCTTTTCTTCTTCAGATTATACCCAGTAGGTGACTCTATGATTGTCAAAAAAGTCTCTAGAGGTGTGCGATATTTGTTGGTAATAAAAGGGTCTTAGTGGAAATTATTTGACTTAAATGTGGTGGATTTCAATGTCATTTAAGGGATGGATTTGGTTGCACTCGTGCAGATTGTCAAACTAGTTAGGCTCCATAGTGAGTCGTTCATGGAATGGGAGGATGGCTCTGTTCCCTAATTATTAAGAAAAGGGTTATATAATATCCTAGAACTCGAAGATTGGTCTCCAAAAATAGGTGTCTTTATTACTTTATCTGGGTTAAAGATTCTAATTCAGAAGATCTTTCCTTGTATTTGGTTTTGGTAGTGAATAAATTTCTTAAGGTCTTCTTAATGAACCTTATGGTGTCTTTCTAATGGGAATATTGATTTGGGGTTGGCCATATTTTTGACACTTATCCAATTTCTATTCTTTCTTTATAAAATTGTCCTGGTAAAGTTAAAGGGTTTCATCAGTCTTAATGTTTTTCTATGGAGTGTTTTCACTCTTGCATGCATAAAGAGAATGGTTTTCCCTGGGAATGGATGGGTTATCGGTGGGTAATTAACCTTATATGTATATTCTATTTTAAATGGGTAACTTTGGTAGTAGTACATGGCGTTGGTAGATCTTAGGCTTAAATCTAGATGCTTGATCTTGGTAAAGAGAGTATGTTAGCTCGGGGATAGCAATGCAGGAATTGTGGATGTGAATTTATAGGTTGGATGAGGTTGATGACTTGGGGATTACAATAGTGGAAAGGTTCTGACTTAGGCCAGAAAGTTCAGGTTGAATAAAGGGACTGAGGATCTAGTCATTCGACAGGTTAGATCATGGATCTTGCACACACATTTTTCCCTATATTTGTACTTTGTTGTGGGCATGAAATTGATTTATAAACTCATGGTTTTGAATATGGATTTTTACATAACTGAGGATTTTCACACGATTACTTATTTACTTAGTTTTCCATGGATTATGATACATTGTTCATGTTTTACTAGTGTTTATGAACGTTATGGGATACACAGGAATGGTTAATAAATTTTGGGGCACTATTGATTCCCTAATTACTTGGTTTTAGTTTTGGAAAATTATATGTCCTTAAATTATTTGTAAAATGTCCAATGAGTATGATTTTGTCATATGGTTTGACTATTCTTAAATCTTTCCATTGCATAAATGGTTAAGGGGGGACATGAATTAGTTTTGGTTAAATTCAAATAATTTTTGAAAATCCTTGGCGGCCATGGTTTAATTTTAAACAGTTTTATTTTAATTGGAAATCTTGGAGTTAATTTGGTTTAATTATTTTTGCATGTATATGCTGGGCTCTAGGTAGAATTGGGATGAATAAGGGTTTGGGGTAGGAAAACCAAGTGTCTTTAATGTATACCCTTGGTGATACTCATTAGGATGGAGCATTGTGTTTGTAGGTGTAATAGGGTGAAGATTGATGGTTAGTCTTAAACTGCTTCTAGCAGTTGACTTCAAGGGAAGGTCGGGTTGCATATTCTAGTGATAATTTACTATCTCAATTAAGAGGGTACTCTACTAGTATTGTGTGTATTACAATAGCGCTTATGCTTAAGGTTTGCATTTTGCATTCGCATTCGCATTGTTCTTAGGATATAAGTTTTGACTCTATATTACACTGCCCATGGTATAGGTGGTTGAGTTTTTTTCGGTGTCTATTTCCAAGAAATCCTTTTATGGTATGGTTTAGTCGGGATGTTTCTTCATTTATGGTCTAGGTGGTTGTTATGAAGTACTTCATACCTATGGTGTCGTGTCTTGTTTTGGGGGTCTTTGTCTTGCCTCGGATGGCATGGATAATTCTTGTACTTCGGATGGTAGTGCCTTTAGAAGCATGGTGATGTTTTGCAATAGGAAATATAGAAGTCCCTAAGTAAGGAAGAGTCTCGAGTGACCACTAGAGTTAAGGTTTGAAAGTAAGGTGAGGTTATCGCCATGATAAATGGTTAGGAAGGGAATATGTGGTGGAAATCCTTGTGGAAATGATATACGGTACTAGATCTTTTTATGGATAGATCATACCGTGGGTATATGAGCGGTAGGCTTGAACATTGTGATTGGTAGAAATACCCAAGGTTGTGTTGGGTGCTTGAGAGGGTTGGTAAGGCAAGATTTTTATAAATTGCCTTCATGGCATGGTAATTATATGGTTTTGGTTTTGAGTGTTCAATCATAGGTTGGCGATTTTGGTTATAATAGTGGGATGTGTGTTTGTTCATATCATTTATTTGTGGTTTCCATATTACAATAATAATAAAAGCGGAGTAATGTTTCAGGATAGATGTAAGGAGTAAAGTTCGGTGGCCTAAGATAACTTCTCTTATCTTTAGATATTCTTGAACATGGGATTGGTGGTGTATAAATAAACTCAAGCTCTCGTAGTAATGTGTCTCGGTAAATTCTAAGTTGAATTAGACTTGTTTTCTAACATGAGTCCATTCATTCGGTACTGTATGTGTTTGTCTTAGGGTAAGGTATAGATGGTCCTTGGTTGGTTAGGTTCTTTGGTTTGTATTGGTATCTTTGATTCTTTGTTCTTTAAGGAGGTCCCGATAATGATCTTAGATCGGTAAGTTTACCAGTTGCAAATGAAAAGTACAGCTTTGGTAAAGGTTCCATGGTAGAACTAAAAGTCTGAGAAAGCCATTTGGGATGCAGAAAGAGACATGGAGTCCAAGGATCCGTGTAGGTTCGTTGTTCCAAGAATTTTTACATTGCATATTAGTTCTTCAACACATCTTTGTTTACTAATTTGGATAAAGGAGAGGAATGGTTACACTTGTATCTTTGTTTTCTAACTTAGTTGGAGGTCGAAATAGAGGTTTTAGTGTTTAAATCGCGCTTAGGTTATGTGATGATTTCTTTATCATGTTTTATGTTTTTATACTTTATTTTGGTTGGAGAAAAGTTTGATGTGTGTTAAGGTGTTATCTCGTTCTTGTCCTTACCCTTAACTATCATTCGAGGAAGAATGATCCTAGTGGGGGAGAATGAAACGCTCCAAATCTTAGACTCTAGTAAAATTCCCTTATGTTTTGAACTGATGGACTTGGTACGACTCAAGAAAATCACTCGTACTCTTATATACAATTCATAGGATGCCTTAAGGATTCACTCATACCCTAGGTAGTATGTTGGGCTGGATACCACATAAGATATGACTCAACTAGGTAAGAGTCATATAAGAATATACGAGTGATTCAAGGCAAGTCATACGGACCATGTTTGAGTGGTCTTGGGTAATCTTTCCAAGGTATGATTAGTAGAGAACGTCACTTATACCCTTGGGTATGATTTAAGCGAGGTGGAGTCATATAGAAACATGTTGGTAATGTTTGGCATCATCTTGGATACGAATTGGGGTACCACTCGTACCCTTGGATATGGATGGTAATTGGGGGTCCTACCCCTAGACATGGCTTGTCTTAATTATTAAGTCAAAGGTATTATGGACATTTCCTCCTCCTAAAACCTTATGTACTCACATTATATAAATCTATATGTCCTTTCATAACACTTGTTCGAGGATTAAAACACTTCAAATACTCTCTCAAACTCACTCTTGAATAATTAGAGGCTAGGATTTCTCATGTATTCTTCAAAGGGGCTCAAATGTCATGTTTCTCTTCGGAATCTCTTTGTATAAGGAATTTATTCCTTCCCTCATTGTTACTTCAAATTAAAGATAGGTTTATTGTGTTTTAAATAATGGTTAATCAATCATGAATAGTGGATTTTGAAATATTATTGAGGGTTTTGATGCATATGGTTTGGTATTGGTTTAAACTATGTTTTTACATGTTTTAGGTAATGGTTTTGCATATGTGGTTGGTTGTTCATTATGGTTTAACTAATGGGTCTTGAGTAACCCTAATTATGGTGGTTTGTGCATTGGTTTTGGTCTTGGTAAAGGTATGCCCTCAATATTTTAGATAAATTTCCTCAAAGAATGTTCTTTCTCTATTGTTGAACTTTCATTTGAACTTTTGCATGGTTTGGTTTGTAATGTAAGTTTAAATGATTTTGGATTGTTTAAATAGTTTAAATGATATAAATTCTTTAAAAGCTTGGCACGGTTTTAAATGGTTTGGAATGGTTTAAAAGGTAAATGTTTTGGTGGCCATGATTGGTCTATTTTGAAAACCTTGTAGGATACATGGAAATCCCTCAAGTGAATGCATTAATGGAATTAGTTCAAATGGTTTGGAAAGGTAAATGGGTAAACGGTTATGCTTATAGGGTACGGATTCCTCCAAGTGAATTTAATATGGTAATTGGAAAGGGAACCTAAGGTCCCCTATACCGACATATGGTTGGCTATGGACAATACTTGCAAGTATGGTTGGTATGACGATACCACTACTAAATGGACTTGGCTAATCCAGGGTAAATGGATTTCTTGGAAACGATTTTAACTGGGTCTTAAAGGGGTAGGTGTAGATAAGCTGTAGAAGATACAGGTCAAGAGGGGACTGAAACTGGAAACTCATATTTGTCGGTATGAGGTTGGCCTTGGTAGATCATGCACATAATTCACACCTCATTTTGAGGAATCTACTAGTCATCCTAATAGGATACTTCCCTGGTCATGCATCTAACGCAATGGGGACCTTTCAGCAGAGGGAGCTGAACCTATATTGCCCGTGGGTGCCTTAGGACAATAAATATACACAGCCCAGGTAATGGTTTAAATACATGTTAAACCCGGTTCCCTTTCCCAGCATTTATGTATATATATATATATATATATATATATATATATATATATATAAATGTATGGTTGTAAGAATATGATTGGGTTTACATGGCTTTCACTAGTTGGCATTATTTTATCCTTATCTTGAGTATATGTTAGTGTTCACCCACTAACACAACTACTGGTGGCTATATACCCATGCTATGTAGGATCTGGCCATCCTATTCCTCTAGATTACAGATTCGAAGTCAACCATTGAATTGAATTGCCGAGCTTCCATAGTTTGGAAGGCATCTATTTCTGTAACGACCTGAAGTCACCTCCCGGGACGTCACAGATGCTTAAGGCTACAAGTAGCCCCAAGCTAACCCTTTGAGCCTGTTTCTACTAATAATATTCATTTTAAAATGAAATAATTCAAACACTAGCATAGTCATATCATATGAAGAGAGATACGGAGAAAATACTTGGTCCAAATGACCATAATATTGGAAATCTCAACACAATCACAATCTAATAACTAGTCTAATAAAGCCTCTACTAATCCATGAATGAGAGAGCCATTGGGATAGGTCCCGAATTAACTCAAAATGAACTAAAAATAATAACATAGTCTCTCAAATGTGGAAATGCCTGAAGATAGGTCCTCGAACCGTAAGGACTCACCACTGTAGAAATGTAGACAGAGGTACTCAAAAGTCACTGACGAGGCTGGGACTGAGCACCTGAACCTACATTATAAGACAATGTAGCACATAAACGTATATGTGGATCAGTACTTGGGAATGTACTGAGTATGTGAGGATGCATGTATTTATATAAAACAACATAAATACTCTTTAGTCAAATCATGCATGCAATAAGTAATGACTCACATGGCTTGAATAAGTATAAAATGTAAAGATAATGTATCACGTAGAATGGAGCATGTAACACAAATCTCGTTAGTCATCATAGTTTAACTTTGAAACATATTTGAAGACATTTCATTCACTCTAGGAAAATATCTCGTTTCAAGCTTTAGTAAAATCACTCTATCTCACTAGAAAGATACTCTAGTTTAGGGAAATAACTTGTATCAAGGGAGGTTCTCTTAACCGACACAAACCATGTGAGCTATATCGAGTCCAACGTTTTTTCCTCCTAAGAAAGAGAGCCCACATTGGGGAGGAGCATCATACTCTTGCCAGGGAGTATAACCTCAATTCAGTGATCACTTATCTCAGCCTCAGGCCTAATATCTCTCCTTAAGCCCAAAATCTCAAACCTACGGTGGCACATAGTTCTGGGGTAAGAAACCATAGTAACTTACCCAACTCAATGCTAAATACTACTCCCTTTAGTTTATCTCGCTTATCTCATGAAAATCCACTTTAAAATAATCTCATGGTTCATCAAGAACCTAATAATCAAATCTGTAATCTCATGTAGTGATGTGGATTTCAAAATTCTATGACCATTAGGTCAAAACAATTCTCAATAATCTCAGAATACTCAAATCATGGGTTCTTATAGCATAAGAGGTCATAAAATTGCAAATCTAAAGTAAGGCTCAATAACCCATAATTAAATCTCAAGTAAAAACTCATCCAAAGCACAATAGATAGCACATAGATTCATAGCTCATGTAGAAATCTAGAAATTTCAGCAATTTGTCTCAAAACCTCAGCATACTCATATACTTCAATATCTCTAACATTTCAACTATTAATTTCTCAAGGATTAAAATCATAGGGTATAGACCCAGCTGCAATTTCTCCAGAAAACATGTGAAAATAATGCCATTAGACTCTCAATTCATGGGAAACATAAAAATATTGCAATCAATAATAATGGGTGAAAAACCCTAATTCAAATTCATGTAAAATCTCATAGAATGCAGAAAATCATAGTTTAAACAAGCCTTTGGGCCCAAGGATGAAAGGATTAACCTTGTTCAAAATCCCACTTACCTTAGATTATGAAATTGGAAGAATTATCTTGCTCTAAACTCTTCTTATTAATCTTGGGAGAGGGTTCTCACAACCTTTGAACTTGAGGACCTCAAATCTCAACTCAAATTATAGAATCTGTGGTGAGTTCTTGGATTTCTTGGAGAAGGGTTTTAGATTTGATCTTGAGGGAGAAAACCTAGCCTTTGGATGTTTTGGGATATAATGACACTATCAAGTTCATTTGGAATATATATCTGGTTGATAAAAGAGTGGAAATACCAAAAAGCCCCTAGTTAAAATGAGTTAAAAACACTGAACGGGGGTAGCAACGGTCCGTCACAAGTGTGACGGTCCGTCGGGTCATATGTTGCATGATGACAAGAAAAGGGATATACTGCCTCCTTTCAATGGTCGGATCAATGGTCCATCATAGGTTCGATGGTCTGTCGGATTATCCATCGCACAATGGCTAGGATGAGACCACATTGCCTTAGTGCAGACAGTCCATCGCAGCCTTGATGGTCCGTTATCCTGGCTATCGCACTTGGACTAGGAAAATGACTTCATGCCTTGGTCATAAAGGTTCGAGCGACGGTCTATTGCAGACTCGATGGTCCATCAGACCGTTCGTCGCACCTGGACGGTTCTGACAATTCTCAGTAAAACAGCAATAACTTCTCACCCTAATGCTGGATTTGGATGAATTGTTATCGTTGGAAAGCTAATTCAATTATCTACATGATAAAATTCAAATTTAAGAAAATTCTATATGGTTTAAATACCAATCACTTAGGAAGTCTCTTCTTAATCTTTTAAGGCCAAAATTATAGTTCACTTGACAGACTCTAAGGACCGAACTACAAGGGAACATTACGGGGTCTTATAATTTCATGTAATGGTTTACTTTTCAAATTTTTGGTCTTTTATAGACTTTGGTTTTTGTCTATAGTCGGGGGCATGTCTCAATTAGGTACTCTTTGATTTGTCTAGAGGCTTTGTATGGACTACTGTGGACTGGGTATGGTATGGTATGGATTGTTTATGTCATATTTATATACATATGATAGATTATTATAATTAGTTTTGGTTTATATTTTCTGTGTTGGTTAGGTTGGTCATTGGGTAGTTAGACTTTATTGGGTTAGTCTCGATTATAGATTTATCCTAAGGTCACCACATGATTGGATACCCTATCTTGTTATATGTTCAGACTTTAGCTGACTCAAGATATACTAATGGTGGTTTGGTTGGATGATAAGGGGTGTTCCCCTGTTCTGATTACACTTGGGATGCTTATTACGTCTAGGCCCTAGTTCGAGCTGTGATAGAATGATGGGGAAGCTTAGTCCCCATTTTGTTGGCCATATTAAATTTTGAAGAGAGTAAAGAATGTTTCCTATGATCTAGAATTGCCTACAAGTTTGGGTCCTATTCACCCTGTGTTTCATGTGTCTATGTTGAAGAAATGTGTGGGTGATCCTTTCTTGGTTGTGCCTATTAAGACTGTTGGTATTTTGGATTCTCTGCCTTACATGGAGGTCCTAGTGTAAATCTTGTATAGATAATTTTGTAGGTTGATGACTCATTATGTAGCTTCAGTAAAGGTCCTTTGGAGGAATCATAAGGTGGAAGAAGCCACTTAGGAAGCAGAGGAAGTTAGGAAGGCTAAGTACCCATCCTTGTTCCATGTATTGGGTGAAAGAGCTTAAGGTATGAATTTAGTTCTTCCCTTGTTATAATCCATGTTTATCATTTGATTCGGGTATAATATTGATATTCTCATGGGAAAAGTGTCTTATCTCATCATTCGCTGGGATAATGTAATACCCTTCAAATTTTGAACATTTTATTTTTGGCCCTTCCATGTACAAAATGTCAATTTTTGACTTAAATTGTTTTTAGGCATGTGAATCAGGTGTCCTAGGAGAGTTTCAGAATTTTTGGATAGGGTTCAGGGTGATTTTGGACCTCGAAGGCAATGGGCCTCAGTGATATTCGGGTGTCATAGAGGCTACACTGTGTGATAGCCAGTGTGACACAAAGGATAATCTCTGTGTTTAGCAGCGTGGCATGGAGGTTAGCCTCCGCAATAAGGTCCATGCCATGCCTCTATGTAAAAGTTGTGTTATTTTTGTTTTGTTTAATTGAGACGAGGGGTATTGGGGTCTTTTCAGCTATGAACGACCGTTAAAGGCGATATGAACCTATTTCCATCAATTTTCATGTCGCAAAAGCTATTATTTCAGTCTCAAACTCAAAACCCCAAGATAGCATAAGAGTTTATCGTACATTTATCTTCTGAGTTCTAAGTTCTCAGTTACTCATAAATCCTTGTGTGCCTAAGGCATGTACCTCTTTCCCTATACTTGTATTTTCTCAATGTCATGATATTTGGTTTATTATAAATGGTTTTGATGTTGGGTTTCGAACTATAGGTTGAGGATTTTTGATATAAATTGTTTGAATATTTTTCCATGGTTCCTATTGATTTATTATGTATGAATTGTTGGTTTGTACACTCATTTGGGTGCATGGGAATGGTGAATGAATTTAGGGGTACAATGGATTCCCCAAATATTTGGTTTTGATATAGAAATTGGTAATAACCTTAACCCACTTGCATAATTGATTTTGGAATATGAATTATCATTTGGTTTGGCTATTTTCTTTAAAACTAATACATTGCATAAATGGAAAAATGGTTAACGATTATTTTGAATACCTTATTGGGTAATAAGGAATCCCTCAAGTGATTTTTATAATGGAGTCGGGGGTATGAAGGAATTCCTAAAGGGTTGTCTAATGACGCTGCTTGCAAGCTATAGTCGATATGACGATACCACTTAATAATGCCTTAATGGTTGAATCCTTAATAAAATGGCTAGGTTATGTGTTAAATGATTTAATTAAGATTAACGGGGGTTGTACAACTAGCTGTGGAAGGTGGAGGTCCCAGGGGGACCGATACTGGAAACTCACATTTGCCGACATGAGGATTGGACTTGATGTCTGTGTTCTTATGTTATATTATATATATTTGTACCATGTATGGCGAAGGGTAAGGATTCCCTGATCTTCTATGGTACCTCTAGTTCATGCGTCTAATATACATTGGGACCCTTTCAGTAGGGGGAGATAAACCCGTATATCCCGTAGGTACGGGTTTAGGATGATCAAGCTACACAGTCCAGGTTAAGGTTTTTAAAGTTCATGCTAAGCCTTGTTACCTTTCCCAGCATATGATATATATATATATATATGTATTACACATGATGTTATACATGGGTTTTAATGGTTTTTATATTATGGTTCATGGTATTATTTTATCCTTTATCCCTGAGTTACATGCTAGCGTTCCAACCGCTAACCATTTTCAGACACTGTATCCCCAGATGATGTAGGAACTTGCCATACTTCTATTCCTCTTGCATAGTGACTAGGTAATCGTGGGATAGTTTGAGAGTCATACTGACGTGGTGAGCTTCCATCCTTCGAAAAATCCCATTTTATGTTTTGGGTTTCCTTATGTATTGACTCTTACTTTTGGATTTGTTTTTACCTATGGTCAGGGGCATGTCCCAACTAGATTATCTTTGGTTTTGTTAGAGGCTTTGTTAGACATTACTGTAGACATGGGCATTATGGTTGATTATAGGTATTGGTCATTGGTTGGTGGTTCTTGGATATTGATCTATCAAAGATTCTTTGAGTTTTCTTATCATATCTTGTTTTATGTTGGAATTCATCTGCTGCTACGTGTACATGTTTTTGTTGGATTAGGCATAACGGGGTGGTCTTCCATTCACAGCGGACATCAGATACCCGTCAAGGCGAGGCCTTGGTTTGGGTCATGACTATTTATTAGGAGTTTTATTCCGAGACAAAATCCTAAACAATGATAGCTCCAAAATAGGGAAATAAGTTAAAAATTCAAACAAAATGTCCTTTAACCAAACCAACAATTCTGGTAAGTCATAAATTACCAATAGCCATTGTGGAAAGGCTAGAAATATCGCGAATGCATGCAAATTAAGGAAATAACGTGGAGGGTCATTACATCAATACAACAACAAACTATCACCGAGAGACAAACCCTACAAACCTGAAAGACAAATCCAATCCTCTTGGACATCAACAACAAAATCACTATTGGGCAATGAACTAGTCAAATTGGAAGAATGGACCATAAAGTGATCAACCTCAGAAATGGTTCACATAGAGAGGGATATCCAATGCTAAAACCTCCGCAATCCAATAGGCAAGTCCAAGAATCTCAAACTTAAGAATGGGTAATATAACGAAATTTCCAATTCTAGAACTATAACAGAACCACAGAAGGTCAATCTTACCTTTACTACCTTAATCCATTCCAAAATCGATATAGCATATTCTTAGAAAAAAGGAAAACAACCAATCTTACCTTTATACAAGAGAGAAATCATCTAACCAATCTAGCTGCCCAAGCCAACAAATAAGAACTACGATGAAGGGAATTCTTACTAGATACTAACAGTCTAGCCGTCTACCAAGTAAGGATCGATCATCATCAAACAATTAAAATAATTGCAATGGTGATATAATATCAATTTAAAGGAAAAGGTGGTAACAAAAAAGAAAATCAATAGTAAGTACCACTCTAGGGCCACAAGAAGGCTAATATGCCAAGATAAATGAGACTCGAACCCAAATGCTACACCCATAGGGAAAAATATTAACACTAATCCACTCCATCCACTACTAAAATAAATAATATACAATGGTAGTCATATAATAATGAACTCTATATTAAGGCACACAACAATTGATATAAACCTACCAAGGCATATAATCATCGATGGGTACGAGAACCCCAACACACTCAGATGAAAAGGTAAAGGCAAAAAATAAAAAGGAACACCTATCATGGTAAAAGCCAAAGTCACATGCCTGACGTGCTAGTAGGATTACGAATCTGCATGGGACTAAAATTGGACCAATTATCTGAATCACCAACTGAGGTGTTAAGCACAATGCATACAATGAAGGTGGTACAACACTAAGAGACTAATCGAAATGAGTTAAGTGAATAATAATCCCACACTAGGGAAACTCTCTAGACCAGTGACTTATCTTTTTGACATTTTAACAAACCCTTAAAGACCTAATATAACACCCCATAGCATTCTCAACTCAATACCACTCCTAACTACATGTATAGAGAACTTACAACCTGAAATTCTTCTAAGTGTTAAAAGACTTAGTCATATTTTTAATCCCTTAACTTTAATGATTTTTAAATTGATTCTCTCGACCCCGAGACGTATATTCTTAAGTTGATTCATGTTTAGGGGTGTAAAGGGGATGTTTTAGGGGAGTTTCAAATTTTTCGGACGAGATTTGAGACGTGGTTGGATTTCAAAAATAGTAGGTCACCATGATTGGACAAAGTCACGGTGCTTATATCATTGAGACACCTAACACGATCTAATGGTCTTTAAAAATGGGTTTTGGTTGTGAATTTTAATTTCGAAAGGCAATTTTGACTTTTCCCCACAACCCCAAATCATGATAACAGTAGATTAAATCGTCATAGGGAATTATATGCCCAAAAATACTCAGTTTCTCTCAAAAACATAAACCTAACTCTCTCGCCAAGATCAAGAATACAACCACTTAGTTCAAGATTTTAAAGAAGAAAGTCAAAACTAAGGTTCCAATCTTCCAATTAAGTAGCATAAGGTATGTGGTACTATCCTAAAATCCCATGGGGATAAGTATTTATGGTTTTATCAAGTTTAATGATTTATGATCATGTTACAAAGAAGAGTTTTGATGTTGATTCAGAAAGCATGTTATGGAGTCATTTTGATGAAACTACATATATATATATTGCATTGAACTTTTTTTGTGTGGAATTGAATTATTCCCCTAATGCATGTAGGTATTCCATTTTGAAAAGTTTAATTGAGAGCATGATCAATGAGTTCCCTCTCTGGATATGAGCAATATTGTCTAAATGGGTTGTGGATTGTTTTAAATGCATGAACTAATGTTTTGAAAGTAACTTCCCTTTTATTTTGTGATTGACATGGTTTAAGAAATGATGAGAGGGGAAATTATCCTTAATTACAAGTGTTCATTTTGTTGATAAAGAGAGATAGAAGTGTTTTAAAGAAAAATTGGCCACCACATGACAATGTATTTTGCAAGGATTGTTTTGTATACATCTGCATGTGATTTAAATTAAGAGTGTCCTCATGAACATTTTGAATCACTGGGGGTGTCCAGCTAAATGACTTCTTTTATAAAAATGGCTATGATTTATGATATGATACGTAATGGCTTGAAAGTCTAGGTATGACGATACCTATTATGGTTTGCCCTTACCATAAATGAAACAAATATTGTAAAGGTATAGAGTATGGTTTTTAAAGAATCAAAAATCAGGCTTAAAGATAGCTAGTTGGTTACCCAAAGAAGGCTTGAGTTCAAATAACTCTTATCCCGAAATCGTGTTTTGCCGGTACAGGTCCTTATGTGTTATTCGATAAGTGGGATAGCGTGGTATGCCAGAAAGTGGGCATACTTTTTCATGATATTTCCCATCCTTGATGGAAACTTGGATTAGGAGCCTGGCCGCTGGGTTATGAGGGGGATCCACAGAGCCTGTGGATTACAATGTATGTAGGGAAATCCATCTAGTTCAGAAGTAATAAAAAGAGTAAGTCATGGTTTCAAAGAAGTACTTTGAAGTTCATTAAAGTATGCCCATGTTTCTTCACTTATGCATTATGTTCATTATTTTGTGAAAGACTCATTATGAGGTATAAAGACACGTTATTTTAGATTTATTCACATACCAGTACATTTTTATTGACCACCTATATTTTAGGATCTAAGGCAAAGTCCCGGGTTCCCACAAAGAAGTAGATTTATTTATCAGTAGTTTCAATTGGTGGGCCTCTCTTATTTTGGAAGGTCTTGTTATGAGACATTATCATTAGATTTTAGTGCATTGTTCAACTGGTGGCCTTGTCCCAGTTTTTAGAAAGAAGTTTTAATGTTGTTAGAGATTTCACAGACCAGTGTCATGTGTGTTTAAATATTTCTAAACATATATTCATATTGTTCACTTGAAGTAAAAGAGAATGACCATATTTTTGTTTTGTTATGTTTTCCGTATTTTCTTAAAATATATGAATTATGTATATGATTTCCAGTTAGAGAAGGGCTCTCGGTCCTCCATGGTTTGGGATGCTTTTCAAAGCCAAGGCCTTAGTTTGGTTCATGACAAACTTGGAATTAGAGCACGGTTTATGGTACTAGGGTGTGTGCAACATCGCATCAGGTAGAATCTTATTTATGGGTGTGTAGCATGCCATACTTATAAGGAGGAGACTACTAGGAATTTACGAATGTATCTTTTTCTTCATGATCTAGTTCATGACATAAAGTATAAATATCCTCTAATCAATAATTTTTTATATTTCAGAAATTGATCATGCCTCCCCGTAGAACCAATGAACAAAATACCCAAGATAAGGATGTTTTTCCTACTCATGGGAGGCAAACCCATAATAGAGCTGGTACCCCAGAGTTTGTTGCTATCCCAGGAGTTACTCCAGTTCTAAAAAGTCCACCTCGGGCTTCACGGAAAGCTATTAACCATCCCAGTCTTCTCAAAGGAAAATTTTGAATGTTGAGTTTCGACAATCCATCCATATGATTACTCAACTGGTGGTCTCTCAGGCTTGTTGGTCTAATGATATGGGTTTTGTGTTTGGTTCATCTGAACTTACTCAGTTGGCCAATTCATGAGGCTAAACCCACCCACATTTACTAGCATAAAGGTTGAGGAGGACCCCAAGGGTTCAGTGATGAAATGGAGAAAATTTTTAGAGTTACACATGCTAATGAAGTTGAGGAGGTTGAATTAGCAGCCGATCAATTGAAGGATGTACTAACTAGTAGTACAATAAGTGGGAGGATTTGAAAGGTCGTGATACTGAACCTTCTGTGTGGAATGAGTTTGTAGAAGATTTACTGGACTGTTTCTTTTTCCAAGAGCTGAGAGAGGCAAAGATGAAGAATTTGTGAATCTGAAACAAGGCAAGATGAGTGTTAAGGAGTATTTATCAAAGTTCACGAAGTTGTCCTATTATGCTCTAGAGTTAGTAGGCAACATGAAAGCTCACATGAAGAAGTTTGCATCTAGTCTCTTGGATGACTTGGTGTTGAAATGCAAGGGAGCAATACTAAATAGATATATGGATTTCTCTAGGTTGTCCATTCATATGCAGCAGGCTAAAGAGCAAAAGAAAAGGACGGCTGAGGTAAGATAAAAGGAAAGGCAAAAAAAGGAGCTAGGTCTACATACTAGAATAACAGTCAGCACCAAGGTAGTAACCGGGGTAATAAGTCATCAAAGAAGAAGTTTTGGAGTAACGTTCAATCTTCAACTAGCGCCCCTGTACCAAGACCTCTAGTTGATCAGCGGTTTAATAACTCCCAATATAATAGTTGTCTAAGTATGTAAGGAACTCGTCCCAAGGGAGCGTGGCTCATCCTGCTAGGTAGTATCCTCGTTGTTACTCATATGGGAAAAATCAATTGGGGAGATGCTGCCTCGGGAGTAATGTTTCCTATACTTGTGGCCATATAGGTCACTTTCAGAGAGACTGTCCCTCTACAAAGAGGAATTTTGGGGGTGCTAAGTCTCAGACAAACTCCACAGCTCCACCACCACCCAAGGGCAATACTTCAACTATTGGAGGTGGTCGCAACAGGTTATATGCTTTATCTAACTGCCAAGATGTTCATGCTTTGCCTGATGTTGTTACGAGTACGTCAAAAATTTTCTCCCATGATGTATATGTGTTACTTGATCCCGGGACAACCTTGTCTTATGTGACCCCTTATATGGCAGTTGGTTTTGGTTTTGATCCTGAAAATATTTTGGAACCCTTCTATATTTCCAATCCTATTGGTGACTCTATTATGGCTAAGAGGGTGAACATAAATTGTGTTATGTCTATCTGTAATCGTGATACTGTGGCAGATTTGGTAAAGCTTAACATGATTGACTTTGATGCTATTTTAGGAATAAATTAGCTCCACTCGTGTTATGCCACATTAGACTATAGAACCCCAAAGGCCACTTTGTTTTCCTAATGAGCCAGTGATAGAATGGGAGGGGTATTCTTTAGCATCTAGGGGAAAGTTCATAGCTTATCATAGAGCCTATTTGCTTATGTTTAAGGGTTTTTTGTATCACCTTATTCGAGTCAAAGATTCCAGTATTGAAAGTTTTTCCCTCCAGTTTGTTCCTTTAGTTAATAAATTCCCGAAAGTCTTTCCCTATGATCTGCCTGGGATACCACCTGATATGGAGATATATTTTGGCATTGATTTACTATTGGATACTCAACCTATTTCTATTCCACCAGACAGAATGGCTCCTACTGAATTGAAAGAGTTGAAAGAATAGTTAAAAGATCTTCTTGACAAGAGCTTTATCTGTCCTAGTGTTTCTCCCTGGGGTGCACTTGTACTCTTCATGCATAATAAATATGGTTGTGTATAGACTGCCGTCAACTAAATAAGGTCATAGTTAAAAATAAATACCCTCTTCCCAGAATTGATGATATTTTTGACCAACTCCAAGGTGCTAAATATTTCTCCAAAATACACCTCTATTTGAGGTATTATCAGTTGAAGGTTAGGGAGGCGAACATTCCCAAAATAGCCTTCCAAACCTGATATGGTCACTATGAATTCTTAGTTATGTCCTTTGCATATTTTATGGACCTAATGAATAGGGTGTTTCATCAATTTCTAGATTTGTTCGTCCTAGTCTTTATTGACAATACCTTGGTTTATTCTAAGAATAAGGAAGATCATGTCAATCACCTCTGAATCATCCTTTAGACGCTCAAAGATCATGAGATATATGCCAAGTTTTCTAAGTGTGAAGTCTGGCTTAGTGCTATTACTTTCTTGGGGCACATTATTTCTAGTGAGGGGATTAGGTTGACCCCCAAAAGGTTGAGGTAGTGAGAAAATGCACCAAACCCACGACTCTAACCGATATCCGAAGCTTTTTAGGTTTGGTGGGCTATTATAGAAGGTTTGTAGAGATTTTTTCCTCCATAGCTGCCCCTCTTGCTAGACTAAAATAAAAAAGGTGAAATTTTTATGGTCTGACTTCTTGTGAGAATAGCTTTGAGAATTGAAAGACAAATTGACTACTGCACTAGTTTTAACCCTTCCTGAGGGTATAGAGGGCTTTGTTGTGTACTTTGATGCATCCCGAGTGAGACTTGGATATGTGCTCATGCAGAATGGTAAGGTGGTGGGTTATGCATCTAAGCAGCAGAATATATATGAGAAAAATTACCCCACCCATGATTTACAATTGGTGGTTGTGGTATTCGGGCTAAAGATTTGGCGACATTATCTTTATAGAGTGTATGTTGGTATTTTTACTGACCATAAAAGTTTATAGTATGTCTTCACGCAGAAAGAACTAAATCTTAGGCAAATGTGGTGGTTGGAATTTTTGAAGGATTTTTATCATCCGGTCAAGGCCAATGTGATGGATGACGCCCTTATTAGATTGTCAATGGCCATTATTTCTTAGGTTGAGAAGGGAAAGAGGGATATGGTGAAGAATATTCATCATCTTGCAAATTTGGGAGTCCAACTCCTAGATTCTGAAAATGGAGGGGTATTCATTCATGGGGTGGGTAAATCATCCTTACATACAGAGGTCAAGGAAAATTAAATTAGAGATCCAACTCTAATGCAGATCAAGGAAGATGTTGGTCAACAGAAGGTAATGGCATTCGAAATTGATGGTGATGGGATTCTGAGGTATCAAGGTAGGTTGTGTGTGCTGAATGTAGATAGGTTATGAGAAAGAATTTTGGATAAATCTCATACTTCCATGTGTGTTTCTTACCCTGACTCTACTAAAATGTATCATGACCTTAAAGTTATTTACTGGTGAAATAATATGAAAGAGGATGTTGCTAATTTTGTCTCTAAGTGTTTAAATTGTCAACAAGTCAAGGTTGAACATTTGAGGCTAGGTGGGACTTCCCAAGTGATAGATTTTCTTATGTGGAAGTAGGAGATGATAAACATGGATTTCATTACAAGAATTCTGAGGTCCCAAAACCAATATGATTCCATTTGGGTAATTGCGGATAGGGTGACTAAATTGGCTCATTTTCTTCCCGTGCAGATAACTTATATAGGAGATGACTATGCTAAGCTATACATTCAAGAAATAGTCCGGTTACATGGGGCTCCCATCTCCATTATATTCGATCGAGGTACACAGTTTTCTTCTCAATTTTAGAGGTCTTTTAAGAGGGGTTTTGATACCCAAGTAAACCGTAGTACTTCCTTCCACCCTCAGACAGATGGGTAAGCAAAACACACCATTCAGACCTTGGAAGATATAATGAGGGCCTGCGTGGTTAACTTTAAGGGGATTTGGGTGGACAATTTGTCGTTAATATAGTTCACCTACAATAATAGCTATCATTCTAGTATTCAAATGGCTCCTTTTGTAGCCCTTTATGGGAGGAGATGTAGGTCTCTAATTGGGTGGTATTAAGTTGGTGAAACCCTGCTGTTTGAACCTGACCTTGCTCACCAAGCAATGGAGAAAGTAAAGATCATCAGAGAGAACCTTAAGACAACTTAGAGCTGCCAAAAGTCCTATGTTAATGTTAGAAGAAGGGAGTTGGAGTTTGAGGTTGGTGATTGGGTATTTCTAAAAGTCTCCCTTATGAAGGGAGTTATGTGATTTAGAAAGAAAGGAAAGCTTAGTACTCGTTATATAGGACCATACCAGATTGTGAGAAGGGTTGGTGGAGTTACATATGAGATGGATTCTCTAGTGAGTTTCGCTTCAGTACATCCGGTATTTCATATATCCATGTTGAAAAAGTGTATTGTAGACCATTCTCTTATGGTTCCTGTAGAGGAGTTCAAGGTAAAAGACGCATTGTCATATGAAGAAGAACCCATTGCTATCTTGGATTGCCAGATGTGAAAGTTGAGGAGTAAGGAGATTATTTTGGTTAAGGTGTTGTGGAGGAATTAAAATACCGGGGAAGCTAATTGGGAATTGGAGGATGACATGCGTATGTGGTACCCGGTTCATTTTAAAACCATGGATAACGATATTGAAGGTACAAACCATATACTTCTCTCTCTATCTTTTTCCTTAGTGTGCATGAGAACGTGCTTATCTATGTTCTGAGTCATCATTCGGGGATGAATGATCCCAAGGGGGGATAATGTAATACCCCATAGCATTCTCGACTCAATACCACTCTTAATTAGCTGCATGCAAATAGAACTTACAACCTAAAATTCTTCTAAGTGTTAAAAGACTTATTCATATTTTTAAGCCCTTAAATTTAATGATTTTTAAATTAATCTTCCCGACCCTGAGACGTAGATTTTTTAGTTGACTCATGTTCAGGGGTATAAAGGGGATGTCTCGGGGGAGTTTCATATTTTCCCGATAAGGCTTGAGACATGTTTGAATTTAAAAAATAGTAGGTCACTGAAATTGCACCGTGTCGCGGTGGGTATAGCATTGATACACCTGGCGTAATGTGATGGTCCTTAAAAATGTGTTTTGGTTGCTAATTTTAATTTAAAAGGGCAGTTTCAAATTTTCCCCACAACCCTAAAATGTGATAACAGTAGATTAAATCATCATTAGGGTATTATATGCCCAAAACTACTCAGTTTCTCTCAAAAACATAACCCTAACTCTCCCTCCAAGATCAAGAATCCAACCTCTAAGTTCAACATTTACAAGAAGAGAGTCAAGACTAGGTTTTCAATATTCCAATTAAGTAGCATAAGGTATGTGGGACTTTCCTAAAACTCCATGGGCATTAGTTTTTATGGTTTTATCGAGTTTAAGGATTTATGATCATGTTACAAAGAAGAGTTTTGATGTTGATTCGAAAAAATTGTTATGGAGTCATTTTGATGAAGGTATATATATATGTATATATATGTATGTGTATATATATATATATATTTCACTGAAATTTTTTTATGTTGAATTGAATTATAACCCTTATGCATATACGTATTCCATTTTGAAAGGTTTAATTGAGAGCATGATCAACGAGTTCCCTCTCATGATGTGAGCAATATTGTCTAAACGGGTTGTGGATTGTTTCATATGCATGAACTAGTGTTTTGAAAGTAAGTTCCCTATTGTTGTTGTGATTGACATGGTTTATGACATGATGATAGGGAAAATTCTCCTTAATAACAAGTGTTCATTTTGTTGATAAAAAGAGATGCATGTCTTTTAAAGAAAGATTGGCCACCACATGACAATGTGTTTCATAAGGATTATTTTGTATACATATATATGTGTGTGATTTGAATTAAGAGTGTCATCATGCACTTTTTGAATCGCTAGGGGTGGCCATTGAAATGACTTCTTTTATAAAAAGGCTATGATTTATGACATGATACGTAATGACTTGGAATTCTGGGTATGACGATACCTATTATGGTTTTCCCTTAACACAAATATTGTAAAGGTATATATTGTATGGTTTTTAAATAATCAAAAATTGGGCTTAAAGAGAGCTAGTTGGTTACCCGACGAAGGCGTGAGTTCAGATAACTCTTAACCCAAAACTATGTTTTGCGGATATGGGTCCTTATGTGCTATTCGACATGTGGGATAGCATGGTAAGTCGGCAAGTAGGCATACTTTTTCATGATATTTCTCATCTTTGCGGGAAACTTGGATTGGGAGACTGGCCATCGGGTTATGGGCGGGATCAACATATCCTATGGATTACCATATATCTAGGGTGATCCACCTATCTCAGAAGTAAGATAAAAAGTGAATCATGGTTTCAAAGAAGTGTTTTGAAGTTCATTAAAGTATTCCCATTTGTTTTCACTTATGCATTATGTTCATTGTTTTACGAAAGGCTCTCATTATGTTGTATAAAGACACGTTATTTTGGAGCTTCACATACCAGTATATTTGTTTAACCCACTATATTTCTGGATCTGAGGCACAATCTCGAGGGCCCGCTAAGCAGTAGATTTTTTATCAATAGTTGCAGTTGGTGAGCCTCTATTATTTTGGAAGGCCTTATTATGAGACATTATAATTTCATTTTAGTGCATGGTTCGACAGGGGGACTTATCCCAGTTTTCAGACAGAAGTTGCTTTCATATTGTTAGAGATTTCACAGACTTGTGTCATGTGTGTTTGAATATTTATGAAATTATATTCGTATTGTTCAAGTGAAGTAAAAGAGAACGACCATATTTTTGATTTGTTATATTTTACGTGTTTCCTTACAGTATGTGAATTATGTATATGATTGCCAGTTAGAAAAGGGCTCTCGGGCCTCCATGGTTCGGGATATTTATCACGGCCAAGGCCTCGATTCGGGTTGTAACACCTAACCTAATGAGAAATACATGACCCCAACTGGCCAACCAACTAACGCTGAGGGCACTCCCTACTAAAATAACCATCCTTCCCGCAATCAAAATACACCTCAGTAACTCTAGAATAGCAAGGAACATATGCTAACTCTATCTGAACAACCAACTCATCTCTTGGTCAATCTCTAGACCAATGATAAATCTCACGACAACCAAAATAAGATCCTGGAATACTACAAGGTGTTGCATCCTCTGATCCTGAATGGTTGCCACGGTCTGAATATCTATACCCAACACTCTGTACGATCCAAAGAGAAATCTGAATGTTGTGATCACCACGTCAAATCTAATAGCCAGACGTAGTCTAAAATGCGTCCTAGAACTAATCATATACAAGTAAAGCTGGCCTCTATCGGGAGGATCCTCACTCTCGAATGGCATACCAATAAGACTATACTGATAACATAACCTCTTATCACCACCTCTATAACTCTTAATGCATACTCTATTTGTGACCCTCGCATGGTTGACAGCTTGAGAGAAAGAAGACCCAACTAAATTCAAGTGGTCCAATGCCAAATAGAGTGGTAGGGCTAATCCTCTAATAAATCCACACACTATGACATGATCTATAGGACATTGCATAGAAATATACGTGGCCTACTCAAGAAACCCAATCTTGTACTCTGAAACTAACAAGGAATTCTGATGACTACCAATAAAGCCAACTCTGGCCTAAGAACTGCTCAATGAATCGAATGCAATCCCTAGTGGTGAGGTATCTATAAAATGAATTGGGATCCCCAATGCAGAATCTCTAAAGAATGAAGAAATCATAAGCCCCACTGGATCTTGGGTTGGCCCCAAATGCTCTGAATGACGCTGAAAATCTTCGACATCCATCCCTGACTCCCTGGTTTGTAGACTGTGATGGTGCACCCCTAATAATTCACAAAGGCTAAACCAATGCATCCCTGAGTACCAAAGAAGAAATAAACCCTGATGAAGCCTAGGATGGTCCCTGCCCCACCGCTTGCTGGGGAGGAAAAACCTATGGCTCAAGAGCAGGAATAGGTTCTGGTGAAGGCCCCCTATCCTATCCCTTAGTTGTTGATACATCTCTAGTATTTCCATGACCTCTAGGCCATCCAGGAACCGCAAAAAAATCCATAGGATCAGTCTCGAGATCCTTATTTTGTGTAGTAGTAGCACGTGTCCTAGCCATCTACGAAGAGTAAAACCAAAGAAATACTTTAGAAACCAACTCGGAATCTTAGCATGAAAAAAGTGAAAGAAGTAAAGAACTCCTACAATTTCCTATAGTAGCCTCGCGAAATAAGAAACATACGTTATTGTTTCGATCATGGGACTCTACTCGACACTTTATCATGTACCAACAATATTGGTGAACCTGTCTCTGATACTAATTTTTTAAGCCCCCAATTTATGAGTCATGATGAAACCTACTTTATCTTGCTAGCAGGTAAGCGAAATTGTAGCCCGAGGCTATAAGTAATAGGATAATTTGGTGGAAAATGGCCTAAAAGCCAAAAATCAAAAATTAAAGACTTAATATAACATTAAAATAGTAATGGCTTTCACAAAAATGGAAAGCATCAACAAACATCCCTATGACCTAGTAGTGTTGGTACAAAATCTATTGAGAGAGAAACATAAGTACTGAAATACTATCTCTCTTGGAAATAAAAGATTATAGATAGATAATAGAAGGAAAAAGGAGAAAGTCTGACTTTGAGAGGTCACCTTATATTCTAAATCAACTCAACACGTTAATTATGTCAACAACGACAACTAGTACACGAATCTGCACCAAAAAGATATAGAAGTATAGTTTGAGTATAAAAATCATCGGTACTTAGTAGGTATCATTGGCCAGCTAAGCTTATTCATGATACAAGTACAATAAGATACAAGATAAATAAGATAAGTCAAGATAGAAGGGCAAACCTGGAAATCAACTCCAACACTATGAATAAATAGCCAAAATAAATATAATACACAAGAAAGCATAATTAATACCACAAAATTGGCCCCTATAATTCAATAAGTACAAAAAAATAAATAACCCAATATGGAACCCCATAAGCTTGGAGGGTGCAATTAAGGAAAGTAAATAATCAAAGATCCATATATTTACCAAATATCAAGCTATAAACATGAAACCGTCCATACCATAGCATGTCATCAATAAACTCTCAACATTAGAATCAAACCGAAACTCAATAGAATCAACATCATTATTATCATTTACCGGACTTGAATAAGAACCTATATCTTTAGTATCATCATTAATTTGCTGGACTTGAAAAACAACTCAATATCTATAAGTCACCGGGTTTTATCCAAAATAAGCGCTAACTTCCAAATACCAAATTAACATAAATATCAAGTATTCAATCTTCTTAAACTCCCAAATAAGTGTTTCAAAGGGTATAACATGCATATAGAAGTTTACAAGAAGTAAGACATATCTTGACATAAGGTTGGTTGGAGGAGTCCACTTTTAATTCTTGAAATCTGTTCTAAAGCAAATTCTACCTCAAACTAGGCTAACGTATCTAAATCCACTTATAGATGTTAAATAATCCATAATTAGCTTCAAAATAGCAATTCTACCTAAATCATGAACAACTAAGTCAATTCCACCTGAATTGCAATTTTTAATAGGCTAAACAGTCCAAATATTGCTGATTATCTCAATCATACCTCAAATGCCTAAATCCTATCCCATATCAAACATTACATCATAATCATACTACAAATTAGCTTAATCTATGTAGAAGGTAAATCTAGCCTACCTGGGCTCCATTTGCGGAATCGCACTTTCAAAATCGATAACACGTCCTTCTATGCTCAAAGAACATTTAGCTTTAAAAAATAGGATAATTCCGAGCTCAAATAGTGCTACAATCGAAAAATTAATAATTTAGGAATTTTGGAAAAAGCTGAAGGATTTAATCAAGAAGTTGATGGAAACTTACCATGAATTCAGAGAAAAAACACTTTGCTCGAGCTTACGAATACTCCAAAATCACCCACTAATAGTTCTCCCAAATTTTCACACTTTTAAGGGCTCTATGGCATTTAAATGGGTGAAAATGAGAGAAATAGGGATAAGTGGGGAATTATAGTGTTCCCAATTGTACAGTTATCTTTTAAGAGAATACCGAATTGCTTAAGCGGACATTACTTAAGAGACCAAGTGTCGCTTAAGCGATACTTGTTACTGTTACACATGTCTCTTAAGTGATCTTTGGCCGCTTAAGTGCCCATCACTTGAGCAGCAAAGGCATCGATTAAGGTATACCTTCTGGGTAATGCCAGGTCACTTAAACGACGTGATGGTTACTTAAGAGATGCACCAACACCAGCTGAGACTTAGAATCTCCAACTCTCCGCAACCCCTTAGGATTTTTTTGAAATCCCGTATATGTAAAAGAACTATGAAACCCTATTAAATTTTATATTTCAGACTCAATGGCACAGTTTAAATTTTTATCCAAGGTAATTTTGATGAAATATGGGTCCCATACCCATGTGCTATTTGCTTTTTTTCAAAATTTCATTCAATAGCATAAAATAAGTTTGAGAGCCTCGAAAATTGAACCAAGGGTCCATCTAGCCTAAAATCAATGTTCCAAAGATGTTGGAATAGTCAAAATTGACATACGAGGTTTTTTTATTAAAGTTTTTTCCCCATAGCCAATTTGAACTAGCGCACACTTCAGAATAGGGAATTAACTCTAAAAATCCAAATGAACTATCCAGTAACAGAATTGTCAGCTCTATTAAGTCATAAATGACTTGGGCAGCTTTAGAAAAGCAATAAATTTCAAAAATAAGAGAAAATTAAAAAATGACCTGGAGGGTTATTACGTTTGGACTTGCAACGTTGATTCTTTTTCCTGCGGATCGATCCTAGGTTTATACCATTACATAGAGCAAGAGATCTTCATTGATGCAAGTGTAATCTTTCGTTCTCTTTCCATAGTCCCCTCTTTCTTGATCTTACCTCTTTTCTTTATTAGAAAAATGACTCGTTGGACCATTGTACTATGTCCATTTTGTAATGTGGATACTCCTACTTATATGTTCGTTATCTGAACCCCTGAACCCATTAAAAAATAATATTTTAAATTCTATGACTGTTGACCGGACCTATGTGGCATTAAAATATCTGACTAGGACAAAGTAAGTAATTACACGCGCATGAGGTGCGAGTGGGGATATTTTTTGGTCAACTTTATATTAAAATAATTAAAAAATAACAACAAAAAAAACTCAGCCCCCACCCTACCCCACCCAAAACCTTTCTTCTTTCTTCATTCACCATTACAGCCCCCACCCTACATTTCTCCCTTTACCCAGCAGCACTAAGGCCAATCTTTTCATCAAATTTAAACCTTTTCTCGGCTAATTAACACATACATAACAACACAACTAGCACAAATCTACAAAAAAAGCAAAAACAACACAATAAGAAGCTACAAAAAATAAATCAAGATCCAATTTTTAAACATAATTAAAATGTTTTCTAGGCTAATTAACACATACCCAATGACAGAAATAATACAAATATACAAAAATAGTACAAAAAACACAACAAGAAGCTACAAAAGCATATCAAGATTTAATTCTAAACATCGCAAATTGTGTGAAATGAAATTCCATCATCTCCAATGCAAATTCGTGAACATACAAGAATGGAAATAGATGGAGGAGATCATTCCTCACATACCATTCAAATCCCAACAAAAATGACACTTATAACACTATTTTTCATGCCGAAAAAGTCCATAACTCCGATGATGGGGAAAATTTCGGCCAACCTTAAAATTCTCAATTGAATCTGATTTCTAGAGAAGTAAGGAGTGTTTTCAATGCAAAAGCCCCAATTTATTCAACCCAAATAATTTATATTTAAAAATTGGGATTTTGAAACCCAATTTACCCAAATCAATAAAAAATGAGAAATTAAGGAGCAATTCTTAAAATTTCCACCATGATTCAATTGAAAAAGAATCTGGAAGTGATCAAATGACCAAATCCCCAAGAAAGTGATTGCTTAAAAAAACCAATAAGCTCAAAAAGAAAAAGTCAACTAGTTTTTTTTCATTTTCATCCACACATATCCATCACAGTGTACCGTTATCTTTCGAATCTTGCCATAGAAGAGCACTTGAGAAGAAAGAAAAGGATACAACATCTTTATCTATGTTAGTAGTACTAGGCGTTTAGAAAAATCGAGTTTGGCTATATTTGATTTGGTATGCTCTAATCCATCGAATTTGGTTTTTATTGATCTGACAGTTGTGGTGGTGCGGCGGTGGAGATGGAGAAGAGAGAAGATAGAGAACAGAGAGTGGAGAGATGAAGAAGAGATAAGATGGAGAAATTAAAAATCATTTTAATTTTTTAAAATTCTTAATTTGATTTTTTTATTTTTTTAATATTTAATTTCTTATGTGGCATTTTTAAAATGATGTGGAATTTAATATAGTATTTAAAATGACGTGGAACCTCGCGTGGGGCGAGTGTGTTACACTCACCAAAAAAGTATTGAAAATATTGCTTTTTAGTATGTTTAAGGGTTCAGATAACAAATATGTAAATAGGAGTATCCACATTACAAAACGGGCATAGTACAAGAGTCCACTAAACCATTTTTCCTTCCTTATTTTCCCAAAGGTTGCAGTTGATACAAGGTTTCTAGTAAAATCTTGGGATAATCGTTAATGGATAACCTCTGAATCTTTCTTTTTTTTTATTATTTATTCATATCCCTAATATCACATCTCTTATTATTCATGCATATTATTTTTGTCCTGTTGTTGCTGATTTGTGTTGTTCCCTACTTGTTCTGTATATTCTTCATAGTTGTGGACTACTTGAGACGTTAAAAGATCTATTTTTCATTTTCCTTAATCTGATAATTGAAATTTGGCATATATCTATGTTTATATTAACTTTTGCTTCTGTTGGTAACTCATGACAACATGAATAATAATTCTTTATGTGCCTGCAAAAAAGACAACCTGATTAGATAAAAGGTCTGACGATAACATTGAATAATGAAGAAATGAGCAAACTAGTTTGATTTTATCAATCTTTAATTAATAGGAAATGAAACTCAGAAGATAGGGAAATTCCTAAAAATATACTTAATCGTGTAATACAAAAAATTATCAAAAATAAGGTAGATTTTAAAATAAATTCAAAAAAATATTACCATCTGTCCATCACAATTTATATGACACTTTTTTTTCTTTTTCGCCAGATTCAGAAAGAACAAGATCTTCTATATTTAGTAGCAATTATACTTTTATTTTGTACTAATAATAACATTTTTTTACTCTCTCTTTTTTGTTGCATGTTAGTGCATTGCTAGTGTGCACCTCTCGCTGGCAATGGCTAGCGGATAGGAAGAAAAAGGAAAATGATACTTGAACCAACAACTTTTGGTAGGGAAAAGTCATTATTGAGACAACAAGTAGGCCCTATCACAACGGGAACCCCTCTAAAAGCAACATGAGGGGGTGATGAGAGAGGTGTTCGCCATTACAAAATAGAGGAGGCACAATCATACCCCAGCTACAAGTTATATCACTTTTGGGAGATCTCACCTAAGCAAGATGGCTCTGCACAAATACTTAAATTTGATTTCAGTTTCATGACATAAGGATAATGCAACAATGTGTGGGCCTAACAAAATAAAAGATTCATCTATGGTTTAAGGAAAAATTCATGGGGTGAACAAAGAGGCAGAAATTTAGAACTCTAGACGTGGTATTTGGTCATGATTGTGGAGCAGTGCCTTTACAGGCACCAGGGCCATCTAAACTCATAAATCCAATAGTGCAAAAAATAGGGTGGGGGGAGGGGAGGAGAATATGGGGTTTACTTGGGCTCCTCTTTTAGAAGGAAATTCTATATATGAGTAAGTGATGTAGCTCATTTGCATTGCCTCTTCAAATTCAAATGGGAAGAAGGTGGTGGAACTTTCTGAATTAGAATTTTACAAGGCAAGTGAACCATAAATTAATAAGATTATCCTATATGTTGTTGGCACTGACCCTATCATTTAAAGCCTTGATAGACTACTTGATACTAAGTAAAACTTCATTGTTATACTCAAGATTTATCACTATAAGAAGGTTATTGCATTATCATATTTATTAGCTTAGATGATAGACATGAGGGCCTATATGGTTGATCTTAGATGCTTGATATCAAATTTATCATCATTAAAATATGGACACCCGATGATAAGAATCGGGTTACGTTAATAAACAAGAAAAAAATGTAGAAGCTAAAATACTTAGATTAAAGGAAAGAAATTAAAGATAGATGAAATTTGAGAATAAATCCGCAATTTCGAGATGAAGTGCCAAGAAACCTAATAGATCTTAGTATTCAAAATTAGTGGATTAAAACTAATTATGATACCAATAAGGTTAATTCAAGAACTTAGATCCAAAGGTGATCTTGACCCCTATTTTGAAGAAATTAAAGACAACAATTAGTATAAGACTAATCACCTTCTTTAATTAACTTTAATAGAAACTAAAGATATCAAGTTAAGAATTAACCTTGCCTCCTAAAGAATAGTTCTTATAAGTTTGCAAGATAAATCCCAAGTATCCATACACAAAGGTGTAAATAACAAAAACTCTCAATTAATAATAATGTTGTCTCATTGAAAGTAACAAAATCCAACCCTATATATAGGCAAAAAAAACTATCCCAAATAGCATGGGATTGGAATCTACCTTTATCAAATCTAACTAGGACTAGGAAAAAGCTATCCCAAATTGATACAAGCCTAAAGTGCATAAGGATTGCACGGACTTCTCAAAGGAACAAGCTTCGGAATTTACAAGTACTAGAAGACCCTTTTGGAGACATTACAAGGCCTTATTCAAATGAAGAGAAGGAGGGATTCCTACAACACATAGGGCCAATTAATTAAGGGCATTCTTATCTTTTAATGACTTATTTTTACACTCCAAAGGAGTACCCTTTATTAAGGGTATTTTGGTCATTGGTTGTAATAAGTATAAATAGACCCTTTAGCTTGTATTTTTATTAGACTTGGATGAAATTGGATATTATTCTTAGATTGTAGCTTTAGTCTTGTAGTTTTAGCTCTCAAACCCGAAATTGGTTCCTTGAATACATTTGAAGTTATGGTTTCACTTGTATTAAAAAATTTGACAAGAAAGGTGTGTTTGAGGAAGAGTGTTTCCTTTGGGTCACCTAAGAGAGTGGTTTGATATTACATTGGTGATGTGTATTTGAAGGTTTCATACACCTTCTAGTCCTATTCATTGGTGTAAGTGAGGGTCTCTCTATCTATCTTTAATTTCATGCAATTCTTTTTCTTCATCTCCTTCTAGTGTGTTTTTTCTCTTTGTGAACTTGCTGATTTTTGTCCCTTTAGTGTCCATTTCATGTTTGATAGTCCTTCAGGCTATCATTTGGTATCAAATCATTTCTTATGGTTGTTTTCACAACTCTAATCCTTGGTTTTAGTGTTCTTATATAGAAAATCTCATCAAAAAAGAGTCGGATATCAAATAATACCAAAAAAAACATTGTGTGTTGTCTTGTGTGTTTGTTGTAGACGCAAATTTGCCAAGTTAGATCTAAAAGTTTTTTTTTGAAGGTTTCTAGTGCTAGATCCTTTCTCTCTAGCACATAGGGAGTCTAGATCTACTTTTAGAGTGAAGTTTGGTTATTTTTGAGCTAGATCCACCATTGTTGTGGCTTTTTTGAAGCTTTTGGAGAGGGTGACGTTTTTTGGCTTGTGTTGGTGACTTGAGTTTTGGCTGATTTTTAGTTGGTTGAGGTTGTTTTGGCATAAGGAACCTAGATCTTCAAAAAAAATTAGATTTGGTGTTCATTAGCTAGGTGGTCAAACTTTGGTCAACTCTTAATTATTCATCTTGTTCTTCCATGTTCATCAAGTCTTGCTAAGGAAGAATATTCAAAGAGTGTGCTTGATCCAAAAAAAGAGAAGAAAGAGAGATTACTTGGCTTTGGTGAAGGAATATTCCTTGGTATATTCATAGTCATCCGAAAGAAAGAAGAGACAAAGGGAATAATCAAGTATAATTGAAAGTATAACGGGGGACCAATCCATTTTGAATTCATTTAAAGCTCCAAAAGGGCTGCAAAACCTTAAATTTTTCCCTCCCACATGAAATTTCTTATTCTCTGAAGTGTGTTTGGCCGAAACAAGTGTATTGAGATTTGAAAATTTTGAAAAGTGACGTCCAATCACAAGCTGCCACATCATTACTTATACAAACAACCAAATTGAGTTCTAAAATTAGATTTCCTAGTTTCTATTTGTTTTTTATAGTTTCTTTTATGTTGATTCTATTACTAATTAGTAAGCTAGTAATTACCTACTAGTTTGGTAATTAGATTAGAGTCCGTTGTTTCGCATCTTCGATTTTTTGTGTGCTTTTTGCATTTTCAAGTCGTAGTATTTTTGTTGGTTCAAGTTCGTGCATCACTTATTTTGAGTCGTTTTAAACGAAGATCTATTCCAATTCAAAGCTTCTCACCTCTTAAGTAACTTCCCAAGTATTGTTGGTTCTCCAACACTTGTGAAGCCAAGTGTGAGGTGAGGTTGAGTGTGAGTGAAGTAAGGGTTTTGAACTAACTCATTTGCTCATTTTTTAGGTTATTTTGCTTTGCTGTTTTTTGCACTTCGTAGGTTCATTTTCCATGGAAACCGAAGGTGTTTACCAACCGTTGGGAAATGATAGTATGGGAGCTTTGATGGCCCAAATGGAGGCCTTACGTTGAGAAATGAAGAGCGGAAATAATGCTATAAGGAGTGATATGGATTCAATGAGGGGTGAGATGAGTAGAATTAGAGCGAGAGTTGATAGAGTATGTCCACCAAAATCTCCACATTTCCAAACACCTCAAGTTCAAAGATCCTATACTTTACAAAATCCAATGAATCCTCTCCATGACCTAGAAACCAAAGAGAGTATGGCCAAGCCTAAAGATGGAAAGAGAATTATTAGTGAGGTACAAGAAGAATGTGAACAAAGAAGGGAAAAGGAAGGGAAAACCACAGGTAGTGAAGTTGGAAGGGAAAAAATTCAAGATGCTAGAAGTCCCGAGGAGAAGACCAAGGAAGTTTCCTTCAAGCCCTGGCCAAAAGTCCCCATTGTGGGACAAGCGAGGAAGAAGTGAATACAAAGGGAAACCTTGACGTATTCCCTTTTACTGTGGAGCATGACGGCTGCCATGATGTGAAACAAAGTGAAGAAAACACTTCTCATAATCTACAAGGTAACCAAGCTATTTTCTACACTCCTAAAAATTTGAATTATCGTGATGTGGATCGTAGTAGCTAAAGTGGTGTAGTTTCAGATTGGATTAGTCAAAAAGTGCATGATCTCTTTTTTGTTATACTCTTGGTGTTGATAAGTTGTATAAGGACCAAACTCTTGTTGTGAGTACGCAAGCACTAGTTGATCCTTTAGATGACAAAATCAATTCTTTTTGTAAGAATGATTTGTGTCCATCTAGTGCTAGCACTTATAACTTGAATAAGGTTCCATTATCATGTGAAAAGAGTATTCACGAACTACATGACCCTCTTGTATATAATAGTACCTTGGTTGATGTCTTCACTCTTGATTTCTTCCTATACTACCTCTTCGCCTATGATGATAACCATGTGAATTTTGAATTGATATTATGTAGAGGTAATAAGCTTGGTGGTTGTTTTCCTTTCTTGAATGAAGATGATTGTGAGTTTCATGCTCTAATAAAAGAAAAGGCTAATGTCGGCTTAGATTTTTATCTTCTGCTCCCATTTGACCCCGGGATACTCTTGAAATATGAAGGTTATAGTTGTTGGTCGTGCTCACTTACTTTTGGTATTGCTGTTATTCCTGTCTTTGGTATCCTATATGCTAAGCTTTTTATGTCAAATACCAAGGATAAGTGGATGTATGTTAAATGTAAACCACCTTGGAGTGATGATATAATTATGGTACTAATGCTAACCCTCCTACCTTAAGGATTGTCTGCTTGTTTTCCCTCTCTTTGGTTTTGCAAGGTGCAAATTTTAGGACAAATTCCTTTCAAGCTGGAGAGAATGATAGAAGCCTAAAGTGCATAAGGATTGCAAGGACTTCTCAAAGGAACAAGTTTCGGAATTTACAAGTACTAGAAGACCCTTTTGGAGACATTACAAAGACTTGTTCAAATGAAGAGAGAAGGAAGGATTCCTACAACACATAGGCGCCTATTAATTAAGGGAATTATTGCCTTTTAATGACTTGTTTTTACACTCCAAAGGAGCACCCTTCATTAAGGGTATTTTGGTCATTGGTTGTAATAAGTATAAATAGACCCTTTAGCTTGTATTTTCTTTAGACTTTGATGAAATTGGATATTATTCTTAGATTGTAGCTTTAGTCTTGTAGTAATAGCTCTCAAACCCGAAATTGGTTCCTTGAATACATTTGAAGTTAGTGTTTCACTTGTATTAGGAAATTTGGCAAGAAAGGTGTGCTTGAGGAAGAGTGTTTCCTTTGGGTATCCTAAGAGAGTGGTTTGATCTTACATTGGTGATGTGTATTTGAAGGTTTCATACACCTTCTAGTGCTATTCATTGGTGGAAGTGAGGGTCTCTCTATCTATCTTTAATTTCATGCAATTCATTTTCTTCATCTCCTTCTAGTGTGTTGTTTTCTCTTTGTGAACTTGCTGATTTTTATTCGTTTAATGTCCATTTCATGTTTGATAGTCCTTCAGGCTATCATTTGGTATCAAATCCTTTCTTAGGGTTGTTTCCACAACTCTAATCCTTGGTTTTAGTGTTCTTATATAGAAAATCTCATCAAAAAAGAGTCGAAAATCAAAAAATACCAAAAAAAAAAAAAACATTGTGTGTTGTCTTGTGTGTTTGTTGTAGATCCGAATTTTCAAGTTAGATCTACAAGATTTTGTTTTTTGTTTTAAAGGTTTCTAGTGCTAGATCCTTTCTCTCTAGCACATAGGGAGTCTAGATCTACTTTTAGAGTGAAGTTTGGTTGTTTTTTAGTTAGATCCACCATTGTTGTGGCTTGTTTGAAGCTTTTGGAGAGGGTGACGTTTTTGGGCTTGTGTTGGTGACTTGATTTGTGGCTGATTTTTAGTTGGTTGAGGTTGTTTTGGCATAAGGAACCTAGATCTTCAAAAAAAATTAGATTTGGTGTTCATTTGCTAGGTGGTCAAACTTTGGTCAACTCTTAATTATTCATCTTGTTCTTCCATGTTCATCAAGTCTTGCTAAGGAAGAATATTCAATGAGTGTGTTTGATCCAAAAAAAAAAAAAAAAGAGAGAGATTACTTGGTTTTTGTGAAGGAATATGCCTTGGTATACTCATAGTCATCCAAAAGAAAGAAGAGACAAAGAAAATAATCAAGTACAATTGAAAGTACAAGGGGGGGACCAATCCATTTTGAATTCATTTGAAGCTCCAAAAGGGCTCCAAAACCTTAAATGTTTCCCTCCCAAACGAAATTTCTTCTTCTCTTTAGTGTGTTTGTCCAAAACAAGTGTATTGAGATTTGAAAATTTTGAAAAGTGACGTCCAATCACAAGCTACCACGTCATCACTTATACAAACAACCAAATTGAGTTCTAAAATTAGATTTCCTAGTTTCTATTTGTTGTTTCTAGTTTCTTTTATGTTCATTCTATTACTAATTAGTAAGCTAGTAATTACCTACTAGTTTGGTAATTAGATTAGAGTCCGTTGTTTCGCGTCTTTGATTTTTTGTGTGCTTTTCTTGTTTTCAGGTCGTAGTATTTTTGTTGGTTCAAGTTCGTGCATCACTTATTTTGAGTCGTTTTAAACGAAGATCTATTCCAATTTAAAGCTTCTCTCCTCTTAAGTAACTTCCCAAGTATTGCCGGTTCTCCAACACTTGTGAAGCCAAGTGTGAGGTGAGGTTGAGTGTGAGTGAAGTGAGGCTTTTGAACTAACTCGTTTGCTCATTTTTTAGGTTAATTTGCTTGCTGTTTTTTGAACTTCGCAGGTACATTTTCCATGGAAACCGAAGGTGTTTCCCAACCGTTGGGAAATGATGTTATGGGAGCTTTGATGGCCCAAATGGAGGCCTTGAGTCGAGAAATGAAAAGTGGAAATGATGCTATCAAGAGTGATATAGACTCCATGAGGGATGACATGATTAGAATTAGAGAGAGGGTTGATAGATAGACTATGTCCACCAAAATCTCCACAATTCCAAACACCTCAAGTTCAAAAATTCTATACTTAACAAAATCCAATGAATCCTCTCCATGAGTTAGAAACCAAAGAGAGTAAGGCCAAGCCTCAAGATGGACAGAGAATTATTAGTGAGGTACAATAAGAATGTGAACAAAGCAGGGAAAAGGAAGGGAAAACCATGGGTAGCGAAGTTGGAAGGGAAAAAAATGCTTGATTGTGGATCTTGTCCAGAAAGGACCCTTTTTATTCACTAACCCAAATACTAGCATTTTCCCTAGTATTTTATATTCTCATGAGCAAGTTCAAGACCCTAGAAGTCCCGAGGAGAAGACCAAGGAAGTTTCCTTCAAGCCCTTGGCCAAAAGTCCCCATTGTGGGACAAGCGAGGAAGAAGTGAATACAAAGGGAAACTTGTACATATTCCCTTGTAATGTGGAGCATGAGGGCTGCCATGATGCGAAACAAAGTGAAGAAAACAGTTCTCATAATCTACAAGGTAACCAAGCTATTTTCTACACTCCTAAAAACTTGAATTGTTGTGATGTGGCTCGTAGTAGCTAAATTGGTGTATTTTCGGAATGGATTAGTCAAGAAGAGTATGAATCTCCATTTTGTGATACTCTTCGTAAAAATGATTTGTGTCCATCTAGTGCTAGCACTTATAACTTGAATAAGGTTCCATTATCATGTGAAAAGAGTATTCACGAACTACATGACCCTCTTGTACATGATAGTACCTTGGTTGATGTCTTCACACTTGATTTCTTCCTATACTACCTCTTCGCCTATGATGATAACCATGTTAATTTTGAATTGATATTATGTAGAGGTAGTAAGCTTGGTGGTTGTTTTCCTTTCTTGAATGAAGATGATTGTGAGTTTCATGCTCTAATAAAAGAAAAGGCTAATGTCAGCTTAGATTTTTATCTTCTGCTCCCATTTGACCCCGGGATACTCCTGAAATATGAAGGTTATAGTTGCTGGTCGTGCTCACTTACTTTTGGTATTGCTACTATTCCTGTCTTTGGTAACCTATATGCTAATCTTTTCATGTCAAATACCAAGGATAAGTGGATGCATGTTAAGTGTGAACCACCTTGGAGTGATGACATAATTATGGTACTAATGATAACCCTCCTACCTTGAGGATTGTCTACTTGTTTTTCCTCTCTTTGGTTTTGCAAGGTGCGAATTTGAGGAAAAATTCCTTTCAAGATGGAGAGGATGATACAAGCCTAAAGTACATAAGGAGTGCAAGGACTTCTCAAAGGAACAAGTTTCAGAATTTACAAGTACTAGAAGACCCTTTTTGAGACATTACAAAGACTTGTTCAAATGAAGAGAGAAAGAGGGATTCCTACAAAACATAGGAGCCTATTCATTAAGGTCGTTCTTGTCTTTTAATGACTTGTTTTTACACTCCAAAGGAGCACCCTTCATTAAGGGTATTTTGGTCATTGGTTGTAATAAGTATAGATAGACCCTTTAGCTTGTATTTCCATTAGACTTTGATGAATTTGGATATTATTATTAGATTGTAGTTTTAGTCTTGTAGTTTTAGCCCTCAAACCTAAAATTGGTTCCTTAAATACATTTGAAGTTAGGGTTTCACTTGTATTAGGAAATTTGGCAAGAAAGGTGTGCTTGAGGAAGAGTGTTTCCTTTGGGTCAACTAAGAGATTGGTTTGATCTTACATTGGTGATGTGTATTTGAAGGTTTCATACACCTTCTAGTGCTATTCATTGGTGGAAGTGAGGGTCTCTCTATCTATCTTTAATTTCATGCAATTCTTTTTCTTCATCTCCTTCTAGTGTGTTGTTTTCTCTTTGTGAACTTGCTGATTTTTGTCCCTTTAGTGTCCATTTCATGTTTGATAGTCCTTTAGGCTATCATTTGGTATCAAATCCTTTCTTAGGGTTGTTTCCACAACTCTAATCCTTGGTTTTAGTGTTCTTATATAGAAAATCTCATAAAAAAAGAGTCGAAAATCAAAAAATACCAAAAAAAAAAAACATTGTGTGTTGTCTTGTGTGTTTGTTGTAGATCCGAATTTTTCAAGTTAGATCTACAAGATTTTGTTTTTTGTTTTGAAGGTTTCTAGTGCTAGATCCTTTCTCTCTAGCACATAAGGAGTCTAGATCTACTTTTAGGGTGAAGTTTCGTTGTTTTTTAGCTAGATCCACCATTGTTGTGGCTTTTTTGAAGCTTTTGGAGAGGGTGACGTTTTTTGGCTTGTGTTGGTGACTTGATTTGTGGCTGATTTTTAGTTGGTTGAGGTTGTTTTGGCATAAGGAACCTAGATCTTCAAAAATAATTAGATTTGATGTTTATTTGCTAGGTGGTCAAACTTTGGTCAACTCTTAATTATTCATCTTGTTCTTCCATGTTCATCAAGTCTTGCTAAGGAAGAATATTCAATGAGTGTGTTTGATCCAAAAAAAAAAAGAGAGAGAGATTACTTGATTTTTGTGAAGGAATATGCCTTGGTATACTCATAGTCATCCAAAAGAAAGATGAGACAAAGGGAATAATCAAGTACAATTGAAAGTACAAGGGGGACCAATCCATTTTGAATTCATTTGAAGCTCCAAAAGGGCTCCAAAACCTTAAATGTTTCCCTCCCACACGAAATTTCTTCTTCTCTTTAGTGTGTTTGGCCGAAAAAAGTGTATTGAGATTTGAAAATTTTGAAAAGAGACGTCCAATCACAAGTTGCCATGTCATCACTTATACAAACAACCAAATTGAGTTCTAAAATTAGATTTACTAGTTTCTATTTGTTGTTTCTAGTTTCTTTTATGTTCATTCTATTACTAATTAGTAAGCTAGTAATTACCTACTAGTTTGTTAATTAGATTAGAGTCCGTTGTTTTGCGTCTTCGATTTTTTGTGTGCTTTTCTCGTTTTCAAGTCGTAGTATTTTTGGTGGTTCAAGTTCGTGCATCACTTATTTTGAGTCGTTTTAAACGAAGATCTATTCCAATTTAAAGTTTCTCACCTCTTAAGTAACTTCCCAAGTATTGCCGGTTCTCCAACACTTGTGAAGCCTAGTGTGAGGTGAGGTTGAGTGTGAGTGAAGTGAGGCTTTTGAACTAACTCGTTTGCTCATTTTTTAGGTTATTTTGCTTGCTATTTTTTGCACTTCGTAGGTACATTTTCCATGGAAACCGAAGGTGTTTCCCAACTTTGGTAAATGATGTTATGGGAGCTTTGATGGCCCAAATGGAGGCCTTGAGTCGAGAAATGAAAAGCGGAAATGATGCTATAAGGAGTGATATGGATTCAATGAGGGGTGACATGATTAGAATTAGAGTGAGGTTTGATAGACTATGTCCACCAAAATCTCCACAATTCCAAACACCTCAAGTTCAAAGATCCTATACTTCACAAAATCCAATGAATCATCTCCATGAGGTAGAAACCAAAGAGAGTAAGGCCAAGCCTCAAGATGGACGGAGAATTATTAGTGAGGTACAATAAGAATGTTAATAAAGAAAGTAAAAGGAAGGGAAACCATGGGTAGTGAAGTTGGAAGGGAAAAAAATGCTTGATTGTGGATCTTGTCCAGAAAGGACCCTTTTTATTCACTAACCCAAATACTAGCATTTTCCCTATTATTTTTTCTTCTTATGTGCAGGTTCAAGACCCTAGAAGTGCCGAGGAGAAGACCAAGGAAGTTTCCTTGAAGCCCTTGGCCAAAAGTCCCCATTGTGGGACAAGCGAGGAAGAAGTGAATACAAAGGGAAACCTTGACATATTCCCATGTAATGTGGAGCATGAGGGATTCCATGATGCGAAACAAACTGAAGAAAACACTTTTCATAATCTACAAGGTAACCAAGCTATTTTCTACACTCCTAAAAACTTGAATTGTTGTGATGTGGCTTGTAGAAGATAAAGTGGTGTAGTTTCGGATAGGATTAGTCAAGAAGTGTATGAATCTCCCTTTTGTGATACTCTTGGTGTTGATAGGTTGTATAAGGGGAGATACTCTTGGTGTTGATAGGTTGTATAAGGACCAAAGTCTTGTTATGAGTACGCAAGCACTAGTTGATCCTTTAGATGACAAAATCAATTCTTTACGTAAGAATGATTTGTGTCCATCTAGTGATAGCACTGATAACTTGAGTAAGGTTCTATTATCATGTAACAATAGTATTCACGAACTACATGACCCTCTTGTATATGATAGTACCTTGGTTGATGTTTTCACACTTGATTTCTTCCTATACCACCTTTTCGCCTTTGATGATAACCATGTTAATTTTGAATTGATATTATGTAGAGGTAGTAAGCTTGGTGGTTGTTTTCCTTTCTTGAATGAATATGATTGTGAGTTTGATGCTCTAATAAAAGGAATGGCTAATCTCGACTTAGATTTTTATCTTCTATTCCCATTTGACCCTGGAATACTCTTGAAATGTGAAGGTTATAGTTGCTGGTCGTGCTCACTTACTTTTGGTATTGCTGTTATTCCTGTCTTTGGTATCCTATATGCTAAGCTTTTCATGTCAAATACCAAGGATAAGAGGATGTATGTTATGTGTGAACCACTTGGAGTGATGATATTATTATGGTACTAATGCTAACCCTCCTACCTTGAGGATTGTCTTCTTGTTTTCCCTATCTTTGGTTTTGCAAGGTGCGAATTTGAGGACAAATTCCTTTTACTATAGAGAGGATGATACAAGCCTAAAGTGCATAAGGATTGCAAGGACTTCTCAAAAGAACAAGCTTCGGAATTTACAAGTACTAGAAGACCCTTTTGGAGACATTACAAAGACTTGTTCAAATGAAGAGAGAAGGAAGGATTCCTACAACACATAGGAGCCTATTCATTAAGGGCATTCTTGTCTTTTAATGACTTGTTTTTACACTCCAAAGGAGCACCCTTCATTAAGGGTATTTTGATCATTGGTTGTAATAACTATAAATAGACCCTTTAGCTTGTATTTTCATTAGACTTTGATAAAATTGGATATTATTCTTAGATTGTAGCTTTAGTCTTGTAGTTTTAACTCTCAAACCTGAAATTGGTTCCTTGAATACATTTGAAGTTAGTGTTTCACTTGTATTAGAAAATTTGGCAAGAAAGGTGTGCTTGAGGAAGTGTGTTTCCTTTGGGTCACCTAAGAGAGTGGTTTGATCTTACATTGGTGATGTGTATTTGAAGGTTTCATACACCTTCTAGTGCTATTCATTGGTGGAAGTGAGAGTCTCTCTATCTGTCTTTAATTTTATGCAATTCTTTTTCTTCATCTCCTTCTAGTGTGTTGTTTTCTCTTTATGAACTTGCTGATTTTTGTTCCTTTAGTGTCCATTTAGTGTTTGATAGTCCTTTAGGCTATCACAAATAGCATGGGATTAGGATCTACTATTACAGAAATAATAAATAAAATCCTACTAGGACTAGGAAATCATGTAAAAATAATACCAAAAATGCTCTCCTAAGGAAATAAGGAAAACTTTTCAAATTTACTCACAACCCATATGAGCTCAAATCTTCTTCCTTTTGGGCTTGTACTTGAATCATGAAATATGTTTAGCACTTATCCTATTCTTCTCCATAATTCTTGGATTCGCTCTTAGGCTCTTCTTCCATCATAAACATCTTCTAGATTTCATTGAAGCCCCTCAATCTTAATGCAAGTGAACCAGCCTGGATGCTATCATTCCCCTCTTCTTAAAAACAATTCATCCTCGAATTTGAATCTCGCATAATCAAGACAACATACAATTGTAAACAACATCCATTACTTGAAAACAATAATGGTAAGAATAAAACAAGATAGTGGCCATGTGTCCACTTAACCCAATTAATCTTTGCATGTATAAAATCACCTTTATAAAGCATGTGGACATTATCATCCCAATAGAAAATTCTCTTATTTGTATGAGCACAGAAAATTAATGTATGGATAACGTCGGAGATGATATGTGCTTCTCTAATTTAACTCTATTAATAAAGTACTTTAATGGGCTTGCCAAAGACGACATAACATATATAGAATATGCATCAAATTGAACACTTTTATGATATAGCCAAGCATCCTCAATTGCACTTCTCAGATATTTTCCCACGTACCTATTCACATCAATGTAAGAACTAAGAGTGTAGTCTATCAACTCAAAAAAGACCTTAGGTGTTCTAGCAATCCTAAGAATGTGAATAAACTAATCATACATACCGTATTTGGTCTTATATGGAAAAATAACAATACCTCATTCCTTTTGCATGAGCATTAGATTCACAACTGTATTTTTGATCTTTTTGTCATGAGTCTTATCTTAGAACGATCCAAAACAATTCTCTTTACCTTTATACTTCTCATCAACATGCACTTTCTCAATGAGATATTTAGTTTGGACCACCTTAGGAATAAGTTTATTCAATGATGATTTTTTAATACAAATATTCCCATGAGTATCTGTAAAAGAGTCAAAATAACTAGAAGAAGAAGTAGGAATATTAGAGTTAGAATAACAAATAACCTTATACAAACTCTCTTGTTTTTATCTCTCTACCTCACTACCATCCCTCTCCTTTTTATTCTCATGATCATCTCTCTTTTCTTTTCACTTGACCTCAATTGACAGCTTATTCTCTCCACACAACACAACCTCTTCCTTTTTGTCTCTTCGAATGTCAACATGCACTCCCTTTCTCCTTCTATTATTTTCTCTCTCAAAATCTTTCATTACTTCTTTCACACGTTTCTGATCTTCATAAACTTGGGATGAAGTTAAAGGTACAAGTTTATATTTTCTTTTGTTTAGCTCAAAAGAAACACTATTCTTCCCCCTATCATAAATTGCATTTCTATCAAACTGCCAGGGATGCCCAAGCTTGATATGACAATCTTGCATTGGAATTACATCACAAAGAACATTATCAGAGTACCTTCCAATAGAGAAAGAAATCATACATTGCTTAGTCACCTTAAGTTCACCGAAATCATTGTGTTTGGTACATGTAAGTTTCAACCTCTCCACCACGTATGAACTTATTACATTAGCATCACTTTCAAAATCAATAATCATAGAGAAAATATTATCCTTTATCCCACACCTTGTATGAAAAAACTTCTTAAATCAGTTATTTCACCTGATTAGGTGGGTCTTGGGTGACCTCTAATGCATCGAGTCGAGCAGAAATCCTTCTAAGTGCCTCGGCTATGTCGTTGTTTTGAGTCCCAGCATCAGTATATTTTTGAGACATCTCCAAAAGTTAAAGAAAACAAAAACTATCAATTTGACCCTTTTTTTATCTCACTCTTTCTTGCCCTTTTCCCACTCAAATTACTACCTTTGGCTGGATCCTTTAGGATTTATATATACAACCCTATTAGCAACAACTTTTTAGAAGTAAGATGTAGAAAGAAAAAAATTTATCAATACCCAGATAAATTGGGTTTGATGAGACAAGGGAAAAAGACCAATTTGTGTAAATAGTAAAATTTTTAAATTTTCCCTCTTCTTGATTTTCCTTGTTAATGTTGGAAATCAAAAAACACAAAAAAAAACTGATTTTTTTTATAATACCTTAATTCTCAAACATACAAATTTCTCTCTTTTTAATTTCTTTTTTTTTCTTTTTTTTTTTTTTGCTATGTAGCTTAACAATGAAAAAAAATATTTTTTCTGAGTGGTTTTTTTTTGTTGAAACTCCCAAAATTATCAAGAACGGAACCTTGATAGAACCGCTTTGATACCACTTGATAAGAATCGGGTTACGTTAATAAACAAGAAAATAATGCGGAAGCAAAAGTACTAAGATTAAAGGCAAGAAATTAAAGATAGATGAAATTTGAGAATAAATCCCCAATTTCGAGATGAAGTGCTAATAACCCTAATTGATCTTAGTATTCAAAATTAGTGGATTAAAACTAATTATGATACCAATAGAGTTAATTCAAGAACTTAGATCCAAAGGTGATCTAGACCCCTATTTTGAAGAAATTAAAGACAACAATTAGTATAAAACTAATCACCTTCTTTAATTAACTTTAATAGAAATCAAAGATATCAAGTTAAGAATTAATCTTACCTCCTAAAGAATCGTTCTTATAAGGTTGCAAGATAAATCTCAAGTAGCCACACACAAAGGTGTAAATAAGAGAAATTCTCAATTAATAATAATATTGTCTCATTGAAAATAACAAAATTTATCCCTATATATAGGGGAAAAAAACCTATCTCAAATAGCATGGGATTGGAATCTACCTTTATCAAATCTAACTAGGACTAGAAAAAAGCTATCCCAAATAGCATGGGATTAGGATCTACTATTATGGAAATAATAAATAAAATCCTACTAGGACTAGGAAAACATGTAAAAATAATACCAAAAATTCTCTCCTAAGAAAATAAGGAAAAGTTTCCAAATTTACTCACAACCCATATGGGCTCAAATCTTCTCCTTTTGGGCTTGGACTTGAATCATGAAATATGTTTAGCACTTTGCCCATTCTTCTCCATAATTCTTGGACTCATTCTTGAGCTCTTCTTCTATCATAAGCATCTGCTTGATTTCATTGAAGCCCGTCAATGTTAATGCAAGTGGACCAGCCTGGATGCTATCACCCAACTTTGATTTTTCTAAGGAGTTTCTTAAAGTTATACCTTTGTGGGCTAAGTTTATAAACCTTTTCTCAACTATTGATGATGTATGGATTTCCTCGGTAGGTTGAGCAGTGAACTTAGCAATTCATTATATGGTGATGAGTTTATAATATAATGGAAGGGATCCTATATGCTAGAGTTTTGATTGAAATAAATATTACTCACCCTCTTTCTAGGAATATGAAAGTACTGGATCTAGATGGAAAATGGTTTGACCAATTAGTTATTTATTATATGAGGTCTCTTTAATGCAGATTTTGTTGTCAACTTGGATATGACTTTTCTCAGTTAACCAAAATCCCTGAATTTGGCCTCAAACCCCAAGCTTAGGTGGCTTCTAATGCTAGTTACCAAGATGTTGCACCAAAAGCTAGCAACCAAGGGGCAACAAAAAAACCTGTCAAGTATAAGCAAGAGTTGAAAGAAAACAAAGTTAAGACTAAAGGCCCTAAGACTACTAATGAGATGGCTACTTGTAATGAAATTCTATCTGGTGTAAACTTAGCTCCTACACTACCATAGAAGGAATTACAAACTATCAAAAGTAATTCAATTGCTAAAGGAACCAATGCAGCTTTATCCAGTGCTACTATATTTGCCACTGCAAATGGTTTTGATGCAATGACTACTGATGGTGGAAATAAACAGGGTGATCATAGTGGTAAAAATTTGGAGAAGAAACAGCCATGTGGTTCACTTAGAGATGTGAATCCCCTAATCCCCAACTTCTTGATGCTTTTAGTTACATAAAATATAAGGGGGTTTAATAAGTTATACAAACATAAGAAGATGATCAATTTCTTTAAGAAGAAAAATGTTGACACATTTTTATATAGTAAGGAAGATTTCTATGAGTTGGACATGAAAACAAACTACAATGCCAATGTAAAGGGTAGAATCTGCTACTCTAGGACCCAAACATAATCAATGTTACTCTTCTTCAACTTTATAATCACCTCATTCATGGACTGGTCAGTATTAGAGGATTGTAGTTCATTTTAAGTTGTTTATAGTATGCAGATAGTAGTTGATAAAAAATCATTGTGGAGTGTTAAAGAAAGATTCCATGGTAGAGTTCAGGATCCATAGATTCTCATGGGGAATTATAATGCAAAAATTGAGCTTGATAGTAGACTTAATGAAGCTGATCCATAGATTCTCACGGGGAATTATAATGCCAAAATTGAGCTTGATAGTAGACTTAATGAAGCCAATGTCGAGGAACTAGAGGTCACGGATTTTAGGCAATTCCTTCAAGACACTAGTCTAACTAGCTAAATGTCGGTGGAAAGAAGTATACTTAGGGTAACGGTCAAACTTAGAAATGAATTTTGAGAGATCTTGTCAATTCTACTTGGATGATGTGAATAGTGTAACTTTTGGCAACTCTTTTGGGATGTTATAGATGAATATTACTCCCCGTCTCAATTTATATGACACATTTTTTTTTGGTCAATCCCAAAAAAAATTACATATTTCTATATCTAGTAACAATTTAACTTTAAAATATCCACTATACCCTTAATAAAATAATTTACAACCACACAAACATATTTTAAAAGTCTTAATTTCTTTCTTAAACTTCATACCAAGTAAAACTACACGGCATAAATTAGAACGGATGGAGTACTAGTTTCGTAGCTATAGAGTCCCTTTTCTCTGACCACACGCTATTGTCCATATCATTTTGATATGACCAGTACATCAAAGAATCAGATTCTTTGAGCTATTATTCTGCAGGTTAAAATGCTGAATAATAAATCAACACAAGGATTTTTATTTGAAGACTTCTTGTCCATGGGAGAAAAAAACTATGATCTACCTCTTGTAGGATGTTTTCAGGCTCTTTACCAAACACGAATAATTGTATGACTACGTATTCCTAAGAAACTATTCCAAATGGTACCTATCCCAGTCCTTAACAATCTCTCAACTATTGGCACTCTCTTCTATCTTGTGAATGACTTTACCCAGTCAATAAATTACCTTTACAGTAAAAACTACACTTGATACAATCAACTAAGAATAGTAATGTACCTTATTTTGGGGCCCCAGGAATCTAACTATTGCAACTCAAGGACAGTAAAGATATATCTTGATATGAACAAATCTCTCGTTGTAGCAGTTGACTCTTTTTGCTCAGCGACTTTCTTTTGTTGACTTTGCTCTAACTCTATTGTATCTCTTTGTGAATGGTTAAGCTATAGAGCTCCTATAATGTTTTATTGTATCTCTATCCGCACTAATGGTATCCGCACTTCCCTACTAATAGTGACCGAATAACATGTTATTTAAGAATAATCTAGTATACCATATTTTGTTATGTACATGATTGAAGGGATTATTTTGAAAATAGCAATTTTATGAAAATGAATAATTACTTATCTGATGTAATGGTAGATAAATTTAAAATACTTATTTTGTATGCACTTAAGGATATAAAAGTAGTAGATATAAGAAAAATCATATTAGAAAAAACATTTGATAAATTTTATATGACTAGAATAAATTACATATCATACCTACCTAACTACTCTTACAAATACTTACCATGATAAATTACATATATCTAAAATTTTTGGAAAAAAAATATGAGAAACATATAGTTAATAGAAAAACAGATGAAAGTAAATTTAGACAAATACATGAAAACTAAAGATATAAAATATATAGAATTTCTTAATAAAAATATGCAAGAACTCCTAAGAATAAAACAAACAACTACAAAATATTATAATAAAATATTTAGTCAATTTTAAATGATAGATAATCTTAAAGTCTTAATCTTATATATACTTAGAGATATAGAAATTATAGATATTAAGAAAATAATATTAGAAAAAGTATTAGACTATGAAATTGAAACTATAAATTGGATAGCACAGTTATACCTGGATAATTACCCAGATGGATATTATTCAGATTAAGATATGTTAAAATATATTAGAAAAACTAGAGAAAATCAAGATAATTTAAATGGAGAAATTAATTATAGAAACCGAATTAGAAAAATAATGGAGAATCTAAAAGAAAAATTAATATGGATAGAAGAAACCTTAGAAAATTTAGGAAAAAGTACATGTGATAGTTTATATAATTTAAAAAACTCGCTACGAGAAGAACAACACAAGATAATAAATAACAGTGAAAATCTAGAATTAGATATACATTACAGTACAATTAGGATAAATTATTATACAGAAATCTGTAACTCTGCAATTACTACAGGATTAAATGATAGACTACAAATATTTAAAATATTGGAGAGAAAATATGGATGAAATAATATCACAAAGAAAAATAGATTCATTATATATATAATAGATCTATTTCACAAGTTAGTTATCCGCACCCCCTACTAATAACGCACTAATGGTATCTACACCCCCTACTAATGGTACCACTAATGGTATCTGCACCCCCTACTAATGGTATCGGAGCTCAGTTATTTAAAAAATACAAAAGTAGCATATATGTTTGAATTTAGATTGGATTGGATTAAATGAATAAAATACAAAAATACAAAGAACTAAAATAAATTATTTCTGAAAAACATAAAAAATTAAAAATAAGAATAGAAAGACTACATTATAATATATTTGCCGGAGTAAGTGAAAACTCAATAAATACACAAAAAGATGAAATATCAAAATTAGAATTACAAATAGATAGTTTAGAATATATATATATATATATATATATATCAACATGAACTATTTACAATAAAATGAACAAAGAAGAATTTATAATAGATGAAAAAATATATGAAAATCACGAAGGATTAAAAATAAAAATAGTATTTTCTTTTCTAATCTAGGAAGAAGATATAAGAAAATAGGTGAACATTTATATATAATGTAAGAAAAAGAAGAATTAAAATTAGAAGATAAATTGACAGCTATGGTAAGAATAGAAAGAGAAAATGAAGAAATAGATAGGAAAAAGAAAATAGAAAAAATAAAACAACAAACTATAGAAGAAATACGAAAAATAGAAGAAACTAAAAATAGTAGGATTGCTGAATTAGAAAAAGAACTACAAATGTTAAAAGATTTGTATGAAGAAAGACAAAAGGAAAAGGAAGAAAAAGATAAAGAACAAAAATTACTAAACGAGATAAATCAATTTAAAGAAAAATTAGAAATAAACAATAAAGAAATAAAAAACAAGGAATTAGAAATAAATAATATAGATGTTGAAGAGATAGATAATTATGATTCAGAAGATAGTGAAACATATACAGAAATATTAACAAATACAAAAAATTTATAAATCAATGAAAAACAAGAAGTAATTAATAAAGAAAACTTAGAAAATATCAACACAAAAATACTCTTGATAAAAAAGAAGATGTAAATATAATACCTAGAACATCATAAATAAGAAAACCTACATATTATAAGAATAAGTTTAAAAGATATAATCTAAAGAATGAATATGACAAATGGACACCAAAACAAATAGTTAATAAAAATTATAACTTTTTAGACTTAGACTGTATAATAGATACAGAAAAAACAATACAATTATGGATAGGATATATGACAAAGCAATTATTAGATAATAATATAAACATAATAGATGCACCAGAATATATAGAAAGAACACTAATAGGAACAGTGAAATTATGGTTTTCAAATTTAACTGAAAATAGCAAGAAGGTATTAAGAACTAACAAACCTACAGAAGGAACATCATCAACAACTACTAAACTAACACCTATTGAATTAATAAAAAAATATGAAACAGATATAAAAGATGAATTTGGAAGTATGACAACAATAGAAGAAGAACAAGATGAAGAAAAAGATACAAATAAGAATTTAATGTTAAAATTAGCAATATGTAATATGTGTTATATAGATGAATATACTTGCGCATTTAAAGAATATTATTATAAAGAAGCATATAATATAGAAGAAAGTAAAGAAATAAGAAAATTATACTTTAATAAATTACCCAAACCATTTAGTTCAAAGATAATAAAGAGTTGGGAAGAAGCAAAAATAGTAGATACTCTAGGAGCAAGAATAAAATTTTTACAACAATGGTATAGAAACTTATGTGAAAAATATAGAGAAGAATTAAAAATGGAAAAAACATTGATAAAAAATTTAGCATGTTGCAAAAATAAAATAGCACCCCAATTCGGATGTGAAGAAAGCTATTATAAGAAAAGAAAAAGACATAAAAAATATAAAAAATATAAAAAATTAAAATATAAATACAAGAAACCAAGAAAAAGATATTATGTAAAAAATTATAAATACAAAAGACCATATAGAAAAAAGAAATCTATGAAAGAATGTACTTGTTATAATTGTGGAAAATTAGGACATTTAGCTAGAGATTGTAAATTACCTAAAAATCCAAAAAATAAACAAATATCATAAATGAAAATAGATAATACAGAATATATGAAGATAGATTATATAGATTATGAATTAGAAAGTGAGGATAGTATATATGAAATTTCAGAAAATGAAACAGATAATGAAATAGATAGTAAAATAGATGAATCAAATAACTGAAGAAGATATAAAAATAATAACAAAGGAAGAATATTTAAATGATGAAGGAACAGCCCAAAAAATAATATTTGACAGTAACTTATTTGATAAAATAAAAGGAAAACAATTAGACTTAAGTGTAGAAAAAATATTTAAAATACCAACAATAAGAAATCTATTTACTAAGAAAAAAGAAGAATATTATGTAGTATGTCAAAAGGAACATGTAATATACTATAGATATGCAAAAAGTAAAGCTAGTATACCACTAGTAACAAAAAGAATAATTAATAAAGAGATAAATGATATAAAACGTAGAGACCCAATAAAATATGTACACCTTGGAGGTACAGAGATATTAATAAAAGCATGTTTTAGAGAAGAAATAGATACACCAATAGAATTATATTTAGCAGATGATAGAATTATAAAACCTGTAGAAAAAAACATAATAATTGTCATAAAAGAAAATTTAATATACCAAAAATTTTAATTTATAATAAGTGCAAATTATTCAGTAGCGGTAACAGATAAAAATATAGATGAATCATTAGTATTATATTAGAAAATATCAGGAATAGAATTAACCCCAGGAAGAAAAATATTTACAGCAAGATGCAAAAATTTATATGTATTAACAACAAAACATAAAATAATAAAAAAAAATGAGATTAACAAAATACGAATAGAAAGTCCATTCGAACAAATTGTAAAAACAATATATTATAATGATTATAGCTATAGAGACATAGATATAAAAGAAAATTTAGAAATAATAAATGATAGAATAAGTACAACGAAAAGAATAGCTGATGAAAAACCAGAATCATCAAGCTCATTAAAAAGAACAAGTTATGAAATAAATTCAACAAATAATTTAAACCAATATTACATAACAGGAAAGGTAAATGAAAATGAATATTTAATACTCTTAAATATAGGACAAGAAGAAAATTATATAGCAAAATATCTAGTAAAAAATGAAGAAATAAAAACTGATAATGATATATGCCCAGATCTACCAAGAAGTTTAATAAATAGTAAGAATATAGCAGAAAAAGAAATAATAATAGGAATTAGAAAAATAAAAATAGAATTTGAAGTAAAGGAAGAAATGCAAAAAGCAGACATAATATTAGGAATAAAATGGCTAGAACAAGTAAAACCATATAAGATAGAACATACACAATTAACCTTAACATATAACAGAGAGAAATTATTCTTAAGAAGAGTCTTAACATAAAATGAAAATATATGTATTAATGAAGATAGTAGTAGAAGGATATTACAGTAGATATTATACGCCTATGATAAATACAGGAGCAGAAGCTAATTTATGTAGATATAAATGCTTACCAGAAAGCAAATGGGATAAACTAAAAACACCAATAATAGTTAAAGGATTTAATAATGAAGGGAGCTTAATTACTAATAAAGCTAGGAATGTAAAAATACAAGTATGAGATAAGATATTAACAATAGAAGTAATTTATAATTATAAACTAACATCAAAAGATACAAATAGGAATTTAATATTAAAATTAGCAATATGCAATATGTGTTATATAGATGAATATACTTGTGCATTTAAAAAATATTATTATAAAGGAGCATATAATATAAAAGAAAGTAAAGAAATAAGAAAATTATATTTTAATAAATTACCTGAACCATTTAGTTCAAAGATAATAAAAAGTAAAAAATACAACTAGTTTTATTGTATCTTCAGTATTTTTTATATTTTCTAACTTTTGTGTAATTTTTTCGCTTCCTTTTATCCAATCAGTTTTCTTTCTTATTTTATTATTAACTCTTTTCGCTCTTACTTTCTGTTTACATGGTGTTGTAAACCACCAATCTGTTCTAGTTATTATATGTGGGGATAATTTATCTAAAAACGGCATTCCTAAAAGTATATCTTTTGATGTTAGTTCTTAATTATAAATTTCTTCTATTGTTAATATCTTATCTCATACTTGTATTTTTATATTTCTAGCTTTATTAGTAATTAAGCTTCATTCATTATTAAATTCTTTAACTATTATTGGTGTTTTTAGTTTATCCCATTTGCTTTCTGGTAAGCAATTATAGCTACATAAATTAGCTTCTGCTCCTGTATCTATCATAGGCGTATAATATCTACTATAAAATTCTTCTACTATCATCTTCATTAATGCATATTTTCATTTTATGTTAAGACTCTTCTTAAGAATAATTTCTCTCTGTTATATGTTAAGGTTAATTGTGTATGTTCTATATTCTATGGTTTTACTTGTTCTAGCCATTTTATTCCTAATATTATGTCTGTTTTTTGCATTTCTTCCTTTACTTCAAATTCTATTTTTATTTTTCTAATTCCTATTATTATTTCTTTTTCTGCTATATTTTTACTATTTATTAAACTTCTTGGTAGATCTGGGCATATATCATTATCAGTTTTTATATCTTCATTTTTTACTAGATATTTTGCTATATAATTTTCTTCTTGTCCTGTATTTAAGAGTATTAAATATTCATTTTCATTTACCTTTCCTGTTATGTAATATAGGTTTAAATTATATGTTGAATTTATTTCATAACTTGTTCTTTTTTATGAGCTTTATGATTCTGGTTTTTCATCAGCTATTCTTTTCGTTGTACTTATTCTATCATTTATTATTTCTAAATTTTCTTCTATATCTATGTGTCTATAGCTATAATCATTATAATCTATTGTTTTTACAATTTGTTCGAATGAACTTTCTATTCGTATTTTGTTAATCTTATTTTTTCCTGTTATTTTATGTTTTGTTGTTAATACATATAAATTTTTGCATCTTGCTGTACATATTTTATTTTCTGGGGTTAATTCTATTCCTAATATTTTCCAATATAATACTAATGATTTATCTATATTTTTATCTGTTACCGCTACTGAATAATTTGCACTTATTATAAATTTAAATTTTTGGTATATTAAGTTACCTTTTACGGCAGTTATTATGCTTTTTTCTATAGGTTTTATAATTCTATCATCTGCTAAATATAATTCTATTGGTGTATCTATTCCTTCTCTAAAACATGCTTTTATTAATATCTCTGTACCTCCAAGGTGTACATATTTTATTGGGTCTCTACTTTTTATATTATTTATCTCTTTATTAATTATTCTTTTTGTTACTAGTGGTATACTAGCTTTACCTTTTGCATATCTACAGTCTATTACATGTTCCTTTTGGCATACTACATAATATTCTTCTTTTTTCTTAGTAAATAGATTTCTTATTGTTGGTATTTTAAATATTTTTTCTACACTTAAGTCTAATTCTTTTCCTTTTATTTCATCAAATATGTTACTGTCAAATATTATTTTTTGGTCTGTTCCTTCATCATTTATATATTCTACCTTTGTTATTATTTTTATATTTTCTTCAGTCATTTGATTCATCTATTTCACTATCTATTTCATTATCTGTTTCATTTTCTGAAATTTCATATATACTATCCTCACTTTCTAATTCATAATCTATATAATCTATCTGCATATATTCTGTATTATCTATTTTAATTGCTGATATTTGTTTATTTTTTGGATTTTTAGGTAATTTACAATCTCTAGCTAAATGTCCTAATTTTCCACAATTATAACAAGTACATTCTTTTGTAGATTTCTTTTTTCTATATGGTCTTTTGTATTTATATTTTTTTTACATAATATCTTTTTCTTGGTTTCTTGTATTTATATTTTGATTTTTTATATTTCTTATATTTCTTATGTCTTTTTCTTTTCTTATAATATCTTTTTCACATCCGAATTGGGGTGCTATTTTATTTTTGCAACATGCTAAATTTCTTATCAATGTTTTTTCCATTTTTAATTCTTCTCTATATTTTTCACATAAGTTTCTATACCATTGTTTTAAAAATTTTATTCTTGCTCCTAGAGTATCTACTATTTTTGCTTCTTCCCAACTCTTTATTATCTTTGAACTAAATGGTTCGGGTAATTTATTAAAATATAATTTTCTTATTTCTTTACTTTCTTTTATATTATATGAATATGAACCTAAACAAGCTATTTGATAAACTATATATACCAAATACATCAAAAGATCCCATGTTTATACCCCCACAAATTACCACATACCGAAATAGTTTAAACCAAGACAAAAAGACTTACAACTACACAGCCAGGACATATATAGAAAATATATACAATGTACAAACCTTTTTAAATACTAACCCCAGAGCTATAAACATCCAAGAACCAGATACAAACTATATAACCCAAAGATTGACCGGATAAAACCAAACCAAGTCTAGTTAAAACTTACTATGAATATGGACTACTCAGTACTGTATATACCTCTGATGGAAATGAGATATCCACTATACCGAAAATATATGAAGCATTTAGCATTTTTAAAAGAATAACCAAAGGTACCCTATTTTTTATAAAAATTTACACGGCACCAGCAGAGATATTATATGATGAAGTTAAAAAACCCATACAAGTTGTAAAGATAGGAATGACACGAGACATGATTATACCACAAGATATTATTCCACAACCAGAAATACCTAGAATTGAAATACTAAAATTTTATGTGAATAAGAGGATTATCGGACTATCTACAATTTTGCAAGAGCTAGCGAACAAATACTGCAACCAAAATCCCATATGGAGTTATTATTCAAGAAATCATGTACTAATATATTCAAATTCAAAGGAATTACGAGAAACAAATATGGAAACTATTAGGCAATGGATTCTGACATTACTCAAACCAAAGACAGAACCTATCGCCAGAGCTATCAGAGAAAAAATTATTTCAGAAGAATTATTAACCAGATATTGCAAGACAATTGGACATAAATATCCAGATCATAAATGTTCAAAATATAATGGAGGAGATAATGATATCCTAGAAGTTCAGCTAGAATAGAAGAAAAATCAACCAAGTAGATAAGAACGCCAACTGGAAGATACAAGCAATAATGGAGATATGGAAAAACAGCAGATACGACAACGAGAAGATGTCAATGGAGTAATAATAAAAGACAAGATATTAAATTGTGAAAGCGACATGTAAACTTTCACAATTTACTTTACGTAAAATACTGAAAACTTTTGTATAGGCTAAACTTTTAGGCTTTAGGCTTTTTGACTATTATTTTAGGCATTAATAATTTTTGTCTTATTAGGAGACTTTTTTGTAGAATAATTTTAGAAACGTGAATACTCTTGTAAAGATTCATTCAGTCTATAAATAAGATGAACCGAAGGCATTGCAAAGCAAGTCTTCATATGTTGAAGCAAAAACTCTCTCTTGCCCACAATAAATATTTTGCTTAGTTATTAAAAAACATATTTATATCAATGAAAAAAGCTATGGAGGAAAAAACCTTAGATATATCAAACCTACCCGAACAGGTATATTTATTTATGATTATGAATAGCTAAATTCATAATTCCCAACAATCATGGTATGATAAAATAAATTCATGTTAGTTACTTTATAGTAGAATTATTAGAAGAATAATATGTTAAGAAGTTTATTAGCAAAGTGGAAACGGAGAAAAATCTCTAAGAACTATGCCATCCTAAAGGTGAAACCAATGAGGCAAGAAGCCGTGATGGGGAGTAACCAGAGTAGAGGCGTTGTTTAAGGGAAAAATATCCAGATTACCATGCTAATAGTGACCGAAGAACATGTTATTTAAGAATAATCTAGTATATAGTAATCTAAGATGACCATATTTTGTTATGTACATAATTGAAGGGAATATTTTGAAAATAGCAATTTTATGAAAATGAATAATTATTTATTTGATGTAATGGTAGATAAATTTAAAATACTTATTTTGTATGCACTTAAGGATATAAAAGTAGTAGATATAAGAAAAATCATATTAGAAAAATCATTTGGTAAATATTATACGACTAGAATAAATTACATACCATACCTACCTAACTACTCTTACAAATACTTACCATGATAAATTACATATATCTAAAATTTTTGGAAAAAGATATGAGAAACATACAGTTAATAGAAAAACAGATGAAAGTAAATTTAGACAAATACATGGAAACTAAAGATATAAAATATATAGAATTTCTTAATGAAAATATGCAAGAACTCCTAAGACTAAAACAAACAACTACAAAATATTATAATAAAATATTTAGTCAATTTTAAATGATAGATAATCTTAAAGTCTTAATCTTATATATACTTAGAGATATAGAAATTATAGATATTAAGAAAATAATATTAGAAAAAGTATTAGACTATGAAATTGAAACTATAAATTGGATAGCACAGTTATACCTGGATAATTACCCAGATGGATATTATTCAGATTAAGACATGTTAAAATATATTAGAAAAACTAGAGAAAATCAAGATAATCTAAATGGAGAAATTAATTATAGAAACCGAATTAGAAAAATAATGGAGAATCTAAAAGAAAAATTAATATGGATAGAAGAAATCTTAGAAAATTTAGGAAAAAGTACAAGTGATAGTTTATATAATTTAAAAAACTCGCTATGAGAAGAACAACACAAGATAATAAATAACACTGAAAATCTAGAATTAGATATACATTATAGTACAATTAGGATAAATTATTATACAGAAATCTGTAACTCTGCAATTACTACAGGATAAAATGATAGACTACAAATATTTAAAATATTGGAGAGAAAATATGAATGAAATAATATCACAAAGAAAAATAGATTCATTATACATATAATAGATCTATTTCACAAGTTAGTTATCCGCACCCCCTACTAATGTACATAGTTTATCAAATAGCTTGTTTAGGTTCATATTTGTGTTTTTCCTAACTACTTTGCTTGTACCTGCAGAAGTAGATTGATAAATGTTATGGGTTTTATGGAGTGTCCAATCGTCTCCTTCTAGCTCTGGAACTTTAATGTCGTCCAATTGACATAGCTCTGCACACTGCTGAGTAAGCTGATTTGTAGCTATAGACTTCAATTTAACTTCATTAGTCTTTAGCTTTTCTATTTCATTACCCATACTGTCCACTTTCATTAAAAGCGTAGTTAGGGTGTTGAGTATTTTTTCTAGAGTATCCTCTTCTATTATATCAGTCTGTGTAGATTTGTCTTGATATGTAATCTGAAATAACATTTTTGTTAGTACTAATTACTTCAATTATAACTGTGAAATTTAATATATTCAAGTCTAGTCTTCGAATCTCTTTTATTGTAACTGAATTTTGTATTTTCTTTGTTAACAACCAGCGTACCTGTGTATTATCTGTTCGTACAATAAACTTGTTATATACAATACATGGCTCAAATGCTAACAAACATTTATATAATGAACATAATTCATTCCTATTTATTTTCCATTTTATTTTTTTTTCATTGAACATACCTGAGTAGTATCTACAATGGTGTTCTAATTTTTCTGCTTCATATCGGTATTTAAGTACTCCTGCATAACTACATTCACTAGCATCTGCTTCTACTATATATATAAATTTTCTATTTTCATCTGGAAATTATAGTTTTGGTAATTCTTTATAAAGTAATTTTATTTTCTGAACTTGTTTTTTATCTTCTTCACTATAGTTATATTCTACATCCTTTTTTAATTTTTTCTGTAGCGGTTTTAAAGTTTCTGCTAATTTTAGAATATATTCTCTTACTTGGTTTACTAATCCTAAAAATGATTGTAATTTTTTTTTGTATCTAATTCTTCTTTCGAATTTATTATTTTTTATACTATATGTTGTTGCATTTTTACTCCACTCCTATCTATTTGTATACCTAAAAATTCTATCTGATTTTTCATAATTTCAGCTTTCTTTTCACTTAGACTTATTCTCGATTTTTCTATTATATCTGTAAATTTTCCTAATAATTTTAAATGTTGTTCTTTGGTTTTTGTATATAATAGTATATCATCTATGTATACTATACAATTAGATAATTGTTTAAAATAACTATCCATAAAATGTTGATATCTACCTGGTGCATTTTTATATCCAAATAGTAATACGTTCCATTCATAAAATCCTTGTGGTACCGTAAATGCGGTTAATTCTTTAGATTCTTCTTCTAACTTTAAATGGTAAAATCTTGATTTACAATCTAATTTACTAAAATAATTATATCCCTGTATTTGTCTTATTTTTAGTATCTTATTTGGTATTGGATAATTATATGTCATAGTTTTTGCATTTAAATTTCTATAGTCAACAAACATTCTACTTTTTCCTCTTTTTTGTTCACTATGTTTATTTACTATAAATGCTGGACTATTATGTTTACTATTACTTTTTTGTATATATTGTTTTTCTAATAATTCATCTATATGCATTTTAAATTCTTTTAAATCATCAAAATTATATGTTAATGATTTCTGGGTTATTATGCTATTTTTATCTATTAATTCAATTTTTATAGTAGTTTTATATTTTTCCCATTCTTTTAATGGATCTTCACTATATAATTTTTCTAATTTTTTCTTAATTATTTCTATCTTATTTATTGAAAATATAGTTATTTCTATTTTGTTTACCGAAAATACAACTAGTTCTATTGTATCTTCACTATTTTTTATATTTTCTAACTTTTGTGTAATTTTTTCGCTTCCTTTTATCCAATCAGTTTTCTTTCGTATTTTATTATTAACTCTTTTTGCTCTTACTTTCTGTTTACGCGTTGTTGTAAACCACCAATCTGTTCTAGTTATTATATGTGGGTATAATTTATCAAAAAACGGCATTCCTAATAGTATATCTTTTGATGTTAGTTCATAATTATAAATTTCTTCTATTGTTAATATCTTATCCCATACTTGTATTTTTACATTCCTAGCTTTATGAGTAATTAAGCTTCCTTCTTTATTAAATCCTTTAACTATTATTGGTGTTTTTAATTTATCCCATTTGCTTCTTTGTAAGCAAATCTATCTACATAAATTAGCTTCTGCTCCTGTATCTATCATAGGCGTATAATATCTACTGTAATATCCTTCTACTACTATCTTCATTAATACATATATTTTCATTTTATGTTAAGGCTCTTCTTAAGAATAATTTCTCTCTGTTATATGTTAAGGTTAACTGTGTATGTTCTATATTATATGGTTTTACTTGTTCTAGCCATTTTATTCCTAATATTATGTCTGTTTTTTGCATTTCTTCCTTTACTTCAAATTATATTTTTATTTTTCTGGTTCCTATTATTATTTTTTTTCTGCTATATTTTTACTATTTATTAAACTTCTTCATAGATCTGGGCATATATCATTATCAAATAGCTTGTTTAGGTTCATATTTGTGTTTTTCCTAACTCCTTTGCTTGTACCTGCAGAAGTAGATTGATAAATGTTATGGGTTTTATGGAGTGTCCCATCGTCTTCTTCTAGCTCTGGAACTTTAATGTCTTCCGATTGACATAGCTCTGCACACTGCTGAGTTAGCTGATTTGTAGCTTTAGACTTCAGTTTAACTTCATTAGTCTTTAGCTTTTCTATTTCATTACCAATACTGTCCACTTTCATTGAAAGCGTAGTTAGGGTGTTGAGTATTTTTTCTAAAGTATCCTTTTCTATTCTATCAGTCTGTGTAGCTTTGTCTTGATCTGTAATCTGCAATAACATTTTTGTTAGTACCAATTACTTCAATTATAAATGTAAAATTTATATATTCAAGACTAGTCTCCGAATCTCTTTTACTGTAACTGAATTTTGTATTTTCTTGGATAACCACCAGCGTACCTGTGTATTATCTGTTCGTACAATAAACTTGTTATATACAATATATGGCTCAAATGCTAACAAACATTTATATAATGAACATAATTCTTTCCTATTTATTTCCCATTTTATTTCTGTTTCATTGAACGTACCTGAGTAGTATCTACAATGGTGTTCTAATTTTTTTGCTTCATATCGGTATTTAAGTATTCCTCCATAACTACATTCACTAGCATCTGCTTCTACTATACATATAAATTTTCTATTTTCATCTGGAAATTGTAGTTTTGGTAATTCTTTACAAAGTAATTTTATTTTCTGAACTTGTTTTTTATCTTCTTCATTATAGTTATATTCTACATCCTTTTTTAATTTTTTCTGTAGTGGTTTTAAGGTTTCTGCTAATTTTGGAATATACTCCCTTACTTGGTTTACTAATGCTAAAAATGATTGTAATTTCTTTTTTCTATTTAATTCTTCTTTAGAATTTATTATTTTTTGTACTATATGTTGTTGCAATTTTACTCCACTCTTATCTATTTGTATTCCTAAAAATTCTATCTGATTTTTGATAATTTCAGCTTTCTTTTCACTTAGACTTATTTCCGATTTTTCTATTATATCTGTAAATTATCCTAATAATTTTAAATGTTCCTCTTTAGTTTTTGTATATAATAATATATCATCTATGTATACTATACAATTAGATAATTATTTAAAATAACTATCCATAAAATGTTGATATCTACCTGATGCATTTTTATGGTAATACGTTCCATTCATAAAATCCTTGTGGTACCGTAAATGCGGTTAATTCTTTAGATTCTTCTTCTAACTTTAAATGGTAAAATCTTGATTTACAATCGAATTTACTACAATAATTATAATACCTCTTATTTTTAATATCTTATTTGGTATTGGATAATTATATGTCATAGTCTTTGCATTTAAATTTCTATAGTCAATAACCATTCTACCTTTTCCTCTTTTTTGTTCACTATGTTTATTTACCATAAATGCTGGACTATTATGTTTACTATTATATTTTTGTATATATTGTTTTTCTAATAATTCATCTATATGCATTTTAAATTCTTTTAAATTGTCAAAATTATATGTTAATGCTTTCTGGGTTATTATGCTATTTTTATCTATTAATTTAATTTTTATAGTAGTTTTATATTTTTCCCATCCTTTTAATGGATCTTCACTATATAATTGTTATAATTTTTTCTTAATTATTTCTATCTTATTTATTGAAAATATAGTTATTTCTATTTTATTTATCAAAAATACAACTAGTTCTATTGTATCTTCAGTATTTTTTATATTTTTTAACTTTTGTGTAATTTTTTCGCTTCCTTTTATCCAATCAGTTTTCTTTCTTATTTTATTATTAACTCTTTTTGCTCTTACTTTCTGTTTACATGGTGTTGTAAACTACCAATCTGTTCTAGTTATTATATGTGGGGATAATTTATCTAAAAACGACATTCCTAAAAGTATATCTTTTGATGTTAGTTCATAATTATAAATTTCTTCTATTGTTAATATCTTGTCCCATACTTGTATTTTTACATTCCTAGCTTTATAAGTAATTAAGCTTCCTTCATTATTAAATCCTTTAACTATTATTGGTGTTTTTAATTTATCCCATTTGCTTTCTGGTAAGCAATTATATCTATATAAATTAGCTTCTGCTCCTGTATCTATCATAGGCGTATAATATCTACTGTAATATCCTTCTACTACTATCTTCATTAATACATATATTTTATTTTATGTTAAGGCTCTTCTTAAGAATAATTTCTCTCTGTTATATGTTAAGGTTAATTGTGTATGTTCTATATTATATGGTTTTACTTGTTCTAGCCATTTTATTCCTGATATTATGTCTGCTTTTTGCATTTCTTCCTTTACTTCAAATTCTATTTTTATTTTTCTAATTCCTATTATTATTTTTTTTTCTGCTATATTTTTACTATTTATTAAACTTCTTCATAGATCTGGGCATATATCATTATCTGTTATTATTTCTTCATTTTTTACTAGATATTTTGCTATATAATTTTCATATTGTCCTGTATTTAAGAGTATGAAATATTCTTTTTCATTTAACTTTCCTGTTATGTAATATTGGTTTAAATTATTTGTTGAATTTATTTCATAACTTGTTCTTTTTGATGAGCTTGATGATTCTGGTTTTTCATCAGCTATTCTTTTCATTGTACTTATTCTATCATTTATTATTTCTAAATTTTCATCTATATCTATGTCTCTATAGCTATAATCATTATAATCTATTGTTTTTACAATTTTTTCGAATGGACTTTCTATTCGTATTTTGTTAATCTTATTTTTTCTTGTTATTTTATATTTTGTTGTTAATACATATAAATTTTTATATCTTGCTGTAAATATTTTACTTTCTGGGGTTAATTCTATTCCTGATATTTTCCAATATAATACTAATGATTTATCTATATTTTTATCTGTTACCGCTACTGAATAATTTGCACGTATTATAAATTTAAATTTTTGGTATATTAAGTTTCCTTTTATGACAGTTATTATGCTTTTTTCTACAAGTTTTATAATTCTATCATCTGCTAAATATAATTCTATTGGTGTATCTATTCCTTCTCTAAAACATGCTTTTATTAATATCTCTGTACCTCTAAGGTGTACATATTTTATTGGGTCTCTACTTTTTATATCATTTATCTCTTTATTAATTATTTTTTTTGTTACTAGTGCATACTAGCTTTACCTTTTGCATATCTACAGTCTATTACATGTTCCTTTTGACATACTACATAATATTCTTCTTTTTTCTTAGTAAATAGATTTCTTATTGTTGGTATTTTAAATATTTTTTCTACACTTAAGTCTAATTCTTTTCCTTTTATTTCATCAAATATGTTACTGTCAAATATTATTTTTTGGGTTGTTCCTTCATCATTTAAATATTCTTCCTTTGTTATTCTTTTTATATCTTCTTCAGTCATTTGATTCATCTATTTCACTATCTATTTCATTATCTGTTTCATTTTCTGAAATTTCATATATACTATCCTCACTTTCTAATTCATAATCTATATAATCTATCTGCATATATTCTGTATTATCTATTTTTATTTCTGATATTTGTTTATTTTTTGGATTTTTAGGTAATTTACAATCTCTAGCTAAATGTCCTAATTTTCCACAATTATAACAAGTACATTCTTTTGTAGATTTCTTTTTTCTATATGGTCTTTTGTATTTATAATTTTTTACATAATATCTTTTTCTTGGTTTCTTATATTTATATTTTAATTTTTATATTTATTATATTTCTTATGTCTTTTTCTTTTCTTATAATATCTTTTTCACATCCGAATTGGGGTGCTATTTTATTTTTGCAACATGCTAAATTTCTTAACAATGTTTTTTCCATTATTAATTCTTCTCTATATTTTTCACATAAGTTTCTATACCATTGTTGTAAAAATTTTACTCTTGCTCCTAGAGTATCTACAATTTTTGCTTCTTCCCAACTCTTTATTATCTTTGAACTAAATTATTCGGGTAATTTATTAAAATATAATTTTCTTATTTCTTTACTTTCTTCTATATTATATGCTCCTTTATAATAATATTCTTTAAATGCGCAAGTATATTCATCTATATAACACATATTACATATTGCTAATTTCAACATTAAATTCCTATTTGTATCTTTTTCTTCATCTTGTTCTTCTTCTATTGTTTTCATACTTCCAAATTCATCTGTTATAGCTGTTTCATATTTTTTTAATAATTCTATAGGTGTTAGTTTAGTTGTTGTTGATAATGTTCCTTCTGTAGGTTTGTTAGTTCTTAATACCTTCTTGCTATTTTCAGTTAAATTTGAAAACCATAATTTCACTGTTCCTATTAGTGTTCTTTCTATATATTCTGGTGCATCTGTTATGTTTATATTATTATCTAATAATTGTTTTGTCATATATCCTATCCATAATTATATTGTTTTTTCTGTATCTATTACACAATCTAAGTCTAAAAAGTTATAATTTTTATTAACTATTTGTTTTGGTGTCCACTTGTCATATTCATTCTTTAGATTATATCTTTTAAACTTATTCTTATAATATGTAGGTTTTCTTATTTCTGATGTTCTAGGTATTATATTTACATCTTCTTTTTTATCAAGAGTATTTATTTCTGTGTTGATATTTTCTAAGTTTTTTTTATTAATTACTTCTTGTTTTTCATTGATTTCTAAATTTTTTGTATTTGTTAATATTTCTGTATATGTTTCAATATCTTCTGAATCATAATTATCTGTCTCTTCAACATCTATATTATTTATTTTTAATTCCTTGTTTTTTATTTCTTTATTGTTTATTTCTAATTTTTCTTTAAATTGATTTATCTCGTTTAGTAATTTTTGTTCTTTATCTTTTTCTTCCTTTTCCTTTTGTCTTTCTTCATACAAATCTTTTAACATTTGTAGTTCTTTTTCTAATTCAGCAATCCTACTATTTTTAGTTTCTTCTATTTTTCGTATTTCTTGTGTAGTTTGTTGTTTTATTTTTTCTATTTCCTTTTTCCTATCTATTTCTTTATTTTCTCTTTCTATTCTTACCATAGCTGTCAATTTATCTTCTAATTTTAATTCTTCTTTTTGCTAACATTATATATAAATGTTCACCTATTTTCTTATATCTTCTTCCTAGATTAGAAAATACTATTTTTATTTTTAATCTTTCGTGATTTCATATATTTTTTCATCTATTGTAAATTCTTCTTTGTTCATTTTATTGTGAATAGTTCATGTTGATATATATATATTCTAAACTATCTATTTGTGATTCTAATTTTGATATTTCATCTTTTTGTGTATTTATTGAGTTTTCACTCACTCCGGAAAATATATTATAATGTAGTCTTTCTATTCTTATTTTTAATTCTTTACGTTTTTCTGAAATAATTTGTTTTAGTTCTTTGTATTTTTGTACTTTATTCATTTAATCCAATCCAATCTAAATTCAAACATAAATTCAAACATATATGCTACTGCTGTATTTTTTAAATAACTGAGCTCTGATACCATTAGTAAGGGGGGTGCATATACCATTAGTAGGGGGTGCTGTATAATGTTTTATTTCTAGGAGTAAAATAGTGATTTGTAGTTCTCCAAATTAAACAAAAACTTGGATCAAATAATTATTCAAAACCAATTCTTTTTTGACTTGGATTTAATCTTCAAAAATATATGACCAACTTCTCCTAATTCCATGTGTTTAATTAAGGTAATTTTTTCATATATTTGAAACCTAGTTCCTTATTAAAATGAATTGCAGTGTAAATACCAATTCTCTGAGTCTGGTGGGAAAACCCCGATTAAATAGTCTATAGTTCTTTATTTAAAGGGCAAGTTCCTCTCAATAGTTCTCTTTGGTGTTGCCATCTTCACTAATTCGTTTTGAATATTTGTTAAGAACCAGATTCTTGTGCTTCTTTCTTCATTTTCCTTGAACATAGATTTTCACTTGTTCAATATTTATTAATCATTAAAATATCATATGAGCTTGAATGTAGATTCAAAGATCAAGGTATCTTATGACAATTCATCAATTTCCCTTTTTTGATGATGACAAATCTACAACTTCATAATTCATAATGTGCACTTTGTGGAATCAACAATCTTCATATGTTCTTCCTATGCATTTTCACTTAGCATATCTCCTATGTTGAAGTATTCTCTATAAGAACTAGCTCCATGATGAGTCAACACTTACTACTCCATGTTGATCCAACTTTCAACTTTTATAAGATGTTACCTCACTCCAGTCAATGTAAAATTTCTAGCATGATATATCTCATTAAAGTTTACCTAGAATGAGAAAAGGCACATCATCACCCCATCTTAGAATCTTTGTGTGAAAATATTAAATTAGATTTTTCGGAATCATAGATTTCTAGTGAAGTCTCTAGAATAGTCTAGTATAATCTCTAGGATAATCATGTAGAAGAAATATCTAGATATTTAGGTAATTTTAGGTAGAAGAATCTAGAAAGAATAGTGTAGTCTATCTGATATTTATATTTAGGAAAGATCTAGCTATTAGAGGGTGCTAGATATTTAAGGGAGATATATATTTGTATAGAACACTCTAGATTTGTAATATCTAGAATTATCCCTATATAAGTATAAATAAGGGATAACATTAGATATGCGTAACCATCCAGAAAATAGAAAACAAAAAGAAAGTTTCAGCTTTTCCCTTCCCTACAGTTTCTTTGTAGCAATTTACAGCTGCAATTTCCTTATATTTTCTCTTTGTAGTTTACTCTCCCTATTCCCTTTGTTTTTGACATAGTATCAGAGACCATTTCTTACAGGATCTAAATCTATTTTTTGTTGATTGGCTCATCCTTTTTAAGGATCTTTTCTTGGATCTATTTGGAAAACATGACACCAGAAAATCAACCAACGACGGGTCCTTCAATTTTTTTTGGCAAGAATTATCATATTTGGGTCATTAAAATGAAGGCTTGTTTGAAGGTTCTCGACTTGTGGGATATCGTTGAGAGAGGAGAACTTATTGTCCAGCCATTGAGAGACAACCCAACTCTCAATGATATCAAAAAGTATGATTAGTTAGTGAGTAGATCTCCAAGAGCTCTCACTTGCATACATTCAAGTCTTCTGGAAGTGACTTTTACAAAGATTATGACTTGTGAGATAGCCAAAGAAGAATGGGATGAGTTAAAGGAGGAGTTTGAAGGCAGCAATAGAGCTAAATCTGTTAAGGTCTTTTCTTTGAAGAGGGAGTTTGAGCTTTTGAAGATGAAGGATTCGGATAGTGTAAAAGAATACTCTTCCAAGCTGATGGATTTTATGAGCCAAATAAGGATACTTGGTGAAAATTTTCCAGATCAGAAGGTTGTAGAGAATATCACGATCATCCTTCCGGACAAGTTTGAAAAAAAAATATCAGCTATTGAAGAGTCTTATGACTTGACTACTCCTTCAATAGCTGAGCTGATCTCTAAATTGCAAATCCAAGAGCTAAGGGTAACCATGATAAGTGAAGGGATAGTCAAAGATGCCTTTCAAGTAAGGCATAAATTCAAGCAACAAAAGAAAGGCAAAAAAGTCTCTTTAGACTACTCTAGAGAGGTTAAATATGTTGGATACCAAGGTGAATCGTTGAAGAGAGGAAAATTTTCACCTTGTGGTATTTGTAAAAAGACAAACCACTTGGAGAAGAATTGTTGGTAGAAGTTCAAAAGGTCTCCTATTTAATGCAGATACTGCAAGAAGTATGGGCACATTGAGAAGTATTACAGGCAAAAGAAAACTAAAAGTGGTCAGTCTTCCCAACAAGTAAATTTTGCGGAAGATTACCAAGTTGAAAAAATAGAGGAGGAGGTATTCATGGCTTCGCACATATCACATGTTGATCGATATAATTGGTATGTTGATAGTCTATGCACAAAGCACATGGCAATTGATGAAAATCTGTTTGTTAGCCTGGAAAGGCCTGATAAGACCAAAGTGATGCTTGGAGATGGTGCACTAGTGTAAGTTCAAGGAAGAGGATCAGTGAAATTCCCTACGGACGAAGGTATGAAAATCTTAAACGATGTTCTTTATGTGCCAAGCCTGACTTAAAACTTGTTGAGTGTTGCTCAATTGCTTCATAGTAATTATTCACTTACTTTTAAGGATAAAAATATATCATTTATGATCCAAAAAGTTGTGAAGTAACTAAAATTAATATGATTGGTAATTCCTTTCCAATTTCATACTATTCTGTTGAATATTGCTCTTTTAATGTTGAAATGAGTGATACTTGGCTTTGGCATAAATGATTCGTTCATTACAACCTTAGTTTATTGGTGTATAAGCAATCCAAGGGTATGGTGCTTGATGTACCCAAAATTGACATGTGTCGAGATGTATGTGAGTCATGTCAATTTAGTAAATTGCACAGACGTAATGCCTCAAAAATGGGTCCTGAGATGTCACAGAATGCTCAAGACTACGAGTAGTCTTAAGCTAACCCTGTAAGCTATCTACTAAATCTGAAACTCATAATAGGGATGTATAGATATAAAATCATGCTAAAATACACAATTGATAGATCTAAGGTCTATCTTGAAGAAATAACTTGCACCTTAGAGCAAGTCAAATAAGTCATAAATTCTAGGAAGAGGATATTTGTTTTTTATTGTGACTTTATTCAGTTGATGATAGCCAATGCACATTCGCAAAGAACCATTTTTCTTTTGCACGAATTGGATGGGAGAGCCCCATGGAGAGACACTAGGTCTTATAAAACATTTATCTAAAAGATATTTAAGCTGGACTTTAAGCTCTTTAAGCTTGGTTGGGGCCATATGATATGGAGGGATAGAGATAGACTGAGTATCTGGGAGAAGTTCAATACCGAATTCTATTTTCCTATCAGGAGGTACCATTAGCAAATCTTTGATAAAAATATCAGAAAACTCATTGACTACACTGACTAAATGAACTATTTGAGTCTCAGACTTAGTGTCTTTGACTCAAACTAGATGATAGACATAACCTTTTGATAACAACTTTCTGGCTTTAAGATAGGATCTGAAATGACTCTTAGGGGACACTGAATTCCCTTCCCACTCAAAGACTGGCTCATTTAGAAATTGAAACTTTACTCCTCGAGTGCGATAATTTATGGATGCATAACAAGAACGGAGCCAATCCATACCAAGAATAAGGTCAAAGTCAACCATATCCAACTCTATTAAATATGCTAACATAATATTTTGATGGATAGTGGTAGGACACTTTCTATAGATATGTTTGGAAAAAGCTGGCTCACCCACTAGAGTAGAAACCAAGAAAGGATCAAGGATTTCTTTTAGGACCTATTTCAAAATTTACTACAACTAATGGGGTCATATAACAGAAACTCAATTGGGGTCTAACAACATATAAATATCAAGATGAAAGACACGAAGCATACCAGTAGCAACATCTGGTGAATTCTCTTGCTCCTGATAGGATGGTAAAGTATAAAACTAATTTTGGTGCTGACCACCACCGGTACTGGATGATACTCCCTGAAGAGGGACTGGGTGACCTAGAGGGGATGGTGCGCTAGTAGCCTAAGTCCGGGGATGAACATCCCTATTTCCCTACTTAGTATGTGGACAGTCTTTGATTTCATGTCCTAATGTACCACAACCATAAAAACCTTTCTCTCACAAGGATGATTCTTACCACACTTAGCACAAGGAGGATAACTGGGCTTTCCACCCACACTATTCTGAGATCTAGATATAGAAATCTTACCCCACTGCTCTTGCATAGATCTAGGGATGGGAGCACTATCTGAAGATAGCACTGGCATAGATGAACGATTCTAAAATTGTGAACAATTTCCCTCTCCATACTTTGTCTGGCCATACTCAAACTGCTCGGTTCTAGCCTTCTTTATTTCCCCTCTCTCTTTTCTTCAACTTTTCTTCCTTAATTTGTTAGGCATGAATCATCAACCTAGCAATATCCATGTCCCCTATAAGCATGGCAGTCCTACACTCAGGGGAATACTTAGACAACTGGTTGAACTTACGGTAGTACTCTTTAACTGTCATCGAGCCCTGCCTCAAGTTCAAGAATTCCTCTAACTTAGATTCTCTTATTTCACACGGAAAGAACCTGTGTCAAAACGCATCCTAAAACACCTGCCAACTCATAAGATTTGTATTCTTACCTCTTCCATTCTTTTACTTAACCACCCAATCATACGCTACATCTTTCAATCTATAGGATAAAAACTGTATATTCTCCTTCTAAAAAACTTGCATAATCTAGGTGATCTTCTTCACTTGATCTAAATAAAATTATGGGTCCTCACCTGCTTTTGACCCAAAAAACTCTGGCGAATTTATTCTTATGAAATCTCAGATTCTGGATGCTGCTAAATCCCTATTCTCCTGAAGTGGGACTACCACCTGATAGTTGCCATGATATTAGCAGTCACAGCTTGGGCCAATTCCTGAAAAACAGCTCAAAATTCAGAATGGGATACATTCTAATTCAGAGGGTCAGCGAACTGGGATGGCTGGTTATCATTTAAGCGGGCATTAGCTTGACGAGAAGGTATATTCAACTATCACATAAGAGCATGAGTTAAAATTAGATAAATATACTATAAGCACGATAATTCATGAATGAAAGAGATAATTTCCTAAAAACATCCCATAGCCTCTTACTCATAAATGTGGCGTGCTTCACATCCATGAACAAGACTCTACGTAATGCGGCTTGTCTGACTCCCTATGACTCTTATAACATTAGGCTCTAATACCATGTTTGTAATGCCCTAAAAATGGGTCCCGAGATGTCGCATGATGCTCAAGACTACGAGTAGACTTAAGCTAACCCTATAAGCAATCAACTAAATATAAAACTCATAATAGGTATGTATAGATATAAAATTAAGGTAAAATACAAAATTCTGTATGAGCAAAGATAAAAATGTCTGAATATAATATCTAAAAAATTCTAAAATCAAGAGTCTTATCTATTAATATTGAAAATCTCAATCACATCTAGCAGTCTGACAAGCCTCTAATACTAATAACTAGAGAGTCACTGGGACAAACCCCCAGCTGACTCGAACTGTTTGAAAATACTGAATCATCCATACTAATAAGTTGAAAAATAGAAGGACTGGATCCCTGAACTATGAGGACTTACCAACTGTCGGGATGTATATGGAGTTTCTTAAAATCACTTATGCTGCTTAAACTGAACACCTGAACCTACATTATGAGACAATGTAGCATATACACGTATATATGGATCAGTACTTATGGATTGTACTGGGTATATAGGGGTGAATGCACAAGTAAATCAATATCTCAATATTATTATAAATTTGTAAAAGAATGCAAGCTAAATGTAGATGACTCACATAAGCTGGAATATCTAAAAAATGAAAATCATAATTATGAATAACAAAACATGTTGCATAGATCTAGTGAGTCATAACATTTCATTTCTAAAAGTTGTACTTGTGTTCTATCTTTAAATCATGCTGTATAAGTGTAGAAGGAACTTACTTTTATATCTAAAAGATGAAATCTGTAGCTACTATCTATTATATAGCAACATATAAATAAAGCTGCGAGCCTCTACACTTAGTTCTAAAAGCTTTTCTATTATTTTCTTCTGCAGGCTGTAGGGAAATACTTTTTAAACACAATTCTGAAAGTCTTTACTATTAGGGAGGTTCTTCTAACCGATATTCACTATGTGAGCTATCGTAGTGTCCAATGTCTAGCTCCCTTATGGGAAAATCTTATATTGGGGAGAGGTGTCATACTCTTATCAAGGAGTATAACCTAATCTACGAAATCACATTTGTATCTGTCATCCATATAGAAATAGAAATAATCTGATAATCTGAACCTACATTGGCTCATAGTTCTGGAGCATTAGAACATACCCAACTCAGGCTTAATACTACTCTATTTAATCTGTATGCTCATTCTATTGGAAATCCACTTTTAAAACTAGTATAAAGGTTTATAATGAAAACCAATTTCATAACTGTTAATCTATTCTGTAACTAAAACTGTAAAGTGGATTCCATGTTTAAACTGATATCAAAACATCAAATCTATTTTAAATAATCTAGTCATAGGGTGCTTATAACATAATAAATCTTGAAATAGCAATATTCAACTAAGGCTTAATAACATATACATCAAATTCATGTCAAAATATAACAATATACATACTTGATATTGAAGTTATTGACAATTCATCTCAAAAACTAAAAACTTTCTGCAATACGCATGAAAATATGAAAATAATCATTAAATTCATCATCTAAATCACTTCAAATCTCATAATCTTTCAATTAGCAATATTGGGTATGAACCCTGATGTGAAACTCATGTAATTGCATACAAAATCAACTTTAAAAACTAGTTTTGGGCACATGGATGAAAGAATTATCCTTGTTGAAAACCCCCACATACCTTAATTGATGTAACTGATGAGAACACTTGATTTTGGATTCGTATTTGTTCTCTTGGAGATGGATTCTTGATTATATTGAATTGAGAACCTTGAATTTTGAGTTTCCTTAGAGAAAGAAGGGTGTAATTTGAATTTATTCTCTGGGACTTCTCCGCGATGCGGGCCAATCATGGAGATCCACTGGTAATCGGAAAAGTGTTATTTTTCATGTCACCGCAATGCGGTGCTGTTCATTTTGAGACATTGTCTTCACTAAAAGTGTCATAACTTTTCAACCGAATATTGGATTAAGGCGAAATTGGTATCGTTGAAAAGATGAGCCATTATCTACACATTGGTGGGTCTAGATCTTGAAAATTCTACATATATCAAGAGTTATATATTTTTAAAGCTAATCCTTGATACTCTAGAAGCTAAACTAAGCTAGGAAAAAGTATGGGGTATTATATTATCTCCCAAATGGGAACTGAGGCTATATATGCTAGCATGCACAACTGAAACAAACTACATGAATAAATCTAAAATATTTTGAGAAACTGAACTAATTTTGAGAGTGCATAAATTTACATGAAGATAACTATATGGCTGAATCTGAGACTGGAAAAGAACTGAATTAAGGAAGACTGTTACCTTTGGATGAATCTGAGTTCATAGAGGAAAGGTGAGGATACTTGGTATGCATGTCTGCTTCTGCTTCCCAAGTAGCACCTTTAACGGTCTGATTTCTCTATAGAACCTTGATCAAGGGAACTTCTTTGTTCCTTAGTTTATGAATCTGATGATCAAGAATTTCAATTAGAGCTTCTTCATATGAGAGGCTATTCTGAATATCTGTACTTTCTAAAGGGACTATAACAGTTGAATCGTCCATGCACTTTTTTAATAAGGACACATGAAACACTAGATAAACTGACGACAAGTCTGTGGGTAGCTCAAGCTTATACGCTACCTTCCCAACATGACTTAAAATTTGGTAGGAGCCTACATATCCGGGACTAAGATTCCCCTTTTTTCCAAATCTCTTCACCCCCTTCATAGGTGAAACTTTTAATTACATAAGGTCATCTACTTCAAACTCAATATCTCTCCTTCTTACGTCTACATAAATTTTTTGATGACTCTGAGACATTTTCAATCTCTCTTAAATCAACTGAACTTTCTCCATGACCTTAAATACCATATCTAGACCAATAAAGGTGGCCTCACCTACTTCAAACCAATCGACTGGTATCTACATATCCGCCAATAAATAGCCTCAAACGAGACCATCTAAATACTAGAATGGTAACTATTTTTGTAGGAAAACTCGATCAACGGCAAGCGGTCATCCCAACTACCTTTGAAATCAAGAACACAGGCCCTCAACATATCCTCTAAGGTCTGAATGGTCCTCTCTGCCTGACCATCTGTCTGCGGGTGAAAAACAGAACTGAGATGAACTTGGGTGCCTAGATCCTTCTAAAAGGCTTACCAAAATTGAGAGGTAAAATGAGTACCCCTATCTGAGATGATGGACAAAGATACTCCATGCAATCTAACTAACTTTCTGATTTACAACTTAGCATAATCTTCAGAAGAGCAAGACGTGCGAACTGGAAAGAAATGAGCTGATTTAGTCAATCTGTCTACAATAACCCATAGCTAATTATGCTGATGAAGCAACTAGGGTAATCCATACACAAAGTCCATATTCACCTTTTCCCACTTCCAAGTGGGAATATCAAATTCCTGCAAAGTGCTACCAGGTCTTTGACCTGTTGACAAGTTGCACACTTGGCTATAAATTATGGTATATCTTTTTTCATACCACTCCAACAATAGACTTCCTGTAGATTGTGGTACATCTTGGTAGATCCTAGATGGATGGAATAATTCACACCATGTATTTATGCCATAATTCACTGCCTCAAATCCTCAACACATAGCACACACATTCTACTTTGGTATATCAATACACCGTCTCCCCCTTGGGAGAAAATCTCTATCTTTTGGTCTTTAACTGAACCCTTTAGCTTGACCAAACTAGGATCCTTATCCTGCTTCTGTTTCACTTCAAACACTAGAGAAGATTCTGAATTACTCTGAACCCAAACATTCTATTTATCTGATTCAACCAACCTCACAACCAATCTAGCTAGCCAGTGAACTTCCCAAACTAACTCCCTCTTATTATTCTCCACATGAGCAACACTGCCCATAGATAATCTACTAAGGGAATCTACCACTACATTGGCCTTGCCCGAATGATACAACACACTCATATCGTAATCCTTCAACAATTCTAACTACATCTTCTAATGAATATTTAACTCCCTCTGAGTAAATACATACTACAAACTTTTGCAATCCATAAATACATCAACATGCACCCCATAAAGATAGAGCCTCTAAATTTTCAATGCAAACACAATAGTAGCTAACTCAAGGTCATAGGTAGGGTAGTTCTTTTCATGAGGTGTAAGCTGTCTAAAGGCATAGTCTATGATCTTACTTTTCTGCATCAAAACACAGCCCAGACCAATTCTAGAGGCACCATAATATACAACGAACACATCTGTACCATCAGGTGATGATAAAACTAAGGCTGAAGTAAATCGAGTCTTTAAATCCTGAAAACTCTTCTCATAGGAATCTGACCGCTGAAACTTAACTTTCTTCTAAGTCAATCTACACATACGAGATGCAATAGAAGAAAAACCCTCAATAAAATATCTATAATATCCAGCTAAACCCAAGAAACTTCTAATGTCCGATGGAGAAATAGGTCTGGGCCAGTTTCTTACTATATCTGTCTTTTGGAGATCAACTCTAATACCATCAATGGAAATAACATGACTGAGGAAAGCTACTGGTCTTAGCTAAAATTCACATTTGCTGAACTTGGCGAACAACTGGTGATCTCTAAAAGTTTGCAACACAATTCTAAGGTGGTCTACATGGTCATCCTCACTACGAGAATAAACAAAAATATCATCTATAAAGACTATGACAAACATGTCCAAGTACTATTTGAAAACTCAGTTCATCAAGTCCATGAAGGCTGTTGTGGCATTGGTAATACCAAATGATACGACTAAAAACATGAAATGACCAAAATAGGTTCTGAAATATGTCTTTGGGATATTACATTCTAGAGAAATAACTTGTACCTTGGAGCTGGTCGAATAAGTCATCAATTCTAGGAAGAGGATATTTGTTTTTGATTGTGACTTTATTTAGCTGACGATAGTCAATGCATTTTCGCAAAGAACCATCTTTCTTTCGGAAGAATTGGATGGGAGCACCCCCTGGAGAGACACTAGGCCGTATGAAATCTTTGTCTAAAAGATATTTAAGGTGCTCTTTTAGCTTTTTAAGCTCGATTGGGGCCATACGATATGGAGGATTAGAGATAGGCTGAGTGTCTGGGAAAAAGTCAATACCGAATTCTATTTCCCTATCGGGAGGTACCCCTGGCAAATCTTTGAGAAAAACATAAAGAAACTCATTGACTACGCTGACTGATTGAACTATTTGACTGGCAGACTTAGTGTCTTTGACTCGAAGTAGATGATAGACACACCCTTTTGATAACAACTTTCTGTCTTTAAGATAGGATTTAAAATAACTCTTAGGGGACACTGAATTCCCTTCCCACTCAAAGACTGGCTCATCTGGAAACTAAAACTTTACTACTCGGGTGCGACAATCTATGGATGCATATTAAGAATGGAGCCAATCCATACCTAGAATAAGGTCAAAGTCAACCATATCCGACTCTAATAAATATTCTAACATGATATTTTGAAGGACAGTGATAGGACACTTTCTATAGATCTGTTTGGCAATAACTGGCTTAACCATTGAGGTAGAAACCAAGAAGGGGTCAGGGATATTTTTAGGACCTATTTCAAAAGTTATTGCAACTAATGGGGTCACATAAGAGAAACTCGATCGGGGTCTAACAATATATAAATATCAAGATAGAAGACACAAAGCTTACCAGTAACAACATCTGGTGAATCCTCCTGCTCCTGATGGGATGGTAAAGCATAAAATCGATTCTGGCGCTGACCGCCACGGGTACTGGATGATGCACCCAGAGGAGGGACTTGGTGACCTAGAGGGGCTGTTGTGCTAGTAGCCTGAATCTGGGGATGAACATCCCCATTTCCCTACTTAGTATTCAGACACTCTTTAATTCTATGTCCCAACTTACCACAACCATAACAACCTTTTTGTCCCAACATACACTCACCAGAATGATTCTTACCACACTTAGCACAAGGAGAATAACTGGGATTTCCACCTATACTATTCTAATATTTGGACATAGAAGTCTTAGCCCACTGCTCTTTTGCCTAGCTCTGGGGTGGGAGCACTACCTGAAGATGGCGCTGGCATAGATAAATGATTCTAAAATTGCAAATAATTTCCCTCTCTATACCTTGTTTGTCCATACTTAAACTGCCCTATTCTAGCCTTTTTATTTCCTCTCTCTCTTCTCTTAAACTTTTCTTCCTTAATCTATCGGGTATGAATCATTAACCTAGAAAGATCCATGTCCCCTATAAGTGTAACAACCTAATCTTTTAAGAACCAAAATGTCACACGGTGCTCATGATCCAATTGGATCATAAGCTAACCCTCTACTAATTTCTGTACCTAAACACTACATAATATAGATAATAAATGCAGAAACTGGCCATAAGGTTCAAAACATCTAAAAATACTCAGATTGAAAATCGAATACTGATAAATCTGTTTGAAAAGCCTCTAAACTTTCTGAACAATGGAGTTGATGGGACATATCCCCAACTAACTCTGTATACTAAAAATAACAAAATTTGATGTGATAATAAAATAAGCATCATCCTTGATTAAAGAGGACTCACTGCTACATCTACTGCTACTGATTGGGACTGAGCTGCTAAGGGTACTATGGATCTCGTGCCTCTGAACCTATGGTGTTAAATAAAATACCATAGCACAATTGCATTAGTACGGGAATGTACCGAGTATTAAGATGAGGGAAGGCTAAATGCAAGGGCTTATGCATGAACAATTACTTAATTGAATAATCATAAGAGTACTGAATGAGAACACATGCATGAATGCACAAATAATAACTTAAATTATCGTGACTCAAAATACTGAAACTTGGATACGGCTTTACTATCATCTAAACTCACTACTAATACTGAGATACTGAATACTGAATTGTCTGATACTGATAACTAATTACTGGAGTTAAGATCAATCTTATCTAGTGAGTGATCTAAAAAATTGATGATACTGAAATTGATTAACTGAATCTACTCATATCAATGACTGAATTCTGAGCTTTCTACTCTCAACTGACTGCATCGGAGATCAAACCTCTCTAATGAATAATTCTAGAATCTACTATTAATGATAAAAAAAGATTATATTTGAGATTAAACCTATGTAGCAAAAGATCTCTAAATCTGATAATAAGAATAATCACTGAATCTGAGAATGAGATCAAGCCTATCTGACGGGTGATCCCTGGATCTGATAATGAGATTACTCATTTAAATCTAAGACTGAATCAAGCCAATCTAACGGGTGATCTTTGGATTTGATAATCAGATTACTCAATTGAATCTGAGATTGAGACAAGCCTATCTAGTGGGTGATCTCTAGATTTGATAATGAGATTACTCAACTGAATCTGAGACTAAGATCAAGCCTATCTAGCGGGTGATCTTTAGATCCGATAACAAGAATGCTCAACTGAATCTGAGATCAAGCCTATCTAGCAGGTGATCTCAGGATCTAATAACACTGATACTGAATAACTTTATATGGGACCATGCCTATCTAGCGGGTGGCCCATAAATCAATGGAACTATCTAAGTTCTACACTAAGATAATGACTGTATCTGACAGTCCTGATTTTCAAAGTTCTTTTCTAAAGATTGATACTGAAACTTTAACTATGGGAGTTCTCACTTAACCGACTACCCCAAATCTGAACCAGTGGTTTCCAACCTGCAACCCCAGTTGGAAGGGTGTCAATACCATGACACAGGTAAAGACCTCTCTGGTCAAGCCTCTCTAATAGGTGACCCTCGCAGAAAGTCAATCCTAAGGAAGTATAATAGTCAATCCTATCTAGCGGGTGACAAAACTTTTCTAATGAGTAACTCCTATATCCTGCGCTAGTTATGCAGTTCTGGAGTTCATGGATTGCTCCTAACGACTTTGCCTCTCTAACGGGGAACCATCATCCCTGCACTCGCTTGGTGCTAGCTCCTACTCCCAACTGAAAGACTCTGAATTGATTCTTAACTTAAACTAAATTGAATCTGATACTGATCATATTTCTCGACTGATCTGACTGAGTTAAGCTGAATTCACTTGGTTCCATATCTGAAGGAATACTACTCAATCTTGTTATCTGACTAAATAATACAGAGCTTTGAATAGATTACTCAATTACTACTGAGGTCTGAACTGAACACTTGAGTACTACTAGATCTGAGTTGAGTACAGAACTGAGGCTAGAGTACTAGAAATATTGAGATTATGGAGATTACTGAGATTTCTTAAGTTCTATATCTATTTGAGAGTATAGAATTCTACAACTCACTGAGTTTTGAGAATCGTGGCTTGACTGAGATTATCGTAAAAACTGATACAGGCTTTAGACTGCAGCTAAATTATCGGGTATAAATACCCCCAAAACTTGATAACATAAAAGTAAAGCACAACCATTCTTGATTTATCAAGACCATGGACATTCATTCACCTTTACAATTACTAAAGCACCTCCTCAAGCATTTAGAAATCATAAACATATGATGGTATACAGAGACATGCTATTGTCTCATACTCCATTCAACAATGTCTTACATCAAACACTTAACATGCATTAAAGAATACATAATTGGGGGATTTTATGCTAACATGTCATAATTCATTCTCTAAGGCTTTTCAACAGACACTTGGCATGCATAGGCTTGAACACAATTGGGAATTTCTAGTCAACATGCTATAATAGCTCTAATTCCTTCACATAAGTATTTTATCAAACATATGGGGAGCATGCTTTGCTTATTCAACAATTTTTACACTTAAGTGACATGAACACATCACTTAACAAGCAACTTGAAGAGGGTTTATCATGAACCTCACATAAATATCACATACTAGGTTCAAAACTTGAAACCTCATAAACAAAACATAAATTAGAAACTCAATAATAGCATAACTCCAATTTCAATTCACATGAATCATGAAAACTCATAAACATAAGATCTTTGAAATTTAGAAAAGGGTTCTTGAGCTTCTTGGATAAAAGGGACCCAAGAATCAACATCTACATACCTTAGTTTATTGATTCTTGAAAAGTTAACGGAGGAATCTTGATGATTGGGGTCATGATTTATGAACCCTAGCTCTTGTTCTTGAACAACTATGAGAGAAAACTAGTATTTTTGGGTTAAAATAAGGCCAAATCCAGTGTTAAGGAGTATATATAGGGGTAGAAAAATAACCGTTTTTGCCCTTGGAATTAAACTAAAAAAATCCTAATTTTACATGCTGGCGTGACGTGGTGGGATCGCACTAGCTCACTGGAAACTGGATAATTGAGAAAGTGGTTGGTGGTGCAATGTGGTGGAAATCACGTTTCCGCCTTGGTTGCGAATTGGAAAAGCACCGCGACGTGGTGGAATCGTGTTGGTGCACTGGAAATTGACAACCCTAAAATTAAGCATTGGCACGACATACCATAATCATGGAGAATCAATGGATTTTGACAATTGCTATTTTGGCTGGCTTTGCGACATGCTAAAGTGCCAGGTGGCACACTTTTTCTCTAAAATGGCTCTAACTCTTCGCTCGAGTATCGGATTTAAGCGAATTTGGTATCGACGAATAGGTTATTCAATTCTCTACATGACAAAAGTCTATATTAGGGAAATTATACATGGCTTAAAATACTTCTAACTAAGGAAAACACTTCTTAACCTTTTAGGTCTGGAGGCTCAGACTATGAGAGAATTTTGTGGGGTCTTACGATAAGTATAGTTTTCCTACACTTAGAGGCATACTTAGACAACTGGTTGAACTTAAGACAGTACTCCTTAGCTATCATTGAGCCCTGCCTCAGGTTCACAAACTCTTCTACCTTAGATTTTCTCATGTCACACGGAAAAACCCTATCTTGAAATGCATCCTGAAATACCTACCAACTCATAAGAGCTGCATTCTTACCTCTACCATTCTTCCACATAACCACCCAATCATATGCTACATCCATCAATCTAGAGGATGCTAACTCTACATTCTCCTTTTTGGAAATATGCATAATCTGGGTGATCTTCTTCACTTCATCTAAATAAAGTTGTGGGTCTTCTCCTGCTTTTGACCCAAAGAACTCTGGCGGATTTATTCTCATAAAGTCTCAGATTTTAGCTGCTGATAAATCCTCATTCTACTGAAGTGGGACTACCGCCTGATGGTTGCCCTGAATATTAGTAGTCACAGGTTGGGCCAACGCCTAAAAAGCAGCTTAAAATTAAGCATGGGATACATTCTCATTCAGAAGGTCAGTAGACTGGGGTGGCTTATTATTGTTTAAGAAGGCATAAGCTCGACGAGGAGGCATATTCAACTGTTATATAAGAGCATAATTTTGGCAACCCCGTGACCACTCGTGTGGCCCACTCTTAATATGCAGAGACGGTGGTGTGGAATACTATTATTGCGATGACCAATTTATATGGAATGCTCTTATTTCTCCAGCCACTTGTGTTTGTGTTTGGGTGTGCCTTATTTTTGTGGCATGTCTTAATCATAGACCCTTACTATTTTGGGGTTGCGTTAAGCCTCAAAACTCATTCCAAACATTTTAAAACACTTCCTAATAGTTCCTTCAACATTTATAATCATCATTCAACCTTAAAATCACATTAGAACACATAAGAGCTATCAAAATAATATCACTGAACTTATACGGCATACATTATCTCCCTCTTAGCAATATGCGTCCTCAAATAAAGCTTGGAATGGAGAAAAAATTTAGACTATGGATGTGTTTGGCTAAGGTATAAAGCCATCATGCCGTGAAACTGAAACTATACCCTAAGAATATTCGTACAATTGAAATGACCAACCATACATGAATTTCAATAATCAGACCGATATAAGTAAAGATTTCATTAAGGAGAAGACATTTGGATAAAATTTCATACCTTAAGCTGTCTTGGTGAATAGGATCAAACAAGTTAGGATATTGATTCGTTATGTCTACATTTTCTTCTAATGTCTCCCCTTCAACCGACTGGTTCCTCCACAACACTCTCATTGAAGCTATTACCTTATTTCTTAACCCTTGAACCTGACGATCAAGATTCAAATGGGATATTTCTTCTTATACTTTCTATGGGAATTACAAAAAAGGGGTCTCCAATAGATTTCTTCAACATGTATGTGTGGAAAACTAGATAAATGGTTACTAACTTTGATGAAGGCCCAGCTCATAAACAATATCGCCAATGCACCTTAAGATTTTATATGAGCCGATGTACAGGGGATGTGTTTCCCTTTATCTCCGTGCGTCATCACTCCTTTCATGGATGATACCTTTAAAAACACTAAATCATCCATAATAGACTTTAATTCTTTCCTCCTAAAATCTTCTTATGATTTCTGATTGCTTTGAGCAGCTTTTAACCACTCACGAATCAACTAAACCTTCTCCATAGCTTGGAAAATTGAGTCTAACCCAATCAAAGTAGCCCCACCCACCTCAAACCACCCTATAGAGGATCTATACCTACGCCCATATAAATCTTGGAATGGAGCCATTTGAATATTAGCATGATAATTGTTATTATAAACAAGCTCAGTTAGGGGTAGATGCTCATCCCAATTCCTTTTAAACTAAATCTCACAAAATCTCAACATATCATCTAGATTTTGGATAGTATGCTCCTGACCATGTGTCCGAGGGTTAAAAGAGGTACTAAGCTTCACTTTTTTACCATGGCCCTTCTGGAATGCTTTTCAAAACTAAGATGTAAACTAAGTACCTTGGTATTTTATTATGGATAAAGTAATTCCATAAAGTCTTACTAGCTCATGAACATACAAATTAGCATAATTTTCAGTTGTATATAAGCTCTTAACTTGTAAGAATTGATCTAACTTGGTCATTCGATCTACGATGATCTAAATCAAATAATGTTGATGCCTAGAGTGAGGAAGCCCCATAATAAAATTCATGTTGATAACCTCTGGCTTCTATGTAGGGATGCCAATACCCTGAAGCATACCTCCTGACCTTTGATGGTCTACTTTGACTTACAGACAATTGGGACAGTTAGCCACAACTCTACTATGTCCGAATTCATACAATTCCACCAGTAGACTTACCGAAGATCTCGGTTCATCTCAGTGGCACCAGGGTGAATTGAATTCATGTAAGCATGAGCCTCGGATAATATACTATTATTCAACACATCAATATTGGGAACACACCAAACGATCCTAATAGAATGGAATACCATCTCCCCATTGGGAGAAAACCTTTATATTTTATTGATGGACTACATCTATTAATTTACTAAGTATAGGATTATCACATTTTTTTTATTTCACCTCTTCTATAAGAGATGACTTTGAGCCATTCTAAACTATCAACCCACTATCCTCAGTATCACGCAGACGAACTCCCAATCAAGATAATCTATGCGTTTCCTTAGCCAACATATTTTATCCTTTGTAACATGGGTGATAATACCTATGGACAATCTACTTAAAGCAACAACACGATATTTTTTCACCATGATGGTAGAGCACATTCATGTCACAGTTTTTTTAAAATTCTAATCACCCTTTTCAGTAAAAATTCAACTCCTTCTAGCTAAACACATATTGGAGACTTTTGTGGTCTGTGAAGACATCCACATGTTCTCTGTATAAACAATATCTCCAAATTTTTAAGGCAAAAACAGCTGTTGCTAATTCCAAATCATGAGTTGAATAATTTTTCTCATGATCCTTAAGTTTTCATAAGTCATATAATATCATCCTTATATTTTGCATTAAGCACATCTTGGACTAACTCTTGATGCATCACAGTACACCATAAATCCATCTAACCCATCTAAAAAATCCTTTAACTCTTGAAAAAATTTCTCGCACTTGTCTGACCATTGGAACATCACCTTATTTTATGTCAACTTGGTCAATGGTACATCTATTAAAGAGAAACCCTCAACAAACCTCCTATAATATCCAACCACATATAGAAATGTCCTAATGTCGAATAGAGTAATGGGCCTAGGCCAGCGCTTCACTACATCTATTTTCTGAGTGTCTACATGAGTACCTTCACCCAAGGTCACATTCCCTAAAAAGGTTACAGACTCTAACCAAAACTCATATTTACTAAATTTGCAAATGTCATTTCCTACTTCACATGCTAGTGTACGTGGCTATACAAGTAATATAGTGTCCATTTCGAGCTGTATATCAATCCCACAATGATTTGGTGATTAGTAACTATCCAATTTAAGCATTAATCATTAGATTAAATAAGTGTGAGTGTAACCAATTAAGAGTTTGAGTTTAGTAATTATAAACTAAATGTAAGAAATAACAACAGTATGAAATTTAGATTATAGACAATACTTAGAGAACTTCCCGGGTTGAGAGTTACGACATATTTATGCTTAACTTTGGTGTCTAGGCAGTGTTGGTGTTTATTGTGACTATGACTGATGGGGTAAATATTTGTTACATCCTAGAATTTTGGTCTTAGAATTTTTCCTTGAATTCCATTTGAACCCGATAGGACTCATGGGTATGATCCTTATGTTGGGGTACAGGTGGATTGTTGACCAGTGTTGGTTGGTGGGATGGATTGGTTATTGGAATGGATACGAATTGGGCGATAAGAGTTGTATGGTTGGGTACGGGTCATATCATGTACTCGTATAGGGGATAGTGCTTAATCTTTTTGGTATTCTATTCTACCATAGATATTGATAAAAGGTATGGATCGTATACTTTGGATACAACTTAGTTGAATGAGTCATATGCTGGACAGTGTGGGGTCCAGGGGTTGGGGTAGTACACAAGTGACAGTTACCACTCGTATTGGATGGGTACGACTCATACGGGTCAGTCGTATCCTTGTGACGGGACTTTTATGCAACTTAAGTGAGGGTATTATGGATATTTCCCTATTTACCCTAATAAGACACCACGACTTCTAACCTACTTTGAAGAGTATTTACCCTATTGTTTTACTCTTTAACACTTAGAAACTACTTCTAAACAATCTAAAATCCTCTCAAGAGCTTTTGGGGCAAGAAAGTTAGGGTTTCATCTTGAGGACTGATTTGGGGATTGATTTGGTGATTTTCCATTAATTATTTAGTATAAGGCATGTTCTCTTCCCTCATTGTTAGTTCCAACTAAATACATGATTTTACTACTGGTTTTCATGTTTTTATTATTGAATGCTTTTGGGTTTTCAAATATGATTTGGGGGTTTTGTTTATGAATGGTTGGTTATGGTTTTCTATGGTTTTAATTATGCTTTTCTATGCATTAATGGTGGTTTGGGATAATTGGATTATATGGGAATGGTTGTTGGAAATTTGAATTGGTTTTGGATATATATTATTTCCCCAATGTGTTTCACAAAATGCTTATAAAGATATATTTATTACATTGACTTCTTTGAAATAGAACTTTGACTTATTTTAAACTTGGTAAAGAATTTATGCATGGATTAAATGGTTTGGCAATGTAAATGGCTAAATGGTTATGCTTATGGGGTATAGATTCCCCCAGTTGATTTAATATGGTAATTAGAAGGGCACCTAAGGTCCCCTATACCTATATGTGGTCGGATATGGATAGTACTTGGAAGTATGGTTGGTATGACGATACAACCACTAAATGGCCTTAGTTAATAAATGGTAAATGGATTGTTTAGAAACATTTTTTAATTAGGCATTAAAGGGGGAGGTGTAGCTAAGTTGTGGAAGGTGGAGGTCCATAGGAGACAAAAACTGAAAACTCATATTTGCCGGTATGAGGGTGGTCTTTGTGGACCGTGTGCATGATTTCATACCTCGTATTGGGGGATTATTCATATGGCTGCATGCACTGGGGCTCTTTCATCAGGGGGGTTGAACCCATATTACCCGGCTGTGCTTTAGAACGGCAAAGCCACACAACCCAGGTAAAGGTTTTAAATGCATGTTAAACTCGGATTCCCTTTCCTAATACTTATATATATATATATATATTTATGTTTGTATGCATTATGGATGGTTTTACTTGGTTTTATAAAGAGCATTATATTATCCTAACCTATCTACTGGCGGTTGTATACCTATGCTTTGCAGGAACCAACTATTCTACTCTTTCTATTTATCACACAGATTTAGTATCAGTATTTGGACTGAAGTAGTGAGCTTCCATCCTTTTGGAAGGCTCTATTTCATGTCATGGAAATCATCGGACATTTTTATTTTACTATGGAGGTTGATTCTGGTTATGGTTGGGGGCATGTCCCAACTGAATATTCTTACTCTTTTGGATAGAGGTTTTATGGTACTTTCGGGGGTTGGTATGGGCAGGATGGGTATTGGTGTTTTCCTTAGAATTTGTATTGGTGTTAGGGTTTACACTCTTGGACGATATTATTGGTTATTCCATCGTATTATATTTTGGGATTGATTATCATATTGTGTTTAGGTATTCCCTTTAGGTATGGCTTGGTTTATAGCCCTTAGTTTGGTTTCGTATGGTTGGATGGTTGGTTTGATACGGTTAGACTTGGTTCGGTCACGTTTGTGACCCTATCCCAGAGTCTCCATGATAGAATTTATGCTATCTTGTTATATGCTCGAAATTCAGTCCATCTAAGGCTAGAGATAGGTGGTTAGGTTGGGTAACAGGGGGAAGTCCCCAGTATTGGTTGGACTTGAGATGCCCATCAAGTCTAGGCCCTGGTTCGGGTCATGACAATATTATAACTTGAGAATGGCCATCCTCTAAGACATCTACCCAAATTAATCTCACAACTATATCTTTGAGCAGGGATATGTTCTTTAACTTAGATGCTTTAAAATATCTTCCCATGTAATTAACCAAGTTGGGAATTTAGGTAAATATCTATCCTAACTGCAAATCATACTTTAACAGTTAGTATCTAACTATTAAAGACATGAGCCACACTCCTTAGATTCTTCATTTTGTCCCACCACTCCTATGGTTAATTTGTTTTGGAACTACAATTTATCCTAAAGTTTATAATGCTTTAGAATAGTAAAACAAGAACATAAGAATAATAATAGACTTGATAAACATATAAACCAACTATAAACCATAATTACACAATCATGTTAGTATCCTTCACCCTAAAAAGAGGGAGTTTAGACACTCATAGTCTTACAAGGAATCATGATTATCAAATTCAGACGTAAAACTTAAAGTAAACTAAAATAAAGAGGAAGATCCTAATTCAAGCCCTAGTCATGTTTTTTCTCTCACCAAAATTCATCCACGATTTTTAGGATAGGAGATAACTATCCTACTTATAGTGTAGGAGGAATTTTTGCCAAAATTACCCTTGGGCGTGGCACAGTTTTATTGTGGATGTCCTTGGACTGACACGTCCTTAACATGCAACCTTAATAGAATTTCCATCTCACTTTTTGGCCAACGGTGTGGAACCCCCTTATCTTGGAGCTCTGAGAGCGTGGTATGCCCTTGTGCTCCAAATGACAACTTTCCTTTATAGTTTACCCCTTCCACTTGCCTTCAAATCCCACACTTTGTAGTTACCATCCCAATTTTATTTTGTCTTATTTTGTTTCTTGCTCCTAACTCATTCAATAGTCTCTTACAAAATCACGTAAAAAATGTTAGTTAGTTTAATCATAATAAAGTTCATCAAAGAAACCAAAACAAGCATAGCTCAAGCTAGCACTACTAGTTTTCTCATCTGAACATTTTTAATCGTAAACTAATATAATTACACATTAAACACTATGAACATGTCACTTAACCCATAAATATATAATTACACACTGCATAGCTTATTAAGCACATCAATAACTCCTCAAAACTAAGCTAAACGTGCATAGATAATGACACTTAAGAGTACAAATACACCTAAGATCACCACCCCACACTTAAAGCTTTGTTTATCCTCAAGAAATTCTTTACACTAAGCACAATCAAGGAAGACTCTAGATTACTACTACAACCAAGACACTCAAGGTAGAAATACAACGACTACATGAATAGCAAGTTCCACATTAATCATATTTTCTTACAATTGAAACCTCATGAACACCACTTCAAAACTTCCTAACCTCAAGAATTGACTCCACCAAGTTGGCAAACTCATGCATACTACTTAATAGGAAGATCAAATAAATCACCTACCCATCATCAAACATGTGGCCTCCCCACATAAGAGTCATCCCTATTCACTCAAAGATATGCAATTCATCACTAGGATAGGTATAAGTATCAAAAGTTGCCCACTCTCACAAGGAATTGACATGCCACATAAAATAAACTATAAGCTTTCCTTTAGTGTAGTACTCCACTAATGTCAAAATATAGAGGCTCAATATGAAGTTGGACTTTAGGGATTGTAATGTAGGTTAAGGGATGGGCAGAAACTATTATAGGAAAGATCATAAGATAAGGAATCCAAAACACCAACATTATCCATAGGAACAGTCAAAGAAGGATGACCCACACACTTTTCAATATAAACACATGAAAATAAGATGAATAGAGCCCAAGCTCGCAAATAAATCCAACTCATAATCAACATTCCTATATCTCCTCAAAATTTGGTACAGACCAATATAACGAGGTCTAAGCTTTCCCTTTTCCTAATGTAGTTGTTTCTTTAATAGAATAAACTTTACAGAACATCCAATCACCTACTTTAAACTCTAAATCCCTTCATCTCACATCTATATAAGGCTTTTCGTGACTCTAAGCAATCTTAAATCTTTTGGTAATGACCTTCACCTTCTCGATGGCCTGATAAACTAAGTCAGGACCAAACAATCAAGTCTTACCTACCTCAAACCATCCAATAGGAGGCCTACACCTCCAACTATATAGAGCCTCAAAAGGAGCCATCTGAATACTCAAATGATAATTATTATTGTATACAAACTCAATGAGAGGTAAGTGATCAACCAAACTACCCTTAAAATCAATATCATAGGACCTTAAAATATCCTTTAAAGTCTGAATAGTCTGTTCTTCTTATCTATTCCTACAAGGGTGGAAAGCAGTGCTAAGGCTCAACTTAGTATCTATAACATTTTGAAATTAATGCAAAAAGTAAGAACAAAATGGGTACCTTGATCTCAAATAATGGACAAAGGCACTCCAAGAAACATGAAAATCTCCTGAATAAACAACTTAGGATAATCCATACCAGAGTAGTTAGTCCTCGCAGGCAAAAACTGAGATGACTTAGTCGTCCTATCCATAATAACACAAATTGATTCATACTAATTGTGTGAACGTGGAAGACTCGTGATGGAATCCATGTTAATTATTTTCCACTTCCATATAAGCAACTTGAAACACCTTGGCTTTGGAACCTTAGCAAATTTCCTATGTTGAGCATTCTGGACCTTAGATAACTTGTGCATACTAGTCGTATGATGTGGTATGGCTTAGGGCCCTCCACTTCTATGATGATCGGTGTGGTTTAGGTTTTATTATATACAAGGTATGATTAGGCATCAATCTAGTCATATGTTAGGTTACGAGGTGATGTTTCTATATCGTATGATGTCCTACGTGTAGCCTAGTGAACTCAACCTAAGGTACAGTCTAGGGAGGTATAAATCATAGTATTGGGTATGAATTGGTCTAGGGACTCATATGTTGAACAGTGTAGAAGTCCAACTTGATGCGTAGGTTATGAGTGGTGTGTACCCTCGTATGTTTTTGTAAAAGTTAAGGGGGAGTCGTACCCGCCTGTGCACCTTTTACAACTTTTAAGCTGAGGATATTTTAGATATTTCCCACCCCAAATCACTTAAGTCCCCACATCTTATAACACATTGTAGCCTCTCCTAACACACTTTGAAAGATCAAAACATTCTAAAAATTTTCTCTAAACACTCTCTTTATGATTGGCCTTGGGTTTCTACAAGGTGCTCATTTAGAGGCTCAAAAGTCAAGTTCTTCCGTGAATCTTTGTAAATATGGCATATGAATCTTCCCTAATTGTTAGTTCTCAAATATCATGTGTTATAAAAATTGATTATGGTTCGTTAATGGTTGTTTTGTAAACCACTATTGAGGTTTTTGTTGCATATTGTTGAATATTATTTACTTTTGGTTTTAATAGTGTTTATACATATTTTAATGATGGTTTTGCACATGTGGGAGCTTGATTATTGTGATTTGAGAATAGAGTCATGGTTAGACCTAAACTTGATAGTTTTCTCTTTGGTTTTAATCTTTGTAAAGGTATGTCCTCAATGTGTTTGTGAAAATGTCTAAGAGGAAAAACTAGTCACATTATGAATTAGGGTTAGCACTAATGCTTGGTATAAGTATGCTAATGAAGGATGAATAATTTAGAAATAGTTTCGATGACCATAAATTGAATTGAAATGTGTTTTGAGCTATGGCATTGGCCTAATGAATATGAATGGTTAGTAAACAGTTTTGTGAAGTCCTTGTTGGCCATGTAATGATATAAATGATAATCTTAGTGGTTAATCGGTTCTAGTCCCTAAATGTTGAATTAATTGATGGCTTTTTATAGAAAATAGATTTGAGTCCCAAAGTTGAATGATAATGGTTATGGCATTGTTCTACGCTTTCAAGTGGGGTTGGTATGACGATACCAGTGAGATGCCTTTGGTAAGTTATTGGACTAATGGTTGTGTGTATGTGTTAATAATATTTTAATTAGGCTTTAAAGCGGGATGTGTATCTGAGCCGTGAATGTGGAGTCTGAAAGACTAACACTGGAAACCGCGCTAGCCAGTATAGGTGTCTTATGAGCGGGAGGTTCGAGCCCTCCAAATGAATATATGAATGGGAGGTTTGAGTTTCCCATATTGTATATATTGGTGCTGACTAGACCCGACCAAGGGCCTTGTTGTAATGGGCATCCCAAGTTAAACTAAGACTGGGGACCAACCCCCAGTTACCTAACCCATCCACCATTAGCATACCTTGAGTCGGCTGAATAACGAACAAATAGCAAGATAGCATAATTGGACAATGACCGAATTTGGGATAGGTCTATTACTAGACCAACCCTAACAAGTCATCCCATCTACCAAACTGCACCAACAAAACCACAAAGACAAACCAATACCGTACCAAGTACTATAAACCAAGCCAAAACAAAATGAGATCCAAAATAATATGATTAATCCCAAAATGAAATACGATGGAATAGTGAGAATTTATGTCCAATGATGTCAGTCCCAATTCCAATGCTAATATTAATGCTGACACTAATACCGATCCCACCCATTCCAACCTATAGTTGTACCACAAAGCCTCTGACCAAAAGAGTAACAATATTCGGTTGGGACATGCCCCCAACCATAGACAAAACTAATATCCAGAAATAAATGATAATCCCCAAAAAATATCCATAACATGAAATGGAGGATTCTTAAAAGATAGAAGCTCACCACTTTAATCCAACAGTTGTCCCCGAGTCAATCACTATGTAGGAGAAGTAGAATAGCTGGTTCCTGTATAGCATGGATATACAACTGCCCGAAGATAGGTTAGCGAGTGATCACTAGCATGAACTAAGGAAAAAGATAAAATAATACCATTTATAAAACCAATTAAAACTATCCATATGCATACAACCATACATATAAATTTAGATACATGCCGGGAAAGAGGACCGGGTTTTACATGTCATTAAAATGTTTACTTAGGTTGTGCAGCTTTACCATCCTAAACCACCTATAGGCTATATGGGTTCAGTTCCCCCTGCTAAAATGGCCCCAATGCATGAAGTCGCATGACCAAAAAAGAAAACCTTGGATGACTAGTACATCGCCCAAATATAAAGTGTGACATCACGCACACGGACACCAAGACCAAACCTCACATTGGCAAATATGAGTTTCCGATTTTGGTCCCCCCTGGACCTCTAACTTCACAACTTTACTACACACCCGGCCATTATTGCCCAATAAAAACAATTACCAAGTGACCAACCTGTCCATTTACCATTTATTAACCAAGGCCATTAATAGTGGTATCATCATACCAATAATAAATTGCAAGTTTTGTCCATAGCCAACCATATATACATTAAAGGGATTCCACGTACACTTCATGATATCCAATTATCTAAAACTATGGTCACCAAGGCATTTAGAATCCATTTAGAACCATTTAAATCATTCATACCATTTAGGGTTCTATTACCAAGTTTAAACCAAGCATAAATTCCATTGGAAAACCAATATTATGATGAAACATTGTTAAAGGAATTTTATCAAACATATTTAGGGCATAGTATTTAAACACCAAAGTCCATTACCAAATAACAATTCCCATGCAACCAATTATCCAAAACTGCAATTAATGCAAATAAAAGAATAATTAAAATATGGGAAAACCATAACCAAGCATTTACAACAAAAAACCCCCAAATCATATTTGAAAATCCAAAATCATACAACAATGAAATCATAAAAATACTATATAAAACCATGCCTTTAGTTGGAAATAACAATGAGGGAAGAGAACTTGCCTTAATTGACAAAGTAGATGGAGAGAAACCACCAACAAGATCCCCAAATTAGTCCTCTAGTTGAAGCATTAGCTTTCTTGCGAAAAAGATTTTGAGAGGATTATAGAGTGTTTAGGAAGAGTTTCTAACTGTTAATGATTAGAATAATAATGTAAATTGCCTCTCACGAGAGTTAGAAGTTGTGCAACCTTAAGTGGGGAAATATCCAGAATACCCCCACTTAAGCTGCACAAAAATCCTGCCACAGGGGTACGACTAAACCTTACGAGTCGTACCCTCCAATACGAGTGGTACCCACCACTCGTATCCTAAGCCTTAAGCCTTGGACCCAATACTGTATAGTGTATGACTCATCCTATCAAAGTCGTATTAATAACATACAATCCGTATCCTTCACCCGTATCCCTGGAAAGATAGAATCACAGAACGTTTAAACACTGACCACCTTATGAGTCCTGGGTACAAATCGTACCCTGACTTACGGCTCCTGGTGAGCCACTCATACTCAGGTCCAACTTAAGTTACCAAGTCTATGGTTAAGTGAAGAAGCCAAATGATCCATATCCAACCATAAGACTTGTACCACCAAGTCATACCAATTTTAGTGACCAAAATCTATACCACCAACCTATACTGGTCAGCATACGACTAGACCATACCATTCATACCCCAAGATACGTCTCATACCTAAGAGTTGTATTGGGTGTAGAGACCAAAATTTTAGGGAAATTATCTAAGGTCCAAAAACCAGGGTGTTTTAGGCTCCCCTACTAGGAACTTTCATCCCCGAATGATGGATAAGGTAAGGGTAACCATACACACGAGTCATTTGCATCTTTAACAAAGTTTGAAAGAAAAAAGGCAAAGATATTAATCTTTCCTTTAACATACTCAGAAAATAAAGATGTGTTGAAGACACATACTTTCTACACAAATCCCAAGATCAGAAAATAGATCTGTACACTTGGACTTTATGTCCTCCCCTGCTTGTTATGTAGCTTATTTCACCTTATGGTTCCTCCACAGAACCTTAACCGAATCCACATCCTTGGTTCGCAACTGATGAACCTGCCTATCCAAGATCTTAGCTGGGACCTCTTCATAAGATAGAGAGTCCGAGATAACTAACCCTTCCAAATGAACAATCGAAGAAGGATCACCAAGAAACTTTCTCAATAGGGAGACATTAAATACTGGATGAACCAAACTCAAGCTAGAAGGTAACTCCAACACATGAGAAACATTACCAACCCACCGCAGAATCTGATAAGAACCAAAATATAGGGGACTGAGTTCCCCTTTCTTACCAAACCGCACTACTCCCTTCATGGGAGAGAGCTTGAAGAAAACCTTATCCCCAACCTCAAACTCTAAGTCTCTCTGCCTAACAACCACATAGGACTTTTGGTGACTTTGGGCAGCTTTAAGCCTTTCCCAAATCACCTTCACCTACTCTATAGCCTGATAAACCAAGTTGGGACCAAACATATCTGCCTTCCTAAGATCAAACCAACTAATAGGAGATCTACATCTCCTACTATATAATCCCTCAAAAGGAGGCATACCAATACTAGAATGATACCTATTGTTGTAAGCAAACTCTACCAAAGGTAGATTCTCAACCCAATTGCCACCATAATCAATCACATAAGCCCAAAGCATATCCTTCAATGTCTGAATAGTTCTCTTTACTTGTCCATCTATCTGCGAGTGGAAAGTAGTACTCAAACTCACCTTAGTCCCCAAACCTTTCTGAAAAGATCACCAAAAATGAGATATAAACTGCGTACCACGATCCAAGATAATTGAAATAGGTACTCTATGCAACTTTACAATCCCCTGAAGATATAACGTTGCATAATCCTCCGCCAAGAAGATAGTCCTTACTAGCTAAAAGTGAGCAGACTTCATCATTCTATCCATGATGACCCAAATTAAATCATAGTGATTCCGAGATTGAGGAAGATCAGTAATAAAATCCATATTGATTACCTCCTATTTCTATTCGAGAAAAATAATCTCTTGATATAACCCACCAGGTCTCATGTGCTCAATCTCAACTTGTTGGAATACCAAGCACTTGGCCACAAAATCAGCCACATCCCTTTTCATACCATTACACTAATATATCTCCTAGAGATCATGCTACATCTTCATGGAACCGGGATAAACAACATAGCGTGACTCATGCGCCTTGGCCAAAATCCTTTATTGCAAACCATCGACATTAGAAACACACAACCTTCCTTGGTACTGTAAAGTATCGTCGCCATTGATAACAAACACGATCACCTTTTGCACACCAATATCACCCTTGATTTTTATCGAGATAGGATCCAACACTTGCTTCTCCTTGATCTCTGCAATAATAAATGATCGAACCCCTTCTTGCACCATTATACCTTCATCTTTGGAGTTCAAGAGGTGGACTCTAAGATTATCCAAGTGGTGAATATCCTTAACCAACTCTCGCTTTTCTTTCTCCACATGAGCCAAACTCCCCATGGTTAACCTGGTAAGAGCATCAGCAACCACGTTAGCCTTACCTAGGTGATAGTGTAGACTCATATCATAGTCCTTGAGAAGCTCCAACTATCTCCTGAGATTGAGCTCCTCCTGTGTGAACACATACTATAGACTCTTATGATCAGAAAAGATGCCCATATGTACACCATACAAATAATGCCACCATATTTTTAAAGCAAAAACAACCGCCAACATCTCCAAATTATGAGTAGGATAGTTTCTCTTATGTACCTTCAACTATTTGGAAGCATAGGAAATCATCTTCCCATGCTGTATCAAAACACAACCAAGACCTACCTGAGATACATCACAATAGACCATGAACACATCACTGCCTTCCGACAAAGTCAAAATTTAAGCCGAAGTAAGCTTATCTTTCAACTTCTCAAATCTCCCCTTAGGAGTATCCGACTATAAAAATTTAACCTTTTTCTGAGTCAACTTAGTCAAAGGAGCAGCTACCGATGAAAAGCCTTCAAAAAGTAGCCTATAATACCCAGCCAAACCCAAGAAGCTCTAGATGTCGGTTGGAGTCATGGTTCTTGGCCACCTCTTAACCACAACCACCTTTTATGGATCCACCAAGATCCTTTGCTATAAATATTATGACTAAGAAAATTCATAGCATCAACTAAAACTCACACTTGCAGAACTTGGCATACAAATGTTGTTTCTTCAAGTTCTAGAAAACCACACGGAGGTAATTATAATGATCCACCTCACTTTTGGAATAAACCAGAATGCCATCTGTAAACACAACGACAAATAGATCCAAGAACTACCTGAAAACCCTATTAATCAAGTCTATAAATATCGGTGGGCCATTAGTTAATCCAAATGATATCACCAAAAACTTGAAGTGTCCATACGGAGTATGAAAAGTTGTATTAGTGATATCCACCTCCCTAATCTATAGCTGATGATATGTAGATCAACGATCTATCTTAGAAAAGAACTTAGGACCTTACAACTGATCAAATAGATCATCCATCAATGGGAGAGGATACTTGTTCTTCATCATTACCTTATTAAACTGCCGATAGTCAATGCACATCCAAAGAAAACCATCCTTCTTGCGCATGAACAACACCTGCGCACCCCATAGGGATACACTAAGATGAGTAAACCCTTTATCTTGAAGATCCTTAAGTTGCTCCTCAATTTCTCTCAACTCAATCAGAGCTATTCTATAAGAAAGAATCGATATTGGATGAGTTTCTAGAACCAAATTGGTACCAAACTCTATTTTCCTATCTGGAGGAACACCAAGGAGGTCATCCAGAAAGACCTCAGGAAACTCATTTACTAACGGGACCGAATGAAAAGATGGACTCTACGAGTTACAATCTTTAACCCGAACCAAGTGATATGGACAATGCTTAAAGATTAAATTTTAAGCTCTAAGATAAGAAATTAACCTCCCCTAGGAGCTAGGGAACCACCCCCTCACTCTATTACTGGTTCACCAGGGAACCTAAAGACAACCTTATGGGTCTAACAATCCAAGGACATATAATAAGAGTGTAACCAATCCATCCCTAGAATAACATCAAAATCCACCATATCAAGTTCAAGCAAATCCACCAAAGTCTTCCTACCACCAATAAATACCACACTCCCTATAGACTCTCTCAGCAATAACTGAGTCACCTACCGTAGTAGAAATAGAAAAAGGATCCAAAATAATCTCAGGATCAAAACCAATACACATAGTCACAAATGGGGTCACATAAGAAAGAGTTAACCCTGGATCAAGCAAACAATACACATCACAAGAAAAGAGTTGTAACATAACAGTAACGACATTAGGCGATGTCTTAGATTCCTGGCAGAACACTAAACCATACAACCTTTTTCAGACAACACTAGAACCAGGAGTAGTAATAGAAACAGACACGACATCACCAAGTGCAAGAGCAGAAGATGAAGCCACCAGTACCTTAATTGCTCTCGTAGCAACCTTATTAACTGAATAATTCTTGAGCTGATGACCTGCTTAGCTATACTTGAAACATTTTTCCCTCTCTTTATCAAAATATTCTCAATTAGGATAACTACAGAACTGACAATGAGGGCATGAAAATATTGACTAACCCCCACTCGTCTGAGATTAGGCACCCTATACCTATAAATTATCACCACCCTAATGGTGGTCATCACTCGACTGCTTCGGGTAAGGAGCGCTAGCAGTAGAGATAGATCTAGAACTTTCTCCTACTTTTTTTGACACTTGCCACCATCTCAACCACCCTACGATTGAGCACCTCCCTGATCAAAAAACTTGCTCCTCTTACCCTACTGATCTCTGAACTCTACCCATTTTCTCTTCTCATCCTCTATTTGCTGCATATGAACAGTCAATCTAGAAATGTCTATATCTTTAATTAGCAAGGCAGTCTTGCTTTCCAAGATCAAATCCCGATTCAACCCAGAAGAGAAATTTCTCATTCTTGGTCTCATTTCAGCTACTAAATAAGAAGCATACCTTGACAACTGATGAAACTTTAAGGAATATTCCTTGACAGATGTACTCCCTTTCTTAAGATTCACAAACACCTCTATATTTGCTTTCCTTAGCTCTTGAGAAATGAAATAATCCATAAAAAGTATCACATAAGGATAACTCCTCCATATCTTCACTATCCCTATCCCATTATTTATACCATTGGTATGCAATATTTTTGAGCTAATAAGTTACAAAGTGTACACCTTCCATATTAGTGGCCTGTATCACCCTGAATATTTTATCCATTTCATCAAAGAAACCCTGAGGATCCTCATCTACCTTCACATCAGTAAAAGTAGGAGGATTCAGTTTCATAAACTAACCAACCCTCGTGGCCTCAAAAGATAACCCACCAGACACATCCCGCTCATCCTGAGCAGTAACAACCTTTGTAATAGTACGAATAGACTGGAAAAAATCTGCATTAGTCACCTCACCCCGAGGTGGACTAAGAGTAATCAAAGGATCTCCAAAACTATCGAGGATAGGAAACTGATATTGTAGCCTCTCTTTTATAGGTGTGGTGCACTACGCACCCCTAAAATAGACTCTACTCGACATGACTTTGTGGACTCCCAATTGACCATGAACCTAAAGCTCTAATCCTAACTTTATAGACCCAACTGGGGGCCTTGTCGTCAAGGGAATCCCAAGTCCAACAAGGATTGGGGACCACCCCGTATTACCCAACCCATCCACCATCAGCATACCTTGAGTCGGCTGAATTCGAAACAAATAGCAAGTAGCATAATTGGACAAGGAATCACTGTGGGATAGGTCTATTACTAGATCAACCCTGCCAAGTCATACCATCGACCAAACCATACCCACCAAACCACCAAGCCTAACCAATACCAAATCAAGTTCCATAAACCAAGCAAAAAGTAAATGAGATCTAAAACATAATATGATTAATCCTAAAATGACATATGATAGAGCAGTGATAAATTATGTCTAATGATGTCAGACCCAATTCCAATACTAATATAAGGCTGGTACTAATATCGTTCCCGCCCATTCCGACCCATAGCAGTACCACAATGCCTTTAACCAAAAGAGTAAGAATATTCTATGGGGATATGCCTCCAACCAAGCCAAAATCAATGTCCAAAATAATTTAAAATATCTATCCATAACATAAAATAGAGCCTTTTGGAATGATAGAAGCTCACCACTTTAATCCAACAGCTATCCCCGAGTCAATCACTATGTTGGAGGAGTAGAATGCTAATTCCTGCATAGCATGGGTATACAACAACCCAAAGACAGGTTAAAAAGTGATCACTAGCATGAACTCAGGATAAGGATAAAATAATGTCATTTATAAAACCAAGTAAAACCATCTTTATGCACACAACCATACATATATATACACATACTTGCTAGGAAAGGGTACCGGGTTTAGCATGCCATTAAAACCTTTACCTGGGATATGTAGCTTTTCTGTCCTAAACCACCCACAGGCTATATAGGTTCAGCTCCCCCAGCTGAAAGGCCACAGTGCGTGAAGCCACACGACCAAGGAAGAAAACTAGGGATGACTAGTATATCCCCCAAATATAAAGTGTGACATCATTCACACAATCACCAAGACCAAACGTCATATAAGTAAATATGAGTTTCAAGTTTTGGTTAGCCCAAGACCTCGACCACTCATGGCTTTACTAATATCCAGCCCTTATTACCTAATTAAAACTATTACCAAGCAACCAAATAATCCATTTACCATTTTTTAACCAAGGCCATTAATAGTGGTATTGTTATACCAAAAATAACTTACAAGTTTTGTCCATAGCAAATCATAATATAAGGAATCCAAAATACCAATATTTTCCATAGGAATAATCAAAGAAAGATCACCCACACACTTTTCAACACTGAATCATGGAAAATAAGGTGAATATAGCCCAAGTTTGTAGGCAAATCCAACTTATAAGCAACACTCATAACTCTCTTCAAAATCTAGTATGAACCAATGTAGTAGGGACTAAGCTTCCCCTTTCCGAATCTCATTATTTATTTAATAGGAGAAACTTTATAGAACACCCAATCACCTACTTCAAACTCCAACCCCCTACGCCTCACATTTGTATTAGACTTTTGGTAATTCTAAGCAGTCTTAAATCTTTACCTAATCTTCTTCACACTCTCCATGACCTGATGAACTAAGTCAGGAACAAACAATCTAGTCTTACCAACCTCAAAACATCTAATCAGAGGCCTACAACTCCTATTATATAGAGCCTCAAAAGGAGAAATCTGAATACTCAAATGATAATTATTATATGCAAACTCTATCAGAGGTAAATGATCAACCCAACTACCCTTAAAATCAATCACACAGGCCCTTAGCATATCCACTAAAGTCAGAATATTCTGTTTCACTTATCTATTTATCTGAGAGAGAAAAGTGATGCTAAGGTTCACCTTAGTACCGAGAAATTTATGAAATGAACGCCAAAATTAAGGACCAAAATGCATACCTCGATCTTAAATAATGGACACAGACGCTCCACTTGACAATCTCTTGAATAAATAGCTTAGCATAATCCTCACTAGAGTAGTTAATCCTTACAGGCAAAAAGTGAGAATACTTAGTCGTCCTATTCATAATAACCCAAATCAATTTATTCTAATTATGTAAATGAGGAAGACACGTACCGAAATCCATGTTAATTATTTCCTATTTACATATTGGCAACTTAAAAAACCTTATATTTGGAACCTTATAAAATTTCCTAAGTTGAACATTCTGGACATCATATGACTTGTGCATACTAGTTGTATGATATGGTACGGTTTAGGGTCCCTCCACTCATATGATGATCAGTATGGTTTGGGTTTCATCCTGTCCAAGGTATGATTAGGCTTCATACTAGCTATATATTAGGGTACGAGGTATATGTTACTATACCGTATGATTTCCTAAGTCTAACTTAGAGGATTCAACCTAGGGTACGGTCTATTGGGGTACCAATTATATGATTGGGTATGATTTGGTCTAGGGACTCATATATTGGATAGTTTAGAACTCCAACTTAATTTCTAGGGTACAAGTGATGTGTACCACTTGTATGTTTATGCATGAGTTAAGGGGGGAGCTGTACCCTCCTGTGCACCTTTTATAACTTTTAAGCTGAGGATATTTTAGATATTTCCCACCCTAAAACACTTAAGTCCCTACGTATTATAACACATTGTAGCCTCTCCTCACATACTTTGAAAGACAAATATTTCAAAAACTCTCTCTAAACACTCTCTTGAAGATTGGGCTAGGGTTTCTACAAGGTGCTCATCTAAAGGCTCAAGAGTAAAGTTCTTCTATGAATCTTCATGAATAAGGCATGTGACTCTCCCCTCATTGTTAGTTCTTAATTATAATGTGTTATAAACATTGATTATGGTTCATTAATGATGGTTTTAAAAACTAATGTTGAGGGTTTTGTTGAAAGTTGTTGAGTATTATTTACTCTTTATTTTAGTTGTGTTTATATATGTTTTTATGGTGGTTTTACATATGTGGGTGCTTGATAATTATGATTTGAAAATTGGGTCATGGTTATCCCTAAACATAATAGTTTTAACTTTTGTTTTGGTCTTGGTAAAGGTATGCCCACAATTTGTTTGTGAAAATGTCAAAGAGAACAAACTAGTCACATGATGAATTGAGGTTAGCACTAATGCTTGGGATAAGAATCCTAATGAAGGATGAATAATTTTGTAATGATCTTGATGACCATAAATTGAATTGAAATATGTTTTGAGCTAAGGCATTGGCTTAATGAATATGAATGGTTGTTAAATGGTTTTGTGAAATCCTTGTTGGCTATGTAATGATATAAATGATAACCTTAGTGGTTTAGTTGGCTAAAAGGTTTTGCGTTCCTAAAAATTAAATTGATTTATGTCAATCTGATTATAAGTTATAGTCCCTAAATGTTAAGTTGAATTGATCGCTTTGTATAGACAATAGGTCCAAGTCCCAAAACGAGTGATAGTGGTTATGGAATTGTTCTACGCTTGCAAGTGGCATTGGTATGATGATACCAGTAAGATTCCTTTGGTAAGTAATTGGACTAATGGTTGTATGTATGTTTTAGGAATATTTTAATTAGGATTTAAAGTAGGATGTTTAGCCGAGCTGTGAAAGTGGAGTTTGAAGGACTAACACTAGCAATTGCGCTATCCAGTACGGTTATTTATCTGATCGGGAGGTTTGAGTCCCTCGAATGAATATATGAATGGGAGGTTTGGGTATCCCATGCCTTTTACGTTGGTACTGACACAACCCAAATGGGGTCCTTGTCGTAATGGGTATCCTAAGTCCAACCAGGACCGGGGAACACCCCCTGTTACTTAACCTATCCACTATCATCATACCTTGAGTCGGCTGAATACTGAACAAATAGCAAGATAGCATAATTATACAAGGACTGACTTTAGGATAGGTCTATTACTAGACCAACCCTACTAAGTCATCCCATCCATCAAACCACACCAATAAAACCACCAAGCCAAACCAATACCGAACCAAGGTCCATAAACCAGGTCTAAACCAAATGAGATGCAAAACATAATATGATTAATCCCAAAATGAAATATAATGGAACAGTGAGAAATTATGTCCAATGATGTTAGACCCAATTCGTATGCTAATATTAAGGCTAACACGAATACCGATCACACCTATTCTAACCCATAAAAATACCTCAAAGCCTCTAAAAAAGTGTAAGAATATTTGGTTGAGACATGCCCCCAACCATCCATAGCCAAAACTAACAACCATAAATAAATCAGAATGTCTTACAATATCCATATCATGAATTGGATCCTACTGGAAAGATGGAAGATCACCACTTCAATGCAACAACTATCCCTAAGTCAATCATTATATAGGAGGAGTAGAACGTCGGTTCCTGCATAGTATGGTTATACAGCCACCCGAAGATGGGTTAGCGAGTAATCGCGAGCATGAACTTGGGATAAGGATAAAATAATGCAATTTATCAAACCAAGTAAAACCATCCATATGTACAAAACCATACATATATATATATATGCCGGGAAAGGGGATCGTGTTTATCATTCCATTAAAACCTTTACTTGGGAAATGTAGCTTTGCCTTCCTTAACCACGCAGGGGATATATGGGTTCATCTTCCCCTACTGAAAGGGCCCTAGTGTGTGAAGCTGCACGATCAGGGAACAAAAATTGGGATGACTAGTACATCCCCACAATATAAAGTGTACTGTCATGCACACAGTCACCAAGACCAAACCTCACATCGATAAATATGAATTTCTAGTTTTGTTCCCCTGGGACCTTCACCTTCCACGGCTTTGTTACACACCCATCCAATATTGCCCAATTAAAACCATTACTAAGTAATCAACCAATATATTTAACATTTATCAGCCAAGGCCATTAATAGTGGTACCGTCATACCAACAAAAACTTATAAGTTTTGTCCATAGCCAACCTTATATAGGGGTAAGGGATTCCATGTACCCTTCATGATGTCCAATTTACCAAAACCATGGACAATAAGGCCTGCCCAATCCATTTAAAATCACTAAAACCATTCATACCATTTAGGGTTCCATTACAAAGTTTAAACCATGCATACGTTCCATTGGAAAACTAATATTATGATGAAAACAATGTTAAAGGCATTTTATCAAACACAAAAGGGCATAGTATATCCAAAACCAAAGTCCATTACCAAATAACCATTCCCATGAAACTAATTATCTAAAATTGGCATTACTGCATATAAAAGTATAAATAAAACATGGGAAAACCATAACAAGGCATTTATACCAAAAAAAATACCCAAATTATAATTGAAAACCCAAAATCATACAATAATAAAATCATAAAATATTGTATAAAACTATGCCTTTAGTTGGAACGAACAATGAAGGAAGAGAACAAGCCTTTATTGACAAACTAAACTGAGAGAAACCACTAATAAGATCCGTAAATTAGTCCTTTTATTGAAACCCTAGCATTTTTGCCCAAAAGCTTTTGAGAGAATTATAGAGTGTTTAAGAAGAGTTTTTAACTGTTAATGGATATCAAAATAGGGTAAATTTCCTCACAAGAGAGTTAGAAGATGTGGGACCTTATTAGGGTAAGTGGGGAAATGTCCAGAATACCCCCACTTAAGTTGCACAAAAATCCCGCCACAGGGGTATGACTGACCGTTACAAGTTGTACCCACCACTCATACCCTAGGCCTCAACCTTTATACCTAATACTATCTAGTATACGAATCATCATACCCAAGTCGTATTGAGAGCATACGATTTGTATCCTTCAACCATTTTTGGCAAGATAGAATCACAGAAAGTTTGAACACTGACCACCATATGAGTCCTGGGTATGACTTGTACCCTGGCTTGTGGCTTTTGTTGATCCACTCGTACTTGGATAAAACTTAAGTTACCAAGTCTAAGGTAAAGTGAAGGAACAAAATAATCCATATCTAACCATATGACTTGTACTACCAAGTCATACCCATTCCAGTGATCAAAATCCATCCCACCAACCAATACTAGTTAGCATATGACTAGACCATACCATTCATAACCCAACATATGACTCATACCCATGAGTCGTATTAGGTCCAGAGACCAAAATTCTATGATATTTTGTAAGGTCTAGAAACTAGGGTGTTTTAGGTACTATGTCACCTTGATTATGCTGGGAGGTTTGAGTCCCCCATATAGGCATATACGGTTATAGATGTTCTCTAGTTCAGGTGGTTACACGAACTAGGGCCCTTCCATATAGGGGAGAGCTAGGCCCATATAACCCATCGATGCCTTGTTCTATGACGGTTGTGCTACACAGCCTAGGTTAATCTATTGAAAGTTTCCTCTAATCTTGTTCCCTACCCTAATATGGTATATATGTATATGTATATATTGCATTGATCATATGCATTGGTTGAATGGTTTTAAAGTGTTGGCACTATTTTATCCTTACCCTTGAGTTACATGTTAGTTCTCCAATCGCTAATCGTCTTCAAATATTATATCCCCAGCGATGTAGGTGTTGGTCATACTACAATCCAATTCAGTGACTTAGACTTTGGGGATAGCTTTTGTTGACTTAAAGCAGTAAGGTTCCATAAATTAGAAGGCTTTATTTCTGGTTTGTTGTTTCTTATGTCATTATTTGTTTAGACTAGGATATTGGTTTTGGCTATGGTTGGGGACTTTTCCTGATCAGATATTCTTCGATTATTTGTAGAGGAATTTTATGGAAAAAATATGGACTTGGGTATGTTATGTTATGGTATGTATATGTAATTGATTATTATTTTGGTTATGTAATGGTTATTGGTTGGTTGGGTTGAATAGTGGAGTAATATCTTATCTTTATTAGAATAGAGGTGACCATTTTGACAAGTCTCTGGTTTGGGTTATGTCAAGTTGGTATCCAAGCCTAGTTTTATTATTAGTGGTGTCCACAAAGCCATATCAAGTAGATTCTCTTTTATTGGTGTGTAGCACAACACACTTATAAGAAGAGGCTATGCGACATTTAGTAATGTTTTATACAAACTCTTTTGTTCCGACTGAGGACAGTATGGATGGAGCTCGTCCAACTTCTAGAGTCCAGACTCTGTCAAGGTCACTGCATCTAACTATCCTCGAAGGGTTCCACCTATGCCCACTAATCCTACTTCTGAGGGAGATACTTATACTTAGTCACCTCAAGGAGAGGCCACTAATGTTGAGTTCCATTACTCCATTAACCTATTTGCTCATTTAATTGCTTTTCAGTTTGAGCATGGTGTTCCAGTTACTTCATCTTCTGAATCCACAAGGGTTGGCCAGTTCATGAAGTTTCATCCTCCTATGTTTACTAGTATGAAGGTTAAGGAGGGTGCTCAAGCTTTTAATGATGAAATGGAGAAGATTTTCCAGATTATGCATGATTCAGAGGTTGAAGGTGTTGAGTTTGATGCATATTAATTGAAAGATGTGGCGTACATGTGGTACATTGAGTGGGAACAATTGAGGGGTGAGGATGTTGGTCCTGCCTTATGGAAGGATTTCTCTAGTGAATTCTTGGACTGCTTCTTTCCCCAGAAGTTGAAGGAAGTGAAGGCAAAAGAGTTTGTGAATCTAAGGCAAGGTAGGATGTCTGTCAAAGAGTATGCCTTGAAATTTTATTAGTTCTCTAGGTATGCTCCTGAGTTGGATTCTAGAATAAGGTCTTTATTGGATAGGTTAACTTTAGTACTGTCTCGAGGTAGATTCTTAAGAGTAAGGATTAATGTGGCATGGAAGCACAACACTTTCAATGCTTAAAACTACAAATTTATGCATGAACTTAGGGTTTTTTGTTAGATATGTTGCACTTTGGTGTATATTGCAAGTAAAATAGGTCTGTAATTTTTTTGAATGAAAAAAGAAGAAAGAGACTTGAAAAAGACCAAAACTAATCAAGATATGAGTCAGCTCACGAGTCGTATACTCAATATACAACTCATAGGAGGAATCGTACACATAACAGAATTAAACACCAACACAAAATACCAACTGAGGGTAAGATACGACTCATGTATATGAGTCGTAAGACGAGTATACGAGTTGGGTTAAACAATTATAAGCATTCCAGAATTGAGGACCTAAAAAAAAGACCAAGTGAAAAAAAGATATGAATCGTCCATACAAGCCATATATTGAGGATATAAGACATACATAGAAGTCGTAAGAATAACGAAATATAAGATACTGTTCAAAAATTAAATTGTCAAAAGTGTATGAGTAGGAAGTTTGAGTACGACTCATATAGGGATGTCGTATACAAACCAGTGTTCAAGAATTAGAAGGATAAAGGTCCTAGGTGGATACAGATGGAGGACCAGAGTTGTACACTCAGGTATGACTCAAAGGAGAAGTCGTATGCTGAACAAAAAGTTGAAGAATTGAGAAGATTAGAAATTGGAATCGATACGATAAGGTAGGGTAAAACTCATATAATGCTGATACGAATGAAGACCTAGTCGTACTGATTGCCAATATAACTTTACCTTTCTTATTAGGATTTTAAGGTTATTTAGAGATACTATATATACCCTAGGTTTTAGCTTTTATTAGGTGACACTCTTGAACATTCTTTTACATTCTTTTACATATTGTTACAATACTGTCAAAATTGTTATTGAGATTTTAGGGTATATTCAATTAAAGACTTTGGAGCTTAATCATCCTATTCTAGTGCAATTGATTTATTTGTTCTTCATTGATAATCATGGTTTCTTGCACAAACATGAGTGGCTAATCTCCTCGACTAGGGTTGTGGGAACCTTGGCAGATTAGCTACATAGAGGAGGTGTGAGATTCAACTGTTCTAGGGTTTCTGCATGTATCTTAATATTCTTCATAATAATTAATCTCAAGTATCTGCAGTACCTTGAGATATCCTGTATTCGCATCCATCCTTACCAAGGAGCTTGTGATTAGGAAAAGAATATTAGGATAGTGATTTAGGATTCATCTCCACCTTTTAGATACCGCCATCTCATCTAATCACTCGATCATACCCAAACGAGTGAACCGGGGCCTTAGTAAGGAGCAAGAAGGCACTACCCTGAGATTTACCCAGTAAAGGGTGAAATTTATCTTCTATCTTATCCGATAGTTGATAATACCTATCTTTTAGACTTTGCAGGTAGAACAACAAAATAGTTGGCTTGATCACAAAAAATTTACAGAGTTGAGAAGCCATGGAGAACACAAACCTAGTGTTCGTCTCTTATTGATTACAACTCAAAAGCACTCAATATTTGGTTACTAATAATTAATACTACAAATCCCCCCATTTACATTCCTGTACTGCTTGTGGATTACATCAACCCAAGAAAATATTCACATTTTCCTTGTGGGATCGATGCCAACTTTATTGGGTTATTATATTTGCAATCAACGCATTGTACATCAAAGAAGAGTGTATTTTTGGGTGATTAAATTTTGGCATTGTTGTCGGAGAAGATGTTTTGAGTAGTGAATTGAATTGGTAAAGTTCTTAGGTTTTTAATTTTTGTTTTTCATTTGGCATATTCCGGTGTATTCCAAGTACTAGGAATAGTGGCAATCCCTTACTCTTTTTTGATCTAGAACTAGAAAAAACTCCTTCAAACGCCAAGAATGATGTCAGTAAAAGTTTATGATGGGGTTCAAGATCCCCCCTCTAGTGGATCCAAATGCGAAACTCCCACGTGTTTCTTTAAGATCCATAGAGCATGTAGACTTACAGACATAATAACTTTTGGAGCAAGAACGTAGAGAAGTAGAAGAAGCTAGACTTGCCGCAAAGGTGGCAGTAGCACAGCTAAGTGGACTCATAAGGCCGAGATAAGTTATTGATCATTAAGTTCAGAGAGAAAGATTTCCATTTATTAAAGCATATCAATAATTAGACCTATATAAGGTGGACGATAAAGATATAGGTTATGTTGAGCCTACAGAGTCTGGAGATATTGTTTCTCCTACTTTAGATCCTAATGTAAAGTTTGATATCTCAAGTCCTATGATCTAATTTTTGACTCTGAAGGGTGTATTTTTGTGTGCAGCTAAGAATGACGCAAACATGCACCTTACAATTTTTCTTGGGATCTGTACAAATTATAATATTCTGGGGGTTCATTAAGAAGCATTGAGATTGAGGTTGTTTCCATTCTCTTTAACAGATGAAGCATCATAATGTTTAGGGGAACTTTCAAGAGGATCTATCATTACTTGGCACGAGTTAAAGACATAGTTTCTAATTAGATTATTCCCTCCTGCACGGATGATATAGTTAAAGGAAGAAATTTATAATTTCAGATAGCTACCTACAAAGTTTATGTATGAGGAGTGGTTTCGATTCAAGAAGAAGATGAGCATGGTACCAAATCATAGAATTAGAGGATCTAACTTGTCTGATATCTTCTATCGATTATTCATTAATAGTTCAAGAGCAATGATAGATACTATTTTAGGAGGAGCATTTATGCATCTTCGCTGGGACGCTACACAGAAAATGCAAGATGATATTGCGGTTATCAATAGAGGATGGCATACTTGAGATTACAAACGTAGTGGTGGTACATATGCTTTTAGAGTAACAAATACTTATGAAGAAGCGAATTACATGGTAGAACAAGAGGTTACACAACTTCGTACAAATATTGAGTTACTTACAAAACAATTTGCATTAATGAATACTGAGAAGGTTAATGCAGTTGTGGCACAAGGATCTCCTCTAAAAGTTTGAATTTGAAGAAGTGGTAAAGTATCTTGATAGTAGATTGGCAGGTTTCTGAGCCCAAGATTAAGGAAATCAAGGTCAGAACTATTATAATGACAGATACAAAGATAGACGTGGAGACAAAGATGGTGATTGGTGGCATAAAGATGACTATAAGGAGAAAAGTGAAAAGTATATTCCACCAGGTAGTTAAGATACAAAGTTTAGAATGGTGGCCCTTTGTCTAAGCTAGTCAAAGGGCAAGAAAGTCAAGAGAACTGCCTGAAGGATAGCAAAGTTGATCTGTCAAGATTGAACCAAAAAGTTGAGTCACATGCTACCACAATCAAGCAATTAGGGCAGTAATTTGGTTAGATGTCATCCATGGTGAATCAGAGGTAACTTGACACTCTTCTGAGCAATACAGTAGTAAATCCCAAAAATGATAGTCAATTCCATGCCATTACCACTCGAAGTGGTAAGGTTACTTCAAACCCACCTGTAATCACAGTTGATGAACAAAAGAGGGAGGATGAGCTTGTTGATGTTGGGAGCAATAAGAAGAAGACTGAAGGAGAAAATAAGGCTGCAGAGCCTATGCTGAAGCCCATTCCAATACCCCTTCCTCTCTATCCACAAAGAATTAGAAAGAAACAAGAAGATGGTAAGTATCAGAAATTTTTGTCTATGTTAAAATAGATAACTGTCAATATACCTCTTGTAGAGGCGTTGGAGCAGATGCCAGGATATGCAAAATTCATATAGGATTTGATCACAAAGAAAAGGTTAGTCAGTTATTAGATAGTCAACAATATTCTTCATTGTGGTACGGTAGTTATTAGATCTTTGGTAGAGAAGAAAGAGAACCCTGGCGATTTCACAATACCATGCATTATTGGGTCTTTGAACTTCACTCGAGCATTATGTGATAGGGGCTAGCATCAACCTCATGCCATTTTCTGTATTTAATAAGTTGGGGCTCAGAGCTCCCAAACCAACTACCATATGATTAATGATGGCAGACAAAATAGTGAAGAAACTTGTTGGTATAATTTATGATGTTTTGGTAAAAGTATCTTCTTTTATATTTCCTGTAGATTTTTTTATATTAAATTTTGAAGTGGACTTTCAAGTCTCAATTATTTTGGGAAAACCAATTTTGGCTATAGGTAGGACGTTGATTGATCTAGAGAAAGTAAATCTGATGCTATGACTCAATGATGAACATATGTCATTCAATGTATGAAAATCTATAAAGTAGCCCAACGAATTAAGAGTGGTATCGGTGATTGATGTATATGATGAGGAGATAGATTCATTCTATCTTGGTGACATAGCTACTCTATGGGATGATGGTTCTGATGCGGTTGTTATTATTAAACAAAAGCTAGGTGTCGAAGCTCTGGCAGTTGTGATCATGAATTTTGACTCTGATAGTATCGAGGAGTATGAGAATCTAGTTAGTGCACTGTATGGGAGTGGTTGTAATTTTACCCCAAAGAATCTTGATTTAGACTTGAAGAATAGAACTATTCCACCTGCTCGCCCATCCATTGAGAAACCGCCGGTGTTTGAGTTGAAGGCCCTCCCATCTCATTTGCGATACGAATTTTTAGGGGCCAACAACACTTTGCTGGTTATTATTGTAGTTGATATAGGACATTCAGAAAGAGAAGCATTATTGTCAGTATTACAGAGATTCAAGAGGGACATTGGATGGTCCATTGCAGATATTATGGGTATTGTTCCTGGTTTGTGTACACACAAAATACAACTTATATTGGATTGTGTTCCATCTATTGAACATCAACATCAAATCAATCCTCATATGCAGGAGGTGGTGAAGAAAAAAATAATCAAGTGGTTGGATGATGATGTAGTGTATCCCATTACTGATAGCAATTAGGTCAGTCTAGTATGATTCATTCTAAAGAAAGGTTGAATTACTGTGGTACCTAATGAGAAGAACTAGCCTATAAGGCCAGTCACTAGATGGAGAGCGTGCATAGATTATAGAAAATTGAATGCATAGACTTAGAATGACCATTTTTCCATGCCTTTTATGTATCAGATATTAGACTGGTTAGCATGCAGAGGATGGTATTATTTTCTTAATGGGTAATCAGGCTACAATCAGATCACTATTACACCTGAGGAGCAAGACAAAACTACTTTTACATGCTCTTATGGGACCTTTACATTCAAGTGAATGCCATTTGGGCTATGCAATTCCCCAACCACGTTTCAGAGATATATGATATCTATTTTCCCTGATATGATAAAATACACCATTGACGTTTTTATGGATTATTTTTTAGGTGTTGGTGATTCTTTTGAGGATTGCCTAAAACACTTAGAAAATGAACTACAAAGGTGTGAAGAATGCAACTTTGTGCGTAATTGGGTAAAGTGCCATTTTATAGTTAAGAAAGGAATTATGCTTGGGCACAAGATTTAAGGAAAGGCATAGAGGTTGATCAAACGAAGACTGGAGTGACTAAAAAATTACCTTACCCAATTTCTGTGAAAGGAATTTGGAGTTTTCTAGGGCATATAGGTTTTTATAGGAAATTTATCAAGGACTTCTGAAAGATTGCTAATCCTCTTTGCAAGCTTCTTGAGAAGGAGGTAAAATTTGATTTTGATGATACATGTAAGAAGGCTTTTAAAAGACTAAAAGAGAAGTTGGTGACTGGTCCAATCATTGTCTCCCTATTGGTCTTTACCTTTCGAGATTATGTGTGCCGCTAGTGGATTAGACTCAGGGGCTGTATTAGGCTGATGGAAATAAAAGATCCTTCATCCCATCTACTATGCTAGTAAGGCACTAAATACTGCTAAAAAAAACTATACCGTGATGGAGCAAGAGTTACTAGCAGTGGTTTTTGCCTTCGAAAAGTTTAGATCTTACTTGATTGGGAGAAAGGTGATGGTTCACATTGATCATGCAACATTGAGGTATCTAATAGATAAAAAAGATACAAAGCCTCAACTTATTCGATGGGTGCTATTGTTGGAAGAGTTTGACTTTGAGGTGAAGGATAGAAAAGGCATGGAAAATCAAGTTGCAGATCATATGTCTAGACTAGAGGAGGAAGCTGTACAGAAGGTTTCTACAGGGTTGGAGATTCACTATAGGTTTCTAGACGAGTAGATATTAGCAGCATCCCAAGATCTAATACCATGGTTTACAGACTAAGCAAATAAATTTGCCAGTGATCTAGTCCCAGAAGATCTTTCTTATCAGCAAAGGAAGAAGTGCATGCATGAGGTAAAAAAAATTCTGGGATAAAACTTACTTATTTAAAATTTGTACAGATGGAATCATTCTCTGATGCATACCTGAGGTGGAGACGATGAGCATACTTAAAGCATGTCATCCATCACCAGTCTGGGGTGATCATGGAGAGGCCCACACAACTCACATAATTCTGCAATGCAGCTACTATTGGCCAACCATATATAAAGATGCTCATGATTTTACGGCTGCTTTTGATCAATGTCAGCGACAAGGTACTATTTATAGAAGACACGGAATGCCTAAGACTCCTATTTAGAATTGGAAATGTTTGATATATGGGGCATAGATTTCATGGGACCATTTGTGAGTTCATATGTCCTGAAATGCATTATTATAGTTGTAGACTTTGTGTCAAAATGGGTGGAAGCAATTGCGCTTAATAATAATGAAGATCATAGTGTCACAATATTTGTGAGAAATAACATTTTTTGTCTATTTGGTATTCCATGTTCTATCTTTAGTGATGGTGGGTTACATTTTTGCAGCTACCTATTCAAAAGTCTGCTAATAAAATATGGAGTGAAACATAGGGTGGCAACGACCTATCATCCGCAGATTAGTGGACTGGTTGAAATATCTAAAATAGAAATCAAGTCCATCTTGGAAAAGACTGTGAATGCCAATAGGACTAACTAGGCAAGAAAGGTAGATGATTCATTGTGGGGTTACCTCACTACGTACAAGACTACCATAGGTGCTTCACCTTATCAGCTTGTGTATGCCAAACCTTGCCATTTACCAAATAAGCTTGAACATAGAGCACTATGGGCATTAAAGAAGATGAATATACAGTGGAATGATGCAACAAAGTCAAGTGACTCATACCCCTAAAATACAAGGAGGATCAAACAATGCCCACGATACGAGTCCTTGATACGACTCGTACTAATTCCTATGACTCATACCCCTAAGTTGTACCCATTCCAGTGACCAAAACGATCCCACAAACTAACACTAGTCAACATACGACAACCATACCACTTATACCCTAGCATACAACTCATTCCCATTAGTCGTATTAGGTTTGGAGAATGGATTTTCGGGAAATACTATAAGGGTCAAAACCCCAGTGTTTTAACAACCACTCGAGATTCATCCAGAATTCGTATATACAAACAAACTATGCTACCCTATAAAATTCAATGTTCCAAATTCAATGATGCAGTCACAGTTTCCGTCCTAGGTTGTTTTAATAAAAGGTGGGACCCACACCCACATGCCATTTTTTAAAGTTTTAACCAATAGCGTAAAATAAGTTTGTAAGCCTCAAGACCCAAAAAAGGGGACCAACCAACCTAAAATTGATGTTTTCGAGCTGTTGGAATAGTTAGAATTAGTATACGGGGTGGTTTAACAATAATTTTTTCCCGGTAGAAAATTTGAACTAGTAGAGGTTTCAAAATAGGGAATTATCTCGAAAACCCAAACGAACTTCCTGGTAACCATACCTTAAGTTCCAACAAGTTATAAATGACCTGGGGAAACTATAGTAAAGCTCTAAATGGTACAATGAGTGGAAATATAGAAAATGACCTTGAGGGTCATAACAATATCCACTGCTAAAAGAACTTCCATTCATGAAAATAAAGGATTAGGATGTACCTGAAGCCTTGAATAGGTGAGGATACTGGGTCTACATCATTCATTTGATCTCCCAAATATCCTCCTATAATGGGTGGTACCTCTACTGTACCTTAACTACTGGAATCTCCCCAGTGCGCAACCTCCTAACATCACTAGACAAAATGAGCAATGCATCCTCCACAAAGGTCAGCTACTCATCCAACTGAATTGAGTCCCATCTATGGACATAAGATGGGTATAGAAAGTACCGATGCAACATAGAAACATGGAAAAACATATGGACAACAGGAAAATTTGAGGTAAGGATGACTCATAAACCACTATACCAACTATGCGAAAGATGTCAAAGGGTCCAACATAACTGGGCTGAGCTTTCCTTTTCTCCCAAACCTCATCTCAATTGCCAACTCTAAATCTCAAGGCACTAAGCCTATGATCTGTATAAGTCTTCTGCCTACTCTAAGATAATCCTCAACCTATCCTAAATCACCCTAACTTTATCCATCCACTCCTAAAGATAGTAAGTAGCACGGGGTCGAATCTCAAAAGTCTCAAACCATCCAATTGGGGAACGACGTCTTCTACAATATAAATCCTCAAAAGGCATTATCTCAATACTCAAATATACAAGTATTATTACACACAAACTCTACTAAGGCTAAGTGTTTCTCCCACTGACCTCTAAAATCCATAACATAGGATCAGAGCATATTGTTGAGAATCTAAATAGTACACTCCATCTGTCCATCGGTCTAAGGATGGAAGGCCGTAGTAAGATCCACCTGAGTACCCAACTCCTCCTAAAATGGTTCTCCAAAATATAGAAGTGAACACTGAACCCTGATTAGAAATGATAGATATAGGCCCATTATACAAATAGACTATCTCACTAATATAGATACGAGCCAACCTTTAGGTACTAAATGACTTCTGAATATTAATGAAATTTGCCGACTTGGTTAATTAATCCACAATAACCCAAATACCATCATAATCATAAGAGGTATAAGGCAACCCAATAAAAAAAGTCCATCGAAATCCGCTTCCATTTTCACTGGAGAATGGGTAACCTCTGAATCAAACAAACAAGTCGCTGATGCTTGGCCTTCACCTACTAACAACATAGGCATTGAGCTACAAAGACTTCCATATTTCTCTTCATACCACTCCACTAATAATGCTATCTCAAATCTCTATTGACATGAACTAAAACTGGTCCATGTCGTATGGGCACCTCAAGCACACATGTACCGAATGTCGCCCCGTAACCCAACCTATTCATCAACATCGCAGGGGTTGGATAAGGTCCAATAATATAACATGATAGAGGAAATATTTAGATTCATAGCTTAATCTAGTCTAAAAATTTAATGAGATTAAAAAAACTAGCTGAATATGCCCAAGTTCATAGTTTTTCACAATATCTCTATACAAACTGAAGTTAATAAATGTATATATTGGGACAATCCCCCTACTATAGCCAAGCCAAGTCTAACACTAAGGACTAAGAGATAAATGTCTTGTAAATGCAAGGAAGCTCACCCCTTCAAATCGATAAACGAACTACCTGATCGTCTATTCACAGTGCAAGAAAATAAGAAGATGCTCCGGCCCTACGTCACATAGGGACGAAGAATTCAGTAATGATTGGTGGTTGGAATGTTAGCATGTAACTCAAGGACAAATGATAAGAGAACATCATAAATCAATAACAAATCAATATATCATATTCTATCATATTCATACACTTATTCATACCTATGCATATACCATATTCCAATCAAGATATCGAGGCTCATCAACATTCTCAAGCACTTATCATTTAGGAATGAAGTAGGGGACTTAGAACCTCCACACTTATAGGTTTAACATTTCATTCTATGCATAGGACTCTAACCACAATTACATACACTTAGACAAAGGACTTCAACCATGCTTACTCATTTATTAACCGAGGACTTTAACCACATACCTATTCATTCCATAAGGAATTCTATCCATACTCATATTCATTCAAGCAAGGGAATTTAACAACATGTTCATTCATTAGGTAAGGCACTATCACCTCAAGAGATTTCTTTGAGAAAGGGACTTTAACCATAAGCAATTTTACTAGGCAAGGGACTTTAACCCCAAGCCATTCATAAGACAAGGGACTTCGACCTCAACCCGTCACTCTTTAATTAGTTGATAATAGGAATTTATCCCCCCTTTACTTATGGATCAATCATACATTGAATAAAATACTTAATGAGCTTAACCATTTAGCCAATTTAACACTATAAATGACCACTTTGTCCTTCTAAGAGCCTTCCTGGTTCAACTATTTCAATAGGAAAATTCCTCCATTCAATTCATAATACAATAAAACTCATGGTCAACAAGACCCTCCCAATCTATTCACATTTCATTAGAAATCTATTACCACATTCTTACCACACTTGGGTTCAACACACAATCCAAGTTCAACTTCATATTGAGGAACTTCAACCTCTTATTGGTCATTAGTTTAACAAGGTTATCTTAACATATTACACAGATTACAATAAATTTTACAACATCATTATCAATAATTTATACTCATTAGTCCATTTCTCTAGCTCATTACACCACCAGCATAATACTAGACAACTCACTTAGATATTTTCACATATACCTTATATGTGTACCTTCAATAAGGTTATTTTCATGGTATATATCATAAAGATTAGGGTTACTCAAGACCCTTATGTAATACAACATATATAAAGCACCCACATATACAATCTACCATCAATGACATGTATCAACACAGGTATAAGCAAGAATTATCATTATTTATTGTTAGGTAACAAAACCCTTTTCATTTAATTCAAAACCACCATGTAAACTTACTAATCTAGGTGTGAAATACATAGGTTTAGAGTTATTTTAAGAGGGGAAGAGATACATGCCGTAAACAAGATGACACACAAATAATCTTGCCTTTTCCTTGACACTGGATGAACACCTCTAAACCATAGCCTCCAATCTTTCCCCAAGAAGGCTTTAGGGTGTTTAGGAGTGTTTGAGTCTTCTAAATTAAGAATTAGAAGGCTATAATGGCTTATATAGTGAGAGGTTTTAGGGTTTTATGCAAGGAAAATGACCAAAAGGTCCTTGGTTAAAATCTAGAAAGTTCACTCATGCAGTGGTATGACTCCCTCTTATGGTTCGTATGGAAATCGTGATCTAGGGTACGAGTGGTACCCTAAATCATACCCTAGTCTTCTCCTAGGTAAGCCACACTATTGTAGGTGTGATAGGAAACCATTAAGTTATAATTAAAAGGTATGACTCACCCTCTAATCATAAGCATCACTCGTGAGCAAATCAATCTTCTCGGTTTTGAGACTTTATAATATACAGTTGAGTAGTATACGACTCTTATGCATTGGTTATGACTAAGGGATGGACTTGTCGTACAGAAGACTGTATGCTACCTTAACATACTGATCAAGGTACGAAAGGGATGGGAGAGAAGAATAAGAATCGTGCGCAAGGGTAGGACTCAAGTCCCAAGTTGTACCTAACTTAGAGACACCGAAAGTTGTTGTTTCTCAATGGTTCAAAGTCTTAGTGTTTCAATTCTACCCAACTTGGGATCATTAGTCTGCGAATAAAGGGTAATGCGAGAATTTACACAAGTTAACACATTAACATGCATTAAGCAACCTTTACACAAGTTAGAAACAAGCACACAACAAGGATACAACACAACACATACCATGATCATAACCCACCAACCACTTCATTTCATTGGTCTTAGGACTCCAACTCATTACTTATCCAACACTTAATTATTTCACTACTTAGGGACTCTAACCCACCAGCTCATCAAAGATATAAAGCAACTTAAATCATTGGGGACTTTACCCCTTCATCTACAAAGAACATGAATCAATTCAAGGTACTAGAGACTTTAACTGATCATAACACAACACACACGATTTCAAAGAATTAGGGTTTTAAGCCCATTTTCCAACTAGACACAAAACAATTCACACATTGGGAACAGTAATCCATTGTCTAACAAAGACATAAGTCAATTCAACGCTTGGGTACTTCAACCCATCACCTATCAAGCATACATTAATGTCAGGATATTAAAACATACCTCCGTCACAAGCTTCCTGAATGGGAAAAAATGAGAATACTTGGACTTCATGTACTCTTTTGCCTCCCAAGTATCTTCCTCAGACTTTTGGTTTATCCATAAAACTTTTACCAAATCCACTTCTTTTGTTCGTGATCAGCGAGGTAGCCGATCCAAGATCCTCATCGGGATCTCTTCATATGACAAAGAGTCTGAGATACCAACATCTCCTAAGGGAAAAACCATGGAAGGGTCACCCACATATTTTTGTAACTTAGACACACGGAAAACTGGGTGAATGGAGTTCATACTAGGGGAAACTCTAACTCGTAGGAAAAATTGCCAATCCTCTTAACAATTAAGTAGGGACCAATATAGCAGGGACTAAGCTTCCCTTTTTGGTCGAACCACATCACTCTGTTTATAGGAGATACTTTAAAGAATACCCTATCGCCCATATTAAACTCTAACCCTATGCCTCACATCCGTATAGGACTTTTGGAAACTTTGAGCGGTTTTCAATTTATCAGGAATCACCTTTACCTTCTGTAAGGCTTAGTGAACTAAATCGGGCCCAAGCAACTTACCGTCGCAAACTTTGTACCACCCAATAGGAGATCGACATCTCCTACCATATAATGCCTGTAAAGGTACCATGCCAATGCTAAAGTGGTAGCCATTATTATAGGCAAATTCAATCAGAGGAAAGAGGTCTTACCAACTACCACCATCATAAAAAATACAAGCCCATGGTATATCCTCCAATATTTAGATAGTTTTCTCCGCTTGACCTCTGTTTGTGGGTGAAAATTGATACTAAGGCACACTCTAGTACCTAAACCCTTTTGGAACAACTTCTAAAATTGGGATAAAAATAAAGGACCACGATCCAAAATAATAGTCACTGGAGCATCGTACAACTTTACGATCTCTACTAGATACAAATTAGCATATTTTTCCATTGAGAAATTGGTTCTTACGGGCAAGAAATGAGGAGACTTTGTCATCCTATCAACAATGAACCAAATAGAATCACATTAGTTCCAGGATCTAGAAAGACCGGTAATAAAATCCATGTTAATTGCCTCCCACTTCCACTCGGGTAATACAATCTCTTGGTATAGGCCGCCGGGCCTAAAGTGATCAACCTTTACTTGTTGGCACACCATACACTTATCCACATGGATAGAAACATCACACTTCATATTATTCCACCAATAGAACTCTCTAACGTCATGACACAGCTTGGTGGAATCGAGATGAATAGCATAACGGGCCCCATGAGCCTCAGCCATGACCTTTTCCCTCAATCCATCGATATCAGGAATGGATAGCCTACCTTGGTACCTCAAGATACCATCACCACAAATCATAAAGTACGCAACTTTATATTGACCCACATTACTCTTGATTTTCATCAAGTCAGGGTCCAAGACTTGCTTTTCTTTTATCTCAACAATGAGAGACGATTGAGTTACCAAAAGAAAAAATGCACCAACATCCTAGGAGTCCACAAGTAAAAATCCAAGATTAGCTAATTGGTGAACCGCTCTTACCAATTCCCACTTATCCTTATAAACATGGGCCAAACTCCACATAGACAACCTACTAAGAGCATCAACAACTACATTTGCCTTATCGAGATTGTATTGGAGACTTATACCATAGTCTTTCAGTAGGTCAAGCCATCTTCTTTGCCAATGATTTAACTCCTTTTTAGGTAAACACATATTGGAGGCTAAGTTATCAATATGAACACCATAGAGGTAATGCCACCAAATTTTCAAAGCAAAAACCACGACTAACAATTCTAAGTATGGGGTAGTTCTTTTCATGAACTTTTAATTAACTTGAAGCATAGGCCACCACTCTACCATGATGAATCAACACACAACCAATACCAACTCGAGAAGCATCACAATAAACCACAATACCATCATTATCTTTGGGTATGGTCAAAACCTGAGTAGAAGTCAATTTATCTTTCAACTTCTCAACACTACACTAACACACATCGAACTGCAAGACCTTGGCCTTCTTTGGGTCAATTTGATCAATGGGGCAGCTATAGTAGGAAAACTCTCCACAAACCTTCAATAATAAACGGCTAGACCTAGGATGCTCCAAATGTCAATTGGAGTCATAGGTCTAGGCCACTTCTAAACCGCTATAATTTTTTGGGGATCCACCATGATCCCTTTACTAGAGATGGCATGACCAAGAAAAACAATGGGTTTCAACCAAAACTCACACTTAGAGAACTTGGCGTATAAATAATGATCCTTCAAAGTTTGCAACACAGTGTAAAGGTGATCTACTTAATCTGCCTCACTCTTAGAGTATAACTAGATATCAACAAAGAAGACAATGACAAACATATCAAAGAATGAATGAAAAACCATATTTATCAAATCCATGAATGCTACCGGGGAATTGGTCAAGCCAAAGGGCATGAAAATAAACTCATAGAGACCATACCAAATTCTAAAGGTAGTATTAGGGATATCTGCATCCCTAATTTGATGTTGATGATAACTCAATCTAAGATCAATCTTAGAGAAATACTTCGCACCTTGAAGTTGATCAAATAAATCATTGATCCTAGGAAGAGGATATCTGTTCTTTACGGTCACTTTATTTAACTGACGATAATTGATGCACATGCACATACAAAGGAAACCATTCTTCTTGCGCACGTACAACATGGGATCACCCCAAGAAGACACACTAGGACGGATAAAAACTTTATCTAAGAGGTCCTTCAATTGTTACTTAAGTTCATTCAACTCTACCAGAGCCATTCTATAAGGAGGGATAGAGATTGAATGAGTGTCCAGAACAAAATCAATTCCAAAATTAATTTCCCTATCAGGAGGAACACTGGGAAGATCATACGGAAACACTTAAGGAAAATCATTAACCATGAGAATGGATTCTATAAAGGGCTCTTCCGAGTTAGAATTTTTAACTCAGACCAAATGATACCACACCTCTTTAGAATAAACCTTCGAGCTTTGAGATAAGAAATAAACCTTCCCTTAGGCATCAAAGAACCACCTTCCCATATTATGACCGACTCATTAGGGAATTTGAACATGACTCTATGGGTCCGATAATCTAAAGAAGCATAACACAAATGCAACTAATCCATCCCCAAGATATCATCAAAATCAACCATGTCTAACTCTATTAAGTCAATAAGAGCATCTCTACCACCAATAGATACTACACCCTTCTATAGACTCTCTCTAAGATCATAGTCCCCCACTAGGGTAGAAATAGAAAAAGGAACCAAAAGACTCTCTAGATCACAATCAAGATGCACAACCACATACGGGGTTACATAAGAAAGAGTAGACCCTAGATCAAGCAATCAATAGATATCACAGGAGAAAAATCTCAACATACCCATGATAGAATTGGGAGACACCTTATAGTCCTGGCGTGTAGAAAGTGCATAGAAGCTATTTCAGCCAACCTCGGTGCCAGAAACAAAAATAACAATAGACATAACACTCTTTGGTATGGGAGTAAAGGAAGTAGCAACAGAGGCCCTATTGCCATAAGAAGCAGCTAGAATAGGGCACTCACGCTGTATGTGCCCAACCAAACCTTAATGAAAATATCTATTTTCCCCTTGCTCACACTTACTATGATAACTCTGACCACAGAATCTACAAAAAGCATGGGGTAAAGCCTATTGGGCACCATTAGTCTAAAATTGTGTACCCTATTCCTAGGAACCACCACTAAACTGAGAGTGACGACCACCAAAAAACATTGGGTAAGGAGAGAGAACACTAGCCAAGGAGATAAAACTCAAACTCCCCAACTTCTTTCTAAGCCACTTGCTACTATCTCCACTACTATTCTCGAAAGGTCTAAACTTGCTTCCTTACTTCTCATTAAGCTCAACTTGCTTTTTCTTTTTTCATCTTCTAGTTTTGTATATACATAATCAACCTAGATATATCCATGGTATCAATAAACAAGGCCGTCTTGCTTTCAAGAACTAACTCACGAGATTATCCCGAGACAAAATTTTGCATTCTGGACCTCCTGCTAGAAACCATCTCGAGAGTATACCTTGATTATTGATGGAATTTCAAGGCATAATCTTGAATGGGCATCCTCCCTTGATTCAAGTTTACAAACTCTTCTGCTTTATTCTCTCTTAACTTTTTAGAAAAGAAACAGTCAAGAAAATCCTCAGAGAAATCCTCCCACATAGCGGGGCTAGCATCAACACCCCTAGACAACTCCGACCTTTCATACCATTGGTATGCTATATATTTAATTACTAGGAAACAAATTGAATGACCTCAATCTCCATAGCATGCATGATTCAGAAGATCTTCTCTAATTTATCAATAAAGCCTTGGGGGTCTTCCTCAACCTTCGTACTGGAGAACATAGAAGGGCTTAACCACAAAAATTGGTCGATTCTAGTTGCCTCAGAAGGAATGGTAGCCAGAGTACAAAACTCCACTTGAGAGGCTACCAATTGAGTCAAATGGTTGATAGAGAAACAAAACTCTACATTAGTAGCATCCCTTTGAGGTAACTGAAGAGGAATGCAACTCTCATGAGTAGGTTGGGGGTAAAACCCCATGAGGATGGCCATATGTTACAGCCTTAGCCTGAGTCTAAACTCTAGAAGTAGGGAGAGATTCATCCAGAGGACCCTCCGTAGTGTTTTCTTGAGTCTCAGATCTCTTTTGTGGTATGATCTGAATGATAGCAAACAGAATTAAAGGAATTCGAGACCCTAAACTTTATATCTTGAGATTGAAACACAAGAAAGAGGAACATTTCCTAAAATGTCTGATAGCTTCTCTTTTATAAGTATAGCATTCTTCACTCCCATAAAAGAGACTCTACTTGACACAACATTATGAATACCCAACTGGCCATGAACCTAGGCTCTAATACCAACTTGACATGACCCAAAACTGGGCCATCTCATATGGGCACCTCAAGTACACATGTATCGGAGGTTTCCCCAGAACCCAACCTATTCATCAACATCATAGGGGTTAGATAAGATCAAAAAATATAATATGATAGCGGAAATATTAAGAGTCATAGCTTAATCAACTCCAAAAATATCATGATATTCAACAAACTATCCAAATATTCCTAATTTTATAGTTGTTCATAATACCTCTATACAAAACTGAAGTCAATAAATATATATATTGGGACAAGGCCTCAACTATAGACAAACCATGTCTAAAGATAAGTACTAAGAGATAAATGTCTTCCAAATATAAGGAAGCTTACCCCTTAAATTCAATGGACGAACCACCTGATCATCCAATCAATGTGCAGAAAAATAAGAAGATGCTCCAAGTCCTATATTGTATGGGGACCTAGCATCTGAAGATAATTAGCAATTAGAATACTGTCATATAAGTCAAGGATAAGTGATAAGATAACATAATCAATCAACAAGTCAATATATCATATTCATATACTTATCCATACCTATGCATATACCATATACCAATAGAGATATCAAGGCTCATCAACATTCTCAAACATTTGTTCATTAGGAATGAAGTGGGGGACTTCGACCCTCCACACTTATACGTTCAACATTTCACACTATGTATAAGACTCTAACCACAAACACATTCACTTAGACAAAGGACTCCAACCATGCTTACTCATTCATTAACCAAGGACTTTAACCGTATACACATTCCTTCCACTAGGAAATCTATGCATACTCATAATCATTCAAGGAAGGGAATTTAACCATGTGCTCATTAATTGGGTGAGGCATTATTACCTTTAGAGATCTTTTTAATTAAAGGACTTTAACCATCAGTAATTTCATTGGGAAAGGGACTTTAACCTCAAGCCATTCATAAGGCAAGTGACTTTAACCTCAAGATATGATACTTTTATTAGTTTACAATGTGATTTTAGCCCCCCTTTACTCATAGATCAATCACACATTCAATACAACACTTAAGGACTTTACACTATACATGACTACTTGGTCCTCATGGGATCCTTCATTACTCAACCTTTTCAATAGGAAAATGCCTTCATTCAATTCATCATACAATTAAACTCATGGTCAACAAGACCCTCACAATCTATTATCATTTCATTAGCAATCTATTACCACATTCTTACCATACTTGGGTTTAACACCTAAAAGGAACCTCCTTTTGAGTTAATCTAGTCATTGACACGACAATAGCAGAAAAAATCTCAATGAACCATCGAAAATAATTGGCCAAACTAATAAAGAAATAAATCTTAATTGGAGTTTTAAGTCTGGCTCATCAAGAATAGCCTCAATCTTTGTTTGGTCTACTATAATCCCATCATTGGTGAAACACCCGAAACTTTGTCCCTTGAAAAGTTCTAGAGTCTTAAAATTTTTGATCATCATATAACTCATACCATAAGTTGTACGGTATGCAAATGGGTCTAGGGTCCCTAGTTATATATTGGTTAGTGTGTTTCTGGGATGGTTTCGTCCTAGATATAAGAGACTCCATATAAGTTTTATGGTCCTGTGATGAGAGGTTTAGGGTCCAATCATATGTTGTCCAATGTCTAGCCCTTAATGTTCGTCCTTGGATATGACTTGATGGTAATAGTCGTATAGTCTAGTAATGAGTAGGGCATAGGAGTCATATATTGGAAATAATATGGTGTCAAACTTTTTATTATAGTGAAGATTTGAATGTACCACTCTTAAGTTATGGTAAATATTTGGAGGGTCAACTCATACCCGCCTATGAGTTTTCTGCATCTTTTAAGCTAAGGGTATTTTAGACATTTACCACCCTAAGACCTTAAGATCCCACATCTTATAACACTTATTGGGAATTTATTTTACACTTTAGAAGATCAAACACTCTCTAAACTCTCTCTAAATATCACAAGAAAGATTAGTCTAGGGTTTCTTCAAGTTCGTCATCTAGAGACTTAAAGATTAAATTCTCTCTATAACTCATGCATGCGAATATTTCTTCTTTATTTCTTTACAAAAATCATGTGTTTTAAACAATGTTCATGAATTATTAATGGTAGTTTTTAAAACCATGGTTGAGGGTTTGAATTCATAATGTGGAATATTATTTTCTCATGGTTTAGATTGTGATTATACATGTTTAGATAATGGTTTTGCATATGTCGGTGCTTAGGAATAGTGATTTAAACTAAGGGTTCATGGTTAACCCTATCTCAATGATTTTTGGAATCAATAATGGTTTGATAATGGTATACCTTTAACCCATTTGTGAAATTGCCAATGAGAATGACCTTGTCACATATTGAATTGTAGTTTAAACTAAGGCATTGGCCTAATAATGTAAGTGGTTCATAAATAGTTTTATGAAAGACCTATTGGCCATAAATTGGTTTTAATTGCTAAATGGATTCAAGTCCCTAAGTGTTGAATTTAATTGACGTCTTTATTCAAATAATGAGTTTGAATCCCAAAGTTGATTAATAATAGTTATGACATGTTGTACACTTGCAAGTGGCGTTGGTATGATGATACCAAAGGGATGACTTTGGTAAGTTATTGGATTAATAGTTCTGTATGTGCAATGAATGTTTTAATTTAGGTTTTAAAGAAGGATGTGTAGCAGGGCCTTGAAAGTGGAGTCTGAAGGACAAACAATGGAAATTGCACTAGTCAGTGTGGGTGTCTATATGATTGAGAGGTTTGATTCCCCAAAATGTGTATATGAATGAGGGGTTCGAGTACCACATATTGTATATCTTTGTTCTTAAGTCACCTTGATTGTTCCAGGAGGTTCGAGTCCCCCATAAAGGCATATACGAATATTAATATTCTTTTGTTATTGCGGTAAGACACATTGGGGCCCTTTAAGTTAGAGGAGAGCTGGGCCCATATATCCCTTAGACGCCTTGTTTTTTGATGATTAAGCTACGCAACCTAGGTTAAGGTTCTCAAAGTTCATGCTAACCTTGTGCCCTATGTCGGCATGATAAATATACATATATATATTATATATATGTATAAAATGGTTATGCTACACATCTTATGTATGTGATTGCATATGGTGATATTACCTAGTTTTGAATGATGACATTATTTTATTCTTCTGTCCCGGAGTTATATGCTAGTACTCCAACCGCTAACTATCTTCAAATGTTGTATCCCTACACAATGTAGGTACAAGAACCTCTTATAAATATATATATATTACGGTTATACTACACATCATATGTATGTAATTTTATATGATAATATAGCTTGGTTTTGAATGATGGAATTATTTTATTCCTCTATCCCTGAGTTACATGCTAGCTCTCCAACCTCTAACTGTCTCCAAATAGTGTATCCCTACATAATGCAGGTGTAAGAACCTATTCTACTTTATCTACGCAGTGATCAGGTGCTCGAGTTAGTTTATGAGTTGATATTAAAATGGCGAGCCTCTATTCTCTAAAAGGCTTTAACTCATGGTTTATTTATTCTATGTCTTAGATTTTGTTTAGACAGTATTTTGGCTGCTGTCTGAGGGAAGTCCTGACATTTTATTAACATCAGATTTATAGAGGTTTTGTTTGATTACTATGGACTTGGGTGTGTTATTTTTGTGGATTGACTCTTTTATGGATGGTTTTCTGGTCATCGGTGATTGGCTTAGACATTTCATTAATAAATATTAGTCTTAATTTACACTATCTTATTATATGTTTGAAGTCATCTGATATTTGAGGTTGCTGAGATAACTAAGTTAGGTAAAGGAGGTGATCTCTGGTCCCCGTGGGACTTTAGATAACCGTTATGGCTAAGCCCTAGTGTGGGTCATGACAGAGTTTGTACCAAATCCAGATTCATGGTCAACTAGGTGTCCATAAATCTATGTCAAGTAGAGTCACTTTTATAGGTGTGTAGTGCGCGTTACTTATAAAAGAGAGGCTATGAGAAATTTAGGAATATTTCCCTTTCTTGTTGTCTTACTTTGAGCTATAGAGTCTATTGTTTCTGATTCCTCTTATTTCCATTTTGCTTGCTTATTCAGATCATGCCTCCCAGACAATTTAAAGCTCATGGGGACTTCTCGATTCCACTAGGGGACACTGTTGATAGGACACACCCTACTTTTAAGGTTCAGACCAGGTCTAGGGGTCTTATTCCTGATTTCCCTACTAGAGATTCCCTGGTTTTCTCTAGCCTTACTCAAGCTCCTCAGGCAGATGTGACGAACACTGAGTTTCATCAGTCAATTCATATGTTGGCTTAGTTGGTAGCTTCTCAATCTGAGCGTGGTGCTTTTGTTAATCCATATTTTGAGGCCACAAGGGTTGGACAATTCATGAGGTTGAGTCCTCAAATTTTTACTGTTTTTAAGATTGAGGAAGATTCTCAAGCTTTTATTATTGAGCTAGAGAAGATATTCAAGATTATGTATTCAACAGATATGGAAGGTATGGAGTTTTCTTCTTACCAATTAAATAATGTCCTGTACCATTGGTACGAAGAGAGGGAATAGTATAGGGGAGGTAACGCAGATCCTGCATTGTGGGATGACTTTTAAGTGCCTTTTTGAACCGCTTCATTTATCAGGAGATGAGAAAGGCCAAAGCAGAAGAATTTGTTAACTTGAAGCAAGGAAGAATGACAGTCAATAAGTATGCTTTAAAATTCCATCAGTTTTCCAAGTATGATCCTTAGTGGGTTTCTAGGATGAGGGCTAGAATGTGTATATTTGCTTTTGAGTTGTCATGTAGGATGATTCTAGAGAGTAAAGATACCTTGTTGAATAAGTATATGGATATTTCTCTACTTATGGTGTATATGCAACAGGTTGAAGATGAAAAGGAGAAGAAAGCTGAGATTGGTGAGAGGCAGAGTAAGAATTTTAGATTTTATGATAAGGGTAGAGGCCAACAATAGCGTGGTAGAGATTGGAAAAGTGGCCCAAGAGGAAGAAGGGAGTTCTGGTTCTTTTTCTATGGCTAGTACTTATTACCCAAAGACATCAGGTGATCATTTTTCTTAGAATGGTAGAAGGTATAGGGAATAGGGTGCATAATATCAAGATGGCGGGGCTCAGTTCACTCTATCATATACTTTCTGCAGATTATGTGGTCATCCACACCATGGCCAATGTGAGAAGGGGAGAAATTGATATTTTAGTTATGGTCAAATTCGCCATATGCAGTGTGATTGACCTTCTAAGGTTGCTTTTGGGGATAATAATGTTCTTGTTTCCTTTTCATTAGCTCTTACACCAAAGGTGCTGCTTTTACTTCTGGTATGGGTACTGGTCGGAATCACTTATATGCTTTTGCTTTTCGTCAGGACTTTGAGGCATATTTAAATATCGTTATTGGAATATTAAAACTCTTTCCCATGATGTGTACTACTTTCTTAATCTAGGGTCCTCTCTTTTATGTGACCCTATTTATGGTTGTGCATTTTGGTTTTGGTCCCGAATATATTTCAGACTCTTTTTCTGTGTCTACCTAAGTGGGTGATTCTTTGGTTACTAGAAGAGTCTATAGGGGTTGTGTGGTATCTGTTGGTGGTCGATAGACCTTGGTGGATTTGTTTAAATTAGACATGGTTGAATTTGATATTATTTTAGGAATCGACTAGCTTAACTCATGCTATACTTCTTTAGACTGTCAGACCCATAAGGTCATCTTTAAATTCCCAAAAGAACTGATTATTAAGTGGGAGGGTGGTTCCCTATCTCCTAAGGGGAGTTTCATATCATATCTTTGAGCTTAAAGATTGATCATCAAGGGGTGTCTCTATCATTTGGTCTGGGTTAAAGATTCTAACTCGAGGGGTCCTTCATTAATATCCGTTATTGTGGTTAGTGAAGTTCTGGATGTTTTTCCTGATGATCTTCCTAATGTCCCTCCTAATAGGGAGGTTGATTTTTGAATAGATCTTGTACAAGACACTCTTCCGATTTCTTTTCCCCTATATAGAATTGTTCCGGCTAAGTTAAAGGAGTTTAAGGAACAATTAAGTGATCTTTTAGACAAGGGCTTCATCCGTCCTTATGTATCTCTATAGGGTGCACAGGTGTTATTTGTATATAATAAGGATGGTTCCCTTCAGATATGTATTGATTATTGACACCTAAATAAGGTGACTGTAAAGAATTAATATCCTCTTCCAAGAATTAATGACCCCTTTGATCAACTTTAGGGTGCCAAGTTCTTATCTAAGATCAATCTTTTGTCTAGGTATCATTATTTAAGGATTAGGGAGGTGAATATCCCTAAGACAACTTCACGTACCTGGTATGGGTATTTTTAATTCTTTGTGATGCCATTTAGCTTGACTAATGCCCCTGTAGCTTTTATGTACTTGATTAATATGGTCTTCCATCAGTTTCTTGATTTGTTCATAATTGTCTTCATTAATGATATCTTTGTATATTCTATGAGTGAGGAGGTTCATGCCAATCACCTTTGTGTTGTGTTATAGACTCTTAAAGATCAACAGTTTTATTCTATGTTCTCTAAATGTGAATTCTGGTTGAACAATATTATATTTTTGGGTCATGATGTGTCTAGAAAGGGCGTATAATGGATCCTTAGAAAGCTGCTATAATAAAGAAGTGGACTAGATCCATGACTCCAATCGATATTCGAAGCTTCTTGGGTTTAGCCGGTTACTATAGGATATTTATGGAAAGTTTTTCTTCTATCTGCTAAATTGACCAAGTTTACTCAAAAGAAGGTGAAGTTCTTGTGGTCCAATGATTGTGAAGGTAGCTTTGAGAAGTTGAAAGATAAGTTGACTTCAGCTGCAGTCTTGACTATACCGAGGGTATAATGCATCCCAGATTAGTTTGTGTTGTGTGTTGATATAGCATGACAAGGTGGATGATTATGCCTCTAGAAAGTTGAAGGTTCATGACAATAATTGTCTGACTCATGACTTAGAGCTATTGTCTGTGGTTTTTGAGTTGAAAATTTGCCGTCTTATCTGTATAGGGAGCATGTTGATATCCTTTATGATCATAAGAGCCTGCATTACGTGTTCACTCAGAAAGAGCTTAATCTTAGGTAAATAAGGTGGTTTGAGTTGCTGAAGTACTATGATATGAGTCTTCACTACTGTCACGACCCAAACTAGGGCCTTGTCGTAATGGGAAATCCCAAGCCCAACCAGGACCGGGATCTGCCCCCATTACCCAACCCAACCACCAAATGCATACCTTGAGTCGGCTGAAGTCTGAGTATATAAAAATATATTATATCCAATCCTGTGGTGACTCTAGGAAAAGTCTATAAATGAGACAACCCCAATCAAGTCGAACCACACAATAACCAACCAAACCTAAGCGGAATCCCTACACCAATACCATAATGATAAGCCAATGCATGTATAAATAACATAAGCAATCCATACCATACCCAATCAATAGTTGTCCATACAAAACCTCTAGACCAACAAAAGTATACTAAGTCAGGACATGCCCCCGACCAAAGCCAAAAACAAACTCTATAAAAGACAAGAATTATTTAAAGTAAATCATGACATGAAATAGATTCCTTTTGAACTATGGAAGCCCACCACTTCAATCTAACATCAATTGTACCCGAATCCAATCTTTGAGCAAGAAGAGTAGAAAGGTCGGTTCCTACATAGTGTGGGTATACAACCGCCAGTAGATGGGTTAGTGGGTAAATACTATCATGCACTTAGGATAGGGATAAATAATGCCATCTACAAAGCCAAGTAAAAACCATCCACAATGCATACAACCATACAAATATTTATATATTTATATATATATATATATATATATATATATATATATATATATTTAAACCATATCGGGAAAGGGAATCGGGTTTAGTATGCCTTAAAAATGATTACCTGGCTGTGTAGCTTGGCCATCCTAAACTACCCATAGGATATATGGGTTTGGTCCCCTTGCTAAAATGGCCACAGTGCATGTAGCCACATAACTAGTGAAGTATCCCTTGGGATGACTAGTACATCCCCCAATAGAGTGACATTATACACGTGGTCCACTAAGACCAATCCTCATATCGATAAATATAATTTTCCAGTTTTGATCCCTCTGGGATCGCTACCATCCACAACTTTGCTACACACCCCACCAATAATGCCCAATCAAAACTAGTTCCAAAAAACCAACCAATCCATTTACCATTTTAATAACCAAGGCCAATATTAGTGGTATCTTCAGACCACCCCTTACTTGCAACTAATATTAATAGCCAAACCATTTAGGTTAAGGGAGCTTTCAAGTGCCCTTTCATATACTATATTAAACCTCTTGGGGGACTTTCATGTTCCCCACAAGTATAAACATTTATCCTTTAGCCTTTTGAAACCGTTTAAACCAATTACGTTAGTGCATTCACTTGAGATATTTCCATGTATCCCGCAAGGTTTTCAAAATAGACCAACCATGACCACCATAAAATCTTACCTTTTAAACCATTCCAAACAATTTTAGACCATGCCAAACATTTAAAGCATTTATATAATTTATACCATGTAAAACTATGCAAAACCATCCAAAACCATTTAGAATTACATTACCAAAACAAACCATGCAAGATTTCAAGTGAAAGTTTAATAATAGAGTAAAAACATTCTTTGAGGCATTTTATCAAACATGCTAGGGCATTCCTTTACAAACACCAAAACCAATTCATAAACCACCATGATAAGGGTTACTCAAGACCCCTTTTGTTTAACCATAACCAACCAATAACCACATATGCAGCCCATTACAAAAAATATGTAAAAACATAGTTTAAACCACTACCAAACCCTATTCATATTGACCCTAAACAATATTTCAAAATACACCATTTATGATCCATTAATAAGTGTTATGAAAGGCCATATATTATTCTATAACATGATAACACAAGGGTTTAGGAGGAGGAAATATCCAAACTACCCTTGACATAATAATTAAAATAAGCCACGCCTAGGGGTACGACTCCCCTTTAGCACTAATATCCTAGGGTATGAGTGGTTCCTGAACTCATACCCAAGACCTTCTAAGACCTTACCTAGTAGTTTCTATATGACTCACTCTCCCTAAATTGTATATAAGGGTACGAGTAACACCCCCAACTATATAGTGGACAGATTCCCTAAGACAATATACACAAGCACCATATGACTAGCCCTATGTAACTTGTATGCTACTATACGACTCTTACCCCTATGAGTTATATCTTGGGAAGTAGCTCATACAATATTACTACCTAGGGTATGATTAGAGTCTCAATATAGACACGATTCGTACCCAAAGGTATGAGTGACTCCATTGATTTTTACCAAGACATAGAGGTACAATACCGACCAAATTTTGCAAGGGTCCTATTTCTAGGGTATTTCAACTACCATCCAAGTAAAGCTAATGTAGTTGATGATGCTCTTAGCAGGTTATCCATGGGGATTCTAGCTATTATGGATGATGATAAGAGGGAATTATTGAAGGTATTCACCATTTGGCTTACTATAGAGTTTGTCTCTTTAACTCTAAAGATGGTGGTATATTTGTGAAATAGGTAGCATAATTATGTCTTTGTGTTAAAATAAAGGAGAAATAGGTATTAGACCATATCTTGATGAAAATTAACAATGATGTGGGTAAGTAGAAGGTGATGGATTTTGAGATCTGCGGTGATGGAATCTTGATGTACCTAGGGAGTTGTGTGTTCCCAACATGGATAGATTATGAGGCAGGATTTTAGCTAAGGCTCATAAATCATGGTATACATTTCATCCCAGTTCAACAAAGATGTACCATAACCTTAAGGATATGTATTGGCGAAATAATATGAAGCAAGATGTAGCCAACTTTATGTGTATGTGTATCATGTGTCATCAAGTAAAGGTAGAGAACATGAATCCTAGTGGGCTACTTAAAGAGATCAAACTACCAGTGTGGAAGTGGAAAGTAATTTATATTGATTTCATTACAAGCCTTTCGTGATTGCAAAATTAGTGACACTCCATTTGGGTCATTGTGGAAATGATTGCTATGTTTTCTCATTTCTTTCCAGTAAGGACTAATTACTCTGCCAAGGACTATGCGAAGTTGTTCCATCAGTAAGTGGTAAAATTACATGGTGTGCTTGTCTTGATTATTTTTTATCAGGGTACTCAATTTTTGTTGCATTTCTAGTGCTCCTTTCAGCATGGTTTGGGGACTAAAGTGTGTCTTAGTATGGCCTTTCACCCAAACTCAGATGGGCCAGCTAAAAGGTATATTCATACTTTTAAAGATAGGTTATGATCTTTTCTAATTGACTTTGTTTGTATTTAGGATGACTACTTTTCTCTCATTGAATTTGCCTATAACGATACTTACCATTCTAGCATTGGTATGGCTCCTTTCGAGACATTATATAGAAGGAGGTGTACATCTCTATTGAGTGGTTTGAGGTTAGTGAAGTGGATATGCTTGGCCCAAATTTTGGTTTACCAAGATATTAAGAAGATGAAGGTGATTTGGGATAGGCCTCAGACTGCCTAAAGTATCCAAAAGTCTTATGCATACATGAGGTGAAAAGACTTGTAGTTTGAGGTTGGAAATTGGGTGTTCTTGAAGGTATCTCCCATTAAGGGAGTAATATGGTTTGGGAAAAAAGGAAAGCTCAGTACCCAATATGTTGGACCATATTTAGTGTTGAGAAAGGTTGGTAGTGTTGTATATGAGTTGGATTTTCCGTCTAGCATGAGTTCCATTCATTTGGTATTCCATGTGTCCATGTTAGAGAAATATTTAGGTGATCCTTTTCTAGTTATTACATCCGAGAATATTGATTTTTGAATTCTTTGTCCTATGAGGTGGTCCCGGTGAGGATCTTAGATTGGCAAGTTCATTGCTAGACAACGAAAGATGTAACTTTGCAAAAAGTTATATGGCAGAACCAAAAGTTCAAGGAAGCTACTTGGGAAGAGAAGTTGGACATACAGTCCAAGTATCTGTTCCTATTCCCAATTTTGAAAATTTGTGCTTGAGGTATGTATTGTTCTTAACATCCTTGTTTTCTGTCTTTGTTATGGAAAAAAAGTGGTTTTGTTAGCATCTTTGTTTTCTAACTTAGTTAATGGTAAGGGTAGAGGCGTGTGGAGTCCAAAATCGTGCTTGTATTTCCTTGTCCTATCTTTTGATGATGAATGATCCTAAGTGGGGGAGACTGAAATACCCCAAACTTTGGCCATTGCAAATTTATTGGGTTTTGAAATTTCCGTTCATAATACAACTCACACCTTTAGTCATATGGTATGGTGATGAGTATAGGAACCCTAGTCATATGTTTGTCAATGTGTTGATGGCCAGGTTCTGTACTAGTTGTGAGAAATTCCATACGTGTTGTATGGTCTTGTGACGAGTGGTTTAAGGTTCAATCATACGTTGTCCAGTGTCTAGCCCTTTATATTCTACCTTGGATATGACTTCATGATACTAGTCGTATGGTCTAGTGATGAGTTGGGGAAGGGAGTCATATATTGGACAGAATATAGTGTCAAACTTTTATTTTTGGTGATGAATTGAAAGTACCACTTGTAAGTTGTAGTGACGGGTTAGAGGGTCAAATCATATGCACCTGTGAGTTCTGCATCTTTTAAGATGAGGGTATTTTTGACATTTCTAACCGTATGCCCTTAAGACCCCACATTTTATAACAGTTATTGGGCATTTATTCTACACTTTAGAAGATAAAACACTCTCCAAACCCTCTCTAAAAGTTCTCAAGAAATATTAGGCTAGGGTTTCTTCAGGTGGTTATATAGAGGCTTACAGATCAAATTCTCTTCGTTAATCTCTATAATTCAGGCATGTGACCCTTCCTTCATTATTAGTTAACAAAAATCATGTGTTTTAAACATTGTTCATGAATCATTAATGGTAGTTTTGAAAACCATGGTTGAGGCTTTGAATGCATAATGCGGATTATTGTATTATCACTATTTAAATTGTTATTATACATGTTTTGATAATGGTATTGCACATATAGGTTCTTGGGAATAGTGATTTAAACTTAGGGTCATAGTTAACCCTAAATTGATGGTTTTTTGGCTTGAATAATAGTTTGATAATGGTATTCCCTCAACCTGTTTGTGAAATTGCCTATGAGAATGATCTTTCACATGTTGAATTGCGTTTCGAACTAAGGCATTGGCATAATAATATAATTAGTTGGTAAATGGTTTTTTGAAAGCCTTGTTGGCCATAAATTTGTTTTAATGCTAAATGGGTTTGAGACCGTAAGTATTGAATTAAATTGATGTCTTTGTTTAGACAATGGGTTTGAATCCCAAAGTTGATTAATAATGTTTGAGGTATGTTTTACGCTTTAAAGTGGGGTTGGTATGATGAAACCAACGGTATGACATTTGTTAGTAATTGAATTAATGGTAGTGTATGTGCAATGAATGTTTTATTTGGGCTTTAAAGAGGGATGTTAATTTGGCCGTTAAAGTAGAGTCCGAAGGACTAACACTGGAAACCGCACTAGCCAGTGCACGTGTCTATATGACTGGTAGGTTTCAGTCCCCGAATAGATATATATATGGGAGGTTTGAGTTCCCCATATTGTAAATATTGGTGCTTATGTTACCTTGATTATGCCGGGAGGTTCGAGTCCCCCATAAATGAATGTACGGATAAGGATATTCTCTGGTTCATATGGATACACGCACTCGGGCCCTTCTAGCTAGGGAAGAGCTAGGACAATATTAGCTGTGGGTGCCTTGTTTTAGATAGTTATGTTACACAACCCTGGTTAAGGCTCTCAAAGTTCATTCTAATCCTTGTTCCCTATCCCGGCATAAGATATATGTATATGTTATTTCATATGATGATTTGACTTAGTTTTAATTGATGGTATTATTTTATTCCTCTGTCCTTGGGTTACATGCTAGAGCTCTAACCGCTATCCATCTTTGGACACTGTATCCCCACGTGATGCAGGTACCAAAACTTCTTCTACTTTTCCTTCACACATATTTGGTGCTTGAGATAGTTCATGAGTTGACATTGAAATAGTGAGCTTCCATTCTCCATAAGGCTTCATTTCATGGTTTTTATATTCTATGTCCCAGACATTGTTTTCGATAGAGTCGGGGGCATGTCCCAATATTTAATTGACATCATATTTATAGAGGCTTTATTAGATTACTGTGGACATGGGTGTGTTGTTTTGGTGGATTAGATCGGTGATTGACGGTGGTCCAGTAATCAATGATTGGCTTAGATATTCCATGTATAAATATTAGTGTTTGTTTAAACATTCTTATTATATGTTGGAATTCATCGGACATTTGAGGTGGTTGAGTTTACTAGGTTAGGTGAAGGAGGTGATCTCTGATCCATGTGAGACTTGAGATACCCATCAGGATAGTCCCTGGTTCAGGTCGTGACACTTAGACACCACAAGCCCATAGAATATGACCAGCTCAAGTTAGTACTCACACTTAGAGAACTTGGCAAAAAGCATATGTTCTCTCAAAGTCTGGAGCACAATCGTAAAATGTTGCATATGCTCCTCCCTACTCCTCAAATACACAAAGATGTCATCAATGAACACAATCATAAAGGAATATAAATAAGGCTTGAGAATGCAATTCATCAAACCACTAAATGCAGCTGGGGCATTCGTCAACCTAAAAGACATCACTAGGAACTTATAGTGACCATAATAGGTCCTAAAGGCAATTTGTAGGATATCCTCATCCTGAATCCTCAGCTGATGGTAACCAAACCTCAAGTCAATCTTACAGAACACCACTTCTCCTTGAATATTGCCAAACAAACCATCAGTGTAAGATATAGGATAAAAAATCTCCATCTTCACCTTCTTAAGCTGCCTATAATCAATACACATATGCATGGAACCATCCTTCTTTATAATAAACAATACAGGAGCTCCCTAAGGAGAAACACTAGGTCTAATAAAAACTTTACCAAGAATATCCTAAAGTTAAGAATCAAGCTCCTTAAGATCAACATAAGCCATATGTTAAGGTGCAATAGAAACAGCTCGGGTGCCGAAATCAAGATCAATAACAAACAAAATACTACACTCGGGAGGAAAGCTAGGTAGAACGGTAGGAAAAACTTCAAGAAACACATGAAATATAAGAAAAGTATCAAGTGATGGACTCTCCACACTAACGTCATGAATATTAGCAAGAAAAGACTTACAACACCTTGAAATAAGCTTCCTAGAACATATAAAGAAATATGCCGCTTTGGCTCATGACTAATAGCTCCATGCCATATGGTTGGGAGTATGCCAGACATAGCTAAGTTAGCAGTCTTGACAAAAAATCAAGTATCTCATGGTAGTGGGATGGCTAATCTATACCCAGAATCCCATATATTTCAATATGTTTAATATAATAAGATCAACATAAGTGCCAAAATCTTGAAAAGTCACAACACATGATTTGAAAACATAATCCACTACTAAAGAATCACCCATGGGAGTAGATACAAGTAATGGCATAGATAATGGATCCCAAGATAACCCTTAACCATGGATTATAATAGGAAGAAATATAAGAATAAGTGGATTCTTAAGCAAATAAAGGAAAAGTTGATTGACGACACAAAATTCATACCCATAATAACAACATTTGAAGATCCCCGGGTTAAGTAGGTATTGCATTCAACTGACCATGCCCACCACCTGGATGGGCTACTATCCTAGGAAATACCCTTACAAATAACCTGACAACATCCGTGAGCATCCTAGGAACTACCCTTACAAATATACATACCATATCTAAATAGATAATGACCATGATTACCATATCTAGCGATGGAAGAAACAATCAATCCATGACTGGGGAACTCTCATGAGAAATAACCAAAGCTCCAAAACAAAAACATACACAAGGTGATAAGCTAAAACAAAAAGATTCGACTGATCTAGAAGAAACACCGCCACTAGAATAGCTAGAATACGGATCCCTTAAAGACCAACCATGACCTTTTCTAGGATGGTGACTAAATAAAGACTGGCCTTCATCGGTAATCTAAAGCGTGGCTTGAATTGGTATATAAAGTGACCCTAATATTGGTACGGCTGATATAGAGGGACCCTACCTGGAGAACTACTTTCTTTAAACTGGAGCTACTATATCTCCTATTGAAATTACCTTGATATCACAGACTCTTATCGCTGCCCTTTTGGGCCTCATAATGCTTCACCTCTATAAAATAAGTATGATCAGAATCCTCAGAAAAAGACCTACCTACAATAACCAAACTCTATGCAGACATGCAAAGAGGAAGTCTCAATCCTCAGACAAATCAATAAGGCCTCTCGTAATCAATAATAAGAATAGTAGTAGCATTTCTAGACAACTCATGAAATCGAGCCTCATAATTCATAATAGTCATAGATACCTACTAAAATCTTGAGAACTGATCTTTAAATTCTCCCTAAGGCTGTGAGGCATGTACTTCTCTAAGAAGATCTCAAAGAACTAGGTCCATGTCAAAGGGGTAGATCCAGCTGGTATAGAATTAAGATAACCTCTCCACCAATGTCAATCTACTAAGTCCAACTAAAAATAGGAGTAATCCACACCACTATTCTCCACTAGGACCAAATTATGGAGCCTATCCTCACAAGAAATCAAGAACTCATACGCATCCACCCCCGGTGCACTAAAAAACCTAGGAATAGCCAATCTAAATAGTCTACCCAACATCTTCTGCTCCACGATAGACATTACATATTGAGAAAATACTGGCTGAACTACTACCAGTGCAGGAGGGACCTCAACTCTAGAAGCCACAACTACATGCTATACCCCTACCTTAGTACAACTCTTATTTGTAGACTGTGCACCATAAAACAGTGTACCACCAACCAATAACAATAGCTAAACCCAATTATCCATGAGCACTAAAGAAGAATAAACAACTTGGATCCTGTACTGGTCCCTTCCTTACTACTATTGTGGAGAAAGAGTTTTTGGCTCGAGGGAAGAAATAGGGTTTATTTAAGGCCCCCTATCTTGGAACCTAGATGGGGAAAAATATCAAGGTTGTCCATGACCTTTTTATCCTCCAAAAGAAATAATAGGATCACTAGGCTCAATCTCAAGACTCTCATCTCATATAATGGTAGCATACAACCTTTCCATCTACGAATGAGTGAAACTAATGGGATGCTTTAGAAACCAACTCAAACACATAGAATGAAATGAGTCCATAAAGTAAATAACTCCTAATAATGTTCTATATCCTCTCTAAGATAAGAAATAGATGTTATTGTTTCAATCTACGGGACTCTGCTAGACATTTACTATTGTACCAACAATACCAATCAAACCTAGGCTCTAATAAAACTGTCATAACCTAATTTATGAGTCATGATGGTACCTAATTATCCCACCAGTAGGTAAGCTGAACTGTAGCCTAAAGCAAAATGCAATAGGATAACTTGGTAGAAAATGGACTAAAATCTAGAAATTAACAAATAAAGATTTCAATAGCATTAATACAAACATAAAATTCTAATAGATAGAAAGGAAATCAACAACCATCCTAAGAATCAATAATATAGGTACAAGAGCTACCACAAATAAACTATGAGCACTGGATAGTCAAATATAATATATCTCAAAGACTAAATACTAGACATGGATAAATAGAAGGAAAAGGGTAACTCCTACTCCAAGAGATCACCAAAGATACAAAATCAACCCTATGTAATGTTGAATCAATTGTGAAAACTAGTATTTATATCTGCCCAAAAATAGTACAAAAGTGTAGTATGAGAACCAAAACCATGATTACTCAATAAAGATCATTGACTGACTGGGCTAAATCCTGATACAAATATGATAAGCTATAAGATAGAATATGCTAAGTCAATGTAAAAAGGGCCAACCTAAAAATATGCTCCAAGATGCTGTATAAAAATATATAAATACATACGAGATAATAACATGAAGATCACACAATTATGTCAACAAGATCAACCCCTTTATGCCATTAAGTTTGAAAAAATAAATAATCCAACATAGTACCGCATAATACTTGAGGGTACAATCAATGAAACTAAGCAACCAATAAGCCATAAATCATGAAATTATCATACCATGACCAAGAATTCATTCAAAAGTATTATGGTATGCATTATTCCCAATGTTGTACTTGAATTAAAACTCAACATTATCATCATCATTATTATAACACCCTGGTTTTTTTATCCCAAGAAATTCTTGATCTTTGAGCTTACTATCCGCACTTTGACTCACCCTGTAATTCGTAGGGTATCATTATGGGTCTTAGTAAACCAATCGTATCCTGGTAATATGTTGTTCTGGAGTTTCTATCTTGACTATAACTTAGACCCTATGAGTTATTAGGTCTCATTATGAGTCATAGGGTTTGAATTATAAGAAAGCCAATGTACTAACATAAAGTTCCTATTATGATTGCAACTAGTATGCTAAGAGTTGTAAGGATCGGATACGAGTCGTATGGTGCAACTTATAACCAGACTAGTATGGGGTGACCCTGGACATGGTCTAAAATATGACTGGACTAAATAAGTCATATGGTGACCCTACGAGTAGTGAAGTCACCTTTAGTGATTGGGCATCAATTTTTCAGTCGTTTAATTAAGGGCATTTTCTGAGTTTCCATTCTACCCCAATTAGCCCATATGACTTAAAAACCTCTTTGGGGCTTCATTTGTATACAATTTATAGTTAAAACACTCTATCAAACTCTTTGAATTCTGTTGAGCAAGATACTTAAGGTTTCTAGGAAATTGATCAATAAGAGCTCCTAAGGGGAAATTCTCTCCACAAATCTTTATATTTTAGGCATGTTGCTTATCCCCAATTATTACTTTGTAAAAACATGTATTTTAAATAGTTATCCATGTGGTTTTGATTGTGGTTTTGGAACATGGGTTAAAGGTTTTGGATGATTGTTGTTTATGTGATGTTTCATGTTTACATATGCATTATTTATGTATAAATGGTGATTTTGAAATCAATTTGATGCATCAGTATGGTGAATAAATTAGGGGGATAGTGATTTACCCAAATTTTATGAATATTGTCAATTTAATTGGTAACAAACCCAACCTAACTTTGTGAAAGTAGTTTTGATTACGAATAAAATTTGCATTGAACTATTTTTTGAACTATTTCATGATATAAAGAGGTTATAGAAACATGATAGTTTATTTAATAAAAAGAAGGAGTCACTGTTTCACTACCTTTTATTAATGAACAAAGGTAGTTGTTCTCTCGAGTTAATGGAGTTAATTAGGCATGTTGATAATGCCTTGCAAGTGTAGTTGGTATGGAGATACCAAAAGTGTATGCCTAAATGTGTATTATGATTTAATGAATGGGAATGTATGATAAATATTTTAATGGGGCTTAAAAAGGGTTGTGTAGCTAGGTCGTGAAAGTGGAGGTCCCGAGGGAGCAATACTAGAAACCACATTTGCTGATATAGGGGTCAAAATAGCCTGGGGTTTGATTCCCCTCACTTATGATCGGGTGGTCGAGTCCACCATGTAATTATGATTATAGGTTGGAGTTCCCTATATTACATTACTAGATCGGATTCTTAAGTCACCTTAGGTTATGATTGTGAGGTTCGAGTCTCACTTGCATATATGTGAGATTATTCTCTATTTTATGAGGATACCTATATTGGGACCTAACCAGGGGGTGAGAGATGGGGCCTATATAGCCCTTAGGTACTATTAAATAATGATTAAGCTACACAATCTAGGCTAAAGTTTTAAATTTCATGTATAGCCTTATTCCCTATCCCAATAAATAATATACGTGTATATCTATACGTATGCACACATGTATGTGAACATGTACGTTAATTTGAAATGAATATTTTTCTTTATCCTAATCCCTGAGTTTTACTTTAGTGCTCAACCCACTAACGATCTCCTAGTATTGTATCCCCATGCGATGTAGGCATTGAAGATACTTTTACTTTTCCTATGTAGTGTTAGGTGGATCTGCTTGGTTCATCGATCGTTTATGGTGAAGTGGTGAGATTCCACTCTTTAGAAGACTTGATCATTTCTTTGGTTTATTTCATAAACTAGAATTGAAGTGTTTACATTAACATTATTATTGTCATTTTCCTTATTAGAGTCGAGGGCATATCCCAACACTTTATTGATTTTAGTTTTTTTAAAGGCTTTGTGGATTACTGTGGACTGGGTAGTGGTGTTGGTTGTTTTGGTTGGCTAACAATTATCAATTATAGAAATGTCTTATATATATTTGAGCTTATCTTATGCTATTTTATTATATGTTTAGTATTCAGTCACTATTGGGGGTATTATGCCTATTTTTATTAGGAGATAGGGTGGTGTTTGATCCTTGTTGGACTTGAGATGCTTGTCATAGATAGGCCCTAGTTTGGGTCCTGATAAAGGTGGTATCAGATCCTAGGTTTAGTTTTATAGGGTGTCGACTAAGCCATGTCAAGTAGAGTCTCTATTATGGGTGTGTAGCGCATCACACTTATAAGGGGGAGTCTATTCAATATTTAGGAATGCTTCCTATTCTTGTTGTTCTATTTCGGACTATAGAGTCTAAGATCCTTAAATATCCTCTAATTCCCCTATTTTCTCTTTTCATATCATGCTTCCCAGAAGATCTGATGCTCGTGGAAACTCATCTATCCTATATGTGGACAATGTCGATAGATATCGTACTATTTATAGAGTTTAGAACTAATCTAGTGCTCTAGCTCCTGATTGTACTACCCCATATGGAGTTCTATTGGTTCACCCTAGCCCTCCTTGGACACTTTAAGATGATGTATCATGATGAGTTTTGCCAGTTGATCTATTTTCTTACCCAATTAGTGGACTCTCAGACTGAGTTTATTGCATCTATTTCTCCATCTTCTGAGGTCACTAGAGTTGGCCAATTTTTGAGGATGAGTCCTTTGACTTTCACTGGTTCGATGGTTGAGGGGGATCCTCAAAATTTTATTGATAAGATAGAGAATATTATTTAGCCTGGTATTGAGGATAATTCATGTGATTTAAGTGTTACTATGATATAAATGAGAATCTAAGTGTCCAAGTACGTATTTACAATGTTCAATGTGTTTTCCAAACAAGTTTGTACTTAATTGAGCCATTTAGAGTTCAACCCGAAAAACTAGCTTTACTAGCTTGAGCTAGGTATGTGTCTAGTTGGTTCCATTGGATTCTATTGTGTTTAAAAGGTTCCAATTAGTTTTAAAGTGTAGTGATGAGTGGAATAACTTGTTGGGAATGTGCAAGGTTCAATTTGATTAAGTTAAGAGGCGGAATAATAAGTGAAGATCATTGCCAACTAGCCTTATTTTAGCTCTTGTTTTGATTCATCGTTGAGAATATTGTGTTATTATGATTTCTAGTATGTGTTTTGTGATATTGTAGGAAGTTTTGTGAGCTGAATATGATGATATATTGATAATAAAAAGGATGGAAATTCATTGGAAATACACTACAAAATGCATGGGCAAAAGATAAGATGTTCAACACTTAGAATAAATTTTGGACGCAACTTACAGAAAAAATTTTGGATGCAAATTCCAATGAGTCAAAGCGATATAAACACATCTCGTTGCCATTCCCAGTGTGTCCAGAAATTCTATAATTGACACGTCACGTTGCTTTTGTCAAATCTTCCATCAATGCATCGCGTTGGATAGTTTAACCATCGCCAAAATGCAATTCCTACATATACACGGCTTTGTCTTATTATGAATATAATACATTTCTTACTTAATATAGTGCACCTATTTTGGGAATATGTTGGATATCGTGCAATTCTCAACCCCACAAGGATTATGATTAGTATATATTAATATATATAGATACTTTGTTAGAAAAAGGTACGGGGGACAATTTGGTGAAATTTTGGGGATGAAGTAGTGATGGCTTGGATCTTGGTTACACGTAGTTACATCATGGATTAATTTGGAGGATCTGTTGCACACGTTGTTAGGTTTTATTTTTAACTTTAATTAGCTTTTAATTATTCATATCATGTATTCAATTATTTGGATCGTGATAATAAATATAATCGGCTAAAACCCCCCTTTTCTGGGGTTAAAGTCAAGAACATGAGTACTATTTTTTTGGATTAATTTCATTCGATTTGCTTATCAAAGATGGTTGTTTATTTATTCTTGATTTAATTATTTGATGGATTGATCACCCGGAAAATACATCTATGGTCAACCTTGTGATCTCAGGAAAGGAAATTGGGCGATAGAATATGTGAATAAACAAAGAAAGGTTTGTATTCATTTATATAATAAGGAATGCAACTTAGTATCTAGGATAGGGATGTACTTATATGTGTTACTTGATTCACATGTATGATGATAGCTTAAATGACTTAATTAGATTATGAAATCCCCACTAAACGATGTAGTTGTAATGTTCAAATTAGGTAAACAGTTAGAGGTCAGGAGACCATGATCATTCAATTAATCAACAACCTAGATAAACAAGTCACAAAATGAAATTAAATAACATAGTATGATGGTTCAAAGTATTTTAACCCTGGGCTTTAATCAATTCATTGTTCGAAGACTTTACTTTACGCATTATTTACTTTTCTTCAGTTTACAAAATTACAAACTATCTTTTTGGTTACTCTTTCACAAATTAAATCTAAACTGTGAACTGGAATTGAATCTTTGTTGAAGAAAGTCCCGGTGGGATCGATAAATCGACTTTCTTGAATGCCACTTCACTACTTGGTAGATCATGTGCACTTGTGTGTACACTTTGGTGCTGTCATGTTTTTTGCACCGTTGCCGAGGGCTTGTAATTTGGCAATTTTTTAATTTAGTTTTGCTTTTTATATTTCTTTGGCGTTTTTACGCTTGGTCTTGGTTTTGTATTTGCTAGAAATAGTTTTTCAAAGTAGTAATCTGGAAAGGGATCATGACTTGGTTGAACAAAGCTCCAAACCTGAGCAACTTTCCCATCAATGAAGGAGAGAAACAGTCCTTCTCCCCCAAATTCCATAAATCCAAGAAGACCAAGAGAATTCTTCCACCATGGTTTATGAACAAGAAACCCACAAGATAGTTAGAGAAGTGGAAATCCCACTTCAAACCAATTTGACCTCCCCATTTCAGAAGATTGAAGGTGGAGGCAATTTTGAGCTTAAACAAAATATGGTACAACTTCTGATTAGTAGTGGACATTTCACAAAGCTTTCACATGAAGATCCGTAGGTCTACTTGTGGAATTTCTAGAAATCGGTGACATATTCATTCCCATGAGTGTGAATGCAAATTATGTGAGAATGACTTTGTTCCCTTTTTAAATAATTGGAGAGGCAAAAACGTGGTTGAATGTAGAGCCAAAAAATTCAATCACCTTATGGGATGACATGGGCAAAAAATTCCTTATTTAATTCTGCCCGTCTGGTAAGACTGTGAGACTTCATAGTGAGATATTATGCTTCAAACGGAAGCCAGACGAGAATATTTATCATGCTTGGGAATGATTTAAGTCTCTTCTTCAGGACTGTTCACACCATCGATAGACCAACAAGCTACTTGCTCATAGTTTTGTAGAGACTCTAGACCATAGTACTAAAATTTTGCAATATTTAGCTGCAAGTGGTCAAGCTCTATAGGTGACATATGATGAGTTGTACACTTTCTTGAACTGCATAGCTCAGGGGAACCACGAATGGCATTGAGACTCTAGGAGTGCCATGAAAAGAATTGCAAGTGCATTGAAGGTGGACCAATTTGCAGCGTTATCATCTTAGGTTTGTGCATTACAAAATTTCATAAACACTTAGTTTAGAAGCCTCAAAGTTTAAACTACAAAGCATGTGGACACAGTCAATGTAATCCAACAAGCTGCCGGTTGGTGTGAGGTTCACAAAAATAGTGTTCATTCTACGCCCATGTGTGCTTCAAATCCAAAATCAGTAATATATGTGGGAAATGCTCAAAGGACAAATTAAGGTAATGCCTACAACATGAAGTGGCAGACTCAGCCTTGGAATTCTCAACAGTAAAAAATTTAGCAACCACAGGCACAACCATCAGTCAACTAGTAACTTGGAAGAGATGATGCAGCAGGTTCAGCTAATAAAACATAGTTGGCTGTGAATGTAAAAAATTTGCAAGTGTCCTAGAGAAACTTAGAGTATTAGTTGGGGTAGTTTCAACAAGCATTGAGTACTACGCCTCAAGGTGTTTTTTGAGAAATACAAAGAATCCAAAATAGGTTATGGCAATCGCTTTGAGGAGTGTTAAAGATCTTCATGGAGAATCTCCCAATGCAATAAAGAGGTAGATGTAAATTTGACTCCCCCATAGGAAAATGGTAAAGTTGCTGAAAAATTGAGGAAGTCTGAGTACTCGAAAGAAAAAGATGCTGATCCAAAAAAGAAGAATATGCCACCACTTTTTTTCCCTCAGAGGCAAATAAAGGTGAAGTAGGAAGAAATGTTTTAAAAGTTCTTTGAAACGTTCAGAGAGCTTCATATTAACTTACCTTTGTTAGATTCTTTATAGGGTACACCTAAGTACACTAAGTACTTGAGAGTTGTGTTTGTGAGTAAGATAAAATTGCACGATGTGGACACGACATCACTCACTAAAGAATGTAGTGCTGTAATGGCACAAAAGATGTTAAAAAAGATTGAGGACCCTGGGAAGGTTACCCTCCCCATATAGAATTGGAAATAGAGAGGTAGTATAGGCACTTAGTGATTTAGGGGCGAGTATCAACTTTATGCCCATATCTCTATTCAATACATTGGGTTTGGGTGAGCCCAGACTATGCACTGTGCATCTACAGCTGGTAGATGGGTCCATTGCCTATCCAAATGGAATTATTGAGGATGTCCTCATAAAGGTTGGTAAATTTGTTATTCTTGCTGATTTTATTATTCTAGACTTTCGGGAAGACTACCAGGAACAAATTATCTAGGGGCATCCATTCTTAGCAACCGGAGGAGCGTTGATTAATGTGATGGAAGGCACACTCATGATAAGGTTGGAGGATGAAGAGATGCAATTTAAAGTTTACAAAGCGCTCAACAAAATGTCCTAATATAAAGAATTATGTATGATCAATGTTATTGAAGGGGATAAGTGTGCGGTATCTAGTCCATCAAAAGCCTCTTATAACACCCTCATTGAGCAGACAAAGCCTCCAATACCGCAACTCGACATGATGAAAGTTGATGAGATTAAAAATTCTAAATTTGAAAAATCAATTATCCTTGAGAATTCATACCTAAGAGGGGTGAAAAAAATAAGAAGATAGAGACCAAGTGAGAGAAAGTGAAGGAAAGAGAATGAAAAAGCTTAAAATTTGGCTGTACCATGACACTACATTAGGCATTCCTTGGGAGGTAACCCAAGTTAAGTAGGTAAGTTTTATTTTCAGTTTTTAGTTTTTACTATACGTAGTTTTTGTTTTTGGTTGAGTCACAGGTTTATGAGAAGTTTGAGTACCAAAAACTTGATCTAAAGAGCATGGTAAAAACTGAGTGTGGGGTGTCATGGACTTCCTTTATGTATAAAGATGCTACTATCTAGGCCTACAGGCTTTAGGGAGTATTTCTATATCTACCTTTAAATTATACTTTGGGGACAATGTAGAATTTTAAGAGTGGGGTGGGGAAATTCACAATTTTTTGGCTTAATTTTTGTTTTGTGTATTATATTCTGGTTGGTGCTATTTTTGATTACATGGTGCAAGTTTTTTGTTTGGTTGGGAGTCTATGTTGAGCCTATGTGAGTTGAACATGTGCCACGTGTGATGTGTGGTATTTTGTATATTCCTTGTTTCAAATGATGCCTAGAACTTGCCTGGTGTGTATGCAAAGTGAAATAAAGAATGTGAGTTTAGGAGATGATTTACATATTTCTTTGATACCCTTGTTTTATACCTTCTTTGTGACCTACCCTTATGCATAATCCTAGTCAAACCTATTGAGTCTTTAGCTTATTTTATTTAGTAGCCTCATATGTAGCCTAATCTCCCTCATTGATGGACCATAATTTGATCCAAAAAAAAGCTCCTAAGTGCTTTAGTATAAAATTAATTTAGCAAGGAGTTTGAAAAATATGAGGAGCAGGTAAAATTGATGCCCCAAGGTAATATTTATTGGTGTTGATAATTGATGAGTGGTGGTTGGGTGTGATAGACATTGATCAAAAAATATTACCATGGTTGTGAAAAATAAAAGAAAAAAAATTGGTCAATGTGGTAATAAATAAGATTTCCACCATGTGTTTGTGAAAATGCTTAAAAGAGATGGGGAAAAACAAACGATGTAGGTAGATAAAAATAGGGTAAATTGGTTGTTGGAGATTGGTTCTAAATGTATAATATTGTGTATTAAAGTGCTTAGAGAGGTTAGTCACTATTCCCAAATAGTTCCTACTCGTCCCTTATCCGACATTACAACCCAGAAAAGACCTATTTGATCCTAAGTTCATCATTATTATATTAGTGGAGCACTACACTAAGGGTAAGCCTATGGTTCATTGTGTGTAACTAGTGAATTCTTTGTGAGAGTGAGCGTAATTTGATTTTTGTACCCATTATGTTATAAATTGCATTATTATAAGTGATTATGGGTAACTCTCTTTTTGTGATGGGAACATGTTTGATAAATGTGGGTGATTTGTATGATGACCTTTATTAAATGGTAATCATGAGTTTTCCACTTAGGTGAGTCAATTCTTGAGTCTAGGATGTTTTAGAGTAATGTCATGAGCTATGAATTGTGTAAACAAAGTGCTCTGTGTAGAAACTTGCATTCTGTGTAGTCATTATAGTACTAGCTTTATTGTCTTGCATGTAGTAGAAGTGTATAGTCTCCTCGAATTGTGATGCTTAGAGTAAAGAGTTGTTCGAGGACGAACAAGGCTTTAAGTGTGGGGTGGTAATGTTGGGTGTATCAATTTATTCTACCATTACTATTCTAGCTTATTTAGCCTTGTTTTAAGGATAAATTGTGTGTTTTATGTGTTAATATGATATAAATGAAAATCTAAGTGTCCAATTACATATTTACTATGTTTAATGTGTTTTCCGAACAAGTTTGTACTTAATGGAGTCATTTAGAGTTCAACCCGAAAAACAAGTTTTACTAGCTTGAGCTGAGTGTGTTTTTAGTTGGTTTCATTGGATTCTATTGTGTTTAAAAGGTTCCAAAAGGTTTTAATATGTAATCATGAGTGGTATAACTTTTCAAGAATGAGAAAGGTTCAATTTGATTAAGTTAAAAGGCGGAATAATAAGTGAAGATCATTGCGAGCTAGCCTTCTTTTAGCTCTTGTTTTGATTCATCGATAAGAATATTGTGCTGTAATGATATCTTTTATTTCGTTTTTGATATTGTTGGAAGATTTGTGAGCTAAATATGGTGATATATTTATCATATAAAGGTTGTAAATTCATTGGAAATACACTACAAAAGGCATGTGCAAAGGATAGGACGTTCAACACTTAGCATAAATTTTGGATGCAACTTCCAGTGAGTCGATGCAATATAAACACATAGTTTTGCCATTCCTAGTGCATCCATAAATGTTATTATCAACGGGATGCATTGCTCTTGTCAACTCTGCCTTCAACGAGTTGCATTGGATAGTTTAACCATGGCCAAAAGACAATTCCCACATCTACACGACTTTGTCTTATTATGAATATAATACATTGCATACATAATATAGTGCACCTATTATGGAAATATGTTGGATCTCGTGGCATTCTTAATCCCACAAGTATTATCATTAGTATATATATTATATAGATACATACTTTGTTAGATAAAGGCAAGGGGGACAATCTAGTTAAATTTTAGGGACGAAGCGGTGATGGCTTTTAACTTGGTTACAGTAGTTATGCCATGGATCAATTTTGAGGAGCTTCTACATATGTTGTTAGGTATTATGTTCCTCTTAAATTATCTCTTCATTATTCATATTATGTATTCAATTATTTGGATCTTGATTATGAATATAATAGGTTAAAAAACCCTTTTCTGAGGTTAAAGCCAAGAACATGAGTACAATTGTTTGGGATTAATTTCGTTGGATTTGCTTATCAATATTTGTTGGTTATTTTTTCTTGATAGAACTATTTAATGGATTGATCACCCGGAAAATACTTCTATTATAAACTATGTGATCTCTAGAATGCGAATAGGGAGATAAAACATGGGAATAAACAAAGTATGATTTATATTCTTTTATAAAATCAGGAATTCAACTTAGCATCTAGAACAGGGATATACTAGATGCCTTACTTGATTCTCCTATAGGATGATAGCTTAAACGACTTAATTGGATTGTTACATCCTCGCTCAAAGATGTAATTGTAATGTCCAAATTTGGTAAACGATTGAGGTCGGGAGACCATGATCATGCAATTAACCCTATGAATACACAACCAAGATAAGCAAATTAACGAATGAAATTCAATAACTTGATGGTTCAAAGTTCTTTAACCCTGGGTTTTAATCCATTGATTCTTCCAAGACTTTACTTTACGCATTATTTATATTTCTTTAGTTTACAAAATTACAAACTCTCTTTTTGGTTACTGTTTTACCTGTTAAATATACAATGTGAATTAGATTGAATCATTGCTGAAGCAAGTCCTTGTGGGATCGATAACTCGGCTTTCTTGATATCCACTTTACTACTTGGTAGATAACGTACACTTTGGTGTACGCTTGCGCATTGTTAGTTATTTTTTATTTAGCAAAGGGATCATAGTGGATCTATAAAAAGTCAAGGTTGTTAAGAAGTGGCCCAGACCCATGACTTCAACTGACATTTGGAGTTTCTTAGGTTTAGTCAGTTCTAATAGGAGTTTGTGGAAAGTTTTTCTTCGATTTGTTCTTCATTGACTAAGTTGACCCAAAAGAAGGTGAAGTTTCTATGGTTCGATTCTTATGAGGGTAGCTTTTAGAAGCTGAAGAAAAAGTTTATTTTGGCTTTGATTTTGACCTTGAGCATATCAATCGTTCTTGTAGTTTAGTGTGATGCGTCTCATGTGGGACTGGGATATGTGTTGATGCAGCATGGTCAGGCTGTGGCCTCTGCTTCTAGATAATTAAAAGTTTATAAGAATAATTACCCGATGAGTGACTTAGAACAATTTGTTGTGGTATTTTCTTTGAAGATTTGTCTCCATTATTCGTATAGGGATCATGTTGATACTTATCCAGACTATAAGGGTTTGCAATAAGTGTTCACCCAAAATGAGTTGAATCTTGGGTAGAAGAGGTTTCTTGAATTGCTCAAATACTATAATATGAGTCTTCACAATTATATAGGTAAAGCTAACATGGTTGTTGATGCTCTTAGCAGGATATCTTTAGGGAGCTTATCTCTTATGAAGTAGAAGAAGTGAGAATTGGTGAAGTATATTCTCTGATTGGAAAATCTTAGACTTCGTCTCTTGGACTCTGAGGTTGGAGGTATGATGATTGGAGAGGCAGTAAAGTCATCTATTTATGCCGAGGTAAAAGTGAAGTAAGTTTTAGATCCAATCTTAATGCAGATTAAGGGTGATGTGGGCCAATAGAAAGTGATGATTTTCAAGATAGGTGGTAATCGTATATTGAGGTACCAAGGTAGGTTATGTGTTCCTGACATTAATAGGAGGCAAGAGAGGATCTTGGATGACGCTCACGAGTTGAGGTACACCGTTCATCCCAAATCGATGCAGATGTACCATGATTTGAAAGAGATTTATTACTGGAATAACATGAAGTGGGATATGGAAAATTTTGTCTTAAAGTATATATTTTGTCAACAAGTAAAATTAGAGCACTTAAAGCCTTGTAGGTTGTTTCAAGAGATTAAGTTTCCCAAATGAAGGTGGGAAGTGATTAATATGGATCTTGTTATTGGTCTTCTATAGTCCCGCCATTAATTGGATTCAATTTGGGTAATCGGGGATAGGTTGACTAGGTCCACCTATGAGAACTAATTACACTACTGAGGATTATGGAAAGTTGTTCATTCAAGAAATCATCAAGTTGCATGGTGAGCCCATTTTAATAATACTTATTTGCATTACTCAGTTATCCTCATATTTTTGGGATTTTTTTAAGAGTGGTTTGGGAATAAGGTGAACCTTAGCTCTGCTTCCACTCTCAGATGGATGGACAATTGGAGAGGACCATTCAGACATTAAAGGATATGCTCAGGTCTTGTGTGATCGATTTCGATGGTAGTTGGGTTAATTATTTGTCCCTCATTGAGTTTGGATTTCGGTATTGAGTAAATTTAATTTTGAAGCACCAATATTTACCCATAATAGGACATGTTATTTGAGCTAAAGTATGTCATTCTTATTGGGTTTGAGTTGTAATTGCATTATTTAGCTAATGGACATGATTAGTAATGCAGGGTTGGTTTTTGTAGAAATTGGACAAAATTCGATGCATGATGAGAAGTGAATAATGATTGAAGCTTTTGGATTGAATTTTTGAATGTAATAAGAAGTGGATTGAGCTTGGAAAACATGCATTTTGAGGTGGAAAATAGTAATAAAGCAAAGAGCTAGAGAGGGAGTAAGTTGTTAAGCACAAAATCTATTCCCTCGGACTGTGCTCCACATGGCCTGATGTAATTTTTGTCCCAATGACGATTCCAGTGAGGGTCTGCGATGGCCTCACAATGTGGACCCTATTCCCAAGCACCCACTGACGTTGTGTGGACCCATTCTCATAGAATTAATGTTGTAATACAACACTTATCTCCTTGTTTTGACCTCTGCGACCTGGAGGTGGCTAATTACTGGGATAAAGTTTTCCTTCTATAAAAGAAACACTTCAACATAATTGAGGAAACTTTTGTATATGTACAACAGAAGGTAAAAACATGACGATACTTATTTTAGTGTTATAGGAGCTTCATTCTTTCAACATTACTTTTTGGTATGATTAATTTTTTTGTTTTTGATGTTGAATTCTAACATGAGTGGCTAAACACCCTTGTTTTTTGGTTGAGGCCTAAAATATGATTACACTTTTATATTCTTAGAGTATTTTATTATTGAATGATCATATGGGTTATTCTTAATCTCTTGTGCTTATTATTCTGATGATTGTCCCTCATTCAAATACATCTATACTCCTTTATAAATCTGAGAGGAGAATCATAGGATTAAACATAGAGGTTAAGAAGAAAGGTTGTTATTCTTTTATAAATAAGGGATTTGAATTAGAGTCTAGGATAGAGATATACCTAGAAGCCTTGTTTGGTTCACTTGTTGGATTAAATCTTGATGAATCTAAATTTATTATTGCATCCTTGCTCAATTATGTAATTGTAATATCTAGTTTGGTAGAAGATTAGAGGATCAAGAGACCATGATCATACTCTAAACCTGGTAAATCAATAACCCAATTATCAACTAAGCTATGATAAGAATAAAGAATTGTAAGATTGTTGAAAGTGTCTCAACCCTTTAATTCTCTCTCGTATTGTTTGCAACCCTTCTTACGTTTCTATTGTCACACATTGTTATTTTCTTATTAACTAGTTTATTACTAAAATCATCACAATCATCTTGTTAATGTGAAGCACTTAATAAATTCTTGTAGAAACAAATGTCAATTACTTGTTAAGTAGTCCTCCTAGGAACAATATTAGACTATCGTAGTCACTATATTAATTATATGATTGCCTGTACTTGCGTGTGTATTGGATCGTATCATGTTTTATGCGTCGTTGTCAGGGAGTAAAATAATTATTAATTTTCTAAATTTTTTTGTAATTTATATAAAGTTTAAGTGTTAATGACTTGATCTTAGCGGCTGACTTTTGCAGGACTAGCAAAGTACTGGAATGGCAAGAGATAGAGAGTTGGTAGATCCTTATTCAAAACTAGAACAAGAATTTCATCAGAAAAGAAGAGCTCACTATCTAATTCAGCAAGTTCAAATAGCGGAGAAAAGAGATCCTAATCTTATTGATCTTGTTAAACCAAATGCTGGATGATCCCCATCTCCAGTGATTCCAACTGCTCTTGCTCGAGAGAAAGACAGGCCTATTTGTGAATTGGCAATCCCAGTTACAAACTATGCTACTAAGTGTTTCCGCAAGCGAGAGGCAGGTGGTTGGTATGAATTAATGTAAAATATGGTACAATTGTCGTGCTTGAGTGGACAATTTGTAGGGTTATCTTATGAAGACCCATAGGAGCATATACCAACTTTCTTGGAAATGAGTGATACCTATATTCCTACTGGGATGTCTACTGATTATGTTAGACTGATGATTTTCCCCTTTACTTTAACTAGAGTAGAAAAAAGGTGGTAATATGCTGAACCATGAAACTCCATCACTTCCTAGGATGATCTGGCTTGGAAATTCTTTATGCAATTCTTTTAGTTTGGGAATAAAACCTAATTGCAAAGCAATATTCTGAGTTTCAGGAAAAAAGAAGGTGAAAATCTTTTCCAATCTTGGGAAGGATTTAAGGATATGCTTAGATATTGCCCTTACTACCATAAATCTGATGATGTACTCGTTCATACTTTCATAGAGGGTCCTGAGCCAAACACTAAGATTCTCTTGGACTTAGCAGTAGGTGGGAAAGATCCTGAGAAGACATATGATAAATTATACGTACTGCTGAATCAGATTTGACAAGGAAATTCTAAGTAGCATGCTGATTCAAGGAATGATCCAAAGAAGGTTGTAGCTGTGTTGGAGTTGGACCAGTTTACTGCTTTATCAGCTCAGCTTGTTTCACTAAAAAATCAATTAACTACTCAGTTCAATAATATGAAGTTGGGGGTTTCACAACTTGCAACAACAACTAATGCAGTTCAATAGGCAAATACTTGGTGTGAGATCAGTGGAAGTAGTTAGAATTAGTGGATGCTTGTGCGGTTTATCAAGATTCTATTAATTATCTGGGGAATGCTAATCGTCATGGGAAATAAAACTATAGTAACACTTATAATCCAAAATGGAGATATCATCCCAATTTCTCATGGAGTGGAAATTGAGCGCACAATAACAATCAGTATAGGGGGCCAATACTACAATATGAATAGCAGCAGGTTTATAGTGAGCAGGCCATGACTAAAACTAGCAATATGGAAGAGATATTAAAATAACTTATAGCTACTGAAGGATAGTTGGTAGCAGATGTGAAGAGTCAATAGTTGATTACAAAGAACTTAGAGATGTAAAATGGTCAAATTGCCGGAATGGAAAACACTACACCGCAGGGAGGTATACCTAGTGATACTGAGGCGAATCTAAAATAGTTAAATACGGTCACTACTAAGAGACCTTTGCAGCTAAAGGAGTTGGAACCTAAGCAAGTAAATTCCAAAGTGACTGATGGTGAAACTAATAATAATGAGGAGACAGTGATTAAAAAAAAAGCTGCAAGTAAGGAATCCAAAGTGGAGAAGATGAGTCTTCTTCCAACTTTCACCCAAAGACTTCGGAAGGACTAAGAAGAGACTAGTTACAAGAAGATTTTAGAGCTTTTGAAGCAAGTTTATGTCAATCTCCATATTGTTGATATTCTTCAGTGTTACAGCCTGGGTTTTGGCATTAGAATTTCTTACCTGAAAACCATTCTCTAGACCAAATACAACTCATGGATACGAGCTGTATGCTGTGGTACAAGTAGTATGGTCATGTCATAAGCTGAATTGTGTTAGTTGGTAGGATAGTTTTCATCACAAGGTTGGTCACAACTTAAGGTATGAGTTGTAAGGCTTGGATATGAGTCGTATCAAGGACTCGTATAGGGCTAGTGTTTGATCATCCTAGTAATTCATTCTATTAGGGATACAGATCATTGGTATGGATCATATGCTGAGGTTAAAACTTGGTTTGATGAGTTTTATAATGGATAATGTCTGATCAAATGTTAAGGCATGGGTATGACTAGTGGCAACCAATCGTACAGAAGGATAAGACTCGAAAGAGGGTCAATCGTATCCTTGTGATGGGTTTTCAAGGGACTTAAGTGGGGGTATTCTGGATATTTTACTACTTACCCTAATTATGACCTATGACTTATAATATCGTTAAGAGGTTATTTACCCTATTATTCTATTCATTAACACATAGAAAATTATTCCTAAAAATTCAACAATTCTCTTAAAAGCTTTTATTGAAAAAAATCTAGGGTTTTAACTTGGGGATTTATTTGGGACTTGCTTTTGTAATTTTCTACCATCATCTATCTTAGTTCAAGGCATGCGTCTCTTACCTACTTGCTATTTCTAAAAAGGCATTAATTTTATGGTTGTTTTCATGGTTTTAATATTGCATGGGTTAAGGTTTTCCAGTAATAATTGGGGGTTTTGGTGTAAATGTTTTGGTTATGGGTTCCTATAGTTTAACAGTACTTTTATATGCATTTATAGTGGTTTTGGACAATTGGATTATGTAGTAAGTGTTTAATGGTCTTTGGAATTGGTTTTGGTTATATTATACCCGCAAGGTGTTTGATAAATTCTTTTAAAGATAAGTTCATTGCATTAACTTATTTTAGTGGAACTCTTGCTTGCTTTTAGCTTATGAATGAAACTGTAAATGGTTTAAATGGTTTACAGAGGTTAAAGGCTTATTGGTTTTTCTTATGGAGTACATGGAATTCTCCGAAGTGGTTAATATGGTAAACGAAAAGGGCAATTTATAGTTCTTTTAAACTAAATGGTTTGGCTATGAATAAATCTTGCAAGTATGGTTGGTATGACGATACCACTAATAATAATACTTGGTTAATAAATGGTAATTTGATTGTTTTGATATGGTTTTAATTTGGATATTAATGGCAGAATGTGTAACTAAGCAATGGAAGGTAGAAGTTCTAGGGGAACCGAAATTGGAACCTCATAGTTGTCAATATGAGGGGTCTTTGATGGCCACGTGCGAGTGTCACATTTTATATTTGGGGGATGTACTAGTCATCACATAGGATATTTTTTGGTCGTGCGGCTACACTTACTGGAACTCCTTCAGCAGGGTAGCTAAACCCATACAACCCATGGGTATGGTTAAACGACAAGGTTACACAACCCAGGTAAAGGTTTTAAATTCATACTAAACATGGATTCCCTCTACCTAAACTTATATATACGTATGGTTGTATGAATAATTGATGGTTTTACCTGGTTGTTTAAATGGCATTACTTTATCCTTATTCCAAGATACAAGTTAGCAGTCACTCGCTAACCCGTCTACTGGCAGTTTTATAACCACGCTATGCAGGAACTCATCCTATATAGTGATTAACTCATGGACAATATTTGGATCAAAGTGGTGAGCTTCCATCTATTCGGAAGGCTCCATTTCATGATATGGATACTTTTAAACATTCTATTTTTATTTTGGACATTTGTTTTTTCCATGGTTGGGGGCAAGTCCCAACCAAATAATTTTATTCCTTTTGATAGAGGCTTTGTGTACTTCTAGGAATTGGTATGGGTGGAATTGGTATCGGTGTAGTCCTTGGCATTGAAATAAGTTGGGAGGTTTGAATCATCGGACATGATTTCTCGTTGTTCCATCATATTACATTTTGGAATTGATTATTATATTATGTTTTGATATTTTAATTTGTATGTTATGCATAGTTGGGTTTGGTACAGTTAGACTCGGTTTGGTCGGTCATGGTCGTGATCCTATCGTAGAGTCTTGATGTGAACAATAATGCTATCTTATTATATATTAAAAATTTAGCTCATTTGAGGCTATAATAGATGGTTGGGTTGGGTTTAGGGGGCTGTCACTGGTCCTGGTTGGAGTTGGGATGCCCGTAACATCTAGGAACTAGTTTGGGTCATGACAACTTGGTATCAGATCTTTTGTTTTATGGTCAATTAGGAAGTTCACAAAGCCATGTCGATTAGAATCTCTTCTAGGGGCGTGTAGTGTGCCAGACTCATAAGAGAGAGGCTGCAAGATATTTAGGAATATTTCACTTTTCTAAAATTCTCAATCCTTGAATCCTTTCTAATCCTTTGTTATTTGTCTTTTAGATCATGCCTCCTAGATCTGAAATGCAAAGAAATCATTCTACCTTATCTAGGGAAAATGCTGAAGGGGTACCTCATACGTCTAGAGTACATATTCGATCTTATAGTCCTATTACTGATTGTGTTGGAGTCTCTCCTTTTCCTTTTATTGCTCCTCAGGCCCCTGAGGGTAACATTATGAATGTGGAGCTTTATTAGTCTATCCAGTTATTACTCAGATGGTCGCAACTCAGGCTAGTGGTGTACAACTAGTGCTTTGTCTACTAAGGCCTGAAAGGGTGGTTAATTTATGAAGATGGGTCCTCTAACTTTGATGGAAGTGAAGGTGAAGGAAGATCCATAGGGCTTCTTGGATGAAATGGAAAAGATATGTATGGTTATGCAGGTTTTTGATGTAGAAGGAGATAGCTTTGCATCTTATCAGCTTAAAGATATTTCTTATCAGTGGTATAAGGAGTGGGACAGCGATAAGGGTGATATGGAAAAGAAAGGGTTATGCGAGGTCTTTACTATTGCCTTCATACATCGGTTCTTTCGTAAAGCATTGAGGGAATCTAAGATGGAGGAGTTTGTGAACCTTATGCAAGGGAGGATGTCCATAAAGAAATATTCCTTGACATTTCATCAGTTGTAAAGGTATGCTCTTGATTGGGTGGCTGATATGAGATTGAGAATGAGGAAGTTTGCTTCTAGGCTGAATAAAGATTTGATTTTTTAGAGCAAAACTGCTTGGCACATTAGGGATATGGACATCTCTAGGTTAACTGTTCATATGCAGCAGGTTGAGGATGAGAAGAGAAAATAGACAAAATTTAGGAATAGACATGGAAAGTGGGGTAGATTTCTAGTTAGGGAGGTGCACAGTCTCAGGGTGTTAGTGATGGTGGAAAGTGTAAAAAAAAAAAGTGTGGGAGTTCTGGTTACTTCTCTACTACCAATGCTCCTTACCCACAGCAGTCGGGCAACAAGTGTTACCAATGAAGTGATAATTCTTGAGCTCAGGTTCCCTAATCTCAAGCAAGTAGAGGTCAGTCTGTTTCTTCACGCTATCCTTATCAGTTCTATGGTCTTCAAGGAAGGTAGAGATAAGAGCTTTAAGTGCGGTTAGGTAGGCCATCGACTTAAGGATTGTCTGGGTAATAATGTTGCTATAGGGGTCAATAAGATTTTAGTGTATTCATCTTCTTCTCCTATACCCGATGGTGTTGTATCTGATTCTATTATTGCTCCTGATTATAGTGTTAGTTGAAACAGGTTGTATGCTTTGGCTTCTCAGTAGAAATTTGAGGCATCACCTGATATCGTTACTGGTATGTTACAGCTTTATTCATATGATATGTATTGTTTGCTTTATCCGGGCTGCACTCTTTCTTATTTGACTCCTTATCTAGCTATTTCTTTTAGTTTTTATCTAGAAATTATTTTGGATCTTTTTTTTATTTTTACCTCAGTAGGAGACCCAATCATTCTTGAATGGGTCATCATTAGTTTCCCAAGTGATCTAGAAATAGAATGGGAGAGTTTTTCTTTAGCTCCTAGGGGGAAATTTATTTCTTATCTTAGACGTTGAAGGTTAATCTCTAAGGGGTCTTATTATCAAATGTTTTGAGTTAAAGATTGTAACTCGGAAGGTCCTTCTTTACAGTCAATTTTAATAGTTAATGAGCTTTCTGAGGTCTTTCTAGATGATCTTCCTGGTATTCCTCCGATTAGGGAAATAGAGCTTGGTATTGATTTTTATCCGGACACTTATCTAATATCTATCCATCATTTAGAATGGCTCCGACTAAGTTAAGGAAACTCAAGGAGCAAATTAAAGATCTTTTAGATAAGGAGTTTATTCATCCTAGTGTTTCTTCATGGGGTGCACCGGTGTGGTTCGTATGCAAGAATGATGGTTCCCTTCGGATGTGCATTGACTATAAGCAGTTGAATAAGATAATAGAAAAGAACAAGTATCCTCTCCCAATGATAGATGATCTATTTGATCAATTATAGGGTGCCAAGTTCTTTTCATAGAAGGATCATCAATATGGGTACCATCATCTTAAGATTAGGGAGGTGGATATCCCTAAGATAGCTTTTCGTACTCGGTATGGGCATTTTGAGTTCTTGGTGATGTCATTTGGATTAACAAATGCTACAGCTGCATTTATGGATTTGATGAACAGGGTGTTTATACAATATTTGGATCTCTTTGTCATTGTATTTATTGATGATATTTCGATGTATTCGAGGAGTGAGATTGATCATGCTAATCACCTTGGTGTCATGTTGTATACCTTAAAGGAACAATGATTGTTTGTCAAGTTCTCTAAGAGTGTGTTTTGGTTGAATGATGTGACTTTCTTTGGTCATATTATTTCTAGTGAGGGGATAATAGTTGATCCTTAAAAGGTTGCCGCGGTGAAGAGGTGTCCTAGGCCCATGACTTCATTCGATGTTCAAAGTTTCTTGGATTTAGCCGGATATTATATGTAGTTTGTGGAAAGCTTCTTGTCGATGGCTATTCCTGTGACTAAGTTAACTCTGAGAAAGTTTTAAGTTTTGTTGGTCGGATACTTTTTTAGGAAGTTTTGAGAAGTTAAAGGATAGGTTGATATTGACTTTAATTTTGACTTTGCCGGAAGGCAATGATAGGTTTGTAGTTTATTATGATGCATCTCAGGTAGGGCTTAGTTGTATTTTGACACAACATGGGAAGGTGATTGACTATGCTTCAAGGTTATTAAAGGTGCATGAGAGAAATTATCCTACTCATGATTTGGAGTTATTAGAGGTTGAGTTTTCTTTGAAAATATGGCAGAATTATCTATATAGTGTTCATGTGGATATCTTTTCTGATCATAAGAGTCTTTAGTATGTATTCACACAGAAGGAGCTTAATCTCAGGAAAAGGAGATGCGTTGAGCTTCTCAAAGATTATGATATGAGTCCTCACTACCACCTAGGTAAGGCTAATTTGGTTGTTGATGCTCTTAACAAGTTATGTATGGGGATTGGCTCATGTGGAGGAAGGAGAGTGGTAATTAGTAAAGGATATTCACCGTTTAGCCAATCTTGGAGTTTGTTGCTTAGGTTCTAAGAATGGTAGTGTGATGGTGCAAGATGTGGTTCAATCATCTCTTGGTGCAGAGATTAAGGAGAAGAAAGTGTTGGATCCAGTCATAATAAAAATCAAGAGCTATTTTAGTGGAAAAAGTTGGCAGTGTTTGACATTAGTGGTGATGGTACTTTGTAGTACTAAGGGAGGTTATGTGTTTTGAATGTCAATGGGTTGTGACAAATGATTTTGGCTGAGGTGCAGGAGGAAAACTATGTTATCCATCCTGGTTTGACAAATATGTGTCATGCTCTCAAGGAGATCTATTGGTGTAATGGTATGAAGAAGGATATGGCTGACTTCGTGGCCAAGTGCATGGTGTGTCAACAGGTTAAGGTGTAGCACATGAGGCCTGGTGGGTTACATCAAGAGATAGAGTTGTACGAATGAGAGTGCGAGATGATCAATACAGATTTTATTACCGATCTTCTTCGTTCTCGAAATCAATTTGATTCGATTTAGGTCATCGTGGATAGGATGACAAAGTGTACTCACTTTTTTCTGGTAAAGACTACCTTTTCAGCAAAATATTATGCAAAGTTTTATCTTCAAAAGATTGTGAATCTGTATGGGGTGCCTATTTCAATTATTCCTAATCATAGTACGCAGTTTACCTCTTATTTCTGGTAGTCTTTCTAGAAGGCATTGGGGAATAAGGTTAGTCTGAGTACCGCTTTCTATCCACAATTGTATAGGCAAGAGGAAAGAACTATTTAGACATTGGACGACATGTTTTTGGCATGTGTTATTGGTTAAGGTGTAAGTTCGTCCTAGTATATACCTTTGGTAGAGTTTGCTAACAACAATTGCTACCTCTCTAGTATTGGTATTGCTCCTTTTGAGGGGTTGTATGGTGGGAGGTGTAGATCTCCTATTGGATGGCTTGACCTTAGTGAGATGAATATGTTTGGTCCTGATTTGGTCTATCAAGCTATGGAGAAGGTGAAGGTAATTCTGGATAGGCTATAGGCTGCTAAGAGGCGCCAAAGTCCTATGAAGATGTTATGCATAGAGACTGAGTTTGAGGTTGGGAACAAGGTGTTCCTGAAGGTGTCTCCCTTGAGGAAAGTAGAGCAGTTTGGCAAGAAGGTGAAACTCTATCCTTGATTTATCGGTCCGTATATGATTTTCTGAAGAGTGGGCAATGTTGCTTATGAGTTAGAGTTGCCTAAAAATATTAGGTTTAGTTCATCCGGTCTTTAATATTTCCATGTTGAGGAAGTGTGTTAGTGATCGTTCTTTGGTTTTTCCTTTAGAAGGGTTGGATATCTCGGCTTCTCTATCTTATGAAGAGGTCCCGATTGAGATATTGGATAGGAAAGTTCATTATTTGTGGACCAAGGATGTGGCTTCGGTTAAGGTTTCCTGGATGAATAATAAGGTTGAAGAAGATATGTGGGAACCAAAAGAGGACATAAAGTCTAAGTATCTATATTTGTTTTTTGCTTCTTGTATTCGTGTACAAGGTATGTGTTCTTGAACACATCTTTATTTTTTCTGAGTCTTAGAAAGAAAAGATTAATATCTTTACCTCTTTATTTTCAAACTTTGATTAAGGGATTTTTGATAATGCAAATGACTTTGTGTGTGGTTACCTCTACCTTTTCCATCATTCAGAGAAGAATGTTCCTATTGGGGGAGAATTTTACATCCTGGGTTTTGGCCTCAGAAATTTTTTCTTGAAAACAGTTCTATGGACCTAATACGACTTACGGATATAATCCATATACTGGGGTAGAAGTGGTATGGTCCTATCATAAGCTGATCAGTGTTAGTTGGTGGGATGGTTTTGATCACAGGAATGGTCAGGACTTGAGGGTATAAGTCATAAGGCTTGGATACGAGTCATATCAGGGACTCGTATATTGGCCAGTGTTTGATCCTTCTGGTGATTCATTCTTCCAGGGATACAAATCTTGGGTAAAAATTGTATGCTGAGATTATGACTTAGTTGGATAAGTTGTATACTAGACAATTTTTGATGCAAGGTTAAGGCCTATGTATGACTAGTGGGAACCAATCGTAAGGAAGGGTATGACTCGTAAAAGGGTCAGTGGTATCCCTATGATGGGCTTTTAAGGAACTTAAGTATGGGTATTCGGTACATTTACCTACTTACACTAATTATGACCCACGACTTCTAATACACTTAGGAGGTTATTTACCCTATTATTATATTCATTAACACATAGAAAAATATTCCTAAACATTTAACAATTCTCTCAAGAGCTTTTGGGACAAGAAAGCTAGGGTTTCAACTTGGGGTCTGCTCTGGGACTTGCTTTTGTGATTTCCTTCCATCATCTTTCTTGGTTTAAGTCCTGTATCTCTTTCCTACTTACTATTTCTAAAAAGGAATGAATTTTATGGTTGTTTTCATGGTTTTAATATTTCATGGGGTATGGTTTTTAACTAATAATTATGGGTTATAATGTGACTTGTTTGGTTATGGTTTTCTATGGTTTAACGGTGCTTTTATATGCATTGAAGGTGGTTTTGGGAAATTGGATTGCATGGTAATGGTTTAATGTTTTTCTTGGAATTTCTTTTGTTTATATTATACCCGAAGGTATTTGATAAAATACTTATAAAGATATGTCCATTGCATTAACTTCTTTAAATGGAACTTTTGCTTGTTTTCAGCTTATGCATGAAACAATAAATTGTTTAAATGGTTTAAAAATCTTAAAGGCTTATTGGTTTTGATTGTGGAGTACATGGAAGTCTCCTCAGAGGTTAATATGGTAAATGAAAAAGGGCAATTGAGAGTCCCCTTAACCTAAATGGTTTGGCTATGGATAAATCATACAAGTAGGGCTGGTATGACTATACCAATAATAATTGTACTTGGTTAATAAATTGTAAGTGGATTGTTTTGACATGGTTTTTATCTAGGAATTAATGGATGGATATGTAATGAAGCTGTAACAGGTGGAGGTTCTGGGGGAATAGAAACTGGAAACTCATATTTGTCGATATTAGGGGTTTTCGATGGCCATGTGCAGTGTAACATTTTATATTGGAGGGATGTACTATTCATACCATGGGATATTTATTGGTAATATGACTAAACACAATGGGACTCTTTCTGTACTGGGAGCTGAACCCATATGACCCATGGGTGTAGTTAAACGACAAAGTTACATAACCCAGGTAACGGTTTTAAATGCATTCTAAACACAAATTCCCTTTCCCGACACTTATATATGTATGGTTGTATGCATAATGGATGGTTTTACTTGGTTTCTTAAATAGCATTACTTATCCTTATCTTGATATACATGGTAGTAGTCACTCACTAATCCATCTACTAGCGGCTATATACTAACGCTATGCAAGAACTTCTCCTATATAGTGATTGACTCAAAGACAACATTTGGATTGAAGTGGTGAACTTCCATCTTTCCGAAAGGTTCCATTTAATGGTGTGGATACTCTTACACATTTTGTTTTCATTTTGGACATTGGTTTTGGCCATGCTTTGGGGCATGTCAAAATCAGATAATTGTATTCTTTTGGATAGAGGCTTTATGGTACTTCTGGGGTTGGTATGGGAGGGATCGGTATTGGTGTCGGTCTTGGAATTGGAATAAGATGGGAGGCTGGTATAAGCAGACCTAATTTCTCACTGTTCCATCATATTACATTTGAGAATTGATTATTGTATTATGTTTTGTTATTCTCTTTGGTATGGCATGGATGGCTGGGTTTGGTATGGTTGAACTAGGTTGGTTCGGTCACATTCGTGATCCTATCCTAGAGTCTTGATGTAAAAAATAACGCTATCTTGTTATATGTTTAAAATTCAGCTCATTTGTGGCTATAATTGGCGATTAGGTTTGGTTAAGGAGGCGGTCGCCTACCTTGGTTAGACTTGGGATGCTCATTACGTCTAGGCCCTGGTTTTGGCCATTAAATGCAGAGTATTCCGAAGTAGGCAAAGTATGTGAAAGGCATAGTGGAAAACAAGAACAATTTGATTGAATATGCTACAATAGCACTTACTGAGGAGTGAACATCCAAGATTCAGTATAAATTTCCAATAAATCTTAAAGATCCAGGAAGCTTCACCTTACAGATCACTATCAGACATACCATCAGTTTTTGGGGGTTAGTGATTTAGGGGCTAGAAACAATCTTATACCCACATCTTAGTTTGAAAGATGAGTCTTGGGAGTGCCAAACCCACAACCATTATTTTGTAGTTAGCAGATAGGTTTTTTGCTAGGCTTGATGGGATCATTGAAGACGTATTGGTTCAAGTGGGATCACTTATTTTCCCAGTAGATTTTGTTATTCTTGATTTTGATGTTGATTTGGCTATTCCATTTATTTTTGGCCATCAATTCATATAAACTAGTAAATCAATTATTAATGTAGCTGCAGGGAAGATGATCATGAGGGCTCATGACAAGGTTGAGGTTTTCGATTTGTATAAGGCAATGAAGTTGCCTAATATATATGATGAATTGTCTGCTATAATAGTTATTGACCTTGAGACTGAGTTCCACTTTCTATTGTCTAATGACCCACTTGAATGAGCTTTGATGAGGTATGATCTCTATGATGATATCGAGGCACTTGAAATAGTATAAATTATGGATTTGGAATTGATTGACATCGGAGTTACTGAATTTGAGTCATTGAATAGACCGATTGGACCATCTCGAAATGAGTCCATCAATGAAGCTCCAAAACTAGAGCTCAAGTCTCTTTCTTCTAATTTTAAAATATGCTTTCCTTGGTAAGTATGATACTTTGCAATGATTTTGTCTGCAGGTTTTCTAAGGTACTTGTGTGAGAGGTATTGACAGTGTTGAGAAAAAGGAAGAAAAAAATAAATGGCAGATGTCGGAAATCACAAGAATCAATCCTGCGTTCTTTACTTACAAAATATATATGGAAGAGGGATACAAGGCCAGTGTACAATAGTAGCGAAGACTAAATCCAGTGATGAAAGAAGTTGTCAGAAAAAATTCATTAAGTGGCTTGATGCTGGCATTGTCTATCACATATATAAGCCCTGTGCACTATGTTCTAAATTAAGGTGGGATGACTATTTTTACTAAAAAAAATAATGAGTTGATTCCAACTCGTACAGTGACTGGGTGGAGGATCTGCATATATTATGGAAAGATGAATAATGCCACAAGGAAGAATCACTATCCTATTCCATTCAATGATCAGATATTGGATAGATTGGCGGGACAAGAATATTACTGCTTTTTGGATGGGTATTTAGGGTATAACTAGATAACCTTAGCACCTAATGACTAGGAGAAGACCAGTTTCACCTGTCCTTATGGTACATATACATTAATACATATGCCCATTGGTCTTTGATATGCCCTAACAACTTTCTAGAGATGCATAATGGCTATGTTCTATGATAGGGTGGAAGACATTGTCGAGGTATTTATGGTTGTTTTTCCCCTTTTTGGTAATTCATTTGATATGTGCTTGCAGAACTTGGACAAAGTCTTGGCATGATGTAAAGAAACCAACCTTGTTTTTAATTAGGAGAAGTACTACTTATTGGTCAAAGAAGGTATTGTCCTTGGTTAGAAAGTGTCAAATAGAGGACTTGAGGTAGATAGAGACAAGGTAGAGGTCATTGAAAAGCTCCCATATCTAGTGTCAGTATAAGAGGTGGGAAGCTTTCTTTGTCATGAAGGATTTTACACAAGTTTTTTCTAAGAATTCTCGAAGATAGCAGGTCCAATGTGCAATTTGTTAGAAAAAGAGGCCAAGTTTGAATTTGAGGATGGATACCAAAAAGAATTTGGTAATCTAAAGAGGAAATTAATAGAGGCACTCATTCTAATCTCTCCCAATTGGGATTTACCTTTTGAGTTAATGTGTGATATGGGTGATGTGGCTGTTGGAGCAGTATTGGGGCAGTGCAAAGATAAGGTATTTCACTCTAACTATTATGCAAGTAAAATATTAGAGGCAACCTAGCTGAATTATACAGTCATAGAGAAGAAAATTCTAGCCCTTGGGTACGCATTAGATAAATTCAGATCATACTTGGTTGGTACAAAGGTTATTGTTCATAATGACCATGCTGCTATCCGAAATTTGTTCAATAAGAAGTATGTAAAGCCAATGTTCAATAGGTAGATTCTTCTTCTCTAAGAGTTTTATCTAGAAGTTCGTGATAGAAAGGGAGCTGAAAAATTAAGTGGTTGATCATCTTTCGGTACTTGAGAGTCATGATCATGTAGACAATGATACACTTTGTATTCAAATGATTTTTCGGGTGAGTAGCCATTTCCATTGGATGTAGCTGAGGTTCTATGGTATGCTGACATAGTAAATGTATTAGTAGTTGGTATCTATCCTCCTAAAGCCACTAGTCAACAAAAGAATAAGTTGTTCCATGATTCTCATGCTTATGTATGGGATGATCCATTTCTCTTTAAGAAGTGTTTTGATCAAATAATGAGAAGAAGTGTTTTAGAATCTGAATCTAAGAATATACTTAAAAGTTTTCACTCGGTGCCTTATGGATGTCATTATGGTGGAGAGAGGATAACTCAAAAGGTATTACAGTCAAGGTTTTTTTGGCAACACTATTTATAGATGATGTGAATTATGTTGAAATTATGACCAGTTCCAGTGAATAGGCACAATATCAAGGCATCATGAAATGCCTTTGAATAATATTCTAGAAGTGGAGATTATTGACGTGTGGGGGATAGACGTCATGGGGCCATTTCCACATCTCATGGAAATATTTACATTCTGGTGGTTATTGATTTCGTGTCCAAATAGGTGGAAGATACTACTATCCCAACAAATGACGAAAGAGTAGTGATGAAATTTTTTTAAAAATAGATTTTCTCTTATTTTGGCACACCAAGAGTGATTTTCGGTGATGGAAGTACACACTTCGTAAATACTAGGTTTAATTTTTTTTTGGAAAAATACGATCTTAGACACAAGGTGGCCACAATGTATCACTCATAAACAAGTGGCCAAGTGGAGATTTCTAATCTTGAGATCAAAAAATATTGCAAAATACAGTCAGTGGACGGCGTATCAATTGGTTGGAGAAGCTGGATGATGCACTATTATAAAAGCCCATTGGGACCTCTCCTTATAACTTGGTTTATGGAAAAGCTTTCCACTTTCTCATGGAGCTTGAGCATTAGGCTTATTGGGTTGTAATGAAATTGAATGTTTATATGAAGGCTGCTGGAGAAAAGAGATTGTTACACCTGAAAGAGCTTGATGAGTTTCCCTTACATGCCTATGAGAAAGCAAAATTGTATAAAGAAAAGACCAAAAGATGGCATGATAAGAATATTTAGAATTGAGCTTTTGATCCAGGACAACTTGCATTGCTATTCAATGCTAGATTGAGGTTGTTTCTCGGAAAGATGAGGTATAAGTGGTCTGGGCCATTTGAAGTTGTGAGAATGACTCCACATGGAGCTTTTAAACATTGGAGCAAGGACAAGAGATAAAAAATCATGGTGAATTGACAAATATTTAAACATTATTGGGTTGAGACATGTTATCAACACAAGATCACTATCATCTTTGAAGACGATTGAGGCTGAGTTAGGTCGTTCCCACAATGATAACTAAGTTGTTGCGTGGGAGGTAACCCACAAATGTAATGTAATGTTTTTGTTTAATTCATAGCAGTTTGAAGAAAAAAAGAAAGAAAGCGAAAAGAAATAAAAAATATAAAAAAATGTGTTGTGGCATGGCCAATACTAAGGCGCTGAGTTGGAGGCAACCCAATTTTTCTTTTGCCATTTTTTTATTTTTGTTTAGTGTGTAGGAATGATAAACTCAGTAGCATGAGGTGGAAAGAGAAATAAGTGAGACTTTGACAAAGGGAAGCTCTTAGGTACGTAAAATATGCACTTAAGTGAGCTAGAAGGACTAGAACAAAATTGGGATAAAATATCTTCCGAAGTGCAAATTCCAGTAGCTATGTGTAATTAGACTGCACCGTGCCACCTATATCAGTGAACTAGGACACATGACCTGGGGGCTAGCTCGTGAGTTAATCCCCATGATACGGAGGCTTTCGCGACTGCTATGCTTCATAATATTGACCCCACCTCTAATTGAGTATAATATGGAGCCATCAATAATAGGGTAAGAAAGTGGATGGACCTTTTGAATAGTCATGAAAAAGGAACAGAACACTTGGTCTTATGGTTTGACCTTTGGCAATTCCACAAGGGAACGAAACTAGGTAGTTCATAGAGACTGGAAAAAAGTGTTATACCAAACACAATAAGACTAAATATGCTACAGAAAACTTCATTGACTGGGTGAGCTTGTTTAGAGAGTTTCCAAGCATAGTGCATTGAGTAGAAGAAATATACAGGAACTTCTTGTTTAAGCAGCCACATGAGTGAAACCTGCACCTTGTTAGGGAGTTTTATGAGAACTGGGACCCTAGGGAGCGTGACTTAGAGGTAAAAATAAGAGGCTATGTGGTTACCTTTACTCCTCATAAATAAAATTACATCTAGGTGCACTAGAGGTGGATACCGACCCATTGAACCAAATATATAAACATCACACCACCTTACGCAGACATTTGAAATTTGGTGCGTGGGTAAAATTGTACAGCCAGGTGGACACATCATAAAGATAGAGACATTCACCTCCCATTCCCCTAGGCTTAAATAAATAGGGAGGCCCGCATGTGAGTATAGATTGCCTACCACTATCTCATACATGGGACACATATAACTAATATGACATGCGACAATTTATGTCTTATTGATGCCTTAATGCGTGATAATGTTGATGTGAATATAAGTGTTATGATTCTTTTGTCTATGAGGAAGGCATACTTTTATCAGGGATGCAATTATTGCTTTAAAGGTTTGCTGATATAGTTTGAGGGATCTTGGTGTAGAGGAGGAAGACCTTGATTATTAGATGTTCATAGACACTCGCCATATAGATGTGTCCCATACTAAGGGGATTACTGTGTCTCATGGTCTAGTATTGACTATGCTTGAGCGTCAGGCTTGGAATGACAAGATTAAAACCTGAATGTGTGGGATACAACTGCTCTACTTGCAGAGAGGGGGACACCCAGCTACATAGAAAGACATTCAAGCTACAGAGATGGATTATCATCTTGGTCATCATGCAAGGACCATGCTACTGATTGGCTCGGATTTTATTGAGCCTATTATGAATGATGTGTCCATAGATTAAGAGCATCAACTGTGTGATTTAGATGTGGATTCAGATAAGGAGAATGACACTGATGACCCAAACTTAGGAGTCAAGGCCTATGCTGCAGAGTTTGACGATAATATGGACGATGCTTGACAGGGAGTTGTTTCCTACCTCATACTTGGTTTGATTCGCAAGCACTAGGACAATGCTTCATTTTAAGTGTGTGATGATGGTATCTCATTCTCTATACTTTTATTGGTTATGTTTGTTGGATATTTTATTGTGTTATATTCTACTGGATATTTCTTGTTGTTGTGTTTGGGAAGACAATTATTCTGACTATTCAGAACTATATGGTTTGTAATAGTTAGGATTGATATTTTCTTAGCGGTAGTTTAATTATTAGTTATTTTTTGTAGTAGTTACCTTTTGTTTAAACTTAGGAGGCAAATTTTCTTTTTTCCCTCAAGGTAATTTTTATTAAGTCATCATAGTTCGGTGCCTTCCCCTATAATGGATGGATGATGTCCATCTTAAGGGGAGTTGGTCTTAGATTATAAGGAAGCGAAAAAACCTAACCACAACTTTAAGGAAAGATAATTTATGTTCTTCCATGTTGTTTCTTGACTTAGAAAATATGTGTGAAATAGAAGCATGTCATAAATAAAATAGAAGCTAGTTTTAGACACTTAATCTCACTAGGTTTCATTTTTTGTTGGTTGGTGTAAATATAAATTAGACAAGAGCAAGATCGGGAATCATGGGGATCCGACTTGACTCTAGGATGCACCAAGAGTGAGAGAGGTTTTCTAGTTATTCTACATAAATAGTTATGTCTAGAACTTTCCTAGTATGTTTGCAAAGAGAAATAAAGGATGTCGGAGTTAGTAAATGATGTAGGCATTTTTGTTGATAGCCATATTTTTAGACCTTATTTACCTACCCTTTTGTATATTCTTAGTTAGCCCTATTGAGCCTATAACTTATTTTCATTGGCCGGCTCATAAATATCCTTATCCCTTTGGTTATTTAACAGTAATTTGATCTAAAACTCCTAAGTACTTGTGTTAAAATCTATTAGAGTTGAGGTGTATAAGTTTGAATAAGGATGATGGTGAAATTGAAGCCCTAGGGTAATTGCTATTGAGATAGAAAATTGACATCTGCAGTGGGTAGAAGAGTGAAATAAGAGAAGAAAAGAAGAAAATAAAGAAAATTTGAATGGTAACAAATAGGTGAATTGATGAAACTCCCACCATAGTATGTGCAATGATCTTAAAAAGTTAAGGATAAGGTAAGAGAATAAAGAGAGGTAGTGAGGGAAAGAATTTGGTTGTTACTTTCATGTTTGAAATGTCGATGTGATGTACTAAAGCTCTTAGGGAGATTAGCTACTATTTACCCAAATATTTTCTACCTGTCCCTTAGCAAACATTACAACCATGAATGACCTAGTTGATCCTTAATCCAAATATTCGACAAGTAGTAGAATAGTACAATAAGGGTAAGCTTATGGTTCATTGTCTATCATGTATGATTTTTTTATTGAGAGTGAGAGAATTAGTCTGTAATGTTCCCATTCTGTTTTATATTGGAAGATTGAGAAGTAAACATGGGAAATTTTCTTGTTGTGAGGGTGGATGTTGTTGGTTGGTGAATTTAACACTTATTTACACTAAATTTTCATGCACACTAATATAATTTGATTGCAAAAGTAACACATTTGGGGTTAAATGTACTAATTCTGACAAGTTACAGGTGTACAAATGCTGAGAGGAAAAGAAGCAAATATGAGCTAAAAATGATAAAAAAGGAAATTAAAGTGAAAGAGCTGGACAAGCTGAAGAAGGATTAGGATCTTGCCCTTAGTTATCGCGATCGTGGGTGTCGGCCTACAATCACGCCGAGTCAAGCTAGTCACCCATTTTCAATTACGATGGACTAACCACGATCAGAGTGAGTATGATCGCGATAAATCTCCCGTTATTGTGTGAGAGCAGAAAATGGCCCAAGGGAAAAATCATCATTTTGACCATCCGACTCCAATTCCCATTTAAGGCTCAAAACCCCTTCATTCTAGATCCATCATTCCACTAGTCCACCACCAATATTTAGTTTAGGGTTTTGTAATCTCTTGGAGCTTGGTGCACGAATTTACACTAATTTAAGGCAGGAATTAATTAGAGTAACTCCAAAGTGTATATTTGGTTTATTCCATTGAAGATTCATTTGAGATTAAAGTACGGTTTTTCCTCTCTTTAGTTTTCTTATGAATAACCTTGATGAAGATCTTGGTATATTTTTTTTCATCATCTTTATGATTAGCAAGATCTACATCTTAGGATTCTGTTATAATAGGGTGGATTTGTGTGTTGGTTGTGATGCATTCATGCATATGCTAGATTATTGGTGATGAGTTCTTCTATTGCTTGATTAAATTGATTGGGATTTATGGGTGAAATCCCTAATTACCCAAATAGTTTTGATGGGTGAAAATCCCAAGCTCTTGAAAGACTAAACTATCATTAAAAAATGGGGTTTGGGTGAATTTAGGAAGCCTCATTATCCTTGAAAGAGGGATGTAGGAACCAAGACAATAGTAGACAACTATTGGGCTTAGTTTGCTAATTTTCACCATCATAGACATAAGGGTGAATCTGAGGTTGACTATCCCTTGGGTATCATCCTAGAAATAGGGGTTCCTAATTGATGTATGGGTGGCTTTAACTGACACACTTGTTAGGAACTCAAAAGACTCAATGAGTGACATCTTTGAGGTTTTGTTGAAGGACTAGCCTCAAGGTCTTTAAACCTAGCCTGCCTCATCATCAAGGATTATAATATGCACCAAATTATCATGTTCCCATGCATAATTTGACCCTAGGAAAGCATAGTCCCAATATCTTCTTAAATTTAGTATACATTAATTATTCTTAATCTCAAATTAGTCCCTTAGAATCCCAAGAGTTTGTTTCACATTCGACACGATTGAAAATCCGCCAAACCATTTTGTACCATAGGTTTGAATTTAGCAAGCACTTTTATTTTGGACCTACTCAATCGCTATTCACATTGTTCCTCGTGAATTTGACCATAACTCTTATCTAGGTAAATATATTGATAACAACCGACTTGCACTAAAATTGATGTGTAAGTTGAGTAAGTTGAGCGTTATAAAAAATGGCTCCATTTTTGGGGAGAAATTTGGCGTATTGAGTTAGTTTGGAATTTAACCTTACTTGAATTCAAACTTGTAAAATATTGTTTTATGATATTCTTTTGTTTTTTTTGTTAGTTATATTTTTATTTCTTGTTTGCTTGTTACTATGGAATAATAGGACAAATATTATTTTGGTAGTTGGGAACCCTATCTAGATGATCCATGTCCATATTGTGATGGACCAATCTTTCCACGAGATTGTAGATTTCCTCCCCAGAAATGGATGTGTGCACCATCTCAGTCCTATTAGGAGTATGACTATTCTTAGTGTGGTGGTCAGGATGGATATTGGAGTTATTGTCCTAATACCTCCTCACCACATTATACTAACCCAAATGCTAGTTCCTTTTATGAGCTTGAAAGGTATCATAATACATCAAAGGAAGAATTATGTGCAAGATACAATGGTGTTGAAACAATACTTCAACTTATCTTGAATTTGGTGGAAATAACTAGGGATAACCTACATCACATGCATCAAGCCCTGTGGGCATGTAAAGAGGAATTAAAAGGATAGAAAAAGTGGGTATGGAGGCTAGTCTTTCAAATACCATGATTATGACCACTCTTCCCAATAAGCTCATTCTTGAAGAATCCTCGGTGATTTCCTAACAAACCAAGCCAATCATGATAGATGATACCAAAATCCAGAATGTGGTACTACTGTCAAAAGAAGAAGCAAAGCAAACCTCATATGATGACTATTTCATTTTTAGGTGAGGATGCTATCAGGGATGCGAGTCTAGACTTACGACATAGACCTCATTCCAACCATTTTTCAAATTTGTTCTTGGTGATTGTGATGAGTATCCATCAACCTATGTAAATGTACGATTATGGGCATAAAAGCAACATCCCTATATTTTGGAGTTTGTAATTCCAAAAGCATACATGCAAGCCCCAATATCAAAGACCAAGAAGCTCAGTTTTTCATGTACAACAAGTGCCCTATTAATGTCCCCACCATTACCGAAGGAGTCGAATAAAAAAATTGATGTGGACTTAGGTTAAGATTTAAGTCTTCAAAGTGGTGTGTTAGAAGTAATATCATTGCACCTTCGCCTTGCCCCCAAGTGCTACAAAGATATATTTATTGAAAGTTGGAGCACTGTTTGAAGTCTTCCAAGTGGAGACATACATAAAAATTGAAGAACATCGAGCCGTGACATTAAACCTAGCGCTTGATGGGAGGTAACCCATCATTTTCATATTTAAATGTTTTATTTTTGAATAAGACACATAATTTTGATGTTTTGTAGGTGCTTTGGACAAGTTGGAAGCCAAAAAAGGGGAAAACCAAGTTTAGAAATGTGGTAGCCATACACCAAAATAGGGAAAGACAGAGGATTAGATGGCCTTAGATACTATAATATGGGACTACAGTCCATGATCGCGGTGTCGCGATTGTACCAATATTGCTACAATCATACCTCTGTGTCCAACCTTCCACATGGTTATCAATGCAGTTTTAGGGAGCCTTTTAACCCTTCTTATTCTTTTATATTATGTAGTGAGGTCATTACAAGTGTTTTTATTGGGTGGGTGTGCCTCTGCCCTTGTGGGAGTTCATGATTGGATTGCAAGACTTGAACTTAGTTGATACAAAGCATGAAAATTTTGTGAAATCAATTGTTTAAATTATTAGCTTGTTATTTCTCATAATAATAACGTTGGACAAGCCTTTCCCTATTATAGATTGAGTGAAGACATTCTTAAGGGAAACTCATTGTTATTTGCTCTTGATCCATAGATGGAGGGGAAGTTTGAGTACCCGTAGCATTGTGGATATGATATTGCACTCAAACCATTAGCAAAATCTGAGTAGCCATATTGTTGGTTTGCCCATATGGCAACAACATGAGAGACCAAAACTTATATTGTTGCCATAGTTAGCAAACTATGGATGGTTCAAATACAAAGTAAACACCTATATCTGTCAAAAAAATTTCAAAAATCAAGGGCATGGACGTGAGCAGCATTGTAACAATTCTTTTTCTACTAAAATTTTTTCTTGTGAAAATTGATAGATACTCTACTTTTGTCTCTAGCAGGAGGAGCATTTGAGCTTCCTGGGCGAGTTTTCATGCCATGTGTGGTGAGATATTTATTTAAATCTCATGTGTACTTGTACCATCTAGAACTTTCCCCATTAGTCTCTCAAGTCTAATTTTGATTGTACTTTTTTGGGGAGATGATCTTAGGTCATCTTTGTTACTTTGGAAAGTCAACTTTAGCCTAAAAAGCCTACCCTTGCATAGATGTTATCCTTAGTCAAACACTTTAAGACTTTACACCTTTCTTTCGCAAACAAATTGCAAGCTATATGCCTTTTAATTCTTAACCCTCTATTGAACTCTACCTCCTTGGACTTTGAAATGCAAATTGAGGCTAAAAGCCTAAGTTAGGGGTGGTAAAGATTGGAAGAGGTAACTTTTAGCCATAAGAATGTAAGTTGGTGACTAAGAGCTAAATTTTGAGAACAAATGAATAGGAAAAGAAAGGGACCCAAGAGGAGACAAAAGAATGAAATATACACGGCAAAGATGTGAAAACAAGATTCTTTTCAAAAGATGGGTGAACCAAGGTAGCAAAAGTAAGCACATGCTTAAAGAGTGAATACAAAATAATGGTCCATAGTCAAAAGATGTATAAAAAAAGAGAGTATAATATAGATGTTCAAGGAGGATATAGTCCCTCTGTTCCTAAATGATATCCCACCCTACCCCAAACCTACATTGGAAGCTCAAAATCCTCTACATGATCTCAAACAAAATATATTCATTTGATGTGGGTGATATTTTCATCTCCAAAAAAAATGTGGCAAAAGGAGTATAATGTAGTTGAGCTCAAAGAGGATTCATTTCTCGAGGATTAGTGTTTGTTGCATGATTTGTCTTTGATGTATTTTACATCCTTAAAAATTACGTGTTATGTTGAGGGGTGTCTTGAATATAGTCTTGCCCATGTTTGAAGATCTATTGGTGGCAGTAATCAAGTTGAAGTCATCATGATCATTTAAGTCATCTAATGTTAGCATCAAAGTGTGTTGTCTTATTGTAGAAGACTTGAGGTCAATCAAAGAGTTAAGTTGGAGGTATTGATTAGTGGTGAATATACTACTCTTTTAGACTAAACATTCATGCACACCACTATGATTTGAATTTAAAACTGAGACACATTTGGGGTTAAATGTACTAATTCCCATATTTTACAGGTGTGCAAGCGCTGAGAAGAAAAGAATCAAACTTGAGCTAAAAAGGATCAAAAAGGGAATTGAAGTGCAAGAGCTGGACAAGATGAAGTAGGATGAGGATCTAGCCCTCAGTTATCGTGATCGTGAGTATTAGCCTACGATCGCACTGAGTTAACCTAGTCATCCAACTGCGATTGCAATGGACTAACCTTTATCACAGTGAGTGCGATTGAGATCAATCTTTCGTCATTGTATGTGAGCAGAAAATGTCCCAAGGGCAGAAACATCCTTTTTGACCATCCAACTACAAATCCCATTTAAGGCTCAAGACCTCTTTATTCTAGATCCATCATTCCACTAGTTTACCACCTATCCTTATTTTAGGGTTTTGTAATCTTTGGATCATGGAGCTTGAATTTACAATAATTTGAGGCAGGAATTTATTAGAGAAACTCCAAAGTGTAGATTTGGTTTCTTCCATTAAAGATTCATTTGAGTTTAAAGTGTGGTTTTTCCTATCTTTATTTTTCTTATGAATAACTTTGATGAAGATCTTGGTAAATTTTTTTCATTATCTTTATGATTTGCTAGATCTACCTATTGGGATTATGTTAGAATAGGATCCAATTGTTTGTGCCTTGTTATGCATTTGTGTATATGCTAGCTGGTTGGTGATGGGTTTTTCTTTTTCTTGATTAAATTGATTGTGATTTGTGGGTGAAAGCCCGAATTATCCAAATGGGTTTGATGGGTGAAAATCCCTAGCTCTTGTAAGCCTAAACCATCGTTAAAAGAGGGGTTTGGGTGAACTTTAGGAACCCTCATAATCTTGAAAGAGGGATGTGGGAACTACGACAATAATAGACAATTATTGGGTTTATTTTTCTAATTTTCACCATCTAAGACTTAAGGGTGAATATAAGGTTAACTATCCCTTAGGTACCTTCCTAAAAATACGGGTTCCTAGTTGAGGTATTGGGTTGCTTTAATTGATACACTCCTTAGGAACTCAAAAGAGTTAATGAGTGACATAATTGAGGTTTTTATTGTAGAACTAGCCTTATGGAATTTAAACCTAGCCTACCACATCATCAATGATTATAATTTGTACCGAATTATCATGTTCCCATGCATAATTTGCCCCTAGGAAATCATGTTCCCAAGCTCCTTTTTAGTTAATTATAGTCTAATTATTGTTAGTCTCAATTTAATCCCTTAGAATCCCAAGAAATGCTTTCACATTCAATATGATTGAAAACCAGCCAAACCATTTTATACCATAGGTTTCAATTTAGAAAGCACTTTTATATTAGACTTACTCAATCTCCATTCACATTGTTCCTCTTGGATTCGATCCCAACTCTTAGTTGGGTAAATATATTGACAATGACCGAATTGCACTTAAATTGACGTGTAAGTTGAGCGTTATCACTGCTTCACTGTCATACACATATAAAAAACTACTTGATTATCATTTAGTATGAAAGTGATCTCCCACAAGTCCATATCAATCAATACCCTACCGGTGGATAGGATGGTCTACATAATATAATGGTTGCTTGAAAATCTACCTCACCATCAAAAACCATGAAATCAATGAGGAACATAAATCATTCAACCCTTACTTCTACAGATGAGTCATCCCTCAAGAACTTTATGGATATAGGTTTAGTTCGCCCCATCTTCAATAGCTTGTACACTACCAGAGCCATTATATTTACTCATAGTCCTAAGGCACATAAATCTTGTTTAACATTAAAAGGCCTAATAGAGCACAAAATAGTGACTGCTTTGAGTCCTCTTTATTTCTTACTAGCTATAAGAAAGTAGTCACACTATAAGGGTGCATATGATTATTGGGCTCCAAGACCTAATCCTCACCAATATCATACTTATAATCATTATCACCCAATGTCGACCTCTCAAACTATACTTCTAGTGTATCATTGCTCTCAGTGCTATCAATCTATAACACCTCAATAGTAGGTACAGAGGTATCATCAGTACTAGCACCATAATTAGTGGTGATAGATAGACAATGACTAATGTTTGAAGAATTCTTCATCGTGTTACTAGGGAGGGCACCTGGCTGACTTTGATGCAAAGTGCCAGACATCTACCCAAACTAATGTTCTAATTGCTTAATAGCCATTGATTAAGACTCAACATTTTGAGTCAAACCTGAAATATCAGCCTTGATCTCCTTAAGGGTAACTTCTTGACTTTATTTTCCCTTCACTAGTTTGGTCAACATTTCTTTCATTCTTGATTCAATATCTCATCTGCTAGGCAGAATGTACATGTATCCCTTCTTCTTGTAAACATCATTTAGTTACTGGTCACTATATCTGTTACTACTACTGTCTCTGTATCTATCATAATAGTTCCGACCATGGTTTCCTTTCCCTTGAGCTTAGAAATCCTCCAACTGACGATCTGGATACCTAGCCTTCTCTTCTTATTAAGTCTCATAAGCTCTGGAAGCTGCACCCTGTGCTTCTTACTGCATGAACTTTTTTAGAATTCACAGTCCCAAACTACTTTACCAGTAACCCATGATCAATCCTCGATAACGCAATTTCTTATGCACAAAATAATTAGCTACTATCTAGTTAATGGGGGCACCAATAACATACGTACAAGAACCCCTTTCTGGCTCCCGTGTTTGCCACCCTTGGTTAGTGAGAAATATTTAGTCTAGAATATTATAAGCTATCTCCCAGCACAATCTCAAAAGTGCTCCTCTATAGGTACTGTATACTATGGCTCTAGAACTGATTCCCTGGGTTCTATATCATAACTCCAATAAGTTCATCCCTGAAATTCAATGGTTAGGCACCATACTCAACTTTTTTTTGAACATGAACTAAGCCAAATACATGGATTTAGACTAGCTAACTCAATTTATAAATCTCATTCTTAAGCTGCAACATCATAGATGGAAGAAAGAAACCGTTCAAGAATTTCCAGCACAACTCATTCCACGTTGTGATTTATCATTTTAGAAGTTCTCAAAACCATAAAGAAGCTTATCCTGTAAGAAAGAAAGGGAAAAACCTCACCCTGAGCATAGCTTGATTCACCCATGGATATTTATCAGAAGTGCAAATTCCTGAAAGTTATCCAAATGATTGTTTGCATCATCTGTAGGCAACCCCGCTAACACACCCTTCAAATATAAGAGTTGGAACGTAGAATTAGTTCTGTTGAACTTAATGACTGGGAGTAAAATAGGAGGAAGAATTGCTCTAGTCTCTACTGGCTCGATATACCCCATATCTTATTCATCATCTTTATATGGCTAAACATAATGATAAGCTAGGATCACTTAAACATCGTCAGCTTTATCTCTGTTTTGATTTCTACTGAGTGCTGCTAGGAGGTCTAATTTTGATCTATGCCTAGATAGTTTTGTGTCTCGAGCTAACTACTGAGTATCGTTTTCTCTTCTTTGATTAGTAGCTTGTGCTAATAGCACCTTGGTTTTCTAGACAACTATGTACAAAACTCCTTTGGGAGGAGCAGAGGCACATCATCACGAACCTCTACATGAATATCATTTATTTTCCATTCTACCATCCTACTAGGTGTTTGTATGATCCTCTCTGGATTTGAATTCACATGGAGTAAGGGATTACCTCTACTTTGTGTGTTAGGCAAACATCGACATTTAATCAACTAGAAAAAAGTAAAAATAAAAACTCAAAAACTGTAACTCCTTCAATTCATAAATCTACTCCGTATTCCCTACCAACAATACCAAAATTTGGTGAAGTCCTAAAATGCCCTGATTATCTGAACAAGAATGCTAAATGGTGCTCATGACCCGAAGGACCATAAGCTAACCCATGACTGATATCTGTACCTGTACACTGCATAACATGACATGAAAATACGGAAACATGCACTGAGAGGCTGTAAGGTTCAATACTGAACATAACTAAATAATAACAATAATATCAAACATAGAGTGGTATCACGATACCAAAACAAAACTGAAATGCTGTAGTCTGAAAAACATGAAGAACACTATAGTCGTCTAAAAGCCTCTAACTATTTGACTAAGTAGTTGATGGGACATGTCCCCAACTAACTTCGTCAACTAAAGGCTGAACTGATATGAGAAAATAAGATTACGTCCTCAGAGAATGAGGACTCACTTCTAAAACTCTGAACACTGGAATGTTACTGTTACTGCTGATCTAGGAGTCATGTCTCTGAACCTATGGTGTAATATAAAAAGAAAACACCATAGTGTAAATGTGTTAGTATAAAAGAATGTATTGAGTATACGTGTGAGGAAGGTTGAATACATGGGGCTTACATATATGAATGCTAAAAACTGACCGACTAATATAAAGGTGAGAGAGCACACATGAATACATAGTAAATGAGATCGTGAGAAAATGATAACTTATTATATATACTGATGCAATGAATTTACCAATATCTAGCATGACTGACACTGGAGTACCGATAACTGAAATAACTGATAACATGAGTGACTATGTATGACAGTACTAAATATGATGGAACTATCTGAGTTCCATACTATGACTGAGTTGACTGTATTTGGCAGTCCTAAAATTTGTAGAACTATCTGAGTTCTTTTACTAAGACTGATACTGAAACTGTAGGAATAGTCATTTAACCGACATGCCCCAAATTTATGTAGCTAAAACTACCCAAACTCAGGTTTTGAATCAACAAACTCACCTAGTTCATGGAAATTTATCAAGACACCATCTTGAAACATAAATAACATCTATCAACATGAACATGGTCATATCACAACAAGCAATCATAATATGTTATTTAAAACATGATTCTTGAACTCCACGAATGAAAGGAATCCGTGCATCAACACTATGCATACCTTAACAATTGCCATTTGAGCTATCTCCGTGATCTGCTGGAGGCTCAGGTGATACACTGTCTCACCATAAAGGCTCTAACTATTAGCTCGGCTGTCTGATTTGGACGAATTGTATATCTAAAGCATGTTTAACTGATTCATGAATGCTTAACTAGGTCACCTAGATTGCAAGGGAAATTATGCTCATAAGCTACCTTGCAAAAGAAAATGAGAATCTTAAAGGAGCCGACATATCGGGGACAGAGTTTTCCTTCTTGCCAAACCTCTTCACTCTCTTCATGGGAGAGATCTTGAGGTAGACATGATCACTAATCTCAAACTTGAGATCTTTTCTACACACATCTACATAAGACTTCTGTCGGCTCTGAGCAGCTTGGAGTCTTTGTTTGATCAACTGTACTTTCTCTAAGGCATCAAACACTAAGTCTGGCCCTATGACTGAGGCCTCACTAACTTTGAACCAACTGATTGGAGATCTATATCTCCTACCATAGAGATCTTCTAATGGAGCCACCTGAATACTGAAATGATAGCTATTGTTGTATGCAAACTCAATCAAAGGTAAGTGGTCATCCTAAATACCTTTGAAATCAATTTCATACAACTTTAGCATATATTCTAAAGTTTGAATGGTCCTTTCTGTTGGACCATCTGTCTGAGGATGAAAGGCTATGCTAAGATAAACTTGGGTTGTAAGAGAATTTTAGGAATAGTTTCCAAAAGTGAGAGGTGAACTGGGTACCTCTGTCTGAGATAATAGATAATGAAACACCATGTATTCTAACCAACTCCTTCATAAAGAGTTTGGCATAATCCTCGACAGAATAAAAGGTATGAACTGGAAGAAAATGAGCTGACTTGGTCATTCGGTCTACTATAAGCCAAACTGAATACTGCTGATAACGAGTTTGAGGAAAACCCATTAGGATGTCCATGTCCACTTCTTCCCACTTCTAAGTAGGAATGGTGAATTCCTATGTGGAACCACTAGGCTTCTGATGCTCTATCTTAACTTGCTGACACGTAGAGCACTTACCCAAAAACTCTGCAACAACTCTTTTCATCCCACTCCACCAATAGATCTCCCACAAGTCGTGGTACATCTTAGTGGCCCCTGGATGAATAGATTATCGTGCACCATGATCTTCACTAAGAATTCGCTGCCTCAACTCTTCTACAAATAGAACATACAGATAACTCTAACAATGAATAACACCATCTTCCCCTTGGGAGAAAACCTCTACTTTCTGAGTCTGAACTGACTCTTTTAGCTTGACAAGGCCAGGATCCCTATCTTGATTTTCCATTACCTCAAAAACTAAAGATGTTGTTGAACTACCTTGAACACATACACTGCCCTTTGAAGAATCGACTAAGTGAATACCTAGTCTGGCAAGCTGATAAACTTCCTAAACTAACTCCTTCTTACTGTCCTCAACATAAGAAACACTACCCATGGACAGTCTACTGAGAGCTTCGGCCAGTACATTGGCCTTGACCAGATGATAAAGGACGCTCATGTCATAATCTTTCAAGAGCTCTAACTACCTTCTCTAAAAAAGATTGAGATCTTTCTGAGAAAAGACATACCGAAGACTCTTATAATCTAGGAAGACATCTACATGAACTCCATAGAGATAATGCCTCCAAATCTTCAAGGAAAATACAACGACTGCTAACTCAAGATCATGAGTAAGATAATTATTCTAATAGTTCTTTAAATGTCTAGAGGCGAAGGCTATGACCTTACCATACTACATGAGGAAACATCCCAAACCTACTCTAGATGCATCACAATACTCTATGAACCCATCTGAACCATCTAGAAGAGCTATAACTAGAGCTGAGGTATGTCCAGTCTTCAACTCCTAAAAAATCTTCTTGAAAGAATCTGACAACTGAAAGTTGACCTTGTTATGAGTCAATCTAGAAATAGGGGATGCAATAGAAGAAAATCCATCAACAAACTATCTGTAATAGCCAGCCAAGCCTAAGAAACTCCTAATATCTGATGGAGAGGCAGGGCGAAGCTAGGTACTTATCGTTTTGGTCTTTTGAGGTTCTACTCTAATTCCATCACCAAAAATGATATGACCAAGGAACGCTACTGACCTTAGCTAAAATTTGCACCCTGTAAATTTGGTGAATAGTTGATGATCTCAGAGAGTCTGAAGTACTGTTCTAAGATGGTCTGCATAATCGCGCTCTGTGCGGGAATAGACCAGAATATCATGTATAAGACTATGACAAACATGTCCAAGTACTACTTGAACACATAGTTCAATAAGTCTATGAAAGCTACTGGGGAATTGATAAGACCAAAGGACATGACTAGAAATTCGAAGTGACCATATCAATTACGGAAAGCTATCTTCAAAATGTCACATTCTCAAACTCTAAGCTGATGGTTTCCTGATCTTAGGTCTATCTTAGAGAAATAACTGGCACCCTGAAGTTGGTCAGACAAGTCATCGATTCTAGTAAGAGGATACTTGTTCTTGACCATGAATTATTGAGTTGATGGTAATCCATGCATATTCTGAGGGAACCATCTTTTTTTTGTACAAATAAGACTGGTGCGCCCCACGGGGAATTGCTGGGTCAGATGAATCCCTTATCTAAGAGATCTGTCAATTGTTATTTTAGTTCCTAGAGTTCTATTGGTGGTATTCTGTATTGCGGAATAGAGATAGGCTGAGTACCTGGAAGAAGGTCTATGCCGAAGTATATTTTCCTTTTGGTTAGAATGCCTGGAATATCTTCGAGAAATATATCTGAATAATAATTAACCACTGGGATTGATTTAAGACTGGGAGATTCAGAACTAGATTCCTTAATATGCACGAGATTATAAACATACCCCTTAGATATCATTTTCCTTGGCCGAAGGTAGGAAATAAGCTGAATTCTAAACGCTGAAGTATTACCCATCCACTCTAGGATGGGTTCATTCAAAAAATAAAACTGAACTATTCTATTTCTGCAGTTGACTATGGCATAGCAGGAATGAAGCCAATCTATGCCAAGAATGATATCAAAATCAGTCATCTCTAACTCAACTAAATCTACTGACGTGACTTTCTAAAATATCATAATCGGGCAGTTCCTGTATACCCACCGAGCTATGATGGTTTTACCCACTAGGGTAGAGACTAAAAAAGACTTTCCTAGAATCTCGGGACTAACTTTTAAATCTCCTTCTATATCAGGAGTAACAAAATACAAGGATGCACCTGGATATAGCAAAGAATAAACGTGAACATGAAAGATCTGTAATGTAACAGTAACAAAATCATGAGAAATTTCCTAATCCTATTGGATCTGAAGAGGATAGAGATGATTAGGGCATTGCCCACTAGTAGTACTGAAAGTGGCACCCTGTTGTTTAGGCGATTGAACTGTGTTGTAGAATGGTTCTGCTGACCCTGATAACCCGAATGGGAACAATCTCTAACTCCATGGCCTTGATTTCCATAACCAAAAGAGATATCACTACCAGCTCTGCAAGCACCCTTGTGGTTCTAACCACAAGTCTAATATAGGGGATTAGTTCGGGTATTGCTAACACTACCCTGAGACTTAGAGCCTGGCGCTCTATCTTTGTTACCCTCTCTGAACTTAGGAACTGGAGAACTGGCTGTAAAAAGAGCTGGAACTGATGACTTAGGATGAAATTTGGAATGGTTTTCTCCTTCTAATTTAGGCTTGCTAAAGTCATGTTACTATTTAGCATGGTGGATCTTCACTCATTAATCACGCTATCATTTACCCCAAAAGAAAACTTGCTCATCTTAGCTCTATTTTTTGCAACCACATGAGGGGCATATCTAGCTAATTGAGTAAACCTGAGGGAATACTATTTCACCTACATATTTCCCTGCCTGAGGTTGATGAACAGTAGAACCTTCACCTCTCTCAGCTCCTAGGGAAAGAATCTATGTAAGAAATCCATGAAAAACTCCTCCTACTCTATAGGAACTAGATTATCTACCCTTTCGAACTTTCACTGCTTGTACCAAGTATGATCCACATCTTGCAACTGGTATGTTTCTAACTCAACACTCTCAACAGTAGTCACCCCCATAATATTGGTCACCTTCTAGACCTGATCAAAGAATTCTTGAGGGTCTTAATCTACCTTAGACCCAAGGAACATTGGAGGATTCATTTGAGTAAAGTCCCGAATCCTAGTTGCAGTTGAGTTGGTCGGAATAACTGCTGGCCGCTCATTATGGGTAGCTACTGAGTGTGAAAGAGTGGTAATACTGTTCTGAATTCTGCATGAGAAACATGCTCGCCCAAAGGATCTTTGGCTAGTGGAGATGACTGGTTTCTTCTCTTTGGAGGCATGTTTTGAAATTAATCGGAGAAATAGATTAGGCTAAGAGATTGACTTGTGATTATGCTCACAGGCAGGACATGAAAACTGAAATAAGGGAAACTATTTATTAAAACATTTCATAGCCTCCTGCACATAAATGTTGCACGCAACACATCCATGTACAACACTCTACTAGATTTGGCTTTCAGACCTCCTAGGACTCTATTGAACCATAGGCTATGATACCAAGTTTGTAATTCCCCGATTACCAGAACCAAAATGCTACACGGTGCTCATGACCCGAGGGATCACAATCTAACCTATGACTGATATTTGTACTGTACACTACATAATATAACATCAAAATACGAAAACATACATTGAGAGGCTGTAAGGTTCAATACTAAGCATAATTGAATAATAACAATAACGTCTGACATAGAGTGGTATCTTGATCCCAAAACAAAACTAAAAGAATGAAGTCTGAAAAACATGAAGACTACTATAGTCGTCTCAAAGACTCTAACTATCTGACTTGGTAGTTGATGGGACCTATCCCCAACTAACTCCGTCAACTAAAACTAAACTGATATGATAAAATAAGATCATGTCCTCAGAGAATAAAGACTCACTACTAAAACTCTGAATCCTGGAATGCAACTGCTGCTATTGATCTTGGAGTCGTGTCTCTAAACCTTTGGTGTAACATAAAAAGAAAAGACCATAGCGCAAATGCATCAGTACAAAAGAATATAATGAATATACGAGTGAGGTAGGATGAATACATGGGACATACATATATGAATGATAATAATTGATAGAATAATATAAAGGTGAGAGTGCACACATGAATACACAGTAACTGAGATTGTGAGAATATGATAACTGAATCTATATATTGATGACATGAATTTACTGATATCTAGCATGACTGATACTGGAGTTTCGATAACTAAAATAACTAAAAACATGAGTAGATGTGTCTTGCAGTCCAAAATCTAATGGAACCATCTGAGTTCCATACTGTGAATGAGTTTACTGTATCTGATAGTCCTAAAATTTGAAGAACTATCTAAGCTCTTTTACTGAGACTGATACTGAAACTATGGGAATAGTTATTTAACCGACATTCTCTAAATTTGCTAGATTAGCTGAGCTGGGGTCCAATCTGTGCCCTAATTAGAAGGGTGTCAATACTGCACCACTAGTAAGGACAACTGTGGGTACCCTCATCTGACAGTGTCCCCAAAAGTGAATGGTGTGGCCCTCACCTGACAATGCTTATCTACCTCATCAACACTCATCTGACAGTGTTGATGTTTCAACCTATGGTAGCTACATAGATCTGGAACACAAGAATGAATACTAAGAATCACACCCTCATCTGACAGTGTGTGTTCCCATCTTTGGGTTCACTCAGTGCTAAATTTTACTCCCATCTGAAGAGGCTGAACATGATTAACTGACTGTACATAGACTGAGTTTACTGAATTCCATCAACTGATGGAATACTATTGATATCTGATAACTGACTGAGTTCATGATATTACTGATCTTAATAAGTACTGAGTTCATGAGATTTCTAAGATTTCCTGAGTCATATGATTGACTGACTTCTACAGAACATGGCTTGACTTAGAGTATCATGAAAACATGACATGGCTCTAGGAACATAGCTATATTTTTTGGGTACAAGTACCCCCAGGACTCAATAGAAGGAAACTGACAAGGCATGACATTCCTGAATACATTACCAACACCGACAATCCATAATACTTCTTGATCATAGGAATAGAGTTCATAATTCATAATTCCATAAATAAGGATTTCATGTTTCGCATGGTTATCATAGTCTTGATCATGGAAGAGAATGCATATAACATGTACATACTTGCTTGATTTCAATATCATGAATGTTGCATAAGAAAACAGTCAATACACAACAAGAGCATGTAAATTTTGTTGCATCATAAGGGTTAGCATGGACTTGTCATTTAGATACTATTGAGTCATAAGGAATATGATTATATCATTCTAGGCATTTTATCAAACACTTTTTATGCACACTTTATAGCATAGGTGAAATCATCAATTTAAGAATCTAATACTACCCAAACTCATAGATTTTCAATCAACAAACTCACATACTTCATGGAAATTCATCAAGACACCATCTTGAAACATAAATTACAACTATCAACATGAATATGATCAAATCACAACAAGCAAATCATAATAGGTTATTTAAAACATGATTCTTGGACTCTATGAATGAAAGGGATCCATCGATGAACACTACGCATACCTTAGTTCATGATTTTGTAAAGATTGATGGAGAGATTCTTGAAATTTAATGATTAATTTCCTTGCAATTAAACCTTCAATGAATACCCTAGGTCTTTTTCTTGAGAGTTTTTGAGCATAATTGAGTCTAAGTTATAAGGCTTATATAAGGTGGGAAAATTGATCCTTTTAACCCTACGACACGTCTTTAATTTTTTGAGAAAATTTCCCAATTTTCATCCTTGGCGCGATGCGCCACTATCGCGCCAAGTCACTGGAAAGTGACAAATGGGAAATTGCAGGGGGCGCGACGCAGAGATATCGCGTGGACACCTTGTCTGCGACCTATAAGTTTGGTGAGACACGCCACTATTGTGGAGAAATACTTGAAATTGAAAATTTCAATTTGAGCTATCTCCGCGATCCCCTGGAGGCTTAGGTGATACACTGTCTCACTAAAAAGGCTCTAACTATTAACCTGGGTGTTGGATTTAGGTGAATTTTATATCGATGGAAATCTTATAAATTTTTTCACATGAAAAAAAGTGAAAAACTTGAAAATTCCGCTTGGAATAATCATTATTCACTTTAGAAGCTAATACTAGAAATTTTTGAGATAAAATTAGCTAGGAAGAAAATTTGGGGTATTACAATATCTTCCCCTTGGGAACATTCGTCCTCGAATGAGAGTGGTTGAGAGGGGGAATAATAAGTTGAACATGAACTGAACATGGATAACGGCAACATGATTTCATAATTGACAAGATGAGCATAACATACTAAACATACATATCTTAAGGATGTCTAACTGATTCAGGAATGCTTAACTGAGTGCTCTGAGGAACTAAATTTTCTCACAATGAGAATGCATGCCTGATGCATAATTATATAAATGAGCTGGTACATGAATGCATGATGGAATATGCAATGGCATTTGATACCAAGTTTGTGATGACACATGAGCATGAAAATGAATACCAAGTTTTCACTTAATACTGAACGTGTAGCTGAATAAGCTTAAGGAGAACTATTACCTTGAGCTTGATCTGGATTGGCGATAAAGAGGTGAGGATACTTGGAGCGTATGTCTGCTTCTGCTTCCTAAGTATCTCCCTCGATGGATTTATTTCGCCAAAGAACTTTTTCTTGAGGGACTTCTTTTTTCCTCAATATACGAGTCTAATAGTCTAAGATTTTTAATGGAATCTCTTCATCAGAGAGGCCGTTCTGAACAACAATACTCTGAATAGGTACTACTACTGATGGGTGACCTACTCACTTCTTGAGCAAAAATACATAAAGACTAGATGAACTGAGGCTATATCTGAAGGCAAATCACGCTCATAAGATACCTTGCCGTAGTGACTAAAAATATTTAAGGGGAAGACATATCAGGGGCTGAGCTTTCCCTTCTTGTCAAAAATCTTCACTTTCTTCATGGGAGAGATATTGAGGTAGACATTGTTATCAATCTAAAACTTGAGATATTTTCTACGTATATCTGCATAAGACTTTTGTCTGCTCAGAGAAGCCCGATGTCTTTCTTTAATCAACTGGACTTTCTCTAAGGCATCAAACACTAAGTCAGGCCCTATGACTAAGGCCTCACTATCTTCGAAATTAACTGATTGGATATCTACATCTCCTACATAGATTTTTGAATGGAGTCACCAGAATACTAGAATTATAGCTATTGTTGTATGCAAACTCAATCAAAGGCAAGTGGTCATCCCAACTACCCGTGAAATCAATTGCATATGACCTTCGCATATCTTTTAAAGTCTACATGGTCCTTTATTCTTGACCATCTGTCTGAGGATGAAAGGTTTTACTAAGATAAACTTGGGTACCAAAACCATTTTAGATTGTTTTCCAAAAGTGAGAGGTGAACTGGGTACCTCTGTCTGGCTTATAGATAATGGAACACCATGTAATCTGAACAACTCCTTGCTATAGAGTTTGGCATAATCCTCGGCTAAATAAGAGGTATGAACTGAAAAGAAATAAGCTGACTTGGTCATTCGGTCTACTATGACCTAAAATGAATCATGCTAATGATGAGTTTGAGGCAATCCCATCGTGAAGTCCATGCTCACTTCTTCCTACTTCCAAGTAGGAATGGTGAACTCTTGCATGGAACGACTAGGCTTCTAATGCTCTACCTTAACTTGCTGATGTGTACAACCCTTAGCCATAAACTCTCCAACATCTCTCTTCATCCCACTCCACCAATAGATCTACTGCAAGTCACGGTACATATTAGTGTCCCCTGGATAAATAGAGTATCGCGCACCATACACTTCTGCAAGAACTTGCTACCTCAATTCATCTACACATGTAACACGCAGATGAATCTAATAATGAAGAACACCATCTCACGCTTGGTAGAAAACCTCTACTTTCTGATTCTGAACTAACACTTTTAGCTTAATAAGGATAGGATCCCTGTCTTGCTTTTCTTTTACCTAGAAAACTAGAGATGATTCTAAACTACTCTGAGCACATACACCGCCCTGTGAAGAATTGACTAGTCGAATACCAAGTCTGGCGAGCTGATGAACTTCCTGAACTAACTCCTTCTTACCGTCCTCAACATGAGAAACACAACCCATGGACAGTCTACTGAGACTGTCGACCATCATATTGGCCTTGCCTGGATGATAAAAGACACTCATGTGATAACCACCTTCTCTGATAAATATTAAGATCTTTCTAACAAAAGACATACTGAATACTCTTATGATCTATGAAGACATCTACATGAACTCCACAGAGATAATACCTTCAAATATTCAAGGAAAATACTACGGCTACTAACTCAAGATTATGAGTAGGATAATTCTTCTCATAGGGATTTAACTGTCTTGAGGTGTAGGCTATGACCTTACCATACTACATGAGGAAATAGCCCAAACCAACTGTAGATGCATCACAATACACTACAAACCTATTTGAACTATCTGGAAGAGCTAGAACTAGAGCTGCGGTGAGTCAAGTCTTCAACTCATGAAAAATCTTCTCAAAATAAACTGATCTCTGAAACTTGACCTTCTTCTAAGTAAATATGGACATAGGGGATGCAATAGAAGAAAATCCCTTAACTAACTATCTGTAATATCTAGCCAAGGCTAAGATACTCGAGATATCTGATTGACAGACAGGGAGAGGCCAGTTTCATACTGCTTTGGTCTTCTAAGGATCTACTCTAATGCCATCACCAGAAATGATATGACCAAGGAATTCTACAGACCTAAGATAAAATTTGCAGTTACTGAATTTGGCGAATAGCTGATGATCTCTGAGAGTCTGAAGTACTGTTCTGAGATGGTCTGCATGATCGTGCTCTATGCGGGAATAGACCAGAATATCCTCAATAAAGACTATGATGAACATGTCCAAATACTTCTTGAACACATGGTTCATTAAGTCCATTAAAGCTGCTGGGGCATTGGTAACACCAAAGGACATGACTAGAAATTCGAATTGACCCTACCAAGTACGGAAATATGTCTTTGGAATGTCATATTCTTTAATATTGAGCTAGTGGTTGCCTGATCTGAGGTCTATCTTAGATAAATAATAGGCACCCTAAAGTTGGTGAACTAAGTCATCAATTCTACGAAGAGGATACTTGTTCTGGACCATGACTTTATTGATTTAACTGTAATCAATGCACATTCTGAGGGAACCATCTTTCTTTCGCATGAATAAGACTGGTGCGCCCCACGAGAAAATACTAGGTCAGATGAATCCCTTATCTAAGAGATCCTTCAACTGTTCTTTCAGTTCCTAGAGTTCTACTAGTGCCATTCTCTATTGCGGAATAGAGTTAGACTGAGTACCTGGAAGAAGGTCTATGCCAAAGTCTATTTCCTTTTTGAGAAGAATTCCTAGAAGATCTTCGTAAAAGGCATCTGAATAGTAATTAGCCACTGGGACTGATTTAAGACTGGGATATTCAGAACTAGATTCCTTAACATGCATGAGATGTAAACATTCCCCTTTGATATCATTTTCCATGCCCTAAGGTAGGAAACAAGCTGACCTTTTAATGACGAAGTATTACTCTTTCACTTTAGGATTGGTTCATTCAGAAACTGAAATTGAACTATTGTATTTTTATTGTGGACTGTGGCATAGCAAGAATGAAGCCAATCCATGCCGAGAATAGCATCAAAATCAGTTATCTCTAACTTGACTAAATCTGCTGATGTGATGTTTTAATATTTCATAATCGGGCAGCTCCTGTATACCCATCGAGTTATGATGGTTTTGTTAAATGGGGTAGACACTAAAAAGGGCTCTGCTAGAATCTCAGGACTGACTCCAAAATCGCCTGCTATATAAGGAGTAACAAAAGACAAGGATGCATATGGATCAAGCAAAGCGTAAACATGAACATGAAAGATTTGTAACATACTAGTAACAAAATTAGGAGAATTTTCCTGATCCTATTGGGTCTGAAAAACCTAGAGACAATTTGGGCATTGCCTACTAGTAGCACTGGAAGTGGCACCCTGCAGGTTTGGGCGATTGAACTATGTTGTAGAACTATTCTGCTGACCTGATAACCCAACTGGGGACAATATCTGACTCTGTTAGCTAGATTGCCACAACCAAGATAGACATTGCTACCAGCTAGGTAAGAATCCTTGTGGTTCTTACCACAAGTCTTACATAGGAGATTAGTTATGGTATCGCGGACACTACCCTGAGACTTAGGGCTTGGCGCTCTATCTTTGTTACCCTCTCTAAACTTAGGAAATAGAGCACTGGATGTAGAAGGAGCTAGAACTTATGAATTAGGATGAAACTGGGAACAGTTTCGTCCTTCTAATTTAGGTTGTCTAAAATTAAAGCTACCTACCCTAGCTTTCTTATTCTGCTTTTCCCTCTGCTTAATTTTCTTCTTCTCTATCTGCTGAGTGTTAGTCATAAGTTGAGCTAAAGTCATGTCACTATTTAGCATGGCGGATCTGCACTCGTTAATGATGCTATTATTTACCCCTAAAGCAAACTTGCTCATCTTAGCTTTGTTGTCTGCAACCACACGAGGGGCATATCTGGCTAATTGAGTAAACCTAAGAGAATACTCTTTCACCATAATATTGCCCAACCTAAGGTTGATGAAATCTAGAACCTTCGCCTCCCTCATCTCCTGGGGGAAGAATCTGTATAAGAAAGCCATGACAAACTCCTCCCACTCTACAAGACCTGCATCATCTACCCTTTTGGACTTCCACTGCTTGTACCAAGTTTGAGCCACATCTTGTAACTGGTATGCAGATAACTCATCACTCTCAACAGTAGTCACCTCTATAATATCTGTCACCTTTTGTACCTAATCAATGAATTCCTGAGGGTCTTCATTTACCTTAGACCCAAAGAACGTTGGAGGATTCATTTGGGTGAAGTCCCAAATCCTAGCTTCGGTTGAGTTAGCCACTGGGTTGGCTGGAATAACTGTTGGCCACTCATTATGGGTAGCTACTGACTGAGCAAGAGTGGTAAATGCAGTTCTGAATTCCACGTGAGAAGCATACTCTCCCAAAGTATATTCGGCTAAGGAGTTGACTGGTTTTTTCTCTTTGGAGGCATGTTCTAAAATCAATTGGAGAAATAGATTAGACCAAGAGATTGACTTTTCATTATTCTCATAGGAACGACATGAATACTGAGAGAAGGGAAACAATTTTATAAAACATCTCATAGCTTCCTGTACATAAATATGGTACGCAACACATCCATGTATAAGACTCTACTAGATGCGACTTTTAGACTTCCTATGACTTTATTGAACCTTAGGCTCTGATACTAAGTCTGTAATTCCCCAATTATCTAAACCAAAATGATACATGGTGCTCATGACCTGAACGACCACAAGCTAAGCCTTGACTGATATCTGTACCTGTACACTGCATAATATGACATGAAAATTTGAAAACATGCACTGAGAGGCCGTAAGGTTCAATACTAAGCATAACTTAATAATAACAATAACGTCTGGCATAGAGTGGTATCTTGATACCAAAATAAAACTAAAATACTGAAGTTTGAAAAAGATGAAGAATACTGTAGTCATCTGAAAGCCTCTAACTGTCTGACTAATGAGTTGATGGGACATATCCCCAACTAACTCTTCCAACTTAAAACTAAAATGATATGATAAAATAAGATTACATCCTCAAAAAATGAGGACTCACTGCTAAAAACTTTGACCTCTAAATTCTACTGCTGCTGCTGATTTGGGAGTTGTGGCTCTGAACCTATGGTGTAACATACAAAGAAAAGACCATAGCACAAATTCTTCAGTACAAAAGAATGTACTGAGTATACGTGTAAGGTAGGCTGAATACATGGGGCTTACATGCATGAATGATAATAACTAATTGGCTAATATGAAAGTGAGAGTGCACACATGATACTTAGTAACTGAGATCGTGAGAACATGATAACTTAATCTATATAATGATGACATGAATTTACTTATATCTAGCATGAATGATACTGGAGTTCCAATAACTGAAATAGCTGATAACATGAGTGATTATTTCTGATAGTCCTAAATCTGATGGAACTATCTGAGTTCCATACTGTGACTGAGTTGACTGTATCTGACGGTCCTTGAATTTAAAGAACTATCTGAGTTCTTTTACTAAGATTGATACTGAAAATGTGGGAATGGTTATTTAATCAACATGCCACAAATGCACTAGAACAGCTGAGTTGGTGTCCAATCTGTGCCTAAATTAGTAGGGTGTTAATATCGCGCCACTGGTAAGGATAACTGTGGGTACCCTTATATGAATGTGTCCCCAAAAGAGAATGGTGGGGACCTCATCTAACAGTGCTTATCTTCCTCATCAATCCTCATCTGACAGTGTTAATATCTTAACCTATGCTGGCTATATAGTTTTGGAACACAAGGAAGACAACTAAGAATCACACTCTTATCTGATAGTGTGTGTTCCCATCCTTAGGTTCACTTGGTGCTAATTTCTACTCCCATCTGAAGAGGCGGAATATGATTGACTGATTGTACATGTACTGAGTTTACTGAATTCCGTCTACAGAAAAAATACTATTAATATCTGATAACTGACCGAGTTTATGAGATTACTGATCTTACTGAGTACTGAGTTCATGAAATTTATGAGATTTCCTGAGTTACATGACTGACGGAATTCTGTGGAACATGGCTTGACTTAGAGTATTGTGAAAATATGACATAGCTCTAGGCGAACAACTATATTTTTGGGTACAAGTACCCCCAGGACTCAATAGAAGGAAATTGACAAGGCATGACATTCATAAATACATGACCAACACCAAAAATCCATAATACTTCCTGATCATAGAAATAGAGATCATAATTCATAATGCCTTAAATAAGGGATTTGATGCTTCACATGGTTATCATAGTCTTGATCATGGAAATAAATGGATATAACATGTACATAATTGCCTGGTTTCAATATAATAAACGTTGCATAACATAACAGTCAATACACAACAAGAGCATGGAAATTGTGTTGCATCATAATGGTTAGTATGGACTTGTTATTTAGATACTATTGAGTCATAAGGAACATGATTCTATCATTCTAGGAATTTTATCAAGCACTTTTCATGTAGACTTTATAGGTTAGGTAAAATCATCAATTTAAGAATCAAAAACTACCCAAACTCATAGGTTTTCAATCAACAAACTCATATACTTCATGGAAATTCATCAAGACACCATCTTGAAACATAAATAACAACTATCAACATGAATATGATCAAATAACAACAAGTAAAGCATAGTAGTTTATTTAAAACATGATTCTTGGACTCCACAAATGAAAGGGATCCGTCGATTAATGCTACACATAACTTGGTTTGTGATTTTGTGAAGATTGACGGAGATATTCTTGAAATTTGGCGATGAATTACCTTGGAATTGAACCTTCTATGAAAACCCTAGGGCTTGTTTTTGAGAGTAATTGAGTATAAGTTGCTGAATTATGGCTAAATCTTGTGTTATAAGGCATATATAGGGTGGAGAAATTGACCATTCTAACCCTAGGATACGTCTTTAATTTCTGAGAAAATTTCTTAATTTTCATCCTAGGCGCGACGTGCCACTATTGTGTCAAGTCACTGGAATGTGACAAATAGGAAATTGTACGGGGGTGAGATGCGGAGCAATCGTATGGCCACCTTGTCTGCAACCTGGAATTTTTGCGTGACATGCCACTATCGTAGAGAAACACTGAAAATTCAGAATTTCCATTTGAGCTTTCTCCGGGACGCGTTGGAGGCACAGGTGATACACTGTGTCACTAAAAAGGCTCTAACTATTCACCCGGGTGTCGGATTTGGGTTAATTACGTATCGATGAAAAGCTTATTAAATTTTCCACATGAGAAAAATGTGAAAATCTTGAAAATTCCTCATGTAATAATCATCATTCACTTTTGAAGATAAAACTAGGCATTCTTGGGATGAAATTAACTTGGAAGAAAATTTATGTTATTACAAGCCCAAGCTTCACCTCCACTCTAAAGATGATATGGTTATTGTAAAATATAGTAACCCAATAAAGGTCAGTTTAAATCCCAAAGGAATATGTGCAATTGTGTCTCTCAACTATTTTAATCAATGGGAAGAACCAAAAAAGTAAATGGGGATTTTGAGTATCAATATCTAACTAGTGAAAAATATCAACTTCGATGGTAATCAGACATAAGTAACACTAGGTTTTTGTTCCCCTTGGCCTCTTAACTTGATACACTTATCATGCTTTACTAAACCAATCTGATACCTCGCATGCAAAATTGATAACTTATGTACCTTCTACAATTTTTTGATTTGTAGAAGGATCTCACCGCTTACCTTTTGAGTCTCAGGATGTCACCTTACTAACCATTATCTTTATTCCAATTAACTTTTACCTTTTGAGACTCTATTTATAATATCAAATATAACCATCCTACTTAGATAAAACCTAGTAATGTGGATCGACAGTTAAACTCAAAATTACCATTGTCATTATCTTTTCCTTGTCACTACTCCTCATTTGGTATAAGTAGCAATAATCAAGGTAGGATCCTAATCTGTGCACCTACTAAAAAAACTATTAATGCGGAGATAACACAATGCATGCATGGGTATCAATTCAGAACAGTAATAGAACTTTCCCTACATCATCATTTGACAAGGTTTCCATAACCCTAGCTAAGTGTTTTTAGCAGCTCATACTTGTGAAGTAATAAACAATATTCATGATTGAAATCATAAGATAAAATCAGATTTGTCATAAATAAAAACCCCAAGCCTTAATTAAAATAATAAACCGATATAAATACAAGAGAATTCCAAGACTAAATTGAATCTCAGAGTCAAAACTTACTTGTAAGTATAAAGAGAGCGTAACTTCAACAAAGAAACATATAAGGTGCATTTATAGTACATGAGGAATCCCTAAATCCAAATCCCAAATAAATAGGAAAGAAAAAGGTCGGTGGCTACATACGGTCACCATATGCGGTCTGGCCTTGGGCACATGTGGTACATGTGGCCAGCAGGCTGGGCGTATATAATGACCGCATGTGCCTGGAAAATTTTTTCCTCTAAGTTAGCTTTAGGATTTTGAACTTCTAACACATGCTTTACCCACATGTAGTCCATATGTTATACATGCATTTCGTATGTTGACTTAGTATGTGTCGAAAGTTATTTTTTAGATCTTCTACGATTACCAAATATATTTTGGTCATGAACAATTCGAAAAGTGTCCCAAACATCCATAGTTGCTCCCATAAGTAGCCAAAAATACCCCTTATCATCTTTTTCACAAACTTTTTATCCAAAATATGATTTCCTACAAAACATACCTAAAACACATCATATCAGACAAAAAAACCTCAAAAACATGCATATTTTCCTCATTTTAAACATCAAAAGTGCTATATTCTTATAACACATCACTATCACCAATTTGAATAGGGAGGGTGAACTTCCAAGGGTACTTATGTTTCTTGGGCATCTTCTGTATTACCATAGCGCTACACTCCTCAATCACCTCTATCGTCTGCACATCCTGCAACTTCATTTTATTTATTACCATATCCTTCAAGTGCTTGGAGTACTTTGGCATACCCTACAAAGCATATATAAGAGAAAGGTTAATATGAAGCTCTCTGAACATGTCAAAGAACTTTCTAAAGTATGCATCCTTCTTTGATTTTTAATAGCCGCTATGAAAATATTGGTGTTTGTCTTTCCTTCTTAATAGGTTTAGTCTTTGGGTACTAAGACTTTCCTAAATTATCATTAATTTTGTCTGCAACCTTTTGAGGAACTTGTTGAGGAACCAACTATGAATCTACCTCCTTATTTGTATTTGGAGGTATACACTCCTCAATGTGATTGTCATTACTTGATTCAAAGGATCTTTTTAACTTGGTAAACTACCTTGAGGACTGGTATTTTATGCCTGAGCTAGCTACTCTACTTTCTACTATAACTATTTTTGTGTAATTTGCTAATTTTTTATCTCAGCAACCATCTGTTCTTGGTTGGACAAAGTAATTTCCAAAGTCTCTTTAATCCTACTAGACTAAGTATTGTGTTGTTGCTTCTAAAACTGCTACTGTTGGTAGTTTCCCCAAGGATACATTGGCTGAGTCTACCACTTTTGGTTTTAGGCATTACCATAATTCAAATTTTCTACATTACCCACAAAGTTAATAGATTCAATATGGGTTCTACAGAAGTCTACAAAGTATCCACTATTACCACAAATCTTTCACCATACTAGAGTCTATTGCACTGCATTAACCTGAGCTTGAGGCTGTTGCACACCCAACTTGCTGAAATGATTAATCTTTTGATTATGCAGAGCTAAAAGTTGGGCGGCTAACGCTATTATACTATTGACTTTTATCATACCTACAAACGTTTTCACTAAGCTCCTCCAGGTATCACCAAGCCAATTCTGATTTCATTGTGCAATCCAGTTTAACCAAGTATATATCTCATCTTATGTCTTTTCCTAAGCTTATCCACCTATAGCAAAATGTAGCAAACATTTTGTTTAATGGTCAAGTTCCTCAACAAAAGTGTGAGCTAATAACTCATTTGACTATTGGTGATGTGGATAGTCTTAAAGAAGATCTTTTAACCTCTTCCATGCATGATACATGTTCTTATCTAGCCCCTACTTGATTCACAAATTCTTAATGTGATGTTTCACAGTCTAGCTAGATGGAAAGAAGCGGATGGGGAACATTTGATCTAGGTCCCCCTAAGCTGTGATTGAACCAGCCGACTTAGCGTTCAACTACTTATTTTATTCCTCCAAGATTAAAAAGTGGAAAAGTGTTAGCCTCACAAATTAGTAGACACACTGGTAAGAATAAATGTGCCACTGATCTCTAAAATGTTTGGTAGATGGACTTATGGAACTTCATGTGATAGCCCAGTGAATTTTCCACTGTTATGAAAGATCCACACAGTGTTTTAATCTTGTTCAAATCTACCACAAGGATCCACAATTCAAAGGGCGGAGGTCATATTAGTCACAAGTAGGATTACTACTTCGCAAACTATCCGACAGGCTAGTAGATCCTCAACCTTTGGAAAGAGGATATCCTATTTCTCAAGAATTTGCATGATATGGTAAAGAAGGACTTCTTCTCTCCTCTATTGGTGAAAGCATTGTTTGGGCGTAAGGTTTGGTTTAACAAACTCCCTATCCCTTGCCAGCTTACTTGATATAAGTCCAATTGCATCTGGACCTTCGAATGGGATAAATATGATGCTTAAGACTTTTTTGACTCCTTCTTGATATTAAAATATTCCACATGGATGAATATTATCACTAAGGAAGGTTAAATGACATTGATGAAGTCGAAGGAGTGAAAAAGATTTATTGATGATGCTTTAGAAATGGTAGTTATAAGGGCATGTCGATAACTTTGCGGTCAACGTTAGAGATTTAGGTTCTTTTCTTGGTTATTTTATTGAGGATTAAGGTTTTAATATCCCATTTTTTTTCTTTCAATTCCTTTAATTATGTCAATCTACCTATCTTCCTATCATCTATCCTTTTACCCTTTAACTTTCCGTTTGTCAATTTCGCTGTTTCTTTAGTGTTTGTGTTTTTTGTATTCATATTATAAAACCCTAGTATCATTTGGTATTATATACAAGTTTTATTTTGTTCCTACGAAGTCAATCTTGGGTTTGTTAACTTGAAAATCAACAAAAAAGAAAGTTCCATAATAAAAAATCCCATAAAATTACTATTCTTGTTTTTAATTTTAGGTCTAATTTTGAGTTTTTGATTTAGTATATTTCTTAGTTTTATAGATTTATATTTATGTTCACTAACACTATAAGAGTTTATAAATCAAATATGAGCCAAATCAGAGGTTATTTGACTATCGTATCCTTATTGGAAGTTTGGATAGAAGATTTTGAGGTTGGTTGAAAAGTCTGAAGATTTTGGTGCTCTTAGTGTTCTTGAAGACATTCAAATCTTCAAATTGAATCTTTATCAAAATTTGGTGTTTTATCCTTAATGGAGAAGGAAAAAGAGCATAATTTTTTTTTATTTAGCATCTTCAAATGTTACAAGAATATCCCAAGAGAAATGAATAAAAAGGGAGCATAACATGTTCAGTTTTGGCCCCTTGTGCATGCTGGCAGCTGACCTACGTTCAAGCTGTCGTGGACCTACGTTGGAGATGATGAATTATCCCAAAGGAACCTTAAATCAGTTTTACCTTTATCAAGGTTTCCTTGGACATGCTGCCGACCTTCTAGAGCACGTCACCAAATGCAGATCAGCCCCTCCCAAAACAAATCATGTCCGAAATGCAAAATTCACGTTTCCAAAGTGCATTTCAACACTACAATTACTCAATTTCTCAAGTTTTGATTCTATAGTTTCATGTTATTGATTCCTAATCTCTTCTTTTATTGTTAAACCAATCATCAACTAGTAATTCATCTATTAATTTTATCTATAAGTTCTTGAGTGCATTTTTTGCTTCATCCTATTTCTTTTGACCTTTTCTTGTTTCTATTTTTTTGTAACCTTTTGATTAAAGTCCATAAATTGTTTAATTTTTTTTAGTTGTTCAAGTAAGAATCCACTCTAGCTAACAGTAGAGATTGACACCATCTTGTCCACCAGAGTATAAGTAACTTTCAACATTCGCCGCCACAATTGTGAGGATCACAAAGGTAAGATCCATATGAGTTTTGGTGAGGAGCCTTACTACTAATCTTGTTTGTTCATTTTACAGGTACAACATGATATAAGGAAGTATGTCTTGATAGCCTCGAATAATTGTTACTACGACATAATAGACTATGTTGTGGTAAAGATAGTTAAGGCTATGAAAAAGATGGAGATTATGGGGTATATAAATGTATCCATGATGAAGAGATAGATGAAAATGTGGGCTACTATTTTGAAGTAGAATGTGAGATAAATGATAATACTAATTCTTATAATGAGTATGGATATGATGAAGAGCCTTAAGATGGTTCTTATGAGGAAGACGGGGCATGTAAGGAGCATTAAACTTCCCACTCTGAGCCTATAGGTGATGTAAGTCATAACCTATTTGCTTATAAGTCGTATGAGGATCATGGTGATAATGTACGTAAGGATTGTGAAGTTTCGTATTCCTCATCTTGTAGTACTTCTTATCAAGGCTGAGTTAATATGAGTGGTAATGCTAACTATAGTTGAGGTTGCTCTATAGGAATGAAAAAGCGTGCATCTCCCAATCCTAGGGGTACTACATCTTAATCTTCTTATCCTAGTGCCTAAACGTATAGAAACTGGAACCAAGGTAGAAATAAAGGGTATAGTAGGAGTCAAGATCTTCCTACTTTCACCATCACTATAAGAGAGTAGGGTCCACAAGAATATCTGAATTGGGAATAGGAGTGTGAAAGCATCTATACAGAGTGTGATATGAGCAATGTTAAAAGTGCTATGTGTGCCCTTAAATATATTCAAGAACTAACATCGTTGTAGTGGGATATAAAATGAAAGTATGACCAAATATAGAGTGCCTTGAAGGAACTCATGAGGGATGCCCATGTACCAATGGGGTATACAAAGTATTACAATATTGATCCACGAAGAAATATTTTCTCTAGAAGAGTAAGCAATATTTGGGTTCTGGGATGCCTCCTTTTGCTAAATTATTAGTGCTATAGAATCTACATCATCCTAGCCAAGGTTAACTATTTAGGGATACCTATAGAGCCTCTACTTGTTCCATACTTTATGGAGGGGTATAGGGTTTTTGAGAGAGTAAAGATTTTCTTCACCCAATGTGGGTACTATGAGGAAGTGTGGTGTGATATCTTCCCCTTGGAACATGGACATTTCTTCTTAGGAGCCAATTGGTTTGCTCAACATAAGGTTCCAAAAATAAATAATTGGCCTAAGATTATAAAGGACTAATCGGGAAATCATCTCTTTCCATCCATTCTTGCCAAATCTCAAAGAGATGTGATCACTTACTCCAAGCCTAAAGAGATCAAGATACAAAATATTTATAAGAGTAAGGAAGGGCAAGGTGGAAATCTAAGAGGGAAAAAAATAGAGGTTGTGAGGAGTTAAGAGATTAGGTTTCCACCAATCGAAGCTAACATTGTTTGTCCTTCTATTAATAAGGACATTTGTGTAGGCACCAACATTGAAAACATACAAATACAAGTGTCAAATGAAAATATCCCCTTTGATGATTTGATGAGTGTAATCTTATATGCTACCAAAGCTTGTGGAGGACCTTCACACCAAGTTGAAGAATAATATGCTCAAGAACTTCAAGGTAAAATAGATAACTCTTGCACTTTTGTGAATGAGAAGGATAATTATGTGGCTTGTAGCCCATTAAATGCGAGTAGTATGTTACCTTCATATGAGTCTAATGATTCTTTACCTTTTTATGATGATGTACATATTGTAAGTATGCATACACTAGGTAATCCTATTGATGACTGGATTGACTATTCTTATAAGATCAATTTGTGTCCACCTAGTATTGAAGCCATTGTATTGAATTATAGTACATCATCTTGTGATAATAATATTGATCAACATGTTTGTGAAACTAGCCTACCACTTGAGGATGTGTGTGATGTGATTAATGAACCTTATGTGAGTGATGATGTTAAAAATATTGATCAATTTAATAGGTGTTACCCTTTGAGTATGTCCTCTAGTAAAAATCATAATGTTAGTTTTGCTCATGGGGACAATCAAGTGTTTGAAATATCTTTGAAGCTTGATAATTGTCATTTAGAGAGTGAACTTAGATGTTTTGCATACTCTTCATGGATAAACCCTTCTCTCTTTAAGTATAATATCTTGTTTGAAGATGACAAAATCACTCCTAATGAATTACCTAGTGGTGTGGATAGAATTGATGATATAGCTCTTCTTTAGGGATATATCTTATATGACAACCCACTACGGTTTGACAATATTCCTCCTACTGATTAAAATTTCTTCTTTGAAGATAAGAGTAATCTTAAGGGAAAGGAATGTGAATTCTTGGAAAGGAATAATTAATTAGGTAATGATAAATTTGATTTACTTGAATATTTGATAAACCCAATTGATGATTGTTCCTATGAAAATTCACGTGGTTGTGATCCTTTGTACGATACCCCCACCTTTGTTTGTTAATTATCAGAATGATTTTTTTGCTTCTTGTGAAGACTTAAGAGATAATTCCTTTGAAGTTAGTGGTGTTATATGTCTACTTGAGGATTCTTCCATTGAAAGAGAAAGTTATAATTGTTTAAAAATCTCTTCTTCTTCTACTTTGTGTGCTCCTATTGTTTATAATACTTATGGCGATGATCTTGAATCTAATAGTAAGTACATACATGAGGACACCTTAGTTGAAGTTGACTTGAGTTATATATTTCTCTACTGTCCCTTTGGTTTTATTGATGCTTATGCTAATGTGGAGAGCATAACTTTTAGTTTTGGTGAAGTCCCTGGGGAAAAGAGTGTAGTCTAGACCCATGTCTATGAACACTCTATCTAGTTGACCTAGTGCAAAATTTGGATATGGTAATTTCTACATACCCAACTTGTTGCTTGATCCTTATGACAAGCCAAATTTCAGTGAGGATATTTCTATTCTTCCCTATGATGGAAAGACTTTCTTGGGGATTTCTGCTCTATTTCATGGACCAACATTGCTTAAGGGAAAGATCTTCAAAAAAGACAAGAGATTCTTAAAGAAGGGAATTAGTGAAAATCTCCAAGAGAGTTCATCATTGTATGTTTCCTCTCTTGACCAAGGTTCCACTACTTGTATGTCAAGAAGAGAGTTTTCTGTTGAAACTAATTTGGATGAATTCCGTTCATGTGATACCCTTCTTCAATACTTGAGTTGAATTGATTACCTCCTTCTCAAAAGAGGTATTATTTTTAGAACCCGGGGGAAAATATGTCATTATCACCTTTGGGTATTTCATAAAAACTTGCATCCTTGCTTTACACACTTGTTCTTAAATCGTGTAACTCACAACTTATGGATGCCAAGTTGATTATTTTCTTGAAAGGAATAATTCCTATGGGCTTAGTGTATTGACTTCATTATTGTACGCATCATGTGCTAAGTATTTTGACCCAAATTGCATTCTCATAGATAATAGCACCTTGGATGATGTTGTTACACTTGATTCTTTTCTATACTACCTCTTTACCTATAATTATATCTATGCTAGTCTTGGATCTGGTTTACACATTATAGGACTTGTTCTTCGAGCTAAAATTTTCTATTCTTATTGTATTTAAGGTGTAGTTGTATTATTTAGCTAATAAACATGATTAGTGATGCAGGGTTGATTTTTATTGAATTTGGACTTAATCGGATTCATGATGGGAATCTAGTAAAGATTGAAGCATTGGGATTGACTTTCGGGACATAAAAAGAAGTAGATTGAGGTCAAAAAGCATGCATTTTGAGGCGGAAAAAGTAAAGAAGCAATGAGCTAGAGAGGGAGTAAGCTTTGTGGTGCGGAAGTTATTCCCACAGACTGTGCTCCACGTCGCCCCTTGTAATTTGGTCCCAATGATAAATTCCAGTAAGGGTCCGCCATAGCCTTATGTCAAAGACCCTATTCGCAAGCCCCACTGACACGACGCAAACTCATTCCATTGGAATTATTGCCACAATGCAGCGCTTATATCCTTGTTGTGACCTTTGCAACACGAAGGTGGCTGATTATTGGGCTAAAATTATCCTACTATAAAACTAACACTTCAAAACAATTGAGGATAAGTTTTACATACGTACAACAGAGTGTAAAAACACCATAATAATTTTTTTAGGGTTCTGGGAACTTCATTCTTTCAACATACTTTTTGGAATGATTAATTTTTTGTTTTTGATGTTGAATTCGAACATGAGTGGCTAAACACCCTTGTATTAGGGTTGAGGCAAAAATGTGATTACACTTTGATATTTTTAGAGTAGTTTATTTTTGAATTATCATATGGGTTATTCTTAATATCTTGTGCATATTATTTTGATGATGGCCACCATTAAAATACAACTATATTTCTTTATGAATCCGAGAGGAGAATGATAGAATAGAACAAAGAGGTTAAGAAGAAAAGTTCTTATTCTTTTATAAAATATGGTATTTGTATTAGATTCTAGGATAGAAATATACCTAGAAGCCTTGTTTGGTTCATTTGTAGGATGAAATCTTGTTGAATCTAAATTTATTATTGCATCCCCATTCAATGATGTAGTTGTAATGTTAAGTTAGGTAGAACATTAGAGGATCAGGAGACCATGATGATACTCTAAAACCTACTAAAAATAACCCAATAATCAATTAAACAATGATAAGAATAGAGACTTGTAAGATTGTTGAAAGTGTCTCAACCCTTGAATTTTTGCTAGTATTGTTTACATCCCGACTTATGTTGATATTATCACACATTGTTATTTTTTTATTAACTATTTTATTACTAAAATCTTCACAATAATATTATTACTCTGAAGCCCTTAATACATTCATGTCTAAACCAAAGTCAGTTGAATTATTGGTGAAATAGTCCTCATGGGAACGATATACGACTATCTTAGTCACTATATTACATGTATGATCGTGTGAACTTTCATGTGAATTAGACTACATCAAATGTAATAATAACTACTGTTCTAGCATAGAATAGCTCAATTTGATACTTTGTATGGCAGGAGATGTCATTCTCCTTTTGGGTGGTTTGAGTTTAGTGAGGTTGGGTTGTTTGGCCTGAATTTATTTTATTGTGATATGGAGAAGGTGAATGTGATCTCGAATATTCTTAAGACTTCCCCAAGTCACCAAAAGTCTTATGTAGATGTTAGGCAAATGGAGCTAGATTTTGAAGTTTGCGATAAGGTATTCTGGAAGGTGTCTCTTAAGAAGGGAGTGATGCAATTTGAAAAGCAGTGAAAGTTCAGTCCCTGTTATGTGGGCCCTTAATTTATTTTAAAGAGAGTGGATGATTTTTCTTATGAATTGGAATTACCTTTGAGTTTAGGTTCTATTCAACTGGCCTTTCATGTTTCAATGTTGAGGAGGTTCGTTGGTGATCCTTCCTTTTTTTTCCATTGGAAAGTGTGGGTGTTTCAGATTCTTTTTCCTTATGAGGAAGTCTTGATGAAGATCTTGGATCGGTGATTCTGTCGGTTGTGAAAGATGGATGTGGCTTCATTAAACGTTCTATGGAGGAACCAAAAGGTTGAAGAGGCCACTTGGGAATATAAAGAGGACTCAAAGTACAAGTATACATTCTTGTTACCCCTTTTAGATAATCGTGCTTAAGGTATGTGTTATTCTTAACATCTTTATTTTCTAACTTTGTTAAAGGAAATTGTGATTTCCTTTATATCTTTGATTTCAGTCTTTGTTAAAGGTAGAGTGGGTGTGTTTTTATGTTAAATCGTACCAAGGGATACCTTGTTTCATCATTCAGGGATAAATGATCCTAATTAGGGAGAATGTAACACCCTGAGTTCTTGGTCCATGGAAATTTCTTGATCTTTGAGCTTACTATCCTCAGATGACTTCCTTGTGAGTCGTAGGGTGTCGTTACGGGTCATAGGGACCTAACTGTAAAGTGGAAAGTATGTTGGCTTAGAGTTCCTATCTTAACTACAACTTCGACCATATGAGTGGTACGGTCTCATAATGAGTCATAGAGTGTGAATTATAGAGAAACTAGTGCACTAACCTAAAGTTTCTATTGTGAATATGACTAGAATGTTATTAGTAGTAAGGAATAGACACGAGTCATATTGTACGACTCATAACCAAACTAGTGTTTGGTGACCTTGGACACTGTCCAGAATATAACTGTACTAAACGAGTCGTAAGGTGACCCTATGAGTCATGATGTCACCCAAAGCAACTGGGCGTTGGTTTTCAGTCTGTTAATTAAGGGCATCCTGGTAATTTCCTTCCTACCCCACTTTGCCCCCATGACTTAAAACCCTTTTTGGGACTTCATTAACATATTATTCACAATCAAATCCCTCTCTTAAACTCTGTGAATTCTCTCAAGAAAGATACTAAGGGTTCTAAGAAGTTGATCAATTAGAGCTCCCAAGGTCAAATTCTCTCCATAACTCTTGATATATCAGGCAAGTTACTCTTCCCCAACTATTTCTTTGTAAAAGTATGTGTTTTAAATAGTTATCCATGTGGTTTTCATAGTTGTTTTGGGACACAGATTGAGGTATTTGAATGATTGTTATTTGTGTGATGTTTCATGTTTACAAATACATTATTTATGCTTAGGCGGTTATTTTGAAATTAATTTGCTACATAGATATAGTAGATAAACTAGGGGATTGTGATTTCCCTAAATTTTTTAAATATTGATAATTGAAGTGGTAGCAACCCCAACCCAACATTTTGAAAGCGGTTTTTAGTACGAATTAAAAATGCATTTTAACACCTTGATTTTCTGAACCGAAATGCTACACAGTGCTCATGACCTCGAAGGACCACAAGCTAACCCATGACTGATATCTGTACCTGTAAACTGCATAATATCTCATGAAATATGCGGAAACATGAACTATAAGGCCATAATGTTCTATAGTAAAACATATTTGAAAACTATGGTATAACAATACCAAAAAGGAACATAAATACTGAAGTCTGAACATCTAATCTGTCATCTAGTCCACAAGCCTCTAACTGAACTGAATAAGGAATTGATGGGACATGTCCCCAACTAACTCCAACTACTGAAATAAAGTGAAAACTGAAATAGAAATGAAATCATCATGTCCTCGAAGGATAAGGGCTCACGTCTAACTCTGACTACTGATCCTGGAATCTACTGTTGATTTGGAGCTCATGCCTCTGAACCTATAGTATAACATAAGAGAAAGCACCATGAGGCAAATGTGTCAGTACATCTGAATGTACTGAGTATATGAGTGAGATAGGCTAAATTCAAAGGGTTATATGCATGGACAATACTGAATGATACGAACGTGAGAGTACATACATGCATACGTAACTGTAACCGAACTCGTGGAGATATGGACTACTGGGTCTGAATACTAACAATATGAGTGTATGGATAATGAGATTCTAAAAGATTGAGTTTATTGATATTGATATGTAAATCACTAATAAATGATGGATATGATACTGTATTACTGAATAGTAAGATACTGAAATTGCATTACTGATAAATGAATGATTGTTTCTGACAGTTGGAATTATGAAGAACTGGTCTGATTGACTGTATCTGACAGTTCTGAAGCTGAGTACTGATAGCATAAGTTCTGATAACTGTTGTGATTGATAACATAAGTGACTATATCTCATAGTCCATAAATCTGAAGGAAACTATCTAAGTTCCATTCTATTTCTGAGTTGACTGTATCTGACAGCCCTGATATACTAAAATCTGAAGAGCTAACTGAGTTCTTTACTGACACAAGGTAGCTATAGCTGATAGTCCTGAAATATGTAACTGAAACTATGGGAAGTAGTTATCTAATCGACATGCCCCAAATACACTATAATAGCTAATCTGGGGTCCAATCTCTACCTCGACAAGAGAGGTGTCAATACCGCGCCATTGGTAAGGACAACTGTGAGAACCCTATACTGACAGGTACTCAATGAGAATGGTGGGAACCTTAAACTAATGGGTTAAGCCACCTCATCAACCCTAATCTGACGGTTTAAGATATCTCAACCTACGTCAGCTACGTAGTTCTGGAACACAAGGATGACTACTAAGAATCACACCATGAACTGGCGGGTGAGTTCTCATTCTTGGGTTCACTTGGTGCTAAATTCTACTCCCATCTGAAGGACACTGAACTGAATAACTAAGCTGAACTAAATAACTAAATTGAACTGGTTAGCTGAACTGATACTGATTAACTGGACTGATACTAGTCGTATTATTTAGCATAGCTAAACTAAGTTTACTGGATTCCAATGATTGACGGAATGTACTGAGTTCTGAGGATTGGTTGAGAGTACTGAATTTACTGAGATTGACTATGAATACTGAGGTTGCTGAGGTTACTGAGTACTGAGATTACTGATATTTACTGGACTACTGAGATTACTGAGATTTCTGAGTTTTCCTGAGTCACATGACTGGCTGAATTCTATAGATCATGGCCTGACTGAGAGTATCATCAAAACATGACATGGCTCTAGGCACACAGCTATATTTTTTGGGTACAAGTACCCCCAAGACTCGATGAAAGGAAACTAACACAACTTGAAATTCTTGAGTACACGACCAACAATAAAAATCCATAATACATGAGTGAGGGATTTCTTGAAGTACATGGTCATCATAATATCTATCATGAATAGGAATGTTTATAATCATGTCATAAATCTCATATTCTAATATCCTGGGCATTTCGACAAAATATACTATTCATAGCAATTGCATGGAAACCACTGAAGCGTAAGTGAACGACAACATGTAATGTTTAGTTCATATTGTAATGATTTGGGGATATTAAATTTCATGTATTTATTCAACATCTTAGACATGGTAGGGAAAGAATGGATATATTTTGTGTACATAATTTATATCTCCATTATCATACATGCTTTATACCACAACAATAACAACACATAATTTGCATGGAAATTCATATTGAAGTGTATGACTAATATTAACTTGTTATTTGGATATCATGAAATCATGTAAACATGAAGTTCTAACATACTAGGAATTTTATCGAACACCTTGCATTCATTCTTTAAGGCATAGGTGGATTTCATACTTGCATTTTATCAATCCATCAAAAGATCATGTTTTTCAACTAACAACATAACTTTCATGAGATATACAGTCACAATACTATTATATAGCAAAACAAACAAGCGTCAACATGGGGATGATCACATCACCACAATCAACCAAGCTTTTGTATTTTAAAGATTGATTCTTGAACTCCACGGATGAAAGAACTCCGTGGATGAACACTACGCATACCTTGGAAGGGAGCTTCTAGATGATTGATGGAGGAATTTTCTTGAAATTGGATCTTCAAGGTTGATTGTGCAACCCTAGTTGTTTTTCCCCTATGGTGCTCTTGGGTGATGATCTTTGAGATGTTAAAAGGGTTGTAATGTGTTTAGAAGCTATATATCTCGTAGGGTTAAGTTTAGAGACGTGTAAGGAGTGTTAAAATACTTTATTACCCTTAAAATAACTCAGAACGGAGTGTTTTTGGCACCTGGAACTGACTTAGGTGGCGCCCAAGTGATTACCTAAGCTAGGTTGGGCGGCTCCTAACCAATCGCGTATGTTTAGGTTAGGCGGCGCCTAACAAATCGCCTATCCTTACTGTCTCTCACGAAAAAGGGCATAACCTTTTGCTCAAGTATTGGATTAAGGTGAAATTGGTATCGTTGGAAACATAATTCGATTATCTACAATTTAGTATGTCTAAATCAGCCAAAATACCATAATAACATCTAGTTATACTCGTTCAAAGATGACCCTTGCAAAATCAAACACTAAAACTTGATTGATTCAAAAACTCTTAGCTTGTATTACCTTAAAAGAATCATATGAACATGCTTAATGTATCAGAAGCTATATTATTGCCAGGATAATCATTGTAAGTCATGCACTAAAATTCTACTCACAGGATAGGAGGTTTCATACATAGGAATAATGGTTTGTCTCCTAGCTTAGAAACATACGGGGTACTACAATATCTCCCCCTTGGGAACATTTATCCTCGAATTGAAATTAACTAAAGCAGGAGAGATGATAAGGTGAAGTACATACAAGACATACACTACTCAAACATGGGATCATGACTGGCCTAACTGAAAGCTGAGCACAACATACTGAACATGCATATCTGATGCATGGGAAGCTGATTCATGAATATAAGACCGAGGATTATAATAAAGTAAGTTTTATTGAAATAACAATGCATATTGGATGCATAACTAACAGGATGAATCCATGCATATCTGATCCATGATTATATGACCTATATAATACGTGAATGCATGACTGAAAGTACTAATGAGCTGATTATACATATTTGATGCGTGAATTCATGACTAAACTTACTCATTAACATTCAATGGTAAAGGTATCATGTTTGAGCTGAAAACTGAGTATGGAACTAAATACCAAGTTTGGCACTGAAATATGAACATGAGAACGAGTAAGTTTAAGGAAAACTATTACCTTGAACTGATAATACTGATAAGTTTGAGATTAATTACTGCATATGCATTATCGAAAACAGAGAACATAACTAAGTTTGGGATGTGGTAGATATACTGAATATCATGATCTGAACTGAATCTTGAAAACATCGCATACGACTGAAGTTAGAGTTTGAGGGTTAACTTATGAGTACCCCTTCTCCAAACTTGATTAATCAAAAGAAAATAGAGCGGCATATTTATGTCATGAAATTTTGGGGGTATGATGTATCTCCCCCTTGGGACACTATGTCCCTCAAATAATACTGACTTAGATGAGCTACTGAGGGAAGTTGACGCAATGCACAAGAGATCTAGGAACTGAGTCATGACTGAATAGCTAGGATCTGAAACTGAGTCATGATACATGAACTGAGCTGAACACGAGTGCATAAATACGCTAACTTAGCTGATTAACTGAATAAATGATAGCTGAATACTGGATCTGCAAAGCTAAACTGCACTTAGTCTGAATACTGGGCTGAGATTTTTGAGTTTTATGCATAGGAAATAAGGTCTAACTGAGTAGAATGACGTATCTGAGCATGGATTCATGAAGTCTGTATTATTTTCAAATGTGATACCAAGCGTACGACATGGCTCTGAGGTATTCTATAAACTGGGGTACTGAAACACTGATAACTGAGTACTGACAACCTGAATGCTATGGTCAAGCATGTCTGGAACTGAATTGAGTTTCAAATCTAGTTACTGAACTGAAGATGACATTATAACTAAGCCTATAGCTAGTACAGAAGTATTGAATTCAATGACTGAACACTGATCACTGAGTGCTGGATACTGAAACTATAATTGAGTTGGCAACTGAGTTTTTGATGGCTACATGCTGGGGACTGACATAAGTCAAGGCTCTAAATGTACACTTACACTTTGTACTTTCCCTACTTCTAAATATAACCCCTTGCTAGACGTTTACTTGCACATTTATCAAAACATTCAAGCCTATCTTCACAACTAAACCCTTGTGCAAAGTAAGCATGCAACAATCTTCTCTTATCTAAACAACTGCTCCCCACTACACTATTCCATAAGGAGAGCTAACTGGAGGAGTAAATCAGGAGGACCTAAAACATGAATAGATACAAACTAAACTTGACACATGACTGAAACTTGAGGAATAAAATATCAATAGTTTGGATTTACCAATAAGGTCTGAACTGAGGATATACATGACATAGTCTAAATGTATCTGATCTGTAGAGGCATATCATGAGTCATGGAAGCTAAGTATACTACAAATCATGATATGCGTACATAAGTCATGAGCTGCATGAACTAAGTCTTGAGTTTTTTGTACTCGTGGGACATGATTCGAATACTGAGGGAGTTGGAACTGAACCCCTTATACTGGGAACTGAAGGCGCACATAATCCCAAGGAAAGTGTGTGAAAGTAGATTGTTCTCATGGAAAAAAACTATTACTGTGGAGTAAAAGAGACTCCTTATACTGGAAATTTAATTCATACATAATTATAGTTCGTGACCATAGAGTTGGTATGCAATGCCTGAGTTGGTTTCGTGGTAGCTGAAGTGAAAAACTCTACACAGAGATAAGAATGGGTCTGGAATTGTCTTCCCTTACTGATTTCTATACATACTGGCTCTACTACTGAAATCTGAGGGCCTGGCTTAGGTACTTGATCTACCATCACATACTTACATTATGTCCAACACATGTCTGTCTTACTAAACACATCATCTGATTTTGTTTCCTCATATACTGCTAATATCACATTCACACCTTCATTCTTAATTTTGAGTCAATAAATTTAAGTGTTTAGCTCATACTGTTCAAGCCAACTGATCTAATCCCCATGAATACATAATCTGATCAAATAGAATAATACTATCCCAACTACTACTGCTAAACTTCTCGGTTCAAGAATGATTTCTCATGATCATTAATAAAATTTTTACAACCTTGGAACAATAATGAACTGATGGGATACTGTTTGATTTTGTTGCTAATCCCATAACTGACCGTAGGGACTGTCTTAGAAAGCCCTGTCTTTAGGACTTTGAACTTCGCCGCTTCTATTACCTTGAAAGTAAGGTAAAGTGAACATGAGGGGTGCATGATATGAATCTACATGGTTTCCTTAAGGAAACTTACTATAGTATGATCTTGAGACATGAAAGAAGGGAAACTGTTCCTAAAACATCTCATAGCCTCTTGTACATATATGTGGTGTAGAACACGCCCATGTACAAGACTCTACTTGATGCAGCTGAACAATAGGCTCACATACCAAATTTGTAATGCCCCAATTTTCTGAACCAAAATGCTACAAGGTGCTCATGACCCCGACGGACCACAAGCTAACCCATGACTGATATCTGTACCTGTAAACTGGATAATATCTCATAAAATATGTGAAAACATGAACTGTAAGGACATAAGGTTCAATACTAATACATATTTGAAAAATATGTTATAATAATACCAAAAAGGAACATAAATACTGAAGTCTGAACATCTAATCTGTCATCTAGTCCGAAAGCCTCTAATTGAACTGAATAAGGAGTTGATGGGACATGTCCCCAACTAACTTCAACTATTGAAATAAAGTGAATACTAAAATAGAAATGAAATCTTCATTTCCTCGAAGGATGAGGACTCACGTCTAACTCTGACTGCTGATCCTGGAATCTACTGTTGATTTGGAGCTCATGCCTCTGAACCTATGGTGTAACATAAGAGAAAGCACCATGAGGCAAATGTGTCAGTACTTCTGAATATACTTAGTACACCAGTGAGGTAGGCTAAATACAAAGGTTTATATGTATGGATAATACTGACTGATACAAACGTGAGAGTAGATACATGCATAGGTAACTGTAACTAAAATCGTGGAGATACGAACTACTGAGTCTGAATACTAGCAACATGAGTGTACTGATAATGATATTCTAAGAGACTGAGTTTACTAATATTTATACGTAAATCACTAATAAGTGATGGATTTGATCCTGTATTACTGAATACTAAGTGACTGATATTGCATAACTGATAAATGAATGATTGTTTCTGATAGTTCGAATTATGAAGAACTAGTCTGATTGACTGTATCTAATAGTCCTGAAGCTGAGTATTGATAGCATGAGTTTTGATAACTATTGTGATTGATATCATAAGTGACTATATCTCACAGTCCATAAATCTAAAGAAAACTATCTGAGTTCCATTCTATTTCTGAGTTGATTGTATCTGACAACCTTGATATACTAAAATCTAAAAAACTATCTAGGTTCTTTACTGAGACTAGGTAGCTATAGCTGACAGTCCTGAAATCTATAACTGAAACTGTGGGAAGTAGTTATCTAACCTACATTCCCCAAATACATTATAATAGCTAAGCTAGGGTCCAATCTTTGCCCTGACTTGAGGGGTATCAATACCGCGCCAGTGGTAAGGATAGCAGTGAGAACCCTATACTGGTAGGTACTCAATGAGAATGGTGGGAACCTTAAACTGACGGGTTAAGCCACCTCATCAACCCTAATCTGATGGGTTAATATGTCTCGACCTACGTTGGCTATGTAGTTCTGGAACACAAGGATGACTATTAAGAATCATACCCTAAACTGGCGGGTGAGTTCCCATCCTTGGGTTCACTCGGTGCTAAATTCTACACCCATCTGAAGGACACTGAACTGAATAAATAAGCAGAACTAAATAACTGAACTGAACTGATTAGCTGAAGTGATACTAATTAACTGGACTGATACTAGTGATATTATTTAGCAGAGCTAAACTAAGTTTACTGGATTCCAGTGACTGGCGGAATGTACTGAGTTCTGAGGACTGGTTGAGAGTACTGAAGTTACTGAGATTGACTATGAATACTGAGGTTGCTGAGGTTATTGAGCACTGAGATTACTGAGATTTACTAGACTACTGAGATTTCTAAGTTTTCATGAGACACATGAATGATTGAATTCAATAGATCATGGCTTGACTGGGAGTATCGTAAAAACATGACAAGGCTCTAGGCACACAACTATGATTTTTGGGTAAAAATACCCCCAGGACTCGATGGAAGGAAACTGACACAACTTGAAATTCTTGAGTACACGACCATCAATAAAAATCCACAATACATGAGTGGGGGATTTCATGAAGTACATGGTCATCATAATATCTATAATGAATAGGAATTCTTATAATCAAGTCATAAATCTAATATTCTAATATCATGGGCATTCCAAAAACATGTACTATTCATAGCAATCGCATGGAAACCATTCAAGCGTAAGGGAACGACGACATGTAACGTTTAGTTCATATTGTAATGATTTGGGGATATTATCCTTCATGTATTTATTCAACATCTCAGACATGGTAGGGAAAGCATAGATATATTTTGTGTACATAATTTATATGTCCATTATCATACATGCTTTATACCACAACAATAACAACATATAATTTGCATGGAAATTCATATTGGAGTGTATGACTAACATGAACTTGTCATTTAGATATCATGAAATCATGTAAATATGAAGTTCTAACATATGAGGCATTTTATCGAACACCTTGCATGCATTCTTTAAGGCATAGGTGGATTTCATACTTGCGTTCTATCAATCCATCTAAAGATCATGTTTTTCAACTAACAACATAACTTTCATGAGATATACAGTCACAATACTATTATATAGTAAAACAAATAAGCATCAACATGGATATGATCATATCACCACAATCAACCAAGCTTTCGTATTTTAAAGAATGATTCTTGAACTCCACGAACGAAAGGAATCCGTGGATGAACACTACGCATACCTTGGAAGGGAGGTTCTTGATAATTGACGGAGGAATTTCCTTGAAATTGGATCTTCAAGCTTGATTGTGCAACCCTAGTTGTTTTTCTCCTATGGTTCTCTTGGATTATAAGCTTTGAGATGTTAATACGTTTGTAATTTGTTTAGAAGCTATTTATTTCACAGGGTTAAGTTTAGGGACGTGTAAGGAGTGCTAAAAAATTTGATTACCCTTAAAATAACTCAAAACGGAGTGTTTTTGGCACCTGGAACAGACTTGGGCGGCGCCCAAGTAATTGCCTTAGATAGGTAGGGCGGTGCCTAACCAATCGCCTATGTTTGGGTTGGGCGGCGCCTAACAAATCGCCTATCCTTACTGTCTCTCACAAAAAAGGGTATAACTTTTCGCTCGGGTATTGGATAAAGGCAAAATTAGTATCGTTGGAAAGATAATTCGATTCTCTAAAAGTTAGTGGGTCTAAATCAGACAAAATACCACATTAACATCGAGTTATACTTGTTTAAATATGAACCTTTCAAAATCAAACACTAAAACTTGATTGATTCAAAAACTCTTAGCTTGTATTTCCTTAAGTGACTTATATGAACATGCTTAATGTATCATAAGCTGTCTTATCGCTATGATACTCATTGTAAGTCATGCACTAAAATATTACTCACTGAATAGAAGGTTTCGTATGTAGGAAAAATGGATCGTTTCTTAGCTTAGAAACATACGGGGTATTACATGCATTGAACTATTTTCAGAACAATTTTATGATATAAAGAGGTTATTGAAACATGATTGTTGATTTAATGAACAAAGGGAGTCAGTGTTCCCCTACCTTGTATCAATGAACAAATGGAGTTAATCTCCCGATTTAATGGAATTGATTTAGCATATTGATGATACCTTGCAAGTGTAGTTGGTATGACGATAAGAACAGTGTATGCCTAAATGTGTATTATGGTTCAATAAATGTCAATTTGTGATAAATGTTTTAATGGGGTTTAAAAGAGGGTTGTGTAGCTAGGTTGTGAAAGTGGAGGTCCTGAGGACTAATACTTAAAACCACATTTGCTGGCGTGAAGGTCAAAATGGCTTGGGGTTTGAGCCCCCTCGCTTATGACCAGGTGGTTCGAGTACACCTTATTATTTTTATTGGGACATTTGAGTCCCCCATATTATATTACAAGATCGGGTGCTTAAATCACCTTAGTATATAATTTAGAGGTTCAAGTGTTTTGTACATATATTTGAGATTTTTCTCTGGTTCGTGCAGCTACATGCACTGTGAGCCAACTACGGGTGAGAGCTGGGGCCTATATAGACCGTGGGTGATATTAAATGACGGTTAAGATACATAATCTAGGATAAAGTCTTAAAGTGCATATTAAGACTTGTTCCCTATCCCAGCATATTATATAAGTGTGTGTGTATATATATATATATATGCACACATGTATACGAGCATGCACATTGAGTTGAACTGAATATTGAATTGTCATTACTTTATCCTTATCCGTAAGTTACATACTAGCACTTAATCCACTAATTGTCTCAAGAAGTTGTATCCCCACGTGATTATGGTATTAGAGATACTTTTATTTTTCCAATGTTATGTTAGGTGGATCGGCTTAGTTCATTGGTCGTTTGTGGTGATGTGGTGAGCTTCACTTCTTTGAAAGAGTTGATCAATCCATCAATTTTCATTCATAAACTAGAATTAAAGAATTCACATTAATATTATTATTGTAATTGTCAGAGTCGGGGGCATGTCCATGTCACGACCCCAGATTACCCCTTGCCATGACACGGTGCTTAAGACCATAAGTAACCCCAAGCTAACCCATTATAGAGTATATAATTTGAGCACATAGTAAAATAATAATAAATTTTCACATGAATAAATTGAAATGATCTAATTACTTTAAAAATGTAATACTAAAAGAAATACCAACATATTTGAACAACTGATGAAAGATACTGAAAATAAATCTGAATGTCTGAATACCTGATCATCTAGTTTGAAAGACTCCAAGACATATGGAGTTTATGGGACTAACTCCCAACTAGCTCTAATGAACTAAACACGAAGAAGCACAAAAATGACTGAAAACACCTTGTCCTCGATGGGTGAGGACTCGCCACTACGATTGCTTAGGCTTTGAGCTAGCGAAGGACGATTTGAGAAATAATCTTCCATACCTATATTGGGAAATAAATATAGAGCATAATAGAGTATGCAGTCTGTACTGGTACAAAAGTTAGGGCTAACTAAAACACATGCGGACGCTAAACGTGGATGAATAAACATATAAAAGGAATGCAAGACCTAGTAAATCATAAACTTAGATAACGTATATAACATGAGTAACTGAATGTATGAAAACTATACAATTGATAATGTAAACTTCATTTGATATAGTCTGTGTACTAAACTGAGACTGTGGGAGAAAAGTACAATTGATATGTCCCAATTTGAGCTAATTGGTGTCCAACCTGTAACCCCAGTCAAAAGGGTGTTGGTACCTTTCTAGTGGTACCAACACATGACAGATGATATGGATCCATAAGGCAGATATTTTGAAGGATAAGGGTGTCTGAATAACTAACGGAGGACCCCTCATAATTTACGATGGCGCCGTAGGTCAAGAACTGACGGACTGCTACTAATAACTCAGGCCTAAGTGAAGAATAAATAATCACCCCTGCATTTGCTCGGTACTAAGTGTTACTCCCAAATGAATGACACTAGTATTATTATTTTCTTAACATGAAAAGGTACTATACTGATAAGGACTCAACATGAACATAATAATCTGAATATTTTAATAAAATCATGTTCTGACTGCCTTGTTACTTTAAAATGGGAACATGTAAAACCACTTGGTATCTGGTGTTCATGATCTGCAAGAACAGAATGACACTTTAAATACCATAGCATCATTTAAAACCCTTGTAGGAAGTCATGATTAAGAGACCCAAACATACAACATTTCACTAAACTGATGGAAGCCATGATCTTGAGGTATGGGGATACGATAAACTTAGGAGGATAACATGATCACATGGTTTAATTCACGAATTTATAAGTTAACATTGTTTCACATAACCTGGGTGATTGGAATTTAAATCATAAATGGCATAATTCATAGGGGGGAAACTTATTGGCATGTCTTGAATTCAAATCTACTAAGAAAACATAGATTAAATTCATAATTAACATTGGTATCTTCATTAAAGAGGAAAACAAATTCATACTTGAACAAAAAAGGATTTTGGGACTTAATGGGTGGAAGCAACCCATTGATAAATACCCCCATATCTTAATTGCTTGAATTCTTAAAGAAGAATCTTGGAAATATAACTTCAATGATTGAATCCTTGAAGAGAAACTTGAATTTTATATTCTTGGGTAAGAGGGATGAGTTTACGTATGATACGTGATAGAGAATGGGCAATTGATGCCCCTTTTGGTGTTTTAATTCTTTAATTAGGAATTTTGGCAGAGGGGTAAAGACCAAAATTCCCCTTGGACCCTAAATTAGGAATGCAAGAAAATACAAATGCTAGCCTCTATTGCACGGAGGTTATCGTGGAGACAAACCTTCGTAGCACAAAGGCTGTTGTAGAGATCCAACCTCCATGGCATGTCCAAAACATGAGTTCCAAAAACACCATGAACCTATTTTGAATATTCCAAATCTCTCCTGGATGACCCTTTTAAGACCCCTAAACGTTTTTAATCTCAAAATCAATGTTTCGATCACGGATTGGCCAAAAATAAAATCCTAAAAATCATGGGGTCTGAAAAATAGCTATGTCCTTTGTACTTAGTGTGAATTCATGCCTTGTACCCCTATAAACATGAATCTTGGAGCTTTAAACATGTCTGGATTTTTGTGGGGTATTATAATATCTCTCCTATGGGATCATTCATCCCCTAATGAAAATGGTTAAGCTGAGATACTAAGAAAATTGAGATCATGCACTGAATATTTGTGAGTAGAATCATGATTTGAAAATTGAATTTGAAACATGGTACATATACTAAAATGAATTCATGGATGCATGTAATGATATGAGGATAGTTAGATAGGTGAGATAGAAAATGAGATAATCAATTTTAAAAAGACCATTACCTAAAGCTGAATCTAAATTCATGTTGAAAAGGTGGGGATGGTCGCATATCTATTTCTTCTTCCCAAGTACCTCCCTCAACGGACTGATTTCGCCATAGAACCTTAACTAATGGAATTTATATATTCATCAATATACAAATATGATGGTAAAGAATCTCAACAAGGACTTCTTCATAAGAAATGCTATTTTTCAGATCCACACTCTCTAACGGAATAATAGAAGCTAAGTCACCAATGCATTTCTTACCAATGATATATTAAACATCGGATGAACCAATGCCAAATATGCAGGAAACTCCAAATCATAAGCTACCTTCCCAAAAATTCAATTTGGGAAAACATAGCAAGGACTGAGCTTCCCTTTCTTTCCAAATATCTTCACCCTTTTCATGGGTCACCAACATCAAACTCAAGGTCTCTCCTCTACACATCTGGATTTGATTTCTATCCACTTTGGGCTATCTTCTATCTTTGTTGAATTAAATAAACTTTCTCCATTACCTTATAACTGAATATGGCCCTATCAAAGAAGCCTAACCTACTTTAAACAAACTAATGGGATAGCTACATCTCCTTACATAGAGAGCTTGAAATGGAGCCATCTGAATCCTAGAGTGATAGTTGTTGTAGACGAACTCAATCAAAGGTAAATGCTGATCCCAATTACCCTTAAAGTCAATAACACAAGCCCTCAAACTATACTCTAAGGTCAAAATAGTCCACTCTACCTGACTAACTATCTGAGGATGAAAAACTCTACTGAGATAAATATGGGCACCAAGACTCTTCTAAAAAGCCTTCCAAAAGTGTGAGGTAAACTAAATACCTATCTATAAAATGATAGTCAAAGAAAACCCATGTAACTTTACCAACTCCGAGAGATAGAGTCTAGCATAATCCTCAACTGAATATGAATTATGAAGTAGCAAGAAATGGGCTGACTTGGTTATTCGATCAAGAATGAAATAAATCAAATTATTTTGACGATACGTATGAGGCAACCCTATCACAAAATAAGTGTTTACTACCTCCCACTTCTAAGTGGGAATGCTGAACTCCTAATGTGTATAACTATACCCCTAGTTCTCAACCTTAACCTGTTGACAATTTGAGCACTTAGCTATAATTCTGTAATATCTTTATTTATACCATTCCACCAATGGATTTCCCAAAAATCATTCTACATCTTATTGGCTCCTAGGTGAATTGAATATCACACACCATAAACTTCAAGTAATATTCTTTGTCTAAAATCATCAACACAGAAAACACATGACCTGCCATGACAATGAAGTACACCATATCCCCTTTGGAGAAAACCTCAAGCTTCTGATCCCTGACTGGCTCCTTCAACTTGACCAAAATAGGATCTTATTTTACTTCTCTTTCACTTCCGCAACCAACGAAGATTTCAAATATTCTGAACCCATATACTACCATTTGTCGAATCAACCAAGAGAATATGTAACCTAGCAGGGTGATGAATCTCATGAACTAACTCCTTCTTATCATTTGCAATATTCACAACACAATCCATAGAGAATCTACTAAGGGCATCAACCACTACATTAGACTTACCCGGGTTATAATACATACATCAACCACTACATTAGACTTACCCGGGTTATAATACATACTCATATTATAGACTTTCAACAATTCAAGTCACCTTTTCTGATAAAGATTTAGGGTTTTTTTGCATGAATACATACTATATACTCTTGTGGTCTGTAAACACATCAACATTAACTCCATAAAGGTAATGCCTTCAAATTTTTAAGTCAAAGTCAACTGTTGTCATCTCTAGGTCATAGGTTAGGTAATTCTTCTCATGGGGTTTAAGTTATGTAGAGGTATAGGCTATGGCCTTACCTCGTTGTATTAACACACAACCAAGAACAACTCTAGAAGCATAATAATAAACAACAAACCCATCTGCGTCATATGATAAAATCAAGACTAGAGCAGAAGTGAGTCTAGTCTTCAACTCCTAAAATCTCTTCTCATAGGAATCTGAACACTAAAACTTGACTTTCTTCTTAGTAAATCTGGACATAGGAGAAGAAATAGAACAAATGATTTTAATAAACAATCTGTAATAACTAGTTAAACCAAGAGACTCTTAATGACTGATGGAGAGATGGGTCTACGCTAGTTTTTTACTGCCTTAGTCTTTTGAGGATCAACTCAAATGTCATCACTAGAAATAATTTGACCAAGGAAAGCTACTAATCTCAGCCAGAATTTGCACTTACTGAACTTAGAAAATAACTGATGAACATTAAGGGGTTGCAAAAAAACTCTCAAATGGTCATCATGATCACCTTTACTACAAGAATAGATAAGGAAATCTTCTATGGAGACGATGAACAACATGCCCAAGTACTCCTTGAACACCTTGTTCATTAAGTCCAAAGACATAACTAGGAATTTAAAGTGACCATACCAAGTTTTCAAGGTTGTATTTTGGATATCATATTCTCTGAATCTAAGCTGATGATAGTCGGACCAAAGGTCTATCTTAGATAAATAGCTTGCACCTTAAAGTTGGTCGAGCAAGACATTACTCCTAAAGCAAGAATACTTATTCTTTATAGTTACTTTGTTCAACTAAATTTAGTCAATGAACATTCTGAGAGAATCATCTTTCTTACGCATGAAGAGGAATGGATCACCCCATGAAGAAACACTAGGATTGATAAAACCCTTATCGAAGAGATCTTTCAACTGTTCCTTCAATTTCTAAAGCACAACTAGATCTATTCTGTATGGTGGAATTATTATGTTTTGGGTATATGGAAGGAGATCTATTCAAAAGTCAAATGCCCTTTTGGGATGAACTTTGGGAAAATCTTCAAGGAACACTTTGGGAATTCATTCACTACTGGAACTTACTTAAGGCTTGGAGTTTTAGAATTTAAGTCTTTGACTCAGATGAGATGATAAATACATCCATTGGACATCATTTTCCTTGACTTAAGAGAGGAAACAAAATGACCCTTAGGAACTGAAGTACTACCTCTTTAGTTAATAATGTGCTCATTCGGAAGCTAGAACTGAACAATTCTAAATCTACAATCAATGAAATAATAACATAGATGGAGCTAATCCATGCAAAGAATGATATCAAAATAATTAATCTCTATCTCTACAAGGTCAACTAAAGTAACTTTCTAAGATAGTATACCGAGCAATTTCTATATACCCATTGGCTATAATAGAACTACCCCTAGGGTAGGTGTTGAGAAAGGATTTGCTCATATGTTAGGACTGACACAAAAGACCAGAGCTATATAAGGAGTCACAAAGTAAAGTGAAGCTCCAGGGTCTAACAATGCATAAACATAAAGACGGAAAACTTGTAATGTAGCCGTAACCACATCATGAGAACTTTTCTATTCATGTTGAGTCTGCAGGACATAAATTCAGTTCTGAAACTGTCCACTTGTGGAACAAAAGATGGCAATATTCTTAGTAGAGTGTCCTACTGGGGTTGCTAAAGAATTAGCCTGGCCCTACTGATGATCATTTCTACCTTTCCACATAAATAATGGGAAGTTCCTTATCCTATGGCCTGGCTTGCCACATCCAAAGCATATATCAATACCTGCTCTGTGCTCAGACTGATTATTCTTACAACACTTTATACAAAGAATATTGGTACAATAACTATTTACACGACCATGGGACTTAGATCCTGGCGCTCTACTCGATTATCCTTTCGAAACTTAAGCACTGACGCACTGGCTGAAGATGGGGTTGGAGTTTAAAATTTTTGGTGTAAATGATAGCAATTATCACCACCAGACCTCTGTTAAGAAAAGATGAAGCTACCTATTCTGGCCCTCTTATTCTTTTTTTTTCTTATCCTTAAACTTCCCCTCCTCAATTTGTTGAGCATGGATCATCAACTTTGAGAGATCTATCTCCTTGATTAGCATAGTTGTTCTGCACTCCTTAACAACTTACAAGGAGACTCCTAACATAGACTTACAGATCCTTGACCTAGATTAAGTCACCATGGTTAGAGAATACCTCACCAACTTGGTGAACTTGAGCGAGTACTATTTCACACTCCTAGTACCCTACCTCAGTTTATAAAATCCTATACCTTAGCCTTCCTTAACTCAAGTAGGAAGAATCAGTCTAATAACCCCATGTTAAACTCTACCAATTCTATAGGCCTTGCCTCAACACCTCAGTTCACCTTCCACTACTTTAATCAAGTATGAGATACTCCTTGAAACTGAGAAGAAGCTACGCAAGCACTCTCCCTTGAAGCAACACCCATAATGTTGGTCACCTTCTGCATACCATCTATAAACTCTTATGGATCCTTCTTAGACTTGGATTTAGAAAACAATGGAGGATTCATCCGAGTATAGTCTTAGATTGTAGCTGTAGCTGTATTTATTTCTGTATTGGCTTGGGAAAGAACCTTTTAGCTATTCTGAGCAGCCACTAAATAGGCTAAAGCTGTGAAAGCAGCCCTAAATTTTGCGTGAGAAACATGTTCGTTAAGGGGATCTTCCAGAACAGGTAGTGGTGCGTGATGATCCCCATTCTTTCTTACATTGTTTCTTTTAGGAGGCATTTTCTATAAATGAAAGGAAGGACAAGTTATAAAAAGAAAATTCAATAAAGTTCATGCTCTTTCACATGACCTAAACACTAAAACAAGGGAAACTTTTCCAAAAATATCGAATAGCCTCTTGGCCATAAGTGTGGTGTGCTTCACACCCATGCATAAAAATCTACTCAATATGGCTTTTAGACACCCTAGGATGCTTTAATTTGAGCCTGTGGTCTTTTGTTCATTTAAAAGACCTATAAACAAATCTATGGTTGTAGACACCCTAGGATGCTTTGAAAATCTACCCATGCATAAAAATCTACTCAATATAGTCTGAATAATAAAATAAGACTGTGGGAGCTAACTACAACCGTCATGCCTCAATTTGAGCCAATTGGGGTCCAACCTGTAACCTTAGTTGGAAGGTGTCTGGTACCTTGTCAGGTGTATCAACATATGGCTAATGATGTGGATCTGCAAGGTTGATGTCCCAAAGGAAAAAGGTATCATGCCTAACTTATGGGGGACCCCTCATAATCTATGGTGGTGTTGTATATCTTGAACTTAATGACAGCTACTAAGGACTCAAGTCTAACTGACGAGGGAGTCACTATACTTGTGTTTGCTTGATGCTAAGTGTTAGTTCCAACTGAATTACACTTGTGTTATTATTTTTTTTAACATGACATGCTATTATTATGATAAGGGCTGAGCATAAACATGAAAATCTGAATATGATAATAAAATAATGGGTTGATTGAATTGTTACTTGAAAATAGAATTATGTAAAACACATAGGTATCAGGTGTTCATAACCCTCCAACAATGAATGGAACTTTAAAAATGATAACACTATTTAAAACATTAACAGGAAATCATGATTCAGAGACCCAATCATAGCACATTTAGATAAACTGGTGAAAGACATGATCTTTACGTATGGGGATACCTTAATGTTGGGAGGATAAAATAATAACATGGTTTAATACATAATATGGTAAGTTAACATGGTTTCAACTACACATAACATGTGTAATTGGAATTTAAAGTATAAAGTACATAATTCACATGTAGAAACTTATTGACATGGTTTGAATTCAAAACTACAAAGAAAACACAGGTTAAATTCATAATTAACATTGATATACTCATACAAAAGGATAAGAAATTCATACTTGAACGAAAAGGTATTTTGGAACTCAATGGGTGGAGGAACCCATTCATGAATACCCCACACACCTTAATTTCTTGAATTCTTAAAGAAGAATATCTAAATTTGAACTTGAATGCTTGAATCCCTTCAAAGAAACTTGAATTTTACATTCTTGAAAAATGGGAATGAGTTTACGTATAATAACTAATGGAGAATCGGGCAATTGATGCCCCTCTTTGCATTTTAATTCATTAATTGGGCATTTAGTGTGAGGGGGGAAGACAAAAATACCTCTTGGACCCTTAATTAAAAATGCAGGAATATACATCCGTCGTGGCACGGAGGCTAGCCTCCGTGGAATGGAAGTTATCATGAAGACTAACCTATGTGGGATGGAGGATATCGCAGAGATCCAACCTCTACGACACGTCCAAAACAATAAGGCATTCTACCTCCGGCGTCCAAAAATGCCCCGAACCTATTAAAAAATTTTTAAAACTCTCCCGATTGACCTTTTTAACATCTCTAAGCATATTTCAACTCATAAATCATCATTTTAATCTTAGGATGGCCAAAAATAAAATCCTCAAAATATTGAGGTCTAAAAAACGGCTAATCCCTTTGTAATTGGTTTGAAATTAATTCTTGGACCCCTGTAAACATATGTCTAGGAGTTCAAAATTTTATAGAATCTGGCGAGGTAATACATTCCCAACACTTTATTAAAATTGGTTTGTTAGAAGGCTTTGTGGATTACTATAGACTTGGGGAGTGGTGTTGGTCATTTTTGGTCGGTTAACAGTTATCAGTTATAGACATGTCTTACAAATCTTTGAGCTTATCTTATACAATATTGTTATATGTTCTGAATTTATTCACTATCAAGGGTATTATGCCCAGTTTGGTTAGGAATAGGGGGTGGTCCAATCCTTGTTGGACTTGAGATTCCCATCAGGGATAGGACCTAGTTTGGGTCATGATAGTTATCATCATTTGCTGCACCTGAATCAAAACTCATATCATTAAGATCATTATCAACTGTCGAGCTTAAAATGGAACTCATGTCATTAAGATCATTATTAACTACCGTACTCAAACTGGAACTCATGTTACAAATAGTATCAACGATCTATATCAAAAACCCATTGAAATAAACTAAACTTATAGACTATACAAATATCGTACCCTAATATTAATTCATGCCATTAACCATGCCCATAATCCATGTTAATAATCATAATCATAAGTTATTTGAATAATAGAATTGATAAGCCACCAATCAGATCTATAAACCATTAATCATATCTATAATCCATATCATATCTATGAGCCATTAATCATATATATAAACCATACCATATCTATAATTCATGACATATCTATATTCCATTAATCATAACCTTATTAAATAAATTTAATATACTTAAGTCCTCGACCAAACATTTATAAGCGTATACCATACTTGAATAAGGCTACAAAGCTAACAAGTCTTGACCTAAGGGGTTATGAAAGGTCCCCGTTTAGTCTTTAAAATAAAGCTTAAGCAACTTCTACCCTGAATTAGGCTAATGTATCTAAGTTCATTTATGGGTGTTTAATAATCATTAAATACCCCTAAGATAGTAATCCTTCCTAAATATGAATACCTATGTTAATCCTAACTAAAATAATTGCAAATAAGACAATTTCCCTTAACTTAAGAATCTAAGGCCAATTTCACCCTAAATATGAATAACTAGGACAATTTCACCTAGATTGAGTAACTAAGGCATTTCCATTTCAAACAGGAGCGATGATGCCCAATCCACCTAGGACATGAATTACTGTGATAATTACTCCAAGTTCACAATTTCAATCTAGCACAAACAGTCGAACTAAACCAAATATTTTGAATCATACTTCCAACACCTAAATCCCACCCCATCTATTGCATAATAACATGTCACCCTAAACCTTTGTAAGATTTCCCACCCCCCACCTAAAATCACACTTTATCTTCAAAGTATAATTTTGAAAGTTAGGATAGAAATACTCCTTAAGGCCTCTTGGCCTACCTAGATAACTTTTTATTTATTAATGAGGTGTAGTGGACCCTAAACCTAGTCTTTACCATACTTCTTAGCTTAGGTGTTTGGTACTCGGGCTTCCCATCAACCTATGACTCACAAAAACAAAAACTACATGAAATAAATTAAACTACAAAAATTAAATATGTACCTTAACTTAAGTTTCCTCCCAAGCAGTGCCTGATTTATTTTCATGGAATGCCCACATACTATGTCAACCGTATCTCATTATCCACTTCCTCCTACTCGGAGGACAAGTTATTATTTTTTGACCTCTTGAATGTGTACTCTCAAGGTATTTATCTTTCTCAATAATAGCCTTTCAAGGATATTTATTTGTCTTTCATGCTTTGGGAATAATTGGTGGCTTTGGTTGCTCTATGAGATGGTATAAAGAGGTATTTTATGGTGCACACTCAACTACATCATACTCATCCACTTCCATAGCCATAATCATACATTAATCCTTATAGTGCGAAGGTGGATTAAGTGGTTTGTAAACTTTGAAGACTGCCTCTTCACCATCCAATATCATAGTCAGAGTTCCCTCTCTACATCAATTAAGGATCCTCTTATCTCTAAGAATAGACATACAAAAATTATTGGAACCCTATCATCAGCATCAAAATCAAGAACAATAAAATCGGAAGGAACAATGAACATACAAACCATAATAAGTACATCTTCAATGATTCCTTTGAGATGTACTCTTTCCCTATAATAAATTTGGAGCACCACAAATCATGGAAAAGACTTTCCCAAACCAAGAGTATTAAAAATTGATTGGCGCATCAAGTTTATACATTTCCCTAAATCACTCAAAGCATGGACCACATCACAATCACCAATTTATATGAGAATGGTGAAAGTCCTTAGGTCCTTTAACTTCTTTGGAATCTTTCTCATTAACACTAATCTATACTCTACTGTTAATTCCACCATCTCAATGTCCTCCAGATTCGGCTTATTGGTAACCACATTCTTTAAGTACTTAGCGTACTTAGGCATACCTTATAAAACATCTAATAATGGAAGATTAATGTGAAGTTTAAAAGAGAAAAAATTCTTAAAACAAATATCCTTCTTAGACCTTTTTATGCTTTTGAGGGAATGGTGGTGGTGCTATTTTTTGAACATGCTCAGCAGCCTTTGCTTTCGGGTACTCAAACTTTCCCAAATTTTCTTATTCCTTAATTGCAAATTGTTTTTTCTCAACATGTAGTGGGACCAACTCAGCCTGAACCTCTTTATTTTTCTTGGGAGGCCTATCAATAAGATCTCTACTACTCCCTAAGGTGATTCCCATAACTTTCTTAGGATTCTCTATGCAACATGGCAATCCTCTGTAGGTCTGGTACTCAACATTTGAGTTAGCTTCCACAACCGTGTCTCTAAATTCTTTTTGAGCAAGATGTTGATTTTTTATCTCTGCAGCCATTTGGTCTTGGTTGGCCAGGAAATTATTTAATGTCTCGTAAATATTGCTACCCTACAAGTTCTACAACTGCTGAAAATGCTGAGTCTAATTACTACCCAATGAGTAGTTAGAATGGCTTTGCAACGTTGTTGTGGGCATTCCCAAAATTTGCCTTTTGGGCATTGCCCATCAAATTTACCAAAGTTGGATTTGCTCCACACAAGTCGATAGATTGACCAATTATGCCACAAATTTCACATCAAGATGAAGCCTACTGTACTATATTCACCTGGCCATGATATTGTTCCACACCCAATTTGTTGGATTGTGTAAGCATCTGATTCTAAAGAGCTGACAATTAGGCGGCTAACACTGGAAAACTCTCAACCTCAATCATACCCATGGTCTTTTTCTCTCGACTTCTAAGGATATCACCATGCAAATAAAAATTACCTTATGTAATTTCGTTCTGCAAGGTATACAACTTATTATATGTTTTCTCCCATCCTTAAACACGTGCAACTAAATCTAGCAAAATCTTTGTGGCATGGTAAAGAGCTTTAACAAAAGTATAAGCTAATACCTTATTAAACTATTGGTGATATAGGAAATCCCGAAGATGAGATTTAAACCTCTCCAAGTATGATAAAAGTTCTTATCTAGCTTTTCTTTAAATCTCAAAATCTCATTGTTTAACATTGAAGTATTGATGGATGATAAGAATTTGATAGGATTTTTCTTTCAAGATTATCCCATGTAGTGATGGAAATTGAAAGTTCTGCGTTCAGCTATTTGTTTGCTTCAGCTAAAACTGAAAAGGGGAAGAGAGTGAACCTTAGATAGTCTGTGGAGACTCCAATAGGGATGAAGATATGACTAGTCTTCAAAAAGTTTTAGAAATGTACCTATGTATCCATATATGATAGGCTTATGAATTGCCCACTACTATGCAACAGCTGCACCATGTTCTATTTTAGCTTGAATCTACCTCCAGGAGCCGGTCTATGGATGACAGAGGTAATATTAGTTTCAATTAGGATTGCCACTTCATGAAGTATCCTATGGGTTGATGGATATTAACCCATCGGTGCATGAATATATTCTTCATGTTGGATCTATGATATCCAACAGAAAAGAAATACTTCTCCTGTTATATTAGGTAAGCATCTCTCAAGTTAAGGATATGGGTCAACCAAATCCCTTTCCTTGCCAGCTTACTTACGTTTCAAATTAAAACATTCAAATTTAAAATCTAAGATAAAGTTATTAACACTTGTAAAACGAAGTAGTAAAACTAACAGTAAGACAATTACCAATTTAAAAGTCCCTTACAACGGCTCCAAAAACTTGTTACAGTCAAGAGAATAAGCAAGTGTACGTGGTCACCCAAGTAGTAAAGTGTCATTTAAAAGCCAAGTATAAATCCTACAAGGGCTTGTTCTCAACATTGATATAATTCTAGTCTTACTATGATGATTAAACAAGTGTGAAAGAAACCAAAAATGTTTGGGAATTGAAAACTAAAGGGTAGGACAATAGTAGGGATAAACCTCGAGTTTGGGCACTACAAAAAATCCTACATATATATATAATATCATTGGTTTAGTGAATTATCTTGGTTTTTGGTTCATGAGGTTGATAACATGACTATGATCTTTTGATCCTCTAATTGTCTATCTAACTTAGCCCTATAACTTCATCATTGAGCTGGGATACGTGTACTATGTTAAATACATTTATATTTCGTCCCATATATGAACCAAATAGATCAAATAAGGTATATTCCTATCCTAAATACAAATCTTAACTTCAATCCCTTGAATGATTTAGATCCTACTCCATGCATCCCACATCTAATCTATTATTCTTCCTTCTGGTCTCATAATAGAAATATATGTTTATTCTAAGGGTCACAAATTAGTTGAATAGTAAATACAAGGATAAATGAACAAACAATAATTATAAATAACATAAACCAACTCAAATAGAAGCAAAAGTAATCATATTTTTGGCCTCAACCCTAGATGAGGGTGCTTAGCCGCTCATGATCTTACAACGAAACACTATTAAGAAATTCATGTAAAAAAACCAAAATTAAGCTAAAAGAAAAATTAAGAACCTAATTGAAACCTCCTAAAGTGAATTTACATCCCTAAAAGTAGTCCAAGGTGCTTATAACAAGTCCTAAGTGTCCTATTTATAATATGACAAAAGCTTCCCGTTTTGGTGCTTTGGGTATGCCATGTTAGTGTTGCTCCAGGTTTAGGGTGGGTCACACCCTTAAACCGGATGAAGACTTTTTTTGAAACATTTATTTTGTGTCGATGGGTGTGTAACACCCTTATATCGAAGGTCCAAGGGCGTCACATGCCTATGTGCTTAGAAATTTCAGATTTCGTCATCGATTTCTCCTTCCTTTTGACTTTGATTTCCTCACTTCTTGGGTGTCTTAAAACATCAAATTCAGCTTGTTTAGGTTACCAATATTAATATTAAAATAATAAAAGGTCTCTTAAATAATCAACTATGAATCATTAGTTCATTCAACACAATAGAGTTTAACCAAGTAGACTCGAACCAACCGTAACTCAAGCTAGAGCAACTTGTTTTGTCATCCAAACTCTTTGATCTTTTTGACTCTTAGATTGTTTTAATTGAATCTTTAACAATTTTAAAATGTTATTAGAATCATAGTTTCACAATTATACCCTTAATAACTCATTAAGAACACTAAAATCCATTGAGATAAAGTAGAACACCACATACGTCAAGCTAGTAACACTCGTATTCTCGTCTAAACTCTGACCAAATTGATTCTAAAACTTGTTCGAAACACACATTAAACATTATAATCAAGTATTTTAACACATTGATTATTATTAAATTGAATAGAACCTCATTAATCACAAAAGAAGTCCTCAAAATAAGGCGAAACAAGTGTATTATATGACATTTAGGTGCATAAATCCACCTAAGATCAAGTTTTCACAAAATTGAGAGTCTAACAAGCTTAACTAAACCAATTGAAATTTTTTAAAGATAGATACATTTTTTGTAAATTTGACATACATCAAGATGGATAATGAATTCAAGAATAACGCATGTGAAACATCAACATAACTGTACCATTTGAGTCAAAGTGTTATATTGCTAGTACATCTTTCTCTTGAAATTGCATGCAAAAATGTACTTTATTTGCAACTAAACTAACAACTACTAAGCTAAAATAAAAATCAATCAAAATAACAAATTAAACAGTAATAAATAGCACACCAAATATATAATATAATCCAAAGGAAAAATATCAAATTATTACAACTCAAAATAGAAGCATCCTAATGTAAAATCCAAATAGCAACACCAAAAAAAAGTATCACAAAGAAAGTATCAAAATCTGAATATATTACAGAACAAAATGAAATAACACCCTACCCAACTAAAAAATATGCATTGTCCTTAATGCAATAGGAATAATACAAGTAAAGGAGTATAAGAGTGAGTGTCATACACAACATGGATAAGCCAGTGGTAATGACAGGATCATAGGAATAACCTTTGTTTGGGCATCAGTGCCTGGCTCAGCTGCAAAGTGGTTTGAGGGAGAGGGTCATGTATCGGGTCCAGAATCTCCACAATAATTGAACTGGAGGTCCTAATATGAGTTGTCTAATGTAATGACCTATCAAATATCATAACAAATAGTGTATCCTCGATCTTTTCTCTACCAGTCTTCTTTAATACTTGAGGGTCCACCTGAATTCAAATCTGGCCTTGGTCTTAGAAGTATCAATTGAAATCAATACTATTTACCACATCATCAAAAGAAATGCCAAAATCATTGACCTTCTCCTCCTCAATCACTGAGAAAGTCTAACAAATTGGTGTAGGAGCTTGGTCAGGTATCACATATGAAACTCCTTAGTAATGTGTTTTATTAGGGAACCAAAGCTTATCTACATGCTTATGTAGGAAAGCTAGTTCATCTTATATCTTAGTCAATACTTTAGGTGGAACAAACTTCGGAGGAGAACTTAATTCATCTAAGATTCTTTCTAAAATTCCTTAAAGCTAAAAAAATCCAAGTATCTCCTCAAGTACCAGCTCCATAATGGCTTAAATCACTAGCAATCATGACTGGTATCTCCCCCTCAAGTCTAGCTGACCTAGTAGTTCCTTAATAGGCTAACTGCCCCATCTTAATGATGTCATCTTGAGTTTTTAAGGAACTAGATGACCCCAAAGTAATGGAAGGAGAAGGAATAGGGCTACTCAGTCTAGGTTGTTGTGAAGATGTGCCCAAAAGTAAGGGTGTACAGGTAAGGGTAGGGATAAAGTCTGAAACAGTAATAGGAGTAGGCTGGCCAGCACCACCATCAAAAGGACAGATATGAACTATTAAGGAACCTTTCTCCAAGCTCTATACTTCCTTAACACATCAACTAACTCAATGATAATAATATGAATCATCGAGGCATGGGTACACTTAAAATCCTTCTCTTTATGAAAAAGAACCTTCTCATGCTGACATAATTCTATAATCAAATATTGAAAAGAAATGGAGATCTGGTTTTGTTGATCTCGACTAGCAATACTTAAGACTATGATTAATCCCCAATTCAAAGAATCCTTTGATTTGATCGAACAAACAAATAGGTCTCAAGGACACTCTAGAATGGACTTGTTTTAGTAGCGCAAAATATTGCTGTAAAAAAGATCAATCGGTATCCATATTTCAATCTTACTCAATTTTTGGACTTGAAGTGGTATCATATAATCAATATCATAAATAATAGATGGACTTGAATAGGTAAATATATCATCAATGTCATAATCATTACACAGACTCAAACTGGTATATACATATATATCATCAATATCATAATCATTATTTGGACTCAAATCGATGTATATACCTCCAATATCATAATCATTACCCAGACTTAAATAGGTATATATATATATATATCAACATCATAATCATATCATAATTAATAAGCATTAACAAATTACACCAACAAATTATTCCATCAAGTGCCAATGTTCCGCAATACTACCTTTATAAGCATTTTCATGGCATATAACAAACGTATGTGGGTTACAAGAACTCACATGAATCTTAGCCTATGGTGGGTCAAAGAGCACACTTTTACATCTTTGAAAGTCAATTTAAGGAAATTTATACCCCAGACAAGACTAATGTAGCTAAATAAACTTTTAGATATTAAACAAGTCTCAATTAGCCCTAAGATAGAGGTTCTACTAAGGAGCTATGCAACTAAAATAAATCCACCAAAGTTAAGATTTCTGATTAACCTAAAAGTTTCAACCAACCCAAGTATTGCAATTAATCACACCAACACCCATAACAAATCCTAAATTTCACACAATATCATAAACATGCTATGAACTAACTCGATCTTGAAGGAGGGTGCATCTAGCCTACTTAGACACTGAAGAAATTACTAGGGAAATCATGCAAGTAGTGGACAAAAGCTCCCTAACCATAACATGTCACATGAACTGAACCAATATTTGAAAATCCAGCTAACTCGAAATAGCTACCAAGGGTGATCAGTATCAAAAGACTAAGCCCCACAACTATGACAAGGGTGATCACTAATAAAAGAATGACCTCCGTCAGTATTTTAGAGTGCTTCCTGAATAGGTCAACTAGGCTGACTCTGAGGCTGATATGATTGATACGAAGGGTATCTACCTTGAAAACTATCGCCTTTAAATGAGGATCTACTATGACTCTGACTGAAACTACAATGATACCGAGGACTCTTATTGTTTCCCTCTTGGGCCTCAGGATGCATCTCATCCATTACTTGATCTTGATGAAGAACCATAGAAAAAAACATACCTGCAATAACAAAATTCTGAGTAGACATATCAAGAGGAAGTCTTAATCCACGAAAAAAGAAATAAACTCTCTCATACCTTCTATCTAGAATAAAAGTAGAATGACTAGACAACTCATAAAATGAGCCTCATACTCCACAACCGTTATGGATCCCTACTCCAATTTAGTGAACAAATCCCTTAGGTAATCTCTAAGGCTGGAAGCCATGTACTTCTCCAAGAAAATCTTAGAGAACTGAGCCTATATCAAAGAAGAAGATCCAACTATCCTTGAATCAATATAACCTTTCCACCAATGTCAAGCTTCTAAGTCAAATAGAAATATGTCTAGTCCACACCACTAGTCTTAACTAGGCCCAAGTTAGGGAGCCTATCCTCATAAGCAATCATAAACTCATATCCATCCTCGCCTGATGCACCAAAAAACCTACATAGAGTAATTATTAAGAATCTTCCAAATATCTTTTGTTCTTCAACAGATACAGTAGGGTAGGAAACCACTGGATGAACAACTATCGATTGAGCACCTACATCCTGGAGGAACCTCGCTCTAGGAGTCGTGTATATGGATTATGGCACTGACTAAGTAGCACTTTGATTTGTAGACTGTGCATAGTGCACAACTAACAAACCCAAAGAGATTAAACAAATATACCCTAAGAAATGAAGAATAAATAAGCCCCGGTGGAGCCTGGGCTAGTCTCTATCCCACTTTTTGCTACTGTAAAAGAACCTCTAGCTTAGAAGCGAGAATATGGTCTGGTGAAGGCCCCCGATCCTGGCCCCTAGTTAGGGACACATATTGAGGCTATCCATGATCTATATGTCAACCATGAGCAATGATACAATACCTAGGCATGATCTCGGCATCCTTATCTCATGTAGCTCTAGCAAATGTCCTAGCTTTTAGAGAAAGATGAAACTAAAGAAGTTCGTAGGAAACTAACTCAGACACTTAGCACAAAGTGAGTGGTAGGAGTGAATAACTCCTAAGAATGTCCTATAGCCTCCTAAAAATAGAAAATAGATGTCATTGTTCTGATCCGTGGGATTCAACTGGACAATTGCTTTTATACCAAAAATATCGATAATACCTAGCTTTGATTCCACTTGGTCATGACCCGATTTAAGAGTCATGATGACACTTACCAAAATCCACTGGTAGGTAAGTGAAATCATAGATCAAAGATATTTGCAATGGGCGAACTTGGTGGAAAATTCCCAAAAGGAAGAAAAAATTGTTGATTGCAACTTATAAATATGCAAATCAACAGATACAGTCAAAAAAGTAACCATAACATAGATAACCATCCCACGACCTTATAGAACTAGTACAATAGCTACTATAAATACAACTCAAGATCTAATAAAGTCAATACAATCTTGCTTTAAAACTAAAGACTAGACATAGATAGATATAAGAAAATGAGGTAACTCTAAATCTAAGAGCTCACCCTATCTCCAAAACACAATATAGCATGATCCTTGAATCAACAGCAACATCTAGTACTCAGATTTATACCAAAAAGTTATAGAAGTGTAGTGTGAGTACTAAAACCACGGGTAATCAGTAGGCATCATCGACCGACTGAGCTAAATCATAATATAAATATGATAAAATGCAAGATAATATAACTAAGTCAAGGTAGAGATAGACTTTAATCAAATTGAATATCGCTGTACATAGATAAATAAATAACAAGAATGATAACATAACATAAAGAATCAAAAACATGATATTATAACTATAAAATTGTCCCTCATAAGCCAATAATTGTGGAAATGTAAATAACCCAATACAGGACCCCAAAATCCTGTAGGGTATAACTAAGTAAAACATAAGATGAACCTTCGTCATTTTCTAACGTTCATGTTACAATATGAAACCATCCATATCATGCCATACTATAAAAAAGATCCCATTCTAAAACTTCAACGAATATCCATATCTCAACATAACACTATATTACCGAACTTTAACCAATATCATATAATAAATATCATAAATAATAGCCGAACTCGAATCAGTATATATATATCATAAATATCATAATTATTATCCAAACTCAAATCAGTACAGATATCATTAATATCATTATTTTTATCCAAACTCGAACCAGTATATATATCATTAATATCATAATATAACTCGGACTCAAACCGGTATATATATATATATCAGCATCATAATCATAACATAATCAATAAGCATTAACACAAACTACCAATCCATCAATCCATCAAGTGGCCAAGTTTTTCAATACTACCTTAATAAGAATTTTCATGGCATACAACAAGCGTATAAGGGTCTCCAAGAACTAACATGAATCTTTGCCTAAGGTGGATCAAATAGCACATTTCTAAATCCCCAAAATATAATTTAAGGAAAGTTTTACCCCTTGATATAGTAAGGTATCTAAGTACACTTTTTGATGTTAAACAAGTCTCAATTAACCTTAGTATAGAAGTTCTACTAAGGAGTAGTGCAACTAAACCGAATACACCTATGTTAAGGTTTTTAATTAGCCTAAAAGTGTCAACCTACCCAAGTATTGTCATTAATCAAACCAACACCAAAAACCATTATAAATCTAACATAGTATCATAAATATACTATGAACTAGCTAAATCTAAAAGGACGGTAAGCCTAGCTTACCTAGATGCCGAAGAAAGCTTGAAATTTGCTAAATCACTAACATTTCCTTTAAAAAATCTTTCTCAACATGCCACACTATAAAAAGCATATTCCACCCAATATTAAGAGAATGATGATACCAATATTGCTCCATTATACTTTGGGTCAAAAATTACTAACAAATTTTGTGTGGTCCCACCTATAGAAATTGCATTTCTAAAGACAACCCATTATTCTTTCATTCTCAATGAGTAATTACCTTAAAAATAGGTAAAATTCAAGCCTCAGTGGTGCTAAAATCAAGACACAAAGTTTTAGGGATTTCGAATAGCAAATGAGAATAAGATGGAATCTTACATCATGTTTGAAGGACAATTGCATAATAATTGTTATCCATGATCCCCAAATCACCCGCAAGCTCCAATTCTAAGCTAATCCACTCTTTAGGGTTAATGTCTCTTGATAAATGATGAGGAATGGGAAAAAAGTGGATAAAGGGGAATATTTATGTCCTTCCTAAGTGTTCGGGTATCACAATCGCGACCCGACCCTCATGATCGCAAAGTTTTTTTGTCTACCAAGGGAGTCGCTATCAAAACATGGCCTCATAATCATAACACTTAGTTCCTGCCAAGGGTATTGTGATTACAACCCCTGGCATCACTATTCTCAAATGAACCAGATACAACTGAAAATTGGAATTTTCCAACTTTCCGCCAACCTCTTGAGGTTCATTTGGAATCCTATATATTCAAATGGTCTATGCTACCAAAACAAATTTGATATTCCAGACTTAATGATGCAGTTAAAATTTATAATCGAGATTGTTTTAAGTAAAAGTTGGTCCCACACCCACATTCTACTTTCTTAACCAAGAGCCCACCTAGACCAAAATCAATATTTTATAGCTATTAGAATAGTCAGAATGGGCATACAAGGTTGTTTGACTAATATTTTTGCCCCGTGGCCATTAAAGACAAACAAAGACTTCAAAATAGGGAATTTTCTCTAAAAATCAAATGAACATCCTGTTGACCAAACTATTAGTCCCACCAAGTCATAAATTACTTAGGAAAATCATAGGAAAGATCTATCAGCAAACATAATTGGAAATATGAAAAATAATGTTAAGGGTCATTATAACATCAAACCCTCTCAACCTTACAAAATCTTTTGTCTCTTAAGGATCCTTGTTTTTCTTTTTCGACAACAATTTCCCATAAGCAACATAGAAATATCTAACTCAATTCTTGACATTAGGTTTATGGGGTCTAATGAATAAGTAAAATTCATGATAGTGAAGTACTTAAGGGACCAATAGATTTTTTCCCTCTCTTACATACAAGTTCAGACACCGCTCCTCTATAATTGTGCGTTGATGTAGAGCTTTGAAATTATTTAGAATATGATAGCCCCAATAAGGATGCCCAAGAAGTACAACTATAGTGCTAAATAACAAATCAACCAACATGCTCTTTGTCGAAGCTACTTCAGGATTATGAAGAGGTGCATGTACGGGTGTAGTGTTCCTCTCCTTAGAGAAATCAAGATTGTTCCTCTTATAGTTAGAGCTATTTTTTAAGTTATATTTTTCTATAGTTAGGGCATTAGATTTTCTCACATAATAACTCCTATGTTTAGTTACTTTTCAAGCCTTTCCCCCACTCAAATCATGACCCCTTTAGAAATTTTTGAGCTAGAAAATGTGGCATGGCTTGTTTCTTTGACACATTCTTCATATGTGACAATGTTAAAAAAACAAAATAAGTAAAATTTATAGGTATTCATTGCCAAATAATTTGATACGTCACTAATCAAATCAAAGATTCCACTGTTCATCATTGAATATAACAAAAATTTGGGTACGAGTCCGCGATAGAAAGTGGGAGATCAATGATATGCCAAAGGATTCATTGATACTCCTCGAGCATTACTGAATTGCTAAGGCATCACTAAAAGGCACCTTTATCAGTTGACCTTTTCGTAACTTTTGTAAATAAGGGGAGAACTTTGGTAATGCTTTACATAGTTTGGTGCATGACTAAGGTTCTTTAACCATTGCCAATTGTCATCGCCCCCAACCTTCAAGTCACAATTCTATGGCCTTTAATGGAAAATTTGTGGAATTTTTCAACTATGGGCACTCAAACATCCCTAGGTTTCACTTTTAAGTACACTATGATGATTATGATGATTTTTCCCTTAAGAATGACATCATCAATCTATCATTGGAAAAAATTGATTGATTTAGAACCAACTTCCGAGAATTCCAACAATTTTATCAAAACCCAAAGCATAAAAAATCAAAATCATGCTATCAAACTTTCATTTTCAATAAGTATGAAGCCAAATCAAACATGAATCTAAACTAATCATTATTAAAATACCAAAGAATGAACATTGTATACGCCATGAACGAACAAGTAATTTCAGTCATAGAAATAATTTGAAACAAATAATTCATTACCAATTGCAATTCAAAGGGTTAAAACAAAATCTAACCTTCAAATATTATGTATAGTTTGTTAAATCAGACAATGAACTTCAACCCAATGTGTACATATGTTGTTGATGCGACAATTTAGAGAAGAATAATATGTGAGTGATTGTGCTAGAGAAAATAGTTGTTGAAGTAAGAGAGTTAACAGAAAAAAAGAAGTGGAAAATGAAAATTATTTTTAACAAATACCAAGGGTCAAAGGATAATGGTATAAAAAAGGACAAGAAATTCAAACCGTCACTTCAAAATCTACCCAAATCGGCATCACTTTTTTGTCATGGATTACATGATTGATTCAAGATATGATAAATGGTCTGCCACTTGTTTTTCATATCTTTTTCATTATTTGACTTCAAAATCAAATTCTTGTAAAATCAAGATACACCTGTTCAACCTTAGCTTATCATCTTTCTTCACCATCAGGTATTGCAAGGCGGTATGATTGGTATGTACAAAAACTTTGGTTACCCACAAATAAGGCCAAAACATTTCAAACCCATAGACCACAACTAGTAATTTTTTCCCTTTAATGGTGTAGATCCTCTGCAAAACATTTAATAATTTACAAGTGTAGTAGATAGGATGAAAAAGATTCTTCTTTCTTTGACCAAGAACCAATCTGAGTGAAAACCCCATTGCATCACTCATGATCTGAAAAAGTTTTGACCAATTTGGGGCCACAATAAAAGGAGCCAAAACAAGTTTTTCCTTAAGCTAATTGAATGCCCTCACACATGCTCCATCAAACTCAAATTTTGCCTCCCTTGAAAGAAGTTTGTAAATAGGATGAGTAATCTTGGAGAAAACTTTAAGGAACCTCCAATAAAAACACGCATGGCTAAGAAGGATTCGCACTCCTTTTATAAATATCAAAGGGGGAAACTTGGAAATCACCTCAACTTTATCTTGATAAAATTTAATTCCTCGGATGAAAATTTTATGTCCAACAATTATACATTTTTCGACCATGAAGTGACATTTCTCCTAATTTAAGAAAATATTATTTTCAATACACCTTTCAAGTACCTTCTCCCAATGTTTGAGGCATCCCTGAAAAATTTAACCAATAATTAAGAAATCATCCATAAATAATTCTATCAATTCTTCAACTATGTTTGAGAAAATAGAAAGCATACACCACTGATAAGTAGTGGGTGCATTACATATCCCAATGGGTATTATCTTGAAAGTGAAAGTTCCATTCAAACATGTGAAAGAAGATTTTTCTTGATCTTCATGTGCTATTAAAATTTTATTAAATCCCAAGTACCCATTATGAAAGTGATAACATCCTCTCCCAGTGGGTCTATCAAGCATTAGGTCAATGAAGGGCGTGGGGAAGTGGTTTTTTTCTGTCCATAAGTTCAACTTCCTATAGTAAATACACACTCTCCAACCCGTGAATGGATGTATGGGAAAAAGATCATGGTTATCATTTGGTATCAGCATGGTACCATCTTTCTTAGGAACATGCTAAACTGGTCTTACACATGTCCTATTTGAGATAAGATACACAACACCTACAACTAACCATTTGATTATCTTCTTTTTCATAACCACTTGCATGAGAGGATTTTACTTCCATTGATGTTCCATAATTTGTTTGAAATTGGGTTTCAACTTTATCGTATAGGTGAAAATACTAGGTGCAATCTCGATAATATTTTTTATGGTCCAACCAATATCCCGAATATATCCTATCACCACCGACTAAAATTATTAAACTTCCCATGGCATAAAAAGGTATGGAAAATGAGGTTTAAGTTCATGTTTTGGCAACTCTATAATTGAGGTCTTAATGGAAAGGATCTCTCATTTCTTCAAATCAAGATCAAGCGTGCATGGATTCTTAGTATAAGAACCAAGACCTTTCAGAGGAGCCGTAACTTCATTATACTTCTTGATATCATCACTTGTATAATTCCAGAACACACATTCATTGCATTGGTCACCTCATCATCTATGACATGAATCATAGAGACAACTTATGGAGCCATATGTTGCCCAAGGATTGCACACATGAAATAACACCTATTCATAGTTGACCCAAATCTTTATCTATCAAAACTCGTATGATGTCCAAGAATTTCCTACCAAGGATTATAGGGACCTCATGGTTAATTTTGTAATCCAAGATCATAAAATTAGTTGAAAAGATGAGTTGTCCACCTTCACTAGGAAATTATACAATACACCCATGCCCTTCTGAAAAGAATGCTTATCCATCAAAAGTCTCATTGTGGTTGGCTTTGGAGCACCCAAACCTAGATCATGATATACAACCAATGGATGTATGGGAAAAAAATCATGGTTATCATTTGGTATCACCATGGTACCACCTTTCTTAGGAACTTGCTAAACTGGTCTTACACATGTCCTATTTGGGATAAGATACACAATACCTACAGCTAACCATTTGATTATCTTCTTTTTCATAACCACTTGCATGAGAGGATTTTACTTCCATTGATGTTCCATACTTTGTTTGATATTGGGTTCCAACTTTATCGTATAGGTGAAAATACTAGGTGCAATCTTGACAATATTTTGTATGGTCCAACCAATATCCCTAATATATCCTATCACCACCGACTAAAATTATTAAACTTCCCATGGCATAAAAAGGTATGGAAAATGAGGTTTAAGTTCATGTTTTGGCAACTCTATAATTGAGGTCTTAATGGAAAGGATCTCTCATTTCTTCAAATCAAGATCAAGCGTGCATGGATTCTTAGTATAAGAACCAAGACCTTTCAGATGAGCCGTAACTTCATTATACTTCTTGATATCATCACTTGTATAATTCCGCAACACACATTCATTGCATTGGTCACCTCATCATCTATGACATGAATCATAGAGACAACTTATGGATCCATATGTTGCCCAAGGATTGCACACATGAAATAACACCTCTTCATAGTTAACCCAAATCTTTATCTATCAAAACTCGTATGATGTCCAAGAATTTCCTACCAAGGATTATAGGGACCTCATGGTTAATTTTGTAATCCAAGATCATAAAATTAGTTGAAAAGATGAGTTGTTCACCTTCACTAGGAAATTATACAATACACCTATGCCCTTCTGAAAAGAATGCTTATCCATCAAAAGTCTCATTGTGGTTGGCTTTGGAGCACCCAAACCTAGATCATGATATACAACCAATGGATGTATGGGAAAAAAATCATGGTTATCATTTGGTATCACCATGGAACCACCTTTATTAGGAACATGCTAAACGGGTCTTACACATGTCCTATTTGGGATAAGATACACAATACCTACAGCTAACCATTTGATTATCTTCTTTTTCATAACCACTTGCATGAGAGGATTTTACTTCCATTGATGTTCCATACTTTGTTTGATATTGGGTTCCAACTTTATCGTATAGGTGAAAATACTAGGTGCAATCTTGATAATATTTTGTATGGTCCAACCAATATCCCGAATATATCCTATCACCACCGACTAAAATTATTAAAATTCCCATGGCATAAAAAGGTATGGAAAATGAGGTTTAAGTTCATGTTTTGGCAACTCTATAATTGAGGTCTTAGTGGAAAGGCTCTCTCATTTCTTCAAATCAAGATCAAGCGTGCATGGATTCTTAGTATAAGAACCAAGACCTTTCAGAGGAGTCGTAACTTCATTATACTTCTTGATATCATCACTTGTATAATTCCGCAACACACTTTCACTGCATTGGTCACCTCATCATCTATGACATGAATCATAGAGACAACTTATGGATCCATATATTGCTCAAGGATTGCACACATGAAATAACACCTCTTCATAGTTGACCCAAATCTTTATCTATCAAAACTCGTATGATATCCAAGAATTTCCTACCAAGGATAATAGGGACCTCATGGTTAATTTTGTAATCCAAGATCATAAAATTAGTTGAAAAGATGAGTTGTCCACCTTCACTAGTAAATTATACAATACACCCATGCCCTTCTTAAAAGAATGCTTATCCATCAAAAGTCTCATTGTGGTTGGCTTTGGAGCACCCAAACCTATATCATGATATACAACCAATGACATCAAATTAATACTTGCCATAATTTCACATAAAGATTTTCTCAATTTGTACACCCTAATAGTTCATAAGATGGTAAATGCTTTTGGGTACTTTTTCTTTTCAACCATTTGGCTAGTTATTATCATACTACAATTGCGTGTAACTTTAATTGTTTTAAAATCCATGAATCTCCTCTTTATCACCAAGTCCTTCATGAATTTAGCATGCATGGCATTCCTTTTAGGGCCTCTAGCAATGAAATGTTTATCGGTACGTTGCTAAACTTTAAAAGGAACTTCTTGAACTTTGAGTCTACTTGTTTAATCCTAACACTTTATGAAAATGGAGGAGGGTTTTGACATGCAGCGTTGAAACCATTAGATTTTCATCTTTTCTTGAAACATTACTATCAACCATTTGTTGCACCTCTTTGATTTTAACCTTCTCTTTCACTTCTCCTAGCTTCTCTACATCTGATTTTAACCTTAACCTTATCAGTAGAATCAACATCAAAATTTACAATATTATAGCTAAGGGTTATCTCACTCCTAGTAATAATTTCAATAGCATGAGCATCATTTTTTGAGTTTGACATTGTGTTACTAGAGAGGCCCCCTTTTGACATTCCATTTATTAAGGAGGAAATTTGACCTAATTGGGTTCCAAGTTTTATAATTGAGGTGGAGTGCAAAGTGAAGATCTAATTGAGTTTTGAAAAGAACTCTTTTCATTTCTCTTAGAATTTTAGTACTTCCTTCAACACCCATGAGTATGAAGGAAAGTACATCTTCATTCATATATTTTTTTGGATCAACGGAGGTCATTTCTTTACCCTTGGCTTGATCAAGTAGAGGAATGTACCTATCGTAGTCTTTATATTTCACTATCCAACCTCAGTATATTTTTGTTTCCCTATCCTTTTAATGTTTATCTTAATAGTGATATCTCTAATCATGGTCTTTCCATTCTCAATCCCATTTCTTCAAATATTTATTCATTCTATGACTTTGATAGGTTGGTCGGGAACCTTTATCTGGTTTTATAAGAACTAAATTTCTTATTCAACAGCTTACTTCATCAGCATCATAAGATTTAGAACCCTTAGAATCAATGGCATTTAGTGCCTTTAGAGTTTAGCCTATTATATGTTTAGTAAGAAGGTCAAATTGCATCATTACATTTTCCATATCCTTATCTCTTTCCTCGCCTTCTTCCTTTTTTCTTGACTCCTAAAATATGTGGAGGGATCCCCCAACTGCCTCGTTATCTCTTTTGTGCTAACCTAGACTTTGTTTTATAACTTGATTTAATAATACTAAAGCAACACCCTAAGTTTGCTTGTCTATAGATCCCCAACTACATTATCTTCTACCATTTTTTTCAATTTATCTATTGCTTTATAAAATATTTTGAGGAGTATTTTTTCTGGGACATTATAATTTGGGCATTGCAATAACTTCTTGTTAAACTATTCCCATTCTTCAAGTGAAGATTCACCATGCAATTAGCTGAAGTTAATAATCTTATCCCTCAATTGTGGAATTCAAGTAGGAGGAAAGAATCGATCCAAAAATTCTTCTATTAATTCAACCCATGAGTTATAAAATTGATGGAAAACACCCACAACAATAGTACCGCCCTTCCCATCAGTGAAAGGGAAATATTCTCAACTATATTCACTCTTGTGAATGTGGACGATATCACATAGGATACATATATAAATAAAATTGGTTATGTGAAGGTTTCATATTCATAGGCTTTAACCCCAAACAAACCTATCATTCAAAGTAGATGAAGCATCGTGCTAGTAATATGAAACACTCTATTTCCATCAAGGGGTAGAATGAAGATGAAATTTTCTCTCATCCCTAAGGTAATCCTCATCCTTAAGGTACCCATTTAATATAGTGGAATTGATACTGTTTAGACTCACCTTGTGGAGGCATATATTATAACATATATTAAACAAAAGCAATATATACCTAAAGTAAACACTATGTCTAACTTATTGCAACTTATAACACTAACAAGAATGAACACTATGTTTCTATCCCTGATAATGTGATCATTTATCATAATGCTTATATATACTCTCAAAATTAAATATATGCAATTGTTAGTAATATATTTTACCCAAGTAAGAGTTAGGGTCGAAACCATATGGAATGAGAGTGACAACATCACTCTCAAGTGTCACAAGTAACTTCAGATTTTCACCTAATGCTAAAACTAACTAAGAAAGTAAATTAGTAGAGGTTGTTATAACAATTTTTTTCATTGAGTTAATAGTTTCAATATTGGTTTTCCAAAGTGAATGCAATATGATTATAAGTAAATGAGTCAAATCACTTGGGGTTATGCCTTCTTGAGAATGATTGAATGCATGGGTAAGTGAGTACATATCTAAGATTCAATTACTAATTATAATTAAACATGATTTTAGATATTAGAAATGATTTGTCAATCAAAAACCAAACTTCTCGTGGGCTTCTCTGAAACATCAAGGTGTTAACACTATCAATCAACTATTAACGTAGAAATAGATAATCTCTCACTATCATTACCACTTAAATAAGTGTAACTCAAGTATGGTTAACTAAATATCATCACTCTTGATCCCCATTTTAGGAAATACAAGAGTCCAAGTATAGACCAAGTGTATTACCTCAATCTATAAATTAAGACATAAAGATTTAGCTAAAATCATAACTTACAACCTATTACGAAGGTGATTAATCACTAGCCACACATAAATAATGCTCAATAATGTATAACCTTAAGTTTGGGAAATTAGCTACTTATAACAAGGAAAAATTAAATTATACCAAGTTCATCATCTATATTTGTCAAAGAATCAAAATGTTTCACAAGAAAACTCTAGATTTCAAGAACAAAGTGGTAAATACTACGATTAGGGTTTAGTTACAAGCTTAAGCATCAACAATATTGACAACATATAGTATTTCCAATCACTAAAAAGCTTTAATAGTTTTAGCAAAGTCGAACTCAAAATTATAGAATTGCCACCGCTCATAATTAGGTTGAGCACATCTAATCCCCAAATATATCAGCAATATGTAGATCTGTCCTACTCTACACTGATTTGTCATCTATCAAGCTCAAGTGGCCAATCTATGTTTCTTTTGGCAACACACGACTTGGTCTGTTGATCGTTTTGCTGTACCCCAAAATGCCCATAACGCTGCCATTTTATGTTTATTGTGGTTTGCCATATTTATCATTAATTATGGTGGTATGTTCAGTAGGAAATTTTCAACTCATTTTGGCAATGTACCAACATGTCCTTTTTATTAATTTATACAATTTTTGCTTCAGTGTATATCTTTTTGCCTTTTTACACTCCTTTTTCTACTTTCTTCACTTCTCAGCCTTCATATTAAAATTAAACTAAATCATTATTAAAAACATTAATTGATCATTGAAGACAAGTTTTCTTTCAAATTTTATAGTAAATGAGTCATAATTTGCCGACACATGAATGTGTATTATGAAACATTGCCCATTCTTCAAAATGAATGTCATGAGATGCAATAAAAGGTATGGACAAAATTATCATGATCTAATTTCGTGAGTTATGATGGCCTACTTTTACTCACTAGTATACAATATAAGCCATAGACCATAACTTGTTATGACCTGAGACTAATCACTAGTCGTAACATAGTACTTAGAGTAATGAGAGACCCTAAGCTAACCCTTGCCTTGGCATGAAACTTAGTGTAATGTATAAATAATGAAATAATATGCCGAAACTAAACTGAAATGACATAATTATAATAAAAAATATTAAAAAAAAATGTCAAACTAAGACTATCTGACATATTTAACATACTAAAAATCTAAACATCTGTTCATACACCTCTAAATATTATGATTTATTAGAATAAGCCCCTAGCTAACTCTAACCAACTAAAACTGAAATAATAGCATAAAAAAGTACTAAAAGCTAGTACTTGAATTATAAGGACTCATATAAGTTCTGTAGCTAATGTAGTAGGATATCATATTAAGCATGATTCAAATGTCGAACCTCTAAATCTATATTATAAAACAATATATCAGAAAGAAAGTATGCAGCCAGTACTTTAAATGGACTGAGAATATGGGATATACACTATACTATGTGAAACAAATATGTAGAAGATAATATGATAAACTAAATATAGGGATGGAATATATATATTTATGCAATATCCATGTAATGAATATATAACTTCATAGTATGCTAAAAAATTGAATAGAAGGTTATGCAATATCTGAGTCTGAACTATGGGAGCTATTGTTAATCGACACACCCTAATCTGAGTTAACTAGGGTCTATCTGTAACTATAATTAGATGGGTATTATGTACCTTGCCAAGGGTATGAACACTAATTGATATGTATATACTAAACTGATGTCCAAAAAGACTAAGGTGTCAAGCCTGGGCTTATGGATGACTTTTTAAAACCTATGGTGGGATCGTAGTTCTAGGAGTTATAGACTTATACTAAAGGTATCAACCTAATTAATGGGTGAGCCTTCATACCTAGCTCATGTCAGTGCTAAGTAATACTCCCAACTAAATGCACTGATAATTGAATATTCTCAATAATAGTAATATTCTAAAAACTAAAAAGAAATGCCTTATTTAAGAGCATTTGAAAATTTTAAACTAGAGAATATAATACTCATAAGTATATGTGTGAAATCTAAGGTTATCAAGTGTTCATAACCCACAATCTCTGAAGAATACAACTATTATGACAATATGATAAACTGAGTGAATTATAAAATTTAATAAGCCAAGGTCAACAATTATTGGTTTTACAATATAATTAGGGTTTACAATTTTGAATTTTTAATGGTACTAAAATTCTTATTAATACTTGGTTTTATAGCTCATTGAGATTAAGGAACTGATATATAAAAAATTCACAACATTGATGAACCCTAAAGGAAGGAATTAAACTAAGAATTTGAGTTAACTTTGGGTCTCAATATGCGTCTCGATATGTAAAGGAGACCCTTTCATGAAATCCCACATACTTGGAGATTGAAAACTTGGCAAAACTTTTCGATGTGGAATTTGAAGTAGAAGAACACTAATTTCTCCTTGGGAGAACAAAATCAACTCTTTCTCTATTGTCTCTCAACGTCTTGATTGAATTTTGAGTTAATGGAGAATTTGGGGTGCGTTAGACTTATATTTCAGCCTTAGAATAGTTTTAATTACATAATTTTTTGTTAGAAGAGTGTGAAAAGACCAGAAAACCCCTAAGATAATATTTTAATATAATAGGAGATTTTTATTTAATGACTTGGTTGATGGAACATCAACTCTTTGATGGCTCATCAACTCTGTTCGTCAATTTCTAGCAATTTTTAAAATTATTGGTTTAGTTGATGAGTTTAGTTGACGACTCGTCATCTAGTTGATGACTCATCAACTCAATTTGTCAATCTCTGTTATTTATTATGTCTTACTAGTTTAGGTTAAAGACTTTAGTCGATGGGTTAATAATGAGTTGATGACTCATCAACTCTGGTCGTCAATCTCTGGTTGAAAGAAACCCTCTGGTAAACTAATCAAAACCTTTTACTCTAATTTTTTATTAAGAAAAAAATTGATAGAGTGGAAAAAATTTAAAAACTTTCATGTTGTAGATCATGAGCTAAAAAATACTTAAGAATCTAGAAGTTATGCTCATTTTAAGTTGATGATTTTGACTTGGCCATGATCTAGATGTTACTTATGGCCTTATTGCATGACTAAATCACTTCCTATAACACCGAACACGATGCTTTATTTTATATGTACTTGAAGCATAGTTCTAATCTTATCTTAGATTTTTGGGATGTTACATTATCTCCCCCTTGGGTTCATTAAATTCCGAATTAAAACTTAGTTTAAGTTCTAGGGAATGAGCTACGATTACCCCATTGAATTTCTTTGAATTGAATAATGACATGATAACTGAGTCAGTAACTGAATCATGGACTTAATTGAACCCACAAATTTATGTTATGACATGAGAAAAACCTAGTGCGATGCGATGGAAAGAATTAACTTAGGGGAAACTATTACCTCATGCTGGAGCAAAGTTCAAAGAGAAAATATCGGGCTAATAGTCATAATATATACCTTGCTTCCCTAATGTCTCCCTCAACAAGCTAATTTTTCCCAATAACCTTCACTAAGGCGAGCTTCTAATTTATAAACTTACGAACCTGACAATCAAGGATCTCAACTGGGAGTTCTATATAAGAAAGACTATCATTCTCACCAAAGCTCTATAAGTTTATGATTGATGTGTGATTTTTAATTCATTTCTTTAATAAAGAAATGTGGAAACTAGATGCAGAATGCTAAGTATGCTAACAACTCAAATTTGTAGGCTACCTTGCCAAAATGACCCATAATCTTTGTAATTACTTAGTTTTTGGTGGTTTATGTGAAATAATTATTTTTGTATGAATTTACCATTTTACCTCTCTCCATAGTTTCTTTGTAGTATTTCTGTGGTGTGGGATGATTGACATGGTTTTTAATACATTTTGGTGTGATTTATGTGAGTTTGTGATTTTTGGTTGCTTGGAAAGACATATATTTGACTTTGGTCAATATTTATTAAACTATGAATTGGATGGAAAAATGAACCACGCCAGTAGATCTGAAATGTTGATTTTAGATTGGAACATGTTTGGTGTGGTTGCATGGCCTTTATATCTCATTTCAATCATTGATTTGTAAATTTTTGAAATTGCATTTTGGGGTGAATTTTGTGTAAATGATTTTTTTTGAAAATCTGATATCGTTATTAGATCTAGAATGTCGAATATGGATTAGTAGCGTGGCTAGTTCAATTTTGTTGCTTTTAGATCCCATTTCGACCCTTGATTCTAAAATAGTGTAAATAGGGTCCCAGGTGTGAATTTTATGATAATCAACTTTTCATAAATTCGATGATTTTATTGGATCTAAACATGTTTTACAATCAAATTTCATTATTGGACCATGTTTATAGGGTTAAAAATGAGTTTTGGAAGTCAAATATAAGTTTTTATAATTATTGCTGCTGGTGTGATTGAGTATGTGAACTTTTGGTTAGGTAAGAAATAGTTTGACCCTTTGACCTTATCACATAAGTGATCATAGTGTCGCATAAGAAACCATACTTTAGTATGAGACCCCAATTTCATATTTTTTACATTTTGGGAGATGGAAAACTCTGATTTTGATGATTTTAGATGCATTTTTCACATATAGTCATTGTCCATCAATTTAGAACTTTATTTTCTCCATTTCCCAAGAACTTCTATTATATTTTTTGTGATTTCTACCTAAGTTTCAAATCAAAATCCTATTTTCACTATTTTGGGACTTGGGAGCTCAGATTTAGACGATTCCTGTTTTTGAGACTTTTTTGATGGGCAAGTTTCTAATATTATAATTATCATTCTTCTCTACATTTTGTCTTCAAAACCACTTCAAATTCATGATATTTAAAAGGGGTTTCGGATAGTTTTGTTGGTACATCTTGAATACATTTTTTCTTTTATTTAAACCTCATTTTTAACTCATTTTTAATTTTTTTTACATCTAAAGACTCCTATAAGTATGGGAACATGATTTCAAGTTAAAATTATGATTTTATCATTCTTTTTTGAAAATCCATTTGGAGGGTCCATTTTGACCTCAACCTAAAATAGGATAAATGGGTATTGCTGGCTTTTTTTTAATGCATAGATATTGTATTTAAATATTTTGGTTGATTTTAGTTTTGTTTATGAGAGGAAATATCCATATTGAAGGCTTTTTGGATCATATTTTATTATTTGAGGTAGTTTATGACTTAACTTTCTTCAGACTGGGTTCGATAGTTAATAATAATGTAAAAGCATGCTATTGGTAGGGGGTTGTATCATCAAAAATGTATTAGGTGATTTATGTGCCTGTGTAGGGGCTTATACATATAATATTTGGTTGTATTGAGATATTATTTGCTATGTGTGATCGTGTTAGGTCTTATATGTTGTTGTAGCCTTGTAATGATATATGTATGTTTTTACTCTTTTCGGCATGAAAAAGATTAAATTTTAGTATTTATATGGTACCTATGACATTATACTGCATGTTTTACTTGATTGTTTCTAGATTATATCGTATCGTTGATGGTTGGTTGATTTTAGTGGATTTTTGGCTCACTTGGTTGGTAGATTGGTTGGATATTGAATTTTCTCATTTTTGTTGATTGTGTGCATTACATATTTATATCTTATTCATTCATGAGACATTGGTTTGACTATAGAAAATTTTTAAATACTTGAAATATTAGCTTTATCAAATAGAAAATGACATCTTTAAAACCCTTCACCAATGTATATGATGGAGAAAAATATGGATATTGGTATTGGATATATTTTGTATACGGATGGAAAAGCCCCCCATGTGTCCTATATCGGAAAGCTTTGATCAACACCCAAACTACACCTCCAATTAAAGATAAAGCAATTGTTATCAAGTATAAAACCCAACTAGGTAGGGTTGAACAAACAGGGAAGACGTAGATATATATCTCAAGCTTGCTGAACTTAACAAGAATAAATTGAAAGTAAATAGGGGTTGTTGTTTTAATCTCAAATAATAGTAAATCTCAACTGTGATGGTAATCATTCGGTTACTAACAATAAGATGGTCTTTCCCTTGACTTCTAATCTAAGCAGGCTTATCATGCTTTATTGAACCAGTCAGTACCGTCTATGTAAAATCTGGTAAGTTATGTACCATTAACTATCTTGTGGGCTCATTGATGAATTTCATCCTTTACCTTTTGAGCTTAAATATGTTGCATTACTAATCCTTATCCTAAATTCCAATTAACTATTACCTTTTGAGTCTCAAGTTATTAGATGATAGCTAACCATCTTACATAGATAAAACTGATTAGCCTAGATTAACTATTAATTATCAATTTACTTTTGTAATTATATTTTCCTAGTAACTACTCCTCCTGAGGATTAAGTAGCAATAATCTAGGTGGGATGATAACATTAGCAACCACTAAGATATATGTCAAGCAAAAAATAGTATAATATATACAACGATACTTGTTTAGAACAACTTAGCACCTCTCTCACTTTATCAATATGCCAGGGTTCCCACAACCCTAACTAAGAGATTTAGCCACTCATGCTTGAAAAATGATCAATGAAATTCATAATGAAATACATTAAATGATATCAGAACAATTTACAAGTAAAATCCAAAGCCAATAACTGAATTATCAATCAAAATCAAGAACAAAGTAAACCCAAGATCAAATTTGAATCTTTGAATCAAATATATATTCTTGAATATCAAGAGTGAGTAACATAACTATAAAATATCATTAGGGTGTTTATAGGATACAAGGAAACTATAAAATTAAATCCCGAATAAGAAAGGAAAATATAGGTTGGTGGGCACTTACTTTGACCACATATGGACCGTATGTACCATATACGGGGCGTATGTTGTCCTAGTTAAGTTACATAACTTCTATATAGATAATTAAACTCTCTATACATGGACTTCTGTATCATACTTTGGTTACATACGGACTGTATGTGCTATATACAGACTGTATGTTCCCTTAGTATGTGACACTATCTTCCTTTTCCTAAATTTGTGCCTCTAGATTTAAAGTTTTAATACATACTTTGGTCACCCACGCCTGATAAGTGGCACATATGCCCAGAATTACCTCAGTAAGTAACCAAAAACTTCAATTTTTATCTTTTTCTTCAGGTCATCATAAAAAACCTAATCCTGCAAAATATACCAAAAATGCATTATATCTCACAAAACAACCTAAGAAACATGCATTTTTCCTAGTTTTAAGCATGTAAAGTGCAATAAATCCATAGAACATCAAGATTTAGCACTATAGGTGTATATGGAGGTTGTGCGACCTCATGCATCACATGATCATCATGATCATCATCATCTTTATTTCCCTTCATATATTGTACTTATGTTGTGATTGTATTACTATATTTTACTTCATATATATCATTTGTTTTATAGTCCTATACTTGTATTCAATGTACATGTATATGTGTTCTTCTTTTCTCTACATGTATTTACTATATATATGTATATTGGAAATATTAGTGGAGATAGTGTGGGCTACCATTTTTGACATTTTCTAATTGCACTTGAAATGCCCATTGTTTGTTCTTATATGATTTATTTTCTACTTTACTAAGGTTGCCTTTTATACCTGCTAAATACAAATAGTCCATACTCATCACTATTGCACCCCTTTGGTGTTGATCTAAGCATGAGTGCTCCATAAGGTAGCTGATTTTACAGACATCTCAAGTATATTCATTGTAGCGGTAGAAGAAGCATCATGGAGTCGAGATACTACCTGTTCTTACCTAATACATATCTTATTTTGTATTCAGAGATAGAGTTTTGATCCTTTTAGGACTATTATTATATATTTTGACATTTGAGATGAATAGTATTTTTTTATACCTTAGGTTTTAGGATTTTGTATGGTATCTTTGGTTGTGTATTTTCCATTTTTAGTGTATAAGTGTGGTTTGAGTTTGTTCAAAGATTTTTTCCTTGGGTTATGGTAATATATTTCATTTCATATTAGTTTGGATGATAGGCTTACTTGTCAAGGCTTGCCGTAATAAGTGCCATCTGACCTTTTGATTTTTGTTTGTGAAAAATTGGTATTAGAGTAGCCAAGTTCATTACTCTCAATAGTGTAGGAACGAGTCTCAAGGATTGGTCCATAGACGTCTGTATCTATCTTCGATAGGTTATAAGATATGTTTACGAAAATTTTCTCATTTTGTTCCTTATCGTCGAGGTTCTTTTATACCTTGTGTTCTAAATCATATTTTATTTTTTCGTACAATAATATGCATGGTTTTACTCCATTTTTAAGGGTGGATTCTCTAGTTGTACTTATATATACATTTTATACTCCACAGATTTTGAGTGTGTTAAATCTATATCAGTGTTTGAGTATGGCATTCCAAGGTTAAGAGTTTTGCCTTCATCAATGTTACCTCCTCAAGTAGGATCTCAACTAGACAAATTCACTATGCCTTCTTTTATTACGAGTTTAACTATGTCTTTTGAGGATTAGAAGAGGTTTGAGAGATTCACTTTCTTATTTCTCCTAGGTTCAGTGGTGTTGTAGGAAAGGATGTCTATGAGTTTTTTATTATTGAATTTCATGAGAATTTGCACAACCTTGGTTAGCTTGAGTCATATGGGGTTGCTTATACTAGTTATCAGTCAAGAGATGCTGCCAGAGATTACTGGAAGTCGCTTTTTGGTTTTAGACAACTCATTTCTCTTGAGATGGGTTAGGATTAGTATATTGAGGACTTTTTGGATAGGTTTGTGCCTTTCAGTTTAAAATATTAGATGAGAGATGAGTTTGATCGATTGGAGAAGGGTTTTGATGACTATTATAGGGTATGAGGCATATTTTTATGCCTTCTATATATATTCTTATGCCATTATTGCCACTAAGTCTAAGGATATTCAGAAGTTCATAAAGGGGTTGATATTTCTCTTCAGCATTCTATGACTCAAATAGTTGTGTATGAGGCATTGTGTTTATTGTATTACGCATTACGCTAAAATGATTGAGTATATTCTTTAAGTATTTCAAGGATACACCTAGAGGGTGCATCATCAGGGAGAGTTCAGAGGTCATACTTCTCAAGGTAGAGATTCTAGATATTTTTGTGGATATTATGGTAGACTGGTGTAGGTAGCTTTACTGGGTTAGGTAGTGGGTCATCTATTTTAGCATGTTCAGATAATCCTCCCTCTTTATTTTAGATCTTCATCTGTATTATTTTATTTGGGTTCATCTTTTTCCTTTGAGTCTACATATTTTGCCTTGGATTTTGATTTTGCTAGTGAACCTCTGGATGTGCCTATCCATGTATCGAAACCCATAGGAGATTCTTTAAAGGTGGATCAGGTGTATCGATCTTACGCTATGACTTTCATAAGTTGTGAGACTTAGGTAGATCTAGTTGTTTTTTATATGGTAGATTCAATATCATCTTGGGTATTTTGGTTATCTCCTTATCATGCTTTCCTAGATTGTTATGCTAAGACCGTGACCTTAGCTTCATCAAGAATGTTGAGGATAGCTTAGAAGCGTGTGGTTCATTTGGGTCCTAAGAGAGTTATATCTTTTGTTTAGGCTCATTGCTTCGTTGAGAGAGAGTGTTTGTCTTATTTTGCTCAAATTCGTGATACTTATCTTACTTCTTCTCCTTATTTAGATTTTTTTTGTATTGTTCATGAAGTGATATATGTTTTTCCTACATATTTTCCTAGTATGACTTTGGATCGTGGTATTGACTTTGGCACTAATGTTGCATGAGGCACAATCCTATATCTATTCGTTCATATAGGATATCCCCAATTGAGTTAATAGAATTAAAGGATCAATTGCAGGAGTTATTGGATAAGGGATTTATCCAACCTAGTGTATCACCTTGGGATGTGCCTATCTTATTCATGAAGAAAAAAATAGGCTTATCAGTAGTTGAACATAGTGACTGTTAAGAATAAGTATCCTTTTTCATGTATTAATGATTTATTTGATTATCTTCAGGATGCTTTTGTGTTTTGAAAGATTGATTTGAGATTCACATTTCACTAAATAAGGATTAGAGATTTAGGTTTTCCAATGATAACTTTTTTTAATTAGTATGGTAATTATGAGTTCTTGGTCATGTCCTTCGGGTTGACCGATACCCCAACTATATTTATGGAGTTAATGAACCAGTATTTCCACTATGTCTCGACTCTTTGTTATTGTATGTATAGATGATATCTTGGTTTATTCCAAGAGTGCAGCCGACCATAATGAGTATTTGCTGAGTGTTCTTTACAGATTGAGGGATGAGAAGTTGTATGCTTAGTTCTCAAACTATAAATTTTTGTTGGAGTCTATTTCTTTTTTGGGTTATGTGGGGACCAAGGATGGTATTATGGTTGATCCACCCAAAAATTTTATTGGCTTATGATTGGGATAAGCCTATATCTCATATTGAGATTTAGAGTTTTATTGGTTTAGTAGGTTACTATCAACTTTTATTGAGTAAGCAACTCTATTGACCATGTTGACTCAGAAAAAGATTTCTTTTTTAGTGGTTCTATTCTTGTGTGGCAAGCTTTTAAAAGATCAATGATTTGTTAACTTCAGCTCCTATCTTGACTTTTCTGAATGAGAGCATGGTTTTTATAGTCTTTTGTGATACTTCTGGTGTTTGGTTAGTTGTTGTATTGATGCAAGAGTGTAAAGTGATGTTTCTCATCAGTTGAATCCCCATGACAGGAATTGCCGCACCCTTAATTTGTATTTATGTTCGGTTATTTTAGTTTTAAGTTGTGGAGGCACCATTTGTATTAGTCCATTATCAGATTTTTCTTATCACCATAGCCTTTAGTTTTTTTTCACAGAGTGAGATATTAATCTGAGGTAGCATCATTATCTTTGGTTGCTTAAGGATTATGACCTGACTATTCTCTATCATTCGAGTATGGATAATTCAGTTGCGGATGCCATGAGTTGGATAATGACCATCATGGAAAGAATGGCTCATATTTTGACCCAAGAGAGGACTTGTGTCTTAACGGTTCATTCTTTGGCTAATCAGATGGTTAGGCTTGATGTTACAGCACCTGAGCCTATTTTGGTATTTATCGAGGCTAGGTGTTTTATGATGCAGCAGATTTGAGCTCATAGGTTTAATGATGTCGTGATGAGAGTGATTCAGTGTAAGGTGTTAAGTGGAGAGAATAAGGAAGATACGTTCAATTCAGATGGTGTTTTGATGATTGGAGGGAGAGTTTGTGCACCTCGAGCAGGTGACTTAATTAGATTGATTTTTGAGGAGGCCCATTTTTACAGTTATTCCTTACACCTAAAAGTGACTACGTTGTATCCTAAATTAAAGCAACAATACTAGTGGGGAGGTATAAGCAAGGATGTAGAAAATTTTATAACTCATTACCTGTATTGCCAATAAGTGATGGACTAGTATTTGAGGCCTAATGGATTTCTTCAGTGATTACCAATTAATGAGTAGAAATGGGAATAAATCACTATGGACCTTATGATTGGATATATCGTATTTCTTGTGGTTCCATTAATGTTGGGGTCATCATTTATTGACTTACTAAATCTGCTTATTTTATTCTATTTTAGGATTTAGTCTTGAGAGGTTGTCCTTATCTATATTCATGAGATAGTGCATTTTCATGGTGTGACAGTGTGTATCATCTCAAATTTAGGTTTAGTGTTTTCATGTCATTTTTGGAAGACTTTTTAGGTGGAGTTGGTCACCCGAGTTGATTTTAGTATAAACTTTTACCCCAAACTAGCGGTCATTCAGAGTGAACTATTCAGATATGAAAGGATATGCTTTGGGCTTGTGTGATAGACTTTGGTGGTCAGTGGGAGAAACATCTAGCTTTGGTGGAGTTTGTGATAAATAAAAGCTTCCATTCTAGTAATGAGATAACTCCTTTTGAGGCTTTATATGAGAGATGGGTCGCACTCTAGTGGGTTGGTTTGAGGTTTTTAAGATTAAACCTTGAGACATGAACTTAGTTTGTGAGTTTTTGGATAGAGCTTGAGTTATTCAGGATAGACTATGAGTGGCTCAGAGTAGGTTGAAGTGTTATGCGAATCATAAACTTGATTCCTTATAATTTAGTGTCGAAGATCATGTCTTTCTTTTGTTTTGCCCATTAAAGGTATGATAAGGTTTGGGGAGAGGGGAAAGATTAGACCTAAGTATAGTAGACCTTTTGAGATTCTTCAGACTAATGGGAATATGTCTTGTGAGTTAGCATTACCCCTGGATTTATTAGCTATTCATTAAGTTTTCCATGGTTCTATGGCTCAATGTTATATCCAAGATGAGTTTAATGATATTTATTGGGATGTAGTCTAGTTAGATGAGCGGTTTTCCATTTCTAGGAGACAATCTTAATTCTAGCCAAGGATATGAGGCGATATCATTCTAGAGTTATTCCTATTGTTAAGGTCTAATGGATGCATCAGACTATAGATGAGTCAACTTTGGAGGTCGAGTCGGATATTCATAGTACTTATCCCTATCATTTTTTTATAGAGGTATTTCCCTTACCTTTAGATCGAGGATGAACTAGATTTTTAGCGGTGGATAATATAACGACTTGATTTTGGTGGCTTATGTAAAATAGTTATTTCTATGTAATTTGACCTTTTTACCCTTCCCCATGGTTGCTTTGTGGTATTTTTGGAGTGTGGGGATAGTTAGCACGCTTTCTAATGCATTTCGGTGTGATTTGTGTGAGTTTGTAATTTTTGGTGGGTTGAAAAGCCTTATGTTTACTTTGGTTAATAGTTATTGATTTGTGCGTCGACTGCGCCAGTATATACAAAATGTCGTTTTTATGTTGGTAACATAGTTGGTGTAGTTTTATAGGTTTCATATATCATTTTTGTCCCTAGATTAGGAACGTTGTGAAATCAAATTTCAGGATAACTTTGTAAAAATGACACTTTTTAGAAAATCTGATATCGCCATTGGATCCAAAATATTGAATTTGGGTTAGCAGCGGGGCCGATTTGGCTTTGTGGCTTATAGATTCCATTTTAATCTTGATTATGAAATAGTCTAAATAGGGTCCTAGGGGTCAATTGTATGATAATGACTTATTTTCATAAATTTGATTATTTCCTTGGATCAAGAACGTGTTTTACAATCAAATTTCACTATTGGACCTTTTCATAGGGTTCCGAATGAGTTTTCGAGGTCAATAATAAGTTTTTTAAAATGTTGGTGCTGGTGTGATGGCATACACATACTTTTGGTCATGTAAGCTATATTTTGACCCTTTGACTAGGTTGCATAAGCAAACAAAGTATCTCATAAGCAACCATCGCTGAGTATGAGACCCCAAATCGTATTTTTGAAATATTGGGAACTGGGAAACTCCGATTTTGATTATTTTTGATGAATGTTTCTGGTAGAATCATTGTCTATAAATTTAGAGCCCTATTTTACCATTTACCAAGAACTTATATTTTATGTTTAATGATTTCTTCCCAAGTTGAGAATCAAGACCCCATTTTCACTATTTTGGGGCTTGGGAGCTCGAATTTGTGCTACTCCAATGGGGTTTTTCAGATTTCTTCAATGGGTAAGTTTCAAATCATATTGCTATCATTTTATCTCTGTTTTATCTTCAAAACAACTTTAAATCCTTGATTTTTAAAATGGGTTTTGGGGTTATGTTGGTAAATCCTGAATTTTTTTTTATTTAATCCTCATTTTTACTCATTTTCATATGGATTTTTAGCTATAGACGCATTTTTATGGAGAGCTTTCTTTTAAAATAAGATTACAATTTTAACCTTTTTTGAATGCAAGTTTTAACATCGACATAAAAATTAGCAATATGGGTATCACTGGTTTTTTTTAACATGTTGATTCTGTATTTAAATATTTTACTTGATTTTGGGTCTGTTCGTAACTGTAAAGATCTGAATTAAAGGCTTTTTTGACCAATTTTTTGGATTTAAGGTAGTTTATGACTTAACTTGCTTCAGACTAGGTTGGATAGTTAATAATAATGTAAAATAATATTGTGGGTATGGGGTTGTATCATGGATAATGTATTAGGTGATTTATCTGCTCGTGTGGGAGCCTATGTGGATAATATTTGGTGGTTTTGAGATATTATTTTCTATTCATGGCCATGTATGGTCTTATATTATGTTGTACCTAGTTTGGATATATGTATGTTTGTTTTTACTCTTATTTGTTGGGAAATACCTAAATTTTAAGATTTATGTGATACCTATGACATTATATTATATGTTTGACTGGATGGTTTCTGGATTATGTAGTGTCATGGATGGTTTGTTTCTTTCAGTACATTTTTTGCTCACTTTGTTGGTATATTGGATGTTCTCATTTTGTTAGGTTGTGAGCATTACATCCTCATATCATATTCATTTATGAAACATTGGTAGTGCCATGGAAATACTACAAATATTGCATTTTTATTGTCAGAAAATGTGACATCTTTAAAACCCCTCTATCGATATATGTGTCAAAGAGAAAATATGATATTAGTATTGGATATTGGTTGTATATGGTTTGATGAAACCCCTATGGATCCTACCTTGGGAAGCTTTAGCTTCATAGGTTTATACGGAGGTTGTGTAACGACTTCGTGCATCATATTATCATGGTCATCTTCACTGTACTTCATATATTGTGCTTAAGCTGTGATTATATTTCTATCTTTGACTTGACATTTACAATTTGTTGTATCTTCCCATATTTGTATTTGATGTACATTTATATTTGTACTTCTTTTCTCTACTTGTATTATTTTATATGTGATATTAAGACAGTTAGTGGAGATGGTTTGCGTTATCGTTTGGGACATTTTCTGATTGCAGGTCATGTGCCTACAGTTTGTATTTATATGTTTTATTTTTTACTTTACTTAGTTGGACTATGATACCTAATAAGTATAAGTGGTCCGTTCTCATCCCTACAATGCAATTTTGACGCAGATCCAGTTATGAGTGTGCCACACAATAACTAATTCAGGCAGTATCTAGAGTATATTCATAGTTGTTGATATATGATTTTAGAGTAGATCTACTACCTCTTCCTACCTTTTAAATGTCCTATTTTGTATTTAGAGACAGAGTTTTGATGCTTTTTGGACTATTTTTTTATCTTTTGACATTCGAGATGTATTTAGTAGTTCTTACACTTTAACACCATGTTTTTGTATTTTTATGGTATTTTTGGCTATTTATTTTCTTTATTTGCATATATGTGTTGTTAGACTCTTTTATAAGAGTCTTGCCTTGGGTTTTGGTAATTCGTTCATTTCATACCAGGTTGGGTTATAGGGTTACCGCAATAATTGCCATCATGACCCTTGATTTTTGGGTCGTGACATTCTTATAAGGACTAACATAATTGGAACTGAGTTTTCCCTTTTTATCAAATCTCTTCACTCCATTAATGGATGAAACTTTTATGTAAACCAAATCACCCAGAGCAAACATAAACTCATTTCTCCTCACACCTGCATAGGACTTCTAACTATTCTAAGCTATTTTTAGCCTTTCTCAAATCAGCTGAACTTTCTCCATAGGCTCATGAGCTGAATATGTTCCCATCAAGGTAGATTTACAAACCTTAAACCTACAAATTAGAGATCTACAAACATTACCATAAAGTGCTTTAAATAGGGCTATCGAAATATTGGACTGATAAGTTTTATTATAAACAAACTTGTCAAAGGCAAAGGGTCATGCCAACTACCCTTAAAATTGATCATACATTCTCTCAACATATTCTCCAAGGTATGTATGGCCCATGCTGCCTGTCCATCTGTCTACAGATGAAGAGTCCTACTAACATGAGCTTGAGTACCAATACCCTTCTGAAACATCATCCAAAATAAAGAGGCAAACTGAGTACTTCCATCTTAAATGATTATCATAGAGACTACATGCAATTTTACCAACTCCCTAAGGTAGAGTCTAGCATAATTCTCAGTTGAATCTAAAGTGTTAACCAGAAAGAAATGGGACAACTTAGTCATTCAGTCCATGATTACTCAAATTGAATCATGCTATCGATGAATATGTGGAATCCCTATAATGAAGTCCATATTCACCATTTCCTACTTCAAATTAGGAATACTTAAATCTCATAGAGTACCACCGAGTCTTTAGTGATCAACCATAAACTATTGGCAATTTGGCAGTCATCCCCGAATTCCATAATATTTTTTTTCATTTAATTCCACCAACAGACTTCTTATAAATCATGGTACATCTTTGTGTCTCCTAGGTGAATAGAATTCCAGTAACTGCAAGATTTATCTAGCATCCATTGTCTCAAATCATCAATATCTATAAATGTAACATCCTAGATTTTTGCCTCTACAATTTTTGAGTTTTGATCTCACCACATAGTATATGACTCACACATCATGAGTCGTAAGGTGGGGTCACCAGTCATAGGGAGGGAATCATTACAAATCTTGGAGATTATTCAAAGTTTCTATCCTGTGTATGACATAGACCTTATGAGTCATGAAAACTCATTAAGAGCCATAGGGATCAACTCATAGGCAAAATAGTGAGGAGTGGCTAAGTTTCCATTATTTTCATGACTAGACTCTTACGAGTCCTAAGGTCAGGTCCTAAGTCATAGGGTGTGACTCGTAACCAAACCAGATAAGGCTTTCCCTAAATCCCTGGCCTGACTATTAGTCCAGGCAATAACCCGTACCCAGATGTTATATGTTATTAAGTGATACAGAATGACTGGGCTACTATTTATTGTGTTTTAGTAATGGGTAGTTTGGTTAATTTCATGTTTCCACAAATATAACCCACAACCTAATATACCCTAAAGGGCCCCATAACCCCCATTAATAAATCTTAAACTACTCTTAAAATCTTTTTAATTCTCTAAGCAAGAATATCTAGGGTTTTTATGGATTTAGACTTAAGATCATAAATTGGAGATTTTCCTCCATGATTGTTATAATTTTAGGCATGTAATCTCTACCTATAATCTTGTTTTCTCTAAAGGCATGGGTTTTATTTTTATTCCTATGGATTTAAATATGGAATTGACTTGGGTTGAGGGTTTTGGAATGATGGTAAATTGAGATTTTCATTGCTATAATGTATTTATTTATGCTTTATTTTATGTAATTTAAAACAGTTAGGACGCATGGGTAATGTAAATGATATGGGGGTTGAGGCATTCTCCCAATTTAATGATTTTGGTTTAGAATTTAGTTTTGTAAATTGTGTTTCCCAAACCTACTTGCATAATTATCTTTGAAATATGGATAATCACATGATCTTGCTTACTCCACTAAATTAATAAATCACACAAATTGTGAAATAAAAAAAATGAATTATTGAAGGCCTTGTTGGTCATGGTTTTTCATTTTAAAGTTGAATCTAGTGGATCATGACATTCCCCAACATTATTTAATATACTAAAGGGGGTCGTGGCATTCCTTAAAAATTGTTGGAATTGGAGTGGCATAGTTATAACCTTGCAAGCGTGATAGCATGACGATACCTATGATATATGCCTTAACGGATAATTCCTTGGATAAATATGTGAGTTGTGTTAAAATATTATAATTAGGCTTAATGGGGGTTGTGTAGCTCACCATAAAGGTGTGAGAACTAGCGAGGACAAATACTATTAACTATTTTTGCTGGCATTGGGGTCTTGATGATCGTGTCCATAGTTCATACTATAGATATATACATATATCTTGGATTGACGTGGTGTTGGGGAATTCCGTGGTCTTCCATGGATATCTCTTGTTTGTGAGGCTAACATACATTAGGTCTTTTTCAGTAGGGTAGTTGAACCCATATAACCCGTGGGTACGTTTAGGAAAGTTAGACCTATACATTCTAGGTTAATGTATTAACTATCATGCTAAACCTTGTTCCCTATCCCAATATATATATATATATATATATTTGTATATGATTGTTTGCATATGGTTTTGGAATGATTTTGGACAGATTGTTCATGACTTTATTTTATCCCTCCCCCGAATTATATGATTGTTCTTAACTAGCTAACCATCCCTGGACACTGTACCCCATGCAATATAGTGTCCTAGGGCACTTCTATTTCTTTATGTAGTGGTAGCTGATTTCTGTATTGTCAAAGAGTTAGCTTTGAATTGGTGATCTTACAATCTCTGGAAGACCCTTATTTTATGGTCTTATCTCTACTTATATCTTAGACTATTTCAATGGATTTTTTACTATACTCAGGGGTATGTCCTATCTTTGGTTGATATTTGGTTTCTTAGGACTTTGTGGCCATGATGTGGGTGGATTTGGTATTGTGGACTCTTAGATCCTATTCAGTTGATTTATCGATTTTGTTATATGTTTGGAAAACAGTTCTGATATACCTAAGCTTTGGATCATTAGAAAAAATTCCCTTAGTTTGAGTTACTGGGAAACACATGACTTTCGGATACTAGTCGTACCTTAGGATATGACTTGGGGTCCTCTCACTCGTATGTTAGGAAGTGTTGTGGGGTTACATTATATCCTAGGTATGGTTTATCCTCTTCTAAGTCATATGTTATGGTACGGATCACATGTTACGTAGTCGTATAATTCTTTAAGTCTTGGCCAAAGCATTCTGACTTGGGTATAGGTTCTAGTGTACCACTCGTACCTTAAGATTTGAGTTATGCATGTGGAATAATATATTGGTCAGTTTAGGGGTCCATGGTGAGGTCTAGGGTACGAGTTAGAGTACCACTCGTACCCAAGGGTATAGGTCAATCGGGTGAGTTGTACCCTCCTGGTTCACTTTTTAGATTATAAGATGAGGAAATTTTATGTTTTTCCATGCCTAAAACCCTATAGAACATGACTTAGAACCACATTTGGTCTTTCATTCTGCACATATAAAAGTCAAAAACATTCTAGGCAATCTCTAAAATTTCTCTCTCAAGATTGAAGCTAGGGTTTAAAGGGGTGTCCTTCTCAAGTCTTGAAGACCAAGAATCCTTCAGTGAATCATCTAGTATAAGATAAGTGACTCTTCCCTCTTTGTTATTTCTTACATATCATGTGTTTTAAACAATGATTTGATTCTTGCATAGTTTGTCTTGAAATCAAATGTTAAGGGTTTTGATGTATAGGGATGGGTATTGTTTATTCTTATTGAAACTTTTATTTACACATGATTTTTGGTTTGCACATATGGGTTCTTGCTGATTGTGTTTTAACAAATGGGTCATGGGTAACCCTAATCTTTATGGTTTTCACTTGGGTTTTGGTCATAGCAAAGGTATGCCCTCGAGGTTTTTCTGAAAATTTCTAAGTAAAATAACTAGTTATATGCTAATAGTGTTTTGAACTAAGGTAGTGGCTTAATGAGTAAGAATGGCTGGTAAGTGACTTCTAGAGGCCTTGTTGTCTATTAAATGCGTTAATTGGTAACATTAGTGATTTTCTTGGTTAAATAGGTTAGTGTTCCTAAACATGAAATTTAATTATGTCAAAACAAAGTTTTTTGTAAGAATGCTAATAAAGAATGAATGGTGTTATATATGTCTTCATGATAACAAATTTACTTGTAAGGCGATTAAAACTAAGGTAATGCGTTATTAAAATTATTGATTTATAAATAGTTCATGAAGACCTTATGGTCACCTATGGTGTTGAATTGTGGCCTTGATGTCTTGAAAATACTAAGGGGGTTAAAGTCCTTAAATGTTGAATTGAGTGGATGTGAATGCATAGACAAAGGGTTAGAATCCCAATGTGGACTAGTCATGGATACGATGGCTTATTGTTATATTTCATTTGTTTGACAAAATTACTTGTGGTTAGAGTCTAGTTGGCTACAAAATGGCTGGTGGTTAGAGTCCACTTTTCTAACAAGAGGCTTATGGTTAGAGTCCACTTACAGAATAAGACAACTTGGGGTTAGAGTCCTGTTGATTGATATAACTTAAGAGAGTGAAAGGTTAGAGTCCTCTAGTTCATGGTTCATGATTGGTTGCCTTGAAATGTATGTTATGGCCTTATTATCTCTTGACACTTGATGTATTTGCAAATATCTACATGTATATGTTTATGAATGTGGTGTCTTATGATGGTTTGACTTAGTATTGAATAATGACACTATTTTATGCTTACCCTTGCATTGCATGCTAGTGCTATAACCTCTAACCATCACTGGACGATATGTCCCTAGGCATAACATGGGCCGAAGATTCTTTTTCTCTTACTGTGACCAGGTGTTCAAGCGGACCCTTTGTTGACTTTGAAGCAGTGATCTTCCATACTTTAGAAGGCATACATTTCATAGTTTTTCTATCTTATGTCATAAAATTGTATTAGACTTGGTTTTTCGCTATTGTCAGGGGCATATCCGAATATATTATAGACATAGGATTTGTAGAGGCTTGTGGATGACTGTGGACTTAGGTAGGTTGTATGTTGTATGTTGACATGAATGGAAATATTAGAGATTCTTAAGTTATGTTTATTAGTCTTGTTTCCGCTATCTTATTATGCGTTTGGAGTTTGTTAGATGCTTATGGATTGATGTGATGGCTAGGTTACTTTAATGTGGTGATCTTGGGTCCTTGATAGGCTTGATATTCCCATAGGACAAGGAATGGTTTCAGGTCGTGTGAAATTTGTATCAGATCCTATGTTTAAGGTTAGTTATGTATCCACATTGTTGTATCAAGTAGAGTCTCTTTTATGATGGTGTAGCATGCCACACTTGTAACAGAGAGGCTATGAGGTATTTAGGAATGTTTCACTTTCTTGTGGTCTTATTTCGATCTATAGAGTTTAAGGTCTTGGATCCTTTTGATTTTTGTTTGCTCGTCTTTCAGATAATGCCACTAAAAAGATCTAAAGTTCCTGAAAACCCTTCGATCTAGACTATGGATGATGTTAATGGGACTAGCTCTACTTATGAAGTCCATACTCGGTCAAGGGTCCTGTACTTGATGGTTCGGGATTTTCACTTCTTCACTCTAGCCCTCCTTCCCTAGTTCTTCAGGCTGAAATGATAATGCTAAGTTTTGCCATATGATTTGTATTATTGCTCAGCTGGTGGCTTATTATGCTAAGCATGGTTCTTCTGTTACTCAATCCTTTGAGGTCACAAGGGTTGGCCAGTTCATGAGGTTGAGTCCTCCGATATTTACCAGTGTTAAGGTAGAGAAGGATCCTCAAGATTTTCTGGTTGGGATGGAAAATATTTTAAGAATTATCCAAGCCACTAATATGGAAGGGTTGGAGTTTGCATCCAATTAGTTGAAGGATGTGGTGTACCAATGGTACGAGGAATAGGAACGAACAAGGGGATATGTTGATGATTCATCTCCATGGGAGGACTTCACTAATACTTTTCTGAACAACTTCTTCCGTCTAGAGTTGAGGGAAGCAAAGTCAGAGTTGTTTGTTAAGCTAAAGCATGGAATGAAGTCAGTCAAGGAGTATGCCATGAAGTTTCATCAATTCTATATGTATGCTCCGGAGATGATGTCAGATTAAGGGCTTGAATGAGAAAGTTTCCCTTAGGGCTGTCTTGTGAGTTTGTTGTTGTGTCCAAGCACACATGCAAGTATACGTCATCTCACAAGTTCAACTATTTATATTAAACAGGTGCAATGTAACCAAAACAATCTTGAAAGTTTTTAAGAAAAAGTAAACTAATGTAATAAAGAAAAGTAAAGACTTTGGACAAACAATGGATGAAAACCTAGAGTTAAGGTTCTGTAAGAAATAATACTGCGCTATTGAACTTAATACTTTAGATTGCTTATCTTGGTTGTTGATTCATAGTGTTTATCATATATATGATCATGCTCTCCCAACCTCTAACCTTCTACCTAACTAGACATTACAACCTCATTGTTGAGCAAGGATGTAATAATCCATTTAGATGCATTAAAATATCTTACTACATGTGGACCAAAAAAGGATTCTAGGTATATCCCTATCCTAGTCGCTAATTCAAATTCTTTATTTTATATAAGAATAAGAACCTTACTCTATTTATCCCCACATTCTATCTTTCTATTCCCCCTCCCGAGTTCACATGGTCTACAATATATATACTCTAAGGGTTTAAAATCTTTAAAATAGTTTAAAAAGGATAAACAAACAACCAAATATGATAACCAATACAAACAATCTCATGTTAAAGAGAAAGTAAACATGTTCTTGGCCTTTACCCCAGAAAGGGGGCTTCTAGCCACTAATAGACATAACCGTAACAAGATTCTTGAATACATGATATTATCCATTAAAAATCTAAATTAAAATAGAAAAACCCTAATTAAAGTTTTATACAGCCCCTCTCCAAGTTTTAAAGCTGTCCAAAAGTGTTTTCAACTGATTTAACGTGTCCCTTTTATAATGGGTCTTGATTTTTTGATGTTTGCACCTCACTGTGATGGGGGCTAGTTTTCCGTGTATATATCCATGAAGAGGAATTATAATGGTGAACTAATGGGTGGTACCACTCAATAATTACCACTCACCACAACATGGGGATAGTTTTCCACGTCTACCTCTGGAATGCGATCTTTACATCCTAGGTGTCCTATTCTCGTCAAGTTGTGTCTTGTGCTTTAGTTCATCAATTCAAAGCCTTTTTATGCTTTTTTAACTTGATTTGAAGCTTCTATATCCTTCATATATAATAATAATCTACTCACCAATCATCCTATAGCATTAACCACAGCAAATCAGAGCTCAAAACATCACTCTATACACAACGGCGAACTAGAAACTTAAGCTAAGAATACTAGTTTTGCCCATTTTGATCTTTCACTTAGTTTTTACTATTGGATTGATTCAACTGCAATTTAAAAACTGTGAAAAAGATATTCCACACATAATTACACAATGATTCCATTAGTAACTCATTATACACATTAGAATCCATCTAGATTGACTAGAACAATACCTCGCTCAAGCTTGTAACACTAGTTTTCTCATATGAACTATTTGCTTCCAAACTTTTTTGAAAGACACCTTTCACATTATAATCAAGTACCTAAAGAATTATATGCTCATTTATATCATCTTTGAATCATTAAGCACACAAGATCTCCTAAAAAAAGGCTAAATAAGCTAGGATAACAACACTAAAGCGCATAAATCAAGCACAGACCATCACCCCAAACTTAAATCTTTATTAGTTCTGAAAAAACTCTTAACTTCAAGAATTATAAGATGAGGTAACTCCAAAGTTCTACTACACGCAAGAAACTTAAGATAGTAGTACACTAACTACATAGAATTCATGTTTCTCTAATAAGCATGTTATATACAAAATTGACAATGCAAGAAGACCACTCCAAAACATCCTAGCCGCAAGAATTGACTCACCTAGTTAGCAAACTCATGCATCAAGTTCAATCAAATCCATCATATAATTCACCCAATATTATTCAAACATGAGCCCTCACAATAAGAGATTTACCCATTATCGCTCACAATAAAAGTTACTTTTAACCAATTGGGTGCAAGATTCCAATTTCGCTCACTCTCGCAAGGAATTAACAAGTTACAAATAATAAATTATAATCTTGCCCTTATTGTAGTACTCCACTAATATGATAATGATGAATCTTAGGATCAAATAGGTGTTTAAAGGTTGTAATGTAGTATAAGGGATGTGTAGGAACTATTCTAGCTAGTAATAGTGACTATCTTCCCAAAGCACTTTAATACATCACACTTTTTATTCAATTCAACTTTAACAACCACTCTCCACCTTCTATTTGTACCACTATCTTTTGTGATGCCCCATCCCATTAAGCTTATTCACATACTCTATGGTGGGAGTTTTTCTATACACAACTTATTCAATTTGAACAATTTTTTTTATTATTTTCATTATTTAACTACAAACCACAACACAAACTTTTTGAACTCTAATAGCTATTTCTTAGGGGCTTCAATTTCACCCTTTTCTTCTTGAATTTTCAACTCCTTAACATTATTAGATTTCAACTAAAATGCTCAGGAGCTTTGGATCAAATTAATGTCAATCAAAGAACAGATTAGGCAACATATGAGTTTTCCAAAGAATATGCTAAAGGATCAATGTAGTTTACTAGGATTATGCACAAGGGTCGGCCGGAAGAAGGTATGAAACATGGCTATAAAAGTAGTGCCTATATCATCTCCTAAACCCACAAACTTTATTTCTCTTTGCACACACACCAGGCAATTTCTAGCACCAAATGCAACAAGGAATATACAAATATATATCACACACATAGGATATGCTTAACTCAATAAAGATCATGATAGACTCTCAACCAAACAACCACATGAATTCAAATTAAGCCAACAAGTATAAGAGTCATAATCATGAGCCTAGTAGTCTCAAAAGTAGTAATTCAGACAATCAATATGATCGTAACAATCAAATATTTGTATTATGAAGTCAAATATAGAATCAACAAGAACATACCACACTTATTTTTAACACCAAAAATTTAAAATTATACCTAAGAATGGGAATTTCACCACCCCACGCATAAAAATCTACATTGCCCCCCAAAGTATACTTTTCAAAGTAGCTCTGAGGACTCTTGGCCTAACTAGTAGCATCTTTACATATCATAGGGGTCTGGGAGCCCATACTTAGTCTTCTCCATGCTCATTAGCTTATGTTTTCTGATACTCGGTCTTCCCATCAACCTGTGACTCAACAAAACCAAAAACAAGTGAAGTAAAAAATAAATAATAAAAATTAAAATGTACCTTAACTTAACTTGGTTGCCTCCTAAGCAACGCCTGATTTGGCGTTGTGGCACAACCCACATCAACTTATTCAATTTTCTTCCCCATTTTCCTCCTACTTAGAGGCCATCTTCTTATTAATTTTTGACCTCTTGAGTGAGAACTCTCAAGGTCAAAAACCCTCTCAACACTAGCCTTTTCAACCTCATAAATATGCATTATTTTAGTTTAAGGTATTTATGTCCTTGGCAGCTAAATGAGGAAGTCCAAAAAGGTCTTTTGTGGAATAGACTCCACCACCCTACACTTATCCCCTTCAATCACTCTAATCATGCACAAATCATTATAGTGGGATAGTGTATTGAGCTATTTGTACAATTTCAAAACCACCTCTTTATCATCCATCCTCATTGTGAGCATGCCTTCTCTTACATCTATCAATGCTCTTCTTGTCACCAAGAATGTACGTCCCAAGATGACTGGTACTTTTTCATCAACCTAAAAATCTAAAACAATAAATTTTGCAGGAATAATAAACTTACCAACCTTGATGAGAAAATACTCTATGATTCCTTCCGTACAGACTATAGTTCCATTTTCTTATTGCACTAACATAAATCTTTGTCTCGTCTTCCCCAAGCCTAAAGTGTTGAACAAATAAAGAGGCATCAAAATGATTCTTTTACCTAAGCCACTTAGTGTATGGACCACCTCATTATTCCTAATTTTAATAGGGAGAGTGAATCTCTCTTGTTCTTTGACCTATTTAAGCATTTTCTGTGTCATCACAAAATTACACTTCTCAGTGAGTGCCACAGTCTCAATATCCTATAGCCTAACTGTGTTAGTGGCCACATCTTTCAAGTACTTAGCATACTTGAGCATTCCAAGCAAATCAACTAAAATAGAAAGGTTAATATAAGGCTCTTTAAATGGATCAAAGAACTTTTTGAAGCATGCATCCTTCTTTGCCTTTATATAGTTACGTAGGAAAGCTTGTGGTGGTCTCTCCTTCACCTGTTCAACAAATTTTGTTTTCGAGTACTCAGACTTTCTTGAATTTTCAGCAACTTTGTCATCTACCTATTTAGGAACTAAATTAGTGTCTACCTCATTAGTTTTCTTTGGAGGTTCTTTATTTAGTTCCTTAGCATAACATATTAAGGATGTTCAATAAAACTTGGCAAACCACCTTGAGGCCTTATATTCTGTGTTGTTGCTATTTGGCCTATCTACAACTACAAGCTCCTTGTAGTTGTTTGGTGGGTTCTTATATCAGCTACCAATTATGCTTAAGCAGCTAAGATTTATTTCAGCATCTCTTCCATATTACTAGTGGCCTGATTTACTTAAGCCTATGGTTGTTGAAACTACTGCGGTTGGGCCTTCTATTATTGATTCGGTAGCTAAGTCTGCCACTTTAGATTGTAGGCATTCCCATAATTTGGCCTTTAAACATTGCACACAAACATCTTGGACTAAGGATTTTAAATACACATAGCCGCTAAATGCCTACTGTTCCTACAAACCTCACACCAACTTGCAGTCTATTTAATTACATTAACTATGGCTACATTATTTATATGTTTTTGAAAAGAAGAAAGCTAAAGTGATGAGGCACTTAAATGGTCCACCTCCAACACACCTGCAATTTTATTTGCAGCACTTCTTGAGTAAAAATGCCACTCAGTATTTCTTTGTGAAATCCATTTCAACTAAGTATATTTCTCATCATAAGTCTACTCCAAGGCTTGACCATATGTAGCTGAATGTAGAACAATTTTCATGTTATGATCAAGTGCCTCAACAAAATAGTGAGCTAGTACCTCATTGGACTGTTGATGATGTGGACAGTACCAAAGTTCTTTGAACCTCTCCCATGCATGATATAAATTCTTAGCTGGCTTCTATTAGAAGCACATTATCTCATTATGAAATCTTTTAGTCTTGCCAGATGGAAAGTATCGGATGACGAATTTTTGCTATAAGTCATACCAAGTTATGATTGAATTTTCCAACTCAATGTTCAACCACTTATTTGCTTGCCCAACAGTGAAAGGGGGAATAGTGTCAACCTAACATAATCCGTTGACATACCTATAGGGATGAATATGTCACTGATCACAAGGATATTTTGTAGAGGGGCTTATGGATCCTTATGTGAAAGACCTGTAAACTGTCCAGTATTGATCAAAAGCTGTATCACGTTTTTTCAAATCAAAGTTACCTCCAACAGATAGTTTCTGAAAAGGAAAGGTCAAATTTATCGGAAGTGGGATTGCCACCTATATGCTGGTTGGTCTTCTTCCATTAAAGAATGATTTTCTTGTTTCTCTTGAAATTGTTTGATACCGGTGAGAAGGATTTCTTCTCAACTTCATTGATGGAAGCGTTGCTCGGATTTGAGGCTTTGTTCAACCAATTCCTTATCCCCTTCTACATTACTAGCCTGTAAACCTATTCCAGCAAAATCAATCCCAAGAAAAAGTGTAAAGAACCAAAGAAATTTAAAAATTAAAACTAAAACTAAAATAGTTTCCAATTTACAAGTCCCAGGCAAGGACGCCAAAAACTTTTTGTGCCCAAGCACACACACAAGTGTACGTGGTCTCACCAAGTAATACAGTGGCCTATTACGAAGCTGAATATCGATCCCTCAGATACTTGCATCAAACACCATATAATTCAACTTCAACTATTGAGATTTAAGCAGGGCCATGTAACCAAAACAGTCTTGAAAGTTTGAAAACTGAAAGTAAACTTACATAATATGGAAAAGTAAAGATTTTTGACAAGCAATGGATGAATACCATGGGTTGAGGGGCTGTGAACAATAATAGTATGCTATTGAACTTCACTCATTAGGTTTCTTATCTTGGTTGTTGATTCATAGGGTTTATTATATGATCATGGTCATCTAACAAACCATTGTAGTTAAGAAATTGCAGCCTTCCAAATAAGAACTAGCAAATCCAAGGGTATACAATGAATTTACAATTGTTGTACCTGTGAACCAGCCTCCTACAGAGAAATAGGAACAAGTAAAGAGTAATAGACCAGACCATCCTACAAACCGTCTACCTAACTAGACATGACAACTATATCGTTGAGCGAGGATGTAACAATAAATTTAGATGCATTAATATATCATCCTACATGTGAACCAAAAAAGGCTTTTATGTATATCTGTATCTTATTTTTTAATTCAAATTCTTTATTTTATAAAAGAATAAGAACCTTACTCTATTTATCCCCACATTCTATCTTTCTATTCCCACTCCCAAGTTTACAAGGTCGATAATATATGCATTTTAAGTGTCCCAGATCCTTAAAATAGTTAAAAAAAATAATTAAAAAACAACAAAATATGATAATCAATCCCAAAAAGATCAATACAAAGTGAAAGTAAACATGTTCTTGGCCTTATCCTCGAAAAGGGGGCTTTTGACCACTAATAGACCTAACCGTAATCAAGATTCTTGAATAAATGATATAAAACATTAAAAAGCTGTAGTAAAAGAATAAAAACAATAATTGATGTGAAGAATAAAAACCATAATTGATGTGTTTTCCATACCATATCAACGTTTCAAACCCTTCCAAAAGTGTTTTCAATTAATTTAACGTGTCATTTTTAAAATGGGATGTTATTTTCCAATGTTTGCACCTCACTGCAATGTGGGGCCAGTTTTCCACCTGTAGCTCTATGACACGACCTTATCCAAATTTTATACTGGACTTTCCACTCTATAATTACCCCTCTCCATAATGTGGGCCTAGTTTTCCACGTCTAGCTCCGAGATGTGGTCTTGATATCCCAGGTGTCTGATTCTCATCAAGTTGTGTCTTATGCTTTTTTTGATCTATGCCAAGACTTTTAATTTTTTACACTTGATTTAAAGCCTGTATATCCTACATATATCATCATAATAAACTAACCAAGTATCCTATAGCATCAAACACAACAAATTAGTGCTCAAAATATCTTGCAATCCACAACGTCGAACTAGAAACTTAAGCTAAGAATACTAGTTTTGCCCCTTTTGATCTTTCACTTAGTTATGACTCTACTCTTGATTTAATTTTACTTTAAACATTACAAAAATGTTTTCCCACACATAATTACACAATTTTACCATTAGGAACTCATTTTACATATTAGAATCCATCGCGATCAACTAGAACAACACCTAGCTCAAGCTAGTAACACCAGTTTTCTCATATGAATTCTAAATGATAAATTTGATTTCAAACTTGTTTGACAGACCCCATTAGCATTATAATCAAGTACTTAAACACTTATTTTCTCATTTATATCATCATTGACTCATCCAACACACAAAATACCCTTAAAATAAGGCTAAATCAGCTAGGATAACCACACTAAGGCAAATAAATCTACCTCTGATCATTGGTCCATAAGTTGGCCCATAAGAGTAAAGCGGCTTTGTTTGTAAAACACATGAACATTTCATGGTTGATTGGTATATGCAGCAAGTGGAGGAAGTGAAAATAAACAAGTTGAGTTTAGTGAAAGGAAAGGGAAGAAATTTAGCCTTCTAAGCACAGTGGTAGAAATGGTGTGAAATAGCCATGGAAGAAATGAGGGAGATCCAATTCTTTCTCCTCAGTTAGTGTTCCTTACCCAAAGTTATCAGGTGATCGTCAATCTTAGTTTGGTGGTGGGTTTGCATAGGGTACCCAATCTCAGGATAGTAGGGCTTAGTCGGCTCTATCCCACCCTTTTTTTAGATTCTATAGTAAGCACCACCGTGGCTAGTGTGAGAAGGGGAGGAACAAATATTATAGATAACATGATATTGGGCACATACAGTGAGAGTTCCCCTCTCTAGTATCTTATTAAGAAAATAGGGCCCCTAGTTCTAGTCTATTAGCTACTACATCATAGGGTGCTGCATCGCTAGTGCTTCCATTTTTGGTATCAACATTGGCCAGAATCGCTTATATGCACTTTCTAGTTGACAAGAGTCTGTGGCATCTCTGGATGTTGTTATGGGTATGTTAAGACTGTTCTCCGATATTATATATTAGTTAATTAATTTGGGGCCCACTTTCTCTGATGTGACCCTATTTGTCACTATGCCTTTTTTTGGTACTTAGTGTCTGAATGTTTATTTTTTTGGTTCTATATAGTAGGAGGCTCTTTGGTTGTTAGGAGATTATATAAGGGATTTATGGTTTTTGGTAGAGGTATAAAAACTCTTATAGACTTGATAAAGTTGGAAATGGTTGCATTCATGCTATGTTGTCACAGATTGTTAGGCTCGTACATCATGTTTAAATTTCCTAATGAGCCACTAATTGTATAGGAAGGGGGTTCTTTAGTTCCAAAGGAGTGGTTTTTCTCATAAATTAGAGCTTGAAATTTTATCTCTAAAAGGTATTTGTATTATTTGGTCCGAGCTAAGGATTCTTACTCAGAATGTCCATCTATAGAATCTATTCCCGTGGTTAATATGTTCCCTGAGGTCTTTCCCAATGACTTTCCTAGTAGTTCTCTTGATAGAGAAATTGATTTTGGTATTTATCTTGTTCTGAATACTAGTCCTATTTCTATCCCACCTTATAGAATGGCTCTACCAGAGTTGAAGAAGCTTAAGTGGAAATTGAAGGATCTCTTAGACTAAGGTTTTATTTGTCCCAACATGTCCCCTTACTGTGCTCCTGTATTGGTTGTGAATTAGAAGGATGGTTCCCTTTTAATATGCATTGATTATCAATAGTTGAAGATGGTGACCATATAGAATAGTGTCCTCTTCCTAGGACTGATGATTTATTTAATCATTTTCCAGATGAAAAGTGTTTCTGTAAGATTGACCTTAGGAATGGTTATCATCAGTTTAACATTAGGGAAGTGGATATCCCTAAGACTGCTTTTAGGACCCGATATGGTATTTATGAGTTCTTAGTTATATATTTTGGTTTGACTAATGGCATTTTGACATTCATGGATTTGATAAATATGGTATTCTATCAGTTTCTGGATTTGTTTTTCATAGTCCTCATTTATGATATCTTAGACTATTCTAAGAGTGAGCCAAATCATGTCGATTACCTTTATGTTATGTTGTAAACGTTAAAGGATCATCGTTTGTATGTGAAGTTCTCTAAGTGTTAATTTTTTTTGAAGGTTGTAACTTTCCTTGGTCATTTATCACTAGTGAAGGAATCATGGTGCAAGGCCCCGCAAAGTTTCCTCATAGTTTGAGCCATAGGGAATGTCGAGTGAGGCATGATTCCGACCCTAAAAGATTGATTAGTTGCTTCCTAATTAAGTAATGTGTTAACCATACAGAATTACCCTAATTTTTACTTTTTATCACGTGGGAAATCTGATAAGATTTCCATCGATATAAGATTTTCCCAAATCCAACACTCGAGTAAGAAGTTATGGTTGATTTAAGCCTTAGTCAAAAAACTGCATCATTTAACTCCTTGGTGAATTACGGAGATGGTTGATTTATCACTTTTCAATTTCCAGTGGAACCCAGCGATAATGGAATATCACGGAGGAGTCCTAGGTCCCAACCAGTGGGAAAAAATGATGGCTCCACGTCACGGAGGATACTAATTTCCAAATTGTCAAATTTCAGTGAGCCACCGCGATAAGTGGCACGCCGCGGAGACCAATGAAAGTGGGTTCCAGTTTAATTTTTCCAGTTTTGCACAGATATTTAAAAGGGCACTTTGAACCTTTTCCAATCCTATTAAATCGTGGAAACACTAAATCAAAGCCATTTACAAGCATCTTATGAGATTTTTCTCTTAACATAAACCCTAAGTATCCAAAACCTCTTCAATGAATCTCAAGAACCCACCATGGATTTCCTAAATGAAGTCAACATTCAAGGTTCCCAAGTCAAGGACATCAAGAACCCTTATTCTAGAGCACGAATAGAGTTCCAAAAGTGAGAGTTAATCAAAAGCTTCTAACTCAAGGTATGTGGGATTTTTGAACAAGGATAACCCTTTCACCCTTTTGCCCATAAGGTTATTTAAATCATGAAATACTTAAAATATATGAGGTTTTTACATGAATTTGAATTGGGTTTTTCATCCATTATTATTGAATGAATTATATTGATATTTCCCATGAATTAAGAGTCAAATGGCATGATTTCTACATGTTATCTTGAGTATTTATAGCTGGGCATAAACCCCATGATTTTTCTTCTTGATAAGATAATACTTGAATTGTTTAGATATTGAAGCGTATGACTATATTGAGATTTTGAGGTAATTTGCTGAAATTCCTAGATTTCCAGATGATTTATGAATCTATATGCTATATATTATGCTTCTGATAAGATTAAACTTAAGGTTTAATTATGGGTTAGTAAGCCCTATTTGAGACTTTTGAATCTATGAACTCTTGTGCTATTAGCACCTATGTTTTGAGTATTTTGAGATGATTGAAAATGAATTTACTATGGTTTCTTACCCCAAAACTACGTGCCACAGTAGGTTGAGCCTGAGGCTGTGTTTATGATGATTATGATTGGGCTCGAGGACGAGTTTTATTTAGTGATCACTAGACCTAGGTTATACTCCCTGGCAAGAGTGTGATGCTCCTCCCCAATGTGGGGTCTCTTCCTTAGGAGGACAAAATGTTGGACTCCATGTAGCTCGCATGGTTTATGTCGATTACGAGAACCTCCTTTGACATTTAGACTTCGCGATCAAATGCTTATTTTGTTTCCCTATAGGCTATTTTCCTAAATGGTTGAATTGCCGAGATGTTTCCCAAACTAAAGTATTTTCTTGATGTGAGTTATTTACTAAATGAAAGCATCTTCCCTTGTTATAGTACTTTTTATAAAGCCTTGAGATAAGTTGATTCCATAAACAAGAATGCCTTTCCATTTTTGATGGAGTGATTTCCCTATAGCTTGAGATGAGATATTTTCCTAAAGTGAATAAGATGCCTTTAATTATGTTTTCAAGTTATATGATTTCGAATTACAAGTATATGAGTTCTAAATACTTATGAAATGTTCAGTATTCAAGAAGTTTTAGTCTTCTGAGACTTATGCATGAGTTAAAAGTATTGTTTAAAGTCCCTTAGCCTTTGGGTATTGAGAACAAGAGAAGATTTAAAATTTTGAGATTAAACAATAATGACACGATATCTGTATTACATGCTCCATTCTCCATGACTTATGAGCTTTGTATTTTATACTTCTTCACACTATGTGAGCCCTCTCTTAATGCATACATAATTTGATTAAAGAAGATTATTACTATTTTATTCATATGCATTCACCCCTGGATACTCATTACATTCCAAGTACTGATCCACATATATGTCTATGTGCTACATTGTGTCATAATCTAGGTTCAGGTGCTCATTCCTAGCCTCACAGATTATTATTCGAGCACCTAGCCTACATTTTCTACAGCGGTGATTCCTCATGGTCCGAGGAGCGATCTTCAAATATTTACCGTACTTGAGAGAATATGTTTTATCTTTAGTTCATTTCGAGTTAGTTGGGGACTTGTTCCAATGGCTCTCTAGATTTTGATTTGTAGAGACTTGTCAGACTAGTGTCAGACTTATGATGTGTCGAGGCTTTGATATTATAGTTTTTTTGAGATTTCTATATATTATGGTCTTATGGACTGGGTATGTTTTCCATATTTCCTTTCATGTGATATGACTATGCTAGTGTTGAGTCTATTCTTACCTTGAATTGAGTTTCATTGGTGGAAAATAGCTCTAAGGGTTAGCTTGGGGATACTCGTAGCCTTAGGCACCGTGTGTCATCCTGGGAGATGATTTTTGGTCATTACATACCTGGTATCATAGCCTATGGTTTCTAAGGAGTCCTAGGGAGTCTGACAAGCTGCGCTGAGTAGAATCTTGATCATCGGTGTATAGCATGCCACACCTATGAGCAAGAGGCTATGAGACGTTTTAGGAAAAAAGTTGTTTTTTCTTTTATATTCTATCGTGCCTATAGTTTTCCCTCTTATCTAATGATCCATGCTCTATGTCTCCTTAAAGAGCGAATGTCTATAAAAACAATGATGAGCAATCCCCACCTGTTGATCCTTTGAATGAGATGGTGTCCCATGCTGAGTTTAGGGTGGCCTTTTAGGCATTAGACCAAGTGGTCACCGCAAATGTTCAGGCCAATAACTAGGCCCCAGTTGCTAACTAGGAGGGTGGTGATATAGCCGCGGCTGGGATTTGATACTTTATGTGGATGAACCCGCCTGGGATCTATGGGTCAAAGTTAGAGGAGGACCCAGAGTTGTACTTGGAGGAGGTGAGGAAGATCAGAGATGTGATGCATGATTCATAAGAAAAAAGTTTTAAGTTGGCATCCTCAAGACTGAAGGACATTTCTTATGATTGGGTTGTGTTTTGGAGAAAGATAGAGGTGAGAATGCTGCTTCTATGACTTGACAAGTTTTCCAAGATTCTTTCTTAGATTAGTTCTTTCCACTTGAGATAAGGGAGGGAAGATTGAGGAGTTCATGAACTTCAAAAAAGGCTCCATAACTGTTAAGTAGTACTATTTGAATTTCAATTAGTTGTCCAAGTACGCTCCTGATTTGATTTCTTACACCCGGGCTAGTATGAGTAAGTTTGTGACCGGTGTTTCTAGGATGGTACTGAAGTAGTGTAGGGCCGCGTGTTGCATAAGGATATGGATTTGGCTAGGTTAATGATGTATGCCTAACAGATAGAGGTGGATAAGCTTAGAGAAAGAGATAGAATAAGGGGTAGCAAGAGGAAGAGATCTGATCAGCATGAGTTTAGCCGGCCTAGGTTCCATGGAGAGAACCGCCCCCAGTTTCAGAGACTTCCATCTATTCTTGTTCCTTCATCAGCTAGTACTTCTGTTCCTAGAGTTAGGCCAGAACAAGGGAGCAGGTCTTTCTTGTTTGGGCCGTAGAACAATGTTGGTAACAGGCCCCATTATCCTTTTTGTACTAAATATTGTAAAAATCATCTTGGGGAGTGTTTTGGATATTTGAGGAATTGTTTTGGTTGTGTCAAGAATGACCACTGACTTAGACATTTTCCCTATGCTAGACAGGGGAATAGAGATGCCCGAACTCAGGCGCAGGATGCAAACGCACTAGCTCCTATACTCTGTACTGCCCTTGCTGAGGGCGTATCTTCTAGCACTGCTGGCAGTCAGTGCTAGAAAAGGTTCTATGCTTTGCCACCCCATCAGGAGCAGGAGGACTCTCTAGATGTTGTTACTAGTATGCTTCATGTCTTTTGTCTTGATGTTTATGTGCTGTTGGACCCTGGGTCAAATCTCCCTTATCTGACCCCACTTGTGGCTGTGAATTTTGAAATGAGTTCTAAAAAGATTCCTGAGCCTTTCCTAGTTTCTACACCAGTGAGAGAGTCAGTTATTTTGAAATAAGTGTATAGAAATTGCCCTCTTACGGTGCTTCGTAGAGTCATACTTGTAGATTTGATATAGTTAGACATGATAGGTTTTGACCTTATTCTGTTCATGGATTGGATTCATTCTTGTTATGAATCTATAGATTATCGTACCTGTGTGGTCAAGTTTTAGTTTCCTGATGAACCAGTGTTTGAGTGGTTCGGGGAGTTTGGTATCTCCCAAGAGTCATATTATCTCCTATAACAAAGTTAAAAAGCTTATATCAAAAGGTTGTATCTACCACCTAGCTAGGGTCAAGGACACTAAGTCCGAGACTCTAACCATTTAGTTGGTTGATGTTGTTAATGAGTTTCCCGATTTATGTTTTGGAAGATCTCCTAAGGGTTTCTCCCGATAGAGAGATAGATTTTGGAATTGACCTTCGTCCCAAAACTCAGCCTATTTCCTTTCTGCAATATCGTATAACACCTGCTGAGCTTAAGGAGTTGAAGGAGCAAATTAAAGATCTCTTAGACAAAGGTTTCATTAGACCTAGTATTTCTCCTTAGCGCCATCTATTTTGTTCATGCAGAAGAAAGATAGATCTTTGTGTATGTGCATTGACTACCTTTAACTAAACAAGGTCACGGTCAAAAATAAGTATCCTCTTTCGAGAATTGATGACTTGTTTGATCAGTTGCAAGGTGCAAGTTATTTTTCCAAGATAAACCTTAGATCCATCTATCATCAACTTAAAGTGCAGGAATGTGATATTCCAAAGATAGCCTTTCAAACCTGTTATGGTGACTTTGAGTTTCTAGTTATGTCTTTTGGACTAACCAATGCTCCAACAGCCATCATGGACCTCGTGAATTGAGTGTTCTAGCAATACCTTGATACGTTCGCTATTATCTTCATAGAAGACATTCTTGTTTACTCCCGTGATGAGAATGACCATGCAACTCACCTTAGAATTATCTTGCAAGTTGTTAAAGATCACTTGTTATTTTCCAAACTCAGTAAATGTGAATTTTGCCTAAGGTCTGTAGCCTTCCTATGTCATGTTGTTTTAGCCGATGGTATTAGAGTTGATCCCCAAAAGATAGAAGCTGTGAGAAACTAGCCTAGACCTATCTCTCTATCTGACATTAGGATTTTCTTTGGTCTAACGGCCTATTACCATCATTTTGTTGAGGTTTTCTCTTTTATTGCATCTCCTACAACCCAATTTACCCAAAAGAAGGTTAAATTTCAGTAGTTCAATTCCTGTGAGAAGCGTTTTCAGGAGTTTAAGACTCAACTCACTTCAGTACTTGTGTTGACTTTTCCTAATGGTACTAATGGTTTTGTGGTGTATAGTTATTCCTATAGAGTTTGTTTGAGTTGTGTGTTCATGCAAAAGGGTAAGGTTATAACCTATGCCTCTAGAAAATTGAAGTAGCATGAAAGGAACTACCTAACCTACGATCTCGAGTTAGCTGCTGTGGTTTTTGCTCTGAAAATTTTGAGACACTATCTTTATGCTGTCCATGCTAATTTTTTTACTGATTATAAAATCCTGTAGTACATGTTTAGCCAGAAGGAATTGAATCTTAGGCAGAGAAAGTGGTTAGAGTTGTTGAAAGATTATGATATAAGTGTGTTATATCACCCTGGCAAGGCCAGTATGGTGGCGAATACCCTTAGCAGATTGTCCATAGGTAGTGTTGTGTATATTTAGGAATGTAAGAGATAGTTAGCTCGTGATATTCATTGTTTGTCTAGGTTGGGTGTTAGATTGTTTGATTCAGTGAAGGGGAGTATGTTGGTGTAGAGTAGCTCAGAATTTTTTTTAGTTTCGGTAGTGAAGGAGAAGCAGGATAAGGATCCTAGTTTGGTGAAATTAAAGGAGTCAGTGACCAAAAGTTGAGGTTTTCTCCCAAAGGGGACATGGTGTGTTTAGGGTGCATGGTAGGTTGTGTGTTCTGTGTGTTGATGATTTGAGGTGGAGGATTATGGGTGAAGCACATGGTGTGCATTATTCCATTTATCTTGGTACTACCAAGATGTATTATCACTTGCATAAAAGATATTGGTGGAACATCATGAAGAAAGACGTCGCCGAGTTTTTAGCAAAATGTGCAACGTATTAACAGGTTAAGGTAGAGCACCAAAGACTGGGTGGTGTAATGCAAGAATTTAGTATACCCATTTGGAAGTGGAATATGGTGAATATAGACTTCGTGACCGGGTTTCCTCTATTGCATCGTCATTATGATTCTATTTGTGTTGTGGTTGATAGGTTGACTAAGTTTGAACATTTCTTGCCTGTGCAAATATCTTATATGGCTGAGGATTAAGCTAGATTGTATATCCGAGAGTTGGTTAGACTACATGGATTTCCTTTGTCTATCATTTCAGATAGGGGTACTTAATTTACTTCTCAGTTTTAGAGGGCATTTCAGTAGGGTCTTGGCACCCAAGTTTTTTTGAGTTCAGCTTTTCACCCGCAGAAAGATGGTCAGGCTGAGAGGACCATTTAGACCCTAGAGGATATATTAAGGGCGTGCTCTATTGATTAGAAAGGTAGTTGGGATAAGCATTTTCCATAGATAGAGTTTGCATATAATAATAGTTTCCATAATAGCATTGAGATGGCACTATTTCAGGATTTGTATGCTACGATGTGTAGATCACCCATAGGTTGGTTAGAAGTGGGCGAAGCTGCCGCGTGTTGGCCTGATGCAGTGTTCGAAGCTATGGAGAAAGTTAATTTGATTAGAGAAAGTTTAAAGACCGCTCAGAGTCGTCAAAAGTCTTTTGCAGATGTGACGAGGAGAGATCTTGAGTTTAAGGTGGGTGATTTGGAATACTTGAAAATTTCACCCATGAAAGGGGTGAAAAGGTTTAATAGGAAGGGAAAGCTTAGTCCCCATTATGTTGCCCTGTATAAAGTATTGAGCCGTGTTGGTAAAGGGGCTTATGACGTTGAGTTGCCATGGGAGTAATCCGCCGTTCATCCTATCTTTCATGTCTCCATGTTTAAGATGCATATTGGTGATTCCGTTGTGGTTGATCCTTCAGAGAGTTTTGATAGTCAGGATAGCCTTTCCTTCAATGAGATACTTATGGAGATCTTAGATTTTCAGATCTATAGACTAAGGAACAAAGAAGTTTCCTTTGTCAATGTTTTGTGGTGGAACCAATCAGCTGAGGGTGCTACTTAGGAGGAAGAAGTAGACATGCAATCCAAATACCCACACATCTTTTCTGCTAGTTCAGATCAATCAAAAGGTACCATTCTTCCTTGATTCAGCTTTTGTAATATAAAGTTCAGCTATGCATCTATCTTTGTATGAGTTCTTTCGAGTTAGTTAGTGACCTGTCCTAATGGCCCACTAGATTTTGATTTGTAGAGACTTGTCAGACTATCATCATACTTGTGATGTGTCGAGGATTTGATAATATGGTTTTGTTAAGATTTCTCTATATTGTGGTCTTATCCTGAATTGACTTTCATTGGTGGAAACCGGCTCTAATTGTTCGCATGGGGTTACTAGTTGTCTTAGGCACCGTGTGACATCCCAGGAGATGATTTTGGGCCGTTACAAAGTTGGTATCAGAGCCTAATATTTCTAAGTAGTCCTAGGGAGTCTGACATGCCGCATTGAGTAGAATCTTGATCATCGGTGTGTAGCGCGCCAAACTTATGAGCAAGACGATACGAGATGTTTTAGGAAAAAGTTATTTCTTTATTCCAATTCTATCGTTGCCACACTTATCCCTCTTATCTAATGATCTGTACTCTTCCATTTTCAAAAAATGCCTCCTCGAAGAGCGAATATCCGTAAAAATAATAATGAGCAACCCTCACCTGTTGATCCTTTGAATGAGACTGTGTCCCATGCTAAGTTTAGGGTAGCCTTTCAGGCATTAAGAGAAGCGGTCACCATAAATATTTGGTCCAATAACCAGGCCCCTGTTGCTAACCAGCAGGGTTGTGCTTTAGACATGGCTAGAATTTGTGAATTTATGTGGATGAACCTGCCTAAGTTCTTTGGGTAAAAGATAGATAAGGACCCATATTTGTACTTGGAGGAGGTGAGAAAGATCATAGATGTGATGCATATTTTAGAAGAAGAAAGTCTTGATTTGGTGTCCTACTGACTAAAGGACATTGGTTATGATTAGGTTGTGTCATGGAGGAAGGGTAGAGGTGAGAATGTCGCTCTTATAACTTGGCAAGTTTTTCGAGATGCCTTCTTGGATCAGTTCTTTCCACTTGAAATGAGGGAGGAAAAGATTGAGTATATCATCAACTTGAGACAGGGCTCCATGACTGTAAAGGAGTACTATTTGAAGTTCAATAAGTTGGCCAAGTAAGCTCCTAATTTGATTTCTGACACCCGAGCTACTATGAGTAAGTTTGTGACCGGTGTTTTTGGGATGGTACTGAAGGAGTGTAGGGCTGCGATGTTCCATAAGGATATGGATCTGTCTAGGTTGATGATGCATGTCCAACAGATAGAGGCGGATAAACTTAGAGAAAAAGATAGAATGAGGTGTAGCAAGAGGGCGAGATCTGAGCAACATAAGTTTAGTCAGCCTAGGTTCCATAGAGGGAACCGCCCTTAATTTCAGAGACGTTCGTCTATTCCAGTTCCTTCTTCAGCTAGTGCTTCCGCGCCTAGAGGTAGGCTGGAGTAAGGGAGCAGGTCTTTCATGTCTGGTCTGTAAAACAGTATTGGTAATAGGCCCCGTTATCCATCTTGTGCTAAATGTTGTAGGAATCACCTTGGGAAGTGTTTCAGAGATGTGAAGGTTTATTTTGGTTGTGGCAAGCAAGTCCACTGACGTAGATATTGTCCCCATGCTACACAGGGGAATAGAGATGCCTGACCTCAGGCACAGACTGCTTGTGCACTAGCTCTGGTACTCTTCCCGCCTCTTCTCAGGGCGCTTCTTCTAGCATCACTGGCGTTCAGTGCCAGAACAGTTTCTATGCTTTTCAACCTCTTCGAGAGTAGGAGGACTCTCCTGATATTATTACTGCTATGCTTTGTGGATTTTTTCTAGAAGTTTATGTGTTGTTGGATCCCGGGTCAAATCTTTCTTATATGACCCTTGTTGTGGCTGTGAATTCCAAAATGAGTCCTAAAAAGATTCCCGAGCCTTTCTTAGTTTCTACCATAGTCAGACAGTCACCTATTGCAAAATAAGTGTATAGAAATTACCTTATTACTACGCTTAATAGAGTCATACTTACAGATTTGATAGAGTTAGACATGATAGATTTTGACCTTATTCTGGGTATGAATTGGCTTCATTCTTGTTATGGATCTATAGATTGTCATACCCGTGTAGTCAAGTTTCAGTGTCCTAATGAACCATTGTTTGAGTGTTTTGGGAGTTCGGTATCTCCCAAGAGTCATTTTATCTCCTATTTTAAAGCTAGAAATCTTATATCCAAAGGTTGTATCTACCATCTATCTAGGGTCAAGGACACTAAGTACGAGACTCCAATGACCAAGTCGGTTGATGTTGTTAATGAGTTTCCCGATATCTTTCCAGAAGATCTCCTAGGGGTACCTCCCGATAGACAGATAGAGTTTGGAATTGACCTTTTTCCCAAAACTTGGCCTATTTACATTCTGTCGTATCGTATGGGACCGGCCGAGCTTAAGGAGTTAAAAGAGAAACACAAAGATCTCTTAGACAAAAGTTTCATTAGACCCAGTATTTATTCTTGGGGCACACCTATTTTGTTCATGCGAAAGAAAGATAGAACTTTGCATATGTGCATTGACTACAGTCAACTGAACAAGGTCACAGTCAAAAATAAGTATCCTCTTCAAAAAATTGATGAAATGTTTGATTAGTTGCAAGGTGCGACTTATTTTTCCAAGATAGACCTTAGATCCCGCAATTATCAACTTAAGGTGAGGGAATGCGATATTCCAAAGATAACCTTCCAAACCTGTTATGGTTACTTTGAGTTTCTAGTCATGTCTTTCGAACTAACCAATACTCCATCATCCTTCATGGACCTTATGAATTTAGTGTTCAAGCTATACCTTGATACATTCTTTATTTTCTTCGTAGATGACATCCTTATGTACTCCCGTGATAAGAATGACCATGCAGCTCATCTTAGAATTGTCTTGGAAGCTCTTAGAGATCACCTGTTATTTGCCAAATTTACTAAGTTTGTATTTTTTCTAAGGTCTGTAGCCTTCTTGGTTCATTTTGTATCAGTCGAGGGTATTAGAGTTGATCCTTGAAAGACAGAACCTATGAGAAACTGGCCTAGACCTATCTCTCCATCTAACCTTAGGAGTTTCTTGGGTCTAGCAGGCTATTACAGTACTTTTGTTAAGGGTTTGTCTTCTATTTCATCTCCTATGTCCCGGTTGACCCGAAAAAAGGTTAAATTCTAGTGGTCCAATTCTTGTGAGAAGAGTTTTCAAGAGTTGAAGGCTCGACTCACTTCAGCCCCTGTGTTGACTTTGCCTGATGGTACTGATGGTTTTTTGGTGCATTGTCATGCCTCTAGAGTTGGTTTGGGTTGTGTATTTATCCAATGAGGTAAGGTTATAGTCTATGCCTCTAGACAGTTGAAGCCACATGAGAGAAACTACCCAACCCATGATCTTGAGTTAGCTACTGTTGTTTTTTCTTTGAAAATTTTGAGACACTATCTTTATGGTTTCCATGTTGATGTGTTTACTGATCATTAAAGCCTGCAGTACATATTTACCTAGAAGGATTTGAATCTTATCTAGAGAGGGTGGTTAGAGTTGTTGAAAGATTATGTTATGAGTGTGTTGTATCACCCGGGCACAACCAATATGGTGGCGAATGCCCGTAGTAGATTGTCCATGGGTAGTTTTGTGCTTATTGAGGAAGGTAAGAGAGAGTTAGCTCATGATGTTCATTGTATGGATAGGTTGGGTGTTAGATTACTTGATTTATCGAAGGGGATTACGTTGGTTCATAGTAGTTCCGAATATTCTTTAGTTTTAGAAGTAAATAAGAAGCAGAATAGGGACCCTAGTTTGGTGAAACTGATGGAGTCAGTTAAGGACCAAAAGGTCGAGGTTTTCTCCCTTGGGGGAGATGGTGTGTTGAGGGTACATGGTAGGTTGTGTGTTTTGTGTGCTGATGATTTGAGGTGGAGGATTATGGGTGAAGCACATGGTGCGCATTATTCCATTCATTCCGGTACTACCAAGATGTATCATAATTTGTGAGAAATCTATTGGTGGAACAGCATGAAAAAAGACATCGCCGAGTTTATAGCAAAGTGTACAACATGTCAACAGGTTAAGGTAGAGCACGAAAGATCGGGTTGTGTGATGCAAGAGTTTAGTATACCCACTTGGAAGTGGGAGATGACGAATATGGTCTTCGTGACCGGGGTGCATCTTTCGCGTGGCCATCATGATTCTATTTGGGTCATTGTGGATAGTTTGACTAAGTCTGCACATTTCTTGCCCGTGCATACATCTTATGCGACTAAGGATTATGCTAGATTGTATATCTGGGAGTTGGTTAGACAATATGGAGTTCCATTGTCTATCATTTCGCATTGGGGTACTCAATTAACTTCTCAGTTTGGAGGGCATGTCAGTAGGGTCTTGGTACCCAAGTTCTTTTGAGTCTATATTTTCACCCACAGATAAATGGTTAGGCTGAGAGGACCATTCAGACCCTAGAGGATATGTTAAGGGCATGTGCTCTTGATTTCAAAGGTATTTGGGATGAGCATTTTCCATTGATAGAGTTCGCCTATAACAATAATGTCCATGCTAGCATTGAGATGGCACCATTTGAGGCTTTGTATGGTAGGAAGTATACATCACCCATTGGTTGGTTTGAAGTTGCCGAACCTACCGCGTATGGGCCTAATGTAGTGTTCGAAGCTATGGAGAAAATTAAGTTCATTAGATAAAGGTTGAAGCCACTCAGAGTCATCAAACATCTTACACAGATTTGAGAAGGAAAGATCTTGAGTTTAAGGTGGGTGATTTGGTGTACTTAGAGATTTCACCGATGAAAGAGGTGAAAAGGTTTAACATGAAGGGAAATCTTAGTCCCTGTTATGTTGGCCAATATAGAGTCTTGATCCATGTTGGTAAAGTGGCTTATATTGTTGAGTTGCCCTCGGAGTTGTCCGCCGTTCATCCTATCTTTCATGTCTCCATGATTAAGAAGAAAATTGGTGATTCCGTTGTGGTTTATCCTTCATAGAGTATTGATATTTAGGATAGCCTTTCCTTAATGAGATTCCCGTGGAGATCCTAGATTTTCAGATCCGTAGACTAAGAAACAAATAAGTTCCCATGGTCAAAGTTTTGGGGCGACACCAATCAGTTGAGGGTGCTACTTGGGAAGTAGAAAAAAACATACGAGCCAAATAACCGCACCTCTTTTCCATAAGGTAAGATCAATCCGAAGGTACCATTCTTCCTTGATTCAACCTTTTTAATCTAAAGTTCAGATATTCATATATCTTTGTATAAGTTTTTGCGATATCCGGAGTGGTCATGAGTTTAGGAAGATCTTGAACCATTTATTAATTGTTTTAGCAATGTGTACTCAGTTTATCCTGTATTCTGAGGCTAACTAAAGTCATGCGAGGATGAATGTTCCCAAGAGGGTGATATTGTAAGGCCCCGCTAAGTTCCCTCATAGTTTGACCCATAGGGCATGTCGAGTGAGGCTTGATTCCGGCACTAAAAGCTGATAAGCTTTCCATCTACATAAGATTTGACTAAATCCAACACTCGGGTAAGAAGTTATGTCTAATTTAAGCCTTAGTCATAAAACTACATCATTTAACTACATGGCGCATTGCGGAGAGGGTTAATTTCGCAATTGTCAATTTTCTATGGAACCTTGCGATAATGGCGCGTCGCGGAAAAGTCCCACGTCCCAAATAGTGGGAAAACGACAAGTGGGTTGATTTACCAATTGTCAAATTCCAGTGAGCCACAACTATAAGTGTGCATCGCAGAGACCAATGAAATCGAGTTCCAGTTCAATTTTTCTAGTTTCACACAGACGTTTAAAAGGGCACTTTGAACCTTTTCCAAGCCTATAAAATCATGGAAACACGAAATCAAATCCATTTACAAGCATCTAATGAGGTTTTTCTCAAGTTTTCTCTCAACATAAACCCTAAGTATACAAAACCTCTTCCAAGAATCTCAAGAATCCACCATGAATTTTCTAAATTGGGTCAAGATTCAAGGTTCCCAAGTCAAGGACCTCAAGAACCCTCATTATACAGCATGAATACAGTTCCAAAAGTGAGAGTGCATCAAAAGCTTCTAATTCAAGGTATGTGTGGTTTTTAAACAAGGGTAAACCTTCCACCCTTGTGTCCAAAAGGCTATTTACATCATGAAATTCTTGAAATATATGACGTTTTTAAATGAATTTGAATTAGGGTTTTCACTTATTATTATTGAATACATTATATTGATATTTCCCATAAATTAAGAGTCAAATGACATGATTTCTACATGTTTTCTTGAGTATTTAAAGCTGGGTATAAACCCTATGATTTTACTCCTTGATATGGTAATTTTTGCATTGTTGAGATATTGAAGCATAAGGCTATATTGGGATTTTGAGATAATTTTTTGAAATCCCCAAATTTTCACATGATTTATGAATCTATATGATATATATTATGGTTTTGATAAGCTTGAACTTGAGATTTAATTATAGGTTAGTAAGCCCTATTTGAGACTTGTGAAATTATGAACTCTTGTGTTATGAGCACCCATGTTTTGAGTATTTTGAGATGATTGAGAAATGAATTGACCTAATTGTCCTTGAGCTTTTAAATCCACTTTACTATATGAGATAATCGATTTTATTATTGGGTTCGTGGTGACCATGTGATTTTTCTAAGAGTGGATTTATTTCTGAGATGAGCGTAGATAATTTAAAGGGAGTAGTATTTAGCACCGAGTGGGTAAGTTACTATGGTTTCATACAAGAAAACTATGTGCCACCGTAGGTTGGGCCTGAGGCCGAGTTTATGATGACTATGATTGGGCCTTAGGCCGAGTTTCATTTATTGATCACTAGACCTAGGTTGTAATACCTGGCAAGAGTATGACTCTCCTCCCCAATGTGGGGTCTCTTCCTTAGGAGGACAAAACGTTGGACTCCATGTAGATCGCATGGTTTATGTTGGTTACAAGAACCTCTTCTGATATTTAGACTTTGAGATCAAATATATACTTTCCTTCCCTATAAGCTATATTCCTAAATGGTTGAATTGCAGAGATATTTCCCCAACTAAAGTATTTTCTTAATGTGAGTTATATCCTAAATGAAAGAATCTTCCCTTCTTATAGTATTTTTTATAAAGTCTTGAGATATGTTGTTTCCATAAACTAGAATGTCTTTCCATTTAAGATGGAGTGATTTCCCTAAAGTTTGAGTTGAGATATTTTCCTAAAGTGAATGAAATGCCTTCAAGTATGTTTTTAAGTTATATGATTCCGAATTCCAAGTATATGAGTTCTAAATAGTTACGAAATATTGAGTATTGAAGAAGTTTTACTCTCTATGAGACTTATGCATGAGTTGAAAGTATTGTTAAAGTCCCTTAGCCTTTGGGTATTCAGAACTAGAGAAAATTTTGAATTTTCAAATTAAACAATGATGACTCACGATATTTGTGTTAAATGGTCCATTCTACATGACTTATGAGCTTTATATTTTATACTTTCTCAAGTCATGTGAGTCCTCTCATAATGCATACATGATTTGATTAAAGAATATTGATACTATTTTATTCATATGCATTCACCCCCGCATGCTCAGTGCATTACTAGTACTGATCCACATATATTTCTATGTGCTACATTATGTCATAATGTAGGTTCTGGTGCTCAGTCCTAGCCTCACCCGTGATTTTTCGAGTACCTTGTCTACCTTTTCTACAGTGGTGAGTCCTCATAGTTCGAGGACCGATCTTCAGATATTTATCGTACTTAAGAGACTATTATCTTCAGTTCATTTTGAGTAAGTTAGGGAGATGTCCCAATGGCTCTCTAGATTTTGATTTGTAGAGGCTTGTCAAACTCGTGTCAGACTTATGATGTGTCGAGGGTTCGATATTGTGGTTTTGTTGAGATTTTTGTATATTATGATCTTATGGACCAAGTATTTTTTCCATGTTTCCTTTCATGTGATTGACTATACTAGTGTTGAGTCCATTTTTATCTTGAATTGAGTGCCATTGGTGGAAATTAGCTCTAAGGGTTTTCTTGGGGCTACTTCTAGCCTTAGGCACCGTGTGATATCCTAGGAGATGATTTCGTATTTTTACACATGGTGAATCCAAAAAAGGTTGCAGTGGTTAAGATGTGGCTAGACCTATGACTCCAACTGATATTCATACTTCTTTGGGTCTAGCTAGTTACTATAAGAGATTTATAGAGAGTTTTTTGACAATATCTTCCCCATTGACTAAGTTGATCCAGAAGAAGGTCAAGTTCTTATGGTCGAATGCATGCGAAGGTAGTTTTGAGAAGTTGAAGGATAAATTGACTTTGACTCTAGTTTTGTCCTTGACAGAGGTTAATGATGGTTTTGTAGTATATTATGCTGCTTCTCATATTTGTGTTAGTTATATATTGATGCATTATGGCAGGGTGATGTCCTATGCTTCTAGGCAAATAAACCTTTATCAGAAGAATTACCCTACTCATGATTTGGAGTTATTGGTCGTGGTATTTGCATTAAATATTTGTCATCATTATCTCTATAGGGTTCATGTTGACATATTTTCTAATCATAAGACCCTCGAATATGTGTTTACTCAAAGACAGTTAAACGTTAGGCAAAGAAGAGGGCTTGAGCTGATAAAGAACTATGATATGTGTCTCCATTACCATATAGGGAAACCTAACATTGTTTCTAATACTCTTAATAGGTTATCCAAGGGGAGTTTAGCATACGTGGATGAGAATAAGCGGGAATTGGTGATATACACCCATTATTTAGCTAATCTTAAAGTTTGTCTTGCGAAATCTAAGGATGCTGGTGTATTTGTGCATTAGATATTGAGATCCTCTCTTGATTTTGAGATAATGGAAAAGCAAATGTTGGATCCTAGTTTCTTGAATAATAAGGGTAATGTTGGTCAACCATAATATTATTGATTTTGTGATTGGTGGTGTTGGGTTCTTAAGGTACCAAGGTATGTTATGTGTTCCGGATATTGATGGATTAAGGGAAAGGATTATGGATGAGGCTCATGGATCTCATTATTCCATTTATCCCAGTTTTGTTAAAATGTATCATGATCATAGGGAGTTTTCTTGCTGGAATAATATGAAGTGAGATATAGCTAGCTATGTGGCAAAGTGTATGGTGTGTCAACAGGTGAAAGTTGAGCACTTTAGACCTAATGGTTTGTATCAAGAGACAGATTTTCCCAAATGGAAGTGTGAAGTGATTAATATGAATTTTGTCACCGGTCTTCCTCGGTTTCAAAATCAATGAGATTCTATTTGAGTCAATGTTTATAAAATGACCAAGTCCGCACACTTTTTTCCCATGAAGATGAGTTATCAAGAGGAGGATTATGCTAAGTTGTATTTTGCAGAGATTGTGAAGTTTCATGGTGCCCAAGTTTCTATTATTCCAGATCATTGTACTCCATTTTCAACTTTCTTTTGGAAGTTATTTCAGAAAGGTTTGGGGACTAAGGTATTCCTTAACACCGCTTTCAACCCACTGACAGATGGAAAAGTTGAGAAAACTAACAAAACATTGGAAGATATATTGTGTCTTGTATGATTGATTATGGTAGTAGTTGGTACGACCATTTACCTATGATCGATTTTGCCTATAATAATAGTTACCATTATAGGATTGGAATTTATTCTTTTGAGGCACTGTATTGTAGGAGATGTCATTCTCCTATTGGGTGGTATTAAATTAGTGAGGTCAAGTTATTTGTCCCCCACTTGGTTCCCTAAGCCTTGGGAAAGGTAAAGGTGATTCGTTATAGGTTGACAGCTGCTATGTGTTCCTTAACATTGCTTTCCACCCGTAGATGGATGGACAAGTGGAGAGGACTAACCAAACATTGAAAGATATATTGCGTCTTGTATGATTGATTATGGTAGTAGTTGGTACTTCTATTTATCTTTGAATGTATTTTCCTATAATTATAGTTGCCATTATAGCACAAATATTGCTCCTTTTAAGGCATTGTATGGTAGGAGATATCATTTCCCTATTAGGTGGTATAAAATTAGTGAGGGTAAGTAGTTTGTCCTCGACTTGGTTCCTCAAGCCATGGAAAAGATAAAGTTGATTCATCATAAGTTGAAAGCCGCTAAAAGTTGCCAAAAGTCCTATGTGGATGTGAGGTGTAGGTATTTCGAGTATAATGTTGGTCATTGGGTATTCTTTAAGTTATCTCCCATGAAGGGAGTGATTCGATTGAGTAAGAAGGGGAAATGTAGTCCCCATTATGTTGGTCCACATTTGATTGTATAGATAGTTGGTAATATTGCATATGAGTTGGAGCTGCCCTTTAGTTTATGGTCCATCCATCTAGTATTACATGTGTCAATATTGCGGAAATTTATAGGTAACCCTTCCGTATTTGTTTCCTTGGAAGATGTTGGTATTTTAGACACTTTGTCCTATGAGAAAGTCTCGGTAAGGATCATGGATCAATAATTTTACTGGTTACATATGAAAGTGGTGGCAATGGTGAAGTTTCTATGGATGAACCAAAAGTCCTAGAAAACTACTTGGGAGGCGGAAGAGGACATGAATTCTAAGTATCTCAGACACTCATTCTTAAGGTATGTGTTAATCTTCTTAATGTGATTTATGTCTTTGATAGGCAAAAGGGTTTAAGTCTCTAAACTTTGAATTGAGCGAATATTTTGATAGCCTATGGGTTCAAGTCCCAAAGTCAATTAAATAAATGGTTAGGCGATAATGATCATGACATGTGTCTTATCCTTTATGTATGTTTTTGTTTTCTAAATTGATAAAAGTATTGGTTCGATGTGTAATGATATGTTAACTCGTGCTTGTGCTAGCCTTACCCATCATTCGAGGACGAATTATCTAGGTGGGGGAGAATTGAAATACCTAGGCTTTGGACCCTTAGAAAAAATTCCAGTAGTTGGAGTTTTTGGGCAAGGTAAGACTCTAGGATACTAGTCATACCCTAGGATACTACTTGGGGTCCTATCACTTAATTTCCAGGCCATGCAGCAAGGGTTACATTCTATCCCAGGTATGATTTAGACTCTCCCAAATCATATGTTAGGGTATGGGTTGTATATTTCCTAGTTGTATGATGCTTGGAGTCTTGGCCAAAGCATTCTGACTTGCGTATGGGTTGCAGGGTACTACTCATACCTTAGCGTATGATTTATGGATGTGGAGTTGTATGTTGGTCAATTTAGGGATCCATGCTAAGGTCTAGGTTACAAGTTAGGGTACAATTTGTAACCTAGGGTACAAGTCAATAGGGTGAGTCGTACCCTCATGGATCACTTTTTAGCTTTTAAGGAGAGGATATTTTAGACTTTTACCACCCCTAAAACCTTATAACCCACAACATATAACCTAATTTTTCTCTTCAATCTTCACATATACAAGTTCAAAAAAATTCCAAACACTCATAAAAACATCTCTCTCAAGATTGAAGCAAGGGATTCAAGGGGTGTCTTTCTAGAGGCTTGAAGACAAAGAATCCTTTTTTTAATTATCTTGTAAAAGTCATGTGAATATTCCATATTTCTTATTTTTCAAATATAATATGTTTTAAACAATGATTTGATTCTTCAATGGTGGGTTTTGAAATCAAATGTTTAGGGCTTTAAGGTATAGTGTTGGGTATTGTATACTCTAGTTCAAACTTGTATTTACACATGCTTTCGGGGATGGTTTCTACAAGTGGGTGAATATTGATTGTGGTTTAACAAATGGGTCATGGGTAAACCAAATTTTGATAGTTTTTACTTAGGTTTTGGTCATAGTTAAGGTGTGCCCTCGAGGTGTTTGTGAAAATGTCTAAGTGAAATTACTTGTTACATGCTAATAGTGTTTTCAACTAAGGGAATTGCTTAATGAGTAAGAATGTTTTGTAAGTGACTTGTAAAGGCGTTGTTTCCTATGAAATGAGTTAATTGCTGACTTTGGTTGTTTGCTTGATTGAATAAGTTGGAGTCTCTAAACATGAAATTGAATTGTGTCAAACCAAAGTATGGTGTAGGAATGATAATGACTAATGAATAGTGTTGTATAGGTCTGGATGATAACAAATTGACTTGAATGGTGATTAAAAATAATGTAATGTCTCAATTAAGTGATTGATTGATAAGTAGTTCATGAAAACCTTGTGGTCATGTATGGTGTTGAATTATGGCCTTGATGTCTTGAAATGGCGTACTGGGTTGAAGGTTTTAATCGTTGAATTGAGTGGATTGACTCCATGGACAAAGGGTTAGAGTCCCATTGTCGACTAGTAATGGACACAATGGCCTGTGGTTAGAGTCCACTGGCGTGATAAGATTGCTTGTGGTTAGAGTCTACTTGTTTGGAAAAATGGCTTGTGGTTTGAGCCGAATTGTCTAACAAAATAGCTTGTGGTTAGAATCCACTTGTATAACAAGAGGCTTGTGATTAGAGTCCACTTGCACAATAAGACAACTTAGTGTTAGAGTCCTCTTTTGTGATATAACCTAAGCGAGTGGAAGGTTAGATTTGTCCACTTTAGGGTTCATGATTGGGTGCTTTGAAATGTATACTATGGCCTTGCTATCTCTTCACACTTGATGTAATTGCATATATCGACATGTATATGTATATGAATGTGGTGGCTTCTAATGGTTTAACTTGGTTTTGAATAATGACATTATTTTATGCATACACTTGAGTTACACGCTAGTGCTCCAGTAGCTACCCTTCTCTGGATGTTGTGTTGCCATTCGATATAGGGCCCAGAGATTCTTCTTCTCTTTCTATTCAATGTCTAAGTGTTCGAGCGGATTGTGTGTTGTCTTTGAACTGGTGAAACTTCGAAAGACATATATTTCATAGTGTTTCTATCTTATGTCATAGGATTGTCTTGGACTTGGTTTTTGGCTATTGTCGCGAGCATGTCCCGATATATTATAGAGATTGGATTGGTAGAGGCTTCTGGATTATATGGACTTGGTTAGGTTGGATATTGTATGATGACATAAATGGAAAGATTAGACATTATTAAGTTATTATTATTAGTCTTGTTTCTACTATCTTATTATATGTTCAGAGTGCATTCGACACTTGTTAATTGATGTGATGGATAGGATGGGTTAACGGGGTGACCTTCAATCCTTGTTTGTCTTAAGATGCTCATACGAAAAGGCCCAATTTTAGGTTGTGTCAAGTTCTATCTTCGTTTATGTTTGGAATTCCACTCTATCTTGTTTTATGTTTAGAATTCACCCGCTGCTAGATTTATTATGTTATGATACGCTAGGTTAGTTTGGGTGGCCTCCAATACTTGGTGGACCTGAGATACCCATCATTGTTAGGCCATGGTTTGAGTCTTGAAAAATATGGTGTTAGATCCCAGATTCATCGTCATTGGGTGTCTACAAAGTCGTATCAAGTAAAGTCTCTTTTATGGGTGTTTAATGCGCTAAATTAATGGGGCAGAGGCTACAAGGTATTTAGGAATGTTTCCCATTGTTGTGTTCTATTTTTTTGGGTATAGAGTCTAGAGAATTGAAATCTCCTCTAATTCTGGTTGTTTGCTTTTCAGATCATGACTCCCTGAGTATCTGATGTTCGTGGAAACTCTTCTATCCCACCTGAGGATAATGTGGAGAGAAGTCATTCTACTTATAGAGTACAAATCTGATCTAGGTCCCTGCTCCAGAATGCCCATGCAGTGTTCCACTAATTCCTACAAGGCCTAGTAGGACTTCTTGGGATGATGATGTTCATGCCCCACTGCCCTAATGAGACATTTCCAGTGTCGAATTTCATCGATCTATTCATCGACTAACCCCGTTGGTGTATTCTCAATCTTATCAGCCTTACCGTGTTAGTTTTATTTTTTATCTGGTAAAGTCACTAGAGTTGGTTAATTCATGTGGTTACATCCTTCGACCTTTACTTTCTCTTTGGTCGAGGAGGATCCTCAAGATTTTGTTAATGAAATGGATAAAATTTTAGGGTGATGCATGCTACTTATGTGGAGGTTGTCGAGTTTACCACATATTTTTTGACAGATGTGGCAAATAAGTGGTACGAGGAGTGGGATCAGCCGAGGGGTGATGATATTGAGCAGGCGATGATGGAGGATTTTTTGGTATTTTCCTTGATAATTTCTTTCCAGAATAATTAAGGGAGTCTAAGTATGAGGATTTTGTGAATTTGAAGAAATAAAGGATGACTATGAAGTAATATGCATTAAAATTTCACCAATTATCTTTTTATAGCCAGAGATTGTGTCTGTTATGAGGGTGAAAATGAGGAAGTTTACATGTGGTTTGTCTTCGGGCTTGGTACTAGAGCGTAAGTCTATAATACCGAATAGTGACATGGACATCTCAAGAGTTGTAGTGAATATATAGTAGGTTATAGATAAAAAGCTAAAAAGGAAGAAATGGGAGAGAGGTAAAATAAGAAGTTCAAATATTTGTCTAGAGGAATATGTTATAATCACATCTCACTGCAACAAACAATGACTAAGTACAACTCTAGAAGAATCATTGTATACCATAAAATCAGCTGAACCCTTCGACAGAGTAAAACCTAAAACGATAGTGAATCAAGTCTTCCACTCTTCAGAACTCTTCTTGAAAGAATCAAACCACTGGAATTTGAGTTTCTTCTGAGTCAGTCTAGACATAAGAGAAGAAATAGATGAAAATACTTCAATAAACAGTCTATAGTAACCGGTTATACCCAAGAAACTCCTAATATCTAATAGAGATATGGGTCTAGGCTAGTTCCTTAATGCTTTAATATTTTAAGGATCAACCCAAATTGCTTTACCACAAATAATATGACCAAGGAATTGTACCAATTTCAACTATAATACACACTTGCTGGGTTAAGCGAATAATTGGTGCTCCTTAAGAGTTTACAAGAAAATCATCAAATAGTCTACATATTCATCCTCACTCTAATAATAAATGAAGATGCCATCTCTGAAGATTCCAATAAACTATCCAAGTAATGGTTGAAAAGCTATTCATAAGTCTATAAAAGATGAAGGAGCATTCATTAGTTCAAAGAGATAACAACAAATTCAAAGTGAGTATATTGATCCCTAAAAAGGATCTTTTGAATGTCATGATCTTTGACTCTGAGTTGATGATAACCGGACCTGAGGTGTATCATAGAGAAAAAATTTATACCCTTAAGTTTGTCGAGCAATTCATAAATTTATTCTTGATTGTGACTTTATTCAACTAGCGATAATTGATGCAAATTCTGGGAGAACCTTTTTTCTTGTGCACAAAAAAAACTAAAGCACCCCATAAAGAGATGTCGGACCTGATGAAACCCTCGTATAGGAGATAATCTCATAAGAGCCATTTTTTAAGGTGGAATTAAAATAGGTTGGGTATCTAAAAGGAGATCCGTATTGTGGCTCTGAGATCAAATAGTGCATAAATATGAATATGAGACTTATAATGTACCAGTTACCATATTAGGAGCACCCACTTGATCTTCTCGATTCTAAATGGCATTGAAGATATTCTAATATTGTCTGTCAGCTACACTAGATGTGGCACCCTATTAAGTTAGATGATCTACTTATGTACCATAGTTTCATGGGAATTTTAATGCTTGGAACAAAGAAATAACGTAGGAACTTAGGTATTCATGTTTGATATGATATCTAATTGTGTTGATTTTACAAGAAAATATGGTTCAGAGTAAAGATTGTGAAAAAAGATATGAATAATTGCTAAAGTGGTAACCCACTAGTAAACCCACAACTTATGACTAGGACATACAGATTGTGAGTTGGATCATGAGTTATGTTTTGAAGGTTGTATGAAAAGTCTAATTTCATCGAGTCCATCTATGATTCATAGATGTAGCCCATCACTTGTGGGTTGCAATCGTGAGCTGAGAATCTGAAATACTTAGGTATGCACTGATTCCCACTATTTAAAGGCATGAGATATTGGTAACATCCACAACTAAGCCACGAGTCATGGGTTGATATTGCCCTTAATTTTCTACACTAATTAGGAAAGGTTTTATTTTGTATCTATAAATACCCCTTGGATGTTTTATTAACATTTTATGCACTCTATGAACTTTTCCATTGTTTTGAGTTTTAAGATACATTATAAATCTTGGAATTATTGTTCTTGGTTTGTAGAGTTTATAATTGAATTACATTTTTTGTTTTTTTCTTCTTCTTCTTTCTAAGTTAAATGTTATGCTTTCCTCTATGAGATCTTTATTTGATATTATAAACATGAGTATCTAAAACCCTATTTCTACGATTGTGGGCTTCCTGATTAATTAATGTAGCAGGTTAAGTGTGAAGTTATTCTAGACTAGTGTTACTGTATTGGGATTTGCTTTATTTTGATTTCTTTGTTAATGGGTGCACATATTAGGAACTCGTCTATGTTTGATACTTTTTGGACAGAGAGGTAGGATTTGGGATAAAAGATAAAAATTATAATTTGAAGCTATCAACTTTTATCTAATTAACTAGAGTCGTAACTGGGATAGTAAATTTAAGATTAAAAATCAAGGGTTATTAATGCGATGCTTTTAGACAGAGAGGAGATGAGTGAAATTCACCCAAACCAAGGTTTCGTACAGTTGGGTGATACATAACTTGTTAGATTTTGCATGCAGCATATTGAGACAAGCTAATAATCATGAACTTTCTATGTAGTTATGAAGTTAGTGGGAACACAATCTTAGTGCTCGTCTCATATTACCAAGCACTCATTTTTTTATACCCTTACTATTACAAAACCCCCTTTTTATTTACATAATTTCCAATTACATCTACAAACTCATAATAGATCTTTATCCTATTCCTCGTGGGATTAACCCCAACCTAGCTGGGTTCTAGATTTTACTTAACAACCGTTTCATAGTTTATTGGATGTTATAGTTAGGTGACAATAATTTTTTATGCCATTTCATAGAACACGATTTGTAATTGATTTGTAAATTTTATTGACGTTTTTGGTTTCATTTGTTTTTTTGGTTTTGTACTTATTCTAGGGTATACCCCAGTGTATGCTAAAGAGTCATAGTCAAGGATATCCCATGATACTATTTTATCTTGAGTTTGAATGAACCTTAAAATAAAATCATAAGATGAAGAGAGAAGAATTTTATGATCAAAGAACCCTACATGAATGGTATCCTGATGACCCAGCAGCATTGAATCATCCACCTTAACACATTGTTCACAAAACTGCAAAGTACGCCACCGCTTATTTAATGATGAAAAAATGCTATGCAAGCAGTTAACCATAGTGAAGATATGGAGGAAAGGGAAAGATAGGAGGAGTAAAAATATCAAGAAATACTTGATAGAGGTAGAACTAGAAGGAAAATAGATCAAGAACCCATTTAGTAGTACTTACCTATGTATGATGATCTAGATGATGATTTGGGAAACATTAAACCAGTTGAGACAGGTGCAATCATTCCTCCAGAAATTTTCCATGGAGAAAATTTCATATTACAAGTGCAATGATCCTGTTGTTGAACTTGGTGAGCATGTTTGTTGGTTTGCCTATTAATGATACAAACATGTACCTCATGATTTGTGTGGGGATTTGTACTTTGTATAATCTACCTAGGGTGAGTCAAAAACATATACGATTTAGGTTTTATCCATTCTCTCTGACAGAAGAGGCAACTTTATGATTATGTGTATCTTGTAGGTATATTACCACTTGAAAAAAATTAAGGACATAAGCCATGGACCAATTTTTCCAACCCTCTAAAATTTTGAAATTGAAGGATGAGATCTATAATTTTTAATAGTTATATTTAGAGACATTACATAATATATGGTTAGGTTTAAGAAAAAGATGATAAATGTTCCAAATCACAAAATTTTATGGATAAACTTATTTTTAGTATTCTACAGAGCCTTGAATTCAAATACCAAGATTGTAGCTTATAGTATTATAGGCTGAGCATCAATAAGTTTTTGTAGGAATTAAGCTTTAGAAATCCTAGACAAGATCGCTAAAATCAATTTAGGTTGGCATACTTGAGAGGCAAATAGATCAGCTAGTACTTATGAGATTTGTAACTCTAGTGAGAACAGAGCATTCGATGAGACAGTGGCTCAAGTGGTAGCATAAGTAGGAATTAAGATACGTCTCCTTATAATTTGTTTGGAATAATGGGAGAATTAAAGGTAAATGTAGTGGGTAATCAGGGTAAGTCTTCTAGACATAAAGAATCTGATAGTGTAAAAGAAGCAAAGTATTTGGATAAGAAGATGACGGGTTTTTAAACCAAAGTTCAAGGGTATAATCAAGACACTTGGAACCCAATTCAAGGGAACATGCTCGGAACTTATAAAGAGACAAGTATGGGGATATGAGTAGAGAAAATAATGGTGACTTAAGGAGAAAAGATAATTACAATGATAAGAGTGACATTTATATTCCTCCAGGGAATCATGAAGTTGAATCTAGAGGTTTGAGAATAGAAGCATTCCTTCTAAAGCTTGTGAAGGGTTCATAGAGCTAAGATACTTGCCTTAAGAAAATTAAGGAAGATATTTCAGGGTTAAGCCAGAAAGTAGAGTCGCATGCAACCATGATTAAGTAGCTTGAGAAATAGTTTGGAAAGATGTCTACCTTTTAAAATTAGCGATAACTATGTAATTTTCTTTATAATACTTTTCAGAATCCAAAGAATGAGAATCATTGCCTTGGTATTACCACTTCTAATTGTAAGAGAATTATTGATCCACCTATGCTTGTGATTGGCGATGTGAGGAATTATACTTTAGGTCTTGATGATTTCTACAAAACAAAAAGTAAGAAGTTAAAGACTAATTAAGAGGCATATCAAAACCCTACAATTACTAAGAAAAGAGTTGATAGAGATAATGTAATACCCCATAGCATTGTAAGCTCGTTTCAACTTCTAATTGCATGATTGAAGGGTCCAAGGCTTTAATTTTTCACTAAGTGTTGAGAACTTAGTAATTTTAAAGACCTCAACACTATATGGATTTTATTTTTGCCATCACGACCCCGAGAGATTGGTTTTTGAGTTGAAGCATGTTTTTGGAGGTTAAGGGTATATCTTGAAAGAGTTTCAAGATTTTTGGATGGGATAGAGGGTATGTTTAGAGAGTGAAGGAAATGAACCTCTACGATAGAGTCACGCTTCATGGGTCTTTCCTATAGAATAGGGTTTACATTGAGGATGACATTACCAGGTAATAGGGTCTACATTGTCGAGGCCATCGCAATGACATTCCCCTAGAATCAGATTTTTTGTTATTCAGGTAATTGTTATTTAGTTATTCGGATCATTTGATTACATGTTTTTACTTGGTCTTGCATGCTCAATTTTATATTTTTAACCATGAATGTTCAATTTTTATATGTGTTTTTAGTTAGTCCGTACCTTATGTACCAGTACATTCAAATTGTTGATCGTATATCTTTCTCTTGCTCTATGTTTCCATATAACATAGGTTCGGATGCACAGTTTCCTGATTATCCTTAGATAGCTAAGTAGATCCCCACAAAAGTAGTGGTGAGTCCTTATCTATCAAGGATGTGGTATATTATTTTATTCATTTAAACATTTCATTATGATTTAGTTAGTTGGAGTTACTTGGGGGTTTGTCCAACCAACTTCATATATTTTAGATGTTTTTAGATAGACAGTCTAGTTTTCCAGTCCTTATCAGATTCTTCAGACATGTCATTTTGTACAATTCAATAATAAGATTTACAATACTTTATTTTTAATATTCCATACATGTTGTTTTTCTTTCATTTTATTCAGTGCTCATTGAAGGTAACAGACCATAGGTTAGCTTAGGGTCACTTGGGGCCATAAGCATCGTGTCGTGACTAAGGGATAGCTCTGGTTTAAGAAAAAACTTGGTATCATATCCTATGTGTTGAAAGTGTCTAAGGATATGAAAGATGCGTTGAGTAGAGTCTTGTGCATGGGTGTAAAGAGCGCCACAATTATGGACAAGAGGCTACCATACATTTCTAGGAATGTTTTCCTTCTTTTAGTGTTCATGTCATGATATAGAGCATGAGATCTATTGAATTCAACTTTCTAACTTATCCTTCCGTCGAATAATAGATAATTCCCAGGAGAAACAATAGATGAAGAAAAAGGGATCAGCCCATGCCACCACCGATTTAGGAAAATCTCCTGAATGATCATATTTCTCATGCTGAGTTTAGGGATACTTTCACGACCTTTGCTAATTTTGTAGATTCTCATAATAACTAGTAAGCTATTACCCCAGACAATCTAGTCATAAATATAACTACAGTTAGGATTCATGATTTCACTCAAATGTATCCCCCTTCTCTTTCTAGGTTCAAGTATGAGGAAGATCAACAGGAGTTTTTGGATATGGTTTAAGAGGTGAAATACATCATGGGTGTCACCTCGAATGAGAGTGCAGAATTTGTTGCATATTAGTTGTAGAGAGTAACTCACACTGCTTCACGCATTGGAAGGAGGACAAAGGTGTTCAGGCAGGGCCTATGTAGTGGGATGAGTTTGCCTCAGCTTTCTTAGATAGGCTTTTACTACTATAGTTAAAGAAAGTAAAGGTTCATGAATTCATAAATTTGACACACTATAGTATGAGTGTGAAAGAGTACTCGCTCAAGTTCATTCGATTGGCCAGGTTTGCTCCAAATATAGTGGTTGACAATAACTCTAGAATGAGTAAGCTCATATCTTGTATATATGATAGTATGGTTAAGGAGTCTATAACCACCATGTTGATTAGGGAGATATACTTATCAATACTTATGGTTCATGCTCACATATTGAGGTAAAGAAACTTAAGGATAAAGAGAGAGAGAATAAGAGGGTAAGAAATGGTAGTTTCAACTTTTTTCAGCCAATGTTGGAAGGCAATAATGGTTATCAATTGTGATAGAAATTTTTAACCCTACCCCCATCTTCAGCCAGTGCACTAGTGCCTAAATTCAAGCAGGACAGTTGGGATAAAGTGCCATGCTCTATGTCCTAGGGTCAATAGTGAAAAGTGAAAAATTGTAGAGTCGATAGTGAAAAGTGTTTTAGGTTTAGTAAGCTAGGTCACAAAAGTAGGGATTGCTGGAGTATTTTCCTGAAAAAGAAATGGCATTCGTCAGCAAGGTCAATCTAATTTTTCATTAGCTCTAATAGGTTTCTGGACTTTGCTGGATGCCACTCAAGTACAACCAGTGGCCAACATCAAAATAGACTGTATACTCTCAAGACTCAACATGAATAAGAAATCTCTCGATATATAGTTATTGCTACGTTACAAGTCTTCCATCTTTACGATATGCATTGTTAGATCCCAGAGCTTCACTTTCCTTTGTGACTCTTTACATAGCTATAGACTTTGGTGTCAGTCCCAAAAATATTAATAGTGTTATTCTCAGTGTCTACCCCAATAGGTAAGTCTAATATAGCGAGATGGGTATATAAAAATTGCATTATCACAATGTCTTCGAAAGTTAACCTCAGTTCATCTTTTGGTGTTGTAGATGACTGATTTTGATGTTATTTTCAGAATGGATCTGATCCACTCATCTTATGCCTAAGTCGATTGTATAAATAGAATTGTTCATCTCTAGTTTCCTAATGATCCTGTTATCCAATAAAGAGGTATTACTTCAGTACTTAAGGGTTAGATTATTTCATATCTTTAGGAAAGAAAGGTGATATCTAAAGAGTGTATTACCATCTCGTCTGAGTCAAGGACTCATATTTTTAAAATTCAAGTCTTGATTAAGTTTCAGTGGTGAGGAAATTTCTAGATGTATTTCTTGAAGATCTTCTTGGAATTCCTCCTGAAAGGGAAATTGAATTTGAAATATATCATAGTCTTCATTGATGAAATCCTTGTCTATTCCTACAGCGAGAATGATCATGCAGACCATATGAGAGTTATGTTGTAGATCCTTAGAGATCATCGGTCATTGACTAAGTTGAGAAAATGAAAATTTTTGTTCAAATCAATAGATCTCCTTGGTCACATTAATTATGGTGATGGCATTCCAGTTTATCCTTACAAGACAGAAATAGTGAGTAACTTTCTCTAACCCATCTTTTCATTAGATATCTGGAGTTTCTTAAGGTTAGCTAGATATTACATATGGTTTATTAAACGGTTTCCTTATATTGCTTCCGCCAAGTTAAGGCTAACCTAGAAAAAGGTTAAATTTCAATTGTCAGATTCTTGTGAGAAGAGTTTACAGGAGTTGAAGACTCGACTCAATTTTTCTCTAGTCTTGACTTTGCTAGAAGGCACAGATGAGTTTCTAGTTTATTGTTATTCTTCTAAAAATGGTCTGGGTTACATATTGATGAAGATAGGGAAGGTCATAGCCTAAGCTTAAAAAAAGCTTAAACCCTATGAAAAGAATTATCTGACCCATGATATTGAGTTGGCAGCTATTGTATTTGCCTTGAAAATTTGGAGGCACTATCTTTATAGAGTTCATGTTAATATGTTCACGGATCACAAGAATTTATAGTACGTGTTCACGCAGAAAAACCTTAATATTTTTTCCAGAGAAGATGGATTGAGTTATTGAAAAATTATGATATGGGTGTTTTTTATCATCCTAGCAAGGCCAATATTGTGGAAAACGCCCTTAGTAGATTTTTTATGAGTAGTAATGCCCATGTAAAATGTGATAAAAAGGATTTAGTCTGTAAGGTTCATCAGCTTGATAGAATAGGAATTTGGTTTGTTGATTCAGTCAAAGGTAGTATATGTATTTAGAATGGATCAGAATCTTCATGGTTTGCCGAAGTAAAAGAAAAACAAGACAGGGATCCTTGTTTCGTTAGGCTGTAGGAGGCGGTTAAAGAGCAAAAGTTAGAGGTTTTCTTCAAAGGGGGAGATCGTGTGCTTTGTTTTCAAGGAAAGTTATATGTTCTGTGTATTGATGGTTTAAGATAGATTAAACTTGCAGAAATGTATGGTGCGTGGTATTCTATTAATCCCAGAGCCACTAAGATGTACCATGACTTGACCAAATCTATTGGTTAAGTGGTATGACAAAAGATTTAGTAGAGTTGGTGGCTAAGTGTTCGTACTATAAGTAGGTTAAGTTTGAGAACTAATGACCTAGTGGTACACTTAACGAATTTAGTATCCCCACTTGGAAGAAGGAGGGGGTAAATATTGAACTTATAATAGGATTTCCTCGTATACCTTATTAACACAATTCAATTTTGGTCATTTTAGATAGATTTAACAAGTCAACACATTTTGTGCTAGTTCATACTTCTCAAACAGCCGAGGACTATGCTTGACTCTAACTCTAGAAGTTTGTAAAACTGCATAGGGTTCCGTTTTCTATCTTTTTATCCAGACGTATTTAGTTTATCTTTATCTTTTAAAGGCTTTTCAGAAGGGTCTTGGTACACAATTTCATTTCAGTACAACTTTTCATCCTTAGATAGATGGCTAGGCGGAGAGGACCATTCATACTTTAGAAGACATGTTAAGGGCATTTGTTTTGGACATTAAAGGTAGTTTGGATGACCACATAACTTTGATTAAGTTCGGATACAACAATAGTTATCTGTAACGCCCTGAGTCTGGTACCTGAAATGCTATATAGTACCTATGAGCCCGAAGGATCACAATCTAATCCATGACTAATATCTATAACTGAGCACTTCATGATATACTGTATAAATACAAAATGTAAGCTGAAGGCCACAAGGTTCAAAACTGTAATATGTCTAATAAAAAAATATCTGAACAGGGCACAAAAATACCTAAAACTAAAATAAACAGTATAAACATACTCTAATCGAAAAGCCTCTAAACTATTTGAAAACTACGGAGTTGATGGCACATGTCCCCAACTAACTTCAAACTACCGAAATACACTAAGTACAAAAGGATTAAAGCAATGAAATAATAACATCCTCAAATAATGAGGACTCACTACTAACCCTGACTGCTGAAATTGGAATACTTCAAATGCTCTAGTGATTGTGCTTCTAAACCTATGGTATAAAAACACCATAGCGTAAATGTATCAGTACGATTGAATGTACTGTTATGCAAGTTTGGTTGGCAGAATGAAAAGGGTTCATATGAATGAACAATACTAACTGACTATATAACATGAACATGAGAGTACATACATGGATAAGTAACAAAAATTAAATATGTGGTAACACTGACTTCTGGGTCTGAATACCGATAACATGAGCTACTGATAACTTAGTAACTATATCTAACATTCTAGATTTTGATGAAACTAGTTGAGTTCTATACTAACTGAGTGACTATATCTGACAGTCCTGGGTGTTGTTGAACTATCTGGGTTTTATTACTTAGGCTGGGTCTGAAACTATAACTGTGGGAAGTAGTTATCTAATCGACATGCCCTAATTAAAGCAGTATAGCTGAGTTACAGTACAATCTGTAACCCCAATTGGAAGGATATCAATACTGCACCACTGGTAAAGACAAGTTATGAGTGACACTCATCTGATAATGTCCCTCAAAAAGAATGGTGCAACCCTAATCTGACAGTGTTTGTCCACCTAATCAACACTCAACTATTATTGTTGATGTCTCAACCTATGTTGGCTACATAGTTCTGGAATGCAAAGATTGCTTTTAAGGATCACACCCTTAACTGACAATGTGTGCCCTCATCCTTGGGTTCACTCGGTGCTAATTCCTACTCCCATATTAATAGAAACTAAAACATTATTAACTAAACTAAAATGGATTGGGTTTAGTGAGTTCTGTTGACTAACGGAATACTACTGAAATTACTTATTTACTAAGATTTCTGAGATTACTAGGATTTATGGGTTTTCCTGAGTCATGAGTCTGACTGAATTCTACTGAGCATGGCTTGACTGAGAGCATCTTAAAAACTAACATTGACTCTAGGCACATAGCTAAATTGTTTGGTATGAGTACTCCCAGGAGTCGATAGAATAAAACTGACAAGACGCATCATTTCTTGACAATAGGGCTAAAGTTCACAATACATAATACTATAAGTTGGGGATTTCATGAAACACATGGTTATCATAATGTTATACGTGAATGGGAAAGCATATAAACATGTCATAATTTCATCAACTAGTCTCATGAGTATACCATAAAATATTTATAATGCACAACAATATCATACAAGTCATTGTGATCATAAGGGTAAAGCATGCACTTGTCATTTGGGCCACCATTGAGGTATGATGCATAATTTCTAGTCCATTAGGAATTTTATAAAACATCTTGCATGCACAACTTTAGGCATAGGCTTAATCATCAAATTATCACTTCAAATCTCCATGAATCGACTAAACATATTGATTTCAAGCCACACATTAACATAGTTTCATGAACAACACAAAGATTCTAGCTTGCGAATCACATCATCATAATCTCATGAATATAATCAACCCACAATAAAATTTTCACGATACAAAATTTAAAACTTGATTCTTGAACTTCATGGATGGAAGGAATCAATGAATGAACACTATGCATACCTTGGATGGAAGATTCTTTAAAATTAACAGTAGAATCTCAAGAATTTCATGCTCCTGTGAAAACCCTAGACTTGTTCTTGAGAGTATTTGAGAGAAGAAATAATATTTTGGTGAAATAAGGGCTGAATCTCATACTTTTGGACTTATATACGGCTGGAAAATTGACCCTTTTGTCCTAAAAAACACGGATATTTAAAGAATGAAAATTGGGCATCGATGCGATACCCAACGCATTGCACCATGATTGCGAGACAAGATCACGTTGGTCCACTATTTAGGACACCAAACGTTGTCTAAACGAGGTCTGAAAAATCCTAAACTTGTTCGGGAAAACATATTGACCTCTCTGTTCATGAATTGACAAAATACAGACCATTAAAAGATATTAAGATGGAAAAATGAGATTGCCAACTTTTGAAGGCCAAAAATAAATTGTCGGGGAACTTAGCTAGAATTTTCTAAGTATGGGACCCCCTTGACAAGCTTAAAGGAATGATTTAAGCTTAAAAATTTTGCGGGGCCTTACAATATTTACCCCTTGAAAACATTCATCCTCGAGTAAGACTGACTGAGATGCTGAAAGTACAAACTTAAATATATATCAGACATGAATAACTAAAACATGATTTCATGAATGACATAACTGATTAATTGCATATATCATGCCGAACATGCATATCTGATGCATGCCTAACTGATTCATGAATGCATGAATGAGATTTCTAATAAGCTGAGTTTCTTATAATAAGGATGCATTCTGATGCATGAATACATGACTAATATGATGCATGAACATATGAATGAATATGCAATGGTATTTGATACTAATTTTATATTACAATTCTGATCATGAGACTAAATACCAAGTTGGTAATGAAACTGAACATGATAAATGAGCAGTCTTAAGGAAAACCATTACCTTGGTTTGATTCTGAGTTGGCAGAAAAAATAAATAAGGATACTTGGTCAGCATATTTGCATCTACTTCCCAAGTAGGTCTCTCAACGGACTGATTCCTCCAAAGAACATTGACTAGAGGGACCTCTTATTCCTCAGTCTAAGAGTATGATAGTTAAGGATTTTGACTGGAATCTCTTCTAAAGAAAGGTTGTTCTAAATGTCTATACCCTCTCTAGGGACTACAACTGTTGGGTCACCTATGCACTTTCTTAAACAAAGAGACATGGAACACTGGATGAATTGAGGCAAGATCTAAAGGCAATTCGATCTCATAAGCTACATTTGCAAAGTGACTGAGAATTTTGAAGGGACCAACACATTGGGGACTGAGCTTTCCCTTCTTGTTGAATCTCTTCACTTTCTTTATGGGAGAGATCTTTAAATAAATATGATCGCCAATCTCAAACTCGAGATCCTTTCTAAACATACATGAATAGAAACATGAGAACATGGATGATTAGGTAATGTGTGTCATGGACTGAGTGTCGTGAGCTAAACTGAGCTATTGAGTACATGGATTACGACTAAGATTGAAGCTAGAGGGTCAACCTATGAGCACCTACTACTTTGAATTGGATTCATTATGTGAAGAGGAAATAGAGTGTCTAGGTCATGGTAGTTTAGGAGTTATAAAGTATCTCCTCCTTGGGATACTATATCCCTTGAAGAATGCTAACTTGATTGAGATGTTGAGGAAAACTGAGGCGATGCGCAAGGCACGTACAAACTGAATCATAACTGTATATCTGGGATCTGTGACTGAGGCATAAAACATGGACTGAGTTGCATACGCAACTACATGATTGGTCCATCTTAGAATGGTCAGAATCATGAGACTTCGGATAGTGTGACTATATGGACAGAAGGAATGAATATATGAACTTGTCTATGTGAACTAAACTGAGGTACTGATTGTTCTAACTAATTCCTACAGATAGACTCATCTGATCTACTGACTGATCGATGGATGAGTACTAGGCATGTAAGACTGAATGTTACTTAGTTTGGATAGCTGGACATAAACTGCATACTATCTTTCATAGATAGTAAGGACTGACTGGGTAACATGAGGTAACTGAGCATAAATGGGTGAATGTTGTATTATCTTAAGGATGCCAGACAAAGTGTATAACATGATTCAGAAACTCTCTATTATCTGAGGTACCGAAATACTACAAACTATGTAAATGTTGACCATATGCTATGGTCGGGTAATCTTGAAAGTGAAATGAGCTTTTGAACTGAATGGACTATGACTGGGGTTGAGATTATAGCTATGACGGTAATTCAGACCGTGACCTCAACTAAGACTATAACTGGGACCGAATGTTGGTTACTGATAAATGAGGTTAAGACTGGTACTGAAGTACTGAATACTGATGGCTATGTAATTAATAACTGAAAGCCATGGTCCTATAGGACTACCTAAGTTCTTTACTAAATATAGATTACTGAACTGACGAGGTAAAAAAGTTTAAGGGATAGAACATCAACACCATTATTCATTGAGGGATCTTAAATAGGGGTATTTGTTACATAAATCTGAGTTTGACTGATCACAAGGAGTGGAGCATGTGACATGTGAGATGGGAATACTTTAAAGCATGAAATGAGTGTATGAGTTATGATCTATTGACCTGAGTCTGAAGTTTCTATACTCATGGGACACAATTCATAACACTAAGTGAACTTGAACTCCTTATCCTAGTAATTATGAGCGTATATTTATTTTCACTGACGTGAATGAATTTGAGTGATGGTCATAGAGTTGACATGTACGGCATGACTAGATATCATGATAACTGAGTGTTTTGATATTCTAAGATTGTCTGTAGGATCATACTCACTATGGAAATAGACAAGAATATGATCTATGAATACTCTGATGAAGATTTCCAAGTACTGGTTGAACACTCGAATCATTAAGTCCATAAAGGCAGCGGGTACATAGGTAAGAGCAAAGGACATGACTAAGAATTCGATGTGATCATATCAAGATCAGAAAATCGTCTTTAGAATATCACATTCTCTGAGCCTAAGCTGCTGATTGCCTAATTTGAGGTCTATCTTATAGAAATAGATGGCACGCTAAAGTTAATCGAACAAGTCATCGACTCTGGGAAGTGGATTCTTGTTATTGACCGTGACCTTGTTGAGCAGACAGTAGTCTATATATATTTTGAGAGAACTATCTTTTTTGCACACGAACAAGAGTGGTGCACCCCATAGGGACACACTGGGTCTGATGAATCCCTTAATTAGGAGATCCTTCAACTATTTTTTCAATTCTCTAAGCTCTGCTAGTGCTATTCTGTATGGCGGAATAGATATAGGTTGAGTATCTATAAGAAGGCCTATGTCAAAGACTATTTCCTTTTTGGGAGGAATTCCTTCAAGATCTTCGAAAAAAAACATTTGACTATTCATTCACTACTAGGATTAATTCGAAACTAGGAATTTCAAAACAAAAGTCCTTAACTAAAACAAGATGATAGACACATACGTTAGATATTATTTTCCGTACCCAAAAGTAGGAAACAAGCTAACCTTTGAAAACTGAAGTACTACTCTTCACTTTAGTACTGGTTCTTTCCAAAATAGAAACCGGACAATTTTGTTTCTACTGTCGACTATGGCATAGCAAGAATGAAGATATTCCATATAGAGATGAAATCATAATCAGTCATCTGTAATTCAAATAAGTTTGTTGAACTAACTTTTTGAGATACCATAACCGGATAGTTCCAGTATACGCATCGGGGTATGATAGTTTTACCCAGTGAGTTAGAGAGTGCGAAGAATTCTACTAGACTTTTAGGACTGACAACAAAATCAATTTCTATATAAGGAGTAACAAAAGACAAAGAGGCACCTGGATCTAGGAAAGCATAAACATGCAAGTGAAAGATGAATAACTTACTAGAGACCATATCAAGAGAATTTTTCTGATCCTATTAGTACTAAAATCATATAGTTTGTTTGGGAATTGCCCACTAGTAGCACTGGAGGTGGTACCCTGCTTATTCAGACGATGGGACTGAGCTGAAGAACAGTTATGCTGGCTTCATGGACCAACCTTTGGATAGTATCAAACTCTGTGACCTGACTCACCATACCCATAACACATATCACTGTAGGCTCTACATATACCCATATGATATTTTCCATAAGTCTGACAAAAGGGATGGGTTCGGGCACTACTAACAGCACCCAATGTATAGCAACTGGTGCCCTATCTCTAAACTTAGGGACTAGAGCAGTGGCTGAGAGAGGAACTACAATCTAAGACTTTGGGTAGAACTGATAAAAGTTACCACCCTCTGACTTAGGGTGAGCAAAATTGAGATGTCCTATTCTTGCTCCCTTATTTTCTCTCTTTCTTTCTTTTAATCAATGCTTTACTACCTCAATTTGATGGGCATGAATCATATGCCTGGGTGGGATAACAACCTTTTGATTGCTGTAAGCTAATACTGAATAAGATAAAGTAAGAGAGTCAATTCTGAAATCACCACAAAAGACATGTTCATCTAGGGAATCTACCTGAATGTGCAAAGGTACCGACTAATCTCAGTTTTTCTTTTGTTAGTCCTTTTAGGAGACATGTTCTATAATGAAAGGGAGAGCCAATTAGACGGGGATTTAAATTTGAGATCATGCTCACTGGCACAACATGAATACTGAAATAGGGGAACTATTCCTATAACATCTCCTAGCCTTCTGTCCATAAGTGTGGTGCACAACATACCTATTCATAAGACTCTACTAGATTCGGCTTTTCAGACTTCCTTGGACATTATGGAACCTTAGGATCTGATAAAAAATTTGTAACGGCACGAGTCTGGTACCTGAAATGCTACATGGTTCCCATAACCCCGAAGGACCACAATCTAACTCATGACAGGTATCTATAACTGAGCACTACATGGCATATTGTATAAATTCAAAATATAAGTTGTAAGGCTGCAAAGATCAAAGCTGTAACTTGTCTAATAAAACAATATCCAAACGGGGCATAGATATACAAAAAACTAAAATAAACTATCTGAACATACTTTATTTTGAAAGCCTCTAAATTATCTAAAAACTGTGCAGTTCATGGAAATATCCCCAACAAACTCCGAACTACTCAAATAAACTAAGTATTGATAGAATAAAATAATTAAAAAATAACATCCCCGAATGATAAGGACTCACTGTTGGCTCTGATTGCTGAAATATGAATGCTACAAATGCTCTGGAGCTCGTGCTTCTTAATCTATGGTATAAAAATACCATAGCATAAATATGTCAGTACGATCGAATGTACTTGTATCAAAGTGAGGTAGGGTGAATGTAAAGGGTTCATATTAATGGACAATACTAACTGACTATATTACATAAACATGAGAATGCATGCATAGATAAGTATCTGAAAGTGAATATGTGTAATACTTACTACTATGTCTGAATACTAATAACATGAGCTTCTGATAACTTAGTGACTGCATCTAACAGTTTAGATTATGATAAAACTAGCTAAGTTATGAACTGTATGAGTAACTTTATTTGATAGTCTTTGGTTCTGTTGAATTATCTGAGTTCTATTACTGAGACTGGGTCTGAAACTTTAATTGTAGGAAGTAGTTATCTAATCCACATGCCCCAATTAATGCAATATGATTGAGTTGTGGTCCAATCTATAAACCCAATTGGAAGGGTGTAAATATTGCGCCACTGGTAAAGACAAGCTGTGAGTGAGCCTCATCTGATAGTGTCCCCAAAAGAGAATGGTGTGACCCTCATCTAACAGTGTTAATCCATTTTATCAACCCTCATCTATCAATGTTGATGTCTCAACCTATGATGGCTACATATTTTTGGAATTCAAGGATTTCTTTTAAGGATTACACCCTTAACTAAGAGTGTGTGCCCTCGTCCTTTGGTTTACTTGGTGCAAATTCCTACTCCCATATGAATAGACAATAAAACATAATTAACTGAACTGAACTAGACTTGGTTTCAGTCAGTTTTATTGACTGAAAAACTTAGTTACTGAGATTTCTGAGATTACTAGGATTTCTGAGTTTTCCTGAGTCATGAGTCTAACTGAATTCTACTGAGCATGGCTTGATTGAGATTATGTTGAAAACTGAAACTGGCTATCGGGACATAGCTAAATTGTTAGGTATAAGTACCCCCTGTATAAAATAGAATGAAACTGACAAGACACAACACTCTTTGACCGTAGGGCTAAAGTCCATAATTCATAAAACCATAAGTTGGGGATTTCATAAAGCAAATGCTTATCATAATCTTATACATGAATGGAAAAGTATATAAATATGTAATAATTTCATCAACTAGTCTAATGATCCCATAAAACATTTATAATGCACAACAATATCATAGAAGTCACTGTGATCATTACGGTAAAGAATGCACTTATTATTCGGGTAACCGTTGAGCTATGATGCACAATTTCTAGTCCCTTAGGCATTTTATCAAACACCTTGCATGCACAACTTAAGGAATAGGAATAATAATCAAATTATCACTTCAAAACTCTATTAATAGACTAAATTATCGATTTCAAGCAACACATTAAAATAGTTTCATGAACAATGCATAAAGATTCAATCTTGGGAATCACATCAGTATAATCTCATGAACATAATCATCCCACTACAAAATATTCAAAATATAATATTTAAAACTTGATTCTTGAAACTCATGGATGCATGGAATCCTTTAATGAACACTATCCATACCTTGGATTGATGATTCTTGAAAATTAATGGTAGAATCTCTTGAATTTGAAGATCTTATCAAAATCCTAGTCTTGTTCTTGAGAGTATTTGAGGGAAAAAACAATATTTTTGTGAAATAAGGGTTGAATATCATGTTTTTAGACTTATATAGGGGTGAAAAATTGACCTTTTCCCCTTAAAAACATGGACATTTAATGACTAAAAACTGCGCATTGATGCGATACCCGACGCGTCGTGCCATGATCGTTCCAAGCATCTTTAGTTTTACTAGCAGTCCCTGTAATAATATTAACCAACGTGATAGGCGATGCGGCGCTCCAAGATCATGTTGGACAACTATTTTGGGACACCAAATGTTGTCTAAACTAGGTTTGAAAAATCCAAAACATGTCAACGAACACCTATTGACCTCTCTGATCATGAATTAACAAAGATACGGACCACTAAAGGACATTAAGGTAGATAAATGAGATTTCCAACTTTCAAAGGCCATAAATAAACTATGTCTGGGAACTTAGCGGAAATTTTCTAAGTATGGGATCCCCTTGACAAGCTTAATAGACTGATTTAAGCTTAGAAGTTTTGTGGGGTCTTACATTATCACTCCAGTGTTTTGATGTCTCCATTTGAGCCTCTCTATGGGAGGAGATATAAATCTTCTATTGATAGGTTTAATGTAGGTGAGGCTACTCTGAAAGGGCCAGATTCAGTATTTGAGGGAATGAAGAAAGTTTAGTTAATCCAAGAAAGGATGAAGATAGAATAATGTCATTAGTAATCTTATGCAGATCTGAGGAGAAGGGATCTTGATTTTGATATTGGTGATTTTGTGTATTTAAAATTTTTTCTTATGAAAAGAGTAAAGAGATTTGGCAAGAAAGGGAAACTCAGTCCCCGCTATATTAGCCCATATAGAATTTATTATCATTTTCAAGAGGTAGCATATGATCTTAAGTTGTTTGCAGATATGACATCAATACACCCGGTGTTCCATGTTTTCTTGTTAAAGAAGTGCATTGGTGATTCATCTTTTGTTGTTCCTTTTGAAAATATCGATGTTAAGGATAACCTTTCCTACGAAGAAGATAAGTTAAGATCCTTGATCGTCAGATTCGTAGGCTAAGGAATAAAGAAGTTTGTTTAATTAAGGTTGTATGGAGAAATTAGGTCATGGAGAGAGCTACTTGGGAAGCAGAAGCAGATATGTGAGCTCGGTATCCTCAACTTTTCTCCTCAAATTCAAAATCAACTAGACGTAATGACTTTCTTTAGTATGACTCTTTTCATTCTTTATTTCATCTATAGAACTATTTTTGTGTCACAAAATGGATTCATGAAATCAGTTCTGCCCATATAGCATATACCATGTTTGAGACCTAGTTATTTTATCATGTTTCAGCTTATCAGTATTCAATATATATTCTTAGTCTCACATGTACCTCATCTTAACTAGACACAAGTACCTCATCTTAACTAGTCTCATTCAAGGACAAATTCTCCCAAGTGGGAGATATTTTAATACCCTATAGGATTCTAAGCTCGTTTAAGCTTCTACTTGCATGCCTAAGGTGTCCAAGGCTTGAAATTTTCACTAAGTATTGAGGACTTAGTAATTTTCAATACCCCAAAACTTTTCTGATTTTATTTTGGACTTCCCAACAATGAGCCATTAGTTTTTCAGTTGAAACATATTTAGGGAGCTTAAGGGTAGCTCGGAAAAGAGTTTTAAGATTTTTGGCTGAGGATTTGGGGCACATTTTGATAGCGGATGCAGTAAGCCTCTGCGATAGGGATGTACTACATGAGCCCATCCCAGTAAATAAGGTCTGCATATCGGAGGCCTTTCCCAAGGAATAAGATCCTCATCATGAAGGTCATACCCACAGAATGGCGTCTGCACCACAGAGGTCACTCCCTATCTAGTCCTGCTTCATGATTATGGGAGTTCAAGAGGGTAATTTGGTACTTTGACTTCAAATCGAGTCATCAAAAACATGATTTATAATATTCATTAGGGCATTATTTTTGTATCTACCTATGAAAAACTCACGTAGAAACCCTCCCAGTTAGTATGAACAATAATCCAAGCTTATTCTCTCAAGAACTCACAAATTTAATCTCTAATTTCAAAATTTCTATAAGAATATGTACAACAAGGCTATGTGGGGTATTCATTATTTGGTTCCTTTCATCTATTGAGCCTAAAATCCCTCTCATTTTGATTTAATGTATGCATTTTTCTTCATTATGGAATTTCACCTGTTAATGAAAAATTTAATCAATGTTTTCCCTTTGTAATTTGAATTAAATTTAAGTCTACATATGATTCCATGTAAACTAGGTTATGGAATGCTTTGAATTTCAAGTTCTTATGTATATTTAAATTGAGTCAATGATAACTTATCAAATTCGTGCATTAATCCACGTGTGTATATTGTCTTGCCAAGACAAACTCATTCCAATATTTTAATTCATGAAATTCGCCAGATTAATGAAATGACTCATGTTTGGGTCCTTGAAAAATGAAGTTATATCACTATTTTAACTTTGTTATTGTATATAGTAACCATTTAACGATGGCGGGTTATGAACACCTAATACCTATGTGTTTTACATGTTTCTATTTTCAATTTACATTTCAGTTAAACCATGTTTTACTATTTTATTCAGACTAAAATGTTCATGTTGAGTAATTATTAGTATAGTACCACATAATATTAGACCCATAATAATGCCAGTGTTATTGAGTTTGGAGTAGGATTTAACACCGAGAAAAAAACAGGGATTTAGGCTCACCTACCAGTAGAGGGTGTGACCTTTAGTAGTAGTCCTAGAGTTCCAGAACTACATATCCAGCATAGGTATGAGAGGTTTTCCTTCAAGAAGAGGGTGGACTCGCTAGTCCTTGGAAACACCAGTTTAGTGGATCCACACATCCATATGTTAGTAACTGTGGCAGGGTACTGACACGTTTCCAATTGGGGTTAAAGGTTGGACCCTGATTATCTCAGGTTTGGGCATGTCGGTTTCATAATAACACCCATTTTTTTAGTTAGTACTCAGTGTATACAAGTTCAGGTTTGCTTGACTAAGTAATCACATTTTAGTTATTCAAATATCATTTATTCAATTATTCAGATCATTTCAGTACCTATTTTTACTTGGCCTTCCAATCTTAATTTGACATGTTCATCCATCTCTGTTGAATTTCTATATGTGTTTTTAGTAAGTCCTTAGCCGACGAACTAGTACATTCAAAGTAATAATCGCATACCTTCGTTTTAAGCTATGTTTTCATGTAACATAGGTTTGGGCGTACAATTTCCCAAGCATCATTAGAACGTTGAGCAGTTCTACACAACCGTAGTGGTTAGTCCTCATCCATCGAGGACATAAAATATTATTTCATTCATTTAACATTTTATATGATTCAGTTAATTCAAGTTAGTTGGGGGGGTTCCCATCAACTCCTTATGTTTTAGAATTATTAAGATAGAAAATCTAGTTTTCCAGTCATTATTAAACATTTTAAACATGCCGTTTTAAATACTTTAGTATTTAGATTGATAACACCTTATTTGTTTATCTTCAGTACATGATGTTTTAGTATTATTTTATTCAGTACTCATAGCAGGTACCAGACCATAGGTTAGCTTGGGGTCACTTGTGGTTGTAAGCACTGTTTTGCAATTAGGAGGTAGCATCGGGTCCTGACAGATAAAGGTAAAGGTAAGGAGGTCGCACAAGTATTGTAAACCACTCTACAACCTCTTCCATATTTTTCCCAAAGGTTGATAACAAAAGCTAAAGAGGGGAAGTATCAGAAGTTTATGTCTATATTGAAGGAGTTGTCTATGAATATCTCTATTGTGGATGTTTTGGAGAAGATCAGTTTTGAACCCACTGATAATATACACCACTGAAAGAGGACCCTAGAGCTTTTACTATTCATTGTACTATTAGGTATTTCAATTTAGCACGAATATTATGTGACCTGGGGGTTAGCATTAATTTGATGCCGCTAGTTGTATGCAAGCATTTGTGGTTGGGGTCCCCTAAGATAACCTCTATGAAACTATTGATGGCCGATTGTATTATGAAGAAGTCAATTGATATATTGTGTGATATGTTGGGGAAGGTGTCTTCTCTTATATTCCCAGTTGGATTTGTGATTCTTGATTGTGAGGTTTATTTTGGCTTCCCTATTATATGAGAAAGGCCTTTCCTAGCCTAGGATAGGGCATACGTTGATATGGATATGGGATAGATAATACTCAGTAATGACAAGCACGTCATACGTAATGTGTGTCAGTCGGTGAAGCATCCAATGGACATGTAGGTGATTTTCAGTGATTGATATAATAGATGAAGATGAATTGGTTGCACCTACTAAAGAGAGGCTTAGAGTTGAGTCATTGACAGTCGTGATGATGAATTTTTATAGTGAAAGTATTGAAGAGTATCAGAATATTGTGAGTGAACATGTTAGAAGAGGTTCATATTCTTATGTGCCAAAAAAGATTGTCCTTGATCTACAAAATAGGTAACCCCTCCGATAAGACTATCTACTGAGGAGCCATCGATCTTGGAATTGAAGGACCTCCTCTCTTATTAACGTTATGCATTCTTGGGGGCTAACAATACCTTGTAAGTTATTATAGTAGAATATCTATTAGAATCGCAGGTTGAGTACTTTATAATGGTGTTTTAGAGTTTTAAAAAGGCTATTGGTATGACTCTTACTGACATAGTAAGAATTCCACCTGAAATTTTCACTCATAAGATTTAGCTAGAACCAAAATTTGTGCCTAGCTTTGAGAACCAACATCGATTAAATCAACTTTTGCAAGAGTTGCTTAAGTAGGAGATCATTAAGTAGTTAGAGGCACTATGGTTTACATTATTTTCAATAGAAAATGGGTAAGCCTTGTTCAGTGTGTGTAGATAACGCTTAATCTTAAATTCATGTTTAGATTTAAGATAGACGTTGTCAATATAGTTACCCAAATAGAGTACCGATCGAATCCATAAGAAGTGAAAACTTAGCTTTCAAAGCCTACATGTGTTGGAAGTTATCAAGATGTTAACTAGTAGTGTAACACTAAATAAAAAGTAAAATTAAATTGGGGGATTTGTTTAAACAATGCTAAGCCTAACTATAATCAAACACTATTGAGAGTATTACGGATTTATGAGTGATACCATATCGAGAGAAATTCTAGGGTTATATTATCCTTCGAGGGGAGTACGGATTGGTTATCAACAACTAGTCCAAGTTTAGATATGGGTTTTGGGTAGGCTAGATTTAGGGTCTTGTTGTTAATCATTTGTTAAAACACCAAATCTCACTCATGGGTTCTTTCGAACACCTTACAATTTTGCAAAATCTACAAATCCGATACCTCAACTAGCACCCTTATTTTGTAAGATAATTTTATAAAATTAGTTCATTCAGGTAAGACCTTTATTTGTAAGATGATGCTATGAAATAAACCAATTCAAATTGTTGTTCATAACTACTCCTCAGCAATATCACTCTTTAAAGGATGATATGGTATCCAAGAAAATTGGCCTTTTCAATCCTAATTCTCAATTCAAACATGTAGGAAAAGCAATACCCATCACAATTAATTAATTAATTGGACTAACCAATAAATACCCACACATTATTCATCGCCTAATAAAGCATAAACCCATGAGATAAGTGTATCCACTCATGAAATTAAAGGACAGAAATATACCTAATTTGTCATTCAATATATCCATAATAAGCAAAGTAAGTATAATCCCAAACATTAATCTTAATCAAACACCATAAATATCTCTTAAAAACACACCAATAATTGTTTCTTTACTAAAAATATTGTTCTAAAAACTCAAAAAATGGAAAATCTGATATTGAAAACACGGTGAGTTTATCCTTTTATATCTTGGGATTAAGCCTTGTGAATTTCCAATTTTGTTCCTAAAATATTCCCAACTAGCCGCGGTAACTGCCTCTGTATCGCGATTGCAACATTGCTATTACCGTGCTTTGTCTTATGATCATAACTCTTTTATCTTTACGGGAACTCACAACCATAGGGCTTTGGCTCGCGATTGCAGCCCGGTAGACTTGTTTACTGATCTCGATTACAAACTACTATGTCGTGATAGTGACATATGAGGCATGGTCTTGAGTTGCACTTTCACCCTTTTTTTCAACATTGTTCACTTCCCTTCCATTAAAACTTTTTATTAACACTTTTTTATCAGATTCTCCAGTAAGATCCAAACACTAGATCGTGCATTGAATTAATGAATTTGTATCATATATGCAATTAATTCATAATAGTGTGCAAGAGTTTAGATGCAAATGATTGGTAAATTTTCTACTCATCAATTCCCTGAACTTAATGATTTTGCTTTTCCTCAAGCAACACTACTTCATACTCAATGAGACCACTCAACATTGAAGTTACCACTATTCAATCACATGGACACTGTAATTTTGAGCTTAATTAGCACTAATAATTAGCCAACAAGAATGGGTCACACTAACTAAGCAAACCCTATCAAATTCAATCATATTTTGAAGGATGGAAGAAAGTTTTAAGAATAATCGATCAACTAACACCAATTCTCAAAAAGTGACTGTCTATTAATATCAAAGAAAATACTATCCTTGTCCTTTCTTTTGGAGTATATATATTTCAAAACTATATCTTATTCTACATGATTCCTCATGAAAGGAAGTCCCAACACACCAAATTTTTCAACTTGCATCAAGGTATGAATGTGCAAGAACTTACGCACAAAGAATTTCCCTTATTTTCAATCACTAATAACACAAAGAAACTTGGTCGGAGATATTGAAGGAATTTTCCAAGTTTGTAATGTAGGTTTAGGGAAGGGTAGGAATAATTTTTTTATTAAAGGTGACTACATCCTTCTTGACCTAGACATAACACACTAATGAGATCAATCTTTGATCATGGACCACTTTATTAATTTTCAAATCGCACATGTGCCTACCTTTACCATATTAGTTCACCTATAGTTTTAAAGAATTTTCTTCTCAATTCTTTCCTTTTCACAATTCCATGCTTTCTTTTCTATTGACCCTTCATTTTTTTAATTATTGGTTTGCCTTTAGGAGCTTATTTACAAGATCATGTCAATGATCAGCTTTTCCAACATCCACTACACCCTTAACTTAGGATTTTATCCTTAAGTTAGCCGTTTCAAATCCAAGGAGGGTAGGGTTAAAAAGAATGATATCTTTCAAATAGTTAGAGGCTTTCAATTTGGTTGCAAAATAAAGGTCAATATTCTCAAAAGGGGTGACTAGGGCTTCCATTTGTGCATGGGTAGGATTTTAGGATAATGTGATTTTTCATCATCACAAACAAAGCCTAAAATGATTTCACCAACCATGTGTAATCAAGATTAGCTTTCAATGAAGAAAAAAGGAAAGTTCTGGATGATAAAAATAAGTACAAGAATCAACAGACTAATGCTTACCACACCTGGCATCAATATATTCTAGAAGGATTAATTACATTTCTTACTTTAGAAGAAAAGGAGTTATTTATCACAATACTACCAATAATAGAATTTTGACTCACAAAAGAGTCAAATCATTGTTACAACATCATTCCATTTGATGCCCTCATTTTTCACAAAAAAATTCAGGCAGAGGAGGTGCTTATTTTATTCTTTACCAGGCAAAATTGACTAACACTAGCACCAATCAAGTTGCCATTTCATATTTGGGCTGTACTAAGAAAAATATTTATGGCTACTAAGACTTCACCATTGTTGAGATGTTAATCCCAATATTTAATGTCATGGGTACTCCAACTTCCTTTGCATCTATAACTCCAACACCTTAGCATGACAATTTTCCATAACGAATGTCACCACTCAATCTATCATAGGGAATATATCATCAAACATAACTATAATAAAAGAAAACAAAAATGAAAAAAAATGGCTAATGAAAAAAGTATAGGCACAATCAGTATACCAAATATTACAACCAAAATCATCAAATTATCCAAAAAAAATAACAGTCAATCATCCATGTAAAGTATAAAACATCTTAATAATCATCCAAATAATATGGACCAAAAATTGAATATTAAATAAATACAGAGTCAAAGGCACAACAACTAAAAATCTTATAGTGTCCCCACTTCATATCATAAAAGCATTAAAAGAGTTTAAGGGAATCCCTGAAACTGCATCAAAGGCTGCTATCGGCTCTTTGTCTCCCTATAGATATCATCAAATCTGGATCCTCATAATTAAACCACCTGGCTAGATTCTAATCATCAGCATCTACTCTAGAAGAGGGATTGCTCTATAGTAGCTTCAGGATCTTTGATTAGCCCTTCAGCACTTTCCACATGTAGGTGAAAAACTTGTGTATCTTCTTTTTACTTCTTCTTATCTTGTCATGAGAGTAGCGTGGTAGCCAATATTACCATTCTAAGGATGTCCAGGCCTGATCAAGTATGGATATGGGGGTCTCTTGTTCATTATGATCCTTGAGGAACCTGTCATAATCACCCTGGAAGATGTAGGAGTAATGACAAATTGAAGACACTCTCAATCCTATAGGTAATTTAGACACCAACTCCTACTCTACCCATATATATCTTGAGAGTTCCTTAAATGGCCTTATATAGGAAGGACTGTAAGGATCAAAATAATCATACTCCAACTTACCCTAAGTGATCTTCCTCTCCTTGCTCTTTAAAGCGGCCTCCTTACCATGCAATGGGTAAATTAGTGTCTTTAGGTTTATGCAGTTGTCACTCAAATATTACTCCCAAACATAAAATGACCAATATTTAAAGGAATGTTGCCTATGAGGCAAGCTACAATCTAGGCTCGTATAACTAAGATATGTATCATATTGGGGGTTAGAGAGACATGACTATAGATGATGGTCAACTGAATTCTAGCTTCGGCCATGAACTCATTTAAGGTGATCCCTATTTTTGTGGAAGACCATGAGACTTATCTTTCTACGCATAGTTGTGAGTCTAACCAGCTGCCCGAGGAATAATCTTTTACCTCCAACTCTCTTAGGTTGGCATTTAGTAACCCATATAGTTTATTCATCAGCTTACATTCAAATTTTATCATCTTACTCCTAATTATCATGACAGGGTTAAAGAGATTTAGGGCTTGAAGGTTGGCATAAAACTCTCACACCTATTTTTCATTGAATTTGTAAGGCTCCGGGGCAAAATAACTCTAGCATGTTGCATATACTCACTAATAGAATGTCAGGAGTTTCACTAAGAAAATTCCCCATTATGGAGTAGCTTACTCCTTCCTAGATCCTCATAGTTGTAATAACCCGTATTTTTATGCTAAAATTCTAACTATCGATCTTACACATATAAGCTCTAATCCAAATGAGTTGAATGTGAATACAAGTTTCATGGGCATTATCCTATCCTAAGGAGTATTTTAGAGGTGAGAAATGTTCATAGAAATGACCTAGAACAAAGTTGAGCTAAGACCAATTGATTCATCCAATGTTTGACATTTGATTCTATAAGGGTAAACTTCAAAAGTGTGTATCTATTAATATACATGGAATTTTTCATCCCAAGACCTATCAAATTGTAGATGATTGAATTACCTTACAATGATACCAATTTCGCAAAAATTCGATACCCGAGCTAAGAGTTATACCAATTTTCGTGAGAGACAGTAAGGCTATGCGATTGGTTAGGTGCCGCCCAACCAAACTTAGGTGATTGGTTAGGCGCCGCCCAACCTGGCTTGCGTGATTACTTGGGCGCTACCTAAGTCAGTTCCAAGTGCTAAAAATACTCCGTTTTGACTTATATCAAGGGTGTTGAAGTTATTTCACACCCCTAATCCATCCCTAATCAATCTAACTTATTGATTAGGGTTTTTTAAACACATAATTACAATACCTAAGCCCTAAATCAGTCAAATTATGATCCAAAACTCTTCCTCTCTTCCCAAGAACAAATTATAAGTTTGCCTCTCAAGAATTAAGAAGTTAAGATCCGAATTCAAAGTTCTCTACAAGGATTCTTTCATCAAGCTTGAAGGTCCAATCTTTCAACGAATCCGTTATCATAAAGGTATGTGGGGTTTTCAACAAGAGCCTTATTTCATTCTTGTGCCCAAATTGATATTTACGTTTTCAAATATAAATGATTTTATAGGCTTTACTATGAATTTGAAATGGAAACTTGTATATTAAATTTTGTTCAAGAAACTATGATATTATTATGCCTTGAAGTTGAATACCGTGAACTTTGATGATAATATCATGTTTAAAGTTAAAATTTTAGATTTTGTATAAATTATGAATGGTTGCTACAAAAAGTATGGATCTTGAAGTATTTTGGTCAAATATTGATATATGGAATTTAAAACCTCTTTGAGATTAGGATCTATGGTGAAGTAATGTGTTATACACACCTTGATATTTGAATGATTTGAACTTTTGGTCTTGAAAGAGTTATTTTGAACTCGAATGAGAAACGAAATCCACATGTTGATTTTATTATGAAAAAGGGGTAGTATGACTGCTCCCGATATGAATTGCTGAATTGTGTTGTTATGGGTTTTCTTTTGAAATGATCTGAGCTGAGTTTGGGAGTAGTCTTTAGCACCGAGTAGGAGGTATATCTGTGATTGGTACTTTCCTAGAACTACGTGCCCCCATAGGTTGTGAGCCTAAGAATTCTTGATATAGTGATCACTAGTGAACCAAAGGTTAAGGTCCTGCTCTGATGGCAAGGATAGGACAGCTCTCCCCAACGTGGGTTGGATGTTAGACTCCATGTAGCTCACATGGTTTATGTCGGTTTTAAGATGCTCCTAATGTGTGTGTGTGTATTCTCCTATCTAATATGAAAAGTCTTATTCTTCTATCCGAGATGAAAACATATTTGTTTGAAAGAAAGAGTTTAAGAAAGTCATTATTTTTGAAATATTTAATGAACATATATTCCAAAGAGAATTGTTATGAGATTTGATAGCTTTGATGATTTGGAATCGAGATGGAAGTGAATTGAGATTTATTATGACGACTCACATACTTCACGTGATATAATTTACACTCTTATGATTATGATGATTTTAATTCGAGCTAAGTAAGTCATTTATATTAGCATTCATAATTTTATAAATTGTGATGATATTAAGATATTATTTTATATATGCATTGCACCCCCATATTCTCGGTACGTCTCCATGGTACTGAAGTGCTTTATTAGTCCTCTAGAAATCATGCACAAAGCCTGAGTCAGATGTGCTTTTAAATTTCTCCTTAAAATCCATAATGATAATCTATACTTCTCTATCTATGTTCTTGAAATAACATGTTTGGCAAGTTCCAGTTCCTTCCTCGATAATGCATTTATAATTTCTAGCTGAAGTTTCAAAAGTTTCATAAAGCGGCTTGAGAGAAGCCTTCTTGTTATAAGTACATCAGATTAGAAGTTATACTCTTGTTATTATGAGTTATTTAATTAAGACAGAGTAAGGTGTATTCTTAGATCATTGAATGTAGCGTGTGAAGTTTCTATCTCTCGTATTATGTAATCTTGTTATCATTATGTTTGTGAAAATCAAAGTCTAGTGAAGCCATGTAAGGCCTATTTCAATTCACTAGCATAGTTGCTTCGTTATTCATCTAATTTTCTAATTCAAAATACAAAATCAAAGTCTAGTAAAGCCGTGTGAGGCGTATTTTGATTCACTAAAAACTTTTTGTTTATCTTATTGTTCTGGTGTTAGTTGAAAGTGTGGGTTTCTGTGTAGTGACAGAAGTAGTAACGTTTATTTGAAAGTATTATGTTAGTTGAACTTGTGGGTTTAGAAGTGTAGTGGCAAGAATGGTGGTAAGGGCAATTTATTGAATATGCATAGCTGAATTTTAACTGATGATTGAATTACTGATGAAGTGATATACCCTTGTTTGTTAGTTTAGTAAAGTTAGAGAAGGAGATTATTAGTTAAGGTGGATTGTTGTATACTTGAAGTATGAAAAGAGTTATTGATGGTATTTGTTGTGCTAGGAAATTATAGGTTTTGATGGAAGTACTTGGTGGTTGATTATTGTTAATTATGGCTTTCCTGAGATTGCAAGAGAAAGTTTAGTTGAAATTTATAGAGCTATGAAAGTAATTTAGATGTGAAGATGGGTAAATAGTAATGATGTAAAGAAGGAGGATGTGTTCAAGATTATGAATAAGGTAGGCCATATGATTATGATCGATTGTCATTGTGTACTTGTTTTTCTTAATGTTGTGTTCTATAGTTTTGAAGTGAAAATTGTGTGTGAGATTGGCTTGTAAATCATGTTTAGCTCTAGACATTAAGTTTGAACAGTTGATGGTTCGGTGGTTGATGCTAGTTATATGGAGGTTGTCTAGTAGGACTGAACAGCGTATGCAAGAGTATAAGATCATGTGTTCGTAATTAAGTATGGTGTAGAGGTGTGCCCAAGGTGCTATGGGGCTGCAATATTTTTTTAGGATTATTGCATATTGTGTGGTTAGTAGTATCTTTGAGTTGCTAGGGGGAGAAAGGCTAGTTAGATAGTTTAAGTAGTTCTTGATAGCTAAGTTAAGGAGTTATGATTGAAGATGTTGAGTCTTTTTAGTATGATTTTATTCTCATGGTTTGCGAAAAATATAAGTATCGAAGTGTGATCTTTGTAGGCTATGATTATGTGATTAGAGATTTAGATATGGTTGCAAATGAGAGTCTAAATCTTTGGTGATGATGATTGAAGCTAGGAATTAAGGATGGCATATAAATGGGTTGTTCAAGTATGAAGTTGGTAAGTTCAAAATTAGTTTATTCTTTTGAGTTTAGCATTTATTTGTAGATATATGAATGATGAAATTATGGCTTAATTTCGATAATATGTGGAGTATGCCTTTAGGGGTATTTGCCTTAAAGTTATATGTGGTTTTAATGATAGGGCTGAATGTCATGTTGGGTGTAAGATGATGTATGCAATATGCACTAGTGAATCCATATCAAGAGTTTTAAATTAGTCATTAAAGTGGTAAGGCCTGTTATGCTTAGGGTGGGTGCTCTAAGAAGATATAGAATATTGAACCTTATGGTTTAGACTAGTATTGTGCTTTGGTATGTTGTATCTTGTGATTTAGTGCTAGAATTGATCATGGTGAGAGAACTTAGTTTAGTTTAGACCTTAGTAGAAAGATTTCACAGTGCCAATATGAGAATTATAGGTTGAATCAAATGAGTATGGTATTTAAGGGGAATAGTATAGTTGAGAGAGCATTTGAGAAGTGATGCTAAGCTTGAAAGTAAGAAGTTGAGTTTCCTATGTCCTAGCAATCCTATCCGAGTTTATGAGTTATATAATTATATTCCATGCTATAGAGTCATATCAATGTAGTAATTGCTTAATCAAACCACTTGTTTAGAGCATGCCCAAAATTCTTTGCTCCCTAATGTCAATAGAATTTCGTAGAAAAGTGCTGAAGAAATACTCCATTTGAGTATGGGTAGTCAGTATGATCCAGTCCATATATCCTGTAATCTAGTTTAGCAAGCAAGGAGATAAGCTCCTATAGATTCTTAATTTTCCAGCTAGTCTTACTATCCTCAGTCTTATACGTATGTGCATTCCAAGAGGCAATGTATTTGTATCCAATTAAATTTTGAATTCAGTTTAGTTCATGAATCAGTTTCAGTTTCAGATATTAAGTCATGATTCAGTTCGTAAGTATCCTATGTAGTATCACAGTCTCTTCCTAGTATTTTCATCATATTATTATCATTCGAGGACGAACGATCCCAAGATGGGGATGTTGTAATACCTTGAGTTTTCATGTCATAAACCTCTCATCCATTCTCATTAGATCAGATCTAGCTCAAAGTAATGGTTACTTATAAGTTGACACTCTCGTTACTATCTTAGCCTTATAATTATTTTCGTGAGAATTTAGGCACATGCAGTTCAGTTCAGTGAATCATTATGTTTGAGATTCAGTGATTCAGTTTGTATCAGTTGTAAAAGTTAGCTTAAAGACTGATATTCCTCTGTGTTTCAGCTTAATTATCCACATTTGAGGACGAATGTTCCCAAGGGGGAGATAATTTAATAACCCGTATTTTCGTGCAAAAATTATAACCGTCGATATTACGCGTCTAATATCTAATCCAAATGAGTTGAATGTGAATTCAAGTTTCATGATCATTATCCTAGTATATGGAGTAGTTTAGAGGTGAAAAATGTTCATAGCAATGCCCTAGAACAAAGTTAACCTAAGACCAATTGATTCATCCAAAGTTTGACATTCGATTCTACAAGGGTCAACTTAAAATGTGTGTATCACTTAATATACATGAGACTTTTTGTCTCAAGACCTATCAAATTATTAATAATTGAATTAGATTTCCAACGAAACCAATTTCACAAAAATTCCATACCCGAGCAAAGAGTTATGCCCTTTTTCAAGAGAGATAGTAAGGGTATGCGATTGGTTAGGCGCCGCCCAACCAAACTTAGGTGATTGGTTAGGCTCCGCCCAACCTGGTTTGTGCGATTACTTGGGCGCCACCTAAGTCAGTTCCAAGTGCAAAAAAACACTCTGTTTTGACTTATATCAAGGGTGTTAAAGTCATTTCACACCCCTAAACCGTCCCTAATCACTCCAAATCGTTGATAAGGATTTTTTAAACACATAATTACAATCCCTAAGCCCTAAATAAGTCAAGTTACGATCCAAAACCCTTCCTCTCTTCCGAAGAAGAAAATATAAGTTTACCTCTCAAGAATCAAGAAGTTAAGCTCCGAATTCAAAGTTCTCTACAAGGATTATTTCAATCAAGCTTGAAGGTCCAATCTTTTAATGAATCCTTTATCATAAAGATATGTGAGGTTTTCAACAAGAGCCTTCTTTCGTTCTTGTGTCCAAATTAATGTTTACGTTTACAAATATACATGATTTTATAGGATTTACTATGAATTTGAGATGGAAACTTATATATTATATTTTGGTCATGAAACTATGATATTTTGATGCCTTGAAGTTGAATACCATGAACTTTCATGACAATATCATGTTTGAAGTTAAAATTTCATATTTTGTATGAATTATATAGGGTTGCTACATAAAGTATGAATCTTGAAGTATTTTGCTCAAGTGTTGATATATGGATTTAAAACCGCTTTGAGATTATGATCTTTGGTGAATTAATGTTCTATACACACCTTGATATTTGAATGATTTTACCTTTTGGTCTTGAAAGAGTTATTTTGAACTCGAATGAGAAAAGAAATCCACATGTTGATTTTATTATGAAAAAAGGGTAGCTTGAAGGCTCCCAGGATTGAGTTGGGATAGTCGGGAGTCATGATCCAGCTACCTCTAGTCAGTACTAGTTGAGGCTTCATAGATAGCCAGTAGAAGTTGATGTATTCCATTTCAGTTTTGGTTGTAAAAGCAGAGTTGTAATCTTATAAATTTTGTTTTGTATCTATCATATTCTGAAAAGAAGTATTTTGCGCAGATTTGTATAGATTTATACTTTTTGTTCAGTTGCTTATGAGTTATGCCAGCAGACGTGTTAGCCTGGGATCACTTGTGATCCTAAGCACCGTGTGATGTCTCGCGACCCAATTTCGGGGCATTACAATAGTAAATTCTTCCATGTTCAGCTTTTTTGAAAACCTAAAAACATCTCTCAAGCATTAACCATCAAGATCATCATGTCAAAACAATGCTATGTGACTGAGTTAAGCTAAGGAAGTATCTCAAGTATAATATTACGGCTTAAAAAAAAATTAAGGATATTGGAAAAGCATATTAGATAGGCCTCAGGTTTTGCAATCATACTTTGCTGAGTCACAATTGCAACTCCTCAAAGGCATGTCAGACAGGACTCAGGTCACATGATCACACTTTGTCAAGTTGTGATCGAGATACCTGAGGTTTCATTGTCCCAGGCTTGTTCGAGATTAAAATTTTTGATTTCACCACCAATTTATGTTAATAAAATTCAAATAACACTAAAAATATGAAACACGCTCCATACAAACTAACCATGCCCCCTAATGCATAGGAAACTATCGAGAAGTTCATTTGGGAATTTTATCAAACACTTGGTGTGAACATACATTTCATACTCATTTTTGATAATTTTGGGTACTTAATATTTTCCTAATGATGCACATACCATCAACAAAAGCAACAACCTTAAGAAAAATAAACATAAACACTATTTAAGCACAAAATTTATTAATTTAAGAAATGACCCTAAATACACTTTTAAAGCTTAAATTCAATTAATAAAAATGAGATTTTGAGGACAAACCTGATGCTTATATGAAAATATGGATGATTAGAATTTTACAACTGCTTAACAACGAATAGAATTAAAGATTTTTTGGATTTTTAAAGAGAAGCGTGTGGAGGAACTATTTTGGAGATGGTTCATTTTTATAATAGCTCATATCACCATTGCAACATAGGTGTCATAATCGCAATAGTTTAATTATTGCAATAGCTATCTACCTTTGTAATTGCAACACCTGCGACATATTCAACAGACCTAAGCCTTTAGATTGAGATCGCAATCTTCTGATCATGATCACAATACCTAAGATCAGGTTAAAATCCCCTATTTTTTCCCATAGGATGTTTTCAAACTCAGTTCTAATCCATTTATTGTCTCCCCATCTATTCATATCATTTTAAAAGATCCTAGATTTTATGGATTAATCAAAAATAAAAACAAAAACTACTCTAATAATCAATTCAATGGATACAACCAAAATTCATGACAATAATGGGTTGCCTACCATCTAGCACTTGATTTAACATCACGACACATCATATATTCATTATCACTTTTGGTCTTTGAGTTGGAGTGACCCAATATCCACTTCCATATCATTGATCACTATCTCATCCACCACATCAATCATTGACAGCACTTAAAACTTCATCGGTTGCTGCTTAGTCTAGCATATACTGAAGGAGATCTCATTATTGTGAACCAAAAATTTCATATATACATATTCCATATCTACTAGGTCTCTTCCGATGGCAAAGAATGGCATACAAAGGATGAGTTGTATCTCATTATAAATTTCATAATTGAGGATGACAAAATATGCCGAGAGGATTAACCAATCGACCTTTACCACCACATCATACAACATACCCATAGGCTTCTTAATTGATTAGTCAACCATCAAAAGCCTTATGGTGGTGGGCGTAGGAGTACCAAATACCAAATTCCAAAATACGGCATACGACATTAAGTTAATGCTTGTTGCAAGGTCATACAATGCTTTGTCAAATCTATATACCCCGATAGTGCAAGAAATGGTGAATGCACTCGGGTCTTCTTTCTTCTAAACCATTGTGTTTGACATTATAGAGCTTCAATTATGAGTCACCTCAATAGTTTCACAATCCATAAGTCGCTTATTTGGGATCAAGTTCTTCATGAGGTTAACATACCCCAGTATCTCTTGTTGAGCTTTTAATAATGGAATGTTTATAGATAGGTTGATAAACTTTTCTAGGAATTTCTTAAACTTTTTTTGTCTTCTTTATTTTTAAGACCTTGTGGTAAGGGGAGGAATGTTTATTGGTTTTAATGGAGCAATCAAAGTTTTATTCACCTTTGGCATATCACCATTGATCGTGTTAGGATTTTCCTCATTGTTACCTTTCTTTTAAACTATCATCAGCTTTTCAATAACCGCTTCATTGGGATTTTCATCTACCTTAACTACATATGTACCAGGGGCTCGACAACTTTTAGTTACTATCGCTATAACATGAGCATCATTCTTAGGATTAACACCCTATTACTAGGAAAACATACTTTTAGCCTAACATTTATTTGAGTTGAGGTATGGCCTACTACTGTTTCTAATTGCATACTAGAAGCTGAATGAGAGGTCATTGTTTTGCTTTCTTGAGGAATCACTTTTGATCTCCCATACCATTTTTTCGGTCCCTTCTACATGCATTATAATTCATACCAAGACATCTTCTTTCTTTCATTGTTTGGGATTAATGGAGATCTACTCCTTAAACTTGTCTCTCTCTTTGTCTCTCCACTCCCAGTCTCTATCACGTTGTTTATTCCTCCAATCTTTGTCCCAATCTGAAACCAATTAACCAGGGTTCCCTCCATACCTTTGACAGGTAGGGCAGTAACCCCCCAATTAGATCAACAAGAACCTAATTTTCTCATCAAGTTTCTCCATTTTTTTATCATCATAATCCCTAGTACTATTGGAAGCAATGATATTAACCACTTTAGGAGGGGCTACCATTACATGTTTGGTAAGAAGGTCAACTTGGGGAATCACTTTTGCCATATACTCATTCCTTTTCTCATACTTCTTCTTTTGCTCTTTACTCATAAAGAAGTTGCGGGAGACCCAACAATCACCTCGGTGTCCCTTATATTCCATCCTTTATTTTTTTTAGACACTTGCTCTAGCAAGGTTGGCATAACACCGTAGGATAATTTGACAAGAGAACCCCCGGCTACATTATCAACCAATATTTTATTCAATTGATCCAATGCCCTATAGAAAATTTGGAGATGCATTTTCTCTTACATGAATGAAATTGGGATTACATCAATTTATCATTGAATCTTTGCAAAAATTTATACAAGGGTTCACTACTTAGATGGAAAAAATTAGTAATCTTGTCCTCAGTTGCGTCATCTGATAAAGAGGAAAGTATCTATCAAAGATACATTGGTGAGATCAACCCAAGGTGTAATAGATAATGCAGGTAAAGACTGCAACCATATAACCTGTAACACCCCGATTTGCTGAATCAGAATGCTACACTGTGCTCATGACCTCGAGGGACCACAAGCTAACCCATGACTGATATCTGTACCTGTATACTACAAATCCTAATATAATAATGCAGCATACATGGAACAATAAGGCCATAAGGTTCAACTGAATAAAACTATGTGGGTGAAAATACCTAAAACAACTCAATCTGAATGTAAATCTGAAAGTAAATTCGAAAGCCTCTAAACTGTCTAAAAAGGGAGTTGAAGGAACATGTCTCCAACTAAATCCATAAAACTAAACTAAAGAATAAATAAATAAATCAAATCATATTTTCCTCGAATCAATATGGACTCACTGTGTATCTGCGACTGTAACGCTACCGCTACTGCTGGGCTGGAGTTCGTGTGTTAAAACCTAGGGTGTAACATGAAAAGAGAGCACCATAGTGCAAATGCGCTAGTACAACTGGAGTACTGAGTATACGTGGAAGGTAGGATGAACATAAAGGGTTTCATGCATAAAAAACACTAACTGACTAATATGAACGTGGGAGTGGAAACACACATATATAGAAACTGTGATAGAATGACTTGTAAACTAATACATGGTTTACCGATAACTGTCCTGACTGGTACTGAAACTAATAAAATGGATGATTATATCTGACAGTCCTATATATACTGAAATCTGAAGAACGCCCTGAGTCCTTTTACTGAGACTGATACTAAAACTGTTAACATGGGTGACTTTATCTGACAGTCCTGTATATACTGAAATATGAAGAACTATCTGAGTTCTTTTACTGAGACTGATACTGAAACTGTGGGAAGTAGTGTTTAAATGACATGCCCCATGTATGCCATTATGGCTAAGTTGCGGTCCAATCTCTGCCACGACTGGAGAGGTGTCAATACCGCCCCAATGGTAAGGAAAACTTTGAGTGACCCTTATCTAGTAGGTACTCAATAAGAATGGTGGGAACCCTAAACTGACGGGTGAAGCCAACTTATCAAACCGAATCTGACAGGTTAAGATGTCTCTACCTATGCTAGATACGTAGTTCTGGAACACAAGGATTGCTAATAAGAATCACACCTTGAACTGGCGGGTGAGTTCCCATCCTTGGGTTCACTCGGTGCTAACCTCTACTCCCATCAGGAGGGACTGGACATGATTTCTAGTTCCTTAGGCATTTTGTCAAACACCTTACATGCAAATCTTAAGCATAGGTGAATTCATTACGTTATACACCATGAACAACCAAATTTACATGTTTCCAACTCATATGATATCATGAATTCACAAAAACATATAAAGATTCCTACTTGGGAATCACCCAATATCAACAACATGATCACCAACACTCAACAATATAGAAATCATACTTTATAATGAAAAAGAGAAAACAATCAAGCATCAAAATGGGTATGATCATATCACCACAATCAACCAAGCTTTTGTATTTTAAAGATTGATTCTTGAACTCCACAGACGAAAGAAATCCGTGGATAAACACTATGCATACCTTATAAGGAAGATTCTTAATGATTGAAGGAGGAATTTCCTTAAAATCAGATCTTCAATGTTAGTTATGCAACCCTACTTGTTTTTCTCCTTTAGTGCTCTTGGATGATGAGCTTTGAGATGAAAATAGGGTTGCAGTATGTTTAGAAGATATATATTTCATAGGGTTAAGTTTAAGGATGTGTAAGGAGTATTTAAAGTCTTAATTACCTTTCAAATAACGCAAGACAGAGTGTTTTTGACACCTAGAATTGACTTAGGCGGCGCCCAAGTGATCTCCTATGCTTTGGTTGGGCGGCGCCTAACCAATCGCCTATGCTTGAGTTAGGTAGCGCCTAACCAATCGCCTATGCTTACTGTCTCTCACGAAAATTGGCATAACTTTTTGCTCAGGTATTGGATTAAGATGAAATTGGTATCATTGAAAAACTAATTTGATTCTATACAATTTGGTAGGTCTAAATCAGCAAAAATACCACACTAACATAGAGTTATACTCATTCAAAGATGACCCTTGCAAAATGAAATAATAAAACTTGATGGATTTAAAAACTCTTAGCTTGTATTACCTTAAGTGACTCGTATGAATATGTTTAATGCATCATAAGCTATCCTATCACTAGGATATTCATTGTAAGTCATGTAATCAAGTATGAATCACAGGATAGAAGATTTCATACGTAGGAATACTTATTCACTTCATAGCTTAGAAACGTGCGGGGTATTATAGAACCACTCCTCCTATCAATTAGAATGTTCAAAGTCACAATAGGATTGACTCTTGTGAAATATAGGCAATATCAAATAGAGCTCACACATTAATAAAATTTTTAAAGTGTAGATTGGCATCTTCATGTGCTTGTCCTCCAAATAACCTCTTTATTTGAAGTAAATAGAGCATTATATTAGTGGAATTAAATACTCTATTCTATTTCACCGGTGGAATGAAGATGGTACTAATACAGTTGGCATCTCCAAGATAATCCATAGTCTCAAGCTAATTAAATGATCCTTGATTGCAATTATATTAGCTCATGGTATCGTGTATTCTATATTCGTCACCTGAGAATAGACAAAAACAATAAGTAATGGAAACTAAAACACCACGGCTAACCCAAGGTTACTATCAATACCACAATAGTAAAAACTATTGTTCAGTTCCTAGCAACGTTGACATTTTTGATATCGCTCAAACTTGCATTCATGTTGAGATGTAAGGTAGGCGTTGCCAATATAATTACCCAACTAGATTTGGGGCCGAATCCTCGAGAAGTGTAAACTTAGATTTCAAAGCCTATGGGTGATGGCAGTTAACTAGGCAATAACCCATACTATAACATTTAATAACAAGTAAATTTAAATTGGGGGATTTGTCCGAACAATGTAAAACACAACTTTAATTAAACAATATTAAGATAATTAGGGATTTAGGAGTGTTATCAAATCAAAATATATCTTGGGATTATATAATCCTAGGTGGGTTATTAATTTTAAGTCAATGTTTTGTTAAGGGTTTTGGGATCCACCAATCCACTACCTTAACTAGCACCCATATTTCTAAGATCATGTTGTGAAATAAGCTAATTAAAGTAATACCCTTATTTCTAAGATGATTCTATGAAATAAGCTAATTCAAATTATTGTTCGTAATTACTTCTCACCCACATCCCTCTTTCAAGGATGATATGGGATTAAAGACAATTAGGTCTTTCACTATCAATTCTTAATTTTAACATGGAACAAAAGCATAACCCATCATAGTAAACTAATTAATTAGACTAATCAATAAGCACCCACACATTATTCTCCACCTAATCATCCATAACCCCAAGGGATAATCTTAGCTAATTATGAAATTAAAGGAAAAAAATATACCTAAATATGCATTCAGTTCATCCATCTTAAGAAATGTAAGTATAATCCTAACCTTCAATTTCAACCAAAAGTAAAACAACTATCTTAGAAACACACCAACAGTTGTTTCTTCACTCAAAAGATTGTTCTAAAATATCAAAAATTGGAAAATTTGATGCTAAAAATGTAGAATGTCTAGCCATTTATATGTTGGGATTGAGCCTAGTGAAAGTCTAATTTTATGCCTATAATCTGCTCAACCAGCTGCGATCATAGCCTAGGTGCCGCAATCGCACCATTGCTATCATGGTGGCTTGGATTACTATCACAACTCTTTTATATGAATCGACTCCTGGATTCCCTGGGCTTAAGCTTACAATTTCAACTCGGTTTACGTATTTACAAATCATGATCGTAGTCTACAACGTGGTAATATGATATCATGCTCTTGAGTTTCACTTTCACCCTTTTTTCAACTTTGTTCACTTTTCATCATTTCAATCTTTATCCCAACTCTTTTTCATCAGATTCTCCTGTAAGATGACAAACACTAAAAATTAGTGCATTTTATAAAACAATTAGTCTCATATATGCAATTAACGTACCCTAGTGTGCAAGGCTTTAGATGAAAATGAGTGGCAAATTTTCCACTTATTAGTTGCCAAAGAAATGTGGTACTACTTTTATATCTAATGTGAAATATGAGTTTTTCCCCTTGAGACCACTCACGGGATTCCTAGTTTGAATGAATTATCGAAAGACAAAGACTTGGAACGTGAAGGACCACTTACCTATGACATTCATGGCTTAAATATTAGATTGTCTTGTGGGTAAAGGATGTTATTATTTTGTTGATGGTTACTCAGGGTACAATCTAATTCTATTGCTCTCAAAGACTATTAGAAGACTATTTCCACTTGTCCTTATAGGATAATTGCATTATAGAGGTTTCCCTTCAATCTTTGTAACACTACCACGGCCTTTTGGCATTAGATCATGTCCATCTTTTCTTACATGGTGAAACATACTATGGGCTCTTCATAGATGATTTCTCAATAGTGGGTTATTCATTTAACCATTGCATAGAAAACTTAGCCAACACCTTGAAAAGATGTGAAGAGGGTAATTTGGTGATAAATTAGAGGAAGTGTCACTTTATGGTCAACAAAAGGATAGTTCTTGGGAAAAATAATGAAAAGGGAGATAGAGGTTAACAAGGATAAAATTGAGAAGATTGATAAAGTGCCCCAACTAATTTATGTGAAGGGGATTCAAAGTTTCTTGGGTCATTCAGGTTTTTATTAGTGATTAATCAAGGACTTCTCTTAAATTTCAAACCCATTGTGCAAGTTGGTAAATAAGAAGGTGAAGTTTGTATTTTATAATGTTTGTGTCAAGGGTTTTAAATTCCTGAATGAATGGTAGATCTAAGCTCCTTTTATTGTGTCTCCAAATTAGACATTTACATTTAAAGTGATATTTGATGCAAGTTGTATGGCCCTAGGGGAATTCCTAGGATAAAGATGAGATAATATCCTTCATCTCATCTATTATGCCAGCAAAGCTCTCAACCCTGCAAAGAAAAATTACATGGTTTTTGAATAGGAATTGCTTGTGGTTAATGTTTTTATAAGACCTCGTACACTTGCATGTGCGCTTAGGCGCAACGATAGAAGCCCAGGGTTATGGCTTAGGAACAATAATACTATGTCATTGAACTTCTTCCATGAAATCGCCTATCTTGGTTGTTGTTTTGTAGGGTTAATCACATGATCATGATATCCCAACCTCAAACTATTTACCTAACTTGGATATTACAACTACATCATTGAGCAGGGATGTAATAGTCCTATTAAATTGTTTAAGCTATCATCCTATGTGTGATTAAAGTAAGGCTTCTAGGTACATCCTTTTCCTAGATGCTAATTCAAAATCCTTATTTCGTAAAAGACTATGAATCTTACCTTCCTTATTCCCATATTCTATTTCCCTATTCTTTCTCCCGAGATTACAAGTTCGACAATTGATGTTTTCTAAGGGTAGCTAAACTTAAAATAGTTAAAATAAGAATAAACAAACAATCAATAATGATAAGTAACTTAAACAAAATCAATTAAAAATGAAAGTAGTCATGATCTTTGCCTTAACCACGAATAGGTAGTTTATCCTTTAATGGAAATATTCATCAGCCAATCCCTTGGATTGATGACACAAACCATAAAGAAACTAAATTAAAGAATGATAAAACATTAAAAGAAGATGTGGTAGACTCCAGTGCCCAAAGATGTCCAAAAGTGATTAAAAACCTTGACAAAGTTGTACTTATAGCAATAAGGTAAGCCCAAGCCATTTTGGCCATGGAATTAACATGCAATCAAGGGGTGAAATGAAGAATGTGACGCACACTGTATATGATACGATTGGAGAATTTGACGCACGCATACAATACGTACGTGCTGTTTTGGGTCCCTTATGAGTCTTTAGTTATGTAACATGAACCACAATACTATTCCACATTCCCTCACTCACCCACGATATTTTAGGTGTCCAAATTTGTGTCAAGTTACGATTATGCTTTCGTGATCTATTCCAAGACTTTTTAAACTATTTACACTTTATTTGAAGATTTAATATCCTTAATATATCATCATAATCAATTAAAAAGCATCCCATAGAATTAATCACAAAAATTTAGAGCTAAAAAAACACAACATCAAAGATAGAGAACTAAAAACACGAGCTAAGCATAGGCTTAATTCACTTTGATTTCTAACTTATTGTTTTGTCTCTTGTATTTATCCAATAGACCCTTGAACATTAACAAAAAGTTGTTTCAAATATAAACACATAATAAAATACTAAAGAACTCATTAATCACGTTAGAACCCAATACAATAGACTAGACAAACACCTAACTCAGGCTAGTCACACTAGTTTTCTCGGTTGACTTGTAAATGATCAATTTAAATTAAAACTTGCATGGAAACACTATGAAACATTTTTAAAAAATACTTGGAAGCTTACATGCTCAATTATATCCTTATCACCACATTAATCACGTGAATCATCCTCAATACAAGGCTAAATAGGCTAGAATAGCAATGCTAAAATGCATAAATTCACTCAATATCACCACCCCACACTTAAAGACTTGTTCATCGTTGAACAATTTTTAACTATAAGAATCATGAGCTGATGATACTCCACACTTCTACTACATGCAAGATACTCATGCTAGTACTATAATGACCAAACATAATTCAAGTTACTACACTAAGCATGTTTCAACACAATTGAAAACTCAAGAACACTACACAAAAATAACCTAGCCTAAAGCATTGACTCACCTAGTTGTCAAACTCATGCTTATTTATAAATCAAAGATATCATACAAATCACCCACATTCTTCAAACATGTTCCCCATATAAAAATAGAGTTAATTATAATCACTCACAATAATGCAATTTATAAAATCATGGGTACAGGAATCAAATTACGCTCATTCTCACAAGAAACTCACAAGTTACACATAATGAAAAATAAGCTTGCCCTTAGTGTAAAGCTCTACTAATATAAGAATGTCAAGTATAGGATAAATTAGGCATTTTCCGGATTGTAATGTAGGCTAAGGGTGGGTAGGCACTCTTTTGGACAAGAATAGTGACTATCTTACCTAAGCGCTTTAATACACTACATCATACATTTAAAACCGAATTTCCAACAACCAAATTACACCATTTTTTTTACTTCCCCATCTCTTTTAAGTATTTTCACAAACACATGGTGGGCGTATTGTTTACTAGCACAATAATCAATTTTTATATTTTTCACAATCATGACAATATTTCTAGTATAATTTATATCACATCAATTACTAACACCAATAACTATTACCTTAGGGTATCAATTTCACCTTTTCCCTGTTGTTTCTAAACTCCTTACTCAATTAATTTTTGTTGAAGCACATAGAATATTTTTGGATCAAGTTATGGTTTAGCAAAGAAGGAATTAGGCTACTTATGTTGTTGCCAAAGAAAAATCTAAAGGCTCAAAGGGGTTAACTAGAATTATGCACAAGGGTAGGATAAATAAAAGGTATAAAATAAGGATATCAAAGAATTGCCTAAACCCACACGATTTATTTCTCTACACATACACTGGGCAAGTTCAAAACATCACACGCAACAAGGAATATAAAAAATTCTCACACTCACATGGCACATGTTAAACTCATTTAAGATCATCATAGAATCCTCACGAAACCATAGCATGAATTCAAAATTAAGACAACAAGTACAAGAGTCATAAACATGAGCCTAGGAGTCTCAAAAAATAGCAATTCATTCAATAAACAAAATTTTACAAATAAACCCACTTGCATCATGTAATAAAAAATAGCAATAACAAGAATATCTCACGCACATACAAAATAAATTTAAATGGCGCCATCAAGTTGGAATTTTCCCACCCCACACTTAAAAATCTACTTTGTCCTCAAAGAGAACTTTTAAAGTAAGAGATAGAAAAATTCCCTGATTCCTATAGGCCTAGCTAGTAAAATCTATTTGAATAAAGAAGATCTATGAGACCCCACACTCAATCTTTACCATGATCCTTAGCTCAGGTTTCCATTACTCTGACTTCCCATCAACCCGTGACTCAACCAAAAACAAAAACTACTTGAAATAAAAGACTAAAAATAAAGAAAAAACATACCTTATCTTGGATTGCTTCCCAAGAAGGACCTAATTTAATGTCGCGGCATAACCCAATCAATTTTTTCCTCTATCTTGAGGATATGAATTTTACACCCAACATTGCATCCGTCTTCTTACCTCATTCATTAGGGGGTAGTACAAATATGAAGCAACCAAGTAATGAAATGTACATAGTAAACTACTCGGCCTCAAAGAGAGGTGTTTATTTTTGTTTTTTATTCGGTGTAAAATCAAGAGTATATGATAATTGTTCCTCATCTTCACACTCTTTCACTATTTTAAATGATTCCATAGATAAGACATCATCTAACCATTATATAGAAAAGTGCTTTAAGTGAGGCCTGACAAATCCTACTACAAAATTGACACTATCCTCAAAACCTTCACTTATATTGACCTTCTAAATTCCAGTCTCAAAAAATATGAGAATCGAGTGGCTATGATTCTTGTGGTGGTGGTGGTATCTTCTTAACCTGTTAAACAATTTCAGTTTTTGAGTATTCAGACTTTCTTGACTTATCTGTAATGTTATCTGCATCTGGTTGGAGAGTCAACTTTGTATCTACCTCTATAGTTATCTTTTGTGTATTATCTGCAAACAAGACTGAATCAGGTTTCAAAGAACAATATCTGCAGAGTGATACAGACAGTAACAAACCACATACCAACTTGTGGGTTGCTCTATAGGTTTGAAACAAATAGGTCCCCTCTAAATGCTTGGATAAAAATCTAGACAAGAAGCTTTATGTTGGGGTCCTCCACAATAATGACAAGAATTATCATCCCTCAAAAACCATCTGTCAGAGACTGACATCTCAAGAAGAATTTGATTAAAAGAGATATAAAAGAAACTAAAAAAAAACTAAACTATTTACAGCTCAATGTAACTGAATAAAAAATAAGATAGGTGTCAAATAACAAGTCCCTGGTAACGAGGCCAAAATCTTGACAGTGCACAAGATCACATGCAAGAGTATGTGGTCTTCTCAAGTAGTAAATAGCTTCAATAAAGCCCAACTACTGATCTCTCAGGGACATGCATTCACCGACTATCAAATTCTATTTTAATAATTGAGAAAAAGTAAACAATATAGTGTTAGAATTGTAAACTAAAAAGAAACTAAACTAATGTACAAAAGTAATGACTTTGGACAATCAAATGATAGAAGTCAAGGGTCAAGCCTTATGAACTATCATACTACGTTTTTGAACTTCTTTCGTTAAATAGCTTATCTTGGTTGTTGATTCGTAGATTTAATGGCAAGATCATGGTCTCCCAACCTCTATCCATTTACCTAACTTTGATATTACGACTACATCATTGAGCTGGGATGTAATAGTCAAATTACGTTCTTTAAGCTATCATCCTACGTATGATTCAAGTAAGGCTTCTAGGTATATCCCAGCCCTAGAAGCTAATTAGAAATCCATATTTCATAAAAGACTACAAATCTTACCTTTCTTATTAACATGTTCTATCTCCCTATTCCTCTCCCGAGATCACAAGGTTGACAATTGATGTATTCTAAGGGTAGTTAATCCTTAAAATAGTTAAAAAAAAGAATAAATAAAAAAACCAATAATGATAATCGATTTAAACAAAATCAATGCAAAATAAAAGTAGTCATGATCTTGGCCTTAACCCCGAAGAGGGAGTTTAGCCTTTAATGTAAATATTCACCATCCAATCCCATGGATTAAAGATACAAACCATAAAGAAACTAAATTAAACAATGATAAAACCTAAAAAGAATTTGTAGTAGCCTCCAATTCTCCAAGATATCTCAAAGTGATTAAAAACATTTTCAAAGTTGTATTTATATAAATAGGGTAAGCCCAAGCCGTGTTGCCCAAGGAATCAAAATGTAGTCCAGGGGTTAAATGAAGCATGTGAAGCATGCTATATTACATCGGAATATAGCATGCGATGCATGCATATCATACATACAATCTTTTTTAGGTCGTTTCTGATTTTTTGGTGTGTATCCCACACTATATACTTCCCCACATTCCCTCACTCACCTAAGACATTTCAGGTGTCCAATTCTTTTTTACAGTTGTGTATTGTGCGTCCGTGATCCATTCCATTCCTTTTTGAGTTGTTTCCCCCAAATTTTAAGATAATATATCCTTCATATGTCATCATAATCCATTCAAAAAGCATCCTATATCATTAAACACTACAATTTAGAGTTCAAAACAACACAACATCCAAGAAAGAGAAGTAGAAACATGAGCTAAGCATAGGCTTCATTGACTTTGATTTCTAACTTATTGTCTTATCTCTTGTCTTGATCCAATTTACCCTTGAACATTACCAAAAAGTTTTTTAACGTATAAATACATAATAAAAACCTTAATAACTCATTAAACACGTTAGAACCCAATACAATGGAGTGGACAAATACCTAACTCAACCTAGTCACACTAGTTTTCTTTGTTGACTTCTAAATGATCAATTTGAATTAAAACTTTAGTGGAAACACTATTAAACATTGTAAAGATATATATGTACATTTAGATGCACATTTATATCATTATCACCACATTAATCACACGAATCATCCCCAAAACAAGGCTAAAAAGCCTAGAATAGAAACACTAAAATGTATAAATTCACCCAACATCATGTTTGATTTTGAAAAATTCTTTTCTTAATTAATTGGTATCAAATTCATTGTGAACACTGATAATGCGGATAATAGGTACCATATGGAGGATAGAATTCTAAGCCAAGGTTCATTCAATTAGTTCTATTGCTACATGAATTTGATTTTGAGCTTAAGGATAGAAAGGGCACCAATGTTAACTTGTAGACCATTTTTCCACCTAGATGAAAAGGCTATGCATAATATAGGGTATTATATCCAGATTTATGATAATTTTCATGATGAGCACGTCTTTCCAGCATCACAAACTTATTCCTTCATTTTTATAACCTTGCCAATTACTTGGAAATCGACCACTTCCAAGAAGACATATTGTTTCAACTACTAAAATGATTTATACATGAGGTAAGAAAGTTTTTTGGGATGATCTATACTTATTTTGTGTGTGTGTTGATGGTGTGATACAAAGGTGTATTTCTAAATTTTAAATGATGAGTATTTTGGAGGGCTGTCATTCGTCTCCAGTTGGGGGCTCACCATAGAGGTACTCACAACACCCGTAAAATTTTGCAATGTGGTTACTATTGGATGATGATAAATATGATAATTCATAAGATAATTATAGGTACTATGACCAATGCCCAAGGTAGAAAAATATCCCACAAAAGCATGATCTTTCCATAACACCCATCCTTAAGCTTGAGTTGTTTGATGTGTGGTGTATTGACTTTCTTATACCATTTGTGTGTTTTAATTGTATAAAGTACATCTTGGTGACATTTGACTATGTGTCCAAGTCAGTGGAAGAAATTTAACTTCATAACAATGAAGATCTGAGTGTCACAACCTTTTTTAAGAAGAATATTTCCTCTCGATTTGGTCATCCATGAGCTACCATAAGTGATGGTGGGTATCACTTTTTCAATTGCATGTTCAAATCCCTACTTGAGAAGTGTGGTTTGATGAAAGAGGTGGCAACGGAACACTCTGCAAACAAGTGGCAACTGGGAGACAAAGTCTATTTTGGCAAAGACTGTAGATAACAATAATGCACTTCTGAATGATCGGGAAACTTACTATATGGCAATTATTTCATATCCTTATAATCTTGTGTATGGAAATACATGCCACTTTCATATTGAACTTTACCATAAGGCACTATCGGCATGAACTATGGGCGGAGTGATGCCACACATTTGAGATTGGACAAAATGAATAAGATGAACAAGTTTAATCTCTATTCTTATAATGTTCAAACATGTATATACAGAAGATAAAATTATACCATGACAATATAATTGAGATGAGGGAATCCCAATCTAGGGATTTGATTACATTGTATAATTGGAGACTTCACGTGTTTCCTGGAAAGTTAAAAGTATAGGTGGTATGGATCATTCACTGTGATAAGAGGGTTTCCACATGGGTCAATGGAGATACAACAAGATGGTGATTTTCCTTTTATGGTGAACAAACATTATTATGAGCATTATATGGGAAGTACAAAGGAGATTAAATTGTAAGAGAATGAGAGCCTTTATGGTGTCATAGTAGTCAAGTGATTTGAGTTATGCCAAAATGTTAAATTATAAACTTCATGGGAGGCAATCAATGTGATTTTTCGTGAAGTCTAAGTACCCAAAATAGCCACGTTATGCCGCGATGTTTAATAAACTACTTCTTAGAAGGCAACCCAAGGTTTACTGTCAACTTTTTTTTGTTTGCAGGAGAAAAAGAATGAGGAAATCACTGGCTTAAGACAAAATTGCTAAAATTTAGACAAATCCAGGTAAGCTAACTCATGAGTGTAGTATATGGGTAGTGAGTACAACCTACATCTTAAGGACTAGAATTGTGAGAATAAAAAGCGATATTCGATCTTCTGAACCTGACTCACGAGTCCTACCCATGGATCATGAGTCCAACCCATGACTTCTATGTTAGGTCATGGGAATAAAAAATCCCCACAACGTCTTTGGACTCAACCCATGGATGGTAAGTCCAATTATAAGTCATTGAAATCAGAGACAAGATATTTGTTGTAGATCTTGACTCAGGTCCCCAACCCACAAGTTTTGAGTCAAACTCATAATTCATGGGTAGTGCCATGGATCCTTAAAGTAAAAATTTTAAAATCAAATTTCTTTGACTCGTGCAACCAAACTCGATCGGCCCCTTCCTTTCCTTCCCGATCAGCCCCTTTCTTTCATTTATAACCTTAAAACCTAATCCACTCCTCACACGAATCATATCCTGATCCACTTTAAACTCTCCCACCAAAAATTATTCAAAATCAACACCTCTAGTTGAATTCCATCTAAAGCAAAACCATAAATTCTATCCAGAGGTTATGTGACTACAACTGATTTATTTTCTTTCGTCAGTTAGAACCTATAACAAAAGTTAAAGTTTCTTATGTTCATTAAGTGTGTAATCATTCATGCTTAAGAAGAATTATTCCATGATCTATTGCCTACCAAAACATATACTGATTGTGAATTGATTGAAACCCCAAAATTGTGAAATTAAACTGACTGATGTTAATTTGAACTAACTTGATCAGAATTTCACTGAACAAGTAACATATTATGTTATTTTGAATTGATTCTAAGGAAAATTTGAGTAAAACCTCATCTTTGAACAACAAAACTTAACCTACAACTCATGATTATATTCATGAGTCATGGGTTAAATTCATGGGAATCCGACCTAAAGTCCTGGACTTCAGAGGCTTTTTCTAATTCTCATAAAGGAAAGTCACGACTCGTGACTTGAACCCTTGAGTCATGGGTTGAACTCGTGGATTGGTTTCCCAATTTGTGAGCCTAGCCCATGGATCATGAGAATAGTCCACGAGGTGTGAATTAGACTCATGGGTTGGAATTGTACTTGACTTTTTTCAGTCTTTTCTGAATAATAATTTTTGATTACTAATAATTATCCATACAAGTACCATGGAACCAAAAGCAACACTGAAAAAGAGAATATTGTCCAGACTAAGAGATAAGTCTCCCAAATAGAATAGATCTGTGGACTACTGCATTGATAGTACACCATTGATTAAGTGCCAAACCTAGCACCAAAATTAGAGAGATGTATCAGCCATGACTATATTTTATCTAGGTTAGAGACTTTACCACCAACTATATTTTAGTCTAGTTCACAGGAACCTCCAGGTTCTAATGCCTGAGCTAAACCTAAAATAAACGTTCCATAGAGGTAACCACCATTCTCTCCTACTCCTATATAGTTTGATAAGGGATATGAGGGATTTATTTTTAATGACAAGAAAGATAAGTCAGTCATTTCCTTGTCTGAGGAAGTGGAGAAGACTGAGTTTGGTAGAAAATATAGAGAGGCAGATGTACCCCTTCATTAAAAGAATATAGAGATTTTAATGGAACTAAGGATTTATCCACATCATCCCTTATCGTGGATGTGTAGGATTCCATAGACAACCCTGTCATACAACTAGCTATAATTATTCATAGGTTGTGTGTGGATATGTAGAGCCTATACATTAGAGATATTTAGATTACTGATAAGGGCAAGCTTTTTTGGAGCATTGTTTAGGAGCCTTGCATTGGGCTCATAGCATTGCCAGAGATATTAGACCTAAGAGACACATGTAATAGATATAGGTTCAAATAAATAGGTGAGCCTTTTTTATCTTATAGACCAGAGGGGTGCATGAGTACTATACTTTCTCGCTGTATCCATAGATTTGACATATCAGTTGGGATGAGAGTTTTGGACCAACCTTCACTGACCCGTATACTAGTCTGGGGCATTCGTTTTGACTTACTCAAGGAGATGATTCATACATTTCTATTTGGGCCACAGTTTGAAAGGTCAATAAATATAAATGAGTTTGACTAAAAAATAAGGATAGTAAAGAGTATGCAAATAATGAGGGATCCGATCCAGTGGGGGTATAAAAGAGATTTATTGAAATGGATGGTTTGATAGATTGCTAAGATATATGTTGATGCCTCTTGGGTTGAGGGGAATGTGGATTTAAAAAAGGTACTTCCTGCACTTCTCTGTGAGGTTTTGGTGGTCCATCATCAGGCACAAGTCAAGTCCAACAACTGTAGATAATGCAATCATATAAAATTGAGCAATATTAATTACCCAAAATATTGTTGGATGTAATATAGTTTTTGCCTGATAGTTCTGTGATGAGATTCAGAGATAGCTTGTGAGATCACAAATATTCCTTTCCCTTGGTTGATCAAAAGACTATGTTATAAAGTAGGTATATTGTTATTATTAGATATTGATCATTATATTGTGGTTACCTAAATGTATAATGTAATGTTGATTTGGTATTATACCAACCCAATTACACTGAAGAATGCATAGCCTTCTATCTTATTAGGAGCATCCTTATTTCAGTGGCCTATAGATTTGGTTAAGTAGGTTGTTAGGATAATTTTTTGTGGCAATATTATGATAGAAAGATATTTGTTGCAGATCTTGACTCAGGTCCCCAACCCACAAGTTTTGAGTCAAACTCATAATTCATGGGTAGTGCCATGGATCCCTAAAGTAAAAATTTTAAAATCAAATTTCTTTGACTCGTGCAACCAAACCCGATCGGCCCCTTCCTTTCCTTCCCGATCAGCCCCTTCCTTTCATTTATAACCTTAAAACCTAATCCACTCCTCACACGAATCATATCCTAATCCACTTTAAACTCTCCCACCAAAAAATATTCAAAATCAACACCTCTAGTTGAATTCCATCTAAAGAAAAACCATAATTTCTATCCAGAGGTTATGTGACTACAACTGATTTATTTTCTTTCGTCAGTTAGAACCTATAACAAAAGTTAAAGTTTCTTATGTTCATTAAGTGTGTAATCATTCATGCTTAAGAAGAATTATTCCATGATCTATTGCCTACCAAAACATATACTGATTGTGAATTGATTGAAACCCCAAAATTGTGAAATTAAACTGACTGATGTTAATTTGAACTAACTTGATCAGAATTTCACTGAACAAGTAACATATTATGTTATTTTGAATTGATTCTAAGGAAAATTTGAGTAAAACCTCATCTTTGAACAACAAAACTTAACCTACAACTCATGATTATATTCATGAGTCATGGGTTAAATTCATGGGAATCCGACCTAAAGTCCTGGACTTCAGAGGCTTTTTCTAATTCTCATAAAGGAAAGTCACGACTCGTGACTTGAACCCTTGAGTCATGGGTTGAACTCGTGGATTGGTTTCCCAATTTGTGAGCCTAGCCCATGGATCATGAGAATAGTCCACGAGGTGTGAATTAGACTCATGGGTTGGAATTGTACTTGACTTTTTTCAGTCTTTTCTGAATAATAATTTTTGATTACTAATAATTATCCATACAAGTACCATGGAACCAAAAGCAACACTGAAAAAGAGAATATTGTCCAGACTAAGAGATAAGTCTCCCAAATAGAATAGATCTGTGGACTACTGCATTGATAGTACACCATTGATTAAGTGCCAAACCTAGCACCAAAATTAGAGAGATGTATCAGCCATGACTATATTTTATCTAGGTTAGAGACTTTACCACCAACTATATTTTAGTCTAGTTCACAGGAACCTCCAGGTTCTAATGCCTGAGCTAAACCTAAAATAAACGTTCCATAGAGGTAACCACCATTCTCTCCTACTCCTATATAGTTTGATAAGGGATATGAGGGATTTATTTTTAATGACAAGAAAGATAAGTCAGTCATTTCCTTGTCTGAGGAAGTGGAGAAGACTGAGTTTGGTAGAAAATATAGAGAGGCAGATGTACCCCTTCATTAAAAGAATATAGAGATTTTAATGGAACTAAGGATTTATCCACATCATCCCTTATCGTGGATGTGTAGGATTCCATAGACAACCCTGTCATACAACTAGCTATAATTATTCATAGGTTGTGTGTGGATATGTAGAGCCTATACATTAGAGATATTTAGATTACTGATAAGGGCAAGCTTTTTTGGAGCATTGTTTAGGAGCCTTGCATTGGGCTCATAGCATTGCCAGAGATATTAGACCTAAGAGACACATGTAATAGATATAGGTTCAAATAAATAGGTGAGCCTTTTTTATCTTATAGACCAGAGGGGTGCATGAGTACTATACTTTCTCGCTGTATCCATAGATTTGACATATCAGTTGGGATGAGAGTTTTGGACCAACCTTCACTGACCCGTATACTAGTCTGGGGCATTCGTTTTGACTTACTCAAGGAGATGATTCATACATTTCTATTTGGGCCACAGTTTGAAAGGTCAATAAATATAAATGAGTTTGACTAAAAAATAAGGATAGTAAAGAGTATGCAAATAATGAGGGATCCGATCCAGTGGGGGTATAAAAGAGATTTATTGAAATGGATGGTTTGATAGATTGCTAAGATATATGTTGATGCCTCTTGGGTTGAGGGGAATGTGGATTTAAAAAAGGTACTTCCTGCACTTCTCTGTGAGGTTTTGGTGGTCCATCATCAGGCACAAGTCAAGTCCAACAACTGTAGATAATGCAATCATATAAAATTGAGCAATATTAATTACCCAAAATATTGTTGGATGTAATATAGTTTTTGCCTGATAGTTCTGTGATGAGATTCAGAGATAGCTTGTGAGATCACAAATATTCCTTTCCCTTGGTTGATCAAAAGACTATGTTATAAAGTAGGTATATTGTTATTATTAGATATTGATCATTATATTGTGGTTACCTAAATGTATAATGTAATGTTGATTTGGTATTATACCAACCCAATTACACTGAAGAATGCATAGCCTTCTATCTTATTAGGAGCATCCTTATTTCAGTGGCCTATAGATTTGGTTAAGTAGGTTGTTAGGATAATTTTTTGTGGCAATATTATGATAGAAAGATATTTGTTGCAGATCTTGACTCAGGTCCCCAACCCACAAGTTTTGAGTCAAACTCATAATTCATGGGTAGTGCCATGGATCCCTAAAGTAAAAATTTTAAAATCAAATTTCTTTGACTCGTGCAACCAAACCCGATCGGCCCCTTCCTTTCCTTCCCGATCAGCCCCTTCCTTTCATTTATAACCTTAAAACCTAATCCACTCCTCACACGAATCATATCCTAATCCACTTTAAACTCTCCCACCAAAAAATATTCAAAATCAACACCTCTAGTTGAATTCCATCTAAAGAAAAACCATAATTTCTATCCAGAGGTTATGTGACTACAACTGATTTATTTTCTTTCGTCAGTTAGAACCTATAACAAAAGTTAAAGTTTCTTATGTTCATTAAGTGTGTAATCATTCATGCTTAAGAAGAATTATTCCATGATCTATTGCCTACCAAAACATATACTGATTGTGAATTGATTGAAACCCCAAAATTGTGAAATTAAACTGACTGATGTTAATTTGAACTAACTTGATCAGAATTTCACTGAACAAGTAACATATTATGTTATTTTGAATTGATTCTAAGGAAAATTTGAGTAAAACCTCATCTTTGAACAACAAAACTTAACCTACAACTCATGATTATATTCATGAGTCATGGGTTAAATTCATGGGAATCCGACCTAAAGTCCTGGACTTCAGAGGCTTTTTCTAATTCTCATAAAGGAAAGTCACGACTCGTGACTTGAACCCTTGAGTCATGGGTTGAACTCGTGGATTGGTTTCCCAATTTGTGAGCCTAGCCCATGGATCATGAGAATAGTCCACGAGGTGTGAATTAGACTCATGGGTTGGAATTGTACTTGACTTTTTTCAGTCTTTTCTGAATAATAATTTTTGATTACTAATAATTATCCATACAAGTACCATGGAACCAAAAGCAACACTGAAAAAGAGAATATTGTCCAGACTAAGAGATAAGTCTCCCAAATAGAATAGATCTGTGGACTACTGCATTGATAGTACACCATTGATTAAGTGCCAAACCTAGCACCAAAATTAGAGAGATGTATCAGCCATGACTATATTTTATCTAGGTTAGAGACTTTACCACCAACTATATTTTAGTCTAGTTCACAGGAACCTCCAGGTTCTAATGCCTGAGCTAAACCTAAAATAAACGTTCCATAGAGGTAACCACCATTCTCTCCTACTCCTATATAGTTTGATAAGGGATATGAGGGATTTATTTTTAATGACAAGAAAGATAAGTCAGTCATTTCCTTGTCTGAGGAAGTGGAGAAGACTGAGTTTGGTAGAAAATATAGAGAGGCAGATGTACCCCTTCATTAAAAGAATATAGAGATTTTAATGGAACTAAGGATTTATCCACATCATCCCTTATCGTGGATGTGTAGGATTCCATAGACAACCCTGTCATACAACTAGCTATAATTATTCATAGGTTGTGTGTGGATATGTAGAGCCTATACATTAGAGATATTTAGATTACTGATAAGGGCAAGCTTTTTTGGAGCATTGTTTAGGAGCCTTGCATTGGGCTCATAGCATTGCCAGAGATATTAGACCTAAGAGACACATGTAATAGATATAGGTTCAAATAAATAGGTGAGCCTTTTTTATCTTATAGACCAGAGGGGTGCATGAGTACTATACTTTCTCGCTGTATCCATAGATTTGACATATCAGTTGGGATGAGAGTTTTGGACCAACCTTCACTGACCCGTATACTAGTCTGGGGCATTCGTTTTGACTTACTCAAGGAGATGATTCATACATTTCTATTTGGGCCACAGTTTGAAAGGTCAATAAATATAAATGAGTTTGACTAAAAAATAAGGATAGTAAAGAGTATGCAAATAATGAGGGATCCGATCCAGTGGGGGTATAAAAGAGATTTATTGAAATGGATGGTTTGATAGATTGCTAAGATATATGTTGATGCCTCTTGGGTTGAGGGGAATGTGGATTTAAAAAAGGTACTTCCTGCACTTCTCTGTGAGGTTTTGGTGGTCCATCATCAGGCACAAGTCAAGTCCAACAAATGTAGATAATGCAATCATATAAAATTGAGCAATATTAATTACCCAAAATATTGTTGGATGTAATATAGATTTTGCCTGATAGTTCTGTGATGAGATTCAGAGAGAGCTTGTGAGATCACAAATATTCCATTTCCTTGGTTGATCAAAAGACTATGTTATAAAGTAGGTATATTGTTATTATTAGATATTGATAATTATATTGTGGTTACCTAAATGTATAATGTAATGTTGATTTGGAATTATACCAACCCAATTACACTGAAGAATGCATAGCCTTCTATCTCATTAGGAGCATCCTTATTTCAGTGGCCTATAGATTTGGTTAAGTAGGTTGTTAGGATAATTTTTTGTGGCAATATTGTGATAGAAAGATAGCCGATGGAGACTTAAGCTACTACAACCATTGCAAGGGCTACAGTCACTTTAGCTTCAATTTTACTTCTATAGCGCGCCCTCCATAGTCGATTTTTGTTCATGGTGATATTATCATGAGATTTTATACATTATTTAGAGGATAGTAAGTAGGAGTTAGTAGATTATTAGACACATACCAATATCTAGTTGGCCAAGTTACTTGGTCAGATCTGATGATAGGTACGGACTGTATTTAAAGCATCGGAGGTGTGGGTTAAGTCTAGGATGATGTATGCTATAGAGAAGTTTACTAAAGATTTCCATAAGTGGATTGACAGTTTTGATATTCTGATAAGAGTGCGACTCCGCGAGGCTTGACTACTTGATTTATCAAGCCCGCACGAGGAGGTAGCCACATTGAGCTAAAAGGTTTGTACTTTAGTAGAGAGTCATACTCCTGTTATCCCTTAAATTATAACTTCTATTCTGCAGTCACTGCATATATATAAACAATTTATTTTTGTTATGTTTGCTGATAATAATGAGACCCAGATTTTTAGTGCCAAGAATGGATGAGAGCCTGCCAAGCAGAGTGCTAGCTCAGACAATTTTAAGAAAAAAATAAAGAAGGAAGCCAAAGATTCTTTTGTACAATACAAGATAGATGAGAGTAAGAATGCCTAGTGAGAGCTAGGTGACTCCTCTAGTCAAGCAACTGGACCACCTTCTAGTGCTATGCTCGATATGCCTCCTGATGCTCCAGCTGATGGCGAGGCTACATCTAATCCCTAGATTATCATAGGTATGTCCCTACACCTGTATGTTATTTTTTTAGCATGTAATGGGAAAAATGCATTAGCTTTTAGTTAGGGTAGGTGTGTACCAACCACTTGGGGTTTTTTTTTCGTGTCTATTTTCCCTGTTGTATGCTATCATGATAGAGCCAACATATTCAGGTGGTGATGTTGTTCGTGATTTTTTTATTTTGCTTTTTTTACAAAGAGAAAAACCAGGAACCTTGGTGCAGTCAAATTTTTGTATTTTTATGTGTTTGAAAAAATGGTACCCCTCGAAAATTTTTATGAGCTATATCTTGTTAGTAAATGATGCTGTGGCCTTTTTTTAATCTTAGTATGGCATTAGTATTAGAGCCAAAAAAATCATAGCTTAGTTGTCAATGAAATAAATAGGTAGCAGTTGATAATGTAACCTTGTGCCATGTGTGTAAGGTGTTTACTTGGGTCACTTTGTGTGTTTTATCTGGAACTTGCCTGTTTATTCTTACTTAGGTTGTAGGATATTCATAACACCCAAACTACAACTCTCGTTAGAAAGTGTAAGCGGTCTCTGTCAAATATAGAACCCAACTGGGTTGGGTGTCGAATCCCACTGGGAATACTTGGTCACTAAGTGTTGCAATTATTAGTAGACTGTTGGTCGAAAATTCCACGAAAAGGGGGGATTTGATTATGGCGTGAACTACGATTATTAAAGTAACGATGGAATGCTTTGTTTAGTAAGATTTAACCACAAAGAATAATAAGTTAGGGTTATGTCCACCTTGTAAGTTCTACATATCTATTAACTATGAGTAATGCGGAATTTAGACATGCATGCACTTATAGAGATTTGTATTCTAATTGTACATCCAAGTGTTTCCTAACCATCAAGGATTATTTCACTTTAGCTCTCTCGAGCCTAAAGTGTATAACGAATGGTAAAAATTCTCCAAAAAGGTTAATCCGGTTAAGGCATTAACATGTAAACAGGGGTTGGAAGCCCAATTTTCTTGTCACACTCTCTTTTCCAAACATGTAACTTTTCTCTCGAACAAGTTAATGATATACTGGCATATTCCTACATTTGAAACCATAAGAATACAATCAAAACGAACAGAGTAATGATATAAGTAGCATACACATCAAGAATTCACAAACTCATAGCAATAGATAGTATCCACAAGGTTTCCATAACCCTAACAGAGAAGTTTAGCTACTCATGATTACAACGGAAATCACAATAGACATAATCATCATACCACAACCTAGAATAATCTTTGTGATGGGATGATTCTAACGTCAAAGAGGAGATTGACGTTTTATTCTCTTTCCGTTCCCAAATGTAGCGTGTTTCTCTGTGTTAGACTTACATAATCTTTAACGTCAATTGTCCAAAGTGTCGATTGAATAATGATTGAATGAATGCTGAAAAATTCAGCAAATAAGGTTTTTATAACATCCTTGTCCTACTAAGTTACTGTTGCATCCCTAATTATTTAGAAATACTGATTTTGCCCGAGATAGATTCTCCATACATCACATTCAGTCCACAGGCTTCCAAAAGATGCCTTAGCTCATGTGTGAAGTTTTCCTTTGCTGCCCAAAGGTCCACAAAGTGTTGAAATCTGCATCATTAATACCTGAAAAATATTCTAATCACATAGGTTAGCTCACTTACAGGAAAATGGACTAAAAGTGCAGGAATTATATATTTTATCCTCAAAACTTAGCTATAACATGGGTAAATTATGGTGTTTAGGCGTGTAAATACACCCAACATCACCACCCCACAATTAAAGCTTTGTTCGTCCTTGAACAAAATATTACGTCCATGCCAACACCTAACTAGAATTTTACAATAGAAACACAAAATGTTCAACAAGACATGCAAGGCAATTATTAATAAAAAGTAGGTTTCTTGATCACTATTAGAAACAATTCAACCTCCAACATAGACTCGTGATGATGGTTAATTCGTATCCACAAGTTAAGACACAAAGAATCATATAACACTACCCAAAAATCATCAACCATGTGTGTCTCACAAAAGATATCACCCATAATCACTCGTAGTTTTACATTTTTCGAAACATGGCTATAAGACTCTCCTTGCTCCCACTCTCACAAAGAATTCTTATGTTGCAACTGATGACCATAGGCTTGCCCTTAGTGTAATGCTCCACTAATATCAGAATGCTCAGCTTAGGATCAAATAGGTCTTTACAGGGCTGTAATGTAGGCTAAGGGACAGGTAGGACTATTTTGTCCAGAAATAGTGACTATGTTCCGTAAGAGCTTTAATACACTGAACTATGCCATTTACACAATCTTTTGACAACCACTCTACCTTTCTTTCATCTACCACCCCTTTTCATCTATTTTGTTATTCAATCATAAACACAACTATCTTTTTGTTTTTCTATTTTATATATATATATATATTTATTTATTTTTATTTGATTTATTTATTTCTTTATTTATTTTTTATTTTTATTTTTTTATAAAACACCTCTATGATAGCCACTTTTTTTTCACAACAATTTCAAGTACCAATACACTCTGAGGCATTACTCTCACCCAATTTCCTCTTATTTTGTCACATGACTCTACAATTTAAAGCGCTTAGGAATTTGGATCAAATTATGTTATTGAAGAAAAATGGATTAGGCTACATATGAGGCTGTCAAAGAAAATAGCTAAAGGCTCAAAAGGGGGTTAACTAGGATAATGTACAAAGGTAGGTAAAAAGAAGGTAAACAAATTAGGGCTGCCAAAGAAATGTCTAAATCATCTCCTAAACTCACACTCTTTATTTCGCTTTACACACACACCAGGCAAGTTCTAGCATCAGTCAAAACACAGAATATACTATAACCTCACCCACACAAGGCACATGGTCGACTTAATTGGGAGTACTATAGACTCTTGACCCAACAGATGAATGAATTAAACCACATAATTATCACACAGTGAGTCACTCTTAGAGCCTAAATATCTCAATAGTAATGATTTAGCACAAACTCTTGTTATACTACCATGCCGTCTATCAGAATAATTTCATGCAAACTATAAAAAAAATTTTAACTAACTAATTACGACTAATTAAAACAAACAAAAACAAGAATAAATGTAGGCAAAGAAGTAAAATACAGCATACAAATACCAGCACTCCACACTTGGACGGGACACACTACCCTTAGTGGAAAATAAATAAGAAAAACCTGATTTGTCGGACTCTTTCTCTATGTGTGGGGTCATACCCCCTTCGTCTGAATCATCAACAGAGTCGTCGTCATCAGAGTTGTCCTCCACGTCTGAGTCTGGCATTCAGCTATCATCATCGGTTGGCACGTCATCATCAAGAGGTTCTTCAAAATGTACCCCCACTCCATACATAGCCCTCGCATGCTCATTAATCGGGTAGTCATAATCCAAGTGCTGAAGCTCTGCGTCAGTTGGAACACGACCCCCACTCATCATGGTAAACCTCGTCATGCCATATAAATGGCGAAAGAATCTTTCGTCGCGAGTATGTCTTTCTGCAGTGGTCAGGTTAATGCCATGCCCAGTTTCAGGATCTTTAACCTTCATAAGATCAACCTTCTTCGGGTTATGTGGAAGCTTATGATCTGCAGGTTCCTCTTCAATGTGCTCCTTCCTCAACATCGCAGTCAACAAATTGCCAAAGATGAAATGGCACCTCTTGTGCAGCCTAGCCTTACGCATTAATGATCGTATCACCGCACCAATGTTGATAGGAATATTAGTCATCAGAGCGTACACCAAGCATACTCTATCACGTGTGATCTTTGTGTACTGTGTCCCAAGAATCAAGCAACAGTTGACTATCCGTAACCATATACGATCTTCTCTGTTCAAGGAAGCATACGGGAAGGTATTGTGCTGACCGGTATCCTTATGATGAATCCACCGTGCCATTGACCTTGTTCCGCACAGTGTGTGTCTGATTGCCCTGTAGGGAGGTTTGTGATAAAGCTCCTTGAGCGGTGATGGATCCATAGACAAAAGACCTAGAAAAGTGTTTAAGAACTCCGCATTCAGTTGCAAGACTTGGCCCTGAATCTTCACTTCACTTTCGATAGTCTTTGGGGACCAATTGGCATAGAACTCTCGCGTTAGATCAAGATTGCATTCCCCCATATCTCAGAAAATGAAATCAAGATTTAGCGCCATGATTTTAGCCGACATGCGGGGTTCTCTCTTTCTAGACTCTCCTTCTGCATCAAATCCATGTGAACATATTTCTTCACTTTGTTGTTCTTGTAACACTCCTTTCCTTCCTCCTCTAGGACCCACTTTATCCTGAAAGTGCATCGAGGTATTTGTAGTGAGGAGGACTCATGTTGATCTTTTCTGCCCCTTTTCTGACCTTTCTGCGAGGTGGACACTTTTTCTTTTCCTTTTCATCCTTTTGGTGCCATTCTACCCGAGATTAAAATAGAGTCATATTAGCTTCATCTCGGAAGATTCAATCGAAAAACAAACAGTAGTGGCGCCGCCCCACACTTAATTTGTTGGCACAGGCTACTTAAGTGAATGATGTCGATTACTCATACTTCATCGACATACATTTAGGCGATATGTTCCAACAACATGTTCAGCACAGTCATACGTTCATGTCATCTTAACTATCCTTTCCAGTTCTTTTTCTTGTAATCTTGTCTATACTTTCATGTTTGGATGAATGCACTTTTTCAAAAAGACTACCACATAAGGATCGTACCACAAATAGAAACAAGTTATTGCATAGGCATAATTACACCATCTTATGCTTGTGGTCAATCATAATCGGTATCTCGATGAACGAGTCATTCAAACATTCAAGCTTTCAAGTTACAAGATTATTTTTTAACTTCACAATTTCGACTTCATAAAACTATGACAGTGTATAACAATCAAATACAAGTCGGACCAAAGTCAAGAACACCTACACGTATTCTTTCACTCAACTAGATGTATTATAACAAACCAACCACATTCAAATCACCAACACAACTTCAAGATCTAACAAACCATTATAAATGTAGCATTTCAAAAACTATGGAATATAAAAGAATAACTTACTTGGTGATGGATTTCGGATGATGAGTTTGCAAGATTAGATGAGCAAAAAGAAAAATTTTGAGAGAAATTGGAAGGTTGGGCGGCGCCTATATTGAGCCAACAATGGGATTTTGTTCTAAGGTTGAAGTTATATTTATAGACCAAGGCTTGGGTCGGTTTTGATCCATGAAAAATCGGGTTAGGAGACAAAAATAATAAGTAGGCAGCGCCTAATGCTTTCCCTATGCTTAGCATAGGCGACGCCTTTTGCTTTGCCTAGTTTGGCATAGGTGGCGCCTATGATATCGCTTAGTTGAGCATAGGCGGCTCCTATGCTATTGCCTTCTTAAAATAGTGAGCATAGGCAATGACATAGGTGGAGTCTTTATCTTTGCCTAGATTTGCATAGGTGGCGCCTATGTTATTGCCTAGATTTACATAGGCCTTGCCTTGTCCGTTGCCTAGTTGAGGCAGTGAGAATAGGCAATGCTATAGGCCTTGCCTTGTCCATTGCCTAGATTTGTATAGGCCTTGCCTTGTCCATTGCCTAGTTGAGGCAGTGAGCATAGGCAATGCCATAGGCCTTGCCTTGTTCGTTGCCTAGATTCGCATAGGCATTGCCTAACCGATAGCCTTTGCTCCTTCATTCCTAACTTACCACCTTTATCATGGCTTACTTTCAAATCACAATTTGGGACCAATCTCCTCATTTATACGTCTTGCACCTACACAATTAATCAAAAATAACAAAAACGATTAGAAGGATGGGTTGCCTCCCACCAAGAGCCTTAGTTTTGGGCGTGGCTCTACTGTTCTTTTTGAATTTTTTTATTTAACAAAAACAAACTCCTAATAAAACAAATGATTAAAAACAATGGGTTTCCTCCCACGATGTGCCTTAATTTATTGTCGCGGCACGATATACTTACCTCGATTACTCAAACTTTATCGAGATAGATGGTCCATCATTTTCTGAATGGATTCAGACGACGCTGATGCTTAATAGTGGGTACACGATCTTTCTCTAGTTGAATCTTGTGCATACCTAAATTAGTCGCAACAATAACCAGAAGTGTATCACCACTTCCCCAAAACACATAGTTTAGATGATTGGGGAGCTCTTTCAATTCTAGCACTGGTGGCTCTTCAATGGAAGTATTCACTGTTGGTGAAGGTCGATTCTTAAGATCAAGGTCCAACTTCTTAGGAGAATGAGAATAGGACCCTATTCCTATTAGAGCACAAATAGTTTCTTCATAATCTTCAACATCCTCACGCTCAACATTCATAAGCACAGCAACCAATGACTCAACACTAAGCTACTTCTCTACAGATAAGTCTTTCTCATCCTCATAACGAACATCAGCTACAGAGAACACATTCATATATTTGGGCTGCTTCATTGATTTGCATACATCAAAATAGACCACTTCATCATTCAGCCGAAATAAAAGCTCATTAGCTCTTAAATCAATAAAAACACTTCCTGTTATGAGGAAAGAGAGTCCCAAGATTATGGGAACTTCAGAATCCACCTCGCAATCCAAAATAACAAAGTCTGCAGGAAAAATGAATGTAGAAACCTTCACCAATAAATCATATAAGATACCAACAGGTTGTTTTATCGACCTATCTGCCATCACAAGTCGCATATTGGTTGGTGTAGGATCGCCGAACCCCAACTTTCTATAAATAGATAGCGGCATCAAATTGATTCTAGCTCCCAAATCGCATAATGCCTTAGAAAAATCCAAAGATCCAACCGTGCAAGGAATAGTGAAAGCACTAGGGTCTGCCTTCTTCTGTACTAAAGATCTCGTAGCAATCGCACTGCAATAATGAACATCATCTGCCATTTCATAGCTTGCTGCCCTTTTCTTCGTCAACAGGTCCTTCATGAATTTGGCATACCCAAGCATCTGTTCCAGCGCCTCCACCAAAGGAACATTAATAGTCAGCTGCTTCAACATGGTCATGAATTTACTGAACCAGGTGTCATCAGCTTTCTTCTTCAGTCTCTGAGGAAAAGGTGGTGGTGAAAGGGGAAGAGTTTTCTTCACCACTTCTTTTTTATCTTGCTTTCGATTATCAATCTTTTCAGGAGTGTCATCAGCCTTCTTCTTCAGTCTCTGAGGAAAAGGTGGTGGTGGAAGAGGAAGAGTTTTCTCCACCACTTCCTTTTTTTCTTACTTTGATTATCACTCTTTTAAGGATGGTGACATCTAGGAGTAACATCATGAACGTTCTCTTCAGCTTCAACAGCATCATCACAATCTGCTTCACTAGCATTCTCTGCTATATCATCAACCACCTGTTTGCCTTTGGATGGATTTTCTAACACCTTACCCCTCTTGGTAGTAATAGCCATACATGATCCATCATTCCTTGGATTTTACACAGTGTCACTGGGTAAAGTTCCAGCCTTTCTTTGATTGAATGTCGCTGATAGTTGACTCAATTGTTGGTCCAGCTGTTTTATTGACGTGGAATGCGAGTCAACCAATTGATTTATTAATGATAAATCATTCTTTACCTCATTTACTCCCATATTGGTTGCCTCCACTCCTTTCAACAGCTTAGCCATCATATCTTCCATGGACATATTTTCAGAGCCAGACGCCGCAACCTCACGATTTCCAGGAGGAATGTACAAACCACTCCTATTAGTCTTATTATGCCAACTACCTTGATCACGGTCCTTGTATCCGGATTTATCATTATAGTTCTGACCTTGGATTCCTTGGGCATTACCTCAGAAACCCCCCCTGATTATTCAACTAATTTGCTTCCTCCTCAAAATCGGAATCATCTCTTCCTTGTGATACAACGGCCTTAACTTTTTTGGTCTTCCCTGATAATAAATGCTTGGTAAGAAGATCCATCTGTGTTTTCATGTGAGCCATATCCTGGTCACGTTCCTCTTCTCTTCGTCTTTGTTCTATAGTCAAGCCAATAGATACAGTAGAGCTTGCTACCTCAGAATCCCTGGTATGCCAATCTCTACTCTACTTTGTCATACGATCTAACATATCACTTGCGTCAATAAAGGTAAGGTCCATGAATGACCCACCCGCAACATTATTAACCACTGGCTTAGTCACCAAATTCAAAGCCCTATATAATATCTCCATCAAGTGGACATTGGTCATATGATGATTTGGGTACCTCATAAGCTTCTTCTTGAACCTCTCCCATGTTTCGTGGAGAGCTTCAGTTGGAATCTATCAAAAATTGCTTATCTCATCTCTTAATTGTGCTCTCTTGGATGGTGGATAGAATCTTAATAGGAAATCATCTTTCAGTTTCCTCCAATTAGTAATAGAGTCAAGAGTTAGCCCGTTCAACCATAGATTTGCCTCTCCAGATAGAGACAATGGAAATAAGCATAGCCGGATCGCATTCTGTCCAACCCCTGGATTGTCAAACTCCTTGCATGTTGAGATAAAATTGATCAGAAGCATATTCGAATCGTCTCCTGCAAGACCACCAAATAACCTCGTGAGCTGCAACAGCTCAATCATGGTGCTAGTGATATTGATCTTGGCTCCAGGTGCCAAGGGCGGAGAAATAATAGCCCCTGTGGCACCAGCTCCATCCAGATCGTCATCATCATCATCAAATGGAGCCTGCAAAGCTTGGTGTTCAAGTCTCATTCTAGCTTGATAATCTAGGCTGTGTACAGGTGCTGCCACATCATCAGTATGCCTAGGATTCAATAACTCATCATACCCTGGTTCTCATCATCAGGATTTGTTGCCCGACCTGGGTTGTCAATATTCTATTGATGCACTTGCGCAGCTGCCAATGCAGCTAGTCTAGCCTGCTCCTGTTGAGCAGCCCTTCTTTTAATGTACCGTTGTGCATTCATTCTGCCAATAAAATGAGGTTCAGGATTGATAGGTAATATCGATTGACCTGAACTTCGAGTGTTTGGCATGCACTCAAACAAACTTGAATAAAATAAAAACAACAACTAAAAGTAAAATTCAAGAATCTTTGACCAAAGGGTCTAGTAACTATCACAAACATAGTAGACAACTGTATTCCCCGGAAACGGCGCCAAAATTTGATAACGCCCAAACTACAACTCTCATTAGAAAGTGTAAGCGGTCGCTGTCAAATATAGAACCCAACTGGGTTGGGTGTCGAATCCCACAGGGAATACTTGGTCACTAAGTGTTGTAGTTATTAGTAGACTGTTGGTCGAAAATTCCACGGAAAGGGGGGATATGATTATGGCGTAAACTACTATTATTAAAGTAACGATGGAATGCTTTGTTAAGTAAGATTTAATTATAGAGAATAATAAGTTAGGGTTATGTCCACCTTGTATGTTCTACGTATCTATTAACTGTGAGTAATGCGGAATTTAGACATGCATGCACTTATAGAGATTCGTATTCTAATTGTAAATCCAAGTGTTTCCCAACCATCAAGGATTATTTACTTTAGCTCTCTCGAGCCTAAAGTGTATAACGATGGTACAAATTCTCCAAGAAGGTTAATCCGGTTAAGGCATTAACATGTAAACAGGGGTTGGAAGCCCTATTTTCATGACACACTCTCTTTTCCAAACATGTAACTTTTCTGTCGAACAAGTTAATGATATACTGGCATATTCCTACGTTTGCAACCATAAGAATTCAATCAAAATGAAGAGAGTAATGATATAAGTCGCATACACATCAAGAATTCACAAACTCATAGCAATAAATAGTATCTCACAAGGTTTCCATAACCTTAACAGAGAAGTTTAGCTACTCATGATTACAACGGAAATCACAATAGTCATAATCATCATACCACAACCTAGAATAATATTCGCGATAGGATGATTCTAACATCAAAGAGGAGATTGACGTTTTCTTCTCTTTCCATTCCCAAGTGTAGCGTGTTTCTCTGTGTTAGACTTACAGAATCTGTAACGTCAATTGTCCAAAGTGTCGAATGAATGCTGAAAAATTCAGTAAATAAGGTTTTTATAACATCCTTGTCCTACTAAGTTACTGCTGCGTCCCTAAGTATTTAGAAATGCTGATTTTGCCCGGGACAGATTCTCCATGCATCACATTCAGTCCACAGGCTTCCAAAAGATGCCTTCCCTCATGTGTGATGTTTTTCTTTGCTGCCCAAAGGTCCACAAAGTGTTGAAATATTCATCATTAATACCTAAAAAAAACATGCTAATCACATAGGTTAGCTCACTTACAGAAAAAAAATGGACTAAAAGTGCAGGAATTATATATTTTATCCTCAAAACTTATCTATAACATGGGTAAAATATGGTGTTTAGGCGTGTAAATACGCCCAACATCAGATATTGGTTGGGACATGATCATACGACATGTTTGAACAAGTTCACTCATAGCCTAAAAGACCAACCAAATAAGAATAAGTATCCCATGATCCCTAATTTGATCTTAAAGTGGCCTATTATCTTATTTTAACTTTTCACTTTCCTATTTCAATTATATTGAACATGTTTTGTCCCTATTCCTTAGTTGGACATTGTATACCTCAACTTAGGCAGATCTCCTAAGTTGAGGTTGGCTATTATAGGGATGCATAGTTTGAGATGGGTGTGGTGAAGATGTTGCAGAAAAGAAAACAAAGTAGGGTTGGTGTTGTAGAAAAGTGAGTAATAGAAAAAGAAAAAAAGAAAGAAAAATAAAAGAAAAGAGATATAATAAATTTAATGATTGGAGAAAGCGACAACCAATCTGTAAATAAATAAAAGAGAAAAGCAGAGAATAAAAAAAGCATAGTTAAGTAGTGAAGCCAAAAATGTAAGTGTTGTATCAAGGGTTGTGAGCCACTATTTCTTATATGTACTATTCCTGCCTCTAAGCCTACATTAAAAGCAGAGAAAAGTCCTATAGTGATCTCAGTCCAAGTGTTTGAAAAGCTATGACATAGAGAATAAGGTCAGGATTATGGTATTTTTCATGCATAACCAATGGTATTTCATGAACATTGTTTGAATTTCTTTGTGAGTGTGAGTTTATTGATATAGCCCATGTATTGATATGCATCATAATACTTCGAAAGTTGGTACTTCTATGTTGTGAGGGTACATGGGTTGTATAGCTAATTACTTATTTTTATGAGTAATGACTATTGCATACATGCTTGGTTGTCTATTGCTAATTTGATATCATCATTTGATTCCTTTTGTGTAATAATATTGTGCTACATGAATTTACTAAATGGCTTTTAATGTTGTGTATTAGAAGGCGTTGGATGTTTGACCTAAATGGAATTAACTGTTGTAGGTATCTTAGGTTTCATATATTTAAGCATTGCGTTTATTTATAGAGTGTTTGTTGCCTTAGGATTGGCCAATATTCTAAGTTGAGGGTGTTGATGTGCCATGGTTTTAAGGAACTTTTGATTCTTAAAAAATGGAAACTATACAAGAACTTAGGCTTTCTTGTTTTATATGATGTGCGTTTTTGTTTATTTTATAGGAAAATAGGGTTTGAAGAAAGGAGAAAGAAAAAGGTATCAATAGTTGATGAAGTTGTAACCCATGAGTCTACCGACGGCCTATGAGTAAGACCTACTGATAGTGAGTAGGATTGTGAGTTGAGTTCTAAAGGTGGTATGTTAAGTCTAATATGTATGAGTCCACCTAGGTCTCATAGATGAAACCCACGACTCCTGCATTGCAATCGTGAGTTAAGATTCCAAAAGATGGGGATATGCTCTAATTTCCATGATTATAAGACATGACTCATTGGTTAGACCTAAGACCTAGCCCATGAGTCGCGAGTTGATGCCTACACTGATTTCCTACACTATCTAGGATAGGTTTTATTTTTTATCTATAAATACCCCATGGATGTTTTATTATCAGTTTATAAACTGTAAACATTTTACATTGTTTATAGTTGATACACTTTTTACACTATTTTCAGTTCAAAGATACATTATTGATCTTGGAACTATTTTTCTTGGTTCTTAGGGTTAATAATTGAATTGATATTTTGGGTTTACAACTTATTCTTTTAAATTCAACATTATGGTTTCATCTATGAAATTATTATTTGATTACAATAGTGAGTAGCTAAACCCTATACATAGGGTTGTGGAACCATGATGAATTATCAAAGCATTGAAGTCATTCTAGATTGGTGTTCTTGCTTGTATTGGGATTTACTTAATTTGATTGCATTCTTAATGGATGCACGATTTGATGTATACTCGAAAGGGAGGTAGATATTAGGAAAAGGAGATCACAATTATAATTTGAAGATATAAACCTTCACCTAATAACTTGAGTCTTAACTGAGATAGTTAATCTAAGATCATAAAACTACGGTTAGTAATGCAATGCTTTTACACCGAGAGTAGATTAGTGAAATTATGCCAATTAAAGGTCCAGAGTTAATTAGGTGATACGTAACTTGATTGATTTCATGCAAGACATTAAGATAGTTTGACAATCAGGAACTGTCCTTGGAGTTAAAAAGTCAGGGGGGACGCATTCCTAGTGCTCGTCTCAAATTAATCACAACCCTAATTATCCAGCAATATTACTGTTACTCTTACTATTACAAAACAACCTTTTTTATTTACGTAATTTCCAATTATGTATCAATCTCTTGATAGATCTTTGACCTACACTAACCTTGTTGGTTTCTGTATTTGATTTATTATCTGCTATATACTTTATTGGAAGTGTAATTTGGGCGACATCACTAGCTGGAGCTATTTATTAAGTAGATTGACTTTATTGATGAGCATTCTTACTTATCTATAAAGCCACTAGACATTCCCTCAATTTGTTGCCTGGTGATGTGTGAGATAATGCTAACATATTTGAGGCTTTTAACTAGAAATAATTGTAAAGTCTTAAGCAACTTTTATTGTTTTTGATAGCTTTCTCTTTGATAATACAGGAAAGTCAAGATGCAAGAAAATCAAAAACAATAAGAGCAAAAGACGTGAATTTGGAACAAATGGCCATAAAAGTGTAGTTGACGACTTATCTAATAAGTCGTCAAATTTTTGATAAGTTATCAGAGTCATTGTCAACTATAAACAGTGTGAGGAAGTTGGAACAAAAGTGTGAAGACATCTCTGATAAGTCATTACAATTCTGATAAGCCATCGAGAATGTCGTTAGCCTAAGGTAGTACATGAGTTTTAAAGTAAAGAAGTGACGACATTGTCTGATATATCTTCAAAGTCCTAATAAGTTATTAGGATTACCGTCAACCTTAGGCAGTGTTCAGAAGTTGAGTTAAAAAAGTGATGACATTTCGTGATAAGTCATCAGATCTTTGATAAGCCGTCAGACTCAGCATCAGCTGAAGACACCAACATATCAAATACAGAGAGGAGTTAATGACATATCTGATAAGTCGTCAAACCCTTGATAATTCATCGTATATTGTTATTACCTATGCAAGAAAAAGTTGTATGCTATGATTTTATTTCTAATTTAGCTCCTGGAATTTAAGGGAAAGTTTTTTTTTTATAAGAGGCAAACATTCAACTTGAACTTCACCACATTAATCCATTTTCTTTATAGTTTTAAGGCTTAACCTCTGGAACTTATTCCAGAGACTACTTTACTTCTCTTTGGATCTTTGATTTCAATCTTCAATTTTTTTAAGTTATGGGATATTCTTCTTGAATTTAGGAAGGGAATCAATTTCTAACTACATCTTTTATAAATTTAAACACTTTGAATTATGAATTCAGTTATTATTATCGCTTTCTCTTTCATGTGGAACTAAAACCCACAACTAGGGTTGTGGGATCTATGATTACTCATGTACTTTCTTAATAGTTTGTTAGTGTTTGAGTGATTGTAGGAGCATATTGATAATTCTTTTGTATTAAATATTTTTTGTTAGTTGCAAACATTAGATCTTTCCTTATGTTGATGTGCTCTAACTGTGAAATAAACTAAAGGTATGAATTATCAATGTAGATTTGCCAAGGTTAAGTTCTCGTCTAATGATTAATGCTGTAAAACAACTAATCAACTCAAAATAAAATAAGTGTGAATAGAACGTTCCTAAGTTCGAGTGAATTAGGGAACTCAACATCTTGGTAGCTTGAGAAACACTTATATAAACTATCGATACTTATAATTTGGTGTTTCCCATAAATCACGATAATCTAATACAACAACTATTATTCAATGGAGGATTACCAATCATAGTGATCACAACTGTAGTTTCTCTATATCATTGATTTGAAATATTGCAGTTTAAGCTTTGAGTTCTAAGGCAAATTAAAGTGTTAATAAATCTTGTTCAATTATTAAAAACCCATATTTTATCTTTTCATATCATTTTTTTGAATTTAACTTGTAGCTATAGTTTCAAATTAGTTTAATCGCGACTCACATTGTTCCTAGTGGATTCGACCCCGACTCCAAAGTTTGGTAAATATATTGACGACGACCGCCTTGCACTAAATTGAATTGTAAGTGGAGCGTTATCAAAAATGGCGCCGTTGTCGAGGAAAAATTTGACATATTGAGTTGGTTTCGAATTTTACCGTACTTGCTTGAATTCAAACTTGTAACAAAAAATTTTAGTTTTCATTTATTTTTTATGTTAGGTAGATTTTTATTTTAGTTTACTTATTACTATGGTATCGTGGAATGAACATGAGCTTGGTTGTTGGAAATCTTATCTTGATGATCTATGTCTATATTGTGATGGAACTCACTTTTTGCAAGATTATTGATGTGCTCCCCGGAGAGAGATGTGTGTATCATCTCCATCCTACCAGGAGTATGATTGTTCTTTATGTGTTGGTCAAGATGGACATTAATGTGATTTCCCAAATACCCCTCCCCCAATTGCGCTAACCTAAATTCTAGTTCTTCTTATGAGTTTGATAGGTATTATGGACAAGAAAAGGAAGAACGAAACACCAAAAAGAGTGGCATTGAAGCTATGGTTCAACAAATTTTGGATCTCCAGAAAGAAATGTATGATATCGTATGTGAAATGTGTGAATACATGACGACCATCATTCATGAGGAGATGAATATAAAGGTCAATCATTCAAAGCATTCTTCTATATTCTGTTTAGATGATATCTTATCTGTGGAATCATTTAAAATAATGGAAGAGTGTGAATATGAGGAGCAAGAACCCTATATTGATGTTGAGCTTTATGTTGAGCAACCCTCAGTGATTTCCCAACCAAACCAACCAACCAAGAGAGATAATCCAAGATTGAGGAAATGGTGCTAGAGGCAAAAGAAGAAACTAAGCCAATCTCTTATAAAGACTCTAGCCTAATTTTGGGTGATGAGGTCGAGAAGGATGTAACTACAAAACATTATGCTAGGTAGATATGATAAAAGTTGAATCACCCAAGCAAATGATGAATTTTGAAAATGAGGAAGAAAATTCCTACATTGTTGAGTTTGTCTTTTCGAAAGGGTATAATACAACCACAGTATTGAAGGCTAAGAATCTTAAAGATCGATGTCCATTTAGTAGCTTTTTAAGGTTCTCACATTGCCAAATAAGCCCACACGAAAGTTCGATGCTAAATTGGGCAAGCAGTTCATGTCTTCAAAGTGGCATGATAGAAATTTCCTTATCATGCTCTCATATTTTCCCAAAACACCTAAAATATGTAAAGATCAAAATATGGGCAGATGATTCAAATCATCTAAGTGGAGGGATAAAGAATGATGCGCTTTCAAGGTATCTTGATGAATTCTGAGTAGTCAAGATAACCTAGTCGTGTCTTGACATTAAATCAGGTGCTGCTTGCGATGAAACCCAAGGCATTTTGTTGTTTGTGTTTGTATTATGTGATTGACGTCAGATCTCTGCACCTATGGTTCCACAGTTATGTTTCTAACTCTCTTGTTTTAGTTTGATGCATTGGGGAAATGCATTATTTTAAGTTGAGGGTGAGACTTCTTATGGGTGTTGATGTCCTCTTGGGGTTTTTGTTGTCGTGCCTCTTTTCCCTGGAGTCTTGTTCCTAGTAGAATCGGCATGTTTATTATTATTATGATTTGTTATGAAATGTTGTAGTTGACTAAGAGAAATGCAAGTATCTTAGGCAGTTAACATGTTTTTATTTTTATTTTTGAACACCTCTCCAATGGTCTGTTTTATAATTGGGTCATATGCATTTATGTGTGACCATTGTGCATCATGTTATGGCATTAGCACTAGTGACATGATAACCATTTCTAAAATCTTGCATGAACCGAATAGGTAGTAGCTTCTGATATACCATTGTGCCATATGTGTTTGAGATACTACCTAGTTCTTATAGTGTGTTAAATCTAGAATTTGTCGGGTTAGTCTTTCCTTGGTTGTAGGATAGCGGTTAGGAAATGATTATAGGTCATTATTAATATTAGTCCAATTTTAGCCTAAATTACCTTCTATGTGTGAATAATATCCCTTGATCCTAATTTTGAGCTTGAATTCCTATTATTTTTATTATACCTTTAACCTTCCGAGTTGTATCACAATGTACCTGTTTTAGCCTTACTCCTTCTTCGACATTGAGCACTTCGACTTAGGCAAATAGTATAAGTTGAGGGGGGCTGTCATAGCGGTGTATGATGTAAAGTGAGTATGAAAAAGGGTAAAAAAAATATGCAAGGCTGGGTGTGGTAGAAAAAGAATGAAAAAAAAGAAAAGTTGTGAAAAAGAGTAAATGAATGAATAAAAACTGCAACCATCTTGAATGTTCTTTAATCCAGAAAGGGAGAAATAAGGTAAAGGTTGATAAGTGAGACCCCAAAAATAGTGTAGAGCCAAGAAGGCTTAGTTACTTTAAATATCCTTGGGTATCAGACTAGCCCTAACACTACATTACAAGATGAAGAAAAGTCCTATAGTTATCCTAACTTAACTGTCTGAAAGCTTCGGTAATAAAAATAAGGGCGAGCTTATGGTAATTGACATGGTTGAGTTCACATATGAATGAGGAAGGACTTATTTATTGTGAGGGCACACTAGTTATGTTGCTATTTTCTAACTTTTTTGGGCAAGATAACATTCGTATATGCATGGTTGTTGTTGCTAAGTTGATTCCATAGCTTGATTCCTTTTTGTTGCATTGATTCTTTTCATTAATATACATAGTTGAGTTTGAGATGATTGACCTTAGAGATGGTAAATATTTTTTGAGCTAAAATTAATTATTGACTGCCAATGTGCTTTGTATCATATTATTTATGTTTAAGTTGCTTGAGGACAAGAAATTATTTTAAGCTGAGGGTGTTGATGTGTGAGCTAATGCTAACACATTTGAGGATTTTAACTAGAAATTATTGTAACATTTTAAGCAACTTTTATCTTTTTTGATTTCTTTCTCTTTTATTATGCAGGAAAGTTAAGATGAAAGAAAACAAAGAATAATAAGAGCAAAAGATGTGAATTTGGAACAAGTGGCCATAAAAGAGTAGTTGATGACTTGTCTGATAAGTCATCAAATTTATGATAAGTTATCAGAGTCATCGTCAGCTGTAGACAGTGCGAGGAAGTTGGAGCAGAAGTTTGGCGAAATCTCTGATAAGTTGTCCCAATTCTAATAAGCCATCGAGAATGCCGTCAGCCTAAGGCAGTACATGTGATTTGAAGTAAAGAAGTGACGACATTGTCTGATATGTCATTAAAGTCCTGATAAGTCATCAGAAGATGAGTTGAAGAAGTAATGACATTCCATGATAAGTCATCAGATCTTTGATAAGCAATCAGACTCGTCTTCAGCTGAAGACAGCAACATATCAAATACAGAGAGTAGTTGATCACATATCTTATAAGTTGTCAACTCCTAGATAAATTGTCAAATGTTGTTGTCACCTATGCGAGAAAAAGTTGTATGTTGTGATTTGATTCCTAATTTATCTCCTGGTATTTGAGGTAAAGTTTTTAGGTTATATAAAAGACGGATATTCATCTAGAACTTCACAACATTAATTCGTTTTCTCTCAAGTCTTAGGGCTTAACCTCTAGAACTTATTCTGGAGACTACTTTATATTTCTTTGGTCTCTAAACTTGGATTTTATTTTTTAGTTCTTTGATTTAGTTGTGGGATATTCTTCTTGAATTTGGGAAGAGAATCAATTTCTGACTATAACTTTTGTAAGTATAATCACTTTGAATTATGAATTCAGTTATTGTTATCACTTTCTCTTTCATGTTGAAATAAAACCCACAACTAGTGTTGTGGGATATATGATTACTAATGTATTGTCTTATTAGTTGGTTAGGGTTCAAGTGATTGTGGGAACATCTTGATACTTTTTTTGTATTAATTATTTTTTGTTGGTTGCGAGCAATAGATCTCGCCTTATGTTGATTTGGTCAAACTGAGAAATAAACTAAAGGTAGTAAATTATCAATGAGGATTTGGGATGGTTATGTTCCCATCTAATGAATAATGTTGTAACAAGATTAATCAACTCAAAATAAAATAAATGTGAATAGAAGGTTCCTAAGTTCGAGAGAATTAGGGAACTCCACATCTAGGTAGGTTGAGAAACACTTAGATGAACTGTCGATACTGATAATTCGTGTTTCTCATAAGTAATGAGAATCCAATACTACAACTATTATTCAATGGAGAATTACTAATCATAGTGATCACAAATCTAGGTTCTCTGTATCATTGATTTGAAATATTGCAGTTTAAGGTTTGAATTCTAAGGCGAATTGAAGTGTTAACAACTTTTGTTGAATCAATAAAAAAACCCATTTTATCTTTTCATATCATTTATTTTAATTTAATTTGTAGCTATAGTTTCAAATTAGTTTAATCGACACTCACATTATTCCTCGTGGATTCGACCCCTACACCAAAGTTGGGTAAATATATTGACGATGAACGCCTTGCACTAAATTGACGTGTAAGTTGAGCGTTATCGCCTGGCTTGCCATACCTACAACATACATCTCTTCCAACTATATGCTCCACTTTTTGGTTCCTACCACACTTTTTGAAAATAGTGTTTGTACAAACATTATTCACACTACCCTAGGACTTAGAACCTGGTACTCTTTATCCAATTATATTGCAAGAACATAGGCACTGCACACTAGAAGTAGATAGGGATAGAGAAAAAGATTATTTGTATATCTAAGAACTATTACCACCATCTTACCTCTGCTAAAATAAATTAAAGCTACATATTTTCCCTCTCTTTCTCCCAATCATTCTTCTTGATTTTATCCTCTTTAATTTGTTGAGGATGAATCATCAATCTAAAGATATCCATCTCCTTAACAAACATAGCAGTCCTACACTCTATGACCACATCCTCAGAAACATCTGACCTGAACTAACTCATTTAGGCCCTAGAGTAAGCAACCAAAGTCGGAGCAAACTTTGCCAAAAAAGTACCCTTAAAAGAGTACTCTTACAAACACGTGTTACCCTGCTTTAGATTTATAAATTCCAACACCTTAACCTCTCTTAGCTAAAGTGGGAAGAACATGTCAAGAGAATAGTAACAAACTCATCCAACTTTAATCAGCTCTATATCAACACCTCTATCATACTACCATTGTTTGTGGCACATATGAGCCACTCATTGAAACTTATAAGCAACCAAGTTAGCATTTTCAGTTGGAGTAGCACCCATGATCTCAGTAACTTTCTAAATACTATCCAAGATATCCTATGGATCCTCTTCAGGCTTAGACCCAAATAATAGAATGTACCACATGTGAGCCACTCATTGAAACTATTAAGTAACCAAGTCAGCAATTTTAGTCGGAGTGACACCCATGATCTCAGTAACTTTCTGAATACTATCCAAGATATCCTATGGATCCTCTTCATACATAGACCCAAAGAATATTAGAGGATTTATTCGAGTGAATTATCTCACTCAAGCTATTTTTGTATTCCGTATCGAATTGCCTTATTCAATATCCTGTTGTTTATTATGGTTTGTCATGGATTAGTCTAATGCTGTTAAAGTAGCCCTGAATTTGGCATTGGAGACTTGTTCGGTCCTAGGGTTTGCTGGAGCTAGTGGGGCGTGTTGTTTCCCAGTACCATTTCCATTACCATCCCTTCTTCCGCTAGTACTTATAGGAGGCATTTTCAGTATATATATAGATATCAAGTTAGAAGAATATTTTTATAGAGTTCACACTCTATTGCACGTTTTGAACATGAACTAGTGTAACATTTCAAAAATTGTTTGATAGCCTCTCGCTTATGATTATGGTGCACTGCACACCCTTGAATAAGACTCTAGTTAATAGGAATTTCAGACATCCTAGAAAACCTTAAACCTGACTCTCTTATAACATACTTTTCTTGAACCTAGACTACCTTTATTCAAAATACGGTACTTGGTGTCATGGTTTATACCAAGATAACCTAAGTCATGACATAATACTAAGAGTGTTGTATAAATGATGAATTACTAAGCAGAAAATAAACTTAAAAAACACTATCATAATAAAAGAAAAAATAAAATAGCATGTCCAAAATAAAAATATCTAACATATTTAATATGCTGAAAAGTCTAATCCTTTAATTATCTCAAGGAGTAACTTAGGCTCCATTCATTAAGTCTTCGAATTGGTCATCTTCATTACAAATGATGTATGATGCAATAAGAACTGCATTAGGGGTAGTGTTGTGTCAACACAAAGAAAAGTTATTTCATTTGGTCTATTATATAAGCAAGACCTTAAATGATGCTTAATGTAACTACACAATCATAGAGAATGAATTATTGGTGGTGGTATAAGCTTTCAAGAAGTTTAACACCTATTTTTTAGGTATAAAAGTAGTGGTGCACACATATCATGCCACTCTATAATATGTCATTGCAAAGAAAGAAGCTAAGCCACGCTTGATTAGATGAATCTTTCTCTTGTAATGGTTTTATTTTGAGGTAAAGGACTAAAAGGGTTGTGAAAACGAAGTTTCCGACCTTCTTTAACTCCTTGAAAATAATCATAAAAATTATCGTATTTCCCGAAGATCTAGTACTATCAATCTCAGGGAAGGTTGCACCATGGTATGCCGACTATGCTAATTATGTGGTGAGTAGTATACTCCCCAAAGATTTTCAATATCATCAAAGGAAGTTGTTCTGGTTTGATGTAAAAAAGTAATTTTAAGATGATCCATTCCTATTTTGAGAATACGATGATTGTTTGATTAGGTCTTGTTCTATGAAAGTTGAAATGAAAGACATTCTTGAAGCATATTACTCGTCTCATTTCGATGGTCACCATGTCGGGAATTTAACCATCGCTAAAGTTTTTCAATGTGTTTATAATTGGCCCACCATTCATAGGATGATATTTAGTGGGTAAAAGCATGTCATAAATGTCATATGCAAGGTAGCATTTCAAGAAAACATGAAATGCCCCTTAAACCCAATCTTGAAGTCAAACTTTTTAACATGTGGGGAATTTATTTTTATTGTCCCTTTTGTGAGGTCCTTTGTTAACAAATATATATTGGTGGAGGTTGATTATGCTTCCAAATGGGTAGGTGCCATGTCAGTTTCAAATAATGAAAGCAAAACCGTCACTTTTTTCTCAAAGAAATACATTTTTACAAGATTTGGAAAGTCATATACCGTTATTAGTGTTAGAGGCTCACACTTTTGTAATTGGATTTTTGGGGTCTTCTTGAAAATATGGGGTGAAGCATAAGGTTGCAACTCCATATCACCCCCAAAATCTATGTTTGAGAAGATGGTAAACGTAGGCCAAAATTTTTGGGAAAGGAAACTTAATGAGGCACATTGGGTGTAAATAACGGCCTACAAAACACAAAATGGTATGTACCCCTACCAATTAGTGTTCAGGAAAGTATTCCACTTGCCTGTCGAGCTCAAGCATAAAGCTTTATAGGAATTAAAGAAGTAAAATATGAATTAGGAAGAAGCTTTTATGTTAAGGGTAACAAAACTTCACGAGTTGGATGATTTATGACTCAAAGCTGATGAAAGTTTCACTTTATATAACGAGAAAATGATGAAATGGAATCATGCTAAGATAATAAGGTAGGAATTTCATATAGGAGATGGTGTAATACTCTACGACTTTCATTTGAAGCTTTTTATGGGGATGGTTCGTACAAAGTGGTTAATCCCTTTCGCGATTCATATTCTTTACCCTAGTGGTTCTATTGAATTATAAGACCCCAAGAAAAGAGATTTGTAGTAAACAGACAATATTGAAACACTAAAATGTAAGAAGCCCCGGGGCTGCCAAAGTGGAGTTGTTGCATTTAAAAGATCCTCAATAATGATAAAAAAGTGTCGTACCACGATGTTAAATTAGGTGCTTAATGGGAGGCAACCCATCGGTTACATGCTTATTGAATTTTTTATGTTTTGTAGGTGTTTTGACAAAAGTTTGAAGTCCGAAAAGTAGGGGGAAAATAGAATTGGAAAGTTGCCAGTTGTGCAAATAAATAGAGCAAAATAAGGGAAAATTAGTATCAGTTACAAAAATTATGCTACATTTATTGAGATCACAGTATTGCGATCATGGCAAATCCTATCATAATCGCAGTAATATGGAAAATTATGACATGTTGCAGATGAAGAAAGCCTTTTCTAAAACTTCTTATTCTCTTATGTGCTGCAATGAGGGTAATTCAACACTTTAAGTTGGGGGTAAGTTTACATCTATGTCTGGGTCTCTTAATCTAAAGTCTCAACCCAAGCATAGAGAGTTTTGTGGTTCTTTTAATTGAATTTGGATGAGACTTTCCTTATGGTAGAATGATTGACGACATTCTTATAGGAAAATCATAATGCTTAGGTTTTGAGCTATAGATGCATGGAATTCTAAGTACCCGTAAAATTGGAGTTATGGGATCACCCTTATATCTATGGAGTAGTGTGAGTAGCCATATGGTTTGCCCTAATGAGAGACAAAATGTTATACTACAACTGGGTTTAGTGTCACGGATAACCAATCTTTCATGGTGTAAATGTGAAGCAAACACGCCCCACCTTCAAAAAAAAATTTGTGAAAGGAAAGTGGTTGGACATGAACAATTTTGTAACTCCAAAGTCCTTAGTAGGTAGTGTATAGTAAATAACTTGTTTTGTGTCTATTAAGAAATACAATTGAACCTTCTTTAAATGTTTTCATGTCATGTGCGGTGAGCTTAGTTTTTTATTCTCATGCTTACTTGAATCATCTACTACTTACCACATAAGTCTCTCAAAGCTAATTGTGATTATACTTTGTTGGTGAAATTATCTTAGGCCTTTTTCATGAAAATGGAAACCCACTTTAGCCTAAAGAGCCTACCCATACATAGAGTAGTATCCCTAGTCAACCATTTTGTGCCTTTGAACCTTTCTTTGTCAACCGTATACAAGCCTTTAGCCATTTGAATCTTACCCCTCTTTTGAACCCTACCTTTCTTGAACTTAAAAACATAACTTAAGGAAAAAATCATAGGTTGGGGGTTGTAAGTCTTGCAGGAGGTGACCTTGTTCCAAGGTATTGTAAGCGGATACTAAAAGCTAAGCAAAGAGAGAAAGTGAAAAAGTGAAAAACAAAGAAATCATTAGAAGAAGGAAAAACATAGATGGCACAAAAGAATATAATGAGAAGAAAATACTTTCAAAGAAATGGGTGAATCAAGGTAGTGAAACTAGGACCAAGGTTGAAGTTGGAAACCAATGAAGTTGTCCATGGTCCAAAGTTTGATTAAATAGTGTGATGTCGATTTTAAAGAAGGGTGTAGCTTGATGTAGATGTTAAAGGTTGATTTAGTCACTTTTTTCAAATGATATCATACCAATTCCGAATCCTATATTAAAACATTTAAAAACTCCTTTGAGATCACCAATCAAGTATATTGAACTAAGTGGCAATTGAAAATAAGGGTAATCATATGGTATAATACTTGTTCAAAGTAAGAGATTCTTTGTGAGAATGCGTTCTTGCACATAAATCCCTTGTTGCATAATAGATACTTTGGTGTGTGGTATTTTCTTTCGTGAGGAGGCATGTAGACTGATTGAGGTGGGTGAAATTGTTATCTTTCAAAAATGAGGCAAAAGAGTATAGTTGAGTCGTTATAGATGAAGAGTCACTTCTAGAGAATTAGTGATTATTGTTAGTTGTTCTTTAATGTCATTTCCATCATTGAAAGTGTGTATTCTGTTAAGGGGAGATGTGAGAATAGCTTTTCCTATGCTTTAGAGGAATTTACTGGTGCTAATCAATGTCAAAATCAATATGAATTTCTATCGTATGAATGGGGCATATAATTACAATGTCTCATAGAGTAAGAAATAGTATTTCTTGATACAAGAAATGGTTTGAGTTGGGGGTGTTGATGCGTGAAAAATTTTCCTCTTATAAACATCAAAATTGATTCACTACTACGGCTAAAATAGTATACATGAGCCTGATTTCCCATTAAATTATTCTAAATTTTTATTTTTGTGATCTTCTAGGTCCTATGATGAATATGAAGGGAAATCAATCTTAAAGAAAAGGAAACTAGGATAAAGGGGACAAAATCTGGAGAATAACATGCTCTTAGTTTCCGCAATTGATATCCTTAAAATCGTAATGGTTGTCAATACATCAGGGAACAAAAGAACCTCAGGTGAAATGACTGCAACAATATGTCACAATCACAATTCGAAGAACTCAATCAAAATGGAGCGTCTGAATGTCTAGGGGGAATTTTTTCATTTCACACAGCTGAGCTAAATTCTAAAAAGCGGATAAACCTTTACATATTTTGGGTGATCTTTCAACAAACTTTGAAGTTTTCATAGGGAGAAAATTTTTAATTGGTTAAAGGAAACATTTTTTATTAAATCTCCAATATATATTTTTAGTTGTAATTTAAGATTGGAGCTTTGAGATTACTATTACTTTATTCTCAATTGATGCAATGAATGTCAATTTGGGTAATTCTCTTTTATTTAGTTTCTTGAATAGCTAAATATCCATCTTGGGGTCATGCTTGATTAGAGAGCTAAAGGGTATGGGTATCGATTTTTAGTCATAGTTATTAGTCATGGATGTTGGGTTTTCAAATTACTCTTTGATTGAAGTGATAATTATGGGTGAAAGCCCAAATTGATTGGGACCGAACATATTTCATGAAACAGGGATATAGGTTATGTGTAGTAGTGAACACTTATTTGATATTAGTTATTACCTTAGTATTATCTTAGAAATAAGAAGGTTATGTGTTGTAAATAGATTGATTGACACTTTACTAGAAATAGGGATGTTTATTTGAGTTTTTGGATTTGTAAAATTCGCACACTCATGAGGTATTGGAAAGAATACATGAGTCCAATTTAGTATGTTACTGAAAGGTCACATTATTTGTTAAAATCTAGCCAACCCACATCTTTGAATAAGAAATGGACAAACCCTCAAGTACCCATGCATGTATGACTCCTAAGATAATTTTGGATTTTAATCTTCAACTATTGCTTTCAATTAGTATCACTAGTTAATTTCTTTCACATTAAATTTTCAATCATATCCCCCAATTTAGTTTAAGTTTTAGTTTAAGTCTATATTGTGGTTCAACTCTTAGTAACTTTCAATATACATAGGACTTGAATTCTAAATTACACTCCTCGTGGATTCGACCCCAACATAAGTTAGGTTATTATATTGAAAAGTATCAACTTGCAAAATACATAACCAAGTAAGTTGAGCATTAGCTGTGCCATAGTTTTTTAACTTAGGGAACTCTATAAACGTTCTCAAACTAACTGATATTTGAGCCTTCATCCATGCGCCCACTTGGTGCAAAATACGGCATCTAATTTAATGACACGGATAATTGAATATGCTCAAAGCACTAACATTCTAAAAATAAAAAATAAATGCATTATCCATAATCATACAAAACAATCAAACTAGAGGATATAATACTCATAAGTATATGCATGGAATCGTAGGTTATTGCGTGTTCATAAAACATCATCTCTAAAGAATGCTACAATTGTGAAAATCCCATAAATTGAGTGAATTGAGCTATTTAATAAATCATTTCAAAGAACCATGGATCTCACAATAAAATTAGGGTTTATAATTTTGTATATGTATTGGTGCTGAAATTCTTGTTAAAACTTGAGTTTATAACTTAATGAGATCAAGGAACTACAATATCAAGAAATTTACAACACTCATGAACCCTAAGCACCGAGGAAATAATTAAACCAAGAAATTGAGTTATCTTTGGAATAAATGGGTGAATTAAGACCCACTGATGAAAACCTAAATACCTGGAGATGTGAAACTTGGTGAAAACTTTGAAATGGGAGTTTGAATTTGAAGAACCCTACCTTTTCCTTGGGAGAATAAAGTTGCCTAATTCTCTATTTTCTCTCTATGTGTTGACTGAAGTTTGAGTTAATGGGGAATTTTGGGCATTTTAGCCTTATATTTCATCCGTAGGATAGCTTAAATGACAGTTTTGGTGTTAGAAGAGTGAGAAAAAAATAAACAAATCCTAAGAAAGTGATTTCAAATTGAAGGAATTTTTCAACATATGACTTGTTTCATGGCCCATCAACCTATTGATGGCTAGTCAAATCTGTTTTTCAATCTCTGGCCATTTTTAATCATTAGTAGATAAGGTTTACGTCTTTAGTTGATGGGTCGTCAACTAGTGATGACTCATCAACCTAGGTCATCACTCTCTGGCATTATTTAGTCATATTAGTTAAGGTTGACGACTTTAGTTCATGGGTTATAAATGATTTGCTGGATCAATAAATTAAGTCATCAATCTCAAATAACTTTTATTTAGTGGATCTTTAGCTGAAAAAGTACTTCAGAATTACGAGTTATGATCTTTTGAGTTGATTATAGAAATACTCTTCTTAAGAAATCAATCAGTAAGGAAGGTTTTGAATTGTCCATGATCTATAAGTTACTTGTGGTCTTAAGCCGTGCCTAAACTACATACCATACCATCGAAACATGATGTCTGATTTTACGTGTATTTGAAGCATGGTTCTAGTCTTAGCTGAGATTTCCTGGGTATTGTATTACATAACTAGTGGAAGATAAGAGAATACGTAATGCATGCATGCAATAGAGGCACTACTTAGATAAGGGTAGCGATATATACGAATTTAAACATACTATTCAAGGGAAAAATGGATAATATATACCAAATAGTTTGCCCCAAGACCTAGTAATGTTAGAACAAGAGCGACTAAACTAAAATATAGTACTAGGTAGTGTCAATTATATACATAGTCTTAGAATATACAAAAAGACTATCCAAAAATAATAGAAAGGTAAGCACCAGCTGCTGAGTCTAAAAGATCACCCTATATACCAATCAACAACAAACCCAAAGATAAGGTTAATTGCGGTGAGTCTTACTCAGATCTACATTAGACAAACTGTGAAAAAGTATAGTGTGAGTACCAAAACAATTGGTAGTCAGTAGGCATCATAGGTTGGTTGGGCTAAATAAAAGGATAATAAAATGCAAAAATGTCGACTTATGTCAAGAAAAAAGGGCATAATTTAATAATAATGAACCATAACAATCGAATATGATACATATTGTATAAATAGATCAAAAAGTTGTAATAAATTTTATAACCTAACTAGCACATTGATTAGTTGACATTTTGCTAAATTTTTGGCAATAAGAGGAGTACTTCGGTATTACTCTACAAAGTTTGGTGCATCACTAAGGTTCTCAACCCATTGTCAATTGCCATACTCCCAAACCATCAAGTCTCAATTCCATTGCCTTTAATGGGAAAGTTATGTAATTTTTCAACCATGGGCACTTAGACATCCCCAGGTTTCACTTTTAATTACACTATGATGATGTTTTCCTTAATAATGACATCATCAATCTATTATAGGGAAAAATTCGTTGACTTATAACCAACTCACGACAATTCCAACAATTTTACAAAATCCCAAAGCCTAAACAATCAAAAGCATGCTATCAAACTTTCATTTTCAATAATTAAGAACCTAAATACATCAATCATGAATCAAAACTAATCATTATTCAAATACCCAAGAATGAAAATTATATACTCCATTAACGCATAAGTAATTTAATTCACAAAAACAATTCAAAGCACTTAATTCATTACCAATTTCAATTTAATGTGTTAAATAAAATCTAACCTTAAAATATTATGTAGAATTTATTAAATAAGATAATGAACGTCAACCTAAAGTGTGCATGGGATGTTGGTGCGAAAATTTGGAGAAGAGAAATATATGTATGATTGTCTATTAGATGAATACCTCCAACAGTTTTTGTTTTTCTTTTAGTTTTAGACTCAGTATAAAACTCAATTCAGTTCTATAGAATATGGACTGCCATACATAGTTACCCAGCTCAGTATAAAAGTCAGTTCAATTCAACAAAATTAGGACTGTTAGAAATAGTTTAACGGCCCGATTATCTAAACTGGAATGCTACACGGTTCTCATGCCCCAGAAGGACCATAAGCTAACCCATGGTTGATGTCTGTATCTATTCACTACATAATATGACAAGAAAATGCAAAAACATGCAATGAGAGGCCGCAAGGTTCAATACTGAATATAACGAAATAATAACAATAATGTCTGACATAGAGTGGTATCTTAACACCAAGGAAAAACTGAAATAGTAAAGTCTGAAAAATGTGAAGAATACTGTACTCGTCTGAAAGCCTTTAAATGTTTGACTAAGGAGTTGATGGGACATGTCCCTAAGTAACTCTATCTGCTAAAAACTAAACTAATATGATAAAATAAGATCACGTCCTCAAAGAATGAGGACTCACTACTAAAACTCTGAACCTTGGAATGCTACAGTTGCTGCTGATCTGGGAGTCGTGTCTCTAAACATATGGTGTAACATAAAAAGAAAACAACATAGCGCAAATGTGTTAGTCCAAAAGAATGCACTTAGTATACGTTTGAGGTAGGCTAAGTACATGGGGCTTACATGCATGAACGATAACAACTAACTTACTAATATGAACATGAGAGTACACACATGATTACTTAGTAAATGAGATCATGAGAACATGATGAATGATGACATAAATTTATTGATATCTATCATGACTGATACTGGATTTTCGATAACTTAAATAACTAATAACATGAGTGACTATGTTGGATAGTCCTAAATTTGATGGAACTATTTTAGATCTTTTACAGAGACTAATAATGAAACTGAGGGAATAGTTATTTAAATGACATACCCCAAATGCACTAGAAAAGATTACTGGAGTCCAATCTGTGCCATGATTGGAAGGGTGTCATTACCGCGCCACTAGTAAGGACAACTGTGGGTACCCTTATGTGACAGTATCCCCAAAAAAAAATGGTGGGGCCCTCATCTAACAGTGCTTCTACACCTCATCAACACTCATATAAATGTATTGATGGCTCAACCTATGCTGGCTATATAGTTATGGAACACAAGGATGACTACTAAGAATCACGCCCTTACCTGACAGTGTGTGTTCCCACCCTTGGATTCACTCGGTGCTAATTTCTACTCCCATCTAAAGAGACTGAACATAATTCACTAAATATAAGTTTACTAAGTTTATTGAATTCTGTTGACTAAAGGAATACTATTAATATCTGATTACTTACTGAGTACATAAGATTACTGAGAATTCCTGTGTCACACGACTGACTGACTTTTATGGACATTGGCTTAACTGAGAGTATCGTGAAAATATGACATGGCTCTAGGTATACAACTATATTTTTTGGGTACAAGTACCCCTTGGACTCAATAGATAGAAACTGACAAGGCATGACATTCCTGAATACATGACCAACACCAACAATCCATACTACTTCTTGATCATAGAAATAGAGTTCATAATTCATAATGCCATAAATAAGGAATTTCATGCTTCACATCGTTATCATAGTCTTGATCATGGAATGGAATGCATATAACATATACATACTTGCATATTTTCAATATCATGATCCTTGCATAACACAACAGTCAATATACAACAAGAGCATGGAAATTTTATTGCATCATAAGGGTTAGCATGGACCTGTCATTTAGATACTATTGAGTCTTAAGGAACATGATTATATCATTCTAGGTATTTTATCAAACACCTTAAAGGCACACTTTAAAGTATAGGTGAAATCATCAATTTAAGAACCTAAAACTACCTAAACTATAGGTTTTTAATCAAAAAACTCACATACTTCATGAAAATTCATCAAGACACCATCTTGAAACATAAATAACAACTATCAACATGAAAATGATCAAATAGCAATAAGTAAATCATAATAGGTTATTTAAAACATGATTCTTGAACTCCACGAATGAAAGAGATCCGTAGATGAACACTACTCATACATTAGTGCGTGATTTCATGAAGATTAACGGACAGATTCTTTAAATTTGACGATGAATTCCTTTGGAATTGACCTTCTATGAAAACCCTAGGGCTTGTTCTTGAGTGTTTCTGAGAGTAATTGAGTATAAGTTACTAAATTATGGCCAAATCTCGTGTTATAAGGCTTATATAGGGTGGAGAAATTGACCCTTTTAATGCTAGGACACATATTTAATTTCTGAGAAAAATTTTCTAATTTTCATCTTTAGCGCAACGCGCCACTATTGTGCCAAGTTACTGGAAAGTGACAAATGGGAAGTTGCACGGGGGCGCGATGTGGAGCTATCGCGTTGCCACCTTGTCTGTGACCTAGAATTTTTGCGCGATGTTCCACTATCGCGGAGCAACACTAGAAACTAAAAATTTCCATTTGAGCTACCTCCACGACGTGTTGGAGGCTCAGTTGATCTCGCTAAAAAGGCTCTAACTTTTTGCCTAGGTGTTGAATTTGAGCGAATTTTATATTGATGGAAAGCTTATTGAATTTTCCACATGACAAAAATTGAAAATTTAGAAAATTCCTGATTTAATAATCATCATTCACTTTAGAGGATAATACTAGGCATTTTTGAGACGAAATCAGCTAGGAAGAAAATTCAGAGTATTACAAATAGTCACCCAGTTATCAGTAATATTATTATGAGTAATCTTAATATAAATAACTCAGATATCAAAACTCAAACTCAGTGTCAGTAATCATCTCTGATACATTATATATATGCATGTGTGCAGCATTACATATTCAGTATTTACGGTAGTTTCAGTATTCCATGTGCTCTCATTAAGTTAGGTACTATTCATGCATATGAACCCTTATATTCAGCCTTCCTCTCCAAGAAAACCATTACATTCCACGTACTGGTGCATTCTTTCTCTTTGTGCTATGATGTCTCATATCATAGGTCCGGATGCTCAAGTTCTCGAATGTGCTTTGACAGATTTGGATAGCAACAATAGTTTTAGTAGTGAGTCCTCATATATCGAGGATATGTTTTTATTTCAGTATCTTTAGCAGCTTTAGTATTTAAGTGGTAAAAGTTAGTTGGGGGCTTGTCCCATCAACTCCATATTTAGACAGTTTAGTTAGAGGCTTTTCAGACTAGAATAGTTCAGATAGTATTCAGTTGCTGATATTATTATCAGATGTTATACTTATAGTATTCAGATTATGAACCTTATGGAATCTGAGCCTAACTCTTGCGTTATTTTAGTATTATTATTTAGTGCTCATAGCAGGTGCTAGTCATGGGTTAGCTTGTGGTCCTTTAGGGTCATAAGCACCATGTAGCATCCGGGGTACTGACTCGGGGTTTTATAAATATGGGTATCATTAGAATCGTATTGATGAGTAGATTATGGTTTTGATAGTGTGATGGCATTTGGAGTATTGTAAAGTAAAGACAAGCATGTGGTGCATAAAGTGAGGGTTTGTTGTTTGGCCTTGAGGTTGGCTTCTATCTACTATTCTTCATAGATGATGTATGATATATATTGCATGTGAAAATGGATGTTAGGCTTGATTATGAGTAGGATAGCTTAGCCATGATATTTTGATGTTTACGGATTAGAGGAGGGTTTTGGACAAGTGAGATTGCATTGTTGATAAACCTTTTGTATCCTATTACCTTTCCTCTTTAATTTATGTTAGCTACATAATGGATGTGATAAAATGCTATGTTTTGAATATATTTTTAGCTTTTGAAGCATGATTTATATATTTAGCCTTATTGGACTAGTCTGGCAGTCTTGAAATTGTAAGTTGGATAAAGTTGTCTTGAGTACCCTTTTTTCTAGTTGAAGTTGTTATCTTAGGCTTGAATATGGCTTACATGACATCTAGAAGAAGAACTAGATACCTTAGCCTAGTTTGGGGTATAGAATGCCTAATTATTGAAATTGTGGATTAGAAGTGGGAACATTCAGCCTACTTAGACCTAAGATTGTGTTAAGTCCTTTGGACTTAGTGCAGATGTTAGACATAGGTGAGGATATTAAACCATAGAATAAGGTTACTTAATAACTTGGTAACTTGTATTGATGTTCCTGGATTGTGGGTTTTGAGTTATGGTTATGATACTCCTTAGGGAAGTGATATTGAGCATCTAGGGATCATATTCCTCCTAGATACATTATGTGGCCTATAGAGATGTTGTTTCCTCTTAGACCTAATGATTAGTCTAAAGAGATGTTATTTCCTCGTACACTAAATTATTGGCCTATAGAGATGCAATTTTCTCTTAGACATAATGATTGGTCTATAGAGTTGCTATTTCCTTTAGTCATGGTTGTTGGACTTATACAGGCGATGTTTCTCTTGGATATGTAAATTGGCTAAGAAAAGTGATATTCCTAGTAATCATTATATATGACCTATTGATAAATGATATCCTATAGATGATTTCAAGTCTATACATGTTATGCCTCCTGGATATGTGATGCCTTTTGTGCGATATATGCTTACAAGTCTATCTATATTATGCCTCCTAAATGTGAGATGCCTCTTGTGAGAGAGATGATTACATGATTATTGATATTATTCCTCCTATATATGAAATGATTTGAGGTATGCTATGTATTATAAATATGATTATTGATATACGTCCCGGATATGTGTGTGGGCCTAAGGCTGTGGTTATGATGTTATGATTATTTCGGATAAACTAATGGGCAAGTGTCGTGTTATGATATTGATTCAGCAGTGAAGAAGTTTTTATCTTTTTATGTGATTATAGTTTATGAATATGAATATGTATATGTTTTGCCACACATCTATCCGGTATGGGACAAAGGAAGATGCAATGATACACACTATTTCACTAATTTAATATCGGTTAAGGCTAAACTAATCATTATTCCAATACCCAATAATGAAAATTATATACTCCATTAAATTATAAGTAATTTAAATCACAAAAACAATTCAAAACACTTAATTCATAACCAATATCAATTCAATGTGTTAAATGAAATATAACCTTAAAATCTTATGTAGAATTTTTTAAATAAGACAATGAACTTTAACCTAAATTGTGCATGGGATGTTGGTGCGACAATTTGGAGAAGAGAAATATATTTATGATTATCGGTTAGATGGATAGCTCCCACAGTTATAGTGTTTATTTCAGTTTTAGACTCAGTTCAGTTCTATAGAATTAGGACTGTCAGACATAATTGCATAGCTCAGTATAGAAATCAGTTTAGATCTACAAAATTAGAACTGTTAGAAATATTATAATGCCCCAATTATCTAAACTGAAATGCTACACGGTGCTAATGACCCCGAAGCAGCACAAGCTAACCCATGACTGATATTTGCACCTGTGCACTGCATAATATGACATGAAAATACGAAAACATGCACTGAGACGTAAAGTTCAATACTAAACATAACTGAATAATAACAATATCATCTGACATAGCATGGTATCTTGATACCAAAACAAAACTAAAATACTGAAGTCTGAAAAATATGAAGAATACTGTAGTCGTTTGAAGGACTCTAACAATCTGACAAAGGTGCTAATGGGACATGTCTCCAACTAAATCTGTCAATTGAAAACAGAACTGATGTGATAAAATAAGATCACGTCTTCAGAGAATGAGGACTCACTGCTAAAACTCTAAACCCTGGAATGCTACTATTGCTGCTGATATGGGAGTCGTGTCTCTGAACCTATGGTGTAACATAAATTGAAAACACCATAGCGCAAATGAGTTAGTACAAAAAAATATACTGATTAAATGTGTGAGGTAGGCTCAATACATGGGGCTATGAATGAACGATAATAACTGACTGACTAATATGAACATGAGAGTGTATGCATGAATAAATTGTAACTAAGATCGTGAGAACATGATAACTGAATTTATATACTGATAACATGTATTTACTAATAAATAGCATGACTGATAATGAAGTTACGATAACTAAACTAACGGATAACATGAGTAACTGTGCCTGACAGTCCTAAATCTAATGGAACTATCTGAGTTCTTTTACTAAGATTGATACTAAAACTATGGGAATAGTTATTTAACCGAGATGCACTAAATGCACTAGAACAACTGACTAGGGTCCAATCTGTGCCTTGATTTGAAAGGTGTCAATACCGCTTCACTGGTAAGGACAACTGTGGGTACCCTCATCTGACAGTGTCCCCAAAAGAAAACGGTGGACCCCTCATCTAACAATGCTTATACACCTCATCAACCCTTATCTAACAGTGTTGATGTCTCAACCTATGTTGGCTACATAGTTCTGGAACACAAGGATGACTACCAAGAATCATATCCTTATCTGAACGTGTGTGTTCCCACCCATGGGTTCACTCGATGCTATTTTCTAATCCCATCTGAAGAGACTGAACATGATTGACTGACTGTATAGTGACTGGGTTTATTGAATTTTGTTGACTGATAAAATACTATTGATATCTGATAACTGACGGAGTTCATGATATTACCGAGATTTTCCTGAGTCAAATGACTGACTGTCTTCTAAGGAACATGGCTTGACTGAGAGTATCATGAAAATATGACACATCTCTAGGCACACAACTATATTTTTTGGGTACAAGTACCCCTAGGACACGATAGAAGGAAAATGACAAGGTATAACATTCTTGAATACATGACCAATACCAACAATCCATAATACTTCTTGATAATAGGAATAGAGTTCATAATTCATAATTCCATAAATAAGTGATTCCATTCTTCACATGGCTATCATAGTATTGATCGTGGAAGGTAATCCATATAACATGAACATACTTGCATAATTTCAATATCATTAACGTTGCATAACGCAACAGCCAATACACAACAATAGCATGGAAATTTTGTTGCATCATAAGGGTTAGCATGGACTTGTCATTGAGACACTACTGAGTCTTAAGGAAGATGATTATATCATTCTAGGCATTGTATCAAACACCTTACATGCACACATTATAACATAGGTGAAATCATCAATTTAAGAACCTAAAACTACCAAACCTCATAGGTTTTCATTCAACAAACTCTCATACTTCATGGAAATTCATCAAGACAGCATCTTGAAACATAAATAACAACTATCAACATGAACATGATCAAATCACAACAGGAAAATCATAATAGGTTATTTAAAACATGATTCTTGGACTTCACGAATGAAAGGGATCCGTGAATGAACACTACGCATACATTAGTTTGTGATTTAGTGAAGATTGATAGAGATATTCTTGAAATTTGACAATAAATTCCCTTGGAATTGAACCTTCTATAAAAACCGTAGGGCTTGTTCTTGGGAGTTTTTGAGTGTAATTGAGTATAAGTTGCGGAATAATGGCCAAATCTCGTGTTATAAGGCTTACATAGGGTGGAAAAATTGACCCTTTTAACCCTAGGACACATCTTTAATTTTTAAGAAAAATTTCCTGATTTTCATCCTTAGCGTGACGTGTCACTATCGCGCCAAGGCACTGGAAACGGAAAAATGGGAAATTGCACGGGGGCGCGATGTGGAACTAACGTGTTGCCACCTTTTCTGTGACTTGGAATTTTGGCGCGATGTGCCACAATCACAGAGAAAAACTAGGAATTGACAATTGCAATTTGAGTTATCTCTACGATGCGCTAGAGGCTCAAGTGATACACTGTCTCACTAAAAAATCTTTAACTTTTCCCCCAGGTGTCGGATTTGGGTGAAGTTTATATCGATGGAAAGCTTATAGTATTTTCCACATGAAAAAAAGAGAAAATCTTGAAAATTCCTTATGGAATAATCATTATTCACTTTAGAAGATAATACTAGGTATTCTTGGGATAAAATTAGGGAGGAGGAAAATTTGGGGTATTACAATATCTCCTCCTTGGGAACATTCATCCATGAATGAGACTGGATGAGAGGGGGAACAATAAGGTGAACATGAACTGAACGTGGATAACTGGAACATGATCTCATGATTGACAAACTGAACATAATATACTAATTATGCATATGCGATACATATGTAACTTATTCATGAATGCATAACTGAGTGCTCTAAGGAACTAAATTTTCTCTTAGTGAGAATGCATGTCGGATTCATAATTATATAACTTAGCTGGTATGTGAATGCATGAACGAATATGCAATGGTACTTGATACAAAGTTTGTGATGACACATGAGCATGAAACTGAATACCAAATTTTTCACTAAATACTGAACGTGAGGCTGAATAAACTTAAAAAGAACTATTATCTTGATGTTGATCTGGATTGGCGAGAAAGAGGGGAGGATACTATACATGCATGTCTTCTTTTTCATCCAACGTAGCTCCCTCAAGGAATTGATTTCGCCAAAGAACTTTTACTAGAGGGACTTTTTTGTTCCTTAATCTATGAGTCTGATAGTCTAAGATTTCAACTGGAATCTCTTCATAAGAGAGGTTGTTCTGAACAATAATGCTCATAATAGGGACTACAACTGATGTGTCACCTATGCACTTCTTGAGCAAAGATAGATGAAAGATTTGATGAACTGAGGCAACATTTGATGGAAAACCTAGCTCATAAGCTACCTAGCCAAAGAGATTGAGAATCTTAAATGGGCCGACATATTGGGGACTGAGCTTTCCCTTCTTGCAAAACCTCTTCACTCCCTTCATGGGAGAGATATTGAGGTAGACATAATCACTTATCTCAAACTTGAGATCTTTTCTATGCACATCTGCATAAGACTTCTATCGGCTTTAAGCAACCCAGAACCTTTCTTTGATCAACTGGACTTTCTATAAGGCATTGAACACCAAGTCAGTCCCTATGACTGAGGCCTTACTAACTTCAAAACAAACGATTGGATATCTACATCTCCTACCATAGAGAGCTTCGAATGGAGCCATTTAAAAATTGGAATGCTAGCTATTATAGTATGCAAATGTAATCAAAGGGAAGTGGTCATCCCAACAACCCTTGAAATCAATTGCACACGCCCTTAGCATATCTTCTAAAGTCTGAATGGTCCTTTCTGATTGACCATCTGTCTGAGGATGAAAGGATATACTAAGATTAAATTGGGTACCAAGACCCTTTTTGAATGCTTTCTAGAAGTAAGAGGTGAACTGAGTACCTTTGTCTAATATGATAGATAATGGAACAATGAATAATCTGACCAACTCCCTGATATAGATTTTTGGCGTAATCCTTGGTAGAATAAGTGGTATAAACTGGAAGAAAATGAGCTGACTTGGTCATTCGGTCTACTATGACCCAAACTGAATTATGCTGATAACGAGTTTGAGGCAAACCTATCAAGAATTTCCTATTCACTTCTTCTCACTTCCAAGTAGGAATGGTGATCTCCTGCATGTAACCACTAGCATTCTAATGCTCTATCTTAACTTGCTGACATGTAGGGCACTTAGCCACAAACTTTGCAATATCTCTCCTTATCCCACTATACCAATAGATCTCCCACAAGTCACGGTACATCTTAGTGGCCCGGGATGAATAGAGTATCGCGCACCATGCGCTTCTGCAGGAATTTTCAGCCTCAAGCCATATATACTTGGAAGACACAAACGACTCTAACAACGAAGAACACCATCTCCCCCTTGGGAGAAGACCTCTACTTTCTGCTTCTGAACTGACTCTTTTAGCTTGACAAGGCTAGGATCCCTGTATTACTTTTCTTTTACCTCAGAAACTAGAGATGATTCTGAACTACTCTGAACCCATACACCACCCTTTGAAGAATCGATTAAGCAAATGCGTATTTTGGCAAGCTGATGAACTTCCTGAACTAACTCCATCTTATTGTCCTAACCATGAGAAACACTACCCATGGGCAGTATACTGAGAGCGTTGCCTACTATATTGTCCATGACCGGATGATAAAGGATGCTCATGTCATAATCTTTCAAAAGCTATAACCACATTCTCTGACGAATATTGTGATCTTTCAGAGAAAAGATATACTAAAGACTCTTATAATCTGTGAAGACATCTACATGAACACAATAGAGATAATTCCTCCAAATCTTCAACGAAAATACTAAGGATGCTAACTCAAGATCAGGAGTAGGATAATTCTTCTCATGGGGCTTTCACCGTCTAGAGGCATAGGCTATGAACTTACCATGCTATTGAGGACAGAACCCTAACCTACTCTAGATGCATCACAATACACTATGAACCCATCAGAATTATCTGAAAAAGCTAGAACTAGAGTTGAGTTGAATCGAGTCTTTAACTCCTGAAAACTCTTCTTTCATGAATCTGACCACTGAAACTTGACCTTCTTCTGATTCAATCTGGACATAGGGGATACAATAGATGAAAATACCTCAACAAACTATCTGTAATAGCTAGGAAAGCCTAAGAAACTCCAAATATCTAATGGAAAGATAGGGTGAGGCCAATTTTTTACTGCTTCGGTCTTCTGAGGATCTACTCTAATGCCATCACCGGAAATGATATGGCAAGGAATATTACTGACCTTAGACAAATTTCAGACTTACTAAATTTGGCGAATAACTGATGATCTCTGAGAGTCTGAAGTACTGCTTTGTGATGCTCTACATGATCGCGCTCTCTGCAGGAATAGAACATATTATCATCTATAAAGAATATGACGAACATGTCCAAGTACTTCTTGAACACATGGTTCATCAAGTCCATAAAATGTATTGCGGCATTGGTAATACCAAAGAACATGACTAGAAATTCAAAGTAACCATAACGAGTTTGAAAAAGTTGTCTTCAAAATGTCATATTCACTAACTCTGAGCTGATGGTAGCCTGATCTAAGGTCTATCTTAGAGAAATAACTGGCACCCTAAAGTTGGTCAAACAAGTCATCGATTCTAGGAAAAAGATACTTGTTTTTGACCATGAATTTATTAATTTAACAATAATCAATGCATATTCTGAGGGAACCGTCTTTCTTTCATAGGAATAAGACTGGTGCACCTCATAGGGAAATGCTAGGTTTGATGAATCACTTATCTAAGATATCAATTAAATGTTTTTTTACTTCCTATAGTTCTATTTTTTCCATTAAGTATGGTAGAATAGAGATAGGATGAGTACCTGGAAGAAGTTCTATGCCGAAGTCTATTTCCCTTTCGGGAGTAATGCCTAGATGATCATCGGGAAAAACATCTGAATACTCATTAACCACTGGGATTGATTTAAGACTGGGAGATTAAGAACTAGAGTCTAGAGTACTTGACATTCATGATATGATAAATAAATCCCTTAGGTATCATTTTCCTTGCCCGAAGGTAGGAAACAAGCTGACCTCTGAATCTTGAAGTATTACCCTACCACTCTAGTATAGGTTTAATCAAAAATTGAAACTGAACTATTCTGTTTCTGCGGTCGACTATGGCATAGTAGGAATAAAGCCAATCTATTCTGAGAATGACATCAAAATCAGTCATCTCTGACTCAACTAAATAAGCTGACTTGACTTTTTGAAATATCATAACCGGGTAGTTCCTGTATACCCGTCGAGCTATGATGGTTTTACTCACTGGGGTAGAGACTAAAAAGGGCTCTGCTAGAATTTAAAGACTTACTCTAACATTGCCTGCTATATAAGGAGTAACAAAAGACAAATATGCACCTGGGTCTAGAAAAGCATAAACACAAAAGATCTATAATGTACTAGTAACAACATCAAGAGAATTTTCCTGATCCTATCGGGTCTAAAGAGTATATAGACGATTTAGGAGTTTCCCACTAGTATTACTGGAAGTGGCACCTAGATATTTTGGGAGACCAGACTGAGCTGCAAAATACTTCTGCTGACCCTGATAACCCGACTGGGGACAATCTTTGACTCTGTTCCCTGGCTTGCCATAACCAAAATAAAAATTGCTACTAGCTCTCTAAGCACCCTTGCGGTTCTTACCATAAGTCTAAAATAAGGGATTAGTTTGGGCATTGTTGATACTACCTGAGACTTAGAGCTTCGTCCTCAATCTTTTTTACCCTCTCTAAACTTAGGAACTAGAGCACTGGCTATAGAAGGAGCTGGAACTAATGACTTAGGATGAAAATGGAAATAATTTCCTCCCTTTGATTTAGGCTATCTAAAATTGAAGCTACCTACCCCAGCTTTCTTATTCTGCTTTTCCCTCTACTTAATTTTATGCTTCTCTATCTGCTTAGTGTAATACATGAGTCGATCTAAAGTTATGTCACTATTTAGCATGATAGATCTACACACATTAACCATGTTATCATTTAATCCTAAGGCAAACTTTCTTATCTTGGCTCTGTTGTCTATAACAACATTAGGAGCATATCTGTCTTATCGAGTAAACCTAAGAGAATACTCTTTCACAGACATATTTCCCAGTCTGAGGTTGATGAACTCTAGAAACGTTACCTCCCTCAGGTCCTGGGGAAAGAATCTGTCTAAGAAAGTCATGAAAAACTCCTCCCACTCTATAGGACATGTATCATCTACCCTTTCAGACTTCCACTACTCGTACCAAGTATTAGCCACATCTTTCAACTGGTCTGCGTCTAACTCAGTACTCTTAACAGTAGTCACCCCTATAATATCTATCTACTTCTTGACCTAATCAATAAATTCTTGAGGGTCTTCATCTACCTTAGACCCGAGGAACATTGGAGAATTCATTCGGGTGAAGTCCCGAATCCTAGATGCAGCTGAGTTGGCCACTGAGTTAGCTGGAATAACTGTTGGCCGCTCATTATGGGCAGTTAGTTACTGAACAAGAGTGGAAAATACGGTTCTGAATTTCGCATGAGAAACATGCTTGGCCAAAGGATCTTCGGGGAGAGGAGCTGACTGGTTTTTTCTCTTTGGAGGTGTGTTCTGAAATCAAGAGGAGAAATGAATTAGACAGAGAGATTGAATTTTGATTATTCTCACAGGCACGACATAAATACTAAGAAAATGGAAACAATTTCTTCAAGACATCTCATAGCCTCCTACACATAAATATGGCGCATAACACATCCATGTACAAGACTCTACTAGATACGGCTTTCAGACTTCCTAGGACTCTTTGGAACATTAGGCTCTAATACAAATTTTGTAATGCCCCAATTATGTAAACCGTAATGCCACACGGTACTCATGGCCCCGAAGGATAACAAGCTAACCCATGACTTATATTTGTACCTATACACTGCATAATATGACATGAAAATATGGAAACATACACTGAGAGTCCGTAAGGTTCAATACTGAAAATAAATAAATAGTAACAATAATGTCTAATATAGAGTGGTATCTTGATACCAAAGTAACAATTAAATACTGACGTCTGAAAAAAATATAAAGAATACTATAGTCGTCTGAAAGCCTTTAATTGTCTGACTAAGGAGTTGATGGGATATGTCCCCAACTAACTCTGTCAACTGAAAAATAAACTTATATGATAAAATAAGATCACATCCTTGGAAAAGAAAGACTCACAGCTAAACCTCTGAACCCTAGAGTGCTATTACTGCTGCTGATCTGGTAGTTGTTTCTCTGAAATGATTGTGCAACATAAAACAAAAATACCATAGTACAAATGTAATACTACCAAGGAACGTACTGAGTATACGTCTAAGGTAGGCTCAATATATGGGGCTTACATGCAAGAACGATAATAACTAACTGACTAATATTAACCTGAGAGAGCTCACATGAATACATAGTAACTGAGATCGTGAGAACATGATAACTGAATGTATATACTGATGACATGAATTTACTGATATCTCGCATGACTGATACTGGAGTTTCGATAATTGAAATAACTAATAACATGAGTGACTGTGTCTGACAGTCCTAAAACGGATGGAACTATTTGAGTTCTTTTACTCAGACTAATAGTGAAACTATGGGAATAGTTATTTAACCGACATGCCGTAAATACTCTAGAACAGCTGAGATGGGGTCTAATCTGTGCCTTGATTAGAAGGGTGTCCATACTACGTCGCTGGTAAGGACAACTATTGGTACCCTCAACTGACAGTGTCCCCAAAAAAGAATGGTGAGGCCTTCATCTAATAATGTTAATCCACCTCATCAACCCTTATCTGATAGTGTTGATATCTCAACCTATGCTGGCTACATAGTTTTGGAACACAAGGATGACTACTAAGAATCACACCCATATCTGACAGTTTGTGTTCCCACCCTTGGGTTTACTCAGTGCTAATTTCTACTCCCATCTGAGGAGACTGAACATTATTGACTGACTGTACATAGACTCAGTTTACTGAATTTCGTCGACTGATGAAATACTATTGATATTTGACAATAGATTTAGTTCATGAGGTTACTGAGATTTCTTGAGTCACATGACTGACTGACTTCTATGGAACATGGATTGACTGAGAGTATCGTGAAAATATGACATAGCTCTAGGCACAAAGCTATAATTTTTAGGTACAAGTACCCCCAGGACTCGATAGAAAAAAACTGACAAGGCATGACATTCCTTAACACCTGACCAATACCAAGAATATATAATACTTCTTGATCATAACAATAAAGTTCATAATTAATAATTCCACAAATAAGGGATTTCATGCTTCACATGGTTATCATAGTCTTCATCATGGAAGGGAATGCATATAACATATACATACTTGCATAATTTCAATATCATAAACTTTGCATAACAAAACAGTCAGTATACAACAAGATGATGGAAATTTTGTTGCATCATAGGGGTTAGCATGGACTTGTCATTTGGATACTATAGAGTCATAAGGAATACGAATCTATCATTCTAGGCATTTTATCAAACACCTTACATGAACACTCTCATGGTGAAATCATCAATTTAAGAACCTAAAACTACCCAAACTCATAGGTTTTCAATGAAAAAACTCTCATACTTCATGGAAATTCATCAAGACACCATCTTGAATCATAAATAACAACAATAAACATGAACATGATCAAATTACAACAAGCAAATCATAATAAGTTATTTAAAACATAATTCTTGGACTCCACGAATGAAAATAATCTGTGGATGAACACTACGCATAACTTAGTTCATGATTTCGTGAAGGTTGACGGAGAGATTCTTGAAATTTTATGATAAATTACCTTTCAATTGAACCTTTTATGAAAACCCTAGGGCTTGTTCTTGAGAGTTTTTAAGAGTAATTGAGTATAAGTTGCTTAATTATGGACAAATCTTACGTTATAAGGGTTATATAGGGTGGGAAAATCTACCCTTTTAACCCTAGGGCACGTCTTTAATTTTTGAGAAAAATTTCTCAATTTTCACCCTTGGCGCGATGCGCCACTATTGCGCCAAGTCACTTGAAAGTGACAAATGGGAAATTGCACGGGGGCGCGACGCAGAGCTATTGCGTTGCCACATTATCTACAACCTGTTTGTTTGGCACGACACGCCACTATCATGGAGCAACACTGGAAATTGACAATTTCTATTTGAGATATCTCCGCAATGTGTTGGAGGCGTAGGTGATACACTATCTTACTAAAAAGGCTCTAACTTTTTGATCGGGTGTCAAATTTATGGAAATTTTATATCGGTCGAAAGCGTATTGAATTTTCCACATGAAAAAAGGTAAAAATCTTAAAATTCCTCATGGAATAATCATAATTCACTTTAGAAGGTAATACTAGGAATTCTTTGGACGAAATTAGCTAGGAAGAAAATTTGGGGTATTACAAAATAGTCACCCAGTTATCAATAATATAATTATCAGTAATCTAAGATATCAGTAACTAAGTTATCAGAACTCAAACTCATATTCAGTAATAATCTTAGATACATTATATACATGCATGTGAGCAGTATTACATATTCAGTATTTACTATAGTTTCAGTAGTTCATGTACTCTCATTCAGTTATGTACAATTCATGCATATGAACCCTTATTTTTACCCTTAACTTCCAATAAAACCAAAATATTCCACATACTGGCACATACTTTCTCTTTGTTCTATGATGTCTCAAATCATAAGACCAGATGCTCAGGTTCCCAAATGTGCTTAGACAAATTTGGATAGCAATAACAGTTTTAGTACTGAGTCCTCGTCTATCTAAGATATGATTTTATTTTAGTATTTTTAGCAGTTTCTATATTTCAGTAGTCGGAGTTAGTTGGGAGCTTGTCCCATCAATTCCATATTAAGACAGTTTAGTTAGAGGCTTTTTGAACTAGACTAGTTTAGATAGTATTCAGTTTCCGATATTATTATCAGATGTTATACTTATAGTATTTATATTATGAATTTTATGGTATTTCAGCCCAACTTCTGCATTATTTTAGTATTATTATTCAGTGCTCACAGCAGGTGCTAGTCATGGGTTAGCTTGTGGTCCTTTGGGGTCGTAAGCACCATGTAGCATCTGGGGTACCGACTCGAAATGTTATAAATATGGGTATCATTAGAATCGTATTGATGAGTAGATAATGATTTTGATAGTGTGATGGAATTTGGAAGATTGCAAAGTATAGACGAGAATACAGAGCATAAAGTGAGGGTTTACTATTTGGCCTTGTGGTTGGCTTCTGTCTACTATTCTTCATAGATAATGTATGATATATATAGCATGTGAATATGGATGTTAGTCTTGATTATGAGTAGGATAACTTAGCCGTGATATTTTGATATTTACGGATAAGATGAGGGTTCTGGACCAGTAATATTTCATTGTTTATAAACCTTATGTATCCTCTTTCCTTCCCTCTTTAATTTATATTAGTTATAGAATGGATGTGATATAATGTTATGTTTTGAATATAGTTTTATATTTTGATGCATTTTTTATATATTTAGCCTTATTGGACTAGTCTGGTAGTCCTGAAATCGTAAGTTTGGTAAAGTTGACTTTTGTACCCTTTTCTCAAGTTGAAGTTTCTATCTTAGGATTGAATATGGCTTACATTACATCTAGAAGATGAACTAGATACCTTAGCCAAGCTTGGGGTATACAATGCCTAATTATTGAAATTGTAGATTAGAAGTGGAATCGGTTAGCCCACTTACACCCAAGCTTATGTTAAGTCTTTTGGACATAGTGCAGATGTTAGACATAGATGAGGCTAGTAAACCATAAAATAAGGTTACTTCATCACATGGTAACATTTATTTATGTTCCTGAATTGTGTCTTTCGAGTTATGATTATTATACTCCTTGGGGAAGTGATATTGGGCATCTAGAGATCATATTCCTCCTAGATACATTATGTGGCCTATAGAGATACAGTTTCCTCTTAGACTTGATGATTGGCCTATAGAGATGTTATTTCCTCATAGACTTAATGATTGGACAAAAGAGATGCTATTTCATCGTAGACTTAATGATTGGCCTATAGAGTTGTTATTTCCTTTAGTCATGATTGTTGGAGTTATATAGACGATGTTCCTCTTGAATATGTAAATTGTCCTAGAAAAGTGATTTTCCTAGTAGTCATTATGTTTGACGTATTGATAAATGATATCCTATAGACGATTACCTGTCTATACATATTATGCCTCCTGGACATGAGATGCCGCTTGTGTGAGAGTTGCTTACATGTATATCTATATTATGCCTCCTATATGTAACATGCCTCTTGTGTGAGAGATGACAACATGATTATTGATATTATGCCTCCTATATGTCAAATTTTTAGAGGTATGCTATAGCTTATAAATATGATTATTGCTATATGTCCCGGATATGTGTGTGGGCCTAAGGCTGTGATTTTAATGATTTGATTATTTTGGATAAACTAATAGGCAAGTGTCGTGTTATGATATTGATTCAACAGTTAAAAAGTATTTATCATGAAATTACAAATTTCATTATCCCAGTCCCATACTCGGCCTAGAAGTTGACTTGAGAACCTTTTAAGGAATGTACAAAGTATGTGGGGGTGCAATGCAACATTATAAATAATATCATAAATGATTTTGAAAATCATACATGCTAATGATAACGACTTTCTTTGCTTGAATTAGTTGAAATATATTCCTTGTAAATCATCAATAGTAATGCACACATTATATATCTTATAAATCATTATAATCAACTCAAACTCTTTAAATCATGACTAAGAGTGACTCGGTAACTCATGCAACTTGAACTCTTATGGACTTGGGAGTTTCTTATAACCGACATAACCTGAACCGTGCGAGCCGTATGGAGTCTAATGTTTTTCTCTCCTAAAGAGCGAACCCCACATTGGCAGGATCGTCGCACTCTTTCCAGGGAGTACAATCTCAATTTCACTATCCCAATCCCATAATCGGCCTCTGGCCCACAATATCAACATCAATCTACAGTGACACGTAGTTTCTGGAAAATATCACATTTCGCGCTCGGTGCTAAATACACCTCCCAAACTCAACTCAAAACGCATTAGGAAATCCACCTTACTCAATATCAACTCATAGGTCTATCTTAAAGACCAAAACATAAATATTTCTAATCTGTAAATCATATACAACTCTGGATTCCTAACTCGATTCAAAATCAAACAATCTTTCTCAACATCAAGATATATAAATTCATTAAGTCATGGAAACTTCAAAAACTTTGAGGAAGTATCAAGACTCATTATAACAACTTAATTTCCTGAATCAATATACTCAATAATCCAATTTGTCATAAAGAAGCTTAAAGCTTGACACATTTCTTGAAAGCACTTGAAATACCAACTCATGGGAAGAACATGAAATTCTTAATATTAAATATCAAGTCATAATTTGGAAATTTTAAAATAATCATGTATCAACAACTTCAAGAAAACATCATAGAACTCATTATTCACTCTCAAGATTAAATATTAAGATATATATTCAATAATCAAACTTCTCATAGAAAAGCTTAAATCATGACTCTTATCTCAAATCATTCGGAAATTATCAACTCATAATAACAATATTCAACTCATGGCATAACTTCTCAATTTATGAAATAAAATGATGAAATAGTCTTGTGTATCAATCTTGAATAGCTCAACTATCATAAATCATAAATAAAGAAATTTGGGTGTAAACCCATTTTGTAAAATCATGAATTTCTATAGTAGAAATTAAATCCTTGAGCACAAGAATGAAAGAAGAGCTCTTGTTCAAAACCCCATATACCTTGATTATGGATTTGAATGAAAAAACTTGTTATAGACTTCTTTTCCACTTCTTGAGTTAGGGTTATTGATGTTTTTGACTTGGGTACGTTGAATCTTGAACTAATTTGTGAAATCTATGGTTGGATTCTTGAATTTCTTGGAAGAAGGTTTGATTTTTGGGTTGAGAGAAAACCCTAGATTCTTGAATATTCTTGGAAGAGAAATGAGAGAAAATCAACTTCTCTCCTCTACTTGGATATATATATATGGTCAAAATGGGTGGAAGAGACCAAAATAACCTTTTAAAAACATCCCTTATTTGCCGGAAAAAAATGGCTGACGACATTTCTGACACGCCGTAAAAAATGTGAAGGCCATAAAAAATGTCGTCAAAAAAAGTTGGATTTTATATTTTTTGCCTCGTCCTGACGATGTTGTCAAAAAGTTGGTCAGAAATGTGACAGTCTATCAAATACGTCGTCAAAAATGTGACAGCCCGTCAAAAACGTCATCACACCTTTCCAAATTGATATGCTGGAGTAAAATGGGTATACCTCTTTGTGCCGATATTAGACTTTGGAGAAATTTTTATTGTTAGAAATCTAATTCAATTATCTATCTTTTGATTGTTCATGAGCTCCAAAATTCCCAGTATAATGACAGATATGCTCATTTGAAGTTGACTATACTAATATCCTTCCCAAGAATTCAATCGGTAAGGAATGATTTGATTCGCCCAATCGCTAGGACATATTTGAGGCCTTAATACACACCATCCTTGAGTATAAAACAACCAAAGCACTATAATTTATTTATCAAGAGCTTGATTCATGGTTTCACTATTGGTTAGAGTCTCGGGGAATTACAAAATGGCTATAACTTCCTCACTGGGTGTCCGATTCGGGTGAATCTTAAGTCGGTGGAAAGCTTATAAAATTATCCACATGATAGAAAGTGGAATTTAGGGAAATACAACATGATATAACAACAATTACCTTGGAAGTTATCCATAGTCACTCAAAAGATGGATTTAGGCTTAAGGAACGATCGGGGTGTTAGAATTCTCCCCCTTGGACACATTAGTTCTCAAATGTTGTTGTTGGCAAAGAATACCGAGAAAACTGAAGACACACAGATAAAACGACTCGCATATCTAAACCTATATCTTTCTGAACTTTGAAGTACTTCGTTGAACTTATAAACTCATGATAAGAATAGCTATACGCTGGATCCGAAACTGGAAAAGAATAGATAGAGGACAACTGTAGTTCTCGACTGAATTTGAGCTGATTTGCCTTCTTCCTATATTAAAGAGCGGGATCATACTGAGAGTTTAGAATTCACTTGATGTGATAATGGTGAAATCGTACTCATAGGCGGCAAAGAGAAAATTTATGCAGGCATAGGTCATGAGAAACAAGGATAAGACTACGAAATTGGTATTATATTGTCTATACTAGATTACTTGGAAAACAAAAATTGTTCAATGAATGCTTACAACTGAATCACAATTATATATCCGAATTAGAAACTGATGTCTGATACACATAACCAGACTCAACCAGACTTCTCAAAAACTCTCTCAACTATACTATACCCTCCTGATACTATACTTTATCGATTTGACTTACAATCCTCTCATTACACCGATACTTCCATCTTTTCATATCCCTTCGAACCAAACCCCCCCATCGTTTTCATGCCTAAAATAGAACCACAAGATTTACTACATAACCCCATTTTGAATCATGAGCTCCCACAAATCTATATTCTTACAACCTCTCTTTTCAAGAGTAATTCTCATTACCACTTTGACAACTCCAATCCACCTAGTACTAGTCATTTACTAATGTACAAGGCACCTATTCACATGCACACAAACACGACATTCAAGCCTATCTTCATAACCACATGCGCATTCCTATTCGAACACTTATAAAGCTTCTTCTTCATACCCTACACACCTCTTATCAAGAAAAAAATTTCCATGCACTCCCTCAAGAACACCTGACATACTCCTAGCTAATCAAGTCCTACACAAACGCTTCACTCTTATATTCCTTCCAACTCATGGAATTACATACAATAAACACAACACAATCTTCCCAATTATAACAGATTAAGCTTCAACTAACCATAACATGTATCAAAGACTTAGCCTCAATCTTACTTCACCTTACTGTCTAGCCGAAGTTAGCATGCGACCCTCTATTGTTGATAAGAAAACATCTCCTCTCTCCCATCTAAACAACTATTCACCACCAATATATTGAGTAAGAAAAGATAACTAAAAGATTAGAGCATGATGATCTGACACATAAATAGATACTATGAATAACTTGATACTTAATTGAGGCTTGAGGAATTGAGGATTTAATATCATAAATCTAACAAAGACATACAGCCCGAGGACATGCGTGATATAAATCTGAATCGTTGATCATAAAAAATAGCACTTGACCATTGGAGCTGAACATATCACAAATCTTGTGTACATAAGTCATGTGTTGCATCACCTTAATTGGGAATTAGTAACTATGAAACGTGAATCCAACCGGTGAAAGGTCTGAAACTATGCATTTCAGTAACTAAGTGAGGACAGGATTCTTTATGGAATGCCTGGACATGGATCATGATCATGGAATCAAAACGTAAAGCATGAATGAATACTGGAATGACTGAAAATGCTGAAATAAAAATGGGTCGGGCAGTATCCATTCTCACAGTTGTTCCACAACTTATTGGCATAACCCCTAGAACCTGACAACCTAACCTGGTTACTCGTTTTACTATCTCCCCCTTAGACTAAATCCATCACTCTGGGATGACGAACTTTTATTCACACTCTAGTCTAAACTGAAATTATCTTACCTTAAGGTCTGGGATATAAAAATATACAAGAACAATAGAACTTAACCCAAAACTCTCCAACCACCTCCTCACACTATTTTATGAGTTATACCCTATCCTACTTTATCTCAAATAGTCATCATATAATACTTACACACCCTCTAGTGCCTCAACTATTATTTCTACCTACTTAAATTTCAAAATTTCAATTTTAGGGTTTTACACTCAACTTAAATACTTCCCAACCTCTAATAGCCACACGACTTCCGTCATCGCCTACTAACACTATGCTTTAAAATTTATATTTCCAAACCGTGAAAGTCGAAATCATACTCAAGAGGCTCAATATCTTTCATCACACTCCTTATCTCAATTATTAGAGACATCGATCATTGCCTAACTAGTCTTCCTCCACCTAGCAACTCCACGACACTTACTATTACACCCTAAAGAATGACCCTAGAAAAAGAAATAAAGCAGCTCCATCGCACCTTAGGCAAGCTTTCTCAGCAAGAGCACAATATTGAACTTAATTACAAGTCGATCAAACTCAAGCTCTTGTATACACTGTCCAAGCCCATTAGATCACTTCTCTATAAGTATAACCATTAACCAAGAAATCATCACATCCACCTTCATAGCCACCAATCATCAAAGCTTAATGCCTAACACTCTGCATAACTTACAACTCTACCTCAAACATACAATTCTCACTATAAAACTATAAAACAAATTGTTAGTAAACACTAGTCCTCTTAAACCCCCTAATAACAATAATTTGTCATAATAATATGGTCTCTCTCATTTATAATCCATCACAATGACCTCCTTCTACTTATTATTACTATCTAGCCTTCATACACACAGCTTAACTTAGTTCATAACTCTCTAAGCCTTAACCTAAATTTTCTTTGCCATCTCAGAAGCACCTAAGTTACAACCCTCATCCACTGAGTATCATCATCCATAACCTATACTTATCATGTCCTCCACACCATCAACAACTCTTTTAAAACTATAAGAAAACTACTATTTACCTCAAGCAATACTTCTTCTCTTTTTTCCATGACCGGACATACAAGGACAATATCACTTTACCACTTACTCGATCACATGCAAAAGGATCGGTTATACATACTTCCAATAAATCACACTTTCTAGTTTTTTTTCCACTATACCTCTAAACCCCGTTCCAACCAGCAAAAGGTAAAAAAATACACAAAGAGTCACTAGTGAATCAAAATAGGCCTCACCCGACTTCACTAGTCTTTGATTTTGCATTTTGAAAAAAAGAATTTGAGGTGGATAGCAAGGAAATTATTCTAGGGAATCTAAAGAGCCCCACACGGCTTCACTAGACTTTCAGTTCCAATATCATGATGATAACAAGGTTACGAGAGGTAGAAACTTGCCATACAATATTTGATAATCTAAGAATACACATTTTACTCTATGTTAACTAAAAGAATCATAAGGAAGAGGTCATCACATTAAACTTAGGAAACTTATAACATGTTGGTAAGCTCTTCTTAGGCTGCTTTATGAGACTTCTTAAATTTCTCTCTTGTCAGTCTAAGGGCATTGCCAAGAAAGGAAATTGAAACTAGAAGATCATATCACCTCAAGAATAGTACATACATAAAGAAGTATAGATTATCATAATGGATTCTGAGAAGGAATCTGGAAGCATAACTGACTTGGGATTATTGCATGATTCATAAACAAGGTATGATAAGACATTAATATGATACTTTCTAGCTTATTTAAAACTCCATAACAATCTGTAGAGACTGTTTAAGAAAGTATGATCTACAAAGAGTTGAGCTTGACTATCTCTAATACCTCAAAAATAAGGTTGGGATACCTTGAATAGAGAAAGATGAGAATCTGGAAAAGTTTCTCAACGAACCTTTATATAGAATGATCTAAGACTTTAAGGAATTGAGCCTTTTCTAAATACCTTGTAGCCTCTCAAAGAAAAGTACAGATGTGTCCGTACTGTTCCAAAAGACTATAGTAAACACGGTGTTATAGATACCCTAGGACACTTAAACTTTGTGCTTTGATACCATGTTGTAACGCTCTGAAAATTGGTCCAGAGATGTCACACGGTGCTTAGGGGCACAAGTGACCCCAAGCTAACCCTTCTACTGGCATAACTTATAAGCAACTGGATAAAATGCTTAAATCAATATAAAATTACCGAAAATATAGAAATTATCTAAACTTGATCAATATAAATATGAACTTTACAAGATTACAACTCTACTTTTACCAAACAAAACTAAAACTAAATACTTCAACTTCTACTAACCGTCTATGAAGCCTCTACTTGTACTGACTTCAATAGCCGGGTCATGAGTGCCAACTATCCAATCTCAGTACGACTAAAAATAAAAAATACAATACTTCTTAAACTGTATAAACAACTCAAGCCCTCAAATTAAAAAGAATCATCACCTTATGACTTGGAGCGGCGGACTGACTGAATGCGATATCTGCGCTACAACTTGCACCTACATTATAAGACATTGTAGCATATGTAAATATATAGGGGTTAGTACTTTAAGGAATGTACTGAGTATTTGGGGGTGCAATGCAACATTATAGATAATATGATAAATGATTTTGAAAATCATACATCCTAACAATAACGACTTTCTTTGCTTGAATTAATTGAAATATATTCCTTGTAAATAATTAATATTAATGCAAGCATTATATATATATCTTATAAATCATTATAATCAACTCAAAATCTTTAAATCATGACTTAGAGTGACTTAGTAACTCATGAAACTTGAAATCTTATGGACTTGGGAGTTTCTTATAGCCGACATTAACTAAACCATGTGAGCCACATGGAGTCCAACGTTTTGCCCTCCTAAGGAGAGAACCCCACATTAGCAGGAGCGTCGTACTCTTCCCAGGGAGTAAAACCTCAATTTCACTATTCCAATCCCATACTTAGCCTCTGGCCCATAATTATCAACATCAATCCTATGGTGGCACGTAGTTTTAGAAAAATACCATATTTTCCGCTCGGTGCTAAATAATCCTCCCAGATCTAGCTCAGAACTCGTTAGGAAATTCACCTTAATCAATATCAACTCATGGGTATATCATAAAGACCAAAATATAAATATTTCTCATCTGTAAATCATATACATCTATGGATTCCTAACTCGACTCAAAATCAAACAATCCTTCTCAACATCAAGATGTATCAATTCATTAATTCATGAAAACATCACAAACTTTGAGGAAGTATCAAGACTCATTATAACAACTCAATCTCATGAATCAATATACTCAATAATCCAATTTTTCATAAGGAAGCTTAAAGCTTGACACATGTCTTGAAAGAACTTGAAATACCAACTCATGGCAGGAACATAAAATTCCCAATATTAAATATCAAGTCATAATTTGGAAATTTTAAAATAATCATGTATCAACAACTTCAAGAAAACATTTTAGAACTCATTCTTGACTCTCAAGTTTATATATTAAGATATATATTTAATAATCAAACTTCTCATAGAAAATATTAAATCATGACTCTTATCTCAAATCATTCGAAAATCATCAACTCATAATAACAATATTCAACTCATGGCATAAGTTCTCAATTTAAGAAATAAAATGATAAAATAGTCATGTGTATCAATCTTGAATAGCTCAAATATTATAAATCACAAATAAAGAAATGTGGGTGTAAACCCTCTTTACAAAATCATGAATTTCAATAGTAGAAATTAAATCTTTGGGCTTAAGAACGAAAGAAGTGCTCTTGTTCAAAACACCACATACCTTGATTATAGATTTGAATGAAGAAACTTGTTATAGACTCCTTTTCCACTTATTGAGTTAGAGTTCTTTATGCTTTTGACTTGGGTAACTTGAATCTTGAACCAATTTATGAAATCTATGGTTGGATTCTAGAATTTCTTAGAAGAAGGTTTGATTTTTGGGTTGAGAGAAAACCCTAGCTTCTTAAATATTCTTGGAAGAGAAATGAGAGAAAATTAACTTCTCTTCTCTACTTAGATACATATATAGAGGGTCAAAATTGGTGTAAAAGACCAAAATACCCATTTAAAAATATCCTTTAATTGTTTGGAAAAACTGGCTGACGACATTTGTGACAGGCTGTCGAACCTGTGATAGGCCATCACAAAATGTCAAAAAAAAAGTTGGATTTTATAAGTTTCTGCCTATAGCTGACGACATCATCAGAAATATCATCAAAAATGTGACAGGACGTTAAAAACATCATCAAAAATGCGATAGCCCATCAGAAACGTCGTCACACCTTTCCAGATTGACATGCTAGAGTAAAATTGGTATAACTCTTTGCTTCATATCAGACTTTGGAGAAATAGGTATTGTTCAAAAAATAATTCAAGTATCTATCTGTTGATAGGTCATGAGTTCAGAAAATCAAAGTATAATAAGAGATATTCTCGTTTGAAGTTCACTATACCAATATCCTTCCCAAGAATTCAATCGATAAGTAATGTTTTGATTCGCCCAATCATTAGGAAATCATTGATGCCTTAATACAAACCATCCATGATTAGAAAACAACCAAAGAACCATAATTTATTTCTCAAGATCTTGATTCATGTTTGCACTATTGGTCAGAGTCTCTGGGAATTACAAAATGTCTCTAACTTCCTGACCGGGTGTCCGATTCGGGTGAATCTTAAGTTGATGAAAAGCTTGTCCAATTCTCCACATTATAGAAAGTGGAATTTATGGAAATACAGAAAGATATAAAAAACAATCACTTTGGAAGTCGTCCATAGTCACTTAAAAGATGGATTTAGGCTTAAGAAACGAACGGGTTAATACAACGGCTATAGTAAGATTAGTTGATATTAATGAATAGTGGATAAATGGAATTTTTGATCTAGTGTTGAACCTTGACTAGATGTTAGATGTTGTCTATTTAATAAATAGTGGTTATTTGTTATACCGTGAGTAATTATAATGTTCTGGCTAACAACTAGAGGTTATGTGATGACTAGTGAACTATTGGTTCTATTATAACAAGTATTGGTTAACTAATAATGAGTAGTTGAGAAGTATTGACTAGAAAGCTATTCTATGGTGATATGTCTATTTTTATGAGTATTTTAATGTATATTTTTTAGTAATGGTAATTGTGATCATATTGATACTCGATAAGGCCGGAGGATACTATTGTGATAAAATTGATACCCGGTAAGGTCGGAGGATACTATTCTAATGATATTGATACTCGGCAAGGAAAGAAGATACTATTGTGCTGATATTGATACCTAACATACATGGAGAATACTACTATGATGATGTTGATACCCAAAAATGCCAGAGAATTATTATGATTATTTTGATACACGACAAGATCAGAGGATACTATTATGATAATTTTGATACCGGCAATGCCAGAAGATATATTGATAATATGTTGATACCTGAAAGGATCGAAGGTTTATTATGATGATGATGGTAATGAAAAGGATAAATATGATGATATATGACATTGATTATGTACTTTGCATTCATTCCTCCATGTGCATTGCCTATTACCAGTATGCACCTATGTCTATCAGCCAGTATAGGACGGTTGCATAGATATGGGTGAAGCATATGCCTTGTGTTGTTGTATGTTTATTGAACCTTCCAAGACTAGGGATGTGGGGGTACGCATATGCTCGGCTAGGTATTTTATTGTCTGGAGTAGCTGGTTATTCATGCTATTATTGAAATTGTTGTTATTATCTTTATGACCATTATTATGGATAGCTTATGATAGACTGGTCTTTGATTCATTATCAGTATTTCAGGTATGTCTTTGCCCTCTCTTATCTTATGATTGTATTATTATCTACGATTATTTCATGTCTAGCCATGTGAATTAGAAACCCCGAGTATGATAGTATTTAAATGCTGATAAGTCTTATAATAAGGTTTCAAAATGATAATATGATGAGATAGGTTATTCTTTGAGATTACCTCATATTTTTATGAATATATACCTATATATATATATCTAGCTATATGAAGCTATGATACTATCGTATACCCATTCCTTTGGTATTTGTGTTGTATAGTCATTTATTCGCCTTGTATATTATTAACTATATTTTTCTTTCGCTCTTTATGTGTATATTGACCTGGGACATACGATATAGCATAGACATATATTAAATGTAGCTGGAATAGGATAGTTCACCCTTATACTTCCTTTGTTTTATTATGTTATACTCTGGAACAGGAACAAAATAGTAGTTCTTTATCATCTCATTGACTTGTCAGATGATTTCTGGACTCTTGGGTGTAGTTTCCATTCAGTTCATATGTTATATCTATCCACTTTATCTTTGGAGCCCAATTGGAAGTAGCCTATTGAGTACGATTCATTTGGTACTCATACTACACTTCTGCAGCCTGCAGATCATAGTACGGGTTATCGCTGTTGATGTGCATCGTGTGAAGAAACCCTAGTTCAGAGTCTTAGAGTGACATCCTGTCATTTAAAGCATTACTTATCTCTCTCTTGTTATAAGACTAGTCTCTAAGTTGTATTCAAAGATAAGATGTATAAGTGCATATCTCTTGATTTTACACATTTGTATTATTTTTTATATTAGAAGCTCTTGTACTAATACCACCAAATTTTGGGATTCTTATATTTATTGATCTTTATTTAATATATTCCGCATTATTTTCCTTTTATTATTAAGTAGTCTATTACTAGTTGTTTCAAACTATAGGTTGGCTTTCCTACTGGTAGGTTATGGTAGGCGCCATCATGACATGAGAAGCTAGGTCATGACACAACCCCTAACTTTTATCCAAAGGTACGAGTGATACTCTTGAGTCGTACCAAGTCAAAAACATCCAAAATCAAGGAAATTTTGCAATGGACCAAATCTACAGTGTTTTAGCCTCCCCTGCTAGGATCGTTCATCCTTGAATGATGGGGAAGGATAGGAACAAGTATGAGGTGATCATGTTAAAGCATGTCAAACTTTCCTCCAAGAAAAATAGAGTTGAAAGATGTAACCCATGAGGAGAAGATCATTATATAACCTATACACGATTTACACCCCAATACCTCCCTTTCGACCCCTCACTAAGTTACAAAACAAAGACATGTATATAAATAAAAACCTTACAAACAAGTTTCATGAACAAAGAACCAACACGGATACTTGGACTTCATGTTCTCTTCCGCATCCCAAATGGCTTTCTCAGACTTTTTGTTTAACCATGGAACCTTTATCAATGCCACACCTCTTGTTTGAAAGTAGCAAACTTACCGATCCAAGAATCCTTATCGGGACCTCCTTAAAGAACAAGGATCCAAGATAAAAATACCACCCAAAGGAACCAACCAACAAAGGACCATCCAGAACATACCTTAGCACAAATACATACACTACCAGATGAATGTACTCATACTAGAGATCAAATCCAATTTAACTTAAAATTTACCGAGACATATCACTATGAAATCTTGAGTCTCCATATACACCACTTCCATGTTCAACCCTATCCAAAGATCAAAGGGGTTAAATTTGGCCACCGGGCCCTACTCCTTACACCTATCTCATATCACTACTTCGCGTCCATCAAAATTATACTATGGAAACCATGAGTAAAAGTCATGGGCAAACCATATCCAACCATTATAACTCATCCGGACCTCCTAAAAGAACAAGGATCCAAGATACCAATACCACCCAAAGGAACCAAACATCCAAGGACCATCCACACCTTACCTCAAAACAAACACATAGACTACCTGATGAATGGACTCGTATTAGAGAACAAGTATAATTTAACATAGAACTTACCCAGACATATTACTATGGGAGCTTGAGTCTAACTATACACCACTTCCCTGTTCAAGCCTATCCAAAGATAAAATGAGTTAACTTTGACCACTTCGTCCTTCTCCTTACATCTATCTCAAAACAGTACTTTGCCTCTATCACTATTATATAATGAAAACCATGAGTAAAGGACATGGACAAATCATATCTAACCATTATAACCAAAACCTTAACCGATGAAACCATACAACTACCATATCTTCAAAATAATTTATTAAAGCATTCCTTATACTATTTATAAAGTAAACAACACCACTATTGGTATACCTACCAATCATAACATTCAAGCCTACCTCTAATAAGCCTGCAATATGATTTATCCATCCAAAGATCTAGCACCATTTAATATGTCACAATGGCTTCCACCACTTATTTCTTTCCTAACCATTTCTCTTGATAACAACCTTAGCTCCCCTTACAAAACCTCAACTCTGGTAGTCACCCTAGACTCCTCCCTGATGAGTAGTGATTTTACCACTTACTTACATCTAATATTCATACACTTTTCTTTGATTTAACTGATTTAGTATGACCTAAGTGTGAGTAAGTGCACTAATATCCACTCTTTATAGGTAGAGAGTTGAAAATATAGAAATAAGTGGATTAACAGTTGAAATAATCAAAAGAGAGTAGAAGAAGTATAGTTGAATACTCACAGCCGAAAGGACCAGGGGTATCATAATTATAGGAAAATCACCACAATGTCTATCAGTCAAGCAGAGAACCTATTTAGCCTCTGGTAACACAATGGCTGCCTGATGTATGCAATCGCAATTTAAGAAAGTTGGCCAGCATTATGCGATCGGTTAGTCATAATCGCAATCGTGGTAGTGTGATCGCAGTCAAGCCTTATGACCATGGCATAATAGGCTAATGAAGGAAGGGTAGTTTGGGAAATTGCACAGCTAAGTCAATAATTGGATAGAGATTTAAAAACACTCTTTGAGGTAAACAAAACCCTAGATTTTGGGGAGAGAGAAGAGAAGAAGAGCACTTTTAGATAGTTTTTCTAGTACTGTGATTTTTTTTTCAAAAGAGAATTTAATGAAATTAGAATGTGGAATCTAAGATTATTTCATCACCTCTTAGTTAGAATCCATAGATGCATTTCTTGGTAACTTTCTTTTCCCTTATCTAATGCATAGCTAATTTATTTACTCTTGGAATTATGTTGAATTAGTGTGTAATTATGTGTGGGTATTGTTGTGTTTGCATAGATTTTAGTTGTTGGGTATGGATTTCACTATTGCTTGATCTTATGAGTATGGATTTAATAGGTGAAAACTCCAAATTTCCAAATGGGTTTGGTAGGTGAAATCTCCAAGCTTTAGAAACCTTTTTTCATCTTTGAAAAGGAACTTATACGAGTATTAGGTAACGCATAATATCCTCAAAAGAGGTTTATCGAGGGACAAGGCAATGGTGAACAACAATGTCTATGGTTTACTACCCTTTGAAATCTTAGAAGTAACTATTTAGGAAGTGTAAATCATGTCTAGAGCATCATACTAAAAATAGGGATGCTTGGTTGAGGTTTTGGGTGGTTACACAAATGCCACACTTATTAGGTACTCAAAAGAGCCTATGGGGCAAAATCGTTGTGGTTTTATCAAAAAATTGAACTAATTGACATTTTCCCTAGCCTATCCATTAGTTATCAACTAAATCCCTTAAAAATCCAACATTATCCCATATATGTTACCTCTAAGGTAACTTAATCCCATGATTCCACTAAACGTTGAATTTAGACAAAAGATAGCATTCACTCTGTACTACTTAAAGTTTGTGTGAAAAATTTTTGACAAATTCCCCCAATTTACTTATATTTCTTATTTCCATTCGCATTCCTGGTAACCTTACAGTAACTTAAGCACCCATAGGTTAGAAGTCTATAGCAATCACTACTTGATATTCTACCCAAATTTGTATTGGGTTACTTGACATTAACCGCCTAATCCCTCAAATATGGGAGTGAGTTGAGTGTTATCAAAATAGTGTTGTTGTCGGGCAGTGAAATATAGATTTCAATTTTGTGGTGGTAATCTTACGTGGGAATACCTAGAGTGGGGTAATTTAATGTTTTTGTTGTTACTAATCTTTGAGTAGGTGAAAGTTAATCGTTTCAATGTCATCATAAATTGAGAGGAGTCAGGTTGTTGCAGATCTGGAGATCGTGAATGCGCAATGCTTATTCCCCTCACCGAGGAGCATGAAACATTCTATTTGACAAGTGTGATGATAACATTGCTCCACCTAAATGGAATTTTTGGGGATGAAGCATAGAAGACCCAAATGCTCACTTAATGGATTTTGTAGAAGTTTCTGCTCCATTCAAATTCCCACATATATTTCAAGAATTCATTCAGCTATGCCTTTTACCGCTATCTATCACGAGAAAGGATATATGGTTGCTAAGATATTTGTCCGCCTGATTGGTAACTTTATGGACAAGTCTCACAGAGGTATTTCTATGCCAATACTTCCTACCATCTAGGAAGTAGAGGTTGAGGGATGAGATTGTTAAATTCTACCAATACCATAAGGAATCATGGTGTGATGCTTGGGGAAGGTTTAAAAAAATACTTTTAATTTTCCCTGTGCATACGGTGTCAGATAAGATGCTTGTCAAAATCCTTCATTGAGCATTGGACCAACAAATTAAAGTCACAGTGGAAAATATATCCAGTGAATCATTCATAACCTCATCATACGGGATTGTTTCAAAAGTGTTGGACCATGTAGCAATTTGGTGTGAGGGTTGGGACATAAAAGATGCCGAGGTGGAAATTGGGGCTCCCTACTCATCCTTTATGTGCAATGATGTGAAAGATGAAGAAGAAGAGAACGAAGTAAATATGAGAAAGGTAATATTATGCCTCAAACTCCTACTTGATCATATGTTATGACACTCAATGGAAAGTGTAAGTGTGATAGATGTAATAGAAATTAAGACTTGTAGTGATAAGGAGGAAGAGGTGATGGGTGACGTGCTGGGATGACACCTAAGAACTTGGAGGGTTTCTTTTTTGTCCCACAAGGTCAAGATAGGAATCAAGGTTGAAACCAAAAAGAAATAAAAACCATACATCTTGAAGGGAAAGAGAAGATTGATAGAGATATTTTAGAGAAAATCTTAAGTAATATTGAGTGGACCGGAGGAATGGCAAATTAAATGCAAAGTGAATTTTCAATGCTCCACCAAACGATTGCATCTCACTACTCCAATATTAAATAATTTGAGGCAAAAGTGAGCAAAATTTTAAAATTATTTAATGGAGAGGCATAGTAAAGAAATGCAAGAAAGGGATGCATCACAAGCAAAGTGGAAAAGTCCAAATATATTGATGAGTCAAAGTTAAAAAGACATTGATAAGGAAGCCTATTAATACCGAGTGTCAAATTATTTCTATTTCCCCAACTCCTATGTATCCACCTTTCAAATAATGGTTATTGATGAAGGGAAAGCATGATTAACTTGATAAACTCTTTGATAAGTATAGCAACCTCTCTATTAATATACTTCTTATTGAGGCATTGCAAGAAATGCCTGGGCATGCTAAATTTATGAAAGACTTGTTATCTATACAAAACCGTATGGAGTAGGTGACCATAGAAATTACTCACCATTATAGTGCCTTCATGACAAGTGGATATATTGAAAAGAGGAAGGATCTCGGTGCCCTTAAAATATCATGCACCATTGGCACCTTCATATTTGATAAGACATTGTGTGACCTTGGGCAAGTTTGAACTTCATGCCCTACGTGATTTACCAAAAACTTTGGTTGGGTAAAACAAGACCCACCAAAATCAAGTTTCTTATAGCCAATTGATCCATTAAGAAACCTATAGGGATCCTCCACGATTTTCTAGTAAAAGTAGACCTGTTTATTTACCCGACCAACATAGTTATTGTGGATTGTGCCATGGTTATGGACATTCCCATTATTCTTGGGAGCCTTTTTATCCACTTGGAATGCATTGGGTGATATAGAGGCTGGGGAAATAAAGTTTAGATTTGATGTTGAATTGATATCTTTCAACATATGCAAGACAAAAAAATACGAAAATGGCCCCTAACACCAAATGAACTCTCGGGTAACTGAACTATTAGCTCTAACAATTCATAAATAAGTTGGGGAAGCCATTGAAAAGATCTAATGGAAAAAATATATAGAAATAAATAAAATATCCTGAGGGTTATTTCATATGTAGGACGTTTTCATTTAAGAGGATGCCATTCGATCTTAGTAATGCTCCCGCATTTTTCCGAAATTGTATGATGTCCATCTTTTCTGACATGGTTAAGGATACGATGAGCTCTTTATGGATCATTTCTCAATAGTGGGTGGTTTAATTAATGATGACTTGGACATTCTTGGCCAACACCTTCAAAAGATGAAGAGTGTAATTTGATGATAAATTGGGAGAAGTGTAACTTTATTGTAAAGAAAGGGATAGTTCATGGGCATAAAATTTAAAACAAGGGGATAGAAGTCAACAAGGCTAAAATTGAGGAGATTAAAAAATCGCCTCCACAAATTTTTGTGAAGGGGATATAGAGGTTCTTGGGTTATGAAGATTTTTATAGATGATTAATCAAGGATTTTACTAAAATTGTAAACCCAATGTGCAAAGTGTTAGAGAAGAAGGGGAAGTTTGTGATTGATGATGCTTGTCTCAATTCTTTTGTGTGGCTAAAAGAGAGGTTGATCTAAGATCTTATCATTGTGTCTCAAAATTAGACCTTTTTATTTAACGTGATATATGATGCAAGTGGTATATCCCTAGGGGCTGTTCTAGGCTAAAGATGAGAGGCTATCCTTCATCTAATCTACTGCGCCAGCAAATATCTCAATCCCTCTACGAAAAGTTACATGGTAACTAAATAAGAATTACTTACGGTAATGTTTGCTTTTGAAAAATTATGGTCTTACTTGATTGGTATCAAAGTCACTGTGCAGACCAATCATGCTATTCTAAGGTAACGTATGGCAAAAAAATGCTCAACCAAGGTTTATTTGATGGGTTATATTTCTGAAAAAAATTGATTTTGTTGTTAAGGAGAGCAAGGGCGTAGAAAGTTAAGTTGTAGCCTATATGTCTAACTAAAAGACAATATGCTGCTTAAACTAGGGGATGAGCTTAAGATCGATGATACTTTTCCAGATGAGCACGTTTTGGAAGCATCAAAAGTCTTAATCCCCTCAGTGGGTATTTTTCATGACCTGAGGCAACCCCCTAGTCGCGATAAAGTTGCTTGCAAAAACAAGTGACAATAAGCTAACCCATAAACTGCTACCTGATATAAGTACTAAGTAAAACTATAATATAACACATGACTGAAAGATACACTTATAAGGTACTGTAAAATTGAATACTAGAATATGAACAAAGCATGTCTGGTATATCTTATAAAATAGTAGAGACCAAATTGCCTATCTGAAATAACTGACGAACACTGATTGTCTAAAAGCCTCTAAACATCATGAGGATTTGATGGGACAAACCCCCAATAAAATCTGACTAACTAAACTTAACGAAGTACTAAAATAACTTGAATTAAAAAATATGTCCTCGGTGGATGAGGACTTACCACTAATACTGCTGAGTAATGCTGAGCTATCCAAGAATTATCGGGAATCTAACAGTCCAAACCACTGTTATAAGACAACATAGTGCAGAGGAAAGAATGCAAGCAATATTTTGAATGTACTGGTATATCAGATAAGCTCTGGCTGAATTGCATGAGATAACTAAGCATGAATGCATGAACATGAAATATCTGAGAATGCAAGACCAAGCATAAACATGTATCAAAATAATCAGTATAACTAAATGACTAATATATTAATACTAAATAATTGTATACTTGGTCATCCAAACCTGAACTAACATACTTCAAATACTAAACTGAGACTATGCGAGGTATCATCTAACCGACATGCCCCAATTTGAGCTTATTAGGGTCCAACATATAACCCTAGTTGGAAGGGTGTTAATACTAACACTGGTTGTGTGGATCCACTAATATGTTATCCCTAAAGACAAAGGTGTCAAACCTAAACTGACGGCTGACCCTTGAGATGAAGTCATTCCAAAACTGATGGGTGACCCCATATATCCTACACTCGTAATATAATTTTAGAATACATGGACTTCTACTAACGACTCTGCCAAACTGATGGGGAAGTCTCCATCACTACATTCGTTCGGTGCTAAATCCTTCTCCCAACTGAACTGACACTGTTACTAAAATAAACTGAATTTCAGCAAACAAAACAACTGACATTGCTCATCATGATCATAGCAACTGAGTAAGTGGTAATATTCCTGGTTTTGTTAAATCATTACTTGAAAGATTTAAAATTATGTCAAATATGTAGGTACCGGGAGTTCATAACCCGCCAACTCTGAAAGATCATAAACTATAATGTTAAGGCTTAAATTTGTAGTATGAAATCATGGTTCAAAGATCCTAAAACATGGACATTTATCATACATATGATTTCATGAACTTGAACATGGGAATGTCATAAAACATGGAAAAATAGCAGGGTTAAGTCACTAAGATCATAACTTAATAATATAACATGAAATTCACTTGAATATAACATGATATATTTAAAGTTAAAGCATGGATTGACCTAATTTATCATGGAATCATTATTGAACAAGAATTGAGTCAAACTTATAAGGAAATACATGAATTTAATCCATATTGAACTTACAAAATTCCATAATAATAGGTTTTAAGCTCCATGGGTTACAAAGGACCCATGGATGAACATCCCACATACGTTAAGCTTCTTGATTTCGGAAAGAAATGCTATTTTTGAAACTTTCTTGAAGATTATTGAACTAGAAAAACTTGGATTCTTGATTTCATAGGGAAAAGGATTTGAATTGGTTCTTGGGAAAGGAGAAGGGCTTCCTCAGAGGGATTTTGAGAAGAAAGGGAAAATAATGCCCCTATGGATGATGCCCTAAATCATATTATGGATGATTTGGGTTGAGGGGAAAAATACCCAATTTCCCCTTGATTATTTAAATAAAATAATCGACAAAATGATTTTACCAAGATGAGGCCTAATCACTATCAAAGAAATACTTTACCGCATCAGAGATAGTATTAGGTCGGGACTAGTATGGCGACGCGGGCTTATCATGGGACGGACTATTTTTGTGATCCAAACATGACCCAAACCTTATCCAAAAAACACAAAACTCTCTAGATACATACTTTTAACCTCTCTAAATATGAATCAACTTTAAACCCAAAATTTTGGGGATGGGAAGGCCAAACTATCAATCCATAAAATTTAAGGGTCTTGAAAATGACTAAGTCTCCAACACTTGGTAAATTTTTCTAACCTTGGACCCCTTAACCATACAACTAAGAGCTGAAACATGCTAAGGATATTATGGTGTATCACAATATCTCCCCTTTGGGAATATTCATCCTCGAATAAGACTTGTTAGACTGAGAACACTAAGGCAATTAAGATCGTATATTGAACATGAATGACTAGGAAAATGATTACATAACTGAGTTTGAAACATGTCAAATGAACTAAAATAGATTCGTGAAAGAATAAAATGACATGAGAATGGTTACATAGCTAAACAGAGAATGAAAATGAACCAATCTAAGGAAAATCATTACCTTAAGTTATATCTGAGTTTTTAGAGAAAAGATGAGGGCACCTGGCTCGTATATCTACTTCTGCTTCCTAAGTAGCTCCCTCAACAGGCTGATTCTTCCATAGGACTTTATCCAAGGGAAATTAATAATTCCTTAGTCTATGAATCTGATGATCAAGGATCTCAACTGGGACTTCTTCCTAGGAGATGCTATCCTATACATCCGTACTCTAAAAAGGAATAACAAAAACATAGTCCACGATAAATTTCTGTAAAAAAAAACATAAAACACAAGATTCACGGATGCCAAATCTGTAGGCAATTCTAGCTCATAAGCTACCTTTCCAAAATGGTTCAAGATTCTATAAGGGCCAATATATCGGGGTCTAACCATCCCCTTTTTTCCAAACCTCTTCACTGCTTTCATGGGGGAAATTTTCAAATAAAATAGATCACAAATTTCAAACTCAATCTCTTCTCCTAATATCTGCATAAGATTTCAGATGACTTTGGGTTACTTTCAGCATCTCCTAAATAAACTGAACTTTCTTTATTTCTAGTGGCGAGGAGGAGGATGATGAGGGATCACAACTAATGGGGTAGAGAAAAGAGTTATCAAGATGGGTGGCTCGACAAATCGTTAAGTTTGTGTTAACACCCCTTGGGTTGTAGGACAGAGAATACAATGAGGTCCTTCCAATATTTCACAGTAAAGTTTTGGTGGTCCATCATGAGGTACAGGTTAAGTCCCATAACTGTGGATATTTCACTCACATAAGAGCAGGCAATATTGGTTAAAACAAACATTGCTGACATAGATTTTGCCTGGTGGATCTGAGATAAGATTCAGAGAGAGTTTTTTATGTGATCATAAGTATTCTTTTCCCTTGCTTGATCCAGACATTGCATAATGCATTGTGTGAACCATTATTATAGCAGATTGATTATTATATTGAGGTTACCCAAAAGGCTGATATAGGGTTAATTTGGGATAATGCCATTCTAATTGCACTACAAAGGAACATCCTTCAACTTTATTAGGAGTATCCCTCTTTGGGGAGCCTATAGAGCTGTTTGAATAGGTTGATAGGCCGATAGAAGGTAGTGATATTGTGATAGACAACAAGTTGGTAGAGACTTCAACTACTACGGGCAGTGAGGGGGCAACAACCACTTACACTCTAGCTTCTACATTTGTAGTGGCCTCTTTCCAAGAAGTTTCATTCATGGTAATAGTATTATGAGAGTTTATACAGTAGTTTCTGGATAGGCAGTAGGAGTTAGTAGAGTGCCATACACATACTGATATCCAGTTGGCCAGGTTACTTGGTTGGAATTTTCCTTAGGTGTGGACTACTTTTGAGGCATCAGAGGTAAGAGTAAAACCACAGATGATGGCAACTATAGAGCACTTTACTAGTAATTTGCATGATTGGATTGATAGTTTTGAGATTTAGATGAAATAGTAACTCTACAATCTCGAGTTCTTAATTTATCAAGCCTGCATGATGAGGTTGCCATGTTGAGTTCTAATGTCTTTACTTAGCTGAAAGCCATGCTCATGCCATCTCTTTAATTATATATTACATTCTATAGTCACTTCCAACACCACCACCAATGATTTTTTATTTGTTTTTTAATGATTAGAAGGCCAACATTTTTAGGGTTAAGAAAAGACTATATCCTATCGAGTAGAGTGCTAGCTCAGACGACTTTGAGAAGAAAATGAAGAAGGCAACAATAAAGTTTTTTATGAAAAACCATGTATATGATAGTGAGTATGCCCAACGTGAGTTGGGTGCCTTTTCTAGTCGTTCAGTACCACAACCTCCTAGCACTATACCCAAACTTTTCTCCTAATACCCACTAGGGGAGATGATGCATCCAATATCTATAGCATGCCAATCATTTCCCTACACCAATGTATTATTTATTTTCTTAGCATACACTGGGATAGTATATCTTCTTTTAGTTAGGGTGGGGGTTTATAAACCACTCCAAATTTTTTTGAAGTTGTGTCTCTTTTCCCGATAGTGAGCTATCATAGTAGAGCCAACATGTATAGGTTGTGCTGGTGTTTGTGATTTTTATGTTTTGCTTATTTTAACAATGAAAAATGAGGAACCTTGGTGCGGTCAAATATTTATGATTTTATGTGTTTGAAAAAATAATACCCCTCCTGTTTTTGTAAATTGTATGTGGTGAGTAAAGAAGGTTGTGACCTTTGATTAATCTTAATATGGTATAAGTATTAGGGACAATATAATCATAGCTTAGTAGCGCATGAACCAAATAGGCAGTACTTGATAATGTAACACTGTACCATGTGTGTGCGTGGTGTTTTCTTTGTTCACTTTATGTGTTTAATCCAGAACATGCACGGTTAGTCTTGCCGAGGTTTTAAGATAGTTTGTCGAGACATGATCATAGGACATGTTTAAACAAGTCCACTCATGTCCGAAATTAAAAGTCCAACAAAATGAGAATACGTATCCCTTGATCACCAATTTGAGCTTAAGTGACCTTGTTTTTGTTTTACATTTTCACCTTCCTATTTCAACTATAATGACACTATTTTCACCCTAGTCCCTCCTTGGATATTATGTACCTCAACTCAGAAAAATCGCCTAAGTTTAGAGTGGCTATCATAGGGGTTCGTAATTAAAGATTGGTATGAATAAGTTATTGAAGAAAAGAAAAGAAAGTAGGCTTGGTATGGTAGAAAGGTGTGCAAAACAAAAATAAAAAAATAGAGAAAATGAATGAAAAAAGATATAATAAATATAATTACTTGAGAAAGTGTCAACCAATCTAAGAATAAATAAATGAGAAAAAGAGACAATAAAAGAAGCATGGTTAAGTAGTGAAGCCAAAAATATAAGTGTTGTGTCAAGAAGGGTGAGTAACTATTTCCCATATATACCATACCTACCCTAAGACCACTTTACAAGACGAGAAAAGTCATATAGTGATCCTAGTGCAAGTGTTCAAAATGCTAAGGCATCGAGAATAAGGTCAAGCCTATGGTATTTTATGTACATTTTTTGAACATCTTTGTGAGCGTGAGTTTTATGATGTAGTACATGCACTGATATTTATTATTTTACTGTAAAATTTGGGACTTCTTTATTATGTAGGTACATGTGCTGTTATGCTAACTACTTATTTGTTCGAGTAATGACAATTGTATACATACTTGGTTGTCCGTTTCTAATTTGATTCCATCAATTGAATCCCTTTGTGTCATGATATTGTTCTATATGAATACACATAATGGTTTTGAAAGTTGTCTATATGAGGGGGTGCAAAATTTGAACTAAAGTAAATTTACTGTTGTAGGTGCCTTTGGTTTCTTTTAGCTAAGCTTCATGTTTATTTATAGTGTGTTATTTTCCTGAGGAAAGGTAAATATGCTAAGTTGAGGGTGTTGATGTGTCATGGTTTTATGGCACTTTTTGATGCTTAAAAAAGAAAATTATGTAGGAAGTTAATTATTCTTATTGTATATTATATGTGTGTATGTTGATTTTGCAGGAAAAAGATGTTCAAATCAAAGATTAAGTAAAAAGGGTGAATAATTGCTGAAGTGGTAACCCACGAGTAAACTCAAAACTCGTGGGTAGGAACTACGGATTATGAGAAGTATCCTGAGTCGAGTTCTGAATGTGGTAAGCTGAGTCTAGTTTCAATGAGTCCACCTACAACTCATAGATGTAACCCATGACTTATGAGTTGCAATCGTGAACTGAGATTCAAAAATATTAAGATTTGCTTTGATTCCTATGATTTGAAGGCATGACTCATGGTTCAGACCCATGACCCAAACCATGCCAACTCAAGTTTCCTACACTATTTGGGGTAGTTTTTATTTTGTATCTATAAATACCCCTTGGATTTTATTATTAGTTTTTACAGTTTATACACTTTTAGGATTATTTTGAGTTCTCAGATACATTATTCATCTTAAAATTATTTTTCTTAGTTTTTAGGGTTTATAATTGATAAATGTTTTACATTGTTTTGAGTTATAAAATACATTGTTGATCTTGGAATTATTGTTATTGGTTTCTAGGGCTTCTAATTGTATTGTGATTTTGGGTTTCCATCTTATTCTTTGGAAGTTCAACATTATTCTTTCATTTATGCAATCTTTTATTAAACTTACAACTTTGAGTAGATAAGGCCCATACCTAGGGTTGTCTGAATCCTGATGAAATAACAAAGCATGTAAAGTTTGAAGGAATTCTAGATCGGTGTTCTTGCCTATATTGAGATATACTTTATCTAATTGATTTATTAATGGGTGCACTATTTGATAATTACTCGAGTGAGAGGTAGATATTAGGAAAGAAGATCACAATAGTAATTTAAATCTATCAACCTTCACCTAATTAACTTGACTCATAGCTGGGATAGTTAATTTAAGATAATAAAACAAGGGTTAGTAATGTGATGCTTTGAGACAACGAGGAGAAGAATGAAATTCACCCAATCCAAGGTCTCGAGATTGTAAGGTGATACATAACTTTCTATATTTTCACTCAAGACATTGATATAGTTTGACTAGTATGAAAAGTCTATGGAGTTAGAATGTCAGCGAAAACAAAATCCTAGTGCTTGTCTCAAATTGATCACAACCCTAATTATCCAGAAATCATTATTGTTATTCCTACTGCTATACAAATCTCTATTTAATTTACACAATTTCTAATTACATCATTAATGTCTTGATAGATCTTATTCTTATTCCTAATGGGATCTACCCTAACCTTTTTTGGTTTTGTATTTGACTTAGTGACTCCTTTATAGTTTATTAGAGGTGTAATTTGCGAATCACCTTCGGGAGCTATTGAAGATCTGTACTAACTTTGCTAACGAGCATCCTTAAATATCTTTACAGCCACTAGTCATTCCCTTAATTTGTGCCCTATCTTGTCAAACCCGAAACAAATATCAATACCCACTATATTCTCACCTTTATGGTTCCTACCACACTTCTTGCAAATCGAGTTAGTACGAACATGATTAACACTACCCTGGGAATTAGATATTGGTGACCTCTCCCAATTGTCTTGCATGAACTAAGCCACTAGAACACTACTAGTAGATGGGGATAAACATGAAGATTTTTGGTAAACCTAAGAATTATTACCACTATCTTACCTCTGCTGAGAGAAATTAAAGCTATATGTTTTCACCCTCTTACTTTCCCTATCTTTCTCCTTGAATTTATCCTTTACAATATGTTGAGCACGAATCATTAGTCTGGGAATGTGCATCTTCTAAACAAATATAGAAGTCATATAGTCTTTTAGCACATCATTAAAAACACCTAATATGAACTTACTCATTCGGGCCCTAGAGTCATCAACCATAGCCGGATACTTTGCCAACTAAGTTAACTTAAGAGAGCACTCTTTTACACTCATGTTAGCCTACTTTAGATTTATGAATTCCAGCACGTTGGAATCACTTACAAAAAATGGGAAGAACATTTCCAAAAATTCCGCAACAGAATCATCCCACTTTATAGGTTCTACATCCGCACCTCTATCGTCCAACAATTTCTTGTACCATATGTGAGCCACTCATTAAAACTGATAAGAGACAAAGTCAACACTATTAGTTGTAGTGTCACCCATGATCTTAGTAACATTCTGAATACTATCGAAGAAGTCTTGTGGATCCTCTTCAGACATAGACCTAAAGAATCACAGTGGATTTATCTGAGTGCAGTCTTGAACTCAAGTTTTTGTTCTATTCCAAATCAGATTGGTTTATATAATAGCTTATTGATTATTCTGGTTAGTCATGAATTAGGAATTTTCTGTAAATGTGTAGATATCAAGTTAGAAGAAGGTGTTAATAGAATTCGCACACTATTGCATGATATAACATGAAATAACTGCAACTTTTCCTAAAATGTTTCATAGACTCTCACTCATAAGTGTGGCTTACTTTACACCCATGAATAAAACTATATTTAACAAAACTTTTTGAAAACCTAGGAAACCTTAAACCTGACTCTCTTATACTATGTATGTAACAACTGGAGACTACCTCCTAGAAAAAATTAGGTGCTTAGATTCATGCGTTTTCCTAAGCAATCTTGTCGCCTATAATAACACTAAGAGTATGTATAAATTATGAAATACTAAGGATAAAATAAACTCAAAAAGCATAATCATAATAAAAGCAAAATCAAATCTGAATATACGTATTTAAACTGTCTAATAGATCTAATATGCTGAAAAATCTAACCTTCTGTCTAAAAGCCTCTAAGTATGATAAATTGTTCGTACAAGCCCCCAGCTAACTGTAACTATCTAAAACTGTATTAACAACATAATAGAAGTATTTAGATCTAATTCTCGAATGATAAGGACTAAACAATGCTCTAAAGATGGTATAGTATGAGATCTTACTAAGCATAATCTGAATGTTGAACCTCTGAACCTATATTATAAAATATCATAGTGCAAGGAAAGCATACGATTAGTACTTTGAAAGTATGTGATTTGTACTTATAATATACTGAACATGGGGGATATGTACTATACTATGTGAAATAAATATGCGAAAGATAATATAATAAATCGAATATGTAGTTGGAATATGTAAACTGTCGCATTGACAACGATATGAACATGTAACTTTATAATATGCTAAATAAATTTAATAAAAGGTTACACAAGGTCTGAGTTTTAACTGTTGAAGCCACTATTAATCGACATATCCCAATCTAAGCTAACTAGAGTCCAAACTATAGCCCAAATTGGAAGGGTATTTTGTACCTTACGAATGGGGCAAACTCTGACTGACGTGGATCCACTAAACTTACGTCCAAGAGGACTAATATATCAAGCCTTGTTTGATGGGTGAACCTTTATTATGGGTGACCCTTTAAAAACCTATGATTGTTCCATAGTTCTAGAACATAGAGACTTCTACTAAATGTCTCAGCCTAACTGATAGGTGAGTCTTCATCCCAACACCAGCTCGGTGCAACGTACGATATCCAACTAAATGACACTTATGCTCAATAACAATAATATTATAAAAACTAAAAATGAATCCATTATCTTAGAGCATTCAAAAGATGAAAAATGGAGGATATAATACTCATAAGTATATCCATGAAATGTTGGGTCATTGGGTGCTCATAAAGCACCATCTATGAAGAATACAACTATTATGGCAATCCTATAAAGAGAGTGAATTAAGGGATTTAATAACTCATTTCCAATAATTATGGATTTCACAATATAATTAGCTTTATAATTTTAATTATGTATTGGTGCTGAAATTCTTGTTAAAACATGGGGTTTTAAATTAATGAGATCAAGAAACTGGAATATCAAGAAATTTTAAACACTCATGAAACCTAAGCTCCGAGAAAAAAATTAAACCAAGAAATTGAGTTGTCTTTTAAACTCACACAATGGGTGAAAGGATACCCACTGATGAAATTACACATAGTTGGAGATGTCAACCATGGTGAATCCTTTGATTTTGGGGTTTGAATTTGAAGAACCCTAACTTTTCCTTTGGAGAAGAAAATTGACTCTTTCTCTATTTTCCCTCTATATGTTGACTGAATTTGAGTTAAGGGGAATTTAGGCCATTTTATCCTTTTCTTTTTGCATTAGGATAGCTTAAATAATGTTGTTTTTATGTAAGAAGAATGAGAAAAAAACAAAAAAACTTTAAGAAAGTGTTTTACAATTGTAGGAAATTTTCATCTAATGAATTGGTTTATGGCCCATCAACCCCTAGATGACTCGTCAACTCAAGTCATGAATTCTGGCCATTTTTAATCTTTACTGGATAAGGGTGATTTATTTAGTTGATGGGTCATAAACTAGTTGATCTCTCGTCAATATCATTAATTTTTGGTTTTATTTGTTAAGGTTGGTGACTTCCATTTATGGGTCATAAATGAGTTGATCGCCTATCTACTCAAGTCATCAATCTCTGGAAGATAAAAGCCCTCTAGTAAACTGAGTATAACATTGTACTTTGATATTGTACTAAGGCAAAACTTATTGTGGTGTAAATAATACTTAAAGACCTTTTATTTGGTGGACTGTTAGGTAAGAAATACTTTAGAATCTAGGAGTTATGGTCATATGATGTTAACTATTGAATGATTTTTCTCAAAAAGTCAATCTGTACGAAAGTTTTTGACTTGCCAATGGTCTAGGAGTTACTTGTGGCATCAATACAAGTCTAAATAAGTTCCCATACCACGACAACATGATGTCTGATTTTGTATGTATTTTAAGCATGGTTCTAATCATAGATAAGATTTTTGGGGTATTACATAACTAGTAGATATAAGAGAAAAGATAACACATGCATGAAAAGGAAGCAATACATATAGAGAGGTAGCTATAAATATAAATACGAATATACTATTCAAGGTAAAAACGGATAAAATATATCGAAGTGTTTTCCCCAAGAACTGATAAGGTTGACATAAGACCCACTAAACCAAAATAGAATACTAGGTAAATATACAAAAATGATATCCAAAAATAAGAGAAGGGTGGGAATCAAGTATGGACTTTAAAAGGTCACCCTATCTATGAATCAACAACAAGCCCAAGGCTAACACCAATGGAGTGTCTCATACTCGGATCTTTATTCGAGAAACAATGCCAAAGTGTAGTGTGAGTAGCAAAACCATAGGTACTATGTAGGCATCATTGGTCGACAGAGCTAAATTAAGGTAGAAGCATAATAAAATGTGAGAATGTAGACTAAAGTGAAAAATAAAGGGTGTAAATGGAAATTGATGGACCATACTAATCAAATGCGATATATATAGAAAAGTAAATCAAAAAATGAAAATAAAGTCTTTAACCAGACTGGCCCTTGATTAGTTGACCTCTTGATAACTTTTAGAAATATAGGGAGAACTTTGATAATGCTCTAAAAAATTTGGCACATCACCAAGGTTCTCAACCCATTACCAATTTCCATTGTCACCAACCTTCAAGTCGCGATTCCATGGCCTTTAATTGTAAATTTGTGGAATTTTTCAACCATAGGTTCTCAGACTTCCCCAAGCTTAAATTTTGTTTACACTACGATGATTTTACCTTTAAGAATACATCATCAATCTATCATTAGGAAAAATTCATTGATTTAGAACCAACTCATGAGAATTCTAGAAATTTTATCAAAACCCAAAGCATAAATGATCAAAAGCATGCTATAAAAAAATTATTTTCAATGTATGAAGACAAATTCATCAACCATAAATCTAAAATATTCATTATTAAGATACCAAAGAACGATCATTATACTCCATTAGCCTACATATAATTTCAATAACAAAAATAATTTTACACTCTTAATTCATCAACAAATGCAATTCAATGTCTAAAACGAAATCTAACCTTTAAAACTTATGTAGAATTTGTTAAACAAGACAATTAACTTCAACCTAAAGTGTGCATGTGATGTTGTTGCTATAATTTTTAGAAGAGAGATATTTTTGTGATTGTGCTAGAGTAAATAGTTGTTGAAGTGATAGTGATAATAAAAAAAGGAAGTGGAGAAATGGAAAAAAAATTGAATGAATACCAAGGATCAAAAGGTAATGGTATGTCAAAGGTCAAGACATTCAAACTGTCACTTTAAATACCACAAAATCGGCATAACCTTTTATTCATAGACTACATCGTCGACTCAAGGTATGATAAATGGTCTACCAGAAGTTTTTCAAATAATTTAAATCTTTGACTTCAAAATAAAATTCTTGTAAAAGAAAGATCCACCTTCTCAACCTTAGCTTGTCCTCTTTCTTCACAAAAAAGTATCCCAAGGTGGCATGATAGGTATGCAAAAAAATATTGGTTCGCTACAAATAATCCCAAAACGTTTCTAACCCATAGACCACAACTAGTAATTCTTGCTTAATAATGGTCTAGCTCCTTTGTGAATCATTTAACAATTTACTAGTGTAGTAAATAGGATGAAAAAGTTTCTCCTTTTTTTACTAAGCACCGCTCCAATTTCAAACCCAAATGAATCACACGTGATCTTAAAAGGTTTTGACCTATTTGGGGGCATAATAATGGGATCCAAAATAATTTTTTCCTTGAACCAGTTGAATGACCTCACACATTCTCCATCAAACTCAAATTTTGCATCCGTTGCAAGAAGTTTGACCATTAAATGAGCAATCTTGGTGAAATATTTTATGAACCTCCAATAAAAACCAATATGGCCAAGAAATTTTATCACACCTTTATAGATATCAAAAAGGGAAACATATAGATCACCTCAACTTTATCTTTATAAACTTGAATTCCTTGGCGTAAAATTTTGTGTCCAATGATGATATGTTCTTTCACCATGAAATGACATTTCTCCCAATTTAAGATAAGATTGTTTTCCACACACCTTTCAAATACCTTCTAAAAATATTTTAGGAAAATCTTCAATGTATAACCAATAATTAAGAAATCATCCATAAATAGTTCTATAAAATTTTACACCATGTTTGAGAAAATAGAAAGCATACACAACTTATAAGTAGCGGGTGCATTGCATATCCTAAAGGGCACGAGCTTGAAAGAAAATGTTCTATAATGACATGTGAAAATAGTTTTTTCTTGATCATTGATGGTTATTGCAATTTTATTGTAGACCAATTATCCTTTCACGAAGTAATAACAACCTCTCCTAGCAAGTCTATCAAGCATTTGGTCAATAAAGGGTATGGGGAAATTTTTATCCTATCCTTATATTTAACTTCCTATAGTCAATACACATACTCCAACCTATACCGGATGAATGGCGACATGATCATTGTTATCATTTGGTACAACGATGATTCCACCTTTCTAGGAACACATTGAAATAGGCTTACAAATGTGCTATCTGAGATCCAATACACAATATGTGAATCTAACCACTTCATTATCTCCTTTTCCACAACCACTTACACTGGATGATTTTGCCTCCATTGATGTACCATCCTAGGTTTTAAATTGGATTTAAGCTTTCTTTTATGGGTGCAAATATCCAGTGCAATCCTAATAACATTGGTTATGGTCCAAATAATTTCCAAAATATATTCGTTCACCATTGACATCAATGCCTAAAATTTCCATGGCATTTAACCTCCTGCAATGATAATAGGTAAGTTATATACTCACCTAAAAATACATAAAACGGTAAGTAAAAAGAGGTTTAAGTTCAAGTTTTGTCAACTCTTTTATTGATGGCTTAGTGGGGAGGGATCTTCAAAATTTTCAAATCATGATCAAGCTTGCATGGATTCATAGTGCAAGAACTATGACCTTTCAAAGAAGCCATAACTTCATCATACTCCTCAATTCACCTTATCATCTATCACATCAATCACAAAGACAACTTGTAAATCTATAGGTTACTCAAGGACTACACATTAAATGACACATCTTTATTGTTTACCCAAAATATCATATCACCAAACTCAACATCAATAAAAACCTGTAGGATAGCCAGTAATGGTTTACAAAGGAAAACTAGGACCTCATAGTCAATTTTGCAATCTAAGAACACAAAATTAGTCGAAAAGATAAAGTGGTAAACCTTCTTAAGTAAACCATACAATACGCCCATGTCTTTCTTAATAGAATGATCATCTATCAAAAGTCTCATTGTGGTTGGCTTTGGAGCACCCAAGCGTAGCTTAGGATATACAGCCAATGACATCAAATTAATACTTGCCCTAATTTAACATAATGATTTTCAAAATTTGTACACCCCAATAGTTCATGGGATAGTGAATACTCTCAGGTCCTTTTTCCTTACCACCATTTGACTCGTTATTATCGAACTATAATTGTTTGTAACTTTAATTGTTTTGAAATCCATGACTCTTTTCCTAGTCACTAATCCCTTCATGAACTTAGAATACCCCTACATTTCTTATAGGGGCTCTAGAAATGGAATATTTACCATTAGTTTGCTAAAATTTTAAAGGAAATTCGTAAATTTTAAGTCATCTTTTGTTGTCTAAAGATTTTATGGATAAGAGGAGAGAGTTTTACTTGTGTCCTTGAAACCATCATATTTTCATCCGACCTTGAATCATTAACATCAATCTATTATTGCACCTTTTTTCATTCACTTCTCTCAACTTACAGCATTAGAATCATTTTTCCTTGGGGATTCATCATTTGACTTATAATTCCACTTTATATTTTTGCTCACTTTTTCTCTAGCACCCTTATCACTAAAATCATTATCAAGATTTATAAAATCATTACCAAGGGTTCTCTCACTTCTAGTAATAATTTCTAAAACATAAGTATCAATTTTTATGTTTGACATTTTGTTAGTAGAGACGCCTCTATTTGATAATTATTTATATAGTGGAAATTTAACCTAATTGGGTTTCACGTTTTATAATTCAAGTAGAGTTTAAAGTGACAATTTGATTGATTTATGTAAAAAAAACACTTTTTATTTCTCTTAGAATTGTATCACTTTCTTCAACCGCCATGCGAATGAAGAAAAGTACATCTACATTCTTATTCTTGTTCAAATCAATGGAGGTTATTTCATTACCCTTCGCTCGACCGTGTGGAGAAATGTACCTATCAAAGTTCTAATACTTGTCTCTTCAATATTAGTCTATTTTTATTTCCTTATCCCTTTAATACTTTACTCGATCAACATCTTTGTAATCATGGTCTTGCTACTCTTAATCCTATTGTTTCCAATTGTGATTCCTTCCTTGAGTTATATAGGTAGGCTAGGAACACCTCATTTGGTTTGACAAGAAAAAAATTTCTTCTTCCAGGGACTCTACCTCATCAACATCATAACCTTTAGCACCCTTAGAAGCAACAACATTGGCCTCCTTATGTGTTTAGTCTATTACATATTTAGTCAGGTGGTCCAATTGCATCATTAATTTTTTTATATCTTCATCTCTTTGCTCATTCTTCTTCCTTTGTTCTATGCTCTTCATAAGATTTAGCACCCTCAAAAGCAATGACATTGTCTGCCTTCAGGGTTGAACCCATTACATATTTAGTTAGGAGATCCAATTGCATTAGTACTTTTGTTATGTCCTCATCGCTATCCTCATCCTCTCTAATTATAGGATAAATGGATTGCAATTTGACAACTCATCAATGTGTATTGTGAAACATGGGCTATTATTGAAAGTAAATATTATGAGATACAATAAATATTATAGACAAAATTTTCATAATCCAATATCCTTAGTTATGATGGTGCCTACTTTAACACACTAGTATGAAAGCCAAGCCACAACCTAGAATGATAAGCAATGTGATAACTTATCACCACCTAAGACTACTCCCTAGTCTTAACATAGAGATTAGAGTCATAAGATACCCTATGCTAACCCATGGCCCAACATGACACTTAGTGTACTGTATAAATAATGAAATATTAAGAAGAAACTAAACTTAAATGACATAATCATAATAAAAGCAAAACTACAAATTAATGTCAACACTATGACTGTCTGTCGTATTCTACACATTAAATAACTAACAATCTTTCTGAATGCCTTTAAATATGATGATTTATTGGAAAAGACCTAACTAACTCTAACTATCTTAAACTAAAATAATAACATATTTAAAGCACTGAAATATAGGTCTCAAATAATAAAGACTCACTAATGTTTTGTAGCTAATGTTGTAGGATATCATACTAAGAATAATATGAATGTTGAACCTCTAAATCTATATTATAAAATGATATAACACAAATAAAGTATGCGGTCAATACATTAAATATACTAAACACTATTCTATGTGAAGTGAATATGTAGAAGATAACATGATAGACCAAACATAGAGCTAGAATATGTAAACTAAGGGAATAACTATGTCATTAATATATAACTACATAGTATGCTAAATAAACTAAAAGTAAAGTTATGCAAGGTCTGAGTGAAAATTATGGGAGATATTATTAATCGACATACCCCAATTTGACCTAACTAGGGTCCAACCTGTAAGCATTACTAGAAGGGTATTTTGTACATTGTCAAGGGTATGAAAACTTATTGAATTGGATCCACTAAAGTGATGTTCAAAAGGCCAAAGGTCTCAAGTTTGGTCTGAAGGGTGACCTTTTAAAACCTATGGTGATGTCATTATTTAGGGAATTATAGACTTGCAGTAAAGTTATCAACTTATTAAAAAGGTGAGCATTTTTTCCTATCTCCACTCGGTGCTATGTAATACTCCTAACTGAATGCACTGATAACCGAGTATGATCAATAATATTAATATTCTTAAAACTTAAAATAAATGCATTATCTTAGAGAATTCAAAACATGTAAATTGGAGGACATAATACTTATAATGATATGCGTGAAATCCTACATCATCGAGTGGTCATAACCCACCCTCTCTGAAAAATGCAACCATTATGAAAATTTGATAAACTAAGTGAATTAAGGAATTTAATAACTCAAGTCTAACAATTATTGATTTCATAGTATAATTAGGATTTATAATTTTTAAATTTTAATGGTACTAAAATTTCTTGTTAATACTTGGGTTTGTAACTCAATGAGATCAAGGAACTAGAATATAAAAAAATTCACATCATTCATGAACCCTAAGATCCGAGGAAAAAAATAAATTTAGAAATTGAGTTAACTTTAGGACTCAATGAGTGAAAGGAGACCAACTGATGCAATCCCACCTACTTGGAGATAGGAACCTTAGTGAAACCTTTGAATTAGGAGTTTGAGATTGAAGAACTTTAATTTTGCCACGAGAGAAGAAAATTGCCTCTTTCTATATTTTCTCTCTATGTGTAGACTAAGGTTTGAGTTAACGGATATGGGGCATTTTTACCTTATATTTTAGCTTTAGGATAACTTAAATGATATATTTTTGGTGTTATAAGAGTGGAAAAAGATTAAACAACCCCAAAGAAAATGTTTTAAAATTATAGAATATTTTTATCAAAGGACATAGTTGATGGACCATAAAATCTTTGATAGCTTGTCAACTACATTTGTCAAGCTCTATCCATATTTGACCTTTATTGGATAAGGTTGATAAATTTAACTGACTACTCGTCATCTACCTGTTGACTCATGTTATCTAGTTGATGACTCATAAACTAAGGTCGATGATCTCTAGCATTTTATTGATCTTACTAGTTAAGGTTGTAGAATTTATTTTATAGGTCGCCAATGATTTGATGGATTGTCAACTCAGCTTATCAATCTCTAGCAGAATAAAACCCTTTGGTAAATTACACATTACCTTTAACTTCAATTTTGGAGTAAGGTAAAAACTGATGCAATAGAAAGAAACTCAAAAAACATTGATTTGGTGGATCTTGAGCTCAAAAATACTTTAGAATCTTGGAATTATTCTTGTTTGATGTTGGCTATTGGAAGATTCTTCTCAAGGAATCAATAGGTAAGAAATGTTTTAACTTTGCCATGATCTAGGTGTTACTTGTGGCTTTAATACATGTATTAATCACATCATATACCACCAAACATGATGTTTGATTTTATATGTACTTAAAGCAAGGTTCTAATCTTAGCTCAAATTTTTGTAGTGTTACAATATCTCCCCTTAGGGTCATTAATCCCCGAATAAAAACTAACAATGCTGAAGTTCTATGTAAAGATCTACAATTCCAACGCTTAATTTCTATGAGATGAATACTAATATTATTACTGAGTATGTAAGTTAAACATGGACTAAATTGAACCTATAGTGCATATTATAACATTTGAATAACCAAGTGACATAAGGTGGAAAAAATTAACCAAGGGGAAACTATTACCTCATGTAAGAGCTGAGTTCAAAGAGAAAAATGGGAAATTTTATTCATAATATCCACCTTGCTTCCTAAGTGGCTTCCTCAGTAAACGGATTTGGCTAAAGATATTTCACTAAGGTAATATCCTTATTTCTTAACTTACAAACCTGATGGTCAAGGATCTCGATTGGTACTTGTGAATAAGAAAGACTATAATTCACAAAAAAAAACTCTCTAAGGTCATGATCGATGCAGGATTAACAATGTATTTCCTTAATAAGGAAATACAAAAGTTGGATATAGTAATCCTAAGTCTGTCGGGAACTCAAACTCGTTAGCTACCTTGCCAAAATAACCCGTAATCTTTGTAATGACTTGATATTTTGTGGTTTATGTTGAATATTTATTTCCATGTAAGTTGTTTATTTCACCCCTCTCCATAGTTGATATTGTGTTACTGGAGTTTGGGGATGGTTAGCATGGTTTCTAATGTATTTTTGTGTGATTTGTGTGATTTTGTAGTTTTAGGTGGCTTGAAAAGCCTTATCGTTGACTATAGTTAACATTTATCGATCTATGTGATGGATAGAAAAATGGACTACGCCATCAGATTCAAAAGGTCCATTTTAGGTTTGTAACATGGTTGGTGTTATTTTATAACTTTTATATCGTATTTCAACCCTCGCTTTGGAAAGTTGTAAAATCACGTTTTGGTGGTTAGCTTAGTAAAAATGACATTTTTTAGAAAATTAGATATCGCCAGTGGATTTGGAATGTCTAACTTGGGTTAATAGCAGCGCTACTTCAGTTTTATGGCTTCTAGATTCCATTTTGACACTTGGTTCCAAAATACTGTAAATAGCGTCCCAGGGTTAATTTTGTGATAATAATCTTTTCTCATAAATTTGATGATACCAATGGATTCCAAATGTGATATACTATCAAATTTCACTATTGGACCATGTTCATAGGCTTCCAATGAAATCCAGAGGTCAAAATAAGTTTTCAAAATTATTGGTGTTGGTGTGATCGTGTACACGAACTTTTGGTCACATAAAAAAAAATTCTGACCCTTTGATCAGGTCGAGTAAGTGATAAAAGAGTTGCATAAGTGATCATCATTCACTGTGAACCCCAAATTCATATTTTTGATATTTTGGGAGCTACGAAGCTCTAATTTTGAAGATTCTTGATGTTTTTTCTCATTGAACATTGTCTATAAATTAAGAACTATATTTCTCTATTTTCCAAGAACTTCTACCTTATTTTTCATGATTTCTACCCAAGTTGAGAATCAAGACCCCATTTTCACTATTTTTTGGAGTTGAGAGCTTAGATTTAGACGATTCTAATGGGGTTACTGATATTCATCCAAGTGTAGGTTTCTAATATTATAATTATTATTTTTCTCTTTAGTTTATCTTTAAAACAACCTCAAATTCTTGATTTTTAAAATGGGTTTTAGGGGATTTTGCCGGTAAAGCTTGAAATTAATTTTCTGTGATTTGAAGCTCATTTTTAAATTATTCTTGCATGGTTCCTTAATAGTAGACTTTTGTAAGAATGGGAACATGTTTAAAAAATAAAATTATGATTTTAGCCTTCTTTCTCAAAAATTCATTTTGGGGGTCCGTTTTGACCCTAACTCAGAAATAGTTAATATGAGTAATGTTGGATTTTGTTTGATGTGTAGATTATGTATTTAAATATTTTAGTAGATGCAGAGTCTATTTATGGGGTGGAAGATCCATATTAAAGTCTTTTTGGACCAGTTTTGGACATTCAAGGTAGTTTATAGCATAACTTTCTTCAAACTGGGTTTGGTAGTTAATAATAATGTAAAATTATATTATGGGTATGGGGTTGTATCATGGAAAATGTATTAGGTGATTTATATGTCAGTGTAGGAGCCTATGTGTATAATATTTGGTGGTGTTAATGTATTAATTGCTATGTGTAATCATGCGGGGTCTTATATGATGTTACAGCCTAGTAATGATATATGTTTGTTAGGGTTTACTCTTTTTGGTGGGAAAACTGAAATTTTATGATTTATGTGGTACCTATGACATTATATTGCATGTGGCACTTGATGGTTTCTGAATTAAATCGGATCATGGATGGTTGGTTGAATTCAGTGGATCTTTTTTTCCCTTAGTTGGTATATTGCTTAGATACTGTATATTTTTTTTTGTGAGAATCGCATTCTCATATAACAGTCATTCATAAAACATTGGTACAATCGTATAAGTACTTGAAATAATAGCCATTTATGATAGTAAATGTGATATCATTAAAACCCTCTATTGATGTATATGCCGAAGACGAGATATGGGTAATAATATTTGATACTAGTTGTAATAGGTTGATGAACCCCCATGGGTCCTATGTCAGAAAGATTTTCTTCCATAGGTGTATGCACAGGTTTTACGACAACCTCATACATCACATCATCATTATCATTATCTTCATCGCAGCTCATATATTGCACTTATATTATGATTGTATTTTTATCTTTAACATGATATCTGCCATATTCTCTATATTCCTATACTTTTATTTAATGTACGTGTATATTTGTTCTTCTTTCCCTACATGTATTTCTTACATGTCTATATATTAGAAATATTAGTGTAGATAGTGTGGGCTACCATTTGGACATTTTCTAATTACAGGTGCTATGCACATAGTTTGTATTTATATTCTTTGTTTTCTAAATTACTCAGTCGACCTATGATACCTGATGAGTAATAGCGGACCGTACTCATACCTATAATGCCCTTTCAGTGCAGATCCAAGTATGAGTGCACTACAGGATAGCTAATTCGGGAAATATCTTGAGTATATATGATGTAGCCTTTTATCACGACTTCCAGAGTCTATCTACTACCTCTTCCTACTTATTTCATGTCTTATTTTTATTCTGAGATAGAATTTTAAACATTTTGTGACTATTATTGTATCTTTTGACATTCGAGATATTTTTATTAGTTTCTAGGCTGTGACACCATGTTTTAGGATTTTGTATTATATCTTTTTTTGTGTATTTTCTATTTTATATATATGTGTGTGGTTTGTCTCTATTATAAGAGTTTCCTTGGGTTTTTATAATATCTTTCATTTATCTTAGTTTGGAAAATAGGCTTACATGTCAAGGCTTTTCATGACAAGTGCCATCATGACCCTTAGTAATTGGGTTAGGAAAAATTTGTATCCGAGCAACCAGGTTAATTGGTTTTAACAGTGTAAGAATGAGGTGTCGAATATATTCTCATAGATCGATATGTAGACATATGCATCTATCTTCGAAAGGCTATAAGATATGTATAAGAAACTTCTCATATTTGGTACCTTATCGTGTGGGTCCTTCTATACCTTTCATTCTAAATCCTATTTCACTTTTTTACGTATAAATATACGTGGCTTTCCTATGATTTTTAGAGTGGATCCTTCAGTAGTACCTACACTTGCCTTTGGTGCTCTATAAACTCCGATTGTGTTCCTTTTATTCTTGTATTTAAGTATGTTTTTCAATAGTCAAGTGCTCAAACTTCATCTATGTTACATCCCCAATGGGATGTCAACCAATTAAATTCATTATGCCTAAACTTATTAGGAGTACAATTATGTCTTTTTATGATCAAAAGAGGTTTGAGAGTTTCACTCACGTAGGTCCTCAGAGGTTCAGTGGTGTTGTAGGCGAGGATGCCTGAGTAAGTTGCATAACCTTGGTTCGCATGAATTACACAGTGTTGCTTATACTACTTATTAGTTGAGATATGCAGCTAGAAACTATAGGAGGTCGCTTATTGGTTTCTTATACTATTTATAAGATAAGAGATACAGCTAGAGATTGGTGGAGGTTAGCTGTTTGTTATAGACATCTCATTTCTGTAGAGATGACATGGTATTAGCCTACTGAGGCCTTTATTGACAAGTTTATGCCTTTTAATTTGATAGATCAAATAAGTGATAGATTTGATTGCTTGGAGAAGGGCTTCGTGACATTTGAGAAGTATAAGAAATGTTTCTATGCCTTATCTAGATATTTTTATGCCTTTACTGCCACTGAGTTTGAGGAGATTTAGATGTTTCTGAAAGGGTTGGATGTCTTTCTTCAGCTCTCTATGGCTTAGATAGTAGTCTATGGGGCATTGTGTCAGTCTATTATTGATTATGGTAAGATGACTGAGGCCATTCTTTGCCAGTTAGGGAGGAGCCAAGAGGGTGTATTGTTAGGGTAAGTTCAGAGGTCACATTTCTTGAGGTAGAGATTCTACAGTTTTTCATAGGTATTATGGTAGATTGATATAGGCATTTTTGTAGGGTTAGGTAGTGGGTCTTCGGGTGCAACAACTTTGAGTAGTCATCTCTATTTGATTCAAATCTTCATCTTTGTCATTTTATCCGTGATCAACTTCTTCCTATTTGTTTGCATAACTTTCTTTGGTTTTTGATTTTGCTAGTGAGCCTCTTAATGTTCCTATCTTAGTGGCAGATCGAGTGTACCAATCTTGTATTGTGACTTTCACGAGTTATAATACTTAGGTAGATCAACTTGTTTTTGATATGGTAGATTACGATGTCATATTGGGTATGGATTAGTTAGCTACTTATTATGTTTTCCTAGATTTTCATGCTCAGACTTTGACCTTAGCTTTGTCGGATGTGCTGAGGATAACTTAGAAAGGTGTATTAAATATGTATCCTAATAGAGTTATATCTTTTTTCAGGCTCGTTTCTTTGTTGAAAGAGGGTGTTTTTCTTATTTGGTTCATATTTGTGATACTTTTATTACTTTACCTTCTTTCTTAAAATTTTAGTTGTATAGTTTGTGAGTTCATGGATGTTTTCCCTAATGATTTTCCTAGTATACCCATGGATAATGATATTGACTTTTGTACTAACATTGAGTCAAGCACAAAGCCCATTTCTATTCCTCCTTATAGGAAGGCCTCAACTATTGTAGTAGTTATTAGATAAGGGATTTATATGACCTAGTGTATCACCTTTGGGTGTGCCTATCTTGTAACTGAAGAAAAATAGGTTTATGCATATTATTATAATGACCATTCAGGTCATTTTACATAATTTTTTTTTATTTTCATTGATTGATATTCTCTATAGCTTCTCCAAGTCATTTATGACTTAATGGTACCAATTGTTCGGTTACTAGAAAATTTATTTGTTTCTTCGAACCAATTCCCTGTCTAGAAGTCTTTGCTGGTTCTAAATTGCCACCAAGCAAAAGATTTATTAAAACAATCTCGTATGTGAATTATGAATATACCAGCAACTCTAGAATGTCAATTTAAGGTGGGGGAGACTTTTGGTTTGACTCCTAATACACCCAAGCTCAATTCGACCAATTGGTCAGAATATTGAAAGTTTGGAAATATGAGTGTGGGATGTAATTTTTGTCAAAACAACCTTTAGTTGAAAATTTGACTTTCCCAACAGATCCGAAACATTGAATTTAGTCTGGTTACCTAGCTCATTTATGAAAATTAGATTTCCAATGAATCTCGAGGCATCATCGAAAACTTGGAAAATTTTCAAAGTTTCTTGTAATGGTCCCATAGCGATGGCACAAGGATCACCATTATCTAACTATGGTGATCGTGGGAAGGAACAGGGAAATCGTGATATAGTGATCACAATCCAAGTGATAGAAATTGCGAAATCCTTTTCCTGAATGGTTTATATATTGACTATAATGTCCCAAATTAGAGCATTTCCTCTTCATCCTTGAGAGCCAAGAATGCTAAATGGGTATTATAACTCTAAATTTTGTTTTTTTGATGTCTTTGGATCTTGATTATCATCCATTATAACCAATATCTTCCAATTTAAGGAAAGAATCCTTTGAATTTGTGATTGAATTTCTTAATTTGGATCTAAAACCCCAAATTCACTTAGGGTTTGATTTTAGCCCCAAATAATTTTTGTTTTCACTCATTTGTTGAGTTCTATGGTTCTTTATTCATCTATGAACATTGGGTTGACCTCGGAAATGTATTTTCCTTAAATGGGATCCACTTGGGGTTTTTGGTGTCATTTTTTGACCCAAAGCACAATGGTGCAACATGGGTATCATTAATCTTATATTGGTGAGTAGATTACTATTTTGATAGTGTGATGCAATTTTGTGGATTATAAAGTGAAGACAAGTATGTGGTGAATAATGTAAGGTATTGAAGTTTGGATTTGAGGTAGGATTATGTCTACTCTTTTTTGTAAGATAATGTGTGAGATATGTTGCTTGTGTATGTGAATGTTAAGATTTTATATGAGTAGAATGGTTTAGTCTTAATTATTGAAATTTGGGGATTAGATAAGTGTTTCAGACCCATAAGGTGAAATGCTTATTACATTTTTGAATCCTATTGCCTTCTCCCTAGATTGAAATAGTTTGTAGTCTGGATGTTATATGATACTAGGTTTGGAATCTGATTTAATTATTAGGATCATTTTTAGTATGATTAACCTTAGTTGGGCTAGTCCCAAGATTGTGAAACCATAATTTTGGTAGAATTAACATAAATGTCCTTGTTTCTAGACGAAGTTCCTATCTTAGGATTGGTTGTAGCTTAGTTGACATCTAGAGGTTGAACTGAATACCTTAGCCTAGTTTGGGGCATAGATTGCCTAATTGATGAAATTGAGGATTGGAAGTGTGTTACTCCAGCCCTCTTAGGCCAAGACTTGTGGACCTAGTTGCGGATGCTAGGCATATTTAAGAATGTTGAGCCTTCTGAATTTGTTTACTTTGTGAGGTTGTAAATTGTGATAACTTTCCCTGGATTATGGATAATGACTCATGGACATGATATTTCTTTTATATACTATGTTGGACCTTAAGAGATACTATTTCCTATTAGTTATGATATTTGGCCTATAAAGATGACATCCTCGTAATTATGACTTATTACATACTGATGCATTATGCCTCATAGAAGTGAGATGCCTCTTATATGTGAGATGATTGTAGATATCCTTCATTGCTTATGGTGATGTTATGTCTCGTGAATATACTATGTCATAGATTTATGAGATGATTTATATATACTCATGATTATCGTATGAGTTCTACATATGTATATGGGCCTAAGGTCGTGATTTTAAAGTTTTAATAATTCCAAATATATTATTGGGCCAAAGGACATGTTATGACATCGGTTAGATATATGGGAAGTAATTAGCCTTTTAAATTATAAGGTTGTAGGTTATGAATACATATATGTTTGTGTATATGTGTTTATACACATCTCTCCAGTATGGGATGGAGGAAGATTCAGTATGATGTTAATGATTCCAATGTTTTAATACTAGTGATGGCATGCATAGAAATGGTACATTCATGATCATTTCATCGATGATTTATAATACTCCGATTAGATTATAATATTTTTATGGGTGCCATTAAAAAAGGGTTAAGGCCCACTTTCAACCATTATAATGGATCTCTTCATAATAATAATTGTCAAGCATTAATGAACAACTTTTATGTAAAAAACGTTCTTAATGATATTCTAAAGACTTGACCAAGATAAGTTTCGGTCTATGATTTGATACTACAAATTAATCTGGTCATGGGAAATTCTTACCCTTTCTACACTTCATAATTATTTAGTCCAGAAGATTATGCAAGTTTCTGGAAAGGCTAATTGCATGGAAGGATTTCAACGTGACAACAAAAATTTGGAGTGTTTCAAGAGATTGTAGAAACCAAAGAATTAATACAAGAAAATATTTACATTATATTTGAGGGTACTTTGTTGGCATATATGTTGCACATATAACTAAGCTAATTTATTTCATTTTCTATCATAGCTAACCTTAGCAATGTAAACGGAATACAATGAACATTATTTTAGTTGGACAATAATTTTAGATTGAACAATCTTTGGTGAGTTTGTGGATTTATCCATTTTTCTCTACATTGGATCTCTCTTGAATATCATTTGGTAAGATTATTCATGTATGAGTTTAATTCTCTTCTCCATTGAATTAAACATGTAATTGTTTGTTCAAATTAGAAAGTTACAAATATACTTTTGTTCATCTCTAGTTTACTTCAATTATGGGATTATTCTTTCTTTCTTTCCTATCATCCCTCAATTTCTTGATTATCCTTTGAATCTATACATCTTGTATCTCATTTTACATTAATTGGTATCAGAGCAAGGCAAAAGAAATGTTCCTACAAATCTTAATCCATGGCTTGCTTCTTTTAAAATCTCAAAAAAAAATCGAATCTGAAAATTTATAAACTTTTCTAGTGGGTATTGTTGGATTTTGTTGGAAGTAGTTCAAATTCCTTGAATATAAAATTTGAGAGTTTTGAAGGTGTTTAGAGATAATTTTGCCCATTTTTTCCCTTCATTTCTGCATCAAAAAAATCTGCACCACTTAATGTGCAAAAATTGAGTTTTGGAGCTATTTTGTATGAATTTTTGCCTCGTCTTTTGAATCTAAGTTGTTTCCATCTTGCGTAGACTATATTAGTTTCCAATTTTGAGATATAAGGATGAATTTTGAGTCAATATAGGGTTCAAAAATTTGGTATTTTTTCTTGTGCTAATCTTACTGAAATTTTGAAGTATGAGTTGATTTCTTACTTCAAAAACTATTGGGGATGCTTAAAAGTGTCTCATATTGATTGGGTAAACTTGATCTGAGTTGGATTTGATGAATTTTGTGCTTTGAACTTGTTTTGAGTGATCTTTCTTCCAAATATCTAAATTTGAGTTGTTTAATTTATGGTAAATTGTATTGGATGTCAGTTTATTTAGCTAGATTACATTAAGTATTACATCTACTTGTGTTATCAAGTTATTTTTGTGTTTGTATTTCATTTCGTATCAATTTCTTTCATACTTTTCTCTTTTTAGTTACATTTTTTGTTTAAATCATTCCTTGTCTGTTAGTGTGTTTTATCATTCTTTGTTATTGACATAAACACTAGCCCGAACCATTACTTGAAAGCTTACTTTGAGATTATTTCAGATCGTAGAACCGTTAAGAGACTAAGGAATACCCTTGAGTGGTAAAAGGCTTGAGTTGTGAGATCATTTGAGTTTTTTCCTAAAAGCCTACTATCTTTGAGTTTATACACGAGCAGAAAGAAAATTGAGTGTCATCATTTAGTTATTCATGTGAGGGAGTGACATATGAAGTCCATCTAACGACCCAATTTTTTGAACTGGGATGCTACATGGTGCTCATGAACCCAAAGGAACATAATAAGATCAATGTCTGAAAGCGGTATAACAATATCAAAACAAATCTGAAATAATTTTTTGACATGCTATAGTCTGAAAGCCTCTAAACTATCTGAATAAGTAGTTGATGGGACATATCCCCAACTAAATATGACTACTAAAATAATCTGCAAACTGAAATAATAATGTAATCATCATATCCTCAAAGGATGAGGACTCACTTCTAACTCTGATCGCTGAACTGGGATGCTACTGGTTCTCTGGAGCTCATGCTTCTAAAACTATGGTATTAGACACCATAGCGCAAATACATAAGTACATTAAATATACTGATATACAAGTAAGGTAGGCTGAATGCAAATGGTTCGTATATATGAACAATACTAACTGATTGACTAACATGAGCGTGAGAATACATGCATGACTACGTAACTGTGACTGAGAACGTGATAGGACTGAATACTGAGTTTTTACTACTGAATTTACTGATATAGACATCTGATTCATTGATGAATAAGAAAGACTGATACTATATTACTGAATACTAAGGGACTGATACTATGTTACAGATACATGAATAACTGTGTCTGATAGTTCCGATTCTAAGAACTGGTATGGTTTACTGTATCTAATAGTCCTAAAGTTGAATACTGATAACATAAGTTATAACACTCCGATTCGCTGAACGGGAATGCTACATGGTGCTCATAATCCCGAGGGACAACAAGCTAACCCATGACTAATATCTGTACCTGTATTCTGCAAATCATGATATAATAATGCGGAATACATAGAACTGTAAGGCCATAAGGTTAAACTGAATAAAACCATGTGGGTGAAAATACCCAAAATAACTAAATCTGAATGTAAATATGAACATAAATCTGAAAGCCTCTAAACTATCTGAATAAGGAGTTGAAGGAACATGTCTCCAATTAACTCTGTAAAACTGAACTGAAGAAATTATTAAATGAGTCAAATCATATTGTCCTCGAATCAATGAGGACTCATTGTGTCTCTCCTACTGGAATGCTACCACTACTATTGGCTGGAGCTCGTGTCTCGGAACCTGTAGTGTAATATGAAAAGAAAGCACCATAGTTCAGATACGTCAGTACAACTGGAGTACTGAGTATACGAGGAAGGTAGGCTGAACATAAAGGGTTTCATGCATAAACAACATGGACTGACAAATATGAACGTGGGAGTGTAAACACACATATATAGAAACTGGGACCGTGAATACATGATAGCATGACCTGTAAGCTAATAAGTGGTTTACTCATAACTGTCATGACTGATATGGAAACTGATAACATGGATGCTATATCTGACAGTCCTGTATGTACTGAAATCAAATAAATGCACTAAATTCTTTTACTGAGAATAATACTGAAACTATGGGAAGTAGTATTTAACCGACATGCCCCATGTATGCCATTATAGCTAAGATGGGGTCCAATATCTGCCCCGACTGTAGGGGTATCAATACCATTCCACGAGTACAGACAACCTGTGAGTTACCCATATCTGGTGGGTACTCAATGAGAATAGTAGGAACCCTAAACTAACGGGTTAAGCCACCTCATCAACCCTAATCTGACGGGTTAAGATGTCTCAACCTACACTGGCTATGTAGTTCTGGAACACAAGGATGACTACTAAAAATCACACCCTGATCTGGCGGGTGAGCTCCCATCCTTGTGTTCACTCGGTTCTAACCTCTACTCCTATCTGGAAGGACTGTGCATGAATAACTGACTGTGCATGACTTAATCTTACTAAATTCCATTGACATGCGGAATGTTACTGATATCTAACAATTTACAAAGATCATGAGGTTTTCCTGAGTCACATGACTAACTGAAGTCTATGGAATCATAGCTTGAGTTCGGATATCATGAAACATGACATGGATCTAGGCACACAACTATAGTTTTTGGGTACAAGTTCCCCCAGGACTTGATGGAAGGATACTGACACATATGACTGACTTGATCATAAGAGTAGAGTCCATAATTTATTATATCATAAGTAGGGATCTCATACTAAGCATGGTTATCAACAATGTATTGCATGGAAAGGATTTCATATCACATGGAAGTATTTGCACAATCTTAATAGCATGTTCATTGCATAATCATATTGGCAACACATACCAATAGCATGGAAGTTCATGTGGATTTCCTGGTTATCATACATCTTGTTTATAAGTAGGATTTCCAAGTAAACAAAGCATAATTTCATAAGAATAGTTCATGAGTATTCCAACATCATTTACAAGGTACATTATCAACGTAGAAGTCATTGGAATGTAAGGGCATATCATGAATCCTTCACTTAGTCACAATTTAGCTATATTGCATGATTTCTAGTTTCTAAAGGCATTTTATCAAACGCCTTACATGCACATCTTAAGCATAGCTGAAATAATCAAATTATACATCATGAACAATCAAATTTACATGTTTCCAACTCATACGATATCATGAAATTCAAAAAAAACATATAAACATTCCATCTTGGGAAACACCCAATATCAACAACATGATCATCAACACTTAACAATATAGAAATTATACTTTATAATGAAAAATAGGGTTATTGAGCTTTATGGATAAAATTGATACATAAATTAACTCACGCATACCTTTGAAGGAGGATTCTTGATGATTGATGGAGGAATTTCCTTGAAATCGGATCTTAAAGATTAGTTACGTAACCCTAGTTGTTTTTCTGTTTTAGCGCTCTTGGATGATGAGCTTTGAGATGATAATAGGGTTGTAATATGTTTAGAAGCTACATATTTCATAGGGTTAAGTTTAGGGACGTGTAAGGAGTGTTAAAAGACTTAATTACCCTTAAAATAACTCAAAATAGAGTGTTTTTGGCACCTGGAACTGACTTAGGTGGCGCCCAAGTGATTGCCTAAGCTAGGTTGGGCGGCGCCTAGCAAATCACCTATGTTTGGGTTGGGCGGCGCCTAACCAATCGCCTATCCTTACTGTCTCTCACGAAAATGGGCATAACTTTTCGCTCGGGTATTAGATTAAGGTGAAATTGGTATTGTTGGAAAGATAATTTGATTATCTACAATTTGGTGGGTCTAAATAAGCCAAAGCACCACAATAACATCAAGTTATTCTCGTTCAAAGATGAACCTTAAAATATAGAACACTAAAACTTAATGGATGCAAAAAATCTCAGCTTGTGTTACCTTAAGTCACTCATATGAACATGCTTAATCCATCATAAGCTATCCTATCACTAGGATATTCATTGTAAGTCATGCACTCAAGTATGAATCATGGGATAAGAGAATTCATATGTTGGAATACTTATTCACTTCCTTGCTTAGAAATATGCGCGGTATTACAATATCTCCCCCTTGGGAACATTCGTCCTTGAATGAGAATTTACTGTGAAGGGATACAAGACAAGAGAACCTAAACTGAACATAAGGAACTAAACTCGATCTTATGACTGACATGCTAAACACACTGAACTCGTGCATGTCTGATGCACGGACAACTGACACATGAATGCATGACTTAGTATGAAACGGTTAATAGGTACCAAGTTTATACTGGAAAAATGAAAATGAAACTGATTAAGATTAAGGAGAACTGTTACCTTGAGTTTGATCTGAATCGGCAGGGAAGAGGTGAGGATACCTGGTACGCATATCTGCTTCTGCTTCCTAAGTATCTCCCTCTTGAGACTGATTTCTCCAAAGAACCTTTAATAGAGGGACTTCTTTGCTCCTCAATATACGAGTCTGATAATCTAAGATTTTTACTGGAATCTGTTCATAGGAGAGGCTGTTCTGAATGTTGATGCTCTAAATAGGGACAACAACTGTTGGGTCACCTATGCACTTCTTTAGCAAAGAGACATGGAAGACTGGATGGACTGAGGCTAGATCTGAAGGCAACTCAAGATCATAAGCTACCTTGCCAAAGCGACAAAGAATTCTGAAGCGACTGACATACCGGGGACTTAGTTTTCCTTTCTTGCCGAACCTCTTCACTCCCTTTATGGGAGAGATCTTAAGATAGACATAGTCATTGACCTTAAACTCGAGATCCTTTCTACGAACATCTGTATAGGACTTCTGTTAGCTCTGAGTAGCCCAGAGTCTCTCTCTGATAAACTAAACTTTCTCTAAGTTGTCGAATACTAAGTTAGGACCTATGATTGAGGCCTCATGGAGAGCTTCGAATGGATCCATCTGAATACTAGAATTATAGCAATTGTTGTATGCAAACTCAATCAAAGGCAAGTGGTCATCCCAACTTCCCTTGAAGTCAATTACACACGCCCTTTGCATATCTTCAAGAGTTTGAATGGTCCTCGCTGCTTGACCATCTATCTGAGGATGAAATGTTGTGCTGAGATGGACTTGGGTACCGAGACCCCTTTGGAACGCTTTCCAAAAGTAAAAAGTGAACTGGGTACCTCTGTCGGAGATAATAGATAGTGGAACACCGTGTAACCTGGCTAACTCCCTGATATAGAGTTTAGAATAATCCTCGGCGGAATAAGAATTACGAACAGAAAGGAAATCAACTGACTTGGTCATTCTATCTATAATGACCCAGACTGAATCATGTTGATGACGAGTTCTATGCAAACCCATCATGAAGTCTATGTGAAGTTCTTCCAACTTCCAAGTAGGAATGGTGAAATCTTGCATGGAACCACTAGGTTTCTGATACTCTATCTTAACCTGCTGATATGTAGAGCACTTGGCCACAAAAACTGCAACATCCCTCTTCATCCCACTCCACCAATAGATCTTCTGCATGTCACGGTACATCTTAGTGGCCCCTGGATAAATAGAGTATAGTGTAACATGCGATTCTGCAAGAATTCTCTACCTCAATTCATCTACACCTATAACACATAGACGACCCTGACAACGAAGAACACCATCTCCCCCTTGGGAGAAAACCTCGACTTTCTAATTCTGAACTGACTCTTTAAGCTTAACAAAGCTAGGATCCCTGTCTTGTTTCTCTTTCACCTCGGAAACTAGAGATGAATCTGAACTACTATGAACACATACACCACCCTCTAAAGAATCAATTAAGAAAATGCCTAGTCTGGAAAGCTGATGGATCTCCTGAGCCACCTTTTTCTTAATATCCTCAATGTGAGAAATACTACCCAAGGAGAGTCGACTGAGAGCATTGGCCACAACATTGGCCTTGCCCGGATGATAATGAACACTCATGTCGTAATCCTTCAAGAGCTCTAACCACTTTCTCTGGTGAACATTGAGATCTTTTTGGGAAAGGACATACTGTAGGCTTTTATGGTCTGTGAAGATATCTACATGAACTCCATAGAGATAATGCCACCAAATCTTAAAGGAAAAAACAACCGCTGCTAACTCAACATCATGAGTAGGATAATTCTTCTCATGTGGTTGTAGAGAATAGATCTTAGATGAGCAAGTTTATGTCAGGGATTTATGATATGTCATTACGTTCCAATGACTTCTATGTTCGTAATGTTCCTTGTAAATGTTTTTGGAATACTCATGAACTATTCTTATGAAATTATGCTATGTTCACTTGCAAATCCTACTTATGAACAAGATGTATGATAACCATGCAATCCACATGAACTTTTATGCTATTGGTATGTGTTGCCAATATGATTATGTAATGAACATGATATTAACGTTGTGCAAGTACTTCCATGTGATATGAAATCCTTTCCATGCAATACATTGTTGATAACTATGCTTAGTATGCGATCACTACTTATGATATTATAAATTATGGACACTAATCTTATGATCAAGTCAGTCATGTGTGTCAGTTTCCTTCCATCAAGTCGTGGGGATATTTGTACCCAAAAACTATAGTTGTGTGCCAAGATCCATGTGATCTTCATGAAATCCGAACTCAAGCTATGATTCCATAAACTTCAGTTAGTCATGTGACTCAGGAAAACCTCATTATGTTAGTCAGTTGTTAGATTTAAGTAACATTACGCCACTCAACGGAATTCAGTAAGATAAAGTCATGCACAGTCAGTTATTCATGTCCAGTCCCTCAAGATGGGAGTAGAGGTTAGCACCGAGTGAACGAGGTGGCTTAACTCATTAGTTTAGGGTTCCCATCATTCTCATTGAGTACCCACTAGATAAGGTCACTCACAGGCTGTTCTTACCCATGGCACGGTATTGACACCCCTCTACTTCGGGCAGAGATTGGACCTCAGCTTAGCCATAATGGCAGACATGGGGCATGTCAGTTAAACACTACTTCCCATAATTTTAGTTTCAGTCTCAGTAAAAGAACTCAGGGTGTTCTTCAAATTTAGTATATACAGGACTTTTAGATATAGTCGTCCATGTTATCAGTTTTAGTATCAGTCATGACACTTATTAGTAAACCATGTATTCGCTTACAGGTCATGCTATCACTTATTCATGGTCCCAGTTTCTATATATGTGTGTTTGCACTCCCACGTTCATATTAGTCAGTCAGTGTTGTTCATTCATGAAACCCTTTAGGTTCAGCCTACCTTCCTCGTATACTCAGTACTCCAGTTGTACTGACGCATTTGCTCTATGGTGCTTTGTTTTCATGGTACACCATAGGTTTCGAAACATAAGCTTCAGGCCATAGTAGTGGTAGCATTCCAGTCGCAGAGACACAGTGAGTCCTTGTTAATTTGAGGACAATATGATTTGATTCATTTATTTATTTCTTCAATTCAGTTTTATGGAGTTAGTTGGAGACATTTCAACTCCTTATTCAGATAGTTTAGAGGCTTTCAGATTTATGTTTAGTTTTACGTTCAGATTGAGTTGTTTTGGTTATTTTCACCCACATGGTTTTATTCAGTTAAACCTTATGGCCTTACAGTTCTATGTATTCCGCATTATTATAATATGATTTGCAGTTTACCTATACAGATATCAGTTATGGGTTAGCTTGTGGTCCCTCGGGGTCATGAGCATCGTGTAGCATTCCAGTTCAGCGAATCAGGGTGTTACAAACTTGGTATCAGAGCCTAAGGTTCAATAGAGTCCTAGGAAGTCTGAAAGCCGCATCTAGTAGAGTCTTGTACATGGGTGTATTGCACGCCACATTGATGTGCATGAGGCAATAAAATGTTTTAGGAACAGTCCCCTTTCTTCATTATTCTTTTCATGCTAGTGAGCGTAATCAAAATTTAAACTCTCAGTCTAATCCGTTCATCTCGTATTCCAGACTATGGCCCTAAAGAGAAGAAACCAGCCAGCTCCTCAGCCCAAAGATCCTTTGGGCAAACATGTTTCCCATACGGAGTTTAGAGGTGAATTTACCACACTTGCTCAGTCCATGGCTGCACAGACTGAACGGGCAACAGTAATTCCAGCCAATCCCAAAGCAGCTAGGGTTCGGGACATCACCCTGATGAACCCTCTATCTTTCCATAGGTCTAAGTCTGATGAGGACCCTCAGGAGTTTATTGACCAAGTCCAGAAGGTCATTGACATCATGGGTGTTATTTCTATTGAGAGTGCTGAGTTAGCCATCTACCAGTTACGGGATATTTCTCATGATTGGTACAAACAGTGGAAGTCTGAGAAGTTAGATAATATAGGCCCTATCAAGTGGGAGGAATTTGTCACAGCCTTCATAGATAGATACTTTCCCTAAGATCTTAGGGAAGCCAAATTTCTTGAGTTCATCAACCTCGGGCAGTGGAATATGAGGGTCAGGGAGTATTCCCTCAGATTCACTCTCCTAGCCAGGTATGCTCCTCATATGGATTGCATAGTTATCATACATCTTGTTCATAAGTAGTATTTGCAAGTAAACATAGCATAATATCATATGAATAGTTCATGAGTATTCCAAAAACATTTACAAGGTACATTTTAAACATAGAAGTCATTGGAATGTAAGGGCATATCATGAATCCTTCACTTAGTCACAATTTAGCTATATTGCATGATTTCTAGTTTCTTAGGCATTTTATCAAACACCTTACATGCACATCTTAAGCATAGGTGAAATCATCAAATTATACATCATGAACAACCAATTTACATGTTTCCAACTCATATGATATCATGAAATTCAAAAAAAACATATAAAGATTCCATCTTGGGAATCACCCAATATCAACAACATGATCATCAGCACCGAACAATATAGAAATCATACTTTATAAAGAAAAGGAGGGTTTTTGAGCTTTATGGATGAAAGGGATCCATAAATCAACTCACGCATACCTTTGAAGAAAGATTCTTGATGATTAACCGAGGAATTTTCTTCAAATCGGATCTTCAAACTTAGTTACGCAACCCTAGTTGTTTTTCTCCTTTAGTTCCCTTGGATGGTAAGCTTTAGTTGATAATAGGTTTAGAAGCTATATATTTTGTAGGGCCAAGTTTAGGTAAGTGTAAGGAGAGTTAAAAGACTTAATTACCCTTAAAATAACTCAAAGAGTAGTGTTTTTGGCACCTAGAACTGACTTAGGCAGCGTCCAAGTGATTGCCTAAGCTAGGTTGGGCAGTGCCTAAGCAATCGCCTATGTTTGGGTTGGGCGGTGCCTGACCAATCGCCTATCCTTACTGTCTCTCACGAAAATGGGTGTAACTTTTTGCTCGGGTATTGGATTAAGGCAAAATTGGTATTGTTGGAAAACTAATTCGATTCTCTATAATGTAGTGGTAATAAATAATCCAAAATACCACATTAACATCGAGTTATACTCAATTAAAGATGACCCTTGAAAAATCGAACACTAAAACTTGATGGATTCAGAAACTCTTAGCTTGTATTACATTAAGTGACTCATATGAACATGATTAATGCATCATAAGCTATCCTATCACTAGGATATTCATTGTAAGTCATGTACTCAAGTATGAATCATAGGATAGGAGATTTCATATGTAGGAATAATTATTCACTTCTTAGCTTAGAAACATGCGGGGTATTACATATGTTCAGATAATTGATATCGCTGATAACATAAGTTCTGATAACTAATATAACTAATAACATAAGTAACTGTATCTGACAGTCCTAAATCTGATGGAACTAGATAAGTTCCATACTGTATCTGAATTGAGTATATCTGATAGTCCTAAAATCTGAAGAACTATCAGGGTTCTTTTTACAGAGACTGAGACTATAACTGAGACTGTGGGAAGTAGTTATCTAACTGACATGCCCCAAATATTCTATAATAGCTAAGCTGGGATCCAATCTGTGCGCTGATAGGAAGGGTGTCAATACCGCGCCATTGGTAAGGGCAACATGTGAGTAACCCTCATATAACAGGTAACTCTAATGAGAATGGTGGGAACCCTCATATAATATGTTAAGTCACCTCATCTACCCTTATATAGAAGGCTACGATGTCTCACCCTAAACTGGCTACATAGTTTTGGATTGCTTCTAAGAATCATAGCCTCGTATAATAGGTGAGTTCCCATCCTTGGGTCCACTCAGTGATAATTCATACTCCCATCAGAATAGACACTAAACTAATTAATTATGCTTAACTAATTAACTGAACTGATACTAATAGCATAGTTTAGTGAAGCTAAACTAAATATACTGAGTTTCGTTTACTGATAGAATTCTACTGAGATCTGAGGACTGACTGAGAGTACTGAAGTTACTTAGACTTACTAAGAATATTGAGATTACTGAGTTTACTAAGTACTGAGATCACTGAGATTACTGAACTACTGAGAGGACTGTGATATTTGAGATTTTCTTAGTCTCATGACTGACTGAGTTCTATGGATCATATCTTGACTGAGAGTATCGTGAAAACATGTTATGGCTCTAGGCACACTGCTAAATGTTCTAGTATAAGTACCCCTAGGACTCGATGTAAAGAAACTGACACAATATAACTTTCTTGAATACATGAACGAGGGATTTCATAAAGTACATAGTTATCATAATGTCTAACATGAATGGGAATGTTTGTAATCAAGTTACTAGCCTCATATTCTAATATCATGGGAATTCCAACAACATATACTTTTCATAATGATAACATGGAAACCATTTAAACATTAGGGAATGTAAACATGTAACATTTAGTTCATATTTTAATAATTGGGGTATAACTCATATGGCACTTCATAATCATGATCTTGGACATAACATGGAATGCATATAGACACACAATGAATCCATTCTCCAATAATCATGTACATTCCATTAACACATATATTGCACAAAAACAACATGTGATCCCTTTGAACATAATAGACTAGCATGAATTTATCATATAGTTCATCCATAAGCTATAATACACGATTTCTATCCTCCTAGGTATTTTATCAAACACCTTACATGCATAACTTTGGGCGGAGATATACTTATCAATTTAACAATCTTAAGACACCCAAATTCATAGATTTCAACTAACATGCTCACATACTTCATGAAAATACATCAATTTAACAAATAACAACCACCAAGATTAACATAGTCATACCACAACATCATAATCACAATTCATGATTTTAAAACTTGATTCTTCAGCTCCATGGATAAAAGGGATATATGGATGACCACTACTCATACCTTAGATGGAAGATCCATGAAAACTAACTGTGAAATCCATTGAATCTTGAAACTCCTATGAAAACCCTATGGAGTTCTTGGGAGATTTTTGAGAAAAGAGAGCATAATGTGGTTTGATTTAGGCTAAATTCCATGTTTATGGAATATATAGGGGTGGGAAGATGATCCAAATACCCCTCTAGATGCATCTTTTAATTTTTGTAAAAATTTTGCGATTTGGGACCCTGGCGCGATACAGAGATATCGTGTTGCCAATTGTTTCCAACCTGGAAACTCACCCCAATATGGGGGAATCGTGGAGAGACACTGGAAATTGAAAAACGTCATTTTTTCTTATGGCGCGATGCGCCACTGATTGAAATAACGTTACTAAAACTTTAAATCGCCATAACTTCTTCACCTAGTGTCTGTTTTAGGAGAATTTGGTATTGGCGTAAAAGTTATTCAATTCTATACAATTTGGAGGGTATAAATATGCAAACATACCACCTACAAACCAATTTATACTCATTCAAAGATGACCTATGTGAAATTACACATAAAAACTTGGTGGATTCAAAAGTTCCTAGCTTGGCTTATTCTAAGTGACTCTTATGAACATTCTTAACTCATCAAAAGCTATATTATTACTAGGATACTCATCCTAAGTCGTGTCCTAAAATTTGAATCGAAGGATAGGAGGTTTCATGTTTGGGAACAATGGTTTATTTTCTATCTTAGAATATACGGAGTTTTACAATATCTACCCCTTGGAAACATTCATCCCCGAATGAGACTAAGTAGGATAGGAGAAACGATAAACAAAAGTATATACAAGATATACACTATTGAAACACAATTTCGTAACTGACATGAGTAATAAGCTACATACATATCATACTTAATATACATATCTGATGTATTGATAATTAATTCATGAATGTACGACTGAGCATTATGATTGACTGAGTTTTCTCAAAATGAGAATGCATATCTGATGCCTAACTGATAAGCTGAAGCCATGCATAACTAATGCATTATTATATGACTTACAAGATACATGAATGCATGAACGAAAGTATTGATTAGCTGATCATGTATATCTAACGCATGAATATATGATTGAACGGGCTTAAGAACATAAGACTAAACATACAATGGTAAAGGTACCAAGTTTGAACTGAAAACTAAGCATGGAACTGAATACAAATTTTTGTACTAAAATATGAACATAGGAACGAGTAAGCTCAACGAACTAAAAATATCGATGAGTTTGAGATTAATTACTCATTATACATGAGTGGAAACATAAGAACATAACTGAGTATAGAATGTGATACATGAACTGAACTGAGTCTGTTATGTATGACATAGATAGATTATCATATCGTGGACTAAATTGAGCCATTGAGTACATGGCTTATTACTGAGTTTTGGAGCTAGAGGGTTGGCTCATAAGTAACACTTCCTCCAAGATAGACTTATAAAAGAAAATGACATGTTTAAATCATGAATGTTTAGGGGCTATAGTGTATCTTCCCCTTGGGACACTATGTCCCTTGAAGATGTTGGACTGACTTTGTTGAGACATTGAGGAAGTTGAGGTGATGCACAAGGCACCTAGGGACGATATTGTGACTGATTATGTTAGATCTGAAACTGAAGAGTAATGCACCAATGTATAGATATACTGACTTATCTGATTGACTGAGTAACTGGTAATTGAATGCTGGGTATGCAAGACTTAATTGTACTTAATCTAAATAGCTGGGATAAGGCAATAAAGTATTATGCAATTGAGAAGGAACTTACTAAGCAACATGAGGTAACTGATCATGGATTTCATGGAAGCTATATTGTTTGAAAATGCAGGACCAAGCATATTACAAAATTTGGAGACATTCCATAGACTGAGGAATTGAAATACGTAAAATTGAGTAACTGATAACTATACGTTATGGTCAAGTAAGTCTAAAAATGAACTAAATTTCTAAGCTGAATACTGATCTGAAGCTGACACTATAACTTGAGACTGTAACTGGGATCCGTACTGGAACTAAATGTTGGGTCCTGATAACTGAATACTAAAACTGAGGCTTAGACGGATACTAAAGTGCTTAATTTAGAGACAGAACACTAATTAGTGAGTACTAAGTATTGAACTATAACTGAGATGGGAACTGAGTTGTGATAGTTGCACAATGAAGGTTGACATAAGTCAAGGTTCTAAATGTACACTCACACTCTGAAATTTCCCAATTTCTAAGTAATACCTCTTGCTATCCATTTACTTGCTCACTTATCATGAAATTCAAGCCTATCTTTATAACTACACCCTCGTGTAAAGAAAACATGCAACAACCTTCTCTTAACATGAATCATTCACTCTCTTATTTAAGCAACTACTCATCACTACAGTACACTATTTTCACAAAGAGATCTCCCTGAAGGGGTTAAGTCAAGAGGATCTAAAACATGAATAGACACTTAACTAAACTTGGCACTTAACTGAAGTTTGAGGGATAGAATATAAATACCATGTGTGTACCAAAAGGTCTAAAATAAGGATAAGCATAACATAGTCTAAATTTAACTGATCAGTAGGGATATAGAATGAGTCATGGAAGCTGAGTATACTGTAAAACATGATATGTGTACATGAGTCATGAGCTGCATGACCTGAATTTTGAGTTTCTGTTTTCGTGGGACATGATCTGCATTATTGAGGGGAATAGAACTGAACCCCTATGATGGGAACTGGAATCGTATATGATTGTATGAAAAGTTTGTATATATAAGCTATGTTCATAGAACTAAGATGTAAAGTATGCCTAAGGATCATGCTGAATAGAGTACAAAACTATACATTAAGATAAGGATGCATCGGAAATCGTCTTCCCTAACTACTTTTATGTGCCTACTGGCACTACTACTGAAACTAGAGTGCCAGACTAGGCTACTTAATTTACCATCTCCCCCTTGGCTTTAAGACATCATCATAAGTCTCCAAACAGTAAACTAATCTCTGAACTAAACTGCAATCACCATCACATACTTACACGCTGATCGATATATTCGTGCCTTACTAAATACATTGTCTGCCATTTTTTCCTTATATACTACTAATATCACATTCACAACTTCATTCTTAATATCAAATCAATAAACTTAAATTTCTAACTCACACTGCTCAAGCCTACTGATTCATTCTGGCACAACCATCCCCATGAATACATAGTTTGATTAATCAAGATAACATTATCCTAATTTAAATACTACTAAAGCCCTAGGTTAATTCTTTTAACTCTAGTCATATTCTATCATAGGATTATGAGAAGGGATCTGATGGTATCTAAATTTGTGTTGGAAAAGAATTTTTTATGATCATGGATAAAATTGGTACAACTTTGAAACATAATAGGACTGATAGGTTACTTCTGAGTCTATGGCCAATCCCATAACTATCTGCATGGACTATCTGAGAAAGCCCTGCCTTTAGGACTTTGAGCTACACTATTTTTGTTACCTTTAAAGTAAGGTAAAGTTGACATGCGTGAAGCATCATTAGAATCTACAAGATTTTCTTAAATAACCTTCCTATAGCACTATCTGAGACATGAAAAAAGGGACACTATTTCTAAAACATCTCATAGCCTCCTGCACATAAGTATGGTGCACAACACACACATGTACAAAACTATAATAGATGTGGCGTTTAGAGTTCCTAGGACTCTATTCAACCTTAGGCTATAATATAAAGTTTGTCAAGACCCAATTTTCTGAACTAGAACGTTACACGGAGCTCATAACTCCAAAAGACACAAGCTAGCCCATTACTGATATTTGCACCTGTATACTACATAAAACACTAAAAAATGTAGAAACATGAACTAAAATGCCATAAGGTTCAAAGTAGATAAACATCTGATAAGAACAATGTCTGAAAGTAGTATAACAATACCAAAACAAATATAAAATAACTGTCTGACATGCTATAGTCTGAAAGCCTCTAAACTATCTCAATAAAGAGTTGATCGGACATATCCCCAACTAACTTCGACTACTAAAATAATATGAAAACTAAAAAAATAGTGTAATCATCATATCCTCAAAGACTGATGACTCACTGCTAACTCTGATTGCTGAATGGGGATGCTACTGGTTCTATAGAGCTCGTGCTTCTAAACCAATGGTATAAGACACCGTAGCGCAAATGCTTCAGTACTTTGAATATACTGGTATGCAAGTGAGGTAGGCTGAATGCAAATAGTTCATATCCATGAACAATACTAATTGACTGACTAATATAAATATGAGAATACATGCATGACTACGTAATTGTAACTGAGATCGCAATAGGACTAAATACTGAGTTCTGACTACTAAGTTTATTGATAAGGAGATCTCAGTCACTAATGAATGAGAAAGACTAATACTGTAATACTGAATAATTGTGTCTGACAGTTCTGATTATGAAGAACTGGTCTGGTTCACTGTATCTAATAGTCCTGAAGTTGAATATTGATAACATAAGTGCTAATAACTAATATGACTGATAACATGAGTTCTGAGAACTAATATAACTAATAACATGAGTGCTTGTATCTAAAAGTCTTGAATCTGATGGAACTAGTTGAGTTATGTACTATATCTGAATTGACTGTATCTAATAGTCTTGAAATCTGAAAAACTATTTGAGTTCTTTTTCCTGAGATTGAGACTATAACTGAGACTGTGGGAAGTAGTAATCTAACCTACATACCATAAATGTGTTGTAATAGTTGAGTTGGGGTCCAATCTGTGCCTTGATTAGAAGGGTGTCAATACCGCGCCACGAGTAAGGACAATATATGAGTAACCCTCATATAACAGGTAACCCTAATAAGAATGGTGGGAACACTAATATAATAGGTTAATCTACCTCATCTACCATCATATAGTAGGCTACGATGTCTCAACCTATGCTAGATATATAGTTCTGGAATGCAAGGATTGCTTCTAAGAATTGCACCCTCATATAATACGTGAATTCCCATCCTTGGTCCACTTAGTGCCAATTCCTACTCCTATCTGAATAGGAACTGAACTGATTAATTGTGCCAAACTAATTAACTGAACTGATACTAATGGTATAGTTTAGCAGAGCTAAACTAAATTTATTCAGGTCTGTTGACTGATAGAATCTAACTGAGCTCTGAGGACTAACTGAGAGTACTAATGTTACTGAGACTTATTGGAAATACTAATATTACTGAGATTACTGAGTACTGAGATCATTGTTATTACTGAACTACTGAGATTACAGAGATGACCTATGTGAAATCACATAAAAAACTAGGTGGTTTCAACAGTTCTTAGCTTGGCTTACTCTAAGTGACTCTTATGAACATGATTAACACATCAGAAGCTATATTATCACTAGGATACTTATCCTAATTCATGTACTCAAATATGAATCACATGATAAGAGGTTTAATGCATAGGAACAATGGTTTATTTTCTTTCTTTGAAATATACGACGTATTACAATCCTTTATTTTACTAACCACTTTTTTTGGTCCTAATTATATCTTATATATATCCCAGGAATTACAATGGGGGTTTTGATATCAATGGAGAAAGGAGAACTTTATCTTATAATTTTACCTCTAGTAAGAGTTATTGTGAAGTTTTTCATGATTATAGTGGTGCTTCTACAAGAAAAAAAGTGCATGATCTTAATGAAGGTTTGACTAAATTTAAAGTAATTGTGGAGGGATATGCGAGTGGTTGCACATTTTATTGCACCTTAGGTGTAAACAAATTGTGTTATACCAACATCATTGATCCTTCTTTGGTTTAGTGGTTGGATACACTTTGTCATACAAAAATTTCACCATATTATTATGGGGGATGTTTTTTTGACACAGAGGTGAAGATCATTATTTACCATGGAAGCTATAAAGGGGGTATTTAGTGTGATGTCTATCCTTTGTCTTGTTGTTTGGTATGTATAGGAGCTCGTTGGTTTAATCATAGTAAATTTTGGTTTGACAGAGAGAGAGTAAAATTTGTTGTTGTAGATTCAATAGAACGAAAGCATGTGTTAACTCCTATGCCAATTAAGGAATCTTCATTTACAAATTAGAAAGTCAAGAACTTCCAAGTGAAGACTACTAACTTGAAATTTGATTTACAATGTAATTTTAGTAATTCAGGTAGAGTCCTTGGTGCTTGTAGTGATACTAAGTTGAAATTTGATGTAAAGAGTCATCCGAATAACTCAAATGGGATCTCTGGAGCCTATTGCACTCCTAGTAAAATGAATGAACGAGAAAAGAAAAAGAGGAGTGAGAGAGTGAATAGAGAAATTTCAAAAAAGAAAAAAGGAAAGGATATCTTGAATAAAGTGAGTGAGTGGCTACAAGCACAAATGAAACGAGAGTTGAAAAATGAAAATGAATTATCTAAAGAAGGAAAGAAGAAGAGTAAAGAAAGTGAGAGAAAAGAAAAAAGATAATAGAAAACTCTTTGGTGAGTTTATGGGTTTATCCATTTGTCTATAGATTGGATCTGTATTTATTATCTTTTGATAAGATTATTCATGTATGAATTCAATTCTCTTCTCCCTTGAATTAATCATGTAATCGTTTGTTCAAATTAGAGAGTCACAAATATACTTTTATTCATCTGTAGTTTACATCAATTATTGGATTATTCTTTCTTTCTTTCCTGTCTCCCCTCAATTTCTTGATTATCTCTTGAATCTATATATCTTGTATCTCAGAAGATTTGCAAGACTAGTATAAATAGACTTAATTCTTTCCTATTTGGGTTAGATAGTTTTTGAATACTGTTGTGCCTGCTTTGTGAGCTTAGGGTTGAACCCTATTATCTCTTCATTGAACCTCTTGATTACTTGAGTAAGTAATCTTTGTATGTTTTCAATTTGTTTCCCCTCTTGGATTAAATCTTATAATTAGTTAATTTTAAGTATTAGTTTTTTTCTTCTTTTCTATTAAATCTCTTCTCCCTTTCCTTAAAGATCTTAACTATATTCTTGTATCTTATCTTATCATCTTGTTTGACTTTTCTTATATCTCATTTTACATTAATTGGTGTACTTTTGGGTAAACTTGTTGATACTATGTTTGGAAAGCTGATTTTTATGGGACTTCATGATTCTTGGCTCTATCATAGAAGTGTGTATTTTGGGGAGTGGTATGTCATATTCTTTTAAAAGACTATTTCTTACTTGTCTACTAATTTCTCTCTTTTATTTTAAATGTTCCAATTTAATGTCGAATTCATTTAATCAAGGGGAGAATGATGCATATTTGAGAAAGGCTTATTGCATGGAAGAATTTCAACTTGATATCGAAAGCTTGGGGTATTTCAAGAGAGTGCGGAAACCAAAGAATTAATACAACAAAAACATTTAAATTATATTTTAGGGTAATTTTTATCATATAAGATGCACATGTAACTAAGAACATTTATGTCATTTTCTATCTTAGCTAACCCTAACACTATAAATTGAATAGGATGAACATTATTTTAGTTGGAAAATATTTTTAGATTGAAATCTCTTTGGTGAGTTTGTGGGTTTATCCATTTGTCTCTCCATTGGATCTCTCTTGAATATCTTTTTTTAAGATTATTCGTGCATGAGTTCAATTCTCTTCTACAACAAATCAATCAAGTGATTATTTGTTTAAATTAGAGAGTCACAAATATACTTTTGTTTATCTCTAATTTACTTCAATTATGGGATTATTCTTTCTTTCATTCCCATCTCCCCTCAATTTCTTCACCATATCTTGAATCTACATATCATGTATCTCATTTTACATCAGAAGATCACCCTAGACTATGGCTTATGAACTTACACTCTTTGAGCCATGGCTTGATTCTGTGCACCTATTATATATATAATTATTAAGGATGTAACATTGATGATGAATAAGAATTATTGAAATATACCCTACCTTACTTCCCTTTTCATGATCATATAATTTATCCCTCATGGGTCTTGCACTTTATTTTAGCCCTTATGGGGCTTGCTCTCTATTATTGACATTAATTTGGATATTATAATGATATGAGGATACCCGACAGGGCCCTAGAATATTATGATGATTTGATGATGCCCGACAAGGTGGAAGGATATTATGATGATGTGATGATATTCAACAAGGCCTGAGGATGTTATGAAGATGGTATTGATACCCAACAAGGTCAGAGAAAGATTATTTTGACATGTCTTTATGTATATCTATTAACCTGAGTATGGCTAGCCCTATGTATGGAAACTATATATATATATATATACACACGCACACCCCTGAAAGAGCCAAATATTAATTATTATGATGATGGCACTTATAATGGAGATAGTTATGATAATGAGGTGGGGATATTGATTATGTACCTTTCATTTATTCTTTCATGTGTATCGCCTATCAACAATATATGTATATGTCTATCAACTGGTATGGGATAACTGCATAGATATGGGTAATAATAATGCCTTGTGTTGTTGTCTAATGATTGAACCTTTTGAGTCTGGGGCAACGGGGGTATGCATAAGACGGGTTAGGTTTTTGGTTATCCGAAATAGCTACTTACTCACATTTTTATTGATATTGTTATTATCATTATTATAATCAGTGTTATAGCTAGTGTATGATAGATTGGTCATTGATTCTGTATTGAGACTTGAGATATGATTCTGACAAGTTTATCTTATGATTACATTACTATGCATGATCATTTGATAACTTGGTATATGATTCAGAACAATGAGTATTGTAGGACTTTCTCCTTCTATGATTGTAAGGTCCTAAATAACTAGTTTGATGATCTAGGTTATACGTTTAGTAGATCTCAGTTATATACTTATATATATGTATACATACCTATCTATAAGTAGCTATGGTGTTACTGCATATCCCTTACTTTCATTGATTTAGATTGTATACTAATTCTTTGGCCTTGTATACTTATATATATATATATATATCTTCCTTCCACTTTTACTTTTTATATTGGCTAGTGATATGTGGTATATATTTTGAGATTTCTTAATATGGATGGAATAGGATAGTTTATCCTTAATATTTTACTATCCTTAGTATGTTAGTATCTTAAACATAAATAGGATAGAATATTTTTATTATCCCATTGTCTTTTTAATATGGTTACAGGACTCTGAAGTGTAGTTTTCTACTTAAATATTATGTATATATGATTTATCTTTGGAGCTCATTTGGTAGTTTCTTAATGAGCACCATTCGTTTGGTACTTATACTATATTCTATAGCGTTGAGATCATAGTATAGGTTATCACCGTATATATGTACATCTTGTGGAGAAACTATGGTTTAGAGACTTATAGTTAGCTCCTAAAATTTAGAGCACTACTTAACTCTTTCTTATATTTTAGACTTGTATCTATGTTGTATTTAAAGATAAGTTTTATCAGTGTAATCCCTTTGATATTTCACTTTTTTACTCTTCTATTATATTATAAGCTCTTATACTAATACAACAAGTTTTTAGGACTTCATTATGCATTCGGTCTTCTATTTAATCTATGTTTTGCCACTGTGTTAGTACAAGAGCTAAGTGTTTAGTAGAGTCCTACAGATTGGTGCAGAGATGTCCGTAACATATCTTTGGGAGGCTGCAAAGACATTTTAGAAAATTTACTTCTTGACTCCTTATTATGTGTCTGTATTTCTATGAACATTAAACATATTATTTGACTCTATTTTATCACTAAAGACTGATACGACATTGTCGATATATGCAGACGATACTTCAACACACATTTCTAGAGTTTCAATGTAGTGTTGGACAAGATAGTCATAGTTTTATATTGAAGACCTTCAACAAAAGCAAAAATAATTTAGGGTCAACTTATGCTCCAGTTGAGCACGTGGATACTTTAGCCCTTTGAGGTTCAACATTTGGGATCTGAGACATGTGCAGATCCCTCTTAGTCATAGATTACATTAAATTCTTTGGGCATTTCTAAGACCAGAGTTAGGTCTAATGTGTTCTTTAAGGTTCTTTACAACTTTTTGAGTACGAGATTAGATTTCTCAAATAAGCCAGACATTTACATATGCTATATCCCTTTGTGCAGTGTATAGTGTATAAATCTATTAGAGTATTAGCAGTGCCATTGTGTTTGGTATCGGAGCACTTGATAACTTTTGGGTTATCCTTGTATTAGGTGATTTATCATTTGAGAGTCGTAGAAAGAGTATATACTATGACTTACGCAGGCGGTGGCAAGAGGTCATGCTTATTGAATTATGCCATTGGTATTTTATCTAGGAGTAATGATCCTATCAATAGATTTTATCTTCACTTACAACATATCAACTCAACCTAGGGAGCATTTTACTTATGAGTTAGTTGATTAGATAGATTTGGTTTGTATTCCCTACTAGACCAAATTTCTAAAGGTAGGCTATGACTACAAAAAGGATGATCATTGGTAATAGATAGTGCTCTCAGCATTAATTGGCCTGACATTTAGGCTCAATTTATGTTCTCACCATGTTGGTGCTTTAGGAGTTTACTATGATTATAGATAGATCGGTTATGGTTCTAGAGAGTGTACTTAATATTTGATTACTAGTCTTTCAACTCATTTAGATCATCCTCATGATGATTATGGTACCTTTAATTAAAGATAGTGTGCTTGGCGCCTTAATAGATAATGCATTCGATTGGTCTATGTTTTGACCCATTAAAATTTACTGTTCCTTATATTCGTCAGGCATAAGGTTGTGGATTTCACCATGATTGGTATGCTATTATATTTCTACATTTATCCTTTTATTATGTGTATTAGGGTTTTCATACCCCATTGATGATTATATGCCTTGATGAGATCATGTTGGCTAATGTGTGCCTTGTTATTGAATTCATGATTATATGACTACCTCTGTGGCTTATTTCTTTTAGTAATGGATAGGGGTAGATATGTATTGATATTTTCTCCTAATGAGTGTAGCTTTATGGTTTTAGTCTCAATTATATTGGCATATTGGCCAGGTTATTATCCCCGAGCGGTACATGATATTTATTTTTATGTTGGTACTGCCTATACATTATATTGAGATTGATATTGTTGTTACTATTGCTATCACTCCTTGTGGTTATTGATATTGTTACTTGACTTCATATATATTCGTTGGGCAGTTGTATAGACTAGTGTTATCTAGTTAGAATTTTATTTCCTTTTGGTTCTTCTTTTGAGAATTAAGTAGATATATCCCAATTTGATGATTTCTTTTCAATAGCATGGTGAGATTAATTTTTTGCCTCTTGGTTAGCTACGTTAGATTGATTTGGGAATGTATTTGGATATTGAAGGTAAGTTGACCTTCTGAGGTTTTGTATGGTTCTTAATTTGGTAAATTAGTTGGTTTGCTCGTAATTAAGTTGGAGACACTTAGACTAGCCTCCCGAGTTGTGAAGGCTTTGTATTGACTATCCCTCCTAATTTTTCCTATTTTTGAACTTGAATCATTTGGTGGTCCATTCTTTATTTGTAGCTATTTTATTGCCTGATAGTGGGTTTGACTTTGAGATTGAAACTCCTTAAGATCATCTCTTTGATATGTTGGCTTCCTTCCCCTTGTGATAGTTTCCCTTGTAATTAGTGTAGAGATTTGAAGCTTCTTTGTTTCTATGATATGGTTTTATCTAGTAGAGTTGGATAGTTAAAATGTAGGTGGCCTTTTCTATGATAAATTATTGAGTTGGCAAATTGGAAATTCCCTATCTTATGTTGTTGATTTTATGGTGGCTGTCTTCGTTTTGATCTCTGTTTTGAGATCACTGTATTTTCTCTTTAATGATATGATTCTTGGGTGGGTTCAGGAAATCCCTACTTCTGAGTTCGTTCTGACTAATGAGGATTTGTGGAGTCTTACACCCCAATGATATGTGCCTATGGTTATTCTTTACCAAGATGGAGTAGTGGACAGGTTAGTTCCAGCTTAAGTTGCATTTTTTCAAGTTGCTATTTTTTTTTGCCTTGTCTGGTGTTGTATGTAACTTTAGGAGTTCTTATGTATACTTTTATAGTTCATGACCTCCAGGGGCTATAAAATGGAGTTCCTATATTTTTACCTTGTGATTTATCCTCTATTGCAATTCTGTGCTTCAGCTTTGCTTCCATTCAGGCTCGGCATGATTTCACACAAATATGTTCGATTTAAAAAGAATGGTCGATGTTAGTGTTTGACCTTGGATTGGATAGTTTGCTCAGTTTGGACTTGACGTTGTGGAATGGAGATTTGAAAGTTATCATAAATTTATAGACTGAATACCTACCTATATTTAGGTCTGGTTTGGGTATTTGAGATCAAGCGACTTAGCCTTTTTATTGAGATTTTAGCTTGGAGATATAGATCTTAAGTGTAACCTTCATTTTAGATTTTTCTTCATTTAAATTTCATTTATAGACTGATTGAGCCTACTCTGTGGTTGCCTATCCAATCTTCTCGACTTCAGATGGATTACAATTTATTTAATAACACGTATTTCTACCTGGCTTGAAATCATCCTAAGAATGTTAGAAACTTACTTTGGTAGATGAATCCACTTTTGTACACATGGAATTTTTAAGATTTTCACTGTTTTTCATGTGAGAAATTCAATAAGCTTTCTATCGATATAAGATTTGCCTAAATTCGATAATCGAGTATGAATTTATGACTATTTCAAATTCCCATCGTAAAATTGCACCATACTAGTCAGTGGCGCACCGCGCCACAAGAAAAAATGGTATATGAGAAATTCCAGTAGGGCTCCGAAATTGTGGCGTGTCGTACCAAACTTCTAGGCCGCAAATAAAGTGGCAACGCGATGGCTCCGCATTGCGCCATCCCTCATTTTCTCAATTATTAAATTGCAGTGATAGATAGCACCGCATCGGGCTAGGGGTCCTGGTCGGGAAATTTTCACCAATTTAAAAGACAATTACAGGGTTAAAAGGCTCAATTTCCCACCCCTATTTAAGCCCTTTAACACAAGATTCAGCTATTTGGAACGCAAAATAAACTAGTTTCTCTCAATTTTTTCTCAAGAACAACCTACGGTTTCTAATGGGGATTCAATTTAAAGAAAGTCTCTCCGTCAATTTTCACTAAATCAAGAACTAAGGTATGCATTGTGTTGATTTATTGAGTCCATTCATCCATAAAGCTGAAGAACCCTATTTTAGATCATGAATCATGATATTTATGTTGTGGTTTGGTTGTAACCATGTTTATCTTGTTATATGATTCCCACGTAGTAATATTTATGTGTTTTTCATGAAACTACATTAGCAAGTTAGTGAAATCCATAAATTGAGTTATTTAGAATTTGTCAATTTGATAATTATGCCTATGCCCTAAGGGTGTCTGCAAGGTTTTTGATAAAATGCCTAGGAAGATAGAAATTATGCACTATTGCTGAATTGTGATCCAAAATGACTTCCATGTTATTCTTATGTATTGAAATTTGTTTGTTGGATTGCTCATAAGCTATCCTTATGAAATTATGCTATGTATACATGCTATCTTATTCGCGTACCAAGCTATAATAATTATATACTCATGAAATATCTCAAACTATTGTATTATGGATTGTTGATATTGGTCATGTATTCAATAATGTCATGCCTTGTCACTTACCTTCCATTGAGTCCTGGGTGTACTTGTACCTGAAAAAAATATAGTTGTGTACCAAGATTTAGTGTCATGTTTTTACGATATCCTCAGTCAAGCCATGGACCATAGAACCCAGTCAGTCATGTGACTTATGAAAGCTCAGTAATTCAGTTATCTTAATAGTATTCCTTCAATTAACGGAACCTCATGAATTTATTATAGTCCAGTTCAGTTAATCATGTTCAGTGTCTATTCAGATGGGAGTAGGAATTAGCATCAAGTAAACCCAAGGATGGGAACTCACCTGTTATATGAGGGTGTGATTGTTAGAAGCAATCCTTACATTCCAGAACTATATAGCCAGTGTATATTGAGACATCATAGCCTGTTATATGAGGGTAGATGAGGTGGCTTAACCTGTTATATGATGGTTCCCACCATTCTAACTAGAGTTACCTATTATATGAGGGTTACTCACAGATTGTCCTTACCAGTGGTGCGATATTGACACATTTCTAATTGGGGTTACAGATTAGACCCCAACTCAGCCATAATGGCGTATTAGGAGCATGTCAGTTAGATGACTACTTCCCACTATTTTAGTTATAGAATTAGGACAATCAGATACAGTCATTCAGCCTCAGTAATAGAACTCAGATAGTTCTATAGAATTTTCAGGGTTGTCATATACATCCAACTCAGAATAGTGGCGAACTTAGCTAGTTCTATCAGAAAATAGACCGTCATATACATTTGCTCAGTATCAATTATTTTAGTTATACAGTTATGTGTATTTCTTTTTATCAGTACTCAGACTCAGTAATAATATTTTCACAACCCTAGTTACAGTTATTATGTATTCATACATTTATTATCTAATTTATATTATTCAGTCAGATAGTATAGATAATGCATGTAAACCCTTTGCTTTAAGCCTACCGCACATGCATACCAGTACATTCAAAGTGCTGACTCATTTACGCTATGGTGTCTTATACCATAGGTTCAGAAGAACGAGCTCCAGAGCATCAGTACCATTCCAATCTCCATAGTCAGAGTTAGCAGTCAGTCCTCATCTTGCGAGGATATGATCATTTCTTTATTATCTCATTAATTAGTTTATTAGTTGGAGTTATTTGGGAACATATCCCATCATCTCCTTATTCTGACAGTTATGTTTTAGAGGCTTTTCAGACTACAGTATGTTTAGATAATTTTGTTTTGGGTATTTATACCACATCCCTGATGTTATATTTTATTGGATATTATGTTATAGTTTGAAACTTATGGCCGTTTAGTTCATATTTCTGCATTATACAGTATATCATGCCGTATGCAGGGATAGATATCAGTGATGGGTTAGCTTATGGTCCTTTGGGGTCATAAGCACCGTGTAGGGTTTCGAGTACAAAATTTGAGGTGTTAAAAATTTGGTATCAGAGCATAAAGTTCAATAGTATCCTAGGAAGTCTGAAAGCCACATCTAGTAGAGTCTTGTGCATAGGTGTGTTGTGCACCACATTTATGTGAAGGACGCTATGAGATGTTTTCGGAATAGTTTCCCTTCTTTCAGGATTCATGTCATGCTAGTGACCATAATCTTATGTAAATCTCTTAGTCTAATCCATTTCTCATTTTCCTCTACAAAACATGCCTCCTAAAAGAAGAAATGGGAATCAGTCAACCCCTTAGCCCAAAGTACCATTGGGAGAACATGTTTCTCATACAATGTTTAGAGCTGCATTCACTACTCCTGCTCAGTCAGTTACTACTCAGAATGAACGACCAGCCATTGTTCTTGCTAACCCAATGGCAAATTCAGTTGTAGCAAGGATTTGGGACTTCACCCCAATAAATCCTCTATCCTTTCTTGGGTCTAAGTAAGATGAGGACCCTTAGGAATTTATCAAACAGGTCCAGAAGGTTACTGACATTATGAGGGTGTCAGCTGTTGAGAGTGCTAAGCTAGCTATATACTAGTTACAGGATGTTGTTTACACTTTGTACAACCAGTGGAAGTCAGAGAGGTCAGTTGATGCAGGACCTATAGAGTGGGGGAAGTTTGTCACTGTATTTTTAGAGAGGTACTTTCCCTTAGAACTGAGAGAGGCTAACGTGTTAGAACTCATCAACTCAGGCAGGGAAACATGATCGTGAAATATTATTCTCTTAAGCTTGCCCAATTAGAGAGATATACCCCTCATGTGGTTGCAGACAGCATGGCCAAGATGAGTAAGTTTGTTTCTGGGTGAATGATAGTGTGGCCAACGAGTGTAGGTCTGTGATGTTGAATAGTAACATTACTCTGGTCAGGCTTATGACTCTTACTCAGCAAATAGAGGAGCAAAAGATTAAGATGAGGAAGAAGCAGAATAAGAGAGCAAGGACAGGTAGTTTCAACTTTGCTCAGCCCAAATAAGAAGGAGCAAATTGTTCTCAATTTCATCCTAAGTCATCAGTTCCAGCTCCTTCTTCAGCCAGTGCTCCAGTTCCTAAGTTCAGGGATGGTAAAAATGATAGAGCACCAGGCTCTGAGTCTCAGGGTAGTAGTATCAGTGCCCGCACCTATCCTCTTTGCTAGACTTGTGTCAACCACCTTCAGGGAATTTGTAAAGCTGGAAGTGATATTTATTTTTGATGTGGAAAGAAAGGCCATAGAGTCAGAGACTATCCTTAGCTAGGTCCTCAAGCTTAATAGAACTATTCCTCAGCTCAGTCCGGTTGCCCAAATCAGAAGGATGCCACGTCCAGTGCTACTAGTGGGCAACGCCCGAGCAGAATCTATGCTCTCCAGTCCTGACAATATCATGAAAATTCTCATGATGTGGTTACTGGTACACTACAGATCTTTCATGTTCATTTTTATTCTTTGCTAGATCTAGGTGCTTCTCTGTTCTTCTTTACTACTTATATATCCATTGATTTTAGAGTCAGTCCTGAAATTCTAGCACAGAGTCTCTTCCCTAGTGGGTAAAACCATCAAAGCCCTGCGGGTATACAGGAACTACCTGGTTATGATATTTCAGAAAGTCACTTCACCATACTATGTCGAATTATAGATGAATGAGTTTGATGTCATCCATGGCTTGGATAGGATTCACTCCCGCTATGCCACAGTCGACTGCAGAAATAACATAGTCCAGTTCCAGTTTTTGAATGAACCCATCCTAGAGGGGAAGGGTAGTGTATCCACTTTCAGAGGTCAGCTTGTTATACCTTTGGGCAAGGAAAATGATATCCAAAGGATGTTTCTATCATCTTGTTCGAGTTAAGGACACTAATTCTAAAACTCCCAGTCTTGAATCAGTTCTAGTTGTTAATGAATATTCTGATGTCTTTCCCGAATATCTTCTAGGAACTCCTTCCGAAAGGGAAATAGTCTTCAGCATTAATTTTTTCAAGATACTCAGCCTATATCTATTCCGCCATACTGAATTGCGCCAGCAGAATTCAAAGATTGAAAGAATAGTTGAAGGATCTCTTAGATAAGTGATTCATCAGATACAATGTTTCCCCGTGGGGTGCACCAGTATTATTCATGCAAAAGAAATACAGTTCTGTAACTCCCCAAGACATCACACGGGGATTAAGGACACACGCGACCTCAAGCTAACCCTCTGAGCTTGTCATCCCTCTATAACTCACAATGACAATAATCAAGTTGTAATAAAGAAGATAATTATGTCATGAACATACTGGAATACAAAGAAATACTATCCTGTACAATCAAAATACTGAAGTTCTGTACATACTGGTACTCTTGTTTAACAAAGCCTCTACTACATAAGACTGAGGAGCCATTGGGACATATCCCCAACTGACCCGTACTGAACTGGAAATAAACAACCATCTACTATCTAGAAAAAAATCAGGGACATAGGTCCTCGAACCCTGAGGACTCACCAATTGTACGAATGTAGATGGAGGTGCTCGAAGATCACTGTCACTGCTGAGACTGAGCACCTGAACCTACATCATTAGAAAATACAGAACACAGAAGAGTATGGGAATCAGTACTTGGGAATGTACTGAGTATGTAGGGGTGCAGGTAACATTTAAATAATATCATAAATGTATAAGAAAATCATCCATGTTGATAATAATGAATGTCTTCACTTGAGTTACCTGAAACATATTTTCCATAAATCATCAATAATAACATATACTTTATAAATCTCACAAACCATTAGACTCAACTTAAACTCTTTGACTCATGACTTAGAGTGACTCGGTAACTTATGAAACGTGGACTAATATGGATTTCGGAGTTTCTTATAACCGACATAAAGCATGTGAGCTTACACGTAGTCAACGTCTTGCCACGTAGGGGAGAGCTATTTTATCCTTGCCATTGGAGTAGAACCTTAACTTTAGTGATAACTGTCTTGGTGCTTGGCCCTTAATCATAATCCTATGGTGGCATATAGTTCTGGGGAAGTAGGATGCGCTGAACCCATACTTCCCGCTCGGTGCTAAATACTACTCCTAGACTTAATATTAGAACGCGTTAGGAAATCCACCTTAATCAACTCAAGGGTCAATCATGAAGACCAAAATATAAATATATATCTCACTTCTAAATCATAATCAACTTATGCATTCCTAACTCGACTAAATCTCAAAATAATCTTTCTCATCATCAAGTACACTTGCTTATCAAATGATATCAAGTATCAAATCTTCCCAAAACTATCATAGAACTCATTCTTGACTCTCAAGCTCAATATCAATATATATTCAATAGATAAACTTCTCATGGAAAAACATAAATCATGAAACTTATCATAAATCACTTAGAAATTATCATTTCATGATAACAATATATAACTCATGACATAAATTCTTAATTTAAGAAATAAGACAATGAAGTAGTGATGTAGGTTAATATTGTATAGCTCAAATATCATAAATCCTTAATAAAGTAATTTGGGTGTAAACCCACTTTGCAAAATTCATGAAATTCAATAGAAATTAAATCTTTGGGCACAAGAACGAAAGAAGTGTTCTTGTTCAAAACCCCACATACCTTAATCTTTGAAATTGGATGAAATTTAGTGCTTGAGACTTTATCCACACTTGAAATAAATAATTCTTGAAGCCCAAACTTTGAGGAACTTGGTTCTTGAAGAAATTTTGAAGATTTATGGATGATTCTTGGAAGATTTATGTTCTTGATATAACCCTAAATTTATTATCTCAAGAGAATAGGAAAAGAAATGATAGAATTAAGGTTTGAATGGGATTCTCATATTTATAGAGGCTTCAAAAAGATGGTAAAAGACAAAAATACCCTTGCAAAAATCACTCTAAATTGCTAAAAAAACATAGCTGACGACATCCATGACAGGTCGCCAGACCCGTGATAGGCCATCATAGAATGTTATCACAAAAGGGGCGAATTTTATGATTTTCTGCCTAAGGCTGACAACATCATCAGAAATGATGTGAGAAATGTGACAATGTCGTCAGAAATGTAATCAGAAATGTGACAGGCCGTCAGAAACGTTGTCACCCTTTTCTAGATTGACACGTTGGAGTAAAAAGGGTATAACTCCTTGCTCAGGCATCAGATTTTGGAAAAATTGATATTGTTGGAAAAATAATTCAATTATCTATTTTTTGATAGATCATGAGCTTAAAAATTCCAAGTATAATGAGAAATATACTCATTTGAAGTTGACTATACCAATATACTTCCCAAGAATTCAATCGATAAGGAATGTTTTGATTCACCCAATCATTAGGACATATTTAAGGCCTTAATACACACCATCCTTGATCATAAAACAATCCAAATCATTACAATTTATTTCTCATGAGATTTATTCATGGTTGCACTGTTGTTTAGAGTCTCGGGGTATTATATATTCTCTCAGAATGTGTATTTATTATCGTCAACTCAATAAAGTTACAGTCAAGAACAAGTATGTTCTTCACATAATTGATGACTTGTTTGACCAACTTCAAGGTGTAATCTATTTCTTTAAGATTGACCTCAGATCAGGGTACCATCAACTCAGAGATAGAGAATATGATATTTCAAAAATAGTTTTTCATACTCGATATGGTCATTTCGAATTCCTAGTCATGTCCTTTTGTCTTACCAATGCCCTAGCAACTTTCATGGACTTGATGAACCAATTCTTGAAGTAGTACTTGGAAATGTTCATCATAGTCTTCATATATGATATTTTGGTCTATTTGTTCAATGACCATGATCATGCAGACCATCTTAGAATTGTACTTCAGACTCTCAGAAATTATCAATTGTTCGCCAAATTCAGTAAGTGTGAATATTGGTTAAGGTCAGTAGCATTACTTAGCCATATCATTTCTAGTTATGGCCTTAGGGTTGATCCTCAAAAGACTGAAGCCCTAAGAAACTGGCATCACCATGTCTCTCCATTAGATACTAGGAGTTTCTTGGGTTTGGTTGGCTATTATAGATGATTTGTTGAGGAATTTTCTTCTATTGCATCCGCTATGACCAGATTGACTACGAAGAAAGTTAAGTATCATTGGTCAGATCCTTGTGAGAAGAGTTTTCAGGAATTTAAGACTCGACTCACCTCAGCTTCATTCTTAGCTCTTCCAGATGGTTCAGATGGGTTCATAGTGTATTATGATGCATCAAGAGTAGGTTTTGATTGTTTTATCATGCAGCATGGTAAGGTCATAGCCTACGCCTCCAGTCAGCTTAAACCCCATGAGAATAATTATTCTACTCATGATCTTTAGTTAGCAGCCATAGTATTTGCCGTAAAGTTTTAGAGGCATTACCTATATGGTGTTTATGTAGATGTGTTCACAGATCATAAGAGTCTTCAGTATATCTATTCTCAGAAATATCTCAATCTTCTTTAGAGAAGGTGGTTAGAGATCTTAAAAAATTATGACATAAGTATCTTTTATCATCCGAGCAAGGCCAACGTAGTGGCTGACGCTCAGTAGATTTTTTATGGGTAGTATTGCTCATGTTGAGAAAGCAAGAGAAATTTAGTTCAGTAAGTTCAACAGCATTCCCAACTAAGTGTCCACCTATTTTATTCTTCAGACTGTAATATACTATTTTAGAGTAGTTCTAAATTATCTCTAGTTTCTATGGAAAAAGAAAAGCAAGATAGAGATCCCAGTTTTGTCAAGTTGAAAGAGTCAGTCAAGGATAGAAAATTAGTGGTTTTATCCCAAGGGGGAGATGGTTTCTTAAGGTGTCAAGGTTGCCTACGTGTTCCAGGTTTAGATGACTTAAGGCAGCGAATTCTTGTAGAAGCGCATGGTACATGCTACTCTATTAATCTAGGGGCCACAAAGGTGTACTGTAACTTGTAGGATACATCTATTGGTGGAGTGGGATGAAGAGAGAAGTTGTAGAGTTTGTGGATAAGTGCTCTATATGTCAGCAAGTTAAGATAGAGCATCGGAAACCTAGTGGGTCCATGTAAAAGTTCAATATTCCTAGTTTGAAGTGGGAATATGTGAACATGGAATTTGTGATGGGTTTACCTCGTACTTATCATGAGCATGATTTAGTTTGGATCATTGTAGAAAGAATGACTAAATCAACTCATTTTCTTCCAGTCCTTACATCTTATTCAATCAAGGATTATTCCAAGATCTACATCAGAGAGTTGGTCAGATTGTACGGTGTTCTGTTATCTATTATCTCAGAGAGAGGTACCTAGTTCACCTCTTATTTTTGGAAAACATTCCAAAAGGGTCTTGGTACCCAAGTTCATCTTAGTACAACCTTTCATCCTCAAATAAATAGTCAAGAAGAAAGGACCATTCATAGTTTAGAAGATATGCTAAGGGCGTCTGTAATTGATTTCAAGGGTAGTTAGGATGACCACTTGCCATTGATTGAATTTGCATACAACAATAACTATTCGAAGCTCTCTATGGTAAAAGATGTAGATCACCTGTTGGTTCATTCGAGGTTAGTGAGGCCTTAGTTATAGTTTTTGACTTAGTATTTGTTGCCTTTGAAAAAGTCCAGTTGATTAGAGAAAGACTCCGGGCTGCTCAGAGTCGACAGAAGTTTTATACAGATGTGCGTAGGAAGGATCAAAATTTTAATATTGATGACTATTTCTACTTAAATATCTCTCCCATGAAGGGAGTGAAGAGGTTCGGCAAGAAGGGAAAGCTTAGTGCCCGATATATTGGTCCCTTCAAAATTTTCAATCGCTTCTAATATCAAATTTCCTTCAGATCTAGCTATAGTTCAACCAGTCTTTCACGTCTCTTTGCTCAAGAAGTGCAGAGGTGACCCAGCAGTTGTATTCCCTATTCAGTGCATAGATGTTCATAACAACCTCTCTTACGAAGAGATTCAAGTCGAAATCCTACACTATCAGACTCGTAGACTAAGGAATAAAGAAATCCCTCTGGTCAAAGTTCTTTGGAAAAATCAGTCCGTTGAAGGAGATACTTGGGAAGTAGAAGCAGATATGCAAACCAAATATCCTCACATCTTCTCCGCTAAGTCAGATCTAGCTTAAGGTAATAGTTATCCTTAAGCTTTTTGGTTTTCATGTCTAGATTTTAGTTATGACTTGGTATTAGTCTCATGTTTAGGCTTCCATTTTAAAATAGGTACTAAGTACCATTTCATATTGAGTCTTATGTTCATGCATTAGATTAGTCATCTGTTCATGCATTAGACATGCATTCTCCTAGTGAGAAATTAAGTTATCAGAAATCTCAGTCCTGTATTCATGAATTAGTTAAACATGCATCAGATATGCATGTTCAGTATGATATATAAATACTTTTTATTTATCAGTCATGTCAGTCCTGAGATCATGTTTCAGTTGTTCATGTTCAGTATGTTTATTAGTTTATCTTCTCCCCTCTCACTCAGTCTCATTCGAGGATGAATTTTCTTAAGGAAAAGATATTGTAATACCCCGTATTTCTACGAGCCTTGAAATCATCCCAAGAATTTTAGAAACTTATTTTGGAAGATGAATCCACTTTTTTACGCATGGAATTTTTATGATTTTCACTTTTTGTTATGTGGGAAATTCAATAATCTTTTCATCGATTTAAGATTCACCTAAATTCGAAAATCGAGTAAGAATTATGACAATTTCAAGTTCCCATAGTAAAATAGTGCCATATTAGTCAGTGGCTGTAATACCTCAAAAAAAAATTTTGTTGAAATTTTGTGCGTAAATGTGTCGGGATCCTATCTTAGAGATTGATTTATAATTTGTCTATGTGTAATTTCTTGAATTTCAACCACTATTTCGTAGAGCATCAAATAATCTTTCCAACAATATGTGAATAACCCAAAACAGACAATAGAGCGATGAGTTACGACCATTCTGACCAAACTACAACCAGTCTAATAAATGATGACCAAGCAATTTTGGTCAACTTCAAAAGATCATAACTCCTTGTACATAATGAACAGTGTGAGTTGCTATATATCGACGGGAAGAGCTCAGAGTCTTGTTTCCAATGAAATTTGTTTTATCCAATTTGGAAATCATAGTAAAAAGTTATGGCCAATATACTTCAGCCTATCGGATAGATCACTAAAGGGCAGATTTGATATTAATTAATTTTTAAAGGTATTTTTGTCATTTCCCATCATGGTAACCCTCTATATATACCCTTTTTGAGATGAGAATTGTCATTCATTTTTTCTTATTTCTATTATATCTCTCTCTCAAAATATATGTATATATATAGAAGAAGAGGAGATAGGGTTAGGGTTCCAATTGGGGGAAAATCAATTAAAGGCTTCACTTCGCGAACTGCTTCCGTCAATCTCTTCGGCTACGAAATCTAAGGTGTGCAAGTGTTTATCTAAGGGCTCCTTTTGTCCATAGAGCCCACAAATGTTTTTTCAAAGGCTCAAGATACATGTGTATATATATATATGATTACACTTTCTAATTTTTTATTGTGTATGTGTGTAGTATTCACATGACGGTTGAGATATATGTGTGGGATGATTATATGTGTTGGTTGAAGTGTATGTGTGTAGTATTTGTGTGATGGTTGGTGATTATATTGTTGAAGTTAATGATATCCAAGAAGGGATCTTTGTATGTTTGTGGAAACTATGGTGGTGTGTAATGTATAAATATATGAAGTGGGTGATTGAATACTCATAATCTTGATGAATCCACGTATGCCTACGAAGTGCATGTATGGTGTTTGTGAAAATACCCAAGAGACTAAAGATTTTGTTTTTATAACATAATAGGTCCAAAGTTAATTGATTATGAATATATGATGATTTAAATTGTTAAGCCTTGATTTATACTATTATTCCATTATTTCCTTGTTATGACTTGATAATTGTTATTGGGAATTATATATCCCTACTATTGATTGATATGTCAAATATTTTCTAAATGTGAGTTTTATTGTGAATTGAGAAATGTGGATGTTGAAGTTGAAGGATGATGGTGTTGTGGTGCATGAAATTCACCATTAAACCTATGCCCTAAATGGTCCGTGTAAGATGATTGCTAAAATGCCTATGTGAAAAGAATTTAAGTATTTGACATGTTTGTTATACAAATTATGATTTCATGCCATATCCATATGCTTAACTTATGTCTACCATATGTTTGACAAATATTTAAGAAAATACGAAACTATGCATTGTGGTTCATTATGTCTTAATAGATAAATTCATGCTTTGTTCCTATCGATAGTTGATTTCCTTGAATTTGTGGTGCGTTGTGGGTGTATAATGGAATGCCATGATGAATTATTGAGGTAACTATAATGTTTCAACATAGTATTTTCTACGGACCCAAAGCATGCTCCCCACGTGTTTGATTGGATGCTTATATGGAGAAATGAGGCCATTTGATTTGCTAAGCGTGGAGTCCTCAACTATCTGTTGCGTACGATGGCCAATGGGCATGTTTTGTATGAGTTATCTATCTTGTGTTACTTTATGCTATTGTGTGCTGGGAGTACATATGCCCAAAATAGTCTGTTGGTCTAGAGCCGTGTCAATTTCACGGTAATTTTAATCGAGCGATGAATAATGAATTCCCGATAGTTTGAAAACTTGGGGAAAACTCATTAATCTCTGAAATAATTTTTTATCCAATAATTGGTCCATGAAGCTCTGAAATCTTACATATCAATTTACTCTATTACAGACCTCTACACATTTTGTGACATAGTAAACTTATCTTAAAAGTAAGTGGCATTTAGAAATACTCCATCAGAGAACGAAATCAAGTGAACTCTGTCATATCTATAAAGTATCATAATGTGAGAACAGATTCAGTTCATTTGAGTACAGTTAAGAACTGGTTAAATGTCTTTGCGTTGGGAGTAGGATTCAGCACCGAGCGAGCTAAGGATGGGAACATTCCTGCAAGTAGAGGGTTTGATTCCTGGTAGCAATTCTTATGCTCTAGAATCACTTCGCCAGTGTAAGTTGAGACATCTATCCTGTGAGTAGAGGGTTAGATAAGGTGGTTGTTCTGTGAGTAGAGGGTCCTACCATTCTTATTTGAGGTCCTGATAGTAGAGGGTCCTATGCAGTTGTCTTTACTGGTGGCGCAGCATTAACACCCTTGCAGTTAGGGTACAGGTTGGATCCCACTTGTGGTAAGTGGGGCATGTCGGTTAAATGATCACTCCCACAGTTTCAGTAACAGTCTCAGAAAAGAACTCAGTTAAAGTGCAGAAGTTGAGGTTGTCAGATACAAGCCTCCCAATATTGCTATCATTATCAATGAGTAGAGAGACTTCCTGCAAGATGAGGGTTGCTCTCGAACTTATTTACCCATTATCATTATCGTTGAGTATAGAGACTTTATGCTAGATGAGGGTTGATCTCAGATTCAGTTGTTCAGTGTTCTAGAGACTGTCTGCTAGATGAGGGTTGATCTCAGATTCAGTTGTTCAGTGTTATAGAGACTTCCTGCTAAGTGAGGGTTGATCTCAGATTCAGTTGTTCAGTGTTCCAGAGTTGGTGAATTTGAATATCAAATATCAGTAATATCAGTTATCCGATTTCTCAATATGGATAAATACAAATGATAGCTCTAGTAGCTTTAGATACTCAGTATCTTATTGTCAGTATTATTATTTTGAGGTGTCAGCGTTCAAAATGTAACATTCAGTGTCATGATGATTTTAGTTGTACTTTATGCATCTATGTGTGTATTGTTAATCAGATAAGTTTTAAAATTGATAACTTCAGAGTTTTTATAGATATTTATTACAGCGAATACATATTATTCAGATTGTTATGTTTATGCATAAGCCTTATATTTTACCTTACCCTATCCTTGCATACTCGATACATTCTTTGTAATGACGCATTCGCGCTATGGTGCTTTCCCCACCATAGGTTCAGAAGAGCAAGATTCAGAGTATATTTAGCTATCAGATCTGGTCGCAGTGGGTGCAATAGTAAGTCCTCATCATTCAAGGATATTCTATTTGAGTGTTTTGGTGATTTTAGTCGACGGAGTTAGTTGGGGAATTGTCCCATCAACTCCATAGTTCAGACAATTTAGAGGCTTTTTATATAGATGTATTGATATTTAGTTTTCAATACTGTATATTAAGATATTTGAACCTTATGATTAGATTTAGCTAGTTTCTGCATTTATCGTATTATATTATGTAGTGAACAGATACGGATATCAGTGAAGGGTTAGCTTGTGGTCCCTCGGGGTCACGAGCACCGTGCGGCATTTCGGTTCAGGGAATAAGCGCGTTACAAACTTAGTATCAGAGCCTATGGTTCAATAGTGTCCTAGGAAGTCTGAAAAGCCACATCTAGTGGAGTCTTGTACAAGAGTGTCCTGCACACCACATTCATGTACGGGAGGCTATGGGATGTTTAGAAGAGTTTCTATTTTTTCATTATCAAAATCGTGCTATAGCATGATTTTCTAAGAGAGGTATGTAGACTCTTGTAATGATCTACATATATTAGATTTACCTTACTCTTAAGGTAACAAAAGTAGTGAAGCCAAAGTTTTTCAGATAGAACTTTCTCTGACGGTCCCTGCAAATAGTTTTGGAACAGTGTTCTCTAAAGTGAGCAGAATATACCTTATGGGGTTATCTATTTCTATGTTGAATGAATAGGCTTGAAATTATTTATGTAAGAATCTAAGTGTGGAAGTTGGGAATTATATATGTTGATTGATAGAGATATAGCTGCGATTCTCATGGTGTGGAGAAGTATAAGTTTAAGAGACGTGATGTTTGTAGCCTAGAATGAGAATAGTATGTTTATTAAAGATTTGTGGATATCCATGTTATGTCTTAGAAGCTAAGCTTGAATCTTTGAAGAATGTAAGTTTGTGGAGTCCAAACTAATTATTAAGATATGAGTGTGGTATTAGTAGCCTATGGAAAGATAAGAGTTGTATTCCAAGAAGTAGCATTGGTATTGAATTTATGTTTTCAGGTGTAGTCTTTTCGGATGAATTAAGTTATCATTTTGTGCACCGTTGTGCCTCATACTCTAGAGTACATTGGTTGTAGTTCATTTGGGGATTAGCCAAGTGTTTAAAAGTGTTTGACGATGACTTAAACCTGAGAGGAGGATGATAGAGAAAGTGACAAGTCGGGCCCTCAGAATCTGGTAGTGGTGCCAGTAGGTATGGAAAAGCAGTAAAGGGAGATAGTTCCCAACCCATTCTTATTTCAGTGAAATATGTCTAGAGGGACCTTGGGTCCCAAGGGGGAGATCCCCCATAATTTTATAATAATTGCATTTCCATGCTCTTTCTATGTTGTTAACCTCATCGTTTGTTGCATTTCTAGTTATGCTTTCGAGAATTTGGTATGTTAGGTATATTCGTATTTAATATGCACGTTCAATAGAAAGAAACTCGAATTGTGGGCATGTTTGAATATGTATTAAAGAGATTGGTTGAGTTATGATTCTGTGCATCTGAGATGGATGTGTGTTGTGAAAATTTACCCATGGGTGGGATGTTGAATATTTTATGCGATAAACGTGCAAACTAGTGAAAGTACGCAGAGTATTGGTTGATTCAATCGTGTGGTTATGCTTTGAGATGTGTTGTTACCTTGAATAAACCCAGTCGATTAGTATTCATGATCTGGCCTTCACATTCGAGGACGAATGTTTCCAAGGGGGAGATGATGTAATACCCCGGAAAATTTTTTCAACGATATTTTGTGCATAAATGTGTTGGGATCCTATCTTCGAGAATGATATATAATTTTTTTGTGTGTCATTTCATGGATTTCGAACCCCCATTTCGTAGAGCATCGAATAAGCTTTCCAACGATAGGTGGATCACCCAAAACGGACAGTCGAGCGATGAGTTACGACCATTCCAATCAAACTACGACCATTCTGATCGAACTGTGAAACTTAAAATGTGCAGGAAAGAAAAAAATACTGCAGCCAGGCGATTTTTTTGGTCAACTTCAAATGATCATAACTCCTTGTACATAATGAACTGTGTGAGCTGCTATATATCAACGGAAATCCCTGTGAGTTTTCTTTCCAATGAAATTGGTTTTATCCAATTTGAACATCGGAGTAAGAAGTTATGGCCAATTTACTTCATCCTATGGGATAGATCACTGAAGGGCAGACTTGACATTAATTGATTTTTAAAGGTATTTTGGTCATTTCCCGTTATGGTAACCCTTTCTATATACACCCTTTGAGCTGAGAATTGTCATTCATTTTTTCTCATTTCTCTTATATCTATCTCGCAAAATATATGTATATATACATATATATATATTTATATATAGAAGAAGAGGAGTTAGGGTTAGGGTTCCAATTGGGGAGAAATCAATTCAAGGCTTCTCTTCGTGAATTGCTTCTGTAAATCTCTTCGGCTATGAAATCTAAGGTAGGCAAGTGTTTATCTATGGGCTCCTTTAGTCCATAGAGCCCACAAATCCCTTTTCAAAGGCTCAAGATACATGTATATATATATATATATATATGATTATACTTTCTAAATTTTCATTGTGTATGTGTGTAGTATTCACATGATGGTTGAGATATATGTGTCAGATGATTATGTGTGTTGGTTGAAGTATATGTGTGTAGTATTTGTGTGATGGTTGGTGAATATGTTGTTGAAGTTTATGATATCCAAGAAGGGATCTTTGTATGTTTGTGGAAACTATGGTGGTGTGTGATATATAAATATAGGAAATGGATGATTGAATACTTATAATCTTAATGAATCCACCTATGCCTAAGAAGTGCATGTAAGGTGTTTGTGAAAATACCTAAGAGACTAGAGATTTTGTTTTTATAACATAATATGTCCAAAATGAATTGATTATGAATATATGATGATTTAAATTGTTAAGACTTGATTTATACTATTATTCGATTATTTCCTTGTTATGACTTGATAATTGTTATTGGGAATTACATATCCGTACTATTGATTGATATGTCAAATATTTTCTAAATGTGAGTTGGATTGTGAATTGAGAAATGTGGATGTTGAAATTGAAGGATGATGGTGTTGTGGTGCATGAAATTGAGCATTAAACCTATGCTCTAAATGGTGCATTTAAGATGATTGGTAAAATGCCTATGTAAAGAAGAATTTAACTATTTGACATGTTTTTTATAAAAATTATTATTTCATGCCATATCCATATGCTTAACTTATGTCTACCATGTGTTTGACAAAATATTTAAGAGAATAGGAAACTATTCATTGTGGTTCATTAGGTCATAAAAGTTAAATTCATGCTTTGTTCCTATCGATAGTTGATTTCCTTGAATTTGTGGTACGTTGTGGGTGTATGATGGAATGCCATGATGAATTGTTGAGGTAACTATGATGTTTGTGCGTAGTATTTGTTGTGGACCCAAAGCATGCTCCCCATGTGTTCGATTGGATGCTTATATGGAGAAATGAGGCCATTTGATTTGCTGAGTGTGACGTCCTCAATTATGTGTTGTGTATGATGGCCTATGGGCATGTTGTGTATGAGTTATCTATCTTGTGTTACTTTATGCTATTGTGTGCTGGGGGTACGTAAACCCGAAATAGTCTACTGGTCTAGATCCGAGTCAGTTTCATGGTAATCTCAATGGAGCGATGAATAATGAACTCCCGGTTAGTTTTAAAACTTAGGGAAAACTCAGTAATCTCGGAAATCATTCTTTATTGAATAATCGGGACATGAAGCTCTGAAATCTTACATATCAATTCACTCCATTATAGACCTCTGTATATTTTGTGAGATAGTAAGCTTATCTTAAAAGTAAGTGGCATTTAGAAATACTCTGTCAGAGAACGGAATAAAGTGAACTCTGTCATATTGATAAGTATCATAATGTGAGAATAGATTCAGTTCAGTTGAGTACAGTTAAGAACCGATTAAATGTCTTTCAGTTTGGAGTAGGATTCAACACCAAGCGAGCTAAGAATTGGAACATTACTATGAGTAGAGGGTTTGATTCCTGGTAACAATCCTTATACTCTAGAACTACGTTGCCAGCATATGTTGAGACATCTATCCTGTGAATAGAGGGTTAGATGACGTGGTTTTCCTGCGAGTAGAGTGTCCCACCATTCTCGTTTAAGTTCCTGATAGTAGAGGGTCCAATGCAGTTATTTTTACTAGTGGTACGGTATTGACACCCTTCCAGCTGGGGTAGAGGTTGGATCCCGCTTGTGGTAAGTGGGTCATGTCGGTTACATTATCACTCCTACAGTTTCAGTTACAGTCTCAGAAAAGAACTTAATTAATATGCAGAAGTTGAAGCTGTCAGATACAGGCCTCTAAGTATTGCTATCATTAACATTAATTAGAGAGACTTCCTGCAAGATGAGAGTTGCTCTCAAACTTATTTACCCATTATCATTATCATTGAGTATAGAGACTTCCTGCTAGATGAGGGTTGATCTCAGATTCAGTTGTTCAGTGTTCTAGAGACCTCCTGCTAGATGAGGGTTGATCTTAGATTCAGTTGCTTAGTGTTCCAGAGTTAGTGAATTTGAATATCAAATATCAGTAATATCAGTAATCTAATTTCTCAATATGCATAAGTACAGATGTCAGCTCTAGTAACTTCAGATACTCAGTATCTTATTGTTAGTATTATTATTTTCGGGTGTCAGCATTCAAAATATAACATTCGGTGTCATGATGATTTCAGTTGTACTTTATGCATCCATGTGTGTATTGTTGATCAGACATGTTTCAAAATTGGTAACTGCAAAGTTTCTATATATGTTTATTACAGTGAATATATATTATTCAGATTGTTATGTTTATGCATAAGCCTTATATTTTACCTTTCCCTATCATTGCATACTCGGTACATTCTTTGTACTGACGCATTTGCGCTATGGTGCTTTCCCCACCATAGGTTCAGAAGAGCAAGATTCAGAGTATATGTAGCTGTCAGATCTTGTAGTAGTGGGTGCAATAGTGAGTCCTCATCATCCGAGGATATTCTATTAGAGTGTTTTGGTGATTTTAGTAGATGGTGTTAGTTGGGGACTTGTCCCTTCAACTCCATAGTTCAGACAGTTTAGAGGCTTTTTTGAAAGATGTATTGATATTTAGTTTTCAGTACTGTATATTTAGATATTTGAACCTTATGATTAGATTTAGCTAGTTTCTGCATTTATCATATTATATTATGCAATGAACAGATACGGATATCAGTGAAGGGTTAGCTTGTGGTCTCTCAGGTTCACGAGCACCGTGTGGTATTTTGGTTCATGGGAATCAGGGCGTTACAAACTTGGTATCAGAGCCTATGGTTCAATAGTATCCTAGGAAGTCTGAAAAGCCGCATCTATTAGGGTCTTGCACAAGAGTGTGTTGCGTGCCACATTCATGTACGTTAGGCTATGGGATGTTTAGAAGATTTTTTCTGTTCTTTCGTGATCCAGATCGTGCTATAGCATGATTTTCTAAGAGAGTTATGTAGACTCTTGTAATGATCTACTTATATTAGATTTACCTTACTCTTAAGGTAACAGGACAAGTGAAGCAAAAGTCTTTCAGATAGAACTTTCTCTGACGGTCCACGCAAATAGTTTTGGAACAGTGGTCTCAAAAGTGAGCAGAGTATGCCTTATGCGGTTAGCTTTTTATGTGGTGAATAAATAGGCTTGAAATTATTTATGTAAGAATCTAAGTGTGGAAGTTTGGAATTATATGTGTTGATTGATAGAGATATAGCTGCGATTCTCATGGTGTGGAGAAGTATAAGTTTAAGAGAAGTGATGGTTGAAGTCTAGAATGAGAATATTATGTTTATTAAAGATTTATGGATATTCATGTTATATTATAGAAGATAAGCATGAATCATTGAAGAATGTAAGTTTGTGGACTCCAAACTAAGTATTAAGATGTGAGTGTGGTATTAGTAGCCTATGAGGAAATCAAAGCAGATAAAGAGTTTAGTGAGACAAATAGGTGTTGAAAAGAGTGTATGAATATGATGATGATTGTAGAGAATAAGGAAAGATAAGAGTTGTATTCCAAGAAGTAGCATTGGTATTGAATTGATGTTTTCAGGTGTAGTCTTTCTGGATGAATTAAGTTATCATTTTGTGCACCGTTCTGCCTCAGACTCTAGAGCACATTGGTTGTAGTTCATTTTGGGGTTTAGCCAAGTGTTAAAAAGTGTTTGACGATGACTTAAAGCTGAGAGGAGGATGATAGAGAAAGTGACAAGTCAGGCCCTCAAAATCTGGTAGTGGTGCCAGTAGGTATGGAAGAGCAGTAAAGGGAGACAGTGAAATATGTCTGGAGGGACCTTGGGTCCCAAGGGGGGATACCCCATAATGTTATAATAATTGCATGTCCATGCTCTTTCTATGATGTTAACCTCATCGTTCGTTGCATTTCTAGTTATTTTTTCGAGAATTTGGTATATTAGGTATATTCGTATTTAATATGCACATTCAATAGAAAGGAACTCGAATTGTTGGCATGTTGGAATATGTATTAAAGAGATTGGTTGGGTTATGATTCAGTGCATCTAAGATACATGTTTGTTGTGAAAATTTACCCATGGGTGGGTTGTTGAATGTTTTATGCGATAGATGTGCATGACTAGTGAAAGTACGCAGAGTATTGGTTGCTTCATTCGTGTGGTTATGCTTTTAGATGTGTTTCTGTCTTGAATAAACCCAGTCAATTATTGTTCTTAATCTGGCCTTCACATTCAAGGACGAATGTTTCCAAGGGGGAGATGATGTAATACCGAAGAAAATTTTTTTGTTGAAATTTTGTGTATAAATGTGATGGGATCCTACCTTCGAGAATGATTTATAATTTTTCTGTGTGTCATTTCTTGGATTTCTACCGACCATTTCATATAGCATCGAATAAGCTTTCCAATGATAAGTGGATCACCCAAAACGGACACTAGAGTGATGAGTTACGACCATTCCGATCAAACTACGACCATTATGATTGAACTGTGAACCGGAAAATGTGCATAAAAGAAAAAAATACTGCAGCCAGGCAATTTTTTTGGTCAACATCAAATTATCATAACTCATTGTACATAGTGAACTATGTTAGATTCTATATATCAACGGAAATCTTTGAGAGTCTTTTTTCCAATAAAATAGGTTTTATCCAATTTGGACAGCGGAGTAAAAAGTTATGGCCAATTTACTTCAGCCTATTGGATAGATCACTGAATGGCTGATTTGATATTAATTGATTTTTAAAGGTATTTTGATCATTTCCCGTTATGGTAACCCTCTATATATACCCCCATTGAGCTAAGAATTGTCATTCATTTTTTCTCATTTCTCTTATATCAATCTATCAAAATATATGTATATAGAGAGAGACAAAAAGGAGTTAGGGTTAGGGTTCCAATTGTGGGAAAATCGATTCAAGGCTTCGCTTCGTGAATTGCTTCCGTAAATCTCTTCAGCTACGAAAAATAAGGTATTCAAGTGTTTATCTATGGGCTCCTTTCATCCATAGAGCCCACAAATCCTTTTTCAAAGTCTCAAGATACATGTATATATATATATGATTATACTTACTAAATTTTCATTGTGTATGTGTGTAGTATTCACATGATGGTTGAGATATATGTGTGGGATGATTATGTGTGTTGGTTGAAGTATATGTGTGTAGTATTTGTGTTATGGTTGGTGGTTATGTTGTTGAAGTTGATGATATGCAAGAAGGGATGTTTGTATGTTTGTGCAAACTATGGTGGTGTGCGATGTATAAATATATGAAATGGGTGATTGAATACTTGTAATCTTGATGAATCCACCTATGCCTAAGAAGTGCAAGTAAGGTGTTTGTGAAAATACCTAAGAGACTAGAGATTTTGTTTTTATAACATAATAGGTTCAAAATTAATTGATTATGAATATATGATGATTTAAATTGTTAAGCCTTGATTTATACTATTTTTCCATTATTTCCGTGTTATGACTTGATAATTGTTATTGGGAATTATATATTCGTACTATTGATTGATATGTCAAATATTTTCTAAATGTGAGTTGGATTGTGAATTGAGAAATGTAGATGTTTAAGTAGAAGGATGACGGTGTTGTGGTGCATGAAATTGAGCATTAAACCTATTCCCTAAATGGTGCATGTAAGATGATTGCTAAAATGCCTATGTGAAGAAGAATTTATTTATTTGACATGTTTCTTATCCAAATTATGGTTTCATGCCATATCCATATGCTTAACTTATGTCTACCATGTGTTTGACAAAATATTTAAGAGAATAGGAAACTATGCATTTTGGTTCATTAGGTCTTAAAAGATAAATTCATGCTTTGTTCCTATGGATAGTTGACTTTCTTAAATTTGTGGTATGTTAAGGGTGTATGAGGGATTGCCATATTTAATTGTTGAGGTAACTATAATGTTTGTGCATCGTATTTGCTGTGGACCCAAAGCATTCTCCCCATTTGTTCGATTGGATTCTTATATGGAGAAATGAGGACATTTGATTTGCTAAGTGTGAAGTCCTCAATTATGTGTTGCGTATGATGGCCTATGGGTATGTTGTGTATGAGTTATCTATCTTGTGTTACTTTATGCTATTGTGTGATGGGGGTACGTATGCCCGAAATACTCTGCTGGTCTAGAGTCGAGTCAGTTTCACGGTAATCTCAATCGAACGATGAAAAATGAATTCCTGGTTAGTTTTAAAACTTTGGGAAAAGTCAGTAATCTCGGAAATCATTCTTTATCTAATAATCAGGACATAAAGCTCTGAAATCTTACATATCAATTCACTCTGTTACAGACCTATGTACATTTTGTGAGATAGTAGGCTTATCTTAAAAGTAAGTGGCATTTAGAAATACTCCATCAGAGAACGGAATCAAGAGAACTCCGTCATATTGATAAGTATCATAATGTGAGAATTGATTCAGTTCAGTCAAGTAAAGTTAAGAACCGGTTAAATGTCTTCTAGTTGGGAGTAGGATTCAGCACCGAGAGAGCTAAGAATGGGAACATTCCTCCGAATAGAGGGTTTGATTCCTGGTAGCAATCCTTATGCTCCAGAACTACGTTGCCAGCGTAGGTTGAGACATCTATCCTGCGAGTAGAGGGTTAGATAAGGTGGTTGTCCTTCGAGTAGAGGGTCCCACTATTCTTGTTTGAGGTCCTGATAGTAGAGGGTCCTATGTAGTTGTCTTTACTGGTGGTACGGTATTAACACCCTTCCAGCTAGGGTACAAGTTGGATCCCACTTGTGGTAAGTGGGGCATGTCGGTTAAATGATCACTCCCACAGTTTTTGTAACAGTCTCAAAAAAGAACTAAGTTAATGTGCAGAAGTTGAGGCTGCCACATACTGGCCTCCCAGTATTGCTGTCATTATCATTGAGTAGAGAGACTTCCTGCGAGATGAGGGTTGATCTCAAACTTATTTACCCATTATCATTATCGTTGAGTATAGAGACTTTCTGCTAGATGAGGGTTGATCTCAGATTCAGTTGTTCAGTGTTCTAGCGACTTCCTGCTAGATGAGGGTTGATCTCAGATTCAGTTGTTCAGTGTTCCAGAGTTGGTGAATTTGAATATCAAATATCAGTAATATTAGTTATCGAATTTCTTAGTATGGATAAGTACAGATGTAAGATCTGGTAGCTTCAGATACTCAGTATCTTATTGTCAGTATTATTATTTTCTGGTGTCAACATTTAAAATATAACATTCGGTGTCATGATGATTTCAGTTGTACTTTATGCATCCATGTGTGTATTATTGATTAGACATGTTTCAAAATTTGTAACTGCAGAGTTTTTATATATGTTTATTCCAGCGAATTCATATTATTCTGATTGTTATGTTTATGCATAAATCTAATATTTTACCTTACCTTATCCTTGCATACTCGGTACATTCTTTGTACTGACGCATTCGCGCTATGGTGCTTTCCCCACCATAGGTTCAGAAGAGCAAGGTTAAGAGTATATCTAGCTGTCAGATCTTCTAGCAGAGGGTGTAGCAGTGAGTCCTCATCATTCGAGGATATTCTATTTGAGTGTTATGGTGATTTTGGTAGATGGATTTAGTTGGAGAATTGTCCCTTCAACTCCACTGTTCAGACAGTGTAAAGGCTTTTTAGACAAATGTATTGATATTTAGTTTTCACTACTGTATATTTAGATGTTTAGACCTTATTGCCAGATTTAGCCAGTTTCTGCATTTATCAGATTATATTATGCTGTGAATAGATACGGATATCGGTGAAGTTTTAGCTTGTGGTCCCTCGGAGTCACGAGCACCGTGTGGCATTTTGGTTCGTCGGGATTGGGGTGTTACAGTGGCGCACCGCTCCATAGAAAAAATGGCATTTGTGAAATTCCAGTAGGGGTCCGCAATAGTGGCGTCTCGCGCCAAACTTCCAGGTTGTAAATAAAGTAGAAACGCGATGGATCTGCATCGCGCCATCCCTCAATTTTCAAGTTGTCAAATCCTAGTGACACAGCACGATAGTGCCATATCGTGCTAGAGGTCTAGTTCGGGAAATTTTCACTAATTTAAAAGACAAGTCCAGGGTTAAAATGGTCAATTTCTAACCCCTATTTTAGCCCTTTAACATGAGATTCTGCTATTTGGAACCCAAAATAAACTAGTTTCTCTCAATTTTCTCTCAAGAACAATCTAGGTTTCTAATTGGGGATTCAATTTCAAGAAAGTCTCTCTATCAGTGTTCACTAAATCAAGAATTAAGGTATGCATTGTGTTGATTTATTGATTCCATTCATCCATAAAGCTCAAGAACCCTAATTTAAATTATGAATCATGATATTTATATTGTGGTCTGGTTGTAACCATGTTTATCTTGTTATATAATTCCCACATGGGAATATTTATGTATTTTTTATTAAACTACATTAGCAAGTGAGTGAAATTAATAAATTGAGCTTTTTATACTGTGTTAATTTGATGATTATGCCTATGTCCTAAGGGTGCATGCAAGGTGTTTAATAAAATTCCTAGGAAGATAGAAATTATGCACTGTAGCTAAATTGTGATCCAAAATGACTTCCATGTTATTGTAATGTATTGAAATTTACTTGTTAGATTGCTCATAAGTTAGCCTTATGAAATCATGCTATGTATACATCCTATCTTATTCGCATACCAAGCTAAGATAATCATATACCCATGGAATATCTCAAACTATCGTATTATGGATTGTTGATGTTAGTCATGTATTCAATAATGTCATGCCTTGTCCGTTTCCTTCCATCGAGTCCTAGGGTACTTGAACCCCAAAAAAATATAATTGTGTGCCTAGATTTAGTGTCATGTTTTCACAGTATCCTTAGTCAAGCCAAGTTCCATAGAATCCAGTCAGTCATCTGACTCAAGAAAGCTCAGCAATTTTGTAACCTCAATAGTATTCCATCAGCTAAAAGAACTCCATGAATTTTGTCTATCCTAGTTTAGTTAATCATGTTCAGTGTCTATTCAGATGGGGGTAGGAATAAGCACCTAGTGAATTCAAGGATGGGAACTCACCTATTATATGAGGGTGTGATTCTTAAAAGTAATCCTTCCATTCTAGAACTATATAGCCAGCGTAGGTTGAGACATTATAGCCTGTTATATAAGGGTAGATAAGGTGTCTTAACTTGTTATATAAGGGTTCCCACCATTCTCACTAAAGTTACCTGTTATATAAGGGTTTCTCACAGATTGTAGTTACCAGTGGCGCGGTATTGATACCCTTTCAATTGGGGTTACCGATTGGTCCCTAACTCAGCCATAATGATGTATTAGGGGCATGTATGTTAGATGACTACTTCCTACAGTGTTGGTAAAAGAATTTTGACTGTCAGATACAGTCATTCAGCTCAATAATAGAACTCAGATAGTTCTATAGAATTCAGGGTTGTCAGATATAGTTAACTCAGAATTATATAGAACTCAGCTAGTTCCATTAGAAACTAGACTATAAGATACGGTTGCTCTATATCATATATTTTAGTTAGATAGTTACCATATCTTATGTTATTAGTAGTCAAACTAAATAATCATGTTATCACAACTCTAGTTACAGTTATTATGTATTCATGCATTTATTCTCACGTTCACATTATTTAGTCAGTTAGTATAGATCATGCATGTAAACCCTTTGCATTCAGCCTACCTCACATGCATACTAGTACATTCAAAGTACTAATGCATTTGCACTATTATGTCTTATACCATAGGTTCAAAGGCATGAGCTCCAGAGCATTAGTAGCATTCTAGTCTCCGCAGTCAGAGGTAGTAGTGAGTCTTTATCTTTCGAGGACATGAACATTTCTTTATTATCTCATTAATTAGTTTATTAGTTGGGGACATATCCCTTCATCTCCTTATTCATACAATTATATTTCAGAGGCTTTTCAGACTATAATATGTTTAGACAGTTTTTTTTTGGGCATTTATACCCCATCCCAGATGTTATATTTTATCGGATATTATGTTAAATTTTTAAACTTATGGCCTTTTAGTTCATTTTTCCACATTATACAATATATCATGCAGTATACAGGTACAGATATCAGTCATGGGTTAGCTTATGGTCGTTTGAGATCATGAGCATCGTGTAGCGTTCTGGGTACCAGATTTGGAGCGTTACAATTTATGTGCATTAAGATGATAGTCTATGGATCTGGTATTATTTCTTTTAGCTTTGACCTTAAGTTTCAAATTTTCTGTTGGAATTTAGGATGATGTACTCAGTAGGAGTAGTATGCTTAAGTTGGATTAATTATGGAATCATTCTCGGCTAATGCGATATCCTGGAGTGGATTGTTTAGTTATGAGTAGTTATGTGTTGATCTTTTTGATTTCGTTTTGATTACTGTCCGAACTAGTTATAGCATTGGCATAAATTACATTTCTTGATTACCTCTATTTGTGAACCTAGATAATGCCTCATGGTCTTATTCTTCTATTTGTTGTACTAACTTTTAGTGGATCAATTTCAGTTCTTTGAGCTCTCTATGATTACATTGCATGGACAGGACTAAGGTAGTTTTCTTTCTGATTTTGAGTAGATAGCGGTGTAGATTAGGGAAAAAGATTATATTTGGATTTTGAGTCTGTGGTATGACTCCTGTATTAGAATGGGTTTGGCATGGATGGGCCTTCATAGATTTATGCAAATATTCTGAGGGTATCAGGATGTTGTGGTTCATCTTTGCATGGATCAACCTTTTTAATTTAGTTGGAGGCTAGTTGGTGGTTAAAGCTAAGTTTTGGTTGTTTGGAAGTTAAGTGGGAGTGCTGCTTGAAAAAGGGATACCAATCATGAAATCTCTTTTAAGTTTTCTCTGTACATTGAGGTTATCTAAGAAATTATGCTAGAAGAATGCAGTCCTAGTACCTTACCCCTTTGAGCTTTTGAGATAAATTCTATCCCCTGACTTTCGGGTATGAAAGTCCTTATAGTAGTGGACAATGTAATGACCCTTAATGTCATTTTATATAATTCCATTTATTTTCATCATTTGAACTTCTCCATAGCTATCCCATGTTATTTATGACTTACTAGGACTGAACATTCAGTTATAGGGCTAATCGTTTTATTTTTACAACCAATTTCCTATTTGGAAGTTTTTACTAGTTTCAAATAGCCATCGGGCAAAACCTTTTGCAAAATGATATCACATGTAATAACTAACTGCACCAACAACTCTGGAATATCAATTTTATGCTACAAAGACTTTTAGTAGGGTCCTAATGCACCCAAGCTCATTTTGACCAATTCATCGAAAAGTTAAAAATTTAGAAATATAGGTGTGGGACACGCATTTGGTCAAAACAGCCTCAAATTTAAAATATCACTTCACCAATGCATTTGGAACATCAAATTTAGTATGGTTACATGGTTCATTTGTCTAAATTTTATTTTGAACGAATCCCTATGCATCAATGTAAACTTGGAAAAATTTCAAAGTTGCTGGTACTTGTGCCATGGTGATTACGCAAGGAACACCATGATCGTACCATGGAAATCATGGAAAGCACTATGGCAATTGTGGCATGGCTATCATATACCTAGTGATGGATATCACCACATCTCTTTGCCTTAAGGGTCTATAAATAAAGCCCAATGTTGTGACTTTGGGCATTTCCTCTTTACCCTTTCGAGCCAAAAACTGAAAATGGGCATGATAACTATAAATTTAGTACTGTGGGTGACTTGGGTGCTTGATGATCATCCATTTTCATAAATATCTTTAAATTTAAGGTAAGAATTGTTCAAATTCATGCTTGAATTTTTTAATTTGGACCCTAAACCCCAAATTCACATAGGGCTTGATTTATCCCTACATTACCTTCGTTTTAACCCATTTCTTAAGGGTTATGGTTTCTTGTTCTTGTATAAATGTTGGGTTGACCTCGAAAATGCATTTGCTATAAGTGAAACCCACTTAAGGATTTTAGTGTTATTTTTCGACCCAAATCAAAATTATGTAATATGGGTGTCGTTAATCTCAAATTGATGAGTATATTATGATTTTTATACTCTGATACTATTTTGGGGATTATAAAGTGAAGACGAGTATATGGTGAATGATGTATGGTTTTGCGGTTCAGATTTCAGGTAGGGTTTTGTCTACTCTTTTTTATAAGATGATGTTTTATATATATTACCTGTGAATGTGAATGCTAAGATTGATTATGATTAGAATGACTTATTCTTGATTCATAAATTTTGGGGATTAGATGAGGGTGTTGGACCCGTAAGGTGAAATATTTATTATCTTTGAGAATTCTATTGCCTTATCCCTAGGTTAAGCAAGTTTATAGTATGGTTGTTATATGATACTAAGTATTGAATGTGATTTAAGTGTTAGAATTATAGTTATTACGATTAACCTTAGTTGGGCTAATTTAGTGATCTGTAAACCATATTTTGGTTGAATTGACATAAATGCCCTTATTGTAGAAGAAGTTCCTATAATTGGATTGGTTATGCCTTATTTAAAAACTAAAGGTTAAACCATCTACCTTAGCCTATTTTGGGGCTTAGATTTCTTAATTATGGAAATTGATGATTAGAAGTATCTTTGTCTGGCCCACTTAGGCCAACACTTATGTTATCCCCTGTGGACTTAGTGTGGATACTAAGCATAGTTGAGACTATTGAGCCTTTAGAATGAGTTCACAAGCATAGTTGAGACTATTGACCCTTTATAATGAGTTTACTCCATGAATTAGTAAATTGTGAAAACTTTCTCCCTTTTATGGATAATAACTCATTTCTATGATATTTCACTTATATACCATGTTGGACCTTTAGTTTTACTATTTCCTTTTTGTTATGATAATTGCCTTTTAGAGATGACATGGCTCATAGTTATAAGTAATGCCTTATTGACGCATTATGCCTTAAATAAGTAAGATGCCTCCTATATTTGAGATTATTATAGATATGCTTCATAGCTAATAAAGAAGTTAAGCCTTATGAATATGCAATGTCCTATAGTTATGAGAGGATTTATGTATATACATGCTTATTGATATGACTTTCAAATATGTATATGGGACTAAGGTAATGATTTTAATATTGTGATCATTTTGAACATATTATTAGGCCAAGTGTCATGTTATGTTATCAATTGCACATTCGGAAAGTAATTATCCTTTAAAATTATACCATTTTAGTGTATGAATTTATATATGTGTGTGTGTCTTTATACATATCTCTCAGATATGGGATGGAGGAAGATGCGGTATGATGTTTATGATTCCAATGTTTGAGCACTGGTGATTGCATGCATATAATTTATACATTCATGATCGTTGCGTCATGGTTGATATGAGTCCAATTAGATTATAGTATTATTATTATTCCCACTAACTAAGGGTTAAAGCCTACTTTCTACCTTGATAATGTATTTTGTTCATAATAATAAATGTCAATCTTTAATGAATAACTTACAGTCAAAAGAGGTTAATAATGATATTTTAGAGACTTGTCCGAGATCAATTCTGGTCAGTGTTTTGATACAACTAATTACTCCGATCGTAGAAGATTCCGACCCATTCTATACTTCATAATGATTTAGTCCCGAAGATCATTTCGGGCAATGGACTTACGAAGTTACATTCTTTTATCCACGACTTCAGTCTGTGCATATTATATTTATATTTATTTAGGATATGATATAGGTGATAGACGGTGAATTATGGCAATATACCCTACCTTGATTCTCTTTTCATGATCATTTACTTTAGCCCTCATGGGGATTGGACTTTATTTTAGCCCACGTGGGGCTCTCTCTCTATTGCTGACATTGATTTGGATATTATGATTATATGATGATACCTAATAAGTCCAAAGGTTATTATGATAATGGATGATGTCCGACAAGGTCGAAGGATATTATGATGATGTGATGAAGCTCAACATAGTCGGAGGATGTTAGGATGATGATATTAATACCCGATGAGGTCGGAGGATAATTATATTGATGTACCTATGTGCAATCCATATGTATGGAAACTATATATATATATACCCAGCAATGCTAGTGTTTGATAATGATGATGATGATGGTCATGATGATTACAATTAGGATGGAGATGGTTAAGATAATCAGGTTATGATATTGACATTTCTATCACTATTATGCACCTGTCTATATCAGCTGGTACAGGATGTCTGCATAGATATAGGTGATTTATATGCTTTAAGTTGTTATATGCTGATTGAATTTTGTAAGCCTAGGGAGATAGGGGTACGCATAGGCTCTATTAGGTATTTGGTTTTTCGTAATTGCCTATTACTCGCATTGTAATTGTCATTGTTATGGATAGTTAATGAAAGATTGGTTAGTGATTTGCTATTGGGACTTGAGATATAATTCTGACCTATTAATCTTATGATTATATTATTATGCATGATCGTCTGATCACTAGCTATATGAATTAGAACCCTGAGTATTCTAGCATAAGTTCCTACTATGGTTATGATGTCTTAAATAGCTTGTTTTATGATTTAGGCTATACTTCAAGTAGACCTTAATTATATAATTATATAGATATACCTACCTAGATACATGTAGCTATGGTGTTACCATATATGTAATGACCCTTCAGGTTATTTTCCATATTTCCAATTATTTTAACCATTTAAGGTTATCAATAGCTTCCCCAAGTAATCTTGGTGGGAGTAACAGTTCGATCATCAGGCAGATCGTTTGTTTTTTTGAACTAATTTTCCATTTAGAAGTCTTCGCTGGTTTCAAATGGCCAATGGGTAAAAACTCCAATGAAACAATCTCTGATGAAAATTTTAACTAAGCCAGTACATCCAAAATATTGATTTTAGTCTAGGTAGATCTTTAGGTCAACTCCCAATGTACTTGACCTTATTTAGACCTATCCATCGAAATGTTGAAAATTTGAAAGTTTACCTGTGGGACACAAATTTGTTGAAATATATCCAGATTGAAAATCTGACTTCAAAAATCCGTCTGAAATGTTGAATTTAGTGTTAATACATAATTCATTTGAAAAAATCAGAATAAGAATGTATCCCGAGGCATCATTGGAAACTTGGAATTTTTCTATGTTTTGCTAGTCCTGGTGCGACGGAGATCCTTGCATGGAGGAGGTAATAATGGAACGGAGATTATTTTAAGTCCAAGGCAATCTCAGCACTGCAATCACAGGCTGTATCTCAGCGATCACAGATTCTCTTTGCCCGGGGGTCTATAAATAGACCCTATAGTAGTGATTTGGGTGATTTTCTCTTCATCCTTCAGAGCTTAAAACCATAATGGGTATAATAACTCAAAATTGATTATGGAGGGTGACTTTGTAGATTGTCTTTCATATTTATTGTGGATATCTTTGAATTTAAGGTAAGAATCCTTTGAATTCATGCTTGAATTTCTTAGTTTGGATCCAAAACCCTAATTTAGCTTAGGGCTGGAGTTTAGCACAAAGTATGATTAATTTTTACCTATTCCATGAGGGTTGTAATTCCATGTTCATGTGTGAACTTTGTTGGTCTTTGAAATGCATTTTCTACTTGTGGAACCCACTTAGGGTTTTATGGCCATTTATGGATCCGAATAATAGGGAAATATGGGTATCATTAAACTCGTATTGATGAGTAGATTATGGTTTTTGTAGTGTTAACTTATTTTAGGGATTATGAAGTGAAGATGGGCATATGGTGTACTAAGTGAGATTTTATGGTTCGTCTTTGAGATAGGCTTCTCTCTTCTATTCTTTATAGATGATGTGTGATATATATTGCATGTTAATTTGGATGTTAGGCTTGATTATGAGTAGAATAACCTATCCTTGATTATTGATGTTTAGGGATTAGATCAGGGATTTGGACCAATAAAATGGGAGGTTTATAACTTTTTAGAATCTTATCATCTTCTTCCTATTTTAGATTAGTTTGTAGAATAGATATGAGATAATGAGACGTTTTGGATGTGTTTTTGTATTGGAAACATGATCTATTTCAACCCTATTGGGGTAGTGTGGTAGTGTTGAAATCATAATTTTGGTGCATTAGATTTGAGGACCCTTGTTTCTTATAGAATTTCCTATCTTAGGCCTGAATAATGCTTATGTTGCATGTAGAAGTTGAACTAGATACCTTATCCTAGTGTGGGGCATAGTTTTTCTAAATATTGAAATTGTGCATTAGAAGTGGGATTGTCTTGCCCACTTAGGCCAAGACTTGTATTAGCCTTTTGGACTTTGTTGCGGATGTTAGGCATAGTTTAGGTTAGTAAACCTTAGTATAAGGTAACTTTGGGACCTGGTAAACTGTAACATGGTTCCCCATATTATGACTTTTGAGTTATGGCTTTGATATTCCTTGTGGAAGTGATATTGGGCTGATAGAAATGATATTCCTCTTAGTTATGAGTATTGTGCCTATCGTGATGATATTCTAATTCTAGTTATGATTATTGGGACTATAAAGATGATATTCTTCTTAGTTATGATTATTGGGCCAATAGAAATAATATTCCTCGTAGATATGATTATTTGTCCTATAGAGATGATATTCGTCTTAGATATGATAATTTACTTAGAGAGGTGACATTCCTCATAGTCATGATTTATGATCTATAGATATGAGATGTCCTATGCACATTATATACTTATTGATATTATTTTTCATATCTATGAGATAGTTAAGGTATACTATGGCTTACAAATACGATTTTCGATATGATTTCTCGATATGTATATGGTCCAAAGGTCATGATTATAATGTTGTGATAATTTCGGTCATATGATTGGGTTGAAGGCTATGTTATGATATTGGTTGTATATTTGGGAACTATTTATCCTTGTAAGGGAAGTAGTTATAGTTTATTAATAGTCCTGAACTTATGTTCACCACATAGCTGTGAGAGAACATAACGACAACGATTGGACCGTGATGCAGTAAGAATGTTGCATCTAGATTTAAATTTAAATGCCTGAAGGTCAATTGATTTTCCCCCTCAACCCAATCATTCATAACACCACTAGGGCATCAGTTAGGGTATATTTTTTCCCTTCTTCTCAATTATCCTACCAAGAAAACCATTCCCTTTCCCTAAGAACCAAAATTCCATTCCTTTATCCCCATGAAATCAAGAATTCAAGTTTCCCAAGTTCAATAACCTTCAACAAAGCATCAAGAATAGCAGTTTTCCTTTCAAGTTTAAAGTTTAAGGTATGTGGGGTGCTCATTGACAAGTCCTTTCACCAATGGAGCCCAAAAACCCTCTTTTCAATTAAAGAATGGATTCTTCTTCACTATTGTATTTTATATTGCATAAGATGGGTTTAATTCATGTTTTAATGGTGAATTTAATTCTATTCAGCCCATGTATGATTCCATGTAATATTTTTAATTCCTCATGCAATGAATTTGAGTTTCCCATGCTTTATTCATGTGAATTCCATGATAAATCCTAAATTTATGATTCTTAGCAAGCATACATCTTAAATTCAAGATCGCCATATGTTCGATGAAATTTCTATGATCATGGGTTTTGAACCAAGATCCTTTACCACGGTTTTAAGATTGTTATTTCATATAGTGATCATTTAGTGTAGGTGGATTATGAATAACTGATACATAGGTGTTTTACATTATTTTCAAATTTTCAAGTATGATATTGTTAAACCATGATTATTCCTATTTACTTAGTTATTATGATAAGAATGAGCATTATTAAAAATAATATTTATTTAATCTTAGTTCAGTTCAATACTAGTGTCAGTTCAGTTAGGAGTAGGATTTAGCACCGAGCAAACATTGGGATAGGGCATAACCCGCCATTTAGGACAGGGTCCTTAGTAACAGTCCCTAAGTTGTAGAACTACGTAGAAAACATAGGAATATGAGATGTCACCCGCCAATTTAGGATTGACACTCTTGTAGGGGTCACCCTCCAGTTTAGGACAAACATCCTAGTTCTTTGGGACTTCAGATCAGTGGACCACATAAGTAGTGTTACTACCCATGGTACAGTACTAAAACCCTTCTAACTGGGGGTACAAGTTGGACCCCGATTATATTAGATTGGGTCATGTTGGTTACATGATACCTCCCGAGGTCTCATTATAATACTCAATGTATAGATTCAGTTCAGGTTTTCTTGATCAAAGCATACAAATTCATATATATTTAAATATACAGATTTAGTCTCTCATCTTATAGATTGTTTCAGGATTATGTATATGTTTGTCTTGCTTTCTCAAATGTTACAGCTTTCATGCATTCATGCCCATTTATTTTATGTTGTTCAGTTATTCTTCGTATAATATACATAGTACCCCATGAATTTTAGCTCGACCTTATCTCATATACCTGTATATTTAAAGTACTGACTGCATACTATTTTTTTGGCTATGATGTCTTATATCATATGTTCGGACGCTTTGTTTCTTGGTCGCGCTTAGATAGTTCAATTTACGTAGCAGCAGTGGGGGAAAGTCATCATCCATTGATGGTAGGATCAATTATTTAAGTTATTTTAGTACTTCCTTATTTTTAGTCATTCGGTGTTAGTTGTGGGATTGTCCCATCAACTCCTCAGTTAGTTAGTTAGAGTCTTTTAAGACAATCAACCAATTAGATATTCAGTTATATAGTTTTTCATATCATTATTCTTTTTAGCACTATCAATTTTTTTAAATTGATAATTATATTTTCAGTATTTCATTAGAAGTGTCAGACTTGTGGTAGAACTACATTTTCAGTATTTTAATTAGTATTACTTCAACAGTTATTTTCCGCAAATGTGTACTATTGTTACTTTATTCAGTTCTCACAGCAGGTACCAACTCATGGATTAGCTTGTGTTCATTTTTGTTAGTAAGTACCATTGTCATGACTAGGGTGTCTCCTTAGGTAGTGACAAAACATAGTATCAGAGCCTAAGATTTTACAGTGTCCTAGGATATCTTAAAGCCGCATTAAGTAGAGTATTGTGAATGGGTCTGAAGCGCGTCACACTTATGTACAAGAGGATATGAAACATTTTTGGAAAAGTTTCCCTTATTCCAGTATTTATGTCATTCAAATGATCATGAACTCTATTTAATATATCTTTCTGACTCATCCTTCATTCTATTTACAGACCACGACACCCCAAAATAATGTAAGAAGAACAATGGTGACCAGCCCACAACTCCGCTTATTCAGGATGATCCCCTTAATAAGAATGACTCTCACGCTGAGTTTAGAGATTTTTTAATAACTTAGATCATTTAGTAGTGGTGCAGAACAACCAAAAAGATGTTCCCCAGTAAAAATAGAGCTAGAACGAGAATTTGAGATTTCACCTGGATGAATCCCTCTTTATTTTCAGGATCCAAGACTGAGGAGGATCAACATGAATTTCTTGATATGGTTTACAAGGTGACCAATATCATAGGTGTCACCTCAAGTGAGAGTGCAGAGTTGTCTGCATATCTATTGAAGTATGTAGCCCATACCTAGTTTAAACAGTGAAAGGAGGACTGTGGTGTTAATGAAGGGCCTATGGAGTGGGAGGATTTTTCCACAACATTCTTAGACAAGTTATTTCTATTAAATTTTATGGAATTTATGTTCCATGAGTTCATTAATTTAAACCAAGGAAGCATGAGTGTGAAAGAGTAATCGCTTAAGTGCACTTAGTTAGCGAGGTATGCTCCTACTGTGGTAGCTGACAATAAGTCTTAAATGAGTAAGTTTGTATCTAGTGTAGCTGATAGTGTGGTCAAAGAGTATAGGATTGTAATTTTGATTAAAGATGTGGATTTATCTAGACTTATGGTTTATGCTCAGCAGATTGAGGAAGAGAAGCATAAGGATAAATAGAGGGAGAGTAATAGGGCCAGAATAGGTACTTTTAACTTTTCTTAGTTATGGTCTAAATATTGTAACCGCTCTTAGTTTTTTTTGATTTTTTCATCCCTATCTCCATCTGTAGCTAGTACACCAATGACTATGTTTAGGGAAAATAGTTGGGATAGGTTGCCAAGCTCTAAGTCCCTGGGTAGTGTAAACAGTGGTTGCACTAATCTGCCTTGCAGAAAATATAGTAGGAACCATCAGGGTGTGTGTAAGGCTAGTGGTGATGTATGTTTTAGATGTGGCAAGACAGGACAAAGGGTCAGAGAGTGTCAAGTATTTTCTTATAGGGGAAAGAATCAATTCCACTAGGGTCAACATAATCTTTCATCACCTTCAGCAGGTTACCGAACTTAATAGGGCACTACCTCCAGCACAACCAGTGGGTATTGTCAGATTAGGTTGTATGATCAGCAGACCTGTCATGATCAGGAAATTTCTATTGAAGTAGTTACAGGTACGTTACAAGTATTTCATATACATGTTTATATTTTATTAGACCCTTGAGCTTCACTTTCTTATTTAACTCCCTATATAGAAGTAGATTGTTGTGTTAGTTCCAAATATTTAGCTGATCCTTTCTCAATGTCTACCCTAGTGGGTCAATCTATATAGCCAGTCAGGTATACAAAAATTGCCCCATCATAGTTTCTCAATAAATCACCTCAGCATATCTTGTGTAGTTAGAGATGACTGATTTTTATGTCATTCTCAGAATGTACTAGCTGCACTCCTGTTATGCCTTAGTTGATTTCAGAAATAGAGTAATTTATTTTTAGTATTCTAATGAACCAGTCATTTAATGGAGGACTAGTACCTCTGTGCTTAGGGGTCATATTATTTCTTAAGGCAAGAAAATGAAATATAAAGGGAACATGTACCATCTTGTCCAAGTCAAAGACTCTGGTTCTAAGATGCCAAGTCTTGAGTTAGTTTTAGCAGTAAGGGAATTTCCCAATTTGTTCCTTGAAGACCTCCACAAAGTTCCTCTTGAAAGGGAAATTGACTTCAGAATAGATCTTCTTCAAGAGACCCAGCCTATCTCTATTCTGCCCTACAGAATGGCTCCAACTAATCTTAGGAATTCAAAGAATAGTTTAAAGATTTCTTAGATAAGGGATTCATCATACCCCTTCTTTCCCCATGGGGCTTTCCAATTTTGTTCATCTGTACGAAAGATGGTTCTCTTAGAATGTGCATCGATTACAATCAGTTGAACAAAGTCCTTATCAAAAGTAGGTATCCACTCCACAGAATTGATGACTTGTTCGGTAAACTTTATGGTGCTAGTTACTTCTCAAAGATAAACCTCAGATCCGGCTATCATCATCTCAGAGTTTGAGAATGTGGCATTTCAAAGACAATATTTAGAACTTGATATAGTCACTTCAAATTCCTAGTTATGTCTTTTGGACTAAAGAATGCCCCTACAACTTTTATAGATTTGATGAACATAGTGTTCAAGTACTACTTGGACATGTTCTTCATAGTCTTCATTAATGATATTCATGTCTATTCTCACAGCTTTTCTTGGCAACATTATTTTCGGTGATGGCATAAAGGTTGACCCTCAAAAGACCAAAGCAGTAAGAAACTGTCCTAGTCTCATCTCTCAAATAGATATCATAAGTTTCTTCGGCTTGGCTGGATATTACAGACAGTTTGTTAAAGGGTTTTATTTATTGTATCCCCCATGTCACTATTATATAAAAATCATCAAATTTTAGTGGTCAGATTCATGCGAGAAGAGTTTTTAGGAGTTAAAGACTCGACTCACTTCAACCCTATTTTGACTTTGCCAGATGATTCTGATGGGTTTGTAGTTTAATTTGATGCTTCTAGAGTAAGTCCTGGTTGTGTATTAATACATTGAGGTAAGTTCATAAATTATGCCTCTAGACAGCTTAGACACATTTAAAGAATTATCCTGCCTACGATCTTGAGTTGGCAGCAATTTTTTAAGCCTTGATAATTTAGAGGCACTATCTTTATGGGGTCCTTGTTGATGTGTTCACTGATCACAAAAGTTAGCAGTATGTTTTCTCATAAAAAGATTTGAATCTTCAATCGAGAAGGTCTCTTGAGTTGTTAAAAAATTATGATATGAGTGTCTTGTATCATCAAGGCAAGGCCAATTTAATGGCAGATGCTCTTAGAAGATTGTCCATGGGTAGCTTTGCTCATGTTGAGAATGTTAAGAAAGAGTTAGTCAGGGAGTTTCATCATCTTGCTAGATTAGGTTTTTGGTTCGTTGATTCAGTTAAATGTAGTATATTAGTTTATAATGGTTCAGAATATTCATTGTTGCCGAAGTAAAAGAAAAGTAAGATAGGGATCCAGTTTTGTTAGACTGAACGAAACAGCTAAAGATCAGAAAGTAGAGGTTTTCTCTCAAGGGGGAGATGTTGTTATTTGTTGTTAGGGTATGTTATATATTCAAGTTGTTGTTGGTTTGAGGTAGAGGATTTTGGAGGAAGTGCATGGTGAATGATATTCCATTCATCAAGGATCTACTACAATGTACTATGACTTATGAGAATTTATTAGTGGAATAGTATGAAGAAGGACATTGCAAAATATGTAGCTAAGTGTTCAAACTATCAGCAAGTTAAAGTTGAGCACGGGAGGCCTAATGGTACATTACAAGAGTTTAGTATTCCCACTTGGAAGTGGGAAGTAGTGAATATGGATTTTTTGATGAGTCTACCTCATACGCGTAGTTAGCACAATTAGATTTTGGTTATTGTAGGTAGAATGACCAAATCAACTCATTTCTTGTGAGTTCCTACTTTGTAATCAGCTGAGGATTATGCCAGGATTTATATTAGAGAATTCCTTAAGTTGCATGGTGTTCCATTTTCTATCATATCAGATAGAGGCACTCAATTTACCTCTCACTTTTGGAAGGCTTTTTAGAAGGGTCTTGGTACCCAAGTTCACCTCAGTACAACTTTTTATCCTCAAATAGACGGATAGGAAAAGAGGACCATTCGGACCTTAGAGGACATATTCAGATCATGTGTTATTGATTTTATAGGTAGTTGGGATTACCACTTACCATTGATTGAGTTTTCTTACAATAACAGGTATCACTCCAGTATTTGAATGGCTTTGTTTTAGGCTCTCTATGGGAGGATACGTAGATCTCCTATTTGTTTATTTGAGAAAGGTCAGGCTGCTTTAATAGGTCAAGATTTAGTGTTTGATGCGATGGAAAAAGTTGAGTTAATTAGGGAGAGGCCAAAGACATCCCAAAGCCATTAGAAATCTTATGAAAATGCGAGAGGGAAAGACCTTGAGTTTGATGTTGGTGATTTGGTCTATTTGAAAATATCGCCCATAAATAAAGTGAAGAGATTTGGCAAGAAGGGGAAGCTCAGTCCCTATTATATTGGCCCATAAAGAATTTTAAGCTATTTTGGGAAGGTGGGTTATGAGCTAGTGTTGCTTGCATATTTTGCATTAGTTCATCTAGTTTTTCATGTTTTGTTGTTAAAGAAATGTATTTATTATTCAGCTATTTTCGTTCCTTTAAAAAGAACAGATGTTCTTGATAGTCTTTCCTATGATGATGTCCTAGCTGAGATCCTTGATCATCAAATTTGTAGACTAAGGAACAAAGAAGTTCCCTTGGCTAAAATTTTATCGATAACTAGTCTGTTGAGGGAGAGACATAAGAAGCAAAAGAAAATATATGTACCAAGTAACCTCATCCTTTCTATGCAAACTCAGAATCAGTTTGAGGTAACATTTTTCCTTTGACTCTTTACCATGGTCAGTTCTAGCAATTTAACTATTCTCACATCATTCCATGCATTCACAATCAGTTCAATTCATGTATCATGTTTCAGACTTAGTTATGTAATCATGTTTATAGTGATGCATATTGAGTAAGTGGTCGCAGTTACCTTAGTTCAGTACATTAAGTCCAACCAGTCTCATTAAAGGACAAATGTTCCAAAGGGGAGATATTGTAATACCCTTTACTATACTTAGCTTAGGTCATTTTCTAGTTACATGCATAAGGGAGGTCAAGGATTGAAAATTTCACTAAGTTTTGGGAACATAGTGATTTTTAAGGCTTCTAAAAATAAAGGATATTTAAGTTGGTCTTCCCAACCCTGAGACGTTTCTTTTGAGTCAAGTTATGTTCAAAGATGTAAGAAGTACGTCTCATAGGAGTTTCAGATTTTTCAAATAATATTAGGGGCATGTCTGGATCATAAAACTAGAGGGTTACCGCGATAAGGCCATGGTGTGGATATAGTTCTGAAATCATCTTCACCGCATTGCTGTGAGGGAACTAAAGACCACAATTAGACCATGATACGGTAAGCCTGTCGTAGCTAATTTCTAAATTTAAATGCCTAAAGGACAATTGAGTTTTTTCCCCCCCAACCTAGTCGTTCATAACACTACTTGGGCATCAGTTAGGGGATAATATGTCCCTTCTTCTCCAATTGTCCTCCCAAGAAAACCATTCCCTTTCCCCAAGCACATAAAATCAATTTATTTATCCCCATGAAATGATGGTTTCAAGTTTTCCAAGTTTAAGAACCTTCAAGATAACATCAATAATAGTATTTTTCTTGTCAAGTTAAAATTTTATGGTATGTGGGGGGGTTCATTCATGGGTACTTTCACCCGTGGATCCCAAAAACCCTCTTTTCAATTAAAGAATGGAGTTTTTCTAACATTATTGTATTTTGTTTTGCTTAAGATAGGTTTAATTCATGTTTTCAAGCTGAATTTAATTTAATTCAGCCCATGTATGATTCCATGTACTATTTTAAATTCCTCATGTTATGAATTTGAGTTTCCTATGCTTTATTCAAGTGAATTCCATGATAAATCCTACATTTATGATTCTTAGCAAGCATTCCTATATTAAATTCATGATCCACACAAGTTTGATTAAATTTTTGTTGTCAAGGGTTTTGAACAATGATTCTTTACTATAGTTTTGAGCATTTTATTTTATATAGTAATCATTTAGTGCTGGTGGGTTATGAATACCCGATACCTATGTGTTTTGCATTATCTTTTGATTTTAATGTATGATATAGTTAAACCGTGAACATTCCTACTTACTTAATTACTATGATCAGAATGGGAATTATCAGAACTGATATTCAATTAAACTTAGTTCAGTTTAGTACAAGTGTCAATTTTGTTGGTAGTAGCATTTAGCATCGAACAAACATAAGGATAGGAGCTCACCCGCTAGTTAGAACTAGGTCCTTAGTAGAAGCCTCTCAGCTCCAAAACTACGTAGCCAGTGTAGGATCATGAGATATCACCAGTCAATTTAGGATTGACACTATTTTCGAGGTCACCCATAAATTTAGGACTGACTCCCTAGTAATTTGGGACTTCAGATTAGTGGATCCACATAGCAAGTATTAGTACCTGTGTCACTGTACTAACACCCTTCCAACTAGGGTTACAAGTTGCCCCCTAATTAGCTCACTTGGGGATGTCAGTTACATGATACCTCCTACAGTTTTAATACAGTACTCAGTGTATATATATTTAGTTCTATTTTTCTTTACCAAAACATACAGAATCATAGTTATTCAATTACAAATATCTAAATCTTTCAACTTACAAATTATTACAGAAATATGTATATGCTTAGTCTTGCATTCTTAGATGTTAAAGCTTTTATGCATTCATGCTTCGTCATTTCATTTAGTTCAATTAGTCATTGTTTGATATGCATAGTACCCTATGTATTTTAGCTCAACCTCATCTCATATACTAGTACATTTAAAGTACTGATCGCATTCTCTTCTTTGCACTATGATGGTTTATATCCTAGGTTTGGATGCTCGGTTTCCTGGCCATGCTTAGACAGTTCAATGTAACCAATAATAGTAGTGGCGAGTCCTCATCCATCGATGGTAGGATTGTTTATTTTAGTTATTTCAATAGTTCCTTATTTTCAATCAGTCAGGTAGTTAGAGGCTTTATAGACAATCAGACAATTAAATAGTCTATTATATAGTTTTTAGCTCATCGGTCTTCTTACTATTATCAGTTATTTTTAATTGACAATTAGATTTTCTATATTTTATCAGAAGTTGTGGTTGAACCATGTTTTCAGTAGTTAGACTAGTATTCCATTCAATAGTTATCTTCCGCACATGTGTACTATTGTTACTTTATTCATTGCATATAGTAGGTACCAACTCGTAGGTTAGCTTATGATCTCTTATAACAATAAGTGTCGTTGTCATGACTAGTGGGTAGCTTCGGCTCATGAAAGGTAATTGACGTGATTCTAGATTAAAGATAATCTAATGACTATTCTTCCTAATTAAGGGTTAAGCTATGTTGTATCCAGTTTTATATTAGGTGATTATAGTACAAAATGGATATGAGTCTAATGTACTAGTTAATAAACCTTGCATAGTTGAAATATGGTAGCTAGCAATGGTTGATACATGTCTAATAATGATTTCGTGTCAAGCAGTGGTGAAAATTATTTGATATTGATAACTAAGTTTATGATGCTGATTAGATTATAAATGCGGAATGGTGTATCAATGAGACTAGATAATAAGACATGTTGGTAATAAAAGATGAATAGTTAATTAATAAGGATTAATTGGTAAGTGATGTTAGTTATGGAATAATATAGGATGCTCAGATAAAAAATGGTAATGTGTTGATTAATAATGATTAGCGGATATATCATGATTAGATAATAATAATGAATAGTTGATAAATGGCGATTATGGCTAGTGATGAACCTTGACTAGACGTTAGGTAGTGGCTATTTAATAAATAATGGTTAGCCATTGTCACATGAATAAGGATTAGGTAAAGGATAATGTTTAGGCTAATAATCAGAGGTCATGTGAAGATTAGCCAATCAGTGGTTTAAACAAAATAAGCATTGATTAGCTAATAACGAACAATTAGAATGTATTGACAAGTTAGATATTTTTATGATGATATGATTATGATTATGAGTATACTATAAGTCTTGTAGGTTTACCTCTTTAACCTATATCTTGAGACCTTGTACCTATTTTATGTCTATAAATATATATTTATTGATGTTTATGATATATTGATTCCCGATAAGGCCAAAAAATACTATGATGATATATTTATACCCGGCAAGGTTGGTAGATACTATTATGCCATATTAAGAATTGGTAGGGTCGGAGGGTAGTGTGATAATATATTGATACCCAGCATGGCTGAAGGATACTGTTAGGATATATTGTCAATCAAAAATGCTAGAGAATATCATAATAACTTATTAAAACCCAGCAAGGTCGGAGGATATTGTTATGATATATTGATACCTGAAAAGGTCGGTGGTTAATTATGTAGATGATGGATATGATGATGATAAGTTATGATAGAGATGACTATGATGATGAGATTGTGATATTAATTGTCTACCTTATATTTTTCCTACATGCGCTTAACCTATCACCAGTATGCACCAATGTCTATCAGTCGGTATATGATGATTGTATAGATATGGTTGAAAAATATTTCTTGTATTATTATATGTTTATTGAACCTTTCGAGCCTGGGGTGGTGGGGGCACTTATACACTCTGCTAGGTATTTAGTTGTCCAGGATAGCCAATTATTCTAGCTATTATTGATATTGTTATTGGAAATTTTATGATGATTATTATTGCTAGCTTATGGAAAATTGGTCATTGATCCAGTATCGAGATTTGAGGTATGTTTAGGGACTTGTCTATTTTATGATGGAATTATTATGCATGATTATTTCATATTTACCCATGTTGTTTAGAAACCCTGAGCACGATAGTTTAAATCGTACTTGTATTATGGTCAGGTCTTATAATGAGAATACGATGACCTAGGTTATGTTTTGAGATGACCTCATGCAAATATGTATTTGTCTGTCTAGCCATATGAACTTATGGCACAATCGTATATCCTTTCTTTAATTTATTCATTTTGTATATTTATTTCTTTGACTTTTATATTGCTATATATATTTCTTTCTCCCTTTATTAGTATATTTGCCTAGGATATATGGTATAGTATTGCCCTCTAATGAACGTGACTGAAATAGGATAGTTCATCCAAATACTTCCTAGGTTTTATTATATTAGACTAATGCACTTGAATAGGATAGTTGTCCCTTATTATTCTAATTGACTTGTTATATGATTTCTCGACTCTTTGGTGTAGTTTCCATTATGTTTAGTATATACATTTGCTTTATCTTTGGAGCTTAATTAGCAATTTCCTACTGAGTACCATTTATTTTGTTCTCATACTACACTTTTGTAGCCTACAGATCATAGTATGGGTTGTTTCTGTTGATGTGTGTATCATGCAGAGCATCCATGGTTTAGAGACTTAAAGTGAACTCCTAACATTAAAGGTATTACTCATATCTCTCTTATGTATTAGACTAGTCTCTATATTATATTCAGAGATAAGTTAAAGAAGTCTATTTGTCTTGATATTTAACTTTTGTACTCTTATTTTATTAGAAGATCTTGTGTTGATACCACATGGTTTTAGGATTTTAATAATTATTGATCTATATTTTATTTATTTCGCATTTCTCTCCTTGTATTATTGTGTAGTTCATTACTAGTCATTCTATACTATGGGTTGGCTTGCATACTAGTGGGTTATGGTAGGCGCCATCATGACTTGAGAAATTTGGCCACAACAAATTGGTATTATAACCTAGGTTTCATCGGTGTATTAAAACAAGAGCTAAGTGTTTAGTAGAGTCTTAAGGATTAGTGTGGAGACATCCATAACCTCTCTTTGGGAGACTATAGTGACATTTCAGGAAATTTACTTTATGTGTCCTTATTGCATGCCCATGTCCTTATGAACCTCGAATATATTTTTAACTCTATTTTATCCTTGAATAATTATGCAACATTATCGATAGATGTGGAAGAGGCTTCAACAAAAATTTCTAGAGTTTCATTGCAGCGTCATACTATAGAGTTAGAGATGGATATCAAAGAAGTCAAAAAGAAAATGGGCCATATTAGGCTCTAGTAGAGCTTATGACAACTTCAGCCTTTGAGGTTCAACATTGGGAATTCTAGTCATCTTGTAGATCCATATCAACCATGGATTACATTTATTTTATTGAGAAGTTCTCAAACTAGAGTTGTGTCTATTGGTTTTCATCTAGGACCTTTACTAGTTGGGAGTCTGAGATTTTCTTTCCCATGTGGTCCAGATATTTTCCTGTGCTACATCCTTCTGAGCCATACATTGGCGCATATATGTGTTAGAGGGTTAGTATTGTCACTCTGATTGGATTTGAAGCACTGGATACCAGCTGAATCTTCCTTCTATCAGGATGTTGATTATGAATAGACAATAGAGAGAAAAAATACAGAGATTTATGAAAATTCCAGCAAGAGGCATGCCATCGATATAGTTCTATTGGTATTTTACAAAAAAGTAAGGATTCTTCTAATTGATTTCAACTTTACCTACAGCCTATCAGCTCTGTGCAAACAGTATTCCATAGTATGAGTAGTTCTTAGATTTTCATAATGATCATAGTGGGTAGAGTTCCCATCAAAGTTGTAGAGTTTGGCATAGTTTTTCGGGCCATAGAACCATTCTAAATTATAAGGGGTAGTATCTCAAAGTATTCTAGGATCTTGGTTTTGTTGGCTTATGACAACACACTTGTTCAAAGAATGCCCCAGATATGAGATAGATGATCATCTAAAGTTAGCACGTATTTTCCACCATCCTAGATTCTCGTGAAAGGCTATGATTTTTAAAGTATGGACATAATTCTGTGAATTTCTCCCAGTGTTAGTTGGCCAACTATTTGTCCTCATTTTTTTTCTTCCCATGTTAGTACTTTAAAATATGTCTTTGACTAGAGAGAGGCCGACTACTAATCTAAAGAGTGTCTTTAGTGTGGAATCTTTTGTCATTCAACTTATTCAGATCATCCTTATGATGTTGTGGCATCTTTACCAAGAGATAGTGTGTGGCACCTCAATTAATGCCACAATTGGTGTGTTGCTATTTCCTACATTTATCTTATTATGTGAATTGGGGTTTTCATACCTATTGATAATTATATGACTTATGGCATTTATATTGGTTATTAAGTGCCTTATTATTCAATTCGTGATTATGGTAATGCACCATGGTTTATTTCTTGTAGTAGTGGATAAATTATATCTGTATTGATATTTTCCCCTATAGTTGTAGTTTTGAGTTTGAGTCCTATTTATTTGGGCATATCATCCATATTATGGCCCTTAAGTGGCATATGATATTAATGTACATTTTGGTACCACCTATTCAGTATGTTGATATTGATATTATTGTTGTTATTGCTACTACTGTGTGAGGTTATTGATAAAACTTGATATTATTACTTGATGTTGTTTCTTAATGAATTTGATCCTCTCTAGATAGCTGTATAGACTAGTGCTATCTAGTTAGATTTTTATTTTCTCATGTTATTGTTTGGTGGCTTGAGTAGATATAGCCTGATTTGATGATTTCTTTACCCTAACGCGGAAAGGTTGACTGTGTTCTCTTCTGGTTAGCTATAGATTAATTTGGGGATATTTTTTGATATCAAAGGTAACTTGAGTGGTTTTGGGTGGCTGGGAGTCAGCAATTTAGGTATGTTACTTGTTATTGAGTTTGAAATTCTTAGACTTGCCTCTACGGTTGCGAAGGATTTTGTTTTGCCTATCTCTTCGGATATAACCCATTTTCTGGTGGTGGTCTCGAATTTGACCTTGGTGTTGAGATTTGAATATTTCTTCTATGATGATGTGATTCTTGGATGGATAGAGTGGTGATTGCCCTACTTGGGGGGATTTAGTAAATCTATATTTAAGAGTTTGTTCGATCTACTAAGGCTTGGTGAAGTGTTTCTCCTTGATTATATGTACCTGTTTCTATTCTTTGATGAGATGCATTGTTATATTGATTAGTTGTCATTTAAATGTATATTTCTCCAAGATGTTATAGTTTTTGTCAATATTGTTGTGGTTTTTAGCCATGGTAAGTTTTTGAGTAGGTTTGTAATGTTAATTCCTTCACGAGATTATTGAGTAGGTTATTTTCTTTTTCAGCTAGTGATTTATCCTTTGGTAGGATTTTTATTTTGTTGCTATATATCATACCATTTAGTGTAGATAGAGTTGGTGTCATACATTTAAAGTCAGTGGTTATCCTTGTGGTAATTTTTGTTCTTCAGATATATCTCAAATGTGGATTGGTATGATTTATCTTATATATATATAATATTTTTATACTAAAATCATTTTGAATAGTTGGTAATGATATAAGATTCTTTGTTTAATTTGACTTAACAACTTGGAACAACGATTTGGCAATATGATGAATTTGGTTAATTACCGCCTATTCGTTCTTAGGTTTAGTTTAGACATTTGAGATCGAGCGATTCAACCTTGTTATTGAGATCTCAACTTAGAGTTGTAGACCTTTTGTGTAGCCTTTGTTTTATACTTGTCTTAGATTGGATTTCATTTATAGGCTGGTTAAGTGAAAAACCATAGTTTCTGGAACTTAGCGAATTTCCTTGATTTTTAGTTTCTGGGCAAGATATGTCTTAGGGGAACGAGTCATTTACTTAGGTATGGCTGGTATGGTCTATTTGTATGCTGACCAGTGTTTGTTGGTATGATGGATTTGGTTACTAGAATGGCTGTGATTTGGGTGGTATCATTCGTATCGGTGTATACGGGTTTTTTGGTTACTTCACTTGACCTTAGACTTGGTAACTTAAGTTAGATTTGAGTATAAGTGGCTCATCAGGAGCCATAAGCCAGGGTACGAATCATACCATAGACTTGTATGGTGGTCAATGTTCAAACCTCCTAAAATTCTATTCTGCCAAGGGTATGGTTTATGGATATTAGTTGCACACTTGGATGTGACTTGGGTTTGGGTTTATCATAACTCGGATAGTGTTGGGTCAAAGGGGGAAACCTAGGGTACGAGAATTGTGTCCCACTTGTACAAGATGGGTACGACTCGTAAAGGTCAATCATACCCTATGACATGAATTAAATGTAGTTTAAGTGAGGGCAATCTAGATATTTCCCCACTTATCCTAATAAGGTCCCACAACTTATATTGAAATTTGGAGGTTATTTAACCTATTATTCTATTCGTAAATACTTATAAAACACTCTTAAATCATCTCTAGAGTTCTTGGGCAAAGTAAACTAGGGTTTTATCTTAAAGAATAAATTAGGGCTTGTCATGGAGATTTCTCCCCAGCATCATCATAGTTTAAGTGATGTTCTCTTCCTTCATTGTTAGTTCCAATTAAAGGCATGGATTTTATACAATGTTCTCATGATTTGAATTTTGTATGAATTTTGGTTTTTATATATAATTTGTGGGTTTTTGCTATAAATTGTTGGTCATGGTTTTCCCATATTTTAATTATGCTTTTATCGGCATTAATGGTGTTTTTGGATAATTGTTTGCATGGGAATGGATGTTTGGTAATTGGCTTTGGTTTTTGAAAGACTATACCCCCAATGTATTTGATAAAATGCATATAACAATGTTTTCAACATACTATTGGATTTTCAATGGAACTTATGCATCGTTTAAACTTGCTAATGGAACCCAATATGATATGAATGGTTTAAATGGTTTTGGAATAATTTGTCTTAATAAACATACTTATAGGATACAAGGGAATCCCCTAAGTTAATATGGTAATGAATACTTATAGGTTACATAGTAATCCCCAAAGTTAATTGGATAATATTGTCTGCGAATACATAGGAATCCCTTGACCACTAAATGGTTTGGGTAAGGACAATACTTGCAAGTTATAGTCGGTGTGACGATACCACTACTAATAGCCTTCGCTAATTATAATGGAATAATATTTTGGTGGGAAATTGGTTGTATTCTTTTGGTTTTGACGCTTTTGTGGAACTACTATGGGTTTGAATGGGCGGGATAATGTTGTTGTCAGCCTTAGCATTTCTATTAGTATTGGGGCTGCTACCGGTTGAAGATATTGTTGGTTGTTCAACTGTATTTCATTTTGGGATTATATATTTAATTTTTAATGAAACTTATTTGGGTATGGTCAGATTTAAGTTTTCGGTTTAGTTTTGTATGATTGGATGGTTAGTGTGGGACAGTTGAACTTAGTTGGTTTAATTATGGTAGTGACCCTATACCAGAGTTTTCATTTGAGCTGTTATGCTATCTTGTTATATGCTCGAAATTCAGCCAACTTAGGGTAGGTGAATAGAGGTTGTGTTGGGAAGTAGGAATGGTCTCTGGTTGTGGTAAGACTTGGGACACCCATTATAAAAAAGACCAAAGTCCGGTTGTGTTAGGTTGTTATCAGAGATTTAGGTATATGTTCAATTAGGAGTACATAATGTCGTGTCTCATAGAGTCCCTTTTAAGGGTGTGTCGTGTGCCACACTCATAAGAGACATGCCATCGGGTATTTAGGAATGTTTCACTTTCTTGGTATTGTGTTTCAAGCTTGGAGTGTAAGTCCTTGAATTCTTCTCTAATCCTTAGTTGTTCACTTTTTAAATCATGCCTAGGCGATATAAAATACAAGGAATATATTCAATCTTATCTATGGAAGATGTTGATTGGGTACGTCCTACACCGGGAGTTCACTCTCGTTTATAGGGTTCTATCCTTTATTGATATGGAGTTCCCCTTGTTAGTACTAGTCCTCCTCAGGGTGAGTTGACTAATGCAAAATTTCGTCAATCTATTCATACAATATCTCAATTGGTTTTTGTTCAGGCTGAGCGAGATGTATCTAGTGGGTTGTCTCTTGAAGACATAAGGATTGACCAGTTTATAAAGCTGAATCCTCCTACTTTTATTGGTGTTAATATAGAGAAGACTCCTTAGGGCTTCTTGGATGAAATGGAGAACATATTTAGTGTGATGCATGCCAAGAATATGGAAGGTATAGATTTTGCAGCTTATCAACACAAGGAAGTTGTCTACTAATGGTACGAGGAGTGGGATAGAGAAATAGGTGATGTGGATAATTTTTCCTTATGGGATGCCCTTTCCAATGCTTTTTTGGTTCATTTCTTTCCGCAAGAGCTGAGGGAAGCGAAGATGGAGTAGTTTAAGGATCTTAAGCAAGGTAAAATATTTGTCAAGGAATATTCCTTGAAGTTTCAGCAGTTGACAAGGTATGCTCCATATTCTGTGGCTAACATAATAGCGAGAATAAGAAAGTTCACTTCTAGGCTATCTCGAGATCTGATCCTTGAAAGCAAGACTTTTTTGGTGATCTAGGATATGGACATTTTGTGCCCTATTGTCCATATGCAGCAAGTAGGGCATGAAAAGAGGAAACAGGCAAAGTTTGGGGAAAGTCAAGGTAAAAGGAACAAGTTCTCTGACCTAGGTGCTGCGCAACATCAAGGCAGTCAGGATGGAGGTAAATGGTCGAAGAACAAGTGGGGGAGTTTTGGTTCCTTGTCTACTGCTAGTGCTCCTTACTCAAGGCAGTTGAGTGATGGGCGTCTGCAAGGTAGTGATAATTTCTGGGCACAAGGTGCCTAATGTCATTTGAGTGTGGGTCAGATGTCTTGACCATGCTCTCCTTGTCAATTTTACGGTCGTTTTCATCGGGTCTATTATGATGAAAGTAGGGAAAAGTGTTTTAAATTTGGCTAGCCAGGCCGTATGGTAAAAAATTATCAAGTCTGAAAGGGTGCATAGGGAGCAATCAAAACTCTGGTTTCTTCATCTTCGTCTCGTACACCTAGTGGTATGGCTTCAGCGTTTGCTCCTACTACTTAAACTGTCACTGGATGAAATAGGTTGTAAGCTCTTATATCTTGACAGGAATCTGAGGCGCCACCTGATGTCGTTATTGGTACATTACAACTCTTTTCACATGACATGTATTGTCTACTTGACTAGAGGTCCAGACTTTCCTATATGACCGTATATGTGGTTTTGCATTTTACTTTTGATCCTGAGGTTGTTTCGGATCCTTTTTCTTTTTCTAACCCATTAGTTGAATTTGTTATTTCTAAAATACTATGTAGGGTGTGTGTGGTATCTGTAGGTAGCAAGTTGACCTTGGTAGATCTGTTTTAGTTGTATATGGTTGATTTTGACTATATTCTGGGGATGGATTGCTTACACTCTTGTTATGCATCCTTTGATTGTCGGACCTATAAGGTTGTCTTTAGGTTCCCTGGTTAACCGATTAAAGAGTGGAAGGTTTTAATTCTTATCTTACATCTAAGAGGTTAATTCATAAGGTTGTCTTTACCAATTGGTTTGGGTTAAAGATTCTAACTCGGAAGGTCCTTCTCTACATTTAGTTCTGGTGATAAATGATCTTGGGTGTATTTATATTCCTAAGCACCATAATTTATCCATATTTTAGCTATGTTTAGAGAACAAAGTGCTTAGTTTCTTATGTTTTTACTCTACTTCTATGTAATTGAGCTAACCGATGTTATTAGGATGATTTCAGACATTATTGAGGTAGATGAAGACATTATGGGACTATGGAATGCGGATGGCATATGACACAAGAGAGTGTAGCAGCCTGGACCAACTGTGGCACCTAGAATCTACAATCTATACCAAATGTGGCGCCTAGAAACTATGTCCAAGACCAGTTTGTCATTTATAATTAGTTCAGGGACCTAAAAGGCAATTATGAGAGAAGATTATTAAAAGGCTTAATGCTGAGTTCTTATTGATTATTCAATTATTCTGTGTTATTCAGAGAGAGGAGAATAGCGGCTTAGGGTGAAGAGAGAGAAAAATGTTTCTTCTCTCTTACTTTCACCATTCGTACACCAAGATCGTCTTCTAGTTTTTGGTGTGATGAATATATTTATGATGATTTTCATTTCATTCATGAGTAGCTAAGTTTATTAGTTAGGGTTATGGAAGCTTTATAGCATACAATCTATTACTTTGGGTTTTGAATTCATTATGCATTGACTCGTTTATATCATACTCTCTTTGCTTATCTTGAATTGTCGTGGTTGCAAAGATAGAGGATATGCCTTAAAACGCAACTTGTTCGAAAGAAAGGTTGTTGTTTGGAAAAGAGAGTAGTGATAAGAAAATACGATTACCAACCTCTATTTAATAAGTTAATGCCTTAGCTGGATAAACTACTTGGAGATTTCATGTTGTTTTTGGTAAACGCTTTTGATTCGAGAGAACTAAAGTGAATTAGTCCTTGTGGTTGAGAAACACTAGGATTATATTATTAAATAAAATACGTTTCTCTGTAAACACGATGCATGTATGAGTTCGTAATGCCCATAGTTAGAAAGTATTGAAAATAATAAGGTGCACATAACCCTAGCATGCTATTTCTCTGAATTTGAATACTACTACACATATTTCATCTTGTTAAACTGAAACCATTAATTTGTGAACTGAATCAAATCCCCCCTGTTGATTTTATGGAATCAAAAGATTAAAAGTCAAGTAATCTACATACAACTTAATCATCACCATATTCCCTGTAGGATTCGACCCCGAATGAGTTTGTTTATATATTTGACAACGATCGCTTACTCTTTTGTAAGAGAGGTGTAATTTGGGCGCATCAATAAATTAGTTTCCCAAGGTATTTCCGAATCATCTTCCTAATGCTTTTCCGGATAGGTAAATAGAGTTTGGTATTGATTTGGTTCTGGACACTCGGCCATTATCTATTCCTCCTTATAGAATGTCTTTGACTGAGTTGAGGGAAGTCAAGGAGAAACTTAAAGATTTTTTGGATAAGGGTTTATTCATCCTAGTGTATCACAATGGGGTGAGCCGGTGTTATTTGTGTTCAAGAAAGATGGTTCTCTTAGGATGTGTATTTACTAAAGGTAGTTGAATAAGGTGATAGTTAAGAACAAGCATCATCTTCTAAGGATAGATAAATTATTTGATTAGTTGCAAGATGCAAAGTTCTTCTCTATGATAGATCTTTGGTGTGGGTATCATCAACTTAAGATTATGGAGGTTGATATCCCTAAAATGGCTCTTCGTACTCTGTATGGGCACTTTGAATTCTTGGTGATATCATTTAGTTTTACTAATACTCCGTTGACATTTATGGATTTGATGAATAGAGTTTTTAGGTAATTCTTGGATCTCATTGTCATTGTGTATATTGAAGACATATTTGTGTATTCTAAAAGTGAGGTGGGTCATGCTAATCACCTTTGTGTGGTATTATAGACCTTGAAATAAAAATATTTGTTTTCTAAGTTCTCCAAGTGTGCGTTTGGTTAAATGATGTGAGTTTTCTTGGTCATATTATTTCTAGAAAAGAGATAATGGGGAACCGTCAAAAGGGGGTTGTAGTTAAAAGGTGTCCTAGACCTACGACTCCAACTAACATTCGGAGCTTCTTGGTTTTGGCTGGGTATCATCGACAGTTTTTGGAAATCTTTTTTATGATTGCTACTCCTTTGACTAAGTTGACTTAAATAAAGGTGAAGTTTTCTTGGTTGAATTCTTGTGAGGGAAGTTTCAAGAAGTTGAAAGATAATCTAACTTTTTCTCTAATTTTGACATTGCCTGAGAGTAGTGAGGGTTTTGTGGTTTATTGTGACACATCTAAAATGGGACATGGTTGTGTCTTGATGCAGCATAGATAGGTGATTACCTATGCTTCTAGGCATTTGAAGGTGCACAAGAGCAATCATCCTACTTATGATTTGTAGCTATTGGCGGTGGTTTTTACTTTGAAAATCTTGCAACATTATTTGTATAGAGTGCATATAGACATCTTTTCTAATTATAAGAATATACTGTATATGTTCACTCAGAAGGAGCTGAATCACACGTAGAGGAGGTGGTTGGAGCTTCTCGAGTACTATGATATGATTATTCACTATGTCCCACGTAAAGCTAACGTGGTTGTTGATGCCATTAGTTGGTTGTCCATAGTAAGTTTGGCTCATGTGGAGAAATAAAAGTGGGAATCAGTGAAAGATATTCACCGCTTGGCTAGTCTTGGTGTTTGTCTTTTAGACTCTGAGAATAGTGGTGTTATGGTACCGCAAGTGGTTCGGTCGTCTCTTTATGCAGAGATTAAGGAGAAGAAAGTGCTAGATGTTATCTTGATTAAAATCAAGAGCAATATGGGAATGCAAAAGTCAGTGGTGTTTGAGATCTATGGTGATGGTACTTTATGGTACCAAGGGAGGTTGTGTATTCCAAATATCTACGGTTTGCAAAAAAGGATCTTGGCTGAGGCGCATGAGTCATGCTATATTGTACATCCCTACCTGACTAAGATGTATCATGATTTCAAGGAGATATATGTGTGGAATGATTTGAAAAGAGACTTGGCAGATTTTGTAGCCAAATCGATATTGTGTCAATGAGTTAAAGTTGAGCCCTGAGACCAGGTGGGTTATTTCAAGAAATTGATTTTCCTGAATGGAAATGGGAGGTAATCAATATGGATTTTCTTACTGGTCTTCTGTGGTCTTACAACTAATTTGATTTAATTTGGGTCATTGTTGATAGGATGACAAAGTCTGCTTAGTTTTTGCCTGTGAGGACTATCTTTTTGACTAAGGTCTATGCAAAGTTATATCTTCAAAAGATTATGAAGCTATATATGGTACCTGTTTTGATTATATCAAATCATGGTATACAATTTTCATCTAATTTTTTTTATCTTTTCAAAAGGGATTGGGTACAAAGGGAAGTTTCTGTGCCACTTTTCATCCTCAGACTGATAGGCAGGAGAAAAGGACCATTCAGACATTAGAGGCTATACTTCATGCATACGTTATTCATTATAGTGGTAGTCAGGTTAAGCATCTACGATTGGTAGAGATTGCTTACAATTATAGCTATCATACTAGTAATGGTATGGCCCCTTTTGAGGCATTGTATTATTGGAGGTTTAGATCTCCTATCAGTTGGTTCAACATTGGTGAGGAGGATATATTCGGTCTAGATTTGGTCTATCAGGCTATGGAAAAGGTGAAGGTGATTCGAGATATGGTTAAGTATGTCAAAGAGAACCTATAGTCCTATAAGGATTTAAGGTGTAAAGACTTGAAGTTTAAAGTTGGGGATAAGGTGTTCTTAAAGGTATCTCCTAGGAAGGGAGTAATATCGTTTGGTAAAATAGGAAGTTCAGTCCCCAGTATATTGGTCCATATGTGGTTCTGCAAAGGGTTGGTAATATGGCTTATGAATTGGAGTTTCCTTCTAGTTTGAGCTTTGTTCATCCAAGATTTCATGTTTCAATGTTAAGAAGGTGCATTGTTGATCTTTCTTCGATTATTTCTTTAGAGGTGTTGGGTATTTCAGACTCTCTGTCCTATGAAAAGGTCCCAATTGAGATCTAGGATTGACGAGTTTATCGTTTGTGGACCAAGGATGTAGCCTCGGTTAAGGTTTGTGGGCAAAACCATAATGTGGAAAAATCTACATACGTAGTGGATGAGGACATAAAGTCCAAGTATCCACACCTATTTTCTACACCTAGGATTCTTACGGAATGTATGTGTTCTTCTACACATCTTTATTCTTTTGAGTTTGTTAAAGGAAATATTAATATGTTCGCATCTTTGTTTTCCAACTTTGTTAAGGATTGGGAATATATTTTATAATGTAAATGACTCGTGTGTGTGGTTATCCCTACCTTGTTCGTCATTCGGGGATTACTGTTCCTAGTGTGGGTGGCTGAAACACCCTGGTCTCTAGAGCTTAGAAAAATTTCTTGATTTCTTGTTTTTGGGCAAGATATGACTTAGGGGAATGAATCGTACACTTTGGCATAGGTGGTATGGTCCATTCGTTGGCTGACCGATGTTGGAGGTAGGATGGATTTAGAATTTAAATGGGTATGAATTGGGTGGTATGAGTCTCATAGATGATTTGAATTTTTTAGTTAGTTCAATTGACCTTAGACTGGGTAACTTATGTTTGATTTGAGTACGAGTCGCTCACCATGAGCCTTAACCCAGTGTACTAATTTTACCATGGACTCGTATGGTGGTTAATGTTCAAACCTTCTTAAATTCTATTCTACCAAGGGTACGTTTATGGGTACTAGTCCTACACTTGGATACGACTTTTTTAGGGTGTGTCGTACCTTGGACAGTGTTGGTTCTATGGGGGAAATCTAGGGAACGAGTGGTTAGTACCCCTCGTACAGGATTGGTACGACTCGTGAGGGTCAATCTTACCCTATGATGGGTATTAAGTGCAGTTTAAGTAAGGGCAAATTGGATATTTCCCACTTATCCTATTGAGGACCCATGACTTATATTGCATTTGGGAGGTTATTTACGCAAATTTTCTATTCATAAACACTTAGAAAACACTCTTAAATTCACTCTAGAGTTCTTGGGCAATAAAAGCTAGGATTTTATCTGAAAGACTAAATTGGGGCTTATCTTGGTAAGTTCTTTCCATCATCATCTTGGTTTAAGGCATGATCTATTCTATTTTTCTTAGTTCTAACTAAAGTCATGGTTTTTATACAATGTTTTCATGATTTGAATGTTGTATGATTTTGGGATTTCAAATATGATTTGGGGGTTTTGGTTATAAATACTTTTTCCTAGTTTTTCAATATTTGAATTATGCATTTTTATGCATTAGTGGCACTTTTGAATAATTGTTTGTATGGTAATGGTTGTTTGGTAATTAGCTTTGGTTTTTGAAATACTATTTCCCAATTTGTGTGTTAAAATGCCTATTCCAATATTTTCAACATATTATTGGGTTTTCAATGGAACTTATGCATGGTTTAACTTTGTAATGTAACCCTAAAAATGTGAATATTTTCAATAGTTTTGGAATGAATTGGCTTAATGAACATACATGTGGGCAACAAGGGAATCCCCAAGATAATATTGTAATGAGTGTTTGTGGGGTACTTGGATATCCCCTAAGTTAATTGGACAATAAGGTCTAAGGATACATGGGAATCCCTATACCACTTAAACGTTTGGCTAAGGAAAATACTTGCAATATAGTTGGCATGATGATACCACTGCGAATATCCTTGGATAATAATAATAACGTAATAATGGTTTGATTAGAAATTGTCTTTAATTAGGTAATAATGGCGGGGAGTGAAAGCTTACCATAAAGGTTGGAGTCCAATGGGTGAAAACTGAAAACTCATGTTTGTCGACATGACAGGTAGTTAATGGCGACCTTATATGATACTTATAAGGTACACGGTAATCCTCTAGGTACAATGTACGTATGTATCATGAAGAGTGAAGGGTACTTGGGCATCCCCGACTCTTATGGTATCTTCGGTTCGTGTGGCTAAACATAGAGGACTGTTCAGGGGGTTACATTAGACCCTTATACCCCGTGGGGGGTTTTAGGACAGTTAAGCTTCACGTACCTAAGTTAAAGATTTTAAATGAATGTTAAACCCAATTCTCTTTTCCCAAGATGGTTATATATATGTGTATGGGTTGTGTGCATATGGATGGTTTTACTTAGTTTTCTTAAATGGCATTATTTTATCCTTATCCCTAGTTCATACTAGCGTTCACTCGCTAACCAGTCTTTGGGTGGCTGTATCCCTACGCAATATAGGAAGCAGCCATTCTACTCCTACTTAGCATGCAGATATTTTGGGCCCAACTTTTGAGTGAATTGGTGAGGTTTCATTTTTCTAGAAGGTCCCATTTCATACATTGGATTATTTATACAATTATTGTTTTGCTATGGTTTGGGGCATATCCATGCCAGATTTTTGTATTTTATTGGTTAGAGTCTTTTTGGAACTACTACGGGTTTGAATGGGCGAGATTGATGTTGGTGTCAGCCATAGCATTGGTATTGCTATTCGCTCTGATGCCGGTTGACGATATTGTTGGTTGTTCCATTGTCTTTTATTTTGGGATTATATATTTAATTAGTACTGGAAATTCTTTTGTTATGTTTGGATTTATTATTTTGGTTTGGTTTGCTATGGTTGGATGATTAGCATAGGATGATTGTACTCCGTTGGGTCGGTCATGATCATGATCCTATCCTATAGTATTCATATGAGCTATTATGCTATCTTGTAATATTCTCAAATTCAGCCAACACAGGACAGGTAGTTGGAGGTTTGGTTGTTTAATGGGGGTGGTCTCCGATCCTAATTGGATGTTGAATGCCCATTACGACAAGGCTTTGGATTGAGTCACGTCATTGAGCCTACTTTGTTGTTGCTTATTTGGCCATCTAGAAATCAGTTGGATTATTATTGATTAGTATTCAGATTATTGCCCATGAGCTATATACTGGTTATTTTAGTTTTCACCTTGAGTTTCAATATTCTTTTGGATTTTTGATGATTTACTTAGTGAGAGTAATATACTCTAGTTGGATTCAGTATGGCTTCATTCTCGATAGATGAGACATCTCAGAGTGGAATATTAAATGAAGAGTAGTTATGCGTTGTATTTCAAGATCTTTGTTTGATATTTATTTAGACTAGTAGCAAAATTGGCTATGCTTGCATTCCTCGATTATCTCCATTTATGTGCCTAAACAATGCCACATGATCTTATTTTCTTGTTTATTGTATAGACTTTTAGTGGATCGGCTTTAGTTCATTGAGTTCTCTATGATCAGACTATATGGATGAAACTCAGGTTATTTTCCTTCTAGCTTTGAATGGATAGAAGGTGCAAAATGGTGAAGAGAGTCTATAGTTTGATTTGTATTTGGTTACTGACTCATGACTTGGGTTGGATTTGGAGAGGATGAGCCCTTGTTAATTTATGTCGATGTAGAGATGGTATCAATGTGTTGTCATTCAAATATGCATACATTATCCTTCTTGGTTTAGTTGAGTCTACTTAGCGGGTTAAGTTATGTTTCGGCTATTGGAGGTAAAATGAGAGTGCTGGTTAAAAAAGGGATACCTGTATCAAAATCCACTATAATTGTTCTCTCTTTATTAAGGTTTCCTAGGAAGAAATGTTGGGAATATGCGGGCCCACTACCTCATCCTTTCAATCTTCTAAGATTCTTTCTATCCATTGACTTTAGGGGACGAACGTCCTTTTACTAGTTGATAGTGTAATGATACTTCAGGTCATTTTTTATGTTTCCTCTTATTTAAGCCATTTAAGCTACTCCATATCTTCCCCAAGTAATTTATGACTAGTTGGGACAAACGGTTTAGTAATCGGGAAGTTCGTTTTGTTCTTAGAACCAATTCTTGATTTAGAAGTCTTCGCTCGTTCTAAATGGCCGTTGGGTGAAAACTTCAATCAAACAATCTAAGATACAAATTCCGACTCTGCCAATAGATCCAGAATATTAATTTTAGGCTATTAGACTTCTGGTTCGGGTCCCAATGCACTTGTACTCATTTCGACTTATCGATTAGAAAGTTAAAACTTTAAAGTTTAGGTATGGGACACATATTTGGTCAAAATGTCTTTAGATTGACAATCTGACTTTGCCAATGCGAACATAATGTCAAATTTAGTGTAGTTACTTATTTCATTTTTGAAAATCAAATTCTGAATGAATCTTGGGCATTATTGAAAACTTAGAAATTTTCCAAATTTTCCTGGTACTGGTGCAATGGAAGTCATAGAATGGAATAGGCGATCATGGCAAGGCCACAATGATCATCGCATCGTTATCGCAGCTCGTGTCTGGCGATAGCTGCATCTTTTTTCCTAAGGAGTCTATAAATAGACCCTATAGTCGCGATTTTGGTCATTATCTCTACACCTTGAGGGCTTAAAAACATAAATGGGTATAATAACTCAAAATTGATCATGGTAGGTTACTTCAGAGCTTATCTATCATCTTTCATAGGGAATATCTTCTAATTTAAGTTAAGAATCCTTTGAATTCATGCTTGAATATCTTTGTTTGGACCCAAAACCACAATTTATTTTAGTGCTTGATTTTAGCCCAAAGTGTTCTTAATTTTCACCCATTCCTTGAGGATTAAGATATCTTGTTCATGTGTGAACATTAGGATGTCCTCAAAAATATATTTTTTGTAACTGGTATCAACTTGGGGAATTATTGTTGTTTTGGGATCAGAAGCACAATAGTGCAATTTGGGTATCATTAGACTCGTATAGCTATGTATATTATGGTTTTGATGTTGTATTGGCATTTAAGGTATTGTGATGTGAAGATTAGTATGTGATGCATTAAGTGAGGCTTTGCGATTCGAATTTGAGGTAGGCTTCTGTCTACTTTTCATCCTAGATGATGTTTGATATATATTTTGAGTGAATTTTGATGTTAGGCTTTATTATGAGTACAAAAACTTAGCCTTAGTTATTAATGTTTGGGAATTAGATTAGGGATTTGGGCCAGTAAGATGGTATATTTCTAACCTTTTATAATCCTATCATCTTCTACATTGTTTAGATTAGTTTGTAGCATTGATATGAAAAATGTTAGGTTTGGGATGTGGTTTTTGTATTGGAAACATAGTCAGTATATTTTAACCCTATTAGTGAAGTGTGGTAGTCTTGAAATCATAATTTTGGTAAAGTTAACTCAAGGACCCTTGTTTCTAGTAGAAGTTCCTATCTTAGGCTTTCATAAGGTTTACTTGACATCTAGAAGTTGAACTAAATACATTAGCCTAGTGTGGGGCATAGATTGCCTAAATATGGAAATTAAGGATTAGAAGTGAGAGTGTCCAGCACAATTATGCCAAGACTTGTGTTAGCCTTGTGGACTTAGTTAAGCATGTTAGGCATAGTTGAGGTTAGTAAAAATTAGTATAAGGTTACTTCATGCTTGGTAACTTATAATGGTGTTCCCCAGATTCTCACTTTCCTGTTATGGCTATGATATTCCTTGTGGGAGTGATATTAGGTTTATTGAGATGATATTCCACTTAGTTAGGATTATTGGGCTTATAGATGATATTCTAATTTAGTTATGATTATTCGGCCTATAGACATGATATTCCTCTTAGTTATGATTATTGGGCCTATCGAGATGATATTCCTCGTAGTTATGATTATTCGAACTTTAGAGATGATATTCCTCTTATTATTGATTATTGGGCCTCTAGGGATAATATTCCTCTTAGTTATAACAGTTGGTCCAATGAAGATGACTTTCTTATTTTTTATGATTATTGGGCCTGTAGAGATGATATTTTTCTTAGAAATGATAATTTTCCTAGGGAGGTGACATTCCTCATAGTCATAATGTAAGAGATGTCATTTCTCTTACGGTTCATCTTTGAGGTAGGCTTCTCTCTACTTTTCTTTGAAGATGATGTGTGATATATAGTGCATGTTAATTTGGATATTAGGCTTGATTATGAGTAGAATAACTTATCCTTGATTATTGTTGTTTGGGGATTAGATTCAGGATTTGGACCCATAAAAAGGGATGTTTATAACTTTTTAGAATCCTATTATCTTCTCCCAAGTTTAGATAACTTTGTATAATAGATATGAGATAATGAGAGGTTTTGGATGTTGCTTTTGTATTGGAAACATGATCAACATATTTTAACCCTATTGGGGTAGTGTGGTAGTCTTAAAATCATAATTTTGGTATACATGGTCACCACATGTTCGATGAAATTTCTATTTTCATAGGTTTTGAACCATGAATATTTACTACAGTTTTAAGCTTGTTATTTCATACACTGGTCATTTAGTGCAGGTGGATTAGGAATACCCGATACTTAGGTGTTCTACATGATTTTCAAATTTTCAAGTATGATATAGTTAAACCATGATTATTCTTTTTTACTTGGTTATAATGATAAGAATGAGCATTATTAAAAATAATTTTCAGTTAGACTTAGTTCAGTTCAGTACCAGTGTCAATTTAATTAGGAGTAGGATTTAGCACCGAATGAACATAGGCATAGGGCATTACCCGCTAGCTAGGACACGGTCTTTAGTAATAGTCCCTAAGTTGTAGAACTACATAGACAACAAAGGATTATGAGATATCACCCGCCAGTTTAGGATTGACACTCTCATAGGGGTCACCCGCCAGTTTAGGACAAACTTCCTAGTTCTTTGGGTCTTCAGATTAGCGGACCACACAAGCAGTGTTAGTACCCATGGCACGGTTCTAACACCCTTCCAATTGGGGTAATGTTGGTTACATGATACCTCGCACGTTCTCATTACAATACTCAATGTATATATTCAGTTCAGGTTTGTTTGACCAAAGCATACAAATTTATATATATTTAAATATATAGATTCTAGTCTCTCATGTTTTAGATTATTTCAGGATTTAGTATATGTTTGTCTTGCTTTCTCAGATGTTGCAGTTTTCATGAATTCATGCTCAGTTAGTTTTTGTTGGTCAGTTATTCTTTGAATAATATACATAGTACCCCATGCATTTTAGCTCGACCTCATCTCAAATACCAGTACATTTAAAGTACTGACTACATACTCTTTTTTTTGCTATGATGTCTTATATCATATGTTCAGACACTAATTTTCTTAGTCGCTCTTAGATAGTGCAGGTTACGCAGCAACAGTTGTGGTAAGTCATTATCCATAGATGGAAGGATTGATTATTTCAATTATTTTAGTATTTCCATATTTTTAGTCAGTCGATGTTAGTTGGGGGCTTGTCCCATCAACTCCTCAGTCAGTCAGTGGGAGGCTTTTAAGACAATCAGACAATTAGACATTCTGTTAGATAGTTTTTTAGCTCATTATTCTTTTTAGAACTATCAGTTTTTTAAATTGATAATTAGATTTTCAGTATATCATAAGATGTTTCAGACTTGTGTTAGAACTACATTATTAGTATTTTAACTAATATTACATTCAACAGTTATCTTCCACACACGTGTACTATTATTACTTTATTCAGTTCTCACAACATTTACAAAATCATGGGTTAGCTTGTGGTTACTTTTGTTAATAAGTATCATTGTCGCTACTAGGGTGTCACCTCGGGTTGTGACAAAACATAGTATCAGAGCCTAAGATTTTACAGTGTCCTAGGATGTCTAAACGCCACATTAAGTAGAGTATTGTGAATGGGTATGAAGCGCGTCACACTTATGTACAAGAGGCTATGAAACATTTTGGAAAAGTTTCCCTTCTTCCAGTATTTATGTCTTGCAAATAAGCATGAGCTCTATTTAATCTATTTGTCTGAATCATCCTTCATTCTATTTACAGACCATGCCCCTCAAAAATAAAGAACAATGGGGACCAGCCCACACCTTCGCTTATTCGGGATGATCCCCTTAATAAGTATGTCTTTCACGCTGAGTTTAGAGATTTTTTCAAAACCTTAGATCATTCAGTAGTGGCTCAGAACAACCATCAAGCTATTTCCCCAACAAAAATAGAGTTGCACCAAGAATTTTAGATTTTACCTGGATGAATCCCCCTTCATTTTTAAGATCCAAGACTGAGAAGGATCAGCATGAATTTCTTGATATGGTTTAGAAGGTGACAAATATCATGGGTGTCACCTCAAGTGATAGTGCAGAGTTGGCTGCATATCTATGGAAGTATGTAGCCCATTCCTCGTTTAAGCCTTGAAAGGAGGATTATGGTTTTAATGCAGGGCCTATTGAGTGGGAGGACTTTTCCATAACTTTATTAGAAAAGTTATTTCTATTAAATTTGAGGGAATCTATGTTTCATGAGTTCATTAATTTCAACCAAGGCAGCATGAGTATGAAAGAGAAATTAATTAAGTTCACTTAGCTAGCGAAGTATGCTCCTTATTTGGTAGCTGACAATAAATCTTGAATGAGTAAGTTTGTATCTAGTGTAGCTGATAGGGTAGTCAAAGAGTGTAGGACAACAATTTTAATTAAAGATATGACTTATCTAGACTTATGGTTCATGCTCAGCAGATTGAGGAGGATAATTGTGAGGAAGATAGGGAGAGTAATAGGGCCAGAACAGGTAGTTTTAAATTTTCTCAATTATGGTCTGAAGTTCGTAACCGCTCTTGTTTTTTTTTTATGTTTTCATCCCTATCTCCATTTGCAGATAGTGCGCCAGTGTTTATATTTAGGCTAAACAATTGGGATAGGGTGCCATGCTCTATGTCCCTAGGTAGTGTAAATAGTGGTTGCACTAATCTACTTTATAGAAAATATGGTAGGAACCATCAGGTTGTGTATTAGGCTGGTGGTGATGTGTGATTTAGATATGGCAAGGAAGGCCACAGTGTCAGAGAGTGTCAAGTAGTGTCTTATAGGGGAAAGGATCAATTCTACAAGGGTCAATCTAATCTTTCATTAACTTCAGCAGGTTGCCTGACTCAATAGAACGCTATCTCCAGCACAACTAGTGGGCAGTGTCAGAACACGTTTATGCTCAGCAGACCCATCAAGATCAGGAAATTTCTACTGATGTAGTTACGGGTACGTTATAAATATTTAATTTACATGTTTATGTTTTTTAGACCGTGGATCTTCACTTTCTTTTTTAACTCCCTATAGAAAAGTAGATTTCTGTGTTATCCCAAATATTTAGCTAAACCTTTCTTAATGTCTACCCTAATGGGTTAATCTATCATAGCTAGTTGGGTATACAGAAATTGCCCGGTCATAATTACTAAAAAAATCACCTCAACAGATATTATGTAGTTAGAGATGACTAATTTTGAGGTCATTCTTGGCATGGATTGGCTACACTCCTACTATGCCTTAGTTGATTCAAGAAATAGAGTAATTTATTTTTAGTATCCCAATGAACCAGTCATTGAATGGAAGAGTAGTACCTCTGTGCTAAGGGTTCAGATTGTTTCTTCTCTTAAGGAAAGAAAAATGATATATAAAGGGAACATATACCATCTTGTCCAAGTCAAAGACTCTAGTTCTGAGACTCCAAGTCTCGAGTTAGTTTCAGTAGAATGGGAATTTCCTAATGTATTTCTGTAAGACCTCCCCAGAGTTCCTCTTGAAAGAGAAATTGACTTGTGAATAGATCTTCTACAAAAGTCCCAGCGTACCTCTATTCCGCCCTACAGAATAGATCTAACTAATCTTAGGGAATTGAAAGAATAGTTGAATGATCTCTTAGATAAGTTATTCATTAGACCCAGTATTTCCCTATGGGGTGCTCCAATCTTGTTCATGTGTATGAAAGATAGTTCTCTTAGAATGTGCATCGATTACCATCAGCTTAAGAAAGTCCCAATCAAAAGTAGGTATCCACTCCCCATGATTGATGACTTGTTTGGCAAACTTCAGGGTGCCAGTTACTTCTCTAATGTAAAACTCAGATCCCAGCTATCATCATCTCAGTGTTTGAGAATGTAACATTTCAAAGACATTTTTTAGAACTCAGTATTGTCACTTCGAATTCCTAGTTATGTCTATTAACTAAAGAATGCCCCTGCAGCTTTTATGGATTTGATGAACAGAGTGTTCAAGTACTACTTGGACTTGTTCATCATAGTCATTGATGATATTCTTGTCTATTTTCATAGTGAAAAAGATCATATAGACCATCTCAGAATTGTATTGCAGATTCTTAGAGCCCATCAATTGTTCATCAAACTATGTAAGTATGAATTTTTGCTAAGATCAGTAGCTTTTCATGCAAATATTATTTTCGGTGATGGCATTAAGGTTGACCCTCAAAAGACCAAAGCAGTGAGTAACTGGTCTACCCTCATCTCTCAATCAGATAACATGGGTTTCTTGGGCTTGGATGGATATTATAGACAGTTTGTTAAAAGGTTTTATTTTATTGTATCCCCCATGTCACTATTGAATAAAAAAATGTCAAATTTTAGTGGTAAGATTCATGCAAGAAGACTTTTCAGGAGTTAAAGACTCGAATCTCTTTATCCAAATTTTGACTTTGCCAGATGACTCTGATGGGTATGTAGTTTACTTTGATTATTCGAAAGTTAGACCTAGTTGTGTATTGATGGATTGAGGTAAGTTAATAGACTATGTCTCTAGACATCTTAAACACATGTAAAGAATTATCTTGCCTATGATCTTGAGTTAGCATCAATGGTTTATGCCTTAATAATTTAGCGACACCATCTTTATGGGGTTTTTGTTGATGTGTTCACTGATCACAAAAGTTTACAACATGTGTTCTCATAGAAAGATTTGAATCTTCAATCGAGAAGGTATCTAAAGTTGTTAAAAAATAATGATATAAGTGTGTTGTATCATCCGGGTAAGGCCAATTTATTGGCAGATGCCCTTAGAAGATTTTCCATGGGTGGTTTTGATCATGTTGAGAATTATAAGAAGGAGTTAGTCAGGGAGGTTCATCAGCTTGCTCCATTAGGTATTCGGTTAGTTGATTCAGCTGAGTGTAGTATATTGGGTTATAATAGTTCAGAATATTCATTGGTTGCCGAAGTAAAAGAAAAGTAAGATAGGGTTCCTATTTTGGTTAGACTGAAGGAAACAGTTAGAGATCAGAAAGTAGAGGTTTTCTCTGAAGGGGGAGATGGTGTGCTTCGTTGTTAGGGTATGCTATATGTTCAAGGTGTTGGAAGAACTGCATGGTGCACGATATTCCATTCATCAAGGAGATACTATAATGTACTGTGACTTGTAAGAAATTTATTGGTGAAATAGTATGAAGAAGGACATTGCACAATATGTAGCTAAGTTTTCAAACTATCAGCAAGTCAAAGTTGAGCACTGGAGGCCTAGTGGTACATTACAAGAGTTTAGTGTACCCATTTGGAAGTGGGAAGTGGTGAATATAGATTTTGTGATGGGTTTACGTCATATGTGTTGTTAGCACAATTCGATTTTGGTTATTGTAGGTAGGATGATGAAAACAGTTCATTTCTTATGAGTTCATACTTTGTACTCAGCTGAGGATTATGCTAGGATTTGTAATAGCGAGTTGGTTAAGTTGCATGGTGTTCCATTGTCTATTATATCAAATATAGGCACTCAATTTACCTCTTACTTTTGGAAGGCTTTTTAGGAGGGTCTTAGTACCGAAGATGGCCAGGCAAAGAGGACAATTCAGAACTTAGAGGACAAATTGAGAGCATGTGTTATTGATTTTAGAGGTAGTTGGGATAACTACTTACCACTGATTGAGTTTTCTTACAATAACAGCTATCACTCCAATATTAAAATGGCTTCGTTTTAGGCTCTTTATAGAAGTAGATGTAGATCTCTTATTTGTTTGTTTGAGAAAGGTAAGGATGCTTTGATAGGTCCAGATTCAGTGTTCAATGCGATGGGGAAAGTTTCATCAATTAGGGAGAGGCCAAAGATAACCCAAAGCCATCAAAAATCTTAAGAAAATATGAGAGAGGAGAGACCTTGAGTTTGATGGTGGTGATTTGGTCTATTTAAAAATATCTCCAAATATTAAAGTGAAGAGATTTGGCAAGAAGGGGAAGCTTAATCCCTGCTATGTTGACTTATAAAGAATTTTAAGCCGTTTTGGGGAGGTGGCTTATGAGCTAGAGTTGCTTGCATATTCGGCATTAGTTCATCTAGTGTTTCATGTTTCTTTGTTACAGAAATGTATTTATGATTCAAATTTTGTTGTTCGTTAAAAAAAATAGATGTTCATGACAGTCTTTCCTATGATGAAGTCCTAGTTGAGATCCTTGATCGTCAAATTTATAGACTAAGGAACATAGAAGTTATTCTGGTTAAAATTCTTCTGATAAACGAGTCCATTACGGGAGAGAAACAAGAATCAAAAGAAAAGATGTGTACCAATTCACCTCATCATTTCTATGCAAACTTAGACTTTACTTGAGGTAACATTTTTTCTTAGATTGACTCTTTACCATGGTCAGTTTTAGCTATATAACTATTCTCACATCATTTCAGGCATTCACGATCAGCTAAGTTCATGTATCATGCTTCAAACATAGTTATGTAATCATGTTTGTAGTGATGCATATTGAGTATGTGGTCTCAGTTACCTTAATTTAGTACTTTATGTTTAACCAGTCTCATTCAAGGACGAATGCTCCCAAGGGGAGATATTGTAATACCATGTACTATTCTTAGCTCAGGTCATCTTCTAGTTTCTTACATATGGGGCTTAAGGCTTGAAAATTTCACTAAGTGTTGGGAACATAGTGATTTTTAAAGCTTCTAAAAACTGAGGATTTTTAACTTTGTCTTCCCAATGCTGACATGTCGCTTTTTGAGTTATGTCATGTTCAATGATGTAAGAAGTACGTCTCGTGGGAGTTTAAGATTTTTCAAATAAGGTTAGAGGCATGTCTAGATCATGAAACTAGAGGGTTACCGTAATAAGTCCACAGTGCGGATATAGTCCTAAAATCATGTTCACTGCATCGTTGTGAGGGAACTGACGACCACGATTGGACCATGATACAGTAAGCCTATCACATCCAATTTCTAAATTTTAATGCCTAAAGGAAAATTGGGTTTTTCTCCCTGAACCCAATCGTTCATAACACTACTTAGGCATTTGTTAGGGCATAACATGTCCCTTCTTCTCCAATTATCCTCCTAAGAAAATGGTTACCTTTCCGCAAGAACATAAATTCAGTTCCTTTATCCCTATGAAATCCAGGTTTCAAGTTACCCAAGTTTAAGAACATTCTACAAAGCATCAAGAATAGTATTTTTCCTTTCAAGTTAAAATTTTTAGGTGTGTGGGGGGTTCATTCATGGGTCCTTTCACCCAAGGAGCCCAAAAACCCTCTTTTCAATTAATGAATGGACTATTTCTATCATTATTGTATTTTGTATTGCTTAAGATAGGCTTAATTCATGTTTTCAAGCTGAATTTAATATAATTCAGCCCATGTATGATTCCATGTAATATTTTAAATTCCTCACTTTATGAATTTGAGTTTCCCCATACTTTATTCAAGTGAATTCAATGATAAATCCTAAATTGATGATTCTTAGCAAGCATTCCCATGTTAAATTCATGATGCCCACATGTTTGATGAATTTTTTGTGCTTATGGGTTTTGAACCACGATCCTTTACTATAGTTTTAAGATTTTTATTTTATATAGTAATAATTCAGTGCTGGTGGGTTATGAATACCCGATACCTACGTGTTTTGCATTTTCTTTAGATTTTAATGTATGTTATTTTTAAACCATAAACATTCCTACTTAGTTATTATGATCAAAATGGAAATTATCAGAATTGATATTCAATTACACTTAGTTCAGTTTAGTACAAGTGTAAGTTTAGTTGGGAGTAGGGTTTAGCATCGCCCAAACTTAAGGATGAGGGCTAACCCGCTAGTTAGGACTGCGTCCTTATTAGCAGTCTCTGAGTTCCAAAATTACGTAGCCAGGATACGATTATGAGATATCACCTGCCAGTTTAGGATTGACACTCTTTTAGGGGTCACCCAAAAGATTAGGACTGACTCCCAAGTAATTCAGGACTTTAGATTAATGGATCCACACAGCAAGTGTTAGTACCCGTGGCACGGTAGTAACACCCTTCCAACTGGGGTTAAAAGTTGGTCCCTAATGGCTCACTGCGGGTTGTCAGTTACATGATACCTCCCATTGTCTAAGTACAGTACGCAGAGTATATATATTTAGTTCTATTTTTCTTGACCAAAACATATAGATTCATAGTTATTCAACTATAAATATCTAAGTCTTTCATATTACAAATTATTATAGAAATATGTATATGCTTGGTCTTGCATTCTTACATGTTAAACCTTTCATGAATTCATGCTCAGTCATTTCATGTTGTTTAGTTAGTCCTTGTCACATATGCATAGTACCCTATGCATTTCAGCTCAACCTTATCTCATATACTAGTATGTGCAAAGTACTGATCGCATACTCTTTTTTGCGCTATGATGTCTTATATCCTAGATTCGGATGCTTAGTTTCCTATCCACGCTTAGACAGTTCAGTGTAACCAATAGCAGTAGTGGCAAGCCCTCATCCATTGAGGCTAGGATTGATTTTTTTTAGTTATTTCAATAGTTCCTTATTTTCAATCAGTCGAGGTTAGTTGGGAGCTTGTCTCATTAGCTCCTCAGTAAGGTAGTTAGAGGCTTTTCAGAGAATCGGACAATTAAATAGTTTATTATACAGTTATCAGCTCATCAATCTTCTGACTATTATCAGTTATTTTAAATTGACAATTAGATTTTTAGTATTTTATCAGAAATTTCAGACTTGTGGTTGAACCATATTTTCAGTACTTAGACTAGTATTACATTAAATAGTTATCTTCCACACATATGTACTATTGTTACATTATTCACTGCATACAGTAGGTACCAACTCATAGATTAGCTTATGATCTCTTATGACAATAAGTGTCATTTTCATGACTAGTGGGTAGCCTAGGCTCATGATAGGCAATTACGTGATTCTAGATGAAAGATGATCTTATGACTATTCTTCCTAATTAATGGTTAAGCTATGTTGTATCTAGTTTAATATTAGGAGATTATAGTACTAGATGCTAGGAATCTAATGTACTAGTTAATATACCTTTCTTAGTTTAAATATGGTAGATAGAGATGGTTGATACATGGCTAATGATGGTATCGTGTCAAGCGTAGGTGAATATTATTTAATATTGATGACTAAGTTTATGATACTGATTAGATTATAAATGAGGAATGGTGTATTAATGAAACTACATAATAAGTGATGTTGGTAGTAAAAGATGAATTGCTAATAAATAAGGGTTAATTGGTAAGTGATGGTTAGTTAACGAATGATATAGGATGCTTAGATGAAAAATGGTAATATGTTGATGAATAATTATTAGTGGGTATATGATGATTAGATAATAATAATAAATAGTTGATAAATGGTGATTATGGCTAGTGATGAACCTTGACTAGATCTTAGGTAGTGGCTATTTAATAAATAATAGTTAGTTGTTGTCACATGAATAATGATTATGTAAAGGATAATGTTTAGGATAATAATCAGAGGTCATGCGAAGATTAGCGAATTAGTGGTTTAAAGATAATAAGTGTTGATTAGATAATAACGAACAGTAAGAAAGTATTGACAAGTTAGATATTTTTATGATGATATGATTATGATTATGAGTATACTAAAAGGCTTGTAGATTTACCTCTTTTAGATATATCTTGAGCCTTTGCACCTATTTTATGTCTACAAATATATGTGTATTGATTTTTATGATATATTGATTCCCGACAAGGCCAAAAAATACTATGATGATATATTTATACCCGGCAATGTCAGAGGATACAATTATGATATATCGAGACTTGGTAGGCCGGAGGGTAGTGTGATGATATATTGATACGCAACACAGTTGGAGGATACTATTAGGATATATTAACACCCGACAAGGCTAGAGGACATTATGATGATTTATTAATACCCGGCAAGGCCGGAGGATATTGTTATGATATATTGATACCTGGAAATATAGGTGGTTGATTATGTAGATGATGGACATGGTGATGATAAGTTATGAGAGAGATGGCTATGATGATAAGATTGTGATATTAGTTGTCTAACTTGTATTTGTTCCTGCATGCATTTCACATATCACCAGTATGCACCTATGTCTATCACTTAGTATAGGACAGTTGTATAGTTATAGGTGAAAGATATTTCTTGTATTTTGGTATTTTCATTGAAACTTTCGAGCCTGGGGTGTGGGGGTACGTATACACTATTCTAGGTATTTAGTTGTCCAGGATAGCCAATTATTCAAGCTATTATTGATATTGTTATTGTAATTTTTATGATGATTATTATTGCTAGCTCATGGAAAATTGGTTATTGATCCAGTATCGATATTTGAGGTATGTTTACGGACTTGTCTATTTTATGATGGTATTATTAAGCACGATTATTTCATGTCTAGCCATGCGATTTAGAAACCCTGAGGAGTATAGTTTAAATCCTTATTGTATTATTATGAGGTCATAAAATGATGATACGATGACCTAGGTTATGATTTGAGATGACCTCATGCAAATATGTATATGTCTATCTAGCCATACGAAGTTATGATGCCACTGTATATCCCGTCCTTTATTTATTCATATTGTATATTCTTTTCTTTGACTTTTATATTGATATATATCTTTCTTTTACCCTTTATTTGTATATTTTCCTAGGATATATGGTATAGTATTGCCCTGTAATGAACGTGGCTGAAATAGGATAGTTCATCCAAATACTTCCTTAGTTTTGTTATATTAGACTCATGCACATGAATAGGATAGTTGTCCCTTATTATTATCATTGACTTGTTATATGATTTCTGGACTCTTTGCTATAGTTTCCATTATGTTTAGTATATATATTTGCTTTATGTTTGGAGCTCAATTAGCAATTGCCTACTAAGTACCATTCATTTTGGTCTCATACTACACTTTTGCAGCCTACCAATCATAGTATGGGTTATTGCCGTTGATGTGTGTATCATGTAGAGCAGCCATGGTTTAGATACTTAGAGTGAACTCCTAACATTTAGAGTATTACTCATATCTCTCTTATGTATTGGACTAATCTTTATATTATATTCAAAGATAAGTTATAGAAGTGTATTTGTCTTGAAATTTCACTTTTGTACTCTTATTATATTAGAAGCTCTTGTGTTGATACCACGTGGTTTTAGGATTTTATTAATTATTAATCTTTTTTTCATTAATTCTGTATTTCATTCCATGTATTATTGTGTAGTTCATTACTAGTCGTTCTATGCTATAGGTCGGCTTGTATAATTATAGGTTATGGTAGGCTCCATCATGACCTGAGAAATTTGGCCTCAACAAATTGGTATTATATCCCAGGTTTCATCGGTGTATTAGTACAAGAGCTATTATTTAGTAGAGTCCTGTGGATCGGTGTGGAGACATCCATAACCTCACTTTGGAAGGCTACACTGACATTTTAGGAAATTTACTTCATGAGTCCTTATTGAATGACTATGTCCTTACAAACCTCGAACACGTTTTTAACTCTATTTTATCCCTGAATAACTCTACAACATTATCGATAAATGTGGACGACACATCAATATCTATTTCTAGAGTTTCAGCGCAGCATCATACTGTAGAGTTAGAGATGGATATGAAATAAGCCAAAAATGAATTGGGACATATTAGGCTCTAGCAGAGCTTGTGACTACTTCAGCCTTTGAGTTTCAACATTGGGAATTCTAGTCATGTTGCAGATCCATCTCAACCATGGATTATATTTATTTTATTGAGAAGTTCTCAGACCAGAGTTGTATCTATTGGTTTTTATCTGGGATCTTTACTAGTTGGGAGTTTGATATTTTCTTTCTCATGTGGCCCAGACATTTTCCTTTGCTACATCCTTCTGAGTCAGACATTGGTGCATAGATAAGTTAGAGGGTTAGTATTGTACTCTGAGTGGAGTGAAAGCACTGGATAGAAGACTAAATTTTCCTTCCATCATGATGTTGATTATGAAAGGACAATAGAGAGCAATAATATAGAGATTTATGGAAATGCCAAAAAGAGCAATGCCATTGGTATAGTGCTATTGGTATTTTACCAAAGAGTGAGGATTCTTTCAGTAGATTTCAACTTGACCTGCAACCTATCAGCTCTACACAAACAGTATTTAATACGATGGGTGGTTCTTAGATTTGTCGTGATGATCATAGTGGGTAGAGTTCCCATCAGAGTTGTGGAGTGTGGTATGGTTCTTCGGGCTATAACGACCATTCTAAATTATAAAGGGTAGTATCTCAAAGTATTCCAGGATCTTGGTCTGGTTGGGTCATGATGATACACTTATTCAAAGAATGCCCCAAATATATGATAGATGATCATCTAAAGTTAGCATGTATTTCCCGCCAGCCTAAATTCTCATGACAGGCTATGATTTTTAAAGAATGGACATAATTCTATGAATTTCTCTTAGTGTCAGTTGGCCAACAATTCATGCTCAATTTGTTTCTCACCATGTTAGTGCTTTTAAATATTTCTTCGACTAGAGAGAGACCGACTAATAGTCTAAAGAGTGTCTCTAGTATGGGATCCTCTGTCATTCATCTTATTCAGATCAACCTAATGATGTTGTGGCATCTTTAGAGAGAGATAGCGTATGGCACCTTGATTAATGTTTTAGTTGTTGGTCCGAGTTGGACCTAGTCAATATAATTTTTTTATTCCTATCAGGCATATGGTTGTGGATGTGACAACAGTTGGTGTGTTGTTATTTCCTGCATTTATCTTATTATGTGTATTAGGGTTTTCATACCTATTGATAATTATATTCTTTATTGAATTTATATTGATCATTAAGTGCCTTATTATTCAATTCATGATTACGGTAATGCACCATGGTTTATTTCCTTTAATAGTGGATGAAGTATATCTTCATTGATATTTTCTCCTATGGGTATAGTTTTGTGTTTAAGTCCCATTTATTTGGGCATATCATCAATATTGTGGCCCTTGAGTGGCACATGATATTAATGTTCATTTTGGTACCACCTATTTAGTATTCTGATATTTATATTGTTGTTGCTATTGCTACCACTGTGTGAGGTTATTTATTAAACATAGTATTATTACTTGATGTTATTTCTTGATGAATTTGATCCTCTCTAGGTATCTATATAGACTAGTGTTATCTAGTTAGACTTTTATTTTCTCATGTTATTGTTTGGTGGCTTGAGTAGATATAGCCCGATTTGATGATTTCTTTACCCTAATGCGGCAAAAGAAAATCGTGTTCTCTCCTGGTTAGCTGTATAAGACTAATTTGGGGATGTATTTTGATATCAAAAGTAAGTTGACTGGTTTTGGGTGGCTTAGAATCAGCAATTTAGTTATGTTACTTATTATTGAGTTTCAAATTCTTAGACTTGCCTCTAGGGTTACGAAGGATTTTGTTTTTCCTATCTCTTCTGATATAACCAATTTATGAGAGGACCATGTTTAGGCCCGTTCCTTATTTGTGGCTATTTAATCGTCCAATAGCGATTTTGATATTAATGTTGAGATGTCATGGTTTCACCTCATAGGTTTGTTTAGTTTATTCCCTTAGGATGGGTTGCCCTTGTTATTAGTGTGGGCATTAGATGCTTCCTTTGTTTTTTCCTTAAGTGGAGTTAGAGGGTTGAAGGTAGGTGAACTTTTCTATGATCCCTTATTTAGTTAGAAAATTAGAAATTCTTTCTCTTGAGTTATTGATTTTCCGGTGGTGGTCTTGAATTTGACCTTGGTATTGAGATTGGTATATTTCTTCTACGATAATGTGATTTTTTGATGGATCGAGTGCGATTGTCCTACTTAGGTGTATTTGGTAAATCCCTATTTAAGAGTTTGTTTGACCTATTGAGGCTTGGTGGAGTGTTTCTCCTTGATTATATGTGCCTGTTGCTATTCTTTGCTGAAATGTATTGTTAGATTTATTCATTGTCAGTTAAAGTTACATTTCTCCATGATGCTAGAGTTTTTGTCAATATTGCTGTGGTTTTCAACCTTGGGAAGTTTTTGAGTAGGTTGGGATAGTTAATTCCTTCTAGGGAATATTGAGTAGGTTATTTTCATTTTCAGCCAGTGATTTATCCTTTGGCAGGATTTTTATTTTGTTGCTATATTTGATACCCTTTAGTGTAGATAGAGTTGGTGTCTTGTATTTAAAGTCGGTGGTTATCCTTGTGGTAATTTTTGTTCTTCAGATATGTCTTGATTGTGGCTTGGTATGATTTATCTTAAATATGTCATATTTGGATACTAAAATCATTTTGAATAGTTGGTAATGATATAGGCTTCTTGGTTCAATTTGACTTGACGCCTTCAAAAAACTAATTGGAAATATGGTGAATTTGGAGAATTACTGCCTATTCGTTCTTAGGTTTAATTTATACATTTGAGATCGAGCGATTTAGCCTTGGTGTTGAGATCTCCACTTAGTGTTGTAGAGCTTTTGTGTAGCCTTTGTTTTATACTTGTCTTGGTTTGGATTTCATTTGTAGGCTGGTTGAGTTAAAAACCTTGGCTTCTATACCTTAGCTAATTTCATTGATTTTTAGTCTCTGGGAAATATATCATTTTAGGGAATGATTCATTCACTTAGGTATGGCTGGTATGGTCCAGTTGTATGCTGACCAGTGTTGGTTTGTGTGATGGATTTAGTTAATAGAATGGCTATGAGTTGGGTGGTACGAGTCGTATCAGTGTATACGGGTTGTTTGGATACTTCACTTGACCTTAGACTTGGTAACTTAAGTTAGATTTGAGTATAAGTGGCTGATAAGCAGCCGTAAGCTAGGGTAGTTGTATTCCGCCAAGGGTATGGTTCATGGATATTAGTTGTACACTTGTATGTGACTTGGGTTTTATTGTATCGTAACTTGGACAGTGTTGGGTCTAAGGGGGAAACCTAGGGTACGAGATGTGTGCACTACTTGTACAGGATGGGTACGACTTGTAAGGGTCGATCATACCCTATGACATGAATTAAATGTTGTTTAAGTGAGGGTAATCTGGATATTTGTCCACTTATCCTTTTGGTAAATACTTATGAAACACTCTTAAATCATCTCTAGAGTTCTTGGGCAAAGAAATGTAGGGTTTTATCTTAAAGAATAAATTGGTTCTTGTCATGGGGATTTCTCCCCATCACCATCTTAGTTTAAGGCATGTTCTTTTCCCTCATTGTTAGTTCCAATTAAAGGCAAGGATTTTATACAATGTTCTCATGACTTGGACATTGTATGAATTTTTATTTTTAAAAATAATTTGTGGGTTTTTGCTATAAATGATTGGCCATGGTTTTGCCATATTTTAATTATGCTTTTACAGGCATTAATGGTGTTTTTGGATAATTGGTTGCATGGGAATGGTTTTTTGGTAATTATCTTTAGTTTTTGAAATACTATACCCCCAATGTATTTGATAAATTGCATATAACAATGTTTTGAACATATTATTGGATTTTCAATGGACTTATGCATGGTTTAAACTTGCTAATGGAACCCAAAATGTATGAATGGTTTAAATGGTTTTGGAATGATTTCGCTTAATAAACATACTTATAGGATTCAAGGGAATCCCCTAAGTTAATATGGTAATGAATGCTTGTGGGTTACATAGGAATCGACAAAGTTAATTGGATAATAGTGTCTATGGATACATAGGAATCCCTTGACCACTGAACGGTTTGGCTAAGGACAATACTTGTAAGTTATAATTGGTGTGACGATACCACTACTAATAGCCTTCGTTAATTATGATGGAATAATGTTTTGGTGGGATATTAGTTTTAATTCTGAAATAATAGCGGGGTGTGAAAGCTAATCGTAAAGGTGGGAGTGTAATGGATGAACACCGACAACTCATGTTTGCTAACATGAGGGGTAGGTCATGGAAACCTTACATGGTAATCCTCTTGTACATATGTATTATAGAGAGTAAAGGGTACTTTGGAATCCCTGACTCTTATGGTATCTCGAGTTTGTGCGACTACACGCATCTAAGATCATTCAGGGGGTTACACTTGACCCATATATCCCATGGGTAGTTTTTGGATGGTTAAGCTTCACATATCCAGGTTAAAGGTTTTAAATTCTTGCCAAACCCCATTCCTTTTTCTCGACATGATTATATATATGTGTGTATATATAAATATGTATAGGTTATGTGCATATAGATGGTTTTGTGTGCAGATGGATTGTTTTACTTTGTTTTCTGAAATGGTATTATGTTATCCTTATCATTAGTTCACGCTATCATTCACCTTCTAACCCATCTTCAGGCGACTATATCCCCACGCGATGCAGGAATCAGCCATTCTGCTCATCCTGCTTAACATCCAGACATTCAGGGGACAACTTTGAATTGTATCGGTGATCTTCTGATTTTTTGAAAGGCTCTGTTCATGGATGTTACTTCATACTTTTAATTATTTATGGATATTAGTTTTGGCTATGGTTGGGGGTATGTCCCAACAGGATTTTTGTATTCTTTTGGTTTGAGGATTTTGTGCAACTTCTATGGGTTGGAATGGGCGAGATTGATGTTGGTGTCAACCTTAGCATTTCTATAAGTATTGGGGCTGCTACCGATTAAAGATATTGTTGGTTGTTCAATTGAATTTCATTTTGGGATTGTATATTTAATTTTTAATGGAACTTATTTAGGTATGGTCAAATTTAAATTTTCGGTTTTTTTTGGTATAGTTGGACGATTGGTATGGGACAGTTGGACTCGGTTGGGTTAATTATTGTATTGACCCTTTCCCAGAGTCTTCATTTGAGTTGTTACACTATCTTGTTATATGCTCAAAATTCAGCCAACTCAAGGCAATTGACTAGAGGTTGTGTTGGGTAGCAGGGGTGGTCTCCGTCGTTTTAATTAGTTATCAGAGATTTAGGTATATGTTCAATAGGGAGTCTATAAAGTCGTGTCTCATAGAGTCTCTTTTGAGGATGTGTAGTGTGCCACACTCATAAGAGAGAGGCCATCGGGCAGTTTGGAAAGTTTCACTTTGTTGGTATTCTATTTCAAGCTTGAAGTCTGAGTCCTAGAATTCTTCTCTAATACTTGGTTGTTCACTTTTTAGATCATGCCTAGATATAAAAAACCAGGAATTTCTTCAATCCCACCTTTGGAAGATGTTGGTAGGGTACGTCCTAAACCTGGAGTTCACTCTCGTTCTTAGTGTTCTATCCTTTATTGATATGGAGTTCCCCTGGTTGCTACTAGTCCTCCTCAGGGTGAGGTGACTAATGCTTAATTTCATCAATCTATTCATACTATTTCTCAATTGGATTTTGCTCAGGCTGAGCGAGATATATCTGGTGGGTTGTCTCTTGAGGCCACAAGGATTTTCCAGTTATAAAGCTGAATCCTCCTAATTTTATTGGTGTTAATATAGGGAAGACTCATTAGGGTTTCATGGATGAAATAGAGAACATATTTAGGGTTATGCATTCCAAAAATATAAAATGTATAGATTTTGCAGCTTATCAACACAAGGAAGTTGTCTACTAATGTTACGAGGAATAGGATGGTGATATAGGTGTTGCAGAGAAGTTTTCCTTGTGGGATGCTTTTTCAAATGCTTTTTTGGATCATTTCTTTCCTCAAGAGCTGAGGGATGCAAAGATGAAGGAGTTTGAGAATCTTAGGCAAGGTAAAATGGTTGTCAAGGAATATGCCTTGAAGTTTCGGCAGTTGTCAAGGTATGCTCCATATTCGGTGGCTAACATAATAGCGAGAATGAGAAAGTTCACTTCTAGGATTTCTTGAGATCTGATCTTTGGAAGCAAGTTTTTTTTGCTGATCTAGGATATGGACATTTTGTGCCCTATTTTCCGTATGCAACAGGTGGAGAATGAAAAGAGGAAATAGGAAAAGTTTGTGGAAAGGCAGGGTAAAAGGAATAGGTTCTCTAACTTGGGTATTGCGCAGCATCAGGGCAGTCGGGATAGAGGTAAATGGCCGAAGAACAAGTGGGGGAGTTCTCGTTCCTTCTCTGCTGCTAGTGCTCCTTACTCAAGAAGTTGGGTAACAAGTGTCTATAAGGTAGTAATAATTTCTAGGCATAAGGTGCCCAATGTCAGGAGAGTATAGGTCAGACGGCTTTTTTATGCCCTCTTTGTTGATTTTGTGGTCATATTTATCTGGTCTATTTTGATGAATGTAGGGAAAAGTGTTTTAAATATGGCCAACCAGTCCATATGCTCAAAAATTTTCAAGTAAAAAAGGGTGCATAGGGAGCTACCAAAACTCTGGTTTCTTCTCCTACACCTAGTTGTATGGCTTTAGTGATTTCTCCTACTTTTTACACTGGCATCGAATGAAATAGGTTGTAAGCTCTTGTATCTAGAAATGAATCTGAGGAACCACCTTATGTTGTTATTGGTACATTACAAATCTTTTCTCATGACATGTATTATCTGCTGGACCTGAGGTCTACTCTTTCCTATATGACCCCATAAGTGGTTGGGCATCTTGGTTTTGATCCTGAGGTTTTTTTGGATTCTTTTTCTTTTTGTCACCCGGTAGTTAACTTAGTTATTGCTAAAAGAGTCTGTAGGGTGTGTGTGGTATTTGTAGGTAGCATGTTGACCTTGGTAGATCTATTTGAGTTGTTTATGGTTAATTTTGACTTTATTTTGGGGATGGATTGCTTATACCCATATTATGCGTCCTTTGATTGTTAGACCTATAAGGTTTTCTTTAGGTTCCCTGGTGAACCGTTTATAGAGTGGGAGTGTTTATTTCTTATCTTAGATCTTGAAGGTTAATTCGTAAAGGTTGTCTTTACCAATTGGTCTGGGTTAAAGATTCTAACTCGGAAGTTCCTTCTCTACATACAGTTCCAGTGGTAAATTAGTTTCCCAAGTTTTTTTTGGATAATCTATCTAATGTTCCTACGGATAGGGAAATAGAGTTTGGCATTAATTTTGTTTCGGACACTCATCCATTATCTATTTCTCCATATAGAATGGCTCTGACTGAGTTAAGGAAACTCATGGAGAAACTTAAGGATTTTTTGAATACGGGTTTATTAATCCTAGTGTATCTCTATGGGGTAAACCGATGTTATTTTTTTGTAGGAAAGATGGTTATCTTGGGATGTTCCTTTAGAAAAGGTAGTTGAATAAGGTGATAAAATGTGTGTGCTAAAATGCCTATAACAGTGCTTTTATCATATTATTTGGCTTTCAATGGAACTTATGCATAGTTTAAACTTTGTAACAGAACTCTAAATGATGTGAATAGTTTAAATGGTTCTGGAATGATTTGGCTTAATAAAGATACATGTGGGCAACAAGGGAACCCCCAAGATAATATTGTAATGAATGTTTGTGGGGTACTTGGATATCCCCCAAGTTGATTGGATAATTGGGTCTATGGATATATGGGAAGGCCTTGACACTTAAATGTTTGGCTAAGGACAATAGTTGCAATATATTTGGCATGATGATACCACTACTAATATCCTTGGTTAATAATAATGTAATAATGGCTTGGTTAGAAATTGGCTTTAATTAGTCAATAATGGCGGAAGGTGAAAGGTTACCATAAAGATTGGAGTCCAATGGGTGAACACTTAAAACTCATGGTTGTAGACATGACAGGTAGGTAATGGCGACCTTATATGATACTTATAAGGTACATGGTAATCCTCTAGGTACAATGTACATATGTATCATGGAGAGTGAAGGTTACTTGGGAATTCCCGACTCTTATGGTATCTACAGTTCGTGTGGCTAAACACAAAGGCCAGTTCAGGGGGTTACACTGGACCCTTATACCCCATGGGGGTTTTAGGAAGGTTAAGCTTCACATACTCAAGTTAAAGGATTTAAATGAATGCTAAACCCAGTTCCCTTTTCCCAAGACAGTTATATATATGTATGTATGGGTTCCGTGCATATGGATGGTTTTACTTGGTTTTCTTAAATGGCATTATTATATCCTTATCACTAGTTCATGCTAGCGTTCACCTGCTAACCAGTCTTCGGGCGGCTGTATCCCCACACAATATAGGAATTGGTCGTTCTACTTTTCCTACTTAGCATTCAGACATTTCGGGCTCAGCTTTTGATTGAATTGGTGAGGTTACCTTTTTCCAGATGGTCCCATTTTATAGATGTTATTCCATACATTGGATTATTTCTGGATATTTTTTTCAATGGTTGGGGGCACGTCCAAACTAGATATTTGTATTTTATTGGTTATAGTCTTTTGTGGAACTACTATGGGTTTGAATGGGTGAAATCGATGTTGGTGTCAACCACAGCATTGGTATTGGTATTGGCGCTGATACTGTTTGACGATATTGTTGGTTGTTCTATCATATTTTATTTTGGGATTATATATTTATTTATTACTAGAAATTCTTTTCTAATATTTGGATTATTATTTTTGTTTGGTTAGGAATGGTTGGACTAATAGCCTAAGACGGTTGTATTCAGTTGGGTCGGTCATCATCGTGATCCTATCCCATAGTCTTCATATGATCTGTTATGCTATCTTGTAATATTCTCAAAATTCGGCAAACTCAGGGTAAGCAACTGGTGGTTCGGTTGGTTAACGGGGATAGTCCTCGGTCCTGATAGGACTTTAAACGCCCATTACGACAAGGCTCTGGATTGAGATATGTCATTGAGCCTACTATGTGGTTGGTTATTATGTTTTCTAGAAATTGGTTTGATTATTGTTGATTAGTATTCAGATGATAGCCCATGAGTCATATATTGGTTATTTTAGTTTTCACCTTGAGTTTCAATATTCTTTTGGAATTTTTGATGATTTACTTAGTAAGAGTCATATATTCAAGTGGAATATTCAATCATGAGTAGTTATGCCTTGTATTTTAGGATTTTTATTTATATTTATCAAGACTGGTAGCAAAATTGGCTATGCTTGCATTCCTTGATTTTCTCCATTTGTGTGCCTAAACAATGTCACTTGAGCTTATTCTCTTGTTTTTTGTATAGACTTTTAGTGGATCATTTTTGTTTTTTGAGTTCTCTATGAAGAGACTATATGGAAGAGACACAAGTGATTTTTCTCCAAGCTTGGAGTGGATAGCAGGTGCACAGTGGTGAAGAGAGTCTATATTTGGATTTGGATTTGGTTACATGACTCATGACTTGGGTGGGATTTGGATAGGATGAGCCCTTGTTGATTTATGTAGATATAAAGATGGTATCAATGTTTTGTCATTCAGATATGCATGCATTATCCTTCTTGGTTTAGTTGAGTCTAGTTAGCGGGTTAAGTTAAGTTTCGGGTGTTTGGAGGTAGAATGAGAGTGTTGGTTAAGAAAGGGATACCTGTAGCAAAATCAATTATAAGTGTTCTCTCTTTATTAAGGTTACCTGGAAAGTAATGTTAGGAGTATGCGGGCCCACTACCTCATCCTTTTAATCTTTTGAGAATCTTTCTATCCTTTGACTTTTATGGACGAAAGTCCTTTTACTAGTTGATAGTGTAATGACACTTCAGGTCATTTTTCATATTTTCTCTTATTTATTCTATTTAAGTTTCTCCATAGTTGCCCTAAGTAATTTATGAGTATCTAGGATTGACGGTTTGGTAATCGGGAAGTTCGTTTTGTTCTTAGAACCAATTCTTGATTTAGATGTCTTCGCTAGTTCTAAATGGACACCAGGTGAAAACTCTAATTAAACAATCTTAGATGCAAATTCTTACTCTGCCAATGATCCAGAATATAAATTTTAGGCTATTTAAACTTCTAGTTCAGGTCCCAATGCACTTATACTCATTTCGACTTATCGATAAGAAAGATAAAACATTAAAGTTTAGGTGTGGCACCCATATTTGGTAAAAATATCTTTGGATTGAAAATCTGACTTTGCCAATGTGACCAGAATGTCGAATTTAGTGTAGTTACATATTTCATTTTTGAAAATAAAATTCTGAATGAGGCTTGAGGCATTATTGGAAACTTAGAAATTTTTCCACTTTTGTTGGTCCTGGTGCGATGGCAGTCATGGAATGGAAGAGGCCATCACGGCAAGGACACAACAATCACGGCACCATGATCGCGGCTCTTGTCTCGGCGATCGCTGCATTTATTTTCCTAGGGGGTCTATAAATAGACCTTATAGTTGTGATTTTGGTCATTTTCTCTTCACCCTTGAGAGCTAAAAAACATAAATGGGTATAATAAGTAAAAATTGATCATGGTAGGTTACTAGGGAGCTTATCTGTCATGTTTCATAGGGAATATCTTCGAATTTAAGTTAGGAATCCTTTGAATTCATGCTTGAATTTCTTAGTATGGATCAAAAACCACAATTTATTTTAGTGCTTAATTTTAGCGCAAAGTATGCTTAGTTTTCACCCATTCCTTGAGGATTATGATATCTTGTTCATGTGTGAACATTAGGATGTCCTCAGAAATGTATTTTTTGTAACTAGTACCAACTTGGGGTTTTGTTGTTATTTTGGGACCAGAAGCACAATAGTACAATTTAGGTTTCATTAGACTCGTATAGATATGTATATTATGGTTTTGATATTATGTTGGCATTTAAGGAATTGTGATGCCAAGATTAGTATGTCATGCTTGATGTGAGGCTTTGTGATTCGAATTTGAGGTACGCTTTGTCTACTTTTCTTCCTAGATAATTTTTGATACATATTTCGAGTGAATTTTGATGTTAGGCTTTATTATGAGTAGAAAAACTTAGCCTTGGTTATTAATGTTTGGGAATTAGATTAGGGCTTTGGACCTGTAAGATGGTATATTTATAACCTTTTATAATATTATCTTCTTCTCCCTTGTTTAGATTAGTTTGTAGCATGGATATGAAATAATGTTAGTTTTGGGATGTGGTTTTTGTGTTGGAAACATGGTCAGTATATTATAGCCCTATTAGGGCAGTGTGGTAGTCGTGAAATCATAATTTCGGTAAGTTGACTTGAGGACCCTTGTTTCTAGTAAAAGTTCCTATCATAGGCTTTAATAAGGCTTACTTGACATCTAGAAGTTTAACTAGATACATAGCCTCGTGTGGGGCATAGATTGCCTAAATATGGAAATTGAGGATTCGAAGTGGGATTGTCCGGCATACTTATGCCAAGACTTGTGTTAGCCTTGTGGACTTAGTTAAGGATGTTAGGCATAGTTGAGGTTAATAGAAATTAGTATTAGGTTACTTCATGACTTGGTAAATTATAATGGTGTTCCCCAGATTATGACTTTTGAGTTATGGCTATGATATTCCTTGTGGGAGTGATATTGGGCTTGTTTACATGATATTCCACTTAGTTATGATTATTGGGCCTACAAAGACGATATTCTAGTTTAGTTATGATTATTCGCCCTATACACATGATATTCCTCTTATTTATGATTATTGGGCCTATCGAGATGATATTCCTCGTAGTTACTATTTTTGGGACTTTAGAGATGATATTCCTCTTATTAATGATTATTTGGCCTATAGAGATAATATTCCCCTTAGTTACAATGGTTGGGCCAATAAACATGACTTTTTACTTTTTTATGATTATCGGGCCTATAAAGATGATATTTCTCTTAGAAATCATAATTGGCCTAGAGAGGTGACATTCCTCATAGTCATAATTTGTGATTTATAGATATGAGATGTCCTATGCACATTATGTACTTATTTATATTATACCTCCGATGTGTGAATAGTTAGAGGTATACTATGGCTTACAAAAGTGATTATCAATACGAGTTTGAGAAATAATATGGGATAAAGGACGTTATTATTATGTTGTGATTATTCCAAACAAATTATTAGGCTGAAAGTAGTGTTATTATATTGGTTATATATTCGGGAAGTTTTTATCCTTGTAAAAGATGTGATTACATGTAACGCCCCGAGTCTGTACCTCGAACACTAAATAGTGGTCATAATCCCGAAGGACTAAAAGCTAACCCATGACTGGTGCCTGCTGCAATAACTGAATAATAATACGGTAAATATGTTAAAAGTAGGTAAGAAACTGGACATAATTTTCAAAACTGTAAATAATACTGGATAAGGTATCACAATACAAAATCTGAACATCAATACTAAAAACTGACCAACTGTCTAAAAATACTCTTGTTTGAAAAGCCTTTAAACTGTATGAACAGTAGATTTGATGGGAAAAGCCCCCAACTAACTCTGACTACTAAAAATGAACTTAGATGCTGAAAAACAATTGTGTCCTTGATCTATGAGGACTCACCACTAACTCTATATGTTGAGAATTTGAACAGCTAAGGGTGCTCGGGTGCCCATGCGTCTGAACCTATTATATAAAACATCATAGCGCAAAAGAAAGGTATGCGTCACTTCTTTGAATTACTGGTATGCTCAGTGAGGTAGGCTAAAATGCATAGGTTCATATGCATGAACAATACTAACTAAATATCATGTGTATGACTGAAAGAGAGTACATGCATGAATATGTAAACAGTACTGAGATCTAACTAACTAATATCTGAGTATACTGATACTGAATTATTGGTAACTAAATAACTGTATCTAACAGTCTTTATTTTGTGAAACTATACTATGTCCCATACTAAGCTAAGTGACTATGTCTGATAGTCTTGAATCTGTGGAACTGAACTGAGTTCCATACTGATATTGAATCTAAAACTAAGACTGTGGGAAGTAATCATCTTACCGACATGCCCCTTCTCTAACTGATTTGGGGTCCAACCTGTAACCCTAGTTGGAAAGGATTCAATATTGTGCCATGGGTAGAGATAAGTTTTAAGTTAACCCTCTCTGACATGAAGCTCATCCGTCAACTATTTCTGGTAGGAAAAAATCAAATCAGATATATATCAACTCTTGTCTTATAGGGAGAAATCTCAACCTGCACTGGCTATGTAGTTTTGGAATCCAAGGATTGCTTCTAAGGATCACACCCTCTACTGGCAGGTGATACCCCATCTTTGAGTTCACTCGATGATGAATCCTACTCCCAACTGAATGGACACTGAACTGATTTACTAGTTCATACTAGGCTTAACTAAACTATTACTGATTGTATTGTTTAACTAAACTGAACTGATTTTACTGAACTGAGCTGGACTGATTTTGAGTTCACTAAGTTTTCCTAAGTTCTGTAACTGACTAATTCGACTGATTGAGACATGACTTATTCTACTCTGTCATCGAGCATGGCTCTAGACAAGAAGCTAAATTGGCGAGTATTAAGTACCCCCAAGACTCGATAACATAAACTTAAAAGACATGGCATAATCTTGTGACATGATAACTAACTACTTAGTCATCATTCATTCATTTGGGCATTCAACCAAACACTTGCATGACATGAACTTGCATACATGCTAACATGATATAATTTAACTATTCAACTCACATGGACAATTCATCAAATACTTAAGGGGACTAGTATATTCATGTAATACTAAAACAACATATAGGCATCGTGATTCCATTCCAAGTACACAATTTCAAGAGTTTCAAGATGAATTCATATGCTAAAGTACACATATAAATTAACTTTGCATGAAATTTGTAATAGATCATGAAATATAAACCCAATTAAGTTATAATCATGAATACACTTTAATTCAAATCATGGAAAATCATGAATTCAAACTAGTTAAAATTTAGAAGAGATTCATGGACTCCAAGGGTGGAAGGAACCCATGGATGAACACTTCACATACCTTAGTTGGTGAATTCTTGAAAATTATCGGTGGAATCTTGAGCCTTGAATTTGAATTTAATTCACCTAAGGTTTTTGTTCTTGAGAAATTTGTGAAAAAATGAATATAACTCGCTAAAAGAGGGCTAAATTTTGTGTTATGGAGGCTGAAGGGGGTGGAAAAAGACTTAATTAACCTGAGGACGCGGTATTTTGATGACTGTAAACTGAATAATCGACGTGCAGGTTGACACACCATGTCATTGAACATGCATATCTGATGCATGAATACATGATTGAACAAACTCATGAATATATGACTGAATGTTTAATGGTAACTGATACCAAGTTTGTAATGGAAAATCTGGGCATGAAACTGAATAAGCTTAAGGAAAAACTATTACTTAAACTAAAAAATACTGATGAACCCAATATCATTTTTGAAGTACGATTGAATGGGGACATGATAACATGACTGAGACTGGAACGTAACACATTAACTGAATATCATAAACTAAACTGATCCCCTTTGAATACGTTGCTTGTGGCTAAGATTGGAACTTGAGGGTCAACTTATGAGAACCAAATAATCCAAACTGGATTCATTACGTGATGAGAATAGGGAGGTTTAGGACATGGAACCTTGTGATTATAGTGCATCTTCCCTTGGGTCATTACATCCCCCGAAGAATACTGACTTGGCTGAGGTACTTAGGAAAACTTGGGCGATGCATAAGAAACCTACGAACCGAATCATTACTGAATACCACACAAATTTGTCCGTCTGACTGCTAAACTTAATTACTAGCTTTAAACTCTAACTCGTACAGAAAACTTATTCTAGACTAGAGCTTTTCTTTGGCATTATTTTTATTGAGTTGCTAGCAACTTTTGGGAGCAAAGAAAGTTTCGCATTATTTGAATAAGACATCACAACGTGGCTAGAATTCTGTAATATGAGGCGAGTCCTACCAATCATTATCTAAGATAGAGTAACTAAGACTTATGCAATGAAACTATAATTTTTAAAGCTTAAAAATATTCTTTGAATAATCTATCCACTATAATCTCTACCTTAGTACGACACTTTACTTAGGACAATTAAAAATATTTGCATGGGCGCTACGCACGAATGCATAAACATACTAACTTATTAGATTAACTGAATGACCTATAGATGAAAACTGGGTTAGTAAGGCTGATCTGTACTTAGTCTGAAAATTGGATGGAAACTTTAGAGTATCATGTATAAGAGGTAAGGACTGAGTGAGTAAGATAAGATAAGTTAGCGTGATTTCGTAAATGTTGTATTATTTGAGAATGCAAGACCAAGCGTATAACATGGTTCTGAAATATTCTATAAGATGAGGAACTGAAATACTAATAACTTAGCAACTGATAACTATACACTATGGTCGAGCAAATCTAAAACTGAACTAAATTTCTGATCTGACTACTGGACTGGGACTGACACTATAACTAAGACTATAACTGAGACTACGATTTAGATGAAAACTGGAATTAAACACACTGTAAGGTGTGAGTGCAGAAGTCATGAGCTGCATCACCTGCGTTTGGAGTTTCTGTGTTCATGGAACATGATTCAAACTACTGAGTGAATAGGAACTGCTCATACTAAGAAATGAAAACGTATATGATTCAATGGAAAGTTCATTAATATAAATTGTGTACATAGAGATAAAAGGTAAAGCATGCATAGGTATCGTAATGGCTGAAGTAAAAAACTTCTAACTGAGGTAAAGACGGGTTGGCCATCATTCCCACCCATTACTTTTCTACACATACTAATATTACTACAAAAATATGGAAGCCTGATTTCCTGAGATATCATAACCAGACAGTTTCTGTATACCTGCCAGGTTATGATAGACTAACCCACTGGGGTAGAGGCTGAGAAAGGTTTTGTTAATATTTGGTATGACTTTAAAGTTAACTGCTACACAAAGAGTTACAAAAGATAGAGAAGCCCCTGGATCTGATGAGACATAAATATATAATTGGATGATCTATAATGTACCAGTGAATGTATTAAGGGAGCTTTACCAATCTTGCCATTGTTAGAAGTGCATATAGCCTTTTTGGGCACTGCCTACTTGCGGCACTGGAAGTGGCATCCTGCTGATTTGGGTAAACGTAATGAGCTGAAGGATGACTATGCTGACTTCGTAGACCAGTCTTAGGATAGTCTCAGACTCTATGACCTAACTCGCCATATCCAAAACACACATCACTACCGGTTCTACACATAACCCTATGATTCTTACTACATTCTTCGCAAAGCAGATTAATACGAATGCCGTTTGTACTACTCTGGGTTTTGGATCCTAGCACCCCATCATGATTGTCATTCTAGAACATTGGTACTAGTGTGCTAGCTGAAGTTGTAACTGGGGCTGAAAACTTCTGACTAAACCTAGAACGGTTACCACCTCCGATCTTGGCTGGGCAAAACTAAAGCTACCCATTCTAGATATCTTTTTTTCTCTCTCCTTCTTATTAAGTTTGTATTCCTCAATATGTTGAGAATACACCATAATACTAGATATTTACATCTCCCTAATCAACATCAGAGTCCTTCACTCCTTAACCACTCTACCCAATACCCCAAACACAAACTTGCTGATTCTAGATCTATTATCTACTACTACATGGGGAGAATACCTAGCTAACTGAGTAAACTTGAGGGAATACTCTTTCAAACTCATACTTCCTTGCTTAAGATTGATGAACTCTAACACCTTAGCTTCTTTCATCTCTAAGGGAAAGAATCTATCGAAAAATGCCATAACAAACTCTTCACATTCTATGGGCTCTTTATCTACACCCCTGTCTACCTTTCAATGCTCAAACAACGTATGGTCTACATCTTGTAGCTAATAAGAGGTTGAATCATCACTCTCACTAGAAGTCACTCCCATGATATATGTTACCTTCTGAATCTGATCGTAGAATTCCTGTGTGTCCTCTTCAGACTTAGAACCTTCGAGTATGGGAGGATTCATTCGGGTGATGTCCTAAATCCTGGATGCAATAGTATTGGCCACTAGTTCTGCAGCAGTTGGTCATTTATGCTGAGTTGTGACTTAATTGGATAGAGTAGTGAATGCAGCCCTAAATTCTGCATGAGAGACCTCCTTGTCCAGGGGATCTGCCTGAACAGGCTGAGGTGCTGACTTATTTTTGGTTCTTGTTTCATTAGTCCTTTTGGTAGGCATGTTTTGTAAAAGAAATGAAGAAGCGAATTAGATTAAGAGTTTCACTGGTGCTCATGCTCACTCGCACGACATGAATACTGAAAAAAGGGAAACTTTATCAAAAACATCTAGTAGCCTATCGTCCATAAATGTGGCGCTCAACACACCAATGCACAAGACTCTACTAGATGTGGCTTTCAGACTTCCTAGGACTCTATTGAATATTAGGCTCTAATACTAAGTTTCTAATGCCCCAAGTGTGTACCTCGGATGCTACATGATGCTCATAATCTCGTAGGACAAAATGTTAACCCATCACTGGTACCTACTGCAATAACTGAATAATAATATGGTAAATATGTGGAAAGTAGGAGGAAAACTTTCCATAAGGGTTAATACTGTAAATAATACTGGATATGGTATATAAGTACCAAAATTGAACACCAATACTTAAAATTGAACTGTTTAAAAGAACTCAAGTCTGAAAAGCCTTTAAACTGTCTGAACTATGGAGTTGATGGGACAAGCCCCCAGCTAACTCCGAATACTGAAAATAAACTAAGATACTAACAAAAAAGCATGTCCTCAATCTATGAGGATTAACCATTAACTCTGTTTGTTGAGAATCTGAACAACTAAGAGTGTTTGGGAGCCCGTGCATCTTAACTTATAATATAAGACTTCATAGCTCAAAAGAAAGGTATGAATCAGTACTTTAAGTGTACTGGTATGATTACTGTGGTATGATTAAATTCATGGCTTCATATTCATGAACAAAACAAACTAAATATCATGTGTATGACTGAATGACAGTACATTAATCAATATAAATTGTACATAGATCGTAATAAAACTTAATACTAAATCGAAATGCTAATTAACAAATATCTAAGTATACTGATACTGAATTACTAGTAATTGAAGGACTGTAACTAACAGTCTTAATTCTGTGAAACTATACTTAGTCCTGTACTTAGCTGAGTGACTATGTCTAATAGTCTTGAATTTGCGGTACTTAATTGAGTTCCATAATAAGACTGTATCTGAAACTAAGACTATGGGAATGAATAATCTGACATTCCCCTTCTCTAGCTAAGTTAGGGTCTAACCTATAACCTCAGTTTGAAGGGTGTCAATACCGTGCCACGAGTAGAGACACGTTGTAAGTTAAACCTCTCTGACAGGAAGCTCTTTCATCAACTCTTACTGGTAGAAAAATCTAAAATGAGTTATATATCAACCATACTCTTGCATGGAGATATACCAACCTACACTATCTACGTAGTTCTAGAATGTAAGGATTTCATCTAAGGACCACACCCTCTACTGGCAGGTGAGACCCCATCCTTGGGTTCACTCGGTGCTGAATCCTACTCCCAACTGAATAGACACTGAACTAAATTACTATTTCATACTAGGTTTGACTGAACTTTTATTTATTATATTATTTAACTAAACTGAAATGATTTTACTGAACTGAGCTGCACTGATTTTGAGTTAACTGAGTTTTCGTAAGTTCTGTAACTGAATAAATTCTACTTATTGAGACATCACTGATTCTACTCTATTACCAACCATGGCTCTAGACAATCAGCTAAACTGTCAGGTAATAAATTCCCACAAGACTCGGTAACATAAACTTAAAAGACATGGCATAATCTTGAGACATGGTAACTAACTACTTAGTCATCATTCATTCATTTAAGAATTCAAGAAAACACTTGAATGACATGAACTTGCATACATGATAACATGATATAATTTTCCTATTCAACTCACATGGAAAAAATTTATCAAACACTTGCAATGCATCATATATGCACATAATACTAAAACAATATGTATGCATCATGATTCATTTCCAAGTACACAATTCCAATAGTTTAAACATGAATTCACATGATAAAGCACATATATTAATTAAATCTACATGAATCTTGTAATAAATCATGAAATAGAAACAAAATTAAGTAATAATCATGAATACACTTTAAATTAAAATATGGAAAATCATGAATTCAAACTACTTGAAACTTAAAAGAGAATCATGGACTCCAAGGGTGGAAGGAACCCTTGGATGAACTCTTCACATACCTTAGTTGGTGAATTCTTGAAAATTAATGGTGAAATCTTTAACCTTGAATTTGAATTTAATTCACCTCGGGTATTTGTTCTTGAGAAATTTTAAAAGAACAAAAGTAACTTGCTAAAAGAGGGCTAAATTTCTTGTTATGGTGGCCAAAGGGGGTGGAAAAAAGACATAATTAACCCTGAGGACATGGCTTTTTATTAACTATAAACTAAACCGTTGACGTGCTAGCCGACAAACCATGTTATTGGAATCGATGCGATAGTCAACGCGCCGCATCAAGTCCATGTCTATTCATTGGAGTTGGAGCTGGAAGCTAGGAAAAACATTTATCAACGCGATAGTCAATATGACGCATCAAGATCGTGTCGATTCATTGGTTTAGGATTCGAAAGGTTCTTCAAAAGAAGTCAAAAAATCCAAAACTTATTCGGGAACACCTATTGACATTCCTGATCATGAATTAAAGGACGCGAAATAAGATTGCCAACTTTCGAAGGATAAAATAACACAAAGTCTAAATACTTAGGTAGAATTTTCTAAGTCTAGGACCCCCTCTTAAAAAGCTTAAAGGACTAAATTAAGCCAAGAATTTTGTGGGGTCTTATAATATCTCCCACTTGGAAACGTTTGTCCTCGAATGAGACTGACTAAGTTGACAATACTGGTAAACTAAACCTACTTACTGGTGATGAATATCCTAAACATAATTGTATGACTGACATTACTGACATACTGAATTTCATACTGAACATGCATATAAGATGCATGAATACATTACTGAATTAAATCATGAATATATGACTGAATTTACAATGGTAACTGATACAATGTTCGTAATGGAAAATTTGAGCATGAAACTAAATATGCTAAGGAAAAACTAATACTTAAACTAAAAAATACTGATGAACCCAAGATCATTTTTGGAGTACGCATAAATGGAAACATGACAACTTTACTGAGACTGGAACTTGATACATGAATTGAATATTATGAACTAAACTTATCGCCCTTGAATATGTGGCTTGTGGCTTAGACTGGAACTTTAAGGTCAACTTATGACTACCCACTACTCCAAACTGGATTCGTTACGTCAAGAGAATTGGGAGGTTTAGGACATGAAAACTTGGGGTTATAGTACATCTCCCCTTTGGGTCATTACGTCCCCCGAAGAATATTTACTTGGCTGAGATACTTAGGAAATCTAGGGCGATGCATAAGGAACCTACGAACTGAATTGTGACTGAATATTTGGGGCCTGAAACTGAGACATGATAAATGAACTGAGCTGAACACGAAACTACTTGGTTGGTCCATCTTATAAAAGTTACATTCATGAGACTTTGGTTAGTGAAGCAAGATGGAAAGATAGAAAATAACACCACACAAATTTGTCCGCATGACTGCTAAAATGAATTACTGGCTTTACATTCTCACTCATACTAGAAACTTATTCAAGACTGGATCTTATCTCTAAAACTCTTTTATTGAGTTGCCAGAAATTTTAGGGAACAAAAAAAGTTTACCATTATATGAATAAGACATCACAACGCGGCTAGAATTCTTTAAAAATAGGTGACTCCTACGAATAATTTTCTAAGATAGAGTAACTAAGACTTATGCAATACGACTATAATTTTTCAAGATGATACATATACTTTGACTAATCACCCCACTATACTCTTCATCATAGTACGACACTTTACTTGGGACTACAGAAAAATATTTGCATGGGCACTGTGCACAAATGTATAATGGGTCTGTAAGACTGAACTATAGTTAGTATGAATAATTTGACTGAAACTTTAGAGTATCATGTATAAGATGTAAGGACTAATGGGGTAATATGAGATAACAGAGCATGATTTTATAGTTTGTATTATTAGAGAATGCAATACCAAGCGTATAACATGGTTAGGAAATATTCTATAAGATGAGGTACTGAAATACTAATAACTTAACAACTGATAACTGTACTTTATGGTCGAGAAAAGCTAAAACTGAACTGTGTTTCTGATTTGATTACTGGACTAAGACTGACACTATAACTTATACTATAACAGATACTATTATTCAGACGGTAGCTGGGACTAAACACACTTGAAGGTGCAAGTGCAGAAGTCATGAGCTGCATGGCCTCAGATTAGAATTTCTGTGTTCACAGAACGTGATTCATACTACTGAGTGAATTGGAACTCGTCAAACTAAGAATTATAAATGCACATGATTGTATACATAGTGCAAGAATATAAGTTGTGTTCATGGAGCTGAGACGTAAAGCATGCATAGGTATCATGATGACTGAAGTAAAAAACATTGAACTCAGTTAAAGATGGGTTAGGCATCATTCCCACCCATTACTTTTATACAAATACTAATAATACTACTAAAATCTAGAAGCCTGACGTCCTGAGATATCTTAACCGAACAGTTCTTGTATACCTGCCATGCTATGATAGTCTGACCCATTAGGATTGAGGTTGAGAAAGGTTTCGTTAAGATTTGGTCTGATTTTAAAGTTAAATGCTATACAAATAGTTACAAAATACAAAGAAGCCCCTGGATCTAATGATACATAAACATATAATTGGGAGGTCTATAACATACCATTGAATGTGTAATACCCGTGCCTTTTTCCTAGCTAGAAATCATCTTAAGGATGCTAGGACTTACTTTGAAATGCAAAACTATATTTGTAGACATGGCATTTTTATTGATATTTTCAGTTTTTATCACGTGGAAAATTGAGTTAGCTTTCCAACGGTACAATTTTTTTCCAAATCTGACATCAAACGAGGAAGTTATGGACGTTTTACTTGGAACTATCGGAATAGCCCAGGTATGACGACTAAGTTGATGGACCACTATATAAGTGACGGACTGCCACTTTGACCATCACAGCCAAGTCATTTAAGCCACGTACTGGAGAAGGACTGACGGATGAGTTGACGGACCATCAAAATTCTGACAGACCATCATCCAGGCTGTCAACTCTTATCCATTGAACCCTATTTTTGGTCCACGTCTGATGGGCTAAGTGACGGACCATCAAGTGTCTGATGGACTATCATTCGAACCATCACACACCATGTTCAATTTACTGTATGATATTTTAACAAGGGTATTTTTGTCACTTATCACTCACCTACATATATCCAGATGAGTCCAAATTTAGCCATTATGCTTATTATTATTTCACAAACAAAAACTAGTGTTTCTCTCTAAATTTAATATCTAAGAACCAGACCCAATCCTCTTCAACAATCAAAGGATTTCAAAACCTTCAAGTTCAAAAAAAATACGTCCAGAACCTTGAGTTAGGTATTCATAGTGTTCATCTATTGACCCCTTTCGTTCATAAAGTTCAAGAACCGTGCTTTTAAATGAGAAACTTTGATTGTCTAATGGTTATGTGATGTTGTTCATGTTAATGATCATTCTTTAAGGTTCATGATATTAATTTAAGTTGACTTCCATGATGTATGCATGCTTGTAGTTAAAACCCATGAATTTTGATAGTTCAAGATGATTAAAATTGTTGAGAAAACCTATGCCTCAAAGTGTGCATGCAAGGTGTATGATAAAATGCCTAGAATGCTAAAAATCATGATCCCATGACCCCATATTATTTAAATGACAAGCTATGTCAACTCTTAAGATGATTCCATATGAACTTCCATACTATTGATATGTGTTGCTAATATGATAATGAATATGATATTAAGGTTGTGCAAGTACTTATATGTGACATGAAATCATTTCCATTCAATACATTATTGATAACCATGCTTGGTATCAAATCCCTTATGTATGATATTATGAATTGTGGACTCAAATCTTGTGATCAAGTCATGTCATGTGTGTCATTTTCCTTCCATCGAGTCCTGGGGGTATTGGTACTAAAAAAAATAGTTTTGTACCTAGAGCCAAGTAACGCTATCTTGATAATCTCAGTCAAGCCATGATCTATAAAACTGAGTCAGTCAGGTGACTCAGGAAACCTATGAAATCTCACAATCTCAGCAAAATCTCAGATATTAGTGCTATTCCATCAGTCAACGGAAATCAGTTACTCAGTCCATGTACAGTTATTTAAATCATGTTCAGTCTCTTCAGATCGGAGTAGAAGTTAGAACCGAGTGAACCCAGGGATGGGAACTCATCTGCCAGTTTAGGATATGATTCTTAGCAGTCATACTTATGTTCTAGAACTATATAACCAGTGTAGTTTTAGACATCTTAACCTTTCAGACTAGGGTTCATGAGGTGGCTAAACCTGTTAGTTTAGGGTTCCCATCATTCTAATTTGAGTACCTGCTAGATGAGGGTCACTCATAACTATTTTTACTAGTGGCGCGATATGGACACCCTCTAGTCGAGGCAGAGATTGTACCCCAACTTAGCTTTATGCATTATTAGGGCATATCGGTTAAATAACTACCTCCCACAGTTTCAAGATCAGTCTCAATAAAAGAACTTTGATAGTTCTTCAGATATCAGTATACCAGGACTGCAAGATACAGTCAAATTCAATTATAGTATGGGACTCAGATAGTTCTATCAAACCCAGGACTGTAAGACACAGTTACCTATGTTTACAGAAGCATAGTTTCAGTCATGTCAGAAATCAGTAAATCATGTATTAGTGTACATATCAACTATTACGTATTTATGTTTCCAGTTATTATGTATGTATCTTTGCACTCTCATGTTTATATTACTCAGTTAGTTAGCATTGCTCATGCATGTAAACCATTTTTATCTAGCCTACCTCACTCGTATAATCAGTACTCCAGTTGTACTGACGCATTTCCACTATGGTGCTTTCATTTTATGTTACACTATAGGTTGAAAGACACGAATTCTAAACAAGTAGTAGCATTCGTATTCCAGTATACAGAGCTACAGTGAGTGCTCTTTATTCAAGGATGATATGATTCGATTCATTTATTATTTCAGTTAGTTTTCAGTTTACTGAGTTAGTTGGAGACGTGTTCCTTTAACTCTTTATTCAGTCAGTAATTTGAGGCTTTCAGATACAGTTCATATTTAGTTCAGTTTTGATTCAGACGTCTGTTATCTTGGGCATTTTTCACCCATATGGATGTTATAATTACTTCAGTTGAACCTTATTGTCTATTGTTTGTGTTTTCCGAATAGTATGTTATGCTTTGTACAGGTACGGATATCATTCATGGGTTAGCTTGTGGCCTGTCAGGGTCATGAGCGTCGTGTGGCATTCTAATTTAGAAATTAGGGTGTTACAGAACGTATTAGAGGTGCTTTCCCAATCTTGCCATTATTTGAAGTATATAAAGCCTTTTTGGGCGCTGCCTACTTGCGGTACTGGAAGTGGCACCCTGCTAATTCGGGCAACTAGAATAAGCTAAAGGATGACTATACTAACTACTTAAACCAGTATTAGGATGGTCTTAGACATTGTGACCTAACTCGCCATATCCAAAACAAACATCACTACCGGCTCTACATATACCCCTATGATTATTACCATATTCTTCGCAAAACGGATTAGTACGAACACCACTTGCACTACTCTGGGTTTTGGCGCCCGACACCCTATCATGACTTTCATTCTAGAACATTGGTACTGGTGTGCTAGCTAAAGATAGAACTAGGGCTGAAAAACTTCTGACTAAACTGAGAATGGTTACCACCCTCTGACCTTAGCTGGGCAAAAGTAAAGCTACTCATTTGGGATCTCATATTTTCTTTGTCCTTCTTCTTAAGTTTTTATTCTTAAATCTATTGAGCATGTACCATAAGTCTAGATTTGTCCAACTCCCTAATCAACATCGCAGTCCTGCCCTCCTTAACCACTCTACCCAATACCCCAAACATAAAGTTTCTCATTCTATATCTATTGTCTACTGCTATATGGAGAGGATACTTGGCTAACTGAGTAAAATTGAGGGAAAACTCTTTCACACACATTGTACCTTTCCTTTGATTGATGAACTCTAACACCTTAACTTCTTTTTGCTCTAAGGAAAAGAATCTATCTAAGAAGGGAATAGCAAAATCTTCCTATTCTATGGGCTCTTCATCTGCACCTATGTCTACCTTCCAATGCTCAAACCACGTATGGACTACATCTTATAGCTGATAGGAAGCTAACTCATCACTCTCACTAGAAGTAACTCCTGTGATATATATGACTTTCTGAACATTATCACAGAACTCCTATGAATTATCTTTAGACTTAGAACCTGAGAGTAAGCGAGAATTCATTCAGGTCAAGTCCCGAATCCTAGCTCCAAAAGTGTTGGGCATTGGATCTATAGAAGTTTCTCATACATACTGAGTTACAACTAAATTGGCTAGATTAGTGAATGCAGCCCTGAATTCTACATGAGAGACGTGGTCATCCAGGGGATCTTCTTGAACGGGCTGAGGTGCTGACTGATTTTCGTTCCTTCTTCCATTATTCCTTTTACGAGGCATGTTTTGTAAGAAAAAGGAAGAAGCAGATTAGACCGAGAGTTACACTAGAGCTCATGCTCACTAGCACGACATAAATACTGAATGAAGGGAATCTTTTTCTAAAACATCTTATAGCCTCTCATCCATAAGTGTGGCGTCCAACACACCCATGCATAAGACTCTACTAGATATGGCTTTCAAACTTCCTAGGACTCTATTGAATGATAGGCTCTGATACTAAGTTTGTAATACCGTGATTCTATACCCCGAATGCTACATGGTGCTCATAATCTCGAAGGTTAAAAAATGGCGTGTACCTACTACCATAACTGAATAGTAATATGGTAAATATATGAAAAGTAGGTGAAAAACTGGACATAAGGTTCAATACTTTAAAAGATACTGGATATGGTATATCAATACCAAAATTGAACATCAATACTGAAAACTGAACAACTGTCTAAAAGTACTCAAGTTTTAAAAACCTTTAAGTTGTCTGAACTGTGGAGTTGATAGGACAATCCCCCAACTAACTCCGACTACTAAAAATGAACTGTGATGTTGAAAAACAATCAGGTCCTCGATCTATGAGGAATCACCACTAACTCTGTATGTTGAGAGTCAGAACAACTAAGAGTGCTTGGGAGGTCGTGCATCTGAACCTATAATATAAGACTTCATAGATCAAAAGAACGGTATGCGTTAGTACTTTGAATGTACTGGTATGCTCAGTAAGGTAGGACAAAAAGCATGGGTACATATGCATGAATAAAACAAACTATACAGAGATCGTAATAACACTTAATACTAAATTTGATTGCTAATTAACAAATAGCTGAGTATACTGATACTGAATTACTGATAATTGAAGGACTATATCTGATAGTCTTGATTCTATGGAACTATATTGAGTCCCGTACTGAGCTGAGTGACTTTGCTGACAGTCTCGAAGCTGCGGTACTTAACAAAGTTCCACATTAAGACTGTATCTAAAATTGAGACTATGGGAAGTAATATTCTAAATGAAATTCATCTTCTCTAACTGATTTGTGGTCCAACCTTTAACCCAGTTGGAAGGGTATCAATACCGTGCCACAAGTAGAGGCAAGTTGTATGTTAACCCTCTCTGATAGAAAGTTCTTTCATCAAACCTTGCTGGTAGAAAAACACAACTAAAATATATATAAATCCTAGTCTTTCATGGAGATATCTCAACATATGATAGCTATGTAGTTCTAGAATGCAAGGATTTTTTCTAAGGACCAACCCTATACTGGCCAGTGAGACCCCATCTCTGGGTTCACTCAGTGCTGAATCCTACTCCCAACTGAATTAAATTACTATTTCATACTAGGCTTGACTGAACTGTTACTGATTATACTATTTACTTAAACTGAAATAATTTTACTGAATCGAGTTGTACTGATTCTGAGTTCACTGAATTTTCCTAAGTTCTGTAACTGAATAAATTATACTGATTGAGACATAATGATTCTACTTTGTCACCGACCATGGCTCTAGACAAGCAACTACATTATCGAATATTAAATACCCCCAGGATACGATAACATAAACTTAAAAGCCATGGCATAATCTTGAGACATGGTAAATAACTACATAGTCATCATTAATTTAATTCGGCATTCAATCAAACACTTGCATGACATGAATTTGCATACCTACTAACATAATATAATTTCCCTATTCAACTCATATGGACAATTCATCAAACACTTGGGGGGCATAATATATGCACATAATACTAAAACAACATGTAGGCATCATCCTTTAATTCCAAGTACACAATTCCATGAGTTTCAACATTAATTCACATGATAAAGCATGCATATCAATTAACTCTACGTGAATTTTGTAATAAATCATGAACTAGAAACAAAATTAAGTAATAATCTTGAATAGACATTAAATGAAATAATGAAAAATCATGAATTCAAACTACTTGAAACTTAAAAGAGATTTATGCACTCCAAGGGTGGAAGGAACCCTTGGATGAACTCTCCACATACCTTAGTTGGTGAATTCTTGAAATTAACGGTGGAATCTTGAGCCTTGAATTTTAATTTAATTCACCTAGGGTTTTTGTTCTTGAGGAATTTGTGAAAGAATGAATATAACTTTCTAAAATAGGGATAAATTTCATGTTATGGGGGCTGAAGGGCACGGGAAAAAAACATAATTAACCCTTAGGATGCGGCTTTTTAATGATTGTAAACTGAACCATCAATGCATAGGCTGATGCGCCATATTGAGTCCACATCAGTTCACTGTAATTGGATGCTTGGAGCTAGTGAAAATATTTATCAATGCGATAGTCGATGCGACGCGTCAAGATCACGTTGGTTCACTTGTTTAGGATTCCAAAGGTGTTTCAAATGAAGTTTGAAAAATCCAAAACTTGTTCGGGAACACCTATTGATATTCCTGATCATTAACTAACTCAAATATAAATATTTAATGGATGTAAAAGTTGAAAAATAAATTTGCCAATTTACAGAGGATAAAATAACACTAAGTTCGAATACTTAGCTAGAATTTTCTAAGTCAAGGACCCCCACATAACAAGTTTAAATGCATGAATTAATCTAAGAATTTTTTGAGGTTTTACATTACAGTTTATGAATTTATATATATATATATATATGTTTTGTATACACATCTCTCCTATGGGATGGGGGAAGATGCAATATGATGCTTATTATTCCATTAATTGGATACTAGTACTGACATTCATAGATTTGGTACATTCTTTATTATTATATCGATAATTGATTAGATTCAAGTTAAAATATGATCTAATCACGGTTCTTCCTAATTAAGGGTTAATCTATGTGCTAGCTAGTTGTCTATTAGTTGATTGTACTACTTGATGACAAGGAATCTGCTGTGCTAGTTAATGAAACTATCTTAGTTTAAATATGATAGTTAGGGATGGTTGATACATGGTTAATGATAATGTTGGGTCTAGCATAGGTAAAGATTAGTTGATATGATGACTAAGATTAAGATGTTGATTAGTTGTTAAACTAGGAGTTTTGTATCAAAAAGGCTAGATAATAAGAGATGTCAGTAATAAGAGATAAGTAGTTAATAACTATGAATAGTTGATAAGCAAGGATTAGTTGGTAAGCGATGGTTAGTTAAGAAATGATGTAGTTAATACAAGATTATTAGATGATAAATGGTAATATTTTATCTATTAATGTTTAGCGTATATAGGATAATTATTTAATAATAATGAATAGTGGATAAATGGCGATTATGGTCTAGTGATAAACCTTGACTAGATGTTAGGTAGTGGATATTTAATAAATAATGGTTATTTGTTGTCCTATGAATAAGGATTATATGAAGGATAATGTTTAGGCTAACAATTAGAGGCCATGTGAAGACTAGTGAATTAGTGGTTAAATGATAATAAGTGTTAGTTAGCTAATAATGATTAGTTGGGAAGTACTAACAAGTTAGATATTTTTATGATGAAATGATTATGATTATAAGTATACTAATAGCCTTCAGCCGCATCTTAAGCTCGTGCACCTATGATATGTCTATAAATATATTTTTATTGATTTTTATGATATATTGATACCCAATAAGGTTGGACGACACTGTGATGATATATTGACACCCGATAAGTCTAGAGGATACTGTTATGATAAATTGATACCTGAGAGGGCCAGAGGACACTGTGATGATATATTGATACCCAAAAAGGCTAGAGGATACTATTATGATATATTGACATCCGGCTAGGACAGAAGAAACTATGATGCTGTGTTGATACCCGGCAAGGCTGAAGGATACTATTTTGGTATATTTATACCTGGAAAAATTGGATGTTGATTATGATGATGATGGACCTACTGATGACAGTTATTATAGAGATGGTTATGATGAAGAGATTATGATATTCATTGTGTACTTTGCATTCATCCTGCATGTGCATTGCTTAACAATAGTATGCACCTATGTCTATCAGCTGGTATGGGATAGTTACATAGATATGAGTGAATAATATGCCTTATATTGTTTTATATTGATAGAACCTTATGAGCATTGGTTGGTGGGGGTATGTTTTGGCTCAACTAGGTATTTGATTGTCTAAGATAGCTAATTATTCATACTATTACTGATATTCTTATTATCATTGTTATGATCACTATTATAGATAGCTTATATAAAATAGGTCATTCATCTAGTATCAATATTTTAGGTATCTCTATGGACTCATCTACCTTATGATGGGATAATTATGGACAAATATTTTATGTCTAGCCATGTGGATTAGAAACCCTGAGCATGATAGTATTAAATCCTTTTAGTATTATGATGAGGTCTTGAAATAAGGATATAATGATCTATTTTATGACCTCATGAATATATGTATATATCTACCTAACCATATGAATCTAGAGCGCTACAGTATATCCTTTCCTTCATTTATTCATAATGTATATTCATTTCTTCTCCTTGTATATTGCTATATATCTTTCTTTCACTCTTTATTAATAATTTTTCTTAGGATATATGGTATAGTATTGACGTCTAATGAACGTGGTTGAAATAGGATAGTTCAACCTTGTACTTCCTTAGTTTTATTACATTAGACTATTGGACTTGAACATGATAGTTGTCCCTTATAATTATCATTGACTTGTTATATGCTTAATGAACTCTAGGGTGTAGTTTTTATTTTTTTTATATGTTATGTATACATGATTTATCTATGGAGCTCAGTTGGCAGTTGCCTACTGAGTACCATTCATTCGATACTTATACTACACTTTTGCAGTGTAGATCATAGTTTAGGTTATCGTCATTGATGTGTGATAACGCTCAATCTACAGCTCTCGTAGGAGTGTAAAGCGGTCGTTAGCAAATATAGAACCCAACTGGGTTTGGTATCGATCCAACAGGGAATAGCTTGGTCAACAAGTAAGCAACGATTACTAGACTTTTAGTGCAAGTCTCGTAAAAAAGGGGGGATTGTAATGTGTATCCAAAATATTAAAGTAAAAACTGAAATAGCAAAGTAAACAGAAAGAATAGTTATTAAGTTGTAAACAATGATAATTGAGAAGTTGGGGTTATGTCCACCTCCTGAGTTATACGTCTCTATTGGCTATGAGTGTGTTGAATTCCGACATGCATGTGCTTATAGAGAATTGTATTCGATGGTAAATCCAGGCTTCTATTCGAGGATTATTTCACTTTAACTCTTTCGAGCTTAAAGCGTGTCTAACGGTACGAATTCTTTAAGAGGTTAATCCAGTTACGGCACTAACTTTTTAATAGGGGATGGGACCCTACTACCTTGACATTATCTCTTTTCCAGACAGATAATCTTTCTTTCGAACAAGTTAAATGTTATACTGGCATATTCTTGCGTTTGAAACCTCATTAGGCTTCCATAACCCAACAGAGAAGTTTAGTTACCCATGAGTGCGAAGGAAATCACAATTGACATTGTTATTATACCACAATAGGAATTTCGTGTAGCACAAGTGTGGTAGGCGTTAGGCGTGATTTCTTGCAAGTAACGTTTCTCTTGTTGCGGAAATTAAGAATAGATGAATAGAAGAAGAATAAAAAGTAGAATTAATGAAAGAGTTATAGAGTAATAGAATTAAGGAGGAATTAATTATGAATGCCTTTAAAATCTCTAGCAAGATAGGGTATTTATAATACCCATATCCTATTCCTACTAAGCTAATGAAATACTTAACCCAATTGTACTAGGTTAATGTATCATTATCCTAATCCTACTAAGTTACTGCTAGTTCCCAAAGTCTTCAGAAATGTTGTTATAGCCCAGGACAGGTTTCCATGCGTCACTTTTGGTCCTTAGGCGTCCAAGCTTCCTTTTCTCCTTTCGTGAAGCTTTCTTTGGCGTCAAGTAATCCATAAAATGCTGAATTCTGCATCATTTATACCTAAAACTTTGCTAATCATGTTCGTTAGCTCACTTACAGGAAAAAGGACTAAAAGTGCATGAAATATATAATTTGTTCTCAAAATAAGGCTAAAATATGGGTAAAATATAGCACTATAGGCGTGTAAATTCGCCTATCATCAACACCACACACTTGAAGCTTTGTTTGTCCTCGAACAAACTATCATGTCCTTCTAAACATTAACTTAGGGTTTCACAGTAACAACACAAAATATTCATCAAGACAAGCACAACAATTATCAACAAAGAGTCGTTTTCTGCTCATTAGTAGAAACAATTCAACCTTCAATATAGACTCGTGATGGTGGTTAATTCATATCCAAAAGTTAAGGTACAAAGAATCATAAACAACTAACCAAAACTCGTCAACCATGTGTGTCTCACAATATATTTCCCATGATCACTCACAAGCATGGTATATTTGTCGAAACATGGGTAGAAGGGTATCCTTGCTCTCGCTCTCACAAAGAATTCATATGTAGTAACTGATGACCATAGGCTTGCCCTTAGTGTAATGCTCCACTAAATGTCAGAATGCTAGGCTTAGGATCAAGTAGGTCTTTTGATGGTTGTAATGTAGGGTAAGGGACGGGTAGGACTATTTTGGCCAGAAATAACGACTATGTTCCTAAGCGCTTTAATACATCACATTGTATCATTAACACTTTTCTTTCAAACAACCTTTCTACTTTCTTTTATTCTACCACCCTTTTTCTCCTCTTTTGTTTTTCAATTTTAAGCAACTTTTCAGCTTTCCTTTCCTTTTTCTTTTCATAATATACCTCTTATGATAGCACTTTTTTTTCATAATAAATTCAAGCACCAATACATTCTAAAGCATCATACTCACCCAATTTCCTCTTATTTTGTCACATGACTTTATACTTTAAAGCACTTAGGAATTTGGATCAAATTATGTTCTTGAAAAATGGATTAAGCTTACATATGAGGCTGTCAAAGAAAATAGGCTAAAGGCTCAAAAGGGTTTAACTAGGATAATGTCCGTGGGTAGGTAAAAAGAAGGTAAATAATCATAGGTTGCGAAAGAAATGCCTAAATCATCTCCTAAACTTACACTCTTTATTTTCGCTTTACATACATACCAGGCAAGTTCTAGTATCAGCCACAAACATAGAATATACTATCATCTCACACACAAGGCACATGGTCGACTTTATTGGGAGTAGTATAGGCTCTTGACCAACAACTGAAGGAATTATACCACACAATTAGAGCCTAAACGTCTCAATAGTCATGATTTTAGCACAAACTCTTGTTATAATCTCATGCTGCCTATTATAATAATTTCATGCGAAGCTAAGTAAAAAAAAAAATTAACTACAAAAAAAATGATTAACTACGAAAAAAAAAAAAAATCAAACAAACAAACATAAATAAATGCAAATGCGGATAGAGAAGTAAAGCATGCAAATACCACCACCCCACACTTAAACGGTACACTTCCCTCAGTGGAAAATAAATACGAAGAACCTGGTCAGTCGGACTCCTCCTCTATGTCAGGGATCATACCCCCTTCGTCGGAATCATCATAGGAGTCCTCGTCATCAGAATTCTGCTACACGTCGGAGTCTGGCATGCGTCGATCATCATCGGTCCGCACATCATCATCAAGAGGTTCCTCAAAGTATGTACCTACTCCACACATCTCCCTTGCATGCATATTTATTGGATAGTCATGGTCCAGCTGTTGGAGCTCTGCAGCAGTTGGAACACGACCTCCGCTCATCATGGTGAACCGTGTCATGCCATAAAGATGACGGAAGAAACTCTCATCTCAAGAATGTCTCTCCGCAGTAGTAAGGTTGACACCATGTGTTGTTTCAGCATCTTTAACCTTTGTGAAGTCAACCTTCTTCGGGTTATGTGGGAGTTTGTGATCAGCTGATTCCTCTTCGATGTCCTCCTTCCGCAAGATTGCTGTCAACAGGTTGCAAAAGGTAAAGTGGGACCACTTGTGTAGTCTGGCCTTACGCATTGTAGAACGAATGATTGCCCCAATGTTGATAGGGACATTCGTCATCAATGCATATACCAGGCACACTCTATCTCTTGTTATTTTGGTGTACTGGGTCCCAGTAATAAGACAAGAATTGACAATACGCAACCATATTCTTACTTCCCTATTCAAAGGAGCATAGGGGAAGGTGTTGTGTCGTCCGGTGTCTTTTTGTCTGCTCCACCTTGCCATGGATCTACTTCCACAAAGTGTTTGTCGAATTTCTCTATAAGGAGGTATGCTGTACAGCTGTTTGAATGGTGCTGGGTAGACTGAAGGTAAGCCAAGAAAGGAGTTGATCAAATCCACTTTGAGTTGTAAAACTTGCCCCCGAATCTTGACCTCGCTGCCTGTGGTTTTCGGCGATCAATTGGCATAAAATTCCCTTGTTAAATCAAGGTTACATTCTCTCATGTCACGGAAGATGAAATCCACATTTAATGCCATGATTTTCGCCAACAAGCGCGGCTCCTTCTTCACTAGGCTGTCCTTGTTGATCAAGTCGACATGAACATATTTTCTTTCCTTGTTGTTCCTATACCATTCCATGGCTTCCTCCTTAAGAACCTATTTTATTCCAAACATGCGGCGTGGTAATTGCATTGAGGATGATTCTCCATGGTCCTTCCGACCTCTTTTCTTGCCCTTTTGGGAAGTGGTAGCCTTGTCTTGTCTTGCTTTACGAGCCATTGTACCAGAGACTTAAACACATTCATGTTGATACAATCTATAAAAAAGCCATAGGGGTACCACCCAACACTTAATTTTGTTGATACAAATTAGTGAAGTGAAAGTGGTCGATTACTTATACTTCGTCGACATACGTTTTAGGGGCTATATGCCGAGAAGAAAATCAGAGAGGTAGCACTTCTTGCAACTTTTGTAATACTTTCATGTTAGGTATAACAATACTACTACATAGGGATGACATCATGGTATAGTTTCTATTAATAATCACAACCTCCTATATCGGTAGGCAACTATAAGTCTTATTCCGATGAACGGGATATGCTAACAATTAAGTATTCAAGTGACTAGATTATGCAATGTTTATGACTCTATCAATTCCGCAAGTAGTATGACAATGCACCAAAATCAAATTCAAGTCGGAAATAGTTTAAGATCATCCTAGCATATATATTCACTCACATGGTTTTGTATCGACAATTCAAACACATTAACATCACCAATATTTCTTCAAGATGTAGCAATTTATAATAGACATAGCAACGTAGTACTTATGAGAAATATATGAAGAACAAGAGAGTACTTATGTGATTGCAGCCTTTGGAGATGTTCTTGTGAAGTGGGAGAGCAAAAAGAAAAGTTTTGGGAGGATTTGGATGCTATGTGCGGCGCCTAGGTCAAGTTTTCAATGTGTTTATGTTTCAAGACTAAGTCCCCTTTATATAGGAAAAGAATGGTTCGGGTTTTGACCCATTTAAAATAGGTTTTGGACACAAAAAGTGACCATAGGTGGAGCCTTTAGCTTTGCCTAAGCATGGTATAGTCGGCGCCTAATGCAAAGCATTTGCAAGCATAGGCGGCGCCTAGTGCCATGCCTTTAGTGACCATAGGCGGCGCCTTTAGCATGGCATATGAGATTCTGAGACCAAATGCTTTAGCATAGGCGGCGCCTATGCTATGGCATACTTGAGCATGGGCGGCGCCTATGCCTTTGCACACTAGATTCCGAGACCTTAGGCTATAGTATAGGTGTTGCCTTGTTTGTGGCCTAGTTTTACCTAGGCCTAGCATTGATCGATGCCTATTTTGTCATGAGCAATGCTCAATCCATAGCCTTATGTATCTTAATTCCAAACTTACCACCTTTACCATGCAATACGTCCAAATCGTTATTTGAAACCAATCTCCTCATTGAATACCTCATGCACCTGCATTTGCTCAAAACTAATGAAAACGATTAGTACGATGGGTTGCCTCCCATCTAGCGCCTTAGTTTTGGTTGTGGAACGACTCTTATTTTTGGATTTTTAGTAATAAAAAGCAAAACACATACTAAAAAAATGAAAAAGGATAAATGATAAACGATAAACGATGGGTTGCCTCCCATCTAGCGCTTTATTTATTGTCGTGGCTCGATATAGTTACCTCGAGTACTTAGACTTCATCGAGATAAGTGATGGCCATATAATTTATCGAGTCCAGAGGCCCGATATAAGGTTTAACACGTTGACCATTCTCCTTGAAGACAACACCATTGGTGTCTTCCAGCTCAACTACTCCAGACGAGTAGACTTGGATAACTTTGTATGGACCAGACCACTTGGACTTTAACTTACCTGGGAATATCTTCAATCTAGAGTTGAAGAGAAGCACCATATCATCCTTTTGAAAGTTTCGTCGAACAATCCGCTGATCATGATACTTCTTCATCCGCTCCTTGTATAGGTCTGATCTCTTATATGCATAGAGACAGAACTCATCTAATTCGTTCAGCTGCTCCAACCTCAGATTCATCGCATCATCCAAATTCAAATTCAATTGCTTCAACGCCCATAATGCCTTATGTTCGAGCTCAATGGGTAAATGACAAACCTTCCCATAAAGTAGTTGATAAGGGGACATGCCAATGGGTGTTTTGAATGCAGTCCTATACGCCCACAGTGCATCATCTAGCTTCCGAGACCAATCCTTCCTATTAGCATTTACCGTCTTCACAAGGATTTGCTTGATCTTCCGATTGGAAACCTCTACTTGTCCACTCGTTTGTGGGTGATAAGGCGTGGCTACCTTATGTTGCTTGACACCATACTTAGCCAATACGGATTTGAATAGCTTGTTGCAAAAGTGAGATCCTCCATCGCTTATGATAGTACGTGGTACTCCAAAGCGAGAGAAGATATTCCTCCTCAAAAATGCTACAACACGCTTTCCCTCATTGTCGGCCAACGCTACAGCTTCAACCCATTTCGAGACATAATCTACAGCAACTAAGATGTACTTCATTCCAAATGAATTCACGAATGGACCCATGAAATCAATGCCCCACACATCAAAGAGTTCTACCTCAAGAATTTTCGACATGGGCATCTCATGGTGTTTCGAAATAGCACCTTGTATTTGGCATTGGTCGCATCTTCTAACAAAGTCAAAGGCATCTCGAAATATCGAAGGCCAATAATATCCACTTTGCAATACTTTCCTTGCTGTCCGATTACCTGCGTGATGTCCACCAACTTGGGAAGTGTGGCATGCTTCTAATATATTAATCACCTCTACATGGGATATACATCGTCGAATAATACCATCCGCACATCGTCGAAACAAATATGGATCATCCCAATAGTAGTGTTGTACGTCATGCATAAACTTTCTCTTTTGATGGTATGATAAATTGGCTGGTATTACATTACTCACCACAAAATTTACAAAGTCGGCATACCACGGTAAGTTTTATGTTATCGTCGCTAGGATCTCCTCGTCAGGGAATGCATCATGAATCTCGATATCAGGCTGCGCCATATGCTCGTTCTCGAGCCTAGATAGATGGTCGGCCACTTGGTTCTCGCAACCTCTTCTATTTTTAACTTCGAAATCAAACTCTTGCAGCAGTAATACCCATCGAATTAATCTTGGTTTTGCATCCTTCTTTGTCATTAGATACCTAAGAGCTGCATGGTCTGTATGAACGATCACCTTAGTACCCAATAGATAGGCACGAAACTTCTCAAACGCATACACAACCGCTAGGAGATCTTGTTCTGTCATAGTGTAGTTCCTTTGGGCTTCATTTAGGACCTTACTCGCATAGTAGATAGGATGAAATAATTTCTCCTTTCTCTGACAAAGCACAGCTCCAACGGATACACCACTAGCATTACACATAACTTCGAACGGGAGAGACCAATCTGGTGCTGCCATGATAGGGGCTTCAATGAGTTTTCCTTTGAGGCATTCGAATGCCTTTAAGAAATCTTCATTGAAGTCAAACTTCACATCTTTCTCCAAGAGTTTGCAGAATGGACTAGCAATTTTGGAGAAGTCTTTGATGAACCGACGATAGAAACCTGCATGGCCGAGAAAACTACGAACTCCCTTCACCGAAATTGGAGGTGGTAGCTTTTCAATAACTTCAATTTTTTCTCGATCAACCTCAATCCCTCTTTTGGAGATTTTGTGTCGAATAACGATTCCTTATTTTACCATGAAGTGGCACTTCTCCTAATTCAGCACTAGGTTGAATTCTACACATCTTTGTAATGCCATGCTCAGGTTTGCCAAGCACACTTTAAAAGACTCACCAACAACTGAAAAGTCATCCATAAATACCTCCAAAGTGTCTTCAACTATATCAGAAAAAATAGACATCATACAGCCTTGAAAGGTGGCTGGTGCATTACATAACCCGAATGGCATACGTTTGAAAGAAAACGTACCATATGGGCATGTGAACGTCGTCTTCTCTTGGTCTTCGGGGGCAATGCAAATCTGATTATAGCCTGAATATCCATCTAAGAAACAAAACCATCCTTTCCCCGCTAATCGATCTAGCATTTGGTCCATAAATGGCATTGGGAAGTGATCTTTGAGTGTCCAAGAATTCAACTTTTGGTAGTCCATGCATACTCTCCATCCAGTGATGGGTCTGAGTGGAATAAGCTCATTCTTCGCATTCGCGACCACCGTCATGCCTCCTTTCTTGGGAACACATTGTACCGAACTTACCCATGTACTATCAGAGATTGGATACACAACTCCTGCGTCTAACCACTTAATTATTTCTTTCTTCACCACTTCTTACAAAGGTGGGTTTAGACGTCTTTGATGCTCAATGGTGGGTGTGCACTTCTCTTCAAGCTGAATTTTATGTGTACAAATCCCAGGTGGAATACCAATAATATCCACAATGGTCCATCCAATGGCTCTAATATATTTCCGTAGAATAGCAATGAGGGCTGCAACTTGTTGCTCACTCAAATCTGCTGCCACAATGACTAGAAGTGTGTTTCCGCTTCCTAAGAATGCATACTTTAAATGACTTGGCAGCTCCTTCAATTCTAATGTGGGTGGCTCTTAAATAGATGGCTTAGTTGGTGTTGTGGGTCGATTCTTAAGATCAAGGTCTAGCTTCTTGGGAGTATGGTGATATGTCCCTAATCCTGATAGAGCACAAATAGCTTCTTTAGAATTTTCAGCATCCTTACTCTGACCATTCATAAGCAAAGTCGCCAATGGGGTATCAATCAGCTGCTCCTCTTCAAGTAAATCATTCTCATCATCAAAGAAAACATCAGCCACCAAAAATACACTCAGATCTTTGGGTTGCTTCATTGATTTGCAAACATCAAAGCGAACTACTTCGTCATTTATTCGGAACGAAAGCTCACTAGATCTTAAATCAATAAGCACGCTTCCCGTAGCAAGGAAAGGACACCCCAAGATAATGGGTACTTCTGAGTCTGCCTCACAATCCAAAATAATGTAGTCTTCTGGAACGATGAATGAAGAAACTTTTACCAAGACATCACATAGAATACCAACAGGTCTTTTTACTGACCTATCCGCCATTACGAGCCTCATGTTGGTTGGAGTAGGATCACCCAACCCCAACTTCTTATAGATAGATAATGGCATCAAATTATGCTGGCTCCTAAGTCGCATAATGCTTTGGCAAAATTCAAAGACCCAACGGTGCAAGGAATAGTGAATGCACCGGGGTCAGCCTTCTTCTGAACTATTGATCGGGTAGCAATTGCGCTGCAGTGATAAACATCATCTTTCAACTCATAACTTGCTACCCGCTTCTTTGTCAAAAGATACTTCATAAATTTCGCATACCCAGGCATTTGTCCAAGTGCCTCCACCAATGAACATTAATGGTCAGCTGCTTTAACATAGTCATCAATTTGCTGAACATTGTATCATCCGTCACCTTCTTCAATCTCTGAGGGAAAGGTTGTGGTGGGTATGAAATGGTTCTCTCGACGGCTTTCTTCTCCTCTTGCTTCCATATTTCAGATTTTTCAGGTTGCAATCTATTGGGATTGACGTCATGGATGTTGTGCCCTTTTTCTGCGGATTCTTCTCCTTTCGCCTTATCATTAATGTCCACTACTTCGTCATCCACTTGCTTGCTTTTTGCTGAAGTTTTCAGCACCTTACCACTCTGGGTAGTAATGGCCATGCATGACCCATCATTCCTTGGGTTTTGCACAGTATCGCTCGGTAAGGTGCCAGCCTTTCTTTGATTGAGTCTGCTGAAAGTTGGCTCAATTGCTGATCTATTTGCTTGATTAAAGTGGAATGAGAATCAACTATTTATTTCATAGAGGACAAATCATTAACTACCTCTGTTACTGCAGCGTTTGTTGCTTCCACTCCTTTCAATATTTTGGCCAGCATGTCTTCCATACTTCCAGAGCTAGATGTGGTGGCTTCACATCTTCCAGGGGGAACGTACAAACCACTGTTTTCATTCTTGTTCTTCCAACTACCTTGGTCTTTGTTTCCACATTTATCATAATAGTTCCGACCTTGGTTTCCTTGGGTATTCCCGCGGAAACCCCCCTGATTGTTCAAGTAGTTGGCCTCTTCTTCTGAATCAGATTCTTCTCTTCCTTTTTACGCAATAGCTTTGACTTTTTCCGTCTTCCCTGATAATAGATGCTTTGTAAGAAGATCAACTTGTGTTTTCATGTGCGCCATATCTTGATCACGTTCTTTTTCTCTTCTTCTTTGGTCTGCAGTCATGCTAATAGATAAGGTGGGGCTTGCTACATCAAAATCCCTTGTATTCCAAGCTCTACTTTGCTTCGTCATACGATCTAGAATATTGCTTGCTTGACCATAGGTGAGGTCCATAAAAGATCCTCCAGCCGTATTATCCACCACTAGTTTAGTTATTGAATTCAAGGCTCTGTATAATATCTCCATTAGGTAAACATTAGTCATATGATCGTTTGGGCATCCTGTTAGCTTTGTCTTGAAGCTCTCCCATGTTTCATGAAGGGCTTCAGTTGGAAGCTGACGAAAGTTTCTGATTTCGTCTCTCAATTATGCTCTTTTGGATGGCGAAAAGAATCTTTCTAGGAAAGTGTCTCTCAATTGCCTCTAATTTGTAATAGAATCAGGAGTCAGCCCATTCAACCATAGAGTTGCCTCCCCAGACAGAGACAATAGAAATAGACGTAATCGAATTGCATTCTGACCGACACCAGGATTGTCAAACGACTTGCATGTAGAAATGAAGTTGATGAGATGCATATTAAGATCATCGCCTGCTAGTCCACCAAATAATCCCTTGAGTTGCAATAACTGAATCATGGTGCTTGTGATGTTGAACTTGGCTCCGGGCGCTAATGGTGGAGGAATTATGGCTCCAATGCCTCCGGCTCCATCAAGATCATCATCATCGTCGTCAAAAGCTGGTTGCATGGGTTGGTGATCATAACTAAACCGAGCTTGTCGACCTCTTCTGTTGGCAGGTGTTGCGATATCAGCATCATGCCTTGGGTTTAGTAACTCGTCATCACCTAAATCCTCATCGTCAGGATTTGTTGCTCGCCCAGGGTTATCAATGTTTTGTTGGTGTACTTGGGCGGTGGCAAGAGCAGCTAATCTCGCCTGCTCCTATTGAGCAGCCATTCATTCGATTTCCGTTTGTGCCTCCATTCTGCCAATTCATTGTGGTTCAGGATTGATAGGTAATAATGGTTGACCAGAACTTCGGGTATGGGGCGTGTGCTAAATAAAAACCTGCAGTAAACAAAAACAAAAACTAAAAGTAAAAGTACGAGAATCTTTGACCAAAGGGTCTAGTAATTATCACAAACTTTATTGACACTCGTATTCCCCAGCAACGGCGCCAATTTTTGATAACGCTTAATCTACAGCTCTCGTAGGAGTGTAAAGTGGTCGTTAGCAAATATAGAACCCAACTGGGTTGGGTATCGATCCCACAGGGAATAGCTTGGTCAACAAGTAAGCAACAATTACTAGACTTTTAGTGCAAGTCTCATAAAAAAGGGGGGATTGTAATATGTAACCAAAATATTAAAGTAAAAACTGAAATAGCAAAGTAAACAGAAAGAATAGTTATTAAGTTGTAAACAATGAGAATTGAGAAGTTGGGGTTATGTCCACCTCCTTAGTTATACGTCTCTATTGGCTATGAGTGTGTTGAATTCTGACATGCATGTGCTTATAAAGAATTGTATTCGATGGTAAATCCAGGCGTCTTTCGACCTATTCGAGGATTATTTCACTTTAACTCTTTCGAGCTTAAAGCGTGTCTAACGGTACGAATTCTCCAAGAGGTTAATCCAGTTACGGCACTAACTTTTTAGTAGGGGATGGGACCCTACTACCTTGACATTATCTCTTTTCCAGACAGATAACCTTTCTTTCGAACAAGTTAAATGTTATACTGGCGTATTCTTGCGTTTGCAACCACAAAGAATTTAGATTAAGATGAAGAGAATAATGATATAAGTAGCATACGTGTCACGAACTCACAAACTCATAGTAATAGATAGTACCTCATTCGACTTCCATAACACCAACAGAGAAGTTTAGTTACCCATGAGTGCGAAGGAAATCACAATTGACATTGTTATTATACCACAATAAGAATTTCGTGTAGCACAAGTGTGGTAGGCGTTAGGCGTGATTTCTTGCAAGTAACGTTTCTCTTCTGGCGAAAATTAAGAATAGATGAATAGAAGAAGAATAAAAAGTAGAATTAATGGAAGAGTTATAGAGTAATAGAATTAAGGAGGAATTAATTATGAATGCCTTTAAAATCTCTAGCAAGATAGGGTATTTATAATACCCATATCCTATTCCTACTAAGCTAATGAAATACTTAACCCAATTGTACTAGGTTAATGTATCATTATCCTAATCCTACTAAGTTACTGCTAGTCCCCAAAGTCTTTAGAAATGTTGTTTTAGCCCTGGACAGGTTTCCATGCGTCACTTTTGGTCCTTAGGCGTCCAAGCTTCCTTTTCTCCTTTTGTGAAACTTTCTTTGGCGTCAAGTAATCCATAAAATTCTGAATTCTGCATCATTTATACCTGAAACTTTGCTAATCATGTTCGTTAGCTCACTTACAGGAAAAAGGACTAAAAGTGCATGAAATATATAATTTGTTCTCAAAACAAGGCTAAAATATGGGTAAAATATAGCACTATAGGCGTGTAAATTCGCCTATCATCAATGTGTCTATCATATGAAGCAGCCATGGTTTAGATATTTAGTGTTAACTCATGATGTTTGGAGTATTACTCATGTCTCTCTTATGTATTAGACTAGTCTTTATATTGTATTAAGTGATATATTATAGTAGTGTATATTTGACTTTCGTATTCTTATTATATTGGAAGCTCTTGTACTGATAGAACATAATTTTTGTATCTTATTATGTATTGATCGCTATTTAATTGATTCTACCTTTCTTTTCTTGTATAATTGAATAGTCACTTACTAAATATTCTAGATTACGGGTTAGCTTACCTACTGGCTTGTTAGGGTAGGTATCATTATGACTAGAGAAAGTGGATCATGATAATATATCTCTTCATTTGATGATTAAAATTATATATTCGTTCCTTGGCCTTGTATACTGATATATATTTTCCTTGCACTTTTACTTTGTACATTGTCCAATGATATACGACATAGTGTTGAGATTTCTGAGTGTAACTAGAATAGATAGTTCATCTTTGGTATTTTTTTATCATTATTATGTTTGTCTCTTGAACATAATTAGGATAGATTGTCCTTATTATCCCATTATCATTGTTATATGGTTACTGGACTCTTAGATATAGTTTTTTTATCTTATTTATAATTTATGTATATCTTCTTTATCTTTGGAGCTCAGTTGGCAGTTGCCTGCTGAGTACCAATTATTTGGTACTCATAATACACTTTTGAAACTTCTAGATCATAGTACAGGTAATCATCATTAATTTATACGTCGCGTAGAGCAGCCATGGTTAGGAGACTTAAAGTGAGCTCCTAATGTTTGGAGTATTATGTGCCTCCCTGTTATGTATTAGACTAGCCTCTATGTTGTTTTCAAATCTAAGTTGTATCAATATAATTTCTTTGATATTTAAATTTTTTACTCTTATATTATATTAGATGCTATTGTACTGATACCACAAGGTTTTTGGGACTTCATTATATATCTGATCTTTTATTTTTTCTATTCTACATTTTTTTCTATATTTATTTAGGTAATTCATTACCATCCAATGTGGACTTTGGGGATTTTCTTGCCTACCGGTAGGTTATGATAACCAGCATCCTGACCTGAAAAATTAGGTAGTGATAGTTCAACTAGGTGACGGTTAAGAATAAGTATCCTCTTTCTCATATAAATGATTTGTTTGATCAGCTTCTGGGTGCTTTTGTGTTTTCAAAGATTGAATTCTGATCCAGGTATTGCCAGTTGAGGAATATAGTTTCAGATATTTTTAAGATAGCTTTTCAAACTCAGTATAATCATTATGGGTTCTTTGTGATGTCCTCTGGGTAGAACTTTGCTCCAGTTGCATTCATGGAATTGATGAAATAGTTATTTCCACTGTATGTTGACTCCTTATTATTTTAATTATAGATAATATCTTTGTTTATTCCAAAAGTGATGTTGACAATGAGGAGTACTTATAGATTGTGCTTTAAAGATTGAGAGATGAGAGGTTGTATGCTACGTCTTCCAAGTATGAGTTTTGGTTAGAGTTTCTTTCTTTCTTAGATCATGTGGTAACCAAAGTTGGTATTATGGTCGATCTTCCCAAAAGTTAAAGTGGTTCATGATTGGGATATGCCTCTTCTCCTAATTTGATTCTGAGATTTATTATTTTAGTAGGCTATTATTGGTATTTTGTTGAACTTGCATCTTCATTGACCAAGTTGACTTAGAAGAAGATTTCTTTTCAGTAATATGGTGCTTGTGAGGAGAAATTTCAGAAGATCATATAAGGAGACCATGGATTTTACTATCTTCTATGATGCTTTTGGTGTTGGGTTAGTTGTTGTGTTGATGTTGGAGGGTTAGGTTATTGCTTATCCTTATAGTTAGTTGAAGCCCCATGAGAGGAATTACCATACTCGTGATTTGGAGTTGTGCATGATTCTTTTTGCTTGGAGGTTGTGGAGGCACTACTTGCTTAGAGTCTAATGTGAGAGTTTCTTAGATCATAGTAGCCTTTAGAATTTCTTATAGATTATGACGTGACCATTCTCTATCATCCATATAAGGTTAATGCGGTTGTAGATGCCTTGATTGGAATTTGACTAGCTTGGAAAGCATGGCACATCTTTTGACCCAGGAGAGGCCTTTGGCCTTAGAGTTTTATTCTCTGGATAACCAGATGGTTAGGGTTAATATTTTGACACCTGGGTCTGTTTTGACATTTATGAAGGCTAGGTCTTCTTTGATGTAGTATATTTGGGCTCATTAATTTGATGATATTAGGGTTATAGTAATTTGGAGTAAGGTGTTGAGTGGTGAGGCTAAGGACACCTCACTTGATTCAGATATTATTTTGAGGATCTGAGGCTGAGTTTGTGTGTCGAGAGTAGGCAATTTGATAGGATTAATTTTGGAGTGGGCCTATTGTTCCTGATATACCATCCATCTAAGAGTGACTTAGATGTATCATAAATTCAAGAAGCATTACTAGTGGGAAGGGATGAGGAAGGATCTACCAAATTTTATAGCTCATTGCCTATATTGCCAGCAGTTGAAGGCCAAGCATTTTAGGCTTGATGGATTGCTTTAGAGGTTACTCATTCTTGAGTGGACATGGTGATGTATTACTATTGACTTTATGACTAGATTGCTTTATAATTCTTATAACTCTAATAATTCTGGGATTATCATGGATTGAATAACTAATTCTGCTTATTTTATTCTGATTCAGGTTTCCTTCAGTATCTAGAGGTTATACGTATCTATATTCATGAGATAGTGCTTCTTCATGGTGTGTATGTGTCTATAATCTAAAATCAAGATTCAACATTGACATATCATTTTTGTAAGACTTTATAGGGGGATTTGGGTGCCCACATTTATCTTAGTACAACCTTTCATACCCAGACTAGCAGTAAATTAGATATGACTATTTAGGGGTTGAAGGATATGCGCTACGCATTTGTCATAGACTTTCATAATCAGTGTGTGCAGAATCTAACTTTGGTGGAGTTTGCATATAATAATAACTACCATTCAAATATTGAGATGTCTCATTTTAAGGCTTTGTATGGTAGACATTATCGCTCTCTGGTTTGTTGGTTTGAGGTTTTAGAGATTAGACCTCGAGATATGGACTTTCTTCATAAGTCTTTGAATAAATCTTAGGTCATTTAGGATAGAATACAAGCGGCTTAGAGTAGGCAGAAGTATTATGCGATTTGTAGACTTCATGCCTTTCAATTGAGTATTGAAGATCATGTCTTTCTATTTCTGTCACCCATAAAGGGTATGATGATATTTTGGCAGAGGGGTAGGATTATCCCCAGGTATAGTTGACCTTTTGATATTCTTTGGACTATTGGTGATGTGGCTTGTGAGTTATCATTGCCCCGAGATTTATCAGTTGTTCTTCCAATTTTCCATGTTTCTAGGCATTGGTATTACATCCGTAGTGATTATCATGTTGTACATTTATATTAGGTCCAATTAAATGAGCAGTTGTCCTTTATTGAGGAACCTTTTTCCCTTCTTGGCAGGGATGCCAGGCAATTGTATTCAAGAGTTATTCCTATGGTTATGGTTCAATGTAGGCAACGACCTATAGATAAGTCTACTTGGGAGGTCGAGTTATATATCCATAGTACTTATTTGACACTTTTTGTTGATTCGAGTATTTTCCGTGCCTTTAGTTTGAGGACAAACTATATTTTTAGTGCTGGATGATATAATGGTCAGCACCTATTTTTCTCATGAAAAACGGGATTTGACGTGCCAACGTTTTTTAAAATATTCAAAGAGTGAAAAGTTGCCACCTAATGAATTAAGGTGCATTTGGTCACTATTCTAGAATAATTACGATCTAGATAATTAGTCGACATCACCAGAAATCTGGCAAGGGTTCAAATTATCTCAAAATAAAGGTGTTAGGAACCTTTTGAGGTCTACAAATGTGGTTCTTTCTCAAATTTGTTTATTGTGTGTGGATTCAGCATGATAAACAAAGGTCACTTATTTTTTAGAAACTTAATGTTACTAACTGATGTCAATGGTTAAAAAATAGGACATATCATTCAATTATTTTTATTGTTAATATTATCTAAATGATGTATTAAATGAAACAACAAATCAGACAAGCCAGAAGACAAAAGAGACACAATTTATATAGCAAAAAATTATTAAATAAGTAAACCTAAATGAAACGCTCAAGATTTTTGCCCCTTGTAATTTTCAAGAGCTTTGAGCCTACTGCCTTGGTAATGACTCATCCTATGAGTTGCAGGGTGTCATGATGAGTCATTGGGAAGTGTCGTAACCATACCATTAAGTTTATGGCTAGTCTGATTACAAGTGGTTCACTAAGAGTCGTAAGGATATGTTCGAGTCATTAGGTATAATCATAGGGTGTCTACTGTAAGTCTCAAATTGGGTTTTGTGTTGACTACGACATGATCCTATTAGTCGTAGTGTCCTATTACGAGTCCTGTCAATGAGTCCAAAGGATAATAGTATAGGGTGCCTTGTTGGTACTGTCTTAGTTCCGACTCGTGCTGACAAGTCATAAGGAGTGGCTACGAGTCAAGGGTTGACTCGTAGTTAAAGGCGACCATTTATCAGCTTTTAAGTTAAGGGCATTCTAGATATTTCCCCTATTACCCAACTTAAAACCAATATCTTATAACCTCTTTAGGTTATGATTATCCCTCATAAACATATCAACGTAACTTCTCAACGCTCTCATATTCCTTAAGGTCAAGAACACTTAGAGTCTTCAAGAGGTTGATCAATTAGATCTTTCAAGGGAGATATCTATCCGTGCATCTTCCCATTATAGGTATGTTACTCTTCCCTCATTATTCATTTTTAAAAATTATACGTATTAAAGTTTTGTTCACATAGAATTGTTTTGATTTTGAAAGCAAGGGTTATGGGTTTTTAAAGGCTATTATAGAACAATTTTTTCCCATGATTTAATTATGATTATTCATGCTTAAAATATGGTTTTGAACTTGTCGGTGCATGGGTATGGTGAATGAACTAATGAATTGTGATTTTCCCAAACTCGTGATGTTTTCAGTTGTTATGAGCCTAATCTATTGTGTGAAATTAATTTTGAGTACTGAGAAAGATGGGACTTTTTAAATTGAACTATTGCAGGATACAAAGATGTATTTGAAACACAATTGTATGATTTAATGCACAAAGGGAGTCGGTGTGACCCCACCTTGCAATAATGAACAAAGAGAGTTATTTTCTAAAAATTAATGGAAATTTTTTAGGCATGATGTGTTACTTTGCAAGGGCAGTTGGTTTAATGATACCAACAATGTATGACTTAATGTGAAATGTGGTTAATGATTCGGATTGTGTGATGAATATTTTAATTGGTTTCTAGTAAGGGTTGTATAGAATAATTGTAAAAGTGGAAGTCCAGGTGACCAATACTGGAAACCACATTTGTCTATATGGCAGTCAGAGTGACCAGGGAGATTCGAATCCCCCTTATTATTAATATTTCATGATTACAGAGGTTTGAGTCCCCCGTAAATTATTACATGATCGGGTGCTTTAGTCACCTTAGTATATGTTGGGAGGTTCGACTCTTCTTTCTATATATAGATGTAATTATTCTTCAGTATGTGCAGTTACACGCACTGAATCCCGACCAAGGGGTGAGAGTTGGGGCCCATATAACCTGTGGGTACTATTATATGACGGTTGAGCTAAACAATCCAGGTTAAAGATTGGCAAATGCATGTTAAGCCTTTTGCCTATCCCGACATATGATATATATGTGTGTGTATATATTCATCTGATTATGTTTATTGGTTTAAATTATGTTATACTCTAGATCATGTCATTATATTATCCTTATCCAAAATTTACATGCTATCATTCACTCTGCTAACCGTCTTAAGACGTTGTATCCTCAGTGATTAGAATTTGAGATCATCTTGTGTGTTGACATTAAAGTGGTGAGCTTCAATACATTATAAGTCTACATTTCATGTATTAGACATAGTTTTGTCTATTATTGGGTGCATGTCCCGACACTTTTTTTATATAAAATTTTGGATCATGGTTTAGAAGTCTTTGTTTGAACTACTGTGTTTATTGGGCGTTGTTGATTGGTCATTTGGATAGTCGTTGATGGTTGGTCATAGACATGCATTAAAATTTTCTTAATTTATTTCATGCTATATGGTTGTATGTTAAGAATTCATCCTACTTAGGGGTGTGTTGTGTATGGGATGCTTAGCTGCAGAGGGTGATCTCCGGTCTACATGGGACTTGAGAAACCTGAAATGGCCAAGAACTTGTTTGTGTCGTGTCATGGGAGTATCAGAGCCAACAATTTTTGTCATTGGTTTTCTAATAAAGCTATGTCAGGTAGAGTCTCTTTTATGGGTGTGTAGCGCATCACACTTATTAGGGGGAGGCTATGAGGTATTAATAAATGTTTCCCTTTCTTGTTGTCTTATTTCGTGCTATAGAGTTCAAGGTCTCGAAATATCCTCTAATTCCTATTGGTTTTCATTTCAGATCATGCCTTCGAGATGATCTAAAGCTCATGGAAAATACTCTATCCCACTGGAGGACAACGCTAATGGGACATGCCCTGCTTATTGGGTACAGACACATTCTAGGGGTCCAGTTCCTGATTTCTCTTCTGGAGTTCTCCAATCGCCTCTAGTCCTCCAAGATCTTCTTATACTGATGTATTTAATGCGAAATTTGATCATTCTATTCATATGATGGCTGAGTTGGTAGCTTATCAGTTTGAGTCTGTAGCTTCTGTTACTCCATCTACTGACGCAATAAAAATTTGCCAGTTTATGAGGCTGAGTCCTCCTGTTTTCACTGGTTCTATAGTTTAAGAAAATCCGCACAACATTGTTAATGATATCAAAAAGATCTTTCACATGATATGTGATTCTAATGTGGAGGGTGTAGAATTCGCTGCCTATCAACTAAATGATATAGTATACCAACAGTATAATGAATAGGAACAGTTTAGGGGAGAGGATGCCAAAACTTCATTGTGGGATGATTTATATAGTTCTTTTCTAGAATGCTTCTTTGCCTAAGAGTTGAGGCAGACGAAAGAAGAGAAGTTTGTTAATCTAAACAAATTAAGGAAGACAGTCAATCAGATTAGTCTTGATGGTCAGGGAGGGAATATTTCTCATTAGAACTTATGGAGTATTCCACATGGATATGTAGGCTTTGGTGGTCATTCAGATCAGTAGGTGAAATACCTCAGAGTATTTTAGGATCTTGTTAATGTTGTGGCGAAATTTTTCATTTGTCTAGAAAATTCCCTAGAGACGAGTTAGTTGTTCCCTACCAACCAACAGTTCCTAAGATATGTTATGAATTTGAGGAGGATACTGATTTTAGTTGGGTGTGTCCCTAGAATCGATTGGTCTTAAAATTAGGGCTAACTCATGTTTCTCTTTAGGTTAGGGCATCAGGGGTCAGCTAAGACTAGAGAGAGATCCATTACTAGTCCAGATATTATCCCCAATGCAAGATTATTACCAATTTATCTCATCTAGATCTGTGTCATATTATTGTGGCACCTTCAATTAGAGAGTGCACTTAGTATCTAAGTTGGTGAATCGGATGCTCAGTCTGAGTTTAGAGCTTCCAAATTCATACTGCTTCGGGCACATCAAGAATGTGACATTAGATTCCACCATGATAGGTATGTCTTTTATTTCCTTTCTTTACTTTCTTATTCTAATGTATTAGATTTTTTGTATGCATCGATAATTATGTGCCTTTGTAGTTTATATTGATTGTCATGTGCCTTGGTGTAAACTTCATAGTTATGTTATTAGCCCATGTCACAAACCTGTAAGACCCCGCAATGTTCGCTCGTAGTCTAAGCCTTAGAGTATGTAAAGTGTAGTGTAATTCCGGCCCTAAAATATTGGGAAGTGACTTCCCAAGTGATTGGTATTTAAACCAAATAGAATTTTCTTAAATTTGAATTAGCTTTCCAACATTACCAATTTCATCCAAATCCTGCATCAGGGTGTGAATTTATGGCCTTTTTACTGAGAGTTGTCAGAACCGCCCAGGTGCGAAAAATGATTCGATGGACCATCGAGTTTGCGACGGACCATGGCTCAGACCATCGCGACCAAGGAAGAAACTACCTTACCTGACCCATGTGTGATGGTCAAGACGACGGACCATCAAGGCTGCGACGGACCATCACTGAGACCGTTGCCACTAAGTCAGTGTGGTCTCATCTTGGCCATCGAGCAATGGATGATCAGATGGACTGTGGAACCTGCGATGGACCGTCAATCCGACTGTCGCATAGAGGCAGTATGTCTTTTCTGGTCATTATGCTATGAATGACTTGATGGACCTTCGAACTTGTGACGGACCGTTGCTTTGACCGTCACAGCCCCTGTTCAGTATTTCTAACTCCTTCTTAAAAGGGGTTTTTGGGACTTTTCCCTTTTAACCCGCGAATATATTCCAAATGAACTTGATAGCCTCATTGTCCCCCAAAACATCCAAAGGCTAGGGTTTCTCATCCAAAAGCAAATCTAAAACAATTCTCCAAGAAATCTAAGAACTCACCGTGGATTCTACAAATTGTGTTAAGATTTGATTTCCCCAAGTTCAAAGTTTGCAAGAACTCTCTCTCAAGAGTAAGAAGAAGAGTTTAGAGCAAGCTTGTCTATCAAATTTCATAATCGAATGTATGTAGTGTTTTGAACAAAGGCAATCCTTTCATCCTTATGTCCGAAGGCTTATTTAAACTATGATTTTCTGCAATCTATGAGATTTTACATGAATTTGAATTATGATTTTTCACCCATTATTATTGATTGCAATATTTTGATATTTCCCATGAGTTGTGAGTCTAATGGAATTATTTTCACATTTTTGTGGTGAAATCGTAGCTTGGCCTATACCCCATGATTATAATCCTTAAGAAGTTAATAGTTGAAATGTTTGAGATATTAAAGTATATGTGTATGTTTAGATATTGAAACAAATTTCTGAAATTTCTAGATTTCTACATGAGTTATGAATCTATACGCTATCTATTATGTTTTTGATGAGTTTTAACTTCAGCATGAATTATGGGTTACTGAGCCTTACTTTAGATTTGCAATTTTATGAACTCTTATTCTATAAGAACTCATGATTTGATTATTCTTAGATTATTGAGAAATGTTTTGACCCAATGGTCATGGAGTTTTGAAATGCACTTCACTACATGATATTACAGATTTTATTAATGTGTTCTTATTAAACAATGAGATTATTCTGAAGTGGATTTTTATGTGATGAGCGAGATAATGTAAGGGGAGTAGTATTTAGCACTAAGTTGGGTAAGTTACTACAGTTTCTTATCCCAAAACTACGTGCCATTGTAGGTTGAGCCTGAGGCCAAGATAAGTTATCACTGAATTGAGGTTATACTCCCTGGCAAAAGTATAACACTCCTCTCCAACATGGGGTCTTTTTCTTAGGAGGACAAAACATTGTACTCCACATAGCTTGTATGGTTTATGTCAGTTAAGAGTACATTCCTTGATACAAGGTATTTTCCTAATAGTAAAGTAGTAGATTTTCTCCCTAATACCAAAGTATTTTCCCTTGATATAAGTATTTTCTCTAAAACTATGTGATAAGTTATTTCCCTAAACTAGAGTATCTTTCCACTAATATGGAATGATTTCCAAAAAGCTTGAAACAAGTTATTTTCCTAAAGTGAATAAAATGCCTTCAAGTATGTTTCAAAGTAATATGATTCCGAATTCCATGTACTTGAGTTCACAAGATTTATGAGTTCTTGAGCGTTAAAGAAGTTTTACTCCCCATGAGACATATGAATTAGTTGAAAGCATTGTTTTAAGTTTCCTTTATCCTATGTGTAATGAAACTAAGAGAAGATTACCAATTTTCAAAGTTAAACTATGATGACTCACGGGATTTGTGTTACATGCTCCAATATACATAATTCATGAGCTTTATATTTTATACTTATTCGAGCCATGTGAGGCATTACTTATTGCATGAATGATTTGATTAAAAAGTATTGATGTTATTTTATATAAATACATGCACCCCTACATACTCATTACATTCCCAAATGTCGATCCATATATACGTTTATGTGATACATTGTCTTATAATGTTAGTTCAGGTTTTCAGTCCCAGCCTCGTCAGTGACTTTTGAGTACTTCTGTCTACATTCCTAAAGTGGTGAGTCCTCATGGTTAGAGGACCTATCTTGAGACATTTCTGCATTTAAGAGACTATGTTTTTACTTCCAGTTCATTTTGAGTCTGTTAGGTACCTGTTCCAACGGCTCTCTAGTTCGTGGATTAGTAGAGGCTTTGTCACACTAGTTATCAGATTATGATTATGTTGAAAATTCAAGTATTGTGCTTGATTGGATAGAGTATTTTCTCCATATTTTTTCCATATATTATGACTATGCTAGTGCTTGAATTATTTCAGCTTAAAATGAGTGTTTTTAGTAGAAACAGGCTCAAAGGGTTAGCTGGTGGCTACTTGTAGCCTTAAGCACCGTGTGATGTCCCGAGGGGCAATTTTGGGTCGTTACAAACATGGTATCAGAGCCTAAGGTTTTAAGGAGTCCTAGGGAGTCTGACAAGCCGCGTTAACTAGATTCCTCATCATCGGTGTGTAGCGCGCCATATCTATGAGCAAGAGGCTGTGAGATATTTTAGGAAAAAATTGGTTTTTCTTTCAGAATCTATCGTGCCTACAGTTATCCCACTCATGTAATAATTTGTGCCCTTCAATTTCAAAAAATGCCTCTCAGAAGATTAAATACACTAAGGAACAATGACGAGCAACCCCCACCTGCTGATCCTATGAATGAGAGTATGTCTCAGGCCATGTTTTGGGCGGCCTTTCAGGCATTAATCCAAGCAGTCGCCGCCAATGTTCGAGCCAATAACCAGGATGCAGTTACTAATCACTACGAAGGTGATGTAGCTGTGGCTAGGATTTATGATTTTATACGGATGAATCCGCCGGAGTTTTATGGGACCAAGGTAGGTGAGGACCCACAGTTATATCTTAAGAAGGTGAGAAAGATAACGCAAGTGATGTATGTTTCTGAGGAAGAAAGTTTTGAGTTGGCGTGCTACTGATTGAAGAACATTACTTATGATTGGGTCGTATCATAGAGGATGGGTAGACCGGATAATGTTACTCCTATGACTTGGCAGGTATTCCAAGATGTATTCTTGGACAAGTTCTTTCTGCTTGAGATGAGGGAGGGAAAGATTGAGGAGTTTATAAACTTGAGGCAGGGATCCATGACCGTTAAGGAGTACTTCTTGAAGTTCAACCAGTTGGCCAAGTATGCTCCTGATTTGATTTCTAACACTCGGGCTAGTATGGGCAAGTTCATGATCGGTGTTTCTGGGTTGGTACTGAAGGAGTGTAGGACTACGATGTTGCAGAGAGATATGGATCTGGCTAGGTTGATGACACATGCCTAACAGATAAAGGCAGACGAGATTAGAGAGAGATAGAGTGAGGGGCAACAAGAGGGCTATATCTGAGCATCATGTGTTTATCCAGTCTATGTTCAATGGAGAGAACCGCCTTAAGATTTAGAGACGTCCGTCTATGCCAGTTCCTTCATCAGCTAGTGCTCCCATGCCTAGAGGCGGGCAGGAGCAATGAGACAGGTCTTTTATGTCTATGTCATAGAATAATGTTGGTAACAGGCCCCGTTATCCTCATTGTGCTAAGTGTGGTAGGGATCATCCTGGTGAGTGTTTCATAGATTTGAGGGGATATTTTTGTTATGGAAAGTAGGGCCACAAACTTAAAGTTTGTCCTCATGATAGACACGGGAAGAGAGATACCCGACCACAGGCACAGGCTACTAGTACATCAGCTTCTGTACCCTATCCCGCCCCTGCTCAGGGCACTTCATCTAGCACCGCTGGCGGTCAGTGCCAGAATAGATTCTATACCTTACCATCCCATCAGGAGCAGGTTTATGTGTTATTGGACCCTGGGTCAAGCCTCTCTTATGTTACCCTACTTGTTGATGTGAATTTAAAAATGTGTCCAAAAAATATTTTTGAGCCCTTCCTAGTTTCTACACCAGTAAGGGAGTCAGTTATTACTAAACAAGTGTATAGAGATTGTCCTGTTACTGCTCTTCATAAAGTCATACTTGTGGATTTTGATAGAGTTAGACATGGTGGATTTTGACCTTATTTTGGGTATTGATTGGATTCATTCTTGTTATGCATCTATAGACTGTCACACCCATTTGGTCAAGTTTCAGTTCCCAGATGAGCCAGTTTTTGAGTGGTCCGGTAGTTCGGTATCTTCTAAGAGTCATTTTATCTCCTATCTAAAAGCCAAAAAACTAATATCCAAGGGTTGTATTTATCACCTAGTTAGAGTCAAAGAAAGTAATTTCGAGGCTCCAACTAATCTGTCAGTCGAAATTGTTAATGAATTTCATAATAGTTTTTTAGAAAATCTCCTAGGGTACCTCCTGATAGAGAGATAGAATTCGGGATTGACCTTCTTCCCGACACACATCCCATTCCTATTCCGCCATACCGTATGGCACCTGCAGAGCTTAAGGATTTCAAAGTGCAACTCGAATATCTTTTAGACAAAAGTTTCGTAAGGACCAGTATTTCTTCTTGGGGAGTACCTATTCTATTCGTGTGGAAGAAATATGGTTCTTTGCATATGTGCATTGAATTTTGCTTAACAAGGTCACCATCAAAAACAAGTATCCTCTTCTGAGAATTGATGACCTGTTTGATCAGTTGCAAGGTGCATGTTATTTCTCCAAGATAGACCTTACATCTGGCTATCATCAACTTAAAGTGAGGGAATGTGATACAACCTTCCAAACCTTCTATGGTCACTTTGAGTTTCTAGTCATGTCTTTTAGGCATTCCAATGCCCCGCAACTTTTATGGACCTCGTGAATTAAGTGTTTAAGCAATATCTCTATATGTTTGTCATAATGTTAATAGATGTCATCTTTATGTATTCCTGTAATGAGAGTGACCATGCAAATCACCTTAAAATTGTCTTACAAACTCTTGGAGATCACCAGTTGTTTGCCAAATTAAGTTAGTATGATATTTGGTTAAGGTCTGTAGCCTTTTTGGGTCATGTTGTTTCACCCGAGGGTATTAGAGTTGATCTCAAAAATATAGAAGTTGTGAGAAATTGGCCTATATCTATCTCCCCGTATGACATTAGAAGTTTCTTAGGTCTAGTAGGCTACTACCATTTTTTTCTTAAAGTTTTATCTGCTATTGTGTCTCCCATGACCCATTTGACTCAAAACAAAGTTAATTGTGAGTGGTCAGATTCCTGTGAGAATAGTTTTTAAGAGTTGAAGACTAAACTTGCTTCAGCCCCTGTGTTGACTTTAACTGATGGTACATATGGTTTTATGGAATTATGATGCCTCTAGAGTTAGCTTGGTTTGTTTGTTGATGTAAAGAGGTAAGGTTATAGTCTATCCTTCTAGATAGTTAAATCAGTATGAAAAGAACTACCCGACCCATGATCTTGAATTAGCTTTGTGGTCTTTGCTTTTAAAATTGGGAGACATTATCTTTATGGTGTTTAGGTTGATGTGTTTAGTGATCATAAGATCCTACAATATGTGTTTACTTAAAGGGAGTTGAATATTAGGTAAAGGAGGTGTTTAGAGTTGTTAAAAGACTATGATATGAGTGTGTTGTATCACCCGAGCAAAGCCAAATTAGTGGCGGATGCCCTTAGCATATTGTCTATGGGTAGTGTTGCTCATGTAGAGAAAGGTAAGAAAGGGTTAGCTTGTGATGTGCATTATTTTTCTAGATTAGGTGATAGGTTTCTTGATTGAGCTGAGGAAAGTACATTAGTGTAGGGTAGTTTGAATCCTCTTTAGTTTTGGAAGTAAAGGAGAAGCAAGATAGGGATCCTAGTTTGCTCAGTCTGAAGGAAATAGTTAAGGGTGAAAAGGTAGAGGTTTTCTCCTAAGGGAAAGATAGCATGCTGTGATTGTAGGGTAGATTGTGCGTCTCATGTGTTGATGATATGAGGCAGAGGATTATGGATGAAGTGCATGGTGCATAGTACTCAATTCATCCCGACACAACCAAGATATACCGCATCTTGCGGGAAATCTATTGGTGGAATGATATGAAAAAGGTTATAGCTGAGTTTGTAGCAAAGTGTGCAATGTACCAAAAGGTTAAGGTAGAGCACCAAAGACTTGGAGGTGCGCTGCAAGAGTTTGGTATACCTATTTATAAGTTGGAGGTGGTGAATATGGACTTTGTGATCGGGTTACCTCTTTTGCATCATCATCATGATTTTATTTGGGTTGTTATAGATAGGATGACTGAGTCCGTGCATTTCTTGCCCTTGCACATATCTTATGCAGCTAAGGATTATGCTAGATTGTATATTCAGGAATTAGTCAGGATGCATGGAGTTCCCTCATCTATCATCTCGGATAGCGACACTCAATTTACTTCTCAATTTTGGAGGGCATTCCAGTAGGGTCTTGGTACCTAAGTTGTTTTGAGTTTTTCTTTTCATCCGCAGATAGATGGTCAGGCTAAGAGGACCATTCAGACCCTAGAAGATACGTTAAGGTCATGTGCTCTTGATTTCAAAGGTAGTTGGGATGAGCACTTGCCATTGATAGAGTTTCCCAATAATAATAATTACCATGCTAGCTTTGTGATGGAACCATTTGAGGCTTTGCATTATAGAAAATGTAGATCACCCATACATTGGTTTGAAGTGGGTGAAGCTGCTGTGATTGGGCCTGATGCAGTGTTTGAAGCTATGGAGAAAGTTAAGTTGATTAGGGAAAGGTTGAAGATAGTTCAGAGTCGTCAAAAGTCATATGTCGTTCTGAGGAGAAGAGATATTGAGGTGGGTGATTTGGTGTACTTGAAGATTTCACCAATGAAAAGGGTAAAAAGGTTTTGTAAAAATGGAAAGCTTAGTCCCCGTTATGTTGGCCCCTATAGAGTCTTGAGTCGTGTTGGTAAAGTAGCCTATGAAGTTAAGTTGCTCGCAAAGTTGTCAGTAGTTCATCTTATCTTTCATGTATCCATGCTCAAGATGCACATTAGTGATTCCGTTGTGCTAGATCCTTCAGAGAGTGCTGATATTCAGAACAGTCTTTCCTTCGATTAGATTCCTATTGAGAATCTTTACTTTTAGATCCGTAGACTGTGGAACAAAGAGGTTCCCTGGGTCAAAGTTTTGTGGCAGAACCAGTCAGTTGAGGGCGCTACTTGGGAAGCAGAAGCAGACTTGCGAGTCAAGTACCGGCACCTATTTACCGCAAGTTCAGATCAATTTGAAGGTATTATTCTTCATTAATTAAGCCCTTCTAATTTAAAGTTCAGCTATATGTATCTGTTCTTGCATGAGTTCTTGATATTTTTGAGGCATTCAAGAGTTTAGATAGATTTTGAACGCATTTTAGCAACTTGCTTCAGCTATGTGTACTCTATTTTCCTGTGTTCCTAGTCTAACTAGAAACATTCGTGGACGAATGTTTCCAAGCGGGAGATATTGTAAGACCCCGCAAAGTTCCCTTGTAGAGTGAGATTTATAGCGTATCAAGCGAAGTGTAATTCCGTCCATAAAAGATTGGGAAGTGACTTCCCCAGTGATTCATATTTAAACTATATATAATTTTCTTAAATTTGACTTTGGTCATGTAGAGAATTGAATTAGCATTCCAACGATACCAATTTTTTCCAAATCAGGCATCAGGGTGAAAAGTTATGGTCGTTTTACTAAGCGTTATCGAAACTACCCAGGTGCGACGGATGATCCAACGGACCGTCGAGTCTGGGATGGACTATCGCTCGGACCATTGGGACCAAGGCAGATACTCCCTTTCCTGGCCTAAGTGTGATAGTCAGGATGAGGGACCACCAAGGCTGGGACGGTCCATCGCTGAGACCGTCCCCAATAAGGGAATGTGCTCCAATCTTGGCCATTGAGCGATGGACGATCCAATAGACCATTAGACGTCAGACGGACCATCAATCTGACCATCTCATCGAGGCAGTATGTCCCTTTTCTAGTCATCGTGCGACGAATGACCCGACGGATCGTCGGACTTGTGACAGACCATCGCTTCCACCGTCGCAGCCCTCGTTTAGTATTTCAAGTTCTTTCTAAAATGGGATTTTTGGTCTTTTCCCTTTTAATCCTCAGATATATTTCAAACGAACTTGATAGCCTTATTATCTCCCAAAACGTCCAAAGTCTAGGGTTTCTCCCTCAAGAGAAAACCCTTTATCTTAAGAGTAAGAAGAAGATTTTAGAGCAAGCTCGTCCATCCAATTTCATAATCTAAGGTTTGTGGGATTTTGAACAAGGGTAATACTTTCATCCTTATGCCTAAAGGCTTATTTAAATTATCATTTTCTGCAATCTATGAGATATAATATGAATTTGAATTAGGTTTTTTCACCTATTATTATTGATTGCAATATTTTGATGTTTTCCATGAATTGAAAGTCTAAGACCAAAGTATTTTCCCTTTATATAAGTATTTTCTCTAAAACTATGAGATAAGTTATTTCCCTAAACAAGATTATCTTTCCATTGAGATAGAATAATTTCCCTAAAACTTGAAATGAGATATTTTCCTAAAGTGAATAAAATGCCTTCAGGTCTGTTTCACAGTTATATGATTCAAAATTCCAAGTACTTGAGTTCAAAACAGTTATGAGTTCTTGAGCATTAAAGAAGTTTTACTCTCCATGAGACATATGAATGAGTTAAAAGTATTGTTTAAAGTTTCCTTTATCCTATGGGTAATGAAAATAAGAGAAGATTACCGATTTTCAAAGTTAAACTATGATGACCCACAAGATTTGTGTTACATGCTCCAATCTACATGATTCATGAGCTTTACATTTTATACTTATTTGAGCCATGTGAGTAATTACTTATTGTATGCATTATTTTATTAAAAAGTATTGATGTTGTTTTATATAAATGCATACACCCCACATACTCAGTACAATCCCAAGTACTGATCCACATATACGTCTATGTGTTATATTATCTTATATTGTTGGTTAAAGTGATCAGTCCCATCCTCGTCAGTGACTTTTGAGTACCTCTATCTATATTCCTACAGTGGTCAGTCCTCATAGTTTGAGGACCTATCTTCAGACATTTATGAATTTAAGAGACTATGTTTTTAGTTCCAATTCATTTCAAGTCAGTTGGATACCTTTCGAAATGGCTCTCTAGTTCATGGATTAGTAGAGGCTTTGTCATAGTTGTTATAAGATTGTGATTGTGATGTGAATTCAAGTATTGTGGTTGTTTGGATCGAGTATTTCTCCGTATTTCCTTTCATATGATATGACTATGCTAGATTTTGAATTATTTCATCTTGAAATGAGTGTTACTAGTAGAAACAGACTTAAAAGGTTATCTTGGGGATACTTGTAGCCTCAAGCACCGTGTGACGTATCGGGAGGCGATTTTGGGTTGTTACAAAACTGAACCAATTCCAAGCCATGACAGGTGTCTCAAGTCCACCGAGTATCGTAGATCACCCTCTTAGCCTATGAAAATTAGAACACAATAGATATATAAAGATAAGAGAGACAACCCCAACAGTCTAACAGATATCAATATCCAAAAACATCCATAATACCTATGTCCATAAATCCACAAGCCTCTATCATAATCCGAGTACTAGTAAAGAGTCAGGACATGCCCCCAACCATAGCAAAATCAATCCCAAACTAAAATCAAAGACATAACATCAAATACATAAAATGAAGTCTTCTGATGGATGAAAGCTCACTACTTTAAGTCAACGCTAGATCTAACCTCGAACACCTGATCACTGCGAAGAAAACGTAGAATTGCCTTCAGAACCTGCATCATATGGGGATACAACTTCTGAATATTTTTAGTAGGTTGAATAATAGCATGTAAATCAAGGATAAAAGATGAAAATAAATGCCATGATCCAAAATTCAAATACCAGCAAGGACAATGCACAACAACATATGTAATACATACTTATATATAATATGTCTGGAAAGGGAGCAAGGCTGAAGATAAACTTAAAAATATTAACCTAGGTTATATTTCTTATTCATCATTCAAAGTCAATCATGGGCTATATGGATTTTGCTCCACCTACTGAAAGGGCCCCAGCGTATGTTAGCCATATAAACTGGTCGTATCAAGGTAACCTAGGGAATGCCGCAACCCTACGTCAATCCAAGATACAAATATACATCAATAGTGTGAACCATGCACACATGTCATCAAGACCAAACCTGATGTCTGCAAACATGACTTTCTAGTACAAGTCATCCAAGACCCATATCTTCACGACTTAGATACATAACCCCCTTAAAGGCCAATTTAGACAAGTTTCACAGAACTAATTTTAGAAATCAATGAACCAGCCGTTAAGTCACACTTGGGTATAATCAAACCATTACACTTTCAAGTTTATATCTATGCCACAACAACCATGTTTAGCTTAGGGGAATGCCTCGACTCTTTTTTTGTTCATGTAAATCAAATATAGGTTTATTCCTTGACCCCGTGTTCATTAAATGAAAACACCATCAAAAAGGCCTTTAAAATCTATGTTTATTATTTAACCTTTAAATCCATGCAACTAGATAGGTGGTTAAGTCAAAACAAGTATCAAATTTATATCCATTGACAATTTCATATATAGGTTGAGGGCACATAAATTCAGAAGCCATAAATTATGTTTATATTATTAAATTGGGGACTAACCATGATCCCTCAGATTATTATGGTTAGCATGCATCCCACAATGTTTGAACCTATTAATAAAATAATTATATTTTAAAATAAACCATAGAAAATCAATTTAATAACCAACAAATTCAAAAGCGCTCAACTATGTCAAAACCCATAGCAAAACCATGGATTGATAATCAATTTATTCCATAAATGAGATATAACTTCATTTGAAAGAGCTGCATGCCTTAAACACAAGAAAATAAGGAAGAAATCCTAAGCCTAAAACCTAAGAGATGAATGTATGTTGAAATCCTTAACTTTCTTTGGGTTTATATATTGGGAATGAAATTTAGAGTAACAAGTCTCATAAATCATAAGTAATGGGGTTATATAACACATAAGGGTTGTCCAAAGGTAGAAAGACCTCGTTGCCCTTCGCCCCCCTTTTATCTTAACAAAATTAGCTACTTATACAGGTCTGCATAATGAACCTCATCACAGTGGTTACCTTTTATAATGCAGGAATATCATCGGGGATTACTACCTCCGTGACCCAAGTCTACTGAAGCAACCCTAATTTGGAACCTTAGAAAATTTGTTAGAATCCCATTCTTTGGACCCAATACGACTCATGGTACGAGCCGTATACTGGGGTATGAGTGGTGAAACACAATCATAAGTTCACCTGTGTTAATTATTGTCATGTTTTTTGTCACTAGAATGGGTTCAACTTAGGGTTCTGTGTCGTATGGTTGGGTATGAGTCATATAGGTAATTTGTAACGTGGATAGTGTTTCATTTTCTTGGTGTTAAATTCTATTAGGGATATAGTTCATGGGTGCAGATCGTATACTGAGGTTACAACTTAGGTGGATGAGTCATATATTGGATAGTGTCTGATCCATGGTTAACGCTTGGTTATGATTGGGTGGTGTCAATCGTAAGGGAGGTTACGACTCATATGGGGTTAAGTCGTGACTATGTGTTGGGTTTTTATGGGATTTAAGTGGGGGTATTCTAGACATTACCCTACTTACCATTCATGACTTCTAGTACACTTAGGAGGTTATTTATCCTTTTATTTTACTCTTAAACACTTAGAAACTCTTCCTAAACATATCTTAATTCTCTCAAGAGCTTTTGGAGAAAAGTGTGAGGGTTTCAACTAACAGATTACTTTGGGGCTTTTCATGGTCAATTCTTTCGATCAATCTTCTTGGTTTAAGGCATGATTCTCTTCCCTAATTGTAATTTCAATTAAAGGCATGGTTACATGATTTATTTCATGGCTTTTCTCTTCCATGATTATTGGTTTCAACTATTGATTTGGGTGTTTTGATATTAAATGCCTAGTTATAATTTTCTATGGTTTTAATTATGTTTTTTAAGAATTAACAGTGGATTTGAACAATTGAACAGTATGGTAATGGTTTAGTGGTAATGAAAAATTATTTTGGTTATATTATGCCCTAAGGTGTTTGATAAAATACTTAAAAATATATGTTCATTGCATTGGCTTATTTTAAATGAACTCTTGCTTGATTTCAGCTTACGAATGGAACATTAAATATTTTTAAATAGTTTAGAAAGGCTTAATGCTAATTTGTTATGCGTGTGGAGAACAGGGTAGTCTCCTAAGAGGGGTAATATGTCTAATAATAGGGCACTCGAATGTCCCCTTAATATAAATGGTTTGGCCATTTATAATACTTGCAAATATAGTGGTATGACAGCAGCATGAATTCGTGAATTTATGTGGATGAATCCGCCAGAATTGTATGGGTTGAGAGTAGGTGAGGACCCACAGATGTTTGTTGATGAAATAAAGAAAATTACACAGATTATGCACGTGACCGAGAAAGAAAGTATGGAGCTGGATTTTTATCAGTTGAAGGATGTTGCCTATGACTAGATCCAGATATGGAATGAGGGTAGAGAGGAAGATACCGCTCTTGTAACTTGGTAATTATTCCAAGATGCTTTCTTGGATAAATTATTTCCTCTTGCATTACGGGAAGCTAAGATAGAGGAGTTTATGAATTTGAGACAAGGCTCCATGTAGGTTAAGGAGTATTGTCTAAAGTTTAATCAGCTATCGAAGTATGCTCCCAATATGATGGCTGACTCAAGGACTAGTATAAGCAAGTTTCTAATTGGGGTGTCGATTTATATGGTGAAATAATGTAGATCTGCTATGATCAATAGGGAGATTGATCTTCCTAAGTTAATGATTCATACCCAACAGATTGAGTCAGATAAGATAAAGGAAAGAGATAGAGTAAGAGGGATTAAGAGAGTCAGATCGGAGCAATAGGGGTCTGGTCAGACTAGATTCTTAGGAGAGAGTCGCTCTCAGTTTCAGAGACGTCCATTTATACCTGCGCCTTCTGCATCTAGTTCTCCCATATATTGGGCCAGGCAGGAGCTCGAGCATAGGTCGGTACCTTCCAGGTATTAGGACAGTATAAGCAACCGGCCTTATCCTTCTTTGTGTGCTAAGTATGGAAAAGACAATTTTGGGGAGTGTTATATGGGATAGCTGGGCTATTTTGGTTGCGTCAAGTTGGTCCACATACTTATAGAATGCCCGTATGCCAGACAGCGGAGTCTTGATGCCCATCCCAAAAGTCAGGCTACCAGTGCCCCACCTCCCGCAGCCCGTCTAGTTCCTCCTCAGGTTGCTTTATTTAGTACTGCTGGTGGTTAACGCCAGAATCATTTCTATGCTATACCACCTCGTCAGGAGCAGGAGGACTCTCCCGATGTTGTCAGTGGTATGCTCCTATTTTTTAATTTGATGTCTATATGTTGATGGACCCTGGTTTGAGTTTTTCTTATGTGACACCTCTGGTTACTGTAAATTTTGAAATGGATCCTGAACTAATTTCTGAGCCTCTTTTGGTTTCTACTCCGGTAGGAGAGTTTCTCATTTCTAAGCGTGTGTATAAGAAATGTCCTATTACTGTCTTTCATCAGGTTATGTATGTTGATTTGATGGAGCTAGATATGGTTGACTTTGATATCATTCTAGGTATGGATTTGCTTCACTCATACTATGCGTCTATTAATTGTCATGCCCGGATGATCAAGTTTCAGTTTCCCGATGAACCTGTCCTTGAATGGTCCGGGAGTTCTGTGATTCCTAAGGATCGTTTCATATCCTATCTCAATGCTTGGAAGTGGATTTCCAAGGGTTGCATCCACCATTTGGTTTGGGTTAAAGATACTAAGTCTGAAACCCCGACCATTCAGTCAATTAATGTTGTTAATTAGTTTCTTGATATCTTTCCAAAATATTTCCCTGGAGTACCTCTTGATAGAGAGATAAAGTTAGGGATGGATCTTCTTCTTGATACTCAACCTATTTACACTTTTTCGTATTGCATGGCTTCTGAGAACTTAAAAAGTTGATGGAGCAATTGAAAGATCTTTTAGAGAAAAGCTTTATTAGACCTAGTGTGTCCCCGTAGGGTGCACCTGTCCTGTTTGTGTGTAAGAAGTATGGTTCCTTGCGGATGTGTATTGATTACCGGCAACTTAATAGGGTTACTATCAAGAATAAATATCTGCTTCCTCAAATTGATGATCTATTTGATCAATTTCAAGGTGCGAGCTACTTTTCGAAGATAGACCTCATATCCGGTTATCACCAACTTAAGGTTAGGGAATGTGATATCCCCATGACATCCTTCTGAACCCGTTATGGTCATTTTGAATTTCTAGTGATTTCTTTTAGGTTAACTAATGCTCCAGCAGCTTTCATGAATCTTCTAAACCATGTATTCTGGCCATATCTGTATTTATTTGTAATAGTATTCCTTGATGATATTCTTATTTACTCCCGAAGTGAGGGTGATCATGCGGATCATCTCCAAATCTTATTGGAAACTCTTCGAACTCATCGGTTGTATGCTATGTTCATTAAGTGTGAGTTCTGGCAGAACTATGTAGCCTTCTTGGGTCATGTTGTTTCTTCCAAAGGTATTAGAGTTGATCCTCAAAAGATAGAGGCTATAAAGAGTTGGCCTAGACCTATTTCTCCTTCTGATATCCAAAGTTTCTTGGGTCTAGTTGGTTATTATCGTCGTTTTGTTGAAGGGTTTTCATCTATTAAGTCTCCTATGAAATGTTTAACCTAAAAGAAAGTGAAGTTCCTATGGTCCGAATCTTGCGTGAAGAGCTTTCAATAGTTGAAGACTCGACTCACTTCAGCACCTTTATTAACTTTTCCTGACGGTGTTGATGGTTTTATGGTGTATTGCGATGCTTTCAGAGTCGGTTTGGGTTGTGTATTGATGCAAAAGGGCAAGGTTATAGCTTATGCTTCCAGGCAGCTAAAGCCTTACGAGAATTATTATCCTACCCATGACCTTGAATTAGCTGCCGTGGTTTTTGATTTAAAAATATGGAGACATTATTTGTATGGTGTCCATGTCGATGTCTTCACGGACCATAAGAGCTTGCAGTATGTATTCACCCAAAAGAAGTTGAATCTTAGGTAGAGACGATGGTTAGAACTGGTGAAAGATTATGATATGAGTGTGCTATATCTTCTGGGCAAGGCCAATGTTATACTAGATGCCCTATGTCGAAAGTCCATGGGTAGCGTAGCACATGTAGAGATTGGTAAGAAGGAGTTGGCCCGTGAGGTACATCGTTCGGCTAGATTGAAGGTTAGGTTTTTTGGTGATATTGAGGGTAGTATAGAAGTGCAAAGCAGTTCTGAATCCTCTTTAGTTTCGGAAGTGAAGGAGAAGCAAGACAGGGATCCAATCTTGGTCATCATATACAGTTGAAGATTATGCTAGAATATATATTGGGGAACTCGTCAGACTTCATGGAATCCCTTTGGCTATTATTTCTTACAGAGGTACTCAGTTTACTTCTCAATTTTGGAAATGTTACCAGAAGGGTCTCCGTACCCAAATTCGTTTAACCTCTGCTTTCCATCCACAAATAGATGGTCAGGCCGAGCGGACCATTTATACTTTAGAAGATATGTTGAGGTCTGGTGTGCTTAATTTTAAAGGTAGTTGGGATGAGCACTTAGAATTAATCGAGTTTGCTTACAATAACAATTTTCATGCTACTATTGGAATGGCCCCGTTTGAAGCTTTGTATGGTAGAAGATGTAGATCACTCATTGGTTTGTTTGAAGTAGGTGAGGCTACCGGGAATGGACCGGATGCGTGTTTGAGGCCATGGAGAAGGTTAAGATAATTTGAGAAAGGTTGAAAACCGCCCAAAGTCATCAAAAATCATACGTAGATGTAGGGAGGAAAGACCTTGAATTTCGTGTTGGTGATTTAGTGTACTTGAAAGTTTCAACCATGTAAGGGGTGAAGAGATTTGGAAAGAAAGGGAAGCTAAGTCCCCATTACATTGGTCCCTATAAGATTGTGGATCGAATTGGGAAGGTAGCGTATAAGGTTGAATTACCCGCGGACTTATCTAACGTCCATCCAGTTTTCAATGTTTCTATGCTTAAGAAGTCTATTGGTGATTCTGTTGTGATTGATCCTTCCGAAAGCTCACGTATTCAAGATAGTCTTCCACATAAAGAGATTCCGGTTGAGGTTTTTGACCTTCAAGTTCGTAGGCTAAGAAACAAGGAAGTTCCTTTGGAAAAATCAATTCGCGTAGAATGCTACTTGGGAAGCGGAAGAGGGTATGCATGCCAAATATCCCCACCTCTTTCCTACGAATCTTGAGCATGTCAAAGGTATTGTTCGCTCTTGATTTAATCCTTATTGTCATGTTTATCATGGCTTGTGTGTTTTCTACGATATCCAAAAAAATCTAAAATGGAGTATATGCTTGGGCAAGATAATTTTTCTCTATATAATCATTTTCATAGTATTCTTGACATACCGATCAATATTCGAGGATGAATAATTCCTAGGGAGAGATGATGTGATGCCTCAGAAAAATTTTTCGAGAAGATCTCGGACAAAAATATGTTGAATTCTGTTTTTTATCGTGATTAATAATTTTTTTGTGTAGAATTTCCGGATATCCAACCCGTCATCGCATACAAAATCGAATAATATTTCCAACTATATGTGGATCATCTAAAACGGACACTCGAGCGATGAGTTATGATCATTCCGATCTAACCATGAATAGTGGTGAACAGTAAATGTGCAGGAAAAAATACTGAGGCTAGGTGAATTTTAGGGTCAACTTCAAACGATCATAACTCCTTATACATAATGATCTGGGTGAGCTATTATATATCAACAGAAAGCTCTGAAAGTTTTCTTTCCAATGAAATTGGTTTCATCCAATTTTTCCATTGGAGCAAAAAGTTATGGTCGATCTACTTCAGCCTATCAAAACAATCCACCAAAGGACAGATTTGACATTATTTGATTTTTAAGGATATTTTGGTCATTTCCACTCCAATCCATCCAAGTAAACCATGGATTTAAGTCCATTAAGAGCATTAAATAGCTCATTTTTCTTCAAAATTTTCTAAGGCTCAAACCCCAAACCTACTACTCCAAATTTCATTCTTTAATGTGTCTTGATTGAACCGTAGAAATTTAAAATTGATTTAGGATTCGAGTTGATCATGTATGGGCTTTGAAAAGCACCCTTTATTTTTGTGAATAAAGATCCAGAGTCGGAAGTTCATATTCATCTTCCATTTTTACGTATGTGGGGCTTTGAACAAGATTATCCTTTCGAACTTGTACCCGGTATTTTTGATCATTAAATTGACATGAGATTTTACATGTTTTACCATGAATTGGAAATATGGTTTTATATATTATATTATTGTCCATGAGATACGGGATTATGTCATCGGATATGTGTATAATGTTGAGATGGAATTATGTCTAAAAAGTATTTGATTATGAGAGTATGGTGATTTAATTTGTTAAGCCTTGATTAATGCTATCATGCCACTATGAAAAGTACCTTTAAATGAGAGTTGGATGGCAAATTGAAAAATGTTGATATTGAAGTTGCAATGAGTCTTGGTATTTTCCGGATGGTATTGATGAGTTAAATTATTGAAAATATTATGTATTGAGTCTTCATATGCTTGTCAAAATATTGAGTTGGTTATGGTTCAACACATTGATACCTTGTTGATGTTGAGGAAGATTAAAATATTTTGAGCTAAAATGTGTTAAGTTAGAATCCACAAATTGATATGATCTGATAAATGTGAAAGAGATTTGATTTGATCTTTATGATAAACCCTTATGATGTTGTGGTGGATTTTCTAACACGTTCTGATCTTGTCGGGGAGTAGTACTTAGCACCGAGAGGGAAATTTGGTATTTCCCCAAACCTATATGCCACCATAGGGTTTTTTGATGACGATATTATTGGCCAGAGAGCCCGATTGTGATTACTGCAGTTTTAAGGTCGTACTCCCTGGCAAAGAGTATGACACTCCCACAAATGGGGGTTTCAAACGTTTGTATTCCACGTAGCTCACGTGGGTTTATCGGTTATAGGAAACTCCCCTGTCCATAATAGTCATATTTATTAAAATACCGAGTCACTCTGAGTTTTGATGTGGTAAGTCAAGTTGCCTATAATTAACTATAATTATTTATGAGGTTTTTCTCCTATATCTCCTATCTAAGATTTTATGAGTTGCATGATTCAATATCACTCAAGCCAGGTGTGTCATTATGGTCCATATGTACGTTTTTATGAAATTTATGATATTATTTACATTTTGCATGTGCTCCCACATACTTAGTACGTATCTTGTGCTGACCCTCATATTTATCTATGGGCTACATTCTTACTATGATGTAGGTTGAGGTACTCATCCACAGCTACGACAATAAAATTCGAGTATCTCATCAATGTTCCTTCAGTGGTGAGTCCTCATGGTTTGAGGACCAAGTTTCTAGTTTTGGTGCTGTTGTTTTGTGATCCCTTTTGTCTATTGCGTCAGTTGAGGGTTTGTCCTAATGGCTCGTTGATTTTGCTGTATAGAGGCTATGTTAGACTAGTGTATTGTTCGGTTGGTTTGTGTATAGAAATTCCATATATGTATAGTGTAATGATATTCCGTGCCATGTGAGATATGATATGATATGTAATTATATATATATCCTTAGCGTAGCATGTATGTTGTTGTGTTGGAACCCAAGGGTAGTGTTTTCGCTTAAAGGGTTATCTTGAGGCTATGTTTAGCCTTGGGCACCGTGTGGCATCTCGGTATGATATTTCAGGGCGTTAAAAGATTCAAGTTCACAAATTATGTTTTGACATTGACAACTGGTTGAACTGGAAGTGGCGCCTTGCTGAGTTAGGCGACTGGATAACACTGGAGGATGAGTGTGCTGACTTTCTAGTCTAGCCTTAGGACATTCTCTGACCTTGTTACCTGACTTGCCATATCTAAAACACACATCACTTCCTGTTCTGCACCCAACTTTACTATTCCTACCATATTTTCTGCAAAGAGGATAGTTATGACCAATGGTCTTACTATCCTAGACCTTGGGGCTTGGTACCGTATCTCGACTATCATAAATAAACTTTGGTACTGGTGCACTAACTGAAGACAGAGCTGGGGATAAAATCTATTGAAAAAACTGGGAATGGTTACCACCCTCTGACCTTGACTGAGCAAAATCTAAACTACCTGTGCTAGGCTTCTTATTATCTTTTTTTTTATGAACCTTCTCTTCCTCTATTTACTGGGCATGGACAATAATCCTATACAAGTCCATCTCCGTAATCAACATAGTAGTCCTACACTCTTTGGCTACCCTATCAGCTACACCAGAGAGAAACATACTCATCCTTGACCTATTATCAGCGACCACATGAGGAGCACACCTGGCTAGCTACGTAAACTAAAGGGAATACTTTTTCATAGTTGCCCTTCTTCAAATTAATAAACTCTAGTACCTTAAATTCCCTCAACCCTAAAGGAAAGAACCGGCCTAAAAAGGCTAAGGAAATCTCTTCCCACTCTACTGGCCTAACATTTGTGCCTCTATCCTCTTTTCACTACCTATACTAGGTGTGAGCTGCATCCTGCAACTAGTAAGAAGCCTACTATGTACTCTCAAAAGACGTAACAAGCATGACTTCATTAACCTTCTCAACATATTTTGGATCCTAAAAATACAGGAGGATTCATTTGGCTAAATTCTTGAATCCTAGCTGCAGCTGAATTAGCCATTGGATTGATTGGGATAGCTGTCTGCTGATTGTTCTAAGCTGATACTGTGTGACCTAATGTAGTGAAAGCAGTTCAACATTTTGCATGGGATACATGTTCATTCAGGGGAACTTCTTAAATAGGCGGAGGTGCGGGCTTACTCCTATTCATTCTTTCGTTATTCTTTGTAGGAGGGATTTTTGTAACGTAAGGAAGAATGAATTAGAAAAAGAGTTTAAATAGAGATACACTCATTCATACAACATGAACTCTAAAAGAAGGAAACTTTTCCTAAAACATATTATAGCCTCCTATCCATAAGTATGGCTCGCTTCATACCCATGCACAAGTCTCTATTCAACATATTTTTAGACTCCCTAGGACACTTTAAAACATTAGGCTGTAATAAAAAGTTTATAATGCCTTGAGAGTACACCCTGGGCTCCAAAGGGTGCTTACAGTCCCGATGGACCACAAGAAAACCCATAAGTTAGTACCTATTGTGGGCACTGATTAATATAATAACATATGCAAAAGAACAACTAATAAGCCTTAAGGTTTTAGTAATTGAAAACAATACTTAATCTTGAATCTAGAAAACAACTCTTTAAAACTGATAAATTTTATAAAGATAAACTGACTGACTATTTGAAATATCATAAAGCCACCAAACTGTCTGAATATGAGTTGATGTAACAGGCCCCAAGCATCTCCAAATAACTACTAAATTAAAAGCATAAAATAAATATAGGTTGTCCTCAAAATAGAAGGACTCACCACTGCTACGTCTAATTATCTAGAAAGTATATGCACGATCTAAAAACTTAGACTTCGAACCTATGATATGATACATCATAGAACCAAAAAAAAGGTATGCAATCAGTACATTAAATGTACTGGTATGGTAAATAAGGTAGGCTGATATAAATGGTTTCATAAACATGAGTAATAACTGACTAAATAAATAGATAGCATGAAATTTGTAACTTCTAATGATGCGTGAAATCTGTAAATTCTGAGAATGTATGACCAAGCATAAATATGTTTTGGATATAATCTATAAACTAAAATACTGAAATATGATAATTGGATAACTGATAAACTGTATGCTATGGTCTAGAAGGACTCAACTGAATTCTAAACTGAGTATTGAAATTGAAACTGTGGGAGGTATTATCTAGCCGATATGCCCCAAAGCTGAGCTTCTTGGGGTCAAACTTGTGACACCATTTGTAATGGTCCAAAATGAAACTATGTTCTAGCAAGGCATTTGGTCAACCCTTACTAGCAGGAAAACACATACGAGTTGTGCCAACCCTTATCTGGTAGGAAGATATTTCAACCTATGCTGGCCACGTAGTTCTATAATTTAGGAATTACTAATAAGGGTCAAACCCGACATCCCTGGTTTTTCTCGGTGCTAAATCCTACTGCCAACTAAACTAACACTGATTACTGGACTGACTAAGCTTCATTTAATGGGTAACTTATCATGATTACTAACTGAGTGGTAATACTTACGGTTTATCTAAACCTATTTTGACACTATTGGAATTCTTTAAACAACCATATTTTTGTGTATTCATATCCCCTAGGACTCGATGGCAATAACAATAAGATCATACTAAAACTTTGAGAACATAATATGTAGTCATTATTCAAAACTCATTCTTTTAGGCATTTCATCAAACACTTATAAAGCATGGCTTAAATAGGGGAATAGCTTTTAACATGTAGTAATACTATGATTTCAATACTAGGATCACCAATTAAGGCTTCAATCTGCAAACATCACCATTCAAATTGTAGGATTTAATAACAACAACAATTACGTATAAACATGATATAAAAATTAAAATTGATGAAGTTTCATGGATGTAATTCATAAAAACATGTAAAAATCATAACTTTGATATTGAAAATGGGTTGTTGGACTCCAAGGGTGAAAAGGACCCATGGATGATCACATAATATACCTTAAATCTTTGATCTTGAAAGAGAATTAACATTTCTTGAACTTTCTTAGATTGGTAAACACAAATCCTTATGTTTTCTTGATGGGTTTTGAACTTGAAGAACTTGAATTTCATTATTTCTTGAAGAAGGGTTTGAATCTTGTCCTTGGGAATGATCTTTAAATAAATCCTAAATTTGATGTTAAGGATGAATGGGGAGTTATGTAATTTAAATTGGTGAAATTAGGGGTTAAAAAGGTGGAAAATAACAAAAAATCGACCTTAAATCATTCGGCGGATGTGGTTGGCAGTTTGGGTGATGGACTATCACTTTTGTTACTGACCGTCACTCAACCCATTAGTTTATGGACAGAAAATGGCTTCTATGGTTTATTTACAATGGATTGGTTGAAGGTTCTTCATTGGCATGATGGTCCGTCAACATTCCCGTCACACCTCGGCAGTCGGAAAACTCTTTGGTAAAATGGGAATAACTTTTCATCCAGATATGACATTATGTCATAATTAGTATTATTGGAAAGTTAATTCATCTATCTATCTATTGGGCTGTCATATGATAAAAAAATCCTAGTATAACAAAAGATATGATCATTTGAATTTTACTATAGCAATATCCACCTCAAGAACTCAATGGGTAAGGGTTATTTTGATTCGTCTAATTGCTAGGAGTTATTTGAGGCATTAATACACATCATCTCACTCACAAAACTACCAAAGAACTACAATTCATTTCTCATGAGCTTGAAGTATGGTTCTAATAATGGTTTGAATTTTTAGGGTATTACACAATTACCTTTAATAAGCTGACCACTTTTCTTCGTTGCTCGAACAATCAATGTTCCCAGAAGAGCAATGTCAGTGTCTTCCTTTATTAAGTCATACTATAGTCTTCAATGTCAGTGATATCTATATTTTTTCTTCCTTCCTCTCCACTCATTTCTTAATGATGGCATTTGGTTTGCTTTCCCAGAATTTTTGAATAACTCCACCTTTTTTTGTTACTTTCTTGTATAAGGGAACCTTTTCTCATTTTTCCAAATTAAGTAAAGTAGCCATGATGAACAAAACACTCTAGGTGTGAACCTTTTAGAGTGAACCCTCCATGATACAAAATTTTCTTAGCCTTAGATGTTTCACCAAAATCAGTCACAGATAATGAATTAGTAAAGCACTATGGAAGGCAAAGTTTTGCTGAAAATAAAGGAACACACTAATTTAACATGGTAACCCTCTTACAACAAGAGGAAAAACCATGGCTTGCCCCACACAAGCACCCAAAACATCACTATACTCGACCTCTTGATTAAAGATTCTAATAAACTTAACTCTATGTTCCTCCGTCCTGTAATAACTCAACTACAAGTTGAACTTGACAACTCTGCCAAGACTCCTCAACAGTGATTAACTCTTATCTTGATTAAGATTAGGAAACTCTACCTAAGAACTCTCAAAACAGAATATAATCATTACTCGTAGAGTATGAATAATTCAATTACAAACCAATATGTAACTCAAGAATTTTTATGCCATCATCAAACAAAGTCTAAGAACTTAAGCTAAAGATGAGTTTTTGCCTTTTTCCCAATTCACTCTTTTACAAAAACCACTTGATAGAGTGGCATCCTTTTCCTTATATAGTTTGTTCATGATTAGTGTTGAAATTCCATTGTACTAGGGTGTCCTGAATAGTACAAGCAACACCGGTGTAGTTTATTACACACAACGATAAAATTGTGCTAACACGTGCCAGATGTACTATTGTCTTGAACATCCATGGACCTAGTCCCTTGTGGTCAACTGCTCATCCTCAAAACAACATACAAAACTAACATCCTCAATAGTATCAACATCATAAAATCATTTTTCAGATATGAAATGGAACACATATTATCAATCGCACCATTAATTTCTTAACTAGAACAAAAACATATATTAATAAACCATATCAAAAAACGATGCCCATATACCATATCAACAAATCACACTCGTAAATCGTATCCATTAATGTCATGACCCAATTCATGAGTCATGATGGCACCTACTAAATCCCATTGGTTTGTAAGTTGAACCATCGCCTAGAGCTATAAAAAATACGCTAATTGTAGGAAAAATAACCTATGAGACCGAAACTAGCAATTCAAGATATTTAATGATAACAAGACAATAAATATAATCCAAAGGGTAGACAAAGCATAAAAAAACATCCCATTCCCTATTAGTGATGGTACAAGAGATTCTACAAAACCACTACAAGTGCTAAAATAGTGAAATATAATTCGTCTTAGAAAATAAAAGACTAGACGATGAGAATAGAATGACTAAGGTGTAACTCCAAAAGAGAGAGTTCACCCTATCTACATAATTCAACACAACATATTCATCGATTTAACAACCGCAACTAGTACTCAGATATGTACCAAAAAGGAAAGGAAGTATAGACTTAATACAAAACCATGGATACTCAATAAGCATCATCGGCCAACTAAGATAAATAAAAATATAAATTGAGAACATGTTAAATAAATTAACATAAGTAAAGTTATAAAGGCAAACCTTGAATTAAACTACAACACTGTTGTGTATAAACAAATCAATATGCCCAAAATAGTAAAGTAATATTTCACAAGTATATCAATTAAATTGGCCCCCATATGCTAATAAGTGTGGAAAAGAAAATAACCCAAAGCAGGCCCTTATAAGCCTAAATGATACAATCAAGGAAAGTAAATAACCGAATGAAAATAATCTACCAACTTTCCTACAATGATCAAATATCCATTTTTACCATATAACATCATAAATAATTCTTAGTCGTCGAACTTTAATCTATTCTTATATCATCAATATCATATTTAGTTATCGGACGTGAACCGACGACCATATCAAAAATATCATAATCAATTGCCAGACTTGAACCTGTACTTATGTCATTAATATCATAACCAAATATAAAACTTGAATCAGTGATAATTTCATCAATATCATGATCAATTGTAGGACACGAACCATTGCTCATATATATAAAATTAAATTACCAGTTTTTACCATAAGTAGCACAAACTCCCTGAGTTGAACTATCTTGATTGCTTAGTATCTAATTTCCTTAAATCCCATCGTATGAATTTCAAAAAGTAAAACAAGAGAATAAGGCTCTACCAAAACTAGCTAAATTCTGGGCCTAAGGCTGACCAGTGGGGCCAACTTCTAGTCCCCGAGGCTATTAAGGCAACATCAACCCCATACTAGGCTTTTTATCTAAATATAATTTTAGATGTTAATAAGGTCTTAAGTTGCTATAAGATAGAAATTCTACAAAAATCATAAACGATAAAGACAATTACGCTTAAATTACAATTTCAAGATAGCCTAAATAGTCTAACTAACTAAAGATATTTATGACACAAGCAAACCATAAATTTCACCACAAATCTTTCATAGTAAAATAATTGTAATATGAAATAACTCAATAACCGAAGTGGGTAAATCTAGACTTACTATATGCCAAAGAAAAGGCCAAAGAATCAATAAAACCAATGACTTTCCCTTACGATAAGATTTTACAACATGCCATGCTATTAAAATCACAATCAACTCATCAAAATGAGAACAATGATACCCATATTGAAGTTTTTACTTCAGGTTAAAAAATTTCATAAAATCCGATATGGGGACGATTAATGGAATCACATCTTCAATAATATCATAATATCCCTCTATTATGAAGAATTTTTTACCCTTAAAATGGGTGAATTTTGAGCCCAAATGGTGCTAGTATCACTCGAGGATCTTATGATTTGATTATTTCATATCTTTAGTACTTAGTTATTTGTATTGTTGGAGTTAGTTGAGGACATGTCCCATCAACTCCTTATTCAGATAGTCTAGAGGCTTTCAGACTATAGTAGGTTCATAGTTATTTTGGTAATCATGTACCGCATTTCCAGATGTTATGTTTTATCATATATTTGAACCATGAGGCCTTTCAACCTTTAATTCCACATTTTTACATCATATTATGCAGTACTCAGTCACATATATCTGTAATGGGTTCGCTTCTAGTACTTCGGGGTCATGAGCACCATGTAGCATTCCGGGGACCAGATTCGGGGTGTTACAGCTACCTTATCATTTTCGATGTTCTAGACTTACCATCGAAGTTTAAATTTCCATCTGAGGTTGTTTCAAGAAATAGTGGGTACCAAACCTACTTGCCCTTTTCCATAACTTTTGACCTATATCCCCAATGGATTCTGGGAGCCTCTAAATCAAACCAAGATCCTCCTGTTGTAAAATTGATGTCCCAAAGCTGTTGGAATAGTCAGAATTATCCTAAGCGGTAGTTTGACTGTTATTTTTGCTTGGTAGCCAATTTGAACTAATGAAGGCTTCAAAACAGGATATTACCTTTAAAAACCAAATGAACTCCTTGGAAACCAAACAGTTAGTTCTAACAAGTCAAAAATTAATTTGGGTAGCTATATGAAAGTGCTAAAAGAAAAAAATAAGCAAAAATAGAGAAAATCATTATGAGTGAAATTATAATATGTAATACTAAAAGGCCTTTTTCCTATGAAAGTAAGGGATTAAGATGTACCGAAATCCTTGATCAGGTGAGGATACTTTGTTCATATATCGCTCTCCATCTCCCAAGTAGGCTTCTCGACTTGGTGGTTCCTTCACCAAACCATAACTACAAGACACTCTGTAGTTCACAAGGGCCAGACAATAATAGACAAAATGAGCATAGGCTCCACCACGAACGTTAACTGGTTTTCCACTAGATTGAGTCCCATCTAAGCACATGAGATGGATCAAGAAGTGTATTGCCACAATATGAAAACATGGAAAACTTGAAGTACTATAGGGAAATTTGGGGGTAAGGCTAACTCATAAGCCACCTCACCAACCGTGTGAAGAATCTTAAAGGGTTAACTATATTTAAGGTTGAAGTCGTCGTTCCTCCCAAACATTATCAGACCCTTCATTGGTTAAACTTGGAGGAATACCCTGAACATGGAAGACATCTTCCTATGAATAAAATGATCCAACTTTGTCAAATAAACCATATTGACCCACATAACATCTAAAACATGGAAGGTGGAAGTCAATCTATTAACAAAGTCCAACGAATCTGCTCCAAATTTCTAGTGAATCGAAAACCTCAAAATCTATATACCTGGTCTTTAATGCTCGTGTTTGTCTTGCTAACAACAATGGTAATAACCAACAAATTCTGCTACTTCTCTCTTTAACAACTCCACCAATAATGCTACCTTAATTCTCTATACATCCTAGTTTTACAATGGTGAATAGAATATTTGAAGTTGTGGTCCTCATGCATGATTGACTGAATCAAACCAATAACCCTAGAAACAGAAATATAATCATGAAATGTAAAAACAACCTCTGAATCTATAGTAGCCATCCTTTACTCACCAACAAACACCTAAGCATAGATAATGCAAAGTCCCTTATTCTTAAACTAATGACTTTGAATCAACTCGAGTAGCGAAGACCTCTCTTATATATTAGCAAGAATCCTCCTAGGGTTTGAAATATCAAGTTGGAATTTCAAATTAGCAAACGACTGAATGTCCTCTGCCAATGGCCTCTGAGAAATTAAAATACAAGATAGGCTACCCATACTCACCATCTTCCAACTAAAGGAATCCGCTACCGCATTCCCCTTCCTAGAATATATAAGATAAAAATAGTATAATCCTAAAGCAATTTAATCAATCTAATCTATTTGGAGTTAAGCTCACTTTGGGTCATAAGATTTTGAAGACTGCGATGATTGCGTAAGATTTGATAATGCACTCCATATATATAATGAGTGAAAAACTCAAGCCTGTAAACTACCACAACAAAATCCAAATCATGAATGGGGTAGCTGTGATGGTGCACCTTTAGTTGGCTCAAAGAATATGAAATAACATGATCTTATTTCATAAACAAAAAACCTAGAAAAACACTCTAAGAATCATAATATATGGTGAATCCCTCACCTAAAATAGGAAGATCCAAAAGAGGAGATGAAGTCTAAAGCTCCTTGAGATTCAAAAAGTTTGACTCACACTCTTTAGACCATCCAAAAGGAACCTTCTTCTCTTAAAGTTTTCATAGATGCTGCAATAGTTGAAAAACTATTAATGAGCCGCATATAATAATAGACCAAACCAAAGAATGCCACTTACTCAAGACAAAATAAACACTAGATAATGTGGTAAAAAGGAAATAATATCCAAAAGTCTGAAGTATAATCCTTCAGTGTTGTGCATGTTCCCCTCTAATCCTGGGATACACATGGATATCATCAATGAAAACAATAACATATTAATACAAATAAATCCTTTACACTTAGTTGATCAAATACATAAAGGTTATTGGGAGTTAGTCAACCCACAAGACAATAATAAAAACTCATAATGGTCGTAACGGGTTCTAAAGGCTATCTTTGGGATATCCTTAGCCTTAATCCACAATATATGGCAAATTTATCTTAAATAAATCTTAGAGAACACTACTAATCCCTAAATCTGGTCAAATAAAACATCAATGCAAGACATAAGATATCGATTCTTCATCATCACCTTATTAAGCTTCTTATAATCAATACATATATGCATGGAGTCATCCTTCTTCTTCACAAACAACATAGGATCTCCCCAAGGAGACACACTCTTTCTACTAAAACCCTTTCTAAGAAGATCTTGAAGCTGAGAATTAGGCTCCTTAATCTCAATAGGATCCATAAGGTAAGATGCAATAGAAATAGGTTGGATGCCAATATCAAGATCAATATCATTAGTAGGAGGAATACTAGATAAATCAGTAGGGAAAACATCAGGAAATCACAAACTATAGGAATAGAGTCAAGCATCAGACTCTCCAAACTTACATCACGAATATAAGCCAGATAAGACTCGCAACCATATGACATGAGCCTTCTGGCAAAAATGTATGAAATAATTCCTATCGGCCTATGGCTAAACACCCCCTGCAACACGACTAGGGTATGTACGGGGTGGCTACGACAATGGTGTTAGCAAAGTAGTCCATGACTGCATGATAGTGGGATAACAAGTCCATGCCTATAATAACATCAAAATCCAACATATGTTGTATAATAAGATCAACATAAGTAGTAATATCTCTAACAGTCATAAATCATCATCTAAAATCCCAATCCACTACTAGAGAATGACTTACGGGAGTAGAAACACGTATTGACATTGATAAAAAATCCTAAGACAACTCTAACTATGTTGAAAATTAAGTAGACACATAATAATAATTAGATATTGGATAAAACAAAGACAAAATTAATTGAAGAAATACAATAATACCTGTAATAAAAGCATCTGAAGACTCAGCATCTGTCTAGGAGGTACTGGATAAAACAGACTACGTCTATCACCTTGTTGGGCTCCTAATTGATCGCCTTCCATACCTACCTAAGAACCTCCACAAGAACACTATGGACCACCCCTATAACCATGTATACTAACTCTACCTAAGGTATGAGAAACCCTAGTAGATGGGACATACTGCGCTAAAGGAATAATTACTCCATGACTATGGCACTCTCACACACTGTTACCAAAAACTCTAATAGCATGATAAGAGCCGTGAATTATAAAAGAACCATAACATTCAGCTAACCCAGTATAACAACCACCACCAGAATAACAAAAATAATAACCCTGTAAAGACTGACTGCTACCCTAGCTATGATAATCACTGAAAAAATACTGTCCTCTATCAATGATCTAAAGAGATGTTTGGATTTGTCTACTAGACTGCCCCTGGTGCTGACATAGTTGACGTATAGGTTACCTAGCTTGAAATCCATAACCTTTGTATCGTGAGCCACTATGACTCCCACTAAAACTACCCTAATATTGTGGCCTCTTATCATTGACCCCTTAGCCTCATGATATATCTCCTCCATAATTTGAGTATTATCAAAATCCTCAAAAAATAACCTGCCCACAATAAACAAACTATGAGTAGATAAACAAAGAGAAAGTCTTAATCCCTTAACAAAACAACAAACTCTCTTAATCTCAGTAGTCAGAATAAAAGTAGAATGCATACACAATTCATAAAATTGTACCTCAAACTCTAGAACACTCATGGTTCCCTGCTCCAAGCTCAAAAATTGATCCCACAAATAATCCCTAACACTGTGATGCTTATACTTTCAAAGAAGGTCTCGAAATAATGAGTCTGTGTTAAAGAAGGTGATCCACCTGTCTTAAAATAAAGATGACCTCTACAATAATCTTGAGATACCAATTTCAACTAAAATTTAGTGTAGTCCATACCGAAAGTCTTAATTAGGCCTAAATTAGGGGGGCTATCCTCAAAGGGAATTAGAAAATCATAAGCATTCCCACCTGGTGCACCAGAAAACCTTGGTGGAGCTAATCTCTAGAATCTGTCCAACATCTTCTTCTCCTCGATAGACATAACAGGTGTTTGTCCTTGAACAATTTTTCCTAATGTATTAAGATCATGAAAAGACTCCAATAATACCACTACAAGTAATACACTAAATCTAGCACTACAATGACCACAAAGATTGCAAATTTCACTAACACATCTGTCATATACACTTGAAAGCACATGAATATTACTTAAAAATGTCCTAACCTCAAGAATAGAGTCATCAATTTGAAAAACTCATGCATATTAGTCAATTAAAGATCTCATATAACTCGCCTAACAATTATCATACATTTGCCCTCACTAGAAAAGAGTAAGCCACATTTACTAACATATATGCAATTATCACAAGACTTTGTGTAAGAATCAAATTATGCTCACTCTCACAAAGAATTCACAAGTTGCATAAGATGAACCATAGGACTTCCCTTAGTTTAGTACCCCACTAATATATGAAGGTAAAGGCTCAAGATCAGATATGAATTATAAGGTTGTAATGTAAACTAAGCGATGGGTAGAATGATTCTAGCCAGTAATAGAGACTAACATCCCTAAGTTCTTTAATGAATCACACTATACATTAAGGTCTCTCTATTGACAAACAATTTCCACTACACCCTTCTACATAAATTTTTTTTTTCCCATTTCATTACACAACTCCTAACTATAACACATGAAATTTTTCAACACCAATAGCTAATATTTTAGGGGCTACATATCAACCTCTTTCTTCTACAATTTTATATTTCTTAATCTTATTAATTATCAAGTAAAGCACTTAGGAGCTTTAGATCAAATTAACGCCAGTCAAAGAAGGAGAAAGGCTACATATGATACTACAAAATAATGCAAGCTGAAGGCTCAACGGGGCCAGCAATGATTATGCACAAGGGTAGATAAAAGATGTTATAAAACAAGGATATCATGGAATTGCCTATATTATCTCTTAAGCCCACACTCTATACTTTTTGTTGCACACACACCAAGCAAGTTCTAGACATCTAAATACTACAAGGAATACATAACAACCTCACACATACATAGCATATGCTCCACTCAAGTAGGATCATTATAGACTCTAAACTAAGAAATCACATTAATTCAAAATTAAGCAAATAATGTTCTAGAGTACTAAATAAGAATCTAAGAGTATTAAAAAAGTCATTCAACAAAATCACATACTTTCACATTCAAGACCACTTGCGTCATGTAATTATAAATTTTACCACTAAAATTATCTCACTTAACTACCGCAAAAATTATAAAATTTACTCCAAAAAAGGAAAAGGGCTACTGGGTTCAAAGGGCGCCCACATGGTAAAGAATCAAAAAGAACTACCACGAGGTAGGTGAAGGGTGTACCTACTAACTAAATACATCAAAATATAAAACAAAGAGAAAATTGTTTTTTTTTATATTTCAAATTTAACCCAAAACCTACACAACAACTAAAATTAAGATTCATATCATCACTTCATTGAAACAATGGGATTTTCCATACACCATACTTAAAAATTTACTTTATCCCTAAAGTAAACTCATAAGTACGGATATAAATAACCCCATAGGCCTCTACACCTAGCTAGCAACATTTGTATACATCAAGGCTGTCTGGGTACCCAACACTTAGTCTTTTCCATGCTCTTTAGCTCATGATTTTTGTACTTAGACTTCCCATCAATCCGTGACTTAAAAAAGAAACTACATGAAGTAAAAACTAAAGTATGAAAAATAAAATACCTACCTTAACTTGGGTTACCTCCCAAGAAGCGCCTGATTTAGTGCTGCAGCACGACCCACTTCACTACATCTAAGCTATATTTCTTAATATTTTTCCTCCAACTCGGAGGTCATCTTAATATTCATTTCTAACCTCTTTAGTGTGAACTCTCAATGTCATCCTCTTCTAATGTAATAACCTTTTCATGATCATTAATAATTATCCCTTTGGTGTTATATGGTGTCTTTGGAAGCTCAACTAACAGTCTGAAAATGTCTTTACCAATTTGTACCCCACCACCCTAATATATACACTTCAATCACGGTAATTATACACAAATATTTGTAGAGAGAAACTGGATTGAGTCGAATATAATACATTAAAGACTTCTTATTCGTCAACCAATCTTATTTTGGGAGTGCCTTCTCTCCCATCTATCAGCATTCCTCTGATTGCTTAAAATGGACATCCCAAAATGATAGGTACCTTGTCAGTCTCATTGTAATCCGTAACAATAAAGTTTTGAGGTATAATAATCTTACAAACCATTTTAGGAACATTCTTAATGAATTCTTTGGTATCGATTTGGCTTATGACTGCCATTTGGAGCGCCATAGAGCAAGTTCTCATGTTTTCACCAAGGAATATAAAATACTAAAAGGGATATCAAGTTTATAGATTCCCCAAATCACTCAGAGAATGAGCAAAGTTGATGTCATAAATTTTTAAGGGTAGGTTGAAAATCCCTAGGTTCTTAAGCTTCTTGGGAATCTTCTTCATCATCATAAAATTGCACTCCTCACTATATTTTTCATGTACTTAGCGTACTCGGGCATACCCTACAAAACATATAACAAAGGAAAATTAATATAAAGTTTTCTTAACATGTCAAAGATCTTTTTAAAACAAGAATCCTTTATTTCCTTTCTAACCTTTTGTTAGAATGTTGTGGTCTTTGCTACACTTTTTCAGAACCCTTTTCTTTCACATACTATGAAATTCCCAAGTTATCAACATTCTAGACATCAACCTTTTGTTAAACTAAGTTTGTATCCACCTCCTCATTTTTATTGTGAGGTCTCTTCTTTAAATCTTTGTCACTCTTCAAAGTGAGTTACATAACATTTTGTGGAGGATCATTATCACTTTGTAAAACCACCTTAAGGATAGGTAATTTTTTCTTGGGCTAGTTAACCTAACTATTGCCCTTTCTGCTTTTATGCCACTTGATGATTATTGTTCTCAGTAGCCATTTCTTTTAGCTTGTAAAGGATCATCTTCAAATTTTCCTAAATGTTACTGGCTTGTGTGTTATTCTCCTAGAACTACTGGTTTTGATTGTTGCTACATGAATAATTGGGCTAAGTGTACCACTTTTGGTTGTGGCCATTTTCATAAGTTGATTTATGCGCATTGCCTACATAGTTAACATAGTCAGAATATGCACCAAAAAGGTGTATAGAATGTCTTTTATTGCAATAAATCTCACACTAACCCAAGGTCTTCTAAACTACTTCACTTAATTCGGATATTGGTTCGTACCCAATTTGGTAAATTTTCATTATTTGGGTATGCATAGTTGACTATTGGGTGGCCAAGGTTATGATACTATAAACATCAATCATGCCAACAACAATTTTCACTGAGCTTCTAGGTATGTCACCATCCCAGTTAGTATTTCCTTGAGTAATGCAATTCAAAAGTGTATAGTACTCATCATAAATTTTCTCCAATACTTGATCACATGCGGCTTAATCTAACATTTTTTTGTATTATGGGCAAGTGCTTCATCAAAGGTATGAGATAATATCTTATTAGAACGTTGGTAATATGGACAATTTTGAAGAAGAGATTTGAACCTTTTCCTAGCATCATAAGGTTTCACATGGATTTTTCATAAAGATCAATAAGTTACTAAGCAATCTTGCAGTCTTGCCAAATAGAATGAAACAAAAAAATAATATCTAAGGTAAGCAATCACAGGTAGAGATAGAATCTGCCGACTTATTATTGAACCATTTTTCTCTTCCATCAAAAGTTTGAAGAGGAATAATATTAGCATCACATAATCAGTAGACACTGATCTCATAAAAAATTTTCAACTGGACAAATGGATCATCATGAGATTAAAAAGTAAACTATCCACTACTGTGCAAAAGTAGCACCATGTTTTTTAGTTTAGCTTAAATATACCTGTACGAGCTGATATTTGAATAGCGCAGGTCACATTAGGAGCGAGTAGGATAGACACTTTGCGTAATGCCCTATGGGTTGGTGGATCTTTAGTCTTAGGTGTAGGAATAGAATCTATGTAACAACCCAAATCTAGTACTCAGAATGCTACATGCTGTTCATAACCCTGAAGGACTACAAGCTAACCCATGACTGATATCTGTACCATAACATTGCATAATATACTGTATAAATGTAGATATAAAGGTTTTAAGGCCGTAATGTTCAAAACTATAACATAATTTATAAGACATAGCATATGGGTGGTGTATAAAATACCTAAAATAATTGAAATAAGTGGTTTGAATATACTGTAGTCTGAAAAGCCTCTAACTGACTGAACTATCTGAATAAGTATTTGATGGGACATATCCCCAACTAACTCAAAATAATAAATTAATTACTTAGATAATAAAGTAATGGTCATGTCCAAAAAGGATGAGGACTCACTGCTAACTCTGATTGTAGAGACTGGAATGTTACTGATGCTCTGGAGCTTGTGCTTTGAAATCTATGGTATAAAACACCACAAAGCAAATGCATTAGTATGTTTCAATGTATTGGTATGCATATTAGGTAGGATGAATGAAAAGGGTTCAAATGCATGAACTATACTAACTGACTAAATAACATGAACCTGAGAATAAATGCATAAGAACATAATAACTTTAACTGAGTTCATGATAAAATAATTACTAAGTTTGAGTACTGATAACATTAGATACTGATATCTGTATAACTAAAATAATTGATACTAAGCGACTGTATTTGATATTCTAGGTTCTAATGGAACTAGCTCAGTTCCATACTGTTCTGAGTTGACTGTATATGACAGTCCTGAATACTGTAGAACTATCTGAGTTATATTACAAACATTGATTGACAGTATCTGATAGTCTTGATTCTGTAATGAAACTGTAGGAAGTAGTCATCTAACCTACATGCCACTAGTTATGCATTATAGCTTTATTGGGGTCCAATCTATAACCCTAATTAGAAAGGTGTCAATACTGCGCCACTGGTAAGGATAATCTGTGAGTAACCCTAATATAACAGGTGACTTTAGTAAGATGGGTAGGAATCCTGATATAATAGGTTAATCCACGTCATCGGCTATCATATTGCAGGCTATGATGTCTCAACCTACGTTGGATACATAATTCTAGAATGCACGGATTGCTTCAAAGAATCACATCCTCATATAACTGGTGGGTTCCCATCCTTGGGTTTGCTCGGTGCTAATTTCTACTACTATCTGAATAAATACTGCACATGATTAACCGAACTGACTGGACTGAGTTAGCTGAGTTTCGTTGACTAAAGAAAGACTACTAAGATAAATGAATTTCTGAGAATGTTGAGATTACTCAGTTTACTGAGTTTTCCTGAGTCACATTACTGACTAAATTTTTTTGGACATGGCTTGACTGAGAGTATCTTGAAAACACGATACTAATTCTTAGTACACGACCAAATTTTTGGGGACGAGTACCCCTAGGACTCGAAAGAAGAAAAATGACAAATCATGGCTTTCTTGAATACATGACCAACGTCACAATCCATAATACAATAAGTAGGAGATTTCATGAAGTAGAAGTTCTAAAGCAACACAATGGCCACATTTACATCCATAACTCATTGAATTAGAAATTTCATCAAATACTTGACATTGCATAAACTTGTACATAAATGGGGATTTCATATTGTCATACTAGTATGGAACATCTTCATCACATAGGGTTTTAATTGAACACTTGGGGAGCATACTTTAGTTATGCAATTATCAATATATCTAATAATGATGGATACATCAATCAACGTATAAATTTAACGGTTTATCATGATTATTATGCAAATCATCATATTCTAGGGTCAATCATTGGAATATGTAATTTAAAACATGAATCAAAACCCCCCACAACATCCTAAACATGAATTTCAATTCTATTTAAAGCATGAACATTTATAAATACACAAATCATTTATTTTAAAAAGAGATTCTTGAACTTTATGGGTGAAAGAGACCCATGAAACATCGCATGACATACCTGGTTTGCGAGTTTCATGAAGATTGATGTAGGAAAACTTGAATTCTTGACTTAGAATTAAACACCTAGGATTTTTTATTCTTGGGGATTATCTTTGAGAGAGAACACTAATTAGATGTTGTATATGGATAATGAATTTATAAGCCTTGATCTGATATTCATAGGGGATAAAAGCGTGGTAAAAGACCAAAAATCCCTTTTAAAAATTACGTAAAATATCTGAACAAACTATGTGACGATGGGTGCGATGGTCCATTGCTGGGTCGACGGTCCATCGGTCATGACCGTCGTACTTGGGCAAAACAGGGGTTCATTGCCTCTGCTGTTATGGCTTTGGCGATGTTTCGTTGCTAGCTTGATGTTCCATCATCCTGAGCCATCGCTCTTAGGTAGTAGGTAGTCCCACTACCTCCGCTACGACGGCTTGGCCGACAGTTCATCGTAGCTCAATGGCCCATCGTTCTAAGCTGTCACTCTTAGGCAGAAGGTAGTGTCACTGCCTCTGCTGTGACGTCTTGGGCAATGGTCTATCACTAGCTCAACGGTCCATCGGCTCTCACCGTCGCACTTGGGCAATATTGACTGCCTTCTATTTTTCGGCCATAACATTCTCTTTTGATGTAAAATTTTGATGAAATTGGTATCGTTGGAAAGATAATTTAATTTTCCACATGATAGAAAGTGAAAATCTTAACAATTCCACATATTTAAAAGGGTATTCATATTTCAATGTAAGTTTCTAACATACTCAAGATGATTTTAGGGTAGACAGAAGTATGGGGTATTACAATATCTCCCCTTGAGAACATTCATCCTCGAATGAGACTGAGTTAGAAGGGAGAAGATAAAGTAACGTACATATTGAACATGAATAATTATAATATGATCTCATGACTGACATGAATTCTAACAGAATATATCATACGTAACATGCATATCTGATGGATATGTAACTGATTCATGAATGCATGACTCAATGTTCTGATGAACCAAGGTTCTCACAATGAGAATGCATAGCTAATGCATGATTATATAACTAAACTGATACACGCATGCATGAATTAATATGAAATGGTATTTATTTCTAAATTTATAATGGAATTCTAAACATAAAAGGGATACCAAGCTTGTCACTGAAATATGAACATGAAACTAAAAACATTAAGGAGAACTGTTACCTTGAGCTAGACTTAAGTTAGCGAAGAAAACATAAGGATAGTTGGTATGCTTGTCTACTTGTTCTTACCAAGTATTTCCCTCGATGGACTAATTTTTCCAAACAACTTTTACTAGAGGGTCTTTTTTGTTCCTCAGTTTAGGAGTCTGATAGTTTAGGATTTCGACTGGAATCTCTTCATAAGAGAAGCTATTCTGAACATCTATGCTCTGACTAGGGAGTAAAACTGTTGGGTCACCTATGCACTTCTTGACCAAAGAGACATGGAATACTGGATGATGTAAGGCTAGATCTAAAGGAAATTCGAGCTCATAAGCTACCTTGCCTAAACTACTGAGAACTTTGAAGGGACTGACATTTTAGGGACTAAGCTTTCCCTTCCTGCCAAATTTGTTCACTCCCTTTATAGGAGAGATCTTTAGATTTACATAATTACCAATCTCGAATATGAGATCCTTTCTGCGCACATCTACATATGACTTCTGTCAGCTCTGAGCAGCCCCGAGTTTTTCTATAATAAACTAGACTTTCTCTAAGGTATCAAATACTAAGTTAGGACCTATAACTGAGGCCTCACTAACTTCGAAAAAATCCACTGGAGATCTGCATCTCCTACCATAAAGAACTTTAAATGGAGCCATTCAAATTCTGTAATCATAGTTGTTATTGTTTTCCAACTCAATCAAAAGCAAGTGGTCATCCTAACTACCCTTGAAATCAATTGCACATGCCCTTAGCATATCTTCTACAGTCTAAATGGTCCGTTTTTCTTGACCATCTATCTGAGGCTAGAAGGATGTATTGATATGAACTTGGGTACCAAGACCCTTTTGGAATGCTTTCCCGAAATGAGAGATGAACCACATAACTCTATCTGAGATAATAGCTAATGGAATATCATGCAATCTGACCAACCCTCTAATGTAGAGTTTGGTATAATCCTTGAATGATTAAGAGGTATGGACTGGAAGTAGAAGAGCTGATTAGCTCATCCTATCTACAATGATCCAAACTGAAAATGTTGATGACGAGTACGAGGCAAACGTGTCACAAAGTCTATGTTCACTTCTACCTACTTCTAAGTAGGATTACTAAACTCCTGCATGGACCCACTAAGTTTCTGATGCTCTATCTTAACCTGGTGACATGTAGAGCACGTAGACATAAACTCTACAACTCCTCTCTTTATCTCACTCAACTAAATAGATTTCCCACAAGTCGCGGTACATCTTTGTGGCCCCAGGATGACTAGAGTAGTGTGCACCATGCGCTTCTACAAGAATTCGCTGCCTTATGTGGTCTACACCTGGAACACTAAGACGACCCTAACAACGTAGGACACCATATCCCCCTTAGGAGAAAACCTATAATTTGTGATCCTTGACTGACTCTTTAAACATTATTAGACTGGGATCTCTATCCTGCTTTTCTTTTACCTCAAAAACTAGAGATGATTCTAAACTACTCTAAACCCATATGTCTCCCTCCTCTAAATCGACTAAGCGAATTCCTAGACTAGCAAGATGATGGATTTCCTGAGCTAACTTTTTCTTATTATCCTTAAAAAGAGCAACACCACCCATAGACAGTCCACTGAGAGCGTCGGCCATTGTATTGGCCTTGCCTGGATGATAGAGGACACTCATGTTATAATCTTTCAAGAGATCTTACCACCTTCTCTAATAGTGATTGAGATCTTGTAGAGAAAAGGCACACTAAAGGATCTTATGACCTCTAAATACATCCACATGAACTCAGTATAGATAATGCCTCCAAATATTTAAGCCAAATACTACAGCTGCTAATTAAGATCATAAATAGGATAACTCTTCTCATAGGGTTTAAGATGTCTGGAGGCGTAGGCTATGACCTTACCATGCTACATGAGGACACAATACAAACCTACTCTGGATGCATCACAATACACTACGAACCCATCTGAATCATGTGGAAGAGCTAAGACTAGATCTGAGGTAAGTCGAGTCTTTAACTCCTAAAACTCTTCTCACAAAGATCTGAGCACTACAACTTGACTTTCTTCTGTGTCAATCTGAACATAGGGATTTAATAAAAGAAAATCGCTCGACAAACCATCTTTAATAGCCAGCCAAACCCAAGAAACTCCTAATATCTGATGGAGAGACATGTTTGGGAAAGTTTCTTACTGCTTTGGTGTTTTGATGATCAATCCTAATTCTATCACTGGAAATGATATGACCAAGGAATGCTACTGACATTAGCCAAAATTCACCCTTACTGAATTTGGTGAACATTTGTTGATCGCTGAGAGTCTGACATACTTTTCTAAGATGGTCTTCATGATCACGCTTACTGCAGGAATAAACCAGAATGTCATCTATGAAAACTATGACGAACATGTCTAAGTATTACTTGAACACCCAGTTCATCAAGTCCATGAAAGCAACTAGGGCATTGGTAAGCCCAAAGGAAATAACCAACTATTCAAAGTGATCATACCAAATATAAAATGTTAATTTCAGAATGTTGCATTCTCTGACTCTGAGATGATGAAAGCTTAATCAAATTTCTATCTTAGTGAAATAACTGGCATCCTAAAGTTGATCAAACAAGTAATCAATTCTAGGAAGAGGATACTTATTCTTGATCGTGACTTTGTTGAGCTAGCGGTAGTCTATACACATTCTGAGAGAACCATCTTTGTTTTGTACGAATAAGACTAGTACACCACATGAGAACACACTAGGCTTGATGAATACCTTATCTAAGAGATACTACAACTACTCTTTCAGTTCTTTGAGTTCTGCTGGTGCCATTCTATATGGTGAAATAAATATAGGCTGAGTATCTCGAAAAAGATCTATGCTGAAGTCTATTTCCCTTTCGGGAGGACTTCCTAAAAGATATTTGGGAAAGACATTTGAATATTCATTTACAACTAGGACTGATTCGAGACTAGGAGTCTTAGAACTAGTGTCCTAAACTCAAACAAGATGATAGATACATCATTTATATAACATTTTCCTTGCTCGAAGGTAGGGAACTTGCTGACCTGTGAACGCTAAAGTACTACCCTTCCACTATAGGATAGGTTCATTCAGAAACTTAAACTGGACTATTCTTTTTCTGCAGTCGACTGTGGCATAGCATGAATAAAGTTAGTCCACACTGAGAATGACATCAAAATTAGTCATATCTAATCTGACTAAGTTTGAGGAGCTAACTTTCTAAGATAACATAATCAGACAGTTCCTGTATACCTATCAGGCTATGATAGTTTTACCCACTAGGGTAGAGATTAAAAAGGGATCTTCTAGAATTTCAGGAATGACTCCAAAATCAACTACTATATAGGGAGTAGCAAAAGACAAAGAAGCTTCGTGATCTTGCAAAGCGTAAACATGCACACGAAAGATTCGTAATGTACCCCTAACTACATCAGGAGAATTTTCCTGATCTTATCGGGACTGTAGAGCATACAGTTCATTTGGGAATTGCAACTTGTAGTGCTGGAGGTGGCACGCTGTTCGTTTGGGCGACCGAATTGACCTAAGGAATGGTTTAGCTAACCCTGAGGACTTGGCTAAGGATAGCTTCCGACTCAGTGGCCTGGCTTGCCCAACTAAATCAAATACCACTGCCAGCTCTGCAAATACACTGATGGTGCTTTCCATAAATTTGGCAAAGAGGATAGGTTCGGGCACTGCTAACACTGTCCTAAGATTTAGAGACTGGCTCTCTGTCTCAATTACCATCCCTGAACTTAGGAGCTGGAGCACTAGCTAAAGAAGGAGTTGGAACAATTGACTTAGGATAAAACTAAGAATGGTTTCCTCCTTCTTATTTGGGCTGAGCAATGTTGAAACTACCTGTCCTTGCTCTCTTATTCTTATTCTCCCTCATCTTAATATTTTTCTCTTCTATCAACTAGGCATGGGTCATAAGCCTTGCTATGTTTATGCCACTATTCAACATCGTGGACCTGCACTCGTTGACCACCCTATTATTCTCCCCTTAGACAAACTTACTCATCTTAGGCATGCTATCTACAACCACATGAGGAGAATATTTGGATAATTAAGTAAACTTAAGAGAATACTCTTTCACCATCATTTTTCCTTGCTTGAGGTTGATAAATTCTAACACTTTAGCTACTCTCAGCTTTAGGGGAAAGAATCTATCTAAGAATACAGTAGCAAAATCCTCCCACTCGTAGGCCCTACATCTACAACCCTCTCTGACTTTTACTATTGGTACCAACTATGAGCAACATCCTACAAATGACATGCAGCTAGTTCTGCACTATCACTAGAAGTACCCCCCGTGATATCTGTAACCTTCTAAACCTAATCGATGAACTTTTGAGGTTCCTCATCGGACTTAGACCTGAGGAAAGATGGAGGATTTATTCGGGTGAAGTCCTGAATCCTAGCTACAACTGAATTGGCCACTGGGCTGTAACAATAAATACTCATACATTATGAGTAGCAACAGACTGAGCAAGAGTAGTAAATGCAACTTTAAACTCTTCATAAGAGGTATGTTCTGCCAAAGGATCTTCGGGCAGACGGGCTAGCTGATTCCTGTTTCTTCTGTTATGAGGCATGTTCTGTAGAAGAACGGGAGAAATGGATTAGACTGAGAGTTTTAATTGAGATTATTCTCACTGGGATGACATGAATACTGAAAGAAGGGAAATTATTTCTAAAACATCTTATAGCCTGCTGCACATAAATCTGGCTGCTTTACATAAATGTGGCGCGCAACACACCCATGTACAAGACTCTACTAGATGTGGCTTTCATACTTCCTAGGACTCTATTGAACCTTAGACTCTGATACCAAGTTTATAACGCCTTAAATATGGAACCCGGAATGCTACGCAGTGTTCATAACCCCGAAGGACCACAATCTAACCCATGACTAATATCTAAACCTGCACACTGGATAATACACTATAAAAATACAGAAATAAAGAATATAAGGCTATAAGTTTCAAACCTGTAACATAACTTATAAGACATAACCTATGGGTTGGGTATGAAAGACACTAAACAACTGAAATAAATGGTCTGAACCTACTGTAGTCTGAAAATACTCTAATTGACTAAACTATTTAAATAAGGAGTTAATGGGACATATCCCCAAATAACTCCAACTAATAAACTAATTAATGAGATAATAAAGTAATAGTTATGTCCTCGAAGGATTAGGACTCACTATTAACTCTTACTGCAGAGACTGGAATGCTACTGATGCTTTGGAGCTCGTGCTTTTGAACATTTGGTATAAAACACCATAGCGCCAATGCATCAGTACGTTTGAATATACTGGTATATATATGAGGTAGGATAAATGTGAAGGGTTCACATGCATGAACTATACTAACTGACCGAATAACATAAATGTGAAAAACATTCATTACTATATAATTACTATAACTGAGTTCGTGATAACATGATTACTGAGTCTGAGTACTAATAAGATGAGATACTAATATTTATATAACTCAAATAACTGATACTGAGAGACTATATCTGACAGTTTGGTTTGTAATGGAACTAGATGAGTTTCATACTTTTCTGAGTAGACTGTATATGACAGTCCTCAATATTGTAGAACTATCTAAGTTCTATTACTTATATAGATTGACTGTATCTGACAGTCCTGATTTAGTACTGAAACTGTGGGAAGTAGTCATCTAACCGACACACCATAAATAATGCATTATAGCTGAGTCGGGGTCTAATCTGTAACCCCAATTGAAAGGTTATCAATACCGCGCTACTAGTAAGGACAATCTGTAAGTAACCCTCATATAATAGTTGACTCTCGTAAGAACGGTGGGAACCCTCATAAAATAGGTTAAACCACCTGATTTGCCATTATATAATAGGCCATGCTGTCTCAACCTATGCTGGCTACGTAGTTTTAGAACACCAGGATTGCTTCTAAGAATCACACCCTCATATAATAGGTGGGTTCCCATCCTTGGGTTCGCTCGACGCTAATTTCTACTCCCACCTGAATAGACACTGAAAATGATTGACTGAACTAACTGGACTGAGTTAATTGAGTTTCATTGACTAATGAAAGACTATTGGCATTACTAAATTTCTAAAATCTCTGGATTACTGAGTTTACTTAGTTTTCCTGAGTCATGTGACTGGCTGGATTTATGTGAACATGGCTTGACTGAGAGTATCTTGAAAACAGACACTATTTCTAGGTACATAACTAAATTTTTCTGTATAAGTACCCGCAAGACTCGATAGAAGGAAACTTACAAAGCATAACTTTCTTGAATACGTGACCAATATCACAATCCATAATACAATAAGTTGGAGATTTCATATAGTGGAAGTTCTAAAGCACCATAATGGCCACACATATATTCATAACTCATTGACTATGAAATTTCATCGAATACCTGACATTGCATAAACTTGTACATAAATGGGTATTTAATATTATCACAGAGGTATGGCACTTCTCCTTCATATAGGATTGTAATCGAACACATGGGGAGCATGCTTTTGTTATGCAATCATCAACACATGTAATAATCATGGATAATTCAATTACTGTATAAATTGAAGGTTTTCTCATGATTATTATGCAAATCATCACATACTAGGGTCAATCATTAGAAACTAAAATTCAAAACATGAATAAAAACCCCACAACATCATGAATATGAATTTCAATTCTATTTAAATCATGAACATTCATAAGTACACAAATCTTGGATTTTGAAAAGCGATTGTTGAGCTTCATGGGTGAAAGGGACCCATGAATCAACATATGGCATACCTAGGTTGTGAGTTTCTTGAAGAATGATGGAGAAAAACTATAATTCTTCACTTGGAATTAAATACCTAGGGTTTATTGTTCTTGAGGATTATCTTTGAGACAAAACACTAATTTGATGTTGTAGATGGATAATGAACTTATGATCCTTGATCTGATATTATTAGGGGTTAAAAAAAGTGGTAAAAGACCAAAAATCCCTTTGAAAAATGAATTAAAATAGCTGAATGATCTATGCAATGGTGGGTGATGGTCTGTCATTGGGTCGACGGTCCGTCGGTCATGACCTTCGCACCTAGAAAGAATACGGGTTCACTACCTCTGCTGTGATGGCTTGGTCGATGGTTCGTTGCTAGCTTGATGGTCCATCATTCTGATTCGTCGCTCTTAGGTAGAAGGTAGTCTCACCGCATCCACTGCGATGGCTTGGGAAATAGTCCATCGCTAGATCGATGGTCTGTTGGCTCTCACCATCGCACCGGGGGGGGTTTGACTGCCTTCTATTTTTTGTCCATAACTTTTTGAAAAGCTAATTTAACTTTCTCTTCCAAGTATGTAAAAGTGGATTTATCTTTCAAAGTAAGTTGCTAGCATAATCGGGATGATTTCAAGCTATGTAGAAGTATGGGGTATTACAATCTACTTGCTGAATTTGAGGATTTCTCTATAGATGTACTGACTCTCTTTCCTTTAATAGAGTCATCATTTATCAGGGTTAGGGTCTAGTCCAACCAACTCCTTATAACTTGGTAACTTACTAGTTTTTGAAAGTTGTGCCTTTAAATTCAGAAGCAAAGATCAAGTAATTAGAATACCCAAAATCTAAAAGAAAAACTAAAACAATGACATTGCCAATTTAGACTTCCTCGGCGACGGTGGCAAAAAGTTATTGCACCTAAGTGCACACATAAGTGTATGTCGTCCACCCAAGTAATATAGTGGTGTTAAATAAAACCATGTATTATTCCCATAGGGACTAGTGTTAAGGAACAATAAAAGTTTAGTTCTACTATAAAGATTAGACTTGTGCAAACTAACCACAAGAATTTGAGAGTTATAGCTAAATGTAAACTAAAACAATGTAGTAAATTAAAGTTATTAGAAATCATTGGTGAGAAACCAAGGATTAAGGTACTAAGAACAATTATACTCAACTATTTAACAAGGTTGGTTAGGTTAATTATCTTGTTGTTGGTTCAAGGGGTCTATGTTATGACTACGGTCTTCCGAACCTCGATTCAATTATCTAACATAGCCCTAGAACTAAATCTTTGAGTAGGGATGCGAGAACTAAAATACATGCATTTTTATTCTATCAGATAATTCAAGTAATTATGACAATTAGGTATATTCCTATCCTAAATTCAAAAATAACATGATTCAATGGAGATTTGGATCCTATTTTATCTATCCCACGTTATATCCTTTTATTTCTTCTTTCGGGTTTATGTTAGAAGTAAGCATGTATTCAAAGGGTTGTAAATCATTAAAATTATGAAAAAAGGATAAAAGAAACAACCAAGAAATATAAATAACCAAAACCAATTCAATTCATAATAAGGGTAATTATGTTCGTGGCCTTAACCTCATCAAAAAGCTTTTAGCCGCTCATGGAGATACGTGTATTCACAATACATGAATCCATGTTATATTCTATAAACATCTAAAGTAAATAAAGAGAAAAACCTAATTGAATCCTTTTCCAGCATATTTAAAATCCCCAAGGTCGTCCAAGGTGTTTCCCCAAGAGTCGAAGGGTCCTTATTATACTAGGACAAAGTTGCCCATTTTAACATAGCTGTGCGTCACACCCTTATCATGTGGTCTAGGATCTTTCAAACATTGATCATAGAGTCACATTGTTTTGAGCCATTTTGAGTAGCCATAATGGGAGTTCCATGGCCTTATCATGGTATCTAGTTATCATAGTACACCAATGTCTCCAAAAATTCTATATTTCGTTAAGCCTAGTCCATTACGTTTTTCCTTAAAGTCCAAGCTTTGTGGTGCTTTTTATTCCATATTTTTTGTTAGTAAATCATCTATATATCATCTTTACAAAATATCCAATATTCCTATAACATTACACACCACGAATTAGGGCTCAAAAAAACATAGAAATAAAAATGGTTAACTAGAAAGAAATATAGCTCAAGCTAAGAGTACTAGTGATTGAATTTGAACTTTAACTTGATTTTTTGACAAAAAAATCATTCTGAACACACCTTCAAAAATATATACTCATAACTATAGACTTAGATGCTCATTTATATTATTCACCTCTCATTAAGCACACAAGAACTCCTCAAAACAAGGCTAAACAAGCCTAGATAATGATACTTAGGTGCATAAATCCACCTATGATCTGTAGGATGGGTAACCATTGGCTAAGAAACAACCGACTGAGCAATCACCAACACAGTAGGAACCTTAATTCTTTGAGCCAAGGGTACAAGAAGCACCCCTGCCTCAGTGCAACTCTTATCTCTAGATTATGCACCAACTGATAATGCCCCACCAAATAAACCCCAAAGATTAACCACTGTATCTCTATGCATTAAAGATGAAATAAACCACGACAGATCCTAGAATAGTCCCTAGACTATCATTGGCCGAGGCAGAAGAATCTCTAGCTCGGGGGAATGAATAGGGTCTGGGGAAGGCCTGACATCTCAAGGTTCGCCACGACATCTAGGTGGTCCATGAACAGCAAAGGATTCCTAGTTTCAATCTCGATACCCTTGTCATGTGTAACAATAGCACATATCGTAGCCATCAACAAAAGAGTGAACAAGGAGGTTGCTTTAGAAATAGAGTCAGACTCTTAGCACAAAATTAGTGAAAGTAGTAAAGAATTCCAAAGATTTTCCTGTAGCCTATCGATTATAAGAATGGATATCATTCTTTCAATTCTCGATACTCCACTAGACATTTTCTCTCGTAACAATAATACTTGCAAAACCAAGGCTATTTTTCATGACCCTATTTACGAGTCATTATGGCACCAACTAAATCATGTTGTTAGGTAGGTTGAAAAATAGTTTAAACCTATAGGGAATGGACCTATTTTGTTGAAACTAGCCTATTTTGTTGAAACTAGCCTATGGGGATGGAATAAGGAATTTAAGACTTGTAAAAATAACAAGACAATAAATATAATTAAAATTTTTGATAAAGCATAAAAAACCATCAAACGACCTAGTATTGTCAGTACAAGAACTTCTAAAAATACACCAAAAGTTCTAAAATATTCAAATACAATTAGTCTCAGAAAACCAAAGATTAGACATTGAGAATAGAAGGAAAAACGAGCAACTATGACGTTGGGAGCTAACATTATCTACGAAATCCAACACATCATGATTGGCAATTAGCAGAGCTTACTAGTACTCAAATCTGCACAAAAATATTATAGATGTATAGTATGAGTAGCAAACCATGGTTACTTAGTAGGTATCCCAGGCCGACTGAGCTAAATCATCATGTAAATATCATAAAATGTGGCATAAAGTAAGCTAAGTCAAGGTAAAATGAAAAACCTAGAAATGAAATTCTATACCGCTCTGCATAAATAAATCAATAAATCTAAAATAGTAATGTAAAGATTTTTCAAGTATATATAATAAATTGGCCCCCATATGCCAATATAATGCATGCCCCCATTTTATTGGAGGGTACAATAAAGTAATACGAATAACCTACTAACCATAATCTACCAACTATCTTGTGATGACTAAAAAATTCATCTGTACAATATCTAATCATTAATAATTATCAATTTCTGGAATTTATCATCAATATCATAATCAATTTCCAAGCTTAAAACGGTAGCCTTATCATTAATATTATAATCAATTATTGGACTTAAACGTATTCTCATATCATCAATATCACCATTAATTGTTAGACTTGAAATGGTGTTCATATAATTAATAACATAATCAAATACAAAACTTTAATAGTTTCTCATATCAATATGTTTAAATTACCATTTTTACCATAAATAGCATCAACTTCCCAAGTAAAACCATCGTAATTTGTAAGTTTACGTTTACCTCAAATCTTGTAGTAAGCATTTCAAAAAGTAAATCAAACACATAAGGGTCTACAAAAAAATATCTCATGTCTTAGCCTAAGGCAGAGTGGAGGGGCACAGTTCTAGTCCTCGAAGTCCGTTAAGGAAACTTCTACCGTAGACTAAGATAAGGTATCTAAATCTACTTTAAGATTTTAATCGTTCCTTAATTATTCCTAAGATATAAATTCTACGTAAAGCATGAGTAACTAAGTCAATTACGCATAAATTTTGATTTAAAGCTAACCTAAATAGTACAACTAAGCCTATCTATCAACAATAATAACACCAACACCTAAATCCTATCCCAAATCTAGCTTAGTGTGATAATCAAACTCTAAAATAGCCCAATCTATGAAGTGGGTAAACATAGCTTCCCTAGATGCCCAACAAAAGCACAAAGAATTTTCTCTACAAATGATTCTCCCTATCAAGAAGCTTCTACAAGATACAACACAATTAAAATCACAATCTACTCTACCAAAAAAACAATGATTCCCATATTACACTTTTATCCTTCGAGTCTAAAAGTCAAATATAATTTGATCTGGGTACCGGTAAAAGAATCATATATTCGTGACCCACACAACATCCTTGTATGCCCAAAGATTATTTACCCTAAAAAATTTGTGAATTCTGAGCCCTAATAGTGATAGAATCAAGCAAGCAAGGTATTATGGATTTTAGAAAAAGTATGAAGAAATCAACCATGAAAATAAAGGAATCTTACTTCAAATTTAACTGAAAATCATATAAGTTAATTGAATTCAAGCTCAAAAATCACCCACAAATCTTTCCTCAGAGCTTTTCACAATTTTTAGTGTTCTAATATTTCGTGAATAGATGAAAATGGTGAAAAATCAAGCTAAGTTTGTATTTATACCCTTCTCAGGTACATGGCTATCACTTGATAAAATTTTGGGCTACTTAAGTGATACTTGTTATCTGGTACCCATATCTCTTACACGATCAGTTAACCATGTATGCGATATATGGATAATAGAAAAGATATTACATATACAATAATAGTATCAGTTAGGTGATACTTGTTCCCCTAACAAACCACTCTCTTAAGGTATAAAAATTGTCACTTAAATGACATTTGTCGGGTGTAATACCCCAAAGATTTCTAGCAAATTTCATCCCAAGAATGCCTATTATTAGCTTCTAAAGTGAAGGATAATTATTCCGTGAGGAATTTTCAAGATTTTCACTTTTTGACATGTGGAAAGATTCAATTAATTTCCATCGATATATGATTTGCTTAAATCCTATAACCAAGTAAGAAATTATGACTATTTCAAGCTCCCTTCATAAAAATAGCGCCATATTAGTAAGTGGCACACCACACTTAAAAAGGAAATGGTATTTGGAAATTTCTAGTAGGTGTCCGCGATTATAGCGCATCGCGCCAGCACTCCAATGTAGAATTGTCCTTTTTCCAGTGTCTCAGTGCGATTTTCCCCGCATAGCGCAAAAGTTACAGGTCACGAAGAAAAGGGCAACACGATGGCTCCGTGTCGCGCAATACCTCAATTTTCCAATTTTCAATTTCCAGTGACACGGCGCAATAACGCCGCGTTAAGCCAGGGGCCCAGTTCAGGAAATTTTACTGAAATTAAATGATGCGTCCAGGGTTAAAAGAGTCAATTTCCTACCGCAATTTAAATCCAATAACACATTATTTAGCTATTCTTCACCCAAAATATACTATATTCGCTCAAGTATCTCTTAAGAACAAGCTAGGGTTTCTATTAGGGATTCAAATTCAAGAAGGTTTCACCATAAATCTTCATAAAAATCATGAACTAAGGTATGCATAGTGTTAATTAATGTACTCATTTCATCCATGAAGCCTAAGAACCCCTTTTCTAAATTCAAGTTATGGATCTTCTTATGAAGTTCATGATTGGGCTCTTTTCTTCATGTTGATAATGAGTAATTGAATTTTTTTCCATGAATGAGTGTTAAATTCCATATAGGTTGATTTCTAACGGTATAGATTCATGAAACCTTAGGACTAAACCCTTGAATAGTTAAATTGCAATTGAATCACGACAGTTAATTATTGTACAATAATGTCAACAACAAAATTGCTGAAATGCAGACAATTTTTGAAATAGTAAGAACTAAAATATATATTCTTGCCTTTTCCCGATTGTTCATTTGCTTTTATATTAGGAAGTTGTGACTGATCTAGCTTCACTCATTCAAATGTGGGTAGTGATGCACGAATGGGGGTGTAACACCCCAAATCTGGTACCCAGAATGCTACATGAAGCTTATGACACTGAAGGACAACAAGCTAACCCATGACTGATATCTCTACCTAAACACTGCATAATATACTATATAAATGCTAAAATAAAGGTTTTAAGTCCATAAGGTTCAAAATTGATAAAATAATCCCTGAATGATGTGGTATCACAATACCAAAACAAAACCTGAAATAAACTGTCTGAAAATAATAGTCTAAAAAGCCTCTAAATGACTAAACTGTTTGAAAAAGGAGTTGATGGGATATGCCCCCAACTATGTTCAACTACATATATAAATTAATTAATGAGATAATAAATTAAAGGTCATGTCCTTGAAGGATGAGGACTAACTGCTACTCTAACTACTGAGACTGGAATATTACTGATGCTCTAGAGCTCCTGCTTCTTAACCTATGGTATAAAACACCATTGTGCAAATACGTTAGTACATTTGAATATACTGGTACATATGTGAGGTAGGATGAAGGCAAAAGGTTTACATGCATGAACTATGCTAACTGACTAAATAACATGAGTGTGATAATACATGCATGAATACACAATAACTGTTACTGAGTTTGTGATAACATGACTACTCAGTCTCAGTAATGATAACATGAGATAATGATAACTGTGTAACTGAAATAACTAATATTGAGCGACTGTATCTGACAGTCTAGTTTCTAATGGAACTAGCTCAGTTCCGTACTATTCTCAATTAGCTGTATCTGACAATTTTGAATCCTATAAAACTATCTGAGTTCTATTAATGAGACGGAATAACTATATCTGACAGTTCATATTTTATACTAAAACTGTGAGAAGTAGTCATCTAACTAACATGCCCCTAATACGCCATTATGGCTAAGTTAGGGTCCAATCATAACCCTAATTAGGGTAACCCTCATCTGATAGTGTCCCCAAAACAGAATGGTAGGACCCTTATCTAAAAGTGTTTATCCACCTCATCAACCCTCATCTGACAGTGTTGATGTCTCAACCTATGCTGGCTACACAGTTCTGGAATGCAAAGATGACTTTTAAGAATCACACCCTCATTTGACAGTGTGTGTTCCCATCCTTGGGTTCACTAGATGTTAATTCCTACTCCCATCTGAATAGACTCTAAACATAGATTACTGACCTAAACTTGACTGAATTAGCTGAGTTCCATTGACTGACAGAATAGTACTGAGCTTACTAGATTTCTAAGCTTTCTTGAGTCACATGACTGACTAAATTTCTATGAACATGGCTCGACTGAGAGTAACTTGAAAACACAACACTTGCTCTAGGCACACAGCTAATTATCGGGTACAAGTACCCCTACGACTCGATAGCATGAAAGTGACAAAGCATGACTTTCTTTAATACATGACCAACATCGACAATCCATAATATAATAAGATGGGGATTTTATGAAGTACAAGTGCAAAAACACCACAACGGCTACACATATATCCATAATTCATTGTCTAAGACATTTCATCATACATTTGACATGCATAAACCTGTACAATCATCAACACATCTAATAATCATAGATACATTAATCAACGTACAAATTTAAGGGTTTATCATGATTATTATGCAAATCACCATATCATGGGGTCAATCATTGGAATTTGTAATTTTAAACATAAATCAAAACCCTAAAACATCATGAACATGAATTTCAATTCTATTTAAATCATGAACATTCATAAATATACAAATCTTGTATTTTTGAAAATATATTCCAGAGCTTTATGGGTGAAAGGGACAGATGAATCAACATATAGCATACCTGGGTTTTGTGTTTGTTGAAGTCCTTGGACTTGAAGAACTTGAATCTCTTAGTTTCTTCAAGAAGGATTTGGATCTTGTTCTTGAGGATTATCTTTGAAAGAAAACCCTAATTTGATGTTGTAGATAAACAATAAACTTATGAGCCTTGGATAATTAGGGGTTCAAACGGTTAGAAAAGAACCAAATACCTTTTTAAAAACAACTTTCAAATAATTAACCAAACTAAACTATGGTGGGTGCGATGGTCCATCGCTATGTTGATGGACCGTACCGTCCTGACCATCGCACTTGGGCAGAATAGGGATTCACTGTCTATGATGCAACAGCTTGGGCAATGGTCCATTACTAGATCAATGGTCTATCGGCCTGATCCATCGCCCTTAGGAATAATATGGTATCACTCCCTCTGCTAGGATGGTTTGAGCGATTGTCCATCGTAAGCTCAACGGTTCATCGGCCTTCATCATCTCACGTTAGAAAATGGCCATAACTTTCAACCCCGATATTTGATTTGGAAAAAATTGGTATCTTTGCAAAGATAATTGAATTTACCGCATGAAAAGATGTGAAAATCTTAAACATTCCATGTATATAAAACTAGATTCATCTTTAAAAGTAAGTTTCTAACATCCTTGGGACAATTTCAAGCTAGGTAGAAGTATGGGGTATTACAATATCTCCCCCTTGAGAACGTTCATCCTTAAACGAGAATGAGTGAGAGGGGAGAAGATAAGCTGATGTACATTCTAAACATGAATGACTCAAACATAACTCCGTGACTAGCATGAATAATAAATTAAATATATATAATACTGAACAGGCATATCTGATGCATAAGTAACTGAATCATTAATGCATAACTTAGTGTTCTGAGGAACTAAGTTTTCTTACAATGAGATTGTTTATCTGATCCCTGATTACTTAACTGATCTGATATATGAATGCATGACTTAATATGCAATAGTATTTGATACCACGTTGTAATGGAATTCGGAATATGAAACTGAGTAAGCTTAAGGAGAACTGTTACCTTGAGCTTTATATGAGTTGGTGGAGAAGAGGTTAAGATACTTGGTTTGCATATCTGCTTCTTCTTCCAAAGTAGCTCCCTCAATGGACTTATTTCGCTAGAGAACTTTGACTAGAGGGACTTCTTTGTTCCTCAGCCTGCGAGTCTAATAGTCAAGGATTTTGACTAAAATCTGTTTATAAGAGAGGTTGTTCTGAATAGGGACTACAACTGCTGGGTCACCTATGTACTTCTTTATCAATGATACATAGAAGACGGGAGGAACTGAGGCTAGATCTAAAGGTAATTCGAACTCATAAGCTACCTTAACGAAACGATAAAGAATTTTGAAGGGACCGACATATCAGGGATTGAGCTTTCCCTTCCCACTGAATCTCTTCACTCCCTTCATGTGAGAGATATTTAGATAGACATAATCACCAATCTTGAACACTAGATCCTTTCTGCGCATAACTGCATAAGATTTCTTCCGGCTCTGAGAAGCCTGAAGTCTTTCTCTGATCAACTCGACTTTCTCTATGGCATCTAATACTAAGTCAGGACCTATGAATGGGGCCACACTAACTTTGAACCAACTAGCTAAAGATTTTCACCGCCAACCATAGAGAGCTTCGAATTGAGCCATCTGAATACTGGAATGATAGTTGTAGTTGTATGAAACTCAATTAAAGGAAAGTGGTCATCCCAACTATCCTTGAAATTAATTGCATATTCTTGCAGCATATCTTCTAAAGTCTAAATGGTCCTTTCTACTTGACCATCTATCTAAGGATGAAAGGCTATACTGAGAAGAACTTGGGTACCAAGACCCTTTTTTGTCTAATCATCTTCCTCTATCCAATCCGAATAAGTATTGTCAAACTCATCCTCATCTTCCGATGTTTCTACAACTATATCTTCTAAATGTTTTTCAGTAGATGGAATATCAACAATAAGAACGGCTCCATCATTTCTTGCCCATCTAATGTCACACTCATCTAATCTAGTTGAGGGACCAATGTAATCATTAGGATCCCTCCAAAATTTTTCTGCTATATTAAGGAAATTATCTTCCTCTAGATAATATAAATCAACAAAGAATTTATTACATACATAATAAACATCTTTCTCAATTAGATTTGCATTATAAAAAACTTGATAAACTTGTGATACCAACACAAAGGGATCATCTTAATTGAACAACTTGTTGAAGTATACCAGAATTAACCCATACTCATCTAGTTCATTCTGATACCAATCACATCTAAACATTATAACACTAGAACGACCATAGTTATCAATATTAATGATATCTCGAATGATTCCATAATAAACCACCACTCCATCTATGGGATTTTTGTCCCTACCACTAGAAAACTATCAGTTGTTGCTGATAAAGTCACTCTACTATTTTGAGTCTTACGTGGGGCATCCCAATCTCTTGGACGCCATATTAGGCACCTTAAATATCTATTTCAAATGATGGGGTACTTCTATATTTTTAACTCTCTCTTCAAACCAACTACTGAATTCACAACTATGATTCAATGCTCTTACCTATGCATTGGATCTAGTATGATTACTAAATAAATTTTTATGCTCCCTGCAATCAACAATATTGAAAATATAATTACTAGGCCGTTATATATTGATGTTTATGTACTTTATCACTAATAAATAAATGAAGTTTAATGTGTAAATATGTTACTCGATGAACTTTTCCATTTCTTCATCTCCCATGTTAAAAAGGACATATCGATGTGCTTCATAACGTAACTTTGAATCCATAAAAAAAGGGTAATCTGTTTTATTTTCACTTCCAATTGGATGAACATTCTTAGGGACTATAGGGGACAAATTAAAAATAGATTCCTTATTCAGAATGCATAGTCAAGAACTCTTTAACCAAATATCCTTCTGCTATTAATGCTTCTGGACATAATCGATTATGAATGAGCCCCTTAAGATTAAATAAGGCCTTCTCAATGTAATACATACAACGAATATGAATAGGACCCCCACGATTAATTTTATTTACTAAATGAATAGGAAAATGTAGCATTATATGAAAAAAAGCTAGATCAAAAATTATTTCAAGGTTAGATATAATTTCACCTATTTCGTTCTCAAGTTTTTCAAGATCTCACGGCCTAATTACCTTACTACATATGGCTCTAAAAACATTGCAAAACCTAATCAATGTCCAATAAACATTCTTAGATAGTACTTTTCTAACAGTAACCTGTAGCAAGTGATGCATGATAAAATGAGCATCATGACTCTTGTATCTTGATATCTTCATCTCATTCATATGTACACGATTTGATATATTTGAAGCACACCCTTTTGGTAATGTGACATTTTTTAAGATGCTGCAAAAATATTTTTTCTGTTTTGGTTCCATAGAGAATGAAGATTGAGCCAAACTTACATTTTCGTTACAATCTTCTATCGGTTATAGCTTCTCCCATATTCCGATTTCCTGTAAGTCATATTGAGAATTTACATGATCCTTTGAATTTTTATCTATCTCCAATAAAGTCCTAAGCAAACTATCATATATATTCATTTTTATGTGTATTGGATCAAGATTGTGCCTCAATTTGTTATCCGGCCAATATGTCAATTCAAAAAAAATAGATCTTTTCTTCCAAGAACCCTTATTATCTCGATGCCTTTTATTTTTTCCCTTTTCAAAAATATTATTGACTTCACACAACTCTTTAAGAACTTCTATACCCGACAAAGGAATGGGTGCGGATCTATGTTCCTCCTTACCATCAAATGACTTCCTATCTTTTCGCAATGGATGATCAAGTGGCAAAAAATTATGATGACCCAAATAACACATCTTTCGACTATGTTTGAGATATTGAGAGAATTTATTATGATTACAAGTAGAGCATGCAAATTTTCCCTTAATGCTCTATCCTGAAAGCATAGCTAATGCTGGAAAATCACTAACTGCGCATATTAAGGTTGTACCCATTTTGAATCTTTGTTTGGTTTCAGCATCATATGTATCTATTTAAGATTCCCATAGTTCATTTAATTCATCAAGTAGTAATTGAAAATACACATCAATATCATTTCTAGAAGAAGATGGGCCTGAAATTATCATTGACAACATAAGATACTCCGACTTCATGCAAATCCATGGTGATAAATTACAGTTCAGCAGCATAACAGGCCACGTGCTATGAGAATACTCATGGTTCAAAATGGATTGAAACCATCACTCGAGATACCTAAGATAACATTACTAGGATCTCTAGAGAAGTCTGGATATGAATGATCAGAATTCTTCCATGCTTGGCCATCAGTGGGATGCCTTAGATTTCCATCATTTGATCGTTCATTAGCAAGCCATTTCATTACAACAGCTATTTCATGACACATAAACATCCTCTGAAGCCTAGGCTTTAAGGGAAAGTATCTTAAAACCTTTTCAGGACTTTTACATCTTGTATTGGTTGAGGAACCACGAAAAATCTTCCATCTAGAAATCCTTGACAAAGCAAATTACATTTTTCCTGTTGTCCTCCAAGAATATCCTGCAATCATTAGGGCATGCAAGTATTTTTTTCATAATGAAGACCCAAATCTCTTATCACATTTCTTATATTATTGAAAGACTCTGGTATCTAAGCAAAGAGAAAGGCCTCTTTTATCAACACTAAGAGATCTAAAAATGCTGCATTACTCAACCCATGCACTGATTTAAACAAGAATAGCCGAATTATGAATTTTAGCTATCTAAAATTCTCACACCCCAGATATAATTTTTGTTTTCTTTCTCCAATAATTTAAAAAATTTAGTTGTATCTTTAGGTAATCCCTCTCCATCTCCTTCTCCATGCCTTGATTCTGTATCTATATTTTTAAATGTATCGCGAAGTAGTCCATTAATATTATCAGACAAATTAGAACATTCATCATCATTGATTGAATGTCTATAGTTCTCGAGGAAGTGTTTTCTCCATGGAAAGTCTATTTGGTGTAACTGGGAAGAAACCATAAAGAAAGCAAGTGATCATCCACCACATCTCTATAATGCCAATATTGATTATTTCTATCTCTACAAGGACATAATATGTCATTTCCTTGAGAAACTCGTTCAAACGCCTTGTTAAGAAAATATTTCACTCCACGCTCAAACTTATCAGACAATATTAAACAATTCATCCAACTTTTATCTTCACTATCCATTAAAATCCTACATAACATAATGAACTCATCAAAATTATAATTCATGCAAAGCTAAAATATAAACATTGTCAACCTCGTGAAACAGGCAGCCAAGAAACTTACACAAAAATTATACAAGTTTAATAGACATAAGCATCCATACTAAGAACACTTAACTGAATAGAAAAAAAAATTATTAGGTTTTTGAGATTGCAAACTTAACTATATCTCTTATCTAGGTTGCTTAGACTCTTCAAAAATTTGAACCAACAATAACAACATCAATGAACACAAGTAGAATAACTAGAACTTTCATCATGGGAAATTCCTTCAATATTTGTGCATTCAATAATGTTGAAATCAAACTTATATTGTTTAAAGTTTACATGATGTTGTTATCATTTTGAAAATGTTCGTGTTCCTAATAGACTTAGCGTAACACATAAACTGACACTCAAACATAGATATACACCAATAAAACACCCTTAATAGCATGGGACTTGTAAGTAGAAAAAAAGAGAATATGGGTTAGGGGTGATTGAATACATAAACTATAATGAACATGAACTCTGTTTCCTTAACTCAACTTAATTGCAATAAACATGAAATCAACTTTCCTATACAAAAAAAATAAACAAACAAATCAATACCAATATACAAATTAATCAAAACCCAACAAAATTAAACACCAAATTATCTCATCACTTTCCTTAATAAATCATAAATTGGAATAAAACCCACACTTTATAATCGATTAAAAGTTCGTCCGTCTATTAAATCCACATAAGCTATAAACAAAACTAATCATTTATCGTAACATAATTTAGAAGACATAAAGTAAAAAAACATGCTTTAAATCATGACATAATTCAGAAGACATAAAGTAAAACCTAAAATCCACAAAAATTATGTCAAATAGAAGAATACACCAACCTAAAAATCCCCAAATTGAAGCAATTGAAGTGCAAATTTTATTTATTTATTTATTTTTAGAGAAACTGCCCATTCAATAATTGGTTGACAAATGTATATACATATTGCCCAGTCTATAGAATATATAAGCTTTTAAGATAATAGATCTAAGGAGATCACTAATATTTAGGCAGGTAATAAAGCATGAGAACTGCCAAGAATATGTAGAAATAATGCAAGGCATACTGTAAGAATTACGTAAGATTTGGCATTGATTTGAGCAATGGCATCGATCCCTCCCTACAAAACTTCTTCACGAATAGATTCAAAGTGAAAAACTCTACGATAGATCTAACTGTAGTAAATGTCACCCTGCAAGTCACATCAAGCACGAACCTTCTATTGCATGGAACTGCCAATATTGATGACACACTTGTCAGCCATTTATTACTTTGTAGATCAATTGGTTGACTCATATTAATTTTTCTTGGAGGCTCTTGTTGAAGTGCCTTATCACTTGCTTTGTTATATTATTACTTTGGTCAACTATCGAACAAGCAAATTCAAACTCAATTTAGAATAAGATCCACAAGTTGTCCTTACTTGATAAGACATCTTCACTAGCGTTTCAACAACATATTACAAACAAAAACTAGAAAGTCCATCATACTGGCTTGATTCCTTGGATTGGTCAACCTAGAAAACATACATTTACATGCATTATTTTATGAAGGTACACTGCAACAACAGTGCTCACAAATTTCTAGATGCAATCAGTAATCATTAGTTTACATCTATCAATACAAACCATATCAACCCATCTATGCACTTCTGATGAATTCGCCTTCATATACGGGACTCCAGATAGGTAATTCCCATTCAACCCCTCATCCGGCCCACTATTCGATTAGAAACCCATAACCAAATTCCTTTCAAAGATACCTACAACAACATCAATAAATACGGTCCCAACAGTACTCATCATTCTATCCATAACCTTATTAACAAAACTTGAACAACCAACTTCCTCAATCTCTCTCTAATTTTCACTCTCATACCCCCTTAATTTCCTAACTCTTAGAGCAAGCAAAAATCTAACCACAAAATTGGTAAATTCCTCAGATCTTGCAATATTAGATAACTGTTTCAAACTCCCAGGAAGTTCATCAGAATCAGATTGTAAAAACTCTTTTAAATCCTTAGACACAACACTAACAACTTCAGAAGAATCAGAAACCATTTTAGCCATTGAGATAAAAGCTCCCAACAGCCTCATAACCCTTTTTTAAAGAAAACTACCTAGAGCTCGAATTAAGAAAAAATTGAATCTTTAAAGATACCCATAATTTAGAAACCCAAAAAGCACACCAAATTCAAGGAAATACAAAATACCCACAATAAAAATAGGAGAAATTAACATCAAATATAGGTGAAATATAGAACATCCACAAGCAAGTAATCTTAAAAGAATAATTAGATACATAATTACTGAAAACCCTACAATCAAATAAGGAAAAATAAAGGTCAAAAAACATAAATTTCCACTAATCGCAAAAATCAACCGAACAAACTTACATGAAACCAAATTAGCCCTAATCGCAAAATGTCTCAGAACTATGTTGTTTTCTTTGTTCTTCTTTTCCCCAATCGCAATCATAGCTTACCACCGACTCCAGCATAAGAAGTTGAAATCGCACTTTTACAGGCGTCATTTAAGTGTTGAAAAGTTAAAGTAATGAGCAGTACTTGAAAAGTGTTTGTTGAAATATTAAAACAATGAGTAGGTTTAAGGAAGCGTTGAAATCTTTTATTATTAAAAGATTTTCTTTTTTATGGACTTGATAAAATTTTCCCAGAAAATGAAGGAAATAAAATAAGTGTTGCTATAGCTTATTTATTTATTTATCTATTTCAATGTTTAATGTCAAAGGCAACGATTATAGTGTTAAATTATAGCTAATAGAATAATTATTTTTGGCAACGCTTGAAACCGTTGCAGTAGACCACCTATTGCCATGCTTATTTAACCATCATTAGAAAGTTCGTTGCCATAGGGATAATTTCCAGTAGTGATTATTTTCTCCCTTTATAAATTCTATTTGAAAATCAAAACTGCTTAATAGTGCTTGCCATTTTGTAAATATCTCTTTCAAAATTAAATTTTTAAGATCCTTCTATAAAATATCGTTGGCTTCTTTACAACCCAATCTTATTAAAAATTCTTTGTTTATTAAATCATCTTGAAATTTAATAATATATAGTACTATTGCCAAAATTTATTTTGTAATAGTACTATAATTCTTTTTTAGTATAATTTCAGATTCTTAAAGTGAACCTCAATAATTGTTCAGTAGACTCGATAGAAATTCTCTGTTTGAGAATGCCTCCATATCCTATATTCGAGGCATTAGTTTCTACAATTATAAGAGCCAATGGATGTTGTATCCCTAGACATAAAAGTTTTTGAACTGTATCAGTCAACTCAATACCCAAAGCACTGGACATTCCTTGAGACGCTAATATAAAGGTTTACAAGCTTGTCTAATATTTAAGATAAAATATGTAACATAGTTGAAACTTCCTAAAAATCTTTGAAGCTGCATTTTATCAGTTAATTAATCTAGAAATTTAGGGAACTCTATATCTTAACCAATGGGTTTATATGTTCCTTAACATAAGTCATGTTCGAGAAATCTAATCGAGGTTTAGAATAATTTAATAATTTTAGCACTAACTACTAGCCCATTTTGTTTAACAACCTTTAAAAAGGTTAGGAGATGTTTAAAGTGTTGGTCAATAACTTCCAAAAATATTAAAACATATCTATATAAACTATAGAAATATGACTATATTGGTTGAATATATTATTCATAATATTTTGAAATTCAAATGGAGCATTTTATAAGTTTAAAAGACATTACATTCCTTTGATATTGTCCCCAGAGAAATATTAAAGGATGTTTTATAATTAGCTTTTTCTGCGATTTTTATTTGCCTTAATATTAATTTCATATCAAACATGCTATAAATATTAGCTTTATAAGTTCCTTTAAGAATGTCACATTTTTTAGGTATTGGGTACCTAATCCATTTAATACTTTGTTAAGAAACTTATAATTGATACCGAGTATTGGGGCATAACGACACTTACCTATACTATCAAAATTGGTAGAGGATCGTCGTTCCCAAAAGCTCAACTTTTGTTGAGGTCGAATCCACGAGGAGTAAAACTAGAGTTCTAGTCCTATAGGTGTTACATGATATTATAAGCTACCCACAATGTGAATAAAACAAAATGCATAAATAAAAATGAGGGGCGAGGTTGGTTTGGCAGGTGTTTGTCAATATCAATCCAAGGCAACAAAGTAATCAACAATTTTGAGTTAAATTCTATATGAGAAGAATCTTGGGTTTATGTCTGCCTAAGGGAAAGTTATGCATAGGTGCATGAATATTTAGGATACATGCTACTTATCAATATTATGGTAGGCTAGGTCTAAGATCCATGAGGCTAGTTTCTCAACAAAACCTAAAGAATTTCACCCGTTGAACGTTTAGGATATCTAACAAGTGTGCCAATTTCAACCGGTTATTACCTCAATTAAGCATCCCTATTTATAGGAAGATGCTAAAGATATAGTCAACCTCTTAATCACCCTTATATCTAAGATAGTGGAAACAAGCAAACTTCATCGATAAATTATCTACTATCACCTTGTCACCCACATCCCTCTTCCAAGGATGGTATGGGTTCAAAAATTTCACCCAAACCCCTCTTTTTAGGATGGTTTGAGCTTTTAAAAGGTTGGGGTTTTCACCCACAAATCCTAACTAATGTAACCAAACAATAGCAAAACCCATCATCAACTAACTAGCATATACATAAACACAACACAACCCATTCATAATTGCACCTTAGTTCAACATAATCTCAAGACAATGAATGTTTAGCTAATCTTGAAGAAAAGAGGGAAAATGTGCCATAAGGATTGCTTAAAACATCCATTCTTTAATTTCTAAATTCAAAGTCTCCAAATCAAAAATACAAAATACTGCCCAGATTAGGTATTTAAGCTTCAAATTCAAAATGTTGTAAGAGTCTAGAATGCCCAAAAGATAAAGATTTTACTCTTTAAAAGGATTTGGGTTTGGCTGTATCAATTTATAAAACTTCACCTGGGTATATTTCACGCTTAGTCGCGATTGCTGAAACTTGTCTGCAATCGCGGATACCACACCCACAGTACGGACACCACAATCAAAACACTTTGACGAACTTGACTATCCGCGATCACAACCACTGGACCACGATTGCGGTAACTGATGCTTGTTTCTGCTTTAGGTTTTCTAGCTGCACTTCTTTCTCTCTTTTTGGTCCTTATCTGCTTATTTCCGTATCTTTCATTCTCTTAAACTATATGCCTACAAAATATGGAAATTAGTGCATTTAATCACCAATTTGTCTCACTTATACCTTCAAATCATAGTAGTGTGAATGATTATTGAGTGCACTTGAGTAGTAAATTCACCACTCATCAACACCCCCCAACTTAAAACTTTACTTGTTCTCAAGAAACGCTACTCTTATCATGAGACTATGCCTATGTATGCCCAAATTATATGACCCAATGATCATGATGACTTCAACATGATTACTACAAAAAATAGCTCTTCAAATATGGTTAAAACTATTATCACGACACCCCTCAACATAAAATGTGATTTTCAAGGATACAAAAAACTTGAATGAGAAACCATGCCACAATCACTAGTATTCTAGAAGTGACTAATTCTTTGACTTCAACTACAACATACTCCTTTTTTTTTCATTTCTCAGGAGGTGACAAAATCACCCACCTCAATTTTTTTACAAACTTCCCCATAAGAAGGAAAATTTCACACATCCAATTATCAAATATGCAACAAAGGATTTATGTGCAAAACTCTCTCTATCCTAAGGAATCTCTATGCTAACAAATACCATGCCATAGGATTACACATATTTTTATTCGCCACCGCAATGAATACACTTGGTTGGAAATCACGAATGGATTTTAGAGCTTGTAATATAGGCTTGGGGTAGGGTAGGATAGGATAAAGGAATGATATGGATATACCCTTTTGAACATATATATCACACTATTCTCTCTAACTTTTGATCATGGGCCACTTGTTTTTTATTTCATTCTTTACACATGTGCCTACATTAATAACCTTTGTTCACCTATCTTCTTTTCATTTCTTTTTCTTGCACACTTTGTGCTATTCTTTCGTTTGTCGGATCCTTTCTTATTCTTATTTATTTGTTGTCAATGCGTAAGCTCTTCGGCTCTTAGCTTTTAGCCTTTTGTGGCCCAAAGTTACCTCTTCCTATCTTCACCACCCCAACTTAGGCTTTTAGCCTCAAGTTGTATGTTTATGTTCAAAGAGGATAAGGCTCAAAAGTGGGATAACAATTAAACGGCTCACAACTTACAACGTGTTTGCCAAAGAAAGGTCCAAAGGCTCAAAATGGGTGACTAGGGATAATATCTATACAAGGGTAGGTATTTTAGGCTAGGGTAAAGTAGACTTCCAATGACAAAAAGATAGCCTAGGATCATCTCACCAACCCAATACAATAATAATTTGCCTTCAGAGACTAATGTGGCACGTTCTAGATGGTACAAGTACACATGAGATTTGGATAAAAAAGCTCACCACACATGGCATACAAACTAACAAAATATACTCAATTTCCCATCCTACTAGGGACAAAATGAAGTATCTATCAATTTTGACAAGCCAAAATTTTTGAGTCACAAAAAGAGAAAAAGTTTTGTTACAAGGTCGCTCACGTCCGTGTCCTTGATTTTTTTGAAAAATATTGGATGGAGGAAGGTGTTTGGTTTGCATTTTCATCACACACAAATTGCTAATTGTGGTACCAACCCAAGCCTTTGTCTCATATTTTGGCTTTCATATGGGCAAATCGTATGGCTATTCGCACTTTGCCATAGGTATAAATGCAATCCCAAATTCAAAATGCCACAGGTATTCAGGCCTCCCTTTCATTTGTTACCTCGATGCCATGGGTACTCAAACTTCCTAGGAATCTATGGCTCAAAAAACAACCACGACACTTTTTCTTTTAAGAATGTCATCACTCATTCTATTATAAGAAAAAGCTCATCCAAAATCACCGTATGCAAAATAAAGATAAAATAAACATCTAAAATAAAAAATGACTAATCCTTGCAAATGTGGGCACCATCACAGTGCCTGAATATTACAACCAAAATAAAACTAAAAATCATCCAAAGAACATAAATATATCTAGAAATATTAATAATATATGACAAACTCAATTGAATATCGGAGTCAGGAACCCTCAACTAAAAGTTGGCATAGTCCTCACTACATGAATTATTAAGAATAAATAGAGATAAGGATGCTCCCTTGAACCGTATCAAGAGATACTATCACTCTTGATCTCTGCATAAACATCAGCATCTTCAAGGTTAGACCACTTGACTAGGGCCTTATCATCACACTCCATTTGGGAGGAATAAAGTCTATTATTGGGTTTTAGGATCTTCCATATACCCTTCACCCCCTTCCACATCTTTCTAAAAAACTTATCTATCTTCTTCTCCTTTTTTACCATCTTCTCATATGAAACCCAAAGATCTTAATATAACACCTCCAAGGATAAGTAGGCTTTCTCAATCTTAGCAATAGTAGCTCCTTTCTTCTTATCATCCTCCCAATACTTTTCATAATTATATCAGGACACATATGAGCGGTGAATGGTAGAGGTATCTCCAGCCCCTCGAGGAAAACCTAACACGATCTCCCTAATGCCTAAAATGTCAATAGCAATCTCTGGTGTTGGATGACCTACAAGACTAAGGCTACTGACATTTCGACATTACCAAGTCGATCTTACTCTTCTTTCTTTGCCCAATGTGTCCTCACCTTAAATTTTTAAGTGATAGATGGGGGTGCCATGGCACACCCAAGTATCTTTCGAGTACTCCTCAACCTCAACTCTCCTCCAAAGATCAGTAATTAAAGTAGGAAAGGTGATATGCCTACTACCCTAGTTCTTAAATAATTTCATGTCAGAAACCAGAAGCTGAGAAGCATTCAAGGAATGCCATCTATAATACAAGCAAGCATCCGAGCCTAAAATTCTAGAATTATTGTCAAGAGGGTGTAAGGATTGACTTAACTAAAAATGATTATCAATGAAATTCGAGCCTCGGTAGTGAGGTCATTCATGGATATGTTTTTCTTGGCCACCGCCCACGAGACTTCCTTTCTGGGACATAGTCTTTCTACCAACTAGCTTCCCGGCTCATACTTCTTTTCATCTAATATGCCTATCTTTTCATTTGGGAGGCCTAGATACCATTAATTTTCTCTGCCCCAAAGTCTAACTCCTTCCCTCGAAACCTTATAATTATGTTGCTCAAGTCTAAAAATGATACTATGCTAAGGTTAGCATAGAACTCACAGACACATTTCTCATTTGCTTGCAAGGATCCTGGGTGAAGCACCGCCACCCCATGTCCATAAGCCGTTCATGAAATGCAGGAAGCTTATCTGATACTTTATCCAATCATATTGCTCTTTTTGTGAGTAGCTTTATCCTTAGAAAAACCCCATAGTAAAAAGTGTGGCACTTGAGTGGCCTGAATTGGACTTGGTCGTATTGTTCCATGATATGATCCTGAAAAAAAAGCAGCGCAACCATATTAATAATTGAAATAAATTTGCACAAACTTAGCCATATTGTAAACAAATGCTCATGGGATGATACTTGGTGGAGTTTAGATAGAAATTTAAAGTGCAACATTTTTGGCCAAGGCTGGAATCAACATTAGTTACCACGATTGCGGGCCATAGAGTCGCAATCGCTGTGTTGCAATCCCAATCTCACTACCTGAGATCGGTTTCAAGCCAAATTTTTAAATGTCCAAAAATTCACATTCTAAACAAAAACATGTTCTACAAAAAGAATTCACACTAAAATCACTGAACAAGGTTACTAGGTACTTGATTATGTCCTTAGAGTGCGAAAATCACTTTTAAAGACTCATTTAAAAATTTGATCGAGCACTTGGTGTGCACCCTTTATTTTTCATAATTTCACATCCAAATTGGGTACTTAAGACTTCCCTACGTGAGTGCACACCTTTCCTAGAACATGCATTCTATAGATTGTTTTTAACATTTAAAGTATTGATTTGAGCCACTTACCAAATGAGTGATTCAAGAGATGCAAGGGTGTCGTTGGATTTCTCAAACTTAGGTTCAATTAGAAGGAAAAATTGATAGGGGAGTTGGGTGATTTGGATGATCATATAACTGCTTTGACTGTGATCGCGGTCAAAAGTCAATAATTACTGACACGGGGGTGACCGTAATTTTTATAGACTAATGATGGATTTTTTTGTGGAGATAAAATTTCTGCTAATATGAAAAAAAATTATATTCAACTTTAAATGAAGGCATTAACAGTTTTATTATTATTATTTTGGAATTCATTATTTTTCTGTAGAAATTCTCTAGTCAACAAATCTTGGAAAGAATTGTTTTCTCGCTTTATAAATTCTATTTGAAAATCAAAACTTGTTAATAAAATCTTGTCATTTTGGAAATATCTATTTCAAAATTTAGTTTTTAACATCCTTTTGTAAAACATCGTTGGCAGTCCAATCTTATTAAAATTTATTTGTTTATTTAATCATCTTGAAATTTAGTAATACATATTACTATTTCCAAAATTTCTATTTTAATAGTACTATAATTCTTTTTGAGTTTCATTCCAGATTACTAAAGTGAACCTCACTAATTGCGCAGTGGACTTTATGAAAATTCTCAGTTTGAGAATTCCTCCATATCCTATATTCGAGGCATTAGTTTAGACAATCATAAGAGCCTCTGGATGTGGTATCCCTGGACATGGATGTTTTTGGACTATTGATTTAATTTTTTGAACTATATCCGTCTGCTCAATCCTAAGGCACTGGATTTTTCTTAAGGCACTGATACAGAGGCTTACAAGCTTGTCAAATATTAGAGATCAATTCTAAAACATAGTTGAAACTTCCTAAAAATCTTTGAAGTTGTGTTTTATTAGTTAATTTATCTAGAAATTTAGAGGATAACTCTATATCTCTACAAATGGGTTTATAGTTTCCTTGATATAAAACATTTCCACGAAATCTAATAGTGGTTTGGAATAATCTAATATTTTTAGCACCAACTACTAGTCCATTTTGTTTACCAACTTTTAAAAAGGTTAGGAGATGTTTAAAGTGTTGGTCAATATCTTCCTAAAATATTAAAGCATGATCTATATAAACTATAGAAATATGACTATATTGATTGAATATATTATTCATAATATTTTGAAATTCAAATGGAGTATTTTTTTAGTTTAAAACTCATTACATTCCTTTCATATCGTCCTAAAGGAACATTGAAGGTTGTTTTATATTTATCTTTTCATACTTAATTTATTTTTTTATCCTTCAAAAGTTGGAAATATCATTTTGCGATCTTAATGTCCTTTAAATATCTATGTTTTAGTTAATTAATTATCAGGAAGGTCAATAAGTGTTCCCAGACAAATTTCAGATTTTTCAAACTTTGTTTGATGCTCCTTTGGAATCCCAAAATAGTGAACCAACGCGATCTTGGCGCCGCATCACATGCATCACTTCATCAACATATGGTGGTGTATTGCCTTTATAAAATCCATTCACTCTTTCATCACATGCATTATGAACATTAAACATTCATGCTAGATTCCCTCTTTAGTGATTTAAAACCACCTTAAAATCATAATAAGAGCTCAATTATTTCATATAGTGTTTTTCAGGGATGCATTGCAAAACAATTCATAAGCTATGAGAAATATGAAAAAATCATAATAAGAGGGAATTCACCAAAAATCATGCTCTTAAAAAGAATTCATTCTTAAATACATGGTTTCATACATTCATATTCTCAAATCACTTTGGGAAAGGTCAAAAGACCAAAACAATGATGTTAAAACATTTAATACATGAATATATACATAGATTCAAATACCCCATTCTAAAATATAATTTTTCAATGCCCATGAAAATTTAGAAAACCCCCACGTACCTCTATTTGGGAAAATAATGGGTGCTTCTTGAAGCCTGTGGATTGGGGATTTTGAATATGTAATTAATTTTGAAAATCCACGATTAAATCTTGATTTATTTAGGTTTTTAGTTTTAAACCCTTGGGAGTGTTCTTGAGAATTTTTCGATACACGAGGATGTATTTTGGAGAATTAAGGACTGAATTTTGTGTTTATGACTGAATAAGGGTGGGAAAAGGATTATTTTGCCCAAAAAATGGAGTGTTTAAGTCACTTGAAATCATATGATATCTGCCGCATATGATATCGCCTATATTTACATAGGTTCTACATCTGATATGGCCTATATTTACATAGGCGCCACATATGATATCGCCTATATTTACATAGGCGCCGCATATGGTATCGCCTTTTTACATAGGAGCCGCATATGGTATCTCCTATATTTACATAGGCACCTCATATGGTATCGCCTATATTTACATAGGCGCTGCATATGCTACCACATATGCTTTCCAGTGGCCATGTGTGATTGGTTAGGCGACGCATACTAGTTAAAAAGGCCATAACTTCTTGCTCGGGTGTTGAATTATAGCAAAATTGGTATCGTTTGAAATTTAAATCAAAAACCTATCATTTGACACATAGTAGGCTCTCTAATTCGACATATACAGAGATTTATGGTTAATGGAAGCTGACATAAATGACAACGTCCACTAAAATTTAATCGATCGAAATAGTTTCAACTCGTCCTTGAGTTGAAGGATGTCTATTGTCTAAATTGATGCTCAAATGGATTCACATAATACAGAAACATGACAAATTGGCATAGGATTTAAGGCTCTGGTTTTATCAATGCATCAAAGTCATAGTTTTTATGCTAGCCCGATATATGGGGTGTTATAGCGTTATTGGGAGTATTTGGGTCTTTTCACCCCCAACCCTCATCCCCCAAAACACAAAATTCAATACCCTAGAAAAAAATAAACTCATTCTTTATTAATTTCTCTCAAGAACAAGACTTAGGTTTTTTAAATTTCAAATCAAGAACTCAAGATTTTTACCATTAATTTCTAAAAATCCTTCAACAAGGTATGTAAAGTGTTAATCCAAGGGTCCTTTCCACCCTTGGAGTTCAAGAATCTTCTTTTAAAAACTTGAATTGTGATTTTCATGCTGTGGATTTTAATGTAATCATATTGATGTTGTGGTATGTGTTCCAAGTTGAAATCTTTATGTATTTCTTGATATTATGATAGCATCTAAGTTAATTTTGATTCTCCTATATTGAAACCCTTGAATTATGAAGTCATGATGTATTAGCATTATTGTTCAGGTCCAATTATGAAGCTACGCCTACCATGTGTTTGATAAAATGCTAAATTGAGATTATGGCGATTTTATGATCCTTTGGTGATCTAAATGATCAACTCATGTTATAGCCACATATTCACAATGTCTTCCATGCTAAATCTATACCTTATATGTGTTTGATGGAATGCTCATGAGATTGATTTAATGAAATAATGATGTGTTAGTATGCATTCCTATTCATCTGCAAGTTCATGACTTTCAAGTGATTGATGAAATGTTTTATAGATTTTATTATGAGTTATTGACTATTGTTAAGTATTCAAGAATTTTCATGTCTTATTATTTTTATGCTCTCTAGTCCGGGGGTATTTAATAACTGAAAATTTATTTGTGTGCCTAAAGCCAGTGTCAATTATAGAACAGTCTAAATTATGTCACGATCAGTAGTACCATAGTTCAGTTATAGAACTCAAGAAAACATAGTAAACTCAGTATCAATGAAGTCTCATTCAGTACTCAGTTCAGTCCTCAGTAATCTTAGTCAGCTAACAAAACATAGTAGTATTCCGGTAGTCTATGGAACTCAGTAAACTGAGTTCAGTTTAGTTAATCACTACAATTTGTAACAGATCAGTCCAGCCTAATATAGACTAGGAAATCAGTACAGTGTCTATTCGGTTGGGAGTGGGATTCAACATCAAATGAACCCAAGAATGGGGGCTCACCCGCCAACAGATTGTGTGATTCTTAGAAGCAATACTTACGTTATCGAACTACATAGCTAGCATAAGTTCAGATATAACTCGATGATTCTAGGGTTAATACATCTTATTCGAGTTCTCCTACCAGTAAGGGGTTGATAGAAGAGCTCCTTGTCAGATAGGGTTAACTCACAACTTGTCTTTACTCATGACACAATACTGACACCCATCTAACTGGGGTTACTTGTTGAACCCCAAAAATTTTAGAAATGGGCATGTCGGTTAGAGGATTACCTCTCACAGTCTAAGTCTCAGTCATCAGCATAGAACTCAGATAGTTCTACAAATTGCAGGACTGTCAAATACAGTTACTTAGCTTAGTACAAAATTCAGCTAGTTCTATAAGAGATAGGACTATTAGACACAGTTACTCAACAAATAGTTTATCAGTTGTCTGTAATCTATCTTATCAGTAAACTCAGTATTAAGAATCCTTATGACTTTAATTACAGTTATGTATCTATGCATGTATTCGTACGTTGTCATGTTCATGTTATTCAGTAAGTCATAGTTCATGCATATGAACCCTTGCATTTAGACTTACCTCACTTTCCATACTAGTACATTCACATGAACTGACACATACTTTTATTTTGCGTTGTAGTATTTTATAAAATACATTTAGACGTATGAGCTCTAGAGCACCCTTAGTAGCTCAGACTTTCTACAGATAGAGTAGTGGAGAGTCCTAATAGTTTGAGGATATTTTTATTCATTTAGTATTTCAGTTTATTTTCAGTAGTTGGAGTTAGTTGGGGGGCCTTATCCCATCAACTCCATAGTTTAGATAGTTTTAGAGGCTTTTTAGACTAGTTGTTCAGACAGTATTCAGTGTTTCAGATTTTGATATTTTATTAGATTTTATCATTTCTATTTATCAATATTACATTTTTGAACCATATGGCATATCATCCCATTATTCTGCATTATATTATATTATTACTCTGTTATTGCAGCAGGTACTAGTCATGGGTTAGCTTGTGGTCCTTCAGGATTATGAGCACCGTGTAGCTCCTGCGTACCAGACTTGGGGTGTTACAAACTTTGTATCAAGGCTTAAGGTTCAATAGAGTCCTAGGAAGTTTGAAAGATGCATCTAGTAGAGTCTTGTGAATAGGTGTGTAGAGTGTCACACTTATGTACAGGAGGCTATGAGATGTTGTAGGAACATATTCCCTTCTTTTAGTATTTATGTCATGCGAGTTAGCATGAGCTCCAGTTAAACTCTCATTTTAATCCTCTTCTTCCTTTTGGTTATAGAACATGCCTTCTAAAATGACAACAAGAGAAGAACCAAAAACCAGTTAGCACCCCTTCCCATTTAGGAAGATCCCCTAGACGATCACGTCTTTCATGCATAATTCATAACTACATTAACTACTCTAGATTATTCATTAGTAGCCCAGAATGAACGGCCAGCTACTGTCCTGGCCGAACCAATGGCCAATATTACTGCAGCTAGGATTTGGAACTTTACCTGAAAGAACCCTTCTTCATTCTTAGGATCTAAGCTAGAAAATAATCCACAGAAGTTCCTCAATAAGGTTCAAAAGGTAATATATATTATGGGAGTAACGTCTAGTAGGGTGGTGGGCTATCTACCTATCAGCTACAAGATGTAGCTCATAAGTGGTTTAAGCAGCGAGAGGTAGACATGGGTGTAGATGTAGAGCCCATAGAATGGGAAAAGTTTGCTATGGCCTTCTTACATAGATTCTTTCCCTTAGAGCTAAAAGAAGACAAGGTGTTAGAGTTCATCAATATAAGGCAAGGCAGTATGAGTGTGAAAGAGTATTCCCACAAGTTTACTCAGTTAGCCAGGTATGCTCCCACATAGGGGCAGACAATAGATAAAGAATAAGGAAGTTTGATTCTAGGGTTTCGGGAAGAGTAGTTAAGGAGTGCAGGATTACGATGTTGATTAAGGAGATAGACATATCTAGGATTATGGTCCATGCTCTATAGATTGAGGAGAAGATTCTTAAGAAGAAGGAGAGAGAAAATAAGAGAGCTAAAATAGAAAGTTTCAGCTGCGCTCAGCCAAAATCATATGGTGGGAATCGTTCTCAGTTCCTCCTGAAATCTGCATCCCCAGTTCCATCTTCAGCTAGTGCACCAGTACCAAAGTTCAGGAATGATAGTCATGATGGGGCACTAGGCTGCAAAACCTAGAGTAGTGCAATCTGTGTTTTAACTAACCCATTTTGTAAAGAATATGGTAAAAATCATAAGGGTATCTATAGAATTGGTAGAGATATGTGTTTTCAATGTGGCGAATCAGGTCACAGAGTTCGAGATTTTCCTAAGCTTGGACCATAAAGTCAGTATAGTCGTCCTTCAACTATGTCTGGTCGCTCAAATCAGCATGGTGCTACTTCCAGTACCGCCAGTGGGCAATGCCCAAATAGGCTTTATGCACTTCAGTCTAGGCAATATTAGGAAGGTTCTCCTGATGCAGCTACTTGTACATTACAGACCTCCCTTTTCAAATATTTATGCCTCATCCGATTTAGGAGTTTCTCTATTTTTTGTAACTATTTGCATAGCATTTAAAGTTAAAGTTAGACCAAATATTAACAAAACCATTCTCAGTCTCCACCTAGTAGGTCAGTCTATCGTATCCTGAGCAGTATATAGAAACTATTCAATTATGATATCTCAGGAAGTTAGGCTTTCATATTTCATTAGTAACATTAGTACGTGTAAGAAAGTAAAGGGTGGGAATAATGCCCAACCCATCTTTACCTCAGTTCAAAGCTTGTACTTCAGTCAAAATGATACCTACGCATGCTTTATGTCTCAGCTCCATGAAGACAACTTATATTCACGCACTTTCAATAGAATCGCGTGCCCTTATAGTTCCTAGTATGAGGATTTCCAGTTTACTTAGTAGTATGAATTATGTCCTATGAGTAAAAAAAACTCCAAACTTAGGTATTGCAGCTCATGACTACTAATATCATGCCTTACAGTGTGTTCATCCCCCGTTACCATTTCAATTACAGTTATTGTTACAGTCTGAGACATAGTCTCATCCCCAATCTCAATCCAGTAATCAGATTCGTAACTCGGTTCAATCTTAGGATTGCTTGACTATAGTATACAATTATTAGTTACTCAGATTTTTAGTATTTCCATACCTTAGTTTTATAAAATATTTCAGATCATACGCTTTGTTTTGCATTCTCAAATAATACAGTTTTCACAAATTTGTACTTACTTATTCCATGTAATCCAAACAGTCCTTACCTCATAAACATGAAACTCTACGGTTTCATTACATTTATTTAGGCTAAGTACAGTTCTATCTTGCAGACCCAGTAATTCATTTAATCTGATAAGTTAGTATGCCTATGCAGTCGTGCTCAGCATCTATGCAAATATTTTCAGTAGGCTCAGGTGAAGGGTTGTACTAAGGTGGAGAGTATAGTTGAAAGGATATTCAAGGGATATATCTAATCTCAAAAATTTTTGTTGCAATGCATAAGGCTTAGCCACTTCATGTTAGATGATGTTTCGTAGGCCATGACTTATATTACAAAACTTATTTAGACCATGCGAAGATTTCCTTACCCCTTAAACCCATAATCACTCTATTTAAAGAGCGTTAGAAAAAAACCCTAGTTGAGTATAAGTTTTCAGCATAACTTAATCTGCATAGACCGTGATTCATTCGAGCAGTCAGATAGATAAGTTCATATGGTTTCCTATCTTTAAATTTATTCATGCTATCCGAAGTCTCATAAACATAACTTTTCCAAGATAGGGCAACCAGGTAGTTGCGTATTCATACCTGTCCATGTCTCATGTCTTCGTTTTAGTCCCCAGATAACATATCCAATCACGATTCAGTTCATAGGTGCCTTGTTCATCATCCTAATTTTCCTCAGTATCTCAGCCAAGTTAGTATTCTTTGAGGGACAAAATGTGCCAAGAGGGAAATACTCTATAAATCCCGAGCTATCATTTCCTAAACCCTCCAGATTATTTTCACGTAATGAATCTAGTTTGGAATGGCGGGCACTAATAGGTTGACCCTCAAGTTTTATTCTCAGCTATGAGCTATGTATTTAAGGGCTCAGTTCAGTGCCTGATTTTCAGTCCATGTAACACACTTCAGACTAAGTAATGTCCTCAACTCACTCTAGTCAAAGTACTTTGGAAGAATCAGTCAGTTGAGGGAGCTACTTGGGAAGAAGAAGAAGACATGTGGACCAAGTATCCACACCTCTTCTCCGCTAATCCAGAATTAGCCCAAGGTAATAACTTTTCCTAAGCTTATTCCATTTCATGCTTGGATTTCCATTACAAACTTGGTATCATTTACCATTGTGTACTCAGTCATATGTTCATCAGTAAGTTCAGTCATGTATTCATGCATCTAATATACATAATCAGGATGACAAACACAGATTATCAGTACTCCAAGTCATGCATTCATGAATCAGCTCAGTCATGTTCTCATGTATCGGATATGCATATTTAGTATGAAATTCAGCATTTCAGTACTATCAGTGCTATAGTCAGGTCCTAGATGTTCATGTACAGTAAGTAGATTCAGCCAACTAGTACTCTCAGTTCAATCAGTCTCATTCGAAGAAAAATGTTCCCAAGGGGGAGATATTGTAAGACACCACAAAATTTCTAGCTTAATTCAGTCTTTTAAGCTTGTTAAGGGGTCAAAAACTTAGAAAATTCTAGATAAGTATTTAGACTTAGTTTATTTTTTTGGCCTTCAAAATTTGTAAATCTCATTCCGCGACCTTCAAGTCCTTTAAATGTCTATGTTTTAGTTAATTCATGATCAGGAAGGTCAATAGGTGTTCCTGGGCAAGTTTTAGATTTTTCGGACTTCATTTGAAAATCTTTTAGAATCTCAAAATAGTGAACCAGTGAGATCTTGGTGCACCGTGTCGCCTATTACGTTGGTTAATATTTTCCCCAGCTACTAGCATCAAATTCAAGTGAGTCAGCGCAATTTTTGCACTACGCGTCAACTACCACATCGATGCCATCAATGCACAGCATTAACCTGTGCATCAGTAACCCAATTTTAGTCATTAAAAGATGACATTCTTGGGGGTATTTGGGTATTTTTCCCCTCAAACCTCAACCCGCAAGACATGAAATTTAATACCTAGAAAACAAATAAACTCATTCTTTCTCAATATCTCTCAAGAACAAGCCCTAGGGTTTTCAAATTTCAAATCAAGAACTCAAGATTTTAACCATTAATTTCTTGAAATTGTTCAACAAGGTATGTAAAGTGTTCATCCTAGTGTCCCTTCCACCCTTGGAGTTCAAGAAACTTTTTTTAAAAATATGAATTGTGATTTCCATGTTGTGGGTTTTAATGTAATCATGTTGATGTTGTGGTATATGTTCCAAGTTTAAATCTTGATGTATTTCCTGGTATTTTTTTTATGGCATGTAAGTTGAATTTTGATTCTCTTATATTGAAACCATTAAATTATGAAGTCATGATGTATTAGCATTGGCCCAAGTATGAAGCTACACCTACCATGTGTTTGATAAAATGCTAAATTGAGATTACGATGATTTTATGATCCTTTGGTGATCTAAATGATGAACTTATTCTATAGTCATATGTTCATAATGTCTTCCATGCTAAATCTATACCTTGAATGTGTTTGACAGAATGCTCCTAGGATTGGTTTAATGAAATTATGATGTGCTAGCGTGCATTCCTATTCATGTGAAAGTTCATGACTTTCAAGTCTTTGATGAAATGACTCATAGATTGTATTTTGAGTTTTTGACTATTGTCAAGTACTAAAGAATTGTCATGTCTTATTATTTTTAAGCTATCAAGTGCTGGGATTATTTAATGCTCGATAATTTAGCTGTGTGCCTAGATCCATTGTTAGTTATAAACAGTCTCATTCGTGTCGTGATCAGTAGTACTCTAGTTCAACTATAGAGCTCAGGAAAACTCATTAAACTCAGTATCAATCTAGTCCCATTCAATATGCAGTTCATTCCTCAGTAATCTCAGTCAGCTAACAAAACTCAGTGGTATTCCATCAGTTAACGAAACTCAGTAAACTTAGTTCAGTACAATAAGTAACAGATCAGTCTAGCCTAGTATAAACTAGGAAATCTGTCTAGTGTCTATTCAGCTGGGAGTGGGATTCAGCACCGAGTGAACACAAGGATGGGGGCTCAACAGCAAGAGGAGGGTGTGATCCTTAGAAGCAATCCTCGTGTTCCAAAACTATGTAGCCAACGTAGGTTGATATATAACCCTATGTGTCAGACGTTAATAAATCTAATTCGAGTTCTCCTACCAGCGAGAGGTTGACTGAAGAGCTCCCTATCAGAGAGAGTTAACTCAAAGTTGGTCTTTACCTGTGGCACGGTATTGACACCCTTCCAACTGGGGTTACAGGTTGGACCACAAATAGTTTAGAAAGGGGCATATCGGTTAGATGATTACCTCCTACAGTCTCAGTCCCAGTCATTAGTAAAGAACTATAGATTTCAGGACTGTCATATACAGTCACTAGGCTCAGTACAAAACTCAGCTAGTTTTATCGGAGACACGACTTTCAAACACAGTCACTCAGCAAATAGTATATTAATTATCGGTTATATCAATTATCAGTAATCCATATTATCAGTAAACTCAGTATTCAGAATCCTTATGACTTCAGTTACAGTTTTGTATCCATGTATGTATTCTCATGTTGTTATGTTCATGTTATTCAGCCAGTCATAGTTCATACATATGAACCCTTGCATTCATCATTACCTCACTTTACGTACTAGTACATTCACACATAATGATGCATACTTTTCTTTTGCATTGTGGTGTTTTATACCATAGGTTAAGACGTACGAGCTCTAGAACACCCTTAGTAGATCAGACTTTTAGTAGACAGAGTAGTGGTGAGTCCTCATAGTTTGAGGACATGTTTATTCATTCAGTATCTCAATTAATTTCCAGTAGTTAGAGTTAGTTGGGGGGCTTGTCCCATCAACTCCATAGTTCAGATGGTTTTAAAGGCTTTTTAGCCTCATTGTTTAGACAATATTCTATATTTAAGATTCTGATGTTTTATCATATTTTATCATATCTCTTTATTAGTATTACAGTTTTGAACCTTATGGCATTTCAACCTATTATGCTACATTATATAGTATTATTACTCACTTATTGAAGTAGGTACCAGTCATGAGTTAGCTTATGGTCCTTCAGTATTATGAGCACCGTGTAGTATCTGGGGTACCAGAATCGGGGTATTACAAATCATAAGAGCCTCTGGATGCGGTATCCCTAGAGAATGAAGTTTATGAATTATTAATTTAATTTTTTAAACTATATCAGTCTGCTCAATCCCCAAGGCCTTGGATTTTTCTTCACACGCTGATACAAAGGCTTACAAGCTTCTCTAATATTAGAGATAATAAATGCAACATAGCTAAAACTTCCTAAAAATCATTGAAGCTACGTTTTATCAGTTAATTCATCTAGACATTTAGAGGAGAACTCTATATCTCTACAAATGGGTTTATAGGTTCCTTGATATAAATCATGCCCAAGAAACCTAATCGAGGTTTGGAATAATTTAATATTTTTGGCTCTAATTACTAGTCAATTTTGTTTGACAACCTTTAAAAAGGATAGGAGATGTTTACAGTGTTGGTCAATATCTTCTGAAAATATTAAAACATGATTTGTATAAGCTATAGAAATATGACTATATTGATTATATATATTATTCATAACATTTTGAAATTCAAATAGAGCATTTTTTCAGTTTAAAAGGCATTACATTCCTTCATATTATCCCAAATGAACATAGAAGGTCATTATATTTTATCTATTTCTAAGATTTGTATCTGCCAAAATCCTGATTTTATATCAAACATGCAATAAATATTAGCTTTATAAGTTATGTTAAGAAGGTCACATATTTTAGGTGTTGGGTACCTAATCCATTTTAATACTTTGTTAAGAGACTTATAATTGATAAATGGTATTTAGGCGTGATGACGCTCACCTATTCTATCGAAATTGGTAAAAGATCGTCGTTCTCAATAGCTCAACTTATGTTGAGGTCGAATCTATGAGAAGCGCAATTAGAGTTCTAGTATTATGGGGGTTAATTGCTACTAATAAGCTACCCATAATGTGAATAAAACAAATTGCATAAATTAAAATGGGGGCGGGGTTGGATTGGCCCATGTTTGTCAATATCAACTCAAGTCAAAAAAAGTAATCAACAATTGTGAGTTAACTTCTCTATGCGAAGAATCTTGGGATTATGTATGGGTTAATGAAGATTTAGGGTACATGATAGTTATCAATAATATGGTAATCTAGGTCTAAGATCCTTGAGGCTAGTTTCTCAACAAGACCTAAACAATTTCACTAGTTGTCCTGTTAGGGTGCCTAATAAGTGTGTCAATTTCAACCAATCATTACCTTAATTAGGAATCCCTATTTATAGGAATATGCCAAAGATATAGTCAAATTCTTAATCACCCTTATTATCTTAGATAGTGAAAACTAGAAAACTTCATCTAATAATTGTCTGCCATCATCTTGTCACCCACATCCCTCATCCAAAAATGATATGGGTTCAAAAAGTTCACCCAAACCCCTATTTCAAGGATGGTTTAATCTTTCAAGTATTAGGGGATTTCACCCACAATTCCATTTTGGGTATTTAAGGATTTCACCCAGAAATCCCAACCAATGTAAACAAGCAATAATAAAATCCATCATCAACAAACTAGCATATACAGAAACGCATCACAACCCATGCATAATTGCACCTTAGTTCAACATATACCCAAGACAGTGAAAGTTTATCTATTCATGAAGAAAAGGGGGAAATATACCATAAGGATTGTTCAAAACATCCATTCTTCGATTATGCTAAATTCAAAGACTCCAAATTAAAAATACAAAATGTTGCCCAAATTAGGGATTTGAAGTTCAATTTCAAAATGTTGTACAAGTCTAGAATATCTAAAAGAGAAAGGGTTTTAACCTTTAATAGGACTGGGGTTCGGCTGCACGAATTTATAACTTGCCCCTGGGTACATTTTCCGCTTTGTCTCGATCAATGAAACTTTTCTGCGATCGTAGCTACCATAACCACAGTAAGGACACCACGATCACAACACTTTTACCTACTTGACTGGCCACGATCGTAGCCACCAGACTACGATCGTGGTAATTGAGGCTTGTTTCTGCTTTAGGCCTTCCAGTTGTACTTTTTTCTCTTTTTTTGGTACTTTTCTGCTCATATCCACATCTTTCATTCTCCTAACCTGTATGCCTACAAAATATGGAAATTAGTGCATTTAATCAACAATTTATCTCACTTATACCTGCAAATCATAGTAGTGTGCATGATTATTGAATGCACTTGAGTGGTAAATTCACCACTCATCAACACCCCCAACTTAAAACTTTACTTGTCCTCAAGCAACACTACTTCTTATCATGAGACAATGCATATGTATGCCTAAATTATATGACCCAATGACCATGTTGACTTTAACATGATTACTACGACAAATAGCTCTTCAAATATGGGTAGAAATATTATCAAGACACCCCTCAACATAAATTGTGATTTTCAAGGATGCAAAAGACTTCAAAAAGAAACCATGCCACAATTACTAGTACTCTATAAGTGACTACTCTTCTGAATTCAACAACATACTCCAGTTTTCTTATTTCTCAGGTGGTGAGAAAATCACCCACCTTAACTTGTTTAAAAACTTCCCTATAAGAAGAAAAATTTTACACATTAAGTTATCAAAACTTCAACAAGGGATTGAAGTGCAAAACTCTCTCTCTCCCAAGGAATCTTTATGCTAACAAATAGCATCCCATAGGCTTTCCCATATTTTTAATCGCCACCATAATGAATACACTGGGTTGGAGATCTCGAAGGGATCATTTTTGATCTATATAGATACCCTCTTTGAAAATCTACATCACATTATTCTATCGAACTTTTTATCATGGGCTACTTGTTTTTGTTTTCACTTTATACACAAGTGCCTACTTTCATTTCCTTGGTTCATCTATTTTCTTTTGATTTCTTTTTCTTGCATACTTTGTTCTATTCTTTCCTTTCATGTATCCATTCCTTTTCTTATTTATTTGTTCTTAATTCTTAAGCTTTTAGGCACCCACTTGTATTTTCGTGGCCCAAAGTTACCTGTTCCTATCTTCACCACCCCAAACTTAGGCTTTTAGCCTCAAGTTGTATTTTTATATTCAAGGATGATAGGGTTCAAAAATGGGATATGAATTGAAAGGCTCAAAACTTTTAATGTGATTACCAAAGAAAGGTCCAACGGTTCAAAGTTGGTGACTAGGGATAACATCTATGCAAGGGCAGACATTTTAGGCTAAAGTTGACTTCCAATGTCACAATTATGGCGTAGAATCATCTCACAAACTAAGTGCAGTAAAAATTATCCTTGAGAGACTAATGGGGTAGGTTCTAGATGGTACAAGTACACATGAGATTTTGGAAAGCAAGCATACCACACATGGCATGAAAACTTTCCAAAGATACTCAATTAACAATCTTACTAGGGACAAAATGGAGTATCTATCAATTTTCACAAACAAAAATTTTTTGAGTCACAAAAACAGTAAAAGTATTGTTACAAGGTCACTCACATCCATGCCCTTGATTTTTTTGGAAAATATTTTATGGAGGGGGGTGTTTGCTTTGAATTTTCATCACACACAATTCGCTAATTATGGAACCAACCCAAGCCTTTGTCTCAAATTTTTGGCTTTCATGTAGGTAAACCATATGGCTACTCAAATTTTTCCATAGGTATAAATGAGATCCTAATTCCAAAATTCCACTGGTACTCAGAATTCCCTTGTATTTGTGGCCTCGATGCCATGGATACTTAAACTTCTCATGAATATATGGCTCAAAAACCAACCACGACAGTTTTTCTGTTAAGAATGTTGTCACTCAGTCAATTATAGGGTAAAGTTCACCAATATCACCATATACAAAATAAAGATATAGTAAACATCTTAAATAAGAAATGATAATCCCTGCAAATGTGGGAACCATCAAAGTGCCTGAATATTAAAACCCAAATAAAACTAAAAATCATCTTAAAAATATAAAAATATCTAGAAATATTAATAATATAGGACTAAATCAAATGAATACAGAGACAGGCACCACCAAACTAAAAGCTAGCAGTTTCACCATTACATAAACAATCAAGCATAAAGAGAGATAAGGCTGCTCCCTTAAATCGCATCAAGATCTACTATCATTCTCGATCTCTACATCATCATCAGCATCCTTAGGGATGTACCACTCGGCTAGGGCCTTATTGTCACTCTTCACTTGGGAGAAAGAAACTCTATTATTGGGTTTTATGATTTTCCATAGGACCTTCACCCCCTTCTACATATTTCTAAATAACTTATCTTTCTTTTCTCTCTTTTCACCATCCTATCATGTAAAACTCAAAGATCTTGACGTAATACCCCCAAGGATGAGTAGGCTTTCTCAAGCCTAGCAAAAGTATCTCCCTTCTTCTTCTGGTCCACCCAATACTTTTCATAATTATATCATAATATATATGAGTAGAGTGTGGTGGAGGTCTCTTTAGGACCCTAGGGAAAACCTAACATTATCTCTCTAATGGCTGCAATGTTAACACCAATCTTCTTAAGAGGTCTGGTGGGGGATGACATACAAGACTAAATCTCTTCACATGTCGACATTCCAAAGTCGATCTTACTCTTCTTGCTTTGCTCGATGTCCCATCAGCTAAAAATTTCTAAGGATAGATAGGGGTGCCAAGGTGCACCCAAGTATTTCTAGAGTACTTCTCAACCTTGACTCTCCTACAAAGCTCAGTAATCAAAGTAGGAAAGGATATATCCATACTACTCTAGTTGTTGAATAATTTTATGTTGGAAACCATGAGCTAAGAAACATTTAAAGAAATGACATCTATAATGCAAGAAACTACCCGAGCTAACAAATCTGGAACTGTTGTGATGTAGGTGCAAGGGGAGACTCAACTAAAAATGATGATCAACAAAATTTGAGCCTTGGTAGTGAGATCATTCATGGATATGTTTTTCTCGGTCACCACCCACAAGACTTTCTTTCTGAGACATTTTCTATCTATCAACTAGCTTTCCAACTCATACCTCTTTTCTTCTACTACACCCATGTTTTATTTGGGAGCCTATAGATACCATTGATTTTCTCCGCCCCAAAGTCTACCTTTTTCCCTTGGATCCTGATAATCATGTTGGTCAGGTCTAAAAAGAATACTATGCTAAGGTTAGCGTAGAACTCAAAAACACATTTCTTATTTGTTTGCAAGGAACTGGGGTAATGCACTGCCACCCTATGGCAACAATCCTGTCATGAAATATAGGAAGTTTTTCCAGCACATTCTCCAATCGTATTTCTCTTTTTGGGAGTAGCTTTGTCCTTGGAAGATCTCCATAGTAAAGAGTGTGGAACTGTAGCACCTTGAATTGGACTTGGTCGTATTCTTTCATGATATGATCCTAAAAAAAGTGAGAGAAGCACAACCACATAAATCATTGGAATATACATGCACAAACTAAGCCATATTGTAAACTAAAGCTGATGGGATAGATACTTACTGGTGATTGGATAGAAATTTGAAGTGCAACATTTTTGGCCAAGACTAAAAATCAGCCCCAGTTACCATAATCGTGGGCCATAGAGTCGAAGTCGCATTGTCGCAATCTTGAACCCGATAACCGCAATCTCGGTACCTGAGATCGATTTCAATACAAATTTTTGAATAACCAAAACTTTAAATTTTAAGCAAAAAGAATTCACACAAAATCACTGAACAAGGTTACTAGGTACTCGATTATGTCCTTAGAGTGTAAAAATCACAAGTGAAGACTCATTTGAAAATTTGATCGAGCACTTTGTTTGCACCCTTAATTGTTATTAATTTGACATCCTAATTGGGTACTCAAGACTTCCCCACATTAGTGCACATAATTTCTAGCAGGTAATCACAATACAAGTATAATTAACCAAGTATTTAAGCATGAGGGATCCTAATTTTAGGCCTTTCCAACAACATGCATTTTATGACCTATTTTTAACATTTAAAGAATTAATTTGAGCCACTTATCTAATGAGTGATGCAAGATGGATGCAAGGATGCCGTTAGAATGCTCAAACGTTTGCCGGAATTGGGTTCAATTAGAAGGAAAATTTTAAAGGGGAGTATGAAAGAATGGGGTGATTTGGATTATCATATAACGGATTTGACTGTGATCACGGTAAAAGGTAAATAATTTCTAACACGCGGGTGACTACAATTTAAGTCAATTTCTCGTAATTGTGGTAACTCGGGGCATTTTTGCACCCCCATTATCCCCTATTCAACTTGTTTTTTTCATGTTGACACATTTTCCCCTATTTAGATCACTAAGCAAGGATTTCACACTTTCCCTTTCTCAAATTCATTCAACATAATCCATAATTTCATAAATGAATCAATTATGCAATTGACAAAATTAAAATCTACTCTATGAAATTAAAAACAAAGGATACGACCCACTTTCATGACATTTGTGGGTTGCCTCCCATATAGCCCCTTAGTTATCATCGTGGAATGACTTCTTTCTTTATTGTCAAGTTCGGTTCTCAAGGCTTCACTCATTCACTTTTTTAACTTCAACATTGATCACTGATACCCCTTGAAGCTCCATGGATTGTTTCTTTTTTTGGACACCCTGAAGGATATTTCACCATTATGAACTATAAACTTAATTTCCCCAAGCTCCAAATCAACAACGGATCTCCCGATGGTTATAAAAGGTTGAGTAATAATGATAGGCACCAATTGGTCTATTTCATAATCTAACACCTTAAAATCCATAGGGAGGATGAATCTATCGACTTTTACCAACAGGTCTAACAAAACAACAACCAATTTTTTGATAGACCGGTCCGTCATTAAAAGCCTTATTGATGTTGGAGTAGGAGTACCCAAGCCAAGAATCTTATATATTGTAAAGGGTATGAGATTTATACTCATACCAAGGTTACATAATGCTTTCTCAAACCTATGTTTCTCGATGGTGTATGGAATTTTAATAGCTCCAGGGTATTTCTTCTTTTCCACTAACACACTATCCATGATAGCACTACACGTATGAGTAACTTCAATGGTCTCATACTCAACAAGTCTCTTCCTTGACATCAATTTTTTCTTAAGCTTAGCATACCCTTGGATAACTTGGATAGCCTCAAGCAATCAGATATTAATGGAGAGGTTGGAAAGATTATCCATCAATGTTTTGAATTTAGCATTATCCTCCTTCTTTTTGAGATTTTGTTAGAATGGAGGGGGAACATAATTTTAGGCATTGGATCACTTTTCACTTCATCTTATTCAACTACCTTTAGATTACCCTCATCACCATTAACTTCTCCATTCAACATCAACTCTTTTTCTTTCTCTTTATGAGACTTCAAAGTCTTTTTCCTTGAATCATTCACAAGATTTTTGTCCATATAGTTATCCTTTTTGACATCAACTACGAGATCATTGAGGTTTTTACCACTCCTAGTGACAATTCCCAACACTAGGGCCCCATTTTTCAATTTTACAATAGAGTCACTAGGGATGCCTCTTTTTGGTGTAGTATTCAGTTGGGCTGAGATTTTCCTAATTTAAGTCTCCAGTTATTTGATCAAAGAAAATTGGGATACAATTATTTGTTTGAATTAAAAAAAGCCTCTTTTCTATTCAAAGACCACTTTGTCCGTTCCCTCTACTTTCATCAAAATCCTTACTAGAACATCTTTCATTTATACTTGTTGGGGTAAATGGAGTTGGAATCCTTACCCTTTTCCCTGTCATAAGGGAGAAACATAATGATCATACTCATGATCCTTATCCCTCTAATCACGGTCAGAGTCCCTATCTCTCTTGTTCCAATATTGGTTTCCACCTTTTCTTTGATAGTTTTGTTGGGAACCCCCCAAATAATTGGCCAAATACACAATCTTCTCAAAAATCTTCTTAACCTTTTCATTATAATAGGTCCTGGATTCCACGAAATTCACCTCTTTTATGGATGCACCCATTATGTGTTTCGTCAAAAGGTCCAATCGAGTCATCATTTTTTCCATATTCTTCTTTCTCTCCTTATCTCTCTTTTTTTGTTCTTTGTCAACAAAGGAGGTAGTAGGAGCTCTTTTTGGTACCTCAGCATCCCGGGTATGACACCCCTAATTTTGATTAGTAACTTCATCAAGAAAATTTGAAGTTGCATGATAAGTGAACTTAACAAGAGAGCCCCCCACTGTATTGTCTATACGGGTTTATTGAGAGGATTAAGTACCCGATAGAAGATTTGGAGAAAAATCATCTTTGGGACCATGTGGTTGGGATAATGCAAGAGTGTTTCTTTGAATCTTTCCCACAATTTGTGCTACGGTTCCCTATTCAATTTCCTAAAGTTAATGATATCATCACAAAATTAGAGCATTAAGGATGGTGGGAAATATCAGTCAAGGAAGACCACAATAATTTAATCATATAAGGTGATGGATCCAGCTAAAAGAGATCAAAGCCACAACACCGACTCTTCCATTCGAGAAAATGGAAATAGACAAATCCGGATGGACTCTTGGGTTTTGTGTGCTATAGCAAAGCATTCACACACTTCAAACAAGTATTTCAAACGCAAGTTTGGGTCCTCATAGGCTTGTCCCCCCAAAATTCCCTTCATTTGTAGCATATGAAACATGATGCTTGTGACATGAAAGACATCGTTCCTCTGAGTAGGTAGGATACAGATGGAACTTGAACAACCAACGTCATTAAGATGTTTCTCGTCAACAAGAAGGCCATTGATAGTCTCGATAATTCTTGCATTTCCACTCATAGTTCCATGAATAATATGGGAATCACCCAAAAAGGATATATAACAATAATAAAAATAAATACAAACCACTATGGTGTACCCAAAGTAACACTCAACACCGCAGAAGTGAAAACTAAGTTTCACTATCCAGCAACAATGCCATTTTAATAATGCTCACCTATACCATTGAATTAGTAGAGGACATTTATGGTAAATAGCTTAACTTATGTTGAGGTCAAATCCGTGAATAGCAAAATTAGAGTTCTAGTCCTATGGGTGTTAAATGCTACTAATAAGCTACTCGTAATGTGAATAAAACAAAATGCATGAATATAAATTGGTGGGAGGGGAGGGGTTTGGCACATGCTTTTCAATAGCATCTCAGATCAACAAAGTAATCAACAATTATAATTTAAATTTGATATGAGAAGAATCTTAGGATTATGTCTACCAAACGGCATGTTATGCATGGGTGCATGAAGATTTAGGGTACATGCTAGTTATCAATAATATGGTAGGCTGGGTATAAGATCCTTAAGGCTAGTTTTTCAACAAAACCTCAATAATTTTACTTGTTGACCCTTTAGGGTACCTAACAAGTATATAAATTTCAACCATCCGTTACCTCAATTGACGATCCCTATTTTTAGGAAGCTGCCAAAGATATAGGAACTTCTTAATCGCCCTTATATCTAAGATAATGAAAATGAGTAAACTATATCCATTAATTGTCTAATATCGCATTATAACCCACATCCCTCTTTCAGGGATTATATTTGTTCCAAAAATTCACACAAACCCCTCTTTTAAAGATGGTTTGAGCTTTCATAAGTTTGGGGTTTTAACTTACAAAACCATTTTTGTTATTTGAGGGTTTCACCCATAAATTGCAACTAATTTAACCAAGGAATAGCAAAACCCATCATGAATAAACTAGCATATACGCAAATACATCACAACTAACACAAAATTGAACCTTAGTTCAACGTAATCCCAAGACAATAAAAGTTTATCTACTCATGAAGAAAATATGGAAAAATATACCATAAGGATTGTTCAAAACATCCATTCTTCAATTATGCTAAATTCATGGTCTCCAAATAAAAAATAAAAAATATTACCCAAATAAGGGTTTTAAACTTCAAATTCAAAATGTTGCTATAGTCTAGAATTCCCAAAAGAGAAAGCATTTTATCCTTTAAAATGATTTAGGTTCAGCTTTATGAATTTACAAAACTTACCCAAGATATATTTCTGGCTTGGCCGCAATCGTTGAAGCTTGTTTCCAATTGCAGCTACCACAGCTGACTAAGGATACCACGATCGCAGCCACTGCAGTATGATTCCGGTAACTGATGCTTAGTTCTGTTTTAAGTCATCCAACTGTATTTATTTCTTCTTTTTTTGGTGTTTTCATCTCAAATCCACATCTTTTATTCTCCTAACCTATAAGCCTACAAAATGTTAAAATTAGTGTATTTAATCACCAATTTGTCTCACTTATTCCTTTAAATCATAGTAGTGTACTTGATTATTGAGTGCACTTGAGTGGTAAGTTCACCATTCATCAGGCATCTCTTTCCTTTTCAGCACTATTATACAGATAAAAGGTTGAGAACCTCCAAGGAAATTTTGAAGGTGTAATAATCCTTTTATCTACTAAATCATTAATTTCCTTTTTACAGTATTCCATTAATTCTTGGTTTATTTGAATGGGCCTTTCTTTTGTTGGAATAACCTTTTAGTCAAATCCCTCAATATATGGTAATAAACAATATGCCTTTTTCTTTAACGAAAGGCATTAGGAAAATTTGAGCAAATTTCCTTCTCTATGACTTCTTATAGACGTTTAATTTTTGTTTCTACATTCGAGATTTTTAAAGAGGATTCTATTCTTTTAATTTTTTATTTCATCTCTAAATAATTTATTTGTTGTGAAATTAAATTTATTATTCATGCTTTAATTATGGTTTTGAAATTGTGAGATGCATGGGTATGGTAAATAAATGAGGGGATTTTGATTTTCCTTAACTTGTGACTTTTGAAGTGGAAATGACCTTAACCTAATATTGTGAAGTTGGTTTTGAATATGAAAAGTATGCATATTGAGAACCTTTTGAACTATTGCATAATGTGAAAAGTTAATGAATCATAATGGTTTGGAATTGAACTAAGGGTGCTATGAATTCAGCCAAGTGATGATAATTAGTTTAGCATGTTGATGTTTCCTTCAAGTGTAGTTGCTAAGCCAATACCAATAATGTATGCCTAAATGTGTACTATGGTTCAATGAATGGGAATATGTGATAAATTTTTTAATAGGGATTAAAATAGGGTTGTGTAGCTGAGTGGTTAAAGTGGAGGTCCCAAAGGACCGTTACCAAAAATCTAGGTTGTTTATGAAGAGGTCTAAATAATTGGGTGGTTTGAGTCCCCCTTTTTATTATCATATGATTGGGAGTTTCGAGTTTTCCATATTATATTACATGATTAGGTGCTTGTGTTACCTTGATATGCCAGGAGGTTTGAGTCCTCTATAGTACATATGTATACCCTCTGGTTCGTGCGGCCGCACACACTGAGGCCCTTTCAGTTGTTGATGAGTTGGGCCCATATAGCGTATGGGTTCCTTATTATGTTATGATGGTTAACCTACAATATAATGGCTAATTTTTTAAAGTGCTTGTTAATCCATGTTCGCTATCGCATCATGTGATATATATATATATATATATATATATATATGTATATGCATTTAATTATGTGCATTGGATTTGAATGTGCTTTAACTATTAATCACAATAATATATTATCCTTATTTCTTAGTTACATGCTAATGTTCACCCCACTAACCGTCTTTGGACATTGTATATCATTACAATATAGACACCTGATGTGCCTCTACTTTTCCTTCACAGAGTTAGGTTGATCGGCTCTATTTGTTGTGGTAAAGTAGTAAGTTTCCATTCTCTAGAAGACTTAGAAATTTCATCAGGTCTCATCATAGATTAGGATTGACAATTTTCATTATCATTAACATTATCATTGTCATTATCGGAGTAAGAGACATATCCCAACCAAGACTTTTTTTTTTGGATAGAGGCTTTGTTGGATTACTGTAGACTTGGGTAATGTTGGTTGGATATGTTTTTTTGGTTGTTAGTTATCAGTTATAGATATATCTTTTATTCTTTGTACTTAATTTGTGATATCTTGTTATATATTTAGAGTTTAGCCATTGTTGGGTGGTGACTGGTATTTTTTTAGGTTCAAGGGCTGGTCTCTACTCCACGGTGGATTTGAGATTCTCGTAATGACAAGGTTCTGGTTTGGGTCATAATAAAGTTTGTATCAGAGCCCAAGTTTTGTATCATTAGTTATCCACAAAGCCGTTTCAAGTAGAGTCTCTTTTATAGGTGTGTAGCATGCCACACTTATAATGGACAGCCTACGAGGCATTTAGGAGTGTATCTCTTTTTTGTTTTTCTATTTTGAGCCATAGAGTCTAAGGTCTTAAAATCTCCTCTAATCCCCATATGTTCACTTTCGTGATCCTTCCTCCCAAAAAATTTAATTATCGTGGAAACTCTTCTATCCCATCTAAGGAAATTTTTGATTGAGCTAATCCTGCTGAAAGAGTTCTGACATGGTCTAGAGTCGCTAGTTTAGACTTCCCTAGCAGAGTTTTACCAATTCCCTCTATCCCTCATCGGACACTTTAAGTTGATATATCTAATGCTGAGTTTTGTTAGCTGATTCATTTTCTTACCCAACTAGTGGCCTCTCAGACTGAGTGTGTTACTTTAATTGCTTCATTCTATAAGTTCACTAGAGTTAGATAGTTTAGGAGGTTCAGTCCTCTGACTTTCACTGGTTCTAAAGTTGAGAAAGATTCTAAAAATTTTATTAATGAGATGAAAAATATTTTCCTTGTGATGCATGCTACTGATGTAAAGGGTCTGGAGTCTGCTTCATATCCGTTGAAGGATATAATGTATCAGTGGTATGGGAATGGGGCCACTCTACGGGTGATGATGCTGATTCTATTTTATGGGATGAATTTTCTAGTGCTTTTTCTTGATTAATTCTTTCCGTAGGAGTTGAGGGAAAAAAGGTTGAGGAATTTATAAACTTAGAGCAATGTGGGATGATAGTGAAGGAGTATGCCTTGATTTTTCATCAAGTGTTGCGATATGTTGTAGAATTGGTGTCTAACATAAGGGCAAGAATGAGAAAGTTTACTTCTTGTTGTTCTATGAGTTGATTTAGAAGAGTAAGGTCGTCTTGTTGAACAAGGATATGGACATCTCTAGACTTGTGGTGTATATGCAACAAATGAAAGATAAAAAGAAGAAGCAAGCAGAGATGAGTGAAAGGCTGAGTAAGAAGTTTTTATATTCGAATTTGGGTGAAATTCAATAGTTGTAACACTCTTAAAGTTTCTGGTATTTTGTTTTTGGCCTTCTTACACCGAAAATATCGATTTTGACTTAAATTATGTTTTGGGATGCTAAAAGGGTAATCCAAAAGAGTTTTGGAATTTTTGGACGAGGTTCGGGGTGGTTTTGGGTCACGAAAGCAGTAAGCCTCAATATTGGCATTCCACATAGATTAGTCTTTACTATAACCTCCGTGACATAAAATATAATCACCAAAATAAGGTTTGTGACACGGAGGCTGGACCTTAATTATAAGGTTTGTACCACAAACCTATAGTAATTTTGGATTTTCTTGTTCCTCTTAAAAAGGTATGAGGGGAAAAGGGTTCCTTTCACCTTTAAATAATTTTTAATAACTATAAGGACATGTTTCTTTTAGTTTTCAATATATAAAGGTCATCCTCATTACTCTCAAATATCCTCTCTCAAATGCTCCATTTAAACTTAAGGCTAGAGTTTAAGGAGGTCATCATATAGGGTCCTAAGAGTGTGATTTTCTTTGAATTTCATGGTAATTAATAAATGTACCTCTTTCCCTATACTTGTATTTTATTAATGGCATTAAAGTTAGTTTATTACTCATGATTTTGATATTGGGTTTTGAACTCTAGTTTGAGGGGTTTGAATGCATTTGGTTTAACTATTTTCTTATAATTATTATTGAATTATTATGCATTGAATTGATGACTATGAAATTTTTGGGTGCATTGGGGTGGTGAATGAATTTAGTAGTACACTGTATTCCCTAAATAAATAGTTTTGATATGGGAATTGATAATAACCTTGAACCAGTTGCATAATCGGCTTTGGATTATGATTTATTTATTGGTTTGGCTATTCTTTTTGAAACCTTACATTGCATAAATGGTAAATGGAACATGATTTGGTTTCAAATGGTTTTGAAAATGTCTTGCTGGCCATGGCTTTGGTTTTGAAATTTGAAATCGGGGAATCAACTTTGTTTAAATATTTTGTATGGAAAATGGAAAGAATGGAAAGCTCAAAATTTGGTATGACGATACCAACCGAAAATGCCTAATTAAAAGGAAACTTAGTAAATGGTTAGAAATGTGTAAATGGTTTTAATATGGGTTTTAAGGGGTTTGTGTATCAAATTCATGGAAAGTGGACGTCCCAAGGGACATATAATGGAAACTCATATTTGTCAATGTGAGGTTAATCATGGTGACCGTGTGCATGACACACACTTTATATTATGGGGATGACATTAGCCTTCTTGTTTTTTCTCTAGTATGTGTGACTAACATCAACTAGGGCCCTTTGGGTGGGGGGAGCTGAACCCATACAACCCATGGGTGCCTTTAGGATGGCAAAGGTACACAGTTAAGATTAATGATTCAAAAATACATTTTAAACTTTATTCCCTTTCCCCTGGAATATAATAGACATATATACGTATGTATTGTATATAGTGTTTTGGATTGGGTTTACTGGTATTTATATTATGAATAATGACATTACTTTTCTACTTTATCCTTGAGTTATATGCTAGAGCTCCAATACCTCCTTGAGACATTGTATCTCCATGCAATATAGGGTTCAAAGGCAAGTTTACCTTTCTACAAAGTGATTAGATGTTCATGTTTAGATTTTGGTTTCCCTTATCTTATACTTTATTTTAGATTTATTTTGGCTATGGTTGGAGGTGTGTCCTAATATTTTACTAGTATTAGGTTTTTTTTAGTCTTTGTTGGACTACTGTGGATACAGGCTTGATGGTTGGTGTTCCGTAGTATTTGTAGTATTGTGGATGGATTTTGGATATCAATTTCATATAGGCTTTTGGATATATCTTTACTATCTTCTCATATATATATTTGTTACATTTAAATAGGTTAAGGGGGTGGTTTTCGGTCTTCAGTGGACTTTAGATAACCATCACCGCCAGGCCCTAGTTTGAGTCATGAAAAAGTTGATATCAAGTCCTAGGTTCATGGTCATTTAGGCATCCACAAATCCATGTTAAGTAGAGTCTCTTTTATGGGTATTTAGTGCTCCACGCTTATAAGAGAGAGTCTATGAGGAACTTAGAAAAGTTTCCCTTTCTTGTTTGTTTTATTTGTAGAATACAGAGTCTAAGGTCTTGGATTACTCTAACTCCCATTTATTTACTTTTAGATCATGCATGTCAGATGATCTGAAGCTCATGGAAACTCATCTTTCCCACCTGAGGAGAATATTTAAAGATCTCATTCAACTTATGGGTTACAGACCCTATCTAGTGTCACTTATTCTAATTATCCCTGTGGAGTCTACCCTACCTCTACTAATTCTTCTCCTAAGGGTCACACTCTTGTTCAGTCATCTTTGGGAGATATCACTAATGCTGAGTTCGGCCAATCCGTTTATCTGTTAACTCAGTTGGTGACATCTCAGTTACGTCTGAAGGGATTCATTGGTATTGTTGTGAGTTTATCAAAGGCCAACAGATTTAGCTAGTTTATAAGGTTGATCCTTCTGACTTTCATTGGTACTAAGTTTGAGGAGGATCCTCAAAGTTTTATAGATACGATAGAGAAGATCTTTTGGGTTATTTCTAGTACTAAGGTAGATGGTGTGGAATTCACTGCTTATTTGTTCAAGGATGTGGCTTACTAATAGTATGAGGAATGAGAATGGATTAAGGGTGATGATGTTGAATCTACTTTAAGGGAGGATTTGTCTAGTGTCTTTATTAACCGCTTTATTTTCTAGACTCGAGAGAAGCAAAAGTGGAGGAGTTTGTGAATTTAAAGCAAGGTAGGGTATTAGTGAAGGAGTATGCCTTGAAATTCCACCAGTTGTCTCGATATGCTCTTGAGCTAGTGTCTAGCATGAGGTACAGAATAAGGATATTTGCTTTCAGTTTATCTCATAAGTTGATTTTAGAGAGCAAAGTTTCCTTACTAACAAAGAAATGGACATCTCTAGAGTTATGGTGGATATGAAATAGGTTGAGAAGGAAAATAAGAAGCAACCAATTATAGGGGAGAGGTAGAGTATGAAGTTTTGGCATTCTGATCAGGGTAGAGGTTATAAAGTGGTAGAGATGGTTGGAATGGTCTAAGAAGAGGTGGGGCAACTCAGGCTCATATTTCACTGCTTGTTCTCCTTATCCAAAGCCATCCAAAGATCATTATTTTTATAGTGGTGATGGTTCTAGGGCATAGGGTGTTCAATCTCAGGCTAGGGGGGCCTAGTTAGCTCCGTTATATCCTTCTTATAGACTGTGAGGTTTGTTCTATCATGGCTTCTCTGATGAGGAGAAGAAATGGTGTTTTAATTATATCTATCTAGGATATATACTATCGGACTTCCCTAAGGTAAAGGTTATTGTAGAGGCTAATAAGGTCGTAAGCTTCTGCACCATGGGGTGCCACATCTAGTACCGACAAAGGTCGGAATTGCTTATCTATTTTTACTACCCATCAGAAGTCTGAGGTATCACCTTATGTCATCACTGGTATGTTAAAACTTTTTTCAGGTGATTTGCACTATTTACTTGACCTGGGATCTACTCTTTCTTATGTGACCCAATTTGTGGCTATGTATTTTAGTTTTTATCCCGAGTGTATTTTAGACCCTTTATTATTTCTACCTCAGTGGATATTGTGCTTTCTAGAACGATCTATAGGGTTTGTGTGGTATATGTTAGTGGTAGGGAAACTTTAGTAGATATATTTGAAATCTACATGATAGATTTTGATGTCATCTTGGGATGGATTGGTTGCATTCATGCTATGCCATTTTAGACTGTCAGACCCATAAGGTAATTTTTAAATTCCCTAAGGAGCTAGTTATTGAGTGGTAAGGGAGTTTCATAGTTCCTAAAAGAAGGTTCATATCATATCTTAGAGCCTAGAAATTGATTTCCAAGGGGTGTCTTTATCATCTAGTCTGGGTTAAAAATTCTAACTCTGATGGTCCTCCTTTACAATTTGTTCCCATGGTTAGTGAATTTGTTGAGGTTTTCCATGATGATCTTGTTGGTGTTCCTCTCGAAATATAAATTTATTTTGCAATTGTTCTTATTCTGGACACTTACGCTATATCTGTTCCTCCTTATAGAATGGCTCTGGCCGAGTTGAAGGAACTTAAGGAGCAGCTAAATGATCTTCTTGACAATAATTTTATCCACCCTAGTCTGTATCCATGGGGTGCTCCCATTATTTTCATGTGTAAGAAGAATTGTTCTCTTTAGATGTGCATTGATTATCATCAGTTGAACAAGGCAACTATGAAGAATAAGTCCCCTCTTCCTAGGATTAATAATTTGTTTGGCCAACTTCAGGGTACTAAGTATTTCTATAAGATTGACCTCTGGTCGGATTATCATTAGCTTAATATTATGGAGGAGGATATCCCTAAGACTGGCTTTTGTACTCAGTATGACCATTATGAGTTCTTGGTCATAACTTTTGGGTTGACCAATGTCCCGATGGAATTTATAGATCTCATTAGTCAGAAATACTATTAGTTCTTGGACTTATTTATGATTATGTTTATAGATGATATTCTGGTATATTCAAAAAGTAAGGTGCATCATGCCAACCACCTTCCTGTAGTGTTGTAGACCCTAAAAGATCAACAATTATATGCTAAGTTGTCAAAAAGTGAGTTTTAGTTGAAATCTATTACTTTTCTGGGTCATGTTATTTCTAGTGAGGGGATTATGCTGGATCCACAAACAGTAATAGCAGTTAACAAGTGGCCAATACCTACTACTCTAATAGATATTTGGAGCATCTTAGGTTTAGTGGGTTATTATAAGTCATTTGTAAAGAGATTTTCATTGATTGTTGCACAGTTGGCTAGGTTCACTCCAAAGAAGGTGATGTTTCTATTGTTCGATGCTTATGAAGAGACTTTTGAGAAACATAAAGATAAACTGACTTATGCTCTAATTTTGACCCTGCTCGAGGTTAGTGATGGTTTTGGGGTTTATTATGATGCATCCTGTGTAAGACTTAATTGTTCTTTAATACATCGTGGTGGGTGGTAGAATATGCTTCTAAGTAGTTGAAAGTTCATGAAACGAATTATCCAACTTATGATTTAGAGTTGTTGGTTATGGTATTCGTATAGAAATTTGGCGGCATTATCTATATGGGGTCCGTATTTATATCTATTCAGGTCATAAGAGACTGCAATATATATTTTCCTAGAAAGATTTTAAAATCAGGCAAATGAGGTTGCTTGAGTTGCTCAAGGACTATGCATAAGTCTCCATAATCATCCAGGTAAGGCTAATGTTTTTGTTGATACTCTTAGTAGGGTATGTATGGGGATCTTTTCTTATGAGAAGAGGATGAAGTTGAACTTACTGAATGATATTCATTGTTTTAATAATAATGGACTTCGTCTCTTAGATATTGAGGATGGTGGTGTGTTTGTACAAGATGTAGAGAAATCATATCTTGGCATTGAGGTGAAGGAGAAGCATATCTTGGACCCTATCTTGATGCAAATCACAAATGATGTGGGTAGGAAAAAGGTGATGTCTTTAGATATTGATGGTGATGGTATATTAAGGTACCAAGGGAGGTTATGAGTTCCCGATATGGATGGGCTTCGAGGTAGAATTTTGGTTGAAGCTCATGATTCATGTTATTCGGTTCATCCTGGTTTGACGAAGATGTATCACGACCTTAAGGAGATCTATAGATGGAATAAAATAAAGAGTGATGTGGATAATTTTGTGGCTATCTGCATGTTATGTCAACAAATGTAAGTGGAACACTTGCGGCCTAGTGGGTTGTCTCATGAAATAACGTTGCATGTATGAAAAGGGGAAGTAGTAAATATGGATTTTGTTACAGACCTTTTGCAATCTTTGTATTAGTTTAATTTAATTTGGGTCATCGTGGATAAGATGGTTATGTCTGCTCACTTCTTGCCGGTAAGGACAAATTATTCTACAGATGATTATGTGAGGTTCTTTATTTCGGATATTATGGAGTTGCATAGTACTCTATTTTCAATTATTTCTAATCCAGGTATTCAGTTCTCTCCTAATTTTTGGCAGCAGTTTCCGCAAGGTTTGGCGACTAAAGTGACCCTTAGTACCACTTTCCACCCGTAAATGGATGGATAAGCAAAAATTACCATTCAAACTGTAGAGGATATGCTCCGAGCTATTGTAATTGACTTTGGTGGTAGTTCGGTTGACCACTTACCTTTGATAGAGTGTTTGTACATTTATTAATAATTACCATTCTAGCATTGGTATGGCATTGTTTGAGGATTTCTATGGTAAAAAAATAGATCTCCTATTGGGTGGTTCGAAGTTGGTAAGGCAAGATTTTTCAGTCCTGATTAGTTCATTAAGCTCTAGAGAAAGTAAAGGTTATCCAAGATAGGCTTAAGACTTCCCAAAGTAGCAAAAAGTCCTATCCAAACATGAGATAAAGAGAGTTGAAGTTTGGTGTGTGTCATTAGGTGTTCTTAAAGGTGTCTCCGATGAAGGGAGTGATGCATTTTGAAAGAAAGGAAAGCTTAGTCCCCGTTACATTTGTCCTAATTTGATTTTGAAGACAGTTAGAATTGTTGCTAACGAGTTAGAATTATCAGCGAGTTTAAGTTCTATTCACCCTATGGTCCATGTGTCCATGTTGAGGAAATACGTGGGTGATCCTTCCTTGGTGGTTTCTATTAAGAATGTTGGTGTCTTGGATTCCCTATCTTACAAAGAGGTTCTAGTAGAGATCTTAGAAAGACAATTTCATAGGTTGCAGACTAAAGACTTATTATTGGTAAATGTCCTTTCGAGGAACCATAAAGTGGAAGAAGCGACTTGGGAGGATGAATAGCATAAAGGCTAAGTATCCAGCTCTACTCCATGTGACAGATGAATAAGCTTGAGGTATGAATTCCATTCTTTTTTGCTGTTATTTGAGTTTATCTATTAATTCTAGTGTGTTGTTATCATTCTCGCATGAAACATGACCTAGCACATCATTCAAAGATTAATAATCCTAAGGAGGGATAATGTAACACCCTTAAAAATTTTGGTAATTTATTTTTGGCCTTCCCGTGCTTGAAATATTCAATTATTGACTCAAATTATGTTCAGGGATATTAAAAGCACAACCTAGGAGAGTTTCAAAATCTTTGGAAGGGGTTTGGGGTGGTTTTGGGTAATGAAGGCAGTAAGCCTCTAGGATATTGGCATGCCATAGAGGTTAGTATCTGTGATAACCTTCATGACATAGAAGATAATCACCGCGATAAGTTCTGTATCACGAAGAATGGACCTCCGTGATAAGGTCCGTGCCAAGGACCTATAGTAATTTTGGGATGTCCTGTTATTTTTAAAAAAGGATGAGGGGTAAAGGTGTCCTTTCACTTATAAATGATTTTTAATCACTACAAGGACCTATTTCAACCAGTTTCCAATATATGAAGGTCATCCTCCTTACTCTCAACTATCCTCTCTCAAATTCCCCTGTACAACTCAAGGCTAACGTTCAAGTATATAACCATCAAGGGTCTTATGGGTGTGGTTTTCTAAAAATTTATTGGCAATTAAGGCATGTACCTCTTTTCCAATACTTGTATTTTAATAATGGCTTGAAAATTGGTTTATTATTCATGGTTTTGTTGCTAGGTTTTGAACTATGGTTAGAGGGTTTTGAATGTATTTAGATTAAGTGTTTTGCCAAGATTATTATTAAATTATTATGCATTGAGTTGATGATTTATGAACTCTTTAGGTGCATAGGGATAGTGGATGAATTTCGCAGTACAATGGATTCCCCAAATAAATGGTTTCAGTATGGAAATTGATAATAACCTCGACCCACTAGCATAATTGGCTTTGGAATATGATTTATCACTTGGTTTTGCTATTGTTTTTGAATCCTTGCATTCCATAAATGGTAAATCAAATATGAATTGGTTGGGTTTGATTTCAAATGGTTTTTGAAAGGCTTTGATGTTCGTGGCTTTGGTTTTTAAATTAGAAACTGTGGAGTTAACTTGGTTTAAAGGTTTGGTATAGGAAAATGGAATAGAATTGCAAGCTATAATTTTGTATGACAATACCAATGGGAAATGCCAAATAAAAAGACTTCTTTGTCAATGGTTGGGAATATGTAGACGATTTTAATATGGGCTTAAAGGGGGTTGTGTAGAAAAGCCATGGAAGGTGGGGGTCCCGAGTTGACCGATACTGGAAACTTACGTTTTTGGACATGAGGTTTGATTATGGTGATCATACGCATGTGATGCACTTTATATTTTGGGGTTGTAATCGGCCTTCTCCTGTTTTCTTCAGTACGTGTCGCTACTATGAACTGTGGTCCTTTCATTAGGGGGTGTTGAACCTATATAGCCCATGGTTTCCTTTATGATGACAGAGCTACACAGTCCAGGTTAATGATTTTAAAAATCCATGCCAAACTTTGGTCCCTTTTTCCCCAGCATATGATTTACATATTGCATATGATGTAGTTTATTGAGTTTACTGGTATTTATATAATGTATTATGGAATTACTTTACTACTTTATCCATGAGTTATATGCTAGCATTCCAACCGGTAACCATCTTCAGATGTTATATCCCAATGTGATGCTGGGTTCGAAGGAAAGTCTGCATCTCCTACACCATTTTCCTATACAAAAACTTTAAACTAAGTTAACACCACAGTTTCCAATTTATAAACCAAAGCCTTGTCCATCAAGACCTTTCAATAACAATGTGAAACCAAACCAAACCAATTCATGTTTGATTTACCATTTACGCAATACAAGGTTTCAAAAAGAATAGCCAAACCAAGTGATAAATCATATTCCAAAGCCAATTATGCAAGTGGGTCGAGGTTATTATCAATTTCCATACCAAAACCATTTATTTGGGGAATCCATTGTACTGCAAAACTCATCCACCATCCCTATTCACCTACAGATTTCATAAATCATCAATTCAACGCATAACAATTCAATAATAATCTTGGAAAAATACTTTAAATACATTCAAAACCCTTTAACTATAGTTCAAAACCTGGCCACAAAACTATGAATAATAAACCAATTTTCAAGCCATTAATAAAAAACAAGTATTGGCAAAGAGGTACATGCCTTAATTGCCAAGAAATTATTAGAAAATGACACCCTTAGGACGCTTTATGATCACCTACTTGAACGTTAGCACCGAGTTGAAAAGGGGAATTTAAGAGAGGATAGTTAAAAGTAAGGAGGATGGCCTTCATATATTGAAAACTGGTTGAAATGTTCTTTATATGTCACGCCTCAAATCCTATTAGGGCGGACAGGCACCCGTAGCCGTAAAGGCCCGAGAGAACCAATTCATAACCTTATACTTCCCATGCATGTAACTGTAACAACAAAATGTTCTGACGACATAATATTATGCATCGATGAAATTGAGTACACATGCACTCCCAAAACTGATATGTACAACACTTGGCCGGTGGGGCCACCATGTCTAAAATCAGGACACTACCATAACTTTACATTAGTCTACAAAGCCTCTAAAAGATACATAGACTTAGCCAGGGTCGGGACAAACCCCCGCCCTAGTCTAGACTTACTGTACAATACCAAAATATCTAGAGCAGAATTGGAAAGCCTGAATCAACCTGGAGCTCACCAATAGTCCCTGAATAACCTGCGCTCCTACTAGGGAGTTGTATGAGCTATAGTGCCTCTGCCTGCAGCATGAAATGCAGGTCCCCCGTGAGGGACATCAGTACGAAAATATGTACTGAATATGTAAGGCGGAAAGTAGCAACACACCTGATACAAAAGCTCAATAGAAATCCGATACAAGTGTATAAGGAGTACTAGTAGACCACCTTTATAAATACTTGTGGGACAATGTACATTACATTCTTTCTTCATTTTACCTTCTTACTTCATAATCTTTGTAATCCATATAACGCAAATGACCAGCTGATCAGTGGTAAAAAAATATAAATTAGGATCGGCCCATGCTAGGCTTACGCCCCTGAGCTGCCACCTATAAAAAGATTGGGATCGGCCCATGCTAGGCTTATGCCCCTGAGCTGCCACCCACAAATAAAGGTATCGAGATTGGCCCATGCTAGGCAAGTCCCCTGAGCTGCCACTCGTCATTTTACAGATTGCAATACTTAGTTTATTAGCCTTTGAGATTGTTACCTTGGTGGTCATCACATTATGATACCTTGAACTAGTAATACACTAATAAGAGATATGTAAATAGACACTTAACGCAACAACAATGAGCTAGGGAGCTGTTGGCACACAAATAAAGTGTTTAGGAGCTGAAATAACACATGGGTCTTATTTGAACAAACGGAGAACTCCTGAAATTTTCTAGTGAAGATAGACGCGCAGATTTAATAATAAGCACGTATTGAGATGTTCTAATACGTTAGAGAGTGGGAACAAGGTCATTGGATACATGGAGGGTAATGTGCTGCCATTATGCATCACTTTGTTATAGGATAACCTCATAAAATTGCTTGATGGAACAATTGTACGATTTCATGCCAAAGAGTGTGAAATAGAGTATGCCTTACATACCTGGTTATTTGATTCCGAAACTAACCCAACTTGACTTCTCGCCTTTTAGATTACTTATCTACAATATAATATATGGTAAACTAGTATTAGTAACCAATCAACACATTTAAGGCACTAAATTTCACCCAAAACAGTAACCGGGCCGCAACTATTACTCTATCAAACAAGGGTGTTATTTTAACCCTTTTGTTCCTCCAATTACACCCACATACCAGATAAGTTCTTATAAGGTTCACCAAAACCACCTCGACTTCATTACACATTCCAAACAATACGCAAAATAGATTGGACAACAAGCATTAGTTCGGTGGTGTATCACCACATCTTTCTTCTATAATTCATTACAAACTCATCACCCCTTTATCCAACTTCAACATGGCAGCCCATAACATATACATACAAAACAGTCCACAAAACAGTCCCAAACCCCTTTTATTGTAGTAATCAATTATTGATCTCATCATCTCTTGAGTTCTCAATAACAAGACATCCATAATCCCCTCTCAAATTCATATATAAGAAAAATAAAATGGGGCAGTCACCGTACCTCAATTCAGCAAGTTATCCTTTTAATTGAACTCTTCAAAATCTTGAACTTTCCTGCACACTTAAACCAAAGAAGAAGAAAAAAGCTCCTCAATAACAAGGAAACATGAACAACCAGCTTGTTCTATAATCAGCCATATACTTACAGCCAAACACTTATAACTTGTTTCCCTAATCTCCCATGAGATAATTAAACAAAATCTTAAGTGTTTTTCACTTACCTTGGGCTGCAAAGGGGAGGGTTTCTTCAAGAACCCTAGAAGGAAACATAGGGCTGCTGCTCTTGTTGTTTTTAAGAGAGTAGAGAGAATTGCTGAAATATGCTCTTTTTTTGTGACTTAAAAATGAAGTAAAGTGACCAGCAACTTGGCCTTTTAAAGGCCCTATCTTGTCCACCTCCTTAGCTGCATTTTGGACCATAAAATTGGTCAAATTGGTCCAAGTAGGTGATGCACCTACTTAAGGGTCTAAGGTGCTAAAACTTCAAAGTAGGTGATGCACCTACTTGCATAATTTCTTGTTGGGCTCAATTATATTTGGGCCTTGGCAGATTGGTGTGTTGGGTCACTTATCCATTTTCTTTGTTTTTGTTTGTTCAATTTGGCCCAAATGAGAATATTAGCATAGACCCAAATCTGATCCATAGCCATGGGTCCATTAACTTGATTCAAACAACTTAAGTAGGTTACTCACCTACTAGCTTAAATAAGTCAAGCAAGCACCTCAATATTTTGCTCCATTTTCAGCTTCTAACCCCTTTAGTCTAACCTTCAACTTATGCACACTTGGTCACTTTAAACTTTAGATTCCAATACTAGCTTTCGATTCCAAGTTTAAATAGTTAACTTAACATTAGCTTAGTCGCATCACACTAAACTATATGGGCTGTTTCTATAATTCCATCTACACCATTAATAATTGCATAACAAATCTCATCTGTTACCTATACCATATGACCATACCAGGTTCCATATAATTAGAATAAGTACAAGCAAGTTACGGGATGTTACATCCTTCCCCCCTTAGAAACATTCGTCCGCGAATGTTAGCATAACTGTCCATCCAAAACAAGTTCAAGCCTAAGTTAATATCCCTATTACTATAAAGTACCTACATATTTTTCACTTACTTGTTATTGTTCCAATTCAGCATCTTGGACTTTTTATTCGTATTTGAACAAATGGGGGTACTTGGATTTCATCGCTTCTTCAGCTTCCCACGTGATCTCTTCTACTTGTTGGTTCCTCCAAAGCACTTTTACAGAAGCTATTTCTTTATTCCTCAACTTCTTAACCTGTCGATCTAGAATATCAATAGGTATTTCCTCGTAGGTGAGATCTTCTGTAATTTGTACATCTTCAGTAGGGGTAGTATGAGATGAATCTCCAATACACTTTCTAAGCATTGAGACGTGAAATACTGGATGAACTGTTGAGAGCTCTGGGGGTAGATTTAATTCATAAGCAACTTGTCCAAACTTTCTAGTAATCTGGTATGGGCCTATATAACGTGGACTTAATTTTCCTTTCTTACCAAATCTCATAACCCCCTTCATTGGTGACACCTTCAAGAATACCCAATCACCTATAACAAACTCTAGCCCCCTTCTCCTAACATCCGCATATGACTTATGTCTGCTTTGGGCTGTTTCTAGTCGCTGTTGGATCACCTTAACCTTTTCCATAGCTTGATGAACAAGATCTGTCCCGAATAAGACAGTTTCACCCGTTTCAAACCATCCAATGGGTGATCTACACTTTCTTCCATACAGAGCTTCATATGGTGCCATTTTGATACTTGAATGATAGCTATTATTGTAGGCGAACTCGATGAGAGGTAGATGATCATCCCAACTACCTTTAAAGTCCAATACACAAGCTCGTAGCATATCTTCAAGTGTTTGAATGGTACGTTCTGCTTGTCCATCCGTTTGAGGGTGAAAAGCGGTACTTAGATTCACTTGTGTCCCCAAATTTCTTTGAAAAGACTTCCAAAAATTTGCAGTAAATTGAGCTCCTCGATCCGATATAATAGATATTGGAACTCCATGTAGTCGAACTATCTCCTTAATATATAACTTGGCATATTCTTCAACTGTGTAAGTGGTCCTAACCGGTAGAAAGCGTGCTGATTTGGTAAGCCTATCAACTATCACCCATATGGAATCAAACCTTCAAAATGTACGAGGCAAACCATTGACGAAATCCATGTTGATCATGTCCCACTTCCAGATTGGAAGATCCATACATTGCATATAACCCCCAGGCTTCTGGTGCTCTACTTTAACTCTTTGACAATTTGGACATTCGGCTACAAAGTTTGCAATGTTCTTCTTCATGTCACCCCACCAATACATCCCTCTCAAATCATGGTACATTTTTGTTGACCCTGGATGGATAGAATACCTTGAATGATGTGCTTCTGTCATAATCCTCTTTCTTAGCCCGTCTATATCAGGTACACACAATCTGTTTTGGCACTGAAGTACCCCTTCTTGCGTAAGCTCAAATACCTTTGTCAAACCACATTGCACATTTTCCTTAAGCCGTAATAAAATAGGATCTGCATATTGCTTCTCTTTTACTTCAGTTATTAATGAAGATTTTGCTGTATTATGCACAATAAACCCTTCATCTGGAGTTTCAAGAAGACGAACCCCCAAATTGGCTAATTGGTGTAGATCCTTAGTCATCCCTTGTCTTTCTATAGATGGCTCCATAGCTTTGCGACTTAACGCATCTACCACCACATTTGCTTTTCCCGGATGATATAAGATATCAACATCATAGTCTTTTAATAATTCAAGCCATCGTCGCTACCTCAAATTCAAGTCCTTCTGGTTAAAGATATACTGCAAACTCTTATGGTCAGTGTATATGTTAACATGAATCCCGTACAGGTCGTGACGCCATATCTTTAAGGCAAATATAACCGCTGCTAGCTCTAGATCATATGTTGGATAAATTTTCTCATGTAGCCGCAATTGTCTCGAGGCATATGCTATGACTTTACCATGCTGCATCAATACACACCCTAACCCAATTCTTGAAGCATCACAATACACTGTATACCCCTCTGTGCCTTCTGGAAGCACCAATACGGGCGTAGAAGTCAACTTATTCTTCAAATCTTGAAAACTTCTTTCGCATGCATTATTCCATTGAAACTTGGATTCTTTGTGTGTTAGCCTTGTTAAAGGTGCAGAAATTGAAGTAAATCCTTCCACAAACCTTCTATAATAACCTGCCAACCCAAGGAAACTACGAACCTCTGTAGGCGTTATAGGTCTTGGCCAGTTCTTCACGGCTTCTATCTTTTGAGTATCAACCTTTATTCCTTCATATGACCTAAGAATGCCACAGATTTTAACCAAAACTCACACTTAGAGAACTTTGCAAATAGCTTACGATCACGAAGAATCTGCAACACCTGTCGTAAGTGATTGGCATGGTCCCCATTTGATCTCGAATAAACCAGAATATCATCTATAAAAACTATCACAAACACATCCAAGAATGGCTTGAACACCCTATTCATCAAATCCATAAAAGTTGCAGGTGCATTAGTTAGCCCAAAGGATATGACTAGGAATTCGTAATGACCGTACCGTGTTCGAAAAGCTGTCTTGGGTATGTCACTCTCTTTGACCCTCATTTGGTGGTAACCAGATCTTAAATCAATCTTTGAAAACCATTTGGCGCCATGCAACTGATCAAATAAGTCATCAATTCTCGGAAGGGGATATTTGTTCTTAATAGTCACCTTGTTCAGTTGTCTATAGTCAATACACATTCTTAACGATCCATCATTCTTGCGAACAAATAACACTGGTGCGCCCCAAGGGGAGACAATAGGCCTTATGAATCCTTTTTCTAGCAAGTCTTTCAATTGCTCTTTCAACTCCCGTAATTCTGCAGGGGCCATTCTATATGGAGGAATTGAGATTGGTTGAGTATCTGGGACCACATCAATACCAAACTCCACTTCTCGTTCTGGAGGCAAACCCAGAAGATCTTCAGGAAATACATCGGGAAATTCACTTACCACCGGAATAGTTGGAAGAGTTGGTGTCTCTGCATTTGTATCCTTCACTCCAACCAGATGACATATGTAACCCTTGGAAATCATCTTTTTCGCCTTAAAATAAGAAATAAATTTACCTCTTGGCGCACCAATATTGCCTCTCCATTCTAGGACTGCCTCTCTTGGGAAATGGAAACACACCCTCTTAGTTCGGCAATCTAATATGGCATAACAAGAGGCCAACCAATCCATACCCATTATAGCATCAAAATCTACCATTTCTAACTCAACCAAGTCAGCCATTGTATCACGACCGCAAATAGTTATTATACAATTTCGATACACTCTCTTAGCTATAAAAGATTCACCAATTGGAGTAGATACTTCAAATGGCTTAACTAGTAGTTTTGGTGTTTTTTTGAACATTTCAGCAACCAATGGAGTGACATATGATATTGTAGAACCCGGATCAATTAATGCATAGACATCATGCGAAAAGATGGACAATGTACCTGTAACCACATCTGGAGAAGCCTCTGAATTTTGTCGATCTGCTAAAGCATATGTACGATTCTGAACTCCACTAGAGCTAGTTGTTCCTTTAGCACCTCTACCACGACCCATAGGTTGTACACCCCTACTTGAATAAGGCACCGATGATGATGATGCAACAGCTGATCCAGTAGGTCGTGCCACACCACCTATGCCCCTTTGAGGGCATTCTCTCATCATATGTCCTGACATACCACACCAAAAGCAAGCATTTGTTCCGAGCCGACATGCGCCTAAATGAAGCTTTCCACATTGTCTACATGACTGTCGAGGAGGCCTTAATTGGCTCATAATCCCTTTTTCTTGATACCCTGTTGTTCGCGAACTCTGACTCTCATTTCTTTGACCAAAATGGTTACCTTTAGACCCTTAAAATTGTAATGGAGCACTAGCTGTAGAATAAGAAGATAATGTACTAGGTGGTCTATTAGAAAAACGAGGCCTAAACTCTCCTTGGGATGCCATAAACTGTCCCATAGATCTAGGCCTCTTGGAATAGCCCCTTTCTAACTCTTGTGTTCTTCTTCTTTGCCTCTGATCCTCCATTTTTTGTGCAAATGCTTGTATCCTTGCTATGTCCATGTCCTTGTTCAAAGCAGCAATGGTACAATCTCTAACCAGATATAGATCCAATCTATCCACATACCGATGAACTCTATCATCCATTGTAGCCACAACATTAGGAGCATACCTAGACAAAGAGTTAAACCGAAGGTTTTACTCCCTCACACTCATATTTCCTTGGCGAAGATTAAGGAATTGATCTGCACGGGCTTCTCGAATCTCATATGGAAGGTAATGATCAAGAAATGCCTCTTTGAACTCTTTCCAAGTGGCTGGAGGTGCATCGATACCCCTAGATCGTTTCCAGTCTTCATACCACAATATAGCCTCCCCCTTGAATCTATATGCTGCTAGCTCAACTGTCTCTTTTCCCGACACATGCATAACATCTAGAACCCTTTGGATTTGATCAATAAAGTCCTGTGGGTCTTCATTAAGATCTGATCCGGTGAAGGTAGGAGAATCCAATTTGAGAAAATCCTGCGTTCGTAGGCTAGCTGCCCTATCTGTACCACTAGAACCTGTAGTTGGAATGGCTTGTCCTTGAGGTTGTCCAGAAACTATACGAGCCAACAATTGTACTACACTCCTTAAATATTGATCTGCAGCATTGGTAGGTAGTTCTGAGGATGCGGTTCTTCTCCTTCTTAGCTCTTCTGGAGATGGAAGGGTAGGAGAAGTTTGGGACACAAACTCAGCTTGAGCCTCACTTTGATTAGCTCGTCTAGGTGGTGACTTGCTGGTCCCCTCCCCAGCAACGTCGTCTATCCGCCTACCTGTATTCTTACTCCTTCTTGTAACCGGCATCTTTACTATAATAAGAGGAAAAAAAAATAGGTTCAATGGTTAAATATGACAACCTACAACATAGGCTCTATTGCACGATCTAAGATATGAAGAAAAAAGAAAACCCCTAAATGTCACATAGCCTCCTATTTATAGATGTGGTGCACAACACACCCAATAACAGGACTCTATATAGACACGGATTTGTAAACACCCTAGGACGACTGCTCTGATACCACTTTTGTCACGCCTCAAATCCTATTGGGGCGGACAGGCACCCGTAGCCGTAAAGGCCCGAGAGAACCAATTCATAACCTTATACTTCCCATGCATGTAACTGTAACAACAAAATGTTCTGACGACATAATATTATGCATCGATGAAATTGAGTACACATGCACTCCCAAAACTGATATGTACAACACTTGGCCGGTGGGGCCACCATGTCTAAAATCAGGACACTACCATAACTTTACATTAGTCTACAAAGCCTCTAAAAGATACATAGACTTAGCCAGGGTCGGGACAAACCCCCGCCCTACTCTAGACTTACTGTACAATACCAAAATATCTAGAGCAGACTTGGAAAGCCCTGAATCAACCTGGAGCTCACCAATAGTCCCTGAATAACCTGCGCTCCTACTAGGGAGTTGTATAAGCTGAAGTGCCTCTGCCTGCAGCATGAAATGCAGGTCCCCCGTGAGGGACATCAGTACGAAAATATGTACTGAATATGTAAGGCGGAAAGTAGCAACACACCTGATACAAAAGCTCAATAGAAATCCGATACAAGTGTATAAGGAGTACTAGTAGACCACCTTTATAAATACTTGTCGGACAATGTACATTACATTCTTTCTTCATTTTACCTTCTTACTTCATAATCTTTGTAATCCATATAACGCAAATGACCAGCTGATCAGTGGTAAAAAAATATAAATTAGGATCGGCCCATGCTAGGCTTACGCCCCTGAGCTGCCACCTATAAAAAGATTGGGATCGGCCCATGCTAGGCTTATGCCCCTGAGCTGCCACCCACAAATAAAGGTATCGAGATTGGCCCATGCTAGGCAAGTGCCCCTGAGCTGCCACTCGTCATTTTACAGATTGCAATACTTAGTTTATTAGCCATTGAGATTGTTACCTTGGTGGTCATCACATTATGATACCTTAAACCAGTAATACACTAATAAGAGACATGTAAATAGACACTTAACGCAACAACAATGAGCTAGGGAGCTGTTGGCACACAAATAAAGTGTTTAGGAGCTGAAATAACACATGCGTCTTATTTGAACAAACGGAGAACTCCTGAAATTTTCTAGTGAAGATAGACGCTCAGATTTAATAATAAGCACGTATTGAGATGTTCTAATGCGTTAGAGAGTGGGAACAAGGTCATTGGATACATGGAGGGTAATGTGCTGCCATTATGCGTCACTTTGTTATAGGATAACCTCAGAAAATTGCTTGATGGAACAATTGTACGATTTCATGCCAAAGAGTGTGAAATAGAGTATGCCTTACAAACCTGGTTATTTGATTCCGAAACTAACCCAACTTGACTTCTTGCCTTTTAGATTACTTATCTACAATATAATATATGGTAAACTAGTATTAGTAACCAATCAACACATTTAAGGCACTTAATTTCACCCAAAATAGTAATCGGGCAGCAACTATTACTCTATCAAACAAGGGTGTTATTTTAACCCTTTTGTTCCTCCAATTACACCCACATACCAGATAAGTTCTTATAAGGTTCACCAAAACCACCTCGACTTCATTACACATTCCAAACAATACGCAAAATAGATTGGACAGCAATCATTAGTTCGGTGATGTATCACCACATCTTTCTTCTATAATTCATTACAAACTCATCACCCCTTTATCCAACTTCAACCTGGCAGCCCATAACATATACATACAAAACAGTCCACAAAACAGTCCCAAACCCCTTTTATTGTAGTAATCAATTATTGATCTCATCATCTCTTGAGTTCTCAATAACAAGACATCCATAATCCCCTCTCAAATTCATATATAAGAAAAATAAAATGGGGCAGTCACCGTACCTCAATTCAGCAACTTATCCTTTTAATTGAACTCTTCAAAAGCTTGAACTTTTCTTCACACTTAAACCAAAGAAGAAGAAAAAAGTTCCTCAATAACAAGGAAACATGAACAACCAGCTTGTTCTATAATCAGCCATATACTTACAGCCAAACACTTATAACTTGTTTCCCTAATCTCCCATGAGATAATTAAACAAAATCTTAAGTGTTTTTCACTTACCTTGGGCTGCAAAGGGGAGGGTTTCTTCAAGAACCCTAGAAGGAAACATAGGGCTGTTGCTCTTGTTGTTTTTAAGAGAGTAGAGAGAATTGCTGAAATATGCTCTTTTTTTGTGACTTAAAAATGAAGTAAAGTGACCAGCAACTTGGCCTTTTAAAGGCCCTATCTTGTCCACCTCCTTAGCTGCATTTTGGACCATAAAATTGGTCAAATTGGTCCAAGTAGGTGATGCACCTACTTAAGGGTCTAAGCTGCTAAAACTTCAAAGTAGGTGATGCACCTACTTGCATAATTTCTTGTTGGGCTCAATTATATTTGGGCCTTGGCAGATTGGTGTGTTGGGTCACTTATCCATTTTCTTTGTTTTTGTTTGTTCAATTTGGCCCAAATGAGAATATTAGCATAGACCCAAATCTGATCCATAGCCATGGGTCCATTAACTTGATTCAAACAACTTAAGTAGGTTACTCACCTACTAGCTTAAATAAGTCAAGCAAGCACCTCAATATTTTGCTCCATTTTCAGCTTCTAACCCCTTTAGTCTAACCTTCAACTTATGCACACTTGGTCACTTTAAACTTTAGATTCCAATACTAGCTTGCGATTCCAAGTTTAAATAGTTAACTTAACGTTAGCTTAGTCGCATCACACTAAACTATACGGGCTGTTTCTATAATTCCATCTACACCATTAATAATTGCATAACAAATCTCATCCGTTACCTATACCATATGACCATACCAGGTTCCATATAATTAGAATAAGTACAAGCAAGTTACGGGATGTTACATTATAGTGATTAAAAATTGTATATAAGTGAAAGGACCCCTTCACCCCTTATCCTATTTTAAAAATAATAGGACATGCCAAAATTACAACTGGTCCTTGTCACGGACATTATCACGAAGGTACATTCTACTTGTTACAAAACTTATCGTGGTGATTATCTTTTTTGTCACAGAGGTTATCACAGATACTAACCACCATGGCATGCCAATATCGTTGAAGCTTACTGCCTTCATGACCCAAAACCACCTCAAAACCTTTAGAATATTTTAAAACTCTTCTGGGTTACGCTTTTAACATCCTTGAACATAATTTGAGTCAATAATTGAATATTTGAAGCATGGGAAGGCCAAAAATATATAACCAAAAATTGTAAGGGTGTTACATTATACCCCCTTAGGATCATTCATCTTTGAATGATGTGCTAGGTCATATTTCACTAGAGAATGATAACAACACACTGGAATTAAGAGATAAACTCGGATAACAGCAAAAAAGAATGGAATTAATATCGCAAGCTTATTCATCCATCATATGGAGTAGAGATGGATACTTAGCCATGATATCCTATTCCTCTTCCCAAGTGGCTTCTTCCACTTTATGGTTCCTCCAAAGGACCTTTATCAATAATAAGTCTTTAGTCTGCAACTTATGAAATTGTCTATCTAACATCTCTACTAGAACCTCTTCATAAGATAGGGAATCTGAGACACCAACATTCTTAATATACACCACGAAGGAAGGATCAACTATCTATTTCCTCAACATGGACACATGAAACATAGGGTGTATAGAACTTAAAATCATAGGTAATTCCAACTCATAAGCAACACATCCAACTCTTTCCAAAATCAAATAAGGATAAACGTAACGAGGACTAAGCTCTCCTTTCTTTCCAAAATACAACACTCCTTCATTGGAGACACCTTTAAGAACACCTAATGACACACATCAAACTTCAACTCTCTTCATCTCATGTCTACATAGGACTTTTTTCTACTTTGGGCAGTCTGAAGCCTATCTTGTATAACCTTCACTTTCTCCTTAGCTAAATAAACTAATCAGGACCGAACAACCTTGCCTCACCAACTTCGAACCAACCAATAGAAGATCTCCTCTTTTTACCAGAGAAAGCCTCAAACAATGCCATACCAATGCCAGAATGATAATTATTAATTAGTTTACAAACACTCTACCAGAGGTAAGTGGTTAACCCAACTACCACGAAAGTCAATTACTAAAGCTCAGAGCATATCCTCTACAGTTTGAATGGTACTTTCTGCTTATCCATCAATTTGTGGGTGGAAAGCAGTAGTAAGGGTCACTTTAGTTGCCATACCTCACCAAAACAGTCACCAAAAATAAGTTGAGAACTGGATACCTCGATTAGGGATAATGGAAAATGGAGTACTAGCCAACTCCACAATCTTTGAAATAAAGAACCTCATATAATCAACTGTAGAATAATTTGTCCTCACCGACAAAAAGTGACAATACATAAACATCCTATCCACGATGACCCAAATAGAATCAACCTATTTTAGAGATTGTAGAAGGTATGGAATAAAATCCATATTTACCATTTCCCATTTTCATACAGTCAATATTTTTTCATGAGACAACCCACCATGTTGCAAGTGTTCCACTTACATTTGTTGACATAATATGCAGTTAGGCAAAAAATTGTCCACATCACTCTTTATTTTATTCCACCAATAGATCTCCTTAAGGTCGTAATACCTCTTCATCAAACTAGGATGAACCGAATAACATAACTTATGAGCTTCATCAAAAATTCTACCTTGCAGCCCATCCACATCGGGAAAACATAACCTGCCTTGGTACCTTTAGATACCATCACCATTATTATCAAAATACATCACCTTCAGCCTACTTAGATCATTCTTGATTTTCATTAAGATAGGGTCCATTAGATCTTTCTCCTCCATCTCAACGCCAAGATATGACTTAGCCACATCTTGCACAAATACACCACCATCCTCAATATCTAAGAGACAAAGTGCAAGATTATCCAAATGGTGAATATCATTCACTAAGTAAAACTTCATCTTCTTTTCATAAGATAAGCTTCCCAAACATAGACTACTAAGAGCATCAACAATCATATTAGCCTTACCTGGATGATAGTGGAGACTTTCGTCATAGTCCTTGAGTAACTCAAGCCACCTCATTTGACTGAGTTTAATATCTTTCTAGGTAAATATATATTGCAGTCTCTTATGATCTGAAAAGATGTAAATATGGACCCCATATACATAATGCTGCCAAATCTTCAATACGAATACTACACCAACAACTCTAAATCATAAGTTGGATAATTCATTTCATGAACTTTCAACTACTTAGAAGTATATTCTACCACCCCACCATGCTGTATCAAAACACAATTAAGTCCTACACAAGATGCATCATAATAAACAACGAAATTATCACTAACCTCGAGCAGGGTTAAAATTAGAGCAGAAGTTAGTTTATCTTTTAGCTTCTCAAAACTCCCTTCACAAGAATCAAACCATAGAAACATCACCTTCTTTGAAGTGAACCTAGCCAACTGTGCAGCAATCAATGAAAATCTCTCTGCAAAACACTTATAATAACCTGCAAAACCTAAGAAGCTCCAAATATCGATTAGAGTAGTAGATTTTGGCCACTTCTTAACCGCCACTACTTTTTGTTTATCCACATGATCCCCTCACTAGAAATAACATTACGCAGAAAAGTAATAGCATTCAATCAAAACTCACTATTTGACAACTTAACATATAATTGTTGATATTTCAGGGTCTACAACACTACATGAAGGTGGTTTTCATGATCCACCTTACTTTTTGAATATACCAGAATATCATCTATAAACCTAATCATAAATAAGTCCAAAAACTAATAGACTTTCCAATTCATGAGTTTTATAAATGCCATCAGGGCATTAGTTAACCCAAAAGTCATAACCAAGAACTCTTAATGGTCATACTGAGTACGAATGATGGTCTTAGGGATATCCTCCTCCGTAATATTAACCTAATGATAACCTGACCAGAGGTCAAGCTTATTCACCAACATTTTGAGGCATCCCCCGATGTTATTACCAATATTATCAAACTTTTCTCTAATGGAGTCTATTGTCTACTTGATCCCAAGTCTACCCTCTCTTATGTGACCCTTGATGTGAATTATTTTCTATGTCCGCCCTAGTGGGTGACTCCATTGTTGCTATAAGGATCTATATGGGTTGTGTGATGTCTTTTAGTGGTAGGGAGTCCAAGGTGAATCTCATAGAGTCGGACATATTAGATTTTGATGTGATTTTAGGGATAGATTAGTTGCATTTGTGCTTTGTGTTTCTTGATTATCACACCCGAAGGGTTAGGTTGTACTTCCCTAACGATGCAGTGATTGAATGGGAAGGTTGTTCCCTAGTGTCTAAGGGAAGGTTCGTATTGTATCTTAGATCCTGGAAGTTGATTTTTAAGGGGTTTCTCTGTCACTTAGTGTAGGTTAAGGAGTCTAGGTATGAGGATCCTTTTTTGCAATCTATCCCTCTATTCTATGAGTTTCGTGAGGTGTTCCCTGATGATATTCCTGGTGATTTTCCCAATTGGAAAATTTATTTTGGGATTGATCTTCTTCAAGAGACTCATCTTATATCCATCCCTTCTTACAAATGGATCTGAATGAGTTGAAAGAACTCAAAGAGTAGTTGAAGGATCTTCTTGACAAGGGTTTTATTTGCCCTAGTGTATCCCCGAGGGGTGCACCTGTATTGTGCATGCATAAGGAGGATGGTTTGCTTCGAATGTCTATATATTACCGCTAATCGAATAAGCTGTCCGTGAAGAATAAGTATCATTTTCTAAGGATTGATGATCTCTTTAATCAGCTTCAGGGTGCTAACTACTTCTCTAAGATTGATATTTGATCTGGGTACAATCATTTAAAGATTACGGAGGCGAATATCCCTGAGCCTACTTTTCGAACCCAATATGGTGATTTTGAATTTTTGGTGATGTCTTTTGGTTTTACTAATACCCCAGAAACATTTATGGATCTTATGAATTAGGTATTCTTTCAGTTATTAGATTTGTTATTACTGTATCTATTGATGATATTTTGGTGTATTCTAAGAGTTTGGTGGATCATGCCAATCAGCTTCGCATTGTGTTGCAAACCTGGAAAGATTAGTGGTTGTTTTTGAAATTCATGATGTGTGAGTTCTGGTTGAATGTTGTGACCTATCTTGGTCATTTTGTTTCTACTAAAAGGATTATGGTGAATCTGCAAAAAGTTGCAGTGGTTAAGAAGTGCCCTAGACCCACGACTCCAACTGACTTTCTGGGCTTCTTGGGTTTTGCTGGGTATTATAGAACGTTTGTGGGAAGTTTCTTTTCTATTGTTGCCTTATTAACTAAGTTGACTTAGAAGGAGGTAAACATTTTTTGGTCTTATGCTTGTCAGGGTAGTTTTGGGAAATTGAAGGATAAGTTGACTTTGGGTCTGGTTTTGACCATACCTGACTGTTTTGATGGTTTTGTTGTCTGTTGTGATGCATCCCATGTGAGACTGGGTTGCCTGTTGATGCAGCATAGCAAAATGGTTGTTGTTTCTAGGCAGTTAAAGGTTTACGAGGAGAACTATCCGACTCATAATTTTAAATTATTAGTTGTGCTGTTTGCATTTAAGATCTAGTGACACTATTTGTAATGACTAAATGTAGATATTTATTCAGATTTTAAGTGACATGCCCCGTTAGCCGAACTCAATCATCATATAAAACCATAAGTGTCAGATAAACTCTGAACATATATCAAGGTTGCGAATATTAAGACTAATAGCCAATACGCAGACAATATCTAACATTTCATAAATTTCAACATTCTAATCGACATACCCAAGTCCACAGTCATTCACAATGCCTATACATAAATCTGAAGTCTATATAAGTATATGTCGGGACATGCCCCCGACAATAGCCCAAAACCAAATCCAAGAAAAGTCTATGATAATAAGCTAAAAACCATGAAATGTAAGAATTCTGGAGTATGGAAGCTCACCACTTAAATCCCAATCACCCAAACCGCTTGACCATGTGTCACTATGCAAAAAGAGAAGAGATACTTCAGCCCCTATGTCGCTTGAGGACATAGCGTCCGGAGACGGTTAGCGGCTGGACCACAAGCATATAACTCAAGGATAAGGAAAAAATAGCATTATTGTTTAAAAATAAGTCACTTCATCATGTTCAAAAACATTTGCATACGTAATCATTCATGTGGATATATATATATATAGAACATGTTCGTAATTCTTAGCAAGTAAACATGATTTAGAAACATTCCCAATATACTCATTCACATGTCATATCGTGGAGGACATAAACCTTCCAAACAATTCTTACTACGCAAAGGACTTTAACCTCCTGCATTGTCATTAGGCTAGGGACTTCAACCGCAAACTTTTGTTGGGAAAGGGACTCTAACCTCATACCCTTTTTGATTGGCGTGGGACTCTAATGTCATGCATTTTTCATTAGGATAGGGAATCAAACCTCAAGCCTTATTAGATAGGGGACTCTAACCCTAAATGAGCTCATTTGGCATGGGATTCTAACCACACGCAATATTAGTTAGGGGACTCTATCCCCAAGTTGGCATATTTAAGTAAAGGACTCTAACCTCTTGGATTTTCTTTAGGCAAGGTACTTTAACCTCAATCCATATTAGATAGGCAATGGACTTTAACCACAAACCATCATGACTAACATTAGTTGACATTGGGACTCTAACCCTTTGTCCCGACATTGATATTCATTCACTTCAACACTTACGGAATCTAGCCCACTTAACCAATTCAACACTACACATGAATATTATTGTCACTTGTCATTCAAACATTTCATTAGGCCAATTCCTCAAGTAAATTCATCATTCAATTTAATTTATGGTCATCAAGACCATTACGATCCATTCATTCCACATTAGTTAACTCATGCCTTTTTAGTTCAACACAATTTAATTTCATGTTGGGGACTTTAACCCCTCTTTAGCCATCATACCAACAAGGTCATAAATTAAAAAATATAAGGACAACAATAACATTACAATACCACTTTTCAACCATTCATACTTATCGGTTCATTTCCCTAGTTCAAAACATTGTTTATATATGACTAGACATTTTCACAGACACCTTGTGTGCATACCATTATCAAGACTAATTTAATGGTAGAATTCATCAACATTAGGGTTACTCAAGGCCCATTTATTAAACCCCAAAAAACAAGCACCCACATATGCAAATCATCATAAATAACATGTATACACACAAGTCTTATAAAGAAAAAAATTTTATTCATCATTAAGTAATAAATCCCTTATCATTTGAATTCAAAATCACCATTTTCAATTATTAATCCTTGTGTAAAACACATGGATTTTGAGTTACTTAAAAAGGGATAGAGTTACATGACTTCAAAAAGATGATCCACCAATGAAATGGACTCCTCCTTGCCTCAAGATGAACACCCTTGAAACACTAGCCTCCAATTCATCAAAAATATGTTTAAGAGAGAATTTTTGAATGTTTTTGTCTTGCAGATGAGGCTTTAGGAGGCCACTACACGTTATATAGTAAGGGGACTTAAGGGTTGTGGTGTAGGAAATAATTATACGGCCCCTGACTTAAAGGCTGAAAAGTGGCTATCCAGGTGGGTACGACTCACTTGATTCAATCGTTCCATAGGGCACTATTGGTATCCTAACTCATACCCTAGGCTTTACCTAGGACTCTTACGCTTGTCAAGGTATGACTACACAACCCTAACTTATATCCAAAAGGTACGATTTGTACCCTAAACTATACCCCTAACATGTACCAAAAATAGTCCACTCAAGTTCAAGTCATCACTCTATACGACTAGGTTTGGCACGACTCATACCCTAATGTATGATTAAAGGGAGACTAGTTCGACCTAGGACAGTAAGTAAACCCCCACCACACTTCCTAAGGTACTAGAGAAGGTCACCAAGTCATATCCATGGGGTATGACTATTACCCTAACTCATACCTAGTCCAATGAGTTCAAATGAGGAGATTTTCTCATGGTTCATAGCCTAGGTCTTTCAATTCTCCCCTACTTGGATCATTCATCCTCGAATGACGGGTAAGGAAAACATTAACAAGAGTTAAAACACATAAGCTGAACTTTTAACAATTATAGTAAGAAAAGAACAAAGATACAACACCCATCAAAATCATTATAAATCATCCATTTATTTCATGGACTATGGAACTCAAACCCGTTATTTATCAAAGATACTTGTTCAACTCAAAACTTAGGGACTTTAACCTATAGTTCATCATCATACTTGCTCAATTCAAAGTTTAGGGACTTGAACCCTTTTTCTAACAAAGACATAATTCAAGGCAAAAAATATTAACACATACCTCATTCACGAGCCTCCGGAACGGCAAACAAGTGCGAATACTTGGACTTCATGTCCTCTTCCGCCTCCCAAGTAGCTTTCTCAGACTTTTGGTTATTACATAGAACCTTCACTAAAGCGACTTCTTTTGTTCGCAACCAATGAACCTGACGATCTAAGATCCACACTGGAATCCTTTCATATAACAAGGAGTCTGAAATACCAACACTCTCTAAGGGAACAATCAACGAAGGATTACCCACACATTTTTGCAACATAGAGACATGGAAGACCAAATGAATACAGTTCAAACTAGAAGGTAACTCCAACTCATAGGCAACATTGTTAACCCTTTTCAAAATCAAGTAGGGACCAACATACCGGGGACTAAGCTTCATCTTTTTACCAAATCGCATTACTCCCTTCATGGGAGAAAAATTCAAGAATACCCAATCGCCAACATTAAACTCCAAATCCCTATGTCGCACATCCTCATAGGAATTTTGGTTACCTTCAGTGGTTCTCAATCTATCACGAATCACCTTCACTTTCTCTAAGGCTTGGTGAACTAAATCATGCCCAAGTAACTTACCTTCGGCAACTTTGTACCACCCAATAGGAGAATGACATCTCCTACTATACAATTCCCTAAAAGGGGCCATGCTAATGTTAGAGTGGTTACTATTGTTAGAGGAGAATTCAATCAAAGGCAAGCTCTCATACCAACTTCCATAAATAATCACACAAGCCCGCAACATATCATCTAATGTTTAGATAGTCCTCTCTGCTTGCCCATCTGTGTCTGGGTGGAAAGAGGTACTAAGGCATACCTTAGTCCCCAATACAAGATGAAAATGGAGGACCACAATACGAGATAATAAAAAATAGAGAACCACGAAATTTCATAATCTCCACAAGATACAGCTTCGCATAATCCTCTGCCAAAAAATTAGTCCTCACAATGGAGAAGTGAGCGGACTTGGTCATCATATCAATAATGAGCTAAATAGAATCGCATTGATTCTGAGATCGGGGAAGACCGGTAATGAAATCCATATTAATCGCCTCCCACCTCCACCCGAACAAGGAAATCTCTTCCTACAAGCCTCCGGGCCTCTTATGCATAACTTTTACTTGCTGACATACCTTACACTTTGCTACATAACTAGTCACATCTCGCTTTATATTACCTCAGACAGAAAAACCTCTCAGATCATGATACATCTTCGTAGAACTGGGATGTATAGCATATTAAGATTCATGAGCCTCAGCCATAATCCGTTCCCTCAATCTATCGACATCGGGAACACATAGCCTACCTTTGTACCACAATATACCATCACCACCAATCACAAATTCATCAACCTTGTGTTGGCCCACATTACCCTTGATTTTCATTAAATTGGGATCTAACACTTGGTTTTTCTTTAGCTCAACAACAAAAGACGATTGAGATACCGAAGACACAAATACACTATCATCATTTTATTCTTCGAGATAAACTCCAAGATTAGCCAAACAGTGAATGTATTTCACCAATTCCCACGTATCCTTATCCACATGGGCTAAGCTTCCCATAGACAATCTACGAAGAGCATCGGAGACTGTATTTCCTTTACTTGCATGGTAATAAAGACTCATATCATAGTCTTTCACCAACACAAGCCACCACCTCTGCCAGAGATTTAACTCTTTTTCAGTAAACACATACTAAAGACTCTTATGATTAGAAAAGATGTCAATATGAACTCTATAGATATAATGTCACCAAATTTTCAATGCAAAAACCAGGGCTAAGAATTCTAATTCATGAGTAGGGTAGTTCTTCTCATGAACATTCAATTGACTAGAAGCAGAGGCTACTACCGTACCATGTTGCATCAACATGCAACCAAGTCCAATACAAGAAGCATCACAATAAACTATAAAACCATCACTACCATAGATCAAGGTCAAAATCGGGTCGTCGAAGTCAATTTATCTTTCAACTTCTTAAAACTACTGTCACACACATTGGACCATAAGAACTTGACCTTTTTATGGGTCAACTTAGTCAAAGGGGCAGCTATAATAAAAAAACTCTCCACAACCTTCCTATAATAATCGGCTAAACCAAAGAATCTCCGAATATCGATTGAAGTCACTGGTCTAGGCCACATCTTAACCACCACAACTTTGTGAGGATCTTCCATAATCCATAACTAGAGATAACATGACCAAGGAATGTCCCACCTTTCAACAAAAACTGATACTTAGAGAACTTGGCATAAAAATGATAATCTCTCAAAGTTTGCAATACGGTACAGAGGAGATCGACATGATCTGCCTCACTCTTAGAGTAAACCAAGATATCATCAATGAATACAATGACAAACAAGTCTAAGAACAGACAAAACACCTTATTCATCGAATACACGAATTTCATTGGGGCATTGGTCAATCCAAAGGACATAACTAGAAACTCATAATGACCATACCTAGTTCTAAAAGTGGTCTTAGGGATATCTATTTCCCTAATATTAAATTGTTGATATCCTGATGTAAGATCAATTTTAGGGAAATATTTTGCACCTTAAAGTTGATAAAACAAATCATCAATCCTAGTAATAGGATATTAATTCTTTATGGTCAGTTTGTTCAACTAACAATAATCGATGCACATACGAAGGGAACCATCCTTCGTGGGAACAAAGAACACCGGAGCTCCCTAAAGAGAAACACTAGAATGGATGAAACATTTATCTAAAAGGTCTTTCAATTTCTCTTTTAGCTCTATCGGAGTCATTCTATAAGGAGCGATGGAAATTGGACGAGTTTCCGAAATAAGATCGAGCCCAAAATCAATTTCCCTATTGATAGAAATATCGAGAAGATCATCGGGGAAAACCTTGGAAACTCATTAACCACAGGAGCTGATTCTAGAGAAGGACTTTTTGAGTTAGAATTTTTAACTCAAACTAAATGATGCAAATACGCCTTTCAGATTAACCTTTGGGCATTAAGATACGAAATAAACTTTCCTTTAGGAACTGACGAAACCCCTTCCCATACAATGACAACTTATTATGGAATTTAAACATAACCCTATGGGTTCGACAATTTAAGGAATCATAGCATGAATACGACCAATCTATCCTCTAAATAACATAAAAATCAATCAAGTCCAACTCTATGAAGTTTAAAAGAGTTGTTCTAGAACTAAAAGATACCACACATCCCCCATAGACCCATTTAACATCAACTGAGCCTCCTACCGGGTAGAAATAGAAAAAGTAATTTACAAACCCTCAGGACCAAAACCAAGATGCATAACCATAAATGGGGTAACATAAGATAAAGTAGACACTAAATTAAGCAAGAAATATAGATATCAGGAAAAGAGTTTCAACATACCCGTAAACACATCTAGAGATACCTTATAATCCTAGCATATAACAAGTGCATACAAGTGATTTCTGCCAACGCTAATGCCCAAAATAAAAGCTGAAACAGAAATAACACCCTTCGACATAGGAATAGATAAAGTAGAAATAAGTGTACTGTTGGATAAAGAAGCCGCTAAAGAAGGGCAATATCGCTGCAAGTGCCTAATCTGACCACATCTAAAATCTTTGTTTTGACCCTTTTCACATTGACCATGATGAGGTTGACCATAGAATCTACAAGGTGCATAGGATGTAGTCGACTAAAATTAGTCAAACTAAGATTAGGCACCCGATGCCCAGAATGCACCACTAAATTAAGACCAATGATCACCCGATGACTTCAGGTAATGAACACTAGCAGAGGAGAAAGAACTCAAACCCCCCACTTCTTCCTAGGACACTTACCCCTATCTCCACAACTATGCTCAAAAGGTCTAAACTTCTTCCCTTGCTATTTAGTAAAATCAACTTGTTTCTTTTTCTCTTATTTTACTTGTCGTATATACACGATCAACCTGGAGATGTCCATATTTTTTATAAACAAGGTCGCCTTGCTCTCAAGTACTAACTCACAGGACAATCCTAATGCAAACTTATGCATCCTATCCCTCATGCTAGAAACTATCTCTGGATTATACCTCAAAAATTCATGAAATAGACATACTCCTTTACTTCAAGTTCACAAACTCCTTCATATTTGATTCACTCAACTCTTAAGGAAAGAAGTGGTCTAACAAAGCTTGGAGAAATCCTCCCATATAGTGGGACTAGCATCTACACCCCTAGACAACTCCCATCCTTTATACCATTAGTACGTTACATAATTTATTTTGTAGGAAGCAAACTCAACTGCCTTAATCTCTAAAGCATGCATGATTCGAAAGATCTTCTCTATTTTATCTACGAAGCCTTGAGGATCCTCATCAACCTTTGTTCATATGAACAAATAAGGGTACAGCCTCATAAATTTGCCAACTCTTGTGTCCTTAGAAAAAACAATAGTCGGAGAACCATGCTTCAATTTAGTGGCTACCAATTGAGTTAAACGGTTGATAGAACGGCAAAACTCAACATTATTAGTATCCTCTTGAGGTGACTGAAGGGGAGGGTCACTCTCACAGTCAGGGTTTATGGGGATAGGTGGAACCCATGAGGATAGTTATATGTTGCAGCTCTAGTCTGGGTCTGGACCTCAAAAATTGGATGAGCTCCATCCATAGGGCCCTCAGTCAGGGCCGAGGGTGTTTTCCTTAGTATCAGATATCCTTGGAGGCATGATATAAAAGATAATCCAAGACCATAGACACTATAGCTTGAGATTGAAACACAAGAAAGGGAAATATTCCTAAATGTCTCATAGTTTTTCTCTTATAAGTGTGGCACCATCACACACATAAAAGAGATTCTACTTGACACGATATTGTGGACACTCTACTGACCATTACCCTAGGCTTTAATACTAACTTGACATGCCTCAAAATTGGGCTATGTCATATAGGTATCTCAAGCCCAACTTTGATTGGAGATTACCCTGTTAACCTAACCCAATCATAATACCAAACCATAAGTGTCGAATAAACTCCAAACATATATCAAGGTAGCGAAAATTAAGACTAATCATCAATACTTAGACAATATCTAATATTTCATAAATGTCAACATTCTAGCCGACACACCCAAGTTATAGTTATTCACAATGCCTCTACATAAATCTAAAGTCTATATAAGTATATGTCAGTATATGCCCCCGACAATATCCTAAAAACCAAATCTAAGACAAGTCTATGATAATAAGCTAAAGATAATGAAATTCATGACTTCCAGAGTATGGAACCTCACCACTTCAATTTCAATCACCTGATCTGCTTGAACACTAGTCACTACCTCAGAATATTTAGACAAAAATAGAAAATTCTGTAAAAATCATATTAACCAAAATGTAGGGAACTCAATATGATATTTCATTGAAAATAGAGATCAATTGGACCTCAAATCATTAATTTATAAGGAAGAGAAGATGATGCTCTGGCCCCCATGTCGCTTGGGACATAGCGTCTGGAGAAGATTAGCATTTGGAGCGCTAGCATGTAACTCAAGGATAAGGATAAAAAAACATTATCGTTTAAATCCAAGTCACTTAATCATGTTCAATCAAATTAGCATAAATAATCATTCGTGTATATATATATAGCATGTTTCTAATGTGCCACAAGTAAACAAGACTTAGAAATATTCTTAATATACCCATTCACAAGTCATTTGGTGGTGGACTTCAACCTTATATATTCAAAAAATTCTTATTAGGAAAGGGACTTTAACCTCGTGTATTCTTATTATACTAGGGGCTTTAACCATACGTATTAATTGGGAAAGGGACTCTAACCTCATGCCCTTTTTGATTGGTGTGGGACTCTAACCTCATGCATTTTTTATTAGGCTAGGGACTCTAACCTCATGCATTTTTCATCAGGCTAGGGACTCTAACCTCGAGACTTACTACGTAGGGGACTCTAACCCAAAATGAGCCTATTTGGCATGGGACTCTAACAACAGGCCCATCTTCTTAGATCATGATGGCACCAACTATAAACCACCAGTATATATGCAAAATCATAGTATGAAATGTCTAGTAATGGACTACTTAACAGTATAAGGAAAAGAATGTAGAATACATGAAATAAAGATCAATATATAGAAGAATTCCAAAGACTGGTGTTATCATTACAAGATCTTTTAATATAAAAAGAGTACAAAAGCAAAATATCGAGAGATATACATTAATACAACTTATCTCTGAATACAACATAGATACTAGTCTAATACATAAGAGAGAGATTAGTAATGCTTTGAATGTCAGGAGCTCACTCTAAGTCTCTGAACCAGTGGTGCTCCGCTTGATGCACAGATAAATAGTAATAACCCATATTTTGATCTGCAGGTTTCAGAAGTGTTGTATGTGTATCAAATAAATGGTACTTAGTAGGATACTGTCAACTGAGCTCCAAAGATAAAGCAGATAGATACAACATATAAATAGAATGGAAACTACACCTAAAAGTCCAGAAATCATATGACAAGTCAATACGATAATAAAGAACAACAATCCTATTTATGTCCATGAGTCAAACATAATAAAACTAAGTATCAAGGTAAACAATCCTATTCTAGCTACATTCAATATACGTCAATGCTATACCATATATCCCAGGTCAATATTCAAATAAATAGTGAAAGAAAAATATATATAGTAATATACAAGGTGAAGAAATGACCATACAACATGAAAAACAAAGGAAGGGATATATGGTAGTTTCTTAGCTTTATATAGCTAGATATATATATAGGTACATATACATATAAGCATGAGATCATCTCAAAGCATAACCTATATCATCATATTCTCATTTTGAGACTTCAATACCATAGATTCTAGATATAAATACTATCATACTTGGTATTTCTAATCCACATGTCTAGGCATGAAATAGTCGTGTATAATAATGCAATCATAAGATAAGAGAGGCCAAAGACATACCTTATATCTTAATACCGGATGAAAGACCAATAAGTCATAAGCTAGGCATAATAATGATCATAATAATAATAATAATATCAATAAAAGAGTGAATAACCCGATACTCCAAACAACCAAATACCTAGCCGAGCCTATGCGTACCCCCACTGCCCCAGGCTTGAAAAGTTGAATCAACATACAATAATACAAGGCATATTCTTCACCCATAACTATGAAACTATCCCATACCAACTAATAGGCATAGGTGCATACAGGTGATAGGCCTTATGTATATAGGAATGAATGCAAAGTATACAATCAATATCACAACTCATCATAATTGTTCTCATTAGGCCCATCATCATCGTAGTGAACCTCTGCCTTTTTGAATCTCAACTTATCATTAATATATTCTCTAGCCTTACGAGTATTAACATCATTATAACAATATACTCCTGCCTTGGTGGTTATCAATATCATCATAATAGTATCCTCTGGCCTTATTAAGTATCAATATCATCACAATAGTATCCTCCATCCTTGTTGGGTATCAATATCTTTACAATAGTATCCTTTGACCTTGCCGAGTATCAATAGCATTATAATTGTATCATTCAGCCTTGTCGGGAATAAATATTATTATAATTAGCATAACCAAATAATATACACTAAAATACTCATAGACATAGGCATATCACCATAGAATATCTATCTATTATATACTTCCTAACTACTCGTTATTAGTTAACCAACACTTCTTATAATAGAATCACTAGTTCACTAATCATCGCATAACCTCTAGTTATTAGCCTAAATATATTCCTTACTCATGGGATAACAACTAACCATTATTTATTAAATAGACAACATCTAACATCTAGTTAAGGTTTATCACTAGACGAAAGCTGCCATTTATCCACCAATCATTATTATCAACTAATAATACTATATCCGTTGATGGTTAATAGTCAACAATTTACCATTTATCATCTAACCATTCTTTATTAACTAACATCCTTCATTCATTAACTAACTATCGTTTACCAACTAATCCTCATTTTTCAACTATTCAACATCATTATTATCCATGTATCAATCATCTCTAATTACCATATTTCAACTAAACAAGGTTCATTAACTAGTACATTAGATTTCAAGACATCAAGTACTATAATGACCTAAAAGACATCTTGCTACCACTTAGCTTAATACTTAATTAAGAAAATAGTCATAAGATCGTATTTAAACTAGAATCAAATTAATTACCAATATAATAATTATGAATGTACCAAATCTATACATGCCATCGCTAGTATTCAATTAGTGGAATAGAGAGCATCATACCATAACTTGCTCCATCCCATATTGGAGAGAAGTGAGTACAAAGCTATTAATATTCATATTCATAGACTGTAATCACATTAGTTATAGTGATAAAAACTTCTCATCTATTGAATCAATATTATAACACAACCCTTGGCCCATTAATTTATCCAAAATTAACATAAAATCATAATCACGGCCTTAGGCCCATATACATATTCGGGATTTATATCAATTATCATATTTATAAGTCATAGCATACCACTAATCATCTCACATATAGGAGGCATACTATCAATAAGCATGTAATAATCTCTCACATAAGAGGTCACCCCATGACCAATTTTGAGTTATTATACTCATTTTGGGATTTCTAGGTCTAAATAATAAAGGGGAAATAACCCAAATACATGTTGGAGCCTTTATATATCCCCTGCAGGTACTCCTATGTTGAAATCATGGTCCTATAGGATGCAATCATTCTACTCGCGATTGCACACTCTTTGCCACAATTACAGTTGCACTAGATGACAACAAACTCAAAAATAATTTCTTGACCCTCAAAGCACATCTAGAATCCAAAGAACATGATCCAGTAGAGAATTTTGAGTGTAAATCATATTTCAAATCCATTGGAATCATCAAATATTTCATCGGAGATCATTTAGGGAAAAGTGGGTCCCACACCTATAGTTTCACCACTTTTCATAAGATCCACTCAATAGCCCAAAATCTATATTCCTCACATGATGGAAAAGTTAATTTTCAATCTGAGTTTGTTTTGACCAAATATGGGTCCCACACCCATTCTTTTTAATTTTCAACTGTCCAACCAATAGGTGAAAATGAGCTAGGGTGCATTGGGACCCAAACCAAAGGTATACCTAGAATAAAATCTATATTCTGGATCTACTGGCATAATTGGAATTTCTATCCAAGATTATTTTATTGATGTTTTTTCTCGTGGATATTTGTAACCATCAAAGATTTCTAAGAAGGTAATTTTCTCTAGAAACTAAATAAACTATCTAGTAAAAAAATTATCGGTCCCAACAAGTCATAAATGACTTGGGGCAGCTATGGAAAAGCTCAAACAGTGAATATAATCATAAATATGGAAAATGACCTCAAGGGTCACTAAAAATTCATCAATTTAGGGTTACTTAAGACCAATTTGAGAAACTCATAACCAAAAGCACCGACATATTCAAATCATCATTACTAAAATGTATACACATAAGTATAAGCAAGAACAAACATTATTCATCATTAAGCAATAAATCCCTTATCATTTGAATTCAAAATCACTATTTTCAATCATTAATCCATGTGTAAAATACATGGGTTTTGAGTTATTTACCAATTGATAGAGTTACATTCCTTAAACAAGATAATCCACCAAGGAACTTGACTCCACCTTGACTCTCAATAAACACCCTTGAAACCCTAGCCTTCAATTCTTTGAAGATGTGTTTGATAAAGGATTTTGGAATTTTTTGTCTTGAAAATTAGGGTTTAAAAGTCCACAACACATTATATAGTAAGGAGACTTAAGGTTTGTTGGGTAGGAAATATCTATAAAGCCGCGACTTAAAAGCTAAAAATTTTCCTTCAAGATGGGTATGACTCACTTGAGTCAATCGTACCCTAGGGTACGAGTAGTACCCTAACTCGTACCCTAGGATTTACCTTTGACTCTTACACTAGTCAGGGTATGATATCAAATCTTTGACTCATATCTAAAGTGTATGACTTGTACCCTAAATAGTACCCCTAACTAGTACCAAAAATAGTCCACTCAAGTTAAAGAAAACACTATTTATGACTAGGTTTGGTATGACTCATACCCTAATGTATGATTGAGGGAATGCTAACTCATATCTAGGATATTGAGTATTACCTACCACACTGCCTAAGTTATGAGAAGAGGTCACCAAGTCATATCAATATGGTACAACTAGTAGCCTAACTCATACGTATTCCTGTGACTTCAAATGAGGAGATTTTCATATGGTTCAAAGACACGGTGTTTATATAAAAGCTTGTAATATGTGTTCACTCATATTGTTGGGTTGTGAGGTAGAATTTTTGTCGTAGCTCATGTATCTCGTTATTTGATTTATCCTAGTTCGAGAAAAATGTATCATGATATTATGGAGATTTATTGGTGGAATAATATGAAGCGGGATGTGGCAAATTTTGTGACTAAATGCATGTTCAGTCAACAAGTGAATGATTAACACTTAAGGCCTGATAGATTATTTCAAGAAATATAGTTGACTATGTGGAAGTGGGAAAATAATTAATATATAGTTTGCTATAGGTCTTTCACGGTCTCAAAACCAGTTTGATTCTATTTGGGTCATCGTGGATAAGATTACTATGTCTTCTCACTTTTTTCCACTAAGGAATAATTTCTCTTCAGAGTACTATGCCAACTTATTTATTGAAGATATATCCAAGCTACATAGTGCTCCAATTTCAATCATTTGTGATCGACGTAGTCATTTCTCATCATATTTTTTACATTCATTTTAGAGAAGTACCCGTTCCTGTTCCCTATTTCAGAAATTCGTGCTTATGGTATGTATGATCTTAGTATCTTTATTTTCTAACTTTTTTAAAGAAAATTGTGAATTCCTTGATGTCTGTATTTTCTGTCTTTGTTAAAGGTGATTATAGTTGTGTTTGCTGTGAAATTGTGTTGACAAATGCCTTAACCCGTCATTCAAGGAGTAATGATCGTTAGTTTGGGAGAATGAAATATCCTAGGTGTTGGCCTTGAAAATTTATGAAATTTTATCCTCACTGTCTTGACTACGACTCACCCTACAAGTCATAGGGTGTCTTGATGGGTCATATAACTCTAGTCATAAGGTGTCTAGTGAATGGTGCTTAATTTGCTATCCTGATTATAACTTGGGCACACGAGTTGTAAAGGCCCATAACTTGTCATTGGACTCAAATTGTAGCCTAAATAGTTTGTGTGGAGCTAAGTTCAATATGAGTGGCTCACTACGATTCATGAGGACTCATTACGAGTTATTTTGTACAAATCGTAGGATGTCCAGTGTTTACCCCAATTAGTTTTTGTGCTGACTGCAACTACTTCCTATGAGTCATAGAGTCTCATTTGAGCCATGGTATATAAGTTGTAAGGTCAATAGGGGGTGTTCCTGGTGAAACTATCTTCACAACGAATTGTGGTGATAAGTCTTTATAAGACCCGTTACGACTGATGGTTTATTTTTTCCAGTAAATGGCGGTATTTTAGACATTTTCCTCTAATCCCAATAATAACTCATGACCTATAAACATACTTGGAGACCTAATTTCATCGATAACTCATTCCAAACATTCTTTTTTCTCTCTCAAGTCTCTCAAGCATCCATATATATGATTTCCAAGAAGTAGATCATCCAATGGGTTAAGGGTTAAATACTCTCTGTAATCTTAAGTTATTCAGGCATGTTACTCTTTCCTAATTGCTAATTTGTTAAAATTATATGTTTTAGACTATCATTCATACGGTATTGATGATGGTTTTGAAACATGGATTGAGGGTTTTGAATGTTTATTGTTGAACATTGTTTTCCATTGTTTACCTATGATTATTCATGCTTTAATTATGGTTTTTAAATTGTGAGATGCATGGGCATGGTGAATAAATAAGGGGATAGTGATTCCCCCTAACTTGTAAATTTTGAATTGGTAATGACCTCAACTTCATATTGCGAAGTCGGTTTTGAATATGAAAAGTATGCATATTGAACTACTCTTGAACTATTACATAATGTAAAAAGTCAATAAAGCATAATGGTTTTGAATTGAACCAAGGCGATTGTGAATTCCCCCAAGTGATGATAATTGATTTTGCATGTTGATGTTACTTTGCAAGTGTAGTTGATATGATGAAAAAAAAATATATATGCCTAAATGTGTATTATGGTTCAATAAATTGGAATGTGTGATAAATGTTATAATAGGGCTTAAAAGAGGGTTGTGTAGTTGAGTAATAGAAGTGTAGTTATCAAGGGACCAACGTTGGAAATCATGGATGTCGATGTTGGGGTCTAAATGACCGGGTGATTTGAGTCTTCCTTATTATTATTGTATGATTGGGAGGTTCGAGCACCTTATATTTAATTACATAATTCAATGATTGCATTACCTTGATATGCCGGGATATTCGAGTCCCCTGTAGTGCATATGTATACCCTATGATTGGTGCAGCCACACGCACTAGGGCCGTCCTGTTAGGCGAAAGTTAGGCTTATATAGCCTATGGGTTCCTTCTTATGTTATGATGGCTGAGCTACACAATACAGGCTAAAATTTTACAGTGAATGTTAAGCCCTGTTCCCTATCCAGGCATATGATATATATATATATATATATATGTATATGGATTTGATTATGTGCATTGGATTTGAATAACTTTGAACTGTTGATCACGACATTATCTTATCCTTATTCCTGAGTTACATGCTAGTGTTCACCCTACTAACCATCTCTGAATGTTATATCTCTATGTAATGCAGGCACTGGAGGTACCTCTACTTTTCCTACATATAGTTAGGTGGATCATCTTGGTTTGATAGTTTGTTATGGTAAAGTGGTGAGCTTCCATTCTTTGGAAGACATAGACATTTCATCAGTTCTTATCGTAGAATAGCATTGATCATTTTCATTATCATTAACATTATCATTGCCATTGTCAGAGTTAGGGACATGTCCCGAACAAGAATAATTTTTAGCTCTTTTTGCATAGAGGCTTTGTTGGATTACTGTGTACTTGGGTGATATTGGTTGGATGTGTTTAGTCGTTTGCTATTTATCAGTTATATGCATATCTTTCATTCTTTGCATTTTCTTTGTTCTATCTTGTTGTATGTTTAAAATTCAGCCATTATTGGGTGGCATATGGTGTTTGTTTAGGTTCTAGAATGGTTTCTGGTCGACGATGGATTGGAGATGTAATTCACGGCCCAAACATACTCAGAGCTAATCAAATAGAAAATTTTAGGTTTGCCAATGTCTAAACCACTATTAAAAAGCTACCCAATTTAAGGAAGAAGACTAAGATCATAAAGGAAGAACAATAATAACTACTAACCGATAAATGATTATTCCTAGAGTAACACTAATTTCAACTGGCTCTAGCATAGTGTAATACTCTAGTTGCTTCTAATCATACTCATATACCCTCCCGAGCAACTTGGCTCTCATATAATTGGGTGGTGGATTGGCAAAATAGGAGCAAGATAATAATTTAAAGTAGAGACCTAAAACCATAGAAATAAGGGTAAGGCCTCGATTTCAACATTTTCGACCAGAAGAGAAAAAACCCTTCAATAAAGAAGATAAAATGTGAGAAAATAAATATTGAATCCTGGCAGAATTTCCATCTCTGCCAAAGCCTACCATTACCTTACCGTTAAAATAATCCATTACTAGTTTACCCAAAATGCAACCACTTAAACAAATAATATATAGAAGAAGCCTCATCATCAGCCAATAAAAATATTTCTATCCAAACCAAAGATAGTTACATAGTGAAACCACTAGAGACATACTCACAGGCAGTCTCCCCCGTCACTCCATAAAAAAAGAAAGAACACGTTATTCCTGATAAAAAAATTTGAATAGTTTTTGCAGGTATTACAAATAATGTCAGTTGATTAAAAATATAAAGGTTTTCGAGCATCGGAGTTATTACAACCTTTTTATTCAAATTAAAATTATGTGGAGACAAATGATCCCCTTAAAACCCAAAAGTATTATGAGTTTATTATAACAGATATTGATGTGTTGCATATTGAGCATAAGTTAGAAGATATAAATGATCCGAACAGTATTCAATACTCAAAATTTAGAATTTAAAGAATATTAAGCCGATTTGAATGGTATGCAAATCATCTACATACACTTATTCCTTTGTCAAGATCTCACCGACCTCAAACATATAATGGTACGGTTACAAGGTGGTCTGGTGCCATTTTTTGTATGTTAGGCATAAAACTCACTCCTGGTTTGTTAAATACTCAATGCAGATGAAAACTACCATAATTCCCTGATGGTTCTAAGATTAGTGGAGCTAATTTGGAGGAAATAAATAGGTACTATCAACACAATTTCCAAAGTAGTTCAAAAAGTTTTAGGTGGAGCAGAATATCTGTATACTGCTGAAGAATTTTTAATGGTGTAAATTTATTATTACAAAAAGAAGTTCATATATTATTTATTAGTCCTTTGATATTCGTGAAATTGAAAAGATCAAATACTTAAGTAAGAACATCAAGATTAAAAGATGAAGTCCAATAGAAAAACCAGCAACAAGTTCATCCTCACGTAAGAAATCACAACTTTCCAAAGATGAATTAAAAAGAAGACTTAAAGACGACTTATCAAGTCTAGATAATGAGAGAAATTCAAAAAGATAATTAAGTTATTAGATACTACATCTTCATATGCCAATGAACCTAGAAACGGTGACATGATGGATCCGCAAGTGATAGCACAAGCATACTTCCTCAAATCAAAGAAACGTGTCAGCACTCCTTCAAAATTTAAAAAGATACATGGTGGAACCCACCAACAAAATGAATACTAGAACACAAATGGTACAAATCTTCAAGGACGAAATGGCTAAAATCTTCTCAAAATCATCACAATACAGATGTTCAAGATAAATATGAAAATATAGTTAGAGACACGTTGAGAACAATTAAATAATCATCAGCTACTCCTAGACAGGTGTAGAATAAATAGCATGTATTAGTATATGAACAGATGTAAAATAGATAGTGTTTGTTAGACAATAATCAGAACTTTTAAGGCCTATTTAGGGCTTCTAATTTGTAACAATAGAGGAGCATTCTGAAATTTTCTAAAATCAGAAATACTTTGTACCACTTTTCATATCTCCCATCTCCCCACTGTATGTTCTCTCATTTCCATGACAAATAAAATATTTTTCTAACTATCTTTCTCTACTCTTCTCTACCATTTTCTTCCATTATACTTTTCATTTATTTTATTGTTTTAAAGTTTACTTTCAGTGTTTAAAGTACTTTGTAAATTAAGCTACTTTAAATTGTTATCTTTCTCCCGTTTCCCTGATCCTTCCCTTTATAAAATCTATTAAAAATTAATTTTTTGACATCTTTAGTAAAATAATTTTTGTTGTTTGTATTTCTTAAAGAATTTTGAAATTTGATAACTAATAATATTACAATAAAATTTATTTTAAGAGTAAATTAGTTTTTTCTTAAGATGAATCCTACTAACCTGTCTAATAATAAGAATATAAAAACTACAATATGGTTGAGATTTCCTAGAAACCTTTAGGTCTAAGTTTCATTGGAATATACCTTTTATAGATCTTTAGTACTTTCTATCGGGACCTTCAAAGGAAATTCTATTCCTTTAATGTTTATTTAACTCTTTAGATAGTTTATCCTAAAGATAGTTTGATTTTTTATAATGTCACTTTCTTCTTTTGATATATAGTTTAGATAGGGAAAAATAATAATTTTCCCAAAATAGTGGTGTGGATGCCATCTAATTCGGCAATATAAGGTTTTATTTGAGTCATAAAAGGAATACTTAAAATTATCACTTTTTATTTGATTTTTAAGTTTAATATCTGTACATAATTATAGTCCTGCAGCATTAATAAAACATATAATATCACCAAAAGTTAAGTGATATACAAAATTTTTCCCTCAAAACTATCTATTAATTTTGTTCTAATTTTTTCTACAAATAATATTGGTAAACTACTTATAAATTTTTCTTTTCAATAATCATGATTACAATCTTCTCTAATCGTGACTTTGTTGAGGAAAACATCTTTATACCATCTAAAATCGTCTAACTTTGAATATGATAAATTTGATAATATTTCTAAACTTCTATCTTAAAAAAGTTGGGGTTCTACTATAAAATATTTAGCTATACAATAAATTAAAGTGACGGTGACATATTCTAAGACATGATTTTCAATTGCTTTTTTTGTTGACTGAGTCTTAATAGCTTGAGTAATAGCTGTAGCTTTTAAACTATTTTGCCTATAATTATTTGTGAGGTAGTTATCCCACCAATATTTTATAGTACCTGTAAATCCAGATATAATCATAGTAATTGCTTTTTTATCTATCATTTTTTAATTTTATATATCGTAATGGTCATTCATATTTCATGTAGTTTATTATATATTGGATGTTCTGCTAATCCATTTATATTCCATTTCGATGATTTCTTTTAAAGAATATGATGTATAAGATAAAAAAATATTTTATTTATACTGGATATCTGGAAAAGTGGGCTTTTTATCATAATTCTTTTTCACTGAATATTTAGAACTTAATTTGTTAATTTCATAATCGATTTCTACATATAGAGTTATTATTGCATTATCATCTATAAATTTTAATTCCGATTTTAACGTTTCATTCTTTGCTAAATATCATCTCTAACTTCAAACTTCTCTTAAAATTTAGGAAATTTATCTTTTGAAAATTCTGGTAATTAAAATATTGAATACGTTTCTGACCTTTTATCATGGTAAGAATAACTTGGTTTAGCTTTAAAAGTTGATTTATTTTTGGCTTCAAAAATTTGTTTAAAAACTTTATGTAGTAGTTGATTTGTATAATTTTTTTGTTGAAGTATTTTATTTATATTGTTATTTTTAGGATCACCTTTAGTATCTACTATATCTAATTTAAAAGGTGATGCAGTAATAATTCTACCATCTTGTCACGACCCGAACCAGGGCCTAGCCGTGACGAGCATTTCGAACCATGGAGGCCTGAAACACCCTTATCTGTCTGGTAGTCATACACCTAATTCATATGATCAAAGTAATGCAAAAGAAACACAATAATTTGGAAACAAGGTCATAAATATGAAAAGAAACAATAAAGGGGAAAATAAGGTTCCCCCATCATCAATCCACCTCTAAACAACTGTCTGCCAAAATCTTTAACAAATGACGGAGTCAAGTAACTATATATAAACTGGGACAAGGCCACCAGTAGACCTCAAAACTTAATGTAAGAAAAAAAGGACTGTAGGACATAAGACCTTCCGAAACATAGAAGGCTCACCACTTCTCTCTGCAACTTTGTCTGAGTGATCTATTGATTCTATTGACCCCTAGACTGGGCCTCTGAAGCTGAGAGGTTGGCGAGGGGAGGGGGTCAGCTCAAAAGTACTGGCACACAGAGATATCTAAACAAAACATAATATTTTTACAAAATATAGTTGAGAGCCATTATAAAGCAATTTCGTATCAAACCATTTGAAAACACATGGGCGTAATGCAATATTTTCTCAACAATAATGAAATGCAACTGAGCTAGGTGGAATACCCTACATAATTTACACTAACTGTCAAACCTCGGTTGCCACCGAGATTTGAGTATAAGTGAGGTAGAGACACACAAGACCACGAAGCATAGTGTCTCGACCCAATGGTAGTGCCCAAGATCACTTAGCCCTGGATCCTACCTATAGTCCCAATTTGAGCATCACATAAATTCAAGTACACATGATCAATTAGCATGGTACCCAATTTCTGTGTTGGCAAACACGTTTTCCAGCGATGAGCCCTTACACTCAAATGCCTTCTTCGGGAATCCACCTATCTTATGTAAAATCAATGAATACGAATTTCATCTGATTCAATCACATATCATATTTTGTAGGGTGTCGTGATACCCAACTTTCAAGTTATCAATATCACTTCCACATATGCATTATTATGTAAAAGCCAAGGTGCTTCATCATTTAAAAGTGGTGAACAATATTTATTTCAAATTCATGCTCTCTTTTGTTGGTCACAATATGATACGGGCTATCAAGAAATTATCATGAGAATTTGAAAGCAATTTATCATTCATATTTATCAAACTTCCATGGAAAATCTCAAATCACATATACATGGTTTCGACCGTTGAAGTATATTGGGAAACAATTCCCATGACATAAAGAAAAATGACCTAGAAATCATATTGAAAGCAAGTTATTAGCATTTGATTAAAAACTCCCATTTAAAAGCATGCATGTTCATAAAAACTACACCTATGAGATTTTAGGATAACCCCACGTACCTCTATTTCCAAAGATAATAGATGTTTCGTGAAGCTTGCGGATTGGTGATTCCAAATATGTAATTATCTTTGAAAACCTACGGTCGAATCTTGAACTATTTGGGTTTTTTTATTTTGAAACCCTAAGGAGAATCCTTGAGCACTTTGATGAATGAAGGTGTATTTTGGGGTCCTTGGAACTGAATTTTGTGTTTTATGGCTAAGTAAGGGTGGAAAAGGACCATTTTGCCCCAAAAATGGAGTGTTTAAGTCACTTGAATTCTTTACATAGGCGCCGCCCATCCTATTTCCTATGTTTACATAGGCGCCGCCCATCCCATTTATCTATTTTTGCATAGGCGCCACCTAGGCTATCGCCTATGCTTTCCAGTGGCCATGGACGATTAGTTAGGCGACGCATATCACTTTGAAAGGCCATAACTTCTTGCTCGGGTGGTTGATTTTAGCAAAAATGGTATCGTTGGAAAGCTAAATCGAAGACCTATCATTTCACACATAGTAGGATCCCTAATTCAACAAATACAGAGAGTTATGGTTGATGGAATCTGACATACTTTACCACGTCTACTAAAATATAGTCAATCGAAATAATTTCAACTCGTCCTTGATTTGAAGAACATTTATGGTCTAAATACAAGCTTGAATGGATTCACATGCTACACAAATAATTAACATGCCATATTGGCATCAGATTTTATGGCTTTGGGATTTATCAACACATCGGAATCATGGTCTATATTGTAGCCCAAAATGTGGGGCATTTCATTATCCCCCCTTAGTATCATTCATCCCCGAATGATTATGCGGGACGCAGATAGACACAATTTCAAGCATAATAAAGGACTAGGAATGTTAAAATAGGAATAGTAACTTCTATCTCATCCTCCATCAAAGCAAAACAATTAGGATATCTAATTCTCAAGTCATATTTTGACTCCCAAGTTGCTTCTTCGACTTTCTGATTCCTCCACAGTACCTTTACTGAGGCTATCTCTTTCCTCCTCAGCTTTTGAACTTGGTGATCTAAAATTTCAACAGGCTCTTCTTTGTAAGGCAAGGAGCCTGTCACTTTGATACCCTCTACTGGCAGTACCAGAGAATAATCTCCAATGCATTTCTTCAACATGGATACATGGAATATCGGGTGAACTGAACCCAAAATTGCAGGCAATTCTATCTCATAAGCAACTAGACCAATCTTTTTCAGAATCTGATATGGCCCTATATAGCGAGGGCTCAACTTACCCCTTTTTCCAAAACGCATGACTCCTTTCATGGGAGAAACCTTAGGAAACACCCAATCACCAACTTCAAACTCTAGTTCTCTTCTTCAAACATCGGCATAGGAATTCTGACGACTCTGAGCAGTCTTGAGTCATTCTCTAAGGATCTTTACTTTATCCATAGCCTGATCAACAAGATAAGGCCCATGCAACTGAGTCTCACCCACTTCATACCATCCTATCGGAGACCTACATCTCCTCCCATACAAAGCCTCAAAAGGAGCCATCTTGATGCTGGCATAGTAACTATTATTGTAAGCAAATTTAACCAGTGGCAGGTGATCTACCCAACTACATTTGAAATCAATGATGCATACCCTCAAAATATCCTCGAGGGTCTGAATGGTACGCTTAGCTTTCCCATCCGTCTGAGGGTGGAAAGTTGTGCTCAAATTCACTTGTGTACCTAAACCCTTCTGAAAAGATCTCCAGAACTAAGAGGAAAACTGCGTACCTCTATCGGATATAATGGACACTGGTGCTCCATGCAACCGAACTATCTCATCAATGTAAATCTTAGCATAACTCTCTCCAAAATAATTAGTCCTCACAGGCAAAAAATGGGCTGACTTTGTCAACCGATCTACAATCACCCGTAGAGAATCATACTGCTTTCGGGATCTCGGAAGTCCTATAATGAAGTCCATGTTTATCATCTCCCACTTCCATAAAGGCAGAGCTATCTCTTGGGAAGTACCACCTGGCATCATGTGTTCTACCTTCACTTGTTGACAGTTCAAATACTTGGACACAAAATCAGCTACATCACGTTTCATGTTATTCCACCAATACAAGGTTTTCAGATCATGGTACATCTTAGTAGAGCCGGGGTGAACGACATACCTCAAAGTGTGCACCTCATTAATGATTCTTTCCCACAGCCCATCACCATTCGGAACACATAACCTACCCTAAAATCTCAGAATACCATCACCACCAATTTCAAACGACATAACCTTTTGTTGACCCACATCTTTCTTGATTTTCATCAAGATGGGATCTTCAACCTGCTTCTCCATAACTTCAGCACAAAGGGATGACTTAGCGAACTCATGAATAATCACCCCTCCATCTTTGGAATCTAAGAGTCGCACTCCCAGATTTACAAGGCGGTGAATATCCTTCACTATCTCTTTCTTTCCTTCTTCTACATGAGAAAGGCTACCCATAGACAACCTGCTGAGGGCGTCGGCTACAATATTTGCCTTGCCTGGATGGTAATGTAGACTCATATAATAGTCTTTGAAATGCTCCATCCAATGCCTCTACCTGAGGTTCAATTCTTTTTGTGAGAAAATATACTGCAAACTCTTATGGTCAGTATAAATATCAACATGCACTCTATTAAGATAGTGCCTCCAGATTCTAAGTACAAAAACCACGGCTGCTAACTCCAAGTCATGAGTGGGGTAGTTGCACTCATACACCTTTAACTGCCTAGATGCATAAGTTATCACCTTACCACGCTGCATCAATACACAACCAAGTCCCACATGGGATGCATCACAATAAACCATAAAATCATCTCTACCCTCGGAAAGGGTCAAAACAGGAGTAGTAGTTAGCTTGTCCTTCAACTTATCCAAACTGTTTTCACACAAGTTAGACCACACAGACTTCATCTTTTTTTGAGTCAGTTTAGTAAGCGAAGCAGGTATGGAAGAAAAACTCTCTAAGAACCTTCTGTAATACCCCACCAAACCCAAGAAGCTCTGAATATCGATTGGAGTCATGGGTCTGGGCCATTTTCTCACTACTTCAACTTTCTGGGGATCCACTCTTATCCCGTCACTGGACATAATATACTCTAGGAAGGAAACAGCATCTAACAAGAATTCACACTTAAAACATTTGGCATAAAGCTGATGATCCTTAAGGGTGTGAAGAATAATTCGAAGGTGTTTGATGTGATCCTCTTTACTCTTAGAATAGATCAAAATATCATCAATGAATACAATGACGAACAAGTCAACAAATTGATGGAACACTCTATTCATAAGATCCATAAAGGCTGCAGGGGCGTTAGTAAACCCGAAGGACATGAGTAGAAATTAGTTGTGACCATATCGTGTTCGGAACACTGTCTTGGGTATGTCTGACTCCCTAACTTTCAACTGCGGATAACCTGAACGAAGGTCTATTTTTGAAAAGCACTTGGCACCCTGAAGCTGGTGAAAAAGGTCGTCAATCCTAGGAAGAGGATATTTATTTTTAATCATGACCTTATTCAACTGGCGGTAGTCTATGCACATCCGAAGGGACCCATCCTTCTTTCTCACGAAGAGCATGGGTACACCCCATGGGGAAACACTAGGAAAAATATAACCTTTTTCTAGGAGATCTGCAAGCTGTTCATTTAACTTCTTTAGTTCCACAGGAGCCATTCTATATGGAGGTATAGAAATAGGTCAAGTATCTGGCAATACATCAAATCCAAAATCTATCTCCCTATTAGGGGGTATCCTTAGGAGATCTTCGGGAAATACTTCTAGGAATTTATTTACTACACAGGCTGAATACAGAGGAAAAGTTTCAACTTTTGAATCTTTTACTCAAATTAGATGGTATATACAGCCTTTGGAGATAAGCCTTCGGGCTCTAAGATAAGAGATAAAGTAACCTCTAGGTTCCACAGAACTCCCTGCCCATACAATTAGTGTCTCATTCGAAAAAGAAAAAGTGACCTTCAGGGTTCTGCAATCAAGGGTGGCATAACACGAAGGGAGCCATTCTATCCCAAGGATGGCATCAAAATCTATCATATCAAGTTCTATAAGGTCTGCCACAATTTCCCTACTATGAGTAGACACGACACAATTTCTATACACCCTTCTACCAACAACAAAATCACCTACAGGAGTAGAAACAGCGAAGGTTTCTACAATAACTTCGGGCTCAAACCCGAAACCAAAATTCACAAAAGGGGTCACATAAGATAAAGTAGACCTGGTATCAAGTAACACATAAACATCACGAGAGATGATTCATAACATACCGATGATATCATATGGTGAATCTTCCGCCTCCTGGTGGTTAGTCAAAGAATATAACCAGTTGCAACTGCCCCCGGCAGCTGAAGGGGCACCCTTTGGAAGAGGAGTTGTGGAGGCAGCTTGGGACTTAGCCCCCCACCCCCTCCCCATATTTCCTTCAGCAGAAGGACAATCTCTCTAAAGGTAACCCACTTTGCCAACAGTATAGCAGTTTCTCCCCTTAAACCAGCACTTCCCTAGATGATTCCTTCTGCAAACCTCGCACCGCGGATAAGTACGATGTTGCTGGGCCACACTTCCCTGAGACAATGTATCTAGAGCTTTGGATCCATGAGGAGTTCGAAAACTCTGAGTTTGTTTGTCTGTCGGTGGTCTGGGTACTGGGGCTCTTGCTGCTGACTATGCATTATTCCAAAACTTCTTCTTCTTCAACCATTTATTACCCCAGCTACCACTCTGCAGGTGACTCTGGTGCTGGTCCGCAGATCTAGCTCTCTTAGACTGTATGTCTTTCTCTCCAGATTCAGCAATATTTTTCTTCTTCTCTTCCACCTGCTGCATATGAACGCTCACTCTACAAAAGTCTAACTCCTTATTCAACATAGCCCCCTAGCACTCAAGTATCATGTTATCAGCAAGGCTAAATGCAAATTTCCTAATTCGGGCTCTCATATTACTAGTCAACTCTTGTGCATAGCGGGCTAGTTTATTAAACTTTAAAGTGTACTCCTGGACACTCATACTGCCCGGCTTCATATTCATAAACTCTTCCACTTTGGTCATCGTCAAATCCAGAGGAAAGAATCAATCAAGGAAATCTTCCACAAACTTGCCCCAAAATATGGGCTCAGCACTCTCACCTTTTGCTTCTTCTTAGTCGGTATACCATTGATTCACAACATCCTTGAGCTGATAGGTTGCTAGTTCCACCCCTTCAACCTCATCCACATGCATCACCTTAAAGATTCTTTGTATCTCATCCACGAACACCTGCGGATCTTTCTTCACCTTAGTGTCGTTGCACTTAGGTGGGTTTATCTTCATGAAATGTCAGACTCTAGTAGCCTTAGACGTAACAGATACTGACCCAAGATCTTCCGATAGTTGAGCCTGGTTAGCTACCAACTGTGTCAACATATGAATAGAACGTCTGAATTCTGCATTTGAAATACCTCCTTGAGCAGTTAGGGGACGGTTGGCATTAGTCCGCGGAGCCGGAGGTGGACTGGTCGGGACTGAAGGGACTGTCGGAGTAGGGACAAGTTCTAGAGTGTGAGCTCTATTATGGGTCCGCATCCCATAGATGGGACAGAACTCATCTATCTGAGCATTCTGATTGATGCTACGACGTGGAGGCATAACAGTGTTTCTAAAACACAAGTGATCATTTATTAGGGGACAGTTCAGACTCTTAAGCATGAACTAAATCACAAAGAAGTGAAACATTTCCTAAAGGCCTAACAGCCTCCTGCTTATAAGTATGGTGCGCTATACACCCATAAATAGGACTCTACCCGATGCGATTTCGCAAACACCCTGGGACCATGAACCGTGCTTGGATACTAAGATTTTCATGACCCAAACGAGGGCCTGGCTGTGACGAGCATTTCAAACCAGGGAGCCCCGAAATACCCCTATCTATCTGGTAATCATGCACCTAATTCATATGATTAAAGTAATGCGGAAGAAACACAATAATTATGAAATATGAAAAGAAACAATAACGGGGAAAATAAGGTTCCCCCAACTTCAATCCACCTCTAAACAACTGTCTGCCAAAATCTTTAACAAATGACTGAGTCAAGTAACTGTATATAAACTGGGACAAGGCCCCCAGTAGACCCCAAAACTAAATGTAAGAAAAAAAGGACTTCAGGACATAAGACCTTTCGAAAGATAGAAGGTTCACTACTTGTCTCTGCAACTCTGTCTGAGTGATTTATTGATTCTATTGACCCCTAGACTGGGCCTCTGAAGCTGAGAGGTTGGAGAGGGGAGAGGTCAGGAAAAAAGTACTGGCACGCAGAGATATCAAAACAAAACATAATATTTTTACAAAATATAGTTGAGAGCCATTATAAAGCAATTTCGTACCAAATCATTCAAAAAGAAATGGGCATAATGCAATATTTTCTCAACAACAATGAAATACAACTGCGCTAGGTGGAATACCCTACATAATTTACACCAACTGTCAGACCTCGGTTGCCGCTGAGATTTGAGTATAAGTGAGGGAGAGACATACAAGACCACGAAGCATGGTGTCCCAACCTAATGGTAGTGCCCAAGAACACATAGCGCAGGCTCCTACCTATATTCCCAATTTGGGAATGACATAAAGTCAAGTACACAAGATCACTTAGCCTGATACCAATATTTTGTATCGGCAAACACGTTTTCTAGCGATGAGCCGTTACACTCAGACGCCTTCTTCGGGTATCCACCTATCTCATGTAAAATCACTGTATATAAATTTCATCTGATTCAATCTCATATCATATTTTGTAGGGTATCGTCATACCCGACTTGCAAGTCATCAATATCACTTCCACATATGCATTATCATGTAAAAATCCAAGGTGCTTCATCATTTACAAGTGGTGAACAATATTTATTTCAAATTCATGCTCTCTTTTGTTGGTCACAACATGATACGGGGTATGAAGACATTATCATGGGAAATTGAAAGCAATTTATCATTGCTATTTATCAAACTTCCATGGAAAATCTCAAATCACATATGCATAGTTTTAACCATTGAAGTATATAGGAAAATAATTCCAATGACATAAAGAAAAATTACTTAGAAATCATATTGAAAGCATGTTATTAGAATTTGATTAAAAACCCCCATTTAAAAGCATGCATGTTCATAAAACCTATACCCATGAGATTTTAGGATAACCCCACGTACCTCTATTTCCAAAGATAATAGATGTTTCTTGAAGATTGTAGATTGGTGATTCCAAATATGTAATTATCTTTGAAATCTACGATCGAATCTTGAACTATTTGGGTTTTTTTATTTTGAAACCCTAAGGAGAATAGTTGAGCACTTTTGATGAATGAAGCTGTATTTTGGGGTCCTTCGAACTGAATTTCGTGTTTTAGGGATAAGTAAGGGTGGAAAAGGACCATTTTACCTTAAAAATGGAGTGTTTAAGTCACTTGAATTCTTTACATAGGTTCCGCCCATCCCATTGCCTATGTTTACATAGGCTCCGCCCATCCTATCGCCTATGCTTTCCAGTGGCCATGGGTGATTGGTTAGGCGATGCATATCACTTTGAATTACAATAACTTCCTGCTCAGGTGTCAGATTTTAGCAAAATTGGTATTGTTGGAAAGCTAACTCGAAGACCTATCATTCGACACATAGTAGGCTTCCTAATTCGACATATACAGAGAGTTATGGTCGATGGAAGCTGACACACTTTACCACATCCACTAAAACTTAGTCGATCGAAATAGTTTCAACTCATCCTTGAGTTGAAGGACCTCTATGGTCTAAATTAAAGCTTCAATGGATTCATATGCTACACAAATAAGTAATATGCCGTATTGGCATAGGATTTTATGGCTTCGGGATTTATCAACATATCGAATCATGGTCTATATTGTAGCCCAAAATGCGGGGCGTTACACATCTACTGGTAGGCTAATGTTTTCTAACAAGGGAATTATAGATTCACCTACTTTGTCACTAGTATATCATTTATTAACAATCATATTTAATTATTCTATTTGATCGTTTAATTTTTCTATAATTTTGAATCATTTACAAATTCATTATTACATCTTAATCTTTTCATATCATTTCACTCTTTTTCTCTAAAAGAATATCTTTCTTTTAACAAATATTTTTTCTTATACCATTGCCTTTTAATAGAATTTTATGGACTAGTCCATAATTAGATATAGTAGATACTAAAGGGTGATCCTAAAAATAAGGATATAAATAGAATACTTCAACAAAATAAGTATACAACCAATTACTACATATAGTTTTAAAATAAATTCTCGAAGCCGAAAATAAATCAACTTTTGAAGATAAACCAAGCTCTTCTTATCATGATAAAATGTTAGAAACCCATCTAGTATTTAAATTACTAGAATTATCAAACGATAAATTTCCTAAATTTGAAGAGAAGTTTGAAGTTACCAATGATATTTTCAGAAAAAATAATAAAAGGTTAAAAATTTGAATTAAAATTTACACATGATAAGTCTATAAGAACACTATCTGAATAAAACGATAATGAAATTAAAAAATTAAATTCTAAATATGCATTAAAAAGAATTATTATAAAAAGCACTCTTTTTCGAATAACCAGTATGAAAAAAATAAATTTTTATCTCATACTTCACATACTTGAAGGGAAATCGCTAATGGAATATAGATGGATTAGCACAACATCAAATATATAATAAAATATAAGCAACGGTAATGACTATTACGACATATAAAATTAACAAAATGATAAACAAGCAGCTACTATGATTATATCAGGATTTACAGGTACTATAAATATCGGTGGAATAACTACCGCACAGATAATAATACACAAATCATATTAAATACTAAAAGTATTACTCAAGCTATTAAGACTGAGTCAATAGGACAAACAGTTGAAAATCAAGTTTTAGAAGATGCCACCGCCACTTTAATTTATAATATAGCTAAAAATTTTATAGGAAATATTATCAAATTTATCATGTCCAAAGTTAGAATATTTTAGAAGGCATAAAGACGTTTCCTTCAACAAAGTCATGGTTAGAGAAGATTGTAATCATGATTATTAGAAAGAAAAATTTACTAGTGGTTTACCAATATTATATGCAGAAAAAGTTAGAACAAAATTAAAAAATAGATTTGAGGGAAAAATTTCTTATAGTCACTTAACTTATGATGATATTATAAGTTTTATAAATGTCTCATGACTAAAATTATAAACAGATATTAAACTTAAGAATAAACTTAATAGAGATAGTAAAATAACACGAAATGAGCTAGAAAGCTTTTGTAAAGATTTTGGATATACGAACTTTTCAGCCACTTCAAAGGACCGAGAAGATTAAAAGACAAAATAAAAATTATAAAGATAAATATGAAAATTCTAATTATTATAAAAGAAGATTTAAAAGATCTAAAAAGACTCTAGTAAAGGTGAAAATAAAATCAATAATGGTACATGTTGGAACTGCAAAAAAACAGTTCATAGGGCTAAAGATTGTTAGCTTCCAAATAAAAAAAAGACATAATAAATATGTTAGAATTAGAAATTGAAGTTAAATATAAATTATATTCTATTATTGATGAAAATGAAAATAGCTCTTCTTTTGAAGAAAGTCTTAGTTATGAAAATCAACTTAATATTGTATACAGTTTAGGTAGCAGTGATTCAATAGACCATTGTAATTGTAACAGTGCAATTTTCTCTTGCGATAGTTATTCTATAAATGTTATCACCAATAGTAATAAAGAGAAAGAAACCTTATTTGAGATGATAGATCATCTAGAAAATCCAACTCTTAGGAGAAAAATATTTAATATCCTTAAAATATATTGTTCTTAATCATCAGTTTGGGAAAGAGAATGTTGAACCCTTTACTATGAAAAATGTATTCAACAAATTTAAGGAATATAAGTCTGAAACAACAATACAAGATCTTCAGACCTAATTATTATACATAAAAGAAGAATTTAGACAATTTAGACAGACTTAAAAATCTAGAAACAGAATCACTTGATAATACAATACTAAATGATTTAACATATAACCAAGACACCAAATAACATTAATTTGAGCTTGGTGAAAAATAAGGAGAAAAAAGTGACAATAAGGAAATAGAGTCTCTAGAAATAGAATCTATAAAAAAACTCATATAAATAAATCAAGAATTAATACAATCACAGTAATTAAGCGCAAAGTTACCATATACCAATTACAACAATTATCGATAAAAATTATACAATTCATAAGATTTTATTATTTGATACAAGTGTGGATGAAAACTGCATTATAGAAGGATTAGTTCCTATAGAGTACCTAGTAAAAGGTTCTACACGATTACCTCTGCAACAGGAGAAACATTATAAATAAATTATAAACTCCCCAAATCACATATATGAAATGACAAAGTTTATTTTATTAAAGATTTTGTAATAACTAAAGATATAAATGATGAGATAATCTTAGGTACTCCTTTTATGACTCAAATAAAACCCTATATTGTCGAGTTAGATGGCATCCATACCACTATTTTATGAAAAAAATTATCTTTCCCTACCTAAATAGTATATCAAAAGAAGAAAGTGACTTTATAAAAGATCAACTATCTCTAGGATAAACTATCTAAAGAGTCAAACAAACATCAAAGGAATAGAATTTCCTCTAAAAGTCCGGATAGAAAGAACTAAAAATCTGCAAAAGGTATATTCTATTAAAACTCAGACCCAAAGGTTTTTTGAAAACCTCAAACCATGTTGTAGATTTAATGTTCTTATTATTAGAAAGGTTTGTAGGATTCATCTTAAGAGGAATTCATTCCAGTAGGGAACAGAAAAAACTAATGTACTATTAAAAGAAAATTTTATTATGATATTATGAGTTACCAAATTTAAAAATAATTTAAACAGCCAAAACTGTTTTATTGAAGAATGATAAAAATTTAATTTCTAAACAGATATTTGCCAGATAACAACCTTTATTATCAAGTTTTAATTTTCAAATAGAGTTTATAAAGAGAGAAAAGAATTCTCTCCCAGATTTCTTGACTAGAGAACTTCCAGGAAATAATGAGACCCGAAATAATAAAAAAAATTATTGACGCCCCCATTTCAACCTGAATACGAAAAGATTTTTCATATTAGTGGAAATTCCATCTCTGCAAAAGAACCCATCACTAGTCTACAAAGATTACAACCATTCAAACAAGTTTTTTATCAGCTAATAAAAATAATTATAGCAAGAGACATGTTTACAAGCAGTATTAAAAATTATATATAAATTTGTATTAATAATCTTGCAGAATATGGAACTTATCTGAAGATTTTGAATAGCAGGGTTACAAAATCCTTTTATACAAATTCAAACTATGTGAAAATAAATATTCACCTAAATACTCACAAATATTATTAGTAGACTACTAACTTTTATATCTTGTGTAACACATAACTAAACCTTTTAATTTTCCCAATATATAAAATTTTCTTTTATTGAATCTGACAAAAGAGTTTTCCAGATAAATATTTACCATTTCAATCCATAATACATTTTAAATAGTTATTGTTCCAATGTAAATTAAGTAGATGAAAAATGCAATTTTGAAAAGCTTAAAGTAGAGCAAAATATCTCTACACCATTAGAAAATAATAAATAATTTTCATATGTTATCAGTCCTTCTAATGAATCAAAGGATAAATATCATCAAATAAGTCAAAGTCTAGTTCTTCTCAAGGAGAGAAATTCTACCTTACAAAATGGATAATGGACTTACTAGATATTAAGGCAGCGATAGAGATATGAAGAATCATCAAGTAATAACAATAATATCTCTTCAGCAAAGGGAAAAAGATTCAACATTTCTTCCATAATTAAAATGCTAATAAAACAAAAGAGGGACCCCGCAACATCTAGCAAAAAATTATGTAACCAAAAACAAAGAAAGCACATCTTTAAGATAAAAAAGTAAAGGCACAAAAATCGAGGACTCATGGTGGAACCTACAGACACCCACAAAAAACTATACACACAAGAAGGAAAAGGGCACAAATCTTCATGGAAGAAAAGACCAAAGTCGTTTCAAAATAATCAAATGGTAAATATCCTCAAAATTGTCAAAGTTACATGTTCAAGATGATGATCAACTATTCAAAAACACTTTCAAAATAGATATATAGTCATCAACTACTGGATATTTGTAAAATAAGTAGCATTATTAGTGCATAGACAGATGTAATAGCATGTATTAGTACACCTGTAAAATAGATAGTATTTATGAAATATTTTTCAACAATTTTTGGACCTGTTTTCGGCTAAATATTAGTCAGCACTTTTGAAGCCTATTTTTGGCTTTCAACTTGTAACAATAGAAGGCATTCAGAAATTTCTCAATTCAGAAATACTCTCTTCTTTCGATATTTTCCATCTTCCCTATGTAAGTTCTCTATCTTTTCCAAATCAATAAAAAGTTTTTGTAAGTATAAAGTCTTCCACCTCTCTCTACTCTTCTCTACTATTTTCCTTAGTTTTTCTTTAATTTTATTTTGTTCTTACATTGTTTTTTTAAAGTTTATTTTAAAACTTTATAGTACTTTGTAAATTAAACTACTTTAAATTGTTATCTTGCTCCCATTTCTTTGATCTTGCCTCTAATGCTAATCTACTTTAATTTATTATCTTGCTCTTGTTTCGCTGATCCATCCCTCAAATGGTATCAGTACTAAATTTCACTGGATGGGATATGATTAGGTACAGCTAGAGCGTTATGCTATCCTAGAGCTGGCCGAAATTAGTGATACTCTTGGAGTAATCATTTCTCTATTAGCAGTTACTGTTGTTCTTCCTCTTTCTTCTTTGTTTTATTCCTTAAGTTAGGTAGCCATTTAATAGAGGTTTAGATGTTGGAAATCCTGGAATTTTTCATTGGATTAGCTTTGAGTATGCAGTGAAAAATATAGCCAGACTCGGAGGGTGTTTCCGTCAAAAACCCCATTGACCCGACCCGACTTGGGGCTTTGTAGTAATGGACATCTCAAGTCCAACCAGGACTAGAGACCACCCTCTATACCCTACCCAACCAACCATGATAAACCCTGAGTCGGATGAATTCAGAACATATAACTATATAGCATATTTCTTACAACTTCTAGACTCTAGGATAGGTCGATGATCAAGAGCGACACAAATAAGTCCAACCGTCCAAAGCCCAACCAATAGCCTACCAAAACCTAAACAATAACCAATGATGAATACATAACATATCATAAGAGGATGGAACAGTAATAAATCCAGTCCAACAGTATCAGCCACAATACCAATGCCAATACTAAGGTTGACAGCAATCGATTCCGCCCATTCCAACCAATAATAGTTCCACAAAGCCTCTAACCAAAAGAAAATAGTATATGCTGCCAGCCGTAAGAAAACCCAATATCCATAAAATAAACCAAGGTATGTAAAGATATTCGTGATATGAAATGGAGCCTTCTGGAATATGAAAGATCACCACTTCAATGCAAAAGATAATCCTGAATTGGATCAATAAGAAGAAGGAGTAGAATAGTCGGTTCCTGCATAACGTAGGGATACAGCTGCCTGAATATGGGTTAGCAGGTGAACGCTACCATGAACTCAGGAAAAGGATAAAATAATCACTTCCAGTAAAACCAAGTAAACTAACTATATACATACAAACCATACGTATAGCTATATACCATGCCAGGAAAGAGAACCGGGTTTAGCATTCCTTTAAAACCATTAACCTGGGTATGTGTAGCTTAACCATCCTAGAACCACCCACGAGCTATATGGGTCCAGTGTAACCCCCTAAATGGGCCCCATTACATGTAGTTGCACGAACCGAAGATACCATAAGTGTAAGGAATTCTCGAGTACCTTTTTCTCTCCATGTTACATATTTACAGTGTACTTAGAGAACTCTCATATACCTTATCGTATGATATATAGTGGTAATGACCTCCTTTTATGTTAGCAAACATGATTTTCCAGTGTCCTTTTATTGGACTCGCACTTTCACGGTTAGCTATTACACCCTGTCATTTTTGCCCAGTTAAAACTATTTCTATCCAACCAAACCATTAGATCATTTTAGTTAACCAAGGCTATAAGTAGTGGTATCATTATATCAACTATAGTTTGCAAGGAATGTCCTTATCCAACCTTTTTTATGTAAAGGTATTCCCATGTACATATAGATTACATTATCAAGTTAACTTGGGGGAATCCTCTGTACCCCATAAGTGTTCCATTATTAAGTTTTCTTGGGAGAATCCCATGTACCCCACAAGTTGTTCATTAATATGTGTACTTGGGGGATTCCCTTGTACCCCACAAAGAAGTTTAATTAACCATAACCATGACCACCAAACCATACCATTTAGCCATTCCAAACCATTTAAAAAATTTATACCTTTTAGGGTTCCATTACCAAACCATACCATGTAATAGTTCCATTAAAAGTGTAATAATATAGTAAAAGCATTATCATAGACATTCTATCAACCTTGTTGGGGGCATAGTGTTTTCAAAATCGAATCCAATTACCAATTAACCATTCCCATGCAACCAATTGTCCAAACCACCATTAAAGCTTATGAAAACATAATTAAGGCATGGGAAAACCATAACCAAACATTCATGTCCACTTCCCCTTCTCATGTAGATTCTTCCTCCTTGTGGTTCCGCCATAGAACCATAATCAAGGCCACATCCTTGGTTCATAACCAGTGAACCTGCCTGTCCAATATCTTATCTAGGACCTCTTCATAAGATAAAGAATCTGAGATACCCAATCCTTTCAAAGGAACCATAGAATAAGGATCAACAAGAGACTTTCTCAACATAGAGATATGAAATATCGGATAAATGGACCTTAAACTAAAAGGCAACTCTAATTCATACGCCATGTTACTAAACCTCCGCAAAACCACATAAGGACCAACACACCATAGATTGAGCTTCTCTTTTTACTGAACCATGTTACTCTCTTCATGGTAGATACCTTAAGGAACACCTTATACCCAACTTCAAACAAGAAATCTCTACGCCTTATATCGACATAGGACTTTTGGCCACTTTGGAAAGCCTTAAGCCTTTCCCAAATAACTGTTACCTTTTTCCATAGCCTGATAAACTAAATCCAGACCTAACATATATGCCTTAGAAAGCTCAAACCACCCAATAAAAGATCTACACCTCCTACTATACAATGCCTTAAAAGGGGCCATCACAATACTAGAATGATAGCTATTATTGTAAGCAAACTCTCCAAAGGTAGATGCTTAATCCAATTACCACTATAATCAATCACACAAGTATGAAGCATTTTCTCCAATGTCTTAATAGTCCTCTCTGCTTGCCCATCCATCACAGATAAAACACTGTACTAAGACTAATCGTAGTACCCAACCCTTCTAAAAAGACCGCCTAAAGTGAGATGAAAATTGCATACCACGATCATATATAATTGAAATAGGTACCCCATGCAGCTTTATAATCTCATGAAGATACAACCTTACATAGTCCGCCGTCGAAATATTAGTCCACACTGACAATAGTTGAGCAGACTTTGTCATCCTATCCATAATGACCCAAATCAAATCAAATTGATTCTGAGATCAGGAAAGACTAGTAATAAAATCCATATTGATTATTTTCTAATTCCATTCAGGAAATTCAATTTCCTAATAAAACCCTTCAAACCTTATGTGCTCAACTTTTACTTGTTGGCACACTAACACAACCCGAACAGGGCCTTGTCATTATGGGCATCTTAAGTCCAACTAGGATCAGAGACCACCCCAAACCCAACCATCCTGCATATACCCTGAGTCGGATGAATTTCGAACATATAACAACATACTATGGCATAACACTAATCCAAACTCTAAGATAGGTCTGTAATCGAGACCGACCCAAATAAGACCAACCATCCTAAATACAACCAATAACTATAATCGACCAAACCGTAACCCAAAACCAAAACAATAACTAAACCAAGTTCTATAACATAATATAAAAAGATGGAACAGTGAGAAATTTAGCCCAATGGTATCATCCCCAATACCAAGGATGACTGATGAGTGGTGAGTTCACCAATCATTTTCACTCAATATCCCTGCACACTACTGTGATTTGAAGGAATAAATAAGATATCATCATGATTAAATACCTAATTTCCATATTTTATAGGTATACAATTGATGATATTAAAGGATGTGGAATTAATCTTGAACTGATAAAAAAAGGGAAGAGAAGTGCAAAGTTGCAAAACCTGTATAGGCTGCTATTGCTTGAAGAATACCGTAATTGCGGAGATGTAATCGCGGAAAAGCGAGAAATCAGACATGGGGCAAAGCCATCATTCCACACATCTGATTCCACTTCTCATTAAAAGGGCTCAAAACCCTCATAAATTATTATTCCACAACCCTACCCCCGATCCTTAGTTTAGGGTTTTTGTAATTTCTTGGAACTTGGGGCTAAATATGTATTAATCTTGATCTAAGAAGACATTAGAGTAACTTTTAAATAGAGAATTTACAAATCCATTCTCTTTATTTTTTATGAATTAATTTAATGGAGATTTTGATTTATTTTTATTTATTAACATTATGAGTAGCTCGTTCTTACTATTGTGATTATGTTATAATATGGTCCATTTATGTGTGGGTTGTGATATATTCGTGTATATTTAGTTTATTGATGATGGGTAATATTATTGCTTGATTAAATTGGTTGAGATTTGTGGGTGAAATCCCAAAACACCCAAATGGGTTTGATGGATGAAAAAATCCCAAGCTCTTGAAAGATCAAGCCATCTTTGAAAGAGGGGTTTGGGTGAACTTTTGGAATCCACCTCATCCTTGAAAGAGAGATGTGGAAACCAAATCAATAGTAGACAATTTATGGGTAAGTCTTGCTAGTTTTTCACCATCTTAGACATAAGGGTGAATATGAGGTTGACCATTCCTTAGGTACCGTCCAAGAAATAGGGGTGCCTAATTGTGGTATTTGGTGGCTTTAATTGACATAGTCTTTAGGTACCCAAAAGATTCGATGATTGACATCTTTGATGTTTTGTTGAAAAACTAGCCTCAAGGACTTTAGACCTAGCCTACCACATCATCAACGGTTGGAATTTGCATTAAATTATCATGTTCCCATAATAACTAGCCTCTAGGAAAGCATAGTTCCAAGATCCATTTTAATTGATTATACTCTAATTATTCTTGGTCACGAACTAGTCCCATAGAAGCCCAAGAATTACATTCACATTAGAAAATATTGAACACCCCCAAACCATCCTGTACCACAGGTTTGAACTTAGAAAGCTCTTTTATTTTGAACTTAATCAATCGCCACTCACATTGTTCATTGTAGATTAGACCCCGAGTCTTAGCTGGGTAAATATGTTGACAATGACAGCCCTAAACTCAAATTAACGTGTAAGTTAAGTGTTATCAAAAATGGCTCAGTTGCCAGGGAACAATTTGGCGTATTGTGTTGGTTTGGAATTTTAGCTATCTTTCTTTGTTTCAAACTTCTAAATATTTGTTGTTATTTTATTTTGTTTCTTGTGTTAGGTATATTTTTAGTTTTGTTTATTTGTTACTATGGCATCTTGGAACAAATATGAGTTTGGTGGTTGGAGATCTTATCTTGATGATCCATGTCTATATTGTGTTGGACCTCACTTATGTTAAGAATGTAGATGTGCTCCCCTAAGAGAGATATGTGTACCATCTCGAACTTATAGGCAGTATGGTGCTTCTCTATGTGGTAGTTGAGATGGACATTGTACTGATTATCCAAATACCCCACCCCCATTATGCAACCCAGTTTCTAGTTCTTCTTATGATTTTGATTGGTCTTATGGTCAAGAAAAGGAAGAACGAAATACCGAAAAGAGTTATATTGAAGTAATGCTTCAACTGATCTTCGGTTGAGTGGAAACAACAGGGGATGACATACAACTTATGCATCAAGACATAGGGGCATGTAACGAAGAAATTAAAAAAGATAAAAACTATGGGCATGAAGGTCAATAATACAAATGCTATGAACATGCCCACGATTCTAAATAAGCTTACAATTGAAGAATCCTTGGTGATTTCCCAACTAACCAAGCACAATATGGTTGTAGATACTAGAATAAAGGAAATGATGCTAGAGTCAAAAGAAGAATCCAAGCAAATTTCTTATGAAGACTCTACTCCATTTTGGGGTGAGAATACCAAATGGAGATAACTCCAAAATTAGGAAAATACCTTTTTCTAATCATTTCTCAACATTAATCTCGGTGGAGTTGATGAAAATAAATCCACCCAAACAAATGTTGAATGCGGGTGAGAATGACCTATTTCCATATATCCTTGAGTTTGTCTTTCCAAAATGGTATGGTAAGACCCCAATATTGAAGGACAAGAAGCTTAAAGATAGATGTCCAATTAGTGGCCTCCTAATGTTCTTACCATTGCCTAACGAGCCCACACGAAAATTCAATGCAACTTTGGTCAAACAGTTTAAGTCTTTGTGGCGTGATAGCACACATGTGATCATGCCCTTAAATTTTCTCAATGCACCTCAAAGATGTAATGATTAAAAATTGGGCAGGGAATTCAAATCCTCTAAGTGGAGACATAAATAACGATAAAAAGAGGCATCATGCCGCAAAGTTAAATCAAGTGCTTAAATGGAGGTAACCCATCGTTTTATGTTTTCTCCATATGCTTTTGAATAAATCATATAATTTTGAGGTTTTGTAGGTGCTTCGAACAGGATTAGAAGCCAAAAATAGGGGAAAATCAAGTTTGAGAAGTATGGAATCCCTATAGAAAATAGAGAAAAAATAGGGGAGTAAATCATGTCAACTATGTCGCGATCGCGATAACTTCTCAAGCCTACACCTTGGTTTTCACTACGGTTTCAGGGAGTCCTTTTACCCTCCTTATGCTTTTATGTTATGTAGTGAGGTCACTACAAGTCTTATAGTAGAGGGTGTGGATGTAACCACTCAAACCAGGGCCTAGATGTAATGGGTATCCCAAGTCAAACTGGGATCAGGGACCGCCTCCTTATCCCAACACAACCACCTTCCACAGCCTTAGATGAGCTGAATTTTGGGCACATAACCAGATTGCATAAATGCTCTCATGAAGACTCTGGGATAGGGTCACAACAGTGACCGACCCAACCAAGTTTGCCTACACCAAACCAAGTATCCATACCATACCAACCCAAAGATAATAACAAAACATTATATCATAATCAAACTCAGAATGTCATACGATGGACCAGTGACAAATCATCTCCGATGATGCCAGTCTCCTAGCTTATTCTAATTCCAAGGCCGACACTAATACAGATCCCGCCCATACCAACACCCAAAAGTACCACAAATCCTCTATCTAAAAGAATAAAAATATCCGGTTGGTATATGCCCACAACTATGGCAAAACAAATATCCAAAACCAAAGCAAAATGTCTAATAGGAGGAGTAGAATGGACAGTTCTTGGATAGCATGGGTATATCGCCTCCAGTAGATGGGTTAGCGAACAACTTCTAGCATGTATGTCAGCATAAGGATAAAGTAATGTCATTTAAACACCAAAGAAAAACCATCCACTTTGCATACAACCATACATATATAAGTGCCAGGAAAGGAATTCTGTTTAGCACGCATTTAAAACCTTTAACCTGGGTTGTGTAACCTTGACATTTAACCACATCCAGTGTGTGTAGCTGCACAACAAAAATATTCCATGGGACGACTAGTACATACCTCTAAGATAAATTGTGACACTCACACGTGGTCATCGAAGACCCCTCATATCGGCAAATATGAGTTTCAAGTTTTGGTTCCCTTTGAACCTCCACCATTAATGGATTAGTTACACATACTGCCATTAATACCCAAATTAACAACCATGTCAAAACAATCAAATTACCATTTACTAACAAAGTCCAATTATTAGTGGTATCATCATACCAACCATTGTTGCAAGATTTATCCATAGCCATACTATTTAGGTTAAGAGGACTCTTAAGTGTCCTTTTTGTTTACCATATTAATCTCTTGGTAAATTACCATGTTCTCCATAAGCATAACCAATTAGTGTTTAACCTTTGTAAACCATTTAGTTTCCTGTAAAGAAAATGCAATGGACATATCTTTGTAAGCATCTTATCAAACACCTTGGGGGCATTATGTGACCAAAACCAATTTCAAAGACCATTAAACCATTACTATGCAATCCAATTGGCCAAAGCTATTATTTATGCATATAAAAGGATAATTAAACCATAGGAAACCATAACCAAGCCATTACAAAAAAAACAATTAATAGTTTAATACCATAAACCATCAAACATTGAAACTATGAAAACATCCATAAAGTCCATTTCTTTTTTTGAAGTAAGAAGTAGGGAAGAGACAAATTCCTTCAACCGAGAAAGATGATGGAAGATATTCACGAAAGCAAGCCCTAAGTTGAAACCCTACCTCTTATGCCCCTAAATCTCTTGAGAGAATTATGATGTGTTTGAAATAGTTTTCTAAGTGTTAATGAATAGAATAATAGGGTAAATAACCCCCAAAGTGTATTAGAATTCGTTGGTCAAAATTAGAGTAAGTAGGGAAATGTCCAGAATACCCCCACTTAAGTCCCTTAAAAACCCGTCATAGGGATACGACTGATCCTTTCACGAGTTGTACCCTTCCTTACGATTGGTTTCCACTAATCGTGCCTAGGCCTTAACCTTTGGATCAGACATTGTCCAGTATATAACTCATCCAACCAAGTTTAACCTCAACATATGATCCGTACCCATAATCCATATCCCTGGCAGAATGAATTATCAGGTAGATCAAAAAATGCCCACCATACGAGTCACCGATACGACCGTATAATTTCTTACGACTCGTACCCCTAAGTCGCGACCATTCCAGTGATCTAAACCATCCTACCAACTAACACTGTTCAGCTTACGATAGGACCATACCATTCATACCCCAACATATGGCTCATACCCTGGAGTCGTATTAGTTCCAGAAAATGTATTTCAAGGAAAATTTCTAAGGCCAAAACCCAGGATGTAAAATTCTCCCCCTCTAGGAACATTCGTCCCCGAATGAGTGATAAGTTAGGGGTAACCACACAAAGAGTTATTTAAATTATCAAATATATTCCTAATCTTCATCAAAGTTCAAAAACAAAGCAGCACTAATATTAATCTTTCCTTTAACAAACTCAGCAAATAAAGATGTGTTCAAGTACATATACCTTCCGCACGAATACCATAAGTAAAAAACAAGAATGGATACTTGGACTTCATGTCCTCTTTCTCTTCTCACGTAGCTTTTTATACCTTATGGTTCTGCCATAGAACCTTAATCAAAGCCACATCCGTGGTCCAAAACCAACATGATTGCCTATCCAATATCTTAACCGAGATCTCTTCATTAGATAGACAATTCTAGATATCCAACCCTTACAAAGGAACAACAAAAGAAGGATTACCAATAGACTAACTCAATATGGAAACATAAATCACCGTATGAGCCAAACACAAACAAGATGGGAACTCCATCTTATAAGAAACATAACCAACTCTCTACGAAATAGTATAAGGATAAATAAACTGAGGACTAAGCTTCCACTTCTTGCCAAAATGCACTACTCCCTTCATTGGAGATACCTTTTGGAACACCCCATATTCAACCTCAAGCTCTAAATCTCTACGACCAACATCCGCATAAAACTTTTGGTGACTCTGGGCGTCTTTAAGCCTATCCCGAATCACCTTTATCTTCTCCATAACTTGATAGACCAAATTGGGACCAAACATATCTACCTTACCAAGCTCAAACCATCTAATAGGAGATCTACACCTCCTACCATACAACACTTTGAAAGGATCTATACCAATACTAGAATAATAATTATTATTGTAACCAAACTCTACTAAGTAGATGCTCAACCCAACTGCCACCATAATCAATCACGTATGTACGAAGTATGTCCTCCAATGTCTGAATCATTCTCTTCATTTGCCCATCTGAATAAGGTTGAAAAGCCATATTCAAACTAACCTTAGTCCTCAATCTTCCAGAAATGAAATGGAAACTGCATACCATGACTAGAAATAATCAACACAGGCACCCCATTCAGCTTTACAATCTCATGAAGATACAACTTTGCATAATCTTCCACCGAAAACGTAGTCCTTACTGAAAAAAAAGTTAGCAGACTTCATCATCCTATCCCTGATGACCCAAATTAAATAAAATTAGTTTCAAGACTGAGGAAGACCGATAATGAAATCTATATTGATCACCTCCTACGTCTATTCAGGCAACTCTATTTCTTTATGGAACCTACCAGGCCTTATGTGCTCAACCTTAACCTATTGGCACACTATGTACTTGGCCACAAAATCAACCATATCTCTCTTCATACCATTGCACAAATATATCTCCTTAATATCATGATACTCTTTATCGAATCAGGGTGGATGACATAGCATGACTCATGTGCCACATCAATAATCCTTTGTCATAACCCATTGACATTCGAAATACAAAGCCTCTCTTGGTACAACAAAGTACCAACACCACTAATCTAAAACACCACCACATTTTTCCCACCAACATCACTCTTTATTTTTCATTAAGACCAAATCCAACATTTTCTACTCCTTAATCTCTTCACTAAGAGACAATCGAACCACTTCTTTAACCATCACATCACCATTCATAGAATTCAAGAGACAAACTCCATGATTGGCCCAGTAGTGAATATCCTTCACCAATTCTCACTTTTCTTCCTCCACATTAGCTAAACTACCCATAGACAACCTACTAAGAGCATCAGCAACCATGTTAACCTTACTTGGGTAGTAGCAAAGACTCATATTATAATCCTTGAGAAGATCAAGCCATATCCTTTGCCTGAGATTAAGCTCCTTCTATGTGAACACGTACTAAACACTCTTATCATCTGCAAAGATATCTATGTTAACAAAGTACAGATAATGCCATTATATTTTCAAAGCAAACATACCTACCAAAAGCTTTAAATCATGGCTAGGATAATTCCTCTTATGTACTTTCAACTGCCTGGAAGCATAGGCAATAACCTTCCCATAGTGCATCAAAACATAACCAAGCCTACCTGAGATACATCACAGTAAACCACAAACCCATAATTACTTTTTGGCAAAGTTAAAATGAGCCGAACTCAACTTATCCTTTAACTTCTAGAAACTCTCCTCACAAGAATCTGACCAAGAATACTTAACCTTTTTTTAAGTTAACTAAGTCAGAGGAGCAGCTATGGACGAGAATTTTTCCACAAACCTCATATAATACCCGACTAAACCCAAGAAGCTCTAAACATCAAATAGATTCATGGGTCTAGGACATCTCTTCACTAAAGCAATCTTTTAAGGATCAACCATTATCCCTTTACTAGAAATGATGTGACCCAAGAAAGTCATGGTATTCAACCAAAACTCACACTTAGAGAACTTGGCAAATAATCATTGTTCCTTTAAGGTCTTCAACACCACACAGTGGTAACTAGCATGATCCATCTCACTCCTTGAATACACCCGAATATCATCAATAAACACAATGATAGAGAGATCCTACTACTGCTTCCCATATTCATCAAATAGATAAATGTTACTGGAGCATTAGTTAACCCAAATAACATCACCAAGAACTCAAAATGCCCATACTATGTTTGAAAAGTTGTCTAGGAAAAGTCGTCTTAGGATTATCCACCTCCCTACTCTTAAGATGATGGTACCTAGACCAGAGATCTATCATAGAAAAGAACTTGGCAGCCTGTAACTAATTAAATAGATCATCTATCCTTGGGAGAGGATACTTGTTCTTGACTGTTACCTTATTCAATTGCCTATAGTCAATGCACATTAAGAGGGAACCATCCTTCTTTTACAAAAACAACACCAGTGCAGCCCACAGAGAAATACTAGAATGAATAAACCCCTTATCTAGAAGATCCTTAATTTACTCATTGAGTTCTCTTAACTCAGTCGGATCCATTCTATATGGAGGAATAGATATTGGACATGTGTCCAAAAGCAAATGAATACCAAACTCTATTTCCTTATCTGAAGGAACACCAAGAGGGTCATTTGAGAACAACTCTGGAAACTTATTAACTAATGGAACTAACTACGAAGAAGGACCTTCTGAGTTAGAATCTTCAACCAAAACCAAGTGATAAAGACACCCTTTATAGATTAACCTTTGGGCTCTAAGATAAGAAATAAATCTCCCCCTAAGAGCTAAAGAACAGCCCTTCCATTCTATTTCCAGTTCACCATAAAACCTAAAGATGACCTTACAAGTCCAACAATCTGAAGATATATAGCGAAAAGGCAACATGTACATAACCTAAATCAACTATTTTAAACTCAAACAGATCTACCAAGGTTTTCTTAAAACTAACAAAGGCCACACACACCTCTATAAACTTGTTCAGTAATTACCGAGTCTCCTAATGGGGTAGAAGTAGAAAGAGGATCCAAAATAATTTCCAGATCAAAACCAGAAGATACATGTATATAAGGAGTCACACAGTAAGGAGTGGAGCCTAGATCAAGCAAACAATATACATCATGGGAAAAAAGCTATAATGTACCAGTAATAATATTAAGTGATACCTCAGATTTCTATCAGGATGCCAAAGCATACAACCTATTCTGACCAATACTAGAACTAGGAGCAGTAATAAAATCATATGCCATACCACCTAGTGTAGGAGAAGAAGATGAAGCAACTGGAATCTTATTTTCCATCGTAGCAACCTTGTTGATGGAATGATCCTTGAGCCAATGGCCTACCTGACCACACTTGCAGCACTTATCTCTACCTTTCTCACAGAATCCCCAATGTGGACAACTGTAGAATAGACAAAGACGGCATGAAGAAATAGTCTGACCTACACTCGCCTGAGATTAGGCAACCTGAACCCGAGAATTATCACCACCTTGGTGATGCTTATTGCTCCACTTCTATGCGTAAAAGGCACTAAAAGTTGAGAAGGAACCAGAATTCCCCTACTTTTTTTTCTACCGCTTGCCATCATCTCTACCACCCTGCTACTGCACATCTTTCTGTTAGAAAATCTAGCCCACTTTCCCAGCCTATCCTTAAATTCCACCTGCTTACTCTTATCATTCTCAACCTACTGCATATGAATTGTCAACTTAGAGATATCCATATCTCTAATGAGAAAAGTAGTCTTACTCTCCAAAATCAAATCTCTATTCAACTCATAAGGTAACTTCCTTATTCTTAACCTCTAATCAGCAACCAAATCAAGAGCATATTTAGACAACTGGTAAAACTTCAAGGTATATTATCTCAAAGATATCTTTCCTTTCTTGAGGTTTACAAACTCCTCCATCTTAGCTTCCCTTAACTCTTGAGGAAAAAAATGATCCATGAAGGCATTAGAAAAAGTCTCCCACAACCCTTCCTTTTCCATATTGCCCTTATCTTTGTACAACTCCTCATACCACTGATAAGCAATATCTTTGAGCTAATACACTGCAAAGCTAACTCCCTTTAAATCAAAAGCCTGCATAACCCAAAATATTTTCTCAAGTTCATCTATAAAGCCCTATAGGTTTTCCTTTACCTTCACTCCTATAAAATTAGGATGACCCATCTTTAAAAATTGGTCAACCTTGTGGCCTTAACTGACAAAGGACTAGTCGCGCCCTGCTCAGCCAGAGCAGCTACCATCTTAGCAATAACATGAATAGACTAATGGAACTTCATATTTGTCATCTTATCATGACTGTCCTGAGGAGTAGGAGGAGGAATATGAGGAACTCTAACTAAATTGGGAATAGGACCATAAGATCAAAGATGTACTCCATACCTAGGAGGTACCCCTTCAACATTATCCCCAGACATGATAGAAGAATTTTCTTATGTTCCATAACTAGGAGGCATGATCTGAAAGACAAACAACAAAGGATTATAGAAGATTCCTAGACTGAGTATTTTAAGAAAGTGTAACATTCCTAAATGCCTTGCAGCTTCTCTTTTTTAAGTGTGGTGTGCTTCACACCCTTAAAAGACACTCTACATGACACAACTTTGTGGACTCCTAGTTGACCATGAACCTAAAGGTTTGATATTAAATTATCACGACTTGAACCAGGGCCTAGATATAATGGGCATTCCAAGTCCAACCAGGACTAGAGCCTGCCTTTTTAAACTAACCCAACCACCTTTCACAGCCTTAGATGAGTTAAAATTTAAGCATATAACAAGATTGTGTAAATGCTCTTATAAAGACACTGGGATAAGGTTACAAAAGTTACCGACTCAACCAAGTCCACCCATACCAAACCAACCACCCATACCATACAATCCCAAAGATAATATCAAGACATAATATTATAATCAAACCCGGAATGTAATACAATGGAACAGTGAGAAATCTTATCTAATGATGACAGCTTCCTAGCTTATTCTCGTGCCAAGGCCAACACCAATATCGATCCCACCTATACCATCCCCTAAAAGTACCATAAATCCTCTATCCAAAAGAACACAAATATCTAATTAGGATAAGCCCCCAACCATGGACAGAACATATATAAAAAATAAAAGCAAAATGTTTAAGATTGTCCATGTCATAAAATGGAGCCTTCCAGAAAGATGGAAGCTCAACACTTCAATCCTAATTATGTCCCTTAATCAATTAATATGTAGGAGAAGTCAAACAGCTGGTTCCCGCATACAATGGGTATATGCAGTTGCCTGTTAATAAATTAGCAAATGACTGCTAGTATATATCTTAGGATAAGGATAAAGTTATGTCATTTAAACAATAAAGTAAAACCATCCATGGTGCATAAAACCATACATATATAAGTTCCAGGAAAAAAACTCTATGTTTTGCATTCATTTAATACTTCAACCTAGGAAGTGTAAGATTGTCGTTTAACCACACTTATGGGCCATATGGGTTCAACTCCCCATTCTGAAAAAATCCCAGTAGGTGTAGCCAGATGACCAGGAAACATCCCAGAGGATGACTAGTACATCCCTCCAATATAAAATATGACACTCATATGTGGTCATCTAAGATCTCTTATATCGGCAAATAAGAGTTTCCAATTTTGGTTCCTCCAGAACCTCCACCTTCCACGGCATAGTTACACATCACGCTATTAATACCCAAATGAACTTCCATGTCCAAACAATCAAATTACCATTTATTAACCATGGACATTTATTAGTGGTATCATCATACGAACCATACTTGCAAGATTTATCCATAGCCAAAATATTTAGGTTAAGGGGAAACTCAAGTGCCCTTTCCATTTACCATATTAACCTCTTGGGAGACTACTATGTTCTCCACAAGCATAACCAATTAAACTTTAACCTTTATAAACCATTTAAACCATTAATAGTTTTATATATATGCTGAAAACAAACAAACGTTTCCTTTAAAGAATTCAATGCAATGGACATATATTTGTAAGCATTTTATCAAACAACCTGGGGAAATAATATTACCAAAACCAATTCCAATGATCGTTACACCATTATCATACAATCCAGTTTCCTAAAACCATCATTGATGCATATAATAGCATAAATAAAACATAGAAAACCAGAACCAATACATTATAAACAAAAACCCCACTGAATATTTGAAAACCATAGACCATGCATTATTAAAACCATGAAAACATCCATAAAGTCCATATTTTTTAGAATTAAGAAGTAGGGAAGAGACACATGCCTTAAACCGAGAAAGATGATGGAAGAAAATCACAAAAGCAATCCCCAACGAAATCCCTAAGTTGAAACCCTAGCTCTCTTGCCCCAAAAGCTCTAGAGAGAATTATGATATGTTTTGAAATAGTTTTCTAAGTGTTAATGAATAGAATAAAAGGTTAAATAATCTCCTAATTGTATTAGAAGTCGTAGGTCATGATAAGGGTAAGTAGGAAACTGTCTAGAATACCCCCACTTAAGTCCCTTAAAAACCCATCACAGCGATATGACTGACTCTCTTACGAGTGATAAACTTCCTTACGATTGGTTTTCACCAGTCATACCTAGGCCTTAACCCTTAGATTAGATACCGTCCAATATATGCCTAACCCAACCAAGTCGTAACCTTAGCATATGATCCATACCCTTGATCTATATCCCTGGTAGAATGAATTACCAGGAGGATCAAATACTACCCACCTTACAAGTCACCGATATGACCCATATTAATCCTTACAAATTGCACCCCTAAGTCGTGACCATTCAAGTGATCAAAACTATCTAACTAACACAAATAAGCTTATGATAGGACTAAACCACACGTACCTTAGCATATGGGAGATACCCTAGAGTCGTAATGGGTTCGAATAACAAATTTCAAGGAAAATTGCTAAGCCCAAAATCTATGATGTAACAATGGCCCTACATTTGTGTGTATTTATTGGTTTGCAATACTCAAACATAGTTCACTCGAAGTATGAAAATTTTGTGAATTGATTAATTCAATGTTTAGTTTTCTAATTTTAATGCCCCGAATTAGACACCCAAAATGTCACACGATGCTCATGACCCCAAAGGACTACAAGATAACCCATGACTATTATCTGTACCTAAGCACTACATAATATACTATATAAATGCGAAATAAAAGGCGGAAAGGCCATAAGGTTCAATTAACTGATACATCATAACATCTGAAAGTATGGTATATCAATACCAAAACAGATAAAATAATAGTCTGAACATGATAGTCTGAATAGTCTATAAACTTTCAGAATAGGGAGTTGATGAGACATATCCCCCAACTAAATCCAACTGCTAAAATAATTAAGTACTGAAAGAATGAAATAATCAAATAATAATATGCTTGAATAATGAGGACTCATTACTAGTCTTTCTGCTGAACGGTGGACCTACTAAGGATGCTCTGGAACTCGTGTGTCTAAACCAATGGTATAAGAATACCATAGAGAAAATTCATCAGTAAGTGAGGTAGGTTGAATGTAAGGGTTTTATATACATGAACAATACTAACTAATTGAATAGCATGAACGTGAGAATACATGCATAAATACGTGAATTATGACTGATATCATGACATCACTAAATATGAATAGTGATAACATAAGTTCATATAACTAATATACTATTTTTTGAATAACTATGTCTGGCAGTTATATTTCTGGTGGAACTAGCTGAGTCTCGTACTAAACTGGGTGACTGTATTTAATAGTCCTAAATTTTTTGTAAATCTATTAGAGTTTTATTACTGAGATTGAGACTGAGACTGTAACGATGGGAAGTAGTTAGCTAACCAACATGCCCCAAATACAGAATTATAGTTGAGTTGATGTCCAATCTGTAACCCTAATTAGAAGGGTGTCAATACTGCACCACAGGTAAGGACAAGTTGTGGGTGACCCTCATCTGACAGTATCCCAAAAATAGAATAGTAGGACCCTCATCTGACAGTGTTAATCCACCTTATCAACCCTCACCTATCAGTAATGATGCCTCAACCTATGCTGGCTACATGTTTCTAGAATAAAGGGATTGCTTTTAAGAAATACACCATCATCTAGCAATGTGTGTAATGCCCCAAAAAAAATTCTTTTAAGATCTCCGACGAAAATGTGTTAAATTCTATTCTTTATCATGATTAATAATTTTTTTCTGCAGAATTTCTGGATATGCAAACCTTCATCATGTAGAGCATTGAATAATCTTTGCAATGATATATGGATCATCCAAAATGGACACGCGAGCGATGAGTTATGATCATTCCAATCTAACTGTGAATAGCGGTAAACAGTAAATGTGCAGGAAAAAAATACTGAGGCCAGGAGAATGTTAGGATCAAATTCAAATGATCATAACTACTTGTACATAATGATTTGGGTGAGATACTATATATCAACAGAAAGCTCTGAAAGTCCTCTTTCCAATTCAATTTATTTCATCCAATTTGTCCATAGAAGCAAAAAGTTATGGTCGATCTACTTCAGCCTATCAAAATAGTCCACCAAAGGACAGATTTGACATTATTTAATTTTTAAGGGTATTTTGGTCATTCCCACTCCAATCCATCTGGGTAAACCATGGATTTAAGTCCATTAAGAGCATTCAGTAGCTCATTTTGTCCAAAATTTCCTAAGGCTCAAACCCCAACCCTACTACTCCAAATTTCATCCTTCTATGTCTCTTGATTGAACCGTAGAAATTTTAAATTAATTTGGGATTTTAGTTGATCATGTTAACGGCTTCGAGAATCACCCTTTATTTTTGTGAATAAAGTTCCAGAGTCAGAAGTTCATATTTATCCTTTTGATCTTGTGCCCAGTATTTTGGCAGAATTACATTGACATGAGATTTTACATATTTTACCATGAATTGGAAATATAGTTTTATATCTTATGTTATTGTCCATGAGCTATGGAATTATGTCATCCGATATGTGTATAATATTGAGATGGAATTATGTCCAAAAAGTATTTTTATTATGAGAGTATGATGATTTAATTTGTTAAGCCTTGATTTTTACTATCATTCTACTACTTCCTTATTATGAATTTATAATTGATATTGGAAATTCTATATCCCTACTATGGGTTGATGTCTCAAGTACCTTTAAATTAGAGTTGGATGACAAATTGAGAAATGTTGACATTGAAGTTGCAATGAGTCTTGGTATTTTTCGGATGGTTTTGATGAGTTAAATTTTTGAAAATAGTTTGTATTGAGTCTTCATATCCTTGTCCAAATGTCGAGTCGGTTATGTTTCAATGCATTGATACCTTGTTGATGTTGAGGAAGATTAAAATACTTTGAGCTAAAATGTGTTGAGTTAGGAATCTACAAATTGATATGATTTGATAAATGAGAAAGAGATTTAATTTGGTCTTTATGATAGACCCTTGTGATGTTATGGTGGATTTACTAACGCGTTCTCGGCTTGTCGGGGAGTAGTACTTAGCATCGAGAGGGAAATCTGGTATTTCCCTGAACCTATGTGCCACCGTAGGGTTGTTTGATAATGATATTATTGGACAGAGAGTCCGATTGTGATTATTGCAGTTTCAAGGTCGTACTCCTTGGCAAAGGGTATGACGCTCCCGCCATCGGGGGTTTCAAATGTTGGTATTCCACGTAGGTCACGTGGGGTTGTCGGTTATAGAAAACTCCCCTGTACATAAGAGTCATTATTATTGAAATACCGAGTCAGTCCGAGTTTTAATGCGGTAAGTCAAGTTACCTATGATGATCTATAATGATTAATGAGGTTTTTCTCCTACATTGCCTATCTAAGATTTTATGAGTTGCATGATTCAATGTCACTCAAGTCAGGTGTGTAATTATGGTCCGTATATACATTTTTACGAAATTTATGATATTATTTATATTTTGCATGCATCCCCATATACTCAGTACGTATCTTGTGCGGACCCATATATTTCTCTATGGGCTACATTCTTACCATGATGTAGGTTTAGGTACTCAGTTGCAGCCACGACAGTGATATCCGAGTGTTGCATCTACCTTACTTCAGTGGTGAGTCCTCATGGTTCAAGGACCATGTTTTTAGTTTTGGTGTTGTTTTTTTATGATCCCTTTGGTCTGTTGAGTCAGTTGGGGGTTTTGTCCCAATGGCTCATTCATTTTGCTGTATAGAGGCTGTGTCAGACTAGTGTATTGTTGGGCTAGTTTGTGTATAGACATTCCATATATATACAGTCTAACAATATTCCGTGTCATGTGTGATGTGATATAATATGTACTTTTATATATATCCTTGGCATAGCGTCTATGTTGTTGTGTTGGAACCCAAGGGTAGTGTTTTGGCTTAAAGGGTTAGCTTGAGGCTACGTGTAGCCTTGGGTACCGTGTGGCATCTCGGGATTATATTTCAGGGCATTACAGTGTGTTCCTATCCTTGGGTTTTCTAGGTGCTAAATCCTACTCCCATCTGAATAGACACTGAACTTGATCATACGGGAAAGAACTAGAATAAGTTCACTGGATTTTGTTGACTAATGGAATATTACTAATTTTTGTCAACTGACTGAGTTCATGATATTACTGAGTTTTCCGGAGTTCTATAACTGACTAACTCCTAGTGATCATGGATTGACTGAGAGTATCGTGAAAACTGAATCTGGCTCTAGGCACACAACTAAATTGTCGGGTATAAGTACCCTGAGGACACGATAGAATAAAATTGACAAGACACAACACTTCTTGACTATAGGGCTAAATTCCACAATTCATAATACCATAAGTTGGGGATTTCATGAAGCACATGGTTATCATAATCTTATACATGAATGGGAAAGCATCTAAACATGTCATAATTTCATCAACTAGTCTCATGAGCATCTCATAAAACATCTGTAATGCACAACAATATCATAGAAGTCATTATGATCATAAGTGTAACGCATGTACTTATCATTTGGGTCACCATTGAGCTATGATCCATAATTTCTATTTCCTTAGGCATTTTAACAAACACCTTGCATGCACAACTTAAGGCGTAGGCATAATTATTAAATTATCACTTTAAAACTCTATGAATAGACTAAACTTAAAGATTTCAAGACAAACATTAACATAGTTTCATGAACAATACTTAAAACTTCCATCTTGGGAATCACATCGTCATAATATCATGAACATAACCAACCCACAACAAAATATTCACAATACAAGATTTAAAACATGATTCTTGAACTTCATGGATTGAAGGAATTGATGAATGAACACTATACAAACCTTAGTTCTTGATTCTACAAAGATTGGCGGTGGATTTTTCTTGAATTTAAATCCCTAATTGAAAACCCTAAACTTGTTCTTGAGAAAAATTGAGAGAAACTAGTATATTTTAGGTGAAAATGGCTGAATTACATGCTATTGGGTTTATATAGGGGTGGGAAATTGACCATTTTTCCCTTAAAAATGCGGACATTTAATGACTGAAATTGGGCATCGATGCGATACCCAAAGCGTCGCACCACGATCGCGCTAAGCCTTAGTATTTTGACTAACAGTCTCTGCAATAATGTTAACCAACGCGATGGACGACGCGGCGCGCCAAGATCGCATTGGTCCACTATTTTGGGACACCAAATGTGGTCTAATTGAGGTCTGAAATATTCAAAACTTGTCCGGGAACACCTATTGACATCTTTGATAAAAAATTAACAAACATACAAAGCCATTAAAGGACATTAAGGTGGAGAAATGAGATTGCCAACTTTTGAAGCCTAAAAATAAGATAAGTCTGGCCATTAAAGGACATTAAGGTGGAGAAATGAGATTGCCAACTTTTGAAGCCTAAAAATAAGATAAGTCTGGGAACTTAGCTAGAGGATTTTTATGTTTTTCGAAGTTTAGGACCCCTTGACAAGCTTAATGACTGAATTAAGCTTAGAAATTTTTCGGGGCCTTACAATATCTCCCCCTTGGAATCATTCATCATCAAATGAAACAGACTGAGAGATGGGAAATGATAATTTAAGTACATACGGTACATTAATAACTATAACATGATTATATGATTAAAATGAACGATAAACTGAATGTATCATACTAAACATGCATAAATGATGCATGCGTAACTGATTAATTAATGCATGACTGAGATTTTTAATAAGCTGAGTTTCTCATAATAATGATGCATATCTGATATATAAATATGTTACTGTCATAATCCCTAAACATATGAATGGATATGCAATGGTAATTTAATACCAAGTTTATAATGGGAATATAAGAATGAGAATGAATGCCAAGTTGTAACTGAAATTTCGACATGAAACATGAATAAGCTTTAAGGAAACCTATTACCTTAGGCTGAGTCTAAATTAGTGAGAAAGAGGTGAGGATACTTGGTCTGCATATCTTCTTCTACTTCCCAAGTAGCTCCCTCAATGGACGGATTTCGCCTAAGAACTTTTACTAGAGGAACTTCCTACTTCCTCAGTCTGCGAGTCAAGTAGTTGAGAATTTCGACTGGAATCTCTTCGAAAGAGAGATTGTTATGAATGCCTATGCCCTCTATAGGGACTACAACTGCTGGGTCACCTATTCATTTCTTTAGCAAGGAGATATGGGACACTGGATGGACTGAGCCTAGATTTGAAGCCAATTCAAGCTCATAAGCTTTCTTGCCGAAGTGACTGAGAATTTTGAAGGGATTGACATACCAGGGACTGATCCTTCCCTTCTTGCCAAATATTTTCAGTCCCTTCATGGGAGTGATTTTTGGGTATACATGATCACCAATCTCAAACTTGAGATCTTTTCTGTGCACATTTGTGTAAGAATTCGGTCAGGTCTTAGTAGCCTAAATACTTTGTCTTATCAACTAAAATTTTTCTAAGGCATCAAATACTAATTCATGCCCTATAATTGAGGCCTCACTAACTTCGAACCAATCGACTGGAGATCTGCATCTCCTACCATAGAGAACTTTGAATGAAGCCATCTGAATACTGAAATGATAGTTTTTCTTGTATGCAAACTCAATCAAAGGCAAATGTCCATCCTAACTACCCTTGAAATCAATTGCACATGACCTTAGCATATCTTTCAAGGTCCAAATGGTCTTTTTAGCTTGACCATCTGTCTGAGGATGAAAGGTTGTACTGAGTTGAACTCGGGTACAAAAACCCTTTTGGAATGCTTTTTAGAAATAAGAGGTGAACTGGTACCTCTATATGAGACAATAAAAAATAGAACACCATGCAATCTGACCAACTCCTTGATATAGAGTTTAGCATAATCTTCGGCTGAATAGGAGTTATGTACTGGAAGAAAATGAGCTGACATGGTCATTTTATTTACGATGACCCAAACTGAATTATGTTGATGATGAGTACGATGCAAATAAATCACGAAGTCTATATCCACTTCTTCCCACTTCCAAGTAGGAATATTGAATTCCTGCATGGACCAACTAGGATTTTGATGCTCTATCTTAACCTGTTGACATGTAGAGCACTTAGACACAAACTCTTCAACATCTCCCACTCTACCAATAGATCTCTCGCAAGTCGCGGTACATATATATGGACCGTTAATGAATAGAGTAGCGCGCACCATGCTCTTCTGTAAGAATTCACTGCCTTCAATCATCTACACTTGGCACACACAGGCAACTCTTACAATAGAATACACCATCTCTCCTTTGGGAGAAAACCTCTGTTTTTTAATCGTTGACTGACTCTTTTAACTTGACTAGACTGGGATCTCTATCTTATTTTTCTTTTACCTCAGAAACTAGAGATGATTCTGAACAACTATAAACCAATCTATTACCCTCTTTTAAATAAACTAGGTAGATACCTAGTATGGCAAAATAATGGACTTCTTGAGATAGCTTTCTCTTGCTGTCCTCAATATGAGCAACACTACCCATATATAGTCTACTAAGAGTGTCAGCCACTACGTTGTCCTTGACTAGATGATAAAAGACATTTATGTCATAATCTTTCAAGAGCTCTAACCACCTTCTCTAACAAATATTGAGAACTTTCTGAGAGGATTTATACTGAAGGGTTTTATGATCTTTGAACACATCTACATAAACTCCGTATAGATAATGTCTCCAAATCACTAAGGGAAAAACTATGCCTGCTAACTCAAGATCATGAGTCAGATAATTCTTCTCATGGGGCTTAAGTAGCCTGGATATGTAGGCTATGACCGTAGTATGTTGTATGAGGACACAAACAAAAACTACTCTTGATGCATCACAGTACATTACGAACCCATCATATCCATTCAATAGAGCCAAAACTGGAGCTGAGGTGAGTTGGGTCTTCAACTCTTGAAAACTATTTTCGTAGGGATCTGACCACTGAAACTTGACTTTCTTCTGAGTCAATCTAGATATAAGGGATTCAATAGATGTAAATCCCTTAACAAACCATTTGTAATAGTTATCTCTTTTGAGGATCATCTCTAATGCCATCATCAGAAATGATATGAACAAGGAATGTTACTGACCTTAGCCAAAATTCTCACTTACTAAATTTTATGAACAATCGATGTTTTTTGAGAGTTTGTAATACTACTCTGAGATGTTCTGCATGATCCTTCACACTACGGGAATAGAAAGAAATATCATCTATAAAGATCATAATGCATATGTCCAAGTACTACTTGAACAGAGAGTTCAACATGTCCATGAAGGTTGCTGGGGCATTTATAGACCCAAAGGACATGACTAAGAATTCAAAGTGACCATACTGAGTACGGAAGGCTATTTTTGAAATGTCACATTCTCTAACTCTGAGCTGATGGTAGCCTTATCTGAGGTCTATCTTAGAGAAATAACTGGCACCTTGAAGTTGGTCAAATAAGTCATAAATTCTGGGAAGAGTATACTTGTTATTGAATGTGACTTTCCTGAGTTGACGATAATCGACACATATTCTGAGAGAACCGTCTTTATTTCACACGAATAGGACTTGTGCACCCCATGAGGACACACTGGGCCTGATAAATCCCTTCTCTAAGAGATCCTTCAATTAAGTTCTGCTGGTGCCATTCTATATGGAAGAATAGATATAGGTTGAGTATCTGGAGGAAGATGAATGTTGTAGTCTATTTTCCTTTCGGGAGGAATTCTTGGAAGATCTTTGGGAAAGACATCTTAATATTTATTTACTACTGAGACTGATTCAAAACTACGAGTTTTGGAACTAGTTTCCTTAATTAGAACAAGATGATAGACATATCCCTTAGCTATTATTTTCTATGCCCGAAGGTAGGAAACAAGCTAACCTCTGAGAGTTGTACTACCCTTTCACTCTAAGACAAGTTTCTTTAGAAACTGAAATTGGAAAACTCTATTTCTGCAATCCACTCTGGCATAGTTGGAATGAAGCCAATCCATGCTGAGAATGACATCAAAATCAGTCATCTCTAATTCAACTAAGTCTGTTAAAGTGACATTCTGAAATATCATAATCAGACAGTTCTTGTATACCTATCGGGATATGATGGTTTAACCAACTAGGGTAGAGACTGAGAAGGGCTCTGCTAGAATTTTACGACTGACTCTAAAATAAATTGTTATGTAAGGAGTAACAAAAGATAAGGAAGCTCCTAGATCTAGCAAAGCATAAATATGTACATAAAAGATCTGTAAAATACCAGTGACCACATCAAGAGAATTTTCCTGATCCTGTCGGGACTGAAGAGCATAAAGTGTATTTGGGAGTTTCCCACTAGTAGCACTGGAGGTGGCACCCTACTAATTCGGACGACTGCACTGAGCTAAAAAACGGTTATACTAACCTTGATAGCCTAACTGGGGACAATCTTTGACTCTGTTGTAGGCTTGCCATATCCAAAATAGACATAGCTGCCAGCTTTATAAATACCCTTGTGGTTCTTACCATAAGTCTGACAAAGGGGATTAGTTCAAGCACTGCTAACACTGCCCTGAGTCTTAGAGCTTAGTACCCTATCTCTATTGCCATCTCTGAATTTTTGAACTAGAGCACTAGATGAAGAAGGAGATGGAATGGATAACTTAGAAAGGGACTGAGAACGATTTCCTCCATCTGACTTAGGTTGAGCAAAGGTGAAACAACCTGTCCTTGCTCTCTTATTCTGCTTCACTGTCAACTTAATCTTTTGCTCTTCTATCTGGTGAGCATAGATCATAAGCCTGGGTATTTCTATGTCACCATTCAATATCGTAGACCAACACTCATTTACCACACTATCATTCAACCCTGAAACAAACTTACTCATCTTACCCTACTATCGGCCACCACATGAGGAGCATATCTGGATAATTGAGTAAACTTAAGAGAATACTCTTTGATCGTCATGTTACCCTGCCTGAGGTTGATAAATTCTAACACTTTAGCTTCTCTAAGCTCTAGGGGAAAGAATCTATCTAAGAATGCAGTGACAAACTCCTCCCTCTCTACCGGCCCTGTATCGACTGCTATTTCTGACTTTAACTATTTGAACCAAGTGTGAGCCACATCCTAAAACTGATATACAGCTATCTGAGTACTCTAACTAGGAGTCACCCCTATGATATTTGTAACCTTCTAAACCTAGTCAAGGAATTCCTCAGGGTCCTCATCTGACTTAGACCCAAAAACAAATGGAGGATTTATTTTGTTGAAGTCCCAAATCCTGGCTACAGCTGAATTGGCCACTAGGTTAGCTGGAACAATAGCTAGTGGTTCATTTTGAACAACAACTGACCTAGCAAGAGTAGTGAATGCATCTCAGAACTCTGCAAGAGAGATATTTTCCCAAAGGATCTTCGGGCTAAGGGGTTGACTGATTTCCAATTCTCTTCCTGTGGATCATGTTCTGTAAATGAAAGAGAAAAGGACTACATTGAAAAATTAACTTGAGATTATGCTCACTGGCACAACATGAATACTTACAGTTGGGAAACTCTTCCTAAAACATCTTATAGCCTCCTGTACATAAATGTGACGTACAACACACCTATGTACAAGACTCTACTAGATGCGGCTTTTAGAGTTCCAAGGACACTGTTGAACCTTAGGCTCTAATACCAAGTTTGTACTTGAATCTGACAGCCGAAATGCCATATAGTGCTCATGATCTTGAAGAACCACAAGCTAACCCATGACTAATATTTGTACCTGAGCACAGCATAATATACTATATAAATATGGAATTAAAGGATGAAAGGCCATAAGGTTCAAATATCTAATAAATCATAACATTTGAAAATACAGTTTATCAATACCAAAACAACTAAGATAACTGTCAGAACATGATAGTCTGAAAAGCCTCTAAACTGTCTAAATAGGGATTTGATGGGACATGTCCCCTAACTAACTCCAAATGCTGAAATAACTAAGTATTGAAAGAATAAAATATTCAAATAATAACATCCTTCATCTGTCAGTGTGTGTTCCTATCCTCTAGTTTACTCCATGCTATATCCTACTACCATCTGAACAAACACTGAACTTGATTTTACTAGAAAAAACATGACTAAGTTCACTGGAATCCGTTGATTGACAGAATGTTACTGATTTCTGTCAACTGACTGAGTTGATGAGATTACTGAGTTTTCTTACTTTCTATAACTGACTGAATTCTAGTGTTCCTGAATTGACTGAGAGTATTGTGAAAATAGACTCTATCTCTTGGCACACAACTAAATTATCGGATACAAGTACCCCCAGGACTCAATAGAATGAAACTGACAAGACACAATAATTCTTGACCATATGGCTAAAGTCCATAATTCATAATACCATAAGTTGGGGATATCACGAAGCACAAGGTTATCATAATCTTATACATGAATGGGAAAGCATATAAACATGTCGTAATTTCATCAACTAGTCTTATGAGCATCCTATAAAACATTTATAATGCACAACAATATGATAGAAGCCATTATGATCATATGGGTAAAGCATGCACTTATCATTTGGGTCACCATTGAGCTATGATGCATAATTTCTAGTCCCTTAGACATTTTATCAAACACCTTGCATGCACAGCTTAAGGAATAGGCATAATCATCAAATTATCACTTCAAAACTTCATGAATTGACTAAACTTATAGATCTTTAGCCACACATTAACATAGTTTCATGAACAACACATAAAAATTCTAGCTTGGGAATCTCATCATCATAATCTCATGAACATAATCAACCCACAACAAAATATTCACAATACAAGATTTAGAACATGATTCTTGATCATCATGGATGGAAGGAATCCATGACTGAACACTATGCATACCTTAATTATTAATTCTACGAAGTTTGACGGTGGAATTTCCTTGAACTTAAATCCCTCATTAAAAACCTTAAACTTGTTCTTGAGGAAAATTGAGAGAAACTAGTATATTTTAGGTTTAAAATGGCTGAATTACGTGCTATCAAGTTTATATAGGGGTGGGAAATTGACCCGTTTGCCCTTAAAAATGCAGACATTTAATCACTAAAATTGGGCATCAACGCAATACTTGATGAGTCACGCCATGATCGTGCCAAGCCTCAGTAGTTTCACTGGCAGTCCCTGCAATATTGTTAACCAACGTGATGGGCGGGCGATGCGGCGTGCTAAGAACTCATTGGTCCACTATTTTGGGACACCAAACGTGGTCTAATCGAGGTCCGTAAAATTCAAAACTTGTCCGTAAACACCTATTGACCTCTCTGATCATGATTTAACAAACATACGTACCATTAAAGAACATTAAGGTGGCAAAATGAGATTTCCAGCTTTTGAATACCAAAAATAAGCTAAGTCTGGAAACTTTGCTAGAGTTTTTTTTTCTAAGTATGGGACCCCTTGACAAGCTTAAAGTACTGAATTAAGCTTATAAATTCGCGGGACCTTATACCTATTCTATTACTAATGATGTTGGATGATCCTTTTCCAATTATAGATTGATTGATAATATTCTTAAGGAAAAAGCATTATTATTGGATTTTGATCCATGGATGCAGGGAACGTCTAAGCACCTGTAGCATAGAGATCAAAAAAACAAGGGATTACACGCATACCATTGGTGAAGTCTGAGTAGCCATATGGTTGGTTTGACCTTATGAATCCAAAATGTGACACCAAGGCTTAGGTTGTTACCATGGTTAGCAAATTCTGCATGGTTCAAATACAAAGAGAACATCCCCCCCCCTCTATCTAAAATCATTAAAAAATCAAGTGCATGGATGCGAGAGATAATGTAATTGTTCTTTTTATCTTTTTGTGACTCTAAATTTTTACTTATGAAAATTGGTAGATACTCAATTTTTGTCTCTAGCGGGAGGGGCCTTTAAATCTCTTGTATACTTGTACCATCTAGAACATGCCCCATAGTCTCTCAAAGCTAATTTTTATAGTACTTGGTTGGATATATGATCTTAGGACATCTTTACGACTTTCGGAGTCCACTTTAGCTTAAAAAGCCCATCCTTACAAAGATGTTATCCCTAATCACCTACATTGAGACTTAATACCTTTCTTTGGCAAAAATATTTCAAGGTGTGAGCCTTTTAATTCTTATCCCTCTTTTGAACCCTATCCTCCTTGGACTTAAAAATTCAAATTGAGGCTAAAAATCCTAAGTTGGGGTAGTGAAAATTGGAAGAGGCAACTTTGGGCCATGAGAATGTAAGTTAGTGCCTAAGAGATAATTTTGAGACCAAATGAATATTAAAAAATGGACCCAAGAAAGGAAAGAAAATCATGAAATGCACAAGGCAAAGAGGCGAAAAAAGATTCTTTCCAAAAGACGAGTGAATTAAGGTAGTAAAAGTAGGCACGTGATTAAAGAGTGGAAACAAAAGAAGTGCCCCATGGTCAAAAGTTGGTTGAAATATTATAATGTAGATGTTTAATGAGGGTATAGTCACTTTGTTCCAAAATAATATCCTACCCTACCCCTAACCTACATTTCAAGCTCAAAAAAACCTTTGAGCTCTCTAACCAAGTGTATTCATTGTAATGGCGATTGAAAATAGGGGCAATCCTATTTTATGGTATTTGTTAACATCGAGAGTTCTTGAGAGAAAGAGAGTTTCGTACTTAAATTCATTATTGCATATCTGATAACTTGGTGTGTGAAATTGTCCTTCTTGTGAGGAGGCATGTAAACAAGTCGAGGTAGATGATTTTTTCATCTCCCAAAAAAATAAGAAAAATGAAGTATAATGTATTTGAGATCAAAGAGGAGTCATTTCTTCAGTATTGGTGATTATTGCATGATTGAACTTTGAAGTCTTTTGCAAACTTGAAACTTACGTGTTATGTTGAGAGGTGTCATGAAAATAGTCTTGACCATGTTTGAAGAGATATTTGTGGTAGTAATCAAGTTTAAGTCATCATGATCATTTGGGTCAACTAAATTAGGTATAAAAGAGCATTGTCTCATGGTAAAAGGTAGTGTTGCTTGAGGATAAGCAAATATTTAAGTTGGAGGTGTTGCTGAGTGGTGATTTCACCACTCATTTGCACTCAACATTCGAGCACACTACTGTGATTTAAAGGCATAAATGAGACAAAATTGTGATTAAATGCACTAATGTCCAAATTTTGCAGGTGTACAAGTGATAAGTTAGAAGAATGTCGAATTGAGCCAAACATGATCAAAAAGGGAAGACAAGTGTAAAAGTTGGAAAACCTATACAGACTGGGTCTCAGGTACTGCAATTGCATAGTAGCCACTCTACGATCACGGTAAGTTAAGAAAGTTAGCAGGCTTAATCACTTGAAGAACCAGCGATCCTGGAGACGCGATCGTGGCAATCCAAGTGCGATTATGGTATATCGGGAAATCATCTCCTGGGAAAAGTCAACATTTCACATAGATGATCCTACTTTTCATCAAAAAGGCACAAAACCCTTATAAATCATCATTCCACAACTCTACCTCCCATTCTTAATTTAGGGTTTTTGTAATTTCTTGAAAATTGGAGATTAATTTTCACTAATCTTGAGCAAAGAAGACATTAGACTGACTTTTAAGTGGAGAATTGGCATATCCCATTGAGTATTCATTGAAACTTAAAGTGTGATTTGCATTCTCTTTATTTTTTATGAATTAATTTAATGGAGATTTTGTCTTGTTTTTGCTTATTATCACTATGGGAATCTAGTTCTTCCTCTGGGGATTATGTAGGAATAGGGTGCATTTATGCGTGCATTGTGGTATATTTGTGTATATTTTAGTTTATTAATGATGGGTTCTATTATTGCTTGATTAAATTTGTAGGGATTTGTGGGTGTAAGCCCCAAACACCCAAATGGGTTTGATGGATGAATAATCTCAAGCTATTGAAACCTCAAACAATACTTTAAAGAGTGGTTTAGGTGAACTTTAGGAACCCACCTCATCCTTAAAAGTGGGATATGGGAACCAAAGCAATAGTAGACAATTTATGGGTATGTGTTGCCAATTTTCACCATCTTAGACATAAGGGTGAATATGAGGTCGATTATCCCTTAAATACCATCCTAGAAATAAGGGTGCGAAATTAAGGTATTGGGTGGCTTTAATTGACACACTCGTTAGGAACTCGAAAGAGTCAATTAGTGACATCTTTCAGGTTTTGTTGAAAAATTAGCCTCAAGGAATTTAGACCAAGCCTACCACATTATCAACGATTGGAATTTGCATTGAATTATCATATTCCCATGCATAACTTGCCCCTAGGAAAGCATAGTCCCAAGATGCATTTTAATTGATTTACTGTAATAATTGTTTGTCTCCAATTAGTCCATTAGAAGCCCAAGAATTACTTTCACATTAGAAAACAATGAAACCCCCAAACCATCTTATACTATAGGTTTGAACTTAGCAGGCAACTTTTATTTCAAACTTACTAAACCACCACTCACATTGTTCCTCGTGGATTCGACCCTGACTCTTAGTTGGGTAAATATATTGTCAATGACCACATTGTACTCAAGTTGATGTGTAAGTTGAGAGTAATCACTGACACCAATACTGATCTTGCCCATACCAACCCTTAGTAGTTCCACAAAAGCATCTAACCAAAAAAAACAAAAACAATATTCGATTGGACATTCCCCCAACCATATCCTAAACCAATATCCATAATTAAACCAAAGTATATGAAAATGTCCATAACATGAAATGGAGACTTTTAGAAATATGGAATCTCACCACTTCAATCCAAAGCTGATCCCATAATCCGATCACTATGTAAGAGGAGTTGAATGGTCGGTTCCTACATCGGTTGGGGATACAATTTCCCGAAGATGGTTTAATGGGTAAACACTAGAATGAACTCAGTATAAAGATAAAAAAAATTTCATCTAGTAAAACTAAGTAAACCAACCATATGCATACAAAACATACATATATATTTAACCATGCCGGGAAAGGCAATCAGGTTTAGCATGCATTTAAACCATTAACCTAGGTATATGTAGCTTAACCATCCTAAACCACCCATGGACTATATAGGTCCAGTGTAACCCCCTTAATGGGCCTCGATGCATGTAGCCGCATAAACCAGACATACCATAAGAGTAAGGATTCCTAAGTACCCTTAGCTCTCCTTAATACATATGTACATTATACCTAGAGGATTCCCATGTACCTCATAGTATCATATATAGTCGTCATGCCCAACCCCTCAGGTCGGAAAATATGATTTTCTAGTGTTCATTCATTAAACTCCCACCTTCACGGTTGGCTATCACACCCCGCCATTATTGCCCAATTAAAAACAATTTCCCGCTGACCAATCCATTATTCTATTTATTAATAACTAAGGCTATTAATAGTTGTATTGTCATATCGATTATAACTTGTAAGTATTGTCATTAGCCAAACCTTTTTGGACTATTCGATTCCCGTGTGCCCATTTACAGAGTTAACTTGGGGGAGTCCTATGTACCACTCAAGTGTTCCATTATTAAGTTTGCTTGGAGTAGTCCCATGTACCCCATAAGTGTTCCTTAGCATGCTTACGTGGGGGAATCCATTGTACCCCACAAGGAGTTCAATTAACCATAACCATGAAAACTAAAACATTCTATTTAACAATTCCAAACCATTTAGGGTTCCATTACCTAACCATACTATGCAATAGTTCAATTAAATAGTCCAATAATATAGTAAAAGTATTCTCATTGGCATTATATCAAATATATTGGGGGCATAGTGTTTCTGAAACCAAAATCAAATACCAATTTTCCATTCCTATGAAACCAAGTATTCAAACCACTATTACAATATGTTAATACATAATTAAAACATGGGAAAACCATAACCAAGCCATTATAACCAAAATCACTTATATATATTTGAAAACCCAAAACCATATAACAATTATGCCATGAAAACAATTTACAAAATATTCCTTTAGTTGGAACTAACAATGAGGAAAGGAGTACATGCCTTAATTGAGAAGATAATGGAGAGAAATCACCAAGACAAGCCCCAAATTAATCCTTAAGATAAAATTGTAGCTTTGTTTGCCCAAGAATTTTAGAGAGGATTAGAGAGTGTTTTCTAAGTGTTAATGAATAGAATAATAGGGAAAATAACCTTCTAAGTGTGTTAAAAGTCATGGGGACTTAATAGGTTAAGTGGAGAAATGCCAAGATTGCCCTCACTTAAACTGCATAAAATTCTCGTCAGGGAGTACGACTGACCTTATCAGTCATACCCTCAAATACAAGTGGTACACACCACATACAACATAGGCCAAGGTATGACATACCAAAACCAAACCGTACCTAAAGCATACGACCCGTCCTTTGACCCGTACCCCTGGCAGAATAGAATCAAAGAGGATTGAACATTTTCCTCCATATGAGTCAATGGTACGACTCGTACCTTATCTTACTGCTTATGGTGAGCCACTCATACTCAGATTCAAGTTAATTTATCAAGTCTAAGATTAAGTGAAGGAAAAACCTAAAACTAAACGACCCATATCCACCAATACGGCTCATAGTCACCAAGTTGTGTCCATTCCAGAAACCTATCCAACCTACCAACCAAAACTGATCGGCATATGACTAACCCATACGAACCATACCACAGTGTACGACTCGTTCCCCTTAGTCATAACTTGTCAAAAAACTAGAAATGCAGGAAATTTTCTTAGGGTCAAAAATCCGAGGGGTTATACACACCACGCTTTTGGATATAAAATCAGCCACATCCCTCTTCATACCACTCCACCAATATATCTCATTGATATCATGATACATTTTTGTCGAATTGGGATGAATAACATAGTGCTATTCATGCACCTAAGCCAAACTTTGCACACAAATCATCTAGTTAAGGAACAGATAACCTCCCTTGATACCTAAAGGTACTATCACCACTGATCTCTAATACCATCACCTTTTGCCCACCAACATCATCCTTGATTTTCATCAAGATAAGATATAACATTTGTTTTTCATTCATTTTTGCACTGAGAGATGATCGAACCACTTCCTGTACCATCATACAACCATCATTGGAGTCCAAGAGACGAACTCCAAGATTAGCCTAGCAGTGAATATCCTTCACCAATTCCAGCTTCTCCTTATCAGATGAGCTAAACTCCCCATGGATAACCTGCTAAGAGGATCGGCGACCATGTTAGTTTTACCTGGGTGGTAGTGAAGACTCATATCATAGTCCTTGAGAGGCTCCAACTATCTCCTCTTCCTGAGATAAGATCTTTCTGCGTAAACACATACTGTAGACTTCTAAGATCTGAAAAGATGTCCATGTGTACTCCATATAAATAATGCCGCGGAATTTTCAAAGCAAAAACCACTGCTAAAAGATCCAAAATATGAGTAGGATGATTCTTCTCAAGAACCTTCAACTTCCTGGAAGCATAAGATGTCACTTTACCATGCTGCATCAAAATGTAGCTAAGTCCAACCCAGGATAAATCATAACTAACCACAAACCCCTCATTACCTTCAGGTAATGTCAAAATTAGAGCTGAAGTGAGCTTATCCTTCAGCTTCTATAAAATCCCCTCACAAGAATCCCACAAAGAAAAATTTACCTTCATCTAAGTCAACTTGGCCAATGGGGCAGCTATCATCGAGAAACTTTCCATTAACCACCAATAATATCTAGTCAAACCCAAAAATTGCTGAATATCGGTTAGAGTCATGGATCTAAGCCACCTTTCAACCATATCCATATTTTGTGGATCTACCATGATCCCTTCACTAGAAATAATATGACCAACAAAGGTCACATCATTCAACCAAAACTCACACTAAGAGAATTTGGCATACAACTGTTGCTCCTTCAAGCTCTGAAACACCTCACAGAGGTGATTTGTATGATACACCTCACTCATAGAATACACGAAGAAGTCATCAATGAATATAATGAAAAAAAGATCCAGAAACTACTTAAAAACATTGTTCATCAAATCCTTAAATACCGCCAGGGCATTTGTCAAACTGAATGACATCACCAGGAACTCAAAGTGCCCTTATCGAGTATGAAAAGTTGTCTTAGGGATATCCGCCTCTCTAATCTTAAGATAATGATATCCAGACTGAATTTCTATCTTATAAAAGAATTTTCCACCTTGCAACTGATCAAACAAGTCATTTATCTTTGGGAGAGGATAGTTATTCTTAACCATCACCTTATTCAACTTCCTATAGTCAATGCATATCTGAAGGGACCCATCCTTCTTGTTCACAAATAAAACCAATGCACCCTACGAGGATACACTAGGATGGATGAAACCCTTATCAAGAAGATCCTTAAGTTGCTCCTTGAGTTCCCTCAACTCAATCGGAGCTATTATATAAGGAGGAATAGATATTGGACGATTGTCTAGAATCAAATCAATTCCAAACATAATCTCACTAGCTAGAGGAACACCAGGAAGATCATCCAAAAATACCTCAGAAAACCCATTTACCATCGAGACCGAATATAATTAAGGACCTCCTAAGTTAGAATCTTTAACCCAGACCAAATAATAAAGATACCTTTAGATATTAATCTCCGAACTGTAAAAGAGGAAATAAAACTCCCGTAGGAGCTAGGGAACCACCCTTTCACTCAATAATCAATTCACTAGGGAACCTAAAGATAACCTTCTAGTTCCGGCAATCTAAGGACGCATCATAAGATTTTAATAAATCCATCCGTCGAATAATATAAAAATCCACCATATCAAGTTCAAATAACTCCCCAAAAGTCTATCTACTGCCAACAAATACCAAACACACCCTATAGACTCTCTTAACAACTATAGAGTCTCCTATCGGGGTAGAAATAGAAAAATGATGTAAAATAACCTCAAGATCAAAAGCTAAATACAAAGCCACAAATAGGGTAGCATAAGAGAGAGTGGACCACAAATCAAGAAAATAATTCATATCATGAGAAATAAGTTGTAATGTACTAGTAATGACATCAGGCGATGCCTCAAATTCCTGCCAAGTAGCAACAACATATAACCTATTCTAATCTACACCAGTACTTGAAGCAAAAACAAATGCAGAAACAGCACCCTTTGGTGCAAGAGCAAAAGATAAAGTAATCATAGCCTTATTCACCCCTAAAGCACCCTTACCAATTGAATAGTTTCTGAGTATATGGCCTAGCTGACCAAATTTAAATCACTTATCCTTTACCTCATATAGAAATCACTATACAACCTACCACAAAACCCATTAGACGGGCATGATGAGGCCGACTGAGCCCTATTTTCTTGAGATTGGGCACCCTATGCCCGAAAATCATCGCCACCTACTGACACCTATCACCCAACTATTTCGAGGAAGGAACACTATCTTTAGAGAAAGAACTAGAGGTCCCTCACTTCTTCTTTGGTCACTGACCACATCTCAACTACCTTGCTGTTGAGTAGTACTTTGTTCATATGACCTAAACTTCTTACCCTGCCTTTCTCCGAACTCAACTTATTTTCTCTTTTCCTCTTCTACCTATTGCATATGAGTAACAACCTTAAAAATATCCATGTCCTTGATTAGCATTGCAGTTTTGTTTTCAAGAATCAAATCTTGAGACAGTACAAAAGTGAGCTATCTTATTCTGGCCCTCATGTTAGCCACCAATTCTATAGCATACCTTGACAACTAATTGAACTTCATTGAATATTCCATGACTGACATCTTCCCCAGCCTCAAATTAATAAAATGCTCCACTTTTGCTTCTCTCAACTCCTAAGAAAAGAAGTGGACCTGAAAGGCATTGGAGAAAGTCTCCCACAAGGATGACTCCTCAACATCACCCTTTGCCTTATCATATTGCTCGTACCATTGGTACGCCATATCCTTAAGTTGATAAGTTCGAAAATTTACTCTTTCCATATTCGTGGCTTGCATTACCCTAAAATTTCTCTTTTCATCTAAGAAACCCTGAGGACCCTCCTCTACCTTCATGCCAGTAAAATTAAGAGAATTCATTTTCATAAACTGGCCCACCCTTGTGGCCTCAATAATTGTATCTCTAGATATACCCACTCAGCCTGAACAAGAACCAACTGAGCAATAACATAAATTGATTGACGAAATTCTGCATTAGTCACCTCACCATTAGGAGGACTAGTAGAAATCGATGGAACTCACTGAGTATGGATCCCTTGAGTAGTACGTGTCCCTTCAAAATTGTCCCTAGTTGGGATAGAAGAGTTACCTTACGTCTCAGATCATCGAGGTATGATATGAAAAGTGAATAAACTAGGATTATAGAAGATTCCAGGACTTGGACTCAAGGCTTAAAAATAGAATACCAAGAAAGTGAAACATTCCTAAAGGCCTTGTAGCCTCTACATTATGAGTGTGTTACGCTACACACCCTTAAAAGAAACTCTACTCGACACAACTTGTGGACTCGCAATTGACCATAAACCTAAATTCTTTGATACCAACTCGACCTGACCCAACCTGGGGCCTTATTATAATGGACATCCCAAGTTTAACTAGTATCGGAGACCACCCCCAATCCCAAGTCTATCAAACTGGACACTTTGATTTTGTAAAAAAATATAATATTATAACATCAGAATTAACTATAGCCATTAATAGGAATATTAAGACTATTAAATTGTTAGCAGTCGGAGATATTAATAGGTATAGAAAAATTATAAGTTTCTTCAAATAGGTTTTATTCAAATAGCAATTAAACCATTATATTGAATAGGCTTTGATGTTCCTGTATGTCTCCTCTTAACAGATAATAGGTTATTAAACTTTGATGATTCATTATTAGCTGTATTACAATGTAACCTCGCTAATGGTCTAATATACTTTAATTGTTATCCTAATTTTTCTATAGTTATTAATGAGCAAAATGTTATGGATGGATTAAAATTAAAGGTTAAAAAAAACATGAATAGTAAGGTAAATACTAGAGAAATAACAATAATATATAGAGTATATTATAGATTAATGAAAACTACCTTAGCCCCTAAGGCAAAAATAATAAGTAATAATGGAGCTGCCAAGATTATGACAGCTAATCATAATCAAAATAATACGTTTGTCCAAAAAATGATAAAATGGGATGATGTATTTATAAAAGATAATTGACATTTCGACTCCATAATGGAGCCAAAAATTCAAGAAAAAAATTCAAACATTGAACAAGAAATACATTATCCAGATGGATCTATAGATTTAAAATTACTAAGATCCCAATCTTTTAAACAAGCCTCTTAAAGTAGAAGAAAGTCCTTTTCTAGACTGTCAATCACCAAGTATGTATAAGATAGGGAAGAAACATTAGAAGATATAGAAAGAATGTTAAAGAAAGTAGATTTCTCAAAAACAATTCATAAAGTGGAATATGAATGTACAAAAGTAGAAGAAAGTCCTACTGCTTGTGAATTACTAGGAGCAAAAGTTTCTCAAGGCATGATTAGGTCAGATGAAATATTTAAAATTTACTTTGAATATTTAGATAAATTATGGACTAACCTAGAAAAATCTATTAAAAGTCTATCATATAAACAAAGATATTCATTAAAAGAAAGATATTCTTTAAGAGAAAAATGGTGCAATGATATGAAAAGATTAAGATGTAGAATTAAAAATTTTAAATGATTTAAAATTACAAGAAAATTAGACAATCAAAAGGAATCATTGAATATGATTGTTAATAAATAGTATACCAGTGATAAAGTAGTTGAATCTATAATTCCTCCATTAGAAGAAATTAGTCTACCAGTAGATGGTAGAGTTGTTACTGCTTCACCTTTTTAAATTAGATATAGTATAGACTAAAGGTAATCCTAAAAATAAGGATATAAATAGAATATTTCAACAAAATAATTATACAAATCAACTACTACATATAGTTTCTAAACAAATTTTCGAAGCCGAAAATAGTTCAGCTTTTAAAGATAAACCAAGTTCTACTTCTCATGATAAAAAGTTCAAAACTCATCCAATATTTAAATTACCAAAATTTTCAAAAGTTAAATTTTCTAAATTTGAAGAGAAGTTTGATGTTGCAGATAATTGTTTAGAAAAAAATAATGAAAGATTAAAATTTGAATCAAAATGCATTAATGATAATACTAATAATAATACGTGTTGGAACTATAAAGAAAATAAAATAATTCTTTTTCAGGAAATCTTAGTGATAGTGACCAGATTAATAACTTATAGTTCAAAGATTGGTAAATTAACTAATCATTATATATGCACTTACTGCACTTTTCACTTGGTATAATCATTCTATATATGTTATTACCAATAGTTACAAGGAAAAAGAGGCCTTAGTTGATATAATCGTTCATTTAGAAGATCCACCCTTTAGAAAAAAATATTTATTAACATTAAAAGATATTGTTCTTAATCAACAAATTGATAAATAAATAATTAAACCCTCTAACATGTTAGATATGTTAAATAAATTTAAAGAACAATTATCAGATAGGACAATACAAGATCTTCAAATAGAATTGCTATACTTAAAAAGGGAAGCTAAAAAAGTTAAGGAGGGATTTAGCAAAGGATCACTTGCTAATACTAATAATTTAACATCTAATCAAGAACTAAAATCATGTTAATTAGAGCTTGAAGAAACTTCAAAAATAGAAAGGAATAGTAAAGATATTAAATCTCTAGAAAACAAATAAAAATTTGATAAAATTACAAAAGATAAGGTCCATAGTTGTCATATACCTTTTACATTAGTTATAAATAAAAATTACAAAATTCACAAAATTGCATTATTAGATACAGGAGCCTATCGAAACTACAACATTGAGGGTATAATTCCCACTAAGTACCTTGAAAAAAGTACTAAAAAATTGTTCTTTGCAACAGGAGAAATACTAAAAATAAATTATAAACTAAACTATGCTAACATATATAATAATGGAATTTGTTTTATGAATGACTTTGTAATAACTAAAGAGATAATTTTACGTCTTCATTTTAGAACTCAAATAAAACCTTATACTGTCAAGTTAGATGGCATCCACACTACTATTTTGGGAAAAAAGATTACTTTTCCTTATCTAAATGTATATCAAAAGAAGAAAGTGACTTTATAAAAAATAAAACATTTTTTAAAATCAATTTAATTTCACAACAAATAAATTATTTCAAAGATTAAATAAAAATTAAAAGAATTGAATACGTTTTAAAAAAACCCATAAGTAAAGCAAAAATTAAAATTCTACAAGAAGTCATAGAGTAGGAAGTTTGCTCGGATTTTTCTAATGCCTTTTGGTAAATGAAAAGGTGTCAGAAATTTCTTAAGTTACTACACTAGTTTTTAGAAAAATAAGTTAGTTAATTTAGGATGAATTTGAATTTTTAATTTAAGTTAGGTTGTTTGATTTGCTGAGACATTATAGTGAGTTTAAATTTTGAATGTTGCTGTTTTTTCTATTGTAAGGTGGATATTTAAAACCGCGTAATGTTCAATAAAATTATTGAATACTATTTAATACTATTGAAAGTTATTCAATCCTTTGAGAGTCATTTTAGCCCCCTTTTCGCTGCCTTATCTTTCTTTAAAAAATCCAACAGTGGTATCAGAGCTTCATTGATCTTATGGGATTTGTGAATTCTTCCAAATAACTACAATATCATTTTTTAACCCGTAAGGTTTATCTTTTTAAACCTATTATGGCTACTTGTTTTAACCCGTGCTTATTTTCAAAGCATTGGGCTATTTTCAAACAAAAAGATGTCAAGCAACAGTCTTTCATTGAATGCCCCAAAAATTTTCACTAGCGAAAACTATCAAATTTAGTCAGTGAAAATGAAATCATATCTTCAAGCCTATGATCTGTGGAAAGTTGTAGCGGATGATACACCATTACAACCACTCTCTGAAAATCCTACTGTTGCTCAAATTAAATCACATTTAGATAAAAGCTCAAAAAATTCAAAGCCAAAAATGTAATTCAAAATTCAGTTGCGGATTCAATTTTTTCTAAAATCATTGCTTGTGAGACAGCAAATGAAGCTTGGGAAAAACTAAAACAAAAGAATATCAAGGAAGTGACCGAGTTAGACAAATGCAAATTTTGAATTTGAAAAGGGATTTTGAATCTCTTAGAATGCAAGAGGATGAAACCATTGCTAAATATTCTAAAAAGATTTCTTTGCTTGTCAGTAAAATCAAGTTACTTAGTGAGGATTTCAAAGATGACAGAATAGTAGAAAAATTCTAGTGAAAATTCTGGAGAGATTCGAGTCTAAAATCTCATATCTGGAGGAGTCTAAAGATCTCTCTACTATCTCTGTTGAAGAACTAATAAGTTCTCTTCAAGCACAAGAGCAAAGAAGAGCTTTTAGACAAGACAATGTTACTGATAGTGCCTTTTATGCACAAAACAAAAAAGAAAAAGGTAATTATCCTCCTTCCAGACACCGCAAAAAGAAAACACATATGGAGAATTTTTGTTGGTGGAGACCTGATGCAATATGTGGAAATTTAAAACAAGCAGGTCATGTTACAAAAGTGTGCAAGATTAAAAACAATTCTCAAGCATAATTAGCGGAAACAGAAATTGAGGAGGAGCGCCTTTTTTAAATCTCAGTAACTAAAGAAAGGAGGAGTGTTGGAAATTACTTAAGTTACTGCACTAGTTTTTAGCAAAATAAGTTAGTTAATTTAGGATGAGTTTGAACTTTGAATTTAAGTTAGGTTGTTTGATTTGTTAAGACATTTTAGTGAGTTTAAAGTTTGAATGTTGCTGTTTTTCCTATTGTAAGGTGGTTATTTAAAGCCAATTGATGTTCAATAAAATCATTGAATACTATTGAATGCTATTGAAAGTTATTCAATCCTTTGAGAGCCATTTTAACCCCCTTTTCGTTGCCCCATCTTTCTTTAGTAAAACCAATAAAAGACACATTATTTAATTGCACTATATTGAGGGATTTAATGAAAAGGTTATTCCAACCAAAGCAAGAACCATTAAAATGAACCTTAAATAATGGAATATTATAAGAAGGAAATTAATGATTTATTAGATAAATGAATTATTAGACCTTCTAAATCATCTTAGAGTTGGTCAGCCTATTATGTTAATAATAGTGCTGAAAAGCAAAGAAGTTCCCCAAAACTAGTTATCAATTATAAGCCTCTTAACAAAGTATTAAAATGGATTAGGTACCTGATACCTAATAAATGCGACCTTCGTAAAAGAACTTATAAAGATAATACTTATTGCAAGATTGATATGAAATTAGGATTTTGGCAGATACAAATTACAGAAAAAGATAAATATAAAAGACCCTTCAATATTTTTTTGGACAATATGAAAGGACTGGAATGTCTTTTGGACTAAGAAATGCTCTATCTGCATTTTAAAATATATGAATAATATATTCAATCAATACAGTCTTATTTCTATAGTCTACATAGATGATGTTTGAATATTTTTAGATGATATTGACTAACACTATAAACATCTCCAAACCTTTTTAAAGGTTGTTAAACAAAATGGATTAGTAGTTAGTGCTAAAAAGATTAAATTATTCAAAACCTCTATTAGATTTCGCGGACATGATTTATATCAAGGAACCTATAAACCCATTTGTAGAGCTATAGAGTTCTCCTCTAAATTTCCAGCTGAATTAACTGATAAAACTCAACTTCAAAGATTTTTAAAAAGTCTTAACTATGTTGCAGATTTTATTCCTTATATTATAAAACATTGTAAGCCTCTCCATCAGCATCTCAAGAAAAATCCAGTCCCTTAGGGAATAGAACACACTGATACAGTTCAAAAAATTATATCAATAGTTTAAAAACTTCCATGTCTAGGGATACCGCATCCAGAGGCTCTTATAATTTTTGAAACTTATGCCTCGGATATAGGATATAAAGGAATTATCAAATAGATAATTTGTATAGAGTCCAGTGAACAATTAGTGAGGTTCACTTTAGGAATCTGAAATGATACTCAAAAGAATAATAGTACTATAAAAAAAATTGGCTATAGTACTATGTATTAATAAATTTCAAGATGATTTAATAAACAAAATTTTTTACTAGGAGTGCACTACAAAGCAACCAAATATTCTCTACAAAAGGATGTTAAAAATTTAATTTCGAAATAGATTTTTGTGTAGCGACCAAATTTATGATGAAATGTGAGAATTGTGTTTTTCTATGTGATTTGACTATTTTAACCCTCCTTGTAGTTGCATTGTTATATTTTTAGGGTGTGGGAGTAATTGGCATAGTTGTCGATGTGTTTTGATACCATTTACACGATATTGTGGTTTTTGATTGCTTATAGAGTCTTATTTTGGGTCTATGTGGATATCTTTTGATTCATATGATGGATGGTTGAATGGATTACGTAGAAGATTAGGAATGTCTATTTTAGTCTAGTTATACCTTTGACTCGAGTCCCGTGTACCCAAGCTCATTTCAACCAATTGGTCAAAACGTTGAAAAATAAAAAATATGTGTATGGGACCCAAATTTGGTCGAAACGACCTCAGATGGAATATCCAACTTCGCCAATAGATCTAGAACATCACAATTTTAGGGTGGAAACATATTTGGTGTGATTTTATGGATTTTAAATCTCATTTCGACACTCGGTTTAGAAAATTGTTATGTCGGATTTCAACGTTCAACTTTGTAAAAACTATATTTTTTTGAAAATTTGATATTGACATTGAGTTCAGAGAGTCGAATTTAGTGCAGTTACATAATTCATTTTATATATAAAACTCTGAATGAATCCTGAACACCACGTTGAAGTCCAGATTAGACTTTAAAGAAACAACTTTTTTGTTGTAGCGGGTGCAAAAAATCTGCCCTATTTATAACATTATTTTACCTCCTTTTTAGCCTATTTTGATTATTTTTTTCATCTTGCCTCTTGAGAATTGAACCCTAAATTAGTGTGGAAGCTTAAAAGTGAAGCTTGTGGGATCTTGAGAAGCTAGATTAACATCTATTTCTTGATTCTATTAAGGATTTAAGATAAGAATTCACTTTTTTATTAGTAATTTATTGATTAATTTTTCAAAATGCCAAAAATTTTAGGGCTTAATTTTTAACTCCAATTTCACTCTTTTATCCTTGAATAGTATTTTAATATTATAATTACTAGCTTTTCATCCATTTAACTTACAAAACAACTCTTATTCTTGATTTTAATCCAAATTTTAAAGATTCTACCAGGTAAAGCATAGAAATGTTTTTTTTTCCATTTGAACGTCGTTTTTTAGTCAATTTGACTTGGGTTTTCAGCATTAGATTCCTAAAAATATGGGGAACACATTTTTAAATAAAATTATGATTTTTCCTTATTTTTCAAAAATCTATTTTAGGGGTCTGTTTTGACCCCGAATCAAAAGTAGCAAATATGGGTGTCATTAGTTTTTTTTAGGCATAGATTCTATAATTTATGTCTTTAATAGATTTTGGGACCATTCATGAGGAGTAAGGATTTGGGAGAAAAGTCTTGATTATGATATTTTGGCTTTTGAGGTAGGTTATGGATTAACTCTTTCAGACTGGGTTGCGTAGTAAATGATGGTACAAAATGTATGTTAAGGGTGGGAACTAATTATGAAAAATGTCTATCTATGTGTTGTACCCGTGTGGAGGCCTATATGTGATGTAATTATTGAAATTGAGATGTGATATGTACGACCGTGTGGGGTCCGATGTGGTGTTGATAGCTTTGAATATATGTGAATAATTGTATTGTGTTGTTGAAATACATAATATAATTTCATTGTTATATTGTGATATATCCATACTTATTAGTATATGAGACGTGGAAATTCATGGATGAAATGAAAGTAATGAGTGGATATTAGCTCACATGGTTATGGAATTTTAAGATTGTGGTTGGTTATAAAAATAAATCATGTGGACTGGTTGTAGAAATACATCATATGAATTGGTTGTCGAAATACTCATTTTGAATGGTTGTGAACATTGCATTGTCATTCTCACGTCATCATACACATTATTTCATTTGTTTGTTTTATTGCTTTATATATACTTACTATTATATATGTGTACTTAATTTGTGTCATATGTTATGTATGTGCTTTTAAAATACTGGAAATAATGGACTACTGGATATTGGTATCGGATATTAGATTTTATAGACCATCTCTAAAGGATCATACCAGATAAGAGTTGTAGATATTGGTGATCTTGAGGCGGTGTACCAAACTTGAGGTTGTGTTCCAAAGTCAAGGTTGTGTGCCAATTCTATGCATCATCATAATCCTCATATACATTGAACCTATTTTATTATGTTTATGGTGTGTTTAAATTGTCATATTGACTTGTCATCTACCTATTTGTTCTATATCATGACTTGTAAATGTATAATTATTCTATATTCCGTTAATTATACATGTCCCTATTCTGTTGTACTTGTATGTGATATTGTGTATATTTATATCCCTATCATGTGTGTTGTTGTATTATATATAGGGATACCATAGATCTGTTAGTGCAAGTGGTATGGCATACCGTTGTGGGATATTTTCTGATTATAGGTGGCATTTCCTTACTATGTATTTTGTATGCTTTATTTTCTACTTTGCTCGGTCGGCCTATGATGTCTACTGAGTAAAAGTGGAGAGTACTCACTCCTACTTTACCCTTTTAGTGAAGCTTTAAGTTTGGGTGTGACTAAGACTGGTTGATTTTGGGCGCCTTCAGGTTTCTCAAGGTAACGATTGGACATTTATACATACAGAATTTACCTCTATCTTTCTATACTAGTTATTCCATTATTAGTGTTTAGAGACAGATATTTTTCTCTGTGGTTATTTTTTTGTTGTAATTAACTCTAGGATTATATTAGCAGTTCTTATATTGTAGACATTAGATTTTGAGAGTTATGGCTGCATATGTTGATTTTATTCTTTTTGCTTTTAGTATATCTTTGTGGTTCTTCGTTTTATAAGCCTTACCTTGGGGGCATTTCTACATTTTTCCAGTTGTATTTGTATGGGTAAGGGGCTTACTTGCCAAGGTTGGCCGCCACAAGTGCCATCATGACCTATCAATTTTTTTGGATTGTTACAATTTTTCATATGGAAAGCTTTATTATCCACTTTTAATTTTCAAATAGAATTTATAAAGGGAGAAAACAATTCTCTCTAAGATTTCTTGACTAGTGAATTTCTACAGGAAAATAATGAGACCCAAAATAATAAAAGTAAAACCATTGATGTCCCCATTTCAACCCCAATATTAAAAGATTTTCCATATTAGCAGAAATTCCCTTTGCAAAAGAATCCATCACTAGTCTACAAAAATTACAACCATTAAAATAAGTTTTTTATCAGCCAATAAAAATGTTTCTATCAAGAGACATATTTACAAGAAGGATTAAAAATTATAAACAAATTTGAAATGGTAATTTTTTCAATTATGGTACATATATTAATATTTTGTATAGCAGGGTTACAAAACCTTTTTATACAAATTGAAACTATTTGAAAATAAATAATTTCCTAAATACTCAAAAATATTATAAGTATACTAGTAACTTTTATATCTTATGTAATAGATAACTAAACCTTTTAAGTTTTCTAATATATAAAATTTTCTTTTATTAAATCTGGCAAAAGATTTTTGTAGGTAAATATTTACCTTTTCAATCCATAATATATTTTAAATTGTTATTGATTCAATGTAAATTGGGCAAATGAAAAATGCAATTTTGAAAAGCTTCAAGTACAAAAAAATATCTCTATAGCATCAGAAAATCATAAATAGTTTTCATATATTATTAGTCCTTCTAAAGAATAAAAGGATAAACAACATCAGATAAGTCAGCATCTGGTTGTCATGAGATAAATTCCGCCTTTCAAAACAGATAATGGAATTATTAGATATTAGGTCAGCAAGAAAGACATGAAGAATCATCAAGTAATAACAACTATATCTCTTCAGCAAAAGGTAAAAAGATCCAATGCTTCTTCCACAATAAAAAGTCTAATACAAAAAAAGGTGGACCCCAAAACATCTACCAAAATATTATGTAACCACAAACAAAGAAATCACATCTTCAAGACATAAAAAAAATGAAGGCATAAAAATAGGGGAAACATGGTGAAACCCCCAGACACCCACAAAAAACTACACACAAGAATAAAAATGGCATAAATCTTTATGGAAGAAAAGGCCAAAGTCTTTTCAACATGATCAAAAGGCACATCTCCTCAAAATCGTCAAAGGCATATGTTCAAGACGATGATCAACTATTCAAAGATACTTGCGGAGCAGATATATAGTCATCAGCTACTAAACATGTATAAAATAAATACCATGTATTAGTGCATACAAAGATTTAATATCATATATTAATACAGATGTAAAATCGAAAGTGTATGTTAAATATTAGTCAGAACTTTTGAGGCCTATTTAAGGTCTTCAACTTGTAACAGTAAGAGGCATTGTGAAATTTCCAAAAACCAGAAATACTCTCTACCACTTTCCCATATTTCTCATCTTCCCTTTGTAAGTTCTGTACATTTACCTTATCAATAAAAAGACTTTTTGTTAGTATAAATATCTACATTTCTCTACACTTTACTACTTTTTCTTTGCTTTTACTTTGTTCTTTGTTCTTTTTTGTTTTAAAGTTTATTTTCAAAGTTCAAAGTACTTTTTAAATTAAACTACTTTAAATTGTAATCGTGCTCTCACTTAATTTACAAAGTACTTTAAACTTTAAAACAACAAAGTAAAAGCATAGTAAAATGGAAGAAAATAGTAGAGAATAGTAGAAAAAGATACTTAGAAAAGAATTTTTTTTATTAGGGAAATGAGAGAACATACAGTGGAGAGATGAGAAATATGAAAAGTGGAAGATAGTACTTATGATTTTAGGAAATTTCAGAATTCTCTCTACTGTTACAAGTTTAAAGTCTTAAAGAGGCCTCAAAAGTTCTGACTAATATTTAACATGCACTATCTATTTTACATCTATATTAATACATGTTTTTACATCTATCTATGCACTAATATATGTTATTTATTTTACATCTATCCAGTAGTTGAAGACCATATATATGTTCTGCAAGGGTCTTTGAATAGTAGAACATCATCTTGAACATGTGCCTTGGATGATTTAGAGGAGATGTGCCTTTTTATTATTTTGAAAATACTTTGGCATTTTTTTCCATGAAGATTTGTGCCATTTTTCATCTAGTGTGTATAGTTTTTTATGGGTGTTTGTAGGGTCCACCATGTTTCCCCTATGTTTGTGTTTTTATTTTTTTAATGTCTTGAAGAGGTGTTTTTTTATCTTGTGGTTACATAATTTTTTTGGTAGATGTTGTGGGGTTCATTTGTTGTTGTATTAGACTTTTAATTATGGAAGAAGTTCTGGATCTTTTTCCTTTTTACTGAAGAGATATACTTGTTATTACTATTGGGTTCAAGTTAAATGTGTGAATGAAAAATAGAGAGTATTAGAGGAGGGAAAGTGAGATCGTACCTAAAAGGAAAGTGTGCTCACAATAAGAAAACTTTACTAATTCTCCAACATTGGTGGGAGAAATAAGCTTTCATATGCTCTTATTAAGAAAAAAAACTCCAAATGGATAGTGAGGCAAGAACCAAGAGGTGCCTTGTGCCATCGTTGTCATCGTTCACTCGGTTCGACTTTGGATTCAACTTCAGATTTGGAGAATGATCATTCAATGAGATTAATTTTTTAGACAAAATTTAATTAAAACTTGGAAAAACAAGTAGAATTTACTAATACAAAAAATACAAAGAAAAATGAAAAATATTTTTTCCTTCATAAAATGCAATGCCGATGCATGCAGAAACGCAGAAATTTTACTCAGAAGGGATGCAACCCTACTAAAAAATGACACACTACTTCAAAAAAGAAGTGACTATTCGGTCTGATATGACTATTTAGAAAATACACAATATTTTGAATGGACGGACATGACTGTTCCAAAGGGATACACCTTTCTGATTAACCATTGCTTTCTTTTTTAAGATGCACTTGATGGCTATAAATACCTGTATTTTTTTCCACAAGTAGTACCAAAAATTGTCAGAATTGAAAAGACACTTCTACTTCTAAAAACTTATTGTGATCAAGCTGTTGTTGAGTGTGTTTTAAGAATTCAATAGTATGAGGTAACGTTACTGTAATGCCCCGAAAATTTTTTTCGTTAAGATCTCGAACGAAAATATGTTGAATTATATTATTTATCATGATTAATAATTTTTTTTGTGTGGAATTTCTAGATATGCAACACGTCATCACGTAGAACATCGAATAAGCTTTCCAATGATATGTGGATCATCCAAAACAGACACTCAAGCGATGAGTTATGATCATTCCGATCTAACTGTGAATAATCGTGAATACTAAATGTGCAGGAAAAAAATACTGAGCCAGGAAAATTTTAGGGTCAACTTCAAATGATCATAATTCCTTATACATAATGATCTGGTTGAGCTACTGTATATAAACAGAAATCTCTGAAAGTCCTCTTTCTAATGAAATTGGTTTCATACAATTTTGCCATCGGAGTAAAAAGTTATGGTCAATCTACTTTAGCCTATCAAAACAGCCCACCAAAGGACAGATTTGACATTATTTGATTTCTAAGGGTATTTTGGTCATTTTCACTCCAATTCATCTGGGTAAACCATGGATTTAAGTCCATTAAGAGCATTCAATAGCTCATTTTTCTCCAAAATTTCCTAAGGCTGAAACCCCAACCCTAATACTCCAAATTTCATCCTTCTATGTCCCTTGATTGAACCGTAGAAATTTTAAATTGATTTGGAATTTGAGTTGATCATGTTAAGGGCTTAGAGAAGCACCCTTTATTTTTGTGAATAAAGTTCCAGAGTAGGAAGTTCATAATCATCTTCCATTTTTTGGTATGTGGGGCTTTGAACAAGATTATCCTTTCGATCTTGTGCCGGGTATTTTTGTTAAATTACATTGACATGAGATTTTACATGTTTTACCATGAATTAAAAAAATGGTTTTATATCTTATATTATTGTCCATGAGCTATGGGATTATGTCATCCGATATGTGTATGATGTTGAGATGGAATTACGTCCAAAATGTATTTGATTATGAGAGTATGATGATTTAATTTGTTAAGCCTTGATTTATACTATCATTCCAGTATAATTGATATTGGAAATTCCATTTGTCCCAATGGATCATTGATTTTTCTGTATAGAGGCTATGTCAGACTAGGGTATTGTTGGGTTGGTTTGTGTATAGACATTCCATATATGTACAGTCTAACAATATTACGTGTCATGTGCGATGTGATATGATATGTACTTATATATATCCTTATCGTAGCATGTATGTTGTTGTGTTGGAACCCAAGGGTAGTGTTTTGGCTTAAAGGGTTAGCTTAAGGCTACGTGTAGCCTTGGTCACCGTGTGGCATCTCGGGATGATATTTTGGGTCATTACAAACTTGGTATCAAAGCCTAAGGTTGTGAAGAGTCCTAGGGAGTCTGACAAGCCACGTTACGTAGAGTCTTGAGTATCGGTGTGTAGCGCGCCACACCTATGATCAAGAGGCTGTGGGGTGTTCTAGGAAAAGTCATTTCTTTCTACAAGAATCTATCATACTTACAACTATTTCCTTCTGTTGTTAATTCATGCTTTCTTATGACAAAAAATGCCTCCATTTTGAGCTTGCAGAAACAACAAAAAACCTCAACCCGTTGATCTATTACATGAGATGGTATCCCATACCGAATTTGGGGCAACTTTTTAGATGCTAGCCCATGCAGTTACCACCAATACTCAGGCTAACGCTCCACCTCCGCAAGAAAATAACTTAGCAGCAGCACGAATTTGTGACTTTATGCGGATGAATCCGCCAGAGTTTCATGGGTCGAGAGCAAGTGAGGACCCGCAGATGTATGTTGATGAAATGAAGAAAATTACATAGATTATGCACTTGACTGAGGAAGAAAGTGTGGAGCTAGCTTCTTATCAGTTGAAGGATGTTGCCTATGATTGGGTGCAGATGTGGAATAAGGGTAGAGAGGAAGATACCGCTCTGGTGACTTGGAAATAGTTCCAAGATCCTTTTTTGGATAGATTCTTTCTTCTTGAGTTACGGGAAGCTAAGATAGAGGAGTTTATGAATTTGAGACAAGGATCCATGTCAATTAAGGAGTATTGTGTTAAGTTTAATCAGCTATCGAAGAATGCTCCCAATATGATGGCTGACTCAAGGACTAGTATGAGTAAGTTTCTAATCGGGGTGTCGAGTTATGTGGTGAAATAATATAGATCTGCTATGATCAATTGGGAGATTGATCTTCCTAGGTTAATGATATATGTCCAACAGATTGAGTCAGACCAGATAAAGAAAAGAGAAAGAGTAAGAGGGATTAAAAGAGTCAGATTGCAGCAACAGGAGTCAGACTAGATTCCTCAGAGGGAGTCGCCCTCAGTTTTAGAGACGTCCATTTATACTTGTGCCTTCCTCAGCTAGTTCTCTCATAAATCGGGGCAGGTAGGAGCTTGGGAATAGGTTGGTACCTTCCAGGTCTCAAGACAGTGTAAGAAATCAGCCTATCCTCCTTCGTGTGCTAAGTGTGGTAAAGACCATTTTGGGGAGTGTTATATGGGGCAGCGAGGCTATTTTGGTTGTGGCAAGTTGGGCCACATACTTAGAGACTGCCCGTATACCAGACAGCGGAGTCATGTTCCTCGTCCCCAAAGTCAGGATACCAGTGACCCACCTCCCGCATCCCATCCATTTCCTCCTTAGGGTACTTCATCTAGTACTGCTGGCGGTCAATGCTAGAATCGTTTCTATGCTATACCACCTTATCAGGAGAAGTATGACTCTCCCGATGTTGTCACAGGTATGCTCCGTGTTTTTTATTTTGATGTTTATTTGTTGATGGACCCCAGTTTGACTTTTTATTATGTGACACCTTTGGTTGCTGTAAATTTTGAAACGGATCCTGAACTAATTTCTGAGCCTATTTTTGTTTCTACTCCAGTAGGAAAGTCTGTCATTGCTAAGCGGGTGTATAAGAAATGTCCCATTACTGTCTTTCATCGGGTTATGTATGCTGATTTGATTGAGCTAAATATAGTTGACTTTGATATCATTCTGGGTATGGATTGGCTTCCTGATGAACCTATCCTCGAATGGTCAGAGAGTTCTGTGAATCCTAAGGGTCATTTCATATCCTATCCCAAAGCTAGAAAGTTGATTTACAAGGGTTACATCCACCATTTGGTTCGAGTTAAAGACACTAAGTCTGAAACCCCGACCATTCAGTCAATTAATGTTGTTAATGAGTTTCTTGATATCATTTCGGAAGACCTCCCTAGAGTACCTCTTGATAGAGAGATAGAGTTCGGGATTGACCTTCTTCCCGATACTCAGCCTATTTCCATTCCTTCGTATCGCATGGCTCCCGCAGAACTTAAAAAGTTGAAGGAGAAATTAAAATATCTTTTAGACAAAAGCTTTATCAAACCTAGTATGTCCCCGTGGGGTGCACCTGTCCTATTTGTGCATAAGAAAGATGGTTCTTTGAGGATGTGTATTGATTACCGACAGCTTAATAGGGTTACTATTAAGAATAAATATCTGTTTCCTCGAATTGATGATTTATTTGATCAATTGCAAGGTGCGAGCTACTTTTTGAAGATAGACCTCAGATTCGGTTATCACCAACTTAAGGTTGGGGAAAGTGATATCCCTAAGATAGCCTTCCAAACTCGTTATGATCATTTTGAATTTCTAGTGATGTCTTTTGGGTTAATGCTCCAGCGTCTTTCACAGATCTTATGAACCGTGTATTCCAGCCATATATGGATTTATTTATGATAGTGTTCCTTGATGATATTCTTATTTACTCCCGAAGTAAGGGTGATCATGCGGATCATCTTCGAATCATGATGGAAACTCTTCGAACTCATCGGTTGTATGCTAAGTTCAGTAAGTGTGAGTTCTGGCTGAACTCTATAGCCTTCTTGGGTCATGTTATTTCTTCCGAAGGTATTAGAGTTGATCCTTAAAAGATAGAGGCTATAAAGAGTTGGCCTAGACCTATTTGTCCTTCTGATATTCGAAGTTTCTTGGGTCTAGCTGGTTATTATCGTCGTTTTGTTGAAGGGTTTTCATCTATTGAGTCTCCTATGACCCGTTTGACCTAAAAGAAAGTGAAGTTCCTATAGTCCAAATCTTGCGAGAAGAGTTTTCAGCAGTTGAAGACTCGACTCACTTCAGCCCCTATGTTGACTTTTCCTGACGGTGTTGATGGTTTTGTGGTGTATTGCGATGCTTCCAGAATTGGTTTGGGTTGTGTATTGATGCAAAAGACAAAGGTTATAACTTATGCTTCTAGGCAGCTAAAGCCTCATGATAAGAATTATCCTACACATGACCTTGAATTAGCTGCCATGGTTTTTACTTTGAAAATTTGGAGACATTATTTGTATGGTGTCCATGTCGACGTCTTCACAGACCATAAGATCTTGCAGTATGTATTTACCCAAAAGGAGTTGAATCTTAGCAGAGACGATGGTTAGAACTATTTAAAGATTTTGATATGAGCATGCTATATCATCCGGGCAAGGCCAATGTAGTAGCAGATGCCCTTAGTCGGAAGTCCATGGGTAGCGTAGCACATGCGGAGATGGGTAAGAAGGTGTTGGCCCGTGAGGTACATCGTTTGGCTAGATTGGGGGTTAGGTTGTTTGGTGATGCTGAGGGTAGTATAGGAGTGCAAAGCGATTCTAAATCCTCTTTAGTTTCGGAAATAAAGGAGAAGTAAGACAGGGATCCTACCTTGGTCACGTTAAAACAGTTATTTAAAGACCAAAAGGCAGAGGTTTTCTCCCAAGGGGGAGATGGCATTTTGGGACTCCAAGAAAGATTATATATTCCTGATGTTTATAACTTAGAGCAGAGGATTATGGAGGAAGCGTATGGTATGTGATACTTCATGTATCCTAGTGCTACTAAGATGTACCATGATTTGTGGAAAATCTATTGGTGAAACGGTATAAAGAGAAACATAGAAGAATTTGTGGCAAAGTGTTCCACGTCCCCATTATGATTCAATTTGGGTTGTCGTAGATCAGCTAACAAAATCAACTCATTTCTTGCCTGTGCATTCATCATATACAACTGAAGATTATGCTAGAATATATATTCGGGAACTCGTCAGACTTCATGGAATCCCTTTGGCTATTATTTCTGACAGAGGTACTTCTCGTCGCCATCAATTCTTGCAAAATTATGTTGGAAACTCTTTGAACTCATCGGTTGTATGCTACGTTCAGTAAGTGTGAGTTTTGGCTGAACTCTGTAGCCTTCTTGGGTCATGTTGTTTCTTCCGAAGGTATTAGAGTTGATCCTTAAAAGATAGAGGCTATAAAGAGTTGGCCTTGACCTATTTCTCCTTCCGATATACAAAGTTTCTTGGGTCTAGCTGGTTATTATCGTTATTTTGTTGAAGGGTTTTCATCTATTGCGTATCCTATGACCCGTTTGACCCAAAAGAAAGTAAAGTTCCTGTGGTCCGAATCTTGCGAGAAGAGTTTTTAGGAGTTGAAGACTTGACTAACTTCAGCCCCTTTGTTGATTTTGCCTGACGGTGTTGATGGTTTTGTGGTGTATTACGATGCTTCCAGAGTGGGTTAGGTTGTGTATTGATGCAAAGAGGGCAAGGTTATAGCTTATGCTTCCAGGCAGCTAAAGCCTCACGAGAAGAATTATCCTACCTATGACCTTAAATTAGATTTCGTGGTTTTTGCTTTGAAAATCTAGAGACATTATTTGTATGGTGTCCATGTCGACGTCTTCACGGACCATAAGAGCTTGCAGTATGTATTCACCCAAAAGGAGTTGAATCTTAGGCAGAGACGATGGTTAGAACTATTGAAAGATTATGATATGAGCGTGCTATATCATCTGGGAAAGGTCAATGTAGTAGCAGATGCCCTTAGTTAGAAGCCCATGGGTAGCGTAGCACATATGGAGATTGGTAAGAAGGAGTTGGCCTGTGAGGTACATCGTTTGGCTAGATTGGGGGTTAGGTTATTTGGTGATGCTGAGGGTAGTATAGGAGTGCAAAGCGGTTCCTAATCCTCTTTAGTTTTGGAAGTGAAGGAGAAGCAAGACAGGGATCCTACCTTGGTCAAGTTAAAAGAGTCAGTTAAAAACCAAAAGGTGGAGGTTTTCTCCCAAGGGGGAGATGGCGTTTTAAGACTCTGAGAAAGATTATATGTTCCTGATGTTGATAACTTGAAGTAGAGGATTATGGCATAAGTGCATGGTACGCGATACTCCATCCATCCTGGTTCTACCAAGATGTAGCATGATTTGTGGGAAATCTATTAGTGGAACGGTATGAAGATGAATATAGCAGAATTTGTGGTGAAGTGTTCCGCATGTCAACAGGTTAAAATAGAGCATCAAAGGACTACTGGTGTGATACAAGAGTTTAGCATTCCTTCTTGGAAGTGGGAAGAAGTAAATATGGACTTCATAGTTGGTTTGTCTCCTTCTCATCATCATCATGATACGACTTGGGTTGTCATAGAACGGATGACAAAATCATCTTATTTCTTGCCTATGCATTCATCGTATACAACTGAAGCTTATGCTAGAATTTATATTCAGGAACTCGTCAGACTTAATGGAATCCTTTTGGCTATTATTTCTGACAGAGGTACTCACTTTACCTCTCAGTTTTGGAAATCTTTCCAGAAGGGTCTCGGTACCCAAATTTGTTTAAGTTCTGATTTCCAACCACAAACAGATGGTCAGGACAAGCAGACCATTCAGACTTTAGAAGATATATTGAGGGCTTGTGTGCTTGATTTTAAAGGTAGTTGGGATGAGCACTTAGCATTAATCGATTTTGCATACAATAACAGTTTTCATGCTACTACTAGAATGGCCCCATTTGAAGCTTTGTATGGTAGAAGGTGTAGATCACCCCTTGGTTGGTTTGAAGTTGGTGAGCCTGCAACGACTGGACCGGATGCGGTGTTCGAGGCCATAGAGAAGGTTTATTTAATTCGAGAATGGTTGAAAACCACCCAAATTCATCAAAAATCATACGCAGATGTAAGGAGGAAAGACCTTGAATTTGATGTTGGTGATTTAGTGTACTTGAAATTTTCACCCATGAAAGGGGTGAAGAGATTTGGGAAGAAAGGGAAACTAAGTCCCCGTTACATTGGTCCCTATAAGATTATGGATTGCATTGGGAAGGTAGCGTATAAGGTTGAATTGCCCGCGCAGTTATCTAACGTCCATCCGATTTTCCATATTTCTATGCTTAAGATGTCTATTGGTGATTCTGTTGTGATTGATCCTTCCGAAAGATCGGGTATTCAAGATAGTCTTTCATATGATGAGTTTCCGATTGAGGTTTTTGATTTTCAAGTTCATAGGCTAAGAAACTCGGAAGTTCCTTTGGTTAAAGTGCTTTGGCGAAATCAATCCATGGAGAGTGCTACTTGAGAGGCCAAAGCGGATATGTGCGCCAAATATCCCCACCTCTTTCCTATGAATCCTGAGCATGTCAAAGGTATCGTTCTCTTTTGATTTAATCCTTATTGCTATGTTTATCTTGGCTTGTGTGCTTTCAACGATATCTAAAAAAATCTAGAATGGAGTATAAGCTTGGGCAAAATGCTTTTTCTCTATATACTTATTTTCAAAGTATTCTTGGCCTACCTATCAACATTTGAGAACGAATATTTCCAAGGGGGAGATGATGTGATGCCCCGAAAAAATTTTCTGTTAAGATCTCGGACGAAAATATGTTGAATTCTGTTCTTTATCATGATTAATAATTTTCTGTGTGGAATATCTGGATATGCAACCCGTTATCGCATAGAGCATCGAATAAGATTTCCAACGATATGTAGATCATCTAAAACGGACACTCGAGCGATGAGTTATGATCATTCCGATCTAACTGTGAATAGTGGTGAACAGTAAATGTGCAGTAAAAAAACACTGAGGCTAGGCGAATTTTAGGGTCAACTTCAAACGAACATAACTCCTTATACATAATGATCTGGGTGAGCTACTATATATCAACAGAATTCTCTAAAAGTCCTCTTTCCAATGAAATTGGTTTCATCCAATTTGACCATCAGAGCAAAACGTTATGGTCGATATACTTTAGCCTATCAAAACAGTCCACTAAAGGACAGATTTGACATTATTTGATGTTTAAGTGTATTTTGGTCATTCCCACTCCAATCCATCTGGGTAAACCATGGATTTAAGTCCGTTAAGGGCATTAAATAGCTCATTTTTCTCCAAAATTTCCTAAGGCTCAAACCCGAACCCTACTACTCTAAACTTCATCCTTCTATGTCTCTTGATTGAACAATAGAAATTTTAAATTGATTTGGGATTCGAGTTGATCATGTTAAGGGCTTTGAGAAGCACCCTTTATTTTCGTGAATAAAGTTTCGGAGTCGGAAGTTCATATTCATCTTCCATTTTTAGGTATGTGAGTCTTTGAACAAGATTATCCTTTCGATCTTGTGCCCGGTATTTTTTTTAAATTATATTGACATGAGATTTTACATTTTTTACCATGAATTGGAAATATAGATTTATATCTGATATTATTGTCCATGAGCTATGGGATTATGTCATCCGATATGTGTATTATGTTGAGATAAAATTATGTCCAAAAAGTATTTGATTATAAGAGTATGATGATTTAATTTGTTAAGCCTTGATTTATACTATCATTCCACTATTTCCATATTAGGAATTTATAATTAATATTGAAAATTCTATATCCCTACTATGGGTTGATGTCTCAAGTACCTTTAAATGAGAGTTGGATGGCAAATTGAGAAATGTTGATATTGAAGTTGCAATGAGTCTTGGTATTTTCCGGATTGTTTTGATGAGTTAAGTTATTTAAAATATTATGTATTGAGTTTTCATATCCTTGTCCAAATGTCATGTCGATTGTGGTTCAATGCATTGATACCTTGTTGATGTTGAGAAAGATTAAAATGTTTTGAGCTAAAATGTGTTGAATTAGGAATGGACAAATTGATATGATTTGATAATTGAGAAAGAGATTTGATTTGGTCTTTATGATAGACCCTTGTGATGTTGTGGTGGATTTCTTAACGCGTTCTGAGCTTGTTGGGTAGTAATACTTAGCACCGAGAGGGAAATTTGGTATTTCCCCAAACCTATGTGCCACCGTAGGATTGTTTGATGATGATATTATTGGCCAGACAGCCCGATTATGAGTATTGCAGTTTTAAGGTCGTACTTCCTGGCAAAGAGTATGACGCTCCAGCCAACGGAGGTTTCAAACATTGGTATTCCACATAGCTCACGTGGGGTTGTCGATTATAGGAAACTCCCCTATCCATAAGAGTCATGTTTCCTATCTAAGATATTATGATTTGCATGATTCAATATCACTCAAGCCAGGTTTGTCATGATGCTCCGTATGTACGTTTTTATAAAATTTATGATATTATTTATATTTTGTATGCGCCCCCACATACTCAGTACGTATCTTATGCTGACCCACATATTTATCTATAGCCAACATTCTTACCATAATGTAGGTTCAGGTACTCAGCCGTAGCCGCGATAGTGATATCCGAGTGCCGCATCTACGTTCCTTCAGTGGTGAGTCCTCATGGTTCGAGGACCAAGTTGCTAGTTTTGGTGTTGTTGTTTTGTGATCCCTTTGGTCTGTTGAGTCAGTTGGGGGTTTGTCCCAATGGATCGTTGATTTTGATGTATAGAGGCTATGTCAGACTAGTGTATTGTTGGGTTGGTTTGTTTATAGACATTCCATATATGTACAGTCTAATGATATTTTGTGCCATGTGCGATATGATATGAGATATGTGTATATATATCCTTAGCGTAGCGTGTATGCTGTTGTGTTGGAACCCAAGGGTAGTGTTTTGTCTTAAAGGATTATCTTGAGGCTACGTGTAGCCTTGGGCACCGTGTGGCATCTCGGGATGATATTTCGGGGCGTTACAGCTACAGTCAAATTGTGAACTATTTTATCCTGGATGGAAAAATTTCACAACCTCGGGTACTTAAGGGGAATTAATTCTTTAAGGACACCCCGTGAAGTCGGATAACTTGGTTCTTATTCTATTTCATCTTGTTTCTTTAAATAACATACTTTTTTGATAGTTCTTGATGAAGTTATTTTAAAGGTTTTAAAACTTCATAAGTGTTCATGATATAATATTAAAGTTGTGTTGAAGTGTTTGTGCAAACATATAGATTGTGTCCCAAAACAATAGTTACTTAAGGGTTCTTCATATCTCTGTTGCAGGGAAAATATTTAATAACTCTATTATTTGTTTTGAAAGATAGAATTTTTCTTGTAAGGAGAATCAGATGTTGACTTATCTGATGATGGATATCCTTTGATTCTTTAGAAGGAGTAATAACATATGAAAACTACTTAGTATTTTCTGTTGGTGTACAAATATTTTGCTCTACTTGAAGATTTTCAAATTTGTATTTTTTATTTGCTCAATTTACATTGAATCAATAACAATTTAAAATGTATTATGGATTCAAAAGGTAAATATTTAGCTGCGAAAACCTTTTACCAAATTCAATAAAAGAAAATTTTATTTATTAGAAAAATTAAAGGGTTTAGTTATCTATTACACAAGATATAAATGTTACTAATATACTTATAATATATGTGAGTATTTAGGAAATTATTTATTTTCATATAGTATTAATTTGTATAATAAGGTTTTGTAACCCTGCTATTCAAAATCTTTTTATATGTACCACAGTTGGAAAAATTATCATTTCAAATTTATTTATAAAATTTAAAATCTGCTTGTAAATATGTCTCTTGGTAGAAGCAATTTTATTTGCTAATAAAACTATGTTTGAATGATTGCAATTTGCATAGACTAGTGATGGATTCTCTTGCAGAGAAGGAACTTTCTACTAATATGGAAAATCTTTTCATATTCATGTTGAAATGGGGGCATCAACGGTTTTATTTTTATTATTTCAGGTCTCATTATTTTACTGTAGAAGTTCTCTAGTCAAGAAATCTGGGAGAGATTTGTTTTCTCCCTTTTCTAAATTCTATTTGAAAATTAAAACATGATAATAAAGCTTGTCATCTGGCAAATATCTATTTAAAAATTAAATTTTTTTCATCCTTTTGTAAAATAGTTTTTTCTATTAAAAGATTTTAAAATTTGGTAACTCATAAATTAATGACAAAAAATTTGTTTTAATAGTAAATTAGTTTTTTCTTATCCCTACTGGACTGAATTATTGTAAAGATGAATCCCACAAACTTGTCTTATAGTTTGAATATAAAATATACAATATGGTTGAGATTTCCTAGAATCCTTTCGCTCTGATTTTTATTGGAATATACCCTTTGTAGATTTTTAGTTCTTTCTATCAGGACCTTTAAAGGAAATTCTATTCCATTAATATTTATTTGACTCTTTAGACATTTTATCCTAAGGATAGCTTGATCTTTTATAAAGTCCTTTTTTTCTTTTGGTATATGTTTAGATAGGAAAAAATAATCTTTTTTTCCCAAAAGAGTGGTATGGATCCCATCTAATTTGGCAATATAAGGTTTTATTTGAGTCATAAATGGAATACCTCAGATTATCTCTTCTTTTATATCTTTAGTTTTTTAAAAAATATAAATAAAACAAATCTATGGATGCATAAATGTGCTTTAGGGAGTTTATAATTTATTTTTAATTTTTATCCTGTTGCGGAGAATAATCATGTAACACCATTTTCTAGGTACTCTATAGGAATTAATCCTTCCATAATGCAGTTTTCATCCGCATCTGTATTAAATAATGCAATCTTATGAATTGTATAATTTTTATAAATAACTATTGTAATTGGTATATGGTAACTTTGCATTTTAACTATTGTAATTGTATTAATTCCTGATTCATTTATATGGAGTTTTTCTATAGATTCTATTTCTAGAGACTCTATTTCCTTATTGTAAGCTTTAACTCTTGATGCTTCACCAAGCTCAAATTGGATTTGAGCTCTTGGTGAGATGTTAAATTATTTAATATTTTATTAGCAAGTGATTCCGTTTCTAGATTCTTAATTGTTTGCTTAACTTTTCTAACTTCTTCTTTTATGTATAATAATTTTGTTAGAAGATCTTGTATTGTTGTTTCAGACTTATATTCTTTAAATTTGTTCAACAAATTTTTCATATTCAAGGGTTCAATAGTCTTTTTGTCAAACTAATGATTAAGAACAATATCTTTTAAGGATATTAAATATTATCACCTAGGAGCTGGAGTATTTAGATGATCTATCATATCAAATGAAACTTCTTTTTCCTAATTACTATTGGTGATAACTTTTATAGAATGACTATCGCAAGTACAAACTGCACCGCTGCAATTACAATGGTTTGTTGATGCACTACTGAACTAAATACTACATTAAGCTCATTTTCATCACTAAGACTTTCTTCAAAACAAGAGTAATTTTTATTTGCATCAAGAATAGAATATAATTTATTTTTAATTTCATTTCCTAATTCTAACATAATTATCTTCTCTTTCTTTTTATTTGGAACCCAACTATCTTTAGCCCTATGACTTGTTTTTTCGTAGTTCCCACATGTTTCATTGTTGTTTCTTGATTCACCTTTATTAGAGGTTTTTTCTGATATTTTAAATCATCATTTAGATAATAATGATATTTTTCAAATTTATCTTTATAATTTTTATGTTGTCTATTAATCTTCTTGGTAGCTTCCTATGAAGGGGCTGATAATTTTACATATCTAAAATCTTGACAAAAGGTTCCTAGCCCATTTGGTGTTATTTTATTATCTCTTTGTAGTTGATTCTTAAATTTAATATCTACACATAACTCTAGTCCCGTGACATTTATAAAACTTATAATATCACCCTAAGTTAAGTGACTATAAGTAATTTTTCTCTAAGATCTATCTTTTAATTTTGTTGTAACTTTTTCTGCAAATAATGTTGGTGAGCCACTTATAATTTTCTTTTACAATAATCATAATTACAATCTTCTCTAACCATGACTTTGTTGAGGAAAATATCTTTATACCATTTAAAATCGTCTAACTTTGGACATGATAAATTTGATAATATTTCTAAACTTCTATCTTGAAGAAGTTGGGGTTCTCTGATAAAATGTTTGGCTATATTATAAATTAAAGTGGCGGTGACATCTTCTAAGACTTGATTTTCAACTATTTGTCCTGTTGACTCAGTCTTAGTAGCTTGATTAATAGTTTTAGCATTTAATATGCTTAGCCTATTATTATCTGTGAGTTAGTTATACCACAAATATTTTATAGTACCAGTAAATCCTGATATAATCATAGTAGTTGGATGTTTATCTGTCATTTTGTTAATTTTATATGTTGTAATCGCCATTCCTATTACATGTAGTTTATTATATATTAGATGTTTTGCTAATCCATCCATAATCTATTTGGTAATTTCTCTTCCAGAATGTGAAGTATGAGATAAAAATTCATTTTCTTCATACTAGATATCATGAAAAGTGAGATTTTTATAATAATTCTTGTTTACTGAATATTTAGAACTTAATTTGTTAGTTACATTATTGTTTTTCCCAGATAGAGTTCTTATAGCCTTATCATCTGTAAAATTTTAATTCCGATTTTAACCTTTGATTAATTTTTCCTAAAATATTATCTGTAACTTCAAACTTCTCTTCAAATTTTGGAAATTTATCTTTTGAAAATTTTAGTAATTTAAACATTAGATGAGTTTTTAACTTTTTATCATGATAAGAAGAACTTGGTTTATCTTTAAAAGTTGACTTATTTTCGACTTCGAGAATTTGTTTAGAAACTATATGTAGTAGTTGATTTATATAATTATTTTGTTGAAGTATTCTATTTATATCCTTATTTTTAGGATCACCTTTAGTATCTACTATATCTAATTTAAATGACGAAGTTGTAGGAACTCTACTATCTATTGGTATGCTAATTTCTTCTAATGGAGGAGTTATAGATTCGACTACTTTGTCACTAGCGTACCATTTATTAGCAAGCATATTTAATGATTCCTTTTGATCATCTAATTTTCCTGTAATTTCGAATCATTTAAAAAATTCAATATTAAATCTTAATCTTTTCATATCATTACACTATTTTCTCTGAAAGAATATCTTTCTTTTAATGAATATCTTTGTTTATACCATTGTATTTTTAAAGAATTCTCTGGGCTAGTCCATAATTTATCTAAATACTAAAATTCAGGTTCAAATATTTCATCTGACCTAATCATGCATAGAGAATCTTTTACTCCTAGCATTTCACTAGCAGTGGGACTTATTGAATTTTTAGTTTTAAATTTGTAGATTCATATTCCACTTTAGAAATTGTTTTTGTGAAAACTACTCCATTTAAATTTCATTCTCTATCTTCTAATGTTACTTTCCTTTCTTCTACAGACTTGGAAACTGACGATCTAAAAAAGCACATTCTTCTACTTGAAGAGGCTTGATTAAAAGATTGGGATCTTAGAAATTTTAAATCTATAGATCAATCTAGATAATGTATTACTTGTTCAATATTTGAATTTTCTTCTTCAATTTATGGTTCCGCTATGGAGTCAAAATGCCAATTATCTTTTGTTAATACATCATTCCATTTTATCATTTTTGAGACAAACGTATTATTACGATTATCATTAGCTTACATATGTATGGCAGCTCCATTAGTACTTACTATTTTAGCCTTAAGGTAGTTTTCTTTAATCTATAATATACTATATATATTATTGCAATTTCTCTAGTATTTATCTTACTATTCATGTTTTTTCTTTTAACATTTAATGTGAATGAATCCATAGCTTTTTAATCATTAATATCTATAGAAAAGTAAGGATAACAATTAAAGTATACCGAGCCATTAGCTAGATTACTTTGTAATACTTCTAATAACGAATCATCAAAGTTTAATAAGCTATTATCTCTTAAGAGGAGACACTTAGGAACATCTAAACCTAATATATATAATGGTCTAACAACTACTTAAACAAGACCTATGTAAAGAAACTTATAATTTTTTTCTATACCTATTAATATCTTCATCTACTAACAGTTTAATAGTCTTAATATTCCTATTGATGGATGCAGTTTATTATGAGGTTTTAATATTATAATTTTTACAAATTCAAATTGTCTAGTTTTATGGACTCTATTAAAATATTCTTTGGAATATTTCAATTTTGTAAATCACTCTCTATTTTAGCTATTACTAGAGGTGGCAGAAGTATTAACACTATTTCTATCGTTTTGGTTGGTTGGATTATTCATTTGGATGTTCCAGATAAGAGATAAAAACTATCCTAGGATCAAAATCTAGTTTCGATGTTACTCCTTAATAATAATTTCTGTGTTGAAATTACTAGTTTTTATTCTTATAGCGTTCTTTTATTTTATCCTATAGTCCTATCTATTTTACACCTATATTAATACATGCTATTACATCTGTCTATGCACTAATATACGCTATGTATTTAACACCTTCCCAGTAGCTAATGACTATATATCTGCTCTACAAGTGTCTTTAAATAGTTGAATTGTTATTTTGCTCCCATATTCTCGATCCATCTCAAGATGGTTTCAGAGACATGTTTTCCGAGATAAGATATGAGTATGAGTAGGAGCAGCTAGAGTGTTACGCTATCCTAGAGACGGTCAAAATTAGTGTTACACTTGAATAATCGTTTCTCTTGTTAGTAGTTTCTGTTATTCTTCCTCTATGATCTTAGTTTTATTCCATAACCTGGGTAGCCATTTCATAGAGTTTTAGATGTTGGCAAACCTGGAATCTTGTGTTGGATTATCTCTGAGTATGTGGTGAAAATAGAGACATACATGAAGAGTGTTTCCATCACCAAGCCTATAGGAATAAAGTAAAAGAATGGTATAAGAAGAAAAACTTGTAATTACTACAAAAAAAATATTATTATGGAGTAACATCTAAAGTGGGTAATAAATCTATTTTAAATCTATTTTATAATCTAGTTATCCGCACCACCCTACAAATGGTATCAGAGCTCAGTAATTTAAAAAGTACAGAAGTAAGATATGAGTTAGAGTTAGTCATTTATTAAATTAATTATGAGAAGACCATTTAAAAATAGAGAAGCTTTTAGAAATATTAAAGAATCTTTAGTTAGTAATTATTCAGAATATATAGGTCTAAATAAAACAAAAGAAAATCCAGAAAGATTAGCCTATCTAATTACATTAATATCTAGTATTGAAGCAAAATTAATAATCCATTTAAAATCTAGAAGAATGAGACACATACCACCTAATTATGATAAAATTAGATTTAGATATCCACCAAGATATTATAAAAATGATTTAAATGAATAAAGAACAAAAATACAAAGAGCTAAAACAATTTATTTCTGAAAAACGTAAAGAATTAAAAATAAGAAAAGAAAGACTACATTATAATATATTTGCCGGAGTTAGTAAAAACTCAATAAATACACAAAAAGATGAAATATCAAAATTGAAATCACAAATAGATAGTTTAGAATATATATACCAACATGAACTATTCACAATAAAATGAATAAAGAAGAATTTATAATAGATGAAAAAATATACGAAAATCATGAAGGATCAAAAATAAAAATAGTATTTTCTAATCTAGGAAGAAGATATAAGAAAATAGGTGAACATTTATACCTAATGTTAGAAAAAGAAGAATTAAAATTAGAAGATAAACTAACAGCAATGGTAAGAATAGAAAAAAAAATGAAGAAATAGATAGAAAAAAGGAAATAGAAAAAATTAAACAACAAACTACGGAAGAAATACGAAAAATAGAAGAAACTAAAAATAGTAGAATTGCTGAATTAGAAAAAGAACTACAAATGTTAAAAGATTTGTACGAACAAAGACAAAAAGAAAAAGAAGAAAAATATAAAGAACAAAAATTACTAAACGAGATAAATCAATTTAAGGAAAATTAGAGATAAATAATATAGACGTTGAAGAAACAGATAATTATGATTCAGAAGATAGTGAAACATATACGAAAATATTAACAAATATAAAAAAATTAGAAATTAATGAAAAACAAGAAATAATTAATGAAGAAAACTTAGAAAATACCAACACAGAAATAAATACTCTTGATAAAAAAGAAGATGACAATATAATACCTAAAACAACAGAAATAAGAAAACCCATATATTATAAAAGTAAATTTAAAAGATATAATGAATATGACAAATGGACACCAAAACAGATAGTTAATAAAAATTATAACTTCTTAGACGTAGACTGTGTAATAGATACAAAAAAAAGATATAATTATGGATAGGATATATGACAAAATAATTATTAGATAATAATATAAACATAACAGATACACCAGAATATATAGAAAGAACATTAATAGGATCAGTAAAACTATGGTTTTCAAACTTAACTGAAAATAGTAAAAAAGTATTAAGAGCTAATAAACCCATGGAAGGAACATCATCAACAACAACTAAACTAACACCTATAGAATTATTAAAAAAATATGAAACAGCTATAAAAGATGAATTTGGTAGTATGACAACAATAGAAGAAGAACAAGATGAAGAAAAAGATACAAATAGAAATTTAATGTTAAAATTAACAATATGTAATATGTGTTATATAGACGAATATACTTGCGCATTTAAAGAATATTATTATAAAGGAGCATATAGTATAGAAGAAGGTAAAGAAATAAGAAAATTATATTTTAATAAATTACCTGAACCATTTAGTTCAAAGATAATAAAAAGTTGGGAAGAAGCAAAAATAGTAGATACGTTAGGAGCAAGAATAAAATTTTTACAACAATGGTATAGAAACTTATGTGAAAAATATAGAGAAGAATTAAAAATGGAAAAAACATTAATAAAAAATTTAGCATGTTGCAAAAATAAAATAGCACCTCAATTTGGCTGTGAAGAAAGATATTATAAGAAAAGAAAAAGACATAAGAAATATAAGAAATATAAAAAATCAAAAAAGAAATACAAGAAACCAAGAAAAAGATATTATGTAAAAAATTATAAAAATAAAAGACCATATAGAAAAAAGAAATCTATAAAAGAATGTACTTGTTATAATTGTGGAAAGTTAGGACACTTAGCTAGAGATTGTAAATTATCTAAAAATCCAAAAAATAAACAAATAACCGAAATAAAAATAGATAATACAGAATATATGCAAATAGATTATATAGATTATGAATTAGAAAGTGAAGATAGTATATATGAAATATCAGAAAACGAAACAGATACTGAAATAAATAGTAAAAATATAGCAGAAAAAGAAATAATAATAGGAGTTAGAAAAATAAAAATAGAATTTGATGTAAAGGAAGAAATGCAAAAAGCAGATATAATATTAGGAATAAAATGGTTAGAACAAGTAAAACCATATAATATAGAACATACACAATTAACCTTAACATATAATAGAGAGAAATTATTCTTAAAAAGAGCCTTAACATAAAAATGAAAATATACGTATTAATGAAGATAGTAGTGGAAGGATATTATAGTAGATATTATACGCCTATGATAGATACAAGAGCAGAAGCTAATTTATGCAGATATAATTGCTTACCAGAAAGTAAATGGGATAAATTAAAAACACCAATAGTAGTTAAAGGATTTAATAATGAAGGAAGCTTAATTACTTCTAAAGCTAGGAATGTAAAAGCACAAAAATGGGATAAGATATTAACAATAGAAGAAATTTATAATTATGAACTAACATCAAAAGATATACTTTTAGGAATTCCATTTTTAGATAAACTATACCCACATATAATAACTAAAAACGACTGGTGGTTTACAACACTATGTAAACAAAAAGTAAGAGCAAAAAGAGTTAATAATAAAATAAGAAAGAAAACTGATTGGATAAAAGGAAGTGAAAAAATTACACAAAAATTAGAAAATATAAAAAACAGTGAAGATACAATAGAACTAGTAGTATTTTCGATAAATAAAACAGAAATAACTATATTTTCAATAAATAAGATAGAAATAGTTAAGAAAAAATTAGAACAATTATATAGTGAAGATCCATTAAAAGGATGGGAAAAACATAAAACTACTATAAAAATTGAATTAATAGATAAAAATAGTATAATAACCCAAAAACCATTAACCTATAATTTTGACAATTTAAAAGAATTTAAAATGCATATAGATGAATTATTAGAAAAACAATATATACAAAAAAGTAATAGTAAACATAATAGTCCAGCATTTATAGTAAATAAACATAGTGAACAAAGAAGAGGAAAAAGTAGGATGGTTATTGACTATACAAATTTAAGTGCAAAAACTATAACATATAATTATCCAATACCAAATAAGATATTAAAAATAAGACAAATACAAGGATATAATTATTTTAGCAAATTTGATTGTAAATCAGGATTTTACCACCTAAAATTAAAACAAAAATCTAAAGAATTAACCGCATTCATGGTACCACAAGGATTTTATGAGTGGAATGTATTACCATTTGGATATAAAAACGCACCAGGTAGATATCAACATTTTATGGATAATTATTTTAAACAATTACCTAATTGCATAGTATACATAGATGATATATTATTATATACAAAAACTAAAGAAGAACATATAAAATTATTGGAACAGTTTACAGATATAATAGAAAAATCGGGAATAAGTCTAAGCAAAAAGAAAGCTGAAATTATGAAAAACCAGATAGAATTTTTAGGAATACAAATAGATAAAAGTGGAGTAAAAAGGCAACAACATATAGTACAAAAAATAATAAATTCAAAAGAAGAATTAGATACAAAAAAGAAATTACAATCATTTTTAGGATTCGTAAACCAAGTAAGAGAATATATTCCAAAATTAGCAGAAAACTTAAAACCACTACAGAAAAAATTAAAAAAGGATATAGAATATAACTATAATGAAGAAGATAAAAAACAAGTTCAAAAAATAAAATTACTCTGTAAAGAATTACCAAAATTGCAATTTCTAGATGAAAATAGAAAATTTATATACATAGTAGAAGCAGATGCTAGTGAATATAGTTACGGAGGAGTACTTAAATATAGATATGAAGCAGAAAAAATAGAACACCATTGTAGATACTACTCAGGTACGTTCAACGAGACAGAAATAAAATGGGAAATAAATAGGAAAGAATTATGGACATTATATAAATGTTTGTTAGCGTTTGAGCCATATATTGTATATAACAAATTTATTGTGTGAACAGATAATACACATGTACGCTGGTGGCTAACAAAGAAAATACAAAATTCAGTTACAACAAAAGAGATTCGGAGACTAGTTTTAAATATATTAAATTTCACATTTATAATAGAAGTGATCAGTACTAACAAAAATGTTATTGCAGATTACATATCAAGACAAAGCTACACAGACTGAAATGATAGAAGAAAATACTCTTGAAAAAATACTCAACGCCTTAACTACGCTTTCATTGAAAGTGGACAGTATGGGTACTGAGATAGAAAAGCTAAAGCTAAAGACTAATGAAGATAAACTGAAGTCTATAGCTATGAATCAGCTAACTCAGCAGTGTGCAGAGTTATGTCGATCGGAAGACAATAAAATTCCAGAGCTAGAAGGAGACGTTGGGACACTCCATAAAAGCCATAACATTTATCAATCTACTTCTGCAGGTACAAGCAAAGAAGTTAGTCGACCAAGATACCAAAACACGAACATGAATAAAATATTTGAAAAACCATTTACACCAAAAATACAAAAAGACCATTTATTCACACCCCCACAAGTTAACACATACCGAGATAGCCTAAACCAAGACAAAAAAGTTTACAATTATACAGCCCAGAAATATATAGAAAACATCTATAGAGTACAAACCTTCCTAAACTATAACCCAAGAGCTACAAACATCCAAGAATCAAATACCAACTATATAACCCAAAAATTACAAGGATACAACAAGCTAATCGCACTACCAAAAACTAACCCAAGTCTAGTAAAAACATGTTTTGACTACGGACTGCTAAACACCAAATACACCCAAAACGGAGAGGAATTGACAGCTATGGAAGAATTATACAAGATATTCACGACCTATAAGAGAATAACGAAAGGCACTCTATTTTATATAAAGTGTTATATGCACCCGCGGAGATATTATATGACGAGATAAAACCAGTTATACAAGTTGTAAAGATAGGATTAACGAGAGATATGATTATACCAGAAGATATTACGCAACAACCGAAATACCTAAAATCGAGATACCAGAATTCTACGCAAATAAATGACTTATTGGACTATCTACGATTATACAAGAATAAGCAAATAACTATACAAATGAAAATCCAATATGGAGCTACTACTCGAGAGATCACCAAATGATTTACTCGAATTCAAAAGAGATACGACCAACACATATGGAGGATGTAAGACAATGGATAATGACACTCCTCAACCCAGAGAAACCATCTACTGCACGAGCTATTAAAAAAGGATTTATTTCTGACAGACTATTAACAAGATATTGCAAAATAATTGGACATAAATATCCAGATCACTAATGTTCGAGGTGTGATGGAGAAGATAATATTATTCCAGAGGTACATCTAGAATAAAAAAAGAAGACAAGATGACAGCTGGAAGATAAGATAAGAAGCAATAATGGAGATATGGCAGATACGACAACAAACGGAAGACAAGATATCAAGATATTTAATCTTATTATATAAATTTTAAAGTGTTTTTGATGATAGGCGAATTTACGCGCCTATATCAATATATTTTGCCCATATTTTAGCCTAGTTTTGAGAACTAATTATCTATTTCATACACTTTTAGTCCTTTTTCCTGTAAATGAGCTAACAAATGTGATTAGGAAAGTTTCAGGTATAAATGATGCAAAATACAGCAATTTATGGCTTACTTGACGCAAAAGAAAGCTCACGAACGAAGTGGAAAGGAGCTGGACGCCTAAAGGACTAAATCTGCTGCATGGAAAATCTGTCCCGGGCTAAAACAGCAATTCTGAAGACTTTGGGGACTTACAGACACAAAGCTGGATTTTTTGCCATAATACATTAACCTAGTGCAATTAGGTTATGTGTTTCATTATTCTATTTGGATTATAATTTTGTAACCTTACCCTAGTACATTTGGGTCAAGGATTTCATTAGTATATTAGGATTTGGTTATTTATTTCATTAGCTTAGTAGGAGTAGGATAGGAGTATTATAAATACCCTATCATGTTAGACATTTTTATCAACTCTTCACTTAAGACATCTCCTTACAATTTAATCAATTTTCTTTCATCCCTCTCATCTTCCACTACAAACACTTCTAATCTATTCTTCTATTCTTAAATTCCACAACAAGAGAATCGTTACTTGCTACAGAATCACTAAAACCACACGCCAAACACTTACTATTCACGCCTTCCATCATGCAAAACGTGATATCCTTCGCATTCATGGGTAACTAAATCTCTTAGTTGGGGTTATGGAAGCCGAATGAGTTACTATCTATTGCTATGAGCTTGTGAGTTCAAGACACGTATATTGCTTATATCATTATTCTCTTCATCTTAAATCTACATCCTTTGCGGTTCAAACACAAGAACACGCCATTCTAACATCTAACCTGTTCGAGAGAAAGGTTATTTGTCTAGAAAAGAAGACGCATAGACCAACGCCAGTCTAACATTTAACTTGTTCGAGAGAAAGGTTATTTGTCTGGAAAAGAGATAATGTCAAGGTAGTAGGACACCCTTTCCTATTAAAAAGCTAGTGCCGTAACTGGACTAACCTCTTGGAGAATTTGTACCGCTAGACACGCTTTAAGCTCGAGAGAGTTAAAGTGAAATAGTCCTTGTTTAGGTCGAGAGACGCTTGGATTTACCATCGACTACAATTCTCTATAAGCAATTGCATGTCAAGACTCTACACACTCATAGCCAATAGAGACGTATACCTCAGAAGGTGGACATAACCCCAACGCCTCAATTCTCATTGTTTCACAACCTACGAAATACTCTCTTTTTACTTTATTATTTTCAGCTTTTATTTCATTACTTTGGTTACTTATTACAATCCCTCCTTCTTACGAGACTTGCACCAAAAGTCTATTAATTTTGCGTACTTGTTGACCAAGCTATTCCCTGTGGGATCGATACCCAACCCAGGTTGGGTTCTATATTTGCTAACGACCGCTTTACACTCAAACGAGAGCTGTAGATTGAGCGTTATCAAAAATTGGCGCCGTTGCCGGGGAATACGAGTGTCAATCAAGTTCGTGATAATTACTAGACCCTTTGGTCAAAGATTCTCGTACTTTTACGTTTAGTTTTTGTTTTTGTTTATTGCAGGTTTTTCTTTTAGTGCATGCCCCATACTAGAAGTTCTGGTCAACCGTTATTACCAATCAATCCGGAACCGCAACGAATTAGAAGAATGGAAGCACAAGCTGAAATCGACAGGATGGCTGCTCAACACGAGCAAGCAAGATTAGCTGCTCTTGCCGCTGCTCAAGTCCAACAACAAAACATTGATAATCCTGGACGAGCAACAAATCCTGACGATGAAGATTTAGGTGATGACGAGTTACTGAACCCTAGGCGTGATGCTGAAATTATAACACCTGCCAACAGAAGAGGTCGACAAGCTCGGTACAGATATTATCGCCAACCTTTGCAACCAGCTTTCGACGATGATGATGATGATCTTGATGGTGCCGGAGCCACTGGAGCTATAATTCCACCACCATCAGCGCCCGGAGCCAAGTTCAACATCACAAGCACCATGATTCAGTTATTGCAACTCAAGGGATTATTTGGTGGACTAGCAGGCGATGATCCGAATATGCATCTCATCAACTTTATTTCTACATGCAAGTCTTTTGACAATCCTGGTGTTGGTCAGAATGCTATTCGATTACGTCTATTTCCATTGTCTCTGTCTGGGGAGGCAACATTATGGTTGAATGGGCTGACTCCTGATTCTATTACAAATTGGAGGCAATTGAGAGACGCTTTCCTAGAAAGATTCTTTCCGCCATCCAAGAGGGCTCAATTGAGAGATGAAATCAGCAACTTTCGTCAGCTTCCATCTGAAGCTCTTCACGAAACATGGGAGAGGTTCAAGACAAAGCTAGCAAGATGCCCAAACCATCACATGACAAATGTCCACTTGATGGAGATCTTGTATAGAGCCCTGAATTCAGTAACTAAACCAGTGGTGGACAACGCAGCTGGAGGTTCTTTTATGGACCTCACCTTTGGTCAAGCAAGCAACATGCTAGATCGTATGACGAAACAAAGTAGAGCTTGGCATACCAGGGATTCTGAGGTAGCAAGCCCCACTTTATCTATTGGCATGTCTGCAGACCAAAGAAGAAGAGAAGAAGAACGTGATCAAGACATGGAGCACATGAAAACCCAAATGGATCTTCTTACAAAGCATCTATTAGGGAAGACTGAAAAAGTGAAAGCAATTGCGTCAAAAGGAAGAGACGAATCTGATTCGGAAGAGGAGGCCAACTACTTGAACAATCAGGGGGGTTTCCGTGGGAATGCCCAAGGAAACCAAGGTCGGAACTATTATGACAAATCTGGAGGTAAAGACCAAGGTAGTTGGAAGAAAAATAATGAAAATAGTGGTTTGTACGTTCCCCCTGGTAGACGTGATACCACCACATCTAATTCTATGGAAGACATGATGGTTAAGTTATTGAAAGGAGTGGAAGCAACGAGCGCGGGAGTAAAGGAGGTAATTGACGATTTGGCCTCCATGAAGCAATTAGTTGATTCTCATTCCACTTCTATCAAGCAAATAGAGCAGCAATTAAGCCAACTTTCAGCAGCATTCAATCAAAGAAAGGCTGGCACCTTACCGAGCGATACAGTCCAAAACCCAAGGAATGATGGGTCATGCATGGCCATCACTACGAGGAGTGGTAAGGTGCTGGAAACTTCAGCAGAAGGCAAGCAAGTAGTTGACGGAACAGCAGACATGGACGCCACACCTAGTGACGCCACTAGGGAAGACGCCGCAATATCCACTTCCAACGTCAAGGACGTGTTGCCTAGTGACGTGCAGCCTGAAAAAAATAATAAACGGAAGCAAGAGGAGAAGAAAGCCATGGAGAGAACACTTCCATACCCACCACCACCTTTTCCACAAAGATTGAAGAAGGTGGCCGATGACACTAAGTTCAGCAAATTCATGACTATGCTCAAACAGCTGACCATTAATGTCCCATTGGTTGAGGCACTTGAACAAATGCCTGGGTATGCGAAGTTTATGAAAGATCTTTTGACTAAGAAGAGGGCAGCAATCTATGAGCTGAAAGATGATGTGCATCATTGTAGTGCAATCGCTACCCGATCCATAGTTCAGAAGAAGGCCGACCCCGAAGCTTTCACTATTCCTTGCACCGTCGGATCTTTGGACTTTGCTAAAGCATTATGTGACTTAGGAGCCAGCATCAACCTGATGCCATTATCAATCTACAAGAAGTTGGGGTTAGGAGATCCTACACCAACTAATATGAGGCTTGTTATGGCGGATAGGTCGGTAAAACGACCGGTTGGTATTCTATGCGATGTCTTGGTGAAGGTATCTTCATTCATATTTCCGGCAGACTTTGTCATTTTGGATTGTGAAGCAGATTCAGAGGTTCCCATAATCTTGGGACGCCCCTTTCTTGCTACGGGAAGTGTGCTCATAGATTTGACAGCTAATGAGCTTTCATTCCGAATAAATGATGAAGTGGTGCGCTTTGATGTTTGTAAATCAATGAAGCAACCTAAAGATCTAAGTGTATTTTCTGTGGCTGATGTTGTCGTTGATGATGAGGATGAGTTACTTGCTGAAGAGCAAATTCTTGATGATCCTTTGGAGGTTTTGCTCATGGAAGAAGAGGATGATGATGCTGAAATTTCTGAAGATGATATTTGTGCTCTATCGGGATTAGGAACATATCGCTATACTCCCAAGAAGCTGGATATTGATCTCAAGAATCGACCCACACCACCAGCTAAGCCATCTATTGAAGAACCACCCACATTAGAATTAAAGGAGCTGCCAAGCCATTTGAAGTACGCATTCTTAGGAAGCGGAAACACTCTTCCAGTCATAGTGGCAGCCGATTTAGGTGAGCAACAAGTTGCAGCTCTTATTGCAATTTTACGCAAGTATATTAGAGCTATTGGATGGACCATTGCGGATATCCTTGGTATTCCACCTGGGATTTGCACTCATAAAATTCAGCTCCAAGAAAAGTGCACACCCACCATCGAACACCAAAGACGTCTAAACCCACCAATCCAAGAGGTGGTGAAGAAGGAGATTATCAAGTGGTTAGACGCAGGAGTTGTGTATCCTATTTCTGATAGTACATGGGTAAGCCCAGTACAATGTGTTCCCAAGAAAGGAGGCATGACGGTGGTTGCTAATGCAAAGAATGAGCTTATTCCACTCAGGCCCGTTACTGGATGGAGAGTATGTATGGACTACCGCAAGCTGAATTCTTGGACTCTCAAGGATCATTTCCCCATGCCATTTATGGACCAAATGCTAGATCGATTAGCGGGGAAAGGATGGTTTTGCTTTCTTGATGGTTATTCAGGTTACAATCAGATTTGTATTGCCCCCGAAGACCAAGAGAAGACAACGTTTACATGCCCATATGGTACCTTTGCCTTCAAACGCATGCCATTCGGGTTGTGCAACGCACCAGCCACCTTTCAACGTTGTATGATGTCTATTTTCTCTGATATGGTAGAAGACACTTTGGAGGTATTTATGGACGACTTTTCAGTTGTTGGTGAGTCCTTTGACGCATGTTTGGTGAACTTGAGCATGGCATTACAAAGATGTGTAGAGTTCAACCTTGTGCTGAATTGGGAGAAGTGCCACTTCATGGTAAAAGAAGGAATTGTTCTTGGGCACAAGATCTCCGAAAGAGGAATAGAGGTTGATCGCGCCAAAATAGAGGTAATTGAGAAGCTACCACCTTCAATTTCGGTGAAAGGAGTTCGTAGTTTTCTTGGCCATGCTGGGTTTTATCGTAGATTCATCAAAGACTTCTCCAAAATTTCAAGTCCATTGTGCAAGCTATTGGAGAAAGATGCGAAGTTTGACTTTAATGATGATTGCTTGAAGGCATTCGAATGCCTTAAAGAAAAACTCATTGAAGCCCCTATCATGGTAGCACCAGATTGGACGCTCCCGTTTGAAATCATGTGTGATGCTAGTGGTGTAGCCGTTGGCGCTGTTCTTGGACAGAGAAAGGAGAAATTATTTCATCCTATCTACTATGCGAGTAAGGTCCTCAATGAAGCCCAAAAGAACTACACTGTCACTGAACAAGAGCTCTTAGCGGTTGTGTATGCGTTTAAGAAGTTCCGTGCCTATCTATTGGGTACTAAAGTGATCGTTCATACAGACCATGCAGCTCTTAGATATCTAATGACAAAGAAGGATGCAAAACCAAGGCTGATTAGATGGGTATTGCTGCTGCAAGAGTTTGATTTCGAAGTCAAAGATAGAAGAGGTTGCGAGAACCAAGTGGCTGATCACCTATCTAGACTTGAGAATGAGTATGTGGCGCAACCAGAAAATCAGATTGACGATGCATTCCCTGACGAGGAGATACTAGCGACAACAATGGAGAACTTACCATGGTATGCCGACTTTGCAAATTTCGTGGTGAGTAATGTGTTACCTTCTAATTTATCTTACCACCAGAGGAGGAAGTTTATGCATGACGTTCAGCACTACTATTGGGATGAGCCTTATTTGTTTCGAAGATGCGCGGATGGTATCATTCGACGATGTATATCCCATGAAGAAGTGCCTACCATATTGGAAGCATGCCACACTTCGCAAGTTGGAGGACATCATGCGGGTAATCGAACAGCAAGGAAAGTCTTGCAAAGTGGTTATTATTGGCCTACAATATTCAGAGATGCACACGACTATGTGAGAAGGTGTGACCAATGCCAACGTCAAGGTGCTATTTCAAAACACCATGAAATGCCCATGTCCAAAATTATGGAGGTAGAACTCTTTGATGTGTGGGGTATTGATTTCATGGGACCATTCGTGAATTCGTTTGGAATGAAGTACATCTTGGTTGCTGTGGATTATGTGTCAAAATGGGTTGAAGCTGTAGCATTGGCCGATAACGAAGGAAAGCGTGTTGTAGCGTTTTTAAAGAAGAATATCTTCTCTCGCTTTGGGGTACCTCGTACTATCATAAGTGATGGAGGATCTCACTTCTGCAACAAGCTATTCAAATCTGTATTGGCCAAGTATGGAGTCAAGCAACACAAGGTAGCTACGCCTTATCATCCCCAAACTAGTGGACAAGTAGAGGTTTCCAATCGTGAGATCAAGCAAATCCTTGCCAAGACGGTCAATGCGAATCGGAAGGATTGGTCTCGAAAGCTAGATGATGCACTATGGGCGTACAAGACTGCATTCAAAACACCCATTGGCATGTCACCTTATCAGCTAGTTTATGGGAAGGCTTGTCATCTACCCATCGAGCTTGAGTACAAGGCATTGTGGGCATTGAAGCACTTGAATCTGAATTGGGATGATGTGAAGAACTTGAGGTTGGAGCAGCTGAACGAACTAGATGAATTCCGTCTCCATGCATATGAAAGATCAGATTTATACAAGGAGCGGATGAAGAAGTATCATGATCAGCGAATTGTTCGACGAAACTTCCAAAAAGGTGACATGGTACTACTCTTTAACTCCAGATTCAAGCTCTTCCCAGGTAAGTTAAAATCAAAGTGGTCTGGTCCATTTAAAGTCACCCAAGTCTACTCGTCTGGAGTAGTCGAATTGGAAAACAATGAGGGTGTTATCTTCAAAGTGAATGGCCAACGTGTCAAGCCATATATCAGTCCTTTTGACTCGATAAATGACATGGCCATCACTTATCTCGACGAAGTCTAAGTACTCGAGACTACTACGTCGAGCCACGACAATAAATAAGGCGCTAGATGGGAGGCAACCCATCGTTTTATCGTTTTATCGTTTTATCGTTTTATCGTTTTAATTTTTTTCTTTTTGATAAATGAAAATCCAAAAATAAGAGTCGTGCCACGACCAAAAATAAGGCGCTTGGTGGGAGGCAACCCATCGTACTAATCGTTTTTATTGTGTTTTGAGCAAATATAGGTGCAAGAAGTATGCAACGAGGAGATTGATTTCAATTGATGATTTGGTCGCATTGTATGGTAAAGTCGGTAAGTTAGGAATGGTGATGCATAAGGCTATGAATTGAGCCTTTCTCACGTCATAATAGGCTTCGAGGAAGTCTAGGCCTTGGTATAAATAGGCCACGAACGATGCACAACCTATTCTATAGCCTAAGGACTCGGAATCTAGTGTGCAATACACTATGCGCCGCCTATTCCTAGGTGTGCTTTTGACTATGCGCCGCCTATGCTATGGCATTTGAGATACTGAGACCAAATGCTATAGGATATGAGCCGCATATGTCTAGATATGCCATAGTATATGCGGCGCATATGTCCCATTATGCCATGGACAATGCGCCGCACATGTAAGTGATATGCCGAGGGATATGCGCCGTATATGCTGTGATTTTGTCCCCAAATCCGATTGTAAATGGGTCATAACCCGACCCATACTCTTCCTATATAAAGGGGACTTGTTTTTTTTACACAAACACATTAGAAACAACCCTAAGGGCGCCGCATATCACTCCAAATCCTCTCAAATTTTTCTTCCTTTGTTCTTCCAATCCACAACAACTTCTCCACAATCTTCAAAGCAAGTAAGTGCTCTCTAATTCTTCATGTATTTATCGTAAGTACTACGTTGCTATGCTTATTATAAAATGCTAAATCATAAGAAATTGGTGGTGATGTTCATGTGTGTGGATAATTGTTGCAAAATCGTGTGATTGAATATATACGTATGGAATTCTTGACTTGTTTCCGACTTGAATTTTGTTTCAATGGCATTGTTATGATACTTGCTGAACATATGTGGCTATGAATATTGCTTGAGAGTGTTGTTTGGATGCTTGCATGATTAACCATCCCGGCCATCGGGATAAGGTTATATTGACTATCGACGTAGGAGGTAGTGTTTGTTGTACGAATAGCAATTCCATGCGGTAACTCCTATGTTGTAGTGTCGCTATATGCACCATGAAAGACGTCCAAGTGGATGCTCATAAGTGATGTAATGCTGATTTTCTTGTCGGAATACAATCCTAAAACGTATGTCGACGAAGTCTGAGTACTCGACCACTTTCACTTCACTGATTTGTGCTAACAAGATTAAGTGTGGGGTGGTACCCCTAGTGCTTGCATGTAGATTGTATAAAGTGCGATTGTGCTGCAACTAACATTATTTTTAGTCTCAGGTACAATGGCACCGAAAGCAAGGCAAGGCAAGGAGAAGGCTACCACAACCCGAAAGGATAAAAAGAGAAGCCGAAAAGACCAAGGAGAATCATCTTCAGCACACCTACCACGCAGAATGTTCGGAATCAAATGGGTTCTTGAGGAAGACGCCAAGGCATGGTACAGCAGCAACAAAGAAAAGAAATATGTGCACGTCGACTTAATCAACAAGGAGACCTTAGCAAAGAAGGAGCCGCAAATGTTGGCTAAGATAATGGCTCTGAAGCTGGATTTCATCTTCCGTGACATGGGAGAGTGCAATCTTGACTTGACAAGAGAGTTTTATGCCAACTGGTCGCCAAACACAACAGGCAACGAAGTCAAAATTCGGGGCCAAGTGTTACAGCTTACAGCGGATTGGATCAACTCGTTTCTAGGCCTACCTTCGGTCGACACTGCACCATACAAAGAGCTGTACAGCAGGCCTCCTTACAGAGCAATAAGACACACACTTTGTGGAAGCAGATCAATGGCAAGATGGGGCAGACATAAGGAAACAGGCCGTCACAACACATTCCCCTATGCTCCACTAAATAGGGAAGCAAGAATCTGGATGCGCATTGTCAACTCATGCCTTATTCCTGGGACGCAATACACAAAGATATCGAGAGATAGAGTGTGTTTGGTTTATGCGTTGATGACGAATGTCCCTATCAACTTTGGGGCAATCATTCTATCTACCATGAGAAAAGCCAGACTCCACAGCAGGTCCCATTTCACATTCGGCAATTTGTTGACAGCAATGTTTCGGAAGGAGGATATAGAAGAGGAACCGGCTGACCACAAACTCCCACATACCCCAAAGAAGGTTGACCTCACCAAGGTCAAAGATGCTGAAACAACACATGGAGTCAACCTTACCACTGCGGAGAGACACGCTCGTGACGAGAGTTTCTTCCGTCATCTCTATGGCATGACATGATTCACTATGATGAGTGGTGGACGTATTCCAACTGCTGAAGAGCTCCAACAGCTGGACCACGACTACCCAATGAACAGACATGCCCGGGAGATGTGTGGAGTGGGAGTATATTTCGAGGAACCTCTTGATGATGACGTGCCAACTGATGATGATAGACGCTTGCCTGATTCTGATGCTGAGGAGAACTCTGACGATGACTCTTACGATGATTCGGACGAAGGGGGTATGACCCCCGACATTGAGGAAGAGTCCGACTAATCAGGTTCTTCGACTTTATTTTCCACTGAGGGCAGTGTCTAGTCTAAGTGTGGGGTGTCGGCAGAATCTGCATGCTATGTTTGTATGTTTGCTTGTTTATTTTGTTTTGAGTCCAAATTTTTTTTGTGAGATTTTTTTTCGTGTGACATTTTTTATTTTTTTATTTTTTAGGAGTAAAATTTTTCTAGCTACGCATGAAATTATTTGGATAGGCAGCATGAGATTAGAACAAGAGTATGTGCTACAATTGTGACTATTGAGACATTTAGGCTCGAGTTGTGACTCATTATGTGATAGTGTGTGATTCAATTCCTTCACTTGTTGGGTCGAGAGTCTATATTACTACCAATCAAGTCGACCATGTGCCTTGTGTGTGTGAGGTAATAGTATATTCTATGTATGTGGCTGATGCTAGAACTTGCCTCGTATGTATGCAAAGCGAAAATAAGGAATGTAAGTTTAGGATATGATTTAGGCATTTCTTTGGCAACCTATACATGTTTACCTTCAGTTTTTCCTACCCATGTAAATCATCCTAGTTAAACCCTTTTGAGCCTTTAGCCTATTTCTTTGACAACCTTGTATGTAAGCCTAATCCATTTTTTTCAAGACCGTAATTTGATCCAAATTCCTAAGTGCTTTAAAGTGAAAAAGTCATGTGACAACATAAGAGGAAATTGGGTGAGTATGATGCTTTAAATTGTAAAGGTTCTTGAATGTGTTATGAAAAAGAAAAAAATGCTATCATAGGAGGTACGTTGTGAAAAGAAAAAGGAAAAGAAAGCTGAAAAGTGAGTTGTGCTAAAAATTGAAAAACAAAAGATGAGAACAAGGGTGGAAGAATAAAATAAAGAAAGGTTGAAAGAAAAAAGTGTCATAGATACAAAGTGATGTATTAAAGTGCTTAGGAACCTAGTCACTATTCTTGGCCAAAATAGTCCTACCCGTCCCTTAGCCTACATTACAACCATCTAAAGACCTACTTGATCCTAATCTTAACATTCCGACATTTAGTAGAGTACTACATTAAAGGCAAGCTTATGGTCACTAGTTGCTACATATGAATTCTTTGTGAGAGTGAGTGCAAGGATATTTTGATACCCATGTTTGAAAATATGCTATACTTGTGAGTGATTATGGGTACTATATTGTGAGACACACATGGTTGATGAGTCTTGGATAGTTGTATATGATTCTATGCACCTTAACGTTTGCATGCGAGTTGATCACCATCACGAGTCTATGCTTGAGGTTAAATTGTTTCTACTTATAATCGGAAAGCTACTCTTCGTTGATAATTGTTGTGCTTGTCTTGAAGAATGTTTTGTGTTGTTTCTGTAAAAACCTTAAGTCGATGCTTAGAAGGACATGATATGTTGTTCGAGGACGAACAAAGCTCTAAGTGTGGGGTGTTGATGATAGGCGAATTTACGCGCCTATATCAATATATTTTGCCCATATTTTAGCCTAGTTTTGAGAACTAATTATCTATTTCATACACTTTTAGTCCTTTTTCCTGTAAATGAGCTAACAAATGTGATTAGGAAAGTTTCAGGTATAAATGATGCAAAATACAGCAATTTATGGCTTACTTGACGCAAAAGAAAGCTCACGAACGAAGTGGAAAGGAGCTGGACGCCTAAAGGACTAAATCTGCTGCATGGAAAATCCGTCCCGGGCTAAAACAGCAATTCTGAAGACTTTGGGGACTTACAGACACAAAGCTGGATTTTTTGCCATAATACATTAACCTAGTGCAATTAGGTTATGTGTTTCATTATTCTATTTGGATTATAATTTTGTAACCTTACCCTAGTACATTTGGGTCAAGGATTTCATTAGTATATTAGGATTTGGTTATTTATTTCATTAGCTTAGTAGGAGTAGGATAGGAGTATTATAAATACCCTATCATGTTAGACATTTTTATCAACTCTTCACTTAAGACATCTCCTTACAATTTAATCAATTTTCTTTCATCCCTCTCATCTTCCACTACAAACACTTCTAATCTATTCTTCTATTCTTAAATTCCACAACAAGAGAATCGTTACTTGCTACGGAATCACTAAAACCACACGCCAAACACTTACTATTCACGCCTTCCATCATGCAAAACGTGATATCCTTCGCATTCATGGGTAACTAAATCTCTTAGTTGGGGTTATGGAAGCCGAATGAGTTACTATCTATTGCTATGAGCTTGTGAGTTCAAGACACGTATATTGCTTATATCATTATTCTCTTCATCTTAAATCTACATCCTTTGCGGTTCAAACACAAGAACACGCCATTCTAACATCTAACCTGTTCGAGAGAAAGGTTATTTGTCTAGAAAAGAAGACGCATAGACCAACGCCAGTCTAACATTTAACTTGTTCGAGAGAAAGGTTATTTGTCTGGAAAAGAGATAATGTCAAGGTAGTAGGACACCCTTTCCTATTAAAAAGCTAGTGCCGTAACTGGACTAACCTCTTGGAGAATTTGTACCGCTAGACACGCTTTAAGCTCGAGAGAGTTAAAGTGAAATAGTCCTTGTTTAGGTCGAGAGAAGCTTGGATTTACCATCGACTACAATTCTCTATAAGCAATTGCATGTCAAGACTCTACACACTCATAGCCAATAGAGACGTATACCTCAGAAGGTGGACATAACCCCAACGCCTCAATTCTCATTGTTTCACAACCTACGAAATACTCTCTTTTTACTTTATTATTTTCAGCTTTTATTTCATTACTTTGGTTACTTATTACAATCCCCCCTTCTTACGAGACTTGCACCAAAAGTCTATTAATTTTGCGTACTTGTTGACCAAGCTATTCCCTGTGGGATCGATACCCAACCCAGGTTGGGTTCTATATTTGCTAACGACCGCTTTACACTCAAACGAGAGCTGTAGATTGAGCGTTATCAGTTTTACGTAAAAGATAATAGGGTAGCATTAAATGTAGTTTGTATTTTATAAGACCTTTTAGGACCCTAGGTTACTTTTTAGCCATGTAGGCTTTTTGAGTTTTATTTGTTTTTTATAAACATTAAAAAAACGTGTACACAAATGTAAAGATGCATTCTTTCGTTTTATAAATAAGAAAGGCATAAGGCATTGTAAGGCAAGCCTTCTCACGATTAAGCTAAAACTCTCTCCATTCCATAACAAATATTTTGCCCAGTTAATTAAACATATACACTTCAATGGAAAAAGCTATGGAGGAAAAAACTTCAGAAATATCAAAGCTACCTGAACAGGTATATCTATTTATGATTATGAATAGCTAAATTCATAGTTCCCAACAATCATGATATGATAAAATAAATTCATATTAGTTACTTTATAGTAGAATTATTCGAAAAATAATATGTTAAGAAGTTTATTAGCAAAGTGGAAACGGAGAAAAATCCCTAAGAACTATGCCATCCTAAAGGTGAAACCAATGAGGCAAGAAGCCGTGGTGGGGAGTAACCAGATTTGAGGCGCTGTTTAAGGGAAACAGTATCCGAATTACCATGCTAATAGTGATCGAAGAACATGTTATTTAAGAATGATCTAGTATATAGTAATCTGAGATGACCATATTTTATTATGTACATGGTTGAAGGGAATATTTTGAAAAAGCAATTTTATGAAAATGAATGATAATTTATCTAATGTGATGGTAGATAAATTTAAGATACTTATTTTATATGCACTTAGAGACATAAAAGTAGCAGATATAAGAAAAATCATATTAGAAAAAGCATTTGGAGAATATTACATGACTAGAGTAAATTATATACCATGCCTACCTAACTACTCTTACAAATATTTATCATGAAAACAAATATAGACAAATACATGGAAAATAAAAATAAAAAATATATAAAATCCCTTAATAAAAAACTACTAAGACTAACAACTATAAAATACCAATTTTAGAAAATAGATCATTTAGACTATCTTAAAGTTTTAATCTTATATATACTTAAAAATATAGAAATTGTAGATATTAAGAAAATAATATTAGAAAAAGTTATAGACTACGAAATTGACACCATAAATTCGCTAAAACTGATATACGAAGAAATTTTCCTCAGAAGAATATTATTCAGATCAAGGATGTGGATGTTAGAATATATTAGAAAAACTAGAGAAAACTAAGATAATCTAAATAATGAGATTAATTATAACCGAATTAGAAAAATAATGGAAAATCTAAAAGAAAAGTTAATATGGATAGAAAAAACCTTAGAAAATTTAGGAAAAAGTACATGTGATAGTTTATATAATTTAAAAAACTCACTAAGAGAAGAACAACACAAGATAATAAATGATATAGAATATCTTGAATTAGATATACACTACAGTACAGATAGAATAAATTATTATACAAAAATTTGTAACTCTGCAGTTACTACAGGATAAAATAATAAACCAAATAAATTAATGGATCCATCTTACAAAAAGAATAAATTATTAAAAAATATTAAAAGAAAATCTAAGAAATATCCACGCACAAAAAAGAATAGATTCATTAGATATAATAAATCTATTTTAAATCTATTTTATAATCTAGTTATCCGCACCCCCTACAAATGGTAATCATAATTATCTGTTTCTTCAACGTCTATATTATTTATCTCTAATTTTTCCTTAAATTGATTTATCTCGTTTAGTAATTTTTGTTCTCTATCTTTTTCTTCGTTTTCTTTTTGTCTTTGTTCGTACAAATCTTTTAACATTTGTAGTTCTTTTTCTAATTCAGCAATTCTACTATTTTTAGTTTCCTCTATTTTTCGTATTTCTTCCGTAGTTTGTTGTTTAATTTTTTCTATTTCCTTTTTTCTATCTATTTCTTCATTTTCTTTTTCTATTCTTACCATTGCTGTTAGTTTATCGTCTAATTTTAATTCTTCTTTGTCTAACATTAGATATAAATGTTCACCTATTTTCTTATATCTTCTTCCTAGATTAGAAAATACTATTTTTATTTTTGATCCTTCGTGATTTTCGTATATTTTTTCATCTATTATAAATTCTTATTTATTCATTTTATTGTGAATAGTTCATGTTGGTATATATATTCTAAACTATCTATTTGTGATGTCTTGATATGTAATCTACAATAACATTTTTGTTAGTACTGATCACTTCTATTATAAATGTGAAATTTAATATATTTAAAACTAGTCTCCGAATCTCTTTTGTTGTAACTGAATTTTGTATTTTCTTTGTTAGCCACCAGCGTACCTGTGTATTATCTGTTCGCACAATAAATTTGTTATATACAATATATGGCTCAGAAATAAATACTCTTGATAAAAAAGAAGGTGAAAATATAATACCTAAAAGAACATGTTATTTAAGAATAATCTAGTATATAGTAATCTGAGATGACCTTCTTTTGTTTTATTTAGACCTATATATTCTGAATAATTACTAACTAAAGATTCTTTAGTTTTTCTAAAAGCTTCTCTATTTTTAAACGGTCTTCTCATAATTAATTCAACAAATAACTAATTCTAACATATATCTTACTTTTGTACTTTTTAAATTACTGTGCTTTGATACCATTTGTAGGGGGTGAAGAAACAATAATGGAGATATGACAGATATGTTCTTTCTATATATTCTGGTGCATCTGTTATGTTTATATTATTATCTAATAATTGTTTTGTCATATATCCTATCCATAATTGTATTGTTTTTTCTGTATCTATTACACAGTCTAGGTCTGTCATCTTGTCTTCTTTTTTTATTCTAGATGTACCTCTGGAATAATATTATCTTCTCCATCACACCTCGAACATTGGTGATCTGGATATTTATGTCCTTTTTATATCCAAATGGTAATACATTCCACATGGTACTATATCCAAATGGTAATACATCATATAATGATATCTTACTATTCGGAAGATAGCATGTTGGAAAAATAAAATAGCACCTCAATTTGGATGTGAAGAAAGATACTATAAGAAAAGAAAAAGACATAAGAAATATAAGAAATATAAAAAATCAAAATACAAATACAAGAAACCAAGAAAAAGATATTATGTAAGAAATTATAAAAATAAAAGACCATATAAAAAGAAGAAATCTATAAAAGAATGTACTTGTTATAATTGTGGAAAGTTAGGACATTTAGCTAGAGATTGTAAATTACCTAAAAACCCAAAAAATAAACAAATATCAAAAATAAAAATAGATAATACAGAATATATACAGATAGATTATATAGATTATGAATTAGAAAGTGAAGATAGTATATATGAAATTTCAGAAAACGAAACAGATACTGAAATAGATAGTGAAATAGATGAATTAAATGACTGAAGAAGATATAAAAATAATAACAAAGGAAGAATATTTAAACGATGAAGGAACGGAACAAAAAATAATATTTGACAGTAATATATTTGATGAAATAAAAGGAAAAGAGTTAGATTTAAGTGTAGAAAAAATATTTAAAATGTCAACAATAAAAAATATTTTTACTAGGAAAAAAGATGAATATTATGTAGTATGCCAAAAAGAACATGTAATAGACTGCAGATATGCAAAAGGTAAAGCTAGTATACCACTATTAACAAAAAGAATAATTAATAAAGAGATAAATGATATAAAAAGTAAAGGAGATCCAATAAAATATGTACACCTTGGAGGTACAGAAATATTAATAAAAGCATGTTTTAGAGAAGGAATAGATACACCGATAGAATTATATCTAGTAGATGATAGAATTATAAAACCTATAGAAAAAAGCATAATAACTGTCGTAAAAGGAAATTTAATATACCAAAAATTTAAATTTATAATAAGTGCAAATTATTCAGTAGCGGTAACAGATAGAAATATAGATAAATCACTAGTATTATATTGGAAGATATCAGGAATAGAATTAACTCCAGGAAGTAAAATATTTACAGCAAGATGCAAAAATTTATATGTATTAACAACAAAACATAAAATAACAGGAAAAAATAAGATTAACAAGATACGAATAGAAAGCCCATTTGAACAAATTGTAAAAACAATAGATTATAATGATTATAGCTATAGAGACATAGATATAGAAGAAAATTTAGAAATAGTAAATGATAAAATAAGTACAACAAAAAGAATAGCTAATGAAAAACCAGAATCATCAAACTCATAAAAAAGAACAAGTTACGAAACAAGTTCAATAAGTAATTTAAACCAATATTACATAACAGGAAAAATAAATGAAAAAGAATATATCTCTTATCTGCAAAATCTTAATGAATACTCCAACGAACCAAAACATAATTAATAGTGTTAATATTTCTGTCACCTCTAATGAAATAGCTAAAATAGAAAGTGATTTACAAAATTGGAATATTCCGAGGAAAGTTTTGATAAAGTCTATAAAATTGTACACTTTGATTTTGTTAAAAATTATAATATTAAAACATCATAATCAACTGTAGCCATTAATAGGAATATTGAGACTATTAAACTATTAGCAACTAAAGATATTAATAGGTGTAGAAAAAATTATAAGTTTCTTCAAATAGGTCTTGTTCGAGTAGCACTTAAACCATTATATATATTAGGCTTAGGTGTTCCTATATGTCTACTCTTAAAAGATAATAGGTTATTAAACTTTAATGATTCATTATTAAAAGTATTACAAAGTAACCTCGCTAATAGTTTGGCATACTTTAATTGTTAACCTTATTTTCTATAGATATTAATGATCAAAATATTATAAATACATTAACATTAAATGTTAAAACATAAAAGATGAATAGTAAGATAAATACTAGAGAAATAACAATAATATATAGAGTATATTATAGATTAATGAAAACAACCTTAGCTCCTAAGTCTTAAATAGTATGTAATAAAGGAGCTACCACGCTTATGAAAGCTAACCATAATCATAATAATAAGTTTGTCCAATGTATTAATAAAATATAATTGGAATTTTGAGTCCATAACTATGCCAGAAATTGAAGGGGAAAATTCAAATATTGAACAAGTAATACATTATTTAGATGGATCTATAAATTTAAAATTTCTAACATCTCAATCTTTTATCAAGCCTCTTCAAGAAGAAGAATCTCTTTTTCTAGACCGTCAGTCTCCAAGTCTGTAGAAGAAAGGGAGGTAACATTAGAAAATATAGAAAGAAAGATAAAGGGAGTGGATTTCTCAAAAATAATTCCTAAGTGGAATATGAACCTAGAAATTTAAAAACTAAAAAATCAATAAGTCCCACTGCTAGTGAAATACTAGGAGTAAAAGTTTCTCTATGCATGATTAGGGCAGATAAAATATTTGAACCTGACTTTGAATAGTTCGATAAATTATAGACTATCCTAAAAAAATCTATCAAAAGACTATGGTATAAACAAAGATATTCATTAAAAGAAAGATATTCTTTTAGAGAAAAATGGTGCAATGATATGAAAAGATTAAAATGTAATTTTGAATTTTTTAAGTTCGGAAAATAAGACGATCAAAAGGAAAACTAAAAATGATTGTTAATAAATGGTATACTAGTGATAAAGTAGTTGAATCTATAATTCCTCCGTTAGAGGAAATAAACCAGTAGACGGTAGAGTTGTTACTGCTTCACCTTTTAAATTAGATATAGTAGATACTAAAAGTGATCCTAAAAATAAGAATATAAATAAAATACTTTATCAAAATAATTATAAAAATCAACTACTATATATAGTTTATAAACAGTTTCTTGAAGCCGAAAATAAATCAACTTTTAAAGATAAACTAAGTTCTTCTTATCATGATAAAATGTTTGAAACTCATCCAATATTTAAACTACCAAAATTTTCAAAATATAAATTTCCTAAATTTAAAGAGAAGTGTGATGTTACTGATAATATTTTAGAAAAAAATAATGAAATGTTAAAATTTGAATCAAAATTCACTAATTGTAATAATAATAATAATACGTGTTAGAACTATAAAGAAAATAAAAATAATTCTTCTTCAAATGGAAATCTTAGTGATAGTGACCAGCTCAATAACTTATATAGTTCAAACAGTTGTAAAATAACTAACCATTATAAATGCACTAGTGCACTTTGCACATGCAATAATCATTCTATAAATGTTATTACCTGTAGAAACAAGGAAAAAGAGACCTTATTTGATATAATCGATCATTTAGAAGCTCCAAACTTTAACAAAAAATATTTAATATCCTTAAAAGATATTGTTCTTAATCAACAATTTGATAAAGAAATAATTGAGCCCTCAAACATGAAAGACATGCTCAATAAATTTAAAGAACACAAAATCAGAAACAACAATACAATATCTTCAAACAGAATTGCTACACTTAAAACGGGAAGCTAAGAAGAGATTTAGCAATGGATCACTTGCTAATACTAATAATTTAACGTCTAACCAGGAACCATAATCAATTCAATTAGAGCCTGAAGAAACATGAAAAATAGAAAGGAATAATAAAGATATTAAATTTCTAGAAAATAAAAAAAAAATTGATAAAATTACAGTTACTGCCATATACCCAATACATTAGTTATAAATAAAAATTACACAATTCACAAAACTACATTATTAGATACAGGAGCCGATCGAAACTGCATCTTTGAAGGAATAATTCCCACTAGGTACCTTGAAAAATGTACAATAAAATTAGTCTCAGCAATAGGAGAAAGATTAAAAATAAATTATAAACTACACAGTGCTCACATCTATAATAATGAAATTTGTTTTATAAATATTTTTGTAATAACCAAAGATATAAATAAAGAGATAATTTTAGGTCTTCCTTTTATAAATCAAATAAAATCTTATACTGTTGAGTTAGATGGCATCCACACCATTATTTTGGAAAAAAATAGTTTTCCTTATCAATATAGTATATCAAAAGAAGAAAGTAACATTAATAAAAATAAAACGATCTTTAAATTCAATTTTATTTCACAACAAATAAATTATTTAAAAGATGAAATAAAAATTAAAAGAACTGAATCCTCTGTAAAACCCCCGGAAGTATAAGCAAAAATAAAAAGTCTAAAAAATTCATAGAGCGACAAGTTTGCTCGAATTTTCCTAATGCCTTTCGGGAAAGAAAAAGTCATATTATTGAATTACCCTATATTGAGGGATTTGACGAAAATGTTATTCCAATCGAAGAAAGACCTATTCGAATGAACCATGAATTAATGGAATACAATAAATAGGAAATTAATGATTTATTAGATAAATGGATTATTACACTTTCTAAATTGTCTTGGAGTTTCTCAGCCTTTTATGTCAATAATAGTGCTAAAAAGAAAGAGGTGCCCTTGTCACGACCCAAACCAAGGGCTGGCTATCACAGGTATCTCATGTCCGCTAAGGATTAGATACCACCCATTTGCCTAGGGAAAAATAACACAACACATACACGAAAATGTAAGTTATCCTAATAAATGTAAGCATGATAAGCTAAACCAAGACGTAGTTCTAAGAATTCAACAAATATCCCAAACCACAGTAATATCCACAAATCTTCTAACCAACCGAATATCAATAAAAGAAGGGACAAGCCCCCGACGACAACCCAAAAATTAGTACAAAGGAATGAGTCAATAACATAAAGAAACTCAAAACATGAAATGAGGGCTTCCAAAGTGTGGAAGTTCACCACTTCAATCTAACTGACAAGCTATCCCATGATCACCTAGTCATTACTCAGGAAAAGTTAAAGTATTTTTCATTCTTGCATCACATGGGGGTACAATGTCTTGAGATAGTTAGCGGGTTGAGTGGTAGCATGCATCTCATTGATAAGGGAAAAAAATAATGCCATGATCAAGACTTCTAAATCAGTCAAAATCCAATGCACATAACCACATAGAAATACATTTATATATATATATATATATATCACATGTTGGTTGTAGGGAACAAGGATGAGCATGAAATTTAAAACCTTAACCTGGATTGTGTTCCTTTACCGTGATAAACCACCCCATGAGCTATATGGGTCCAGTGTCTCCCCCTGATCGGTCCCTAGTGCGTGTTAGCCGCAAGAACCAGAGATATAATAGAAGGTCGGGGATTTTGATATACTCTTATCCAACTATGATACAATTATATATATGCACATGGGGGATTCCTTCATACCCCATAAGCACATGATCATCAAGATGAACACTAACATCGGCAAATACAAGTTTCTAGTATCAACCCTTTGGGACTTATACCTTCACGACAAGCTATCATAACCCTTTTAAGCCCAATTAAGATTATTAACACATAATCCATCCACCAATTTTGAGAGTTAATTATGAAGGTATTATTAAGTGGTATCGTCATACCGACTATAACTTGCAATCACAATACTTAATGGATTACTTCACACTACGCAGAATCTATTAATAAAATCACTTGGGGGATTCCTTCATACCCCACAAGGTTTTTATAATCTTTCTTATCTATTTTGCCATTTATGTAATTCATTAGTTTCAAAGAAAATCTGCCAAACCAAATGATAATTCACATTCCAAAATCAATTAGGCTTGTGGGTTGAGGTTATCACCAATTTCAATACCAAAACCAATTATTTGAGGATTTCTTTATACCCCTATAGCCATGGTTTACAAATTTGGGGAATCCTTGCACCCCTATTCCATCCATAATTCCCATACACCCCAATGAGTGTACAAACTAATAATTCAAGTATAATTAATCCATAATAACCATGGGAAAAACATTTAAACAAATTAAATAAAAAACCCTTAATTCAAACCATGCTTAATTCATAAAAGCCATGGGAAAAGCTATTAATTCAACAATATTCAATAACCCTCAACCCACATTTAAAATCATCAATAAAATCACATGAGTACCATTGTAAACACGTGATTTTGATAAAATAAGATTTGGGAAAGTGTAACATGCCTTAATTGAAGATAAACCATTGAAAAAGTCAAGAAGATTTGAACATACAAGCCTTGGGATTGAGAAATCCTTCATAATGTTCTTGGGATAAAGAGGATGATGTATTTTATGAACCTTATGCTAGTTTTTTGATGTTCTTAGGAGTTTAAAAAGGATTTGGGGAGTTATGGGGTGTTAAAGGACCTTTTTACTCTTGAAATAAATCAAAATAGAGCACTTTTGACACCCGGAAGGGGGTTTGAGTAGTGGACTCATTGCGAATCTCAGGTTTGCGGCACGGACTAAATGCAAAGCTGGAGGCTTGCCTCATGAGCCCAAATGAGAACCTTGGATTGTGCCTCATTAAAACACTCACAACTTTTGATCCGGAGTCAGATTCACAAAAGGTCAATTTCTTTGAAAAGAACACTCAAAGGGCTTTAATTTGATATGTAATGGGCAACACAACTTTTCATATTCTAGGAGCAATGGTCACTGGAAGTTGACCAAAGAAAAATTATATACTAAAACTCAATAGTTTGAAAAATTCTAAACTCAAACTTGAGCTAAGAGATTCTTGTGACTTTAATGAATATCCAAAGATGTTACCACACTATATAAATGACCATCCCACTCACTTTTAGATAGACATCTTTGGGATTCATTTTATATGCATACAAATGACGAGTTCGAATTCTAGCCCAACAATATAGGGTGTTACATTATCTCCCACTTAGAATCATTCGTACTCGAATGATGGATAGGAAACTTTTGAATCCTAAGAAGTATGTAATAAAGGATGTAACTTCAACTTAAGAGTTCCCCCTAACCAAATAAGATAGGCATCAAAAGTGTTTTATAACAACACCAAGTAAATCATGTAAGCACGAATCATGAGATAACGAGATTTATCATAGATATGATGTAAGACATAAGTTTATGGGACATGATTATTCCCATGTAAGGTATGAATTTTCTAAAAATCATCAGCCTAATTAAGATTGATAAAAGACATGATGTAAGATTCTTATGGGACATAAGAATAGAAGAATTCTTCACCTCCAATGATATGCCTAATAACACTTAAATATAACAATACTTCTCAACTATTACTTTAGCTACGGATACCATACATCACCATTTCAGTCTAACAATTCCCTCGCAAAATATATAACTATAAGAGCCTAAGTCTAACTACATAATGCTTTTATGTTGAAGGCTAACTCAGAGTTAAAAGATGTTAGCTTAAGCTATGGGATCCTATACTCTACACTTGTCTAAGAATACTACTCCATCTTATCACCATAATCAAACAATTTGATGTCTTAATTAAGGGGTACTAGCCACATAACACAATGGTTTATGTATCTATTAATCATAACATTCAAGCCTATCTTTACTACACCCACTTTATGGATCTCCTCACAAAAAACCCAACAACTTCATTCACTTTCACAAAGATTTTCACTTCATATCCCCTTTTTAGGATGATGCCCATGGCATAGTCAACCTCACATTCACCCTTATGTCTAAGATAGTGAAAGTTTATCAAACTATATATATAATTTTCTATCATTTCTTTGGTCTCCATATCCCTCTTTTGAGGATGATATAGATTTCTACACTTCACCCAAAACCCTTCTTTAGAAGATGGCTTTGAACTTTCTAGAGCTTGGAGCTTTCACTCATCAAACATATGTGGGTATTTGGGGCTTTCACCGATCAAATCCTAATAAAAATAGCATAGAAATGATAAAATTCATAAATATGAACTACCAATTAGATGCTAACAATAACAACCCACATACACATAAACACCTATTCACACATAATGCTATTAGGTACACATAAGATAAATAAGTATAGATATACCCATAATATCCATTGAAATAAATTATTGAAGAATTAACCAAATGTTACTTCAAACTTTGTTCTCCCACAATATCAACAATTGAAGTGAGAAAATCTTCCACTTAGAAAGTCTGCCATGTATTCTTCACCCTAAAGTAATACAATATTTTCTTCTCCAAAAATAGAGTCTATGAAGTCTGAACGTAAACCTAAAAATTTGGGTAAGATTGATAATTGTTTATGCATGATAGGGTTTGAGTCATTTTGTCCAAATTGGGATCAGGCATGTGAATTTCCAATTTTTCCCTTGGGCTGAACTCCTCTGCTAATCTGCGATCGCACAGGTCTAGCTGCGACCGCGACTTCATGACCATGATCAATTGACCATCTTTAACTGTCGCGATCGCGGTTAGCAGATCGCGACTGCGATACCAGAGGCTTTTCTGTTCCAGGTCTTCAGCTGTACTTACTTGCTCCTCAATTTGATCATTTTGAGCTCCAATCCACATCTTTCCTTTCCTTCAACTCCATGCTAGCAAAAAATGGATATTAGTGCATTTAATAACAATTATTTCTGATTTGTTCATCCAAAACAAGGTAATGCGTACGAATGTTGAGTTAGAATGAGTGGTAAAATCACCACTCATCAACACCCCTAACTTAAAGATTTGCTTGTCCTTAAGAAACACTACCTCTTACCATAAGGCACAATTATTTATGCCCAAACTTTAAAACTCAATGGCAATAATGACTTCAAATTTAGTCGCAACCACAAGTAGCTCTATGCACATGTGCTAGGATAATTTCATTACACTACCCCCCATCATAGGATGCATTACCTAAAGATGCATAAGACATTAAAGAGCGACTAAGAAACAACAACCAATACTCTAGAGGTGGCTTACTTCTTACCACTATTAAGATAGACCCCATTTGCATCATTGCTCGAGAGGTGACAAAAATCATCCGCCTCAACTTATTCGCATGCCATTCTCACCAGAAAGAGACTTTTCACACATCAAACTACAAACTATGTAGCAAGAAAGTTTAAGTTCACAAACTCTCTCTCACACAAAAGTAGTCTCAATGCAACAAGTGTCACTATTTTCAGTCGCCACTATAAAGAAAGTAATTTGACGAAGATCTCAAAGGACATTCTAAGCTTGTAATGTAGGTTTGGGTTAGGGTAGGATACCATTTAGGAACAACACGGATACACCTTTCCTTGAACATCTACATCACCTTTTACAATTTTTTATTTGTCACCTAAGGGCCACTCTTCTTTGTTTCCTTATGCTTACACATCGCTTCCATTGTTCAATTTTCTTTCGTTTAATTTTTTCTAACTTACATGCAATTCATTCCTTTGTTGGATCCTTTATTTTTCTAAAAATATGTTTTCATCACTTAGGCACATTTGTAATTTCACTAACACTTCGTGGCTTCAAACTTGCTTTCATCACTTTCACCACCCCCAACTATGATTTTAAGCCTCAAGTTGCGTTTTCAAGTTCAAGGAGGGTACGATTCAAAAGAGGGATAAAAAGAATGGGACACGACTTGTAATAATCTTTCAAAAGAAAGGTCTAAAGGCTCAAAGTGGGTACTATGGATTATAATTATGCACAGGAAGGATTTCTTAGGCTAGAGTGGGTTCCAAAGTCGCAAGGATGGTATAAGGTCATTTCTCAAACCATATACAGTCAAAATTAGTTTTGAAATACTAATGGGGCAAGTTCTAGATAACACAAGTATACAAGAGATAAATGATAATATCTCACCATATGTGGCATAAAAAATTTGCCAATGGGGTTAAAATGTCCTTCCCGCGAGAGACAAAAGTGGAGCATTTATCACTATTTACAAGTCAACAATTTGTGGAGCCACAAAAAGAGAAAAACATTTGCTACAACATTGTTTACGTCCATGTTCTTGATTTTTCAAAATTTTTGGATGGAGGTGGTTTCTTGTTTCACAATAGCACTACGCACACTTTTCTAAACTTTAGATACAACCAAAGCTTTAGTCTCATATCTTTGCTCAAAATGGGTTGCCCATCAAATACCAAATAAAATAACATAGCAATGATAAAACCCACAAACATGAACTACCAATTAAATGCCAACAATAACAACACCCACACACTTAAACCCTTATTCACACATAACCCCAAGAGGGAGATTTAGCTACACATAAGATAAAGAAGCATAGATATACCCATAATCTCCATTGAAATAAATTAATGAAAAACTAAGTGTATCGTACATCAAACTTGGCTCTCCCATAATATCAACAATGGAATTGAGAAAATCTTCCACTTAGGAAGTCTCCAATGTATTCTTCATCCAAAATTTATATAATATTTTCATCTCCAAAAATAGAGGCTATGAAGTCTAAAACTAAACCTAAAAATTTGGGGAAGATTGATAATTAGTCATACATGATAGGGTTTGAGTCATTTTGTCAAAATTGGGATCATCTATGTGCATTTCCTATTTCTCCCTTGGGCTGAACTCCTCTGCCAAGCTGCAATCACATAGGTCTAGCTGCAAATGTGGTTTTGTGACTGCGGTTTACCTCTACAACAACGATCAATTGACTATCTTTGACTTTCGTGACCGCAGTACCTAAGGCTCTTATGTTCTAGGTTTTCAGCGGCACTTACTTGCTCACCTTTTTGACATTTTGAGCTCCAATCCATATCTTTCCTACCCTTCAACTCTATACCTACAAGTAGTGGATATTAGTGCCTTTAATCAAAATTATGTCTCATTTATTCATCCAAAGCACAATAATGCATATGAATGTTGAACAAGAATAAGTGGTAAAATCACCACTCATGAAGTACCAATTGACCATTACCATAAAATATCATATTCAAACCCCCATTATAATATTAAAAACCATACGTAAAAACATGGAAAAACATTATCCAACCACGAACAAACAAAACCCTAACATATATTTCATAACCCAAAATCATAGAACAGTTATGCCATGAAAATCATTCATAAAGCATGTCTTTAGTTAAACTAACAATGAGAGAGCTGTAACATGCCTTATATTATGAAGAAGATCGAGAGAACCCACCCTTAAGAGCCTTAATTGACCACCTTGATGGAAACCCTAACCTTTTCTTAACCGAAGAGATTCAAAGAGATTTGAGAGTGCTTTTGAGTGTTTAAGATTAGAATAATAAGGTAAGTAATATCCCAGAAGTGTTTTAGGTTTTTTGGTCAGAAGGGGTTAAGAGTAGAAAGGTCAAAAATTCCCCCAACTTAAACTGTATAAATTCCCACATAAAGGTATAACTACCCCTACCCCCAAATCATCTCCTGTCATATGAGTGGTAACCACCACTCATACCCTAGGTAACCACTTGGACCCCAACATTTTCTATCATATGAACACAAAGACCAATATCATATCCAATCATACAAGTGGTATACATAAGCCATACCCTAGGTAGAATTACCTAGGTTTGACACTAGATAGTGTACAATTTTGACCATACCACTCGTACACTATCCTTATGACTCTTGGTGATCCATTCATACTCTGATCCATGTAAAGTTACTTAATTTAAGATTAAGTAAAGGATCAACCAACTGACCCATCACCAATCATACGACCCATACCCACTAAATTGTAACCACAATGGAAACTCACCCTCCAAACATCGAAAAATATAAGAGATGGGTCACCAAACCCATACCCTCACTATACAACTTGTATGGTGAGTTATATAATCAAAAGGAGACTCAAAACCCAAGGTGTTTCAATAACCCATCCACCAATTTCGAGAGTCAATTATTAAGGCATTATTAAGTTGCATCGCCATACTGACTATTACTTGCAAACAATGTCATTAAGCTAACACTTTAGGGATTCCTTGGTACCTCGCAGTCTCTATTAGTCAAATTATTTGGGGGATTCTTTCGTACCCCCACAAGGTTTTCATGATCTTTCATATCCATTTAGCCATTTATGCAACACATTAGTGTCAAAGAAAATAAGACAAAAAGTGATAATTCACATTCCAAAATCAATTATGCAAGTGAGTTGAGTTTATCACCAATTTCACTACCAAAACCAATTATTTAGGGATTCCTTTGTACCCCCATAAGCATGGTTTACAAATTTAGGGAATCCTTGTACCCCTATTCTATCAACTATTCCCATGCACCCCAATGAGTGTACAAACCAACAATTCTAGTATAATTAATCCATAATAACCATGGGAAAATATTTTAACAAATTAAATTCAAAACCCTCAAGTTAAACCATACATAATTCATAAAAGCCATGGGATAAGGTATTAATTAAAAAAAGTTCAATAACCCTCAAACTAGATTTAAAATCATCAATAAAATCACATGAGTACCATTATAAACACATTCTTTCAATAAGGTAAGATTTTGGGAAGAGTAACATGCCTTAGTTGAAGATAAACCCTTGAAAAAGGTAGAAAGATTCGAACCTACAAGGCTTGGGATTGAGAAATCCTTCTTAATGTTCATGAGATAAAGAGGATGATGTATTTTGAGAGCCTTCTGCTAATTTTGGGACGTCCCTAGGTTTTTAAAATTGATTTATGGAGTTATGGGGTGTTAAAGGATTTTTTTCCCTTGAAATAAATCAAAATGGAGCAACGTTTCATGTCTGGAAGGGAATTTGCAATGTGGACCCATCAAAAACATCAGGGTTTGTGGCGCATACCAAATGCGAAGTTGCAGGTTTGCCTCATGATCCAATAAATGGACCCTGGATTGTGTCTCACTAAGATACTCATAACTTTTGATCCAAAACTCAGATTGATGAATGGTTAGTTGCATTGGAAAGAATACTTAAAGGGATTTAATTTGCTATGTAATGGGAAATATAAATCCTTATATTCTAGTAGTAATGGTCATTGGTAATTGACCCAAGAAAAATCGTATACTAAAACTCAATAGTTTGAAAACTTCTTAACTTAACCTTGATCTAAGAGATTTTTGTGACTTTAATCAATATCCATAGATGTTACCACACAATATAGCTGACCATTCCACTCATTTCAAGATAGAAATATTTAGGCTCGGGTTTACATGCATACAAAGGACGGTTTTGATTTCTATCTAAAAAATATAGAGTGTTATAGCCTCAACTCTGTAGCAGATTTTATTCCTAATATTAGACAAGTTTGTAAGCCTCTTTATAAACATCTCAAGAAAAATCTATTGCCTTGGGGAATAGTACATAGAAATAAATTCAAAAAATTAAATCAATAGTTCAAAAACATCCATGTCTAGGGATACCACATTTAGAGGCGCTTATGATCATAGAAACTGAGGCCTCAGACATAGGATATCGAGGAATCTCAAACAAAGGATTTCCATCGAGTCCACTGAAAAATTAGTGAGTTCACTTCAGGAATCTAGAATGATACTCTAAAGAATTATTGTACTATTGAAAATTGTTTTTGGCTATAGTACTATGTATTACTAAATTTCAAAGATGATTTAATAAACAAAGAATTTTTACTAAGAGTGGATTGTAAAGCATCCAAAGATGTTTCAGAAAATGATATTAAAAATTCAATTTTGCAACAGATTTTTACAAAATGGAAAACTTTATTGTCCAGTTTTAATTTAAAATAGAATTGATAAAGGAAAAAAAATTCTCTCCCAGATTTCTTGACTAGAGAATTTCTACAGGGAAACAATAAAAATAAAACCGTTGATGCCCCCATTTCAATCTGAATATGAAAATATTTTCCATATTAGAGAAATTCCATCTCTAAAAAAGAATCTATCACTTGTCTACACAAATTACAATTATTCAAAGAAGTTTTTTATCACCCAATAAAAATGTTTCTACCAAGAGACATATTTACAACAAGGCTTAAAAATTATAAAAAAATTTGAAAAGATAATTTTGCAAATTATTGCACTTATATAAAGATTTTGAGTAGTAGAGTTACAAAACCCTTTTATAAAAATTGAAACTATATGCAAATAAATAATTTCCTAAATACTCACAGACATTATCAGAATATTAGTAACTTTTATATCTTGTTTAATAGATTACTAAACCATTTAGGTTTTCTAATAAATAAAATTTTCTTTTACTAAATCTGGCAAATTTTTTTACATGTAAATATTTACCTTTTCAATCCATAATATATTTTAAATAGTTATTGATTCAATGTAAATTAAGCAGATAAAAAATATAATTTTGGAAAGATTTAAGTAGATCAAAATATCTCTACACCATCAGAAAATAGTAAATAGTTTTCATATGTTATTAGTTCTTCTAAAGAATCAAAGGATAAACATCATCAAATAAGTTAGCATCTGGTTCTTCTTACGAGAGAAATTCCGCCTTTTAAGATAGATAATGGAGTTATTAGATTCTACCTTTATTGTTTTAAAGTTTATTTTAAAAGTTTAAAGTACTTTGTAAATAAAACTACTTCAAATTGTTTTCTTGAGCCCATTTTCCTAATCCGGCCCCCAAATGGTATCACAGCCAAGTTGCCTGACAGGATATATGAGTATGACCCAGAGCGACTACAGCGTTAATTTTGTCCTTGAGACTAGTAATACTCATATCCTTTCCCAGACAACTTGGGAGATATGAGTACAAGTAGGCCTTTTAATGAATTGGGAAATTTATGAATGCCTCTTACTGGTACAAGTTGAAAGCCTTAAATAGGCCTCAAAAGTACTGACTAATATTTAATATACACTATCTATTTTATACATTCTATTGAATATGTGTATGCACTAATACATGCTAATGATTTTACACTGGTCCAGTAGCTGATGACTATATATCTAGTTCGCAAGTGTCATTGAATAGTATACCATCATCTTGAACATTTTTCTTTGATGATTTTAAGGAGATGTGCCTTTTGATTTTTTTTGTAAAAGACTTTGGCCTTTTCTTCCATGAAGATTTACACCATTTGTCTTCTAGTGTGTATAGATTTTTGTGGGTGTCTGTAGGGTCAACCATGTTTTCCTTATTTTTGTGCCTTTATTTTTTATGTCTTAAAGTTGTGCTTTCTTTGTCTTGTCGTTACATAATTTTTTGGTAGATGTATGGGGTCCACCTTTTGTTGTATTAGCCTTTTAATTGTGGAAGAAGTGTTGGATCTTTCTCCCTTTTACTGAAGAGATATACTTGTTACTCTTTGACGATTCTTCATGTCTTTATTGCTGGCACAATAGCTAATAACTACATTATCTATTTTGAAAGACGAAATTTCTCTTGTGAGGGGAACCATATGCTGACTTGTTGATGATGTTTATATTTTGATTCTTTAGAAGGACTGATAACATATGAAAACTATATATTATTTTGTGATGGTGTCGGCATATGTTAGTCTATTTGAAGCTTTTCAAAACTGCATTTTTCCATCTCTCAATTTACATTGAATCAATAACTATTCGAAATGTATTATAGATTGAAAGGGTAAATATTGACCTGTGAAAATCTTTTGCTAGATTCAGTAAAAGAAAATTTTATATACTAGAACACTTAAAATGATTAGTTATTTGTTACCCAAGATATAAAATTAACTAATATACTTATAATATCTGTGAGTTTTGGAGAATATTTATTTTCATATAGTTTTATTTTGTATAAAAAGGTTTTGTAACCCCGCTATTCAAAATCTTTATATAAGTGCCATATTAGGAAAAATTATCATTTCAAATTAATTTATAATTTTTAATCGTGCTTGGAAATACGTCTCTTGGTAGAAAGATTTTTATTGATAGATAAAAAACTTGTTTGAATAGTTGTAATTTGTGTAGACTAGTGAGTATCTTTTGCAGAGATGGAATTTTCGCTAATATGGAAAGTCTTTACATAATGATGTTGAAATAGGGGCAACAACAGTTTTATTTATATTATTTATTAATGGTCTCATTATTTCCCTGTAGAAATTCTCTAGTCAACAATTCTGGGAGAGAATTGTATACTCCCATTATGAATTCTATTTGAAAATCAAAACTGGATAACAAATCTTTCCATTTGGCTAATATTTGTTTTAAAATTAAATTTTTAACATCCTTTTATCAAACATCTATGGCTGCTTTGCAGCCCATTCTTTGTAAAAATTCTTTATTTAATAAATCATCTTGAAATTTAATAATACATAGTTCTACAGCTAAAATTTCCTTTTTAATAGTTGTAATACCCAAAAATTTTCAAGCTTTAGACCCGTTAAAGGATAGGCCACGAAATAGATTTCCAATGCTTCACACCTCTTCTTAATCCAAGGTCATGGAAAAAGTTTATGGAAGTTTTCCCTTAATGACCTGATAAACTGTCATGGGTACGACTCAAGGTAACAAGTCGTAACCACTCGTGATAAGTCATCATGAGTGAGTTGTAGACACTCCAGTGAATCCCTCTACTCAATTCCAGTGATTAAGACTACTAAGTATGACTCGTATTCAGTTTCAATGAGTTGTATGGGGGGATTCATAGTCAAAACAATATGTAATCCAAAACAATTCAACCAAGTGGTTACGAGTCCAGCATACGACTCGTATCTTTATATTACGAGTCGTTATATAAACTCATATCCTGACTAGAAATGGATTCAAGCATCAAGACTCATGTTTTTCTAGTCTTACAAGTGACTTGGACATATACTAAGACCCCAAATATCTCCTACTTATAGACAAGTCGAAACATCCCATAGCAATTAAATTATTGTGATGAATATAACTATGGCCAGATTAAAAAAGTATAACATATTGTATACTAGAAATTTTTGAGATCAAGACGCACCAACAAATAGATAATTGAATTATCTTTTCAACAATACCAATTTTTCCTTAATTCGATATCAGTGTGAAAAGTTATGGCCAAATTACTGAAGCACTATCAAAGCTGCCAGTGGTTACGACTCCTGATGATGAATCGTAATCAGACCCTACGAGTTGTTAGGAGTCGTCGTCGTCACAACATTAGGGGCCGTAATATGGGTTCCTGATGATGACTCAAGCCATACCTCGTACCCAGACCTTACAATTCAAGGCCAAACTCGTTGGGATAGATCCAGATGATTTCTAAGGTTTTTTTTGGTCTTTGCCCACCCTTTTAACACAAAAACTATGTCGTTTTACCCTCCAAACAATAGTTATCAAGCATAAATACCATCCTAATCTATTATAACTCAGAAAAAATCCATCACAAAGAAAAATGGGTAATTTTTTCTTACACGACCGAAAATCGGGCCTCGTTATGGCATCTCAAGCCTAACAAGGATCGGAGATCGCCCCGTTAACCAAACCTAACCATCCCATCAATCACCAGCGTTAGGTAACTCTGAACATATAAGAAGATAGAGAAAATAAAACTAAAATTTATAACCTAAGAAAGTCTAGACATTCCATTTATATCAACATTTAACAGCCAATCTACCCAAATCTGCAGTCATCAAATAAACATCTACAATTTCGATGTTTATAACATGTCGGGACAAGCCCCCGACAATAGCTAAATACCAAATCTAAAACAACTCTATAACATAAATAGAGATACTATGAAATGGATGTCTTCTAAAGGATGGAAGTTCACAACTTCAACATCACCATAGGAACTGCCGAACACCTGTCACTGCGTAGAAAGATTAGAAGAAGCTCCGGTCCCTAAGTCGCTTGGGGACATAGCATCCGGAGATGGTTAGTGGTTGGAGCGCTAGTATGTAACTTATGGGTAAGGATAAAATAATTTTATTATTCAATACCAAGTCAAAACAACGCAAGTCACCACATTTATAAACATAGACATGTTAATACATATGGATACATCAAGTGTCAAAAGGTAACGAGTCCTTAGCTTGCATTTCAAAGCACTCAAACATAATCCATGAAGTGGAGGATTTTAACCTTCCACCGCTCTATTTATATAGAGAAAGAGGTCTCTCACCGCAAGTCATCTCATTAGTCAAGTGGACTCTAACCACAAGCCATTTCATTAGACAAGTGGACGCTAACCACTAGCCATTTCATTGCGTGTGTGGACTCTAACCACGGGCCTTTTCATTAGACAAGTGGACTCTAACCACAAGTCATTTAATTACGTATGTGGACTCTAACCACAATCCACACTTCCATTACTAGTCAGCATTGGGACTCTAACCTATTGTCCATGCATTAATATCACACCATTCGCATTTGGGGACATTAATCCACTTAACCATTTCAAGACATCAAGGCTAAAATTCAATATCATACATGACCACAAGGTCTTCATGAACTATATATAAATCAATTAATCACTATATCAAGCAAATGCATTACTTTCAAATATCATTCAAGCCAAATTATGGCCATCAAAAACTATATCGAACCATTCATTAGCACTCTTGCACCAAGCTTTAGTTCAAACACAATTCAATTTCATGCTAGGGACTCTAACCCCCATTTTCCTTAACAATCAAAACGCCAAAGGAATCATTTAACGCATTACATGGTCAACAAGACCATTAGAAGATCATTTACCAAGCATTCTTAATCTATAAGCCATTGCCTAAGTTCAAAACTCTATTAATATGTAACTACTCATTTATCTTAGACATTTTGACAAACACGTTGAAGACATATCTTAACCATGACCAAAATTCAAGTGTGAACCTTCAATATTAGGGTTACTCAAGACCCATTTGTTAAACCATAATCAACAAGCACCATCATGTGCAAACCATCACCAAGACATATAAAATCACTAATGTTTGGATAATTCTCTCCACTTATCCATACATTTGTGGGTGGAAAAGTACTAAGGCATACCTTAGTGTCAAAACCTTTCTAAAATGACTTCCAAAAATATGATGAGAATGGAGTACCATGATCCGAAATGATAGAAATCGGAGCACCATGAAACTTCCCAAACTCTATAAGATATAATTTAGCATAATTCTCCTCTGAATAACTAGTCCTTACCAGTATGAAATGAGGGGACTAGGTATTCTATCCATAATAACCCAAATACAATTACATTGATTTTGAGATCGGGGAAGAACGGTGATGAAATATATATTAAGAACTTCCCACTTCTATTCGGGCAACTCTATATTTGATGCAAACTATCGGGCCTCAAGTGCTTAAATTTCACTTGTTGACACAACATAAACTTAGCCACATAGCTAGCCACATCGTACTACATATTGTTCCACCAATAAAACTCCCTAAGATAATTATACATCTTTGTAGAACCAGGATGAATAGCATACTGAAACCCATGAGCCTTGTCCATAATCCTTTACCTCAATCCTTCGACATTGGGAACCGATAGCCTACCTTGGCACCGAAAGACACCATCACCACCAATCACAAAGTCAACAACCTTTTGTTGACCCACCCTACTTTCAATCTTCATTAATTCAGGATCTAACCTTTTTTCCCTTTACCTCAACCACAAGAGACGACTGTGATACCGGGTGCACGAATACACCACCATCCTCCGAGTCCAAGAGATGAACTCCAAGGCTAGCTAATCAGTGAATGTCTTTCACCAACTCCGACTTATCTTTATCGAAATGAGCTAGACTCCCCATAGATAACCATATAAGGGTATCAATAACAATTTTAGCTTTACTTGGATGGTAATACAGACTCATATTATAGTCTTTCAATAACTCAAGCCATCTTCTTTGCCTGAGATTCAAATCTTTCTGAGAAAACACATACTGAAGGCTCTTTTGATCAGAAGTAATGCCAACATAAACCCTATAGAGATAGTAACACTACATATTAAACGAAAAAACCATGGTCAATAACCCTAAATCATGAGTTGGGAAGTTCTTCTCATGAACTTTGAATTGTCTAGAAGCATAGGCCACCACCCTACCATGTTGCATCATCACAAAACCAAGCCTAATATGAAAAACATCACAATAAACTACAAACCCATCATTACCCTCGGGCAAAATCAAATCTAGAGACGAAGTAAATTTATCCTTGAACCTTTCAAAACTACCTTTACACATATCCAACCATAAGAACTTGACCTTCTTTTGGGTCAATATATTCAATAGGGAAGATATCATAAAAAAACTCTCCACAAACCTCCTATAATAACTAGCTAAACCAAAGAAGCTTCGGGTATCAGTTGGAGTCATAGGTCTAGGCTACTTCTTAACCACCGTAACCATTTGTAGATCCACGTTGATCCCTTTTACTAGAGATAACATGATCAAGAAAATTCACAGCCTTCAACAAAAATTCACAACTCTAATATATTAGATAAACCTCCTCTTAGGCGCTAAAGAACTCCCTTCCCATTTAATGATCGGTTCATTAAGGAATTTAAATTTGACCCTATGGGTCCGACAATCTAACAAAGCATATCACAAATGCAACCATTCCATTCCTAGAATAATATTAAAATTGACTATGTCTAATTTTATCAAGTGTACCAGAGTCTCTTGACTACCAACAGCTATCATACACTCCCTATAGACTCTTTCAATAATCACTGATTCTCCTACCGGGGTAGAAATAGAAAAAGGAAATAGTAGACACTCAGGACCAAAGTCAAAATATACAACCACAAATGGGGTCACATAATAAAGAGTGGACCCGGGATCAATCAAACAATACATATGATGGGAGAAAAGTCTTAACATACCCATAATAACATCTGAAGATGCCTCAAAATCTTGGCGAGTAGAAAGTGCATACAACTGATTCTTGCAAGTTCCTATACCAAAAGTAGAAGCAGAAGTAAAATCCATTGGTGCCGCAGCGGATCAAATAGCAATAGGGGCCCTGTTGATCTATGAAGCCATTAGAAAGGGGCACTCTTACTGCATATGCCCAGTCTGACCATATCTAAAACATTTTATCCTTCCCTTGTCACATAGTCCACGATAATGTGAACCATAAAACCTATAATATAGGTAGAATAGAATTAACTAAGCCCTACCAGTTTGATATTGAGCACTCTATTCCCGGAACCACCACCAAACTAAGACCAACAATCACACGATGTCCTCGGGTAAGGAGCACCATCCAAAAAAAAGAACTGGAACTCCCCTATTTTTTCTTGGCCACTTGCCACTATCTCCACTACTTTTCTCAGAAGGCCTACATCTTTTTCCTTGCTTTGTACGAACTAAACCTCTTTCTTTTTCTTTCTTTTTACTTGTTGCATATATACGACCAATCTAGAGATATCCATATCTTTGATTATCAAAGCTGCCTTGCTCTCAAGGACCAACTCACGGGATAGTCCCAAGGCAAATTTTGTATCTGATCTCTTATATCCTACACCATCCTTGGAGCATACCTAGAACATTGGTAAAACTTCATGGCATACTTCTTGACAGACATTTTCCTTGCTTAATATTTAAAAAACTCCTCTGTATTTACTTCTCCTAACTCTAGAGAAAAGAAGCCGTCCAGTAAAGCATTAGTGAAATCCTCCTACAAAGATGACTTATCAACATTACTCCTAGTCCTCTCCCATTCCTCGTACTGTTGGTATGCATTGCCCTTCAACTGATAGATGCAAACTCCACCACCTCTACATTAGTGTCATGCATGACTCTAAAAATATTTTCCTTCTCATCTATAAAAAGTTCAAGGATCTTCCTCCACCTTAACAATGGTAAAGGTCGGAGGACTCAACTTGATAAACTGGCCAACCCTTGTGGCCTCAGAATATAGTGTAAAAGACACACCACGCTCAGCTTTAGAAGACACCAACTGAGCAATCATATGAATCGGCTGATGAAACTCATCATTTAACACGTAAACCTGCAAAATTAGAGGAGGACTAGGGGGAACCTATGGAACACCTAGAACATTAGGTACTGTACCCCTAGACTTAGCATAGACTACATATGTAAAGTGAGTCCCATCAACATGATCTATAATTAGGATAAAAGGGTTAGGAGGAACTTTAGATCTTCTTGGAGGTATTATCTGAAAGACAAGTAAATGGAAATTAGAAGGATCCAAGACCTTAAACTCTATTTGTCAAGATAAGACAACAAGAGCGTGAAACATTACTAAATTCCTATTAGCCTTCCTCTTATAAGTATGGCATGCTATACCGCCATAAAAAAGACTCTAACCACAAGCCATTCTATTCATATCAACATTCAATAACCAATCTACCTAAGTCCACAGTCATCCACAAAGCCTCTAACAATTCGATGTCTATAACATGTCAGGACAAGCCCCCAACAATATCAAAATACCAAGTCTAAACTAATTTTATAACATAAATACAAAGACTATGAAATGGATGCCTTTTGAAGGATGGAAGATCACTAATTCAACTTTACCACATGAATTATCTAAACACCTGTCACTGCACAAGAAGAGAATAAGAAGTTTTAGCCCTTATGTCACTTAGGGAAATAGGGTTCGGAGACTATTAGTAGTTAAAGCGCTAGCATGTAACTCAAGGGTAAGGATAAAATAATGTCATTATTATATACCAAGTAAAAACATATCAACTCACCATATTTATATATATAGGCATGTAAATACACATGGATACATAAGGTATCAAAAAGTAAGGAGGCCTTAGCAGGCATTTTGAAGCACTAAAACATTAACCATGAAGTGCAAGAATCTAACCTTCCACCACTTCGTTTATATCGATCAAGAGGACTTTAATCTCAAGTCATCTTATTAGTCAAGTAAACTCTAACCATTGGCCCTTTCATTATGCAAGTGGACTCTAACCATAAGTAATTTCATTATGCATAAGGACTCTAACCACAAGCCATCAAATCCATTACTAGTCGACATTGGGACTATAACCCATTGTCCATGAATTCACATCACAACATTCACCTTCAAGGAATTTATCCCACTTAACCATTTCAAGCCATCATGGCCACAATTCAATATCCTACATGAACATATTGTCTTCATAAACCATATATCAATAAATCACTTTAACAAGCCAATACATTAGTTTTAAATATCAGTCAAGCCAAATTATGGTTATCAAAACCTTTATTGAATCATTCATTAGCACACTTGCACTAAGATTTAGTTCAAACATAATTCAATTTCATATTAGGTACTCTAACCCCATTTTTATTTAGGTAATCAAACCACCGACGACATTATTTAACTCATTACAAGGTCAAAAAGGCCTTTACAATATTCTTTTACCAGGAATTCTTACTCTTTAATCCATTTCCTTATTCAAAAGTCTTTTAGCATATAACTAGTCATTTCTCTTAAACATTTTCACAAACACCTTAAAGGCATATCTTACCCATGACCAAAATTCAAGTGAGAACATTAAATATTAGGGTTACTCAAGACCCATTTGTTAAACCACGATCAATAAGCACTCACATGTGCAAACCATCACCAAAATATATAAAATCATAAGTTTAGACAAGAGTAAAACCTTCACCTTTTGTTTCTAAATCAACCATTAAAGATTCATCAACAATGCTTAAATAACATAGTATTTATGCAATATTAATAGGGTAAAAGTTACATGCCTTAAAAAAGATGATTCCCCAAAGAAACTTGACTTCTCTTTTGCCTCTAGATGAACATTCCTTGGAACCCTAGCCTCCAATATTCAAAAGTGTGTTTCAGAGAGTATTTCGAAGGTTTTGATCTTGCAAAATGATTTTTTTATAGTCCATAACACAATATATAGTTAGGGGACTTAAGAGATTATGGGTGGGAAATATCCACAGAGCCCATGACTTAAAAAGATGAAAAGTGCCTTCTGATAACGCTCAAATTACACTCTTGAATGGGTGTAAGCGATCATTGTCAAAATAAAATCCAACTAAGTTGGGGTCAAATCCTATAGGGAATACGGTGTGAACTCAAATTGTTTTCAATTTAATCCACTGATAGTTTAACGTTTCCTAAAATGGGGGGTTTAGGTTTAGCAGGTTGTTGTTTGTTACTTTAATTTTGGTGTTTATAAATCAAGAGTTTATGAAATAACAAGAATTATGTTCACTAGGGCTTTCGATACATTACAGATGCTAGAAGTAATTCAATATTCTCATGGTGGGTAGGATAACAAGATATCTTTATCGATGTTATGCTTAAATGTCTCTCGACATACTTAAGAATTTAATTCCCTAATTCTCTCAAACTTAGGGAATTTCTGTTTACTTTCCAGATTTGGTTGTTAAGTTACTTTCTGACGACATCTTATGATGGCTTGTCACAGGTGTGATGACCTATTACGGATGTTGTCAGCCTTAACTGAATTTCAATTGAAAATTGGCCTCTTCGATGACAATTCTAATAGCTTATCACAGTTTTGATGGCTTATTATGAATCCTGTCAGGACTTTTTCTACTGATTTCATCAGTTTTTCACCTTTTGTGAACTAAATCCTAACTACAAAAATAAACACTTTACTAGAATAAAATTTTTTAGGTTGCTTCCCAATAGTGCCTGATTAACTATCACGGCACGACTTGGTTATCTTGACTAGTCAGACTTGGCCAAGACAACCTGTTGATACCACTTTATCATCTTCATAGAATACATTAACGATTGAGAAAACACCCATCTCTTTTTGCTAAGTCATGGATAAATATATCTCGAAGCATGCTTCTTTATTATTTAGCCTGACATTTAGATCATTCAACTTCATGTCTATGATCACTCTCCCGGTTGCAAGGAATGGTCTACCCAAGATGATGTGCACTTCAAAGTCCACCTCGCAATCTAGGACTACAAAATCAACAGGCAGAATAAAATCGTCTACCTTTACTAAAACATCATGTAATATGCCCATAGGATGCTTCACAGACCTATCTGCCATCACCAACCACATACTTATTGGGGTAGGATTCCCTAAACCTAGTTTCTTGTACATAGCAAGTGGCATTAGGTTTATACTAGCTCTCAGATCGCATAATGCTTTGGTGAATATCAGGGAACCAATAGTACACGGAATGGTAAACACTCCTTGGTCTGCCTTTTTTTGCACTAAAGACCTTGTAGAGATGGCTCTACAATGGACAAGATAGTTCTCCGTCTCATGGCTAACCTTCCATTTCTTGGACACAAGGTCCTTCATGAACTTAGCGTATCCTAGTATTTTCTCAAGTGCTTCAACCAAAGGCATATTTATTGCCAATTACTTGAGCATTTCCAGGAATTTGCTGATTTTAGTATTCTTAGCCTTCTTCTTCAATCATTGAGGAAAGAGAGGTGGTGGTCTTGGGATAGTTTTAAATAACACTTCCTCTTCCTTCTCTCTTTACTTATCTGAAGCATTAATAAAACTATCCAGCTTATCAGACTCCACTGGATTGGTTTCTTTGGATTTATCAACAACTACCTCACTATCTACAGATTTGCCCACACAAAGTCCAGGCAATATCTTACCACTCCTAGTGTTAATCGCCATACATGAGGCATCATTTCACAGATTCTAAACCATATTTCTTGGTAATGTTCTGCTCTTTCTCTGGTTAAATATAGAGAAAAGTTGGCTCATCTGTAGCTCTAACTATTTAATGGCAGTAGAGTGTGAGTGAACCAACTAACTGATGGATGTCAAATCGGTCTTCATGGTGGTTACACCATAGTTGGTGTTCTTAACTCTCTTCAACATTTTCTTCATCATCTCCTCCATGGATATCTTTCCAGAGCTAGTTGCAGCAGCTTCTCGATTTCCAGGAGGAACATATAAACCACTCCTGCCATTATTGCTTCTCCAGTTTCCTTGCTCCTTGTCTTTGTAACTAGGATTTTCATAAATATTCCGACCTTGATTCCCTTGGCTATTTCCTCAAAAACCCCCCAAATTATTAATATAATTTGCCTCTTCTTCAGGTTCCACATCTACTTGGTCTTGAGACATTACAACTTTCATTTTCTCAGTATTTCCTAAAAATAAGTGCTTGGTGAGAAAGTCCATCATGGAATATGTATTGATCCCACTCCTCATCTCTTCTGCATTGTTCAGTAGACATACCAATAGAAAAAGTGGGGCTTGCTACCACAGACTCCCTGGTATGCCAAGCCCGACTTTGTTTGGTCATCCTATTTACCATATCTGAGGCATCTTGAAAAGGAAGATCAACAAACGAACCACCAGCAACAATATCTACAATCGGATTGGGTACAGAGTTGAGGGTCTTGTATAAAGTCTCCATTAAGTATAGGTCCATAATATTATGGTTCGGACACTATGTTAGCTTCTTCTTAAATCTCTCCCAAGTCTCATACAAAGCTTCAGTAGAAAGTTATCTAAAATTGCTAATTTCGTCCCTCAACTGTACCTTTCTGCAGGGTGGACAAAAAACATTCTAGGAATGCTTTTTTCAATTGCCTCCAATGGGAGATAGAATCAGGAGTAAGCTCATTCAGCTGCAATGTTGCCTTCTCAAATAGAGATAATGGGAACAACCTCAACCGGATAGCATTCTGGCCCACTCCTAGGTTATTAAAAGATTTTTAAATGGTGACAAAATTCACCAGATGTAGGTTCGGATCATCCCTACAAAGGCCACCAAACAACCTCTTCAGATTGAGCAGTTAGATCATAGTACTAGTAATATTAAACATGGCTCTAGGTGACAACGGTGGAGGAATAATTGCACCCGTTGCACCTGCCCCGTCCATGCCATCATTATCATCATCATTTAGATCATACTAGACCGACTGGTAATTTTGTCTTCTTTGTAATGGACGATTCGGGCTAATATTACGTGGCACTTGTGAAGCTAGCTGCTCTGCACGCCTTGGTTTACCAGGGTTCAATAACTCCTTATCCCCTAAATATTCATCCTCAAGGTTTGGATGTCGTGCATGTTGCCCGACATTTTGCACATTCACTTGAGCTCTAGCTAAGGCTACTAGTCTGTCAGCCTCTTGCTGTTCTACCATTCTTTTTGTTCCTTTTATTTTCAGATTTAGTGGTAATAATGTTTCTCCAGAACTTTTGGTGCTTGGCATACACTATAAAATCCTTTAAATAAACAAAAATAATAAATAAACGCAAATCTAGGAAACTTAACTAACAGTCAATTAGCATATAAAAACTTAAGCTTACAACAGTATTCCCTGGCAACAACGCTATTTTTGATAATTCTCAAATTACAATCTTGAATGGGTGTAAGCAATCGTTGTCAATATAAACCCCAACTAGGTTGGGGTTGAATCCCACAGGGAATATGGTGTGAACTCAAGTTGTTTGTGACTTAGTCCACTGATAGTTTAATGTTTCCTGAAATTGGGGGTTTAGGTTTAACGAGTTGTTGTTTGTCAGTTTAATTTTGGTATTTGTAAACCAAGAGTTTATGAAATAGCCAGAATTATGTTCACTAGGGCTTCCGATACATGATTGATGCTAGAAGTGATTTAAGATTCTCACAGTGGGTAGGATAACAAGCTATCTTTATCGATGTTATGCTTAAATGTCTCTCGACCGACTTAAGCATTTAATACACTAATCCTCTCAAACTTAGGGAAGTTCTATTTACTACTCAGATTTTATCTCAGGTTAACCAACCTTGTTACAACGCTGATTATTAAACGAAATATTTTTGAGTCCCTATTGATAATTCACTTCCTACAATATTTGATTTCTTTCTCAAGCAAATCAAAGAAGGTGTGTCTATTGCTTACAACCAACATACGTTAGTTAAAACTTAAAAATTATCAAGAAATCCTACCAACTTTTGAATTTTGAATACTTATCACCTTATCAAGACCTAACGCTAGATCCCATAACTCATGTTAATAGAGTTTAGCCACTAATGGTGTAATGAACGAAAAACATTATTGAATTCATGATTTGAAAGTTAAACTTATAGAGATATATAATAACTAGTGAATCGCAGATTAGATCACAAAGGAAAAATCCCACAATACTGATAATAATATCTCAAAAATAGTTGTGTTGTTCATGTCAAGAAGTAAAGAGAGAAAATATCAAAATATGTTGTGCAAAAATCAAGTTGTCGATCTTGTGCAGAACATTAATGATAATAATAATAATAATAATTTTCTAGAAAGTTCTAAAAAAAAGCTTTAAATAGTTTACCCTGAATAAGGAAACAAAATCAAGGTTACAGCATTTTCTCGGGATAGACGATGACTATTGGTGATGCGTTATCAGGATCCTGATGACTTATCAAGAATGTTGTTAGGTCTTCTTCAAATTTTCACTAGTCCTGTCTTAGGTTGACAATAATGTGATGACTTTTCAGAAATGTCGTCACACTTTTGCTCTAATTCTCATGTCCTGCCTAAGTCTGACGGCATTCCTGATGACTTATCACCATTATGATGGCTTATCACAAAATGTCGTCGATTCTACCAGCTGGAACTCATTCCCTATTTAAAGCTGACGACAATCTTGATAACTTATTAGACCCTTGACAGCTTATCACAAAATATCGTCATAACTTCAACTTTAGGCTAATTTTCTGTCTACTAATGACGACCAACCTGATATCTTATCATAGGGCTCACAACTTATCACAAATGTTGTCATCCATACATGTCTTCAGATTTGTTCAAATTTCAACTTCTTTGCTTCATTCATGTTGGTTCTCTATCATATCAGCTTAAACTGCTAAATCAAACATAAAATAATCAACAATAACTAAATTTACTTAATACCTTGCAATTATTTAGATTTAAAACCCTCAAATATGTTAGCATATGCTCACACATTACCTTTCCAGGTGGGTACAACTCATTTAGCTCAACCATACCCTATGGTATGAATGGTACCCTAACGCTTTTCCATTCCTTACCAAACGCCCCTATACTGGCCAAGGTATGACCAAGCACTCATGAATCATACCCAAGGGCATGAATTGTAACCTATATCGTATCCCCAAATCGTACCCAAGATAGTTTCATCTAGGATAAACTCATCACTCCATATAACTAAGTAGTGTAAGAATCGTAACCTAATATTCAACCATATGTATTATAAGTCATATCTTGGATAGTGTGTAACCTCCACCACACCACCTAGCATACTAGAAGGGGTTACTAAGACGTATCCAAGGATACAACTAGTACCCTAGAGTCATACCTAGTCCAGAAGCTTTAACTAAGGGAATTTTCTAAAGATACAAGGCCTAGGTGTTTCAATTTCTACCTAAAACCAACTAGGGCTCATCAAGTTTAAGTTCAATACTAAGAAATTTATCTAAGGCTTCAACTTTTAGGTATGTGGGGCATTCATCAATGGGTTCTTTCCACCCATTGAGTCCCAAAAATCCTATTTTTATTTAAGTATGGATTTTTAATCCTATTTTATTAAATTATCCATATAAATAATGAACTTAATCTAGGTCATCTTAGAAATTTGAATTCAAGTCATGTAAACAAGTTTAGCCCATGAAAATTAGACTACTTCATGCTTTGAATTTCAACTACTTATGTGATATTCAACTGCTCCCATATCTAGTTATCAAATTATGAATTAAACCATGTGAAATTGTTATCCTCCCATGGTTAATACATTCAAATATTCAAATTCATGGGCTTTATCAGTTTGGTAACACGTATTTTTTTAGGGTCTTTGAATTGGGATTTTATATCAACATTTAAAGAGTTGTTATCAAATTTTTTAATCATTCAGTGCTAGCGGGTTATTAATACACAATACCTATGTGTTTACCGGCTTTTTAGACTTTTCAAGTAATGAGTTAGTCCATTCATGGTTTAATTGTCATATTTAGTTTGTTATGATCATGTTGAGCACTATAAGTTGAGATGCTCAGTTAATCTTAGTAAAAATAGTGCTTTTTAAGTTGGGAGTAGGATTTATCACTGAGAAAACCCAGGGATAGGACTCACCTGCTAGTAGAGGGTATAACTTTAGTAGCAATCCCTGAGTTCCAAAAATATGTAGCCAGTATAGTTGAAGTGTTCTTGGAAGATAAGGGTTGACATTGTCTTAAGGGAACCTGCCTATAGAGGGTGACTACCTATACCTTTAAGAAACTAGTTTAGTGGATCCACACAGCCATTGTTGGTACCCGTGGCAAAGTACTGGCACCCTTCCAACTAGGGTAACAGGTTGGACCCCGATTAGCTCAGATTGGGGCATATCTATTACATGATAGCTCCAATAGTTTTAATCAATAATTAGTGTATATTAGGGTAGGTTTTCTTGAACAAGTAGTATTATTTTTAGTGATTCAGTCAGTCTGTTTTAGAGGTTAAATTCAGCTCAAGTCTTACTTGATCTTGCATTCTTAGTTGTATATGTTCATGCATCCATGTCTAGTTGCCATATGTGTTGCAGTTAGTCCTTACTTAATGTACCAGTAAATTTAAAGTACTAACCATATACTTTTATGTTATTCTATATTTCTTATAACATAGGTCCAGACGCTAGTTTCTCGACCATCCATACACAGTTCAGCATTTCCCAAGTAGTAGTGGTGAGTCCTCATCCATCGAGGACATGTAATGTTATTATTTTTATTTTAACATCTCTCTGCATTTAATCATTCAAAGATAGTAGAGGGTTTATCTTATCAACTTATTATTAATTTTAGAGGCTTTCAGAAAAATAGACAGTCATTTAGTTTATTAGTCTATTGAGTTATTTTCAGACATTATGAATTGTATTTTAGCATTGCATCGTATCCATATTTTATCAAATTATCTTATACATAGGTTATTTCATTATTATTTTATTAAGTTCTCATAGTAAGTACCAGATAATGGGTTAGCTTGGGGCTACTCGTGGCCTTAAGCATCGTGTTATGACTAGGGAGTAGCCTCGGGTCATTTCAATTCTTTGTATCAGAGCCTAAACTTGTATAGTGTCATAGGGTATCTGAAAGATGTATTGATAAGAGTATTGTGTATGTATTGAAATCACAGCTCACTTATGGACAAGAGGCTATGAGATATTTTTAGGAAAACTTTCCTTCTTTCAGTATTCATGTAGTGCGATAGATCCTAAGCTCTCTAAAATTCCTTTTTTTGACTTGTCTTTTATTCCATTTACAAACAATACATCCCAAAAGAAATAATAAATGAAGGAATGGGGATCATCCCACACCACCACTAGTTTAGTAAGATCCCATAAAGGACCATATTTCTCATATTGAGTTCACGGCCACTTTCATAGCCTTGGCATGTTCTGATGTTTCTTAGAATAGTTAGCAGGCTATTTCCCCAACTAGTTCAATGATGAATACTGCTACATCTAGAATCCATGAATTCACTCAAATGAATCCCCCTTTGTTTTCTGTATACAAGTCTGAGGAGGACCCACAAGAGTTTTTGGATAGAGTGCAAAAAGTGACAAACATCATGGGTGTCACTTCAAATGAAAGTGCAGACTTAGCTTCTTACCAGTTGTTGGGAGTGGATCACACCTGGTTCAAGCATTAAATGAAGGAAAAAGGTGTTGAGACAGGGCCTATATAGTGGGCGATATTTGCAGCGGCTTTCTTAGGCAGGTTCTTTCCACTAGAATTGAGCAAAGACAAGCTTTAAGAGTTTATAAATTTTAAGTATAGTATCATTAGTGTAAGGGAGTACTCACTTAAGTTCACTCAGTTGGCGTGGTATGCTCCAACTATCATGGCTGACTCTAGGTCTAGGATGAGTATCTTTGTGTTTGGTGTATCTTACTGTATAGTCAAGAAGTTTAGGACTGCCATGCTGATGGAGGATATTAACCTTTTTAGATGGATGGTTTATGCTCATTATATTTAGGAGGAGAAGCTCTAAGATAAGGAAAGATTGAATGAGAGGACCACAATAGGTAGTTTAAATTTTTCTCAACAAAGGTCAAAAAGCGGTAACCGTTCTCAGTTCAGCTAGAAATTTTTATCCCCAACTCCATCTTCAGTGAGTGCGCTAGGGCCAAAGTTCAGGCAGGACAGTCAGTATAAAGCACCAGGCTCTAATTCCAAGGGTAGTATGAATAATGGTCATGCCAATTAGCTCTATTGAAAGTGTAGTAAGAATCATTAGTGTAAATATAGAGTAGACAGTGATGTGTATATTGGATATAGAATACTAGGCCATAGAAAAAAGGATTTCTTGATGGTTGGCCAAAAGGGTAAGGACGTTCATCAGTAGGGTCAGTCCAACTTTTCATCTACTCCCACAAGTCGCCCGACTCAGCAACATCCCACTCTAGTTCCACTAGTGGGAAACACCATAATAGACTATATGCTCACTAAACTCGGCATGATTAAGAATGTTCTTCTGATGTGGTCATGGGTCCGTTACAAGTTTTTCATCTTCATGTTTATGCATTGGTAGACCCTAGAGTTTCACTTTCCTTTATGACTCCTTATATAGTTGTAGACTTTGGTTCCAGTCTCAAAACATTGGTAGAGATTTTCTGAGTGTCAAGCCTAGTAGGTAAGTCTATAATAGCCAGATGGGAATACAAAAATTTCTTGGGCACAATGTCTTAGAAAGTTACTTTAGTTGACCTTGTGGAGTTAGACATGATAGATTTTATGTCATTCTCGGTATTGATGGGCTCCAATCATGCTATGTTTTAGTTGATTGCAGAAATAAAATTGTCTAGTTCTAGTTTCCTAATGAACCAGTTATTGAATGTAAGGGCAGTACTTCAGTGTTTAAGGGTTTGGTTATTTCATATCATAACACATGAAAGATGATGATATCTAAAGGGTGTATTCACCAACTCTTTCAAGTCAAGGACTCAAATTCTAAAACCTCAAGTCTTTAGTCAGTTTTTGTAGTAAACAAATTTCTAGATGTGCTTCCCAAAGATCTTCCCGAGGTGCCTCTTAAAAAGGAAATTGACTTTAGAATAGATTTCCTTCTAGACAACCAGCCTATCTCTATTCCACGTTATCTAATTATGCAAACTAAGCTTAAGTAATTGAAGGAACAATTAAAGAATCTCTTAGATAAGTGTTTCATCTGGCCTAGTATTTTCTTATGTGGTGTTCCAATTCTATTCATGTGCAAGAAAGATGGTTCTCTCAGAATGTGCATCAACTACCATCAGTTCAACAAAGTCGCAATCAAGAATAAATTTCCTCTACACAAGATTGATCACTTGTTTAACCATCTTCAGGGTGCAAGTTATTTCTCTAAGATAGACCTTAGATCCGACTATTATCAGGTTAGAGTTAGAGAATGCGACATTCTAAAGATAGCCTTCAGAACTCGGTATGGTCCCTTTGAATTCCTAGTTATGTCTTTTTGACAAATGAATGACACTACAACTTTAATGAACTTGATGAAGAGGGTGTTTAAGTAGTATTTTGACATATTTTTCATAGTCATCATTGATGACATCCTTGTTTATTCTCATATTAAGAATGATCATGCAGACCATCTACGGGTTGTATTGCAGACCTTTAGAGATCATCATTTATTTTCTTAGTTTAGTAAGTGTGAATTTTGGTTGAGATCAATATCTTTCCTTAGTCATATAGTTTTTGGTGATGGTATTTGAGTTGATACTCAAAAGATCAAAGCATTAAGAAACTTACCTAGACCCATCTCTTAATCAGGAATGAAGAGTTTCTTGGGTTTAGCTAGCTATTATAGATTATTTGTCAAAGGTTTTTCTTATATTGATTCTCACATATCTAAACTAACCTAAAATGAAGTCAAATTTCAGTTGTCAGATTCCTACAAAAACAGTTTTCAGGAGTTGAAGGCTTGACTCAATTCTGCTCTAGTCTTCACTTTGAAAGAGGGAATAAATGGGTTTGGAATGTATCATGATGCTTCTAGAATTTGTCTTGGTTATGTATTAATGTAGAGAGGTAAGGTCATAGCTTATGACTCTAGACATCTTAAACCCTATTAAAAGAATTATTCAGCCTATGATCTTGAGTTAGCAACTGTTGTCTTTTCCTTAAAGATTTGGAGGCATTACCTTTATGGGGTTCATGTTGATGTGTTCATGGATCAAAGGAGTTTACAGTATGTGTTCACGCAGAAACACCTGAATCTTCATCAGGGAAGGTGGCTTGAATTATTGAAAGACTATGATTGAAGTGTGTTTTATTATCTAGGCAAGGCCAATATATTAGCGGATTCCCATAATATATTGTCTATGGGTAGTGTTTCTCATTTTGAAGATGATAAGAAGGAGTTATTCTTTGAGGTTCACCAGCTTTGTAGGTTAGGCTTTTTATTGGTTGATTCGGACGAAGGTAGTATATGGGTTTAGAATTGTTTGGAATCCTCATTAGTTGCCGAAGAAAAATAAAAACAAGATCGAAATGCTAGTATGGTTAAGTTGAAGGAGACAGTCAGAGATCAGAAGGTGGAGGTTTTCTCCCTAGGGGGAGATAGGGTTCTTTGTTGTCAAGGAAAACTATGTGTTTCATGTGTTGATGGTCTGAGATAGTGAGTACTAGCTGAAGAACATGATGCATGATATTCTATTCACTAGGGGCCACTAAGATGTATCATAATTTATGAGAGATCTATTGGTGGAATGGTATGAAAAAGGATACTGCATAGTGTGTGGCTAAGTGTTCAAATTGTTTGCAGATTAAGGTTGAACACTAAAGGTGTAGCGGTATATTTCAGGAGTTTAGCATCCTTACATAGAAATGGGAGAGGGTGAAAATAGATTTTGTGATAGGGTTTCCTCGTACGCGTCATCAACATGATTCAATATTGGTCATTGTATATAGAATGACAAAGTCAACTCATTTCTTACCTGTTCATACTTCATTTTTAGTTAAGGATTACGCTAGAATCTATCTTAGGGAGTTGGTGAAGTTACATGGGGTTCCACTGACCATCATTTTAGAAAGAGGTACTCCATTTACTTCATTCTTTTGGAAGGTATTTTAGAATTGCCTTGGTACCCAAGTACATCTTAGTAATGCTTTTCATCATTAGAAAGATGGTTAGGACGAATGGACCATTTAGACTTTAGAGGACATGTTGAGGGCTTGTGTTATTAACATTGAGGATAGTTGGGATAACCACTTACCTTTGATTGAGTTTTCTTACAACAACAACTATCACTCCAGTATTCAGATGTCTCTGTTTGAGGCTCTCAGTGGGAGGAGATGTTGATCTCCTATTATAGTTTGAAGTAGGTTAGGCTACTTTGATAGGACTAGATTCAGTGTTTGAGGTAACGAAGAAAGTTTAGTTAATTCGACAGAGGCTAAAGATAGTCCAAAGTCATCAGAAATCTTATGCAGATGTGAGGAGAAAAGACCTTGAGTTTGATGTTAGTGACTTAGTTTATTTGAAAATTTCACCTATGAAAGGAGTTAAGAGATTTTCTAAGAAGGGGAAAATCAGTCTCTGCTATGTTGGACCATATAGAATTTTGAACCATTTTGGAAAGGTAGCATCTGAGTTAGAGCTGCCTACAGATTTGGCATCAGTGCATCTAGTGTTTCATGTCTCTTTATTATAAAAATGTATTGCCAACCCTGCTTCAGTCGTGCCCTTAAAGATTATGTAGGTGAAAGATAGTCTCTCCTACAAAAAAAATACCAGTTGAGATCCTTGACCGTTAGATTCATAGGTTGAAGAATAAAGAAGTCCCCTTGGTTAAGGTTCTATGGATAAATTAGTACGTTGAGGGATGTACTTAGGAAGCAGAAGTAGATATGTGAGTCAAGTATCCCAATCTGTCCTTAATCCATTTTCATGTTTTCTATCTTAGCAATATAGCTATCCATATTTCATAGTGTACATTCTTGAAGTTTATGATGTACCCACAACAAAGAAAGCTGCACAGAAGGGGAAAGAAAACTAAGAAAGCTAAGAGGAAGAAAGTGGTTCCCTAAGAATCAGAATCACCTCCAAAACTCCCAAGGAGGAAGAATCCAACTACGTCTCCTTCCCAAACACCACAACTTGCTGACGACAATGATGATGAGGCTGAATATAGTTCAGCCAAAGTAAGTTTAGAAGAATCTTAGGGTTTTGAAGGGATAGATACTACCCCCATTGATAGAAAGGATACCCTACTTGCACTGACCATTGCTCTGGTGCCCATTGTTCAATGATGGGGGAACCCTGCCATGCAAAAAACATTGAATAGTAGGTTGCTCAAATTTTTGGGTGGCAAGATAAAGAGAGTACTATATGTAGAGCAACGACTGACTAATACTAGATGTCATAATTACAAGGTTTTGAAGAACTTTTTAGATAATATGGGTTTGTGTGGATAATAAGAGCGATTGGATAATATAGTGTAGTCCTTTTTCATGAGTTTTATGCAACATATAAAGGTGATATGCAAAGATAATATATACAGGGTCAGTTGTAGAAGGGTGGTGAGCCTATCACTTCCCTTATGATTCATGAAGTTTGGGTTGATATTTTACCCTGCACTAATAGAAGGTTTTTGTATGGATCAAAATATCAGGATTCGACCAACACAATAGATATCGAATATAGGATGGAAGAGATGAGGAAGATAACTCAATGGATAGTAGGTTCTGAAGATAAAATTGTAATTTTCAGGTGGATTGTGGAGCATATTACTTCAAATGGCATAAATACAGTTTGGGCTGTAGGAGTCACCGGGGTGGTGTTACAGAAGATAAAGAAGAATATCCTCAACTTTAAGGGAAAGGCTTGGTAGGCACTATACTGACACCAACTATTTCCAACCACAGGTGATAATGTTTTGAGATTAGTCTAGGCATCCATGATAGCTAGTTTTACTGCCAGTTATAAGTTTAATATAACTGGGTACCTATCCAAAGAGTTGAGAGATAGGGAAGTTGGTGGTCAAAAGGAATTACTAGCATACCCATGTATGATAACACAAATGTTTTTGGCTGGGACTGCTGGAACTCCCTACGATAGATAAAATGATTGAGGCCTAGAGGATATTTTTCATTGGCTTGATTAGGGATGCGTCCAACCATTTTGCCCAACCATTGAGAAAAAAAACGGATATTTTTGTAAGATTATTCCTCAGTATGATCATACTGACACTCCTATTGCAACAAAGGATACTGAGGTAGGATCACAGACAGAGGGCTCCCATACCGATGCAACGAACAATTCTAGTACCCCACCATCAATCCAGTATGTGCCAGCAAGGCCCGTTCCTCCCAAAATTATGATAATCTCCCAGGCTGTATGGACCAAGATTATGACCAAATTAGAAATGCTTGATGAAAAAGTAGGTCACATAGCATGAAGAGTGAAAAATTAGCTTAATAGGAATTTTGAGGACCAATATAGGCAAGTCCAAGGGTGCCTAGATGCTTTTCAGTCAAGTATTACTCAACAGTTGAGAAGAGGGAAGACTTACGATATTCCAGGAATAAAAATTGAGGTTGCATAAATTAAGAGGATGATGCACAAGCTATATGATAGATCGGTGATTTCAAAGCCTATGATAGATACCATGGTACCCACTTTCCATTTTCTGAATATTTGGGAAATTTTAGAGTCGAGAGTTTTGGGGACTAAATATGAGAGACAAGTAAGAAGGAAGGGAAAATGAGTTGTTAAAGACGCCAAGAAAAGGCTAGAGAAGATAGTTTTCATAGGGAGCGGGACTGGGAAACAAGGGTCTGTGAGATTGCTGTTGGAGTTGGTAGGGTGAGACCACCTATTGTTGATGCTGAGGGGGATAGTGATATTCCTATGATTGTTTCTAAATTAGTCCTAGTAGATGATGGGATGATCACTGATGAGAGTGGGACTCGGTTTGTGGGCCCACATGCCGATATTGTTGAGTCGACCCCTTGAGCTTCAAGGTATGACCTTTTATCCTTATTTTATTTATTATTTATTATTTTTAGCACTGTGGATAGTGAAACAATATTTAGTTGGGGTGGGGGTTATGTAGCATAATTGGGAGTAGCTGAAAAGTATAAGTAGCTAACAAGTCCTTTATGACTTGCAGGTTCGGTGCTAACAAGGTGCTGAAATAGGGAGAATCTTGGAACCTATGGTAGAGGATTCTTTTTAGCTATTTATTGGATTTTGAGAGATTTTGAAATATTATTTGTGAATTTGAATTTGGAACTATTACTGATTTGAAAGGGTTATGTTGAGAATCTACGTTAAAAAAAATATATCCCACCGAAATTTTTGTTTCACTTTGTGATATATATATTTGTATAAGGTTGTTGTGAATCTGTAAATGGCATTAGGATAGAGATAGAAAATATAGGGACAAAGAAGTTGCAGAGTTGGATAACTAGTACTTAGCAATGTATCCCTATGCAAGTGCGTGTGAAATATACTGACTCCTCGGTGTGTTGGAATCTAGAACTTGACCGGTTTCTTTTACCTAGGTCTAGGATAGTTGTGTAGGAGGTGAGGATAGGCCCTTTTTATGTGAGTTCACATGACCCTAAAATTCCTTAACCAATTGAATAAATCCCTTTGATCCAAATATTTGAGCCTTGATCAACCAATTTTTCTTGTTACACCTATCACCATCCCGTTTAACTTACAATGAACATGGTTTGGCTCTAGCCTCCATTGGACACTGTGCACCTCAACTCAGACAAATAGGCTAAGTTAACGATTGTTATTATAGGGGTGCGTGAGAGAAAACAAGTATCAAGAAGGTGTGTAGAAGGAAAAATATTGAAATTTGAGTAGGTGTGGTGAAAAGAAAAGAAATAAAAGTGTAATGAAAATCAAAAGTAAAAGATTAGCAACAAATTAAAATGCTAGAAAACTAAACCTGGACATAAGGGCAGAAATAAAAAAATAAATAAAAAGGGAATGAACCCCGAGAAATACGTAGTGTCCAGGAGTCCTAGTTACTAAATGGATCTAAAAGATATCATACCATCCCTAAGCCAACATTACAAGTCGAATAAAGTCCTATAGTGATCTTACCATAACTATCTGACAACTTAGGAAAACAGCATAACAGCAAGCCTATGGTATTCTTATACGTACAGGAGATACATCTTTGTGAATGAGAGAGTCATTAGTTATATCCTTAAATAGATTGGTTCATCCAAATGAAGAGTGAATGGGAATTATTTGGCCATGAGAGCACATAGGTTATGCTGTTAGGTTCCTAAATTATTTTGAATGATGGAATTTGTTTCTAAGACCAAGTGCCTATTGCTAATGTAATTCCATCATCATATTCCCTCATGTTTTCACATATGCTAAATTTTTATCATCAGATTCCTTCACTACCATGGGTTACTTAAGATCTTCATGTTTAAGCATCGTCTCTGAGCTAGAAAGTAGTATTTGGTTTTATTTTCCCAAGGACCTACAAAATTCTAAGTTGAGGGTGTTGACGTGGAGTGCAAACACAACACTTTCGATGCTTAAAACCATGACTTTAGGATATTTTGTTAGATATGATTAACTTTAGTGTGTATTGAAAGTAAAATAGTTCTACAATGGAGTTGGAATGAACAGAGAAGAAAAAGCCCTATAAAAGACCAACTCTAATTAGGATACGAGTTATCTCTTTAGTTGTAAACATCTGATACGACTCGTATGTTTAATCATATGCTCAATAGAACCAAGAACCAATCTGAAAAAAGCTAAAGGGAAGATACAACTCTAATATCCAAGGATACAATTTTAAAGAGAAGTCATAAGCATAATATAACCTAATTTACTACTCAAGAGTGTAAGTCTCACAAGTATACAAGTTGGAAATCTGAGTATGATTCGTATAGGGAAGTCGTATGCAAACCAGTGTTCAAGACTTGGAATGATTAAAGTCCCAAGTGGATACGAGTAAGGGACACGAGTTTTAAACTTAGGTATGACTCGTAAGAGGTAGTAGTATGTTGAACAGGAAGTTAAAGCCTTGGGAGAACAAACAATGGAATAGGTATGAGAATGCAGGGTACGATTAGTGTGATGCCGATACCAGTGATGACCGAGTTATACCGACTACCAACATAACTTTACCTTTCCCATTTTTATTAGTATTATAATATTATTTTGAAATACTTTAAATACAATAGGGTTTATCTTTTATTAGGTTATGTTCTTTTGCACTCTGTTGCATATTATTACAATACTTTACAATTACACTTGAGATTTTGGGTTTTTATTCAATTAAAGACTTTGGAGTTTATTCATATTATTCTTGTGCAATTGAACTTATGTGTTCTTCAATGATAATCATGGTTTCTTGCACAAACATGAGTGGCTAATATCATTTAATAGGGTTGTGAGAACCCTCGTGGATTAGCTACCTAGAGGAAGTGTGATATTCATCTCTATTCTAGGGTTTCTGCGTGTAACTTAATCTTTTTCATGATAATTAATCTCAAGTAGCTCTAGTAGCTTGAGGTAGCCTGTATTCTCATCGATTCACACAAGGGATTTTGTGATTGGGAAAATAAGGTTACAACAATGTTTGGGATTCACCACCACCTTTTAGTCCCCGCCATCTCATCTAATCATTAGTTTATAAAAAAAATTAACAATGCGGAAAGAGTAACAAATTTGGAGAGTAACAATCCTAAAACATAATAACAGAGTAACTCTCTCCAAGTTTCTTAGTGTTTTATCAAATAAACAACGAGGAAAGAGTAATATGCCTAAAATACCAAGAAATTTTGACAGAAATTGACCCTTGAGCCCATAGATAACCAACTTGATGAAAACCTAGCTTGACCTACTAGAGTTAACTCAGAGAGCCTTTTGGAGTGTTTGAGAAGTTACTTAGACTTGTTTTTGAGTACTAATGACACCGTAAAGGGGTTATAATACATGGGTTTTAATTTTGGTAAGAGGGGAAATGTCCAAAATGACCTTAACTTAAAAGCTGAAAAAGTGCCACCATTGACTACGGGTCAACCGCTGACTCGTAGCCACTCCTTACGACTCTTCACCATGAGTCATAACCAAGACAGTCTCTAGGATCCCCTCCCACTATTGACCCTATGACTTAACTGATACCACCTATAATGAGACTCTATGACTCGTAGGGTCCGAACGTAGTCAACACGGAACCCAATTGGGTAAACACTAGACATCCTATGATTTAAACCCAATACCTCATAACAAGTCCTTACAACTTATAATAACACACCAATACCCAGAGGAAAACTTAGCCACTTAATTTCTAATTTGGTTAGTTTGGTCCATTGGACACGTCACGAATCTCTACGACTCATATCTCCAAGTTGTACTCAAGACAGTAACTCAAGCATCATTCACTGGACACAATATGATTAAGGTCACCTGGACCATCAAGACACATTACAACTTTTAAGATGAGTAGTTTCAAGGGCAGAAAGCTCAGAACTGGGAAAATTTTCAAGGAAAAAAAACTCGGGGCATTACACAAAATAATTATATAAATCAACTACTACAAATAGTTTCTAAATAGATTCTCAAAGCCAAAAATAAATAAACTTTTACTGATAAACCAAGTTCTTATCATGATAAATAGTTAGAAACTCATCCAATATTTAAATTACCAGAATTTTCAAAACATAAATTTCCTTAATTTGAAGAGAAGTTTGATGTTATAGATAATATTTTAGAAAAAAATTAATGAAAGGATAAAATTTGAATCAAAATTCACTAATGATAATAACAATAATAATATGTGTTTGAACTATGAAGAAAACAAAAATTATTTTTCTTCAAACGAAAATCTAAGTGATAGTTACCAACTCAATAACTTATATAGTTCAAACAGTGGTGAAATAACTAACCATTTTAAATGCACTAGTGCAATTATCACTTGTGATAGTCATTATTTAAATGTTATCACCAATAGTATTAAGGAAAAAGAAGCCTTATTTGACATGATAGATCATCTAGAAAATCCAACTCTTAGGAGAAAATATTTGCTAGCCTTAAAAGATATTGTTCTTAATCATCAATTTGAAAAAGAGACTATTGAACCCTTAATATGAAAAATATACTGAACAAATTTACAGAAATTAAGTCTGAAAGAACAATACAAGATCTTCAAAAAGAATTATTATACATAAAAGAAAAAGTTAGACAAGTTAAGCAAAGACTTAAAAATTTAGAAACGGAATCACTTGCTAATACAATATTAAATGATTTAACATCTAACCAAGACCCCAAATAACATCAATTGGAGATTGGTGAAACATCAGGAGTAAAAAATAGAAAATATAGTCTCTAGAACTAGAATCTATAGAAAAACCTCCTATAAACGAATCAGAAATTAATACAATTACAGTAGCTAAAGCGCAAAGTTACCTTATACCAATTTGAATAGTTATCAATAAAAATGATACAATTCATAATATTGCATTATTTGATATAGGTGTGGATGGAAAGTACATTATAGAAGGATTAATTCCTATAGAGTACCTAGAAAAAGGTTCTACACGATTATTCTCTGTAACAGGAGAAAGATTACCAATAAATTATAAACTTCGATGAAGCACATATATGAAACGATGAAGTTTATTTTATTAATGATTTTTTAATAACTAAAGATATAAATAAAGAGAAAATCTCAGGTATTCCTTTTATGACTCAAATTATAACTTATATTGCCAAGTTAGATGACATCTATACCACTGTTTTTGGGAAACAATTATTTTTCCCTGTCTAAACGGTGTATCAATAGAAGAAAGTTACTTTATAAAAGATCAAACTATAGTTAGAATAAATAGTCTAAAGAGTGAAATAAACATTAAAGGAATAGAATTCCCTTTAAAGGTCCCAATAGAACGAACTAAAAATCTACAAAAGGTATATTACAATGAAACTCAGACCCAAAGGTTTATAGGAAACCTCAACCATATGGTAGATTTTATATACTTATTATTAGACAGGTTTGTAGGATTCATCTTAAAAAGAATTCAGTCCAGTAGGGATTAGACAAACTAATTTACTATTAAAAGAACATTTTTATTATGATATTATGAGTTACCGAATTTCAAAATTCTTTAAATAACCAAAACTATTTTACAAAAGGATCTTAAAAAATTATTTTCTAAATAGATATTTGCTAGATGACAAGCTTTATTGTCTAGTTTTGATTGTTAAATATAATTTATCAAGGGAGAAAACAATTCTCTCTAAGATTTCTTAACTGGAGAATTTGTACAGGGAAATAATGAGATCTAAAAAAATAAAAATAATACTATTGATGCCCCCATTTGAATGTGAATATGAAAAGATTTTCCTTATAAGCAGAAATTCCATCTCTACAAAAGAATCCATCACAAGTCTACACAAATTACAACTATTCAAACATGTTTATCAGCCAATAAAAATGTTTCTACGAAGAGACATGTTTAAAATCAGGATTAAACATTATAAATAAATTTAAAATGATAATTTTGCCAATTATGGCACTTACGCAAAGATTTTGAATAGTAGGGTTGCAAAACCTTTTTATACAAATTTAAACTATATGAAACTAAATAATTTTCTAAATACTCACAGATATTATAAATATATTAGTAATATTTATATATTTTGTTACAGATAACTAAACCTTTTAAGTTTTCTAATATATAAACTTTTCCTTTATTGAATTTGGCAAAAGGTTTTTGCAGGTAAATAATTACATTTTCAATCCATAATACATTTTAAGTAGTTTTTGATTCAATATAAATGAGAAGGTGAAAAATGGTATTATTAAAAACTTCAAGTAAAGCAAAATATCTCTACACCATCAGAAAATAATAAATAGTTTTCATATGTTATTAGTCCTTATAAGAAATTAAAGGATAAATATCATCAGATAATTGAGCATCTAGTTCTCCTCATGAGAGAAATTTTACCTTTTAAAATAGATAATGGAGTTATTAGATATTGTGCCAGCAACAGAGACATGAAGAATCGTCAAGTAATAAGAAGTATATCTCTTCAGCAAAAAGGAAAAAGATCCAACACTTCTTCTACAATTAAAAGGATAATACAATAAATGATGGATGCCACAACATCTACCGAAAATTTATGTAACCACAAAACATAAAAAAATAAAGGCCCCAAAATAGGGGAAACATGGTAAACTGTAAAGAAACCTACAAAAAATTTACACACTAAAGAGACAAATGGAACAAATCTTCATGGAAGAAAAGGCCAAAGTCTTTTCAAAATAATCAAAAGGCACATCGGCTCAAAATCATCAAAGACACATGTTAAAGATGATGATCAACTATTCAAAGACATTTATAGAGAAGATATACAGTCATCAGTTATTGGACATGTGCAAAATAAATAGCATTTATCAGTAAATAGATAGATGTAATAACATGTATTAATATAGATGTAAAATAGGTAGTGTATGTTAAATATTAGTCAGCACTTTTGAGGGCTATTTAAGGATTTCAATTTGTAATAGTAGAGGGCATTCTGAAATTTCCAAAAAATCAGAAATACTCTCTACTACTTTCCCATATTTCCCATCTTCCCTTTGTAAGTTCTCTATATTTCTCTCATAAATAAAATGACTTTTTGTAAGTATAAATCTCTACCTTTCTCTAGACTTTACTACTTTATCTTTTCTTTTACCTTGTTCTTACTTAGTTATTTTAAAGTTTATTTTAGAAGTTTAAAGTACTAAATCAAACTACTTTAAATTGTTATCTTGCTCCCATTTTCCTGATCCGTTCCCCAAATAGTATCAGAGCGAAGTTGCTCGGGAGAGGAGATGAGTATGAGTATAGTTGGTGCACAGACTCAAGTCTTGGAAAAAAATAGTGTAAATCTATAAGTCCCTTTCTCGGAGTAAACTTCGGGCCTAAATCTCTATACAATTGTAGAAAAGGTTAGAATATCTCACAACTGGAGTAAATAGTAGTGTCAAATCATGGCCTGAAATATATCTTGGTTAAATATTTAAATTATCCTACTAACTTCTTTTATACATATAATTTATTCATTATGTTAGATAGTTATCATTGTGAAGAAATCCATTTTAAGGTAGAAAGTGGCCGTTCTCCCTTTGCTAGTGACAACTAGGATAATATTTTAATCTAATTGAAATCGTACCTACCATCAATGAAACAATCATGAATGTACAAAATCAATGCATGCCGTCACCAATATTCAACCATTGTAATCATAAACATCATAACATATCTTAGTCAATCCCATCCCGGAGAGATATGTATATAAACATAAATATTTGTTCATAAACTACAACTATATCATTTACAAGGGTGATTACTTTTTGGATATCCAACTCATATCATAACACAACCTTTGTCCTAATAACTTATTCGGAATAATCAAAACATCATAATCATGGTTGTAGGCCCATATACATATCCATAATCATATTTATAAGTCTTAGCATATCTATAATCATCTCACATCTAGGAGGCATCTCACATCTAGGAGGCATAATATCAATAATCATATCAAATTTATAAGACATGTAATATCTATAGGTCATACATCATGACTATGAGAAATATCACATACCTTGGCCAATTATCATATCTAATTGGAAAATCATCTCCCTAGGCCCAATAATCATAACTAAGAGGAATATAATCTCTATAGGCCCAATAATTATAACTTAGAGAATAGCATCTCTAAGAACCCAACATCATCTCTAAGTGGAAATAGCATCTCTATAGGACCATTTTCATTTCCATAAGGAATATATTGGCCATAAGCCATTACCCAATAACCCAGGGTAGGTGAACAAAATTTACTAATCCACAAAGTAAACTCATTCTAAATGCTTAATAATATTAACTATGCCTAGCATCCGCAACTAAGTCCACACGGGCTTACATAAGTATGGCCAAAGTGGGTCGGACAATCCCACTACTAAACGTCAATTTCCATATTTATGAAATCTATGTCCCAAAGTAGGCTAAGGTATCTAGTTTGACTTCTAGATGTCAAGTAAGCCATAACCGATCCTAAGGTAATAACTTTGTCTAGAAATATTAGCAGTTGTGTCAATTCTACCCAAATTATGATTTCAAGATCACTTGACTAGCCCAACTAAGGTTAATCATACTAACTATAAATCCAATACTTAAACCACATCCCAAACCTAGAATCCTTCCATATTCTTTCAAAAATGAATTTTTAGAAAATAAAGAAAATGAATTTTTATCTCATACTTCACATTCTGGAAGAGAAATTGCCGAATGAAATAAACATGGATTAGCAGAACATCAAATATATGATAAACTACATAAAATCGGTATGACCATTATGGCATATAAATTTAACAAAATGATAAATAAACAAGTAGCTACTATGATTATATTAGGATTTACAGGTACTATAAAATATTGGTGAGACAAACTACCTCGCATATAATAACAGGCAAAGCATAATAAATGCTACTATTATTACTTAAGCTATTAAGACTGAGTCAACAGGACAAACAATTGAAAATCAAGTTTTAAAGGATGCCACCTCCACTTTAATTTATAGTATAGCTAAACATATTATAGGAGAACCTAAATTTTCAAGATAGAATTTTAGAAATAAATAAAATTTATCATGTCCAAAGTTAGATTATTTTAGATGGTATTAAGATGTTTTTGTCAACAAAGTCATGGTTAGAGAATATTGTAATCATAATTATTGGAAACAAAATTTATATGTGGTTTACCAACATTATTTGCAGAAAATGTTAGAACAAAATTAAAAGATAGATTTGAGGGGAAAATTCTTTATAGTCACTTAACTTATGGTTATATTTTAAGCTTTATAAATGTCACATGACTAGAATTATATACAAATATTCAACTCAAAAATTAACTAAACAGAGATAATAAAATAACACGAAATGAGCTAGGAAGATTTTTTCATGATTTTGGATATATGAAATTATCAGCACATTCAAAGGAAGCTACCAAGAAGATTAAAAGATAACATAAAAATTATAAAGGCAAATATGAAAAGTCTTATTAGTATAAGAGACGATTTAAAAATATCAAAATGACCCTCTAATAAAGGTGAATATAAAAATAATAACAAAGCATGTTGGAATTGCGGAAAAATAGGTTACATGGCTTAAGATTATCAGGTTCCAAATAAAAAAAAGGAAAAAAATAAATATATTAGAAATAGGAAATGAAGTTAAAAATAAATTATATTCTATTCTTGATAACAATGTAAATAGCTATTTTTTAAGAATGTCTTAGTGATGATAATCAACTAAATGTAGCATACAATACAGACAACAGACCATTGTAATTGTATTGGTGCAATTTGCACTTGCGATAGTCATTCTATAAATGTTATCACCAATAGTAATAAAGAAAAAGAGGCCTTATTTGAAATGATAAATCATCTAGATATCCAACTCTTATGAGAAAATACTTAATAGCCTTAAAGATATTGTTCTTAAACATCAATTTGATAATGACTATTGAACCCTTTAATATGACAAATGTATTGAAAAAATTTAAAGAACTTCAGTCTGAAACAACAATAAAAGATCTTTAGATAGAATTATTATACATAAAAGAAGAAGTTACACAAGTTAAGAAAAGACTTAACAATCTAGAAATGGAATGACTTGCTAATAAAACATTAAATGATTTAATCATCTAACCAAGAACAAAAATTATATCAATTTGAGCTTGGTGAAACATTAAGAGTAAAAAGTGACAACAAAGAATAGAGTCTCTAGAAATAGAATCTATAGAAAAACCTCCTATAAACAAATCAAGAATTAATACAATTACAGTAGTTAAAGCACAAAGTTACGATATACCAATTACAATAATTAGCAATAAAACTTATACAATTCATAAGATTGCATTATTTGATATAGGTGTGGATGAAAATTGCAATATAGTATGATTAATTCCTATAAAGTACCTAGAAAAAGGTGCTACATGATTATTCTCCACAACAGTAGAAAGACTAAAAATAAATTGTAAACTCCCCAAAGCACATATATGCAACGACAAAGTTTGTTTTATTAAAGAATTTGTAATAACTAAAGATATAAATGAAGAGATAATTTTTGGTATTCCTTGTATGAGTCAAATAAAACCTTATATAGCCGAGTTAGATGGCATCCATACCACTATTTTGAGAAAAGGGATTATTTTTCCCTATCTAAATAGTACATAACAATAAGAAAGTGTTTATAAAAATTCAAACTATCTTTAGGATAAACTGTCTAAAAAGTCAAATAAACATTAAAGGAATAGAATTTCCAGTAAAGGCCCCAATAGAAAGAACTAAAAATCTACAAAAGGTATATTCAAATGAAACTCAGACACAAAGGTTTCTAGAAAATCTCAACTGTGTTGTAGATTTATATTCTAATTATAAGACTGGTTTGTAGGATTTATCTTAAGAAAAAGTCAGTCTAGTGGGGATTAGGAAAAAACTAATTTACTTTTAAAAAAAAATTATTCTGATATTTTGAGTTACCAAATTTCAAAATTCTTTATGAAATAAAAATAGACAAAATTGTCTTACAAAAGATGTCAAAAAATTAATTTTTAGTAGGTTTTATAAAGGGAGAAATTCTCTCCCTGAATTTTAACAAAATTTTTCTACAGTAAAATAATGAGACCCGGAACGCCATGAATAAGGCTAAGGCCTCCATTTCATCCTTCTCAACTAGAATAGAAAATTAAAAGACCCTTCAATAAAGAAGATAAAATGTCAAAAAATAGATATTTAGTCCTAGCAGAATTTTCATCTCTTACAAAGCCTATCATTCCCTTACGGCTAAAAGAATCAATTACCAGTGTACCCAAAATGTAACCACTTAAACAAATATTTAAATAAGAATACTCTTCATCAGCCAATAAAATTATTTGTAACCAAACCAAATATAGTTACGTGATGAAACCACCGTAGACATACTCACAAGCAGTCTCCCCAGTCACTCCACTATAGAAGGAAGATTAAGGTATACCTAATATAAAGCAATATGGTAAGAGTTTTGTTGGTACGACCAATAATGGAACTTGATAAAAATATAGAGGTTTTAGAGTATCAGAATTTTTAAAACCTTTTTATACAAATTGGGATTATGTGGAGATAGATGGTCCCCTCAAATCCCAAAGTTATTATGAGCTTGTTTTAACAGATACCGATTTATTTCAAACTGAGCATAATTTAGAAGATATAAATGATCCCAACAGTATCCAACAATCAAAGTTTACAATTAAAAGGATATTAAACAGGTATGAATGGTATGTAGATCATCTACATATATCTATTCCTCTGTAAAGACCTCACCGACTCAAACATATAATTGGTGTGATAATAAGGTGGCCTAACATAATTTTATATACGTAGGCCTGGCACTCACTTCTAGTTTTGTAAATACTCAGAGCAGATGAAAATTATCATAATTCCCTGATGATTCTACGATTGGTGAAGCCAAATTAAAGGAAATAAATAGGTACTGTCAACACAAATTCAAAAACAGTTTGAAAAGTTCCAAGTAGAGAAGAATATCTCTACACTATCAAAGAATGTAAAATGGTGTAAACTTTTTATTACAGAAAGAATTTCATATATTATTTATTGGTCCTGTGATATTCATGAATTTGAAAGGATCAAATACTTAAGTAAAATAATCCAGATTAAAGGATGGAGTCGAACAAAAAAACCAGCAACAAGTTCATCCTTAAGGAAGGATTCACACCTTTCAAAAAAAGAATTAAAAAGAACACTCAAAGAAGCCTTATCAAGTCTAGATAAAGAGAATGATTCAAAGTAGATAATGAAGTTATTAGATATTACATCTTCACATGCCAGTGAACCTAGAAATGGTGACATGATGGATCCGCAAGGGATAGCACCGGCATACCTTCTCAATTAAAAGAAAGGTATCAGTACTCCTTTAAAATTTGAAAAGATAATTGGTGGACCCCATAGAAAAAATGAAGATTAAAAGACAAATGACACAAATATTCAAGGAATAAAATGACAAAATCTTCTCAAAATCATCAAAGGACAAATGTTCAAGATAATGAAGAAAATGTAGTTAGAGGCACGAGCAGAGAAAATAAATAGCTGTCAACTACTTCGAGATAGGTGTAGAATAAATAATATGTATTAGTATGTGAACAAATGTAAAATAGATAGTGTTTGTTAGATATTAGTCAACACTTTTGAGGTCTATTTAAGGCTTTCAACATGTAATAATAGAGGGGCATTAAGAAATTTCCCAATTTGAAAATATTCTCTACCTTCCATATTTCCCATCTTCTTTATAAGTTCTTCACATTTCCCAAATCAACAAAACGTTTTTATAAGTATAAATTCTTCCACTTCTCTATACTCTTCTCTACTAATTTCCTTAATTTTTCTTTGCTTTTACTTTGTACTTACTTTGTTGTTTTAAAGTTTATTTTCAAAGTTTAAAGTACTCCGTAAATTAAACAACTTTAAATTGTATCTTACTCCTATTTCACCAATCCATGCCCAAAATGGTATCAATAAGAGAATAACATACATAAAAAAGTCCCAAAACCATGTGATATTGATACAAAAGCCTCTAATATAACAAAAGTACAAAAGTGGAATATATGAAGTAAATTACACTGATACAACTTATCTCCGAATACAACATAGAGAAAAAATTAGTACATAAGAGAGAGATAAGTAATACTCCAGACATCAGGTGCCCACTCTGAGTCTCTAAACCATGGCTACTCTATATGATACACAAATCAACGAAGATAACCCTACTATGATCTGAAGGCTACATAAGTGTAGTATGAGTACCAAACGAATGATACTCCAAAGATAAAATAGATTTATACAAAATATAAATAGAATAAAATCTATACCCAAAAGTCCATAAATCATATAACAAGCCAATGAGGTAACTAGGAACAACCACCCTGTTCATGTCCAATAGACTAACATAATAAGGCTATGTGAGAAATAATGGTGCACTATCTTATTCCATCCATACTTAGGAATCTCAACACTATACCATATATCCCTGGCCAATATACAAATAAAGAGTGGAAAAAAAATATATAAGAATATACAAAGCCAAGGAATAAATATATAATCCAAACAAATAAAGGAAAGGATGGTAGTACTATAACTATATATATAACTACATATATATATATACAAGGTCATCTCGAAGCACAACCTAGATCATCATATCTTCATTTAAGTCCTCATTATACTCCTATTAGAATTTGGTACTATCATGCTTAAGGTTTCTAATCAATTTGCCTCATCGTGAATTAATCATGCATAATAATGAAATTACAAACTAGAAGAGGCCATAATCATACATCCAATCTCAATAATGAATCAATGACCAATCTATTATAATCAAGCCATAATAATGATCTCAACAATGATAATAATAATATTAATAACAACACGAGTAACTATCTATTCCGAATAACCAACTACCTAACGGAGCATATGCGTTCCTCTGTAGCCCCAGGCTTGAAAGGTTCAATCAGCATACAATAACATAAGGCATAGTCATCACCTATATCTATGTAACCTTCTCATACTGGCTGATAGACATAGGTCTATACTAGTGATAGGTGATGCACATGCAAGAATGAATGTAAGGTACATAATCAATATAATCATCCATCGACCTTGCTGGTTTTCAATATCATCATCATAAAATCCTCCATAATTGTCGAGCATCATCAAATCATCATAATATCTTGTGGCCTTATTTGGCATCAACACATCTTCATAATATCATTCGACCTTGCCGGGCATTATCACATTATCATAATAACAAAATCAATATCAATTATAGAGTGCAATCCCCACGAGGGCTAAAGTAATGTGCAATCCCCATGAGGGATAAAGATAAGGATAAGCCTCACGACGGTTAAAGTAAACAATCATAAAAAGAGAAGCAAGTTAGATTATATTTCCATGATTCACCGCTCATCATCAATCTCACATCATTAAGAATAATATATATGACATGACACAACCAGCAATGGGGCTTCGTCATAATGAGCATTCCAAAGTCCAACCCGAACCAGAGACCACCCTCGTTATCCAACCCAACCTCCAGCTGCCTGCCATTAGTTGGGTGAATTTCGATCATATAATAAAGTAGTGTAACAACTCAAATAAAGACTTTGGGATAGGATCACGATCATGACCGACCTAATTGAGTCCAACATTTTCATACCAATAATCCAACCATACCAAACCATACAAAATCAAGTGCCATAAACCAAACCATAATCAAGGATGTTCCAGAATATAACATAATTAATCCCAAAATGAAATATAACGGAACAATGAGAAATTATGTCTGATAATGCAAACCTCAATACTAATATCATGCTAAAGATGACACCTATACCGATCTCGCTTATTCCGACCTATAGAATTACCTCAAAGCCTCTAATCAAACGGGTAATAAAATCCTATTAGGACATGGTCCCAACCATAGCAAAAACTAATATCCAGAATAAAACCAACATGTCTAGAAATATCCATAACATGAAATGGAGCCTTCTGAAAGGAAGGAAATTCACCATATTAGTCATAATGGTGATCCCCAAGTCAATCACTATTTAGCAGGAGTAGAAAGGCCAGTTCCTACATAGCATGGTTATACAACCGCCGGTAGAAGGGGTTAACGAGTGATCGCTAGCATGATCTCAGGATAAGGATAAACTAATGCCTTTTATAAAACCAACTAAAACCATCCATATGAAAACAACCATACATATATATAACCATGCTCGAAAAAGGGCACCGGGTTTAGCATGCCTTTAAAACCTTTACCTAGGTTGTGTATCTTTGCCATCATGAACAATCCATGAGCTATATGGGTTCAACTCACCCTACTGAAAGGGCCCCTGGCCGTGTAGCCATACGACCAGGGAAGAAAACCTTGGGATAACTAGTACATCCTCCAAATAGAGCATGAAATCATGCACACAATCACCAAGATCAACCTTATCAACAAATGTGAGTTTCTTGTTTTGGCCCCCCCAGGACGTCCACCTTCCACGACTTTGCTACATATCCTATCCTTACTATCCAATTAAAGCTAATTTCCAAATAACCAAAATATTTTTCATTTATTAATCAAGGCAATTGATATTGATATCATCATACCAATCCTTACTTGTAGGTATCATCTATAGCCAACCAATTATACATTTAAGGGGACTTTCAAGTATTGTTCCATTTACGATATTAAATCACTTAGGGGATTCTATATACCCCACAAGCATAACCATTATCCATTTACCATTCCAATCCATTTAAACAATGCATAATTCTTTTACCAAGTTTTAAAACAAGAAAGAGTTCCATTATAATAGTCAATGCAATGAACATATCTTTATACGCATTTTGTCCTGCACATTGGGGGCATACTATGACCAAAACCAATTTCAATTACCATTAAACCATTCCCATGCAATCCAATTGTTGAAAACAACCATTAATTTTTATAAAAGCATAATTAAAACCATGGGAAACCATAACCAACATTTTAATATCAAAATCCACAAATCAAATTTGGAAAGCAAAATCATCTAGTCTATGAAATCATGAAAACATTCATAAAAACAATGCCTTTAGTTTGAATTAACATTGAGGGAAAATAACATGCCTTAAACCAAGATAATGATGGAAAGAAATCACCAAGACAAGCCTCAAATTGATCCTTTAGTTGAAATCCTAGCTTTCCCTGCCCAAAAGTTCTTGAGAGAATTATGGATTGGTCAGAAGAGTTTTTATTTGTTAAGAAATGAAATTATAGCGTAAATAATCTTCCAAGTACATTAGAAGTCATGGGACCTTATTAGGATAAGTTCAGAAATGTCTAAAATACCCCAACTTAAGTTGCACCAAAATCCTGACATAGGGGTATAACTGATCCAGATGAGTCGTACCCTCCTATACGATTAGAATGCTCCAGTCGTACCCTAAGCCTCAACCTTTGTATCAAACACTGTCTAGTATATGACTCATCCATCCAAGTCGTACCCAAAGCATATGATCCACACCCTTCATCCGTACCTTTGGCAAATTTAAACCCAAGGATGATTTAGACACTATCCACCATACGAGTCCATAGTATGACTCGTACCCTGGCTTGTGGCTCATAGTGAGCCACATGTACTCAGGTCCAATCTAAATAACCAAGTATAAGACTAAGTCAAGGAACCAAATGATATGTAACCACCAATACAACTTGTACCCTTAAGTCTATCCATTCCAGTAACCAAAATCCATCCTACCTACCAACACTGGACAGTATATGACTGGACCTTACCATCTATGCCCTAACATATGGCTCATACCAATGAATCATATTGGGTCCAGAGATCAAAATTCTAGGAAATTTTCTAAGGTCCATCAACTAAGTTGTTTCAGTCTCCTCCACTAGGAACATTTATCCCTGAATTACAAATAAGGTAGGGGTAACTACATGTACGAATTATTTGCATTATGTTATCAAATATATTCCCAATCTTTAACAAAGTTTTATAATAAAGAGGCAAGGATATTAATCTTTCCTTTAAAAACATTGAAAATAAAGATGTGTTGAAGACACATACCTTTCATACGAATCCCAGGAGCAGAAAAAAATATGGATACTTAGACTTCATGTCCTCTTCTGCTTACCATGTATCTTTTTCCACCTTATGGTTCCACCAAAGAACCTTTACCGAAGCCACATCCTTGGTCAACAACCATCAAACCTGCCTATCCAAGATCTCAACTGAAACTTTTTTATATGACAAATAATCAGTAATACCCAATCCTTATAAAGGAACAAACGAAAAAGGATCACCAATGCACTGTCTCAATATGGAAACATGAAAGACCAAATAAACCAATCTTAAGCTTGAAGGTAACTCCAGCTCATAAGCAATATTACCAATTCCCTGGAAAACCTCATAAGGACATGTATACCGGGGATTGAGTTTTCTTTTATTGCCAAATCGCACTGCCCCCTTATGGGAAATACCTTGGGAAAAACCTTATCCCTAATTTCAAATTCTAAGTATCTACGCCTAACATCTGCATAGAACTTTTGGAAACTTTGGGCAGCCTTAAGTCTCTCCCAAATCACCTTAACCTTCTCCGTAGCCTGGTAAACCAAGTCAGGAGCAAACATGTCCGCCTCACTAAGCTCAAAGAAACCAATAGGAGATCTACACCTCCTACCATACAATGCCTCAAAAGGGGCCATACCAATACTAGGATGATAGCTATTATTGTAAGTAAACTCCACCAAAAGCAGATTCTCAATCCAATTACCACCATAATCAATCACACAGGCCCAAAGCATATCCTCCAATGTCTGAATAGTTCTCTCTGCTTGCCCATCCATCTGCGGGTGGAAATTAGTTCTCAGACTAACCTTAGTCCCCAATCCTATCTAAAAAGATAGCTAGAAGTAAGATATAAATAGTGTGACACGATAAAAAATAATTAAAAAAAGTACCCCATGAAGATTTATAATCTCCTAAAGATACAGCTTTGCATAATTACGAGAAAAAATAATTTAAACAGGTACCCCATACAGCTTTACAATCTCCTTAAGATACAGAATTGTTCAATGAGAAGGTAGTCTGCACTGGCAAAAAGTCTGACATAGTCATCTTATCAATAATGACCCAAATCAAATCATATTGATCCTAAGACAGAGGAAAACCGATAAAAAAGTCCATATTGATCACTTCCCACTTCTATTAGGTCAAATCAATCCTAGCCTCATGTGCTCAACCGTAACCTATTGACACACCATGCACTTAGCCATGAAATCAATCACATCCCTATTCATGCCATTCAACCAATAGATCTCCTTAAGATCATGATTCATCTTAGTTGAGCCGAGATGAACAACATAGAACGACTCATGTGCTTTATCCAGAATCCTTTGTCATAACCCGTCGACTCCAGGAACACACAATATCCCTTGGTATCATAAAATACCATCACAGCCGATCTCAGACACCACTTTTTTTGCCCACCAATGTCACTCTTATTTTTTAACAAGATAAGATCAAGCACTTTCTTCTCCTTAATCTCCGCATCAAAAGAAGATCGACCTACTTTTTGCAACATCACACCACCATCCTTGGAGTCCAAGAGGTAAATTCTAAGATTATCCAACCGGTGAATATCCTTCATTATTTCCCACTTTCGTTTCTCCACATGATCCAAACTCCCCATGGATAACATGCTAAGAGCATCAGCAACCCCATTAACCTTACTTGGGTGATAATGAAGACTCACATCATAATCCTTAAGAAGTTCAGGCCATCTTTTTTGCCTGAGAGTAAGCTCTTTCTTGGTGAACACATATTGTAGACTTATGATTACAGAAGATATCCACGTAAACACAATAAAAATAATGTTGCCATATTTTCAAAACAAACACAATCACTAACAAATCCTAATAATGAGCAGGATAATTCCCCTCATGTACCTTCAAATGCCTAGAAGAATAGGTAATTACCTTTCTTTGTTGCATCAACACACAACTAAGACCTATTCGAGATTCATCGCAATAAAGTACGAACCTTTCATTGCCTTTCAACTAAGTCAAAATTGGAGCTGAAGTTAACTTATACTTCAACTTCTTGAAACTCCTTTCACAAGCATCTGACCAAGAAAACTTAACTTTTTTTTAGAGTTAACTTAATCAAAGGAACAACTATGAATGAAAAGCTTTCCACGAACCTCCTATAATACCCCTCTAAACCCAAGAAGCTCTGAATGTCGAATAGAGTTGTAGGCCTAGGCCACCACTTTACAACAACAACTTTTTGTAGATCCACCATGATCCCCTTACTGGATATAATATGACCCAATAAAGTTACAACGTTTAACTATAACTCACACATGGAGAATATAAGATACAACTATTATTCCTTTAAGGTTTACAACACTACATGGAGGTGATCAGCATGATCCACCCCTCTCTTCGAATAAACTAGAATGTCATCAATAAACACAATAAAAAGAGATCTAACTATTGAAGAGAAATCTTGTTCATTAGATTCATAAATGCCGCAGGAGCATTAGTCAATCCAACTGACATCACCTAAAATTCAAAGTGCTCATACTGATGACAAAAAGTAGTCTTGGGGATATCCACCTCCCTAATCTGTAGCTGATGGTACCCAGACCAAAGATCTATCTTAGAAAATAACTTGGTACCTTCCAACTAGTCGAATAGATTATCTATCCTTGGAAAATGATATTTATTCTTGACCATCACCTTGTTCAACTGCCAATAGTCAATGCATATCCGAAGGGAACCATCCTTCTTATGCATAAACAACACCGGTGCACCACAAGGAGATATACTAGGATGAATAAACCCCTTATCCAGAAGATCCTAAAGTTGCTCCTTGAGTTCCCTCAACTTAGCCGGAGTTATTCTATATGGTGGAATAGAAATTAGATGAGTGTCCAAAATGAAGTCAATGCCAAACTCTATTTCCCTATCTGAAGGAATGCCAGGAAGATCATCCGAAAGGACCATTGGAAACTCATTAACCACTAGAACTAATTGGAAAAAAGGACCTTCTGAGTTGGAATCTTTAACTTGAACTAAGTTATAAAGGGAACCTTTAGAAATTAACTTCCCAGCTCTAAGATAAAAATAAATATCCCCCTAGGAGCAAAAGAAAAACCCTCCCACTTAATAACCGGCTCACTAGGGAACCAAAAGATACCTTATAGGTACGGCAATTCAAGGATATGTAACAAGAGTGGAACCAGTCCATCCCCAGAATGATATAAAAATCTACCATATCCAACTCAAACAGATACACCAAGGTCTTCTTACCACCAAAAGATACCACACACACCTTATAGACTCTATTAGCAATAATCGAGTCACCTACTAGGTAGAAACAAAAAAAGGTTCTAAAATAACTTCTAGATCGAAACCAAAAGATACAGCCACATAAGGAGTCCTATAGGAGAGGGTGGACTCCAAATCAAGAAAACAATATATATCACAAGAGAAAAGTTGTAACATTCCAGAAACGACATCAGGTGATGTCTCGAATTTCTGTCTAGATGCCAAAGCATACAACCTATTCTAACTAACACTAGGACCAGGAGCAGTAACAAAATTATATGCAACACCACCAGGTGTAGAAGCAAAACATGAAGCCATAGAAATCTTATTCTCCCCCATAGAAACCTTATTAATCGAATAATCCCTAAGATGATGGCATGTCTGGCCACACTTAAAGTATTTATCCCTTCTTTCATTGCAATAACAATGATGATAGTGACCATAAAACCAATAAGGAGGGCATACAGAAACTGACTAACCTTTGCTTTCCTGAGATTGGGCACCCTTTGCCTAAAATGTTAACATAACCATGATGACACATGTTTCCTAACTTGTAAGGAGCACTAGCACAAAAGTAGGAACCAGAACTCCCCCATTTATTTTTTGCTACTTGCCACCATCTCGACCACCCTAAGACAGAGCACCTCCCTGGCCTGAAAACCTATTCCTCTTACGCTACTTATCCCTAAACTACACTTATTTCCTCTTTTTATTATTCTCTTGTTGCATATTAACAATCAACCTAGTGATGTCCATATCCTTAATTAGCAATGCAGTGTTTCTCTCCAAAATCAAATTCTGATTCAACCTAGAAGAAAACTTTCTTATTCTAGCTCGCTTATCTACCACCGAATCAAGAGCATACCTTGACAATTGGTGAAACTTCAAGGCATATTCCTTGACAGACATCCATCTATGCCTGAGATTCACAAACTCTTCCATCTTTACTACCCTAAATCTGGGGGAAACAAATAGTCTAGAAAAGCACTAGAAAAGGCATCCCATAAAGATGACTCCTCCATATCTCCTCTATCCCTATCCCACTCTTCATACCACTGATATGAAACCTCTTTGAGCTGATAAGCTTTAAATTTTCCCCTTCTACATTGGTAGCCTACATAACCTAAAATATCTTTTCTATTTAATCCAAGAAGCCTTGTCAATCCTCCTCTACCTTCACTTTAAAAAAAGTGGGAGAACCCAACTTCATAAATTAGTCAAACCTTGTGGCCTCAGAAGACAAAGCACTAGACATATCCATTCAGCCTGAGCAACAACCAATTTAGGAAAAACATAAATAGACTGATCAAATGTCATATTAGTTACCTCGGCGTGAGGGATACTAGTAGCAACTTGTGGAACTCCATAACTATTAGTGATTGAACCGTGATATTGAAGATGAACCCTAAAAGTAGGATGCACCCCTCCAGCATTTCCCTCAGATGGAATTAAAGAATTTTCTTGTGTTCTAAATTTATGAGGCATGATCTGAAAGAAGAATAAACAAGGATTAGAGAAGATTTCAAGAATGATACTCCAAGCTTAAAAATAGAATACAAAGAAAGTGAAACACTCCAAAATGCCTTATAACCTCTCCCTTATGATTGTGGCACACTACACACCCCTAAAAGAAACTCTACTTAACACGTCTTTATGGACTACCAATTGACCATGAACCTAGGATTTGATACTAACTTGACATGACTCACCCTAAGGCTTTGTCATAATGGGCATCCTAAGTCTAACCCAGACTGGAGACCACGCTTATTACTAAACCCAAACTTCAGCCGCCTGCACTGACTTGCCTGAATTTTAAGCTTATAAAAAGATAGTGTAATAGCTCATATAAACACTCTGGGATAAGATCACGACCATGAACGACCCAACGGAGTTCAACCATACCATACCAATAATCCATCAATTCTAAACAATACCAAAACAAGGATCATAAAACATGCCATAACTAAGGATGTTACAGAACATAATATAATTAATCCTAAAATGAAATATGATGGAACAATGAGAAATTATGTCTGATGATGCCATACTCAATACCAATACCAATGCTAAGGCTGACACCTCTACCGATCCCGCCCATTCTGACCTATAGAAGTACCACAAAGCCTCTAACCAAAAAAGTAATAAAATCTGGTTAGGACATGCCGCCAACCAGAGCCAAAACTAATATCCAAAATAAAACCAAATAGTCTAAAAATATCCATAACATGAAATAGAGTCTTCTGAAAGGATGGAAGCTCACTACCTTAGTCTAAATATTGATCGCCGAATCAATCACTATGTAGAAATAGTAGAACGGCTAGTTCCTTCATAGTATGGGTATACAACTGCTGATAAATGAGGTTAGCAAGTGATCGCTAGCATGATCTCAGAGTAAGAATAAAATAATGCCATTTATAAAACCAAGTAAAACTATCTATATGTACACAACCATATATATATACATAACCGTGCCGAGAAAAAGAAACCAGGCTTTGCATTTTATTAAAACCTTTACCTAAAATGTGTATCTTTTCCATCCTAAACCACCCACGGGCTTTATGGGTTTAACTCCCCCTGCTGAAAGAGCCCCAGTACGTGTAGCCATATGACCAGGGAAAAAACATTCTGATCACTAGTACATCCCCCAAATATAGTTTGACATCATGCACATGGTTACCAAGACCAACCTCATATCGGCAAATATGAGTTTCCAGTTTTGGTCCCCCAGGGTATCCACCTTCTATGACATTTCTACACATCCTGTTATTATTTCTCCATTAAAACCAATTTCCAAATAACCAAACAACTCTACTTTTATTAACCAAGTCCATTGATATTGGTATCATCATACCAATCCTTACTTGCAGGTATCATTCATAGCTAACCGTTTATAGGTTTACGAGGATTTTTAGGTGCCCTTCTATTTACCATATTAAAACACTTGTGGGATTCCATGTACCCCACAAGCATAACCATTATCCATTTATCATTCCAAACCATTTAAACCATGCATAATTCCTTTACCGAATTATAAAACAAGCAAGAGTTCCATTAAAGTAGTCAATGCAATGAACATATCTTTATAAGCATTTTAGCAAACACATTGGGGTATAATATGACCAAAACCCATTCCAATTACCAATAAACCATTCCCATAAAATCCAATTATCCAAACCACCATTAATGCATATAAACGAAGAATTAGAACTATGGGACACCATAACCAACCATTTAATATCAAAACCCCCAAATCTTATTATAAAACCAAAATTATCCAATTAATGAAATTATGAAAACATTCATAAAAACTATGCCTTTAGTTAGATAAATAATGAGGGGATAGAACATTCCTTATACGAAGATAATGATTGAAAGACATCACCAAGACAAGCACAAAATTGATCCTTTAGTTGAAACCCTAACTTTCCTTGCCCAACAACTCTTTAGAGAATTATGGAGTGTGTAGAAGAGTTTATAAGGTTTAATGAATGGAATAATAGGGTAAATAACCTTTTAAGAAGGTTAGAAGTCATGAGACCTTATTAGGATAATTGGGGAACTGTCCTGAACACCTCCTCTTAAGTTGGACCAAAATACTATAATAGGGGTATAAGTGAACCAGACGAGTCGTACCCTCCAATACGATTGGTATTCTCTACTAGTACCCTAAGCCTCAACCTTTGGATCAAATATTACCTAGCATACAACTTATCTAACCAAGTCATATCCAAAGCATATGATCCATACCCTTCATTTGTACCCCTGACAGATTTATACCCAAGGAAGATTTAGATATTATCCACCATACGAGTCCATGGTATGACTCAAACCATGGTTTACGGTGCATGGTAATCCATTCATACTAAAATCCAACCCAAGTAACCAAGTCTAATAATAAGTTAAGGAAAAAAATAACCCATAACCACCAATATGACTTATACCCCTAAATTGTATCCATTCGAGTAACCAAAATCTATCCCACCAACAAATATTAGTCAGTATATCAATCAATCTTATCATCCATACGCTATCATATGGCTCGTACGCATGAGTCTTATTGGGTCCAGAGATCAGAATTCCAGGAAATTTTCTAGGGTCCAGAAACTAGGGTGTTTCATAATAAATGCATAGACTCAAGTCGTGGCTAAAAGAGTTTAAATATGTATGTTTGTTTCCTGGAGTGAACTTCAAGGCTAAATCACTATAAAAGTGCAGAAAGGGCCAGAATATCTCACGACCAGAATAAATAGTAGTGTCAAATCATAGGATGGAATATATGTTGGTCAAAGATTAAAATCAACATTATTAACCTCTTTTATACATATAGTTTATTAATTAAGCTACGCGGTTATTATTGTGATGAAATCCACTTTAAGTTAGAAGTGGGATTAGCCCTTAGTTAGTGACAACTAGAATAATATTTTAATCTAATTAGAATCGTATCAATCATCGATGCAACAATCTTGAATGTATTGAATCTATGTATGCCATCATAGATATTTAACCATTGGAATCATAAACATCACACCGTATGTTTCTTTATCCCATACAGGAGAGATGTGTCTAAGAACATATATATTTATTCATAAACAATTAACATATTAATTATAAGGGTAATTACTTTCTGAATATGCAACAAAAATCATAACACATCTTTTGTCCCAATAATGTGTCCGGAATAATCACAACATCATAATCACAAGCTTTGGCCCATATACATATCTGAAACTCATATCCATAATCATATTTATAAGTCATAGCATATCTATAATCATCTCACTTATAGAAGGAATACTATTAAAATAATATCACATATATAAGACATCTCATATCTATATGTCTTACATCTTGACTATGAGAAATATCACCTCTCTAGGCCAATTGTCATATCTAAGAGAAATATCATCTCTATAGGCCCAATAATTAATACTAAGAGGAAAATCATCTCTATAAGACAAGTAATCATAACAAAGAGAATAATTATATTCATAGGTAAATAATCATAACTAAGAGCAATTGTATCTCTAAGGACCCAACATCATGTCTATAGGACCATTTTCACTTCCATAAGGAATATATTGGCCAAAAGCCATTAACCAAAAATCTGGGATAAGTTAATACAATTCACTAATCCACAAAATAAACCCATTCTAAGGGATCAATAATCTCAAATATTTAGGCAAGTCTTGGCCTAAAGTAGGCTGGAGAATCCTACTACTAATCCTTAATTTCCATATTTAGGCAATCTACACCCCAAACTAGGATATGGTATCTTTTCCAAATTCTATATGTCAAGTAATACATAACCGATCCTAAGGTAGGAACATTGTCTAGAAATATGGGGATTTGTGTCAATTCTGACCAAACTATGGTTTCAAGATCTCTAGACCAGCCAAACTAAGGTTAATAATACCAACCATAAATCCAACACTTAAACCACATCCCAATCCTAGCATCATTCCATATTTGTTCTAAGAATTAGTTTAATATAGGGATAACATAATAGTTTTCTAAAAAGTCATAAACATTCCACCTTACGGGTCCAAAATCCTCCTCTAATCCCTAAATATTAATAATCAAGACAAAGCTATCCTACTTATCATTAAGCCTAAATTCATATTCACATGACATATATAACATACACTCAATAAGAACTTGAGTTGAACTTAGGTTTTTCCCTTTTTCCATTCTTTATTCTTTGAATTTGCAAAAAACTATTTAATGAAGAAACATCTTTTTCTTTTTTATAGATGATTGATGATTAAGGCTGATATCTCATAGGACCAGGTATCCTTATTAGTATAACCAGCACTTGCCAATTTGATACAGAAATGGACAAAGCTACGCAGACATATGCCAACTATACTGTTACTTTGAATATCTAGGGACTTGGTCATTTGTAGTTATCTGCTCATCATCAAAACTACACATAGCGATTTCCCAATTTTTGATGATGACAAAAAACCACAAAGCTTTGAGCATCAATACATATCCATCATATTTAATTAGTGTAATTACCAATACTGAAGATGACTATTCTCTCTATCATCATGCTTCCACCATCAGATACCACAAGGACCTGGTCCCTTGTTGTTATTTAGCAACAAAAACTCTAATCACATGAGTACATTTGCTTTACTACTTCCCCTATCACTTTGCACCATAATTTATTTAGTGTATTTGCATACTTCTCCTTGTTAACATACCATAAACCTTCTTCTTAGCACATTATATGTACCTATTCCCTGCACATCACACTCATCACACCTGTTCCTTACATATAAAGTAAGTATTTCCTTTTTTGGCAACATTGAAAAGGTTTAACAGTAAACCAAGAGTGAAGACAAATATAGAATAATTAACTCGCGGTAATTGGGAAATACTTAACAAGAAGAATAATGTTAAAATAAAGGAAATAGATGAGGCCCAAAAATAGAAATTCATTGATGATTAAATAGGATAATTTCCATTAAAATTTACCAAAAAATTTATAAAAGTATTGTTTGCAAAGGACACAATAGAAATTGACATAGAAAATTGACATACAAGGACTCAGGTAGAAGAGGTCTTAAGGAGAGTTATTTGAATAACATGTAGTAGCCTCAGAAGAATGAGAATCCAACAACTGTTTGGCTAGAGTTTTAACTTTAGTATTTAAACCTTGAACCTCTCTAGTTGATTCTGAAACCTTGCCCTTTAGCTTTGCATTTTCTTCTGCTAGTATCTTAGTGGAACTAGGTCTCTCTGAGGATAACTTTTGATTCTGTAATTTTAATAAACTATTTCAGTGTCCTTTGCAGCTAGTTGTGTAACACCCTAAATCTGGCATTCAGAATGCCACACAGTATTTATAACCTTAAAGGAGCCCAAGCTAACCCATGACTGATATCTATAACTGAGCACTGAATAATATACTGTAAATATGTAGAATATAAGCTGTAAGGCCATAAGGTTCAAAACTAAACTAATACTGAATATAAAATAATTTTTGTAATGGGGTAAACAATACCCAAAACTGAAATAAACTGTTTGAATTATATTGTAGTATGAAAGCCTCTAAACTATTTGCAATCGATGGAGTTGATGGGACATATCCCCACTATCTCTGAATTACTAAAATAATAAAGTTAATAAAATAATCATGCTATTCTCAAATGATGAGAACTCACTGCTAGTCTGGCTACTGATTGTCTGATCTACTAAAGATGCTCGGGAGCTCGTGCTTCTAAACCTATCGTATAAAACACAATACAAAAATGCATCTGTACAATTGAATGTACTGGTATACAAGTGAGGTAGGTTGAATACAAAATTTTCATATGCATGAACAATACTAATTGAATGTATAACATGAATGTGAGAATACCTGTATGGATATTTAACTGAAACTGAATACGTGGTAATATTGACTACTGAGTCTTAATATTGATAACATGAAATATTGATAACTGTGATAACTGATACTGAGTCACTATATCTAATAGTATAGATTATGATAAAACTAGCTAAGTTTCGTACCATATTGAGAGACTGTATCTGACATTCCTGATATCTGAAAAACTATCTGAGTTCTATTACTAAGACTGAGTGACTGTATCTGACAATCCTGATTATGTAACTAAAACTTTTGGAGAATTTATCTAACTGACATGCCTAAAATAAAGCAATATAGCTGATTTGGGGTCTAATCTCTAATCCCAATTGGAAGGATGTCAATACCATGCCATTGGTAAGGACATTCTATGAGTGATCCCTCATATAGTAGGTAATCAAAGGAGTATGGTGGGACCCTCATATAATAGGTTAAGTGATACGCCCAAATTATAACTCTCGTGAGATAGTGTAAGCGGTTGCTGTCAAATATAGAACCCAACTAGGTTGGGTGTCGAATCCCAGAGGGAATACTCTGGTCACTAAGTGTTGCGATTATTAGTAGACTGTTGGTCAAAAATTCCAAGGAAAAGGATTGTTTGGTTTAGGCGTGAACTAATATTGTCAAAGTAACGATGGAATGTTATGTGTAGTAAGATTTAATCACAGAGAATAATAAGTTAGGGTTATGTCCACCTTGTAGTTTCTACTTCTCTATTAACTATGAGTAACGCGGAATTTAGACATGCATGCACTTATAGAGAGTCGTATTCTAATTCTAAATCCAAGTGTTTCCCAACCATCAAGGATTTATTTCACTTTCACTCTCTCAAGCCTAAAGTGTATAACAAATGGTACAGATTCTCCAAGAAGTTATCCGGTTAAGGCATTAACGTGTAAATAGAGGTTGGAAGCCCTATTTCCTTGTCACACTCTCTTTTCCAAACATGTAACTTTTCTCTCGAACAAGTTAATGCTATAATGACGTGTTCTCTATGTTTGCAACCATGAGAATTCAATTAAAACGAAGAGAGTAATGATATAAGTAGCATAACACATCAAGAATTCACAAACTCATAGTTAATAGATAGTATCTTACAAGGTTTGCATAACCCTAACGGAGTAGTTTAGGTACTCATGGATTCAACGGAAATCACAATAGACGTAATCATCATACCACAACTTAGAGTAATCTCGGCTATGGGGATGATTAGCTTTGGTGAGAGAAGAACGTCGTTCTCTCCTTCCGTCTCTTAAGCCTTAGCCGTTTTTCTCTGTTCTAAAATATTATAGAATCTGAAAACTGAATAATGAATGAATAGTGAAAAGTGTCGAGTCATAATGATAATGCATGCTGAAAAATTCAGCAATAGGGTTTTTATAATATCCTTGTCTACTAAGTTACTGCTGCACCCCTAAGTATTTAGAAATACTGATTTTGCCCGAGACAAATTCTCCATGCGTCACATTCAGTCCACAAGCTTCCAAAAGCTTCCTTCCCTCTTATCTGAAGTTTTCCTTTGCTGCCCAAAGGTCCACAAAGTGCTGAAATCTTCACCATTAATACCTGAAAAACATGCTAATCACATAGGTTAGCTCACTTAAAGGAAAATGGACTAAAAGTGCAGGAATTATATATTTTATCCTCCAAACTTAGCTAAAATATGGGTAAATTATGGTTCTTAGGGGTATAAATACACCCAACATCACCTCCCCACACTTAAAGCTTTGTTTGTCCTCGAACAAAGTATTATGTCCATGGAAACACCTAACTAGAATTTCACAATAGCAACACAAAATGTTCAACAAGACATGCACGACAATTATTAACAAAGAGTATGTTTCTTGATCATTACTAGAAACAATTCAACCTCCAACATAGACTCGTGATGATGGTTAATTCGTATTCACAAGTTAAGCAACAAAGAATCATATAACACTACCCAAAAATCATCAACCATGTGTGTCTCACACAAGATATCACCCATGATCACTCACAGTTTTGCATTTTTCTAAACATGGGTATAAGACTCTCCTTGCTCTCACTCTCACAAAGAATTCTTATGTTGCAACTGATGACCATAGGCTTGCCCTTAGTGTAATGCTCCACTCAAAATGCTAAGCTTAGGATCAAATAGGTCTTTACATGGTTGTAATGTAGGCTATGGGACAGGTAGGACTATTTTGGCCAGAAATAGTGACTATGTTCCCTAAGCGCTTTAATACACTACATTTTGCCATTTACACTAGCTTTTAACAACCCCTCTTCCTTCTTTTCATCTACCAACCCCTTTTCATCCAATTAGTTATTCACTCAGAAACACAAAGATGAATACAACTCTCTTATTTAGATATTTTTTTTATAAGCATCCCTATGATAGCCACTCTTTTTCACCTTATTTTCAAGTACCAATACACTCTATGGCATTACTTTTACCATTTTTCTCTTATTTTTCCGCACTCCTTACTCACTTGTTTCTACAATTTAAAGTGCTTAGGAGTTTGGATCAAATTATGGTCTTGAAAAAAAAATGGATTAGGCTACATATGAGGCTGTCAAAGAAAATAGCTAAAGGCTCAAATGGGGTTTACTAGGATAATGTACAAGGGTAGGTAAAAAGAAGGTAAACAATTACAGGTTACCAAAGAAATGCCTAAATCATCTCCTAAACTCACACTCTTTATTTCGCTTTACACACATACCAGGCAAGTTGTAACATCAGTCACAAAACAGAATATAATATATCCTCACACACACAAGGCACATGGTCAACTTAATTGGGAGCATTATAGATTTTGGACCCAACAAATGAATGAATTACCATACAATTATCGCATAGTGAGTCACACGTAGAGCCTAAATGTCTCAATAGTAATGATTTAGCACAAAATCTTGTTATACTACCATACCATCAGAACAATTTCATGCAAAATCTAAAAAATCTAATTACGACTAATTAACACAAACAAGAATAAATGTAGGAAAAGAAGTACACTACAACATACAAGTAACAGCACCCCACACTTAGATGGGACACACTGCCCTCAGTGAAAATAAATAAGAAAAACCTGATTAGTCGAACTCCTCTTCTATGTCTGGGGTCATACCCCCTGCGTCGGAATCATCATCGGAGTCGTCATCCTCAAAGTTGTCCTCCATATCTGAGTTTGGCAGTCGGCGATCATCGTCAGTCGGGACGTCATCATCGAGAGGTTCCTCAAAATGTACTCCCACTCTACGCATAGACCGCGCATGCTCATTCATCGGGTAGTCATAATCCAACTGCTGAAGCTCTGCATCAGTCGGAATACAACCCCCACTCATCATGGTAAACCTAGTCATGCCATATAGATGGCAAAAGAAACTTTCATCTCGAGCATGTCTTTCTGCAGTGGTAAAGTTGATGCCATGACCAGATTTAGGTTCTTTAACTTTCGTGAGATCAACCTTCTTCGGGTTGTATGGAAGCTTATGATCTGCAGGTTCCTCTTCAATATGCTCCTTCCTTAATATCGCAGTCAACAAATTGCCAAAGCTGAAATGGGACCTCTTGTTGACAATCGTATAACTGCACCAATGTCAATGGGAATATTCGTCATCAAAGCGTACACCAAGCATACTCGATCACGTGTGATCTTTGTGTACTGTGTCTCAGGAATCAAGAAAGAGTTGACTATCCTCAACCATATACGAGCTTCTCTGTTCAAGGATGCATACGAGAAGGTATTGTGCCAACCGGTATCCTTGTGACGAATCCACCGGGCCATGGACCTTGTTCCACACAGTATGTGTCTGATTACCCTGTAGGGAGGTCTGTGATAAAGCTCCTTGAGTGGTGATGGATCCACAGATGGAACACCCAGAAAAGAGTTGAAGAACTCCGTATTCAGTTGCAAGACTTGGCCCCAAATCTTCACTTTACTTTCGGTAGTCTTTGGGGACCAATTGGCATAAAACTCACGTGTTAGATCAAGATTACATTCCCGCATATCTCGGAAAATGAAATCAAGGTTTAATGCCATGATTTTAGCAAAAATGCGGGGTTCTCTCTTTGCTAGACTCTCCTTTTGCATCAAATACATGTTAACATATTTCTTTACTTTGTTGTTCTTGTACCACTCCTTTCCTTCCTCCTCTAAGACCCACTTTATCCCGAAAGTGTCGAGGCACTTGCAGAGAGGAGGACTCAGCTTGCTCTTTTCTTCCCCTTTTTTGACCTTTCTGTGAGGTGGACACTTTTTCTTTTCCTTGTCGTCCTTTTGGTGCCATTCTACCTGAGATCACAATAGAGTCATGTTAGCTTTATCTCGGAAGATTCAATCGAAAAACAAACAGTAATGGCACCACCCTACACTTAATTTGTTGGCACAGACTAATTAAGTGAGTGATGTCGATTACTAAGACTTCATCGACATACATTTAGGCGATATGTTCCAACAACATGTTTAGCACAGTCATACTTTCATGTAATCTTGACTATCCTTTCCAACTTTATTTCATTGGATTAATGCACTTTTTGAACAAGACCACCACGTAGAGATCGAATCAAGTTATTGCATAGAAATAATCACAACATCTTATGCTTGTGGTCAATCATGATCGGTATCTCAATGAACGAGTTATTCAAACATTCAAGCTTTCAACTTTCGAGATTATGCATTAACTTCACAATTTTGATTCCATAAAAATATGAAAATGTATAACAATCAAACAAAAGTCGGAACAAAGTCAAGAACGCCCACACTTATCCTCTCACACAACGAGATTCATCATAGCAAACCAACCATATTCTTTATCACCAAACATCACTTCAAAATCTAATAAATCATTATACGTATAGCATCGCAAAAACCACGGAATATAAAAGAATAACTTACTTGGTGATGGATCCGGAAGATGAGCTTGCAAGATTAGATGAACAAAAAGAAAAACTTTGAGAGAATGGGGAAGCTTGGGCGACGCCTATATGGAGCAAACAATTGCATTTTGTTCTAAGGTTGAAGATTTATTTATAGACTAAGCATGGGTCGGGTTTTATCCATGTACAATCGGGTTAGGAGAAAAAAAGGCATATGTAGGCGGCGCCTAATGCTTTGCCTATGCTTAGCATAGGCGGCGCCTTTGTCAATGCCTAGTTGGGCATAGACGGCACCTTTGTCAATGCCTAGTTGAAACAGTGAGCATATGCAATAGCATAGGCGGCGCCTATGGTATTGCCTAGATTTGCATAGGCAATGCCTTGTCCGTTGCCTATGTGAGGCAGTGAGCATAGGCAATGGTATAGGCCTTGCCTTGTCCATTGCCTAGTTTGGCATAGGCATTGCCTTGTCCATTGGCTAGATTAGCAAAGGAAATGCCTAACCGATAGCCTTTGCTCCTTCGTTCGTAACATACCACCTTTAACATGGCTCACTTTCAAATCAAAATTTGGGACTAATCCCCTCCTTTGTACATCTTGCACCTACACTTAATCATGAACAACAAAAATAATTAGAAAGATGGGTTGCCTCCCACCAAGATCCTTAGTTTTGGTCGTGGCTCGACTCTTCTTTTTGGATTTTTATTTAACAAAAACAAACTCCTAGTAAAACAAAACAATTAAAAACGATGGGTTGCCTCCCATGTAGCGCTTGATTTATTGTCGCGGCATGACATAGTTATCTCGATTACATAGACTTCATTGAGATAGATGGTGGTCATGCATTTTATCGAGTCAAATGGACCGATATATGGCTTCACTCGTTGGCCATTCACCTTAAAGACACCACCATCATTGTTTTCTATCTCCACTACTCCAGATGAGTAGACTTGGCTAATTCTGAATGGGCCAGACCATTTAGACTTCAACTTACCTGGAAGTAGCTTCAGTCTGGAGTTGAAAAGAAGTACCAAATCACCCTTCTGAAAGTTTTGTTGGATAATCCTCCGATCATGGTACTTTTTCATCCGTTCGTTGTAGAGGTCTGCTCTTTCATACGCATGCAGACGGAATTCGTCCATCTCATTCAGCTATTCCAACCTCAGATTAGTAGCATCCTCCCAATTCAAGTTAAGCCGCTTCAATGCCCACAGTGCTTTATGTTCTAGCTCAATTGGAAAGTGACAATCCTTCCAATAAACTAATTGGTATGGTGACATGCCAATTGGTGTCTTGAACGCAGTCCTATATGCCCATAAGGCATCATCCAACTTCTGAGACCAATTTTTCCTACTAGCATTTACAGTCTTAGCAAGAATTAGCTTGATCTCCCGATTAGAAACCTCTACCTGCCCACTAGTTTGTTGGTGGTAAGGTGTAACTACCTTATGTTGCTTGACCCCATATTTCACCTATACGGCTCTGAACAGCTTGTTGCAAAAATGTGATCCTCCATCGCTTATGATAGTACGTGGTACCCCAAAACGAGAGAAGATATTTCTCTTTAAGAATGCTACAACACGCTTACCTTCATTATCAGCTAGCGCAACTGCTTCGACCCATTTGGATACATAGTCCACAGCAATTAGGATATATTTCATCCCAAATGAACTCACAAATGGGCCCATGAAATCAATACCCCAAACATCAAATAACTCTACCTCAAGCATTTTGGACAAGGGCATCTCATGGTGCTTTGAAATCGCGCCTTGCCTCTAACACTGATCACATCTTCTCACAAAATCGTAGGCATCCTTGAATAATGAAGGCCAATAATAGCCGCTTTGCAATACCTTCCTGGCTGTCCGATCACCTGCACGGTGACCCCCAACTTGGGAAGTATGACTCGCTTCCAATATGCTAGGCACCTCCACATCTGATATGCTTCGCCTAATAACACCATCAACATATTGTCGAAAAAGATACGGCTCATCCCAAAAATAGTGTTTCACATCATGCATGAACTTTCTCTTTTGAGGAAAGGAGAGATGCTCAGGAATCACTTTACTTACCACGAAGTTCGCAAAGTCTGCATACCACTGTAAGTCTTCCACCATAGTGGCTAGGATCTCTTCATCGGGAAATGCATCATCAATCTCAAGGTCGGGTTGCGCTATGTGCTCACTCTCAAGTCTAGATAGATGATCAGCTACTTGGTTTTCGCAACCTTTTCTATCCTTTTCCTCGAAATCAAATTCTTGAAGCAACAACACCCACCGAATTAGCCTTGGCTTAACATCCTTCTTTGCCATTAAATATCTCAGAGCTGCATGATCTGTATGAACTACCACTTTGGTTCCCAACAAGTAATCACAGAACTTTTCAAACCATAAACAACTGCTAGAAGCTCTTGTTTCATGACGGTATAGTTCTTCTGGGCTCTATTCAAGGCCTTGCTTGCATAGTAGATTGGATGAAATAGCCTTTCTCTTTTTTGACCAAGTACAACAGCCAAACCTACCTCGCTTGCATCACACATCACTTCAAAAGGTAGAGACCAATTGGGTGCTACAATAATAGGAGCTTCAACTAGCTTCCCTTTGAGGCATTCAAAAGACTTCAAGCAATCTTCACCGAAGTCGAACTTTGCATCCTTCTCCAAAATTTTGCATAATGGACTAGCAATCTTGGAGAAGTCTTTAATAAACCTCCGAAAAAACCTGCATGACCGAGAAAACTACGAACTCCCTTTACAGAAATTGGAGGTGGTAGTTTCTCGATAACTTCAATCCTGGCTAGATCAACCTCGATTCCCCTTTCAGAGACTTTATGCCCAAGAACAATGCATTCCTTAGCCATAAAATGGCACTTATCCCAATTTAGCACCAAGTTGAATTCAACACATCTCTGCAAAGCCATACTCAGATTTGCCAAGCATGATTCAAACGACTCACCAACAACTGAAAAATCATCCATGAACACCTATAAGGTGTCTTCAACCATATCAGAAAAGAAGGACATCATACATCGCTAAAAAGTAGCAGGTGTGCTACATAGCCCAAATGGCATTCGTTTGAAGGCAAACGTACCATACGAATATGTAAAAGTGGTCTACTCCTGATCTTCAGGAGAAATGCAAATCTAATTATATCCGAAATAACCATCCAAGAAACAGAACCATTCTTTCCTTGCCAATCGATCAAACATTTGATCCATGAATGGCATTGGGAAGTGATCCTTTAGCGTCCACGAATTCAGCTTCCGGTATTCCATGCACACTCTACACCCTGTGACAGGTCTAAGTGGTATTAGTTCATTCTTTTCGTTTGCGACTACCGTCATGCCCCCTTTCTTGGGTGCACATTGTACCGGACTCACCCATTTACTGTCTGAGATTGGATGCACCACCCCTGTATTTAACCACTTAATAATTTCTTTCTTCACCACCTCTTGCATAGGTGGATTCAAATGTCGTTGATGCTCAATGGTTGGCACACAATTTCCTTTGAGATGAATCTTGTGCATACATATTCCAGGAGGGATACCAATTATATCAGCAATAGTCCAACCGATGGCTCTCTTGTACCTCTTCAGAACAGAGATGAGAGCCGCTACTTCCTGCTAACCCAAATCAGCCACAACAATAACCGGAAGTGTATTTCCACTTCCCAAGAATGCATACTTTAGATGACTAGGCAGCTCCTTCAATTCTAGCATTGGTGGCTCTTCAATGAATGGTTTTGCTGGTGGTGAAGGTGGATTCTTAAGATCAAGGTCCAGCTTCTTAGGAGCATGAGAATATGACCCCATTCCTGTTAGAGCACAAATAGTTTCTTCATCTCTTCAACATCTTCACGCTCGAAATTCATAAGCACAGCAGCCAATGGCTCAACAATAAGTTGCTTCTCTGCAGATACTTCTTTCTCATCCTCATAATAAACATCAGCTACAGAGAACACATTTATATCTTTGGGCTGCCTCATTGATTTGCATACATCAAAATGGACCACTTCGTCATTCATTTGGAATAAAAGCTCATTAGCTCTTAAATCAATAAGCACACTTCCTGTTGTAAGGAAAGGGCATCCCAAGATTATGGGAACTTTAGAATCCACCTCGCAATCTAAAATGACAAAGTCTGCAGGAAAAATGAAGGTAGAAACCTTCACCAATACATCATATAAGATAACAACAGGTCGTTTTACCGACCTATCTGCCATAACGAGCCGCATATTGGTTGGTGTAGGATCGCCCAACCCCAACTTTCTATAAATGGATAGCGGCATCAAATTGATGCTAGCTCCCAAATCGCACAATGCCTTAGCAAAATCCAAAGATCCAACAGTGCAAGGAATAGTGAAAGCACCAGGATCTGCCTTCTTCTGAACTAACGATCTTGGAGTGATTGCACTGTAATGATGAACATTATCTGCCAGCTCATAGCTTGCTGCCCGCTTCTTTGTCAAAAGGTCCTTCATGAATTTCGCATACCCAGGCATCTGTTCCAGCGCCTCCACCAAAGTAACATTAATAGTCAGCTGCTTCAACATGGTCATGAATTTACTGAACCTGGTGTTATCAGCTTTCTTCTTCAGTCTCTGAGGAAAAGGTGCTACTGGAAAAGGAAGAGTTTTCTCCACCACTTCATTTTTATCTTGCTTCCGATTATCAATCTTTTTCGACTGGTGATGTCTAGGTGTAGTGTCATGAACGTTCTCATTCTAATTTTCAGCTTCTATAGAATCATCACAATCTGCTTCAATAATATTCTTTTCTGTATTATCAACTACCTGCTTGCATTTGGATGGATTTTTCAACACTTTACCACTCCGAGTAGTAATAGACATACATGATCCATCATTCCTTGGATTTTGCACAGTGTCACTAGGTAAAGTGCCAGCCTTTCTTTGATTGAATGCTGCTGAAAGTTGACTCAGTTGTTGTTCCAACTGTTTTATTGCATTGGAATGCAAGTCAACCAATTGATTTATTGAGGACAAATCATTCTTTACCTCAGTTACTCCTGTGTTGGTTGCCTCCACTCATTTCAACAACTTAGCCATCATATCTTCCATGGACATCTTCCCAGAGCCAGATGCCACAGTGTCACGATTTCCAGGAGGAACGTACAAACCACTCCTGTCAGTCTTATTCTTCCAACTCCCTTGATCGTGGTCCTTGTATCCAGATTTATCATAATAGTTTCGACCTTGGTTTCCTTGGGCATTACCTCGGAAACCCCTTGATTATTCAAGTAATTTGCTTCCTCCTCCGAATCTGAGTCATCTCTTCCCTGTGATACGATAGCCTTGACTTTTTTGGTCTTCCCTGATAATAAATGCTTGGTAAGAAGATCCATCTGCGTTTTCATGTGCGCCATATCCTGGTCACGTTCCTCTTCTCTTCGCCTTTGTTCTGCAGTAAAGATAATAGATACAGTAGAGCTTGCTACCTCAAAATCCCTGGTATGCCAAGATCTACTCTTCTTTGTAATACGATCCAGCAATCACTTGCCTCAATAAAAGTAAAGTCCATGAATGACCCACCTGCAGCATTATCAACCACTGGCTTTGTCACCGAGTTCAAAGCCCTGTATAATATTTCCATCAAGTGGATATTGGTTATCTAATGATTTGGGCATCGCATAAGCTTCTTCTTGAACCTCACCCATGTTTCGTGGAGAGATTCAGTTGGAAGCTGTCGAAAATTGCTTATCTCATCTGTTAATTGTGCTCTCTTGGAAGGCGGAAAGAATCTTTCTAGGAAAGCGTCTTTCAGTTGCCTCCAATTAGTGATAGAGTCAGGAGTTAGCTCGTTCAAGCATAGAGTTGCCTCTCCAGATAGAGACAATGGAAATAAGCGCAGCCAAATTGCATTCTGTCCAACTCCTGGATTGTCAAATGACTAGCATGTTGAGATAAAATTAATCAGATGCATATTCGGATCATCGCCCGCAAGTCCACCAAATAACCCTTTGAGTTGCAATAGCTGAATCATGGTGTTAGTGATATTGAACTTGGATCCGGGTGCCAAGGGCGGAGGAATTATAGCCCCTGTGGCACCAGCCCCATCCAAATCATCATCATCATCATCAAAAGGAACCTGCATAGTTCGGCATTCAGGTTTTATTCTATCTTGACGATCTCTCCTGTTCACAGGCGCTGCTACCTCATCTGCACTCCTTGGATTTAGTAACTCATCATCACCCAGGCCCTCTTTATCAGGATTTGTTGCCCGACCTGGGATATCAATATTCTTTTGATGCACTTGAGCAGCTGCCAATGCAGCTAATCTATCCTGCTCCTGTTGAGCAGCCATCCGTTCAAGGTTTCGTTGCGCATCCATTCTGCCAATAAGATATGGTTTAGGATTTATAGGTAATAACGGTTGACCAGAACTTCGTGTATTTGGCATGCACTCCACTAAATCTAAACAAAACAAAAACAACAAACAAAAAGTAAAATTCAAGAATTTTTGACCAAAGGGTCTATTAACTATCAGAAACTTAGTTGAAAACTGTAGTCCCAGGCAACAGAGCCAAAATTTGATATGCCCAAATTACAACTCTCGTGAGAAAGTGTAAGCGGTTGGTGTCAAATATAGAACCCAACTAGGTTGGGTGTCGAATCCCACAGGGAATACTCTGGTCACTAAGTGTTGCGATTATTAGTAGACTGTTGGTCGAAAATTCCAAGGAAAAAGGGGGTTTGGTTTAGGCGTGAACTAATAATGTCAAAGTAACAATGGAATGTTATGTGTAGTAAGATTTAATCACAGAGAATAATAAGTTCGGGTTATGTCCACCTTGTAGTTTCTACTTCTCTATTAACTATGAGTAACGCGGAATTTAGACATGCATGCACTTATAGATAACCGTATTCTAATTCTAAATTCAAGTGTTTCTCAACCATCAAGGATTTATTTCACTTTAACTCTCTCGAGCCTAAAGTGTATAACAAATGGTACAAATTCTCCAAGAAGTTAATCCAGTTAAGGCATTAACATGTAAATAGAGGTTGGAAGCCCTATTTCCTTGTCACACTCTCTTTTCTAAACATGTAACTTTTCTCTCGAACAAGTTAATGCTATAATGGCGTGTTCTCTATGTTTGCAACCATGAGAATTCAATTAAAACAAAGAGAGTAATGATATAAGTAGCATAACACATCAAGAATTCACAAACTCATAGTTAATAGATAGTATCTTACAAGGTTTTCGTAACCCTAACAGAGTAGTTTAGCTACTCATGGATTCAACGGAAATCACAATAGACGTAATCATCATACCACAACTTAGAGTAATCTCGGCTATGGGGATGATGAGCGTTGGTGAGAGAAGAACGTCGTCCTCTCCTTCCGTCTCTCAAGCCTTAGCCGTTTTTCTCTGTTCTAAAATATTACAGAATTTGAAAACTGAATAATGAAAAGTGTCGAGTGATAAGGATAATGCATGCTGAAAAATTCAGCAATAGGGTTCTTATAATATCCTTGTCTACTAAGTTACTGTTGCACCCCTAAGTATTTAGAAATACTGATTCTGCCCGGGACAAATTCTCCATGCATCTCATTCAGTACACAAGCTTTCAAAAGCTGCCTTCCCTCTTATGTGAAGTTTTCCTTTGCTGCCCAAAGGTCCACAAAGTGCTGAAATCTTCACCATTAATACCTGAAAAACATGGTAATCACATAGGTTAGCTCACTTAAAGGAAAATGGACTAAAAGTGCAGGACTTATATATTTTATCCTCCAAACTTAGCTAAAATATGGGTAAATTATGGTTCTTAGGGGTATAAATACGCCCAACATCATTAAGCCACCATATCTACCCTTAAAATAAAAGGTTTAATGTCTCAACCTATGATGGCTACGTACTTCTGGAGAGCAAGGACTACTCCTATGAATCACATCCTCTAATGACAGGTAAGTTCCCATCCTTTGGCTCACTCAGTACTGAATCCTACTCCCATCTAAATACACACTAAACATGATTAAAGTAACTAAACTGGACTGAGTTATTTGGGTTTTGTGGAAGATGGAATTGTATTGAGATTACTGAGTTATTGAGATTTTTGAGATTACTAGGATTTCTGAGTTTTCCTGAGTCATGAATCAGACTGAATGCTACTGAGCATGGCTTGAATGAGAGTATCTTGAAAACTAACACTAGCTCTAGGCATAGAGTTAAATTTTAGGGTAAAATTACTCCTAGGACTCGATAGCATGAAATAGAAAAGACATGATACTTTTGAGTACATGACCAACATCAATAATCCATTATACAATGAGTTGGGGATTTCATGAAGTACATGGTTATCATAATCATCACAATCATGTACATGGGAGAAATGCATATAATAAAAGTCATAATTCTATATTCTAGCTTTATGAGCATTTCAACAAACATCTACATTGCACATCAATAGCATGGGAGTAATTTGAATATAAGGGTGAAAAATGAATCCATCACTTAAGTCACAATTGAGCTATATTACATAATTTGTAATCTAATATCTTATGTATTTTATCAAACACATAAGTTGCATGACTTAGGGCATGGCATAATCATTAAATTAACATATCATAACCAACAAAAATTTATGGTTTTCAACTCACATGCTAACATATTTTCATAAAAATACATAAAGGTTCCAACTTGGGAATCATACAACAACAATCACATAAACAGAATCAACCCATAGCATAAATATGAAAATTCATAATTTAAAACTTGATTCTTCGACTTCATTAATGAAAGGAATCCATGAATGAAGACTATGCATACCTTGGATGGAAGATTCTTTAAAATAAATGGTAGAATCTCTTTAATTTGAAGCTTCTATGAAAACCCTAGACCTGTTCTAGAGAGTGTTTGAGAGAAACAATAATATTTTGGTGAAATAATGGCTGAATCTCGTGTTGTTGGATTTATATAGGGTTGGAAAATTAACCCTTTTACCCTTGAAGATATGGTCATTTAATGACTAAACACTGTGTGCCAACGCTATAAGCGACGTGGCACGTTGACGACTGCGACATGATTTCATCGAGCCTCAAAATTTTTGGCTCTAGCAGCATGCACAAATGTTGACCAACACGATTGGCTATATGGCGCACCAAAATTGCATTGGTCTACTATTTTAGAACTCTAAACATGATCTAAACGTGTTCCAAAAAATTTGAAACTTGTCCGGAAACATCTATTGATCGTCCTGATCATGAATTTATAAGAATATAGACCCTTCAAGGTATTTTAAGGTCGCATAATAAGATTTCCAACTTTCGAAGACTAAAATAAAGTACATCTAGAAGCTTATCTAGGATTTACTAAGTATGGGACCCCTTGACAAGCTTAAAGCACTGAATTTAGCTTATGAAATTTATGGGGTCTTATAATATCTCCACCTTGGGAAAATTCATCCCTGAATGAGACTGATAGAGATGGGAGAAATGATACGCTGATGTACATACTGAACATGAACATCTGAATCATGATTGACATTACTAGGATTCATATAGAGCATGCATATCAAATGCATGAGTATCTAATTCATTAGTACATGACTGAGATTTGTGATGTATTGAGTTTCTTATAATGAGAATGCATATTTTATACATGATTACGTGATTGGCATAATGCATGAATATACAATGGTATTGGATACCAAGTTTATGATAGAATTCTGAGCATGAGACTGAATACCATGTTGGTAATGAAACTAAACCTGAAAACTCAGAAAGCTTAAGGAAAACTATTACATTGGACTAAGTCTGAGTTAGTAGAAAAAAAGCAGGGATACTTGGTCCGCACATCTGCAGAAAAAAAGCAGGGATACTTGGTCCGCACATCTGCTTCTACTTCCTAAGTAGCACTCTCAACGAACTGATTCCGCCAAAGAACTTTGACTAGAGGGACCTCTTGTTCCTCAGTCTGCGAGTTTGATAGTCAAGGATTTTGACTAGAATCTCTTCAAAAAAATGGTTTTTCTAAATATCTACGCCTTCAATAGGGACTACGAATGTTGGGTCACCGATGCACTTCTTTATCAAAGAGACATGGAAGATTGGATGAATTGAGGCTAGATATGAAGGCAATTCGAGATGATAAGCTACTTTGCTAAAGTGACTAAGAATTTTGAAGGGACTGACACATCGGGGACTGAGCTATCCCTTCTTATCGAATCTCTTCACTCCTTTCATGGGAGAGATATTTAAATAAACATGATCACCAATCTCGAACTCGATATCCTTTTTGAACATATATGAATGAAAACATGAGAACATGACTGAGTCTATAATATGAGTCATGGATTGAGCATCATGAGCTAAACTAAGAAGTACATGGGTTACAATTGAGATTGATACTAGAGGGTCAATCTATCTGTACCCACTACTCCGAACTGGATTCATTATGTGAAGAGGAAAATAGAGTGTCTAGGTCATGGAATTTTGAGAGTTATAGGGTATCTCCCCCTTGGGACACTATGTCCCTAAAAGAATGCTAACTTAATTGAGATATTGAGGAAAACTGAGGTGATGCACAAGGAACCTACTAACTTAATTGTGACTGTATATTTGGGATCTGAGACTAAGACATAAATCATGGACTGAGCTACACACGTAACTACATGATTAGTCCAACTTAGAATGGTCATATTCATGAGTCTTTGAATAGTGTGAGTAGATGGACAGAATGAGAAAATGTATGAACTTGTTTGTCTGACTGATTGACTGAGGTACAGGCTGTTCAGACTAATTCCTACTGACTGGCTTATCTTATCTATTGACTGATTGATGGTTGAGTAATGGGCATGTAAGACTGAATGGTACTTAGTTTTAATAGTTGGACTTAAGCTGCAGACTATCATGCATAGATGGTAATGAGTGACTGGCTAACATGAGGTAACTGAGCATAAATGAATGAAAACTTTAATATCTTAACGATGCAAGAACAAGTGTATAACATGATTCAGAAACTTTTTGTAATCTGAGGTACTAAAATACTACTAAGTAACTATTGGCCATATGCTATGGTCGCGTAATCCTAAAAGTGAACTCAGTTTCTAATCTGGCTGGACAATGAATAGGGTTAAGATTGTTGCTATGACAATAATTGAGACTGTAATTGGAACTAAATGCTAGTTTATGATATCTACGGTTTAGACTGGTACTGAAGTACTGAATTCTGATGGCTAAGTAACTGATAACTGAAAACCATAGTCCTGTAAGGCTACCTAATTCTATTACTGAATATAGATTACTGAACAGATATGGTAACTAAATCTTAGGTATAGAACATCAACACCATGGATTCACCGAGGGATCTTAAATAAGGGTATTCGTGGCATAAATCTGAGTTCGATTGATTACAAGGAGTGGAGCATGTCTCATGTGAACTGGGCATACTATAAAGCATGACATGAGTGTATGAGTCATGAGCTCATGACCTAAGTCTGAAGTTTCTATACTCATGGGATATGATTCGTAACACTGAGTGAACTGGAACTACTTATCCTAGGAATTGGGAGCATACATGAGTTTTCACTAAGGTGAATGAATATGAGCGATGGTCATAGAGCTGACATGTAGGACATGAATAGATATCATGATAACTGATGGGTTTTGATATTCTGAGTTGGTCTACAGGATCACGCTCACTACATGAATAAACAAGAATGTCATCTATGAATACTATGACGAGCATGTCAAAGTACTGCTTATGCACACGATTCATCAAGTCCATGAAAGATGTTGTGGCATTGGTAAGACCAACGGACATAACTATGAATTTGAAGTGACCATATCGAGTTTTGAAAGATATTTTTAGAATGTCACATTCTCTAACTCTCAGCAGATGATAGACTGATCTAAGGTTATCTTAGAGAAATAGATAGCACCCTGAAGTTGGTCAAACAAGTCATCGATTCTGGTAAGTGGATACTTGTTCTTGATCGTGACTTTATGAAGATGATGGTAATCAATATGCATTCTGAGAGAACCGTCTTTATTTTGAACGAATAGGACTAGTGAGCCTTACGGGGACACACTGAGTCTGACGAATCCCTTAACTAAGAGATGATTTAACTGTTCTTTTAATTCTCTAAGTTCTGCTGGTGCCATTCTGTATGGTATAATAGATATAGGTTGAGTATCTAAAAGAAGGTCTATGTCGAAGTCTATTTCCCTTTCGGGAGGAATTCCTATAAGATCTTCAGAAAAAAACATCTAAGTATTCATTCACTACTGTGATTCATTCAAAACTAAAGTTTTTGATACTAGAGTCCTCAACTGTAAAAAGATGATAGACACATCCCTTAGATATCATTTCCTATTCCCGAAGGTAGGAAACAAGCTGACCTTAAGAACTGAAGTACTACTTCTCCACTCTAGGATAGCTTCATTCAGAAACTAAAACTGGACAATTCTATTTTTGCAGCCAAATATGGCATAGCAGGAATAAAGACATTCTATGTTGAGAATGACATTAAAATCAGTCATCTCTAATTCGACTAAGTCTGTTGAAGTGACTTTCTGAGATTCCATAATTGGACTATTCCTGTATACCCATCGAGTTAAGATAGTTTTACCCACTAGGGTAGATATTGCAAAGAGCTCTACTAAAAATTTGGGACTGACTCAAAAATCAATTTCTATATAAGGAGTAACAAAAGACAAAGAGGCTCCTGGATCTAGGAAAGCGTAAACTTGCAAGTGAAAGATCGATAATGTACCAGTGACCATATCAGGAGAATTTTCCTGATCCTGTCAGGACTGAAGATCATATAGTCTGTTTAAGCATTGCCCACCAGTAGAACTGGAGATGGCACCCTGCCAATCAGGGCGACCGAACTAAGCTGAGGAATGGCTATCCTGGCTTCGTAGACTAGCCTTACGATAGTATCTGACTATTTGACCTGACTCGCCACACCTGAAACATATATCTCTACTAGCTTTACATATCTCCTTATGGTATTTTCCACAAGTCTAACAAAAGGGATGGGTTCAGGCACTACTAACACAACCCTGAGGTTTAGGACCTTGTGCCCTATCACTGAATTTAGGCATCGAAGCACTGGCTGAGGGGGAAAATAGAATTGAAGACTTTGGGTGGAACTAATAATGGTTACCACTCTCTATCTTAGGCTGAGTGAAATTTAGATTACCTACTCTCGCTCTCTTATTTTCTTTCTTTCTTTCTTTCTTTCTTTCTATGCTTTCCCATCTCAATCTACTAGGCATGAATCATATGCCTGGCTAGGATAACAGTCTACTGATTGATCTAAGTTACTACTAAATAAGATAAATTAAGATAATCAATTCTAAATTATCTATGTAAGACATGCTCATCCAGGGAATCTGCTTGAATGGGCGGAGGTGCCAACTGATTCTCGGTTCTTCTTTTATTAGACCTTATGGGAGACATGTTCTATAATAAAATGGAGAATGGATTGGATTAGACTGGGAGTTAAATTTGAGCTCATGCTTACTGGCACGACATGGATACTAAAAGAAGGGAAACTGTTCCTAAAACATCTCAGAGCCTCCTGCCAATAAGTATGTTGCACAACATACCCATGTACAAGACATTACTAGATGTAGATTTTCAGACTTCCTAGGACACTGTTAAACCTTTGGCTCTGATACCAAGTAAACACCTTGAATCTAACACCCGTAACGCCACACAGTGCTCTTGACCCCGAAAGACCATAAGCTAACCCATGATTGATATATGTAACTGAGCACTGAATAATATACTGTAAATATATGGATTATAAGATATAAGTCCATAAGGTTAAAAACTGAACTAATACTAAATATAAAACAATGTTTGTAATGGGGTATAATAATACCCAAAACTAAAATAAAATGTTTGAATCATATTGTAGTCTAAAAGCCTCTAAACTTTCTAAAATTTGTGGAGTTGATGGGACATGTCTCCAACTAACTCCGAACTACAGAAATAATAAAGTTAATAAAACAATCATGCTATCCTCAAATGATGAAGAATCCCTGCTAGTGTGGCTGATGAACGTCTGATCTACTAAGGATGCTTGGGAGCTCATACTTCTAAACCTATGGTATAAAACACCATAGCGCAAATGCGTAAGTACAATTGAATGTACTGGTATATAAGTAGGGTAGGCTGAATGCTAAGGGTTCATATGCATGAACAATACTAATTTACTGTATTATAGAACGTGAGAATACATGTATGGATAAGTAACTAAAACTGAATATGTGGTAATACTGACTATTGAGTATGAATACTAATAACATGAACTATTGATAACTAAGATAATTAATACTGAGTGACTATATCTGACAGTCTAGATTATGATGAAACAAGTTGAGTTCCGTACTGTACTGAGTGATTGTATCTGACAGTCGTAATATTTGAAAAACTATCTGAGACTGAGTGATTGCATCTGCTAGTCCTAATTCTGTAACTAAAACTATGGGATAATTCATCTAACCAAGATACCCCAAATAAGGAAATATAGATTAGTTGGTCCACTATTTTGGAAATCCAAACATGTTTCAAAAAATATGAAACTCATCCGGGAACACCTATTGATCTTTCTGATCATGAATTTATAAAAATATAGACCCTTTAATGTTATTAAGGTTGCGTAATGAGATTTCCAACTTTCAAAGTCTAGAAGCTTAGCTAGGATTTCCTAAGTATGGGACCCCTTGACAAGCATAAAGGTCTGAATTTAGCTTAAAAAATTTTCAGGGTCTTACAAGTTGAATCCTTAACACCTCAGTTTCTTTGTTCAATTCTTCTTGAGTACCCAAGAGTTCTGATACTTCTAACATATTTCCAACATTTCCTTCAATGTATCCATTCTCCAACAAAGGTTGTCAAACTAAAATTCCATTTAACTATTTTAAGGGTCCCCTTTGTCCCAATTATTCCATAGTGATCAAACACCATGTTTAGGAAGCACGCATAACGTATCCTATGATTTTTTCTCTCATAGATTACTTTGTTCACTTGATGTATCATAAGATCAGGTAAGCTTAGCAATTCAAACTTACTCAAACATTCTATGAAGAACAGGTCAATATAAGAGCCAATGGTTTTTTTTTCTGATCTTTGTAATAAAACCTTGTTGATGAACTCAAATATTAGCTGAAAATCACTAATTAATCCCATAATAGGTATATCTAAAATTCGTCCCAGTGTTTCTTTATCTAGATGAATAAACTTTCCTTGCATATAGGCAATTAACCTTAGCCCATTTTATGAGAAGTCCATGGTGTAGTAAAACTCTCTAACTTCATTTTCAAACACCATAAGAGAAGATTCTTCAAGTAGGTGATGCTAACCTTGGTGTTTCATCGATTCTACCAGTTTTATCATCCCTGGTTTCTCAGAGATCCTTGGATCAAACACTCTCCCAGTCAGCACTTTCTGGGTTTCTCAGATGACATTCCTTACTTCTCTTTGGACAACATTATTTTTCTCTTTTCTTCTTTTCTTTGATTCAATAAGTTTTTCCTCTTCATCAATTTTTGTCTAGATAGGACAAGGTCCCTTAGAGTTTTTCTTTATTTTTACAACAATATGCTTTTTTAGCTTACAGAAGGACTGCCAGACATTAGACCAGAGGAATTGGTCTTCACAGTAACATACACTTTTTGTATTTTCTTCTTAGATGCAATAACAATATAAGTTTTAGTATCCTCATCTTCTCCAACCTCCACTAGTTCAACATTTGCCTCCTCTACTATGACAACTTTCTTTAGTCTTCGTCTTTTAGTGGTGGAAAACTTACTTTTCTTTATGGCATGTACTAGCAATTTTTGTTTAGATCCCTTAGTGGATATGATCTATTATGTTATATATTAGTGCCAATCATTTTTCATTTTCTTTTATTATCCTTTAATCTATTTATTTTTAACTTGAGTTTAACATCCTCATCTTGTTCATGTACCTTATTTGGAGGTAGTACCATTTTATCATTCCTTCTATCTTCATTGTTTTCCCTTATCGATAGCTAATCAATACTTATAGAGACTCCGTTTAGATCACAAGCAAGTAAAAGTCGATTCCCAGCTCCCAAGCTTATGTTGCTAAGATGATCAATTTCTTTACATGAATTTCATCATCACATAGTTGGGAAAAGATGGATTTTGACATAGAGCCACTAGAGGAACCAAGTAGTAGCAGGTTTTCTAATTTTTTAGAACCTACTAGTTCCTCAAGATGAATGGAAATTTATGGGACATTAGATTACTCTGGTTCTTTTAAGGGGGGAAATTTCTTGTTGAGAGTGCTCTTGTTCAATTGGAGAGATGAGGCCTTGATTAAAATATTCCTAGGCCAACTAGTAAGAACTTTAATGGATGTAGGATTGTCAATAGGAATTTGTTCACTTAGGGTTTCGAGAATTTCAAGAGTAGGACTGATGGGCAATGTACTTTGTGACTCTTGAGAATTATCAGAGAATAATTCTTTCATTGGGTTGGAAAAAGATAGAATTTTAGCCATTTTGAATTTCTTTGAAGGGAAAGGTTAAGGAATAGTTTAGTTTAGGAAGAAAATAATGTTCTGATTTAATTGAGAAGAGAATAAAAGGATTTTAATTATAATTCATGAGATGACCATTTGACATTGAGAGATACCCCTTTTTAAATAGATCCATCTAATGACGGGTGTGACTCTTTATATTTGGACCAAATTGAGAATTTTTCTTCATATAGAATTGGACATGTGGCCTTTTTGGTAGAATTTTTATAAAAAGTTTAAGGAACATAATTTTTGTACTAACCTAACATATAGGACCAAGTCCCGCTCTTTTTTGAGTGAATTTTCAACTTGTGGTTGCTGAAACTATTTTCCTCCAAAGCTATCCACATGAGTGTGTACAAGAAAAGGTATGATGCTGAGTTAGATTAACGTGCACCTTCTCTATCATAGATACCTGTCTTCTTGACATAGCCAATTTTAAGGAGTGACACTCACTCAAACGTTAGGTTAGGGTATTTTAATCAATCTTAGGCTCAATTTGCTCTTTTAGAATATGTCTGAAGACTAGGTTCTAGATTTTACTTCACTCATACTGCCTCAAGTTTCATCTTTTAGGATGAATTCCTTTGGGACCAAGTCCCATGAAATCATCTCCTTAAAATTGAGACACTTCAACTTTGAAGTTTCGTTAGAGAGAGTATCCAGTTAGATCTTCCAATATTGATCTTAGAGAACATAATATGAATATGACATTCCTGGCTGCAATCCTCTTTCTCATATCTAAAATCATGATCACAAGTTGGATTTGGGAAACCACTTATGTTTGAGTTCCCAATAAGAGGCTAATGGTGTGATCAAATTCTTCTTAGCCTATCTAGGTAGAGATAGCTTCCTTTTCAGAATTTACAGAGCCTTGAAACCCTTAGAAACTGATTTACATTGTAGAATACATCTTGAACTATTTATATTAGCTCTAATCCAACTCTGATAATTTTCCTTAGTGTGCCCATCTTTTTCACAGTGGGTGCATAGGAGTTTGGTTTCATTGTTTCTAACATTATTGAATGTCTTTATTTGTGACACATTAGTTGGAATTCTTCTTGAAATCCCAGGCCTATACCATTATTAACACCTTGACTTGTCAAATTCGAAAAGATCTCTGAAGATACAGTCCATTTAATAGATTTTTTAATCTCTTCTCTTAAGAAGACCATGCCCATTTCCAACTCTTCATTCTTATGAAGTGAAGACATGGGGTAAGTTTTAGAATCCTTCAACCTTTTCTCAAGAATAATTTAAAGCCTTGATGCTTCTTTCTTCCCTTTTCCATCTCCCTCAATCACCTTTTTAAAATTACTCATCAGCCTCAGCTTTTCAGATTTTATCTTTGTCAATAATTCTTCATTTTTCAGAAATTTAGAGAGTTAAAGCAATCAGTACATGCTCTTGATTTTCAAATTTCTCTACTATAACAATCTTATCAGTAGTCAGTCCACATACAAATTCAATCAAGACACTATCATGGTTTTTTATCTTCTTAGCAGAATTGTTATCTAGATTTTTCTTTATATTAGAAAGAGTTACCCCCTTTTCTTCTTTATCTTCAGTGTTGGCCATAAAGGCATGCAAGAATTCATAGGTAACTGGACTCTCTTCCATAACTAGAATGGACACATCTTCATTCTTTTCATCTTCATCTTATTCAGTGGAAGATTGTTCCCATCCTACCAAGGCTTTCTTTAGTGCATAATTAGCTGCATCTTTTCTTCTTGAATTTTCAGGGCTTGGTCCCCGTTCTTTCCTTTATTGCCAACACTCTTGAGATGATCCTGATAATCCATTTTATGTATGGGAAAACTCTTAATGAAATGTTCAAGACTTTTAAATTTGTGACAAACCTTAGCATTGCCTTCTCTTTTGTTGTTGCTTCCTCTCCTTTGGCACTGACCACTATTCATCATGGCTCTAACAGTTCTTTTTTCCTATGCAACATCAATGTCATATTCCTATAGATCATATTTAGAAGCCTTCAATTCCAGGGATTTTTATCTTTTTACTCCCTTCTTCTCCACAACTTAATGCTTCTTACGCTCATGGGTGTTCAAATTTCCCATAAGTTCATCCATTGTAAGAGTCTTCAAGTTCCTTACCTTAGTTATTGCATCCACTTTTATTTCCCCGTACTTAGGACGAACTCCAAGAATTTTTATCACTTGTTTGTAAAAACGAATTACTCTTCCTAGGTAGTAAAGTTCATTTGTGTTAGAATTGAATCTTGTATGCATTTCTTGGATTATTTCTCCTTCTTTCATGATAAAGGTCTCATACTGAGTGGTAAACATGTCTACTTTTAAGTCTTTCACATTAGTAGTAACTTAATGAGAAGTCCTCAAGCATTCTCATATCTCATTGGCATTTTGACAAGCTGAGATCCTGTTATATTCATCAGGCCCTATACAGACAAACTAATAATTTCTTGGCCTTATAGTTTTTCTCAACCTTCTTTTTATCTTCATCATCATATTCTCTCCTGCTTTTTACTACCATTATTGTTATTTCCCCTTCTTAGACTTCTTTAACTATAACATGAGGACCATCAATTATTATGTCCATATGTTCACTATCTTCAGTAATAATAAAGTCAAACATCCTGATTTTCCACCGCCCATAATACTGCCCATTGAATCGTAGTGGTCTAGTGATAAATTGCTCTTCTTCTAGATTAGGTGGAGCAGCCATGCTAACCAAGACACTCTAGGAGTGAACCTTTTAGAATGACTTGCTCTGATACCAATTGTAGAAACCTTGAGGGTTGCACCATACAATAAGGGACCAGGTCTCGCAAAGACAATCACAGCCAATAGAATAGTATATGTCTAGGAATCACAACGGAGTACAAAAAATGTAAAGAGCACAGGATTTAATGTGGAAAATCCCTAGCACAATGGTGGAAAACCCACAGATTGCCCTCACAAGCTCCAAAAAATCGATTATAACCAACCTCTTGATTACAGACTTGACTATGAACCTAACTCTAGGTTCCTCCTACTTGCAATACCTCTATTACAAGCGTACCTTGAAAACTCTGCCAAGGACTCTCTACACTGATTAACTCTAATAAGTATCAAAATTAGGCAAGTCTACCTAAGAACTTATCTCAAAAAAAGAAAACACCACATTTATAACAAGAGTAATTCAATTACAAACCAGTATTTGACTCAAGAACACTTTCAATTTATCTCACAAACTCAATAAGAACTTGAGTTGAATTTGGGTTTTCGCCTTTTTCCTCTCTTCACTCTTTGAATTTGTAAAAAAACATTTGGTGAAGAAGCATCATTTACTTTTATAGATGAGTGATAATTAGGGAGGAAATCTCATTGGACCCGGTTCCCTAATTAGTACAAGCAACATCTTCCAGTTTGTTACACAAATGAATAAAGTAGTGCAAACGTATGCCATTTGTACTATTACTTCAAACATCAAAGGACCTAGTCCCTTGTAATCATTTTCTCAAAATTAAAATAACACATAGCTACAACACATATAAACCATCATCTGAAAACACAACAATAAACTCCATATCATCTAGAGGGAATGAAATATAGCCATAGCACAAAAATTATGCAAAAGGGTGAATCACTGGATGGAAATGCAAATAATCTTCTTCATAACTGCTGGTGGGAATAAACTATCAAAACGTACTGAAACTCCCTAATCTACAAACCATGCTAGAAATGGCAAAAACTATAGAAACTAGAGAGAGGTACAACTTATGCCGGAACAAACTGGTCCAATACTCTATCTTAGCAAAGAATAGTCAAAGGAACATATAATCAAGGAGAAACACTCAACCAAGCCTCATTAGGCCAAACTAACTCTGAAATGGGGATTTCCTAAATACACCCATGAATCACATCTTTGAATATGAAATATACCAATCTCGAAACCAAGGTCAAAGTCAAGACTACCACCAGAAAATCAACAACACGTGATAAAGAATTTTTCACCTTGCTAACATAAGAAGCGATCACAGAAAAGGCGACTTGTCTCCATCTTTCAAACTCCACTTAAGATAAAATCATATCACAACAAAAAGGGATTATCCAATCTCCATACTAATAAGAAGGGCAAGCAATCAAAAGGGAACAAACTAAACTAATCTATGAAATGAATCCATGATATCTCATCATCAATATCAAAACCACTATCAGGAGATAAAATAACCAAATATGAAGAATGGAACCAAATTGGTTAAGCTAAAAATGTGCTAAATCGCAAAGGTAGCCAACATAATATCCTTCGCAACTCAGGAGGCAGGTCTAAGAATCTCAAACTCAATAATAGGCAATATAACTAAATTGCCAACTCTAGAGTCATACAAAACCATGGAAAGTCAACTTAACTTCAATTCCATAATTAATTATTAAATCAATCTAAAACAGCTAACCAATAAGGAAAATAATGAACCTCGCCACACTAAGGGAAAGAAATCATCAATTGGGCTATATCTACTCAGCCACCAAATAAGATCATAGAAATTTAATTCTAACTACATAACACTAGTCGATACAACTATCGAGAGAGGATAAATTACATCAAGTAATATTAACAACAATATCAATAACGTCAAATAGTGATAGCATAGAAAAAACAATATCAATATAATGAATAGGCGGTACCAAAATGAATATCAATATCATGTACCACTCAAGGGCCACAATAATGATGATGTACCAAGGTAAATGGGACTCAAACCCAAAAGCTACACCTATATAGAGAAAATATCAATATAGATCTACTCCATCCACTACTAAAAGAAATAAACCATAGAGTAGAAACACAATCAATAATTTAATAACATGATAAATAATAACCAATATCAACTCATCAAGGCATTTAATCATCATTGGTAGGAAACCCCAATAAACATAGTAAAAGATAAATATAGGAAAAAAAAGAACACCTATTATGGTAAATTCTAAAATCACATGCCTAACAGGCATAATGAGAATAAATCTGAATGAGTCCAAACCTAAACCGACTGACTAAATCATCAACAAAGGATCCAAGTACACTATCTCCAACTAAAAATGCCATAACATCATAAGGCTGATCTGAATGAGCTAAATTACTAGATATCCTATGTTAGAGATACTCTCTAGAACAATAGTCGATCTCTTTATAGTTATAACAAATCATGAAGCATTAATATAATCAAACCGAGCTCAAATGGCTAACCAACTGATACTAAGTGAAATCGCTAAACATTTATTTATACTTCCATAATCAAAACCTATCTTAGGAACTCTAGGATGGCTGGGAATACACTCTAACTCTGGGTGATTATCTATCTCATAATTGGGGAATTCTCTAAGCTAGTGTCTCCACTTAACACAACCAACCCAAGAGCCTAGAATGCTCTAAACTAATGCCACTCATAATTCAAAATGGTTGTCACGGTCCAACGACCCATACCAAAACTCCTCAAGGAATAATAAAAACTCTTCCACTATGATTATCACGACTACTCTGGGAACTACTCATAGTATGGAATACTACCTGTATAGAGCTAATGGGGTGCAGACGAGTTTGAACTCTATGTAAAGGATTCTCATACTTGAATAAAATACTAATAAAACTATAATGATGGGTGTCATTTCCATAAATCTCCTTATACATACTTTTTATGGTCCTTTCATAATCGACAACTAGAGAAAAAGAAGACTCAGTTGCTATCAAGTGTTTTGATGCCAAATGGAGCGACAATACTAGTTGTCTAACACATCCATGCACTAATGTCGTACTTAGGAGGACATAGCATAGTAATAAGTTGAGCCCACTCAAAAAATCCAATCTTATACTCAGGAACTGATAAAGAACAGTGATGAACACCAATAAATCCCATTTTATACTAAGAATCTCTCAATGAATCGAATGTCATCTACGGCTGGGAGGGATCTATAAAATAACATGAATTCCTAATGCTGAACCTCAAAGGGTTGAAGTAGTCATGAGCTTAATTTTAGGCCTGAGTTGGCCCTAAATCCTTTGGCTGATGTTGAAGGTTTTTGATATCCATCTCTAACTCTGTAGTCCAACATTGTACTGAAATATTAGAAATATGTGTTGAAGCTTCATTCCTATCTATTCATAACATCACGCATCTTTCATCATGAATTAAGGACAAAATAGAGTCAAAGAATACATTTGAGATTCATAGTAATGAGGACACATGACAATGAATTAAAAAGTAAATTTTCTTAAAAGTACTTGTAGCCTACAAAAGATAGGTTATGGACATTTCGGCGCCAATCTACAAGACTCTACTAAAAGTTAGCTCTTGCACCAATACACCGGTCAGACCTAGGCTTAAATTGCAATTTGTCACAACCCAAATTTCTTGGTTGATGATGGCTCCTACTAAAACCCACCAATAGGCAAGCCAACATCATAGTTCAGAATGACTAGTGATGGATTACCCACATATAAATAAAAAAAATGCAGAATAGATGAAATATGAGAATCAAATACATAATTAAGTTCCAAAACCTTGTGGTATTAGTACAAGAACATCTAATATAACATGAGTAGAAAAGTTTGATAGATTAAGTAAATTAAAATTATACAACTTATCTCCGAATACAACATAGAGACAAATATAGTAAATAAGAGAGAGATAAGTAATACTCTAAATATCAGGAGCTCACTCAAAGTCTCTGAACCATGGATTCTCCGTATGATGCAAACATCAATGGCGATAACCTATACTATTAATTGCAGGCTGTAGAAGTATAGTATGAGTACCAAACGAATGGTACTCAATAGGTAACTTCCAACTGAGCTCCAAAGTTAAAGAAGATATGTACAATAGATAAATAGAAATCAATCTATACAAAAGAGTCCATAAATCATATAAGTAACCAATGAGATAATAAGGAACAACCATCCTATTCATGTCTAATAGACTAACATAATAAGGCTAAGTTAGAAATAAGGGTGCACTATCTTATTCCAACCATACTTAGGAATATCAACACTATACCATATATCCCTAGCCAAAATACAAATAAATAGCCGAAGAAGAATATATTATAATATACAAGTCCAAGAAACAAATATACAATCTGAACATATAAAGAAAAGGATATATGGTAGTACCATGATGCATATAGCAATATATATATCTATATATATTTAGATACAAGGTTGTATTGAAGCACAACCTAGATCATCATATCTTTACTTTAAGGCCACATTATAATCCATCAGGATTTAGTACTGCTATATGTAGTTTTGATGATTAGCAGCTAACTGCAAGAGACCAGGTCCCTGGATGTTCATAGCATTGAAAAATTGGCATGCTTGTATGCATAGTTTTGTCCTCTTGTGTAAAAAAACTTACAGGTGCTGATTGAAACAATTAGGAAACCTGATCCAATGAGATTTAAGCACTAACCATCACTCAACTATAAAAGGAAAGAGTGGATTTTTCATCAAATGTTTTTTTTGCAAATACAAAGAGTGAAGAGAGGCAACAAAAACCCCATTTCAATACTTCTCAAGTTCTTATCTGATTATGTTTGCTTAACAAAAATTATTCTTGAGTGAGTATTGATTAGTAATCGAATTACTTATGTTATAAGAGTAATAAACTTTTCACTTTGAGTAGAGAGTGCCTAGGTGGAGTTGCCTATGTTTGATACTTATGAGAGTTAATTAGTGAAGATAGTCCTTCGCAAAGTAGCCAAGATGCGCTTGTAGTAGAGTTATTACAAGCGAAAGCAACCTAGATTTAGTTTCGATGAAGGCTATAGTCAAGAGTTTGATTAAAGTGGATTTGGATATTCTTGTAAGGGCAAGCCATGGTTTTTCCCTTCCTTGAGTAAGGGGTGTTTACACGTTAAATTTTATGAGTTCTTACTTCTTTTACTATTTTACTTTTCTAGCACCTCATAGCTGCTTTACTGTTCTATTGCCTGTAATTGACCTTCAGGAAATTATCCCTTGACTGTGTGGTGCAACCCATAAGGGTTCCAATAATTTGTATCGGATCAAGTTCACTCTAAGAGGTCCATACCTAGAGTGTCGTAGTAATCATGGCTGCTATAACTAAACTAGTGGTAGAGAGAAAAGAAGCAAAAAGGAAAACATTCTTGACTTTAAAGGCTTTAGAATTTGACTTAACTAAAGAAGACCCTGATGTTACACTTCTGCCAACAAGGATTATCAGATCTACATAGAAAGGTGGTAGCTTTGAAGAATTCATGAGTAATTACCTAATGCAAAAGAATAATCAAAATCCTAAAATATCAAAGATAAAATATCTAGCTAGCTGTATAGTAGAAAGGTGTTGGCTACATGGGAAGACTTGTCCACCAAATCTAGGAAAGAGAAAGATTATAGAGATAATTTCATGCTAAAATAGGATCATAAGAAAATAACCTTTGGTTCCTAGTGTTCTCAAATTGCAGCATAGGGAGACCCCTCCAGTGATTCAGGTAAAGATGACAAAACTTGAGATGTTTCTATACTAGAAGTGAAAGATAGTGTAATTATCTATTAATCCATGTTTGTATTCTTGGAAAACATAGAGAATGAAGAAGAAAAGAAGGTCACACTCTTTGATATTAAGGAAAGCCTAGATAATAATGCCGCTATAAAAATAATAAATCTTGATAGTGTGTTGATAGACTTTTTATATGAATTAATTGCTGAGAAGAATGCATTAGAGAAGAAAGTCCAGAATCAAAAACATGAGTTAATTGCCTTAACCCCTTAGATATATGAGATAAAAGAAATGGTTACTAAATTAAACTCTAAATATCCAAATTCATGAGTCAACTGAGAATGTAAATGATATAGATGGTAAAGATGAGAAGGAAGCCTCAATGTTTCAAATTAATCTTCAAGGGAAATTGATGAATTCATAAAAACACCTTATGTGTGCACTTTACAAAATAAAGAGTCAAAAAGAGACCTGGTCTATTTGAGAGAAGAGCTTAATAAGTCTATTAAATGGACTACTTCTTTACAGATCCTTTTTACTTTGACTAGTCAAGGTGTTAACCATGGTAGGGGCCTGTGCTATCAAAAGGAATTCCAGCCTAATGTTTCTCAAAGAAATACTGTTAATAATGTTATAAGTAGAGAAAGAAAACACTTGTTCACTTACTTTGGAAGAAATGGACATTAAAAAAAGATGTTAGTACTAGCTTAAAGCTAAATTGAGGAATATTAAATACATTTAGTAGGAGATGCATATACCTAGGGCTTCAAGTCTCTAAAGGTGAAGGGGGATCCATCACTGCCTAGATGGGCCAAAAAGGATTTTATCACACCATTATCCTCCTACTGGGAACTCAAATTTGAGTGGTTCCCAAGACCAACTTGTAATCTTGATCCCAAAAATAAGAAGGAGGATTGGAATTAGGAATGGTCAGTTAATAGTATGTTATCTTTACTCAATATTAGAAGACCTGACTGGATTCTCTCTCAAGACACTTTAAGGTAAAAGTGTCTTATTGTGAAAGATATGATTTCAAGGGACCTAGTCCCAAATAAATTCATCTTAGTAGACGAAACTTGAGAAAGTATGACTAAAGTAAAGTCTGGGACTTAGTCCTTAAACCTGTTCTAAAAGATCTAATTAAGACTGAGATTGATCAAAATACTCTGACCTAACATCTGAGTTAGTATCACTCCTCAAAATTAGCTATGTCAAGGAGACAGGTATCCATGGTAAAGTAGGTTCATACTAATCTAAATCAGTATCATACCTTTATGGGTATACACCCATGGGGGCAACTTTGGAGGAAAATAGTTGAACCAACCATAAGTTGAAAATTATCGCAAGTAAGAGAAGGAGTTGATCTTATCTCTCGGGTGAGTACCATAATAATGTGTCTTAAAATTTTTTTAAAATCTCTATTTAAAAATGCCTCATATACAATGCCATTTGAACAAAAACTATAAATTCGATTCAAATATGAAGAGTCACGCCGTTGTGATCAGATGAATTTATTCAAATAGGGTATCTCTTAAATGTCAAATGGACATATCCTTAATTAAAAATTAAATCCTCTTGTTTCTCTTCACAATTAACTCTGAACTCTATTCTTTTCCTAAACTAAACTGTTTTTTTTCTTTCAATCATCTAAAGTTCAAAATTCTAACACTCCGTATTTTGCCTGCACTTGTTCTATTTATATGGAACTTCATATAACATCATGGTATAGGTAACATACAAGATTTTTTATGCATGTATTGATAGTGTAAATGGATTTCTAGATACTGACCATATATTTTAATATGACGCAATCATGTTACCATCGATAGAACTATTTAACTTGGAATCATAAACTGGTATATGAATCTAAATTTTAAAGTGACCAAGTGTGTACAAGTTGAAGGTTATATTAAAGGGATTAGGAGCTGAAAATGGAATAAAATATTGAGGTGCTTGTTCAGTTAATTAAGCTAGTAGGAGAGTTACATACTTAAGCTTTTTGGACCAAATTAATGAACCCATCACTATGGACCAGAGTTGGGCCTATACTAATGTACTCACCTAGGCCGAGATTGAATAAAAGAGGAAAAAAAATTAGAGAAATGGCTCAACACACAAATCTTCCAAGGACCAAAGATAGTTGAGCCAAACAAAGAAATTAAGCAAGTATGTGCATCACCTACTTTGACCTTTTTGAGCAGCTTAATCTCTTTAAGTAGGTGCATTACCTACTTGGACCAATTTGACCAAATTTGACGCCCAAAATGCAGCTAAGTGGATGACCAAAAATAGGTCCTTTATAAGAACAAGTTGCTGGTCATTTTCCCTCATTCTTATGTCACAAAAAAGGTTATACTTCACAAATTATCTCTACTTTCTTTGAAGCAACTAGAACCAACCCTATTTTCCTTTCTAGGGTTCTTGAAGAAACCCCAACTTTTGCAAGCCAAGGTAAGTGAACACATTTATGGTTTAGCTTAATTATCTCATGGAAGATTATGAAAACATTCTATAAGTGCTTAATTATTAATTCATGGTAGAATATAGAACAAGCTACTTGCTCACTTTTTCTTTGTTATTGAGATATCTCTTTTCTTCTTTGGTTTAAAGTGTGAAGGAAAGTGGGAGTTGAAGTTCTTGATGATTTCAAATTTATGGGATAACTTGTAAAATTAGTAAAGTGACTTCCCCATTTTGTTCCCTTATATATGAATTTAAAAGAGAATTATGGATGTGTTGTTATTGAGAACTCAAAAGATGAAAAGTTCAATAATGGATTGCTACAATAAAATGGATTTGGGACTGTTTTGTAAATATATGTTATGGGCTGCCAGGTTGATGTTGGCGAAAGGTGTGACTACTTCGAATTGAAATATAGAAGAAAGGTATGGTGGTACACCACCGAACTAATCTTTGAATATGGTTCCTGCCCAATCTATTCTGTGTATTATTTGGAGGGTGTAATGAATCCAAGGTGGTTTTGGTGAATCTTCTAAGAACATGTATGGTATGTGGGTGTAATTGGAGTATAAAAGGGTTTAAATAACACCCTTGATTGATAGATTAAGGGCATATTGCCCAGTTACTATTTTTGGTGAAGTTAAATAGCCCAAATAAGTCTGTTGGTTACTAATATTAGTTTACCATATATTCAATTATAGATAAATAATATAAAAGGCAGGAAGTCAAGTTGGATTAGTTTTGGAGTTATATAACCAAGTATGTAAGGTATACTATCTTCTATACTCTTTGGCATGAAATTGGACATTTGTTCCATCAAGTAAGCTTCCAAGATTATCCTATACCAAGTGATACATAATAGCAACTTATTATATCCAATGTAACCAATGACCTTTTTCCCATACTCTAACATGGTAAGACTCCTGAATACATGCTTATTATTAAGCCTGCCTATTTTCACTGGAAAACTTCTGGAGTTCTCCGTTTACTAAATTAAGACCCATGTATTTTTTTTGCTCCTAAGCATTTTATTTTTGTGCCAATAGTTCCTGACCTTATTTTTGTTGTATTAAGTGCCCATTGAAATGTCTCTTATTGGTAGATTATTCTTTCAAGTTACGATAATGTTTTGACCACCAAAATAACAATCTAAAAGGCTAAATAAACTATTTAATGCAAATCTATAAAATGAGTGGCAGCTCAGGGGCATAAGACTAGCATGGGAAAATCTCAATAACTTTATATGTGGGTGGTTGGTCAGGGGCATAAGCATAGCATGGGCTGATCCCAATGTCCATATGTGGGTGGAAGCTCAAGAGAATAAGCCTAGCATGGGCTAATCTCGATTTATATATTTACCATTGTTCAGTTGGTCATTTGCATTATATGGATTACAAAGATTATGAAGAATGAAAGATAAGAATGAAGAAAAGAATGTAATGTACATAGTCCCATAAGTTTGTGTAAAAGTCGTCTACTAGTACTACTTATACACTTGTATCTAATTTCTATTGAGCTCTTGTATCATTTGTTATTACCTTCATCCTTACATATAAAGTACATATTTTCATACAGACGTCCCATACGGGCGACCAGTATTTCATGTTGCAGGCATATGGGCATCAACTAATACACCTCAGTAGTACGAGTACAGGCAATTTCGTGACTATTGGTGAGCTCTAGGTTGATTTGTGGCTTTCTGAGTCTGTTCCATATATTTTTATATTTGCAGTAGTTATGAGTAGTGCAGAGGTTTGTACATACCCTAACTAAGTTTATGTATCTTTTAGAGGCTTTGTAGACTAATGTAAAGTCAACCATGGTAGTTCTTATCTTTTAGACGTTGTGGCCCCAACGACCAAGTGTTTTATATTAAATTTTATACTTGCATACATAGTTATTCTCATTGATACATAATATCATCTTTGTCAAGGTTATGGATTGGTCCTCTTAGGTCCTTACGGCTATGGGTACCTATCTGCCCTAATAGGATTTTAGGAGTGAAAAAAGTTATATCAGAGCAGGTCATCCTAGGGAGTCTAAAAACCCGTTTCTATGAAGAGTCATGCTTATGGATGTGTTGTGCACCACATCTATAAACAAGAGGCAATGGTTCTTTAGGTGTTGTATGTTGTTTTCACATCTTAGATCATTCAATAGAGAGCAAGTCATAGGTGAAGTCATATTTAACCACTAAATCTATTTTTTCTTATTGTAGTAGAGATGTCGACTACTAGAAGGAGTTAGAATATAGGTAAGTGAGTAGACGTGGCTTCTAGAGAAGGGACCAGCAAGTCACCACCGAGACAAGATAATCAAAGTGAGTCTCAAGATGAGTTTGTATCACAAACTTCTTCTACTCCTCCATCCCCAAAAGAGTTAAGGAGGAGAAGAGTTGGCTCATATAGTTGCTGGACAAGTTCAAGGACAAACTATTCCAACCACAGGTTCTTGTGGTGTAGATAGGGCAGATAGCCTACAAACATAGGATTTCCTTAGGCTAGATCCTCCCACATTCACTTGATCAAATATTAATGAAGACCCATAGTACATTATTGATCAAATATAAAGTTCTCAAGATACCATGCATGTATCGGGTAAAGAGAAGTTAAGCTAGCAGGATATAGATTCAAAGGGGAGGCTATATTTTGGTATGAAGACCGAAAATGATCTAGGGGTATGTATGCACCTTCAACTACTTAGAAAGAGTTTGAAGAGGGATTTCTTGACCATTACCTTATATTTGAGATTTGAGTGGCACATACGGTTCAGTTCCGGATTCTTCTCCAAAGGAATATTAGCGTGAAGTAGTATAGCCTCATGTTTAAATCTTTGGCTAGGTATGCCCCTAATATAGTGGCTACTATGGATGATAGAGTTCATCGATATGTGGAAAGATTGGATCCATATCTGGTTAAAGATTATACTATTGCTTCTTTGAGCAAAGGCATGTACATAGAAAGGATATAAGCTTTTGCATAAAAAATAAAGGGATCTGAAGAAAAGAAGAAGAACACAAGAATTAGAAAGGGCATATTCAAAGAGGGAAACATCTACAGGACATTTTATGGCATTCAAAAGAGAGTTTAGGCCTCAGTTTTCTAACAGACCACCTAGGCCATTATTTTCTTAATCTGTACCTAGTGCTCCACTACAGTTTCAACTGTTTAAAAGTAATAAGTTTGGGCAAAGAAGTAAGAGTCAGAGTTCAAAAAAGTAGGGTATCAAGATCAAGGGAGTATGAGCCAATTAAGACATCCTCGGTAGCTATGTAAACAATGTGTAAATCATTATTTATGTGCATATTGGTTTAGCAAAAAGTCTTGATTTTTGTGTAGTACGTTGGGGTATATGATGAGATATTTCCAAAAAAGAGGCATAGGTGGTATCGCATGACCTACTGGATCAGTCATTGCATCATCATCATCAGTGCCTTCTTCAAGAAGGGGTATGCATCCTATAGGTCATGGTAGAGAGTCTAAATGAAAATCTAGCTCTAGTGGAGTTTAGAATTATATATATACTCTAGTGGATCAAGAAAATTTAGAGGCTTCTCTGGATGTGGTTATAGGTACAATGTCCATATTTTCTTATAATGTATATGTATTAATTGATTTGGGTTCTACATTGTATAGGTACAATGTATATGTCACTACATGAGTTGCTGTAAAGTTCAAAAGAACACCAGAATTGTTAGTTAAGACCTTTGAAGTGTCCACACCAGTTGGTGAATCTATTATAGCTAGGAGAGTGTATCGAAATTGTATAATAACTATTTTTGGTCACGATAGAATGGTTGACCTTGTTAAGTTAGAAATGGAAGATTTTTATGTTATAATAGGTATGGATTGGTTGCCTTCTTGTTATGCCATAGTAGATTTCCAAACTAAGAGGGTGTATTTCTATTTTCCAAGGAAGGTAGTCCTTGATTGGAGGGGTAACAAATATTTTCAAAGAGGTAAATTTATTTCTTATTTTAAGGAAAAAAGAATGATTTCCATGGGTTATATATACCATGTAGTTAGAGTGAAGGATACAGATGTAGAGACCCCAACTCTTCAAACTATTCCAGTGGTAAATGAATTTCTCGATGTATCTATTGAAGACCTTCCAGTTCTACCTCTATAAAGCGAAGTGGATTTTCGTATTGATGTGATTCCATGTACTCAACCAATCTCAATTCCATGGGCGCATCAGTGTTATTTATGTGCAAGAAAGATGGCTCATTGAGAATGTGTATTGGCTACCGACAGTTGTATAAGGTGACTATTAAGAACAAATTTCCCTTTCCGTGAATTGATGACTTATTCGACCAGTTGTAAGGTGCCAAGTGTGTTTCAAAGATTAATTTTTAGGTCAGGCTATCATCAAGTGAGGGTTAAAGAGAAGGACATACCCAAGACAGTTATTCAAACACGGTATGGTCATTACGAGTTTCTAGTCATATCTTTTGGGCTAACTAATGCACCCACAACTTTATGGATTTGATGAATAGGGTGTTCAAGCAATTCTTAAATGTGTTCAAGATAGTTTTTATAGATAATTTTCTGGTTTATTCGAGATCAAAGGAGGACCATGCCAGTCACTTATGACAGGTTATACAGATTTTTTGTGATAGTAAGCTATATGCAAAGTTCTCTAAATGCGAATTTTAGTTAAAATCTGTGACATTCCTGGGTCATATTGTATCTGATGAAGGAGTTAAGGTTTATACTCAGAGGATAAAAGCTACGAGGAGCTGGCCAAGACCTAAAACACCTACAAAGATTCATAGTTTCCTTGGGTTAGAAGGTTATTTTAGAAGGTTTGTTGAAGGATTTCTTCAATTTCTGCACCTTTAAGAAATCTAACACACAAAGCATTCAAGTTTCAATGGAATGATGCATGTGGAAGAAGTTTCCAAGATCTGAATAATAAGTTGACTTCTACACCCGTATTGGTAATTCCAGAAGCCATAGAAGGTTATGCGGTGTATTATAATGCTTCAAGAATTGGCTTAGGGTGTATATTAATGCAGTATGGTAGAGTTATAGAATATTCCTCTAGACAATTGCGGACACATGAGAAGAATTATCCAATGCATGATCTATAGGTAGCATCAATTATATTTGCCTTAAAGATATGGCGTCACTACTTGTATGGGATTCATGTTGACATGTATTCTTACCACAAGAGTTTGAAATATATCTTTAATTAGAAGAACCTAAATTTAAGGCAGCGAAGATGGCTTGAGCTATTAAACTACTATGATGTAGATATATTGTATCATCTGTGAAAGTCAAATGTGGTAGCTGATGCATTAAGTCACAAGGATATGGTGGGAGCTTATGGGTATCCTACAGAACAAAAAGAGATGACTGAGGATCTATACCAAGTAGCCAATTTGGGGGTTTTCCTTCTTGAAATTCCAGATGAGGGGCTTATTATGCATAATGAGGCAGAATCTTCATTACTAGCTAAAGTAAAAGAGAAGAAATATACTTATCCCATTCTATTACAGCTTAAGGAGAATGTACATTATGGTATGACAAAGGCATTTAAGATGACACAAAAGGGAGTACTTCGGTGACAAAATAGATTGTGTGTGCCTAACGTAGATGGGCTAAGAAGAAGGATTATGATACAGGGACATCATTCAAGGTATTCCATCCATCCCGGGTCAACTAAAATGTATCATGATTTGAAAGGAATGTATTGGTGGGGTGATATGAAGAAGAACATTGAAGAATTTATAGTCGATTGTCCAAATTTTCAAAGAGTTAATGTAGAGCCCCAAAAGCCCAATTGTCCAAATTTTCAAAGAGTTAAAGTAGAGCACAAAAATCCTAAGGGTTATATGCAATGTATAGATCTTCCAATTTGGAAGTGGGACATCAATAGGGATTTCATCACTAGTTTGCCTTTTACATCTCAAAAGTTTGATTCCATATGGGTAACAGTGGATAGGCTTACCAAATCAACACACTTCCTACCGGTTAGGACCACTTATACAGTTGAAGAGTATGACAAATTGTATATCAAAAAGATAGTTCGATTACACAGCGTACCAGTCTCTATTAAATGAGATAGGGGAGATCAATTTATTGCAAATTTTTGGAAGTCTTTTCAGAGAAATTTGGGAGCACAAGTTACTTTAAATACAAGTTTCCATCCTCAAATAGATGGACAATGGAATGTACCATTCAAACACTTAAAGATATGCTACGAGATTATGTATTATACTTTAAAGTTAGTTGGGATGATCATTTAACTCTCGTCAAGTTCTCCTACAGTAATAGCTATTATTCAAGTATCAAAATGGTACCATATGAAGCTTTGTATAGAAGAAAGTGTAGATCGCCAATTGGATGATTTGAAGTGGGTGAAGCTGCCTTGTTCGGGCTAGATCTTGTTCATCAAGCTATGGAAAAGGGTAAAGTGATCCAAAAGAAGCTAGAGACAGCCCAAAGTCTATACAAGTCATATGCAGATTTTAGAAGCAGGGGGCTAGAGTTTGCTATAGGTTATTGGTTATTGTTAAAGGTGTCACCAATGAATGGGGGTTATAAGATTTGGTAAGAAATGAAAACTAAGACCATATTATATAGGCCCATATAAGCTTAATCGGATGTTTGTCCAAGTTTCTTATGAATTAGAGTTACCCCAAGAGCTCTCAACAGTTAATCCAGTATTTCACGTCTCAATGCTTTAAAAGTGCATAGGAGATCCAACTCATATTACTCCAACTCAAGATGTACAAGTTATGAAAGATCTCACCTATTAAAAATACCTATTGCTATCCTAGATTGACAAGTTAAGAAGTTAAGGAATAAAGAAATAGCTTCTGTAAAAGTGCTTTCGAGAAACCAAGAAGTAGAACAGATAACATAGGAAGTTGAAGAAGCGATGAAATCTAAGTACCCCCATTTGTTCTAATACAAAGAGAAAGTCCAAGATGCTGAATTGGAGCAATAAAAAGTAAGTATAATATATAAGTACTATATGATAATAGGGATATTAAATTTAGGCTTGAACAATTTTTGTTGGATAGTTATGCTAAGATTCAAGGATGAATGTTCCTAAGAGGGGGAAGATATAACACTCCATATTTTGAATGCACTTATTCTATTTATATGGAACTTGGTATAGCTTTGTGGCATAGGTAAAAAATAAGATTTGGTATATGAGTATTGATCGTGTAGATGGAGTTCTAGATACTACCCATACATTTTAATGTGACACGATTAAGTTACCATTGATACAACTATTTAACTTAGAATCGTAAGTTGGTATTTGAATCTAAATTTCAAAGTGACAAAGTGTGTACAAGTTGAAGGTTAGATTAAAGGGATTAGAGGATGGAAATGGAATAAAATATGGAGGAACTTTCTTGGCTTAGTTAAGCTAGTAGGTGAGCCACCTACATAATCTATTTGGACTAAATTAATGGACACATGGGTATGGACTAGATTTGGGACTATACTAATGTACTTATTTGGGACCAGATTGAATAAAAGAGGAAGAAAAATGTAGAAATGGCCAAACACAAAACTCTTCCAAGGCCCTATTATAGTTGAGCGTAACTAAGAAATTAAGAAATAGGTGTACAACCTACTTTGACCCTTTTGAGCAGCTTAATCTCTTTAAGTAGATGTATCACCTACTTGGACCAATTTGACAAAATTTGAACCCCAAAATGCAGCTAAGTGGATGGGCAAATATAGGGACATTAGAAGAACAAGTCGCTGGTCATATTCCCTCTTTCTTAAGTCACAGAAATAGTTATACTTTACAAATTCTCTATACTTTCTTTTAAACAACAAGAAGCAACCCTATTTTCCTTTCTAGGGTTCTTGAATAAACTCCAACCTTTACAAGTCAAGGTAATCAAAAACACTAATGGATTATCTTAATTATCTCATGGAAGATTAGGAAAATATGCTATAAGTTCTTAATGATTTAGTCATGGTAGAATATAGAACAACCTACTTGCTCACTTTTTCTTTGTTATTAAGAGATCTCTTTTCTTCTTTGATTTAAAGTTTGAAGGAAAGTGTTAGTTGAAGTTTATGAGGAGTTTAAATTTATACGATAAGTTGCAGAATTGAGGTAAGGTGTCTGCCCTATTTTTTCACCTTATATATGAATTAGAGAGTGAATTGTAGATGTGTTGTTATTCAGAACTCGAAGATAATGAGTTCAAAAAATAATTTCTACAATAAAAGGGATTTGGGACTGTTTTGTGGACTATTTTGTATGTATATGTTATGGTTTGTTGGGTTGATGTTGGAGAAAGGTGTGGCTTGTTCAAGTTAAAATATAGAAGAAAGGTGTGGTGGTACACCAATGAACTAATCATTGTATATGTTTACAGTACAATCTATTTTGTATATTATTTGGAGTGTCTAATGAATACAAGGTGGTTTTAGTGAATCTTATAAGAACATGTGTGGTATGTGGGTGTAATTGGAGGACAAAAGGGTTAAAATAACACCCTTGATTGATAGATTAAGGCTTACTGTCCGATTACTGTTTTGGTGAATTTAAATTTCCCAAATGTGTCAGTTGGTTGTTAATATTAGTTTACCATATATTCTATTGTAGATAAGTAATCTAAAAGATCGGAAGTTAAATTGGGTTAGTTTCAGAGTTATATAACCACGTATGTGAGGCATACTCTATTTTGTACTTTTGGCATGAAATCAGACATTTGTTCCATCAAGTAAGCTTTCAAGGTTATCCTATAACAAGTGATACATAATAGTAACATATTATATCCCATGTAGCTAATGAAATTTTACCCACTCTCTAACATGTTAAGACACCTCAATACATTTTTTTATTAAGCCTGCATGTCTATTTTCACTAGAAAACTACAGGAGTTCTCCGTGTACTAAAATAAAACCTATGTGTTATTTCAGCTCCTAAACACTTCATTTGAGAATAGCTCCTCACCTCATTCTTGTTGTATTGAGTGCCCATTTACATGTCTCTTACTGGTAGATTATTGTTTCAAGGTACCATAATGTTATGACCACCAAAGTAACAATCTCAATGGCTAAATAAACTAAGTAACATGAATTTGTAAAACAATTGGAAGCTCAGGGGCAAAATCCTAGCATGGGTCGATCTAGATACATTTATATATGGGTGGAAGATCAGGGGAATAAACCTAGCATGGGTCTATCCCAATGTTCATATATTGGTGGCAACTTAGGGGCGTAAGCCTGGCATGAGCCAATCCCAATTTATCTATTTACCACTGATCAGCTGGTCATTTTTACTATATGGCTTACAAATATTATGAAGTTAGAAAGGTAAAAATGAACAAAATAATGTAATGTACATAGTCCCATAAGTATTTATAAAGGTGGTCTAATGCACATAGTCCCTAACAAAGTCTATGTATCTTTTAAAGGCTTGGTAGACTAATGTAAAGTTTAACATGGTAGTGTCTTATCTTTTAGATTTTATGGCCCCAACGGCCAAGTGTTGTATATATAATTTTGTGCTTGCCTACGTAGTTATATCATCAATGCATAATATCATATTTGTCAGAACCTTTTGTTATCATAGTAACATGTATGAGAAGTACTAGGTTATGGATTGGTTCTCTCAGGCCTTTACGACTATAGGTCCCTATCCGCCCTAATAGGATTTGAGCCATGACAAAAATGGATGAAATCCCATATAATTTAAACCCCATATAAGAATTATCCACTGATTAATCATAATAGTCACAAAGTAATTCACCTATCAGTCCCACTCATGAAATCCCCAAAACCCTAAGTGAACAAATTTTTGTTGACAATCTTGCATCCATTAATTTTTTTTTCTGAGTTAGCCTTTGATGATTTGAACCAATTACTCGACTCTCCGATTGAAAAAGATCTTTCCCAACAAAAAATTCCCCCTCTTTTAAATGAACCAGAGTCCTCTAATGATCCATAAAATTTTATTCACCTTAAAGAATTAGTAGGTTCTAAAAAATCAAATAACATGGTAGTAGCTAATTCTATAGTGGCTCTGAGTTAAAATCTATCTTTTCTCAATTGGTTTATGATGAAACTCCTATAAAGAAATTTTATCCTCTTAGGAGCTTAGAATCTGCTTCTACTTATTGGTGATCCAAATGAAAGCTCTGTAAGTATTCAGGAGCAATCTGTAAGGGAAAAAATAAAAAACAAAGAATAAAGAAGTAGTAGTACCTCCACATAAGGAAAATAAAGTTAATGAGGATAATCAACCTCTAAGTTGGAATATGAATAGACTGAAGAAAAGCAAAGAAAAGGAAAAATAATTGACATTGGTGTATAAGGCACTAGATCCTATTCCACAAGGGGATCTGAACGAAAATTGCGAGTAGATGCCATGAAGGAAAGAAAGTTTTCTACCACTAAAAGTAGAAGACTCTAGAAATCTGTCATAACAAAGGAGCTAAATGTTAAAGTAGTTCAGGTTTAAGAAGATGAGGATATTGACACTGATATTATTATAGCAACTTAAAACAATATAAGAAATTCATATTGCTAAGAGAACCAGGTCCTTATATCCAAAGTGTAACGGTCCTGTTGTTAGGAAAAAATCATGTTGTTGTAAAAAAAAAGTCTCAAAAGGACCTGGTCCCATTAAGAGAAAAACTAATGAAGAGAATGAACTGAGTAGTTAATCAATGAAAAGAAGAAAAGACGAAGAGATGAATGATGTCCCTAGAGAAGCAAGGAATGTTGTCCTAGAAACCCAAAAAGTGCTGACTGGGAGAATGTTTGATCCCAGGATCTATGATATACCGGGGATGGTAGAATTGGTAGAATATGTGAAAAACCAAGGCTGGATTCACTTACATGAAGAATCAGCTCCCGTGGTGTTTGAAAATAAAGTTAGGAAGTTTTACTATACCAAGGATTTCTCAAGAAGATGAGCTAAGATTAACAGCCCAAGTACAAGGAAAGTCTATCTATCTAGAAAAAGAAGCACTAGGAAGGATTTTAGATGTACCTATAATGGGAGAAAATCAATTGTGAAGGAGCAGTATACTATTGAATTTATGATCGAAGCCTTAAAAGTTGGTGGAACTTCAATAGCTGTTGTGAAAAAAAAGTTTTTAATCAGTGAGTTTCAGCTAGTATATGAGTTCATCAAAAATTTTATTTTACCAAGATCAGAGAATAGGACCATTGCCTCTAGTATTGACATATTTCTAATAGAATGTTTAAGTAAATTTGAGTTGATAAACTTATCTGCCCTTATGATAGAGCACATGCAGAAAATAATCTATGAGGAAGAAGGAAAGCATGGAATGCCTTATTGGTACTTCCTAAATAAGGTGTTTGATCACTATGGAATAATTTAGACGAAGAGGACCCTTGGAACATTTAATCAGAATTTATGTTTAACCTTAGTAGAGAATGAATCAATTGAAGTAAAGGTTAAAATTGTGTCCCAAGTATTAGAACTCTTGGATTCTCAAGAAAATTTGAACAAAGAAATAAAGTAGTCGAGAATTCAACTCGATTCAAAGGACACTGAAATAGTTCATCTAAAACTATAATATCATAATTTATCCATAGAGGGACCTGGTTCCATTGAGGAACAAGTAGTACATAATGCAAAGCTAAAGGGCGAGGTTGCAAAACTAACTGGATGCTAAATTTAAGACTCTCACTAAAAAATTATTAGATGATCCTGATGCTAAGGTTTATAGAATGGACATATTACAAAATCACTCTCCTCTAAGCTTCCTTCTACCTGAGTCTTAGTTTGTCAGCTTCCTGTGCCAGTTTCTATTGTGGCCTTCGTAAATAGTATTTTTATAATATATTTTTGGATTATTGTAATGGTACTTACCCTGTTTAATAATAAATGAATTTCTATTTGTGTGCCTTAGTATTCTCTTTTAATTTATTTTTCTTTATTTTAATGTTTCCCCAGTGACCATAAGTTAATTATCCTATGCTTATCCTTACTCTTTGTTTATTGTTCATCCTTTTCAATAATGCCAAAAGGGGGGAATAATGTCTTCATATGTAAGGACCAGGTATGATAATTGTGATATGTAGGGACAAGTGTGAGAAGTGTGACGTGTAGGGACTAGGTACCACGTAATGTGCTAAGAAGAAAGTGTGAGGTTATGTGTGGCATGGTGACAAGGGGAAGTATGCAAATGATGTGTTACGGTACATAATGGTCGGGGAAGAAAATATGCTCAGAGTTTTTTCTGCCAAGAAAAATAAGGGGCCAGGTCCTTCTGTTGCATGATGATAGGGGGAACATTCATCTTCAAAGCTGTAATCACATTGATTAAATGTGATGGAGGTGATCAAAGTTATATGGTTGGTTTGTCATCTTTAAAAAGGGGGAAAATTGATAGGTGTAGTTTTTATGATGAGTAGCTGACTGCAAGGGACCAGGTCCCTAGATGTTCATGGTATCGTATAGCGGGCACACATGTCTACACAGTTTTATAATCTTGTGTAACAAAATTTTAGGTGCTTTTTGTACCAATTAGGACACCTAGTCTAATGAGATTTCATACCTAATCATCACTCATCTATAAAAATAAAAAAGGCTTATTCATCAAATGGGTGTTTTGCAAATACAAAGAGTAAAGAGAGGCAACAGAAACCTCATTTCAACACTATTAAGTTCTTAGAGTATTAGGTGTGCTTAAATAGAAATTATTTTTGAGTGAGTACTGATTTGTAATCGAATTACTCATGTTATAAGAATAATGTACTTTTCTCTATGAGTAGAGAGTGGTTTGGTAGAGTTTCCTAAGTTTGATAGGTATTAGAGTTAATCATTGAAGAGAGTCCTTGGCAGAGTTGCAAGATGAGCTTGTAGTAGAGTTATTACAAGCAAAACGAACCTAGAGTTAGGTTCAGTGAAGGGTGTAATCAGTTGTTTGATTATAGTGAATTTGGAGGTGCTTGTAAGGGTAAGTCATGTTTTTACCTTCCTTAAGAAAGGGGGGTTACACATTAAATTTTCTGTTTTGTTACTTTCCTACACTACTTTAATTTTTTAGCACGTCATAACTTACTATTTTATTGCTTGTGATTGACTTTCAGGGACCTGGTCCTTCAAGTGTGGTGCAACCCCCAAGGGTCCAACAAGTACAAACATGCCCAAGATTTCTAATCAAGAATTAATTATGCAATATAATGAAATAGCAAAATAGTAGAGGCTAGAATCATACCGAATCAATGACTAATCTATCATAAGATAGTTGTACTAATGATCATAACAAGGACAACAACAATATCAATGAAAGTGTGAGTAACCATCTATTCCGGACAACCAAACACCTATCTAATTATATACATTCCCCCACTACCCCAGGCTCAAAAGGTTCAATCAGCATACGACAACATAAGGCATAGTCATCACCCATATCTATACAACCATCCCATACTGGTTGATATACATAGTTGCATACTAGTGATAGGCAATACATATGCAAGAAAAATGAAAGGTACACAATCAATATTATCATCCTTCAGCCTTGATGGGTATTCATATCATCATCATAACCTCTCCTGTCCTTGTCGGGCTTCATTACATTATTATTATATCCTTAAGCCATCTCGGGCATCATCACATCATCATAATATCCTAATCAATATCAATTAAATAGATAGACCCATGAGCGCTAAAGTAAAGTGCAAGCCCCATGAGGGCTAATGAAAAGAATATGCCCCACCTGGGCTAAAGTAAATTATCATGAAAAGAGAAGCAAGGTAGATTATATTTCCTTAATTCGCCACTCATCATCAATATCATATCTCTCAGAAGTATATATATAATAGATGTATAATCACAAGCCATGGGTGAAAGAGTGTAAATCTATAAGTCTATTGCTTGGAGTAAAATTCGGGGCTAAATCTCTATAAAAGTGTAGAAAGGATCTGAATATCTCACGACTACAGTAAATAGCTATGTCAAATCATGGGCAGAAATATATCTCCGTCAAATATTTAAATCATCATTATTAACCTCTTTTATACATATAATTTATTCATTAAGATAGGCGGTTATATTTGACAAGAAATCCATTTTAAGTTAGAAAGTGGATTTAGCCCTTAGTTAGCGACAATCGGGATAATATTTTAATCTAATTTGAATTGTATCAATCATCGATGCAACAATCATGAATGTACCAAATCTATGCATACCATCACCAATATTCAACTATTGGAATCATGAACATCATACGACATTTTCCTCCATCCCATACCAGAGAGATGTGTCTATAAACATATATATATATGCATTCATAAACTACAACCGTATCATTTACAAGGGTAATTACTTCCAGCATATCCAACTTATATCATAACATGTCCTTTGACCTAATGATTTTTCCAAAATAAGCACAACATCAGAATCATGGCCATAGGCCCATATAGATATCTGAAACTAATATCCATAATCATATTAATAAGTTATAGCATAACTATAATTATCCCACCTATAGAAGGCATCTTACATATAGGAGGCATAATATAAATAAGGCTTCTTCCTAATCTTTTTCGATGATGATGTGTGTTATATGTGGTATATGAATATGAATTTTAGGATTGATGATGTGTAGTACAACTTAGTGTTGATTAATAATCTTTGCAGATTAGATGAGGGTTTCCGACCCATAAGGTGGAATATTTATGACCTTTTAGAATCCTATTGTGTTCTCTGTCTATTGAACTAATTCTTAGAACGATTATGGAATTATGCTAGGGTTGGGATGTGGTTTTAGTGTTGGATTTATCATTAGTTTGATTAACCTTAGTTGGGCTAGTCTACTGATCTTGAGACCATAATTTGGGTAGAATTGGCACAAATTTCCTTGTTTTTAGACGAAGTTCCTACCTTAGGATCGGTTATGGCTTACTTAAAATCTAGAAGTTGAACTACATACCTTAGCCTAGTTTGGGGCATAGATTTCCTAAATATGGAAATATGGATTAGTTGTGGGATTGTCTGGCCTACTTAAGCCAATACTTTTGTTAGTCGATGTGGACCTAGTTATGGATATTGGGCATAGTTAAGATCATTGAGCCTTTAGAATGAGTTTACTTTAAGGATTGGTAAATTGTGTTGACTTAACATGGATTCTTAGGTAATGGCTTATTGCCAATATATTCCTTATGGAAGTAAAAATAGTCCTATAGAGATGCTATTTCCTCTTAGACATAGTGTTGGGTCCTTAGAGATGCTATTTCTCTTACTTATGATTGATGGGCCTATAGAGATGATATTCCTCTTAGTTATGATTATTGGGCTTGTAGAGATGATTTTTCTATTAATTATGATTATTTGGCCTATAGAGATGAGTTTCCTCCTAGTATCAATTACTGGGCCTATAGAGATGATATTCCTCTTGATAAATGGCCTAGATAGGTGATATTCCTCATAGTCATGATGTATGATCTATGGATATGATATGTCTTATATATTTGATATGCTTACCTCAATGCCAAACCATAAAACCTCCAATCATGAATCTTCACTTCACAATCCCCAAAATGATATCACAGTATAAAAATTATAATCTACTCATCCATACGAGTCTAAGAATACCATATTGCACTATTGTGCTTTAGGTGAAAAATGAAACCAAAAACCCCAAGTGGGTCCTACATATGGAAAATAGGTGAAAATAAAGATAATTTGGGGTCAAAATCAAGCCTTAATTTAAATTAGATTTATGGGTCCAAACTAAGTGATTCATCAAGAAAAGGATGAGATCTTACCTTTAATACAAATATATTCACGATAATAGATGATAATCAAGATCCCAAGTCACCCATAATGATTAATTTTGAGTTACCACACTCATTTTGGGATTTCTAAGTCTTAAAGATGAAGAGAAAATGCCCAAAATACGTCTTGGAGTATATATAGCCGCTACAAGTAGGAGATATTTCCATCATGATCCTATAGGTCTCTATCGTGATAGGGAGATCGCCATAAGCCTCATCACGATCTCCATGGACCAGTACAAGAAAAGTCAAAACTTGTTTTTGACCCTCGAAACTCATTTGGACTCTGATGCTGGAAAATAAACTATGTAACCCTACTAAATTTGATATTTCTGATGTATTTCAGAATTTGAATTTTCCATTGGAGGTTTTTTAGATTAAATGTGGGATCAACACCTATACATACCATTTTTTCCACTTTCTGACCAATAGGTCGAAATGAGCTTGGTGCATTGAGACCCAAACCAAAGGCCTACCTAGTCAAGAAGTGATATTTTAGATCTGTTGATGCATTTGAAATTTGCATTCGATATCATTTTATTGGAGTTTTTTCTCGGTGTCCATTTGGAACCAACGAATACTTCAAAATAGGAATTAGACCTAAGAACCAATCAAATGTCCTTATCACTAAACTATCAGTACCAGGAAGTCATAAATGACATAGGGTAGCTATAGAGAAGCTCTAATGGAAAAGATAAGAAAAAATATGAAAAATAGCCAGAAGGGTATTTACAAATTCTCATTTAAGATTGTCTACTAAGAGTTTTGGTCTTTGAATAAATCCTAAACAGTGAAATCTCCAAAATAGGGAAATGAGCCTAAAATCCAAATAAACTATTTGATCACCAAACCAACAATTTTAGCAAGTAATACATGACTTGTAGCTGCTGTGGAAAAGCTCAAAATACTAGAAATGCATGCAAATCAAGGAAATAACCAATAAGGTCATTACATGGAGTCTTTAGGGAATTATTGAGAGTTTTTCATTTTTTGACACAGTTCCTGCTAAGTTATAAGTTGTTTCTAAAGCATTCCTTTGGTTTTACTCTTTCACTGATAGGTAGGATGCGCGCTACCGTTACATGAGTTGTGTGTACTGAGACCAAGCCTGGGGGTCCTATTACTATTTTTGGATAACCTAGAGGTCATGGAAATCCTCAATATATGTTTCAAAATAAGGGCCAGGATAGGGGTACTTCACCAACCCTACTTCACTCTTGAGCTAAGGGATCTTTTGCCTTATCTAGTGGTGGGACAGGGACCATACCAAGTTCTATCGAGGTTTATTTCTTCTTAATCACTCAAAAATATATTTATTCAGCTTTTGGAGTTTGCTGGTGTTTCATATATTGGTGGTGCATCGTCTACATATCAGTGTAGTACTGAGGAAGAGGTGTAACTTATAATTGTGACTCTCAGAGTTGAGGTCCCTACTACGGTGCTAGTTTCTCAATTGGTAATTTCTCTGCCGGTGGTTTCCCATCCACTTATATCTTTTTAGGAGCAGAAGATGCTGGGCAAATTCTTGAGATTGGCTATACCTAGGTTTTCTAGTTCACTGAGCAAGGATTTATATGAGTTTTGATTGTGTGGATAGTCTACATAAATTATGCCTAGTTGATAATCATGGTGTGTACTACACTACTTTTCAGTTGGACTTGGCATCTCGACATTGGTAGAGAGTTCATCTTGAGTTTTGGCTAAATGGATCCTCTCCTTTGACATAGGCATAGTTTGTTGAGATTTTCTTTGAGAAGTACATGCCTCATAGTCTTAGGAATCCTTTAAGGAATTATTTATCTAGATTAGAGTAGGGATTGATGATGGTTTTAGAGTGTGAAGTTTATTTTAATGAGTTGAATAGGCATGCTCCTTCCATTCTCTCTACTAAACATAACAATGTTCATCACTTTATTCATGGATTGAGACTTCCTCTTTGCATATCTACTAAAAGTTTGGTTATTTCAAGTAGGTATTTTGTTCAGGTTTCTGATCATACTCAAGTGATGGAGGATATACATTATAAATCCAAAGGAGGCATCGATAAGAGACATCGATATTAGGGTAGTTTCAATAGGAGTCATAGTAGCTCAAGACTTTGAGGCAGTGGTTTTCAAGGTAGGTACCCTCCTCATCAGTCATATTAAGCCATCATAGTAGACCCATTCAGGTAGTGCTCCAGATTACTTATGGAGGTCAGTTTTATGTTTGTAATCATCCTGGTCAGGTTAGTGGTCGTTCTTTAAGGGTTTTATTTTCTGGTTATTATAAGTGCATTGGATCTTTTAATTCTTGTACAACTTATGTGACATGATATGGTTGTAGAGATTATGAAAATTACTCGTGTAATTTCCCTAATTGTGGGGTAATTATTTTTGTAGCTTATAGTGTCTTCCCCTATTAAAGCAACTAGTCCCTTATCTAGAGGTGGTATGCATAGTCATAAGGATGGTCGCAACGGTAATCTTGCAGGTTCTCAAAAAGGTAGGGGAGGTGATCAGTTAGAAGCCCATCTAGGTGGTGAGTATGGTTATTTGTATGCAGTACTTGCTAGAATGTCAACAACAAAGACTATGATGAATATGTCTAAGTACTGCTTGAAAACCTTATTCAACAAGTCCATGAAAGCTGCTGAGGCATTGGAAAAACAAAATGACATGACTAGAAATTTAAAGTGACCATACCGTGTTCTGAAAGCAATTTTTGAAATGTCACATTCTTTGACTTTGGGCAGATGATAGCTTGATTTGAGTTCTATCTTAGAAAAGTAACTGGAAACCTGAAGTTGGTCAAAAAATTCATCGATTGTAGGAATCGAATACTTATTCTGGACTGTGACTTTGTTCAACTGACGATAGTCAATACACATTTGAGAGAATCGTCTTTTCTACATACGAATAGAACTGGTGCACCCTGAGGAGATACCCTATCCAGATAATTCCTTTATCTAGGATATCCTTTAATTGTTCCTTTAACTCTTTAAGTTTGGCTAGAGCCATTCTATATGGTGGAATAGAAATGGGATAAGTATTTAGAAGAAGGTCTATTTTGAAGTCAACTTCCCTTTTGGGAGGAACTCTAGGAAGATCTTCAGGAAAAAGAACTGGAAATTCACTTGATACTAGAACTGACTTAAGATTAGGAGTCTCGAAACTACACCCGTTAGATATACTTGCTCTCGCTCTAAGATATGAAAAAAGTTTACCTTTAAGCGCTGAAGTACTATCCCTCCATTCAAGGATAGCATCATTTGGGAACTTGAAATATATAACTCTATTTATACAATAAACTGAGGCTTAGCATGAATGAAGCCAATCCAGGTCGATAATGAGGTCAAAATCCATCATCTCTAACTCTACTAAGTCTTTTGAAGTAACTTTCTAAGATAACATAAACGGATAATTTCTATATATCTGTTGGGTTGTGATAGACTTACCCATTGGGGTAGAGACTGAGAGGGGCTAAACTAGGATTACGGAATGACTTTGAAATTGACTTCTATATAAGGAGTTATAAAGGACAAAGAAGCTCCTGGATCTAGCAAAGTATAAACATGTAAATGGTAAACTTGTAATGTACCAATGACCATATCAGGAAAACTTTCTTGAACCTTTCGGGACTGAAGTGCATAGAGCCTGTTTTGGCGTTGCCCACTGGTGGCACTGGAAGCGGCACCCTACTGAGACGGGCGATCGGACTGAGCTAGGGGACGATTATGCTGACTATGTGAACCCACTTGAGGACATTCTCTAATCCTATGGCCGGGTTTTCCATACCCAAAACATATGTTGTTACCATCCCTGTAAACCCCTAATGGTTTCTACCACACTTCTCATAAAGAGGTTTTGTTTGGGCACTGCTAATGCTACCCTAAGATTTAGAGCCTGACTTCCTATCCTTATTACCATTTTTGAATTTAAGCACCAGAGCACTGGCTGAGGACGAAGCCATAAATGAATATTTTGAGTGGAACTGAGGATGATTACCACCCTTTAACTTAGGCTAACTGAAGTTGAAGATACATGTTCCACTGGAATTTGACAATTACGAATTTTGTCTTTCCCGCGACGTGCCAAATTCCCAAGTGGCACACTATCAACTTAAAAATTCCATAACTCCTTCACCGAGTGTTGGATATGGATTAAACTTATTTTGATAGAAAGTTTATTCAATTTTTCACACAATGGGAAGTCTAAATCTGGAAAATTCTGCATTGAATAAATATTATTCATTTTTTTGAAGCTATCTCTTAATGTTCTATGAACGAATTTAAGCTAAGATAGTTTGGGGTATTACACTAACCATTTTTGGATGTTGTATCCCCACGCGATGTAGCACTTGGTCATACTTCTACTCTTCCTGCTCAGTGATTAAAATTTGGGATTAGCTCATGAGTTGACATTGAAGTAGTAAGCTTTTATACATTGGAAGTTTACATTTCATGTTTTGTTCTTTTATGTCTCAGACTATTTAGACTTTTTTGGCTATAGACTATTTCATAAAGTCTATATTTTATGTTTTATGATATTTTTTTATATTCCAAGAGTGAGATGGATCATGCTAATCACCTCCGCCTTGTGTTGCGGACCTTAAAAGATTAGCATTTGTATGCAAATTTCTCTAAGTGTGAGTTCTGGTTGAATGTTATGACATACATGGGTTATGTTGTTTCTAGTTATAGGATCATAGTGGATCCAGAGAAGGTTACAGCGGTTAAATAATTTCCAGACCCACAACTCCCTCTGATAATTAGAGCTTCTTGGGTTTAGCCAGCTATTATAGAATGTTTATGAAGAGTCTGTTTTATCGCTGCCCCATTGACTAAGTTGACTATAAAGAAGGTAAAATTCTTGTGGTTTGATGTTTGTAGGGTAGTTTTGAGAAGCTGAAGAATATGTTGACTTTGGCTTTGATCTTGACTCTACCTGAGGGTACTTATGGTTTTATTGTCTATTATGATACATAACGTGTGGAATTGGGTTGTGTGTTGATGCAGAATGGAAATTTAGTTATTATGCCTCTAGGTAGTTGAAAGTTTGTGAGAAGAATTATCCGACCCATGATTTAGAATTATAAGTTATGGAGTTTGTATTAAAGATCTGGAGACATTATTTGTATGGGATCCATGTTGATATTTATTATGACCATGAGAGCCTGCAATACAAATTCATTCAGAAAAAATTGAATCTTAAGCAAAGGAGGTGGCTTGAGTTGCTAGAGAAATAGGACATGAGTCTCTAGTATCATCCAAGTTAACGTGGTTGTTGATGCTCTTACCAGGTTGTCTATGAGAATCTTATCTCATATGGATCAGGAGAAGTGGGATTTGGTGAAGCATATTCACATTTTCGCTAATCTAAGAGTCTGTCTCTTGGATTTTGAGGATGGTGGTGTAATTGTTTAAGAGGTGGAGAGGTCATCTCTTAGTGCTGAAGTAAAGGAGAAGCAAGTGTTGGATCCTATTCTGATGCTAATCAAGAATGATGAATTTAGTCAGAGAGTGCTTGTTTCAAGATTGGTGGTGATGGTATCTTAAGGTACTAAGGCAGGTTGTGTGTTCACGCTGTTGATGGGTTATGAGGAAGAATTTTTTCTGAAGTTTAGGAGTCATAGTTTACTATCTATCCTGGTTTGATGAAAATGTATCATGATCTTAAAAATATTTATTGATGGAATAATATAAAGTGGGTGGTGCCCAACTTTGTGGCTATGTGCATGGTGAGTCAACAAGAAAAGGTAAGCACTTGAGGCCTGGTTTGTTGACTCAAGAGATTGAGATGCCAGTGTTAAAATGGCAGATAATTAATATGGATTTTGTTACCGGTCTTGTTCGATCATTCCAACAATTTGATTTGATTTGGGACATCGTATATAGAATGACTAAGTCTGCTCACTTCTTACCAATAAGGAAAAATTTCTTATCTAAGGATTACGCCAAGTTGTTTTATTAGGAGATCGTGAAGTTAAATAGTACTCCAGTTTCCATCATATCTGATTGGGGTACTTAATTCTAATCTCTCTTTTGGAGGTCATTCCAGTGATGTTTGGGGACTAAGGTAACCCTTATTGCCTCTTTCCACCCACAGACAGATGGGCAAGTAAAAAGGATAATTCTGGTTTTGAAAACTATGCTTTGGGCTTGTGTTTTTAATTTTGGGGATAGTTGGGTTGACCACATGCCTCTCATAGAATTTGCCTACAATAATAGTTATCACTCTAGCATTGGTGTGGCTCCATTTGAGGCTTTATATGGTAGTAGGTATAGATATCCTATTGGGTGGTTTAAGGTTGGTGAAAATAAGTTGTTTGCCCGTGATTTGGTTCACCAAGCCATGGAGAAGGTGAAGGTGATTTGGGATAGACTTATGGCCTTCCAAAGTCGCCAAAAGTCCTACACAAATGTGGGGCAAAGGGAGTTGGAGTTAAGTGTTGGTGATTGGGTGTTATTAACTGTGTTTTCCATGAAGGGAGTGATTCAGTTTGGTAAGCAGTAGAGGCTCAATACCTATTATGTCGGTTCGAACTTAGTTGTGAAGAGGGTTTTTAATATAGAATATGAATTAGAGTTTCCTCCTAGTTTGTGCTCCATTTATTCAATGTTTCATGTTTCGATATAGAGGAAGTGTGGGGGGATCCTTTGATGGTTTTTCCTTTAGAGGAAGTGGGTATCTTGGATTTCTTTTCCTATGAGAAGGTTCCGGTTGAGATTTTGGATTGGCAAGTCCATCGGTTATGGACGAAGGACGTGGCTTTTGTAAAAGTTATTTATTGTAACTAAAGGGTCGAGGAAGCTACTTGGGAATCCGAAGAGGACATAAAGTCAAAGTATCTATTCTTATTTCCCATTTTAGATAATCGTGCTTAAGGTACATATATCCCCTAGCATCTTTGTTTTTTGACTTTTTTAAGGGTAAGAGTAGAGGTATGTGGAGTCAAATCATGCTAATAAATTCCTTGTCCTATCATTTAAGGATGAATGATCCTAAGGGGGGAGTATGTAACGCCCAAAGTTTTTGGGACCTTAGAATTCCTTGGATTTTCCACGCACTTCCCTTGTTACTACTGGACCCTATAGGTCTAGGGTGTCATGAAAAGTCATAATAAGTAAGTTTGTGGCTTGATTCTGCTCTAAGTAAGAGTTTCTCACTAAGAGTTGTAAGGATATGTCATGAGTCATTAGGTGTAATGTAGGGTGTCCATTGTGAGTCCCAATTTGGGTTTTGTGTTGAATACAACTGGACCCTACGAGTCGTAGAGTCCTATTACGAGTGGTGCCATTAAGTTGTAAGGATAATAGTGTAGGGTGCCTTGGTGTACTGCCTTGGTTAAGACTCGTTGTGACGAATCGTAAGGAGTGGATACGACTCAAGGGTTGACCCGTAGTCAGAGGCGGCGCTTTTTTATCTTTTAAGTTAAGGACATCCTGGACATTTCCCCTCTTACCCAAATTGAAACCCATGTCTTATAACCTTATTAGGGTGTCATTATCACTCAGAAACAAATTAAGTAACTTCTCAAACACTCCAATAGGATCTCTAAATTCCCTTAAGGAAGTTAAGCTAGGGTTTCATCAAGTTGGTCATCTAAGGTCTCAAGGGTAGATTTTTCTCCAAATTTCTTGGTGTTTAAGGCATGCGACTCTTCCCTCATTATTAAGTCTGTAAAAGAATATGTTTTAAAGTATTTTTCATGAGATGTTTATGTTGGTTTTGAAACAAGTAATAGGGGTTTTGAATGCTTGTTGTTGAACAATATTTCCCTATGGTTTATATATGATTAATATTGCTTTAAATATGGTTTTGAACTTATGGGTACATGGGTATGGTGAATGAACTAGGGAATTGTGATTTTTCCAAACTTGTGACTTTTGGAGTGGTTATGACCCCAACCCCATAGTGTGAAATTGGTTTTCAGTTATGAGAAATATGGGAATTTGTAAAATTGAACTAGTCTTGAACTATTGCAAGATATAAGAGGTATTTGAAACACAATGGTCTGATTTAATGAACAAAGGGAGTCATTGTCCCCCACCTTGTATTAATGAACAAAGAGATTTGTTTTCCCCAAGTTAATGGAAAGATTGTTTTCCCGTGTTATTGTTACCTTGCAAGTATAGTTGGTATGACGATACCGATAATGTATGCCTTAATGTGAAATGTGGTTCATGAATGGGATTGTGTGATAAATGTTTTAGTTGGGATCTAATAAGGGTTGTGTAGCTGAATCGTTAAAGTGGAGGTCTGGGTGACCGACACTGGAAACTTTATTTGCCGACGTGGGGATCAAAGTCATAAGGGAGGTTCGATACCTCCTTATTATTATTTCATGATTAGGGTGGTTCGATTCCTCCATAAACCATTACATGATAGAGGGCTTAAGTCACCTTAGTATATGGTTGGGAGGTTCGAGTCCCCCCTGCATATATATGAGATTATTCTCTAGTTCGTGCGGCCTGACCAGGGGGTGAGAGCTGGGGCCTATATATCCCGTGGGTGCATATCATGACGGTTGAGCTACACAATCTAGGCTAAATTTTTGAAATGCATGTTAAGACTTGTTACCTATCCCGACATGTGATATATATATGTATATATATATATATGTTTATGTATTTGATTATGTGCACTGATTTTGGAATGATTTTGAACTGTTAATTATGTCATTATGTTATCCTTATACCGAAGTTACATACTAGCATTCACCCCACTTACTATATTCGAACGTTGTATCCCAGGGATGCAGGAATTCATCATACTTCTGCCAATCCTAGTCAGTGATTAGGATTCGTGATCAGCTTGTAAGTTGACATTGAAGTGGTGAGATTTCATACATCAAAAGTCTACATTTCATATTCTGTTCTTTTATATCACGGACTGTTTAGACTTGTTTTGGCTATAATCGGGGGCATTCCCCGATATTTTGTTGGTATTCAGTTTTAGTTCATTGTTTAGAATGCTTTGTTTGGACTAATGTAGTTATTGGGATGTGTCGGTCGATCATTTGGCCGATCGTCAGTGGATGGTTATGAACATGCATTAAAAATTTTCATAAGCTATTGCACGCTATCTTATTTTATGTTCGGAATTTATCCGACCTTGGGTTGTGGTGTGTTTGGTTTGGTTAGGTGCAGGGGTGATCACCAATCTATATATGGACTCACCAGGTTATAACACAAGCATCGGTAGGTTAAATCATCAAAAAGCCAAATTTCTAATTTATGAACTTCTATATCAATGACTGAGTCCAATACAACAGAAGTTCTAGACATTCTCGGATAATCGTAACCCTAACCACGGTACCACTAGACACCAGCTACAACCACAAGACCAAAAATCATCCTCGAACCCGCAAAATCTAAGGAATTCATAAAACATGAAACTTCCCACAAAACACTAGCTCAACTTACCTGAGGAAGATACTATCGCTATCGAATTATACAATGGTACTACTATAGGCTAAAATAGCAAAGAGGAAATTTGTTCTCAAAACTATATGAAAAATTAAAAGACCACACTTAGCACTCATAGGTTACTAATCCACTATCACACCCTTATGCTGAAACCTTAAGGTAGACGAGAAACGATAATAAAACTCTTAATACCAAGGATATGAAATCTCTAAAAGCCAACAAATACACAAGCAACCCATCATGGTGGCACTTCTAGCCCTCAATATCTAAAAACTATCAAATAATCCAAAGTCCTTAAAAATTTGAGGTTAATATAACATGGACAAGAAATCAACAAAAAGACACTGAAATCTTAAGAAACTTATTAGGATATCCCATGAAAGAATGAATGCTCAAGTGACATCAATCACCCAAAGTCCTTAAAAATATGGTAGAACAAAAGCCTCTACAACTACACACGCATAAGCAACCTGTCGTACTAGAGTCAATCAATTCATGTAGGAAGTACAACAAGTACTATAACTCTCGACAAATACCCAAATCTCAATCAAAACTCGGGAGGAATAACCACTAGACTCTCCGCATCTATTGATGAACCACAACATAGAACCCTAAATTTCTATCTCATGCCCACAACTAAACTCTGAACATAACCAATTTCCTTAAGCACGAGGTTCCTAATATTTTACTTCACACTCTTTTTATTCAATACTCCTTAATAAAAAGGTCATACCTTAATAAGATACAACTCAAACCTTCTCAATTTCCATTTAGCATTTCCTGACATAACGTCCACAGAGAATATCATATACTCAGGTTGGAGCTTATAAGAAAAATATTCCAGTAAGCCACTTAGCTACAAGAGTAACGAATGCTACACACTAGATACCTATTTCCATCCAAAATCTTCCCAAGTCAAAAGTAAAAATCCTCATGAGCTAAAATCCTTCAAAATCTAATAGAATAAATGTCACAATACCAAATACTAAGGAAGTATCAAATCGCAAGGCCTAAATGCCTAAAATTTTTTCTTAACCAAATAATATTCTTTACTTATTATCTTTTCAAATCAAGCACACTGCATTTCTAGGATATTATTGGGTCTACGACTAATGAGTACCACCAGCCATGCTAAAATCCGAGATGCAAAAACCATACGATCGATCCATTCTGCATTCTAAAAGTATACCAAAACCATAGAATCAATGCACCACTACTTCACAAAAATTTATTAAGGTTTGATCTCATTGCCTTGTTTACGACCATATGATTCGTAAGATGTCTTGGTGGGTCAGATGACCCTAGTCGTAAGGTGTTTAATGGATGGCGGTTGGGGTTTTTCTATGGTTATGACTTAGGATACGAGTCATTAAGGCTAGGAATGAGTCATTAGGACAAACCATAACCAAATCAATAACTTAGTGACTTAACTCTTCTCTGAGTACAAGTGGATCACTAAAATTCATGAGGATAGGTTACGAGTGGTAGGGATTGATTTGTATGGTTTCCAATGAATAATACCTTTGGGTTCTATCTTGGACACAACTAGACCATACGAGTTGTATGGTTAGGTCACAGGTGGGATCATGCAATTGTAATTGGAAACTTTTTATTCAAAACCCTTAATACCCCACGTCCCTATAACACTTTTTTGTCATTCATTCTATACTTTACATGATTAAACATCCTCTTTACTCTCTCAAAATCCTCCCAAGGAAAATTTGCTAGGGTTAGTGGTCATCTCAGATCTTAAAGATCAATTTCTCTTCATGAATCTATAATGACAATCCATTAAGTCTGCGGGGTACATAGGAATCCATTAAGTGTTGGATAATGACATCATTGCTTGCAAGTTGTGGTCTATATAATGATAACACTTTATAATTAAGCAATATTTGGGCACTGTATGCCCACGCAATGTAGGAACCGGACATACTTCTATTCCTCCTGCTCAGTGAATTGGATTTGGAGACTTCTTTTGAGTCAGATTGAAATGGTGAGCTTATACCCCATTTCATGCTATGGACTTCTTTTTATCATTGTTATTTCTTTGGTTTTGGTTTTGTATATGGTTGGGGGTATGTTTCGATAGGATATTCTGTGATTCTGGCTAGAGGATTTAGTGAACTACTATGGCCATAAGCGGTGTCGGTATTAGTGTTAGAGTTGATAATGGTATTGGCATTGGGATTGGCATTGGTTTGACACTTGGTTGTGATTTTTTGGTTATGGTTATAGACCTCATATAATGTCTTTAAAATATCATTATTTTATCTTTTTATATGCTTGGAATTCTTTCGAAAGGGGGTGTAGGGCGGTTTATGGTTTGGGTATTGAAGGTGGTCTCCGGTCTTGGTTAGACTTAAGACACCTGACATAATAGGACCTGGTTTGGGTTGTGTCACATAACCATCAAGAACACTATACTCAAAACACAAAAATTCATAATAATCCAAGAAATTTCACCAAACTCGGTAATATACTCTTAATGGGTTTCCAACATAGTATTGGTACACCTGATCCACCACTAAGGAAACATCTATGAGTAGAAAACATCAATAGCTCCAGAAAAAATCCACGAATAATATCATGACACAAAGTAGAACAAATAAACACATAGGAGAATATAGTACCACAGTCAAACACCACTATGGCATAACAAAGGTGTACCAAGAACTGTACCTATGTCTATTATACCCAAACTCCTATCTCGAATCCCTCCTGTGGAACGGTATATTGGGATTTGAAACCTCCTGGAGTAAATAGTGAAGTATCTCTCATTTTAAGATGTGGATGATCTGTCCTATAGTGGCCGAAATTACCCCATAAGAAACAACCAAAATAAGTAGGAACCCGTTGAGATAGGCTTGAAAAACCGAAATAACCACTCTTATCAAATACTCTCCAAGAATAATTATGAAGATCTTTCCTCCACCAAGAACATCACTAATCACCATATCCCTGGGCCCTATGACCAGAAAATCTCTCATATATCCACACAAACTCCTCTAAAACTACTCGAGCAGAATGATCCCATGAAAGAGAAAGTAATCTAGTTGGCCTACTCCCTACATAACTGTCTAGTTGGCCTAAAGAAGTAAAAGACAGTGAAGTCTACTCCATTAGAATCCACCAAGTACAACCTGTACAACCTCTCATGGCAACCAAGAAAGAACATATAAGCATCAACCCTAGGATCTTCAACAAACCAAAGAGGATCTGACCTCATAAACTCTGTATATTTAGTTTGTCCTTCCATGGACATAAAGGGTAAAGTCACTAGATGTGGTATCTCATCAACACTAGGAGAACTAGTAGGAGTCACAAATATATCAGGAGTCTAAAGCCCTGCCATAGCATGGTGAACTAAAATAGAAGCCACCCTTCAAATGAAACATAACACTAAACTAAAAAAATCCCCAACCACAAGTATGGAATAGGTGGTGACTAAACTATCCTCAACCCCTCTAACTCACTAGACCTACCACCACTGAAAACTCTAGCCCCTGAAGAGGAATTTATAACCTAATCTCTAACTAGTCTAGATATCTGAATTTGACCACTACCTCAAACCCTAATCCTATCATGCATCGAAGGCATGACCTCTAAATCTTTAGCCATGGATAAGCATATGGTCGCCATCTATGAGAGAGTGGATAAGAGACTTTTGAGTTACAAAAAATTACAAATGCACGAAATAAAATAAAGAAGTGAAAGTCCAATAAAGTAATGTAGCCTCTCAAAGATAGATAATAAACATCTCTACACCAATTCATAAAACACTTCTAGAATTTTTTTGAACTAATAAGACCAATAAACCTCGGGATTTGATGCAAATTTTTCATGACCTAAAATAGGGACGTGATGGCACCTGTGCACCCTAGAGTATGGGTAAGCCTATTCCAACCAAAAATAAATTTGAGAATAAAGAAGTGCAAGACAATAGAAATAAGCACAAAATATAAATAAAGAAGAAATACTATTCATGACACATCCCCGATTTTGGTTTTCACTAATTCAAACATCTAATACATATTTGTTAGAAGTATATAAGACATCTGGTATATGAAAGTAAGAACAAGATAGTTATAAAGAGATACGTGTAAGCTTGTAGTCCATCAGCCATTACCTTGATCTCTGCCATGTCAATGTAGTAAGAAATAATCTACAAACTGCTACTCATCCAATCTTGCATGGAGTTAAGAAAACAATAAAAGGAAATAAAAGCAAGGATGAGTACGAAAATCCATGTGTACTCCATAAGAATCATCGATAATCACCTTAATCCAAAGTGATGACGAGAACCACCACACCAGATACTCAAGGTATCAAATCAATCTACAAACTTCCAAAACATAATACTTAATCCTACCAGGGTAACCCAAAACAATGGTCAACAACCATAACCAGAATAGGGTAGGTACTATAACTAAGATGAGTCAATACTAGCCACTTTATGATCCACAATTAGAGAGACACTTATGCAGAAAACTCAATAGATAACATATACATTTAAGGATTAATCACATATATCAAACAACAATTATGGGATCAAATAAAGAGAGAGTATGTAAAGATTCAATAACATACTACCAAAGGTGCAACCCAATGATCTCTCAGATTAAGCCATAGCCTTATCCCAAGTCTCATTATATCTCAACGCCAAATTCATATAAAACGATGTAAAGTAATGTAATGAAGTGAATGGATGCTCAAAATATAATATCATAAATAATTTACAAACATGATATTACAGTAAAAGAGTAAACACTAACACAGTATCAAATATACTAAGAAGGATAATGCAATGCAATGTAGTGATGACAATGATGATGATTTGATACGTGCGAGGTTATCATATAACCTCTGTATACACCTACCAAACAAAACTTCTAGGTAGGACCCATGGGGGTTCGAAACTAATGTCCTTTCTTAATACTCAATCTCGATCTTAATATCTATATCTCCTCTCTAACTCATGGGCTATGACAAAGGGTTTTGTAATACTGTCTCATTTCAATAAAAAATCAATATTTTCTCAATTGTACCAATGTCTCATGAATTTATGTAAGATATGAGGGTGTAATTCTAACAACTAAACCAATATAAGGATATTGAATCCATTAATCACATAAACACGTGAGCTCATAATTCACTCAATATGTCAACCATCCATGATTTAATATAAGCAATGCACTATATGAACAACCATGCATGTAAGGCATCATTGATGTCATTTTAACCCCCTCCCCCCTCAGGCATTATGTCAGCTAGCAAGGCATAAAATACACCTATAAGCTTATAATATCAGATAAAAATCTCACATAGGAAACACACAATAAATATCATCTCAAATAACCAACAATAACAAAATACGCCCCCACATACTATCACAATTATAGTAATAGATGAATAAGCCCCAATACGAGTATACAAACCTAATTAATTACTTAAGTCCATCGATATTACACCTAAGTTCTATATGGAAACACGGAATAAATACAAATTCAACTAATAAAATATTACGAAACTACCCAAACCTAGCTTATTCATACATTAAGACTCAAAAACCAATACGAGCTTATTTATACTCTAGGCATTATCTAAGGCTCGATATTTTATCATTTTAGTAATAACATAATTATCCCCAAAAGTATGCTAAACCTCAATCATCACAATAAAGGTCGTTATATAAGTTCTAAAGCCCTAAAGTAAGCATTTAGTAATAATTATCCAAACCAGAGTTATTAACGACAATCTGTTCTATGGATATCTACAAGAAATAATACTAACTAAGGCAATAAACTAAGTACAATCCATTATTAAGACTATGGTACCCATAGAGATACTTGTCATATCAACTAAGTGGGACTTCAAACATAAATGAATTACAGCATACTGATAATTAAGTAAATAACACATAAACACTTTGTAAAAAGATATAGGTACATGTCATCTTGCTGTAATCGAAGATTTACAAATCCAAATAGTGCATGAATTCCCAATTGGAAGCTAAAATCCTTTGAAACATCTCCGACTATAACAAAACTAGTAAATATTATATCTACACATAAAAAAGCCTACGATACTCACACTAGCTATATTTTAAGATGGGTCTAAAAATAGACCCTCAAAAAGGGTTCGAAAATAAAAGGGGTAAAACCTAAATTTTAGTTTAAAAATATGTTCCGTACTCATAGGATTCTACAGATAAAATCCCATGTGAAAATGAGATAAAAATGATGTTCAAATTAAAGAAAAATTATCTTAAGGCTTTACCAACAATAATCTCCAAAACCCAATTGATAATCAAGAATTTGAAGTTGTTTAGAAAATAAAATCAAGGCAAAATAATAATTATAAGATTAGGAAAATTATTCAAGGAAGAAATCTCAAAAATCCATTTGGAATTGCCCAAATTTGAGCTCTCAACCCTGAAAATGGTGAAAATAAGATTTTGATTCTCAACTTGGATAGAACCACAAAATATAAAATAGAAGTTCCTGAGAAATGAAAAAATTGGATTTATAATTTGATAGAAAATGATTATAGTGTAAAAATACAGTGAGAATCATAAAAATCGAAGCTTCCTAGCTCCAAAAAAAATAAAAAATACGGAATGAATTCAGTTTTGGCCTTAAACTCAGCGATGTCTTCTAAAGCCGCACTTTGTCAGCTAAAGATATCTAGTCAAATGGTTTAAGTACCGCTAAAGAAGTCTAAAGGTCTCTTTAATGATCAATCAAACATTCAATGGTCGCTAAATCAATCAACCAGTTGCTTTAGCAGCTACACCAGTACCAATATTTTCGAAAACTTATTTTTGACCATCGAAACTAATTTGAACCCTATGAACATGATCCAATAGCAAAAATTAATCATAAAATATATTTTGGATCGAATGAAATCATCAAATTTATAGAAAAAAAAATCTCTTTATAACAAAATTGACCTCTGGATCCTATTTATTCTATTTTTGAATCCAAGATCGAAATATCTAAAAGCCACAAAACCCAACCAACTTCATTGCTAATCCAAATTTGATATTTTGGATCTGTTGATATATTTTATTTTGTCATCCAGTACTTGAATATTGATATGCTTATCGAAATTAACTATTAGCTTTTAAAGCCTCAAAATGACCTCAAACTCACCTAAAATATTTTTGGAGGTTTTGGAAAATCTGTCAACTATTTTCGCAACTCATAACCCTGATAGCAGAATCATAAAGAGGCATAAAATGTTCAAAACACATACAAGAAAAAATCATCCAAATTCAGGTCATTACAGTTTAAGAGTAGGATTGAATAACTGGGAGAAGGCATATTAACCTAATTGCACCAAAAGAAATATTGAGAATATGTGAGACCTACCCCCTCCCGCATGAACCACAGTGTGTGAAGTGTGTACAACCAAAAACTTGATAGAAAATGTAAATGATAAAGCGGCAACAAACAGATTTGATCAATAAAATAAGAAATGCAAGTATGGACTTGACCTGCGTCCTTTCAAATAAAGCATGATATAAACATAAGTAAAGAAAATAACATAAAAAAAGCAGTATTCTCAGATAATAATCCTCCTATGGTAAGAACCTAAGCTAGAATCCCCAGAGAGTCGTTATGTTGTCGAGCCGTATTTCAAATTGGTCGAAACAGTACATAACATCTGGTGGTTGTTGTGACTCTTGGACTTTCTTAAATAACTTTTAAGACACAACCTAAATTTTTAGGGAAACATTAGGAAACAATATTTTTTTATGAAAAACTCGATTTTTGGTCTTTAAAAAAGATTTTAGGTAAGAATTTTGATTAATCGAGGAGAAGGTATTAATCAAATACCACTGAAAGCCTATTGAAGATAATCCTTAAAGGGGTTTAGGAAAACATTTGGAAAAATATTATCATTTACAAAAAATAGTGATAATTGTATAAAATTTATCAAATCTTAGAAAGAAAACACACGGTATATTAATATATACTTACGATACACGAAAAATGTAATGAAAAATGGTGATAAGTATATACATGCATGTTTCAAAGAAATATGAAAATAAAGAGAGAAAATTTTACATTATTAAATAAGTATAATAGAAAATTTAAGGGTTTATAATTTATAAGAATGTAATGTCTAATGACATATAAAGTTAAGTGTATGAAGAAATCATTTATGAGTTAAAAAAAAGTGCAAATTAAAAATGAAAAAAAATTATTTATTATAAACCTAAATAAATGTATTTCTAAGAGTATGGTATGAAAATTCACTTAATTTGAGGGTAAATTTGAGTGAGTATTTATCGCAAAGTAAAAAATGTCAAAAATATTAAACGTATTACATATTGAATTAAATAGACTTACATATATTTAAAACATAAGAAATCATGCTATTGTTTATTTATTTGTAGATATTTTTTAAGTAGTAGTTAAAAATAAATGTTGCAGTAAAAATACACATGCATATGAAATAGAAACAAATTGTAAATGATAATAATAATAATAATAATAATAACAACAACAACAACAACAAAAATAACAACAACAACAACAACAACAATAACATAAGCAAATAATAATAGTGATAAGTATCTTGTATATGTTAGAGTGTATATGTATGATCTTGTGTTTTTGGGTCTTAAAGTTAGAAAATTTAAATCTATTATTGAGAAAATGAACAAAATAAAGTAAAACATTGGGATTATTTATTGTAATATGTTGAAAATGGTTAAAAGGCTCTTGTTTAAAAGAAACAATTTGAATTTTAGTAACTTACCCTCCTACCAAATTAATATTAGGCTAAAGTAACCAATAGTCTAAAGTCATCATATCATCCTCATATTAAGAAAAATATTATACAGTGACCCTTCAGGTTATTTCTATATTTCTGATTATTTTCACCTTTAGGGCTTCTCCATAACTTTCCTAAGTCATTTATTACTTGTAAGAGCTGACAGTTCTGATACCGGCTAGTTCATTTGATTTTTAGAATCATTTACCTATTTTGAAGTCTTTACTGGTTCAAAATGACCACCGGGCAAAAACATCAGCCAAATGATCTTGTATGAAAATTTTAACTATGTCAGTAGCTCTAAAATATTAATTTAAGTTAGGTAGACCCTTGGTTTGGGTTCCCAGACACCCGAGCTCATTTCGACCTATTGGTCAAAAAGTTAAAAAATTAGAAATATAAGTATGGGACCCATATTTGGTTGAAACGATATCAGATAAAAATCTGATTGCACAATAACATCCAAAATATTGAATTTAGTATAGTTTTATAGTTAGTTTGCATATACGGGATTCTGAATGAATTCTGAGGACTTGACGAAAACTTGGAAGAATTTCCAAGTTTTAGCTGTCAACTAATGTAGTTACGATCGCCATCATTAGAACACGGTCACGATGGTGAGATCGTACAAAAGGGTTTGTGATCGTGACTGGTCTATGCAGTCATAAGATGTGGCGATCGCACACCTTGGGGTCACGATAGTGACTCTCAAAAACTTGGACTGGATATAAACAGAGCTGTTTTCCATGATTTTGGACATTTTCCATCTTTCTTCTTGAGAGATAAATCCTAGAATAGTGTGGAAGCTTAAAACTAAAACTTGTGGGAGCTTGAAAAGTTAGATTAACATTTATTTTGCAATTTTCTTTCGATTTGAGATAAGAATTCACTCTTTTCTTGGTGAAATTTCTTGATTTCTAGCTCAAAACTCCAAAATCATTAGAGCTTAATTTTAGCCCTAAATTTACTTGGTTTTCACTCATTTATAAGAATAATTATTCCTTGAGCTTGTATAAATTTGGGTTGGTGTCGAAAATTCGATTTTTGTATGTAGGTACCTATGAGGGTTTTGAGATAATATTTGAACCCAAAGCACAATGGTGCAATATGGGTATTATTATTCTTTTATTGATGAGTAAAATGTGTTTTTGATAGCTTGGCATATTGAGGAGGCTTCTCGAAAGAAAAAAGCTATGATTTAGTAGTTCTTTGAGCTTTCTTCGGCGTCGAGGTAGGCTAGGCTTATCCCTTGTTAGATTAATCTAATTCACAGTATTCCTATGATATTATGTTAGATTTAGGATGGGTTTTAGATTTTGGATTGATGAAATACAATACTTGGGTTAGTTGGACCTTTTAGGCTACTTGACCCCGTTAAGTTGAAATACTTAGCTTTTTACCTTGAACCTTAGTGAATTAAAATTTATGGCTCATGTTTAGGATGAGAATGCTCTAAATTACTCTTATTAGATAGGAGTGACCTTTTCGTTAGGGTAATATTGGCCTTAGTTCTTTAAACTAATGAAGGTTGTCTTAGTTTTCATTAGACTTAGTTAAAGTTTTTGAGAAAAATATCTACCTTTGGACTAATGGTGGCTTGCTATATAATCTAAGAGTGGATTTTGATTTCTTAACCTAGTCCAGAGTAGAAATTGACTTAGAATGTACTTTACGAATTTAGAATTGGGCTCTTCAACCCACCCTAAGTCTAGATTGAGGATTAGTTCTCTTTACACCCTTATACACTTATTAGATGCCTAGAGAATACCATTTTTACAAAATATTGAAGAAACTTGGTACTTGTTGGTTATGATGATTGACATTAGAAGTGATGCCTAAGTGATTATGCTATATTTATGATTTATTGATTAAGGTTATGACGAGATATTGATTATATTATTGTTTTGGCTATTGATTGGGCTACCAAATATACCATTGAATGAGCCCTTGACTATGATATTGTCTAAGCCATAAATTATGTTATTGACTATGCTATGAACAAGCTATAGATTATGCCATGGACTATCTATTGCTCAAGCTATTGATACGCTATCTTTTATGGTAATGATAAGCCATTGAATATATTGTTGATAAGTCTTTGCTCATGATATTGCTTATGATTATGATCATGCTAAAAAATTGCGCTAGTAATTAAGAAAATATCCTTATTGATGACGTTAGCAATTGTATTATTATTTGTGTTAGAAGTCACGTTTATTGATTATATGGGAAATTATGTTATTACTTATGCTAGAAATCATGATGCTTGATTGTGTTTTCATTTATCATATTGATTATATAACTGATTAAATTCTTTAAGATAATGATATATTGATACCTAGCAAGGACAGAGGAAATTATGATGATATTGATATCTGACAGGGCCGGAAGATAATTATGATGATACATTGATACCTAGAAAGGCCGGAGGATATTATGATGATATTAATATCCAGCAAGGCCGGAGGATATTATGATGATATTGATACCCTACAAGTTTGGAGGATAATTATAATGATATATTAATATCCAACAAGGTCAGAGGTTATTATGATGATATTAATACCCGACAAGGTCGGAGGATGATTATATTGATGTGCCTATACATACATCTACCGATTTGAATTTAGAACTGCCTTATGTATGGCTTATATATACATATAATATATATCCTTATATATAGTTGGGTATGATATTGATATTAGGGATGTCGGTTATAGAATGAAAGTGGTAAAAATGATAATTAGTGGACATATGAGATTTAGTGATAATTGTTGTAACGCCCCGATTTGCTGAACCAGAACACTACACGGTGCCCATGACCCCGAGGGACCACAAGCCAATCCATAGATGATATTTGTACCTATACACTGCATAATATAGAACATAAATATAGAATATGTAATACTGTAAGGCCATAAGGTTCAAAATAGAATAATCATAACATGAGAGTGGGGTATAGAATACCCAAAACAACTGTAATACTATTTGAAGTCTGAACATACTAGTCTGAAAAACCTCTAACATGACTGTCTGAATAGGGAGTTGATGGGACATATCCCCAACTAACTCCGACTAGCAAAATTGAACTGAAATAAACCATAACATAAGTAATGATCATGCCCTCGAGAGATGAGGACTCACTTCTGGAACTCTGATAGCTGAGATGATACTACTACTGTTGGTCTAGAAATCATGTATCTGAACCTATGGTGTAACATAAAAGAAAGCACCATAGCGTGAATGTGTCAGTACAACTGAGAGTACTGAGTATACGAGTGAGGTAGGCTAAATGCAAAGGGTTTGTATGCATGAAAAATGATGACTGATATGAATGTGAGAACACATACATACATAAGTAACTGCTACTGAACTCATGACGATACTGAGTACTGAGTCTGAATACTGAAAATATGAGTTTACCGATTCTGAGATACTAAATGACTGTGTTTACTGATATTGATCTATGAATCACTAATAAGTGAGCAACTGATACTGTATTACTGAATACTAGGAGACCGATACTTTATTACTGATAAAGGAATAATTGTTTTTTGCAATCCTGATTATGAATGACTGATCTAATTGACTGTATCTGACAGTCCTAAAACTGAGTACTGATAGCATGAGTTTACTGAAATATAATATGACTGGCAAATAATTTCTGATAGCTGATTTAGATGATAACATGAGTGACTATATCTAATAGCCTTGATACTGGATACTGATAACATAGGTGACTGTAGCTGACTGCCCTAAATCTGATGGAACTATCTGAGTTCTTTTACTGAGACTGAATGACTGACCCCATATATGCTAATATAGCTGAACTGGGTCCAATCCTTGCCCTGATTGGAAGGGTGTCAATACCTTGCCACAGGTAAAGACAAGTTGTGAGTGACCCTCAAATCTGGTAGTGTCCCCAAAAGAAAATGGTGGATGTCTGCCTCATCAACCCTCAAGCTGGCAGTGTTGATGTCTCAACCCATGCTGGATACATAGTTCTGGAATGCAAGGATGACTGCTAAGAATCCCACCCTCATCTGATATCGTGTGTTCCCATCCTTGGGTTTACTCGGTGCTAACTTCTACTCCCATCTGAATAGACACTGAGCCTGACTGACTGAACTGATAAACTTAACTGATTAACTGGACTGATAGCATTGCTTAGCTGAGCTAAGCTAAATTTAATGAGTTCCGTAGACTGACGGAATAACACTGAGATCTGAGGACTGACTGAGAGAACTGAATTTACTGAGTATTGAATAGAACTGGACTGGTACTGAGTTTATTGAATTCCCATTGACTGATGGAATTACTACTGATGTCCGGTAACTGACTGAGTTCATGAGATTACTGTGATTTCTTGAGTCACATGACTGACAGAATTCTACTGAGCATGGTTTGACTGAGGATATAGTGACAACATGAATGGCTCTAGGCACACAGCTATATTTTTTGGGTACAAGTACCCCAAGACTCGATGGAAAGAAACTGACACACATAACTAACTTGATCATAAGAATAGAGTCCACAATTCACAATATCATAAGTAGAGGATTTCATACTACACATGGCTATCATATTCTTGGTCATGAAAAGGGAATGCATATAACATGTTTACTTTCATAAATTCAATTTCATGAGCATTTCATATTAAAACAACAATGCGTAACAATTTGCATGGAAATCATGTTGAACATAAGCATAGAACATGGACTAGTCATTTAGGACCTATTATTTCATAAAAGAATGATTTCTAGTATCTTAGGTATTTCCACAAACTCCTTACATACAAATCTTTAGCATAGGTGTATTCATCAAGATTATGAGTATTCAACCACCAATTTCACATGTTTATACATCATATACCACCATAGTTTCATACAAACATACAAAGATCCCATCTTGGGCATCATCAAATTTCAACAACATGATCATCAACCATCAACATCATAAATATCATAATACATAATTTAGAAGATGATTTTTTGAGCTTTATGGAAGAAAGGAATCAATAAATCAACACGCCCATACCTTAATTCTTGATTTTACGAAGATTGACGGAGAAAATTCTTGAATTTGGATCCTCAATTGAAAATCCCTCTTATTGTTCTTGAGAGAAATTAGCGAAAAAGAGTATATTTTTCTGAAAATTAGGCTTAATTCGGTGTAAAGGGGTATATATAGGGGTGGAAGATGGCCAAAATGTCCCTAAAAAAAGAGAGAAAGATACAGTTGTCCCTCTGTTGACTGTCTGATAGGCTGAAGTAAATTAATCATAACCTTTTACTCTGATGTTCAAATTGGATGAAGCCAATTGTATTGGAAAGTGGACTCAAATATCTTTCCATTGATATATAGAAGATCTCTCAGTTTAATATATACAGGGAGTTATGATTGTTTGAAGTTCACCGTTAAATGCTGGAAAAAAAACTGGGCAAGCACTGGAGTTAGCAGGCGGTGCGGGCTAATCGCCCAATGCTTCTTTTTTGTGCAGCCAAACATTCCGTTACGCTACTCCAAAAACTCCAAAACTGACCTGGGATATACTACGAGCTTTTTCAATCGTAACGCAGCTTGAAAATTGAAAAACGAATGTCGAAAAGGTCGCCAAATAAATCCCTAAATCTTGGAGGTCTAAAATAAGACTAAGTGTTGAATATTGAACACTTAGCAAAATTTTTCTAAGTCTTGGGATCTTTTATGGAGCTTTACGAGTGGAATTTGACATGCGATTTTGTGGGGTATTACAATATCTCCCCCTTGAGAATGTTCGTCCTCGAATGAGACTGACTGAGAGGGGGAAAATGATAAATTGGAGTACGTACAAGATATTCACTACTGAGAAATGAGTTCATGACTGATATGACTGAAAACTGAGCATATTATACTGGTTTATAAATGAAGGACTGCGTTCTCTGATGAACTGAGTTTCTCAAAATGAGAATGCATATCTAATGCATAACTGACAAGCTGATTCCATGCATATCTGATGCATGATTATATGTCTGACATGATACGTGAATGCATGAGTGAAAGCACTGATAAGCTGATCACGCATCTCTGATATGTAAATATATGACTGAACTGGCTCGTGAACATACGACTGAACATGCAATGGTAAAAGATACCAAGTTTGAACTAAAAACTGGGCATGAAACTAAATACCAAGTTTGGTACTAAAATACGAACTTGAGAACGAGTAAGTTCAAGAAAGATTGTTACCTTGAACTAAAAATACCGATGAGTCTCATATCAATTACTTAATATGCAAGAGCGGGAACATGAGGACGTAACTGAGCCTGGAACATGATACATGAACTGAACTAAGTCTGTAATGCATGACATGGATGGAGTATCATATCATGGATTAAACTGAGCCATTGAGTACATGGCTAACTGCTGAGTTTTGGAGTTAGAAGGTCAGCCCATAAGTAACCCTTCCTCCAAGATAGATTCATCAAAGAAAATGACATATTTAAATTATGAAAGCTCGAGGGCTATAGTGTATCTCCCCCTTGGGACACTATGTCCCTTGAAGAATCTTGACTTGACTGAGATACTGAGGAACGCTGAGGCGATGCACAAGGCACTTATGAATTGAGTCGTGACTGAATATCTGAGATCTAAAATTAAGACATGATGCATGAACTAAGATGAACACGAGTGCATAAATAAACTTAATTATCTGATTAACTGAAGGACTGATATCTGAATACTGGGTATGGAAGACTGAATTATACTTAATCTGAATAGCTAGGCTGAGGCCATAGAGTATCATAGGTATAAGAAGGGACTGAGGGAGTAACATGAGGTAACTAAACATAGATTTCTTGAAAGCTATATTATTTGAAAATGCAGGACCAAGCACATTACATGAGTTGAAAACATTGCATAGACTGAGGTATGGAAATACTTATAAATGAGTAGCTGATAACTATACGATGTGGTCAAGCAAGTTTGAAACTAAACTGAGTTTCTGAGCTGAGCACTGATCTGAAGCTGAAATCCTAACTAATGTTATAATTGGAACCCATAATGGTGTTGGGTTCAAATAACTAAATACTGATAACTAATGTTTAGATTGATACTGAAGTATTGAATCTTGATGGGTGAGTAACTGATTACTGATAGTCATAGTTTTGTAGGACCGTCTGAGTCTTTTACTGAATATTGATTTTTGAGCTGACGTTGTATCTGAGAACTGGGGGATGGAACATCAACCCCATGGATTCACCGAGGAATCTAAACTGAGAGTATGTATGACACATTATGAATATTTATGATCGTTAGGAGAGTAACATGGATCACGAGGACTAAGCATTCTATAGACTGAGATACTGAAGCACTGATAGCTGAGTAACTGGTAACTGAGTTATTAATAGTTACGTGAGGGATCCTGACATAAGTCAAGGATCTGAACATACAATCATACTCTACACTTTCACAACTTCTAAGTACAACCCCTTGTTATCCAATTTCTTGCATACTAATATGACGTTCAAGCCTATCTGCATAACTACACCCTCGTGTAAAACAAGCATGCAATAATCTTTTCTTAACATGAAATATTTACTTTTCTTCATCTAAGCAACTGCTCATCACTATACTATTTAATAAGGAGAGGTTTCTGAAGGATTAATCAGGAGGACCTGAAGTATGAATGGATACTAGCTGATCTTGAAACATGACTGAAACTTTAAGAAATAGAATATCAACATGTTTTTTTACCAAGAAGGTATGAACTGAGAATATACATGACATAATCTGAATTTATTTGATCTATAGGGGCAAAGCATGATTCATGGAAATTGAGTATACTGTAAAGCGTGACATATGTACATGAGTTATGAGTTGCATGACCTGAGTTTAGAGTTTTTGCATTCGTAGGACATGATTCATAACACTAAGGGAGTTGGAACTGAACCCCTTATGCTGGGAACTGAAGGCGCACATGATCCCATGGAAAGTACATGAAAGTAAGTTGTGTCCATGAAACATGATTAGTACTGCAGAGTAAACTGGGACTCCTTATGCTGGAAATGAAAATCATACATGATTTATGGTAAAACAAAATAAATGAGCATAATTCGTGAACATAGAGTTGACATGCAACTCCTGAGTGGGTTTCGTGATAGCTGAGGTGCAAAACTCTACATTGAGATGAGAATGGGTCGGGAATCGGCTGCCCTTACTGCTTTCTATTTGTACTGGCACAATCACTAGTATTTAAGATCCTGACTTGGTTACTTGATATACTATCACATACTTACATTCTGTTCGACACCTTCCTGTCTAACTAAATACATCATATGCTGCGGTTTCCTCATGTACTACTAATATCACATCCACACTTTCATACCTAATTTCAAGTCAATAGACTTACATTCTTGCTTGCACTATTTAAGACTACTAATTGGTATACCTATCCCCATGAATACATGATCTGATAAATCTGAATAATACTATCCCAACTCTACTACTACTAAGCTTCTGAGTTCAAGCTACTAACTCTAGGTCTATGCTATCATAGAATTCTGAGAAGTGATCTGATGGCATATCTAGATTTGGGTGCAAGAAGGAGTTCTCATAATCATGAAGAAAATTTGTATAACTTTGGAACAGAACTGGACTGATAGAGCATTTCTGAGTCTGTAGCCAATCCCATAACTGACGGTAGGAACTGTCTGAGAAAGCCCTATCTTTAGGACCTTGAGTTCACTATTTCTGTTACCTTGAAAGTAAGGTAGAGTTGATATGCATGGAGCATGATGAGAATCTACATGATTTTTCTAAGAAAACCTTTCTTTAGCATGATCTGAGACATGAAAGAAGGGAAACTGTTTCTTAAACACCTCATAGCCTCCTACACACAAGTGTGGTGCACAACACACGCATGTACAAGACTCTACTAGAAACGTCTTTTAGACTTCCTAGGACATTGTTGAACCTTAGGCTCTGATACCAAGTTTGTAATGCCCTGATTTGCTGAACCGGAATGTTACACGGTGCCCATGACCCCGAAGGACCACAAGCTAACCCATGGCTAATATTTGTACCTGTTCACAGCATAATATAGAACATAAATGCGGAATGCATAATACTGTAAGTCCATAAGATTCAAAACAGAATAATCATAACATGAGAGTAGGGAATAAAATACCCAAAATAACTGTAATACTATCTAAAGTCTGAACATACTAGTTTGAAAATCCTCTAACATGACTGTCTGAATAGGTAGTTGAATGGAAATGTCCCCAACTAATTCCGACTAGCAAAACTGAAATGAAATAAACCATAACATAAGTAATGATCATGCCCTCGAGAGACGAGTACTCACTGATGGAACTCTAACAGCTAAGATGCTACTGCTACTGCTAGTCTGGAAATCATGTATCTGAACCTATGGTGTAACATAAAATAAAGAACCATAGCATGAATATGTCAGTACAACTGAGAGTACTGAGTATACGAGTGAGGTAGGCTAAATGCAAAGGGTTTATATGCATGAACAATGCTGACTGATTTGAACGTGAGAAAACATACATACATAAGTAACTGCTACTGAACTCGTGATGATACTGACTACTGAGTATGAATACTGACAACATGAGTTTACCAGTTCCGAGATACTAAATGACTGCATTTACTGATATTGATTTATGAATCACTAATAAGTGAGGAACTTATACTATATTATTGAATACTAGGAGACTGATACTTTATTACTGATAAAGGAATGATTTTTTCTAGCAGTCCTGATTATGAAGGACTGATCTAATTGATTGTATCTGACATTCCTAAAACTGAGTACTGATAGCATGAGTTTACTGAAATCTAATATGACTGGCAAATGATTTCTGATAGCTGATATAGCTTATAACATGAGTGACTATATCTGATAGCCTTGATACTGGATACTGATAACATAGGTGACTGTAGCTAACAACCCTAAATTTGATGGAACTATCTGAGATCTTTTACTGAGACTAAATGACTAAAACTATAGGAGGTATTAGGATAACTGACATGCCCTATATATGTTAATATAGCTGAACTAGGATCCAATCCTTTCCCTGATTGGAAGGGTGTCAATACCGTGCCACAGGTAAAGACAAGATGTGAGTGACCCTCAAATCTGGCAGTGTCACCAAAAGAGAACGGCGGATGTCCGCCTCATCAAACCTTAAGCTGGCAGTGTTGATGTCTCAACCTATGTTGGCTACATAGTTCTGGAATGCAAGGATGACTGCTAAGAATCACACCCTCATATGACAGTGTGTGTTCCCATCCTTGGGTTCACTCGGTTCTAACTTCTACTCCCATCTGAATAGACACTGAGCATGACTGACTGAACTGATAAACTTAACTGATTAACTGGACTGATAGCATTGCATAGCTGAGCTAAGCTAAATTTAATGATTTCCGTAGACTGACGAAATAACACTGAGATCTGAGGACTGACTGAGAGAACTGAAGTTACTAAGTACTGAGTAGAACTGGACTGGTACTGAGTTTACTGAATTCCCATTGACTGATGGAATTACTACTGATTTCTGGTAACAGACTGAGTTCATGAGATTACTCAAATTTCTTGAGTCATATGACTGACTAAATTCTACTGAGCATGGTTTGACTGAGGATATAGTGACAACATGACATGGCTCTAGGCACACAGCTATATGTTTCGGGTACAAGTACCCCAGGACTCGATGAAAGTAAACTAACATACATGACTCACTTGATCATAAGAATAGAGTCCACAATTCACAATATCATAAGTAGGGGATTTCATACTACACATGGCTATCATATTCTTGGTCATGAAAAGGGAATGCATATAACATGTAAATACTTGCATAAATTCAATTTCATGAGCATTCCATATTACAACAACAATGAGTAATAATTTGCATGGAAATCATGTTGAACATAAGCATAGAATATGGACTAGTCATTTAGGACCTATTATGTCATAAAAATATGATTTCTAGTTTCTTAGGTATTTTCACAAACACCTAACATGCAAATCTTTAGTATAGGCGGATTCATCAAGATTACAAGTACTCAACCACCAATTTCACATGTTTATACATCATATACCACCATAGTTTCATACAAACATACTAAGATCCCATCTTGGGCATCATCAAATTTCAACAACATGATCATCAACCATCAATATCATAAATATTATAATACATAATTTAGAAGGTGTTTTTTAAGCTTTATGAATGAAATAAATCCATAAATCAACACACGCATACCTTAATTCTTAATTTTACAAAGATTGACAGAGAAAATTCTTGAATTTGGATCCTCAATTGAAAACTCCTCTTATTGTTCTTGAGAGAAATTAGAGAAAAGGAGTATATTTTATTGAAAATAAGGCTTTATTCGGTGATAAGGGGTATATATAGGGGTGGAAGATGACCAAATGCCCCTAAAGAAAGAGAGAAAGACGCAGCTGTCCCATTGTTAACTGTCTGATAGGCTGAAGTATATTGATCATAACGTTTTACTCTAATGTATAAATTAGATGAAACTAATTTAATTGTAAAAAGGACTCAAAGAGCTTTCCATTGATATTTAGCAGCTCTCACAGTTCATTATATACATGGAGTTATGATCATTTGAAGTTGACCCTGAAATGCTGAAAAAAACTGGGCAAGCACTGGAGTTAGCAGGCGGCGCGGTCTAATCACCCGGGGCTTCTGTTTTGGGAACCCAAATGTGCCCTTACGCTACTCTAAAAATTTCAAAACTCACCCGGTATATATTATGAACTTTTCCGATCGTAACGCAACTTGAAAATTAAAAAACGGATGTCAGAAAGGTTGCCAAATAAATCTCCAAAGTTTGGAGGTCTAAAATAAGACTAAGTATTGAATCTTGAGCACTTAGCAAAATTTTTCCAAGTCTTGGGACCTTTCATGGAGCTTTACGAGCTGAATTTGACACGCGATTATGTGGGGTATTACAATTGTTTATTAGTGAAAAATAATTATGAGGTTGTATAATTAATAATTTATGATAAATAAGAATTAGTGGTGGATATTATTTAAGTGACTAATCATGACTAGTTGATAAACGAGGATTAGATGGTAAAGTATGATTTTTTAATAAATATTGGTTAGTTGATGAATATTGGAATGTTGCTAAATATTGATTAATTGATGAATATGACTAGTTGCTAAATATTGGTTAGTGGAAAAAAATGGCTAGTTGATAACCAATGATTAGTAGTTATGTGGTGAATAGTTGTTTAATAATGACTAGGGATTACATGATGACTAGTTATTAAATGAATGAGTTAATAAGAGATGGTTAGCTAGTAAGTGGAACTAGTGAGAACTGATGATAAGATTGCTTTATGTTGGTAAATGATTGATTGATGATACTTGTGGAATGATGGTTGACTTCTTTATAGTTATGTTTGCTTGTGTTGATGCTTATGATAAGTTACTATTCTGTGTTGCTTATTTATTATCCAATATGATATTGACATGTGTTGATGTCTTATGTTATACTGTCATTCCGATGTAATTACTTATTATGTACAGAAGTATTAGAGGTGATTTAGGTTTATTTTTGTACCTTGACTTAGTTATGTTATATTTTATTTTATCATAGTTATATCATGACTTAGGTCAGTTAACTAATGATACCTACTGATTACCCGTTGTTTTGATACACATACACACTTTTGTATATTTTGGTGCAGATTTGAGTACTAGCTGTCGCCATTGATTGTTGGTTATGTTGTGTTGAGTTTTTTGGAGATAGGGTGAGCTCTTAGAGTTCGAGTCGCCCATTTCTCTCTATTTGTATATTCAGTCTTTTGTTATCAAGACAAATGTTGTTGACTATTCTAAGTCTTTAAGTTGTAATACTATTAGATGCTCTTGTACTAGCTCTTCCAGGTTGTGGGATGGTATTTTGTATTGATTATTTTATCAATCTAGAAATCTTTAATTATTTATAAGTGTGTTGTTCATTCTCACTTATTTTGGGTGATTCCTGCCAAATTAACTCATTGTGTCCGATCCGAGTTATGATTTGTCTTACCGACGGGTGGAATTTAGTAGGTACCATCATGACTCATAAATCAGGTTGTGACACATTAGCCATCCAATTAAGGGACTAGCATGCTCATGTCAGCAAAACATAGGTTTCAGGTGATGGTGACAAGAATATAAGCCTTCTCAGTGCACTACATATTTCTTTTTAAGCCCAATTAAAAACATTGACTTTATATTTAATCATAGTGTCATTCATAATTCATTTACATTTTGGTATCGTCATATAAAGACTTGCGAGTCCTTAATATAATGTCATACCCCAAATCCCATTGGAGCGGACTGGCACCCGTAGCCGAGGAGGCCCGGGAGAACCCGTTCATAACCTATACTTTCACATCTACATTACTTATGAAAATTAGAAATTTGGGCAGCACTTCGTTGTAAATAGAAGAAAACAGTACCTGTATCAGCCCAGCAGACATGCATAAATATTTATATAAACAGTAATTGGCCGTCAGAGCCATCACGTCTATCAACCAAACACTCCTATGGCTGTACAATATGTCTACAAAAGCCTCTACATAGATACACAACTAAGTTAGGGTCGAGACAAACTCCCGCCCACAAAAGACTTTTATACAAATACCAAAAATACATATAGATACGACTTGGGATGCCCCGAAACAACTGGAGCTCACCACTAACAACAGAATGTCCTGGCTCTTACTGGGGAGGTGTACGACCTGAAGTACCTGTTCCTGCAGGCATGAATACGGGTCCCCCGTGAGGGACGTCAGTACGGAAATATGTATTGAGTATGTAAGGCAGTGAGTATCAAGATGAGATACAAAAGTTCAACAGAACCCAGATACCAGTGAATAAACAGTATGAGTAGACCACACTTAAAAGAGTTGATGGGATACCTGCACATTGCTTTCATATCATTACTTCCCGTAATCCTTATCAATACATAACATATGTCATACAATGGTCAACTGATCAGTGGTACTAATACAATACATCAGGGACCACCCCTGGAATAGCATATATACATAAACTTTATAATACAATGGCCAACTGATCAGTGGTACTAATACAATACATCATATCATCAATTTAAAATACAGACATTCCATTTCTTAATTCAATTAATCTTTGAGATTGGTTACTTTGTGGTCACACCTTATGGAACTTGAAACCATGATACCTCAATAGGAAAACATGTAAATAGGTAATCAATATCATGAAAATGAAGTAGAGAATCATGGATACCTCATTAAACCATTTCGGAGTCAACAATAGTATATGGACATTTTTTTGACTAACCGAACATCTTAAAAGTGAAAACAAGTTCAATTGGTAGTGTCGAAGATCATATGATGTTATTATGTGTCATGTGTCGTAGGACAATGTTGGAAGCTTACTTGAGAGTGTCATGGGTCATTATTCATGCCAAAGATTAGATAGAGTATGTCTTACATACCTTGATATAACCAATTCAATACAAGTCCAACTTGACTTCTCATACTCTTCGAACACTTATCTACAATAAGTCATTTGTGGAAACTAGTATTAGCACCCAAACCTTACCATTTAGGTATTAACTTCACCAAATAATGTCTAGGAAGTAATCCTTTAACTCGTCAATAAGAGTGCTACCTACATCCTCTTATACTCTTATTACATTCACATATCATGCATTTTCATGAAATATCCCTCAACATCACTCTTAGCCTTTATTTCCCTTCTTAATCACCATCCAATACCAACATGATCACTAGGAATACATAACCACTAATATAATGATATATCACCACAATTCATCCTCCATAATCCAATACAACAACTTCCATAATTTACTACTAACAATTTATACAAAACAATTCATAACTATGTTTCTAGTTATCTTCCAACATCAAGACAATACTCATAATCCTTTATCAATACTTATTCATGGATAAGAATCAAGAATAAATAATATTCATACCTTAACAATGAACTCTTGTATTTAGAATCCTCCTTACATAACCATGGGGTGCTTCTCGAAGCTTTCGAGATGGTGAACACAACTACGGAACCAATTCGAATTTTCTACGGTTGAATCATAAAATATTTGAAGTTGAAATTAGGCTAGGGTTTCACCTTCTCTTAATAATTGGATGGTATATGATATATATGAGGCTAAGTGTAGGTTTATAAAGACCCATACGCAAACCTTTAGGACTCCATATAATCGCGATAAGTGTACGAAAAAATTTACGGGGTGTTACATATAATTTCATCACTATCATAAATATTTATTGACTCTTAATCTAGTCTTTAAAGTCATACCATAATCATAATTGAATTTTCACATAACCATACCTTATTATTATCATCATTTCAAAGATTTGAACACATTTAACATGTCCATAAAGATTAAGACTCCACATTTAAATAGCCACACTTTAAAAAAAAAAAGGAATATAGATATTTCTTTCTTCTTACCAAAATCAAGATTTAAGTAACAAAATAAAATACAAGAGGAATATGACTAATTGAATTCATTACACCTCAATATGCTTCCACATTCATCGATTTCATATTTCAAACCATAAGCCCAATTCTCAAGTTCCATTAAAAATTCAAACTTTTGTTCGTCAAAAAGGGGTTTGCAACTTGAAATACTTCCTCCTCTAAAAAATAAATCAACAACACATATTTAAAATCCACACAAAATTTCTTTAATAATTAGGAAAAATACCCAAAATATATTAGGTTGATAGAGAGTTGTTCAACATACCTTTTGACGAAAGGAATTTTAAGAAAGCTTAAAAGTAGAGTCTTGAATCTTAAACCATAGTTGATTTTGCTCCTAAGTGTTTTGTGGAAGAGTAGAATGCATTTTAGCTAATGAAATATGTATTCAATGATTTGGGGTCATTTAGTATAGGTGGGGGACGATTTTTAACCAAGGAAAAGACCAAAAAGCCCTTAAAATACGAAACAAAAACAAAGTCCCATCATACACCATGATCTCCAGTGCGGCATGCAACTCAGTGTAGATGGGAGACATAAGACCTTTCTGACTGGTTGTGCATTGCAGATCCGAAGTCCCAAACCTTTTTGACGCGACACACGAGTTTAAAATTACGTGTAAAACTTTCTTAACGTCATCTAACTCACCCCAATTGATTTCTTCTCATTCTAAAGATCATATAGAGTCATTTTTATGTTCTAATAAGGAATTCAAATTTACCGGAAGTTACATTGTGCAACTTAGTTCTTGTTTTCTCAATCCTTTTTTAAATCCCTTTAAACTCTTTGTTGCTAAGCTTATTCAAGACAGTCTTGAACTTCATTAGTTTCTCCTAGAACACTAGTAACCTATTTTCAGACAAGGGTGAATCCTAAACCTCCTTCACAGTAGTTAGGAATTGGTCATGGTCTATCTAAATATTAAAGAATCTGGACGATTGGTATGGATAGAACCATAAAAACATTATCAGAGACATTCAAAAGGTCATACTCAATCTTTGCTTTCCCCAATTGCATCATCCATTTATAGTCGCCCAAATCTCTATCCAATCTCCTTCAAATTCTCTAGTCACCATATTACTTGTTACTCCAAGCATAGTACTCTCTTTTCCATTCAAGCTCACTCAGTAAGAGGTTATGACTGCAGTTTGAGAAATCTTGTATTTCATTAAAGGGTCACTATATTTTCTCTGAGTGTATCTATGGGATAGCAAACAACCTAGCTTAAAGTCCCCACATGGTAACCAAGGATTTGGAATACTAGTGGCTATCAACTAAATAATTGACCATGATGCTTTTCTTTGCTCCACTATGTTAAAACCATAAATTGTTTTGACCACGTAGTCTAAAGTACCATCCTAAGCTATCATATTACAGTGGATAAGTTGAGGGATAACTTTAATCAGACTAATTTTATACCAATTAGAATCCCATGTTAGCCATATCCTTCCATTATCCAGCATGATCATAATTATTGATATATCCCAGGTAGTGGAAATATTCTCTAAAATCTTGTTAATCATATAATTATACACTCTAGTTTCAATAATTATATCTAGACTAATCTTCATATTACTCAGATAATATCTAAGCTCCTTTTTTTTATACCTTTTAATATTCTAGAAAGCCAGTTCATCACTAGGATTGTCCTTTGAGGAAAATACAAACTCACACATGGCTTCTTTTTGCTATTTCCAGTTCCGTTCTAAGTTGAAGAGAGAGTGCATGAAAGTTTGCAAATAAAAATTCAGGAATAGAATGAGTATTCTTACTCTGGTTCGATTCTTTCATAGTAACTCTGGTTGCTTCTGTTTATGTAGAATGAGTATTCTTACTTTGATCAACTTCTTCCATAATAACCTCTGGTTGCTTATGTTAATCCACCAGTTTACCACCTATTGGAGGATTAGTATTCTTAGGTCGAACTATAGGCTCCAAAGGTAGTTCCTATTGTACGTTTTGGTCTTGATAATCCCCAAGGATAAGACCCTTAAATTTCCATTATTGTGTGGGTTCGTATAAATAAGAATTTCTCTTAAAACTCATGTTACCAATAAAACTCACAACTTGAATGATTTCTCCTCCTTCGGGATCTAGAGTAGGTAACTTAGTAGGAGAGGGCTCAGTAACATTGACCTCTATCAACATCCTTGTTTATGAGCTTTTAGTTTGACTTGTTCTACACTCATCAACCAATAATGGTCTTCCAATAGCATTAGCAATCCTACTCAAGGATTTGCTATCCTAACAGCTGATTGGAAGTTAAGAAAACCTAACCCAAAGAGGGATTTTAGTAGGAAACACTTGTAAGAAATCAAATATAGGTGACAACTATTGCAGATTAATTGATCATTATTAAATGTGTAGGTTCCAAATATAGAATTTCATTTTTATCAGCAATTTATTGATATTTAATAGTGAAATAACCTTCAACATAGAGGAAATCTTAGGAATAACCACTAAGTTTTAGTTTCTAGAGACATATATCTTCATAGTATATTATCCTGGCTTAACCCTGTTTATGTAAGCAACCAAGGCATAATTCCACTTCTCAACCTCCCTATTAACATCCTTTTTTTCAGTTGGACCTTTATTTTTCCTTTGGCCATAGTTGGTGATATGTATTGTAAGACCAACCCTATATCAGCAGTTAAATAACGTCGCTAGGAGTTTAAAGCTTTTTCCTCCATATAAACATCCTCCATCATCAGATCTGGAATGGATGTGTTTTGTTTGTTGGTCTCTGCAGGAAAAATTGTTGCTCTATTACTTCTTGTAGTAGCTATAGTAGACTTGAAATTCTGTATTGGTAAGGTTTCATTCAAGCAATTAGAAGCTATGTTCAACTGGGTAGGGATCAAATTCAGTTTCTTTGACATAATCATTTGTTGTATTATAGATCTGGCCTCCATGAACCCTTCATCTATTTCCTTTAAAGAAAAAAATTGTTGATTAGTTAGAGGTGATTCTAACTGAAGCCTGATGTTTCCTCAAATATACCTGGTAATGAAGTATAACAAGGTCTTTGATCAAATATAAAATTCAATCAAGATTGGGGTCAATCCTACCTGGAATATGGATAGGTACAAGTTCAATGCAATTATTTAAACTAATTGTTGATTATTTCCAGAAGGAGGGGTTTTAAAGTAACAAATAAGCCATTTGCAAAGTTTAGAAACAAATAGCAAATATTACTTTATATTATAACAATTAGTGAGAATGGACTAAGATTTTGTTTCCCATAATTTCATAACTCGGTAAGCCTTAATCTATCCTGATGCATAACATGCTAAATTGGTAAGTTAGAATAACCTAAATAGTTGGTCCCCAGTCTAAGTGAATATCACTATGCAAGTTGATATGTCTACAAGTGTTTTCTCTACTAACCCATACCTTGGAGCTCAAATTAGCTATTTCTTCAACAAGACTCAAGCTATTAGATGAGAGTTGATAGCCTCAAATTTCTATGGTTAATTTCTTTCCTATTATCTACCTTTTTGGTCTAGCAAGTAAAGAATTAAGGTGAGTTTTAACGTTTGCAACTATTAAAAAACAATCAATACAAAGAAAAAGAATAATATATTCATAAACGCCATTTAAGAATCACTAAGTACTATAACCTATTTTGTTAATTTATCATGATTCCCACAATCCTCGTTATGGTATTTAACTACTCATGCTCATAAGACCATAATAAGATTTTTTAGAAGATTTCATAATCATAAATTTATGATTCAAGAATAAGAAATTTGGAATATTAAATAATCAATCAAAATTCTATTATCAAGAATCAAAGAATGAATAATCTCTAAAAACCCAAGAAAAAAGCAATGTTACATGTTTCTAAGGTTTAAAAGTGCATAAACCATAAAAATATTAGAAAATATATTTATAAACATTATAAAACTTATCCTAAAATAACTAGGAAAATAGTGTCAACACATCCTTATGATACATTGTTTGACTCCATGGCCCATAGATGGAGTTAGGCTTCGTATTTAACACACAATCTCTAGTTTCCATAACCCATTCTTCATGCCTTATAGACAATATTCATGGCCCATACTACTCCTGAAACATCCTGGGTTTTGATCCTTAGAAAATTTCCTAAAATTTCGTTCTCCGAACTCAATACGATTCATGGGTACGAGCCGTATGCTAGGGTACGAGTGATATGGTTCGGTCGTATGCTGACTAGTGGTAATTGGTGGGATGGTTTTGGTCATTGTAATAGGTAATACTTAGGGTATGAGTCGTAGGGATTGGAACAAGTCATATCAAGGACTCGTATAGTGGGTAGTGTTTGATCCTCCTGGTATTTTATTTTGCCAAAGATACGAATTATGGTTACAGATCATATATTGTGGTTACGACTTAGTTGGATGAGTCGTATACTAGATAGTGTTTGATCTAAAGGTTTAGGCTTAGATACGAACGGTGGTTACCAATCATATATAAGGGTACGACTCGTATGGGGCAGTCGTATCCCTGCAATGGGTTTCTAAGGATTTTAAGTAGAGTATTCTGGACATTTTCCTACTTACCCTAATTAGGACCCACAACTTCTAATAAACTTAGGAGGCTATTTACCCTATTATTCTATTCATTAACACTTAGAAACTATTCTAAAACACTCCATAATTCTCTCAAAAGCTTTTAGGGAAAGAAGGCTAAGGTTTCATCTTGTGGATTCCTTTGAGGCTTGTCTTAGTAATTTTCTTCAATCAATTCTTTGGTGTAAGGCATGATTCTCTTCCCTCATTGTAATTTCAACTGAAGGCATAGTATATATGATTTATTTCATGGTCTTACTATTTCATAATTATGGTTTTCAACTATTATTTGGGGATTTTGATAATGAATGTCTGGTTATGGTTTCCTTTGGCTTTACTTATGCTTTTATATGCATCAATGGTGGATTTGGACAAGTAGATTGGATGGTAATGGTTTAATGGTCTTTGGAATTGGTTTTGGTTATATTATGCCCCCAAGATGTTTGATAAAATATTTATAAAGATATGTTCATCGCATTGACTTCTTTTAATGGGACTCCTGCATGTTTTAAACATGATAAAGGATTTATACATGGTTTAAATGATTTGAAAAGGATAAAGGCTAAATGGTTATGCTTGTGGAGAACATGGTAGTCTTATAAGTAGATTTAATATGGTAATTGAAAATGCACCTAAGGTCCCCTTAACCTAAATGATTTGGCTATGGATATTACTTGCAAGTAAGGGGTGGTATGACAATACCACTACTATTGTCCTTGGTTAGTAAATGGATAATGGTTTAATTATTCGGAAACCGGTTTTAATTAAACATTAATGGCGGAGTGCGTAGCAAAGTTGTAGAAAGTGACAATCCTGGGGGGCAAAAGTCAAAAACTCATATTTGCTGATATGAGGGGTCTTAATGACCGTATGCGTGTGTAACATTTTATATTAGGGGATGTACTAGGTTTCCCATGTGATATTTTCTAATCGTACGGCTACACCCACTGGGGCCCTTTCAGTAGGGGGAGCTGAACCCATATCACCCGTAGGTGGTTAAAGTCGGCCAAGCTACACAGCCCAAGTATAAAGGTTTTAAAGGTATGCTAAACCTGGTTTCCTTTTCCGGAACTTATATGTATGGTTCTATGCATTATGGATGGTTTTACTTGGTTTTATAACTAGCATTACTTTATCCTTGTCCCAAGATTCATGCTAAGGTTCACTTGTTAACCCTGTCTACTGGCGGAAGTATACCAACGCTCTGCAAAAACTGGTTATTCTACTCCTCCTGTTTAGTATGCGGATTTGGTATCAGTATTTGAACTAAAGTAATGAGATTTCATCTTTTCGGGAGGCATCATTTCATGTTATGGATTTCTTTAGACACTATTCTTTTACTTTGGATATTGATTTTGGCCATGGTTGGGGGAATGTCCCAACCAAATTTATTTACTCTTTTGGATAAAGGTTTTGTGGTACTTGTAGGGGTTGGTATGGGCGGGATCAGTATTGGTGTTTTTCTTGACATCGGTATTGGTGTTAGGCTTACACCCTTGGACGATATTGTTGGTTGTTCTGTCCTATTACATTTTGGGATTAATCATATTATGTTTTGATAATCTCTGTGGTTTATGGCCTATAGTTTGGTTTGGTATGGTTGGGTGGTTGGTGTAGTATGGTTGGACTTGGTTGGGTCGGTCATGGTTGTGACCCTATCCCAGAGTCTTAATGAGATCAATAACGCTATCTAGTTATATGTTTAAAATTCAGCCCACCTAAGGTTGGATATATGTGGTTGGGTTGGGTAACTAGGGGCTGTCCCCAGTCCTGGACGGACTTGGGATGTCTATTACGATAAGGCCCGGGATCGGGTCGGGTCATCTCTTTATGGTATCGATCTCTGGAATTACTCTTTTCATGTCTTTTTTCTCATGGCTCCTAATATGGATCCCTTAGGTTTGTGATTTTATTTCCATGTCCTGTAGAAAGGCTTCATGCTACTTGAGCCTAATTTTTAATGTCATGGACTTCTTCTTTACGATAGAAACCATAATTCATAGTGACAGAGTACTGCTCGTGGAAATCTACTTTGGGTCACTTTAGCCCATTCTTTACTTCTTTTATTTTAAGATCAGTTTTTTTTAACAAAAACTCAAAGACACATAAAATCTACCAAAAAGTTCATTAAAATGTACAATGATCCCATATTTTCAACATTCAAAATACAGTAAAATCTCGACACATCAAAGACCTTTAGCACTTTTATTGTTCGATCGAGATCCTATACTACTCTCCATTGTGTTTAGGATCTCCTACTTAGGCCGGACACGTCCTCACCTGCCTCCTTTCGCCATGGTAACCATGTTGGCATATGTTAAGATAACATGCGCCTAGAGCACGAGAAGATAGCTAACCACTTTAGTTTGAAATAAAGGGTATGGAACTTACTGCATATCTGAATGATTAAGATGTTCTCTTTAGATTTAAACACTGAATGGTTAACACTATTTATTTTTAACATTTGTAAGTACATAATTTATTTGTTTGTAAACATAATCAATAAATATATAATTCAAATAAAAAGGGTAATTAAATATTAAAGTAATATATAAATATAATGAGCTAAATTTACTATTTGATGATAAAATAAAATATTTATGTTCACTAATGATGGTGGAGATCATGGTTTGTAATGACACCGTGGTAACAGTTGATGTTAGTGGCTAGTAATGGTGATGATGATAGTTGTGATGATGGTAATAGATATAATTATAATGATTAGGATAGTATATCTGATAACAACTAATTGTAATAGTTAGCAACAGTGATGGTTGTGATGGCAGAGGTACTTGATCATAGATATTGGTGGTTGACAAAGATAATGGTAGTTGACACCGATGATGATGATGACAGTGAATATAATTATCATGATAGAGATAGTAGGTATAGTAGTGACTGACAGTAGTGATCGACAGTGATGATTGTAATGATAGAGATGATTGGTGGTTGAGGATAGTATTATTGGTGGTGGTTATGACTGCAAGGTTAGTTGGTGATGATGGTTGTTGACCGTCAATAAAATGGGTTGAAAATTATTCACAAAACTATGAAAAATATACCATGTTATTGAAAAGAAAAATCAATCTAATACTATTAGTATATTTGCAGTCTAATGTATTTTTTTTTAAAAAAATATTACTATCACATCAGAGGTTATATTAGGATCATTATATTCCTGGCATGATTGAATTCATGCTCAACTGTAATATTAGAGAAAATCATGTACACACTTTGGTCAGCAACAATACCTTTTCTTCTTTCGAAAAAACATAAATAGCCATTTTAAAATAATTATTACCTATATATAGCGGTATTAGTTGGTTATTAGATATAGAGTATAAAATATTTTTTAACGCACATTTTAATATATAAAAAATGAATTATATATCAAATTCTCATGTTTTTCATATTTATTGTCTATTTTTATGAATGCCTCCATTTTATTCATTGTTTATGTCTCCATTTTTATGATTTTTATAAAATATATTACATTTTCATGTTTTTCATTTTAGTGCCTATTTTAAGGATTCTTCCATAATATATACGATATATTTATACCATAAAAATATGTGATATGCTTATATCATATAAGGGAAAAGTCATTGTTTTTACCTCAAACTATATACGAAAAGTCTAGGCCACACCTAAACTATCATAGTGGCTTATTACACACCTAATCCTTTTTAAAGTGATATTAATACCTCCCCCCTAAGACAAAGCCAGATTTTATGTGGAATGTGAAATACAAGCTCTTAATACGTGTATAATATTATTTTTCATTTTTTTTTAAAACTTTTTTCCCTTAATATTGTCTTTTTAAAAAAAAATTAAACACTTCTTGTTCTTCCTCGTCTCTTCCACTTCCATTATACCATATCTTCCTCTCTCCTCTTCTTCTTTTTCCATTTTTGATAAGTTAAAGAAAAAATTTGAACATGAACATGCTCAAATTATGAATTAGGGACAGATTTGTTCTTGTTTCCTTCACCAATAAAAATCAAAATGGCCAATTTAATGTCTTTACTGTATCTGTAAATTGAGGGAAAAAAATTAAACTGAATTTTCAGTTCTTCAATTGAAATCTCTGCTATTAATATCAATGGTAGCAGCAGAATCGCCCACAATGGTATACTCAAAGCTACCCTCCTCTTCATTCTCCTGGTGCAAGACATCAATAAAGGTTGTAAGCAATGGTAACACCATTGTTATCGATGAAGCAAATGAAAATTTTTAGATCTATAAAATTCATCACAAATCTTGATAATTGAAGATTAAAATCAAGCATTTTATTGATATTTTTATTTTGTATCAAAGGTTAAGTATGTTATTGATTAGTTGATACTAAAATAAAATTATGGTGGCGGCGGGTGGTACTTTGGCAAAAATAGAGCAGACAAAGAAAAAATAATCGACTTCTTTGATAGATTTTCAATAAGTTAAAGAAAAAAATCATAAATTTTAAATACAGATATCACATGATTTTTCGTAAGCTATTGTTTTCCTTTTTGATTTTTTTCGATGGTCTTCTCCTATTGAGTTTTTCGGTGAATTTGAATAAAAAAATCATTAACTTCATAAAAAGAATGCATCAAATTTTCAATAAAAGTCATCATATTTTTTACTTTTTAAAATTTCTTTCTAAAAATTCCTCTTTAACAATTTCAATGAAAAGGATTAGAGATGCTTGCTTCTATAGTGGTTCCTCTGTTGAGCAAGAATTCAAAAGGAAAATTTAGAAGTATTTTAAAAGATGGGACACACACATAAAGAAAATTAAGAAGAAAAATTTATCAAAATTAATTATTTTTTAATTGAAAACACACATAATTAAAGAAGAACTTAATTAATAAGGAGTAGTTAATTATAGAATGACCAATACAATAGTGACACGTGTGCAATTCTTTGATTTTTTTAATTTTTTTCCTTTCTCTCACGCACCTTATGGAAGGTGTGTACACTTTCTCTGCCATGTCACCTTCTAAGGGGGAAATAGTTTTACTTTTATATAGTATAAGTGTGTAATAGGTCACTATAATAGTTTAGGTGTGACCTAAACTTTTCGTATATAGTTCGAGGTGAAAACGATGACTTTTTTCTATCATATAAATAATAGTTATATCATGAAAATACATGATATATTTATATCATAAATGCATGGTATATTTATAACATACAAGTTGTATTTATATCATAAATACATGATATATTTGTACCATAAAAATACAAGATATATTTTAGATATAAAAAATTTATACCATGTAATACTAGAAATATATATTTATATTTAATAAATATTTTTTTAACAAGAAAAATACTTTCTACATAATGATTTATACCATGAATATTTATTTCATAAATTATACCAAAAACATAATAACCTCAAGAAAGGTATAATTTGAAATTTATTTTCAATAGAATAGAAAAAATCTGTATAATCATTATTTGAAATATTAACCCCCTAAAATATAGATGTCATCTCAAAAAATAGAATATTATCTAAAAACGAAATAAATGTGAGTGTTAAGTAAAGAAAAAATATTTACTCTCATTTGAATATAGTATAAGAAAAAATATTTATTTTGAATATAATTGATAGAGATAGTTGGTATTAGCCCTATTTTATTTGAATTCGATAGAGAACCCATAATTAGAGGTAAACTGGTAGTTGATTATACAATTTAAATAGGAATTAGAATTATCTATTTAGTTTCTAAGAAACTCCTATTTAGGTAAAAAAAAATAATTCATATTTGTTATATTTAAAACGGAAAAGGGTCTAAAATGTCCTTCAACTATGTAAAATAGTGCAAAAATGTCCTTCGTCTATCTATTGGGCCTAAAATGCCCTTCTCATCTACCTATTGGGGTTGTTTTGCCCTTTTATTTAACATATCCCAATTTATTAATGACATGCATTTTTTATCGACCAACTAATAGTTAATTAAAATAATTAACCTTCTCTAATATTCCAACCCGTCCAAACCTAATAACTCAATCCGCTAATAACTCGCTCCACCCAAATCGAATAACCTTTAAATAAAGGACAAAATTCAGAAATAGCATACTTATTCCCTTAATTATAAGTTTCATAGCAACAGTTTTATAATTACATCATATAGCAAGTTGTATTTTGTATTTTTGTAAACTGTTGCTACAAAAATACAAATACATATGATTTTTACTGTCCTTATGATCGATATGTATTTTGTATTTTTGCAAACTGTTGCTACAAAAATACAAATACATATGCTACAAAATGTAATTTGATAAAAATGTTGTTATTTTTTGTAATTTAATACTTAAATATGCTACTTTATGTATTTTTTCCTTAAATAAACCCAAGTCAATAATCTCTTTTCTTCATTTTTCTCTCTTCTTCTGCGCCTTTCTCAATGAAAGCATAGACCGGCCCCAAGTCAAAATTCAGGTTGGTTAATTATATTTTAATTTTTGAGTCAAGTATTTATTTTTCTTCTTGGTCTAAGTCATACGGAAAATGTGGGAGATCATATTGCTCTTCTAAAGGATTACAATTCCTAGAAGGAGACGAGCTTTAACATCCAAATCCGAAGCATGAAGAGATCAAGAACGTAGCTAATTCCAACAAGAAAATCTTTTTCAACAAAGAGCAAGACCATAACTAATTAATTTCAAATGACACATTAACTAGTACAACATTGGTTGAACTCCAACAATCAAGATTATCACTAAAAGTACAGGATTTAGGAATACTAACCAATCAAAGAATAGAAAAAAAGTAGTCACTAGCGTATGAGATGATATTGATTATTAGCATAGATATTAAGTACATAAACATCTTTCTTTCAAGTTTCTAATACTAGTAATTTAGCAATTCTCATTTTTTCACTTGATATTTTTATTAATCACTACCTCCCCTATTCTTTTGAAATAGTATTTATAAGTTCTAAGTTGAGTCTGACATTTTAAAAGATAAAGTGTGATTCAAAGAACAGAGAACAATTAGGTATAATTTCAACAAAAAGTCACTCCATTACAAGGCTGTACTTTTCAATTTGAATGAGTATTATATTCAAGAAACTGCAGCTCAACACACGACAGATTAATTATTTTAATTTAGTAGTTGGGCAATAAAAAAATGATACATCATTAATGAATTGAGATTTGTTAAATAAAAGGGTAAAACAACCCCAATAGGTAGACAGGAAGAACATTTTAAGCTTAATAGGTAGACGAGAAGGGTATTTTAGGCCCAATAGATAGACGGAAGATAATTTTGCACTATTTCACATTGCTGAAGGGCATTTTAGGCCCTTTTTCCTATTTAGTAAGTGCTATTATTTATGTAGTTAAGTCTATCATGTAATTTTCCCTTTCTTCTTTATATATTATCTGTTTGGATTATATTATGGCCCAATATGCTTGGACTCGGCTCACGTCCAATAATTAAGAAGGAAAAAATTTCATAAGTAGCAAACTTAAGCTTATAATTAGAAGTTTCATAGCAACTATATCATAATTATGAATAATATCACGTTGTATTTTGTATTTTAGGTAAGATTTGCTATATAAATACACATATAAACGAGATTTACTTTTATTCAAGTCAATTGAGTTAAAGAAAGAATAATTACCCAGCTATTTAAAGCAGTAAATTCTTTTTTCATAAATTACTCTTCTTATTTAAAGCAGTAGATTCCTTTTTCATAAATTACTCTTACTTAAACTAGTAGATTCTTTTTCCAATTCAAACTCAAAGATTATTATTGAATTTCAATATTTCAAAATAAGACATTATGACTGTTTTTTTTTCTCTTGCACTCTCTTACATCTCTAACTTTTGTTGTTAGTTTTTCTTCATCTTATTTTTTTATCATTTTTTTTCCATTTTTTTCTTTCCACTTTATTTTTTTCTCTTCTATTTCTCTTTTTTTTTTCGTTTTCTTTTTTTCATTTCTCATACTTTCTTTAATTAGTAGATTACTTTTTCAAATCAAACTAAAGTCTAAAGATTATTATCTTCACGATCTTCAAAATTTTGAAATAAAGCATTATTACTGTTTTCTCTCTCTTTAACTCTTTTATATCTCTAACTTTTTTTGTTAGTTTTTTTTTCTTCTTATTTTTTTGTCTTTTTATTTTTTATTATATTTTTTTCTTTTTCATTTATTTTTATTTTATTTTCTTTCTTCTATTTCTCTTTTCTTTTTCCTTTTTTCGTTTTTCCTTTATTTTTTTAATTTGTTTTTTTTCCTTTCTCATATTTTTATTTTTATTTTCCTATTTTCGTTTTCTTCTCTCTCTTTTTTTTTTCTATTTTTTTTCTTTTGTTTTTCTTTTATTTTTACACTTCTATTTCTCCTTCTGTTTTTCCCTTTTCACTTTTTTTTTTCATTTTATTCTTTTTCTATTTTATTTTTTTACTCTTACATCTCTAAATTTTATTTATAAAAAATAAATATTTATCACATACACATATTCAAAAAAGGTGATCTTTCAGAAATAACAGTACTTTGCTAAAAAAAATTCTTCCATAGTCATATTTTACATAATTATCATTTATAGCCGATGTATTTTAATTTAAGGCGCTGTATTCACTTTTACTCAGTGGTCTGTATTCATAAAAACATAAATACACTACATATTTAGTCTCGCAAAAAATACTACCATTTTTTTTTTTATATTTTTTTCTTTTTTGTGTGTTTCCCATTTTTTCGTCTTTTTTCTATTCTTTCATATTTTTATTTATTTTTCTTTTTCTCTCTCTTTAATCTTTAACTTCTATTTCTCGTTCTTCTTTTCTTTTCTTCATTGATTTTTTTTTGTTTTCTTTTTTATACTTATTTTTTTTTATCATTTTTTGATTCTATTTTATATTTTTTGTATTTTCAAAAAATATAATTAGTCGATCACAAGTCACAGATGATAACGTAAATACCACAACTATTTATCGTATTTGTAATCACACTGTCATTTATACTTTTGTATTCATTGATACAACTGTATTTGTATTTGTATTTTAAAGTTTGTGCTTGTATTTATATTTTATAGTTTGCATTTGTATTTGTATTTTATAGTTCGCACTTGTATTTGTATTTGTTAGTTTGCACCATCATTTATATTTTATATAATTCGCACATATATTTTAAAGAATTATTTCGTATTTGTATTTTATAACTGACTGCATATTGTATTGAATTATGTTTATATTATGATTTTATTATGTCTGTATATTTAGATTATATTTGGATTATATTTGTATTTGTATTTTATTTTTGTCGATACCTTTTTATTTTTAAAGAATTAATTTGTATTTGTAAATTGATTGCATATTGTATTTAGCTTTGTATTTGTATACAAACAAGTAAATGCATTAATTATATATTCTTGGTTTTATATGTAATGTATCATTTGATACAAATGTACCGTTTTGTATATCAAAATTATCATTCATATTTGTAAATAAACAAATATCACTTGATGCAAATACAATTACAAACAAATGAAATAAATGATTTTACAAATACAAATATAATATATATTTGTATATATTGTATTTGTAGAGAGATTTGAATTGTATTTATTTGTATCAATAAATACAACTCGTATTAAATACAAACAAGTATTCGTAGAAAGAAGTCAATCGTTCCATTTCAATAATTAAAGAATACAAACGATAGTTCACACTTGTATTTGTATGTTGTAGTTCACATTTATTTTTGTATTTTATTGTTCACACTTGTCTTTGTATATTATAGTTCACATTTATATTTGTATTTTATAGTTTACACTTGTATTTGTATGTTATATTTCACATTTGTACTTGTATTTATAGTTCACATTTGTAGTTGTGTTTGCTAGTTCGCACAGATAAAAAAAGGAGAAAAATGAAAAGGAAAAAAAAAGAAAAAAAGAAGGAAAAAATGAGAAAAAGGAGAAAAATACAAAAAAAAAAGAAGAAGGAGAGTAATAGAAAATAGAGAAAAAATAAAAATAAAAAAAAAGAGGTAAAAAAAATGAAAAGGAAGAAAATAAAAAGAAAAAAAAAAGAAAATGAAAAAGAAAAAAGTGAAAAAAACAAAAAAAAAAAGAAAAGAAGAAATGAAGAAAAAAAGTTGAAAAAGCAAAAAAAGGAGAATAATAGAAAATAAAAAAGAGAGAAATACATGAGACAGACTATGAATTATAATTAGAAATAATTAATAGGCAAGTGAGGGATATGAATTATAATTAATTGAAATTTAGGCTAAATAGAATAATTAGGAGCCTATGTTTGCTAAGATATGTAGTTATCCCTTTAAAAAATATACAAAATACATAGTTATACAGATCTTGATATGAATTTACAATACAAAACATACATACATACATATGCAGATATATATATATACATATATATATATATATGTATATATATATATATATATATCTGCATATGTATTTACAGAAATACATATCTCACTCATGTATAAATAAACATATTGGACACAGAAAATCTAGGGAGAAGACATCGTTTCCCTCTCAAACTATACAAGAAAAGTCGAAGTCACACCTAAACTATACTAGTGACCTATTCCACACCTAAACTATAAAAAAAATGAAACTTTTTACCCCCTAGATCTGAAGTAGGAAAAAGATACAACAACAACAACAAACCCAGTATATTCCCACAAAGTAGGGTTTGGGGAGGGTAGAATGTACGCAGTCCATACCGCTACCTCTAAAAAAGTAGAGAGGTTGTTTCCGATAGACCCCCGACTCTGGTCAGAAGATAGTAGACAATAGCTAATGAAATATGAAGCATGATGGATGGAATAACCTAAAAAGGAATAGGACACAATAAAATAGAACTCAGAGCAATATAAAATAAGATAAATAAGCACAGTAGGAAATAAGAGACCCAAACCCGCCTGATTAGGGGCTCCTACCTATAGACACAGCCCTAGGGTTACTAACCCGGCTAAACCCGAGCTCTTCTAACTATTTACTATAACCCACACAAATATCCTAGCCTTCTACCCTTATCCGCGACCTCTACATCTTCCTATCTAGGGTCATGTCCTCAGTAAGCAGAAGTTGCTCCAAATCATGTCTAATCACTTCCCTCTAGTACTTCTTTAGACTACCTCTCCTTCTCCTAAAGCCATCTAATGCTATCCTCTCGCACCTATGAACTGGGGCATCCGTTCCTCTCCCCATCACATGCCCAAACCATCTCAGCCTTCCTTCCCGCATCTTGTCCTCCACCGAAGCCACTCTCACCATTTCTCATATATTCCTAGTCCTAACTCTATCCCCTCCAGTAAGTCCACACATCCAATGCAACATTTTCATTTCTACCACCTTTATTTTTTGAATGTGGAAGTTCTTGACTGGCCAACACTCTGTTCCATATAACATATCAGGATGGACTTCCACTCTGTAGAATTTTCCTTTAAGCTTAAGTGGAACCTTTTTATCACACAACACTCCCGAGGCGAGCCTCCACTTCATCTAACCTAATCTAATACGGTTAGATACATCCTCATCAATCTCGCCATTCCTATGAATCATAGACCCAAGATACTTAAAACTATCCCTCTTACGAATATCTTGGGAATCTAACCTCACCACCACATCGTATTCCTGCCTCAAGTCACTAAACTTGCATTCCATATACTCCTTCTTGGACCTACTCAACCTGAACCCCTTCGATTCAAGGGTTTGCCTTCAAACCTTTAATTTTTTATTCATACCCCCCGCGTCTCATCAATCAGCACTACATCATCCGCAAACAACATACACCAAGGCACCTTCCCTTGAATACTCCGTGTCAACACATCTATCACCAACGCAAACAGAAACGGACTAAGAGTCGAACCCTGATGCAACTCTGTCTCGACCAAAAAATGCTCAGAGTCCCCTTCCACTATTCTTATCCAATTCTTCCCTCCATCGTATATATCTTTAATAACTCTGATATATGCCAATTGGAACCCTCTAGATGCTAAGCATCTCCACAGAACCTCCTTCGGGACTTTGTCATAAGCCTTCTCTAAGTTGATGAAGACTATGTGCAAATCCCTCCTTCTTTCCCTATACTACTCCACCATTCTCCTCACCAGGTTGATTGCTTCTATCGTTGAGCGACCAGGCATAAAAACAAACTGATTCTCCAAAATGGATACGATCTTCCTCAATCTCAGCTCAACCATCCTTTCCCAAATCTTCATAGTATGACTCAATAACTTTATACCCCTATAGTTGGTGCAACTCTGGATGTCTCCCTTGTTTTTATATAATGGAATCATCGTACTCCACCTCCAAGCCTCCAACATCCTCGTCATCTTAAAAATACCATTAAATAAATCATTCAACCACCTTAAACTAACCCTACCTATAAGCTTCTAAAAATCCACCAAAATCTTATCAGGCCCCATCGCCCTTCCCTTTTGCATTCTACGAATAGCTTCTCTGACCTCCTCAACCCTAAAACATCTATAATAACTGAAATCACGTCTCTCCTCCGAGTACTCCAACTCTCTTAACTCAATGCCTCTGTCCCTCTCCTCATTTAAAATCCTATGAAAATACTCCTGCATCTATTCTTAATGTGGAAATCCTCCACCAAAACTCTACCGTCCTCCCTTTTAATGCATTTTACTTGGTTGAGGTCCCGACCCTTCCGCTCCCAAACCTTAGCATGACTATACAACCTCTTTTCCCTGTCTTTCTCATCTAACCCTGCATACAAGCTCTCAAATACTGTAGTCTTAGCAGCCATAACTGCTATCTTAGCCTCCTTTCTTGCTACTTTATAGACCTCCCTATTCACCCGCTTCCCCTCTGCATCTTTACTCTCAATCAACTTAACATACATCCCCTTCTTAATCTCCACTTTCTTCTTAACTTCTTTATTCTACCACAAGTCCCCCTTAGGTCATCCTTTCTGACCCCTCGAAACATCCAACACTTCATTAGCAGCCTTCGTGATGTAACTGGCAGCCCTATCCCACATAGCCTCCATGTCCCCCTACACTCCTACAGCCCCAATCCTGCCACTTTCTCCTCAATCTCCAACGCACTAACAGGCGTCAAGCCACCCCACCTAATTCTAGTCCAACCTTCTCCAGCCCTTATCTTCTTGCTCTTCTTGATAGTCAAGTCCATCACCAGAATCCTATGCTGGGTCAAAAGATGCTCACTCGAAATGACTTTACAGTCCTTATATTAAACACGCATCTATATTAAAAATTAATGCAAAAAAATTAAAAAAAATAAAATACTCACTCTACCCAACCCCCAACATCCATCTCCCCTCTCCTGCCCCAAACCATTATCTTCTTCATCACCCCCACCCCCAAACCATCATCTTCTTCATAACCTCCACCCCTAAACTGCAAATTCAGTCCAACTAACATATCTTCTTTATCAACCTACCCCAAACTACAACCCCACCGAATCAATTCAATTTCACTAATTTAGAAATCTCGAAACAAAATTAGAATTACTTGCCGAAATTCAAATTCAATTTGTTGTTTTCACTTTGCCGATGTTCTGGCGAACTCAAAAGGTGACAAATATCCCCATATCCACTAATCCCAAAGATGAAGCACCAAATTATCCCCACATAATCACCATTGAATCTTCACCTTCCAACCCCAATAAGGGTGCTGGTACCACTGCCACCACTATCCATTCTTCCTCATCATTTCTAACAAACACATTACCACAAAACTCAGAAATCCAATTCCAAATATCCAATCAAAAATCACAAAACTCAGTTAGGTTTTATCTAATTACTCAATAAATTGATCACAATTTCATGAAAAACTAACAAAATTTAGATGAATTTTTCTTAATTACCCAATAATTTGATTACAATTTCATTCAAAAATCATAAATCCAGATGAATTTTCTTTAATTTGGTGATCTGAAGGTAAAATTGAGGAGAAAATGATAAAAATTGGTTGATGAAAGAGGGCTTGACTTTGAAAACTTTCAGTTCCAAGTTGCAACACCCGGTCGATCCCAAAGCTGTACACAAATTCTACTCTCCACCGCATACAAAAAAAGGTATCGAATAGAGAAAAAAGACAAGAGTGAAGACTAGTATAGTACTAGTCCAAAGAACAGAAGAAAGAGGAAAACAAATATAAGGGGACATTAGTGAATAAAAATGGTAGTGAATGATGAAGAAGAAGAAACAATAATGGAAGATGACAAAAATAAAAATAATAAGGGGATTTTTATATTTTTTATTATTTTTTTCATATTATGCTAACATGCCACTAGCATAGCAGCGCGTGTAAAACACCGCACCATATGCAAGTGGTATAATGCTTTATAGGGTGTAGAAAGTTCCACTTTTTTATATTTTAGGTGTGTAATAGGTCACTAGAATAGTTTAGGTGTGGCTTCGACTTTTCTTGTATAGTTTGGGGTAGAAACGATGCCTTTTCCCAAAAATCTATAACAAAAAGGATAATTATATACATATACATATAGGTAATCAAAAAATACATGATACATATCCAGAACTGCATGGCAATTATATATATTACATTACAAAAAAATATATATAACTCTGCATATGTATTTACAGAATACATACCTAATCCATATGTACATTACCATACAAAAAATACAAATATGACTCTGATATGTATTTACGAAATACATATCATATTAAAAAGTTACAAACATAACTATACTATATGTCTTCTTATGTATTTGCAAAAGACAAAGTTGAATCATATAAAACAAGAAAATACAAATGCATATGTTAAATAGTAACAACTACAACTATGTATATATACATATAGTTAAACCAAAAAATACATAATACATATCATCAAAATTATATATATATGTTACCCTCTAAAACATATATATCAACAATAACCATATGTATATATAAAATACATATATACTACACATGACCTATAAGCTAATAAAATTACAAATATAAATATCTCTTCGATTTTATCCCTTTGAAATCGTATGTAGAAGAATTTTGACCAATAGGGCTTGAAATTTAATTAATTCTCCCATTTTTTTTTACTTTCTCTTTTTCTCAGATCTTTGAATTTTTAGGGGATTTGGAGATGAACCTTTTCTCAATCCATTTTATTTCATAATTTCCACAATTTTCTCTGGATTATTACTATACTTTGATCTCACCTCTTCTATGATCACTGTTTTCTTTGACTGAATAGGCATAGAAACAAATTTAAGTTCTTCATCTTGTATTAATCTCCACAATCTTACAACAAAAAATTGACAAAACCCCAAAGAAAAATCGCAAAAAGAATGTTGAATAAAAAAATATAAAAATACAAAATTTATAGAATATGTGGAAGAGATAGCATGCAATAATTATAATTTGATAGTTACCTTACTAAATGAAGCATATTATTTATTAACAATGTGCAAAAGTGTGATAAACAGGTAAGAAATTGGAATGGAATCCAAAAAATAAGCACAATTTTTTTTAAAAAATAGTAAGATTAGAGAGATGTAAAATAATGGAGTGAAAATAGGAGAGAGATAAAGTAATAGAGAGAAAAAAGGAGAGAGTTAGTGAAACACACGTATTTAAAATTTATGGGCAAAAAATGTTATTTTTGCTATAAATTGTAATTTTAAAAAAGTGTTGCTATTTATTGTAATTATAGTTTTAAGTATGCTACTTTCTGTAATTTTTCCATTAAGAATTAATCCAAGATTATAGGCACTAGGTGGCACTTTTGTGGCCAAGAGCCATTTATTTGGCCAGTTGTTTGATTTTTTGAAATTTTATACTTCAGATCAGGTGAACACTTATGAATTATTTACCACTTTGCCAATTTTTACAAAGTGGATTATTTTAATATACAATACCAAAATGGTTATTACAAACATAAACCGCAACACCAAACCAAACATGCGAAGCAAATTACACATGATATTACAAAAAAAAATATCATAAAGGTTGATTTTGAATTTTTATCCCTTTTTATAAAATCTTTAAGAAACGATTTCAATTTAACAAATATTTGTTGGATATGTTAAAATTTTAATCCATCATATAAAGCTTTCATCCTTTTGCTCATTAATGATTCAAAATCACAATGATAAGATTTGAGTTGGAATGTGTGCTTGCCACTAAGAAAACCTTACATTTAACCTTTAATTAATTGAAATGCAACAAGATATAAAAATTACTAATAGATTTAATTCCTGATATAACAGTAAAAGCAAGACGTTTAGGTTGATCAACTCATCAAGTTCCCATTGAAATAGGATCCACAAAAGAAAAAACACTTGCCATTCATTTGTTATTAGCGGCATCCCAAAAACATCTGGGTCAAAATATGGTTTTCAAATTAAGTTTAGAATTAGTGGATGCTGCCAAAGGAAGTGGCGTTGTCATACACAAAAAGAAAGAGACTCATAAAATGGCAGAGGCAAATATAGCTTTTTCACATTTTTGTTAATCCATGAACAAGATCTATACATCTCGATTGGAAAAGAATCAAGAGAAAAAGAAAGAATTAGAATTGATTGATAGATTTCTTAAAACAAATGAAAGATGAAACATAAATCATGGCTGTTAATTTCCTGTCTTAGTGGGAGGGAGATAAGGATATCTTGTCTTAACAATGAATCAAATGAAAGTGAAAGAAATTGAAATAAAATTCTAAATACTAAAATAATTGAAACTAAAATAACAGATTGGATAAAAACCAGTTCTTGAATGAGGCCAGGGAAGAATTGAAAAAGAAATCTTTATTTGTTCTACCTCCTATTTCTTATGAAGAGAATGAATCTTTTTCTCAAAAAATTTGAAAAAAATGGGTCCGGATCTCCTGCGGGAATAATTTGGAAGATCCAAAACCAAAAATAGTGGTATTTTCTAGCAACAACATAATGGAGGTAGTCACTCAATACAGATTGATCCAAAATCTGATTCAAATCCAATATAGTACCTATGGGTACATAAGAAATGTATTAAATCAATTCTTTTTAATGAATAGATCTGATCGCAACTTCGAATATAAAATTTAAAGGCATCAAATAGGAAAGTGCACTCTAGTTTCTGTGCTTGTAAATATTTATAATTTTACTACTTCCTTTACATTCTAATTAAGTGAACGTTCAATGTACTATATTATTTATCACAAGACCAACATAAGAAACCATAATTGAAGAAGAAAAATTGCTATTTATCTTTATACACAGGCATATACTCAATCAAAGAAAAAGTGTCAAATTTGTTAGAGGTTTCTTAATTCTGATACGCAACTTGTGAAATAAATAGGGAAGGAGTTATACGGATGAAAAAAAATGGGGAGAAAAAAACAAATGAGTCATTTTCAAGTCCATAACCTTGACAAACATGCATGCTTTTTAGATAAGTCTTCAAGTATAATATCACTTCAAGGATTTTCTTCTGCAAGTAGTTAGATTTACAAGTATGGGTAAGGCTTCCATATCAAGTCACCTTATTCCAATCTTATATTCTTTTTTTCTTGTTGTTGTTTCTTTCTCAGATTGTTTTGATTTGAAATTTATTCGCTCGATCAATTCAAATTAATTTACGTTGTTTAAGATACAATAAAGTGGTAGTCACAGATGTAGAGTACGACTTATATATTATGTATATGTAATAATAAAATCACTAAATATATATAAATGTTAGTGTGAAATTAGTTATTATTATATATTAGTAATCTTAATTTATTATAGATATCCATAAATTTCAATTTGAACTTGCCTCTACAAAGAGGAAGAAGATGTGGACTCCCTACAAGGAATTCTTGATGAATGTAGGATATCCCACTTCACATGGTATTAGAGTCAAGCCCGGTGTGTCTCCAAGAGACCGTAAAATTATGGGAGGTGGAATCCTAGATTGTTAAGTAAATGGAATCCTGGTCTACTTATAAAACTTGGACAATCCTTATTGGAATTATGTAGTCACATTTTATGCTTTAGTTAGATGCTAATATTATTTTTGTAATTTTAGTTACATGGATGAATTTTTGTATATGATTGGACTTTTGTATTGCAATGTATTCTTTAATCTCAATTTTGAGTTCATAGCCAGTGGATACCCGACCCATTTATCTAAGGTATAAATAAGTGAAAGTTAGTAGAGGACAACAAAAAAAGGTTTAAATATTTTCTTAGATAATGAACGGTTTTCTCTCACTTTTCTCATTCTTCTCTCTAATATTACAGGATTTCTAATCTATAATCTCTCTATTTCAACTTGATTTTGAGCTTAACATGGTATTAGAGAGGGTCAATCACTAGATCTCTCTTTTCTTTCATTCGATACTACCCTCGAATGGAGTTTTGAAGATTCATGGAAGCAACTATGGAGGTGGAAATTATGGTTTTGGTTTGATCTTTGTTGAACAATATCTTTTTTGTGAACAAGATCTTCCTTCTTCAGGTTCACGAATAAGATCAGGAAACTCTTTTCATAATACTATTTTTTCTTGAAGTCAGTGATTTTCGTATTTGGACCAGAACTGCTCATTTATAGTTGTATTTTTCCTATTTCATGTGATTTTACTGAAATGGTGAACCTTGGACACAACAGTCAAAATGCAAGATGTACTTTGACTACTAATCACAGTTTTAAGGAATTAACCTTGAATACGTCTTATCCTTACTATATTCATTCTACTGAAAGCCCTAGTTTTCAATTAGTTCCCATTCTCTTCAATGGTTTTGGTTTTTCTATTCAGAGAAATAACATGATTACTTTACTATTTTCTAAGAACAAGCTAGGGATGGTTAATGGCAGATTTCTTAAGCCTGAACCCATTAATCATTATCTCCAGTTTTAGAAGAGATGTGACCATATGGTTGAAGACTGAATTATTAATTCTCTCTCAAAATATATATCAGTTAGTATGATGTGTGTTTCTAGTTCTAGGGAAGTTTGGAAAGAAGTCAATGATAGATTTGGTCAATCAAATGGTTCTAGGTATATTTATGTTCAAAGGGAAATCAACTCCACTCTTCAGGGCGCTTCTAATATAGCCACATATTTTATAATAATGAGGAGTCTTTGGGATTGGCTAAATGCATCCTACATTGGTCCTGAATGCACATGTGGAGCTTTAAGTATATTTGTTCAAGACCAACAATTATTTTACTTTCTTAGTAGATTGAATGAGTCTTACTCTGCTATGAAGAAAAACATACTGATAATGATACCACCACCCTCTATCAGTAGAGTTTATGCTCTTCAACAACAAGAGGAAAGTCAGAAGAGAGATCAGTCTGGAATTCCAAATTTCTCTAGCAACTTTCTTCAATGCTTCCACCTCTGTTTATACTTCCAACAATAGGCCATTCCATCATTACGTCTTTTTCAACTCTAAAAAATATCAAAATGGGTCTTTGATATGCAAGTACTATACATGGTATAGGCTGCATGGTTCTCCAACTGATTTTATGTTCACAAAGAATAAGAAATCATCTGCTGGTTTTGTCCAAATGGTGGATTCAAACACTCGCTTTACTACCCCTGATCCTTATCCTAAACCATGTATTCCAATGCATCATGGGGACTCTGCATATGGTTTTAGCATGTAATAATATCATCACCTCATGATACTTTTTCAACAAGCTCAACTTTCTGCTACAACTCATGGTCAGTTTAATCTTAAAGAATCATCAGGATTTGCAAGCTTTGTAGGTTTGTCAAATAGTACTATTTTTAATTCTGATAGTTATGATTTATGTGCTTCATATCATTTAAAATCCTTGAATTTTAGACTCAGTACCTTCATCTCACTTAGTTATAAATCCTTTGATTTTAGACTCAGGAGCATCAAATAACATGACACCCCATAAATAACTACTCTACTACCTACAACCTTTAGTTTTTCCCTTCCTTATTACTTTACCAAATGGATATAAGGTAAAGGTTGTCTCTACTAGTTCACTGCAACCTAGAGAAGAGATACTTTACATAATGCCATTTTGGTTCCCTCATTTTAATCAACTTAGTTTCTATCTATCAATTACATAACAACTATCTTTCTTAGTTGTATTTTCTTTTCTGCTTGTCATCTAACAAGCCCCTTCTCTGAAGAGGCCATTGGAAATTGATAAAGCTATAAACAGACTGTACAACTATTGTACTGATACTTCTGCATCAAACTGTTCTATGCCTATATCAACTATACTTCTTATCTCTGCTGATTCTTTCTAATCTTTTTCAAATTATTTTAGTTCCCAATTTTAATTCCATGAGTAGTGATAGTTCCCTTGTTCCCATCTCCTTTAGTAATTCTTATAAAAATCTTAATAAAATGGCCTTATTTTGGTTCCAAATATTAGGTCACATGCCTTATAATAAAATTTAATCTATTCTCCTTTTGCATTCAATACTCTCTCATAAATAGAATTTCATATGCAATATATGCCCTATGGCTATACAACACAGGCTTTCTTTTCATCATAGTACCATTTAATCTACACTTCCTTGTAAAATGGACCATATTAACATATGAGATCCTTACCATTCAAGGACTTATAATGGGTTCAAATACTACCTTACTCTAATAGATTATTTTACTAGGGTTACTTAGACTCAACTTCTTTCTCGCAAGAGTAACACACTTTCAATTCTTAAAGCTTTTGTTTTAATGGAAAAGGTATATATCAATACATCCGTTTGGGCTTTTAGGTTTGATAATGCATATGAGTTGGGTAATAGGTTTGAAGTTTCTTCCCTTTTTGATGAAAATGGTATCCTTTTCCAAACTTCCATTCCATATACACCTAAACAAAAGAGTGTTGTGGAAAGGAAACACAAACAACTTTTGGAAACTTTTTATAGATTTGCCTTTTCATCAAAAACTTCTTATCAAGTATTAAAGTGATTGTGTTTTGACTTCCACCTATCTCATTAACAGACTTGCTTCTCCTATCTTGCACAATATGTCTCCTTATGAAAAACTACAACGTTCTCCTCCTCTGTATAACTACTTGAAACTCTTTGGTTGCTTATGCTATGACACTTCTCTTTTACATAGAAGAGATAAATTTTAGCCAAGGGACTTTTATTGTGTTTTCATTGGTTACCTATGTGGAAAAAAGGGTTATAAGTTGCTCAGTCTCTCTACTCATTCCATCTTCTTTTCAAGAGATGTCATTTTCATGAACATATTTTTCCTTATTCGTCTAATCTTCATCCTCTTATTTTTTCTTATCCTTCTTTTATGGACATATCTCCACCAACTTTTTCCATTTCAGTACATTTCTCTTCTGCTATCTCATACTTTTTTTATTCCTATTTCTCCTATTCCTACTCCTAGTCCTTCTCTTTCTCCATCTCTTATTCCAGTTCAACTTCATACTATATTCCCCCCGTTCCTCTAAAAAAATCTTACATATCTACCTTCTATAATGACCTAAATTTGGATGACTTTCTCTTTTATGTGTTTTAACTATTTTTTCCCATCCCATGATTGTGTTATTTGGTTGATGAGTTGTGGGAATGATTGACACATTTTCTAAGGCCTTCAAAAAGGTTTTGGGTGAGTTTAAGATCATTGTGAGGCTTTAAAAGCTAATAGTTAACTTTGGTCAACATATTAATATCCGAGTGTCTAATAGTGATACGCCCAAATTACAACTTTATTATGATAGTGTAAGTAGTCGCTGTCAAATATAGAACCCAACTAGATTGGGTGTCGAATCCCACATGGAATACTGTGTTTACTAATTCTTATGGTCGTTATTAGACTGTTGATCGAAGGGTCCTGAGCAAAAAAAGGGTTTTTTTGATTTATCAATTGTATAAAAATGTTTGTCACAGAAAGTAATCCACTTGTTGATTGTATTAAAAATAGTAATTCAGTAAGAGTAGTCAAACTAGAGTTATGGTTACCAAGATAGTCAAGCATCTAGGGTTGTGAACTATGTTGAATTTCCTATGAACAATTCTAATTGTAAGAGTGAGTGCATTCTATGGTTTACCCATTAGTTTCTCAACCTAAATGAGTAATTTTATCCCTTAATTCTTTCAAACAGAAGGAACATATTATTTGTTCAACTATATTTTCACATGGGTTGATCCGATTAAGGCATCTACCCTCTATCCAAAGGTTAAAGCCTTGAGATTCGTGTAAATCCTTTCTTTTCCCAAAAAACACTTTTTCATTTGAATAGGTGATGTTTTTGGGCAAACTTTTCAAGTTTGCAACCAAGAAAAGTCATTAAAGTGAAGAAAGGTTTATGCAATATCAATTAATCATGGGAATCTACTAGATTCACAATCCAATTCAGCTTTTCACATCAAGGCTCCTATAACCCTAGTTATGGGAACTTAGCCACATATCTCCATGACAGAAAGAGAAGAAATCATTGTGTTATTCATGAATTAATTCAAGAGTTACAAAAGTTACAAGAATTTGTTCTTGAATCTTCAATAGAGATGAAATGATTAGATCCACAAGATTTGCTTAACTTTCCAAATACTCAGTTATAAATAGTTTCTAGATATGGAGACTATGATAAAAAATAAAAAATAAAAAAGATCCCCCAATAATAAACCTAAAACTAGTATTTATACGTTATCAGGTAAAAATAATCTAAAATTTGAATTCAAAAAACTACGTCAGGACTGACGGCCAAAGTGGTGGTCCATCGTGGGGTTGACGGTCCACCATTTGGTCCGTCGCTTTTGATCCTGGGAATTCACATTTTGGATAAGACTGATGGCCAAGCTGATGGTCTGTCGCAGATCTGACGGTCCACCATTTAGTCCTTCACTGAATCCTTCAGGAAGTAATGTTCTGGATAAGGATGATGGACAAACTAGTGGTCCGTCGCAGATCTGACGGTCGATTATTAGGTCCTTCGCTGAGTCCTCCAGGAAGCAATGTTCTGGATAAGGCTGACGGCTAAGATGGTGGTCCGTCGTAGATCTGACGGTCCATAATTTGGTCCATCGCTGAAAGTTCTGAAACCTTGGGTTCTGCCTAAGACTTGACGGTAAGGTTGGTGGTCCGTTGAAGGTGTGAAGGTTCACCATTTCAACCACCAGAATCATTTTTCTGCCACTTTCCAGAGTCTTTTCCTTCAGCTGACTCCTTGCCCTGAAACACTAAAAACTAGCATCAAATTCAACCTTGGTTGCTTGAAATATCCAGTTTTCCCAAGAAAAGATGCAAAATGTTTCATCAAAATTAGGAATATCAGATGGAAAAATAGACTGCTTTAATAGATCTGGAATGTCAAATTTGATTCAAGAGTGCAGTTGGTTTGGTTTTTTGTCTTTTAGATCCTATTACGATAGTTGGTTCAAAAATAGTATAATAGGGTCCTTGGGGTCAATTTTATGACAATGAACATTTTACATAAATGTAATGATCGCTTCAGATCCAGACCATATTTTATAATCAATTTTCACTATCTGATCAAGTTCATAGGGTTCCAATGAGTTTCGGGAGTTAAAAATAAGTTTTGAAGATTATTAGTGCTGGTGTAAGAGCTAAAGTGGTCGTTGACAATTTGACCAAATGCTAAATTATCCTTTTGATTGATTTATAGGTACTTTAACCATTTAACTAGGCCACTTTAGCGGTCAAACTGCCGCTTTAGCAGTCATCACTGAGGATAAGTCCAAAACCAAGCTCATTTCGCATTTCGGAGTTAAGAAGCTCTGATTTTGATAATTTTTGATGGTATTTTCTTGTATAATCATTTTCTATCAAACTATAACTCCATTTCCCCTATTTACAAAAACTTCTATTTCATATTTCATAATTTCTACCCAAGTTGTGAATCGAAACACCATTTTCACCATTTTTAGGGCTTGGGAGCTTGGATTTGGGCGATTCGAAAGGGGATTTCAAGATTTATTATAAGGGTAAGTTTTATTATATTATAATTATCTTTTTATCTACAAAAAACTTCAAATTCTTTATTTCAAAATGGATTTTGGGGGGGGGGGGGGTTTGCCAGTAAAGCTTAAAAGCGTTTTCTTTGATTTGTGCTTCCTTTTAAACTCATTTTCACATGGGTTTTAAACTTTTGAATTCTATGAGAATGTAGAGCGTATTTCTAAAATAAAATTCTAATTTTAACCTTTATTTTCAAACTCATTTTTGAGGTCCGTTTTTATACCCATCTTGAATATAGTCAATATGTATCAGTGGCTTTCTTTTGATGTGTACATGTCATATTTGATAGTTTGGTCATGGTTGGAGATGCTTTAAAGGATATGAGCTTCTGTTTGGGGATTTGTGTAGTATCTAGATTTGTAGATCTTCAGTTAAGGCAAGTTGAGATGTACCTTGATTTTTTTTTCAAAGTGTTTATATGTTATTTTCTTGTTATTGATATGTTTTGATTCATTTCAGCTGAGAGTCTCTCTTAGATGATATAGAGAGCATCTCCTCGGGTCCGGAGTCTTAATAATGACTTGTAGTTAGTTTATTGCCTTAGTTAGTTTGTATTATCACTTGTAGATCCATAGAATAGGTTGTAGTTAATAACTCAGATTTGGATTATTATTATTAGATACTTACTTTGGGGATTTAGAAATTGTATAGGGTCCTTTATTGTGATGATTGAGGTCTATGATGCAGCCTGAACAAGGGCCTTGTTGTAATGGGCATCCCAAGTTCAACCAGGACCGAGGACCGTCCCTTTAACCTAACCCTACAACCTTATACAACCTTGGATAAGCTAAATTTCGAGCATGTAACAAGATTGCGCAATGCTCTTAAGACTCTGGGATAGGGTCACAACCATGACCGACCCAATCGAGTCTAACCATACAAAACCGTCCATACACACCATACCAAACCATTTAGAAAATATCAAACACAATATGATAATCAAACCCAAAATGTAATACGATGGAATAGTGAAAAATAATGTACGATGATGCCAGCCTTCCAACTTATTCCAATGCTAAGGCCGACACCAATACTGATCCCACCCATACCTATCCCCAAAAGTACCACAAAGCCTCTATCAAAAACAATACAAATATCTAGTTGGTACATGCCCCCAACCATGGCCAAGGCCAATATTAGAAAAGAAAGTGAAAAGCTAAGAATGTCCAACATGAAATGATGCCTTCCGAAAGGATGTAAGATCACCACATCAGTCCAATAAGCTATCCCCAAATAAAGTACTATGAAAAAGGAGTTAAATGGAAGGTTCCTACATAATGTGGGTATACAACCACTAGTAGACCAGTTAGTGGGTGAACACTAGCATAAAACTTGGGATAAGGATAAAGTAATGCCAGTTATCAAAACCAAGTGAAAACCATCCAATGCAAACAACCATATATATATATATATATATATATATATATATAAGTGTTGGGAAAAGGGACCGGATTTAGCATGCCATTAAAACCTTTACCTGGGTTGTGTAGCTTAGCCGTCTTACCACCCACAGGTCATATGGGTTCAGCTTCCCCTACTGAAAGGGTCCCAGTGCATGTAGCCACATGACCAGACAATATCCCTAGAATGAATAGTACATCCCTCCAATATAAATGTGATACTCGCACATGGCCATCGAAAACCCCTCATATTGGCAAATATGAGTTTTCGATTTTTTCCCCCCAGGATCACCATATTCCACGACTTAGCTTACACTTTCCGCTATTAATAACCAATTAAAACCAAGCCCAAACAATTCAATTATCCTTTTATTAACCAAGGCTATTTAATAAACTAGTGGTATTGTCATACTACCATACTTTCAAGCATTTATCCATAGCCAAACCATTTAGATTAAGGGGACATTCAAGCGCCCTATCATTAGCCATATTAAACCTATTAGGAGACTACCATGTTCTCCACAAGCATTACCAATTAATTATTATCCCTTTGTAAACCAATGAAAAATATTTAAGGTTTCATATATAAGCAGAAAATAAGCAATAGTTCTATTAACATAAGTCAATGCAACAAACATATCTTTATAGGTATTTTATGAAACACCTTGGGGGCATAATATAACCAAACAAAATTCCATTACCATTAACCATTAACATGTAATTCAATTTTCTAAAACCACCGTTAATGCATAGAAAACATAATGAAAACCATAGGAAATCATAATCAAGCATTTAACATCAGAACCACCAAATCAATAGTTGAAAGCCATAATTATGCAAGAGAAAAACCATAAAATCAACCACGTAACCATGCCTTTAATTGAAATTACAATTGGGGAAGAGTATCTTGCATTAAACCAAGAATATTTATGGAAAGAATTCACCAAGACAATCCCCAAAGTATTCCCTTAGTTGAAACCCTAGCTCTTTTCTCTTGAGAGAATTATGATATGTTTAAGAGGAGCCTCTAAATGTTTAAAAGAAAAATAATAGTGTAAATAACCTCATAGGTGTATAGAAGTTGTGGGTACTTATTAGGATAAGTAGAAAAATATCCAGAATACCCCCACTTAAAACCCATAAAAACCCAACACAGGGTTACGACTGACCTCCTTACGAGTCGTAACATCCTTTACAATTGATAACCACCCGATCGTAACCAAGCCTCAACCATGGTTCAGATATTTTTAAGTGTAAGAATCATACACCTAAGTAGTAATGTCACCATATGATCTGTACCCATGACCTGTATTGATGTTGGGTGTATTTATGCATTCTAACGCTACTATTCTAGCCGATTTAGCCTTGTTTTGAGGATGATTCATGTGATTAATGGGGAAAGAATGATCTAAAGGAGCATTTATATGTCCAAGTATGTGTTTACAATGTTTAATTGTGGATTCACATGAGTTTTGATTCAATTTGAGAATTTAGAATTCAACCGAGAAAACTAGTGTAACTAGCTTGAGCTAGGTGTTTTTCTAGTCTATTGTGTTGGGTTATAATGTATTTTAATAAGTTACTAAGGTTGTTATTATGTATTTATATGTAAAAAAACTTATTTAAAATGTTCAAGGGTCAATTGTATCAATAAAAGAGTCAAAAGAATAAGTTAAAACTCAATGGGAATTTAGCCTATGGTTAGCTCCTTTTTCTAGTTCACCATTAAGGATGTTGTGTTGTTTTGAGATCTAAATTATTGTGTTTAATTCTATAGTATGATTTATTAATGGACTATGATGATATATTAAGTATTTAAAAGCTTCAAATAAAGTGTAAAAAACTAAAAAAGGCTTTGAATGGATCACGGAAGCACAAAACACAGCTTGACGCCAATTTGAATACCTGAAAAGTATTGGGAGAGTGTAGGCGCGTGATAAGGAGTATTGGCGAATGAGACACATCAATGGATTAAGAAGACACCCATAACAATGAAAAAATTCAAAGTGAATGCGTCATTTTGATGTGCTCAATATGATAATCGAAGCGGCGCGTCACTGGGTTCGCAGACGACCAGAAACTGTTTCCTTGTTCAACAAGGCATGGGATATTTCTTCCACTATAAATAGGAAATTATTCACGTGTTTTTACTAACTCTTGGACGTCTTGGACTAGTTGTGGGGCTTCTCAAAACATCTTTTAGGGCTTATATCTCTTTACTTTAGTTTCTTTCATGGTTTGTATCATGAATCTAAGGGATTGGATGATGAATATTTCTATTGAAGGCTAAAACTCCTATCCGGGGTAAAGGCCACATTCATGATTACTTTTGTTTTGAATTAAGTTTGTTAATTTACTCATCATTGTTGGTTGTTTGTTTATTCTTGTTTTAACTATTTTAAGGATTCATGGCCCTTAGAATACATCAATTGTCTACCTTGTCAACTCGGGAGAGAGAATAGGGTGATAGAACAACGGAATGAGTAAAGTATGGTTCTTGTTTCTTTATAAAATAAGAGACTTGAATTAGTATCTAGGACAGGGATGTACTTAGATGCCTTACTTGATTCATATGTAGGATGACATTTGTAAAGAACTTACGTGAACTATTATATCATCGCTCAATGATGTAGTTGTAAGATTCAACTTAGGTAAAGGATTAGAGGTTGGGAAACCGTAATCGTGCAATTAACCCTATGAATCAACAATCAAGATAAGCAAGTTAGGGAATGATGTTCAATTACATAGTAGGATTGTTCGTAAGACTTAACCCTTGGTTTCTATCCTTGATTGTCCAAAGTCATTATAAGTTAGGGAATGATGTTCAATTACATAGTAGGATTGTTCGTAAGCCTTAATCCTTGGCTTCTATCCTTGATTGTCCAAAGTCATTATTTTTCCGCATTAGTTTAGTTTCTTCTTAGTTTATTTTTAATCCTAAAACTCTATTTACTACTCTCCTCAATTGGTTGAACTAGAATTAGATTGGAGGTGAACGCAAGTCCTTGAGAGATCGATACTTAGGCTTCCTTGAAGCCACTATATTACTTGAAAAGACCACGTACACTTGCGTATGCACTTGGGCACTGTCACGTATCCTTGGCAGAATGTAACACCAGGAGGATCAAACACTGTCGACCTTACTAGTCACCTATACGACTCGGATGCAACCATAAAACACTTACCCCTAAGTCGTATCCATTCTAGTGAAAAAACCCATCCCCCTAACTAATATTGGTCATCTTACGACAGGACTTCACCACTCGTACTCTAGCATACGAATCGTACCATGAGTCGTATTGGATCTGAAGAATGAGATACCAGGAAATTTTCTTATGGTCCAAACCTGGGATGCTTTAGTCTCCCCCAGTAGGAACATTCGTCCCTGAATGATAGATAAGGTAGGGGTAACCACACAGAGTAATTTGCATTATCAAACATCCCTTTAATAAAGTTTGAAAACAGAGAGGAAAAGATGTTAATCTTTTCTTTAACAAACTCAGAAAATAACGATGTGTTCAAGACACATACCTTCCATACGAATCCCAAGAGCAGAAAACAGATGCGGATACGTAGACTTCATATCCTCCATTGCTTCGCACATGGCCTCTCCCACCTTGTGGTTCTGCTATAGAACTTAAACCAAAGCCATATCCGTGGTTTGCAACCAACTAACTTGCCTATCTAATATCTCAACCGGGACCTTTTCATAAGACAGAGAATCCAAGATACCCAATCCCTTCAAAGGAACAATCAAAGATGTATCACTAATGCACTTCCTCAATATAGAAACATTGAATATCAGATGAACCAAACTCAAGCTATATGGAAACTCCAACTCATACGCAATATTGAATGCTCTTTGAAAAATATCATAAGGACCAATGTAACAAGGAATGAGCTTTCCTTTTTTGCAAAACCGCACTACTCCCTTCATAGGAGACACCTTAACGAAAACCTTATTCCTAACCGCAAACTTAAAATCTCTACGCCTAACATCCGCATAGGAATTTTGACGAATTTGGGAAGCCTTGAGTCTATCCTTAATCACATTCACCTTTTCCATAGCTTGAGAAACCAAATTCGGACCAAACAAATCTGCTTCACCGAGCTCAAACCAACCAATAGGCGATCTGTACCTATTGCAATACAATGCCTCAAGAGGATCCATACCAATACTCTTATAATAGTTATTGTTGTAAGTAAACTCTACCAAAGATGTATGCTCCACCAACTACCACCATAATCACACACAGGCTCGAAGCATATCTTCCGTTCTTTTCGCCTACCCATCCGGTTATGGATGGAAAGTAGTACTCAGATTCACCTTAGTCCCAAACCCTTTTCAAAAAGACTACCAGAAGTGGGACGTAAACTGCACACCATGATTAGAAATAATCGAAATAGGCACCCCCATGTAGTTTCACAATTTATTGAAAATAAAGCTTCACATAATCCTCTATAAAAAAGTTAGTCTGCACAGGCAAGAAATGCGCAGACTTTGTCATCCTATCCATGATGACCCAAATTGAATCAAATTGGTTTTGAGATCGAGGAAGACCAATAACGAAATCCATATTGATCTCCTGCCACTTCAATTCAGGTAACTCAATTTCTTGATACAACCCACCAGGCCTCATGTGCTCAACATTAACTTGTTGACACACTATACACTTGGACACAAAATTAACCATGTCCCGCTTTATGAAACTTCACCAATAGATCTTCTTGAGATCATGGTGCATCTTATTAGAGTCAGGATGAACAACATAGTGCGACTCATATGCCTCAACCAAGATCCTTTACCTTAAACCATCTACATCAGGAACACATAACCTCCCTTGGTACCATAAAGTACCATCACTGCTAATCTCAAAATCCGCCACTTTTTTCCCACCAATGCTACCCTTGATATTCATCAAGGCAGAATCCAACACTTGCTTCTCCTTAATCTCTGTACCGAGAGATGATCTAACCATTTCTTTCACCATCACACTACCATCTTTGGAGTCTAATAAACGAACCCCAAGATTTTCCAAACGGTGAATGTCCTTCACCAATTATCACTTTTCTTTTTCTACATGATCCAAACTACCCATGGATAACCTGCTAAAAGCATCAACAACCATATTAGCTTTACCTGTGTGGTAGTGAAGACTCATATCATAGTCCTTGAGAAGCTCAAGCCATCTCCTCTGCTTGAGATTAAGCTCTTTCTGCGAGAATATATACTGCAAACTCTTGTGATCAGAAAGGATATCCACGTGAACACCATACAAAAAAAGTTGCCATATTTTCAAAGTAAACACAATGTCCAACAACTACAAATCATGAGTAGGATAGTTCCTCTCATGCACCTTCAACTTCCTAGAAGCATATGCCATCACCTTTCCATGCTACATCAACACACAACCAAGACTAACCCGAGATGCATCACAATAAACCACAAACCTATCATTGCCCTCCGGCAAAGTTAGAACTGGAGTGGAAGTTAACTTATCCTTCAACTTTATAAAAACCACTCACACGTATACGACCAAGAAAACTTAACCTTCCCCTAAGTTAACTAAGTAAAAAAAGCAACAATTATTGTAAAAACCTCCACAAACCTCTTATAAAACCCATCTAAACCTAAGAAGCTCCGAATATCAGATAGAGTTGAAGGTCTAGGCCACATCTTTACTACATCCACCTTATGCAAATCCACCATGATCCCTTTACTAGAATTTATATGACCTAATAAAGTCATAGCATTCAACCATGACTGGAACTTAGAGAACTTAGCAAACAACCATTGTTCCTTTAAGGTCTGTAATACTTCACGGAGGTGATTAGCATGATCCATATCACTCTTCGAATACTCTAGAATATCATCAATAAATATAATGATGAAGAGGTCTAAATACTATCGAAACACCATCAAATCCATAAATGATCTCGAGGCATTTGTCAATCTAAATGATATCACCAAAAACTCATAATGCCCATACCGAGTGCAAAAAGCCATCTTAGGGATATCCACCTCCTTAATCATTAATTGATGGTACCCATACTGAAGATCTATCTTAGAGAAGAACTTGGCACCTTGTAACTGGTCAAACAGATTGTCTATCTAAGAGAGAGGATATTTATTCTTGACCATTACGTTATTCAACTCCCTCTAGTCGATGCATATACTCAAAGAACCATCCATCTTGCGCACGAACAACACTGATGCACCCCATGGAGAAATACTAGGATGAATAAAACCTTTATCTAGAAGATCCTTAATTTTTTCATTGAGTTCCCTTAATTTAGCTGGAGCCATTCTATACGGATGAATAAAATTGGATGAGTGTCTAGAAGCAAATCAATACCAAACTGTATCTCCCTATTCGGAGGAACACCAAGAAGATCATCCAAAAAGACCTCTAGAAACTCATTGACTACCAAAACTGAGTGCATCGAAGGACCTTCTGAGTTAGAATATTTAACCCAAACCAGGTGATAAAGATAACCCTTAGATATTAGCCTCCAAGTTGTAAAATAAGAAATAAACTTCCCTCTTGGTGCTAAGGAACAACCTTACTATTCTATTTTTGGCTCATTTAGGACCCTAAAGATGATCCTATAGGTTCGACAATCCAAATTTTCATAATAAGAATGCATCCAATCTATTCCCAATCTTACATCAAAATCTACCATACTCAACTCAAATAGATCCGCCAAAGTCTATCTAAAACTCACCGATACCCCTCCCCCCATGGATTAGTTCAACAATGATCGAATTTTCTACTAGGGTAAAAATAGAAAATAAATTTGAAATAATCTTTGGATCAAAACCAAAAGACACAGCTATATAAGGAGTCATATAGGAAAGGGTAGAACTTGGATCAAGCAAACAATATATGTTACGAGAGAAAAACTGTAACGTACCAGTAACAATATCAGGTGATGCCTCAGATTCCTAATGGGACACCAAAGCATACAAACTATTTAGACCAGCACTAGAACTAGGAGCAGTAACAGAAGAAGATACCATACCACTGGGTGTATGAACAGAAGATGAAGACACCAGAATCTTATTCGTCCCATAGCGACCTTGTTAGATGGACAATTCCTGAGCCAATAGCGTACTTGGCCATACTTGAAGCACTTATTCCTTCCCTCCTCATAGAATCCCCAATGAGGATGACTGCAAAAATGAAAAAAAAGACATGATTAAAAAAACTTACCTTTGCTTGCTTGAGACTGAGCTCCCTTCACACGAGAATTGTCACCACTATGATGACACCTATTGCTCGACTGCTGGGGTAAAGAGAACTAGTAGTAAAGAAGGAACCAAAACTCCCTCACTTCTTTTTCTGCCACTTTCACTATCTTAACCACCTTGAGACTGGTCACTTCCCTGATAAAAAAACCTGCCCCACTTACCCTGCCTACCTTCTCTTCTCATTCTCAGCCTGCTGTATATGAATAGTTATCCTTGACATGTCTATATCCTTCATGAGCAAAATAGTCTTGTTCTCCATAATCAGATCATTATTCAGCCTAGAAGAGAACTTTCTCATTCTTGACCTCGTATCAGCCACCAAATTAGGAGCATAACTCAACAATTAATGGAACTTTAAAGAATACTCCTTCACAGATATTCTCCCTTGCTTGAGGTTTACAAATTTCTCCATATTAGCTTCCCTTTACTCTTGAGGAAAGAACTGATCTATAAAGACATTAGAAAAGGCCTCCCACAAACCATCTTCTTTTACATCACTCTTATCTTTGTCCCACTCCTGATACCATAGATAAGCAACCTTTTTAAGATAATAAGCTACAAAGTGTAATCCTTCCAAATTAGTATCCCTCATTACCCAAAAGATCTTCTCCATCTTATCAAGAAAGCCTTATGGGACTTTATCCGCCTTCACTCCCATAAAATTTGAAGGACCTATCTTTATAAACTGTCCAAGCCTATCAGCTTCAGTAGACACAATGCTAGCCATACCCTGCTTGGCCTGAGCAGCAACCAGTTGGGCAATAGCATGTATAAACTAACAAAACTCCACATTCTCCATGTTGACCTGAGGGACTTACGAAATATTAGGAGGAATAAGAGAAACTCTGGTACAATCAGGAATAAGACCATGAGATCAAAGATGAACCCTAGGAGTAGAACGTTCTTCCTTGGCATCACTTTCAGTTGGGGTAGAAGAGTTTTCTTATGTTCCAAATCTAGGAGGCATGATCTGAAAATGAACAAACAAGGATTAGAGGAGATTCCAGGATTGGGAAGTCAAGCTTGAAGAAAGAATACCAAGAAACTGAAACATTCCAAAATGTCTTCCAGCCTCTTTCTTATGAGTGTGATGCACTACATATCCCTAAAATAGGCTCTACTTAACAGAGATTTGTGGAATCCTAATTGACCATGAACCTGACTCTATACCAACTTGAAATGCCTGAACTAAGGCCTTACATAATGGGTATGCCAAGTCTAACAAGGACTGGGGACCACCCCCTAAACCTAACCCAACCACCTTATACAACCTTGGATGAGCTGAATTTTAAATATATAAAAGACTAAGCAATGCTCTCACGAAGACTCTAGGTTAGGATCTCAACCATGTCTAACCCAACCGAGTCTAAACATACCAAACCAACCATCCATACCATGCAGAACCATTTATAAAATATCATACATAATATGATAATCAAACCCAAATATAATATGATGAAACAATGAGAAATTATGTCTGATGATGCCAGCCTTCTAGGTTATTCCAATGCAAAGGACAAAACCATTACCGATCCTGCCCATACCAACCCCTAAAAGTACCACAAAATCTCTATCCATTAGAATATAAAGATCCAGTTGGGAAATGCCTCCAACTATGGCCAAAAATAATATCTAGAAAGAAAGTGCAAAGTCTAAGAATGACCAACATAAAATAATGCCTTCTGAAAGGCTGAAAGTTCACCACTTCAGTCAAATAAGTTGTCCCTAAATCAAGTACTACAAAAAAGGAGTCGAATGGCCAATTCCTACATAATATGGGTATATAGTCGCCAATAGATGGGTTAGTGGGTGAACTCTAGCATACAACTTGGGATAAGGATAAAGTAATGCTAGTTATCAAAACCAACTGAAAACCATCAAATGCAAACATCCATATATATATATATAAGTGCTAAGAAAAGGGACCATGTTTATAATGCCATTAAAACCTTTACCTTGGTTGTGTAGCTTAGCCGTCCTAACATCCAAGGGCCATATGGGTTTAAATCCCCCAGCTTAAAGGGTCCCAGTGCATGTAGCTGAACAACCAGGCAATATCCTTGGGATGTATAGTACATCCCTCCAATATATCTATGATACTCACATATGGCCATCGAAAACCCCTCATATCGATAAATATGAGTTTTTGATTTTGATCACCCCGAGACTGCCACTTTCCATGATTTAGCTTACACTTTCTGTCATTAATGCCTAATTAAAACCAAGTCCAAATAATCCAATTATCCTTTTATTAACTAAGGCTATTTAATAAATCAGTGGTATCATCATACCACCAGACGTGTAAGCCTTTATCCATAACTAAACCATTTAGATTAAGAGGACATTCAAGTGCCCTATCATTATCCATATTAAAACTCTTGGGAGAGTACCATGTTCTCCACAAGCATTACCATTTATCCATTAACCCTTTGTAAACTATTGAAAACATTTAAGATTTTGTATATAAGTTGAAAATAAGAAGGAGTTCCATTAACATCAGTCATTGCAATGAACATATCTTTATAAGAATTTTTCAAACATGTTGGGGGAATAATATAACAAAAGCCAAATTCCATTTCCTTTAAACAATTTCCATGCAATTCAATTGTCTAAAACCACCGTTAATGCATAGAAAACATAATTAAAATCATAGGAAATCATAACTAAGCATTTAACATCAAAACCCCCAAATCAATAGTTGAAAGCCATAATTATGTAAGAGAAAAACTATGAAATCAACTATGTAACCATGCCTTTAATTGAAATTACAATTGGGGAAGATAATCATACCTTAAACCAAGAATATTGATTGAAAGAATTCACCAATACTAGCCCCAAAGTAATCCCTTAGTTAAAACCCTAGCTATTTGCTCCAAAAGCTCTTGAGAGAATTTTATATGTTTAGGAAGAGCTTCTAAGTTTTTAAGAGTAAAATAATAGGGTAAATAACCTCCTAATTGTATAGAAGTCATGGGTACTTATTAGGGTAAGTATAGAAATATCCAAAATAACCCCACTTAAATCCCATAAAACCTAACACTAGGTCATGACTGACCTCCTTATGAGTCGTAACCTCCCGTACGGTTGATACCCACCCATTCATAACCAAGCCTCTACCATAGATCAGACACTGTCTAGTATACGACTCATCTACCTAAGTCGTAACCTTGGTATATGATATGTACCCATGATCCGTATCCCTAAAAAAATGTAATACCAAGAGGATTAAGCACTATCTAGTTAGGAGTCACCTATATGGCTCGTACCCAATCATACGACACTTACCCTAAGCCGTATCTATTCCAATGACAAAATCCATCTCACCAACTAACATTGTCAGCTTATGATAGGACTTCACCATTCATACCCCAGCATACGACTTATACCATGAGTCGTATTGGATCCAAAAAATATAATTCTAGGAATTTTTCAAAGGGTCCAAGCCTAGGATGCTTTAGTCTATCAAAATCTAGGATATAATTTTTTTATTACTGTAATGATAGAATGATCGAACCTTAGATAATGCCTAGATTACAAATGAGCTTGTATTGATTATTGAGGCTTAATATATGAACGAATTAGGTTTGTAATGACCCTCCAGGTCCTTTTCTATACTTTCACTTATTTTTACTGTATAGAGATTTCCAATAGCTACCCCAAGTCATTTGTGACTCGCTGGAATTGGCAGTTCAATTATTGAGAAGTTTGTTGGGGTATTAGAGCCAATTCCCAATTAAACCTTTGCTAGTTGAAATTGGATACAAGGTAAAATCTGTAGATAAATGACATCGTATGCAAATTCTAATAGTTCCAAAAGCTCTAAAACATCAATTTTAGGTTTGATGGACCCTTGGTTTTGGTCTGAGGCTCCCGAAATCATTTTGGGCTATTGGTCAATAGTAAAAACATATGGGAAGTAGGTGTGGCACCCACTATTCATCAAAAGAACCTCAAATTGAAATTTTAATTATGCCATTTACCCTGGAATATTGAATTTGATAGGGTAGGATAGTTCGGTTTCATATACGGGATTTCCAATAAATCCTAAGGGGTTGATGAAGACTTGAAAAAAATTCTAATTCTCCAGCTGGTGTCTGACATTTGGTTTGACTACTAAAGTGGCCCATTGGGCACTTTAGTGACCTATTTGGTGCTTTAGTGGCCCTAGCTTAACCAACAGGTACCACTTTATCAGCATCTGAGCACTTTAGCGGCTAGCGCTAAAGTCTCCTAAGGTCTATTTTAGTAACCTAACTCATGGGGATGGGTACCACTTTAGTGGTACCTAGGTGCGTTATTAGTGACTGCTAAAGCAGCCCAAGGCCCGGGTTAGTGGTATCTAGTACATATAGACGTGCCTTTTGCCTAATTTCTTCCCATTTTCACCCATTCATAATTGATAAATCCCTAAATAACATGGAAACTTGATAAAAAAATTCATGGGTGATTTTGGAGTATGGGTAATGTCAATTTACATGTTTCTTCATTGGATTTGTGGTAAGATTCCATTAACGTTATGGTTAATTCTATCATCCTTTTCTAAAATCTCTCTAATATTAGTGGATTGATTATAGCACCATTAGAGATCAGACTTCACCTATTCCTAGAAGTAAATGTTCTTTACGCATAGATAGATGTTGTGTTTGTTTTTAATTGTAATTTCAGAACTAGGATCCACATAATATTTTAATGCAATTTTGGACCAGAAGCATACTAATGTAACTTGGGTATCATTGTTCTTATATTGTTGAGTAGATTATGATTTTTATAGAGTGGAATCTTGTCAAATCCTCTTGGAAGAGAAAATTGGTGATTTAGCAGATTCTTTGGGTTTTAATTCGACGTCCAGGTAGGTTAGGTTTACCATTTTTCTAGATTGATCTATTTTGTAGTTTGCTCATGATATTATGCTAGATATGTGTGGGATTTAGGTGTAGGTGGTATGATTTAGAATAACTAGGTTAGTTGGACTAGTTAGGCTATCTTGAAACCATAATGTAGGTGTACTTGAGTTAGTGCTCATGTTTTCGGAGAAATTGCTATCTTAGGGCTAGATAGGGATTATGTAAAATCTAAAAATGAATTTGGATAACTTAACCTAGTCCAAGGTAGAACTGGAAAAATTGGATTTTAGGGATTAGAAGTGGGCCCTCTCTGTCCCACCTTAGGCCAAGACTTCTGTTCATCTTTATAGACTTAATTATGCATTATTTATCCTAATTAGTGCTGTTTTGGGACTTGAAGAGATCAAATGATTATTTATTATGCTAGTTTTACAATTAAGAGTTAGTGCTAATTCTGCATAAGTTTCGGTGGACAGTTATGGTGATTTAGTGATATGACTTATGATTATGTTTATTTACATGGCCTAGTGATACGGTGTTATGAAATATGAGTTCCAATTCAATTTTGTATATTGATGATGATAATGATATAGGAGTTTCAATTCAAGTCTGAAATTTGATAATGATGTTGATAATATGAGTTCTGGATTAAGTCTGACATTTTGGAAGTTAATCACGATATGATATAGTTTAGACAGATTCTTTGTTATGGCATGGTAATTAAAAATTCATGGTTATAATGGGGGCCTGTATTGATTATTTACTTTTCTATACTTATTGGCTATGGGGGATAATTTATTAGTTATAATGGTGTGTTTGTACATTACTTTTTTTATTTATTATTTACCTATGCACAATAACATTGGAAATTATTTCTAGGTTTGCCCTATTTATCTTAACTTGGTTTACTTTATCTTGTATCTTCTCGTATTTATACCAAGATTTAGCTCTGTCGACTGATGATACTAACTGAGTACCTATGGTTTTGATACTCATAATACACTTCTATATCTTTTTGGTGCAGATCCGAGTACTAGTTGTCACCACTGATTTGACGATTATGCTGAGTGATTTTGGAGATTAGGTGAGCTCTTGGAGTTGGAGTTACTCTTTTTCCTTCTATATATCTATGTTCAATCTTTTATTTTTGAGGCAGATTGTATTTGGAAATTTAGTACTTGTAGTCCAATTATAGCAGATCTTGTACAAGCATTACTAAGTATTGGGATAATTATTGTTCTTTTATCTATCTATTAGACTTTTATGACTAATTTATTGCTGATATAACTTTTTAACTATTGATTTTAGACTTTTAGGCTACTTTCTACCAAGCTATACCATTTCTTATAGCTTCAAGCTAAGGTTCAACTTACCTACTAGTAGTATAAAGTAGGTGCTATCATGAGTCGTAAATTATGTTGTGACAAATTAGTATCAGAGCCTAGGTATCACCGATATTATTGGTATAAAATCAAGTGTCTAGTAAAGTCCCGTGAATCAAAATAATGGCATACATTTCTTATCTTTAGGTGGATATAGGTTATTCTTAGGATTTCTTTATCTTTTTCACTCATTTCATGCTAAGAGTTTGAGTTGGTTTCTAAAGAATTCCTTTGGTTTTATTCTTCTGCAGCTGGCTAAGATGCCTGATGAGATAAGTGTCCCAAGATAAGCCTATGGATCTTATCGCTGTTCGTGGACAGCTTAGAGGTCGTGAATAGACAAAATATGTGCCTCCAATTAGGGGCCAGGGTAGAGAGCCTTCACCAGACACTATTCTCGCTCTTGAGCTAGTTTTTTCCACCCAATCTAGCGATGGGCAGAGACTGACTTAGGCATCACCAGGGTTTTATTCCTTCCTCAGTGCTCAGACATACTTTGGTTTAGCTTTTAGGATTGGTTTGTGGTGCACTATCTGATCATGCACAATCTATAGATCAGAATATTATTGAGGCGGGGGTGCATCCTGTAGCTACGACTCTTAGAATTATGGTCCCTTCTATGCTTGTAGTTTCCCATCCTGCTATGTCTACCGGGGAGCAGAAGATGTTGGGTAGATTCTTCTTATTAGCGTTGCCTAGGTTTTTTAGTGCACCAGGTGAGGATCCATATGATTTCTTGATTGCTTGTAAGGTTAGGCTCCATAATTTAGGCCAAGTTGAGACTCATTGTGTGAATTACTCTACTTTTTAATTAGAATTAGAAGATCGACATTGGTGGAGAGTTCATCTTGATTTTAGACTATTTGGATCTTCCCCTTTAACGTGGACTCAGTTCACTAAGATCTTCTTGGAGAATTACATGCCATATAGTCTTAAAGAATATTTGAGAGATCAGTTCTAAAGATTGGAGTAGGGCTACATGATTGTGGTAGAGTACGAGGCTCGATTTCATGAGTTGGTTTGGAATGCTACTTCTATTCTAACTATTGAGTATGAGAGATTTCATTGATTTATTCGGGGATTAAGACTTCCTCTTTGAATGTATACAAAAATTTTAATTGCCATGGGTAGGTCTTTTGCTGAGGTTTTGGACATGCTCAGGTTATAAAAGTGATGCATCGCAGACCTAAGGGGCTACGATAAGAGGCCGTATTATCAGGGTAGTTTTAATGGGAGCCGTAGTGGCTCATAATTTAGAGGTACTGGTTATCAGGGTAGGCACCCTCCATACCAGCTATCTCAGCATTAGGATCACTCTAGTAGGCCCATTCAGGTCATGCTTCAGAATATCGATAGAGGCCAGTCTAGTTTCAGTGATCTTTCTTGCCACAATCATGGATAGTGTTCATGCGATTTATCTTTTATTTAATCTAGAACTACTCATTCTTTTGGTTAAATAGTTCTTTTAATTTTGACTCAACGACTGGGGTATGTTATGGTTATGGAGGTTTAGGTCACTTATTGAGAGAGTGTCCCGGTTGTAGCGCGATTGTTTCTTCAGCTAGGAGTGTTCTACCTACCAGGTAGTTTATCCCCCAACTAGAGTTGGTATGCATGGTCGTAGGGATGGTCCTCAATTCTCTTGTGGAGGTTCTAAGGCAGGTAGGATAGGAGATTAATAAGGAGACCAACCATGTGGAGAGTGTGGTCAGTTGTATACAGTACCATCTAGACCAAAGGCTGAGTCTTTATATATTATTATCACAGGTATGATCTTAGTGTACCGTCAATCGACTTTTGTTTTATATGATCTGAGATCCACTTATTCTTGTGTGTCTTCTTATTATGCTCCAAGGTTAGAATTATCTTAGAATTTATTATCTATGCTAATAAGTGTATCTAATCCCATGGGTGATTCTATAATAGTGGATTGGGTTTTTAGATCATGCATTATGACTATTTAAGAGCTTGATACTTATGTTGATCTTATTGATATGGTGGATTTTGATATGATTCTAGGCATGGACTAGTTATCTGACTATCATATGGTCCTAGATTATTTTTCTAAGGCTGTTATCTTAGCCATGCCAGGTGTATCCCCGACCATGTGGCAAGCAGCGATTATCCTTGAGCCATGAGGATTATTTCTTATATTTATGATAGGAGGATTATTTTGAGAAATTGTAAGTCTTATTTCTCTTATATTCTTGATGTTAGTAAGGAGAGTCCATTGCTTAACTTTGTCATGTAGTTTGTGAGTTTTATGATGTTTTCCTTACCGATCTAATTGTCCTTTCTCCTGATCATAGTATTGTGTTGTTACTGATCTTTAGTTGGGCACCCGACCTATTTCTGTGGAACCTTGCCGTATGTACTTTGTCGAAGCTTAAGGAGCTGAATTCCCATTTTGAAGATCTTCTGATTAAGGGTTTTATTAGATCGAATATGTCTATTTAGGAAGCTTCTGTGTTGTTTTTGAAGAAGAAATATGGCTTCTTATGTATGTGTATTAATTATAGGTATCTTAAAAAGGTGATCGTTATCCTATGCCTCATATTAATGATTTATTTGACCAACTTCAGGGATCAACAGTGTACTCTAAGATTGATTTGAGTTCCAGTTACCATTGATTGAGGGTTCAGGCTGAGGACATCCCAAAGACAGCCTTTAGGACCCGTTACAGTCATTATGAGTTCCTAGTGATGTCTTTAGGGTTGACTAATGCCCTAGCTGTGTTTATAGATTTGATATACCATGTATTCAGGCCTTGTTTGAATTTTGTTGTATTGTGTTCATTGACATAATCCTTGTGTCTTTGTGGAGTAGAGAGGAACATATGAAACATTTAAGGATTATGCTCCAGTCTTTGAGAGAACATGTGTTTTTTGCCAAATTTTGTAAGTGTGAGTTTTGTCTTGAGTCGGTGACATTCCTTAGACATGTGGTGTCTAAGGATGGGATTATTATAGACCCAACTAAGATCAAGGCCATTTGTGATTAAGGTAGACCTACATCTCTAACTGGGGTTTGTATGTTGACTGGTTTGGCCAGTTACTATAGATGGTTTATTGAGAGTTTTGCTACCATTGCAGTGCAATGACCAAACTGACTTGGAAGAAGGTTTCATTTCAATGGTTTAAAAAGTGTGATTTGATATTTAGAAAGCTCAAGCAATTTCTCACTTCATCTCCTATTTTACCTCTTCCTATTGAGGGTGAGGGATTCACCGTGTATATTGGTACTTCTTGTGTTGCTTTGGTTTGTGTATTAATGCAGTAAGGTTGTGCTATTGCTTATATATTGAGGTAGTTGAAGGTGCATATACCCAACTATCCCACTCATGATTTGGAGTTGGTAGTGGCAGTTTTGCACTTAATATTTGGAGACATTATCTTTATGGTGTAAATTGTGAGATCATTATAAATTACCGTAGTCTTCACCATCTTATGAATCAGAGAGAGCTTAATGCTAGGCAGCATAGATGGATGGAGTTGCTTAGGATTATGATATATCTATCTTATATCATCCGACCAAGGTGAATGTGGTAGCAGATGCCTTGAGCTAGAAGTTAGTGAGTATGGGTAACTTGTATTTAAGTTTTTAAGAGGTTATTATTACGGGACATTTAGTACTTAACCAACTTGATGGTACAAATTGATATTTTAGACCCTAGGAGGATCCTTGCTTGTTTGAGGTGAGGTCCTCCTTATTTGAGCAGATTTAGGATCGCCAATTTGGGTATAAAATACTTTACATCATACGTGATCAGGTATTGAGTCGTGAGTCTAAGAGAGATACCATAAATTCTGATGGCATTTTGAGATTTGATAGCTGTATTTGTGTTTCGAGAGTTTATGGCTTGATTCATTTGATTTTGTGTGAGTCTTACAACTCCACGTATTCTATTCACTCGGGGACATCAAAGATGTATAAAGATTTAAGATAGTATCAATGGTGGAGTGAGATGAAGAGAGATATGGCAGACTTTGTAGCTCTTTGCCTATGTTGTCAATATTTGAAGGCCCAGTATCAATGACCTCGTGGCTTGATTCATAGATTGCCCATTCCCAAGTGGAAATAACAGATGATTACCATGGACTTTGTTAGTGGGATACCTCGTACTTCCTATGGTTCCAGTGGTATTTGTGCCATTGTGGATTAATTGACCAAGTTGACACATTTCATTCCTATCCAAAGATCCTTTAGTTCGTTGAGGCTGGCCCGTATCTATGTTAGTTAGATAGTCTATTTGCATAATGTACCTATATCTAAAAGTTTAGACTGAGGTTTAGCGTTCACTTCTAGCTTTTGGTGAGATTTTTAAGAGGAGTTGGATACTCATATAGACCTTTGACAACCTTGTATCCCTGATTAACGGACAGTCGGAGAAGACTATTTAGGTTCTCGAGGATATGCTCCATGCCTATGTTATGAACTTTGGAGGTTAGTGAGAGTAAAACTTATCCTTCCCAGAGTTTTCGTATAATAATAGCTACCATTAGAGTATTGAGATGGCGCCTTTTTATGCCTTATATGATAGGGGATATCATTCTCTGATTAGATGGTTTGAGACTTCCTAGATTAAGCCTCGTGGTACTGACTTACTTCAAGAGTTGTTGGATAGAGTTAGGATGATTTAGGACAGATTGAGGGTAGTTCAGAGTAGGCAAAATGCTTATGCAGATCATATACTTAGTACCTTAAGATTCAGAGATGGTGACCAGGTATTCCTCTATATATCATCTATGAAGGGTTTGATGAGGTTCGGGAGGAAAGGCAAGCTCATCCCCAGATATATTAGACCCTTTGAGATTCTTCACAAAGTTGGTGAGGTGGCTTATGAGTTTGCCTTACCCCTAGATTTTCTTACTTTCTATCTGGTTTTCCATATTTCTATGTTGTTACAATATGTTCCTGACCAGTCTCATATGCTTAGATGGGACTCAATTCAGTTGGATGAGCGGTTGACCTTTATGGAAGAGCCTGTGCTCATTTTTTCTAGTAATGTTTGGAGGTTACGCACTAGAGAGATTCCAGTGGTTAAGGTTTAGTGGAGGCACTGCCTAGTAGAGGAGGCTACTTAGGAGATTGAGGGTGATATTCAAGCCTAGTTGTAACACTCTGAGATTAACCCTGGACATCACATAGTACATAGAATCACAAGTGATCCTAAGTTAACCCATGAAACTTGTATAACTCGTGAGCAATTGAATTTGTTACATAAATCTGAAAGAAATAAGCGAAAGAAATGTCTTTGCTAAATATATTCAATACAAGACTATTCAAAACATACTTTGGTTATACAAAAAAAAACTGAAAATAAATACATCAACTCTGAATGACCATCTATGAAGCCTCTACTAATATTGCCTTTTGGTAGCTGCGACATGACTCCTATCTATCCCTAATCAATACGTCGAATAATAGAATGATACTGAAACTATAATTGACTCGAGCCCTTGAATCAAAAGAACTCTTCACCTGCTAACTGGAAGCTGCGAACTGTCTGATTATGGTGTGCTACAACTGGTACCTTCATTATGAGACACTATATAACATAGAAATATATGTGGGTCAGTAATTCTGGAATATATTGTGTGAGTAGGGATGAATGCATAAGTAAAACCCATAATTGAATATTCATATAACCTCTCAAATAATGCATGCTAAGTGTAAATGACTCATCGTGAGCTTGAATAAAACAAAGATTGTAAAATCATAAAAATGAGTAATAAAGCATAAGGACAAACTTTGTGAGACATAACACTTTGTTTGTAAAAGCTTTACTTATTATACTTTCTTAGGGAGGTTCTTCTAACCGACATAAACCATGCGAGCTATCATAGAGTACAACATATTACCCACGTTGAGAAGAGCTTTCTACCATTGACATCAAAATAGAACCTTAACTTGAGTTATCACTATACTTAACCCATATTGGGACTTAAACCTATGGTGGCACGTGTTCTGGGCATGTGACCTCGGACTCATACCCAACTCGGTGCTAAATACTACTCCCATGTTACCTATATGCTCATAATTCAGGAAATCCACCTTGAAATTGCATAAGAGTTTATAGAATGAAAACCAGTTATGCTTCTCTTTCTTTAAATCATAATCAGGATGAACAAATGTGGATTTCATATCTTATCTTAGGATCAAAAGATCAATCTTTGCTTTAAATCATGATATAAAACTTATCAATTGAGCTTAAGAGCATAATTTTCTTGTAAACTCAACACTTGTACTTAGGGCATATAATATATTCTTAAATTCTTTGAAATTCATGACAAAGCTTTATGCTCAATAATCATCTTGAATTCTTTCAACAATATCAGCCAAATTAATGAAACAAAAATCACACTATGAATCTTATAAGTTAAAACATGAACATAAAAAATTCTTGATATACTTAAAGCTTTCACTCTCATGGTAATAACATACTTCAAGAATATAGCAATTTAGGTATGAACCCTAATTCAAAAACTAAATTTTAAAATCATGCACTTTGGGCACAAGGGTTAAAGGGTATCCTTGTTCATAAACGCCACATACCTTAATTAAATTAATTTTTGAGGGAAGCTTGAAATTGGAGCTTGAATACTTGAATTCTTGAGGAAAAAAGTTTGAACTTCATTGTTATTAGGAATGGAGGATTGAATTGCTCGTTCTTGGGGAGGGGGAGGGTTTTTACGTGAGAAATTTTGAGGAAGATCGGCAAATAATACCCCTTCTGAGTGTTATAAATCATGCTTTGAAAGTTTGGGGTTGAGGGTAAAGGACCAAATTATACCTTGACCCATAGGAAGCTGAAACAGTGGGGGAATATCCCCCACGGCACGCCCCCTAGTCCGTGGGAGTAGCACCCACGGCGCAGGCCTATAGCGAGTCCTCACTGCCTCTTACAACATGGCCATAACTTTTTGCTCGGGTATCAGATTCATGTGAAATTGGTATCTTTGGAAACCTAATTCAATTATCTACAATTTTCTGGGTCTTTATATGAAAAGATTCACATATATCAAAAGTTTTACATGTTGAAAGTCGACCCTTTTAGAATCTAATGCTAAAATTTGGCTGGACCAAAGGCTCTTAGCTCAACCTTGCTCTAAGTGATTTCTATGAACATTTTTCACCTCATAATCACTTCACACACTTTTATAAAAGTCATGAAACATGTATTCAAATACAAGTAATGGGATTAGAGATTACACATGTAGGAATGAAGATTTAATTTCTAGCTAAAAAATGCGAGGTGTTACACTATCCCTCCCTTGGAATCATTCGTCCTCGAATGATGGATAGGAATTTATTGAATCCTGATGCGTGTGGAATGATGTACACATGACAAGTATGGTAATGAAGGATATAGTTGAGCTGAATCATTATAACTTTATCATGAAACTAATTTTCGAGCTGACTTGACTATATTGACTTTAGTGATATGATTCATGCTAAGAGTATCGAGCTCACTTGTAATGTTCATGATACAATCATACATATACAACTGGAAAATGATAACAGATGCAACAAAATCCCAAGAGTTACTAAGGATGGAATAACATATGTAACTTTTCATTATGAATTGTCAAGAACTTTATGTAAGCACGAATCATGAGATAACGGGACTAAGGTCGAACAAAGGGCATTACAATGTCTGAGCTAGAATACTTGGAAAACTGAGGTCATTCACTTAACACTTGTTAACTAAATCATGACTAAATATCTGAATCATAGACATGATGCATGGACTGAACTAAATTTACAACTTGCATGGACGTGAGTAAATTACCTTATAAATAGGAAAGATGGAAAACCATAGGAACTTACCTGTCTGTCTGCTAAACTGGATTGTTGGCGATACGGACTGAGTTATACTAAAAGTTCATACTCAACTGGATTATTTCTTCAATACGCTTTCTAAGAAGTTCTAATATCATTAGGGAGCAAAGAATATTTGTAATGATTTGAGTAAGATATCTGAGTAATGAATCTTAATATGGATAACTATGTAACATGGAATATAAACCTATGAGACATAAGCTAGGATAGAATTAATAAGCCTTAGTCAATGCAACTGGTAACTTTCAAGCTTAACCACACTTCTAAAATACTCCCTCAACTATACTTTTCCCCTTAAATACCAAGCTCATTTGATTCAACTTATAATCCTTACATAGGTACATATAAATACTCCAAGAAAAGTTTGAGTCGAGCTACATACTCTTGTCATGTTCAAGACTAACTCAAAATTACAAAGTACTACACAAAACACCATAACACTAGTATGAACCATGAATTCAATACCCCATGCGTTTTCATAGCTCTCATCTTAAGAATAATTCTTCTTACCACTTCAACAGCTAAATTCAACCTTTTACTAGTAATTCACTAGCGCACAGTGCACCCATCCACTTATATACCAACATGATGTTCAATCCTATTATTATAACCATATATTAACTTCTAGGAAACAACACATAAAGGCATCTTTCTCATATTCTCTGAACATCTATAAGTAGCAACTTTCTTACACTATTCTTAATAAGACACATATGGAATTCTCAACTAATCATGACGTATACCAAAAGCTCTGCCTCAATCATCCTTCAATCTTATAGCCTTAGATAAAACAAGAACACAATAATATTTCCCCAACAAGAAACATTTAATCTCTCCCATACAAGTAACTAGTCATGACTTTTTCATCACCACAATCTTTCCATAAGGAGAGGTCACTGAAAAGGCTAGAACATAAGATCGTGAAGCATGGAAGGATACTATATGTAACTTTGAAACTTAACTGAGGCCTGAGGAATAGAATATCAAAGTCATGAATTCATTAAAGAGATCAAAACTAAGGACATACATGACATAATCTAAATTTTGGTAATCATTAATAGTTCATCATAAGTTATGGGAACTAAGCATAATGTAAAGAATGAGTACATAATTCATGATCTGCTGACCTGAGTTTGGAGTTCATAAATTCATGGAATATGATTCATACTGCTAAGTGAAATGGAGCTCCTCATACTAGGAACTGGAAGCGTACATAATTCTGTGGAAAGTGCACGAATATAAGCTATGATCATGGAGCTGACACATTAGGCATAAGTAGATATCACGATGAGTGGAGTATAAAACTTTGCATAGACATAAGAATGGGTTGGGCATTATCCTCCTTTACTGCTATTCTTCAATATATTGGCATCACTACTAGAATCTGAGAGCCTGACTTGGTTTCTTGTTCTATCATCTCCCCCATAGATTTAAGCCATTATCCTAAGTCTATAGACCCCTTTAATAAACTCTAAGATAAACTGCAACCACTTTACTGTAGTGTCTGAGATATAACAATACACACAAATAAGAAACTCACCCTGAAAGACTTTACTTGAAAGTGTAAAACCCGCTGCTTGTACTTCCTTCTAATATACAAATCTTAACTGTTTATAGAACCAATAGTCATCATATAATAACTTAAACACTTACTAACTTAAAATCTTCAGGAGTACTAGAATTTTAACTTTTCTTTCTATTAGCTCAATTCTCCAAGAATCAAACTTAGATTCTAACAATTAGCATGGATATTCCCAAACTTTTAATGAACCATACTAACTTCATTCATAGCCTACTAATATCATATATCTAAACTTATCTTTTTTCCTAAACTATAAAAATTACCCTCACACCTGACCATCCGAAATCAACAACCTATAACCCATGACTTAGCTAGTAAGAACATCACATGCTACATTACTAGCCTCATTCACACTATCAACTCAAGGGTACTATCCAAGCACACACACTTTAAAAACATAGATATATTACAATCCTATGTCACCTTAGGAACACTACTAAATCACACCCAAACCATCATACTTAATTTTTGAATTAACAAACTTAAATTCTTGCATACTCTATTTCAAGCCTACTGATTCACCTTTCATACAACTAGCCCTATGGATACAAAGTCTACTAAATCTAAACAAACACTATCCTTAATTTACTACTGCTAAACTTCTAGGTTTTTACTTCTAACTTTAGGTCATATGCTATTATAGGATTCTAAGAAGGGATCTAAAAACACAACTGACTTTGGATCAATGCATGACTTTTTATGAATATAAATAGAATCTTTCAAACTTCAGAACTTAAAAGAACTAGTGGGATACTTTTGAACCTATGTACAATCCCATAAATGTCAGTGGGGACTGTCTGAGAAAACTCTATCTTTAAGGATTTATGCTTGCTTATTTTTGTAGCCTCAAGGATAAGGCAGAGTTGGCATGAATGGATTAACATGAGAATCTACATAAGTTCCTTAGAGAATAATTCTACTACATGATCTAAGACATGAAGGAAGGAAAACATTTCTTAAATGCCCTATAGCCTCTAGAAGAAAAGTACAGACGTCTTTGTACTATTCTGCAAGATTCTACTAGACACAGCTTCATAGACACCCTAGGACACTTGAACTCTGTGCTCTAATACCAAGTATTTTCACACCCTGAGACTACCCCCTGGACGTCACACGATGCTTACAACCATAAGTGATCCTAAGCTAACCTATGCTACTTGCATAACTTATGAGAAACTGAACGTATTACATAAATCTAAAAGAATTAAGAGGAAGAAATGGCTTTGTTAAATATATTCAATACAATACTGTTCAAAACATACTTTGGTTATACAAAACAAAATTAAAAATAAATTCAAAAACTCTAAATGACCATCTTTGAAGCCTCTAGTAGTACTAACTATAGGTAGCTGGGACATGAACCCCAGCTATCCCTAATCAATATGACCGAATAAAAGAATGATACAGAAACTATAGTTGACTCGAGCCCTTGAATCAAAAGAACTCTTCACCTGCTAATTGGAAGCTACAAATTATCTGATTATGATGTGCTACCACTGGTACCTATATTATGAGACAATGTAGTATATAGACATATATGTTGGTCAGTACTTCTGGAATGTACTGAGTATGTGGGGGTAAATGTATAAATTAAACCTTAACTGAATATTCATATAAACATTCAAATAATGCATGGTAAGTGTAAACGGCTCACCTTGAGCTTGAATAAAACAAAAGCTGTAAATCATAAAAAAGAGTAAAGAATCAAAAGGATAAACTTTGTGAGCCATAACACTTAGTTATTTAAAAGCTTTACTTATTATACTTTCTTAGGGAGGTTTTTCTAACCGATATAAGCCATGTGAGCTATCATGGAGTCCAATGTCTTACCCATAATGAGGAGAGATATTCTACCCTTACTATCAAAATAGAACCTTAACATGAGTAATCACTATACTTAACTCATATTGGGACTTAAACCTATGGTGGCACGTAGTTCTAGGGCATGTGACCTCAGACTTATACCCAAATCAGTGCTAAATACTACTCCCAGGTTACTTGTATGCTCATACTTTAGGAAATCCACCTTAAAATAGCATACAGATTTATAGAATGAAAACCAGTTATTTTTCTCTTTCCTTAAATCATAATCAGGATGAATAAATGTGAATTTCATATCTTATCCTAGGATCAAAAGATAAATCTTTGCTTTAAATCATGATATAAAACTTATCAATAGAGCTTAAGAGCATAATATTCTTGTAAACTCAATACTTATACTTAGGACTTATAATATATGCTTAAATTCTTAGAAATTTATGAAAAAGCTTCATGCTCACTACTCATCTTTAAATTATTCAAAAATATCAGCCAAAGTAATGAAACTAGAATCACAATATGAATCATCTAAGTTAAAACATGAATATAAGAAATTTTTGATATACTTAAAGCTTTCAATCTCATAGTAATTACATACTTCAAGAATATAGCAATTTAGGTATGAACCCTAATTCAAAACTAATCTTAAAATCATGCAATTTAGGCATAAAGGTGAAAGGGTACCCTTGTTCATAAACCCTGCATAACTTAATTAGATTAAGTCTTGGAGAAATCTTGAAATTGGAGCTTGAATACTTGAATACTTGAGGAAGAAAGATTGGATTTCATTGTTCTTGGATAGAGAGGCTTGAATTTCTCTTTCTAGGGGAGGGGGAGGGTTTCTACATGAGAAATTTTGAGGAATATGGGAAAATAATTCCCCTTTACAGTATTATAAATCATTCTTTAGACGTTTGGGGTTGAGAAGAAAGGACCAAATTACCCCTTGGCCAATAGAAAGATGAAAGATAAAATAGTAGAGGAATGGTTCCGCGACACGCCTTCTAGTTCATGGGAGTATCCCCCACAATATGACCCTGAGTCTAGGGGATATCCCCTGTGGCACGGGTCTATCGTGAGCCCTTACTACCTGTCACAAAAATAGTCATAAGTTTTCTATCGGGTACCGAATTTAGGCAAAATTGGTATTATTGGAAAGATAATTTAATTATATATAATTTGGTGGGTCGTGAGCTAAAAAAATTCTCATATATCAAAATTTATACATGTTCAAAGTTGACCCTTGTAGAATCGAATGCCAAAATATGGCCGAATTAAAGACTCCTAGCTCAACTTTTCTCGAAGTGATTTCTATGAACATTTTCACCTCATAAGCACTTCACACACTAGGATAAAGGTCCTGACACATATATTTAAATACAAATTATGAGTTTAGAGTTTAAACACGTAGGAACGATGGTTTAATTTCTAACTCAAGAATGCGGGGCGTTAAACCAGTACCCTTACTTTATTTAGTCTTTAGGTACATCCTAGTCCTTTACTTTTACAGACAAAAGTTCTTTTAGTAGTGAATATTGTAATGACTCTCCAGGCCATCTTTTATTTTTCACTTATTTTTACTATATTGAGCTTTGGTAACCGGGTAGTTTGTTTGTTTTTTAGAGCCAATTCCCTATTTTGAAGCCTTCACTATTTTAAATTGTCTATCGAGAAAAAACTTTAGTCAAACCGCTTTGTATGCCAATTCTAATAGTTCCAATAGCTCCTAAACATCAATTTTAATGTTGGATAGACCCTTGGTTTGGGTCCCAAGGCTCCCAAATTCATATCAGGCTATTGGCCAGAAGTTAAGAAATATGGAAAGTGGGTACGAGACCCACTTTTCATCAGAAACAACCTCGGATATAAATTTTGATAGCTTCATTGAGTCTAAAACTTTTAATTTAATAGGGTAGCATAGTTCGTTTGTATATACTGAATTTTGAATAAATCTCGAGGGGTTGGCAGAGAGTTGAAAAAATTCCAAGTTTTGAGTTGGTGTCTGATATCTGGTGTTACTGCTAAGGTGGCCCTTTGGGGTTCTTAGCGGGCCATTGGGAACTTTAGTGGCCTTAGCTCAGCCAACAGGTACCGCTTTAGTGGCACCTAGTACTTTTACAGCTAGCTCTAAAGTGGCATAAGGTCCAATTTTGTTGCCTGGCTTGTGGGAACAGTTTTAACTTTAGCAACACCCAAGCGCTGTAGTGGTGACCACTAAAGCGGTCCAAGATCCACCTTAGAATCACCTAGTGTCCCTTTTGCCCAATTTCTTCAAACTCTTCACCCATTCTCATGAGAGAAAAATCTAAATAGTGTGGAAACTTGGGTTAAATATTTATGGGTGATTTCAGAGGGTGTTTAACGTTAATTTATATGTTTTCTCATTGGATTTGTGATAAGATTCCATTAATTTCATGGTTAATTCTTTTATCTTTTTTTAAAATCTCTAGAATTATGGTTGCTCGATTAGAGCTCCATTAGAGTTCAAAATTCACCTGTTCTTGAGGGTAAATTTTTCTTGAGAATAGAGGGATGCCGTGTTGGTTTCAACTATGAAATTTCGTAAATAGGCCCCATATAGGATTTTTACCTAATTTAGAATTTCAAACACAATAGTGCAATATAGGTATTATTGTTCTTATATTGATAAGTAGATTGTGATTTTTCTAGTGTGACATTTTGTGGAAGTGTGTCAGAAGGTAAAATCATTGATTTAATGTATTCTTTGAGCTTTTCTTAGGCATCCAGGTAGACTATATTTATCCTTTTCATAAATTGTGTTATTTCTTAGCATGCTTATGATATTAGGCTAGATATAGGTAGGATTTTGGCATTGATGGTTGATTAATAACAATTGGGTTAATTGGACTATTTATGATGTCTTAAAATGATAATTTAGGCATAATTGATTTAGTGATCTTATTTTAGGATAAATTTCTATATTAAGTCGAATTAGTGCTTATTTAACATCTAGAAATGAATTTAGCTACCTTGGCCTATTCTAGGGAAGAATCTGCCTAAAATAGATTTTGAGGATTAGAAGAGGGCCCCTCCGACCAACCTTAGGCCAAGACTCATGTTAGTATTTGTAGAATTAAGCACGCATTATTTATCCCTATTAGTGCTATTTTGGGACTTGAAGAGATTAGATTCTTATTGATTATAATAGTTTGGTAATTGAGAGTTAGTGCTAATTTTGGGTATGTTTCAGTGGATAATTATGGTAATTTAGTTATATGGCTTTTGATTACGTTTATTTACATGGCCTACTGATATGGAATAATGACATATAAGTTGTAATTAAAGTCCAACTATTGTTGATGGCAATGATATATGAGTTTTAGTTTAAGTTTGGCATTTGCTGATGATATTGATAATATGAGTTCCGATTCAAGTCATATTTTGGGAGTAAGTCATAGTATGATATAGTTCAGATGGATTCTTGGTTATGGCATGGTAATTGAAAATTCATGGTTATTGGGTTATTTACTTTCCTTGATTATAACCTCCAGGCTTATCGGGGCTTGCGTTTGGTTATTTACTTGTCTCCACTTATTGGATTATGTAGGAAAATTTAGTAGTTATAATGGTGTGATATGTACGTTACTTTTCAATTTTTATTATTTGCCTATGAACAATAATATTGGACCTTATTTCCAAGGTTGCCCTATTTACCTTGACTTAGTTTACTTTATCTTGTATGTTATTATGTTTATAATATGATTTAGCTCAGTCGGCCGATGATGCCTATTGGGTACTTGTGGTTTTGGTACTCATACTACACTTTTGTACCTCTTTGTTACAGATGTGAGTACAAACTACTACCGCTGATTCGATGATCGTTCTGAGTAATATTGGAGATTGGTGAGCTCTTAGAGTTAGAATTACCCTTTTTCCTTCTATGTATCTATGTCTAGTCTTTCATTTTTGAGACAAATTATATTTTACTCCTTTGTACTTATAGTTCAGTTGTAATATCTCTTGTACTGACATTAATGAGTCTTGGGATATTTGTTTCTGTTTTATTTATCTAGTAGACTTTTGTGACTGCTCTATTACCAATATAACTTTTAAGTGTTGATTTATAGATTTTAGGACACTTTCCATCAATCTAGCTCATTTCTTATAGCTTCGATCTGCGGTTCATCTTACCTACTGGTGGAATAAAGTAGGTGTTACTATGACTCATAAATTGGGTCATGATAGGGTAGTTTCACGTTATTTTATTATTGGAATATGTATTTATTCATTGTTGCCATTTGGAACTTATGTGAAATATCTATGAAATTGAGTAATTGATTAGGTTCGTATGCCTGTGTGGGGGTTAATCATTTATTTTTACTGTTGTGACAATGTGTAAGGGATTATATTGTTGTAGTTGGTGACTTGAGATAATATTTGTGTGTCTGCCCGTGTGTGGGATTTATATGATATTATTGGCCTTATAAGTGCATTTTATGCCTTGGTAGTTGACATAATTTCCAAGTGGGGGAATAAAATGACATTAATGATGCCTTACATTCATGGTTTTTCGAATGGAACATTGTTTATAGTAAATCATGGATGGTTGACCTAATGAGTGGATTTTTGGCTCACAAGTGTGTATATTAGAGATTGAGATTCTCATTCTGGTTTGGTTGTGACCATTACATCTTTATATCATACATACATTCATGAGACATTAGTACCACTGTGGTAATACTGATTTTTGACAGAAATGTGACACATTAAAAAGCCTCTATCGATGTTCACAAGTCGGAGAGGAGATATGGATATTGGGACTAGATTGTTTATTGAGATTGTATATGGATTGTGAACCCCCATGGGTCCTACCCCAGAAGCAGTTCTCGGTAGGTGTATATAGACTATTATAATTATCATCACAACTTTGCGTTGCATTACTTGCATTGCATTATTCTTCTTGGTATAGTAGACCCCGTGTTAATGTTTACTTTTGTATGATATTATTATGTTAGAAACTTGTTTGTGATTTATATTTTGAGCATCCATTCAACTTCTTTTCCTTACTTCACATTATCTTAATGGATTTGGGGTTGAGATACTATTAAACTTGGGGTAAGGCTAAGGCTTAATCTTAGAGATCGTTGGATTGTACCTGTAGTAGCATGTTATTAAAACTTTATGTAATCTCTCCTTATTTGATCCTATAATTTTTTGTTGATATAATGTGATTAAGCTTGAAATGTATATGTTGTGTAGTGAGTCTTCTGTATAAGTGTTTCTCTCTAATTATTGATCGTGAAGTGGTTAGTGTTGACTCACCTAGGTTATAGTACTTACCTCTTTCTGGGTATGGTTGTTGACTATTTTTTTGGTTTACACTAGTAGGATTAAGAATTATTATTTGGCATGTTGTAAATTGATTTGATACCTTTGGTAGCCGGTGTGTTGGTTCTTTCCATCGCTTTGGATTAGGGTCGGTTATTGATGATGCTTGCTGAGTACACATGGATTTTTATACTCACGCTTTCTTTTCTTCCCTTTATCTCTTTTTTATGCACTTCATAAAAATATCGGATTGAGTATCAATTTGCAGATCATTTCTTACTGCATTGATGTTGTGGAGATTAAGGTTGTGGTGTACGTACTTCAAGCTAACCCAAATCTCTTCCTTACTATCTTGTAATTACTTTTGCATACAAGATATCTTAGTATACTTGTTACAAATCTGTATTAGAGGCTAGTGTTAGTGGCAACCAAACCTAGGAATGTATTATGAATACTATTTCATCTTTATTTATATTTTGAGTTTATTTCTTTGGATTTTCTCTTCTTTATTCTGAAATTGTATTTTTGGGTTGGCATAGCCTTACCTTTACTAGAAGGTGAATACATAGCAACACGTACCTTGTTTGGATTGTGAAAAATTAGTATCAAAGCCAGGTTTATTTTTTTGATTAGTACAAGATGAGTCTAGTAGTGTCCTGCCGGTTGGTGTAGAGACGTCCACTATTTATTTTTGAGTGGCTATATGAATTTTTGAGATTTTCATTCCTTATTCTACCTTGTGTGTTTGTAATTTTGTGTAAATCAAAATTCTCCTATCCAATCTCCCACAGATTGCGAGCACACGCTTGTTTATGGTTAGAGATTCAAAAGTCATATCATCGATGTACGATAGGAGCAGGGGTTGAGGTAGTAGTCAAATCGAGATGTCTAGAATAGTTAGAGATTTTAGTGTTGTGTCTTTGAGTTCTAGAGTTGTCAGTGGTGGAAAGCCTAGTTAGTTAAAGGTATCGAGGCTAGTTCAGACTCCACCTATGACCATACCTATACTTGAGGATTTTCTTTTGTGTTTGAGTATTGGGTTTCATTCAGAGGGTGAATTTTATTCTGGTTCAGCATTCTACGACAAGCTTCAGACTCCTGATGCACATGTGACTCCTACTGGTTCTCCTAGTATCGATGAGATATTATCCGGGATTTCTCCATATCTGGTGATTTTACACTACATGTCTATAGAAGGACAGAGTAGTTATGTATAGTTCATGAGGATAGATTCTCCTCGTTTCGATAGAGATCCTAGGATTGATGCTTATATATTCTTTCTTGGTTGCCGTGGGAGGTTGCACAGGTTGGGCTTGGTGGATTCTAATGGAGTAGACATCACTGCTTTCCAGTTCTTTAAGCCAGCTAGGCTGTAGTAGAGGACCTATATAGAGAGTAGGCCTACTGGATCACTTTCTCTTTCATGGGAAGAGTTTTTTGAAGTGTTTTTAGGGAGTTTCTATGGACATATTCGAGGTTTGCTGATCAGAGGGCCCAGGAATTTGCTGATCATAGTGATATGACTTGTGGAGGCCAGGATCTTTGATATCACCCAAAGCTACACCTTCAAGAAGTATAAAGTAGATGATCTCAAAATATATTAACTTAACTAAGTTAGGGTCGAATCCACAGGGAATAGGCTAGATATATCTCTTAAACATGTTGAGATCACTGGGCAATATAGAAAAAGTAAATGGGAGTATTTATAGTAATTAGTAAAAGTAATAAGATTTGAATTCTTTGGTTGCAAAAAATCTGAAATGAACACTAGGTTTGTTTTCCCTCTGTCTTCTAACTCCGTAGGTTTATCGGGCTCAATCCAAATATCTTACTTCTACACATGTAGAATCTGCGAAGTTATGTCTCACTAATAGGCTCTCGACATTCTTTGGCGAATCTCACTTATCTCCTCTTAGTCTCAAATTGTCTCAATATATGTTGGTGAATAGTATAAGTGCATCAAAGTGCATAAACTTGTCTCCAAGGGCATAAAAAAACTTAAAAACATCAAAAGAGTATTTATAGATCACATGGAAACCTCTAAAATCAAAACCAAAATGATATGACAAATATGAGTTGATGATCACCGACGGTGCCACTTATGGGCCGTAGGTGGAACCTATGACTAGTAGGTGGCAGGCCATAGGCAGTAAACCAATTTTACAATTTCATATTCTCTGGACTTCGTCTTCTGACAGCTATGCTTTATCACCTATGCCCAGTAAGTGGCACCTACGCTAAGTAGTTGCCAACATAAGTGACCTAAAATTTTGCTTCCAACTTCTTTTCTTCTATTTAGATCCAAGAACCTAGTTCCTACAAAATAGACACAAAAATACATTATATCCCCAAAAATAGACCTAAGTAATTGCCTATTTCTCGGGTTTAGGAATCGAAAATGCCATGAAACTATGAAAAATCAACACCCTAAAATTAGAGCATTTACATGTCCTCGAGCAATAAAACACAACAAACAAGACAACGATGCTAAACAAAGAGAAACCTGAGACACCTACGACAGTCAACTTAAATTTAAGATCAAGAACATCACCCGTTCCAATTTTATCACTTTAATAACAATCGTGTGGATATCAATGTAACACAATAATCAGACACAAGGGAATAAATTTATGGCATTACATCAACAATATACAATCATTCGTGTGTACAAGTTACACTACCTAAATTGATAAGCAGCTAGCAATACAAACCATGTTCCATCACAAATAAAGAAGTCCCATTTACTCTATAGGATAATGCATGGTAATTCCTTGATGATTATGAGATACTCACACCGTAACACCCCGAAAATGGGTCCCGAAGCGTCACACGGTGCTTGAGGCTATGAGTAGCCCCAAGCTAATCCTTTGAGCCATTTTTATTCAGTTCAACACAAATCAACGGGGTTTCCATAAATAACCCTCAAATATCAATAGAGTAATCATCATCCAAGAATAAAAGAATTTCAGAAAGATAACAAAATACAACTTATTAGTCAACTCCCAACATCTATACTAGTCTGACAAGCCTCTAAGAAAATCAATAAAACCAGCTACCCATTGAGACATGCCCCAACTGACTCATAAGCAGTTATCAAATGTAGACAATTCTGTGAAACCAACATCAGGCATCACGTCCCTAGAACATGAGGACTCACCACAATAGAGGATGTAGAACAACATGCCCGAAGAATCACTGTCGAACCTGGAACTGAGCACCTGAACCTACATTCTGAGAAAATGTAGACCACATTAAAAAATGTGGGTCAGTACCATGGAAAGGAACCGAGTATATAGGGGTGTATGTAGTTGTATAAACATTATCATCATAAATATTTATAAGTAATATGGAGGATGTATGAAAGACTCACATAGCCCAAACAAAATCATTATAATCATGAGAGGATGAAATAAGTACAATAACACATGTGAGTCATCATAAAATTTGTCAATCACTTTCAGTTCATCAAGAATATCAATTCTCATAATGTAAATATTATTTAAATCTTTCAAAAGAATAACTTTCACAATTCCACTTTCAAATCACTTCACCATTCACCATAGACATAAGAAAACAGACGCACACTAGGAAATCCTCTAACCGACATAAAATATGTGAGCTACATGGAGTCCAATGTACAAACCACGTTGGGGAGAGCCGTCCTATCCTTGCCATCGGAGTAGGAATATCAATATCAAATCCACACAAACTAGTGATCACTATATAAATCAGCCTCAGGCTCACTTCTACGAAGGCATGTAGTTCTAGGGAAGTAAGGTCGCTTTATACCTCCCACTCGGTGCTAAAGATTTCTCCCGGACATAGCTCAGATCATTTCAAAGACAATCCACAATAAAACAATTTCAGTAATATATAAATATACATCGGGAGCCATCATGCTTCCCATCTATCAAAATCAACCACGTTGTAGATTTCTTTCACACTCGAGTTCAAAACAACTCCATTAAGATCAAAAGGTCAAATCATTCAAAATATCTGAAATATTCAACATCAACGTAATTAAAACACACACTTTCTCAAAAAAATACAATTTCCAATGGGGATTCACGACCCAAATATCAAAATCATGATAAATATCATTCAAGATTCATGCTTTATATCACCACACATGTAAATTAATCTTTCAAAATCATAAACATCAAGATTTCATAATAATCATCATAAGATATGGGGTTCATGCTACAAAGTCATAAAAATCAAATAAAAATCATGCCTTTGTAAAGAAAATTACTTTTGGGCACAAGAACGAAAGAGAGTTCTTGCTGAAAAACCCACATACTTTGAATGCTGAACTTTAGATCGATACTCTTTTTTGAGATGTTAATCGTGCCTTTGAATGATGGTTCTTGGAGTTCTTGAACTAGGAACTTGGAATCTTGAATAAATTTGCAGAATTAATGGTGAACTTTGGAGGTTCTTAAAGTTGGATGTAGGAGCTTAGGGTTTTATTTTTGAGGGAGTTTGATGAAATATAACATATAATGCTTTTAATATGCTTTAATATAGGGTTTGGATGGATTTTGGGTGAGGGGGAATGACCAAAACTCCCCTAAAAATTAAAAAATTTCTCGAATCTGTCCTTTGGTGGACAATTTTGATAGTCTGTAGTAGATCAACCATAATGTTTTACTCCGATTTTCAAATTGGATGAAACAAATTTCATTAGAAAGAGGACTCTCATATATTTCCGTTGATATATAGTATCTCACCCAAGTCATTGTGTACGAGGAGTTATGATCAATTGAAGTTGACCCAAACATTCACTTTTGATTGGCTGAAGTCGATCGACCATAACTTTTTGCTCCAATAGACAAATTGGATGAAACCAATTTAATTGGAAAGAGGACTCGCAGAGCTTTCCGTTGATATATAGTAGATTACCCATATCATTATGTACAAGCAGTTATGATCATTTAAATTGGAGAAAAAATATGCCACGCCTCAGTACTTATTCCTGCATGTTTTACTATTCACTACTATTCACGGTTCGATTGAAATGTTCATAACTCGTCACTCGGGTGTCCGTTTTAGATGATCCACATATCATTGGAAAGATTATTCGATACTATACAAAATGATGGGTCATAATCTAAGACATTTCTCACAAAAAATTTATAATTCATTCTAGAAGATAGAACCCAATACGTTTACGCACAAAATTTCAACAAAAAATTTCCTGGGGTATTACATCATTCCCCCTTGGAAATATTCATCCTCGTATGATGCTAGACATGCCAAGATTAGATAGGGAATAGAGAATACAGTTGAAACCATTCGTTAGACTCATCACCACATTGTTTGTCACTCTGAATGCAACATAGAATGCATAAATTCAAGAAACTACAGCTGAACACATAATAAATGACAGATGAACTACTGTAACTTTTATCAAAAGTACATGATTTAGGAAAGAACGGTACCTTCGGCTTGATCGGAGTTCGCGGAAAATAGGTGTGGGTACTTGGATCGCATATCCGCCTCAGTTTCCCAAGTTGCACCCTCAACATATTGGTTTCGCCACAACACCTTGACTAAGGAAACTTCTTTGTTCCTTCGTCTTCGGAAATTGAAATCAAGAATCTCAACAGGAATCTCATCAAAAAGAATGATTCTCTTGAATGTCAGCACTCACAGAGGAATCAACTACCACATCATCGCTAATATGCTTTCTAAGCATGGAGACATGGAATATTGGATGAACAGAGGACAACTCGGAAGGCAACTCGACTTCATAAGCTACCTTACCAACATGGCTAAGAATTTTGTAAGGACCAACATAACGAGGACTAAGCTTCCCCTTCTTTCCGAATCTCTTCACTTCCCTCATGGGTGAAATTTTCAGATATACTAGGTCAGTAACTTCAAACTCAAGGTCTCTTATTCTAACATCCGCATATGACTTCTGACGACTCTGCGCAGTTTTCAACCTTTCCCTAATCAACTTTAATTTTTTCATAGCCTCAAATACCGAATCAGGACCACTCACAGCCGTTTCACCCACCTCCAACCAACCTATGGGTGATCTACACTTCCTTCCATATAAGGCTTCAAACGAAGCCATTCCAATACTAGAGTGGAAACTATTAGTGTAAGCAAACTCTATCAACGATAAGTGATCATCCCAAATTCCCTTAAAGTCAAGTGCACAAGCTCTCAACATATCTTCTAAGGTCTGGATGGTCCACTCAGCCTGACCATCTGTCTACGGATTAAAAGCAGAACTCAAAAGCACTTGGGTACCAAGACCCTTCTAAAAAGCTTTCCAAAATTGCGAAGTGAACTGAGTACCCCTATCCGAAATAATAGACAAGGGAACTCCATGCAGTCTGACTAGCTCTCGGATATATAATCTAGCGTAATCCTCAGCAGTATATGAAGTATGAATAGGCAAGAAATGAGCAGACTTAGTCAACCTATCAACCACAACCCAAATGGAATCATGATGGCATCGGGAAGGAGGTAAACCAATCACGAAGTCCATATTTATATCTTCCCACTTCTAGGTGGGAATACTAAACTCTTGCATCATACCAACAGGTCTTTGGTGTTCAACCTTAACCTGTTGGTATGTTGCACACTTAGCTACAAACGCTGCTATATCTTTCTTCATGCCACTCCATTAATAGATTTCCCGCAAGTCTCGGTACATCTAGGTGGCACCAGGATGAATAGAATATCACGCCCCGTGTGCTTCATCCATAATCCTTTGTCTCAAATCATCAACATTCGGGACACACAATCTACCCTGCAATCTTTACACACCATCTCCCCCTTGGGAGAAAACCTCTACTTTTTGGTCCTTGACTGACTCCTTCATTCTGACCAAACTAGCATCTAAGTATTGCTTTTCCTTTACTTCCGAAACCAAGGAGGATTCAAAACTACTCTAAACCCCTATACTACCTTCAGTAGAGTCAAACAACCTAACCCCCAATCTAGCTAAATAATGTACATCACGAGACAACTCTTTCTTGTCTTCTACCATATGCAAAACACTACCCATGGACACTCTACTTAGGGCATCCACCACAGCATTGGCCTTTCCTGGATAGTAGAGCATACTCATATCATAGTCCTTTAATAATTCTAACCATCGTCTCTGCCTAAGATTCAATTCTCCCTGGGTAAACACATACTGAAGACTCTTATGATCAGTGAAAACATCAACATGGACACCATACAAATAGTATCTCCATATTTTCAAAGCAAACACAACATCAGCCAACTCAAGGTCATGGGTGGGGTGATTTTTCTCATGGGGTTTCAATTGTCTAGAAGCATAAGCTATCACCTTACCCTTCTGCATCAATATGCAACCCAAACCAACTCTTGAAGCATCATAGTACACCACAAACCCATCAATACCATCAGGCAAAGTCAAAATAGGGGCTGAAGTGAGTCGAGTCTTCAACTCCTGAAAACTCTTCTCACAAGATTCGGACCATAAGAACTTCACTTTCTTTTGGGTCAACCGAGTCATAGGAGACACAATAAAGGAGAAACCCTTAACAAAATGGCGGTAATAGCTACCTAAACCCAAGAAACTTTGGATATTAGTCAGAGAAATAGGTCTAGGCTAATTTTTAATAGCTTCAATCCTTTTGGAGATCAACTCTAATACACTCGAAAGAAATGATATGACCCAGAAAAGCAACTGACCTTAGCCAAAACTCACACTTACTGAACTTGACAGGCAACTTCTGATCTCTAATGGTTTGCAAGACAGTTCGAAGTTGATCAGAATGTTTATCCTCACTACGGGAGTTCACCAGTATATCATCAATAAACACTATGACAAATATATCTAGATATGATCTGAAAACTCAATTCATGAGGTCCATGAAAGCTGCTGGGGCATTAGTTAACCCGAAAGACATAACAAGAAACTCAAAATAGCCATAACAAGTTCAGAAAGCGGTTTTCAGGATGTCACACTCCCTAACTTTGAGTTGATAATAGCCGGAAGAAGGTCTATCTTTGAGAAATAACTTAAACCTTGCAATTGGTCAAAAAAATCATCTATTCTCGGAATGGGGTACTTATATTTTTTACGGTGACTTTATTTAGTTGGCGGTAATCAATGCACATACGCAAAGAGCCATTTTTCTTTCTCACAAACAACACAGGAGCACCCCAAGGAGAAACACTAGGCCTTATGAAACCCTTATCTAGTAGATCTTTGAGTTGCTCTTTCAAATCCTTAAGTTCTGCAGGGGCCATACCGTAAGGAGAAACAGAAATGGGCTGAGTATCGAGAAGAAGATCAATCCTGAACTCTATCTCTCTATCAGGAGGTATCCCTGGGAGATCATCCGAAAAGACATCAGAAAACTCATTGACGACGTTAACAGATTGGAGAGTTAGAGTCTCAAACTTAGTGTCTTTGACTCTAGCCAAATGGTAAATACACCCCTTGGAAATAAGCTTTCTAGCTTTGAGGTAAGAGATAAAATGACTCTTGGGTGACACAGAATTCCCAGACCACTCAAACATAGATGCACCCGGAAACTAAAACTTGACCACTCGGGTCCGACAATCAATAGAGGCATAAGAAGAATACAACCAGTCCATACCCAGAATTACATCAAAATCTACCATGTCTAACTCAATCAGATCAGCCAACAAGACTCTATGAAGAACGGTAACAGGACACTTTTATACACTTTCTGGGCAACAATCGAATCACCCACTGGGGTAGAAACTAGGATAGGCTCAGGAATAATCTCAAGTCTTATTTCAAAAGTCACAGCAATCAAAGGTGTAACATATGAGAAACTAGATCCAGGATCCAACAAAGCATACACATCAAACTCAAACTGTGGAGCCGGGGCCGGTTTGGCCTAAACATTTACAGTAACAGCTTGGGCCAGCGCTTGAAAGGCTGCCCGAAATTCAGCATGAGACACATTTTCATTCAATGGGTCAGCGGGCTGAGGTTGCTGACCATTATTACTTCTCGTCGCTCGACTTGGAGGCATATTTCTGAAAGAGAAGAGCACGAATCAATAGTAGAGAGAGACACTTTAAGCACAATAGACTTCTAAAAGAAAGAATAACAATTTTCCTAAAATGTCTTGTAGCCTCTTGCTCATAGATGTGGTACGCTACACACCGATGAACAAGACTCTACTTAACGCGGCTTGTCTGACTCCCTAGGATACCTTAAAATCTTAGGCTCTGATACCAAGTTTGTAACACCCCGAAAAATGGGTCCCAGAGCGTCACACGGTGCTTGAGGCTATGAGTAGCCCCAAGCTAACCCTTTGACCCATTTTTATTTAGTTCAACACAAATCAATGGGGTTTCCATAAATAACCCTCATATATCAACAGAGTAATCATCATCCAAGAATAAAAGAATTTTAGAAAGATAACGAAATACGACTTATTAGTCCCAACATCTATACTAGTCTGACAAGCCTCTAAGAAAATCAATAAAACTAGCGAGCCATTGAGACATGCCCCAACTGACTCATACTCAGTTATCAAATGTAAACAATTCTGTGAAACCAATATCAGACATCAGGTCCTCAGAATATGAGGACTCATCACAACAGAGAATGTATAATAGCATGCCCGAAGAATGACTGTCGAACCTAGAACTGATAACCTAAACCTACATTCCGAGAAAATATAGCCCACATCCGAAGATGTGGGTCACTACCATGGAAAGGAACCGAGTATATAAGTGTGTATGCAGTTGTATAAACATCACATCATAAATATTTATAAGAAATATGCAGGATATATGAAAGACTTATATAGCCCGAAGAAATTTATCATAATCATGAGAGGATGAAATAAATACAATAACACATGTGAGTCATCATATAATTTGTCAATCACTTTCATTTCATCAAGAATATCAATTCTCATAATGTAAATATTATTTAAATCTTTCGAAAGAATAACTTTCACAATTCCACTTTCAAATCACTTTACCATTCACCATAGACACAAGAAAACACACACACACTGGGAGATCCTATAACCGACATAAACCATGTGAGCTACATAGAGTCTAACGTACAACCCACGTTGGGGAGAGCCATCCTATCCTTGCCATCAGAGTAGGACTAACGATATCAAATCCACACAAATTAGTGATCATTATATAAATCAGCCTCAAGCTAACTCCTATGGGGGCACATAGTTTTAGGGAAGTAAGGTCTCTTTACACCTCCCACCCGGTGCTAAAGATTTCTCTCAAACTTAGCTCAGATCATTTCAAAGACAATCCACAACAAAACAATTTCAGTAATATATAAATATACATCGGGAGCCATTATGCTTCCCATCTATCAAAATCAACCACATTGTGGATTTCTTTCACACTCGAGTTCAAAACAACTCCATTAAGACCAAAAGTTCAAATCATTCAAAATATCTGAAATATTCAACATCAACGTAATTAAAACACACACTTTCTCAAAAAAACACAATTTCCAATGGGGATTCACGACCCAAATATCAAAATCATGATAAATATCGTTTAAGATTCATGCTTTATATCGCCACACATGTACATTCATATTTCAAAATATAAACATTAAGATTTCATAATAATCATCATAAGATATGGGTTCATGCTTCAAATTCATAAAAATCAAATAAAAATCATGCCTTTGTACAGAAAATTTTTTTGGGCACAAGAATGAAAGAGAGTTCTTGTCGAAAAACCCCACATACCTTGAATGATGAACTTTAGATAGATACTCATTTTTGAGATGTTAATCGTGCGTTTGAATGGTGGTTATTGGAGTTCTTGAACTAGGAACTTGGAATCTTGAATAAATTTGTAGAATTAATGGTGAACTTTAGAGGTTCTTGAAGTTGGATATAAGAGCTTAGGGTTTTTTCTTTAAGGGAGTTTGATGAAATATAACATATAATGTTTCTAATAGGCTTTAATATAGGGTTTGGATGGATTTTGGGTGAGGGGGAATGATCAAAACGCCCCTAAAAATCAAAAAAATTCTTGAATCTATCCTTTGGTGGATTGTTTTGATAGTTTGAAGTAGATCAACCATAATGTTTTACTCCGATATTCAAATTGGATGAAACCAATTTCATTAGAAAGAGGACTCTCGTATATTTTCTTTGATATATAGTATCTAACCCAGATCATTGTGTACGAGGAGTTATGATCTTTTGAAGTTGACTCAAAAATTCACTTTTGATAGACTGAAGTAGATCGACCATAACTTTTTGCTTCGATAGACAAATTGAATGAAACCAATTTCATTGGAAAGAGGACTCGTAGATCTTTCTGCTGATATATGGTAGATCACCCAGATAATTATGTACAAGGAGTTTTGATCATTAAAAGTTGTATCAAAAATACGCCAGGCCTCAGTACTTTTTCCTGTACTTTTTACTATTCACTACTATTCACGATTCGATCGGAATGTTCATAACTCGTTGCTGGGGTGTCTGTTTTGGATGATCCACTTATCATTGGATAGATTATTTGATACTATACGCAATGGTGGGTCATAATATAAGACATTTCGCATGGAAAATTTATAATTCATTCTAGAAGATAGAACCCAACACGTTTACGCATAAAATTTCAACCAAAAATTTTCTGGGGTATTACACACACTCTCAAAGAAGTTCTAACAATGTGCATAGAATACCTTAGGCTTGCCCTTATTTTCTTTACCTTAGCTTTTAGACAGTCATGTTAGGATCACTATCGAATTTACTTGGCTTAACGTAGGCTTGGGGTCTGGTATGATAAATATAGGAATTTAGTGACAAGGCCTCATTGGCACTACAATTACTTTATAGGGTCCACTTGTTACTAACTTTTTTATTCCACCCTTATTTCTCCCTTTTTATTCCTTTATTGCTCATTCAGGTTGGGTGAGTTTTTTTTTTCCTTTTTTTTTTCTTTTGTTTTTAAATTATTTTTCTACTACATCCAACCCTACTTTCTTTTCTCCTATTTATGCCCTTCTTTACACCCTCTTATAATCATGCACCCCTATGATAGCCACTCTCAACTTAAGTGATTTTCCTGAGTTGAGGTGCACAATGTCCAAGGAGTACTAGGGCCAAAATAGGTTCATTATAACTAAAATGGGAATATGAAAGGTGAAAATAAGTAAAATAATCTATATGTCTCAAAATTGGGATCAAGGGATGCTTATTCACATTTGGAAGGTCATTTAGGCTAAAAGTAGACTAATTTCAACAACGATCTATGATCCTTTTCTAACCAACTATCCTATAACCTTGGCAAGACTAACTAAGAAAGTTCTTGATTCAACACATAATGGGAACAACATAAGTATTTAACACACACATGGCACAGGGTTACGTCACAAATTGCCACCTATCCAGTTTTTGATTCAACACATAATGGGAACAACATAAGTATTTAACACTTTTTTCAAAAACACTTTAAGCACATCAAACAAAACTCATCAACTTCCTTATGTAAATATTTTTCACCTAGTTAAACAAAAATAACATAATACAAAACGAAACACAATACAACCTAGACATGTAAGCTATACTAATAACAAACTCTGAGAAAAAAAGACATGACAAAAAGACCTCAAGAGGACATCTAGACCCATAAGTATGTCCACCTACATCAAATAGACATGCATTATCCCCAATGCATTAAGCCGCTACAAACCAAGAGAGTTAGGAACATACTCGTGGCTTCTTAGGTGAGCAGATCTAACGTAAATCACACTAGCATAAAATAACACTAATGTAAAAATGACAAGATACCTTGGGTTGCCTCCCAAGCAGTGCTCGATTTAACATTGTTGCACAACGTTGGTACCTTGATTACTCAGACTTCATTAAGGTAGCTATAGGCATGTCATCCAATTTTTCTTTCCACTTTGAACTTATGAATTGCACCCCTATTTTTTCTTCTAAATTTCTACTATGCTCAAGGGGCGTTGTTATTAAAATAAAAGAACCAAGAAATATATTTGACATGTTGCAATTCTTGGTCCTCAAGTGAGAAATGTAATTTATTGATTTTGGCACAACCAATTCAAGAATATAGACATATTTTCCCTCCTTTTTGCACTCTTCCATAGGCTCAGATAGCTCAATTAATATCTCACTATCCAAACATAATGTGGAAAAATGCTTAGAATGAGGTCTAATACATCCTTAATCATGAATTATTTTTTTATTTACATCCTCACATAACTCTGGTGTACTCTTCCGAATAGTGACAAAATCCATAAAAGTATGATCAAGTATTGAATCCTCAAATTTTAGCACTTCAATTTGGCTTATAAGATTTTTTCATCCTCACACAACTTATAACTAAAATGTTGGACATTACACTAATCAACCTTTACATTCAAGTATCCTTTTCAATTGTGAATATCTAAGCCAAAACTATAAACCTTTTGACTGAACTTATGTTTTTCCTTTGCAAGGAGTGTCAACGTTTCTAGCATGCTCTCATTGTGCTCCCATAATATATCTATCATACTCTTGCAATTGATCTATATCAAAAAGATAAGGTTCAATAAAAAGGGAGTTTTCATCACTCCATACTTTCAAGAAAAGCAGGAAAATATAAGAATATAAAAACAAAAAACTTCAACAACTTCAATCAATAACTCCGCAACCATATTCCCTGGCATTGGCTCAAAAAATTTGATGTTGCCCAAAACTATACCTCTACGAAGTTTAAAACAATCGATGTCAAATATACTAACCCAACTAGATTGGGTTCAAAATCATAGGGAATAGCCAGCTATATCTCTCGAAATTATTGAAATCTAAGGGTAGTACAGAAAAAGTAAATGAGGGATTAATAGTAATCAGTAAAAGTAATAACATTTTAATGTTGTTGGTTGTAAAAAATCTAAAGTGAACACTAGGTTTGTATTCCACCAAGCTTATAATTCTATAGGTTATCATGCTCAATCCAAATATCTCACTGAAACACAAATATCATCTGACAAATTATGTCTCACCAACAGTCTCTCAAAACCGTTTGGCAAATATCACTCATCTTTTCTTTGTCTTAGAGTATCACATTACTAACCATTGTCTTGGATCCCAGTTGAATAATCTCCTCTTAGTCTCAATACATTAGACAAGGGTTAATAGCCTCAAATCACTATTGTGATCTTCTTTTCCAAATCTCTACCTCTTTCTTTAGTTATGTAATGACCCTTTAGGTTATTCTCCATATTTATGCATGTTTTTGTTGTTATAGATTTACTATAGCTGTCCTAAGTTATTTATGACTTATTGAGACTAATAGTTTCGTTATCAGACAGTTCATTTGTTTTTTAGAGCCAATTCCTTATTTAGAAGTCTTTACTGGTTCTAAATGGCCATCAAGCAAAAACTAAAGTAAAATAATCTCGTATCCAAATTTTGACTGTGCCAGCAGCTCCAGAGTATCAACTCTAGTCTTTATAGACATTTCATGTGGGTTTTGAGGTACCCAAACTCATTTCAACCTATTAGTCAGAAAGTTGAGAAATTAGAAATATAGGTGTGGAACCCATATTTAGTAAAACAACCTAGAATAGAAATTCTGAGTGCGCCATCGTGTCCAAAATATTAAATTTGGTATTATTACATAGTTTATTTATGTGTACGGTATTTTTAATGAATTCCGAGGTCTTGACAAAAACTTAGAAGAATTTCCAAGTTTCAGCTGTCTTTTGGTGCAATTGCTATCTTAAGAAAGGACCACAATTGCTGTGGTGAAATTGTATAGCATAGGTTTCAATCGTAACCAACTTGTACAACCACCAGATAGTGTGATCGCAGGTCTTGGGCTGCGATAGTGGGACCCGAGGACCTAGTATAGGTATAAATAGACCCCAATGTCACAATTTTAGCCATTTTTCATCCATTACTTGAGAGAAAAAATCCTAAATAGTGTGATATCTCAAAATTGAGACTTTTGGGTGACTTGGGAGCTTGAGTAACATTTATTTTCGCAATTATCTTCTGGTTTGAGGCAATACTTCACCATTTTCATGGTGAAACAATGTCGTAGTAGACAATGTTGCTTATGTATGTGTATATGACTAGTTTAGATTCAAAATATTGGCATTGTAAATAACATAGGTATGGTGAATTTTCTCAAAAGAAGGGAGAAAAAAACCCTCACAGAAACCTAAGATTAATCAATAAGGAGAGGAAAATGTTTCTGCTCCAAAGAAAAAGAGAAAGGTGAATATGACTAGGCTTAAGTGCTACAACATGGGAGAATAAGTGATACATTTCTCATGATAGCCCTAAGCCTAAAAAGGCATATGAACCATATTAATAATTTACATATTAATGTGAATATTTTTGTTTGATTTTTTAATTGAATCACTTCCTATGTGGATTAAGACTCAACAACCACCAAGCACATAGCGATGGAAAGTGATGCTTTCATATATTTTTAATGAATCTGACAAAAATTCAAATAGTTGTATGTAAGAAAAAACTCCAGAGAGAAGGTAAAAGGATTTGTACATGAAAATTTTAATGCATGGTGTATGAATTCTATATTTACATGGTGTACTATTTACGCCAACAGTATGTCAAAATCTAGTCTTTGTCAGAATGTTGATTAAGTTAAAACTTAATTTTTTCTTTCATGAACATGATATAATTTGTTATTTGATCAAGACAAAATATCGCACTGGCTAGTTTTATGATTATTTTTATTTATTTGATGTTACTCAAAGTACCAATAATAATAATATTAGTTTTTTTTTATTTACAATAATTTTTAATTTTGAGAATGATGTAATTACATGACATGCTAGGTCAATATAGAATAAATTGCTTAACTAAAAAATGTATGTTTGGGACAATAGAAAAAGTAAAATTATCTAATTATCAATCTTGTCTATTCAATAAAACATCATTAAAATAACTTGGAAAAGACACAAGAGATGATACTCTATTGCAATTAAATCATTCTGAAATCTGTGGTCTAGTGAATGTAAGGGAAAGACATTGGGGTATTAACTTTATCACTTTATCATTTTTATTGATTAGTTTTCTTGATTTAATTATGTATATTTTATTTTTAACAAATTTAAGCTTTGAGTTTCTTCATTATCTTTATGAACTTAGTTGGGAATCAATTGGAATGAAAAATTAAAGTTCTACCTATCAAGAAAAAGAGTATTTGTCCGATGAGCTGAAACTATTATTTGATGAAAAGGAAATTCAAAGATAATTAACTGCTCCTTACACTCCACAACAAAATAGTGTTATAGAATGATGAAATAAAACCTTGTTAGAAACGGTTAGGTCAATATTGGTGTAAATAAAATTGTCTATGACATATTGGGGTGATGCGTTACTTATTGTTGTGTTTGTTCTTTAACATGTCCCTTATAAATCAGTTACAACTACATCATATGAGTTATGGAATAAACTAAATTCTAATTCGAACATTTTAAAGGTTTGAGGAAATACTACTTTTATTCATAACCCTTCGTCCCAATATGAAAAATTAAGTCAAATAGGGAGGAAGTGTATCTTTTTATAATGGTTTGAACAATCTAAGGATTATGTTTCATAGGTGAACAGGATAGTGGAACTGAAACTAATGTTGAGTCCCATGATGTTACATTCAAAGAGAAATATTGTCGCAAGCAAGGCAAGATAGGTCAAGACTTATCTATTTATAAAATTATAGACTCGACCACTTGTGCTACCGATGTTCATATGGGTTTGAGTTGGAGTCATTTTGATAATAATGGATCAGTTACTATTTCCATAAATACACCATCTGAATCGACTCATTTTGATCTTTTTGGCCAAATAGGAGTAACTTATCAATTGATAAATCAAATTGTCAATCTCAACCTCGACGAACATGTTATCCACAAGTTTCCTATGATCGAATTGAGATTGAAGGGGAAACATTTACAATTACTTCAGACACTGAAGAGCCATAAAATATAAATGAGGATCATACATGCCATGCCCCACTAAAAAAATAATTAAAAATAATAGAGAAGGATATTGATTCAATGAAATCTAACCAAGTATACAAATCTGTTGATATACCTATAGGTTAAAAAAGTTATTGGAAATAAGTATATTATCAAACTCAAGTGTATCACATATGACAATATCGAATTATGTAAAGCTAGCCTAGTAGATAAGGGGTACACACAATAGGAAGGAATTGATTATGTAAAAATACTTTTTGACCCATAATACGCTTACTTCAATAAGATTAATGTTTTCTATAATAGCTATGTTGGACCTCGAATTATATTAAATAGATGTAAGAACTACATTTCTCATTGAAGAACTAAAAGAAAAAATCTATATGAAACAAGTTGTAGGTTTCATGTAAAAAGGCCAAAAAAGTATGTTGATTTCGAAAGTCAATTTATGGCCTTAAACAATCTTCTAAATGATGTTACTTACGTCTTCATAATGCGATAATATCATATGATTTTGTTATGATTCACGAGGACCATTGTGTATATACCAAAAGATCCAAAGATAAGTTTGTGATTTTATCATTGTATGTAGACAACATACTTATAGCTGCAAGTGACATAAAGTAAGTAAAAAAAATAAATGAGTTATTATAATCTACTTTTGAGATGAAAAACATGGTGAAGTAACATACATTATTGGAGTTAAGATTTAATGAGATCATTCGAAAAGATTATTATCTCCTTTACAAAATCCTATTAATAAAGTTCTTGAATACTTTAATATGCAAGATTGTAAATCCATAAACATAATAGTTTCTAAAAGAAATCTTTAAATTGAAGAATACACCCTTAAACTCCACAATATAAGGAATAAACGAGAAAGATTTCTTCGTCCACCACTGTCGAAAGTCTAAAGTATGTTATGAAGTATACTAGATCTGATATTTGTTATGCCTGAATTAGTTAGTAGGTATCAATCGGACCTAAAACCGTAACACTTAAAAGTAGTTAAAGTATATTGAGGTATCTTAAAGATCAATCTACTATCCCTTATGTTATTTAGAAAATAATTTGCTACTACAGTGATGCTAATTAAGGAGAAGATTTAAATGAGAGAAAATCTACCTCTTAACAATGGTGCCATATCATGGAGTGCCTATACGGAGTCATGTTGACCCGACCCAGGGCCTTGTCGTAATGGGCGATCCAAGTCTGACCGGGATCGGAGACAACCCCCATTACCCAACCAACCTCCAGTCTCCTTCCTTGTGTTGGCTGAATTTTGATCATATAACAAGATAGCATAATTATCCAAATTATAGACTCTGGGATAGGCCTATTATCGAGACTAGCCCATTGAGTCCAACCACCCAAACCCATCCGATAACCAAACTAAACCATAAACCAATCAACCAAATAATAACCAAACAAAGTTCCATAACATAACATAAATGGATGGAACAATGAGAAATTTAGTCCACCAGTATCAGCCCCAATACCAACGCTAATACTAAGGCTGACACCAATACCGATCCCATCCATACCAACCCATAGTTGTTCCAAAAAACCCTCTAACCAAAAGAATAACCAAATCTATTTGAGACATGACTTCAACCATAGCCAAAACCAATATCAATAAATAAACCAAAGTATTAAATAACTTCCCTAAAATGGAGCCTTCCAGAAAGATAGAAGCTCACCACTTCAATCCAAAAGCCAAACTCAAAAGTTCGAATGCTAAGTAGGAGGAGTAGAACGACCAGTCCTGCATTGCGTGGGGGATATAATCGCCCAAAGATGGGTTAACTGGTGAACTCTAGCATAAACTCAAGATAAATATAAAGTAATGCCATTTAGTAAAACCATGTAAACCATCCATTTGCATACAAACCATACGCACACACATACACACACACGTACACACACATGCATTTAAAATAATTTACCTGGGTATGTGTAGCTTAATCATCCTTAACCACCCACAGGATATATGGGTCCAGTGTAACCCCCTGAACAGGCCCCCATGCATGTTGCTGAACAAACTGGAGATACCATTAGAGTAGGGATTTTAAAGTACCCTTACCTTCCATGATACATATGTATAGTGTACTTAGAGGATTCCCTTGTACCTAATAGTATTATATAAGGTCTCCATGACCTACCCCTCTTGCCGAAAAACATGAGTTTCCAATGTTCTTTCATTTAACTCCCACCTTCAAGGTTAGCTATCACACCCCGCCATTATTGCCCAATTAAACCATTTCCAACCAACTAAACCATTGTTTTTAACCGAGGGTATACATAGTTTTATCGTCATCTGACTATAACTTGCAAGTATTGTCCTTAGCCAAACCTTTTTGAGATCAAAGGATTTCCATGTAACCATAGATTATATTATCCAATTTACATGGGGGAGTCCTATGTACCCACATGTGTTTCATTATTATGGCTACCTGGGGGATTCCATTGTACCGCACAAGAATAATTGTTAAGCCCAAAACCATTTTATTTTGACCATTTCAAATATTTAACCATTTAGGGTTCCATTACCAAGTTTAAACCATATGAAAGTTCCATTAAAATCCAACAATGTAGTGAAAACATTCTTATAGCCATTTTATCGAGCATATTTAGGGTATAGTATTTCCAAAACCAAAGCCAATTACCAAATAACCAATCCCATACAACCAATTATCCAAAAATACCATATAAAAGCATAATTAAAACATGGGAAAACCTTAACAAGGCATTTATTGCCAAAACCCCCAAATTATATTTAAAAACCCAAAGCCATGCAATAGTTAAACCATGAAAACATTGTATAAAACCATGGCTTTAGTTAGAACTAACAATGAAGGAAGAGAACATGCCTTAAACCAAGAAGATAATGGAGAGAAATCACCAACATAAGTCCCAAGTTAATCCTTAAGATAAAACCCTAACTTCCCTTACCCAAGAACATTAAAGAGGAATAGAAAGTGTGTAATAGAAGTTTCTAAGTGTCATTAATTAGAATAACCCCCCAATAGAAATATAAGTCATGGGGACTTATTAGGTTAAGTGGAAAAATATCCTGATTGCCCTCAGTTAAACTCCTAAAAATCCCATCAGGTGGGTACGACTATCTATACCAATCGTACCCTCCAATAGTGGGTACGACTATCTATACCAATCGTACCCAAAAGCCATCTCCCTTGGACCCAACACTGTCCAAGATATAACTCACCCCAAACCATGTTGTATCTAAGTGTATGACTTGTATCCATGATTCGTACCCCTAGTAGAATAGAATCCCAAGAGGATTGAACACTGTTTACCATACAAGTCCATAGTACGACTCGTACCTTGTCTCATGGCTCATAGTGAGCTACTCGTTCTCATATCAAACTTAGTCTACCAAGTCTAAGATTAAGTGAAGTAACCAAACAATCAGTATTACCCAATACGTTTCCTACCATCCAAGTCGTATCCTTTCCAGAAACAAAATCCAATCCACCAATAAACACTGGTCAGCATATGACTAATACATACCATTCGTATCCCAATATATGATTCATTCCCCTAGTCATATCCTATCCAGAGACCATAAATCCAGGAAAATTTCTATGGTTCAAGAACTCAGGATCTTAGGGTGTATCAGCCTCTCCTACTAGTCACATTCATCCTGAATGATGGACAAGGTTGGGTAACCACAAGCACAATTCATTTAATTTATCAAATATCTATCCAACCTTTAACCAAGTTAGAAAATACTAATGAAAAACTATTAATCTTTCTTTTAAAAAAATAAAAAAATAACGATGTGTTCAAGATTACTTACCTTCCGCATGAATATTTGGAGCAGAGAACAAATGCGAATACTTGGACTTCACGTTCACTTTTGCTTCCCATATAGCCTATTCCACCTTGTGGTACCGCTATAGAACCTTAATCAAGGCCACATCCTTGGTCCACAACCGATGAACCTACCTATCCAGTATCTCAACTGAGACCTCTTTATAAGACAGAGAATATGAGATACCCAACCCTTCCAAAGGAACAATCGAAGAAGGATCACTAAGAAACTTCCTCAACATGGAGACATGAAATACCGAATGAATAAAGCTCAAACTCGAAGGCAACTCTAATTCTTAAGCAACACTACCAACACTCCGCAAAACCACATAAGGACCAATATACCGGGGACTAAGTTTTCTCTTCTTTCAAAATCACATTACTCTCTTCATGCGAGATACCTTAAGGAACACCATTTCCCCAAAATCAAACTCTAAGTCTCTACGCCTTACATCTACATATGAATTTTGAAAACTTTGGGCAGCCCTAATCCAATCCCAAATCACCTTTACCTTTTCCATATACTGATGAACCAAATTCAGACTGAGCATATTCACCTCACCAAGCTCAAATCAACCAATAGGATATCTATTCCACCTACAATACAATGCTTCAAAAGGGGTCATCCAAATACTAAAATGATAGCTATTGTTGTAAGTAAACTCTACCAAAAGTTGATGCTTAACCCAACTACCACCATAGTCAATCACATGTCACCAAAGCATATCCTCTAATGTTTGAATAGTCCTTTCCATTTTCCCATCCGTCTACAGATGAAAAGTAGTACTCAGACTCACATCAGTACCCAATCCCTTCTAAAAAGACCACCAAAAGTGAGAAGAAAACAATATACCATGATTAGATATAATCAAAATAGGTACCCCATGCAACTTTACTATCTCATGAAGATATAACTTCACATAGTCCTCTACCAAAAAGTTAGTCCTCACTAGTAAGAAGTAAGTAGACTTCATCATCCTATCCATGATGACCCAAATTACATCAAATTAGTTCTACAACTGAGAAAGACCAGTAAAAAAATCCTTATTGATCACCTCCTATTTCTATTTGGGCAAATCAATTTCCTAATATAACCCTCCAGGCCTCATGTGCTCAACTTAAACTTGTTGACACACCATACACTTGGCTACAAAATCAGTCACATCCCTTTTCATACAATTCCACCAATATATCTCTTTGAGATCATGATACATCTTCATCGAACAAGGATGAACAACATAGCATGATTCATGCGCCTCAGCGAATATACTTTGTCATAATCCATCGACATCATGAACACACAACCTCCCTTGGTACCGTAAAGTACCATCACTAATGATCTTGAATACCATTACCCTTTGCCTGCTAATATCATTCTTGATTTTCATTAAGATAAGATCTAGCACTTTCTTCTCTTTGACCACTACACCTAGAGACGATTTAACCACTTCCTGAACCATTACACCACCATTCTCGAAGTACAAGAGATGAACTCTAAGATTAGCAAAGTGGTTAATATCCTTCACCAATTACCACTTTTTTTATCCAAATGAGTTAAACTCCTCATGGATAACCTGCTAAGAGCATCATCAACAATATTATCCTTACCTGGATGATAGTGAATACTCATATAATAATCCTTGAGAAGCTCCAAATATTTTCATTGTCTAAGATTCATCGCCTTTAGAGTGAACACATACCACAGACTCTTATGATAAAAAATGTCTACGTGCACTCCATTCAAATAATGCCGCCATATTTTTAAAGAAAAAATCATCGTTAAAAGCTCCAAATCATGAGTAGGATAATTCCTCTCATACACCTTTAACTGCCTGGAAGCATAGGCAATCAACTTTCCATGCTACATTAAAACACAACCATGTCCTACCCTAGATACATCACAATAAACCACAAACCCCTCATTACCTTCAGGTAATGTAAAAAATGGAGCCAAAGTTAGCTTATCCTTAAGCTTCTCAAAACTCACTTTATATGCTTTTGACCAAGAGAACTTTACCTTCTTCTGAGTTAAATTAGTCAAAGGAGGAGCTATCGAAGAAAACCCCTCCATAACCCTCCTATAATACACAGCCAAACCCAAGAAGCTCCGAATGTCGATCGGATTTATGGGTCTAAGCCACCTTTAAAGCACAACCACCTTTTTGAGGATCTACAATGACCCCCTCGCCAGAAATAATATGACCAAGAAAAGTTATAGTGTTCAACCAAAACACACACTTGGAGAAATTGGCATACAACTGATGTTCCTTCAAGGTCTACAACACCACATAGAGGTGATTGGCATGATCCATCTCTGTAATACCCCCAAAAAAGTCCAAACCAATATTAGAGCCATGTACCAAGATGCATAGTACATCATGGTTCTTTTATAGTTTTATGAGTAAGTTATATGTATATTAAGGCTTCAAATAACTCCCACCTATCAGACGAATCAAAGCATTCCTCACTGAATGAATTCGTGAGAAAGATATTGCCATAGTCAGATTCAAATGAGAATATATATTATTATACTTGGAATGTTTTTATCTCATGACCTATCAATAGATAGATAATTGAATTATATTTCCAATGATACTAATTTTGACTAAATCTGATGTCGAATCAAAAAGTTATTCCTATTTTACTCGAGCATGTCAGGCTGGAAATAGTATGACGACATTCGTAGTAGCTTACCACATTTGTGATGCCCTACCACAAAGGTCGTCAGCCTTAGGCAGAAACCAGCTCCTAAGTGACGACATTCGTGGTAGCTTACCACACTTATGATGCCCTACCACAAAGGTCAAAGCCTTAGGCAGAAACCAACTCCTAAGTGACGATATTTATAGTAGCTTACCATATTTGTGATGCCCTATCACGAAGGTCGTTAGCCCTAGGAAGTATCCAGCTTCTGTGTGATAACATTTTTGATGGCTTACCATATTTTTTATGCCATGTCACAAATGTCGTCAACCTTATGCAGAGTCCAGCTTCTGTGTGACGATATTTTTGATGGCTTACCTTATTTTTGACGCCTTGTCACACATGTCGTCAGCTATTATTATCATCAACTGGGAATTTATTTCATAAGGGTATTTTGGTATTTTTTCTTCACTTCCCACGACTTATAACCCTAAAGAGGCATAATTTTTCTTATTTTTCTTCAGTTAAGTATCCCAAAAACCCTCTCTTACACTTTCAACCACAAGATTAGGGTTTCCTCTCAAGATTATCTCTTCAAGAACAAGAACATTCTTTCCCAAAGGGGTTAAGCACTAGTCAAGAAAAATCAAGGGCAAGCCTAAGGAATTCTTTAAGAACCTTTAGAAACATTAGATCTCTTTCAAGATTCAATCACTAAGGTATGCTTAGTGTTCATCTATGGATCCAATCCGTTCATAGAACTCGAGAACCATGATTTAAATACTATTTTATGAAATTTTGTGGTAATATGAGCATGTACATGTTGATGATTGTTGTTTAAGTTTTAAGATGATATCTAGAGGTGTTTTCATGGAATATATATGCTTGTTAGTTGAAAACTATGAACCTTGGATGGTGTAAAATGGTACAAGTTATGAAACACACCTATGCCTTAAAGAATGCATGCAAGGTGTTTGATAAAATGCTTAGGATGCTAGAAATTTATGTTTACATTGTTCCATGATGTCTAAATGACAAGTCTATGTTATCTATATACTTTAATATGAATTCCATGCTTTTCATGTGTTGATATTGTTATGGTATGAAGCATGTATGATAATGGAGATATACAATATGCATATGAAATATAGCTATGCACTCCCTACCATGCTTAATATGTTGAGCAACTATATGATGTATAATATCCTCTATTTATGATAATGTGAATGGTGGACTCCAATCTTATGATCAAGTCAGTCATGTTGTGCCAGTTTCCTTCCATCGAGTCCTGGGGGTATTCGTACCTAAAAACTATAGTTGTGTGCCTAGAGCGATGTCATGTTTCATGATATACAAAATCAAGCCATGATTCAGTAGAATTTAGTTAGCCAAATGACTCTGGAAACCTTATTGTCTTAGGCAGTTATCAGATATTAGTAGTATTCCATTAGTCAATGGAATTCAGTAAGTTCCACTTACATACAGTCTATTAAATCATGTTCAGTCTCTTCAGATAGGAGTAAAAGTTAGCACCGAGTGAACCCAAGGATGGGAACTCACCTGTATATGAGGGTGTGATTCTTAGCATTCATATTTGCATTCCAAAACTATGTATCCAGCATAGGTTGAGACATCACAGCTTGTTATATGAGGGTAGATGAGGTGGCTTAACCTGTTATATGAGGGTTCCCACTGTTCTTACTAGAGTTACCTGTTATATGAGTGTTACTCGCATGTTGTCCTTACTAGTGGTGCGGTATTGACACCCTTCCAGTCAGGGAAGAGATTGGACCCCATCTTAGCCATAATGGCACATATGGTGCATGTCGGTTAAACAACTACCTCCCACAGTTTCAGTATCATTCTTAGTAAAAGAACTCAGACAGTTCTTCAGATATTAGTACAATAGGACTATTAGATATGGTTAAATTTTGTTATAGCATGGAACTCAGAGAGTTCAACCAGATTCAAGGCTGTCAAATACAGTCATCCATATTATCAGAACTATGGTTCCAGCCATGTATTAGCGTACAAATTTAGCCATTATGTACTCACGATCTTAGTTGATATGTTTGTACATTTACACTCTCATGTTTATATCAGTCAGTCAGTTAGCATTGTTCATGCATGTAAACCCTTTTGCATTAGCTTGCCTCACTCGTATACTCAGTACTCCAGTTGAACTGACACATTTGTGCTATAGTGCTTTCTTTTATATTACACCATAGGTTTAGAGACATGAGCTCTAGATCAACAGTAGCATCCAGCCGCAGAGTTGCAGTGAGTCCTTATCCATTTGAGGGCGATATTATTTTATTTCATTTATTATTTCATCTTAGTTTTGGTAAACGGAGTTAGTTGGAGACATGTTCCTTCAACTCCTTATTCAGACAGTACTTAGAGGCTTTCAGATTCAGTATTCAGACTTATGTTCAGATTTGATTTAGTTTTCAGTTATTTAGGATATTTTTTTCCTATATGGATGTTATATTATTTTAGTTGAACCTTATGGCCTATTGTGCATGTTTTCTGCATTGTTATGTCATGAATTGTAGTATACAGGTACAAATATCAGTCATGGGTTAACTTGTGGTCCCTCAGGGTCATAAGCATCGTGTAACATTTTGGTTTAGAAAATTGGGGCATTACAAACTTAGTATTAGAGCCTAAGGTTCAATAGAGTCCTAGGAAGACTGAAAGTCGCATCTAGTAAAGTCTTGTACTTGGGTGTGTTGCACGCTACATTTATGTACAGAAGGCTATATGATGTTTTACGAACAATTACCTTTCTTCAGTATTCATGTCATGCTCGTAAGCATAACCTCAAGTCAAACTCCCAGTCTAATCTATTTTTCTCTTATTTCAGAATATGGCGTCAAAGAGAAGAAATCAGCCAACTCCTTAGCCCAAAGATCCTTTAGGCGAACATATTTCTCATGCGAAGTTTAGAGCCGCATTCACCATACTTTCTCAGTCTATGGTTGCCCAAAATAAAAGTCCACCAGCTATTCAGGCCAATCCAGTGGCAAATTCTACAGCAGCTAGGATTCGTGACTTCACCCGAATGAACCCTCCATTTTTTCATGGGTCTGAGTCTGATGAAGACCCTCAGGAGTTCATTGACCAAGTTCAGAAGGTCATTGACATCATGGGTGTTACTTCTATTAAGAGTGATGAGTTAGCCACATATCAGTTACAAGATGTGGATCACACTTGGTACAAATAGTGGAAGTTTGAGAGGGTAGATGGTGTAGGTCCCATTGGGTGGGAGGAATTTGTCACAACTTTCTTAGATAGATTCTCTCCCCAAGAGTTGAGAAAATCCAAAGTTCTTGAGTTCATCAACCCCAGGCAGGGAAATATGACAGTTAGGGAGTACTCTCTCAGATTTACTCAGCTAGCCAGGTATGCCCCTCATATGGTTGTAGACAATAGGGCTAAGATGGGCAAGTTTGTGTCAGGGGTGAATGATAGTGTGGTGAATGAGTGTAGATCTGTGATTCTGAACAGTGATATGACTTTAGCCAGGCTCATGACCCACGCTCAATAGATAGAGGAGCAGAAGGTTAAGACTAGGGAAAGGCAGAACAATAGTGCAAGAGCAGGCAGTTTTAGTTTTGCTCAACCCAAATTAGAGGGAGGAAATCGTTCACAGTTTCTTTCTAAGTCAGCAGTTCTAGACCGTTCCTCTGCTAGTGCCCCAATGCCGAAGTTCAGGGACAACAATAGAGATAGGGCACCAGGATCTAAATCTTAGAGCAGTGTTAGCAGTGCCCATACTTATCCTCAATGTCAGACCTGCGATAAGCACCATCAGGGTATGTGTAGAGTGGGTCAAGGCATTTGTTTTGGTTATGGAAAGCTAGGCCACAGAGTTAGGGACTATCCTTATCCAGGTCCTTAAGGTCTGCAGAATCATTCCACAGCTCAGTCCGATCGCCCAAACCTATAGGGTGCCACTTCTAGTGCTACTATTGGGCAACACCCAAATAGACTCTATGCTCTTCAGACCCTACAGGATCAGGAAAATTCCCCAGATGTCGTTACTGGTACATTACATATTTTCCATGTTCATGTTTATTCTTTGCTAGACCCAGGTGCATTATTTTCTTTTGTCACTCCATACATAGTAGGAGATTTCAAAATAAGTTTTGAAATTTTAGCAGAGCCCTTTTCTGTCTCTATCCCAGTGGGTAAAACCATCATAGTTCGGTGGGTATACAGAAACTGCCCGGTTATGATATTTCAGAAATCCACGTTAGCAGATTTAATCGAGTTAGAGATGACTGATTTTGATATCATTCTCAGCATGGATTGGCTTTATACCTACTATACCATAGACGACTGCAGAAATAGGATAGTTCAGTTTTAGTTCCCGAATGAGCCCGTCCTAGAGTGGAAGGGTAGCACTTAATCTTTCAGGAGTCATCTTGTTTCCTACCTTCGGGAAAGGAAAATGATTTTTAAGGGGTGTGTGTATTATCTCATGCATGTTAAAGATTCCAATTACAAATCTCCCAGTCTCAAAACAGTCCTAGTGGTTAATGAATATTCAGACGTCTTTTGTGAAGATCTTCCAAGCATTTCTCCCAAAAGGAAAATAGACTTTGGTATAGACCTTCTCCCAAATACTCAGCCTATTTCTATTCTGCCATACAGAATGGCACCAGTAGAACTCAAGGAACTGAAATATCAGTTGAAGGATCTCTTAGATAAGGGATTCATCAGGCCCAGTGTATCCCCATGGGGTGCGCCAGTCTTATTTGTGCGCAAAAAAGATAGTTCTATCAGAATGTGTATTAATTACCATCATCTCAACAAAGTCACGGTCAAGAATAGGTATCCGCTACCTAGTATAGACGACTTGTTTGACCAACTTCAGGGTGCCAGTTATTTCTCCAAGATAGACCTTAGATCAGGCTATTATCAGCTCAGAGTTAGAGAATGTGACATTCCAAAGATAGCTTTTCATACTCGGTATGGTCACTTTGAATTTCTACTCATGTCATTTGGTCTTACCAATGCCTCTGCAGCTTTCATGGACTTGATGAACCGAGTGTTCAAGCAGTACTTGGACATATTCATCATAGTCTTCATAGATGATATTCTGGTTTATTCTCGCAGAGAGCGTGATCATTCAGACCATCTCATAATTGTTCTTCGTACTCTCAGGGATCACCAGTTGTTTTCCAAGTTCAATAAGTGCGAATTTTGGCTAAGATTAGTAGCATTTCTTGGCCACATTGTTTCTGGTGATGGCATTAGAGTAGATCCTCAGAAAACTGAAGTAGTAAAAAAACTGGCCTTGCCCTGTCTCTCCATCAGATATTAGGAGTTTCTTGGGTTTGGCTGGCTATTGCCGATGGTTTGTCAAGGGATTTTCTTATATTGCATCTCCTATGTCTTATATTGCATCTCCTATGGTCAAAACCTTGTGTAAAGAGTTTTCAGGAGTTGAAGACTCGATTCACCTCAGCTGCAGTTTTAGAATATCCCGACGATTTTGATGGATTCATAGTATATTGTGATGCATCTAGAGTAGGTTTAGGTTGTGTCCTCATACAGCATGGTAGAGTCATAGCCTACGCCTCCAGATAGTTAAAGCCCCATGAGAAGAATTATCCTACTAATGACCTTGAGTTAGCAGCAGCTGTCTTTGCCTTAAAGATTTGGAGGTATTATCTATACGGTGTTCATGTAGACGTCTTCATAGATCATAAGATCCTTCAGTATGTCTTTTCCTAGAAAGATCTTAATCTTTGTTAGAGAAGGTAGCTAGACATCTTGAAGGATTATGACATGAGTATCCTTTATCATCCTGGCAAGGCCAATGTAGTGGCTGATGCACTCAGTAGACTGTCCAAGGGTAGTGTTTCCCATGTTAAGGTTGGTAAGAAGAAATTAGCTTAGGATATTCATCAGATTTCCAGACTAGGTGTTCGCTTAGTTGACTCTTCAGAGGCTGGTGTATGTGTTCAGAGTAGTTCAGAGTCATCTCTAGTTTCTGAGGTAAAAGAGAAGCAAGACAGGGATCCTAGCCTTGTTAAGCTAAAAGAGCCAGTTCAAAGTCAAAAAGTAGAGGTTTTCTCCCAAGGGGGAGATGGTGTTCTTCGTTGTCTGGGTCATCTGTGTGTTTTCAATGTAGATGACTTGAGGCTGTGAATTCTTGCAGAAGTGCATGGTACACGATACTCTATTCATCCAGGGGCCACTAAGATGTACCGCAACTTGTGGGAGATCTATTGGTGGAGTGAGATGAAGAGGGATGTTGCAGAGTTTGTGGCTAAGTGTTTTACATGTCAGCAGGTTAAGATAGAGCATCATAAACCTAGTGGTTTCATGCAGGAGTTTACTATTCCTACTTAGAAGTAGGAAGAAGTGAAAATGGACTTCGTGATGGGTTTGCCTAGAACACATCATCAACATGATTCAGTTTGGGTCATTATATACAGAATGACCAAGTCAGCTCATTTCCTTCCAATTCATACCTCTTACTCAGCCGAGAATTATGCCAAACTCTATATCATGGATTTGGTCAGATTACACGGTGTTCCACTATTTATCATCTCAGATAGAAGTACCCAATTCACCTCTCACTTCTGGAAAGCATTCCAAAAGGGCCTTGGTACCCAAGTTTATCTCAGTACAATATTTCATCCTCAGACAGATGGTCAAGCGGAAAGGACCATTCAGACTCTAGAAGATATGCTAAAGGCATGTCCAATTGATTTCAAGGGAAGCGGGGATGACCACTTGCCTTTGATTGCGTTCTGCTGCAGCCTCCTCCAGCTCTTCCCAAAGCAAGAAGGCTCTGAAAGAAAAATTAAAGTGCATGGTACATGATACTCTATTCTTCCAGGGGCCACTAAGATGTACCGCAACTTGTGGGAGATCTATTGGTGGAGTGGGATGAAGAGGGATGTTGCAGAGTTTGTGGCTAAGTGTTTTACATGTCAGCAGGTTAAGATAGAGCATCATAAACCTAGTAGTTTCATGCAGGAGTTTACTAGTCCTACTTAGAAGTAGGAAGAAGTGAAAATGGACTTCATGATGGGTTTGCCTAGAACACATCATCAACATGATTCAGTTTGGGTCATTGTAGACAGAACGACCAAGTCAGCTCATTTCCTTCCAATTCATACCTCTTACTCAGCCAAGGATTATGCGAAACTCTATATCATGGATTTGGTCAGATTACACGGTGTTCCACTATCTATCATCTCAGATAGAAGTACCCAATTCACCTCTCACTTCTGGAAAGCATTCCAAAAGGGCCTTGGTACCCAAGTTTATCTCAGTACAATATTTCATCCTCAGACAGATGGTCAAGCGGAAAGGACCATTCAGACTCTAGAAGATATGCTAAAGGCATGTCCAATTGATTTCAAGGGAAGCAGGGATGACCACTTCCCTTTGATTGCGTTCTGCTGCAGCCTCCTCCAGCTCTTCCCAAAGCAAGAAGGCTCTGAAAGAAAAATTAAAGTGCATGGTACACGATACTCTATTCATCCAGGGGCAACTAAGATGTACCGCAACTTGTGGTAGATCTATTGGTGGAGTGGGATGAAGAGGGATGTTGCAGAGTTTGTGGCTAAGTGTTTTACATGCCAGCAGGTTAAGATAGAGCATCATAAACCTAGTGGTTTCATGTAGGAGTTTACTATTCCTACTTAGAAGTAGGAAGAAATGAAAATGGACTTCGTTATGGGTTTGCCTAGAACACATCATCAACATGATTTAGTTTGGGTCATTATAGACAAAATGACCAAGTCAGCTCATTTCCTTCCAATTCATACCTCTTACTTAGCCGAGAATTATGCCAAACTCTATATCATAGATTTGGTCAGATTACACGGTGTTCCACTATCTATCATCTCAGATAGAAGTACCCAATTCACCTCTCACTTCTGGAAAGCATTCCAAAAGGGCCTTGGTACCCAAGTTTATCTCAGTACAATATTTCATCCTCAGACAGATGGTCAAGCGGAAAGGACCATTCAGACTCTAGAAGTTATGATAAAGGCATGTCCAATTGATTCCAAGGGAAGCGGGGATGACCACTTGCCTTTGATTGCGTTCGCATACAACAACAGCTATCACTCCATTATTTAGATGGCTCCATTTGAAGCTCTCTATGGTAGGAGATGTAGGTCTCCAATCGGTTGGTTAGAAGTTAGTGAGACCACAGTTATAGGTCTTGACTTAGTATTCGATGCCTTAGAGAAAGTTCAGTTGATCAAATAAAGACTTCGGGATGCTCAGAGCCGATAAAAGTCTTATGCGGATGTTCGTAGAAAGGATCTCAAATTCAAGGTCAATGATTATGTCTATCTCAAGATATCTCCCATGAAGGGAGTGAAGATATTAGGAAAGAAGGGAAAGCTCAGTCCCTAATATGTCCGTCCCTTCAGAATTCTCAGTCTCTATGGCAAGGTAGCTTATGAGCTCGAATTGCCTTCAGATCTAGCCTCAGTTCATCCAGTCTTCCATGTCTCTTTGCTGAAGAAGTGCATAGGTGACCCAGCAGTTGTAGTCCCTATTCAGAGCATTGACATTCAGAATAGCCTCTCTTATGAAGATATTCCAATCCAAATCCTCGACTATCAGACTCATAGGCCAACGAACAAAGAAGTTCCTCTAGTCAAGGTTCTTTGGCAGAATTATTCCATGGAGGGAGCTACTTGGGAAGCAGATGCAGAAATACAAACCAAGTACCCTCATTTTTTCTCTTCTAATTTAGGCTTATCTCGAGGTAACCATTTTCCTTAATTTTATTAAGTTACATGTTCAAAATTCCAGTATAAAATTGGTATAAAGTCTCAGTGCATAGCTTGTCATGCATTCATGAGTTCAGGTTAGCAGTCATGCATTAGTTATGCATGTTCAGTTGGGCTATATTTATTTTAGAATTCAATTCAGTCCTAAAATCATGTGCCAATTGAGCATGATCCGTGTTTGCATCATTTTATCTTTTCTCCCCCCTTAAGTAGTCATTATTCGAGGACAAATATTTCCAAGGGGTAGATATTGTAATACCCCGAAAAAAATTCAAACCAATATTAGAGCCATGTACCAAGATCATGCATAGTATATCATGGTTACTTTATAGTTTTATGAGTAGGTTAGATGTATATTAGGGCTTCAAATAACTCCTAGCTATCAGACGAATCAAAACATTCCTCACCGATCGAATTCTTGAGAAAAATATTGCCATAGTCAGATTCAAAAGAGCATATATCTCATTATACTTGGAATTTTTTGAGCTCATGACCTATCAATAGATATATAATTGAATTAAATTTCGAACAATACTAATTTCACCTAAATCCGATATTAGAGCAAGGAGTTATTCCTATTTTACTTCAGCAAGTCAGTCTAGAAACAGTGTGATGACATTCGTGGTAGCTTACCACATTTGTGATGCCCTACCAAGAAGGTCGTCAACCTTAGGAAGAAACCAGATCCTAAGTGATGACATTTGTGTCAGCTTACCACACTTGTGATGCCCTACCACGAAGGTCGTTAGCCTTAGGAAGAAACCAGCTCCTAAGTGACGACATTCGTGGTAGCTTACCACATTTATGATGCGTTATCATGAAGGTCGTCAGCCCTAGGTAGTATCCATCTTCTGTGTGATGACATTTTTGACGGATTACTATATTTTTGACACCATGTCACAAATGTCGTCAGCCTTAGGCAGAGTCCATCTTTTGTGGGATGACATTTTTGACGGCTGACCACATTTTTGACGCCTTGTCACAAATGTCGTCAGCTATTATTTTCAGCAATTGGGAATTTATTTCATAGGGGTATTTTGGTCTTTTACCTTCACTTCCCATGACTTATAATCCTAAAGAGGCGTAATTTTTCCCATTTTTCTTCAGTTAAGCATCTCAAAAACCCTCTCTTATGCTTTCAACCACAAGATTAGGGTTTTCTCTCAGGATCATCTCCTCAGTAACAAGAACATTCTTTCCCAAAGGGGTTAAACCCTAGTCAAGAAAAATCAAGGGAAATCCTAAGGAATTCTTCAAGAACCTTCAGAAACATTAGATATTTCTCAAGATTCAATCACTAAGGTAGAAGAGGTTAGAGAGGCTGTTCGCAGGATGCGAAGGGGTAGGGCGACGGGGCCAGATGAGATACCGGTGAAGTTTTGGAAGTTCGCTGGAGAGGCTGGTGTAAGGTGGTTGACTGGATTGTTTAATGAAATCTTCAAGATGGTAAAAATGCCCGAGGCTTGGAGGTGGAGTACCATGATCCCTCTCTATTAGAATAAGGGTGACATCTAGAGTTGCAATAACTATAGGGGGATTAAGTTATTGAGTCACTCTATGAAGATTTGGGAGAGAGTGGTCGAGGTGAGGATGAGATGGATAATGTCTATTTTGAAAAAGCAGTTTAGATTTATGCCTGGACGCTCGACGACGGATGCAATTAACCTGGTATGGAGGCTGGTGGAACAGTGTAGGGAAAGGAAGAAGGACCTGCACATGGTGTTTATCGATCTGGAGAAGGCATACGACAAAGTTCCCAGGCAGGTGCTTTGGAGATACTTGGAGGTGAGTGGAGTCCCGCTGGCAAATATCAGAACAATTAAGGACATATATGATGGAGTGAAAACTCAGGTGAGGACGGCGGGAGGAGACTCAGAGCATTTCACTGTCTTGACAGGATTGCATCAGGGATCTACTCTTAGTCCCTTTTTGTTTGCTTTGGTGATGGATGTGTTGATGCGGCATATTCAAGGGGAGGTGCCTTGGTGTATGATTTTTGCAGATGGTGTAGTTTTGATTGATGATACGCGAGGGGGTGTGAATGACAAATTAGAGGTGTGGAGACAAACGCTTGAGTCTAAAGGGTTCAGGTTGAGCAGAAGCAAGACAGAGTATTTGGAATACAAGTTTAATGACGTGAGGCTGGAGAATAAGGTGGTAGTGAAGTTGGTGTAACAGCCCAGACCACCAGCGCATGCGAAATTGTCCGCTTTGGAGCCTCGGCCCATCACGATTTTAAAATGCATCACATATGTGGAAGGTATCCATGCACCTATAAGGCACACTTCGTTCCCCTTCACTACCGATGTGGGATTTGCCAATGTGAATGTAGGCGTTACGTATCGTCGTCACTACACTCACCCCCGGTAGGGACTCAGTGTCCTCGCTGAGGTTTGCCCCACCACCGGCACCGGCGCTGGCTCTAATACCAACTGTAATAGCCCAGCCCACCGGCGCATGCGATATTGTCCGCTTTGCAGCCTCGGCCCCTCACGATTTTAAAATGCGTCACGTACGTGGAAGGTATCCATAGATCTATAAGGCACACTTCGTTCCCCTTCACTACCGATGTGGGATTTGCCTAAGTGAATGCAGGCGTTACATATCACCGTCCCTACACTCACCCCCCGTAGGGACTCAGCGTCCTCACTGAGGTTTGCCCCACCACCGGCACCGATGCTGTCTCTGATACCAACTGTAATAGCCCAGCCCACCGGCGCATGCAAAATTGTCTGCTTTGGAGCCTCGGCCCCTCACGATTTTAAAACTCGTCACATACGTGGAAGGTATCCATGCACTTATAAGGCACACTTCATTCCCCTTCACTACCGATGTGGGATTTGCCTAAGTGAATGCAGGCGTTACGTATTGTCGTCCCTACAATGGTGTGCCTTATAGGTGCATAGATACCTTCCATGTATGTGACGCATTTTAAAACTGTGAGGGTCCGAGGCTCCAAAGAGGACAATTTCGCATGCGCCGGTGGGCTGGGTTGTTACAGTGAAAATTCGAATTGGTTCCGTAGTTGTGTTCACCATCTCGAAAGATTCGAGAAGCACCCCATGGTTATGTAAGGAGGATTCTAAATACAAAAGTTCATTGTTACGGTATGAATATTGTTTATTCTTGATTCTTATCCATGAATAAGTATTGATAAAGGATTATGAGTATTGTCTTGATATTGGAAGATAACTAGAAACATAGTTATCAATTGTTTTGTATAAATTGTTAGTAGCAAATTATGGAAGTTGTTGTATTGGATTATGGAGGATGAATTGTGGTGATGTATCATTATATTAGTGGTTATGTATGCCTAGTGATAATGTTGGTATTGGATGGTGATTAAGAAGGGAAATAAAGGCTAAAAGTGATGTTGAGGGATATTTCATGAAAATGCATGATATGTGAATGTAATAAGAGTATAAGAGGATGTATGTAGCACTCTTATTGATGAGTTAAAGGATTACTTCCTAGACATTATTTGGTGAAGTTAATACCTAAATGGTGAGGTTTGGTTGCTAATACAAGTTTGCCACAAATGACTTATTGTAGATAAGTGTTCGAAGAGTACGGGAAGTCAAGTTGGACTTGTATTGAAGTGGTTATATCAAGGTATGTAAGACATACTCTATCTAATCTTTGGCATGAATAATGACCAATGTCACTCTCAAGTAAGCTTCCAACATTTTCCTACGACACATGACACATAATAACATCATATGATCTTCGACACTACCAATTGAACTTGTTTTCACTTTTAAGATGTCCGGCTAGACAAAAAAATGTCCATATACTATTTTTGACTCCGAAATGGTTTAATGAGGTATCCATGATTCTCTACTTCATTTTCATGATATTGATTACCTATTTACATGTTTTCCTATTGAGGTATCATGGTTTCAAGTTCCATAAGGTGTGACCACAGAGTAACCAATCTCAAAGATTAATTGAATTAAGAAATGGAATGTCTGTATTTTAAATTGATGATATGATGTATCGTATTAGTACCATTGATCAGTTGGCCATTGTATGACATATGTTATGTATTGATAAGGATTACGGAAAGTAATGATATGAAAGTAATGTGCAAGTATCCCATCAGCTCTTTTAAGTGTGGTCTACTCATACTGTTTATTCACTGGTATCTGGGTTCTGTTGATCTTTTGTATCTCATCTTGATACTCACTGCCTTACATACTCAGTACATATTTCCGTACTAACGTCCCTCACGGGGGACCCGTATTTATGCCTTCAGGAACAGGTACTTAAGGTCGTACACCTCCGCAGTAAGAGCCAGGACATTCTGTTGTTAGTGGTGAGCTCCAGTTGTTTCGGGGCATCCCAAGTCGTTTCTATATGTATTTTTGCTATTTGTATAAAAGTCTTTTATGGGCGGGAGTTTGTCCCGACCCTAAATCAGTTGTGTATCTATGTAGAGGCTTTTGTAGACATATTGTACAGCCATAGGAGTATTTGGTTGATAGACGTGATGGCTCTGACGGCCAATTACTATTTATATATATATATATATATATATATATATTTATGCGTGTCTGCTGGGCTGATGCAGGTACTGTTTTCTTCTATTTATAATGAAGTGCTGCCCAAATTTATAATTTTCATAAGTAATGTAAATGTGAAAGTATAGGTTATGAATAGGTTCTCCCGGGCCTCCTCGGCTACGGGTGCCAGTCCGCTCCAATGGGATTTGGGGTATAATAGAAGTGATAGTGTAGGAACGGAGATACGTAACGCCTGCATTAACTTAGGCAAATCCCAGATCGGTAGTGAAGGGGAACGAAGTGTGCCTTATAGGTGCATGGATACCTTCCACGTATGTGATGCGTTTTAAAACCGTGAGGGGCCGAGGCTCCAAAGTGGACAATTTTGCATACGCCGGTGGTCTGGGCTGTTACAGTTGGTATCAGAGCCAGCGCCGGTGCCGTTGGTGGGGCAAAACTCAGCGAGGACGCAGAGTCCCTATGGGTGGTGAGTGTAGGGACGGCGATACGTAACGCCTGTATTCACTTAGGCAAATCCCACATCGGCAGTGAAGGGGAACGAAGTGTGCCTTATAGGTGCATGGATACCTTCCACGTATGTGACGCATTTTAAAACCGTGAGGGGCCGAGGCTCCAAAGCAGACAATTTCGCATGCGCCGGTGGGCTGGGCTGTTACAGTTGGTATTAGAGCCAGCGCCGGTGCCGGTGGTGGGGCAAACCTCAGTGAGGACGCTGAGTCCCTACGGGGGGTAAGTTTAGGGACGGCGATACGTAACGCCTGCATTCAGTTAGGAAAATCCCATATCGGTAGTGAAGGGGAACGAAGTGTGCCTTATAGGTGCATGGATACCTTCCACGTATGTGATGCGTTTTAAAACCGTAAGAGACCGAGGCTCCAAAGTGGACAATTTCGTATGAGCCGGTGGGCTAGGCTGTTACAGTTGGTATCAGAGCCATCGTCGGTGCCGGTGGTGGGGCAAACCTCAGCGAGGACGCTGAGTCCCTACGGGGGGTGAGTGTAGGGACAGCGATACGTAACACCTGCATTAACTTAGGCAAATCCCACATCGGTAGTGAAGGGGAACGAAGTGTGCCTTATAGGTGCATGGATACCTTCCACGTATGTGACGCATTTTAAAACTGTGAGGGGCCAAGGCTCCAAAGCGGACAATTTCGCATGCGCTGGTGGGCTGGGTTGTTACAGTGAAAATTCAAATTGCATCCGTAGTTGTGTTCACCATCTCGAAAGCTTTGAGAAGCACCCCATGGTTATGTAAGGAGGATTCTAAATACAAGAGTTCATTGTTAAGGTATGAATATTGTTTATTCTTGATTCTTATCCATGAATAAGTATTGATAAAGGACGCTGAGTTCCTACGGGGGGTGAGTGTAGGGACGGCGATATGTAACGTCTGCATTCACTTAGGTAAATCCCACATCGGTAGTGAAGGGGAACGAAGTGTGCCTTATAGGTGCATGGATACCTTCCACGTATGTGATGCATTTTAAAATCGTAAGGGGCCGAGGCTCCAAAGCGGACAATTTCGCATGCACCGGTGGGCTGGGCTGTTACAGTTGGAATCACAGGAGGTATGTAAGAGGGATAGTTTCAAGTTTCTCGGGTCCGTGATCCAGGGTAACGACGAGATTGATGAGGATGTCTCGCACCGTATTGGGGCGGGATGGATAAAGTGGAAGCTCGCGTCGGGGGTGTTGTGTCATAAGAAGGTGCCGCCCAAGATTAAAGGCGAATTCTACAGGGCGGTAGTCCGTCCGGCCATGTTGTATGTAGCGGAGTGTTGGCCAGTTAAGAACTCCCACATCCAAAAAATGAAGGTGGCAGAAATGCGGATGTTGCGTTGGATGTGTGGGCTGACTAGAGGGGATAGAGTTGGGAATGAGATTATCAGGGAGAAGGTTGGTGTGACCCCAGTGGAGTATAAGATGCAGGAGGTCCGATTGACATGGTTTGGACACGTGATGAGGAGGGGCATGGATGCCCCAGTTCGTAGGTGTGAGAGGCTAGCGTTGGATGGTTTTAGGCGGGGTAGGGGTAGGCCAAAGAAGTACTGGGGTGAGGTGATTAGGCGGGACATGGAGAAGTTACAGCTCACCGAGGATAGGACCCTAGATAGGAAGATCTGGAGGACGCGAATTAGGGCAGAAGGCTAGGGTCAGTTTGGGTCGCTAGTGTAGGGAATTACTTGGTGGGGGTATTATTCTTGTTATGGTAACTTGTTCCATGTTTTATTATGAAGCTGTGTGCTTTTTTCTGTTTATATTACTTATGGGTGCCGTATTTATGTTATGAAATCTTGTTCTGTGCTTTACTATGTATTTGTGTGGTATCTCGTGTATTGAGCCGGGGGTCTATCGGAAACAGCCTTTCTACCTCTTTAGAGGTAGAAGTATGGACTGCGTACATCTTACCCCTCCAGACCCCACTAGGTGGAAATACACTGGGTTTGTTGTTGTTGTTGTTGTTGTTGTTGTAATCACTAAGGTATGTGTAGTGTTCATCTATGGATCCAATCCGTTCATAGAGCTCAAGAACCATGTTTTAAATACTATTTTGTGAAATTTTGTGGTAATATGAGCATGTACATGTTGATGATTGTTGTTTAAGTTTCAAGATGATATCTAGAGGTGTTTTCATGGAATATATATGCTTGTTAGTTGAAAAATATGAACCTCGGATGGTGTAAAATGGTACAAGTTATGAAACACACCTATGCCTTAACTAATGCATGTAAGGTGTTTGATTAAATGCTTAGGATGCTAGAAATTTATGTTTACATGGTTCCACAATGTCTAAATGACAAGTCCATGTTAGCTATATACTTTAATATGAATTCCATGTTTTTCATGTGTTGCTATTGTTATGGTATGAAGGATGTATAATAATGGAGATATACAATATGCACATGAAATATAGCTATGCACTCCCTACCATGCTTAATATGTTGAGGAACTACATGATGTATAATATCCTTTGTTTATGATAATGTGAATGGTGGACTCCAATCTTATGATCAAGTCAGTCATGTTGTGTCAGTTTCCTTCCATCGAGTCCTGAGGGTATTCGTACCCAAAAACAATAGCTGTGTGCCTAGAGCCATGTCATGTTTCACAATATACAAAATCATGCCATGATTCAGTAGAATTTAGTCAGTCATATGACTCAGGAAACCTCATGGTCTCAGTCAGTTATCATATATCAGTAGTATTCCATCAGTAAACAGAATCCAGTAAGTTCCACTTATGTATAGTCAGTTAAATCATGTTTAGTCTCTTCAAATGGGTGTAAGAGTTAGCACCAAGTGAACCCAAGGATAGGAACTCACCTGTAAATGAGGATTTGATTCTTAACAGTCATCCTTGCATTCCAGAACTATGTAGCCAGCATAGGTTGAGACATCGCAACCTGTTATATGAGGGTAGATGAGGTGGCTTAACTTGTTATATGAGGGTTCCCACCGTTCTCACTAGATTTACCTGTTATTTGAGTGTTGCTCACATATTGACCTTACCAGTGTTGCGGTATTGACACCCTTCCAGTCAGGGCAGAGATTGGACCCCATCTTAGCCATAATGGAACATATGGGGCATGTCGGTTAAACAACTACCTCCCATACTTTCAGTATTAGTCTCAGTAAAAGAACTCAGACAGTTCTTCAGATATCAGTATACCAGGATTGTTAGATACGGTCAAATTCAGTTATAGCACGGAACTCAGAGAGTTCAACCAGATTCAGGGTTGTCAAATACAGTCATCCATGTTATCAAAACTATGATTCCAGCCATGTATTAGCGTACAGATTTAGCCATTACGTACTCACGATCTTAGTTACTATGTATGTATGTCTACACTCTCACGTTCATATCAGTCAGTCAGTTAGCATTGTTCATGCATGTAAACCCTTTTGCATTAGCCTGCCTCACTCGTATACTCAGTACTCCAGTTGTACTGACGCATTTGTGCTATGGTGTTTTATTTCATATTACACCATAGGTTTAGAGACACGAGCTCCAGATCAGCAGTAGCATCCAGCCGCAAAGTTGCAGTGAGTCCTCATCCATTGGAGGGAGATATTATTTTATTTCATTTATTATTTCAGCTTAGTTTTGGTAGACGGAGTTGGTTGGAGACATGTTCCTTCAACTCCTTATTCAGACAGTATTAGAGGCTTTCAGATTCAGTATTCAGACTTATGTTTAGATTTGATTCAGTTTTGAGTTGTTTTGGGTATTTTTCACCCATATGGATGTTATATTATTTCAGTGTAACCTTATGGCCTATTGTGCATGTTTTCCGCATTGTTATCTCATGAATTGCAATATACAAGTACAAATATTAGTCATGGGTTAGCTTGTGGTCCCTCAGGGTCATAAGCACCGTGTAGCATTTCGGTTCAGAAAATTAGGGCGTTACAACCTCACTATTAGAGTACACCAAGATGTCATCAATTAACACAATGTTAAAAAGATCCAAGAACTACCTGGAAACCTTGTTCATCAAATCTATAAATGCCACTTGGGCATTAGTCAAGCCAAATAACATAACCAAGAACTTAAAGTTCCCATACCAAGTATGAAAAGCCGTCTTAGGGATATCTTCCTCCTTAATCCTAAGATGATGATACCCAGACCAAAGGTCTATCTTAGAAAAGAACTTAACACCTTGCAACTGATTAAACAAATAATCTATCCTTGGAAGAGGATACTTATTCTTGACCGTTTCCTTATTCAATTGCCAATAGTCAATGCACATCTGAAGGGAACCATCCTTATTACGCACGAACAACACCAGTGCCCCCCACGGAGATGCACTAGGATGAATAAATCCCTTATCCAGAAGATCCTTAAGTTGCTTTTTGAGTTCCCTCAACTTTACCACAACCATTCTATAATGAGAAATATATATTGGATGAATGTCCGGAATCAAATCAATACCAAACTCAATCTCTTTATCTGGAGGAACACTATGAAGATCATCCAAAAAGACCTCAGGTAACTCACTTACCATTGGAACTTAGTGAAGGACCATCTGAGTTAGAATCTTTAACCCGGACCAAGTAATAAAGACACCATTTAGAGATTAATCTCCGAGCTTTAAGATAAGAAATACGCCTCCACCTAGTATCTATGGAACCACTCTTTCACTCTATAACCAGTTCACCAGAGAACCTGAAGATAACCTTACGGGTCCAATAATCTAAGGACGTGTAACAAGAGTGAAACCAATCCATACCAGAATAACATCAAAATCCACCATATCTATCTCAAACTGATCTACCAAGTTTTATTTTCTGCCAACAAATACCACACACCCCTTATATAACCTTTTAGCAATAACCTAGTCACCTACAGGGGTAGAATTAGAAAAAGAATCCAAAACAACCTCAGGATCATAACGAAAACATACATCTATATATGGGGTCACATAGGAAAGATTGGACCTCATATCAAGGAGAAAATACAGATCATGAGAAAAAGTTGTAAGATATTCCAATATGCAAGAGCATGCAACCTACTCTATTATACTAGTAACAATATCACTTGATACCTTAGATTTTTACCAATATTCAAGAGTATACAACTTATTCTGTCCTGTGCTGCTACCAGAAATAGGAGAAGACGTCAAAATTTTACCACTAGGTACAATAACAGAGATGAAGCAACTAGAGCTTTAACCACTTTTGGAGAACCCTTACCTACCAGACTATTTTTTAGAATATATGTCCTGGCTTACCATATTTAAAACAATTGTCCCTCCCTTCATCACAAAAGCCCCAATGAAGACAACGACAAAATCATCAAGGAGGATATGAAGAAGTCGACTATGCCTCACTGAATTAAGATTGGGCACATTGTGCCTAAAAATTATCACTACCTAGCTGACACCTGTTACCCGACTGCTTCAGGTAAGGAGCATTAGTAGTAGAGAAGGAACCAGAACTCCCCTACTTTTTCTTTGGCGATTTCTCACCATCCCGATCACCCTTCTGCTGAGCACCACCTTGCTTAGAGAACCTACTTCTCTTACCCTGGTTTTTCCCAAACTCTACCTGTTTTCTCTTTTCATCCTCCACCTACTGCATATGGACAACTAACCTCAAAATATCCATATTCTTTATCAGCAAAGCAGTCTTGCTTTCAAGGAACAAATCCCAAGATAGCCCAGAAGTGAACTTTCTCATCCTCTCTCTCTTATCAACCACGAAATTCGGAGAATTCCTTGACAGTTGATGGAACTTCAAGGCATATTCCTTGACAGATATTTTTCCTTACTTAAGATTCAAAAACTCCTCCATCTTTTCTTCCCTCAGCTCCTGAGGAAAGAAGCAATCCAAGAAAGAATTAAAAAGGGCCTCCCACAAAGACAACTTCTCCACTTCATCCCTATCCCTATCACACTCCTCATACCATTGGTACATAATTCTTTGAGCTAATAAGTTGCAAAATTCACCCTTTCCACATTCATGGCCTACATTACCCTAAATATTTTATCTAATAAATTCTGAGGATCCTTCTCCACCTTTAAACTAGTAAAAGTAGAAGGATTAATCTTTATGAATTGGCCAACTATTATGGCCTTAATAGATCAAACATTAGATGGATCTCGCTCAGCCTGAGAAGCAACCAATTGAGCAATAGTATGAATCAATTAACAAAATTCCACATTGGTCACCTCACTTTGAGGAGGTCTAGTATCAACTAGGGGAACTCCAAAACAATCAGGGATAGGACCCTGTAGGGCGTACTCCATCAGCATCATCACCAGTTGGGATAGAAGGATTTTCTTCTATTCCAAATCGATGAGGCATGATCTAAAAAGTGAACAAAAAAAGATTAGAGGAAATTCCAGGACTTGGACTCCAAGCTTGAAAATAAAATACCAAGAAACTGAAATATTCCTCTATTCTTTATAGCCTCTTTCATAAGAGTGTGGCACACTACACACCCCTAAAAGAGACTTTACTAGACACATCTTTATGGACTCCCAACTGACCATGAACCTAAAGCTTTGATACCAATTTGACCCAACCTGACCTGGGAATTTATCGTAATGGGTGTCCCAAGTTCGACCAGGACCAGAGACCACCCTATTACCTAACCCAACCTCCAGTCGCTTGCTCTGAGTTGGCTGAATTTTAAACATATAACAAGATAGCACAATTGTACAAATTATTAACTCTAGGATTGGTCTATTATCGAGACCAGCCTAACTAAGTCCAATCACCTAAACCCATCTAATAACTAAACCAAACCATAAATCGATCAATCAAATAATAACCAAACCATGTTCCATAACATAAAATAAATAGATGGAAAAGTGAGAAATTTATTTGACCTATATCAGCCCCAATACTAATGCCAATACTAAGGTTGATACTAGTACCGATCCCGCCCATACCAACCTATAGTAGTTCCACAAAAGCCACTAACCAATAGAATACCAAAATCTAGTTGGGTCATGCTCCCAACCATATCCAATACCAATATACATAAATAAACCAAAGTATAAAATAACATCCATGAAATAAACATAATTTTCTAGTGTTCCTTCATTGAACTCCCACCTTCACGATTAGCTACCATACCTTACCATTATTGCCCAATTAAAACCATTTCCAACCAACCAAAATATTATTATTAACCTAGGCAATACATAGTGGTATCGTCATACTAACTATAACTTGTAAGTATTGTCCTATGCCAAATCTTTTTGAGATCAAGGGATTCTCATGGACCCATAGATCATATTATCTAATTAACTTGGGGGAGTCCCATGTACCCTACAAGTGTTCTATTATTATAGTTACTTGGGGGATTCCATTGTATCCTACTAGGATGATTATTAAACCCAAAACCATTCCATTTTGACCATTTCAAACCATTTAACAATTTAGGGTTCATTACCAGGTTTAAACCATGCATAAGTTCTATTAAAATCCAACAATGTAGTGAAAATATTCTCATAGGCATTTTATCAAACATATTAGAGGTATTATATTTCCAAAACCAAAGATAATTACCAAATAACCATTTCCATGTAACTAATTATCCTAGACCACCATTAAAGCATATAAAAGCCTAATTAAAACATGGGAAAAACATAACCAAGCATTTATAACCAAAACCCCCAAATTCTATTTGAAAATCCAAATCCATACAATAATCAAATAATGAAAGCATTGTATAAAACAATGCCTTTAGTTGGAACTAACAATGAGATAAGAGAACATATCTTAAGCCAAGAAGATGATAGAGAGAAAGCACCAATACAAGTCCCAAATTAATCCTTAAGGTAAAACCCTAGCTTTCCTTGCCCAAAAACTTTAAAGAGGATTAGAGAGTGTTTAAGAAAAGTTTCTAAGTTTTAATGAATAGAATAATAGGGCAAGTAACCTCTCAATAGGAATATAAGTTGTGGTACCTTATTAGGTTAAGTGGGAAAATGTCCAAATTACCCTTACTTAAACTCCTAAAAATCCCATCAAGTGGGTTTCGAATATCCATACCCGTCGTACCCTCCAATATAAGTGGTACCCACCACTCATATCTAAGGCTATCTTCCTTGGATCTAATACTTTCCAAGGTATGACTCACCCTAAACCATGTCATATCTAAGTGTACGACTAGTAACCATGATTTGTACCCCTAGAAGAAAAGCCTCCCAAGAGGATTGAACACTATCCACCATACGAGTCCATGGTAGGTTTTGTACCCTATTCTACGGCTTAAGGTGAGCCATTCGTATTCAGATTCAATTTAATCTACCAAGTATAAGATTAAGTGCAGTAACCAAACAACTTGTATTCCCTGATACTTCTCATAGTACCTAGGTCGTATCCATTCTAGAAATAAAGTCCAACCTACCAAACAATACTAGTCAGCATACGACTAATCTATACCACTCGTATCCCAGTGTATGAGTCATTTCACCTGTCGTACCCTGTCCAGTGACCAAAAATCTAGGAAATTTTCTAAGGTTCAAAAACTTAGGAACCCAGGGTGTTTTACATGTAAGACCTTATCTATGATGGAAATTGAATTCCTAGCACTTTCATCTACTATATAAGAAGATGTTTAGCTCAAATATTTTTTGGTCCACTTGAGTGTATGTAATAATATCATTTCATCTGTCATAATTAATTATGATAGTCAGGCTGCAATAACCTACACAACGGATCCAAAGTATAATGAGAAGATGAAACATATTGACATAAAGTATAATTTTATAAGAGACATGATTGTATAAAAAGAAGTGAATGTAAAATGCATATATACTCATCATATTATGGAATAGTCCTTAACGAGACTCATATTATGTGATGCTTAAGAAAATCATATAAAATCATTAAGTTTAAGTTGATGCTACTGTATTTATATTTAATTTTCCCCAATCATGTTCATCTATATTCACATTATTGAAGTTAATATTGATCTATGCCTAATTTTTCATCTTGTCTGTTCATATACATATATGATTTTTATATAGTATACATAAATTTCTAAGGATAAAAAAGTATGTTTAATAGATAAAAAGATTGACCTATTCACATAGGCAATCACCTCTATTGTCTAAGTGACCAGTAAAGATATGAAAAGTATAAGCTTAGTATTTTCAAAAGTGATAATAAAAAAGAGCTGAAAGTTTGTAATAAGAATGTCGTTAGTTAAATTGTGTTTAATTGTATGTGATTAAATTGTGTTTGTCTATCTATAATTTCAGATGTGTGTTTTGAAGAATAAAATAATTACGTAGATTTTTGAACTCAATGTTAAACATTAGTTGTCATTGGACAACATTTAATACATACAAGACCATATGCTTCATGGGAAAGGAGTCATATTGTAATACATAATTCATACCATGTAATATATAGTGACTTATAAGAATGATAGAGGTTTAGTTTCTAGATTCTATCATATGAAGAACTAAAAATTATTATATTTTTTCATATTATACCATCATAAGATTTAATTTAGTGTTTGCTTTCTTAGTATGATGTCAACAAATCATATTTTATTCTATCTGGAGGAACATTTCTAGAAAAGCATATCTTGTTGTTATTAAGAGATTTGTAAGATAAGGAAAATCATTAGCTATTGTCACATTAATTTTATTCATTGACGTCTTTTATATTTGTCTATGAGATAAGTTCACAATAATGAACTCAAAATTAAGAAAATAGATAATGAGAAATATGAATGTGATAAATGATCTAGGGTCTGCACATTATAATCTACCTTAAGTTTCATTGTTTGAGATGACGTACGTTGAATCGTGAGGTGTGCACCACCATATAAGGGATCATATCCCTTAGAATCAGTTAAAGGCAATAAAATAATAATGAATATAAAACTAGAAGGAATGTAAACCTCCTTACTCAAGGAAGGAAAAACCATGGCTTGCCCTCACAAGCAGTTTAAACTCCACTATAGTAAAAAATCATTGATTATAGACTCCATTGAAACTTAACTCTAAGCTCCTCTTATTTTTAACAACTCCATTACAAACTCCTTTTGACAACTCTATCAAATGTTTATTAACTCTAACTAATATCACCTCAGGTAAATCTACCTAAACACTCTATTACCAATAGTAAATGCTACTCTTATAAGATGAGTAATTCTATTATAGGCCAATACTTGACTCAAGAACAGTTTAACTCTAAACACATAGAAACTTGGAACTTGAGCAATATTGAGTTTTCCTCATTTCTCCATAAATCCTTGATTTGCAAAAACTTATTGAATAGGAGGAATCCTTATCTATTTATAGTAGTAAATAATATAGGGTCAAACTTTTATTGGACCAGGTAACACAATGGGTACACTATACTCCTGCACAGTTAGTTACACTAGCGGACAAAACTGTGCATAGTGTGACACTGTTCCACTTCATGATAAGTCAGTGACCTAGTCCTTTCTTGTTAACTGATCATCATCAAAACATAGGACATGAATTTTACCCCTTTTTAATGATTAAAAACCATATCTTATGAAACAACCCAAATTTTGGCCCTTGAAATTTTCTTGAGCTATGGGCTCACTGCATTGGATACTACTGGACGCTAGAGTGGTAGGGTATTTTGATGATCCATTGGGTTTATTTGTACCCAAACTATTAAGTTTGAGGTTTGATTATGCTCACTATGAGCTGTAAGGAAATTTTACTAGTCATAGGTTTAAATCGTAGGATATCAGTGTTCAATTTATTTAGGTTCTATGTTTCTCACGAGTAGGAACCCTATGTGTCATAGGGTCATACAATGAGTTGGTGAGTTGAATCTTAAGGATAAAAGTGTTGGGGGTCCTGGAGACTGTCTTTGTTACTACTTGTGGTCATGAGTCATAAGATGTGAGGACTGACTCGTAACCAAAGCCGATGCTTTTCCATCTTTTATGTTGGGGCACTTTATGAATTTCCCACTTAAGTACCTATAGACTCCATGTACATAAAACACTTTTGGGGCATTCATTTAACACTTTAATGGATTAATCACCCCCAAGTTCGCTCTTAAACTCTCTGTTAAAGTTAAGGCTAAAGACTGATTAATTAGGGATCCCAAGGATGGTTTCTCTCCATAAAATTATTGTGATTCAGGCATGTTACTATTTCCTTATTGTAAATTTTGAAAACGCATGTGATTTAAAGTATTGTTCATAAGATTATTATTTGGTTTTGAAAAAAAAGGTTGGGGTTTTTGAATGTTATGAACTGAACAATATTAAACATAGTTTATATATATTATTATCATGCTTTTAATATGGTTAGGAACTTGTGGGTACATGGGTATGGTGAATGAACTAGTGAATTGTGATTTCCAAACTTGTGGCTTTGAAGTGGTTATAACCCCAACCCCATAATCTGGCATTGGATTTGTTATGTGAACTGTGGGAACTTGTAAAATTGAACTAGTCTTGAACTATTGTATGATATAAAGAAGTATTTAAAATACAATGAGATGATTTAATGGACAAAGGGAGTGGTTCTCCCAAAGTTAATGAAAATTATTTTGGCATGATGTGTTACCTTGCAAGTATAGTTGGTATGACGATACCAACAATGTATGCCTAAGTGTGTATTATGGATCAATGAATTTGAATGTGTGAAAACTATTTTAATTAGGCTTTAACAAGGGTAGTATAGATGATTCATGAAAGTGGAGGTCTGAGTGAACAATACTCAAAAATGTATTTGTCGATGCGAGAGTCAAAGTGACTAGGGAGGTTCGAGTCCCCTTATTATTATTTTATGATTACGGAGGTTTGAGTCCCTCATAAATAATTATATGATTAGGTGATTATGTTACCTTGGTATATGTTGGAGGGTTCTACTCCCTCATGTGCATATATATGTGAGATTATTTTTCTATTTGTATAGCTACATGCATTGGGGCCTAACTAAGGGGTAAGAGCTGGGGCCCATATAGCCCATAGATACTATTATAAGATGTTGAGCTACGTGTTCTAGGCTAAAGTTCTGAAAAGTATGTTAAGCCTTATTCCCTATCTTGGCATGTTATTTATATATATATATATGTGTGTGTGTGTGTGTATGTGTTTATGCGTGGATTATGTGCACTGGCTTTGAATGATTTTTAAAATATTGATCATAGTATTATGTTATCCTTATCCCTGAGTTTCATGCTAGCGTTCACCCTGCTAATCATCTTCAGATGCTGTATCCCCAAGCAATGCAGGAACTGGTCATACTTCTACTCTTGCTACTCAGTGACTTGGATTTGGGATCAGTTAGCGAGTCAGATTGAAGTGGTTAGCTTCCATACTTCAGAAGACCCCATTTCATATTTATGGTTTCCTTTACATTTTGACTATTCCTTTAGATTTTGTTTTGGCTATTATCGGGGCATGCCCCAACTCGGTAATTATTTCTTTGATTAGAGGTTGTGTTAAATTACAGTTGGCATAGGCAGTGTCGATTTTGGTATTGGTATTTGTCTTATTATTAGCATTGATGTTGCTATCTGATTTTTTTGGTTATAGACTTACTTTAATTGATTTAAGTTAGTATTCTCTTATCTTTTTATATGTTTAAAATTTAGCCTACTATGGGTTAGGAGTGTTTGGTTTGGTTAGGTTAGGTATAGGGGGTGGTCCCTGTTCATGTGGGACTTAAGATACCTGTCATGGCCAGGCCCTAGTTTGAGTCATGACAAAAGTAGTATCACAACCTAGGTTTGGTGTCATTAGGTGTCTGATAAGGCTATGTCGAGTGGAGTCTATTTTATAGGTATGTAGTACTCCACACTTAAGGGAAAGGCTATGAGATATTTAGTAATGTTTCCCTTTTTTGTTGTTCTATTTCAAGATATAGACTCTTTGGTATTGAGGCTATCTAATTCCCATTTGCCACTTTTCAGATCATGCCCCCCTGATGATTCGAAGATCATAGAAAATCCTATATCCTACTTGAGGACAAGGCTGATGGAACACACCCTACTTATGGGGTACAGTCTCGGTCTAGGGGTCCAGTTTCTAAGTGCCCTCCTAGAGTTCTTATGGTCTCCTTTAATCCTCCCTGATCTCCTTAGGCTAATGTGTCTAATATAGAATTTTATCAGTCTATTTATCTATTAGCTTAGTTGATAACTTCTCACTCTAAATATGTATCTTCCATTACTATATCTTCTGAGTCTACTAGGGTTGGACAGTTTATAAGGTTTATCCCTTCTGTGTTCACTGGTGTGAAGGTTGAGCAAGATCTTTATGGTTTTATTGATGAGATAGAAAATATCTTTCACGTGATGCATTCTACTAATATGGAGGGTGTAGAATTCACTGCCAATTAACTGAAGGATGTAACATACCAATGGTATTAGGAATAGAAATAGTCTAGGTGAGATAATGTCAAATCTGAACTATGGGATACTTTCTCTAGTGCTTTTCTGGACTGCTTCTTTCCTCAGGAGTTATGGGAAGTGAAATTAAAAGTGTTTGTTGATCTAAAGCAAGTCAGGATGACATTCAAGGAGCATGCCTTGAAATTCCATCAATTGTCTCGATATCCTCCCAAGTTAGTCTCTAGCATGAGGGCTAGAATAAGGAAGTTTGATTCTAGGTTGTCTCGTGATTTGATTTAAAAGAGTAAGTCTTCCTTGTTGAACAAACATATGCACATCTTCAAATTGGTTATGTGTATGCAGAAAGTTAAGGATGAGAAGAAGAAGTAAATTGAAATTAGGGAGTGGTAGAATAAGAAGTTTAGATTTTCTGATCAGGGCGGAGGTTAGAAATAGAGTGGTAGAGATGGTGGAAAGTGGTCTAAGAAGAAGTGGGGAGGTTTTGGTTCCTACTCTACGGATAGTACTCCTTATACAAAGACATCGGGTAATCGTCGTTCTCAGCATGATAGTGGGTATAGGGCGTAGGGCACCCAATCTTAGGTTGCTGGGGCTAAGTCCACTCCATATCCTCCTTGTAGATTTGGCAGTAAATGCACCATTGGTTTATTGAAGGGAGGCACAAATGTTTCATATGTGGTCAGAGTGGCCTCTTGTAGAGAGATTGTCCTTTCAAGGATGATTCAACGGAAAATATTATTCTTGTTGCCATTTCATTAGCTCCTGCACCAAAGGGTGTCACATCTTCTTCTAGTACCGACACTAGCCTAAATTGCTTGTATGCTCTTGATACCCACCAGGATAATGAGGCATCTCCTGATGTTTTCACTGGCATATTGCGACTCTTTTCACGTGATATGCATTTCTTGCTTGATCTAGGGTATACTCTTTCTTATGTAACCTCATTTGTGGATGTGCATTTTGGTTTTGTCCCGAGTGTATCCCTGATCCCTTTTATATTTCTATCATAGTGGGTGACTATGTGATTACCAGAAAAGTCTATCAGGGTTGTGTGATATCTGTTGGTGGTAAAAAAACTCTAGCAGATTTGATAAAGTTAGAGATGACTAATTTTGATGTCATATTTAGGATAGATTGGTTGCACTCATGCTATACCTCCTTACATTGTTGGACCCATAAGGTCACATTTAAATACCCTAATGAGACAATCATTTATTGGGAAGTGGGTTCTCTAGTGCCTAAATGAAGGTTCATATCGTATATTATAGCTCAGAAGTTGATTTCCAAGAGATGTCTCTATCATTTGGTCAGGGTTAAAGATTCTAAGTCGGAGGGTCCTTCCTTGAAATTTGTTCCCATGGTTAGTGAATATCCCAAGGTTTTTCTTGATGATCTTCCTGGTGTCTCTCCCGGCAGGGAGATTGATTTTAGGATTGACTTTGTCTAGGGAAACTTGTTCTATCTCTATCCCTCCTTTTAGAATGGCTCCAACTGAGTTTAAGGAACTTAAGGAGCAGTTGAAATACCTCCTTTACAAGGGTTTTATACATCTTAGTATGTCTCCATGGGGTGCTCCTATTTTGTTCATGCATAAGAAGAATGGTTCCCTTCAAATGTGTGTCGATTACCATTAGTTGAATAAGGTTATGGTGAAGAATAAGTATCCTCTTCCTCGGATTATTGATTTGTTTGACCAACTTCAGGGTGCAAAGTTCTTCTCTAAGACTAATCTTCGATTTGGGTATCACTAGTTAAAGATTAGGAAAGTGGATATCCCTAAGACTTTCTTTAGAACATGGTATGGTCATTATGAATTCTTATTCATATCATTCGGTTTGACTAATGCCCCAGCTGCATGCATGGAATTGATGAATAGGGTCTTTCATAAATTTTAGGATTTATTCATCATCATATTTGTAGATAATATTCTGATGTATTCCAAGTGTGAGGCAAATCATTTTGATCACCTCCTTATCGTATTTCAAAACTTGGAAGACCAATAATTGTATGTTATGTTTTCAAAGTGCAAATTCTTATTAAAGGGCATTACTTTTTTAGGTCATGTCATTTCTAGTAAAGGTATCATAGTGGATCTGCAGAAACTTACAGTGATTAAGAAGTGTCCTAGGTCAATGACTCCAACTGGTTTAGTCAGATATTATATGAGATTTATGGAACTCAACTATAGCTTCACCATTGACTAAGTTGACTCAAAAAATGTAAAGTTTTTGTGGTCTGATGCTTGTGAGGGTAGCTTTGAGAATCTAAAAAATAGGTTAACTTCTATTTTGGTTTCCTAAAGATACTACTGGTTTTCTTTCTTATGGTGATGCATCCCATATGGGACTTGGTTGTATGTTGATGCAGCATCGTAGGGTGGTGGTCTATGCTTCTAGGCAATTAAAAGTTCATAAGATGAATTATCCAACTAATGATTTGGAGTTGTTGGTTTTGGTGTTCATATTGAAGATTTTGCGTCACTATTTGTATGGAGTCTATGAAGATATTTTTTTTATCATAAGATTCTATAATATGTGTTCGCCTAAAAGGAGTTGAAGCTCAGGCAGAGGAGGTGGCTTGAGTTACTGAAAGACTACGACATAAGACTCCACTATCTCACCTAGGTAAAGCTAATGTGGTTACTGATACTCTTAGCAGATTATCCTTGTGGAGTCTAGCTTATGTGGATGAGGATAAATGGAAGTTGGTGAAAAATATTCACCACTTGGAAAACCTTAGAGTTCATCTCTTAGACTCTGAAGATGGTGGTGTATTTGTGCAAGAGGTAGTGAATTCATCCCTTGTTGCTGAAATAAAGGAGAAGTAGGTACTAGATCTTGTCTTAATAAAGATAAAGGTAGATGTGGGTCAACAAAAGGTTGTAGCTTTTGAAATTGGTTGTGATGGTATCTTGAGTTACCAAGGCATATTATGTGTTCCAAATGTAAATGGGATGAGAGACAGGATCTTGGCTGAGGCTAATGAGTCGTATTATGTTATTCATCTTGGTTCGACAAAAATGTTTCATGATCTAAATGAGATCTATTGGTGGAAAAATATGAAGCACGATGTGGCTAATTTTGTGACTAAATGCATAGTGTGTCAACAAGTGAAGATTGAGCACATGAGGCCCTGTTGGTTGATTCAAATGATTGAGTTGCCTATATGGAAGTGGGAAGTAATTAATATGGATTTTATTACCAATCTTCCTTGGTCTCAGAATCAGTTTGATTCAATTTGGGTCATCATAGATAGGATTAAATTTTTTGTTCCACAGAGAAAGTAACAAAAGAACTAGTTTAGGAGTGGTATGACACTCAACAAAATTAGGTAGATTAAGGACTTGGGGAGAGGGTTTTAAGAAGCAATTCTTGCCTTTTGTAGAATGACAATGTAACCATTCCTTGGTTAGTGACTTTATTTTTGCATTCAAGCTGAGAACCTCAATAGTTAAAGTTGAGACCCTCATCATAAGTTCAACATTCTCAATTCTAAGTGCTTCAGAATCACTTAGTCCCTTACTAGAAAGTTGTTGAATAGTCATTTGCAATTTTCTATTCTGTGCATCCTTAGCAGATGTGTTAAGATTCATTTCCTATAACTATTTACTTAGCTCTTCCTGAGAGATGGTTCATGATTTATTTTTACTCAAGTCCAAGGTGAGTCATTTACTCTAAGCATGCATCATTTGAAAGTCTCTCTCTCTCTCTCTCTATATATATATATATATATATATTTAGTTCTTATTTTTCTTATGCATTCACCCCCACATACTTAGTACATTCCAAAAGTACTGACCCACACGTATGTTTATGTGCTAAATTATCTTATAATATAGGTTCTAGTGCTTATTTCCATCAACACGATTAACTATTGACATCATCTCCTGCACCACGACTTTTGGTAAGTCCTCATAGTCCCGATACCCAGCTTACAAGACTCATGTTCATTAATGAAGGTATTTTACCTACTTGATTTTTATTTATGTTTGGGTTAACTGGGTCTGTCTCAATGGCTATCTAATTAGTAGTAGAGTCTTGTCAGACTATGTATGTTTTAGTTAAAGAGTTTTTTAAGTTTTTCAAAGTTACAGATTTATAATGGGATATGGAATTGAATATGTTAAGTTTCTATATATGTTAGTTCATCCCTTTTTATATGAGTTCCAGGTTGAATAGATATTGTGGGTTAGCTTGGGTCTATTCATAGTATTAACCACTATGTGATATCCAGGGGTGCTCCTGGGTCACTACAGTCATATGCTTTGAACATCCACTATCTATGAACCAGTTTTGAGTACAATCCTTTTCTCCAAATTGCAAACATAGTAATTTGTTAGATTTGGGAACCCACTTGAGTTTGAGTTCCAAAAGAAAGATAAGGGTGTTATAAAATCTTTCTTGGCCCATCTAGGTAGTGAGTTCTTCTCCATATTTTTAAGAGGTTTGGAACCCTTAGGATATGAATTTTTCTTGCTTGAGTAACTAGAACTGTTCATTCAAGATCTAAGCCAACTTTGACAGTTTTTCTTTAACTTCCCTTCTCTTTCACAATGAGTACATAGAGGTTTGTAGACCTTGTTTCTAACACCTTGAACAACCTTCCCTTGAGATCCAAGTGATTGGGTTCTATACTGGTAGCCAAGGCCTTTACTATTATTTACTCCCTGACCAGTTAAATTAGAAAGGATTTGTGAGGATAGGGTCTCTTTTAGGGATTTGTTTAGATCTTCTGTTATACGGATTAGGTTTGTTTCTAATTCCTCACTCTTATGAAGTGTAGTCATGAGGTGATTTTGATAATCCCTCAATTTCTCCTCAAGCTCAATTTGAAGTCTCAAGACTTCTTTCTTCCCTTTACTATAAGAATTATTTACTTTCTCCAGTTGACTCATTATAGATTTTTAGACTTTAATTTAGTGGACAATTCCTCTATTTCAGGTAGCTAGGGAGTTAAGGCAATTAATTAAATCTCTTTATTTTATACTTTCTCTTCTAAAGCATTTTTCTCATCACCAGTTCACACACAAAATCACTTTACACAATTGCAAGCTTCTTTATTTTTTTAGCAGAGTAGTTATCGAAATTTTCTTTGATGTTAGAGAGAATTACCTTATCTTTTTCATCTTTCGTGTTTTCCATAAAGGTAAACAAGGAATCATAGGTGAATTTAATATCCTCCACTTTTTATCTTCATCAATTCACTAGAGGAGTCTACCCAGATAGCTAAAGCCTGCTTTACTGCATAATCAACTATAATGTTTCTTCTTGAATTTTTAGGGGCCAGGTCTTTCTTACCTTTGTAATCTCCAGACTTTATTTATTCTTGATAGTCCATGTTTTTATAGTGGAGAATCGTTGATGAAATTCTGAAGACTTCTACATTTGTGACATACTTCAACAATACCTTCTTTTTTTCTATTGCTTCCATTCCTTTGAAATAGGAAACTTTTCTTTATTGTTCTAACAATTCTTTTGGCCAAGTAAGCAACATCAGTGTCTTCCTTTCTTGATTTAGACTTTGATGCCTTTAATACCAAATATTTTTCCCTTTTTTACTTCTTTCTTCTCTTGCCATTGCTGCTATTTGAGTTCATGAGTCTTTAGACTACCAATAAGTTCATCCATAGTGAGAGTCTTCAGGTTTCTTACCTCAGTAATAGACTCCATTTTGCTTTCCCAAGACTTAGAAAGAACTCCTAGAATTTTTCTTAGTTGTTTAAATAAAGGAATCATTTCTCCTAGATAGTGCAATTAATTTGTGATTGAAGTGAATCTGGTATGCATTTCTTGAATTGTTTCTCCTTCCTTCATAGAAAAAGTTTCATACTAAGCAGTCAACATGTCAACTTTTAAATCCTTCACATCAGTTGTTCCTTCATGAGAAGCCTTCAGGTAGTCCTAGATTTCCTTAGCATTTCACAAACAAATCCTGTTATACTCATTTCGTCCTATACCACACATAAATAATTTCTTAGCCTTATAATTCTTTTCAACTTTCTTGCGATCTTCATCATTAAATTCTCTCCTAGTTTTGACAACCATTATTTTTATGTCTCCTTCTTTGAACTCTCTAAGTAGAACATGAGTACTATCAAGTATTACATCTATCAGTACACTATCCTCAGCTATAAGAAAGTCATACATCATGGTTTTCTACCACCCATAGTATTGCCCATTAAAGCGGGGTGGTCTAGTTGTAGATTTCTCTTTATCCATATTAGATAGAGTAGCCATAATAAATAAATCACTCTATGTGTGAACCTTTTAGATTGTTCTTGCTATAATTCCAATTGTTGAATCTTAGGGGCTGCACCACCATACAAGGGACCAGGTCCCTAAGAATTAGTTAAGGGAAATTAAACAGTAATGAGTATAAAATTGTTAGGAATGTAAAAACAAAGATATTTACTTGGAAACCTCCTTTTTCAAGGGAAGAAAAACCGCGCCTTGCCTTCACAAGCACTCTAAACTTCAATATAATCAAAATTCATTGAGACTCCATTGGATCTTAACTCTAAGATCTACTAATTTGTAACAAATCAATTACATACTCCTCTTGACAACTCTATCAAATATTGATTAACTCTAACCAATATCACCTCACGTAACTCTACCTAAGCACTCTCTACTAACAAAAAAACCCTTACTCTTATATGATGAGTAATTCTATTACAAACCAAGAACTAACTTACGAAAAATTAAACTTGAACCACAAAGAAACTTAGAACTTAAGCAATATTGAGTTTTCACCATTTCTCCTTGAATCGTTGATTTGCAAAAACTCATTGAATGAGTGGAATCCTTATCTATTTATAGTAGTGAATAATATAGGGTTGAATTTTTACTGGACAAGGTATCACAACGAGTACACTACACTTCTGCATAGTTAGTTACACTAGCGGACAAAACTGCACAGAGTGTGACAATTGTACCACATCATGATAAGCAAGGGACTTAGTCCTTTGTTGTCAACTGGTCATCATCAAAACATAAGACATCAATTATCTCCTTTTTTGAAGATTCTTTGAAGGTTTCTTCTCTGAAAAATATTGAAACAAATCTGTAACAACGTTCAATTTTAGTCTGTAGCCATTTTAGAGTAGTTCATAGTTATATGCATATGATTTCACTAATTGATTAGTGAAACAACATTCAACTATCCTTTAAACTTAAGTATTTGATTAGATTCTTCATTTTATATTTACTATGGCTTTCATTTAAATATTGGGGTAGTTTTAATTTATCAACCAAATATGAAAGTAAGAGAGAAATTTCTTAAGATTATTTGGTCTCGAAATCCGGATACTCAATCTAGGAATTCTTGTGTGAACCTTCCATCCATAAATCAATCAGTCAAATGGATAATAAAAGTTAGTCATATTGACCGATAAAGCATTCTATCATAGGCAATAGCCATCCAAAAAGGAATTTCCAACCAAAAACTTCACCTGTTGTAAAACCGGGCCTAGCATAATGGTAAAGCACAACTATCATCAATCATTAGCTTAGAGGTGTGAGCTTTTATAAGTGTAACTGGAAATTTAGGAGAACTATGGGGTTGGATCCTTTAATTGCATGGTTTACCCTTCAAATGGGATGGTTTTAATTTTTGTTCTTCAAATAGGATGATCGTTAATTTTTACTCTTAGCAATCAAACTTATGTTTAGCGGGGCACACATTTTTTAAGACCCTAGGGTGAATCTTATGGGATATTATGATGTAAAAATATAATCTTATTCCCCACAAAAAGTTATTTTTATTAAAAATAAATAATTAAAGACTGTCACAAAATAGGAAAAAATGCAAATGACCCACTCAGAAGCTAGATTTTCCCATTATACGAAGCCCAGCATCAATATACCTTTTTTATTCTCAGAAAGTAAGATTGGGGAAGATATAATTTATGCAGGATTTACCTCTGCGTCACCTCTGAGGTAGAGAAGAAATTTTCAATAGACGCTCGGCTCAAAACATAAATAGTCTAGAAAAATCTAATACAAGTATAAAAGGCAATAGATAGTAACTAAATAACATATAGTAGCAAATCCACACTACAAAAAATAATACTCTATTTGATGGCAGAAAATAACAGATAACTACCAAACATAATGAACAAAAACTACTATAAAAGGGTATGATCTAATCAATGGCATGTGGTATCAACTAAGAGTATCTTAGTCTTGAGGGATATTTCTAAACATTGATAAACCATGTACTGATAAAAGTAAGAAGCAAAAAAACCCATATTAATAATAAAATACGAAGAAAAATATAAATGTTGCTATGGCAACCAAAGATGCATATAGAACAGTATAAGGAGTAGGGGTTGACAAGTCAATCAGTACAACCTACAAAATACTAGACGCGTGGCTTATCTGCAAAAGTCATAGTTGATTAGGACATAGTTTTGAAAGTTTATTTAGGTAAGGTTCACCAATATAAGCAATAAATAAGACGTATTTTTCATTCCCAATAGATGATCTTCTCCCTATTCCTCCTTCTCTATATCAATACAATATTAGTTCCTGTGTCTCTAAGTTTTTTTTTTATTGATATCACAATTCAAAATCATCGTGAGTGGCAGCCACACTACTCACCTGTAGGAGAACCATCTATCCCATAATAATCTCACAAGAAACACTTAGAAAATCAAGCACTAATCCATTAATATATAAAATCAAGGATAAAAAAAGTACAATCAAGGCGGAACATTGTACTTAAAAAAATAAAGCATCCCTAGAAACCACATGTCATCCATACCAAAACTAACTAAAGAATGTCAAGAAGGGGATTCATCAACTGAATAGACATATAAGTTTAGTAATAAGGAACTGTGCCAATAAGGAAAAATTACTTGGTAGCCCTAATTGCTGCTCACCCTAAAATAAGAAGTCAACTACTACGATCATAAATGAGGTCTCGTAGGATCCGCTGGAATATATACTGCCTCACAAAAGTAATAAAAAGTGTAGTGTAATGAAATAACAAAATAATAGTGTACTGGTATGGTCATTCATCAAACCCAAGATTACAATACGAACATATAATCAAATTATAGTACACTAGGTTAATTTAGGCTCAACAATCATACTTAGAATAATAAGCAACAAATAAGCAATTAGGGATCAAAAGAAGACAAGTCAACATATTATCACTAGCCAAATTTAGTCAAATCAAGTCAAGATAATTAAGAACAATTTTCTTTAGCATCTAAACATATTTCCCCAGTCCACTCATGGTACCATTAAACTTATTTGACCCTTGTACATACACATTAGGGGTAATATAACTCTATCCATGACTAATAGCAGACATTTTTCATCCATGTACTAAACTCCAACATAAGTCTCTGCCAACCTTGTTTCACTAAAATCCTATGAGAACGTTCTAAACACCAAACATTTCACATTTAACAAATAAGGCAGGTAAAAATCATATAACAACCATAAGATCATTTGCATTGGCTAGACCAATAACATATACCAACAAGAGTCACTACAAATTAGTTAACAAGCACATATAGCACAAGTTGGATAACACTAGAATACCATCACCCACCTCATACAAAGCTTGCACAACTCTTCTAAGACAAAGATTTCTTCTCTCATGAACTTTTTACTTGCTCAGGGTTTAGAATAGGAACGTAAACACATAACCAATTCATGACCTACCATGTCGGAAATTATATCTCACTTTCAACCCCTAAGGTTAAGTTCATTACCATTAATTTCTCGTTCTAGGGGTTTTCTAATATAATTCACCTAAAACTACCAATCCTATGGTTAAATTAGTGAAATAATGAAATTTAAGGGTAACTTAACTATTAATAAACAAAACACATTAACTTATTTGCCACTTTCCTCCTTTACATTAGAAAGCAACTAAATTCTTTCTTAAAACCCTCCCTTAACTCTATAAATTAGAAATTCTAAGGCATAATCATAATTTACAAGTTAACATGGATGGATTCCTTACCTTGTTGATGCAAAAAAGAATATTTGGTGTAAATCATCCCAAATCACCCCTTCTTCATTCCAAAATAAATTTTTGCATATTAAGTTATTTTAGGGAAAATATTTAACTAATTAACTTGATTTTTTAGGCACTATAGTGATGTACCGTCTTTTTGACGATACATTTGAGGATTTTGGCTAGGAATAATTGCATGTTCTTAAGCAAATTTTGTTGTTTTTAATCATATTTTTTTTATTGCGTAGGAAAATTTATTTATTAAGAAAGCAAAAGAAATAGGCAAAAGGGATGTTGACTACTTCAGTTGATGGGCTTTCAACATGTTGATGAGCCATCAACGCTTATCGTCTGAAGTAGAATTCAAAAGCTACTGAAGACTTTAATTGATAGGCTGTCAACCAGTTGACAATCCGTCAACTCTCATTATCAACATAGAGCAAATTGTTATAAATAGAGAACCCAATTGAAGACTCATGTTGATGTGTCATCAACTGTGAGTGAGAAAATACGAGATATCATTCTAAAATTTGAATTTCCTCTGCTATAAATTGCAGCTTTTTGGGTCTTGTCGGCCTTATTTTGTTCATTTCTTCTCAAATGTTATTTTGTGAGAATAATTAAATTTTTTAATTTAATCTTGAATATTTTGGAAACATTATGTATCCTTGAAATATAATTGGAGAGTTAACTCATATTGTGTAAAAAAAATTAATTAATCAATGAATTCCTCTTCTATATTATCTTTTAACTTCATGAGCAACTAAACTCTCATATCTAGGGTTGTGTAAGCCATGATGAATTCATTGTTTGAGTGTTACTGTTATTGGTACTTGAATTATAATAATAATAATATTGATAATCTTATAATTTTAATGAATTTCTAATGGTTTCAAACATTAGAATATGTCATGGGGGTGATTCACTTAAAATAAGGAATTAAAATAGGAAAAGGAATTGTCAATGAGAATTCAGAGTTCCTAAGCTTTATCTAATGGTCAATGCTTTTTTAAGATTGGCTAACTTGAAATAAAGTCAAATTTCAATGTGATTTTCTTTAATTTTGAAAGAATTAAAGTATTAATCACCTAATTTAGGTTGATAAACATTTGGGTGAACATTAGACATCAATGGTTTTATATTTTCCAATGTCACGAGAATCGTACTCAATAATTGGCACATAGTTGAAATATTATCCATGGCTCACAAAATCATAGTTCAACTTCCCTATTGATTTATATCTCAATAATTTAACAATGTCTCTAGCAACAATTTGGATACTATTTTACAAACTACCATAACAAAGCCCCTCATTTCATGGAAATTATAGGCTATAAGTCATTTCAAATACATACATCTTAGTTAACACCATATTCCTTAAGGGATTTGTTTCCAACCTATGTTGGGCTATATATTTGACAAAAATTGCTTACACTTCTTCAAAAAGAGATGTCATGTGGGCATTTCAAAATTTTGTACCATTGTCATGGAATACGATTGTCAATTATCTTGTTGTGTTTATTTGACTTTTATCACATTTTTCTAGTTTTACTTGTATTTGTTGTCTTTGTTTTCATAGTATATTAGTTGTGCATGCTAAACACTCATGGTTCGGGTGAACCACTACTGTCTTACGACCCTAAAATCAATATAACATTAAGAAGAACCAAAGATACATAACAAGAAGAAAAAATACTAACTGCACTTGCCACCACCCAACTGAACTAACAGAACGCAGATGCACCTGAGCGTGTGTGTGCAAAACAATGACAATGAGAATTTGGTTGATGATGAGTTGATTGATCCTGAATAGGAAATGTGTAAATATTGTCCCAACCAATAAATAATAGCAAGAACAAGGTAGAGGACACCAATAACCTTCAATTAATTTTGCCTTAGACGATGAAGATAGTGCTAGTTACATTAATACAATTCTACAACCCCCATTATCTCTTAAGGTGAAGTTTAATCTCACCAGTGCTTAATGATACAATTACTTAACCTAAAAAGGTTATTTGGTAGATTTCCTGGTGATGATCCAAACATGCATTTGGCAAACTTTTTCAATATATAAAAGTCCTTGGATTTTCCAGTGATTGGTCAGAATGCAATTTGAATAAGATTGTTTCTATTGTCTCTATTTGGGGAGGTGAATTTGTTTTTAACTTAATTGGTGACCAACTTTATAAAAAACTAAAGGTAGGGGAAAGAAGCATTCCTAGAGAGGTTCTTTTTTCCTTCCAAGATGTTACAATTGAGGGATGAAATAAGCAACTTTAGGTAGCTATTGAATGAGGCATTACCTGAAACTTCGATTATATTAAAAACAAAGTAAATTCAGTGTTCCAATAACAAGATGGCTGACGAGCACTTGATGGAAATATTCTATAGGACACTAAACTAAAACACACAGCCAATAATTGATAATGTAGTGGGAGGTTCTTTCATGGGTCACACATTTATAGAGACAATCGTGATATTGGACAGATTGAAAAAAACTAGCAGAGCTTGGCATAGTAAGGATTTTTATGTAGCAAGAAACACTTAGATAATCAGCATGTCAGTTGAGTAATGACAAAGAGAAGAGGAATGCGACCAAGATATGATGTATATGAAAACTCAAATGGATTTTCCCATAAATACTTATTGTCTAGTAGGTTGAGAAGGTTATGGCAGTTGGTTCAAATAGTAGAGCAACCGAATCTGATTCTAAGGAAGAAGCTAACTACTTTAATAGCCAAGGGGTTTTTGGGACAACAAGTAAGAAAACCAAGGTCGAAACTATAAAAGAAAAAATTATTATGAAAAATCTAGTTATATTGATTGTGAACAAGGGAATTGGAAGAATAAGGATAATTGAAGTAGGTTGTATGTGCCTCCAGGCAATCATGATAATGCTACAAATGACTCTGGGAAGCTTTCTATAGAATCTATGATGGCTAAGTCATTAAATATGGTAAAATCTATTGATGTAGTTGTCAAGAAGATGAAACATGATTTATCAACTATGAGTCAACTAATTGATTCTTAATCCACTTCTATCAAGTAGGTAGAGCATCAAATGAATTAATAATCGATGACTTTCAATCGGTGGAAGAGTGGAACTATACCAGTAATACTACAAAAAATCTAAGAAATTATGGAACATGTTTAGCCATCACCATGAGAAATGGTAGACTGTTTCCTGAATCACATTTGATAGTACAAATATATATGGATGAGGTTGCACCCGAGAATGAGATCACTGTTGATGATGTTGATATGAAAAGTGGTCCAACTAAGAGTTAGAAGCTGGAATATATAGGTGAAAAGAAGGCTACTATTGGGCAGTCTCCTATATGTATGACTGAGGATTCTTTGAGACAGAAAAAGGGAAATAAAGTGGAAATACCACTAGCACAAATTCTATGTCCTCTTCCATTTTCACGTAAGATGAAAAAAAGGTGAAAAATGGTAAGTTTAGTAAATTCATAGAGATATTGAAGTATTTGTTGGTAAATGTTCCACTGATTGAAGATTTGGTACAAATGCTAGAATAGAAAACTATTAGCTATGAACCAATGGACAATTTCTATCTTTGCAGTGCAATTTCCTTGAGATTGTTAGTCTAAAAGAATGTTGATCCTAGGAAATTCACTATTTCGTGCATAATTGGTGCATTTAGGTTTGTTAAGGAACTTTTTGACCTTAGAGTGAGAATTTGATGCCCTTTTTCTATATATCACAACTGGGCTTAGAAGCCCCCAAGCCAACATCCATGTAGTTATTAATGTCCGAATGTTTGGTCAAATGGCTTATTGGAATTCTCCATGATGTATTGGTAAAAGTGGAAAATTCCATATTTCTGATGTACTTCATAATTCTTGATTACTATTTCAACTTTAAAGTACCCATAATCTTGAAGAGATAATTTTTAGCCACTAGAAATATGTTGGTATATATAGAGAGAAATGAGATGAAATTTAAGCTTAATGATGACAAGTTGAAGTTTGAAGTCTGTCAGTCTATAAAGCAACCGATAAATATAGGTGTTGTTTCAGTTATCGATATTGTGGAAGAACATGAGATAAATATGATTTGTTGTTGAAACTTTTGTAGTAGTGTTAGTGAATTTCGACATCAATGGCCTTGAATATAATGATGAGGTAGTTTGTGCATTGACTAGGATGAGATCATATTCATATTCCCCAAAGAAGTTGGACCTGTACTTAAAAATAGGCCAACACCCCAATAATTCAATCTATTGAAAAGCCACCAGTGCTAGAGCTGAAGGAATATTTGAGTCACTTGAGATATGTGGGCAAAGAAACTTTGTCTGTTATTATTGTTGAATATTTTCTTGAACTACGAGAGAGTCTCTTATATCAGTATTGAGAAGGAACAAAAGGGTTATTGGGTGGACTACTATAGACATCATTAGCATCCCACCAGGTATTTGTACTCACAAGATTCTATTAGAGAAGGACTGTAGTGCTACTATTTAACATCAGTGAAGGCCTTACCCAGTAGTAAAAAAAATGGTAAAGAAGAAGATAATAAAGTAGGTCGATGCAGGAATGGTGTACCTAAGCTCTGACAATAAGTGGGTAAGCCAAATCCAGTATGTCCCTAAAAAGAGAGGTATAATTATGGTGGCTAATGAGGAAATTAAGTTGATTCCATTGAGGTCTATCAGGGGATGAATGGTATAGATGTTTATAGAAAGTTAAAATCTTGGATGCTTTAGGATCATTTTCCAATGCCTTTTATAGATCAAATTATGAATTTGTAAGAGAGAAAGGGGTTGGTATTGATTCTTGGAAGGTTATTAAGGATACAATTAAGTATCTATCACACCTAAGGACCAAGAAAACAAAACATTTACATGTCCTTATGGGACCTTTTCCTTCAAGCAAATGCCTTATAGGTTGTGTAATTCCCTAGATACCTTTCAAAGGTGTATGATGTCAATTTTCTAAGATATGGTTGTGGATACTTTTGAAGTTTTTATTGATAATTTTTTAGTGGTACATGAATTTTTTACTATTATCTGATAAACTTAAGAAATTCTTTGTATCATTGTGTAGAGTTCAACCTTTTATTTAACTAGGGAAAATGTCACTTTAGGGTGAAAGAGGGAACTGTATCGGGAAACAAGACCACAGCCAAAGGAACTGAAGTTGATCGGGTCAAAATAAAGGTAACTGAAAAGCTACCACCATTAATATTGATAAAGAGAGTTTGTAGTTTTCTTTCATGATGTTGGCCATGAAGCATTTTCATGGAGGTTCATTAAGGACTTCTCCAAGATTGCCAATCCATTATGCAAACTATTGGAGAAGGAAGTGACGTTCACATTTGATGATGGTTTCTTAAAGGCATTGCAATGTCTTAAAGTTAAATCGATAGCTGCCCCAATCATTGTTTCTCTAGATTGTTCCAAACTATTAAAAATGATATGCAATGCAATTGGAGTTGTATTTGGGAATAATTTTGGATAGAAACGAGATAAACACTTTCATCCCATCTAATATGCTAGGAAGGCATTGAATTGAGCTCAAAAGAACTATATTATTATTGAGAAAGATCTCCTTGATATGGTCTACACCTTATAGAAATTTAGGGCTTACTTACTTGGAACTAAAGTTGTAGTTCATACTGACCATGTGGCGTTGAGATATTTAATGAAAAAGAAAGATGCCAAGAATAGTATAACTAGATGGGTATTGTTGCTATAGGAATTTGACTTTGAGGAAAGAAGTCGGATGAGTTAGAAATTAATGAATTATTCCCAGATAAATGTGTACTTGTATCCACCCTTGACCTCGTACCTTGGTTCGCAGACTTTACCAACGACTTGGTCAATGACATCATCCCAGATGACTTAAATTTCCATTAAAGAAAGAATTTCCTACATGATGTGAACAATTACTTATGGGATAAGCACTATTTGTTTAGACTTTGCACTAAAAATATCATTTGGGGATGTGTACCAGTGATGGAAATATTGAATATTGGATAGAAAGATTTTGCAAAGTTGGTACTACTTCCCTACTATTAATAGGGATGCATATTTGTTCCTTAGATTTTGTGATCAATTCCAATGATAAGGATTAATTTCTAGACATTAAGAGATGCCAATGGCCAAAATATTAGAGGTTGAATTATTTGATATGTGAGGCATCGATTTCATACATCCCTTTGTGGGTTCTTATGATCATAAATCCATTTTTGTTTCATTGAACTATGCTTCCAAATGGGTATAATCTATGACATTAGAGTCAAATAGAAAGATTAACAAGATATTAGCCTAGTTTATTAATGCAAATCAGAGTAATTGATCATGAAAGCTTTATGATGCTCTTTGGCGTACCATACTGTCTTCAAGATGATAATAGGTATGTCTCCATCCAAATTAGTATTTCATTAGACTATCACTTATAATTACAGGTTGAACACAGAGCTTTATAGGTGCTCACAAAGTTGAATTTGAGGTGGAACAACGCAGTTGATATGAGATTAGACCAGGTAAACTAGATGGATGAATTTTGGCTTCATGTTTATGAGTAAGATGATCTCTATATGGAAAGGATAAAGTTGTACCATGACAAAAAAAATGAAAAGAGGTAATTCAAAGTGGGTTATCTTGTACTATTGTTCGACTCGAGGTTTAAACTTTTTCCCAGAAAGCTGAAATCTAAGTGGTCTAGACATTTTAAAGTAACTTATGTTTTTCCATTTGGGGTGAAGGAATTCACAGAATAGGGAAGATGTTTAAAGTGAATAGTCAAAGCATCAAGAAATATGTCATCCCAATAAAAGAGGAAAAATTATTTTCATTGGTGTATGTTGATGAAGTTTTAGTAATCAAGATACCCAAGTCATGTCGCGTTGTTAAATCAAGCACTAATAGGAGGCAAACCATATCTTGTTGTTGTAAAATAATGTTATAATAGGTTTTATTTATGAAAAACGTTAATTAGTAGATGAAGTGTATATGTAACAAGTTTGATCTCAACTATTAGCTTAAACAAATAGGATTGATGAGTTGTCAATACATTGATGCGTTCTCAACTCTATGTTAGCAATATAAATAATAAAAAAGGCACATTTTTTATAAGAGTGACAACCAAGGATTGAAGATCCGTCAATGAGTTTATAGGCTATAAACCCAGATCATCAATTATGATAAGGGAGTCAAACAATCAATATGAGGATCAAAACTTAATTGATGAGCCATCAGTAAGTTGATGACCGGTCAATACAGTCGTCAACAATCATGGGAAATGGAGCAATTTTTCCTAAGGTTGGCAAGCTCGTTGATGATCTGTCAACCAGTTGATGAGGCATCAACTAAAGTTGGACCCAGGTAAGTATACCTTCACTTAAAATAGCCCAATATCATATCCTCAACCTAACCCACTACCTATAACCAAACTGACCCTCAAATTATTCAATGTCCAAACCCTAAAACTTAAATTTTCTTTAAAATAAGAAATTTAATAAAAGGAAAGTAAGAAACCATTAATTTTAAAAATCTTATCCTTTTCCACTAAATTACCACCCCTACCCCCACTACTCTCCTTTTCAACAACTTGTCACCTACACCCATTCTAATTATGTAACTTATTTTACTTCCTACCACCTTTAAAGCTCATGTACAATTATGTACAAAGTAGACGCCATCAAAAGCTTCACCCACCTTCACCAATTAAGAAATCCAAGTCCAAACTTTCATCATATTTTGGTTGCTCTAGTGTACTTAATCAACAAGGTCTATATTTTATTTAATTCCCTTCTTTTCTTTTTAAGTCATAAGGCATTACTATAGGTGAATAATCCATGTTTATTTTAGTTGAAGAAATATTAGAAAAATAGGATTTCCCACATTCTTTTATTGGGTAAAATTTGAATAATCCATGTTTATTTTAGTTGAAGAAATATTATTCTTGTTTACTTCAGTTACTAATTGGCATTATTATTATTCCAACATAATTTTTTTTCAAAAGGTCAAACTAATATAGTGGTAAGGCTAAGCTAGGAAGAAAAATCTCCTCAGCTCAAAGATTATTTATTGAGTCTGAACATGAGGTTAGGAAGGATAGGCCCTAGTGTTATTCAATGAGACAATGTCCGTCAAAGAGAACCGTCTCCCAGTATGCAGAGAGGGCAATGCCTATGGAGAAGACTTGGTAACACCATCTCCCACAGAATAAGTAGACATGCAAATCAATTCCTTTTGTTAGCTTAGATATTAGCCAATGGAGCCTTATATTGGATGGTAAATTCCAATGCTAAAATTATCAAAGCTTCTCTATCTTAAGTGGTAAAATTTTGGTAGGGTGCTATGAGGTTCAGACTAATATCAGTAGTAGGAGATAATATCTTCGACAAAGATAGACAAATGGTAGTAGCTAGTTTTATGTCTGGGTTCAAGATACTATCTTGAAAAATAATTTCATATGAGACCAAAATAAGCGCCACAATATGAGATACTTTATATCCATTCCTATGTTTGATCACAAGTTTATATGAAGTAGCTCATGTTCCTATAATAACCCGAGTGGATAATAAAGTAAAAGCCAAAGATACATACTTTTGATAGATCAAAGGGTAAGGTTAGGCTCATATTGAGTTTGTGTAGGCATGATAATTTGGGATTTGATACTCCGACTACAGGGAATATGTATACAATTACAGCTGGCTTAGGTTACACATCAAGTATACAACTTTATTTAGCCGAGTTTCTTCATACTTTCTTCATACTTAAGAATTAGGGAATGCAATTAATCATCAAAACTGTAAAAAAAATAGTCTAGCAAGGAAAGATATTTGATGCTTTGTTAAAATTATTTTCCCAATAGTTCAAAACTTTTGTCTCTAGGAAAATCAAAGAGGCATTGGCATTTTATGCTACTTCCTTTGGGTACATTGATGATATGGAATGTTGAGTCAATGACAGGTTAAAGAAAATAACTATCCCTGACCTTGAAAAATTAGAGGTGGCAATGAAGAAGGGTAAGGCTGACTTTAATTCTTTATAATGTCTAATAATATTGATATTGATAAGGAATCAGATGAGGAAGAGGAGGCGTTGTATGATATAATAGGCAAGCCTATTTATCCTTAAAGTTAAAATAAAGTAAAGAAATAAAGAAGAACGGATGAATATCGAGCAAAAAAAGGAAGAAATAGAAGAAAAAATTCATGAAAGAAGCAATGAGGAGATCCAAAGAAGAGAATAAACCATGAGAGAAAACATTGTGGTCTCAGGCTGTGTGAGCCTCTACGAATTGATGACCCAGGGAAGTGGGTACAACTGAAATAAGTATAGAGTTTTCTACTCTATTGACTACCATATTAAGCGCACCAGTCATTCCTGGTGCCACTATTGATCTTGTTGTTGTTGCTGATGCAGTCTCTGATTCTATTTCATATGACACAATGGAATAGAGCACTGAAAGTACATCCTCATCTCAATTTTTACACTTTGTAAGTGATGAATTGGGATAATGCATAGCTTTTTGTTTAGGGGTAGGGGTATTTGTATCTACTAGGATTTTTGTTGCCTTTGTTTTTTTCCTTTGTGTGCACCTGGGATAATCAACATATTTAGGACATATTGCTTTTATAATGTGTATTTTTGCATATTATTGTGTATCGTGTATGAGATAGTCGATAGGAAATGAATGACACTTATTGTTTTGGTTTAAAATTTAATGGAAATGAGGAGCCATCAAATATTTTTGTGGCACTATTTTCTAAATTATCCATTATGGATTGGTACTTGTCATTAGTAATATATGAAAATGGAGATGTTTACTTAAGCTTGAGTATGAAACGAATGGTTTGTGGTGACTGTGCAATTCTATTTCATTAGCGTGTGAAGTTATTGCACTTTTTATTATTTTGTCCATGTATCTAAAACTTTCATTGTTGATTCTATTAGGTTTTAATTGGGTGTCTACAAAATGATCACAGGTTGTGTTTGATGTTTCATCCACTTATCCTAAATTAGTTGTCTAAAGTATGAATTTTAATCTCTTGATCCCTATTTAAGATGACCTACCTTCTATGTTAAAAACTTGTTCACCTTCACTATTTTTACTATTGAACCTCTATTTTGTCCCTAGTCCCTCAGTAGACATCATGAACCTCAACTTAGGAAAATCACCTAAGTTGAAGGTGGCTACTGTAGAAAGGCTTAACTAGTAGAAAAAGGTATGAAAAGACCAATGGATAGAACAATGTACTATGGGCACGTGTGGCTGTATTTATATGTGTGTGTATATATATATATATATATAAATATTTTTTTAAAAAATAAAAGATAAAAAAATTTTAAGAATATAATGGATGAGTACTGTGTAATTAAGAAAATAAAAGACTTAGGAGATCTGCTGTACTAGGTAGTGGGGCTTGTGGAAATATTTAGGTGAATAAGACAGAGTGTTAAGTTAAGAGGAAATTCATAGAAAATTCATGTCAAGTAGGGCTAAGTAACTAATTCCAAATTTATTCAACCTATACCTAAGCCTCTAGTACAAGCAGCGTAAAGTCCCGTAGTGATCTTTGTCAATCTACTGAAAAACCAAGGTAGAATGATAAGGGCATACATATGGTATACTATGAGCATGAATTGAAATGTAATTGTAAGAGTTAGAGTTTTAATTTCCAGTTCCTAAATATAAGTATAAATTCTATCTAAGGAGCTTCTTGATAGTGAGGGTATGTGAATGTCACTTAAAACCACTGATTATTAGATTGATTACTTTAAGAGTATACAGTGTTGCCTATTTGTATTGTAATGATAAGCATGGATTCATGTGCTTGATTGGTAAAATTTCATTCTTATTACACTGGGTTTTCTATCCTTTTAAAGTTTAATATGTGCACAATACAATGTTTTTTAGTTGCTTAAGGACAAGAAAGTGTTCTAAGTTGAGGATGCTGATGTGTCGTCTTTTTGACGAAACATTTGAGGCTTTTGGATAGGAATAATTGCATGTTCTTAAGCAATTTTTGTTGTTTTTAATCATATTTTACTTTGTTCCATAGTAAATTTATTCCTCAAGAAAACTAGAGAAAATAGGAAAAACGAGTGTTGACGACTTGAGTTGATGGTCTCTCAACATATTGATGAGCCATTAACTCTCATCATCAACCTAAAGCAGAATTTTGAAGTTGTAGAAGACTTTAGTTGACGGGATGCCAACTAGTAGATGATCCATCAACTATCATTGGCAACCTAGAGTATATTGTTATAAAGAGAGGACCCAGTTGAAGACTTATGCTGATAAGACATCAACTATGGCCGTCAACTATGTGTGGGAAGATGAGATATTATTTTAAATTTTGAATCTCCTCTACCAAAAATATCATCTTTTATAATAAAACCCTTTATTTCATGGAAATTATCAACTATCAACCATTTAAATCACATGCATATTAGTTAACACCATATTTCCAATGGGGTTCGACACCAAACTATGTTGGGTTGAATATTTGATAACGGCCTTTAATTCTTGTTCAAAAGGTATTGAAGTTTGGTTATATCATATAGAAGCATCGCTATAGCATCACTTGTCGCTATAGCGGCATTGATTATCCATTGACCGCCACTATAGCGGGAAGTTCTCCATTATAGCACTGATCAATGTAGAGGCGTTCCAGTCACTATACAGTCTTCAATAGGATAGAATATCTAGTTTTTCCCTGAAATCCCACTTTTTACAATACACTTTAAACCCAGATATTCCAAACAATGATCTTAATGCTAAGATCAATTTCGAGAGTTCTACTTACCCAAATTTTGTTTCATAAATTTCTACTGGTTCCTTATCATCTTAGCTATCTATAATTTAATTTCAATGCCACTAAGACCATCTATGTCATTCCCGGATTTCCCTAGACTATACCTTTCTTCGATTTTATTCGAAACTAGTTTAGCATGAAAATTATAACTTGAAAACTGAGAAGATTTTACTATGCGTATTTTATCGATAGGTCCAAATATTATGATGGAAATGGTCATTACAGAAGATACCAATTTATACATTGTTCATCAATGAATGATCAAACACTAAAGTAGGCTAAAATGCAGAGAGAAAGGAGTACCTATATCTTTAAACAATTGAGGGTACTTATACTGTATGTCCTTCTCAATTTTGTATGAGGCTTACTCAACTGAGTGATGCTTCCATTGAACCTTAGCAAATTATCTCAATCAAGAATCTCTACTAGTTCTTTTTTGTAAGACAAATACTTGTCTAGAAGCACTAAATCCCCCTTAATGATGTAGTCCTTATCCCTATGGTACCTTTTCGGCATTAAGATATGAAATAATGAATGGATTTGTGAAAACCCAAGTGGTTGAGATAATTTGAATGCAAATGGACCTACCTCTTCAAGAACCTCTTAGCGATCGATATACTATAGGCTAAACTTTTCCCTCTTACTAAACCTCATAGTTTCCTTTATGGGAGAAAACCTTAAGCATAACTTGATCATCAACTCTGAAGTCCATGTCAATTATCTTATGGTTCACATACTTTTTTTCCTACTTTAAGTAAACTAAAACTTGGTTTGAATAAACCTTACTTTCTCTCGAGTCTCCTTTACCGATTTAATGCTCAAGGGTTTTTCATTACCATCCTCAAACCACTCAATAGGTGACCTATACTATTTTTCATAGAGTGCCTTGAATTAGACCATATTAATTCTTGAGTTATAGTTATTATTGTATGAAATTTCACACTACGGAATAAAAGGGTCCTTTGACCACTAAAATCAATCATGCATACCTTCAATATGTATACTAGCACCTGGATTTTTCTCTTTGGCTGCCCGTCAGTTTAAGGATGAATCGTTATGCTAAATGTGAGCTTAATGCTTAAATAATCATACAACATGTCCTAGAATTTAGAAGAGTACTTGGCGTCACTATCTAAAATAATGGTGAGGGACACCCCATGAAGTCTGACAATATCTTTGACGTAGATTTTAGCTAACTGCTGAGAGTTATAGTATACCCAAATCGGTAAAGAGTGAGTTATTTCATCTGCCAATCTACTATCACCCTAATAGTTTCATAATTCCCCAAATTCTTAGGAAGACCCACCACAACATTCATCGAAATATACTCCCACTTCTACATAGGTATAGGCATCCTCTGAACAAACCCTACAGGCCTTTGGTGTTCATATATTACCTGCTGACAATTATGCCACTTGGACTCTTAATCCACTATGTCCCTCTTTATCTCAGGCCACCAATAAAACTCCCTCAAGTCACGTTACATCTTAATTGTACCTAAATAAATATAATAAAGTGAACCATGGGCCGCTTAAAACACATTGTGAATCAAATCAACAACCCGAGGCACACATAATCTCCGCTTAAACCACAACACCCCACCTGCATCAAGAGTGGAATCCACCACCTCTCCACACACCACTTTATTCAAGAGTGTATTCAACTTCTCATCCTTCAATTTCTTGGCCTTAATTCGATCTAGAAATTTTGACTTTACCTTGACACTAGCCAACACACTACCCCTGTCTGAGACCTCAAATTACTTTCTCAGAGATTCAAGAGATTTAAACTCTCTAGCTAGGGGTCATCCAATCACCCACAAGAATGATAAACTATCCATACTTGATGAATATTGGCTCAATGCACCTGCCTCCATATTAGTATTACCTGAATGATATTGAATCATAGTCCTTCAAACAATTTTATCCACATCCACTAACTTTGATTTAGATCCTTTTAATTGACTACATGATCCGGGCTACAATGATCCATGAAGACCTCATACTTGACACCATAAAGATAATATCTCAAAATTTATGATGCAAACACCACCACTTCCAACATTATGTCATGTGTTGGGTGGTTCCTTTTGTGATGCTTCAACTACCTCAAAGCATAAGCAATGCCATTTTTATCCTGAATCAAAACAACAACCACATCTAAAAGTGAAGCATTGCAAAACACTATAAAGTCCTAACCTTGAAACGACAACAAAAGAATAGATATTGTAGTCAAGAGTGTCTTGCAATTTTTGAAGCTCCCTTCACATTGATCAGACTAATGAAATGGCACTTCCTTCTGAGTCAACCTTATCAAGTGTATTGTAATGGATGGAACATTCTTAAAAAACCTACAGTAATAACTAGCAAGGCCCAAAAGCTCCTTACCTCATCACTAAACTAGACCGATTCGATATCTTAACTACCTTAATCTTTTGGGGATCCACCATCACCCATTTTTAAAAACCATATACCCCAAGAAGGCAACTAAAGAAAACCAGAATTCACACATTAAAAATTTAACAAATAGCCTCTTTTCCTTTAAAATATCCAAGTCTGTGCAAAGATGGTTTGCATGCTCTTCTTTACTCTTAGAATAGACAAGAATATCATTAATAAACACAATAAAAAAGAACCCAATAATGACATAAATAAAACATTCAACAAACTCATAAAGTTTACAGGTGTATTGGTTAAACCAAAAAGACATCACCAAATATTCATAATGACCATACCGAGTTCTATAAGCTGTCTTTGGCACATCCTCTAGTCTAATTTTCAATTACTGATAACCTAACTGCAATCAATTTTTGTAGACACTGATGCACCCTGTAATTGGTCAAATAAATTATTTATTCAAGGAAAAAGGTACTTATTTCTGATAGTAGCCTTAGTCAACAGTCTATAATTAATGCACATTCTCAAATTATCATCCTTTATTGAACAAACAGGACTAGTGCACCCCAAGTTGAAGTATTTGGATGAATAAAACCCTTGTTATATAGCTCCTACAATTGTGTCTTAGGCTTTCTAAACATTATTGGAGACATTCCATATGGAGGAATGGATATAGGGTGAGTTCCCAACTGTAAGTCAATACAGAAAACAATATCTCTATATGGAGGTATACTCGGTATATTTGAAGGAAACAATAATAACAACAACAACAACAACCCAGTATATTCCCATAGAGAGTGAAATATATGTTGTCCATACCTCTACCTCCAAAGAAGTAGAGAGGCTATTTCTGATAGACCCTCGGCTCAAGAGAGAGAATAGTATAGCAAGGTCGTAATGCAACTTAAAATAGGATGTATAACACAATAGAAATAAGCGATAAAATAATAACAGTAAATATCAAGGAATACAATATAAGTAAAGTACAAGCAATACAAAATAAGAAATAGCAAAATGGATACTCTTCTAGTAGTAAACAATACACTCAATGACCTAAGAGGAATACCACCCCCACACTCTCCTAACAGCTAGACACAACCCATACACTTACACTAGCCTTCAACCCTAATTTGCGACCTTCACACCTTCCTGTCTAGGGTTATGTCCTCAGTAAACTGTAGTTGCTCCATGTCATGCCTAATCACCTCCCTCCAGTATTTCTTTGGCCTACCTCTACCCCTCTTGAAGTCATCCAAATCTAGTCTCTCACACCTCCGAACAGGGGCATCCGTGATCCTCCTCATCACATGACCAAACCAACTCAACCTACCTTCTTTTATCTTTTCCTCTACCAAAGCCACTCCCACCTTCTTTCAGATAATCTCATTCTTGACTCTATCCCCTATAGTGGGACCACGCATTCAATGCAACATCCTTATTTTTACCACTTTCAATCTTTGTATATGGGAGTTCTTGACTGGCCAACATTCAGCTCCATACAGCATAGCCGGATAGACTGCCACTCTATAGAATTTTTCTTTAAGCTTAAGGGGCACCTTCCTATCACATAACACTTTCTATCCAACCTGCTCTAATATTCTTACAGACATCCTCGTCAATCTATCCATCCCTCTGAATAATAGACCCAAGATACTTAAAACTATCCTTCTTACAAACATCCTGAGAATCTAACCTCACCACCACACTATCCTCCTAACTTAAGTCACCGAACTTGCATTCCAAATACTTCGTCTTGGACCTACTCTACCTGAACCCCTTAGATTCCAGCTTTTTCATCCAAACCTCTAATTTCTCATTCACCCCCCCTCCCCCCCTACGTGTATTATCAATCAACACTACATCATCCATAAATAACATACACCATGGTACCTCACCTTGAATACTCCACGTCAAAACATCCATCACCAACATAAAAAGGAAAGGGTTGAGAGTCGACCCCTGGTGCAAACCTGTCTATACTGGAAAATGCCCTGAGTCTCCTCCCGCCTTCCACACCCGAGAATTCCTTCCAGCATACATTTCCATAATAGCTCTGATGTATGACACCTACACTCCTCTCACCTCCAAGTATCTCCAAAGAACCTCCCTAGGTACTCTGTCATACGCCTTCTCCAGATCGATGAACACCACATCTAAATCCCTCTTCCTTTCCCTATACTTCTCCACCAATCTTCTCATCAGGTGAATTTTCTCTATCGTCGAGCGACCAGGCATCAAACAAAACTAATTATTTAAAATGGACACAACCCTCCTTAATTTCTGCTCAACTACCTTCTCCCAAATCTTTATAGTATGACTCAACAGCTTAATTCTCGTAGTTATTGCAACTCTGAATGTAACCCTTGTTTTTATACAAAGGAATCATCGTACTCTATCTCTAAGCCTCAGGCATTCTCCCAGTCATAAAAATGGCGTTGATTAAATTAGTCACCCACCTTAAGCCAACCCCACTAGCATACTTCCAAAAATCTACTGGGATCTCATCGAGCCCTATCACCCTACCCCTCCGCATTCTACGAATAACCTCTTTGACCTCCTCAACCTTAAGATGTGTATAGTAAATAAAATTGCGGCTCTCCTCTGAGTACTCCAATTCTCCTAACACAATGCCTCTATCCCCTTCCTCGTTTAAAAGGCTATCAAAATACTCCTGCCATCTCTTCTTAATGTGAATATATTTTATCAACACTCTACCATTCTCTCCCTTATTGTACTTCACTTAGTCGAGGTCATGACCCTTTCTCTCCCTAGCCTTAGCAAGCCTATACAACCTTTTTCCCCGCCTTTCTCTTCTAACCCGGCATACAAACCCTCAAATGCTACTGTTTTAGCTGCTGTAACTGCTAATTAGCCTCTTTTCTTGCTACTTTGTAGACTTCCCTATTCACCTACTTCTCCTCTTTATCCTTACTCTCAATCAACTGAACATATGCTCCTTTCTTGATCTCTACTTTCTTCTTAACTTCCTCATTTCACCACCAGTCCCCCTTATGTCATCCTACCCAACCCCATAAAATACCCAACACCTCTCTAGCCGCCTCCCTAATGTAGTTGGCCGCCTTATCTCATATAACATCCACATCCTCCCCACACTTTCACACCTCTATTCCTACCACCTTCTCCCCTATATCTAGCATACTAACAGGCGTTAAGCTACCCCACTTAATTCTGGGTCAACCCTCTCTGGCCCTACTCTTCTTGTTCTTATTGATAATCAAGTCCATCACTAGAAGCCTGTGCTAAGTCAAAAGATATTCACTCGAAATGACTTTACAATCCTTACACATAGCCTTATCCCCCTTTCTAAGCAGTAGAAAGTAAATCTGAGTCTTGGCTGAAGTGCTTCAGAAAGTAATCAGGTGATCCTCCTTATTTAGAAAGTTTGAATTGACAACCACTAGTCCAAAGGCCCTCACAAAATCAAACAGAGCAACACCCTCACCATTTATGTCGCCGAAACTAAACCCTCCATGCACGTCATAATAACCACCTAAAAAACCCCCCAATGTACCCATTGAAGTCCCCTGCTTTGACATTTTTCTCCGAGCTAGGCACGTTTCTCACCACTTTGTCCAAATCCTCCCAAAATCTTCCTTTTACCTCCTCAACCAAGCCCACCTGTGGCGCGTAAACACTGCACACATGTAGTATAAACCCCTAATGACCAACTTAATTATCATTAACCTATCACTTACCCTTTGAACCTCCACCACCTGTCCTCTTAGCTCCTCATCCACTAAAATACCCACTCCATTATGATGCCTCTCACTTCCTGAGTACCACAACTTATACCCATCCACATCCTTAGCCTTATATGCTACCCATTTAGTCTCCTGGACACACGCAATATTAATTCTTCTCTTCTTAAGAATCTTTACCAACTCTACGGATTTACCCTGAAGGGTCCCAATGTTCCAAGACCCTACCCTCAACCTATCTCCTCTCGCCTCATGCCTACCTCTACTACCCCTTACCTAACCGTCCTGAATACCCAACTTAGACCCCACACCCACCCTTTTCCTCTCCTCTCCTCTCCTTTTTTTTTTGAAATTGCCCCAAATTCTAACCCTCTCGAACATGACCCTACTCTATCATCAACCCTTGCGGCTGCTACTTAATACATATAACAAAAGCCCTACACCGACCAGTAGACAAACAAACAAAAAAACACACAAACAAAGCAACAGTGTGAAAATAGTAGGAAAACAACAGATACGCACATGAACACACTATCGACCTCTCAGCTAGAACCATACAATAATACCCACCACTAAGCAAGCCAGGCACAACTATAGTCACAAGAACTGAAAGCAAAAAAACAATACAAAAAACAAACAATCCAGGAAACTAAATTATACTGTGTACATAAAGAATAAGGAGTAACACAATATAACCATAAAACTAAATATAAGACGTAGATAAAAATCAAAGGTTTAGATGTCACCAGGATACTTTTGCGTGCTGCTAATTTGATTGCCAAAAATGGGTTGCCAAAATATTCCCACTGATGCATCACCAAAATGACGACGGAGTGATCTCTACAACTTGTTAAAATTTATGTGTTGGGTTATCTTCGTACCAACCTATTCTGACCGACTTTCTGACCAAAGCTTCCCCACTTACCCATCGCCAGAAAGAAACATACCTTGAATTTAAAAACAACTAAAATTGACTCTATAGAATAGGACCCTACAATCACATCCTAAAGATGAGCTAAGAATACTCAACACTCCTTCCTCGCTGAAGTTTTGGCACCAAAAAATGATTTTATTTTACCATTTTGTCTTTATATGCTCCCTTACACTCTAGATTACTCATTGCAAGCATAGATAGAGTCACTATCTTACTAGAATATTTTAAAATAGTATGATATGGAGATAACCATGTTATACCCAAATTTACATCAATGTCAAACATATCTAGAATAACAAAGTTAAGACATGTCTGAAAACCCAAAAATAATACAAGACAAGAATGGTAAACATGAGTTACTACTATAGGATCACCAATCAAAGTAGACACATCAATATAATAAACAATTACATGATAAACCAAATTAAGACCCACCTCAAACTGAATTGATGCATTAATGTGTAATGATTTTACCACTCATTTGCACTTAATAATTGTGTACACTATTATGATTTAAGGATATAGTGAGAAAAAATGGTGATTAAATGCACCAATTTCCTTATTTTGAAGGCATACAAGCTAGGAGAATGAAAAATATGGACTTGAGCTGAAATGGACCAAAGAAGGGAAATAAGTGCAGCTGAAAACCTAGAGCAGTACAAGCATTAGTTACCGTGATTAAGGTTTATAGGCCACGATCGTGATCAGTCAAGAAGGTCAAAAGGTCGTGAATGCGAACTACTCATCGTGGTTGTGATAGTCGTGATCGCGGATAATCTTCTACGATCGTGGCTAAGTGGGAATTTTGCCTAGGGTAGTTTTGTTATTTCACCTAGACAAATCCAAATCCTTACGTAGGCTAAAACCCTTTCTCCTTTGGGGGCATCCTAGAAACTAGCAATACTTTGAATTGGAAATTGAAACCCTAAATTAGGCAAGAATTATAATTTGATTTGGAGATTTGGATTTTGGTATTTGTGAAGAATGAATGCCTTGAACAATTCGTTTAGTACATGTTTCTTTCTTTTCTTCATGAGTAGCTAAATCTTTTAGTCTTAAGATTATGTTTAACTAAGGTGCAATTAGTTGTGGGTTATGATCTATTTGAGTATATGCTAGTAAGTTGATAATGGGTTCTATTATTGTTTGATTAAATTGGTTGGGATTTGAGGGTGAAAGCCCCAAATAATCAAAATAGGTTTGTGGTTGAAAACCTCAAATTCATTAAAGCTCAAACCATCCTTGAAAGAGGGGTTTGGGTGAACTTATGGAACCCATATCATTCTCAAAAAAGGGATGTGGGAACCAAGACAATAGTAGACAATTAATGGATTTAGTTTACTAATTCTCACTATCTTAGACATTAGAGTGAGTATGAAGTTAACTAGATCTTGGGTATCATCCTAAAAATAGGGATACCTAATTGAGGTCTTAGGTGAATATAACTAAAACACTTTTTATGTATCCGAAAGGTTCGATAAGTTAAATTCTTGAGGTTTTGTTGACAAGATAGCCTAAAAAATCCTAGACCTTGCTTACCATATTGTTACTAACTAGCATATACACCAAATCTACGCATACCCATACCTATTTTTCCCTTAAGAAGACATAATTCCAAGTTCTCTTTGCCTCAAAGTTAAATTACAATTGTCTTGTAGTTTGTGAAATTGATTTACTATTGACACACACTTTTCAAAAATCCAAACCACCCATTTTAAATCATGTTTTTAACTCTAATTGCACTTCAGGTGATTTATTAGTAAGTGTTAAGAGCCATAAGACTAAAATTCTACTTTTCACTCGTTGTGGATTCGACTTCAACAAGAGTTGAGATACTTAAAAAAATCATCCTATACTACATTTATTATGGGTGAGTGTTATCAAAATGGCACCATTATTGGGGAATGAAATTTAGTCTTCATTAGTATGGTATTGATTCTTATTTGGGGCATACCCGTAGTGGTGTATATTTACTTTGGTTGTTGTTTTTGTTTGCTTCTAGGTGATTTCGTAGCATAAAAAAAACCATGAATGACAATGCGAGTCAATACGGGTCATTCAATGGCCCTCTTTATAGTGAGGGGAAACTTAATGACGTTGGTTATTAATGTTCTATCCGTATCCCACCTACTAATGGAAATGGTGTCTTTCATGTCACAAGAATCATGTTGCACATGCTGCAAATAAAGGGAATTTTAGTGGGGCAAGCTTTTAGGACCCCAACCTTTATTTGAAGAATCTTTTAGAGGTGTGTTCACCCTTTGATAGTGCATACATAACCCAATAATCCATCCGACTTCGTCCCTTCCTATTTTCTCTAGTGGGAGTGGTGGTATTATGGCTTCAATCTTTTCTATTTGAATCTATCACTTCATGGAATGAACTCACCATGATCTTCCTTGACTGGTATTTTCCACTATCCAAAATGCTCTAATTGAGGGATGAGATCATCAACTTTAGGCAATTGAATGGAGAGACTTTGTATGAAGTGTCAAAAAGATTTAATGGAAAACTAACACAGTGTCCAAATCATGAGGTACCGAAGAAGATGCTCCTCCAAATCTTCTGTCGTGCTGTTGATCCTGTTAACTAAATTGTGGTGGATAATGTGGTGGGGGATCTCTTGTGAAGTTGCATTATCATGCATCAATGAATTTACTTGATGAGGTTACCAAGAAAAATTACCGATGGCATACTCGAGATACCAAGGTTCCTAAGTGTTCTCCCACTACATCCATAGCTGACAAGGAACAAAGGAAATGAGATGAAGAAAGCGAAAAGAATATGGCAAATTACTCGGGGCATTCCCATCCCACCTATCAAAGACAAGGTGGGAATCAAGGTTTGATGGCCCTGATTGGAGGGATAGATATTATGATTATGACTGATATGTGCCCACTCATGACAGATCAAAGAAAAAATATGGTAGCACCATTGACCCCAACAAATACAAAGCTAAAGATGTTTTGGCAAGGATTTTAATGAGAGTTGAAGGAACAGACAAAATGGTCCATGAAATGAAAATAGATTTTTTGCAACTTCATCAATTTTGTTTATGTCCCACTCTGCCTCCATTAAGAAATTGGAGACTTAAATCACGTAAATTTATACCCAATTGAATGTTAGGACAAAGGGTGGTCTTCCTAGTTACACTATAGTGAACCCAAACATTGAAGCTCAAGTTCTAGAAATAGTCACTAGGAGTGGGAAGACCCTGGTGATCACTTGAAAAAATATTGGGGTAAAAAGATGCCTAAGGTTAGGTAGAAATAAGCACCACCAAAATCTCAAGAAGAAGATAATGAAAAGGAATCAATGGAAGTTGACAAAAAGGTGGCAGAAAATAAGAATCCACAAAATGATGGGATGCCTACAAAATAAGTCCCTCCCACATTTCCTCAAAGGCTTCAAAGAAAAGAGGAGGGTGATAAACTCAAGAAATTCATATCAAAGCTTAGCAACCTCTCCATCTCTATCCCATTGATTGAAGTAACTCAAGATATCCCAAGATATGCTAAGCTCATAAAAAAGTTGATGTCAAAGAAGAAGATCTTCGAAGGTGACACAATTGAAGTCCCCATGGTTGTAGTGCTATCATGAGTAGGAGAATTACGGTAAAAAGGGAAGACCCCATATCTTTTATCATCCCTTGCACCATCGGAATACATAGGTTTACAAAATCTCTATGCAACCTCGGTGAGAGTATAAACCTCATACCTTTTGTCATTTATAAAAAGCTTAGATTGGACACCCCAACCCCAACATCTATGAGACTTTTAATGGTTGAGAGGTCTATCAAGAGCCCGGTAGGGATTTTGTTTGATGTTTTAGTCATAGTGGACAAATATATACTTTCAAAGAACTTTGTAGTTTCAAATTGTGAAATATATGAAGAGGTACCCATCATCCTTGGTCGACCTTTCTTAGCCACTGTTGATTTAGAAATAGGGGAGATGAGGTTTAGAGTGCATGATGATGATGACGTCTCCTTTAGAGTATGTAAAATAAGAAAGCAACCCACAAAACTTCAATTGATATTCGTGGTTGATGTTGAAATCGAACAGATAATGAGGGGGCCCTTGAGGACCCAACTTGAGGAAAAAAGAAGGAAGATGTCATTCCACAATGATAACTAATGCGCTATGTGGGAGGAAACCCATAAATACTACGAACATGGCTCGTATCCTTTATCTCTATTTTTATGGTGTAAATTTTAGTTTTGATAATTGAATTACCCATGTATTTATGGAACAATTGAGTGTGTTGGAGGAGCTTGAAAATGGGAAAGTGTTAAAGTTTTTCAATATGAACTGAATAGGGGAAAATCTATCAAATTGGGAAATAAGCTGAATAGGGGAAAACAGGGATGCAAAAATTCCCTCAGTTGCTGCAATCACGATCACCCGTGTGTCTGTGATTGTTGACTAGTGACCTCAATCATGGTCACCTCAATTATAAATCTCCTGAATCCCTATTTATCTAACACCCCTTTTTTAAGTTTTCTCTCTAATGGGACCCATTTCTGGCCTAGATTGTGAGCACTCCAATATCATCTTTGCATCCCTCTAGAATTACCTATCTGATAGGTGGCTTGAAATCATGCTTTGATTATTGAAAATAGGCCATAAAATGCTTGATATAGAGAAGGACTAAAATTATGATTTGCATGCTTTAGTGTTTAGTCAAATTATGCTTGAGTGGTGTTTAGCCACTAGAATATGATGTGCACATAAGTGGAGAAGTCTTTAGTACAAAAAATGTGTGTGGAAATTGTGACAAATGGGAAGTGCACACCAAACGCTTGATATAATCCCCCAATGAATGCTCACTAATGGGTTTTACATTTTAAGGGAATAATCGAGTACCTAGTAGGTTTATTCAATGCTTTTAATATGAATTCTTATAGTAGAACATGCTTGTGGCCTAAAATTTGAAAAATTTTAACATGGAAAATGGGTTTGAAACTAGTCTCAATTATTGCAATTGCAGTCATCAGGATAGCAATCACGGTAGCACGATCACAGCCCCATGGCCTGCGATTGTGCTAACTGAGTGTGATTTTTTGCCCTACACAAAACTCCTTCACTTCGAATTCTTGGATGAACACCACCAATTAACAATCCAATGGGCTGTAGTGGACAATATAGCATAGTTTGTGTATAAAAATATCAATGATGGATGTTTTGTGTTGTGTGTTGCTTTTCAGGTTAATCTCATGGACAAATACGACCACATTCGATTCATGGAACCCGAGTACCACAATCGCTAATATTACGATATTTTAAGGACAATGCTGCTCCCACAGAGATGAATATGTTTAGATAGTATGCCAGAAAAGCTTTTGGCATTTCATGACAGGCTTGAGGTTATAGGGTGGCAGTATTTTGCCTCGGATCCATGCAAAGAAAATGAGCAATGGTTCCGTGAATTCTACGCTAACCTTAGCATAGTGTCTTTCTCATACCCATCCACCATGACTATCAAGATCCGGGGGGGAATATCAAATTAATGCTATCTATGGGCAACCAAATATAAACATGAGAGAGTTCAAGAAAAAAGGGTGTGAGTTGGGAAGCTGGCTGGCGAAAAAATTATGTCCCGAAAAGGAAGTATCATCGATGGAAACCAAGAGCAACATCCACATGAATGTATTTACTTTCAAGGAAGAAATTTGGTTGAACATCATTTGTAGCCTAGTCTTCCTTTACACCCACATGACATCAGTCCTAGATTTACGGACCCAGATGGTCGCTTGTATTCTAGATGACGTTCCTTTTGATATTGGTTAGATCGTGGTTTTTGATATGAAATTCTTTAAGAAACAAGGTGGTACGCATCTTTTCTTCCCCTCTTTAATTAATGAGCTTTGTAGGAGAGCTAGGATTGAAGAATAATGTAACATCCCGTATTTGTCTTATACTTGTTCTAATTATATAGAACTTGGTATATCCTTGTGGTATAGGTAATGGATGAGATTTGTTATGCAAGTATTAAAGGCGTATATAGAATTATAGATGATGCCCATACAGTTTAATGTGATTCGACCAAGTTAACACCGATATAACTATTTAAACATGGGATCGTAAGTTAGTATTTGAATCTGAAGTTTAAAGTAACCAAGTGTGTATAAGTTAAATATTTGATTAAAGGGATTAGGAGATGAAAATTGAACAAAATCTTGAGGTGCTTGCTTGACTTAATTAAGCTAGTAGGTGAGTCACCTACTTGAGCTATTTGGACCAAAATAATGGACCCATGGCTATGGACCAGATTTGGGCTTATATTAATGTACTCATTTGAGCCCAAAATTAATTAAAATATAAATAAAATGTAGAAAAGGGCCTAATACTCAAATAGGCCTTAGAAAAGGGCCCAATACTCAAATCTACCAAGGCCCAAGTTAAAGAAAAAAAAGGAGGAAAAATGGGTAGCTAAGGCCCAATAACTTTGGATCCACAAAATCCCAATATATTGGGAAAGTAGATACATAATTTACTTGATAAAATATATCCCAAAAAGGGTCAAGAAATTCGTCCAAAGAGAAGCTCCTTTTTATGGATTGAAATCAGCAAATTTTGCTCATTTTTAACTTAGACAAAAAATTCCAGCTTTCTAGGTTTTTCTCTCTTGTTCTCTCTTGGCTAAGAAGAAACCCTATAATTCCACAAGGTTTATTGGGATTGACCTTCCTTCCAAGATAAAGTTAAGTGAACAATTCATGAGTTTGTACTAAGGAAACTATGTGTTCTTCAAGATTAATTTCCGGACAGCCCTCTCTATAAGTTTGGGCAGTCCATTGTTCTTAGTTATTAAGGGATTTCCCAATTCTATTTTGGTGTATGTTTGAATGGATTAATCTATTTAAGATATACACATTAAGATACTAAAATACCTAGGAAATCAAGGTATGGTTGCTGTCCACTTTTGTCCTTTTTCCATATACATGTGTTGGTAGAGGATTGCACATATTTGGTTGCTATTAAAGGATGATTGGGGTGTTATCTGCGGACTGTTTTGTGTGTTTGCATTGGGGGCTTCCCGGTTGCTATTGGGTAAAGGTGTGATTTGTTTGTATTGAATTATAGAAGACGGGTGTGGTGATACACCACTGAATTAATGATTGTGTACGTCAATTGCTCTTTTGGTTTTGTGTGTTGGTTGGAAAATGTAATGAAGCCAAAGTTGTGTCGGAGGATATTATATGAACATGTATGGTGTGTCGTTGTAATTGGAGTATACTAGGGTTAAAGTGACACCCTTTATTGATAAATTAAGGGCTTACTTCCCCGGCCACTAGTTTGGTGAAGTTAAATAGCCAAAATGTGATGGTTGGCTGCTAATATTAGTTTGCCATATATTTCATTGTAGATAAGTAATCTAAAAGGGAAGGAAGTCAAGTTGGGATGGTATTGGAGTTGTACAACCAGGTATGTAAGGCATACTCCATTTTGTACTCTTTGGCATGAAATTGAACATTTGTTCCATCTAGTAAGTTTCCAAGGTTATCATGTAACAAGTGACACATAATAGTAGTGTATTATATCCCATGAAACCAATGACCTTTTTCCCACTCACTAACATGTTAAAAAACCTCATTACATGGTTATTATTAAACCTGCACACCTATCTTTATCTAAAAATTTCAGAAGTTCTCTATTTACTCAAATAAGACCCCATGTGTTATTTTCAGCTCCTAAATACTTCATTTGTGTGCCAACAGCCCCCTACCTCATTTTTGTTACATTAAGTACCCATTTAGATGTCTCTTAGTGGAAGATTATTATTTCATGGTACCATAATATTGTGACAACCAAAGTAACAATCTCAAAGGCTAAATAAACCAAGTAATGCAAATCTGTAAATGAGTGGAAGCTCAGAGGCATAAGCCTAGCATGGGCCGATCTCGATACCTTCATATGTGGGTGGGATCTCAGGGGTATAATCCTAGCATAGGATGATCCCATTCTTTATATGTAGGTGGCAGCATAGGGGCATAAGCCTAGCATGGGCTGATCCTAGTTTATCTATTAACCACTGATCAGCTGGTCATTTGCATTATATATGGCTTACAAAGATTATGAAGTAAGAAAGGTAAAATGAAGAAAGGAATGTAATGTACGTACTCCCACAAGTATATATAAAAGTGGTCTAGTAGCACTACTTATACACTTGTATCTGATTTCTATTGAGCTTTTGTATCATATATTGTTAATCTTTTGCCTTGCATACTCAGTACATATTTTCGTACTGACTCCCCTTATGGGAGACCTATATTTCATACTACAGGTTGTCACGCCTCAAATCCTATTGGGATGGACTGGAACCCGTAATCGAGGAGGCCCGGAAGAACCAGCTCATAACCTTATACTTCCTATGCATACCTCTATGACAATCCGAAATTCGGACAGCATCATGTCGCATATAAAAGGAAATAATCACTTGTATAAGCTCAAGCACACATATATATGTATATACAATACTTGGCCGTTGGAGCCATCGCGTCTATTAACAAAACACCACCTTGACTGTACATTAGGTCTACAAAGCCTCTAAATAATACACAGAGTTTAAATAAGGTCGGGACACACCCCACCATATAACTAACTTCTATATAATACCAAAAGTGACTGGATATGACACGCAAATCCCAGAAGTAAACTAGAGCTCACCAAAAGAAGCTGGATATCCTGGCTCCTACTTGTGCGGTGTATGAGCTGAGGTACCTGTGCCTGCAGCATGAAATGCAGGTCCCCCGTGGGGGACGTCAGTACGAAATATGTACTGAGTATGTAAAGTTGTAGATAATCACATATGATATAGGAGCTCAATAAAAATCAAAAACAAGTGAATAAATCGTAATAGGAGTGGACCACACTTACTAGAACTTGTTACAACCTATACATTGTATTTATTCAATCACTTTACCTTCGTTCTTATCATCTTTGTAATCATTAATGTACTGTACTATGACCATTAGGCTGCCTCCAGTACATATCAACTGGGATCAACCCATGATAGGCTTATGCCCCTGGGATACCACCCATAAACACATAAATAGGGATCGACCCATGATAGGCTTATGCCCCTGGGATACCACCCGATAAGAGAGAACTTCCATCACTTAGTTCAATTAATCTTTGAAATTGTCATTTCAGTCGCCACCATATTTTTGATACTTTGAAACAATGATACATCAATAAGAGACATATAAATAGACCATCAATGCAATAACAATGAAGTAAGAACTCATTGGCACATCAGTGAAGTGTTTTGGAGTCATCAATGCCATAACAATGAAGTAGGAACTTACTAGTATATCAATGAAACATTTTAGAGTCATTAATAGCACATGGATCTTGTTTGAGTAACCGGATACCTTTTAACATTCATTAGTGCAATAAACATGTAAGATTTGGAAAACAAGTAAGTATTGGAATGTCTTGAAATCTTGTAGGGTGGAACATACAAAACCATTGGTAACGTAGGACATCATACAAAACCATTATGAATCACATGTTACTGAATAACTTTGGAAACTTTCTTAATAGAACAATTGTTCACTTTCATGCCAAAGATATGGTATAGAATATGATTTACATACCTGACTGTCAACCTTCAATACTAGTCCCAATGGACTTCCCATCTTTTCGGATTACTTATCTACAATGAACATATATAGCAATTTAGTATTAGCAACCAAATGTCACAATTCAATTATTTGAATTCACCAAACTAGTGGTCAAGTAGTAAGCCTTAATTACACCATAAAGGGTGTCACTTTAACCCTCTTATACTCCAATTACATTCACATGCCATGCAAATTCATACAACATCCTCCAATATCAAGTTTGGATTCATTTATCCTTCCAACCAATCCATTAAACCAAATTGAGTCATAGACATAAATAATCATTAATTCAATAGTATATCACCATATCCACCTTCCATAACTCAATTACCATATCCACCTTCCATAACTCAATTACCATATCCACTTTTCATAATTCAATACAACCAAACCATGCAAAATAGTCCATAACCCTATTTTCATCACCTTTCAATAACAACCAATACATATAATCCTCTATCACACATATACATATGGAAAAGAACAAAGGAAAACAATATTCATACCTTATAATTCACCTCTGGATTATGGAATCCTGTTTGCACAAATAATAGGTGGCGTTCGAAGCTCTCGAGATGACAAACGCAGTTATCGTATTACTTTGGAATTTCTACGATTGAATCAAAAGTAATTTAAAGGTTAAATTTGGCTAGGGTTTGTTCTTCCTCAATAATTGGTGATGAAAATGAGTTTTTCAACTCATATACATGTATATATACACATATTCCCGTCCATAATATAATAGAAAATGACCAAAATGCCTTTAAAATTTAAATAATGTCAAATCTATCCTTTGGTGGACTGTTTTGATAAGATAAAGTAGATCGACAATAACTCTTTTCTCCGATATTGGATTTGGGTGAAATTGGTATCATTGGAAGGATAATTCAAAGGCCTTTCATTTCATATAAAGTATGCCACCCAGTTTGTCCTGTACAAGGAATTATGGTCGTTTGAATTTGACCCTAAAAATCTGTTTTAATATGCTGAAGTAAAACGAGTATAACTCCTTACTCAGATGTTGGATTTGGATGAAACCAATTGAATTGGAAAGAACACTGAAAGATCTTTCTTTTCATAGGTTGCATCTTTCCCAGGTCATTATATTAAGGGAGTTATGATCGTTCGAAGTTGACCCAAAAATTCGGCTGGCCTCAGTAGTTTCTGTGCAGGAAATTTTCCTGCACATTTACTATTCCCAAATATCCTAGCCACCGTTTTATAGTTTCGAACGTGCTCGATTATATCCGAAACCTATCTTTTTTTAGAAATCATTATATCGTTGGAAATCTTATTCAATAACCTTCGCATGGAACCATTGACGGGCAAATTTTGGTATAAATAAAATAAACAAAATTAATTCCATATAAATAAGACCAATACACGTACTTGAATACGCCAATACATGTATTTGAATACGGGGTATTACATCCTTCCTCCCTTTAGGACATTCGTCCTCAAATGTTAGCCTAGTTATTCAATCGAAACAAGTTCAAGTCCATCATTAATATTCACATCATCACATAAATAATATGCATATATAAAAAAAATTACTTGTTAATGTTCTAACTCCGTTTCTTGAACTTCATCTTCATCTTTGAAAAAATGAGGGTACTTAGATTTCATTGCTTCCTTTGCTTCCCATGTAATCTCTTCCCTTTGACAATTTCTCCAACGTACTTTCACAGATGCTATCTCTTTATTTCTCATCTTCTTAACTTGGCGATCTAGAATAGCAGTAGGCACTTCCTCATAGGTAATATCTTCTGCAACTTGCAAATTCTCAATATAAGTGATATGTGATAGATCTCCGATGCACTTTCGAAGCATTGACACATGAAATACCGGATGTACTGATGAGAGCTCTTGGGGTATCTCTAATTCATATGCAACTTTTTCAAACCTTCGAGTGATCTTATACGGGCCTATATAATGTGGACTCAACTACCCTTTATTTCCAAATCTCAATACCCCTTTCATTGGTGATACCTTCAAAAATACCCATTCACCTATAGAAAACTCTAGTCCTATCCTTCTACTATCCGCATATGACTTGTGTCAACTTTGGGCTGTTTTCAGTCATTGCTGAATTACTTTAACCTTCTCTATGGCTTGATAAACAAGATCTGGTCCGAACAAAAGAGTTTCACCCACTTCGAACCATCCTTTTGGTGATCTACACTTCCTTCCATATAAAGCTTCATATGGTGCGATTTTGATACTTGAATGATAGATATTATTGTAGGTAAACTCAATAAGAGGTAAATAATCATCCCAGTTGCCCTTAAAATCTATTACACAAGCTCGTAGCATATCTTCAAATATTTGGATGGTACATTCTGCTTGTCCATCTATTTGAGAGTGAAAAACTATACTCAACTTCACTTGTGTTCCCAAACACCTCTGAAAAGACTTCCAAAAGTTTGTGGTAAATTGGGTTCCCCGATCTGATATAATAGAAATTGGCACTCTATGTAATCGGACTATCTTTTTATTGTACAGCATTGTATACTCTTCAACTGTGTAAGTGGTCCTAACTGGTAGAAAATGTGCGGATTTGGTAAGCCTATCAACAATCACCCATATAGAATTGAACTTCTAGGATGTATGAGGCAAACCAATAATGAAATTCATGTTGATCATGTCCCACTTCCAGCTTGGAAGATCAATGCATTGCATATAACCTCTAGGTTTTTGGTGCTCAACTTTAACTCTTTGACAGTTTGGACATTCAGCTACAAATTCTGCAAGGCTCTTCTTTATGTCATTCCACCAATACATATCTTTTAAATCGTGATATATTTTGGTTGATCCTGGATGAATGGAATACCTTAAACAATGTACCTCTATCATAATCTTCTTTTTAGCTCGTCTACATCTGGCACACACAATCGGTTTTGGCACTGAAGTACTCCTTCTCGCATAGGCTCAAATGCCTTGGTCGCACCACTCTGAACGTTCTCCTTAAGTTGTAATAAAATAGGATCTGCATATTACTTCTCTTTCACTTCAGCTACTAATGAAGATTCCGCAGCATTATGTATGATAAGCTCTTTATCCGAAGTTTCAAGAAGGCGAACTCCCAAACTAGCTAACTGGTGAATATCTTTAATCATCCCTTGCCTTTTTATAGGCGTCATCATAGCCTTACGACCTAACACATCAGCTACCATATTTTCTTTCCCTGAATGGTACAAGTTATCAACATCGTAGTCCTTTAATAGTTCAATCCATCTCCGCTGCCTTAAATTTAGATCCTTCTGATTAAAAATATATTGCAAGCTCTTATGGTTAGTATATATATCAAAATGAACCCCATATAAGTAGTGTCACCATATCTTTAAAGAAAAATAACTGCTGCCAGCTCAAGATCGTGTGTAGGATAATTTTTCTCATGTGGCCGCAATTGTCTAGAAGAATATGCTATTATCTTACTATGCTGCATCAATACACATCCTAAACCAATTTGGAAGCATCACAATACACTGTATACCCTTTGGTGCCTTTTGAAAGTACCAACACGGGTGTAGAAATCAACTTGTTCTTTAAATCTTGAAAACTCTTCTCACAGGCATCATTCCATTGGAATTTGGATGCTTTATGGGTTAGCTTGGTTAAGGGTACTGAAATGGAAGAAAAGCCTTCAACAAACCTTCTATAATAACTGGGCAACCCGAGAAAACTATGAATCTCCATAGGCGTTATGGGCCTTGGCCAGTTCTTCACAGCTTCTATCTTTTGAGAATCAACCTTTATCCCTTTACTAGATACAATATGACCCAAAAATGCCACCAACTTTAACCAAAAATCACATTTAGAGAACTTTTCATAAATCTTACAATCATGAAGATTCTGCAATGCCTGTCGTAAGTGATTGGCATGGTCCTCTTCTGATCTAGAATAAACTAGAATATCATCTATAAAAACCATCACAAATACATCCAGGAATGGCTTAAATACCCTATTCATCAAATTCATAAAAGTTGTGGGTGCATTTGTTAGCCCAAATAACATAACTAGAAACTCATAATGACCATACCATGTTTGGAAAGCTGTCTTGGGTATATCCTTCTCTTTGACCCTCACTTTGTGGTAACTTGACCTCAAATCAATCTTAGAAAAACACTTGGCGCCCTGTAACTGATCAAATAAATCATCAATTCTTGGGAGAGGATATTTATTCTTAATAGTCACCTTACTCAATTGCCAATAATTAGTACACATCCTTAGCAAGCTATCCTTTTTGTGCATAAATAACACTGGTGCTCCCCAGGGGGACATACTAGGCCTTATGAATCCCTTCTCTAGCAAATCTTTCAATTGCTCTTTCAATTCTCGTAATTCTGTTGGGGCCATTCTATATGGAGGAATGGAGATTTGTTGGGTTCTTGGTATTACATCAATACCAAAATCTACTTCTCATTGAGGAGGCAAACCTGGAAGATCTTCAGGAAATACATTAGAAAATTCATTTACCACCGGAACAGCGTGAAGAGTTGGTGGCTCTGCTTCTGTATCCCTTACTCTGACTAAATGATATTTGTATCCCTTGGAAATCATTCTTCTTGCCTTAAAATAAGAAATAAACCTACCTCTTGGCGCGCCAATTTTACCTTTCTATACAAGGACTGATTTATTTAGAAAATAGAAATATACCTTTTTTCGTGCAGTAATAAATTATGGCATAACAAGGCGCCAACCATTCCATACCCAATATAACATCAAAATCTACCATTTCTAACTCCATGATATCATCCATCGTATCATGACCACAAACAGTTACTATGCAATTTCAGTAAACCCTTCTAGCTATAATAGATTCCCCAACCGGTGAGGACACTTCAAATGGCTTAAATAATAGTTCGGGTATTCTTTCAAACTTTCCAGCAACCAATAGAGTAACATAAGATAATGTAGATCCGGGATCAATTAAGGCACATACATCGAACGAAAAGATAGACAACGTACCCGTAACCACATCTGGGGAAGCCTCTAAATTCTGTCGATCTGTAAGAGCATACATACGATTTTGAGCCCCGCTAGAACTCGTGGCTCCTCTATCATCTCTAACAGACCCACTGGTTGTGCACCCCTTCCTAAATAAGGCATCGATGATGATGATGCAATAAATTACCCCATAGGTCGTGCTATACCCCCTATGCCCTTTCATGGGTATTCTCTCATTTTATGCCCCGACATACTACACCAAAAGCAAACATTGGTCCCCAGCCGACATGCGTCCAAATGATACCTTTCATATTTATTGCATGGCTCTTGAGGAGGTCTCGATTGGCTCATATTCCCTTGCCCTTGGTACCCCACTGTCCGCGAACTCTGACTCCCACTTCTGTACCCAAATTTATTTCCTCTGGACCCTTGGAACTATGGTGGGGAACTAACTGCACAATAAGAAGATAATGGCCTAGGTGGTCTAGCAGAAAACTATGGTCTGAACCCTCCTTGGGATACTATGAACTGCCCTGTAGATCAGGCCCTCTTGGAATATCCTTTTTCTAATTCTTGTGTTCTTCTCCTCTGCCTCTGATCTTCTACTTTCTGTACAAAAGCTTGGATCCTCGCTATGTCTATATCTTTATTCAAAGAAGCAATTGTATAATCTCTAACCATATATGGATCCAGCCTATCCACATATTGATGAACTCTGTTATCCATAGTAGCTACAACATTAGGAGCATATCTCGAAAAGGAATTAAATCGAAGACTATACTCCCTCACGCCCATATTCCCCTAATCAAGATTTAAAAACTGATCTACACGGGCCTGATGAATCTTGAATGGAAGATAATGATCAAGAAATGCCTCTTTAAACTCTTTCCAAGTAGTTGGGGGTGTATCAATACCCCAAGATCGTTTTCAGTCCTCGTACCAATAGATAGCCTCCCCTTTGTATCTATATGACACTAAATCCACTGTCTCTCTACCTGTTACATGCATAACATCTAAGGCCCTTTGAATTTGATCAATAAAGTCATGTGGGTCCTCATTAAGATCTGATCCAGTAAAAGTGGGAGGATCCATCTTAAGAAAATCCTGTGTTCGAAGGCTAGCCACCCAATCTGTACCACTAGGACCCATGGTAGAAATGGCTTTCCCTTGAGCTTGCCCAGCAACTATACGAGTCAAAAGTTGCACTGAATTTCTAAGATCTTGATCAGAAGCATTAATAGGTGGCTCTGCGGATATAGTTCTCCTCCCCCTTATTTCTTCCAGAGTGGAAGAAGTTTCTGATGCATGCTCAGCTGTAGCCTCACTTTGATTAGGTAGTATAGTGGGTGACTTACTAGTCCCCCTCTCCGGAGCCACATCTATTTGTTTACCGGTATTCTTGCTTCTAGTAACTGACATCATTACTATAACAGAGAAACAAATGGATTCAGTGGTCAACTATGTCTTCATATACAATATGGGCTCTATCGCGTGATCTAAGACATGAAGAAAAAGAAACAATTCCTAAATGTCCATAGCCTTCTGTTTATAGATGCGGTGCACGACACACAGATAAACAAGACTCTACGTAGACACAGCTTTGTAGACTCACTAGGACAAACTTTATTGATACCACTATTGTCACGCCTCAAATCCTATTGGGACGGACTGGCACCCATAATCGAGGAGGCCCGGAAGAACCAGCTCATAACCTTATACTTCCCATGCATACCTCTATGACAACCCGAAATTTGGACAGCATCATGTCGCATATAAAAGGAAATAATCACTTGTATAAGCTCGATCACACATATATATGTATTTACAATACTTGGTCGTTGGACCCATCACGTCTACTAACAAAACACCATCTTGACTAGACATTAGGTCTACAAAGCCTCTAGACAATACACAGAGTTTAACTAAGGTCGGGACACACCCCACCATATAACTAACTTCTATATAATACCAAAAGTGACTGGATATGACACGAAAATCCCCAAAGCAAACTAGAGCTCACCAAAAGCAGCTGGATATCCTGGCTCCTACTTGTGCGGTGTATGAGCTGAGGTACCTGTGCCTGCAGCATGAAATGCAGGTCCCCCATGGGGGACGTCAATACAAAATATGTACTGAGTATATAAAGCTGTAGATAATCACATATGATATAGGAGCTCAATAGAAATCAGAAAATAAATCATAATAGGAGTAGACCACACTTACTAGAGCTTATGACAACCTGTACATTGTATTTATTCAATCACTTTACCTTAGTTCTTATCATCTTTATAATCATTACTGTACTATACTGTGACCATTAGGATACCTCCAGTACATATCAACTGGGATTGACCCATGATAGGCTTATGCCCCTGGGATAACACCCATAAATACATAAATAGGGATCGACCCATGATAGGCTTATGCCCCTGGGATACCACCCGATAAGAGAGAACTTCCATCACTTAGATCAATTAATCTTTGAGATTGTTATTTCAGTTGCCACCACATTTTTTATACTTTGAAACAATGATCATTAATAAGAGACATATAAATAGACCATCAATGCAATAACAATGAAGTAAGAACTCATTGGCATATCAATGAAGTATTTTGGAGTCATTAATGCAATAACAATGAAGTAGGAACTTATTGGTATATCAATGAAATATTTTGGAGTCATTAATAGCACATGGATCTTGTTTGAGTAACCGGATACCTTCTGACATTCATTAGTGCAATAAACATGTAATATTTGGAAAACAAGTAAGTATTGGAATGTCTTGACATCTTGTAGGGTGGAAACAAGATCATTGGTAACGTAGGACATCATACAAAACCATTATGGATCACCTGTTACTAAATAACTTTGGAAACTTTCTTAATAGAACAATTGTTCACTTTCATACCAAAGACATGGTATAGAGTATGCTTTACATACCTGACTGTCAACCTTCAATACTAGTCCCAAATGGACTTCCCATCTTTTCGGATTACTTATCTACAATGAACATATATAGCAATCTAGTATTAGCAACCAAATGTCACAATTCAATTATTGAATTCACCAAACTAGTGGTTAAGTAGTAAGCCTTAATTACACCATAAAGAGTGTCACTTTAACCCTCTTATACTCCAATTACATTCACATGCCATGCATATTCATACAACGTCCTCCAATATCAAGTTTGGATTCATTTATCCTTCCAACCAATACACTAAACCAAATTAAGCCATAGACATAAATAATCATCAATTCAATAGTATATCACCATATCCACCTTCCATAACTCAATTACCATATCCACCTTCCATAACTCAATTACTATATCCACCTTTCACAATTCAATATAACCAAACCATGCAAAATAGTCCATAACCCTAATTCCATCACCTTTCAATAACAACTAATACATATAATCCTCTATCACACATATACATATGGAAAAGAACAAAGGCAAATAATATTAATACCTTAGAATTCACCTCTTTATTATGCAATCCTGTTTGCACAAATAATAGGTGTCGTTCGAAGCTCTCGAGATGATGAACGCAGTTATCAGATTACTTTAGAATTTCTACGGTTGAATCAAAAGTAATCTAAAGGTCAAATTTGGCTAGGGTTTGTTCTTACTCAATGATTGATGATGAAAATGAGTTTTTAAACTCATATACATGTATAAATACACATATTTCCGTCCATAATATAATAGAAAATGACCAAAATGCCTTTAAAATTTAAATAATGTCAAATCTGTCATTTGGTGGACTATTTTGATAAGCTAAACTAGATCAACCATAACTCTTTGTTCTGATATCAGATTTGGATGAAATTGGTATCGTTGGAAGTATAATTCAAAGTTCTTTCATTTCATATAAAGTAGGCCACCCAGTTTTTCCTATACAAGGAGTTATGGTCGTTTGAAGTTGACAGTAAAAATCTATTTTGATAGGCTGAAGTAAAACGAGTATAAATCCCTACTCAGATGTTGGATTTGGATGAAACCAATTGAATTGGAAATAAGACTCAAAGATCTTTATTTTCTTATGTTGCAGCTTTCCCAAGTTATTATATTAAGGGAGTTATGATCGTTCGAAGTTGACCCAAAAATTCAACTGGCCTCAGTAGTTTTTGTGCAGGAAATTTTCCTGCACATTTACTATTACCAAATATCCCGGCCACCATTTTATAGTTTCGAACATGCTTGATTAAATTCAAAACCTATCCATTTTTGTAAATCTTTATATTGTTGGAAAGCTTATTCAATAACCTTCTCATGGAAACATTGACGGGAAAATTCTGGTATAAATAAAATAAAAAAAATAATTCCATATAAATAAAACCAATACATGTACTTGAATATGTCAATGCACGTACTTGAATACGGGGTGTTACACAGGCACAGGTGCATCGGCAAATGTACCTCATCAGTAGGAGCCCAGGATGTCCAACTACTATTAGTGAGCTCTATATTGCTTTGGGGTTTTTTGAGTCTATTCAATATATTTTAGTATTATACAGTAGGTCAAGAGTAGGGCGGGGGTTTGTCCCGACCCTATCTAAGTCTATGTATCGTTTAGAGAATTTGTACACTAATGTAAAGTTATGGTAGTGTCTTGTCTCTAGACGTGGTGGCTCCAACGGCTAAGTTTTGTATATATCAGTTTGTGCTTGAATGTGTAACTATTCTCATCGATACATAATATCATGTTTGTCAGAATATTTGGTTGTCATAGTTACATGCATGGGAAGTATAAGGTTATGAATCAGTTCTCTCGGGTCTTTATGGCTATAGGTGCCTGTCCGCCCCAATAGGATTTGAGGCATGACAAAAGTGGTATCAAAGCAAGTCGTCCTATGGTGTCTACAAAGCCGTGTCTATATAGAATCTTGTTTATAGACATGTTATGCACCATATCTATAAATAGGAGGCTATGGGACATTTAGGGGTTGTCTCTTTTTCTTCATATCTTAGATCGTGCAATAGAGCCCATGTTGTAGGTAAAGTCATATTTAACCATTGAACTTATTTTTTTCTCTTATTATGGTAAAGATGACAGTTACAAGAAGGAGTAAGAATACAAGTAAGAAAATAGATGTGGCTACCGGGGAAGGGACCGACAAATCACCACCTAGATGAGCTAATCAAAGTGAGGCTCAAGCTGAGTTTGTGTCCCAAACTTCTTATACTCCTCCATCTCCAGAAGAGTTAAGAAGTAGAAGAACCATATCCTCATAACCACCTACCAATTCTACATACCAAGATCTAAGAAATACAATCTAATTATTGGCTCGTATAGTTACTGGACAAGCCATTCCAATCACAGGTTCTAGTAGTGCAGATTGGGTAGCTAGCCTATGAATGCAGGATTTTCTTAAATTGGATCCTCTCACGTTCGCCAGATCAGATCTTAATAAAGACCTACAGAACTTTATTAATCAAATCCAAAGGGCTCTAGAGGTCATGCATGTATCAGGTAAAGAAACAGTTGAGCTAGCAGCATATAGATTCAAAGGGAAGGCTATATTTTGGTATGAAGACTGAAATGATCTTGGGGTATTGCTGGAACTTCAACTATTTGGAAAGAGTTCAAAGAGGCATTTCTTGATCATTACCTTCCATTCGAGATTCAAAAGGCTCATCTAGATTAGTTCTTGAATCTTCGCCAAGGGAATATAAGCGTGAGGGACGATCCCAATCTTTATATGTAGGTGGCAGCTTAGGGGCATAAGTCTGGCATAGGTCGATCCTAGTTTATCTATTTACCACCGATCAGCTGGTCATTTGCATTATATATGGCTTACAAAGGTTATGAAGTAAGAAAGGAAAAATGAATAAAGGAATGTAATGTACGTAGTCCCATAAGTCTATATAAAGGTGGTCTAGTAGCACTACTTATACACTTGTATTTGATTTCTATTGAGCTTTTGTATCATGTATTATTAATCTTCCACCTTTCATACTTAGTATAAATTTTTGTACTGACTCTCCTTATGAGAGACCAATATTTCATGCTACAGGAACAGGTGCTTTAGAAAATGTGCCTCCTCAGTAGGAGCCCAGGATGTCCAGCTGCTATTGGCGAGCTCCAGATTGCTTCAGGGCTTTCCGAGTATTTCCATATACTTTGGTACTGTGCAGTAGGTCAAGTGTAGCGCGGGGTTTTGTCCCGACCATAACTAAGTCCATGTATCTTTTAGAGGATTTGTACACTAATGTAAAGTTATGGTAGTGTCTTGTCTCTAGACTTGGTGGCTCAAACGGCCTAGTATTGTATATATCAGTTTGTGCTTGCATGTGTAACTATTCTAATTGATACATAACATCATGTTTGTCATAACCTTTGGTTGTCATAGTTACATTCATAGGAAGTACAAGGTTATGAATTGGTTCTCTCGGGCGTTTACTGCTACGGGTACCTATCTGCACCAATAGGATTTGAGGCATGAAAAATAATCTAGAGATACTTGAGTACTCCCTGGTACCCCCCATTTACCCTTTGAGAATTATTGGAGAGGGTGCACTAGGAAAAAGCAAAAAGAGAAATATTGACTTAGAGAAGTCAACATATGCTGAGCCTGAGTCTCATACGCCATCCACTAATAGGCCTCTTAAGGATATTGGAGTTGATATTTCGGACATAAGGGAGCTCGTGTCAATTTTTCCCCAGTGATTGGGAGAGCTCTCCACCACTCGTCATTTATATATGTCACAGTCTAATTATTAGACGTGTAGGGAGGATCAAAAGAAGTAGAAAGTTCCTATTGGTAGGATTGAGAAAGCCTACTAATCCTTGGTAGAGTCACATCGTGATCTCTGGGTTGCACATGAAAAGATGGTCTAAAGGAAATGAAGTGAGATAAGTTCTTTAGCAAGATGTGGAAGGGGGTGAAAGGCCTTTGGAAGGTCCTAAAATCTTAATGGACTTTCTTCCTCCTGATGGAGAGTTGTGGTGAGGCTCCAACTGAGTGTTCCAGTCATGAGGAGAGTGATGATGATGCAGAGTTTGAGAGCGACAACTTTTGATGCAGTTTTTGGGAGTACCCTTATCTCTCTTTTTTATTAACTATTTATGTTGTGAGGACACTACAACCTTTTTAGTTGGGGATGCCTGTCTCCATATTCATTTGATTTGGTCCTGTATTCTCAATATTACTGCATGTTTTGTTGTTCTTTTAGATGATTCTTATTTTTATTTGGGTTGTAATATTCATGCACTCTAATGGTGACCACATTTGGATGTATTAATTTCTTTATCGTTAGATTTTATTTTATCTTCATTCTGTATAGGGAAATATTGGATGTGTTTTTTCCTATGATAGATTGAGTGATGACATTCTTAAGAGAAAAGTGTCGTGTTGGGGTTTTGAGCCATGACTGAAGAGGAAGTCTAAGTATCCGTGTTATCAAGGTCACTAATGCAAGGAAAGTCTGAGTACCTGTAGCATTTGGATTTTAGGATCACATTTATACCTATGGAAAAAATTGAGTAGCCATATGTTTGGTTGGACTATACGAGAACCACAATGTGAGATTAATGCTTGGGTTGGTTCCATAATTACCAAATTGTGCATGGTGCAAATTCAAAGTAATCACCTCCCCCCCCTCATTCAGTATTTTCTCGAAAATCAAGGGCATGGACGTGAGCAACCTTGTAACAATTCTTTTTCTCTTTTTGTGACTGCAAAAATTGTGGCTTGTGAAAATTGGTAGATACTCCATTTTAGTCTCTAGAGGAAGGGGAAAATTGAGCCTCCTTGGTGAATTTTGCATGCCGTGAGTGGTGACCTTATTTGAACAAATCTCATATGAACTTATACCATCTAGAACTTTCCCCATTAGCCTCCCAAGGCTAATTTTTATTGTACTTGGTTGGGGAGATGATCTTAGTCCATCCTTGTTACATTGGAAGTCCACTTTATCCTAAAAAGACTACCCTTACAAATATGTTATCCCTAGTCATCCACTTTGAGCCTTTAGACCTTTCTTTGGAAAATACATTGCATGTTGTTATCCTATTAATCATTATCTCACTTTTGAACCCTGCCCTCCTTGAACTTAAAATTATAACTTGAGACTAAAATCCTAAGTTGGGGGTAGTGAATTGAAAGAGGTAACTTTGGGCCACGAAGTTGTAAGTGGGTGCCTCTGAGATTAAGTATTGAGAACAAATAAATAAGAAAAGGAAATGATCCAACAAAGTAAAGGAAAGCACAAAAGGTGCAAGAAAAAGAAATGAAAAGAAAATGGGTGAACCAAGGAAATAGAAAGTAGGCACATGTGTAAAGAGTGAAAACAAAAGAAGTGGACCATGATCAAAAGGTGGATGGAATAGTGTGATGTATATGTTCAAGGATGATATATACATGTTGTTCAATAAAGATATCCTACCCTACACTGAACCTACGTTACAAGCTCAAAAAGCCCTTCGTGATTTCAAACCAAGTATTTTCATTGTAGTGGTGCTTGAAAATATAGGCAAGCCTATGGCATGGTGCTTATTAGCATCGAGAGTTCTTGAGAAAGAATGTGTGTTTTGCACTTAAGTTCTTCATAGCATAATTGGTGACTTGGTGTGTGAAATTTTTTTTCTTTTGAGTAGGCATGTAAATAAGTCGAGGTGGGTGATTTTGTCATCTCCCAAAAACTAAGGCAAAAAGAAGCATAATGTAGTTGAGGTCAAAGGTGAGTCATTTTTAGAGTATCAATAATTGTTGCATGGTTACTCTTTAAAGTCTTTTGTATTCTTCAATAGTGCATTTTATGTCAAGGGGTGTCATTAAAATAGTTTAGCCCATGTGTGAAAAGTTTTTTGTGGTAGTAATTAAGTTGAAATCATTGTGATCATTGGTAATAGATTTTTGCATACATGTGAAATTGTCTCATGGTGAGAAGTGGTGTTTCTTGAGTACAAGAAAATTTTTAAGTTAGGGGTGTTGATGAGTATTGATTTTACCACTCATTTGCACTCGATAATTGTATGCACTACAATGATTTAAGGATATAAGTGAGACAAAGTGGTGATTAAATACACTAATTTCCACATTTTATAGGCACACAAACTAGGAGTATGAATAATGTGGACTTCAGCTGAAATGGATCAAAGAAGGGAAAGAAGTGTAGCTGAAAGACCTGGAGTAGGCACAAGCCTCATTTACCACAATCACAGTCTATGGGCCACGATTGCGGCAAGTCAAGAAGGTAAAAAATCCGTAAATACGGATAATGTTCTGCGATCACAGCTAAGCGGGAATTTTGCCCTGGGAAATTTTGCCATTTAACCTAGCTGAATCCAAATCCTTACATAGGCTAAAACCTTTGCTTCTTTGGGTCATTCTAGAAACGAGCAATACTTTGAATTTGAAATTGAAACCCTAAATTGGCAAGAATTGCAATTTGATTTAGAGATTTGGATTTTGGTGTTTGTGAAGAATGGATGCCTTGAACGATCCTTTTGGTATATGTTTCTTTCTTTTCTTCATAAGTACATAAATCTTTTAGTCTTAGGATAATGTTGAACTAAGGTGCAATTAGTTATGGGTTATGATGCATTTGAGTAAATACTAGTTAGTTAATAATGAGGTCTATTATTGTTTGATTAAATTAGTTGGGATTTGTAGGTGAAAGCCCCAAATACCCAAAATGGGTATGTGGTTGAAAACCTCAAATTTCTTAAAGCTCAACCCATCCTTAAAAGAGGTGTTTGGCTGAACTTATGGAACCCACATCATCCTTTATAGAGGGATATGGGAACTAAGGCAATTGTAGAAAATTAATGGATTTGGTTTACTAATTCTCACTATCTTAACCATAAGAGTGAGTATAAAGTTAACTACATCTTGGGTATCATGCTAGAAATAGGGATACCCTATTGAGGTCTTAGGTGAATATAACTAAAACACTTGTTAGGTATCCAAAACGTTCAATAGGTAAAATTCTTGTGGTTTTGTTGACAAGCTAGCCTAAAAAACCCTAGACCTAGCCTATCATATTGTTACTAACTAGCATGTACACCAAATATATGCATACCAATACCTAATTCGCCTTTAGGTAGACATAATCCCAAGATTCTCTTTACATCGAAGTTAAATTACAATTGTTTTGTAGTTTTAGAAATTGAATTACTATTGACACACACTTTTACAAAATCCAAAACTCCCCCCTAATTTAAATCATGCTTTTTACTCTACCTGCACGTCGGGTTATTTCTTAGTAATTGTTAAGACTCATAAGACTAGAATTCTACTTTTCACTCCTTGTTGATTCGACATCAACAAGAGTTGAGATATTGACAACGACCGCCCCATACTACTTCATGTGGTACGGGTGAACATTATCATGCATAAAAACAAATAGACCTCAGATCAAATAAAACAAAAGCGATATGGCCATACAAAACAAGAACACCTGTGATAAAACATCATAAGCCTCATTATCAATTTTTCTTGGAAATGCATAACAATTAGCTCAATCATCAATTTGAGCTAACTCCTTCCCTGATTAATCTCCTCCCGTGGCACAACCCAAACCAGGGCCTACTCGTGTTTGTGCCTCAAGTCCAACAGAGATCAGAGACCTCCCCTAATACCCAACCATAACTACCCTATGATGATTGGTAATTTTACCACTCATTTTTACTCAACATTCATGCACACTAGCATGTTTTATATAATTAAATGAGGCATAATCATGATTTAATGCAATAATATCCACATTTTATAGGAATAGAGTTGGTAAGATGGAAAGATGTAGATTAGATCTAAAAGTGATCAAATGAAAGCAAAGGATTGCAGCTGAAGACCTGGAGCAGTCATCAACCTCAGTTACCTCTACCGCAGGCCATAGGCCACAGTCGTGGTCAGTCCAGAAGGTCAACAAAATGCTATCACAGAGCATCACTGCGGTCACGTTAGACACGATCACAGAGCATCACTGCAGTCACGTTAGACTAAATCTTAAACAGCTTCATACGATGGAGGCTAAGCAGGAATGTTGTCCAGGGTAGTTTTGTAAATTCACTTGGACGAATCCCAATCCTTTTTAGTCTAAAACCCTTTCTTCTTTGGGATAGTGCTTACTAGATAGACACTTTTGGATTTTAAACAAGAACACTAAATTGGAAAAAAATTGTAATTAACTTGGAGACTTGAATAAAAAAAGAAAGAGGATTCGATACCAATTTGATCACCGAATATTAATTGGAATTAATTTATTACAAGAAAGAAATAAGAATGATAGATTTTATAAAGTCCTATAGCCTCCCAAAGAAAAGTACAGACATCTTTGTAGTGCTTTGTAAGACTCTACTTGACCTATTTTGGTAAGATGAGATATAAGTGACAAGGCTCTACAATCTTTTTCATGACCCAAACTAATTGCAAGTGGCACCCACACTACTCAATTAATGGGAGAACCATCTATCCCAAAACACCATCACACAAGCAACACTTAGAAAATCAAGAACTAATCCATTCATAGGTAAAATCAAGGATAAAATAGAAAAAATTAGTACAATCAAAGGTGAAAACTTCTACTTAAGGAAATAAACCATCTATAGGAACCGGAAGACATCTGGAACAAAACTACTAAAGAATGTCAAGAAGGGGGTGCAAAACCAAAACCAAAAAGTCATAACCAAACTCATCCAAATCATTCTCGATTTTCTCTAGACCAAGCCTCACTCTAATTTCATTTGAAATTACCCTAGACTAAAATTTGTAACTATAAAATTGAGAAGAATCTTTATCTGAAACTTTTAACTGAAGGTTCATACATCATGACGGAATTGGTTATTACAGTTGCACTATTTGATAGTTCTTTAGTTTACTCAAGATCCATTGGTAAAATGATCTCAGACATCAATAACACTCATGGATAACCTCTTCTAACCCGCACTCATTTATTTTACTTATTCATTATTATCTTTATGTATATAGTAGTTTATATTAATCATTAATTGCTTTAACCACTACAAATTGAACATCAAGAAAGATTGAATTGTAAGGCATTCTCTTGACTTACCAACTTATTTAACTATGCAAAATTGATAGTAAACAGCTTGGCACCCACCATGGGGAGAGGCAGAGAAACTATGTAGGTTTAGTCTTGTATATTGTTGTTAGCTTTTTCAAATTATTTATATAGCGGGTACTATTTAGACTATGGTTGATACCTCAAATATCTTCTAGAAAACCAATTGAATAAGGGAACCTAGTTCTAAAAGAAGTGAAAACCTATACAACCACCAGAGGAAGTTTTGTATAACTAATGAGAAGACACAAAGGGCATAACTTTTAGGAATGGGGACGTGATGACTCAGGAAACTTGAATAATAATGCATTAATAATATCCTTAGTCAATAATGATTTTGATGTAAAATGCAAACTGGTCAATCTAGGAAGCTCAATAAACCTCATGCAAATACGAGTACACAAATAATTGGGGACGATGTCAACAGTGATTTATATATCTAAGGCCCTTACTAGATTTAATAGGGATAGTAAAGTGACAAGAGGAGGTCAAGCTAATGACTAGCGCTACAGAGTAGAAAGGGTCATTTATTTTGACATACTTGATAGGGACATAGGATATAATATGATACTTGGGAGACCTTGGTACATGCTATAAAGGTGATATCCTTAATTTACCATCAAATAATAAATTATCCCACACCTGAAGAAATAAAGTAGATATATAAAGACCCAGAGGCCCTTAGGGAGATACACATCATCATGTCAAAAAGAGAAAAACTACAAATGTTAGAACTCATGTCTCATGGTAGAATAGGAAAAACAGTAGTAGCACAGAAGTAATAAGAAGGAGATGGTATAAGACACCACAAACCTAATGTATCCCACATGGGTGAGACACTTCTAAATATTTGGTTGACGAGCTTTAACAAGCATAGTACCAGTTCAACTCCCCTAAATAGAGAGCATATTTTGGTGCATGACTAGGCTTTAAACTCATGTTAGATTTTATTAGATTCCTTACTGTTAATGCTGACTGTTTTGTATGGTCCCATTTGACTTTATATGTATCCCTTCTAAATTTGTAATGCACAAGCTTGGAATGGACCCCAATTTTCTTCATGTGAAGTAGAAAATAAGAACCATCTTCAAAGAATAGAATAGGTTTTTTAAAGAAGGTATAATAAGCCTCCTTAATCAATGGGTCCATATTGGAGGTAAAATACCAAGAATGGCTATCCAATATGGTGGTGGTGCCAAAAAATAGATAAGTTTCAGATGTTCATAAAATTTATTGATCTTAATGAAAAATTTCCTGAAGACTTTTAAGGTATACCAAACAGTAATCTAATTATCAATACTACTTGGGCCATATAATAATGATCTTTCTCAATGCATATATTGAGTATAACCAGATGTAAATAGGTTTTGAGGATAAAGGAAAAACTTCCTTTATTACTAAACATGGCACATATTGGTATAAAATAATGTCCTTTGGATAAAAATACAAGGTCTATATATCAATAGATACTAACCAAATGGTCAAAAACATATTAGAATACCCATGGAGGTATACATTAGCTACATGATTGTCATGTTAAAGAATGCCAAAGATCAACATATCTACAAAAATTTATTAATATACTATGAAGACAGAACATGAAGCTAAAACTAGAGAAGTACACTTATATGGTAAGACGGGAGAAGTTTCTGGGTTTTCTCTTATCAAACAAAGGAATCAAAACAAATTTAGATAAAACTAAAAAAATAAAGAAAATTCCTAAAATATTCACCATCATTAAAGTGGCGCAAAGGCATACAGGATGAGATGTTTCATTTAGTAGGTTCATATCCTTAATGATCTAAATAATTGTTATGCTAAAATAAAGAGTATAACCTTAGTCTAGGTTCCCCTTAGACCAAAATATAGAAATGTCAGGTTGGACTAGTCTTAGGAGTATTTTGAGTGTGTGATGTTCTATGGAAAATCTGGTAGTTGTTAGAGTTTTGGTTAGTGGTTTTGATTTTATTTTGTGTTAGAGGATGAGAATAGAAAGTGGAAGTAACTTTTGGTGGATAAAATGGATTAGTAAAACTCCAATTATATTGAAAGGTTAGTTCATAATATCTAATTTTGAGAAATATGTATTGAAATGGACAAAACTTAATACTAGTCTTGAGTTATTGGTTTGGGCTTTCTGCAACAACAGAAGTGTCATACAGCAGTGGAAGTGTTGCCACAGTGGTAGCCCAATTATCTTAGGATTCGTTGCAGTGACAGTTCATCTGTTGTAGAGGTGTTGTTGAAGTTAAAACCATATCAATTCAAAAACCAATAAGTTTTATATTAGTTTTTTAGAATAAAAAAATCACATTTCATTCCCATTTTTCTAAACATGTTAGGCTTAGAAGGGGCAAATTTATTCAGTTTTGGGGGATTTCGTTATATTTGACGCAAGGTTTCTTTACACTCTAAACTTGAATTATCCCTTTATATTTATGAAAATTATAAGAATCATAACAATGATGGAATTTTGAGCGAAGTGCTAAATTATGAACTGGTGGGAATTGGTAAAAATTCCCTTTATTTTTAGTTATTGTTGATCCTAGGTGTTAAAAAACACTTCTAAAGGTAGAATTCTTGATTATAATCCTAACAAATGTTGAACTCAAGAGTTTAAATAGGTAGAAACCCTAAGATGATGAACTAGGTGAAATTTTCTATATTAAATTGATAAATGTGAGTTCCTAGTGTTTAGGAAAGGTGAAATATTGTGTTAATAATTCTGTAATTATTTTTTATAGATCAAGAAAGGTCTAAGGTTGAAAGAAAGAGCATGTTTGGGACCATATAGTGATTACAAGCAAGGAATCGATTAAGGTTATGATTTAATAATAGTAAAGACTTGCTTGACTCTATGTTTATATGTGAGTTAGTGATTTTCTTTTAGGAATTACTTGTTATTATTGACTTTATTATGCTTTGAAGATATGGTTCTGAGATGGTATTGAGATCATATGTGGATTGGGTATTATATCGACACTTTTATATGGATCTGCTGTCACACCAACACTTTTATATGGATCGACTATCATACTAATACTTCTATTAGATTGGGTACCATACTGATACTGGCTTATGGACTGAGCACATCCTTTGTAGGCCATATACGGGAGATATTTCTAACTCTTGTATATGTGTATATTATCATGCATGCAATTATTATTTTATTTTAATATATGTATAGGTTGTGGTGGTATTGTAGAAGAATATTCCTAGGTGAAATTGAATGTAATTGTGTGTTTGTATTCCTGATAAAATAAAGTCTATGAATTTATTTGGTTGTTACCTTATGCTTAGATTGTTCTTACTTCCATATTTGTATGGTGTTGAGTTGATTCAGTCGATGATACCTACCAATACTTAGTTGACATATGAGTTTTATGATTACTCTTATTTCTATTGAGTAAAGAGTATATTCCAGTATTTGAGATAAGTCCTCGACTCTAGACCATGTTTTCAGATATCAATTCAAGGGTGAGCACAATGTTTGGGTAACAATTGGATCATTCTTATATTGCTATGTCTTTTGTTTCAGAACTAAAACACTTTTATTTTTAGTATTTTGGAAGAATAATTTTAAACATGGTTTTTGATGTTGTTTAGATGTCTTGTATGATGACTTTTAGGTCCCAGGTGTTGTAATTATTAGAGATACATTCTGCATGCTTTAAGTTTTGAGCATTCTATTGGTTACTATTATAAAGTGTGTACTATATATACATGTTAACTACTTATTATTCCATGTTAATTCATGTTTTCTGGTGTGGTCAATACAAATAAATTTATCTTATTTTATGATTTTGACCTATCTTATTGTTAAATGTGGAATGTTCCTGTATTTGAGATGTTCACATGACTTATTGGCAAAATAAGGTTGAGAGACACTTGTGCTTTGGGCTTAGGTACATGGAAAAAACTTGTCCCCCATAGGTCATGACTAGAGGGTTGTTTTCATACCCATATCATATATGTATGAATTTTAGGTGAGTTTGAAGTTTTCATGAGAAAATCAGTCAATATATTTAAATGTTTGAAAATTGTTTAACTTGTCTTAATACATTTTGACTTGGCTTGACTAAACCTAATTTGGTTGTACATATCTTAGCTTGTTTCTTATAATCCTAATCTACTTAATTGATACTTTTTATTCTAGGTGTAGGTTAGAATGAGCTTGATTTAACTTATCGTACTATAGTTTGGTTACGTGTTTATATTCTTATCCTGGGTTGGCCGAATAGCCCTACTAATACACTATTTATCTTGTGTTCTAATACTATACCTACTCTTACTTTTGTTGAGTTGTAACACATATTACATTGGCTCCTGTAAGACCTCACTTTTGATTCTAAAATATGATCTAGATTTCAAGAGTGAGCAACATTTTTGGGCTACCATGAATCCTTATTTTATGATATTTCCCTTTGTTTGGATTTATGCACTTTTCTTTAGTTTTTGATTATCATCCCCTTGACATTCTTAGAATGTTTTGGTACACCGATATTTGGATCCTAGGTATGTTTATGGGTTATTACTTTATTCTGCATTTCTTAGTTGTTAAACTGGATAGTTTTTGAACTACTAATGGGGTAATTTTCTTTTTTCTCTAAGTGTTGGTTAATACTTCTGGGGATACTAGTTGGGTGCATGATACGCATGTCCAATTGGGTCATGATAAAGTTGTATCAAATCCTAGGTTTAACGATCTCATTAAAAATGGGTGTGGCATATTTCTATGTTAAAAACGGGTAGCTTGGTCCAAGTATAAATAGGACACTTTTAGTCTTGTGTAAACACCTTGGACGACCTTGGGAATTTAAAACACTCTTGAAAAGGTTTCTATTAGGTTTTTTACTCTTTTACCTTATTTTATCCTTTGATTTATATATGGATTCATCTATTGTGATTGTGTGTATGTCCATGAATGGCTAACCACCCTTTTCTAGGGTTAAGACCAAGGACATGATTACTCTTGTTTTAATTGAGTTGGTTTTGGTTATTTATCATTTTTTGTCATTCTTATATACTTTTTATAACTATTTTAAGGATATTCAACCCTTATAATACATGCTTAATTCTATTGTGAGCTCGGAAGGAGAAACGATAGAATAGATCATGGGATATAGGGAATAGGATCATAATCTTTCAATTGAATGAAGTTATGATTTGTTATTAGGATAGGAATATGCCTAAGTTCCATATTTGGTTCTCTTACGAGATGAATTATGAATTCATTTAACTTAGTTCTCGCACCCCCTCTAAACGATGTAGTTGTGGAGCTATGTTGGATAGTTGGCTTGAGATTTGGAAGATCATAGTCACAGTATCAATTCTGTACACCAACAAAAAAGATAATTAACTTAACTAATGACTTTATATATCTGAGTATGATTGTCCGTAGTTCCTAAGCCATGGGTTTCTCCCCATTGTTGTTAAAGAACCCTTAATCTACATATGTTTTACTTTACTTACGTTTGCACTTGCCTAATCTTTATAGTAGAACTAGAATTGAGTAGTTGTTTAACACTAGTCCCTGTGGAATCAATACTTGGCTTTCATTATGGCCACTATATTACTTTTGTGGACCACATATACTTGCATGTGTGCTTGGAGACCTGTGAATTAGAAACTGTCTTAATTTTAGTTTTGCTTTTTTTATTTCATAAGTTCAAATTACTTGATTTTAGCTTCTGAATTTATAGGCACAAGTCTAAAAAATCTAGTAAGCTGGCAAGGGACAGGAAGCTGGTTGAACCATATCCCAAACTTGAGCAATGCTTACAACATTAGAGGAGAGAAGCATTACTTCTCTATTGGATATAAAAAATTTAGGAAGAAAAGACCATTCTTGCACCCATGGAAGAAGATCCATCAGCCCGTAGGATATTTTATCCAGTGGCAACCCTACTCATGACAAATTTTACCTCTGTTATCCCCAGATTCGTTGTCAGAGGTGATTTGAGTTGAAAAAATAACATGGTACATCTTTTGCACAACCGCGGGCAATTCACCAACTTGTCACATGAAGATCCACAGGTTCACTTGTCAAATTTTGTATCACTCACTCATACTCACTGGGGTATCCACTGATTATATGAGGTTAACACTCTTCCCTTTTTCACTTTTGGGGAAAGCAAAAAAGTGGTTAAATGTTGAGCCTACATGGGATGACTTAGCATAAAATTCCTCATTCGTCTTTTTGATTTGGCAAGACTGTAAAATTATTTAGTAAGATTTTGACCTTCAAGTAGAAGCTGGATAAAAATCTATATCATTCTTGGGAGAGGTCCAAATCTCTTCTTCGAGACTGTCTTTATCACTAAAAGTTCAATGAGGTATCATCTCACACCTTTGTTGAATCACTTGACCATAACACTAAAATTTTTCTAGATTCAACTGTAGATGGTCAGGCTGTTAAGAAAATGTATGATGAAATGTATTCCTTGTTGAACTATATTGCACAAGGTAATCCTAACTGGCATGGTGACAACTCAATAAGCTTAGTGTAAAAGGCAGCAGGCGTGATTAGAGTTGATAGTATCACAGACTTAGCTATCCAATTACAAGCTATGCAAAATAAGGTGATGACTCAATTCAGCAAATTAGGCATGAACCAATCTTTGGCTCAAGTGAATGCAGTACAGAAAACCCCATCATGGTGTGAGATATGTGAAAATAGTCGCCACTCTATAGACTTACATGGTTCAAATCCACAATCAATGAGTTTTGTAGGCAATGCTCCAAGCCAAAGTATGGGAATGCATACAACCACAAGTGGCAGAGTCAACCTAATTATTCATAGGGCAATAATCAGATGCAATAGTTCCAGTAGCAGCACAACCAATGGCCAGTAATATTAAGGAGACTTTGAAGAAGATCCTAGCTAAGAAAGAAGAAATAATTGTTAAAATAAAAAATCAAAAAGTGGCTCAGCAGAAGTTAAAGCAGCAATAAGGTCAACTAGCTCAGGCATAGAATGCCAGGCCCTAAGATAGATTTCAAAGTGATATAGAGAATAAAAAAATTCATGACAAATACCTTAAGAAGTTGTAAGGAGCTCAGTGATAGACCTCCCAAGAAATAAGGAGTATAGGCAGAGTAGGTTCTACAATAGGTTGTAAGCATAAAGGTTAAAAATTTGGGGAAGTATGAGTACCTAAAAGAATTATATACTAAGCAATTAAATGAAAGACCATCACCACCAAAGAGGATTTTTGTTCAAGAAGTTTTTTGACACATTTAGAGAACTTCACATTAACCTTTCTCTTTTAGATGTTTTACAGGGTATGATCCAGTACGCTACTTAAAAAACATGGTGACTAACAAGATTAAGTTATAGGACATTGAAATGGTAACACTCACTGAGAAGTGTACTTTATTTGTGATGAAAAATATGCCCAAGAATCTTAAGAATCTAGGGAGTTTCACCCTCCCCATATAAATTAGTGACACTGACATAGTCCATGCTTTGTGTGATTTGGGGTAAGGTATAAATTTAATGCTCCTACCATTGTTCAACACTCATGGTTTGTAGAAGCTTAGACCATGATCTGTGGTGCTTCGGATGGGAGACAAAACCCAAGTCCATCTCGAAGGAATCATTGAGGATGTGATCATAAAGGTTGGTAAATTTATTATCCCTACTAAATTTATTTGTTTGGATTATGATGTAGATTATAGGGTACTAATCATTCTTGGACATTCATTCTTACCAATGAGAGGAGCACTGATAGATGTAAGAGAGAGAACTCTCAAATTGAGATTGGTTGATGAAGAGGTGGTATTCAAAGTTTATAAATACTCAGCCCATCTTCCCACTACAAATATTTATGTATGATCACCTTAATGGAAGAGGATGAGTGTGGGGTGGTAGATCCTAAATCATAAATGACCTCTCTGAACAATCTGATAGAGTTTCCTTAACCACCACCTAAGCTCTAACTTAATATAGTTGAGAAGAAGCATTGAAATGTTACTATTGAGAAAAATAATGACATTGAGATTACACACTCAAGAGTTCATACAAGAGTAAAAAGATAGCCTCTAAGTAGAAGAAAGAAGATGAAGGAATTTAGTTGAGATGTAGTGATATGGGCCATGCCATAATACTCAATCAGGCGCTTCTTGGGAGGAAATCCAAGTTAAGGTAGGTATTTTATTTCTATATGTTTAGTTTTTACTTCACATAGTTTTTATTTTTGTTGAGTTTCAAGTTGATGGGAAATCTGAGTACTAGAGACTTGAGCTAAATAGCATGGCAAATACTAGGTTTAGGGTTCCCCAACTCTCTTGATGTTCAAATATGCTACTAGCTAGGACTAGAGGCCTCAAGGAGTATTTATATCTCAATTTTTAAGCTAACTTTAGGGACAAAGATAGTTTTAAAGCTTGGGGTGGGGAAATTTGCATAGTTTTAGGTGAAGTGATGCTATAGAATTTTAAATCTTAGTTGTTTTATAATTTTAGATTAAATTTGAAAAAATTACAATAAGATTTTTGATTGTTAGTTTTGAGTTTTGGTGGTGTCATTTTAGTGGGTGCACACTTCACCCACTCCGTGGTTGTTCTTTTCAGTTCTTTTCCATGGAGCACTCTTTGACCTAGTACCCCTTTTTTTATTTTAAGGATTAAATTTTAGATACGTTGTGTTAGGAATAAGTAAGATGTTCTTATTGGTGCTATGTATGATTGCATGATGCAACTTGTCTTGGTTGTGAGAGCATGTTGATTGTGTTGCATGACTATTTTTGAGACACCAATGATCTTGTTTATGACTCTTATATGTTGTTGGCTTAATGTAGAGTTCATGTGATTTCCTGGTTAAGAGGTTATAATGATTCGACTTGAGTGAGCATGTACCATGTATGAGTGAGATTTTTATTGTATTCCTTATTGTGTTTTGATGTCTAGAACTTGCATGGTGTGTGTTCAATATGAAATAAGGTGTGTGAGTATGGGAGATGATATATATTTCTTTGGTAGACATATTTCATATACCCTCTCTTTTATCTACCCTTGCGCATAATCCTAGTGAGCCATGTTGGGCCTTTGTCCTTATTCTTTGGCATCCTCAAATGTGGATTGTGTTCCTTTATTTGATTGACCTTAATTTGATCCAAATATCCTAAGAGCTTTAATGAGAAATTAATGAAATAAGGAGTGTGAAAAGAAGAAGAAAAGAGGTGAAAGTGAGGCCACAAAAAGTACCTATTGGTGTTGTGAAATTTATATGTGTTGAGCTTGGGAGTTGTGTCAAGAAAATAAAGAATACTATGTAGAAATTAATCTTGTGATGATAATGAATGAACCCTACACTGTATGAAATTTATATGTGTTGTGGTTGGGAAGGTAGAGATGTTCAAAAGTGTGGTTGCATAGAGATTGATTGTAATGTATATGTGGTGTATTTAAGCACTTAGCGAAGATAGTCACTATTCCTAGATAAAATAGTTCCTACCCATCCCTTAGACTACATTACAACCCTTTAAGCCCTACTTGATCCCAAGTATCAACATTCTAACATTAGTGGAGTAATACACTTAAGGAAAACCTATAGTTCATCTTGTGTAACTTGTGAATTCCTTATGACAGTGAGTGTAATTTAACTTGTATACCTATTTTTGTGATAAACTGTATCTATTTGAGTGATTATGGGTAACTCACTTATGGTGCAGGCACATGTTTGATGATAGTTGGTGACTTATATGATCTCTATGATTGAGTAATATGCACGAGCTTTCAAACTTTGTGAGTCAGTTCTTGAAGTTAAGATATTTTTAAGCAGTGTCATGATCTTTCAAGTTTATAATGTTCTTAGTGTTAAAATTGTTATCTATGTAGTCATTGTAGTGTTGACTTTAGTTTCTTTCTTATAGTAGTGATCTTTATTGTATATAATGCTTAGGGTAAGGAGTTATGCGAGGAAGAACAAGGCTTTAAGTGTTGGGTGATGATCGTAGGTGGATTTATGCACCTAAGTGTTATTATCCACGTTTATTTAGCCTAGTTCTGAGGATTTCTCGTGTGTGTATTGAGTTTATCTCTGTATAAATGAGCATCTAACTGTTAATTTATGTAATTACAATGTTCAAGGTGTGTTTACTATGATTTTTGAGTCAACACTATGTTAAGGTTGAAATGCGGAAACAAGTACTCTTAGCTTGAGCTAGGTACCTTTTTAGTTCACCGTGTTGGATTCTATGTGCTTTTGAGCTCTAATTTGTGGTGTTTGATGTTATAGGATGATTGGTGAGTTGATAAAGATAATGAATGGATGATATACAAGCTGGAAAACAAGAGGAATACTTACCACAATGCTTGGACTTGAAGGACAAACACATTTGAGTAAGCTTGAAGAAATTTTGAATTTTTGGACACCTTAGGTACTACGCTACCTAGATGGAATGATAAAGGCATGTCACACCCTTGTTGGCATTCTAAATTGTTGCTTCCAGTGATCCTCCATGATTTCAATGAGACACAAACCCTAGGCCATGTGATAGGGGTATGGCATGTTGCTATGTTAAAAATGGCCAGCTTGGTCCTAGTATAAATAAGACACTTTAACTTTTGTGTAAACAAATTGGATGACCTTGGGGTTGAAAACACAATGGAAAAGGTTTCTCTTAGGGTTTTAGATCTTTAACTTTAGTTTATTGTTTTATTTATACATGGATTCATCTATTGTGATTATGTGTATGTACACGAGTGTCTAAACACTCTTTTCGAGGGTTAAGGCCAAGAACATGATTACTCTTTTTTTGATTGAGTTGGTTTTGGTTATTTATCATTTTTTTTGATTATATCCTTTTATAACTATTTTAAGGATGTTCAACCCTTAGAATACATGCATAATTGTATTGTGAGCCCGGAAGAAGAAACGATAGAATAGAAAGTGGGATATAGGGAATAGGATCGTAATCTTTCAATTGAATAAATTTATGATTTGCAATTATGATAGGAATATACATAAGTTCCCTATTTGGTTAAGCTATAAAATGAATTATGAGTCCATTTAACTTGGTGCTCACATCCTCGCTTAATGATGTAGTTTTGGGATTAATTTTGATAGTTGAATAGAGGTTTGAAAGACCACAGTCAAAGTTTCAATCCCTTGAACCAACAACCAAGATAATTAACTTAACCAATGATGTTATATATATCTAAGTATGATTGTTCATAGTGCCTTAGCCCTGGGTTTCTACCCATAGTAGTTCAAGAATCTTTAATTTATCATAGTGTTTACTTTACTTTTAGCTTAAAACTCTCAAAATCTTGTGGTTACTTTACATTTGCCTAATATTAATAGTAGAACTAGAATTGGATAGTTGTTTAAAACTAGTTCTCATGGGACCAATACACGGCTTTCCTTAAGGCTAATATACTACTTTAGTGAATCGCGTACGCTTGTACATGTGATTAGGCACAACAGACCTAAGAACCATCCCCTCACTAGTTGCTTCATCTACGGAGCCATCCGTAAGGGGAAAAGGACGAGTGAGAGAGAGAGGTTAAAAAAGAAGAGGATAAGTCACACCCACCAGGGTTAGACCTAAAGTAGTTTCTGGTCAGGTTCATGAAGGGTCAACTTCCTCTCCCCAACTGTAGGATTATTTGGAAGAGATATAATTAATATAAGAGCTGGTAATTGAGACCAAGGTATCAGTGCAAACTGGGTTAGCAACTTTACCTCCCATGTTTGTTAAGGTTGTTCAACAGGTGTTAGCTTTTCTAAGTGGTTGGATGGTACTAGAGCCACTCCTACTATGCTAGATTTTCAAGATCCATGTGTTTATACCCCTATTTCTATAGATCCTAGGATAGATAATTCTTCATGGAGTGATGTTTTCCTCATCATGATTTGGGTTTTGTGATAATATGCACTAAGCATAATCTACTGACCAAATTTCTAAAGATCAAACCTCAAAAATTCAAAGATATTGTCACGACCTGAATCCTCGCGTGGAAGATACTATAATACCTCGTACTTATCGTATCTCAATTCAGCTCTTAGTTTCATGCTTAAGGGGCTTAAGGCTTGAAATTTTCACTTAATATTAGGGACTTAGTCATTTTCAAGACCCCTAAACTTTGACAATTTTTATTTTGGTCTTTCCAACCTCGAGACATTAGTTTTTGAGTTAGTACATGTTCAGGTATGTAAGGATCATATCTCAAAGAAGTTTTGGATTTTTCAAATGAGGATTAGGTCATGTTTGGATCATGATTCTAGCAGCTCATCGTGATAGTGCCGCATCGCAGTGCTAGTGGTGATGGCATTCTTATCGCTTCATGGTGAGGGTGTTGTGTCCAGTTATTGATTTATAATTTGAATGCATGTTTAAATCGTTATCCTAGTGTATGAAGTGGTTATGAGGTGAAAAATGATCATAGAAATAACTTAGACAAAGTTGAGCTAAGAGCCTTTGATTCATCCAAAGTTTGGTATTCGATTCAACAAGGGTCAACTTTGAAATTGTATAACTTTTAATATTACTAGAATTATTCATATCAAGACCCACCAAATTGTAGATAACTGAATTAGCTTTCCAATGATACCACTTTTACCTTAATCCGATACCCGAGCAAAAAGTTATGTTCATTTTCGTCAGAACAAGTAAGCCATCTCCTTAAGATCGCATCGCGATGAGCCTTTAATTAGAATTCTAGTTATAAATTTTTGGTTTAAATAATGGAGGGAAATTGGGTCTTTTTCCACCTCAACCCAATTCGTAAAAACACGACCTAAAGCTTCAGTTAGGGAATTATTTGCCCAAATTCTCCAATTTTCTCTCAAGAACAAACCCTAACCATCCATAAGTTCATCAAAATCAATTCCTTTATCTCCAAGGAAACAAAGAAATCAAGTTCCCAAATCCAAGAAACTTCAAGGAAGCTTACAGATTTTTGTTTCTCTTTCAAGATTTAAGGTTTAAGGTACGTGCGATGTTCATCCATGGACCCTTTTCACCCATGGAGTCCAAGAACCTATTCTTCTATTTTAATTTATGAATTTACATGTTTACAATGAGTAATCTTCATGAAGATTTTATGAATCTCAATTATACATGATGTTTACAAGTGTTTTTTGTTGAAAGTAGCCCTTAGACGTTTGAATGAAGAAAATTCAATGTTAAATTCCCAATTTATGGTTTTAGTGTTATGATTATGTTATTCCCATACTTAAGTTCATGAATTTCAAGTGTTAGATGAAATCCTAAATGATTGAAATTTTAATTATGACCCCGTATTATGTTCTCCAAAGCCTTCATGTGTCCATATTGTTAATTCCATTCAGTGTTGGGGGTTTTGAATGCCCGAAACTTAGTTGTTTACATTGTTTACAGTACTTTCCGAATGGTTTCAAATAGACCATGAGCCTTGTTATTTAGTCAGTATCATGGTCAGTTGTTGGCTCATTTAAGCTTAGTTTAGTCCAGTAGTCAGTGTCATTCAGTTGGGAGTAGGATTTAGCACTGAGCAAACCTAGGGATGAGGGCTCACCTACCATTAAAGGGTGTGACCTTTAGTATCAGTACCTTAGTTCCAAAACTACGTAGCCAATGTAGGTTAGAGATGTCAACTTGCCAGTTGAGGGTTGATAATGTGTTTATCTGCCAGTTGGGGGTAACACATATCTCATTAAAGCAATTTCTAGATGAGTCTGACTCGATAGATTCACACATCAAGAATTAGTACCCTTAGCACAATACTGACACCCTTCTAACTAGGGTTATAGGTTGGGCCCCACTTAGCTCAGATTGCGGAATATCAATTAGAAGATAGCTCCCACAGTCTTAGTTCAATATTCAGTATAGAGTTCATTTTAGGTTTTCTTGACCATATCATACAGTTCATCAGTTATTCAGTTACAAGATTTTAGTATTTCATTATACAGACTATTCAGTATCATGTTATATGTTTAGTCATGCATTCTCAGATTTTACAGTTTTTCCGTATTTATGCATTAGTTATCTCATACTGTTCAGTTAGTTGTTATTTTATTCACATGAACCTACGTATTTTATCCTAACCTCATCTCATAGACTAGGATATTCAAAGTATTGGTCGCATACTTTCTTCGTGCTATGATGTCTTATATTATAGGTTTGGATGCTTAGTTCCTTGATAGTAGTTAGACATCCCAACGTGACTCGGCAGCAAAAGTGGTAAGTCCTCATATTTTGGGGAAATTATATATATTTTAGTTATTCAGTACTTTAGTATTATTTGATTAGTCCAAGTTAGTTAGGGACTTGTCTCATCAACACTACATTCAGTCAATTAGAGGCTTTTTCAGAAATTCAGATAGTTAGTCAGTTTATCAGTCTTTTTAGTATGTCTTTAGATGTCCAAATTAATGATTCAGTTGTATTTTCAATATTTAAAACCTTAGGGAATTATTAGTTAGTTTTTTGCATGTGTCTTTATTATTAATTTTACTCAGTGCTCACAGTAGGTACCATCTCATTGGTTAGCTTATGGCTACTTGTGACCGTAAGCACCATTATCACGACTAAGGAGTAGCCTTGAGTCATGACAAAACTTGGTATCAGAGCCTAAGGTTTCAGAGAGTCATAGGGAGTCTGAAAATCTGTGTTGAGTAGAGTTTTGTGCATAGGTGTGAAGTGCACCACAGTTATGGATAATAGGCTACAAGAAGCTTTAGGAAAAATTTTCCTTATTTAAGTATTTATGTCTTGTGAAAGATCATGATGCTTTATTTATACTCTCTTTCTAATTTATCCTTCCTTTCACATACAGGTATTTCCTGATTACAGTATCCTAGAAAATCACTTTAGTTGATAGCAGAAATAGAGTCATTCAATTTTAGTTTCCCAATGAACCGGTCATTGAATGGAGGGGTAGTACCTTATTACTTAGGGGTTAGATGTGTTTTCAGACCCCTTTTCAAAATCTTATGATAGCATATGACCTAGAGTTAGAAGCATGAACCCAGAGCAGCAGTAAAGTGGGGATAGTGTTATCTGAAGCTGGTGGATTATGTATCTGTGGGGCTAGTTGTATGAAGGTTATTAGTAGTCTTGAAACAGTGCATGCAGGAATTTGTGTTGTTGATTCAAAATTAAGTATGATTATGTGTGTATTATCTAGAGGTGTACCCAAGGTGATATGGGATTTTATTTTTTTTAAGTCTTAACAGTGGGTATGCTACCCTTAAGTGCTTAGTTTGAATGGGGCTATTAATGTAGTAATTGACGTTCTTACGAGCTAAGTTATGGACTATAGGATGTTGTTGTCAGATGTACATGTGTAATGGTAATTCTCATGGTTTAAGGAGGAAGATAAGTTGAGATATGTGATATTAGTAGGCTATTACGGAGATTTGTATGGTTCATTAAGGGTTTGGAGATATCCCTGTTAAGTGTTAGAATCTAAGTTTTAATCTTAGAAGACTGAGCTAATAGAATGTAGAATAGAAGCACTAGATGGTGTAAAGTCATGGTATGGTGATACTCCTGAAAATTCTAAGTTAGTCAGTGTTTCAGATATCGTATAATGATTGTTAAGGCTGTAGAAATCTAGGAATTATAGATCAGAAGGAAGTACTAGCAGTGGGTCTTACATTATCAGGCATAGTCTTTTAGGGTGAGTTTATCCTTTATATGTATTATTGTACCACCAACTTAGGAGGATGGATTGAAGCTAAAGGGGATATAATAGGACTAGTAACTAAGTTAGGCTCTCAGATTCTAATAGTGATGTCAGTGTGTTATAGAACAACACTAGGGATGAAGATGCCCGACCCATGCTTCTTTCAGTTTTTGTATTTCAGTTATCATGATATCTACCAATGCCTTACATGTTAGCCCTATGATCACAACTTATTTTCATGCACCTTGTAGAAAATCATATTCTCTCCCAGTTTCTAGTATGAGGAGTTTCAGTTCACTCAGCAGTATAAATTATTTTCCATGAATTAATGAACTCCTAACTCAGGTCATACAGCTCGTGACTCATGTACTCATGCTTTACAGTATGGTCAGTTTCAGCACTCATGCTACACATTTAATGATCAGTAAAATTCAAATTTATGTCATGTATTCCCTTAGTTAAAACTCTTTGATAAATTCATGTCATTGATACTCTATTCCTCAGGCCTCAGTTAAGTGTCAAAGTTATGCACAGTATTTGTTCATGTTTCAGGTCCTCATTCTAACCTTTCAGTGACCTCCCTTTATAAAATGATGGTGATGATGAGTAAATTCTTATATGTGAGGGAGTAAATATTTCATGTTAAGGAAAGATTGTTGCATGCTAGTTTTACACAAGGCTATAGGTTTGAAAAAATATTGAGGCCAATTTTATGATATATATCATGGTTAGCTGAAATTTTGTGTGTGATTTTCTTAAGAATGGTGCATAAAAGTTGTTATTAATATAGGTGTCAGAGAATCTAGGTGGGTTGTTTTCCTAGAAGTTCAGATATGGTTATGATGATAGGCTTAAATGTCATATTGTTATATAAGTCACGGGTGTATTATGCACTAGTAAATCCATAGTAAGAGGTTAAATATAGTTATTGAAGTAGTAAGAGGAATTATTTATGAGATGAGAAGTTGTGAAAGTGCAGGGTGCATTGAATTCATGACTCATACTAGTATTTTAGTGTTATGTGTGCATTTTGTTGATTCGAGTAGGCTTGAACATAGTGAGAGAATTTAGTTCAGCTCAGACTTCACTGGATAGAGTTATCAGTGCCCACGTGAATATTTTAAGTATCCTCAAGTGAAATGTAGTTTTAAAGTGGAATGTATAGTTTGAGTATAAGCTTTCAGTATAATTTAGTCCGTTCAGCCAGCAGTTCAGTTAGTAGTTACACGGACAAGATCCTATTGTTTTCCATCTTCCGATCTAGTCTTACTCTCTGTAGTTTCATGAATATGGCCATTCCAAGAGATATTTTATCACACCCATGTAAATTGTGAATCCAGTTCAGTCTATGCATCATGTTTCAAATTCAGATACTCAGTCATGATTTCAATTTTAAGTATCCTACATATCGTCTCAGTCTTTTCTTAGTATTTTATCCAAGTCATTATCATTCGGAGGATGAAGTATCGCAAGGGAGAGATGTATTAGAATACTTCGAGTATTCACGTCCTAAACCTCTCAACTTTTCTTTACAAAACTAGACCCAACTGGAGGTAATGGTCACTTATAAGTTGACCCTCTCATTTCTATCTCATCTTTGTAACCAATCTCATGTCATTGCACGCATTCAAGGAATCAGTTTAGTTCATGATATTCAGTTTATGTATCATGGTTCAAACTCAGTTATGCAATAATGTTCTAAATCATACATGTTGAGTATATGATCTTAATAACTGTAGTACGGTAGTCTCAATCTATCTAGTCTCATTCGAGGATGAATGTTCCCAAGGGGGAGATATTGTAATACCCCGTACTTCTCTTAGCTCATTTCTGCTCTTAGTTGCATGCTTAATGGGCTTAAATCTTGAAATTTTCACTAAGGGTTGGGTACTTAGTCATTTTCAAGACCCCTAAATTTTGAGGAGTTTTATTTTGATCTTCCCAACCTAGAGATATTAGTTTCTGATTTAATTCATGTTCAAGGATGTAAGAAGGATGTCTCGGGGAAGTTTTGGATTTTTTAGACGAGTATTAGTTTATATTTGAGTCACGATTCCAGCAGCTCATTGCAATAGTGTTTTGTTATGGTGCTAATGGCCAAGACAGACTTATCATATTGCGGTGAGGGTGTTGTGTCCAGTTCTTGGTTTATAATTTTAATACATGTATCATAATCTTTATCCTAGTGTGTGAAGTTCTTATGAGGTGAGAAATGTTCATAGAAATCACTTAGAAAAATGGTGAGCTAAGAGCCTTTGATTTGTCCAAAGTTTAGTATTCAAGTCTACAAGGGTCAACTTTAAATGTGTATAACTTTGAATAAACATGGAATATTTCATATCAATACCCAACAAATTGTAGAAATTTAGTTAGCTTTCCAACGATAATAATTTTGCCTTAATCCGATACCCGAGAAAAAAGTTATGCTGATTTTTGTCAGAACCAATAAGCTACCGCGATAAAACCGCATCGCAATGAGCCTTTAATCATCATTACAGCTATGAATTTTTTATTTAAATTATGGAGGGTTGATTGGATCTTTTTCCACCTCGACCCAATTCGCAAAACCATAACCTAGATATTCAGTTAGGGCATTATTTTCCCAAATTCTCCAATTTCTTCTCAAGAACAAACGTTAATCAACCCCAAGTTCATCAAAATTAATTCATTTCTCTCCAAGGAAACCAAGTTCTCAAATCCAACAACCTTTAAAGAAGCTATAAATATTTATGTTTCTCTTTTAAGATTTAAGGTATAAGGTATGTGTGATGTTCATCCATGGGCTCTTTTTACCCATGGAGTCCAAGAACCTATTTTTATGTTTTAATTCATGAATTTACATATCTACAATGAGTTATATTCATGAAGCTTTTATGAATTTTGATTATACATGATGTTTACAAGTGTTTTTTGTTGAAAGTAGCCCTTACTCATTTAAAGGAAGAAAATTCCATGTTAAATCCCAAATTTAAGGATTTAGTGTTATAATTATGTTATTCCCATGTGTTTCAATCATTTGCATGCTTAAGTTTATGAATATCAAGTGTTAGATGAAATGCCTAAATGATTGACATTTTAACTATGATCCCCAATTATGTTCTTCAAATCTTTCATGTGTCCATATTGTTAATTCCATTCAGTGTTGGGGTGATGAATACCCGAAATTTAGTTGTTGACATAGTTTACAGTATTTTCAAAATGGTTTCAGATAAACCATGAGCCTTGCCCTTCAGTTAGTATTATGTTTAGTTGTTGTCTTAGTTAAGCTTAGTTTAGTCCAGTAGTCCATGTCATTCAATTAAGAGTAACATTTAGGACCGAGAACCTAGGGATGGGGGCTCCCTTGCTAGTAGAGGGTGTGACCTTTAGGATCAATCCCTTAGTTCTAGAACTACATAGCCAGTGTAGGCTAGAGATATCAACCTTTCAGTTAAGGGGTGATAAAGTGTTTACCTGCCAGTTCAGGGTAACACATATCTCATTAGAGCACCTACCAGATGAGGGTGACTCAGTGGATCCATATAGCCAGCATTAGAACCCGTGGAATGGTACTAACATCCTTCCTACTGGGGTCAGAGGTTGGACTCCACGTAGCTCAGATTTGGGCATGTCAGATTGATGATACCTCCCATAGTCTCAGTTCAGTATTTAGTATAGAGTTCAGTTAAGGTTTGCTTGACCATAGCATACAGTTCATCATTTATTCAGTATTTTTATTTGCATACTATTTCAGTTTCATATTATATGCTTGGTCATCATTCTCATATTTTACAGCTTTCACACATTTATGCATCAGTTATCTCCTGCTATTCAGTTAGTTGTTATTTGACGCACATAAACCTATTCATTTCATCCTAACCTCATCTCATATACCAAAACATTCAAAGTACTGACCACATACTTTCTTTGCACTACGATGTCTTATATCATAGGTTTGGACACTGAGTTCCCCATCCGTAGTTAGACATCCCAGCATAACTCAGTAGCAGTAGTGGTGAGTTCTCATCTTTTAGGGATATTATGATATATTTTAGTTATTCAGTAGTTCAGTAATATTTAGTAGTCGAAGTTAGTTGGGGACTGTCCCATCAACTTCATAGTCAGTTATTTAGAGGCTTTTTCTGATATTCAGACAGTTAGTCAGTTTATCCGTCTTTTTCAGTATATCATTAGATGTCCAGATTGATGATTCAGTTGTATTTTTAGTATTTAAAACCTTAGGGAATTATCAATTGTTTGTCCTTATATGTCTCTTATTATCAGTTTTACTCAATGCTCACAGCAGGTACTAGCTCTTGGGTTAGATTGTGGTCACTTGTGACTGTAAGCACCGTTGTCACAACTAGGGGATAACCTCAGGTCGTGACACCTACTTTATGATAACGCTCACCTATACCAATGTATTTGGTAGAGGACGGTCATTGTCAATAGCACAACTTAAGTTAAGGTCGAATCCCCATGGAGAAAAATTAGCATTCTAGTCCTATGTGTGCTAATAGTTATTAAAAATATACCCGTAATGTAAACAAAGTAAAATACATGATTTAAAATAAGGAGTTGGTTTGAAACAAGGATTAATCAAAGTCTTTTAAAGTTATCAACAAATTAAAAGCAACACTTAAGATTGAAAAATGCAATATGAGAAGGATCTTAGGATTATGTCTACCTAAGGGCAAGTTATTCATGGGAAAATGATTATTTGGTGCAAATTCCAGTCATTAATAATGTGGTAGGCAAGGTTGAAGGTCCTTGAGGTTAGTTTATCAACAAAACCTCAAGAATATCACTCGTTGACACTTTTGAGTACATAACACGTTTGTCAATTAAAACCCCCTAATACCTCAATTAGGCATCCCTATTTCTAGGAAGATGCCCAAGACATAGCTAACCCTATACTCACCCTTATTTCTAAGATAGCAAAAATATAGCTAACTATATCCAATATTGTCCATTATTGCTTTGTCGCCCATATCCCTCTTTCAACGATTACATGGCTTCCAAAAGTTCACCCACATCCCTCTTTTAAGGATGATGTGAGCTTTCAATAGCTTGGGGTTTTCACCCACAAATCCCAATTAATTAAACAAAGAAATAGTGAAACCCATCATCAACAAACTAAAATCTACACAAATACATAACAACCCACATAATAACTGCACCTTAGTTCAACATAATCATATGACAAACAAGTTTAGCTAATCATGAAGTAAAGAGAAAGAAACATACCATAAGGTTTATTCAAAACATCCATTCTTCAATTTCACTAAATTCAAAGTATGAGATTCAAATACAATTGTTACCCAAATTAAGGTTTGTAAACTTCAAATTAAATTTCTCCAAAAAGTCTAGAATACCAAAATGTGAAAAAGGTTTGAGCCTTTTAAGGGATTTGGGGTTGACTATATCAAATTACTAAATTGCCCTTGGGCATATTCCTGGGTTTTCGTGATCACTGAAGATTGTTTGCAATTGTGGCTCTCGCGAATGCGTTCAGATTAGAGTGATCACGAAAGATGACCAAAATTGACTTGTTGTTATTGCAGTAACTGAGACCAAATTCTACTTCAGTTCTTCCAGCTGCACTTATCTTCTCTTTTTGATCCTTTTCAGCTCAAATCCATATATTTCTTTCTTATTATTTGTAAGCCCACAAAATATGGAAATTAGTGCATTATATCACAATATATCTCATTCATATGTTCAAATCATAGTAGTGCGCTGACTTTAGTGATCTTTCTTTTTGCCACAACAATCTTCTTAGGCACTTTCTTATTTTTTGCCTTTAGCGTATCTTCTTTTTGGACTAACTTCACCAATCATCTTTGAGCAATTATCTTATTGCTCTTTTTGGTTTTTTCTACAATGGCTTCTCTTAAGTCCATAGTCAACCTTCTTGAAATGGTAGGAATAACTTTAGAAAATTTTGAGAATGATTGCGGACTTTCTGAGAAACTTGGATGACGTGGAGTATGTTTGGTCATACTTTTGTATAGTGGAAAATATTTCTACCTAGAGATACTCTATGAAAAAGGAGATTGGATCAATTCACCTTTTATTCGAATCAATATAACACGTATAAGCATATAAAACAGTTATATCACATAAGCATATTATAATAAACATGCATTCTAATTGGGTGACCCTTTTGAGCTAAGGGTTGGCCTAACGCTTTTGAAGGAAGTATATGATTTTTAAAACCAATTCATTATCCCCAAAACCTCCATAGGTATACAAAAAGACATAAATTCTTAGAAAAGTCACACAAAAGGGATACAATCTTTAGGGAAAGGGGAAAAAGAACAATGTCCCGTGCAGAGGATAGCAACTCCTAGATGATCCTTCATTGGCCTTTGCCCTCTTAACTTTGTCCACTTCTTTCCATATGCGACATCCATTGGTGATTAAGTTATTTTTGCATAACTGTGCTCTACGTTCATAGGTCATTAATCTAGGAAACCATGCAATTGCCTAAATCAATCAAACATCTGATAGAAAAATCTTATATTTTTTTGGGGTTCCCTCTATCCTCTCTCTAACCTTATTCAATAAAAATAGTAGAGATATTTATAGAGTATAAATCCTATGAATTTTGGGTTTGCTAGTGATGTGGGATCAATAAATCAAGGGGTTTTTTGGGAATTTTATGGGGTACAAATTTGGATTCTCTTTGGATAAAGGCTGAGCTGTAATCGTATGAAAATTATACAAATTTCAATTTTAAATTTTTTGGAGTTTTTGAGTTTGTTGATGTTAGATCGAAGCTCTTATTAATGTTGATGTTGCTGGTATTATATTCAAGTTATTGCAATTGTTGACGTTGTTTGATATCAGGTCGAAGCCCGATTGGAGTTGGATCACTGGCTGATTTCTCTAGTATATAAAAAAAAGAGGGTTGGTTTAGAGGGTCACTGGAGTTAACGTTGTTGTTGTTGTGTACGTGTGTTGATGTATTGTTGTTGTACGCGTAGAATAAGAGAAGCAATAGTGGGCCAGATCACTTGAACTGCTGGGCTGCTGGATGGATCAGCTGGTGGAGTGAGTTGATTTGTTGTGTTTGGGCCTATTGGGATAAAATTTGGGATTGTTAGGAGGGTTTTGGGTAGACTAGGATATTTTTGTGGTTATTTATAAAATAACCCCAAATAGATAGGGGTTAGTCAATTTCATTTAATTTTTGGCCAAATTAAAGATTAATTGGCCAATTGCATTGCAATTGTGACCAATTTAATTTCAATTATGGACAAAATTAAATTGAAATCCAATACAAATCAATACCTCATTTAATCCCGAGCTTCTTGATTTAATAAAATCAAACACATATTTATCCAAATAAATTATTTTTGAGAATAAATTATGTTTAAATCAAGACTTTATTCGTTTAAATTAATTTTCAATATAATCTCAATAAAAGTCTAATTTTAATAAAAATGTTTATTTAAGTGACAAAGTTTATTCAATTTTGTATATGTAAATACGAAAATATATAATCGTCACTTAAATGATTAAATTAACACAAATAAATATTTTAGAGCCCATTTATTCAAATGAAATAAACATTTCAATTTTATTAAAAATCGATGGAACTCGGGATTAAATTTAGTCATGGAGGGAAAAAATTAGGTGTCAATAATAGTAATTGTCCACACTTCTACTTCTAGTGCACATTGACCAGGATTTGGGATCAGCTCGTGAGTCAGACTGTAGTGGTGAGCTTCCATACTTCAAAAGACCCCATTTCATGCTATGGATTTCTTTATGTCTTTACTATCCCTTTTGGTTTTGGCTATGGTCGGGGGCAAATATCAACTGGATATTTTTTGGTTTTGATTAGAGGCTTTGTCGAACTACTGTGGACATGGGCGGTATCAATATTAGTAGCGGTATTGGTATGGATTGGTTGTTTGGTTGTTGGAGGTTGGTTTTAGTTATAAAATTATCATAATGTCTTTAAATTAATATTTCCTTATTTTGTTATATATTTGGAATTCATCCAACATGGGATGTTAGAAGGTCAATGGTTAGGTATTGGGGGTAGTCTCCAATCCTGTTTGGACTTGAGATACCCGACACGGCTAGACACTAGTTCAATTTATGTTAGATTGGTATCAGAGAAGTAGGTTCATGGTCAATTGGGTGTCCACAAAGTCATGTCAAGTAGAGTCTCTTTTATGGACGTGTAGCGTGCCACACTTATAAGGAAAAGGCTACGAGGAATTTAGGAATATTTCCCATTCTTGTTGTTCAATTTTGAGCTATAGAGTCTAAGATATTAAATCTCTCTAATTCTTGTTTGTTTTCTTTCAGATCATGCCTCCAATAAGATCTAATATTTATGGGAACTCTTCTATCTAGTCTAAGGCTAATATAGACAGAGCTCGTAGGAGTTCAAACCTGGTCTAGGTTCGCTACTTCATATTGCCCCAAGGGAGCTATCGATTTCTTTTGTTCCTCTTTAGTCACCTCGAGCAGGTGTGTCTAATGTTGAGTTTCGCCATTTGATCCATTTGCTTACCTAGTTGGTAGCCTCTCAGACTGCACATGTTGCTTTGGTTACTCCATCGTTCAAGGACACTAGAGTTAGCTAATTTATAAGATTGAGTCTTCCTACTTTCACTGGTTATAAGGTTAAGAAAGGTCCTCAATATTTCATTGATGAGATGGAAAAGATATTTTGTGTGATGCATGTCACTAATGTGGAGGGCGTGGAGTTTTCTACTTACCAATTAAAAGATGTGGCATACCAATAGTACAAGCAATCGGACCAGTCTAGGGGCGATGATGCTGAGTCTGCTTTATGGGATGATTTCTCTAGTGCTTTTTTGGACCTCTTCTTTCCTCAAAAGTAGATGGAGATGAAAATGGAAGAGTTTGTCAATTTAAAGCAAGGAAAGATATCAGTTAAGGAATATGCCTTGAAGTTTAATCAGTTATCTCAGTTTGCTTCAGAGTTGGTGTCTAGCATGATAGATAGAATGAGGAATTTCACTTCTAGGTTGTCCCAAGCCTTGATTTTGGAGAGTAAGGCTTCCTTGTCAAATAAAAATATGGATATTGCTCGGCTGGTGGTTTATATACAGCAAGTCGAAGAAGAGAAGAAGAAGTAGGTTGAATTTGGAGAGAGGTAGAGTAAGAAATTCTACTATTCAAACTAGGGTGAAGGTCGGCAACAAAGTGTTAGAGAAGGTAGAAAGTGGTCTAAGAAGAAGTGGGGTAATTCTAGGTCCTATCCGATGGCTAGTGCTTCTTATCCAAAGCCATCTGGTGTTTGATGTTTGCAGGGTGGCGATGGTTCTAGGGCATAGGTAGCCTAATCTTAGGCTAGTGAGGGTTATTCAACTTTATCATATCCTTTCTAGAGGATTTGTGGTCGATTACATCATGGATTTTATGATGTAGGGAGGGACAGGTGTTTTAAATATGATCAACTAAGGCATATGCGTAGAAACTGTCCCATAGGTAAGGTGGCTTCTGGGGAAAACAAGGTTCCTGTTGCCTTTTCATCAGCTCCTACACAAAAGGTGCCCATTCTGGTTCCGATACTGGTCAGAATCGTCTCTATGCTCTCACTACCCGCCAGGAGTCTGAGGCATCTCTAGATGTTGTTACTGGTATATTGAAACTCTTTTCCCGTGATGTGTATTGTTTACTTGATTCGGGGTCCACTCTTTATTATGTGACCCCAGTTGTGGCTATGTATTTTGGTTTTGGTCATGAGTGTAATAGAAAGCCTTCTCTATTTCTACCCCAGTAGATGACTCCGTGGTTGCTAAAAGTGTCTATAGGGGTTGTGTGGTGTCTGTTGATGGTAGAGAAACTATAGTAGATATGATAGAGTTAAACGTAGTTGATTTTTTTGTCATATTGGGGATGGATTAATTGCACTCGTGCTATTCTTGTTTAGACTGTCAGACATATAAGGTCATTTTTAAATTCCTTAATGAGCCAGTTATCAAATGGGAGGGGAGTTCCCTAGTACCTAAGGGGAGGTTTATTTCATATCTCAGAGCCCAAAAATTAATTTCCAAGGGGTATCTCTATCAATTGATCTGGGTTAAAGATTCTGACCTAGAGGGTCCTTTCTTACATTCCGTCCCCGTGGTAAATGAATTCCCTGAGGTTTTACCTGATGATCTTCCTTGTATTCCTTCTAATAGGGAGATTGATTTTAGGATTGATCTTATTTTGGACACTCGTCCAATCTCTGTTCCCCTGTATAGGATGGCTCTTGTGCATTTAAAGAAGTTGTTAAAGGATCTTCTAGACAAGGGTTTTATCCATCCTAGTGTGTCCCCGTGGGGTGCAGCTATTTTTTTTTGCATAAGAAGAATGGTTCCCTTTTAATGTGTATTGATTATCGATAATTGAATAAGGTGACCATATATAATAAGTATTCGCTTCCAAGGATGGATGATCTCTTCAATCAATTGCAGGGGCTAAGTTCTTTTCTAAGATAGATCTTTAGTCAAAATACCATCATTTGAAGATTAGGGAGGCGGATATCCCTAAGAATGCCTTTTAAACTCGGCATGGTCACTTTGAGTTTTTGGTGATGTCCTTTAGTTTGACTAATACCCCAGCGATATGTATGGATCTCATGAGTAGAATCTTCCGTCAGTTTTTGGATTTATTCGTCATTGTTTTAATTAATGATATTTTGGTGTACTCTAAGAGTGAGGTGGATCATCTTGATCACCTTCTTGTTCTATTACAGACCTTGAAAGATCAGTTGTTATATGCTAAGTTCTCTAAGTATGAGTTCTCATTGAATACTATAACTCATCTGGGTTATGTTGTATTTAGTGAAGGGATCATAGTGGATCCACAAAAGGTTCTAATGGTTAAGAAGTGTAATAGACCTACGAATCCAATCGATATTTAGAGATTTTTGGGTTTAGCCAGTTATTACAGAAGGTTTGTGGAAAACTTCTCTTCTATCGCATCTCCATTGACTAAGTTGACTCAGAAGAAGTTAAAGTTCTTGTGGTCTGATGCTTATGAAGGTAGTTTCGAGAAGCTGAAGGATAAGTTGACCTCAACTCCGATCTTGGATCTGCTTGAAGGCACTGATGGTTTCATGGTCTATTGTGATGTATCTCAGGTGGGAATGGGTTGCATTTTGATGCAATATGGTGAGGTGATTGTATTTGCTTCTAGGCAGTTGAAGGTTCATGGGAAAAATTATCTGACTCATGATTTGGAATTGCTAATTGTGGTGTTTGCATTAAATATCTGGCATCACTATTTATATGGAGTTCATGTGGATATCTTTTCCTAATCACAACAGCCTGCAATATGTGTTCACTCAGAAAGAGCTTATTCTCAGGCAAAAGAGGTGGCTTGAGTTACTGAAGGACTATAACATGAGTTGTCCCTACCACCTAGGTAAAACTAACGTGGTTTTTGATTCCCTTAGCAGGTTGTCTATCTGTATCTGGTCGCATGTAGGTGAGAAAAAGTAGAACTTGGTGAAGGACATTTATCGTTTGGCAAACCTTGAAGTTCATTTCTTAGACTCTGAGAATGGTAGTGTGTTTCTGCAATAGGTGGAACAGTCGTTTCTTGGCATGAAAGTAAAGGAGAAGTAGGTGTTGGATCTTATCTTGATGCTAATCAAGAATGAGGTGGGAAGGCATAAAGTAATGGCTTTTGATATTGGTGGTGACAGTATTTTAAGGTACCAAGGGAGGTTGTGTGTTCCCGATGTTGATGGTTTGCAAAGTAGGATCTTAGCTGAGGCCCATGAGTCTCGGTATATAGTTCATCCTAGTTCCACAAAAATATATCATGATCTTAAGGAAATATACTGGTGGAATAACATGAGGCCCGATGGGTTGTTTTAAGTAATTGATTTGTCGGTGTGGAAATGGGAAGTAATAAATATGGATTTTGTTATCGATCTTCCACGATGAAGGAGCCAGTTTTATTCCATCTGGGTATTATGGATAGGATGACTAAGTCAGCTCCCTTCTTGTCAGTGAGGACCAATTATTGTGTCGAGGATTATGTGCGGTTATTCCTTCAGGAGATCGTAAAGTTGCATGGTTCACCTATTAGTGTTATTTTGGATCATGGTACTCAGTTCACTCACACTTTTATCATTTGTTTCAGAGGGGTTTGGGGACTAAGGTGAGCCTTAGTACCGCCTTTCACTCACAGTCAAAAAGGCAAATAGAAAAAACCATTCAAACATTGGAAGAAATGCTCCGAGCTTGTGTAATCAATTTTGGTGGTAACTAGGTCAACCACATACCTCTCATTGAATTTCGTTATAACAACAGTTACCATTTTAGCCTTGGTATGGTCCCATTTGAAGCATTGTATGGTAGGAGATGTAGATCTTCTATTGGGTGGTTCAAGGTTGGTGAGACTGAGATGTTTGTCCTGGATTTGGTTCACCAAGCTATGTAAAAGGTAAAGGTAATACAGGATAGGCTTAAGACCGCTCAAAGATGCCAAAAGTCTTATGTGGATATGAGGCGAAGGGACTTGGAATTTGATGTAGGAGATTGGGTATTCTTGAAGGTGTCTTCCATGAAGGGAGTTATGAAGTGTAGGAAGAAGGGGAAACTCATTCCCTGATATGTTGTCCCATATTTGGTATTGAGGAGGGTTGTTAATGTTGTATATGAGTTGGATTTTCCCTCTAGTATGGGTTCCATTCACCCGGTGTTTCATGTGTCCATGTTACGTAAATACGTGGGTGATCCTTCATTGGTTGTTCCATTGGAGAGCATTGGTATATCGGGTTCCATGTCCTATAAGGAGGTCCCGATGAGGAACTTGGATTGGCAAGTACTTCAATTACGGGGGAAGGATGTGGCTTCAGTAATGTTCTATGGCGAAACCAAAAGTTCGAGGAAGCTACTGGGGAAGACGAAGAGGACATAAAGTCCAAGTACCCGTTCCAATTCCCTATTCTAGAAAATTGAGCTTAAGGCATGTGTTGTTCCTAACATCTTTATTTTTTGACTTTGTTAAAGGAAAGAGTGACTTCCTTGGCATCTTTATTTTCTGAGTTTGTTAAAGGTAAGAGTAGAGGAATATGGATTCAAATCAGGCTAGCAATTTCCTTGTCCCATCATTCGAGGACGAATGATCCAAGTGGAGGAGAATTGAAACACCCCAGATTTTTTTGGCCCTTGGAAATTTTTTGAGCCTTGAGCTCACTGCCTTGATTACGATTGGACCTCTAGAGTCATATGGTGTCTTGACGACTCATTGGGACAAGTCCTAACAATATTAGTAAGTTGGTGGCTTGACTCTTCTTTGAGTACGAGTGGCTCACTAAGAGCATAAGGTTATGTTACGAGTCATTAGGTACAATTGTAGGGTGTCCAATGTATACCCCAATTTGGGTTCTGTGTTGACTACAACTAGACCCTATGAGTCATAGGGTCTTATTACGAATGGGTTGGTCGAGTCGTAAGGTCAACAGTGTATGAGGGTCCTAGTCACTGTCTTGGTTATAACTCGTGGTGACAAGTCATAAAGTGTGCTTATGAGTCGATGGTTGACTAGTAGTCAAAGGCGATATTTTTTCAATTTTTAAGTTGAGGGCACTCTAGATATTTCCCACTTTAACCCCTTAGACCCCACGACTTAAAGCCTTTCTTGAGACTTCATTATCAGATCATTCCCAATAAAATACTCGCAAATTCTCTCTCAAACTCTCTTTCAAGTTAAGGATAGAGTTTCAAAGAAAATGGTCATCTAGAGTTCTAAGGGTGCTATCTCTTCCAAATTTCTTAGTATTTCAGGCATGTTACTTTTCCCTCATTGTCAATTTTCTAAAATCATGTGATTTAAAGTATTGTTCATGAGATATTGATGTTGCGTTTTGAACTATGGGTTGAGGGTTTTTAATATAAACTGTTTAAATGTTTCTTCCATGATATTTATGAAACTATAGTCCTTAAATTGACGGTTGGTAAATGTAATACCCCGCATGTTTCTAATCCTGTGATTCATACTTGAGTACATGACTTACAATGAATATCCTAGTGATAGGATAGCTTATGATGCATTAAGCATGTTCATATAAGTCACTTAAGGTAATGCAAGCTAAGAGTTTTTGAATCCATCAAGTTTTAGTGTTCGATTTTGTAAGGGTCATCTTTGAACGACTATAACTCGATGTAAATGTGGTATTTTGGCTGATTTAGACCCACCAAATTGTAGAGAATCAAATTAGCTTTCCAACAATATCAATTTTGCCTTAATCCAATACCCGAGCGAAAAGTGATTCCCATTTTCGTGAGAGACAGTAAGCATAGGCGATTGGTTAGGCGCCGCCCAACCCAAGCATAGGCGATCACTTGGGCGCCGCCTAAGTAAATTCTAGGTGTCAAAAACACTCCGTCTTGAGTTATTTTAAAGGTAATTAAGTCTTTAAATACTCCTTACACGTCCCTAAACTTAACCCTACAAAATATATATCTCAAAACATACTACAACCCTATTTTCATCTCAAAGCTCATCATCCAAGAGCACTAAAGGAGAAAAACAACTAGGGTTGCATAATTAAGCTTGAAGATCCGATTTCAAGGAAATTCTTCCATCAATCATCAAGAATCTTCCTTCTAAGGTATGCGTAGTGTTCATCCATGGATTCCTTTCATCCGTGGAGTTCAAGAATCAATATCTAAAATACAAAACCTTGGTTGATTGTGGTGATATGATCATACCCATATTGATGCTTGTTTGTTTTCCTCTTTTTCATTATAAAGTATGATTTCTATATTGTTGGGTGTTGATGATCATGTTGTTGATATTGGGTGATTCCCAAGATGGAATCTTTATATGTTTTTGTGAATTCATGATATCATATGAGTTGGAAACATGTAAATTTGGTTATTCATGATGTATAATTTGATGAATTCACCTATGCTTAAGATGTGCATGTAAGGTGTTTGATAAAATGCCTAAGGAACTAGAAATCATGCAATATATCTAAATTGTGACTAAGTGAAGGATTCATGATATGCCCTTACGTTCCAATGACTTCTATGTTGTTAATGTGCCTTGTAAATGTTGTTGGAATACCCATGAAATATTCTTATGAGATTATGCTATATTTACTTACAAATCCTACTTATGAACAAGATGTATGATAACCATGCAACGCACATGAACTTCTATGCTATTAGTATGTGTTGCCAATATGATTATGCAACGAACATGATATTAAGATTGTGCAAGTACTTCCATGTGATATGAAATCCTTTCCATGCAATACATTGTTGATAACCATGCATAGTATGAGATCCCTACTTATGATATTATATATTATGGACTCTACTCTTATGATCAAGTCAGTCATGTGTGTCAGTTTCCTTCCATCGAGTTCGGGGGGTACTTGTACCCGAAAACTATAGTTGTGTGCCTAGATCCATGTCATGTTTCACGATATCTGAACTCAATCCATGATTCCATAGACTTCAGTCAGTCATGTGGCTCAGGAAAACCTCATGATCTTAGTCAGTTGTCAGATATCAGTAATATTCCGCCAGTCAACAGAATTCAGTAAGATTAAGTCATGCATAGTCAAAGTCAGTTATTCATGTCCAGTCCCTCCAGATAGGAGTAGAGGTTAGCACCGAGTAAACCCAAGGATGGGAACTCACCCGCCAGTTCAAGGTGTGATTCTTAGTAGCAATCCTTGTGTTCCAGAACTACGTAGCCAGCGTAGGGTGAGACATATTAAGCCGTCAGATTAGGGTTGATGAGGTGGCTTAACCCGTCAGTTTAGGGTTCCCACCATTCTCATTGAGTACCCGCCAAATAAGGGTCACTCACAGCTGTCCTTACCAGTGGTGTGGTATTAACACCCCTCCAGTTGGGGCAAAGATTGGACCGCAGGTTAGCCCTAACGTCATACATAGGGCATGTCAGTTAGACACTACTTCCCACAGTTTCAGTATCAGTCTCAGTAAAAGAACTCAGATAGTTCTTCAGATTTCAGTATATATAGGACTGTCAGATACAGTCATCCATGTTATTAGTTTTAGTATTAGTCAAGACAGTTATCAGTAAACCATGTATTAGCTTACAAGTCATGCTATCACGTATTCACGGTCCCAGTTTCTATAGATATGTGTTTGAACTCCCACGTTCATATTAGTCAGTCAGTGTTGTTCATTCATGAAACCTTTTATGTTCAGCCTACCTTCCTCGTATACTCAGTACTCCAGTTGTACTGACGTATTTGCGCTATGGTGCTTTCTTTTCATGTTACGCCATAGATTTGGAGACACGAGCTCCAGCCCAGCAGTAGTGGTAGTATTCTAGTCGCAGAGACACAGTAAGTCCTCATTGATTCAAGGACAATATGATTTGATTCATTTATTTATTTCTTCAGTTTAGTCTTACGAAATTAGTTAGAGACATGTTCCTTCAACTCCTTGTTCAGACAGTTTAGAGGCTTTCAGATTTACGTTCAGATTTAGTTGTTTCGGGTATTTTCGCCCATGCGATTTTATTCAGTTTAACCTTATGGCCTTACTGTTCCATGTATTCCATATTATTATATTATGATTTGCAGTATACAGGTACAGATATCAGTTATGGGTTAGCTTGTGGTCCCTCGAGGTCATGAGCACCGTGTAGCATTCCGGTTCAGCAAATCGGGGTGTTACAAACTTGGTATTAGAGCCTAAGGTTCAATAGAGTCCTAGAAGTCTGAAAACCATATCTAGTAGAGTCTTGTACATGGGTGTGTTGCACGCTTATGTGCGGGAGGCTATAAGATGTTTTAGGAACAGTCCCCTTCCTTCATTATTCATGTCATGCTAGTGAGCATAATCACAAGTTAAACTCTCAGTCTAATCCATTCTTCTCTTATTCCAGACCATGGCCCCAAAGAGAAGAAACCAGCCAGCTCCTCAGCCCGAAGATCCTTTGGGCGAACATGTTTCCCATGCGGAGTTTAGAGCTGCATTTACCATACTTGCTCAGTCCATGGCTTCACAGAATAAATGGCCACCAGTCATTTCGACCAATCCAGTGGCCACTCCCAAAGCAGCTAGGGTTCGAGACTTCACCCGGATGAACCCTCTATCTTTCCATGGGTCTAAGTCTGATGAGGACCCTCAGGAGTTCATTGACCAAGTCGAAAAAGTCATTGACATCATGGGTGCTACTTCTATTGAGAGTGCTGATTTAGCCACCTACCAATTACAGGATGTTGCTCATGATTGGTACAAACAGTGGAAGTCTGAGAGGTTAGATGATACAGTCCCTATCGAGTAGGAGGAATTTGTCACAGCCTTCTTAGACAGATTCTTTCCCCAAGAGCTGAGGGAATCCAAAGTTCTTGAGTTCATCAACCTCAGGCAGGGGAATATAATGGTTCGGGAGTATTCTCTTAGATTTACTCAGCTAGCCAGGTATGCTCCTCAAGTGGTTGCAGAGAATAAAGCTAAGATAAGCAAGTTCATGTCAGGAGTCAATGATAGTGTGGTAAATGAGTGTAGGTCTACGATACTGATCGATGATATGACCTTAGCAAGACTCATGACCCATGCTCAGCAAGTAGAAGAGCAGAAGTTTAAGACTAGGGAGAGGCAGAACAAGAGAGCAAGGTCAGGTAATTTCAACTTTGCTCACCTCAAGTCAGATGGAGGAAACCGTTCATAGTTTTGCTCCAAGTCAGCCATTCCAGCTCCTTCCTCTGCCAGCTCTCGAGTGCTGAATTTCAAAGATGGCAATAGAAACTAAGCTCCAGGCTCTAAATCTCAGGACAGTGTTAGCAGTGCCCGAACGAATCTCCTTTGTCAGGCTTGTGGTAAAAACCACAAAGGCATGTGCAGAGCCGGTAGTGATGTCTATTTTGGTTGTGGCAAGCCAGGCCACAGGATTAGGGAGTGTCTGCTGTCAAGTCTTCAGGTTCAGCAAAATTATTCTACAGCTCAGTCCAGTCGCTCGAACCAGTAGGGTGTCATTTCCAGTGCTACCAGTGGTCAACGCCTAAACAGACTCTATGTGTCATTTCCAGTGCTAACAGTGGGCAACGCCCAAACAGACTCTATGCTCTTTAGTCCCGATAGGATCAGGAAAATTCTCCTGATTTCATTACTGGTACGTTACAGATTTTCCATGTTCATGTTTATGCTTTGCTAGACCCAGGTGCATCTTTGTCTTTTGTTACTCCATACATAGCAGGCAATTTTGGAATCAGTCCCGAAGTCCTAGCAGATCCCTTCTCTATCTCTAACCCAGTGGGTAAAACCATCATAGCCCGATGAGTATACAGGAACTACCCAGTTATGATATCTCAGAAATCCATGTCAGCAGATTTAGTGGAGTTAAAGATGATTGATTTTGATGTCATTCTCGGCATGATTTTTCTTTATTCCTGCTATGCCATAGTCCACTACAAAAATAGAATAGTTCAGGTTCAGTTACTGAATGAGCCTATCCTAGAGTGTAAGGGTAGTATTTCAGCGTTCAGGGGTCAACTTGTTTCCTACCTTCGAGCAAGAAAAATGATTTCTAAGGGGTGTGTGTATCATCTCGTGCATGTTAAAGATTCTAGTTCTTAATATCCCAGCCTCGAAACAATCCCTGTTGTTAATGAATACTCAAATATCTTTCCCCAAGATCTTCCAGGCATTCCTTTCGAAAGGGAGATAGACTTCGGCATAGACCTTCTTTCGGATACTCAGCCTATTTATATTCCGACATACAGAATGGCACCAGCAGAACTCAAGGAACTGAAAGATCAGTTGAAGGATCTCTTAGATAAGGGATTCAACAGACCCAGTGTTTCCCCATGGGGTGTGCCAGTAATATTCGTGCACAAGAAAGACGGTTCTCTCAGGATGTGTATTGATTATTGTCAACTCAACAAGGTCACAGTCAAGAACAAATATCCTCTTCCCAAGATTGATGATCTATTTGACCAACTTCAGGGTGACAGTTACTTCTCCAAGATAGACCTCAGATCAGGCTATCATCATCTCAGAGTTAGAGAATATGACATTTCAAAGACAGATTTCCGTACTCGATATGGCCACTTTGAATTTTTAGTCATGTCATTTGGTCTTAGTAATGCCCCTGCAGCTTTTATGGATTTGGTGAACCATGTGTTCAAGCAGTACTTGGACATGTTTGTCATGCTCTTCATAGATGATATTCTAGTCTATTCTCGCAAAGAGCGTGATCATGCAAACCATCTCAGGATTGTTCTTCAGACTCTCAGGGATCACCAATTATTCGCTAAGTTCAGCAAATGCGAATTTTGGCTAAGATCAGTAGCATTCCTTGGCCATATTATTTCTGGTGATGGCATTAGAGTAGATCCTCAAAAAACCGAGGTAGTAAGAAACTGTCTCAAACCCGTATCTCCATCAGATATTAGGAGTTTCTTGGGTTTAGATGGCTATTACAAATGGTTTGTCGAGGGATTTTCTTCTATTGCATCTTCCATGTCCAGATTAACTCAGAAGTACATTAAGTTTCAGTGGTCAGATTTATGCGAGAAGAGCTTTCAAGAGTTGAAGACTCGACTCACCTCCGCTCCAGTTCTAGCTATTCCAGATGGTTCAGATGGTTTTGTAGTCTATTGTGATGTATCTAGAGTGGGTTTAGGTTGTGTCCTCATGCAGCATGGTAAGGTCATAGCCTACACCTCCAGACAGTTAAAGCCACATGAGAAGAATTATCCTACTCATTATCTTGAGCTAGTAGTGGTAGTTTTTGCCTTGAAGATTTGGAGGCATTATCTCTATGGAGTTTATGTAGATGTCTTCATAGACCATAAAAGCCTCCAGTATGTCTTTTCCCAGAAAGATCTCAATCTTTGCCAGAAAAGGTGGTTAGAGATCTTGAAGGATTATGACATGAGTGTTTTTATCATCCAGGTAAGGCCAATATTATGGCCGACGCTCTCAGTCGACTCTCCAAGGGTAGTATTTATCACGTTGAGGATAGTAAGAAAAAGATGGCTCAGGAGATCCATCAGCTTGCCAGACTAGGCGTTTGCTTAGTCGATTCTTCAGAGGGTGGTGTATGTGTTCATAGTAGTTCAGAGTCATCTCTAGTTTCTGAGGTGAAAGAGAAACAAGACAGGGATCCTAGCCTTGTCAAGCTCAAAGAGTCAGTTCAGAATCAGAAAGTTGAGGTTTTCTCCCAAGGGGGAGATGGTGTTCTTCGTTGTCAGAGTCATCTATGTGTTCCAAGTGTAGATGAATTGAGGCAGCGAATTCTTGCAGAAGCGCATGGTGCGCGATACTCTATTCATTCAGGGGCCACTAAGATGTATCGCGACATGCGGGAGATCTATTGCTGGAGTGGGATGAAGAGAGATGTTGCAGATATTGTGGCTAAGTGCTCTACATGTCAGCAGGTTAAGATAGAGCATCAGAAACCTAGTGGTTCCATGCAAGAGTTCACCATTCCTACTTGGAAGTAGGAAGAAGTTAACATGGACTTCTTGATGGGTTTTTCTAGAACTCGTCATCAGCATGATTCGGTCTGGGTCATTATAGATAGAATGACCAAGTTAGCTCATTTTCTTCCTGTTCGTACTTCTTATTCCACTGAGGATTATGCCAAACTCTATATCAGGGAGTTAGTTAGATTACACGGTGTTCCACTATCTATCATCTCAGACAGAGGTACCCAGTTCACTTCTCATTTTTGGAAAGCATTCCAAAATGGCCTCGGCACCCAAGTCCATCTCAGCACAGCATTTCATCCTCATATAGATGGTCAAGCAGAAAGGACCATTCATACTCTTGAATATATTCTAAGGGCGTGTGCAATTGACTTCAAGGGAAATTGGGATGACCACTTTTCTTTGATTGAGTTTGCATACAACAATAGTTATCATTCTAGTATTCAGATGGATCCATTCGAAGCTCTCTATGGTAGGAGATGTAGATCTCTAATTGGTTGGTTAGAAGTTAGTGAGGCCTCAATCATAGGTCCTGACTTAGTATTCGATGCCTTAGAGAAAGTTCAGTTGATCAGAGAGAGACTTTGGGCTGCTCAGAGCTGACAGAAGTCCTATGCAGATGTTCATAGAAAGGATCTCGAGTTTGAGGTCAATGACTATGTCTATATTAAGATCTATCCTATAAAGGGAGTGAAGAGGTTCAGCAAGAAAGGGAAACTTAGTCCCTGGTATGTCGGTCCCTTCAGAATTCTTTGTCGCTTCAGCAAGGTAGCTTATGAGCTTGAGTTGCCTTCAGATCTAGCCTCATTCCATCCAGTTTTCCATGTCTCTTTGCTAAAGAAGTGCATAGGTGACCCAACAGTTGTTGTCCCTATTCAGAGCATCGATATTCAGAACAGCCTCTCTTATGAAAAGATTCCAGTCAAAATCTTAGATTATCATACTCGTAGATTGAGGAACAAAGAAGTCCCTTTAGTCAAGGTTCTTTGGCGAAATTAGTCTCATGAGGGAGCTACTTGGGAAGCAGAAGCAGATATGCGTACCAAGTATGCTCACCTCTTCCCCAGTAATTCAGATCAAGATTAAGGTAACAGTTCTCCTTAAGCTTATTAAGTTTTATGTTCATGTTTTCAGTATAAACTTGGAACCTATTAACCGTTTTATACTCAGTCAAGCCTTCATGTGTCAGTTTTTCGTGCATCATATAAGCATGAGTTCAGTATGTTTAGCATGCCAGTCATGAGGTCAAGTTTCAGTTCTTCATGTTCAGTTCAGGTTCTATTGTCTTGTCTCCCTTCTCAGTAAATTCTCATTCGAGGACGAATGTTCCCAAGGGAGAGACATTGTAATACCCCACATGTTTCTAATCCTGTGATTCATACTTGAGTACATGACTTACAATGAATATCCTAGTGATAGGATAGCTTATGATGCATTACTCATGTTCATATAAGTCACTTAAGGTAATGCAAGCTAAGAGTTTTTGAATCCATCAAGTTATAGTGTTTAATTTTGCAAGGATCATCTTTGAACGACTATAACTCGATGTTAATATGGTATTTTGGCTGATTTAGACCCATTAAATTGTAAAGAATCGAATTAGCTTTCCAACGATACCAATTTTGTCTTAATCCAATACTCGAGCGAAAAGTTATCCCCATTTTCGTGAGAGACAGTAAGCATAGGCGATTGGTTAGGCGCCGCCCAACCCAAGCATAGGAGATCACTTGGGCGACGCCTAAGTAAATTCCAAGTTTCAAAAACACTCTGTCTTGAGTTATTTTAAAGGAAATTAAGTCTTTAAATACTCCTTACACGTCCCTAAACTTAACCCTATGAAATATATATCTTCTAAACATACTGCAACCCTATTTTCATCTCAAATCTCATCATCCAAGAGCACTAAAGGAGAAAAACAACTAGGGTTGCATAATTAAGATTAAAGATCTGATTTCAAGGAAATTCCTCCGTCAATCATCAAGAATCTTCATTCTAAGGTATGCGTAGTGTTCATCCACGGATTTCTTTCGTTCGTGGAGTTCAAGAATCAATCTTTAAAATACAAAATCTTGGTTGATTGTGTTGGTATGATCATACCCATGTTGATGCTTGTTTGTTTTCCTCTTTTTCATTATAAAGTATGATTTCTATATTGTTGGGTGTTGATGATCATGTTGTTGATAGTGAGTGATTCCCAAGATGGAATCTTTATATGTTTTTGTGAATTCATGATATCATATGAGTTGGAAACATGTAAATTTGGTTATTCATGATGTATAATTTGATGAATTCACCTATGCTTAAGATGTCCATGTAAGGTGTTTGATAAAATACCTAAGGAACTAAAAATCATGCAATATAGCTAAATGGTGACTAAGTAAAGGATTCGTGATATGCCCTTACGTTCCAATGACTTCTATGTTGTTAATGTTCCTGGTAAATGTAGTTGGAATACCCATGAACTATTCTTATGAGATTATGCTATGTTTACTTACAAATCCTACTTATGAACAAGATGTATGATAACCATGCGACCCACATGAACTTCCATGCTATTAGTATGTGTTGCCAATATGATTATGCAATGAACATGATATTAAGATTGTGCAAGTACTTTCACGTGATATGAAATCCTTTCCATTCAATACATTGTTGATAACCATGCATAGTATGAGATCCCTACTTATGATATTATATATTATGGACTCTACTCTTATGATCAAGTCAATCATGTGTTTCAGTTTTCTTTTATTGAGTCCTAGGGTTAATTGTACCCTAAAACTATAGTTGTGTGCCTAGATCCATGACATGTTTCACGATATCTGAACTCAAGCTATGATTCCACAGACTTCAGTCAGTCATGTGACTCAAGAAAACCTCATGATCTTAGTCAGTTGTCAGGTATCTATAACATTCCGCCACTCAATGGAATTCAGTAAGATTAAGTCATGCACAGTCAAAGTCAATTATTCATGTCCAGTCCCTCCAGATAGGAGTAGAGGCTAGCACCGAGTGAACCCAAGGATGGAAACTCACCCGCCAGTTCAGGGTGTGATTCTTAGGAGCAATCCTTATGTTCCAGAACTACGTAGCCAGCATAGGTTGAGACATCTTAACCCGTCAGATTAGGGTTGATGAGGTGGATTAACCCGTCAGTTTAGGGTTCCCACCATTCTCATTGAGTACCCACTAGATAAGGGTCACTCACAGCTTTCCTTACTAGTGGCGCGGTATTAACACCCCTCCAGTCAGGGCAGAAATTGGACCCCAGCTTAGCCATAACGTTATACATAGAGCATGTCGGTTAAAAACTACTTCCCACAGTTTCAATATCAGTCTCAGTAAAAGAACTCAGATAGTTCTTTAGATTTTAATATATACAGGATTGTCAGATACAGTCATCCATGTTATCAGTTTTAGTATCAGTCAGGATAGTTATCAGTAAACCATGTATTAGCTTACAAGTCATGCTATCGCGTATTCACGGTCCCAGTTTCTATATATGTGTGTTTGCACTCCCACTTTCATATAAGTCAATCAGTGTTGTTCATTCATGAAACCCTTTATGTTCAGCCTACCTTTCTCGTATACTCAGTACACCAGTTGTACTGACGCATTTGCGCTATGGCGCTTTCTTTTCATGTTACACCATAGGTTCCAAGACACGAACTCTAGCCCAGCAGTAGCGGTAGCATTCCAGTCACAGAGACACAGTAAGTCCTTATTTATTCGAGGATAATATGATTTGATTCATTTATTTATTTCTTCAGTTCAGTCTTACAGAGTTAGTTGGAGATATGTTCCTTCAACTCCTTATTCAGAAAGTTTAGAGGCTTTCAAATTTACTTTCAGATTTAGTTGTTTTGGGTATTTTTTCCCACATGATTTTATTCAGTTGAACCTTATGGCCTTACAGTTCCATTTATTCCATATTATTATATTATGATTTACAGTATACAGGTACAGATATCAGTCATGGGTTAGTTTGTTGTCCCTTGGGGTCATGAGCACCGTGTAGCATTACGGTTCAGCAAATCGGGGTGTTACAGTAAATGCATTGGGTGCATGGGAATGATGGATGGAAATAAGGGTATAATGAAATCCCCAAATTGGTAGTTTTGGTATGGAGATTGGTAATAAACTCAACCTACTTGCATAATAGATTTTGGTGTATGCATTATCACTTGGCTTGGCTTATTTCTTGAAATTAATGCATGGTTAAATGATTAAGGATGGTATTAAGCAAAACCTCATGAGGTTATAATAGAATCCCCTAAGTGAATGATTTATGAAAACCTTGCGAGGTACACAGGAATCCCTAAGAGATTTTAATAATAGACTCTGTAGGGTACTTGGGAATCCCCTAAGTGTGGGCTAATGAAATTGCTTGCAAACTATAATATGTATGACAATACCACTTAATAATTCCTTAATAATTGACTCCTGGAATTGGTGGTTTGGTTATGTGTTAAATATTTTAATTGGGCATTAATGGGGGTGTGATAGATAGCTGTGAAGGTGTGAGTCCGAAGGACGGACACTGAAAACTCATGTTTTTCAACATGAGGGTTGGTCTTGATGACCATGTGCTCGTAGGGTACAAGGAAATCCCCCTAGTATATACATGTACATATGTACCATAGAAGGTGAAGGGTATAAGGGAATCCCCGAACACCTATGGTATCTCTAATTCATGCGGCAACATGCACTGGAGCCCGTTCATGGGGTAACACTGGACCCACATAGCCCGTGGGTGGACTTATAATGGTAAATATACATAGCTCAAGTTAAGGTTTTAAAGTGCATGCTAAATCTTGTTCCCTATCCCTGCATGGTATATATGTATATATATGTTTTTACATATGGTTATTTGCATTGGTTTGATTTGATTTTGGATTGATGGCATTACTATATATTATCCCTTAGTTACATGCTAGCGTTCACCTCGCTAACCGTCTTCGGATGCTGTATCCCCACGCGATGTAGGAACTTTCTATACTTCTACTTCTCCTGCATATTAACTAGAATTCAGAATCAGCTCGTGAGTCAGACTGAAGTGGTGAGCTTTCATACTTTTGAAGACCCCATTTCATGTTATAGATTTCTTTATGACCTTATTATCCCTTTTGGTTTTGGTTTTGGCTATGGTCGGGGGTATGTCCCGACTGGATATTCTTTGGTTTGATTAGAGGCTTTGTCAGACTACTGTGAACATGGGAGGTATCGGTATCGATATCGGTATAGGTATTGGTTAGTTGTTTGGGGGCTGGTTTTGGTTATAAACTTATCATAATGTCCTTAAATTGATATTCTCTTATCTTATTATATGTTCGGAATTCATCCAACATGGGGTGTAAAAGGTCAATGGTTAGGTATTAGGGGTAGTCTCTAATCCTAGTTGATCTTGAGATACCCGACATAGTCAGACCATCGTTTGGGTTGTGTCAATTACATTGTGTTACTAGTTCAGCTATTATCCTAATTTATAGAGGTCGGTGACAAATATTATTGAAGTCGTTCTCTATAATTTATTGACTACACCCACAATATATTTAAGAAATCATACACTTGCCTTGCCGGCAAACAAGTTTACTATTATATGTTGTATTGTGTTACCAATTCAGTTACTGTCATAGTTTATAGAGGTCGATGATAAATATTATAGAAGTCATTCTCTATTAATTATAAATTGCACCTACAGTTCATTTAAGAAACCATACATCTATTTATTTAGTCTCCTATATCCCTATTACACCGTTCCAGAAAGCCAACAACAACAACAAATCGTGCAATAATTTTTTTAGGCCATTCTCTTTTTCTTCGGCCAAAATCAACCTTTGCGTTAGTTGATTCCCCTCCATTTTGATTTCTTTTAGTGATCCTTTCAATTAATCTCTTTGTTCTTAGGCTTCTTTTAACAACGTCATGAGTAGATCTTTATTTTCTTTAAATTCCCAAAGCCTTTGGTATTTAAAACTTGGAAGTGCCTTGAAAATTTGATGTCGATAGGCTGCTCGTCGGTGAGTCTTCCACAATCCACTTAAAAAAAGAGCATCTGTCATTTTTCTAGATCAAAAAATAAGTTATGAATTTGCTTACTTAAACAAAAAAAGATAAATAACATATTCATGTATGCACTCACCTTTTCAACTGCACAGTTAAAGATTTCCAACCTAGATTCGAATCGGTTTGTGACGTCCTCAAGACAGCTGGATTGCCACAACGACATATGTAGGACACTTTCGTATTGGATGTTTGGGATGATTGTGACATTTTAGTTTTTTAAAAATACATAAAAAATAACCAAAAATATGAGTGTGTTAAAACAAAAATTGTCTTCCTTTTATACAAAAATGGAAGTCAGATATTACTATTGGATGTGATTGACATGTTCTTTATTACCGTTATAAAAATTTGATATAAATTTTGTTACTGCTGGACCTTATTCATAGACCATCAATATAATCGATGCATTTCCATGCGGTGGATAGAAGATGGATCAAATAGATTAACACTCGATTATTGCTAACGTATATACGCGTTGGTGGAACGGTCTAAAAAATATTAATACATAGTCAAAAATATAAATAGTTAAATAAATGAAATTGAATTGAGGATCATTGATTGTGTCCATTGTAAACCATAGATTGCAAGCCTTAACAATAATATAATGTATTGGTTTATTTCCCTTACTAGCACATTGTGAAAAAAGGGAATAATTAAATAATTTAAAAAAAATAAATTTTATGCAATTAAATGAGCTTAAACAAGTCATGTGATCATATAAGAGTCCACATAAATTGGAGAAGGTGATCAAAGATTTGTGAGGATGGGTAGTGATTGTACAACCAACATCCCCAGGATAATGTTTACCCAAAGCACAAGTATGTTGTGAGAAATTCATTTGCTCAACCACAACTCATCACCTCACATCTTTGATCATTATTTTCAATTTGCGTGGATTCTTATACGATCACATGACTTGATTAAGCTTATTTAATAGCATAATACCAATTATTTATTTTTTATTAATTAATTATTTCTTTTTAAAGTATGTGCTAGTTATGGTCGGTAAATATGTATCCTAGTCTAGTTAGTTAATTGTGGAAGTAGTTCATAGTTTAGGCTAGACTATATCAATTCGAGTAAATAACTAAGCATAGTCTAGCATACACGATGAACGACTTCAATAATAAATGAACTAGACTAGGATACATTTTTATAGACCATAACTAGCATATATTTTGAAAAGGGAATACTTAATTAATAAAAAATAAATTATTGATATTTATGCTATTAAATGAGCTTAATGAAGTCATGTGATCGTATAAGAGTCCACGTAAATTGAAAACGGTGATCAAAGATGTGAGGTGATAAGTTGTGATTGAACAAATGAATTCCTCACAACTTACTTGTGCTTTGGGTAAACATTACCCTGAGGATGTTGGTTGTTCAATCACTACCCATCTTCACACATATTTGATCTAATTTACGTGAACTCTTATACTATCACATGATTTTTTTAAGCTTATTTAATTGCAAAAAATTTAATTATTTATTTTCTTATTAATGAATTATTCCTTTTTGTCACAATATGCTAGTAAGGGCAATAAACCAATATGGTATATTATTGACAAGACTTGTAGTCTATGATTTAAAATGGATACAATCGATGGTCCTCAATTCAATTTCATTTATTTAATTAATTATTTTCTTTTTTCACAATACGTTACTAATGACAATAAACTAATATGGTATATTATTTACAAGGCTTGCAGTCTATGATTCATAATGGACACAATCGATGGTCCTCAATTCAATTTTATTTATTTAATTATTTATATTTTTAAAGATGTACTAATGTATGTTTACCATTTCACTAACCCGCATAATGGAATCCATCAATCACGTAGACAGTCACGCATAGATATTGATCTTGTTCAATCATATACTCCATCGACCTTACAATTAATTTTGTATAAATCAACATAATCGCTGATAGGCCAGATTTATTATCCATTAGAATATATGAATTCGTATGTGTATATATATATATATATATGATAGACCATAAATTTTGAAGTCTGACAACTATTTCATTCATCTTCTAAGAAGGAAAATTGCAAAATTTCAAACAACAATAAAATTGTATAATTCAAGTAGAGACAATATGTAGAAAATCGAAAAATTTTATTTCATTAATTCATTGCAACATCATTTAACATAATATCAACACCAAAATATGAGAAAAAGGGGCAAAAGAAAGAAGCTTTCTTCTAACAAAATTCCTAATCATGAGAGATTCCTTGCAATAAACTCTAACTAGAACTACAACTACACAGACATAGAAATTAAATCCTAAACTAAGGGGATGATGGGAATGATCAAGTTGTTGGCCTCCATGTTCATCCTCTCGACGATTTCCCATAAAAAATGGGTGATACACCAAAGTTCCCATTGGAGATTCTCTCTGTCCTGACCCAAGCCATAGAAGAGATGTTCTAGATCATTGCGATAGAGGAGGAGGTCATGGTAACGCTAGGAATGCATTCTCCTTAGTGTTCTGAGTGTGATTCTTGACGTCATCTACTGGTATTTCATAATTTTTTGGGTTGAAAAGAAAATAAATATTGTGTAGAGTAGATGGATATTTATATAGAACAAAATAAAATACCTTTGGTCTTCCCTCCCAATGGTTGGTCGACGCGTGGAAGAACAAAAGTCGAGTAGGTAGTGTATACCCAATCGACATAGTGAATGAGTAGACATGTATCAACTTTTTTGATGCATTATAAATGCCTGTTTGTTCTTCTGTTCGATCGAACCATTAGAGCTTTCAATAGACTTAAAATAGGATCGATAATAAACTTAGCGGTATATAAAGAATACACCCAATAGACTAGACACACAATATATGCTATAACTTTAACGACTAATACTAGGCACAGCAAAATTAATAAACCTTACGTTAATTAGACCATTGCAGGGTTGTCAAAATGCATAAATTGTCAAAATGACTTACAAAAACAAAGTGGTACAAGTCTATCTAGGATTTTTTGTTATTGTATGTGGCTCTCTTACATCTAGGTTGCTTGAACAGTGAACACTTGTTCCTCCTCTTGATCTTAAAAGCCTCGCCCACATTCTTAACGCATTTTCTTTTCTTCCTTCCTAGCTTAGTGTCGACAAGGGCTGGAATAATATTTACGTCTAGCCATTCCTGTGGTACATTCCATTCAGACTCTAAAGGGACAAAATTAATTGATACGTAATATGCAAGGAGGTACGCTTCGACTTTATATACGGGCAAAGAGTACTCATAGATGCTCAAATCATAATCATCTCTGTACTTTGATCTCAAAGTGGCCATCACATGAGCATAAGGTATTTTGACCAAGTCATACTTCCTGCAAGAACACGACTTTTTCAGTAGGTTGAGTTTGGCCATAGGACCTCTGCCAAACACGCTGACTTGGTCATCATACCCGTTTACGTTCTCATATAGAAAGAGTTGCCCTCGCTCATATTATATCTTGCGATCTTTTCGGTGGCAGACACAAATTTGTTATCCTTATAGTTGAGGAATATGCATGTCTCTCTCTAAATTTATCACCAACCCTCTTAGCAATCGAATTGAATATGGATGTCACGGGGTACTCCCTTTCGGTTATCAACATAGCATTGATCAACTAAAAAATATTTGTGGACATCACATCATACCTATCTCCGGGGAAATATGCCCTTCTCCACTTCTCAAAACTAAGGTCATGCTTAAGGAAAAAGGCTACCTCGAGACAATAGTTCTTGAATTCCTCAAAATGATCGCTAAACTCCTCTAAAGAATATGTCTTTGCTGCATGGTAGAATATATAGATGTAATATCTACATTGCTGATTTACCTAGAGATTTTCACCTAGGTTCCTCATGCAATACTTGTGATGAGCATGATTGTAAGCCCACATAATGTCATTGGCGATGCTCTTGTGCATATAGGAGATAAAACACAAATCTGATCCATTGACCAGTATAGATTTTAGCTTCTCGAAGAAGAACGTCCAAGACGCATCATTCTCCCTGTCAATGATGCAAAAGGCAATGGGATAAACACGGTTCTCTGTATCCTGTGTAATCGCACTTAGCAGCACACCCTCGTACTTACCGTGTAAGTGAGTGTCGTCAACCGCAATAACCTTTTTCCTGTGGGAGAATCCCCTAGTGCAAGAGCCTAAGGCTAAAAAATAGTACACGGACCTACAATTATCCATGTTCATAATGATGGAATAGGTAGAGCCAACTTTAAGAGCGTTTATTGTGTAGGAAAAAGCCAGCAGACAGGAACACCCGTGCTCCGGTTTTCTCAAACCATTTGCTTGGTGATCACACCCTTCATCCAATATTTCCAATAGTTTGGTATACTGTTAAACTTCTTGAAAATAATATTTTGAATCTCTCTAGTGTTCATACCCTTGCCGTCGTGATATAAATTTACACAGAGCGATGCAATGACTTTAGCCGTGATTTTCTTATGGCTTCGCATGGAGTATCCGACACCGCAAGTGCAATCACCAATGTATTTGTAGTTAAGAAATATGTCCGTGCATTCATACTTCCTCGCCCACAACATCCACGCGCAACTAGGAGAAACGCATTTCGCCTTGAAATATTTGCTACAAATCTTCAACGTAGCATAATCAAAAGAATATTTCACCGATGCTACATCCAACAACAATTTTAGATCCTTCTTGTTGTTAAATGTTTGATCTATATGAAAATTAGTTCTATTGGAAAAGGTGTGGTTTGATTGTGATCCCAATCCGCACTATCTCTTTATTCTTGAAAAAATTTAGGATCTGCCGATTTCACTGAATGATCTTCCTTATCCATTGGATAAACATCCTAACTCTCATCTTCAAATGAATCATATTCATCGATTTCCAAGTGTGGTGGCGGGATTTTTGGAGACCCCGCAATGACATTTATCCTCAGTAATAGCCTAGAGTCATCAGCAGCAATATCTAACATATAGAAGGACATCCGCCGATCATTTTTTATAAATGTGGGATGTATTTTCCCACACTCATTCATTAGATAGCTAATCACAACGTCATTTGGATTGTAATCTAATTCTCCACTCTCAATTACACTTTAAACCATATCATCCTACGAACCATTGTGACGCATCGGGATGGACACTGTCTCCTAACTAGATGATTCTCAATTTTAATATTTGGGAGCCTTCTATCACACACCCATATAATCACCACCAATAATAATTACTTCAGCTACTATCATTATAGACCATACTGATCGATAATAGATTAAGGTATTGGTCTATAACTGATCGATGACTGATATGAAAAATCTCTAAATAAAAATGTGAATGAACGAATTTGGATATAATCGATGCCCTCCTAGCCCCGAGATGGAGAAATATATATGTAGGTATTCTAAAGTACTGAAATATATTTAATGACGAGGTATTGAGTGAATTTGGAAAGCTTTTCAAACTAGTAAAAATGGTGAAAAAATATTTTTTGCAATTTTTCAAAAAAGATGGAACAACAATGAAGGCAATGGCCAAGTATGGAGATTTTAAGTTATGATGAGGAAGATTTCACCAAAAAAGTTGCCGAATCGAAAAAAAAGTAGCTGAAAACGGGAGAATTTGTGGCTTCTTGGATAATTTTTTTAATTAAAAATAGGAAAATATGAAAATGGAGGGAAATGTTAGATATTTGTTGGATGGGGTGGGGGAACTAAAGTGTAAAGTCAAAAACTGATGACATCATAAATGTGGGCATACACTATATTTTTTGAAACTTGACACTAAATGTTACATTTAGTTTTCTAAGTTTCCATTTTGCAAAAAGTCCCCAGAGACTCAAAGGTGCAATTATAACTAAAGTAGTTAAGGAGTCGTTTGGTGTATGGATAAGGGATAAATAGTCCCGGGATAAAATGAAGGACTATTTTATTCTATGTTTGGTATGTTTGGTGTGAGCTATTAGTTAGTACCGGGTTTCTTTATCCCGCCATTTACACCATAGTAATGGAATAAGTTATCCCATATACATGGTGGGATAACTAATCCCAGAATAACTAATCTCGGGATTAATTATTCCAGGATAACTCTTTCCCAACCAAACAACAATTGGCAGAGGAATCTTACATCAGAAGTGCAAAAGAAAAAGAATAAACATACATACAAATATATTGAATACTACATCAAATAATTAATGACGAGTCCGTATTTTTTATATTAAAAAGGAATAGAAGAAACTTTTTTTGATAACTTAATAATAATAGAAAAATTGGTGTGAATCGATTCTTTTTATCCCTCTTTATCCCCAGAAAACTCTTGGATGTAAAACTTCAATCCAACATGTCTATGTTCACACAGTTAACTATACCAATACTTGTCGCGGCGTACCTTCACAAGTAAGCCGATCGCCCAAACTGATACAAAAAGAGAAAAAGACAGCAATATTTCAAGGTAAGGCTTCTAGAACAAAGTCAAGTCATACAAGTAATCATAACAATGCGGAAAAAACTTATACAAAATATCAATCATGCCTAAAACCAGGTGTCAATAGTGTAAGAACTACTAATACAACCCAGGAGTCAAATACATCAGAAAAATAACCATAGGGGAATAATATCTGTCTCAGAATACTAATAAAGACGTAATTACTATAGAAAGATAGGAGTGAACTTCGAACGCATGAATGTCCAACTGCTACCTTAGAATCTCCAATAATCGCTTGAGTCAAGCAAGTTGAGGTGCACTCGAGCTAGGACCTGCACCAAAAAGGCGCAGTAGGCATGAGTATGGTCCACTTGTACTCAGTAAGTATCATAGGAAGATCAAGAAAAGTAGTAAATAAAGCATACAAAATATACACTAAGGGCACATCACCTGCAATCAGAAAATGTCCCACAACAGTAGCCCATACCGATTGCACTAGCAGTTCTAATATATCACATATATTAGAACATCATACCAAGATAGAACACAAGTATGCATTATATCATATATAAGTAGAACAAGGGGGACATGCATATACAAGATTAACAAATACAAGTAAAAGAAATTAAGACAATTACAAAAATAGCAAGTCAATATGGCAATACAACACAATATAAACATAACAAAGTAAGTGTAATAATGTATATGATGATGATGACGATGATGACAATGATGATAATGCATGAGTTTGTCGCACAACCTCTGAGATCGCCGCACAATCTCTGTATACACCTACGGAGACAAGCCTCCCAATGCAGGACCCATGGGGGGTTCGTCAACCCGTATACAATCCACATATCTCATATCTCTTTTTCTGTATATCCCTTGGAAAGGGTTTTATAAGGTGTTATAATATCGCCTCCTCGGTACATCCCTCAGGGAGGGTTTTTAAGAAGGTGTTGCCAGTGTTACTCAAGTATTGCCACGGTGGTACCAATGTTTCATAAATAAGTATGGTATGAGGATGTAATGCTCAGAACCAATCACAATGATTATTTTCACAACCAACCACATGATATATTTTCACAACCAACCACAAGGATACACTTCCACAACCATGTGAGCCAATATTCACTCATTATTTTTATTTCATCCATGAATTTTCACTTGTCTCATATGTCAATAAAGTATGAATATAATCACAATACACCAATGGTAACACATTAAAAATTTTAACAACAAAATATAATTATTCACATGTATTCAAGGCTATCAATATCACATAGGACCCCACACGGTCACACATATCACATAATATCTCAATTTCGATAATTACATCACATATAGGCCCCACACGGGCACAACACATAGATAGTCATCTTTCATGATTAATTACCACTCTTAACATGCATTTTGTATCATCATTTACTACCCAGCTCTGTCTGAAAGAGTTAAGCCATAACCTACCTCAAAAGTTAAAACTGATCTGCTACACTTCGAACCCACGACCTTACTTTCCAAGAACGATCCCGAACTTCACTAAAAACATCAAATATAAGGTATACTCATCAAAACAAAACCAACAAAACCTATATTGACTACTTTTGATTCAGGGTTAAAATGGGCCCCCGGAGTGGGTTTCCAAAAAAAAAGGCAAAATTGAAACTTTACTTCAAGAACGTGTTCCCCATATTTTTAGGAACCTACAGCTGAAAACCCAAATCAAATTGAGTCAAAAACGAGGTTCAAGTCGAAGAAAAATCATTTTTAATCTTTACCAGGTAAAATTTTCAAAATTCGAATTAAAATAAAGAATCAGAGTTGTTTTGAATGTTAAATTGATGAAAAACTAGTAATTATAAGATAAAAATATTATTCAAGTGAAATTGGAGTTTTAAAATCAAGTCCTAAGATCTTTGGGGTTTTGAGAAATTTATCAAGAAATTACTAAGAAAATGACGAATTCTTATCTTAAATCCATAATAAAATCAAGAAATAGATGTTAATCTAGTTTACCAAACTCCCACAAACTTTACTTTTAAGCTCCCACACTATTTTATGGTTTAACTCTTAAGAGGCAAGATGAAAATGGGCTAAAAGGAGGTGAAAACTATTATAAACAGTGCAGTTTTTCTGCACCAGCATTAAGCAAGAAAGTTGTTTTTTTTAAAGTCCAATTCGGACTTCGACAAGGTCCTTGGAATTTGTTCAGAGTCCGATATACACAAAAAAAACTATTAAACCATACTAAATTCGACGTTCCGAATGCGATGGTGATATCATATTTTCAAAAAATATCATTTTCACAAAATTGACCCCAGAAATTTGAAATTATAATTTTTCAAACCGAGGATCGAAATGAGATTTAAAAGCCGTAAAATCATACCAAATATGCTAACACCCTAAAATTGACATTCTGAATCTGCTGGCAAAGTTGAATTTTTCATCTGAGGTCGTTTCGAACAAATGTGGGTGGTGGGTCCTACACCCATATTTTTAATTTTTTAACTATCCGATCAATAGGTTGAAATGAGCTCGGGTGCACTGAGACCTGAACCAGAGGTCTACCTAGTCTAAAATTGATGTTTCGGAGCTACTGGTACAGTTTGTTCGACTACCCATCGTACGGATCAAAAGATATCCCCATAAGTCTAAAATAAGGTTCTCGGAGCCATCAAAAACTACAATATCGCATAAATGGTACCAAAATGCATCGAAAACCATGTCAATCACTCCCACACCCCATAAATATCATAATGTAACTACGGAGAGGGATAAAATTGTCGAATTACACAAAATCACAAATTTCACATATTTTATCAAATTTTTAGGTCGTTATATTTTAGGACAAAGATTAATATTATTTTGATAAAAAATTTCAATTAAAAAATATTAAATATTTGAATTAAAATATTAGAGATATTTGAATTTGAAAATACTAGGTTTTTTTAAAAAAAGAATTTTCATTAGCTTAAAACTAGGAACCTAAAATTATCTTACTATTGATAAAATTATCTTTTTCAATGTCATAAAATATTTTTAAATATTAAATAAAAGATAATGCTAATACTACTACTAATGATGATAATATTTTTGTATAAAAGACGTAGTAGCAACACTTCTAATTTTTTGAAAAATCGTAATAGTAGTGTAGTAGTGGTAATTGTAGTGGTGGGAACAACAATGACGACGACAACAACAACAAAAACAGTACTTTTAAAAAAAAATAGCATAATAATACTAATATTAGTGGTAGTAGTAATAATAATAGTTTTTTTATTACAGAAGTATAAAGTTTATTTTAATTAGTTTAAAGATAAAGATAAAGTATGTATTAATGAAGATAGTAGTAGAAGGATATTTGTTGCTTATACCACATTTATGGTTGGCAATATGCTTACATTAATAAATTTATACATATTTTGAATACTATTTAAACTTGATTTTAGATTATTTTATTATTATTTATAACAATTTGTGTTATGTTTTGTTATATTGAATTTCTATCATGGATAAAAAAGCTATAAATCATGCATATGACATTTTTCAAAATTATTACCAAGGTCTGTTGTTTATACTTGATTTCACTTATTAATTTTTTATTATTTACAATTAACATTACATTTATATTTTGTCATAAATGTAACTAAAGAATTTAAAATATTAGAAGATCTAATGTATATTAACATCACAAAAGTGTGAAATAATATTTTAAAATTAACAAATATAAAGTTTTCAAAAAATCTGATGTATATAAACATCACAAACGTGTGAAATAACTATTTTAAAAAGTTTATAAATTAACATATATAATGAAAAAACTATTTATAAATCTTAAATAGAAGAGATGGGGGACAATAGAATAAGCAATATAATAAAGCAAAACATAAAACATAAAAGCTTTTTGCAATTACATATTATTTTTACTCATATAAGATTTGATTAGATTTTTGGGGAAGGGGGAGGGGGGTAATTAACAATTTATATCTTTAAATTGTGAATAATATTCTTTAAAAAATATGAAACATAAAAATTATTTTTATAATTATATGATTGTTTTTCGTATATATTTGATTAGAGGCGAGCGAGGGATGAGGGTGAGGGGTGGAGATGGAGGTGAGGTAGGGGTGGGGTGGGGGGTAAATTTTTTTTGTTCGTATTTCATAATTGAGATATAATATGATGGTTAATTTTTTTTCTTAAGGTCCTCACTTTATGGGAATGCATTGGGTATGTTGTTGAATGTTTAAGGTAATATGATTTGCCACTTGAAAGAAGCATTTGATATCAAACGATTAGAAATAATACTTAAATTTTATCCGCGCATCGCACGAGTATGTATACTAGTATATATATAAAAGTAAAATTAAAAACAAGACAAAAAGCCAAGTGACAAGATATTAGAAAACATGGCATTTTTTAGGACAAGATTATAAACATTGTAATAGAAATATTAAATTAAAAAATTAGATACATTTAAATATTTAAATTTAAAAATATTAGATTTTATAATAAAAAAATTTATCATTATCTAGAAACTGAAATCTAATATTGAAGAGTTCTAGATGAACTATGCCTATTCATAACTTATCTCTTTCAATATTATAAAATATATTTTTAAAATAATAATAATCTATATATATAATATTTAGATTATATATCAACTTTACTCTTCTAAATATACTTTTACTCTTTTATAAATTTATCTCTTTTAATATTTAAATATTATTTATTTAAGTATTAAATAAAAGATAAAAATATAATATATAATAATAATAATAATAATAATAATATATTCTCTAAATTTGATTTAAAATTTGGGTATTGGCAAATTCAAATTGATAGAGAACATACTTATAGAACTGCTTTTAATGTCTCTTTTAGACAATATGAATGAAATGTTATGCCATTTGGATTAAAGAATGCTCCTTCAGAATTTTAAAAAATTATGAATGACATTTTTAATCCCTATATGGACTTTATCATTGTCTATATTGATGATATTTTAGTATTTTCAAAGACCCTTGAATCTCATTTTAAACACTTACATACGTTTAAACAATTAATTATTCAAAATGGCTTAGTCATCTCTAAACCAAAGATAAATTTATTTCAAACAAATATTAGATTTTTAGGACATAATATTTCTCAGGTTCTATTGAACCTATACAACGAGTTCTAGAATTTGCTAAAAAATTTCCTGATATTATTACTGATAAAAAACAGCTTCAAAGGTTCCTCGGTAGTCTTAACTATATTTCCCCTTTTTTTGAAAATTTGTCTAGAAATTTAGCTCCTTTATATGATAGACTAAAAAGGGATCATAAAACTCCTTGGACTCAAGTCCACACTAATTTAGTAAAATTAATTAAAAACAGAGTTTAAACTCTTCCTTGTACTTTCCTTGCAAACCCTAACTGGTTAAAAATCATTGAAACAAATGCTTCTAATATTGGATATGGAGGAGTACTTAAACAAGTTAATCCCCATACAAAAACCGAATGTTTGATTCGATTTTATTCTGGTAAATGGACGGAAAGTCAAAAAAAATACGCCACAGTAGCCCATGAAATGTTAACTATTGTAAAATGCGTTTTAAAATTCCAAGATAATTTGTATAACCAAAAATTTATAATTAGAACTGATGCTCAATCCGTGAAATTTATGTTTAATAAAGATTTCAAACATGATGCCTCTAAATTAATTTTTGCACGGTGGCAAGGTCAATTAGCCCCTTTTGATTACGAAATACAATATAAAAAAGGTAGTGAAAATTCTTTGCCTGATTTTCTATCCCGGGAATATCTAACATGAATTTTTATACATACTTCCTCTCTGAAAAAACTATAATTACTATTATCAAATGCATTCCTTTAAACGAAGATATTCATTTTCTTATCTTAGAAACTCTAATTCGTAGCTTAATAGAAGAAGATTTATTCTTTAACCACAACGAATTCCTTGAAAATGAAATTTATTGGTTTGATATTGACTTAAGTGATTAATGTTTATAGATATAATGAAGTTCTTTCTACACTTCTTCTTTGAAAAGTTCTTAATCACCTTTATAAAAGCAGTTCCTCTAAATATGGATTTACACATGCTCATACTACGAAAAGTCATTGATGACCTTATCACAAAAGACACACTTTATGAAGATGCTGATCAAATTCCCACAATATTAAATCAATATATATATATATATATATATATATATATATATATAAAGGAGACTCTAAGCCGATCCTATATGGCATGTCCTAGAGGCCTCCAATGCTATTTATCTTTTTTGTGATTTTTTTAGTCATTTTTTAATTTTAAAAGATTAAAAACTCCCACATCTTCGTCTTTATTAAACCTTTTATCTTCAAACGTCTAATTATTTAATGTGGATATCTCTATACATACTTCATCAAGTAGTTGCATTTGTCATTTATTTGATGCTGGTAAGTTTCTTCACAAATTTTATTTTCTCTTGTTATATTTGTTGAAATTGAAAACTTTTTCATTTTGTTGCTACCAACATATCTTTTTCGATACCAACATGGGTTGTGGTGCAACGGATGGGGCTGCTCCACCCTTAACCAGAGGTAGATGGTTTGACCCTAGGCATGGAGAAAACTCTTTTGGGAGCGGTACCCCCCGAAATGGAGCCCTACCCGGTGCAAATTCGAATTAGGTGGGCTCCAATACGAGTACCGAACACCGGATGGAAAACCAAAAAAAAATATATCTTTTTCAATGGTTTTGTGATAACAGGTATGTAACTTTTTATGTTTCTTTGCTTAATTCATAAATAAGTATTCTACATGATATTTTGTAAATGTATAGAAAATATTGATGAATTATTAATATTGTTTGCAAACAATGTTATATTTCGTTAATATTAGTGTCAATTGTCATTCCAGTGTATTATTATTTGATTCATACGAAAATATGCACCTTCATCAGAAGCTAGGTCATAACATGTAGTTAAGCTCATATTCATGACAAACAAAATATTGGAAATCATTAACCAAAGTTATAGTAGTAGTGAAACGAAAAAAAAAAGTGGATTATCTTAACATGAGTAATCCTACTAATATCCATACGTTTTAGTTCTGCACAATATGGCATAAGCACATAAATTCTTACTATTTATGTCATGCTTTTGTATTCTATAGGTGGTGTTTTGATAGTCTGTCTTTATATAGATTTATTCAAAATCAGACATAACATGCAAATAAAAGATTGTAAGAAAAAAAAACTCATGGCCAACATATACAGTGGTATATGTCAAAGACATTGCAAAAGTTGTTCTTTACACACTAAAGTTGTTTAGCCACAATGAGCCATTCATTGCTAGCTTGGATTAATCACAAGTACGTTCATTATTTGAATTTTCTTCACAACTTTTTTTTTTTTGTGAGGTTTTTGCTAATAACTTTTCTCTTCAAATTTTATATAAGGAAAGGATTATTAATTGAAAATTAAGTGGACTTCTAAGGTAGGGATTTTCTTTTTTCATTTTATCCTCCCTTGTTTCTTACTTTTAATATAGTACTATAAAACCCCTCAAATTCTCTGCTAATTAAAAAATTCAAAACAACTCACTTGCATTTTATTTGAAAGCTAAAAAGTCTTCGGCTAATCTACTCATTTTTAATTCGAGAATTATTCTTTGATTTTAAAGTATGATCAAGACAATTATGGATAAATGTGGTATTTATTAGATATAGTTTAATATATAATAAATGTGATATTCAATTAAAATGTAAATTACTATTAATTTTATTAAATAAAACAAAGACAGTCAATTGTAGGAGTGTATATATATATATATATATATATATGAGAGAGAGAGAGTCCTTTCATCGAAAGTGAAGTTAAATATTAATTAGACAAATTCTCTAAAAATATATGAAATCAACTAAAATATATGCAAATCCTGATGGTTATATGTGAGATGGTATGATGAGGGCAAATCATTGACTACAAAACAAAATAAATTATTTTGCACTTCTTAATTAATCGTCTTATGTGCATCTTATCGTATCTAAATCAAAACATATCGAAAGAAAACAAATAAGCAAAAATTGAAGGGGAACGTTAGTAACACTAGGAATATGTTAAATTCAGGTAATTAGACTCAATTTTTGTAGCCACGTGTTGTAAAAGATGTAACTAAATAATATCATATTCTTTAATACATATCACTGATATATATTTGATTGAATATAGAAAATTTGTAGAGGCTAATTCTAATGCAATGATAGAATATTTAACAACAAGTATTTAATTAATAGCAAAAGTTATTACAAACGGTTCATTATTGACAAAGACGGTGAGGAGGAAAGACATAAATAAGAAATGAAAAAAGGAAAAAAAGAAAATGGAAAGGGAAAGGTCTAAGAATGATGCAAAATTCTTCTGATTCAAATCATTTAATAAGTTAAGTTTAATATGTTAGTTTTCTCATGTTGTGTGACTTTAATTTTTCTTCTCTCTAAATGGTACATCAACATTGAAGGTTTTGATGTAATAAGAAAAAGAGTGAAATACTTATAGTACAGATAAGTAATTTATAGACACATTAAATATCGCATATATAAGTAGATACAACAAACTGCATAACACTTATATTAAAATCTATAATCTATATCTATATCTATAATATATTAAAAGTGTGAAGCCCCTTAGAATCGTCATTTGAACTTTTTGCCCTTCATTAAAATACTCCTCAATAGACAAAATCATCTTTTCACTATTTTTTAAAAATAATTATTACTAAATTATTATTCAAATATTTAGAATATAAAAGGAAAAAATAAATAAGGAAGAATCTCATACCAAAAAGGAATTAAATATAATGTTAAAACTTTTCGCTAGCAACTTTTTAAGGAAAACCCGATTTATGGAAAGGAAAAAATTAAGAACCAAAATTTATATATATAAAAAAACGTATGGCATGTTTTTAAGGAAAAAATCTTAGGAACTAACAACTTTTTAGGGAAAACCCTATTTTTGGAAAGGAAAAAAAAAAATAAGAACCAAAATTTATATACATAAGAAAAAACGTATGGGAGGTTTTTAAGGAAAAGCTTTTAGGAATCAATGTGTATGTATATATATATATATATATATATATATATACTAGCCAGCTTACGCCGTGCTACGCACGACCTAATGTTGATCCTTACAAATTTTACATTATGTATAATTCTATCATTTAATTAAAAGCTTTATTTGTTTGGTTTCTAAGTTAGATATATAATATAAATTGATCAAATTTGCATAACGATATTTTAAGTTATCCAAACTTTTGTGACATTGATAATCAATTATATTTTTAAAATAATTTAAGTTCTTAATTATTGCGATTTATAATATTTTTTTCTATTCTACTAATTAGAAGTGACATAGTAAAATTATTATAAAAAATGCTTGTGAATTTGTTTTTAAGTGGCTCCATATAAGACGTCATGTTAATTTAAAACATTAAAAATTAATTTATCATTTTACATCTATTTTAATTTGTTTTATTAAATATTATTAATTTTTTAATACTTAAATGACTTATAATAATTAAGTATGGGTAATTTAGTAAAACTACGATTGAAGTAGTTGAAACAGTCATGTTATAAATATCTATTTTAGTTTTTTATTAAATATTATTAATTTTTTAATATATAAATGACTTATAATAATTACTTAGGGGTAATATCATAAAATCACGATCGAAACAGCTGCGGCAGGCATGTCGAACATGAGTAGCCTGCCTCAGCTACTTATTGTGACTTCTTATATAGGATACTAATAATATAATTTTCTTTAATGCTTAAATAACCATAATAAGTAATTAGAGATGATATAGTAAAATCACGATTGGAGCCGCGAAGCTGACATATATTAAAAGTGATATAGCATAATAACTATAAAAAATTACTTGTGAAAATAATCTAAGTGAGCCTCATATAAGACGTCAATCTAATTTAAAACATCAAGAGTCAATTTATTATTTTATCTCTATTTCATTTTTTATTAAATATTATTAATTTTTTAATACTTAGATGACTTATAATAATTAATTAGGGGTGATATGGTAAAATTACGATTGAAGCAATTGAAAAAGACATGTCAAAAATGTTTATTTTACTTATTTATATTAAATATTATTAATTTTCTATTATTAATTTTCTAATACGTAAATAACTTACAATAATTAATTAAGGGTAATACAGTAAAAACACGATTGTAGCAGCTGAAGTAGGCATGCCGACCTACTACCTGCTTAAGCATAAAACTCCCTCTTATATATAACTATTCAATATAAGTGGTATAATGCTTAGATAACCATAATAATTAATAAGGGGTGATATAATAAAATCGTGATTGAAGTAGCAAAGTAGACATGTATTGAATGAATTATAATAACTAATTAGAAATGATATAACAAAATTAATATAAGAAAATACTTTTGAAAAAAATTAAGTGGATCTCATATAAGACGTGAAGTTAATTTAATATTAAATATTATTAATTTTTTAAAAATTAGATGACTTTATAATAATTTTATAATATTAATTTTTACTACTTAGATGACTCATAATAATTAATTAGGAGTGATATAGTAAAATTATGTCGAACCAACTAAAACAGACATGTCAAAAATGTTGTCTTTTTTTATTAAATATTATTATTTTTTAATACGTAAATGACTTATAATAATTAATTAGAGATGATACATTAAAATTACGATTGAAGCAGCTAAATTTTATTTTTTTGAATAATAATAAGTGAAACTTTGAGGAACTTATTAGTCATTTTGAAAACTACTCTTTTATTAAATATTATTAATATTATAATACTTAAATGAAATAATTTATAATAATTAATTAAGGGTGATATAGTAAAATTACGTTTGAAGCAGCTAAAGCAGCCAGGTCGACCCCAAGCTGCTCAACATTGCCGCTTCTATTATAGAGTAATATATATATATATATATATAATCTGTATAAAGTGTGAAGGGCGTTAGAAAAGTCGTTTGAACCTTTTGCCCTTCAATTAAAGACTTCTCGTTAGACAAAATAGTCTTTTTGCCTTTTTTCTTCAAATTATTGTATTATTATCTTTATAATATATAATATTAACTTTAATAAATATATTTAAAAATTCGTTTTTCAATTACATTATAGGTTGATTTTGGTTAGAACTTATCTATAATAACCAAAATCTTCTAGGAATCCTACAAATTCTTCAACTTTCAACGAAATTAAAATATTTTTTTCATGAAATAAAAAATACAAACAGACTGCCCTAAAAACGTAAATTGTGGAGAAATAAAAATAAAATCAAACTCCACTAGAATTCCTATAAAATCTCCAACTTTCAACCAAGTCAGCATCAATATAAATATATATATATATATATATATATATATATATATATATATATATATATATATATATATATATATATATATATTATGGAAAATAAATAAAACTGAGCAGTTTTGGTCATAATAACAAAGTCCTTCTTTTCCTTTCATAATGATGATTCAAATAGAAATCAAATATGAGTCCAAAATAAAATTCTATAAAAGGAGTTATGATTTCAAATTATTTTTCATCAATTTTTTCCTAGCTTTTTCATTGTTTTATTTTTGGATCTTTTTCATCTTTTTTATCATAATCTTTCTCCAGCTTTGTATTTTTTCAAGTTCTCCTATTATTGTCTTCTATGAATATTGCAATAATAAAAGTCTTTTTAGCTTGATATAATGTAATTTGAAGCGTTAGTTGATAGTTAGCTATATGGTCTTTGTTTTATTGCTTTTTAGGATCTATACTGCATGTTAGATTTTGATTTTGGTTTTATTTTTTTGATATCATCCTGTCTATATAGCTTTGTTTCGTCGTTTTGAGAATTTTATTTTATGTATTTCACTATTTATCTTTTGTTTTTGTGACAGACTTTATGAAAAAACTATGATGTTGTTAGCTCTTGATAGATGACTTGCAATTGTCTTTCATCACAATTTTTAGGTTGTCATCTTCTATCTTAACATAATCTTTTTTGTTATTATTAATATGTTAAAAGTAGTTGTAAACTAAAAACACTTGCTTTATATTTCAAAAGAAATTGAGTTAATCAAAGATTCCTTTCAACTCATTATCAGGCAAATTAGGTTCAAGAAAAAAATAAATTCGTAGAATATTTTGCTTATTTATAGAACTCAAGGACTATATATGTTTTGTAAGTGCACAACAAGTTTTTTTTTCATGATTTGTACTATTTACAATAAGTTTAGTGCTTCTCTTTTTTCTCTTTGTTTTATAGGTCAACTTATTTCTCATGTGGTGTTGCTTTGTTACAAGTTTCAACTTTTTATTGACTTCAAGTTGCGTAAATCACCACGTTAAGATGTTATTTTAATTTTGAAGGAATTTTCATAACATCAAAAGGATCAAATTATTTATGCAACGGGATGATTTGTACAAAATCTTAGAACTTAACCTCAATCGCTTCACCTGAGGTTGGATTTTTGAAGTCACAGATATATTGTTGTGCTAAAAGAGCAAAGGTAATCCAGAACTTATTAATAGAGGAGGCCCGTTATTATCTGTTTTCTTTGTTACTATCTGCTATTTCTTGTACTTCTGTTACTTCATTTTTGCAACTACTTTGGACCACTCTTTCTTTAAACCCAAGGGTCTATTGGAAATGTCCTCTCTACTTGAGGTAGAGTCAAGGTCGGGGTACACTCTACCCTTTTCTAACACACTTTGTGAAATTATACAGGGCATATTGTTGATGTTATTGTAATCTTTATTACAAAGTATGCACCAGTAACACTATCTATACGAACTTTATGCAAATATAGTTCTGCATTATCTAAGAGAATGAGTTATAGTGAATGCATGAGGAAGAAGCTTCCATATATGAAAAATGTGCCATTACGGATCGAAGCATTTTTCAGTAAAAAAAAGGGCGATTTATTAACATAAAATTGCTTGGTTCATAGATGTTATTTGAGGTGTAGACAACCTTGGGAGTTCAAAACATTTTCCTTCACAAATATAGTGGAAATAAAAGTGAATGCAAAGGGTTACATGTAATATTACTTCAGTTCCATGAGCTACTTCTAACCAAGAGGGAGGAAGTTTGAGTCACCAAGGAAACAAAGTGAAATGGGCCACTATTGACTCTTGAGGATAGGGAGTTTCGAATGAATTTATCGTACCGGAGAAGAAAAAGAAGATTAATCTTGAGCTTAGGAGTTCTGTAGTAGGATTTATCACATTACAAAAGAAAATAAATAATGCAAAGGTTCTTTCTAAGCATGACTTTACGATTAGGGATACAAAATAGTAATAGGCTAAATCAATGATGCATGCATTGTCACAAAAAAATAATAATGATTCATGACCTTTACTACACTCTATATCAAGTAGAGGTTTCACCTAAAAACTAAGCATACTTAGAATGATAATGAGGCACCAAGAGAACTGAAATTCATAAAGTAAAATATTACAGATATGAAGATGATAAAAATTAGGAATTGAGGACCCCAAGTCCCTAATCCTCTATAGTTGTAATTGTTGCGATATCTTTTTTTATTAAAATTGAAATAGTCAAAATTTAATCGTATATCTATTTTGACGAAATGTTTGATTACAAAAAGTATTCAAAGCATATAAAATAAATTTACTAAATTATTTAAAGTTAAGCATGTTGTGAATTTTGGTGAATTTAAGATACACTATTATTCATTATCTTATATGATATATCATTAAAATAGATATAATAGTTATTTTAACATCAATACTATTTTTAAATATTCTTATTCAATTTTGGTATAATTTTATTGGTTGATGTGAGATACACGTGTAACGCACATATTCTAAACTAGTATTTTTAAAAATATGGATATGTTACTTGAGAAAATTGAAGGAAAGGTGTCTTTTAAGTCTTGAATGAAGGATGGGTGATATTGACCAACTTAAGGGGTCAAAAATAATTAGAAAACTTGATTAAGTTAATTGTGGACTTGATTAATATTTTCAAAACTTTCTAATCTTTTTAAAAATATAAATCAACCCACACCCCTCTCTTCCAAATCAACCATCTCTCTTTCCTCTCTCTCGAGATAGTCTCTCAACTCTCTCCCAACCAATAGTTCCACAAAATTTCTTCCTTCAAGCTCCGGTGATAAATAGATGGGCGAGTTCCTTTTTGACTTTCGACCATCAATCGACGTGAAAAAATAGAGGAACTTGAGCCAACTTCTCCGGTGATAACAACTTCGAGTTCTTCGTCGCCCCATTTCTTCTTTCATAGATAAAAAATTATGACTTAAGCCAACTTGTCTATTGGTTAACAATTTTAATATTTCTTGTTTAAATTTAAAATGTGGACTGAATAAAATCCTAATTTCTGGCATTTCTTCTCTACTCTTTTCGATTAAAATATAACTTTTTATTGTTATTGTAGTCCTTGTTATCGAACTGTTGATTCTATTTTTTGGTGATTTTTGGTCACCGTTGATGTTCTTAGTGTGTGTGTGTGTTGTGTTGGTATTGCTGGGTTGATTTGTTATTTTTCTTGATAAAAATGGTAATGCAACAGATTAACTATCTAATGCAATAGATTAGCCATCTGACGCAACATATTAGCCATCTGACGCAATAGATTAGCCATCTGATGCAACAAATTAACTATCTGATGCTACAGATTAATCATATGATACAACAGATTAACCATCTGATCCAACAGATGAAATATCTGATGCAACAGATTAAACATCTAATGCAATAGATGAACATAACAGATCATTCATTTATACGACGGGTGACTCTTTTATTTGGAAGAAATCTAAATAATATTGATCCAACAGATAACTCATTTAAAAATAGATAAGTGATCTGTTTCAATAAATGTGTGGCCTATTTTTATTATTTCCAATGGATTACTCATCCGCTGCAACAGATTGCTTATATGCTACAATAGATATCCTATCTGGTGCAATAAATGAGTGATCTATTTTTATTGTCTCCAACAGATTACTCATCCACTACAACAGGTTGGTTATATGTTGCAATAGATAACCTACTTGGTACAATAGACGAGTGATTTGTTTTTATTATTTCCAATGAATTACTCATCTGCTTCAGCAGGTTGCTTATGTGCTATAACAGATATCCCACCTGGTGTAATAGATGAGTGATCTATTTTTATTATCTCCAATGAATTACTCATCCACTGCAACAGTTTGGTTATATGCTGTAACAGATAACTTACCTGGTGTAACAAATGAGTGATCTATTTTTATTATTTCCAACGAATTACTTATCTGCTGCAACAGGTTGGTTATAGGGTGCAACAAATATCCTACTTGGAGCAATAGATGAGTGATCCATTAAAAACAATAAAATAGATCACTCATCTGTTACACCAGGTAGGATATCTGTTGCTACCTGGTGTAACAGATGAGTGATCTATTATAATTTTTTCCAACGGATTACTCATCCGCTGTAATAGGTTGATTATATATTATAACAGATAATATTCCTAGTGCAATAGATGAATGATCTATTTTTATTATTTCCAACAAATTACACATCCGTTGCAATAGGTTGGTTGTATGTTGTAACAGATAACCTTCCTGTTGCAATAGATGAGTGCTCTATTTTTATTATTTCCAATAACTTACTTATCTGTTGCAACAGGTCGGTTATATATTACAAAAGATAACATACGTGGTGCAATAGATGTGTGGTCTGTGGAACTATTATTTTACTGTTTGCATTTTAGATTTACTATTATCCCTTTTTAATGATGCATTAATCAATTATAATCTATTTTATGTTCCTGTTAATTTAAGATAATATGGCTCCCAAAAGAAAAGAAATTGAATCAAGTCCAAGTAAAGGAATAATGAAACAGCTAGGCTACATCCACCACTCTATGAGCTTTCTTTACAAGCGTTATCTCAATCAGGAGCATAATTAATGAACACGGGGAAGAGAAATATTTCAAAATAGATGATTCAAATACTAATAGACCTTCCACCGAAGATTTGGTCAAACCCTTCAACACTGATCGTTATCCTGTAAGAATACAGTGTGATGGTGCCACAGATTTAACGAGTGATTTCGTGGTTAAGTCAGCCATGAAAAAATCTTTCGACGCCTTCAGAAAAATACTCCAAAAATAAAAATTGGATTCTTATTTTAGGGAAAGCTGCTTTGGGCAATATCTTGATTTTTCGGAGGACAACAATGCTCATTTTCAAATGAAAATGGTATATGATTTTCTCAAGCGTAGGTTTATGTATGAAAACAAATATAAGATGGATAAGGTGTGGATAAATTATTGTGGCATGCCTGTTTCCTTTCGTTAGAAGAAGTTTGCCATAGTTACTGGACTAAAATATTATCTTCCTCTTTCTTCTCAAGTTATACCTACTCTAACCCTAAAAAATTACCTCACACACCCAAAAAAAGCAAAGGCAAGTCGAGTGATTGAGATGACTAGGTGTCCATTATTGGTCCAAGCTTCAAAAACAAAAATTTGATAAAAGCGTTGAAAGGTAAAAGACTTTCAAAAAAGCACAAGAAATCATTGTACTTGGTTTGGTTTGTACATAATATTCTTTGGGTGAGAGACTTTAACAGGAATATAAGCCTAGGTTTAATAAATTTCTCCAAGGAACTTGAGGCATTTAATAGCTATCCTTGGGGTTATGTGTAACACCTCGTATTTCCCTAGCATAATATAAGTCCCAATACATGAGTATTCGTATACGAAATTTATGAAACACTCATTATTTTTCAGTTTAGAACCTGCCATTGAGTAGGAAATTCAATTAGCTTTCCAAAGATATAAAATTCACCCAAATTCGATAACCGGGTAAGAAGTTATGGCAATTTTAAGTTTCAGTCATAAAAACCCATCATTTTAACCATTAGCGCATCGTGGAGTAGGTCAATCTACCATTTGGCAAATTCCAGTAAGGGTCCGCGATCCTGGCACATCGCGCCATAGGTTAATTTGACATTTGTCCATTTCTAGTATCGAAGCGCGATACCATCGCATCGCAGTGAACTTCCAGGTCCCAATTAGTGAAGGACCATGATTTCCCTGCGTTGCACCACAAACCAGTTTCCTAGTTGTCTGATTCCAATGACACGACGTGATAGCACTGTGTTGCACCAGTCCAGAAAATTGAGATTTTCTGTCAGTTCTGAGTTTTAATTCCAAGGGCTTTTAAGTACTTTTCCCTTGTCCCAGTCAGCCCCAAATATGAAATCAAGTCCCTAATAACCTAATTGGTCATTATTCTAATCAATTTTTCCCAAAAATTAAGAACATTCTCTCAAGTAGCAAAACCCTAGCCTTTAAGAATCAAGGTCAAATCTCAAGAACTCTCCATCAATCCTTCCAAATTCATCATCCCAGGTATGTTAGATGTTCATCCATGGACTCCTTTCATCCATGGATTCTAAGTATCCATTTTAATTACAAACCTATCATCTTTTCAAGATTTATGATATTAAATTGTTATTTAAAACTATGAATCTCCATGAACTCCCATGAATATTGATTTTATACCATACTTTAATGGAATTATCATTGTTATCAAATCCCCCATGTTTTAATATTGTCATTATTTGAATTAGATCATGATTTAGTGTTATAAATATTAAAGTCACGCTATTATTTCAAGTTTTATACTATTCTTATGAATTGACTAAACTATGAAGTACATGTTTTGATAAAATACCTACAAGAGTGATTTATTTAATAAAAGCCTTCATGTTTTGGTCTTCAAGATTTAGTGTCTTTTCAGTATTGTTGTTTTAAGTCTTGGGGGTATCAAATACCCGAAAACCATAGCTACTTATTTATTCTAGTCTTGGTACATTTCAAAATAGTCTTCAGATTATACTATGAGCATTATCAAAATAGTCAGATATCAGTCATTGAACTCAGAATAGTCTAGTATCTCAGTGTCTTTCAGTTGGGAGTATGATTTAGAACCGAGCGATGAAGGGATGGTGGCTTCCCCATCAGATAGGCAAATTCATTAGTAGCATTCCCTATACTCCAGAACTACGCAGCTAGCATAGGATATGAGTAGTCACCTATCAGAATAGGCTTGACTATCTCATAGGGGTCACCCGTCTGTTCAGGCTTGACACCTTTAGTCCTTTGGATATTATATTAGTTTAGTAGATCCACCCAGCCATTGTTAGTACCCGTGGCATGGTATTAGCACTCTTCCAACTAGGGTTACAGGTTGGACTCCGATTAGCTCAAATTAGGGAATATAGGTTAGATGATACCTCCAACAGTCTCAGAAATAGTCTCAGTTATAGTCTCAGCTCAGTTATTCATTCTTAGTGTTGTTTGACCAAAGCATACAAATTTCAGTTTACAAATTTTACTCAGTTATGTTATATGTTAGTCATGCATCCTCACTATTTACAGATTTTCATGCATTTTCAGTATCTGTAGATTCCATACTCTCTACTCAGTACTCCATGCTTTACATGCATATCCAATTAATTATTAGTTCTATTTATGAAACCATGCATACCATCCTACCTCATTTAGAATACCATTACATTCAAAGTACTGATCGCATACCTTTATTTTACGCTAGGATGAATAATATCATAGGTGCTGACGCTCAATTCTCGAATCACACTTAGTCCCTCAGATCATCAACAGTGCAACAGCAGTGGTGAGTCCTCATCATCTGAGGAAAGATTATATTACTTCATGTATTTATCTTAGTAGTTAGTAGAGTTAGTTGGGGCCTGTTCCATCAACTCACAGTATCCTATTTAGAGGCTTTTTAGACACTACAGTTAGCTATTCAGACTATTCAGATTTTAGTATTTTTATCATATTCATAATTCAGTAGTTATTTCATTATTAAACCTTATGGCATTTCAGTTATTCTTCCACATTCATGATTATATTATTCAGTGCTCACAGCAGGTACCAGCTCATGGGTTAGCTTATGGTCCCTCAGGACAGTAAGCACCGTGTAACAACTAGGGGGTAGTCTCGGGTCATTACAAACTTGGTATCAAATCCTAAGGTTTTAAAGTGTACTAGGAACTCTGAAAGCCGTATCGAGTAGAGTCTTGTGCATGGGTGTGTAGCGCTCCATACTTATGGGTGAGAGGCTACAAGGAGTTTAGGAACAAGTTTCCCTTCTTTCAAGTATTCATGTCATACGATTGAGCATAAGCTCAAGTTAAACTCTCAGTTTAATCCATTTTCTTCTTTCGTTTATAGAACATGACTCCCAAGAAGAACGAAAGAAGAACAGGAACTTATCCAGCTTCTCAGCCCGTCCAGGCAGATCCTCTGGATGAGCATGTCTTTCATGCGGAATTTAGGGCTACTTTTACTACTCTAGCAAACTCTATAGCAGCATAGAATGAATGGCCAACCATTTTTCCAGCCAACCCAGTGGCCAATATTGCTGCCGCCAGAATTTGGGACTTCACCAGAATGAATCCTTCTTCCTTTACGGGGGTCTAAGTCTGAAGAGGATCCATAGAAATTCTTAGATATAGTTCAGAAGGTAACGGATGCTATGAGGGTGGCGTCTAGTCAGAGTGCCAAGTTGGTTGCATATCAATTGCAGGATGTAGCCCATACTTAGTTGAAGAAGAGGAAAGTAGATAGAGGTGTTGATGCAGGGCCTATAGAATGGAAAGAGTTTTTCAGGCTTACTTAGACAGATTCTTTCCATTAGAGCTGAGGGAGGCAACGGTGTTAGAATTTATTAATTTGAGGCAAGGCAGCATGAGTGTGAGTGAGTATTCTCTCATGTTCACTCAGTAGCTAGATATTATCCTCATGTGGTAGCTGACAATAGGTTCAAGATGGGTAAGTTTGTGTCCAGAGTGTCTGATAGTGTGGTTAAGGAGTGTAGGACCGCAATGTTGATTAGTGAGATGGACTTGTTTAGGATGATGGCCCATGCTCAACAGATAGAGGAGCAAAAGATTAAGGAGAGGTAAAGAGAAAACAAGAGAGCTAGGACGGTTAGTTTTAATTTCAATTAGCCAAAGTCAAAAGGTGGTAACCGTCCTAAGCTTCATCAGAGGTCTTCATCCCTAGTACCTTCTTCAGCTAGTGGCCCAGTACCCAAATTTAGAAACTACAATAGGGATAGGACACCAGGCTCTAATTCCCAGGTCAGTGTTAGTAGTGCTCGTACTAATCCTTTATGTCAGAAGTATGGCAGACACTATCAGGGTAAGTGTAGAGTGGGTAGTGATGTGTACTTTGGGTATGGCAATCCAGGCCATTAGATTCAGGAGTGCCGAGTAGTTGCTTAAAAAGGTAGGGATGCACACCAACAGGGCCAGTCCCATCAGTCGTCAGTTTCATCTAGCCGCCCAACTCAGTAGGGTGCCACTTCCAGTGCTACCAGTGATCAGCATCCAAACAGATTATATGCTCTTCAGTCCTACTAAGATAAAAAAAATTCTCCTAACATAGTTACTGGTATGTTGCAGGTCTTTCATGTATATGTTTATGCTTTACTAGACCCTAGAGCATCTTTTTTTTTTGTAACTCCATATATAACCATCAATTTCAGAGTCAGTCCCCAAAATCTAGCAGATTCCTTTTCATTTCTACCTCAGTGGGCATTTCCATTGTATACAGACAGGTATACAGGAACTGTCCGATCACAATATCTCAAAATGTTACTTCAGTTGGTCTCATGGAGTTAGAGATGATGGATTTTGACATCATTCTCGGCATGGATTGGATCCATTCATGTAATGCCTCAGTTTATTGTAGAAATAGAATAGTTTATTTTCAGTTTCGAAATGAACTAGTCCTTGAATGGAGAGGTAATACTACAGCTCTTAGGGGTCAGTTGATTTCATACCTTAGAGCTAGAAAGATGATATCCAAGGGGTGTGTATACCATCTTGTACAAGTCAAAGACTTTAACTCAGAAACTCCTACTCTTGAGTTAGTCCCAGTAGTAAATGAATTCTCAGATATATTTCCTGAAGATCTTACCGGAGTTTCTCCCAAAAGGGAAATCGACTTCGGAATAGACCTTCTCCTAGATACTCAACCTATATCTATTCCGCCATACAAAATAGCTCCAGCTGAACTCAAAGAACTGAAAGAACAGTTAAAGGATCTCTTAGATAAGGGATTCATCAGACCCAACGTCTCCTCATGGGGCACACCTATTCTATTAGTGTGTAAAAAAGACGATTCTCTCAGAATATGTATTGACTACCATCAATTGAATAAGGTCACAATCAAAAATAAATATCCACTTCCTAGAATTGATTACTTGTTCGTCCAACTTCAGAATGCCAGTTACTTTTCCAAAATAGACCTCAGATCAGGCTATCATCAGCTTAGAGTCAGGAAATGTGACATTCTAAACTCATCTTTCTGAAATCAGTATGGTTACTTTAAATTTCTAGTCATGTCCTTTGGTCTTACGAATGCCCCAGCAACTTTCATGGACTTGATAAACCGAGTGTTCAAGCAGTACTTGGATATGTTCGTCATAGTCTTTATTGATGACATTCTTGTCTATTCTCGTTGCAAAAGCGATCAAGCAAACTATCTCAGCATAGTGCTTCAGACTCTTAGAGCTCACCAGTTGTTTGTTAAATTCAGTAAGTGTGAATTCTGGCTAAGATCAATAACATTCATTATTCATATTATTTTTGGTGATGGCATTAGAGTTGGTCCTCAAAAGACTGAAGCAGTGAGAAACTGGCCTAGACCCAACTCTTCATTAGATATCAAGAGTTTTTTGGGTTTAGCTGGCTATTAGAGTCTGTTTGTTGAAGGGTTTTCTTCTGTTGTACCCCCCATGTCTAGATTGACTTAGAAAAAAGTTAAGTTTTAGTGGTCAGATTCCTGTAAGAAGAGTTTTCAGGAGTTGAAGTCTTGACTCACCTCAGCCCGAGTCTTGACTCTACCAGGCGGTTTAGATTATTTTGTTGTGTACTATGATGCATCTAGAGTAGGTTTGGGTTATGTCCTCATGTAGATAGGTAAGGTCATAGCCTATGCCTTCAGACAACTTAAGCCTCATGAAAAGAATTATACGTCTCATGATCCTGAGTTAGCAGCAGTAGTGTTTGCCTTAAAGATTTAGAGTCACTACTTGTATGGGGTACATGTAGATGTGTTCATAGATCACAAAAGCCTTCAGTATGTGTTCTCTCATAAATATTTGAATTTGCATCAGAGAAGATGGTTAGAGTTATTGAAATATTATGACATGAGTGTTCTGTATCATCCGAGAAAGGCCAATGTAGTGGCTGATGCTCTCAGTAGAATGTCTATGGGTAGTGTAGCTCATGTAAGGATAGTAAGTAGAAATTAGCTCAGGAAGTTCATCAGCTTGCCCGACTAGGTGTCCTCTTAGCCGGCTTAGCAGAGGGTAGTGTGTGGGCGTAGAGTAGCACTGAATTATCTCTAGTTTCTGAGGTGAAGGAAAAGCAGGATATAGATCCCATTCTAGTTATGTTGAAAGAATCAGTCAGAGATCAAAAAGTGGAGGTTTTCTTCCAAGGGGGAGATGGTGTTTTGCGTTGTCAGGGTAGATTGTGTGTGTCTGGTGTAGATGATTTAAGGCAACAAATTATTGTAGAAGTGCATGGTATGCATTACTCTATTCATCCAGGGGCCACTAACATGTACCACAAGTTGTGGGAGATCTATTGGTGGAGTGGGATGAAGGGAGATATTGCAGAATTTGTAACTAAGTGCCCTACATGCCAGCAAGTTAAGATTGAGCACCAGATGCCTAGTGGGTCCATGCAAGAGTTCAATATTCCCATATGGAAATGGAAGAAAGTGAACATGGACTTTGTGATAGGCTTACCTCATACCAATCGACAGTATGACTCTATTTGGGTTATCATAGACAGGATGACCAAATCAACTCATTTCTTGCCAGTCCATACCTCTTATTCAGCCAAAGACTATGCTAATCTCTATCTTAGAGAGTTGGTTATGTTGTACGGTATTCCCTTATCTATTATCTCAGATAGAGGTACCCAGGTTACCTCTCACTTCTGAAAAGCATTCCAAAAGGGTCTTAGTACCCAAGTCTATTTCAGTACCACATTCTACCCTCAGACAGACGGTCAAGTAGAAAGGACCATTCAGACTCTCGAGGATATGTTTAGAGCATGCGTTGTTGATTTCAAGGGTAGTTGGGATGACCATTTGCCTTTGATTGAGTTCACATACATTAACAGTTATCATTTCAGTATCCATATGGCTCCATTTGAGGCTCTCTATGGAAGGAGATATAGATCTCTAATTGGTTGGTTTGAAGTAGGTAAGGCTGCAGTAGTAGGGCCTGACTTAGTGTTTGATGCATTAGAAAAGGTTCAGTTGATCAGAGAAAGGCTTACGGCTGCCCAGACCCAACAAAAATCATATGTTGGTGTGAGAAGAAAGGAACTCAAGTTTGAGGTTGGTGATCTTGTGTACTTGAAAATCTCTCCCATGAAAGGAGTAAAGAGATTCGACAAGAAGGGGAAACTCAGTCCTCGATATATCGGTCCCTTCAGAATTCTCAGTTATTTCTAAAAGGTAGCTTACGAGCTTGAGTTACCTTCAGATTTAGCCTCAGTACACCCAGTATTCCATGTCTCATTGTTAAAAAAAATGTATTGGTGATCCAGCTGTAGTTTTTCCCTTAGAAAGTGTAGATATTCAGAACAGTCTTTCCTTTGAGGAAGTTCCAGTTAAAATTCTTGATCATCAAGTTCGTAGACTAAGGAACAAAGAAGTTCTACTAGTAAAAGTTTTTTCGAGGAATCAGTCCACTGAGGGAGATACTTGGGAAGCAGAAACAGATATGTGGACCAAGTACCCTCATTTTTTCTTCGCAAATCCAGATTCAGTATGAGGTACCAATCTTTTTAAGATTTTTCTTTCTCTGTCATGTTCAGTTTTAGCCGCACATCATATTCATGTCAGTCGTGCATTAATGAATCAGTTTAGTCATGCATTCCATTCATCAGACCTGCATATTCAGTGTGTAAGCTCAGTCCATCAGTTCCCTCAGCTTAACCAATTTCATTTGAGGACGAATAATCCCAAGGGGGAGATATTATAACACCTCGTATTTCCCTAGAATAATCTAAGTCCCAATACATGAGTATTCGTATATTAAATTTTTAAAACACTTATTATTTATCAATTTAGAGCCTACCATTTTGTAGGAAATTTAATTAGCTTTCCAACGATATAAAATTAGTCCAAATTCGATAGCCGGGTAAAAAGTTATGGCAATTTTAAGTTTCAGTCGCAAAACCCCATCTTTTTAACCTTTAGCGCGTTGCGGAGCAGGCCAATCTCCCATTTGGAAAATTCTAGTGAGGGTTCGTGATCCTGGCGCATCGCTCTATAGGTCAATTTGATATTTATCCATTTTTAGAGTTGAAGCTCTATACCACCGCATCGCAGTGACTTCCAGGCCCCAATCAGTGAAGGACCGCGATTTCCCCACGTCACACCATAGACCAGTTTCCCAGTTTTCTGATTCCAGTGACGGCGTGATAGAGCCGAATCGCACCAGTCTAGAAAATAGGGATTTTCAGTCAGTTCTGAGTTTTAATTCCAAGGGCTTTTAAGTACTTTTCCCTTGTCCCAGTCAACCCCAAACACGAAATCAAGTCCCTAATAACCTAATTGGGCATTATTATAATCAATTTTCCCAAAATCAAGAACATTCTCTCAAGTAGCAAAACCCTAACTTTCAAGAATCAAGGTCAAATCTCAAGAACTCTCCATCATTCCTTCCAAATTCATCATCCTAGGTATGTTAGATGTTCATCCATGGATTTCTTTCATCCATGGAGTCCAAGTATCCATTTTAATTACATATCTATCATATTTTCAAGATTTATGAGATTAAATTGTGATATAAAACTATGAATCTCCATGAACTCCCATTAATATTGATTTTATACCATACTTTAATGGAATTACCGTTGTTACGAAATCCCCCATGTTTTAATATTGTCATTCTTTGAATTAGATCATGATTTAGTGTTATAAATGTTGAAGTCATGCTATTATTTCAAGTTTTATACTATTTCATTGAATTGACTAAACTATGAAGTACAAGTGTTTGATAAAATGCCTACAAGAGTGATTTATTTAATAAGAGCCTTCATGTTTTAGTCTTCAAGCTTTAATGTCTTTTAAGTATTTTTTTTTTGAGTCCTGGGGGTATTGAATACCCGAAAACCATATCTTCTTATTTAGTCTAGTCTCAGTACATTTTAGAATACTCTTCAGATTATATTATACGTATTATCAGAATAGTGAGATATCAGTCATTGAACTCAGAACAATCTAGTATCTCAATGTCTTTCAATTGGGAGTAGGATTTAGCACCAAGTGAGTACAGGGATGGCGGCTTCCCCGTCAGATAGGCAGATTCATTAGTAGCAGTCCCTATATTCTAGATTTACGTAGCCAGTGTAGGATATGAGTAGTCACCCATTAGAATAGGCTTGACTATCTCGCAGGGGCCACCCATCAGTTCAGGCTTGACAATCTTAGTCCTTTGGATATTATATTAGTTTAGTGGATCCACAAAGCTATTGTTAGTACTCGTGGCACGGTATTAACTACCTTCCAACTGGGGTTACAGTTTGGACCCTGATTAGCTCAAATTGGGGAATGTTGGTTAGATGATACCTCCCACAGTCTTAGATACAGTCTTAGTTACAGTCCCAGCTCAGTTATTCAAGCTTAGTGTTGCTTGACCAAAGCATACAGATTTCAGTTATTTTAGTATTTTGGTTTATAGATTTTACTTATTTATGTTATATGCTTGGTCATGCATCCTCAGTATTTATAGATTTTCATGCATTTTAGTATCTACAGATTCTATGCTCTCTACTCAGTACTCCATGCTTTACATGCATATTCCGTTAATTATTAGTTCTGTTCATGAAACCATGCATACCAGCCTACCTGATTTAGCATACCAGTACATTCAAAGTACTGATCGCTTACCTTTCTTTTGCTCTATGATGTATCATATCATAGGTGTTGACGCTTAGTTCTCGGATCACACTTAGTCCCTTAGATCATCAGCAGTACAGTAGTAGTGGTAAGTCCTCATCATCCGAGGATAGATTATATTACTTTTTGTATTTATCTTAGTAGATAGTAGAGTTAGTTAGACCCTGTCCCATCAACTCATAGTATCTATTTTAAAGGCTTTTCAGACACCACAGTTAGCTATTCAAACTATTTAGATTTCAGTATTTTTATCAGATTCACAATTCAATAGTTATTTCATTATTAAAACCTTATGGTATTTTAGTTATTCTTTTCCATTCATGATTATATTATTCAGTGTTCACCGCAGGTACCCACTCATGGGTTAGCTTGTGGTCCCTCGGGATCATAAGCATCGTGTAACGACTAGGGGGTAGTCTCGGGTCATTACATTATGAAAGCTTCAAAATGACTATCAAATATTTGTTGAATCCGTTAACGTCAAAGACAGACAACTTATATGGCTTTCCATGGGATTTCATGGTAAATCGTTCTTTTATTATGATATGATTCATTTTTTTATTTAATATTATTTTTGATTTATTATCATTGTGTTATAGACTTGGACATTTGAAGTCATTCCTTATTTGAGATAACAAGTGAACTACCAGGAAGAAGTTGCCTGTCCAAGAATCCTGAGATGGTTGTCGATCAAAATTGATAAAAATACAAAATTTTTTGATTTTTTAAATTCTCCGAAGAAAGCAGTAAGTTTATCTAATCAAGTTTTTATTTTAATTAATGATTATTTTAAATGATTTCATCATCATTCTAATGTATGTACTAACTTATTTTAGATTTCCCAATTGTGTCTTGTTCCGACCAATTGAGAGTAGAAGATATTATTTTTTCTTACTTCACAGTCTGTGCAAACTTTATCGGACCCTAAGGTCATTGAAAGAATAAAAATGGAATTGTTTGAAGCAACAACCATCACAAGAAAAATAATTTTTGAGGGTGGGATTGTTATTGTTAATGATGGCAGTGGTAGTGGTACTACTGTTGGGGCTAATGATGCTCCTCTTATAATTTTTAAAACAACAAGCCATTATAATTATGATCATACTTTTTATATAGATTGTGCCACTTCTAGCGAATTTTCTGCATGCAAATATCAAGACTACATGGCGAAACATGATGGAGTGATTAATTCTATTAATGCACTAACTGCTTCTGTAAAGAAAATGACATCTAAGAGGGCTGTTATTCCATCAAAGAGGATTTCATATACATACACTCCACTAGAGATCAAGGTGGATAAGAAGAGAAGGAAAGATATTTTTAGGGCATCATCAAGCATCGAAAAAAGAAAAATTACAACGCCTCTGTCTTTGTCATGCACCGCTGTTTAATGTACAAGGTCCAGGGAAGAGTAGTATAAGTTGAAGAAAGTGAATGTATATCATCTGGTCCAACAAACAAACAGGCACATATCTGTTTCAATAGATGATACATCTGCTGAAAATTATCAAACAGATATATAAATCTATTGTAACTGTTGTCTAACCTGTTGCATCAGATGTATTATCTGTTGCAACATATGTCCGTCTGTTTCAATAAATCAAACAGGTTTTCATACTCTTTTAATTTGTACCAACAGATAAGCCTTATGTTGGAACAGAATGTTCATTTGTTCGAAATTATCGTAAACTCTATTTTACTTGTTCAAATTTATCCCAGTAGATGATCCATCTATTACAACGTAAGATTCATCTATTGCAATAGATAGATAATTTGTTGTATATTTGTAATTAGCATTGACAATTCTGGATTTCTAGGTGGATTTCACAGTAGAAGCTACCACTGAAGAGCATAATATCACAGTTGATAATCCATCAAATGCTTCCAAAGAAGAAGAAAAAGTAGAGACTGTCAGTTTGGGAGAATGAAAGAATTACCCGTTTGAAGGGTTCAACATTTCAGACGAGGCTCCAAAAAAACTAACAAAGTTGATCAGTGACTATTCAGAATGGATTGTCGATGGGTTGTTAAAGCATCATGCCGACAGGTACATAAATAAATTTTAAAGATATTGATTGATATAATTCTTGTTGTAAAAACATGACATTGGCACATATAAATCATCATGTAGAAAATAAAATGACGAATACAATAAAGTGAACAAATCGAGTCTTGATTTTGATATGTTCGACTTTGTTGTTGCACATCCCGGAACAAAGAATTGGTTCTATTTGATGTCACGGCCCCAAACTTGCTGGAATGATGAGGATTAAATGCCATACATATTACTATTAATTAATACTCTATTTAATTACATCTGTGTATTAATTTTTTCATCACGTAATTTGAAATATTTGATAATATGTGTAGTACATCGATGCCATTTTTTACTACCTCTGAAATAAGGCCAAGTTGTAAATACAAGAACAATACAGATACATGACAGAAAATTATTTGTTTAAAGTTTAGATCAATAATACCTATGATAGGTATTGTCGACAATAGCCAGAAGTTTCCCGAAATGAGGAATGCTTAATTAAAATCATCCAAGGTTTTAGCATTCCAACTTGCTTATCTTGGCATTTGGTTGATGAAGTGTACATCCCAATCAATTGTCGTGATGAATTCCATTGGGTGTTGGCTTTCGTCGTTCTAAAAGAGAGGCGCATCCGAGTTTATTACTCGATGTCATGAAGGAGACGTTTTGAACCATCGTTTGAAATACAAAATCTTGCTAAAATATTATCTACTTACCTTGATATGAGTGGTTTTTTGGACCAAAAGGTTCGTACTGATTGGTCGACGATTAAACCATACCAGGATAAAATGGGTAATCCATTTGATGTATAATATATTGAAGAAATTGCTCAACAATCCATTGGTATCCTATAAGTATAAGTATCATGATTTAGTTTAATTTCATAAATTTCACAATGCTTACATGAACTGCAAGATATGGATTATCTATTTTTTTAAAATGTAGGAATTCTGGTATTTTTATTATCGCTTATGCCGAGTATTTCAGCGATGGGTTACAAGTACCAAATAATGGACTTGATGCCAGATTACTCTGTCAAATATATGTTTCTCTTTTATGGAAATATGGAAAATCAAAACCCTAAAAACCGTGCGCAAGCGACATTAAAGATCCACTACGACCAAAGCCGAATTCTGTAGCATTGGATGAAGAACAACTTATCCGTATTGAGTAGATCTTTACATCTTGAGTCTATCAATGTAATAACCTATCCTCCTTGGTTAACTTATTGATCTATTTGTAGAGTAGATCATTTGTACCCATAATAATTTTTTTAGATTTCACTTATTTGTTGAGTTATTTCATGTAATTTCCAAAAGTTTTGATTTATTTTATGCTGTCTATGAATATAATTTAATCCTTAGTTTTGAACTTGTTAATTGAAATAGAAGACTAGATTTAAATATCGTAACAAATAATACAACTCCTGCAAAAGATGACATATCTTATCAAATAGATATAGACATATGTTGCAATATGTAGGTCATCCGCTGGAAATTATATAGTAGGTCTTTCTACTTTTTTGATTTGTTCTAATAAATTATCCATCAGTTGCAATAGATAGATTATATGTTACAACAAATTGTATATCTGTTGCGACAGACAGACAGAAACATCTGCATAATACAACAGATGACCAACCTATTGCAACAGATAATCAATATGCCATAATAGGTATGATATCTATTACAACAGATAGATAATTTGTTGCATTATAAAAATTCAGCTTTCGTCAGACAAAGAAAAATTGCCACTACAATGTAAAGTGAACAAAGTGGCTTGAAATAAAAAATTATTATCGTGTTCGTTTTTGTCTTTGTACATATTTTTCTTTATACATGGGCTCCAAGCATTTAGTTAGTTCCTCATAAGCCCAGACCTCTTGCATCTTTTCCATAATGGCATCGTATAGACCGACCATTTCTGTGCCGGTCAACAAACACTCAATGTATGCAAGAAAGTACGACCCACACGCAGCACCGATTTTATTTTTTTGAAGGTGGATATTCTTATTTCGACCTTCAAAATCCCATGATTCCTTCTTCAAGACTTCAGCCGGCAAATAATCCATCAGTTTACTCTGCGTCAACAACTTACGTAACAACCTCAAGAGTGGCTGCACATGGGTTAAAAACTTGGCCTCCTTGAAGACAAGTAAGTTGCAGCCATAAACCTTAATCTTTCTCCAGTCGAGTAGTATCTCAACAGCAAGAAAATGTTTGACTTCCACGTTCATGACTGCAAGGATTCTCTTTGCCTTGGTCTAGCTCTTGCCGAGTGGATATGACCTCTTCCCTCTAACATAGTTAATCATGTCTTTATCCCATTTGAACATAGAAACTAACTGACCAATTCCCCAGCCATCGGGACCTGTTTGACTACAGAGAGTATCGTACCTACTCTTGAAATTATTGTAGAAGTTGAGGTTCATTATCCTATCGGCAGCATCATAAGCATCCAGGTATGCTGATTGTCTTCCCCTCATGATACAAGGAATTTCATTAACATACTATGGTATAAGAAGATAAGTTTTAAATAGGTTAGTAATTGTAAAAAAGAAAAACAAAGTGGAAAGATTCTGTTGCTGAGGGTTCTCTAAATTAGTTCACAGATTATCCAGCTAACAAAACTTATGCAACAAATGTGTATTATATTGCAGCAAAATACCCAGCTATTGTAACATATTACACATCTATTGCGTAGCTTCTTCTTCATGGAGTAGATAGGAAGGTAAGGTTAGCAAAAGTAAACTTACATCGTCCACGTACCACTCACGCATATTTATCATACTCGTGAAGTCTTGGGCGTCAAATAAATACATAGTGTATTCTTGTGGAACCTTCATCTTATCAATCATGATTTTTTGTAGTTCCTTCTTATCTTTATAGCCAAGTGCCATTTATATTTCCACCTTCTTAAGCAGCCCCTGAACTTCAATAACTCTTGGAGTGGGAAGAGTTGAAACTTTTTTGGATTTTCGATTGGAGAGTACTTGGCTAATTGCTATTTTCTTTCTCCTAACCGCCGTTGTAGGAGTGTATGGATCCCTTACCTTCTTGTATTGTATGACACCCCTCTTGAATTTCAACTCCTTTGTATCTTCAGTAATAGCCTCTAGTGTTTCAAGGATTTTATCCTCTCTGTCCTTGCACACTTTGTATTTGCAATGAGAATACGAGGGTGAAGAGGGGTGAGAGGGACCTATGCAAGGGGTGTTTCCAAATGTATTTATTTTTTTCTGAGAACCAACATGCTCATAATCACGATTGGCAACAGCAATAGCAGGATGGCTGCCACCATCATCAACAACTCCACCAATAACACCCTCAGAAGAAGCACGCGGATCTGTTGTAGTAGGTTGGTCATGAAGAGCTTCAACATTAGGCTGATCTTGCCTAACTGCTCTTTTTATGGTTGTTGCTCCAGCCAATTCCTTCTTTATTAACTCCACTGTTGGGTTTGATGTTGTATCAATAAGAACTAGAGTAATAAAAGAAGTCATCCCCAACTTCTGCTCAGTAGGAACGGTCCAAGGATGCACAACCAATAAAAAAGATAGAAGGCATTTAAATCATATCATATAATAATAATTTGTAGTCAGTTGGGTTATATGTTAACACAACCAACTTATGTAACAGATGATCTATCTGCCATAATAGTTGATCTATATGTTTCAATAAATTGACAATATATTGCATCAAATTACCCATCTTTTGCATAATTTACAGTAGATGGGTAATCTATTGAGTCGGGTTCAGGGAACCAGAGTAATAAATGGTTAATATATTGTGAAATATGGATCATCTATCATAATAGATTACCCATCGATTACACCAATTGTAGTTGATGGTAATCTGTTACAACAGATGACCCTTCTATCGTAATAGATTTCACATCTGTTTTAATATATTTCTTTGAGGAAAATTATTTTAGTTAAAAGAAGATGTACTGCATCATCCAGAGGGTTAAAGAGATCAACTTCCTTAATTTTTGGTTGTTCTTTGTAGCCAACCACCTAAGGATCCTTAGATGAGAAACCTCATCTGGGTAATCTATTACCTGATTTTGGAGGGGGGGAATGGCTTCAAATGACCATGCATAAAAAATGTAAACAGGAAGCAAGAAAAAAAATGTCATAATAACTATCAATATAAATTAATAGATGAGTAAATATAGTGATAAATTTTACCATGAAAGCCCAAGGAAAGCTGTATAATGTGATCGTCCCTATGTATAGATTTGTCAGTGAATATTGGACAGTCTAGTAGTAGCTGTCATATCCCTAGGGATAATCATTGAATTTCTCAAAATCATTAGCAAATGCCAACAAATCATCTTCTATGACTTTCCTAATGTCTCTTTCCAATAAAATGGAATGGATAAACCAAACTAAGCATAATTTATCCTTGTAGTGCTTTGGTATATTTTTATCCTCGAGATCTGTCATCAAATCGCCCGCTTTGTAGCTACGTTGTCCAACAATACCCAACAACTCATTTTTTTCCCTTGCATTTGTTGGACCCTTTGTGGGTTGTTTCCTTGATGAGAGGTTCTTCTAGACGATCGTATCTCAAGCCCGTCACTATGCCAAACTCTTTCAATCCTAAACAAACTGAACTACCACAGTAGTTGATCCAGTCTTTATCCATCTTTTTTTGTCTTTCTTTGGATCTTTATCATCCCTCGCATACTTGATCCTGTGCTTGAGAAAACCATGTACCATGTTCATTTGGAAACAGAGAGTGCGGTCCTCAAGGAGCTTAAGAAAGTATGCAAAGCAGCTCCTCTTAAAAAATCCGTCTATGTTTTCATTCTTCATAATACTGCTAAATTCATCAAAATTTTTCCCCAACTGATATTTATGTACAACATCACCGATTACTTCTTTAGGGAGATCTATCGGCATCGTAACTCAAAATTTATCGATACTAATGGTTTTGACAGGATCATGCTGGGATTTCGATATTAATTCATGCCTCATTGGTGAGAAGGATTTATCACTTTCCTCATCTTTATTTTGCCTTGATTGAGATTGTTCAGGAAGTTCCTCCGAATCTATCTGTACTCTAGCCTTTTTTGTTGGGTAGTCAAAAGTTGATTCACTTTTAGTTTATTTTCTTTGGGGATACATATTTTAACTACAAATAATAAAAAAATAAAAAATACATTGCATTTAATGTCTGGATAATTTTTTAAAAAATGGTAAGACAAATTTCAATAAATTCTTCTACGCCACATTACAAAAAAAATACTCCAACAAATAACCCATCAGTTGGAACAGGTGGGGAATCTATTTGAAGACCTATTTAATATCTCCCAATAGATTTTCCACCTGTTACAACAGATGGACCACCAAGACCACCACCAAAACCACAACCAATGCCACCAAGACCACCGCCAATACCAACACCAAGACAACCGACACCACCACCAAAACCACAAATATCGACACCACCACCAACAGCCACCAACAACACCACAAATACCATCCAATAATACCACAATAGTCAACAAAATATTAAGATAAAAAATAGGGTTTTCTTGGGTGCTTCCTACCTTTTTAGCATCAAAACTCAAAATTGTTAACCCATTCTCAAAGATAATACAACTAAAAGTCTTTTTTTTCATCATTAACTAAAAATAACTAATTTTTATAATAAATAAAAATGTAGAACTCTTATCAAACTCTATAACCTGTGAAGACAGAGAAAACAATGGATATAAGCTAGAATGAAGTAAAAAATAACAACTATATGGTTATAAATGGGAATAAAATTGATTTGTTTTGAAGGGCTGAGTAATATGTTGACTAGTTGTTGTTTGTATTATTGAGAGAGAGAGAGATACAAGAGCAAGAACTTCAAATTTGAAATGAGGAAAAGTTTTTCACGCAAATGGATGATTTGTATGGGTTGATTTGTAATTTTGGAAAAGAATGACAAGTTTTGAAATTGTTAATTTGGTCAAAATTAATCTTAATTAATTTTTAAAATTTTACAAGATATAGTTTTTAAACTATTAAGTTAATGAGAATCTTTTCAACTCAGAGTGATCGATGATGACTCGGGTTGAGATGAACGCAATATCAACACCATGCAATTGCAAAGACTAAATTGAAGTTGTAGTTGACCCTATGAACTCATTCATCCCTAGTTCTACCAAAACCAAATTAGGTACTAGCGTAACATTAAGTTAATGAGAATTTTTTTAAATCAGAGTAATCGATCAATGACTTGGGTTGAGATGAACGCAATACTGATTGATTGTGTTTTCTAGTCTTAGCATGCTTTCAAAATATCTTGGAAAAGATCGGAGACTTGCTGTAGTATGTGAATTCCGATAATTTTCAAGCTTGCCTCCAGCTTGTTAATTTGGTCTTCAAGCTTGTCGTTGTCGTCTTTAAAGTTGGTATATAGTTCCTGGTCTTTTGTGAGCTCGATCAGGAACACTTTCTATAATGCCTCGAGTCTATACCTCAGACTCCATACAGTGCTTACAACCCCGAAGAACCACAAGCTAACCCATGACTGATACTGCTATGAGCACTGAGTAACAATATTGTAATAAATGCAAAAAAATAGGCTGAAATACAATAAGGTTCAAAACCTGAAATACTGATAAAGAATACCAACTGTAATAATAATTTGTACAACTGAATACTGTCTGAAAGTCTAGTCTGAAAGCCTCTATCTGTCTAAATATGGAGTTGATGGGACAAGTCCCCAACTAACTCCGACTACTGAAATAAACTAAATATTGAAATAATGAAATAATATGATAACTTTGTCCTCAAACTATGATAACTCACCACTAGGTCTGTTGCTGATAGTCTGGGCTGCTAAGTACGGTCAGGAAACCATGCATCTAAACCTATGATATAAAAAATCATAGCACAAGAAAAAAATATGCGCCAGTACTTTGAATGTACTAGTATGCTAAGTGGGTAGGCTGATATGCAAGGGTTCATATGCATGAACAATAACTGACTAAATAACATGAATACAACTGAATAAAAGTATATGCATAACTGAAACTGTTGAAACACTATGTATGCAATACTGTGCACATATCTACATAAGTTGTGTCTGAGATCATAGTAACAGTAGATACATAGTTTTGATAACTCAATGACAGATATCTGAGTTTATTGATAACTTTATTACTGATAGGTGGGTGACTGTTTCTGACAGACCTAATTTTATAGAACTGAATTGAGTTTTATACTGAGACTGAAACTAAAAATATAGGAGGTAATCATCTAACTGATAAGCCCCTCTCTGAACTGATTGGGGTCCAACCTGTAACCCCAGCTGGAAGGGTGTCAGTACCATGCCACGGGTAAAGACAAGTTCTGAGTCACCCTCATCTGGTAGGTGCTATGAACGAGAATGGTGGTACCCTCAACTGGCAGGTAGAGCACCTTATCAACCCTTAACTGGCAGGTTAATGTATCAACCTACACTGGCTACATAGTTTTGGAATGCCAGGACTGCTTCTAAGGATCAAATCCTCTACTGGCAGTTGAGTCCCCACCCTTGGGTTCACTCGGTACTGAATCTTACTCCCAACTGAATAGATACTGAACTAATTTCTAAAATATTCTAGGCTAGACTGAACTGTTACTGACCATGTTAACTAAATGAACTAGACTGAGTTCACTGAGTACTGTAATCGATTGAGTATTTTGAGTTCTATTTACGGACTGGATATACTGAGTTCTGTACTGAATGAATGCGACTGTATATGACATTACTAAGAATATTCTGAAGCTACTGTAATTCTAGGTAAACAGCTAGATTGTTGGGTATTAGATACCCCCAGGTCTCGATAACATGAAAAGTAAAGCATAGCATGATCTTGAAAAGCATTACAATGTTCATAACTCATTCATAGAGATATTTTATCAAACACTTGTAAGATATAAGCTTGTACATATGCTAGTATGTCATGATTTACCCATTTAATCCACATGAGCAATTTATCAAATACTTGGGGAACATAATATATGCGCATAATACTAATTAATATGTAGGCATCATGATTTCCAATCCCAACTTACAAATTCAAGTGCTTTAACATGAATTCACATAATACAACATACATGTCCAATAAATTTACATAAATCTTGTAATAAATCATGAATTAGAAACCCAATTAACATCATAATCATGAATAATTCAAGCCTAACATGGAATTCATAAATTCAATAAACTTAAAGTTTTAAAAGAGGTTCTTGAACTCCGAGGGTGGAAGGAAACCCTTGGATGAACACCTAACATACCTTGATACTTGAATTCATGAAGATTGATGGTGAATTTCTTAAATCTTGATCTTGACTTGATGGAATAGAGTTTGTAATTGAGAGGATTTTAGAGAGAATGAGTGATTTTGCCCTTTGGAATGATTGATTCATGTTTTTGGGGGCTGAATAGAAATGGGATAAAGACCCATTTACCTCTCTGGACGCGGAATTAAAAGGGAAAAAATCATGCCCAGTGATGCATAACTCGAGATGTCGCATCGATGGGTTTGGCGCAATGGCCAATGCATTGCATCGAGTCCACATTAATTCACTGGAATTGCACTCTAAAGTTGGAGAAAAATATTTTTTGACACGATGGGTGATGCTGCGCGTTGAGATCACATCAACCCACTATTTTGGCATCCAAACTTGATTCAAATGAGGTCCAAAAAATCAAAAACTCACCCAAAGTGACCTATTTACACCCCTGATCATGATTCAATTTAAAGATCGATATTTTAAGGTCATAAGGATCGTGAAATAAGATTGCTAAATTTTGAAGGCTAAAATAATTCTAAGTATAGACACTTAGCTGAAATTTTTTAAGTCTAGGACCTCTTTCCCTGCTCTAGAGGACTAAGTTAAGCTTAGAATTTTGCAGGTTCTTACAATATCTCCCTCTTGGAAACATTCATCCTCGAATAAGACTGACTATGCTTAGAGAACTTATGGACTGAGTTTATATATATATACTAAACATGCACAACTGAAGCATGATTACATGACTGAAAGTACTGATATACTGCATTATCATACTGACATGCTTAACTAAAGCATGACTGAGTTCAGAAAACATGACACATGACTGAGCTATTTCATGAAGGTATGCATGATATGAAAATACTATGCAAGTGAACCGATACAGAGTTGTAAAGGTAATCTGAGCATGGGACTGAATGAATTAAAGGAAAACTGTTACCTTGAGATGAGTTTGAGTTTGTGGATAAGAGATGAGGATACTTTTCCCATATATCTTCTTCTTCTTCCCAAGTATCTCCCTCAACGGACTGATTTTGCCAAAGAACTTTGACTAGAGGAACCTCTTTGTTCCTCAGTCTGCGAATCCTGATGATCGAGGATTTCTACTGGGATCTTTTTATAAGAGAGACTATTTTGAACAACTATACTCCCTATAGGGACTACAACTGCTGGGTCACCTATGCACTTCCTAAGCAAGGAGAAGTGAAATAGTGGATGTACTAAAGCTAAATTTGAAGGCAACTAAAGCTCGTAAGCTACCTTTTTAAAGCGACTAAGAATTCGGTAAGGACCGACATATCTGGGATTGAGCTCCCCCTTTTTGCCAAATCTCTTTACCCCCTTCATAGGAGAGAATTTTCAAGAATATAAAATTACCGATCTCAACTCGAGATCCTTTACTAAACATGCATAAACGGGAACATAAGGACATAACTGAGCCTGAAACGTGATACATGAACTGAATTAATCCCCTGAATACATGGAGTATGATTGAGATTGGAACTTAAGTGTCTACTTTGAGCACTCACTACTCTAAACTGGATTCGTTACATAAAGAGAAAGTGAAAGGTTTTGGTCATGAAAGCTCGAGGGGCTATAGTGCATCTCATCTCCCCCTTAGGATAATATGGCCACTGAAGGATACTGACTTAAATGAGCTACTGAGGAATTATTGAGACGATGTATAGGGCACCTACAAACTAAATTATGACTACATATCGGGGATCTGAAACTGAGGCGTGATACATGAACTGAGCTGAACTCGCAACTTCCCGGTTGCTCCATCTTGAATTCATGAGACTTTAGATAGTGTGATTAGATGGAAAGATAGGAAACCAATCGATACAAACTTGTCACCTGACTGCTAAACTGGATTGCTGGCTATGAGGACTAACTCATGCTGGAAACTTATACTCGACTGGAGCCTCTCTTTTACACCCTTTCTATAGAGTTATAATGGTTTTAGGGAGAAAGGAATCTTGGCATGGGCTGAATAAAACATCTCAATAAGAAATCACATCCTGACTAAAATTTTGTAGTGTGAGGCGAGGCCTACTAAACATGATATAAGATAGAGTGACCAAGCCCTATGCACTGTATCTATAAATTTTCAAGCTTAGACGAGACTACTGAAAATATTCTCATGGGCGCTGAGCACGAATACATAAACATACTAACTTATATGATTAACTGAATGGTTGATAGCTGAATACTGGTCATGTAAAATTGAACTGTACTTAGTCTGGACTGAAACTATAGAGTATTATGTATATGAGGTAGGGACTGACTAAGTAACATGAGATAACAGAGCATGAATTCATGAAAACTGTATTATTTGAGAATGCAAGACCAAGCGTATAACATGATTCTGAAATAGTCTATAAACTGAGGTGCTAAAATACTGATAACTACATGATGTATACTAACATAAATCAAGGATCTGAATATACAATGACACTGAGCATTTTATCAACTCCTCTTCTCATGAAAAATTCTAATTTCCCTCCCTTCAACAACTAGATACAACTTTTTGCTAGCCATTTACTTAGTATACTAACCTGACATTCAGGCCTATTTTCATAACTACATCCTCGTGTAAAACAAGCATGCAAAAATCTTTCCTTATCATAAAATATTTACTCTCTCCCATCTAAGAAATCGCTCATCACTACATTATTTCATAAGGAGAGTTCACTAAAGGGTTAAAATATGAGGACCTGAAGCGTGAATAAATACTAAGGATATATACTAAGGATTCCATAGATTTATCAAGAGATATAAACTAAGGATATACATGACATAATCTGAATTTAGCCGACCATTAGGAGTGTAGCATGAGTCATGGGAACAAGGAATACTATAAAGCATGACATAAGTACATGAGTTATGATCTGTATGACCTGAGTCTGGAGTTTCTATATTCATGAAACATGATTCATAATACTGAGTGAACTGAAACTCCTTATACTTAGAACTGTAAGCGTATATGATTTTCGCTACATGTACAATTATAAGCTATTATCATAGAGCTAACATATAAGACTTGAATATATAATATACCATGATAAATGATGGGTTTTGAGAGTCTGAAGTACGGCTTTGATATGATCGGCGGTTTTATCCTCATTACGGGATTAGACAAGAGTGTTATCTATGTAGACTATTACGAATATGTACAAGTACTTCTTGAACACGCGGTTCATCAAGTCCATGAAGGCTATTGGAGCATTGATAAGACCAAATGACATGACTAGGAATTTTGAAGTGACCATACTAAGTTTTGAAAGTTGTTTTCGGAATGCCACATTCTCTGACTCTGAGCTGGTGATAGCCTGATCTGAGGTGTATCTTAAAAAAATAACAGGCACCCTAAAGTTGGTCAAAAAAGTCATCAATTTTGGGAAGTGGATACTTTCATTTGACTGTGACTTTATTTAGCTGATGGTAGTCTATATATATTCTAAGAGAACCATCTTTCTTACACACGAATAGAACTGGTGCACCCCAAGGGGATATGTTGGGTCTGATGAATCCCTTATCTAGGAGATTTTTCAACTGTTCTTTTAACTCTTTGAGTTCTGCTGGGGCCATTTTATATGGCGAAATAGAGATAGGCTGAGTATCTGGAAGAAGGTCTATTCCAAAGTTAATTTTTGCTCGAGAGGGACTCTTGGAATATCTTTGAGAAAGACATCTGGGAATTAACATGCTATTGGAAATGAATCAAGATTTGGGGTCTCTAAACAAAAGGCCTTAACTAGAATGAGATGATAAACACACCCTTAGATATCATTCTTCTCGCCCTAAGGTAAGAAACGGGTTGACCCCTAAGTGCTGAAGTACTATCCCTCCACTCACGGATAGGTTCATTCGAAAACTGAAAATGAACAACTCTATTTCTGAAGTCAACTAAAGCATAGTAGGAATAAAGACAATCAATGCCGAGAATGACATAAAAATCTATCATCTCTAATTCTACTAGGTCCGCTAAAGTGACTTTCTGAGATACCATAACCAGACAGTTCCTGTATACCCGTCAGGCTATGATAGATTTACCCACTGCGGTACAGACTGAGAAGGGCTCTACTAGGATTTTGAGACTGATTTCAAAGTCAACAACTATATAAGGAAGAAATTACAAAGGACAAAAAAGCTCCTGGATCTAGCAAAGCATAAACGTATAAATGATAAACTTGTAAGGTACCAGTGACCACATCAGGAGAACTTTTTTAATCCTGTCGGGACTGAAATGCATAAATCCTATTTGGGTGTTGCCTACTGGTGGCACAGGAAGTGGCACCCTGCTGATTCGGGCGACTGGACTGAGCTGAGGGATGGATATCCTGACTTCGCAAACCTGACTGAGGACAATATCTAATTCTATTTCTTAGCTTGCCACATCTAAAACACAACCCACTACTAGCCCTACACACGCCCTGACGGTTTCTGCCATATTTTTGTCAAGGAGGATTTGTTCGGCCACTCTCTGGCCTTAGCGTTCTATCCCTTTTATTCTTTCTCCCTCTTTACCTATATCTCTTCTTCTCATTCTGCAGAGCTTGAGTCATAAAACTAGATAGGATTGTAGCCAGCTGATTATTTTGGGCTACCACTGAATAAGCTAAGGCAGTGAAAAAAGTCCTGAGTTTGGAGTAAAACCCATGCTCATTCAAGGGATATGCCTGAATGGGCGGAGGCGCTAGCTGGTTTCCAGCTCTCTTTTTATTAGTCTTTTTGGGAGATATATTCTGTAATCAGACGAAAGAAAAGGATTAAACTGTTTAACTTGAGCTCATGCTTACTCGCACGACATGAATACTGAAAGAAGGGAAAATTTTCCTAAAAAAGCCTCATAGCCTCTTGTCCATAAGTGTGGCGCGCTACACACCCATGCACAAAACTCAACTAGACATAGCTTTCAAAATTCCTAGGAATCTGTTAAACCTTATGCTTTGATACCAAGTTTGTAACGCCCCGAGTCTGCACCTCAAATGCCACACGGTGCTTATGACCCCAAAGGACCCCAAAATAACCTATGACTGATATCTTCTATGAGCACTGAGTAAAAATACTATAATAAATGCAGAAAAATAGGTTGAAATGCCATAAGGTTAAAAAACTGAAATACTGATAAAGAATATCAACTGTAATAATAATTTGCACAACTGAATATTGTCTGAAAGTCTAGTCTGAAAGCCTCTATCTATCTAAATATAGAGTTGATAGCACAAGTCCCCAACTAACTCCGACTACTGAAATAAACTGAATACTGAAATAATAAAATTATATGATAACTTTTTCCTCGAACTATGAAGACTCACCACTAGGTCTGTTGCTGATAGTTTGGGTTGCTAAGTATGGTTAGGAACCCGTACATCTGAACCTATGATATAAAATATCATAACGCAAAAGAAAAAGTATGCGTTAGTACTTTGAAAGTATTGGTATGCTAAGTTAGGTAGGTTGATATGCAAAGGTTCATATACATGGACAATAACTGACTGAATAGCATGAATACAACTAAATGAGATTACATATTTAATTGAAACTGATGAAACACTGTTTATGCAACACTGTGCACATATCTACATATATTGTGTCCGAGGTCATAGTAACACTGGATACTGTATTACTGATAATTGGGTGACTATTTCTGACAGTCCTGATTTTGTAGAACTAAACTGAGTTCTATACTGAGACTAAAACTAAAATTGTGGGAGTTAATCATCTAACCGATATGCCCCTTTCTGAACTGATTGGGGTCTAAACTGTAACCCCAGCTGGAAGGGTGTCAGTATCGTGCCACAAGTAAAGACAAGTGCTAAGTCACCCTCATCTGGCAGGTGCTCTAAAAGAGAACAGTGGTACCCTCAACTGGCAAGTTGAATACCTCATCAACCATTAACTGGCAGGTTGATATCTCAACCTACTATGCAGTTCTAGAATGCCATGACTGCTTCTAAGGATCATACCCTCTACTGGCAGGTGAGTCCCCATCCTTGGGTTCACTCGATGCTGAATCCTACTCCCAACTGAATAGATACTAAATTGATTTCTAAATTGTTCTAGGCTATACTGAACTGTTACTGATCGTGTTAACTGACTAAACTGGACTGAGTTCACTGAGACTGTAACCGATTGAGTGTTCTGAGTTCTATTTGTTGACTGAATGCTGCTGCACGTGACATTACTGAGACTATTCTGAAGCTACTGTAATTCTAGGTAAGCAGCTAGATTGTCGGGTATTAGATACCCCCAGGACTCGATAACATAAAAAGTAAAGCATAACATGATCTTGAAAAGCATTACAATGTTCATAACTCATTCATAGAGACATCTTATTAAACACTTGTAAGATATAAGCTTGTGCATATGCTAGCATGTCATGATTTACCCATTTAATCCACAAGAGCAATTTATCAAACACTTTGGGAACATAATCTATGCACAAAATACTCATCAACATGTAGGCATCATGATTTCCAATCTCAACTTACAAATTCAAGGGCTTTAACATGAATTCACATAATACTACATACATGTCCAATAAATTTACATAAATCTTGTAATAAATCATGAATTAGAAATCCAATTAACATCATAATCATGAATACATTCAAGCCCAACATGGAATTCATGAATTTAATAAACTTGAAGTTTTAAAAGAGGTTCTTGAACTCCAAGGGTGGAAGGAAATCCTTGGATGAACACCTAACATACCTTGATACTTAAATTCATGAAGATTGATGGTGAATTTCTTGAATCTTGATCTTGACTTGATGGAATAGGGTTTGTTATTGAGAGGATTTTAGAGAGAATGAGTGATTTTGCCCTTTGGAAAGATTAATTACGTGTTTTTTGAGGCTGAATAGAAGTGGCATAAAGAACCATTTACCTCTTTGGACGCGGAATTAAAGGATAAAAAACTGGGCCCAGTGACGCATAACCCGATGCGCCACATCGATAGGTTCGATGCGATGGGCGACGCATCACGTCGAGTCCACATTAATTCACTAGAATTGCACTTTGAAGCTGGATAAAAATATTTGTTGACGCAATGGGTGATGTGGTGCATCGAGATCACATCAACTCACTATTTTGGCATCCAAACTTGATTCAAACGAGATCTGAAAAATCTGAAACTCACCCGAAGTGACCTATTGGCACCCCTGATCATGATTCAATTTGAAGATCGATATTTTAAGGTTTTAAGGATCGTGAAATAAGATTTCTAACTTTTGAAGGATAGAATAATTCTAAGTATGGACGCTTTGCTGAAATTTCTAAGGTTGGGACCTCTTTTCCTGCTCTAGAGGACTAAGTTAAGCTTACAATTTTGAGGGGTCTTACACTTTCTTTGAATTTGTGGCATTGTAGAATCCCTTGAAAAAACGTCCTTCAGAAGCCTTAAATGATACATATAGGGTCGCTATGTATGTTTTAGGTCAAAATGTGTCGATGCACACTCAAGCAGTGGTCCTAACAGTTGAATAGCTCACTTTTATCGAGCGTTGCTCAATGTAGCTTTTCTCAACCAACCTTCAAGGGATTTTATAAATTAATTATCAAGGATTTACGTGACGTTTGATCTAAACTGACTCTACTAAGCCTATCAAATGTTACGTAACTCCAGGCTTATTACCCAATCAAAAGCCTTTGCCCGAGTTAGTGGACAAATCAAAGGAGCTCAATCTCTCATCCTTTCTGCTAATCGCTCTTTTGCCATATAGAGCACTAGATATCCGCCATGTAAAAGTCTACACCATCGGCAGAAATTCTTGCCACATCAAAAGTCCTTAGAAGGCAAGATTAGCAATCTGTTAATATCACTTTTATGACTTTCTTGACGTCTCTGGCAATTATATTGGAATGAACAAACCAAACTAAGCATAATTTCTCACTATGTCCACTCCAATATACTGTCAAGAGACGTCAAGAAAGTCGTATAACTGATATTGATAGATTACTAATAATGCCTTCTAGAACTTTCGTTATGGCAAGCATTTCTGTCGATGGTGTAGAATTTTGCATGGCGGATATCTAGTGCTCTATTTGTCCATTAACTTGGGCAAAGGTTTTTGATAGGGTAATGATCCTGGAGTTACGTAACATTTGATAGGATTGGTAGAGTCAATTTAGATCAAACATTACGTAACTCCTTACTAATTAATTTATCGAATCCCTTAAAGTTTGGTTGAGCAAAGATGCATTGAGCAACGCTCGATAAAAGTGAGCTATTCAACTGTTGGAACCACTACTTGAGTGTGCATCAACATATTTGACCTAACACATACATAGCAACCCTACATGTATCATTTAAGGCTTCTGAAGGAAGTGTTTTGAAGGGCTTCTACAATGCCACAACTTTGAAGAAAGTGTTCCTAATAGAGCTCACAAAAGACCAGGAACTCTATACCAACTTCAAAGACAGCAATGATAATCTTGAATACCAAATCGACAAGCTAGAGGAAAGATTGAAAATTATCGGAATTCACATACTACAGCAAGCCTCTGATCTTCTCCAAGAAATGTTGAAAGCATGCTAAGGCTAGTAAACACAATCAATTAATCCATATTTGTAAGGAAGTAATGACACTCAATCTATCTTTCAATCTTATTTGTGGTTCCGATCAGTTCAATAGCAGTGGACCTAATCGGAACAACAAACAATAAGGCATGGGATGCAATTTAAAATTTAGGAATTGCATCCTTTTCTTAGATTCCTTATTTTAACTGCAACTGTTATTGGCACAAGTTTTCTAGACTTACTGTACATTATTTCAACCCTCAATGCCCGTGAGGCTGCTTCTTGGTCTTCTACTCTTTTCTATCTAGGTGATAATCTCGATCACGCTACCTAGTTACAGCTCTCTAGCAAAGTGTCCATCTGCACTATTTTTTTAGAAAAACAACAGACGAATTTTTCATTATCGAATACACTTTCATATTTGCACTTGATTCAGATCTCTCATATTGTAAGTCAACTTCATCAGCCATAGTTTCTAGAAGTTCCTTTCTACCCTATGTCTTCTCTTTAATTAGCTTTCAGATAATATAGACTTTCATCAACTCCCCTTTCTCTTGCAAGCATTCTCCTTCAGCTCTTTCTGGCATCTAATCATCTTCTCAAACAACCCTTCCATATAAATTTGGGCCAGGAGAATTTCTATTGGTTTTCTATTCTTATTTAATGCAGTGCGAGGCTTCGAAGTCCTTCTTAGAGTCCAATGAACACTTTAAGTTAAGTCCAATCGCTATTAGATATTTGCAATGATACCAAATATTGATCCCTTCTCAAAACTTGACACGTATAAACATGAGTAACAAGCGTCAGTAATTCATAACAGGGTATCGGCACCATCATCATGCGGCCCTTAGACTTATCAATTCGACCCCATCAAACTTAAAAAATGTACAATGTAGGATCTTGTTTGAATGATCAGTGCCTAATCGTTAAAAACTGCATTCACAAAAATTATTATACTTTGTATGTGTTGTCCCGATGACCTTATCAGTAATACTTAACTCCTATACATGATAGTGGATCTATCCATCTGCACGCGTCTTATTCTTCCTAGCCCATCTATGGCTTAAATTGAATAAACAGATGACTAACAAGTTGCAACCGATGCCATATCTATTTAAATTGTCAAACTATTACAGACATCTGTTATGGCAGATGATCAATCTGTTGCAACATATGGCATATCTGTTGGAAAAATCAAATAGATATATCCATTTGTTGCAACAGATTGTCAATATGTTGTAAGTTATCTAACAGATAGAATATATTTTGCAACAAATTACCCATCCGATGAATTTATTTTAAAGCAATTTTTTTCTTTTCGAAATACAATAAAAGATAAAATGTTGTATTTAGATTCGTTTTTTTAATTTACATATTCGAAAAGTCACCAGTTTTATTTAATGAAGGGATGAACAGTCGTGACTTTTTTACTAACCCCTTTGAGTTCAATTATTTATAAATAGGTCCCTCCTTACTTGTTCATTCTACTACACTTACAAATATGGTTGATCCAGATTCATACAAGAAGATTCATATCGAGTACTTGTGGAAACTTCAAAGGTAGTTTGATGAACTCCAAAGAAATTTGGCCAACTTCAAAGCAAGGCTGAGGAGGGCTCTGATGCTGCCGGATGAAAATTGTCTGGTTGATAATAATAGTAATACTACTAATAATAATGATAATAATAATAGTAGTAATAATAATTAGGTTATGTTTTTCTTTTAGTGTATGTATTTTCCCTTTTTATTTTTGATTTACCTATGGGATTTAAAAATCTATGTTTGGTGGTCGACTTTGAATTTTTAATTCTTATTAAATATTTAATTATCATTCTATTTATTATTTATTATCAACATGTCGACGGTTGGTGGTAGGGATTGAGCATTTGTGGCTACAGAGGTTAATTTGATACGACAGATGGATCATAGGTTGCAACAAGTGGTTATTAATAAAAAAAGGTTATTGTTGTTATTGAGAGGGTGAAAAGTCATGACTTTTTAATTATTTAATATGAAAAATAGTTCATAAATAAATAATAAGAAAATAAATAATAAACACAATTTATAACCGTAAAAAAATGGTTATTTAATTTTGAATAACTTATCGTGACTTTTCACCATTTTTGTTTTTAATTTTTTTTAAAATTATTTATTTATTATATAATAAAAAAAGTCACAATATTGGATTAATTAACGTATACGATGATTGTTAAGAAAAAGGTGAACAGTCGTGACTTTTTGTCTACTAAAACACATTCAACAATGTTGTTGATGTATCAAATTCCCCATCTATTGCGACTGATGTATCAGATGTTAAGAAAAATTAAAAAAACTATTAAAATAGATGGTCGATTTGTTGCAACAGATGGTATATCTATTGCAATAGATGGTTTATCTAATGCAACAGATATACAATCTGTTGCCAGAACTCAATAAAAATGGTTGTTATTTTGTTGAAGAAACAGTTATAGAAAAAGTGTTTTCGATTTTTAAATTGAGAAAAAGGTTTTTTAATAATAATAAGCTAAAAAGTCATGTCTTGTCACAATAATAAAAAACTCACTAACTTGATTTAATTAAGTCATTTCTTTTCACAGAAAACAATAAGGAAATAAATGATAAACACAATTTATAACCGTTAAAAAATGGTTATTTAATTTTAATAATTAACATTAATATTAAATAAGCGTCATTTCTTTTCACATAAAATATTTTTGTTTTAAAATCTATTTTTTTAATTTATATAATAAAAAAGTCAGCAAATTTGGATTAATGATATGATAATAATTTTAAAAAAAGATAGATTATATGTTGCAATAGATAGATTATCTGATGTAACATGTTTTCTATTTGTTGCAATGAATGATATATTTGTTGTCACAGATGAGTTATCTGATGCAACAAATATAGAATCTGTTGTCACAACTCAATAAAAATGGTTCTTGGAAAGAACTAATTAATAATAATAATCTGAAAAAATATGATTTATCACAATATTTCTTAATTTAATTAAGTCATAACTTTTCACAGTAATAAAAAATAAAATTAATAAATAGAGGTGAACAGTTAGATTATATGTTGCAACAAATAAATTATCTTATGTAACAGGTTTTCTATTTATTGCAACAGATAATATATCTGTTGTCACAGATGAGTTATCGGATGCAATATATATAGAATCTGTTGTCACAACTCAATAAAAATGATTCTTGGAAAGAACTAATTAATAATAATAATTTGAAAAGTCATTACTTATCACAATATTTCTTAATTTAATTAAGTCGTAACTTTTCACAGTAATCAAAACTATAATTAATAAATGGAGGTGAACAGTCGCGCCTTTTTGTCACTCATTCAAATTCAATCTTCTATAAATAGGTCCCTCCTTACTCAATCGTTCATTCAACTGCACTATTTATTTATTGTATCTTGTCTTTCATATTACACCTTCCACCACTTTCTCTTCCCTGACTCAGGTAAGTTTTTTTTGCAAATCTATAGTAGACGTTGTATTACATTCGGATATTCTTTTCTTTACTTTTATTTTTACGTTTTTTATCAATTCATATGTATTCTAGCTATGATTTATCCAGTACGGGACGTTGCTTTTCTGCAAGACTGATAACACTCAATCTACAGCTCTCGTAGGAGTGTAAAGCGGTCGTTAGCAAATATAGAACCCAACCTGGGTTAGGTGTCGATCCCACAGGGAATAGCTTGGCCAACAAGTAAGTAAAATTACTAAACTTTTGGTGCAAGTCTCGTAAGAAGGGGGGATTGTAATGTGTAACGAAAACAATAAATTAAAAGCTGAAAATAGCAAAGTAAAGAGAGAGAGATTGTTACGTAGGTTGACAACAATGAGATTTGAAGCGTTGGGGTTATGTCCACCTTCTGAGGTATACGTCTCTATTGGCTATGAGTGTGTAGAGTCTTGACATGCAATTGCTTATAGAGAATTGTAGTCGATGGTAAATCCAAGCGTCTCTCGACCTGAACAAGGACTATTTCACTTTAACTCTCTCGAGCTTAAAGCGTGTCTAACGGTACGAATTCTCCAAGAGGTTAGTCCAGTTACGGCACTAGCTTTTTAATAGGAAAGGGTGTCCTACTACCTTGACACTATCTCTTTTCCAGACAAATAACCTTTCTCTCGAACAAGTTAAATGTTAGACTGGCGTATTCTTGCATTTGCAACCTCAAAGAATGTAGATTAAGATGAAGAGAATAATGATATAAGCAATATACGTGTCATGAACTCACAAACTCACAGCAATAGATAGTATCTCATTCGGCTTCCATAACCCCAACAGAGAGGTTTAGTTACCCATGAATGCGAAGGAGATCACGATTGACATTGTTATTATATCACAATGTTGAGTAATGGCGTGTGGATTAGATGATAGGCGTGTGGATTGGGTGATAGGCGTGATTCCTTAGCAAGTAACGATTCTCTTGTTGTGGAATTTAATTGTTGAGTAATGGAAAGATTAGAAGAGTGAATAGATGTATTGTTTAAGAGAGGAATGTATTGAAAGATAGAAGAATGAATAAAAATCTCTAGCATGATAGGGTATTTATAATACTCCTATCCTACTCCTACTATGCTAATGAAATAAATAACCAAATCCTACTAGGCTAATGGAATACTTAACCCAAATGTACTAGGTTAAGGTAACATTATCATAATCCAAATAAACTAATGAATTACATAGCCTAATTGTATTAGGTTAATGTATCATTGTAAAAATCCAGCTTTGTGTCTGTAAGTCCCCAAAGTCTTCAGAAATGTTGTTTTAGCCCGGGACAGATTTTCCATGCAGCAGTTTTGGTCCTTAGGCATTCAAACTCCCTTTCCTTCCTTCGTGAGCTTTCTTTTGCGTCAAGTAAGCCATAAAATGCTGAATTCTGCATCATTTATACCTGAAACTTTACTAATCATGTTCGTTAGCTCATTTATAGGAAAAAAGACTAAAAGTGCATGAAATATATAATTTGTTCTCAAAACTAGGCTAAAATATGGGCAAAATATATTGATATAGGCGTGTAAATTCGCCTATCATCAACACCCCACACTTAGAGCTTTGTTCGTCCTCGAACAACATATCATGTCCTTCTAAACATCAACTTAGGGTTTTTACAACAACAACACAAAACATTCTTCAAGACAAGCACAACAATTATCAACAAAGAGTAGCTTTCTGATTATAAGTAGAAACAATTTAACCTCAAGCATAGACTCGTGATGGTGATCAACTCGCATGCAAACGTTAAGGTGCATAGAATCATATACAACTATCCAAGACTCATCAACCATGTGTGTCTCACAATATAGTACCCATAATCACTCACAAGTATAGCATATTTTTCAAACATGGGTATCTCAATGTCCTTGCTCTCACTCTCACAAAGAATTCATATGTAGCAACTGATGACCATAGGCTTGCCCTAGATGTAATACTCTATTAAATGTCAGAATGCTAAGCTTAGGATCAAGTAGGTCTTTTGATGGTTGTAATGTAGTCTAAGGGACGGGTAGGATCAGCTATTTTGGCCAGAAATAGTGACTAAGTTCCTAAGCGCTTTAATACATCACATTGTATCATTGACACTTTTTTCTTTCTTTCAACCTTTCTTCTTTCTTTTATTCTACCACCCTTGTTCTCCTCTTTTATTTTTTCAATTTTAAGCACAACTTAGTTTTCAGCTTTCTTTTCCTTTTTCCTTTCACAACATACCTCTTATGATAGCACTTTTTTTCCATAACACATTCAAGCACCATTGCAATTTATAGCATTATACTCACCCAATTTCCTCTTATGTTGTCACATGACTTTTGCACTTTAAAGCACTTAGAAATTTGGATCAAATTACGGTCTTGAGAAAAATGGATTAGGCTTACATACAAGGTTGTCAAAGAAATAGGCTAAAGGCTCAAAAGGGTTTAACTAGGGTGATGTTCATGGGTAGGTAAAACTGAAGGTAAACAAATATAGGTTGCCAAAGAAATGCCTAAATCATATCCTAAACTTACACTCCTTATTTTCGCTTTGCATACATACCAGGAAAGTTCTAGCATCAGCCACAAACATAGAAGATACTATTAATCTCACACACACAAGGCACATGGTCGACTTGATTGGAAGTAATATAGACTCTCGACCCAACAAGTGAAGGAATTGAACCACACAATATCACATAACGAGTCACAACTGGAGTCTAAACGTCTAAATAGTCACAATTGTAACACATACTCTTGTTATAATCTCATGCTGCCTATCAAAATAATTTCATGCGAAGCTAGAAAAAATTTGACTCCTAAAAAAAACTTAACTTAACTAAAAAAAAATCGAAAACACACAAAAAAAGTAAACAAACATAGATGCAAATAGAGAAGTATAGCATGCGATACCGCCACCCCACACTTAAACAGGACACTGCCCTCAATGGAAAATAAATACGAGGAACCTGGTTAGTCGGACCCTTCATCAATGTCGGGGGTCATACCCCCTTCGTCTGAATCATCATAAGAGTCGTCGTCAGAGTTCTCTTCCTCGTCAGAATCAGGCAAGCGTCTATCATCATCAGTCGGCACATCATCGTCTAGAGGTTCCTCAAAATATACGCCCACTCCACACATTTCCCGTGCATGCATGTTCATTGGGTAGTCGTGGTCCAGCTGTTGGAGCTCTTCAGCAGTTAGAATACGTCCACCACTCATCATAGTGAATCGTGTCATGCCATAGAGATGACGGAAGAAAATTTCATCACGAGCATGTCTCTCCGCAGTAGTAAGGTTGACTCCATGAGTTGTTTTAGCATCTTTGACCTTGGTGAGGTCAACCTTCTTTGGGTTATGGGGGAGTTTGTGGTCAGCTGGTTCCTCTTCGATATCCTCCTTCCGCAACATTGCTGTCAACAAATTGCCGAATGTGAAATGGGACCTTTTGTGGAGTCTGGCCTTCCTCATGGTAGATCGAATGATTGCCCCAAAGTTAATAGGGACATTTGTCATCAAAGCATAGACCAAACACACTCTATCTCTCGATATCTTGGTGTATTGAGTCCCAGGAATAAGGCATGAGTTGACAATGCGCATCCAGATTCTTGCTTCCCTATTTAGTGGAGCATAGGGGAAGGTGTTGTGTCGGCCTGTTTCTTTATGTCTGCCCCACTTTGCCATCGATCTGCTTCCACAAAGCGTGTGTCGTATCGCTCTATAAGGAGGCCTGCTGTACAGTTCTTTGAATGGTGTTGTGTCGACCGAAGGTAAGCCAAGAAAAGAGTTGATCCAATCCGCGGTGAGCTGTAACACTTGGCCCCGAATTTTGACTTCATTGCCTGTTGTGTTCGGCGACCAGTTGGCATAAAACTCTCTTGTCAAGTCAAGATTGCACTCTCCAATGTCGCGGAAGATGAAATCCAGCTTCAAAGCCATTATTTTGCCAACATTCGCGGCTCCTTCTTTGCTAAGGTCTCCTTGTTGATCAAGTCGACGTGCACATATTTTCTTTCTTTGTTGCTGATGTACCATGATTTGGCTTCTTCCTCAAGAACCCATTTTATTCCGAACATTCTGCGTGGTAGGTGTGCTGAGGATGATTCTCCTTGGTCTTTTCGACTTCTCTTCTTGCCCTTTTGGGACGTGGTAGCCTTCTCCTTGCCTTGCCTTGCCTTAGGTGCCATTGTACCTGAGACTAGAAATAATGTAAGTTGCAGCACAATCTCACTTGGTACAATCTATATGCAAGCACTAGGGGTACCACCCCACACTTAATTTTGTTACGCAAATCAGTGAGGTGAAAGTAGCCGATTACTTCAGATTACGTCGACATACGTTTTAGGATTGTATTCTGACAAGAAAATCAGCATTGCATCACGTATTTGCAGCCATTGGACTACTTTCATGGTAGATATAGCAACACTACAACATAGGGGTTACCACATGGAATCGTTATACTTATAACAAGCACAACCTCCTAAGTCGATAGGCACTATAATCTTAACCCGATGACCGGGATAGTCTACCATGTAAGCATCCAAACAACAATCTTAAACAATATGTATAGCCATATCAATTCAGCAATTATCATAACAATGCTATTGAAACCAACTTCAAGTCGGAAACAAGCCAAGAATTCCCTACGTATATGTTTCCTCACATGATTTTGTAACAATAATCCAAACACCTAAACATCACCAACCATCATATATGTTTTAGCAATTTATCATAAACATAGCAATGTAGTACTTACGAGAAATAAATGAAGAATATGCGAGTACTTACTTGCTTGAAGCTTGTGGAGATGGTGTTGTGAATTGGAAGAGCAAAAGAAGAAAATTTTAAGAGGATTTGGAAGGTTATGCGGCGCCCTTAGGGTTTTTTCTAATGTGGTTGTGTTATAAAACTAAGTCCCCTTTATATAGGAAGAGTATGGGTCGGGTTATGACCCATTTACAATCGGATTTGGAGACAAAAACACCACATATGCGGCGCATAATACTCGGCATATCAATGACATATGCGGCGCATTGTCTATGGCATAATGGGACATATGCGCCGCATAGTCTATGGCATTTGTAGACATATGCGCCGCATAGTCTATGGCATATGAGATACTGAGACCAAATGCCATAGCATACGCGGCGCATAGTCAAAAGCATACCTAGGAATAGGCGGCGCATAGTGTATAGCACACTAAATTCCAAGACCTTAGGCTATAGGATAGGTCGTGCATCGTTCGTGGCCTAGTTTTACCAAGGCCTAGCCTTCCTCGAAGCCTGTTTTGACGAGGAAAAGGCTCAATCCATAGCCTTATGCATCACCGTTCCTAACTTACCAACTTTACCATACAATGCGTCCAAATCGTCAATTGAAATCGATCTCCTCGTTGAATACTTCTTGCTCCTATATTTGCTCAAAACAAATGAAAACGATTAGTACGATGGGTTGCCTCCTACCAAGCGCCTTAGTTTTGGTCGTGGCACGACTCTTATTTTTGGATTTTCTTTTATCACAAAAAAAAAATACTAAAACGACGAAACGATTAAAACGATAAAACAATAAAACGATGGGTTGCCTCCCATCTAGCGCCTTATTTATTGTCGTGGCTTGACGTAGTAATCTCGAGTACTTAGACTTCGTCAAGATAAGTGATGGCCATGTCATTCATCGAGTCAAGAGGACCGATATATGGCTTAACACGTTGGCCATTCACTTTGAAGACGACACCCTTAATGCCTTCCAATTCGACTACTCCAGACGAGTAGACTTGGATAACCTTAAATGGACCAGACCATTTCGATTTTAACTTGCCTGGGAAGAGCTTAAATCTAGAGTTAAAGAGTAGTACCATGTCACCCGTTTGGAAATTTCGTCGCACAATCTGCTGATCATGATACTTCTTCATCCGCTCCTTGTAAAAATCCGATCGTTCATATGCATGGAGACGGAATTCATCTAGTTCGTTCAGCTGCTCCAACCTCAGATTCTTCACATCTTCCCAATTCAAGTTCAATCGCTTCAATGCCCACAATGCCTTGTGCTCGAGTTCAATGGGTAGATGACAAGACTTTCCATAAACTAGTTGATAAGGAGACATGCCAATGGGTGTCTTGAATGCAGTCCTATACGCCCATAGTGCATCATCTAGCTTTCGAGACCAATCCTTCCAATTCGCATTAACCGTCTTTGCAAGGATTTGCTTGATCTCACGATTGGAAACCTCTACTTGTCCACTAGTTTGGGGATGATAAGGCGTAGCTACCTTGTGTTGCTTGACACCATACTTGGCCAATACAGATTTGAATAGCTTGTTGCAAAAGTGAGATCCTCCATCACTTATGATAGTACGAGGGACTCCAAAGCGAGAGAAGATATTCTTCTTTAAGAACGCTACAACACGCTTTCCTTCGTTGTTGGCCAATGCTACAGCTTCAACCCATTTTGAAACATAATCCACAGCAACCAAGATGTACTTCATTCCAAACGAATTCACGAATGGTCCCATGAAATCAATACCCCACACATCAAAGAGTTCTACCTCAAGAATTTTGGACATGGGCATTTCATGGTGTTTTGAAATAGCACCTTGCCGTTGGCATTGGTCACACCTCCTCACATAGTCATATGCATCCCTGAATATCGAAGGCCAATAATATCCACTTTGCAATATTTTTCTTGCCGTTCGATTGCCTGCATGATGTCCTCCAACTTGCGAAGTGTGGCATGCTTCCAATATAGTAGGCACTTCTTAATGGGATATACATCGTCGAATGATACCATCGGCGCATCTTCGAAACAAATAAGGCTCATCCCAATAGTAGTGCTGAACGTCATGCATAAACTTCCTCCTTTGGTGGTAAGATAAATTGGCGGGTAGCACATTACTCACTACGAAATTTGCAAAGTTAGCATACCATGGTAATTTCTCCATTGTTGTTGCTAATATCTCCTCGTCAGGGAATGCATCATCAATCTGAATTTCAGGTTGTGCCACTTGCTCTCTCTCAAGTCTAGATAGGTGATCAGCCACTTGGTTCTCGCAACCTCTTCTATCTTTGACTTCGAAATCAAACTCTTGCAGCAGCAACACACATCGAATCAACCTTGGTTTTGCATCCTTCTTTGTCATTAGATACCTAAGAGTTGCATGGTCTGTATGAACGATTACCTTAGTACCCAATAGATAGGCGCGAAACTTCTCAAACGCATACACAACCGCTAGGAGCTCTTGTTCAATAACAATGTAGTTCCTTTGGGCTTCATTTAGGACCTTACTCGCATAGTAGATAGGATGAAATAGTTTCTCCTTTCTCTGTCCAAGAACAGCACCAACGGCTACACCACTAGCATCACACATGACTTCGAACGGGAGCGTCCAATCTGGTGCTACCATGATAGGGGCTTCAATGAGTTTTCCTTTAAGGCATTCAAATGCCTTTAAGCAATCGTCATTAAAGTCAAACTTCACATCTTTCTCCAATAGTTTGGACAATGGACTAGAAATTTTGGAGAAGTCTTTGATAAATCTACGATAGAACCCAGCATGGCCAAGAAAACTACAAACTCCCTTCACCGAAATTGGAGGAGGTAGCTTCTCAATTACCTCTATTTTTGCGCGATCAACCTCTATTCATCTTTCGGAGATCTTGTGCCCAAGAACGATTCCTTCTTTTACCATGAAGTGGCACTTCTCCCAATTCAGCACAAGGTTAAACTCTACACATCTTTGCAATGCCATGCTCAAGTTTGCCAAGCACGCTTCAAAGGACTCACCAACAACTGAAAAGTCGTCCATAAATACCTCCAAAGTGTCTTCAACCATATCAGAGAAAATAGACATCATACAACGTTGAAAGGTGGATGGAGCATTACATAGGCCAAATGGCATGCGTTTGAAGGCAAACGTACCATATGGGCATATAAACGTTGTCTTCTCTTGGTCTTCGAGAGCAATACAAATCTGATTATAACCTGAATAACCATCCAAGAAGCAAAACCATCCTTCCCCGCTAATCGATCTAGCATTTGGTCCATAAATGGCATGGGGAAGTGATCCTTGAGCGTCCAAGAATTCAGCTTGCGGTAGTCCATGCATACTCTCCATCCAGTAATGGGCCTGAGTAGAATAAGCTCATTCTTTGCATTTGCGACCACCGTCATACCTCCTTTCTTGGGAACACATTGCACAGGACTCACCCATGTACTATCAGAGATAGGATATACAACTCTTGCGTCTAACCACTTGATAATCTCCTTCTTCACCACTTCTTGCATTGGTGGGTTTAATCGCCTTTGGTTTTCAATGGTGGGTGTGCACTTTTCTTGAAGCTGAATTTTATGTGTGCAAATCCCAGGTGGAATACTAATAATATCCGCAATGGTCCATCCAATAGCTCTAATATACTTGCATAATATTGCAATAAGAGCTGCAACTTGTTGCTCACCCAAATCGGCCGCCACTATGACTGGAAGAGTGTTTCCGCTTCCTAAGAATGTGTACTTCAAATGGCTTGGCAGCTCCTTCAGTTCTAACGTGGGTGGTTCTTCAGTGGATGGCTTAGCTGGTGGTGTGGGTCGATTTTTGAGATCAAGATCCAGCTTCTTGGGAGTATAGTGATATGTCCCTAATCCCGATAGAGCACAAATATCTTCAGAAATTTCAGCATCATCATTCTCTCCTTTCATGAGCAAAACCTCCAAAGGGTCATCAAGAATTTTCTCTTCTGCAAGTAACTCTTTCTCATCATCAAAGACAACATCAGCCACAGAAAATACACTCAGATCTTTGGGTTGCTTCATTGATTTGCAAACATCAAAGCAAACCACTTCGTCATTTATTCGAAATGAAAGCTCATTAGCTCTCAAATCTATGAGCACACTTCCCGTGGCAAGGAAAGGACGTCCCAAGATTATGGGAACCTCTGAATCTGCTTCACAATCTAAGATGACAAAGTCTGCTGGAAAGATAAATGAAGAAACCTTTACCAAGACATCGCATAGAATACCGACCGGTTATTTTACCGACCTATCCGCCATAACAAGCCTCATATTAGTTGGTGTAGGATCTCCTAGCCCTAACTTCTTGTAGATTGATAATGGCATCAAGTTGATGCTGGCTCCTAAGTCACACAATGCTTTGGCAAAGTTCAAAGATCCGACGGTGCAAGGAATAGTGAAAGCTCCGGGGTCGGCCTTCTTCTGAACTATCGATCGGGTAGCAATTGCACTACAATGATGCACATCATCCTTTAGCTCATAACTTGCTGCCCTCTTTTTAGTCAAAAGATCTTTCATAAACTTCGCATACCCTGGCATTTGTTCAAGTGCCTCTACCAATGGAACATTAATGGTCAGTTGCTTCAGCATAGTCATAAATTTGCTGAACTTAGTGTCATCGGCCACCTTCTTCAATCTTTGGGGAAAAGGTGGTGGTGGGTATGGAAGTGTTCTCTCCACAACTTTCTTCTCCTCTTGCTTCCGTTTTTCCACTTTTTCAGGCTGCACGTCACTAGGTGAAACGTCCCTGACGTTGGGAGTAGTTGTTGCGGCTTCTTTTCCTTTTGTAACGTCATTAGGTGTAATGTCCATGTCCACAACTTCGTCAACCACTTGCTTGCCTTTTGCTGAAGTTTCCAGCACCTTACCACTTCTGGTAGTGATGGCCATGCATGACCCATCATTCTTTGGGTTTTGCACAGTATCGCTCGGTAAGGTGCCAGCCTTTCTTTGATTGAATGCTGCTGAAAGTTGGCTCAATTGCTGCTCTATTTGCTTGATAGAAGTGGAATGAGAATCAACTAGTTGCTTCATGGAGGACAAATCATCAATCACCTCCTTAACTCCCGCGCTTGTTGCTTCCACTCCTTTCAATAACTTAGCCATCGTGTCTTCCATACTCCCAGGATTAGATGTGGTGGTATCACGTCTACCAGGGGAACGTACAAACCACTCTTTTCATTATTTTTCTTCCAACTACCTTGGTCTTTGCTTCCAGATTTATCATAATAGTTCCGACCTTGGTTTCCTTGGGCATTCCCACGAAAACCCCCTTGATTGTTCAAGTAGTTGGCCTCCTCTTCAGAATCAGATTCGTCTCTTCCTTTTAGCGCTACAGCTTTCACTTTTTCGGTCTTCCCTGATAATAAGTGCTTTGTTAGAAGATCCAATTGTGTTTTCATGTGCGCCATGTCTTGCTCACGTTCTTCTTCTCTTCTTCTTTGGTCTGCAGACATGCCAATAGATAAAGTGGGGCTTGCTACCTCAGAATCCCTGGTATGCTAAGCTCTACTTTGCTTTGTCATGCGATCTAGCATATTGCTTGCTTGACCAAAGGTAAGGTCCATGAAAGAACCTCCAGCTGCGTTATCCACCACTGGTTTAGTTATTGAATTCAAGGCTCTATACAAGATCTCCATGAGGTGAACATTAGTCATGTGATGGTTTGGGCATCTTGCTAGCTTTGTCTTGAACCTCTCCCATGTTTCATGAAGAGCTTCAGAGGGAAGCTGACGAAAGTTGCTGATTTCATCTCTCAATTAAGCCCTTTTGGATGGTGGAAAGAATCTTTCTAGGAAAGCGTCTCTCAATTGCCTCCAATTTGTAATTGAATCTGGAGTCAGCCCATTCAACCATAGTGTTGCCTCCCCAGACAGAGACAATGGAAATAGGCATAATCGAATAGCATTTTGACCAACACCAGGATTGTCAAAGGACTTGCATGTAGAAATAAAGTTGATGAGATGCATATTCGGATCGTTGCCTGCTAGTCCACCAAATAATCCCTTGAGTTGCAATAACTGAATCATGGTGCTTGTGATGTTGAACTTGGCTCCGGGCGCTAATGGTGGTGGAATTATAGCTCCAGTGGCTCCGGCACCATCAAGATCATCATCATCATCGTCGAAATCTGGCTGCAAAGGTTGGCGATCATACCTATACCGAGCTTGTCGACCTCTTCTGTTGGCAGGTGTTATAATTTCAGCATCACGCCTATGGTTTAGTAACTCGTCATCACCTAAATCTTCATCATCAGGATTTGTTGCTCACCCAGGATTATCAATGTTTTGTTGTTGGACTTGAGCAGCGGCAAGAGCAGCTAATCTTGCTTGCTCGTGTTGAGCAGTCGTCTTGTCGATTTCAGCTTGTGCTTCCATTCTTCTAATTCGTTGTGGTTCAGGATTGAGTGGTAATAACGGTTGACCAGAACTTCTAGTATGGGGCATGCACTAAAGTAAAAACCTGCAATAAACAAAAACAAAAAGCAAAAGTAAAAGTACGAGAATCTTTGACCAAAGGGTCTAGTAATTATCACGAACTTGATTGACACTCGTATTCCCCAGCAACGGCGCCAATTTTTGATAACTCTCAATCTATAGCTCTCGTAGGAGTGTAAAGCGGTCGTTAGCAAATATAGAACCCAACCTGGGTTGGGTGTCGATCCCACAGGGAATAGCTTGGCCAACAAGTAAGTAAAATTACTAAACTTTTGGTGCAAGTCTCGTAAGAAGGGGGGATTGTAATGTGTAACGAAAACAATAAAGTAAAAGCTGAAAATAGCAAAGTAAAGAGAGAGAGATTGTTACGTAGGTTGACAACAATGAGATTTGAAGCGTTGGGGTTATGTCCACCTTCTGAGGTATACGTCTCTATTGGCTATGAGTGTGTAGAGTCTTGACATGTAATTGCTTATAGAGAATTGTAGTCGATGGTAAATCCAAGCGTCTCTCGACCTGAACAAGGACTATTTCACTTTAACTCTCTCGAGCTTAAAGCGTGTCTAACGGTACGAATTCTCCAAGAGGTTAGTCCAGTTACGGCACTAGCTTTTTAATAGGAAAGGGTGTCCTACTACCTTGACACTATCTCTTTTCCAAACAAATAACCTTTCTCTCGAACAAGTTAAATGTTAGACTGGCGTATTCTTGCATTTGCAACCGCAAAGAATGTAGATTAAGATGAAGAGAATAATGATATAAGCAATATACGTGTCATGAACTCACAAACTCACAGCAATAGATAGTATCTCATTCGGCTTCCATAACCCCAACAGAGAGGTTTAGTTACCCATGAATGCGAAGGAGATCACGATTGACATTGTTATTATATCACAATGTTGAGTAATGGCGTGTGGATTAGGTGATAGGCGTGTGGATTGGGTGATAGGCGTGATTCCTTAGCAAGTAACGATTCTCTTGTTGTGGAATTTAATTGTTGAGTAATGGAAAGATTAGAAGAGTGAATAGATGTATTGTTTAAGAGAGGAATGTATTGAAAGATAGAAGAATGAATAAAAATCTCTAGCATGATAGGGTATTTATAATACTCCTATCCTACTCCTACTATGCTAATGAAATAAATAACCAAATCCTACTAGGCTAATGGAATACTTAACCCAAATGTACTAGGTTAAGGTAACATTATCATAATCCAAATAAACTAATGAAATACATAGCCTAATTGTATTAGGTTAATGTATCATTGTAAAAATCCAGCTTTGTGTCTGTAAGTCCCCAAAGTCTTCAGAAATGTTGTTTTAGCCCGGGACAGATTTTCCATGCAGCAGTTTTGGTCCTTAGGCGTCCAAACTCCCTTTCCTTCCTTCGTGAGCTTTCTTTTGCGTCAAGTAAGCCATAAAATGCTGAATTCTGCATCATTTATACCTGAAACTTTACTAATCATGTTCGTTAGCTCATTTATAGGAAAAAGGACTAAAAGTGCATGAAATATATAATTTGTTCTCAAAACTAGGCTAAAATATGGGCAAAATATATTGATATAGGCGTGTAAATTCGCCTATCATCAAAGACGCCGTGATTGAACTTCGGATGCAGGTTCGTGACCTGCAATAGGAACTGGGAGCAGTTAGAGCAAGGATGCTCCATGAGATCTGCAGGCTGGGGAGGGCCTTGCTGCTACCGGTTGAAGATTGACCAACTGGAAATAATAATAATAATATTAATAATAATAACAATAATAATAATTAGATTGTTTTTTTCTTTTAGTCTATGTATATGTATTTTTATTTTTTTTTTGTTTAATAAAAAAATTATGTTTGATCAACTATGACGTTTTAATTCATATTTAATTTTCATTCTGTCTATTATCTACTCAACAAACATGTCGACGACTGGACGTAAGAAATAATTTTAAATCCAATAGCAATAGCAAGAGTTGAAATATATTAGTTATCTGTTGGGTTTGTGGCAGGGGCTGATTTGTGTTGTTCCAAACAGATTATTCATATGTTTCAATAGATAAGCAGTCTGATGCAACAGATAACTAGTCTATTTCAACAAATAACTAGTCTATTGCATGGCTTTGACGTTTTAATTTATACTTCCTCCATCTCAAATTACCCGTCCCAAATTGAGATGGCACATTGATTAAGCAAAATAATTAATAACATGCCTAGTTTACCATAATACCCCTATTAAATGATGTTTACATTTTAATTTGAAAAAAAAAAGTAATTAATGCAAAGCGTAAAACATGAAATTTTTTTTGTCTCTTCTTGATTAATGAAAAAAGACAAGTAAAATGAGAAATCAAATTAGAAAATTTGGGACGGGTACTTTGAGACGGAAGGAGTATTTAATTTTCATTCTGTATACTATCTTCTCAAAAAATATATCGACGATTGGACGTAAGGAACAATTTTGAATCCAGTAGCAATAACAAGAGTTGAAACATATTGGTTATCTGTAGGGTTTGTGGCAAGAACTGATTTGTGTTGTTCCAAATAGATTAATCATTTGTTGCAATATATTACTCATATGTTGCAATAGATAAGCAGTCTGATGCAATAGATAATTAATCTGTTGCAACAGATAACTAGTCTGTTGCAACAGATAACTAGTCTATTGTAATAGATAAATCTTCTGTTACAACAGATTACCCATCTGTTCGATTCATGTTACGGGCATTATAGAAGCATAAACATGAATCCAATATATGAGTCTTCCGTTGCAACAAACTACTCATCTGATGCAGCAGAGTTATCTATTTAAACTGTAGACACTTATGTTGGATTCATGATCGGATTCTATCCATTGTTGAAAAAAATAGCAATAATTGTGTACCCAAATGACAAATTTGAATAAAAATCATAATTTTACTTACCAAAGTCACCTATGAAGTAATTCTAAAGTGGAAAGTGATGTAAGAAATAAAATTTGACCTAAGAAATTGATCAGATAGCAGCAGTAGCACTAACAACAACAACAATGGTCGATAAGAAGAAGAAGATGATAATAAAGTAGAAGATGATGATAATGAAGCAGAAGATGATGAATAAAGCAGCAGCAACAATGAACAAGAATAATCGTGAAGAGAGAGAAAACAACAATAGATGAGAAGAGAGAGAAACGCGCCTTTTTCCCTCTGTTTCCTGTTATATTAACTAACATTTGAATCAAAGTGTAAATTAAAAAACTTGTGAGTTATTTTCAAACTTCCCCAACTTTTTAATCCATAATAAAGTAATTGTCACTTCCACTCAATTATTACAACTTGTGTCCCTACACCCCATTTTAAAACTCTTTTATCGCTTACAGCTCAAAACCCCATGTTACTTTAAGAACATATTTAAGTTAGAATGATTATAAGAATTAAACAGATTGAGTAATTTATATAGCACTATCTTAAATTATTGATATGAAAACATATGAAAGGATGAACTATGTAAATAGAATAATCATGATTAAGTTATTAATCTATATAAATTTTTATTCCTTTACCTCACGAGGTTCTGCCTAATGCCATTCTTTTATTTTATATTTGAATTGGTAATATATTTTTTTTATAGTATTATATTTTTACTTTAATTTTAACTTGTAAAAGAAGATTTTTTAATGATATATTGGTTCTTTTGTTTTGCCTTTGTATTGTAAAATTTTGATTTTTTGGTAGAAAAGAATTTTTTAAACTAAATATAAGAATCAATATTTTATACTTTATTAAGGAATTAATGTCTTACGCTTTATTAAAGTTGTACCCTTTTTTTAAAATATTTCTTTTTATCTTTTCTCATTAATTTTACTATCTTTGTATTTATAAGAGTTTTTTCTTCAAAAAAAATTAGTATCATTGTAAGAGAACTTTTTTGAGATGGTGTGAAGCGCGGGTTCACAATATACTCTAGGGCTGAGAAAAATACTTTTGTGTATATTGATATGATGTTACATGTGATTGATATCATTGTATACAATCAAAACATTCTACGGTCAATTTTCATAATTTAAGGTCCTTTGATTATTATTTAATATGTTAAAAATTGATTAAATTATATATTTAATAAAGTATTTCAGGATCGTGTGAAACGCAGCTATATTTACTAGTTTTAGTAAAAGATAACTTATGACATCTTATTTACCGTAAGTTGCTAGACTAATTGAAATAATAGTCTATATTGCGAAGATAATGCATTATCTGTTAACTCTTGATTAATTCATGCAAATTACAAAGGACGATATTAAGTGGAGACATTTTTTTCGTGAAAGACATATTTGTTGATTTGATAATACATATACAATTTAATTAGTCCTATTTACTTTTGAGAAACATATGATTATCTTATCTTTTATTATTTTCATGCACTTATTATTTAACCTATATACATATATAAACATCGTCATTGTAAAAACCTTTTACATAATTATAACTTTTCTTTGTTATAATAGATTATTTGCCACATTTTTTAAAATATTGAATAGAGGTGAATTCAAAACTTAAATATAATGAGTTCAAGTTTGAAATTCTACATGAACCATTTATTTTATCAGGTTTAGATTTATTGTTTTCAAATATTTAGTGAATTATTTAACATATGTACACAATTTAAGTCAATATTACATAATTATTGTTTAATTATTTTTTAAAAAACTTTTTTAGCTTCGATGAACTTTTCCCGTCTAAAAATGCAAATTAGATTTAAACAATTTTAACTACTAGATAAAATTTAAATTGTGATAGCTTCTCTATTTCTAATTGAATTTGAGATGAAAATCTTTTGATGCTATAAATAGCATTACATATGTATTTAAATTTTTAAAAGATAAAGTTTAAAAAAAAAAAGGTCATGATGACTAAAACACAAGCAATAACTCACATTTTTACAATGACAGTTTCTTATGTTGGTAATTTTCATTACTTAAATTTTTTATTGACAAAAATTAAATGTTAAATCGTAGTCTAAAAAATTATTTTTTAATGTTGTAGCTTAAAATATAACTAAATGTGATGAACACAGTTACTCATTAAAATTCTTTTTCATAGAATAAATTTATGATTTTACTTTTTCTTTTAGAATTCATATTCAAATATAATATTCAAGAACTTTACATGCATTATGAAATTTCTTTTAATTTTTAGGACAAGTTAATAATCCTTTTGAATTTTGAGTACAAGAATAAAAATTTTAAATAAAATATACGAAAAATTACATATTTCTAGATGTGAAAGCATTTAACTTTAATTTTAAATTATAATCACTTTAAATATATTAGATGTTTGGGTTTATGCCTGGCCGCTCGACGACGGAGGCAATCCACCTGGTGCGGAGGCTAGTGGAGCAGTATAGGGAAAGGAAGAAGGACCTGCACATGGTGTTTATCAACCTGGAGAAGGCATATGATAAAGTCCCCAGGGAGGTGCTTTGGAGGTGCTTGGAGGTGAGTGGAGTTCCGCAGGCTTATATCAGAGCAATTAAGGACATGTATGAGGGAGCAAAAACTCAGGTGAGGACGGCGGGAGGAGACTCAGAGCATTTCACCGTCTTGACAGGATTGCATCAGGGATCTACTCTTAGCCCCTTTTTGTTTGCCTTGGTAATGGATGTGTTGACGCGGCGGATTCAAGGGGAGGTGCCGTGGTGTATGCTATTCGCAGACGATATAGTTCTGATTGATGAGACTCGAGGGGGTGTGAATGATAAATTAGAGGTGTGGAGACAAACTCTTGAGTCTAAAGGGTTCAGGTTGAGCAGAAGCAAGACAGAGTATTTGGAATGCAAGTTTAATGACGTGAGGCTGGAGGATGAGGTGGTAGTGAAGTTGGAATCACAGGTGGTATGTAAGAGGGATAGTTTCAAGTATCTCGGGTCCGTGATCCAGGGAAACGGGGACATTGACGAGGATGTCTCGCACCGTATTGGGGCGGGATGGATGAAGTGGAAGCTCGCGTCGGGGGTGCTGTGCGATAAGAAGGTGCCGCCCAAGCTTAAAGGCAAATTCTACAGGGTGGTAGTCTGTCCAGCCATGTTGTATGGAGCGGAGTGTTGGCCAGTTAAGAAGTCCCACATCCAAAAAATGAAGGTGGCAGAGATGCGGATGTTGCGCTGGATGTGTGGGCTGACTAGAGGGGATAGAGTTCGGAATGAGACTATCAGGGAGAAGGCTGGTGTGACCCCGGTGGAGTGCAAGATACGGGAAGTCCGATTGAGCTGGTTCGGTCACGTGAAGAGGAAGGGCATGGATGCCCCGGTTCGTAGGTGTGAGAGGCTGGCGATGGATGGTTTTAGGCGGGGTAGGGGTAGGCCGAAGAAGTACTGGGGTGAGGTGATTAGGCGGGATATGGAGCAGTTACAGCTAACCGAGGACATGACCCTAGATAGGAAAGTCTGGAGGATGCGAATTAGGGCAGAGGACTAGAGGACTAGGGCCAGTATGGGTCGCTTGTGTAGGGAATTACTTGTTGGGGGTAGTATCCTGGTTATGTTTCCGCGTCCCTTGTTCTAGTACGAACCTGGGTGCTCTCCTTTGTTTTCTTTTACTTTTACTTTCACTTTCACTTTCACTTTCACTTTTGGATGCCGTATTTATGTTATATATTTTTGTAACCTCGTTTGGTGTTTTGCTTTGTAATTGTGTGGTATCTTGTGTCTTGAGCCGGGGGTCTTTCGGAAACAGCCTTTCTACTTCTTTAGAGGTAGAGGTATGGACTGCGTACATCTTACCCCCCCCCCCAGACCCCACCAGGTGGGAATACACTGGGTTTGTTGTTGTTGTTGTTGTTGTAAGTATATTAGATTATTTTGGAGTATTATTTTAATCTATCTTTATTTTGACATAATAAGACTTATATATTCTAAGTTTTACATTTTGAGATAAGAGAGAAGAAAACTCAACTGCTTATTCGTGTAACATGAAAAAGAATTTCATTAAATACAATAGGGGATTTGAACTAATTTTGAAAATATAGTGAAGCGATTCGAAAATACACATATTACTATTTATAATTTTTAAATGGAAGAGATGGGGAGATGGTAAAATAAAAATTTAAGTTGTTTTTGACAATCTAAAATCTTTAAACTATAAACTATATAATAAAAAAAGGATATGAAACATAAAAACTTATTTTGTAATCACATTATTATTTTTCTCATATAGATTTGATTAGATGTAGGTTGGTGGAAGAGAGAATATTAACAATATAATATCTTTAAATTATAAAGAAAAATATGAAACATAATTTTTTTTCCTAAAAATTTGATTATAGATTTGGGGGGAGGGGGGGGGATACTTTTTTTTATTTTTATTTTTTAAAAGGGTCAAAAATACCCTAAACTGTTCAAAAGGATCAAAAATACCGTTCATTTATTTTTTTGACTCAAAAATAACTCTTTGTTTATTTTTTTGGCTCAAAAATACCTCTTCTTTAATTTTTTAATTCAAAAATACCTCTGTTAATTTTTTGCTCAAAAATACCCTTCTCTCTAACAGAATGCCACCAAGCATATCACGTAGATAAAAAAAAAGTCACTTAATCAGTCCACGTCAGCATACACGTGAAAAATCACTCTATTTAATCCACCTAACAATCAACTCATTTTATTCTATTTAAAAATCCAATCCGATCCATATTAAAAAAACCCGAACCAAGAGGAAAAATTCAATTCTTCAACTTTTGCTCATATCATCCCTTTCACCGCCTTATATTTTATTATTTGACATTTTCAAAGTTATGAGACTCACTCGAGCAATTCTTGACCTCATCAACTTGTGGTTGTCCTACATTGCCACTAAACTTTCACTCTCCAAATTCTAATTTCGTCTCTGAATTACCATTTCTCTCACTACAATCAGGTTCCTCATCATCCAATAGCAATCCGAGCTCTTGAAAGTTGGATCAACTTTTTGAGAATCTAGTTGTTTAGGGTAGACCTGATTAAAATTCTATTCTTTCGGATCAACAATTTAAGGACCTAATTGTTTTCTCATCTTTTGCCTTGATCAATCCGAAATATCTGAACTCATCACATGAAAAATAAGCAATCAAATTCTTCAATTTTTTTTCTCTTGGGTTGGATTTTTTTTAATATTGGTGGAGTTGGGTTTTTTAAATAAGAAAAAATGGATTGATGGTTAGATGGACTAAATGAATTGATTTTTTATTTGTATATATTGACGTGGACTGGTCAAGTGATATTTTTATTCACGTAGCGTGTTTGGTGGCATTTCGTTAGAGAGAAGGGTATTTTTTAGCCAAAAAATTAATGAAGGGGTATTTTTGAGTCAAAAAAATAAACAGAAAGATATTTTTGAGCTAAAAATAAACAGAGAGTGGGACCAGGGTTACTAAAAGTGAAAAATGCAAAAATATGGCTACCATGAAGCCTGAAGCAAAATCAAGAAATGAGCACACGCTTCTTCGCAATGAAGCACACAAATTGTTAAATTAGAATGTACCACACCATATGAATATATTCTCTCCGTTTAAAAAAGAATGACCTACTTTCCTTTTTAGTCTGTTTCAAAACGAATGATCTCTTTTTTTTTGGGGGCAATACTTTAATTTCAACTTTCCACATGACATGTTTAGGATCACAAGATTAAAGCGCATTTTAGTACATTTGACACAACTTTAATTTAAGGCCATAAGATTCAATTTTTTTTTAAAAACTTTATGTAAGTCAAAGTAGGTCATTCTTTTGTAAACGGAGGGAGTAATCAACTTGGAATTGAAATAACTAATTGTTGCATCCAATATAAAACATTGTCTATATGAGTCCTACTCGTAAAAGTGGAGAAATAAAGAATTGCCAATTGGTTCAGAATTCAAATCACTTTGTCTGTCATTATTTGATAGTTAAGTTTACATGCGTGCATTGTATCTGTGCTCTACATTAGTTAATGATAAATATATATAAAACTGATAGATTATTGTTTGTGTATTCTTCTTTAAGATAAAAAGTTTGTCCTACGCCAAGAGGAATGTAAAAGTGTATTTTAAAAATATTCTAATTCTATTGATAATATGGATATAAATAATTAATAAATTTGTACGCACTCAAGGGTGTGGCCTTGAGGTCAATGAAGTGGATTGAGAATCTGAGGTCTAATAGATCTATATATTACCCAAGTTATCCGCACCCCCTACTATATATTACCCAAGTTATCCGCACCCCTCTATAATTGGTATCAGAGCCTATGTTAATTAAAGTTACGGAAGTAGTATATATTTGGATTTATTTGCTTAATTTATTAATTACGATAAATTAAATTTAGATATCCACCAAAATATTATAAATATTGTTTAGATGAATAATGTACAAAAACCACAACAATATAAAGAATTAAAACAAATAATATCTGAAAAACGTAAAGAATTTAAAATAAGGATAGAAAGACTACAGTATAACATAATTGCCGGAGTTAGTAAAAACTCAATAAATGCACAAAAAGAAGAAATATCAAATTTAGAATCAACAATAGATAGTCTAGAATATATATATCAACATAACCTATATACATTTAAATAAAATGAACAAAGAAGAATTTATATAATAGATGAAAAAATATATGAAAATCACGAAGGATTAAAAATAAAAATAGTATTCTCTAATTTAGGAAGAAGGTATAAGAAAATAGGTGAACATTTATATTTAATGTTAGAAAAAGAAGAATTAAAATTAGAAAATAAGTTGGCAGTCATGGTAAGAATAGAAAGAGAAAACGAAGAGATAGACAAAAAACAAAGAAATAGATAAAATAAAATAACAAACCACAGAAGAAATACGAAAAATAGAAGAAACTAAAAATAGTAGGATTGCTGAATTAGAAAAAGAACTACAAATGCTAAAAGATTTATATGAAAAGAGACAGAAAGAAAAAAAGATAAAGAACAAAAATTATTAAATGAGATAAATCAATTTAAAGAAAAATTAGAAATAAATACAATAGATGCTGAAGAAATAGATACTTATGATTCGGAAGTTAGTGAAACATATATAAAAATTCTAGAAACTATAGGAAAACTAGAAATTAATGAAAAACAAGAAGTAATTAATAAAGAAAATCTAAAACTATTAAATACAGAAGTAAATACTCTAGATAAAAATATAATACCTAGTACATCAGAAATAAGAAAACCAACCTCTAATTACAACAATAAGTTTAAAAGATATAATCCAAAGGATGAATATAATAAATGGACACCAAAACAAATAATTAATTACAACTTTTTAGATTTAAACTGTGTAATAAACACAAATAAAACAATACAACTATGGGTAGGATACATGTCAAAACAATTATTAGATAATAAAATAGATACAATAAACACACCAGAATATATAGAAAAGACATTAATAGAAATAGTAAAATTATGATTTTTAAATCTAGCTGAAGCAAGTAAAAAAGTACTAAGATCTGATAATAAAACAGAAGGAACATCAATACCTACTAAAATACTACCAACAAAAATATTGAAAAAAAATATGAAATAGCTATAAGAGAAGAATTTAGTAGTATAACAACAGAAGAAGAAAATCAAAATAAAGAGAAAGATACGAATAGGAATTTAATATTAAAATTAGCAATATGTAATATGTGTTATATAGATGAGTATACATGTGGATTTGAAGAATATTATTATAAAGGAACATATAATATAGAAGAAAGTAAAGAGATAAGAAGATTATATTTTAGTAAATTACCTGAACTATTTAGTTCAAAAATAATAAAAAGTTGGGATGAAGCAAAAATAGTAGATACCTTAGGAGTAAGAATAAAATTTTTACAACAATAGTATAGAAATCTATGTGAAAAATATAGAGAAGAAATAAAAATGGAAAAAACATTAATAAGAAATTTAGCATGTTGCAAAGATAAAATAGCACCTCAATTTGGATGTGAAGAAAGATACTATAAGAAAAAAAAAAGACATAAGAAATATAAGAAATACAAAAAAATCAAAATATAAATATAAGAAACCAAGAAAAAGATAGTATGTAAAAAATTATAAACATAAAGATCATATAGAAAAAAGAAATATATAAAAGAATGTACTTGTTATAATTGTGGAAAACTAGGACATTTAGCTAGAGATTGTAAATTACCAAAAAACCCAAAAAATAAATAAATATCAGAAATAAAAATAAAAAATACAGAATATATGCAAATAGATTATATAGATTATGAATTAGAAAGTGAAGATAGTATATATGAAATTTCGGAGAATGAAACAGATAATGAAATAGATAGTAAATTAGATGAATCAAATGACTGAAGAAGATATAAAAATAATAACGAAGGAAGAATATTTAAATGAAGAAGGAACAGATCAAAAAATAATATTTGACAGTAATATATTTGACGAAACAAAAGGAAAAGAGTTAGACTAAAGTGTAGAAAAAATATTTAAAATAACAATAATAAAAAATATATTTAGTAGAAAAAGGGAAGAATACTACGTAGTAAGCCAAAAAGAACATGTAATAGACTGTAGATGTGCAAAAGGAAGAGCTAGTATAACACTAGTAACAAAAAGAATAATTAATAAAGAAAGAAATGATATAAAAAGTAAAGACCCAATAAAATATGTACACCTTGGAGGAACAGAAATATTAATAAAAACATGTTTTAGAGAAGGAATAGATACACCAATAGAATTATATTTAGCAGATGATAGAATTATAAAACCTATAGAAAAAAGTATAATAACAGCCATAGAAGAAAATTTAATATACCAAAAATTTAAATTTATAATAAGTGTGAATTATTTAGTAGCAATAACAGATAAAAATATAGATAAATCATTAGTATTATATTGGAAAATATCAGGAATAGAACTAACCCCAGGAAGTAAAATATTTACAGCAAGATGTAAAAATCTATATGTATTAACAACAAAATATAAAATAACAGGAAAAATAAAATTAATAAATAAAAATAGAAAGTCCTTTTGAACAATTTGTAAAAACAATTGATAATAATGATTATAGTTACAAAGACATCAATATAGAAGAAGATTTAGAAATAATAAATGATAGAATAAGTACAACAAAAAGAATCGCTCATGAAAAACCAAAATCATCAAGCTCATAAAAAAGAACAAGTTATGAAACAACTTCAACAGTTAATTTAAATCAATATTAAATAACAGGAACAATAAATGAAAAAGAATATTTAATACTCTTAAACACGGGATAAGAAGAAAATTATATAGCAAAATATCTAGTAAAAAGTGAAGAAATAAAATCTAATAGTGATATATGCCCAGATCTACCAAGGAGTCTAATAAACATTAAAGATACGACAGAAAAAGAAATAATAATAAGAGTCAAAAAAATAAAAATAGAATTTGAAATAAAGGAAGAAATGCAAAAAACAGACATAATATTAGGAATAAAATGGTTAGAACAAGTAAAATCATACAATATAGAACATACACAATTATCTATAACATATAATAAAGAAAGATTATTCATAAAAAGAACTTTAACATGATATAAAAATATATGTACTTGTAAAAATAATAGTAGAAGGATATTATAATAGGTATTATACATCTATGATAGATACAGGAGCAGAAGCAAACTTATGTAGATACAACTGTTTACCAGAAAGTAAATGGAATAAATTAAAAACACCAATAGTAGTCAAAGGATTTAATAATGAAGGAAGCTTAATTACATATACAGTTAAAAATGTAAAAATACAGATATGAGATAAAATAATAACAATAGAAGAAATCTATAATTATGAACTAACATCAAAAGATATGCTTTTAAGAATGCCATTTTTAGATAAATTATACCCACATATAATAACTAAAATAAATTGGTGGTTTACAACACTATGTAAACAAAAAGTAAGGGCAAAAAGAGTTATTAATAAAATAAGAAAGAAAACTGATTGGATAGAAGGAAGTGAAAAAATTACACAAAAATTAAAAAATATAAAAAATACAGAAGACACAGTAGAACTAGTTGTATTTTCGATAAATAAAAAAGAAATAACTATATTTTTAATAGATAAGGTAGAAATAATAAAGAAAAAATTAAGACAATTATATAGTGAAGATCCATTAAGAGGATGAGAAAAACATAAAACTACTATAAAAATTGAATTAATAGATAAAAATAACATAATAACTCAAAAACCATTAACATATAATTTTGACGATTTAAAAGAATTTAAAATGCATATAGATGAATTATTAGAAAAACAGTATATACAAAAAAACAATAGTAAACACAATAGTCCAGCATTTATAGTAAATAAACATAGTGAACAAAAAAGAGGAAAAAGTAGAATGGTTATTGATTAGAGAAACCTAAATGCAAAAACTATAACATATAATTATCCAATACCAAATAAGATATTAAAAATAAGACAAATACAAGGATATAATTATTTTAATAAATTTGATTGTAAATCAGAATTTTACCACTTAAAGTTAGAAGAAAATTCTAAGGAATTAACCGCATTTACGGTACCACAAGGATTTTATGAATAGAACGTATTACCATTTGGATATAAAAAAGCACCAGGTAGATATCAATATTTTATGAATAATTATTTTAAACAATTACCTAATTGTATAGTATACATAGATGATATACTATTATATATAAAAACTAAAGAAGAACATTTAAAATTATCAGAATAATTTACAGATATAATAGAAAAATCAGGAATAAGTTTAAGTGAAAAGAAAGTCGAAATTATGAAAAACCAGATAGAGTTTTTAGGAATACAAATAGATAAAAATGGAGTAAAAATGCAACAACATATAGTACAAAAATAATAAATTCAAAAGAAGAATTAGATACAAAAAAGAAATTACAATCATTTTTAGGATTAGTAAACCAAGTAAGAGAATATATACCAAAATTAACAGAAAACCTAAAGCCTTTATAGAAAAAATTAAAAAAGGACGTAAAATATTACAACGAAGAAGATAAAAACAAGTCCAGAAAATAAAAATAATTTGTAAAAAAATACCAAAATTACAATTCCCAGATGAAGATAAAAAATTTATATATATAGTAGAAGTAGATGAAAGTGAATATAGTTATGGAGGAGTACTTAAATATAGGTACGAAAATGAAAAATTAGAACATCATTGCAGATACTACTCAGGTATATTTAATGAAATAGAAATAAATAGAAAAGAATTATGTTCATTATATAAATGTTTATTAGCATTTGAACCATATATTGTATATAACAAATTTATTATGAGAACAGATAATACTCAGGTTCGCTAGTGGCTAACAAAGAAAAAACAAAATTCAGTTACAACAAAAGAGATTCAGATACTAGTATTGAATATATTAAATTTTACATTTACAATTGAAGTAATTAGTTCTAACAAAAATGTTATTGCAGATTACATATCAAGACAAAGCTACACAGACTGATATAATAGAAGATGATGCTTTAGAAAAGATACTCAAAACCCTAACTACGCTTTCAATGAAAGTGGACAGTATAGGTAATGAAATAGAAAAACTAAAGACTGATGAAGTTAAACTGAAGTCTAAAGCTACAAATCAGCTAACTCAGCAGTGCGCAGAGCTATGTCGATCTAAAGATATTAAAATTCCAGAGCTAAAAGGAGACGTTGAGACACTCCATAAAACCCATAACGTTTATCAATCTACAATTGCAGGTACAAGCAAAGGAGTTAGTGGACAAAGATATTAGAACATGAACATGAATAAGATATTTGAAAAACCATTTATACCAAAAATACAAAAAGACCCCTTTGTACATACCCCCATAAATTACCACATATCGAGATAGTTTGAACTAAGATAAAAAAGCTTATAACCATATAGCCCGAGGATATATAGAAAATATCTACAAAGTACAAACTTTTCTAAACCTTAACCCCAGAGCTACAAATCTCCAAGAACCAAACACAAACTATATAACCCAAAAATTGCAAGGTTACAACAAGCTAATCGCACTACCCAAAACCAATCCAAGCTTAATAAAAATATATTTCGACTATGGATTATTAAATACTGTATATACCCAAGATGGAGAAGAACTAACAGCTATAGAAGAATTACATAAAGTATTCACCACCTATAAAAGAGTAACCAAAGGAAATCTATTTTATATAAAGTTTTATACTGCACTAGCAGAGATATTATACAACGAGATCAAACCAGTTATACAAGTTGTAAAAATAGGATTAACCAGAGATATGATTATGCCGTAAGACATTGTACAATAGCTAGAGATACCTAAAATTGAGATACCTAATTTTTATGCAAATAAATGACTTATTGGATTAGCTACAATTATTCAAGAATTAGCAAAAAATTACATCAATGAAAACCCAATATGGAGCTATTATTCACGAGACCATCAAATGATTTATTCAAATTCAAGAGAGCTACGACAAATAGATATGGAAGATGTTAGACAATGGATAATGACGTTACTTAACCTAGAAAAATAATCTACTGCAAGATCAATTAGGAAAGGATTTATTTCAGACGAATTATTAACAAGATATTGCAAGATAATTGGACACAAATATCAAGACCATCAATGTTCGAGATGTAATGGAGGAGATAATACTATCCCAGAAGTCCAGCTAGAATAAAAGAAAAAATCAACAAAGAAAATAAGGACGCCATCTAGAAGATAACAACGGAGCAATAATGAAAAAAATAAAAGACAAGTTATTAAATTATGAAAGCGACATGTAGATAGCTTTCTTGATTTCCTCTACGTAAATAATGTATAGGAACTATTGACTTTTTAATTTTGTTGACTTTTTGGCACTTTCCATAATTGTTTTTTTTTTGTCTTTGTAAGACTTTTTGTAAAAGATGTAATTATTAAGTAGGAGACGTGTAAAGATATATTAGGACAAGTGTAAAGTAAAATAGTATACACACTTTCATTCTTAGGTTATAAATAGACGAGCATTTTTCTCAGTTAGAGGCAAGTCTTCATGTGTTGAAGCAAGTCTCCTTCTTTGTAAATAAAAAACTTTTGAATATTTAATAAAAAATAGATATATTTCAAAGCAAAAGCTATGGATGAACAAATCCCAGAATTATCAAATCTACCAGAATAGGTATATTTATTTATAGTTATGAACAGCTAAATTCATAAATTTCTGACAATCGTGATATGATAAAATAAGTTCATGTTAGTTACTTTATAGTAGAATTATTCAAAAAATAGCATGTTAAGAAGTTTATTAGCAAAGTGAAAAAGGAGAAAAATCCCTAAGAACTATGCCATCCTAAGGGTGAAACCGGTAAGGCAAGAAAGCCGTGATAGGGGAGTAGCCAGAGTAGAGGCGCTGTTTAAGGGAAAAGTATCCAGATTACTATGCTAATAGTGACCGAAGAACATGTTATTTAAGAATAATCTAGTATATAGTAATCTAAAATGATCATATTTTGTTATGTGTATGATTGAAGGGAACATTTTGAAAAAGCATCATATGAAAAATGAATACTTATTTATTTGACGAAATGGTAGATAAATTTAACGTACTTGTTTTGTATGTACTTAAGGATATAGAAATTGTAGATATAAGAAAAATCATATGGGAAAAAATATTTGATAAATATTTTATGACTAGAATAAATTACATACCTCACCTACCTAACTACTCATATAAATACTTACATACCAAACCTACACATCAATCATGATAAATTACATATATTTAGAATATTGGAAAATGGATATGAAAAATATACAACTAATAGAAAAACTAATGAAAACAAATTTAGAAGAATATATGAGAACCAAAGATATAAAATATATATAATACCTTAATGAAAATATAGAGAAATTAATAAGATTAAAACAAACAACTTAAGAAAATTATGAAAAAGCATTTTATTAACCCACCTAAATGACAGATAATTTAAAGTACTAGTTTTATACATACTTAGAGATATAGAAATTATAGACGTAAAAAAAAATATATGGGAAAAAATATTTAACATTGAAGATGAAAAGTTAGATATAAATCAGATAGAAGACGAGTTAGGAGAAATATACTTAAGTGATGACAATCACTATTACTACCTAGATACTTATTCAGATGGATATTATACAGATTAAGAAATGCTAGAATATATTCAAAGAGTTAGAGAAAAACAAAGTTGACTATACTAAGAAATTAATTATATAAACCAGCTTAGAAAACGAAGAGAACAATTAAAAGAAAGATTAATTTGGATAAATAAAACCATAAAACAACTAGAATTAAAAGACAATTTATAATATGATTTAGACATAGAATTATTCATAGACGAAAAAGATAGGATAATTAACGAAATAGATAACCTTGAATTTAATATCAGATATAGTACAATTAGATTTTTTTTTTTCAAAATTAGGAATAAGGGAAGGGGAAATAAGAGAGGGTAACAAGGTGGGGAATGAACCCTAATCAATAAGGTAAAAATTCGATAATTAACCAACTGAGTTACTAAGATTCACCAAATATTCTATATCCTTCAATTTCTAAACTACAACAGGACCCTCGGCAACTGTCCTCTCTAAGTGGCTTCTCTACAAACTAAGTATCCCCAAATGTTAAATCACTTAAAAACAATCAACTATATTTTAATAATATATCAGCTTGCATGCACCAAGACTATTTTTACATCCACAAGATACCATTCACTTCTCACTATCCTACTAGGTTACTCTGTCTGCTAAGGCTGAGACAGACGTGAAGATATCACCTGTTTTTTTTTGTCTAGATTGGAATTTGAACATGAGAAGTTAAATAATTCTCAATCCACTTCTTCCACCACGTGCCCACATCCATGGCTAAAACAATCCAGTATTTATGCCCAATTAAACATAAAAGCAGAAACTCCTAAAACCACAAAATTCAAATCCTCAAAACCTCCTAACTTAAAAGCTAATCAACAAATAAGATAAATCAATCACTACTGAATGCATCACAACGTACATCAACATATAAACCTGAATTTGATCAATCATGAACAAAAAAGACAAAAACAAAGTGAAAAATGTCTTGAGGCTCGGCTTGGATTTAATAGTGAGAACCTTTGAGAGTTTTCACAAAAAACTTCATATCTCTTCTTCCGTTTTGATCACCGACAAGATAACGAAACAACCCAGGGTGCAACTAAAGAGAGTGTTGCTTTTTATGCTTCTAACTAGTAAGATTTTGATATTAAATTTCTTGTCAAATATTTTAAATTTTAACCAATTTAGTACGTTTTCTATGATTTTTCATCTCAAAGAGTTTTTAGTCTTCTATAAAACTTGTATATTCTATAGAACTTGAAAGGATGTAAGGAAAGAAGTTCAAGAAAAATGAAACTCTTTCCTTAACTATACTTGAGGAGTATTGTTCGTATTAACACTGACTCAATATTAAAGATGCTTCAAGTATGTATCAATAAGTTAAATATGCTTCAAGTATCTATATATATAAAAGAGAATAAAACCATGCCGATGTGGCATGTCTAAGAGACCAACATTTGTATTTATCTTTTTTCTCATTTTTATGAAATTTTTTACTATTTTTTTGGTGAAAAAACAAAGATTATACACATATTTATTAGAGAAATAGTCCTATGTAACAACGGAAGCCGAAGAGTATCAAGAACCTCCTGAGGATGCAAAATTATTCATAGAGAAAGTGAAGGAGTATCAAGAACCTAGGGGTGTGCATCGGTCGGTTCGGTTCGATTTTATGTATTATCGGTTCAGTTTTTAAATATGCTAAACCAATCACCAAACCAATAAGATATTTTTTATTGGTTTTTGGTTTATCAATTTTTAGTCCTTAACGGTTCTATCTTTGATTTAACCGATAAAAAAATACTCATAAAATAGAAAAATTAGTAACTAACATAAAAAGAAATCGAATCTTTGTTGCAACCAAAATCTTACGTGATGCTTTAATTTATAAGAATCTTCAAGCTTAAACTAAATGTTTGTCAGGAGGAATTAAGAGTTAGTATGATTGAAATAATATGTTTGTTAATTTGTAGAAGTAAAAGAGAAATTAAGATGTATATATATATATATATATGTATATATATATATGTATGTATATATATATATGTATGTATATACATATGTATGTATATATATACACACACACATATGTATGTATGTATATATATGTGTGTGTGTGTGTAAAATATTAATTTAGTATATTTTTATTGGGTTATCAGTTTACCCAACAACCTAATAAGAAAAACTGAAATCGAATCAATAACCCAATAATTTTTTTTATAAAATCATTAAAAAATCACTAACCCAATAACCCAACAACACTAAACCAATAACATTTTTATCAGTTTAGTTTATTGGTGTTGGGTTCACAGTGAAAAAAGTGTGAATGGAAAAATAGAGAATAAAATGGTGGAGGGGAAGGTGATACTAAAATGGAAAGTGTACTCCCAAATTAGAAAGTTTACTCTTTCTCCCACATTGGTGGAAGAAGAGAACTTGAAAGTATTTATAATCAAGAGCACTTACTACACATGGCAAGTGAGGCAAGAAATAATAGATGCCTCGCGCCGCCATTGTTGTCGCTCGCTCGGCTCCGGCTTCGACTTCGGATTTGGATTTGGATTTGAATTTGGCAAATGATCGATCGATGAGATCTATCTTTTTGGAAAAACTTTATTTGAATTCCAAAGAATGCCAAGGAAAAATGCAGTAAAAAATTTTCTGCAGTTTCGAAACTCCATTTATATATATATGCAGTAATAGTTGCACTATTTCATGTGAACTGATGCATTATTTTTGAACTAGTGCTTCAGAAATGATACATTGTTCTGAACTAAGGTTACAGAAGGTTGCAATGGTTTGAAATAATGCTTCAGAAGGATGTAATCCTTCAATGAAGTGGCACACTGATTCATGAAATGAGATAACTGTTCAGGAAAAGATGCAATCTTTGATGAACAGACATGAACTTACAGCAAAGGTATTACCTTTGGAGTGAACCATAGCCTCTTTTCAAAAGAGGCATGTTGTGGCTATATAAACCTGGTTTCTTCCACAGGTTTAGTACGAAATTTTTAGATTAAAAACTCTCTTCTTATCTCAAAAATATTCTGTGTGATCACTCAAAACATTCTGTGAGTTCGAAGATATTCCAACCGTTTGAGGTACCGCTACTGTTGGTTTGTTAGGTATTTTATCTTGGGAGGAAAAATTCCACAACCTCGGGTACAGTGAGGGGGATTATTTCCTTAAGGAAAATCCGTGAATTCGGACGACTTGGCTATTTTCTATTTCATCTTAATTTTTGCATAATAAAATACACCTCTTGGAAAGGTCATTTTGATCTTGTGTTGAGGGTATTTGATATACTTCATTGTGTTCTTGTTTATAATTGAACTCAAGTTGAAGTTGGTGTTGTAATATACAAATTTTGTGTACCCGAAGTACAAATAAAATAACAATCTTAAGGAAATAAATAATTTTACAGAATCTGTATAACTTATTTTTGGAGATTAAAGATTTAAACTTTCTACTCCGCTTGAATTTAACTAGTTATTAGAAGACATAAAATCTTCATCACAAGTTAAAGTTCACTCGGTTGACGATTTGAAGTTATAAAAACTTCATTGTTAATTAGAAACAAGAAGAAAAGTTGAAAAGTTATTTAACTTTATAAGTAGTATTCTAAATATACAAAATTTTTCTGTTTTGTGTTGACAAGAAAGATGTCTAAATAAAGTGAAATGATGGATGCTACAACGTCTGTGGGGCAACTAATATTGCCACATCAAGTCGTACAAATGCTCCGCCAATAATGGCACCGGTGGAGAAGCCCAAAAAATTTTTGGGCATTGACTTCAAGCGGTGGCAGCAAAAAATATTTTTTTACCTCACCACTTTATGTCTGCAATGGTTCACTAGAGAACACGCTCCTGAGATACCCGAGGGAACCTCGAACAAAGACCACTTCGTTATTGTAGAAGCTTGGAAATATTCGGACTTCCTTTGCAGGAATTATATTCTGAGTAGTCTCCAAGACGACCTTTACAATGTTTATAGTGGAACCAAGACATCAAAAGAACTATGGGAGGGGAACTTGAATGAAAATATAAGACGGAGGATGCGGGAATTAAGAAATTCCTTGTTGCACGATTCCTGAACTTTAAAATGATAGATAGCAAATCTGTTTTCTCTCAAGTACAGGAGTTGCAAGTCATCATACATGATCTCCTAGAAGAAGGTATATCTTTGAAAAATACCTTAGTTGAACAAATTAAAAATGTTCTTAATACTCACATAAACTGTTTTGTAGGTTTAATTGTGAATGATGCTTTCCAAGTAGCAGCGATTGTTAAGAAGCTACCACCTTTGTGGAAAGACTTCAAAAAATACTTAAAGCATAAACGCAAGGAGATGAATGTTGAAGATCTTATTGCCCAACTTCGTATTGAAGAGGATAATAAAGCTACCGAAAGAAGGTCAAAGGGGAATTCTACAATTAATGGAGCACATATTGTAGAAGATGACCAAAACAATTCCAAGAAAAGGAATAAAGTTGAACAAGGAAGCAATCAACCCAAGAAAAAGTTCAAGGAAAATTGCTTCAACTGCGGCAAGATTGGCCACAAGTCCATAGATTGTCGTGCCCCAAAGAAAGGTAAGAAGAAGGATCAAGCAAATATGATTGAATCCAACAAAGAATGCGATGATCTGTGTGTTATGTTCTCAGAATGCAACTTGACGGAGAATCCTCACGAATGGTGGATGGATTATGGTTCCACCCGCCATGTATGTGCAAACAAGGAGTTGTTTTCATCATTTGCTCTGGCTCAAGCAGAAGAAATGATCTACATGGCTAACTCCGCTACTGCTAAGGTGGAGGAAATAGGAAAAATTTGCTTAAAGATGACTTTCGACAAGGTCTTGACACTAAACAATATGTTATATATTTTGGAGTTATGTAGGAACTTAATTTCTGTTTCACTCCTAGATAAGAACGGATTCAAATGTGTAACCATTTCTGGAAAAATTGTAATTAGCAAAGGAGAAATGTATGTAGGAAAAGGCTATCTGACCAAAGGCCTTTCTAAGATGAATGTGTTGAAATAAATAAAAGTTCAAATTCTTCTTATTTGGTTGAGTTTTATGATTTATGGCATGAACGTTTAGGCCATGTTAATTACAAAATGTTACGAAAACTGATTAACTTAGAAGTTTTGCCAAACTTTGAGTGCAATAAATCAAAGTGTCAAACATGTGTGGAATCAAAGTATACAAAGCATCCTTATAAGTCCGTTGAAAGGAATTCCAATCCCTTAGACTTAATACATACTGACATTTATGATATGAAGTCAACACCATCACGTGGTGGGAAAAAGTATTTCATAACTTTTATTGACGATTGCACTAGATATTGTTATGTCTACTTGCTAAATAGTAAGGATGAAGAAATAGATGCATTTAGGCAATATAAAACTAAAGTTGAAAATCAGTTAAACAAAAAGATCAAAATGATAAGAAGTGATAGGGACGGAGAATATGAATCTTTCTTTGCACAAATATGTGTAGAGAATGGAATAATCCATCAAACTTAGGCCCCATATTCACCTCAATCTAATGGAATTACGGAAAGGAAAAACTAAACTTTGAAGGAAATGATGAATGCCTTACTTATAAGTTCTGGTTTACCGTAAAACTTATGAGGGGAGGCTATCATTACGGACAATCGTATACTCAATAGAGTTCCCCATAGTAAGACACAATCAATTCCTTATAAAAATGGAAAGGAAGGAAACCCAACTTGAAATATTTCAAAGTGTGGGGGTGTCTAGTGAAGGTTCAAGTTCCTATATCTAAAAGGGTTAAGATAGGACCTAAAATGGTGGACTACGTGTTCATAGAATATGCTAAAAGTAGTAAAGCATGTTGATTTTTGGTTCATAAATCCAAACATCCGGATATTAATGAAAATACAGTAATAGAATCAGATAATGCTGAATTCTTTGAAAACATTTACCCATATAAAATTAGACATGAACAGTCTAGTGGAGGATCTAAACGACCTCGAGATGAACCAAGTGCGAATGTACATAATGAAGAAAATCCAAGACGCAGTACACGTTAAAGAACATCAACTTCGTTTGGATCAAATTTTGTAACAATTCTCTTAGAAAATGAGCCTCAAATATTTAAAGAAGCGATGTCGTCGTCAGACTTATCCTTTTGGAAAGAGGCAGTCAATAGTGAGATAGATTAATCTTAAGCAACCATACAAGGGAATTGGTTGACCTTCCTCCCGCAAAATAAACCGTTAGGTTCTAAATGGATCTTCAAAAGGAAAATAAAGGCGGATGGTACTATTGATAAATACAATACAAGACTTATAGTAAAAGGCTTTAAATAGAAGGAAGGCCTTGATTACTTTGATACATACTCGCTAGTAACAAGGATAACCTTGATTCCAATGTTAATTGCCTTGGAGGCGGTAAAGACCCATCAAATGGATGTAAAGACCACATTCCTAAATGGAGATTTGGAGGAAGAAATATACATGGAACAACCTGGGGGTTTTGTGGTTCCAAGAAAAGAAAATAAGGTGTGTAAACTTGTTAAGTCACTTTATGGACTAAAACAAGAACCTAAGCAATGACATGCAAAGTTTGACCGAACCATGTTGGCAAACGGATTCAAGATAAATGAATTTAAAAAATGTGTGTATATTAAAGACACACCAAATCACCATGTCATTGTTTGTTTATATGTGGATGATATGTTGATCATCAGCAGAGATATTTGTGACATAAATGCAACTAAACGAATGCTCGAGAGCAAGTTTGATATGAAAGACCTTGGAGTTGCAGATGTGATCTTAGGTATAAGAATCCATCGAACTCCACAAAGGTTAGCATTTTCACAGTCTTATTATATCGAAAAAGTACTTGACAAGTTCAAGGATATGGAATTCGGTATTGCCAAGACTCCATTAGATGTGAACTTTGCACTTTGAAAGAATGAAGGTTAAAGTGACTCACAATTGGAGTACGCAAGAGTATTGGGATGTTCAATGTATATAATAAATTGAAAACGACCAGTCATAGCATGTGCAATTAGTAAATTGAGTCGGTACACGAGTAATCCCAACAAAACTCATTGGATGGCAATGAAAAGAGTTTTGGGTATCTTAAATACACTCAAAACTATGCTTTGCATTATAATAAATATCCTGCGGTACTTGAAGGATATAGTGATGCAAATTGGATCACCGGATCAAACGAAGTAAAATCCACAAGTGGATATGTATTTACTATCGGTGGAGAAGCAGTTTCTTGGAAATCATCCAAACAAACTTGTATCGCTCGCTCTACAATGGAATCTGAATTTATCGCATTAGATAAAGCTGGTGAAGAAGCAAAGTGACTCCAGAATTTATTGGAAGATATTTCGTATTGGCCCTAGCCAGTGGCACCAGTATGTATAAACTGTGATAGCCAAGCGGCAATAGGTAGGGCAGGGAGCATGATGTACAACGATAAATCTCGTCACATACGACAGAGATATAATACCGTTAGGGAACTTCTCTCTAGTGGAATTATCACTATTGACTATGTAAAGTCAAAGGGTAATGTGTCGAATCCACTTACAAAAGGCCTATCTAGAGAAAGAGTGGAAAGAACATCTAAGGGAATGGGTTTAAGGCGTAGGACGAGTCAGCATGGCGATAACTCTACCTAGCAGACTGGAGATCCCAAGAGCTAGGTTCAAGGAGATCAAACAAAGTTGTGTCTGGCAGGTTCAACGTTGTCAATTACCCAACCTATTTTCATGATATAGACAATATATAGTAAACTAGGATAAGACTTAAGGTGAAAAGTCTTTTAATGATTATCTAAATTTGGCAGATTTGACCAAATAGTTTAATCTACAGGATTGAACGTTTATAAATCACCTATGCGAGGGTGAAGTAGAAGCCGCTTCAAAGAGAATGTTAGTAAAGGGCTATTCTCTAAGCTCTCATGAAACCGGGACATGTTCATGGCTGAAAAGAACAAAACCATGAGAACCATAAACGTTAAAAGGCTGGTTGTGTGACATGTATTATCTAGGTGTACATTAAAGCTCAACGGTTTAAAGATATCAAATCTACCGATTGACCGAGTGCATCCGATGTATGTTCACTATGAAAAGTTCAAAGGGAAACCCACTTATCCAGATGCAATCAGTCTTTGCTTGATGATCACATACTTGTTCGTAAGAAAATTATGAAAAATAGCCATTCCCCATTCATATGGGGAGATTGTTGGGTTCACAGTATATAAAAGAAGTGTGAATGAAAAAATGGAGAATAAAATGGTGCAGGGGAGGAGACGCTAAAATGAAAAGTGTACTCCCAAATTAGAAAGTTTACTCTTTCTCCTACATTGGTGGAAGAAGAGAACTTGAAAGTGTTTATAATCAAGAGCACTTACTCCACATAGCAAGTGAGGCAAGAAATAATAGATGCCTCGCGCCGTCGTCATTGTCGCTCGCTCGGCTCGGCTTCGGCTTCGACTTTGGATTTGGATTTAGATTTGGAAAATAATCGATTGATGAGATCTATCTTTTTGGAAAAACTTTATTTGAATTCCAAAGAATTCTAAGGAAAAATGCAGTAAATTGTTTTTTGTAGTTTTGGAACTCCATTTATATATACATGCAGTAACAGTTGCACTATTTCATGTGAACTGATGCATTGTTTTCGAACTAGTGCTTCAGAAATGATACATTGTTCTGAACTGAGGTTAAAAAAGGTTGCAATGGTTTGAAATGATGCTTCAGAACGATGTAATCCTTCAATGAAGTGACACAGTGATTCATGAAATGAGATGACTGCTCAGGAAAATATGCAATCTTTGATGAACAGACATGAACTTACAACAAAGGTGTAACCTTTGGAGTCAACCATTGCCTCTTTTTAGAAGAAGCATGTTGTGGCTATATAAACCTGGTTTCTTCCACAGGTTTAGTATGAAATTTTCAGATTAAAAACTCTCTTCTTGTCTCAAAAATATTCTTTGTGATCACTCAAAATATTCTGTGAGTTAGAAGATATTTCAACCGTTTGAGGTACCGCTACTTTTGGTCTATTAGTCATTTTATCCTAGGAGGAAAAATTCCACAACCTCAGGTACAGTGAGGGGATTATTTCTTTAAGGAAAATCCGTGAATTCGGACGACTTGGTTATTTTCTATTTCATCTTAATTTTTGCAAAATAAAATACACCTTTTGGAAAGGACATTTTGATCTTGTGTTTAGGGTATTTGATATACTTCATTGTGTTCTTGTTTATACTTGAACTCAAGTTGAAGTTGGTGTTGTAATATACAGATTCTGTGTACCCGAAGTACAAATGAAATAACAATTGGTCGGTTCGATTTTTGCACACCTCTACAAGAACCTCCCGAGGATAAAGATTATTCGTTGGTAATTTATCTTATGATGTAGATAGTGAAGGGTTGGCTCAACTTTTCTAATAGGTTGATGTTGTTGAGATGCTGAGGTAATAATGGCTCAAGTTTTGAGTTTTTTTTTAAAAGATTGAAAAATTAGAGCTTTATTATTTGTGGAACTGAATTTTATTTTTTGGTAGGTTATTTACAATAGGGAGACTGATAGGAGTCATGGATTTGGGTTTGTGACGATGAGCACTATCGAAGAAGATGAGAAAGCTGTAGTGTTGTACAACCGTTATGTGAGTCATTTTTGTCCTTTTTCTTTGATGGAACAATGCTGAGATTATTCTATTGCTATTATTTTGATTGATCTGTAATTTAATTTATTGAAAGTAGATAAAGAACAATTATGTTGAATCTGTGGGCTTTGTTGTTTGATCCGATCTGTTACTAGCTGCCTGTTATTGTTGTTAGATTATTGTTTTTGTACTGCTATTACTTTCTTTATTGGGACTGCTTTGGACTATCTACTTAAGTTGAGGGTCTGTCGGAAAAATCTCTCTACATCCAAGCTAGAAGAGGTAAGGTTTGCGTACACTCTACCCTCCAAATACTATACTTTATGGGACTACACCAGGATGTTGTTGTTAGTGACTTACTATTGTTGCTGAAAATAAGAACCCTCTCCCTATTTTGTCTGACAAGTAGTGCTACTAAGAATCTTTGAAGGTTAATTTTGCATTTGTAAATTCAATGGAGGTTCAAGAGTCCTTTTGACGATAAATTGTTTTGATTCTCTAATATCATGTATAATGTGAGTAAATGCTCTTTTAGTTTCTTAAATTGTTTATAATTTTGCACTTAAATATCCAGGGTAGAGGTTAAGGAAACAAGTAACTTCATTAGCAGTGGATACAAAGTTCACTGGAGGAGGTTTTTCGAGTGTCTCAACAGCAGGTACATCAGTGATCTCTCGAACTGATAAAGTCGGGTTTAAAGCCCAGTTGGTTCAGTTCCTCCTATCAAGATCCTGTACTTAAGCACCTTAGGATTTGGTGTCCACTTGACTGTTGATGACTCCCCAGGAAGACATTGATCAATGTGAGCATTCAAGGTCGTATTTTATGAGGATGTGAAAGTCAAGTAGCATATTTCCCATTCTTTGGCTACTCTCGGGCAAACAAACAGAAGATCTTGGAGATTTCAGAAGGCCGCTTCTTTTCATAAATGAATAAGTCCGAGGCAATACATCATTGTCACTTTGCACGCCAGTCGACATATCACCTTTAGGACTTGGGCCACAATCTTCGTACAACAAGAATTTCTCGATTATCTTACGGATTTCTAGAGGTTTTAATCCTATAACTGACCTTTTTAATGATGACTTTTTCTTTTGGACTAATTTGTTCTTTTCTCACTATTTTTATATTTGTTTTAGGTGAAAACTTGTGCCTTCAAGGCCTCCGTGCTTAAATATCAGTTTTCGAAGGTCCAAGACAGTGTTTTGGACGGCAAAAGGCGACAAGAGGCGACAAGGCCCCGCCTCGCCACGCGGCAAGGCGAGCGGCGAGGAGAGTGCCTTTTGAATGTATGGCGACAATTAATATAAAAAATTAAAATAATACATAAATGGTCAAAATTTCAATAACACTAATATATTAGGAAATATTTCAAGTCAAAAATTAAAAATATATAGTAGATAGACACTAAAAATCTAGAACTTAAATGACTCAACAATTCAATATCCATAAAACAAGTTTATTCTTCTTCAAAAATTACAAATCACCGCATCTTTTGTCGGTCGTCCTTGTGTACCATAATTCCATCCTATGTTCTTTTGTTTGCTACTAGTAGATTGGGATGCCATTGAAATTGAAAGTTGTTAATGATCAAATAATTTAATTAGTATATTAATATTACCATCATGCTATGTTAATTCTACAATCTACATAAGTTAATAAAAAAAATTACATAATAAGTTATAAGAATTAACTATTAAGAATTAAGGAATAAGGAGTTAAGGACAATGGCCTCCACCGGTAACAGTAACACTGTAACAGTCACAAGTTCATTGTTACAGTGCCAGCCGCCGAAAAATAGAAGAAAAAGAAGATAAAAAGAGGAAGAAAAAAAATAACAGCACCAAAAGATATATACAGTCGCTGGATTAAGAAGAAGAAGAAAGAAGAAGAAAAATAGAAATCACTGCTTATCGAGTTTTGGAAGTCGCTGGAGTTTGTCGCCGGTCGCCGGAATCAAACTTGTAAGATGAATGGTAGCAGCCACAGTCACCAATTTGTAAGTTGGTAGTGTTAAAATGTGTAAATAAACCCTAAAATTAGCTTATATACCAAAACCCCTAATTTTTTAAAAAATAATTAAAAGGCGTCGCTTTTCTCGCCGCCTCGCCTCGCCTCACCACGTTGCCTTTCTCGCAAAGGCGTCGCCTTTTGATTTTCGCCACGCCATGGACTGAAGAGGCGACATAGTCTCGCCTCGCCTCGCCATTTGCCATTGGCGACGAGGCGCTCGCCTTTTACAACACTAGTCCAAGATAAGTTGGAAATCTTGGTATACTTCTCCCAAGCTTCTTCAAAGGTTTCTAGAGTTGAGAGATGCCTTTGAAACTTACTTTCCCATATTTTAACAGGGTGATATTGAGTCACAAGGCATCTGTAACTGGCTGATTGTCGACAAAGAAATGAACATAATTTAAACCCAGCCATAACGTATTTGAATGGAGCATTGAATAGCATAGCTAAAATGAGGTTATAAGGCATTAAGGAGTTGACTGATATCTCTGGTGATTTGAGATGAAGAGTTAATTTGGTTTATTCCTTTTTAGCTCTTGGCACTACATTCTGAGCAAATCAGATATTGTTAATACAATGTGGCGCAGTGAAGCAATATGGAAGATAAACATCTTCCAGGGTTGTTGGTTTGATGGATAGTTATAGAAGCTTGAGAACAACCTTCACAGGAGAGGATTCAAGTGATGCAATTAATACTTTCTATGTTAAGCTCACACTGAATGTAATCCCCTACAAACATATGCTTGCACCGCCCGTTGCTTATGATATTGGATCATACTCGTGAATGTAGGCTATGCCTGCATCCATAAAATCTGTTATACAGAGTTGGAGTGGCCAGAGAGTGCAGAGGCGGACAGAATCACATAAGGAACTTTGGTCCTTTATGTATTTTGTAGTGTCTATGCAAAGAAAGATGCAAAAAAAACTTTTCAAAACACTTACATGGCTTTTTACCTCGTGTAAACTTTAGGATTTTACAGCTTTTATTCTCTTGGTGTAATCTGAAACTGAGATCATGATTAATCTTAATAAAAAAAAATGCTAATGATTTGGATAATGAACCAACTGAGATTGATTTCATCCTTCCATTCAGATATGTAAATATTGATTAATGATGTATAATATCACCTTCCAAATTTTTGGGATTTATGTTGTTTGGCCTATACTTTAATATTTTTAGAGTTTCTGTTCTTTGTTAATTGCGGAAGGATTTTTATGCTGTCAGAGTTCGAGACAGTGGCTAACATCAGTATATGTAGATATCTTTAGGTGAAGCTGCTAATAAATACTTATATGTGTATGAACTGATGCTAATAGTTGTACCTAGGTTTCATTGATTCCTCAATCGAAAAAGACATTATTTTTACTTTTGATCAATATCTTGGGTGTCAACTTATTTTGATGCCTTACTTTTTTAGTAGTACCATTTCTTTGAACTTCTATTTACTGAAATGGTAGAAAACCTTATCAATGAGTGTAAACTGGTGATGTTTCTTTTATTTTTCTTACAAGTAATCTTAAGTAGGGGTTAGTTGCATTTAATACTTCAGCTATTGGAAAATGTTAATCTGTTCTCCAGATGACATGAACTTCGACAAGTCTTTTTGTTTTTTCATTCATGGTGGCTGTGTCTCCTGAGGGTCAATATCACCTGCATAAGTGGATCTCATCAAGCATTCTACATTTAGCAGGTGTTTATATGGCGCTTATTACCTGTTTAATTTTTCAGTATCTTGCCTTCAGTTTTACAGTAATGCAACTGGTTTCTTCTCTTTTAAATCTTGTTTTATGAACTCTTATGTAGGGTGTGCTAATCTTAGGTTATACGGTCTCTATTTGGAATATCCACAAGTTACATTCCCGTTCATAGTTGAAAATGTGGGTCCTAAAGTATAATATCCTTATCTATTCCTAATCTTATGTTTATAGAAGGTTTAAATCAGAAGCTGTCAGTTCCAACCTGCTGCTACTATTAGATGATGATGAAAAGTTAAAAAAAGATAAAGATAAATATGAATTAGGAAAGCATAAGATGTCAAAAAAGATATAAAATTGAAAAAGAATTATCCGAATAAAAGTTTATCATTTAATGAAAATAAGAAGAAAATTAAATCCTTAAATACATATATTTTAATTGTATTAAATTAAAAAAATTGTGTATTAACCTCTTAATATATGAAACTTTTTCTTACTAATTCTGATTTTCTTAAAAATATAATAATCATAAAATTTAAGACTAATACTAAATTAGATCAATAGCTTTTTAGAATATTGAGCACTTTAATATTTTTAAAAATTATTTTGTTAATAGATATTTTATGATTGCGCAAAGCGCAGTTAAGTTTTCTAGTATGTATATATATAAAGGAGAACTATAGAAGAGGTGATGTGACATCTCTATGGGCTCCATTCATATTTATCTTTTTTGTGATTTTTTTGAATTTTTTTTCCATGTTTTGCATTGATCAATTTGTTCAAAAAATTCTATCACATTTATTTATTTAATTATAATTCATAGGTTACAAAATACTCCATCTATATATATTCTCTATTTAAAAACATGTCTCTTCTTGAACTTCCTCTTTATGGCTCAACTAATCTATAAATAACAATCATGAAGTGTTGGATGTACATTTCTATTCTCCTTCCGTCATATTTGATTTCTACTCTTGTTCTCTTCTAACATGAGTCAATCAATGAAAACTGCTAAAGTTTGATTGAAGTTAGCAGTAGAGGATTTTATTTATTTTTCATTGTTGTTTAAGGTAAATTCTTCATTTACAATGTAATACAATGTTCACGTGTGAAAGAATATGCTAAGTGCTAATTACGCGATGCATTTTGAATTTATCAGAAGGAAAATTCGTTTAGCTTACTACATTTTTTTAATATCTTTTGATTAATTGTAGGCTCCTTTTCAATTTGAATTGTAGTTTAATTCTTGAGTGATTTTAACTTATTCTATGTTATGTAAGTATCAGGATTATCAAGGACTCATTTGGTATTGAGATCAAGGATAAATGAATTCATATATTTTGTCGCAATATTGCAAAGAATTTGAATGTTTTGTTGGAGTTATTTCCATATTCATTTCCTTTCAAATATGTTTCACTTTTTTATTTAATTTCTTCTTTTGACGTTGTTTTCCAATTGCTCTCTACTAACGATATTCTTATTTTTTCCAAGTCTTGCATCTTTATCATTCTAGCCACCAACATATCAATACTTAATTAATTTTGGACAATCCAAGTAAGACAAAATCAATATTTACTAACGCCAATTATTTTATTTATTATTGTATGAAATCTATAGTTTAAAAAGTTCTATTTTTATATTTATTAAAGTGCTACTGAGCTACTATTGAAAAACAGACTTATTTTAGTGTAAGAATAGTGATATTCAAAGGAGAATAAAGATAGTACATTTTTTGTTGATAAGAATTTAATTTAGATTTCAATGCTTTTGTATTTTGAAGTAGAGATAAGTAAAGGTTTGACAACTAATCTAAAAACATGCACATGAATGTGATAAAGTTCTTAACTTTTTCCTTTAATCGGTATCTTTATTGATTTTATTTTTAATGATTTCGAAATTGCCAACTTAATCTCGCATGTTTATAATCTCCAAAAATTAATGTATAATTTTGATATATTTTACTTCATGAAAAATATAACACTCTATTAGATCTGAAAATGAAGAAAACCAGAAAAAGGTTAAAGAAACAGATATTTCATGTAATTTTATTAGGGTTTGTTTATAGTATGGGATAGTTAGATTTTAAATATATATAAACATACATACATACATATACATATATATATATATATATATATATATATATATATATATATATTCACATTTTTTTTTAAAAAAAAATACTAAATTGTCACTATTATTTCTTATACGTTATGATGGACTTTTTCATTTTATTGAAGCGGTTACTGTATCATTTTCAATTTCTCTCCTCTTAATTTTGTTCTTAATGATATTCATAATTGTTGTTTATAAACTTCAAAATTGTTGTACAAGTTTATGATACTTCTCTCTATAAATGATTGACAACCTTTCACTAAAGCTCTTAACTTTCACCCTTAATTATCTCTATTAGTCTTCTCTCTATAAATAATTGACAACCTTGCACTAAAGCTTTTAACTCCACTTTTAATTATCTTTAGTCTTGTTCTTAATGATACTAATAACTATCAATGTAACCTTTCATATTTATAACCTCCAAAATTAATGTATAAATTTATAATACTTCTCTTAATAAATAATTGACAACCTTTCACTAAAACTCTTAACTTCCACCTTTAATTATCTTTATTAATTTTGTTCTTAATGGTAATCATAATTGTCAATGTAACTTTTCATGTTTATAACCTTCAAAAATTGATGTATAAGTTTATGATATCTCTCTCTATAATTGTCAACCTTTCACTATTTAGATGATTCGATTTGAAGTTATACGTTTATTCACCTATTTAGTTTTTGAAATGTTATTAAAAATTATTTTTTAGTTAATATTAAAACTTAATTTGCTTCTTTATTGCATTTGTAGAAAAAAAGTAATTATGAAATTAAATTGTCTTTCTCCTTTGTTGAAGAGAAGTAAGAAAACATTTTTATTACGTATTATGATTAGAAAATTATAAAATACATAACAAATAAGTAATTATAGGATAATGAAAAAGTTAGATCTCATAATAGATTGAAATTATTTTTTAAAATAAAATAATATTGAAGTGGAAAGAAACAAGTTAAATAAATATATCAGAAGATTTTTTGGGTTCTTTAGAATACGGTACATACAAAAAGTGCTCATAAATAATACTTTCTTCATTACATTTTAATTTGTCATTTTACTAAAAATAAATGTCTCATATTAGTTGATCACTTACTAAATTAAGATAGAATTAATCATTTTTTTTTTATTTTACCTCTACAATTAATAGTATACATTAAATATGAACAATTATTCTTAATTTCATTTTTTCTTAATTTCATTTTCATTTTTTTTATATATAATATATAATGTGACAATTAATTATTAAATAGTCATATGTAAATCATTGATGCTTTTCTTTCAATTGTTTTAGACTTGATGAAATAATTTTTTTTTGGCTAAATCGAATATGTACTATTAGAATATGATGATAACAAAGTGAATTTAATTGACTACAAATTTATAATATCTGAATACTTAAAAGGTTTACATTATACTTTTGGAATGAAAAAAATATTTCTTTTATATTAATATGATACAACATGTGTTTGATATTAACACATATAATTAAAATATTTCACGACTGAGTTTCACAATTAATTTAAGGTTCTTTGATTATTTTTAATATATTAAAATAGATTAAAGTATATATCTAATAACATATTTTATAGTCGCGTCCTAGTGTATCAATAAGTTAGATTGTACTCATTAGAATTTTAAATTGCAAAACATAAATATACAAAACATATTAGAATTAAGTTTTACAAGATATATTCATCCTATTTACATAAAAAAAAAAAAAAAAAAATTCAATGTTTTAGCCCTCTACGGATCAAATTTAATATTCTTTCATTACTACGCTCGCCCTTCTTCATAATCATCATCATCATCTTTCTTGATATCGTCGAAATCATCTTCCTCTCGTCGCAAACATCTTCCTCCTGCTCATGGTTGAGTATAGGAGACATTCATGTACAAAACAGGACATTCATGAATTTAAAGCCAAATAAAACATATCTTACGATCTTCAGAAAACTAAAAACTCAACGTTCTTAAGTATAATTGTTCAAATATTGAGATTTAAACCAATTAAAACAAATCTCAAGCTTCAGCCAACACCAGTCAATACTATAAAAGTCAAAGTAGGAAACATTTTTAACTTCCTATAGTAAGACCACCTAATACTATAACCATCAGAACCAAAGTAACAAACCATTTAAATTTCCTATAATAGTTCTATGTCCAATTTTATCCTCCAATAAAATTAAAAAGTTTCAGTGGTAGTGGTCTGCGAAGAAGATGAAACGAAAAGGCAAAAATAAAAGTTAAATTGAATAATTAAACTACTAAATTGAAACACAACAATCAAAAAAGGCTAGCGACCTAACTACGCTCAATTGAAAGCCTGCATGCAAACGAAGAATATGAAATATAACACAAGAAAAAGAACCAAAAAAAAATAGAAATAAAAAACTAACAGAAATAAACAAAGAATAATATAAGGAAAAACATGAATACAAAATAAAAAAGAAAATAAAATAAAAAATAGCATAAAATTAATCTGAATTGGAAGTATTATTATCTCCTATAGATGCTACAACCAGAAAAAATTCTTACCCGCAAATCAAACTACATTAACGTTCCTTCTCCTAAGAAGATTAAGAATTGCGGAGGAAATTAAAAAAAAAAAAAACGATGACACATATAAAAAAGAACTAAAACAACGAAAGACAAAAATTGATAGATTGGAGGAATGCTAAACCAAACGAAAACAAAATTTTTATAAAAATTATCCAAAATGAGAAGAAGAGAGGCAAAACCTGTTAGGAAGAGTTATCCAAAATCCAAGTTAGAATATTTTGTAATGAAGAATGATTGAGAAGATAGATACGTGGTAAATCTGAACTTTAATGAATATACGTGGCATTTCAGAATAAAGAACAGGTAACATCATATAATGAAAGTCTAAATTGCCCTCAGTTAGTATTTGATTGACATAATAAAGACATAACAAATTGATCAACTTAAATCAAGAGCAATCCATTTAGCAGCAAAAGTTAGGGCAGGGCAGATTTCTGATATTCCAACTTTTGCTTTTTTGTGATTTCACATGTTAATTGTGGAATACATCAGAAACTACGACATATTCAATTCTAATTCGTAAGTAATATAAGTAAATTTAATTATTATTATTTTCTCTTACTCCAGTTCTCAGCTTGTTCTTTCATCGCTTGCGCTTTTCCTATTTCTATAGGCTTTCTTCTTCCTCTTTGCTTTTTGTTCATTGTTTATTTTTTGATTTCCTTTTATTTTTGATGCTACACTTCTAGGGAGGGGAAGGTGGGAGATGAGAAATAAAGCTCTTTTATATGTCTCTATTTATATGAAGGATGATCAAATTTAATTTCAGATGATCTCACGCAAGAGATGCACATATTTGCTTTGATTTAGGATGCTTGAGTCACAAAAACTTAACCTATTGTCTACGAAGAAAAAATAAAATAAATATGGATGATCAAATTTTCATGGCCTCAGTTTCTTATATTTCTTCTTAATGCATTATATAAGCATGATTAAGTAGTTACAATCCTTAATAAATTTCAATTAAGAAATTTGGACTATGTTATTAATGGTCAACTATAGGACATCAGTGTGACTAAATCATCGACGCATATTTTTCAGTATCATGATCTGTTGAAAAGTTAGTTTTGAAATATATAGAAGGGATAACCATGCGAACAAGCTGTGTCTACTAAAGGATAGTACCTAATCATAATTTCAATGTAAACACTCACATAGCAAATTTACATGATTACTGTAAAAATCATAATGTCAAATGCAACTTAACAAACAAAATCATGAGCCGGTAAAACTGTAATAGCAACTAATTTATATAGGAAGATATAAACAAATGGATGCATAAATACCTAAAAGAGGTTTGGGCTGCCAGCGTTTTATATGATGTACAAAAAGGTTACAACAATTTTGTCAGGTGTTCCTGGATAAAGCAGGTGTATCATGACTTTTATTTTTAAAAGTTATTTTGATGCACCGAACGATTAAACACCAGAGAGAAATAATAAGTAAAATATAAGAAAAAGAGTTTAACATAATCTATCTCTGTATTGCTAAATAATCAAGTTCTTAAACTGAAAGGTGCAGGCACAATTATAAGCTTTCTACACCTCTACATTTAACCAATCTAAGTTGCTCAGTTGTATCCGAGTTGTCACCAAAGTAATAGAAGCAATGAGCTAAAGGGTAGCAACAACTTTGATGAATTGGTCACTATGCTAGCTACCTAACAAATTACGTAAAATAGAATAGAAAAGTATCGAGTCATGCATAACATTTTCAAATATTGCATCTTATATAATAAGTTGTCACAACGCCAACGATTACCTCCCACCAATTTCAACTCCATGTCAAATCAATTAAATTTGTATCTCAGACTGCCCGTAGATTCACAGCCTATAAGAATACAAAATACAATAAAGGTAGCAAGAAGTACCTTAAGATTCATATGTGAAAAATAAGTGAACTAAGTATAAGAAAACTAATTAAGCAATTAATTCTCGTGTTAATTCTAAGTACAATCATATCTCTCTATAATATTTAAATTTTCATTGGAACTGATTTTCATATTATGTTAAATATTAACAAATGATGTCGTTATAAAGATACTTGACTGTACCTCTTTAGATCTTTCGTCCTCTTTATAGTGTAAAATTTTTTTTTTTTAAACAAAACTAACCAAGTCTCCTTCAAATATCCCCCAAAAAATCATCAACAAGAAATTCGAGACAATCTCACAAGCCTAACAAACCTAGAATCAAAGAGTACATGAAGAAATTTAAAATCAAATAAAATCTAATGGCGAAAAAAAAGCTTAAACAGAGCAATAATGAAGAAAAATGCTCAAATTTCTTCAAAAGAGATAATTCCTTGAACTATTTACCCCTTTTTTCGAAAAAAATTATTATCAATTACTCATTCTCGGTGCATTTTTGTTGCACACTTTTTGTGAATTGTAAGTAATGGTGGGCTAATGAATGGTGAATCCTAGGGGGGAAGAATGTTGAATTTAGGAAGCACTGTAAGTCTATAGTGGGTATTCACCAGCCCGCAATTCTGGCTCTTCTGGAAACTAGGATGGCTGATCACCAGAATCTCATAGAAGATTTAGGCTTTCATTGTCATATCCAATTTGCTGCTGTTGGAAATTATGGTGGCATTGTAATTATGTGGAAGGAGGATTCTATTTTCATCAACAGCATCTCTATTACCCCCAAGCCATTTATGTGGTTGTTAAGGTTAGTTCCCCTTATTCTAGCTGGATTTTTAGTATAGTGTATGTTAGCACTGATTTTTATGTTAGAAGGCAGCTTTGGGATCAACTTATGTTTATTTCTGACACCTTGAAGTCTTTTGGAAGTCCTAATTGGCTAATAGGTGGTGACTTTGATGAGATTCTTAGAGCCATTGAGAAATTTAGTGGTAATGCTATTAATCTGCATAAATCCTCCCTTTTCTGAGATTGTATTTACCACTGTAATCTTATTGACTTAGGCTATCATGGGAGTAAATATACCTAGTCTAATATGAGATATAGAAATAAGCATAGTTTAATCCTTGAGTGCTTTGATAGGTTTCTTACTAATGATTAGCGGATTCAGTTGTACCCTGAAGCTACTGTCCACCACTTGCCTAGAACTCACTTCGTTACTCTTTTATGTTGCTCCTATTTTATTGAGCCCACCAAAATATCTTTAAATCTTTTAGGGTAGAATCTATGTGGTGTGGTCATGCTAACTTCAGAAATCTAGTCGATTGCTCTTTCCCCGAGGAGGCTGACTTGACCATAGCTACTCTAGCCTTTGAAAACCATACTAAAATATGGAATAGGGAGGTGTTTGGGAATATATTTCATAGAAAAAAAACATGTTCTAGTCAGGTTAGAGGGTATTAAAAAATCTCCTAATTACCCTACTAGCACTTTTCTCCATGATCTTGAATCTAACCTCTTAAGGGATTTTAACTACATCCTGGATCAAGAATATGAGTTCTGGAAGTTGAAGCCCATAATAAATTAGCTTTTAGATGGTGATAGGAACACTAGGTTCTTCCACATATTTACCCTTAATAGAAGAAGAAGAAATTCCATTTCCAGCCTTCAGGAAAATGGTATCTGGATTCATGATCAGAAAAAGATTAAAGAGTCTATTATAGGGTTTTACAAAGCTCTTTACTCCTTTCACCATCTGAGTGCTAGTATGGCCTGCCAAAGAAATCCCTCTAATTCTGGCTCCATTCCCCTCTCAGCTCATACTCTTCTGGATGTTATTCCCAGTTTGACTGAGATCAAAAAGGTTGTTTTATCCTTTAAGCCCTTCAAGTACTGTAACGCCCCAAAATCTCATCCCGAGACGTCACACGATGCTTAAGGTTTCAAGTAGCCCTAAGATAACCCTTTAAGCCTATTACTACTTCTAACACTTACTTTAGGATAATTATAATAAAGCAAGGGTACTGTCATATCATATCTCAACTGAAATAACAAAAGAATACTATCTGAATAGCAACATACTGAAAGTTCTAAACACTACTGATAGTCTAGTCTGACAAAGACTCTACTATTCAAACTAGAGATCCATTGGGACAGACCCCCAACTGACTCAAAGTGATCTGAAAGTAATACTCAAAACACTATAAAAGCGGAAGAGCTGTAATATACGTCCTCGAACCATGAGGACTTGCCAAAGATAAAGATATAGATGATATGCTCGGAGATCACTGATGCTGCTGAGACTGAGTACCTGAACCTACATTATGAGATAATATAGCACATAGACGTATATATGGATCAACACTTTGAGGATGCACTGAGTATATGGGGGTGTATGCATTAAGTAAACAATATCATTACTCTTTATGAAACCACACATGCAAATATGAATGACTCACAAAGCTTGAATAAGTCCGAAATATAAATCTCATAAGTCGTGAACAATGAAACATGCAATATAAATCTCGTAAGTCATTATACCTTGTTCTAAAATCAGTATTCTCCTCTTATTCTCAAAGCTTGTAAATCAAGAAGAAATCTTAAAACAATAACTCTCAAACTTATACTTTTATCTTAAGGAGAATAAAGAACTTCTTTTGAAACTTCAGGAATTCAAAGACTTATGATTATGGAACTTTGGGACTCTTTGGGAACTTGGGAGTTTTTTCTAACCGACATAAACCATGTGAGCATTCTTCATGGAGTCCAACGTCTTACCCACGTTGGGGAGAGTTGTTCTACCCTTGCCATCAGAATAAAACCTTAACTTAAGTGATCACAATCTTTGTCATCCACGTAGAAGTGAGAATAATCTTAATCCTACGGTGGCACGTAGTTCTGGGGCTGAGACCTTGGAATCATACCCAACTCAATGCTAAATACTACTTCCATACTTATGCTCATAACTTTTAAGAAATTCACCTCAAAATTAACACAAAGGTTTGCAAGAAAACCAATTATGCTCTTTTCTTTTCTTTAAATCTCAAGTCATATGAACAAAGTGGATTCTTTATCTTAGCTTAGGACCAAAAAGGTCAAATCTTCCTCAATAATCTCAAAATAATTTAATCAGGGGTGCTTATAACACAAAAGTTCTCAAAATCACAATCTCAAATAGACCCATATTTTAATCTCATGTTAAGACATCTCAAAATTCATACTTGATATCATAAAGATTCATAAATCATCTCAAAATCTGGAAATTTCAGCAATATGAATTATAATATCAACATACTCATGTAATGCAATTTCTAAAATATTAAAAATATCATAATCTCAAGAATAACGACATAGGGTATAAACCCATACTTCAATTTCATAAGAAAACATGTAAAATCATATATCTTTGTAATTAAAAACAAGTTTTGGGCACAAGGACGAAAGAATTGTCCTTTTTCAAATCTCACATACCTTAGATTATGAACTTTGAATGAAATCATGCTTTTGTTACTCTATTCACGACTTTGAATGGATATTCTTGATGCCCTTGTCCTGGGGATTTAGATTCTAGAAGAAATTTTGAAAAGTGACGGTTAAATCTTGAGTTCTCTTGAACTTTGGGTTGAAACCCTAGAAAGTGTTCTTGGTGAATTTTAGAGATAAAGGCTATATTTTGGTATTTGGGGACCTTAATCCCGTGTTATAACTGATAGAGGGTGGGGGAAAAAGACTAAATTACACCCCCTTGGACGCAGGTTTTAAAAGCTGAAAAACTGAGCATCAATGCGATTGGCGATGCGGCGCGTCGATGGCATCGGTGCAATACCGATGCATCACGCCATAATTGCGCCAAGCTTCAGTAATTTTGACTGGCAGTCACTGCAACAAAATTGACCAATGCGATGGTCGATGCGGTGCGCCAAGATCGTGTTGGTCCACTATTTTGGGACACCAAACGTGGTCCAAAAATTCCGAAACTTATCTAGGAACCCCTATTGACTTCCCTACTCATGAACTAGCTAAAACATCAACTATCGAAGGCCTGTAAGGTTGGTAATAAAATCCTCAAAGTTTTTAAGGCTCTAGAAATGACTAAGTCTCAACACTTAGCTAGGTTTTCTAAGTCTAGGAACTCTTTGGGCATCATTTAATGGATTTATACGACAAGGATTTTGCGGGGTCTTACAATATATCCCCTTGGGAACATTCGTCCTCGAATGAAACTAGTTAGGCTAAGAATACAAAGAAAACTAAAGATGTACAGCTAAAATACTTACCAAACTGACTCTACATCGTCATAAACTTTGAGTACTATAGAGAATGCATGGACTCAAAATGAGAATAGTTATATAGCTGAATCTTTGGTTAAAGAGGAGCTGAATTATGGAAGATTAGTACCTTTCGCTTGATCTGGACTTGCAGAGAAGAGATGGGGGTAATTGGCTCGCATATCTGCCTCTGCTTCCCAAGTAGCACCCTCAATTGACTGGTTCCGCCAAAGAACTTTGACCAAGGGAACTTCTTTGTTCCTTAGCCTACGAATCTGGTGGTCTAAGATCTCAACTGGGATCTCTTCATATGAAAGGATGTTCTGAATATCTGAGCTTTCTGAAGGATCTACAACAACAGAATCACCAATATGCTTCTTAAGCATGGAGACGTGAAAGATGGGATGAACAGCTGACAGCTCTGCAGGCAACTCAATCTCATAGGCTACTTTCCCAACACGACTCAAAATTCTATAAAGGCTAACATAACGGGGACTAAGCTTACCTTTCTTGCCAATCCTTTTCACTTCTTTCATGGGTGAAATCTTTAAATACACCAAATCATTAACTTCAAACTCAAGGTCTCTTCTTCTCACGTCAGCATAGGATTTCTGTCGACTCTGGGTTGTCTTTAATCTTTCTCTAATCAACTTAACCTTCTCCATAGCCTCAAATACTGTATCAGGTCCAATCAAAGTAGCTTCACCTACTTCAAACCAACCTATGGGTGATCTACATCTCCTTCCATACAAAGCCTCAAACGGGACCATTCGAATGCTAGCATGATAACTGTTGTTATATGCGAATTCAATCAATGGTAAATGCTCCTCCCAACTACCCTTGAAATCAAGAGCACATACCCTCAATATATCATCCAGAGTCTGGATGGTCCTTTCAGCCTGACCATTTGTCTACGGATGAAAAGCAGAACTCAAGTTAACTTGTATACCAAGACCTTTCTGAAAATCTCTCCAAAACTGGAAAGTAAACTGAGTACCCCCTATCTGAGATGATAGACAAGGGGACTACATGCAATCTGACTAACTCTCGAATATACATCTTATCATAATCCTCAGCTGTATAAGATGTATGCACTGGCGGGAAATGTGCTGACTTAGTCAACTTGTCTACAACAACCCAAATAGAATCATGATGATGACGTGAAAAGGGTAAACCAATCATGAAATCCATATTCATCTCTTCCCACTTCTAAGTGGGTATACCAAACTCTTGCATTGCACCACCAGGTCTTTGGTGCTCTACCTTAACTTGTTGACAAGTTGAACACTTTGCTACAAACTCTGATATATCTCTCTTCATGCCACTCCACCAATAGATTTCCCGTAAAGTTACGGTACATCTTGGTAGCACCAAGATAAATAGAATATCGCACACCATGCACCTCAGCCATAATTCTCTGCCTCAAATCACCAACACAAGGAACACACAATCTACCCTGAAAACTCAACAAACCATCTCTCCCTTGGGATAAAACCTCTACCTTTTGGTCTTTAACTGACTCCTTCAGTTTGACCAAACTAGGATCCATGTCTTGCTTCTCATTTACTTTCAAAACTAAGGAGGATTCAGAACTACTCTGAACCCACATATTACCTTCATCTGAATTAAACAACCTGACACCCAGTCTAGCCAAATGATGAACTTCATGAGCTAAGTCTTTCTTATCCTTCTCCACATGAGTCATATTGCCCATAGACAACCTACTAAAGGTGTCTACCACTACATTGACCTTGCCTGGATGATATAACACACTCATATCATAATCTTTTAGCAACTCTAACCATCTTCTCTATCTAAGATTCAACTCTCTCTGAGTAAACATATACTGCAGGCTTTTGTGATCAGTAAACACATCAACATGAACACCATAAAGATAGTGTCTCTAGATTTTTAAAGCAAAAACCACAACAGCTAATTCAAGATCATGGGTTGGATAATTCTTTTCATGCGATTTCAACTGCTTAGAGGCATAGGCTATAACATTACCTCTCTGCATCAACACAAAACCCAAACCAACTCTAGAGGCATCACAATACACCACAAACCATCTGTACCATCAGGTAAAGTTAACACTAGAGCTGAAGTGAGTCGAGTCTTCAACTCCTGAAAACTCTTCTCGCAGGAATCTGACCAAAGGAACTTAACTTTCTTTTGGGTCAACCGGGTCATGGGAGATGCAATAGAAGAGAAACCTTCGACAAAACGATGGTAATAGCCAACTAGACCCAAGAAACTTCTAATATCAGATGAAGAGATAGGTCTAGGCTGATTTCTTACAACTTCTGTCTTTTGGGGGGCAACTCTAATGCCTTTGGCTAAAATAATATGACCCAGAAAGGCTAGTCACTTTAGCCAAAACTCACACTTGCTGAATTTAGCAAATAATTGATGATCTCTAAGAGTCTGCAGGACAATTCTAAGATGATCGGCATAGTTATCCTCACTACGGAAGTAAACAAGGATATCATCTATGAACACTATGTCAAACATATCTAGCACTACTAAAGAAAGGCCAAAAAGTGACGCAAAAAAAGCGATGAGAAAAGCGACACTGTCCATCGCTTTTTTAGTTTAATTTTAATTTTAATTTATTTTTTATTAAAATCGACGGCCAACGCCTTAATATCCGTCGCTTTTTTTTCGTGAAATATTGTGCCAATTAATTAAAAAATAATTTATAATTTTTTTTAATAAATGCGACGGATAGCATCATCATTTATTTACAAATAATAATAATTAATTTTTGAAAGTGACGTAGTCCGTCGATTTTTAAATTTTATTTTTGTTTTTATTTATTTTTATTAAAAGCAACGGACAAGGTTGCTATAATTTTTATTTTTAAAATATTAATTCTAGAAAAGCGATGTTGTCCGTCGTAATTTGTAATTATTTTTAATTCTTCTTTACTGTTTACAAAAAGCGACGAACAACGTCATTTTTGTTAAAACTAAATAAAAATTAATTTTTTAAAAAGAGACATTGTCCGTCGCTTTTTAAATTTACTTTTTATTTTTTTTTATTTTTATCAAAAGCGACGGACAATGTCGCTATAATTTTTATTTTTAAAAATATTAATTCTAAAAAAGCGACGTTGTCTGTCACAATTTGTAATTTTTTTTTTACAAAAAGCGGCGAACAACGTCGCTTTTCTATAAAAATTAATTTTTTGAAAAGCGACGTTGTCCGTTGCTTTTTAAATTTATTTATTTATTTATTTATTTTTATTAAAAGCGACGAACAACATCTCTTTTTTTAAAACTAAATAAAAATTAATTTTTTGAAAAGCAACGTTGTTCGTCGCTTTTTAAATTTATTTTTTTTTAATTAAAAGCGACGGACAACGTCGCTATAATTTTTATTTTTTAAAATATTAATTCTAGAAAAGCGACGCTGTCTGGCGCAATTTTTAAATATTTTTAATTTTCTTTTATTTTTTATAAAAAGCGACAGATATCGTCGCTTTTGTTAAAACTAAATAAAAATTAACTTTATGAAAACGACATTGTTCGTCGATATTTGATATTCTTAATTTACTAGTAAATAAATAATTTTATATTTAAAAAAATTAAATGTATTCAATTATATATTGAATACATTGATATCATACGATTGATTGATTAAAAAAAGAATATACTATTGAAGTTATAAAATAATAATATAAGGTAAATTAAAGGATAATTTATCATTGTATGTATACAAAACGTTGTATTACGAGGTAATTTAAATGTGTATGTGATGTATCTAGTACATATTGTGAATGTCAATCAACTATATATATTGAATACATTGATATCATACGATTGATTGATCAAGGTAATAATATATTGTTGAAGTTATATATAATAATGTAAGCTAATAAATTAATCAATAATTCATCAAAGTAAAAATAAAATACATTGTATTACGAGGTAATACACTAGTGTATGTGATGTATATAGTACATATTACAAAGTTGATAGTCAATCAAATATATATATATATATATATATATATATATATATGTATGTATGTATATATGTATGTATGTATGTATGTATGTATGTATAAATATGTATCTCACGTATAGTACGTGATGTACATAATAGTTAAAAGCTAACTAACTAAATCAATATATCCAAATATTTTGAATGAAACGTAACATCATATGATTGAGGTAATAATACACTATTGAAATTATAATAATGAAGCCAATTAACCGACAATTCATCATATTAATACGTTGTATTAACGTAATTGAAATCTCTAATTCAATCTTTTTAACCCAACTTCTAATCCCAATTTGACTCATCTCTTCAATTTTAATCTCAAACTGTTCATCATATTTGATCAACAGTCAATATTAAAATCAATTTTCACTATTTTCTTTCTTGAAATTAGGGGTGTGCATCGGTCCGTTCGGTTTGATTTTATATATTATCGATTTGGTTTATCGGTTATCGATTTTTAAATAAGTTAAACCAATAATCAAATCAATAAGATATTTTTTTATCGGTTTTTGATTTATCGATTTTTAGTCCTTAATAGTTTGATTTTCGGTTTAACCAATAAGAAAATATGCATAAAATAGAAATAGTAGCAACTAATTAACAAGAAAAAAATGAAATCTTAATTGCAGCAAAAATCCTACATGATGTATTTTATTTTACAGGAATCTTCAAACTTGAATAGGTTTTTGAGAAGGTCTGCATACACTGTACGACGTCTTACTATTTTTCTCATCATTTTCACATTTATTAATTTATCATTTTTCACTATTTATTAATTCAAATCCGACATTTTACATACTTTTTATTAATATTTATTTATTCTTACGTAAATGTGCACACTCACAATTTACAAATGCATTGTCTTTATTATTATTACTATCGATAATTTTATATAATATTAATTTTTACATGCTTAGTTTATTTTGATATTAATGTCTTATTATTTTTCTCATCATTATCACATTTATAAAAATAGCGGGCCTAATTCAATTCAATTCAATTTTTCAATGTGTTTATTTTCTAGCCATCTTGTACACAATTAATGTCGATTTTAACAAAATTGATATTAATTTCATTTTGACCCATTTTAAAGTAATTTTAATCTCAGTCGTCAATCAAAATTGATCCAACGGCTAATGTTGACACCCAATTTTGACCTTCCGATACTACTTTTAGGCTGCTATTTTCTCAAAATTATTTGATCATCACTTCCTAACAATCCGTCATCTCAATCGGACAAAATTGGCTACTACGACAACTTTCGTTGCTTGACAATTCTTTTATCATTCCTAAGCAACGAAGGGGCAGTTGTTGACACCCAATTCTGACCACCTGGTGCTCCTTTTAGGCTGCTATTTTAGTAAAATTAGTAATTCTAAATGTTAGCATTTTTTACACATTTTTCTTGCATCAAACAAATTTTTGACGTGTCACATCCATGATTTTGAAATATACAAATCATTTTGCAGTATCACTTTTACAATTCATTAATTTAAATATAATATTTCTCTACATAATTTTATTAATATTTTTGTTAATTCTTTTCATAAATATGCATACTCATAATTCACAAATGCATTGTCCATTATTATTATTATTATTATTATTATTATGATCATCATCATCATCAATAATTTTATATAATAATTTTTTACGTAACATTAATTTGTACATGCTAACTTTATTTTTTGATATTTTATTTAATTAACAGCCTAGTTGAAACTAATTTTTCTAATCTATTTAAATTCTAGCCTTTTTCATCCAAATATAACAATTTTAGCCTTGTTCTATTCAATATATTACAGTTATAAACAATTTATGACTCAACTTAAAATTTTATTTAATTTATAACCCTTTTTAATATAATCTTAATCTCAGTCATTGATCACAATTGATCAAATGACTGAGATCCCACCGCCCTTTCCTTTCCTTTTAAACAAAGCATCAACCCTAATATCTCTATTTCAACAAAAAAATAGTCGCACCCCATTTTTCTACCTCTTCTCTCATCCTTTCTCTTACCAACAACCATGGCCGTCGTTCTCTCCGTCTCCGGTGAAACCCCTCTCCTTTATTCTCATCGCCTTCATAACCATCTCCTTCCTCTGGCCGGTGACCCTCACCAACAAAACCATCATTGTCGTCAATCGCCCCCATGTAGCCATCAATCGAACCAGCACCGTCCCAGCCGTCGGAGCACCGCCGCCCAACGCAAGCAACAGCTGCCTCAACAGCCATAGCTACTTCCGCCGCCTTAGAAGCCATAGCTGCTACCACTTCCTCGATCTCTTTCCCACATCGGAGAGCGTCATCCATGCTGGCAAACCAGCCCCGACACAACCAGCCGACGTCGCCACCCCTTTCCGCCGTTCCTGCCACAACTCTGAGGTTTCATATGGATAGCAGAAAAATGAGCTATGCCTTGTTCAGAGTCAAAATAAGGTGCAAATATACAACCCTTCACACACTTCCTTTTGAGAAACTTGCATGCACCACAAGGCCCACCACCACCATTTCTCATGTTTTTTGTTTCCATTAATTTTGTGGGGTATGGGGAATGATGAAGAAGAAGAACAGGGAGAAGATGAGTTAAAGATTTGTAAAAGAGAGATAGGGAGTATCTATTTAATTATAGAAGGTAGGTGGGGACTGCTTGTTGTTGTTTGTTACGACTAGTAGTTCAGTTCTACTTTAGACTTTTTTAGATGAGAAAATGTTCAACCTTTTAGTGGTGGGTCACTAGATAGACAGCTATGCTAATCCATTTAACCATATTTTTCAAAAGATTTATTATTGTGTGATAGATAAGGTATAATAATTTCAGATTAAATATAGGATTATTTTTATTTTATTTTTGGTTGGAGGTATTAGTTAGCTTCTAGATTATTCATCCACCATTTATACCTTAATGATGGAATAAGTTATCAAATATACATGGTGGAATAACTTATCCCGGATAACTAATCTCGAGATAATTTATTCCCAATCAAATAATGGTAGGGTGTATAAGACTAGTATTAAATGAGGTTTATTTATTATTTTGAAATCTACTATGTGTTGTTGGGATTAATTTTTATCCACTGTTTGATTTAGTGTATTAAAAATAGTTTTGTTTTTAACCTAGCTCATTTATGTATTAATAATCTTTGTATTGCTAATATCATTCATGGTGTGTATTCGTTATAATACTAAATAAGGTGTATAACTAATGCAGTTATTCATAAACTGAAAATCCTACTAAACAAATAATTAAATAATATTATAGCTAGTACATGTATTGTTTTTTCTAATACATTCTAATCAAACGTCTCCAAGGATAGTTTGATAGCTAGTTATGAGTTAATTAAGTTTTGTAGCATTCTTTTAATGGGTATAAAACTCAATATACCTAATACGATGTTTGATTTATAATTTAGAAACATGTATAAGCTCAGAGAAAATCTATGTATTATTTTATATATGCAAAATGAAATTATGATATTCATGAGTAGCTAAATTCTGCATAAAATAATAATACATGAATATATACTCTAAGAATTAATCAATGTATTACTAATTAATACTTGCTACCAAACGACCCCTAAGTTAATTATATGCATTGCTAGCATAAGATTTTTTTTAATACTATTATGTTTCTCAAAGAATATCCATGGAAACTATAAGATTCCTAATTTTGAAATAAAACAGGCTTAGTAATGCTTAATTTTGTCATATATTGCTAATTTTGACTTTTGAAATTATCCATATTGTTTGTGGATTGTATTATTGATATTGGTCAATTAGTTGATAAATTTCTCTTATGGCGAAGAATATTTAACTGTGTATTGTATTTTTATTGTTGGACTGATTTTGTGATAATTTGAATAGAATTTGGTAAAGAACATTTGATTGTGTATCACATTCTTAAATTACATTGTGGATTGATTTCTTTTGTACAATTGATGATTTGAATTGGATTAGGTACAAAAATAAATTATTTGAAAATGGTTAAGTGTAGTTATGTGAAAATAGTGACTTGAAAATAATTAAGTGTAGTTATTTGAAAATAGTTTAGGGACTTGAAAATGTGAATTAGTTAATTGAAAATAGTTAAATGTAGTGACTTGAAATGCTAGTACATGACTTGAAAATGGTTAAGTGTAGTTACTTGAAAATGGTGTAGTGTAGTTACTTGAAATTGCAAACTTGTGACTTGAAAATGGTTACTAGTGACTTGAAAATGGTTAAGTGTAGTTACTTGAAATGTGAATTAGTTACTTGAAAGTGGTTAAGCATAGTGACTTGAAATGAATGATTAAGTGTAGTGACTTGAAAACGGTTAAGCATAGTTATTTTAAATGTAAAGTAGTTACTTGAAAATGGTTAAGTATAGTGACTTGAAATGTGAATTAATTATTTGAAAATGGTTAAGTGTAGTGACTTGAAATGTGAATTAGTTATTTGAAAATGGTAAGTGTAATGACTTATAATATCTACTAGTTATTTGAAAATGGTTAAGTGTAGTGACTTGAAAATGGTTAAGTGTAGTTACTTGAAAATGCTTAAGTATAGTGATTTGAAATGTTAATTAGCTATTTGAAAATGGTTTGGGTATAGTGACTTGAAATGTGAATAAGTTATTTAAAAATTATTAAGTGTAGTGACTTGAAAATGATTAAGTGTAGTTACTTGAAATTGAAAACTTGTGACTAGAAAATGATTAAGTATAGTGACTTGAAATGTGTACTAGTGACTTGAAAATGGGTAAGTTTAGTTACTTAAAAGTGGATACGTATAGTGACTTGCAATGCGAATTAGTTATTCTAAAATGGTTAAGTGTAGCGACTTAAAATGTGTACTAGTGACTTGAAAATGGTTAAGTGTAGTTACTTGAAAATGTTTAAGTACAGTGACTTGAAATGTCAATTAGCTATTTGAAATGGCTCGAGTGTAGTGACTTGAAATGTGAATAAGTTATTTGAAAATTATTAAGTGTAGTGACTTGAAAATGGTTTAGTGTAGTTACTTGAAATTGCAAACTTGTGACTTGAAAACGGTTACTAGTGACTTGAAAATAGTTAAGTGTAGTTACTTGAAAGTGGTTAAGTGTAGTGACTTAAAATGAATGATTAAGTGTAGTGACTTGAAAACGGTTAAGTATTGTTATTTTAAATGTAAAGTAGTTACTTGAAAATGTTTAATATAGTGACTTGAAATGTGAATTAATTATTTGAAAATGGTTTAAGTGTAGTGACTTGAAATGTGAATTAGTTATTTGAAAATGGTAAGTGTACTAGTGAATATGTTATTTGAAAATTATTAATTGTAGTAACTTGAAAGTGATTAAGTGTAGTTACTTGAAATTGTGAACTTGTGACTTGAAAATGGTTAAGTATAGTTACTTGAAATTGTGAACTTGATGCTTGAAAATGGTTAAGTGTAGTCACTTGAAATGTGTACTAATAACTTTAAAATAATAACGTATAGTCACTTGAAAATGTTTTAGTATATTGACTTGAAAATGGTTTAAGTATATTGACTTGAAAATGGTTTAAGTGTAGTTACTTGAAAATACTTAAGTATAGAGACTTGAAATTTTAATTAGCTATTTTGAAAATGGTTCGAGTGTAGTGACTTAAAATGTGTACTAGTGAATATGTTATTTGAAAATTATTAATTGTAGTAACTTGAAAGTGATTAAGTGTAGTTACTTGTAATTGTGAACTTGTGACTTGAAAATGGTTAAGTATAGTTACTTGAAATTGTGAACTTGATGCTTGAAAATGGTTAAGTGTAGTCACTTGAAATGTGTACTAATAACTTTAAAATAATAACGTATAGTCACTTGAAAATGTTTTAGTATATTGACTTGAAATGTGATTTAGTTAATTGAAAATAGTTAAGTGTAATGATTTGAAATGTGTACTACTGACTTGAAAATATTTTAAGTGTAGTGACTTGCAATGTGAATTAGTTATTTGAAAATGGTTAAATATAGTGACTTAAACTTGTAGTGGTGACTTGAAAATGGTTAGGTGTAGTTACTTGAAATGTCTACTAGTTATTTGAAAATGGTTAAGTATAGTGAAATAAAATGTCAATTAGATATTTGAAAATGGTTTGAGTGTAGTATCTTAAAATGTGTACTAGTAACTTGAAAATATCAAGTGTAGTCACATGAAATATGAACTAATGACTTGATTTTTATATGTTTTGATTTAAACTTTCATACAGATGACATTCGGTGGTGACAGTGATTGGCCTCGTCCTGATAAGAGTTCGAAGTCAACTGCTAAAAAGAAATCTCAAACACCTATAGACTCCAATGAAAAAGCTTTAGGATTGTTTAAGTGTTCTGGTAATTTTTGGATTAATTATCAAGTGTTTTGTATTTTGGATTTGGTTGTTTAACTATTGTTGATTTGAATTGGTTAAATGCTTTGATAATGTAGTGTGTTGTATGGTTATTTTAGAAATGTGTTTTGCATGAGGTTGTATATATTGAATTGCATTTTTATTTGGCAGTTGAAATGGAAAAAAATACAGATTTTTGCATAAAAATGACGGAGATGGTCCCTTTTGTCCGTCGTTTTTCTGAAATTTTTTAAAATAAATTTTAAAAAAAGCGATGACCAACATCGCTTTTTGTCTTCATTATGAAGAACAAAAATCAACGGCCAACATTGTTTTTTTGCTTCATTATGAAGAACAAAAAGCGACGGCCAACGTCGCTTTTTTGCTTCATTATGAAAAAAATAATTTATTTTTCTCAAAATACGACGGACAATGTCATTTTTTCTGATTTTTTTTAAAATTTTTCCTTCAATAAAATGACCCTATGCGTTATTTTTTGTTCATCATGTGTTCACATGAAGAATAAAAAATGACGCACAGTATTGCTTTTCCTAAAAGTAGCTAAATTTTTATTTTTCAAAAATCGATGTTGTCCATCATAAAAAAAGTGATGCATGCCGTCGTTTTTAAAAAACAACGGTCTTTTTGCGATGAAAAAAAAGCGATGTTTTTTTGTCGGTTTTGGCAAAAAAAGTGACGCTAGGCGTCGGTTTTGGCAAAAAAAGTACTGCTGGGCGTCGCTTTTGGCCATCGCTTTTTAGCCTTTTTTTAATAGTGTAGATACTGTTTGAACACTCGATTCATGAGGTTCATGAAAGATGTTGGAGCATTGGTTAGCCCAGAAGACATGACTAGAAACTCAAAATGACCATAGCGGGTTCGAAAGGCTGTCTTTGGAATATTACACTCTCTTACTTTAAGCTGATGATAGCCAGATCTAAGGTCTACCTTTGAGAAATAAATTGCACCTTGCAATTGATCAAATAGGTCATCAATCCTAGGAAGAGGGTAGTTATTCTTGATTGTGACTTTATTAAGCTGACAATAGTTAATACACATGTGGAAAGAACCATCTTTCTTTCGCACGAACAGGACGGGTGCGCCCCAAGAAGAAACACTGGGCCTTATTAAACCTTTATTTAGAAGATCTTTGAGTTGCTCTTTTAACTCCTTAAGCTCTGTGGGTGCCATACAGTATGGAAGGATAGAAATAGGTTGTATATCAAGAAGAAGGTCGATCCCAAACTCTATTTCTCTACTAGGAGGTACCCCTGGGAGATCTTTTGGAAAAACATCAGGAAACTTATTAACTATATTGACTGACTGAATAGTTGGAGTCTCAGACTTAGTGTATTTAACTCGAACTAGATGATAGATGCAACCTTTGGATATTAGCTTTCTGGCTTTGAGATAGGATATAAAATAACTCTTGGGAGATACAGAATTGCCAGACCACTCAAAAAGTAGCTTATCAGGAAACTAAAACTTAACCACACGAGTACGACAGTCTATAGATACATAATGGGAATGAAGCCAATCCATCCCCAGAATGAGATCCAAATCGATTATATTATCAAATTAGCAAATATGACTCTATAAAGGATAGTAATAGGACACTTTTTGTAAACTTGCTTAGCAACAATTGGCTTACCTACTAGGGTAGAAACCAGGATAGGTTCAGGAATCTTTTTGGGATTTATCTCAAAATTCACAGAAATTAATGGGGTCACATAAGAGAAACTTGACCCAAGGTCCAACAACACATAAGCATCAAAGTGAAAGACATAGAGCATACCAGTAACAACATCAAAAGAATTCTCCTGCTCTTGATATGATGGTAAGCCATAGAATCGATTCTGGCGCTGACCGCCAGCTGTGCTGGATGAAGTATCCTGAGGAGGGGTTGGACGGGCTAAAGGAGATGGTGCACTGGTAGCCTGAGTCTGGGGTTGAACATCTCTATTCCCCTGCCTAGCATGCGGACACTCTCCAAGTATATGGCCCAACTTGCCACAACCAAAACAACCCCTCTGTTCAGCCCAACACTCGCTGGGATGGGTTATACCACACCTAGCACATAAGGGATAACTGGATCTGTTACTCACACTATTCTGGGATCAGGACATAGAAGACTTATTCCCCTGCTCCTGCCTGTTTATGGGTACGAGAACACTAGCTGATAAAGGCGTTGGCATAGACGAACGACTCTAAAACTAGGGTTGGTTCCTCCATGGGATCTAGTCTGGTCATGCTCAAACTACTCTGATCTAGCCTTCTTATTTCCCCTTACTCTATCTCTCTCCTTTATTTTGTCTACTTCAATCTACTGAGCATGCATCATCAGTCTAGACAGATCCATATCCCTATTGAGTATGGCAGTACTATACTCTTTCAGCACCAAACCAGATACACCGGTCACGAGCTTACTCATACTAGATCGGGTGTCATCTACCAAGTCAAGAGCATACTTATATAACTGATTAAAATTAAGGCAATACTCTTTTACAGTCATAGAGCCTTACCTCAGGTTCATGAATTCTTTAATCTTTGATTCCTCATCTCAAGTGGGAAGAACTTGTCCAAGAATGCATCCTGAAATACCTACCACGTCGTAGGAGCAACATCATCTCCCTTATTCTTCCTCCACGCCACAACCCAGTCATAAGCAATATCTTTCAGCCTATAAAAGGCCAGTTCTATGCTCTCCTCCTTAGACACATGCATAACTTGGGTGATTTTCTTCACCTCCTCGAGATACAACTGTGGGTCCTCATCTACTTTAGACCCAAAGAATTTAGGTGGGTTTATCCTCATAAAGTCATGAAGTCTGGCTGCAGTTGTATCACCCTCTTGTTGACACAGAACATCAGCTTGATTATTGGCTTGCACAGTAGCAGTCACAACTTGGGCTAATGTCTGAAAAGTAGCCCAAATTCGGCATGAGACACATCCTCATTCATGGGATCAATATGTTGAGGTGGCTCGTTATTGTTTCTGTGGGCTTGACGAAGAGGCATTTTCTATCATAAAAGAGCACGAGTTAACAACAAATAGAGATAACTGTCGGCATGATAGATTTTGAAAGAAAGAGATGACTTTTTCCTAAAACATCTTGTAGCCTCTTGCTCATAGATATGGGGAGCTACACACCGATTATCAAGAACCTACGTAACACAGCTTATCAGACTCCCTAGGACTCTTTAAACCATAGGCTCTGATACCAAGTTTATGACACCCCAAAATCTCATTTTGAGACGTCACACGGTGCTTAAGGATTCAAGTAGCCCTAAGCTAACCCTTTGAGCCTGTTACTACTTCTAACACTTACTTTCGGGCAATTATAATAAAGCAAGGGTACTGTCATATCATATCTCAACTGAAATAGCAAAAGAATACTATCTGAATGGCAACATACTGAAAGTTCTAAACACCACTAATAGTCTAGTCTGACAAAGCCTTTACTACTCAAACTAGAGAGCCATTGGGACAGACCCCCAACTGACTCGAACTGATATGAAAGTAATACTCAGAATACTATGAAAGTAGAAGAGCTGCAGATATAGGTTCTCGAACCATGAGGACTCACCAAAGATAAAGATATAAATAAGATGCTCGGAGATCACTGACGCTACTGAGACTGAGCACCTGAACCTACATTATGAGACAATATATCACATAGACGTATATGTGGATCAACACTTTGAGGATGTAATGAGTATATGGGGGAGTATGCATTAAGTAAACAATATCATTACTCTTTATGAAACCATGTATGCAAATATGAATGACTCACATATCTTGAATAAGTTCAAAATATAAATCTCATAAGTCGTGAACAATGAAACATGCAATATAAATCTCGGGAGTCATTATACCTTGTTCCAAAATTTGTATTCTCCTCTTATTCTCAAAGCTTGTAAACCAAGAAGAAATCTTAAAACAATAACTCTCAAACTTATACTTTTATATTAAGGAGAATAAAGAACTTCTTTTGAAACTTCAGGAATTCAAAGACTTATGATTATGGAACTTTGGGACTCTTTGGGAACTTGGGAGTTTCTTCTAATCGACATAAACCATGTGAGCATTCTTCATGGAATTCAGTGTCTTACCCACGTTGGGGAGAGCTATTCTACCCTTGTCATCAGAATAGAACCTTAACTTAAGTGATCACAATCTTAGTCATCCATGTAGAAGTGAGAATAATCTTAATCCTATGATGACACGTAGTTCTGAGGCATGAGACCTTGGAATCATACCCAACTTGGTGCTAAATACTACTCCCATACTTATGCTCAGAACTTTTAAGAAATCCACCGCAAAATTAGCTTAAAGGTTTGCAAGAAAACCAATTATTCTCTTTTCTTTTCTTTAAATCTCAAGTCATATGAACAAAGTGAATTCTTTATCTTAGCTTAGGACCAAAAAGGTCAAATCTTCCTCAATAATCTCAAAACAATTTAATCAGGGGTGCTTATAGCACAAAAGTTCTCAAAATCACAATCTCAAATAGGGCTTAATGACCCATATTTTAATCTCATATTAAGACTTCTCAAAATTAATACTTGACATCATAAAGATTCATAAATCATCTCAAAATCTGGATATTTCAGAAATATACATTAAAATATCAACATACTCATGTAATGCAATTTTTTAAACATTGAAATATCATAAACTCAAGAATAACAACATAGGATATAAACCTATACTTCAATTTCATAAGAAAACATGTAAAATCATATATCTTTATAATTAAAAATAAGTTTTGGGCACAAGAACGAAAGGATTTTCCTTGTTCAAACCCCACATACCTTAGATTATGAACTTTGAATGAACTCACACTTTTGTGACTCTATTCGCGACTTTGAACGGATATTATTAATGCCCTTGGCATGAGGATTGCTAGTCTAGAAGAAATTTTAAAAGTGACGGTTAAATCTTGAGTTCTCTTGAACTTTGGGTTGAAACCCTAGAAAGTGTTCTTGGTAAATTTTAGAGATGAAGACTATATTTTAGTATTTAGGTACCTTAATCCCGTGTTATTACTGATAGAGGGTGGAGGAAAAAAACTAAATTATCCCCCCTTGGATGCAAATTTTAAAAGCTGAAAAACTGAGCATCGATGCGATTGGCGATGCGGTGCGTCGATGCCATCGACGCGATACCAATGCGTTATGCCATAATCGCGCCAAGCCTCAGTACTTTAGACTGGCAGTCACTGGAACAAAATTGACCAACGCGATGGGCGACGCGGCGCACCAAGATCACATTGGTCCACTGTTTTGGGACACCAAACGTGGTAAAAAAATTTTAAAACTTTTCTGGAATCGCTATTGACTTCCCTACTCATGAACTAGCTAAAACATCAACTATCAAAGGCCGAGAAGGTTGGTAATAAAATCTTCAAAGTTTTCGAGGCTCTAGAAATGACTAAGTCTCAACAATTAGTTAGATTTTCTAAGTCTAGGAACTGTTTGAGCATCATTTAAGAGATTTAGATGACAAGGATTTTGTAGGGTCTTACAGGGACCCTGGCCCTGATGGTATGCACCCCTTATGTACCAGAAGTACTGGGACATTATCTCCTCCTTTTCCTGGGTTTCTGTACCTCCACCTTTACAAATTTCTCTATAGTGGGCAAAGTCAGTTTCACTTATATTTGTATCATCCCTAAATATAGGAATGCCTCCTCCCTCGGGAAATTTAGACCTATAGACATCTGTAACATCCAATACAAAATCATCACTAAGATTATTTCATATAGGATTAAACCTTTTCTTTAGGATATTATTGGTCAGACTCAAGCTAGCTTCCTTTCTAATAGAAGAGTAGCGGATAATGCTATAGTAGTCCAAGAATATCTGCATCATTTCAACAAAATGTCTAGTAGGCATGGGGGAATGATTTTGAAAATTGGCTTTGAAAATTCCTTTGATAGGTTAGAATGGTCCTTTATAAAGTAGACCCTTTTTATTTTTAATTTCCCTCCAGGCCTCACCAATCTTATCATGTCTCGCATATTTTTTCCTCGATCTTTGTCCTAGTTAATGGAAGTGTCACTCTTAGTCTTGAGCCTTCTAGAGGAATAAGGCAAGGTGACACCATGTCACCCTACCTCTTCATTCTCTACATGGATCTCCTCTCTAGATGAATCTACCGTGAGGTAGACATTCTCAACTAGACCACCATTTCAATTAGTAGAAGAGGACCTCCCCTTTTCACCTCTTCTTTGATGATCATCTAGCTCTCTTTGCCAGAGATGACAGAGCAAATTACCTTGCTATCAATAGAACCCTTCATAGCTTTCATACCCACTCTGGCCAAAAGGTTAATCTTGTCTAGTCCAAGTTTTTTTTCTCAAAAAATTGTAGCCTGCCCACTAGGAAAGAACTCTCCACCATTCTTAGTATGAATCCCAACAGTACTTTTGGGAAATACCTTGGTTCCCATATGCTCTATCTCCCCCCCAAAGCTTCTGACTTTTACTTTATTTTGGATAATATGAATAGTAAGCTGGCTGGTTGAAAGACAAAGTTTCTTAACACGGCTGAAAGGACCATCCTCACCAAGGCTTGCCTTAGTGGTATGCCCAACCATCTTATATAGTATATCCTCCTTCCTAGTAAGCCCTCAGCCCGATTAATAAGATTCAAAGAAATTTTATCTAGGGGTCAATTGGCTCAAGGCGAAAGATGCATATGGTTAATTGGGACATCATTACTAGGCATAAAAAGGAGGATAAGAGAGACAACCTAAAAAATTCTACTCTCCTTAACAGTTTGGCTTGGAGATTGCACACAAAATCCAAGATTCTTTAGGCCACAATCCTCACTCATAAATACAAGAATACTTTTTCTCTAAACTCCTCCATCTCTAGAACTTGGAAAAATATCTGGATGAACTAATAGTTGTGTAGAAATGCCACCCATTCAGCTGTCCTTGGCACAAGGTAGATGTTTGTAAGGATAGGTGGATTCCCAATCTCCCCCCTCTTTGCCAAATTATCAATGGACCACTTCTAAATCCTTGCCTCTCATTTACTCTTTCCCATATCTGTAATAATGGTGAGTGGGACCTCAGTTCCCTGCCCTTTGACATCCCTTTGAATATCAAGCATAGTATTTATCATACCTTCTTCCTAGACCACAAGATGAAGGCTGATACCCCCCTTTGGTGTCTCAATGCAAAGGGCCCTTTTTCCTACAGTAGTGCCTACTCTTACAATTCCCAAACTAAATCCCAACCTTTGACTTCTACCATTTTTTGGTCTTGGATTTGGAGCATTACCACCCCCCCAAGCTGAAGTTCTTTCTCTAGCTAATGGACCACAACATCCTCTTTACAAATGCAACCCTTTCTCATAGAGACATTGACCTAAACCTCTCTTAATAATTTTGGTCTCATTCTTCTTAAGATATATAACACCCCGTATTTTTGGGACAGACTTTGAAGCATTGTTCTTACGTGTGTTGACTCTAATCCCATGAATTTGTTTTGCATACACTTGTTATGATATTTTTCCTAGTGTATGAAGTAATTTTGAGGTAAAAAATGTTCATAAGAATCACTTAAAACAAAGTTGAGCTAAGAGCCTTTGATTCGTCCAAACTTTGGTATTCAATTCTACAAGGGTTGACTTTGAATGTGCATAATATCTTATATACATGAAATCTTTCAACTCAAACCCACCAAATTGTATATAATTGAATTAGCTTTCCAATGATACCAATTTATCCATAATCTACCAGTGCAAAAAATTATGACTATTTTTGTAAGAAACAGTATTGTCTTGCGATAGGCTCGCGATGCAAGGTCCATTCCTCATTTCTGGGAGGTACAACTCGAGGTCCATTCTTTATTTCTATGGGTCATACCATGAGGGTTATTTACACGGGAAAAAGAGGCCAAGGGGAAGTTTAGTATTTTTCCCTCATCTCCAACCGTCCAAATATGATTTATAACTCAAAAAGGGCATTATTTGCCCATCTTCTTCAAATCAACTCACGTAAAAACCCTCCCCTTTTCTAATAACAAATTCAAGTTTCTTTCTCGAGAAATCAAGGTTCCAAGCTACTAAGTTCAAGCAATCTTCAAGAAATCTTCTAATAGGGTATGTTAAATGTTCATCCATGGGCCCTTTCCACCCATGGAGTCTAAGAACCCAATTTTAAATTTAAAGTTATGATTTTTACATGTTATTATTATTTTTAACCATGAATTCCCATAAATTTTAATTCTATACCATGTTTACATGTAATTGTTGTTGTTGTTAAACCCCACACGTTGGAATGGTATTGTTCGCTGATTTAAGCCTTAATTGATGATTTTAGTATTAAAATCATACTATTACTACAAGCTTTAAAACTATTGTCATGCTTATCTTAAACCATTCATTACAAGTGTTTGATGAAATATCCAAAGGAATAAGTTTTGAATAAATGCTTATATATCAGGTCCTCAAAGTTTTAGTATGATCTCGTAATTATTGATATCAAATCCTGGGGGTTTGTATACTTGAAATTTAGTTGCTTACCTAGTTTTTCAGTATCTATAGTATGCTTTTAGAATAGTCATGAGCATTATTCGTTCAGTCAATTACTATAAGTAGTTAAGCATAGTTCGTCCAGTATTCAGTGTCTTTTAGTTGGGAGTAGGATTTAGCACCGAGAAAATACAGGGATGGCGGCTTCCCCACCAGTTAGACAGAATTGTTAGTAGCAGTCTCTGTGTTCTAAAACTATGTACCCAGCATAATATGAGGAGTCATCCATCAATTTAGGCTTGACTACCTCCCAGGGGTCATCCGTCAGATTAGGCTTGACTCTGCCCAGGTGTCACCCGTCAGTTTAGGCTTGACATCCTGGTTTTTTAGTATCTTAGTGGATCCACATAGAAATTTTTAGTTCCCGTGGCATGGTACTAACACCCTTTTAACTGGGGTTACAGTTTGAACCCCAATCAGTTTAGAGCAGGGCTTAATGGTTATATGATACCTTCCATAGTCTCAGTTCAGTGTTCAGTATAATTCAGTTTAGGATTGTATTAACCATAGTGTATAGTTATCTATTATGCAGTTATCAGATTTTAATATTTTAGTTTACAGACTATTTCAGAATCATGTTGTATGCTTAGTCATGCATTCTCAGTTTATACAACATTTACACATTCTTATTAGTTATTCAGTTATCCCATGATATTCAATCAGTCTTTACTTCATGCACATAACCCATGCATGTCAGCCTAACCTCATTTATCATACCAGTACATTCAAAGTACTAACCACATACTCGTTTCTTATGCTATGATATTTAATATCATAGGTTCGGATGCTCAGGTTCCCGACCGTACCTAGATATCCCATCTCACTAGCAGCAGCAGTGGTGAGTGATAATATTCTGAGGACCATTTATGTTTATTTCAGATTAGGTTAGTAGTTAGTAGGAGTTAGTTGGGGACCTATCCCATCAACTCTGCAGTCGCTTTCAGACACTTTCAGTTAGTTACCCAGTTATTAGATATTATTGACAGTCTTTTAACATTATTTTTAGATAGATGTTTTCAGTATTTTGATTTAGTATTATTTTCTATATTTAAAACCTTATGGCATTTTTAGTTAAGTTCTGCACATGTTCTCTTTTATTTTTTCAGTGCTCATAGCAGGTACCAACATGGGTTAGCTTATGGTTCTTCGGGGTTGTAGGAACCGTATGGCATCCAGGGTGTACACCTGGGGCATTACAAACTTGGTATAGTATCCTAAGGTTTTATAATATCCTAGGTAGTCTGAAAGCCGCATTGAGGAGAGTCTTGTGCATGTGTTTGAAACACGCCACACTTATGGACATGAGGCTACAAGATATTTTAGGAAAAGTTTTCCTTCTTTTAGTATTCGTGTCGTGCGGATGAGTATGATATCTATTTAAACTCTCTTTCTAAACCATTCTTTAATTTTGTTATAGACCATGTCTCCTAGAAGAAATAACAGAATAAGAAATAGGAATCAACCCGTACCTCCGCCTATTTAGAAAGATCCCTTGAATAAGCATGTCTCTTACTCTGAATTCAGAGTTGCTTTTACCACCTTAGCTTATTCAGTAGTTTCTCAGAACAATCAGCTGGCTATTGTCCTATCTAGGCTTATGGCTCATGCTTCGCAAAGTGAGGAGAAGAAGCGTAAGGAAAAAAAGGGAAAATAATAAGAGGGCCAGAATAAGTAATTTTAAGTAAAGGCCAAAGAGTGGTCATACTAACTCTCTCTGCGAGAAGTCTGGTAGGAATCATTAGTGCTGGTAGTGGTTTGTGTTTTGGATGTGGCAAGCCAGGCCACAAAGTCAGGGAATGCCCCCTGGTGGGTCATTATTGTCAACATAATCGATCCCAAATTCCAGTCGGTCACCCAACTCAGCAGGGTGCCACTTCTAGTGCCACCAGTGGTCAACATCAGAACAAACTTTATGCACTCCAATCCCAACATAATCAAGAAAGTTCTTCTGATACGGTTATGGGTATGTTATAGGCCTTTCATATTTCTGTGTATGTTTTAATAGACCTCGAAACCTTAGCAGAGCCCTTCTCAGTGTCTACCTCAGTGGGTAAATCTATCTTAGCCAAATAGGTATATAGGAATTTCCCGATTTCAGTATCCTAGAAAATCACTTCAGTTGATTTTAGAAATAAATTCGTTCAATTTCAGTTTTTGAATAAACTGGTCATTGAATGGAGGGGTAGTACCTCAGTGCTTAGGAGTCAAACGTGTCTTCAGATTCTTTTTTAAAATCCTATAATAGTATATGATCTAGAATTAGAGGCATGAAACCCAGAGTTTAGCAACAGTAGTAGAGTTGGGATAGTGTTATTTGAATTTGAGAAGAGCATATTCATGGGCCTAGTTAGATAAAAGGTGAATCAATAGGCTTAAAGCATTGTATGTAAGAATTTAGGGTTTGTTGATTCAAAACATATATTGTGGATGTGATATTTATAGGCTATGATGAAAGTAGAATAGTTATTAAGGATTTGGGGATATCCATGATATGTGTTAGAATCTAAGTTCGAATCTTGGAAGGTTGAGCTAATAGAAAAAAGAGTTGAAAATTTAACTTAGTCAATTTTAAGTTGTTACATGGTGATTGTTAGGGCTATAGAGGTCTAGGATTTGTTCTCAGAAGAAGGTACCAGCAACAAGTTTTATGTTATCAGGCATAGTCATTTAGGGTGAGTTTACCAATTATATGTATTATTATACCCTAGACTCTAGAGTAAATTGGTTGCAATTCAGTTTAGAGATGTTGATTGAGTGGTTCCCAAACTTAGAATGATGACTTTAAGCTAAGGGGGAGATGATAGAATAATTAACCTAGTCAGGCTCTTAAATACTAGTGGTGATACCTTTATGTGTAGAAAAGCAAAAGGAGAGGATGATTCCCAACTCGCTCTTATCTCAGTGCAAGGTTTCTCAGTCATCACGATATCTACTCATGCCTTACATGTCAGTTCCATAATCATAGTTCATGTTCATGCACATCATAAAGAATTATGTATGCTTCCAGTCCCTAGTATAAGGAGTTCCAGTTTTCTCAGCAGTAAGAACCATGTTCCACAAATTTAGAAACTCCAAACTCAGGTTATGCAACTCATGACTCCTGTGCTCATGCTTTACAGTATGTTCAGTTTCAGTACTCATGCAACACTTTTAATGATCAATGAAATTAAGATTTATGTCATGTATGTCCTCAGTTTAGATCTCTTGATGAATCCATGATGTGGGTATTCTATTCCTCAGGCCTCAGTTAAGTATCAAGTTATGTATAGCGTTCATTCATGCTTCAGGTCCTCATGTGTAACCTTTTAGTAACCTCTCCTTATGAAATGATAGTAGTGATGAGCAATTTCTTAGATGGGAGAGAGTAAATATTTCTTATTGATAAATGATTGTTGTATGCTTGTTTTAGCTAAGATTGTAAGTATGAAGTATGACTGAGGCTAAGTTTTTGATATATGTCATGGTTAGTTGAAATTTTATGTATTTTCTTGGGGTAGTGCATGAAAGTTGTTAATGATTATGGTTTAAAGGATATGAGGAAGATATTTTTAAGGGTGTTTGTTTAGAAGGGCATATGTGGTCATAAAGATAGACTTGAATGTCATGTTTTTATATATGTGGATGAATGCATTGCGTCTTAGTGGATGTCTAGTAAGAGGTTGAATATAGTTGTTGAAGTATTAATAATAATTATTCATGAGATGAAAAGTTGTTGAAGTGTAAGGTGTGTTTAATTCATGATTCTGACAAGTATTACAGTGTGATGGGTGAACTTTGTAGATTCGAGTAGGCTTGAACATAGTGACAGAATTTGGTTTAGCTCAGACTTCAGTAGGTAGAGTTATCAGTGACCATGTGAATATGTTTAATAGTCTCAAGTGAAGTGCATTTTTGAAGTGGAATATGTAGTTGAGTATAAACTTTCAGTATGATTCAGTTTGTTTAGCTAGCAATTAAGTTTAGTAGTCAGACAGACAAGTTGCTATAGCTTTCCATCTTTTGACCTAGTCTTACTATCTGAAGTTTCATGAGTATGGCCAATCCAAGAGGTAATTTGTTCACCTTCATATAAATTGTGAATTCAGTTCAGTTCATGCATCAGTTTTAAATTTTAGATATTTAGTCATGATTCAGTTTGTAAGTGTTCTGTACAACATCTCAGCCTTTTCTTAGTATTTCAGCCAAGTTAGTATCACTCGGGAAATGTTGTAATACCCCGGTTTCCCCCCTCCCCCACTATGTCTTAAACCTCTTAACTTTTCTTCACAAAACTAAATCCATCTTGAGGCGGTGGTTACTCATAAGTTGGCTCTCTTATTTCTATCTCTGTCAATGCATGTATTCATGAAATTAGTTCAGTTTATGTATCATACTCAGACTCAGTCATGCAGTCATGTTCCAAGTCATGCATGTTCATAATATGATCTCAGTTACCTTCGTACAGTACTCTCGGTCTAACCAGTCTCATTTGAGGATGAATGTTCCCAATGGGGAGAAAATGTAAAACCCCATATTTTTGGGCTAGACTTTGAAGCGTTATTTTTATGTGTGTTGACTCTAATCCCATGAATTTATTTGAATACACATTTCATTATCTTTATTCTAATGTATGAAGTGATTTCGAGGTCAAAAATGTTCATAAGAATCACTTAGAACAAAATTGAGCTAAGAGCCTTTGATTTGTCCAAAGTTTGGTATTCGATTGTACAAGGGTCGACTTTGAATGTGCATAACTTTTTATATATGTGGATTTTTCAGATCAATACCTACCAAGTTGTGATAATTGAATTAGCTTTCCAATGATATCAATTTTGCATTAATCCGATACCCGAATAAAAAGTTATGACTATTTTTGTGCGAAACAGTAAGGTCTCGCGATAGGCTCGCGACGCGAGGTCCATTCCTTATTTTTGGGAGGCACGACGTGAGGTCCATTCCTCGTTCCTGGGGGTTGCGCCACGAGGGTTATTTACATGAGAAAAAGAGGCCAAGGGGCAGTTTAGTCCTTTTTCCTCATCCCTAGCTGTCCAAAGATGATTTATAACTCAAAAAGGGGCATTATTTGCCTATCTTCTTCAAATCAACTCACATAAAAACCCTCCCCTTTCTCAAGAACAAATTCAAGTTTTATTCTAAAAAAATCAGGGTTCCAAGCTTCTAAGTTCAAGCAATCTTCAAGAAATCTTCTATTAAGGTATGTTAAATGTTCATCCATGGGCCCTTTCCACCCATGGAGTCCAATAACCCAATTTCAAATTCACAGTTATGATTTTTACATATTATTATGATTTTTAACCATGAATTCCCATGAATTTTAATTCTATACCATGTTTACATGTAATTGTTGTTGTTGTTAAACCCTACATGTTGGAATGTTTTTATTCGCTGATTTAAGCCTTAATTGGTGATTTTAGTATTGAAATCATGCTATTACTACAAGCTTTAAAACTATTCTCATACTTAGCTTAAACCATGCATTGCAAGTGTTTGATGAAATGTCCAAAGGAATGAGTTTTGAATAAATGCTTATATATCAGGTCCTCAAAGTTTTAGTATGATCTCGCAATTATTGCTATCAAGTCCTGGGGGTTTGAATACCCAAAATTTAGCTGCTTACCTAGTTTTTTAGTGTCTACAGTATAGTTTCAGAATAGTCATGAGCATTATCAATTCAGTCAATTATTATAAATGGTTAAACATAGTTCAGTCTAGTATTTAGTGTCTTTCAATTGAGAGTAGGATTTAGCACCGAGCGAATGTAGGGATGGAGGCATCCCCGTTAGTTGGGAAGAGTCGTTAGTAGCACTCCCTATGTTCTAAAACTATGTAGCCAACGTAGGATAAGGAGTCACCCATCAGTTTAAGCTTGACTACCTCTCAGGGGTCACCCGATAGATTATGCTTGACTCCGCCCAGGTGTTACCCGTCAGTTTAGGCTTGACATCTTATTTTTTCAGTAGCTTAGTGGATCCACATAGCCATTGTTAGTATCCGTGGCACGATACTAACACCCTTTCAACTGGGGTTATAGGTTGAACCCCAATCAATTCAGAGTGGGGCATGTCGGTTAGATGATATCTCCCACAATCTCAGTTCAGTGTTTTGTAAATTCAGTTTAATTTTATATTGACCATAGCGTACAATTATTAGTTATCCAGTTATCAGATTTCAGTATTTTAGTTTACAGACTATTTTAGAATTACGTTATATACTTGGTCATGCATTCACAGTTTGTATAACATTGACACATTTTTATTAGTTATTCAGTTATCCCATGATATTCAGTAAGTCCTTACTTCATGCACATAACCCATGCATGTTAGCCTAACCTTATTTAACATACCAGTACATTCAAAGTACTGACCGCATACTCATTTCTTATGCTATAATATTTAATATCATAGGTTCGAATGCTCAGGTTCCCGACTACACCTAGATATCCTAGCGTACAACAACAATAGTTGTGAGTTCTCATATTTTGAGGACTGTTTATATTTATTTTAGATTTTTTCAGAGCTGGAGTTATTTGGGGACTTGACCTATCAAATCCGCAGTTAGTCAGTTAGAGACTTTCAAACACTTTCAGTCAGTTACCCAGTTATCAGATGTTATTGACAGTCTTTCAGCATTGTTTTTAGACTAATATTTCAGTATTTTGATTCAGTATTGTTTTTCGTATTTAAAACCTTATGGTATTTTCAGTTAAGTTCCACACATATTCTCTTTTATTTTATTCAGTGCTCACAACAAGTACCAACATGAGTTAGCTTGTGGTCCTTTGGAGCTGTAGGCACCGTGTGACTTCCAGGGTATACTTCTGGGGCGTTACAAGATATTCCCCATATTTTTTTTATGCAACACTGTTGCTCTCTTCTAGACTGATCTTATTCATCACTATAGAGGTGATCTCAGCATTACCATTCAATTTTTTGACCCTATGAAATTGCATACTACTTGGAAATTTCTCCATTACTCATGCTTTAATAATGGTCTGCCTTGGTCCACCCTTATCCCTTTTTGTCTTTGGCATATTTGGAAGAATAGAAATGCCAATATGCATAATACCTCTACTGCTTGTCTCAGCTTTAAGGATGCTTACTATGAAGCAGTTGAGTTCTTTCACTTAAACTCTACCACCTCTCCTAGTGCACACTCTTCGATTTCAAATTGCTGTACCCCCACCCCCTAACACTTTTAAGCTTAAAACTGATGGGGCCTGCAAAGAAAACCCAGGTAAGGGGGCATTGGGGAAGTAGTTAGAAATTTGAGTGGGTCTTAGCTTTTGGGTTTTTTTCAAAGTTTTAATCATGCTACTAACAATCTCATGGAGCTTTTAGCCCTTTTTCAAGGGCTTATTACTGTCTTTCAGCATAATCTTTATCCGGTAGAGATCAACACTTATTTTGAATTGGTGATACGTTGGCTCACTCATGGCAACCTACTATATAACCCCATTATTGATAAATACAGGTCCATGATAAGAAGATTGGGGAATCTTCCAGTTTATCACTGCTATAGGGAGCAGAACCGAGTGGGAGATGCTTTGGCTAAAGAAGGGGCCAAACAAAATCAGTTTGCTGATTGTAGTTTTTTTTGTGCTCCTCCTCCTTTTGTAGCCCATGATACTTGGGCATATAATATAGGTTTCTGCTATCAAAGGAACATCCTTACTCCCATGGATCCTTCAGGGCAACGCCCAACAATTTTTAAATTGGAGCTAGACTATGTTCAAACTCTCTGTGTTGCTTTAACTTAATGCATTTCTTTTCCACAAAAAAAAAAAGAATGGTGGATTTGTGCAATCTCCCAAGAATATTTCAAATTGAAGTGTACAGATAGAGAAGCAAAAAAGATATGTGGCTATTTTAGGTGTAAATTGAAAGACATGTTGCATAGAAAATCTTGTAAGAAGTCAATTATGACCTTAGCTATACAATTTGTTGACAAATAAGCAACCAGAAGCTGACTCTTTTAATCTATATCTATTCTATATCAAAAGTGTGAAGGTCCTTACAAATGTTACTTGAATTTTTTGTCCTTCATTAAAAGACTTCACAATACATAAAATTATCTTTTCACCTTTTTCCTACAATTATTATTTTATTAGCTTTATAATTAATTACAATCTTAAAAAAAATTAAGGAGTCCTAAAATAGATGATAAGAAAAAAAAATATGAATCATTAATATTGGTATTTTTTTTATATGTGAAAAAGGAGTCCTAAAATATATGGTAAGAAAAAAATCCTAAAATATATGATAAGAAAAAAAAATTACTTAGTAATAGGTATCGTTTTTTCCATAATTATTGTTACATAGATTTTACGTGAAAAAAAGTCTCTAATTCTATAGGTACATTGCATATGTGCTCATGTTTTTTCTAGATGTTAATTTTAACTTGGAAAAGAAAAAACCTTCCTTCTATGTGTACGTGTTTTTTCTAGATGTTAATTTTAACTTGGAAAAGAAAAAACCTTCCTTCTATGTGTACGTTGCATGTGTTTATATTTTAGACTTTTACTTGGCAAAGTTACTTGAAAAAGAAATCTTGGATATTAAATATTTTTATACGTATGGATCACATGCGTCCTTTTTTTATTATTAAAAAAAGCAAAAGTCATTTAGGCTATTTTATTAATTTAAATAAATATAACAAATCAAAGGACTACTAAGTTGAAGTACGAATTTGCATAAATGCCTAAAAAGGTCAAAATAATATGTCGAGTCCTAAAATATATGTGAAGAGAAAAATATATTTTAAAAATTAAGAATTTGTTATAAATGTATTTACATTATAGTGAATGTCTATCAAGATCTACTTTGATATCTATTAGGATTTGAAGCATCCGTCTTTTACTCAGACTAGGAGTAAATTTTCCCTATAAATAGAGGGGTTTTGTTCATTATATTTACAATCTTATGATCTCTCATCCCTCAAGAAGTAATAAGAATTACTCTCTCTATTCTCTCTACTCTTCTTCTTGTTCTTTCTTGTTTTATAACACGTTATTAGCACGAGAAGTAATAAGAATTACTCTCTCTATTCTCTCTACTCTTCTTCTTGTTCTTTCTTGTTTTATAACACGTTATTAGCACGAGACTCTGCCAAATAAGGTGAGATTATAAATCTAAAGGTCAAGGTTAAAATTCCTTATGTTATTTGTATTTTTCTATTAATGATATAATTATTGTTGGATTTGAGAAAAAATAATTGGTTTGGAACCATTTATGTTTAAATTCATTCCTCAAGAACAATATTATCAAAAGGGATGATAATATTTGGGTTCAAGTCCCATCGATTTATGCCTAAGACGTCTTTATATGGATAAAATATTGAGTTTGAATTTCAATACACCATATTGATGATATTGTGATGGCTAAGTTAAAATAATAGATATTGTGTAAAAAGTTATGAAATTCGACCCATTGAATATGCTCCATTCCATGAAGTGAATGTGGTAGCAATATATGATAAGTCTAAAATATGACAACTTACTTCATTCTTGAGGTGTATGTGGTAGCAGTGCATAATATGTCTGAAAGAAGACAAGTGATTGAATGCACGAATATAATAATGATCATCAAAAGTGATGATATTTTCACACGCTTATATGATTATAAGATATGCTAGAGAAAAATTCTCTACAGCATATGTATGCCTCGATTTGCTTCTGAAGTAGCAAAATCTTGAAAGAGGTTATAAGCTATCATAATTTGATAAGCTTAAGGCACAATTATATTCCATTCCTGGGGAATGAGAAACTTATTAATGCAAACGTGCACTTGGTTGTGATTGTATCACAACTCACCTCCGAAAAAGATTGAATAATTTTGAAATCTACTTCTAAAGTAGTAAATCTGAAATTTATTCATGTCATAGTAAATCTGAAATTTACTAAAGAAAAAGTACATATCATGGTAAGCTTGGAGTTTACTAGAATAAAAGTTCATAAATTGATATGGACGATTGTGACATCTCAAAGATGTGCATGTATTGAAGAACTAGAAGATTCTTCAAGAATTGTTTATGTCGTTTGTTCTCATGACAAGTTGGTTGGACCAACTAATATTGGGATTGGATCCCTTCAAATCTGAAAATTATATAAGGTGAATAAGGGCCCCTTCACCTATCATATGATTTGTTGAAAAGATGCATCAATAAGATGATCACATGTACATCCATGGTCAACCTACGTTAGAAATTCATAAAGTTACTTGTTCAATATAAATTGAGCATAATTTTTAGATTGTGTAATCAAGATAATTCATTTTGATGGTGATGGTTTAGCATTGAATGTCTTCGATAAATATCTAAACCATTGTTAATGAGAACAAAACTTAATGTATTGGTCTGAAATATGATATATTGCAATAGCATTTGTATGCATTAGACCAATAAATTATGATTATTTCTTCCCTCTCAATTGGTTCAAGGTCGGAAACTAATTATTCCATCTAATAATTTTGATGTGCAGTATACGATTAATGAATATACCATAATACACAATGATGGATTCCTCAAAGAAGTAGAGGATGTATGTTAGTTTTCCTAACATAAGGGGGAGATTATAAGCGCTATGAAATATGTTAGAAATTATCACTATATCCTCATCCAAAAGATAATTCAAGTCAAATGCCAAAAGCATCTCATATTAAGAGCAAGTGCTCTTATTTTGTGTTCCTAAAGGACAGAGTCTATGCATGCGTGAAGCGTGGTAGACTAATCGGTTCCAAATGAAATAGTTCTTGAAAAATAAGGAGCAAATAATCATAATAAGAAGACAATGAACTCTTGAAGAGCCTACAACATAACACTTCATGAAACCTTATGTAAGGTTCATGTGCCTGAAAATAATGAAGTGATGAGATCTCAAAATGTTATGTCGCATTGTGAACCGATACAAAATAATATATCATCAATATCTTTGACACAATATTGGCGCAATATTGTGAAAGATTACGAGGATCTGAATTCTACGTTTATTTAAGCATGCTGACGTAGAAACATTTATCAAGTGACATGAAAGGATGCATTTTGGTAAGCGTAAAACTTATTTGATTTGCAGTCCAAGCACTTGAAGATGTCACTCATGAAATGTTGAATATTGTCACTTGAAAAAACTTATGTGAAAACTTTTAAGGATTCAAACTGCTTGAAACATATAAAAGTTTCTGGGAAACTTATTTATAATTCTTATATTGTATAAGCTTATTGCTTGAACATCATTGGAACTCTTGGAGAGTTTTCAAAGCAATAGGTTATTTACCAAAATTCAAAATATATCGAATTGGATTGATATGAAGTACCACATCTTAGTGCAATTGATGCACTCATGTACCTTGCAAATACTACACGGCCTATAGCCTTTTCAGTCAATTTGTTAGCAAGGTATATTTCTGCTCCTATTATGAGACATCAAAATGGGATAAAACACATGAGTTTGTTTTATTCTAAAAATTACAGTCCCAATCTTATTGGTCATGCTGATGATGGATACTTATCTGACCTGCATAAAGCTCGGTCTCAAATAGGATATGTGTTCATATGTGGTGGTACTGCCATATCTTGGAGATATACAAAGCAGTCTATCGTAGCTACTTTATCGAATCATGCTAAGATAATAGCTATTCATGAAGCAAGCCAAGAATGTGTATGGTTGAGGTCTATGATACATCTCATTTGAGAAAAATGTGGTGTGAAATATGACAATCTACCCATAATTTTATACAGAGATAATTCAGCATACGTAGCATATCTTAAGGGAGGATTCATAAGTGGAGATAGAATTAAGCACATTTTGCCAAAGCTTTTATACATATATGAGCTACAAAAGAATGATGATATTAATGTGCAACAGATTCGTTCAACTAATAATGTGACTGATTTATTCACCAAATCTTCTCCAATTGCAACTTTCAAGAAGATGCTGCACAAGATCGAGATGCAAAGGTCAAGGATGTGCTCATTAGGGGAATTAATACGCGTTGTACTCTTTTTTCTTTTCGAGGTTTTGTCCCACTGGGTTTCCCTTGTAAGGTTTTTAATGAGGTAGCCGAAATACGTATTATTAGAGATGTGTACTCTTTTTTCTTCACTAGATTTTTTTTTTCTACTGGGTTTTTTCTAGTAAGGTTTTAACGAGGCACATTATCTACCAATTAGACATTCAAGGGGGAGTGTTATAAATGTATTTACATTATAGTGAATGTCTATCAAGATCTATCAAGATCTACTTTGATATCTATTAGGATTTGAAGCATCCGTATTTTACTCAGACTACGGGTTTTGTACATTGTATTTACAATCTTATGATCTCTCATCCCTCAAGAAGTAATAAGAATTACTCTCTCTGTTCTCTCTACTCTTCTTCTTGTTCTTTCTTGTTTTATAACAGAATTTCTTAAATAGATGGTATTTTGATCTAGATAAAAAATTATAATATTTGGCGTTGATAAAATATATAAATCATTTAAAAATATTATTTAGAAAATAAATTTTATACTAAGTAATAAGGGATAAACGTGTAGGACACGTTCTCATAAACTAGTATATTATATGTAGAAATATATAACAAAAGTTTAAAACATGATTTCTTTTTTAATCTTTCAACATTTTCCTCCTCTCTTACTTCCTGACATAATTACTATTTTTTAAAAATAAAAATTTTAAATCATATTTATTTTTCATCTTCTAACTTTTAAATAACAAAGATAAAATATAACCAAAATATAATATTTTCAAGTCTAGAACATAAAACATAAAAAGACGTTGTAGAAACAACGCATAAAGAGCATGTTATAAATATGTACTGTAAACAATATTACTTATTTTTTATTCAATTTAATTTGAGAACATTTAAAGACTTAATATAGTCAGGAATATGAAAAATCATTGGTTAGATATAAGGCGAGGTGTTTTACCTCGTATGAGGTGAGGCATAAGCCTCTAGGTGTTGGGGCCTAAGCCTCACGAATTCTTTAAGTTTTAATATTTTAGAAATTAATATAATTAGAAATAAATATTTTTTGAAAAAGATAAGTCACCACAAAAAAGTTAACTATATCAAAATTATATAAAAAATAAGTGAAATATGTATTTAAAATTGCTTCAACAAAAAAAAATCTAACTAAAGTCACATAATACAACTAATAGATAGAGTCAAGTTTCATGATAAACTATTATATGTACTCAAAAACACAAGTTTGTATAAACCAATAGTACATAATTAATCAATACTCATCTGGTCATAACTTGATCAATATATTTACTTACCCATATATCATATATTGTATTTTAAAATAGAGCCAAAAAAGTAAATAATTTAAAAGCTCATTACAATTTAACTTGAAAAGAACTGATGGTAAATTCGGAGCAAAAAACATAAATCAGTGTGCACCTTAAACTCACATCGGAAATCAATTTTGCAACCGAAAGGATCTGCCCCAAGTCTACTTTGAATCTCTTGGAAACGAAGTTGTAGAATCACAAACTAAATGCCCTAAAATTTCACTGCTTTGCTATTGTATTTTTGTTTTTTTTTGGTTACTGATTCTGACTTTTTATGGAGGAAGAGAAGTTGTAATATATTAGGGAAGTGGAACAGTAACCGTTCCCCCAAGTTTCAAAATTAAAATTTACCTCTTATTTTCCCCCTTATTTTATCAGATAGTCTAAAAACAAATAAAAATCGAGTCGGGTTGGGTCGGTCCACATGGATGACCCATGAACCATAATTCACCATCTCCCACTTCACACATGGTGAACAATACCCGAAGCAGTATGACATCAAAACGTCATCTATTCATACGGCAAATAGTTCGTGTGACCTGTGAACATCTCGAACTTTACCCATAAGGTTGTACAAGCTACTTATAGGAATCCAATCACATGTGGAAAGAATTCTCTATTAATATGAGGATCTTAATACTCACAATACCCCAGACATTATTCACTACTTCTATAGTTACTTATCTGATACCTCATCCTCTTTAAAGAGGTGAACTCGAGTTCATGATTAACTTCATATACACAATTACACTTGACTCTTATATGGTTAGTGTAATAGGTGACTTGTTTAAACAAGTTAAAATATTTATTTTAATCGTCTTCCCTTTCTACTCGAATCTATTTGCTCCAATCAACTGATTTCTTAGACATGCACGGCATTGCCGAATCTCTCATGGCTATTAGTAACATGCTAAAGTAGCAACACCGATCAAAACTGTGAGAAACAGTCAAAGGTTTAAGGGTATTTCAATGAAAGGTTAAAATAACCTTGAGGGCCTCACACAATGAAGAAGCAGGGATTCATTCTTCCATTAACCCATTGGTCGCTAAGCACACGCGGTATAAAACACGTGCTACGATGTTATCACCTTATATTGGTACGTGTGTCTTATTCTTTTAGTAATTCAACATTTTACAGATCTGGGTCTAGGCATTTCTAAATGTCTAACCTGAGTTTCTTTCTTTATTAATCCTCAAATCCATATTCTTAGAGAAACTCACATCTAGCCTTATAAAACAAGTCTTTATCTTATGGTGGAACTCTTCTCTTCACGTTCCTCGATGTAAGAGGTGATTGCTCATGTGAGAAAACCAATCTCATGACTTTTTTGACATACTATATTAATAAAATACACTTTTGCATGCATATGAGATTGAACATAAATTTAAGATTCTTATATTGATGATAATTATAATCAAGTTATCTATAATACGTAGACATAATCATATCCTATGTATTCTTAGAGCCATAACATATTTCTCAAACAAGTCTCTAAATATCGTCTTAGTAAGGGGATCAGCTATCTTTTCTCGTATAAGAATGTACTGTAAATTTATTTCTCCACTATCTACTATGTCTCTTATAAAGTTATACTTAATATCAATGTGCTGGGTTTTGCTGTGATATTTAGGATCCTTCGTATATGCGTTAGCCGTTTGACTGTCACAATATAAAATCATAGGACTGTTAAAGATCTTTGCGATGTTCAAATACTCAAAGAATCTTTTCAACCAAACAACTTCTTGTACCGTAAATGCACAAGCCACAAATTCAAATTACATAGTTGACAAGGCTGTGAAGGTTTGTTTCTTGCTTTTCCACAAAATCGCACCACCATTTAGCAAGAAGACATAACCGGAAGTTGATTTTCTATCATACCGATCACCAGCCCAATCAACATCTATATAACCTCTTATGGATAAATCGGATCCACTATAGCATAGTGAATAATCAACAGTTCCCTTCAGGTATCAAAAAATTTTCTTTACTGCTTTCCAATGATCTCTTCTAGGATTGGATTGATACCTGCTAACTAAACGTATGACATAACAAATGTCTGGACGAGTACACATCATAGCGTACATCAAACTCCAAACTGCACTAGAATATGGTACTCGAGACATGTCTTCTTTTTCTTTTTCAGTCTTTGGATACATTTCAAGGCTTAAAGTTTCACTCTTGCTATAGGAATATCCATGAATTTGCAACTATTCACTTAAAAACGTTTCAAAATTTTCATTATGTATATTTTTTGAGATAGACTCAAAATTTTCTTGGAACGGTCTCTTTGGATTTTAACACCTAATATATAGTCTGCTTCACCCATATTTTTCATGTCAAATGACTTTAAAAACCATGATTTAACAGTTTTTACACACTCCAGATTATTTTCAGCTAATAAAATATCATCCACGTAAAGCAAAAGAATCACAAACATTTTATTAGACTTTTTCACATAGATGCAATGGTCTTCATTGATCATGGTAAAGTCAAATGAAATCACTTCCTTATGAAATCTCAGGTACTACTGTCTTGAAGACTGCTTAAGGCCATATATTGATCTGTTTAATTTACAAACTTTCTTTTCTTGGCCTTTAACAACAAAACCTACAGATTGTTGCATGTCATTTCCTCATTTAGTTCTTCATTGAGAAAAGCGGTCTTCACATCCATTTGATTTAATTCTAAATCTAAACGTGCAACTATAGCTAAAAGCAATCGAATAGAGATAAATTTCATAACTGGTGAAAAAATTTCCTCATAGTTTATTCCAGCTTTTTGAGTAAAACCTTTTTCCACCAATCGTGTTTTGTGTCTTTCTATTGACCCATCTGATTTGCATTTAACATTGAGAATCCATTTATTCCCAAAAGCTTTACGTCCAGAAGGAAGGTAAACTAGATCCCAGACTTTATTGGTTTTCATGGACCCTAATTCTTGTTTCATCGCTTTTATCCATTCATCTTTTTTAGGACTTGATAAAGCCTTAGTCACAAAAATAGGTTCATCCAATTCTATGGGAAATACCAAGAAAACATAATCCTCAATCTCATAAGATCGTTTAGGTACACCTTTTCTAGTACTCTTATGTAATTGAAGTTCAGATTCCTCAATAGGATTTTGAGATTCATGACTCCCACTTGGACCAATAATCATTTCTTGATCAATTGAATTATCAAACATGTTTTGTGACATTATTTGATCATTTGAATTCAACATTTTGTAAAAAGGCTCATTTTTCTTTATTTCATTCCTTTTTGAAAAATTATTTTCTAGGAATGTGACATCTCGTGATTCAATTTTAGTAGTACTTCTATCTTCCAATTCACCAATGAACACATAGCCTTCTGAGTGTTTTAAGTATCTTATAAAGATACATTTCTTTCTTTTTGGACTTCATTTTCTAAAATTACCAAAATGATCTTGAATATATGCAGCACAACCCCAAGGTCGTAGATCATTAAAGTTTGGTTTATTACCAGTCCATAATTCATAAGGAGTAGAAAATACTGATTTAGAAGGTATTTTATTCAATATGTAGGCCATAGTTAACAACGTATCTCCTCAGAATGAGATTGATAAATTTGTCTGCACCATCATGGACCTTGTCATATCCAACAATGTTCTATTCCTTTTTTCAGCTACACCATTTTGTTAAGGTGTATAAGGAGTAGTCAATTGTCTGATAATGCCTTTTTCAATAAACAGTTCTTCAAACTATTTTGACAGATATCCACATCCTCTATCAGTTCTTAATGTCTTTATTCTTTTGTCTAATTGATTCTCAACTTCATTCATGTATCTATTGAAGCATTCAAGTGCCTTTGATTTATGAGATATCAAATAGACATAACCAAAGCGGGTGAAATCGTCAATAAATATAATAAAATATAAAGCATCAGTCCTTTCCCTCATATTCATTGGACCACAGATATCAGAATGGATTAATTACAATGGGAATTCGACTCCTTTAGCCTTCCCAAATGATTTACATGAAATCTTTTTGGCAAGACAATTTATATATGTTGGCATTTTAATTTTAGAGAAAGAACCTAGATGTCTTTTATTTGTCAATCTATTCATTCGATCTTGCCCTATGTGACCTAATCTACCATGCCATGTAAGTATATCAACGTCATTGCTACTGGAATAACATGACATTACACAATGGTCAGCATAAGAGTCATAAGTTGAAAGATTACAATCTAAAATAATAAGGCGATCATAACGATGTGCAAACCATAAAAAATATTATCTAAAGTAATTCTTACACAATTACGTCTAAAGAACAAATGAAAACCAACATCTAAAAAAACAGACGCAGACACTAACTTTCGTCAAATTTCTGGAGCATATAGAACGTCATGCAATATTAAAGATCGGCCTTCACGCAAATCTACTTTGCAAGTGTCAATTTCTTTGACTTTAAATCTTGAATTATTTCCTTCAAATATCCACCTTGACCCAGGCGAAACTCGATGAAACTCCACAATCGCTTCTCGATCTCGAATCACATGGTTAGTGGCTCCTGAGTCTACAATCCACATAGGATAAGATTCAGTTAATAAAGCAATGCTAGAAACATATGGAGAACTAAGATTTGCATTTAGAAATGCTACCTTTTTCTGCTCAGGATATTCACAAGCAAAATGCTCCAGATTTGGCAATTATAGCACTTCATATTGCTTTTGTCTTTCTTCTTACCCCTTTTTCCCTTCTTGGAATTTGACTTGTTCTTTTTATCAGAGGGTCCTTCTTCGGTCTCTTTACCCTTCCCGTTCTTTTTTCACTTTTTCTTACGCTTGAATCCTGAAGAGTTCTTACCACTTGATTCTGCCATAAAGGCATTAGAAGCAGCTTTAGCAGCACCAAGCCGCTTATCTTCAAGTTCAACATAATGGGCAACATCTGTTCGCAACAAATTTTCATAGTGAGGAAAATTAACTGCAAGCAAAAAATAAAAATAAACAAAAAGAATAATTTTATTTAAAGTAATTTTGTGGGTACAATTTTGTTATTCTCTCGATTCTTCTATCCTAAGTTTTTCCGTAATTCAAGAGCCTTTGTAGCGTAATTCTCAAACTTTCAGATGATTTGAGCCTCCCAGAATTTTTTTTGGATCTCCAGGAGTCATTTGACAGCACTTCGTCTTATCGAGTTGACCTCCGGGCAGAACTCCGTTAGTTGATTCGTTGAAGAGTTGTGTAGTTAATGAAGAAGCTTCCTCCAATGCTTGCAGAATCCCCTTAGAAAATTGTGTAGCCCTCCTATTTATAGTTATAGGGGGTAGGCAGTTCAAGTGTAAATAACCTCTTCTGCCTCATTCTGCTTGGTCCATTTAATTTTCAAGCTTATCACAAATGTTATGTGATAAGGTTGCTTGTGATTGGCCAAAAACGTGTCATTTGGGACACTTGGAGATATTTCAATGGCTCTTGAACTTGACTTGGATTGCCAAATCATTTGATGTGTGTGGTCTTGCTTCATTGGTCTTTAATTTGACTGGGATGCCACATCACTTGACATGTGGCACAAGTTTGGTCCTCAAGGTGAGATGGACCTTGAAGTACTTGATGAGGAATAAAATGAGCTTATTATTTTTATAGCCCAAAATGATTTTAGACCCAATAAAATATTGGTCAAATCCATATGTTCTTCTCTTGATTTTATCTATAATTCAAGGGCCGTAAATAGCATATTTCTTTGAAGAGTCTCCTAGCAAGACTAGATCTCAAAAAGAGAAATAGTCTACTTCGATTGGGGCTTTGTCTGTTCAGCAATTGCAAGACATGATAACTAACTCTATCAGGGCTCAATATGGCGGAGCACCAGAAAGTTCGTTGTATTACTCCAAGCCTTAGACAAGGAGAATTGACTGTCTATCCATGCCAACAAACTATCAACCACCAAAGTTGCAGTAATTTGATGGCAAGGGAAACCTGAGGCAACACATTGCTCACTTTGTCGAAACTTATAGCAATACTGGAACAAACGGCGATTTCCTAGTGAAAGAGTTTTTCCATTCATTAAAAGGGAATGCATTTGACTGGTATATCGACTTGGAGCATGAGTCAATTGATAGTTGGGAGCAGCTTGAGAAGGAATTTCTCAATCGGTTTTACAACACTTGACGAACTGTGAGTATGATAGAGTTGACTGGCACTAAGCAAAGAAAAGATGAGCCTATGGTGGATTATATCAATCGTTGGGGAAATCCATATCAAATCCTACGTTCGAAAATACGCTACTACTGACAGCCCTCGAATTATAGAGAAAATAAACTTCAACCACAAATAAAAATATAAAGAAACAATAATTTTACAAATCATCTCTTCCTCCCTTGATTCTTCTTTCTTGATTTTCTCTATAATTTGAGGGCTGTCAGTAGTAGCGTATTCTCGAACGTAGGATTGGATATGAATTTCTCTATAATTCGAGGACCATTAGTGGCGTATTTCCAAACGTAGGAATATTTGGATTTGATCTCCATGAAAGGAGGGTTTGTCTTCTTGATGTTTATGAATATCCCATGAATTTATTAGGATTTTTTAGATTTCTTGACGTATTTGATTATCAAGAAGAGGGGTTTTGATCTCTTTATGAATATTCCATGAATTTATTGGGACTTTCTAGATCTTGGAGATCTCTTTGTGAATATCCTATTAATTTTTGGGATACTGGAGATGCCTCTTTAAAGGGATATTTTCCCCCTTTATATAGGCATAATTTAGGGTTTAGGTTGAGTAGCTATCAAGCTAGATTTAGGATAAATTAGCCCCCAAGAACTCTAACCAAAATTGAACTATTTTTGTAGAGTCCACAAAATTTCAATGTCTACAACATCAGAAAAGTTTTTGATGCTGTCTTTGTGGGTTAAGTTGACCTTCAAGTGTTCCCAACTATTGAGAAGCGATGGGATCACTGCTTGCACCTACTGCTCATTCGAAAGAACTTGACAAGCACTTTTGAGTTGAGCTATCATATTCGACATCACCCTAAGGTGTTGTTTGATGTTTTGATCATGACTCTTCTTGTAAGTGTCAAACTTGATAGTCAGATGTATGAGGCGGGTGACAGAAGTACCTCCATATGTTCCTCACAAGTGTTCCCAGAAGGAATTGGCAATAGGAAATTCCTCACATTCATGTATGATGTCATCAACCATAGAACTTATAATGATTCCACGTGCAATGGAATCAACCTTTTTCCAAGCCCTATAGGCTTCAAGGTACCTTATGTGTTATGCAGTATTGCCCTCTTTTGGTAGACTTAAGACATGGTTAATACCTTCAAGAGCATTTTACTCTTCCAGTACATACCATATCTTACGACTCCAAATGTCGTAGTTGTCTCTATTTAGTTTTTCTCTTTTGTTCAAGTCAACAATTATGTTTTTTGATGTCATGTCTGTTATTAAGAGACATTTACACAAGTGTGTTATCAATTATGCATGCAAATTACATATTTAATAAAATCATTTCACCTAATGGTTTCGTGTTTAGTGTAAAATCGAAAGGACACTTAAGAATCCAATCATCATATATGAACTAAACACTTGACCAGAATTAGAAATTAATTTCTTAATGTATATTAGGATGACATCTTTCAATTAAGTCATTTTAAACTCAAACAAATAAATGAAATTTACGTAAAAAGAGATAAATAACTTAATATATATTTAATATAAAGTTAATAAATGTAATACCCTAAAAAAATCCAACTCAATATTAGATCCATGTTTCAAGATGATGCATAGTATATCATGGTTCCTTGGTAGTTTCATGATCAAGGTTTATGTGAATTAAGGTCTCAAATATGTCCTAGCTATTGTGCGAATCAAAACATTCCTTATCGATTGAATTCTTGAGAAGGATATTGGTATCGTCAACTTAAAATGATAATATCTATCATTATACTACAAAATTTTGATCCCATGACTTACCAATGGATAGATAATTTAATAAGCTTTCCGTCGATACCAAATTTGCCTAAAATGGACACCCGGTGAAGAAGTTATGGCTATTTTAAGTTTCTGCTATAAGACGAATGCTATTTCAGTGAATGGCGCGTCGAGCCTGAGGCCAAAATGGCACTTGTCAATTTCCAGAAAGCCTCCATGACATCCCTGCTTCGCGCCAAGCTTCCAGGTCTCAATAATTGGTATTTTACCAAGCTCCGCGTCGCGTCGGGGCCCTAAATCGGGATAAATTTTCCGTAGTTTTTAGTTTTCATTTTAAACTCCTCAAGGGCAATATGGTGACTTCCCAAAACCCTATATATACTCTTTAAACACGGGATTGAAGCCCCAAAGCAGCCCTTTACATTAATTTTATCAAAATTCACTCAAGAATAGTCAAGAACAAGTCTAGGGTTTCCATTGGGGTTTCAAGCTTCAAGCAAATTCAACCGTAGATTCCACGAATTCTTAATCCAAGGTATGCGTAGTGTTCATCTATGGATCCAATCCATTCATAGATCTCAAGAACCATGTTTTTAAATATTATTTTGTAAACTTTTTGTGGTGATATAAGCATATACATGTTGATGATTGTTGTTTAAGTTTCAAAATGATATCTAAAGATGTTTTCATGAAATATAAATGGTTGTTAGTTGAAAAACATGAACTTTAGGTAGTTTGATGTGATGCAAGTATGAAATCTACCTATGCTTTAAAGAATGCATGCAAGGTGTTTGATAAAATGCCTAGGATGCAAGAATTCCATAATTACATGACTCCATGATATCTAAATGACAAGTCCATATTAGCTATGCACTTCCATATGAATTTTCATGCTATTTATGTGTTGTTGTTGTGGCATAAAGCATCTGTGATAATGGAAATATGAATTATATACACGAAATGTATCAATGCTCTCTCTACCATGTTGACATGTGAATAAATACATGAAGTATAATATCCCCTACTTATAATATTGTGAATTATGGACTCTAATCTTGTGATCAAGTCATGTCATGTGTGTCAGTTTCCTTCTATCGAGTCCTGGGGTTATTCGTACCCAAAAAACATAGTTGTGTGCCTAGATCCATGTCATGTGCCATGATAAATCTCAGTCAAGCTATACTCTATAGAACTCAGTCAGTCATGTGACTTAGGAAACATCAGAAATCTCATGATCTCAGTTAACTCTCAGATAATAGTACTACTCCATCAGTCAACGGATGTCAGTTATTCAATCTATGTACAGCCAGTTGAATCATGTTCAGTCCCTTCATATGGGAGTATAAGTTAGCACCAAGTGAACCCAAGGATGGGAACTCACCTGCCAATTCAGGGTGTGATTATTAGCAGTCATCCTTGTGTTCCAGAACTACGTAGCCAGCGTAGGTTGAAACATCTTATCCTGTTAGATTAGGATTGATGAGGTGTCTTAACCTGTCAGTTTAGAGTCCCACCGTTCTCACTTTGAGTACCTGCCAGATAAGGGTCACTCACAACTGTCCTTACTAGTGGCGCGGTACTGACACCCCTTCAGTTGGGGTAAAGATTGGACCCCAGCTTAGCCGTAATGGTAGACATGGGACATGTCGATTAAAAAACTACCTCCCACAATTTGAGTATCAGTCTCAGTAAGAGAACTCAGACAGTTCTTCAGATATCAATATACCAGGGCTGTTAGATACAGTCAAATTCAGTTATAGCATGGGACTTAGAGAGTTCTACCAGATTTAGGACTATCAGACACAGTCGCTCATGTTACTAGGACTACAGTTCCAGTCATGTATTAGCATACATATTTAGCTACCATGTACTCATGATCTCAGTTACTATGTATGTATATTTGTACTCTTACGTTCATATCAGTCAGTCAGTTAGCATTATTCATGCATGTAAACCCTTTTTATTAGCCTACCTCACTCGTATACTCAATACTCTAGTTGTACTGACGCATTTGTGCTATAGTGCTTTCTTTTCATGTCACACCATAGGTCCAGAGCCACGAGTTCTAGATCAGCAGTAGCTTTCCAATCGCAGTGTTGCAGTAAGTCCTCATCCATTCGAGGATAATATGATTTGATTTATTTATTTGTTACTTTAGTTCAGTTTTACGAAGTTAGTTAGAGACATGTTCCTTCAAATCCTTATTCAGACAGTACTTAGAGGCTTTCAGATTTAGTTAGATTTAGATATCAGATTCAGTATTCAGTTTTATATTCAGTTGTTTTGGGTATTCATTACCCCATGGATGTTACTATATCTCTTCGGTTTAACCTTATGGCCTACATGTTTAGTTGTTTTTGCATATTATATATATATTATACAGTGTACAAGTATAGATATCAGTCATGGGTTAGCTTGTGATCCCTCGGGGTCATAGCACCGTGTAGCATTCTGATTTAGAAAATCAGGGCATTATAAAATTTGTATCAGAGCCTAAGGTTCAATTGAGTCCTAGGACTTCTGAAAGCTGCATCTAGGAGAGTCTTGCGCATGGGTGTGTTGCGCGCCACATTTATGTACAGGAAGCTATAAGATGTTTTAGGAATAATTTCCCTTCTTTCAGTATTCATGTTGTGCTAGTGAGCATAACTCAAGTTAAACTCCCAGTCTAATCTGTTCTTCTCTCGTTTTAGAATATGGCCCCAAAGAGAAGAAACTAGCCAGCTCCTCAGCCCGAATATCCTTTGGGAAAACATGTTTCTCATGCGGAATTTAGACCCGCATTCACCACACTCGCTCAGTCTGTGGCTGCCCAAAATAAAAGGCCACCAGCTATTCCGGCCAATCTAGTAGCAAATTCTGCAGCAGCTAGGATTCGGGACTTCCCCTAAATGAACCCTCCATCTTTCCATAGGTCTAAGTCTAATGAAGACCCTCAGGAGTTCATTGACCAAGTTCAGAAGGTCATTGACATCATGGATGTTACTTCTATTTAGAGTGCTGAGTTAGCCGCATATCAGTTGTAAGATGTGGCTCACACTTGGTACAAACAGTGGAAGTTCAAGAGGGTAGATGGCGCAGGTCCTATTGGGTGGGAGGAATTTGTCACGGCTTTATTAGACAGATTCTTTCCCCAAGAGCTAAGGAAAGCCAAAGTTCTTGAGTTCATCAACCTCAGGCAGGGAAATATGACGGTTAGGGAGAATTCTCTCAGATTTACTCAGCTAGCCAAGTATGCCCCTCATGTGGTTGCAAACAATAGGGCTAAGATGAGCAAGTTCGTGTCAGGGGTGAATGATAGTGTGGTGAATGAGTGTGGATCTATGATGCTGAACAGTGATATGACCTTAGCTAGACTCATGACCCATGCTCAGCAGATAGAGGAGCAGAAGGTTAGGACTAGAGAGAGGCAAAACAAGAGAGCAAAATCAGGCAGTTTCAGTTTTGCTTAGCCCAAATCAGAGGGAGGGAACCATTTGTAGTTTTGTCCCAAGTCAGTAGCTCCAACACTTTCCTCCGCTAGCGCCCTAGTGCTAAAATTCAGAGACGGAAGTAGAGACAAAGCTCCAGGCTCTAAATCTCAGGGTAGTGTTAGCAATGCCCGAATAAATCCCCTTCGTTAAGCTTGTGGTAAGAACCACAAGGGTATTTGTAGAGCCGGTAGTGATGTCTGTTTTGGTTGTGGCAAGCCCGACCACAAGATTAGAGAGTGTCCACAGTTAGGTCTTCAAGGTCATCAAATTCATTCCGCTGCTCAGTCCGATCGCTCGAACCAAAAGGGTGCCACTTCCAGTGCTACTAGTGGGCAACGCCCAAATAGACTCTATCCTCTTCAGACCCAACAGGATTAGGAAAATTCTTCTGATGTTGTTACTGGTATGTTATAAGTTTTCCATGTTCATGTTTATGCTTTGCTAGACCTAGGTGTATCTTTGTCTTTTGTTACTCCATACATAGCAGGCAATTTTGGAATTAGTCCCGAGATTTTAGTAGAGCCCTTTTCAATATCTACCCCAGTGGGCAAAACCATCATAGCCCGACGGGTATACAGAAATTGTCCAATTATGATATTTCAGAAATCAAGTCAGCAGATTTAGTTGAGTTAGAGATGACAGACTTTGATGTCATTCTCGATATGGATTGGCTTCATTCCTGCTATGCCACAGTCGACTGCAAAAATAGGATAGTTCAGTTTTAGTTCCCAAATGAGCCCTTCTTAGAGTGGAAGAATAGTGTTTCAGTGTTTAGGGGTCAGCTTATTTCCTACCTCTGGGAAAGGAAAATGATTTCTACGGGGTGTGTGTATCATCTCGTGCATGTTAAAGATTCTAGTTCCGAATCTCCCAGTCTTGAATCAGTCCCAGTGGTTAGTGAATATTTAGATGTCTTTTCTAAAGATCTTCCAGGCATTCCTCCCGAAAGGAAAATAGACTTCGGCATAGACATTCTCCCAGATACTTAGCCTATCTCTTTCCTACCATACAGAATAGCACTAGTAAAACTTAAGAAACTGAAAGATCAGTTGAAGGATCTCTTAGATAAGGGATTTATAAGGCCCAGTGTATCCCCATGGGGTGCACCAGTCTTATTCGTGCACAAGAAAGATGGTTCTCTCAGGATGTGTATTGATTACCGTCAGCTCAACAAAGTTACGATCAAGAATAGGTATCCACTTCCCAGAATAGATGATATGTTCGACCAACTTCAGGGTGCCAGTTATTTCTTCAAGATAGACCTCAGATCAGGCTATCATTAGCTCGGAGTTAGAGAATGTGACATCTTGAAGATAGCTTACCATAGTCGGTATGGCCACTTCGAGTTTCTAATCATATCCTTTGGTCTAACCAATGCCCCTGCAGCTTTCATGGACTTGATGAACCGTGTATTCAAGCAGTACTTAGACATGTTCTTTATAGTCTTTATAGATGATATTCTGATTTATTCTCGCACTGAGTGTGATCATTCAGACCATCTCAAAATTGTTCTTCAATCCCTCAGAAATCATCAGTTATTCGCCAAGTTCAGTAAGTGCAAGTTTTGTCTAAGATCAGTAGAATTCCTTGGCCATATTATTTCCGATGAGGGCATTGGAGTAGATCCTCAGAAAACTGAAGAGGTAAGAAACTAGCCCAGACCCGTATCTCCAACAGATATCAGGAGTTTCTTGGGTTTGGCTGGCTATTATAGATGGTTTGTCGAGGGATTTTCTTCTATTGCGTCTCCTATGTCTAGATTAACTCAGAAAAAGGTCAAGTTTCAGTGGTCAGATTTATGCGAGAAGAGTTTTCAGAAATTTAAGACTCGACTCACTACAGCTCCAGTTCTAAATCTTCCAGATAGTTTAGATGGGTTCGTAGTATATTTAGATGCATCCAGAGTGGGTTTAGGTTGTGTTCTCATGCATTATGGTAAGGTCATAGCCTACGCCTCCAGACAATTAAATCCCCATGAGAAGAATTATCCTACTCATAATCTTGAGTTTGTAGCCATAGTTTTAACCTTGAAGATTTGGAAGCATTATCTTTACGGAGTTCATGTAGACGTCTTCAAAGATCATAAGAATCACCAGTATGTCTTTTCTCAAAAAGATCTCAATCTTCATCAGAAAAGATGGTTAGAGCTCTTGAAGGACAATGACATGAGTGTTCTTTATCATCCGAGCAAAGCAAACGTTGTGGCCGATGCTCTTAGTAGACTCTCCATGGGTAGTATTTATCACGTTAAGGATAGCAAGAAAAAGATAGCTCAAGAAATCCATCAGCTTGCCAGACTAGGAGTTTGCTTAGTCGACTCTTCAGAGGGTGGTGTATGTGTTTAGAGTAGTTCAGAGTCATATCTAGTTTCTAAGGTGAAAGAAAAGCAAGACATGGATCCTAGCCTTGTCAAGCTGAAAGCGTCAGTTCAGAATCAGAAAGTTGAGGTTTTCTCCCAAGGGGGAGATGGTGTTCTTCGTTTTCAGGGTCGTTTGTGCATTCCAGTTGTAGATGACTTGAGGCAATGAATTCTTGAAGAAGTGCATGGTGCGCGATACTTCATTAATCCAAGGGCCACTAAGATGTACTGCGATTTGTGGGATATCTATTAGTGGAGTGGGATGAAAAGTGATGTTGCAGAGTTTGTGGCTAAGTGCTCTACATAACAGTAGGTTAAGATAGAGCATCAGAAACCTAGTGGTTCCATATAGGAGTTCACCATTCCTACTTGGAAGTGGGAAGAAGTAAACATGGACTTCATGATGGGTTTGCCTAGAACTCGTCATCAGCATGATTCAGTTTGGGTCAATGTAGATAGAATGACCAAGTTAGCCAATTTTCTTCTAGTTCGTACCTCCTATTCAGCCGAGGATTATGCCAAACTCTATATCAAGGAGTTGGTCAGATTACATGGTATTCCCTCATCTATCATCTCAGACAGAGGTACCCAGTTCACCTCTCACTTCTGGAAAGCATTCCAAAAGGGTCTCGATACCCAAGTCTATCTCAGTATAGAATTTTATCCTCAAACAGATGGTCAAGTAGAAAGGACCATTCAGACTCTTGAAGATATGCTAAGGGCGTGCGCAATTGATTTCAAGGGAAGTTGGGATGACCACTTGGTCTTGATTGAGTTTGCATATAATAATATCTATCATTTCAATATTCATATGGCTCTATTCAAAGATCTTTATGGTAGGAGATATAGATCTCTAATCGGTTGGTTCGAAGTTAGTGAGGCCTCAGTCATAGGTTCTGACTTAGTAGTCGACGCCTTAGAGAAAGTTCAGTTGATCAGAGAGACTCCAGGTTGCTCAGAGCCGACAGAAGTCTTATGCAGATGTTCATAAGAAGGATCTTGAGTTTGAGGTCAACGACTATGTCTATCTTAAGATCTCTCCCATGAAGGAAGTGAAGAGGTTCAGAAAGAAAGGGAAACTCAGTCCCCGGTATATTGGTCCTGTCAAGATTCTCAGTTGCTTTGGCAAGGTAGCTTATGAGCTAGAATTTCCTTTAGATCTAGCCTCAGTTCATCCAGTCTTCCATGTCTCTTTGATTAAGAAGTGCATAGGTGACCCAGCAGTTGTAGTCCCTGTTCAGAGCATTGACATTCAGAACAACCTCTCTTATGAAGAGATTCCAGTCGAAATCTTAGACTATCAGACTCATCGATTAAGGAATAAAGAAGTCCCTCTAGTTAAGGTTCTTTGGTGAAATCAGTCTCATGAGGGAGATGCTTGGGAAACAAAAATAGATATGCATACCAAGTATTCTCACCTCTTCCCTGCAAATTCAGATCAAGCTCAAGGTAATAGTTCTGCTTAAGTTTATTCAGTTTCATGTTCATGTCCCTAATTTAAACTTGGTATTTATTACCTTTGCATACTCAGTCATGCATTCATGTATCAGTTCAATTATAAGGTCATGCATTAGGTATGCATTCTCATCTTAAGAAGCTCAGTTTATCAGATTGCTCAGTTACGCATCAATGTACCAGTTATTCATGTGTCAGATATGCATGAGTTTAGTATGTTTAGTGTGGAAATCATGAGATCATGTTTCAGTCCTTCATGTTTAGTTCATGTTTGGCTTGTCTTATTCTTCCCTCTTAGTTAAGTCTCATTCAAGGATGAATGTTCCCAAGGAGGGGGGAGATATTATAATACCCCAAAAAATCCAACTCAATATTATCTCTATGTTTGAAGCACATGCATAGTACATCATGGTTCCTTGGTAGTCTCATGATCAAGGTTGATGTGAATTAAGGTCTCAAATATGTCCTAGCTATTGTGCGAATCAAAACATTCCTTACCGATTGAATTCTTGAGAAGGATATTGGTATTGTTAACTTCAAATGAGCATATCTATCATTATACTACAAATTTTTGATCCCATGACTTACCAACAGATAGATAATTTAATAAGCTTTCCATCGATACAAAATTTGCCTAAAACGGACACCCGATGAAGAAGTTATTGCTATTTTAAGTTTCTGCTGTAAGACGAATGCCATTTCAGTGAATGGCGCGTCGCGCCTGAGGCTAAAATGGTACTCGTCAATTTCCAGAAAGCCTTCGTGACATCCCTGCTTCGCGCCAAGCTTCCAGGTCGCAATAATTGGTATTTTACCAAGCTCCGCGTCGCGTCGGGGCCCTAAATCGGGATAAATTTTGCGTAATTTTCAATTTTCATTTTAAACTCCTCAAGGGCAATATGGTAACTTCCCAAAACCCTATATATACTCTTTAAACACGAGATTGAATCCCCAAAGAATCCCTTTTCATTAATTTTATCAAAATTCACTCAAGAATAGTGAAGAACAATTCTAGGGTTTTCATTGGGGTTTCAAGCTTCAAGCAAATTCAACTATAGATTCCACGAATTCTTAATCTAAGGTATGCGTAGTGTTCATATATGAATCCAATCCGTTCATAGAGCTCAAGAACCATGTTTTTAAATGTTATTTTGTGAACTTTTTGTGGTGATATAAGCATTTACATGTTGATGATTGTTGTTTAAGTTTCAAAATGATAGCTAAAGATGTTTTCATGAAATATATGTGGTTGTTAGTTGAAAAACATGAACTTTAGGTGGTTTGATGTGATGCAAGTATGAAATCCACCTATGCTTTAAAGAATGCATGCAAGGTGTTTGATAAAATGCCTAGGATGCTAGAAACCCATAATTACATGATTCCATGATATCTAAATGACAAGTCCATATTAATTATACACTTCCATATGAATTTCCTTGCTATTTATGTGTTATTATTGTTGTGGCATGAAGCATGTGTGATAATGGAAATATGAATTATATACATGAAATGTATCCATGCTCTCCCTACCATGTTGATATGTGAATAAATACATGAAGTATAATATCCCCTACTTATAATATTGTGAATTATGGACTCTAATCTTGTGATCAAGTCATGTCATGTGTGTTAGTTTCTTTCTATCGAGTCCTGGGGGTATTCGTACCCGAAAAATATAGTTGTGTGCCTAGAGCCATGTCACGTTCCATGATAAATCTCTGTCAAGCTATACTCTATAGAACTCAGTCAGTCATGTGACTCAGGAAACATCAGAAATCTCATGGTCTCAGTTAACTCTCAGATAATAGTACTACTCCATCAGTCAACGGATGTCAGTTATTCAATCTAGTTATTCAATCTATGTACAGCCAGTTGAATCATGTTCAGTCCCTTCAGATGGGAGTAGAAGTTAGCACCAAGTGAACCTAAGGATGGGAACTCACCTTCCAGTTCAGGGTGTGATTCTTAGCAGTCATCCTTGGGTTCCAGAACTACGTAGCCAGCGTAGGTTGAGACATCTTAACTTGTCAAATTAGGGTTGATAAGGTGGCTTAACCTGTCAGTTTAGGGTCCCACCATTCTTATTTTGAGTACCTGCCAGATAAGTGTCACTCACAACTGTCCTTACCAGTGGCGCGGTATTGACACCCCTCCAGTCGGGGCAGAGATTGGACCCCAGCTTAGCTGTAATGGTATACATGGGGCATGTCAGTTAAACAACTACCTCCCACAGTTTTAGTATCAGTCTTAGTAAGAGAACTCAGATAGTTCTTCAGATATCAGTATACCAGGACTGTTAGATACGGTCAAATTCAGTTATAGCACGAGACTCAGAGAGTTCTACCAGATTTAGAACTGTCATACACAGTCGCTCATATTATCAGGACTACAGTTCCAGTCATGTATTAGCGTATAGATTTAGCTACCACGTACTCATGATCTCTATTACTATGTATGTATGTTTGTACTCTTACATTCATATCAGTCATTCAGTTAGCATTATCCATGCATGTAAACCCTTTGCATTATCCTACCTCACTCCTATACTCAGTACTCCAGTTGTACTGACACATTTGTGCTATGGTGCTTTCTTTTCATGTTACACCATAGGTCCAGAGTCACGAGTTCCAGACCAGCAGCAGATTTCTAGTCGCAGTGTTACAGTGAGTCCTCATCCATTCATGGTTAATATGATTTGATTTATTCTTTTATTACTTCAGTTTAGTTTTACAAAGTTAGTTGGAGACAGGTTACTTCAACTCCTTATTCATACAGTACTTAGAGGCTTTCAGATTTAGTCAGATTTAGCTATCAGATTCAGTATTCAGTTTTATATTCAGTTGTTTTGGGTATTCATTACCCCATGGATGTTACTGTATCTCTTCAGTTGAACCTTATGGCCTACATGTTCAGTTTTTTTACATATTATATGTATATTATACAGTGTACAAGTATAGATATCAGTCATGGGTTAGCTTGTGGTACCTCAGGGTCATGAGAACCATGTAGCATTTCAATTCATAAAATCGAGGTGTTACAATAAATAACCTCATGTTACAAGTCAATCTAAAAATAAAAGTCATTCCACAAATTTTCTAGACGACTTATGTACAGCCAAAAAGGCTCGCAAGGCCAAATCTCATGGTAAACATCAATTAATCTCTCGCCCTAAGGGTTACGGAGAGAATTTGCTAAAATAGCTAGTGCTTCCCAATACGAGATTTCTACATAGTTTTCTAGTTATAAATGATTCATTTAAAGCAGATGTATAAAACTAACAACACTAATGTTAGGTAATATCTTAAAAGACTTGAACTCTTTTAATTTCTTCTCTCCTTCCCTTCATATAGCCCTTTCATTCCGTAACAGATTTTGAGTCGCCCTAGGGACACTATTTTATATGATCTCATGACCTCGAAAACATGTCTTTCATTGACGTTGATTACGCTTAAACTACACTCTTGAATGGGTGTAAGCGATTGTTGTCAATATAAAACCCAACTAGGTTGGGATCGAATCCCATAGGGAATAGGGTGTGAACTTCAATTTGTTTATGAAATACTTTACTGGTAGTTCAATATTTCCAAAAATGGGGGGTTAAGTTTAACAATGAGTGAATTTTCACTTTCATTATTTTAGTGTTTGTAATCAATCTAAATGGAAAAACAGAGCTATGTTCACCATGGGTTTCAGAAATTGACTGATACTAGGTAATGCTTGAAATTCTTGGAGTAAGTAGGAACAACAGAATATCCCTGACGACTATACTATCTGACCTATCTCTCGACCTCACCAGACTTTTATTATCTAATTCTCTCGAACTTAGATAACTTATCTATTTCCAATAGGATATTATCTCAGGTAGAATAATCCAGTTACAACATTAATCATTAAACAGAAGGTTGGTAGCTTCTGAGTCCCTGTTGATAATTCACGACCTCTAGTTTATTTCTCTATTAGAAGAAAATAAAACCTAACGCATAATCTAATGTTTGCAACCACTATATTTCAGTTAAAACAACAGAATTTTAAGATGTGCTACTACTCTTTGAAACCATTACACCTAGCATCATGTCAAACCCTAATCCATGGATCCCATATCTCCGACTAATAGAATTAGCCGCTCATGATTTGATGAACTAAAGAACAAGTTGAATTCATAATAATATGGGTAAACTTACAAATGTATGAAAAGTAACAAGTCGCTCCTTCAATTGAATCACAAAAAAGAAAAATCCACAAATAGTTGATAAGTGTTCAAAGAAAACAATGTCTCCAAGGTTCCCAAAAAAAATATTCAGAGATTAAAGGATTAAAGAAAGATTATCAATAAAACCCTAAAAGATGCTATTTATACTTAACCCTAATTATGGAAATAAAATAACAAAAATCATAAAATTCTTCGTATTAGGTGACACCGTCGCTGACACCACATCAAGGTTCTGACGCCTTATCACGGATGGCATCAGAATTGCTCCAATTACCTTCAAAATCTTTCTTAGGCTGACGTTGCATCACCGATCTGACAGTGTATCACCAACGTCGTCAGATTTCTTCTTCAAGCTCAATTTTTTGGTTTAGGTTGACACCCATCGTGATGCCTTATCAGCTTTTTTACGCCATGTCACCAATATCGTCAAAACTTCCTCTCAGACTTCAACTCTCTGGTTAGGGCTGACATTGCTTCTGATATCCTATCACAGGGATGACGACGTATCAGCGATGTCGTCAGCCATGCCTCTTTTTCATTTTTACTCATTTTTCATCTTTTTTGCTCCGCTGTTGTTTATATCTGGTCTTTCTGACGACATTGGTGATAAGCCGTCATAGTTGTGATAGCCTATCATGAATATCGTCAAGACCACTTGGCTTGCTTTCTTCAATGTTTACCTTGACCTTTTTGTACCTCTTCAGTTCCTTCCTATTACTACCTAAATGAATAAAAACAAAATGCATGAAAATAAAATTTTGGGTTGCCTCCCAATAGCACCTGATTTAGTGTCGCGGCACGTCTTGGTCGTCTTGACTACTCAGACTTCATCAAGATACTGTATCGATACCTCATTACCATTTTCCTGGAATACATCCACAACCGAGAAGATATTCATATCCTACAACTACTTCATAGGAGGATGCATTTTGAATTTGTCCTCCTTTTTTCCATACCTGAACTTGAGCTCATTGAGCTCCATATCAACCAATACTCTTCCCGTGGCTAATAATGGTCTACCCAAAATGATGGATACCTCAAAATCAACATCAAAATCCAATATCATAACATATGCAGGTAAAATAAAGTCATCCACTTTTACCGGCACATCATGCAATATACCAACTGGTCGCTTCACTAATTTGTCTGTCATCACAAGATGCATCGTTGTGGGGGCAGGTTCCCCCAATCCAAGCTTCTTGTAGATATCAAGTTGCATCAGATTAATGCTTGCTCCTAAGTCACATAAAGCTTTGGTAAACTTCATGGACCTAACGGTGCACGGTATAGTAAATGCTCCAAGGTCAGGCTTTTTCTGCACTAAGGATTGTGAAGAAACAGTACTACAGTGGTGGATGTTGTCCACCGGCTCACAGCTTACCTTCTGCTTCTTTGTTAACAATTCCTTCATAAATTTAGCATAGTTTGGCATTTGCTCAAGTGCCTCAATCAATGGCACATTCACTGTCAGCTGCTTCAGTATTTCCATGAATTTGCTAAATTTCTGGTTATCCACTTATTGAATCTCTGAGGAAATGGAGGTGGTGGTCTTGGCATTTCTTTCAATACCACTTCCTCTTCTTTTTCTATTTCTTTCTCCAAAATATCTACATAATCATCTAGCTTCTCAGACTCCACTGGATTACTTCCTTTTGCTTCATCGACTCTTACCTCATTCTCTACAGCTTTGCCCATAGAAGGGCCGGGTAATACCATACTACTTTGAGTGGTAATCGCCATACAAGAGCCATCATTCCGTAGATTCTGAACCGTATCACTAGGTAAAGTACCAGCTTTTCCCTGGTTCAGAGTAGCTGAAAGTTGGCTCATCTGCTGCTCCAACTGCTTAATAGAAGCAGAGTGTGATCTAACCAACTAACTGAGGGTAAAAAATTTGCTTTTCATAGTAGTTACCCCTGAGTTGGTAGCTTCAACTCCCTTCAATAGCTTTTCCATCATATCCTCCATGTACATCTTGCCAGAACTAGTTGTCGCAGTATCCCGACTTCCAGGAGGAACATACAAACCGCTCCTGTAATTATTGTTTCTCCAATGTCCATGCTCCCTATATTTATAATCATGCTTGTCATAGAAAGTCCGACCTTGGTTCCCTTGGATATTGCCTCAGACACCCCTCTGATTATTCACATAGTTTGCCTCAGCATCAGCACCTATAGACACAGTACCCTGAGATTCCACAGCTTTAACCATTTCAGTCTTGTCGGATAGCAAGTGCTTGGCCAGCAAGTCCATCTGCGTCTTCAAATGGGCCATGTCCTGATCTCACTCCTCATCCCTTCTACGTTGCTCTACAGTTATACCACCAGCAACAGTCGGGCTAGGCACTACAGAATCCCTAGTATTCCAAGCTCGACCCTGTTTAGTCATTCTATTTAGCATGTTGGAAGCATCTAGAAAAGAGAGATCAATGAACGAACCACCTGTAGTGTTGTCGACAATTGGCTTTGTCACAGAGTTGAAAGCTCTGTATAAAGTCTCCATCAAGTGCAAGTCCGTCATGTTATGGTTTGAACATTGTGCAAGTTTCTTCTTAAATCTTTCCCAGGTTTCGTGCAGTGCTTCAGTTGGGAGCTTTCTGAAGTTACTAATTTTATCCCTCAACTGTACCCTTCTGGAGGGTGGAAAGAACCGTTCTAGGAACGCATCTTTCAACTGTCTCCAGTTGGTTATAGAATCAGGTTCTAGTTCATTCAACCATATTGTTGCCTCGCCAGACAGAGAAAATGGAAACAACCTCAACCTGATTGCATTCTGGCTCACTCCCAGATTGTCAAAGGATTTGCAAATGGTAATGAAGTTCACCAAATGCATGTTCGGATCATCACCAGGCAAGCCTCCAAATAACCCCTTCAGATTTAGGAGTTGGATCATGGTGCTTGTTATACTAAATTTTGCACCTGGTGCCAACGGTAGAGGAATGATAGCACCCGTTGCACCAGCTTTGTCCATTCCTTTATCTTCTTCATCAGCCTCATATTGAATAGGCTGTTGACCATATCTTCCTCTAACTGGATGGTTTTTATTGATGTTTCACTACACTGGTGCAGCAACTTGCTCAGCTCTACTTGGGTTTTGAGGATTAAACAATTCCTCCTCACCCAGTTCTTCATCATCAGGGTTCTGGTGACGTGCTTGTTAACCTAAATTCTGCACATTCACCTGGGCCCGGGCCAAAATAGCTAGTCTTTCTGCTTCCTGTTGTTCTGTCACTCTCCCTATCAGCTGAGGTTCCAAGTTGATTGGTAATAGTGGTTCTCTTGAACTTCTTGTTTTTGGCATAAACAACACAGTACCTAAAATAGACAAAATAACAAATTAACATAAATCAAGGAAACTTAACTATCAATAAATTTTCGCACATAAAATTTTTAGTCTACAACTTTATTCCTCGGCAGTGGCGCCATTTTTGATAATTCTCAAACTACACTCTTGAATAGGTGTAAGCGATCATTGTCAATATAAAACCCAACTAGGTTGGGGTCGAATCCCACAGGGAATAGGGTGTGAACTTTAATTTGTTTATGAAATACTTTACTAGTAGTTTAATGTTTCCAAAAATGGCGGGTTAGGTTTAACAATAAGTGATTTTTCACTTTCAGTATTTTAGTGTTTGTAATCAATCTAAATTGAAAACTAGAGCTATGTTCACCATGGGTTTTGGGAATTGACTGATACTAGGTAATGCTTGAGATTCTTGGAGTAAGTAGGAACAACGGAATAGCCCTGACGACTATACTATCTAACTTATCTCTCGACCTCACCAGACTTTTATTATCTAATTCTCTCGAACTTAGATAACTTATCTATTTCTAATAGGATGTTATCTCAGGTAGAATAATCCAGTTACGACATTAATCATTAAACAGAAGGTTGGTAGCTTCCGAGTCCCTATTGAAAATTCACGACCTCTAGTCTATTTCTCCGTTAGAAGCAAATAAAACCTAAGGCATAATCTAATGTTTTCAACCACTAGATTTCAGTTGAAACAACAGAATTTTAAGTTTTTCTACTACTCTTTGAAACTGTTACACCTAGTATTATGTCAAACCCTAATTCATGGATCCCATAACTACGGCTAATGAAATTAGCCACTCATGATTTGATGAACGAAAGAACAAGTTGAATTCATAATAATATGGGTAAACTTACGAATGTATGAAAAGCAACAAGTCGCTCCTTCAATTGAATCAGAAAAAAGAAAAATCCACAAATAGTTGATAAGTGTTCAAAGAAACCAATGTCTCCAAGGTTCCCAAAAAATATATTCAGAGATTAAATCATTAAAGAAAGATTGTCAATAAAATCCTAAAAGATGCTATTTATAATTAACCCAAATTATGGAAATAAAATAACAAAAATCATAAAATTCTTCGAATTAGGTGAGTCCGTCGCTGACGCCACATCAAGGTTATGACGCCTTATCACGGATGGCATCAGAATTGCTCCAGTTGCCTTCAAAATCTGTCTTAGGATGACGATGTAGCTGACGTCGCGTCACCGATCTGACGGCGTATCACCAACGTCGTCAGATTTCTTCTTCAAGCTCAATTCTCTAGTTTAGGCAGACGCCCATCGTGACGCCTTATTATCTCTTTGACGCCATGTCACCAATGTCGTCAGAACTTCCTCTCAGACTTCAACTCTCTTGTTAGGGATGATGCCGTTTCTAATAGCCTATCACAGGGCTGACAACGTATCAACAATGTCGTCAGCTATGCTTCTTTCTTTTTTTTTCTCAGTTTTCAACTCTTTTTCTTAGATGTTGTTTATTTTCCATCTTTTTACCTTTTTCTGCAAATTCACTAGAAAACACATCAAAACAACAAAAGTTGCTGAAGATTTTGCAATTGTTTTGAGCCAAAAAGCATTAAATATGTTAGCTTTTGCTCGCACATCAGACGTGCACTTCGACTTTATTTCTTTGCTCGACATCCTAAACTCCCACTTGGAGTGATTCGAGTATGTCTCCGTTCAGCCATTTCTGAAATAGAAACCAAAAAATAATAAGAATGATAATGTTATTCAATGTGACAACTTATGTCGCAATTTATTGCAGAAGTCACAATCTGTTTTAAAAAAATTAGGAAGTATTGTAGATAAGAATTACATCAAGCCTAATTTATACCTCAATAAAAAAAATTAAAGGCATAATATTTTACACTACATGATTCTCCATTTTTCTTTTATTAAAGCAATTATACTGCACAGTAAACACCTATTTTATATTTGTACTACAATTTGTACTTGTACTGCATGTCAGTACTTTTGCAACAATCAAAAAATTGAAGAAAAGGGCCTATTTAAATAAAATATACAAGTATAATGCTCTACACAATGCACTTATTTATTTTCTTTCACAAAAACAAGGCTAAAGGGTACTTTTCCCTTAAAGTCAACAAAAAAAAATTTACTGTGCTTATCAAAGGAAAAAAGAAAATGAAGCAACTTTCTTTTTCTTTTGATGAAGAACAACACATTGTTGTCTCCTTCTTCTCAAGAACGCCGCCTTAATCACTTTTTTTAAAAAAATTATTTCTTAAATATTACAACATCAATCACAACCACAAATTAAAGTGAAAGTTCTGATTTAAGAAAAAAATTAACGCGTCTGACTGAATCAGCGGTGCATCCAACTAGATTTTAGTGACGTGTTTGACAGGCGTCTAACAGGATCAGTGTAAAAAACACCCGTCATGGCGGTGCTTCATATCAGATCCAAAATTCATAAACCAGTTATGAAGATTTTTCTCACAGGTATGTGCATACACAAATTTCTCTTAAACTTGAAAAATAACATGTAAAAATGGGGCATTAAATCCATATCTGATGCCATTGATGGTAAATTTAGACCAAAAAACATAAATTAGAGTGTACCTTAAATTCGTAGCAAAAATCAATTTTGCAACCAAAAGGATCTGCCCCAAGTCTACTTTGAATCTCTTGAAAACAAAGTTGTAGAATCACAAACTAAATGCTTTAGAATTTCACTGCTTTGTTGTTGTATTTTTGTGTTTGTTTTTGTTACTGATTCTGACTTTTTACAGAGGAAGAGAAGTAGTAATATATTGGGGAAGTGGAACAGTAACCGTTCCCCCCAAGTTTCAAAATTAAAATTTCTCTCTTATTTTGTCAGATAATCCAAAAACAAATAAAAATTGGGTTGGATCGGGTCGGTCCACATGGGCGACCCATGACCCATAATTCAACAAGAACTAAAAGAAAATAAAGGAACTAAGAAGAAAAAGGTACACCCAGTACCTTATTGAGTATGGGCATCGTTGACACCAACTGATAAATATGTTTGAAAGTGTGACTTTTAAGTTTTCTTTTACTTTTGATTTGAGTATTTAAGTATCTGCCAATCATATAATTTTATTTACCAATCATATATTTTAGTATTAAGTTAAAATTAGAGGTTTAATAAGAAAAAATCATTTACATTGTAAACTTTCTAAGCTTATGCCTAATTTGCGCCTCACGCTTAGGCGAATGCCCCAATGCTTGGGTGAACGCCTCAAGTTTTGGAGCATTCACCATTTGATACTTTCACCTTCCCACAGCACCTCGGGGCATTTTTGACTATTCCTCGCCCTGAAGCAAGCCCCGAACTGTCTTTTAAAATACTCTGAAAAACACGTAACAAAAGAACAAATCATTAGTATTACCGAAAGAATCAAAGCAATATTATAAATTAATTATTACTTTTTATCATTAATATTTAAATTTTAAAAAAAATTACTATAGCTTTTGGTTTTTATAATTGTGCGTACATAGTAAATTGTATCTATTGATGGATTTTTCGTGTTAATAATGGAGATAAAAAATTAAAATAATAAGAAATTAAACGTTTTAATTTGTGAAATACCATTTGAATAACCTTCAATGGCGGCAATATTTATTGATTGATCGCAAACATAATCTATCTATAATATATTAAAAGTGTGAAGATCCTTAGAAAAGTAATTTGAACTTTTTGCCCTTCATTAAAAGTATCCACCTTAAATAAAATTGTCTTTTTACATTTTTCTCTAATTATTAATTATTTTTATAAATTTATAATTATCAAATGATATTTAATTATTACCTAAAATATAGGAATTTTTCCCATACTTTTAGATGTAAAAGTCCTTTTCTTCCATTGATAACATCAAAGTTCTCCTATTTTTTATGAAAAAAAAGTGTCGTCTTATTTGAGTTTAGGGTTGTTCGATTTTTCTTTATTTGGGATTCATTCTATCAATTAGGTTTAAGTTTAATTATCTCTCTATAAATAGTTTTGTTGTATTCACAACATGCAATACAAGACATCTAAGCCAATCTTTTTAGAGGTAATCTTCATCTTTTTTTTATGTTGAAGTTCTACTCTTCTATGTATTTGGCCTTTTCTATTTGGCAAGAAGTTCATTAGAGTCTTTGAAATTAGGTATTTCTTAAGTTAATATCTGGTATTTCTAACTTTATTGTTGAAATTTCTCTAAGCATGGGCAAGGCTAATTATTACAGTAACATGGCACAACAAAATTAAAATGCTAGCAAATTAGTAAAACTCTCAATCGTCAAAGAAACATTCTCCCACAGAGACAAATAAAAAATAATCATAGAGTTTCTAATGCCTCAATAACACCCTGTTGAGTTAAGAATTGCATATTGAGAGGTTCATAGCCCAGATATAGCTTGAATTATTCAGAAATTGTAGGACAATCAGCAAGATTTAGTTTGATCATATAGTTTTTATAAAATCTGCCGACTTTGGTCCAATTGCAACACATACAACAACAGGTTTAGGAGAAAAAAACACCATACTGTTCTGGGGTAAAAAAATTTTGACACTTAGTTTGGTTTCCTTTACAATCAAGATAATTAATTGGACCAATCTTTGTAATTTTTGTTTCGTTTATTTATATCTTCTTTTAAATTGACTGAGGCAACACCCCAAGGAGTGTGATATAAATAACCTACCCTAATACAAATATTAGCGACTGCTTCTATGTCTCAACCTCATGATCTATCGGTCACACGAATACAACTTTATCATTACTCTGAGGCTCCCCTTCACTCACTTCAAATATTTTAGAAGATCGTTTTCTTTGAACTTGACTTACTGACAAGGACATTAGTATGGATTTATTACCAAGCACCTTGTGTTTTCTGGATTCAACTTTTAAGAATTATAATGCTATAGGTACGTCTCTCTTCTTTATAACTTAATTCAAGGTTCTGGTATTCATTATTACCATCATTTTTCAGTTTAATGATAGGACAAACTTTGTATAATTTCTATTAGAATCACAAACTAATTGAGAGTTCATCTCGAAGAAAGTAATAATAATCACAGAGAAACTCTTCAAAAACCTATTGAAGGAAGTACATATCCTATTTTATACTAATAATATTTACGCTTACGACAAATTGTTTGAGCCAACACATTCCAACGATGATTGTTATTCGATTTGTTCATATTGTGGTTAGCTTTATACACTATTTGTATTATGTCCATTGGTTTGTGTTTTAGGTTGGTCTTATTTTCAGTAAAGAGGTACTATTGATAAAGAGGGTGAAACCATAAAAAGTATGCAAGCAAGAACAGGAGCACGTATTCAGATAAAGAGGTACTTTTGTTTTATAGAGAGTTCCAATCTATTGAATAGTGAAAGGATTTGTTAAAAGTTTCCGCTGTAGAAAGAATCGTATTTTCACCTTAGTCTGATTATTTTAGTGATATTACATATTGATTACAGTATATTTTAACAAAATAAAATAATAAATCTTTCTTTATAAAATAGGATGCTTTTTCTACCATCTAAAAAAAATTCCTAATTAGAAGAGGAAAACCCCAAAATCATAAAATAGGTTTTAAGTAATATTGACTATATTAAAAAAAAAAATTCTTATAAAAATAGAATGTCTTTTCACCGTCTAAAAAAATTAATCATTTCTAACTAGAATAGGATAATCCAAAAATCGACAAACAACAATTCTTATCCCATGTTAAATAGATTTTAACGTACTTTTTGCCAACTTCTATTCTATAAAACCCATGCTAATTTCGTTTTTTACATTCTCATCATACCGTCTTTCTTCGACAATTTCTATGCATAGAGAGAAAATTACAAGTGCTCGAGCAACAATATGACTTGAGAGAGAAACCCTTCTAAGGATATGATATTTGTTTTAATAAGCGTTGCTGCAACATAGAAGTCATATGTATTGGGAAAGTAGTTCACCATTATAATCTTCTATTTTTACAATTTCAATTTAAAACTATTGTAAAGTTCAATTCATAGTCTATGTGAGAAAGAGATGACTACATTTGGAGTGGCGGAAAAGATATATCAACTATTTGATCAAGAAGAGGGATTAAGTGACATGAAGTTTACAGGATAAATTTTACGCTTTTGTAATGGAACCAAGTCCAGTTGTGCAACTTTATGGATTAACAAGCACTAATTATCAATTTACTAAACCCAATAAGACAATTTAAGGCATTGTTAATTTATTCAGCTACCTTATTTGTATTTTAAATATCTACAAATCTATATAACTAATTAAATAAGTTCTTCATCTTTACATGTTCATAAATGTAGAATTTAATTATTGTCTTCATTTTTGTTATTCAAACAAATAAAATATTTTCTTTAATGTTTAAATCATTAAAATGAGGTACACGCGCAAGGCGTGTACATCTAAACTAGTATATATAATAAAGCAAAGAAGTTTGTATAAAATTATGTCAAGTGGCATATTGAGAACTAGCCACTTGGTATTTTGATAACAAAAATCTATTTTCTTGCCAACAAAATTTATTTTACTGATTAATTATTTATTTCATATGATTTTCAAATTTTCATATATATATATAGAGAGAGAGAGAGAGTAAAGGAGAATATAAAAAATTAATAATGATTTATCTATATATATAATAAAGCAAAGAAGTTTGCATAAAATTATGTCAAGTGGCATATTGAGAACTAGTCACTTGATATTTTGGCAAAAAAAAATTATTTTCTTGGCAACAAAATTTATTTTACTGATTAATTATTTTTTTCATACGATTTCCAAATTTTCATATATATATATATATATATATATATATATATATATATATAATAAAGGAGAATAGTATTGATTATTCAAAAATATTATTTTATCATAATATTTTATTGATTATGTAATTACTTAATACTATATCATATTTTGGTAAAAAAATTAATAATGATTTATATTGGATAAAAACTATAATGATTGTTTAATTATTTCATTTTTAAGATTAGTAGTAGTTAATTATTTCATATTATTTTATATTTTACAGATTATTTAACTATTTAATAATATTTCATATCTATTTATATATACAATAAAGGAGATTAGTAAAAATCACTAATCTAAGTTTTATATCTATCTAAAATATGTTGATTTCATATTGCAGTACAAAAAAAACAACTAAGTTTGTGACATAAAAATAAAAAATTATTGTGGTAATTCTATTTTCCCATTTTTTTCTATTATTGATATTTCCTATATTGACAGTAATATACTTCGAATTTGTAATTGAATATGGATGATTTTAGCTTAGGATGATTCCTTAAATCAAGCCGTTTGATATTAATGTATATTATCAATTATGCAGTACATGATTTTTATCAATTATGTAAATCAATTACGTCAGTTTCGATTATATTTTATGGAATATTTATATTGTGGTGAAAGAATTAATAAGTTCCTGTATTAAGTAATAACTAAATTAGGTATTCCTATGTTTACTTCGCTTGATTGTGGTGAAGATTAACTAAAATTTTCTCTTGAAATATTTAATATTTAGTTGTATTCCTATATTTACGTTAATGTATTGTTTAATTGCAGGCTTTTTGAAATCAGTTAAGCTTCACGAGGAAATATTGCCATATAATTTAATTACAGGCCATTTTGTTGTATTATTCCTAATTTACTAAGTTTGCACCATTTGTGGTAAATATCACAATGGTTAATATCACCAATCAGTCAATATATATATATATATATATATATATATATATATATATATATATATATATATATATATATATATATATATATATATATATATATATATATATATATATATATATATATATGTAAATAAAATAAGTAATAACTTACGAGTATCCTTAAATTTCAATTATCTATGATATTTTTATTTGAATAATTAAGGTAAGTATATAATTTGTGTGTGTGGTTGAGGATATCTGTATAGCTAATTGGTCCCGGTTTATTTTAATTAATAGTCTCCTTATTGCCGATTTATGATGATTTCAATAACCGGCAGGTTTGACAGATGATGGGTATATTTATGGGAATTCAAATATTTTCCTTCTCCTTAATTGATTCTTATTGATTTTTTAAAATATATAGTTTTCCTTTCCTATTGTGGCTAATTGATTGTAACGCCCCGATTCTCGAGAACCGGAACGCCACACGGTGCTTATGATCCCGAAGGACCACAAGCTAACCCTTTTTCTGATATCTGTACCTATTCACTGCATAATATAATAAAATACATGCAAAAATGGCTAACACTTGCCATAAGGTTCAAACATCTAGAAATATACAATACCTTAAACCACACACTAATACATCTGTCTGAAAAACCTCTACACTGCCTGAACTGTGGAGTTGAAGGGATAATTCCCCCAACTAACTCCGTCTACTAAAATCAAATACTGTAATAACAACATCCTCGGATGATGAGGATTCACTGTTGCACCCACTGCTGCTATACAAGTGACTTCTAAGATGCTCCAAGTTTCACTCCTCTGAACCTATGGTGCCCCAAAATAAAAGAACACCATAGCGTGAATGCATCAGTATTAAGATGTACTGAGTATGCAAGCAGGGAAGGCTAAATGCAAGGGCTTATGCATGAACATTTAATCAATAGAATAATCATGAGAATAACGAACGAGTACACATATATGAATGCACAGTTCACAACCACTATAACAATTATAACGACTCCAGATACCACAGCTCGGATACCACTTTACTGTCCTCGGAACTCACTATTGTACTGGGGTACTGCATTACTGAATCACAGGATATCAACTCTGATCAATCGAATACACTCACACCCCTGACTCCTGAAGATTTATACTGACACAGAAACCGTGGAAAGTACTTACATGACTCACCATGACTCCTCATAAGCAACTGAATATGTGGGGGTATATGCAATAATTTAAATAATATCTTTGATTTCGTAAAACATGCGTATGAAAAATAAAGACTCATATGACTTGAATTTCATTATCCATACTTCTCATATTATTATAGAGAGGAAAACATAAGTAAAATCCCATAAATTATCATAAAATCATCAATATTCATCATAAATTCTCATGACTCATCATAGACATCCAAACTCATCAACTCAAGACTCGGAGCGACTCGATAGTTTCAAGAAACATACTCTTATGGACAGGAGAATTTCCTATAACCGACAACACTACATGAGCCGCGTGGAATACCAACGTTTGCCCTCCTAGGGAAGGCACTCCCATTGGCGGGAGTGTTGTGCTCTTGCCAGGGAATACAACCTTTAAGCTTTCATAATCACAATTTGGCTCTCTGGCCAACAATATCATCATTAACAATCCCCAACTAGCTCAAAATGCGTTAGAAAATCCACCACAACATCACAAGGGTCTATCATAAAGAACATATCAAATCTCTTTCTTATTTATCAAATCATATCAATTTATAGATTCCTAACTCAATACATTTTAGCTCAAAACATTTTAATTTTCCTCAACATCAACATGGTATCAATAACACAGCATTTCATCTCTGCAAGCTTAAAAGCAATATAAATCATCCCGACTCTGCGGATGCAAATCAATATTCTCAAATGATCATTTTTTCATTCCAATATTCAAATCATGACAATAGCTTTTGAAAAGCATTTAAGATCTTCAAATCATAGTAAGATTTTGTATGTCGTAATGTAACTCAAATCATGGCTCTTATATCAAGAATCCTCAAAAAAAATAATTTCATAGTAGTGGTATGCAATTTATGGCATAAAATCTCAATTCAAGAAAACAAGATAATAAGGTTATTATGTATACCAATATTGGACGATTCAAAGTTCCATAAATCATATCTTAAAACACTTGAAATATCAACTCATGGTAGAAATATGAAATTCACCATATCAAATCATAACTTGAGAATAATAAAGTAATCATGTACATCAAAGCTTAAACAATTTATATTTTTCATAACCTCATAATTCGTCATTAAAACATCTTGGGTATTTACCCACTTTACAAAATCATGAAATTTCAATGATAAAATCAATTCTTTGGGCACAAGAATGAAAAGATATTCTTGTTCAAAACCCCACATATTAAGTTCTCATGGAATTCATGTTAAGTTCTCAATTCATCAACCATAGCACGACTAAGATTATCGCGGAACTGACTCAGCTCTAGACCATCAGACTATTTCGGGCATACGTACCCCCAGCAATCAATAACATAAGTAATATGTAGTATACAACAACGCATACTCACATGCCCACAGGCCATCATGCACTATGCATTCATTAACACCTCACACCAATTATTTGAAGATCATATTCATATACAAGTATTGGGATCTCATGCCATTACATCGTAGATCATTCAACAAGGATGCATATGGTTAAGGAAGAATACAACATAACATAGTTCATCCAATCGGGATACACACAAATAACATACATTCAACACATCATGGTTCACTTCTCAAGGTTCTTTCCTTTAAGATCTTGATATATGCAATTCGACCCATAATTAGACATTTCATAGTTAGTGTGGCCTAATGTCCTTACCATTTCCCTCAAGCATTATAGTAAACACGTAGCATGCAAGTATGGTATGAACTCATCACTTCGATCGTAAGGGGTCATACGATTCATTCTTCTTCAACTAGGCATTTCTACAATTACCTTGCATGCACTATTTAGGCATAGGTCAGTATGAACAATTACATGTGCTACAACACCATCATTCATCTTAATTCCACCAACTAAATTCCTCGTCAGCACTTACAATCATATCATAAGCCTTCCACACAACATCCCTATTTTTAGACAATAACATGGAGTTCATATTGAACGTATACATAGAAAGTAATCTAGTCATTTAGAAGTTAATATATCCTAAGAACATAAATTTATAGCCTCTTAGACAATTCCACAAACACCTTACATGCACTTTTAGGCATTGGTGAATTCGTCAAATTCTCATGTTTTTTGCCACCCCATAATCTCACCCAATACACATAATCATCACATGCATATATCAACCAACATACACCATCACCACACACATATATATATCAACCAACATGCATAATCATCATATATATATATACATAACTTGAACTTCCAAAAAGGGATTCGTGGACTCTATGGACGAAAGGAGTCCATAGATAAACACTAACACACCTTAGATTTCGTGGCGGGAAGAGATTGACGGAAGGAATTCTTGAATCAAAACCTCCAATTAATTTCCCCCAATTCAAAACCCTAACCCTAACTTGATATATATATATATATATATATATATATATATATATATATATATATATATATACATATAAGAGAAATGAGAGGAAAATAATACAAGTTCTCAGCTGAATGGGATATTTATTGAGGTTTAAAAGAGTGGTGAAAGACCAAAATGCCCCAAAGAAATAAATAAAACCTGAATCTGTCCTTCAGTGATCTATCCGGCAGGCTGAAGTAAATTTGCCATAACTTTTTACTCCGATGTCCAAATTGGATGAAACCAATTTTATTGAAAAGAAGACTCTTAGGGATTTCCGTTGATATATAGCAGCTCACACAGTTCATTATGTACAAGGATTTATGATCATTTGAAGTTGACAAAAAAAAATCGCCTGGCTGCAGTATTTTTTTTCCTGCACATTTTACTGTTCACAGTTCGATCGAAATGGTCATAGTTTGATCGGAATGGTCGTAACTCATAGCTCGAGTGTCCGTTTTGGGTGATCCACATATCATTGGAAAGCTTGTTCAATGCTCTACGAAATGATGAATCAAAATCCAAGAAATGACACACAAAAAATTATAAATCATTATCAAAGATAGGATCCAATACGTTTACGCAAAAAATTTCGACGAAACAATTTCTGGGGTATTACATTGATTCCTACATATTTTCTTTCCTTTCAAATATTTAACACTTCCACTATATAAACAACTCCTTACCCATTATTTAAGACAGAACTTGCAATCTCTACTCTCCTCCCATATGAAAAACTTTAAGCAAAATAAAAGTGTTTTATTATTTTAAATTCACATTCACTCTCGGAGCACTGCTCTTGATCTTCCTGTGATACTCTGTACTCGGGTTCCACGCTGTTTGACTTTTCTTACTGTTGTTAATTGCGACTAATCAGTAAGTTTCTGTTGACGTAATTTCAATATTTTGTATGATGATGCTAGAAAATAAGTCCATGAGAATTATTTGGTTTTTGTTTCTATATCTGTGTTACGTTATACTCTTGCTTGTACTGTCGTTACACATTATCTCACAGATATAAATAGACAGTTTTGGGGGTTTGAAAAATTGCCCGGGAGTGTGGGAGGGGTTGCTTACTTCTTTCCTAGTTCAGGCTTTTCATTTTTATTGGTTTGCTATATTATTGTAAAACTCTGTCATGTAATAGTAAAATTGGGGACTGCATAGGGGGTGAGGTTTATGTGCTCTTATTTGATTACGTGAATCACATAGGCAAACATAAGTTAGGATTTATTAATTAATGTTCTTGTTACTTAGAAAACATGATTAGGGTTAACGATTAACCTCATTAAAACCAATATTGAGCATGACAATTGACTTAGAAGGCATTTATTTTATTTAGCTTATAGTCTTAACATTCAAGATGCTTAAGTAACTTCTTTTCAGCAATTAAACATTATTTTTCAGTCCGTTAAACACAATTTCCAGCAATTAAATACTGTTAAAACAAATTTTCATTAATTAAATATTTTTCAGTTCGCTAAAAAAATCTTTGATATTTTTCACGAATTTCCAATGATACAAAATTATTTTTTTAGCAGTTAAATATTTTCAATGTATTAAAATTAATTTCCAGAACATTAACAAAAATTCCAGCATTTAAAAAAGTAATATCCAGCATATTAAATAACTTTTCAGCATATAAAGTTATTTTCCTAACACTCTAAAATTAATTTCCAGCATTTTTACTAATATACAGCATGCTTAACTATCTTTTACATGATAAATTAACGGTTATCATTTCCCTCATGTTTACTTAACTTTGACATGCCTTTTAACAAAATTACAACATCTTGTTTTGAAGTATATACCAATTCTCTTTTTTCATATTAACAATTGACACTTACACATCATTCTTATAGGTTAATGACATCAGAATGAGTAATTATTTGTCTTAACATGTTAATCATCTAACCAATTTCTTAATCAATCAAGAGGCTTAATTGAGACTATCACGTGCTACTTGACGTCCTATGTGTTTTATGCGCTTTGAGTCTAACTAGGTAAACCTAGTTTTATTTGTCTATATCCCAAATCTAGAATAGAAAATTCTAATGCGTCTTGGACGATAAGTTAGGATGATAGGTATGTAGAGGCGTTAGTGTAGGCATTTTAGAGGCATTAGTTTTATCCTTTCTTTTAAATTGCTTTTAGATTTAACAACCAGCCTAGGTGGGGGGTGGGTGAACATTCGAAAGTGATGATACCCAAACATACATTGATGATACAATGTATGACATTGTCGCTTGTCTAGAATTTGGCTACTGGATAATGGGCCGAATAATGACTAGCAAGTTGGGTACTGATCCGAATAAAATCAAAACAATTCTTTAGTTTGACCTTTAGAATTTGTTCTTTATTTACTTGATGTGTTTGCTTATTTGGGTAGTTTAGGATCTTTAATTTAATAAAATATTTTGTTACAAAGTGTGTTATTTCTCTCTTCTCGCTCATCTTCTTTACATTATTTCATATCTTATTTTTTCATCACTTAGTAATTAGAAATAATTAAACAACATGTCTTGTTTATTATTTTACCACTTAGTAATATTAAGATAATAAATAAGTTACCTTTATTTTATCACATAGAATCCCCTCGTACAGTACGAATTCGGCCAAAAACCACCTTTGTGGACCTCGAAAGGTGCATAGCACCTTTTTTTCGTGGTAATTTGAATCCTTACCCAATTTTTTGGTGAACTAGACTAAACAATTAAATAGCTTCGCAGTTAGCCTAGAATGGTTCCCTAATGCACCTTAATATATTAGGTGGCAACTCTTCACTCCTTAACGATTTCGAAAGAGTTGTCATGTTGAATCCCATTTTTCGCAAGAAAAATGGGGCGTGACAGAATGGCGACTCTGCAGGGGAATCTTAGATTCTAACTATTACGAGTTTGTGTTTTATGTGGATTCTTTCACTTTATTTTTTAATTTTCTATAATTACCTGCTCTCTTTCCTTTTTACTGTTTATATCATGATTTATTTTTACATATTAGTACTTCTCCTTCCCATTTTATGTGTTTTTTCATACTTCTCCATGCCTATCCCCTCCCCCCGTCTCCCTTTTGTTGGTTATGTGTTTTAATGTTTATTTATCTTTCTATTGTTAAGTATGTTATTGCATTTTGCTATGTGCTATGTGTTACTTCTTAATATATCTGACATTCAGCTCATACTTTTTGCCACTTGGAACCTCTTTTATTTTTCTTTTCGAACGGTTGCATGGGTACACAGACGTTCTTTCCTAAAACATCCTTCAAAAATGCCTTATAGATCGATTGATCAGCAGTGCGTCGACAGTCACAAGCTTTTCCACTCTTGAGTTGTCCATCTGAGGGAACCATGTTATAATCTCACTCTTATTCCTTAAATCGTGGCAGTGTATTCCTTTACTAAGGAATATGGGTCTCATTCAACCTAGGATGCATTGGCACCCTTGATGCATTGAGTGATAATCTTATTCAAAGTTCAAAAGGGTTTACGACCCCCAAAAGAATGCATAATATTATTTTCTATGTGTTGTATCTCTATGTATGTATTACCTATCTTGTTGTTTTCATTCTTGTCATAGTCACTCCTTACTCTTAGTGTTACTCACCTTAAGAGATCTCTACTCTTAAAATTTTTGTCATGTTAAGAGCCTACAATACCCTCTTAGGGTTTATTCAAAACATCTCTCCAACTTATCTTCCTGAATCAACTCTGTCTTTTAAAATATTTGTTAGTATATGAATAATCTCTCGATTCAACTCTTTCTTGGATAAGGGGATTCTAGTCTTATTTATAATCTCTTAGTGCAACTTTTCATTTTAGGACATCCTCTTCTTAATATTTTCAATGATTACATACTATTGTACCGCCATTAACCTTTTGATATTGTCATATTCATGTCGTACTCTAGCTTTCACAACCTCTAAATTACATAGAGCTCTCATAACTTCTATTCATTCCGAATGAACATAACTCATTATTTTCAAATAAGTAGAATATTCATTCTATACTCCCATGCATACTCTTTGGTCCTAATTATAAGTCATTTTTCTAATGGTTGACTAGAGTTGAACATCAGAAATGTCTAGTCAAGCAATGTTTATCAGTCTTGTCAATAGGGAAGCTGAGCATGAGAATTTTGGGTTGCTTCAAAACAGTTATTTTGAGCATCAGAAGGATGGAAAGAAGAATAAAGAGAATTCAGGAAATAATGATTAATCTTCGAGGTTCAGTTGATATGCCACTATATTTTCCAAAACCCTTCTCTAAAACAGAATTCAACACTCCTATCTACACCACAAATTCCCATATATTTAGGGCTGGGCATATTTTAGTTTAAATCAAAAGAATCGGAAAACCAAACCAAAATTTAAATTTGGTTTGGGTTTTTTGAATTGATTTCGGTTTCAAATTTTAGAAATTCGATTAAACGGTTTAGTTTTCAATTTAAAAAAAATTGGTTAAACCGAAAAAACAAAATTATATAAATAATATATATATTTTATTATATATATACATATTTATTATTTTATATATTCAGTATAAATATATAATAAGTAACCCTAATCTTACGATTTACGTCCCTAAATTTATGTCTTGTGGTATTGTTGTGGCGATAATTAGAATTTATAGTCGGAGACTTGTAGTATTGTGATTTGATGGATAACATTGGGAGCAACAACATCTTTCCATATTAACTTAAGTCTTATATAATAAGAAACACTTATGTTCGCTTGAGGAGTCTGTATCATCAACATCCTTGTATCATCGACATATTTTCTTGGTATTTCATGAAAAATTAACATAGATGTACAACATTTCAAAATTAGTCATAACAAAGGAAGGTTCACTACTTTAATCTTCAAAACCAAAATAAAAATCCAAAATAACCAAACTAAACTTGTAGAAACCGAACCAAACTAAATTTATTTTGGTTTGATTACGGTTATCATTTTCATCAATCAAGAAATCAAACCGATATGAAACAAGGAAACCAAACAAACTGAATGTCCACCCCTACCTATATTGACAAATTTACCTATGCCTAATTATGATACACAAATGTCTCCAAGTTTGTATTAAATCATACTGCAAAAGGCACTTAGTGGGCTGACAAATATGAGTAAGGAGAAGGAGACAAAAGGATAAGTTTCTAACCATAAGGTAGGACCATCTCAACAACCCAAAACAAATAATTCATCCAAATCAAAAGAAAAAGACAAGGATTGCATTAAGGATTGTCTCCTATTTGAAGGCCTACCTTGACGAACTAACAGTTATAGGGAAAAATGATTGTCTCAAGATGAAGCTCTTTTCCAATTCACTTACTAGTCCTGCATTGATGTGGTACGCAGAGAAATACACTAGAAAATGGGTCTCTTGGGATTATTTGACAACTGACTTTATTAGGCAGTTTGACGATATGTTGAAAAGAAAGCTCATAGTTGAAACCAATTTGGTGGAGCCACAATTTAAGAATAAGGGAAAGACGATCATCGATGAGACATCAAAACCTCCAAAGCCTGAAGTAATCATACCCTGACCTCAACTGATATGGTACCCAGCTCCAGAAATCATTACAACCTCTAATTATGTCCAAGCCTATTATCCCTAGTCCTTCACGAAACCTCCTCCACAGACTATTTGGTACCCACTTCCATTTGTTGCTCCAACATCAAACTACCTTTCAATGTCTTACCAAAATTCACCAGAAAATCAACGATTCAATTAATCAATTCACTAAAATTCAACATGAGCTTCAGAAAAAATCACCAAAATAGTACACTCCTCTAGATGAACCCATAGAACAGTTGTATGAATGACTCAAGGAGGTGGACTACATCACGCCTATTGTTGTCGTACCTTATGATCCTAAGTCTTGATGGCATCATCGTGATCAAATTTATACCTATCATTCTGGGATGAAAGGGTATCCTACTAGGGCATATTTTTCCTTGAAAAATATGATTCAAAAGTTGATTGATACTAAGGTTATAAGTGTGAAAAGGTCAAATTCTGATGCTAATTGATTTCCTAAGCTTGACTTGCACTGGTTGACAATGGTGAAGAAGATATCATATTGATTCTCTATTCCAGACTCTCAGATATTTGAAACTCCTTCAAGTTTTACAATTTTAGTTTTCTTTTACGATCTCCTTACTTTTGAAATCTGAACTACGTTTGACCTGATTCCCTTGTATGAGAGATACTTAGGCTCTTATTTAATGAGTTCAGTCTCATCATAATAAACTTTCTTTCTCCTTGTTTTGTCCCTTATCTATTTGGAGTTGGATGGATTAACAATATAATGTGATGTTTTGAATCAACAAATTTGATGTTCAACAAAAGTCGACCTAGTCAATTTTTCTACCGATCATAATTTCAAATTCAGTATCATTGTCCTATCCTTGCTATCCTGTTTTGTGCGTTAGGAGCTTAGATATTCATGCCTAGATCACTTAGCAAGTCTTAGTTTTTATTCTAGAATGCCTTTTGTTTTTATATTATGTTTTGAACTCATATATGCTATGTGGTAACTTTTGTTTGACTTATTTATTTTATTTAAGGGTTGTCTAGCATTTGAACATCGATCTCAATTAAAAATCCGCAATATGACAAATATGCTCAACCTCCAAAAATATTGCAGTCCTTCTTCTCCTCGCCCAAGATAAAACATTGTGCCTCCTTATTCTTTCCTTATGCACACACCCTCAATAATTTTCTTCAAAACGTACCATTCTTGAAAGTGAAAGGATCGATTTAGATGCACGTCGGCAAAGGCTTCATGACTTATAGAAAAGGTTGGATGACAAACTGTATTCTAAAGGCATATAAAACTTGAGGTATGAGAAATTATATGTACATCCGAAAGTTAATTTACTTCAGGGATACAAAGTCCCAAAGTTTAACATGTTTGATGAGCATAGAGATCCAATCACACATCTAAAATACTATTGCGGAAGACTAGTTGACATAGGACAAAACGAGGAGCTTCTGATGAGATTATTTATTCAAAGCCTATCAGAAATTGGCTCAAGATTTTCAAAGGCAATATAAGTTTAACATCAATACTGGCCCAAAAATGTGGGATCTGCTTGAGGTAAAAAAAATGGACCATGAATCTTTTGAGGAGTATGCAATACGGTGGCGGTTAGAAGCTTCTCAGATACGTCATTCTGTATCTGAAGAGGAGTTGGTCCAAATTTTTCTTAAATCACTAGATGGAATATACTTTCAGAAAATATTCTTCCTAATCAATCACAGTTTTGAGAGTCTAATTTCGATTGGAAAGAAGTTAGAATATGAAATTTGAAAGGGGAGAATTATAGATGTTTTCACAACGTTAGTTGTTGTTCAAAAAACAAAGAGTCCATTCAAGGAAGGAAAAGAGGATTCATCACCCTCCATACCTCATACACAGAGCTATCAGAATAATAAAGAGATTTATACTATTTTTGGTTCTCGTATGGTGCATATTGAACCTTATGTCTCACAAGATTCTCAAAGAAAAGCTTATCAAATCCAACCCTATTCTATCCAGAAAGGTTCTCAAAATGAGGCTTATCAAGTACAAACCAACTTTCAACAAGGGCCTTAATCAGTGCACAATGTTTTTCATCAACCGAAGAGAATGAGGTATCGTACTTTTACTCCTTTGATTGAGCCCTTGGCGAACATATTTGAAAGGATGAGGGCCCAAGATATTGTGCAACCGAGAAGAGAATGGATTCCTATGCATCCAACCCCTAACTTTGATCTATTTAAAAACTGTGCTTATCACTCAAATATTCAAGGTCATGATATTGAGGAATGTTCGATACTAAGGTACAAGATTCAGAATCTGATTGAAAAGAATAGGATAAAAGTGTAATGATGCCCAATAATCAACACCTATAATCCTGCCACTACGGGTGAAATCTTTATTCAAGGTGATCCGATAAAATATTTCCAAGACATTCACGAAAGAAGCGTAAAGCAAATCACACAAATTAACGTGCAAACCTTTCTTGTTTTTTGTTACCATTCTCCTTTGATCCATCTTATGGCTAACAAAATTTTCTTATTTTATTTACCTTTCTTTGTTCTCATGAACTACGTTTGACCTGACTTTCGTTTAGATACTTAGGTAGCCCACTCTGGTTCCGGTCTTAATCTAATAAAACTTTTTCTTTTCCCTCTCTTTTCAATTCTTACACATCCAAAGTGTCAGGCTAATAGTCTAATTCTTGAGCATATAAAGGTAGATTGCCATTGGGGTCACGATAGTTAAGTGTAGGACAATTATTTCTATTGGACTAATATTTTATTTGGGTGGCACAAGAAGAAGGCAAAAACTGGGGCAGAATATTTGAGGTTTCAAGGAAACCTTAAAAATTTCATAAGTAAGCACTATGTCAATTCACACTGGCATGTAAAAGGTGTTGTTTATTCTAAACTGGGGTAGAATTTTTAAAAAAATTCTCAAAAATTTCACCATGATGGAGTACCAGTTCCAAAGGTTCATGAAGCAGAAACAATGATCAATGAGTCAAATCGAGCAAGGTATGAATAAATGTTTTCTTTTCGACTAATAATTTTTCTTTAAGTGTAGACAACAGATACTAAATGTAGCAACAATGTTATGATATTATCAAAGAATCCAGGATTACATTCCCAATAAAGAAAAGGAGCTAAGTTGTTCTATCTTTTAACTTTGACGATATTGATATTATATTAATAAACAATGTTGGGTTTTTGTAGAACCTTAATAGACAATATTGGGTTCTTGTAGAATCTTAATAGACTTTCTTGGCTTCCTGTAGAACCTTAATAGACAATCTTGGGTTGCTGTAGAACCTTAATATACAATCTTGGGTTCGTGTAGAACCTTAATAGACAATCTCGGGTTCCTGTAGAACCTTAATAGACAATCTTGGATTTTTGTAGAACCTTAATAAAAAATATTGGGTTCCTGTAGAACCTTAACAGACAATCTTAGGTTCCTGTAGAACCTTAATAAACTATATTGGGTTCCTGTAGAACCTTAAATGAATAATATTGGGTTCATATAGAACCTTAAATGAATAATATTGACAACATGGGTTCCTGTAGAACCTTAATTGAATAATATTGGGTTCCTATAGAACCTTAAATGAATAATGTCGACGACTTGGGTTTCTATAGAACCTTAAATGAATAATATTGACAACATAGGTTCCTGTAGAACCTTAATAATATTGGGTTCATGTAGAACCTTAAATGAATAATATTGACGACATGGGTTCCTGTAGAACCTTAAATGAATAATATTGACAACATGGGTTCCTGTAGAACCTTAACAATATAGGGTTCTTGTAGAACCTTAAATGAATAATATTAAGAGAAAATACATAAAGACCCCCCTGATCTTGTCCGAGTTTTTTGAAAAGACACCTAAACTTTACTATCGACCTATTACCTCATGAATTTTAATTAAATCATTGCAAATACATCATTTTTCGTTGAATTTCAGTCACAAGAAAGAGAGTGAATGCACACACCAATCAAATGCTGCCACGTGTTAAATAATTTAATTTTATATTTTATTTATATTTTTAATACAGTTTTTATTTTTATTTTATTTATCACCCCATCCCACCCCCTCTCCCCCACCCCCACCCCGTCCAACATCTTCCTTCCCCATCCCCGGTCCAGCAGCTTCAATTTGCCAAAAATAAGCACCTTTTTATTGGGAAGATTAATATATCCAAAAATTAGAGAACTATTTATCAATTTGCTATAAACACGAAATTGGAGAAATTAATATATCCTTTTAAGAAGAACTATGTGTTTGTTGATTGTCTAATGATGAGACCAAAACTCCATTAAAATAGAGTTTATAGTTCTTCTTAAGAGGATATATATTGGGTTTTATAAAATTGTTCAAAATGTAAAAAAAAACTGAAATAAGAGAGTTATGGTGATGATGATATGGTGATGATGTCATTGTTGTTGATGGTCTAATTGATGTCGCTGTTGTTGTAATTAATGTTGTTGTTACTGTAATTGATGTTCTTGTTGAGTTATGGTGATAAAGAAGAAGACAACGGGAAAGAAGACAATGGTGAGTGGGGGGTTGCAGGGGGGTATGAAATAATTTTAAAAAATAAATAAATATTAATTTTTAAAAAAGAATATAAATTATATATCAAAATATTTACATGTGACATCTTTTAATTGGTAGAAAAAGTTAATTTTGAGCCTTTTCACGCGCCTGTTGCGCGTGTATACACACAGAGGGTCAAAATGGTGTATTTGTAATGATTTAAGTAAGATGCGTGAGGTAATAGGTCAAAAGTAAAGTTTAAGTCAAAATGGTGTATTTGTAATGATTTAAGTAAGATTCGTGAGGTAATAGGTCGAAAGTAAAGTGTAAGTGTGATATGGGCTCCAGTAGAACCTTAATAGATAATATTGGGTTCTTGTAGAACCGTAATAGGTAATATTGGGTTCTTATAGAACCTTATATATAATATTGGGTTCCTTGTAAATCCTTAATGAAATTGAGTTCCTCGTTGAACTTTGAAATTAACCTGCTATTGAATTTCTGATGAGTAAGCGATGATTTTCTCTCACATTTTCTTTCCCCTACATTTCTCATGTCCTAAATTGTATTCACATTACATATTTCAAAACTACTCTAATCCTACCTTTTATTTTCATATCTCTCAGCCCGTTGTTTTTTTAAATTCTATTCACTTCAATATCACCAACCCGCGATATTGTTGTTGATGCCCTCCCTTTATCATTAACAATCTTTAGGAATATAATTCGTTCCTAAATCTAGAAATAAACATGGCCTGATTCTCGTAGAGATATATAGGCGGCTTAAAAAAAGTCTCAGTCACATTATTTTTAAAACCACCTCTTGTTGCTTTGATTCCAACGAACAATTCTCTCGGTCGGACAAAATTGTCCACTACATCAACTTTCGTTGCTCGATAATTCTTTTATCATTCTCAAGGAATGAAGGGGTAGATTTTTCCACCCAATTTTGACCTCCCAATGCTCTCTTAGGTGGTTATTTTATCAAAATTATTCAATTTTAAATATTAATCTTTTTACGTATTATTTTGGTATCAAATAAATACTGACGTGTCACATTCATGATTTCTAAATATGCAATTTATTTTATCAAGTGATGTTTATATTTTATATAATTTAAATATTATATTTTATATAATTATATTAATGTTTATTTTCATAATTTACAAACGCATTGTCTATTATTAGTTTTATTTTATTTCAAAATTTAGTAACAACAATTTTATATAACAGCTTTTACGTAACATTAATTTTACATACGTATCTTATTTTCAATGTCGACATCTTAGTATTTTTGTCTTTACTATATTTATTAAATAGAAGTTTGAATTAAATTCAACTTTCTCAATTTATTTAACTTCGAGTCGTCGTTGTATTCAAATTATGTCAATTTTAGCTTAAATCCATTTTAATTTTGACCCCAAATTGTAATCCCTAATCTCAATTTCAATTTTAACCAAATTCGGACCAATTTTAATTCATAATCTAATTCTTTTAGTTCTTAAATCATAGCCATTGATCTAATACGGTCAACGGCTGAGATTAAGTCATTTTTCTCCCTTTTTAAACAAAATCAAGACCAAACCCTAACTATTTTCTACCCTCACCTGTTGCACCTTCTCTCCCTTCTCTTTTCTTTCTTTCTCTAAAAACCATCCACGTCGTCCCTTGCCGCAGGCCAACCGTGCAAAACTAGCCAACAACCAATTACTGCGCCACCAACCGTTGGGACCCCACTGCCCTCTCCCTTATTGCTATTTTCTCTCTTCCACCACCAACCGCTGCTCCAGATGGTGAAACCGTAAGCCATGGCTGTTGCCAGCCACCTCACCCCCGGAGAGCGCCTCCACTGCATCATCCTTTTCTCCTTTCAGCTGCCATACCAACAGCCACCAACCAATGGAGACCAACAACACCAACACCAACAGCCGCCAGTAGCAACCAACCGGCGAGGTTTGATTTCTTTGTTTCAAGTTCTTTGCTACACCTTTTTTCTTTTCTTTTATTTTTATTTTTGATTTTTTATGATCTGAAATTGATGAAGTTTGATTGTGAGTTTCGTTAAAGCTCTTCGTGATTTATGTTTGCCTAAGCATATATGCTGTTATACGTGAAAGATCTCAATTCCTTTCAATCTTGGCTAAATGGGGTGCTGGTTTTCGTTCATCTTTGTGTTCTTACCTATCAATTGAAGTTGTTGGTAACACTGGTAGCAAGAAGCCATGCATGTATTCCCGCTTAAATGTGATTCTAAACTGATTTTTAGGTTATTTTATTTGATTTAATAATGATTATTTGTTTGACATTATTGGATTCACCCTTCTAATTGAAATAATTTGGTGTTTAGTTAAATTTGGTAAGGTCTAACTTCTATTATTTTTCTCCATTATATATGATATTTTTATTTGAATAATTAAGGTAAGTATATATTTTGTGTGTGTGATTGAGGATATTTGTATAGCTAATTGGTCCCAATTTATTTTAATTGATAGTCTCCTTGTTGTCCATTTATGATAAATTTTTAATAACGACCAGATTTGACATATGGTGGATATATTTATGGGAATTCAAATATTTTCTTCCTCCTTAATTGATTCTGGTTGATTTTTTTTTAGAATATCTCATTTTACTTTCATATTGTGGCTAATTGATTCCTACATATTTTATTTCCTTTCAACTCTTTTGCACTTCCACTATATAAACAACCCATTCCTCATTCTTTAAGACAGAACTTACAATCTCTACTCTCCCCACATACGAAAAGCCTTAAGCAAAGTAAAAGTATTTTGTTATTTTGAATTCACATTCGTTCTCGGACCATTTCTCTTGATCTTCCTACTTTGTGCTCTGATTTCACGCTGCTTGACTTTTCTTACTGTTATTTATTATGATCAATCAGTAAGTTTTTGTCGACGTAATTTCAATATCTTGTGTGATGATGCTTGAAAACATGTATATGAAAATTATTTGGTCTTTGTTTGCTATATTTGTGTTATGTTATATTTTTTCTTGTACTGCTGTTAAATATTGTTTCACAGATATAAATAGATAGTTTTGGGGGGTCGAAGAGTCGCCCGAGAGTGTGAGAGGGGTTGCTTACTTCCTTCCTAGTTTAGGCTTTTCATTTTTATTGATCTGTAATATTATTGTAAAACTTTGTCATGTAATAGTAAAGTTAGGGATTGCATGGGGGTGGAGTTTATGTGCTCTTATGTGATTACGTGAATCACTTAGGCAAACATAAGTTAGGATTTATTAATTAATGTATTTGTCACTTAGAAAGCATGCTTAGGGTTGATGATTAAGCTAATTAAAACCAACATTGAGCATGCCAATTGACTTAGAATGCATTTATTTTATTTAGCTTCTAGACTTAACATTCAAGATGTTTAAGTAACTTCTTTTCAGCAATTAAACATTATTTTACAGTCCGTTAAACACAATTTCCAGCAATTAAATGTTGTTAAAACAAATTTTCATCAATTAATTATTTTTCAGTTTGCTAAAATAATTTTCAACATCTTTCAGAAATTTCCAATGATACAAAATTATTTTTTAGCAGTTAAATATTTTTGGCGTATTAAAATTAATTTTCAACACAATAACAACAATTTCAGCATTTAAAAAAGTAATATCCAACATATTAAATCACTTTTCAACATATAAAGTTATTTTTGTAACACTCTAAAATTAATTTCCAGCATTTGTTCTAATTTACAGCATGCTTAATTATCTTTTACATGATAAATTAAAGGTTATCATTCCCTCACATTTACTTAACTTTGACACGTCTTTTAACAAAATTATAACATCTTGTTTCGAAGTATATACCAATTCTCTTTTTCCATATTAACAATTGTCACTTAGACATCGTACCTATAGGTTTATGACATCAAAATGAGTAATTGTTTGTCTTAGCATGTTAATCACCTAGCTAACTTCTTAATCAACAAAGGGGCATACTTGAAACTATCACGTGCTACTTGACGTCTTATGTGTTTTATGCGCTTTGAGTTTAACTAGAAAAACCTAATTTTATTTGTCTAGATCCCAAATCCAAAATAGAAAAGTCCAATGTCTTTTGGACGATAGGTTGGGCCGATAGGCATTTTAGAGGCGTTAGTTTTATCCTTTATTTTAGAACGTTTTTAAGTTTGACAACCAGCCTAGGTAGGGGGTGGGGTGGGGGATGGGGTGGAGTCGGAAGTGATGATATCCAAACATACATTGATGATAAGACGTATGACATTGTCGCTTGTCTAGAATCGCGCCTCTGGCTATTGGATTGGATAATGACTAACAAGTTTGGTACTGATCCAAATAAAACCAAAACAATTCTTTGGTTTGACCGTTCAAATTTGTTCTTTATTTACTTTATGTGTTTGTTTATTTGGGTAGTTTACGCTTTTTAATTTAATAGAAATATTTTGTTATAAAGTGTGTTATTTCTCTCTTCTCGCTCATCTTCTTTACATTATTTAATGTCTTATTTTTTTGTCACTTAGTAATTAGAAATAATTAAACAACATGTCTTGTTTATTATTTTACCACTTAGTAACATTAAGATAATAAATAAATAACCTTTATTTTATCACATAGAATCCCCACGTAAAGTACAAATTCGGCTGAAAACCACCTTTGTGTACCTCGAAAGGTACCTAACACCTTCCTTTCGAGGTAATTTGAACCCTTACCTGAATTTTTGGTGACTAGGCTAAACAATAAAATAGGTTCATAGTTAGCATAGAATGGTTCTCTAACACACCTTAATACATTAGGAGGAAGAGTTAACGATTTCAAAAGAGTTGTCACATCGAATCCCGCTTTTCGCAAGAAAAATGGGGTGCGACAATGGGAAAATAGTTTTTTCATTAGAAACGAATACAGATTTACACATTAGATTGAATTACATATTAATTTTAGTTATTTGTTTAGTAAAATAACAGCTAAAATATAGAAAAAACGTGAACAAAGAAAAATGAGAATAGAGATCATTAAGAGGTGGCACATCACCTCTTTTACATTCTCCTTTATTTCTATATTATAGAAGAGGTAATTTCAACATGGTAGTTTTTTGTCTTTAAGTTCATACTTAAGGATATTAAAGTCATTACAGTAAATTATAAGCTCAATTCAATTATTTTTTGTGCTTTGATTTTGGAACCTCATCAAAAGTTTGAATAAAAACCCTTTTTTTCTCTTTAGTTACAAGCAATGCCATGTAAGAAATTTACCATAATGCCATCACACATGGCCTTGCATATATTTCCACACATGTGGGCCCTCTATCTTCCATTTATTTTTCAATCTTATTTATCTCTTTTATGTATAAAATTGTTTCAAATATATTTAAGTAAATTGATTAGTAGGATGATAATTTATTGTAAAAATTAATTATAATTGATGAAATTAAATAAACTTTATTCTTTATTTAATTTTATAACAAACATATAATTTACTTTCTTTCTTATTTGTTACTACTATTTCACCTAATTTAAGTTTTTCCTAATATATTCAATCGTGATTTTACTATATCACCTCTAATTAATTATTATGGTCATCTAAGTATCATGTCACTTAAATTGGAATAGAAAAAGTTTTACACAATACTTACAAATTTAAATTATTTTTAAAAATATAATTGATTATCAATGACACAAAATTTTGGACAAGGAAAGTAGCATATATTTTTTAAAAATTACATAAAAAATATTATAAATTACAATAATTAAAAAATTGAAATATGTAAAAATAATTTGATCTATTATATATTTTTTAAAAATACTATAAATCACAATACTTAACAACTTAAAAATTTAAACGATATAAATATTTGGTTGACTCTCGATCCCAGATGAATCTTAGGATGTATATGCATTCCATCTTTTTTTAAAACTTTTGTTTAAATATATCAAAATTGAAAATGCAAGTTCTAATACAGTACATCAAACAGTGTATAAGAAATAATGTAAGCATAAATAATACTAATATTATTAATACAAACATTATTAATACATTCTATCAACATTATTTTTATACACTCTAACAAACGACTCCACGTTTGAATGGAAGGAGAATATACAAAAGCAAAGTTCAATAAAATATCTACATAAGTATGTTTTATCGTGTTCTCAAAGTCAAATAATTTAAATTAATATGAAAGATGGTTCTATATAATTTTTGAAACACTTAAAATTTGAATTTAAAATATTAATTTAGTTGAATAAAAGAGAAGGAGAAAATGAAAGCAAGTGATATTTATGGCGGCCAAGGGAATACAATGCGGGTTATTAACTGCAACCCACATGTGATGTAATATGCAATGACCAGATAACCCTTTATCTTTTTTCAATAATTATTCTCTATTTTAAACAACAATTGTCAAGTCTTATGTATCATATTTTATACTTAATGTAGCAAATCTTAATCATATGATTAAATATATAGACTTCTATATGCATCGAATTTTGTTATTTATATGAGTAAGTTAAACATAATTATCTTGTAAGACTTGACTCCTTCAAAAATACTACCAAGAAGTTAATATATTTTGTTTATTCATATTTTATAATTCATAATTCAAACTAATATCAATTTAACTTACTGTACATAGTAACAATATCTTAAAGTTGGGTCCGTGCTGATACGGGTCATACTCCTCTAGTATTATTATATATACTAGTGGATATGGGTTAAATTTTTTCTTCTCTCTCTAATGCTTACCTTCTTTCTCCAACGGTCACCTTTAATATTTAACGCTCACCTTCACGCTCCACCCCGACTGATCGACAGTTTCTGACGTCGGTGACGGCGTCGATTGAGCTGAAAAAGGTAAGGTTGAACCTCTCTTCCACCCCAGATCTCCCTCACCCCCAGTTACTCTTTGTACTCGCCCCTTCCCTTTCCCCCCTAAATTTCCTTCTGGTTCCGTCGCTCCGGTCACCGGTGGAACTATGATTCCCACCGAATCGACGCCGGCAATAGTGAGGGGTTTCACCTGCGGCAAAATAGGCAGGTCAAACTACAGAAGACTCTCCGATATTACTTTGGTGACTCTCCAGCAACACTCCGAAAATATACCAGCAGTCTTTTTACCAGCGACCTTACTTCGGCAATGATTTTTGACATCAAATTGACGCAACCAGCAGCTAGCAGGTGTACCGGTGACATCTACACTTTTAGGAATTTAGCCACTTCAGTCAGCTTTTGATTTCCTGTATATTATTTTGTTATCGTGTCCCTGTCTCTTGTTACGGCTTCTATTTCACTTTTTTCATCCTTCTTATTGCTTGTGAGGGTAGTAGTATCTGGCTGCTTTGTTTGGAGATTGTTGTTGAGTTGTGTTCCGGATTATTACATCGCTTGACTTAGTATTAATTTGTGGGGTAGACGTTTTCCACGATTATTCCATCTACTTTACTTGTACCTTCCTTTTCCTGTTGTTGCTTTATTATTGTCACCTCTTATATTGCTTCATATTATTTATCGTACTATCTTTTGTATCTTGACTTGTGTGTCTGCAGTAGTATATCCATGACTTGCACCTCTCCTTATTATTTGTTTGGTTGTCCTTGGTGCCAGGCCATTAGTGTGCTCTATTTTTCTTACTGTTAGTTTTGTCCTTACCTTGGTTTTATTTTTTCCCCCTATTTGAGTTTAGTTTTATTTCTTGATTATTTCTTCTAATTTGTGTGAGCCCTGTATTTCCTGCTACTTCTTTGTTACTACTATTATTTATGTTTTCTTATATTTTCTTGTAGTAGTGGCTGTAGGCATTGATGGTTGGATAGGGTCATGTCCGAGGGGGTTGGGGCGGGGGGCTATTGTAGGGGCGGGGGGCTATTGTAGGGGCGGGGGAAGAGGAACGGGCGGGGATGGGAGGGCGGTAGAGAAAATGTGTGGATAGAGATGGTAGGATGAGGGTTGGGTCTTAGAATATAGGGACTCTTCAAGGTAAGTCTATTGAGCTTATGAAGATTCTTAGAAAGAGGAGGATTAATATTGCGTGTGTTCAAGAGACCAAGTGGGTAGGGTCTAAGGCTAGGGATGTAGATGGTTACAAGCTTTGGTACTCTGGGAGCGAGAGGCATAGGAATGGAGTTGGCATCTTAGTAGATGAAGAGCTTAGAGGTTAGGTAGTAGAGGTAAAGAGGATCAGCTATAGGTTGATGACTATTAAGTTGGTCATTGGGGGGTTTACCCTGAACGTGTGTAGTGCTTATGTGTTGCAAGTAGGCTTGGATGGGGAGGATAAGATGCGGTTTTGGAAGGCTTTGGATTAGGTGGTGAGAGGCGTGCCTAGCTCGGAGAAAATTGTTGTAGAAGGAGATTTCAATAGACACATCGGGGCGTTACTGGGAGGCTTTGGTGATGTGCATGGTAGTTTTGGTTTTGGGGAAAGAAATGAAAAGGGGGCTACTCTATTGGATTTTGCGAGGTCCCTTAGGCTGGTGGTGGTGAACTCGGGCTTCTCGAAGAAGGACGATCATCTGATCACCTTCCGAAGCGTGATAGCCAAGACCCAGATTGACTTTTTGTTGCTTAGAAAAGGAAATAGGGTGTTGTGTAAGGACTGTAAGGTCATCCCGAGTGAGAATCTTTCGACCCAACATAGGCTCTTGGTTATGGATTTAGGTATAAAGAAGGATAGAAAAAGAAGGGTGAGGAGTGTAGACCTAGAATTAAGTGGGGCAGCTTGATGCCAGCAAATGCGTGGGAGATAGGGGTGAAGTTGGTGGGAATGAGGGTGTGGGAGTGCAGGGGGATGCGGATAGTATGTGGTATAGGATGGCTAGGTGCATCAGGGAGAATGCTAGTGACGTGTTGGGTGTTTCTAGGGGCCGGGCCGGGCATCATCGAGGGGATTGGTGGTGGAATGAAGTGGTTAAGAAGAAAGTGGATACCAGGAAAGGGGCGTATACTAAGTTGGTTGAGAGTAAGGACGAAGAAAAGAAGCAGGTGAACAGGAAAGAGTACAATTTAGCTAGGAAGGAGGCTAAGTTAGCAGTTACGGCGGCTAAGACAGCAGCTTTTGAGAGCTTGTATGCGGGATTATAGGAGAAAGAAGGGGAAAAAAAGTTGTTCAGACTCGCTAAGGCTATGAAGAGGAAGGGTCGTGACCTCGACCAAGTGAAGTGCATTAAGGGGGAGGACGGTACAGTGTTGGTGGAGGACGGCCATATTAAGAATAGATGGTAGTTGTATTTTCATAGGCTCTTGAATGACGAAGGGGATAGAGCTATTGTGTTAGGGGAGCTAGAGCACTCAGAGGAGCGTCGGGATTTTAGTTACTGTAGATGCTTTAAGGTAGAGGAGGTTAGAAAAGTTGTTCGTAGGATGTGAAGGGGTAGGGAGACGGGGCCTGATGAGATACCGGTAGATTTTTTAAAGTTTTCTGGCGAGGTTGGTTTAAGGTGGTTGACTGGATTGTTTAATGAAATTTTCAAGACGGCGAAAATACTCGAGGCTTGGAGGTGGTGTACTATGATCTCTCTTTATAAGAACAAGGGAGACATTCAAAGTTGTAATAACTATAGGGGTATTAAGTTATTGAGTCACTCTATGAAGATTTGGGAGAGAGTGGTCGAGGTGAGGCTGAGATGGATAGTGTCTATTTCGGAGAACCAATTTGGATTTATGCTTGGCCGCTCGACGATGGAGGCAATTCACCTGGTACGGAGGCTGGTGGAACAGTATAGGGAAAGGAAGAAGGACCTGCACATGGTGTTTATCGACTTGTAGAAGGCATACGACAAAGTCCCCAGGGAGGTGCTTTGGAGATGCTTGGAGGTGAATGGAGTTCCGGTGGCATATATCAGAGCAATTAAGGATATGTATGATGAAGCTAAAACTCAGGTGAGGACGACGGGAGGAGACACGGAGCATTTCACTGTCTTGACAGGATTGTATCAAGGATCTACTCTTAGTCCCTTTTTGTTTGCTTTAGTGATGGATGTGTTGACGTGTCGTATTCAAGGAGAGGTGCCTTGGTGTATGCTTTTTGCAGATAATGTAGTTTTGATTGATGAGACGCGGGGAGGGGGGGTGAATGATAAATTAGAGGTGTGGAGACAAACTCTTGAGTCTAAAGGGTTCAGGTTGAGTAAGAGCAAGACAGAGTATTTGGAATGCAAATTTAATGATGTAAGGCAGGAGAATGAGGTGGTAGTGAAGTTGGAATCACAGGTGGTATGTAAGAGGGATAGTTTCAAGTATCTCGGGTCCGTGATTCAGGGTAACGGTGAGATTGATGAGGATATCTCGCACCATATTGGGGCGGGATAGATGAAGTGGAAGCTCGCTTCGGGGGTGTTGTGTGATAAGAAGGTGCTGTCCAAGCTTAAAGGCAAATTCTACATGGTGGCAGTCCATCCGGCCATGTTGTATGGAGCAGAGTGTTGGCCAGTTTTGAACTCCCACATTCAAAAAATAAAAGTAGCGGAAATGCGGATGTTGCGTTGGATGTGTGGGCTAACTAGGGGGGATAGAGTTTGGAATGAGACTAACAGGGAGAAGGTTGGTGCGACTCCAGTGGAGAATAAGATGCGGAAAGTCCGATTGAGATGGTTCGGACACGTGATAAGGAGGGGCATGGATGCCCCGGTTCGTAGGTGTGAGAGGCTAGCTTTGGATGGTTTTAGGTGGGGTAGGGGTAGGCCGAAGAAGCACTGGGGAGAGGTGATTAGGCGGGACATGGAGCAGTTACAGCTCACTGAGGACATGACCCTAGATAGGAAGATCTGGAGGATGTAAATTAGGGCAGAAGGCTAGGGTCAGCTTGGGTCGCTAGTGTAGGGAATTACTTGGTCAGGGTATTATTCTTATTATGATACCTTGTTTCATGCTTTATTACGAATCTGTTTACTTTTCTCTATTTTCTATTACTTGTGGGTGTCGTATTTATGTTATGCCATTTTGTTTCATGCTTTACTATGAATTTGTTTAGTATTCCATGTCTCGAGCCGGGAGTCTATCGAAAACAGTCTTTCTACTTCTTTAGAGGTAGAGGTATGGACTGCGTACATCTTACCCTCCCCAAACCTCACTATGTGGGATTACACTGGGTTTGTTGTTGTTGTTGTTGTTGTTGTATTTTACCGCGCTTCACGCGGTACTAAAATTCTATGACAATTACCAGTCGTGAAGAGAATTTTAGATTAAATATGAAAAAGTTTACTTGATTTTGTATATATGAACAATGTGAAAAGGAAAATATAAGAATAAAATAATTAAATATAAAAGAATAAATGTTTACATCATTTTTTTCTCGTTTTCTTTTCTTTATTTTTTTCCATGATCGTATTCTTATTTTCATTTGAAGAATAAGGTCTCACTTTCTTTCATTGCGGATATGATAATATAATTGCATTCAAAGATTAGACTTTTTTCATAAAAATCTCACTTTTTTTTTTTTTTACCTCTTGTTGTAATCCTAGCAATCCAAAACTAATAAAAGAAATTGAAGCACCTCTCACCTTCACTTTTATTTTTTTAATTTTTTTAGAAAAAAGCAATCCAGGACCTATGTGACAAGAAAACAAAATGATAATTACCTCAAATCCTATTTGATCTTTTCTCGTTTTTTTTTTTTCTTCTTGTTTTCTTTTTATTTCAATTCCTATCTTTCGCATACTTTTTGTAAATTAGTGGTCCTCTCCTTTTTTTCATGCATGGTACATTTTTCTTTTTGTATAATGATGTAAAATTTCTGTTGTAGCTACTATTTGTTTTTTTCACTGTATTTAAATTTAGTAACTTAGATTGAAAATAATAATAAAAAAAGAAGATGAGTAAGTAGGTAATTACCCACGTTTAATATAATAAAAGAGATGGAGCAAACAAATAATAAACTAAGCATACATGAGAGTTTATATGTTAATTGTTACGTCGATTCATTTGAAGTTTCAAGATTTGTAAAACATAAATTATGGAAAGTGTAAAGAGTTATTAATTAAATCATAATTCTAACTTGAATAAAAATATGAACGACATAAAAAAGAGAAAAAATAAATCTTATCCTCTAAAAGAAATATTTGTGTCTCTTCTCCAAACTCTTAAAATCTTATCCTCTAAAAGAAATATTTGTGTCTCTTCTCCAAACTCTTATCTCCTCTCACAATTGTAGGTGGGTGCGGATAACTTGTGTGGTTAAATAGATCTATTATAAATATAATGGATCTATTTTTATTTGTGCGTGGATATTTCTTAACTTCTCTAAATATTTTTATTTTTATTTTTATTTTGAGTTTATTTATGTTAGTTTTATCGATATTCATATCTTGGGGGGTGATTATATGGTAATTGATAAAATGTTTTACTATAGTATTCTTTAGTTTTTTCTCTTAGTTTTTGTAATTCTTCTATATTATTTTGAAGGTATTCTAAATATTCTATATCTTTTGTTTCAAAATATCCAATTAGATCGTCTTTCATAAGTATTTCTATTAATCTTATTTCTTCCATATTTTGTCTCCAATATTTTAAATATTCATAGTCTATCATTTTATCCTGTAGTAATTGTAGATTTATAAATTTTTGTATAATAATTTATCCTAATTGTATTGTAATATATATCTAATTCTAGATTTTCAATGCTATTTATTATCTTGTGTTGTTCTTCTCGTAGTGAGTTTTTGAATTATATAAACTATCACATGTACTAGGATTTCTTCTATCCATATTAATTTTTCTGTTAGATTCTCTATTATTTTTCTAATTCGGTTTCTATAATTAATTTCTTCATTTAGATTATCTTGATTTTCTCTAGTTTTTCTAATATATTCTAACATTTCTTAATCTGAATAATATTCATCTGGGTAATTATCTAGGTATAACTGTTCTATCCAATTTATAGTTTCAATTTCATAGTCTAATACTTTTTCTAATACTATTCTCTTAATATCTATAATTTCTATATCTCTAAGTATATATAAGATTAATATTTTAAGATTATCTATCATTTAAAATTGGTTAAATACTTTATTATAATATTTTTTAGTTGTTTGTTTTAATCTCATTAATTCTTCTATATTTTCACTAAGAAATTGTATCTATTTTTCAAAATTTTAAATATACATAATTTATCATAGTTAGTGTGTGGGTTTGGTATATAAGTATTTATAAAAATAGTTCGGTAGGTGTGGTATATAATTAATTCTAGTCATAAAATATCTATCAAATATTTTTTCCAATATGATTTTTCTCATATCTACTATTTCTATATCCTTAAGTACATATAAAATGAGTATTTTAAATTTATCTACCATTTCGTCAGAAAAATTAGCATTCATTTTTCATATGATGCTTTTCAAAATATTCCCTTCAATCATGAACATAACAAAATATGATCACTTTAGATTGCTATATACTAGATTATTCTTAAATAACATATTCTTCGGTCACTATTAGCATGGTAATCTGGATACTTTTCCCTTAAACAGCGCCTCAACTCTGGTTACTCCCCTATCACGGCTTTCTTGCCTCACCGGTTTCACCTTTAAGATGACATAGTTCTTAGAGATTTTTCTCCTTTTTCACTTTGCTAATAAACTTTTTAACATGCTATTTTTAGAATAATTCTACTATAAAGAAACTAACATGAACTTATTTTATCATATTATGATTGTTAGGAATTTATGAATTTAACTATTCATAATAGTAAATGAATATACCTATTCTGGTAGGTTTGATAATTCTAAGCTTTGTTCCTCCATAGTTTTTTTCATTGAAATATACCTGTTTTTTAATAAATAAGCAAAATATTTATTGTAGATGAGAGAGAATTTTTTTTGTTTCAACGCATGAAGGCTTGTCCTTCTTTCTACCTTCGATGCCTTTTATTTATAATCTGAAACTTTACAAAAGTTTTCCTTCCTCATTTTACACGTTTCTAAAACTTTACAAAAAGTCTTCAAAAATTATCTACATCTACCTAACCTCATTTACTATGCTTTACAAATGTCTTCTAAAAAGACAAAACCTAGACTAATAATAGTCAAAAACCTATACAATTCTAATAATTTACGTAAAGAAAATTGTGAAAGTTTGTTACATGCTGTTTTCAATTTAATAGCTTGTCTTTTATCTCCATTATTGTTTCTGCTGATATCTTCTTCTTGTCGTATCTGCTACTTTTTTTATCTTCTTTCCAGCTGTCATGCTTATCTTCTTGATTTTTTATTTTATTCTAGCCGAACTTCTGGGATAATATTATCTCCATTACATCTCGAACATTGATGATCTGGATATTTGTGTCCAATTATCTTGTCAATAATCCGCCTGAAATAAATCCTCTCTTAATTGCTCTTGCAGTAGATTGTTTTTCTGGGTTAAGTAATGTCATTATCCATTGTCTAACATCTTCCATATCTGCTTGTCGTAATTCTTTTGAATTTGAATAAATCATCTGATGGTCTCTTGAATAATAGCTCCATATTCGATTTTCATTGGTATAATTGTTTGCTAGTTCTTGAATAATTGTAGCTAGTCCAAGAAGTCATTTGTTTGCATAAAAATCAAGTATCTCGATTTTGGGTATCTCTAGCTGCTGCACAATATCTTCTGGTATAATCATATCTCTGGTTAATTCTATTTTTACAACTTATATAACTGGTTTTATCTCGTCGTATAATATCTCTGCTGGTGCAGTATAACACTTTATATAAAATAGATTTCCTTTGGTTACTCTTTTATAGGTGTTGAATATTTTTTGTAATTCTTCTATAGCTGATAGTTCTTCTCCATCTTGGGTGTATATGGTATTTAATAATCCATAATCAAAACAAGTTTTTATTAAGCTTGGGTTGGTTTTGGGTAGTGCAATTAGCTTGTTGTGTCCTTGTAATCTTTGGGTTATATAGTTTGTATTGGGTTCTTTGATATCTGTAGCTCTGGGGTTAAGGTTTAAAAAAGTTTGTACTCGGTAGATATTTTCTATATATTTTTGGGGCTGCATAGTTATAAACTTTTTTTATCTTGGTTTGAAATATTAAAGTAGTTAGCCTCTCTTTTTCATAACTGAGCATTTAAACTAGACTGTTTTTTTTAGAAAAAATATTTTTTTCAAACTTGTTTTTCATTTCCAAATATAAATAACTCAACATGGATGAAACGAAATGAAATAATCATAAGCTTAACATAATACATAACGTCATTAATCATTACATATAATATAACCTTGCATAAATAGCCCATAAAACTGTCCAAAGTCACCAAAATAGTCCATAAAATATTTGAGTCACTAAAACAATCCATAAACAGCCTGCGGCGTGTGCGAATTTACTGTTAAATGTTAATTGTGAATGTGAATTATTAAATATTATATATATACAATATAATATTATATTATATATATAATGTGTATATATATATATATATATATATATATATTATTTACTTATAAAATTTTGGTTTTTTGGTTTAACTGGATTTTTTTTAAAACCAAAAACTGAACTGAAAAACCAAAATTTTAAAATTACAAACCGAATCCGATCCGAAAAATCGAAACCAAAATTAAATTTCGATTTGATTTTTTTGGTTTTTTCTCATTTAAACCAAAATATGTCCACCCCTAGTTCTAGAGAAGTGCTACATCACCTTCTCTATATTTCGTCGTTATTATTATTATCTATAGATTTAATTTAATACAAATCAATCACATAAATTATGAGAAATATAATAATAATTAAAAATAAAAAATAAAAAGAGAAAAAGATAAATTGTCTTCTTGTACATTAACTAATTGAAGGTTATGAATATGAAAGGCTTGAGAGTTATGGGCATTACTAATATTTAAGATTATAATTTATGTAATTGAATGTATGAATTAAGGACATGATTTTGTAAAATAAACTAATTGAAAGAAATGAGAAAAAATGTCAAAAAAGGTGTTACATCATTTTATCTATGTTTCTCCATTATATCTATTTTTAGTATAACGACAAACAAAGTGAACAAATTGTGTGTAGTAATTTAAACTATTTAGATAAAACATATATATATATATATATATATTCTACAAAGGACATTCATGTCAAGTGGTTCGTATGTCCTACTCCTCAAATCTTCATATAGTCTCACTTCATCTTCATTTCATCCGTTCACTATTTGATCTTCTTCTTATCCCTATAAAAAAATAATACATCACAAAAATTAATACATTATGAATAGAAATTGTAAGAAAATAGATTTAAATCATATATGTTCTTGCTTAGAAGTTATAAATAATATAGGATAATAATAATAACAAATTTAGTGTAAAAAAAATTAATTAAAATGTCAAAAGAATAATACATGAAGAAGAAGAAAAAACAACATACCCAAAAGACAAGAATAAGGAGGATATTTTAGAAGTTACACAAATGAATTTTTTTAAAAGAATATATGTAAGTTCAAAAAATATATAGTGAATGAAATATTCTTAATTTTATTGATTGGGGAAGAAGACTTATAATGCTTCTATTTATAGGACAACAATATGAAATATGAAATGATATCATGAAAGGAGTTATGATCATCAAAAGTCATGAGAGTAATGGAAATAAAACATATTAAAATTTTATATTAAAGGATATAAATAAATGTAGGAATAGTAATTGATCCATTTATTTTGATTATTAAATAAATTGATTGATAAATGAAAAAAAAAAGTTCCAAAAAACTACAAAAAAGATAAATAACTTTTCTTGATTCTTAGGCATGCCACATAGGAATCAATTTGTGAGATGAAAATACAACCGCTTGTTTGAAGGAAATGTAGTATGATTGTCGGAAAAATCAACTGTAAAGAAGTTCACCCATTACTTAGTAGAGATAAGGTTATTTGAAGTGTAGTCTCTCATTCATAGTAGATGTCTAAATCTAATTTAGAGCGAGTAAAATTATATGACATATTTGAATCTTGCAATTTGTGTGTTGAAATATGCACTTCTATGAGTTGAAAAAAGTTTGGGGAACTAATTGGCCTTAGGGCTATAAAAGACGTATATTTTCCTTTCATAATATTACATTAATGGTTGTTGATATTCATTGTATATATTAATTAACCGTTACCATATTTTTTAGCCAATCATCGTGACTGTTTATCTTTTCCCATTTTTAAATTAGGAGATGTAATTTTTGAGACATTTTAGCTTCGCATATAAATTTCTAAATGAGAAAAATTCAAAAAAAATAAAAAATGAGAGTGAAAAGATAAATAGAACTATTAGAATTAGCTTTTAATAAAAAAAATTGTAAATGACATAAAATTAATTAAATTGTTGATTAGTTTTTAATGTAAATATTGTATTGTATTGTATGATTAATTCTTTTAGCTCTTTAATTAGAAAATAAGAGAATTTTTTTTTAGAAAAAAAGAAAAAATATGGTGTAAGTGATAGAAATGAAATAAATGACGCTAATTGAGAAAGTTATAGTTTTTTTTTTAAAAGTAAAAACAACATAAATCTCATCCTTAATGAAAGTAATTACATAGGATTCCGGGTGTACTTTCTCTCTCCCAACTTTAGAAAAATGCATATACATTACTCTTTATCTTATACATTACTTCAATGTATGAGGTAAACCGTTTTGCCTACAATTATAGAAATAAAATCAGATACCATTATTCTCTCACACAATTAATGCTTGTAATTAATGTACTGATTTTAAGGAGGCTTGAAAATAGTAACTGCAATTCAAATTTAAAAATATCTTGAACATCACCACAATTGTTTTTCTTGCAATTGCGTTTTTTGTTCTTGCATTGTGCGATTTGGAATACAAATTCATAAAACTGCTGAAACTTCTGTTTTCTTCCGTCTGCCAACATCAATATGAACATCGCTATATTGTTGAAGCATTCGGGTTCTTGGTAGTCTGAAAATCTTTATGAACAATACAAAATTGATGGTATTGTTGTTTCAGAAAGTACAACATTCTTGAAATTGATCTTGACGATTGTTGCAAAATTAAATATTGATATTATTCTATATTTGTATAAGTGATCTGATTTGTATGACAGATCTGTGTCTATTTTAGAATTATAGTACTTTATCTTTTTTTTGTCTTTTGATCATTTATAGTATGTTTTGTTACTTCTTATACATATATATTTTATGTATGACACCTGTTTATTCATATAAATGTTATCTATTAGTGATTAGAAGTAGCTAATCAAACTATTTTATTTACTATATTTTTAACACCTTATACATAGGTATGTTATGTTAGACAAATTTTATACATATGTTTGAAAAAATATTTGAACTATGTTTACATAGCTAATCAATTTTTTTTCAGATTGGTTACATAGGTATGTTATGTATAGAAACATCTTATACATAGGTATGTTATAGATTATTGATTTCTAGTAGCTAATCAAACTATTTTATTGGCTATGTATGAAACACTTTATACGTAGGTATGTTATGTATAGAAACATCTTATACATATGTTTGTTTCTGTTATGCAGTCCAAGTAATATCTCATGCTTTCTAACTACTTATCATTAAATATATTGTGTATAGAGATGAAAAATAAAGTATTAAAATAGATTATACATCTGTATATTAAGCATTACAAAGTTTATACTTTATGGATTAACCACTTGCAAAAAAATAGAAAAAAAAAGAAGATTTGACTCTGAAATATGCGGAAAAATACAAATAAATTCAACTCTCACAATGGCATTTCATTACAAAAGCGATACTTTGATAACTGCATACATGCAACAAAGAAAAATTCTAAACTAAATTTGATTTGGTAAAGTTGAAAAAAAAACCTTAAAATTAAATGAAGAAGGTGATGAAGTTAATCACTTTGTTCAGTTAATGCTTGATAACTGAAAAATTTAAAAATCCTCAGATCACGTTAGCTTGATTCTAGGCGTAAATTAAGGAGTACAGATATGGAGCAAAAAAACGTTCACAAAATATGGGGCAAAATACGATATTTTGGTATGTATGAGGGGGATGAGTGACAAAGGCTAAAAGAAAGGGATTTTATGTAATTAATATGAGATTTTTGTAATTACTTTTCAAAACAGAGATTTTATGTAATAATTAATAGTTAACTCGTGTATATATGTAATTTTTTCTTTTTTTAAAGAAGATGAAAGAGGTTCGAAGAAATGAAATATGGTGTATTGTTGGTCTAGTGGAGTAGAGAGGGTTGTAAATGTTTTGGAGTGATAATCATGGTAACAGAGGTCCTGGTATAGAACTGTTCTTCATCTCTTTTTATTTGAAGTGCAAATATATGCTAAAAACAGAAAAGCTAATGTTTCTGCTAGTCCCTTTTCAGATCTTTTTATTTTCTTGCAATATATAAGGTTTTTAGATTATAAATCAGGAGACTCAACGAAAATCCTATCCTGAAAACCCTTACCAACCATCGTCGATAATGGCCAATCTGGCCATCGGGTAGCCACTGCCGGAGGCTGCTCAACATGGTAACTTAAATCACTACCACTAAAAGTGATATGAATTATGCTGTTACATTGCAACATACACAGGTGGTTCATACACCTTTGCCTCTGAAAACTCTTACGTACTTGCATGGAGAACATAGGGTTATATGAAAAGAAGAAGAGATATCACAGATGATTAAGAATGAACAATTAGAATATGCAGTTGTTGAGAAATTTTCATACGAATAGCCTAACATACAAGAACTACGCAAACTAATTGCAAAATAATATGGACTAAAGAGAGATGTAAATATTGGTTTACTATGTAATAGATATGTTCTGATAAGAGACATCAATAGCTGTAGCGTGGCTTTCATTGCCTGCTCTACCATCATATTTCTCAGGAAAGAGACTATATTCCCTTTAGCTGTTGCGGTGGGTAAGCCATTACAAATGGATATAACCACATGTAATAAGGCGTGTCCCAATTGTGCTAGAACCAAAGTAGATGTGGATGATGACGTCCAAGCAACACCTCTTTTTAGATGATGATACGGTTGCTATCAAGATATAGTAACCCTGTTAGGGTTTTTGCCCTGATTTCTTACCAAATTTAATTTTTATTTTTCTTAGAAGAAAAATAAAAGTAATACCATAATTACTTTTATTTTCTTAAGAGAAAAATATAATTTTTTTTCATATTTGGCAAACCTCTTTTTTTGGAGGAAAGGTTTTGTACATCTATAAATAGAAGACCCCCCCTCCCCATATCATAATACAATAGTATCCATAGTGTAGTCATTTAAAGAGTCTTGTTTAGGAGAGAGAGATTATTCTCCCAATAAGTTTTTATGTTTTGAATAATTTTTTCAAATATAGGCCAATAGGCCAAATCATAAATAATATTATATTTTTTTAGTTTAGTTTTGTGTCATTTGAATTATCACCATCTTGGATTGTAACCTTTAAGTTTCCGCATGACGCCCTCTCAATTTCAAACCCAACAAACCTAACTAAGGTTGGGGTCAAATCCCACGAAAACACGTGGCTTGTCAGATCTCAGTGGTCGAAGTCTATGGGTAAAACAGAAAAAGTAAATGGGGGATTTGATTGTAGTAGTCTCAAACAAAGAACGATATTAACTTGGTTGAAAATAAGTCGTAAGTGAACACTAGGATTGTGTTCCCCCTAGAGTCTCAACTCTGTAGGCTTATCATGTGATGTTGAATCAACCCAATACCGTGGATGCATAATCGATAAGTTATGTACCTTCTATAGTCTTTTGGATGAGTAGAGGGATTTCATCCTTTACCTTTTGAGTATCAGGATGTCGTGTTACTAACCCTTATCTTGATCCTAGTTAACTATTACCTTTTGAGTTTTAAGATATTAGATGAAAGCTAACGGCCATTCACTATATTCCATTGTATGGCAATAGATCAACAATTAACTCCCAAATTACTATTGTCTTATCTTTTCTTAGTCACTCCTCCTCATTTGGAGTAAGTAGCAATATCTAGGCGCGATCCTAATGTGTGAACCCATTAAGAAATAGACCATAACAAATATAAAACAATACATGCCATGGGTATTGGTTCATATCAACAATCACACCCCTACTTCGTTAATTCACCAAGGTTTCCACAACCCTAGCTATAGGCTTTAGCCGCTCCTGATTGTGAAGAAATCAATAACATTCATATTGGAAAGAAAAGATGAAATCATAATGATAAGATGAATGAAAACCCACAATCGAAATCTGAATAATCAATCAAAGTCAATACAGTGAAATTCCAAGATCAAAGAGGGATCTTGAAATCAAAATATATTTCTGAGTTTTAAAAGTGCATAACCTCTACTAAAAAGTGCATAAGGGGTATTTATAGTACAAGAGAAAATCCTAAAAACAAAGCGCGGACAAAATAGAAGAAAACAGGATCGGTGGCCACCTGCTCTCTATACCTGCGGTCTAGCAAGGCGTAGGTACTACTTGCGTCCCTGGCACAGGGCCAAGATAGCAGGAGCAAAAATCCTGCAATGCCCAGCTCTCGGGATTTTGGACTTTTGGTACTTGCTTTGCCTATATGAGGTCCGCAGGTCCTATTTTCGGCCACATGTTAACTTGGTAGGTGTCGGAAGTCAATTTTTCAGCTCTTTTTTAACTCTTGAACATACATTGATCATTATCAAACCGAAAAAATATCCCAAATATCCATAATCGCTCTAAAAGTGGCCAAAAAATACCTTTTTTCATCATTTTCATGAACTTATAATCCAAATCATGGTTTTTTGTGAAACATACTCAAAACATATCAAACTAACAAAAGGTCCTCAGAAACTTGCATATTTTTCTTGTTTTAAGTGTCAAAAGTGTTATATTTCTATAGCACATCAGTGAACCTTTTAGGAGATTTCCCCAAAAGAATCAATATCAGAATTAAAAAAATCTGGGGAGATTGTGGCAAAATGGATCCAAATCAAGTATGATTATCTTCCAAAGTATTGCAAAAGCTGCAAATTATAGGAAAACAATGAGAAAGAGTGTTTTGTCTTACAACCTGAGTTATATCCAAATGAGGAAGAGCCAGAAAAAAGAGGATGAAAATAAACGAATTGATGGAAAGAATCATGAACAGAGAGTGGAGAAAGTTGAACAAGTGGAGAAAATGAAGACTAACGATAATAAATTTCAAGCGCAAAGACAAAAGACTGGAACAAGAATAGCTTCAGAGAGGTGGGACAACAATGAGATGGAATCAAAGAGAGAGAAATAATTATGAAGAAAAAGTTAAAATAACCAACAAATCTGATGCTCTAGAGGATGAAAGTATGACGAAAGATGGAATAGAAAAATAAACTCTGGAAAAGGATGGAGGTGAGAGAGAATATAAAAAAGTACCAAAAAATGGGTGGAAGAAGCATTTGATAGATAGACAGAGGAGCAAGAAAACATGGGTGCAAAACAGATAATTAATTTAAACAGGAGTTCTTCTGAAGGACCTATAATTCGTAATATTTTGGAAGCACACGGAGATGAAGGAAGAAAAATTATGAATGAATTAAGTAATACAGTTGAGGGACAGTAGGAGGGGCAGAAAGGTAAAGAGCAAACATAACACAATGAATCACCTAAATTAATCCAAAAGGGTAGCAAAGAAAATCCATCAGAATCAAGCATAATAAAGCAACTTGAAGAGGTGACTGAATCGACAAGTAATGCAATGTTCAAATTTATAATACACAAGAAGAAAACAAAAAGAAGGAGGAATATAAAGATGATGATATACAGGAGAACATTGCTGAAGTAAGTAAGGAAGGGGATTTTTCCCCTAGGCATGAAAATTAATTAAATAAAAAAAAGAAACAACAAGGTAGGATCTTCAAGGAAAACAAGGAGTAGCTCCGCTAAACCACTACAAGTTAAGCAATGATTGATAAATTACTATTTTGAAATATAAGGTCAGTCAATACTCAAAACTTCTTTGAGAGACATATATAACCCTTTTGGACCTTTCAAAGAGCTTCAAAATATAGATGAATATAGTAGAATATTAATAATGGAACATGTTGTTTGTAATATGTCAACAAAAATATGAGTTTTCTGGAATTAAGAATGGAATGAAGATATAATATCTGATAGCTATCAATATATCACCATCAAATTTTTCCATCATACTTTACAAAAAGTTATATGGATAACTGCTATTTATGCAAGGTGTAATGCCACAGACAAACTAGAACTATGGGAAGTCATAGGGGAGAATACTACAATTATTAGAGATCCCTGGATAGTTGGAGGTGATTTCAATGTCATAATGGACTCAACAGAGAAATAGGGTGGTCTACCAGTCAATTATAATGAGACAACTGACTTTAATCACTATATAAACAATTGTGGTCTCACAGATTTGAAGTAGCATGAAACTAATTTCACAATGGTGGGGTGGATGAGGAATTTATATTCAAAAGACTGGATAGAATTTTTTAAAATCAAGTTTTTATAAATTATTTCCCCTCCTTAGAAGTACAACACTTGATCAGATAGGGTTCAAACGATGCACCAATACAATTGAATTGTCATACCAATGAAGATATGAGTGCTAAACCTTTTAGATTTCTAATTTTCTGGACCAAACATGATTCTTTTAAAAAGATTATTAAAAAGGTTTGGAGTGTAGAGATATAGGGTAGCCCTTTTAAAGTAATGTATGAAAAATTAAAGACATTACAAAATAAGCAAGTAAAATAGAGCAAGAAAACATATGGGAACATCTTTAAGAAAGTAGATACCATGGAAGATATTGTTCATATGAAGGAGATGCAGTTGGAGATTAATAGCACAGAGCAAAATAAACTACAATTGAGGAATATTAAAAATGAACTGGTGCAGCTGTACGAAATAGAGAAATACTGTTGGAAACAAAATACAGGTATGGCATGGTTCAAGGATGGTCATAGAAATACAAAGTTCTTTCACTCATATGTAAAAGAAAAGAGTAGAAAACTTAGAATTATAGAGATCACAAGTAGTTTGAAAGAATCACAGGACATTGGTGAAGAAGCAGTCAATGTTTTTAATGAACAGTTCAAAGAAACAAGCACAGATGTAGACTATTTTATGATTGACTGTCTACCTAACATACTCATAGAGGAGAAGAGAGGTGAAATGGATAAAACCTTGACTGTTGAATAAGTAAAGAATGTTGTTTTCTCTCTAAATAAAGACGGTGCTAGTGGTCCAAATAATTTCTCAGGAGAATATTTTTAGAAGTGTTGGGAAATTATAGAAAAAGACATGATGAGGGTGATAGTGTCTTTCTTTTGTGGAATGAAATTACCAAGATACATAACACATACCAACCTAGTTCTAATCCCAAAAAAGAAGAAGATAGAAAGAATGGTAGATCTGAGTCCAATCAGTCTCATCACGTACATAAATAAGCTCATATCCATGGTCATTTATGAAAGAATTGTGATATACTTACCAAGCATTATCTCAAAGAATTAAACAAAATTTATGAAAGGGAGGAGTATAAATGAAAATGTTCTGCTGCAAGAAATTATTTGGGACATCAACAAAAGGAATAAGCACCATAATTTAGTTGTAAAACTAGATATGGTAAAGGCTTGTGATAGGGTATCTTGGATTTATTTGACAAAAGTCCTGAGAAAGTTTGTTTTTCTGAAAGATTGATAGATATGGTCTGGAGATTGGTATCAAATAACTGGTACTCTGTACTAGTTAATGGTAATTCTTATGATTTCTCTCTCTCTACCGGAGATTAAAATAGAGAACCCCTTTGTCCCCAACTCTGTTCATAATTGCAGCTGAAGTTCTGACTAGAAGTCTAAATGGGCTCAATGAAAATAATGAATTCATAGGCTTTGGACTGCCAAAGTAGAGTGAAAAGATAAATCACCTCTCATATGTAGATAATACAATACTTTAGTGTTCAGGGCATAAAAAATCCAAAAGAGAAAATAATGAAAGTCTTGCAGAGATATGAAAAAATTTCTGGTTAGCTAATCAACCTCTCAAAGAGTTTTATGTATTTACATGAGAATGTTCCATTGATAGAGAAAGAAAGATTTAGAAGTCTAACTGGCATAACTCTCCTTTCACTTATCTTGGATATCCAATTTTTTATGGTAGAAAAAAGAAGGTCTATTTTGGGAAGATACTTATCAAAGTGGCAAAGAGGTTTATGTCATGGAACAGTAAGTTTTTAACTTATGGGGGAAGATATGTGTTACTGTGCAATATGCTAAAATCAATGCCAATATATATTTAATTTCAGGTATGAATCCTTCAAAAGGAGTAGTTGATCAGATACATAAATTGATGGAAAGATTTTTTTTGGGGCAGAACTAATGGTTTAAAAGAAAAACACTGGGTTACATGGGATGATTTATGTTATCCAAAGGAGGAAGGTGGAATTGGAATTAGATCTTTACATATAGTCTCTGAGGCATTATTTGCTAAACTGTGGTGGAATTTCAGAACATCCATATGTTCTCAATGGAGTCACTTCATGTGGAATAAGTATTGTAAGAAAAAACACTCAGTAATTGCTCAGGATTTTGGAGTCTCACAGATATGGAGAAAAATATTACAGATTAAAGAAAAAATAGAATATAATACATACTGGAAGATCAAAGAAGGAGGAGCTAGCTTCTACTTTGATAATTGGACAAAGCTTGGTGCCTTATATTTTTTTTGGAGGAAATCAATAATAGGGAAGAAGAGATGGGAGTCAAGGAATTTATCACAGAAGATGGGAGATGGAATATTAACAAGCTCAAAAATTATATCTCTGAGGAAATGATTGATCACAGAGTGGAAAATATCAAATCAAATAATCAGGAAACTGACAGCTAAAGCATGGTGGATGACTACTTCTGACGGTAATTTTTCTGTCAAGGATGCATATGAATCTCTTAAGAAGAGGAGAACAAAAAGTGAAGATTGTGGATAGATATGGAACAAATATTTGCCTACGAAGATATGGTTTTCCTGTAGAGAGAATAGAAGGCGAGAACTGCTATAGATGATAATCAAATAAAGATGAAAATACACACCATCTCCAGGTGTTGGTGCTTTGAAGAATTTAAGAAGGAGATAATGTAACATTTATTTCTAATAACTCCCATAGCTATTTAGCTACAGATGTGGTTTGCTTCTTTTGCAAGTATCGGGATGGAAGGAACGCCACCAGCATATGTTATAAGGATTTGATGGTATAAAAAAATAACAACAAAGTTGAAGTAAATTTACAGAATCATACCTCTAGTCATTATTTAGATATTGTGGAAAAAAAGGAACAAAAGAAAACATAGTGAAGATCAAAATCTTCAAACCATGATATATTAGGTGATGGTAATTGTATAATAGATGGTCAAAATAAGGTACCCATGGATACCAAACATAGGGATAGCTGGGAAGAGATAATAAGCAATTTTAGAAGATATAAGCCAAGTTTGTTTAGTTATGCAGTTAAATGGATACTACCTAAACAAAGCAGGATGAAATGCAATACAGATGGTACTTGTAAAGGTAATCCAGGTTGGGGTTCATATGGATTTGCTTTAAAAGATCAAGATGGTAATCTGGTGTATGCATAGGCTGGAGGTTAGGCTTGACAAACAATATGGAGGCTGAGACGACTTCAATTCTTGAAGCCTTAAGATTTTGTGTATCACAGAATTATATAGGTGTGGATTTTAAATCTGATTCACTAGTAATGGTGAAGGTAATTAGAAATGAATGGCAGATTGGGAGCAAACAGAAGCAATTGAAGAAATTAAAAAGATCATGGCAGAGATACATTCTACAATCACACACATATACAGAGACGGTAACTCATTAGAGGATTATCTTTCTAATCTAGCCATTCAAACATAGGATATACAAGCATTCAATAATTTCCAGCAAGTACCATCAATAGGCAGGAAAATGATAAATATGGACAAAATACAAATACCAAATTTGAGAATCAGAACTACAAGGATCAAGCCATGTTCACAAAGTTTATGGCCTAGTCTAGACATGCAAGATTTGAATTTTGAGCAGCAAGAAAATTTATAATAGATCAGTTTCCTATACAATAAATATTACAGTTACTAAATCAGATAGGCTATGTTAGCTCACAAAATTTATCACCAAAAACAAAGGAGAACTCGGCATATCATGTTTACAACTTCCCACTTCCAGCAACATAGCCTATCTGATTTAGTAACTCGTCATATCATATTTACAACCACAAGCACAGATCAGCAATGTAAAAGACATCTCCAGTACTCATCTAGAAGAACAAGAAATGGTATTAAAATTGACTACCTAGAATGAAAAAAGATGAAAGAGAACATAAGATACCTGTTGAAGAGCTATGAACTCTGAATGTTTCCTCCATCAACTTCTCCTCTGAAACAACCCAACCACTTGCAAAATACAAGGTTAGAAGAAGTCTCAAGAAGAAACAAAAAGAACAATTGTGGACTATCTTGGTGTTTTGACTATATTTTTTAAAGAAGATTATCACTGTTTTATCCCTTTTCGAATTATGTTTAAAGAAATGGTTTTGACCTTTCTAGAATTATTTCAAAAGATTCGAGAAAATTTCAAAATAATTTTGAGAAATTAATAAAATCGCCACTTAATTTTTATAGAAAATATCAAGAAAATGTAAACATGTTTCAAAGATTCAAAAACATAAATAAATTTTTGAAATGAGACAAACTGAGTAATGGTTTAGTTAACGTCCTAAGAAGGATTTTAAGGCACTTAGGAGTGTCCGTTTTAAAACGGTTCACAAAATTTTTTTTTGGCTAAGTTAAAAAAGGTGACTAACTTTGCAAAAAAGATTTAATTTATAAAAATGTTAATCTTTAACTCAAGAAATATTTATTTATCTATTTATTATTATTATTATTATTATTATTATTATTATTTATATTACTATTATAAGAAAGTCCAATTTTGTTATCAATAACACCTTTGAAAAATGTTAGCAAAGTATCAAATTAAGAGTACCTTTCTAATTTTAGAAAGTTAATTTTTTTAAAACAACTTAACTTCTTAGGTTCGAAGAAAATTCAATCAAAATAAAATATTAGTCATGTGAACTTGTTTTGAGGAGAAAAACGAAGGAATCAATTTAATCTATTTTAAACAAAATGAATTAGGTGAGAAAAGTTATAGATTAAGTAGAAAAGTCAAGATAAAATAAAATGACAACAACATAGGGAACTACTAGATTAATTAATTAAAATTAAGGTTAATACAAATAAACAAGAACAAATTATAAATTACGAGAGAATAAAATATAAAGAGTTGGAGTTGGGCTTCTTTTTGGCCCATAAGAAAGCTGCCCAGCTTTTGGGCTTCCAATTCTATGGACTTTTAAGTCCACTATCCTGCATGTATATCATCTGTATATCACAACTCTTTTTCCTGCGTTTTTCTGTATAACCAATGTATATATAACTGTATTTCAGTCATATATACATAACTATAATCCTCTAACCGTATAGTCAGCTTCCTTTTTCATTCCCTTCCTTTAAAACCTGTTTTTTTTTTGTGTATATCTAATGTATACCAGAACTGTATCTGTCCGTTTTTCTTCATGTATTAGCCAATTTTGGACTTGGGGGAGGTTCGGACTCTATGGCAGATTGGGGCTCCATGACCTATTGGAGAAATGCAGGGATGTGAGTCCAATTGGACTCCGACGAGGGTGTTCTTGCATAAAAAAATGAACAAATGTAATACCAACTCATACGATAATATACAAGTAAATAATTTCACTACCCACAAAATTCTGTTAGTAGTAATCTATTTCTATTTCAAGCCACACAAGATTATTAAAGAGTTATGTTAGGAGGAAAATCACATAATGCATTGACACTTGACCATCAAAATCATCAAGATAAAAGGATGAAAGTCATGTTTAAGAGTAGGATTAAATCTGGGAAATCTCAAGTTAATTAGAACTTATCCATTCCAAGGGTTGGTCTTAGAAGAAAAAATAACTTAGAATTCATAAGCACAACTAATCAAAGCATCTCACTAATTTATAAGGTGACTACTCTATAAGAGCAACTAACACATCACCATTCATCGTTCCAGTACTAGTAGCACACAACTCAATTAATTCTATACAGGTCATAATAACTTAGAACTCAATTTTCACCAAAACTACATATCTAAACTACAGTTCTTGACAAAAACTACAAATCAAGTACATGGGAAAGTAGTCGTTAACACTAATTAAGTCTAAAAAAAATTATATTAATAGATCCAAAGTAGAAAAGATTGTACTTAGGGCTGAATTCTATTAGATAAAATAAAAGCCAAAATAGGTCAAGCCATCCACTATATACTCAAAACTCAAAAGGGATAAAAATGAGTATATGCTAATGGTTGGTAAGTGGAGTTAATCATCCGAAAATGAAAAGAATTTCCATCTCATAAAACAGGACAAATAAAGCTAAAAAAGTTGGTTTATGAATCTTTGGACAAGAGTGTAAAAAGAACAACATAAACTAGGGGTGTCAAACGGGCCGGCCGACGCGGCCCGACCCGACCTGATTATCTAACCCGGCCCGGTAAGCCCTAGGACTTTAGGGTTCCGGGTTCCGGGCCGGTTTTTTTGTTAAAATAGGCCCGGATAACCCGGCCCGGACCAAGCCCGGTCCAGGCCCGCCGGTTAACCGGCCCGGCTCAGCCCGAAAAATTAAATAAATAAATAAATTTTTGGATTTTGGGCCAAACTAGCTGTTGGCCCAACGGCTATATAGCCGTTTTTGGGTCCAAACGGCTAGTTTGGGCCCATTTAGTAAAAAAAAAAAAGAGAAACTTTAAAAAATATTTTTTAATCCCCTAAAAAAATCTGTAAATACCCTACAACTTCAAATCATTTTTCACACAAATTTTCACTCTCTCAAATCTCAATTCTCAATTCTCAAATATTCAATATATTTAATTTCTTAAAGTGTTCACTTTAATTTTTTAATTTTTCGTTTACAAAGTACGAGCAGAAATTTCTAAAGTCGCAATCTTCGGATACTTCCAAAATTTGGTATTGTCGTTTCATCTCTTACGTTTAATTTTTATTTATTGTATTAATTGTTTAATATTTAATTTTATTATATTTGTGTATTTTGAATATTTTTAGTTTAATTTAATTTATATTATGGATAAATTAAAAAACCTCGCTACTAAAGGTGTTAAAAAGTTTTATCCCGGAAGCGGTAGTGGTAGTAAAAAGCGAATTACTAGCGGTAGAGGTAGTTCAAGTAGTAGATATACCCGTGTGCCTTCGCCTCCGGTACCGCTTGGTACACCTTTTGAGGAAGAAATAGGTGTAGGTGCTCACGATATGGATTATGTAGAAGCTCAGGAAAATTACGGTATAGAAGAAGAAAATGAAGTAGATGCAGTTAATTTAGACGAAGATAATGAAAATATTGCTGAAACACCCGCAGTAGGAGATGCTAACGTTAGATCTGAATTAGTTAATCTCTCTTCCCGTCCTCCCAGTGCCCCAAAACCTCGTAAAAGAACTAGTATTGCATGGAAATTTTTTGAACGTATATCAGATATTGAGGTGCAGTGCAATATTTGTCAACAAATATATAGCATAGAAGTGGAGGCAAACAAGGGGGTACGGGTACGTTAATGAGACATATAGCTGAAGATCACAAAAGAGAGTTAAATATTGGAAAAGGTGGTGGGGATGTTGGTGGGTCAATGCAAACTAGAATGGATCCAGCAACCGGTCAAGTAGCGAAAAAATATAATAAATTGAGGGACAGGGAAGAAATAACTAAAATGGTAGCTGTGGGTTGTTTGCCTTTTAGTTTTCCTTCTTCTGATGCCTTTATTCGTTATATACAAGCAATTTATAATCCTATGTTTAATGGTATTCCTAGAACTACTTGTCGGTCTGATATTTTTAGACTCCATTCACAATATTGTTTTTATTTATCAACATTGTTAAAAAATATTCAATGGAGATTGTCTCTAACTTCTGATCTTGGTCGTGCTGTAAATAAAAATGATTATTTAACCGTTACTTGTCATTGGATGGATAGTAATTTCGTGATGCAAAAATGTATTCTTGCTTTTTTATATGATGAAGATCGTAAACATACTGGACAATTTATTGCTGATTCTATTGTTAAAATTGCCGGATATTATGGTATCGAAAATAAAATTTTATGTATTGCTTTTGATAGTGCTTCTAACAACAAGACTGCTATAACAAAAATAAAATCTACGCTATCTCCGCCCTTGCCTGAAATTTTTCATATTAAGTGTGCATGTCATATATATAATTTAATTGTAAAAGATGGTCTTGACTTTTTTGAGCTTTATATTGAAAAAATTTATCTTGCCGTTGGTTTTATTCAAGGAAATAATCGTAGATCGAAAATTAGAGAATTTAAACTTCAATGTCAAGAAAATGGACTTACACCGATTTTGATGCCTGAGGAAATTGATACTAGATGGAATTCTACGTATGAATTTTTAAAAACTTGTTATAAATATAGAATTCCTATTACACTAGCTTTTAACCAACATTGCGGTTCATTTGCTGATTCTGCTGATTGCAAGCTACATAATTCTGATTGGGTTGTAATTAATGATCTTTTTAAGTTTTTAGAAAAATTTTATGTAGCTACGGTTGAATTTTTCGGTGCTTACTATCCTACTGTTTGTAATATTTTGGCATATATAGCCGATATTTCTGTTTTGCTCCAACAATATAAAAATAAAGAAGGTTATAAAGAAGCTGTTGTCGCCATGTTTATGAAATTTTAAAAATATTTTTTCCCAATTCCCCCTATTTACTTGGTTGGTGCTATGCTAAATCCGTGCATGAAATATAATCATATGTGTCACTTTAGTACTCTTATTTATACTAACTTAGAAATAAATACTAACCATGATTCTGAACAAGTACAACCTGATTTGTGGACGGCTACGGCTGATGCAAAGGATTACATAGAAAAATTATATAATCACTATGCTGATTTATTTGATTCAGCCGTACCTACAAATATCACTCCAACTGTCGCTCCTCATCCTCCCGAAGAGCCATGATCTTCTAAAAGGCTGGCACATAGTGGTTTTTCTGATTCGTTTTATGATTTAAATTGTTGGAACAGTGTTGATGAGAGAACTTACACATCAACTTATCGGGAAGAGCTGAAATATTATCTTCGGACGGCACCAGAGGATCGCAGACGACGGATCAACACGTTGGATTGGTGGAGGAATAATGAATCACAATATCCTATGCTTTCAAGATTAGCTAGAGATATCTTGAATGTTCCAATGTCAACCGTTGCATCAGAGAGAGCCTTCAGTCAGGGACGATAGTAGCTTGGAGACAACCGACGCTCATTGGGAAGCAATGCAATGAATGTTCTAGTTTGCCTCAGAGATTGGATTAGAGCGGAAAGAAGAAACCAAGGAATGGAACCGGAGCCGAGCGACGAGCTGAAACTTGAAGAAATTATGACTTCACGGGAGAACTCAGCAGAATCAAGTCCAATGCATGTTTTTGCCCTCGTTGACTTCGACTATCCTATGCATGTTCCCATTAATATTAACATGAATGAGTTGAAAAAAATGATGCATAATTTATAGATTTTTCATTCATGTAAATTATAAATTTTGGATCATTTTGCAATCAATAAAATTCCCCAAATTCATTCACTCCTTAGTCGTTGTTTTTTATTTTTTTTTATTTAACGATTTAAAATTTTAAATTGAATTTCTAGTTTTCTACTTTAAATTAAAAACTTACTTCTAATATATTATTAATTTACTACCAAATACTATTAATTTATTATATTAAGTAGCATATGTTTTGTATATTTGTGCATATATCTTCTACAGAAGTGTATATTTAACGTATACATGTGTATATGTTTTATAAATTAGTATATAAGTATATCTATACATATTGTAATGTATATATAATGTAGTATATTTTATAAGTATTAGTATATATACATTGAATGGTGCGTATACACGTGTATATATCTTCTATTGAAGTGTATATTTAATGTATACATGTGTATATGTTTTATAAATTAATATATAACTATACAAATATATATTGTAATGTATGTACATTATAGTATATTTCATTTAAAGTATTACATATACATAGAATAGAGTGTATATATGTGAATGGATCTTCTATAGACATGTATATTTAACGTATACATGTGTATATATTTTATAAATTAGTATATAACTATACAAATATATATTGTAATGTATATATATATATATATTGTATATATCTCATTTAAAGTATTACATATACATAGAATAGAGTGTATATATGTTAATAGATCTTCTATAGACGTGTATATTTAATGTATACATTACTTTATGTTTTATAAATTAGTATATATATTGTAGTATATACATTTTTTAAAGTAGTACATATATATTGAATGGTGCGTATATATGTGTATATATCTTCTATAGACGTATATCTTTAAAGTATACAAGTGTATATGTTTTATAAATTAGTATGTAACTATATATATATATACATATTGTTGTATATATATATATGTATATCACTATATTGTAGTATATATTTTATTTAAAGTAGTACATATATATTGAATGGTGTATATATATGTGTATGTATCTTCTAAAGTAGTATATATTTAACACATACATGTGTATATGTTTTATAAATTAGTATATATATATTGTAGTGTGTATATATATATATTATACTATTATAGCATATGTTTTATTTAAAGTAGTACGTATAGTCATATATAATTATATATTGAATGGTACGTATATATGTGTAATTGTTTATACTTTATATATTTTGTTAAAAATATATATTGTATATTGGAGTGTATATAGTGTATATTGGATTATTTATTTATTTTTTAAACGGGTTTGACCGGTTTTTAACCGGGTTTGATCGGGTTTTGATGGGTTTGACCGGATTGGGTTTAGTGGGCCGGGTTCGGGTGGGTTTTAATTTTTTTACTGTTTGGCCCGGCCCGGCCCGGAACCCGATTAACACCAAACCCAGCCCGTAACCAGCCCGGAACCCGGGTAAAATGGGAGGGCCGGTCGGCCCGGCCCGTTTGACAGTCTTAACATAAGCAGTAAAGCACTAAAGCCAACAACCCTTCAACATAACCCTACGACATCATTAAAAAGGTTTTGTCAGAAGCTCAAACTGGAAAATGTCTTCAAGAAATTTAATCTTTATTTTTTTATTTGTTTTTAAGATTATTGTACAAAAATAGCATGGTGGCAGTAACTGTCACATATTAGAAATTTCTAGATTCTATTATCCTATTTGGCTACTATTCACAGGCAGAATGATCAAGTCACAGATATAAACAAACCAGAAATTTAATCATATTCAGAAAAAAGAACATAAATAAATTAATCTCGAATCATTTTATGAAAACAACTCTAACCCTATTCCAGAATTCTCACCAAAAGAAGAATGACCTAAACATTCTACAGATTCCTAACACAAATAAATCCCCCAGTAACAACAAATTTCACCACCAGTTATGAGGTTTCACATCATAACAATTAAGTAACAAAAGAGAAGGTACAAAAGGATGAATCGTTCATCCTTTTTGATGTAGCGATTTGAGACTATGAGCCTTGACGTTAGACCTTCTTCCAACGAAGTTTTATTTTTACTTGTTTGAATTTCATGATTTTAATGGAATTGAAGATTTCTCATTATGAATTTTTGGTTACGTGAGATTAGAGGAAATGCTCTTCTAGAATAAAGCATTTTCCCTAAAAATTCCTCCTCGTCACCTGTAGCCCTCACTATCTATTTATAGGGGAATTTGGGGTGGGGTGGGGGGTAGGGTTTCGAATTTCAAATTTGAATTTGAGTTGATTTTCTTGAGAAGTTTTTTGAATTTCACAGTGAGACAAAGACCATTAATGATCTCCGTACTTGAAAATCAATGGAAAGAGATGAGGAAAAGAGACTTTGGTTTTATTGGTCGAAGAGATGAATTAATTCACATTTTGAAATGGTGAATATGGACTGTAAATCGCAAAAGATGGTGAACTTCCAGTCGAAAATAGGCGAAAAATCAGTAGAGATATGACTATGGTTAACTGTTGTTCTGAAAAAAAGGTGAAACGAAAGACACAATATTCTTTTCTTTATCTAAAAAAGAGTTGAGCATATGGGAGAGTGATGGGATGCATGAAAATTGAAGGGAGGAGTGTGTGCATGAGTTGTTGATATTGTTCGTTGTTTTTGCTTGTGATTGTTGAATGCTATTTTGCTGTTGTTGATTGTTTGCACACTGTTTTGCATATTGATGAAGATAAAAAATGGGGCGAGTTGGTTGTGTGTGCTATTGGTGGAGCTGATGTGTTGGTACGAGAAGGCCTGAAGTTGGGCCAATTTAAGGGGAAATATTGGGCCCGAGGTTATTGAAATTAAAAAAAAGGATGGTTAGAATTTTGATTTATTAAATAGCCAACTTGGATTGATGTTTAATCAATCTCATTTAAATTTTGGCCAATTGGGAATCAATTGGTCAGTTGCATTGCAATTGTGGCCTAATTGATTTCAATTATAACCAAATTCAATTAATCGGCTAAATTAAATCAAAATATGGTATGAATTATAAACTGATTTAATTTTGAGTTTCTTGATTAAATAAAATTAAATAAATATTTTCTGAATAAGTCATTTTTGAGGAAAAATTATTTTAGAATTGGGCTTTTACCAATTTAAATTCATTCTCAAGATAATCCTTGATAAAAATTTAATTGTTCATAAAATAATTATTTAAGTAACAAAATTATACAATTTCGTATATACAAATATGAAATATATAATTATTATTTAAAACGACAAAATCACCTAGATAGATACTTTGTAAATTTTTTTATTCGGATAAAATAAATATTATAATTTTATTTAAAAACGAAGAAACTCAAGATTAAACTTAGTCGTGGAGGGCGAAAATTAGGTGTCAAAAACTGCCTCTCCCTTTGGTAGGGTTGATGCAAGTAACCCTAGACAAAGGGAGTTTGACGTTCCTAATTTTTGTTCGACCATAAATTTTTTTTTATAAGAAAATTAGTTTTTGCACAAGTTTTATGAAGTTATGGTCGGACCTCGATATAAGATTTCCTACATATCTCAGGTTACAAGCGAATTCAAGGCACTAATAATTCATAACGCTTGATTTAAGTTCAATTTTCAAAGAATTCACAAGTTATCTAGTTTTTGAACTTTTGACGAAGCCAAAAAGCTGGGAGTAAGCGAAATTGGGGGAGGTTGGAATGCAATCGAGTTTTCACCAAAGAGCCCAACGTACATATCCCTGGGAGTCAGGAAATTGCATTACCTATAGTTCAACTCGATTGGCAAAAAAGGTAGTCTTTTATGCTAAGACGACCTTTGGCTCAGAATGGGCGACAAACAATTGGGCTAGGGACTACAGGCTTGTAATTGTCTTAATTAGCAAATGTGGGGCCTTCACACATATAAATATGATCTATATAGATATGATTTCCAATTCTCTAGATGTACACCACTCAAATTTAAAAGGAAAAGAAAAGTTACTTTCGTCGTGAGTTTAGAAATACTCCAAAAGTAAAACTGAAACAAAAATCCCAAAAGACCCACATGCCTTCTGATAGGGACGTGGTTTGAATGTGGTGGAAGTTGTTTTTCATCTCGTGTCCAAAGAGTTTGATATTTGTAACGACCAGATTTGCAGAACCGAAATGCTACACGATGATCATGACCCCGAAGGACCACAAGCTAACCAATAACTGATATCTGTACCTGTATACTACATAAGATAACATAATAATGTGGAAACATGCACTGAAAGGCCATAAGGTTCGATTATGAACATAACTGAATAACGTAACATCTGTGTGGGGTAATAGAATACCCAAAATAAAACTGAAGTCTAAAACATGATAGTCTGTATCTAGTCTGAAAGCCTCTACTGTCTGAAGAATCTGAATAAGGAGTTGATGGGACATGTCCCCAACTAACTCCAACTAATAAGATAATCAATGAGATAATAGAAAATTATTATGTCCTCAAAGGATGAGGACTCACTCCTACTTTGACAGCTGAAACTAGAATCCACTGCTGATCTGGAACTCGTGTCTCTGAACCTATGGTGTAGCATAAAAAGAAAGCACCATAGCGTGAATGCATCAGTACATATGTACCGAGTATATATGTGAGGTAGCTTCCAAGTATCTCCCTCGACGGACTGATTTTTCCAAAGAACTTTAACTAGAGGGACTTTTTTGTTCCTCAATCTACGAGTCTGATAGTTTAAGATTTCGAATGGAATCTCTTCATAAGAGAGACTATTCTGAACATCGATTCTCTGAGTAGGTATTAGAATGATGGGTCACCTATGCACTTCTTAAGCAAATAGACATGAAAGACTGGATGAACTGAGGCTAGATATGAAGTCAATTCAAGCTCATAAGCTACCTTGCCGAAATGATTGAGAATCTTGAAGGGGCCGACATGTCGGGGACTAAGCTTTCCCTTCTTGCCGAAAATCTTCACTCCCTTCATGGGAGAGATCTTGAGGTAGACATAGTCACCAATATCGAACTTGAGATCCTTTCTACGAACATCTGCATAAGACTTCTCTCAGCTCTGAGCATCCCGGAGTCTTTCTCTAATTAATTGAACTTACTCTAAGGTGTTGAATACTAAGTCAGGACCTATGACTGAGGCCTCACTAAGTTTGAACCAACCAATCAGAGATCTACATCTCCTACCATAGAGAGCTTCTAATGGAGCCATCTGAATATTGAAATGATAGCTGTTGTTGTATGCAAACTCAATAAAAGGCAAGTGGTCATCCTAACTTCCCTTGAAATCAATTGCACACGCCCTTAGCATATCTTCTAAAGTCTGAATGATCCTTTCTTCTTGACCATCTGTCTAAGGATGAAAGGCTGTACTGAGATAAACTTGGGTACTAAGACCCTTTTGGAATGCTTTCCAAAAGTGAGACGTGGACTGGGTACCTCTGTCTGAGATTATAGATAATGGAATACCATGTAATCTGACCAGCTCCTTGATGTAGATCTTGGCATAATCCTTAACTGAATAATAGGTATGGACTAGAAGAAAATAGGCTGATTTGGTCATTCTGTCTATAATGACCCAAACTGAACCATGGTGATGACGAGTTCGAGGCAAACCCATCACGAAGTCCATGTGTACAACTTCCCACTTCCAAGTAGGACAACTGAACTCCTGCATGGACCCACTAGGATTTTGATACTCTATCTTAACCTACTGATATATAGAGTACTTAGCCATAAATTTTGCAACATCTCTTTTCATCCCGCTCCACCAATAGATCTCCCGCAAGTCGCAGTACATCTTTGTGGCCCCTGGATGAATAAAGTAGCGCGTACCATGCACTTCTATAAGAATTCACTGCCTTATGTCATCTACATCTGGAACACAAATACGACCCTGACAACGAAGAACACCATCTCCTCCTTGGGAGAAAAGCTCTATTTTTTGATCCTGAACTGACTCTTTTAACTTGACAAGGCTGGGATCCCTATCTTACTTTTCTTTCACCTCAGAAACTAGAGATGATTCTGAACTACTCTAAACACATACACCACTCTCTGAAGAATCGACTAATCGAAAGCCTAGTCTAGAAAACTGGTGTATTTCTTCAGCTAACTTCTTCTTACTATCCTCAACATGAGAAACACTACCCATAGAGAGTTTACTGAGAGCGTTGTCCACTACATTGGCCTTGTCCGGATGATAGAGGAAACTTATGTCATAATCTTTCAAGAGCTTTAACCACCTTCTCTGACGGAGATTCAGATTTTTTTAGAAAAGACATACTGAAGGCTCTTATAATCTGTGAAGATGTCTACATGAACTCCGTAGAGATAATGCCTCTTAATCTTTAAGGCAAAGACTACGAATGCTAATTTAAGATCATTAGTAGGATAATTCTTCTCATGGGTTTAAGCTGTCTGGAGGCGTAGGCTATGACCTTACCATGCTGCATGAGAACACAACTTAAACCCACTCTAGATGCATCAAATAAACTACAAAACTGTCTGAACTATCTGGAAGAGCTAGAACTGAAACTGAGGTGAGTCGAGTCTTCAATTCTTAAAAATTCTCCTCATAAGGATCTGACCACTGGAACTTGACATTCTTCTGAGTCAATCTAGACATAGGGGATGCAATGGATGAAAATCCTTCAACAAATCATCTGTAATAGCCAGCCAAACCCAAAAAACTCCTGATATTTGATGGAGAAATAGGGCGAGGCCAGTTTCTTACCGCTTTGTTCTTTTAAGGATCTACTCTAATGCCATCACCGGAAATGATATGACCAAGGAATTCTAATGACCTTAGCCAAAATTCGCACTTACTGAATTTGACGAATAACTGATGATCTCTGAGAGTCTGGAGTACTATTCCGAGATGGTCTGCATAATTTCGCTCAGTACGGGAACAGACTAGAATATCATCTATGAAGACTATGACGAATATGTCCAAGTACTACTTGAACACGCGGTTCATCAAGTCCATCAAAGCTACTGGGGAATTGGTAAGACCAAAGGACATAACTAAAAATTTGAAGTGACCATACCAAGTACGAAAAGCTATTTTTGGGATGTCAGATTCTCTAACTCTGAGCTGATAATAGCCGGATCTGAGGTCTATCTTAGAGAAATAACTGGCACCCTGAAGTTGGTCAAACAAGTCATCAATTATGGGAAGAGGATAATTGTTATTGATCGTAACCTTATTGAGTTGGTGGTAATCAATGCACATTCTGAGAGAACTGTCTTTCTTACACACGAGTAAGACTAGTGCGCCCTACAGGGAAACACTGGGTCTAATGAATCCCTTATCTAAGAGATCCTTCAACTGTTCTTTCAGTTTATTGAGTTCTGCTGGTTCCATTCTATATGGTGGAATAGAGATAGGATGAGTATCTGAAAGAAGATCAATATCAAAGTCTATTTCCTTTTCGGAAGGAATTCCTGAAAGATCTTCGAGAAAGACAACTGAATATTGAATATTCATTTACTACTAGGACTGATTAGAGACTGGGAGCCTCAAAACTAGAATCTCTAATATGATCTAGATGATAAACACATCCCTTAGATATCAATTTCTTTGCCCGAAGGTAGGAAATAAGCTGACCACTGAAAGCGGATACACTACCCTTCCACTCTAGGACAGGTTCATTCGAGAACTGAAATTGAACTATTCTATTTCTACAATCAACTATGGCATTACAGGAATAAAGCCTATCCATGCCGAGAATGACATCAAAATTAGTCATCTCTATTTTGACTAAGTCTGCTGAAGTGACTTTTTGAAATATCATAACCGGGCAGTTCCTGTATACCCACCGAGCTATGATGGTTTTACCTACTGGGGTAGATACTGAAAAGGGTTCTGCCAGAATTTTAGGACTGATTCCGAAATCAACTGCTATATAAGGAGTAACAAAAGTTAAGAAAGCTCGTGGATCTAGCAAAGAGTAAACATGCACATAAAATATCTGTAACATACCATTAACTATATCAGGAGAATTTTCCTGATCCTGTCCGGTCTGAAGAGCATAGAGATGATTTGGGCATTGCCCTCTAGTAGCACTGGAAGTGGCACCCTGCTGATTGGGGCGACCGGATTGAGCTGAAGAGTGATTCTGTTGACCCTGAGGACCTGGCTGAGGACAGTCTCTAACTCTATGGCCTGGACTGCCACAACAAAAACAAATTCCACTACCTGCTCTACACATACCCTGATGGTTCTTACCACAAGTCTGGCAAAGAGGATAAGTGCGGGCACTGCTAATACTGCCCTGGGTCTTAGATCCTGGCGCTCTACATTTGTTACCCTCTCTGAAATTAGGAACTAGAGTACTGGATATAGAGGGAGCTAGAACTGATGACTTAGGACAATACTGGGAACAATTTCCTTCTTCTGACTAAGGCGGAGCGAAGTTGAAACTACCCATCTTCGCCCTCTTATTTTGTTTTTCCCTCTACTTAATTTTCTGCTCTTCTATCTACTGAGCATGGGTCATAAGTTTAGATAAGGTCATGTCACTATTTAGCATGGCGGATCTGCACTCATTAACCACACTATCGTTTACCCCTGAAGCAAACTTACTCATCTTGGATCTACTGTCTGCAACCACATGAGGGGCATACCTGGCTAATTGAGTAAACTTAAAAGAATACTCTTTCACTGTAATATTGCCCTGCCTGAGGTTGATGAACTCTAGCACCTTGGCTTCTCTAAGCTCATGGGAAAGAATCTGTTTAAGAAAGCAGTGACAAACTCCTCCCACTCTATAGGACCTGCGTCATCTTATCTTTCGGACTTCCACTGTTTGAACCAAGCATGAGCCACATCCTGCAACTGGTATGCAGCTAGCTCAACACTCTCAATAGTAGTCACCCCCATGGAGTCTATCACTTTTTAAACTTGATCTAAGAATTCCTGAGGGTTTTCATCTACCTTAGACCCGATGAAGGTTGGAGGATTCATTCGGGTGAAGTCCCAAATTCTAGCTGCTGCTGAGTTAGCCACTGGGTTGGCTAGAATGACTGTTGGCTATTCATTATAAGCAACGACTGATTGAGCAAGAGTAGGAAATGCGATCTTGAAATTCGCATGAGAAACATGATCGCCCAAAGGTTCTTTGGTCTGAGGGGCTGATTGGTTTCCATTTCTTCTTTTAGGAGGCATGTTCTATAGAAGAAAGGGAGAAACAGATTAGACTGAGCGACTAACTTGTGATTAGTCTCACAGGCATGACATGAATACTGAAAGAAGGGAAACATTTCTTAAAATATCTCATAGCCTCTTGCACATAAAAATGGCGCGCAACACACCCATGCACAAGACTCTACTAGATGCGACTTTTAGACTTCCTAGGACTCCAATTGAACCTTAGGCTTTTGATACCAAGTTTGTAACGACCCGATTTGCTGAACCGAAATGCTACATAGTGCTCATTACACCAAAGGACCACAAGCTAACCCATGACTGATATTTGTACTTGCATACTGCATAAGATAACATAATAATGTGGAAACATGAACTAAAAGGCCATAAGGTTCGAACATGAACATAACTAAATAACGTAACATCTGTGTGGGGTAATAGAATACCCAAAACAAAACTGAAGTCTAAAATATGATATCTGTATCTCGTGTGCATCTAGTCTGAAAACCTCTACTGTCTAAAGAATCTGAATAAGGAGTTGATGGGATATGTCTCCAACTAACTACAACTAATAAGCTAATCAATGAGATAATAGAAAATCATTATGTCCTCAAAGTACGAGGACTCACTTCTACTCTGACTACTTAAATTACAATCTACTACTGATCTGGAACTCGTGTCTCTGAACCTATGGTGTAACATAAAAAGAAAGCACCATAGCACGAATGCATCAGTACATATGTACCGAGTATAAATGTGAGGTCGGCTATATGTAATGGTTAACATGTATGAATAATGCTAACTGACTGTCTAACATGAACGTGAAAATACATGCATAAATACGTAATTATAATTGTAACTGACAACGTGATTTCATGATTTCCGAGTTTGTATACTGATAACGTGACATGCTAGTAACTGATATGACTAATAACATAAAGGACTATATCTGAATAGCGCCGATAACATGGGTGACTGTATCAGGGTATAACTAATAACGTGGGTGACAACAACTGACAGTCAGAAATCTGATGGAACTATCTGAGTTTCGTACTATGTCTGAGTTGACTGTGTCTGACAGTCCAAAAATCTAAAAAAATATCCGAGTTCTACTACAGAGACTGACTGACTGTATCTGATAGTCCTGATTCTTTAACATGAAACTGTGGGAAGTATTATCTAACAGACATGCTCCCAAGGTGCTATGATTTCTGAGCTGGGGTTCAATCTATGCCCTGATTGGAAGGGTGCCAATGTCGCGCCACTGGTAAGGACAATGTGTGAGTAACCCTCATATAACAGATAACTCCAGTGAGAACGGTGGGAACCCTCACTTAACAGGTTAAGCCATCTCATCTACCCTCATATAGAAGGTTACGATGTCTTAACCTATGCTGGCTATATAGTCATGGAATGCAAGGATTGCTTCTAGGAATCACACCCTCATATAACAGGTGAGTCCCCATCCTTGGGTTCACTCGGTGCTAATTCCTACTCCCATCTGAATAGACACTGAACATGATTTATTGAACTGAACTGAGCATGGATTGAGTTACTGAATTTTCGTGGCTGACGAAATACTACTGATATCTGACAACTGAAAGAATCATAAGATCATGGAGATTTTTCCTGAGTCATAAGACTATGTGAAGTCTAAGAGTTCATATCTTGATTGAGAGTATCGTGAAAACATAACATGGCTCTAGGCACACAATTAATATTTCGGGTACAAGTACCCCCAGGACTCGATGGAAGGAAACTGACACAACTTGATATTCTTGAATACCTGATAATCACCACAATACATTTATTGAAGCATTTTATCAAAAGTCTAATAGGCATAAGCTTGTACATTTATGGGGATTTTCACGATATCATGCTAATTAGACAATAGTCCTTCATCTAGGAATTTAATCAAACATATGACAGGCATAGTACTTGTAAACATCATTATTTAATTCTAATTTCATCATTCAAGGGTTTAAATCTTAGGTTGCATGAATATATGGCTATAGTAATTAACCCACATAGAAACCATCAACAATCATGGAGTAGAATCCAATTTCACATTTATCAAACATAAACATAAGTAGCCAAAACATAAAAATATATAGAAAATCCATAACTTGAGTTTAGAATAAGAATTCTTGAACTTCATGGATGAAAGGTATCCATGAATGAACACTATGCATACCTTAGTTCGTGATTTCATGAAGATTGATGATGAAACCTTCTTCAAAATTGGACCTTCTATGAAAACCCTAGCTAGAGTTCTTGAGAGTATTTGAGAAAAAACAAAAATATTTTAGATGAATAAGGGTTAAATCCCGTGTTTGGAAGATTATTTAGGGGGGGGGGGGTAACTGACCCTTTTAACCATGGACACATAATTTAATTTTCAATATAATTTCCTGAATTGGGACCTTGGCACGACGCGGTGTTATCACGCTGTGTCACTGGAAATTGAGAAATGGGAAACTGCAAGGTGGCGCGATGCAGAGCTATCGTGTTGCCACCTTGTCTATGACCTGGAAGTTTGGTGTGACGCGCCAGTATCATGGAGCAACACTGGAAATTGACAATTGCCATTTGAGCTATCTCCGCGACGCGCTGATGGCTCAGGTCAAACATTATCTTACTAAAAAGGCTTTAACTCTTCGCCCGGGGGTCGGATTTGGGCGAATTATATATCAATGGAAAACTTATTCAATTTCCAATGTGATAGGAAGTGAAAATTATGAAAATACCACATGCATAAGAATGAATTATTATTTCAAAGAAAGTTCTATTATCCTTGAGATAATTTTTGAGCTAAGAAGAACCACGAGTATTACGATATCTCCCCCTTGAGAACATTCGTACTCGAATGAGACTAGCTGAGAGGGGAAATAATAAGCTAAACATGAATAACTGGAACATGATCTCATGACAGAAGTGACTGAAAAGCTGAACATAACATACTGAACATGCATATCTGATGCATGCGTAACTGATTCATAAATGCATAACTAAAAGTTCTAAAGAACTAAGTTTTTTCACAATGAGAATGCATATCTGATGCATAACTATATAACTGATCTGATACATAAATGTATGACTTAATATGCGGTGGTTCTTGATACCAAGTTTATACTCGGAGCATGAACATGAAACTGAATACCAAGTTCGTGATGAACACTGATCATGAAATTGAGTAAGCTTAAGGAGAACTGTTACCTTAAGCTTGATTTGAGTTTGCGGAGAAGAGGTGAGGATATTTGGGAAGCATGTTTTCTTATGCTTCCCAAGTATCTCCCTCGACGGACTAATTTTTCCAAAGAACTTTAACTAGAGGGAATTTTTTGTTCTTCAATCTACGTGTTTGATAGTCTAAGAGTTTGACTGGAATCTCTTCATAAGAGAGATAGTTCTGAACATTGATGCTCTAAATAGGGACTACAACTGATGGGTCACCTATGCCCTTCTTGAGGAAAGAGACATGAAAGACTGGATGAACTAAGGCTAGATCTGAAGGCAATTTGAGCTCATAAGCTACCTTGCTAAAACGACTGAGAATCTTGAAGGGGCCGACATATCGGGGACAGAGCTTTCCCTTTTTGTCGAATCTCTTCACTCCCTTCATGGGAGAGATCTTGAGGTAGACATAGTCACCAATCTCAAACTCGATATCCTTTCTATGAACATCTACATAAGACTTATGTCGGCTCTGAAAAGCTCGGAGTCTTTTTCTAATTAATTGAACTTTCTCTAAGGCATCGAATACTAAGTCAGGACCAATGACTGAGGCCTCACTAACTTTGAACCAACCAATCAGAGATCTATATATCCTACCATAGAGAGCTTCGAATAGAGCCATTTGAATATTGGAATGATAGTTTTTATTGTATGCAAACTCAATCAAAGGTAAGTGGTCATTCCAATTTCCCTTGAAATCAATTGCACACGCCCTTAGTATATCTTCTAACGTCTGAATGGTCCTTTTTACTTGACCATCTTTCTAAGGATGAAAGGTTGTACTGAGATGAACTTGGGTACCAAGACCCTTATGGAATGCTTTCCAAAAGTAAGAGGTGAACTGGGTACCTCTGTCTGAGATAATAGATAACGAATTACCATACAATCTAACTAGCTCCTTGATGTAGAGCTTGGCATAATCCTTGGCTGAATAAGAGGTATGGACTAGAAGAAAATGGGCTGATTTGGTCATTCTATCTATAATGACCCAAACTGAACCATGATGATAATAAGTTCGAGGCAAACCCATCACAAAGTCTATGTTCACAACTTCCCACTTCCAGGTAGGAATACTAAACTCTTGCATGGACCCACTAGGCTTCTGATGCTCTATCTTTACTTTCTGACATGTAGAGCACTTAGCCATAAATTTTGCAGTATGTCTTTTCATCCCACTCTACCAATAGATCTCCCGCAAGTTGCGGTATATCTTTGTGGCCCTTGGATGAATAGAGTAGCGCGGGCCATGAGCTTCTGCAAGAATTTGCTGACTTATGTCATCTATGTCTGGAACACAAAGACGACCCTAACAACGAAGAAAACCATCTCCCCCTTGGGAGAAAATCTCTATTTTCTGATCCTGAACTGACTCTTTTAACTTGACAAGGTTGGGATCCCTATCTTGCTTTTCTTTCACCTCGAAAACTAGAGATGATTCTAAACTACTATGAACACATACACCACCCTCTAAAGAATCGACTAAGCGAATGCCTAGTATAGCAAGCTGGTGTACTTCTTGAGCTAACTTCTTCTTACTATCCTCAACATGAGAAACACTACCCATAGAGAGTCTACTGAGAGCATCTGCTACTACATTGGACTTGCCCGAATGATAGAGAACACTTATGTCATAATCTTTCAAGAGCTCTAACCACCTTCTCTAAGGAAGATTGAGATCTTTTTGAGAAAATACATACTGAAGGCTCTTATGATCTACTAAGATGTCTACATGAAATCCGTAGAGATAATTCTTCCAAATCTTTAAGGCAAAGACTACGGCTACTAATTCAAGATCATGAGTAGGATAATTCTTCTCATGAGGTTTAAGCTGTCTGGAGGCGTAGGCTATGAACTTACTATGCTGCATGAGGACATAATCTAAACCCACTCTAGATGCATCACAATAAACTACAAAACCTTCTGAACCATCTGGAAGAGCTAGAACTGGAGCTGAGGTGAGTTGAGTCTTCAATTTGTGAAAACTCATCTCATAAGGATTTGACCACTGGAACTTGACTTTCTTCTTAGTCAATCTAGACATAGGGGATGAAATAAATGAAAATCCTTCAACAAACCATCTGTAATAGCCAACCAAACCCAAGAAACTCTTGATATCTGATGGAGAAATAGGGCGAGGCCAGTTTCTTACCGCTTCAGTCTTTTGAGAATCTACCTTAATGCCATCACTGGAAATGATATGACCAAGGAATGATACTGACCTTAACTAAAATTCATTCTTACTAAATTTGGCGAATAACTGATGATCTCTGAAAGTATGGAGTACTATTCTGAGATGGTCTGCATGATCTCGCTCAGTACAGAAATAAACCAGAATAACATCTATGAAGACTATGACAAACATGTCCAAGTATTGCTTGAACATGCAGTTCATCAAGTCCATGAAAGCTGCTGGGGCATTGGTAAGACCGAAGGACATAACTAAAAATTTAAAGTGACCATACCAAGTACGGAAAGCTATTTTTGGGATGACATATCCTCTAACTCTAAGATGATGATAGCCGGATCTGAGGTCTATCTTAGAGAAATAACTGGCACCCTAAAGTTGGTCAAACAAGTCATCAATTCTGGGGAGAGAATACTTGTTCTTGACCGTGACCTTATTGAGTTGATAGTAATCAATGCATATTCTGAGAGAACCATCCTTCTTACACATGAATAAGACTGGTACGTCCCACGGGGAAATACTAGGTCTGATGAATCCCTTATCTAAGAGATCCTTCAACTGTTCTTTCAGTTTCGTTAGTTATACAGGTGCTATTCTATATGGCGGAATAGAGATAGGCGGAGTGTTTGAAAGAAGATCAATACCGAAGTTTATTTCCCTTTCGAGAGGAACTTCTGTAAGATCTTTGGGAAAGATATCTGATATTCATTCACTACTGGGACTGATTCAATACTGAGATCCTCAAAATTGAAATCTTTAACATGATCTAGATGATAAATACATCCCTCTGATATCAATTTCCTTTCCCGAAGGTAGGAAATAAGCTGACCACTGAAAGCGGATACCCTACCCTTCTATTCTAGGATGAGTTCATTCGGGAACTGAAATTTAACTATTCAATTTTTGCAGTCGACTGTGGCATAGCAGGAATGAAGACAATCCATCCCGAGAATAATATCAAAATTAGTCATCTCTATTTCGACTAAGTCTGCTGAAGTGACTTTCTAAAATATCATAACTGGGCAGTTCCTATATACGCGCCTAGCTATGATGGTTTTACCCACTGGGGTAGATACTGAAAAGGGTTCTGCTATAATTTCGGGACTGATTTTGAAATCAACTGCTATATAAGGAGTAACAAAAGACAAGAAAGCTCCTGGATCTAGCAAAGCATAAACATGCACATAAAAGATCTGTAACATACTAGCAAATACATCAGGAGAATTTTCCTAATCCTGTTGGGTTGGAAGAGCATAGAGACGATTTGGGCATTGCCCACTAGTAGCACTGGAAGTGGTACCCTGCTGATTTGAGCAACCGAACTGAGCTGAAGAGTGATTCTGTTGACCCTGATGTCCTGGATGAAGAGAGTCTCTAACTCTATAGCTTGGCTTGCCACAAAAAAAAAATGTCATTACCTGCTCTAAAAACACCCTGATTGAGCTTACTGCTAGTCTGACAAAGAAGATAAGTGTGGGCACCGCTAATACTGCCCTGGGTCTTAGAGACTGGCACTCTATCTTTGTTATTCTCTCTGAACTTAGAAAATGGAGCACTGGCTATAGAGGGAGTTAGAACTGATGACTTAGGATGAAATTGGGAACGATTTTCTCCTTCTGACTTAGGCTGAGCGAATTTGAAACTACCTGTCTTCGCTCTCTTATTCTTCTTTTCCCTCTGTTTAATTTTCTGCTCTTCTATCTATTGAGCATGGGTCATAAGTCTAGCTAAGGTCATGTCACTGTTCAGCATGGCAGATCTGCGCTCTTTAACCACGCTGTCGTTTACCCCTGAAGCGAACCTACTCATCTTAGATCTACTATCTGCAACCACATAAGGGGCATACCTAGCTAATTGAGTAAACGTAAAATAATACTCTTTCACTGTCATATTTCCCTGCCTGAGGTTGATGAACTCTAGCACCTTGGCTTCTCTAAGCTCTTGGGGAAGAATCTATCTGACAAATCAGTGACAAACTCCTCCCACTCTATAGGACCTGCGTCATCTGATCTTTCAAACTTCCACTATTTGAACCAAGCATGAGCCATATCCTACAACTGGTACGCAGCTAGCTCAGCACTCTCAATATTAGTCACCCCTATGGCGTCTGTCACTTTTTGAACTTAATCTATGAATTCCTGAGGGTCTTTATCTACCTTAGACCTGAGAAAGGTTGGAGGATTCATTCGGGTGAAGTCTCGAATTCTAGCTGTGGCTTAGTTGGCCTCTAGGTTGGCCGAAATGACTGTTGTTCGTTCATTATGAGCAGCGACTAATTGAGCAAGATTGGTAAATGTGGTCCTAAAATTCACATGAGAAACATGATCTCCCAAAGGTTCTTTGGGCTGAGGGGCTGACTAATTTCTGTTTCTTCTTTTAAGAGGCATGTTCTGTTGAAGAAAGAGAGAAATGGATTAGACTGAGAGACTAACTTCTGATTATGCTCATAGGCACGACATGAATAATGAAAGAGGGGAAACTATTCTTAAAACATCTCATAGCCTCTTGCACATAAATGTGGCGCGCAACACACCCATGCACAAGACTCTACTAGATGCGGCTTTCAGACTTCCTAGGACTCTATTGAACCTTAGGCATTGATACCAACTTTGTAACGACCTAGTTTGCTAAACTAGAACGCTACACGGTGCTCATGACCTCGAAGGACAACAAGCTAACCCATGTCTAATATCTGTACCTGTATACTGTATAAGATAACATAATAATGTGGAAATATGCACTGAAAGGCCATAAGGTTCGATCATGAACAAAATTGAATAACGTAACATCTGTGTGGGGTAATAGAACACCCAAAACAAAACTGAAGTCTAAAACATGATAGTATATCTAGTCTGCATCTAGTCTGAAAACCTTTACTGTCTGAAGAATCTGAATAAGGAATTGATGGGACATGTCCCCAACTACCTCCAACTAATAAGCTAATCAATGAGATAATAGAAAATCATTATATCCTTAAGGATGATGACTCACTTCTACTCCAACTGCTTAAACTGGAATCTTCTGCTGATCTGGAACTCGTGTCTCTGAACGTATGGTGTAACATAAAAAGAAAGTACCATAGAGCGAATGCGTCAGTACATATGTACCGAGTATACATTTGAGGTAGGCTATATGCAATGGTTTACATGCATGAATAATGCTAAATGACTGTCTAACATGAACATGAGAATACATGCATAAATAAGTAACTGTAACAAACAACATTATTTTATGATTTCTGAGTCTGTATACTGATAACATGACATGCTAGTAATTGATATGACTGATAACATAAAGGACTATATCTAAATAATACTGATAACACGGGCGACTGTATGTGGGTATAACTTATAACGTGGGTGACTGTAGCTGACAGTCTTAAATCTAATAGAACTATCTTAGTTCCATACTATTTCTGAGTTGACTGTGTCTGACAGTCTTAAAATCTGATGAACTATCTAAGTTCTACTACGGAGGCTGATTGACAGTATCTGACAGTGTTGATTCTGTAACATAAAACTGTGGGAAGTAGTATCTAACCGATATGCCGCAAAGGTGCTATAATAGTTAAGTTGCGGTCCAATCTATGACCTGATTGGAAGGGTGTCAATACCGCACCACTGGTAAGAACAACATATGAGTAACCCTCATATAACAGGTAACTCCAGTGAGAATGGTGAGAACCCTCAAATAACAGGTTAAGCCACCTCATCTACCCTCATATAGCAGGCTACAATGTCTCAACCTATGCTGGCTAAATAGTTCTGGAATGCAAGGATTGCTTTTAGGAATCACACCCTCATATAACAGGTGAATCCCCATCCTTGGGTTCACTCGGTGCTAATTCCTTCTCCCATCTGAATAGACACTGAACATGATTTACTGAACTGAACTAAGCATAGACTGAGATACTAAATTTTTGTGGCTGACAGAATACTACTGATATCTGACAACTGATTGATTCATGAGATCATGGAGATTTTTCCTGAGTCATAAGACTATCTGAAGTCTAAGAGTTCATAGCTTGACTGAGAGTATCGTGAAAATATGACATGGCTCTAGGCACACAACTAATATTTCAGGTACAAGTACCCCCAGGACTCGATGGAAGGAAACTGACATGCCTTGATATTCTTGAATACATGATAATCACCTCAATACGTTTATTAAAGCATTTCATCAAACGTCTAATAGGCATAAGCTTGTACATTTATGGGGATTTTCATGATATCATGCTAGTTAGACAATATTCCTTCATCTAGGCATTTAATCAAACATATGATAGGCATGGTACATGTTAACATCATTATTTTATTCTAATTTCATCAGTCAAGGGTTTAAATCTTAGGGTTGCATGAATATATGGCTATAGTAATTAACCCACATAGAAACTATCAACAATCATGGAGTTGAATCCAATTTTACATTTATCAAACATGAACATGAGAAGTAAAAACATGAAAACATATAGAAAATTCATAACTTGAGTTTAGAAAAAGGATTCTTGAACTTTATGGACGAAAGGAATCCATGAATGAACACTATGTATACCTTAGTTCATGATTTCGTGAAGATTGATGGTGAAACGTTCTTGAAATTGGACTTTCTATGAAAACCCTAGCTTGAGTTCTTGAGAGTATTTGAGAAAAAAAACAATATTTTGGATGAATAAGGGCTAAATCCCATGTTTGGAATCTTATATAGGAGGGCAAATTGACCCTTTTAACCCTGGACACGTAATATAATTTTTAGTAAAATTTCTCAAATTCAACCCTTGGCACGACACGGCGTTATCGCACCGTGTCACTGGAAATTGACAAATGGGAAACTGCATGGTGGCCTAATACGGATCTATCACATTGCCACCTTGTTTTTGACTTAAAAGTTTGGTGCGACGCGCCAGTATCGCGGAGCAACACTAAAAATTGACAATTGCCATTTGAATGATCTCCACGACACGCTGAAGGCTTAGGTAAAATAATGTCTTACTAAATAGGCTCTAACTCTTCACCCGAGTGTTGGATTTGGGCAAATTTTAGGGTTCTTTACAACCCATTCCCCTCGAACCTGGTGAACCAATATATCAAAATCGTCAGTGAATATAACACCCAAATCTTCATATAAATAACCAATTTGAGACCGAGAATGTAATCCTCATATTCAACCATATTATTTGTGCATAGAAAGCGCAGTTTGGTGGAAACCGGGTAATGTCGACCAGTTTTTGATATTAAAACCTCCCCAATTCCTTAACCCTTTAAATTGACCGCCCCATCAAAGAACAATCTCCAACTCGAGTATATTTCAGCAATGTCTTTCCCTACGAACAATACCTCCTTATCTAGGAAATAAGTTTGGAGTGGCTCATATTTTTCATCAACTGGATTCTCTGCTTGATGATCTACTAGGGCTTGCCCTTTGATTGCCTTTTGAGTCACGTATACAATATCAAACTCATTCAATAGAATTTTCCATTTGGCTAATTTCCCAGTGGGCATGGACTTTCGGAATATGTACTTCAAAGGATCCATTTTGGAGATGAGATACATTGTATATGATGTCAAGTAATGCCTCAGCTTCTGGGACACCCAGGTTAGTGCACAACACGTCCTTTCTAATTGTGTGTAATGAGCCTTATGTAGAGTGAACTTCTTACTCAAGTATTAAATTTCTCTTTCCTTCTTTCCAGTTTCATCATATTGTCCCAAGACACATCCAAATGCATTATCTGAGATTGATAAATACAACAACAGAGGGCTTTATTCTCTTGGCGGAACTAGTACTGGTGGACTGGATAAATAATCCTTGGTCTGATAAAAAGCTCATTATTATTCCTTAGTCCATTCATTTACCGTATCTTTCTTTAACATCTTGAGGACTGGTTTACAAATAACCGTTGTTTGGGCTATGAACCTGCTGATGTAATTTAATCTTCCTAAGAATCTCATGACTTTCTTCTTCATCTTTAGAGGATGCAATTCTTGGACCGCCTTAATTTTTGAGGGGTCAAGCTCAATACCCCTTATACTAACTATAAAACCTAACAGCTTCTCGACTAGTACCCCAAAAACACACTTAATAAAATTTAGCTTCAAATTATACTTTGGTAACCGATCAAAGAACTTTCCAAAATAGGCCAAGTGGTCCAAAATCTTGTAAGATTTTATGATCACTCATCCATGTACACTTCAATATCTTTATTGATCATATCATGAAATATGGTTGTCATGGCCCTCATATACATCACACCATCATTCTTGAGACTGAAAGGCATCGCCCTATAGTGGTAAATACCCCAAGGTGTGATGAAAATTATTTTCTCTATATCTTCTTCATCCATCAGTATTGATGATACTCCGCAAAGAAATCCACGAATGACTGTATTTCATTACTCACACAGTTGTCAATGCGAATATGGATATTGGGTAATGGAAAGTTATCTTTAGGACTGGCTTTGTTCAAGTCTCTATAATTGACACAAATCCTGACCTTTCCATCCATCTTTGGTACTGGAATAATTTTGGCTAGCCATATTGGATATTTTGTGACCTCAACCACATTATCTTGGATTTTCCTAGTAAATTCTTCCTTGATTTTTAGACTCAAATCTGCCTTGAATTTCTACAACTTTTGCTTCACGGGACTTAACCCCAGATCAATTAGCAACTTGTGTGATACGATATTCGTATTCAATTATGGCATGTCATCACAGGACCAAGAAAATATATCAATGTATTTTTTAAGAAACCTGATGAGTTCTCTTTTATGTGCTTCTGTAAGATGAACACTGATTCTGGTTTCTTTGACTTTGCCATTATCACCTAGATTAACAACCTCGGTCTACTCTAGGTTGGGCTTTTCCCGATCTTCGAAATCTTTTGTTTCCTCTGTTACTTGATCTAGGGCCATTATTTCTTCATCACAGTCCCCCCATTCATTATTATTTGCTTTGATTTGTTCATTTAGCTCTTACATGACATGACATTGGCATGTTTTAAGTTATTATTACTCACATCATAAACAACATAAGTTAGATTATAGTGATCAGATAATGAAACAAAAATAGGTAAAGAATATTTTTGCAATAAGAGAGGCTTTCATTGAAACTTAGAACATTACAAATGCTAGACATGATCTGCATTAGTACGGGTCTAAGCCTTTTCGAAAACATAAAAAGAAAAATAAGGTAACCTCGAGCCTCATTTGAACTACCACTAATTTTTCAAAAGTTAAATTTCATCCTTTTATCTACCACATAAATTGAGGAGTCATGATTGGAGTGAAAGTCCTATTTGATAGATGATCCCCTACTTTATGTTTATTGATCTTGGTCTTCTCTGGGAAATCTTTTATAATATCATCACTCTTCAAACAAGTTCCCTATTCCTTCCTTGAGACCATCGCTTGAAGGCTTTATAGATATAGAAATAACTAGTAGAGTGGAGGTAACCTCTTTGCCAATTTTGGGCCTTCCTTCTTTGTCTCTCTTTCACCTTGTTTACTTGGCACACAACCTAACCATATTTGAACAACTTCTCTGGGATCCCAACAGGCTCAATTATTTCGTCCAAATTCTTTCCTAAGTCACGTATGAGCTTAAAACCATTTTTCAACATAACAGTGGCCAACATCTTGTAGATCGAAGACATGGGCTTGTAAGGAGTTAGTCTTTCTCATTTGAAGATATAACTTGACTTCCCCGCTGGTGTTTATCTGGACCCCATCAAAAGCTCTTACATTTATTATGTTCTGACAAATTTTCCCTATATCATAGTTCAACTGAGTTAGAACAGATAATGGGCAGATATTTAGACCAGATCCATCGTCAATTAATACCCTGTTAACGTTCTTATCCTGACATTTGATAGTACTATGTAATGTCTTTCTATGCATCACCCCTTTGAAGGGTAACTCATTTCCACCAAATATAATGTGATGGTCACCCATCACTCTACTTATCATGTCCATAAAACTTTTGATTCTTATGCCTACGGGTACGTAGGCTTCTTTGAGGACTTTCAGCAAGTCTTATATATGATATTGAGAACTCATAAGAAATACCCAAATAGAAATTTGAGCAAGGGTTTCTCTAAATGTTTAACAATAGAGTATTATTTTGGCTTCATTCTTCTCTAGAATTCTTCATCTTCTCCTTTAGTGATTGGCCTTTTTTGAGCAATCTTCTTGTATGCATTATTAGCAATCTCCTCCGGAGTATAACATCTTTATAATCTATTCATTCCTTGTGGGGCGGAATATTCTACCATAAATTCTTCTCTTGCGGTCACCAAGGCAAAAGCTTGATAAGGTGCGGTGAATGCAACAAACTTGGGCTTCTCGGTAACACTTAAGGTAGAAACTTTCTTTTCTATTTCTTTCACTTTATCTATTTCTTCTAGGCTAGTCATTGCTATATATTTTCTCACCACCCACTCATTATATATTTCTATCATACTGATGGTTACTCTTTCATAGTTTAGAAGTGGGTCGGTGGTAACATTTAGCGTCATTGTTTAAATTAAAATTACCTTGGGATCAATCAAATCTTGAATCTTGTGCTTCAAATTAACACAGTCCTCAGTTGTGTGTCTAACACCCTCTGAATAATATTCATAATATTGATTGGCATGGAAGAATAGAGAATTGGTATTGATGGGTTTTGGTGGAATAGGTTGGATGAGACCTGCTGCCTTTAACCTTTCAAATAATTGGGTTTTAGTTTCAGCCAAGTAGTAAAACTCCTGGTAACTTTCTTTTCGTTATTTAGGAAAGGAAGATTATAGTTATTCTGGTTGGTAGGTGGATGGACTTGATGGTAATTTTGGTTAACTGAGGTTTTTTGCTAGCTTGGAAATTTGGGAGTGGATCTTGGTAAGTTGGTTGATAATTTGGAAATAGAGGAGGGTAATTCTATCGATTGGTTGACAAATTTGGTTGTGGAATTTGGGGGCTAGGTTGGGTATAGAAAACAGGTTGAGGATTTTATGGAGTTGAGGGGTATATAGACGATGACATTTTCCCAGAATTAGACCTGAAAGATTTCTTTGACTTTGGGTTTGGACTAGAGGATATGAAGGACACATCTTCTCTATTTTTCTTTGGGAATACTAAAGATCCAAGTTGTGTAGAGGTTTTGTTGATTTTTTCCGTCCCGAGTCCTTCCTCAACCATTTTACCGATCTTAACCAAATCAGTGAAGGTATCCCAAACTGCCGATATCATTTTATTACAAAACTCACCCTTCTAAGCTTGGGTAAACATAATGACTATTGCTTCTTCTATCAAAGAGGTTGTACCTTTGCTGCCTCTTTCCATTAACGATAGGAATATTCATAAAAAGATTCATTAGACTTTTATTAATGTGGTTTAAAGGATATCAATAAGGAACTATCTCTACATTATGGGTGAATGTATCAACAAATCCCTAGCTAAAGCATTCCATTCAACCACTTCTTTAGTTTTTGTGAAGCAAACCATTCTAACGCTTCTCCACTCAGGCTTCGACTGAAGAGCCTCATCAGTAATGCTTTATTTCTACCAATGCCTACCATTTGGTTATAATATTCTCTTAAGTGGGCAGTAGGGTTTCCAGTACCATTGAGTATTTCAAACTTAAGAACTTCGAATCATTTAGGAAAGTTCAAATCAGGGTGAATGCATAGGGCATCATAATTGAACCTCGTTGCATTAGGAAAACCATCTATTTTCTTTATCCTGGTGATCTCGTCCTTTATCAGCAGTAACTCCCTATCATATTTGTCTTTAAGAGCCTTACACTCCTTGTCCATCTCTTCATAGTGGTCAATTTTTGGATTTTAGGAAATGCATAGTAAGATGTTGGTATTACAGTGGCATAGATGGCGGAGGGAGTCATATACTTTATTATCAAAGGATTTTGAGTGGTATGAGCAAAGTTTTGGTATGTGGGAACTAAATTTTAGGGAGTGTTGGCATTTGGATTGAAGGTGGGGTTAGTATTTTTGGAAGTGAAGGCATTTAAGAAGGCATTCTGGTAATTTGGAGTCAAGTTTTAAGAATGGTAAGCATTTGGATTGTTTTCACAGTTAGTATTATAATTGGGAGGAGTATGTCATTTGGTTGGTTTCCATTGTTAGGACGGCTAAGCGAAGGAAATCAAAGTGAAAGCACATGGTTATCCAGGACTGGCATATTAGCAGCAATGTCAAGAGTAGCCATATCTTTTGCTCATTGAACTTCTTCTTGAAGCTCCTCCATTCTCCTAGTTAGTTCAGCAACGTCCCTAATAGTAAATTAGGTGAGAGCATTATCATTGATACTACCAATCAAGAGCATTATCATCGTTACTACCAGTCATTCTTTTATTTTCAACTAAGCAATGGCCAAGGGGGTAATTTTTATTTTCCTAAGATCAATTGAAGTATTGGTGTTCAGCCAAATTTTGGTCAACGCAGATCAATTTCTACTTGATTACCTAATAAAGTAAAAATAACTCCAAAGAAAAATATGTTAGATCCTTTTGGTGGTAAATAATGCAAGATATCCGACATAAAGTAAACACATAAAGTTTCTTTCATCTTAGGTAAATTAATCCATGGGTGGTTATTAAAAGGATTTAATGGGTAGGACTTCGTCCGTTGATTTTATATAAGTAGGTCTTTAATATGAAGTTTGTTAGGTCTAAAATCTTTGGGTGTCTCCATCATCTGAATCAACAAAATGGGAGATAAAATTTTTTAAAGGACAAAGGCCAGGCCGAAAGGCTACCTACATATCTCAGAAAGGAGAAATCAGGAAATACTTAGTTCAAACAAGCAAGGATAATATTCCATTACAATATTGTTATATTTAATTACATTAGGAAAAACATTAAAGAAAAATGACAATAGAAAGGGCAAGACTAATGACTAGATCCTAGATATGTGCAGGCATTGCCGCTTTATTCTGCTTCTTCTATGTCTTGATCTTCTACGGGTAGTATGGTGGAAATTTAACTCAACACTTCAAACCTCCACCAGACTCTCCAACTCTATTTTGAAAGCCTAACAAGTCTCTAAGTTATGCCCCCAATTCCTCCATGATAGAGAACGACCTCTATGAATTTCTTCCAAGCCTTAAACATTGTGTTAGGCTTCCTGTAACAACCCAAAAATTTGATGAAATATGTTAAATTTGTAATTTTATGTGATTTGACTATTTTACCCCTCTGCTTAGTTGCATTATGATATTTCCAGAGTATGGGAGTGATTGGCATGATTTTCGATGCATTTTGGTATCATTTATGCGATATTATGATTTTTGATGGCTTTGAGAGCCGTATTTTGGACTTATGAGGATATATTTTGATCCGTGCGATGAATGGCTGGACGTACTGAACCAACAACTTTGAAATATTAATTTTAGGCTAAATAGACCTTTGGTTCAGGTCCCAGTGCACCCGAGCTTATTTTGACCTATTGGTCGAAAAGTTAAAAATATAAAAATATGGGTGTGGGATCCACATTTGATCGAAACAACCCCAGATGGAAAATTCGACTTTGCCAGCTAATTTGGAATGTCAATTTTAGGGTTTTAGCAAATTTGGTGTGATTTTACAACTTTTAAATCTCATTTCGACCCTCGATTTGAAAAAATGTGATTTCGGGTTTTGAGGGTCAACTTTTTGAAAATGATGTTTTTTCAAAACTCTGACTTCTTGAACGTGACCGGAACATCTAATTTAGTATGGTTGCATAGTTTGTTTACATATATCAGACTCTGAATGAATTTCGAGCACCCCGTCAAAGTCTGGATTGGACTTTAAAAAATGTAGCTTTCTTGTGCAGTTTTCTGCAATATATATAACTATTTTGGCCTCATTTTGCTCAATTTTCATCTTGTCTCTTGAATGTTAAACCCTAAAATAGTGTGGGATCTTAAAATTGAAGTTTATGGGAGTTTAGAAATCTAGATTAACATATATTTCTTGGTTTTATTACAGATATAAGGTAATAATTTACCCTTTTCTTAGTAATTCCATGATTAATTTCTCAAAACCCCAAAAATCTTAGGGCTTGATTTTAAACTCCATTTTCACTCCTTTTCACTTTAATAATATTTTTATCTGATAATTACTAGTTTTTCAACAATTTAACCTTTAAAACAACTCTGATTCTTGATTTTAACCCAAATTTCAAAGATTTTATCTGGTAAAAGCTCAAAAATGGTTTTTCTTCAATTTGAACCTCGTTTTTGACTCAATTTGACTTGTATTTTCATCTATAGATTTTTAAAAATATGGGTAATATGTTTTCGAAGTAAAGTTCTATTTTGCCCTTTTTTTTGAAAATTCGTTTTGGGGGTCCATTTTGGCTTCGAATCAAAAGTAGTTAATATGGGTGTCATTGATTTTGTTTTGATGTATAGTTTTTATATTTGATATTTTTAGTGGAGTTCAGGATCATTCATTGAGAAAGTAAGGTCTAGGTTTCGAAGTGTAGCAGACCAGTTTCGGCTTTTGAAGTAGGTTATGGCTTAACTTTTTCAGACTGGGTTGGGTAGTAAATAATGATACAAAATGTATGTTAAAGGTGGAAACTAATCATAAAAATATATATTTATGTATTGTGCCTGTGTGGGGGCCAATATGTGATGTAATTATCAAAATTGAGATATTATGTGATATGTGTGATCGTGTGGGGTCTTATGTGATATTGATAGCCTTGAATACATGTGAATAATTATGTTGTTAAAATTCTTAATGCGGTACCATTGGTGTATTATGATTATATTCATACTTTATTGGCATACGAGACATGTGGAAATTCATGGATGAAACAAAAATAATGAGCGGATATTGGCTCACATGGTTGTGAAAATGTATGTTATGGTTGGTTGTGAAAACATATCATGTGGTTGGTTGTGAAAACATATCATGTAGTTTATTGTGGAAATACTCATTGTGATTGGTATAGAGCATTACATCTTTATATTATACTTATTCATGAAATATTGGTACCAGCGTGACAACATTTGAGAAATACTAGCAACACTTATATGGTTTGTCTTCATTCTAGAAGTCTTACCTTGGGATATTTTTTTTCTCTTTTTGTATTAGTTTGGGTGATAGGTGATAACGCTCAATCTACAGCTCTCGTAGGAGTGTAAAGCGGTCGTTAGTAAATATAGAACCCAACCTGGGTTGGGTGTCGATCCCACAGGGAATAGCTTGGCCAACAAGTAAGCAAAATTACTAAACTTTTGGTGCAAGTCTCGTAAAAGGGGGGATTGTAATGTGTAACGAAAACAATAAAGTAAAAGCTGAAAATAGCAAAGTAAAGAGAGAAAGATTGTTACGTAAGTTGTGAACAATGAGAATTGAAGCGTTGGGGTTATGTCCACCTTCTGAGGTATACGTCTCTATTGGCTATGAGTGTGTAGAGTCTTGACATGCCATTGCTTATAGAGAATTGTAGTCGATGGTAAATCCAAGCGTCTCTCGACCTGAACAAGGACTATTTCACTTTAACTCTCTCGAGCTTAAAGCGTGTCTAACGGTATGAATTCTCCAAGAGGTTAGTCCAGTTACGGCACTAGCTTTTTAATAGGAAAGGGTGTCCTACTCCCTTGACATTATCTCTTTTCCAGACAAATAACCTTTCTCTCGAACAAGTTAAATGTTAGACTGGCGTTATTCTATGCGTCTGCAGCCACAAGAATTTGCATTAAGATGAAGAGAATAATGATATAAGCAATATACGTGTCTCGAACTCACAAACTCACAGCAATAGATAGTATCTCATTCGGCTTCCATAACCCCAACAGAGAAGTTTAGTTACCCATGAGTGCGAAGGAGATCATGATTTGCATTGTTATTGTTGAGTAATGGCGTGTGGATTAGGTGATAGGCGTGTGGCGTGATTCCTTGGCTTGGTAACGATTCTCTTGTTGTGGAATTTAAGAATAGAATTAATGGAAAGATTAGAAGAGTTGTAATTGAGAAGTAGAATGTGTCTCTCCACTAAGGGAGGACTTGCCTCTCCACTAAGGGAGGACTTAATTTAAAATCTCTAACATGATAGGGTATTTATAATACTCCTATCCTACTCCTACTATGCTAATGAAATAAATAACCAAATCCTACTAAACTAAGGAAATACTTAACCCATTTGTACTAGGTTAATGTAACATTCTCCTAATCCAAATAAACTAATGAAATACATAACCCAATTGTACTAGGTTAATGTATCATTGTCAAAATCCAGATTTGTATCTGTAAGTCCCCAAAGTCTTCAGAAATGCTGTTTTAGCCCAGGACAGATTTTCCATGCAGAATTTTTGGTCCTTAGGCGTGTAGACTTCCTTCCCTTCCTTTGTGAGCTTTCTTTTGCGTCAAGTAAGCCATAAAATGCTGTATTTTGCATCATTTATACCTGAAACTTTCCTAATCATGTTCGTTAGCTCATTTACAGGAAAAAGGACTAAAAGTACATGAAATATATAATTTGTTCTCAAAACTAGGCTAAAATATGGGCAAAATATATTGATATAGGCGTGTAAATTCGCCTATCATCAACACCCCACACTTGCAGCTTTGTTCGTCCTCGAACAAAATATCATGTCCTTCTAAGCATCAACTTAAGGTTTTTACAGCAACAACACAAAACATTCTTCAAGACAAGCACAAAAATTATCAACAAAGAGTAGCTTCCCGATTATAAGTAGAAACAGTTTAACCTCTAGCGTAGACTAGTGATGGTGATCAACTCTCATGCAAACATTAAGGTGCATAGAATCATATACAACTATCCAATGCTCATCAACCATGTGTGTCTCACAATATAGTACCCATAATCACTCACAAATATAGCATATTTTTCAAACATGGGTATTAAAATGTCCTTGCTCTCACTCTCACAAAGAATTCATATGTAGCAACTGATGACCATAGGCTTGCCCTTAGTGTAATACTCCACTAAATGTCAGAATGTTAAGGTTAGGATCAAGTAGGTCTTTTGATGGTTGTAATGTAGGCTAAGGGACGGGTAGGATCAGCTATTTTGGCCAGAAATAGTGACTAAGTTCCTAAGCACTTTAATACCTCACATTGTATCATTGACACTTTTTTCTTTCAACCTTTCTTTATTTTATTCTTCCACCCTTGTTCTCATCTTTTGTTTTTCAATTTTAAGCACAACTCACTTTTCAGCTTTCTTTTCCTTTTTCTTTTCACAACATACCTCTTATGATAGCACTTTCTTTTTCATAACACATTCAAGCACCATTACAATTTAAAGCATCATACTCACCCAATTTCCTCTTATGTTGTCACATGACTTTTTCACTTTAAAGCACTTAGAAATTTGGATCAAATTACGGTCTTGAAAAAAAATGGATTAGGCTTACATACAAGGTTGTCAAAGAAATAGGCTAAAGGCTTAAAAGGGTTTAACTAAGATGATGTCCATGGGTAGGTAAAACAAAGGTAAACATGTATAGGTTGCCAAAGAAATGCCTAAATCATCTCCTAAACTTACACTCCTTATTTTCGCTTTGCATACATACCAGGCAAGTTCTAGCATCAGCCACAAACATAGAAGATACTATTAATCTCACACACAAAAGGCACATGGTCGACTTGATTGGAAGTAATATAGACTCTCAACCCAACAAGTGAAGGAATTGAATCACACAATATCACATAATGAGTCACAACTAGGGCCTAAACGTCTCAATAGTCACAATTGTAGCACAAACTCTTGTTATAATCTCATGCTGCCTATTAGAATTATTTCATGCGAAGTTAGAAAAAAAAAATTTTAACTACTAAAAAAAACTTAAAAAAATGACAAACAAAATAAACAAAGTAAACAGACAAACATAGGTGCAAACAAAGAAGTATAGCATGCGATACCGCCACCCCACACTTAGTCGGGACACTGTCCTCAGTGAAAAATAAATACGAGGAACCTGGTTGGTCGGACTTATCCTCTATGTCTGGGGTCATACCCCTTGCATCAGAATCATCATCAGATTCATCATCCTTAGAAGTTCCTCATAAGTATCCCACTTAATTCCAAGAGTGAGTTGAGGTGTTTGCATCAAGGAGGGTTCTCCTTGCTCTCTTTGGCCTCTTTTCTTGCCTTTTTGTGAAGTGGTAGCCTTTTCTTTGCCTTGTCTTTCTTTGGGTGCCATTGTACCTGAGACTAAAAATAGTGTTAATGGTAGCACAATCTCAATGGTTACAATCTATACACAAGCAGTAGGGGTACCACCCCACACTTAGTTTTGTTGATACAAATCAGTGAAGTGAAAGTGGTCGATTACTTAGACTTCATTGACATACGTTTTAGGATTATATTCTAACAAGAAACTCAGCAATGCATCACTTACTTGCAGCCATTGGACTACTTTCATGGTAGATATAACAACACTACTACATAGGGGTAACCACATGGTATAGTTTCTATCAATAAACTCAACCTCCTATGTCGGTAGGTAGTTATAAGTCTTATTCCGATGAACGGGATATTCTAACATGTAAGTATTCAAGTGACAAGATTATGCAATGTTCATTACTATAGCAATTCCGCAAGTAGTATAACAATGCATCAAAATCAAATTCAAGTCGGAAATAAGTTAAGAGCATCCTAACATACATGTTCACTCACTTGGTTTTGTATCAACAATTCAAACACGTTCACATCACCAATACTTTTTCAGGATTTAGCAATTCATAATAGGTGTAGTAAAGTAGTACTTACAAAATTTAAATGAAGAACAAAGTAGTACTTACTTGGTTGAAGCCTTTGGATGATGTTCTTGTGAAGAAAAAGAGCAAAAGGAAACTTTTTGATAGGATTTGGAGACTATAGGTGGTGCATGAGCTAGGTTTCCAATGTGTTTTTGGTTCAAGATTAAGTCTCATATTTGTAAGAAAAGGTTGGGTTGAGTTTTGACCCATTAAAATCGGATTTGGAGACCAAAAGTGACCATAGGCGGTGCCTAATGCTTTGCCTAGTTGAGAAGAATGCCATAGCATATGCCATGCATTTATTTAAGAATGCCATACACTATGCCATGCATTTATTTAAGAATGCCATACACTATGCGGCGCATTGTCTATGGCATTTAGAGACATATGCGCCGCATAGTCTATGGCATATGAGATCCTGAGACCTAATGCTATAGCATAGGCGGCGCATAGTCAAAAGCACACTTAGGAATGGGTGGCGCATAGTGTATAGCACACTAGATTCCGAGACCTTAGGCTATATGATAGGTTTTGCATTGTTCGTGGCCTAGTTTTACCTAGTCCTAGCCTTCCTCGATGCCTATTTAAGCATGAGTAATGCTCAATCCATACCCTTATGCATCCTTATACCTAACTTACCACCTTTACCATTCAATACATCCAAATCGTCATTTGAAACCAATCTCCTCGTTGAATACCTCTTGCACCTATATTTTCTCAAAACAATAAAAACGATTAGTACGATGGGTTGCCTCCCACCAAGCGCCTTAGTTTTGGTCGTGGCACGACTCTTATTTTTGGATTTTCATTAATTAAAAACAAGACAAGTACTAGAATGAAAGAAAACGATAAACGATAAATGAAAAATGATAAACAATGGGTTGCCTCCCATCTAGCGCCTTATTTATTGTCGTGGCACGACATGGTTACCTCGAGTACTCAAACTTCGTCGAGGTAAATGGTGGATCATTTTCTAAAAGGATTTAGAAGGCAATGAGGCTTACCTGTGGGCATGCGATCTTCTTCGAGATGGCTCCTACGTTTCTCCGGAGAGTCACCAATTATATCATCAATAGTCCAACCCGTAGCTCTCTTGTACCTCATCAGAGTAGAGATGAGAGCCTCCACGTGCTGTTCACTTAAATCATCCACCACACTTATCGGAAGTATACTTCCACTTTCCAAGAACACATACCTTAGATAATCGGGAAGCTCTTGCGGTTCTAGCATTGGTGGCTCGTCAATGGGAGTCTTCGCTGTTGGTTGATTCTTGAGATCACAATCTGGTTGCTTAGGAGTATAAGGCTCTATTTCTGTTAGAGCACTTATAAGTTCTTCATAACCTTCATTATCTTCATGCTCAACTTTCAGTGGCACAGCAGACAATGGCTCAACAGTAGACTGTTTCTCTATAGATAATTCTTTCGTATCCTCATGATGAACATATAACTCATTCATATCGCTGGGCTGCTTCATTGTTTTGCATATATCAAACCGTACCACTTCGTCATTAATTCGAAACAAAAGCTCATTATCTTTCATGTCAATAAGCACACTTCCAGTTGCAAGGAAGGGACGTCCCAAGATGATGGGAATTTCAGAATCCTCCTTACAATCCAGAATAACGAAGTCTGCAGGAAAGATGAATGAAGAAACCTTCACCAACACATCATTCAAGATACCCACAGGTCGTTTTACCGACCTATCAGCCATCACGAGCCTCATATTGGTTGGTGTAGGGTCTCCCAACCCCAACTTTCTGTAGATAGATAGTGACATCAAATTTTTTCTAGCTCCCAAATCGCACAATGCCTTAGCAAAATCCAACGATCCAATTGAGCAAGGAATAGTGAAAGCTCCAGGATCTGCCTTCTTTTGAACTAGCGATCTTGTAGCGATTGCACTACAATGATGAACATTATCCGCCAAGTCATAACTTGCTGCCCGCTTCTTTGTCAAGAGATCCTTCATAAATTTCGCATACCCAGGCATTTGTTCAAGTGCCTCCACCAATGGAACATTAATGGTGAGCTGCTTTAACATATTCATGAATTTGCTGAACTTAGTGTCATCCGCCACCTTTTTCAATCTTTAGGGAAAAGGTGGTGGTGGGTATGGAAGTGTTCTCTCCGTGGCTTTCTTCTCCTCTTGCTTCCGTTTTTCCACTTTTTCAGTTTGCACGTCGTTGGGAGTGACGTTAGTAACGTCATCCGCGGACTCCTCACGTTTCGCATTGTTATCCTTGTCCGCAACTTCGTCAACCACTTGCTTTCCTTTTGCTGAAGTTTTCAGCACCTTACCACTTCTGGTAGTGATGGACATGCATGACCCATCATTCTTTGGGTTTTGCACAGTATCGCTTGGTAAGGTGCCATCCTTTCTTTGATTAAATGCTGCTGAAAGTTGGCTCAATTGCTGCTCTATTTGCCTGATAGAAGTGGAATAAGAATCAACTAGTTGCTTCATGGAGGACAAATCATCAATCACCTCCTTAACTCCTGCGCTCGTTGCTTCCATTCCTTTCAATAACTTAGCCATCATGTCTTCCATACTCCCAGAATTAGATGTGGTGGTATCACGTCTACCAGGGGGAACGTACAAACCACTCTTTTCATTATTTTTCTTCCAACTACCTTGGTCTTTGCTTCCAGATTTATCATAATAGTTCCGACCTTAGTTTCCTTGGGCATTCCCACGGAAACCCCCCTGATTGTTCAAGTAGTTGGCCTCCTCTTCAGAATCAGATTCGTCTCCTCCTTTTAGCGCTACAACTTTCACTTTTTCGGTCTTCCCTGATAATAAGTGCTTTGTCAGAAGATCCAATTGTGTTTTCATGTGCGCCATGTCTTGCTCACGTTCTTCTTCTCTTCTTCTTTGGTCTGCAGACATGCCAATAGATAAAGTGGGGCTTGCTACCTCAGAATCCCTAGTATGCCAAGCTCTACTTTGTTTTGTCATCCGGTCTAGCATATTGCTTGCCTGAACAAAGGTGAGGTCCATAAATGATCCTTCAGCCGCATTATCAACCACTGGCTTAGTCCCCGAATTCAAAGCTCTGTATAATATCTCCATCAAGTGGACATTGGTCATATGATGGTTTGGGCACTGCATTAGCTTCATCTTGAACCTCTCCCATGTAACGTGGAGAGCTTCAGTTGGAAGCTGTCGAAAATTGGTGATCTCATCTCTCAACTGTGCTCTTTTGGATGGAGGAAAGAATCTTTCTAGGAAAGCATCTTTCAATTGCCTCCAATTAGTAATCGAATCAGGAGTCAGCCCATTCAACCATAGAGTTGCCTCCCCAGACAGAGCCAATGGAAATAAGCATAGTCGAATTGCATTCTGTCCAACGCCAGGATTGTCGAATGACTTGCATGTAGAAATAAAGTTGATCAGATGCATATTCGGATCATCGCCTGCTAGTCCACCAAATAATCACTTGAGTTGCAAAAGCTGAAACATGGCGCTAGTGATATTGAACTTTGCTCCAGGTGCCAAGGGTGGCAGAACAATGGCTCCTGTGGCACCAGCTTCATCCAAATCATCATCATCATCATCAAAAGGAATTTGCACAGTTCGACGATCAGGTCTCAATCGCGCTTGACGATCTCTCCTCTGCATGGGTTCCGCCATCTCAGCAGTATGCCGTGGGTTTAGTAGCTCTTCATCGCCTAGATCCTCATCGTCATGATTTGTTGCTCGCCTACGGTTATCAATATTCTGTTGATGCACTTGAGCAGCCATCCTATCAATTTCACGTTGTGCATCCATTCTATCAATAGAACCTGAATAAAACAAAAACAACAACTAAAAGTAAAAGTACGAGAATCTTTGACCAAAGGGTCTAGCAACTATCACAAACTTAATTGACACTCGTATTCCCTGATAACGACGCCAATTTTTGATAACGCTCAATCTACAACTCTCGTAGGAGTGTAAAGCAGTCGTTAGTAAATATAGAACCCAACCTGGGTTGGGTGTCGATCCCACAGGGAATAGCTTGGCCAACAAGTAAGCAAAATTACTAAACTTTTGGTGCAAGTCTCATAAAAAGGGGGATTGTAATGTGTAAGCAAAACAATAAAGTAAAAGCTGAAAATAGCAAAGTAAAGAGAGAAAGATTGTTACGTAAGTTGTAAACAATGAGAATTGAAGCGTTGGGGTTATGTCCACCTTCTGAGGTATACGTCTCTATTGGCTATGAGTGTGTAGAGTCTTGACATGCAATTGCTTATAGAGAATTGTAGTCGATGGTAAATCCAAGCGTCTCTCGACCTGAACAAGGACTATTTCACTTTAACTCTCTCGAGCTTAAAGCGTGTCTAACGGTATGAATTCTCCAAGAGGTTAGTCCAGTTACGGCACTAGCTTTTTAATAGGAAAGGGTGTCCTACTCCCTTGACATTATCTCTTTTCCAGACAAATAACCTTTCTCTCGAACAAGTTAAATGTTAGACTGGCGTTATTCTATGCGTCTGCAGCCACAAGAATTTGCATTAAGATGAAGAGAATAATGATATAAGCAATATACGTGTCTCGAACTCACAAACTCACAGCAATAGATAGTATCTCATTCGGCTTCCATAACCCCAACAGAGAAGTTTAGTTACCCATGAGTGCAAAGGAGATCACGATTTGCATTGTTATTGTTGAGTAATGGCGTGTGGATTAGGTGATAGGCGTGTGGCGTGATTTCTTGGCTTGGTAACGATTCTCTTGTTGTGGAATTTAAGAATAGAATTAATGGAAAGATTAGAAGAGTTGTAATTGAGAAGTAGAATGTGTCTCTCCACTAAGGGAGGACTTGCCTCTCCACTAAGGGAGGACTTAATTTAAAATCTCTAGCATGATAGGGTATTTATAATACTCCTATCCTACTCCTACTATGCTAATGAAATAAATAACCAAATCCTACTAAACTAAGGAAATACTTAACCCATTTGTACTAGGTTAATGTAACATTCTCCTAATCCAAATAAACTAATGAAATACATAACCCAATTGTACTAGGTTAATGTATCATTGTCAAAATCCAGCTTTGTATCTGTAAGTCCCCAAAGTCTTCAGAAATGCTGTTTTAGCCCGGGACAGATTTTCCATGCAGAATTTTTGGTCCTTAGGCGTGTAGACTTCCTTCCCTTCCTTTGTGAGCTTTCTTTTGCGTCAAGTAAGCCATAAAATGCTGTATTTTGCATCATTTATACCTGAAACTTTCCTAATCATGTTCGTTAGCTCATTTACAGGAAAAAGGACTAAAAGTGCATGAAATATATAATTTGTTCTCAAAACTAGGCTAAAATATGGGCAAAATATATTGATATAGGCGTGTAAATTCGCCTATCATCAATAGGCCTACTTGTCAAGGTACGCCGTGATAAGTTCCATCGTGACTTTCATTTTAGGGTTGTGACAAATTGGTATCAGAGAAGCTAGATTTCATTGGTCTTAATAGTGTAAGAAAAAGAAGTCTAATAGAGATTCGCGAATCAATACGTAGATGTCTGTATATATCTTTGAGAGTCTATAAGATGTCCTTAGGACACTTCACTTATTTTATTCCTTATAATGCAAAGTTCTTTGATACCCTATGTTCTGAGTTATGTTTCACTTTTTCTACGCAGATGGTGTCAACTAGGTCTAGTGTGATCAGAGATACAAAGCCTTCACCTGGAGGCCGAGCCTCTAGTCGTGGACAAACTTAAAAAAGTGGTCGGGCTCATAGATCAGCCCTATCTAGGAGGATTGCTAGGGGAATCTCTCCTAAGCCTTGTGTTGAGAAGGTTAGAGGTGTAGGTTTAGCTCCGATACCTCAGAGATCTTTTACCTCAGTCTTAGAGGGATTGTTGATTCGTCTGTTAACCCATTTGAAGGGTACTTCTTTGAGTTCATTTGGTGTTTCCCCAACTTTGAGTATGGTACTTCCACCTATGCTAGAGTCTGGTGATGGTATTCCTCCGATTGCACCTGCTTTAGTTTTGGGTTCTCCTTAGACCCTGAGTACTATTTCTCCATTAGCACCAACACCAAATTATGGTGTTTGGAGACAAAGAGTGCAACCCTTATCTATATCACCCCCACATGCAGGATCTCAACTAGCTAGGCTTATTTTGCCTCCTACTCTTCAGCAAGCCACAACTCAGATGATAGTGTTTGGGGCGACATTTTAGAGTATAGGGGGTCATTCGAGTATGCATAGATCTACCTCTCGAGCATCTCGAGAAAGTGCAGGAGGTTGCACCGTCCTAACAAGTTTAGAGATTGCTTTGTGTGATAAGTTTGGCCATTTGGCTAAGGACTATCCCCACCATGTGTTTTGAGCTACTCCTATTTCAGCTGTAAAAGGTAGGGGTTTTACCATAGGTGTGAGAGATAGAGGTAGTGGAGGCCGTATGGTAGTCGTAGGGCTATTTAGCTAATTGGTCGTTTAAGGCAGTGCTATACCATACCAGCTAGACCAGAGGCAGAGACTTCTGATGTTATGATCACAGGTACCGTCCTTGTTTGTTTTAGATATGCATATGTATTATTTGATCCCAGATTGACTTTCTCCTATGTGTATGTGTATTTTGCTTTGGGTTTTGATTTTATTAGTGAGCCTCTTTCTATGCCTATTTGTGTATCTACCTCGATAGGTAATTTTTTAGTGGTGGATCGAGCGTACCAATCTTGTGTTGTGACTTTTGTCGGGCGTGAGATTTTGGTAGAATTTATTGTATTAGACATGGTCAATTTTGAAGTTATTCTGGGCATGGATTGGTTGGCTCCTTATCATGCTATCTTAGATTGTTTTGCCAAGACTATGAATTTAGCTTCGTTGGGTGTGCCAAGGATAGCTTGGAAGGGTGCACTTCATTCTGGTCCTAAGAGGATTATATCTTATATTCAGTCTTGTAAATTGGTTAAGTGGGGATGTTTATCGATCTTGACTTATATTCATAGTACCAGTGTTGTTTTGCCTCCCACCTTGGATTCTGTTTGTGTTGTCCGTGAGTTTATGAAAATGTTCCCTATGAACTTGCCTGGTATATCTTTAGATCAGAAATTGATTTTATTAGTAATGTTGAGTCGGGCACCAAGCCCATTTCCATTCCTCATTATAGGATAGCTCCAGCAGAGTTGAAGGAACTAAAGGATCAGTTATAGGAGTTGTTGGATTACGGATTTGTCTGACCTAGTGTTTCACCTTGGGTGTGCCTATCTTGTTGGTGTAGAAAAAGTATGGGTCTATGCAGATGTGAATTGATTACTGATAGTTGAATAAGGTGATGGTTAAGAATAAGTATCCTCTTCCTTGCATTGATAATTTGTTTGATCAGCTTCAGGGTGCTCTAGTGTTTTCAAAGATTTGAGGTTCGGTTATCACCAGTCGAGGATTAGAGCTTCGGATATCTTGAAGATAGCTTTTCGAACTCGATATGGTCATTATGTGTTCTTGGTCATGTCTTTTCGGTTGACCAATGCCCCTTCCGCGTTCATAGAGTTAATGAATTAGTGTTTCGACCGTATCTCAACTCCTTTATTATTGTGTTTATAGATGATTTCTTGGTGTATTACAAGAGTGAGGTTGAGTATGAGGAGCATTTGTGGATTGTGCTTTAGAGATTGAGGGATGAGAAGTTGTATGCCATGTTTTCTAAGTTTAGTTTTTGTTGGAGTCTGTTTCTTTCTTGGGTCATTGGTGACTAAGGAGGGTGTTATGGTTGATCTAACCAAGATTGTCGCGATTCGTGATTGGGCTAGACCTACTTTTCCCATCAAGATTTGGAGTTTTATTGTCTTAGCAAGTTATTACCGGTGTTTTGTTAAAGGTTTCTCTTCCATTGCAACTCCATTGACCAAGTTGACTCAAAAGAAGATTTCCTTCCAGTAGTCTCATACTTGTGAAGCGAGCTTCCAAAATCTCAAGGACTTATTGACTTCATCTTCTATATTGGATTTGCCCAAGGAGGGTTTGGGCTTTACCATATTTTGTGATACTTTCGATGTTGGATTAGGTGTTATGTTGATGCAGGTGATAACGCTCAATCTACAGCTCTCGTAGGAGTGTAAAGCGGTCGTTAGCAAATATAGAACCCAACCTGGGTTGGGTATCGATCCCACAGAGAATAGCTTGGCCAACAAGTAAGCAACGATTACTAGACTTTTAGCGCAAGTCTCGTAAAAAGGGGGATTGTAATGTGTAACCAGAATATTAGAGTAAAAACTGAAAATAGCAAAGTAAAAAGAAAGAATGTTTAGTATATTGTAAAACAATGAGAATTGAAGCGTTGGGGTTATGTCCACCTTCTGAGTTATACGTCTCTATTGGCTATGAGTATGTAGAATTCTGACATGCAACTGCTTATAGAGAATTGTATTCGATGGTAAATCCAGGCGTCTTTCGACCTATTCGAGGATTATTTCACTTTAACTCTTTCGAGCTTAAAGCGTGTCTAACGGTACGAATTCTCCAAGAGGTTAGTCCAGTTACGGCACTAGCTTTTTAATAGGAAAGGGTGTCCTACTACCTTGACACTATCTCTTTTCCAGACAAATAACCTTTCTTTCGAACAAGTTAAATGTTATACTGGCGTATTCTTGCGTTTGCAACCACAAAGAATGTAGATTAAGATGAAGAGAATAATGATATAAGAAGTATACGTGTCGCGAACTCACAAACTCACAGCAATAAATAGTAACTCATTCGGCTTCCATAACCCCAACAGAGAGGTTTAGTTACCCATGAATGCGAAGGAGCTCAAGATTGACATTGTTATTATATCACAATATTGGTTAATTGCGTGTAGCTCAAGTGATAGGCGTGAGGCGTGATTCCTTAGCAAAGTAACGTTTCTCTTGTTGCGGAAATTAAGAATAGATGAATGGAAGAAGAAAAATAGAATTAATGGAAAGATTAGAAGAGTTGTAGAATTATTGTGGTGGAAGAAGAGAGGGATGGAAGAAGATTAATTGTTGAATAGAAGATGAATGAATAAAAATCTCTAGCATGATTGGGTATTTATAATACCCATATCCTAATCCTACTAGGTAAATAAATATCTAACCAAATCCTACTAGACTAATGAAATACCTAACCCAAATGTACTAGGTTAATGTAACATTATCATAATCCAAATAAACTAACGAAATACATAACCCAATTGTACTAGGTTAATGTATCATTGTCCAAATCCAACTAAGTTACTGCAAGTCCCCAAAGTCTTCAGAAATGTTGTTTTAGCCCGGGACAACTTTTCCATGCAGCGTTTTTGGTCCTTAGGCGTGTAAACTTCCTTCCCTTCCTTCGTGAGCTTTCTTTTGCGTCAAGTAAGCCATAAAATGCTGAATTCTGCATCATTTACACCTGAAACTTTGCTAATCATATTCGTTAGCTCAGTTATAGGAAAAAGGACTAAAAGTGCATGAAATATATAATTTGTTCTCAAAACTAGGCTAAAATATGGGCAAAATATATTGATATAGGCGTGTAAATTTGCCTATCATCAACACCCCACACTTGAAGCTTTGTTCGTCCTCGAACAAAATATCATTTCCATCTAAACTTCAACTTAGGGTTTTACAGCAACAACACAAAACATTCTTCAAGACAAGCACAACAATTATCAACAAAGAGTAGCTTTCCGATTATTAGTAGAAACAGTTTAACCTCTAGCATAGACTCGTGATGGTGGTCAACTCGCATGCAAAAGTTAAGGTACAATGAACCATATACAACTACCCAAAACTCATCAACCATGTGTGTCTCACAATATAGTACCCATAATCACTCACAAGTATAGCATATTTTTCAAACATGGGTATCAAAATATCCTTGCTCTCGCCCTCACAAAGAATTCATATGCAGCAACTAATGACCATAGGCTTGCCCTTAGTGTAATACTCCACTAAATGTCAGAATGCTAAGATTAGGATCAAATAGGTCTTCTGATGGTTGTAATGTAGGCTAAGGGACGGGTAGGACTATTTTGGCCAGAAATAGTGACTAAGTTCCTAAGCACTTTAATACATCACATTGTATCATTGACATTTTTTTCTTTCAACCTTTCTTCTTTCTTTTATTCTACCACCCTTGTTCTCCTCTTTTGTTTTTCAATTTTAAGCATAACTCACTTTTCAGCTTTCTTTTCCTTTTTCTTTTCACAACATACCTCTTATACTAGCACTTTTCTCTTTTTTTTTTCATAACACATTCAAGCACCATTACAATTTAAAGCATCATACTTACCCAATTTCCTCTTATGTTGTCACATGACTTTTTCACTTTAAAGCACTTAGGAATTTGGATCAAATTACGGTCTTGAAAAAAATGGATTAGGCTTACACACGAGGTTGTCAAAGAAATAGGCTAAAGGCTCAAAATGGTTTAACTAGGATGATGTCCAAGGGTAGGTAAAACAAAGGTAAATATGTATAGGTTGCCAAAGAAATGCCTAAATCATCTCCTAAACTTACACTCCTTATTTTCGCTTTGCATACATACCAGGCAAGTTCTAGCATCAGCCACAAACATAGAATATACTATTATCTCACACACACAAGGCACATGGTCGACTTTATTGGAAGTAATACAGACTCTCAACCCAACAAGTGAAGGAATTGAACCACAAAATATCACATAATGAGTCACAACTAGAGCCTAAACGTCTCAACAGTCATAATTGTAGCACATACTTTTGTTATAATATCATGCTGCCTATTAGAATAATTTCATGCGAAGCTAAAAAAATTTTACTACTAAAAAAACTTAAAAATGAAACACAAATAAAAACAAAGTAAACAAACATAGATGCAAATAGAGAATTATAGCATGCAATACCGCCACCCCACACTTAAACGGGACACTGCCCTCAGTGGAAAGTAAATACGAAGAACCTGGTCAGTAGGACTCTTCCTCAATGTCGGGGGTCATACCCCATTCGTCGGAATCAGCATAAGAGTCGTCGTCAGAGTTCTCCTCCTCATCGGAGTCTGGCAAGTGTCGATCGTCATCGGTCGGTACATCATCATATAGAGGTTCCTTAAAGTATACACCCACTCCACACATCTCCCGGGCATGCATGTTCATTGGATAATCATGGTCCAGCTGTTGGAGCTCTTCAGCAGTAGGAACACGACCTCCACTCATCATTGTGAAGCGTGTCATGCCATAAAGATGACGGAAGAAACTCTCATCACGAGCATGTCTTTCCGCAGTAGTAAGGTTGACACCATGAGTTGTTTCAGCATCTTTGACCTTGGTGAGGTCAACCTTCTTTGGGTTATGTGGGAGTTTATGGTCAGCTGGTTCTTCTTCGATATCCTCCTTCCGCAAGAGTGCTGTCAACAGATTACCAAAAGTGAAATGGGATCTTTTGTGGAGTCTGGCCTTCCTCATGGTAGAGCGAATGATTGCCCCAAAGTTGATAGGGACATGTGTCATCAAAGCATAGACCAAACACACTCTATCTCTTGATATCTTGGTGTATTGAGTCCCAGGAATCAGGTATGAGTTGACAATACGCATCCAGATTCTTGCTTCCCTATTCAGTGGAGCATAGGGGAAGGTGTTGTGTCGGCCGGTGTCTTTATGTCTGCCCCACCTTGCCATCGATCTACTTCCACAAAGTATGTGTCGTATTGCTCTATAAGGAGGCCTGCTGTACAGCTCTTTGAATGGTGCTGTGTCGACCGAAGGTAAGCCAAGAAAGGAGTTGATCAAACCTGCGTTGAGCTGTATTACTTGGCCCCGAATTTTGACCTCGTTGCCCGTTGTGTTAGGTGACCAGTTGGCATAAAACTCTCTTGTTAAATCAAGGTTGTATTCTCCCATATCGCGGAAGATGAAATCCAGCTTCAATGCCATTATTTGCGCCAACATACGCGGCTCCTTCTTCGCTAAGGTGTCCTTGTTGATCAAGTCGACGTGAACATACTTTCTTTCTTTGTTGTTCCGGTACTATTCTTTGGCGTCCTCCTCAAGAACCCATTTTATTCCAAACATTCTGCGGGGTAGTTGTGTTGAGGATGATTCTCCTTGGTCCTTTCGACCTCTTTTCTTGCCCTTTTGTGAAGTGGTAGCCTTCTCCTTGCCTTGTCTCGCTTTAGGTTCCATTGTACCTGAGACTATAAATAGTGTTAATGGTAGCACAATCTCAATTGATACAATCTATCAACAAGCAGTCGGGGTACCACCCCACACTTAGTTTTGTTAACACAAATCAGTGAGGTTAAAGTGGTCGATTACTCAGATTTCGTCGCCATACGTTTTAGGATTATATTCCGGCCAGAAAATCAGCATTTTATCGCTTACTTGCAGCCATTGCACTACTTTCATGTTAGATAAAACAACACTACTACACAGGGGGTGTGTCACGGTATAGACATTGTCAACAATTGCAACCTCCTAAGTCGGTGGGCAACTATAAGGCTTATCCCGATGAACGGGATGGTCTAACATGTAAGCATCCAAGAAACAAGATCATAACATGATAATCGATGTTCATAACCCTAGCAATTCCGCAAATAGTATAACAACGCTATTAAGACCAAATTCAAGTCGGAAACAAGTTAAGATGATTCTAACGTATATATTCCCTCACATGGTTTTGCATCAACAATCCAAACACATGAACATCACCAACAATCTTTCAATATGTAGCAATTCATAATAGACGTAGTACTTACGAGAAATAAATGAAGAATAAGAGAGTACTTACTTGCTTGAGGCTTTTGGAGATGGTTTTGTGAATTTGGAAGAGCAAAAGAAGAAAATTTTGAGAGGATTTAGATGTATATGCGGCGCCCTTAGGTCAATTTCTAGTGTGGTTATGTTTCAAGACTAAGTCCCCTTTATATAGGAAGAGAATGGGTCGGGTTTTGACCCATTTACAATCGGTTTTGGAGACAAAAATGCTACATATGCGGCGCATAATGCTTGGCATAGTCATGACATATGCGGCGCATAGTCTATGGCATTTAGGGACATATGCGCCGCATAGTCTATGGCATTTTGAGACATATGCGCCGCATAGTCTATGGCATATGATATCCTGAGACCTAATGCCATAGCATAGGCGGCGCATAGTCAAAAGCACACTTAGGCATGGGCGGCGCATAGTGTATAGCACACTAGATTCCGAGACCTTAGGCTATAGGATAGGTTTGGCAATGTTCGTGGCCTATTTTTACCTAGGCCTAGCCTTCCTCGATGCCTATTTTGGCATGAGAAATGCTTAATCCATAGCCTTATGCATTACCATTCCTAACTTACCACCTTTACCATGTAGCACATCCAAATTGTCAATTGAAATCAATTTCCTCGTGGAATACCTTTTGCACCTATATTTGCTCAAAACCAAATGAAAACGATTAGTACGATGGGTTGCCTCCCACCAAGCGCCTTAGTTTTAGTCGTGGCACGACTCTTATTTTTTGAATTTTCATTTATCAAAACAAAACAAGTACTAGAATGAAAGAAAAAACGATAAAATGATAAAACGATAAAATGATGGGTTGCCTCCCATCTAGCGCCTTATTTATTGTCGTGGCTCGACGTAGTAATCTCGAGTACTTAGACTTCGTAGAGATAAGTGATGGCCATGTCATTCATCGAGTCAAAAGGACTGATATAAGGCTTAACACGTTGGCCATTCACTTTGAAGACAACACCATTATTGTCTTCCAATTCGACTACTCCAGACGAGTAGACTTGGATAACTTAAAATGGACCAGACCACTTAGATTTTAACTTACCTGGGAAGAGCTTCAATCTGGAGTTGAAGAGAAGTACCATATCACCCCTCTGGAAGTTTCGTCGAACAATCAGCTGATCATGATACTTTTTCATCCGCTCCTTGTATAGGTCTGATCTTTCATATGCATGGAGACGGAACTCATCTAATTCGTTCAGCTGCTCCAACCTCAGATTCTTAGCATCATCCCAATTCAAATTCAATTGCTTCAATGCCCACAATGCCTTATGTTCAAGCTCGATGGGTAAGTGACAAGCCTTCCCATAGACTAGTTGATAAGGAGACATGCCAATGGGTGTTTTGAACGTAGTCCTATATGCCCAAAGTGCATCATCAATCTTCCTAGACCAATCCTTCCTATTTGCATTAACCGTCTTCGCAAGGATTTGCTTGATCTCGCGATTGGAAACTTCTACTTGTCCACTAGTTTGGGGATGATAAGGCGTGACTACCTTATGTTGCTTGACACCATACTTGGCCAAAACTGATTTGAATAGCTTGTTGCAAAAGTGAGATCCTCCATCACTTATAATAGTACGTGGTACTCCAAAGCGAGAGAAGATATTCCTATTTAAAAATGCTATAACCCGTTTTCCTTTGTTGTCGTCCAATGCTACAGCTTCAACCTATTTCAACACGTAATCCACAGCAACCAAGATGTACTTCATTCCAAATAAATTCACGAATGGACCCATGAAATCTATACCCATACGTCAAAGAGTTCTACCTCAAGAATTTTGGACATAGGCATCTCATGGTGTTTTGAAATAGCACCTTGACGCTGGCATTGGTCACACCTTCTAACATAGTCGTAGGCATCTCAAAATATCGAAGGCCAATAATAACCACTTTGCAAAACTTTTCTTGCCGTCCGATTGCCTGCATGATGTCCTCCAACTTGGGATGTATGGCATGCTTCCAATATGGTGGGCACTTCTTCATGGGATATACATCGTCGAATGATACCATCAGCGCATCTTCGAAACAAATAAGGCTCATCCCAATAGTAGTGTTGGACATCATGCATAAACTTCCTCCTTTGATGGTAAGATAATTTGGCCGGTATCACATTGCTCACCACGAAATTTGCAAAGTCGGCATACCATGGTAGTTCCTCCATTGTTGTTGCTAATATCTCTTCGTCCGGGAATGCATCATCAATCTGAATTTCAGGTTGCACCATATGTTCATTCTCAAGTCGAGATAGGTGATCAACCACTTGGTTCTCGCAACCTCTTCTATCTTTGACCTCAAAATCGAACTCTTGCAGCAGCAAAACCCATCGAATTAACCTTGGCTTTGCATTCTTCTTTTTCATGAGATACCTAAGAGCTTCATGGTCTGTATGAATGATCACCTTAGTACCTAATAGATAGGCACGAAACTTTTCAAACGCGTACACCACTGCTAGGAGCTCTTGTTCAGTAACAGTGTAGTTCTTTTGGGCTTCATTTAGGACCTTACTCGCATAGTAGATGGAATGAAATAATTTCCCCTTTCTTTGTCCAAGTAAAGCTCCAATGGCTACACCGCTCGCATCACACATGATTTCGAACGGGAGAGTCCAATCTGGTGCTACCATGATAGGGGCTTCAATGAGTTTTCCTTTGAGGCATTCGAATGCCTTTAAGCAATCGTCATTGAAGTCAAACTTTGCATCTTTCTCCAATAGTTTGCACAATGGACTAGCAATTTCGGAGAAGTCTTTGATGAACCTACGATAGAAACCAGCATGGCTAAGAAAACTACAAACTCCCTTCACCAAAATTGGAGGCGGTAGCTTCTCAATAACCTCAATTTTTGCTCGATCAACCTCTATTCCTCTTTCGGAGATCTTGTGCCCAAGAACGATTCCTTCTTTTACCATGAAGTGGAATTTCTCCCAATTCAGCACAAGGTTGAACTCTACACATCTTTGTAGTGCCATGCTCAAGTTTGCCAAGCACGCTTCAAAAGACTCACCAACAACAGAAAAATCATCCATGAATACCTCCAAAGTGTCTTCAACCATATCAGAGAAAATGGACATCATACAACGTTGAAAGGTGGCTGGTGCGTTACATAACCCGAATGGCATACGTTTGAAAGCAAACGTACCATATGGGCATGTAAATGTTGTCTTCTCTTGGTCTTCGGGAGCAATACAAATCTGATTGTAGCCTGAATAACCATCAAGGAAACAAAACCATCCTTTCCCCGCTAATCGATCTAGCATTTGGTCCATGAAGGGCATTGGGAAGTGATCTTTGAGTGTCCAAGAATTTAGCTTTCGGTAGTCCATGCATACTCTCCATCCAGTGACGGGTCTGAGTGGGATAAGCTCATTCTTTGCATTCGCGACCACCGTCATGCCTCCTTTCTTGGGAACACATTGTACTGGGCTTACCCATGTACTATCAGAGATAGGATACACAACCACTGCGTCTAACCACTTGATAATTTCTTTCTTCACCACTTCTTGAATAGGTGGGTTTAGACGTCTTTGATGCTCAATGGTGGGCGTGTAATTTTCTTGAAGCTGAATTTTATGTGTGCAAATCCCAGGTGGAATACCAATAATTTCTGCAATGGTCCATCCAATAGCTCTACTATGCTTGCGTAGAGTAGCAATAAGAGCTGCAACTTGTTGCTCACCCAAATCGGCTGCTACAATAACTGGAAGAGTGTTTCCGCTTCCTAAGAATGCGTACATCAAATGACTTGGCAGCTCCTTCAATTCTAACGTGGGTGGCTCTTCAATAGATGGCTTAGCTGGTGGTGTGGGCCAATTCTTAAGATCAAGATCCAGCTTTTTGGGAGTATAGCGATATGTTCTTAATCCCGATAGAGCACAAATAGCTTCTTCAGAATTTTCAGCATCCTCATTCTCTCCATTCATGAGCACAATTGCCAAAGGGTTATCAATAATCTACTCTTCTTCAAGCACTTCTTTCTCGTCATCAAAGAAAACATCAGCAACAGAGAATACACTTAGATCTTTGGGTTGCTTCATTGACTTGCAAACATCAAAGCGCACTACTTCATCATTTATTCGGAATGAGAGTTCATTGGCTCTCAAGTCAATGAGCACACTCCCTGTAGCTAGGAAAGGGTGCCCTAAGATTATGGGAACTTCTGAGTCTGCCTCACAATCCAAAATAACAAAGTCTGTCAGAAAGATGAATGAAGAAACCTTTACCAAGACATCACATAGAATACCAACAGGTCGTTTTACCGACCTATCCGCCATGACGAGCTTCATATTGGTTGGAGTCGGATCACCCAACCCCAACTTCTTATAGATCGATAATGTCATCAAATTGATGCTTGCTCCTAAGTCACATAATGCTTTGGCAAAATTCAAAGATCCAACGGTGCAAGGAATCGTGAAAGCTCCGGGGTCGGCCTTTTTCTGAACTATTGATCGGGTAGCAATTGCACTACAATGATGCACATCATCCTTCAGCTCATAACTTGCTGCCCTCTTCTTTGTCAAAAGATCTTTCATAAACTTCGCATACCCAGGCATTTGTTCAAGTGCCTCCACCAATGGAACATTAATGGTCAGCTGCTTCAACATAGTCATAAATTTGCTGAACTTAGTGTCATCCGCCACCTTCTTCAATCTTTGGGGAAAAGGTGGTGGTGGGTATGGAAGTGTCCTCTCCATGGCTTTCTTCTCCTCTTGCTTCCGTTTTTCCACTTTTTTAGGTTGTACGTCGTTGGGAGTGACGTCCTTGACGTTTGGAGTAGTTGTTGCGGCATCTTCTCCTTGTTTATTATCGTCCATGTCCGCAACTTCGTCAACCACTTGCTTGCCTATTGCTGAAGTTTCTAGCACCTTACCACTTCTGGTAGTGATGGCCATGCATGACCCATCATTCCTTGGGTTTTGCACAGTATCGCTAGGTAAGGTGCCAGCCTTTCTTTGATTGAGTGCTGCTGAAAGTTGGCTCAATTGCTGCTCTATTTGCTTGATAGAAGTGGAGTGAGAATCAACTAATTGCTTCATGGAGGACAAATCATTAATTACCTCCGTAACTCCCGCGCTTGTTGCTTCCACTCCTTTCAATAACTTAGCCATCATGTCTTCCATACTTCCAGAATTAGATGTGGTGGTGTCACGTCTACCAGGGGGAATGTACAAACCACTCTTTTCATTGTTTTTCTTCCAACTACCTTGGTCTTTGTTTCCAGATTTATCATAATAGTTCCGACCTTGGTTTCCTTGGGCATTCCCACGGAAACCCCCCTGATTGTTTAAGTAGTTGGCCTCCTCTTCAGAATCAGATTCGTCTCTTCCTTTTGACGCAATAGCTTTCACTTTTTCGGTCTTCCCAGATAATAAGTGCTTTGTAAGAAAATCCACTTGTGTTTTCATGTGCGCCATGTCTTGATCACGTTCTTCTTCTCTTCTTCTTTGGTCTGCAGTCATGCCAATAGATAAAGTGGGGCTTGCTACCTCAGAATCCCTGGTATGCCAAGCTCTACTTTGTTTCGTCATATGATCTAGCATATTGCTTGCTTGACCAAAGGTGAGGTCCATGAAATATCCTCCAACTGCGTTGTCCACCACTGGTTTAGTTATTAAATTCAAGGCTCTATACAAGATCTCCATGAGGTGAACATTAGTCATATGATGGTTTGGGCATCTCGCTAGCTTTGTCTTGAACCTCTCCCATGTTTCATGAAGAGCTTCAGAGGAAAGCTGATGAAAGTTGCTGATTTCATTTCTTAATTGAGCCCTTTTGGATGGCGGAAAGAATCTTTCTAGGAAAGCGTCTCTCAATTGCCTCCAATTTGTAATTGAATCAGGAGTCAGCCCATTCAACCATAGTGTTGCCTCCCCAGACAGAGACAATGGAAATAGACGTAATCGAATAGCATTCTGACCAACACCAGGATTGTCAAAGGACTTGCATGTAGAGATAAAGTTGATGAGATTCATATTCGGATCATCGCCAGCTAGTCCACCAAATAATCCCTTGAGTTGCAATAACTGAATCATGGTGCTAGTGATGTTGAACTTGGCTCCAGGCGCTAATGGTGGTGGAATTATAGCTCCAGTGGCTCCGGCACCATCAAGATCATCATCATCATCGTCGAAAACTGGATGCATAGGTTGGCGATCATATCTATACCGAGCTTGTCGACCTCTTCTGTTGGTAGGTGTTGTAGTTTCAGCAACATGCCTTGGGTTTAACAACTCGTCATCACCTAGATCTTCATCGTCAGGATTAGTTTCTCGCCTAGGATTATCAATGTTTTGCTGGTGTACTTGGGCGGCAGCAAGAGCAGCTAATCTCGCCTGCTCGTGTTGAGCAGCCATCCTGTCGATTTCTTCTTGTGCTTCCATTCTTCTAATTCGTTGTGGTTCAGGATTGATTGGTAATAACGGTTGACCAGAACTTCTAGTATGGGGCATGCACTAAAAGAAAAACCTGTAGTAAGCAAAAACAAAAACTGAAAGTAAAAGTACGAGAATCTTTGACCAAAGGGTCTAGTAATTATCACAAACTTGATTGACACTCGTAGTCCCCGGCAACGGCGCCAATTTTTGATAACGCTCAATCTACAGCTCTCATAGGAGTGTAAAGCGGTCGTTAGCAAATATAGAACCCAACCTGGGTTGGGTATCGATCCCACAGGTAATAGCTTGGCCAACAAGTAAGCAACGGTTACTAGACTTTTAGTGCAAGTCTCGTAAAAAGGGGGGATTGTAATGTGTAACCAAAATGATAAAGTAAAAGCTGAAAATAGCAAAGTAAAAAGAGAAAGATTGTTACGTAAGTTGTAAACAATGAGAATTGAAGCGTTGGGGTTATGTCCACCTTCTGAGTTATACGTCTCTATTGGCTATGAGTATGTAGAATTCTGACATGCAACTGCTTATAGAGAATTGTATTCGATGGTAAATCCAGGCGTCTTTCGACCTATTCAAGGATTATTTCACTTTAAATCTTTCGAGCTTAAAGCGTGTCTAACGGTACGAATTCTCCAAGAGGTTAGTCCAGTTACGGCACTAGCTTTTTAATAGGAAAGGGTGTCCTACTACCTTGACACTATCTCTTTTCCAGATAAATAACCTTTCTTTCGAACAAGTTAAATGTTATACTGGCGTATTCTTGCGTTTGCAACCACAAAGAATGTAGATTAAGTTGAAGAGAATAATGATATAAGCAGTATACGTGTCGCGAACTCACAAACTCACAGCAATAAATAGTAACTCATTCGGCTTCCATAACCCCAACAGAGAGGTTTAGTTACCCATGAATGCGAAGGAGCTCAAGATTGACATTGTTATTATATCACAATATTAGTTAATTGCGTGTAGCTCAAGTGATAGGTGTGAGGCATGATTCCTTAGCAAAGTAACATTTCTCTTGTTGCGGAAATTAAGAATAGATGAATGGAAGAAGAAAAATAGAATTAATGGAAAGATTAGAAGAGTTGTAGAATTGTTGTGGTGGAAGAAGAGAGGGATGGAAGAAGATTAATTGTTGAATAGAAGATGAATGAATAAAAATCTCTAGCATGATAGGGTATTTATAATACCCATATCCTAATCCTACTAGGTAAATAAATATCTAACCAAATCCTACTAGACTAATGAAATACCTAACCCAAATGTACTAGGTTAATGTAACATTATCATAATCCAAATAAACTAATGAAATACATAACCCAATTGTACTTGGTTAATGTATCATTGTCCAAATCCAACTAAGTTACTGCAAGTCCCCAAAGTCTTCAGAAATGTTGTTTTAGCCCGGGACAACTTTTCCATGCAGCGTTTTTGGTCCTTAGGCGTGTAAACTTCCTTTCCTTCCTTCGTGAGCTTTCTTTTGCGTCAAGTAAGCCATAAAATGCTGAATTCTGCATCATTTACACCTGAAACTTTGCTAATCATGTTCGTTAGCTCAGTTATAGGAAAAAGGACTAAAAGTGCATGAAATATATAATTTGTTCTCAAAACTAGGCTAAAATATGGGAAAAATATATTGATATAGGCGTGTAAATTCGCCAATCATCAGCAGGAGGCAAGGTGCTTGCATATACATCTCCTTAGTTGAAGCCTCATGAGAGGAATTATTCTATGCATGATTTGGATTTATGCGCAGTTGTGTTTGCCTTGAATTTGTGGAGGAACTACTTGTATGGATTCCATTGTGAGATCTTCTCAGATCATCGAAGCTTTTAGTACTTCTTTACCTAGTGAGATCTTAATAAGAGGCAACATTTTTGGCTTGAGTTTCTTAAGGATTATGATTTGACTATTCTCTACCATTCGGGCAAGGCTAGAGCCGAAGGTTGACTAGCATGGGTAGCTTGGCGCATCTTTTGACCCAGGAGAGGCCTTTAGCCTTAGAGGTATTGTCTTTAGCTAACCAGATAGTTAGACTTGATATTTTGGCACCTGGGCGTGCTTTGGCATTTGTGGAGTCTAGATCTTCTTTGATGGAGCAGATTCGAGATCATCAGTTTGATGATGTTGAATTGAGGTTGAATCGAGATAAGGGGTTGAGTGGGGAGGCTAAGAAAGCCTCACTTCATTCATATGGAGTTTTGTGGGTTGGAGGCTTAGTTTGTATGCTGAGAGTGGGTGATTGGATTCGGTTGATCTTGGAGGAGGCCTATTGTTCTAGATATTCTATCCATCTAGGTATGGCGGATTTTGTAGCTCGTTGCCTATTATGTCAACAGGTAAAGGCCAAGCATATGAGACCTGGTGGATTGCTTCAAAGGTTACCCAATCTCAAATGGAAGTGGCAATGAATCACTATGGACTTTGTCACTGGTTTACCTTGTATATCTCATAGTTCTAATAGTATTTAGGTCATCATAGATCAATTGACCAAGTCATCTCATTTTATTTTGGTTCAAATCTTGTTCAATGCGGAGAGGTGGTCTCGTAGCTATATTCCTGAGATTGTTCGTCTGCATGATGTGCCAGTGTCTATTATTTTAAATCGAGGTTCTGTGTTCACATCTCACTTTTGAAAGACTTTTCAGGATGAGTTGGGTATTTGGGTTGATCTTAGCACAATGTTTCACCCCCAGACTGATGGCCAGTCAGAGCGGACTATCAAAGTTTTGGAAGCTATGCTCATGCATGTGTGATGGATTTTGGTGGCCTATGGGAGAAGCATTTGGCTTTAGAAGAGTTTGCATATAATGATATCTACCATTACAGTATTGATATGGCTCCTTTTGAGGCATTGTATGGTAGGCGTTTTCGCTCCCCAGTAGGTTTGTTCGATGTTTCAGAGGTGAGACCTCGATATACGGACTTGCTTCATGAGTCTTTGGATAAAGTCTGGGTCATTAAGGATAGACTTAATCGATGCAATGTAGATAGAAGTGCTATGTTGATCCTAGACTAAGTGCCTTGAGATTTGGCATTGGTGATCGTCTTTTCCTTCGAGTTTCACTCATGAAGGGTGTAATGAGGTTTGGGAAGAGGGGCAAGCTTAGCCCTAGGTATATTGGTCCATTTGAGATTCTTCGTACTATTGGTAAAGTGGTTTATAAGTTGGCTTTACCCCTGATCTTTCAGCTATTTATCCATTTTTTTTAGTTTTTATGCTTCGTCGCTATATTCCTGATGAGTCTCATTTCATTCATTGGGAGTCGATTCAGTTAGATGAGCGGTTGTCTTTTGTTGAGGAGGCAATCTTTAATTTTTTGGGCTATGGATGTTAGGTGGTTGCACTCTAGAGTTATCCCTGTGGTTAAGGTTTGGTGGCGATATCGACTTGTAGATGAGGCTACTTAAGAGGTTGAGTCTGATATGCATAGTTTTTATCCCCAACTCTTTGTTGATTCAGGGATTTCATTGTACCCCTATTTCCATCCACCATTTCCAGGAACCCCAATACATTTACTAACCATCAATTTAAACACAATAGTTTCATAAATATCATGGAAAAAGCATTTAAACAATTTATATTAAACCCGTAGTTCAAAAACCAACATCAATATTCCACGAATAATACTTAAAATCACATGCTTGTCCAAAATTGACATTGAGGGAAGAGTAATATGCCTTAAACACCAAGAAGTACGGAGAGAAATCACCCTTGGAAGCCTCAATTGGTTAATCTCTTTAAAACCCTAAGTGTTCTTGACCTTGAGGATTTCAGAGTGTTTGAGAGTCCATTTGATGTGTTTATGAGGGCCAAGGATAACCTAAAGAGGTTATAAGACATGGGTTTCAAGTTAGGCAAAAGGGAAATGTCCAGAATGCCCTTAACTTAAAAACTGGAAAAATGTTGCCTTTGACTACAAGTCAACCATTGACTCATAACCCCTCTTTACAACTCATTACCATGAGTCGTAACCAAGACAGTCTTACCAAGCACACAAACTGCCATCCTTACAGCTCCACCAACCAACCCGTAACGAGAACCTACAACTCGTAGGTCCTAGTCGTAATCAATATGGAACCTATTTGGGGAGTACACTGGACTTCCTACGATTTCATCCCATGACTCGTAACATATCCCTATGGCTCTTAGTAAGCCACTTGTACTCAGAACAGAATTATGGCATAATCTTATATGATTTAGTTACGACTCCTTCTAACGACTCGTCACAAGTCTTTATGACTCATGCCTTTAAGTTGTACCAAGGATAGAAACTCAACACCACACACTAGTCACCTTATGACTTAGGTCACCTGACCCATCAAGACACCATACGACTCGTGGAGTTAAGTCATAACGAAGACAGTGAGCTCAAAGCTCAAGAAATTTTCAAAGGCCGAAATCTGGGGTGTTTAAATTCTCCCCCACTAGGATCATTTGTCCCAGAATGACGGGATAAGGCATTTACCAGCATGATTAGACCCAAAACGTCTCTACTCTTACCTTTAAGGTAGAAAACAAAGGTACCAAGGAATTTACAATTTCCTCTTAACAAAGACAGAAAACACAGATGTTAAGAACAACACATATCTCAAGAACGATTTCCCGACATAGGGAATAGGAATCGATACTTAGACTTCATGTCCTCTTCTTCTTCCCAAGTAACCTCTTCAACCTTGTGGTTCCTCCATAAGACCTTTACCGAAGCTACATCCTTAGTTCGTAACCGATGAACTTTTTGATCCAAGATTTCAACCGGGACTTTATCATAAGATAAATAATCCAAAATACCAATATCCTTGATAGGTATAATTAGTGATAGATCACCCATACACTTTCTCAACATCGACACATGGAACGCTGGGTGAATGAAACTTAAACTAGAGGGCAACTCTAATTCATACGCAAAACTACCGATCCTCTTCAAGACCAAGTATAGGCCAATATACCGGGGACTAAGCTTTCCCTTTCCTCTCAAACTTCATTACTCCCTTTATGGGAGATACCTTCAAAAATACCTAATCGCCAACGTCAAACTTTAAATCCCTATGCCTCATATCCGTATAGGACTTTTGGCGACTTTGGGTGCCTTTAAGCCTATCCCGTACCATCTTTACCTTCTCTATGGGTTAATGAACCAAATCCGGGCCAAACATCCCCACCTCACCAACCTCAAACCACCCAATAGGAGACCTACACCTCCTACCATACAAGGCCTCAAATGGAGCTATCCCAATACTAGAGTAGTAGCTATTATTATACACAAACTCTACAAGAGGCAAATGATCAACCCAACTACCACCATAGTCAATCATGCAAGCTCGAAGCATATCTTCCAATGTCAGAATAGTCCTTTCCTCTTGCCCATCCATCTATGAGTGAAAAACAATACTAAGGCTCACCCTGGTCCCAAAACCTTTCTGAAATAAATGCCAAAAGTGTGATTAAAACTGAGCACCACGATTTGACATGATGGAAATAGGTGCCCTATGCAACTTGGCATAATCCTCTGAGTAGAAATTGCTCCTCACTGGCAAAAAGTGAGCAAACTTAGTCATCTTATCCACGATGACCCAAATCAAATCAAAACTATTTCTGAAACCAAGAAAGATCGGTAACAAAATACATATTAATCATTTCCCATTTCCACATGGGCAATTTAATTTCTTGACACAACCCTTCGAGCCAAAAATGTTCAACTATCACTTTCTAGTATACCATGCATTTAGCCACAAAACTACCCACATATTGCTTTATATTATTCCACCAATATATCTCCTTAAGATCATGATACATCTTCATCGAACTGGGATAAATGTCATAATGCGACTCATGAGCCTCGACCAAGATCCTCTCTTGCAACCCATCTACATTGGAAATACACAACCTTCCTTGGTACTGCAAGGTAGCATCACCACTAATCTCGAAGGCCATCAGTTTCTGCCCACTTATATCACCCTCTATTTGAATCAATCTAGGATTTAACACTTGTTTCTATTTCACCTCAGCACCAACAGATGACTTTTCAACCTCCTAAACAAATATACCACCATCCGGGAGTCCAAAAGGCAAACTCCAAAGTTAGCCAAACAGTGAACATCTTTCACCAACTCTCGCTTAAACACATCCACATGAGTTAGACTTCCCATGGATAACCTGCTAAGAGTATCAACAACCACATTAGTTTTACCTGGATAGTAGTATAGACTTATGTCATAGTCTTTTAGCAATTCAAGCCACCTCCTTTGCTTGAGATTCAACTCCTTTTGAGTGAACACATATTGTAGGCTCTTATGATAAGAAAAGATATCTAAGTGAACTCCATACAAATAGTGATGCCAGATTTTCAACGCGAACACCATAACCAACAACTCTAAGTCATGAGTCGGGTAATTCTTCTCATGCACCTTCAACTGTCTAGAGTCATAAGCTATCACCTTGACATGCCACATCAGAACACAACCAAGCCCCACATGAGACACATCATAATAGACCACAAAACCATTAATTTCTTCAGGAAAAGTCAAGACTGAAGCTAAAGTCAGCTTATCCTCCAGCTTCTTGAAACTACCTTCACAAGCACTAGAACACATAGACTTCTTCTTATTCTGAGTTAACTTAGTCAATGGGACAGCTATCGAAGAGAAAATTTTCATAAATCTCTAGTAGTAACCGGCTAAACCCAGAAAGCTCTAGATATTAGTTGGAGTTATGGGCCTAGGACATTTCTTAACCACTACAACCTTCTGTGGATCCGCCATGATCCCCTCACTAGATATGACATGACCCAGAAAAGTAACAATGTTCAAACAAAACTCACATTTATAGAACTTAGTATACAAATATTGGTTTTTCAAGGTTTGCAACACAATGCAAAGGTGATCAGCATGATCCACTTTAATCTTCGAGTACACGAAAATATCATCTATAAATACAATGATGAACAAATCCACAAACTGATAAAAAACTCTATTGATCAAGTCCATGAATGCTTCTGTGGCATTAGTCAACCCAAAAGACATAACCAGGAACTTTAAATGCCCATATCATGTACGGAAGGTAGTCTTTGATGGATCGGGCCTGAATTTAAGCTAAAATTATCTGAATAATGTAAAATAGACCGATTTAAAATGTATTCTTCTTATATTATTTGGGCTTATAGATTAATATAAATAACATTTTCAACAAACATATTAAAATATTCAAATAAAAATTTAAAATAAAAATTAATATTAAAATATAGGCACTTAAACAAAATTGCATGATGAATATTGAATTTGAACGATAGTATTTATAAAATATAAGGTCACAAAAATACTTTATCCAACCAAATAAAAATAAATATAATTCCTTTTGCAAAAGTTTATAGGGAATGCGACGACAGTTTAAAAATAATCAAAATAGTGATAAATAATAATTATAATGATAATAACAACAACAACAACAACAACAACAATAATAATAATAATAATAATAATATCGTCGATGATTCTTAGTTTAAAATAAATATGGCTGCAAAATTTCTAATTGTATAAATAACATACATGTGTTCTTAAGTTATCAAAATTATTTAAAAGCGCAAAGAGATGACTTGATAGAAAAACAGGACAAAATTGAGTGTCAACAGCTGTCACTCTTTGGTTAGAAATGATGAAAGAGTTTTTGAACAAAGAAGTTGACTTAGTAACCTAATTTCATCCATCTGATAGAAACTCAAAGGATAAATATGAAAAATATTTGGGAGGAATGTAGCTGAACTGCGGTCTTCGAGTTACTTACATATCTTGGGTTGCATGAGAATCCGACCATATGTAGTTCAAGACTTGTAATACTTGTAGATTAGGAAAAAAAAGATAGACACGAGCTTACGAAGATTGTCTTAGTGTCGAATTATGATGACATTGAGTATATTGATTCAAGAATCTTGATATTTGAGGTGTCGATGTAAGTATGATATTTGAGAGTAGGGTCATTTGATGTTCGAGGTAGACTCTTGATCTTTGTTGGGAGTCTGATTCTCATCCTGAACAAATTGCCCCAGTTCATTGCTAAGAAATGGTTTGATGTTTGTGCTAAAGTTACAATGAAACATGAACTATATAAAATAATTAGTACATAAATAATAAGTGCATTCAATGATTTAATGAAAATAACGCCTCTAGATGTTAGTTTATGCAAATGTGATCTTACAAGCTGAAAACAAAACTTATGAAAAATGAAGTTTTTGGCCGATGATTCATGATAATGGTGCCTTTCGACAATGAAAATGAGGCCTTAAACCAAGTAAATTATGAATATGAGGCATTTTCAGCCAAATGATTGATGGATGAAGGCTTTTTCTAAGCCAATGATTTATGAAAAACAACCTTTTCAAGCAGTAGATTTCTCTAGAGCATTTGTTTGGTGCATTCGTAAGTTTTTGTGCAATTATTAAAAAGCAATACAGTGCATTTGAAAGCGATTGCGCAGTACTATTGAAAGAAATGAAAGCCATGCAAAGTGAGAAATAACTTAAAGCGACTGTGTAGTGCCTTAGAAGAAAATGAAAGCCATGCATAGTGCAAAATAACTTAAAGCGATTGAGCAATGTATTTGTGCCACTGCAAAAGCCAGTAAAGTCATGTCCAATTCATTCTAGAATACATTAAAGCATTTGTTCAGGGAAATTTAGAGCATATATGCAAAGTAATTAAAATCTATGTATGGTGTATTTTAAAGTAATTTAAAGCGATTGTGCAATTCCTTTGTTCTTATGCAGAGCCATTAAAGCTATGTGCAATGTATTTTAACATATTTTAAAGCACTTATGCATTGCATGTGTGGTGCATTTAGAGCATATATGCAAAGCAATTGAAGCTATGTATTATGCTTTTTAAGCATTTGAAAACACTTATGCAGTATACTAAAGGCATTTATGTAGACTAGCTAGAATTCATGTGCAGTGCATTTGAAATTTTTCGTAAAATCTTTAAAATCATTTAATCAATATTACTACTAAGGAATAATTTCTTCTCGATGTTTTTAAGGGAAATAAACATTCCAGGTGTAATCCTCGCAAGACTGCAACGGTGTTAACCATTAGCTTCTGCCAATCAGTAGAACCTACATCCAAAGAAAAATTTATAAGCTTGGGGGATGGTTGATTTGTGTTGACTTTGAAGGTCTGACTCTTGATACTCTGTACTTCCAGCGTTGGTTGGACTCATAACCCCATCCACTTTCAATCTTGGCTGGTAGATTATAAAAAATATATGATTAAAAATTATTAAAAATAAAATATAAACAAGAGTAGTAAATAAATTAATAAATAAAATATGCAAATATGCATAGTAGTAAAATAAAATTCTGCCGAACTTTTGAATTGTGACATATTGTGAAACAATGCAAACATTCTTTATCCAAAGTGAATGTCCTTTATCCAAGGCAAATATCCTTTTTTTCAACTATTTGGTTAAACCCACACTCTTCAATATCTCTCGAAGTCTCTTCAAACATTTCTCAAAATGATGCCCCTTAAAAGTTATCCCAGTTTTGGTTTGAGCAAGATGCTGGCATTCCAAGATGATGAGATCGAGCCTTGTATAGGCTGCCTACATATACCTCCAAGGGAATTAGGACGAGCGTAGTTCATGAAATACACTTAAGAAAATATAAAACTAAGGGACCGAACCCTTCATGAGTTGCCTACATATCCCACAGGAATCAGGCTGAACGTAGTTTATTACATATGAAATAGAAAAAGAGGGAAAATGATATTTCTTCTAATGTGACCGAGGCCGATGTGGCCGCCTAAGTATCTACCTAGGAATTCAGGTCAACTATAGTTCTCATTACAAGAAAAAGGAATTTTTTTAGCAAATTTCTACTTAAGAGACCAAACCCGACTTGGGTTTCCTACGTATTCCACCAAGGGAACTAGGTCATTCACACTTTTAATACATAAAAAAGGGAACATTACTAAAAAACAAGTAAAGACTTCTAAACATAGTATCTCTTAACAGTATCTACATTGATGGCTTTTGGCTACACTTCACTATCCATTTCTGCTAGGATCAATGCTCCGCTTATTAGTACTCAGTGAAAAATGTAAGGCCCTTTCTATTTAGGTGAGAACTTTTCCTTAGCTTTATTCTGGTAAGGAAAGATATGCTTTAACACCAGTTATCCTAGTTTGAATTGTCTCGGTCTTACCTTCTTGTTGAAAGCTTTGGCCAAACTATTCTGATAAAGTTGCCTATGACAAACCGCGTTTATCATCTTTTCATTAATTAGCATCAATTGTTCATACCATTTTGGAATCCATTTGGCATCACTTAACTCAACTTCCTGTATGATTCTCAAAGACGACATCTTTACTTCTGCAAGTAATACTGCTTCTATTCCATAAACCAACAGATAAGGTATTGCTCTAGTTGAAGTCCTAATAGTAGTGCGATATCCAAGAAAGGCAAATGGCAAATTCTCATGCCATTCCTTGTAGTTATCAATCATATTTCATAATATCCATTTGATATTCTTGTTGGCATCTTCAACAACTCTATTAATTTGAGGACAATAAGGAGTGGAATTACGATTTGTAATCCTAAATTTGTCACATATCTCACGTATTAAGCCACTATTGAGATTAGCTTCATTATCTGTTATAATTGACTCTGGAACTCCAAATCTACAAATAATGTTATTGCGGACAAAATCTATCACCACCTTGTTTGTCACTAACTTATGTGAAGAGGCTTCTACCCATTTGGTGAAATAATCAATAGCTACCAAGATAAACCTATGTCCATTTGATGCATCTGGCTCAATAGGACCGATTATATCCATGCCCCAAGCTGCAAACGTCCAAGGAGAACTTGTCATATTGAGTTCATTTGGTGGAACATGAATCAAATCACCATGAATCTGACATTGATGACATTTTCACATAAAGCGACTGCAATTTTGGATAGTCAATAAAATTTTATATATGATCTTTAAATATTTTAAGTTTTTAATGATATACAATATTTTTTATATCATTTTTAGATAATACATGTCACTTTCATTGTTTGAATTCATGTGTCACTAATATAATTTAGAGAGAGAATCAAATTTTTATATAATCTATAGATGTTTGTATAATCAATTTATAGTATTTTAACATAATTTTCAGATAATATATGCTATTCTATCTGTTTCAATTTATATGACACTGATGGAGTGTAGAGAATCAATCAAATTTTTTACATATAGTTTTTACATATTTGAGTTGTTAATTATTGTGATTTATAGTACTTTCTACTATTTTCAAATAATATGTGTACTCCTATCCAAATTTATGTGATTGTGATTGTATATGGAGAATAAATCAAATTTTGTATATATCAATAATATTTTATGTTATAAATTATTGTGATTTATCAGGTTTTTAATGTTATTTTTAAACGATATATTTTACTTTCTATATCTCAATTTATGTGTCTAATGAAATTTCGAGAGTCAACAAACTTTTTTATGTCCTTCAAATATCTTAAATCGTCAACTATCGTAATTTATAGTGATTTTTATGTAATTTTAAAATACATAATAGATAAAAAAATAAGACAAATAAATTAAATTGGAGGATTAATATATATAAGTAGGTTTAGTCGGCAACCTAGGAGGACAACCTCCAACTGCTTCCCAACCCACTTATATATATTACTAGACACAATAGCCTTGTGCTTGTGTTAGTTTTTGGTATCATTTTATATGATACAAATAACTTTTGGAGAGTCAATTAAATTTTTTGTACGGTCTTTAAATATTCTAAGTTTTTAATGATATATAATACTGTTTATATAATTTTTTAGATAATACATGTTACTTTTATAGTTTGAATTTATGTGTCACTGATGCAATTTAAAAAGTCAACCAAATTTTTTATATAATTTATAAATGTTTGTATGATCTTTAAATATTTTAAATTGTTAATTACTACAATTTATAGTATTTTACATAATTTTCAGATAATATATGGTATTCTCCCTGTCTCAATTTATGTGACACTGGTGGAAGAGTTTAGAAAGTCAACTAAATTTTGGTTTTACATATTTTGAGTTCTTAATTATTGTGATTTATAGTACTTTTTACTATTTTAAATAATATGTGTACTACTATCTCAATTTATGTGATTGCAATTGTATATGGAGAATAGATCAAATTTTTTATATGTCAATAATATTTTAAGTTATTAATTATTGTGATTTATGATTTTTAATGTTATTTTCAAATAATATATGTTACTTCATATGTCCCAATCTATGTGGCTGATAGAATTTCAAGAGTCAACAAACTTTTTTATGTTCTTCAAATATCTTAAATCATTAATCATAATTTACAATAAGTTTTATGTAATTTTTAAATACATAACAGACAAAAACTAAGTGTCACAACCCAAAAAGAGGGTCATGATGGCACTTGTTGTGTCGTACCTTGATAAATAAGTCTATCACCCAAACTGATATAAAAATAAAAAAAAATAGAAATGCCCCAAGGTAAGGCTTCTAGAACGAAGCCAACCATACAAGTAAATTATAACCATGAAAAAAGAAGATATCCAAATACCATACATTCCCAAAATCAGATGTCAATAGTGAACAACTACTAACACAAATCATGAGTCGAATACATAAAAAATATCTACACAGGGTCAACATCTGTCTCTGAATACAAATAAAGATATAACTACTATAGAAAGATAGAGATGAACTCCAGACGCATGAATGTCCAACCGTTACCTTAAAAACTTTGAAGGAGATTTAAATAAACCAATCTGAGGTGCACTCGAGCTAGGACCTACACTGAAAGGGTGCAATAAGTGTGAGTACGATCCACTTATACTCAGTAGGTATTATAGGCCGACCGAGCAAAGTAGTAAATAAAGCATTCAAAATATACACTAGAGGCTCGTCATCTGCATTAAAAAAATATCCCATAATGATAGCCAACACCGCTTGCACTAACAGTTCTACAATATCCACACATAATACAACAACACACCAGATAGGGATAAAATTATACACAATATCACATACAAGTAGAACAAAAGAGGAACATGTATAATCAAGATCATTAAGTACAAATAAGGGAAGATAGAATAATTAGACATTAACAAGTCAAGATATATAATAAATAGATAGATTACAAGTCAATATAGCAATACAGGTACAACATAAAAACAATAAAATAAGTGTAATGTATATGATAATGATGATGATAATGCATGAGGTCATCGCACAACCTTATACACCCACGGTGGCAAGCCTCCCAACGTGGGACCCATGGGTGGTTCATCAACCCACATACAATCTATATATCCATATCCATATCTACTTCTCGCTACATTCCTTGGGAAGAGTTTTATAAGATGTCACATTTTCTATCATAAAAAAGTATTGTCAGTGTTTCTCAAGTGTTGCCACGGTGATACCATTTGTGTCATAAATGAGTATGATATGAGCATGTCATACTCATAACCTATCACAATGAGTATTTCCATAACCAACTACATGATATATTTCCACAACCAACTAGATACATTTCCATAACCATGTGAGCCAATATCCATTTATTATTTCTATTTATCCATGAACTTCCACATGTTTCATATGCAAAAAGTATGAATATATATATGTATATATCACAATACACCAAAGGTACCACAATAGGCATTTGCAACAACAAAATATAATTATTCACATGCATTCAAGGCTATTAACATCATAAGGACCGCACATGGACGTATATATCACATAATATCTCAATTTTAATAATTACATCATATATAGGCACCCTCACAATCACACCATATGGATTACCAATTTTCATGATTAGTTTCCACCCTTAAAATGTATTTTGTACCATCATTTTCTACCCAACCTAGTCTGAAAGAACTAAGCCATAACCTACCTCGAATGCTGAACCCGATTCGGTACACTTAAAACCCACGGTATTACTTTTCACAAAATATATCAAAATCAAATAAAACCAAGAAATTTATAATATACGCATCAAAACAAAACGAGCGATACCCATATTGACTACTTTTAGTTTGGGGTCAAAACAAATCGTCGAAATGGATTTTTAAAAAAGAAGGTAAAAATTATAACTTTACTTGAAAAATGTATTTACCATATTTATAGGAATCTACATCTTAAAACTCAAGTCAAATTGAGTAAAAAACGAGGTTCAAATAAAAGAAAAATTATTTTTGAGCTTTATCGGGTAAAATTTTGAAATCCGTGTTAACATCAAGACTCAAAATTTTTTTGAAGGTCAAATTTATGAAAAACTAACAATTATAAGATTAAAACATTGTTCAAGTGAAATTGGTGTTTAAAATCAAGCCCTAAGATTTTTAGGATTTTGAGAAATTAATCAAGAATTAGAGTAAGAAAGGATGAAATCTCACCTTAAATCCATAATAGAATCAAGAAATAGATGTTAATATAGCTTTTCAAGCTCCCACAATATTAAATTCTAAGATCTCATACTATTTTAGGGTTTAACTCTCAAGAGGCAAGGTGAAACAATGGGCGAAATGGGCAAAAAAAGTTATTTTTATACTGCACCAATTTTTTGAAAAACCAAATTTTTTAAGTCCAACCCAGACTTCAATAGGGTGCTCCAGATTTGTTCGAAGACCTATATATGCAAAGAAACTATTTAACCATACTAAATTCAATGCTTCAAACTCAATGGCGATATTAGATTTTCAAAAAACATTATTTTCACAAAGTTGACCCCCAAAATTCGAAATCACAATTTTCCAAACCGAGGGTCAAAATGAGATTTAAAAGCCATAAAATCCAACCAAACATGTTACCACCCTAAAATCAACACTTTATATGTATTGGCAAAGTTAAATTTTCTACCCAAGGTAGTTTTGACCAAATGTGGGTTCCAAACTCATATTTTCTGAAATACCCTGGGTTTGGAACCCTTAGAAAATTTCCTGGATTTTGGGTCTCTGTATAGGAAATAACTAGGGGAAATGACTCATATACTGGGATACGAGTGGTATGGGTTAGTCATATGCTGACTGGTGTTGGTTGGTGGGTTGGATTTGGTTTCTAGAATAGATACAACTTGGGTGGTACAAGTCATATCGACGAATACAAATTGTTTGGTTAATTTACTTAATCATAGACTTGATAACTTAGGTTGGATCTGAGTACAAATGGCTCACCATAAGCCATAATCCAGGGTACGAGTCATACCATGGACTTTTATGGTGGTCAATGTTCAGTCCTCTTGGGATTCTATTCTGCCAGGGGTATGGATCATGGGTACTAGTTGTATACTTGGATACGACATAGTTAGGGTGAGTCGTACCTTAAACAGTATTGGGTTCAAGGGAGATGGCCTTAGGTATGAGTGGTGGGTACTACTTATATTGGAGGGTACAACCGGCATAGTTAGTCGTACCCCCTGATGGGAATTTTATGTGGTTTAAGTGAGGGAAATCTAGATATTTCCCTACTTAACCTAATAATGTGTAACACCCCAATTCACTGAACCGGGATGCTACGCGGTGCTCTTGACCCTGAGGGACCACAAGCTAACCTACGACTGATATCTGTACTTATATACTGCAAATAATGATATCATAATGCGGAATACATAGAACTGTAAGGCCATAAGGTTCAACTGAATACAATCATGTGGGTGAAAATACCCAAAACAACTCAATCTGAACGTAAATCTGAACATAAATCTTAAAGCCTCTAAACTATCTAAATTAGGAGTTGAAGGAACATGTCTCCAACTAACTCCATAAAACCGAACTGAAGAAATAAATAAATGAATCAAATCATATTGTCCTTGAATCAATGATGACTCATCGTGTCTCTGCGACTGAAATGCTACTGCTACTACTGGGCTGGAGCTCGTGTCTCGGAACCTATGGTGTAACATGAAATAAAAGCACCATAGCAAAAATACATCAGTACAACTGGAGTACTGAGTATACGAGGAAGGTAGGCTGAACATAAAGGGTTTCATGCATGAACAACACTAACTGACTAATATAAACGTAGGAGTGCAAACACACATATATAGAAATTGGGACCGTAAATACGTGATAGCATGACCTATAAGCTAATACATGGTTTATTGATAACTGTCATAACTGATACTGAAACTGATAACATGGACGACTGTATCTGACAGTCCTGTATATACTGAAATCTGAAGAATGCCCTGAGTTCTTTTACTGAGACTGATAGAAAAACTATCGGAAGTAGTGTTTAACTGACATGCCCCATGTATACCGTTATGGCTAAGCTGGGGTCTAATCTCTGCCTCGACTGGAGGGGTGTCAATACCATGCCACGGGTAAGGACAGCCTGTGAGTGACCCTTATCTGGCGGGTACTCAATGAGAACAGTGGGAACTCTAAATTGACGAGTTAAGCCACCTCATCAACCCTAATCTGACGGGTTAAGATGTCTCAACCTACGATGGATACGTAGTTCTGTAACACTAGGATGACTACTAAGAATCACACCCTGAGATGGTGGGTGAGTTCCCATCCTCGGGTTTACTCGGTGCTAACCTCTACTCCCATCTGGAGGGACTGGACATGAATAACTGACTGTGCATGACTTAATCTTACTGAATTCTATTGACTGGCAAAATATTACTGATATCTGACAACTGACTAAGATCATGAGGATTTCCTGAGTCACATGACTGACTGAAGTCTATGGAATCATAGCTTGAGTTTGGATATCATGAAACATGACATGGATCTAGGCACACATCTATAGTTTTCGAGTACAAGTACCCCTAGGACTCGATGGAAGGAAACTGACACACATGACTTACTTGATCATAAGAGTAGAGTCCATAATTTGTAATATCATTAGTAGGGGTCTCATACTGAGCATGGTTATCAATAATGTATTGCATGGAAAGGATTTCATATCACATGGAAGTACTTGCACAATCTTAATATCATGTTCATTGCATAATCATACTGGCAATACATACCAATAGCATGGAAGTTCACGTGGATTGCATGGTTATCATACATCTTGTTCATAAGTAGGATTTGCAAGTAAACATAGTATAATCTCATAAGAATAGTTTATGAGTATTCCAACAACATTTACAAGGCAATCACCAATATAGAAGTCATTGGAATGTAAGGGCATATCATGAATCCTTCACTTAGTCACAATTTAGCTATATTGCATGATTTCTAGTTTCTTAGGAATTTTATCAAGCACCTTACATGCACATCTTAAGAATAGGTGAAATCATCAAATTATACATCATGAACAACCAAATTTACATGTTTCCAACTCATATGATATCATGAAATTCAAAAAACATATAAAGATTTTATCTTGGCAATCACCCAGTATCAACAACATGATCATCAACACCCAACAATATAGAAATCATACTTTATAATGAAAAAGAGGGTTTTTGAACTTTATGGATGAAAGATATCCATAAATCAACTCATTCATACCTTAGAAGGAAGATTCTTGATGATTGACGGAGGAATTTCCTTGAAATCGGATCTTCAAGATTAGTTATGCAACCCTAGTTGTTGTTCTCTTTTAGTGCTCTTGGATGATGAGCTTTGAGATGATAATAAGGTTGTAATATGTTTAGAAGCTATATATTTCATAGGGTTAAGTTTAGGGACGTGTAAGGAGTGTTAAAAGACTTAATTACCCTTAAAATAACTCAAAATTGAGTGTTTTTGGCACCTGGAACTAACTTAGGCGGCGCCCAAGTGATTGACTAAGCTAGGTTGGGCGGCGCCTAACCAATCACCTATGTTTGGGTTGGGCGGCGCCTAACCAATCGCCATCCTTACTGTCTCTCACGAAAATAGGCATAACTTTTTGGTCGAGTATTGGATTAAGGCAAAATTGGTATCGTTGGAAATCTAATTTGATTTTATAAAATTTGGTGGGTCTAAATAAGCCAAAATACCATATTAACATCGAGTTATACTCGTTCAAAGATGACCCTTGCAAAATTAAACACTAAAACTTGATGGATTCAAAAAATCTTAGCTTGTATTACCTTAAGTGACTCATATGAACATGATTAATGCGTCATAAGGTATTCTATCACTAGGATATTCATTGTAAGTCATGTACTCAAGTATGAATCAGAGGATAGGAGATTCATACGTAGGAATACTTATTCACTTCCTAGCTTAGAAACATGTGGGGTATTACATAATGCCCCACTATTTTTAGCACTCTTGGGAGGTTATTTACCCTATTATTTTATTGTTTAAAACTTAGAAAACACTCTATAATCCTCTCTAAAGTTCTTGGGTAAAGAAAGCTAGGGTTTCATCTTATGTACTCCTTTCCTCATTGTTAGTTCCAACTAAAGGCATATTTTGTAAATCATCTTCATGGCATAATTGTTATATGGTTTTGGGTTTTCAAATATATATTGAGGGTTTTAGTTATAATGGCTTGGTTACTGTTTTCCCATGCTTAATTATGTATTTATATGTTTTAATGGTGGTTTGGATACTTGGTTGCATGGGAATGTTTAATTAGTATTTGATTTTGGTTTTGTAAACACTGTGCCTCCAATATATTTGATTAAATATCTATGAGAATGTTTTTACTACATTCTTGAGCTTTTTAATGGAACTATTGCATGGTATGGTTTGGTAATAGAACCCTAAATGGTATAAATAGTTTAAATGATTTGAAATGGATAAATGGAATGGTTTGGTGGTCATGATTATGGTTAATTGAACTCCTTGTGGGGTACAATGGAATCCCCCAAGTAAATATATTAATGAACAACTTTTGGGTATATAGGACTCTCCCAAGCAAACATAATGATGGAACACTTATGGGGTACGTGGGACTCCCCTAAATTAACTTGATATATGGGTACACGGGAATCCCTTTTCCTTAAATGGGTTGGCTAAGGACAATACTTATAAGTTATAGTTGGTATGACGATACCACTATTAATATCCTTAGTTAATAATAAATGGAATAATGGATTGGTTGGTTGGAAATGGTTTTAATTAGGCAATAACAGTGAGGTGTGATAACTAACCATGAAGGTGGGGGTTCAATGAATGAACACAGAAAACTCATGTTTACTGACATGAGGGGTAGCTCATGGCGACCTTATATGATACTATAAGGTACACGGGAATCCTCTAAGTTCACTGTACATATGTATCATGGAGTGTAAGGGTACATGGGAATCCCCTACTTTAATGGTATCTTCGGTTTGTGCAACTACATACATTAGGGCCTGTTCAAGGGGTTACACTAGACCCATATAGCCCGTGGGTATTAAGGACGATTAAGCTACACATACCCAGGTTAATGGTTTTAAATGCATGCTAAGCCCAATCCCCTTTCCTGGCACGGTTATATATGTATATATGTATGGTTTGTATACATATGGTTGGTTTACTTGGTTTTATTGGTTGTCATAATTTTATCCTTATATTGAGTTCATGCTAGCATTCACCCGCTAACCCATCTTTGGGCGACTATATCCCCACACAATATAGGAATCAGTTGTTCTACTCTTTCTACATAGTGATCATATTTTTGGACCAGCTCTTAGATTGAAGTGGTAAGCTTCCATCTTTTCATAAGGCTCCATTTCATGTCATGGACATTTTCATATACTTTAGTTTATTTATGGATATTGGTTTGGCTATGGTTGGGGGCATATTCCAACCGAATATTAGTTTTCTTTTGGTTAGAGGCTTTTATGGAACTACTATGGGTTGGTATGGACGGGATCAATAGGGGTGTTAGCCTTGGTATTGGTATTGGTATTGTTATTGCGGCCGATACCGCTTGACAGTATTGTTGGTTGTTCCATCCTTTTATGTTATATTATGAAGCTTGGTTTGGTTATTGTTTTGGTTTACGGTTTGGTTATGGCTATCAGTTTGTTTGGGATGGTTGGACTCATTTGGATGGTCACGAATATAGACCTATCCCATAGTCTTGGATTATGCAATGACGCTATATTGTTATATGTTTGAAATTCATCCGGCTCAGGGTATGCGTTGGACAGTTGGGTTGGGTATTGGGGGTGGTCCCCAGTCCTGGTTGGACTTGGGATTCCCATTATGATAAGGCTCCTGGCCGGATCGGGTCAAGTTAGTATCAAAGCTTTAGGTTCATAGTCAATTGGGAGTCTATAAAGCCATGTTGAGTAGAGTCTTTTTAAGGGTGTGTAATGCACCACACTCATAAGGGGGAGGCTATAAGGCATTTATGAATGTTTCACTTTCTTGCTAATCCATTTTCAAGCTGCAAGGTCTAAGGTCTTTTCTAATCCTAGTTTGTTTACTTTTCAGATCATGCCTCGATGATCTAAGATGTAAGGTAACTCTCCTGTCCCATCTGGGGATAATATGGAAGGGACACAGGGGATCTATACTCGGTCTAGTGGTCCAGTCCCAGATATTTCTAGAGTTTCATTGGTTGCTACAAGTCCTCTTCTGGGTGAGGTGATGAATGTAGAATTTCATTAATCGATTCATATTATTGCTCAGTTAGTTGCTGATCAGGCTAAGCGGGATGCATTTGATGCTTCTTCTATTGAGGCCATAAGGTTTGGCCAGTTTATGAAGATGAAATGGAGAAGATATTTAGGGTGATGCAAGCCACATATATGGAAGGGGTGAATTTTCTAGCTTACCTACTCAAGGATATTGTGTACTAGTGGTACGAGGAGTGGGATAGGGATAGAGGTGATGTTAAGGAATTATCCTTATGGGATACTTTCTAAAATGCTTTTCTGGACCGCTTCTTTCCTTAGGAGCTGAGGGAAGTGGAGGTTGAGGAATTTGTCAATCTGAGATAAGGAAAATGTCAGTCATGGAATATGTCTTGAAATATCATCAGCTGTCAAGGTATGCTTCAGAATTAATGTCTGATATAAGGGCGAGGATGAGAAAGTTCGCTTTTGGACCGTCTTGGAAATTAATCCTTGAAAGCAAGACCCCATTGCTGATCAAGGAAATGGATATGTCTAGTCTGGTGGTTCATATGCAACAGGTGGAGGAAGAAAAGAGAAAGAAGGCTGAATTTGGGGAAGGCAGAGTAACAAGTTTACGTCTTCTAAATAAGGTGGTGGACAATAGCAAGGTAGTCGGGATGGCAGTAAATGGCCAAAGAAGAGGTAGGGGAGTTTTGGTTCCTTCTCTTTGGATAGTGTTCCTTACCCGAAGTCTTCGGGTGATAGGCATCAATAAAGTGGTGATAATTTATGGGCACAGGGTGCCCAATCTTAGCCAAGTAGGGCATAGTCGGCTTCATCATACCCTCTTTATCGGTTTTATGGTCGTCTTTATTGGGGATTTTCTAATGAAGGGAGGGACAGGTGTTTTAAATATGGTTAACTAGGCCATATTCTCATAAACTATTCGGTTAGTAAGGGTGTATTGGAAGCGTTTAAAGCCCTGATTGCTTCATCTTCTACTCTTGTGACTAGTGGTTTTGTGTCAGTGTCTACTCCAACTTCTAGTGCCATTGTTGGTCGGAATAGGTTACAACTCTTTTCTTGTGGCATGTATTTCTTACTTGATTTGGGGTCCACTCTTTCTTATGTGACCCCATATGTGGCTACATGTTTTGGTTTTAACCCCTAGGTTATATCAAATCTTTTTTCTATTTCTACCCTAGTAGGTGACTTTATTATTGCTAAAAGAGTCTATAGGGGGTGTGGTATCTGTTGGTCGTAGGTAGACTTTGGTGGATTTGTTTGATCTTGATATGGTGGATTTTGATATTATTCTAGGGATGGATTGGTTACACTCTTGTTACGTGTCCCTAGATTATCAAACCCATAAAGTTGTTGTTAGGTTCACTGATGAATCAATTATTGAGTGGAAGGGTGGTTCATTAGCTCCTAAGAGGGGTTTATATTTTATCTTAAAGCTCGGAGATTAATCTCTTAAGGATGACTCTATCATTTGGTCTGGGTTAAAAATTCTAACTCGAAATATCCTTCTTTTCATTCGGTTCCGGTGGTAAATAAGTTTCCTAAGGTCTTTTCAGATGATCTTCCTTGCGTTCCTCCATATAGGGAAATTGAGTTTGGTATTGATTTGGGTCCGGACACTCGTCCAATATTTATACCTCCTTATAGAATGGATCCGTCTAAGTTGAGAAAACTTAAGAAGCAACTTAAGGATCTTCTGGATAAAGAGTTTATTCATCCTAGTGTATCCTCATGGGGTGCACCAGGTTTATTCGTCCCTTTGGATGTGCATTGACTATAGGCAGTTGAATAAGGTGAAGATTAAGAAAAAGTATCCTCTTCCAATAATAGATGACTTGTTTGATTAGTTACGAGGTCCCAAGTTATTTTCTAAGATAGAGCTTTGGTCTGGGTATCATCAGCTTAAGATTAGGGAAGATGATATCCCTAAGATGGCTTTCTAAACTCGGTATGGGAACTTTGAGTGCTTGGTGATGTCATTTGGGTTGGCTAATGCCCCAACGGTATTTATAGATCTGATAAATAGGGTTTTTAGGCAGTGTATTCTAAGAGTGAGGTGGATCATACTAATCACCTCCGTGTGGTGTTGCAGACCTTGAAGGAACAATAGTTGTATGCCAAGTTCTCTATGTGTGAGTTTTTGTTGAACGCTGTGACTTTTCTTGGTCATATTATTTCTAACGATGGGATCATAGTGGATTCTCAAAATATGGTTGTGGTTAAAAAGTGGCCTAGACTTATGACTCCAACCGATATTCGAAGCTTCTTTGTTTGGCTGGGTATTACAGGAGGTTTGTAAAGGGGTTTTCTTCTATAGCTACCCCATTGACTAAATTGACTCAGAAGTAGGTAGAGTTTTCTTAGTTGGAAGCGTATGAAGGGAGTTTTGAGAAGCTTAAGGATAAGCTGACCTTGGCTCTAATTTTGACATTGCCTGAAGGTAATGAGGGATTTGTGGTTTATTGTGATATTTCCCGAGTGGGACTTGGTTATGTTTTGATGCAATATAAAAAGGTGCAATTGAAGGTGCATGAGAAGAATTGTCCTACTCATGATTTGGAGCTTTTAGTGGTGGTTTTTTCTTTGAAAATCTGGTGGCATTATTTGTATAGAGTGTACGTGGAAATCTTTTTGGATCATAAGAGTCTACAATATGTGTTCACTAAAAAAGAGCTAAATCTCAGGCAAAGAAGATAGTTAGAGTCTCTCAAGGACTATGATATGAGTCTTTACTACCACCCAGGTAAAGCTAACGTGGTTTTTGATGCTCTTAGTAGGTTATCCATAGGAAGTTTAGCTCATGTAGATAAAGGAAAGTGGGAATTGGTGAAGGATATTCACTAATTGGCTAATCTCGGAGTCCATCTTCTAGACTCCGAGGATGGTGGTGTGTTTGTACAGAAAGTGCTTAGGTCATCTCTTGATGTAAAAATCAAGGAGAAACAAATACCAGATCCTACCTTGATGAAAATCAAGAGTGATATAGGTTGGAAAAGGTAATGGTATTCGAGATCAGTGGTGATGGTACCTTTAGATACCAAGGAAGGTTATGTGTTCTCGATGTTGATGGGCTGTGTGAAAGGGTGTTAGCTGAGGCGCATGATTCGCACTATGTTGTTCATCCCAGTTCAACTAAGATGTATCATGATCTCAATAAAGTGATTTGGTGAAATAGTATGAAAATGGATATAGCTAACTTTGGAGCCAAGTGCATTATGTGACAACAAGTCAAATTTGAGCACATGAGGCCTAGTGGGTTGTCTCAAGAAATTTAGTTACCCAAATGGAAATGAGAGGTAATCAATACGGATTTCATTACTGGTCTTCCTCCATATCAGAATCAATTTGATTCGATTTGGGTTATCATGGATAGAATGACCCAATCCGCTCACTTTTTACCGATGCAGACTAATTTTTTGGCTGGGGACTATGCAAGGTAGTGCCTTAATGAGATTGCAAAGCTGCACGGGGTACCTATTTCGATAATCTCTAATTATGGTATACAATTTTCATCTCATTTCTGATGGTCTTTTTAGAAAAGACTGGGTACTAAGGTGAGTTTGAGTACTGATTTTCATTGGCAGAAAAATAGGTAAGAGGAAAGAACTATTCAGACATTAGAGGATATACTTAGAGCATGTGTGATTGACTATGGTGGTAGTTGGGTTGAGCATCTATCATTGGTGGAGTTTGCTTACAATAATAGCTATCATTTTAGTATTAGAATGACCCGTTTCGAGGCAATGTATGGTAGGAGGTGTAGATCTCCTATTGTATGGTTTGAGCTTAATGAGGCGAATATGTTCATCCTGGATTTGGCTTATCAGGCTATGGAAATGGTAAAGGTGATTCGAGATAGGCTTAAGGCTGCCCAAAGTTGCCAAAAGTCCTATATAGATGTAAGACGTAGATACTTGGAGTTTGAGATTGGGGATAAGGTGATCCTAAAGGTATCTCCCATGAAGGGAGTAATGCGGTTTGGTAAGAAGGGGAAGCTCAGTCCCTCATTTATTGGTCTTTATGCGAATTTGTGGAGGGTTGGTAATATGTCTTATGAATTGGAGTTGCTTTCTAGTTTGAGCTCCATTAATCTGGTATTTCATTTATGTATGTTGAGGAAATGTCTTGGTGATCCTTCTTTGGTGGTTCTTTTGGTGGGATTGGGTATCTCGGATTCTCTGTCTTATGAAGAGGTCCCGATTGAGATATTAGATCGGTAGGTTCGTCAGTTATAAACCAAGGATATGGTCTTGGTTAAGGTTCTATGGTGGAACCACGAGGTGGAAGAGGATACATGGGAAGCAGGGGAGGACATGAAGTCCAAATATCAACATCTGTTTTCTGCTCCTAGGATTCGTTCAGAAGGTATTTTTTCTTCAACATACTTTTGTTTTCAAACTTTGTTTAAGGAAAGGTTGATATCTTTGCATCTTTATTTTCTAACTTGGTTATAGGTTGGATTGATATTTGATAGTGCAAATAAATTATGCTTGTGTTTATCCTACCTTGTCCATTATTTGGGGGTGAATGTTCCTAGTAGGGAAGACTAAAACACCCTAGGTTTGGAAACTTTAGAAAACTTACTTTATTTCAGGACTCTGCATAGGATACGACTAGGGAAATGGCTCGTACACTGGGATATGAGTGGTATGGGTTAGTCTTATGCTGATCAATGTTGGTTTGAGGGTTGGATTTGGTTTCTGGAATGAATACGACTTGGGTGGTACGAGTCATATTAGTGAATAAAGGTTGTTTGGTTACTTCACTTAATCTTAGACTTGGTAACTTAAGTTGGATCTGAATACGAGTGGCTCACCATGAGCCGTAAGCTAGGGTACGAGTAGTACCATGGAGTCGTATGGTGGTCAATGTTCAGTCCTCTTGGGATTCTATTTGGCCAGGGGTAGGATCATAGGTACTAGTCAAATACTTAGATATGACATGGTTTGGGGTGAGTAATACCTTGGATAATGTTAGGTCCAAGGGATATGGACTTGGGTATGAGTGGCGGATACCACTCGTATTGAAGGGTACAATTGGTATAGTTAGTCGTACCCTCTGAGGGGAATTTTATGCAGTTTAAGTGAGGGAAAAAAATCAGGACATTTCCCCACTTAACCTAATAACTCCCCACGACTTTTAACATACTTGGGATGTTATTTGCCCTATTATATTATTCTTTAGCACTTAGAAGACACTCTCTAATCCTCTCTAAAGTTCTTGGGCAAAGAAAGCTAGGGTTTCATCTTAACGATTAATTTGGGGCTTGTGTTGATAATTTTCTAGATCATCTACTCTATTTAAGGTATTTACTCCTTCCCTCATTGTTAGTTCCAACTAATGGCATATTTTGTAAATCGTTTTTATGGCATAATTGTTATATGGTTTTGGGTTTTCAAATATATGTTGGGGGTTTTAGTTATAATGGCTTACTTATGGTTTTTCCATGCTTTAATTATGTATTTACATATTTTAATGGTGGTTTGGATACTTGATTGCACGGTAATGGTTAATTGGTATTTGATTTTGGTTTTGTAAATACTATGCCTCCAATATGTTTGATAAAATGTCTATGAGAATGCTTTTACTACATTGTTGGGCTTTTTAATAGAACTATTGCATGGTATGGTTTGGTAATGGAACCCTAAATGGTATTAATGGTTTTGAATGGTTAAATGGAATGGTTTGGTGGTCATGGTTATGGTTAATTGAACTCCTAATGGGGTATAATGGAATCCCCCAAGTAAACATGTTAATGAACAACTTGTTGGGTAGATGGGACTCCCCCAAGCAAATATAGTATTGGAACATTTGTGGGGTACATGGGACTCCCCTAAGTTAACTTGGTAAATGGGTACACGGGAATCCTTTTACCTTAAAACAGTTGGCTAAGGGCAATACTTGCAAGTTATAGTTGGTATGATGATACCACTATTAAGAGCCTTGGTTAATAATAAATGGAATAATGGATTGGTTGGTTGGAAATGGTTTTAATTGGGCAATAATGGTGGGGTGTGATAGCTAACCATAAAGGTGGGAGTTCAATGAACGAACACTGGAAACTCATGTTTGCCGACATGAGGGGTAGGTCATGGAGACCTTATATAATACTATAAGGTACATGGGAATCCTTTAAGCTAACCGTGAAAGTGGGAGTTCAATGAACGAACATTGAAAACTCATATTTTTCGACATGAGGGGTAGGTCATGGAGACCTTATATGATACTATGAGGTACACGGGAATCCTTTAAGTACACTGCACATATGTATCATTGAGGGTAAGGGTACTTGGGAATCCCCTACTCTAATGGTATCTCCGATTCATAAGGCTAAATGCACCGGGGCCTGTTCAGGGGGTTACACTGGACCCATATAGCCCGTGTGTGGTTAAGAAAGGTTAAGCTACACATACCCGAGTTAATGGTTTCAAATTCATGCTAAGCCCAATCTCTTTCCCGGCATGGTTATATATGTATTGTTTGTATGCATATGGTTGGTTTACTTGGGTTTACTAGTTGGGATTATTTTATCCTTATCCTAAGCTAATGCTAGTGTTAACCTGCTAACCCATCTTTGAACGACTGTATTCCTACGCGATGCAAGAACCAGCCGTTCTACTTCTCCTTTATAGTGATCAAATTTTGGGACCATCTCTTGTATTAAACTGGTGAGCTTCCATCTTTCCGAAAGACTCCATTTAATTTCATGTACATTGGTTTATTTATGGATATTGGTTTTGGCTATGGGTGGGGGCATATCCCAAATGAATATTGTTTTTTTTTGGTTAGAGGCTTTAGTGGAACTACTATGTGTCGATATAGGAAAGATCGATAGTGGTGTCAGCCTTGGTATTAGTTTTGGCCTTGGGGCTGATCCGGTTGATCGTATTGTTGGTTGTTCCATTCTTTTATGTTATGTTATGGAACTTGGTTTTTATAGTTTTGGTTTTGGTTTATGGTTTGGTTATGGCTATCGGTTGGTTTGGAACTATAGGACTCATTTGGGTGGTCACGTGTCAGACCCCGTAAAGTCCTAGTCCAATTAAATCCTATATAGCATGCCAAAAGAGGTCCCAGACTTCGAATTTTTTTTATCAAAGTGCTAAGACTTAGTCACATTTTTGGCCTTAATATTTCAATGGTCTCATTTCCGATCTTTTCGGCCTTAGATTGCCAATTTTTAAATTGATTCATGATCAGGGTTTTCTATAGGTCATCTCGGGTGAGTTTTGAAATTTTTAGACATAGTTTGAGACATGTTTGGAAGACCAAAGTAGTGAGCCAACGTGACCAGGATGCGTCGCATTGGCTATTGCATCGTCACCATCAATGCAGCGTGTCGGTCATCACGTCGGGTTGATCGATGCGGCACGACGCCTGTCACGTCACTTGGCAAGTTTTTGTTTATTAAATTACGGGTTTGTAGGGGCAGTTGAGTCATTTCTCCCTTACATTATTCAACCATAACACGAAATTAAGCCTCCCAAAAGGCAAATTCACTCATTATTTCATAAAATTCTCTCAAGAGCAAACCCTAGGTTCATCAAAGTTCAAGCCCAAGTCTTAATAATTCTCCAACAATTATCACAAATTAATAAACCAAGGTATGTTAGGTATTCATTCTTGGGTTTCCTTCCACCCTTGTAGTTTAAGAATATTTTTTCAAAACATAGATTATGATTCAAATTCTTGAATGGAATTGTGTTCATGTATGTGTTGTTGTGTGGGTTTCAAGCCAAGAAGATTTTGAGTTTCATGTAAATAAACTAGAATGTGTGCGGATTTATGTAACCCTCATGTTAAATCTTTGAATTGTAATGTTTAATATGGTGGTCATGACATTCATATATTGCTCACTCTCATGTAGAAGAATTATGCATCCTAGGTGTTTGACAAAATATCTATGTTAATGAATTGTGCATGATAACCTATGTGTGATTCTTTTAAAGTTGATATATGCTTCCATTATCTATGCTATCAAGTTCTGGGGGTATCGAATACCCAAAATTAGTTGTTTATCTAGTCTCCAGTTGAAATAGAATGATTATGTAGTATCCTGAACAGTAGCATTCGATCAGTTAATAGAATCAGGGTGAGTTTAGTCAAGCCTAGTACAGTCTAGCGATCAGTTCCTATGTCGATTCAGTTGGGAGTAGGATTCAACACCGAGCAAACCCAGGGATGGGGGCATTCCTGTCAGGTTAGGGTATGACCCTTAGTAGCAATCCCTGAGTTACAGAACTATGTAGCCAGCGTAGGTTGAGATATCTTCTTTCCAGATAAGGGTTGACACATCTAGTATGAGTATTCCGGCAAGTGAGGGTTGACAAAATATCTTCCTGCCAGTTAGGGTGACTCACGGCCAGTGTTAGCACCCGTGGCACAGTACTAATACCTTTCCAACTAGGTTATAGGTTGGACCCCAATTTGCTTATTTGGGGCATGTTGGTTAGATGATACCTCCCACGGTCTCAGTTTCAGTATTTAGTATTCAATATTCAGTACAGAACTCATTTCAGTTCTACACGATCATGACTTACAATTATCAGTTATTCAGTTATCAAAAAATTAGTACCTTAGTTTTAGTCTAAACTTCCAGTCATCAATATCAGCTACCAGAACCCAGTACTTCAGTTTCAGTCTAATTTAGACAGATGATATATGCTTGGTATTGTATGTTCAATACTTTCAATAGTCCTAGTCTTGCATATACTCTCATCCAGTTACTTTATGATATTTAGTAATTATTACTCATGCACATAAACCCATGCATATTAGCCTTACCTCACCTAGCGTACCAGTACATCCAAAGTACTAACGCATACTCTCTTTGTGCTATGATGTCTCATATAATAGGTTCAGACGCTCGGTTTCCAGACCGTACTTTGCTAGATCAGTCAATCAGTCGCAGTTGTAGTAGTGAGTCCTCATCCATCGAGGATGTGATACTTATTTAGTCATTGCATTACTTACAATATTTCAATATTTCAGTTATTTTCAGACAGTATTGGAGTTAGTTAGGGCGTGTCCCACCAACTCTTTTATTTTAGATGTTTAGAGGCTTTCAGACACTTTCAGTTAGCAATTATTCCACAGATGTTCTCAGTATTTGTTTTCAGTAGTATGGACCTTATGGCATTTTTAGCATCACTTTCGCATATGTTTTATGATTATTATTGAGTATTCACAACAGGTATCAGTCATGGGTTAGCTTGTGGTCCTTCGGGATCGTAAGCACCGTGTAACGCCCAGGGTGTACTCTTGGGTCGTTACATCACGAATATAAACCTATCCGAGTCTTGGATAATGCAATGACGCTACCTTGTTATATGTTCGGAATTCATCCGGCTCAGGGTACGCATTGGACGGTTTTGTTGTGTGTTGGGGGTAGTCTCTGGTCCTAGTTGTACTTGGGATGCCCATTAGGACAAGGCCCCTGGTCGGGTTGGGTCATTTCTAATTTTTCAACTTTTTGACCAACAAGTCGAAATGAGCTCGGGTGCATCAGGACCCGAACAAAATGTATACCCAACCTAAAATCGATATTTTGGAGCTGCTGGTGTAGTCGTTCAGCCATCCGTTGCACAGATTAAAAGATAGCCACATAAGTCCAAAATAAGGCTCTTAAAGTCACCAAAAATCACAATATTGCACAAAAGACACCAAAATGCATCGGGAATCATACCAATCACCCCTACTCCCCAGAAATACCATAATGCAACTGTCAAAAGGGTTCAAATATTCAAATCACATAAACTCACAAATTTCACATATTTCATCAAATTTTTAGGTTGTTACATCATCCATCACTAAAAATCTAGTTCGTCCTTAAACTAAGGCAAAGAAATACCTGAATCAACGAAGAGCTAGGGATATAAACTACACATATCATACTTGACCTATCAGGTAGCCTCATCTATAGGTCGATATCTTCACTGAAGCTTAACCATAGGAATGACTCTGAAGCGCAACTGCCTAACATACCTAGCCAAAATGGAGACTGACTACTCAATAAAGGACAACCGCTCATCTAACTGAACCGACTGCCAATGAATCACATGAGACTAATCAGGAATATAGTAGTGAAGCATAGAAACATGAAAAATTGGAAAAACAGCTAACAAATCCGGAGACAAGTCAACTCATAGGCCATATCACCAATAGCCCAAAGAATCTCAAATGGACCAATATACTTGGGGCTAAGCTTGCCCCTCTTCCCAAACCTCAACACACCCTTCATAGGTGAAACTCAAAGGAAAACACGATCACCAATACCAAATCTCAAGGCACAAAGCCTACAATCTGTATAGCACCTCTATCTAATCTGAGTCACTCGAGGTCTATCCTAAATGATCCAGACTCTATCCAAAGACTTACAAAGTAAGCCCATACCTCGAGATCTAATCTTTGAAACATCAAACCAACCTACTAGCGAGCGATAACACCTACCATAAAATGCTTTAAAAGGAGTCATATCAATACTGGAATGGTAGCTATTATTATAACATAGCTCTGCTAAAGCCAAATATTTCTCCCACTAGCCACCGAAATCCATCACGCATGCGCAGAGCATATCCTCCAAAACCTAAATAGTCCATTCTGACTGGCCATCAGTATGGGGGTGAAATGATGTACTGAGATCACTGTATGAAATGTCCTCTAAAAGTGAGATGTGAACACCGGACCACAATCTGAGATGATAGACACGAGCACATCATAAAGTCTCACAATCTCATGAATGTAGATACGGGCCAACTTTTGGCACTGAATAAAACCTAAACTAGAATGAAATGGGCTGACTTGTTCAATCAATCCATAATGAGCCACACACTGTCGGGACCACGAGATGTACAAGGCAAACTAGTCACAAAGTCCATAGTGATCCATTCCCACTTCCACTCGGGAATGGTAACCTCTGAAGCAAACCACCAGGTCTTATATTGTCAGTCTTCACCAGCTGTCAACATAGGAAATGAGCTACAAAATCCTCTACATCTCTCCTTATACCACCCACACAATAGTGTTGTCTCAAATCACGGTACATTTTTTCCACTCATAGATGGATGAATACTTGGAATAGTGGGCCTCCTCCAAGATCAAGTTATCCAGTCATCCACTTTGGACCCTCAATCTTTAAAACTCTAACTGAACTAAGTATGGATCCCTTAGCCTTTCAACCGAACACCTTATCTCAAATTAACCTCAATCCAACATTATCAAATTGATGAGCTCAAATCTGTTCCATCAAAAAAGATCTAACCTCCACAAATGCCAAAACGTGCCTAAGTGTCGAAATATCAAGTCTAACCATCTTGTTAGATAAAGACTGAACCTATAAGGCTAAAGGTCTCTCCTGGGCTGAAAGATGTTCCAAGCTCCATGCTAGTCGACTTCCGTCTCAAGGCATCCACAACCACGTTAGCCTTGGTCGGATAATAGATAATAGTCAAGTCATAATCCTTAAGCAACTCAAGCCAACAACACTGCCTCATATTAAGATCTCGTTGGGTGAAGAAGTACAAAAGACTATGATGATCAGAGAAGATCATACAATTGACTCCATACAAGTAGTGCCTCCACAACTTCAAAGCAAACACAATCACGCACAACTCCAAATCATGGGTAAGATAATTCCTCTCATGAGACCTCAACTGAGTAGATGCATAAGCAATCACCTTGCCCTCATGCATCAGTACATCACCCAATCCAACACCTAAAGCATCACAAAACATGAAGAAACCCACGCCCTATATAGGAGCTGAAGTCCCTAAATCCTTGATTTTTTGAAAGCTCGCCTTACAAGCATTAAACCACTGAAAAAAAATCTTTTTCTGAGTTAACTTAGTCAAAGGAGTTGGAATAGAAGAGAAACCCTCAACAAAACACTGATAATAACATGCCAACGCAATAAAACTCTGAATCTCGGTAGGTGAAGAAGGCTGAGCCCAATCACAAACTGCTGTAACCTTGGCTAGATCAACCATGACACCTTCCTTAGACCACATGACCCAAGAAAGAAAGAAACTCCAACCAAAACTCACACTTGGAGAACTTCGTATGCAACTTATCATCCTTTAATATCTGAAGAACAATCAACTACAGCCTCACTCTTGAAATAAACTAAGATATCATCTATAAATACAATAACAAAAGAGCCAAGATACGGTTGAAACACCCAGTCCATCAACTCCATAAATGCAGCAGGGGCATTGGTCAACCCAAAGGACATGACTAAGAACTCATAATGACCATATCGAGTCTGAAAAATTGTCTTCAAAATATCTGAAGCTCTAATCCTCAATTAGTGATAACCGAACCTCAAATCAATCTTAAAAAACACCACAGCACCCCGAAGCTGATCAAATAAATCATCGATATAAGAAAGAGGATATTATTCATAACTTTCGCCTTGTTCAACTATCGATAATCAATACACATCTGCATAGACCCATTCTTTTTCTTCACAAACTAGACAGTCGCAACTCAAGGTGATACACAAGGTTGGATGAATCCCTTATCCAATAACTCCTGCAACTGATTCTTTAATTTCTTCAACATGGCTGGGGCCATCCTGTATGAAAAAAATAGAATTGGGCTTTTTTCCTGACTCAACATCAATAGAAAAATAAATATCATAATCCATAGGCATATCAGGAAAATCTGTAGAAAACACATTCATAAACTCATGAACAACACAAACAGAATCTAAGGAAGGAGGTAAAACAACACTAGTATCATGAATATAAGCCAAATAAGCTAAACATCCCTTTTCAATAAATTTACGAGCATAGACATAAGAGATAAGCCTCTTAAGACCTAAATAAAGCGCATCTTTCAAAGCTATCCCCAGCACATCCAGCAAAGCGAAAGTCATAGTCTTAGCAAAGAAATTTAGGACAACATGATAAGGAGCCAAGAAATCCATTCCCGAAATAACATCAAAATCAATCATACCTAACATATACAAATCTACTAAAGTCTCACACCTAACGAAAGTCACAACACAAGATCAGTATACTCGATCCACCACTAAAGAATCACCTACTAGGGTAGATACACGAATAGGCATGGCAAGAGGCTCACTAACAAAGTCAAAACCAAAAGCAAAACACACAGACACATAGGATAAAGTCAATCTGGGATTAAATAATATAGATGCATGTCTGAAATAAATAAGGACGATACCTGTGATCACAATATCTGAAACCTCTGCCTCAGATCTTGTTGGTATAGCATAACACTACCCAATACCACCAACTGCCTGAGTGGCCCCACAACCACCACCTACTTAAGTGGCCCCATGACCACCCCTATAAGCTCTGCTACCTCTGCCGTTTGCACCTCTGGTAGAACCTCTACTCCTTATAGTTGATATAAGAGTATCCCTAATCATATGCTACGGACAGTCCCTAGCCATATGGCCAATCTCATCACACATATAGCATCCTGTATGACCCACATCAATAGGAAAAGATACAACTGGGCCCACACAACCACCCTAAACTGCTAGACTAGAAGATCTACCACTAGAACTTTACAAAGCCGCTTGCACTGACCTACCCTAATATCCATGAGAACCTCTAAAATCTCTACCATGAGAAGACTAACCTTTGAACTCATGAAAATAATACACCTTCTTCTCACCTCCCTAAGATGCCCAAATAATACCCTCAATCATCTTAGCCTGATCTATAATACTCTAAAAAGATTCCCTAAATATGACCATATGTGAGGTAGCCAACTGAAGGAAGACATCCAAACCCTTCACAAATATCCAAATCTTCTCAAACTGTGCTACAACCATGGAACCATACTCCAGAAGTTAAAACTCATCACTTATTTGATCCCGTAGAAAGTAAGGAACAAATCTGTCTAGATAGGCATTGACAAACTGATCCCATAATATCTTAAGAGCATCAATAGGCCTACAACCAATAACCAATATCCACCAATCTCTAGCTGAATCTCATAACTGATAGGTAGTATAAGAAACCCTATGCAACTCCAACGAACCCAAATTATGCAACTTCTCTTGGCAATCTATTAAAAACTCACAAGCATCCTTGTTACAGCACCATAGAACCTAGGAGGACCCAAATGAGTAAATCTATTAAACCTCTTTTGATTCTCAAAAGACATCACAATACTCATAGTAAAAGGAGGCATAGTGAATCTAGCAGGCTGAGATCTTATATGAGGAGGTAATATAGACAAAGGTTGCACTCTCAATCTTAGAACACCACGCTCAAATATCGATGCTAAAATAGGAATAGGATTGGGGTCTAAGGAGTACCAAAAATAGAAGTAGGTGTAATAGGAGGATCCACACTCTGAATTGGAGGAACAGTCAACATAACCAAAGAAGAACCCTTTAAATGGGTAAATAAATGCACCAACAACACTTCCAAAATTGGGAAAGACAAAACTTGAAAAACTGGAGTAAAACTCACTCCTCCAACCTACTCAACACAAGGCTTAAGGGAGAGTCCCCTGGCACTTTTCCTAGATGGGGATGAACCACGAGCTAGTCCCCTCCATAGAGTTTGTCAATGACTCGAGGCTCTTTCTCTCAACTAAACTCCCTCTCCAGATGAATACTCCCCATTACTGAACTCGCAAAACCTAGTAAACACCATCTTTGTGGAAAGAGTAAGACATAACTCAGAATACAAGATGTGCAAGAAAATTGTATGGTAAGTAATAATATAAGGAAAGTTTCCCAAAAACATCCTACAGCCTCTTCTTGAAGATAGATACGGATGTCTATATACCGATCCACGAGACTCTATTAGACATCCCATTCTTACACCGTTGAGACCAATAAAACCTAGATGCTCTGATACAAATTTTTCATGACCTAAAAATGAGGGTCTTGATAGCACTTGTAGCGACGTAACTTGACAAGTTAGCCTATCACCCAAACTGATACAAAAAGAGAAAAAGATATAAATACCCCAAGGTAAGGCTTAGAATGATTCTGCCCATATAAATAATTATAACCATATGAAAAGAATATATCCAAATATCATACATTTCCAAAACTAGGTGCCAATAGTGTAAGAACTACTAATAAAAACCATGAGTCAAATACATCAAAAATATCCACACAGGGTCAACATCTATCTCTGAATATAAATTAATACATAACTACTATAGAAAGATAGAGTTGAACTCCAGACGCATGAATGTCCAACCACTACCTTGAGAAATCTGAAGGTGCTTAGAATTAACCAATCTGAGGCACACTTAAGTTAGGACCTCCACAAAAAGGGTGTAGTAAGTATGAGTACGGTCCACTTATACTCAGTAGGTATCATAGGCCGACCAAACAAAGTAGTAAATAAAGCATTCAAAATATACACTAGGGGCACTTCACTTGTAATCAGAAAATATCCCATAATGGTAGTCCACACCACTTGCACTAACAGTTCTACAATATCCACACATAATACAACAATACACTAGATAGGGATACAACTATACACAATATCACATACAAGTAGAACAAAAGAGGAATATATATGATCAAGATCATCAAATACAAATAAGGAAAGATAGAATAACTAGACATAAACAAGTCAAGATATAGAACAAATAGATAGATGACAAGTCAATATGGCAATACAAGCATAACATAAAAATAATAAAACAAATGCAATGTATATGATGATGATGATGATGATAATGCACAAAGTCATCGTACAATATCCTTATACACCCACGGAGGCAAGTAACCCAATATAGGACCCATACAATCCACATATCTATATCTATATCTCTTTCCCGGTACATACCTTGGGAAGGATTTTCTAAGATGTCATATTATCTGTCATGGTATTGCTAGTGTTTCTCAAGTGTTACCACAATAGTACCATTTGTTTCATGAATAAGTATGATTCGAGGATGTAATACTCACAACCAATCACAATTAGTATTTCCACAACCACCAACATGATATATTTCCACAACCAAGCACAATGATACATTTTCATAACCATGTGCGCCAATATCCACTTATTATTTTCATTCATCCTTGAATTTCCAAATGTTTCATACGCTAAACATATGAATATATATAGATATATATATCACAATACATCAAATATACAAAAATAGGCATTTTTAACAACATAATACAATAATTAACATGTTTTTAAGGCTATCAACATTATATAGGACCCAACATTGTCGTATTTATATCACATAATATCTCAATTTTAACAATTACATTGCATATAGGCCCCCATATGATCACAATACATAGATAATAATCTTTTTTGATTATATCTCACCCTTAACATGCATTTTATACCATTATTTACTACCCAACCCAATCTGAAAGAGTGACGCCATAACCTATCTCGAATGCCGAAACTGATCTGCTACACTTCGAACCCACGACCTTACTTTTCACGAATGATCCCAAAATCAATTCAAACTAAGAAATATAGAATCTATGCATCAAAATAAACTTAATGATAACCATATTCACTACTTTTGATTCGGGATTAAAATAGACCCCCAAAATATATTTTTCTAAAAAAAGGTCAAAATTATAACTTTACTTCAAAAATATGTTTTCATATTATTAGGAATCTACAACTGAAAACTCAAGTCAGAACGATTCAAAAATAAGGTTCAAATCAAAGAAAAATTATTTTTGAGCTTTACCAGGTAAAATCTTTGAAATCCGTGTTAAAATCAAAAATCAAAGTTGTTTTGAAGTTTAATTTGATGAAAAACTACTAATTATAAGATTAAAATATTATTCAAGTAAAAAGGGGTGAAATTAGGGTTAAAAGCCAAGTCCGAAGATTTTTAGGGTTTTGTCAAGAATTAGAATATGAAAGGATAAAATCTTACCTTAAATTTGTAATGGGATCAAGAAATAAATGTTAATATAGCTTTTCAATCTCCCACAAGCTTCACTTTTAAGTTCTCACACTATTTTAGGATTTAGCTCTCAAGAGGCAAGGTGAAAGAATGGACAAAATGCGCAAAAAGAGTTGTTTTTATACTGCAGCAGCTTTTCAAATAACTAGATTTTCTGAAGTCCAACCCAAACTTCGATGGGGTGTTCGGAATTTGTTCGGAGACAAATACGTAACCACACTAAATTTGACTCTTCGAACTCAATGGTATATCAGATTTTCAAAAAAATTATTGTTTTCACAGAGTTGACCCTCGAATTCTGATACCATAATTTTCCAAATTGAGGGTCGAAATGAGATTTAAAAGCCATAAAACCCAACTAAACATGTTACCATCATAAAATTGATATTTCGAAAGCATTGGTGAAGTTGGATTTTCCATTTGAGGTTGTTTCGACCAAATGTGGGTCCTATACTCATATTTCTAATATTCCAACTTTCCTACCAATAGGTTAAAATGCGCTCGGATGCATCAGGACCTGAACCAAAGGTCTACCTAGCCTAAAATTAATATTTTTGAGCTACTGGTAGAGGTGTCAAATGGGCAAGTTGGGTTAAGATTAAAAATATTAAATGGGTTGAATTGAATATCGAGTTGGGTCATGACCCGTCCAAATTACTTTGGGTTGAAATGGGTATAAACCCACTTAGTCTAAAAAAATATTATATATTGATATTTACCCCTTGTAAACCCAACTCAAGAAAATAAATTTGGATGGAGTTGGGAAGTTGGGTAGGTGGGTAGAGAGTTGGGGTTGGGGTAAGGGTAGGATAAATTTTAAAAAAAAAAATTAATTATTTTTAGAATAAAAAATATTTTTGGGGAGGGGTGTGGGGAAAGGCGTCGGAGGTTAGGATAGGATTGAGGTAAGAATTTAAAAAAATTATTTTTTTAAAATAACTTATTAAAAAAGGGGTATGCCATGGAGGTGGGTTGGGGGAGAGAGGGTTAGGGGATGATAGAGGTGGGGGTAAGATTTTTTAAAAAAAATTATTTTCTTAAAAAAATAAACATATATTTTTTTTAAATTGGGTGCGGTGTAGGGGTGGGGGTGGGGGTGGGGGATGTGGGATGTGGGGGTGGGGGTAGGAAAGAGATGGGGTTGAGGTAAAAAAAATTCTAAGAAGAAAAATTTTAATTTCTTAAAAAACTATTTTTTTTTGGAGAGGGGGGATAGGGTATAATCTTATAGAGGGTACAGGGGGTAGGGGGAGATGGGGGTTAGGGAAAGATTTTTTTTCTTTATAAAAAAACTTATTTTTTTTAAATATCTTTTTTAGGAGGGGTAGGGGATGCAGTGAAGGGGGAGGGTAGGATTTTGATCGTAATATAATAAAAGATTTGAATTTTAGAAAAAGAATTTAAAAAATTATTTTCTTAGGATGGAGGTGGGGGTAGGAGTTCGGGGAAGGAGGGGGAGGGAGAGGGGGATGAGGTGGGGTGAGGGAAAAAAATTATAAAAAAAACCTTTGAAGAATTAAAAATAATATATTTAAAGAAGGTAGGATTGGGGGAGGGTAAGATGAGGGTGTAGTGGGGTTGGGGTGAGGTGAGGTGGGTCATTTTGAGAGTGGGAGGACACATTGTCACTTGTTTTTTTCTAATTTTATTAAGAAAATTATTTTACTATTAAACGAGTTGAAGTGGAGATTAAATTGGGCTCATTTGAACCCAATTAAAATATGGGTTGAGGCTAAATGGGTTGAGATTTACCCAATAGTAAATTATCTTGAACCTAACCTATTAAATATTGGGCGGGTTGGCCAAGTCAGCTCAATTTGGGTTCATTTTGACTCCTCTGGCTTCTGGTACAGTTCGTTCAGCCATCTGTCGCACGGATCAAATGATATCCACATAAGTACAAAATAAGGACTTGAAGCTACCAAAAGTCATAATATCGTACAAAAGGAACCAAAATGCATCGAAAACCGGGTCAATCACTCTCACACCCCTGAAATATCAATGTAATTATAGGAAGGGGTAAAAGTAGTTAAATCATACAAAATCACAAATTTTACATATTTCATCAAATTTTTAGGTCGTTACAATAAGATAAATAAAGTGAAATGGAGGATTATAATATATATATAACCAAGCTTAGTCAGCAAGCTGGAAGGACAACCTCCAACTGCTTCCCAAGCCACTTATCTATATCTATAATATATTAAAAGTGTGAACAACCTTAGAAATATTGTTTGAACTTTTTGTACTTCGTTAAAAATCTCTGATTTAGATAAAATCATCTTTTCACCTTTCTCCTATTATTTTAGTAATATTAACTTACACACAAAAAAAAAATTCTCACAAAAATTGAATTCCTTTTCCACCATCTAAAAAACAACTAACCATTCCTAACTAAAAGAGGACAACCCAAAACTCCAAATCTAATATCCAAAAATCAAAAAAAAAAAATTTAAAAAATAAAACTCCTTCTCCCATCGTGAAACCAAAAAAATAAAAAATAAAAAGACTATCCTTCTCTCATCTTTTCTCTTGTCCCGACGTGAAACTCAAAAAATTAAAAAAAAAAATATTTCTTCCCCAAGCTGACGCTTTTTGCCAAATTAAAAAAAAAGTATTTTCATCTCCCATTTGTTTTAACATAACCTTTCTGATGCAAAATAGGATTAAAAAAAGGTCAAAAACCAACAAACAACAATTCCTACCCCATGTAAAATAGGCTTAACATACCTTTTACCAACTTCTATAAAAGCTATGTTGATTTTTCTTTTTTACTGTCCTCACCATCTTTTTCTTTCATCTACAATTACTCTCACTTTTGTCTCTTCTCCAAGTTCTTTTCTCCCGGCTATCTTCGTCAATTCGCTTTAGCTTATTTGTCATAAAATTCTTCCATATTTTTTGTATTGTTGATTGTTGCTTGCTCATTAATGATTTAAACACAATATTAATTGTTATGCCAGCAATTTAACTTGTATTCTTAATTGATCTAATTTGTGTTATTAGTTGGGTTTATTTTCTTAATTGCTTTAATTTGTATTCTTCGTTGGATCTATTAATAACTGACGTTCTTTCTTGATAAATATACGAAAACAACTCACATATTATGGTACAATCTACTCAACTCATCATTTTTTCTTCATTCTAAACCATGCATTAGTGCTATTCTAACTCTTTCTTTTGGGACTACTATGGCAACAAATGCAATTACCAAAGCTATTACAATTAGTGCATTAAAGTCATTCAATTATATGTCCATAATACAATTCTTGATCATAGAGAGTGGTCCAACAAAAGAATATAATAAAGCAACAACCGTGTCCTAACCCGAACCAGGGCCTAGCCGTGATGGGCATCTTAAGTCCCACGTGGATAGGAGATCACCTTCTACACCTAACCAAACCAAACTCAATATCCTCAATGTCGGATGAATTTTGAACATATAACAAAATAAGTTTAAACAATAAAGGATATGTCTATAACCGATAACCATCGACCGGCTAAAACAACCGACCAACATCACCCAAGTCCACAATAATCCAACAAAGCCTCTATGCAAAGAAAACCAAATCCAGTCTTGGTCGGGACATGTCCCCAACTCTGACAGATAACAATGAAAATGATAATGTTAATGATAATGACAATGATGAAATGTCTAAGCCTTTCAGAGAATGTAAGATCATCACTTCACCACAATGAACCGATGAATCGAGTCAATCCACCTAACTCTACTTAAGAAAAGTAGAGGTATCTCCGGTGACTGCATCCATGGGGATAGAGCATTCGAAGATGATTAGTAGGGTGAACAGTAGAGTGTAACGCAGGATAAGGATAACATAATGTCGTGCTCAACAGTTCCAAATCATTCAAAACCAATGCACATAATCAAATGCATATACAAATATACGTATATATTACATATTGGGATAGGGAAACAAGGCTTAGCATTCATTTTAAAACTTTAGCCTGGATTGTGTAGCTCAACCGTCCTAACATAAGAAGGCACACAAGATATATGGGCCCAACTCTACCCCAGCTGGTAGGCCCCAAGTGCGTATGGCCACCGAACCAGAGTACTTACATATGCAATATGGAGGACACGAACCTCCCAGAATATCAAGGTAACACAAACACCAAATCATGTAACACGGTGTGGGGGACTCAATCCTCCCAATCGAATGATAGTAATAAGGGGGAGGACTCAAACCACCTGGTCATATAGGCCTCTGCGTGTGTAATTGTGGTTTCCAATATTGGTCCTTCAACACCTCCACTTTAGCAACTCAGCTACAAAACCCTCATTGAAGTCCAATTAAAATAATTAGCACATACATTATCATTTATTGAACCATGATATACATATAGGCATACATTGTTGGTATCGTCATACCAACTACACTTGCAAGGTAACTTCAACATGCCAAACCAATTACCATAAGGTTCAATTCAAAATCGTTATGCTTCATTGACTTTTTTACATAATGCAATAGTTCAAGAGTAGTTCAATATGCATATTTTCCATATTTAAAACCGATTTCGCAATATAAGGTTGGGGTCATAACCACTTAAAAAGCCACAAGTTTGGAAAATCATAATCCATAGTTCATTCGTTATTCCTATGCATCGATTTGATTTTTAAAACCAACATATAAACATAACCTATGCAGGGACGAACATGAAACATCACATAAACAACAGTTATTCAAAACCCTTGACCCATGTTTTCAAAACCAACCTCAATATCATATGAAAAATAATTTACAACTTATGCTTTCAGAAAATTTATAATTAGGGAAGAGTAACATGGCTGAAATACCAAGTTTCACAGAAAGAATTCAACTCTTGAGCCCTTGGATAACCTACTTTCTGGAAACCCTAAGTATGGCTGGTGAGAGAATTGAGAGAGCTTTAGAAGTGTTTGAGTATGTTATGAATGAGAAAAAACCCTTCTTAAGTTCTTTATGAACATGGGATTTCAATTGGGTGAGAAGGGAATTCTCCAAAGTACCCTCAATTTAAAAATAGATATTTAGTCATCAGTGACTATGGGTCACTATACGACTTGTATTGACTCATAACGACTCGTCACCACAAGTCATATCCAAGACAGTCTCCAAGGCACTCAAAATTTGTTGACCCTACGACTCCATCTATATGACTCATAATGGGACCCTATGAATCGTAAGGCCCAGTCGTAGTCAACTCAACAACTATTTGGGGTATACACTGGACACCCTATGATTTACACCCAACGACTCGTAACAAGTCCTTATGAATCATAGTGAGCCACTCGTACTCATAGCAGAACTCATCCATACACTTACTAATTTGGTTACAATTCGAGTCCAATGACTCATCAAGACTCCCTACGACTCATCAAGGGAGCCATAGTCAGGAAGGTGAGGATAAAATTTTAGAAATTTTCAAGGACCAAAAACTTGGGGTGTTACATAATCCCCTCCATTAGTATCATTCATCCTCGAATGATAGGACAAGACTTTTATTAGCAAGATTTGACTCCAAACACAACCATACTTACTTTTAATAAAGACAGAAAACAAAGATATTAAGGAATGCATATACCTCAAACATGATTATCTAAAATGGGAAATAAGAATGGATACTTAGAGCACATGTCCTCCTCGGTTTCCCAAGTCGCTTCCTCGACCTTTTGGTTTCTTCAAAGAACCTTTACCGATGCCACATCCTTGGTCCGCAATTGATGGACTTGCTGATCTAAACTCTCAACCGGGACTTTCTCATAAGAAAATAAATCTGAAATACCTACCTCCTCTAAAGGAACAACCATCGAAGGATCACCCACGCACTTTCTCAACATCGAAACATGAAATACCGAATGAATAGAGCTTAAACTAGAAATGAACTCCAATTTATATGCAACATTACCAACCCTCTTCAAAACCAAGTTTGAACCAACATAACGGGGACTGAGTTTCCCCATTTTACCAAAATGCATCACTTCCTTCATTGGAGACACCTTCAAGAATACCAAATTACCATCACTGAACTCCAACTCACTTCACCTATGTCCGCATAGGACTTTTGGCGACTTTGGATGGCCTTAAGTCTATCCCAAATAACCTTTACCTTCTCAATGGCTTGGTGAAAAAAATCAGGACCAAATAACTTATTTTTACCAACCTTAAACCAACCAATAGAAAACCTATACCTCCTATCATAAAGGTCTCAAATGGGGTCATAAACATGCTAGAGTGATAACCGTTTTGTAGGCAAATTCTATGAGAGGAAAGTGGTGAACCCAACTACCACCAAAATAAAAAAACAAGCCCAAAACATATCTTTCAAAGCCTAAATTGTCAAATCAGTCCCTAAACCTCGCTGGAACGACATCCAAAATTGAGATGAGAATTGAGTACCCTGATCTGATAAGATGAAAGCTAGAGTACAATGCAACTTCATGATTTGCTCAATGAACAACTTGGCATAATCCTCTAAAGAGAAATTAGACCTCACTGGAAAAAAGTGAGCAGACTAAGCCATCCTATCCATGATGACCAAAATTAAATCATATTGCTGGCGAGGCCGTGGAAGATTAGTAACAAAATCCATATTAATTATCTCTTATTTCCACATCGACAGCTCAATTTCTTGTGTCAATCCACTTAGCTTCAAGTACTCCACCTTTACTTCCTGACGTACCATGTACTTAGGCAAAATACTGGCCACATCCCGCTTCATATTATTCCACCAATAGATCACCTTAAGATCATGATACATTTTTGTCGAACAAAGATGAATAGTATAACACAATTACCTCAAGATACTATCTCCACCGATCTGGAAAATCATCACCATCTGCCTACCTACATCATTCTTGATTAGCATCAAGATAGGGTCCAACATATGTTTCTCTTTTACCTCAGCACCAAGAGATGGCTATGCCACCTCTTGAACATTCACACCACCAATTTAGGAGTCTAAAATATAAACTCCAGGATTATCCAAATGGTGAATATCCTTTACCAACTCATGCTTCTCTTCGTCCACGTGAGATAAGCTTCTCATGGATAATTTCTAAGAGCATCAACAACCACGTTAGCTTTACCGAACTGATAGTGAAGACTCATGTCATAGTCCTTGAGCAACTCAAGCCATCTCTTTTTCCTGAGATTTAAATCCTTTTGAGTGAACACGTATTGCAAGATCTTATGATTAGAATAAATATCAACATAGACCCCAGACAAATAATGTCGCTAGATCTTTAATGTAAACACCATAGCTAACAATTACAAATCATGGGATGGGTAATTATTCTCATGGACTTTTAATTATCTAGAGGCATAAGCAACCACCTTGTCATGATATATCAACACATAACCCAATCTCAGTCTGGACGTATCACAATAGACAACAAAACCATCAGTGCCCTCAGGTGGAGTTAAGACCGGAGCCAAATTTAATTTATCCTTTAGCTTCCCGAAACTACCATCACAAGCATCAGACCATAAGAATTTCACCTTTTTCTAGGTCAACTTAGTCAATGAGGCAGCAATAGAATAGAAACTCTCTACAAACCTTCTATATTAGCTGGCTAAACCCAAGAAGATCTGAATGTCGGATGGACTCATTGGTTTAGTCCACTTCTTTATCATCGCAACATTCTGTGGATCCCCCATGATCCCTTTACTAGAAACAACATGTCCTAGATAAGTCCCAATATTTAACCAAAACTCACACTTAAAGAATGTAGCATATAACTGCTACTCCTTAAGGATCTGCAACCCAAGGCAGAGGTGATCGTCATGATCCACCTAACTCTTTGAATACACCAAAATATCATCAATAAAGACAATCACGAACAAATCCAAGAACTAATGGAAAATCCAATTTATAAAATCCATAAATGTTGTCGGGGCATTAGGCAAACCAAAGGACATCACCAAAAACTCAAAATGACCATACCAGGTTCGGAAAGCAGTCTTAGGGATATCCACCTACCTAATCTTTAACTAATGGTAACTCGACAAAAGATCAACCTTAGGAAAGAACTTAGCACCCTAGAGCTGATCGAGCATATTATCAATCCTCGGAAAGGGATACTTATTCTTAATGATCACATCGAAGGTACCCATCCTTATTGCACATGAAAAGAATAGGAGCACCTCACGAAGATGCACTAAGGCAAATAAAACCCCTATCAAAAAGATCTTTCAACTACTTCTTGAGTTCTTTTAACTCAGCGGGAGCCATTCTGTAATTAGGGGTGGAAATAGGCTAAGTGTCCATAAGAAGATCAATCCTAAAATTAATTTCCCTATCAGGAGAAACATCAGGAAGATCATCTGGGAATACCTCGGTAAATTCACAAACCATAGGGACAATCTGCAAGGAAGAACCTTTGAATCTAGAATCCTTAACATGAAATAAGTGATAAAGTCACCCTTTAGAAACTATTTCCCGGCTCTAAGATACAAAATAAACCTTTCTTTGGTACTAGGGAAGTACCATCCCATTCAATCACCGGCTTATTCGAGAAATGGAAACGGACCTTCGGGTCCGACAATCAAGAGACGCATAGCATAAATACAACCAATCCATTTCCAAAATTATATGAAAGTCTAATATGTCCAACTCAATCAGATCCACTAAGGTCTCCCCACCATAGACCGACATCACACAACCCCTATAAATCCTTCTAGCCATAATAGAGTCACCCATCAGGGTGGACACAGAGAAGGGGTCCAAAATACATTCAGGATCAAAACCAAAATCGATAGCCACATAAGGGGTCACGTAAGAGAGAGTAGGCCCGGGATTAAGTAGGCAACATGCATCATGAGAGAAGAATTTAAGCATACTAGTAACAATATTGGGGGATGCCTCAGAATCCTGGCGAGTGGTATGAGCATACAAATAATTCTATCCAGTGCCGAAGCCTGAAAAAGACATATCACCTTTTGGTGTAGAAGATCATAAAGTAGAGACAAGAATCTTATTTTCCCCAGAAGCAACCTTACAAGGACAATCCCTCTACATATGACCAATCTGTCCATATCAAAAATATTTGTTCCTCCCTTCTTCACAAACACCATAGTGCACCTGACCATAGAATCTACAAGGAGGATACAATGTAGCTGACTAAGCTCCACTAGCCTGAGGCTGGGCTCCTGGTGTTCTAAACCCACTATTATGGTGAGAATGACGATCACCCAATGGCTTTTGATAAGGAGTGTTAGTCGTAGAGTAGGAACAAGAATTGCCCCACTTATTCTTAGACCACTTTCTACTATCTCTACCACTTTGCTTCTTACCTCCACCCAAATCTAAATAGAAGAACTTCTTATTCTACCTTTCGCTCATCTCTGTTTGCTTCTTATTTTAGTCTCCCACTTATTGTATATAAACCACAAGTCTAGAGATATCTATATCCTTGTTTAACAGGGCAGCCTTGCTCTCCAAGATAAACTCATGGGAGAACCCAGAGGTAAACTTTCTTGTTCTAGCCCTTATGCTACCATAAATTCCAGAGCATAACACAATAATTGATGACACTTCAAGGCATACTCCTTTACTGTCATCCTGTCTTGCTTCAAATTAATGAATTCATCAGCCTTCGTCTCCCCACAAAGTGGACTGAACATTATCACCCCTAGACTAGTCTCATTCCTCATAACACTGATACGTCACATCCTTCAACTGGTAAGAAGCAAACCATACACCCTCTGTAATAGTAGCATGCATCACATGAAAGATTTTTTCTATATCATCAATGAAATTTTGAGGATCCTCCCCAACCTTAGAACCAGTTAAAGTAGGGGGACTCAACCTTATAAATTGGCCGACTCTAGTGGCCTCGAAGGATAGACCAACAGAAGCAACACGCTCAGTCTGGGAGTCCACCAACTGGGTAATCAAATAAATCGACTGGTGAAACTCAACATTAGATATTCCATCTAGAGGTAGCTGAGAAAGAATAGGGGAATTGGTAGAGCTCCATCGGGACAATTAGAAGAAGAGACCCTAGATCGGGTTTAAACTCCTAGAGTAGGACGAGCTCCATATATATTGTCCTCAGACGGGATAAGAAAATTTCCACGAGCATCAGATCTTCTGGGAATCATGATATAAAAAGCAAACATATGGGAATTAGAGAAGATTTAAGACCTTAAACTCTACAGCTCAAAATAGAACGACAAGAAAGGGATACATTCCTAAATGCCTCGTAGCCTTTCCCTTATAAGTGTGTCACATTATACACCCATAAATGAGACGCTAATTGACACGGCTTTGTGGATACCTAATGACACCAAACCTAGGCTTTGATACCATCTTTGTCACGACCTAAACCAGGGCCTGGTCATCATAGGTATCTTAAATCCCACATGGACCAGAGATTACTCATACACCTAACCAAACCAAAATATAATATCCCTAATATCGGATGAATTCTGAATATATAACAAGATAAGTTTAAAGAATAAAGGGTATGTCTATAATCAATAACCATTGACCGACTAAAATAACCGACCAACATTACCCAAGTCCACAATAATCTAACAAAGCCTCTATGCAGAGAAACCCAAAACCAGTCTTGATCAGGAGATATCCCCGACTCTTACAGATGATCATAAAAATGATAATGTTAATGATAATAAAACTATCAACTCAAATCTAAGAATGGAAACTAATGAAATGTCTTAAGTCTTTCAAAGAATGAAAGCTCACCACTTCACCATAATGAACCGATGAATCGAACGATCCATAAAAAAGTAGAGGTATCTTTGGTGCCTACATCATATGGGGACATAACATTTGGAGATGGTTAGTGGGGTGAACACTAGCATGTAACTTAGGGATAAAGATAACATAATGTTGTGATCAACAGTTCAAAATCATTCAAAACCAATGCACATAATCAAATGAATATACATATATATATATACCATATTTCGGGATAAGGAAACAAGGCTTGGCATGCATTTTAAAACTTTAGCCTGGATTATGTAGCTCAACCTTCATAATATTAGAAGGCACCCACGAGATATATAGGCTCAGCTCTCCCCCAGCTGGTAGGGCCCTAGTGCAGTGCGCGTTGCCGCACAAACAGAGGGTATACATATGCATTATAGGGGACTCAAACCTCCCGACATATTAAGGTGATACAAGAACTAAATCATATAACACGATATGGGGGATTCGAACCTCCTAATCAAATGATAGTAATAAGGGGGAGACTCAAACCACTAAGTCATATAGACCCCCGCACCGGCAACTGCCATTTCAGTATTGGTCCTTCAAGACCTCCACTTTCAAGACTCAGCTACACAACCCTCATTAAAGCCTAATTAAAAAATTAGCACATACATTATTATTTTATTGAACCATGATATATATTTAGGCATACATTATTGGTATCGCCATTCCAACAATACTTGTATGGTAATATCAACATGCCAAACTAATTACCATCACTTGGGGAAATTCACAACTCCTTTTAGTTCAATTTCATGTTTGTTTGGGGAACTTCACAACCCCATAAGGTTCAATTCGAAATTGTTATACTTCATTGACCTTTTTAGATTATGCAATAGTTCAAGAGTAGTTTAATATGCATACTTTTCATATTTAAAACCAATATCGCAATATGGAGTTGGGATCATAACCACTTCAAAAGTCACAACTTTGGATAATCACAATCCCTAGTTCATTCACCATTCCCATGCATTAATTTGATTTTTAAAACTACCATATAAACATAACCCATGCAGGGACAAACATGAAACATTACATAAACAATAGTTATTCAAAACCCTCTTTGATACAGAGTAAAGAATCCCCATTTTATCGTAGCTTTATGCTAAGTACCAGCAAAGAATGGACATTTCTTACCAGACTTGATGCAAAAAATGCGGTGATCGAGCTGCACGATGCATCATTGTAGAAAAAGTACAAGAAGTTAAAAAGTCTATTGTAGTTAACGTACTAGATGAAGAAACAAAGTTGGAAACTAAAATGAATAAGTCCCAAAAATATGAAGCCCACAAAGATGCTACTGAAGACCCAATATCCACTAAAAGGGTCAAACTTGAAAAGAATTTGTGATGCTTTGTTCTCTATGAAAAAAAACCACATATTTTTCAGTCTAGATCTAAATAATGTTTTTTAGGTTAAGCTCAAATAGTTTTAGATTCTAGATAGTTATTGGTTGTTTAGGTTTTCATTATTTTAAACAATAAAAGCAACTTTTGTTGGCGTATCAACTAATATGGATATTAACCTTTGATAAATGTGTGCTTCTAATTTGATCTAATTATACAATATCTACTTTTATTTAATTATAATATATGTTATTAATCACTTATTATATATCACGGGATATTATTCATTACACACATGGCACAAGGTAGATATAAAATTAATTAACGCATTATATTTTAACCTATTTTCTGCCACTATAATAAAGAATTTTATTGTTTTTTAAAATAGATCAACACAAAATTTCTCAAGCCATTCAAAGGTATAAAAAATATATTGCTACAAATACAACAAATTTAACTACTGGAATCAATAGTGCTCATGAACAAGAAAATAAACTAATAAATTCAGGTACTAGCTAACAATTTATATTTACTTTTTTCCGTCAAACAACAAAGACATTGGTCACATTATTTTCTTACAACAATTGATTAATTTAATTTTGGTTAATTTATGGAGGCCTCTTGCTTCACAATCAAATAAAATATAAACAAGGAAAAATTAGAATGACTTACCTGAATATATATAGAAAATCTAGATAGATGGTATCTCCAGTGAATTTTGGTTCCAAAAACTTTCTGGAAGAACATCATATGCTCCCTGATTTACATAATCAACAACATATTCGCTTCGAGAAGTCTAAGAAAAGTGAAACAAAGTTGTGTTAGTACTACCTAACAAAAATAACACATTCAAAAAATCTTCATTCCTTTCTTAAAATATGTTGTGGTTCAAACGATGTCGCATAAAATGGAGCAGAGAGATTATAGACCCCAAAATATACCTAAATTAGATGATGTTCATCTTTTATAAGTAATCATGCCCTCTGAGTCTGGGTCTGTAGCCTTATAGGTAGATAATTATATTTTTTTCCTGAAATCCTTTCTTTTGGTCCTATATCAGTAGCTTCTATTACCACTTTCATATTTTATCTTATTTCTTACTAGTTACATTTATAAAAGTAAAGTTTTAAAATATATGGTATTTTCATGATGAATGTTAAGTAAGCAAAATCTTTATACCTAGGAAATATGCAAAAATGCTACACTTATAATTTGCTTGATGAAAGATTGTATAATAAAATAAAGAAAAAGAGAGCATGAGACCTTACCTTGATACCTCTATTAGACGTTGTCCATCTTTTCTAAATAGTCATGCTCTATGAGTCTGGGTTAGTAACCCATTACCAGCACCCTCAGCTATAAATATAATGCATAACATGTAAGGTATATGGTAAGAGATTTACCTATGAAACAACCAGATAATTATAAAATGGCAAAATGCTCTATTGGACCCCTGTACTATGTCAGTTTTGTAAGTTGGACACTTCAACTTACATATTTGTCATCTGAAACCCTGAACCCACTAAAAAGCAACATTTTAAATATTTTTTGGGTGAGTGTAACACACTCTCGCCACATCAGCTTCCATGTCAGCTTCCACATCATTTTAAATATTACATTAAATTCCACGTCATTTCTAAAATACCATATAAGAAACTAAATATTAAAAAATAAAAATATTAAAATTGAGAATTATAAAAAAAATTAAAATTAGAAAAAATTTTAATTTTCATCTTCTCCATCTCCCCTCTCTCTTCTCCATCTCCAACAAGTTGTATGAGGTCATGACCATCTGAATCTCTCGAAGATTGAAACTTCATTATTTCATTCATTTTCCCATTCGTAGCCTTATACCCACTTGAAAAATGCCTCGCTCCAATCAATTTTCAATTGCATGAAGTCGTCAGAAAATCCATATCAGCTACACATTCCCCTTTCCACATTACCGGACTGGACTAAGATCACGATCATCGATTACTCTATTTTTAATTACTCCAATTACTTAACAATCAAAAACAACAAAAAAAACTCAAATTTTAGCTCTTTTTCAAATTCTAAACTGAACTTCTTACCAATTAAAACAACGGAAAAACTCAAATTATAGGGTTTGTTCAGCTCCCAAACAATGAAAAAAACTCTAAATTTCTCCTTCAGCTCCAAAACAATGAAAAATAAACTCAAATTTTAGCCTTTTTTCAGCTCCTCCAAAACAATGAAAAAAACTCAAACTATTGCACTTTCAACTCTGAAAGATGAAACTAAACTACTTTATAATCAAAACAATGAAAAAGGTCAAATTATAAGGCCTTTTCAACTCCCAAATAATTAAAAAAAAAACTCAAATTTTAGGGCCTTTTCAGGTTTAAAACAATTGAAAAAAAACTCAATTTAGAGGGCTTTTTCAGCTCCAAAAAAATTAAGAAACCTCAAATTTTAGGCTATTTCAGCACCCTAAAGAATAAATTAAACAATAAAAAAATAAATTGATGAAAATTTATAACCTTGAGAGAGAGATTTGAAGGTAATTATGAAGAGAATAATTGTATTGAAGATGAAAAATTAGGGGAAACAGGGGAATGCGTCCATTACTCCGATAACAAGGCCAGACCCATAATCAGATTACTTTAGCAACTCGTCACTACTAGTCAATCCAAGAAATTTAGGGGATCTCGTTGTTTGAACATGCCGAACTTGTTCTGATATAACAGCCAAAATCCCATTAAAATTCTCAAGCTTCTTCGCATTCAACATCGATAATTTAACAGAAAACCCATAAAAAATATTACTATAAATATGAATAATATAATTAACACCATTCCCACCACTTTCTAATTCATAGGTATCAGTAAAAAAAGAGCAAAGAGTCGACTCATACCAGTGTTCATGAGTCAAAAATATAAAGTTCTTGGGGCATTTTCAATTGATGAAACTGAAAGAGTGTTCACCAATAAAGAAAGGAAAAAGAAAGAAATGAAGAAAATGTCATGAATGAAATAAAGAGGAGTGAAGTGAGGAAAATATAGGCGGCAGTGGAGTCCTGAAGAAAAAGAAAGGGCTTTGGTTCCTTTTTAAAAAAAAGCTAATAGTACTTTTTAATCTTATTAAATATTTTAAATGGTTTCTTTTCAATTTTATGCGCCCAAAAAATTGCGTGCACACCCGCGATTTCCACATCAGCAACTTAATGCCACATATGCATAAAAGGGTTTAAAATGCTGAGATTTATAAAGTTTAAGAGTTCAAATGGCAAAAGTCCTAGTAGAAGTATCCAACTTACAAAACCGACATAGTATAGGGATCCATCGAACCATTTTGCCTTATAAAATTATATAGTATTCTTTTTAAGTGCTCTTTTTTGTGAGATGACTCTTTTTTTTGGTTAAGTAATATGCTCAGAGTTGTATCAATAGAACCAAAAGGAAAAAAATTCAATTATTTGGACATACATAAAAGCAGAACATAGAAATTGTCAACAATAGAAATTGTTAACAAGTAGATAACAAATTCTTAAACAAAAGGTCCTATAAAAGGTGCAATTTGGTTCTCAGAATTCTAAGTAACCCTATACGTGGTCAAAAGATACATCATTCAACCATACCAAAATGAACATCACTATTAGCAATATTCAGATTTCTTCTCTAACTGATAAAATAAACTTTTTTAACTAGATACAAATAAATGCCTCTTCTATTAACTGAACACTTAACAATATACTTCATAAGTAAAAAAAAGATATTGTTAAGAAAATAACAAAAGCTTTGTTTGGATATTTTAAAGACCACAATTAAATATTCTTTTGATAAGTAATAAAAGATAAAACCATAATTAAATATGTTAAATACATGGCATGAGATGAGATTTATCAATTACAAGTAGTCCGAGATGAAGAACAATAAAAGAGGCTTGCCTTTGATTTTCTTTTGACAATCAAAGTTAAGGAAAACTTACATACCAATGAAAGGAGGCATGCAATAAAGGATCTCACTCTTGCCATACAAGAATCCAACTCTTGTATGCTCACACATATGAAGTATGTTTATCCTCAATTTTAAATACTCAATAGATAACCACTTATACATTACATGGCATTGTATTCACCATATGAGAGGAATCAACAAGAAAATTAGTGATTAGATCCTCAACACCAATCACCATGTGTGGGACCCTTTGACAAGCATCTATAAGAGCTTTTGCACCAACATCATGTGCCTAACTTATTACTTCGTCCATTGGAATAATAAAAGCTACATATAAAATGGGGGTTGCACTAAAAACAGACCAATAGATTAGAAAAAGAATAATTAGAAATATAGGAAAGCGAATGCACAAAGAAAAGTGTATTCTTATTTGTTATTCAAATAACAATGAGAAGATATAAATTTAAGCCACATGATATCCACAGTTGACCTCACAAATAAATTATACATCCAATAACAGTTATTATCGAAAAAAGTATCAGAAAACATATAGATGCAGAAATTAACCAATACCCTCTTAACATGGGGCATGAGCTTTAATTAAATTACTAGAATGTTATTACTGAATGTGCAGAATAGACATGACACTGATGTGCTTACTGAAATAATAAATCTTGAAATTCTAATTATCATTCTTATGTGTATCTTCGTCTTTTCCCACACTTTAAGTCTAACACTAACATATATAGTGTTTGTTTCTATTTGTAGCAAACAAAAGGGTTCAATCTACAGAAGATCTTGATATTGAATAAAAAGGACCAATAAAAAATGTAGAATAAATTGGTTCTTGAAAGCTCTATCAAAATGATATGATATTAAAGGTAATGCAGTACTAACTTATAAATTACAGATATATCCAATCTATTTTTCCTATATTTATTATTTAGTAAGTTTTCTAATATTTTTCTACATAAATTAGATGAAATTTCTACATACCATCAATATCGTCTGTTCATAGATTGGAAAATATTACTTGAAGCATACATTGTCGGGCTATGAGGTTTGAATATGAAACACCAACTTTTTATTGTGACGGTGAATCAATCAAGATTACAAATATTATAGTTTCAGCTCAACTCTATGACTTATTTTTATCACAATTAAAAGTAGAACAAGAATTTCACAAACACATTTGTAATAGCCCATCTCTAAAAACTTTTTTGTATCATACGACTCATCCCTTGAGTCGTATGCACAACATACCAGTCGTACATTGAACTCGTACCCAAGACAGTGTAATATGGGTGACGTTCTGTTTAGGGTATGACTCAACCTCTTGAAGTCATTAAGAAGCATACGAGTCGTATGTAGCCAAGTCATAAGTTCAGCGGTATATTTCTCACAATATTTTGTCTAAGTTACTAGAGAAGGATAATAGTCATATAAAGTTGGTACGAGTCATAAGTGCCACTCGTATGTTCACCAGTGTATACTCTCTTAGATTTTATCCAGATTATATGTCAAAAATCCCATATTTACCATCACCATACGAGTCATATAGTTGACTCATATTAACTGGCAAAAAATTCTTTAATGTTCAGTTAAAAGGGATTTAGTCTTTTTGCCTTTGTAACTCCCAATCCACGACCCTATACTAAGGAGAAATATTATTTCCTCAACTTTTAATCAATTAAACAACTACTTTTCTCTTCTCCCATTCTTAAGAATAAGATTAGGGTTTCTTCCTTAGGATCATCTCCCAAGTCTCAAATGTCAAGTTTACTTCATCAAGTCAAATAATTCAAGGTATATGGCGTATTCATCAATGGGTTCCTTCCATGAATTTTATAAAGTTAATCCATGAATTTCTTGATAAATCAAATTCTAGTCATGCCAACATATGTTTTCATGTTATTTAAGTTATTTTATGTTTTGAATCCTAATCTACCATGACTTAGCCCCTTGATTTTATGATTAGCCATCAATTTATGAATTAAACCATGTAAATATATTATCTACCCATTTAACACATTCCCAAGTTCAAATTTAGCTATTGCAATAGTTATTGACTTTTACTATCTTTCAGTCTTTGAATTATGACTTCCTATCATTATTTAAAGGTTGTTTTCATATTTTGTAATCATTCAGTGCTGGAGGGTTATGAACACTCGATACCTATGTGTCCTTACATGATTTCTATTTTCAAATAACAAGTCAGTTAGACCATTATTTTGTTATCATATTTAGAACATCATATTCATACTGAGCACTTACAAGTACAGTACCATGTCATATTAAGTAACTAATAACATAAGTGTCATTTAGTTAGGATTAAAACTTAGCATCGCGTGAACACAGGGATGATGACTTCTCTGCCATTAGAGGCATAAGTCGTTAGTAGAAGAACCTAAGTTCTAGACCTACGACGTCATTATAGATTATGATGGGTCCCCTATCAGTATGGGCATGACACCCTCAACCTTTGGGACATCCACCTGGTGGATCCACATTGTCAGTCATGTGTTGGTACACCTGGCAAGGTACTAGCACCCTTCCAACTAGGGTTACAAGTTGGTCCCCAATTGCTCAGATTAGAACATGTCAGTTGTAGTCAGCTCCCACAATCTCAGTGTAGTTTTTAGCATAGATCAGTTCAGGTTTGCATAACCAAGTGCACAAATTTCAAATGTTCAGTTATTCAGATTTTAGATTACTTTAGTATATGCTTATGCTTAGTCTTGAAATCTTAACTTTACATGTCCATGCACCTATGTTCAGTTTTCTTATACATTTCAGTTAGTCCTTACCTCACATACTAGTACATTCAAAGTATCGATCTCATACTCTTGTTTTGCACGATGTTGTCTTATAACATAGTCTAGATGCTCAGTTTCTCGATCGTACTTAGGCAGTCCAGCATCATCCAGCAGTAGTAGTAGTAGTGAGTCCTCTTCTATCGAGGATAGGACATGTTTTATCTTTATTTTAGTGTCTATTATGTTTAGTCAGTCCAAGTTAGTTGGAGTTCTATACCATCAACTCCTCATGATTTCTAGAAGCTTTCAGATAGTTAGACAACCAGTCAAATTTTAGTTTTTTAGCAGTTGTTCTAGATAGACATACATATATTCAGTTTCAGTCTATTTTGTTATTTTAGATATATTGGATTATATTTTAGTGTTTTGACTACATCATCTTATGAGCTTATCTTTCACACATGTGGCTCTAGTATTATATAATTTAGCATACATAATAGGTACTAGATCATGGGTTAGCTTATGGTCACTTGTGGTTGTAACCATCGTTGCGGCCAGGGGATAGCCTCGGGTTGTGACAAAACTTGGTATCAGAGGCTAGGGTTTTAAAGTGTCCTAGGAAGTTTGAAATTGAGTAAAGTCTTATGCTTGGGTGTGAAGCTCACCAAATTTATGGACAAGAGGCTACAAGATATTCTTAGAAAGGTTTTCCTTCATTCAGTATTCATGTCATGCAAAAGAGCATATGCTCTATTAAATTATTTTTTCTAACTCATCCTTCCTTCCATTTAAGGAAAATTCCTCCCAGAAGAAATAATTGGAGAAGGAACGAGGATCAGCCCGCACCACCACCTGTTCTGGAAAATCCCCTAAATGAATATGTCTTACATGCTGAATTTAGGGCTGCTTTCATGACCTTAGCCTATTTTGTAGCAGCTCAAAATAACCAGAAAGTGGTTGCTTTAGCTAATCCAGTGGCAAATACAGCTGCAATTAGAATTTGGGATTTCACTCGGACGAATCCCCTTTTGTTTTCTAGGTCTAAGTCTAAGGAGGATCCGCAAGAGTTTTTGGATATGGTGCAGAAGGTGACAGACATCATGGGTGTCCCTTTGAGTGAGAAGTAAACATGGCTACATATCAGTTATAAGGTATAGCTCATACCTCGTTTAAGTAGTGGAAGAAATATAAGGGTATGGAAGTAAAGCCTATGGAGTGGGAGGAGTTTTCCACGTCTTTTTTAGACAATTTCTTTCCACTAAAGTTGAAGAAGGCTAAGGTTTAGGAGTTCATAAACTTAAAGCAGGGTTGTATGAGCATGAAGGATTACCCGCTCAAGTTCACTCAGTTGGCGAGGTATACTCCTACTATGGTGGCTTACAATAGGTCCAAGATGTGTAAATTCATATCTGGTGTATCTGATAGTATGGTCAAGGAGTGTAAGACCGCCATATTGATTGAGAAAATGGATATATCTATACTTATAGTTCATGCTCAGCAGATTAAGGATGAGAAACTCAAAGAGAAAAAGAGAGAGAGAATAAGAAATCCAAAATAGGTAGTTTTAATTTTTCTCAACCAAGGTCGAAAGGTGGTAACCAATCCTAGTTCCACCAGAAATTTTCATCCCTATCTCCATCTTCAGCCAGTGTGTTAGTGCCTAAGTTCAGGCAGGACAATCAAGATAGAGCGCCAGTCTCTAAGTCCTAGGGTGGTGTAAATAGTGGTTGAACTAATCTACTCTGCAGGAAGTATGGTAAGAATTATCAGGGTGAGTATAGAGTTAGAAGTGGTATGTGTTTTGGGTGTGGCAAGCCAGGCCACAAGATCAGGGATTGCCTCGTAGGTATGCGAAAGGCCAGGAATGATCATCAGCAGGGTCAAACAAACTCTTCAGTAGCCCAACCAAGTCACCCGACTCATTAGGGTGCCACCAGTGGGTAGCACCAAAATAGATTATATGCCCTCTAAAATCACTAGGATCAGGAAAGTTCTCTTGATATGGTTAAGGGTATGTTTCAAGTTTTCCATCTGCATATGTATGTCTTGTTAGACCTCAGAGCTGTACTTTATTTTATGACTCCTTATATAAATGTTGACTTCGGTGACAGTCCTTAAATTTTAGTAGATCCATTCTCAGTGTCTACCCTATTGGGTAAGTCTATTATAGCTAGATGGGGTACACAGAAATTGCCCGGTCATAATGTCTCAGAAAGTTACTTCAATTGATCTTGCAGAGTTTAGGATGACTAATTTTGATGTCATTCTCAGTATGTAATAGCTCCACTCATGTTATACCTCAGTTGACTACATGAATAGAATTGCCCAGTTTGAGTAACCTAAGGAACCCGTTATCTAATGGAGGGTAGTACTTCAGTGCTTAAAGGTCAGTTTGTTTCACATCTCAAGGCAAGAAAGATGATATCCAAGGGGGTATTTACCATATCATTCGAGTCAAGGACTCAAATTCTAAAACACTAAGGCTTGATTGAGTTTCAATAGTAAATAAATTTCTAGATGTGTTTCCTGAAGATCTTCTCAGAGTTTCTCCCAAAAAGGAAATCAACTTTAGAATAGATATCCTTCTAGACACCCAGTCTATCTATATTCCACCTTATAGAATGGCTCCATCTGAGTTTAAAGAATTAAAGGACCAGTTGAAATATCTTTTATATAAGGGTTTCATTAGGCCTAGCTTTACCCATGGGGCGCTCCAATCATTTTTGTGCATAAGAATGACGGTTATCTCAGAATGTGCATCAACTACCGACTGTTGAACAAAGTCAAAATCAAGAATAAGTATCATCTACCCAGTATTGATGACTTGTTCGACCAACTTCAGTGTGCAAGTTATTTCTCTAAAATAGACCTTAGATACGGCTATCATCAGCTTAGAGTCAGAGAATGTGATATTTTAAAGACAATCTTTAGGACTTAGTATAGTCACTTCGAATTCTTGGTTATGTCTTTTGGACAAACAAATGCCCCTGTAGCTTTCATGATGATGAACAGGGTACTCAAGCAGTACATGGACATGTTCATCATAGTCTTCATTGATGGCATCCTTATTTATTCTTGTAGTAAGAATAATTATGCAGACCATCTGAAAGTTGTTTTTTAGACCCTTAAAGATCATCAGTTATTTGTTAAGTTCAGTAAGTGTGAATTTTGGTTGAGATTAGTAGCTTTCCTAAGTCAAATAGTTTTTAGTGGTGGCATTTGAGCTAACCCTCAAAAGACTAAAACAGTGAGAAACTGGCCTAGACCCATCTCTCCATCATAAATCAAGAGTTTCTTGGGTTTAGCTGGCTATTACAGATAGTTTGTTGAAGAGTTTTCTTCTATTGCTTCTCCCATGTCTCGACTGACTCAAAATAAAGTGAAATTTCAGTATTGTTTGGATAGATTTGTAGTGTATTGTGATTCTTTTAGAGTTGGTATTGCTTATGTGTTAATCCAAAGAGGTAAGGTCATAGCCTATGCCTATAGACAGCTTCAACCTCATAATAAGAACTACCCAACCCATTATCTTGAGTTAGCGGCTGTGATTTTTTCCTTAAAGATTTGGAGAAATTATCTTTATGGGGTTCATGTTGATATGTTTATGGATCACAAGAGTTTACAGTATGTGGTCATGCAGAAATATCTGAATCTTTGTCAGAGAGGGGGCTTAAATTGCTAGAATATTACAACATGAGTGTGCTATATCATTCAGTCAAGGCCAATGTATTGGTGGATTTCCTTAGTAGATTGTCTATAGGTAGTGTTGCTCCAGTCGAGGAAGATAAGACAAAGTTAATTCATGAGGTTCATTAGATAGCTAGATTAGGTGTTCGGTTGGTTGATTCAGTTGAAGGTAGCATGTGGTTTCGAATGGTTTAGAATCTGTATAGGTTATCAAAGTAAAATAAAATCAAGATAGGGAACCTAGTTTGGTCATGTTGAAAAAGGCGGTTAAAGATTAGAAGGTAGAGGTTTTCTCCTAAGAGGGAGATGGTGTGCTTCATTATTAGTGCAGAGTATGTGTTTCATGTGTTGGTGGTTTGAGACAGTAATTTTAGCAGAAGCACATGGTATGCTATATTCTATTCACCAAGGAGCCACTAAGATGTACCATGATTTGCAAGAAATATATTGGTGGAGTGGTATGAAGAAAGATATTACATAGTTTATGATCAAGTGTTTGAACTGTCAGTAGGTTAAGGTTGAGAACCAAAAGCCTAGCGGTACAATTCAGGAGTTTAGCATCCCCTCTTAGAAGTGGGAGGTGGTGAACATGGATTTTGTGACAGGATTGCCTCACACTCATCTCCAGCATGATTCAATATGGGTTATTATAGATAGGATGACCAAATCAGCCCATTTATTGCCAGCCAATACTTTGTATTCATTTGAGGATTATGATAGACTCAATATTAGAGAGTTGGTAGAGTTGTATGTGGTTCCATTGACCATCATTTTAGATAGAGGTATTAAGTTTACCTCTCACTATTCGAAGGTAATTTAGAAGGCCCTTGGTACCAAAGTACATTTCAGTATGGTTTTCATCCTTAGACAGATGTTTAAGAAGAGAGGACAATTTAGACCTTAAAGGACATATTGAAAGCCTTGTTATTGACTTTAAGGTTAGTTGGGATAACCACTTACCTTTGATTGAATTTTCCTACAACAACAATTATCACTCCAGTATTTAGATCGCTCTATTCGAGAATCTCTATGGGAGGAGGTGTATATCTATGATTGGATGGTTTGAAGTAGGTAAGGCTACTTTGATAGGACCAGATTTAGTGTTTGAGGCGATGGACAAAGTTTAGTTAATTCGAGAGAGGCTAAAGACAGCCCAAAGTCGTTAGAAATCTTATGCAGATATGATGTGAAGAGATCTTGAGTTTGATGTTGCTGACTTTGTTTATTTGAAAATTTTTCCCATGAAAAGGGTGAAGAGGTTTGGCATTAAGGGAATCAGTCCCCGCTATGTTATCCCATATAAGATTATGAGCCATTTTGGGAATGTGGCTTATGAACTAGAGTTACCTGAAGACTTGGCGTCAGCACATCCAGTGTTTCATATCTCCTTATTAAAGAAGTGTATTGGTGATTCAGTATTAGTTGTGCCTTTAGAGAGTGTGGATGTGAAAGATAGTTTCTCTTTTAAAGATATTCCAATTGAGATCCTTGACCGTCAGATTCGTAGGTTGAGGAACAAAGAGGTTCCCTTGGTTAAAGATCTATGGAGAAATCACTTTGTTGAGGCAGTTACTTTAGAAGCAGAAGCAGATATACGATCCAAGTACCCTTATATTTTCTCCACGAATTCAAACTCAGCTTGAGGTAATAATTTTTCTTAAATCGACTCTTTCCTGATCTCTATTTCAGCTATGTAACCATACTCATATCATTGCATGCATTTACAAAACTATTTAGTCCATATATTATGTCTCAGAATCAGTTGTTTAATTATGTTTTAGTTCATAAACATTCAGTATATGACCTCAGTTTCCTTCGTATCTAGCTTAACCAATTTCATTGCAGGACGAATGATTCCAAGGGGGAAATATCATAATACCCCATCTCAAAAATCTTCTTTGTATCATGCGACTCATCCCTTGAGACATATGCATAACTCATATATTAAACTCATACCCAAGATAGTGCAAGATGGGTGACATTCTATTTAAGGTACGACTCAACCTCTTAAAGTCTTTAAGAAGCATACGAGTTGTATAAAACCAAGTCATAAGTTCAATAGTATATACCCTACAAAATTCTATCCAAGTTACAAGAGGAGGGTACTAGTCATATAAAGTTGGTACGAGTCGTAAGTGACACTCATATGTTGACCAATGTATACTCTCTTAGATTTTTTCCATATTACGTATCAAGAATCCTAGACATACCATCACCATATAAGTCATATGGTTGACTCATATGGACTGGCGACAAATTTTTTCATGTTCAGTTAAAAGGGAGTTTTAGTTTTTTTGCCTTTGTAACTCCCAATCCACGACACTATTCTAAGGAGAAACGTTATTTCCTCCCTTTTAATCAATTAAACAACTACTTTTCTCTTCTCCCATTCTCAAGAACAAGATTAGGGTTTGTTCCTTAAGATCATCTCCCAAGTCTCAAGAGTTAAGTTTACTTCATCAAATCAAGTAATTCAAGGTATGTGGGGTATTCATCAATGGGTTCCTTCCGCCCATTGAGCCCAAAAACCCTCTCTTAGTTTAAAATCTTGAAATTTATCCTATTTTATAAAATTATCCGTGAAATTTATAAAGTTAATACATGAACTTATTGGTAAATCAAATTCTAGTCATGCCAATATGTGTTCCCATGTTATTTAAATTATTTTATGTTTCAAATCCAAATCTTCCATGACTTAGCCCCTTGATTTCATGATGAGTCATCAATTTAGGAATTAAATCACGTAAATATGTTGTCTTCCCATGTTCAACACATTTCCATGTTCAAATTCAGGTATTTCAACAGTTATAGACTTTTACTATCTTTTTGGTATTTGAATTATAACTTCCTATCATTTTTTAAATATTGTTGTCATAATTTGTAATCATTCAGTGTTGGCGGGTTATGAACACTCGATACCTATGTGTCCTTACATGATTTATGTTTTCAAATAACAAGTCAATCAGACCATGGTTTTGTTATTATATTCAAAACATTGTGTTCATGCTGAGCGCTTACAAGTACAATACTATGTCATGTTAAGAGACTAATAACACTAGTGTCATTCAGGTGGGAGTAACACTTAGCACCAAGTGAAAACAGGGATGATGACTCCCCCGTCAGTAGAGGCACGAGTCATTAGTAGCAGTCTATAAGTTCCAGACCTACAGCTCTATCGGAGATTATGAGGGGTCCCCCGTCAGTAGAGGCATGACACCCTCGTCCTTCGAGACATCATCCTTGTGGATACGCATTGTAATTCATGTGTTAGTACCACTAGAAAGGTAGTAGCACCCTTCCAGCTAGGGTTAGAAGTTGGACCCCAATAGCTCAGACTGGGGCATATCGGTTGCACTCAGCTCCTACAGTCTCAGTGTAGTTTTTAGTATAGATCTATTCAGGCTTTCATGACCAAGTGTACAAATTTCAAATGTTCAGTTATATAGATTTTAGTTATTCAAAGTTTAGATAATGTCGGTATATGCTTATGCTTTGTCTTACACTCTCAGTTTTACTTGTTCATGCACCCATGTTCATTTGACTTATGCATTTCAGGTAGTCCTTACATCACATACCAGTACATTCAAAGTACTGATCGCATACTCTTCTTTTGTGCTATGTTGTCTTATAGCATAGGTTCAGACACTCAGTTTCCTGATCGTACTTCTGCAGTCCAGTATCATCCAACCGCAGTAGTGGTGAGTCCTCTTCTATCAAGGACACAACATATTTTATTGTTATTTCATTCACTATTTATGTTCAGTCAGTCAGAGTTAGTTGGGGATCTGTCCTATCAAATCCTCATGATTTTTAGAGGCTTTCAGATAGTTAGACAGCCAGTCAATTTTCAGTTTTTATCAGTTGTTCCAAACAGATAGACATACATTCAGTTTCAGTCTATTCGGTTGTTTCAGATATGTTGGATAATATTTCAGTGTTTTGGTTACAATATCTTATTAGTTTATCTTACGTACATGTGGATCTAGTATTATATTATTCAGTGCTCACAGCAGGTACCAGATAATGGGTTAGCTTGTCCTTGGGTTGTGACAACATTAGAGCATATAACAGCATATTTGAAATTATATTTTTTAGTGTTCAACATGACAATGATCTAGCATCTTTAAGACAAGGAGTTTATACCTTTAGAGCACAAGGTCAAATATATCATGATCTACCTTCTTTAATCCCACATGATGATATCTATATTATTTTCAGTTGTACTTTTTTGACATACAAAATGAGGTATGCAATAGGATTTAAAAACTCGATGAAGCCAATTTATTCGAAGAAATTATGACAATAATTAGACAGATAATGAAGGCCAATTATTATGCACAATTCTTTCGCCAGCTAAAGAATCATTCAAGCTTTCAGAATTTAGAAATTCAAATTGATTCAAATCCTGAATTAGATCAACATGTCTACAATAAACCATCAGTAAATCAAGTTGTTGCTATTTGGATAAACGGCAAGAACCCCAATGTACCATTTGATAGAAATATTATTGTTCATGAGCACTCAAGCAATATGCACAGAGTTAAACATTATTATGGTTTCTATAACCCACTCCAGTATACTCTACTTCTCTCAAATGGTGAATCAGGTTGTCATCAAGGAATACAAAAACAACATAAAACAGATCAATTTTCACATAAGACCAAAGTTGCAGGCCTCAATCAAAATATTCCCACCTTTGCATCCATTAATGAGGTGTTTGACAATGAACAACAAGGTATTATTTTGAAACAATATTACATAAAATCTTATATTTTGGCAATTAAAATTCTCATATTAATATTTTTAATTTTTTTGTAGGTGTACGACGAAGAGGTAAACATTGTGTCTCATGTAGAGAGTACTACTACGATAAGATACAAATACGTGATGGAGAAGACATGATAATACTATTATGAGGATGATTGTTCCAATAATTTGTCATTGACGTGTACATCAAGTTGGAGCAACACGACTTAAATTTTTTAGCCTAGAGCAATCAAATGTTAGAAGGGAAATTTTGCAATGTATATTTGACAGTATCCTAGCAGGAGAAATTAGAGGAGCGAAAGTAGGCCATACAGTAATACTTCTTGTATCATTCGTCGGAGGTCCTAGGGACATGCATCATTGATGCATGGATGCAATGTCTTTGGTTCAATATTTTGAAAAGACAGATCTATTTATCATAATTACATGTAATTTCGATTGGGTAGAGATCAAAGAAAATTTTTAGGAGGACAACTTCCTCAAGATAGACCTGGCTTGGTGACTAGAATCTTTAGAAGAAAGCTATAAGATTTAAAAGATTAAATATTTAAGAAAAAAGATATTTGGTCCTGTTGCAGCATATGTTTTTGTGATTGAATTTAGAAAAAGAGGACTACCACACATACACTTTTATTAGAAAATACTTAAATAAGGATACAAGATAACATCGCCAGACAATTATGAAAAGATTATTGCCGCTGAACTTCCTGATAAAAAAAATTTCCAATCTTGCATGATTTGGTTGTCAATCATATGATGCATAGTCCGTGTGGAAAGAATTGTCCAGCAAATACATGTATGAAATATGGACAATACAAGAATCACTATCCTTACCCATTTAATAATAAATCACTACAAGGAAAGGATGGATATCCAATTTATAAGAGGTGAAATGATGGAAAAAGTAAAAGGTCTGAAGTATTACAATGAACAATTAGTGGGTCATTCCATATAATCCTTATTTTCTAACTACATATAATTTCCAAGCATATCTACAAGTACATATATAAAGGTCGTGATGGGTGTCTTGTTTATATCGAGTTAGATGATGGGGAAAACCCCATCAATGAAATTCCCATCTTAAAGATGCACGTTAGATGACAGAACAAAAAGCACTATGGAGAATTTATGAATTCAATCTCACTGAAATGTAGCCTCCCGTTATTAATCTTCTACTTCATCTCCCAAATAAAAAATCAGTTAAGCTATATATATCCAGCAATTACACTAATTTAACTTATGATGAAATAATATAAAACTTGTGTATAAACTATTCCTTAATTTCAACTACTCTCAGGTGTATTTGTTTGTCAATTAGTTTTTAACATTTAAAGGACAAGTTTCAAATCCAACAACATTAATATATTTTTAGTTTTAGCACTCTAAAAACCAGAACTGGATTAAATAAACTTGGAGAAAAATAGTTATAGAGATCTCACCAGTATTTTTTAGCACATACATTCTGTGGTTGTTATTATTCTAGTACCTATTAAAAAGCATAACTTTGAAGAGAATTAGGTACCAACACTCAGTTTTCTTTAGCACACAATTTGATTGTAGATTTAAGGCCAATGAGCTATAATTTGAACACCTCAAGAGGGAGAAGAAAAAGATAATACAAACATTTGAGGTTTGAGCTAAATTATTGTAATGCAACTCGATGTTATAACTTACGTTAGTTATAGAAGGGTCATATTATTTAGAAGAGATGGATTCATTGAACAACTCATTCTACTCATCTTGATCTATCTTTCCATCACTCTTTTTACCTGCTTTATCAAATGTCTGGTGCATGAGATAAATGTAGGTGGTTAATATAACTAGCAAAAAGCACATAAACCATTTGCATAAGATAAAAGTAGGTGGTCAATAAAAACAACAAAAAAGAACATAAACATCTGAGGTGTAGAAGATGGAGTCAAACAATCAACCTTATCTACAATCATTTCTACTATATTATCTGAAAGAACCAAGTTTGATTCATTCAACAATTCCAAAACCATCTCTTACAGCTGCAATTAAAAGCAACCAGTGAATATTAAACTAGTTATTATTGAAAACTAATGATCATGAGTCATATGACAAGGAAGCATAGAGTAATCCAGTATAAGTATGGCTACAACACCTACCTCTTCTCTCTCAATATAACTAGGTTGCCTTAAATCATATAGTCTGAAGGCAACTGTAGAAAAAATCCACCATACATTTTATTAATATTGAGATGGGCCTAAAAGGATGTTTAAAATACTAAAGATCTGGAAAACAATGAATAAATAGCTATGATATAGTGAGTATAAGTCATTTAAAATCATTCTAAAATTAACCATGACATAAAATTACTCTGAAATGGAAGACTATGGCATACACAATGTTTGGCAACTACTAAATCATTAGTATAATGGAATCTAAAATGAATGTGACATTAACTATTACTTCGGTGTCTACTCCAAATAAAAAACAGTTAGCATAAGAAAAAAGTATCCTAAATGCATATATGACCATGATATCAAAATTCAAAATACCAAATCATAGGCATAATGATTCTCCTCAGAGAGCTGACATCACTGTTCTGAAGCTGCTTGTCAAAGAGAAATTTGAACCTTGTTGGTTCAAGTACCGGAAGCATAAACAACCTGTTAGAGGACTTACTACTGTTCAAATACCTACAGCATAAAGGTGAAAGTTGTTTTCCTATTTAAAAGTTGAATAAACAACACTAATGAAGCTGCCAAATACAAATAACAATCAACCCATTCCTTTTAGAGCCATGAATGATACTACAACATTCCCAACCTCAAAAAAGTGTCACAAATTTCATACTTGTGTCTATTTTTAAGATGAAAAAAACAAATTTCAAATCTTGTGAAATAGGAAGCATATCAAAAATAACCATTAAGTATATTTGTTTGTCAGTTATTATTATTCCTAATACAGTTTTTCACATTGTAGTGTGTTATTGGTGCAATCAAAATTTCAAAATTATTATTACATGGGAATACACCTCGCAAACCATGATCACAGAATATTTTCAAAGTTGTTTGATGGATAGCGAAGTGTGAAAATAACTATACAGGGAATATGTAGAGTACTATATTTGGAACCCTCAGGGTAAGATTTGGACACCACAAAATCAAGAGTTGTTATTGATCAAATTGTTATTGGTAAGGCATCCAATACAACCATTTTTAATATTTGTATGTTTATATTTGATTTACTTTGTTTTTTTACTTTAATGTCACAGCTAACCCAATAGAAGGCAAAAGATACTATTTGAAATGGTTATTGAATAAAATACTAGGATCAATATCATTAGAAAACTTGGTATTTGTTAATGAAAGGAAGTGTGAAACATTCAAGAAAGCTTCAAAAGAAAGTGATTTACTTGAATCAGATAAAAACATTTTTGAATGCTTACGTGAGGTCATAGTTTTTAAAATGCCATCGGCTTTGAGAAATTTATTTGCAATAATTTTGGTTCATTGTAATCCAGCAGATGTTAGAATAATCTGGGATACATATTATGATGACATGTCAGAAGATTTTAAGAGAATACATGAAAATTCTCTTACTACTCAACTTTAATGCACATTGAAAAGCATAAATCATTTCTTAGAGAGCATTGATAAAAGAATTGACAATTATGACATTCTTAAATATGAGCAAAGTTTGGATGATGGAATTATATATGAATGCGGAGAAATATAAGAATAGAAATCTATAATAGTTTCTCCAAAAGATTTGGATGCACAAACAAAGCTAAATCCTGAATAAGAGCAAGCGTTCAAGATCATATTAGAAAGGGTTGAGTCTAGCCAATCGGGATTATTATTTGTTGATGGACCTGGAGGGATCAAAAAAAATTTCTTATATTATGCATTACTCAGAAATATCATATTAAGAGGTATGATAGAATTATCAATGATAATAGGTGGTATAACAATAAATCTTTTAATGGGAGGTCGTACGACTCATTCTAGATTTGAGATACCACTTCAGAAAACTAATACGACAGTTACACTTATGTCAAAGCAAGGTGGTAAATCTAAATTGATTCAAAGATCCAATATAATTATTTGGGATGAAGTGTTTATGGCCAATTGTCGGGTGATTGAAATAGTTGATAGGAGCTTCAAAGATATACTGGACATTAATAAACCTTTTGGTGGAAAAGTAATGATTTTCTGAAGTGATTTTCGTTAGGTACTTCCAGTAATTCCAAACTATACAAGGATTGAAATGGTAAATGCAAATCTTGTAAAATCATGCTTATGAAATCGAATGGAAAGGATTAAGTTAACAAGAAATATGAGGTCAAGAAAAGATACATCTTTTAGTGAATTCTTACTACGTATAGGTAATGGGGAGGAGCCTACAATAAGAGATAATTTGGTACTTATAATGACCCTTCAGGTCATCTTCCATATTTCTACTTATTTTTATGGCAAGAGGTTTTCTATATCCACCCCCAAGTCACTTATGACTTGTTGGAACTGACAGTTAGTTACCGGGAAGTTTATTTAGTTTTAGAGCAAATTATCTATTTTGAAGTCTTCGCTGGTTCTAAATGGACACCGAGCAAAAACTTTAGTTCAATTATCTCATATATGACCTAATTGTGCCAACATCTCTGGAATTTTAATTTTAGGCTAGGGGGACCTTTAGTTTGGGTCTCGAGACACCCAAGCTCATTTTGACATATTGGTAAAAAAGTTAAGAAAATAAAATATGGGTGGTACCCACTTCTTATTGAAAGGACCTCGAATGGAAATTTAGAGTGCGCTTCATTGCATTCGGAATATCGAATTAACAAATCCTGAGCACTCAATTGAAGTCTATTTTGAACTTGGAAAAATCTAGTACGCCAGGTTTTGGTGCACTACGATAGTGGCTCTTTCGACCGTGATCGTGACTCACTCAAGCAGAGAAGATACACGATCGTGGTAGGGTTATTGTGATCGCAACTTATGTGGAAAATGGAAGATATATGCCAACCTCGGGGTCACGATAGAGACTCCATAATTTTGGTCATTCTTCATTACTTTCTTAAGAGCCAAAACCCTAAATAGTGAGATTAAGGGGGGATTAAATCTTGTGGGTGATTGTAAAGCTTGATTAAAATTTATTTTTGTTATTATCTTCTAATTTAAGGTAAGAATTCACCCTTTTCTTAGTAGGTTTAATTGATTTCTTTCTCAAAACTCCAAAATATTGGGGCTTGATTTTAGCCCCAATTTAGCCTAGTTTTCACCCATTTTTTAAGGAAATGATTTCTTGAGCATGTAAGAATGTTGGGTTGATTTCAGAAATATGATTTTCATAAGTGGGACCCATATAGGTTTTAATGTGATTTTTAGATCTGAAGCACAATGGTGCAATATGGGTATTTTTATTCTCATATTAACCAATACAATGTGTTTATGATAGCTTGGAATCTTGACGAGGCTTCTCGAAAGGGAAAATGGTCATTAGCGGATTATTGAACTTTATTTAGTGTTGAGGTAGGCTAGGTTTATTCCTTGTTAGATTGAGATATTTCATAGTATTTTTATAATATAGTGTTAGATTTGGGGTGGGTTTTAGGTTTTGGATTGATAAAATGCAAGACTTGGGTTAGTTGGACCGTTTAGGCTAATTTAAAATCATAGAGTTGAAACCCTTGACTTGTTTTTTATGCCTTAGGTAAATTAGGATTCATTACTCATGTTTAGCATGAGCTTAGATTGCTCAAGATTAAGTAAAATGATTTACTTACTCATGCTTAGGGTAAGTTGGCCTTAGTTGCTTACACTAATGAAGGTTGCCTTAGTTTCCATTTGACTTAGTTAAATGCTTGAGAAATATCTCTACCTTAAGGTTAATTATGGCTTGTTATACATCTAAGAGTGGATTTAGACACCTTATCCTAGTCCGGGATAGAATTTTATTTAGAATGTATTTTAGGGATTTAGAAGTGGGATCTATGACCCACCTTGAGTCTAGATTGATGATTAGTTTTATTAAAACCTATATACGCTTATTAAATGCCTAGAATCTGCCCTTTTAAGGCCATACTGAGGAACCTTGACACTTTATGGTTTTGGTAATGATGAAATTAGAAGTAATATTCATAGACTAATGTATTGGATTATCACTTATGCTATGATGAGATAGCGACAAGTTATTGGTTATGTCATGTATAAGCTATCTATTATGCTAATGATAAAGACTTTGACCATTTTATTGATGAGTGGTTGCCTATTTTATTACTTATGATTATGATCATGCTAATAAATTATGTTAGTAATCATGTTAGAAAACATTCTTATTGATGATGTTAGCAATTGTGTGATGAATTATGCTATAATTCATGCTTATTGATTTTATAAAAAGTTGTGTTATAATTATGCTAGAATTCATGATACTTGACTATATTAACACTTATACTATTGATTATGCCACCAACTAGGTTGATGTTGATATTGATTATACCCGATTCAATTCCAAAAGATGATATTGATATTGATTATACCGATTCAATTTTGAAGGATGATTATGATGAGTATATTTGATTCCCAACAAAGGTTGGAGGATGATTATAATGATACATTGATACTCAAAAAGGTTGGAGGATGATTATGATGATACATTGTTACTTGACAAGGTTGAAGAATGATTATGATGATACATTGATACCTGACAAAGTCGAAGGATGATTATGATGAGTATATTTGATTCCCAACAAAGGCTAGAGGATGATTATAATAATACATTGATACTCAAAAAGGTTGGATGATGATTATAATGATACATTGTTACTTGACAAGGTTGAAGAATGATTATGATGATACATTGATACCTGACAAAGTCGAAGGATAATTATGATAATACGTTGATATTCGGCAAAGACAAAAGATGATTATGATGATACATTGATACTCGGCAAGGCTAGAGGATGATTATGATGATACATTGATACTAGGCAAGGTTGGAGGATGACTATGATGATATATTAATACCTGGCAAGTCCGGAGGATGATTATGATGATATGTTGATACCCGACAAGGCCGAAGGATATTAATACCGATGTACCTATGTGTACATCACTGGTTCGAGTTCGGCTATTTATAATGATATGTTTGGTATATATATATATATATATATATATATATATATATATATATATATATATATATATATATATATATATGCATATACAATTTGGGTATGATGTCGATATTAGGGATGCCGGATATAGCCTGAAAGTAGTAAAAATGATAATTAGTGGACTTGTGAGGATTAGTGAAGATTGTTGATTAGTGATAAATAATTATAAAGTGGTATAGTTGATGATTAGTAATAAATAAGGATAAGTGGTGGATATTATTTAAGTGACTAATCATGACTAATTGATAAATGAGGATTACTTGGTAAAGGATAATTAGCTAATAAATAATGTTAGTTGATAAATGGTGGTTATCTACTAAATAGGGATTAGTGAATATGTCGTAAATAGTTGTTCAATGATGACTAGAGATTATATGATGAGTTGTAATCAAATGAATTAGTTAATAAGAGTTGATTGTTGAATAAATGGTGACTAGTGAGTATTGATGATAAGGTTGCTATATGTTTGTAAAATTATGGAATGTGGGTACATTGTCAAATATTGGTAAATACGATTGATGAATAATTATGAAATGTTAGTTAAATAACAAGATGGTTATTTTTAAGTGAATGGTTGCTTTATTCTATCTTTGAGTGTAGTCTCCAGGCGAATGGGAGTTTGTGATGAGTTATTTACTTTCCTCGCTAATTGGAGTATGGAGCCAATTGAGTAGTTTTTTATTGCTTGTGTGATGAGATGTGTGCATTATTATTCCATTTTTTTACTTTATTGCACAACGATATTGGCATGTGTTGATTCTTTGTGTTATATTGTTATTCTAGTTAAATTACTTATTATGTACAGCAGTATTGGAGATAATTTGGGTTCATTTTTGTACCTTGACTTAGTTATGTTATCTTGCATCTAATCATACTTATATCATGATTTATCTCAGTCGGCCGATGATGCCTACTGAGTATCCGTTGTTGTGGTACTTATACTATACTTCTATACCTTTTTGGTGCAGATCCAAGTACTAGTTGTTTCCTTTGATCATTGATAGTACTATGTTGATTTTCCTTTTAGATAGGGTGATCTCTTAGAGTTAGAGTCACCTACTTTCTTCTATCTTTTGATATTCAATCTTTAGTTATCAAGACAGATGTTGTTGACTATTCTAAGTCTTTGAGTTGTATTATTATTAAATGCACTTGTTCTAGCTCTACCAGGACATGGGATGGTATCTTGTATTGACTTTTTATATGTATTTAGAACAATTTACTTATTTATAAGTTTGTTGTTTATTTTGCCAATGTTTGGGAATTTTCCCACCAAGTTAACCTATTGTGTTTTGCTTTGGATTACAATTTAGCTTACCTACTGGTGGGGTAGAGTAGGTGCCATCATGACTCATAAATTGAATCTTGATAAATTGGTATCAAAGTTAGGTTTTGCCGATATTGTTGGTATAACAGCATCTAGTAGAGTCCTGCGGATCAAAACAATAACGTATATTTCCTATATTTAGGAGGCTATGAGACATTCTTACAAGTCTTTTTTTTTCACTTATATCATGCTAAGATTCTGAGTTGGTTTATAGAATATTTTCTTGATTTTACTCTTTCATAAAAGGATAGGACACATGCTATCGCTACACGGGATGAGGGTTCTAAGACCGAACCTAAGGATCATACTCCTATTTATGGATAACCTAGAATTCATGGAAAATAATGATATATATATCCCCATCTAGGGGATAGGATAGGTTGTCTTCCCCAAGTCCTATTCCCGCTTTTGAGCTAGAGATTCTTCTACCCCAGCCAGCGATGGGCCAGGGACCAGCCTAGGCTCCACCAAGGTTTATTTCTACTTTAGTTCTCAAGGATGCATTGGTTTAGATATTGGGTATAATTGGTGATGTGTTTTATGATGGTGCACAGTCTATAAATAAGAGTGGTACAGACGGGGTGCACTTGTAACTGTGCTCCCAGAGTTGAGGTTCCTCTCACACCAGTAGTTGCTCAATCGATAGTTACTCAGCCAGTAGTTGATCATCCTGTTATGTCTTCTGAGGAGTAGAATATGTTGGGTAGATTCTTGAGATTAGCTTTGCCTAGGTTTTTTGGTGCACCAAGCCAAGATGCATATGAGTTCCTGATTGCTTGTGAGTATAGGTTGTGTAATTTGGGAATTGTTGAGACTCATGGTGTAGATTACACTAAATTTTAGTTAGACTTGATTGATCGACATTAGTGGAGAGGTTATAAAGATTTTAGACTAGCTAGATTTTCTTTCTTGATGTGGGTTCAATTCTACGAGATGTTCTAGGAGAATTACAAGCCTAACAGCCTTAGAGATTATTTGAGGTATTAGTTTTATAGATTGGAGTAGGGCTCTATAAGAGTTGCAAAGTATGAGGCTCATTTTCTTGATTTAGCTACGTATTTGACTTTTATTTTAGATATTAAGTATGAGAGATTCTGTTGCTTTGTAAGAGGGTTTAGACTCCCTATTCATATATCTACTCAAAGTTTAGTTATTGTGGGTAGGTTTATTACTGAGGTGTTAAATAACGCTCTAATAATGAAGCAGATACATCATGAGAATCATAAAGGCTGTGATAAGAAGCCTAGGTTTTAGGGTAGATTCAATGGGATCCTTTATAGTTCCCAACCCAAAGATAGTAGTTCTCAGAGTAGGTATCTTCCGCGTCTATCCTATCAGTCTCAGAGTCAGCCTATTTGACCTGTTCAGGTAGTGCTTCAGGTTAACAGGTTACTGATGGAGGTTAGTCTAGTGCTAGTGATCTCCCTGGTAAGGGCAGCGGTTAGTTTTTGAGAGGTTTATCATTTGATCATTCTTGGTGTGGTGGTTACTTTGGGTCATCCAGATCTATTGGTTTTGGTTTGGCTAAGGTGTTATGTTAAATTTATAGAGCTCCTGATCATTATTCACGATATTTCCTTAGTCGTGGGGTGATTGTTAATTTAGCTCACAGTGTTCCCCTATTAGAGATGTCCATCCCTCAACTATAGGTTGTACTCATGGTCGAAAAGGTGGTTTCTAGGGTAATCAAGGAGGTTCTCAGGCAGGCAATATAGGTCGGTTAAGTGCCCAGTCGGGTGGTGGGCGTGATCAGTTATATGCAGTACCTGCTAGGCCCGAGGCTAAAACTTTGGATGTTGTTGTAACAGGTACGATTTTGGTGTGCCACCAGTCGTCCCTTGTTTTATTTGATCTGGGATCCACTGACTCTTATATTTCTACTTATTATCACCATGATTGGAGTTATCTTAGGGTTTATTATTTGTACCATTACATGTATCAACTCCTGTGGGTGATTCTTTTATAGTGGATCGAGTTTACAAATCATGTGTTGTGATTATTAGTGATATTGATACTTCTGTTGATCTTATTATTCTGGATATGGTGGATTTTGATATGATTCTTGGTATGGACTAGTTACCCCATTATCATGCGGTCATAGATTATTTTGACAAGACCATTACCTTAGCCATGCCCGGCGTAACCCTAGTCGTGTGTCAAGAGTAGTTAGCCTCAAGACAATGGGAATTATTTCCTATGTTCATGCTAGGAGGCTTATTTTAAGGGGTTGTGAGTCTTATCTCACTTATATTTTTTATACTAGTGTGGAGAGTCTGTCGCTTGACTCTGTCTTATAGTTTGTAAGTTTCCTGATGTGTTCCCTACTGACTTGCCTGGTATTCCCCTTATCCGTGAGATTGAGCTTGCTATTGACCTCGAGCCTGGCACCCAACCTATTTCTATGGCACCTAACTATATGACTTCTGCCGAGCTTAACAAGTTGAATTCTCAGATTAAAGATTTTTTTGGTAAAGGTTTTATTAGACCGAGTGTGTCTCCTTGGGGAGCTCCTATATTGTTTGTGAATAAGAAAGACAGATCCATGTGTATGTGTGTTGATTATAGGTAGCTTAATAAGGTGACATGAAGAACCCTTATCTTATGCCTTGCATTGGTGATTTTTTTGTCTAGCTTTGGGGTGCAGCATTGTTTTCTTAGATTGATTTGAGATTTAGTTACCATCAGTTGAGGATTTGGGCTAAGGATATCCCGAAGAAAGCCTTTAGGACCCGTTATGGTCATTATGAGTTCTTAGTGATGTCATTTGGGTTTACTAATGCCCCAACCACATTTATAGATTTGATAAATTGAGTATTCGGGCCTTACTTAGATTCCTTCATGAATCTATTTATTGATGACATCCTTGTATATTTAAGGAGTAGAGAGGAGAATACATAATATTTGAGGATCATGTACATTTTGCCAAGTTCTCCAAGTGTCAGTTTTGGTTTGAGTCAATGACATTCCATGGACATGTGGTGTCTAAGGACGGTATTATGGTAGTCCCAGCCAAGATTGAGGTGATTCGTGATGGGGTTAGACCTATATCTCCAACTGAGGTTCATATCTTTATTTGTTTGACCGATTATTATAGATGGTTCATCGAGGGTTTTGCTACTATTTCAGCACCTAAGACCAGATTGACTCGAAAGGAGGTTCCTTTTTTATGGTTTTGGGAGTGTGAGACGAGCTTTGGAAAGCTCAAGGATTTTCTCACTTTATCTCAAGTTTTAGCTCTTCTTGTTGAGGGTGAGAATTCATCATGTTTTGAGATGGTTTTAGTATCAATTTGGGTTCTGTACTGATACAACAGGGTCATGTTTTTACTTATGCTTCAAGACAGTTAAAGGTGCACGAGCGCAACTACCCTACTCATGATTTGTAGTTGGCGACGATAATTTTTTGCTTAATATTTGGAGACACTATCTCTAAGATGTGCTTTATGAAATTTTAACCAATCATCGCAGTCTTCAGCATCTTATAACCCAAAGGGAGCTTAATGCTAGACAGGTAGATGGATGGAGTTGCACTAGGATTATGATATTTCCATCTTGTATCATTTGGGCAAGGAAAATATGGTAGCAGATGCCTTGAGTCGAAAGAAAGTGAGTATAGGTAGCTTGGCTTGTATTTTAGTATCTCAGAGGTTATTGGCACAGGACGTTCAGTACTTAGCCAACTTGATGGTTTTCCTTGATATTTCAGATCCTAGGAGGATTTTGGCTAGTATGGAGGTGAGGTCCTTGGTATTTGAGCAGATTTGAGATCGTCAATTTGAGGATAGTAAGCTTTACTTTCTTTATGATCAGGTGTTGAGTGGTGAGTTTGAGAGGAACACCATAGATTCTGAGGGTGTTTGAGATTTGATGGCCACATTTATGTTTCGAGGATCGATGACTTGATTCAATTGATTTTTCATGAGGCTCATAGTTCTAGATATTTTATTTATCCCAGCAAAGCCAAGATGTATAGAGATTTGAGATAGCATTACTGGTGGAGCGGTATAAAGAGAGATATGGCAGATTTTGTAGCTCATTGCCTATGTTATCAACAGGTGAAGGATGACCATCAGTGACCAAGTGGTTTGATGAGAAGTTACCCTTTCATGAGTGGAAATAGGAATGGATTACCATGGATCTTGTTAGTGGTTTGCCTTATAATTTTAATGGTTTTCATGGTATTTGGGTCATTACTGTTTGTTTGACTAAGTTAGCATATTTTATTCCTATTCAGATGTCCTTTGGTGCTGAGAGATTAGCCTATATCTATGTTTGGGAGATAGTCCATTTGCACGGTGTGCCTATTTCTATCATTTTATATTGTGGTTCTATGTTCAATTTGAGATTTTGGAGAGAATTTTAGAAGGATTTTGGTACTCAAGTGGGTCTTAGTACAACCTTTTATCCGCAGAAAGATGGTCAGTCAGAGCGGACTATTCAAATTCTTGAGGACATGCTCTAATCCTATGTTCTGGATTTTTGAAGGCCAGTGGGAGAAGCACTTAGCCTTGGCAGAGTTTGCATATAACAACAATTATCATTTGAGTATTGAGATAGCGCCTTTTAAGGGTTTGTATGGTAGGAGATGTCATTCTCTGGTTGGATGGTTTAAGACTTTTGAGGTAAGGCCCTGTGGTATTTATTTGCTTCAAAAGTCGTTGGACATAGTCGGGATGAGTCGGGATGAGTTGGGATAGGTTGAGATCATCTCAGAGTAAGAATAAGGCCTATGCAGACCATAGGTTTTATTTCTTAAGATTTGGAGTTGGTGATCGTGTATTCCTCTGTGTGTCGCCCATAAAGGGTGTGATAAAGTTCGGGAGGAAGGATAAGCTCAGTCCTAGATATATTGGACCTTTTGAAATCCTCTGTGCAACTGGTGAGGTAGCCTATGAATTGTTTCTACCTCTAGATTTTGTCGTATTTCATCAAACTTTCCATGTCTTCATGTTACAGCGATATATTCCTGATCCATCATATGTTCTTAGATGGGACTCAGTCTAGTTGGATGGGTGGTTGACCTTTGTAGATGAGCCTGTACTCATTTTTTCTAGTGATGTCATGCAGTTTCGCACTAGAGAGACTCTTATTATTAAGGTTCAGTGGAGACACTACCTAGTGGAGGAGGCCATGGGACATTGAGAGCAAGATGCGAACCCAATATCCTCACCTATTCGAGACTTCAGGTATATCCTAATCCTTAACTTTTGCAGATGAAATTTCCTTTAGAAGTGGATATTGTAATGATCCTTCAGTTCATTTTCTATATTTTTGTTGTCGTTAGAGCTTTTCTATAGCTTTCATAAGTCATTTACGACTTGATGGAATTGACAGTTTGGTTACCGGGTAGTTTTCTTGTTCTTTAGAGCCAATTCTTTGTATTGAAGTTTTCGTTGGTTCCAAATGGCCATGGACAAAAACTTAAATAAAACAATCTCGTATGGAAATTCTGACTGCACCAGCAGCTATTTATTGGTTGGAAAGTTAAGAAAATGAAATATGGGTTTGGGACTAACTTTTTATTGAAATGACCTTGGATGGAAATTTTGTGTGTATCATTACATCCAAAACGTTGAATTTGGTACGGTTACATAGTTCATTTGCATATACAGGATCTCAAACGAATCTTGAGCACCCGATTAAAGTCCATTTCAAACTTGGAAAAATCTGGTGCACCAGGTTTCTGGTGCACCATGATAGAGGCTCTTTAGACTACGATTGCAGCTTGTTTAGTAGACGAAACATGGTGTGATCGCCAACCTCAGGGCCGCGATGGCGACTCTCAAGTACCTAGACTAGGTTTAATATGACCCCTTTTTCACGATTTTGGCCATTCTTCATCACTTCCTTGAGAGACAAAACCCTAAATAGTAAGATTAAGGGGGGACTGAATCTTGTGGGTGATTGAAAACTTGATATCTTCCGATTTGAGGTAGAATTCGCCCTTTTCTTGGTAGTATTTATTGATTTCTTGCTCAAAATACCAAATCTTGGGCTTGATTTTAACCCCAATTTACCGTGGCTTTCACCCATTTTTTAGAGCAATGATTCCTTGAGCGTATAAGAATGTTAGATTGGTTTCGGAAATGCAATTTCCATAAGTAGGACCCATATGGGGTTTTGATGTGATTTTTGGACCCAAAGCATAATGGTGTAATATGGGTATCGTTATTATCGTATTGATGAGTAGAATGTATTTGTATAGCTTGCCATCTTGAGAAGGCTTCTTAGAAGAGAAAAATGGAGATTTAGAAGATCGTTGAGCTTTCTTCGGTGTCAAGGTAGGATAGGTTTAACCCTTGTTAGATTGAGTTATTTAATAGCATTCTTAGGATATTGTGTTAGATTTGGTATGGGTTTAAGGTGATGGATTGATGAAATGTAAGACATAGTTGGACCGTTTAAGCTAATTTGAAACCTTAGAGTTGAAACACTTGACTTGTTCCATATGCCTTAGGTGAATTAGGCTTCGTTACTCATTTTTATCATGAGAATACCTTGGATTGCTCAAGATTAAGCAAAATGATCTAGTTACTCATGCTTAGGGTAAGTTGGCTTTCGTTGCTTACACTAATGAATGTTTTCACAGTATCCATTTGACTTAGTTAAAGTGATTGAGAAGTATCTCTACCTTAGGGCCAATTGTGGCTTGCTATACATATAAGAGTGGATTTAGATACCTTAGCCTAGTCCGGGATAGATTTTGACTTAGAATGTATTTCAGGGATTTAGAAGTGGGTTCTATGACCTACCTTAAGTCAATATTGATGATTAGTTCTCTTCAAACCTTTATACGCTTATTAAATGCCTAGAGAATGCCCTTTTGAGGCAATATTGAGGAACCTTGACATGTGATTGTTTTGGTAATAATGACACTAGAGGTAATATTCATAGACTCATGTATTATATTGTCACTTATGGTATGATGAGATATGAATTATGTTACGACAATCTATTGGTTATGTTGTGTAGAAACTATCTATTATACTAATGATAAAGCCTTTAACCATTTTATTTATGAGTTATTGCATACTCTATTACTTATGATTATGATCATGCTAATCAATTATGCTAGTAATCATGCTAGAAAAAATTCTTATTGATGTAACTATCAATTGTGTTATGAATTATGCTAGAAGTCATGTTTATTGATTTTATTGGAAGTTATGCTATAATTATGCTAGAATTCATTATACTTGACTATATTAGTACTTATGCTATTGATATGCCACCAACTATGTTGATGTTGATATTGATTATACCTTATTCAATTTCGGAAGATGATGTTTGATATTGATTATATTAGGTTTAATTTCAGAGGATTATTATGATGATACATTGATATTCGGGAAGGCCGGCGGATGATTACGATGATACATTGATACAGTCAAGGCCGGAGGATGACTATGATGATACATTGATATCCGACAAGGTCGGAGGATAATTATGATGATACATTAAAACTTGGCAAGGACGTATGATGATTGTGATGATACATTGATACCCGAGAGGATGTTTATGATGATACGTTGATACCTAGCAACGTCGAGGATAATTATGATGATATATTGATACCCAATATGGCCCAAGGATGTTTATACCGATGTACCTATATGTACATCTACCGGTTCCAGTCTGGCTATTTATTATGATATGTTTATATATATATACATATACATATACATGTTTGGTATGATGTTGATATTAGGGATGTTAGATATATCCCGAAAGTGGTAAAAATGATAATTAGTAAACTTGTGAGGATTAGTGATGATCATGATTTATGAGTGGTGAATTTACCACACATTTGCACTAAACATCCGTGCACACTACTATGATTTGAATAAATAAAAAAGATATATTTGGGATTAAATGCACTAATTTCCACATTTTGCAAGTATACAGGTTATGAGATGGAAAGATGTGGATTTGAGCTATAAAAGGATAAAAAAAATGAGGAAAGAAATGCAGCTATAGGACCTAAAGCAGGAACCAGACACAATTATCGAGATTACAAACTGCGGACCACGATTGTAGATAGTTAAGCCAGGTCAAAGTACCACGATCGCGGTGTTCTTACTGCGATCATGGTAGCCGCGATTGCGGACAAGTGTTAGCGATCGCATCAATGCGGGATTATGGTCAGGGGATATTTTATAATTTCACACAGCCATCCCCAATTCCATTAAGTGGCTCAAACCCTTTCTCATTGAGAGGATCCCCAATTTTTGGAATCCTCTTCCACCATCTAGTTTCCAATTTGGAGGTAACATTATTGTACTAATCTTGGGGTGACGAATACATTAGAATAACTTCTAAGTGGAGGTTTAGCATTTTTTCTATAGTAGATTTGTTGAGATTTAAGTTTGGATTTGCAATTCTCTTTATCTTTCATGAATCAATTTTATGAAGATTTTGGTATATCTTTGATTATTATCCTTATGAGTAGCTAATTCTCCCTCTTGTGGTTATGTTTGAATAGGGTGCAAATGTGTGTGGGTTTTGAGTGTTAGCTTAAATTTTTGATTGAAGTTATTGGGTTTGACAAATGTTTGTTTCTAACATGGAATTTGCTAGTGAAAGCCTCAATTTCTCTAAACACCACATCATCCTTGAAAGAGGGATGTAGGTGACATGAGCATTTGTGAACAATAAGATAGATAATAGGTACTCTCTTTTTATTGTCTTAGAAATAAGGATAAAATATGGAATTGCTTTATCTTGGGCATCTTCCTAGAAATAGGTACGCCCAATTGAGGCTTAGTAAGGATTGGTTGACCACACCATGAGATAGTCAAAAGAATCCATGGGCTATAGTTTGGTACTTTGTTGAAGTACTAGTATTAAAATCCCTAACCGGGCCTACCCACACATACTTTAGCTAAGATTTGGCATTAATCTTCATGTACCCATACACTAGTTGCCCCTAGTAAAACATAGCCCCAAGGTTCGTTCATAATTGGTTATGCTCTAATTATTCTTAGCCTCAACTTAGTACTTTATAAGCAAATAACGAGTTACATCTTTGAAAACGTTTAAGATCCCCCAATTATTTTTATCTTAAATTTAAATCTAGAAAGCGACTTCTATTTCAAACTCACTCTATCACCACTCACATTGTTACTTGTGGATTTGACCTTGACTCAAATTTGGGTAATTTTATTGACAACGAATGCCTTTTACTTAAATTGACATGTGCGTTGAGCGTTATCAAAAATGGCGCCATTGTCGGGGAACAATTTAGCGTATTGAGTTAGTTTGAAATTTTAGATTACTTGCTTGGATTCGAACCTGTAAATATTTGTTTGTGTTTTTCTTTTGTTTTTTGTGTTAGGTAGATTCTTGTTTTTGTTTGCTTGTTACAATGGCATATTGGGATGAATGTGAGGTTGATGGTTGGAAATCTTATCTTGATGATCCATGTCCATATTGTGATGGACCTCACTTTTGGTGAGATTGTAGATATGCTCCCCAAAAATAGATGTGTGAACCATCTCAATCATATCGGGAGTATTATTGTTCTTTGTATAGTGGTCGAATGGATATTGGAGTGATTGCCCAAATTTCCCCTCCCCTTGTTATGCTAAGAAAAATGTTAGTTCTTCTTATAAGTTTGATAGGTCTCATGATGGGATAAAGAAAGAACAACATGCTAGATATAATGGTGTCGAAGCAATGCTTCAAACTCTTTTGGATCGGGTAACTACAGTAGAGGAGGACGTGCATCACATATATAAATTTAATGAGGCATTCGGAAGGGAGATTAAAAGATAGAAGAAATAGGTACGGAGACCAATCTTTTAAGTGTCACGAATATGCTCAATCTTCAAAATGAGGATGATAAAGAAAAGATATCAATCCATGTGGTTGATTATGAGCTTGATAGTGAAGAATCCTTGATGATTTGCAAACCAACCGAACCAAAGCTAATGAAGGATGCCAATGTTGAGGAAATGGTACTAGAGTCCAAAGAAGAAGTTAAAACAAAATCTTTGTGAGGGATCTAGTTTGTTTCGGATGAGAATTTCAAGATAAATGTGAATTCAAAATTAGGACAACGACCTCGTTCTAATCACTTCTCGACATTATACTTGGTGGATGTGATGAAAGTCGAACCACCCAAGAAACGACAAATTTGGGAAATGTGGTACAAAATCCTTATATTTTGGAGTTTGTCATTCCAAAAGGGCGACATGATGTCCCTCATTTGAAGACCAAGAAGTTAAAATCCAAGGTTCAACTAATGGTCTTTTGATGTTCTCACTAATCCACAACGAGCCCACTCAAAAGTTTGATATGAAGTTGGGTAAATGGTTTAATTCTTCAAAGTGGCGAGATAGGGTCCGCATCACCATATCCTTGTTTCTATCCAATTTCATCTTGGAAGATTTGAATCTTCTGTCACACTCCCGCTCAGTGCATGGTGAGCGAAAGTTGGGATGTCGATTCAAATCTTTTAAGTGGAGACATAAATGGTAGTTAAAGATGCGTCAAACCACGACGTTAAATTTGGCACTCGACGGGGAGCAACCCATCAAGCCATGAAAGTGGCTCGTATGCTTTCTTTCTAGCTTTGTAGTTTAGATTTTAATTTTGTTATTAAATAATCCATGTATTTATGGCACGTTGGAAAGTGTTTGATGAGCTTTAAAGAGGGAAAGTGTGGAATTTTTCATGTGGGACTGAACAGGGGAAAATAGAGGTGCAGAAATGCACTTTGTTACCACGATTGCGGGCTCTATATCACAATCGCGGTCACCCATATGTCCACGATCACAGACCCTTGATCGTGATCGTAGTCAGACCAATTTTAAAAGACCATCAGTATTCCATTCCCCTCCAACTTTTCTCTCAAATTGTACCCGTTGTTGGCTGTATTTGAGTATTCCAAAATCATCTTTGCATCATCTTGCATAACTCTTCCGATAAGTGCCTTAAATTCATATTTTAAATTATAGTGAGTAGGCCTCAGAGTGTATGAACTATCTAGGTCCTAAAACCATATTTTTCATTGCTAAATAATTGTTGAATCATACTTGTGTGGTAATTAGCTGCTAGAAATAGTGTGCACACATTAGGGGAAGACTTTATCACCCAAAATAGTGTGAAATTGAGTAAATTATAGGGAGCACACCAAGTGCCTGATCAAATGCCCAAAGGAGTCTATAACTAGTTATTTTCACATTGTGGGGTAATGATTGGGTACTTAAAAGATTTGTTTGATATGCTTATTAATTAATTATTGTGCTAGAATTGGTTGACCATATCACGAGGTATTAGAAAGAATCCATGGGTGATAGTTTTGTACTTTGTTGACAGACTAGTATCAAAATTCCTAACTGAGCCTACCCACACATACTTTAGCTAAGAATTGGAGTTAATTTTCATGTACTCACACACTAATTACCCCTAGTAAAATATAGCCCCAAGATCCGTTCATAATTGATTATGCTCTAATTATTGTTAGCCTCAAGTCAGTGCTTTAGAAGTAAATATGAATTATATCTTTGAAAATGTTTAATATCCCCCAGTTATTTGTATCTTATGTTTAAATATGGACAGCGACTTGTATTTCAAACTCACTCGATCGCCACTCATATTATTCCTCGTGGATTCGACCTCGACTCAAAGTAAGGTAATTTTATTGACAATGAGTGCCTTGCACTTAAATTGACATGTGAGTTGAGCATTATTAGTGATTAGTGATAAATAATTATAAAGTTGTATAGTTGATAGATAGTAATAAATAAGGATTAGTGGTGGATATTATTTAAGTGACTAATCTTGACTAGTTACTAAACGAGGATTAGTTGGTAAGGATGATTAGTTAATAAATGATGGTTATCTAATAAAGGGTGATATGTGGTGAATAGTTGCTAAATGATGTCTAGTAATCAAATGAATTAGTTAATAAGATTTGGTTATCTAATAAATGGTGACTAGTGAGTATTGATGATAAGGTTGCTATATGTTGGTAAAATTATGGAATGTGGGTACATTGTCAAATATTTGTAAATGACTGATTGATGAATAATTGTGGAATGATGGTTAAATAATGAGATGGTTATTTTTAAGTGTTGAATGGTTGCTTTCTTCTATCTTTTACTCGCCAGGCGTATGGAAGTATTTGATGAGTTGTTTACTTTTCGTACCAATTAGCGTATGGAAGCCAATTTTGTAGTTTGTGATTGCTTGTGTGATGCCCTGTGATGCGTTATTATTTCGATTTATTTACTTATATTGAATGGCAATGTTAGCTTGTGTTGATACATTGTGTTATATTGTTATTTTAGTTAAATTACTTATTATGTACAGCAATATTGGAGATCATTTAGGTTTGTTTCTATACCTTGACTTAGTTTTGTTATCTTGAATCTTATCATACTTAAATCATAATTTAGCTCAGTCGATCAATGATGCCTATTGAGTACCATTATTTTTGTACTCATACTACATTTTTGTACCTTTGTGGTGCAAATTCGAGTACTAGCTATCATTGTTAATCGTTTATCGTGCTGTTAATTTTTTGGAGATAGGGTAAGTTCCTCGAGTCGGAGTCACCTATTTCCTTCTATCTTTTTATATTCAGGTTTTAGTTATCGAGATAGATATTGTTGACTATTCTAAGTCTTTGAGTTGTATTATTATTAGATGCACTTGTACTGGTTCTACTAGGTCGTGGGATGGTATTTTGTATTAACTGTTTTTATCTATTTAGAATACTTTTCATATTTATAAGTGTGTTGCTCATTTTCGCGTATGATTGGACATTTTTCTGTCAAGTTAACCCATTGCATTTAGCTCTGGGTTACAGCTTGGCTTATCTACTGGCGGGGTAGAGTAGGTGACATCATGACTTATAAATTGAGTCGTGGTAGTACTTTATCAAAAAGAACTGGTTGTTCAAAATACGAGCAGTAGTATTGGTGAAGATACATTAGTAGAACAAATATTTTTTATGATGGATCATAATGCAAGGTGTGTAAAATACATGACAGAACGGGCTATCCTAGCAAGTAGAAATAAATACGTTGATCAACTAAATGAAATATTAATTTTTAGATTTTTAGGTGAAAGTAGAACGTTTCTTAGTTTTGACTGTGCTGAAAATGATACTAACAATTATTATTAGGAAGATTACTTAAATACACTCACACCAAACGGTCTGCGTCCACACAAGTATGTTCTTACATATATTTACGAATAATCAAATTTTCCATTTAGTAACAATAATTACGTATTTTCACATTTTTGGTTAAGCTAAAAAGTTAAATCATACAAACTACAAACTTAAATTGTCAAACTACTTATCTGCTTTAATTAGATGGAATAAAAGATGGAGAACAGCAATAGTTATATAGAAATGAAGCTACATAAAACATAATAAAATTTTTGTAGTTTTCTTTTGCAGTTCCAAACAAAGACTTGGTCTTATCGTTGAGCTTATGGGAAAAGTATGTAGCATTCCAGCATTCAATTTGTTGATAGAACTGAATAAAAGAATATACCTTATGTGTGCATACATAAGCCAAAGCCCTTTTCCTTCTCATCGCAGCCTCATGCTTCATCTAGAGGTTTGCATCAACTTCTTCCTTAGACAGTGTACTGCCACTCCAATTATCTCTAGACTACTGCAAAATGCATACATTAATACAAAAGGCACACACAATGACCAAATAGTATATATCTCTTTCCAGATCAACCAAAATAAAAAAACACCTCTAGGAGGAAGCAAAAAACTACTTATAAATCAAGGGGATAACCCGAAGTAGATTTTAATTTTTAAAGCAGATGATTATGAAAGATGATGTAGAACTCAAGAATATTATCAGAAATAAATTGCATACATACAAACTATCGGTGTATAATAAGTGGTCTATAATAGATACTTATTAAAATACCTTGGCATTTGACCCTTAGAAAATTCTTGATTTGGAGCTCACTGGACATCATACGACTTATGGGAACTTATCGTATGATGTGGTATGGTTTAGGGTCCCTCCACTCATATCAGTGTGGTTTAGTTGCATTCTATCCAAGGTACGATTAGGTATCTTACTAGTCGTGTGTTAGGGTATGAGTAGTATATAACCTAACTGTATGAGGTCCAATGTTTAGCTTAGAGGATTTTGTCTAAGATATAGGTTATGGGGTACAAATTGTATGATTGGGTACAATTTGGTCTAGGGACTTGTATGTTGGATAGTGTTGGAGTCCAACTTGATGCCTACGGTACGAGTGATGTGTACCACTCATATGTTTGTGTACGAGTTAATAGGGGAGTCGTACCCTCCTGTGCACGTTTTACACCTTTTAAGCTGAGGATATTTTAGACATTTTCCACCCCTAAACTATTTAGTCCCCACTTCTTAAAAAATATTATGGCCTCTTATAACATATTTTGAAATACCAAAACATATCAAAATCCTTTCTAAATTCTCTCCAGAAAATTGGGGCTAGGGTTCTTCAAAAGTGTTCATCTGGAGGCTCAAGAGTCAAGTTTTTTTCATAAATATTTATGAATAAGGCATGCAACTCTTCTCTCCTTGTTATATCATAAATACCATATGTTTTAAAGTGTGTTTATGATTCATAAATGGTGGTTTTGAAAACCAATGTTGAGGGTTTTGCTGTATACGATTGAGTATTGTTTACTCTTGGTTTAACTTACATTTATACATGTTTCTGATCATGGTTTTCATGTATGGGTGCTTGGTAATTGTGGTTTAACTAACGGGTCATGAGTTACCCTAAACTTGATGGTTTTTTACTTTAGTTTTGGACTTGGTAAAGGTATGCCCTCAAAGTGTTTGTGAAAATTCCTAAGAGAATAAACTAGTCATATGTTAATGATGTTTTGAACTAAGGCATTAGCCTAATGAATATGAATGGTTAGTATATGGTTTATAAAGGCCTTGTTGGACATGTAATGATTTAAATGGTAACCTTGGTGGTCTATTTAGATAAAAGGGTTTGAGTCCCTAAACATTAACTTGATTTATGTCTTTGTTAGACAATGGGTTCTTATGTCATTGTTAGACAATGGGTTCTTATGTCTTTGTTAGACAATGGGTTCGAGTCCCTAAACTTTGAATTATATTAGTGCCTCTGTTAGACAATAGGTTCGAGTCCCAAAGCCAAATGAATGATTGGTTGATTGATAATGGTAATGGTTTATTGTACACTTGCAAGTGGTGGTGGTATGACTATACTAACGAAGTGCCTTTGATAAGTAATTTGCTTAATGGTTGTGAATGTGAAATGATGGTTTTAAATTGGGATTTAAAAGCAGGATATGTATCCAGGCCGTGAAAGTAGAGTTCGAGGGACTAACACTGGAAAACATGCTAGCTGGTGCGGGTGTCTTTGTGATCGAGTGATTTGAGTCCCCTAAATGAATATGTGAATAGAAGGTTCGAGTCCCCCATAATACATGTATTTGTGCTTAAGTCATTTGATGATGTCGGGAGGTTTGAGTCCCCCATATAGGCATATATAATTTTGGATATTCTCTGGTTCTTGTGGCTTAAGCACAAATACATGTATTATGGGGGACTCGAACCTTTCTACTTCTCCTGGGGGTCTATCAAAAACAACCTTTCTACTTCTTTAGAGGTAGAGGTATGGACTGCGTACATCTTACCCCCCCCCCCCCTCCCTCCAGACCCCACTAGGTAGGAATACACTGGGTTTGTTGTTGTTGTTGTTGTTGTCTGGTTCTTGTGGCTATATGTACTGGGGCCTTTCAGCTAGGGGAGAGTTAGGTCCATATAGCCCGTTGGCATCTTATTTTATGATGGCTATGATACACAACCCAGGTTAATAATTTCAAAGCTCATGCTAATCTTGATCCCTATCCCAACATGGTACATAATATATATATTTATATATATGTATTGCATTGGTTATATCTATTGGTTTTTTGGATTTGAATTATTGGCATTATTTTATCCTTACCCTTGAGTTACATGCTAGTGTTCCAACCGCTAATCGTCTTTGACGTTGTATCCCCACGTGATGCAAGTGTTGGTCATATTCTTACACCTCCTACTCAGTGATTGGACTCGAGAATAGCTTATTTTAACTTGAACTAGTGAGCTTCCATATTTCGAAAGGCTCTATTTCTTGATTTGAGTTTTTCTTATGTCTTTATTGGTTTAGTCTTGGATTTTAGCTATGGTTAGAGGCATATACCGATCGGATATTCTTGGATTTCTTTTAAAGGCTTTATATGTACAAACTGTGGACTTGGGTATGTTATGGTATGGTTATGGACTTAGTTATTATTTTGGCTTTGTTCTGGTTGTTGGTTGGTTGGATTGGGTATAGGGGTGATCTCCGGCCCTTGTTAGGCTTGAAATGCCCATTACGACAAGGCTCTGGTTTGGGTCGTGTCAAGTTGGTATTAGAGCCAGGTTCATGGTCAATTGGGTGTCCATAGGGACGTTTCAAGTAGAGTTTCTTTTATGGGTATGTAGCATGCCACACTTATAAGGGAGAGGTTATTAGATATTTTAGAATGTTTCACTTTCTTGTTGTCTTACTTTAAGCTATAGATTTTATGGTCTTGGATTCTTCTAATTTTTATTTGTTTATCTTTTAGATCATGCCTCCAAGAAGATCTAATGTTCATGAAAAATCCTCCGTCCTAACTGAGGACAATGATAATAGGACACGCTTTACTTCTGAAGTCTAGACCTGGTCAAGGGTCGCTGCATCTGACTGTACCTGTCCCTACTAATCCTACTCCTGAGGGTGATACTCATACTCAGTCACCTCAAGGAGAGGCTACCAATGTTGAGTTTCGTCGCTCCATTAACTTGTTGACTCAGTTGGTAGATTCTTAGTTTGAGTGTGGTGTTCCTGTTACTCCATCTTTCGAGGCCACAAGGGTGTCCAGTTCATGAGATTGCATCCTTCTATGTTTACTGGTACAAGGGTTGGGGAGTATCTTCAAGGTTTTATTGATGAAATAGAAAAGATCTTTCAAATTATGTATGCTTTAGAGGTATAAGGTGTTGAGTTTGCTACCTACCAATTAAAAGATGTAGCATACTAGTGGTACGAATAGTGAGAACAGATGGAAGGAGAGGATATTGGTCCTATCTTGTAGGAGGATTTCTCTAGTACATTTTTGGACCGTTTCTTTCCTTAAGAGTTGAGAGGGGTAAAAGTGGAAGATTTTTTGAATTTAAGGCAAGGTAGGATATTTGTCAAAGAGTATGCATTGAAATTTCATCATCTTTCTAGGTATGCTCCTGAGTTGGTCCTTAGCATGAGGGCTAGAATAAGTAAGTTTACTTCGGAAGTATCTCATGAGTTGATCCTTAAGAGTAAGGCTACTTTATTTACAAGGAAATGGATATCTCTAGGTTAGTAGTGTATATGCAGCAAGTAGAGAAAGAAAAAAGGAAGCAGGCGGAGTTTAGTGAGAGGTAGGAAGAAATTTAGACCTTTTGAGCAGAGTGGTAGAGATGGTGGTAAGTGGCCGAAGAAGAAATGGGGAGTGCTCCTTACTCGAAGTCGTCGGGTGATCGTCTGTCTCAGCATGATGGTAGATCCTAGGCATAGGGTGCCCAATCTCAGGCTAGTAGGGCTTAGTCGGCTCCATCCCACCCTTCTTGTAGATTTTATGGGTGGCCACACTATCGATTATGTGAGAAAAGAAAGAACAAATGTTTTTATTATGGTTGGATTGGTCACAAGCAGCGTGACTGTCGTGTTATAATAGTTTCTGGAGATAGCAAGGTCTCAGTTGCCTCTTCATATGGTCCTACACCAAAGGGTGTTGCTTCTATATCTGTTTTTGCTTCTGGTACAGCACTGGCAAGAATCGGTTATATGCTCCTGCGTCTCACAAGATTTTGAGGCATCTCCCAATATCGTTACGGGTATGTTAAAACTTTTCTCTCGTGATATGTATTGTCTACTTGATCATGGGTCCACTCTTTCTTATGTGACACTGTTTGTGGCAGTGTATTTTGGCTTTGGTCCTGAGTTTATTTTTGATCCTTTTTTTGTACCTACTTTGTTGGTGACTCTGGTATTGGTAAAAGAGTCTATAGGGGGTGTGGTATCTATTAGTGGTAGAGAAACTCTTTTGGATTTGATAGAGTAAGATATGGTTGACATTGATGTCATATTAAGGATGGATTGGTTTCATTCATATTATGCTTCCTTCGATTTTTGGACCTGTAAGGTCAAGTTTAAATTCCCTAATGAGTCGGTCATTGTATGGGAAGTGGGTTCTTTAGTGCCTAAGAGGAGGTTTATCTCATATCTTAGAGCCCAAAAGTTGATTTCAAAAGGGTAGAGATTTATGGAAAGTTTTTTTATTATAGCTGCCCTATTGACTAAGTTGACCCAAAAAAAGGTCAAGTTCTTGTGGTCAGATGCGTGTGAGGGTAGTGTTTAGAAGTTGAAGGATAAGTTGACTTCAGCTATGGTTTTTACCCTGCCCAAGGGAAATAAGGGCCTTTTAGTGTACTGTGATGCTTCTCGTGTTGGTATTGGTTGTGTATTGATGCAGCATTATAGGTTGGTGGCCTATGCTTCTAGGCAATTGAAAGTTCATGAGAAGAATGACCCTACTTATGACTTGGAGTTATTAGTTGTGGTATTTGCATTGAAGATTTGACGTCACTATCTTTATGGGGTTCATGTTGACATCTTTTTTTATCATAAGAGCCTATAGTATGTGTTTATATAGAAAGAGTTAAATCTCAAGCAAAGGAGGTGGCTTAAATTGTTGAAGGATAATGATATGAGTCTTCACTACCATCCAGGTAAAGCTAACATAGCTATTGATGCTCTTAGCAGGTTATCCATGGGGATTCTAACTCATGTGGATAAGGATAAGTAGGAGTTGGTAAAGGATATTCATTATTTAGCTAGTCTTGGACTTCATCTCACAAACTCTAAGAATGGTGGGGTGTTTGTACATCAGGTAACGTAGTCGTCTCTTGTTGTTGAAATAAAGGAAAAACAAATGTTGGAACCTGATTTGATGAAGATTAGAGGAAATATAGGTCCGCAAAAGGTTGTTGACTTTGTGATTGGTGGATATGGCATCTTAAAGTACCAAGGTAGGCTATGTGTACCGACGTCGATGGATTGAGGGAAAGGATTTTGGCCGAAGAACATTGATCTTGTTATGCTATTCATTTTGGTTTTACAAAAATGTATCATGGTCTTAAGGAGTTCTATTGGTGGAATAATATGAAGCGAGATGTGGCTAACTATGTAGCTAAATATATGGTGTGTCAACAAGAGAAAGTTGAGCAAATAAGACCCGAGGGTTTGTACCAAGAGATAGAGTTTCCCAAATGGAAGTGGGAGGTGATTAACATGGATTTCATAACCGGTCTTCCTCAGACTCAAAATAGGTGTGATTCAATTTGGGCTATTATGGATAGGATGACCAAGTTCGCTCACTTCTTGCCTGTGAGGACTAGCTATTCGGTGCAAGATTATCCCAAGTTGTATCTTGTGGAGATTGTGAAGTTGCATGGTGATCCAGTTTTTATCATTTTGGATTGTGGTAAACTGTTCTCATCTTATTTTTGGAATTCATTTCAGAAAGGTTTGGGAACTAAGTTGTGCCTTAGTACCGCTTTCCACCCGCAGTCGGATGAACAAGAGGAAAGGACCATCCAAATGTTAGAAGATATGCTTCGTGCTTGCGTGATTGACTATGGTGGTAGTTTGTTTGACCATTTTCCTTTGATTTAATTTTCTTAGAATAATAGTTATCACTCTAGCATTTGTATGACTCCTTTTGAAGCATTGTATGGTAGGAGATGTCGTTCTCCTATTGAGTGGTATGAGGTTTGTGGGGGTAAGTTGTTTGGACCTAATTTGGTTCACCAAGCCTTGGAGAAGGTAAAGGTAATTCATGATAGAATGAATGACGCTCAAAGTTGTCAAAAGTCCTATACGGATGTAAGGCGTAGGTAGTTGGAGTTCATTGTTGGAGATTGGGTGTTCCTAAAGGTATCTCCCATGAAGGAAGTTTTATGTTCTGTAAGAAAGGGAAATAAATTCCTCGGTATGTTGATCCCTACTTAGTTGTGAAGAAGGTAGGCAATGTTGCCTAAGAATTGGATTTGCCTTCTAGTTTAAGCTCCATTCATTCGATTTTCAATGTCTCTATGTTGAAAAAGTGTGTAGGTGATCCTTCATCAGTTGTTCCATTTGAAGGGTTGGGTATCTCGAATTCCTTATCTTATGAGGTAGTCTCGGTTGAGATCTTGGATCGTCAAGCCCGTCAGTTGCAGACAAAGGATGTAGCTTCGGTAAAGGTTCTTTGGAGGAACCATAAGGTTCAAGAAGCTACTTGGGAGACGGAAGAGGACATAAAGTCCAAGTATCCACATTTGTTCCCCATTCTGAAAATTCGTACAGAAGGTATGTGTTCTTCATCACATCTTTATTTTCTAACTTAGTTAAAGGAAAGATTGATCTCCTTGCATCTTTGTTTTCTAACTTGATTAAAGGTTAATCTATGAGTAATAATGTGTTAACTCGTGTTTGTGCTTTCCTTACACGTCATATATATACACACATACACACTAAACTATTAATTTCCACTGTTTTCTTTATGCCCCCATAAAGAATTTTGATCAAAACTCATAACCCGCCAAAATAAAACACCAAGTAAGAACAACATCAACCATAGGTAACTCAAATGAATTCAATCAAGAATCACAAACAGTAAAGACCCTCGTAAGGGAAAAGCTTAGGAAGCTAAAATCTTTAATAACTTTGGGGTGATAGAGAAGCTTACTTTCAGTAGGTCCATGAAAATGCACATAAAACTTTTGCATGGCACCTGCTTCTATTCAGTAACTCAAATAGAAAATCTCACTTTTTTCATACGAATTTTGAAATTGATACGTTAACTCGCTAATTCACACCTTTTTCTCTCTTAAGTAAACTTTAATTGAAGGTAGGAGAAAAAATAAATAAACTCAAAAATTCACTTTAAACTCAGGAACACCTTGAAGACAAAGAAACAGAGACTATGAAGAAGAGTTCAAGAAGAGCAATCTTTCTGGCACTTTCCAAAAGAAAAGTTATTACAGAGGTTTTTTGTAATGGTCTGAATCGGGTTGGGCATCTTTTGGTTCTTTTAGTTTGCTTTGAGTCATATTTGATTCCTTTGTATTTTGCTTTAATTTTGTAACTGAATTTATTTTTATTTTGTTTACTTTAACCAAAAGCAAATTGTGTATATTATGATTACTATCTTGTCCCGTAATAATTTTTGTGGCATAATAGAAATCTCAAAATTACATCTAATTCTTCTACTTATTTATTAGTGTGACGGTGAAATCATGTTCTTCTTTAATCAGTTACACTTTATTTGATGAGTTATATTTTTAAATATTTATCCTTAATAAAATAAAGTATACACAACTGATATCTTTTTTTATACTCTTATCTTAATTAACTAGTGAATTTTACTGCGCTTCGCACAATTATTAAAATATTAGGTAAATTTATTGAAAAAGTGAAAACAATTAAAACAAATACAAGATACAGTTGCATATGATTTGACTCTTTCTCAAATTCAGTTCAAGAGTTTTAATACCTTCCACTAGTGAATTTATAAAAAAAAATATTATAAACTTATTACTCCAATATATAAGGAGTCAACCAATTTCTTTAAATATTTTTTATAGAATTCCTATAAAAGTGCAAAAATAAATTTATTTTCCCCAACAATAAAACTACTGTCTATAGTGCCATTATTTTCTTCTTTTTTTTAAATTTTTCCCCTTTCTTTCTTTTCTCTTTTTTTTTAGTTTTTCTTTGGTTCCTTGCATATATATGCATTATTATTGTGACCCATAATCTTTATCAATTCATACACACACACAAAAAAAAATCACAAATTAAGGAATAAGGACTATTTTCATAATTCAAATTAGTTTTATATCTTTGCCTTACCACTATTTGTTCATGTAATATCCAACCTCATTTGTTATTTTGCAAGATTAAAAAAATAACTCTTGTTACTTTTTATCTTTACATGGTAAGTGAAGAAGTTTAAAGGCAATAATATTTTTTATCACTATTTTAATATTAAAATTTGGAAAAATTTTACCAAATAATAATCAACTTTACGTCATGATACATTATAGATAGGAGATCGATTAATATAAAAGAAAGAAATCTTTCATATCTTTCTGTGATTGACTATGTACCAACATACAGGAATATGAAAATACAATCAAAGGAGAAAACACCAAAATAAGGAAGATATAATAAAAAGTCAAAGGATTTTGCATAATGCACATAATACTCAAAATATTTGAGATTAAATTGCTAAATTCTTTCTTGAGTCGTTGCTTTCAACTCTAGTGATATCTTCCTCAATCATTTTAACAGTGATAATTAGTAGGGATGAGAATTTGATGCACTGTCCATATCTTAAAAAGACATTTAAAATTAAGAAGGATAATATTAAAATGAAGAATAAAAAAAAATAATGAAAAGAGCATGGATAAATTGAAGGGTTTTTCCTTTTAGAGTAAGACTTTCAAGAAAAAAAATTAAAAGAAGCTAACAATATCTTTAATAAGAAAATTTTTTTCAATTACATATTCAACGAATGGAAGGATAAAAATTGTAACTATGAGATCCTAACATAATTCAAAGAGCTCAGAAAGCGTCTAAATAAAAACTCTATAAATACGCATCAAATAAAGAAATTAAAAAATCAATTCCAAATTTGAAATTAAATCAAAGTTACTCCTTCTGTCCGCTATAATTTGTCATTTATTTCTAAAATAGATTTTCATTTTTACTTGTTACTTTTGACATATTAAGAAAGACAAAAGAATTTTTTTTGTTTTACCTTAGCATTAATTGCTTATTTTTCAAACCATTTTCAAGACATAATACACTAAATATCTATTAATAGAGATAGTATGATAAAATAGTCATATCTGTAATTATTTTTTTAATGGGTGTGACAAGTGAAATTGAACGAAAAAAGTAGATACAATTAAATTTTTGAATACTAAGATATGCTTGATACATCAAGAGTTGGCTAAAAAGTGTTTATATGAGAGTTAAGAAAACATATCAACAGAGTAATAGGAAATTGGAAATAAATGAAACGTTAACATAAAATATTTAGGCAAATCAAGGTTCAAAATTTTAAATAGAAAAATAATACCCATCATGACCAAGAAGACAACAAAGATTGTGCAAATCAGATTGTGGCAGCTGTCAGAAGATATCACGAATGTTTGGGCTTCCATTGGCATGAGATGCAGGGGTGGCAGAACCAGCGGCGCTATCACCTTGATAGGACTTCATCTCTGGCAATACAGGATCTTTCTGTATATCACTCATAGTTTCATTGCCAATAGGATTATTAAAACCATCTACTGTGTTATTGTGAGAATCATCTATTGGGTCATTATTACGATGGTCTACTGTTTCTTTGTCCTTAGTCACAGATTTCATGTCCATGTTTGATGATAAAAAAAACTTATATACGACAGAGAATACTTTAGGCATTGCATACTATGAGGTAGATATATGGACGGCGTACAGTTCATCCTTCTCTGACCCTTAATTTGTGAGAATATACTGGTACATTATTGTTTGCAATTATATATAAGTTGAACTCAAGATCAAATACATGCATGTAACTGGATCAAGTTATTTATGTTCATTGCATGTTGGTCAGGTATCCATTAGGTAGCTGGCAAACAAATTGGAACCAAGATGAAGTAGGTCAGTTGGTATAGTGAGTTTTTAGAAAAAAACAAAAGTATTTGGCTGACATGTTAACACAATGATAACAGATGTGAACTAAAACCCAATCTATGCAATTTGCATATACTGTTTGCAACATTTGGAAATTTTACTCAAAACTTACCAACTTGATAAAATGATGTATAAAGAATTGAAGAGGACTTCTCTCTTTTAAGACAACTTCTGCTACAAACTAAGTTGCTAATTCTTCTTTTTTGATGTTGCAAATTCTTCATTTTTGATGTTGCGCCCGTGTTCGATTCTTAGATTAGATCAGCCACTATGTTGCACCCGTTTCGAATTGCTATAGACTAAGTTGCGCGAATTCCATTGCTAAGAGATACCTCTGGTTTTATCTAGGTAAACTTAAGGACATGAAAACGATATTATAAAAGAAGACCGACAACTGCAGAGTGGTTGGTAGCGAGGTAAGTTAAGATCTACAGAATCTGATGCAATACCAGTGGAGGAAGTCCTGGGAAATGACACAAATGGTCCGCAAAAGGCCATGTGCAAACAGAGATCCATAACATCACTTTAGAAAAGACAAATACCATCGGCCATAAACAATATTCGACTGACAGCGATAAAGTCTCTATGAATTAATGGATTTTAAACCACCAACTACAATGCTCTTGTGCTGCTATGAGCAGACAAATGCAACAAGAGCCTTTGCAAAAGACCTTTCCCAAGAAGCTGAAAATAAATATTGAACTTCTCAGTTCAATAAGTTGAGCACAAATCGTAAAGTATAAATGACCAGAATATTACAACACCAACTATAACTCTACAGAAGCAAGCCTATTGTCTGGTGGTAGAAGTATTTTCATTTCAAAGTTATTTGCTTGATTTATAGAAGTAATTTACCTGCGCTAAACGCAAGAGGCGGATCAATGATTTCAAGCCATTAGCATATAAAAGTGGCTCGCTTTCAAGCTCCTTTAACTTCAAACTCTTTGAAAAAGAGGATGAAGCCCTCCGGCCGATTGTAACACCCACACCTGTCCATAACTGTTTGTCTGTCAAATCCCAGACCATTCTACAACCATGAAGCCTGTGGATGCCTACAAACAAACTGTGTGCTTGGTAATGACTCATAGCCCTGTCCCTAAACATTTGTGCTTCAGTGAGTAATGGAGATGGCAATGCTGACAAAATGGCTTCTGACGATGTTAACAGAACCTGACAAACACCCAAAATAAGCATAAATAAAATGTTAAAGTATTCATAGGACGGGTACAGACCTCTTCACGCAGATCATCTGGAAATGTGTAACGGCCCTCCAGGTCGTTTGTAAAATTTTCTCATCTTTCTTATTTTAGCGCTCTTTATAATTTGTATACATAATTTATGACTTACGGTGGTGAGTAGTATCGATATTCTTGGGTTCAAAAGTAATTTAAGTCATTAACAGGGTTATTAAGTTTGAAAAAGTTAAGCCTGATAATAGTCAACCTTTGATCAAGATGGTCTCGGATTAGTGTCTTAGTATTATCAATGGACCCGAAATGTACTTTCTAGTTAATTTACATATTTAATTTATTTCTATGAGGTTCTAAATAAATTTTAAGGATATATTAAAAGTTTTGGGTATTTTAAATAATTAACAAACTCATAAACTACCCTATCACCTATATCACATGACCTACTTTAAAGTTAATTAAAAACTGATAGCTTAACCCCTAGAACACATCAACGGGAGAAACAAAAGAGAATTATTTGAGGAAGTAAAGTGGTGCAACGTTCGCGTGTCAACCACAATTGAGAATTATAGGTGAGTGTGTCAATGTTCATTGATCCATTCAATGCTAAGATATACGTATGCATCGTTTGACATGAATTGTTATAGCCTGAGTTGTCGTCGTTATTTGGTATATGTATGATGGAACCAGAATGATGACAAGAATGATTAAGGAATTATTGGAATAATATAGTGGCGGTGGAGTTAGGTAAAGTAGCAGTAGTAGTACCAAATTTCTTAGTTAGTTCTCTATTGTTAAGGTTAGGTTAAGTTAGTGGAAAAGACTATAATTACTATAATGTGGTCAAATTAGTGTGTAGAGATTAGGCATGTATTAGATATTATTCTGTAAATCTTGTTTCACAATGGTCCTTCATTAGCTTAACCTGACAAAGTATAAAGAATTGGCATCAACTGGCACTACTACGGAGGGTAAATGTTAATTATCTGTTATACATTATGTGAACGACCTACAGTACCACTATGTTGTATAATTGTTTGATGATTGGAGTTATTTATCTTATAATGAATATTCTTGGCATTACTGCTGAGGAAAATTTTCCTTGGTAATGGCAAAAGAAGAAAAGATGTTATGAATGAGAGTTGGGTGGCAATGACTTTAATTGGGTGATTGGGCATCCACTGTTTCAATGGTTCACTTTAATTTTAAAGTAAACCCTAATTAAATTAAAATAATCATAATAGTAGGGTTTTCGTTAGATTCGTACTCTTATAGGGATTATGTTTTTGAACAGATTTTAATCATTTGGAGACCTTACGGAAGGGCAAGACCCTTACAAATGAGCTTGCATTTGGATTCTTTGGTGAAGGCAGGTTACAGTTTAATTGGAGTTTAGACTCAATTTAATTGTGTGTATGCTCCTAAATTGGATGCTTGTAGATTGGTATTCGGACATTCTTAAAATTGTTGATGTTTGGATTGTTGATTTGTGTATAAATGTTTATTGAAAATTGACTTGATGGAATTGTCTTATGACTTTAAGTGTACTTGTAAACTTGGTACATTGCGTGGTACGCTGTGAGGTTGTGTAAATTGATATTGATAAGACTTGGTTATATTTATGTTGGATCGGGTATTATGCCGGTACGTTTATATTTATATTGGATCGGGTACCACGCCGGTACATTTATATTTATGTTAGATCGGGTACCACACTGGTACGTTTATATTTATGTTGGATCGGGTACCATGATGGTACATTTAAATTTATGTTGGATTGGGTACCACGCCGGTATGTTTATATTTATGTTGGATCAGGTACCACGCCGGTACGTTTATATTTATGTTGGATCGGGTACCACTCTGGTACGTTTATATTTATGTTGGATCGGGTACCACGCCGGTACGTTTATATTTATGTTGGATCAGGTACCACGACGGTACGGTACATGAACATAGATTGTTCCCTGCAGGTCATGACTATTTGGGCAAAAATAAGTCTAATAGCATGTGTGTACATAGTTGTGTTATTTCTGTGGTTGTTTACTGTATTGTTGATACTCTTGATGGTTATGTGGCTTGTTTGTGAGCACTGTTTAACTTGTTGTTGTTGTATTGTTGATTCATTGAATATTTGTTGTGTGACGATGCCTGTCTACTTGTTATTTGATTTATGTTGTGTACATGCTATTAAATTGAGTTGGCCTATGATACCTACCAGTACATAGTGGTTTGTATTGATACTACTATGTACTCTTCTTTTGTTGAGTGCAGATAGTGTTCTAGGCTCAGACATGACTTCACCTCTAGAGTTTGATAGTAGATCTTGATCCAAGGGTGAACACTCGGTCTCTAGGCTGTCACGGGTCATCTTATTTGTTCTTGTCCATCTTTTGGGCAATGAAGCATTCTTTATTTACTTTATTTTCTTATATCACTTTAGATATGATCTTTGTTAGTAGTTCTTATACGATGACTTTCGGTTCTTGGGGATTTTTATAAGTAGTTTGTTTGACTTCCGTATTAATAATAATTAGTCCTGGATATTTGTTATTATGTTGAATTTTATAATAATGTCATCTAATATTGACTAAGTATTTGGGTAATGGTTCAGTTTAGATGGTTCTCCCACAGGAAGATTAGTGTTGGTGCCACTCATGGCCATTTGGGCCGTGACAAAATGTGGCTATGATTGAAGCATTATCCATTTCCTCAGGCCGACCTTCATCCTGTTGCACGACTCTTTGAGCATGTTGTTGGGAAAGAACTTTTGCTTGAATATCTGAAGGGAGAACAACTACGAACTCTGGATCGATATCTTCAGTTGTCGGTGCTGTATACGTTAGAGGTTGAGCCTAAGCCTGCTGTGATTCAAGAACCTCTGCCCGAAGATCTTCAGGAAATGCCTCTAGAAAGGATGGATCGATAGCGTTTGTAAAGTAAACACTGGTAAACATCTTTTTGAATAAGGAAGTGCCTCTATTAGTATGAAGTAAACTCTTCTAAAGCATTATACAAATCAATATATGTGAAAGTATCTAATCTGGTTTTGATTTAAGGCATATCTTTATTTACATGTGTGCTAGTTGATGCAACTCTAATCTGGGTTGAGTGATATTTATTAAATCTAAAGGAGGGGTAGAGAAAGAAAAGGTAGTGAAGAAGACATTACCAGCAATTTGTTGGGGCTAAAACTTTTACCCTTTCATTGTAGACTTCATAAAGTTCATAGAACATGTAGACATATCTACTTTTAAAGTACAGATTATAATTATTTCCTCATTATTCAAAAAAAAAAACTATATCAATTTTATAGAAGAATATAGCACCTCAAGAATGAAGAACCATTGAAAGTTTCAAGAGTGACATACGTGTGTCTTCAGTCCACACTCATCCACATATCTCCTTCACATCTCTGCTTATATGAAGCTATAAATAATTAGAACACCAAAGAAAATTATGAATGATTCAAGCCGAATCAAAGATAGTTGAATAAATATAAAAAGAATCACTTGAAATACAAATGCACATGAATGCGTGAGATTAACTTTACTCACAACTTCTTCTTGTCATGGGGAATAATATAGATTAGGAAGGATTTGTTTTCCTATTTAGGCACCACGTCCAAACGCTGTGGACAAAACTAGAAAATCAAAACCAGTTCCTCTAATAGTATCAGAAAAGAAAGCAAAAAAGCTATAGGCATCTTTAACATACACTTTTAGAGAACTGTTTCGCTGCTTCAGGTTGAGATGTACTAAAAGTATCTTCCCTTTCAGGACTCCCATTTGTCCCACCAGAAAAGGATATGTTAGCAATGGAACCAGTTTCAAACTGCGATTTCAATCTTATTGAAGTTCCAATGCAACGAAGTCTACCCTTTGCCATGACGCCAATGCGGTCACTTAGGATGTCAGCTTCTTCCGTTGAATAAAAAAGGAAATAGAAAATCATTCAATCTGATAACAATAAATACCTAAATTGTTTCACCAAAATAATTTTACAAAGTGGAAAAATTAAACCTGATAAAGTATTTTGCCAAAATAATTTTATAAATCTAAGACATCAGTTGAAACCAAAAAGTACAAATGTGCAATATTAACTTTGCTTACAGTTATTGATGAGAGAATGGAAACTTGATAGTAGAGAACAATTAGTAAAACCTGAAAAGAGAAGTGCACAAAAATTAGCCAGTTGAAATGTGCAAAAATTAATAGCAGAATTGCAATCAGAAAACCATACTCGTTCTTCTACTCTTTTTCCCTTTTTCCCTCTTTTAACTGTTAGGCGTTTCTCATGAAACCTATTGGTTCATCTCATTCTTTTTCTAACAGTTACTGAAAAATTAATAAGCGACTGTTGGAGTTTATTGACGTAACTGATTTATTTTTCTTTTGGCATTTTTTAAAAGTAAAATTCAAGTAAAAAAGTCAAAAAAAAAGGGATAAAATAGATAAATACCAATGCTGGTCATTGGAGGGTGCCACATCAGCAGATCCATAATCCTCCTTTGTATATATATATATTGATGCTTGATGTGCGTTGCTCTAATCTATTATATATTAGTAATTCAAATATGTGTTTCTAAAATTGCAAATATATATTTATTAATTCACAAGGCATACACCACTTTATTATACTTCACAATATATATTAGAATATTTATCATGGTACTATTTTTATTCGTGACTATTTTTTAGAAAAAACATTTTAAAATCAATCAAATTTCGTCCTAACATATTTGAGAATAACAAAACACATAGTGAATTGGTGGACTGCAATAACCTTCGAATACATCCTGACTTCACGTGGCTTGACCCTCATCAAGTATTACAAAACTGACTTGAACATTTTCTTAAACTTTTTCGAATGGACTTCAACACAATAACTCAAAAGTTTAAGAGCTACATATGAGATTCAAGATTATATATATACAAGATTGAAGACCTCTAAAAAAATTAGAATATACGTGTGTGTGATAGAGAGAGAAATATTTTTGAATGATCGAAGAATATAATAATGTACAAAAATTGAAGGGAAATGGTGAAAGCTTAGGGGCTAAGGAATGACAGAAATATCTGTTTTAAAAACTTTAGAAGGAGAAAAAAGTAAGTTTAAAGAAAGTATAAAGTACATATTCTTTTTCACATAAAAAGTTGAGTTAACAAAGTAAATAAAGAGAAGATAGGGAAGAAGTGTCACGCCCCAAAATCCCATCGGGCCGGACTGGCACCCGAAGCCGAGAAGGCCTGGGAGAACCCGTTCAAATACCTGTACTTTCACTTACATGTCACCAAAAATTTGGACAGCACTTTGCTGCATATAGAAAAATCTAACTACCTGTATCAGCACAACACGCACAAATATATAGATATATATATAACACTTGGCCGTCGGGGCCACCACGTATACAGATATAACATCACTATATAAACTTCCATGACTTTACCCTTCCTTATGTCTACAAAGCCTCTAGGATATATATACATGACATCACTAGGGTCGGGACAAACCTCCGCCCACACATGACTCCTGTACAATAACAAAACATAAGGAACCGACTCGGAAAGCTCCGAAGCAAACTGGAGCTCACCAACAATAGTTGTATGACCTGGCTCATATCTATGCTGTGAGTGAGCTGAAGCACCTGTGCCTGCAGCATGAAATGCAGGTCCCCCATGAGGGACGTCAGTACGAAATATGTACTGAGTATGTAAAGCTGTAAATAATCATATGTGATATAGGGGATCAAGAAAATCAGACGCAAGTGAATAAATCATAATAGAAGTGAACCACACTTCATAAACACTTTTAGGATCATGTACATTATCATTAATCTGAATTGGGTTCTTGAATTCAAACACATTTGTGGAACGGTATACATTCGTTCATTTCATTCTTTACAATTATCATTCGCCATCACCTCCTCCTCCCGAACCTCCAACCACCTAACAATAATCAATATTGTACCGTACTGTGACCATTAGGCTGCCTCCAGTACATATCAACTGGGATCGACCCATGCTAGGCTTATGCCCCTGGGATACCACCCATAAACACATAAATAGGGATCGACCCATGCTAGGCTTATGCCCCTGGGTTACCACCCACACGTATATCAAGTAACACACATAAGAGATCTTTCCAATAACTTAGTTCAAAAGCTTTTGAGATTATTACATTAGTGTTCATGCCAATATAGTACCTTTGGAACAACCATACATCAATAGGAAGCAAGTAATAGACCTTCTATACAATAACGATGTAATAAGGACTCATTGGTACATCAACAATGTGTTTCAGAATCATCAATATCACAACAATGAAATAGGAGCCTTTTGGTATATCAATGAAACATTTTGACACTTTATAGAATGGAAACAACTTCGTTGGTAATGTAGAACAATACATGTTTTTGGACAACCTCGGAATCTTACTTGATGGAACATTGGTGTTTTCATGCCAAAGAACATCGTTAGAGTATGCTTTACATACCCCGTCGTAGATTCGGATACCAATTCAACACAACTTCCCGCCTTTACAAATCACTTATCTACAATGAAATGTTTGGCATCTAGTATTAGCAACCCAACACCACAATTCTCTTCCATAATTCCATACAACCAATATTTGCAAAACATTCCAAAAACCAACTTGAACAATAGGTTTATGTGTATATATATATATATAATCATTTCAATACCACATCATCAATACCACATCATCACACCAAATCCTTTCACAATTCAACATAATTCAACCATGCACAAGAATGATCCAACATCATTTCCAATCATCTTTCAACAACAATCAAATAACATACTTCTTATGCTCACATGCATATATATATATATACATATCCATATAAATAACACCAACATAATTTACATCCTTACCATAAAATGGCCCTTTTGATTTTGAAGTCCTGTTGGCCCAAATAAGGGGTGCTTCACGAAGCCCTTGAGACGGTGAACACAACTACGGAATCAATTTGGATTTTCTACGGTTGAATCACAAGATAATTGGAGTTGAACTTAGGCTAGGGTTTCCTTATTCTTCAATAATTTGGATAAAAATGATGGATATGAGTCTAAGTGTATGTGTATAAATACCAATTTTCGTCCATGAGGTGATGGAAAATGACCATATTGTCCTTGAAATTTTAAGTAAGTCTGAATCTGTCCATGGTGGACTGTTTTGACAGGCTAAAGTAAATCGGCCATAACTCTTTGCTCTGATATCGTATTTGGGTGAAATTAGTATTTTTGGAAATATAATTCAAAGGTCTTTCATTTCATATAAAGTAGGCCACCCAGTTCGTCCTGTACAAAGAGTTATGATCGTTTGAAGTTGACCCTAAAAAACTGTTTTGAGAGGCTGAAGTAAAACGAGTATAACTCCTTACTCAGATGTTGGATTTGGATGAAACCAATTTCATTGGAAATAAGACGCAAAGATCTTTCTTTTGATAGGTGGTAGCCCTCCCAGTTCATTATATTGAGGGAGTTATGATCGTTCAAAGTTGACCCAAAAAACTGGCGGGCCTCAGTAGTTTGAATTTCCTGCACATTTACTGTTCACAATTATCCGGGCCGCCGTTTTATAGTTTCGAACGTGCTCGATTATATCCGAAACTTATCCGTTTTTGGAAATCTTTATATCGTTGGAAAGCTTATTCAATAAACTTCGTATGGAACCATCGACGGGAAAATTCCGGTATAAATGAAGTCGATTCCCATACACATATAATCAAACTATACACTTGAAACCATCTCAAAATAATCAATACTCATACTCAAACTCATATATACCTAACTTAGGATCAATACATATACTCCGACACATATAACCATGGCTAATGCACATAATTAAGTATGGGGTGTTACAAGAAGAAAGGAATAAGTTTGTTGTACAAATTAGTTTTGTTTATTTGACATAATGAAAAGTATGTTCAGCAAGAGATTTTAGGGAAATAAACGAGAGAGGGAAATTATTGTAGTGCTTAAATGATAAAATGCATTACGATATGTGCGTGCAGTGTTTGAATAATAAAAATAAATTTATTGCAATATATGCCAATAAAGAAAAAAATAACATCCAGTGCTTAATTGATAAGATAAATACATTGCGATATTTGCGAGGCGTGCATGCCTAAATGATAAAATAAATGTATTGTAATATATGCATTCAGTGCTTAAATGACAAAATAAATGCATTGCAATATTTGCGAGACGTGCAGTGACCAAATGATAAAATAAATATATTGTGATATGTGAGTGCAGTGCTTAAATGCATAGCAATATGCGCCGATAAAGGCAAAAATGACACGCGATGCTTAAATAATAAAATAAGCGCATTGCGATGCGTACAGTAAAGGCAAAGATAGCATGTGGTGCTTAAATGATAAAACAAATACATTTCAATGCGTGCAAATAAAGAAAAAGATAGCATGTGATGCTTAAATGATAAATAAATAAATAAATAAATGTATTGCGGTTGATTAGGATGAAGTTCCTTAAAAACCTCTACGTGCAAGTAAAGTCAAGAATGACATGCAATGCTTAAGTGATAAAATAAATGCATTGCGATAAGTGCAAATAAAGACAAAAAAAAATGCAGTGCTTAAATAACAAAATAAATGTATTGCGAGATGTGGAGACAAAGGCAAAAAAAATACAATGTTTAAATAATAAAATAAAAGCATTGTGAGATGGGCAAAAAAAAAAGGCAAGAAATGCAAGCAGTTCTTAAATAACAAATAATAAAATAAATACATTGTGATGTCTGCAAGTAAAAACAAAGATAACATACAGTGCAAAAATAAATAAATACAGTCGATATGTGCAAATAAAGACAAGCAATCATAAAAATTTAATTGAAGAAAAACATGCATAACTGCCTTTTAGAGGGCAGACTGGCCCAAGGTGTCCTATTTGAGGGTGGACAAATCCATGTGAAATTATTATTGAAAAGGAATTGTTTGGGAATGAAAGCGTTCACATATTTCCGATGCTCCTTTTAAATTTGTCCCAGTATCATGTTGTGAGATGCTAGAATGCAAGATTGTGTGGCAAGATTGTGTACTTACTGGGTAAAAAGAATGATATGGAGTTGTGATGACCAAACTCTGCATAGAGCTTCCTACATATCTCAAATGCAACGAGAATCAAGTCAATGTAGCTCGAAATAAGAAAATAGGATAAATTTTGAGGTGAAATTTTAAAATTTTCCCCAGTGTATGATTTATGGCTAATACTGTCTCTTTGAAGAAAAAAAATCTTAACATGATGTATGACGTCTCTGATTGTTATGAAGACTGGTGTTGGTTGTCGTCTCCAATTGCCTACGAAGACTAAGGCCCTCAACTAGTGAGGTGGCTAAAATCTAATAGTCTCTCGACTGACGGGGCTATTGAAATGTAAAAGGCTCTAGACTACAAAATAAATGTAATAGGCTCTCGACTGGAGGGGCTATAAAAAATGTAAAAATACTCAAAAATGGGCGCTTGACTGAAAAATAAAATATCGGTATTTAAAGGTATGTGCTTAAAAGAAAAAAAATCACATGTTCGTATTTGAAAACTGGGAGTCTTGAATAAAAAGTAAGAATATATGTACGTGAAAGTGGGCACCTTGAATGAAGTGCAAAAAAAAAAAAAGAATGCCCGTATTTGAAAGTGGGCATCTTGAAAAAAAGAAAGAAAAAATTTTGCATTTTCTTGATAAAAAGTGCTGAAAGATGAAGAAGATACAATCGTATCTTGACTTTAGTTGGTACTGTCGCGCCCTATTTCAAACCGGTCAAAACAGTACACAACGTCAGTATGTCGTGACTCTTGGGTTTTGAAAATATTTTTTTCTTTTAGAGTCGCCACCTAATTTTTTAGAAAAATTAGGAAAAATTATTTTTTATGTAAAACTCTGTTTAGTCTATTAAAAATGTTTTGAGATTCTGAGTAAGAATTTTGGTTACTCGAGGTGAAGGTGTTAGGCACCCCTCAGAGCCTATCCAAAGATAGTTTTTACACTTAATTTAGAAAATATTAGGAAAAAATTTTATTTTTGTTATTTGCTTAAAACGGTGATAAGAAAACTTTTATTATTATATTTTGAATTGTTATCTTATATAAAAGAAAGAAAACTTGAGGTACAACAAACATGATGCTACCGCGTACAAGAAAATAATATCATTATTGCAAAATATGCATGTATTTTAAATGTAAAACGGGTATTTGAAGAGCGCACTATTCTATAAAGAAATTTAGAAGTATGCAAAGTTAAAAATTATTGTAGGGTAAATGACAATGGTTTTATGAGAATTTATTTATGAAATGTGTATTTTAGAGTATGTAAAAATATGTGAAAGATAGCTAATAAGCTAGAATTATACGCAATATAATAGATAAGTGTAATAGTATGCGCGGGAGTTGTTTAAACCATAATAGTAATAATAACGATAATAATATTAACAACAACAATAATAATAATAATAACAAAAATATCAGTAACAATTATAAATGACAATAATAATAATAATAATAATAATAATAATAATAATAATAGAAAATATGATGAAAAATAATTATTATGAAAATAATATGATATACCTTGTACGTGGTAGCGAAGGCATGTATATACATCACATTTTCTTAAACCTGAAAACTGAAAATTTGAGCGTTGAAAAGATAAAATAGAGTAAAATGTTAAAATTAATTTATTAAAAATAAATTAAAATTAGTGGGTGGCCCCTTTTTGTAAAATCTGAGTTTTAGCAATACATTTTTTTATTAGATTAGTTTTTAAAAAAAATTATCTTTATTGTCATATTTTAGAAAAGACGTGGAGGTTACTATGCTAATTTTATTCGAGATATCGATAATGAATTTTTCAAAAGAATTAGCCGATTATGATAAAAATATATTTTCCTTAACGATAGTCCCGTGTTATTTGCGAAAGTCGGAATGTTAAAACTACTTCTAAAGGATCGACAAATAACAAGACAACATAAATTTAATAATTAAGTAAAGTTATCTTAAAAAATCCAATAACAAGAGTTAGTAGTATCTTTCTAAAACTCAACATGACAAGTATAAATTAAATTCAAAGAAGATAAGAGATACTAGATTCCATTTAGGAGTTTGGGCTTCTAATTTGCGCGACTCCAAAGCTCTTGTGATCCTAGTAGAGTTGACCCGATAGTCGAGTTAGAAATGAGTTCCATTGCGGAACTCCAACTCCCGAATTCACATGTAAAAAAAAAAAAAAAAAGATAAGGATCAGTAAGAAGGAAAAAAAAAAAAAATAACCAAGCACATGAGTACACAAGCAACGACACAAGTCCCAAGCGAATAAAGATTGAGCATGTGAACTTATTCCAAATGTCTGGAGTAATCACAAAGAGTCTTCGTGTTGCTTGGCCAAAGTGCATACAGACTGCTCTAAATAAATAGTCACTTTAAAGAATTGTTGCATAGGATTTTTGAGGACATATTTGATAATTTTGGGTTTGAACAAATATGGAACATTCGGTATTTCAAAATGTGCAAATAATCACCCTTTTCGATGACCAAATGATATTTCTTTCACCATAACACAAAACAGCAAAAGCTTCCTTTTCTAATTTTCAAGGGAAAAATAAAGTACTCCAAATATGATGATTAGGCAAGAGATAAATACACTAAGCGCGCACCTGACAGATCGTTACTCAAATACAACTCACAAGTACACGCAACTACAGGCAAACAACTCCACCACTAAACTATTTTTAAACAAATGGTTATTCCTCTCCGTAGGAAATCAAGAGCAGTTTCAAGCCGAAAATTTCCAGGGGATAGGAGCGTGATTGTGTAAATTGATCAAACCAAAACAACTTTCAACGACTCGCTAATGGGGACCTTAACGTTCATACGGAATAAGGGGAGGAATACGTCCTTCCCAAAAAATGTTTCCTGTGACTATACACAAACAAATGCACAAGTAGATATGAGAATGATGGGCACATTTGATGATTTCGGATTTAAACAAATATTGAACTTAACATCCAGTATTTCAGAATGAGCAATTCCTAAGCTAAATATATGAAAAGGTAGAAAATCACCCTCGTAACCACCGGCAATCTCTCCTCTACCATAACGTATCACGCAACAACAAAATTCCTTGTTTCCAAAGAACCGTATTTTTTCTCACTAGTAGCGTGAGCAGGGACGGATCTATTCATTGTCGTGTGGTGGCACGCCACCCGCAAACTTCGAGGAAATTCTCTCTCTCTATATATATATGTACTGATATAGTCAAATATTACATCTGCCACGCATACTATCCAGCGCAAGTGGCAAAGCGTCACTTTTGTTGCCCATAGGTCGTATTTTCGATCCCACTTTGCAGCATTTATTTTTTTAATACTGATATAGTCAAATATTAAATCTGTCACTCGATGCCAAAGCACTATCTAGTGCAAGTGGCAAAGTGACACTTGTTGCCCGTAGGTCGTGTGTTCGATCTCGGTTTACAACATTTATTTTTTAAAATTATTTTTTGTGAAACATTGTTGACTAAAACAGAACAACAAGCGTACATTCTACCATTTAGTGTGTTCGATCCCGGTTTGCAGTATTTTTTTAAAAAAATTATTTTTTGTGAATTATTGTTGACTAAAACAAAGTAACAGGCGTACATTCTACCATTTAAATGAATTATAAATATTATATTATGATATTAGTAATATTATTGAAAGATCAAGTTTTGTCATTTTATTATTATTCTTTTAATTAATTGGTTGGTTAATTGTCTTATATATCAAAAAATGAATATTTTGATTAATTTAATCGATATGCAGTGGTGGAGCCAGAAATTCAGAGAAGGATGTGCAAATTTTATTTCAGCTATGTTAAGAGTATGCAAAATTAAATATACACATTATGATTAACATTTAACCTCTATTCACCACATAATTTTCCGACGAAGGGTGTGCATCTGACCACCCTTCATTGAAGGTGACTCCGCCCCGATCGATAAGTTTACTTGGCATCTAAAGAGTCTGAATCCTGGATCCGCCTCTGAGCGTGAGTAAGAACGGGAGATCAAACAAGCTTAATCTCATTCTCCACAATTCCAATGAAACTCTAAAAAAAAAACTTAGGTAAACATAGTAAAAAGTAGTCATTATCCAAAAGAGGAAGAACATACCCATTTTAAATCAAAAAAAACATTTTTGACACCTGAACATGGTGGGGAAGCAACCAACACATTAAATTAAACATTCCCACGTAAAAGAATTTTAAAAAAAAAAAAAAAAATCTCTAAAAGTCTTTGCAAGCAATCAGTTTCAACTTGGAAAAAACCTTTCTCATTCACTATCCAAGTGTTGATGAAAACATTACAAGCATTTTAAATACACGACATATAAACCAAATCTAATCGGCCAAATAATCATTCACCTTTACGACTGCAAACGACAACTCAATAAAGGAAAGAAAAGAAACAAGGAAGGATTCGGAAACTAACGAAATGTATTTCGGATTCATTTAATTAGCCTTCAATCAAACTTTTAGGCAAAGCTTGGGACAAAGTCATCCCATCGAAATTAATTCAGGATTTAAAGGAAGCTACACCACAGTAAACTCAAAGCGAAACAAATTTCAGGTTTACTAAAATCCAACAATGGCGCAAGGAGTATACAAGGCGCAATTCCAGGGGTAACCTTTTCTCGCAAAATATTTCAAATAAAGAATTCACCAGTTTACTGTGCAAAGCTACTCCTTTTTTCATTTTTGAAAATCTTACTTTAAATATTTTTCCTTTGAAAATTCAATAAGGCTTCAAATCTAATTGATTGGAAAAAAAAAAAAAAAAAAAAAAAACGATACCCCTTTTTAATGCAAAGGCAAAGTAAGCAACTATTTGGCTTTTCCTTTTACGTATCTCTGGTGCCAAAAATGGAATTGCTCCTTTAAACTTTGATTTGTAAAGAATAGACAGTAATGCACGTATCAATTTTCCGAAAAAGAAAAAATAACCACACATATCCTACAATTCCGCAAATAGAACGTACTCACGGATTCGACTTAGAGATAAAGAAAATTTCATGACCGAGTTTGAGCCATATTTTGATATTGCTTACAAGCTTAGAGACATATCCTCATGCTCTTGTTTGTGACACCAAAATAGTAACAACAATGCCATAACAAGATTAAGAGAAACCAAATTAAGCTGCAGTCATAACGTCAAGTATAGATGCAAACATTGGTTCACAGGAATAACTAACCAGTTGAATTTAATCGGAATTGCAACCAAACTCATTTTCAAAATCGATAACAACAACACCAACAGACCCAAGATTAACCCATGAAAATCAGAATTTACCTCTTTATGCATAGAGGCAGTGGAAATCACCAACAGTGCAGGTTTTACAACTAGAACAAAATTACATTCCTAGGCTCGATTATAGGATAATGTACAACAACGAAATAAACAAACCCAAGGCAGATTAAGATCACATATCCCGGGAATGAAATCAAATCGAATTCACTTTTGGGGTCAAATGTGTAGCGAAAAAAAAAAAAATAGAGACAGGGGACGATGGCTCATATATGTAGACATTCAAATACCAAATCATCTTTCAACATCCCGACGGCAAAACATGAACCGATCAAAGAAAATTCATGTCTATGAAATTTAAGACGAGATGAAAGGAAACTGATAAAAACAAAGGGAGAGGTTCGCACAAAAACAACTGTAGAGTCGAGAAGCGATGGAAATCGCCCTCGGATACTCAAAACAGCCACGTACTTTATTTAACACATGATCTGATTCGCAAATAGCAATATCCGGAGCAAGATGAATGAACACGTAAAACATATCACATATACACATCCAAACAGGGAAACACGTGGAACAAGGGGATTTTCACCTAACAGCCTCGGATCCAAATTAGCAGGAATAGAATTTGGACTTAATTCACGAAAAAGAAACTCCCAACAAACCATATCTAAACCTGAATCGAGTTAAACCATATGTGCACATTTTCATCCACCAAATGGTTTCACGAAACCAACCCCCGTGTTTTATTCCACAATCCAACGAAAGTAACAACAAACACAATCTTAACAGAAGATCACACACAGACCCAATTTTTCAATCAGTCACCCACAACTCAAGCGATCGAAATTCAGACAAACCCCCATTTTTAACGACACAAAACTTCAAAAATTCAAACTACATGCTCACCAAATCAAAATAAGATAAAAGAAAAGGACATGAAAATGAGACGAGAAAAGAGATTCGGACCTTTTTTCGGGCAGCAAACTAAGGGGCTTTCACGTCGAGAGTTTTTCGGCAAACGAACTCAACAACAGAACTCCGGCTTTGTCCCGAAACTTTGCTGCTTCTTTTCCCTAAATTCTTTTCCTTCTCCTCTGCTTTTCTTTTCTTTTAGATTTTACTGCCTTTTTTAGTTTCAAGCTTTTTTTTTTTACCCATCTTCACTGTTTTTTCCTACAATTTTTTTTTCTTCCTTTATAGGGTTGAATCACACCCTATTTATAGGTCAAATCCGGACTTGAACGTCCGGATTTGAAACCAAAACTGAAGAAAAATCGAGATGAATTTGAAAATTTTGCATCCCTATCCCCAAAATCGTGCTGACTCTTACTGTTGCGCGGATTTTTGGGGTGTAGGGGATGGTTGCGTAGAGAGGTGGTTGGAGGCTGTCGCTAGGGTTTAGATGGGGCTGGTGGAGGAGAGGTAGGGAGAAAAGAGTGAGAGCGGCCATTTTTGCTGCTGTGTTTTGAAAAGCTGGAAGAGATAGGATGGTCACTGTACGCGTCACTTGTGTGAGTTGAAAGATGAGTGTATTTTGGTTTATTGGGAGGGGAAAAAGCCGTATTATAGGCCGACTAGTTTGCATATCCGCGATTAAATTATAATTATAATTATATTAATTAAATGTATTAGATTATATGAAGTTTAAAATATTTAACATAATATTTACTTACTCTCAACAGATAAACAATATGACATGTTAACTATATTTCTAACAAAAACTGACATTATACTTCTTTCATCTCATTTATTTGAATTTACTTATTTTAGGTGCTTTTAAATTAAAATAGTTTTTAACAAAATTTTATAATGTTTGCATAAAATTAAAAAGTGCGTATGAATACTTATTTTTAAGTTAAAATAATAAATATAAGTCAAAAAAACATAAGTTAGAGATTCTAACTTATAGCTTTTGACTTAGATGTTTAAGCACATCTAAACATGCTCTAAGTAGATAAATTTGCATTCAACTCATCGTCATGTTCTTGAATGTATAATTTGTATATAAATTTGCTTCTCTTGATTGATAGATTTACATTTCAATCATATATCACCATCGTCTACCACCGAAACTCCACTTTCAGATATGCTTTTCTTAATGAAAATCTATAAAGAAGATATCATCCAAATCTTAGGTATAAAATTGAGTTTTTACAATGAATAATAAAATAAAGATACATAAATAGAAGAGAAAGTATAGGCTTCAAAGAAAACATTTCACATTGCAATCACATTGCATTGGCTTTTTTCACTTGTTGCTTGTTATTATAAAGAAAACAGTTAGCTCACAATACAAAATAAAAACAACGAATTCGCTAAAGGAAAAAATAAATATTTGAAAATGGAATAGAAAATTAATACTGTTAACTTTCAAATTCCACTGCATTGATTTGCATGAGATTTTTCTGATCCAACAAAATGGTGAAGTCACATTTGTACATATATTTTCATAGAATATTTGTGGGAATAATGTTTTCTGGGAATAAATTACAAGTGTGGATGGAGAAGAAGTTGAATGAAAAGTGTATCAATTCAGAAAACATGCAACCAATATATACTAATGTGAATAAAAATTTAGTTTTTGAGACAGTTTAGGATTGTGATAACTGTGGAAGTACAGCGGAAAGTTGGTTATTTTAATTGTGGTTATCTTTATCTTTTAAATTAATTTCAAAAGTAAATTTATTGTTTTAGTTGATTATAAGTAAATCAGTTTTCAATCGTAATGCACTGTGATTAATTTTATTTAGATTTAGATTTTCTTTCGGGTCACTTTTTATTTTCTCTTCTTTTTGTCTTTTTTCTTCAAAGATAAATATTAAAAATAAAATGCAAGATAAAATAGAGGAATAATTAATTTTTTAAAATGTATTTACCTCTCACAAATCGGTTATGAAAAAATAGGGTAGTAGTTATTTTTTAAAAAATTGTGTTTATCTCTCATAATAGCTTACTGATATATTTTTCTCTAGAAGAAAAAGTTGGAGAAGTTATAATCACAATTTAGTTTTGTTTGGTTTTTTTTATATATATATTTGATTTTCCTGAGAATTCCAAAAATTATCTTATTGGTTGTTTTATTTTCCTCTTAATTTCCTATTTCCATTTCTATTTTCTACTTGGAATTTTGTAGTATATATATATATATATATATATATATATATATATATATATATATATATATATATATATATATATATATATATTGTTGGTCTTTGGCTCTAGTTTCCTCCCACATCGGTGTTTTATAATTTGGAGGAGATTTAGAACTATAAAAAAAACTCTACCTCCTCCCATTTGAATCATCCTAAAACTTCTCTTCTCCTACAATTAATAAAAAATGTTGCGTGCTCGGAGATTAAGCCTATTTGGCTAAACTCCGTTATCAAATTTTTTGGTGTCTTTTTATTTTAGTATTCAATATTATTTGTCAGGTATTTTTTTGGTTATTTCTGTTTTAGTGGGAAAATTGTCCGATTTTCCCAACAAGTGGTATCAGAGCTAAGGTTCTGTCTGAGTATGCTCTGTGGTTGCAGCTTTGTCTAATCTTCCACATCAGAAAAGAATTTCTTTGGTCCTTTTGAACCCAAGGTTTGTCCCAGGCTAAGGTTCTGTCCGAGTATGCTCTGTGGTTGCAGCTTTGTCTGATCTTCCACATCAGAAAAAAATTACTTTGGTCCTCTTAGGTTGTTTGCAGTTGTTGAAATATTGAATATTTTTATTAAGTCTATAATGGTAAATAAGGATCAAGAAACGAAGGATCCTACATCTGGGGCATCGGGCTCCTCGTCATCATGGCCGAGGTTCCCACTGTCTAGTCTAAAATTGGCAGTAGAAATATTTGATGGTATTGGCCATTTCGGGATGTGGTAAGAAGAGGTTTTGGACACTCTTTTCCAGTAGGGTCTTGATATTGCTATTGAGGAAAAGAAACCAGAAGAAGTAGAAGAAAGAGATTGGAACATCATAAATCGGTTGGCGTGTGGAATAATTCAACCGTGCCTGTACAGAGAGCAGAAGTATGCTTTCAAAAATGAGTCTTCTGCGCATAAATTATGGAAGGCGTTGAAGGACAAGTTTCTGAAAAAGAGTGGTCAAACAAGCTCCTTATGAAGATAAGGTTGTTTTAATTTGATTATCAACAAGGTACTACTATGAATGAACACATCACTATGTTCAATCAATTAGTAGCAAACCTGTTGAATTTAGATGTGAAATTTGAGGATAAGGATTTGGCTTTGATGTTGTTATCATCTCTTCCCAATGAATTTGAACATTTAGAGACTACGTCACTTCACGGGAAGGAGAATGTGTCGTTAGATGTTGTTTGTTCTGCTTTATATAGTCATGAATTGAGAAAGCAGGATAAGATGAAAATCAGATCACCAACATCCGAAAAAACATTGGTAGCAAGGGGTCGTCAGTAAATCGAGACTAAGGGAAAAAGAGAAAGGTCCAAATCAAAGGGCCGAGCCATTTCCAAAGATGAGTGTGCTTTCTGTCATGAGAAAGGGCACTAGAAGAAAGACTGTCTGAAGTTGAAAAAGAAAAAAAAGAGGCCGCAAGATGCAAATGTTGCAGAATGCAAAAGTGATGCAGAATCAGATATTTCCTTAGTTGTTGTGCCTTCAACATCATCTCATCGAGATGAGTAGATATTTAATTTAGCATTTACCTATTATATGTGTCCCATTCGAAAATGGTTTTTTGAGTTTCAGGAACTCAATGGTGGGGTTGTCTGCATGGGTAATGATAATCCATGTAAAACAACCAGGATGGGTGTTTACTATAAAGAACAAGGATGAAGTGCTTGGAATTTTTCTGAAGTGGAAAACTCAAGTTGAAAACCAGACTGGAAGAAAGATCAAGGTTCTTCAAACAGACAATAGATGAGAATACAAGAGTGATCCATTCCTGAAAGTATGCCAAGACTGTGGCATAGTTTGACACTTCACTGTTAGAAAAACACCGCAACAGAATGGGGTGTCAGAGCGTATGAACAAGACACTTATGGAGAAAGTTCATTGTATGTTGTCTAATGCTGGGTTAGGCAGAAAATTTTAGGCTGAGGCTGTGACGTATGCTCAATATCTCGTCAATTGTTTGCCATCATATGCTATAGGTGGCAAAACTCCATTAGAAGTATGTTCTGGAAAACCTGCAACTGATTATGATGCTTTGCATATTTTTTGTTCTATTGCATATTATCATGTGATTGAATCAAAGTTGGATCCACAAGCAAAGAAGGATCTTTTCATGGGCTTCAATGCTGGAGTGAAGGGATACAACTTGTGGTGTCTTGAGGCAAAGAAAACGATTATTAGCGGGGATGTTACCTTTGATGAATCTTCCTTATTGAATAAGGTAAATTCAGATAAAGCTGATAGTACTACGAAGCAGGTGGAGTATAATTCAAAGCAGGTGGAGTTTGAGAAAATAGTGGTGACCCCAGCACGAAGCACCACCACTGACTTTACTATGACAGAAAAAGAGTCAGATGAGGAAGAGGTTCTGACCCAAGAACCTCTGCAGCAATCAGAACCAATTGCAGTTAGAAGACAGAGATGAAAAATTTAGAAGCCTGCTCGTTTCACTGACATGGTAGCTTATTCACTTCCAGTTACTGATGAAGATATTCCATCCACCTACCCAGAGGCCATTCAAAGCACAGAAAGTGGCAGTTGGGCAGGTGCAATGGAAGAGAAAATGCAATCTCTTAAGAAGAATAAAATATGGAAGCTGACACAACTATCGAAAGGTAGAAAAGCAATTGGGTGCAAATGGGTATTTGCAAAGAAAGAAAGATTTCCTGATAAAGAAGATATTCGCTACAAGGCAAGATTGGTGGCTAAAGGCTATGCTCAGAAGGAGGGAATTGATTATAATGAGGTATTTTCTCCAGTTGTAAAACATTCCTCTATTAGAATTTTGTTGGCCTTGGTAGCACAGTTGAATTTGGATCTAGCTCAACTCGATGTGAAGGCCGCGTTCTTACATGGTAATTTGAGAAAGAAAATCTATATGACTCAGCCAGAAGGATATAAGGTTACTGGTAAGAAGATTGGGTTTACAAACTTATCAAATCATTGTACGAACTGAAATAATCTCCGAGACAGTGGTACAAATGATTTGACATGTTCATAAAGGTTCAGAAGTGCAGGAGAAGCAAATACGATCATTATGTGTATTTGCGCAAACTTCAAGATGGTTCTTACATTTACTTACTCTTATATGTTGATGATGTGCTGATTGTAGCAAAGAGCCAAGTTGAGATTAATAGGTTAAAAGCTCAAATGAGTAAAGAGTTAGAGATGAAGGATTTGCGGAAAGCCAAAAAGATTCTCGACATGGAGATAAGTAGAGATAGAGAAGGGGGCAAACTTTGGCTGTCACAGAAGCAGTATTTGAAGAAGGTACTACAACATTTTGGTATGCACGATGATACAAAATCTGTAAGTACCCCACTTGCTCCTCATTTGAAACTGAGTAGCAGATTATCTTCGACAACTGATGAAGGGCGAGAATACATGGCAAAAGTCCCGTATGCAAATGTAATTGAAAGCTTGATGTATGCAATAGTGTGTACGAGACTAGATATTTCACAAGTTGTTAGTTTTGTTAGCATGTACATGCATGATCTAGGCAAGGGTCATTGGCAAGCTGTGAAATAGATTCTGCGATATCTCCAAAATACCGTAGATGTTGGATTGACATTCAAACGGGATAAAATACTTGGTCAATACATAGTTGGATATTGTGATTCTGATTATGCAGGTAATTTGGATAAGAGATGATCTACAACTGGCTATTTGTTCACTTTAGCAAAGGCGCCAGTTAGTTGGAAGTCCACCTTGTAGTCTACAGTGGCTTTGTTTACAACAGAGGCAGAGTATATGGCGATTACAGAGGCTGTAAAGGAAGCAATTTGGCTTCATGGGTTGCTTAAAGACTTGGGAGTTAGTCAGAAATAACTTGAGGTATATTCTGATAGTTAGAGTGCTATTCATTTAGCAAAGAATCAGGTCTTTCATGCACGGACGAAGCATATTGATGTTCGCTATTATTTTGTGCGGGAAATTCTCAAAGAGAAGTTTACTTCTCCAAAAGATTCATACTACGGAGAATCCTACAGATATGCTAACCAAGGTGGTTCCAAGGGCTAAGTTCGAACACTCTTTAAACTTGGTTAATAACATGCACATCTGAAGTTGGCGCCTCACGGTGCAAAATTGGAAGCACCGTAAAAAATTTTTTATTATTATTTATTTGTTTGAGAAGATTTGTATTTTGGTGGGATTGAAATTGAGCCAAGGTGGAGATTTGTTGGTCTTTGGCTCTTGTTTCTTCCCACATCGGTGATTTATAATTTGGGGAGGAGATTTAGAGCTATAAAAACACTCTACCTCCTCCTATTTGAATCATCCCAAAACTTTTCTTCTCCTACAATTAAGAGAAAACGTTGGGTGCTCGGAGATTAAGCCTATTTGGCTGAACTCCGTTATCAAATTTTTTGATGTCTTTTTATTTTAGTATTCAATATTATTTGTCGGGTATTTTTTTGGTTATTTCTATTTTAGTGGAAATATTGCCCGATTTTTCCAACACACACACATATATATATTATTGAATCAATTTGTTAAGGATTCAAAAAATAAATCAAATTTTTTTCTTCATTTGTTTGTTTCAAATTTATTTAATTTTTAATATTAAATTTTATGACATTATAATGTTTGACAATCAATTTTCTATGCTTGTTGTGATTTTTAATTGCAATGAAAATAAAGAAAATATGCGGATAATGTGTTGTAACGTTAACAATTTTTTTACGTAAATTAAAACTTTAAATTACATATGCTATTAAAATAAAAATTAAGGTCCTTTTGAATTTAGTTTTATTTAAATAATAATTTTCTTTTATTAAATATTTAATTTTTAATATTGGCAGTTGACATTTTTCTAAAAGCTACTTTAATTTTTAATTTTTTTGGTGATTAAAATTTATTAATTAATCACCATAATTTTTTATTTTTAATAATGGTAGTTAATGCTTTTCAAAAAGATGTTTTAATTTTTATTTTAAATTTTTAATAGTTTTTTTTTGTGGTGCTGAGATGTGACAGTTTTGCCTCTGTTATTAGAAATAGACAGATTTGACTGACTAAAATATGAGTCGTCCGAACGTTTGATCGGACGGTCTAAATTTAATATAAAGATAAAATAAATAAATAAATAATAATAATAATAATAATAAAAAATAAAAAATAAATTATATATATAAACATAAAAATAAGTAAGTAATTAGAATTTTTGAGACTATCGGACCTAAAATTTTAACGATCTAGATTAATTTGTGTTAGTTAGATAATTTTGGATTGGTTTTGATCCGTCCTATCTTTTGATCGGATGATCCTAAAGGATTACCTTAAAAAATAATGATAGTGAAATAAGAAAAAGGAAAATGTATGTATATACGGACAAATATATGAAAAGTCAATTTTGCAATGACTATTTTTTAATTTGTTCGATATTTGATCGGACGATTCGAATTTAATTTAAAGAGAGGAGGAAAAGGAGAAAAACAAATATATAAATAGATAATTAAATAAAATGAAAATAAATTATATATATCTACACATATTTAAAAATAACTGATGGATCCTTCAGATTTAAAATAAATCGACGAATCAGATTAAGTTGTATTTGTTGAGGTGGAATGGAAAAGCGGACATGAAATATGGACTGGATTTTGGGAAAATTTTGGACCTCTCGGCTGAAATTTATAAAATAAAATTTGTGTTCGGGTGAAATAAAAAATGAAATTAGATTATTGTCGGCCGGAATACTCTTTTCTACTGGAATTAGTTTTAGCAATGTTCCCTGTTATCCTAAAATTATTTTAGTCTGACGTATATAAATTATATAAATAATATAATGTAGACTTCTAATTATATTTTTTCATTAACCAAAATATATATGTGTGTAAAAATAAGAATATAATAAAAAATATAAAATATTTATAATATCGCCTAGAAATAACATTAGAGAGAAAGCGAATGTAATTACCAAAAGATATTTTTTGTGATTTTAATGTTAAAAATGTTTAATAATATTTTATTAAAATATTTTATATTATGATTAAAAAAAGTATTTATTTTTATTTAAAAATTTGTAAAAAATAGAGATAAAAGTATGAACCTTATTTCTTATTTTTTAATCAAATTATTTAGGGCCAAGAACAACGATAAAATTAATTAGAGGAAAAGAGAGAACTAAAATTGGGTGTCAACCGGTACCAATAATTAATAGTGTGCATAAGAATTTTCCATTTCATTCCCAGCTAACCGAGATCGACTTCAGGTAACTCTTATAGTTTCAAGTGGTACCTCAAACATGCCTAAGTATCGACAAGACTTGCTCATCTTGCTTCAAACAAAAATTTTGATTTATACCTATCCTCATGATTCAAGTGCCCTCTCTAGAAAGAAAGTCTTTTTTTCCCACATATTTGAGTAAAAAGAAAGTCTCATTTTGCACATATTTGAGTAATTTTCTTTTGAATTTAGGGATGTATCAAGAAAAATACACTCACACTCAGAAAGAAATTCAATGCATGCAATTGTGATACCATAGACATGACCTTCATGTAAGTATCCACTAATGCGAGAACACTTGGAAAAGGATTTCGTAGGATTTACCCTATATAATAATAATAGTAGCACCAAGAACTAAGAAACAACGGTGGCGGCTGAACAAGGAATGCGTTGTTAGCTAAATTGACATTGATCGAATTTGGAGAAAGGAAAATTTCAATCAACCTTTAGGTTAGGTATTGTATGTTGGTACATTCCTATTCGTAATATGTTGGTAAGAAGCTGCACTAAGTATAAGGTGAATTGCTTTTATTATGGGTAAAGTTTATAATTTATAAGTTAATGAAATTGGTACAAATTAGTGAATAATTATGAGATGATCATGACAAGTTAGTTGCATTCACTTACAGTGATGTTTAGGTAATAAAATTATGTATTTATATGACTTTTGTACTGATTTCTTATAATCCTTCTACGTACAAAATATTGGTGTCGTTAGTTATAGGTGGTGCAACTATAGTGCTACTATAAATTAGGTGGGATTTGAGGAATTAATCACAGTAATTATAAGGTTATGATTAGATAATTATGATGAACAAAGGTTATATACGATGGTATCATGTTTATTTAACATACTATAGTTACTGGGTATCCTTTAGTGCCTTGGATTTTGACACAATCGGTAGTTATGTTTTCAAAAGTTGGGTATTAGGTTAAAAAATTCTTAGCCCGAGGATCGAATAATGGTCCATTCTAGTTGAAATTTGACATACTAAGTCATACTCTTATGGGAATTATATATTTGGACAAATTGTAGCCATTCGAAAGCTTTACGGAAGGGCAATACCCTTACAAATTAGCTCGCATTTGGATTCTTTAGTCGAGGTAGGCTACGGTTTGATTAAATTTTAGACTCAATTTAATTATATGTATGCTCCTAAATTAGATACGTGTTGATTGGTATTCAAACATGCTTGAAATTGATGATGTTTGGATTGTTGAGGTGTGTATAAATGATTATTGAAAATTTACTTGATGGAATTGTCTTATGACCGTAAGTGTACTTGTAAAATTAGTACATCCTATTATATGTTATGAGGTAGTGTAAATTTGATATTGATATTACTTGTTTATGTTGGATCGGGTACGACATCAGTACAAATATGTATATGTTGGATTGGGTACCACGCCGGTACGACTATGTATTTATTGGATTGGGTACCACGCCAGTACGGATATGTATATGTTGGATTGGGTACCACGTTGGTACAAATATGTATATATTTGATTGGGTACTATGCCGTATAGATATGCATATTGTGGATCGGGTAACACACCGGTACGGATATGTATATGTTGGATCGGGTACTACTCCAGTACGGATATGTATATGTTGCATTAGGTCCCACTGATAACGCTCAATCTACAGCTCTAGTAGGAGTGTAAAGCGGTCGCTAGCAAATATAGAACCCAACTGGGTTGGGTATCGATCCCACAGGGAATAGCTTGGTCAACAAGTAAGCAACGATTACTAGACTTTTAGCGCAAGTCTCGTAAAAAGGGGGATTGTAATGTGTAACCAGAATATTAGAGTAAAAACTGAAAATAGCAAAGTAAAAAGAAAGAATGTTTAGTAGATTGTAAAACAATGAGAATTGAAGAGTTGGGGTTATGTCCACCTTCTGAGTTATACGTCTCTATTGGCTATGAGTGTGTTGAATTCCGACATGCATGTGCTTATAGAGAATTGTAGTCGATGGTAAATCCAGGCGTCTTTCGACCTATTCGAGGATTATTTCACTTTAACTCTTTCGAGCTTAAAGCGTGTCTAACGGTACGAATTCTCTAAGAGGTTAATCCAGTCACGACACTAACTTTTTAATAGGGGATGGGACCCTACTACCTTGACATTATCTCTTTTCCAGACAGATAACCTTTCTTTCGAACAAGTTAAATGTTATACTGGCGTATTCTTGCGTTTGCAACCACAAAGAATTTAGATTAAGATGAAGAGAATAATGATATAAGCAACATACGTGTCACGAACTCACAAACTCATAGTAATAGATAGTATCTCATTCGGCTTTCATAACCCCAACAGAGAAGTTTAGTTACCCATGATTGCGAAGGAAATCACAATTGACATTGTTATTATACCACAATAAAGATTTCGTGTAATAATGATGTGGTAGGCGTTAGGCGTGAACTTCCCTAGCAAGTAACATTTCTCTTGTTGTGGAAAAATAGATGAATAGAAGAAGAATAAAAAGTAGAATTAATGGAAGAATTAGAAGTAGTAGTGAATGTATAATAGAAAGATGGAAAGAAGATCTAAGGTAGAATGTATTTTAGAAAGATGGAAAGATGATCTAAAATCTCTAGCAAAATAGGGTATTTATAATACCTATATCCTATTCCTACTAAGCTAATGAAACACTTAACCAAATCCTACTAAGCTAATGAAATACTTAACCCAATTGTACTAGGTTAATGTATCATTATCCTAATCCTAATAAATTACTGCTAGTCCCCAAAGTCTTCAGAAATGCTGTTTTAGCCCGGGACAGATTTTTCATGCGTCACTTTTGGTCCTTAGGCGTCCAAGACTCCCTTTTCTCCTTTCGTGAAGCTTTCTTTGGCGTCAAGTTATCCATAAAATGCTGAATCCTGCATCATTTATACCTAAAACTTTGCTAATCATGTTCGTTAGCTCACTTACAGGAAAAAGGACTAAAAGTGCATGAAATATATAATTTGTTCTCAAAACTAGGCTAAAATATGGGTAAAATATAGCACTATAGGCGTGTAAATTCGCCTATCATCACCCACGCCGGTACGGATATGTATATAGTGGATAGTGTACCACGCTGGTATGGTACATAAACATAGATTGTTCCTTGCAGGTCATGATTATTTGGGTAAAAATAAGTCTCATAGCATCTGTGAACATATTTGTGTTGATTCTGTGGATGGTTACAGTGTAGTTGATACTCTTGATGGTTATGTGGCTTGTTTGTGAGCACTGTTTGACCTATTGTTATTGTATTGTTGATTTATTAAATATTTATTATTTGACGATGCCTGTCTATTTTTTATTTGATTTATGTTGTGTACATGATATTAAATTTAGTTGGTCTATGATACTTACCAGTACATAGTGGTTTGTACTAATACTAGCCTATACTCTTCTTTTGTTGAGTATAGAAGGCATTCTAGAGGCTCAGACATGGCCTCACCTCTAGAGTTTGATAAAAATCTTGATCCAAGGGTGACCACTCTGTCTCCAGGCTTCCATGGGTCATCCTGTTTATTCTTGTCCATTTTTCGAGCAATGAAACATTCTTTATTTACTTTATTTTTGATATTTCTTTTGGACATCATTATTATTTAGAAGTTCTTGTATGATGACTTTCGGGTCTTGGGGATTTCAGTAAGTAGTTTGTTAACTTCTGCATTACTGATGATTAACTCTAGATTAATGTTGTTAATTTGGTTTTATGATAATATCATTTTAATATTGACTAATTAATTGGGTAAAGGTTCGATTTAGATGGTTCTCCCACAAGAAAATTAGTGAGGGTGCCACTCATGGCTATTTGTGTCGTGACAAATTTGGTATTAAAGCCCTAGGTTCATCTATCTCATCGTATAAGAACATGTCTAGTAGAGTCTTGCGAAATAGTTCGGAGAAGTCTGTACTTTTATTTGAGAGGCTATAGGACACTAGGAAAATTCAAATTCTTTTTTCTTATGTGCTATTACGTGATTTCAATTGGTAGCTAGTGATTCCAATTGGTATCTGACTTCTTTCATTCTTATTCTTAAAAATGGTCATGGTTGAGAGGTATGGTGTAGAACTGGTTACCTTCCAGTTTCAAGGAGATGCCAAGATGTGTGGAGAGTTTATGTAGAGTGTAGGGATGCAGGTTTGCCTCCCTTGACTTGAACTCAGTTTTTCTTAGTTTTTCTAGAAAATTACGTGCTTCGTACTTTGAGAGATAGAAAAAGGGACGAGATTACTAATCTTAGGCAAGGGAACATGTCAGTTGTGGACTCTAAGGCAAATTGCATTTATTATCTCGGTATCCACCTTAGTTGTTGAAAATTAAGAAAGAGAGGATCCGTCCCTTTGTGAAGGGTTTGAATACATGTCTCTAGAATTTTACTCTTCAGATGGCATCTTCAGGTAAGTCTTCTTAGGAGATGGTGGATTTTGTTAAGAAGGTGAAGGGCTTAAAGCAAGAGGGTTATGCCAAGGCAGAAAAAAAGAATGCCCACAAAGAAGGTAGTTTTAGTGGTTCTTATTCTAGGGGTCTGAATATGTTATGGGTGCAGTAGAGTGAGTCATATTAGGAGGTATGGCCCTAATTTGAGGCATTATGGTTAGTTTGGACAGCAGCAGGCTCCTCGAGCTCTAGTTCTAGCAGGTAGCAGAGGTAGTGGTAATAGTAGAGGTCATTCACAGAGTGGTCGTGGTGCTCATCAGGTAAGTAGGGGTGGTAATCAACCTCATCAAGGTGGTTTTCATCTTGATAAAAATGGCGCTCAAATTGATGGTAGGGGCCATATCTATGCTTTTCTAGGAAGTCCTGAGGTAGAGGTATCAGACGTTGTAATTACATGTACTATTCTTGTCTATGATCGAATGACCATTGTATTATTCGATCTTGGTTCTTCTTTCTTATATGTGTCTATAAATTTTTCTGTGGGTTTGGAAAGGGTATATGATTTACTTGACTTTTCAATTCATATGCCTACTCCTATTAGTGATTCTGTTGTTGTTGATAGAATTTATTGTTCTTGTTCTGTTATGTTTATGGGGTATCAAACTTAGGCAGATTTTGAGATTCTAGACATGGTAGATTTTGATATAATTTTAGGTATGAGTTGGTTGTCTCTGTATCATGCTATACTAGACAGTCATGCTAAGACAGTGATTGTGGCTATGCCGGGAAGGGATAGACTTGAGTGGAAGCATGGTTACAGTCCTACCCCAATGAAACTTATTTCTTTTCTGCGTGTAAGAGGTTAATTGGGAGAGGTTGGTTGGCCTTCTTAGCACATCTTCAGGACACTTTCGTAGAGGTCCCATCTATTGAGTTAGCTTCTGTGGTGTGTGAGTCCCAAGTGGTTTTCCTGAAGATTTGCCTGGTATGCCACCGGGTTGTGACATTGATTTCTGTATTGATCTAAAGTCAGGTACTCGTCCTATTTCTATTCTTCCCTATAGGATGGCTCTGGCTGAGTTGAGAGAGATAAAGGCGTAGTTGCAGTATTTGTTGAGTAAGGGTTTTATCCATCGACTGCCTCTCCATGGGGTGCTTCTGTCTTGTTTCTGAAGAATAAGGATGGTAGTCTTCGTATGTGTATAGACTATAGGCAATTGAATAAGTTACATTCCATAATAAGTATCCTTTGCCCTGTATCGATGATTAATTTGACCAGTTGAAGGGTGCATCCGTATTTTCTAAGATTGATTTGAGCTTCGGGTATTATCAGTTTAAGATTCGGCCTGACGATATTCCTAAGACTGTTTTTCAAACCCGGTATGGGCACTATAAGTTTCTTGTGATGTCTTTCGGGCTTACTAATGCCCCGACTACTTTTATGAGGTTAGTGAATGGGATATTTAAATCTTACTTGAATTCTTTCGTAATTGTCTTTATTGATGATATTCTGATTCATTCTAAGAGTAAAAAAGAACATAAGAATCACTTAAGGGTTGTTTTGGGTTTGTTAGAAGAGAAAAAACTTGATGCGAAGTTTTCTAAGTGTGAGTTCTGGTAGGCTTCTGTCTACTTTTCTTCATAGATAATGTGTGATATATGTTATGTTTGGATATGTATGTTAGGCTTGATTAGGAGTTGGATGACTTGGCCTCGATTGTTGATGTTTGGAGTTAGACGCGGGCTTGGGACCCTAAAATGGCTTGTTTATACCTCTTTTGAATCTTATTTCTTTCCCTCTCTAGTTTAGATTAGTTGTAGCGTAGTTATGATGTAAACCTATGTTTAGGATGTGGTTTTAGTATTTGAAGCATGATTTTTATATTTAGCCTTATTGGGATAATGTGGTAGTCTTGAAACTGTAAGTTGGGTAGAGTTGACTTGAGTACCCTTGTTTCTAGTCAAAGTTGCTATCGTAGGCTTGATTATGGCTTACTTGACATCTAGAAGATGAACTAGATACCTTAGCCTAGTTTGGGGCATAGTGTGCTTAATTATAGAAATTGAGAATTAGAAGTGGGATCGTCTGGCCCACTTAGGCCTAGACTTGTGTTAAGTCTTATGGAGTTAGTTGCGGATGTTAGACATAGATGAGGCTAGTAAACCTTAAAATAAGGTTACTTCGTAACTTGGTAACTTGTATTTTTGTTTCCGGATAGTGGTTTTTGAGTTATAGTTATGATACTTCCTGTGGAAATGATATTGGGCATTTAGAGATGATATTCCTCCTAGATACGTTATGTGGCCTATAGAGATGCTATTTCTCTTAGACTTCATGATTGGACCATAGAGATGTTATTTCCTCTTAGATATGCAAATTAGACTAGAGAGGTGATATTCCTCGTAGTCATGATATATGACCTATGGATATAAGATATCCCATAGACGATTACATGCCTATCTATATTATGCCTCCAATATGTGAGATACCTCTTATATGTGAGATGATTATAGATATGCTATGGCTTATAAATATGATTATCGATATGATTTCCGGATATGTATATGGGCCTAAGGCCGTGATTATGATGTTTTGACTATTTCGGATAAATTAATGGGCCAAAGGTTGTATTATGATAATGACTGAATATCATAGGAGTGTTTATCGGTGTAAAAGATACGATTAAAGTTTATGAATACATATATGTTTGTATACACATCTCTCTGATATGGGATGAAGGAAGATACGGTATATTGCATACGACTTTATTGATTGGTTACTGGTGGTGGCTAAGAATCTAATGTATTAGTTAATAAATATTGCTTAGTTGAAACATGGTAGCTAGTGATGGTTAATGCGTGACATATGGTGGGGTCGGGTCTAGCATAGGTGAAGATCAGTTGGTATTGATGACTAAGTTCGTGATGTTGATTAGTCGATAAACGAGGAGTTCTATGTTAATGAGGCCAAAAAACGATGAGAAATGCGACACCGTCCGTTGCTTTTATAGTTAAATTTTAATTTTTATTTATTTTTTATCAAAATCGACGACCAACGTCATAATATTCGTCGTTTTTTTGCAGATTATTTTGCCAACTAATTAAAAAATAATTTATAATTTTTTTAATAAATGCGACTAATAGCGTAGTAATTTATTTAAAAATAATAATAATAATTTTCTTAAAAAGCGATGTAGTCCGTCGATTTTTAAATTTGATTTTTTATTTTTGTTTATTTTTATGAAAAGCGACAGACAATGTCGCTATAATTTTTTTAAAAAAATATTAATTCTATAAAAGCGATGCTATCCGTCGCACTATGTAATTTTTTTTAATTTTTCATTTTTTTTACAAAAAGTGACGAATAGCGTCGCTTTTGTTAAAACTAAATAAAAATTAATTATTTAAAAAGTGACGGATATTGTCGTAATTTATTTAAAAATACTAATAATTAATTTTTTAAAAAGCGACGCAGTCCATCGATTTTTAAAAGCGACGAACAACGTAGCTATAATTTTTATTTTTTAAAATATTAATTCTAGAAAAGTGACGCTATCCGTCACAATTCTTAATTATTTTTAAATTTTTTTTTTACAAAAAGCGACGGATAACATCACTTTTGTTAAAACTAAATTAAAATTAATTATTTAAAAATCGAAGTTGGCCATCGATATTTGATATATTTTTAATTTAATAATAAATAAATAACGTTGCTATTTTTAAAAAATAAATTAAATATATAAATTTTTAAAAAGCGACGACCAACGTCGATATTAAGTCAAATTTTTAGTCCACTGCGTATTAGGGCTACAAACCCATTTTTTTTCTTTTTTCTCTCTCGCGCCGCTTCTCCCTTTCTCTCACTCTCTTTCTTTATTTCTTCGATCAATGCTGCTTCAACGCAGCCGAAGCTCTCATCGACCAGGTACAAGAGCTCAGTTGTTAGCTTTTCCATATGAAGTTAGGTTTCTAGTTACAAGAGCTCAGTTTTTTGCATAAATGTTAATTGTGTCTATATGTGGGATTTTTATAATATCAAGATGTAGATATTCTTAATCGGGTAGTTTTCTAGTAATGGAGAAGATATATTCATTTGCATATTTATATAGTAGTTCACTCCTTACTCATAGAGAAACTATAATGGGATATTATAAATGAGATATAGTAAGATCTAAGTCAACGGGTAGGGTTACATAGAATTGTCCCAAAATATCATATCAGACTTCTTTTATATAAAGCACTAGCTAATTAGCGTAATAGGGAAAAGAAGTATTTACAAATTATTTAGGAATTTTGCTCAAAATATATCTGACATAGAGATGGAAATGGGGTGGGGTAAATGCACAGAGGAGTGGGTTATAGTTTATGTAGGGCATGGTGGGGAGCTCTTACACCAGAGGAGGGTATCAATTTTTTGAAAATTTAATCCAGGTCAGAGGTTGGTTGCTGATCAAACTTTGCTTCCCACCTATATCCCAAAAGCTCTGCAACATGATTCGGATTATTTGTTTAATATAGTAGGATTTTCCTTTACCACTGACATAACATAACCCACCTTCCCTACCAGCTAATGATCCAAACTCTTCACCATTTCAGTAAGAATATAACAACTGTCCCTCCATATCAAAATATCTCAGTGAGACCTAAATTTGTTCATCAGAAATAATACTACCTAAATTTATATGTTTTAATGTAAACTTGCATGCAGATGACATCCGATGGTAGCGGTGATCGTCCTCGTCCTGATAAAAATTCAAAGTCAATTGCTAAAAAAAGTGTAGGACGCCTATAAATCCTCATGATATTCCTGGTCGATTTTCTTCACAGCCACAGATGCACACCTCTTCATCAGGGAGATCTTATGTCCCATTTGGCACTAGTAATCTTGTAGATTATCATGGTCCTAAAAAGCAGCGATAGGTGTGCACTTCTTATGCTCCATATACTTTCAGGCCTCCTACAGATATAGGGACTTCGAGATTATCATCTGGTAGTCCATTCCGTCCTGATTCATCCCCCACCTCTCAGGATTATAGCTGAGAGACAACTCTGTCTCTGATACACAGATATCTACTCCCCCAGTTAACGAACCTTGGGTACTCCCGGGGGTAGCATCCGCATTTGGATCTGCACCTCTGCCTCCACCTCTACCTGTAGCAGATGATACTGATGCACATTTGATTGGTCTCATTCCTAGAGATAAGGACTGAGTAGAGTTTTCATCGAGTCTCATGGATCTACGTAAGTTTATTTTTTAATTCATAAGTTTATTTTTCATTAATAAAATATTCATGCTTAGATATTTATTTTGTTACTTTAGTACTGTCACGTGAAATGAGGTACAACTTTGCAGTAAGTGTTGTCTAGGGATTCTTTTGATGTACTAGATCATTTTTGTAGATAGTTAAATTAGAGGAGGATATGTTCACTAGACAACAATAACAACAACAACAACAACATAAGTGCTAAGTACTTTACATATTTATTTTGTTCTTTTACAGGTGGAATCCCACATTAAAAGAAGTTAATAAGGAACTAAGGGAGAGCGTTAGGAGACTTTTTTCACAACCTTGGTACAATTGGTCGGAGATTCCAGAAGACCATAGACAAGCCATGTTTGAAGAGTTCAAGGTATACTAGATTTAATCATTATTTGGTTAACTTTAATAGTAATATATATTTGTATATGCATGTATAAATATATATATATATATATATATATATATATATATATATCATATAGCACTACTCACTTAATTTTCAGACAATATGTACTTGATTGAAAAAGCACAATAGAGTTGTATCCACTATTTTTTAGAGGAATGCTGGTACAAAGCTACACAATTGGCCTGAATGTGTTAGACATAAAGACAATGTTGCAAAATGGCTTCTCAAAACCGTATATGATGATTTGCGTAGTTATTGGGAATCTCCTGAATATAAGGCACTCTCTGAGCAAAATAAAAAAGCTAGAGCCAGTTTAAAAGGTGGCTTATTGCACACAGGAGGTGCAAAGAGTATCAGGGTCATAGTTCGAGAAATGGTATGTAGTAACCCTAAGTTTTACTTTATGTGTTTATATAAAGTTCATTAAATATTACTTAATTGTACTTATTTACCTTTTTTGTTAGTAGGAGAAGGACTTAGGTCGTGAACTAACTCGACTTGAGGTCTTCAGACGAACACATCTGTTCAAAAAAATGAATGAGTCGAACCCGGATATGTGGGTTGAGCCCAAGGCTGAAAATGCCAATGTAAGAATTATATTTATATTTTACTCTGTTATACCTTTATATTTAATTATCTATATCATTCTCCTGTTGGCTACCTTTTGTTATCGACTAGCAAGTAACTCGTATAGTTCTTAAGGTTCCAAGGATTTGGTTTTTGGTTACTTCGGTGTTTCAGTGGTGATTAATATGCACTTTTATTCCTCTTTTATTGAGATGGAAAATCTATTTTTTTTGTTTTATTTTCTGATAATGGCGTGAGTAATGGTGTTTCATCATACAATGTGGAGTGGCCCTCAGTATTTTCACTCAAATTTTTCTCACATATAATTTCTAGTAGTCAGATAGATGTACAAGGTAATTATAACTCTGAATCTCTTAGTAGTCTACCTGGATTTATAATTAACTACAACCTAAATATCATGTTAGATACTTACTAAAGAATCACTATCAGAAAGTGTTGTAGCAATTTCTTAGTGCTTTTCGTTCATCAATAATATATGTTTGATACTATTCTGCCAAAGGTTCCTACTAGCCAATCTGCAGGGAGCTTATATGCATTGTATTTATGTTGTTGTCCAATTCCACAATTATTTTTTAGATTTGTGCTTTAGTGTTTGTTTTGACTCTTAATGTTACTGGAAATGACATGAAACACAACATTCTTTCCTATCCTTGTCTTTTTTAAAATGCAGTAAAATTTACTAATGTGTCTTTTTTAATATGCAGAATGAATTTATATGTTACTTGTCTGAATTTGGTTCAATCGAGCCTACACAGGAGGAATCAGATAAAATTTAAACTGAAAAAGTGGCGGGAGAAAAAAAGGGAAAACCTATGGGTTTGGTTCTCGAAATGAGTTACGACGTCTTCATGCTGGATGGGCTGGTATTGATTCCTCACGCCAGGCTGAGGCGATTGACGGTGTTCAGCTTGCTGCTATGTCGCAGCAGATTACAGATCTTTCACGTGCCTTCGCACAATCCGTTGCTCAAAATAAAGTCATGAGCAAGACTATCGAGGAACTCAAGAAACATGTGGTTAGCATGAGTCGTCATCGTCACCATTCTTCATCTCCCGATTCAAGTAGCAAAGAAGAAACAGAAAGTGATGAGTTTGTTGACACTACTCCTTAGTGTTAGTTGGATTTGCTTCTAGACTTTTTTTAGATATTAATGTTTGAACTTAACTTTTAACTTTTGAATTAAGAAGATTAAAGACTTAAGTGTTTTGAATGTTTTTGAATTACCTGTTAAGTATTTTTGAATGTTGAATTAGTGTTTTGGATGTTGTTGAAGCGTTGATAATTTGAATTACTTAAATGTTTTGATGATGTAGTTCTTTGTAAGATTAGTAATATCTGTTGCATGACGTATAAATTAAATTGTATTTATTTGGCAGGTGGGATGTAAAAAATGTAAATATTTGCATTCCAAAAAAATGCAGAAAAGCGACGGACAGGGTCTCTTTTGTCTGTCGCTTTTTTAAAATATATTTCCAGAAATGCGATGCTTTGCATCGCTTTTTAAATCGGTAATTTTTTTTAAAGATAAACGACGATGACCATCGTTTTTTATTTATTATGAAGAACAAAAAATAACGATCAACATCGCTTTTTTTTAAAAAATATTTTATTTTTCTTAAATTACGATGAACAGTGTCAATTTTTTTGAACAAAAACTTTTTTTTCAATAAATCGACGAAGTCCGTCGTTTTTTGTTCATCATGTGTTCTTCACATGAAGAACAAAAAGCGACGCACAACGTCACTTTTTCATAAAATAACTAAATTCTTTTTTTCCTAAAAGCGACGCAGGCCATCGTTTTCAAAAACCAACGCCCCTTTTTGAGACGGAAAAAAAACGATGATTTTTTGTCGCTTTTGCCCAAAAAGCGACGTTGATCGTCGCTTTTGGCCGTCACTTTTTGACATTTTTTTTGTAGTGATAATAAGAGATATTGGTAATAAGTGGTGACTAGTTAATAACTTTGAATAGTTTATAAATGATTAACTAATGAATTGTTAAGCAAGAATAAGTTGGTAAACGATGATTAAGTAATGAATGAATTCAGTTAATAAAAGATGGTTAGGTGACAAGTAGTAATGTGTTGTCTAGTAATGATTAATTGATATAGGATGATTAGTTGATAATAATGAATGATGGATAAATGATGGTTTTGATCTAGTGATGAACCTTGACTAGATGTTATATGTTCGCTTTAAATAAATAGTGGTAAGATACTATCCCCAGGAGTAAGGATTATGTGAAGGGTAATGTTTAGGCTAATAACTAGAGGTTATGTAATGACTAGCGAACTAGTGATTCTATTATAATAAGTGTTGGTTAGCTAATAACGAGTAGTTGAGAAGTATTGACTAGATAGATATTCTATGGTGATATGAATATTTTGTATGAGTATTCTAGTGTATGTTATTTGGTAATGACTATTATGATGATATGTTTATACCCGGCAAGGCCGGAGGATAGTATTGTGATGATATTGATACCCGACAAGGCCGGAGGATACTGTTGTGATGATGTTGATACCCAAAAAATTCAAAGGATATATTAATAATATGTTGATACTCAGCAAGGCCGGAGGATACTATTGATGATTTGTTGATATCCGACAATGCCAGAAGTTGATTATGATGATGATGGTCCTAATAAGGACAGTTATGATGAGTTATGATATTGATTTTGTACTTTTTATTCATTCTTGCATGCACATCGCCTATCACCAGTATGCACCTATATTTATCAGCCGGTATAGGATGGTTGCATATATATGAGTGAAGAATATGCCTTGTGTTATTGTATGCTGATTGAACCTTCCGAGTCTGGGACGACGGGAGTACGCATAGGCTCGCTAGGTAATTGATTGTTTGTAAGTTGAGGACTAAGGAGGTTTCATCTGTGAAGGTCCAATGAAAAAATCATCCTATTAAGGTGGGCATTTAGGAGACCAAAGCAGACATGTGTAGCAAGTATCCATATCTTTTTGCTGATTTAGATAATTTCTTATTTTTCCTTCTTGTCTTCTGTTTGCCCATTAGGGGATGAATTGTTGTTTAATTGGTATCTGATGTAACGACCCTCCCGATCATTTTGTGAAATTTCTTATCTTTCCTATTTTAGTTCTCCCTGTAGTTTGTATACATAGTTTATGACTCACGGGAGGAGTAGTACCAATTCTTGAGGTGTTTGAAAGTTTTGGATATTTTAAATAATTATTTAATTAATAAATTAATGGATCAAAATAACAATTTATTTACTTATGTAGTTAATATAGTAATTTTAAGTGGGAAGGATTTACCATATATAATAATAATAATAGCACCAAGAAGTGAGAAACAACTGTGGCGGCTGAAGAAGGAATATGATGTTAGCTACATTGACGTTGACCGAATTTGGAGAAAGGAAAATTTCAATCAACCTTCAGGTTAGGTATTGTATGTTGGTACATTCCTATTCATAATATGTTGGTAAGAAGCGACTGCTAGTATGAGGTGAATTTCTTTTATTATGGGTAAAGTTTATAATTTATAAGTTAATGAAATTGGTACAAATTAGTGAATAATTATGAGATGATCATAACAAGTTAGTGGCAGTAGCTTACAATGGTGTTTAGGTAATAAAATTATGTATTTGGATGACTTCTGTACTAATTTCTTAGAATGCTTGTACGTACAGAATATTGGTGTCATTAGTTATAGGTGAGTGCAACTATAGTGCTACTAAAAATTAGGTGGAATTTGAGGAATTAATCATAGTAATTATAAGGTTATGATTAGATAATTATGATGAACAAAGGTTATATATGATGGTCTCATGTATATTTAACATACTATAGTTACTGGGTATTCTTTAGTGCCTTGGATTTTGACACAACTATCAATAGTTATGATTTCAAAAGTTGGGTATTAGGTTAAAAAATTCTTAGCCCGAGGATCGAATAATGGTCCATTCTAGTTGAAATTTGACATACTAATTTATTCTCTTATGGGGATTATATATTTGGACAAATTGTAGACATTCGGAAGCTTTACGGAAGGGAAAGACCTTTGCAAATTATCTTGCATTTGGATTCTTCAGTCGAGGTAGGTTACGGTTTAATTAGAGTTTAGACTCAATTTAATTATGTGTATGCTCCTATATTGGATACTTGTTGATCGGTATTCGGACATGCTTGAAATTGATGATGTCTGGATTGTTGAGGCGTGTATAAATTATTATTAAAATTTTACTTGATGGAATTTTCTTATGACTTTATACTTGTAAACTTGGTACATCCTATTATATGTTGTGAGGTAGTGTAAATTTGATATTGATATTACTTGTTTATATTGTTTATGTTGTGTACATGATATTAAATTGAGTTGGCCTATGATACCTACCAGTACATAGTGTTTTATACCGATACTAACCTGTACTCTTCTTTTGCTATGTGTAGAAGGTGTTCTAGAGGCTCAGACATGGCCTCACCTCTAGTGTTTGATAACAGATCTTGACCCAAGGGTGAGCACTCCGTCTCCAGGCTTCCATGGGTCATTCTATTTGTTCCTGTCCATCTTTCGGGCAATGAAACATTCTTTATTTACTTTATTTTTGGATATCTCTTTTGGACATCATCAATATTTAGAAGTTCTTGTATGATGACTTTCGGGTCTTGGGGATTTCCGTAAGTAGTTTGTTGATTTCGGCATTATTGATGATTAGCTCCAAATTAATGTTGTTAATTTAATTTTATGATAATATCATTTTAATATTGACTAAGTGATTGGGTAACGGTTCGGTTTAGATGGTTGGTTCTCCCACAAGAAGATAAGTGTGGGTGCCACTCATGGCTATTTGGGTCGTGACAACTGTGCGGTAAAGGATTGTAGTGCTATGCTGTGAACCTATGCAGATGATTATGCAAGAATATTAAAATGATAATAAGCTGATAAAAATTATAAATTTACAAAATTAAGGATAATTATCAATAAATTACACAAAATTAAAATATGACAATAAATTGATAAAAATTCTAAAATAATGATGATTATCAAAAATTTATTAACAGTTGTAAAAAATGTGTGAAAAATTATATTTTGTGCCATTAAACGGTTAAGAAGCCTAAATGTATTAATTTTAATTACGGAGAGCCAAAATTGGGTGTCAACACAACCTTGTACTAATTTCTCACTAATTATCACAATCAACACTTGTATGAGCAATTGAGTATTTGTGTTTTAAAAGGTATCTCACTTGATGAAAAACAACCTCCTTTTTTATACACAATTTTCAATTGAAGTTGAAGTTTTAAGGGCCTTTTTTCTCCATAAATTTATAAATGTTTTTTTTTCATAAATGCTTCCTCCATCTCATTTTACTCGTTCCAAATTTTCTTATTTAATTTCTTATTTTACTTGTCATTTTTCATTAATCAAGACAAGACAATGTTTTTTATTTTTGACCCTTAGTATTAATTTTTTTTCTCCAAATTAAAATGTAAACATCATTTAATAGGAGTAATATGGTAAAGTAGTCATGTTATTAATAGTTTTTCTTAATCAATGTGTAATGTCAAATTGGGACGAGTAAAATGAGACGGAGGGAGTACCCAAAGACGTTTTTCTCCATAAATATGTAAATTTAATATAAACGTTTCACTCCTTAAATATTTCCATTTTAAAGAGTTATCCCATAAAACATTTTGCATTCATTCTAGAAGACCAGCAAAACAATTTTACTTCTTCTAGAATATTTCTTTTTTTTTTCAAAATTATTAATTAATCAGACATAGTAGAGACTATAAGTTTATTATTTGTGGCTTGAAATTATGATATTCGTTACCAAACGAATGAATTAATCATTTCAGAATATATATCATAAATTATTTCACTAAAAATTTGTAATTGCACTTTTCGATTTAATTATGAAATATACCATTAAATCTTATTGAACTCCCTGGGTCTGATTTACCAACACGAATAAATTAAATCAAATTCTAAAAAAATTTTAATCATTGATTAATTTCATCCTTTATTATTATGCTTAACTTATTTCACATGGCGGATATAAAATTCATCTGCAGAGTTTTCACATGAAAACTTATAATCAACCATCAAGTGGTGTCATCTATCTCAAGTCATAGACATGATTCTATCAACTAATTATTATTTCACTAATGTGATTTGTTATCATCGAATCTATCAGGAATGTGTTGATCCATAATAGAGTTTCACCTTTTGATAGATCAAAATAATAAATCAAATCACATTAATCATGAAAGTTATATCAAGATTACGAGTGTAAGTAATTTATTGGTCTAGTGAAACTGTTTTATTAATAGTCAAAACATAAAGAAGTATCTCTACTTTATCCGTTCAATCCACACGAAATGTACTAGAACAAAAAGTTGGAATGTGACCACTCTCATAATCAAGACAAAATTATATTTAATGTTGTGCTACAATCATCAAGATGTTTGTCGTAATTCATCTTTAACTGTGAACATTAATTTATAACTTATAAGAATCGACAAGTTTAATCTTGTGTGCATGAGTTCAAAACTCCATACACAAAATCGTCTATTATATAAGTAAAAGACACGCATGTTAACACAATAACCTTATTAATTTTTTTTATTAAATTGAGTAAACCAAGTTTTTACATGGAATGGGAATAATACTAATAACATAAACTTAATGGTTAATAGTATATTCTATTACAAAAAGAATAAAAGTAAGGTAAAATTCAAAAATTGAGTATTGCCAACTTAGAACTTTTACTTTTAGCTTATAAACTATTTTGGGTTGTAGATTCACCAACCAACTATGAAAGGAGTAAATTTCATTCATGGTCACTTAACTTTGTGTCTATTATGTAAAAATTACTTTTCTTTCATTCATTACACAAAAGTCATTTTACTTTGATCCTGCCATTACAAAAGTCACTATGACCGGATTTTACAATAATTCCACCGGAAAAATGATGTGGCAACCTTAATTAGTTCTTAATTTTAATTCAAGAGAATATAATATATTACTCATATCTTGACCCTTTTTATACGTGTTCAACCTAATTTTTCTTATGAATTATATAACGGAAGAATACCAATTTATTAATAGATTAGGATATCTAATGAACACTATTTTCATAAAAAAAATGGTTGATATTTTTATGAAACATTTCATAATATTGCATTCATTTGCCCAAGAGGTGCATCGAAAAAGAGTAATAAACAAGATAAATTCTTCAAAACACATAAAATAGAAATACATATATAATATTAGATTATTTTAACTTTTTGAAGATAAATCAACTTGCTAAAGATAGTTTTAAAATAAAACTTTTTAAAAATTTTCATTGAATAAGTATCGTCAAAATTTGTACAAGTAATATTACTGACAGCTGTCTTAATAAAAGTCATAAATATAAGTAATTTAATAGATTAAATTAATTATTGGACATTTAATTTTTATATTATCAATTGAATTAATTAACTAATATGTAATTTATCAGAAACTGAATATTATAATGAAACCTTCTAAATGAATTAACTGATTAGTCAAATAATTAAAAGCACAAAGACAAACTCAATAAATAGAGTAGTTTATTATATTATTATGATATATTGAATGCAAAGACCCAAGTGGCAAGCAATGTATGAAAATATAATTTTGTCAACTACACGACACAATTATAGAGAGAGAAAAGTAATTTTATCAACGTGTCATAATTTTAGTGGGAGAAATATAATTTTATCAACTACATGTCATATTTTAGATGAATTTAAAAAAAAATTACCATAATCATAGAAACTACATGCCATAATTTTAGAGGAGAAAAATAATTTACCAACACATATCTCAATTTTAGAGAATTTTAAGAAAATTAAAACTACCATAGTGTCTTTATGAGGACTACCAAATTTTGGTGTCCTCCCTTATATATAAGTATAATTTAGTTTCATAAAAATATTAACCAAATTTTGTTTATAAAAATAGTTTTCAATAGGTAGCCTAATCTATTAATAAATCGATATTCTTCCATTATATAATCCATAAAGAAAATTGGGTTGGGCATATATAAAAAGGGTCAAGATATGAGTAATATGTTATATTCTCTTAAATTAAAATTAAGAACTAATTAAGGTTGCCACATCATTTTTTCGTTGAGATTATTGTAAAATTCGGTCATAGTGTCTTTTGTCATGACCAGAGCAAAGTAAATGACTTTGTGTAATGGATAAAAAATAGTGACTTTTACGTAATAAACACAAAGTTAAGTGACCATGGATGAAATTTACTCACTATGAAAGATTTTTATCTATCTCATAGGCATACCAATAATGTCTAGCAAAATTATTGATAATCTATCTAGTTGGGAGGAAACATGGGGGGGGGAGCAAAGAACATGAACTATTGGAGAACTATCCGAACTTGTATTTGATGGACTGTTTGAAAGGAGAGAAATGCTAAAAGTTTTGAAAATAAAAGTAAAACACTACAGAAAATTAAGACAAATTGTATTTTGCTTTTGACTTTTGGGTGTAGAAAGAACTCCTCGATAGAGGCTAAAGATATTCTAGAAGTATTAGAATCTTGTTAGGATGGAGAGTCTTTTCTTTTATCTTATTCTATTTTCTTTTATCTAGGACCTCACTTTGTAAAGAAGTTCGCACTACCTATGTGCTAATTTATAAACAAATGTTACCTTCTTAGAAAAAAAAGAACCTGAGGGGGCTCAGGTTTGATATCCCATGAAACAAAATAGAGAAAATTAGAAATTATCACCATGTGCTTTGGTGTGTACACCACATGTCAAATGTCCTTTGAGGGAGTGTTCTTTCGGTTGAGATAAAAAAGAAAAAAAAAGTACTTTGGAGGCGTGTTGCATGACCATAGCGCGAGGGTGAAGTTTTAACAAATACTCTTGTGACAGATTTTAAACTATTATAAATGTATTTACATTATAGTGAATGTCTATCAGGATCTAGTTGATATCTACCAAGATTTGAAGTATCTGTCTTTTAGTGAGAAACTAGGAGTAAATTTTCCCTATAAATAGAAAGGGATTCCTTCATTGTAAATCACTCCTCAAGGATCCTCTTATTCATCCTCAAGAGAAATAAGAATTACTCTTTTATCTCTCTACTCTTCTTCTTTATTCTTTATTATTTTATAACACGTTATCAGTACGAGACTCTGCCGTCTCAAATTTAAAGGCTAAGGTATTATTTTATTTTATTTCATATGACTAATAATCTTTTAAAACTTGAGTTCGTTGCCTCGAGCAAGAACTACCTCTTATGGGTGTTGGATGCTGAAATCTACTTAGATATTATGGGTCTTGGAAACTCCATAAATAAAGAAAATACAACATCTAATCAAAATCATGCTAAGGCTATGATTTTCTTGTGTCATCATCTTGACAAAATTCTGAAAATTGAATACCTTATTAGTAAGGATCCACTTGTTTTGTGGAATGACCTAAAAGAAAGATTTGACCACTTGAAATTGGTCATCCTCCCAAAAGCACGATATGAATGCATACACTATGAAAATAAGATATTGGGTTCAAACCCCATCGATTTGTTGCCTAAGATGCCTTTATATGGATAAGACATCGAGTTTGGATCTCAATGCACCATATTGTTGATATAATGATTGATAAGGCAAAATAATGTGTTTTTGTAAAAAGTCATGAAATAAACATGTCTTATTGAATATGCTTCATTTCCTGAAGTGAATGTGGTAGCAATGCTTAATATGTCTGAAAGAAGACAAATGATTCAATGTACGAATATAACCATGGAGGGAAAATATAATAATAATTATCAACAGTGATAATATTTTCACACGCTTATCATTATTATAAGATATGTTAGAGAAAATTTCTCTACAACCATATGTATGCCTTGATTTGCTCCTGAATTAGCAATATCTTAAAATAGGCTATAAGCTATCATAATTTGATAGGTTTAAGGTATAATTATATTATATTTCCAAGAAATGAGAATCTTATTAATGCAAACGTGCATGTGATTGTGATGGTATCACAACTCACCTCTGAAAAGGTTGAATAACTGAGAAGAGCTATTTTGAAATCTACTTTGAAAGTAGTAAATCTGAAATTTATTCATATAATAGTAAATTTGAAATTTACTAAAGTAAAAGGTATATGTCATGGTAAACTTGGAGTTTGCTAGAATAAAATTTCATAAATTGACATGAACGATTGCAACATCCTAAAGATGTGCATACTGAGTATTGAACATATATTGAAGAATTAGAAAATTCTTCATTATTTTTAATGTAGTTTGTTCTCATGATAAGTTGGTTGGACCAACTAATGTTGGGATTTGATCCCTCAAAATTTGAAAAATATAAAAGGTGAATAAGGGCTCATTCACCTTCCATGTGATATGTTGAAAAGATGCATCAATAAGATAATCATATGTACATTTATTGTTAACCTATAGTTAGACATTCATAAAGTTGCTTGCTTAATGAAATTGAGTTAAGAGCATAACTTTTAGATTGTATAATCAAGACAATTTATCTTGATGATGATGGTTTGGCATTGAATGTCTTCGATAAATGGCTAAATCATTGCTAATGAGAAAAAATATCATGTGTTGGTCTAAAATATAATATATTACATACAATAGCACTTGTATGCATTAGACCAATAGATTATGATTATTTCTTCCCTCTCAATTGGTTCAAGGTCATGAACTAAATATTTCATCTAATAGTTTTGATGTGCGGTATACAATTGATGAATATATCATGATTGCACAAAGATGGAATCCTCAAATAACATAGAGGATGTATGTTAGTTTTCCTAACATAAGCGGGAGATTATAAGCAGCCATGAAATATGTTAGGAATTATCATCAGATCCTCATTCAAAAGATAATTCAAGTTAAATGTCGAAAGCATCTCATATTAAGCTGCAAGTGCTCCTATTTTGTGTTTCTAAAGGACAATATCTATGCATGCGTGAAGCGTGGTAGTCCAATCGGTTCCAAATGAAATAATTCTTGAAAAGGATAAGGAGCAAATAATCGTAATAAGAAGGCAATGTGCTCTTAAAGAGCCTGCGACATAACACTTCATGAAACCTTATGAGAGGTTCAGGTACCTGAAAATAATGAAGTGATAAGATCTAAAAATGTTATGTCATACTGTGAATTAATACGAAATAATATATCATTAATATCTTTGATACAATATTAGTGCAATATTATAAAAGATTACGCGGATCTGAATTCTACGTTTATTTAAGCATGCTGATATAGAAATATTTATCAAGTGACATGAAAGGATGCATCTTGGTAAGAATAACACTTATTTGATTTGCAGTTCAGACACTTGAAGATGTCACACATATTGATACTGTCACTTGAAAAAATCCATATGAAAATCTCTAAACGATTCAAAATGCCTAAAGCATAAAAAGTTTCTGGGAAACTTGTTTTTTATCCTTATGAGGGATAAATTGATGGTTTGAAAATCATTGAAACTTTTGGAGAGTTTTTAAAAATAATAAGATTATTTGCTGAAATACGAAACATACTGAATTGGATTGGTCCTGAAGTACCATATCTTAGTCCAATTGGTGTACTAATGTATCTTGCAAATACTGCAAGGCCTGATATAGCCTTTTCAGTTAATTTGTTAGCAAAATATAGTTATGCTCCTATAAGGAGACATCGAAATGAGATCAAACACATGATCTTATTTTATTCTAAAGCTTGTAGTCTCAATCTTGTTGGTTATGTTGATAACGGATACTTATCTGATCCGTATAAAGCTCAATCTCAAATAAGCTATGAGTTAACATGTGGAAATACTATCATATCTTGGAGATATCGTAGCCACTTCATCGAACCATGCTAAGATAATAGTTATTCATGAAGCAAGCCAAGAGTGTGTATAGTTGAGGTCCATGATACATTTCATTCACGAAAAATATGGTTTGAAATGTGATAAAGTACCCATGATTTTTTATGAGGATAATGCAACATGCACAGTACAACTTAAGAGACGACTCAAGGATATTGAAGGAAGCATATTTTGCCAAAGTTTTTCTATATACATGAGCGACAAAAGAATTGTGATATTAACGTGCAATAGATTCGTTTAAGTGACAATGTGACTGATTTATTTACCAAGTCTCATCCAATTACAACTTTCAAAAAGATGGTGCACAAGATCGGGATGCAAAAGTTTATTGATGTTCCCATCAGGGGGAGCAAATACGCGTTGTACTCTTTTTTCCTTTTAAGGTTTTGTCCCGCTGGGGTTTCCTTGTAAGGTTTGTAATGAGGAAGAATATATGCATATTGTTAGAGATGTTTACTCTTTTTCCTTCACTAAATTTTTTTTTCCATTGGGTTTTTCTAGTAAGGTTTTAACGAGGCACATTATCTATCAATTAAACATTCAAAGGAGAGTCTTATACATGTATTTATATTATAATAAATGTCTATCAAGATCTAGTTGATATCTATCAGGATTTGAAGTATCTGTCTTTTAGTGAGAAACTAGGAGTAAATTTTTCCTATAAATAGAAGGGCTTCCTTCATTGTAAATCACTCCTCAAGGATCCTCTTATTCATCCTCAAGAGAAATAAGAATTGCTCTCTTCTCTCTCTACTCTTCTTCTTTATTCTTTATTGTTTTATAACATAAATCTAGTTGTTGTCATTTTAGATAACTAAGAGATGAAAATTTTAATGTTAGATTTTAATTTAATTTATTGAGATAATAATTTATTATATCTTTGATTACTATCCTACATTTCTAATTAAATTCCAACCATAGAATCATGATGTTAAGAAGGAAAATAAAAAAAAGATTGACCTAACATCCTATTGAGTAACTTGATTGTTTATCAAGTGAACGGGCACACATATGAGATTTCAAGTATGGATTTGAATTCATGAGCTTATGAAATTGGATTTTATAATTTATTGTTGGATTTCACTAGTTTGTCGAAGGGTTTAGTTTGTCAAAATAAAAGTTTATCTAGGCTAATTAGAATGTATTACTTTTATTTTTGTAAATTAAGGGGCTATTGGAGGTTATCTGGGTGGATTGGATGTATAAAAAACTTTTTCGACGTAGATAAGGCTTAACCTTTCGGATGCTTGCTTTTTGAATAGCATAGTTTAGTACTTGTATGAACTCTTTCAAATACTCAATATATTTGTCACATTTAGGGGTGACAATTTGAGCTCATATTAGTGAAAGAAGTCCATTTAACACATATTTATTGTGTTGGATCATTTATATTTTAAGTGGGTAAATATGAATTTCAACTTATTTTAAAAGCTCATACAAATATAGATAAAATGGATAAAATATGGGTATCCATTTAAACACAGAAATTACCCACATATGCTTCAAATTCCTAATTGCATATAAAACTATAATCTTTTTTTAAGAAAAAGAAAATTAGGGGTAGGAGTGGAGTGGGCTGGGGTGGTTGGGGGAGAGAAAAAAGATTTTATTTTGTATTTTTTAAAAATAAATTGATTTTTGTGCGGAGGTGTGAGAGGCTGGTTAGGGATGATTTCAAGCGAGGTAGAGTTAGATCGAAAAAATATTGGAAGGATGTGATTAGACATGACATGGAGCAACTCCAGCTTACCAAAGACATGACCCTGGAAAGGAAGTTGTGGATGAGGCGGATTGGGGTGAAAGGTTAGTCTGAGTTTAGGATGTTATATCTTTTGGTGTGTTACTTGGAGTATCTTGTTTATGGTATTATTGGATATGTTGATTTCTATTGTATCTTATTCTTTTATTATTTCTTATCTAGATTGTTTTATTTTGAGTCGAGGGTCTATCAGAAACAGTCTCTCTATTCCACATCTGAGGTAATAATATGGACTGCGTACACTTATCCTCCTTAGACCCCACTTGGTGGAAATATACTAGGTATGTTATTGTTATTTTTTATGAAATTTCTTTTTATTTTTTTAATAAAAATTTAGGGGGAGGGAGGGAGGTGCAGGGGTGGGGTGGGGAAGAGGGAGCAGATTTTTTTTTTATTTGAATTTTAAAAATTTCATTTGATTTAAAAGAAAATTGATGGCCGGGGTAGGGGTGTGATTTTTATTTTTATTTTTGTTTTTTTTCTTTTTGATTTTTTTTAAAAATATTTTTTTATGGAAGGCTGGACTAGGGGTGGGGGTAGAAAATTTTTAATTTTTAATTTTAATTTTTTTAATTCCTTCTATAAAAAATTAGGGGTTGAGGTAGGGGGTTAGGGTGGGGTTGGGAGTAAATAGTGGGTGGTGGTGGTGGAGGGATAAAAAAAAGTGAGCGTGGGGTTAAGAAATTATTTTTTAAAAGAAAATATATTTTTTTTAAAAAAAGGTTAATTTCTTTTGGGGGTGGGAGTTAAGATAGGGGGTGTGAGGGTCCATTGAGGTAAGAGGGTGGGTGGGGGTATCTTTTTTTCAAAAAAAAAAAATTATGTGTTTTTTTGGTGTGGGTAGGTGGATGAGAGTGGGGATAGGGGATAAAAGTTGGGGAAATTTTATAAGTAGCAAACTTATGCTCATAATTAGGACTTTTATAGCAACTGTTTCATAATTACATGAAATAGCAAGTTGTATTTTAGACAAAGTTTGCTAGATAAATACATATCCAAATTAAATTATATCCCTTATTTTACTCAAATCAGTTGAGTTAAATAAGGAATAGGAATAATCAGGCCCTTAAATTATAACATGTATTTAATTCAAAGGATTTCTTTTTCATAAATGACTCTTATTAACATGTGCCGTTATTTTTCAACTACTGAAGCCAAAATTCAAATGCAATTTTACTGAACAAAATTATGCAACTCAAATCAATCTCAAAATTAGATTAAAGATTCTTTTATTGATGAGTTTCTAATTATTTTTTAAAAAAAATTACTGTTGTTATAGGTATTGAATAACAAATTGAGTACGTATATGAATTTCAATAAAAAAAATTTACTCAAATTATTTTGTGTGAAATGATTTTTTGCAACGTAAATTTTTTTTTTGTCAGTGTGTATTTTGAATAATTGATCGAAATATATTATTTGTCCAATATCGATGTTATTCGATCTTAATTATTATTTGATCAAAATTATTTTTGCTACATAGGCATTTTAGCAGTCTCAATTTTATTTTTTTCATAGTGTATTTGTACATTTTGCAAAGTGTAATTGTGTTTTCTTGGCTATATTGATAATCACTGAGTTTATTTGAATATATCAATTCGATTTGTGTATTTTGTCTGAATTGATATATTTTTATTGCATTTGTATATTTTGAACTGATTTAACATATTTGACCGAATAAATATGAAATATTTGTTAGTGTATATGTATAGTTCTGTAAAAGGTGTATTTGCTGCTATGTTTGAAAAAAATACATATACAGACTTGTAAATATATTTTTGATTGTGAATAAAAATACATCATATTTGACTGAAAAAAATACTAATGTCTAATTGAATTTGACAAAATACATTTAATTTTTTTAATTTTATTTGTATTTGCTGTATATATTTACTTATATGTATATAAGAATTTGATTGTTTAAAAAATATATTTTTATTTGTGTTTTGACAAATATATATACAACTTTCTAAAAATGTGTAATTGTTGCTAATGCTTGAAAGATATATGTATAGTTCTGTAAATTTTGCATTTGCTGATATGTTTGAAAAATACATATACAGATTTGTAAATGTATTTTTGACCGTGAACGAAAACAAATCAGATTTGACATTAAAAAAATACAAATGTCCAATTGAATTTGACTTTTTAAATTATTTTTTTTTAAAAAATAACAGATTGTACTAGCCATAGAATATGTATATACAGTACATGACAAGTAAAAACATTTTATTATTTGCCTTAAGAAAAAAATATTCTTGTCACGCATTTCAATTGGACGAGATACCATGTGCACATGTTTGTGCAGTGCTGATAGTAAGAATTTTAAAATGAATCATATTACTGTGATTTATACAAGCCAAGAATAGTATTGAGAACATATGATGTTCCAATTTATTCTTTACCACACAAAAAGGCGATTGGATAATTTCACATAACATATTGATTGAGGTATTACTGTCTCCAAATTACAAGCGGCCTCCTGGAAGATGTCACGCCTCAAATCCTATTGGGGCGGACTGGCACCCGTAACCAAGGAGGCCTGGGAGAACCAGCTCATAACCTTATACTTCCCATGCATACCTCTATGACAACCCGAAATTCGGACAGCATCATGTCGCATATAAAAGGAAATAATCATATGTATAAGCTCAAGCACATATATATATACACAATACTTGGCCGTTGTAGCCATCACGTCTATTAACAAAACACCACCTTGACTGTACATTAGGTCTACAAAGCCTCTAGACAATACATAGAGTTTAACTAAGGTCAGGTCACACCCCACCATATAACTAACTTTTATACAATACCAAAAGTGACTGGATATGACACGGAAAGCCCCAAAGCAAACTGGAGCTCACCAAAAGCAGTTGGATATCCTGGCTCCTACTTGTGTGGTGTATGAGCTAAGGTACCTGTGCCTGCAGCATGAAATGCAGGTCCCCCGTGGGGGACGTCAGTACGAAATATGTACTGAGTATGTAAAGATGTAGATAATCACATATGATATAGGAGCTCAATAGAAATCAGAAGCAAGTGAATAAATCGTAATATGAGTGGACCACACTTACTAGAACTTGTGACAACCTGTACATTGTATTTATTCAATCACTTTACCTTCGTTCTTATCATTTTTGTAATAATTACTGTACCGTACTGTGACCATTAGGCTGTCTCCAGTACATATCAACTGGAATCGACCCATGATAGGCTTATGCCCCTGGGATACCACCCATAAATACATAAATAGGGATCGACCCATGATAGGATTATGCGCTGGGATACCACCCGATAAGAAAGAACTTTCATCACTTAGTTCAATTAATCTTTGAGATTATTATTTCGGTCGCCACCGCATTTTTGATACTTTGAAACAATGATACATCAATAAGAGACATATAAATAGGCCATCAATGCAATAACAATGAAGTAAGAACTCATTGGCACATCAATGAAGTGTTTTGGAGTCATCAATTCCATAACAATGAAGTAGGAACTTATTGGCATATCAATGAAACGTTTTGGAGTCATTAATAGCACATAGATCTTGTTTGAGTAACCGGATACCTTCTGACATTCATTAGTGCAATAAACATGTAAGATTTGGAAAACAAGTAAGTATTGGAATGTCTTGACATCTTGCAGGGTGGAAATAAGTTCATTGGTAACGTAGGACATCATACAAAACCATTATGGATCACATGTTACTGAATAGCTTTGGAAACTTTCATAATAGAACAATTGTTCACTTTCATGCCAAAGATATGGTATAGAGTATGCTTTACATACCTGACTGTCAACCTTTAATACTAGTCCCAAATGGACTTCCCGTCTTTTTGGATTACTTATCTATAATGAACATATATAGCAATCTAGTATTAGCAACCAAGCATCACAATTCAATTATTTGAATTCACCAAACTAGTGGTTAAGTAGTAAGCCTTAATTACACCATAAAGGGTGTCACTTTAACCCTCTTATACTCCAATTACATTCACATGCCAGGCATATTCATACAACATCCTCCAATATCAAGTTTGGATTCATTTATCCTTCCAACCAATCCATTAAACCAAATTGAGACAGACATAAATAATCATCAATTCAATAGTATATCACCATATCCACCTTCCATAACTCAATTACCATATCCACCTTCCACAATTCAATACAACCAAACCATGCAAAATAGTCCATAACCCTGTTTCCATCACCTTTCAATAACAACCAATACATATAATCCTCTATCACACATATACATATGGAAAAGAATAAAGTCAAACAATATTAATACCTTAGAATTCACCTCTTGATTATGCAATCCTATTTCCACAAATAATAGGTGTCGTTCGAAGCTCTCGAGATGACAAACGCAGTTATCGGATTACTTTGGAATTTCTACGGCTGAATCAAAAGTAATTTAAAGGTCAAATTTGGCTAGGGTTTGTTCTTTCTCAATGATTGATGATGAAAATGAGTTTTTGAACTCATATATATGTATATATATACACATATTCCCGTCCATAATATAATAGGAAATGACCAAAATGCCTTTAAAATTTAAATAATGTCAAATCTGTCTTTTGGTGGACTGTTTTGATAAGCTAAAGTAGATCGACCATAACTCCTCTTTCCGATATCGGATTTGGGTGAAATTGGTATAGTTGGAGGGATAATTCAAAGGGTTTTCATTTCATATAAAGTAGGCCACCCAGTTCGTCCTGTACAAGGAGTTATGGTCGTTTGAAATTGACCCTAAAAATCTGTTTTGATAGGCTGAAGTAAAATGAGTATAACTCCTTACTCAGACGTTGGATTTAGATAAAACCAATTGAATTAGAAAGAAGACTCAACGATCTTTCTTTTCATCGGCCGCATCTCTCCCAGTTCATTATATTAAGGGAGTTATGATCATTCGAAGTTGACCCAAAAATTCGGCTGGCCTCAGTAGTTTGTTTGCAGGAAATTTTCCTGCACATTTACTATTCCCAAATATCCCGGCCACCGTTTTATAGTTTCGAACGTGCTCAATTATATCCGAAACCTATACGTTTTTGGAAATCTTTATATCATTGGAAAGCTTATTCAATAACCTTCGCATGAAACCATCGACGGGCAAATTCCGGTATAAATAAAATAAAATAAAAAAATTAATTTCATATAAATAAGACCAATACATGTACTTGAATACGCCAATACACATACTTAAATATGGGGTGTTACATCCTTCCCCCCTTTAGGACATTCGTCCTCAAATGTTAGCGTAGTTATTCAACCGAAATAAGTTCAAGTCCATCATTAATATTCTCATCATCACATAAATACTATGCATATATAAAAAAACTTACTTGTTAATGTTCTAACTCCATTTCTTGAACTTCCTCTTCATCTTTGAACAAATGAGGGTACTTAAATTTCATTGCTTCCTCATCTTCCCATGTAATCTCTTCCCTTTGATGATTTGTCCAACATACTTTCACAGATGCTATCTCTTTATTTCTCATCTTCTTAACTTGGAGATCTAGAATAGCAATCGACACTTCCTCTTTGGTAAGATCTTCCGCAACTTGCACATCCTCAGTAGAAGTAATATGTGATGGATCTCTGATGCACTTTGGAAGCATTGACACATGAAATACCGGATGTACTGATGAGAGCTCTTGGGGTAGCTCTAATTCATATGCAAATTGTCCAAACCTTCGAGTGATCTTATACGGGCCTATATAACGTGGACTCAACTTCTCTTTCTTGCCATCTCATTACCCCTTTCATTGGTGATACCTTCAAAAATACCCAATCACCTATAGAAAACTCTAGCCCTCTCCTTCTACTATCCGCATATGACTTGTGTCGACTTTGGGCTATTTTCAGTCGTTAATGAATTACTTTAACCTTCTCTATGGCTTGATAAACAAGATCCGGTACGAACAAAAGAGTTTCACCCACTTCGAACCATCCTATTGGTGATCTACACTTCCTTCCATATAAAGCTTCATATGGTGACATTTTGATACTTGAATGATAGCTATTATTGTAGGGAAACTCAATAAGAGGTAAATGATCATCCCAGTTGCCCTTAAAATCTATTACACAAGCTCGTAGCATATCTTCAAGTGTTTGGATGGTACATTCTTCTTGTCCATCTGTTTGAGGGTGAAAAGCTGTACTCAACTTCACTTGTGTTCCCAGACACCTCTGAAAAAACTTCCAAAATTTTTCGGTAAATTGGATTCCCCGATCTGATATAATAGAGATTGGCACTCCATGTAATCGGACTATCTATTTAATGTACAGCTTCGCATACTCTTCAACTATGTAAGTGGTCCTAACTGGTAGGAAATGTGCGGATTTGGTAAGCCTATCAACAATCACCTAATAGAATCAAACTTCCGGGATGTACGAGGCAAACGAATAATGAAATCCATGTTGATCATGTCCTATTTCTAGGTTGGAAGATCAATGCATTGCATATAACCTCCGGGTTTTTGGTTCTCAACTTTAACTCTTTGACAATTTGGACATTCAGCTACAAATTCTGCAATGCTCTTCTTCATATCATTCCTCCAATACATATCTTTCAAATCTTGATACATTTTGGTTGATCCTGGATGAATGGAATACCTTGAACAATGTGCCTCTGTTATAATCTTCTTTCTTAGCCCGTCTACATCCGGCACACAATCAATTTTGGCACTGAAGTACTCCTTCTCGCGTAAGCTCAAATGCCTTGGTCGCACCACTCTGAAAGTTCTCCTTAAGCTGTAATAAAATAGGATGTGCATATTGCTTCTCTTTCACTTCAGCTACTAATGAAGATTCCGCAGCATTATGTACGATAAGCTCTTTATCCGGAGTTTCAAGAAGGTGAACTCCCAAACTAGATAACTGGTGAAGATCTTTAATCATCCCTTGCCTTTCTATAGGCACCATCATAGCCTTACGACTTAATGCATCAGCTACCACATTTGCTTTCCCTGGATGGTACAAGATATCAACATCGTAGTCCTTTAATAGTTCAAGCCATCTCCACTGCCTTAAATTTAGATCCTTCTGATTAAAAAAATATTGCAAGCTCTTATGGTCAGTATATATATCAACATGAACCCCATATAAGTAGTGGTGCCATATCTTTAAAGCAAAAATAACTGCTGCCAGCTCAAGATCGTGTGTAGGATAATTTTTCTCATGTGGCCACAATTGTCTAGAAGCATATGCTATTACCTTACCATGCTGCATCAATACACATCCTAAACCAATTCTGGAAGTATCACAATACACTGTATACCCTTCGGTGCCTTTTGGAAGTACTAACACGAGTGTAGAAATAAACTTGTTCTTTAAATCTTGAAAACTCTTCTCACAGGCACCATTCCATTAGAATTTGGATGATTTATGGGTTAGCTTGGTTAAGGGTGCTAAAATGGAAGAAAAGACTTCAACGAAACTTCTATAATAACCGGCCAACCCGAAAAAACTACGAATCTCCGTAGGCGTTGTGGGCCTTGGCCAATTCTTCACAGCTTCTATCTTTTGAGCATCAACCTTTATCCCTTCACTAGATACAATATGACCCAAAAATGCCACCGACTTTAACCAAAACTCACATTTAGAGAACTTTGCATAAAGCTTACAATCACGAATAGTCTGCAATGCCTGTCGTAAGTGATTGGCATGGTCCTCTTCTGATCTAGAATAAACTAGAATATCATCTATAAAAACTATCACAAATACATCCAGGAATGGTTTAAACACCCTATTCATCAAATCCATAAAAGCTGCGGGTGCATTTGTTAGCCCAAATGACATAACTAGAAACTCATAATGACCATACCGTGTTCGAAAAGCTGTCTTGGGTATATCCTTCTCTTTGACCCTCACTTAGTGGTAACCTGACCTTAAATCAATCTTAGAAAAGCACTTGGCGCCCTGTAACTGATCAAATAAATCATCAATTCTTGAGAGAGGACATTTATTCTTAATATTCACCTTATTCAATTGCCGATAATCAATACACATCCTCAACGAGCCATCCTTTTTGCACACAAATAACACTGGTGCTCCCCAGGGGGACATACTAGGCCTTAGGAATCCCTTCTCTAGCAAATCTTTCAATTGCTCTTTAAATTCTTGTAATTCTGCTGGGGCCATTCTATACAGAGGAATGGAGATTGGTTGGGTGCCTAGTATTACATCAATACCAAACTCTACTTCTCGTTCAGGAGGCAAACCTGGAAGATCTTTAGGAAATACATCAGAAAATTCATTTACCACCGGAACAGCGTGAAGAGTTTGTGGCTCCGCTTCTATATCCCTTATTCTAACTAAATGATATATGTATCCCTTGGAAATCATTCTTCTTGCCTTAAAATAAGAAATAAATCTACCTCTTGGCACGTCAATTTCACCTTTCCATTCAAGGACTGATTCATTTAGAAAATGGAAATATACCTTTTTCGTGCAGCAATCAATTATGGCATAACAAGACGCCAACCAGTCCATACCCATTATAACATCAAAATCTACCATTTCTAACTCAACAAGATCAGCCATCGTATCACGACCACAAACAGTTACTATGCAGTTTCGGTAAACCTTTCTAGCAATAATAGATTCCCCAACCGGTGTGGACACTTCAAATGGCTTAACTAACAATTCGGGTATTCTTTCAAACTTTCTAGCAACCAATGGAGTAACATAAGATAATGTAGAACCGGGATCAATTAAGGCATATACATCGAATGAAAAGATAGACAACGTACCCGTAACCACATCGGGGAAAGCCTCTAAATTCTATCGATCCGCTAGAGCATACGTACGATTTTGAGCCCCGCTAGAACTCGTGGCTACTCTATTACCTCTAACATGATCCATTGGTTGTGCACCCCTTCCTGAATAAGGCATCGATGATGATGATGCAACAAATGACCCCGTAGGTTGTGCCATACCCCCTATGCCCCTTCGTGGGCATTCTCTCATCATATGCCCCGACATACCGCACCAAAAGCAAACATTGGTCCCCATCCAACATGCGCCCAAATAATACCTTTCACATTGATTGAATGGCTCTCGAGGAGGTCTCGATTGGCTCATATTCCCTTGCCCTTGGTAACCCACTATCCACGAACTCTGACTCTCACTTCTGTGCCCAAATTGATTTTCTCTGGACCCTTGGAACTGTGGTAGGGCACTAGCTACAGAATAAGAAGGTAATGGCCTAGGTGGTCTAGCAGAAAACTGTGGTCTGAACCCTCCTTGGGATACCATGAACTGCCCTGTAGATCTGGCCCTCTTGGAATATCCTCTTTCTAATTCATGTGTTCTTCTCCTCTGCCTCTGATCTTCCATTTTCTGTGCAAAAGATTGGATCCTCGTTATGTCCATATCTTTGTTCAAAGCGTCAATAGTACAATCTCTAACCAGATATAGATCCAGGCTATCCACATATTGATGAACTCTGTCATCCATAGTAGCTACAACATTAGGAGCATATCTCAACAAGGAATTAAATCGGAGACTGTACTCCTTCACGCTCATATTCCCCTGATGAAGATTTAAAAATTGATCTGCACGGGCCTGACGAATCTCGAATGAAAGATAATGATCAAGAAATGCCTCTTTGAGCTCTTTCCAAGTATCTGGGGGTGCATCAATACCCCTAGATTATTTTCAGTCCTTGTACCAATATATAGCCTCCTCTTTGAATCTATATGCCGCTAAATCCACTGTCTCTCTACCCGTTACATGCATAACATCTAAGGCCCTTTGAATTTGATCAATAAAGTCCTGTGGGTCCTTGTTAAGATCTGATCCAGTAAAATTAGGATGATCCATCTTAAGAAAATCCTGTGTTCGAAGGCTAGCCGCCCTATCTGTACCACTAGGACCTGTGGTAGGAATGACTTGCCCTTGAGCTTTCCCACCAACTATACGAGTCAAAAGTCGCAATGCATTTCTAAGTCTTGATCAGCAGCATTAATAGGTGGCTCTGGGGATATAGTTCTCCTCCCCCTTATTTCTTCTAGAGTGGAAGAAGTTTCTGATGCATGCTCAGCTGGAGCCTCACTTTGATTAGCTGGTATAGTGAGTGACTTACTAGTCCCCTCTCCGACAGCCACATCTACTTGTTTACCGGTATTCTTTCTTCTGGTAACCGACATCATTACTATAATAAGAGAAACAAATGGATTCAGTGGTCAACTATGACTTCATATACCATATAGGCTCTATCACACGATCTAAGAAATGAAGAAAAGAAACAATTACTAAATGTCCATAGCCTCCTGTTTATAGATGTGGTGCACGACACACCGATAAACAAGACTCTACGTAGACACGGCTTTGTAGACTCACTAGGATGAACTTCTTTGATACCACTTTTGTCACGCCTCAAATCCTATTGGGGAGGACTGGCACCCGTAACCGAGGAGGCCCGAGAGAACTAGCTCATACCTTATACTTCCCATGCATACCTTTATGACAACCCAAAATTCGGACAGCATCATGTCGCATATTAAAGGAAATAATCACCTGTATAAGCTCGAGCACACACATATATATATACAATACTTGGCTATTAGAGCCATCACGTCTATTAACTAAACACCACCTTGACTGTACATTAGGTCTACAAAGCCTCTAGACAATACACAGAGTTTAACTAAGGTCGGGACATACCCCGCCATATAACTAACTTCTATACAATACCAAAAGTGATTGGATATGACACAGAAAGCCCCGAAGCAAACTGGAGCTCACCAAAAGCAGCTGGATATCCTGGCTCCTACTTGTGCGGTGTATGAGCCGAGGTACCTGTGACTACAACATAAAATGTAGGTCCCCTGTAGGGGACGTCAGTACAAAATATTTACTGAGTATGTAAAGCTGTAGATAATCACATATGATATAGGAGCTCAATAGAAATCAGAAATAAGTGAATAAATCGTAATATGAGTGGACCACACTTACTAGAACTTGTGATAACCTATACATTGTATTTATTCAATCACTTTACCTTCGTTCTTATCATCTTTGTAATCATTACTGTACTGTACAGTGACCATTAGGCTGCCTCCAGTACATATCAACTGGGATCGACCCATGATAGGCTTATGCCCCTAGGATACCACCCATAAACACATAAATAGGGATCGACCCATGATAGGCTTATGCCCCTAGGATACCACCCATAAACACATAAATAGGGATTGACCCATGATAGGCTTATGCCCCTGGGATACCACCCGATAAGAGAGAATTTCCATCACTTAGTTTAATTAATCTTTAAGATTGTTATTTCGGTTGCCACTGCATTTTTGATACTTTGAAATAATGATACATCAATAAGAGACATATAAATAGACCATCAATGCAATAACAATGAAGTAAGAACTCATTGGCACATCAATAAAGTGTTTGGAGTCATCAATGCCATAACAATGAAGTAGGAACTTATTGTTATATCAATGAAACATTTTGGAGTCATTAATAGCACATGGATCTTGTTTGAGTAACCGGATACCTTTTGACATTCATTAGTGTAATAAACATGTAAGATTTGGAAAACAAGTAAGTATTGGAATGTCTTGACATCTTGTAGGTTGGAAACAAGTTCATTGGTAACGTAGGACATCATACAAAATCATTATGGATCACATGTTACTGAATAACTTTGGAAACTTTCTTAATAGAACAATTGTTCACTTTCATGCCAAAAATATGGTATAGAGTATGCTTTACATACTTGACTGTCAACCTTCAATACTAGTCCCAAATGGACTTTCCGTCTTTTCAGATTACTTATCTACAATGAACATATATAGCAATCTAGTATTAACAACCAAACATCACAATTCAATTATTTGAATTCACCAAACTAGTAGTTAAGTAGTAAGCCTTAATTATACCATAAAGGGTGTCACTTTAACCCTCTTATACTCTAATTACATTCACATGCCATGCATATTCATACAACATCCTCCAATATCAAGTTTGGATTCATTTATCCTTCCAACCAATCCATTAAACCAAATTGAGCCATAGACATAAATAATCATCAATTCAATAGTATATCACCATACCCACCTTCCATAAATCAATTACCATATCCACCTTCCACAATTCAATACAACCAAACCATGCAAAATAGTCCATAACCCTGTTTCCATCACCTTTCAATAACAACCAATACATATAATCCTCTATCACACATATACATGTGGAAAAGAACAAAGGAAAATAGTATTCATACCTTAGAATTCACCTCTTGATTATGCAATCCTGTTTCCACAAATAATAGGTGTCGTTCGAAGCTCTCAATATGACAAACGCAGTTATCGAATTACTTTAGAATTTCTACGGTTGAATCAAAAGTAATTTAAAGATCAAATTTGGCTAGGGTTTGTTCTTTCTCAATGATTGATGATGAAAATGAGTTTTTGAACTCATATACATGTATATATACACATATTCCCGTCCATAATATAATAGGAAATGTCCAAAATGCCTTTAAAATTTAAATAATGTCAAATCTGTCTTTTGGTGGACTGTTTTGATAAGCTAAAGTAGATCGACCATAACTCTTTGCTCCGATATCGAATTTGGGTAAAATTGGTATCGTTGGAAGGATAATTCAAAGGGATTTCATTTCATATAAAGTAGGCCACCCAGCGCGTCCTGTACAAAGAGTTATGGTCGTTTGAAATTGACCCTAAAAATCTATTTTGATAGGCTGAAGTAAAATGAGTATAACTCCTTACTCAGACGTTGAATTTGGATGAAACCAATTGCATTGGAAATAAGACTCAAAGATATTTCTTTTCATAGGTCGCAACTCTCCCAGTTCATTATATTAAGGGAGTTATGATTGTTCGAAGTTGACCCAAAAATTCGGCTGGCCTCAATAGTTTATGTGCAGGAATTTTTCCTGCACATTTACTATTCCCAAATATCCCGGCCACCATTTTATAGTTTCAAACGTGCTCGATTATATCCGAAACCTATCCATTTTTGGAAATCTTTATACCGTTGGAAAGATTATTCAATAACCTTCGCATGGAACCATCGACGGGCAAATTCCGGTATAAATAAAATAAAATGAAAAAAATTAATTTCATATAAATAAGATCAATACACGTACTTGAATATGCCAATACACGTACTTGAATACGGGGTGTTACAGCATACCTCTAAAGAAATTCGTGAAAAATCAGAAAGAGATATGTTTGAAAAAAAAATCATCAATTCTTGTAGTGCTTGTAGGTTTAAGAGTCACAATAGGCATTCATGTAGGAACAATCGTAAATTATACGTTTGTTGTTTTATTCAATAAAAAAAATTCTCGCATTTCATAAAGTTGAACTCATTTGCAAAATATGTGAATAATTCTTCATTGACAATTATGTTTCATTTATTGAAATATGTTGTAGTTATATTTTTCGTACTTGTAATTTTTTTAGAAAATTATGAATAAATTAAATGTGATTGATTCTATATGTATTTAATGAACGTGAAAAAATATTGTAAAATAAGAGCATTTTTGAAATTAGACATTTTTTTCCAGATAGTACATATTCACATATAAATACATATTCAGGTACATTTACAATAAAAAAACATACATATAAATAACAATATATATCTAGGTACATATACAATCACAAAAATAGATATAATTACATTATAGGTAATTAATACATGTGCAGTTACATATATGTATTTGCTATTGATTCTTTCATAGCAATGTAGAATTGTGTCATTTGCCCGAATGACTATTGCATTTGTAGAACTTTCATTAGTCTCAAGTGACATAATACATTTGTCTAATTGCACTTGAACTACACATTTCTTCTTCTTCTTGTTCTTCTTTATGTAGACATCATAAATATTCTTATCACGAAAAATCTTGTACTGCTCATTTGATAACATTACCTTAATATGTTCCTCAATATCATTGACTGTGTGATATTCTAAATGTGGTGCAACTTTAAAAGTACTCTTGCCATAAATATATGGTCACGTGGCACCTATGTAGCAAAAAAGGACATAAATCTATATTACATATACGTTTCACAAAAAAAAATACAAAATACATAATCTGCATATGTTTTCTTTTACAAATACATATTACATTGCAAAAGAATACATATATCTCTGCATATGTATTTACAAATCACATGTCTGAACCATATGCATATTATCATACAAAAAATATATATAAATCTTCATATGTATTTGCGAAATACATATCAGACTTATATTATACAAAAAAAATACAAATGCATAGCTTAAACAGTAACAAATATAACTATACTATATATCTTTATATGTATTTGTGAAATACAGATGTGACTCATATTAAACAATAAAATACAAATGTATATCTTAAATAGTAATAGGGTTGTCCAGTAACAAATACAACTATATTCATATTACATATAACTAACAAAAAATACATAAAACATATCTTAAACAGTAAAAAATACAAAAAAGTACATACGTTATCCTGTAAAAAAGATGTTAAACAGTACAGAGACAAACTTAATCCTGTATAAAAATACATATGCATACACATATGTATATATACATACGTATTTAAAAAATACAAATATATGCACATGACCCATAAGCTAATACAAATACAAATACCTCTTTGACTTTATCTTCTTTCTAATCATACTCAGAAGAATTTTGATCACATGACTTGAAATTTTGTTTGATTCTCTCATTTTGTTTGGGGGGGGGGGGGGGAGGGGATGAAAGTTTTCTCAATTCTTTTTGTTTCATAATTTCTGCAATCTTCTCAAGATCATTACGATGCATTGATCTCACCTCTTCTATGCACAATAATTTCTTCAACTGAATAGGTGTAGAAACCAATTATAGATCCTCATCTTGTGTTAAATTGCACTTAAATGATTGTGGATTATCAGAAACTAAATGAACATGTGGTATACCTCTATTTGAACTTCTATAAGATGGAGTTTATGGGCAAAAAATATTTTTTTTTGCTATAAAATATAATTTTATAAAAGTATTGCTATTTATTATAATTATGATCTTAAGTTTGTCACTTCCTGTAATTTTATCAAGTTGATATGCATATAGAAGCTCTAAGTTTTTGTCTTTAGAAATTAAAGTGGGTTGGAACTATTTTACTCAACCCATATTTAACCAAATTCATATTTACCCATATATTATGGGTGGATTACAATCCAATCCATTTAAACTTAGGGTGTGTTTGGTATTCTGGAAAATGTTTTCTTATTTTTTCTTGTTTGGTTGTAGTTAAATGTTGGAAAAATATTTTCCATAACAACTCATTTTCCTTCATTTGAGGGAAAATGACTTCCCTCATGGGCCAAGGGAAGTCATTTTTCAGAAAATGATAAATGTGACTTATGACCCCACCCCACCCCACCCCTCTTCCCCACCCCAACAACACTTATATTCACATTTCTCAAAAATTTCACATTACTCAAAAATATTTTTCACTATGTTTTACTTCAACTTTTCACTGTTTGAAATAAAAAATAGTGAAGCTCGAATTTTTTTCTTTTTCAATGTTCGTTGAATGTATTGTTATTTTCATATGCATAGAGGAAGACTTACCTATGTTATTTTTGCTAATTGCATATTTTATTTTATCATCGATGTAGCTTGTTTCACAAGGTTGAATAAGCTTGTCGTTCCGTTGTATTTCTATTGATTGTAGTACCTTGAGATTGTCCTATCAAAATATTGAAAAATGTCTTCTATATTTGCTAATTAGAAATTGATTAAATTTAGTAATTGAAATATTTTAGTATTCGATATTGATATTATTTGCTATGCTTAAATTAGTTCTTACAAATTGTTGAGTTGCTAGAGGCATTGATATACTAGTTAACAGTTAGTAGTATTTTCTAAAAAATATTTTTTTCACTCACCAATCAAACACTAGAAAATATTTCTCTAAAAAATATTTTCTACTCACCAACCAAACATCATAAAATATTTTTCGAAAAATATTTTTCACTCGCCAGCCAAACATGAGAAAATAAGTAGAAAACCAACTTATTTTCTAGAAAAATATTTTCCATGGAAAATATTTTCCATCATACCAAACACACCCTTAATCCATAGTTAATCCATTCAAATTCGATCTGATCCACCTATTTATCACCCTTAGTAACATTCTAAATCTGCAATGGTGTACACAAAATATTTTATAAGAAATGTCGCATTTAGGAGCAAACAAGAGAATAAATGACAAGATATTTTATAAGCAATGGCACCTTTAGAAGCAAATAGAGAGTATAACACTACAATAACAATATTATATTAAAAAATTGCATATTTTATTGCATATACTTCAAATATCATACTCAACAAATCATTGATAATTAAAACGTATGACAAATTGGTCATAAAAAATATATTTTAAAAAATAAACAGTAAAGCATCTAATACCCTCTCAACTATGATCAAATTTGCTATGACACACTCCAACTTCACAGAAGTTTTATTACTTCCTGAACTCAATTTTAGTGTATTTTTGTCATCTTGTTTAGCTGATATGACACCTTTTTAGCTGACGTGACATCTTTGACGTGGGTTCCATTTTTAAGTAATAAAGTTGTCATATCAGCACAAAAGAGTGATAAAAATACGTTAAAATTGAGTTCAGGGGTAATAAGACTCATGTGAAGTTGAAGTGTGTCGTAACTACTTTGACCATAGTTCAAGGGGGTACTGGATACTTATCTCAAAAATAAATAAAATTTTAATATTGAAAAGTACCTTTTTGAAGATATGTTTTTATTATTGCATCACCATTTTTGAAAGGGATAACTACATGACTTAGCAAACATAGATTCCTAATTACTCTATTTAGCCTAAGTTCAATTAATTACAATTCATAGCCCCCTCTTACCTATTAATTATCTCTAATTACAATTCATAGTCTCTAATGTATTCTCTATCTTTCTCTATTTTCTATTTCTTTATTTTTTTTTCCTTTTTCAGTTTTTTTCTTCATTTTTCTTTTCCTTTTTTTTTTTGGTTTTCTCTTTCTTTTTTCTTTTTTCACTTTTTTTCTTTTTCGTTTTTTTTCATCTTTTCATTTTTTTATTTTTATTTTTTTGCTTTTCATTTTTTCTCCTTCTTTTTTTCCTTTTTTATATTTTTTCTATTTTCTATTACTCTTTTTTTTGTGTATTTTCTCTCATTTTTCTCCTTTTTTTTCCTTTTTCTTTTTTTCTCTTATTTTCATTTGTGCGAACTAGCAAACACAAATACAAATGTGAACTATAAAATACAAATATAAATGCGAACTATAACATACAAATACAAGTGTTAACTATAAAATACGAATACAAATGCAAACTATCATTTATATTTTTTAATTATTGAAAGGAGCGATTGATTTTCTTTCTACGAATATTTATTTGTATTTATTGATATGAGTTGTATTTATTGATACAAATAAATAGAATTTAAATTTTTATACAAATACATATTGTATTTGTAAAATTATTTGTTTCATTTTTTTGTAATTGTATTTATATGAAGTGAAATTTATTTATTTACAAATACAAATGATAATTTTGACATACAAATGCAAAACGGTACATTTGTATCAAAATATACATTACATATTTATATATTTTAGAATCAAGAAAATATAATTAATGCATTTACTTGTTTGTATACAAATAAAAATGATAAATTGTACATAGTCATCGCTAAATACAATAATGCAATCAACTTATAAATATAAATACAAAATAATTTTTTAAAAATAAAAAGGCATTGACGAAAATAGAATACAAATATAATCCAAATATAATACAAACATACAAACACAATAAAATCACAATACAAATATAATCTAATATAATACACAATCAATTATAAAATATAAATACAAAATAGTTCTTTAAAATTCAAGTGTGAATTATATAAAATATAAATGATGGCGCAAACTAACAAATACAAATACAAATATAAGTATGAACTATAAAATAAAATACAAATGTGAACTACAAAATACAAATACAAGTGCAAATTTTAAAATACAAATACAATTGTATCAATGAATACAAAAATATAAATGATGTTGTTACTACAAATACGATAAAAAATTGTGATATTTGTTATAAAACAAGAAAGAATAAAGAGGAAGAATAGAGAAAATAGAGAGATTAATTCTTATTTCTCTTGAGGGATGAATTACAATGAGGGAAAATCCCTTTATTTATAGGAGAAAACTAACCTTGAGGTTTGTAACTTTTCCATAAATAGACATACACAATATATGGTAAAATAGACATTCACTATATATGGTAATTTATAACACTCCTCCTTGAATATCTAATTGATAGATAATACGCATATATGCTGCCTCATTAAAAACCTTACAAGAAAAACCCAATGGGATAAAACCTTGTAAGGGAAAAAAAGTACAGTGCGTATTAACTCCCCCTAACGAGAACATCCTTGAACCTTTATATTCCGATCTTGTGCACCATCTTCTTGAAAGTTGCAATTGAAGGAGACTTGGTGAATAAATCAGCCACATTGTCACTTGAACGAATTTGTTGAACATTAATATCACCATTCTTTTGGAGCTCATGTGTATAGAAAAGCTATGGTGAAATGTGCTTCGTTCTATCTCCTTTTATGAATCATCCCTTAAGTTGTACTATGTATGCTGCATTATCTTCATATAAGATTGTGGGTATATTGTCATATTTCAAACAATATTTTTCTCGAATGAGATGTATCATGCCTCAACCATACACATTATCAGCTTGCTTCATGAATAACTATTATCTCAGCATGGTTCCATGAAGTGGCTATGCATGCTTTGGCGAAATATACTTCGTTCTATCTCATTTGATGAATTATCCCTTAAGTTATGCTATGCATGTTGCATTATCTTCATATAAGATTGTGGGTATATTTTCACATTTCAAACAATATTTTTCTCGAATAAGATGTATCATGCCTTAACCATACATATTCTCGGCTTGCTTCATGAATAACTATTATCTCAGCATGGTTCCATGAAGTGGCTGCGATAGACTGATTTATATATCTCCAAGCTATTAAAGTACCACCATATATGAACACATAGCCTATTTGAGACCGAACTTTATGTAGGTCGGATAAGTACTCAACATCAACATGACCAATAAGATCGGGACTGCAAATTTGCTAACAAATTAACTGAAAAAGGCTATATCAGGCCTTATAGTATTTGCAAGATACATTAGTGCATCAATTACACTAAGATATGGTACTTCATAACCAAAGATTGGAGTTCCTCATTCTTTTCTCGATGTCGGAATGGATCCTTATTCAATTTTGCATGTTTCTCATTTAAGCAAAATTTTATTGTTTTTGAAAACTCTCCAAGAGTTCCAATGATACTTAAATCATCAAATTATCTCTTATAGGGATAGTAAAAAGTTTTTCAGAAACTTTATATGCTTCAGGCATTTTGAATCCTTTAGAGATTTTCATATGGATTTTTGTCAAGTGATAATATCCAACATGTCAAGTGTGACATCTTCAAGTGTCTGAACTGCAAATCAAATAAGTTTTATACTTTTAAAATATATCCTTTCGTGTCACTTGATAAATATTTCTATGTCAGCATGCTTAAATAAACGTAGAATTTGGATCCTCGTAAAATACTTTACAATATTACGTCAATATTGTATCAAAGATATTATCGATCATATATCATTTTGTATCGATTCACAATGTGACATAACATTTTGAGATCTCATCACTTCATTATTTTCAGGTACCGGAACCTCTCATAGATTTCATGAAGTGTTATGTCGTAGGCTTTTCAAGAGCACATTGCCTTCTTATTATGATTATTTGCTCCTTATTATTTTCAAGGATTATTTCATTTGGAACCGATTAGTCTACCATGCTTCATGCATGCGTAGATTTTGTCCTTTAAAAATGCAAAATAGAAGCACTTGCATCTTAGATATGAGATTAAATTTGAGTCAGTAAATGCTTCCGACATATGACATGAATTATCTTTTGAATGAGGATCTGATGATAATTCCTAACATATTTCATAACTGCTTGTAATCTCTCCCTTATGTAAGGAAAACTAACATTTATCCTCCATCTTCATTGAGAAATCCATCTTTGTGGATCATGGTATATTATTAATTGTATACCGCATATCAAAACTATTAGATGGAATGGTTAGTTCCTGACCTTGAACTAATTGACAGGGAAGAAATAATTATAATTTATTGGTCTAATGCATACAAGTGATATTGTATGCAGCATATCATATTTCAGACCAACACATGAAGCTTTGTTCTCATTAACAATGGTTTAGCTATTTATCAAAGGTATTCAATGCCAAACCATCATCATCAAGATTGTCATAATTACACAATCTGAAAGTTATGCTCTTAAACTAATTTTATTGAGAAAACAACTTTATAAATGTCAAACTGCAGGTTGACAATGAATGTACATGTGATCATCTTATATCGATGCATTTTAATAGATCACATGACTGGTGAACAGGCCCATATTCACCTTTTATACTTTTCAGATTTTGAGGGATCAAATCCCAACATTAGTTGGTCCAACCAACTTATCATGAGAACATGCAACATAAACAATTCTTGAAGAATCTTTTATTTCATCAACATATGTCTAATACTCAATATGCACATCTTCATGATGGCAAATCGTTTATGTCAATAGATTAAATGATTTGTATTTGTAATTCCAAGTTACCATAATATATGCAAAAATTCTTTAGTAAACATCAGGTTTACTATTGCATGAATTTCATATCAATAAACAATAAAATCTCAGTTTATTATGGCATGTGATTTCTTCATGCTTGGGTAAATTTTCACATTCGTGTTTCTTATCACAGTAACTTGAAGATATTCAATCTTCCAATTATTTTACCTCTTTTAGAGGTGGATTGTGATATCTTCACAATAAAGAATACGTTCGAGTGTATATACAGTCACATTCACCCCCAGGGTATAGATCTGTTTTTATAATAATCGAAATTCTCATTCGCAGGAATGAAATATAATCATGCCTTAAGCATTCTCATTCCCAAGAAAAATGAAATATAATCATACCTTAAGCATATCAAATTATGATAGCTACTACAAAAGCAAATTGAGGCATACATATGATTTATTGCTACCACATCCAATTCAAGGAATAGAGTATATTTAATGGGACATCTTTCATCACTTTTCACCAAATACCCATTATTTTATCTTAGCCATCATAATATCATCAATATGGTGTATTGAAATTCAAACTCAACGTCTTACCCATATAAAGGCGTCTTAGGCATAAATCAATGGGACTTGAACCCAACATATTATCATCCCTTTTGATAATATTATTCTTGAGGAATAAATTTAAAATATAAATGGTTCCAAACCAATTATTTCTCCTCAAATCCAACAATAATTATATTATTAGTAATAAAAGATAGATAACATAAGGAATTACTAACCTTAAAATTACCTTTAGATTTATAATCTCATCTTGTTTGACAGAGTCTCGTGCTGATAACGTGGTATAAAACAAGAAAGAATAAAGAAGAAGAGTAGAGAGAATAGAGAGATTAATTCTTATTTCTCCTGAGGGATGAATTACAATGAGGGAAAACCACTTTATTTATAGGGGAAAACTAACCTTGGGGTTTGTAACTTTTCCATAAATAGACATACACAATATATGGTAAAGTAGACATTCACTATATATGGTACATTTATAACAATATTTACATTATCATCCATGACTTATGCTCTAGTAGTCATATTTTTTGAAAATACAAAAAATATAAAATAGAACCAAAAAAATGATAAAGAAAATAAGTACAAAAATGAAAACAAAAAAAATCAAAGAAGAAAAGAAAAGACGAAAGAGAAATAGAAGTTAGAGATAGAAGAGAGAGAAAAAAATAGGAAAAAATAGAAAAAAGAAGAAGCAAAAACGGGGAAAACAAGAAAAAAATATTAAAAAAATGATGGTGTTTTGGTGAGACCAAATATATAGTGTATTTATATTTTTTATGAATACAGACCATTGAGTAAAAGTGAATACATCGGATGTGAATCAAATACAACAGCTATAAATGATAAATATATAAAGTGTGGCAATGAAACTTTTGCTATTTCTGAAACTTTCCCTTTTTGAAAAGTACCTCTTTGTATAATATTTTGAAATGCTAAATTTTTTTGGTATCAACTTTTAAAAAAATTATATAAACTTTTTTTTGAAGATTGTTTTCTTTCCGACTTATTCATCCTTTCTTCCAAGCTACATCAGTTTTGAGATGTTACATGTAACACTAGAAGTTTGGCAGATACTTTTTCAGATATAATTTTGGGGAAATTACCCGTAGTAGCCCCTAGTAGGCAGTAATTAACAATTGTAGCTGCACTTTACCATAATTACTTATTATAGCATAGACACATGCCACACTTTACCTTAATTACGATTTGTAGCCGTATCACGCTACTACAACCGTAATTTTCTTTTTTGCTTGTACCTTTTTTTCGTTTTTATTTTTTTCTCTTTTTTTATATTTTCTTTCTATTTTTTTTCATCTTTTTCTTTATTCCCTTTTTTCGCAGCCTTTTTTTTTGTATTTTTTTTTATTCTTGTTTCGTTCTTTTTCAATTTTTTTTCATTTTTTCTCCTTTTTATATTTATATATATTTTTTTCTCGTTTGTTGTTATATTTTATATATTTTTTATACTTTATATTTATTTGTATGATATTATATATTTTAAATAAATTTATTATTTGTACTTGAATAGTTTAGCTATGAATGTGTATAATTCATCATTTGTATTTATATACAAATAAGTATATTGATTAATTGTATTTGATTGAGACTAAAATACATAAATATGCAATGTGTCATTCAATGAAAATATATCATTGGCATTTGTATTTTAAATTTATCATTTATATTTGTATATAAACAAGTATCATTTTGCATACATATGGTTCAATTTGTATAAACATATATCTTTGATACAATTGTTCAATTTGCATCAATAAAATGTAAATTGTATCAATGAATGTAAATACAGGTGTTCATAGAAAAAAATAATAATTTTTTTCTATTGTTTAAAAATACAAATGATGTTGCCAACTACAAATTCAAATACAAACAAATGAAATTACAAATACAAATATAATATTCGATCAACTTACAAATATAAAATAATTCTTTAAAAATACAAATGCATCGATGAAAATAGAAAACAAATACAAATACAAATATAAATGCAAACACAATAAAATCATAAAATACAAATACAATATGCCGTCAATTTTAAAATACAAATACAAAACAATTCTTTAAAATACAAGTACAAATTGTATAAAATATAAATGATAGTGCGAACTAATAAATACAATTACAAGTGTGAACTATAAAATACAAATGTGAACTACAAAATACAAATACAAGCGCAAACTTTAAAATACAAATACAATTTTTAGCGCGACTAAATAGGTATTGTATTTATATTTTATATGAATACAGACTATTGGTAAAACCGAATACAACGGGCATAAACTGAATACAGTGGCTATAAATGGTAATTATGTAAAATGTGGCTATGGAAGGTAAGTTTTGCAGCAAAGTGTTGCTATTTCTGAAAGATCCCCAAATATAATTGATGGTGCGAACTAACAAATAGAAATACAAGTGCTAACTATAAAATATAAATAAAAATGTGAACTACAAAATACAAATACAAGTGCAAACTTTAAAAAATAAATACAAATATAGTTGTATCAATGAATACAAAAATATAAATAATGACGTACCTACAAATACAATAAAAAATTATGACATTTACGTTATCATTCATAACTTGTGCTCGAGTAATCATATTTTTTTGAAAATACAAAAATATAAAATACAACAAAAAATGATAAAGAAAATAAGTACAGAAAAGAAAACAGAAAAAAAATCAAAGAAGAAAGAGAAATAGAAGTTAGAGATGGAAGAGAAAAAAAACAAAAAGAAAAAAATGAAGAAAATAAAAATAGGGAAAAATAGAAAAAAGAAAAAGAATAAACACAAAAAAGAAAAAATATAAAAAAATAAAAAAGACAAAAAATATAGTAGTGTTTTTGGCGAAACTAAATATGTAGTGTATTTATGTTTTTTTATGAATACAGATCACTGAGTAAAAATAAATACATCGGTTGTGAATCGAATACAACGGCTAAATAGGTATTGTATTTATATTTTATACGAATATAGACTATTGATAAAACTGAATACAACGGGCGTAAATTGAATACAACGGCTATAAATGGTAATTATGTAAAATATGACTATAGAAGGTGAGTTTTACATCAAAGTGTAGCTATTTTTGAAAGATTCCCTATATTTTTTCACTAAATTACTAATTAAAAGATTAATTTAGATAAATCATAAATAATTTTACAAAATTCAAAGAACAAGAAAACAATGAATCTATACAAGAAATTCTAATTAAAACAATAAGAAAATAATAAGAAATCCTACGATAAAAATCGTAGCAAGTAGGGGTTTCATCCCAAAGCTACCAGTTAAAGAGGAGAATAAATAATGTTTTAAAAGTTCCTTAGCTTATAATTTTCACATTCTTAATTTTCAGATAATGGTTAATTATAGAGGTTATGTGGGGATCATGTAGGCTTAGGCAATCTTTGCCACTTGATCATTCAACAGTAGATGTTAACTAATGTCATTGCTAGTAACTTTATATTTTTGTTTTAATTTTCTTTCAAATTACTTTTACTTATATCTAATATTCTTTTCTAGCAAAGCGATGTCGAATGACACCCCTAAACACTAGATGTGTCCACCCCTACAAATCCGATTTGGAGTAACTGGTATAGTAAACGGCGCAGAAAATACCTTATAAATATAATATTCCATGTGAATGTCCCTTGGGAAAAGGATCTGAAATATATCCAAAATTTGATAAAAATTATTGTAACATGCCTGAACTTTACGGAGGTCATATGATCCCCCCGAACTATTTATTGGTGTATTTTAGTGATATTTATTTGCTTATCTAGACCTAAACGTAAATACACACTAAGCACATAAAGGGTCAAAATAACTCTCTATAAACCTATCTCTATTTGCTACGTAGCGGTGCTTTTATACTTTATTATTAAATACCCCAAATATATTAAATTTCTTTCTCTAAATTTTCTCTTAACTAAGCATTGCAAGTGATTTCACCGGATCAACCGTCGATAATTCATTGGTGAAATCTACCAGCGGTGCGCAAAATTTGCCTGAATGCCGCCTTCAATTTAGTCAAGCTTCCGACGAGATTTGAAGTGATTGTGCTACCGGGTTGTGTTATCTATCATCTAATCATGTGATCAAAAAAATTTAATCTAAGGGCAGTGGAATCACCGACCAATCCTTAATTATCGTTGATGACGGAGCTCCGACAAGTTCAATGAAAGAAGACCAATGGCAAAAGGGGCGCCATCCCTCTGTGAGTCTATCCCACCAAATAGTTCGGCAACCAAAATGCTCCATTAGATGCGTATGGTTGATGCGCAAAAAAACCCACTAAGAATCATCTTCTAATTCATCTCACAACTCAACAGATTTGAAGGGAATTGACCAATGTGTTCATTCATCTCAAGTTCTTTTCTCTTTTTCATTTGTGAAATATGGAAAAGTAAGAGTTAAAATAAATAGATAAATTAAAATGATAAACTATTTTACTTATTTAAAAGGCCCATGTGAAGCACTCTCATTGCATTGATTGAGATAGTGGTCCAGCTAATCAAATAAACGTCACTAAAATACATTAATAAATATTTTGGTGGGTCATAGGATCCCACAAAGTCGAGGCGTGTTAAATTAAATTTTGTTAAAGTTTGAATATATTAACCTTTTTCCAATGCCTCTTTTAAATTATTAATTATTTCAATTATGCAGAATGAAGATCAAGAAACATCAAATGAAATAAGCATGATATAAATAATGTAAATACTGAAGTTATGACATAAGTGTCAACTAACAAAGTAGTGTACCAAATACCGGTAAGTCAAACGATGATTAAATTACATAATACTCATGACACAATATCTATCTATGAACCTTCAATGAAAGAATAACTAAGTGACGACGCAGTTCAAAATTAATAAAATAATAAATAATGATGATAGATTGGAGACCCACGAGTAACAATATGGAGACCCCAAAAATTTGGGTCATCAAGCAAGTCCCTTCTAAGCGATACGATCCTCTGAAACCTGCTCCTCTCCTATATCTAACACACCATCAAAAACAACAGTGGTGAGTACCCTGTACTCAATAAGTATTTTGGGGCAAAAGTTAATAGAATGAAAATAATAATTGTACCAATAATTAAGTAAAGAAGTGTAAGTCAAAACAGTTCAAATACAATAATAGAGTAAATAACAAAAACTCAGTGACATCATCAATGAAGAATAAATTTTTTCAGTTCATTATATTTGTAAAATCACGTCAGTCCTATCAAAGCATAAATTCATCAAATCAACCTCATACAAGCACTAGTAAAAATAGAGGGAAAATCACGCTTTGTGGTCCCTAAACAACCTAATTATAGTCTTCCGCTCGAATAACTAAGCAAGCATTGTCAGGACTCATAACGACTATTCTTTCATTCAAATAGAAAAGAAATCATAACATAATAGCCGAACTACTTTATTGCTCAAATCATTTTGCCTTAATAACAATATTTAAAGTTATCAATTGAGTTAGAAATCATGTTCAAATCAAAATCAAATATTTCAAGTCAATGACCTATTCACATGGTAAAATATCTTTACAAGAATGTCACTTTAGAAATCAAGTTTAACAAATCTTGTTTATAGGAAAAACACGTTCAAATACATATGTTATCATGTAGAATAAAAATATGAGGACTCGATGCGAGCTTGTCCCTGTCATGACCCAAAAACGAGGGTCATGATGGCACTTGTCGCGGCGCTTCTTGACAAGTAAGCCTATCACCCAATTAACTGATACGAAAAGAGGAAAAGAAAGAAATATCCCAAGATAAGACTTCTAGAACGAAGTCGAACCATGTAAGTAATCATAACAATACGGAAGATACTTATCCAAAATACCAATCATGTCCAAAATCAGGTGTCAATAGTGTAAGAACTACTAATATAATCCAAGAGTCATATACATTAGAAAAATAACCACAAAGGAATAATATCTGTCTCTGAATACTAATAAAGACATAACTATTGTAGAACGATAGAGGTGAACTTCGAGTGCATGAATGTCCAACCGCTACCTTGAAAACTCTAACAATCGCCTGAGTCAATCAAGCTGAGACACACTCGAGCTAGGACCTGCACCGAAAGGGCGCAGTAGGCATGAGTACGGTTCACTTGTACTCAGTAGGTATCATAGTCCGACCAAGCAAAGTAGCAATAAAACAAACAAAATATAGACTAAGGGCATGTCACCTGCAATCAGAAAATGTCCCACAACGGTAGCCCACCCCTCTTGCACTAACAGTTCTAATATATCTCACATATATTGCAATATCACACCAAGGTAGAACAAAAGTACGTATTATATCACATATAAAAAGAACAAGGAGGAACATGCATATACAAAATCATCAAATACAAGTAAAAGAAGATACGATAAATACATAGATGACAAGTCAATATCGCAATACAATACAACATAACACAAAGTAAGTGCAATGTATATGATGATGAAGATGGTGATGATGCACGAGGTCGTCACACATCTTTGGGATCATCGCACAATTCCCGTATACACCTACGGAGGCAAGCCTCCCAACGCAGGACCTATGGGGTGTTCATCAACTCGTAGACAATCCATATATCTCATATCTCCTTTTCGGCATATCCCCCGAAGAGGATTTTAAAAAGGTATTGCCAGTGTTTTTCAGATGTTGCCACAGTGGTAATAATGTTTTCATGAACGAGTATGCTATGAGGATATAATGCTCACAACCAATCACAATGAGTATTTTCACAACTAACCACAATGATATATTTTCACAACCATGTGAGCTAATATCCACTCATTATTTCAGTTTCATCCACGAATTTCCACGTCTCATATGTCAAATAAAGTATGAATATAATCATAATACACCAATGGCATCATATTAAGCATCTTAACAACACAATACAATTATTCACATGTATTCAAGGCTATTAATATCACATAGGAACCCGCATGGCCACACATATCACATAATAACTCAATTTCAATAATTACATCGCATATAGGACCCCACACAGGCACAACACATAAATAGCCATTTTCATGATTAGTTCTCACCCTTAACATACATTTTGTAGCATCATTTACTACCCAACCCAGTCTGAAAGAGTTAAGCCATAACCTATCTCAAAAGTCGAAACCGATCCACTACACTTTGAACCCACGACCTTACTTTTCACGAACAATCTCGAACTCCACTAAAAACATAAAATATGAAATTTACGTGTCAAAATGAATTTCTGAAAAAGAAGGGCAAAATCGAAACTTTACTTCAAAAATATGTTTTTCGTAATTTTAGGAACCTACAATTGCAAAACCCAAGTTAAATTGAGTAAAAAACGAGGTTCAAATCAAAGAAAAATTATTTTTGAGCTTTACCGAGTAGAATCTTTGAAATCCGGGTAAAAATCAAGAATCGAAGTTGTTTTGATGGTTAAATTGATGAAAAACTAGTAATTATAAGATAAAAATATTATTCAAGTGAAAAGAAGTGAAATTGAAATTACTTCAAGCCCTAAGATTTTTGGAGTTTTGAGAAATTTATCAAAAATTACTAAGAAATGATGAATTCTTACCTTAAATCCTTAATAAAATCAAGAAATAAGTGTTAATCTATCTTCCCAAGCTCCCACAAACTTCACCTTTAATCTCCCATACTATTTTAGGGTTTAACTCTCAAGAGATAAGAAGAAAAAAATGAGAAAAATAGGCCCAAAAAAAGGATTTTATATTGCACTTTTTCTGGTTTTTTGCACCAGATTTTTGCCTTCACTCTGGATTTTGACGGGGTGCTCGAAATTTGTTCGGAGTCCGTTATATGCAAACGAACTATGCAAATATACTAAATTCGATGTTCCGAACACGTTGGCAGAGTCAGATTTTTGAAAAAAAATATTATTTTCACAAAGTTGACCCTTGAAACTTGAAATCACAATTTTTCAAATCGAGAGTCGAAACGAGATTTAAAAGCCGTAAAATCATACCAAACATGCTAACACCCTAAAATCGACATTTCAGATCTGCTGGCGAAATCGGATTTTCCATTCGAGGTCGTGTTGTTCAAATGTGGGTACCACACCCATATTTTTAATTTTCCAACTTTTCGATCAATAGGTCGAAATGAGCTCGGGTGCATCGGGACCCGAACCAAAGGTCTACCTAGCCTAAAATTGATATTCCGAAGCTGCTGGCGCAGTTCATTCGGTCATCCGTCACACGGATTAAAAGATATCCCCATAAGTCTAAAATAAGGCTCTCGAAGCCATCAAAAACTATAATATCGCATAAATGATACCAAAATGCATCGGAAATCCTGTTAATCACTCCCACACCCTAGAAATATCATAATGCAAATATGAGAAGCGATAAAATAGTCAAATCACATAAAATCACAAATTTCACATGTTTCATTAAATTTTTAGGTCGTTACATCATCCACCACTAAAAATCTAGTTCGTCTTCGAACTAAGGCAAAGAAATACTTAAATCGATGAAGAGCTGAGAATAAGAACTACACATATCATACTCGACCTCTCAAGTAGTTTTATTTATAGGTCGATTTATCCACTGGGCCTTAACCACAGGGATCAATTTAGAGCGCAACCACCTAACATCCCTAGCCAAAATGGAAACCAGTTTCTCAACAAAGGACAACCACTCATCTAACGGAACTGACTCACAACGAATGACATGAGACTCATCAGGAATATAACGATGAAGCATAGAAACATAAACAACTGGATGAACAGCTGATAGATCAAGGGGCAAAGCCAACTCAAAAGCCGCATCACCAACAATCCGAAGAATCTCAAATGGACAAATATACCTGGGGCTAAGCTTGCCCCTCTTCCCAAATCTCATCACACCCTTCATGGGTGAAACTTGAAGGAAGACACGATCTCCAACGCCAAATCTCAAGGCACGAAGTCTACAATCAGTATAACACTTCTGCCTACTCTGAGCTGCTCTAAGTCTATCCTGAATGACCTTTACTCTATCCAAAGACTCGCGAAGTAAGTCTGCACCTCGAGGTCTCATCTCTGAAACATCAAACCAATCCACTGGGGAGCGACAGCGCCTACAATACGGCGCCTCAAAAGGAGCTATATCAATACTAAAATGGTAGTTATTATTATATGCAAACTATGTTAAAGCCAAATACTGCTCCTACTAGCTACCAAAATCCATCACACACGCACGGAGCAAACTCCAAAACCTGGATAGTCCGCTCTAATTGACCATCAGTCTGGGGTGAAATGCTACGCTAAGATCAATCAGAGTACCCAACTCATCCTGAAAAGTCTTCCAAAAGTGAGATGTGAACACAGAACCTCGATCTGAAATAATGGACACCGAATCACCATACAGATGCACAATCTCACAAAAGAAGATAGAGGCTAACCTCTCAACACTGAATGAGACCCGAACCGGAATAAAATGAGCTGACTTGGTCAATCGATCCACGATAACCCAAACATTGTCAGAACCATGAGATGTGCGAGACGAACCAGTCACAAAGTCCATGGTGATCCATTCCCACTTCCACTCGGGAATGGGTAACCTTTGAAGCAATCCACCAGGTCTCATATACTCGGCCTCCACCTACTGACAACATAGGCAACGAGCCACAAAATATGCCGTATCTCGCCTGATACCACCCCACCAATAATGTTTCCTCAAATCACGATACATCTTAGTCACACCTGGATGGATAGAATATCTGGAACAATGGGCCTCTCCAAGATCAACCTAATCCAGTCACCCACTCTTGGCACACAAACTCGACCTTCAATCCTCAAAACTCCATCTGAATAAAGTGAGACTTCCTTATCCCCCCACTCAACACTTTATCTCGAATCAAACTCAATCCAACATCATCAAACCGAGAAGCTCGAATCTGCTCCATCAAAGAAGATCTAGTATCTACAAATGCCAAAACACGCCCCAGTGTCAAAATGTCAAGCCTAACCATCTGGTTAGCTAAAGACTGAACCTCTAAGGCCAAAGACCTCTCCTGGTCAAAAGAGGCGCTAAGCTACCCATGCTAGTCAAGTTTCGGCTCAAGGCATCCACAACCACATTAGTCTTGCCCAGATGATAGAGAATAGTCAAGTCATAATCCTTAAGCAACTCAAGCCAACGACGCTGCCTCATATGAGAAGATCTCACAACGAACTCCATACAAGTAGTGCCTCCACAACTTCAAAGCAAACACAACTGCACACAACTCCAAATCATAGGTAGGATAATTCCTCTCATGAGGTTTTAACTGACGAGATGCATACGTAATCACCTTGCCCTCCTGCATCAACACAACACCCAAACCAACACCAAAAGCATCACAAAACACGAAAAAGCCCACGCTCTTGTTGCGCAAAGCCAATATAGGAGTTGAAGTCGAACAAATCCTTGAGCTTTCGAAAGTTTGCCTCACAAGCATCAGACGACTAGAAGGAAATCTTCTTCTAAGTCAACTTAGTCAATGAAGCTGTAATGGATGAAAAACCCTCAACAAGATGCCGATAATAACTCGCCAAGCCAACAAAACTCCAAATCTCGATGGGCGAAGTAGGTCTAGCCCAATCACGACCAGCTACAACCTTGGCTGGATCAACCATAATACCTTCCTTAGTCACCACATGATCCATGAAAGAAACAGACTCCAACTAAACTCGCACTTAGAGAACTTTGCATACAATTTATCATCCCTCAATATATGAAACACAATCCACAAATAATCCAAATAAACTAAGATATCATTTATAAATACAAAAACAAAAGAGTCGAGATACGATCAAACTGCCCGATTCATCAACTTCATGAACGTGATAGGAGGATTGGTCAACCCAAAAGACACGACCAAGAACTGATAATGACCATATCGAGTCTGAAAAGCTGTCTTTGGAATATCCAAAGCTCTAATCCCCAATAGGTGATAATCGAACCTCAAATCAATCTTTAAAAACACTAAAACACCCAAAGCTGATTAAAAAAATCATCAATGCGAAGAAGATGACACTTATTCTTAACCGTCACCTTATTCAACTGTTGATAATCAATACATGACCCATCCTTTTTCTTCACAAACAAGACAGTCGCACCCCAAAGTGAAACACTAGTTTAGATAAATCCCTTATCCAACAACTACAACTGATCCTTTAATTCCTTCAACTCTGCTAGGGCCATCGTAAGGAAGAATAGAAATGGTCTTGGTGCCTAGCTGAACATCAATACTGAAATCAATATCTCAATCCGAAGGCATACCAAGCTAGTCCATAGGGAATACATCCATAAACTCACAAACAACACGGACAAAATCCAAAAAAAGAGAAAAAACAACACTGGTGTCACAAATGAGTCAAGAACGATAAACATCCCCTCTCAATCAATTTACGAGCCTGAACATAAGATATAATTCTCTTAGAACCTGAATGAAGTACACTCTTCCAAGCTATCCTTGGCACACCCAGCGAAGCTAATGCCACAGTCTTAGCAAAACAATCTAAGACAGCATGATAATGAGTCAACCAATCTATGCCTAAAATAACATCAAAATCGACCATATCTAATAAAAACAAATCTACCAAAGTCTCACGCCCGACAAAAGTCACAACATAAGATCGATGCGCCCGATCCACCACTGAAGAATCACCTACCGGGGTAGATACACGAATAGGCATGGCAAGAAGCTCACTAACAGAATTAAAACCCAAAGCAAAATACACACACATAGGAAAAAGTCGATCCGGGATCAAATAATATAGATGCAGGTCTGGAACAAATGGGGATGATACTTGTAATCACAGCATCAGAAGCCTTTGCCTCAGGTCTGGCTAGTATAGCATAACACTAGCCACGACCACTAACTGCTTAAGTGGCCCCACGACCACCCCACGAGCTCCACTACCTCTTCCCCCTGCACCCCTGGTAGTACCCCTACCCCTCACAGCTGAAATGAAAGTAGCTCTAAACACATGGCGAGGACATTCCTTGACCACATGTCCAGTTTCATCAGGAATATAACAACCTTTACATTTAGTCCCAACAGAAGAAGGCACAACTAGGCCCGAACAACCACCCCGAATTACTAGGTCCAACACCTGAACTCTGTAAGGCTGTCTACATTGGCCTACATTATCCATGAGAATCTACCATGGGGAGATTGACCTCTGAAATCACAAAACCAACATATCTTCTTGGCGCTACCCTGAGATACTTAAAGAATACGCTCTGTCGTCTTAGCATGATCCACAATACTCTGAAAGAAAGCCCTAAGCACAACCATCTGAGACATAGCCAACTAAAGAGAGACATCCAAACCTTTCACAAACTTCTTTGTCTTCTTAGACTCAATGGAAATATTATCATAGGAACATCAGAAAAGGGCAGGAAAACATGTCTCATACTTAGCAACTGTCATGGAGCCTTTCTCCAAACGATCTGACTCCTCAAGCATCTGATCCCTCAAATTTTAAGGCACAAATCCCTCCAGAAAGGCATCAACAAACTAATCCCATAATACCCCAGGAGCATCAATAGGCCTACAACCGATAAATAATCTCCACCAATCTTTCGCAGCATCTCTCAACTGATAGTAGTATAAGCCACACCATTCGCGCAAAAAGAGTGAAACACGACTTAGAACATAAAGTATGAAAAAACTTCGCACGATAAAGAATAAAATGAGGAAAGTTTCCTAAAGGCGTCTTATAGACTCTCGAATATAAATACGAACGTCTACGTACCGATCCGCGAGACTCTTTTAGACATCCCGTTCTTACACCGTTGAGACCAATGAAACCTGACTACTCTGATACCAATTTATTATACTCCAAAAATGAAGGTCATAATGGCACTTGTCGCTGCGCAGCCTGACAAGTAAGCCTATCACCTAAACTGATACGAAAAGAGGAAAAGAAAGAAATATCCCAAGCTAAAACTTCTAGAACAAAGTCGAACCATGTAAGTAACCATAACAATACGGAAGGAACTTATCCAAAATACCAATCATGCCCAAAATCAGGTGTCAATAGTGTAAGAACTACTAATACAATCCAAGAGTCAAATACATCGAAAAAATAACCATAAAGGAATAATATCTATCTCCGAATACTAATAAAGACATAACTACTGTAGAAAGATAGAGGTTAACTTCGAACGCATGAATGTCTAACTACTACCTTGGAAACTCCAACAATCGAACGATTTAATCAAGCTGCGGCGCACTCGAGCTAGGACCTGCACTGGAAGGGCACAGTAGGCATAAGTACGGTCCACTTGTACTCAGTAGTTATCATAGTCTATCCAAGAAAAGTAGCAATAACGCATACAAAATATACACTAAAGGCACGTCACCTGCAATCAGAAAATATCCCATAACGGTAGCCCAAACCGCTTGCACTAGGAGTTCTAATATATCTCACATATATTGCAACATCACATCAAGAGAGAACAAAAGTTTGTATTATATCACATATAAGAAGAACAATGAGGAACATGCATATACAAGATCATCCAATACAAGTAAAAGAAGATAAGACAAATACATAGATGACAAGCCAATATGGCAATACAACATAACATAATAAAGTAAGTGCAATGTATATGATGATGAAAGTGATGATAATGATGATGATGCACGAGGTCGTCGCACAACCTCCAGGATCATCGCACAATTTCCGTATACACCTACGGAGGCAAGCCTCCCAACGCAGGACCCACGGGGGATTCGTCAACCCGTATACAATCCACATATCTCATATCTCCTTTCTAGCACATCCCTCGAAAAGAGTTTTATAAGGTGATACAATATTTTCTCCTCAGCACATCCCTCGAAAAGGGTTTTAAAAAGGTGTTGTCAGTGTTTCTCAGATGTTGCCACGATGGTAACAATGTTTCATGAATGAGTATGATATGAGGATGTAATGCTAACAACCAATCATAATGAGTATTTTCATAACCATCCACAATGATATATTTCCACAACCATGTGAGCCAATATCCACTCATTATTTCAGTTTCATCCACGAATTTCCACATGTCTCATATGCCAAATAAAGTATAAATATGATCACAAGACATCAATGACATATTAAGCAGCTTAACAACACAATACAATTATTCACATGTATTCAAGTCTATTAATATCACATAGGACCCCACACAGTCACACATATCACATAATAACTCAATTTCGACAATTACATCACATATAGGCCCTCACACGAGGACAACACATAAATTGCCATTTTTCATGATTAGTTCTCACCCTTAACATGCATTTATTATTATTTACTACCCAGCCCAGTCTGAAAGAGTTAAGCCATAACCTACCTCAAAAATCAAAATCGGTCTATTACACTTCAAACCCACGACCTTACTTTTCATGAACAATCTCAATCTCCACTAAAAATATCAAATATGGAATCTATGCGTCAAAACAAAATCAACGACACCTATATTGACTACTTTTGATTCGGGGTCATAATGAACCCCCGAAATGAATTTTCGAAAAGGAAGGACAAAATCGAAACATTACTTCAAAACATGCTCCCCATATTTTTAGGATCCTACAAGTGAAAATCCAAGTTAAATCGAGTAAAAACCGAGATTCAAATCAAAGAAAAATCGTTTTTGAGCTTTACCAAGTAGAATCTTTGAAATCCAGATTAAAATCAAGAATCAAAGTTGTTTTGATGGCTAAATTGATGAAAAACTAGTAATTATAAGATAAAAACATTATTCAGGTGAAAAAGAGTGAAATTGAAGTTTAAAATCAAGCCCTAAGATTTTTGGGATTTTGAGAAATTATCAAGAAATTACTAAGAAATGGTGAATTCTTACCTTAAATCCGTAATAAAATCAAGAAATAGGTGTTAATCTAACTTTCCAAGCTCCCACAAGCTTTCACTTTTAAGCTTCCATATTATTTTAGGACTTAACTCTCCAGACGCCAGATGAAAAAAAAAAGAGCAAAATAGACCAAAAAAAGGTTTTATATTGCAATTTTCTAGCTTTTTGCATCAAATTTTTGCCCTCAAATTCACCCCGAATTTCAACGGGTGCCCAAAATTCGTTCGGAGTCCGATATATACAAACGAACTATGCAACCATACTAAATTCGACGTTCCGAACGCCTTGGCGGAGTCAAATTTTTGAAAAAATATTATTTTTATAAAGTTGACCCCCGAAACCCGAAATCACAATTTTCCAAACCAAGGGTCGAAATGAGATTTAAAAGCCGTAAAATTATACCAAATATTCTAACACCCTAAAATCAACATTTTGAATCTGCTTGAAAAATCGTATTTTCCATCTGAGGTCATTTCGATCATATGTGAGTCCCACACCCATATTTTCAATTTTCCAACTTTCCGATCAATAGGTCGAAATAAGCTCGGGTGCCTCGGAACCCGAACCAAAGGTCTACCTAGACTAAAATTGATATTTTGGAGCTACTGGAGTAGTCCGTTCGGCCATCCGTCGGACGGATCAAAAAATATCCCCATAAGTCTAAAACAAAGCTCTCGACGCCATCAAAAATCACAATATCGCATAAATGATACCAAAATGCATCGGAAATTATGTCAATCGCTCCTACACCCCAGAAATACCATAATACAAAATACGGGGAGGGGTAAAATAGCCAAATCACAAAAAATCACAAATTTCACATATTTCATCAAATTGTTAGATCATCACAGTCCCGCACGCACATAAAACTTAATCAAACCTTGAAGTAAAAGTATGTTCAAAAAGAGACATGCGTGGAAAACAATCATACCTTAATTTTCACTAGAATATTCTAAATGAAACCCCAACATATAAAAACCCTAGCCTAGAATAGGCAATTTTTTTCTTTTCTGCTGCTTTTGTTGCCAGTTGTTTAATCCCTACTGGAATGGCTAATATGGCCACCGGTCAGTCATCTATGACTGGCCTGGTACTGCCTTCGTCATTTAATTCTGAATTCCTAATTTTACATAATCCCAAATATTCTAGCCTTACTTCTTTAATTGACCCAAACCCTAACATGCTTACAGAACCTAGTATTTTGCCTAATGATAGTAATGAAAAATAGGTGAATGAGATTCAATATGCTATTTTGCTCAAGCCTTCATCATCTTTAACTAGACTGAATTCATCAGTACAACCAATTCCCATTAAAAAGCCTTGTTTTACTAATGGGATTCCTAGAGTTACATGGACAAAAAATAAGGTAGAAAGAATGAATACTATAGAGAATCTCCAATATGCAGTTGTTGGGAAGATATCTTATGGATGGCCAGATACTGATGAATTGTGGATGCAAATTCTAAAATAATGTAATGTTAAGAGGAAATGTCAGATTGGAGTTCTTAGAAATAGACATATTCTTATGAGATTTAGTTGTGAAGTGGATTTTATCAACATGATGTCGAAACCAAGTTACTATATTCTCTCTAAAGATGGTTACTCATACATGATGAGAACCCTTATTATGATACAAAATTCATTGTAAAGGAGGAAACTACCCTAGCTATGGCATGGATTTCTTTTCCGAATTTACAACCTACTTTCTTTGTCAAAGAATCCATTTTCTCTATGGCTTCGTGAAACACTTGGGTTTTGGCCTTGGAAATTTCCTGAGCTTTGAGCCTACTGCCCTTGTAACGAATCACCATACGAGTCATATAGTGTGGGTACGGGTCAGGTGACCCAACTCATAAGGCGTCCAATGAGTGATGGTTAAGTTTCTGTTGTGGTTACGTCTTGGTGGGTACAGGTCGTATGGTTTGGTGACGGGCCGTTGGGTTGATCCTTCACTTAATTTGAAACTTAGTAACTTGACTTGTCTCTGAGTATGAGTGGCTCACTAAGATCCTTGAGGATAGGGTACGAGTGGTATAGTGAAGTCGTATGTTGTCTAGTGTCAAACCCTTTGGATTCTGTCTTGAGTACGACTGGACCATACAAGTTGTATGGTTTGGTCACGAGTTGAGGTAATGGAATTGTATGGTGGACAGTGTGTGGGTGTCCAACTTTCTATTCTGGGTACGATTGGATGGTACCAGTCGTATGTTGTGGTGACGAGTTGGAGGGTCAACTCATAACCACCTACGGGATTTTTACAGTTTAAGTTGGGTTATTCTAGATATTTCTCTTTTTAACTCCTTTTGACCCCACGACATAACACTTTTTGGGGATTCATTAACCCACTATTCTCAATCAAACACTCTTAAAATCTCTCTCAAGCTCTTGGTTCAAGAAAAGTTTAGGGATCTACAAGGCAAACAATTATGGTCTTACAAGAGTGAATCTCTCCATCTTTCCTGGTGTATAAGGCATGTTACTCCTTCCTCAATGTTAGTTCAACTAAAAGCATGTTTCAATGAAGGGTTTTCATGGTATTATTGTGGTATTATTTTGGTGTTGAAATAGATATTGGGGTTTTTGTTTATGGTTGGATAATGCTTTCCCAAGCTTTTCTTATGGTTTTCATGTTAAAATTATAGTTTGAACATGTGGTTATATGTAAATGGTCAATTGATGCTTGGTTTTTGGTTTTGGAAACTATATGTCCTCAACATGTTTGTTAAAATGCCAATGAGAATGATTTTGTCACACAGTTTGACTATTCTTGAAATCCTTGCATTGCATAATATGGTAATGGAACTTAAATTGGTTTGGTTGGTTTTAAATGGTTTGGAAAGGCTTTGATGGCCATGGTTTTGGCTTAATTGGAAACTTTGGAGTAAAATTGGTTTAATGGCTTTGGTATGGCATAAAAGAATAGACTTGCAAGCTCTAATTTTGGTATAACGATACCAACTGTTAATGCCTAAACAAAAGACTTTTTGCAAATGGTTGGAATGTGTAAATAGTTTTAATATGAGCTTAAAGAGGGTCGAGTAGCAAAGACGTAGAAGGTAAGGGTCCTAGAGGGAGGGGTCGACACCGGAAAATCACATTTGCCGATGTAAGGGTGGTCTTGGTGACCATGTGCATGATGTCACACTTTATATTTGAGAGATGTACTAATCATCTCAGGTTTTTTTCTCCGATCGCGCGGATAACACGCACTGGGCCCTTTTAGCAGGGGAGCTGAATTCATATAGCCCGTGGGTGGTTTTAGGACAGTCAAGCTACTCAACCTAGGTTAGGGTTATAAATCAATGCTAAACCCGATTCCCATCAACATGATAAACATATGTATCTATGTGATTGCATATGGTTATTTACTTTGGTTTTGAATTACTGCATTATTTTATCTTATCCCTGAGTACATGCTAGCATTCACTCCGCTAATCATCTTCGAGCGTTGTATCCTCATGCAATGCAGGAACCGGCATACTACCATTCCTCCTGCTCAGTGACTTGGATTTGGGGACAGCTTTGAGTCAGACTGAAGTGGTGAGCTTCCATACTCCGAAAGGCTCCATTTCATACTATACCTTCTTTTATCTTTGTTATTTCTTTGGTTTGGTTTAGGCTATGGTCGGGGGCATATCCCGATCAAATGTATTGATTCTGGTTAGAGGCTTTGTCAGACTACTATGGGCATGGGCGGTGTTGGTATTAGTGTCAGCCTTGGTATTGGTATTAGCATTGGGGCCACCGGTTGGATATTCGGTTTGATTATGGTTATATACTCCTTTAAACATCTTTCAATTAGTTTTATTATATCTTGTTATATATTCAGAATTCATCCGACATAGGGTGTAGGGCGGTTATGGTTGGGGTCTTGGGGGCGGTCTCCGGTCCGGGTAAGACTTGAGATGCCTGACATAACTAGAACCTGGTTCAGGTCGTGTCATTTCGGCTATTAGAAAGACATTATATCTAGATAATGCTACCATAAAGAAGACCAGACCTAGTTGTGCTAGGGTTAGGTTCTTATTGACTTACTTGCAGGACACCCCAAGTTTGTTGAAATAGTTGTCAATGAGGATGAATCAACATCAAGAGTGGAAAGAATCAAGGTGCAGTATGACTAGATTCCTAAATGTTGCAAAAAGTGTAGATTACAAGGCTATGATGAATCTAAGTGCAGGGTGCTTCACTCTGAACTTAGAAACCAAATACCAGAGAAAGCAGATAGTTTGGATAAGAAAGATGGAAAGGGCAGTAAGGTTCAGGAGGATACTCCTATTATTAGAGTAGGAAAGGTTTTCAAAAAGTGGCACCCCACAACAAGAACTTTTCCTTGACAACAACTTGTAGGATCTTATAATAGTGATCAGATAATCAATAAGGCTAATGCCTTCGCAGCTCTTTCTGAGGAGAAAAGTGAAATGGAGAACCAGGTGGATGTTGAGACTAACATAAATATGGAAAGGAATTCTCGAAAGCAAAAAAGTGTAGATATTATTATAACAGATGAGAGCCTGGATAATGATAAAATAAACATATCAAATGCATCCAACCAGTGGGTAATTCACAGCCATAAATTTCTACCAATGAGTGGGTCACAAAGGTTTTCAAGCATAGAGAAATTACTGAACATGAATGCAGAAGTGAGGTTTCTACTTCGGAGGAGTTGCCTGGAGGTAATAAGGATATAGATCTTTAGATTTCCTCTGATAAGGATGAGATGGTTAATAGAGATGACATTGTCATGGATGTACCTAAAATAAAGAAGATTTAAACATCAATAAGGAGGCTGATGATGGGAATAAAACAATTGTGATAGGTCCTGGAGAGGAGAAAGTTCAGGATAATGCCCTAGTTTTAACACAAGATTTAGAGAATGCAACTTATCAAACTCCTCTTCAGATGGTAATTCCAGGAAGGGATGGTGTGTTACCTGATCAGATAGAGCATGGATTACAAAGGTTGAATGCAGATACAAAAAAGATATAAAGAACTATCATACCTATAAGTGTTGATAAATTAGTATCCATGGAGACTTTTCATGCTTTAATATCACATCAACACATCCAACAAGCTCCTACAGAAATTGAGACATCAATTCAGGATCATGTTAATGGAGATATAACAGGTATAGAAGAAAAAGAAGAAGGGGATAATATGATTAATATACAGAGAGTGATTAGAGAAGCCGTTTTATCCCCAAAGATAATATACAAAGGCAGGAAATCAAAAATGAAAGGAGAGGGTGGTAACAATCTACCTACACGAATTCAAGCAAAGAGAGTGGTTAAATCTAATCACAAATGAGTTGTAAAGCTTTTTTTGGAACATAAGGTCTATTAATACTCAGAAGCTTTTCACAGGGTGCAAATGCTTCTTAGACATCACAAATTTATAATGATTGCTTTGATGGAACCTTTTCAAGACTCTTCAAATATTCAGAAATATAAAAGAAGATTGGGTATGCAATATGTGTTTCATAATGAGAATGGTCAGATCTATTTTTTTGTTAATCATGGCATCCAAGTGGAGATCATTTTTGATTCATCTCAACAACTTTCATTAATGATTACACTGGATAATGGAACATAGTTACTTACTTTTGCTATTTACGGTAAATGTTCTACAAATGAAAGATTAAGTTTGTGGCATGATCTTTATTCCATAATTTTTCTTTACCTTGGATAGTTGGAGGGGATTTCAATGTTATTTTGGGTGGTGAGGAGAAAATTGGTGGTTTGCTTGTCTACCATCATGAGTATGAAGATTTTGCTTTATGCTTAAATTATTGTGAGCTGTATGATATTAATTTCTCAGGTAATCCTTTTACTTGGTGCAATGGTAGAGTTGGTGAAGAGTGTATTTTTACAAGATTGCACAGGGTGCTTGTCAATCAAGCTCTTATGGATATCTTTGGTAACTTGGATTTGCAGCATTTGGCCAGGACTAGCTCAGATCACTCTCCCTGGTTACTCTCTTGGAGTATTAATAATTCTTTTATTACTAAGCCTTTTAAATTTTTAAATTTCTGGACAAAGAGAGAAGATTTTTTAGATGTTGTTCAACAAAATTGGACTGCTGATAGTAATGATGATGTTTTTATTCAATTAAAACATAAGATGAAGAGGACTAAGTTAGCTCTGCCCAAATGAAGTAGAAATAAGCTTGGATATAATTTTTAAGCAATTGGTCAATAGAGAAGAGATTGTTCGTATAAAGGAGGATTTATTTCAAGAAAATCCCTCCCTCTCAATAGATCAATCTTACAAAAGACCCATATTGAATTAAAACTCTATTTGTATTATGAGGAGGAATTTTGGAGGCAAGAAGTTAATTCCTAATGGTTTGAAGAAGGTGATAGAAACACTAAATTTTTTAATTCTTTGGTTAAGGGTGGGAGAAAAAGGCTTAATTTAAGAAGAATATTGAAGGAAGATGGATCTTGGGCAGAATCAGAAGAAGATATTGCATTTGAAGAGGTCAGTTTTTTCCAGAAATAGTTTACAGGAAGCTCTATTTCATCTGATTTGTCTTTATTGCAGCGCATACAACCAAAGATCACTGCTGAAGATAATGATTTGTTAAATATAGTTCCAGATGAAGTTGAGATTAAAAAAGTGGTCTTCAAACTTAACTCTGAAAGTTCTTCTAGACCTGATGATTTTTCTGGATGTTTTCACCAAACATGTTGGAGTATTGTGGGTCAAGATATCATAATATAGTTCATGCTTTCTTTTCAAGGATCTACATTACCTAAGTCTATTACTCATACCAATCTGGTTTTAATTCCTAAAAAGGATGTGGTTCAATATTTTTCAGATCTTACCAATTATTTAGAGTAATTTTCTTAATAAGGTGATCTCTAAGATTGTTCATGATAGGTTGAAAGGGCTCCTACCAAGATTGATTTCTAAAAATCAATCAGGTTTTGTGAAGGGTAGAAATATTACTGAAAATGTGTTGTTGGCTCAAGAAATCAGATCTGACCAATTATTTAGAGTAATTTTCTTAATAAGGTGATCTCTAAGATTGTTCATGATAGGTTGGAAGGGCTCCTACCAAGATTGATTTCTCAAAATCAATCAGGTTTTGTGAAGGGTAGAAATATTACTGAAAATGTGTTGTTGGCTCAAGAAATAATTTCTGACATAAGGCTGAGGCATAAACCTAATAATGTTGTTATTAAGTTGGATATGGCTAAAGCTTAGGATAGAATGGATTGACATTTATTGATTAAAGAATTGGAAAGAATGGGTTTTGACTCTAAGATGACTGATATGATATGGAGTCTAACTGCTAATAATTGTTACTCGATTTTAATTGATGGTCAGACCCATGGTTTCTTTCATTCTTCTAGAGGAGTAAAACAAGGAGATCTGCTATCTCCTTCTTTGTTTATATTGGCTGTTGAAGTTTTATCTCAAGCTTTGAATAATTTATTTGAATTTCAAGAGTTCAAGAGTTATGGTTTACCTAAATGGAGTGAAAAGTTGAATCATTTAGCCTATGCAAATGACACCATCATCTTTATTGCAACTGACAGAGCATCTTTACAGATGATTATGAAGATTTTGAGTAAGTATGAACAACAATCAGGTCAGCTTATCAATGAAGATAAGAGTTCCTATTATATGTTTAATAAAGCAACTCTTACTTATGTTCGTGTAGTTGAAGAAGTAATAGGTTTTTCTAAAGGAAATTCCCTTTGATATACTTGGGTTGTCCTATTGGACATGCTGAAAAGAAAAAAGTTCACTTATCAGAGTTGATCACAAGAATTCAAAATAAGTTGCAACTTTGGAAGGGAAAGCTTTTATCATTTGGGGGAAAGGCTATTCTGATTAATCATGTCCTACAAAGCATTCCTCTTTTTCTCATATCTGCTATTAACCCTCCAAAATGTGTCATTTATGATATCTTTAATATTTTTGAAAAATTTCTTTGGAACTTCAAGGAGGAGGGAAAATCTACACAATGGATGGCATGGGATAAATCTGTCTTCCTAAAATAAAGGGAGAATTAGGATTCAGGTCTCTATTTGATGTCTATTGCTCTTTTTGCCAAGCTATGGTGGAACTTTAGAACCACCAACACTCTGGTCAAATTTTATGTGGAACAAATACTGTAAGAAGCATATACCTCAAACAGTAGAGTGAATGGAGGTTCCCAAATTTGGAAAGCTATGTTGAAGACTAGAGATTTCTTTGATCAAGAAATTTGGTGGGGGATTAAAGAGGGATTTGTGTTTGGTATGACAACTGGACACATAAGGGGGTCCTTCATTTCTATTTACCTTCTTCTTTTACTCAAGATCATGTGGATTCTGTAAAGCATCTAATTGATGATATGGATGGAATAATGAGATGATTGTTGATCTTTTCAATGCAGAGATTTGTGATCACATACACAATTTTATGAGCGAGTGTAAGATTACTGACGGAAGAGACAAACCTTGAGGATGCCTAGTGGCAATGGTAAGTTTAAGGTTAGCTCAGCCTGGGAATTGTGTAGACAGATAGGATCCCATTTCTATCTTTTCTAATATATGGGAAAAAGGTATACCTTTTAAGGTATCTTTCCTATTGTGGAGAGTGTGGTTTAGAAGAATCCCTATTGTGGAGATTCTGACTAAAAATGGAATTGTTGATTCAGTTTCTTGTTGCTGTTGTAATGGAAATATCCAGGAGGCTTTTAATTATTTATTTATTATCTGTCCAAATTATTCCCTTTATGTGTGGAAATTGTTTGCAGATTCTGCTGGATTAAATTTTCCAATTGTTCAGATTAATCAAATTATGGAACAGTGGTGGAATGCTGATGTTTGTTCTAAACTTAAACCTGTTGTTAAAGCAATCCCTGCTTTTATAATATGGCAAGTTTGGAAAAGGAGAAATGTTATTAAACGTAGGGAAAATGAGAAAGCATCCTATGATTATGGAAATCCAAAGAAACATATACCTGTTTGTTAGGTATATATATCGTTGGTTGAAATAAGTTCCTAATAATTGGCCTCTTATTGTCAAATTTTTAGAAGGATATTCTTCTTTGGTTAATCATAAGATTGTGAGATGGAATCATTCTCCCCGAAGAAGCTACAAATGTAATACAGATGGATCAGGGTTGGGCTTTATGGCTTTCTTTGTCAGAAATGGAGTTGAATATTTTATATTTGCTGAATCAAGGATTATAAGGGATGTGACTAGAATTGAGAGTGAAATAAAGGCAATTAAAGTGGGTTTGAATTATTGCATACAACATAATTTATTCCCACTTATCATTGAGACAGATTCATTAACAACTCAAAAAGTGTTAAATGGAATATGGGAGGTGCCTTGGTTGATTTCTCTAAATGTGAATTTCATAAAAGAGGAGATTAATTCTCATAATGTGGAAGTGGTTCACAAATTCAGAGAAGGCAACTCTCTGGCAGATTTTTTCACTAACTATGGTGCTAATTTTGCAGGTACAGGGATAAGTATTCAAAGGTTTAACAATTTACATGATATTCCTCAAAAAGCTAAAGCGATTGTTCAACTGGAAAAGGCTAATATACCATACTTGAGGACGACAAAAATTCAAAATAGGATTTAAAACATGCAGAATTCATGATTAATACAACTATGTAGTATGGTCAAAAAGGTCAAATCAATATGTACAAGTTACCTGTGGCTGTGTAATCTACTTGGATTTATCTTCAGAATTCTTTTCTTCTAATAGTGGTATTAACTCCGGTGGGGTTCAAACTATTGAGGAAATAATCTATAAGGTTTGAATCCAAGTAAACAATATAGGAAAGTTAGGAGGAGGGTTTCTTAGCTCAATTTCTGATCGACTCTTCAGTTTTGTAATGGAAGATCTAGATCTTCTGTAAACAAAAGATGGACCATTGCATGAGGTAATCATCTCATGTATAACTTTGCAGCTCAGCTTTACAGGATCCAAGATGAAGAACTTCTTCAATTGTGCGATTCATAGGTGACTGATTCAATCCAAGTGAGGTCATCTTTGGTTTAGCTAAGCGTATGTATGATGGGTGGGTGTTGATTGTCTCTTCCTTTTTCTCGGAATTCACCATGGAAGAAGCTTCATAGGACTCGTGGAGGTGTAATCGATAAATGATCTGAAATGAACAATGTTATCAAGAGTTTTCCGTTCTTTTGCTTTCTGAATATATGTTTTCACTTTTCTTTTTTTTGTTTTTTTTTTGGGTTTGGGCTATTTGTTTGGCCTGGATCAGTTTGTTTTTTCTAAAAACTATACAAATACACAATTTATATTTTTAATATTACAAAAAATTTCAACTCGCTAAACATATTATAAAAATTCCAACATATACACAGAATGCTATCTATATGTCGGCTATGTTATGTATATTAATAAGAAAAGAGAGTAAAGTAATTAAAAAGGTGGGAGAGAGTGTAATTACTTTCAAAAGTATTGGTATTTATGTTATTTATACTTGCTTTTTCCTTTATCTTATTGTAGGATCGGACCTTTGTTTCTATTTCTACTATATATATAAAGATGAACCCTTGGACGACCAAGGACAAATCCGTCATTTAGCTCAAGGGAAAATCCATCTTTTGAGTTGCAAAAAAAGATATTTTTTCATCTTTTTCTCAATGTTTCCAGAAGACTCAATTCCTTATCTCTTTGTTCCTTTTCTCCCACTTCCCTTTCACAATCAGTCATACAGCTTCTTCTTCTTTCTTCCCCAAGCTCTCAAACACCACTCCAATACATACGCCAATGTTTTTTCGTAGGCGTGGCTCTGATTTTTCGATCATTATCAGTATATCGCAGATGTTTTGGTTATCTAATTAACAACTCGTTATCGAAATATGTCTGCTTTTTTTTTTTGGTTATGATATAATCGTTTTGTCCTATTGTTTTCCCTTTATGATAAATAATTCTTTTGAGGGTGAGATGTTAATGGAATAGTATTCTATTATTTGTCGTTGTTGTCGATTTAACTAATAGTTAGGTTAGAATATTTTCAATTAATTTTCCTTCTTTCCTAGTAGATAAATCATCATTAAAAATAAAAATTTGGTGAAATTAGTATGCGATATGAATTATTCAGTAAGATTACGGGTTAATTTTCTGAAATTTATTTTCCAATTGAAGCAAATTTGTGAAGTTTGGGGTAATGTTTTTGGCTAATTTCAGGAGTTATTTGGAAATGGAAAAACAATTCAATGTATTCGTGTACGAAGTGTCACAACGGTTTAAACTTCAGGTTTGTTCTATATTTAATTTTTACCTAATTTTTTTCCTTATTTTCTTTTGAATCCTTGCCTTTTGGATATTTTCATATTCTCAATTTCATGTTATATATTCATCTCTATGAAAGTAAAAATTGTATGGCTATGGTTACAGAACCCTTGTTTTCTTGATGATGAGAACGCAATATTAATCAATAGTCTATGGTTTTGGAAGAACTTTATTCATTAATTTTAAATATTCTAAGATCACCATCGATGCCGATTGAGTTTTACAATGATTCATTGTCAACTACAATGTCTCCATCCTCTTCGGGGAGGAGGACGGGGTCGATGCAGCAGATTACTCCAACGGGATTCGCATCTCTACCTTTTGAAATTTCTTTTGCTTTGATGCTTTGTGGATCGTTGACTTGCTTTATTGGCTTCTTAATGATTCCATGGATGCTTGGTTTGGTTATGATCTTTTATGTAGATGGTATTCTCTGCAGTTTGTCTATGATTGGACTAGCTATTTTCTCTCATATATCTTCCCCCTCCTCACCACGAAAAGATTTTCACTATAAGATTGACTTTTTCCTCCTTTTTTTTTCCTAAATTTCAGTCATTATTTACTTTTCTCTTTTGAGGATTTCAGTAACCTGAAATACTCAAGTTGCACACCTAATAGAGAAAAAGAAAAGGGTATTATATACAAAATGGAACTTAAGTAATGCCAATTTTATGATTGTTAATGTAGGTAGCTTCTTTCTTGTTTGTTAAATGTTGCTAATTGTTTTAATATGATTAATTGACAAATTTTGTTGATTATGTAATTGTTGACTCGAGTCAAGTAATCTAGGATACAGGTATTTAGGTTCAATAGATAAATGTTCTTTATACCCTTTTAATAGTTGAATTAACTGACAATGATATGGAATATTTTGACTTGTAGAATGACTAGATCCGTCAAAAATAAGTGTGTTCATACATAAATCAAGGATCTTGGCTTGAACAATAAATGTTTATTTGGAACTGGAGAATGGAGATAACAATTCCCATTAAGTTAAATAATCTTGTGGGAAATAACTTCCAGTTCTACTCTTTAATTTCCATAACTGGATAAGTTGGAGCTAACACATTTGTCCCTTAGTGTCTTACTGTATTTTCCATACCGTGAAAAAATGACTTCCTTTAGAGGAATTTATCAGTATAATTTCATTACGTTAAAGTTGCAGAATTTACTACACGATCCATATTTTATGCATATTAACGTACTATGTGAATAATCAAATACAGTCATAGTATTTGTACTGTCTCAACTCAAGATTCCAATGGGGAGAGGATTTGAATTGTTTTTGGTAGAGAGAAATTGATACCCAAATTGACAAGCTTATTCACTGTGTTCAAATTACCATGCAAATATATCTACAGAACTAAAATAACCTTAGGCCTGGCTATGTTTTTGGATATGAGATGTTTTCATTCTTTCGTTGGTAAGTTCTCTAATGATTGCTTATAAAATTATCTAATTAAGTTGTGTTTAGAGTCAGCAATCTACAGGTCTTTTACCTTATCTCTTACAGCAAAGAGTTTCTTGTCCATCCAACTTGCTTGCTATGGAAGTGGCATATGAGATTATTCTTGTTCGCTCTGGATGTAAATGTGGCTTTAAAAATGAATTAATTTTCATTATGTACACGTAAGCTATGAAAGTCAATTATTCTTCATCTCGGAGTTTCATTTCCTTGCTAGGCAAAAGATTTTCCTTGCTTGTCTGATGTCAGTAAAATTTTAAATTTGACTCTTGCGGCACATATATTCGGTCTAGCTGGGTAACATCTTTTGCATCACAACTTCTCCTTTGAAAGAATCTCACTGTATAGAGCTAGAAATTGGTCATATGTTGTAATTTCTGGTAGTGATTCACTGGGGAGAAGATTACATTTTAGCTTCAAGGCATGTATCTTAGTGAGGTTTAATAGTGAGGCTTTTACATCAAAAATCAAGAACTTTCCTTTCCAAGAATGATCAGCTGGAAACACTTATAATCTATTAAGTGACAGTGATACTTCTAATTTTTTTATAACATCTTACATATCTTCAACTGAAATATTTCTTCATAAATGTTCCATTTCTTTTTTTTTGGTAGCATAGAAGGTTGGATTTATCCATCCTTATGTAGTCATGTTCTATAGGATAACTGGATGTATCATCAATGTTTGTTAAATTTCATAATATCAAAATGGTCTCTAATTCACTGTTTATCCACATTGTTTGCTTTTCATTTTTGTACAAAAAGATTGAGTTCCCTCTTCCTGATATTAAAACAAGGAAGCGGATTTTTCAGGTTTGGTATTGTGATGTAAGCAATTATTACTGACTGATGAATCCTGGATTGCCTCCTATTTGCTGACTTGAAAATCTATTTTGGGATATCAGATACAGACAAAAAGGATGACTTTGGATAATGATGTAAACCTAGAAGAATTTGTTATGACCAAGGATGAATTTTCTGGAGGTTGATACCAAGGCAATATGTACTGAAGCTTGATTGTTCACTCTAAGAGAATGACGTATGAAGGTAAGACCTCAAAATTGGAAGTTAGGATTGTTTATAGAAATGAGAATTTCAATTTGGTCTCAATTTGCACCCAAATGCTCAACTTTGGATTGACCAATTCCTTAACTTGTTTGGAGGGCATTTTGATAGTTCTGCTCTAATGGTCCTTGATAGACCTAATAGACATTCACTTCATAGTAAATTGACTTCATGCATTACAGAGTTTTATGTAAATTTCTAACTAATAAAAGAAATGGCTAAGTATTTTCTCTGTGTTCATAGTTGGTATGGATGTCTAGAGATCGTCTTGCTTTCCCTAACCAAATAGATCATATTTGGAATTCTGCAGAACTGTTATGTCTGCTATATTACAAAAGCCTTAAAGTTTAGGTACTATGAGGCGTTGAGTGTCACTTTAAAATGTTTTATTATTTTCAGGTATTATTTTCTTAAAGTTTTTTGAAAATATTTACCAAGAATAATGTTTATACATCACATGAGGAATGTAGGATGTTATTCTCATTTACAGTGTTTGATATAACTTGCTCCTACTGCTCACAACTATCACCAAGCATTAGAAACCTTCTACTAGAACTACATGAATGCCTAGGATGCACTTAACTAATCATGAAAATGATTTTAAAAAGATTTTGAAGGAAAATGAAAATATTGTACATTTGGCTAACTGAAGTCTCTAATCATATAGATAATAACATTACATATCTTTTATTTTCACCCGTCTTTCTAAAAGTTATCATAAGCAATGATAATCAAATGGTAGAAATATTAACAAGTGTGCAATTACATTAAGTTTAAAGATCTAACTTAATATTACCAGATGGAATAAGAAATTTTTATATTTTGGGTACATGCAGGCTGATTTACAGGGAAGGGAATCTGTGAATATGATTTTCGGCTTGGGCGCAAGCATGAAACGGGCAGATCTTTCCTTCCAAATACAATTTAGTCAAGTTCTTTCTGCATATGGACTGAAGCAAACTGAGGTTGATCGTAAGGTAGTTCCAGGAAGTCTTTTTTCAGTAAACTATTTTTCCAATTGGCAAAAATGTACCTCTCTACCAGTGACCCCTACTTCAAATTCATCTCCAACAGTTTCCATGCCTATTTCTGCGAGGACACACAGTGAACAACAAAGATCACATGTGAGTTCCTTTTGTTCCATTAACCATTATGCACATTATACACTTTCAATAGTTTCTGCAAAGTTCAACTTCATCACACAACTCAAAGGTGGTATGTGTAGACACAACATCAAGACCTCTTATTATGTGTATTGGTTTGTCTCTAGACCCCACTTTGTGGAAATACACTGAGTTTTTTGTTGTTGTTTGTATATGAATTGGTTTGTCTGTGCTGAATTTAAAAAGAACAGATTATTTGAACTTATGATCTTAAACAACCATGGCATTTTGTGGCTATAAAATTATGTCATTAAGGGTTAAATAAGTAGTTTAAAGTTCAATTATTTTTAAATATAAAATGGGTCATTCTTTTTAAACAAACTATAAAGTGAAGAATGTTAAATAAAATGGAATAGAGGGAGTAAATTTATACTGTACTAACAATACAATGCACCAATTTAGACTCTATCCTCAATGTTCTTGCATTTGATTTTACCAATCAATATGCTATCCACACAATTAAAGAATAAAATCAAGTCTAACTTTGATTATGATATAATATTTTTTTTTGTATATCTGGTCTGACAACTTCAACAGATTATCCAATGTACATGCCATTCAAGTTAATCTGTTGATGCTTACCTTATTATTTGTCATATATAATAAGACAGGTACTTATGCCACAGAGAAGAAGTAAATTTGGAAGCCGACCTCATTTTACTGTATGTTTATATAATTATCTAATGACCTAGAAGATCTCCTATCATTGTAAATGTCTATCACTTTAAAGGGATTGCAATCTAGACATTACCCTATTTTCTTCTTGTGCCCTGGTGTTCCTTCATTTGAAAATTCCATTCCTGCTCAAACCTAAACTTTTATCACCAAACTTAAATGGTTCAATATGGAAGTTGTGGAAAGGGAATGGATGTTGTGTTATCTTAGAAAAGAATTAGTCGACCTCTACTTGAATTGCGTTGTGAAGTCTCCAGACAACTCAGTGGTCTTTCATATATTATAGCTGCACTACCAAGAATTATGTGAAAGAAAAAGAAGTCTGTATACTACCGATTGAAGCAGGATAGCCAGTGTCAACTTTGAGCAATTGAGTAGGGAGTTTTGTTGGAAGAAGCAGCATAAGCTATAAAAAAAAATATAGTAAATAAGACTTGGATTGGTTGTTGGAAGGACACAATTTATATTTTACTGTGCACATTGTAAAGAGCAACTTACGCCATATTCTTAAATAGAAAACTTTTGAATTATTGAGGGCATTAGATTTACTATTTGCTAATACTATTTCTATTGAGAGAAAACTTGAATGCTTTCATTAAAAATTTAAATGCTTGATTTGTTAGGCGTTGTGCTGACACGGGCCATGCTTCTTTACTGTAATGATACATAATATCTCTTCCGTGTTAAAATATTTATTATATATATATATATTTTTTGTTGAGAGTCAACACATATGATAACTGAAAAAATATATTTTCTATTGTAGTTACCAATGTAAATAAGCAACAATTAATATGATATGTGAATGTCGTCTAGCATCCAGTAATATGATATTTTCATTATTGTATGGAACATATATTTGGACTCTTAATATATGTCCACGATCGTGATACGCTGCAGTTAGTTTATATTAATCTTTATATACAACTTGATTATCAAAATTCATAGAAAAATTATGTGTTGGTCCCATGCAAAGCACGGGCATAGCTGTCTAGTTTTTAAATAAATGGCTCAATGTTTAGGTTATCCTTTTAATTAAAAAAAAAACCCAACATATATAATCTCGAAGTCTTAACTAAATTTTCTCTACACCATTCAATCAATTTTTGAATCTATATATTAGATTAATGATTCACACGTTAATTCATATTAAAATTTGTAACACCCTATATGTTTCTAAGGCTCTATTTTTTACTTAGCATAGAAAATCAGACTGAAACCATAAAATTCTACACATAATGACCCAGGCAATGAGTCGTTGCCAAACCGCATAACTCATTGGGTCATTCGTTCTGAGGACTTAGTCCAAAGTCCTGATAACAACTCTAGGGGACGAGCCATTACCAGACACGATGAGTCATCATTTCACTCATCCTGAGTGAAATTCTCTTAAAATCTAAAAAATGAAAAATCCTTCTATGGGTAATGATTTTTAAGAACTTGACTCCATGAATTTATCTCTTTTATGTATTTTGACCATTTTTTCCCTCATGGTTGCTATGTATTTTATGGAGTGTGAAGACGATTGACATGATTCACGATTCAATTTGGAACGATTGATGCGACGTGTGGTTTTTAGAGGTTCCTTATAATTGATGTCGGTCAATATTTGTTGTACTGTGTGTCAGTTGGCAAAACAGAATTCACCAGCAGATCCAAAATGTCGATTTTAGGTTGGTAGCATGGTTGGTCCAATTTTATGGCTATTGAATTTCATTTTGATCCTTGGTTAGATAATTATGAAATTGGGTTTTGGGGGTCATTTTTGTGAAAACATCTTTCCAAAAATCTAATGTCACCATTAAGTTTAGAACGTCAAATTTAGCTTAGTAGCATATTTTGTTTTCCTTAACGAGATTTTGAATGAATCCCGAGAGGTGGATCGACAAATTTACAACTTAGCAAAGTTGTCGATCTAGCTAAATCTGGCACAACCGCTTCAGTGGTAAAAGGACCACTTAAGCGGTAGCCTCTTAAGCGACTATGCACCGCCTTAGCGGTTACTAGTACGCCAGCAACTACCGCTAAAGCAGACTATTGACTGCTTAAGCGGCCACCGCTTTAGTGGTAGGTATACCGCTTAAGCGATCTCATGCATGGGGCTGGACCACTTAAGCAGTCAACCTTTCGCTTAAGTGGTCACAATTGGGTTGTTTAAAAAACTCTTTTTTTTTTGCAATTTTATTCTATTTTTTAGACTTTGAGCTTCAGATTAAGGGATTTCTTAGCATATTCTTCCATTTTCAAGCTTGGGTAAGCTCTAAATCACTATCTCAAATATTCTACTTTGAGTATATCGCTTAAAACCCTTTTAAATCTTGATTTCAATTCAAAATTTGGAAATTTTTGGCCTGGAAGGCCTAAATAATATTTCTTCGATTTGAGCCTCATTTTTAATACGTTTTCACTTGGGTTTTCTGATATGGCTTCCTTTAATCATGAGTAAGTTTTTTATAAATAAAAATTCTGATTTCACCCTTTATTTTTGAAAATCCATTTCAAGGGTCCATTTTGACTTAGACTAAAAAATTGGCAATATAGGTATCGTTGGATTTCTTTTAACACATAGTTTCTATAATTGTATATTTTTGTTTATTTCAAGACTATTCGAGAAGGGAAAGCTCTGCGTTGAAGAGCTTAAGGCTTGGGTTTTTACATTGCGAATTAGGTTGTGGCTTAACTTTCTTCAGACTTGATTAGGTAGTTAATGTGTATATAAAAACATGTTATGGGTATAGGTAATCAATCATGAAAATTATATTATTACTGTTGTGTGTCTGTGTGGGATTTATCTGATATTATTGATCTAGTATATGAATTGGTTGCTTCATTCATGATAAGAATGCCTAAGTTGGGGTAAATATGGTATTATTGATGTCTTACATGCATATTTATTCCAATGGTAAATTCTTTATTCTAAATCATGGAAGGTTAACATATTGAGCACATTCTGAGTTCATGTGTATATATATATATGATAGATTTAAGATCTTTATACTGGTTTTGGTTGTGAGCATTACACTCTCATATCGTACATACATTCATGATATGTTGGTACTATTGAGAAAATACCATTTTGGATAGAAATAAGACACTTTTACAAAACCCTCTGCCATAATCCATGAGCCAAAGAAGAGATATGGACATTGATATTGGGATTGAGTATTGAGAAAGTATATGGGCTGCGAACCCCCCATGAATCCTACTTGGAAATGATGAGACTCAGTAGGTGTATATAGAGGTTATGTGATAACCTGAATCATATCTTATGAGGATTATCATCATCATTTTATTCCATATATTATGCATCTTTAGTGTTGTGATTCTATGTGTTATTCATAGCATATATAATCTATTTCTTTTATGTACTTATTTAATTATTTATGTGCTATATTTAAAACTGTTAGTGGAGATGGTGTGAGCTACCATTTGAGATATTTTCTGAATGCAGGTGACATACTCATAGTATGTATTTATATACCTTATTTTTTAGTTTGCTCAATCAGCCTATGATATCTACTGAGAAACAAGTGGACCATACTCACCCCTACTGTGCCCTTTCAATTTGGATCCAAGCATAAGTGTGTCGCTCGACAGCTGAGTTCATGTGATTGGTTATTAACATTTTTGAGGTAGAGGCAGCTCTATGCCTTTAGAGTTGACCTTGGACCTCATTTTATCTAGTAGATGTCTTTATTTTGTAATTAGAAGCAAACTTGTAGTTTTTGGATTCAATTGTATTTTTCAGTTCTAAGTTGTATTTAGATTGTTCTTTCACTTTGACACTAGGTTTTGGGATGGATTATGGTATCTTTATTTATTCAAACTTTCTTTATTATTATACATATTTGGTCTGACTTTGCTCGCGAAGTCTCTCCTTGGGAATTATGTTATGCTTTATTCTTACTTATCAGTTTGGGTGATTGACTTGATTACCAAGTCTTAGCCACGATAGGTGTCATCACAACCTTCGTATTTGGGTTGTGATAAATCTGTAATAGAACAGATAGGTTCATTGATCTTATTAGTGTAAGAATAGAGTATCTGGTAGAGTCTTGTGGTTCAATATGTAGACGTCTATATTTTTATTTGAGAAGCTATTAGATATCTTTAGAAAACTTCCTTATTTTATTCCTTATCATATGGGTTTTCCATATCCTATAAGGCTAGGGATGCTGAGCTAGCATTCAAGGAGGGAGCACATCCTAGGGGTCGAGTCATGGATCGCGGATGGGCTTGAGATAAAGGACAAACGCGAGGATTTTCCCCTTCTAGAGGTAGTACTAGAGGGATCTCTCCTAAGCCCGAGGTTGAGTATGATAGAGACATAAGGCCTACTTCAGATTTTGCAGAGTACTACTACCCTGGTCTTAGAGGGTTTATTATTCATTTGTGGAGTGTGTTCTTTTGAGTGCACCTGGTATTCCTCCAGCTCTGAGTATTGTACCTTCATCTATGCCAAAGTCTACTTATGGTGTTCCTCTGATTCCTAGCGTAGTTCCTTCATTGATATAAATATTTGCTTATGGTATTCCACAGGCTCTGAGTATTGTTCCTCCTTTTGTACTAGTATCTGAGAGTGGTATTTTGAGTCCATGGGTTCAGCCTTCATCTATATTACCCCCTTAATTAGGATCACAGCCTGCTAGATTTACTATTACTCTTAGTGTTATGGGTCCTATTATGTCTTTTAAGAATTAGAAGAGATTTACTCGCTTGGGTCTACCCATGTTCACTGGTGTTGTGGGTGAGGATGCCTATTAGTTCTTGATTTATGGTAGGGAGAAATTGTATAACCTTGGATCACTCGAATGGCATGGAGTTTCTTACACTATATATCAGTTGAGAGATATAGCCATGGATTGGTGAAGGTCACTTGTTAGTTGCAGACCTCTTAGTTCGGCAGATATAACTTGGGATCAGTTTGTCGATGTCTTTTTGGATAGATTTGTGCCCTACAGTTTAAAGAATTAGATGAGAGACTAGTTTTATTACTTGGAGTAGGGCTCTATGAATATCTTCAAGTATGAGAAGTATTTTCACACCTTGTCCAGACATTTTATTGCTAGTATTGCTATCGAGTTTGAGAAGATTCAAAAGTTTTTAAAGGGATTGGATTAATATGTTTCAGTTGGCTACTGGCCAAATGGTAGCATCAGGGGAATTATTTTAGAGTATGGTGGAGGCTAGATTTTCCTTGATGGAGCAGATTTGAGCTCACCAGATTAATGATGTTAGCTTGAGAGTGATTCAGGATGAGGTGTTGAGTGGCAAAGCTAAGAAAGCCTTACTTGACTTTGATGGTATTTTGAGGATTGGAGGCAAGTTTTATATGCCCAATATGGGTGATTGAGTGAAATTTATCGTGAAGGAAGGCCATTGTTCTAGGTATTCCATTCATCCAGGAGTGATTAAGATGTATCGTGATTTGAGACAACACTTATAATAGGGTGGCATAAGGAAGGATGTAGTGGATTTTGTAGCTCATTTTCTATGTTGTTAGCAGGTGAAGTTCGAGAATTGAAGATCTAGTGGTTTGCTTCAAAGGTTACCCATTATCGAGTGGAAGTGGGAATGGATTACTATGAATTTTATGATTAGGTTGCCTTATAATTCTCATAATTCTGACAGTGTTTGGGTCATCTTGGATCGATTGACCAAATCTATTTATTTCATCCCTATTCAAATTTTTTTTAATATTGAGAGGTTGGCCCGTATCTATATTCGTGAGATAGTTCATCTCCATGGTGTACCAGTGTCTATTATCTCAGATAGAGGTTCAGTTTTTGCTTTTAATTTATAGGCATGTCAAGAGGAGTTGGGTACCAGAGTTGATCTTAGGATAGATTTCACCCCCAAATCGACGGTCGGTCTAAGTGGACTATTCAGGTTCTATTTGGGTATGCACAACGCTTGTGTTATGGACTTTAGAGGTTAGTGGGGGCAATATTTTGCCTAGTCGGGGTTTACAATAATAGCTATTATTCTAGTATTGAGATGAAACATTTTGAGGCTTTATATAGTAGGCGTTGTCGCTCTCCGATCAATTTGTTTAAGAATTTTATGATAAGAACTCGAGGTACAAACTTGCTTTGTGAGTCTTTGGATAGATTTGGGTTATTCAGGATAGACTTTAAGCGGCTCAGAGTAGGCAGAAGTGCTATGCAAATTGTAGACTTCATGCCTTGAGATATAGTGTTAGTGTTCAAGTCTTCCTTCTTGTATTACCCATGAATGGCTTAATGATATTTGGGAAGAGGGGCAAGCTTAGCCCCAGGTGTATCGGGCCATTTGAGATTCTTCAAACTATTGGGGATGTAGACGAGTTAGAATTACCCTTAGATTTTTCAGCCACTCATCCAGTTTTTTATGTATCCATGTTGTAGAGTTATATTTCAAATAAGTCTCATATCATTCATTGGGACACAGTGCAGTTAGATGAGAGGTTGTCCTTTGTTGAGAAACCCATCTCTATTTTAGCCCGGGATGTTTGGAAATTGCATTAGAGAGATATTATGGTGTTAAGGTTCAGTGGAGACACCGTTCTATAGATGAAACTACTTAGGAGTTTGAGTTCAACATACGTAGTAGTTATTCCCAGCTTTTTGTCGGTTCAGGTATTTCCCTAGTCTTTAGTCGGAGGAAGAACTAGATTCTTAGTCGGATGACCATTTTGCCCTCCTCGTGGTTGCTATTTGTTGTTTGTAGGGTGTGAGGATCGTTGGTATGGTTCTCAAAGCAATCTAAAATGATTATTGTGAGTTTGTGGTTTTTACAAATTGGAAAGGCCTTATAGTTGACTTCGGTCAACATTTATTATTCTGTGTCTTGAATGGCAAACCGGACTATGCCAGAAGATTTGGAACATCGGTTTTGGGTTGGTATCAAAGTTAGTTCTATTAATGGATTTTGTATCTCATTTCGACCCTTGATTTAGAAAATTGTAAAATTTGGTTTCGGAGGTCAATTCTATGAAAACAACCTTTTTTAAAAAATTTGATATCGCCATTGAGTTCGGAACGTTGAATTTAGTCTAGTAGCATATTTTGTTTGACTTCATAGGATTCTAAACAAATCCCAAGGGTGGATCAAAAACCTTGCAACTTAGCAAAGTTACTGATCCAGCTGAATCTGGTGCAACCGCTTAAGCGGCCAAAGGACCGCTTAAGTGGTAGCCACTTAAGCAGCTGCTAGCGGTCACTAGAAGGCCGAGCAACTACCGCTAAAGCAGACTATTGACCACTTAAGTTGTCGCTGCTTTAGCAGTAGGTGGCCGAATTATGAAATCTAGTGCATGGGGCTGGACCACTTAAGTGGTCAGCCTTTAACTTAAGCGGTCATAGCTGGATTGTTTAAAAATCCCTATTTCGTAATTTTCTTCTATTTTTAATACTTTGAGCTTTGAGTTAAGGGATTTTTGAGCAATTTCTTCCATTCTAAAGCTTGGGAAAGCTCTAAATCATTACTATATTTATTTTACTTTGAGTATATCATTTAAAACCCTTTTAAATCTCAATTTCAATTTAGAATTTAGGGATTTTGGGTTCGAAAGGCCTAAATGGTATTTTATTCAATTTAAGCCTCGTTTTAGCCTGTTTTCACTTGGGTTTTCTCCTATGACTTCCTTCAATAATGGGTAAGGTTTTTACAGACAAAAAAATTGGTTTTACCCTTCTTTTCAAAAACCCATTTCGGGGGTCTATTTTGACCTCGACTTGAAAATTTATAATGTGGGTACCGTTGGTTTTCTTTTAATTTGTAGATTCTATATTTATATGTTTTAGTTTATTTTAAGGCAGTTCGAGAGGGGAAAGCTTTGCTTTGAAGGTCTTAAGGCTTAGGTTTTGACATCGTGAGGTAGGTTATGACTTAACTTTCTTCAGAATGGGTTGGGTAATTAATGTGTATATAAAACTATGCTATGAGTATGGGTAATCAATCATGGAAATCATATTATGACTCTTGTGTGCCCGTATGGAGGCTTTATATGATATTATTGATCTCGCATTTAGGGTAAATGTGGTATTATTGATGTCTTACATGCATAACTATTCCAATGGTACATTGCTTATGCTAAATCATAGAAGGTTGACATATTGAGTAGATTCTGACCTCACATGTACATTTACATATATGTATATATATGTGTGTGTGTGTGTGTGTATATAGAGAGAGAGATAGAGAGAGATACGGATTTGAGATCTTTATATTGGTTTGGTTGTGAGAATTACACCCTCATATCATACATACATTCATGAGACATTGGTACTATTGAAGAAACACCATTTTTGATTGAAATGAGACACTTTTACAAAACCCTCTGCTATAGTCCACGAGTCGGAGAAAAAATATAGACATTGAGATTGGAATTGAGTATTGAGGAAGTATATGAGTTGCGAACGCCCCATGGTTCCTACTTGGAAGCGTTGAAACTCGATAGGTGTATACGGAGGTTATACGATAACCTCAATTATATCACATCAGGATTATCATCATCATTTCATTCCATACATTGTACATCTTCAGTGTTGTGATTCCATGCGTTATTCATTACATATATAATTAGTTTCTTTTATGTACCTATTTCATTATTTATGTGCTAAATTTAGAACTGCTAGTAAAGACGGTGTGAGCTACCATTTGGGACATTTTCTAATTGCAAGTGATGTGCTCATAGTATGTATTTGTCACGACCTGACCCCAGGCATAGCCGTGATGGGTATCTCAAGCTCATCGAGGTATGGAGATCATCCCCTTTCCAAGTCAACAGAACATACTAATACATAACCAAAATGAACAGCGGAAGACAAACTAAGCAGTATATACTAAAGAATAATGAACCACGACAAGGTTCTAGAATTCAACACAATATCCCAATACACAGTTGTCCAAAAAAGCCTCTAACAAAACTGTATATCAAACAAGGTCGGGACATGCCCCCGACTATAGACAAAAAGGAATCCAAAGTATAAAAAGAAAACTGATGGAAATGATAAGATCTTCTAAAGGATGGAAGCTCACCACTTCACAACAACTTAACGAACGTGCAAATCCACCTAACACTGCATAGGGGTAAAAGTAGTGTCTTCAGACCTACATTATGAATAAATGTAGCATCCTAGGATGGTTAGCGGGGTGAGCACTAGCATGTAACTTAAGATAGGGATAAAATAATGTCATTTCAAAAATCAAGTCCACCTCAATGTACATGTTCAAATACATGCATACATGCATATATATATATATATATATATATATATATATATATATATATATATATATATATATATATATATATATATATATATATATATATAAGATGATGGGATAGGGAGCAAGGTTTAGCATGAGATTTAAAATCATTAACCTGGAATATGTAGCTCCAACCGTCTTAAAGGCACCCACGGGATATATGGGTCCAGATCGAAAGGGCCCCAGTGCGTGTTAGCCGTACAAATCGGAGGTATCAAGGAAGGCCATAGAATCCACAACCTTATGCCATCCCAAGATACAAATTCATATAAAGTGTGACACATGCACATGGTCATTAAGACCAATCCCATGCCGGAAAATGTAGGTTTTCAGTATCAGTCCCTTGGGACTCCATCTTTACGGTGAGCTACACAACCCTTTTTAATCCCAATTAAACACTTACACATTTCCATTCATCAAACCAAGAATCATCCATTAAGGCATATGCTATTGGTATCGTCATACCTATTACACTTGTAAGCTAATATCATTATGTTGTTTCAATTACCATCCACTTGGGGCAATCCATAACCCCCAAGGTCCAATTTAAAATCAAAACACGTTCCATTAACCTTTTATGAAATGCAATAGTTTCAAAATAGTAAATTTATGCATATAGCCATGTTTCAAAGCCAATTTCATAAAAGTGAGTTTAGGTTATACCAATTCTAATACCAAATTTATAAGTGTAGGGGAATCCACGACCCTCATTTCATTATTCATAAATTTAGGAGAATCCACGATCCCCATTCCATTATTGTTAATTTTGGGGGAATTCACGACCCCCATCCAAATTCCCATGCCCATGCACAAATTTCGTTCAAAAATGATGAGATAAAGTGTGAATAACAAATCCAAAACCTTGGGAAAACCAACCAAGTAGTAGTCTTTCAAAACCTTCAACTCATCATTCAAAACCCAAAAAGTAATCCATATAAACCATAATTAAATAAATGTTTTCATAAAATAAATTTTAAGGAAGAGATACATGCCTGGAAATACAAAAAAATGGGAGAGAAACCATAATTTGGAGCTCTAGAAGACCAATCCTTAGAAACCCTAGCCTTGCTTTTGATTGGGGAATTTGAAAGAGGAAAGAAGTGTTAATGTTGGCTAAATAATGAAAATAGGGAACCTAGGTGTTTTATGGTCGTAGGTCATATTTAGAGAAGGAGGGAAATATACAAAGTGCCCTGAAGAAAAACTACCACCCATTGCTACGAGTCACCTCACGACTCGTGAAAACTGGTAATGAGTAGTCACCGCAACTTGTAGTTTGGGTAGAAAGTTTGGGCTATTATACTGTTTTGGTCACGAGTCCCTCATCACGACTCGTGACCTTACCATACAACTCGTGAGGTTCAAACCATGACCTTAACAGAAACTATGGACAAACTTACTGGTCAGGCTACAAGTAGCACCTTACGAATCATGGGGAGTCTTCATGACTCGTCAACTGAGTTGTAGCTTGAGTAGTGAGCACAACACCAAGAGAATTTCAGAGTTTAGAACCTGGGGTGTTACATTATCCCCTAGGATAATTAACCCCCGAATGAGAAGTCAAGGTACCCATTAGCACGATACAATAAAGAATGCAACTATAGAACCAAAAGACAAATTCGAAAGGCCACAAGAAAAGAACGGGAATCATACCTCAAGCATTGTCATCCAATGCAAGGAAAAAGAATGGATATTTGGACTTTATGTCCTCTTTGATTTCCTAAGTAGATTTCTCTACCTTTTGGTTTCTCCAAAAGGCATTTACCGAAGCCACTTCCTTAGTCCTCAACCTACAAAATTGCCTATCCAAAATATTAATCGGGACTTTCTCATAGGATAAGGAATCTGAGATACCAACACCTTCCAAAGGGACAATCAAAGAAGGATCACCCACACACTTCTTCAACAACAACACATAGAAGATCGGATGAATAGAACCTAAACTCACACTCAACTCTAATTCATAAGCAATATTCCCCACTCTCTTTAAAATCAAATATGGACCAACATAATGGGGACTGAGCTTCCCCTTCTTTCTAAACCTAATTACTTCTTTTATAGGAGAAACTTTCAGGAACACCCAATCACTTAAACTCCAACTCCCTTCACCTCACCTTCGGACTTTTGGCAACTTTGGGCAGTATTAAGCATATCCCTAATCACTTTCACCTTCCCCATGGCTTGGTGAACTAAGTTGGGACCAAATAATCAAGTTTCACCAACCTCAAACCACCTGATAGGAGACCAGCATCTCCTACCATAAAGAGCCTCAAAATGAGCCATTCTAATGCTAGAGTGATAATAATTATTATATGCAAATTCAATGAGAGGAAAGTGATTAACCCAACTTTCTCCAAAATCAATCACACAAGTCCTTAGCATATCCTCCAAGATCTGAATAGTTCGTTCCACCCGTCCATCTATTTGAGGGTGGAAAATGGTGCTAAGGTTTACCTTAGTCCCCAAACCTTTCTTAAATGAGTGCTAAAAGTGAGAAAAAAATTATGTACCTTAATATGAAATGATGAAAATAGGGGAACCATGCAATCTAACTATCTCATCAATAAATAACTTGGCATAGTCCTCGCTAGAGAGGTAGTCCTCATAGGCAGGAAGTGAGCATACTTAGTCATACTATCTACAATAACCTAAATCGAGTCATACTAAATGCGAGATCTTGGAATACCCATAAGAAAATCCATTTTAATCCTATCTCACCTCTATACAGGTAATTTTATCTCTTGAGACATACCACCAGGCCTTAAGTGCTCAACCTTCACTTGTTGACAGACCATACACTTAGCCACGAAGTTAGACACATCTCTCTTCATATAGTTCCACTAATAAATCTCTTTCAAATCATGATACATCTTGGTCTAACCTGCATGAACTGTATACCTCGATTCATGAGCCTCGTTCAAAATCCTTTCCCGCAGCCCATCAACATCAGGAACACACAACCTAACTTGGTGCCTCAAGATACCATCACTACTAATATCAAAGGCCATAACCTTTTACTGACCCGTTTCATCCTTGATCTGCATAAGAATAGGATCCAAAACATGTTTCTTCTTCACCACAACATCGAGAGATAATTTAACCACTTCTTAGATAATCACCCTTCCATCCTCAAAGTCTAAAAGATGAACTCCCAAATTATCTAATCGATGAATATTCTTCACCAATCCTCTTTTCTTCTCATCTACATAAGATAAGCTCGCTATAAATGACCTGCTAAGAGCATCAAATCTTTACTTGGATGATAGTAAGGACTCATATCATATTCCTTGAGTAATTCAAGCCACCACCTCTGCCAAAGATTCTGCTCCTTCTAAGTAAATACATACCATAGGTTTTTATGATCTGAATAGATGTCTACATGCACCCCATACAAATAATGATGCCAAATCTTCAAAGAAAATACCATGACCCCAACAACAAATCGTGAGTCAAATAATTGTTCTCATGAACCTTAAGTTGCCTAGAAGCATAAGCTACAACCTTCCCGTTCTTCATCAAAACATAACCTAGTCCCATACAAGATGCATCACAATAACCAACGAACCCATCAATACCCCGGGCAGGGTCATAACTGGCGTATAGGTCAATTTATCTTTCAAATTCTCAAAGCTAACCTCACAAGCATCAGACCATAAGAATTTTGTCTTTTTCTGATTTAACTTCATCAACGGAGCAGCAATAGAAGAAAAACTCTCTAAAATCCTCCTATAATACCCAGCCAAGCCCAAGAAGCTTTAAATATCAATTGGAGTCATGGGTATAGGCCATATCTTTACCGTCTCAACTTTCTGTGGATCTATTTTGATCTCTTCACTAGAAATAACATGACTGAGGAAAGTCACCGCATTCAGCCAAAACTCATTCTTAGAGAATTTGGCATATAACCTTTGATCCTTATGAGTCTGCAACACAATTTAGAGGTGATTGACATGATCCTCCTTACTCTCGGAATACACCAAAATATCATTAATAAAGATAATAATAAATAAGTCCAAGAACTGTCTGAACACCCAATTTATAAGATCCATGAAAGAAACCTAAGCATTACAATCTAAATAACATAACTAAAAACTCATAGTGACCATATCGTGTTTGAAAAGTAGTCTTAGGGATATCAGTCTCCCTAATCTTCATTTGATGATAGCCCAAGCAAAGATCAATCTTTAAGAAGCATCTAGCATCCTAAAGATGGTCAAAGAGATTATCTATCTTAGGAAGAGGATACTTATTCTTCACTGTCATCTTGTTCAACTGCTGATAATCTATACACATCTGAATAGACCCATCTTTCTTTTGTATAAAAAGCACCGTACACCCCATGGAGAAACACTAGGACTGATAAACCTTTATTAAGAAGATCTTTTAATTGCTTTTTATGTTCCTTCAACTCAGTTAGAGCTATGCTATACGGAGGAATGAAGGTATGAAGGGTATCCAGTAGAAGATCAATCCCAAAGCCTATTTCCCTAAAGAGGGAATACCAAGAAGATCATTAGGAAAGACCTCAAGAAATTCATTAACCACCGGAACAGATTGCAAAAAAAGGCCCTCAGAGCTAGAATCTTTAACCCAAACCAAATGATAAAGACACCCATTGGAAATCAACTTTTGGGTTTTAAGATAAGAAATGAACCTCCCTTTAGGCACTAAGGAACTTCCCTCCCATTTTATTGCCGATCATTAGGAAATTAGAAACTGACCTTACGGGTCCTACAATTTAGAGAAGTGTAGCTCGAGTGAAGCCAATCCATCCCCAATGTGACATCAAAATCCACCATTTCCAACACTATCAAATCCACCAAGGTCTCCCTATGAAATATGGTCACCACACAACCCCTATAAACCTTTCTAGCCACAATAGAATCACCTACCAAGGTAGACACAGCGAAAGGCCCAAAAATATTTTCAAGACCAAAATCGAAATACAAAACCACATAAAGGGTCACATATGAAATGGTAGACCCCAAATCAAGCAAATAATACCCATCACATGAGAAGAGCTTTAACATACCAGTGATAATATTAGGAGATACCTCAGATTCCTGATGGGTGGCAAGAGAATAAAAATAGTTTCAACCAATGTTGGTATTAGAAGTAGCAGCCTTTGGTGCGAGAGGTAAAGAAGTAGCAATCGGGACCTTATTCGCTCTGGTGGTAACTTTAGCTGTCGAATAATATCGCTTCATATAATTAGGCTACCCAAAATTATAGTACCGATTCTTTCCCTCATCATACTGAACATGGTAAAGTTTTCCATAAAATTGACAGAGAGGATATGATGGGGCTGATTGGGCTCTACTAGCTTGAGATTGGGAACCCTGTGCCTTAAAACCATTGTCAGTCTAAAAGCGACAATCACTAGATGACTTAGGATAAAGAGCACTAGCCGACGAATAGGAATTAGAACTCCCCCAATTCTTCTTCTTGGACCACTGTCTACCGTCTATCCCACTGGCTTGCTGACCTCTACCCTACTCTCTCCCATCTTTTCTTATTTCTTCTTTTTCTTTTCCAGCTGATGTATATCAACCACAAGTCTAGAGATATCCATATCATTATTTAACATTGCAGCCTTACATTCTAAAACTAAGTCACGAGATAAACCCAAACCAAATTTTCTTATTCTGGATCTCATGCTAGATACTAACTCCGGAGCATAGCAAGAAAATTGATAAAACTTCAAGGCATATTTTTTTATACTCATCCATCCTTGCCTCATGTTCACAAACTCATCGGCCTTAGACTCTCTCAACTCTTAACGAAAGAAATGACCAAAAAAAGCACTAGAAAACTCCTACGACATAGCCTGCTCAGTATTATTACCCCTCAACTGCTCCCACTCCTCATACCACTGATATGCCATATCCTTCAACTGATATGCGACAAACTTTACACCCTCCACATCAGTAGCATGCATCACTCAGAAAATCTTTTTCATCTCATCAATAAATACTTGAGGATCCTCATCAACCTTAGTTCCAGTGAATATTGGGGAATTTAACCCCATGAACTGACCAACCCTAATAACCTCCGATAAAACCATAACAGAACTAATAGGACTAGACTGACGATACTATAACATCACCAATTGGGTCAATAGATGAATGGAATGACGAAACTCTACATTAGAGATACCTCTTTGAGATGACTGAGCATAAGCATCACCAATCAGAGAAGGACTAGTGAGGCCCGTTAGAACCCCAGGTAGAGCAGCACAATCAGGAGCAGGGACCCTAGACTAGGTCTGCACTCCATAAGCAGGTTGAGTTCCATCCACATTGTCCTCAAGTAGGATAGAGGGTCCAATAGAGTTTCTATGAGCATCAGATCTTCAAGGAGGCATAATCTGAAATGCGAGTAAGGTAGAGATTAGACGAATTTCAAGACACCAGACTCTGTAGCCCAAAATAGAACACAAAAAAGGTAAATATTCCTAAATGTCTCGTAGTCTCTCCCTTATAAGTGTGGAATGCTACACACCCATAACAGATACTCTACTTGACACGGCTTTGTGGATACCTAATGAACTTGAAACTAGGCTCTAATACAAAGCTTGTCATGACCTGACCTCGAGCCTAACCATGATGGGTATCTCAAGCCCATCGAGGGTCGGAGACCACCCCCTTACCAAGTCAACAAAACATATTAATACATAGCTAGACTAATAAACCATGACAAGATTCTAAGAATTCAACACAATATCCCAATCCACATTTATCCACAAATGGCTCTAACAAAACTAAATATCAAAGTATTCATGCCATGCCCCTGGCTATAGCCAAAAGAGAATACAAATTATGAAAATAAACTAATGGAAATGATAAGATCTTCCGAAGAATGGAAGCTCAATACTTCACAACAACTCAACTAACATGCTAATCCACCTAACATTGTACAGGGGTAAAAGTAGTCTCTTCAGACCCTATATTATAAAACAATGTAGTGTCCTAGGATGGTTAGTAGGGTGAGCGCTAACATGTAACTCAGGATAGGGATAAAATAATATCATTTCAAAAATAAAGTCCACCTCAATTTGAATGTTCACATACATTCATACATACATATATATAAGATGTAAGGATAAGGAACAAGGTTTAGCATGTGATTTAAAATTATTAACCTTAACTGTATAGCTTCAACGGTCATAAAGGCACCCACAGGTTATATGGGTCTGGCTTTCCCTATTGAAATAGCCCCAGTGAGTATTAGCCATACTAACCAGAGGTATCAAAGAAGGGAGACGAATACACAACCCTACGCCATCCTAGGATTCAAATATATATAAAGTACGACATATGCACATAATCATTAAGACCATCCCCACTCTGGCAAACGTGGGTTTCCAGTATCAGCCCCTCGGGATCTCCACCTTCATGGTGAACTAAAAAAACCCCTTTAAGCCCAATTAAAAAATTTACATATTCCCATTCATCAAACCAAGAATCATCCATTAAGGCATATACCATCGGTATCGTCATACTTATTACGTTTGCAAGCTAATATCATTATGCCATTTTTATTATCCATCCAATTGGGGGAATCCAAGGTCCAATTTAAAATCAAATCACGTTTCATTGACCTTTTATGTAATGCAATAGTTTCAACAAGGTTAATTTATGCATATAGCCATGTTTCAAAGTCAATTTTATATAGATGAGTTAAGGTTATTCCTAATTCCAATACCAAAATTCATAAGTTTGAGGGAATCCATCACCCTCATTCCATTATTCATAAATTTGGGGAAACCTATGACCCCCATTCTATTACTCTAAACTTTGGGAGAATTTGTTGCCCCCATCCCAATTCCTATGCCCATGAACAAATTCAGTTAAAAAAATATGAGATAAAGCATGAATAAAAAATCCAAAACCTTGGGAAAACCAACCAAGTAGTAGTCATTCAAAACCCTCAATACATCATTCAAAACCTAATAAGTAATCCACATAAACAATAAACAAACACATGTTTTTCATAAAATAAAAATTTTAGGAAAAAGATATATGCATAAAAATACTAAGTAATTGGAGATAAACCACAATTTAGAGCTCTAGATGACCAACTCCTGGAAACCCTAGCCTTGCTTTTGATTGGGGAATTTGAAAGAAGAGAGAAATGTTTATGTTGACTAAATGATAAAAATAGGGACCCTCAGTGTTTTATGATTGTGGGTCATATTTAGAGAAGGATGGGAATATCCAAAGTACCCCCAATTAAAATGCAGAAAGATTATAGTCAGTGGCTATAAGTCACCTCATAACTCATGAGGACTGTTCACTAGTCGTCACCATGACTCGTGGTCTGGGCATAATGTTTGGGCCATTACACTGGTTTGGTCCCGAGTCCCTCATCATGACTTGTGACCTCACCATATGACTCATGAGGTCCAAATCGTGACCTCAATAGAAACCATGGACAAACACATTGAACAGGCTATGAGTAGTACCTTATGACTCATAAGGAGTCTTCACAACTCATCAACTGAGTCATAACTTTGCAGTGAGCACCAAACCAAGATAATATTAGAGTTCAGAACCTGAGGTGTTACAGTATTTATATTGTTTATTTTTTAGTTTGCTCAGTTGACCTATGATATCTACTGAGTAGAAATAAATTGTACTCACTCTTACTATTCCTTTTTTATGCAGATCCAAGCATAAGTGTGTCACTTGGAATCTAAGTTCATGTGATTAGTTATCAATATTTTTGAGGTAGTGTCCGTTTTATACCTTCAGGGACGACCTTAGACCTCTTTCTATCTAGTTAATGTCTTTATTTTGTATTCTGAGATGGACTTGTAGTTTTTGGCTTCAGTTGTATTTTTTAGTTTTGAGTTGTATTTCAATTATTCTTTCACTTTGACACTAGGTTTTGGGATGGTTTATCATATTTTTATTTATTTAGACTTTCACTATTATTATGCATGTATGGTCTTACTTTGCTTTAAAAGTGCAGCCTTAGAAATTTTGTTACGTTTTTTTCATACTTATTAGTTTGGGTGATTGACTTACTTTCCAAGGCTTAGCCATAATAAGTGTCCTTATGACCTTGGTTTTTGGGTCATGACACGATTCATGGCAATGAGTTATTGTCATCCCCAATGAGTCAACACAATAATCCGTCATTAATGACGATGAGTCATTGTGTCCAATCATCACCAGACCAGAGGAAATCCATCCATTTGTAATGAGTCTAATGACAAGTTGTTGTCAAACACGATCACTCATCATGTGACCCATGATGACTGGGTGCAACAGCTTCAGTTATGATTTCTCAGGGGCTTTTTGATCTTTTTCCACTCTTTTAATACCTATACTACATCGTTTAGGACTAATCTAACGGGTAAAAAGAGGGTTAGTTGATTAAGTCCTTTCATTCACTCCTAACACTTAGAAAAAATTAGTAATAAGCGAGTTTGTTTATCTTAAGCCTCATGAACTAGGGTTTCTTCTTCAAGCTTCTAGTTCAAAGCTCTTAGAAGGAATTCTTCACTCCATGTATGTGGGATTTCATTAATGGGTATCATTTTACCCATTGAGTCACTAAGTGAACTAAGTTTTTAGTTAATTCATTCTATAGAACATAGGGATTTCATGAAAAGTATGATTCTCTTTATGTTTTAGTTCCTTATCATGAATAGTCCATGAATACATGTTTTCTCATGAAATTTTATATCTTTATAGACTTATATTTTATGAACCCTTAGCATGTTGATCTCTTATATTTTGGAATTGTGTTTTATGAATTCATACTCTATTTAGAATATAAAACTTGTCATGAATAATTATATTCTTAAAAGATAGAGGGTTATGAACACTCAATGGCTTAGCATTCCACGGCTTGATAGTTCAGCATTCAGCATTCAGCCTTCAACCTTCAGCCTTTAAATCCACATATTTTAGGATTCTTTTGGATAAATTTTCTATTACTTAGTCTTAAAAAATAGTATATTAAGCTACTTAATTTATCAGTTGGGAGTAATACATAGCACCGAGCAAACAAAGGGATGAAGGCTCACCTGTTAGTTAGGTTGAGATCTTTATTAGAAGTTCATAAGTCCCAAAATTATGTTGCCACCATAGGTTCTAAATAGTTACGCACTAGATCAGGCTAACACCTTAGTCCTTTTGGATATCAGTTTAGTGGAGTCAGTGTTTATACCCTTGATAAGGTATAGAGCATCCTTCTAACTAGGTTATAGATTGGGCATATTTTTCTTAGATAGGGTATGTATATTAATAGTAGCTCCCACCATTCAGATTCAAATATTGCATGATCATATATTTTGTCCATTCAGTGTAGTATTTAATCAGCTATGTGCTTATCTATTTAGGTCATGACATCAACTCATGTTTATCAATTCCATGCTTAGTTTGGTCTCTTATATTCTATATGTTCAACTTTATTTATCATAGTGCATATTTCACATGTTCAATACATTCAAAGTACTAAGCGTATACTTTTTTTGCACTGTATTATTTTATAATATAGATTCAGACGCTCAGCATCTAACTTGCATTTAGTACGATCCCATACTTATCTCAACAATAGTGTGGTGAGTCCCCATCTTTTATGACAAGATTTATTTTATGATTTCAGCTATCTATCTTTTCAGATAGTTAAAGTTAGTTGGGGGCTTGTCCCAGCAACTCATCTTTGATTAGAGGATTTTAGACAGACAAACTAGTCTTTTAGTTTTATGATATTGTTAGACATCTGCGCTATTGATTAGTATTTGATATTTATTCAGTTAGTTTCTGCATTTACTAACTTATACCTATTTATTTTTAGTACTTTTAGTGTCATATCAGGCCATGGGTTAGTTTAGGATCACTTGTAGCACTAAGCACCATGTTACAACTAAGGTAGAGTCTTAGATTGTGACAAAATTGATGTAATAACCATCGGGATAAGGTAGCACCAATTTTTTTTTTAATGAAGCCTCAAAGTGTTTTTTCTCCCAAACAGTTGTAAAAATATAATTGGATGAAAATCCCAAGGTAAAGATATATTTATTTACATACTTTTTGAATTAAACCAGGATAAATATTTGACGTGTTACATCCTTCTTTGCATATAATAAACGTCGCATAAAAGTTTACTAAGATAGGTCTTACTCAACATGGTCCTCCCTATCCAACACTTCATAATTTTTTCACTCACCCTCTTTGTTTGTGGCACGTCTATAAGACTTCATAAAATTTTTATTATTTTATTTTTGACCCTCCCATATGCGTAATGTCAATTTTTTACTTAAATTATGTTTAGGGGTGTTAAAAAGGTGTTTTGAAAAAGTTTTAAAATGAGGTGAGGGGCTATTATGGAACTCTGAGGTAGTTTACCTATGCGATAGTAGTGAGCCACGCCACTGGAGATCTGCGATAGCAGCATGACATGGAGGCTAGCCTCTGCGATATTGGTATGCCATGCTACTATGTTAAAAATGCCTAGTTTTTTATTTTTTTTCACTTAGGTGAGGGGCTTTTATTCTTTGTACCCCTTATACAATTTATAAGCATAAAATATCACTTTTTTCTTTAGGTTTAAAAGATCAAATACCATTGTTCTTCTCTCTAACTCAAACCCAAGAAAACTCAAGGGTTTGATAAGGAATTCACCATCCGAGATCCAAACTTCAAATTCTCTTCAAATTATTCTATATTCCAGGCATGTTGCTCATTCCTAACTTATATTTTTACATTGTGGCAGCCATTTACTCAATATTCATATGTTTTAACTGATGGGTTTGAAATTGGGTTGAGGAGTTTTGGTTGTTAATACTTGAATTTCTTTTTCCAATGGTTTAAATGGATCATTCATGCTTTAATTTATGGTTATGAGACTGAATTGGTACATTATTTTAATGGTAGGAATGGGGGACATGGTTTTCTCCAAATTGATGGAATTTTAGCTTGATAACTACATTAACCTCAATCCACTTTATAAATCTTGGTTTTGAATATGGATGATCACATGGTTTAACTTGTTTTGAACCTATTATACTGCATAAAAGGATAAATAAATATAAAAATAGTTTTGGAAGTATCCATGGATTACATTTTAAATGGAACTTGGAGGTCTGTTTGGTTATATGGAGTGGTTTGGTATAATTGAATTAGCTTGCAAGCATATTGGAATGACAATACCATGACGGTAAATGCCTTAATAAATGACTCTGGGATTAATGGTTGGTTTATGTGCAATTATTTTAATATAGGCTTAAAGAAATTGTGTAGCTCACTGTGAAGGCGTAGGTCCCGGGGAGATCAACACTGGAAACCACAATTACCGGCGTAGGGGGTCCATGTAACCGTGTGTTTGGTGCACACATAATATTGCCTTGGTGTCTTTAGACTTTCCTTGATTTTTCCTCAATTCATATGGTTAACATGCTCTAAGGCCCTTCCAACAGGGGGAACTGGACCTATATAGCCCATAGGTGTCTTTAGGATAGATCAAGCTACATAGTTCAGGATAAGTCTTTAAACTCTCATGTTAATAGCTCTTGAACCTATCCAGGAATCTTATATATATATATATATATGTATGTATGTATATGAATATGCTATATATTATTTATGACTGAATTTTAGTGATTGCATTATTTTATCCCTGTCCCCTAAGTTACATGCCAGTGCTCGCATCACTAACCATCACTGGATGCTGTATTATTTTATTATGTAAGCTCTGAGGGTTTTTCTATTGCTTGTGCAGCTTTAGGTAATTCGATGTTCCTGTGGATTTGCTGTAAAGTAGTGAACGTCTATCGTTTAAAAGGCCCTATCATTTTACTGATTTCTATATTGTCTTAATACATTTGGTTTTTCTTTTTCATAGTTGGGGGCATGTCCCAACTTATTCTTTTATTCTAGCTTTAGAGGCTTTTGTGGACAAGTATTGGGTTCATTGTTCGTTTTGATTCTTAGAATCTCCATTTGACTTATCTAACTTTGTTTTTGCTATTTTGGTTAGCTTCCACTATATTTCTATATTGTTCTCTTGAGGTAAGGATAAGGGAGTGGTTTCTAGCCTATGGTAGGCTTGATATACCCATCATGGCCAAGCCTGAGTCTGGGTTATGACAAGCTTAGTATCAAAGTGCGGTTTAGGGTTGTTAGGTATCCACAAAGCCGTGTTGTGTAGAGTCCCTTTTAAGGGTGTGTAGATACCACACTTACAGAGAGAGGATATAAGATATTTAGGATTGTTTTCCTTTATTGTATTCTATTTTTGGGCTATAGAGTCTAGTTGCTATGAAACTTCTCTAACTCCTGGCTTGGTCATATTTTGGATCATGCCTCCCCAAAAATCTGATAGTTATAGGAACTTTATTAGACCCTCTGTCCTACCTAAGGAAAATATGGAGGGAACTCGCCCTATTTATAAAGTTCACACTCGGTCTAGGTTCCTTGCTCTAGACTGTACTTCTCCATATGGGGTTTTATTAATCCCTGCTAGTCGTTTTTGAGTTTCTCGGATTGGTGGTACTTATGCTCAGTCTCCTCAGGGAGATATCTCTAATGCGGAATTCCGTCAGTCTATTCATATGCTTGCTTAATTAATGGCATCACAGTCTCATCCAGTCTGATCGTGTTGGTCCTGCTGTTGGTTCATCTGAGGTCACTCGGGTTGGCAAATTTATGAGGTTGAATTCCCCAAACTTTAAAGTCTTTAAAGTTGAGAAGGATCCTCAGGGGTTTATTGAGGAGATGGAGAAAATTTTTAGGGTTATGCACGCTACTGATTCAGAGGTTGTAGAGTTCATTGCCTATTAATTGAAAGATATGGCTTACTTGTGGTATGAGGAGTGGGAAGCAATATGGGGTGATAATACTGAGCAGGCGGTGTGGGATTACTTTTTAGGTGCTTTTCTTGATCACTTCTTTCCTCAGGAGTTAAGGGGATTTAAGGTTAAAGAGTTTCTGAACTTGAGGTAGGGTAAAATAAGTGTGAAGGAGTATGCCCTAAACTTTCAGCAGTTGTCCCGTTATGCTTTAGAGTTGGTATCTACTATGAGGTCCAAAATGAGGAAATTTGCTTTTGATTTGTCCCGTGATTTGATGTTAGAGTGTAAGGCTGCTATGTTAAATAATGGTATGGACATATCTAGGTTGATGGTTTATATGCAGCAGGTAGAGAATGAGAAATAGAAATAGATAGAGATAAGAGTGATGCGGAGCAAGAAGCTTAGATATGTAGAGTAGGGTGCTAATCAGCAGAGCAGTGGGAGAGATGGTAGATAGTAAGAAGAGGAATTGGGGAAGTTCTTATTCGTCGGCTAGTGCTCCTTATCCTAAACCTTTGATTGATCATCGTTTTTCGGGTAGCAGTGGTCCTAAGGAACAGGGTACTCAGTCTCAGGCCAGTGGAGGTCCTAAGGCACAGGGTACTCAGTCTCAGGCTAGTGGAACTTAGTCAACCCCACTTTATCCTTTTTTTTTTTGTGGGTAGCTTTATCGTGGATATTGTGAGGATGGGAGAAATTTGTTCTATAATGGTGGTCATCTTGGCCATATGCAGCGATATTGTCTTTTAGCCAGAGTTTCCACTGGAGCTAATAAAGTCCTGATCGCCACTTCCTCGGCCCCTGCCTATTGGCACCACTTTAGGCTTGACACTGTCCAAAATCATCTGTATGAACTTTTTACTCGTTAGGAATTTGAGGCATTCCCAGATGTTGTTACTGGTATGTTATAACTTTTTTCCCGTGATATTTATTATTTGCTTGATTCGAGTTCTACCCTATCCTATATGATGACTTATGTGGTTGTGCACTTTAGTTTTGGTCCTAATAATATTTTTGAACCCTTTTCTGTGTCTACTCCGGTGGGTAACTCCATTGTTTCTAAAAAAATCTATAGGGGTTATGTGGTGTCTAAGGGGTGTCAAGTGGGCCGGACCGACCCAGCACGACCCGACCCTCGTAACTAACCCGGGCCAATTATTTTTTTAAAATGGGCCCGGCTAACCTGGCCCAGAGCAAGCCCGATCCAGGCCCGCCGGTTAACCGGCCCGGCCTGAATACCTTTTTTTAAAACAAAATTGGGATTTTAGGCCAAACTAGCCGTTGGCCCAACGGCTATATAGCCGTTTTTGGGACCAAACGGCTAGTTTGGGCCCATTTATTAAAAAAATAAAATTTTAACTATAAAAAATATTTTTTAATCCCAAAAAAAATTCTATAAATACCCTACAACTTCAAATCATTTTTCACACAATTTTTCACTCTCTCAAATCTCATTCTCTCTCAAATCTCAAATCTCAAATCTCAAATCTCAATTCTCAATTCTCAAATATTCAATATATTTAATTTCTTAAAGTGTTCACTTTAATTTTTTAGTTTTTCATTTACAAAGTACGAGCGAAAGTTTCTAAAGTTGCAACCTTTGGATACTTCCAAAATTTGGTATTGTCGTTCCATCTCTCACATTTAATTTTTATTTATTGTATTAATTGTTTAATATTTAATTTTATTATATTTGGGTATTTTGAATATTTTTAGTTTAATTTAATTTATATTATGGATAAATTAAGAAACCTCGCTACTAAAGGTGTTAAAAAAATTTGTCCCTAAAGCGGTAGTGGTAGTAAAAAGCGAATTACTAGCGGTAGAGGTAGTTCAAGTAGTAGATATACCCGTGTGCCTTCGCCTCTGGTACCGCTTGATACACCTTTTGAGGAAGAAATAGGTGTAGGTGCTCACGATATGGATTATGTAGAAGCTCAAAAAAATTACGGTATAGAAGAAGAAAATGAAGTAGATTCGGTTAATTTAGATGAAGATAATGAAAATATTGCTGAGACACCTGCAGTAGGAGATGCTAACGTTAGATCTGAATCGGTTAATCTCCCTCCTCGTCCTCCCAGTGCCCCAAAACCTCTTAAAAGAACTAGTATTGCATGACAATTTTTTGAACATATATCAGATATTGAGGTGCAATGCAATATTTGTCAACAAATATATAAGCATAGAAGTGGAGGCAAGCAAGGGGGTACGGGTACGTTAATAAGACATATAACTGAAGATCACAAAAGACAGTTAAATATTGCACAAGGTGGTGGGTATGTTGGTGGGCCAACGCAAACTAGAATGGACCCAGCAACCGGTCACGTAGCGAAGAAGTATAATAAATTGAGGGACCGGGAAGAAATAGCTAAAATGGTAGCTGTGGGTTGTTTGTCTTTTAGTTTTCCTTCTTCTGCTGCCTTTATTCGTTATATACAAGCAATTTATAATCCTATGGTTAACGGTATTCCTAGAACTACTTGTCGGTCTGATATTTTTAGACTTCATTTACAATATTGTTTTTATTTATCAACATTGTTAAAAAATATTCAATGTAGATTGTCTCTAACTTCTGATCTTGGTCGTGCTGTAAATAAAAATGATTATTTAATCGTTACTTGTCATTGGATGGATAGTAATTTCGTGATGCAAGAATGTATTCTTGCTTTTTTATATGATGAAGATCGTAAACATACTGGATAATTTATTGTTGATTCTATTGTTAAAATTGCCGGATATTATGGTATCGAAAATAAAATTTTATGTATTGCTTTTGATAATGCTTCTAACAACAAGACTGCTATAAAAAAATTAAAATCTACGCTATCTCCGCCCTTGCCTGAAGTTTTTCATATTAAGTGTACATGTCATATATATAATTTAATTGTAAAAGATGGTCTTGAGTTTTTTGAGCTTTATATTGAAAAAACTTGTCTTGCCGTTGGTTTTATTCAAGAAAATAATCGTAGATCGTGAATTAGATAATTTAAAGTTAAATGTTAAGAAAATGGACTTACAGCGATTTTGATGCCTGAGAAAATTGATACTAGATGGAATTCTACGTATGAATTTTTAAAAACTTGTTATAAATATAGAATTCCTATTACACTAGCTTTTAACCAACATTGCGGTTCATTTGCTGATTGCATGCTACATAATTCTGATTGGGTTGTAATTTATGATCTTGTTAAGTGTTTAGAAAAATTTTATGTAGCTACGGTTGAATTTTTTGGTGCTTATTATCCTACTGTTTGTAATATTTTGGCATATATAGCCGATATTCCCCCTATTTACTTGGTTGGTGCTATGCTAAATCCGTGCATGAAATATAATAATATGTGCCACTTTAGTACTCTTATTTATACTAACTTAGAAATAAATACTAACCATGATTCTGAACAAGTACAACCTGATTTGTGGACGGCTACGGCTGATGCAAAGGATTACATAGAAAAATTATATAATCACTATGCTAATTTATTTGATTTAGCCGTACCTACAAATATCACTCCAACTGTCGCTCCTCATCCTCCCGAGGAGCCATCATCTTCTAAAAGGCCGGCACATAGTGTTTTTTCTGATTCGTTTTATGATTTAAATTATTGGAACAATATTGATGAGAGAACTTACACATCAACTTATCGGGAAGAGCTGAAATATTATCTTCGGACGGCACCAGAGGATCGCAGACGATGGATCAACACGTTAGATTGGTGGAGGGATAATGAAACAATATATCCTGTGGTTTCAAGATTAGCTAGAGATATCTTGAATGTTCCAATGTCAATCGTTGCATCAGAGAGCGCCTTTAGTCAGGGACGACATCAGCTTGAAGACAACCGACACTCATTAGGAAGCAATGCAATGAATGTTCTAGTTTGCCTCAGAGATTGGATTAGAGTGGAAAGATGAAACCAAGGAATGGAACTGGAGCCGAGCGACGAGCTGAAACTTGAAGAAATTATGACTTCACGGGAGAACTCAGCAGAATCAAGTCCAATGCATGGTTTTGCCCCCTTTGACTTCGAATATCCTATGCAAGTTCCCGTTAATATTAGCATGAATGAGTTGGAAAAAATGATACATAATTTGTAGATTTTTCATTCATGTAAATTATAAATTTTGAATCATTTTGCAATCAATAAAATTCCCCAAATTCATTCACTCCTTAGTCCTTGCTTTTTATATTTTTTCATTTAACGATTTAAAATTTTAAATTGAATTTCTAGTTTTCTAATTTAATTAAAACTTACTTCTAATATATTATTAATTTACTACCAAATATTATTAATTTATTATATTATGTAGCATATGTTTTGTATATTTGTGCATATATCTTCTATAGAAGTGTATATTTAACGTATACATGTGTAGATGTTTTATAAATTAGTATATAAGTATATCTATATATATTTTAATGTATATATAATGTAGTATATTTTATAATTAGTAGTATATATACATTGAATAGTGCGTATACACTTGTATATATCTTCTATAGAAGTGTATATTTAACATATACATATGTATATGTTTTATAAATTAGTATATAAGTGTATCTATATATATTGTAATGTATATATAATGTAGTATATTTTATAAGTAGTAGTATATATACATTGAATGGTGCGTATACACATGTATATATCTTTTATAGAAGTGTATATGTAATGTATACATGTGTATATATTTTATAAATTAGTATATAAGTATATCTATATATATTTTAATGTATATATATTGTAGTATATTTTATAAGTAGTAGTATATATACATTGAATGGTGCGTATACACATGTATATTTCTTCTATAGAAGTGTATATTTAACGTATACATGTGTATATGTTTTATAAATTAGTATATAACTATATCTATATATATTGTAATGTATATATATTGTAGTATATTTTATAAGTAGTAGTATATATACATTGAATGGTGTGTATACACGTGTATATTTCTTCTATAAAAGTGTATATTTAACATATACATATGTATATGTTTTATAAATTAGTATATAAGTATATTATATATATTGTAATGTATATATATTGTAGTATATTTTATAAGTAGTAGTATATATACATTGAATAGTGCATATACACATGTATATATCTTCTATAGAAGTGTATATTTAACATATACATGGGTAAATGTTTTATAAATTAGTATATAAGTATATCTATATATATTGTAATATATATATATTGTGGTATATTTTATAAGTAGTAGTATATATACATTGTATGGTGCATATACACATGTATATATCTTGTATATTTAACGTATACATGTGTATATGTTTTATGAATTAGTATATAAGTATATCTATATATATTGTAATGTATATATATTGTAGTATATTTTATAAGTAGTAGTATATATACATTGAATGGTGCGTATATATGAGTAATTGACTAATTCTGTATATGTGTATATATTTTTTAAATTCTAATGTAGTATATACTATATATATAGTGTATATATATTATTTAATGTATTTATAATATATATAGGTGGGTATATGTAATGTATATTGAAAGAAAGTTTTTTTTTTTACTAGGTTTGACCTATTTTTTAATCGATTTTGACCTGGTTTTGGTGGGTTTGACCTAGTTGGGTTAAGTGGGTCAGGTTTGGGTGGGTTTTAATTTTTTTACTATTTGGACCAGCCCGGCCTGGCCCGTTTAGCGCCAAAACCGGCCCTTAATCGGCCCTCAACCCAGTTAAAATAGAAGGGCCGATTTTGAGTTGGCCCGACCCGGCCCGTTTGACACCCATAGTGGTTTCTATTCTTTATAGGGAGACATTGGTAGATTTTGTAGAACTTTATATGGTAGACGTTGATATAATCTTGGGGATGGATTGGCTTCATTTGTGATATGCTTCTCTAGATTGTAGAACCCAAAAGGTCAGTTTTACTTTCCTAATGAACTGGTGATTGAATGCGAAGGGAGTTCTGTAGTACTTACAAGGAAGTTAATTTCCTATTTTAGAGCTCAAAAATTAATTTCTAAAGGGTGTCAATATCATCTAGTTTGGTTTAAGGATTCTAACTCTGAGAGTTCCTCTTTGTAATCTATCTTTGTGGTTAATGAATTTCTTAAAGTCTTTCCCAATGATCTTCCTGGAATTCCTCCCTATAGGGAAATAGATTTTTGGGATGATCTTCTATTGGATACCCGTTCTATTTTCATTTCTCCTTATAGGAAGGATCTGGCTAAACTAAAAGAATTAAAGGAGCAGTTAAAAACCTCCATGCTAAGGGCTTCATCCGCGCTAGTATTTCCCTTCTAGGGGTGCTCCTATGCTTTTCACATGAAAGAAAGATAGGTTTCTTCAGATGTGTATAAACTATTCTCAGTTAAACAAGGTTACAATGAAAAATAAGTACCCTCTTCCTAGGATTGATGACATGTTTGGTCAACTTAAGGGTGCTAGGTATTTTTCTAAGATTGATCTCTGTTTGGGCTATTACCAGTTCAAAATTAGGGAGACTAATATTCCCAAGACTGTTTTCCTAACCCAGTACAACATTATGAGTTTTTAGTTATGTCATTTGGGTTGAATAATGCTCTGGCTTCATTCATGGATCTTATGAATCGGATGTTCAGGCAGTTTCTAGATTTGTTTGTAATAGTCTTCATTGATGACATATTGGTATACTCTAAGAGTGAGGAGGATCATGCCAGCCACCTCCAAATTGTATTACAGACTCTTACAGACCAAAAATTATATGTAAAATTTTTTAAGTGTGAATTTTGGCTAAGCGTTGTGACCTTTCATAGGCATGTTGTTTCTAGTGAGGGGATCTCACATAAATTTGAGGCCATTAAGAAGTGGCCTAGGCCCACGAATCTAACTGATATTAGGAGCTTCTTAGGTTGGTTGGGTATTATAGGAGTTTTGTGGAGAGTTTATCTTCTATTGTTGCTCCATTGATAAAGCTAACTCAGAAAAAGGTTAAGTTTTTATGGTCTGATGCTTGTAAGGGTTGTTTTGAGAACTTGAAGGATAGGTTGATTTCCGCATCGGTTCTGACCCTACCTGAGGGTACTAATAGGTTTGCGGTATATTGTGATGTGTCCCGTGTGGGACGGGGTTGTGACTTGATGCAGCATGGTAGGTTGTAGCCTATACTTCTAGTAAACTTAGGATTCACAAGAGAAATAACCTGACTCACGACCTAGAGTTGGCGGCTATGGTCATTGCCTTAAAAATTTAGCGTCATTACTTATATGGGGTACATGTGGATATATACTCAAACCTTAAGACCTTGTATTATATGTTTATGCAAAATGAATTAAATCTCAGGTAGAGGTGGTGGCTCGAGTTACTTAAGAAGGATTATGACATGAGCCTTAACTACCATCCAGATAAACCTAATGTTGTTGAAGATGCTCTTAGCAGGTTGTCTATGGGGAGTTTATCTTATGTGGATGAGGTTTAAAGAGAGTTGGTGAAAGATATTCATAGGTTGGCTCATTTGGGAGTTTGTCTCTTGTAATTTAATGACGGGGGAGTGCTTGTTCAAGAAGTGGTTAAGTCATTTCTTGGTGTTGAGGTGAAGGAGAAACGGGCTTTGGATCCTATACTTATGTAGATTAAGAATGATGTGGGTTAGCAAAAGGTTTTGGCTTTTGAGATTGGGGGAGATAGAATCTTGAGGTATTAAAGAAGGTTGTTTATTCCTGATATGATGGACTGTGGGAAAGGATTTTGATTGAGGCTCATGTGTCTAGATATATAGTTCATCCAGGCTCAACTAAAATGTATCATGACTTGAAGGAAATCTATTGGTGGAATAATCTAAAGAGGGATGTGGAAAATTTTGTTGCTAAGTGTGTGATTTGTCAGCAAGTGAAGGTTGAACATTTGAGTCCTGGAGACATATCTCAAAAGATAGAGTTACCTATGTGAAAATGGGAGATGATTAATATGGATTTCATTACGGGTCTTCTAGGGTCTCAAAATTAGTATGATTCCATTTGGGTCATTCTGGTTAGAATGACTAAGTCTGCTCATTTCTTGCCTGTGAGGACTAACTATTAAGGAGAGGATTATGCTAAGTTGTTCATTCAGGAGATTTAAGTTGCATGGAGCACCGGTGTCCATTATTTTGGATTAAGGTACATAGTTCTCTTCACACTTAAGGCATTTATTTCAAAAAGGTTTGGGTACTCAGGTAAACCTTAGCACTGCATTCCACCCTCAAATGGATGAAAAAGCAGAGCATACTATTCAAACCTTGGAGGATATGCTAAGGGCCTATGTGATTGATTTTAAGGGTAGTTGGGTTTACCATTTGCATCTTATTGAGTTTGCTTATAACAATAGTTATTATTCTAACATCCAAATGGCTTCTTTTGAGGCTCTTTATGATAGAGGTGCAGGTCTCCTATTGGATGGTTTGAGGTGGGTGAGATTAGTTTATTTAGCCCTGACTTTGTTCACCAAGCAATGAAGAAGGTGAAAGTGATTAGAGAAAGACTTAAGACTGCTCAAAGGCGCCAAAAGTCATATGCGGATGTGAGGCAAAGGAAATTAGAGTTTGAAGTAAGTGATTGGGTGTCCTTGAAGGTGTATCCTATGAAAGATGTCATGAGATTTGGGAAAAAAGGGAAGCCTAGTCTCCGTAGTTGGTCCGTATCAAATTGTAAGGAGAATTAGGAATGACGCTTATGAGTTAGAATGGCCTGTTATTTTGGCTACGATTCATCCTATTTTCCATGTGTCTATACTGAAAAACTGTGTGGGTGACCTTTCGTTGATAGTGCCTGTAAAGGATGTTGGTTGCATAGATTTTTTATCTTACGAGAAGGTCTCAATTGAAATATTAGATAGAAAAGTTTGTAGATTAAGGACAAAGCATATAGCTTCGGCGAAGGTTCTTTGAAGAAATTAAAAGGTAGAAGAAGCTACATGGGATGCTAAAGAAGATATGAGAGCCAAGTACTCATTCTTGTTCCTCATGTTGGATGAAAATGTGTAAGGTGTGCTTTCCAATTCCCTATTGTCGCTTTTTGACTTTGTCCTTGGATTCTACTATATTTTAGCTATTCTCGTGTTAAAAGTATCATAACTCATCAATCAGGGATGAATGATCCTATGCGGGGATAATGTAAGACCCCGTACACTTGTGTTAATTTATTTTTGACCCTATCGTGTGCATAATGTTAATTTTTAAGTTGAATTATGTTTAGTGATGTTAAATGGGTATTTTGGAAAAGTTTTGGAATTTTTGGAAGGGGTTCGAGGCTATTTTCGTAGTGTGCCATGCCTATGGAGCTCCGTGATAGCAGCGTGGCATGGAGGCTAGGCTCCGCGATATTGGCGTGCCACGTTGCTGTGTTAAAAATGCCTAGATTTTTGCTTTTTCACTTGGGGTGAGGATTTTGGTCTTTTTATCCCTTGTACGACTTATAAGCATAAAATAACCATTTTTCCTTCTGTTTTAAAAGATCAAATACCATTCTTCTTCGCTCTAACTCAAAACCTAAGAAAACTCTAGGTTTTACAATAAATTCAGCATCAAAGCTCCCAACTTCAAATTCTCTTCAAATTGTTCTATTTACTCAATATTCATGTGTTTTAATTGATGGGTTTGAAATTGGATTGAGGGGTTTTGATTTTTATTACTTGAATTGTTTTTCCTCATGGTTTAAATTGATCGTCCATACTTTATTTAATTTATGGTTTTGATACTGAATTGGTGCATTGTTTTAATGGTTGGAATGGGGACATGGGTTTCCCTAAATTGATGAAATTTTGACTTGATAATTCCATTAACCTCAACCCACTTTATAAATCTTTGTTTTGAATATGGATAATTGTATGGTTTAACTTGTTTTGAACCCATTGCATTGCATTAAAGGATAATGGATATAAAAATAGTTTTAGATGGCCTTGGTGGCCATGGATTGGATTTTAAGTGGAACTTGGGAGTCAATGTTGTTATATGGACAGGTTTGGCAAAACTGAATTACCTTGCAAGCATATTGGTATGATGACACCATGATGGTAAACGCCGTAATAAATGAATCCAGGGTAAATGGTTGGTTTATGTGCAACTGTATTAATTTGGGCTTAAAGGAAATTGTGTAGCTCACTGTGAAGGTGTATGTCCCGGGGAGATCAACACTGAAAACCACGTTTGCCGGTGTTGGGGGTCCATGAGATTGTGTGCTTTGTGCACACACACACACACACACACATATATATAATATATATATATATATATATATATTGAGATGGATATAGCCTTAATGTCTTTAGCCTTTCCTTGGTTTTTTCCTCGGTTCGTGAGGCTAACATGCACTCCCTGGGATCGAGCTACATCCTCCAGGATAAATCCTTAAACTCTCATGTTAATGGCACTTGTCCCTATCCCGACATCCTGTATATATGTATATGAATATGGTACATATGGTTTATGACTTGATTTTGGAAATTGCATTATTTTATCCCTATCTCTTGAGTTACATGCCAGTGCTCACCCTACTGACCATCCCTGGACTCTACATCATTTCATGATGTAGGGTCCGAGGGTTTTTCTGTTGCTCCTATGCAGCGTTAGGTGATTTGGTATTCCTGTGGATCTGTTGTGAAGTGGTGAGCCTCTATATTTCTAAAGGCCTGGTTATTTAACTGGTTTCCTTATTGTCTTAGTACATTTCGATTTTCTTTTGCATAGTCAGGGGCATGTCCCAACTTAGTTTGGTATTACAGCTTTAGAGGCATTTGTGGACAAGAATTGGATTGATTGTTCGTTTTGAATCTTTATTTGACTTATCTATCTTTATTTTTGCTATTTTGGTTGGCTTTCATTGAATTATTTTATTATGCTCCTGATATAAGGCTAAGGGGGTGGTCTCCGGCCCACGGTGGGCTTAAAATATTCGTCATGGCTAGGCCCGGGTTCGGGTTGTGACAAACTTGATATCAGAGCGACGTTTAAGGTTGTTGGGTGTCCACAAAATCATGTCGAGTAGAGTCCCTTTTATGGGTGTGTAGTCATACTTATAAGGGGGAGGACGCTACAAGACATTTAGGAATGTTTCTCTTTCTTGTGTTCTATTTTCGGGCTGTAAAGTCTAGTTTCTATTGAATTTCTCTAACCCTTGGCTTGCTCGCATTTCAAATCATGACATATCCACATAGATCCATCCTTCTTCTTCACAAACAAGACAGGCGCACCGCAAGGTGACATACTAGGTCGGATAAATCTCTTATCATACAACTCCTGCAACTGATTCTTTAATAGGGCCATCCTATAAGGAGGAATAGAAATGGGCTTGGTGCCCTGCTCAACATCAATAGGAAAATCAATATCACAACCTGGAGGCATACCAGGAAAATTCGTAGGGAACACATCCACAAACTCGTGAACAACACAAACAGTATTCAAAGAGGGAGGTGAAACCACACTAGTATCACGAATATGAGCCAAGTAAAACAAGCATCCCCTCTCAACCAATCGATGAGCCTGAACAGAAGATATAACCCTCTTAGGAAATGAATGAAGTGCACTCTTCTAAGCTATCCTCGGCACACCCAGCAAAGATAGAGTCACGATCTTAGCATAAAAATCTAGGACAACATGGTAAGTAGCCAAACAATCCATACCCAAGATGACGTGGAAATCAACCATATCTAAAACAAGTAAATCTACCCAAGTCTCATGCCCAGCAAAAGTCACAATACAGGATTGGTACACCTGATCCACTACTAAATAATCTCCTACTGGGTAGATACACGAATAGTCATAGCAAGGGGCACACTAACAAAATCAAAACCCGAAGCAAAATATGTAGACTCATTAGAGAAAGTCAATCTCAGATCAAATAACACAGATGCAAGTCTGAAACATACGGGGATGATACTTGTGATCACAACATTAGAAGCCTCTGCCTCTGGTCTGGCGGGTGTAGCATAGTACTATCTATGACCTCCAACTGGCTGAGTTTCCATGCGATCACCACCACGGGCTCCACTACCTCTTCCTCTCGCACCTCTGGTAGAACCCCTACCTCTCATAGCTAAAATAAAAGTAGCTTTAATCACCCGACGGGGACAGTCCTTGTCTAAATGGGCAATCTCATCACACGTAAGAAAACCTCTACGGGCCGACTCAATAGGAGAAGGTACCACTAGGATCGGGCGACCACCCTAAACTATTGAACCACAGGATCCACTACCTGAACCCTGCTAGGATGACTGCACTAGTCTACCAGCATACCCACGAGAACATCTAAAATCTCTACCTCGAGATGTGTGACCTTTAAACTCACCAAAACAGCGCACTTTCTTGGCGCCCCCCGAGATGCTCGAAGAATACCCTTAGTTATCTTAGCATGATCTACTATACTCTGAAAAGTTGCTCCAAATACAACCATCTAAGATGTAGCCAACTAAAGAGAAACATATAGCCCTTCACAAACTTCTGAATCTTCCTAAACTCGGAGGCAATGCTGGCATAAGAATATCTATATAAGGCATGGAATCGTGCCTCTTACTCTATGCAACCATGGAGCCTTGCTCCAGATGATTAAACTCATCTCTTATTTGATCCCTCAGGCTGTAAGGCACAAATCTCGCTAAAAAGGCCTCAGAAAATTGATTCAATATCATCTCTGGAGAATCAAGAGGTCTACAGCTAACAAATGACCTCCAACAATATGTAGCAGCATCTCTCAATTGATAAGTAGTATAAGCAACCTCATCCGACTCAAGCGAACTCAAATTATGCAACTTCTCTCGATAATCAATCAACAACTCATAGGCATCTTGGTCCCCAACACCACTGAATCTAGGAAGACCCAAATGAGTAAATCTCTAAAACCTCTTTTGATCCTCAGAAGACATCCCTGTACTCGCAATAAGAGGAGGCATGATGAATTAGGCAGGCTGAGATCCCACCTGAGGAGGTAACATAGATGAATATTAAACTTTTGATCTCAGAATACCATACTCAGATGCTGGAACTAAAGGAGGAGTAACACTCGGGGTTTGAGGAGTACTAATAGTAGAAGTAGGTGCAACTAGAGGATCTGCACTCGGGACTGAAGGAACACCATAAGCAGACTCTGGCATAGATCTAGGTACTATACTCAGAAATGGGGGAACAACAGGCATACTCAAAGAAGTACCCTCCAAATAGGTCAACAAGCGAGCCGACAACCCCTCCAATGATGGGGTAGAAGAACTCGGTGGAACTGGAGTAGGACCCACACCTCTAACATGCTCAACACAAGGCTCAAGAGAAAGTCCCCTAGAACTACTCCTAGATGGGGCAGATCCACATACCCATCCACTACCTTGAGTCCAACTACGACTCACAACTCGCCCTCTAAACCGGGCTATCTCCCCGGGTGAAGGCTCTGCATCTCCAACCTCATGAGACCTGGTCATCACCATCTGTGCAGAAGAGTGAAATATGACTTAGAACATAAGGTATGAACAAAAATCTCACAATAAAGAACAAAATAAGGGAAATTCCTAAAGACAACCTATAGCGTCTCAAAGATAGATACAAACGTCTACATACCGATTTGTTAAACTCTATTAGATATCCCGTTCTTACACCATTGAGACCAATGAACCTAACTCTAATACCAATTTTTCATGACCTAAAAATCCAAGGGTCATGATGGCACATGTCCCAATGAACCTTGATAAGTAAGCTCATCTCCCAAATTGATACAAAAAGAAATTAACATTCCTAAATCCAAGGCAAGTCTCCTAGAATGAAGCCAAACCATAATCTGTAATGTAAGATGCATAAACAATATTATCATAACTCCTAAAACCTGGTGTCACTGTGTAATAACGACTAGTGAAACTCAAGAAAATGCAATACATAGGAATACATTTGTCTCTGAATGGTAATAAAGACATAGTCTAATAAGAAGAGATAGTAGTCGACTTCGAATGCATGAAATACATCGCTACCTCATAAAGCTCCAAATATCGTCCAACTTCACCAATGTGGGACGTACCCCAACTAGGATAACAGTTCACTTGTACTTAGTAGGTATCAAAGGCCGGCTAAGCAAAGAAGATAATAAAGCATACAAAACACGCACTAAGGGCACGTCACCCACAACCTCTGAGACTGTTTCACATCCTCGGTATACACCTATAGAGCTAAAGCTTTCCGACATAGGAATCATAGAGGGTTTGTCAACCCATATACAATCCATATCCATATCAACTCCCCGGTACATCTCTCGGGAAAGATATTTATAAGATGTCACATTTTCTATCAGAAAAAGCTAGTGTTTCTCAATGTTTCCAGTATTTCCACATTGGTACCAATATTTCATGAATGTACATGATATGAGGATGTAATGCTCACAACCAACCATGATGAGTATTTCCATATCCAACCAATATACTAACACAACCCGAACTAGGGCCTTGTCATAATGGGCATCTCAAGCCCAAAAAGGACCAGAGATCACCCTGTTACCCAAGCCAACCAACCAACATATACCCTAAGTCGGATGGATTCCAAATATGAAACAAGATAGAGTGATTTAACACCCAAGGACTTTGGGATAGAAACATGACCGTGACCAACCCAAAAAAGTCTAACCATCCATTACCAAACCAATGACCATAGCATAATAATCAAATCCATATCCACTCCATAACATACCCAAGTCCACAGTTTGTCCATATAAAGCCTCTAAGAATAAACCAAGAATATCCGATCAGAACATGCACTCGACCATAGCCAAAACCAATATTCAAGTATAAACCATTAAGATATAAGAAAACTCAAAGCAAGAAATGAAGCCTTTCGAAGTGTAGAAGCTCAACACTTAAAGTCAACATAAGTTATCCCTGAGTCCAGTCACTGAGTAGGAGATGTGAGAGTGTGACCAACACCTTCATCGCGTGGGGATACAGCATCAAAGATTGTTAGTGGTTAGAGACCTAGCATGTAACTTAAAGATAAGGATAAAATAGTGCCAATAGTTCAAACCAATCAACCAATAGATAAAGCTGATGCAATTCATACATATGCATATACCATGTAGGAATAGGGAAAAAATTAGCATGAACTTTTAAACCATAACCTGGGTTGTGTAGCATAGCAGTCATAAAACAAGGAACGCACGGGCTATATGGGCTAAGCTCTCCTCAAGCTGAAGGGCCTCAGTGTGTGTAGCCGTACGAACTAGAGAATATCCATAGTTGTATATGACTTTATGGGGGGCTCAAACCTCCCGGCATAATCAAGGTGACTTAAGCACTAGTACATATAGTAAGGGTAACTCAAACCGCTCTTTTATATACTTATTTGGGGGATTCAAACCACCCAGTCATAAGACACCCGTACCGGCTAGCGTGGTTCCCAGTGTTAGTTCTTCAGACTCCACTTTCACGGCCCTGATACATATCTCGATTAAAATCCCAATTTAAAACCATCATTTCACACATACAACCGTTTAGCCAATTACTTACCAAAGGCACTTCGTAGGTATCATCATACCAATACTACTTGCATGTATACCACATGCCATTACCATTATCAATCAACCAATTATTATTTTGATTTTGGGACTCGAACCCATTGTCTACAAAGACACTAGTTCAATTCAAAATTAGAGACTCAAACCCATTGTCTAACAAAGACATAACTCAATTTCATATTTACAGAATCAAACCTTTTTAACCAATTAAACCACCAAGGTTACTATTTAAATCATTACATATCCAATAAGGCCATTACAAAATTATTTACCAGCCATTCATATTCATTAGGCCAATGTCTTTGTTCAAAACACCATTAATATGTGACTAGTTATTTCTCATAGACATTTTCTCAAACACCTTGAGGGCTTACCTTTACCAAGAACAAAACCAAAGAAAAATCATCAAGTTTAGGGTTACTCATGACCCATTTGTTAAACCACTATTGTCTATCACCTACATGTGCAAAACATAACCAAAAACATGTATAAACACAATGTAAACCAAGAGTAAACAATACTCAACAATATGCATCAAAACCCTCAATATTGGTTTTCAAAACCACCATTTAAGAATCATAATCAATGTTCAAAACACATGATAATTTCAAACTAACAATGAGGGAAGAGTCAAATGCCTTATTCACAAAGATTCATGGAGAGAAACTTGACTCTTGAACCTCTAGATGAACACTTGTAGAAACCCTAGCCCTAATCTTCAAGAGAGAGTTAGAGAGTGTTTTTAGAATGTTTTGATCCTTAATTGTAAGTTATGAGAGGAAATGTTCGGACTACCCTCAGCTTAAAAGCTGAAAACTTGGTCGCAGGAGGGTAAGACCACACCCCTTAAATCGTACCCTAGGGTACGAATGGTACCCTTATCTCATACCCTAGGCATCACGTTAAACCTTCATACTGACCAACATACGACCACAAAGGACTAACTCATATACTAACATACGAGAAGTGCCCTTAGAATTGTACCTTGGTCAGAATAATCTAGACTAAACTTAGGGCATCATACAACTTAACAGCATACACCTCGTACCCTATCATATGACTAGTAAGATGCCTAGTTGTACCTTAAACAGAACCCAACCAAACTACACTGACTATATACATTAGAGGGGCACCCTAAATCATATCTTAGCATACGAAAAGTACGCTCAAATCGTATGTTGTCCAAAAACTAGAAGTCAGGAATTTTTCTAAGGGTCCAAAGCCAAGGTGTTTCAGTTCTCCCCCACTTGAATCATTTGTCCTCGAATGTAGAGTAAAGGCAAGTACAAACATGAGTTAACACATTATTACATACTAAACTAACCTTTAACCAAGTTAGAAAACAAAGACATACAACAAAGATAAGGAGATCATCATAAACCTCAAGCACGAATTTTCAAAATGGAAAACAAATGCGGATACTTGGACATTATGTCCTCTTCCGCCTCCTAAGTAGATTTTTTAACCTTATGGTTCCTCCAAAAAACATTTATCAAACCCACATCCTTTGTTCGCAACCGGTGAACTTGATGGTCCAAGATCTCACTGAGAACTACTTCATATGATAAGGAATTTGAGATACCCAGCCTTTTCAAAGGAACAACCGATAAAGGATCACCTATACATTTTCTTAACATAGAAACATGGAAAACCGGATGAATGGAGCTCAAACTAGGAGGCAACTCCAACTCATAGGGAACATTGTCAACCCTCTTCAAAATCAAATATGGACTAATATACTGGGGACTAAGTTTTCCCTTTTTACCAAACGGCATTACTTCATTCATGGGAGACACCTTCAAGAATACCCCATCACTAACATTGAACTCTAACTCACTATGCCTCACAACCGCATAAGACTTTTGGTGAATTTGAGTGGCTTTCTATCTATCACAAATCACCTTCACCTTTTCCAAGGTTTGCTGGACCAAGTCAAGGCCAAACAACTTACCCTCACTAACCTCACAACACCCAATAGGAGAATGATATCTTCTACCATACAATGCCTCAAAAGGACCCATACCAATGCTTGAGTGATCACTTTTATAATAGGAGAATTCAATTAAAGGCTAATGGTCATACCAACTACCACCATAATCAATCACACATGCATGACGCATGTCTTCCAATGTTTGAATGGTCCTCTTTGCTTGTCCATCCGACTGTGGGTGGAAAGTTGTACTAAGGTATACCTTAGTTTCTAAACCCTTTTGAAACGATCGCCAAAAATGAGATAAGAATGGAGTACCACGATCTGAGATGATAAAAATCAAAGCACCATGCAACTTCACAATCTTAGCAAGATACGACTTAGCATAATCCTTTACCGAATAACTAGTCCTTACCAATAAAAAGTGAGCGCACTTGGTCATTCTATCCACAATGACACAAATAGAATCACGTGGATTTCGAGACCGAGAAAGACCGGTAATGAAATTAATATTAATTATCTCCCACTTCCATTAGGGCAACACAATCTCTTGTTACAAACCTCCGAGTCTCATGGGCTCAACTTTTACTTATTGACACATCATACACTTAGCCACCAAGTTAGCCACATCTCGTTTCATATTATTCCACCAGTAAAACTTCTTTAGATCATGATACATCTTCGTGGAATCAGAATGAATAGCATAACGAGATCTATGAGCTTAGTCCAAAATCTTTTCCCTCAATCCATCTGCATCGGGAATAAAAAGCCTACCTTGGTACCTTAAGATACCATCATCACTAATCACAAAATCAACAACCTTTTGCTCACCCGCATTCCCCTAAATCTTCATCAAATCAGGATCCAACATTTATTTTTTCTTTATCTAATCAACAAAGGACAATTGTGATACCTGATGCAAAAATAACAACACCATCCTCAGAGTTCGTTAGACGAACTCCAAGAATAGCCAAATGATGAATGTCCTTTACGAACTCCTACTTATCCTCATCCACATGAGCTAGACTCCCCATGGATAACCTTCTAAGAGCATCAACAACTATATTAGATTTACCTAGACGGTAATAAAGACTCATATCGTAGTCCTTCTGTAACTCAAGCCACCTCTTTTGCCTAAGATTTAGCTCTTTCTGAGTAAACACATACTGTAGGCTCTTATGATCGAAAAAAATGTCAACATAAACCCCATAGAGATAGTGATACCAAATCTTTAATACAAATACCACCATTAATAACTCTAAGTCATGAGTAGGGTATTTTTTCTCATGAAATTGCAATTGCCTAGAAGCATAGGCCACCACCCTACCATGCTGCATCAACACACAACCAAGCTCAACATGAGAATCATCTTAATGTACTACAAAACCATCATTACCCTCGAGCAAGGTCAAAATTGAGGCTGAAGTCAACTTATATTTAAACTTCTCAAAACTACTATCACACGCATCTAACCATAAGAACTTGACCTTCTTCTGGGTCAACTTAGTCAATGGGGAAGCTATAGTCGAAAAGCTCTCCACAAATCTCCTATAGTAACTGGCCAAACCCAAGAAGCTCTGAATATTGATTGGAGTCGCAGGTCTAGACCACTTTTTAACCACCTTAACCTTTTCTGGATCCACCATTATCCCTTCACTATAGATAACATGACCAAGAAAAGTCACAACCTTCAACCAAAATTCACACTTAGAGAAATTAGCATACAAATGATGATCTTTCAAGGTCTGCAACACCGCACAAAGGTGATCGATATGATCCGGCTCATTCTTAGAGTAGACCAAGATGTCATCAATGAAGGCAATGACAAACAAATCCAGAAACTGATTGAAGACCCTATTCATTAAATCCATAAACACCACTAGAGCATTGGTTAACCAAAAAGACATAACTAGAAACTCATAGTGACCATACCAGGTCCTAAAGGCAGTCTTAGGAATATCCACTTCCCAAATCTTAAGCTATTGACAACCCGACCAAAGATCAATCTTAGAGAAACACTTCATACCTTGAAGTTCATCAAACAAACTATTGATCGTAGGAAGAGGATGCTTATTTTTTATGGTCACCTTGATCAACTAACGATAATCAATCCACATTCGATGTGAACCATCCTTCTTATGCATAAACAACATAGGAGCACCCTAAGAAGACACACTAGGATGGATAAAACCTTTATACAATAGGTCCTTTAACTGCACCTTGAGCTCTCTTAACTCAGCCGGAGTCATTCTATATAGAGGAATATAAATTTGATGAGTGTTCGAAACAAGATCAATGCCAAAATCAATTTTCCTATTGGGAGTAATACCAGGAAGATTATGAGGGAAAACCCCAAGAAACTCATTTACCATGGAAATGGATTTTAGAGAAGGACCTTCCGAGTTAGAATCTTTAACACGAACCAAATGATACAAACACCTTTTAGAAATCTATTTTGGGGCTCTAAGATATGAGCTGAACCTTTCCTTGGGCATTAAAAACCCCATTTTCCTTACAATAACCGCCTCATTAGGGAATTTAAACATGACCTTACGGGTCCGACAATCTTGGGAAGCATAGCATGAATGCAACTAATCCATCCCCAATATGACATCAAAGTCAACCATATCTAACTCTATAAAATTCACAAAAGGTTTTTTACTACCAACAACTACCACACACACCCTATAAAATCTTTTAACAACCATAGAGTCTTCTACAGCGGTAGAAACAGAAAAAGAAACTGACAGATAAGTGGGACCAAAACCAAAATGCACATCCACAAATGGGGTCACATAAGAAAGAGTAAACCCTGGATCAAGTAAACAATACGAATCACGGGAGAAAAGTTTCAACATAACAGTCACTACATCGAGGGATGCCTTAGAATCCTAGCGAGATACACAGACATATAATCATTTTGGCCAGTGCCAGTACCAAAAGCACAAATAGATGCAGAAGCACCACCCTTTGGTGCAGGAGTAGAAGAAGAGCCAATAGAAACTTTGTTAGCCCCAGAAGCCATCATAACATGGCAGTCACGCTGCATATGACCAATCTAAACACAATAGAAACACATGTTCTTCCCTTTCTCACAGGACCCAGGTGTGATCGCCTACAAGATATACAAAGAGGGTGGGATGGAGTCGACTAATCCCCACTAGCTTGAGATTGGACTCCCTGTGCCTGAAACCTACCATCAAACTAAGACTGACGATCACCTAACGACTTTAGGAAATAATCACTATTCATGAAGAAAAAACTAAAACTCCCCCACTTCTTCCTTGGCTACTTACCACCATCTCTACCACCTTGCTCAAAAGGACTAAATTTTTTTCCTTACCTCTTAATAAACTCAACCTATTTCTTTTTCTCCACCTGTGCTTGTTATATGCACATAACTAATCTAGAGATATCTATGTCTTTGATCAATAAAGTTGCCTTACTCTCAAAAACCAACTCACGAGATAGTATCGAAGCAAACTTTCTCATTCAGTCTCTCATATTAGAGACCAACTCAGGAGCATACCTAGACAACTAATGAAATTTTAAGTCATACTCTTTGACAGACATCCTACCTTGCCTCAAATTCACAAACTCTTCTAATTTAGCTTTCCTTAACTCCTGAGGAAAGAAACAGTCTAAGAACGCACTAGAAAAATCATCCCATATGGCAAAACTAGTATCTTCACCTCTTGACTATTCCCACTCCTTGTACTATTGGTGCACCATATTTTTTAATTAATAGGCAGGACACTCAACTCCTTCAACCTCTAAATCATGCATAATCTGGAAAATCTTCTCCATTTCATTAATGAAACTTTAAGGATCCTCTTCAACCTTTGTATTCATAAACATAGGAGGATGCAACCTTTTGAATTGGCCAACCCTTATGGCCTCAGAATATAGAGCAATGGGAACACCATGCTCAAACTGAAAACTCAATAAAAACTTTGGGATAGGTCCATAATCGTGACCAACCCAAACAAGTCTAACCATCCATTACCAAACCAATGACCATAACATAATAATCAAATCTATATCCATTCCATAACATACCTAAGTCCATAGTTTGTCCATACAAAACCTATAAGAATAAACCAAGAATATTCGGTCGAGACATTTCCCCGACCATAGACAAAACAAATATCCAAGTCTAAACCATAAAGACATAAGAAAACTCAAAGCAAGAAATAGGGCCTTCTAAAGTATGGAAGCTCACCACTTCAAGTCAAAACAAGCTTTCCCCAAGTCCAGTCACTAAGTAGGAGGTGTGAGAGTATGACCAACACCTGCATCGCATGAGGATATAACATTGAAGATGGTTAGTAGTTGGAGACCTAGAATATAACTGAAAGCTAAGGAAAAAATAGTGCCAATAGTTCAAACCAATCAACCAATACATATAATTGATGCAATTCATACATATATATACACCATGCTGGGATAGGGAACAAGATTAACATGAACTTTGAAATCATTGACCTGGGCAGTATAGCATAGCCGACACAAAACAAGGCACCCACAGGCTATATGAGTGATGAGTTATGATTTTGCCATTTATTCTCACTAAATATTTGTGCACATTACCTTGTTTTAAATGAATGAGACAAATTGGTGATGAAATAGACTAATATCCACTCTTTGTAGGCATAGAGTTGAGGAGATCAAAAAATATGGATTGGAGCTAAAAATGATCAAAAGAAAGCAAGCAAAGTGCAACTAAAGAGTTGGAGCAGAAAGGCCTCAAGTATCGCAGTCGTGGTCTACTGACTGTTATCGCAGCAGTCAAGCAAAAAGTCATTTAACTACGATCACAGCCAGACTTACGCGATTGCAACTTAGCAAAAAAAAATACACCCAAGGGCAAAACTAAAAATGCATATGGCTGATCCCAATTTTGAAAAAAGGCTAAAACTCTAGAATCATGTATGATATTCCATATTCCCCAATTTTTAGGTTTAGCTCTTGAATTCATAGCCTCCATTTTTGGAGAAATAAATATTGTATCATTTTAGGTGAAGAATACCTTAGAGACTTTCTAAGAGGAAGATTAGCTTACTTCCATTGTTGATTTATAGGATTTCCAAGTATGAAGTAACATTCACTTAAGCTTTAATAAATCACTTTAGTGGAGATTATAGGTATATCTAAGCTTATTTATCTTATCTGTAGCTAGATCTCCCTCTTGGGGTTATGTGTGAATAGGGGTTAAAGTATGTGTGGGTTGTTATTGATTAGCTTCTATTTAGTAGTTCATGTTTATAGATTTTATCATTGCTATGCTCACTTAGTTGGGGTTTGATAGGTGAAAGCCCCAAAGACCCACATGGTTATGATGAGTGAAATCTCCATGCTCTAAAAAACCCAAAGCCATCTTCGAAAGAAGGGTTTTGGGTAAAGTTTAGGAATCCATATCATCCTTGAAAGATGGATATGTAGACCAAAGTAATGATAGGTAATTGTGTGTGTAGTTTGCTAAATTTTTAATCTCGTAGACATAAAGGTGAATGTGAGGTTAATTATACCATGGGTATCATCCTAGAAATAGGGATGCCTAGATTGAGGTTGTGGTTACCAATTATTAAACACACCTATTAGGTATTCTAAAGAATTAATGGGTAAAAGTTTGGTGTTTTATTGAAAAACTAGCATCAAAATCTATAACCGAACCTACTCATATTTGACTTACTAAATTGATGTTGATTTTTAACACCCATATATCACTCCCTTAATAGTGCATAATCCCAAGATCTGTGCATTCCTATTAAAACTCTAATTATTCATAGCCCCAAATTTATACTAGAAAAACCCAAAAAGAAATATTAGGGTAGATACCTTTTTCTCCTATTTTTATCTTCTTATAACATTGGTTAGGATTTAACCTGTATCTATTATTTCTAAGTAACTTTATTGCCACTCATATTATTCCTCATGGATTTGACCCCAACTCCAAAGTTAGGTAAATATATTAATGATAACCGCCTTGCACTCAAATTGACGTGTAAGTTGAGCCTTATAAAAAAATAACGTCGTTGCCGGGGAACAATATGGCGTATTAAGTTAGTTTGAAATTGTAGTTACTTTCTTGAATTCAAGATTGTATATATTTGTTAGTGATTTTTCTTTTTAGATCGATTTTATTTTATTTTTACTTTTCTTTATGGCATCTCCTAACAAATATGATATTGGTAGTTGGGAATCCTATCGTGATAACCCATGTCCAATCTATGATGGACCACACTTCAGGAGAGATTATAACCATACTCCCTAGAAAGAGATGGACCCAATATTTAAATCCTACAGGGAGCATAGGTTCTCGTTATGTAGTGGTCGAGATATACATTGGGATAATTGTCCAAATACCCTCTCCCCTTATTATACTAATCAAATTATTAGTTCTTCTTATGAGATTGATAGGTCTTATGATGATAAAAAGGTGGGGCAACAAATCAGACCCATTGGTCTTGGAGCAATGCATCAAACCATTTTGGATCGGGTAACTATAACCTGGGAGAATGTGCAAGACTTGCATCAAACCTATGGGGTGTTTAAAAGGGAAAATGTCAAGGCAAAGAAATTGGGCAAGTATATAATTCCTGCAAACCTCACAACCATTCCCATTGCCCAAAAAAAAGTTTGTTGAGAAGAGAAACCAAGCTATGATGATGGGCTTGGTAGAAAAGACTTCTCGGGGACTTCCCAACAATCCGAATCATACGAGGTAGAAGAAGCCAAAATAAAAGAAATGGTACTAGAGTCAAAATAAGAATCAATGCAAACCTCTTATGATTACTCTAGTTCATTTCGGGGTGAGGATGCTTTGGAGGAGGCTAACCTGAAATTACATGTTGGACCTCATCCAAACCACTTTTAAACATTATGCTTAGAGGAAGTGATGAGGATCCATGCTTTCAAACAAATGGTGGACTATGGGGAGAAGGAGTCTGACTCTTATATTTTGGAATTTGACATTCCAAAGGAGCATATAGAACCCCACCCATCAATAGCCAAGGAACTTAATTTCCGATGGACGAGGAATTGCCTATTGTTGTGCTCACTTTTACCTAAGGAGCCAAACCAAAAGTTTGACGTAAAGTTGGGTAAAAGTTTCAAGTCTTAAAAATGGAAAAATCAAAGCTTGCTCGCCATGTCCTCACACCTTTCAAGTTTTATATTAGAAGATTAGAATCTTCTATCCCTCTACCGCTTATTGTATATTGAATGAAAGTTGGGACGAAGATTCAAATCCTCTAAGTAGAAACATAAAAAGAAGCAATGGAGGCATCTTTCCATGACATTAAACCAATCGCTCGATGGAAGAATATCCATCACGCCACAAATAGTGGCACATATCCTTTTTATTTATGTATGTAGAGTAGATTTCATTTTTGTTGTTTTGCATGCATAATCCATGAAATGTTGGTTCTAAAAGGAATTTTGATTGAATTTGAAAAAGAAATGTGTGAAATTAGAAAGTTTGGATAGAACAAGCAGTTTGGAAAAATCAGTTGTTTGGTCTCAATTACCCCGACCGTGGTCCGTGCCAATGCAATTGTGGAGGCTGCGTGACAGCGATCGCGGTCAAATCAGTTTAAGTGACTATCCGAATGTCATTTCTTCTTACGCTTCTCTCTCAAAATTCTCTCAAATTTATGGCTTTGCATTGCACATCCAAGTGTTAGTTTGTTCCAATAGTAGCATCTAACTTGGTAAATTATCTAAATCTCCTCGGTTTTGATATAATTGCATGCTTTGAAATCGTAATGTATAAAAAGGGCATGAAATAATGTTTCCGTTGCCAAATTCATGCTTAGTTATTATTGTGTCTTGGTTAGCTATTGTAGTTAGTGTACACACTATTGGGAAGTCTTGAGTACCATAAATTAAGACTTAAACTTCTTAAATTGAAGTGTATGCCATGTGTGCGATTAAATGCCCCTACGAATTCAATGTTCAATTTCTTTAAGTTTGGGGTTGTGATAACACATAGTAGGCTTTAAATTCTCTACATATAATCTTGTCATGCCTAGTTAAAATGAGGGATGGGGCGTTAAAATTGCATTTTAAACACCGTGCAGAAACTGTCCAACCTGGTCTCAGGTACTGCGATCGTGGTCCTAATGACCGTAATCGAGACACCATGATCGCAGTCAACACTCCGTGTTTTCCATACCTTAGGGCAGATTTTGGTAGACTTTAAAATTTCTGCACATCCTCTGCTACCCCAAAAACCACACATAACACTACCACAAGATTTACATGTTTGTTCTAGTATATTTTTGGTATAATAATACTAATATTGGCCTGAGCTACATTGCTTACAGGTTCTCAGCCTCAAATATAGGAGATTTTGATGATATCCAATTCATGGTCGTATAATGCCAGCATCTCTACTATGAAAATTTTCACAGGACGAAGCTACTCCCTAAAAGGGGTATTAGCTTAGACAAGGTGGGTAAAAAGCTCCCAGAATTCCACGCCAGACTCACTGCAACCTGGTAGATGTGTTTTACCCTGGAACCATGCTATGTTAATGAGTAGTGAGTACGTAAGTGCTATGCAAACCTCAGCATAAAGTATCTCACGAACCCAGTGATGACTTTTAGGGGTAAGCAAGTGAACTTTGGAGCAAAGCAAATTAATGTGGTTTATGGACTCCTAAATAGTGACATGGGATAGTTTTATGCCAAGGCATATGAGTCAAAGACCTAGCTGGAAAACATTTTGTGTCCTGGAAAAGCAGTTCCCTGGTCCATCACCAAGAGAGAAATTTTGATAAAGGACTTCACAGCAGAAACCAGGCTTTGGCTAAATATCATATGCAGCCGAGTATCTTCATGCGCCCATATGACTATTGTCACCGATTTGTGAGTTTAGATGGTAGATTACATCATATTTGGCATACCTCTTAATATGGGCGAGATTGTTCATTAGAAGTGGAGGTATTTCCAAAATCATAGAGGTACGCATCTTCTTTTCTCTTCCCTTATCATTGAGCTTCGCAAGAGGGAAAAAGTGGAAGAGTATGTTGAAGATACTTAGGTATATCCAGTCTCCCTCATCTGCCCACTCAAATTCAGAGATGAGGGTGCCCCGGGTCAGAGTAAGAAAAGAAAGATAAACACGGGAAAATCAGTCCAGGAGGACATAGACTCATGCAGACCCTCATCAACCACTGCTGTCAATGACATCTTTATTCAGATGCATGGGGTACGAGAACTATTTTCCAAATTACCTCAGGGATCGGGAGAGCCCTCCACTGCTCGTCATTCATATGTAGCACAGTTAGATTATGAGAAGTATATGGTGGGGCAGCATAAGCAGGGTGCCACAGTAGCCAATTTGGAGAGAACCTATTCATCCTTAGTCGCCTCTCACAGGGACCTCAAGGTTTTGCATGAGAAGATGGTAAAGAGAAAGAAGAAAAAAGACAAATTCTTCAAGAAGATATGGAAAGGGTGAAGGGAATCTTCAAGGTGCTCAAACCTAACCATTCAATAACTAATCCAAGATTAGATAGTGAGGATAAGGCCCCTACAGAGTGGTCAGCTGATGATGTTGGTGGTGATAATGCTGAGTTAGTAGGAGAAGATAGCTTGTGATACATATTTAGGGAGACCCTTTTACTCTTACTTGCCTACACCTAAAGTGTGGACACTGCATTCTCTTAGTTGGGGGTACCCCCAAATATGTATTATTTTGGTATTGTTTTTCATATATTTATGTTGGTGATTGTTTTGAGATGATTCTTTGGATATTGTTTTAATTTTGTTTTTGAAATGCTACTTTTTGGGCACCCGGTTGGTGCCTACATTTTATGGATTATTATGTTTTTCTTCTAGCTTTTGTTTTTCTCTTTTTACTTTAGCTTTTATTTTGATTTATATGATGCACGATAAGTTTTGCCCTATGATAGATTGAGTGACGACATTCTTAAGGGTAAAGTATTGTGTTTGAATTTTAAGGCATAGGTTCAAAGAAAGTTTGAGTACTCGTAGAATAAATGTCAAAAATGCAAGGGAAATCTGAGTACCTGTGACACTGTATGTTAGTTGTGACCATAGTTTATCAAATTGTGTGAGAGACCAATGAAAAATGAACAACTCCCTCCGTCCAAAATTTTTGAAAAATCAAGGGCATGGACGTGAGCAATGTTGTAACAAAACTTTTTCTCTTTTTGTGGCTTCATAAATTTTGACTTATGAATAGAAATAGATACACCCATTTTGTCTCTCGTGGGAGGGACATTTGAGACCCCTTGGCGAATTTTGCATGCCATGTGTGGTGAGATTTTGGTATTCATCTCTTGTACACTTGTGTTATTTAGAACTTGCCCCATTAGTTTTTTAAAACTAATTTTGATTGTATGAGGTTGGAGAAATGATCTTAGGCCATCTTTGTAATTTTGGAACCCACTCTAGCCTAAAAATCCTACCCATGCATAATAATCCCTAGTATCCACTTTGAGCCTTTGGACCTTTCTTTGGCAAACTCATTACTAACTGTGATTCATTCTTTTTATCCCTCTTTTAAACAAAACTCTTCTTGAACTTGAAAATGTAACTTGAGGCTAAAATCCTAAGTTGGGTGGTAAAGGTTAATGGAATAAAGTGTCAGGCCATAAAATTGTTAGTGAAATGCCGAATGATCCTAAGTGTTGAAAATAAAGGACTAGAAAAACAAAGGATCCAAAAAAGGAATGAATTGCACTAAAGTTGCAAGAACAAGAAATGAAAGAAAAGTGGTGAACACAAGAAGCAAAAAATAGGCATAAGAAAAGAAAGAAAATAAAGAAGAATGGCCCCCTTATTCAAAAAGAAGGATTTAAAAAGTGTGATGTAGATATTCAAGGAAGGGTGTAGCCATCTTATTCCCAAATGATATCCTACTCTAGCCGAACCTATGTTTCAAGCTTATAAAGTCCTTTGAGATCTCCAACCATGTATTTTCTTCATAGTGACGATTGAAAATAGGGGCAAGCTTATGGTATGACACTTGTTGCAAAGAGATTTCTTTTGTGAGGAGGAGAGTTCATGCACTTAAAACTCCTTGTGGCATTTTTGGTAGCTTGATGTGTAGAATTTTCTTTCTTGTGAGGATTGGTATGTAAAACAAGTTGGGGTGGGTGATTTTGTCAACTTTCAAAGAATGAGGTAAATAGAGTAAAGCTAAGTTATGGTCAAGAGGAAGCCGCCTCTTAAGTATTGGTTATTTTTCCCTGGTTTCTTTTTAAATCTTATGTATCGTTAAATGTTGCATCTTATGATTAGGGGTGTAGTGGAAATTAGCTTAGCCCATATGCAATGAGCTACTTGTGGTTGAGACTAAAGTTGAAGTCATTGTGAGCTTTAAGGTATAAATTTGGGCATAGAGAATTATTGTCTCATGGTAAGAGGTAGTGTTGCTTGAGGACAAGAAAATACTTTAAGTTGGGGGTGTTGATGAGTGATGATTTTACCACTCATTCTCACTAAATATTTGTGTACATTACCTTGTTTTGAATGAATGAATGAGACATATTGGTGATAAAATGTACTAATATCCACTCTTTCCAGGCATAGAGTTGAGGAGATCAAAAGATGTGGATTGGAGCTGAAAATGATCAAAAAGGAGCAAGTAAAGAACAGCTGAAGACTTGGAGTAAAAAGGCCTCAGGCACCGCGGTTGCGGTCTGCTAACCGCGATCACAGCAGTCAAGCAAAAAGTCATTCAACCACGATAGTAGAAATTAACTACGGTCGTGTATCCGAGGTCGCAACTAGACCCGCACAATCGCAACCTAGTAGAAGAAATCAGCCCAAGGGCTAAACTAGAAATGCACGTGGCTGATCCCAATTTTGACAAAAAGACTCAAACCCTAGCATCATGTATGATATTCTATATTTCCTAATTTTTAGGTTTAGCTCTTGAATTCATAGCCTCCATTTTTTAAGAAATAAATATTGTATAATTTTTGGGTGAAGAATACATAGGAGACTTTCTTAGAGGAAGATTAGCTCACTTCCATTGTTGATTTATGGAAATGCCAAGTTTGAAGTAATATTCACTTAAGCTTCAATAAATCACTTCAATGGAGATTATGGGTATATCTAAGCTTATTTATCTTATGTGTAGCTAGATCTCCCTCTTGGGGTTATGTGTGAATAGGGGTTAAAGTGTGTGCAAGTTATTATTGATTATCTTTTATTTAGTAGTTCATGTTTATTAGTTTTATCATTGCTATGCTAACTTGGTTGGGGTTTGATGGGTGAAAGCCCTAAATACCCATATGGGTGTGATGAGAGAAAGCTCCATGCTCTAGAAAACCCGAAGCCATCTTCGAAAGAAGGGTTTTGGGTTAAGTGTAGGATTTCATATCATCCTTGAAAGAGGAATGTGGAGACCAAAGCTATGATAGACAATTGTGTGTGTAGTTTGCTAGATTTTCAGTATCTTAGACATAAGGGTGAATGTGAGGTTGACTATACCATGGGTATCATCCTATAAATAGGGATGCCTAGATTGAGGTTGTGGTTACCAATTGTTTAACACACCTATTAGGTATTCGAAATAATCAATGGGTGAAAGTTTGGTGTTTTGTTGAAAGACTAGTATCAAAATCTATAACCAAACCTACCCATATTTGACTTACTAAATTGATGTTGATTGCAAACACCCATATATCCATTCCTTAGTAGAGCATAATCCCAAGATCCGTGCATACCTGTTAAAACTCTAATTATTCATAGCCCCAAATTTATACTAGAAAAACCCAAAAATAAACATTAGTGTAGATACCTATCTCCCCCATTTTTACCTTCTCGTTACATTGGTTTGGATTTAACTTGTATCTATTATTTCGAAGTAACTTGATTGCCACTCATATTGTTCCTCGTGGATTCGACTCTGACTCCGAAGTTGGGTAAATATATTGACGGCTACCGCCTTGCACTCAAATTGACATATAAGTTGAGCGTTATCAATGGGCCCAACTCTCCCCAAGCTGGAAGGACCTCAGTATGTGTAGCCACATGAACCAAAGAATATCCATATCTGTATATGCCTTTATTGGGGACACAAACCTCCCGGCATAATCAAGGTGACATAAGCACCAATACATGTATTAAGGGGAACGCGAACCTCTCTTTCAAATGTCCATTCGGGAGACTCAAACAACCCAGTCATAAGATACCCGCACCGGCTAGCGCGGTTCCCAGTGTTAGTCCTTTGGACTCCACTTTCACGACCCTGATACACATCCCGCTTTAAATCCCAATTTAAAAACACCATTTCACACATGTAATCATTTAGCCAATTACTTACCAAAGGCACTTTGTTGGTATCGCCATACCAATACACTTGCAAGTATACCACATGCCATTACCATTATCAATCAACCAATTATTCTTTTGACTTTGAGACTCGAACCCATTGTCTAAAAAGACAATAGTTCAGTTCAAATTTAGGGACTCGAATCCATTGTCTAACAAAGGCATAAATTAATTTCATGTTTAGGGACTCAAACCCTTTTAACCAATCAAACTACCAAGGTTACCATTTAAATCATTAATTGGCCAACAAGGCCTTTACAAAATCATTTACCAACCATTCATATTTATTAGGTCAATGCCTTAGTTTAAAACACCATTAACATGGGACTAGTTATTTCTCCTAGACATTTTCACAAACACCTTGAGGGCATACCTTTACCAAGACCAAAACCAAAGAAAAATTACAAAACCATTTACCAACTATTTATATTCATTAGGCCAATGCCTTAGTTTAAAACACCATTAACATGTGACAAGTTAATTCTCTTAGACATTTTTACAAACACCTTGAGGGCATACCTTTACCAAGACCAAAACCAAAGACAAATCATCATGTTTAGGGTTACTCATGACCCATTTGTTAAACCACCATTACGTATCACCTACATGTGCAAACCATAACCAAAAATATGTATAAACACAATTTAAACCAAGAGTAAACAATACTCAACAATATGTATCAAAACCCTCAACATTAGTTTTCAAAACCACTATTTAAGAATTATAATCAATGTTTAAAACACATGATATTTTAGAACTAATAATGAGGAAAGAGTCGCATACCTTATTCATGAAGATTCACGGAGAGAAACTACCTCTCTTGAGCCTCTAGATGTCTTGTAGAAACCCTAGTCCCAATCTTCAAGAGAGAGTTAGAGAGTGTTTTTGGAATGTTTTGATCCTCCAATGTGAGTTATAAGAGGCCAAAACATGTTACAAAATATGGGGACTTAAGGATTTTGGGGTGGGAAATATCTGAAATACCCTCAGCTTAAAAGCTAAAAACTTGGCCACAGGAGGGTGCGACCACACCCCCTAAATCGTACCCTAGCGAACGAGTGGTAACCTTACATCACCTTGGACCTCCATACTGACCAACATACGACTATAAAGGACTAACTCATATCCTAACATACGAGAAGTACCCTTAGAATTGTACCTTGGTCAGAATTATCTAGACTAAACTTAGGGCATCATACCACTTAAAAATATATACCTCGTACCCTATCATACGACTAGTGAGATGCTTAGTCGTACCTTGGATAGAACCCAACCAAATTACACTGACTACAATATGAGAGAGCGGACCCTAAACCATATCTTAGAATACATTAAGTATGCTCAAATCCTATGTTGTCCAGTAATTAAAACTCAGGAATTTTTCTAAGGGTCCAAATCCAAGGTGTTTTAAATACCTACCAAGGGAGCGAAATATCCATCCAATATTACCAACCAGCCATGAAAACCAATATGATTCATATGGCAATAGAGTATGAACATATCAGAATACATAATTGGTACCACAATAGGCTTTTCATCAAATAAGATATCATTATTTTAATGTATATACGTTATCAACATCCTATAGGACCCCACACAGTTACACATTGCACAAAATATTCCAAAACTGCCAAATACAACATACAAGCCCTCGAACGGGCACAACACATTAAGATAGTCATTTTTCATGATTATTTCCCATACCCTTAACATGATTTTGTATCAAAATTAACTACCCAACCCAGTATGAAAGAATTTAATTCATAACCTACTTTGAATGTCGAAAACTAGAACAAAAGCCTTCAATCCCAAATCCTTACTCCTCACGAATGGTCTCAAAATTAACTAAAACATGAAAATATAAAATCTATGCTTCAAAAAAAAAGCAAAGATACCCATATTGCCTAATTTTAGGTCGGGTCAAAATGGACCCCCAAAACGATTTTTCAAAAATGAAGCAAAAACGAGGTCCAAATCAAAGAAACAATATTTTCAAGCTTTACCGGGTAAAAAAAACCCAAAATTCATTTAAAAATCAAGAATTAAAGTTGTTTTGAAGATGAAATTGAGATAAAACTGATAATTATAAGATTAAAACTTCATCCAAGTAAAAAAGGTTTGAAGTTAAGGTTTAAATTGGAGAAATACAATTTTTAGACCTTACGGGTCAAAATCTCTAAATTTCATGCTTTAATCTGGGTTTAAAACAAGAAATAGATGATAAAGATTGAAGGAAATAATTGAAATAAGTGTTATGGAGCATACCCAAGCTTAAAAGTGGATAAAGTTGCTCAAAATAAAAAAACCCTAAGCTCCAAGTCTCAAAATTGTAAAAAATAACAAATATGGGTATTTATAGACCGAGACATCACGATCGTGGATCAGGTGTCGCTATCACGACACTTAGCCTGCATGCCCAATTGCGATCACAGGTGGACCAGCTGGATGGTGCACCAGTTAGGACTTGGTGAAATTCTAAGTCTCCTCGGGCCCCTCGGGATTCACCCGAAATGCCGTGAATGCAAACGAACTATGCTAACATTAAATTCGATTCTCCAAACTCAATGGAGATATCAGATTTTTTAAAAAAAAATATCATTTTCATAGAGTTGAACCCCGAAACTCAAAATTACAACTTTCCGAATAAAGGATTGAAATGAGATTTAAAAGCAATAAAACCACACCAACCATGTTACCACCCTAAAATGGATGTTACAGATATGTTGGCGCGGTTTGTTTTGTCATTCGATGTATAGATCAAAAAATGTTGACTGAAGTCAACTATAAGGATCTCAAAGCCACCAAAAAACATAATACAGCATTAAACACCCCAAAATGCATGGGTAACTGTGTCAATCATTCCCATAGTCCAAAAACACCACAACACAACCATAGGGAAGGGTAAAATGGTTAAGTTATATAGAAATACATATTTCACATAATTCATCAAAATTTGTGTCATTATATCATCCACCACAAAAAATCTAGTTCGTCCTCAAACTAAAAGTAAGAGAAATACCTGAATCGGCAAAAAGTTGGGGATAAGAACTACCCATATCAGACTCGACCTCCCAAGTATCCTTATCTAGTCGATGCCTCCACTGGACCTTAACTATAGAAACTACTTTAGAGCACAACTATTTAACATCCCTAGCCAATATGGAGACCGGCTGCTCAACAATAGACAACCTCTCATCTAACTGAACCTACTCCCAACGAATGATATGAGACTCATCCAGAATATAACGGTGAAGTATGGAAACATGAAAAATTGGATGAATAACTGATAAGTATGGGGGGAAATCTAACTCATAAGACAGATTACCAAAAGGTCGAAGAATCTTAAATGGTCTAATATATCTGGGGCTAAGCTTGCCTCTCTTCCCAAACCTCATCATACACTTCATGGGTGAAACTCAAAGGAAAATAGAACACCAACACCAAATATTAAAGCACGAAGTCAACTGTCTGCATAACACTTCTACCTACTCTGAGCCGCTCGAAGTCTATCCTGAATGATACAAACCCTATCCAAAAACTCATGAAGCAAGTCCGTACATTAGTCTAACCTCAGAAACCTTAAACCAACCCACTGGAGAGCGAAAACACCTACCATAAAAAGCCTCAAAATGATCCATATTGATACAGGAATGATAGCTATTATTATACGCAAACTCTGCCAAGGATAAAGATTGCTCCCACTGACCAACAAAATCTATCACACAAGCGCGGAGCATATCTTTAAAAACCTGGATATTCTGCTCTGATTGACCGTCATTCTGGGGATAAAATGCGGTGCTAGTCAACCCGAGTACCCAACATATCCTAAAAAGTCTTCCAAAAGTGATATGTGAACACAGAACCTCGATATGAAATGATAGACACTGGCACACTATAAAGACATATAATCTCATGAATGTAGATACGAGCCAGCCTCTCAGCAAACTAAAAGAGACATGAATCAGGATAAGATAAGTAGACTTGGTAGATCGATCCACGTTAACCCAAGCACTATCAGAACCATGCAAAGTGAGAGGCAATTCGATCATAAAGTCCATAGTTATTTGTTCCCACTTCCATACGAGAATGGGTAACCTTTGAAGCAATCCACCAGGTCTTAAATGCTCGACCATCTCCTGCTGGTAACATAGGCAATAAGCTATAAAGTCCGTTATATCCTTCCTTATACCACCACACCAACAATTTTGTCTCAAGTCACGATACATCTTAGTCACTCTTGGATAGATGGAATGCCTAAAATAATAGGCCTTCTTCAAAATTAATCTAATTCAATCACCCACTCTCTGCACATAAACTCGGCCTCCAATCCTCAAAACCTTATTTGAATCAAGTGAGGATTCCTTAGCCTCACCACTCAATACCTTATCCCGAATCAACCTTAATCAAATATCATCAAACTGATGAGCTCAAATCTACTCCATCAAAGAAGACCTAGCCTCCACAAATGCCAAAACATGCTCGGTGTTGAAATATTAAGCCTAACCATTTTGTTAGCTAAAAATTGAATTGGGTCAAAAGATGCACCAAGCTACTCAGGCTAGTCGACTTTTGACTCAAGGCATCTGCAACCATATTGGCCTTGCTCGAATGATAGAGAATAGTCAAGTCATAATCCTTAAGAAACTCTAGCTAATGGCGCTGCCCTTATATTAAAATCTCACTGGGTGAAGAAGTACTCAAGGATACAGTGATCCAAGAAAATCTTACAATGGACTCCATACAAGTAGTGCCTCCACAACATTAAAGTAAAAACAATCGTGCATAACTACAAATCATAAGTAAGGTAATTCTTCTCATGAGGTTCAACAGACGAGAACATAGGCAATCACCTTACCCTCTTGCATCAACACAACACCTAACCCAACACCAAAAGCATCATAAAAGACGGTGAAACCCACAACCTCCTTGGGTAAAGTCAAGATAGGAACTAAAGTCAACAAATTCTTGAGCCTTTGAAAGCTCTCCTCACAAGCATCCAACCACTGAAAGGAAATTTTCTTCTAAGTCAACTTAGTCAATAGAGTTGCAATAGATGAAAAACCCTTAATAAAACACCGATAATAACCTACCAAGCCAACAGAACTCAAAATCTCAGTGGATGAAGTAGGCCTAGCCCAATCATGAACTGATGCAATCTTGGCTGAATCAACCTTAATACTCTCCTTAGTCACCACATGAACCAAGAAAGAAATAGACTCCAACCAAAACTTACACTTGGAGAACTTGGCATACAACTTAGCATCCCTCAATATCTAAAGCATAATCGGCAAATGCTCCTCATGATCTATCTCACTCTTAGAATAAACCAAGATATCATCTATAAATATAATAAAAAAGGAGTCGAGATGTCTTCGAAATACCCAATTCATCAACTCTATGAAAGCGACTGGGGCATTGGTCAATCCAAAGGACATGACTAAAAACTCATAATGAACATATTGAGTCCTAAAAGCTAGATTCAAAATATTCAAAGTTGTAATCCTTAACAAGTGATATTCGAATCTTAAATCAATTTTCAATAACACTGTGGTATCCTAAAATTGGTCAAACAAATCAGCAATATGAGAAAGAGGATACTTATTCTAACCATCACCTTATTCAACTACCAATAATTGATACATATCCACATAGATCCATCCTTCTTCTTCACAAATACGATAGGCGCACCCAAAGGTGACATACTAGGTCGGATAAATCCCTTTTCAAAAACTCCTGCAACTAATCCTTCAATTATTTCAACTCGACTAGGGCCATCCTATAAGGAGGAATAGAAATGGGCTTGATGCCCAGATCAACATCAATAGCAAAATCAATATCACAATTTGAAGGCATACCAAGAAAATTCGTAGGAAACACATCCATAAACTCATAGACAACACAAAAATAATCTAAAGAGAGAGGTAAAACCACACTAGTATCACGAATATGAGCCAAATAAGACAAATATTGGAGGATCAACACTTAGAACTGAAGGAAAACAATAAGAAGACTCTGACATAGATGAAGGTACAATACTCGAAGATAGGGGAACACCAGTCATACTCAAAGGAGCACCCTCCAAATGAGTCAACAAGAAGCAACAACCCCTCCAAAATTATAGAAGAACTCGATAGAACTAAAGTAAAACCCACACCTCCAATATGCTCAACACAAGGATCAGGACAAAGTCCCCTAGAACTACGCCGAGATGAGGCAGATCTACATACCCATCCACTACCTCTAGTCCATCCACGACTCATAACTCGCCCTCTAGATAGGGCTCTCTCCCAAAATAAAAGCTTTGTATCTCCAACCTCATAAAAACTAGTCATCACCATCTGCGCAGAAAAGAGTGAAATATGACTTAGAACACAAGGTATAAAATAAATCTGCACAATAAGGAATAAAATAAGGGAAATTCCTAAAGATATCCTATAGCCTCTCAAAGATAGATACAGAAGTCTAGGCACCGATCTGCAAGACACTATTAGACATCTCGTTCTTACACCACTAAGATCAATAAACTTGGCTCTGATACCAATTTATCATGACCCAAAAATCCAAGGGTCATTTATGGCACTTGTTGCAGTGAACCTTGACAAGTAAGTCCATCACACAAACTGGTACAAAGAGAAATTAATATTTCAAAACCCAAGGCAAGACTCTTAAAACAAAGCCGAACCATAATCTGCAATGTAAGAAGCATAAAAAATAATGTCATGACTCCCAAAATCTGGTGTCACAGTGTAAGAACTACTAGTACAACTTAAGAAAATGCAATACATAAGAATAACTCTCTCGCTCTAAATGGTAATAAAGACATAGTCTAATAAGAAAAGGTAGTAGTAGACTCCAAATGCATGAAATCTATTGCATTCTCGTAAAGCTCCTAATATCACCCAAATCAACCAATATGAGGCATACCCGAACTAGGATCTATACCTAAAGGTCACAGTAGGAGTGAGTACGGTCCACTTATACTCATTAGGTATCATAGGCCGATTGAGCAAAGTAGATAATAAAGCATGCAAAATACACACTAGGGGCATGTCACCTGCAATTAAAAAATATCCAACAACAATAGCCCACACCGCTTGTACTAAAAGTTCTATAATACTCTCATATATTGTAACAACACTAAAAAGGACCATAAGTATACGTTATAACACATACAAGTAAAGCACAGAAGGACAACATATATAAGAACATAAAGTACAAGTACATGAAGATATAACAAATGGATAGGTAACAAGTCAAGGCAATAATACAATCACATCACAAGCATAATAACTAAATACAATGAAAATAATGAGAATGATGATGATGATGATGATGTAATGCATGAGGTCATCGCACAACCTCCAAGACTATCGCACAGCCTTCGTATACACCTATGAAGCTAAAGATTTCTGATAAAGGATCCATTGAGGGAAGGGGTCGTCAACTCTTTACAATTTATATCCATATCTCCTCCCTCACACAACCCTCAGGGGGTTATAAGATGTCACATTTTCTGTCAGAAAAAGTCAGTATTTTTTAGCATTTCCAATATTTCCACAGTAGTAATAATGTTTCATAAATGTACATGATATGAGAATGTAATGCTCACAACCATCCAAAATAAGTATTTCCATATCCAACCATATACCAATGAAGTGAGCCAAATATCTATTCAATATTTCCAACCATCCAAGAAAATCGACATGATTCATATGCCAATAGAGTATAAACACATCACAATACACAATTGGTACCACAATAGGCTTTTTATGAAACAAGATATGATTGTTTTTATGTATATAGGCTATCAACATCCCATAGGACCCCACACGATCACACATAGCATATAATATCCCAAAACTACCAAATACATCACATATAACATCCCACATGGGCACAACACAATAAGATAGCCATTTTTCATGATTAGTTCCCACACTCTTAACATACTTTTGTATCAAATTAACCACCCAGTCTAATTTAAAAGAAGTTAAGTCATAACCTACCTCGAATGTCAAAAATCAGAATGAAAGCCTTCAGTCCAAAAGCCTCACTCCTCGGGAAAGGCTCCAGAATTAAATAAAACATAAAAATATAAAATCTATGCATCAAAATAAATTCAATGATACCCATATTACCTAATTTTAAGTTGGGTCAAAGTGGACCCCCAAAATGAGTTTTCAAACATGAAGGGCAAAATTGTAACTTTATTTCAAAAATGTGTTTCCTTTATTTTTAGGAGTCTACAGCTAAAAACCCAAATAAAAATGAATTTAAAACGAGATCCAAATCAAATAAAAATCATTTTTAAGCTTTACCAGATAAAAATTCCCAAAATCCATTTAAAAATAAAAAATTTTGTTGTTCTGAAGATGAAATTGAGAGAAAACTGATAATTATAAGATTAAAACCCCCATCCAAGTGAAAAAAAGTTTAAAGTTGAGGCTTAAATTGGATAAATATAATTTTTTGGCCTTACGGGCCGAAATCTCCAAATTTCATACTTTAATTCAGGTTTAAAACAAGATATAAGTGATAACAATTGAAGGAAATAATTGAAATAAGTGTTATGGAGCTTACCCAAGCTTAAAAGTGGAGAAAGTTGCTCAAAACCACGAAACTCTAAGCTTCAAGTCTCAAAAATGGTGAAAATGGATATTTATATACCCAAGCATCGCGATCGCAGACTAGGTGTCATCATTGCGGTATTTGGTTGAAGCGGATATCGCAATCGCGGACTAGATATTGCGATCAAGACACTTAGCTTGCATGCCCAATCATGATCGCGACAGAAGCCTAGCGATCTTGGGTGCAACAGCTAGGGACTTGGTGAAATTTTATGTCTCTGTGGGCCCTTCATGATTACCCAAAATTCTGTGAAAGCTAATGAATTATGATACCCTATGAAATTCGATGCTCCAGACTCAATGGCGAAATCAAATTTTCATAAAAATGTCATTTTAACAAAGTTGACCCCCAAAATTTAAAATCACAACTTTTTAAATCGAGGATCGAAAAGAGAATTAAAAGCCATAAAACCACACCAACCATATTACCACATAAAATTAATATTTTGGATCTACTGGTGCAGTCCATTTTGTCCTCTTACACACAGATTAAAAGATGTTTACTTAAGTCAACTATAAGTCTCTCAAAGCCACCAAAAACCACAATATCGCATAAAATACCTCAAAATGCATCAGAAATCATGTTAATCATTCCCAAACCTCAGAAACACCACAAAACAACCATGGGTAGAGGTAAAATGGTCAAATCATACAGAAACACATATTTTACATAATTCATCAAAATTTGATTCGTTATAGACCCCTTAATTTGCAATTTAAAATCTAAAAAAAATATTTAACACAACTGACAATTCAAAAATATGAAAAAAAACCAATTGATAGATCCATATGTTGGATGCAACTACAAGAAAAGTAAACAAAAATGATGTCTTTTTCGAAGAAAACAGTTATAACAATTCCAACAAGAATTTTTTTGAGCATCTTCTGAGCGTAAAAGGGGTATTAAATAATATTAAGCATTGGAGATTGTAAAAATTGAGAAAATTGTTCTAATTGTGAAAAATTAAATTGGTTGTTAGAATTAAAAAATATATTTATTTCTCTTCTTCTTCTCATCAATAATGGGATTTGTGAAAAGTGTGTAAAAATTCACAACTTTTCATGCATATTCTTTCTTAAAAAAAAATTAATGAAGAAGAAAGAAAAAGGGAGTGGAGTTTGTAGAATTGAGAGGGAGGGGAGGTTCGAAGAAGAAAGGGGCTGGGATGATGTATTTTTCTTTTTTTATATTTTTTTATTATATAATATATATCAGTGGGACCAACTCTTTTTTTTAAAAGAATATGCATGTTTTTTTTTTCTTTTTCTATCACATCAACATAAAGGATCTTACTTACTCACTTAAAATAAGATAAAGGGGTAAATAATCACCCATAAAGTTAGAGGATTAAAGTAAGTTAGTGGACAAGTTAAGGGAAATTTTATATCTTTTTTTTCTCAATTTTTTTTTAAAAATAATTTCATGCTTGAATGTACTTACTGCAACTTTAAAAGTGAAACATGAGTTAAAAAATAATAATAAAATTATTCTAGGAAATTCTCATAGAGAAAAAATAATTTTCAACTAAAACGAAAAATTATTCCTATCAAAAGTGAATATTAATGACCAAACAGATTCTAAATTAGTAAATTTCGACAAGCTCATCCCCAAGTATCATGAGATAAATATAGGGAAAAATATCAAATATACCCATGTACTTTAAAAAATTAGTGAAATATACCCTTCGTCGTACTTTGGGATCAAATTTTTCCTCACTGTCATACTTTGAGCTCAAATATACCCTCTACTTTGAAATATTGGTTAAGCATACCCTTCATCATACTTTCGGGCCAAATTTAACCTCCATGTTATGCTTCGGGGCCAATACCCTTGTTGTTAAGAAAATTTTCAATGTACCCTTTTTGTAACAGAGAAGTTCAAATCAAAGCTAAATGACCCCTTTTTAAAAAATAAAACACACCCGAACTTAACCTCCCCCCCTCTCCAGATCCTACCCACAAAAAATATACTAACAAATATACCCCTCTTTAAGTTCTCTTGATCTAATTTTCTCAACGAATAAATATTTTTGTTTTTCAACGTGCAGCGTTGATAGGTTGTTTACGAATGAACAAAAAGTAAAATGGAACAGGATAACATAGAAGAATGGAACTAGAGAAAATATTTATTACAAACTTTGCTCCTATCCTAATTATGTTCAAAATTCAAAATTTGGTGTGCAATTCTATGATATCTAGATTCTGAAATTAGTGGATAAATTTTCTGAGCTAATGACATGATGAAAATTTATGTAGATCCAAATTGTATACAAAGACATAAGAATGAAGAGGTGTCGCGATTGACACATAAGAAGATCTCTTAACTCAATCATCCAGAGAGATATTAATAGGCCTAATCTATTGGATTTGACCGCTAAGTGCAATTTTTCATGATTTATGCACTGATGCATATTAATGAACTGGGAGGGGTGTATTTGTTTGAGTTTGCAATGATGTAAATTTATATTTCATGATTTATGCACTGATTAATATCCAGTGGCTTAATCTCTTTGGAAAAATTTAACCAAGAGAACTGAGGAAAATATATTTTTTTTATTTTTTTTTGCTCGAGTCGAATCGGGCGAGTTATAGTATGATGTATTTTATTTTTAAAAAATGAGGCATTTGACATTAATTTAGATTTTTTTATTAATGAAAGATTACATGTGAAAAGTTTCTTAACAAGGAGGTTGAATTTGACACCAAAATATGATATCGAAGGTAAATTTGGACCCAGGATATGACAAAGGGTATTTTTAGTCAATTTTTCAAAGTAGGAAGTAAAATTAATCGTAAAGTATAACAAAGAGGACAAATATGACGTCAAAGTATGATGAAGGACATGTATAATCAATTTTTGAATGTAGAAGGATAAATTAAAGAAGCAATTGGTAGAAGTGACAAACTTAAGATCATAATTATGATATATAGCAACACTTTCATTAAATTATATTTTATAGCAAAAATAACAATTTTGTAAAGGGACCACTCAATACATACGTATTTACAGCTACCAAGGAGTAACTTCTCCTATTTTTGCTCTAACACTTATTCTCTTTCCTATTTTAATGTATTTTTTTAATTTTTATTTTTCAAATAGCGTCTATTCTTCATATTTGTATTCCAATTTTTTCTCACATTTTTTCACCTTAAAAGATAAAGATCGTGCTTCACAAAATAAGGTAAATATTAATTTTACAGTAATTGTATGTCATCTCTTCCCCAAATTCTATCTATTTTATATTTTTTTGAGAAAATGGTCAAAAGCCCCCCAACTTTTACCCCAAATCCAAACTACACACCTATACTTTACGGAGGTCCTATTACCCCTCTGAATTATTTTAAAATATAACTAATTCCTCCCTCCCGAAATGTTATACCCAGTTTTGGAGGAGGCAGTGTAATACACGCGTCAATCTCATATTTACACATGTATTTTTTGTTTAAAATTAATTTTTATTTTCTTGCTTCTCCATTTTCATCACTTTTCATCATTTTTTCACTATTACAACCATATTAAAGATTCAACTAATAACTCAAAATGCAAAAATAAACCAAATTTTTGAAAAATATCTTAAAGATTCTTGATTTTTGTATGTTTGATTCTCAAATCTTGAAATTTAGGCAAGATTTTGAGTGACTTTAGCAATGAAAAAGAGAGGGTTGATGATTTGTATGGGTAAGAAATTAAATGAAGGAAGATAAAGAAGTGGACAAAGGGGGGACTACACAGCGGTAATGGTGAGTTGGTGGTGGAGAGAATTTGGCTATGGTGATTAATGAAGAAAGAAAGTAACAATAAAAAAAGATAATAATAATAATTTAAATAATATAGATTGATGATCTATATGGGGAAAAATAGAGAAAGATGAAGAAGTGGACAATTGGTGGACATAGTGATGATTGTGCGGCGGCGTTAATTGGATGGTGGTGGAGAATTTTGGTGGTGGGACAAGAAAGAACTTAAAAATAAAAAAGTATAATAATAATAATAATTTCAATAAGATAGATTGATGACTTATATGGGGAAAATGGAGAAAGATGAAGAAGTGGATAATAGGTGGGCATGGAGGTGGTTGTACGGCGGCATTGGTTGGATGGTGGTGTAGAAATTTGGTGGTGGGAGAAGAAAGAAATTAAAAATAAAAAAATATAATAATAAGTTAAATAATATATATAATTATATTAAAAAGAAATCTAAAAAATAAATTTTTATAATATTTTCGGATGACTCATTCTCTCAAAAAGAGTGAGATACACTCTCTTTGCCACATAAGCCTTTAAGGGTGTAATCATTCCACTTTAAAATAATTTTGGGGGGGGGGGGGGTAATGGGACTCCCGTGAAGATTGGGTGTGTAGTTGGGAATTGGGGTAAAGGTTGGGGAGCTTTTGACCATTTTCTCTAATTTTTGTTCAACATTGTTCTTGCATTTTTTGGGGGGGTTTTGTGATTTTTTTGTTGTATGATTTTGGAGGTTTGATCTAATGGCAGAACAGTTGAAGAAATCAGTGAGCATCGAAGAGGTGAGGTTGAGCATCGTAATGATCTAGAAAAGATGACTAAAATAATGAAACAAAAAGGATTGAAGAAACTTTTATCTCCAAAATCTCCAAAAATTACAAGGATTTGAGAAAAAGAAAATTGAAAATCTGGAGAATCAGGCAAAATTTCAACTCTTGGTGTTGAAACCCTTCTAAATATGATTCGGAAGAAGATAAAGACAAAGAGGTATTTGTATAAGCATTTACTAACTAATGGGTACTCATTTATATATATATACAAATCTGGTTGTATATAAATATCTTTGGGCATGTGTATGTATTTGTATTTATATATACAAATGCATATTCATATTTATTTTTCTTTAGTGTTGGATTTGTCTTGGAACTGTTCTATGTTATTCTAGAGGGAAACATATGTATTTATTTATATTTTTTACTGTTTAAGATATGTATTATGTATTTCTTGATTACATATATGTACAACAACAACAATGCAATACCCAGTACATTCCAACCAAATGGGTTCTAGGAAGGGTAAATGTACCCAGTCCATACCACTACCTCAGATGTGAGATAGAGAGATTGTCTCTGATAGACCCTCGGCTCACAGTAAAATAATCTGGACAAGAAATAGTAAAAGAACAAGATACAATAGAATTCAACAATATCCGATAATACCATAAGTAAGAGACACCAAGTAATACAACAAAAGAAACAGCAACCTAAACTCATACTAACCTTCTACCCTAATCCGCCTCCTCCACAACTTCCTATCTAGGGTCATATCCTTGGTAAGTTAGAGCTGATCCATGTCATGTCTAATCACCCTCCTCCAATATTTCTTCGGTCTACTTTAACCTCGCTTGAAACCATCTCTAGCAAACCTCTCACACCTCCACACAGGAGTATTCGTGTCCCTCCTCATCACATGATCGAAATATCTCAACCTCGCTTTTATCATCTTATCTTCCACCGAAACCACTCCTACCTTATTTCTAGTCCTATCTTTCCTAGTACACCCGCATATCTACTAAAGTATTCTCATCTCCGCCACCTTCATCTTTTGAGTGTGTGCCTTCTTAATAGACCAACACTTCATCCCATATAATAAAGTCGGTCACCACCACTCTGTAAAACTTGCCTTTAAATTTAGGAGGTATCTTCTTGTCACATAAGATTTTGGAGGCGAGCCTCTATTTCATCCACCCTACCCTAATCTAATATGTGACATCTTCATCAACATCTCTATTTTCCTGAATCATAGACCCTGATAATTAAAAATCTCTCTTTTATTGATAGAATGAGTATCAAGCTTAACCACCACATCAGACTGATAAGACACCTCTCTAAACTTATACTCCAAATATTCCTTCTTGGAACTACTCAACCTAAATACTTTAGACTCAAGGGTTTGCCTCCAAACCTCTAATTTAGCATTAAATCTACTATGTGTCTCATCAATCAAGACCATATCATCCATAAAAAGCAAAAGTAAGTCACTTCACCTTGAATTTGTCATGTCAAAACATCAATCACTAAGGCAAAAAGAAATGGGCTAAGCGTCGATCCTTGGTGTACCCCCATCAAGATGGGAAAGTGCTCCGAGTCCTCTTCCCTAGTCCTGACCCACGTCTTGGATCCAGCATACATATCCTTAACCGCTCTAACATACATCATAGGTACGTCTCTAGCCTCCAAATACCTCCAAAGAGCCTCCCTGGGAACTTTATCATAGGTCTTCTCTAAGTCAGTAAAAACCATGTGCAAATTATTCTTCCTTTCCCTATACTGCTCTATCAATATCCTAACGAGATGGATGGCTTCAGTAGTTGAGTGCCTTAGCATAAATCCAAACTGATTTTCAAAAATAGTAACAATCCTCTGCAACCTCAACTCTGCCACTCTCTCTCAAACCTTTACAGTGTAACTCAATAACTTGATCCCCCTATAATTGTTGCAATCCTGAATGTCACCCTTATTTTTATACAACAGTATCATCGTACTCCACCTCCAAGCTACAGACATCCTTGCCTTCTTAAAAATTATGTTAAACAACCTAGTCAACTACTCTATACCTACCCCTCATGTGCACTTCTAAAACTCCATCGGAATCTTGTCTGGTCACATCGCTCTACCTCTATGCTTCCTATGAATAGCCCCCTTCACCTCCTAAACTTTAATGTGCCTACAGTAAACATAATCATGAAACCTATCAGAATGCTCTAAATCCCCCAACACAATGCTAGTATTCGTGCCTTTGTTCAAGAGTTTATGAAAGTAAGATTGTCATCTCTTTCTAATACGACCCTCCTCTACCAAAACTTTATTGTCCACATCCTTAATAGACTTCACCTGATCCAGGTCCCGAGCCTTCCTATCCCTAACCTTTGCTAGCCTGTATAACTTTTTATCCCTACCCTTACTATCTAACGTTGTGTATAGACGGTCAAAAGTCGCATCCTTAGCCCTCGTACCCACTAATTTTGCCTTTCGCCTAGAAATTTTATACTCATCCCTAATCTTTCATTTATCCTCTTTATCCTTACTCTCATCCAACTTTGCATATGCTCTCTTCTTAACCTCCACCTTTTCCTTCACCTCTTCATTCCAACACTGATCCCCTTAGTGCTTGCCCGAGCGGCCTCTTGAGATACCCAACACTTCTCTAATTTTCTCCTTGATGCAACTGCAGTCTTAACCCAGATACAATCATCATCCCCTCCACTCCCCTAAGTCTTCTTCGTTGTCAACTTATCCCCTATATCCAGTGCACTGGATAAAGTCAGACTGCCCCATCTAATCCTCAACAGACCCTCCACACCACTCCTCCTCTGCTTTTTTTATGATCTCCAAGTCCATTACCAAAAACCTATGCTATGTCGAAAAACTCTCACTCGGTAAGACCTTACAGTCCTTACAAATACCTCTATCTTCTTTCTTAAGGAGCAAAAAGTCAATCTGGGTCTTAGCCACCGAATTATGGAAGGTAACCAAGTGATCCTCCTTCTTGGGAAAGTTCGAATTCACTACCACTAATCCAAATTCTCGAGAAAATCCAAAAGTGCCACTCCTTCATCAATTCTTATACCAAACCCATAGCCTCTATGCACACCATCATAACCCCTCGAAGAAGACCCTATGTGCCTGTTGAAATCCTCTCCTATAAAAATCTTCTCATTATCGAGGACACCCCTCATTATCTCATCCAAAGCCTCCTAGAACCTCTTCTTCTCTTCCTCATCTAATCCAACATGTGGGGCATATGCACTAATAATATTCCAAGAATGCCTTCCAATAACTATCTTAATTGCCATCATCCTATCGTTGACCCTCTTAACCTCTACCACTTGCTCCCTAAGCTCATCATCTACTATGATACCTACGCTATTCATGTTCCTTACGCTTCCTGAATATCACAACTTATAACCATCTACTACCCTCGCCTTAGTACCTACCCATTTGGTTTCTTGGAGACAAGCTATATTAATTCACCTTTTCCTAAGAATTTTCACTAACTCTATTGATTTCTTTGATAAAAAACCTATTCCACAACCCTACTCTTAACCTAAAGTCACCCTTAGCCTCTTTATCTTTTCTCCCCCTACCCCTGCCCCTACCTCCGCCCTACTCTCCGACTCCGACCCCGACCCAAGCCTCATCTGAATACATGAACATAAGTCAACACCATCTACCACAGCCACCACCAACCAATAACACTAAGAGCACACAACCTAGATATAGAGCAGACCAAAAGGTACTACAAAGCCCATACTACAGAACTACTAAGAACAACAGAAACGGCAAAAACACAAGTAGAATTAACAAGTAAACCAGTACTAAGAAATATACAATTGAACAAGTAAATTGTCACCCATAAACAAGATAGTCAACCAAGAAATAAAGGATCAAAATAGGAGTAATAAGAACAACATAAACGAGGAAAACACAAGTAAAATTAACAAGTAAATCAGTACTAAGAAATATACAATTGAATAAGTAAATTTTCACCCCAAAAAAAGACAGTCAGCCACGAAATGAAGGATCAAAATAGGAATAATAACCAAGAAATGTAGTAGAAGCTGCTAGAATCAAGAAAACATATACACACAACTAGAAAGGATGGAGTGAGTGCACCTGATCGAAGCTGGGTCAGTTTAATTGGTCAAGTCGTCGAATCAATAAATATATACAAACAACTAGAAAATATGAAGTGAGTACACCTGATCAAAGCTGGGTCGGTTTACTTGGTCGAGTCACCGAATTTCGACAATTTACAGTAGAAATTGATTGCCAAAATCGTATTGTCTCTGTCGGAATCTGGACTTGTAGTACTTGCAAGAGATTATAAACAAAGAAAATAAAATAAAGAGATCATCAGAGTGAGATCGCCGGAAATAGGTCACCGAAAATGGGGTGCCGAAACTGCGTCGGTGGTGGCAATGGTGCAAGAATGAGTCACCGGTAGAGAAGAATTCACTGGATAATCCGGCTGCGAGGAAGTCGCCGCAAATATTTTCAATTATTCTGAATAATAACTGGTGGCGCGAAACACCGCGGAGAAGATGGAACGATAGCGACGGTGGCGAACTGTCGGCGGTTGCCTCGTTACTTTTCTGTATATTATGAAATAAACTTAAAATATTTTATTTTTATTTGGACAAAATGAATTTTGACTACCACTATGTTTATGTATATAATTGTCCTTTTTGTTATAGAGATTTACGTCCTATATATGTATATATGCATATGGGTCAAATCTGTATTTCTATAAATACATATGTAGATATATATGTATTTTTGTACTGTAAATACATATGCAGATCTGTATGTCTATGTATTTTATATATTTTTGAATATATACATGTGATATAGATATTTATATTTTTTTGTGTATAGGTGTTGCGTGATCATATATTCATGGCAAGAAGCACCAATGAGACCTGTTAGAAAAATTAGGATAACAGACGACACAAAAGTCCTTGAAGTTTAATGATTTTCTTTCTATTTTGTGTATGATAACATTTAATTATAGGTTGATAGTGATATAGTTGAGTAGTTGTTAAGTTTCATATCTTACTTTCATGTTTCATGTAAAAAGTTAATTGAATTTGACAGTTATGTTATTGTATTTTGAAGATTGGTACTCAATCAAATTGGATGGAAGGTTTCGATTTTAGTATTATGTTATCCTATTTTCAATAGTTGTATATGTAATTACATATGTATTAATAAGTGATTATACAGTTTTATGTTCAGATCTTACATATCTATTACTTATTTGAACAACTATATATTTGTGTTTATATTTATTTAAAAATCAATAGCAAATACATTTAGGTAACTGTACATGTAATTTAATTAGTTATGTATTAATAATTGAGGACTGGTTTATATAGTTGTATATATATAAATATAATTTTTTTTATAGTTGCACAGTATTTTATATTTGTATTTATATATATTTGTGATTGTACATGTACCCAAATATATAAATGTACTCTTAAATAAATATGGATAACTTTATTTATATTTTTTCAATCAAAGTTGCAACTACTGAAAAAGTAACTATAACATATTTTAATATATGAAACATAATTGTCATTGAAGAATTAATCACATCACAATAAATATTTTGAAATGTATCATTTATGATATTTCCTACATGAACGTCTATTGTGATCCTTAAACCCACAAGCACTACATGAATTGATGATTTTCTTTCCGAACATATCGATCTCTTTCTGATTTTTCATGATCTTTCTTTGTAGGTCGTTTGCTAGGAGGTCGTTTGTATTTTGAGAGCAGTACTACCTCAACAAGTATGTTGTCTAGAATTATCTAATCGTCTGAATAAATTGATATATCATATGTTCTTAATATGATTTTTGGCTTTTACAAATCAGAGTAATATGGTCCCTTTATAAAATTCTTGTTATCCAGGACTGCACAAGCATGTGCACATGATATCTCATTCAATTGAAATATATGACAAGAACATGTTTTTTTAGGCAATTAATAAAATAAAAAAATTAGCATGTATTGTATAGACATATTTTATGGCTGGAACAACCTGAAAATTTTTTAAGAAAAACAATTAAAAAATAACAAATACAGTTGCACATATATTTTTTTGCAACTATGTATATGTATTTTCACTTAGAGAACTATATATGTATTTTTCAAACATCGAAAATTGCATATGTATTTTCACTTCGAGAACTATATATGTTTATGTATTTTTCAAACATAGAAAACTGAATATGTATTTTTCAACATAGCATCATATATTGTAGGTAACTTTATAGATATATTTTTTAAAACACAGTTGCACATACATATTTTTTAACTAGTTTAGGATACGTATGTTGCACGTGTATTACGTCCATATTATTAACATGAAAATTATAACTATTTGAAAATTCTTAATGTTATTGTAAGTCTATGCATTTTCTTCGATTTTTAATCCGGAGTTTGAAATTCATTTATTCAGATTTGTGTCTAGTAGAGTTCATTTGGGATTAACGCTCTCTACCAAGGATGTTTTCACAAATCTACACAATTTTAAGTAGATAAAACAATATTAGTGAATGACATAAATATTTTATTTTAATCGAAGCTACTCTAAGGTGGAGGATCGTATAGAAAATTGAAATAATTAGTACATGGTAAATTTGAAAAGCTATTCAAGTTTTAATTTTAATTCGTAAATCAACCAATTATAGCTCTAATCCGAATTTAGTTATATCTTCCCAAGAATTAGATTTCTAGCTACAGAAATTCAACCTCCCCCAAACAGTGTACTTCCTTTACCAAGTTCACTTGCTTCTTCCCTTCTACCTCTTAATATTTCTCTAATATTCTACTATTGTGCAATCTTCAAGAGAGCAATTAACCAAAATTGAAGGAATTATTTATTACTATTATTTTCAATAATGGTATAAAGATCTTTTAAACTTATGCATATTAGATTATATCTTTTTATACAATGTTATTCGACGTAGACACCGATCTAAATATTTTTCTTCCCCGCTTACTTCTATCTCTATTAAAAAAATTTCACTGCTATGTTTTTCTTTCTTGCTTTACCTTTCAATAACTCGTCTCTACTTTGATTCTACACTGTCATGTATTCTAGTGGCACTAATTTAAGACCAAAAAAAAATTTTGTCATGGCTTGTTAAATTCATTTTAGTTGGAATAGGTGTTGTTTAACTTGGTTTAGTATTTTTCTTATAGCTATGTGCATTGACATGAGGTCAACATATTTTTGTAAGAGATAAGAGTTATCGTTTAAATCACATTAAAATATAGTGCTTTCTTTTTCAACTAAAAAACATAGAAAGTTTTTTGCGTCGATTAAATTATTAAACTCAAATTATTAAACAATTCATTGTGTATATTCCGTTACTTGACTTGTTAGTTGTTGGTTATTAAGTATATTCCAACGTCAAACACGAAATGTTTTATCCGCCAATTAAAATTATTAAACTCAGATAATTATAAGTGATTGTTCGTAAGAAAAGGGAGTCAGAAAGTATACTTAAAATAATATTCATGAGTTACGCCTGCATGAAATACAGTACTTTCATCGTTCCTTGCTATAGTGAATTCATGATCACTCAGATTGTTATTCGTCAATGAAGTGAATAATTGATTCTTCCCATTCGAACATCAACATAAATTCGTATTTCTCCTTTACAGTTCCTCTCCCAAAGAATTTCACATTTGGGATGAAAACTTTCATAAAGAACATTTATTTTTAATATAATTCATATTATTAAAATGCATATATAAAGGAAAAATTGTTGCCATATAGTTTAATTTGCAATTTTTAAAATTACACAAATATTATATATCAAACAATATTTGAGTTATGTAATAACTATAAAAGAAAAAGTGAAAGGTCTTGAAAACAATGAATATCGATCGTCTTAAGCTAGCTTAGCAATTAGCAAGGGAATAAATTTGTTTAGTTAAGCAAAGGAATAAGTTTGTTTTCACATATTTTGCCTCCAATTAATGAAGTTAGACTATTATCTCCTTTCTAGAGGAATTAATTAGCAGAATATGATTGATATAAAATTAACAACAAAACTATTAAAACAATCTATTCATTTCTCTAAACTATGTTGTTTGAGCTTAATTAATATGTAATTATGAACTGGCTATTTGTCATTATATACTTTGACCATATTCTATAGTTCTTTTCATTTTTCTTTAGCTTCCTACTGCCCTTCCGCAAGGCATCCAATAGTCTAATACTACAAACTTACGGGATCACTATGTATGGCATATAAAGTACAAATATTGAAAAACCAATGCTCAAATATACGAGTCATAATTTAAGTTTTATTTCATCAAAATAAAAATAATGCATATCCAATATAAAAAAGGAAAAAAAAAAAGATACTCATAATATTTTCATTCTATGCTCCACATAACTAAACAACATATAACCATATCAAACAAAATAAATCTGTTCACTTTATACAACACTGTCCAAAGAAAAAAAAAAAGCAGCCAATTTTCCAATTTGAATATTTAGTATCAAACAATGAAATGAAATTCACAAAATACAAACTCCGATCCTGACTTTCATTGGCGAACTCGTTGAAGACGAAAGTAAACGATCAAACATCAATTAATGCAGCAGAGTCCTTATGTTCCTTGGGGAAAACCCTTCTAAGATTCTGAATGTACAAAAATAAGTGTCGAATCAAACAATTGACACCAATTGATCCGATATTTGATGGCTTAATATTGACATTGGGATAGATATGTGTTAATTATGAGAAATGTTAGAGATGTTAATTTAATTGTTAATTATAAGTTATTATTAATTACGTTATCTTCTTGTTATTTATTTGTTAAATATGAGAAGACCATTTAAAAATACACAAGCTTTTAGAGAAATTAAAAGAAATTTAACTAGTTACTACCCAGAATATAAGAAGTTAAATAAAACAAAAGAAAATCCTCATAGATTGGCTTACTTAATTACCTTAATATCTAGCAATGAGGCAAAATTAATAATTCATTTAAAATGTAGAAGAATGAGATACATACCACCTAATTATGATAAAATCAGATTTCGGTATCCACCAAAATATTATAAATATTGTACAGATGAATAACATAACAAAATCACAAGAATATAAAGAACTAAAACAAATAATATCTGAAAAATGAAAAGAATTAAAAATAAGAAAAGAAAGACTACAATATAACATGATTATTGAAGTATGCCAAAAATCAATAAAAGTACAAAAGGAAAAAATATCATATTTAGAATCACAAATAGATAATCTATAATACATATATCAACATGATCTATACACTATCAAGTAGATAAAATAAATAAAGAAGAATTTATAGCAGATGAAAAAAATATATGAAAATCACGAAGGATTAAAAATAAGAATGGTATTTTCTAATTTATGAAGAAGATATAAGAAAATAGGTGAACATTTACATTTAATGTTAGAGAAAGAAGAATTAAAATTAGAAGATAAATTAACAGTTATGGTAAGAATAGCAAGAGAAAATGAAGAAATAGACAGGAGAAAAGAAATAGATAAAATAAAACAACAAACTACAGAAGAAATACGAAAAATAGAAGAAACTAAAAATAATAGGATTGCTAAATTAGAAAAAAAAAACTACAAATGCTAAAAGAGTTGTATGAAAAAAAACAGAAAGAAAAAGATAAAGAACAAAAATTATTAATTGAGATAAATCAATTTAAAGAAAAATTAGAAAATAAAGAATTAGAAACTAATGAAATAGAAATAAATACAATAGATGCTGAAGAAACAGATAATTATGATTCGAAAGATAGTGAAACATATACAGAAATTTTAACAAATATAGAGAAACTAGAAATAAATGAAAAATAGGAAGTAATTAATAAAGAAAACTTAGAAAATAGAAACACGGAAATAAATACTCTTGATAAAAAGGACGATGAAAAAATAATACCTAGTATATCAGAAATAAGAAAACCTACATATTATTATAAAAATAAGTTTAAAAGATATAATCTAAGGGATGAATATAACAAATGGACACCAAAACAAGCAATTAATAAAAATTATAACTTCTTAGACTTAGACTGTGTAATAGATGTAGATAAAACGATACAATTATGGATAGGATATATAACAAAACAATTATTAGACAATGGTATAAATGCAACAGATACACCTGAATATATAGAAAAAACATTAATAGGAACAGCAAAATTATGGTTTTTAAATTTAACTGAAAATAGTAAAAAGGTATTAAGAAATGATAAAGAAACAGAAGGAACAACAGTAACTAAACTAACATCTATAGACATATTGAAAAAATATGAAATGGTTATAAGAGATGAATTTAGCAGTGTGGCAACAGAAGAAGAAGAACAAAACAAAGAAAAAGATACAAATAGAAATTTAATGTTAAAACTAGAAATATGTAATATGTGCTATATAGATGAATATACGTGTGCATTTAAAGAATACTACTATAAAGGAGCATATAATATAGAAGAAAGTAAAGAAGTGAGAAGATTATATTTTAGTAAATTACCTGAACCATTTAGTTCAAAAATAATAAAGAGTTGGGATGAAGCAAAAATAGTAGATACCCTAGGAGCAAGAATAGAATTTTTACAACAATGGTATAGGAATATATGTGAAAAATACAGAGAAGAAATAAAAATAAAAAAAAACATTAATAAGAAATTTAGCATGTTGCAAGGATAAAATAGCACCTCAATTTAGATGTGAAGAAAAATATTATAAGAAAAGAAAAATGTCACACCCCTTTTTCTTCGCCCGAGGGATCGAGTCGAAGGGTTTTTCTAATTAAAGTGACGATATTGAATAGGGATTAAATTATTTACAGAGTCGCCACTTGGAATTGAGTTTTGGTGTTCCAAGTCACCTTTTTTGAATCCCCAATCAAAAGGAAATGACTCTTATTTGGTCTGCGAAAACAGAAAATGGGTAAGGAATTCTGTTGATCGAGGGGAAGGTGTGAGGCACCCCTCGAATCCCGTGGTTCTAGCACGGTCCCTTTTATTGACTTATCTTGACTTAAATTATTTTAATAAATTGTGTTAAGGCTTAAATTTGCTCATTTTTATTATACCAAAACTATTTAAAATTCTTGTATTGAATTTATGAAAATTTAAGTTTATAAAAATATTTATCAAAGTACATTACTGCATTCTTGAATTTTAGAGTGTCTTGGAAAGGTGTGTAAGCCACATTCTTAATTGAGACGAAAATTTTTAAACGTATCAAAATTTTACCTAATGTCTAAACCATTGATTCATAAAAATCGAGACTTTTTATTGATTTATCTTCTTTTCTAAACAATATATCAATCCTAAATTTGTAATTAATCTAAACAACTACTGTCTACCTTGACATCTACATAAACAAGAACAAAAGGTAAACTAGGAAGAATATGTACTCCTTCAAGTCGTGAAAACAATCTAAAATTACGTGTAATAGACTCTTGTAATTTGATCCTCCTCATGCATTGCAAGAGACTTTAGTGTCCAGTTATCCTTTTTATGCACTAGTTGGAGCAGTAACGGTATCAAAAATAGAATCAAGATCCGATGGCCTAAAATAACCATTCTTCGGCATCTCCCTCTTTCGACATTCCGCTTTCTTCTTGGGTGCCGGCGGACGCTCTAACAGCGCTTGTAATCGGCATTCTTTGCTCCTTGGCGTAGTACATTCCTCCTCCATATTTTTAATCTCTTGATGATCAGCCTCAGCAGTAGTAATAACAGTACTTTCCATATATGGAAAAAACTTATGCATGCACTTATAATATAGCTAGTATAGGACTAGGAGTATTTGCCAAGCTATAGATAATTGTGTGTATGCGTAAAAAATTTTACATATGTGTGTGCATTTTTTTAATTTTTTTTTATTTTTATTTTTTTGCATGCATGCATGAATTTCGTATTAAGATTTATCATATCTTGTTTCTAATTACACATAAACATGAACATAACTTTACAATCTTTGAATATTATTAACTTTTAAAAAATATATCATTCAAAATACAAAACCAACCTAATCAACATTATTTCAAACTAACAAACAAATCATAAACAAAGACATGAGCACCAACTACAATAATAATAATAAATTAGGTACACAAAATAATATAAAAAGTCATTCTAATAACTTCATTCATGATTCCATTTACAACTTTTAAAAAAATATGAATAAAGGAATCAAACAGAAAACTGTGTAGTAGAATAGAAACAAGAACGCCTTCACCGGAAAACTCAAACGGAACCCGAACTTTAACTCAAGTCAATCCTCTTTCCCTTTTTTTTTTTTTACTTTCAGCCTTCTTTTTCTTTTCTAAATTTTTCTCTAATTTTGTTTCTTGTTTTCTCTAGTTTTTGTTTTTGTTTTCTATGGTTTTTTGTTTCTGTGTCTATGGTTTTTTGTTTCTGTGTCTATGGTTTTTTTTTTGTCTCTATGATTTTTTGTTTCTGTGTCCATCCCCCTGCCGTGTGTGTATGTTTGTAATATATATTGTGTTGTGTGCATGTGTAGTGTTGTGTTGTTGTGGGTGTGTAGTTGCTGGGGACGTGGGGAGGTTTTGAGGGAAATGGGGAATGTGGGGGGGTTAGGGTAGGTTTTCTTTTTAGGATAAGATTTATTTATTTATTTATTTATTTATTTAAATTATAAAAATAACAAAAAAAAACAGTAAAAAACGAAAAAAATAAATAAATAAAATTAAAAAATAAAAAAATAATAAAAATAAATAAATAAGATAATAGTAACAAATAAAATAATAATAATAATACAATAATAATTAATTAATTTTTATATTTCAAAAAAAAATAAAAAATATAATAAAAGTCTAAAAATAGTCAAAAATAAATCATATAATTAAGATAGTACAAACTACTAATTTATTTATTTAAAAAGAATTTTTTTTTTTTGAAATAGGAATAAAATAAAATAATATCCTAAAATTAACTTCATTTAATTATTTTAAACATAAAATAATAGTCAAAATAATATATGATTAAATATAAATATAAATATTTAATATCGATAAACAAGTTAAAATTTAGGGAGGATCAAAAATCACGTGTCTACATTTTTGCCCCTCTTTGTGTGCAATCTCGAAGAGTTTTCATACAAAGAAGTAGGCAAGACATGATTTTTGACCCTCCAATTATTTGAAAGGTAAAAAATAAAAAGAAAAATATGACCGAGTCCTGTTTTTGGACATCCTACCTATCCCGGGTTATAAGAGAATCAGGTCATGAGTAGTTCAAAAGGTAACTCGGTGAGAGAAAAAGTTAAAGTCGAGTGAGATTCCGTCTAGTTTCCGGTTGACGACTTCTTCTTTTACATTCAACTGACTAATAAAAATCAAAAATGAAAAAATACAAGTAAAAATTGCAATCTCTAGAATCTTGATTCAAATCTTCATGACTTGAACTTGAAAATTTATCCTATTCTTCAGGCAGGCTCCTGAACTTTCTTTTTCTTCACCCTGTTTTTCATGTGGGCTCCTGGTCTCACAATTTCTTCACCCTGTTCTTCAGGCGGGCTCCTGGACTTACTTTTTCTTCACCCTGTTCTTCAGGCGGGCTCCTGAACTTTCTTTTTCTTCACCCTGTTCTTCAGGCGGGCTCCTGACTTGCAATTCTGCACCCTGTTCTTCATGCGGGCTCGTGAACTTTCTTTTCCTTCACCCTGTTCTTCAGGCGGGCTCCTGGACTTACAATTCTTCAGCCTATTCTTCAGGCGGGCTCCTGTACTTCTTTTTTCTTTACCCTATTCTTCAGGCGGGCTCCTGGATTTGCAATTTCTGCACCCTTTTCTTCAGGCGGGCTCCTGGACTCAAAGCAAATAGTGAAACAGAAAAATAACATTCTATTCTTCAAGAGGGTCCTGTATATAAAATAAAATTCCATTCTTCAGGAGGATCCTGTCCCATTCTTCAAGGAGGTCCTGAGCATAAAACAAATTCTCATTATTCAGGAGGGTCCTGTCCCATTCTTCAGGAAGGTCCTGAGCACAAAATAAATTCCCATTCTTCAGGAGGGTCCTGAGCATAAAATAAATTCTCATTCTTCAGGAGGGTCCTGAGCATAAAATAAATTCCCATTCTTTAGGAAGGTCCTGTCCCATTCTTCAGGAGGGTCCTGAGCATAAAATAAATTTCATACAACACACATAAAATTTTGCCCCAGTTTGTACTGAAAAAATTTCTGTGTTACTGGATCTTGATATATCTCGCAAAAAGTAAAGTTTATCATGACCGAGATCCAGTATCGGATGTTGTAATCATGCTTTTTGCATTGAATGAAGTGTGAAATTGCATCCTTTATCTGAAAACATTATTTCATCTCTATTCCAAACAAAGAAAAATTGTGAGTTTTAAAACATATGGTGGTTAGTTTGTGGCATTTGGCTTTTGAAGTGGCCGCTCTCGCACTTGACATGCTCAACTCTTTCCCAATCCATGATAATCTTCTTTGAATTGTCATATTTCTGACTCAGAATTCTGACTACTGAGATCCTCAACTCAAATCATATTTCTGTTGTATGATGCTTCTGAGTTTAGCTTCCAATACATCTCTTAGATTTTCACGATTTTAAAATTTGTCAAATCACAATCATCTTGAGTACCTTACTTTTACTTTGAAATGTTGTCCCTGTACATCGACCCTTTGTCTTGCTTTGTACCCTTAAAGGAGTTAGTAGCAAATTTGGAGTCTAATCTGACTCGACCTGATGTGAATTTGACTCAAAAGACAACAAAAATTTTGTTTGATGACAAAGACACAAAAATCAAAAATAAAAAATAAAATAAAATAAAAAGACAATAGATATCTCTTTTTCAAAACAAAGAGAAAACTTATCTGAATGTGGAAATCGATTCTGGTGATTATGACATGCATTTTGAATAAAATAACCAGATCTACCCACACCAATCATTACAATTTTTGTCCACATATTGAGCTTGAAATTAACCAATCTTAAATTTGTTCCTTCTTGATAACAATCTTTCTTAAGCTAGTGGCACCTCAATGAGTTTTTGCCAACGAGCCTATCTCCTTTTTATTTTCGTCTCAGCTCACAGTCGTCTTATGATGCCCGAAAGGGTTTTCACCAATAAGACTCTCATTTTTATTTTTTCATCACTTTTTTTTTTAAAATTAACACCCAAAATATGAAATATCATGCACTTATAATATGTTTAGCCTTGACATTCTCAAAGATTAATCCGAAGGTCTTTCTTTGGTTGTAACTTGGCTTTCGGATAGGGTTAGAAAGAAAGGTAGGCATGAGGCTCAAAAAATTTATATAACATTGGGTGAAACATACAACTTTTAGAATCAATTCTTTTAAGAAAATAAATTTTTGCCCCAGTTTCATTTCATTCTGGGTAATTTGAATTTTTCTTCTGGTTAGACCGAACCCCGGAGTAGGGCTGCCTACGTATCTTGTCATAGCAAGAATCAGGTCAAACGTAGTTCATGAAACATCATTCTTTTGTTTGATTTAATTTTATTTTTTTTTGAATTTGATTCCAAAAGAGGGGTTCGAAGAAAAATAAAAGCTCAAAGGGGTAAGCAAAGGTTTATATATTATTCAGATAGTAGAACAAAATGCCTTCATCATTTCAATCTTTAAAAATAAAAGTACAAAACATACATAACATAATTGTACATGAATATCATACATAATATCTTTTAACTGCATCGGCATTGACCGGCATTCCTTCCATTTTTCCTTCTACATCAGTCAGATATAACGCGTCATTAGGTAACACTTTCTTTACCATGAATGACCCATGCCAATTAGGAGAAAATTTGCCTTTGGCTTCAATTTGATGAGGAAGGATTCGTCTTAGCACTAACTGACCAACTTCAAAATGTCTGTGACGCACCTTTTTATTATATGCTCGTGCCATTCTCTTCTAATATAGTTGTCCGTGACATACTGACGCCAATCTTTTTTCATCAATCAAGCTTAATTGCTCCAAACGAGTCTTGACCCATTGGTCTTCATCAATTTCAGCTTCTACAACTACTCGAAGAGATGGAATCTCAATCTCTGCAGGTATAACTGCTTCAGTTCCATACACTAACAAGTAAGGAGTTGCACCAATTGAAGTCCGAACTGTAGTACGATAACCCAACAAAGCAAAAGGTAACTTTTCATGCCATTGTCGGGAACCCTGCACCATCTTACGGAGTATTTTCTTTAAGTTTTTGTTGGCAGCTTCTACAGCTCCATTCGCCTTTGGATGATAAAGAGTTGAATTCCGATGCATAATCTTAAATTACTGGCACACTTCTTGCATCAGATGGCCATTGAGATTCGCAGTATTATCCGTGACAATTATCTTTGGAATGCCGAAACGACAAATGATGTTGGAGTGAATAAAATCAACCACAACTTTCTTAGTCACTGACATGAAAGTCGCTGCTTCTACCCATTTCTTGAAATAATCAATGGCCACCAAGATGAACCTATGTCCATTCGAGGCCTTTGGTTCAATTGGTCCAATTACGTCCATTCCCCAAGCCATAAAAGGCCATGAAGCAGTCATTGTATGCAACTCAGATGGGGGAGAATGTATCAGGTCTCCATGTACCTGGCATTCATGACATTTACGAATGAAATTGATGGAATCTCGCTCCATGGTGAGCCAATAATAACCTGCTCAAAGTATTTTCTTTGCCAAAATATACCCACTCATGTGTGGTCCACAAATCCCAGAATGTACTTCAGTCATGATTTTTGAAGCTTCTTTAGCATTTACACACCTCAAAAGTCCTAAATCAGGAGTCCTCTTATACAAGATTCCTCCACTTAAGAAAAATCCACTAGACAAACGTCGAATGGTTCTCTTTTGATTACCATCAGCATGTACAGGATACTTCCCAGTCTGAATATATTCTTTGATATCATAGAACCAAGGCTCCCCGTCAAATTCTTCTTCAACCACATTACAATATGCATGTTGATCATGAATCTGTATATGCAAAGGATCAATATAAGTTTTATCAGGATGTTGAAGCATCGAAGATAAGGTCGCCAAAGCATCAGCAATCTCATTATGAGCTCTGGGAATGTGTTTGAACTTTACTAATACAAATCGTTGACAAAGATCTTGCAAACAACTTCTATATGGTAGGAGTTTCGAATCACGTGTTTCCCAATCTCCTTGGATTTGGTGGACTAATAAATATGAATCTCCTAATACCAACAATTCTTGGGACCCCATGTCAATGGCTAATCTCAATCCCAGAATGCAAGCTTCGTATTCTGCCATATTATTGGTATAGTAGAATCGAAGTTGGGTTGTTATGGGATAATATTGTCCGGATTCATAAATAAGAACCGCTCCTATCCCCACTCCTTTTATATTAGCAGCTCCATCAAAGAACAATTTCCAACCTGAATGGCAATCTTCTGAAACAAACTCATCAGCATACAATACCTCTTCATCTGGAAAATAAGTCTTCAATGGCTCATACTCTTCATCAATAGGATTTTCAGCCAAATGATCCGCCAAGGCTTGAGCTTTCATTGCAGTTCGTGTCACATAAACAATATCAAACTCCGTGAGCAACATCTGCCATTTCGCGAGTCTGCCTGTGGGCATAGGCTTCTGAAAAATGTACTTTAAAGGATCCATACGAGAGATGAGGTAAGTAGTATAAGATGACAAGTAATGTTTCAGCTTTTGAGCTACCTAAGTTAAGGCGCAACACGTTTTCTCAAGCAGAGTGTACTTAGCCTCATAAGTGGTAAACTTTTTGCTGAGGTAGTAGATGGCTTGTTCTTTTCTTCCTGTGACATCATGTTGACCCAATACACGGCCAAAAGAATTATCTAAAACAGACATGTACAATATCAAGGGTCGGCCTGGCTCTGGAGGAACCAAAATAGGCGGATTCGACAAGTGTCTCTTAATTCTATCAAATGCCTCTTGACATTCTTCAGTCCATTCAACTTTAACATTCTTCTTCAACAACTTGAATATTGGCTCGCAAGTTGTCGTAGCTGAGCAATGAATCTACTGATATAATTCAACCTTCCAAGTAAACTCATCACCTTTGTTTTATTTTTTGGTGGAGGTAAATCTTGGATAGCTTTTATTTTTGAAGGATCTAACTCAATACCACGTCGACTGACTATAAAACCCAAAAGTTTTCCTGATGGAACTCCAAATACACATTTTGCTGGATTAAGTTTGAGATCATACTTCCGAAGCCTTTCAAAGAATTTTCTCAAATCTTTGATATGATCAGATTGCTCTCTCGACTTAATAATCACGTCATCCACATAAACTTCAATTTCTTTGTGCATCATGTCATGAAACATTGTGGTCATTGCCCTCATGTAAGTTGCCCCAGCATTCTTTAATCCAAAAGGCATAACTCTATAACAATATGTTCCCCATAGAGTAATAAATGATGTCTTTTCCGCATCTTCTGGATCCATAATGATCTGGTGATACCCCGCATAACAATCCACAAAAGAAGCAAGATCATGTTTGGCACAATTGTCCAACAAAATATGAATATTGGGAAGTGGAAAATTATCTTTCGGACTTGCTTTATTTAAATCGCGATAATCAACACACATCCGAACTTTGCCATCCTTCTTTGGAACAGGGACAATATTTGCTAACCAAATAGGATATTGGGCCACTCGAATGACTTTAGCCTCAAGTTGCTTCGTGATTTTCTCTTTAATTCTTACACTCATGTCAGTTTTGAATTTTCTTGACTTTTGCTTGACAGGAGGAAAAGCAGGATCAATTGGCAACTTGTGAACTACCAAATCAGTACTTAAAACCGGGCATATCATCATAAGACCACGCAAAGATGTCCTTATACTCATGCAAAGCTTCAATTATAGCTTTCTTTTGTTGTGGTTGAACATGTACACTTATCTTAGTCTCCCTAATATTTTCAAGATCTCCTAAATTAATCGCCTCAGTTTCTTCCAAATTGGGATTTGTCTTACTCTCAAACTGTTTGAAATCTTTGCTTATATCCTCAAATGCTTCTCCTTCATCGTATTCAACCTCCTTATTCATTATTTCAAAATTAGATTGGGTTTTTAAATCTGGTGAATAATTCTTCATGCATGTCATATCATTAGAATCGGCATAGAAAGAACTGTATGATAGAAAATAAATAAATAAAAATCAAACTTAAAATAAAACAAAGGGAAACTGCGCTTAATTAGAAACATAGATAGAAAGAGTTTTAACCTAACATACCAGATTTAAAGTTTTGAATTATAATCCTAGAATATAAATTACAGAAGTAAAAACAAACAAATTACTAAGACTGTAAAAAAACAAACAAACTACTAAGACTGTAAGAAAACAAACAAACTACCAAGACTCTTTTATAATAGGGAGAGGAGTGGCTTCCCAATTGTTAAGCTGGACATCAGGGCCGACAAACTGCACATCTGCATTGCTAGTACCTTCCCCGATTTCAACCATATCAGCTTCAATGAACATATTCTGAAAAAGATCAATCAACTCTGTACCATCATCATTCATTGATTCTGCAGCAGGTAACTTGGAGGATCCGACATCACTGAATTTTATAAAAGACTCATGAAGTGGTGGTATCGGCTTGGGAAGTGACCATGACTCTTTCTTATGCTTTTTAGCCTTCTTTATATCTTCAGCAGTAGGCTCGTATCCCAAACCAAAAGTACCAAAGTTCTCATAGAGGTTTACCGGATGAACTATGCCTTGAAAAAATATCCCTAGACCTTTTCCTGGTTCAAAACCATGCTTCAACATTTCATTCACTACCATAACAGATGCAGAGGACCATTGTGGTCTTGCAATAAGATTCCCCTCGAGGATATGCTCAACAGCCACTACCTCAGAAGCTTGATGAATTAACACATTGCCAGTATTTGCTTTGATGGAAGAAACAGAGTAGTCTTTATACATTGATAAGTCTCCTTCACCATGAACCACTATCTCTTGCCTGTCACATTCGAATTTGACCATTTGATGCAACGTTGATGCAACTGCTTTAGCCCTATGAATCCATGGCATTCCCAATAACATATTATATGAAGCATCAATGTTCAGTACTTGAAAATCCATAGAAAAATCCACAGGCCCAATTGTCAATATGAGTTCTATTTCACCAAATGCATCAGTTTTTGATCCGTCAAAACCTTTGACGCACATATTGTTAGGTTAGATTCTTTCCACATTAACATTCAACTTTTGTAAAGTTGACATAGGACAAATGTTAGTGCCTGATCCTCCATCAATTAACACTCGAGTGATGATGGAATGTTCGCATTTCACAGAAATGTACAGACCTTTGTTATGCTCGACTTGACATCGGTAGAATGCTACCTCCAATTCCCTGTATGTTCGATAGAGCCAAAGATTCCCCCCCACTGATCGGAGTACGCCGATTACCCCCCGAACCGTACAAGATAGTTACCACCTATCATACGGCTTTCTAACTTCACTTCTTTTTCTGGTCGTTCCGCTCTGTCGATCGATGGTAGTATAAGAGATCTGTAACCCCCCGCTATTGGCTCTACACATTTACAGAGCTAACCCCTGTCCAGTGCCTGGCAGAGCTAAGGGGGCAGGGGGACTATTTGTGGAGTCACATTTTTTTGATTCATTCATTCATAAGGGTGTATGATAAGAAAAAGTATGTACCTTCTATAGGCAATTCATCGTCTGAAAAAGTAATTTTATTTGCTTTAACGATCCTTCCAACAACTTTTTCCAGCTGATTTACTCTAATCTCACTAGGAACACATGCTTCATTAAGAATCTTCATTACAGCCCTGCAGTGTTCCTCTAAATGTATCAATAAAGACAACAAAGAAATCTATGCTGGTGTCTTCTTCAACTGTTCTATAACAGAATATTCTGGCAATTTCATTTTCTTTAAGAATTATTCAGCTTCTTCATCCGTGACAGGCATCTTGACTGTCATTCGTTCTTCACCACCTTGTTTATTCTTTCTTAACTCTGCTGGAGCATAACATCTTCCAGATCGAGTTAATCCCCCTACTTCATCTACATCTTCAGTCACTTCTTTCCCCTGGTGCATTACCATAACGTGATCATAATTCCAAGGGACTGCCTTGGTATCGACCATGGGCAGCTGTGATACTGGTTTAATAACAATAGGAGCTACAGGAGCTCCTTTTATGATTAAAAGAGGCTTATGAGATCTTCCGGGAATAATGAGTTTCAACTTTATTTGACTTGACCCAATATTTTCTGAAATCTCTTTCCCCATCGCCAAGGGATCATACAATGATTCGGGTTTTGCTATCACCACCTCAGCTTCTGCAGGTTTTTCTTTTGTTAAATCTACAGCATTTGCTGATTTTTCCAAATCAGTTTTAATTTTAATGATCGGCTTAAAGGGAATCGTAGCATCTTCACCACTGAGTATCACATCGAGCATGTTTGTTTCATTATGATCTGGCAGCGGATTTTGATTGACATTTGGAGCGCCTAGACTTTCTACCATAATCTGTTGGGTATCAATCAACTCTTGAATGGCTCTTTTTAGATACCAACATTTATCTGTGTCGTGCCCTGGGGCATCAGAACAGTATTCACATCTTCTAGAATAGTCCAAATTCTTTGGAGGAGGATTCGGGATCCTTCTTTTACCATGTTATCCCTTTTGAATTCTGCTCTAGGCCAAAAATTAGACCTCGGAGGGCCTCTTTGAACTTGCGGGGCTATTGGATGACTTTGAATTGCTGGTGTACGCCACTGCGGGTAAGAAGGACCTCGAGTATATGGTTGTGTATTATAAATAGGATATTGGGGAGATGGAACAAAATATAATGGATTCTGCGCGTATGGTTGATGCGCACCTCTCCAATTTTGTCGTGGACCTGCCATGACAGTTGCCACATCCTCTTTTCTTTTCTTTCCCCCAAAACTTCCTGTACCACTTTGAATTGCCTGTGTTGTTGCTTTCAAAGCGGCCTGGCTGATGATTTTTCCTAATTTGATTCCGTTTTCTACCATCTCTCCAACTTTGATAACTTCTGCAAATGTGCTTCCGATAGTAGAGAGCAAATGATGGAAATAATCAGGTTCTTGTGCTTGCAGAAAAATATCAATCATTTCAGATTCTTTTATCGATGGTCTAACTCTTGAATCCTGCTCTCTCCATCTGACGACATATTCTCGAAAACTTTCAGTCATCTTTTTTCTCATGTTGGCAAGCGTAGTGCGATCTGGCACTATCTCAATGTTATACTGAAATTATTGAACGAAATCTTGAGCCATGTCATCCCACATGTGCCAACGGGAAATGTCTTGGTCAATGAACCATTCAGAAGCTATCCCTGTAAGGCTCTCTCCAAAGTACGCCATCAATAATTCTTCTTTTCCTCTTGCTTCCCTTAATTGATTGCAAAACTTTTTCAAATGAGCTACAGGATCGCCGTGTCCTTCATATTTGTCAAATTTTGGCATTTTGAACCCTATCGGTAAATGGACATCAGGAAACATACATAAATCTTTGTACGAAACACTTTTTGGTCCACCTACTCCTTGCATATTTTTCATACTTTGTTCCAGACTTCTAACTTTTCTAGCCATCTCCTCCTGTTCCTCATTCTTAGGCATCTTCTCAATCACGATAGGAGTATCGCGTTGATGAACATGATAATGTGGATTTTGTGATTTGAAAGTCATTTCAGGAGGATATAACATATCATGATTTGGTTTTTCCATATTCTTTGGTATTGTCGGTTGAATACCAGCAGTAGCTGGCGCTACAGAAGCAAAAAGTGGGTTATTTGCGACAGATGGATTTGGTGGGCACACGGTAGAAGTACCAGCAACTCCAGACATATTAGCAAATGGGCCAAATCCGGGTGGATAAAATGGATCACTAGTTTGAGCTGAGTCAGAATTTGGATCATTTAAAGTTAAAAGTCCAGGGATTGAAGAAGGCGGGGCTTGTCCATTCAACCAAGCTTTGTACATCTCCGCCATCTATTGTTTTAATGACTTTATTACTTCCATTGATGTTAATTCCTGCGAAATCAACTGATTCTGCTCTTCTTCACTATCAGACCCTATATCTTCTCTGCGAGTCATTCTTCTTTTACCCTTGTATCTGGTGTTATACGAATGTGATGCCAGTTTAAACCACAAACCAACTACCAATTATTTTATCTTTTCTGTGATCAAGTAGCAAACGGGTGAGTGTTATATACTTAACACATTATAATGCCACGTTATATGTCATGTTTCTATATGCATTTCCCAACCTATCATGGAAGCTTTGTGGTTTCATCCCAACTTTTCTAGGTATATTTTCAAAAATTATGATCGAACCCTTTGGAGGGTTGCCTATGTATCATATCAAGACATGAATCAGATCTTGCGTAGTTCGGGAGGAATTTAACAAAATTGTTTTTTTTATTATTATTATTATTATTATTAAAGAAAATAAATAAAGTAAGTGAAGTAAAACATATGTAATATATATAGAAATAAACAGTCAACTTCATTACATTCTATAATATAAATACGATAAAATAACTGACCCAACTCCTAAAATAAAACCTACTAACTGACATCTGAAAACTAAAAGACATCTTATCTAAACAAGAAATTTTAAAACTGAAAATGAAAAACTATGACAAAGAAAACAACGATCTATTCAAGGAGTTTTTGATTTAATATGTCCTCCCAAACTCAAATATATGTCCTCCAATGAAGTGGTGAGTCGCTCTGCGAAAGCTGGCACTTGTGCCAAAAAGTCCTCACAATCCAACTGCTGATAATCTAAACCCATTTTGGCAGTATCCTGCGCTACACGGTGAACCTTCCCTCGAAGAGAACTGAAAGCCTGATCCCATTCCTGGGCCTGTCGATCTCGGAAATCAACCATCTCTTTTGCACGTTGTTCACGAGCAGAAACAACCTCCAGCTGTTCTCGCAATATTCCTCTTTGACGAATCCACTGAGATCTCTCTCGATCAAATTCTTCTTGCATATTCTTTTCAACTTCCTGAAGTTGTTGTCGGCGAGATGCGGCAAGTTCTGCAACGTGTGACCCCCTAGTGGTAGCAAACTTGATTTGTCCCCGAAGTGCAACCTCAATAGCTGCTGACTTAGCTTTCTTTTCAGAAAATTCCCTTTGTTGTTCGTCTATTTTTGCCCTGGCATGCTCTAATTCTTTTCTCAAAACTTGGTTGGCTTCATGATGTTCTCGCATAGCTTTTTCAATTCCTATCCTGATTGCAGCTTCCTGATCTATAGGTCCCTTAACCGATCTTTCTGGTCTTACTGGAGGACTCGACTGTTCTTCAAACCATTCCTGATAATCTGGGTGCACTTCTCCTTTCTCACGCTCTATGACCATCGTTTCAATTCCCATAATACGGCGACCCTCCCAAATCTGCTGGGCCAAATCTTCTAGAAGTGAAATCTCTGGTCTGACTTCAAATACGAACTCAGCCATGTCTTCCGTTATAGGAATTATTTGACGCCTACCTAGCTGACGTAGAACTCTCAATGGAACATACGGTTGAACACCTCTAATACCCATTAATAACAAGAACGGACGAATGACAGAACTATATATGACTTGCCTCCAAGGGAACCAATGGAGATTCCAAGTGATTTTATCTGTTGTCAAAGAACGAAAAAGTTTAACCCAATCTCCAATTTCTTTTGGACATTTATATTTCTCCATCCTTTCCTCGTAATCGTTGATGCGATTAAATCGTTCGGGATTGAACCTTGTTAATGTAGGACGTTGATAAAGATGCTCCACAATCCACATCTGTAACAAGATATTACATCTCCCGAAAAAACTTTTTCCTTTCTAACAAACAGTTAGAGCACGGTAAATATCAGCTAGGATCATTGGTATCATGGTGTAATCTTTCTTAATCAGTATCTGTACCACTCCCGCTAAACGAATATTAATTTTTTCTTCTCTTCTTGGGAAGACCATAGTGCCCAAAAAGGCTACCATGAATGCAAATCGTCTGTGAACTTTCCAAGTCTCAAAACTTCCCTTATTACAAAGTTCTTTACCGTACTTCTAAAACCCCTCTTTCCTTCCGTATCTATCATACAAAAACTGCAAGGAAACCCAACCTTTTTTCATTGATTCTTCTTTTGTGTTCCTTATGTTCATGAGCTTGCAAAATTTGTTTATTGAAATAAGTCTTGGGGCTATAAGTTTCTTCCGATGCATATCACCATATCCAACATAGCCTGCTATCTCTTCTAAAGTAGGTGTCAACTCAAAATCTGAAAAGCGGAATACATTATTCTTTGGGTCCCAGAAATTCAGTAATGCATCAATCACCTCCCTATTAGGGTTGATTCTCATGATACTCGTTAAAAAACCCAAATACTTATGTATTTCGCCATAATCAAATGTGTCCATTGCATTCCACCATAACCAAAGTTGCAGAGGGGTACAATCCACAACCTGAAGCGGTATATTCCCATCTCTCTTTCTCTTTGGACGCTCTCCACGAATAGGGGGGGGACATTTTATACCTATTGAAAGGGACATAAAATTAATAAATATCTAGACTTAGACAAAACTTAATTTATTAATTTTGAAAAGAATTTATAACTTAACTTGTAAAACTTAGTGCGACCATTATTTAAACTTAGTTGCAAAGAATAATTTCATCAAAAATTAGAGTGAGAGAAACAAGATTGATAATATATATATATATATATATATATATATTATATATATATATATATATTTTTTTTTTTTAAAATTGACTCTATAAAAAACTTTGCTATAACAGACTTCTAGACAATTTTGTCTATATGTTTGAAGACAATATTCCCTAAGTAAAAATAAAATAAAAGGACTCAGAAATAAAGAAAAATAGAATGACCGTTTTATGTATGAAGTTGTATAAAATTTTAAGTCTCACGACCCTAAAGGTTCAGGACTTGTTAAAATTGATATATATATATTTTTTGTAAAAACTTAGCCTCATGATCCCTAAAGATTTCGGGCTGTTGAAATATATTTTTATTTTATTGTTATTATTATTATTATTTTATTTTATTATTATTATTATTTTATTTTATCTTAGCCTCATGATCCCTAAAGATTCAGGGCTGTTAAAATATATATATAAAAATTGGACTTGAAAATTAGAAGAATAATTATGAAAAATAATCATATTTTCAAAATATTTTCCAATAAATCTATGAACAAAATTTTTCTTTAAAAGATAATGTCGTATCCTGGGAAGGACTTCCTACGTATCTCACTAAGATGTGAGAATCAGACCCTCGTAGTTCATAAAGATAGTAAAAATTGCATTGCTGTATATTTAAGAATTTTCTTTATTTTAATTTTTCTTTTCAAAAATGATCAACTAAATTTGAGAATAAATTAATCTCTCGTATTTTAAAATTGCCTAAAGCCGGTCAACAAATAAATAGTCTTCCAAGCAAATGTCAAAGAGCACTTAGGATGCACATGTTGGTCCTTTATAAATTAGGTTACCTGTCCTAGACAGACTCGACCCCTGTGCCGAATCCCGCAAAGTCAAATGCATATGATGCAAATAAAGCGGTACCTAATAGGGATAACTAGATTCTGAGTTTTCAGTTCTTCTAAGTTAAAACCTAATAGGGATAAGTGTCTAGACTGGCTTACTCGAGCGGACACTCGAGCCGGGGAGGGACAACTTGGTCGGTAGCAGGGCAACACCGCCTTCGTTGTCGATCCGAACCCCGCCTAACATGTGTGACTATATCCTTCACCAGGTGCCTTGACACTCCGGTTATCTCAAAAAGAAGGTGGGATGCATATGTTGCATTCCCTCTATCCTATTTCAGAGACTCAGAGGGGGTACATGAGATAAGACAATATATAATACAGTTCAAATAATATCAAAGCAGTAAATGAGCAACAAGTACCACATAAGGCCAAAAAACAAACACAATATTAAAATAATTAAAGCAAGTAAGAGTCAATATCTAAAGCTCGAATTCTAGTTTGTCCCCAGCAGAGTCGCCAGAGATGTCACACCTCTTTTTCTTCGCCCGAGGGATCGAGTCAAAGGATTTTTCCAATTAAAGTGACGATATTGAATAGGGATTAAATTATTTACAGAGTCGTCACTTGGAATTGAGTTTTGGTGTTCCAAGTCACCTTTTTTGAATCCCCAATCAAAAGGAAATGACTCTTATTTGGTCTGCGAAAACAGAAAATGGGTAAGGAATTCTGTTGATCGAGGGGAAGGTGTGAGGCACCCCTCGAATCCCGTGGTTCTAGCACGGTCGCTTTTATTGACTTATCTTGACTTAAATTATTTTAATAAATTGTGTTAAGGCTTAAATTTGCTCATTTTTATTATACCAAAACTATTTAAAATTCTTGTATTGAATTTATGAAAATTTAAGTTTATAAAAATATTTATCAAAGTACATTACTGCATTCTTGAATTTTAGAGTGTCTTGGAAAGGTGTGTAAGCCACATTCTTAATTGAGACGAAAATTTTTAAACGTGTCAAAATTTTACCTAATGTCTAAAGCATTGATTCATAAAAATCGAGACTTTTTATTGATTTATCTTCTTTTCTAAACAATATACCAATCCTAAATTCGTAATTAATCTAAACAACTACTGTCTACCTTGACATCTACATAAACAAGAACAAAAGGTAAACTAGGAAGAATATGTACTCCTTCAAGTCGTGAAAACAATCTAAAACTACGTGTAATAGACTCTTGTAATTTGATCCTCCTCATGCATAGAAAGAGACTTTAGTGTCCAGTTATCCTTTTTATGCACTAGTTGGAGCAGTAACGGTATCAAAAATAGAATCAAGATCCGATGGCCTAAAATAACCATTCTTCGGCATCTCCCTCTTTCGACATTCCGCTTTCTTCTTGGGCGCCGGCGGACGCTCTAACAGCGCTTGTAATCGGCATTACTTGCTCCTTGGCGTAGTACATTCCTCCTCCATATTTTTAATCTCTTGATGATCAGCCTCAGCAGTAGTAATAACAGTACTTTCCATATATGGAAACAACTTATGCATGCACTTATAATATAGCTAGTATAGGACTAGGAGTATTTGCCAAGCTACAGATAATTGTGTGTATGCGTAAAAATTTTTACATATGTGTGTGCATTTTTTTAAATTTTTTTTTTTTTTTTGCATGCATGCATGAATTTCGTATTAAGATTTATCATATCTTGTTTCTAATTACACATAAACATGAACATAACTTTACAATCTTTTAATATTATTAACTTTTAAAAAAATATATCATTCGAAATACAAAACCAACCTAATCAACATTATTTCAAACTAACAAACAAATCATAAACAAAGACATGAGCACCACTACAATAATAATAATAAATTAGGTACACAAATTAATATAAAAAGTCATTCTAATAACTTCATTCATGATTCCATTTACAACTTTTAAAAAAATATGAATAAAGGAATCAAACAGAAACCTGTGTAGTAGAATAGAAACAAGAACGCCTTCACCGAAAAACTCAAACGGAACCCGAACTTTAACTCAAGTCAATCCTCTTTCCCTTTTTTTTTTTTTACTTTCAGCCTTCTTTTTCTTTTCTAAATTTTTCTCTAATTTTGTTTCTTGTTTTCTCTAGTTTTTGTTTCTGTTTTCTATGGTTTTTTGTTTCTGTGTCTATGGTTTTTTGTTTCTGTGTCTATGGTTTCTTTTTTGTCTCTATGGTTTTTTATTTCTGTGTCCATCCCCCTGTCGTGTATGTATGTTTGTAATATATATTGTGTTGTGTGCATATGTAGTGTTGTGTTGTTGTGGGTGTGTAGTTGCTGGGGACGTGGGGAGGTTTTGAGGGAAATGGGGAATGTGGGGGGGTTAGGGTAGGTTTTTTTTTTAGGATAATTTTTTTTAAAATTATAAAAATAACAAAAAAAAAATGAAAAAAAATGAAAAAAAAATAAAAAATAAAAAAAAATAATAAATAAGATAATAGTAACAAATAAAATAATAATAATAATAATATAATAATAATTAATTAATTTTTATATTTCAAAAAAAAATAAAAAATACAATAAAAGTCTAAAAATAGTCAAAAATAAATCATATAATTAAGATAGTACAAACTACTAATTTATTTGTTTAAAAAGATTTTTTTTTTTTTTGAAATAGGAATAAAATAAAATAATATCCTAAAATTAACTTCATTTAATTATTTTAAACATAAAACAATAGTCAAAATAATATATGATTAAATATAAATATAAATATTTAATATCGATAAACAAGTTAAAATTTAGGGAGGATCAAAAATCACGTGTCTACAAAAAAGACATAAGAAATATAAGAAATACAAAATATCAAAATATAAGTATAAGAAACCAAGAAAAAGATATTATGTAAAAAAATATAAATATAAAAGACCATATATGAGAAAGAAATCTGTAAAAGATTGTACTTGTTATAATTGTGGAAAACTAGGACATTTAGCTAGAGATTGTAAAATGCCTAAAGACCCAAAAGAGAAACAAATATCAGTAATAAAGATAGAAAATGCAGAATATATGCAAATAGATTATATAGATTACGAATTAGAAAGTGAAGATAATATATATGAAATTTCAGAAAATGAAACAGATAATGAAATGGATAGTGAATTAGATGAATCAAATTACTGAAGAAGATATAAAAATAATAACAAAGGAAGAATATTTAAATGAAGAAGAAACAGATCCGAAGATAATATTTGATATTAATATATTTGACAAGATAAAAGGAAAAGAATTAGATTTAAGTGTAGAAAAAATATTTAAAATACCAACAATAAAAAACATATTTAGTAGACGAAAAGAATACTACTACGTAGTAAGCCAAAAAGAACATGTAATAGACTGTAGATATACGAAAGGTAAAACTAGTAAACCACTAGTAACAAAAAGAATAGTTAATAAAGAAATAAACTATATAAAAAGTAAAGACCCAATTAAATATGTACACCTTGGAGGAACAGAGATATTAATAAAAACATGTTTTAGAGAAAGAATAGATACACCAATAGAATTATATTTAGCAGGTGATAGAATTATAAAACCTATAGAAAAAAGTATAATAACTGTCATAAGAGGAGATTTACTATACCAAAAATTTAAACTTATAATAAGTGTGAATTATTCAGTGGCAATAACAGATAAAAACATAGATAAATCATTAGTATTATATTGAAATATATCAGGAATAGAACTAACCCAGAAAGTAAAATATTTACAGTAAGATGTAAAAATTTATATGTATTAACAACAAAACATAAAATAACGGAAAAAAATAAAATTAATAAAATACAAATTGAAAGTCCTTCTGAACAATTTGTAAAAACAATTGATAACAGTGATTATAGTTACAAAGACATGGATATAGAAGAAGATTTAAAAATAATAAATGATAGAATAAGTACAACAAAAAGAATAGCTTTTGAAAAATCAGAATCATCAAGATCATCGAAAAGAACAAACTATGAAATAACTTCAACAGTTAATTTAACTCAATATTATATAACAGGAATAATAAATGAAAAAGAATATTTAATACTTCTAAATACAGGACCAGAAGAAAACCATATGGCAAAATACCTAGTGAAAAATGAAGAAATAAAATCTACTAGTAATATATGCCCAATCTACCAAGAAGTTTAATAACTACTAAAGATACAGCAGAAAAGAAAATAATAATAGGAGTTAGAAAAATAAAAATAGAATTTGAAATAAAGGAAGATATGCAAAAAACAGACATAATATAAAAGAAAAATAAAAATAGAATTTGAAATAAAGGGAGATATGCAAAAAACAGACATAATATTAGGAATAAAATGGTTGGAACAAGTAAAACCCTACAATATAGAACATACACAAATAACCATAACCTATAATAGAGAAAAATTATTAATAAAAAGAGCTTTGACATGATATGAAAATATATGTACTTATGAAAATAATAGTAGAAGGATATTATAATAGATATTATACACCTATGATAAATACAGGAGCAGAAGCCAACTTATGTAGATATAATTGTTTACCAAGACAAATGGGATAAGCTAAAAACACCAATAGTAGTAAAAGATTTAATAATGAAGGAAGCTTAATTACCTATAAAGCTAGAAATATAAAAATACAAGTATGGGATAAGATATTAACAATAGAAGAGATCTATAATTATGAACTAACATCAAAAGATATGCTTTTAGGAATGCCGTTTTTAGATAAACTATACCCACATATAATAACTAAAACACACTGGTGGTTTACAACACCATGTAAACAAAAGGTAAGAGCAAAAAGAGTTATTAATAAAATAAGAAAGAAAACTGATTGGATAAAAGGAAGTAAAAAAATCACACAAAAATTAGAAAATATAAAAAATACTGAAGACATAATAGAACTAGTTATATTTTCAATAAATAAAGAAGAAATAACTATATTTTTAATAGATAAGGTAGAAATAATAAAGAAAAAATTAAGACAACTATATAGTGAAGATCCATTAAAAGGATGGGAAAAACATAAGACTGCTGTAAAAATTGAGCTAATAGATAAAAATAATATAATAACCCAAAAACCGTTAACATATAACTTTGATGATTTAAAAGAATTTAAAATGCATATAGATGAATTATTAGAAAAACAATACATACAAAAAAGCAATAGCAAACCTAATAGTCCAGTATTTATAGTAAATAAACACAGTGAACAAAAAAGAGGAAAAAGTAGAATGGTTATTGATTATAGAAACCTAAATGCAAAAACTATGACATATAATTATCCAATACCAAATAAGATATTAAAAATAAGACAAATACAAGGATATAATTACTTTATCAAATTTGACCGTAAATCAGGATGTTGCCACCTAAAGTTAGAAGAAGATTCTAAAAAATTAACTGTGTTTACGGTACCACAAGGATTTTATAAATGGATTGTATTACCATTTGGATATAAAAATACACCAGGTAGATATCAACACTTTATGAATAGTTATTTTAGACAATTACCTAATTGTATAGTATACATAGATAATATACTACTATATACAAAAACTAAAAAGGAATATTTAAAATTATTAGAACAATTTGTAGGTGTAATAGAAATTTCAGGAATAAGTTTAAGTGAAAAGAAAGTCGAAATAATGAAAAATCAAATAGAATTCTTAGGAATACAAATAGATAAAAGTAGAGTAAAAATGTAACAACATATAGTACAAAAAAATAATAAATTCAAAAGAATAATTAGATACAAAAAAAAATTACAATCATTTTTAGGATTAGTAAATCAAGTAAAAGAATATATACCAAAATTAGCAGAAAACCTAAAGCCACTATAGAAAAAATTAAAAAAAGAATGTAGAGTATAATTACAACGAAGAAGATAAAAAACAAGTTCAGAAAATAAAAATACTTTGTAAAGAATTACCAAAATTATAATTTTCAAATGAAAATAAAAAATTTACATATATAGTAGAAGCAGATGCAAGTGAATATAATTATGGAGGAGTACTTAAATATAGATATGAAAAAAAAAAATTAGAACATCATTGTAGATACTACTCAGGTACGTTTAATGAAACAGAAATAAATAGAATAGAATTATGCTCATTATATAAATGTTTATTAGCATTTGAGCCATATATTGTATATAACAAGTTTATTGTACGAACAGATAATACACAGGTACGTTGGTGGTTAACAAAGAAAATACAAAATTCAGTTACAACGAAAGAAATTCGGAAACTAGTATTAAATATATTAAATTTTACATTTAAAATTAAAGTAATCAGTACTAACAAAAATATTATTGCAGATTACATATCAAGACAAAGATACACAGACTGATATAATAGAAGATGATGCTTTAGAAAAGATACTTAAAACCCTAGCTACACTTTCACTGAAAGTGGACAGTATGAGTAATGAAATAGAAAAGCTAAAGACTAATGAAGTTAAACTGAAGTCTGAAGCTATGACTCGGATAACTCAGCAGTGTGCAGAGTTATGTCGATCGGATGATAATAAAATTTCAAAGCTAAAAAGAGACGTTGGGACACTCCATAAAACCCACAACGTTTATCAATCTACAACTGCAGGTACAAGCAAAGGAGTTAGTAAACAAAGATATCAGAACATGAATATAAATAAGATATTTGAATAGTCATTCATACCAAAAACACAAAAAGACCCCTTGTTCATACCCCCACAAACTACCACATATCGAGAAAGTTTAAACCAAGATAGAAAAGCCTATAACCATATAACTCGAGCATACATAGAAAATATCCACAAAATACAGACTTACCTAAACCATAAACTCGGATCCACAAATATCCAAGAACCTAACACAAACTATATAACCCAAAAATTACAAGGTTACAATAAGTTAATCGCACTACCGAAAATCAACCCAAGCTTAGTTAAAACTTATTTCAGTTATGGATTATTAAATACCGTATATACTCAAGAAGGAGATGAACTAACAGCTATACCAAAATTATATAGAGCATTCGCCACATATAAGAAAACAACCAAAGGAAATTTATTTTTTATAAAGTTTTATACTGCACCAGCAGAGATATTATATGACGAAATTAAACCAGTTATACAAGTTGTAAAAATAGGATTAACCAGAGATATGATTATACAGGAAGATATTGTTCAACGGCCAGAGATGCCTAAAGTTGAGATGCCTGATTTTTATGCAAATAAACGAATTATTGGAATCTCTTCAATTATTTAAGAATTGGCAAATAACTACCTAAATGGGAACCCAATATAGAGTTATTATTCAAGAGATCATCAAATGATTTATCCAAATTCAAGGGAGCTACGACAGTCAGATATGGAAGAAGCTAGACAATGGATTTTGACACTACTCAATCCAGAAAAACAACCAACTGTAAGAGCAATTAAAAAGGAATTTATTTCAGGAGAATTATCAACAAGATATTGCAAAATGATATGACACAAATATCCAGACCACCTATACTCAAAATGCAATGGAGAAAATAACGTGATTCCAGAAGTTTGGCTAGAATGAAAGAAGATAAGAACGAAGAAGGACAATTGGAAGATACAAGATAAAAGATATAAAGCAACATGGACCGATGAAAAAATAAAGACAAAAAGACAAAAATATTAAAGTTAAGAAAGCGACATATGACCTAACAAGCTAAGTTTTTAACATACGTAAATATAACATTATGTAGCATTATAGCCTTTTTGACTTTTTTGTAAAGAGTACCATTATTATATAGCCTAGTCTTTATTATTTTTGTCTTTTATAGGATAGGATTTCTTACTTTCATTCCTTTTAGGACAAATGTAAAGTTAGGACATTATTAGTCTTTTATTTTCTTGACAAATGTAAAGTAAATAGTTTACATATTTTCATCTTTTAGGATTATAAATATGTAAGCCATGAGACGATCTAAGGCAAGACTTTCATGTGTTGAAAGCAAGACTTCTCTCTTGTACACAGAAAAGTTTGAATATTTAATAAAAACAGATATATTTTTAAGGAAAAACTATGGATGAACAAAACACAGATTTATCAAATCTACCAAAACAGGTATTTTCATTTGTAATTATGAATAACTAAATTCATAAATTTCTGACAATCATGATATAATAAAATAAGCTTGTGTTAGTTACTTTATAGTAGAATTATTCGAAGAATAACATGTTAAGAAGTTTATTAGAAAAGTGGAAAAGGAGAAAAAATTTCAAGAACTCTGTCATCCTAAATGTGAAACCGATGAGGCAAAGAAGCCGTGATAGAGTAACCAGAGTAGAGGCGTTGTTTAGGGAAAAAGTATCCAGATTACCATGCTAATAGTGACCGAAGAACATGTTATTTAAGAATAATCTAGTATATAGTAATCTAAGATCATATTTTGTTATGTATATGGTTGAAAGGAATATTTTGAAAATAACATCATATAAAATAAAATGACTACCTACTTATCTTATGGGATGATAGATAAATTTAAGATACTTATTTTGTATGTATAAGGATATAGAAATTGTAGATATAAGGAAAATTATATACGAAAAGGTATTTCATTTTAATGAAGAGTTATTAAGTTCTATAGAAAACTTACACTTATTTAATGATAGCTACTGTTCATATTTAGATAGTTATTATTCAGATGGATATTATACAGATTAAAAATGTTAGAATATCTAAGAAGAATTAGAGAAAAATAAAGTTGGCTATACAAAGAAATTAATTATAGAAATCAGCTACAAGAGGAAGAAGACAATTAAAAGAAAGATTAATTTAGATAGATAAAACCTTGGAAAAACTAGAATTAAAAGATAGTTTACATTATGATTTAGACATAGAATTATTCATAGAAGAAAAAGACAGAATAATTAACGAAATAAATAACCTAGAATTTAACATCAGATATAGTATAATTAGAATAAATTATTACAAAGAAATTTGCAGTATTACAACTATTATAGGATAAAATGATAAACTACGAATACTTAGAATATTGGAGACAAGATATGGAGCAAATAAGAGTAATAGAAACACTTATGAAAAAGAATCTATTTGACTACATAAAAACTAGAAATATGGAACATATAGTAAACCTTAAAAATAATATAGAAGAATTAATAAGGTTAAAACAAATAATTAAGAAATGCTATGACATAGCATTTCAATTAACATGATAGAACTAGTAAGTACTAGTTATCTACTAATTACCCAAGTACAAGTTATCCATGCAAATTATCCGCACCCCCTACTATTATATAAATGGTTTTTCAAATATCTTGTTCATGTTAATGTTCTGATATCTTTGTCCACTAACTCCTTTGCTTGTACCTGCAGTTGTAGATTGATAAACGTTATGGGTTTTATGGAGTGTAAGTTATAATTTTTATAAATTATTTGTTTTGGTGTCCATTTGTTATATTCATCCCTTTGGTTATATTTTTTAAACTTATTTTTATAATAATATGTAGGTTTTCTTATTTCTGATGTACTAGGTATTATTTTTTCATCGTCCTTTTTATCAAGAGTGTTTATTTTCGTGTTTGTATTTTCTAAGTTTTCTTTATTAATTACTTCTTGTTTTTCATTTATTTCTAGTTTTTCTATATTTGTTAAAATTTCTGTATATATTTCAGTATCTTCCGAATCATAATTATTTGTTTCTTCAGCATCTATTGTATTTATTTCTATTTTGTTAGTTTCTAATTCTTTATTTTATAATTTTTCTCTAAATTGATTTATCTCAATTAATAATTTTTGTTCTTTATCCTTTTCTTCTTTTTCTTTCTGTCTTTTTTCATATAGCTCTTTTAGCATTTATAGTTCTTTTTCTAATTCAGCAATCCTATTATTTTTAGTTTCTTCTATTTTTTGTATTTCTTCTGTAGTCTGTTGTTTTATTTTATCCATTTCTTTTTTCCTGTCTATTTCTTCATTTTCTCTTGCTATTTTTGCCATAACTGTTAATTTATCTTCTAATTTTAATTCTTCTTTCTCTAACATTAAATATAAATGTTCACCTACTTTCTTATATCTTCTTTCTAAATTAGAAAATACTATTCTTATTTTTAATCCTTTATGGTTTTCATATGTTTTTTCATCTATTATAAATTCTTCTTTGTTCATTTTATCTACATGATAGTGTATAGATCATGTTGATATATGTATTCTAGATTATCTATTTGTGATTCTAAATATGATATTTCTTCCTTTTGTGCTTTTATTGATTTTTGGCATACTTCAACAATCATGTTATATTGTAGCCTTTCTTTTCTTATTTTTAATTCTTTTCGTTTTTCAAATATTATTTGTTTTAGTTCTTTATATTTTTGTAATTTTGTTATGTTATTCATCTGTATAATATTTATAATATTTTGGTGGATACCAAAATCTGATTTTATTATAATTAGGTGGTATGTATCTTATTCTTCTAGATTTTAAATGAATTATTAATTTTGCCTCTCATTTGGTTGGGAAAGAGTTATCCCGGGATAACTAATGGTATTCCGGCATTAAGTTGTACCTCCAATATAAAAAAAATGTAAAATATTTCAGATAAACTTCAATCAGATATAAAGTTCTCCACGCAAAAATAACTAAATTAACATTAACACCTTGAAGAACTTAAAATGCACGTAAGCCCAAGATAAGTGCAAATACTCTGATTTGTAAAAAGTTGTACATAGGTCGGGTTGGTTCAGTTTTTTATTAAAATATAACCAAACCAATAATGTCGGTTTTCTAAATCTATACACCAAATCAAACCAATATACAATCGATTTTTTTATTTTTGTTTTAGTCGGATTTTTTCAATTTTTTCGATTTTCTCAAAAAAATTTTACAATTATAATGTGGTTGAAGAAAAAAATTTTAAAAAAATGATCATAGAGTAGTTTCAATAAAAATTGAGTTGGCAAATTACTAAGACGTCTAAACTACTATCTCTCAAAGTAATATTATGTGGATACCCAAGTAGTTCAATTTCTAAGTCACTAATCACTGTAGCTTGTCTGAAAGTTCCCTTCACATAAAATGTGAGCATACAAAAGAACGAAGAATTGGAGAAAACTTATTAAAAACTTAACTCCATAGAGTAATTAATTGTAACATAATTCCATACAAAAAAAAAGAGAAGAAGAGAAACAAACCTAAATCACAACTTGACGAATGAGAAAAGTAAGATGAGGAAATAATGAGAATTCTCTGAAAAATTGTAAAGTAAAATGTAAAAAGTGAAGAAATTAAAGAGTTTTAGGTTTTATATTAATATTGGGCTTTGTATTAATTTGTTATTAATGGAAAATACTATAATTAAAGGCCCAAGAATATATATCTATTTTTTGAATATAAAAAAATAATAAAAGTAATTAGCAAGTAGATTATAAGTAATATTTTTTTACGTATAAAAAATTAAAATTATATATGTATTACGTCTGTTCGGTTTGATTTTATTTTTTCTAATACCAAACCAAACTAAGAATGATCGTTTTTTTTTGTCAACACCAAACCAATCAAACCAAACCATAAGTTGGGTTTTTCCTCGGTTTGGTTTGATTCATCGGTTTGGTTTGACTTAACTGTTTGGTTTGTACACCCCTAGCTGTGACGATGTATTTTCGGAAGATCAATGGCAACAAAGAACATAACTTGCATGTGAACCAATCAACCATATATGAAGTTATCCAAATATAAATAACTAAATTAACATTTGTAAACCTTAAAGAACTTAAAATGTACGTAAACCCAAGATTAGTACAAATACTCTTATCAGAAAATAATTTTATGAAAGAAGAAAATTGTGATGATGTATTTTAGGAAGATCAATGGCAACAAAGAACATAACCTGCATGTGAACCAATCAACCATATATGAAGTTATCAAATATAAATAACTAAATTAACATTTGTAAACCTTAAAGAACTTAAAATGCACGTAAACCCAAGATTAGTACAAATACTCTTATCAGAAAATAATTTTATGAAAGAAGAAAATTATGACGATGTATTTTCGGAAGATCAATGCAAACAAAGAACATAACCTATATGGGAACCAATATCTTCCTCTCTATTTGCTATGTGAAAAATCCTTATCTATAGCATGAACAAAAATTAGAAAGCCAATTGGCTGCTAGATTATAAAAAACAAGGGAGCTCCATTCACTAAGCTACGATGCAAATTTAAAAAGGAAAAAGAATGAAGGGAACAAACCTCTAACCAAAATTAGAGTTGTTGATTCGAGCCACTAACACAAAAAAAAACAAAAATCTATATAAATTAAAGTATTGATATTTGCATTATTATTGACAAGAACGTACTTAATTTAAAGAATCAAAAACATCTGGCATTTGTACTGAATTTGGTGGCGGTGATTTTCCTTGATTGTTTTATGAGGCGAGACTAAAACCTTACTATTAATAAATGTGTAATGTTTAAATTCTTTTATAGTGTGATTTGCTAACTAAAAAAGGAAAGGTACAGTAGACCTTTTTTTTGGTGTAGGTCGCATAAAAATCACCAAAACAATAATATTTTTAAAATATATTTATTAAAAATAATAGAAAACAGTGAAAAGACGATTATGAATATTAGAAAAAAAAATTCCTTAAAAAAGACTCCTACATGTAACCAAATTAAGGAATCCTACCATAATTTTTGACTTTTACCCAAACAAGGACTCCAACGACAATCTTTTGAATTCTTTTATAAAAAAAAGTTGCTAGGAGATTCATAAACTAAAAAGGATTCAAATAAAAAATAAATAAATGACAATAATTTAGAAAAATAGTAAAAAATAATTTTGTCTAAAACAAAAAACTTTTAATGAAGGGTAAAAAGTTCAAATCACATTTATAAGGGTCTTCACACTTTTAATATATTATAGATACAAATACAAATAATATGAGATGTCAGAAGAGAGTATAGTTGATTGTCTGGTGTATGTGCTCAACAACATAACATTAGTTATGGGTTCTTCATAATTTTGTTTATATGTTCATCTATCATAATGCTTCACAAGAACAGGAATGCTTCGCATTGCCAATCTCTAGCACATCAAAAATATTATAAAATAATATAAATTAACAAAGACAGCATATTAAATCAGTCAAAGAATATACAAGTATACTGAGAACATACAAATGGAATTATAATGACAAAACTGCAGCCAAAATATACAATGTAACTCTAATTATACAAATGCAGATAATATAGAATTATACTCTAAAAATCATAATTGCACATAAAATATAGAAATACACTTACAACATATAAATATATTAATAATATACAATTATAATTTACATATACAAATAGAACTCTAAATATACAAATACAATCAAAATATACAAACAAGAACATAACAAAATATAATTTCACTCGTCATAATATACAAATACACTCACTGCCTATATAATTACATTCTGAAAGAAAATAAAATTGATATTGTTCATTGAGTACATAGTAAAATCGAACTTGATCAAAGAATAACTCTCTCAGTTCAATCAATATTAAGTTTAATCAAATAATATTGTTCGATCAAATATTCAAAATATAATTTGAGACAAAAAATGATTTGCTGAAAAAGTGATCAAATATAAAAAATGATTTCGCACAACATGATTTGAGATTTCAAACAACATGATCTTCATCATTAATTCGTCTTAATTTGCTGAAATTCATATACGAAATCAATTTTATGATTCAATACCTGTAAAAGCAATGATGCTTTATTTTGAAGTTTTGAAGATCATGAAGATAATAATCTTCAGTTGACTTGAGTTTGATTTGAAAAATGAATCTACTGCTTTAAATAAGAGTAACTTATGGAAAAGGAATCTATTGCTTTAAATAAGAGTAATTTAATAAGAGTAATTGATAAAAAGGAAATCTACTGTTTTAAATATATAGGGTAATTATTTCTTATTTAACTCAACTAATTTGAGTAAAAAGAAGGGCAATAAATCTCCATGTATATGTATTTTTGTCACGACCCAGAAACAAGGGTCATGATGGCACTTGTCATGGCAAACCTTGAGAAGTAAGCTGATGTTGGGTGTATTTATACATTCTAGTGTCACTATTCTAGCCCTTTTAGCCTTATTTTGAGGATGATTCATGTGCTATATAGGTTGATAATGAGATAAATATGTATCAAAGTTTTTAAGAATGTGTTTATGATGTTTAGAGTGAGTTCCAAACAAATTTGTACCTAAGATTCATTTAGAGTTCAACCCGAAAAACTAGTGTTACAAACTTGAGCTAGGTGCTTGTCTAGTTGATTCCGGTGGATTCTATTGCGTTTAATGTGTTCCAAATGCTTTTTATGAGTGATTATGAGTGGAATAACTTGTTGGTGGTGAGCAAAGTTTAATTTGAACGAGTCTACAACTGGAACAATAAGTGAAAGATCAATGTGAACTAGCTATGCTTAGCTCTTATTTTGATTCGTTGTTATGGGTGTTGTGTTGTGTTTCTCTTTTAATTCATATGGTGTGATGATGTAGGAGGATTTTTGAGCTGAATATGATGATATTTTGATGTTAAAAAAGCTTTTAATTCATGGGAAAGTCGCCATAAGACCAATAATTAAGAGGGGAGACTCAACATTTAACCAAAATTCGAAGAGCAAATTCCAGTAGCTCAAGGCTATGTTGAGGCGCCGCCCTAACTGGAGCGGGGCTATAAATAGGGCTCAGCCTTGCCTGGAGTAGGGCTATATCCAGGGTGCAGCCTCACTTGGAGCGGGGCTCTAGCCAAGGCTCAGCCTCACCTGGAGCGGGGCTATAGCCAGGGCGATGCCCCACCCATTCCCGGGCTCAATAACTGAAGGTTTTCAACTCCAACACGGATCGGCTTTGCTCCTATACTATAAATACATGTTATATCACGTTTTTACATACTTTTGGATGTCTTTGGACAAGAGTAGGCTGATCTACACATTATTTATGTTTTATCATTCTTTAATTTAGTTTCTTTCATAGTTTGTATCATCAATCCAAGGTATTGGATAATGAATATTTCCATTAAAGGTTAAAACTCCCTTTCTGGGGTTAAGGTCAAGACCATGATTATTTCATTTTTAATTAAGTTTGTTGATTTGCTTATCATTATTGGTTGCTTGTTTATTCTTGTTTTAACTATTTTAAGGATTAGCTACCCTCAGAATATAATAATTGTCAACCTTGTGATCTTGGGAGAGAGAATAAAGAGATAGAACAAGGGAATAAGCAAAGTATGGTTTGTGTTTCTTTATGAAATAAGGAATTCAATTTAGTATCTAGGACAGGATGTACTTAGATGCCTTACTTGATTCATATGTAGGATGATATTTGTAAAGAAATTAAGTGAACTATTACATCCCCGCTCAACGATGTAGTTGTAAGGTTCAACTTAGATAAATGATTAGAGGTTGGGAAACTATAATCATGCAATTAACCCTACGAATAAACAACCAAGATAAGCAAGTTAATGAATGAAGTTCAACAACATAGTATGATTATTCGTAAGCCTTAACCCTGGACTTCTATCCATAGATTGTCCTAAGTCATTAATTTTTTGCATTAGCTTAGTTTATTTTTAATTTACAACTTTAAAACTCTATTGCTACTCTCCTCAATTGGTTAAACTAGAATTGGATAGACAGCGAACACAAGTCCCTGAGAGATCGATACTTGGGCTTTCTTGAAGCCACTTTACTACTTGATAAGACCACGTACACTTGCGTGTGTGCTTGGACACTGTCATAAGCCTCCCACTCAAACTGATACACACAGGAAAAAGACAGAAATTTCCCCAGGATAAGGCTTCTAAAATAAAGCCAAACCACGTAGATATAATAAAAACGGAAAGAATAAAATCAACACATGAAACCATAGCTCCCAAAACCTGATGTCAAAGGTGTAATAGCTACTAATATTATCCAGGAGTCAAATACATCAGGAAAAAAATAACCACAAAGAAATAATATATGTCTCTGAATACTAATAAAGACATAACTAATACAGAAAGATAGAGATGAACTACAAACGTATGAATATCCAATCGTTACCCTGAGAAATCTGAAGGCGCTCGAAATCAATCGTCTAAGGCGCACCCAAACCTGAAGATGCACCAAAAGAGTGAAGTAGGAGTGAGTACGGTCCACATGTACTCAGTAGGTATTATAGGCTAGTCGAGCAAAGTAAAAAATAAAGCATACAAAATGCATACTAAGGGCAAGTCACCTGCAATCACAAAATATCCCATAATGGTAGCCCACACCGCTTGCACTAACAGTTCTAATAAATATTCTATATTATAATAACACACCAAGATAGAACACAAATATAAATTATGTCACATATAAGTAAAATAAGGGAGAGTATGTAGATACAAGACCATCAAATACAAGTAAAGGAAGGTAAGACAAATACATAGATGACAAGTCAATATTGCAATACAACACAACACAAACATAATAAAGTAAGTGAAATAATGTGATGATGATAATGATGCACGAGATCATCATAAAACCTCTGGGATCATCGCAAAATCCCGTATACACCTATGGAGCTAAAGTTTCTTGACGTAGGACCCAAGGTTTGTCAACCCATATACAATCCATATATCTCATATCTCCTTTCTGGCACATTCCTCAAAAAAGATTTTGCAAGGTGTTGCAATATCTCCCCATGGCATATCCCAGGGGAAGCATTTTAAAAAGGTGTTGTTGTTTCTCAGATGTTGCCACGGTGGTACTAATGTTTCATGAATGAGTATGATATGGGGATGTAATGATTATAACCAATCACAATGAGTATTTTCACAACCAACCATATGATATATTTTGACAACCAACCACAATGATATATTTCCACAACCATGTGGGCTAATATCTACTTATTATTTCAGTTTCATCCACGAATTTTCACATCCCATAGTTCAATAAAGTATAAATATAATCACAATAAGCCAATGGTGCCATATTAAGCATCTTAACAACACAATACAATTATTCACATGTATTCAAGGCTATCAATATCAAATAGAACCCCATACGGTCACACATATCACATAATAACTCAATTTCGATAATTACATCACATATAGGACTCTACACGAGCACAACACATAGAAGATATTTTTCATGATTAGTTCTGGCCCTTAACATATATTTTGTACCATCATTTACTACCCAACCCAGTCTGAAAGAGTTAATCTATAACCTACCTCGAAAGTCGAAATCGGTTCGTTATACTTTGAACCCGCGACCTTACTTTTCACGAACGATCCCAAACTCTACTGAAATCATTAAATGTGGAATCTACGCATCAAAATAAAATCAACACACCCATATTGACTACTTTTGATTCGGGGTCAAAATGGACCCCCAAAATGGATTTTCGAAAAAGAAGCGCAAAATTGTAACTTTACTTCAAAATCATGTTCTCCATATTTTTAGGAATCTACAGCTGAAACCCCAAGTCAAATTGAGTCAAAAATGAGGTTCAAATCGAAGAAAAATTATTTTTAAGCTTTACCGAGTAAAATCTTTGAAATCCGGATTAAAATCAAGAATCGGAGTTGTTTTGAAGGTTAAATTGATGAAAAACTAGTAATTATAAGATAAAAATATTATTCAAGTAAAAAGGAGTGAAATTTGGACTTAAAATCAAGCCCTAAAATTTTTGAAGTTTTGAGAAATTAATCAAGAAATTACTAAGAAAAGAGTAAATTCTTACCTTAAATCCATAATAGAATCAAGAAATAGATGTTAATCTAGCTATCGAAGCTCCCACAACTGAAGAGGCAAAATGAAAAATGAGCAAAAATAGGCCCAAAACTGTTATTTATTATTGCAGATTTTTCTGCATAGATATAGCTGAAAAGCTGTTTTTTTTAAGTCAATTCGGGTTTTGACAGGGTGCCCGAAATTCATTTGGAGTCCGATATATGCAAACGAATTATGAAACTATACTAAATTGGACGTTTTGGATGCGTTGGCAAAGTCGGATTTTTGAAAAAAAATATCTTTTTCAAAAAATTGACCCCCCAAATTCGAAATCGCAATTTTCCAAATCGAGGGTCGAAATGAGATTTAAAAGCCGTAAAATCACACCAAATATGCTAACACCCTAAAATCGATATTTTGAATCTGCTGATGAAGTCGATTTTTTCATCCGAGATCGTTTCAACCAAATGTAGATCCCACACCCATATATTCAATTTTCCAACTTTTCGATCAATAGGTCGAAATGAGCTTGGGTGCACCAGGACCCAGAACAAAGGTCTACTTACCTTAAAATCAATATTCCAGAGAGCTGTTGGCACAGTCCGTTCAGCCATGCGTCGCACGGATCAAAAGATATTCTCATAAGTCTAAAATAAGGCTCTCGAAGCCATCAAAAACCACAATATCGCATAAATGGTACCAAAATGCATCAAAAATCATGTCAATCACTCCCACACCCCAAAAATACCATAATGCAACTATGGAGAAGGGTAAAATATCCAAATCATACAAAATTACAAATTTCACATATTTCATCAAAATTTTAGATCGTTACATCATCCACCACTAAAAATCTAGTTCGTCCTCGAACTAAAACAAAGAAATACCTGAATCAATGAAGAGTTGGGGATAGGAACTACGTATATCAGACTCAACCTCCCTAGTAGCCTTGTCTACAGGTCGATGTCGCCACTGAATCTTAACCACAGGGATAACTCTAGAGCGCAACCGCCTAATATCCCTAGCCAAAATAAAAACTGGCTCCTCAACAAAAGACAATCACTCTTCTAACTGAACCGACTACCAACGAATGTTATGAGGCTCATCAAGAATATAGAGGCGAAGCATAGAAATATGAAAAACTGGATGAACATCTGATAGATCAAGGGGCAAAGCTAACTCATAAGCCACATCACCAATAGTTTGAAGAATCTCAAATGGACCAATATACCTGGGGCTAAGCTTGCCCCTCTTTCCAAACCTCATCACACCCTTCATAGGTGAAATTTGAAGGAAAACACGATCACCAACACCAAATCTCAAGGCACGAAGTCTACTATCAGCATACTACTCCTGCCTACTCTAAGTTACTCTAAGTCTATCCTGAATGACCCGAACTCAATCCAAAGACTCATGAAGCAAGCCCGTACCTCGAGGTCTCACCTTTGAAACATCAAACTAACTAAATGGGGAGTGACAACGCCTACTATACAATGCCTCAAAATAAACCATATCAATACTGGAATGGTAGCTATTATTATATGCAAACTCTGCTAAAGCCAAATGTTGCTCCCACAGGCCACTAAAATCCATCATGCATGCGCGGAACATATCCTCCAAAACTTGTATAGTTCGCTCTGACTGGCTATCAGTCTGGGAGTGAAACTTTGTGCTGAAATCAACCCAAGTACCCAACTCATCCTGAAAAGTCTTCTAAAAGTGAGATGTGAACATAGGACCTCGATCTAAAATAATAGACACTGGCACACCATGAAGACGCACAATCTCACCATTGTAGATACGGGCCAGCCTCTCGGCACTGAATTAAACCTAAAATGGAATAAAATGAGTTGACTTGGTCAATTAATTCACGATAACCCAAACACTGTCAGAACCATGAAATGTACAAGGAAAACCAGAAATAAAGTCCATGGTGATCTGTTCCCACTTCTACTCGGGAATGAGTAACCTCTAAAGCAATCCACCAGATCTCATATGCTCGGCCTTTACTTGTTGACAACATAGGCTCTGAGCCACAAAATCCACTATAAATCGCCTCATACCACCCTACCAGCAGTGCTGCCTCAAATCACGATACATCTTAGTCACACCTGGAGGAATAGAATATTTGGAACAATGGGCCTCCTCTAAAATCAACCTAATCCAATCACCCACTCTCGTCACACAAAATCAGACCTCAATCCTCAAAACTTTATCTGAATCAAGTGAGGTTTCCTTAGTCTCCCCACTCAACACCTTATCTCGAATCAACCTCGATCCAACATTGTTAAACTGATGAGCTCAAATCTGCTTCATCAAAGAAGATCTAGCCTTCATAAATGACAAAACACGCCTAGGTGTCGAAATATCAAGTCTAACCATCTGGTTAGCTAGAGACTGAACCTCTAAGGACAAAAAATATGCCAAGCTACCTATGTTAGTCGATTTCCAGCTCAAGGCATTCGCAACCACATTAGTCTTGCCCGAATGGTAGAGAATAGTCAAGTCATAATCCTTAAGCAACTCAAGCCAATAACGTTGTGTCATATTAAGATCTCGCTGGATAAAGAAGCATTGAAGGTTACGATGATCTGAGAATATCTCACAATGGACTCTATATAAGTAGTGCCTCCACAATTTCAAGGCAAACACAACTATGCATAACTCCAAATCATGGGTAAGATAATTCCTCTCATAAGGTTTCAACTGACGAGATGCATATGCAATCACCTTGCCCTCTTGCATCAACACACCACCTAACCCAACACCCGAACTAACACAAAAGATGGTAAAGGCCACGCCCTCGTTAGGCAAAGCCAATATAGAAGCTGAAGTTAATAAGTCCTTCAGCTTTTTGAAGCTCACCTTATAAGCATTGGACCACTGAAAAGAAATCTTCCTCTAGGTCAACTTGGTCAACGGAGCCATAATAAAAGAGAAACCCACAGTAAAATACCGACAATATCCTATTAAGCCAACTAAACTCCGAATGTCGATGGACGAAGTAGGTCCAGCCCAATCACGAACTGCGACAATCTTAGTTGGATCAACCATAACACCTTCATTAGTCACCACATGAACCAAGAAAGAAATAGACTCCAACCAAAAAGCGAACTTAAAAAACTTAACATATATTTTCTCATTCCTTAATCTCTGAAGCACAATCCTCAAATTCTCCTTATGCTCAACCTCACTCTTGGAATACACCAAGATATCATCTATAAATATAATAACAAAGGAGTCGAGATACAGTCGAAACACCTAGTTTATCAACTCCATGAATGCGTCTGGGGCATTGGTCAATACAAAAGACATGACCAAGAACTCGTAATGACCTTATCGAGTCTAAAAAGTTATCTTTAGAATATTCGAAGCTCTAATCCTCAACTGGTGATAACCGGACCCTCAAATCAATCTTCAAAAACACTATAGGACCTTGAAGCTGATCAAATAAATCATTAATGTGAGGAAGAGGATACTTATTCTTAATTGTCACCTTATTCAACTGCCGATAATAAATACACATCCGAATAGACCCATCTTTTTTCTTCACAAACAAGATAGGCACACCCCAAGGTAAAATATTAGGTTGGATAAATCCTTTATCCAACAACTCCTGCAGCTGATCCTTCAGTTCTTACAACTCTGTTGGGGCCATCCTATAATAAGCAATAGAAATGGGCTTGGTGCCCGACTCAACATCAATAGCGAAATCAGTATCTCGATACGGAGGCATATCCATAGGGAACACATCTATAAACTCACAAACAACACGAACAGAATTCAAGGAAGGTGGCGAAATAACACTGGTGTCGCGAATATGAGCCAAGTAAGATAAGCATCCCCTCTCAATCAATTTACGAGTATGAACATAAGATATAATCCTTTTAGGACCCGAATAAAGTGCACCTTTCTAAGCTATTCTTAGCACACCAGACAAAGCTAAATTCTCAAAGATAATATGATAAGGAGCCAACCAATTCATACAAAATAATATCAAAATCGACCATATCTAACACAAGTAAGTCTACCAAAGTTCACGCCCGGCGAAAGTCACAACACAAGATCGGTGCACCTGATCCACCACTAAAGAATCACCTATTAGGGTAGATACACGAATAGGCACGGCAAGGGGCTCATTAATAGAATCAAAAACCAAAGCAAAATACACAGACACATAGGAAAAAGTCGATCCTAGATCAAATAATACAGATGCAGGTCTGAAATAAATAGGGACGATACCTATAATCACAACATCAAAAGTCTCTACCTCAGGTCTGACTGGTATAGAATAACACTGACCACGACCACCAGCTGCCTAGATAGCCCCACAGCCACCCCAAGAGATCTACTATCTTTGCCCCTCGCACCTCTGGTAGTATCCTCACCCCTCACAGATAAAATAAAAGTAGATCAAATCACCTGATGGGGACAGTCCCTGGCCACATTGCCAATCTCATTACACACATAGCAACCTCTACGGCCAGTCTCAATAGGAGAAGGTACAATTGGGCCCGAACGACCACCTTGAACTGCTGAACTAGAAGGTCCACCACTTGAGCTCTGTAAAGACGCCTACACTAGCCTACCATGGTATCTATGAGAACCTCTAAAATATCTATCACGAGGAGATTGACCTCTGAAATCACCAAAAAAATGCACCTTCCTGGCGCCACCCTTAGATACTCGAAAACCCTCTATCATCTTAGTATGATACATAATACTCTAGAAAAAACACTCCAAGTACAACCGTCTAAGACGTAGCTAACTGAAGGAAGACATCCAAACCCTTTACAAACTTCCAAATCTTCTCAAACTCAGTGGAAATGCTATCATAAGAATATATGGACATGACATAGAAAAGTGTGTCTCATACTTAGCAACTGTTATGGAGCTTTGCTCCAAATAATAAAACTCATCCTGCATATGGTCTCTCAAACTGAAAGGCATAAATCTCTCTAAAAAAGCCCCGATGAACTGATCCCAAGTCATCTCAGGAGAATCACGAGGTCTACAACTAACAAGCAACCTCCACTAATCTCTCGCTGTATCTCTCAACTAATAAGATATAGTATAAGCCACACCATTCATGTAGAAAGAACAAAACACAATTCAAAATATAAGGTATGAAAGAACTTCACACGATAAAGAATAGAATGGGGAATTTCCTAAAAACGTCCTATAGCCTTTTGAAAATAGATATGGACATCTACGTACCAATCCGCAAGACTCTATTAGACATCTCATTCTTACACCGTTGAGACCAATGAAACCTAGGAACTCTGATACCAATTTGTCACGACCTAAAAATAAGGGTCATGATGGCACTTGTCGCGATAAATCTTGATAAGTAAGCCTCTCACCCAAACTGATACACACAGTAAAAAGAAAGAAATGCCCCCAAAGTAAGGCTTCTAGAATAAAGTCAAACCACGTGGATATAATGAAAGTAAAAAGAATAAAATCAACACATGCAACCATAAATCCCAAAACCTAGTGTCAAAGGTGTAAGAACTACTAATACTATTCATGAGTCAAATACATGAGGAAAAAAATAACCACAAAGAAATAATATATGTCTACGAATACTAATAAAAACATAACTAATACAGAAATATAAAGGTGAACTCTAGACGTGTGAATGTCCAACCGCTACCCTGAGAAATCTGAAGGCGCCAGAAATTAATTAGTCTTGATGCACACCCAAAGTTGAAACTGCACGGAAAGGGTGAAGTAGGTGTGAGTACAATCCACTTGTAATCAATAGGTATCATAGGGCGATCGAGCAAAGTAGAAAATAAAACATACAAAATACACACTAAGGCACGTCACCGCAATCAGAAAATGTCCCATAATGGTAGCCCACATAGCTTACACTAACTGTTCTAATATATATCATCTATTACAACAACACACCAAGATAGAACACAAATATATATTATGTCACATATAAGTAGAACAAGGGAAAACATGTAGATACAAGATCATCAAATACAAGTAAAGAAAGGTAAGACAAATACATAGATGAAAAGTCAATATAGCAATACAACACAACACAAACACAATAAAGTAAGTGCAATGATGATATTGATGATGATGCACGAGGTCATCGCACAACATCTAGGATCATCACACAATCCCCATATACACCTACGAATCTAAAGCTTCCCAATGTAGGACCCATGGGGGGTTCGTCAATCCATATAAAATCCACATATCTCATATTTTCTTTCCGAAACATCGCTCAAAAAGGGTTTTGCAAGGTGTTACAATATCTCCCCCAGCACATCCCTAGGGGAGGGTTTTAAAAAGGTATTGCCAGTATTTCTAAGATGTTGTCTAGGTGGTACAAATGTTTCATAAATAAGTATAATATGAGGATGTAATGCTTACAACCAATCACAATCAGTATTTTTACAACTAACCACATGATATATTTCTACAACTAACCACAATGATATATTTCCACAATCATGTGGGCTAATATCTACTCATTATTTCAATTTCATCCACGAATTCCACGTCCCATAAGTCAATAAAGTATGAATATAATCACAATACACCAATGGTACCATATTAAGCATCTTAACAACACAATACAATTAATCACATATATTCAGGGCTATCAATATCACATAGGACCCCACACGGTCACACATAACACATAATAACTTAATTTTGATAATTATATCATATATAGACCCCCACAGGGGCACAACACATAGATATACATTTTTCATGATTAATTCTCACCCTTAACATGCATTTTATACCATCATTTACTACCCGGCCCAGTCTGAAAGAGTTAAGCTATAACCTACCTCGAAAGTCGAACCGATTTGTTACATATTGAACCAGTGACCTTACTTTTCATGAATGATCCAAACTCCACTGAAAACATCAAATATGGAATCTGTGGATCAAACAAAACCAACAACACTCATATTAACTACTTTTGCTTTGAGGTCAAAATGGACCACCAAAATGGGTTTTCACAAAAGAAGGAAAAAATTGTAACTTTACTTCAAAATCGTGTTCCCCATATTTTTAGAAATCTACAACTAAAAACCCAAGTCAAATCGAGTGAAAAATGACATTCAAATCGAAGAAAAATTATTTTTAAGCTTTACCGGGTAAAATCTTTGAAATTTGAGTTAATATTAAGAATCAGAGTTGTTTTGAACGTTAAATTGATGAAAATTAGTAATTATAAGATAAAAACATTATTCAAGTAAAAAAGAGTAAAAATTGAATTTAAAATCAAGCCCTCGAATTTTTGGAGTTTTGAAAAATTAATCAAGAAATTACTAAGAAAAGGGTGAATTCTTACCTTAAATCCGTAATAGAATCAAGAAATAGATGTTAATCTAGCTATCCAAGCTCCCACAAGCTTTACTTTTAAGCTCCCACACTATTTTAGGGTTTAACTTTCAAGAGACAAAATGAAAAAATAAGCAAAAAGAGGCCCAAAACTGCTATTTATTATTGCAGATTTTTCTGCATAGATAGCTGAAAAACTAATTTTTAAGTCAATTCGGACTTTGACGGGGTGCCCGAAATTCGTTTGAAGTCCGATATATGCAAACGAACTATGAAACCAATCTAAGGCCTCGTTTGTTTGCACTTAATGGAGGTCTGAATCTAAATGATTCAAACTTCAGATCAGATTTTGGCTCTTAATAGGTATGAATAAGTCTTAATCATTCAGATATAGAAATAAGTCTTAATAACTAAAAGGTATTCTTGTGTTGGATAGTATTCACCACCAGTCTATCCATAATCACCAGTCACCACCACTAACCACTTCTGCCACCACCACCATTATCAACCACCACCTAGCCACCAACCACTACCATCACTACCAATGATACGAGAATGACAACGGAAGCACGAAATCACACTCCAAATCAGTCCACTAATCTTAAGGATTCGAGGATCAAGATGGAGACTACACTCAAATTCGCTACCAACAACAAAAATACAAGATACAAGGGTGTATTTCAACACCAAAACATCTATAAAACGTGATGAACAATATCAACAACAATAACACAAGTTTTGGATTCAATAAATGACCCAAAACAGTCCACTACACAAGATAACAACTACAAAAGTAAAGGATAGATAGTGAGACCAAGATTATTACAAGATTAAGAACTACAGAGTGTATTAAACTCAAAAATCCCTAATGAATGTAATAATCAAAACCACACTCTTACGGTGATCGCCAAGGGAATCAACTCACCTCAAGATCCACTGTTTCCAAGCAAAGATCAATACTAGTTTTTCCAAGTCTTAACTAAGACTAAGTGTTCTACTCTCAAGAGAGAAAATTTTTAATGTTTTAATTTTTCATCTTTCATAAATTCGTGAAAATAAGACTAAAGGGGCCTATTTATAATATATTACAAATGAAGATAAAAAGATCACTTAGCCCTTAATGAGAGGGGCTACCATGGTGTGTAAATACACCATATGTAATGTATAAAATACCCTTAATGAAGGGGAAGCCAAGGTATGTTATAACTTGAATGAATGGCGCCTTTTCAATGCTCTCAAAAACCGAGTATGGTTCATGCTTCAAGGCTTGTAGTTCTCGGGTTAGCATCAATGTAAGCAACCAAGCAACCTTCCATACACGAGATTGCTTTAAGTCATGCTCAAAATGATCCTTCCTTGAGTATCCTTGTGCTCTCGGGGTGACCAAGTCTTGAGCCTTTACGTGTTGGCCTTCAAAGATATCATCAAAAGCTAAGGTGACAATTTGACTCGTATCATCCTCCCCATCTTGAAAAGGATTCGACCTCGAATCCAAACCTTGCAAAACTAAAGAAAGATCACACAAATACAAACTCCTCAAGGAATGAGGGTTAGGGTTAGCACGACAAATCACCTCAAATTCCAAGGTTGCACATATTTAGAATATAACCAAGGATCCCTTGAACTAAATATTAAATAATTAATGAAAGATGCACATAGGATTTGGTTATGGAATTTACCAAAAGTGATATGTTGTTTTTCATGTAAACCAAGCAACAAGTTGGGTGCCCCATCATAATAAAATCTATATTTGGCACCAGGGTCAAACGGGGAGAGTGGCCATAGACACGGGTCTAGACAACACTCCCCTTTCCCGTGGTCTCTCCCCAAACTAAATGGCATACTCTCTACAATAGCATACATATTATCCAAAGCAAATAGAGAGTAGAGAAAGGTATCACTCAAGTCAACTTATACTAAGGTGCCCTAATGTGTGTACTCACTACTAGTTTCGCAATCATCACCATGAGTACTCTCAACAATAAAATCACACAAAGTAGAAGGAGAAGTAGTTTCCAAGACTACACATCCCTTACCCTTAAGAGTACTTTCATTTTTTAAGAAGTGATTTTCATCTTTAGTAGAAATGTTGTCACACCATAGTGGGTTAGCATATCGGCTATAGCTTCTACGGCAAGCTATACCATCATTTTCACCACTAGGTTCATTAGGAGTGGTTATATCATCTTCAAACAAGACATTATACCTAAAGAGAGCATGATCTATTTCACAGGCAGATTCTGAACAAACACGTTCATCACTCTCTACAAGATCGATATCAAGTTTCAAAGAGATTTCAAGTGCAAGATTATCCCAAGAATAGCTCTCGAGTTCACTCCTATTCCTTTGATCAATATTTTCAACATCATCACACACTTGAGATTCATTAATTACATCATACACATCCTCAAGTGGTGGGTAATTTTCACACATAAGTTGATCAACACAAATTTCAGAAGATAATGTACTTTCATTCAACATAATAGTTTCAACACTAGGTGGACATAAATCAATCTTACAAGAAGAGTCGATTCGGTCATCAATAGGATCAACTAGTGTATCTACACTCACAACATGTACATCATCATCAAGTGGCAAAGAAATAATAGACTCACATATAGGCAATCTACAACTCACACTCAATAGGCTACTAGCCACACAATTATCATTCACATGTACAAAAGTGTAAAAGTTAGCCATTTTACCTTGAAGTCCTTGAGTAGATTCTTCTTTGTCATGGTGTGAAGCTCCTCCAAAAGATTGGGCAGTAACTTCCTTTGGGCATTGTTCATCTTCGCTTGCCATGTTGGTACCCACACAAATGTCCTTAGAAATAGAAGGACAACCAATGTTAGCACAGTTTGGTATTAATCCCTTTACTTCGCTCCACACAACCTCTTCTTTTTCCACTTTAGGATTATCACTGTGCATTCCCTTACTCCTCTCAATTTTTTGTCTCTAATAATTATTTGGATTGGAGTAGGTAGGCATTTCTCTTCGTGTCTTGGGCAGCAAGTAAGTCATGAGGCGATTTACCCATTGGTCTCTTACAACATTAGGCCAATTTTTCACGTTAGGAACTTGATGTTGTGCAAACCAATCGGCGCCTAAGTATACATGATCGTAGGCCAAGGAAAGAATATCGTACCACACCTCCTCATGGTATTCATATTGGGAGAAGATAACTTTTACCCTCTCGGTAACCTTGAACCCGTCCAAGAAGTATGAAACAAGTAAAGGATCGCAAAACAACCCTAAGTAGTCAACCATGGATGGAACGATATAGTTTCTATAGTACCTATCATTTAACACAACGAGGCAGCCCAGTATCTCACAAAGGGTCACCTTTTCGGAGTGTACACTCCTTCTTGGATCAACATTGTAAGGCATATGAGTACCCCTTGGTCTTGGAGATACATACCCTTTTCTTCTCATTGGACAACCTCCACTATAGCTAGTATAACCATTCACACTATATCGACCTTGATAAGAAGTACTATAAGTTTGAGAATATGAATATTCACACTCCTCACGTGTACTCTCATCATATGTCTCATAAGTTTTTTGAACGAAAGGGTTATACCTAACACCAAATCTAGGTTCGGAGTGAGAATTATAAGACTCTTCGCATGCCCCAACGTTATCATATGATCCATCACGAGGTCCTATATCATCTCCAAAGTCACCATAAGCACTAGGTACTTTATTCACCTCATTTTCACCCTTAAAACAGTAACTTTCAAATCTGCCCAAGTTTTGATCATGGCTATTTTCATAGCCTCCGCAATCTCCCTCAACTTTGTAGCCATAAAAACCCTTACAACAATCATAGTCTCCCATATTGTAGTCACATTAATACCCGGCTATCGAAAACATGTTCCCCTTATATCACCTTTTGAACCTACAAAATGAGCAAACAAGATTAGTAGTAAAAGCTTCTTACTAACACCCGTATGCACTCACCTTTGTGGTTCTCACAATTGTAGCGACGAATATTAAAAGTTGCTTATACTCCGGTAGTCAATAGGATGTCAATTCTACTTGGCGGCCGGAATATATTCTTGTTTGATCGACTCAAGACACAAAAATAAAATTTACTTATGAACTTGAAACAAAGAAGTTACTACGAGTTAAAAATGAGAAAAGCACACAAATAACGAAGACACGAAGAAACAGATTCAATAATTAATCTACAACTAAGTAGGTGATTACTAGTTGTTAATTAATTCTAGAATCAAGACATAAAACTAATGAAACAATAAGATGAAACTAAGAATCTAAAATTTGAGCTCAAAAATATTGCGTGAACAGTAGCAGTGATGAAGTGGCAGCCACGTATTGGGTTGGTTTTATCAAGTGGTTATTCTCAAAGGTTCAAGTTTTGGTCAAAAATTAATTTAGATTGGTGGAATTTGTTTTAGGAGGGAAAATAAGTCTTGGAGCCTTTTTTAATTTTCAAGACTTGACTTTTTTTTGTACTTCTCCTTAAAACATGGACCCTTGTTTCATAGGAAAGTGGTTGAGAAGTGATGTAAAGTCTTTAGTGTGTAGGAAAAGTCTTTGAGTCACAAGTACTATACCTTGAAACTTGGATCTATGTCTTGCAAAACTAACACAATACACACTCTCTTTCTTCAACTTCTAAGATCAACAACCACTTTTTTTCAACAATATATGGAGATAGTAAAGAACACCAAGAACACAAACTTTGAGTCTTGAAGTTCTAAGGTTCAAGTTGGATCTCCCAAACACCACCAACAACTTCCCAAGCTTAAATTCCACAACACAATCTCTACAATACACGTTCAAAACTTGAACAAACAACAAATCACACGTTCAAGTCTCGAACCTGCAACAACAATCGGCCACACTTTGTTCACAATAACAACATCAACATTTCAAGCTCAAATCTAAGATATAGACAACGTGTTAGTGAGGAACAAAACTAACACTTAGAGACAACAAAGACAAGTAAAAATACTAGCCAATACACAACAAGAACACAATTTTCGACCAAGATATAAAATGGACAAATTGCTATTTTTTTGGAATTTTTAGATTTCAACTTTTTTTTTAACAATTTTTTTTTCAACTAACAAGCCCAAGATTGATCTTGTGGGAACAAGATCAAGCCATGCTTTGATACCAAATGATACGGGAATGACAACGAAAACACGAAATCACACTCCAAATTAGTCTAGTAATCTTAAGGATGTGAGGACCAAGATGGAGACCACACTCGGATTTGCTACCAACAACAAGAATACAAGATACAAGGGTGTGTTTCAACACCAAAACAACTATAAAATGTGATGAACAATATCAACAACAATAACACAAGTTTCGGATTCAATAAATGACCCAAAACAGTCCACTACACAAGATAACAACTACAAAAGTAAAGGATAGATAGTGAGACCAAGATTATTACAAGATTAAGAACTACAGAGTGTATTAAACTCAAAAATCCCTAATGAATGTAATAATCAAAACCACACTCTTACGGTGACCGCCAAGGGAATCAACTCACCTCAAGATCCACTGTTTCCAAGCAAAGATCAATACTAGCTTTTCCAAGTCTTAACTAAGACTAAGTGTTCTACTCTCAAAAGAGAGAATTTTTAATGGTTCAATCTTTTATCTTTCATAAACTCGTGAAAATAAGACTAAAGGGGCCTATTTATAATATATCACAAATAAAGATAAAAAGACCACTTTGCCCTTAATGAGAGGGGCTACCATGGTGTGAAAATACACCATATGTAATGTATAAAATACCCTTAATGAAGGGGAAGCCAAGGTATGTTATAACTTGAATGAATGGCGCCTTTTCAATGCTCTCAAAAATCGAGTATGGTTCATACTTCAAGGCATGTGGTTCTCGGGTTAGCATCAATGTAAGCAACCAAGCAACCTTCCATACACGAGATTGCTTTAAGTCATACTCAAAATGATCCTTTCTTGCGTATCCTTGTGCTCTCGGGGTGACCAAGTCTTGAGCCTTTACGTGTTGGCCTTCAAAGATGTCATCAAAAGCTAAGGTGGCCATTTGACTCGTATCAACCAACCACCTTCACCATCACAACCACCATTCACAATCATAATTGCTACTAATTATTATTTTCATCCGCTACCATATCTACCATCTTTATTATTTTAATGATATTCACTACTATCACTATTGTCAACGCCAATGCCTACACCACTAACACCGCCTCCATTATCAACTACTATCGGTCAATCCCAACTACTAACCAACTCATCTATCACAACTAATGCCACCGCTAATTACCACTAACACATCATTAACATCCACACATTCTTCGTCCACCACCACTACCACCATTGTCACCGGTGTCGCCACCTCTACCATCGGTTCAACCACCATCATCGCTTCAGTATATCTCTACTAATAATCATCTCCACCATCATAGCTAACAACATCTCCAACTACAACCAACACATTGTCAACCACCATTCATTCATTTTAAGCTTTCACTATCAACACCTCCAACTACTAACATTAACCAACTTCACATCACTACCACTATCAATCGTCACCATCATAATAATCACTAATACACCAAATATCTATACCATCACAACTATCATCACCAACATTACTAATCACTAACATCAGTCATTACCACCACCACCATCATTACAAACTGTCTCCATTATTACTAACAAATATAAATACTTTTTTAAAATCAAATAATAAATTTATTGTATTAAATTAAATATTTTTCTAATAGATAATTATTTTTTATTTGAACTATATTTTTTTATTATATGTGCAAATAAATAAATTTTGCATATTCAGATATTGAAAAACAAATAGTCTTAACCTTTCAGTTTTTAGATCTAAAGACATCTTAATAATTCAGATATGCATTAAGATTCAGATAGCTGAATCTTAATAAAAACAAATGCAGCCTAAATTTGACGTTTCGGATGAGTTGGCGAAGTCAGATTTTCGAAAAATATTGTTTTCAAAAAGTTGACCTCCGAAATCCAAAATCGCAATTTCCCAAATCGAGAATCGAAATGAGATTTAAAAGTAGTAAAATCACACCAAACATGCTAACATCCTAAAATCGACATTTCAGATCTGTCGATGAACTCGTATTTTTCATTCGAGGTCGTTTCGATCAAATGTGGATCCTACACTCATATTTCCAATTTTCTAACTTTTCGATCAATAGGTCGAAATGAGCTCAGGTGCACCGGGATCCGAACCAAAGGTCTACCTAGCCTAAAATTGATATTCCGCAGCTGCTGGCATAGTCTGTTCAGTCATCTATTGCACGGATCAAAAGATATTCTCATAAGTCTAAAATAAGGCTCTCGATGCCATCAAAAATCACAATATCACATAAATGGTACCAAAATGCATCAAAAAATATGTCAATCACTCTTTCACCTCAGAAATACCATAATGCAACTATGGGGAAGGGTAAAATAGTCAAATAACATAAAATCATAAATTTCACATGTTTCATCAAATTTTTATATCTTTACAATTTTAGTAGCAAAAAGTGTCTAAAATATAAAATACAACTTGCTATTTCAGGTAATTATGAATAGTTGCTATGAATCTCCTAATTATGGGTTAAGTTTGCTACTTATGAAATTTTCCTAAATTTAACCCTTCACCCATAAATAAGGGTGACAAAACTAACCCAAACCCATTTAACCCGTCTAATCCGCTCATGTTTTGATGGGTTGGGTTAGAGTAATTTTGAAGGTGGACTGATTTGAGCTAACCCAAGTGGACTCATCATAAATCAACAATCCTAATGGCTTCATGATGATGCCCAACTTTGAGCCATAAAGATGTTTAATTCTAATGCTTATAGTTCTACTTTCAATATTTTTAATCTTTTTAGTTGATTCAATCATATTTTTTTTTCCGTCTTGAAATAATTATAGTAATAAATAATTTTTTTAATGAATTTTTTTTTCTTACACCATCCCCATACTCCTACACCACCCCAAAAATTAAATATTTTCTAAATTTAGTTTTTCTAAAAAAAAAAAATCTTACCCTACCCACCTCCCCTACAACGACCACCCCCAACCTTCATCCTCGATTTTTTTTTATAATTTATTTTTTCAAAAATAATTTTTTTTTGCACCATCTCCCTCCCAAAATATTTTTTACCCTAACCACTCCCTACCCACCACCCCCAACCCCCCTCTCCCTACAATTCTTTTTAATAAAAATAAATTTCTTACAACATCTCCTGACCCTACCCCCCTTACTAGCTTCCCTTCCCCTCCAAAAAAATGAATTAAATTTTTCCTAAAATTTATTTTTAAGAAAGAGTTATTTTTTCCTTACATTGCCCTCCCTACCCCAACCCACCCCCCGTCCCATATTTTTTTTTTTAAATTTACATTTTAGAAAAAATTCAAAATTTTTTCTTGGCCCACCCCCTACCTTTACCCCTCCCCCCATCACTAACCCCTCCCTCCTGAAAAAAATTATTTTATATTTTTTATAATTTTTTTTTTTTTCGTTTTTCCATCTCTTTTATCTTATTCGTTATAGTTTTGTGCTAAATATATATACAAATGCTTTATTTTATTTTTTTTAGTTTTCATATTTATTTTTTACTTGAAAATAATAATATAATAATATGAATATAAAGATAAAAGAAAATTAAAAAAATATCATCCCAACTTAAATTGCTACTAGAATGGTAACTTGTTCAATGATGGATTAAGTTGGGCGGATTGAGCTATAACTCATTGTTTTAGCCCATCTATATTTGGAATAGAATTGAACAATGACCCATTTGTTGTTTTAGCCCATTTTAACCCATTCAAATTCGAACCAAATTGCCTATTTGTCCTCCTTACCCATAACACACTATTTGGATGGTGGTTTTTCATTATATGGGATGGTACGATTACTAAGAGAATCATGTTTGTTTTTATTATTTCTTAAAATATATGGTATGGGGTGATTTAATTTCATGATTTAGTAACCATGAAAACCCGCACTTTATGTAACCACTGATTTGGTGGTATCCTATGGTTTGCTTATTTTTTTTTTCAGTTATGCCCTTGTTTAATATTATATAATCCTATTTTATCCTTTACCCAATATTATTTAACTTCACCTCCTACCTTGACCCCCACCTCATGAGCCACCAATCTTTCCCCCTCGCCCCACTCTGTCAATTTTTTTTAAAATTTATTTTTTAGAAAATTTAAATTTTTTTTTCTTATCCCACCCCCTATCCTGAACCCAACCCCACCCCTTACAAAACCCCTACCTCATTTTTTTTTTTTAAAATACCTTTTAAAAGAATTTCAAAACTTTTTCTTATCCCACCCTCACGCACCCTACCCCTCCTCCACCACTTTCCAACACCTCTTCAATTTTTTTTTAAAGTTTAAAAAAAAATTGTTACCCCCACCAACACTCCTACCAGACCTCCCCCCCCCCCCCCCCCCCCCCCCCCCCCCCCCATAAAAAAAATAGTTTTTAATTTATTTTTAAAAATTAATTTTTTTTCTTACTCCAATCCTACCCTCTATCCCCCACTCCACTACCCCATTCCCTTATCTTATTTATTTTTATTATTTTGTGTTAAATATATATATATTATTTTTATAAAATATTTTTCTATTTGCGTAACGAACATAAAAAAATAAGTACGAAATAATTTATTTTCCTAGATTTCGTTTTTGTATTTCATACCAAACACGCTCGTAGAATACACGAATGATGCATTCAAACTTTGTACTTTTCGTTGGTGGTCACGTTTCAAACACCAAAAAGAAATGAGATTTGTTATTATAAAAAATAAATCCGATTACTTTTATTTTGATCTAATCTTATATTGATTTTGTTAAATTTATATGAATTTAACAACTTAATATATTTATATGACATAATTCGTGACAAATTAGCAAGAAGAGAATTATTCTATTAACAAATTGATAAATTTAACATTTATAATAATTAAGAATATTTTAGTAAATTTATCAATTACAATATACTATTATATCAAATAATAAAATTATTATTAAACAATAAAATAATACAATCCATTAAAACATTATATATTATAATATAATATACATTACAATATCATAAAACCATCACAAACCACCATCCAAACGAAGGGTGTATTTGGTATGAAGGAAAACATTTTCTGGAAAATGTTTTCCAGTTTTCTTTTGGTTGGCTTATATGTTTTGGAAAATGTTTTTCAAACCAACTTATTTTCCTTAAATCTAAGAAAAATGACTTCCCTTCAAAAAGTAAGGAAAATATTTTCAAAACTCTCTTTCAATCTTACTTTAAAGTTGAAATGTTCATACAATTCTCAAAATCATCTACCCCGTCCCTCGCCCCCAATATCCTATCACCCCGACACCACCCCTACCCCCACCCCGCCCTCTACCCTTACCCCTACCCTGCCTCTTACCCCTACCCTACCCCTACCCCACCCCCACCCCAAAATTCAATTATTTTAAAAAGTATTTTAAAAATTTTTCTTAGTCTATCCCCTACCCCTACCAGCCCCCCTTTCAAAAACAATATCTATATTTTATTAAAAAATTTAAACTTTTCTCTTACCCCCTATCCCCCCCCCCTTACCAGCCCCCTCCCCCATCTCTCCCCCTCACCCCCAACCTAAAAAAAAATTAAATTTATTTTAAAATTTTTTAATTTTTTCTTCCCCCTTCCCCTTCACTCTCCTATCCCGACTCCCACCACCTAATAACCCCCCTTCCCCACACCAATTTTTAAATTTTCTTTTTAACAAAAAAAAATCTAAATTTTTTCTTACCCCACCCTACTACCTATTCTGACACCCCCATCCACCTGCCTACCAACCTTCTTCCCAAAAAAGAATTTAATTTTTTAAATTTATTTTTTATAAAAAGATTCTAAAATGTATTTTTACACTTTAACTAAACACTAAAATATATTTTTAATTTTTTTTTTCATTCACCAACTAAATACTAGAAAATATTTTCTATTCACCAACCAAATATAAAAAAATAAATAACAAATCAACTTACCTTTCAAAAAAACATTTTGTACCAAAATATTTTCTATGAAAAATATTTTACTCATACCAAACACACCCGAAGTGTAAATATATCCTTCCCATATGCCCCTACCCCCAGACCGCCACCCTACAATCTTCCGTATGACAAAAATCTAGCTGGCTGATCCTTGAAAAATCACGGATGACTACCAAATCACCATCCCGTGATTTACACTCGCTTCATATGCGCGTTTGACTCAGGAACTCCGACTCCTTAGATTGTTATTATTAGTAGTATAAAAAGCGACACTCTTTTAACCCCTTTACTTGCACCATACGGTCCTCCTCCTATATTTTTCTTCCTCTTCTTCACCCCCGTTGGGCTATTTCGTTGGCTATCAAATTTTCCGGTGACGTAAGAAGAGATATGAAGGTTTTTGTGAAAACTCTTAAAGGTTCTCACTTTGAAATCCATGTCAAAGCTCAAGACACGGTAGTTTTTCGACTTTTTCTTGATTATAAATGTTGTGGATATCCCAATAATTTTTTAAATTCATTTTGTTTTGTCTTTTTTTGTTCGGAAATTATTGAGTTGAGGTTTGTTTTGATTTGTTGACGTAATTTGTGATGTATTATTTATGATTGATTTAGTCGGTTTATTCTGTAATTTGTGATTAGAATCCTAGTTAGGAGATTTTGAGGTTTGTGTTGAAGCGGTTTTGATTTTGATTTGAGTTATTTGTGTTAGGAGTTACTGAATTTGTGTTTAATTGGGCATACATAGTGGATTGTCTTTGTCAAAAGTGTGCTCTAGTGTTTAATGAAGTGGATTGAGAATTGTGAGGCCTCAGGCTAAAATCATCCCAACAGAAACAAAAACACTATTTGCACGTTTGGCAATATTTCATTGTGAAATTTGAAAAAAAATAGTTTTTGTTTTCAAAGTGATAAAAAATGATATTTGACAATTAGAGTTGTCTTTGGCCATGAATACAAATAGGAGTTGGTTTTTTCCATGAATATTTGAATATAAATAGTTGTTGTTTTTGAATGTTTGTGAGTAATTTGGATTGAAAAGTGATAACAACCTACTTTTGTTTTCGAATTCTTGAAAAATTTGGAATTTAACTTTTAGTTGTATTTCGGAATTTTCCGAAATTTTATGGCCAAACGTGTTTATGGGAGCTCAATTCCAGAAAATGTCAAAAATTGACATGGTCAAACGTCCCCTAGGTGATTTATTTTCATCCGTCTCAGCCTTGGTAGATAGAGTTACTTAATAGTGGGAGGTGGACGGTTATCCCGTAGAATTAGTCATTAGTCATGGTGCACATTTTTTAGGTGTTTTAACATTTGGTTGGGCTTTTTTAGTTGGTAGAGACTGCTTGCCAAGAAATAGTCAGTTTAAAACCGGGATAAAGGAAGAGGGTGCAATAAGATGAAGGGAAATAGTCAAATTAACAATTATTTGAATTCTAAAGATTAGAGAGGATGGTTGCAGAGGGTCCATTTAGTGGAGTCAGTTTGGAATTAAAGGTGGTTGGGTTGGGTTGAGTTGATATACTTTGATGAATCTTCTGAACAATACAGAATAGAGCTATGTTGCTCGGCCACCTTCAAAAACATCAATGGGCGCGTGTCGAATTCTCCAGATTCTTGGAGAATCCGATATGGGTGCGGCATCGAAAATGAAGAGTCTGCGCAACATAGGAATATAGCGGATGGATATCTTACTTAAAGAAAGAAAAGAAAAGAAAAGAATAGAATAGGTGGATACAAAATATCTGGAGAATCTTTGTAACTTAGTTGGCTTCCGGAATTTTCACCTCGTTGCTGAGGGTTCACTCCCCATCTTGTAACCCCCTCTAGTTTCCCCTTCCCCTATCCCCAATAGGGTTGGAATTAAGTTGTTGGGTTGATATATTCTTGGAAGCCAATGACAGACATGGATGGTGTGGTTTTTTCTGAAGGGAGTAAAGAAGTTTTGACTTTTGCTACTATGGTTGAAGTTGCATGACGTCCCTGATGAAGCTGTGAAGTTAGAACTGTTTCTGCTAATAAGGTTGAAGATGCACGACATCCTGTTGTAGTTTAGAAATTGGAACAATTTGGAAAACTAACCTTCAGTAGATTTTGTTACTTGTACTTTTTGACTAGTTTCTCACTTTTTAATTTGGTGGAGAAATATTGGTTTATTGTCAGTAATGTCTAGTTTTTGTTCCCTTTTTATCTGTTGACTTTATTGATTATTAGAAACTCAGGTGGTTTCTTCATATCTGTCCAAGTCTTGGTGGATGGAGTTACTCGGTTCTTCTGTTGGTGGGAGGTAGAAGGTACTCTTTGGAATTAATCCAGGCGCACACAAGCTAGTCTGGATACCTCGATATCAAAACAAAAAAAGCAAAACTGAAACACTTCTATGGGAATATATACAAGGAGAGGTTACTCTTCTCCTTTGTGAAGTTGTGAGATGGTCATGACGTGTCCATCATCGTAACCCAATGATGCTGGTGTTTAAAACTCGATAGCGAAAATCACAACATCTGTAGTCTTTCAAATATCTTTGGAGCAGAAATAACATGTGCAATAAATGTCAAAAACAAACCAATCCTGCGAATTAAATCAAGGAGTATCTAAAGGATTTTTGAGTACAAAAATCTGGGACAGCTTGAAAATAGAGCACAAAGATAATGCATAAATGAAGTCGCCACCACGAATAAATGTGGTTGGATCACCTCTACTGAAACTTAGTGAATGCCACGAAGTGCTAGAAGGACCTGTGTAGTGGAGTAAATGGCGAGCACAAGGACCAGTAGTATCATTGGCTTCATAATGTGTGGTACCTTCTAATTTTATAATTTGTGTGCTTCATAATGAAGAAGAGTGTGCTTCATTTCTTGCTTTTGCTCCAGGCCTCATGGTGCATTTTTCACTTTTTTTTTTTTTTTTTTTTTTGTTTGAGAAAGGTAACTTGAATTATAAACACGGGAATACACAAATGGTACTCCAGTAATACTTACAACCAAAATCATAAAAGTGTTAAAAAAACTCCTATGAAATCATAAGAAATCTAAAATGCTAGGAATATCCTGTTTTTCCTGAGGATACTCATGTTTACACCAAAAATAGAGAAGGACCAGACACTTTTTTGTGTTTTCACCTTTAGTGACCCTGGTGCACTCTCTTCTCTTGATCAAACTCTTGGACAAAGATGTTTAGCTGGATTGAACTTATCTTAGAGATTTTAGCTCTTGTAATCTTTTCCCATTCGAACTTCAGATCATGCCGTACATTAATTGAAGGCTTGAATTTTCTGTTTTTTCTAGGTTGCCGATGTGAAGAAGAACATAGAAACAGTTCAGGGTTCAGATGTTTATCCTGCTGGCCAGTTGATGCTTATCCACCAGGGAAAAGTACTTAAAGATGGGACAACACTAGAAGAAAACAAAGTTGCTGAAAACAACTTTATAGTAGTAATGCTAACAAAGGTAAAGATGAGGTTTTTTCTTTTCTTTTCCCCCCAAATTTTCAGTGCTATTGGTATGTTGGATCTAAGTTTTAACACCATGTGCTAGTGTTGTGAAAGGCGCTCACCATAGCGCCTTTGGCGAGCGGCGAAACGATATCCAAAAGGCGCTAAATGGTGAGAGGCGACAATGGCGTCACCCTTTTTTTTCTTTTAAAAAGATCTGCCATTAGTTTAGGGTTTTATTTGCATTTGCACAAACTTTGGGCGACTTCTGGCATTTATTGAGTCACTTAAGTTCTAGACTTTTAGTATCTATTATCTACTTTTAGGTTTTGAATTGAAATATTTGCTAATATGTCATTGCTATTGAGATTTTGGTAATTTATATGTATAATCAGATATTTTAATTTTTTAGTATTAATTGGCACCTCACTTAAAAAAGGTGAGCGCCGAGGCACTCGCCTCGCCCCGTGGCAAGGCAAACCTTTGTCGCTTTTTGTCACCCTTCGCCATCCAAATCACTACCATGTGCAAAACACTGCCATGTGCAAAACACTGCCATGTGCAAGGTTCTCTTGGGGATAGAGAGGAATAAAAAGAGTCAATTCATATCAATTCTTCTATTCTTTTTAATGGAAAAAATACGGACTTGTCATTGATCATTTGATGTAGTATTCAATATGTATGTATGTTTACTCTTTTTCTTTTGAAGTTCTGATGTACAGATTCCGCTATCACTGGTTTTGACTCCTGTAGAATAGCTACCATTGAGTCTGCACTTGTCCTTTATTTTTCTGTACCTTTGTTTTAAGAGAAGTGGATTTCATTCAGGATTGCCTAGTTTGTAAATTTCATGTGTATTAGTTAATAACTAATACTAATGTATTTGGAGGATGAGTTATTGCACCTTTCAAATTAGTGTTGTTTTAGAAACCATAATATGTTCAAGTTATTTATTTATTGGACTTATATAATGTATTGTGCATATAAGGGCACACAAATGGGTTAATAAAGGGCTTGGTGACTGTAGTTATTGTATTAAGGTTTCCCGTTGGATCTTTAGGTTCTTTACCAGCCTTTGGGAAACCCGCCCTCTCACTTAATGATCTGTATCATTCACTCGTTAAACCATCTAAAAAGGTCCATTTGTAACCCATTGAGAGAGGGGCCACTAAAATGTGGGAAGTGCAAGAAACAATGCGTGAATGCCCCGGCGACAAAAAATCTGGAGTATAAAAAGTTCATTCAAACAATTAAAGGCGCGGTAAGACTCCAATTCTATTATAAGGAGAGGGGGTCAAACCTTTTCTTAATAAGTAGTCAGCCTCACCAAAGGAAAAAAAGGTCGAAGTCAATAGGGGCTTCTGGCGCAAAATGCGAATGAAGTGCTTTAATAAAGAAAGGCACAATTGAAGTGAAGGATTAAATTACATATGTCGTTCAAGACTAATCAACTATAGACCACTTTAAACTGAAACAACAATTAGAGGGTGTTTGGATTGACTTACTTTAAGTGCTTTTGGGTTTTAAACTCTTTTTTACTCTTTTTCTGTGTTTTGGGAAGATAAAAAGTGCTTTTAAGCACTTATTTTTTGGCCAAATAAGTACAAAAACAAGCCAAAAGTCAAAAGTTGGGTATTTCCAACTTGTGACTTTTAACCTTTAGTTTATAGGCTAGTTTTAAAAAGTCAATCCAAGCACCCTCTTAGATAGACAAGATTGAAAAAAAAAATACAATTTGGTGAAATATTTATTTCTAGCTCTTGCTCTCGGCAAGAAAAGCCTAGGGGTAATGAGATGCATGCCTTAGCACCTTGGTACATGCACAAAAGAGCCGCTTAAGTTAGGTGGAGCAACCTATTTCGCACCTAGCTTCAGGGGTTAACTATTCCTATAGTGTGTTTTTGTCGACATTATGTGTAGTCTGAACCTGAATCAGCCAATTGAGCGACACGAAGGCTTAGATAATACCTATTGCTGAAGTGCATTACTTGTCCCAATACATATGGACATTCTTAAGTGAGTAATTAATCATCTTAAAAGTTCTCAATTTACGTATGCAAGTTGAGTTTGTTTATTTTTTGTTCGTCGTGTGATTAGCTTGGAGGTTGAAGAGAAAGAGGGCCATACATTCGAGTCTGTTAGTAACTAATCATATTAAAAGTCCTCAATTTACATATGCAAGTTCAGTTTGTTTATTTTGTGTTCTTCGTTTGATTAGCATGGAGGTTGAAGAGAAACAGGGTCATACATTCAGTCGGTTGGAGATATAATCTGAAGTATGCTGCTGTAATTTAGTTTAATATTGAAGACAACACATTAGGTGTAAACTAAAGAGTCATTGAATTCTTTTGTGCGATTTATGTTGATTAGGATCTTTTGAAACAACTAGTTTCTACGAACGTGCGTTGCAGTAATAACATGTCAATTGTATTAAATAGCTACATAAAAGAAAGAAATTGTGTAAATGTAGTTGATGTAATAAAATAATGAAAGACAAGCATTTTGAACCAAAATACACAGTTTAAAGTAACATAACTTTTATTCTTGATGAAGAGCCTTGGAGTAACTGGTAAATTTGTTGCCATATGATCAGAAGGTCACGGGCTTAAGCCTTGGAACAAATTCTTGTAAAAATGCAAGGTAAGGTTGCATAAAACAAATCCTTGTGGCCGGGCCCTTCCCCGAGCCTTGCGCATAGCGGGAGTTTTAGTGCATTGAGCTGTCCTTTTTTTAATACTAACTCTTAGTCCTATTACTTCAGGATATTGACTCGTTCAAAAAAGATTACATAATATGCTAATTCTGGTAATAGTATTGAATTTGCCACTTTAAAAACAGTAAATTTGAGTCCTTAATTACTCTCTCTCCGTTTCAAAAAGAATGACGTGTTTTGACTTGACATGGAGTTTAAGAAAATAAAGAAGAATTTTGAATCATGTGGTCTCAATCATGTCGCGTAGAAAGTTGTAATTAAAGTATTGCTAAAAAAAGAAAAGAGATCATTCTTTTTGAAACGGATAAAAAGGAAAGTAGGTCATTCAATTTGAAATGGAGGGAATATTAAGTGTTAAAGACATTAGGAATTGTTGGATTTTTTTCCCTTTATTGTCTTCTTTTTATCTTGTGACAAATATTATAATCATTTGTGTCTCAAATTTGAATATACAAAGCTCTAGCTTTGTCCAAATTGAAGTAGCGACTAAGAGCATGTTTGATTGGGCTAATTTATGGCTTATAATTTTTTTTAAAAGGAACGGCAATAAGGGAGTATCTAATGGAACCAGAAATCCGAGATGTTCGGGAAAAACTAGTTATATTTTAGCTTATATTGAATCAGAACTTGTCATGTTATATTTTTAAAGGAAATTAAAAATACACGATAATAATAACATTTAACTAATATATAGCTAGTTTAGGTCATTTTGATAGCTAATGATGGAAAAGAAGATTAATTTACCTAAATTAACACGTTAAAAACATAAATTAATAAATCACGCCTTATTACGTGATTTAAGTTTTAGTTGTAATAGGATTAAGTAGGTCCCTAATTAAAGATTCCTAATGCTTTTTAGCAAAAAAGAGAAACTTAATCCTTATACAAAATTACATTTATATCTATGAGTACGTTTTCAGATGAAGGAAATTATAACTTAAAAAGGCAAATAATTCAATCAACTTTTAGCTGATATTTTGGTCAACCATCTTATATAATAATAGTATGATAATCTTGAAAACCATCTTATGAAAGATAAATTGTACAACAGTAAGCACTAAGCAGGTCATCTGAATGTGGATGCAGTACTTGATATCACGGGATAAGAATGTTGAGTTCAATGTGTGTACAATGGATTCAATTCGATTGTTTCTGTTAAATAGTTGCTTTACGATTGCATTTTCTCATACCCTACATGTAAATGTAACTTTAACAGGAGACCTACAGAAGTAAAAACCAGTGGGAATTGTTTGTGGTCTCAGGGAATTTATTTTTATCACTGCTCATTATATATCATTTTGCGCTCTTATGTTGCATGGTTCCGCCATTTGTGTTGAATACCCATGCCAAACAGTTGTGACACAAGTGTCAGTAATTGCTGCATATTCTTCAAGATACACTAAAACTATCAAAAATAGTGCATACCTACCCTGTTTTGGATGCATGCATACCTGTAAACAAGTCCATGTATCACAATTTCTTAAAATAAATGTCTCATATGTTTGTACGGGTCAAAACTTCGCGAATATAAGTTATGACATTCAGAGAACTTTGATACTATATTTGTTTTTGTAACTTTAGTTTGTTATCTTCTTTTGCATGGAACTTTAGAGTAAGAGTTCATCTGGAGAAAGTTCAGCAACGTCAGCTGCAGCAACAACTAAGGTTTGCCCTCTGATAGCAATTTAGTTGTCTTTAATTGGATTAATTGGTCTTGCATTTGCCCTGTTTTCTATCCAAGGTTGATAAAGCTCAAATCTAACACTTTAGGTCATATTGATTGAGGAAGTGACAAAATCTGGATTACTTGCAGTACTATGGGGAGCTGAGTATTTAATCCCGTAAAGGCAATGCACACTAGAAAAACTTTGCCTCCTAAATTTTTCTTCGATATGTTTTGACAACAACGAGGATTGGGGAGATCCCAAATTTAGAATTGAATACTTAAAGTGTGGAAGCAAACATGGAAAGAATCTGAAAACTAGAAAGAAAAATATGGGAAATTCGAAGGAACAACCTAGCAATTTCCAATAATGCAATGTTCTAAAGCCTTGACAAGATCCAAGTAACAACGAATTGGCTATTAGATGAATCAAATGCCTTTACCTTGGAAAATAATCAAATTTATAATCGGATATTGACCGCTTCGTGAGTAACTTTCGACAACAATTAGTATGAGTACTTTCTTAAGAAACCAACGATATCAAAAAACTCAATTATCTTACTAGCTATATAAGTGAAAGTGATTTTAAATATTATATACAACAGTATGAACACCTTTGCCACAACTAATCAAATTAGCCCAATGTCCAAGACCCTATTTTTAGGTGCCCGACCACCCAGGTGCACGGGTTCGAATCTTGTTAGGTTTTCTTTAAAGATTTTTTGGATTTAATAGAAACTTTAATGTTTTGATAGTTTAAATGCACCTACTTTTTGTTTCTTTTTTTTTTTTTTTGAAAGAGCCTACTTTTTATTGAATACCTGGTTTTCTTTCCTTTTAAAAAACACAAAATCATTACGAATTTCCAATGATTGTCTTTTTCTTTTTTCTCATTTAATTTTGTAACTAGATAAATCTTATTAAAATTTGTAGTTTGGTTTCAAAAATTTTAATGTCATGTTTAAGTTTTGAATAACACAGTAATAGAATGCATTCATTACTATGATACGATACAAGTATACCTTTGGTTTCAAATATATATATATATATATATATATATATATATATATATATATATATATATATATATATATATTCTTCAAATTTACTTTTTTTTTTTGGAAAAAAAGGATTTTTTAAAATGCAAAATCGACCTCTGGAGGTGGGTATGTTTTCAAATAAACTTTTAAAAACCGGACATCTAGATGTCGATATTTTTTTTTGCAGCATAACAATTTAAAAAATCGACCAAGTGAGGTAATTTTTTTTAAAATTAAATATTATCTTTTTTAGAATCGACCTCAGGAGGACAATTTTTGCCAGCTTTTAGTAGTATGCACCCATTCATAAAAAATGATGATTTACCTATTTAAAGTTTGAACACCCTTTTTGAAATTTTGGCCACGCCACTGCATTTTATGTCACACCAATTATATCCTTAGCAGTGTTGTCAAAGGCGCACTTTAAGCGCACTTAAGCCCTAAAGCGAGCCTCTAAACGTGTTGACCGCTTCACCTCGCTTAATGTGCGGTTTAGTGTCGTGATCAAGGTTCTAAGACACACTTTTCTTTGCCAATGAGCCTCTCTGAAGAGGCGACACTGAACAATTGATATTTTACTTTATCGTAATTTCTTTTTTCAATTTCTTTGTTCTCTCTCTCACACACACACATATATATATATATGTTCTTTTTTTCTTTTTTTTTAAATTGGTAATGTTGTATGATATGCTAAAGACCTCCAAAAAGGATCACAACAAGTAGTAAATCTAAATACAAGGATCCTAGCATATCTACTAGCTGTTCTACTTCATCTATACCTTCCTCTTTACACCAAAAACACATACATGCATTTCTCGTTTACTTTCTGTATGGAGTTAGATTTGTTCTTTGTTCATATATTTGTTATTCATGCTTATAATTATTACACATACATGCTTATATTTGTTATGCAGGGTTACAGGGGAAAGGAGGGGAGAAAAAGTTGTTTAGACTCGCTAAGGCTAGGGAGAGGAAGGATCGTGACCTCGACCAGGTGAGGTGCATTAAGGGGGAGGACGGTACAGTGTTGTTGGAGGACGGCCACATTAAGAATAGATGGCAGTCGTACTTTCATAGGCTCTTGAATGACAAAGGGGATAGAGCTATTGTGTTAGGGGAGCTGGAGCACTCAAAGGAGTGTCGGGATTTTAGTTATTGTAGACGTTTTAAGGTAGAAGAGGTTAGAGAGGCTGTTCGCAGGATGCGAAGGGGTAGGGCGACGGGGCCGGATGAGATACCGGTGGAGTTTTGGAAGTTCGCTAGAGAGGCTGGTGTAAGGTGGTTGACTGGATTGTTTAACGAAATCTTCAAGACGGCAAGAATGTCCGAGGCTTGGAGGTGGAGTACCATGATCCCTCTCTATAAGAGAGTTGCAATAACTATAGGGGGATTAAGTTATTGAGTCACTCTATGAAGATTTGGGAGAGAGTGGTCGAGGTGAGGATGAGAAGGATAGTGTCTATTTCGGAAAACTAGTTTGGATTTATGCCTGGCCGCTCGACGACGGAGATAATTCACCTGGTACGGAGGCTGGTGGAACAGTATAGGGAAAGGAAGAAGGACCTGCACATGGTGTTTATCGACTTGGAGAAGGCATACGACAAAGTCCCCAGGGAGGAGGTGCTTTGGAGGTGCTTGGAGGTGAGTGGAGTCTCGCTGGCATATATCAGAGCAATTAAGGACATGTATGATGGAGCGAAAACTCAGGTGAGGACAGCGGGAGGAGACTCGGAGCATTTCACTGTCTTGACAGGATTGCATCAGGGATCTACTCTTAGTCCCTTTTTGTTTGTTTTGGTGATGGATGTGTTGACGCGGCATATTCAAGGGGAGGTGCCTTGGTGTATGCTTTTTGCAGATGATGTAGTTTTGATTGATGAGACGCGAGGGGGTGTGAATGACAAATTAGAGGTGTGGAGATAAACGCTTAAGTCTAAAGGGTTCAGGTTGAGCAGAAGCAAGACAGAGTATTTGGAATGCAAGTTTAATGACGTGAGGCTGGAGAATGAGGTGGTAGTGAAGTTGGAATCACAGGAGGTATGTAAGAGGGATAGTTTCAAGTATCTTGGGTCCGTGATCCAGGGTAACAGCGAGATTGACGAGGATGTCTCGCACCGTATTGGGGCGGGATGGATGAAGTGGAAGCTCGCGTCGGGGGTGTTCTGTGATAAAGGTGCCGCCCAAGCTTAAAGGCAAATTCTACAGGGCGGTAGTCCGTCCGGCCATGTTGTATGGAGCGGAGTGTTGGCCAGTTAAGAACTCCCACATCCAAAAAATGAAGGTGACAGAAATGCGGATGTTGCGTTGGATGTGTGGGCTGACTAGAGGGGATAGAGTTCGGAATGAGATTATCAGGGAGAAGGTTGGTGTGACTCCAGTGGAGTATAAGATGCGGGAAGTCCGATTGAGATGGTTCGGACACGTGATGAGGAGGGGCATGGATGCCCCGGTTCGTAGGTGTGAGAGGCTAGCGTTGGATGGTTTTAGGCGGGGTAGGGGTAGACCGAAGAAGTACTGAGGTGAGGTGATTAGGCGGGACATGGAGCAGTTACAGCTCACCGAGGACATGACCCTAGATAGGAAGATCTGGAGGATGCGAATTAGGGCAGAAGGCTAGGGTCAGTTTGGGTCGCTAGGGTAGGGAATTACTTGGTGGGGGTATTATTCTTGTTATGGTACCTTGTTCCATGTTTTATTACGAATCTGTGTGCTTTTCTTTGTTTTTATTACTTATGGGTGTCGTATTTATGTTATGAAATCTTGTTCTGTGCTTTACTATGTATTTGTGCGGTATCTCGTGTCTTGAGCCGGGGGTCTATCGGAAACAGCCTTTCTACCTCTTTAGAGGTAGAGGTATGGACTGCGTACATCTTACCCCCCCAGACCCCACTAGGTGGGAATACACTGGGTTTGTTGTTGTTGTTGTTGTTATGCTTATAATTATTAGTCTTGGACTAGACACATATATTTGTATTTTTCTCCCTTTCCGCTTCTTTTCCTTGAAGCCCACACATCATTTGCGCTTAAGGTGCCGATGGACCTTAGAGATCTCTTGTGCTTTTTTCTTTTGATACACTGACCCTTAGGGTTGTTTCGACCGGAGGTTATGTAGGGATCCAAAGTGTGATGGTTGTAATGCTGGGATTAATAATGCATTGATTAGCTATTCAAGGATTGTAATGCTGGGAATATTTCTTGTGGAATGGGTAGTTTGACATACTACAAATTAGCATACACGCTCACACGGTATAATATAAGATATAGGTTTACTTTTTGAAGGGGATAAAAATTCTTGACTTCTATGAATGTTATTTTGTCATTTTAATGTTTTTAATCCATGTTATGACGAGTACTTGAACTCTTATCCCACAGTTGATTCAGCATAATAATCCCTCTGTTTCAATGTAAGTATCTCAGATTGATTAGGCACAAAACCTCTAAAAAAAGTTGACTAGGCACGACTTCCTTGAGAAAGTAAGTGAGATTTTTGAATCTTGTTAAGGGCACAAGATTTGCATAATGTACCAAAATGCCCTTTGAGTCTTGTGGTTATAATAATTAAGCAATGTAGGATGTTGAAATTAAAGAGATGCCAAATAGAGAAAGAAGTATTTTTTGTTAAGCAAGCTAAAAAGGAAAGTAAGATGCTTATATTGAAACGAAGGAAGTACTTCGATTTCGACATAACTTATGTAGGTATCTTATGAGGAAAACAAAACTAGTAACCAATCTTTGTACATAAGAACACTCGATTTAATGTAGGGATTGATTCCCTTCAAGCCCCCAACCAAGTGTCACCTTAGTAATTAACATTATGTGTCACATCGCAGCAGAGACAAAAACACCAGGTGATTCTTTCCATCAGGCCTGTCTTAGCCTTGGTGGACAGAATTACATGATATTTATTGCTGGTGGGAGATGGCGGATATCTCGTGGATTTAGTCGAGGTGTGCGAAAGTTGTCCTAGACACCATAGTTATCAAAAAAGAAATTAACATTATGCGAGTGAAAAGTGGTCTCTCTTTCATTTGCCATGGCTGAGCAGTTCGACTATTGAGGTTTTATATGTCAGAAATGAGTTCGATTCTATAAAGTATGAAAGGATACTTTGACTTCGATCACCAGGATGAGTCTAGCCCGTTCTTGGTTATGGTTAATGTCGATATCGTTATCGAAAGCATTTTCATGAATAGTTTAATTTGCGGGGAAGTGTGAAAGCCGCTGCCTTCTGCATCTGCCCATGCCCTTACTATAATGATGTTACTTCTCTAACGAGTTCATTTCAATTAAAGTGATATTTGATTTTGGACTTGTAGACACCACAGTCAAGTACCCCAGCTCCTAGTTCAACTCCTGCATCTGCATCTGCTCAAGTCCCCGTTGCATCGTGAGTTTTCCTTCTTCAATATCATATTTTCTCAAAAACTTTTTTCCACTTCTGTATCATTTTATATGGCCGTGCAATTTGGGGGTTCGCCCTACTGTTCCAATTAGCAATGGCATCGCGATGTATTAATTTGGTCCATTGAGATATAATAGCTGATGAGCTTTAGTAAGCGTTTGGCCAGGAAAACCAAAAAAAAAAATTCACTTTATTTGGAATTTTGAAAGTTGGAGTTGGAATTGTGTTTGACCTTTGTTTTTGCAAAAAAAAAATAAAATTTCAATACATTTTCTCAAAAATATAAAATCTGATTTAAAAATAAAATATAATTTAAATGGGGTTATTTTATGAAAATAAAAATTCAGGATTTTTTTCTTTAAAAAAAATTATAAAGTGAAAAAAGCAAAAGTCAAAATAGTGAAAACAAGTATTGGGCTGTTTTCTAAATCTCAAATACAACTTCAAGTTGTATTTGCCTATTTGGTATTTTTATGGCCAAACAATGATTTTTATATAAAGTGTGAACAACCCATGGCCCAACGGCTTCTTAGACATCCAGGTGTTTGTGGTGTGGGAGGATAACATTGGGTATTGTTGTTGTTGAGCTTAAGACATCCAGGTGATGATGACTATAAATGTGTTTGAAGAATGAAAACTCATAACAATGTTGTGATTAAACATGATGAGACGTTCATATTCCTCTCATAAGATTTTTAAATATTATTTATGAAAATTACTCTCTCGACGATATTTGGCCATGCATAGAGCTTAAGAAAGAAAGACTTTTGGCACATATTGAAATTACAGTTGGCACTTGTCTTAGAAATGCTATGACATTTTTGTGGATATGCATATCATTATTGTAATGGGAAGTATGAAGTGAGAGATTCTAAATATAGGCAGGTGTTTGTATGCTTTAAAAATATGGGAAGGCATTTTTGTGGATATGCATATCATTATTGTAATGGAAAGTATGAAGTGAGAGATTCTAAATATAGGCAGGTGTTTGTATGCTTTAAAAAATATAGGAAGGTGTTTTTCTTTTTGGAACAGACTAAATAGTAAAGAGTGACATATAAAATGAATATGAGGGAATAATAAATTAATAAAAATATTATGGCTATCAGAATTTAGATTTAACATTCGGATATAGTGTTTGTTTCAAATCACTCTCCATGAACCCTTTTTTATTTTGTTTTATCTATCCATTAACCTTTATGGGAAGAGGAAAAGCATTTCATATTCCTTACTTGCTGGCTTGCTATTTTTCAGGCCTGCAGCAGCTCCCTCCCCAGCGCCAGCCTTAGCTTCTGCCCCTGCTCCTGCATCCACAGCTGTGTAAGTATATTCTTCAAGAAACACATTCTCCTTGCCTATTTTGCTAAATTGCAAGATCTCTTTTAAGTAAATGATCTATTTATATGCCAGGCCGGGATCTGATGTCTATGGTCAAGCTGCTTCAAGCTTGGTTGCTGGTAACAACCTTGATGGAGCAATTCAGCAGATTCTTGACATGGGTGGTGGAACGTGGGAAAGGGAGACAGTTGTTCGAGCCCTACGGGCAGCTTTTAACAATCCCGAGAGGGCTGTCGAATACTTGTACTCTGTAAGTTTGTAGCCATATAGAAATTCTTGGTTTAATTAGCTATTAATTTCTATTTGTGTCTAATTTTGTTTGCATCGAACTTTTGATGTATGGTGGTAGCTTTAAGATTTGCTTGAATACCTCATATTGCTGGTTATATCTAATGGCTCATCAAGTTCTTAAATTCTGTTTAACAGGGTATCCCCAAGACGGCAGAGGTACCTCCTGTTAGCGGAAGCCCACCCAGCATGCATGCAGGGAATCAGTCGGCTCAGCCTCAACCTGCAGCACATCCAGCACCTATTCCTGCAGGCGGGCCCAATGCAGATCCTTTGAATCTCTTTCCTCAGGTAGACAGTTTATTTTATGTTTTTATTCTTGTTCTCTGGGGCAGGTTGACATGGTTCGGACACGTGATGAGGAGGGGCAGGGATGCCCCGGTTCGTAGGTGTGAGAGGCTAGCGTTGGATGGTTTTAGACGGGGTAGGGGTAGGCCGAAGAAGTACTGGGGTGAGGTGATTAGGCGGGACATGGAGCAGTTACAGCTCACCGAGGACATGACCCTAGATAGGAAGATCTGGAGGACGCGAATTAGGGCAGAAGGCTAGGGTCAGTTTGGGTCGCTAGGGTAGGGAATTACTTGGTGGGGGTATTATTCTTGTTATGGTACCTTGTTCCATGTTTTATTACGAATTTGTGTGCTTTTCCCTGTTTTTATTACTTATGGGTGCCGTATTTATGTTATGAAATCTTGTTCTGTGCTTTACTATGTATTTGTGCGGTATCTCGTGTCTTGAGCCGGGGGTCTATCGGAAACAGCCTTTCTACCTCTTTAGAGGTAGAGGTATGGACTGCGTACATCTTACCCCCCCAGACCCCACTAGGTGGGAATACACTGGGTTTGTTGTTGTTGTTGTTGTATTCTTGTTCTATGGGGAATGGCTGGGACGAATTATTTTAGGATAAGTTTTTGATGTGATGTTGCGTCTTAATAAAAATTAATGTCCGAAAGCCAAATTTTAACAAAATGCCTTAAAATGTTTACACACAATAATACTAATAATAATTTAAAGTTATTTATTAGTATGAATGAGTTGTTTAATGTCAAATGTTTTTGGTAAAAAGTACATATATATATATATATATATATATTTTTTTTTTTTTTTCCCTTTTTAGATATAAATTTTGTATGTATTTTATAATCTTCAATATTATTCTACTATTAAAGTTTTTTGGGGTCTCAAAATTTTGGGACCTAAAGCAAACACTTTACCAACCTTACTGTTGAGTCATCCTTGTGTTCATGCAGGGTCTTCCCAGTGTGGGATCTAATACTGCTGGTGCGAACACCTTAGACTTTCTAAGGAACAGTCAACAGGTATGCTGTGTGACATTTTCTTGACCTTCACTACATGCATTTTCCTTCCTCAGAGTTCTGGAAAATTCATTTAGCGAAGTTCATCTAAATTATTGTCATTCTCAGTTCCAAGCTTTACGGGCAATGGTTCAGGCCAATCCACAAATTTTGCAGGTTTCACTCCTTACAGAAATAATCTGTCTTTTGAGTTTGTCTCTTGTTTGGACTACCTGGAAAAATTTGTGTAGATTCTCTTTTCATTCTTTTCTTTGTTGGCAGCCCATGCTTCAGGAGCTAGGCAAGCAGAATCCCCACCTAATGAGGCTTATACAGGAGCACCAGGCTGATTTTCTTCGCCTTATCAATGAGCCTGTTGAAGGAGGAGAAGGGTATGTTTACTCTTCAGCTTTCAATGACTCTCATACAAGGCTATGCTAGTACTGATTCATGTTTTCCCTATTTGATATCAGCAACAATATATTGGGCCAGCTTGCAGCCGCAATGCCACAGGCTATATCCGTAACACCCGAAGAGCGTGAAGCCATAGAACGTGTAAGTGATCAGTGACATGGTGGTTGTGTATTTGTGTATCTATTTGCTTTGTTCCCTTATTTGAGAACTTGTTTGTCTTGGTTTCTCCTCTTTTTGCAGCTTGAGCAAATGGGCTTTGATCATGACCTTGTACTGGAGGTTTTCTTTGCCTGCAACAAAAATGAGGAGCTCGCTGCTAACTACCTTTTAGATCACATGCACGAGTTTGAAGAGTGAAAATAGGGGTTGAATGGATATTTGTGTAGCTTCCTTTGCTGCCTCCCTCTCTTGGCCCCACGACAAAAATAAGTTTCATATATGTTGTGGGTTCTACGCTATTCGAGTTCTGGAGAGGGGTGAGCTGGAAAGGCATAACTAGTTATCATGTTTTTCTTTCTTCTCTTCTTCCAGTGTCGGTTTGTACCCCATTGGGATTGTCTTTATACATAGTTTGTCAATTCTCCTCCCCCCTCCCTCCCCCCACCCCCACCCCCCCACCCTCCAACCAAAAAAAAAAAAAATCCTTCCCTTTGTGGAAACTCAACTGTTTGACCCAGGGATAACCTTTTCAATGTGGATGATCAGAAGCTATTGTTATTTGCATGCATTTCCATTTTCAATTCTGAGGTGTTCTGGTTTTTGTTGCTTGATGACTCACCGTCTCCTCTCTCTGTTTGTTTGGAGATGATTGATGAACAAAAAAGAATTATGGTTAAATTTGATGTTGGATCTGTAAGCTAGCCAAACGTAGTTCCAGAATGGAGCTAATATTTGAGATCCAGCTCCATCTGGTGATTATAGCGAAAGGGTTATCTTGTACTTGATGCTCAACTTAGAAAGTGTTTTCTCAAATAGTAGAAGTAATTTTTCAAATATCATGGAGAAGGTAAAAGTTCAGCTTCTTTCAAAAAGGCGAAAATATAACAACAATACAGCTTGTGCAATTTCATAGATGGGAACTGGGAGGATAGGGTGAATGTACTTACCTCAAGGGAGAAGAGACTTTTCATGAGAGACCCTTGGGTTGGGTTGCACACATTAAAGCAGCTTATGAAGAAAAATACAGAAGACAACAAATAATAGGGAAATATTACGCAAAATTCAACAAACAAGGAATCATAACAATATGCAAATTGTGCATAACCAAAGCATTGGAAATCACGGTAACAGAGATTATTGTGCAAGCAACTATGAGAATAGTGCTAGTACTATTGGTATGTACGGCGAAAAAGGTAAATGCACCAAACTGCATCACTAAACCTACTCTATCTTGATATGCGACCACCATTACCTCCAATCAAAAGGTCATGTTCATTTTAGATATGTCATGGTCATGTCTGATAACCTCTCTTGATACTTTTTTAGCCTATCTATATCCCTTCTTAAACTAACCACAACCAGCCTCTTCACTCGGACATTTGTGCATCTCCTTTGCTCGAATCATCTTAGTGTCGCTTCCCCCATCTATTTCACCATGGATGTCGCTCCAACTTTATCCCCAAATCCTCATTCCTAATCTTATCTTTACTAGTATGCTTACTCATCTACCTTAGCATCTTCATTTTCACCGCTCTCTTCTTTTGAACATAAGAGTTCTTAACTGACCAACACTTTGCCCCATAGAATATAATCAATCTAACCACCAATCTGTAGAACTTTCTTTTTAAATTTTGATGATACATTCTTATCACACAAGACATCGGAGGTGAACCTCCATTTCATCCATCCTACATCAAAATGATATGTGATACTATCATCAATCTCCCAATGTTTTGAATTAAAGATTCATGACACGTGAAACTTCCTCTTTTGGGGATCGTCTATATAAACCTCACCTCCACGTCAACGTTTTGACACATCACTGAAGTGACACTCGAGATATTCAGTTTTATCTTTCTCAACTTGAATATTTTAGACTCCAGTATTTGTCTCCAGACCTCTAGCCTAATGTCAGCTTCATCATGAGCTCATCTTGGATATGACACGTTAATTCATCCAGCAAAAAGAAACATAATTAAGAGTTGGTTTCTAGTGCTATCCCATCATGATTAAAAAGTGTTCCAAATCTCCTCCCATTATCCTTATTCAGGTCTTGAGTCCATCAAACATGTTCTTAATTGCCCTCTTGTATACCACATGAATACCTTGAAACTTTATGCTATGCCTTTTCTAAGTAAATTAACAATATATATACGACCCTCTTCCTTTCCCTATTCCGATCCACCATTTGATTTTTTTAAAGCAAGATATCTTTATCAAAAAATTTATATTTAGCACATATTTTTCATTTACTTAAACGATTTAACGTTGAAATGTAATGACAACAATTGTCCCCTCTTTCGTTTGAGTTTTAACTATATGTTTATTGATTTAAAATTTTTGATATGTTTTTTATTTCATGTTGCTATTTTAATTAAATAAAATAAATTATTTGTTAAAGTTTTTCATAGTTTATCTATAATTATTTCTCTATTAAATAATACCAATTCAAATGAATATTAATACTGTGCTTTTTGTAATTCAACAATAGAAAATATATAAAGATGACCAACTACCATTTGTCTAATACATTGGGAAAATGGTTCGAAACATATTCAAACTTTCAAGAAAATTGTTGTAACATGTATTAACTTTGCGGGGATTCTATTATCTCTGAACTTCTTTAAAATGAAATAAATACAACACTGAGTAAGCATAACCAATATTTTGGTAGGCAGTAGTACACACACGCTCTGCCATGTATAAATATAGTAATTTTTCTTCTTTTTTTTTAAAATTTTTATTTTTCCCTTTCTTCTTCTCCTTATTTTTTTCTCCATCTTCAACAATAATTCTTCTTCCTTTTTAAAAACTTATTTTCAAAATTTATTCTTTTCCTTTTTGATTTATTATTTTAAAAACTCCATTGTAGGCCAAAACGTTCAAATTGATCGATGTGCGTCTTGAATCTTATTTTTGGATCAATATTCTTGAATTGGGAGCAATTGAGTTGATTGATTGTTTGAAGAGTTTTGAATCATTGTTTCGGGTTGTTTAATAAATTGGGGTTATTTAAAGGTTGAAAACTGAAGCACCACCTGTAAAAAACCATTAAAGCTTGTTCAAAAGCTTGGGTTCAAATTTGATTTACAACAAACGAGATTTCTTTTGAGTGGATAATATATCAAAAGAATGAAAAATCTGATAGGAGCCCATTCTAAAATTGGGATAATTTGGAGAAGATTTAGGGTGATTTTGCATCCATTTTTTAGAGCGAAAAAGATGAAGAAGAGGGGCTGCATTTTCATATTTACGAAGATTAGGGGTGTTCATGGGTTGATTTGGGTCGGTTATTGGTCAAAATCATAACCAAACCAACTTAGTCGGTTTTAAAATTTCTAAAACCAAACCAAACCAAATAAAAAAATAACCATCGGTTTGGTTCTTGTCGGTTTAGTTTGGTTTGGTTCGGTTTTTTCGGTTTATAACTTTAGCAAATGATAAAAGTTGAAAATTTGAAAAACAAATACAATCTAACATATGAGATGTCAACCGAATGTTGTATCTCAACCTTGAAACTACGATGTCAACTGAGTGTTATACTTCAGCAAAGCCATGACAATACCATATGAACACTTCTAAGAAATATTTAAAAACAATATTTAACAGAATGATATGATAAATCCCCAAAAGGTGAACACATAAACTTCTTGCTCAACAAGGTTCAAAAAGAAAGTTAAAAATAGTGATTGTCTATAGTCTAATGAATCTCAACTGTAAATTTCAATATGCAATAAGATATTATTTTCACAATTAGTATCATTTGTCATTCAAAATGCGAAATTCATTTAGAATCTCATAAGGTACTGTCAACTGGATGAAGACATATGACTGAATGTGTTACAACTAAAGTTAAATCATGATTAAAATATAAAATGTAGCAAATATTTAGATTGTATTTATAAATAATAAATAAATAATTGATATATATATATCGGTTCTGTTTGGTTATTTTGTCGGTTATTTTAGAGTAAAACCAAACCAAACCAAATTGATATCGATTTTTTAAAATTCAAAATCAAACCAAACCAAACCTAACCAAATATCGATTTTTTTAATCGGTTTGGTTTGGATCGCAGTTCGATTTGGTTAAAAATCAAACCGTTAACACCCCTAACGAAGATATAATGACCAATTGTTAAAATCACTTGAGATATTTATTTGGATCTTAAATTAAGATTATTTACTAAATTGGTTGCCTAAAACTTGAAGAATGATCTGTAAAATGCCATTGATGAAGCTTGAGCTTCAAATTTTTGAGAAATCAGATCACACCATTTACAAGTGATTACAATAATTCTCAAGGGTCTGTTGGGAATTGCTATCCACGATTTGTGTGTCACTTGACGTGGTGGTGGTGTGAGGGATTTGTAGAGCATTATGAGGATAAAAATGGTGGTTGTAGTGGTAGCCATTGTTAGAAGAGATGAAGTTTGTGGCCTTTTGATGATGAGAGAGAAATAAAATAAATTAAAAAATCAAAATATAATTCTCACTCTCCCAAAGAATGTGTATTCCACTCTCTCTGTCACGTCAACATATAAAGGGTGTATATTTTACTTTGAAATAGTATTTGGGGGGAGGGGGAGGGGGAGGGGGAGGGAGGGGGAAAGTAGGATCCCATGAAAGTTAAGACGTATTATAACAATTTTTGTCAAAGTTTGAATATATTTTGAACCATTTTTCTTAAAATATTTAAAAAATACATTAAACGAAATTAATTTGTCAAGCGCAAAGATCTCTCTCTAAAATTACTTTCTACGAAGTTATTAAACGAGTCTGAGAGGGGTGAACCCATTCAACCCAGGATTTGAACCTAGCCTTAGCATTATTATATTAATGTAAGTTCTATTAAATTTTCAATGACAACTGAAGGATAATGTCATGTCCGAATGATCACTAATGATAAAATACATATATATTACTACTTTTATATAAAAGAGAGGATACAAAGTTTTTGTAGTCCTCACAAATTCTTTCATCTAATGATGTTGCTACACTTAGCTTGTTGCTTTTTTTTTTTTTTTACTCTTTTTATATTTTATCTTTTCCTTGTTTCTTGTTTCTTTTTTGGAATTTTTACATAAATAATGTCTTTAAAGGAAATATTACCTTAAATGATATGCCTATTTTTACCCTTAATATATTTCCCCTTTCTGTACTGTCTTCTCCACAATCATCCAAGATGGAGTTTCGATTTCGGAAGCCACCACAACACCCACCTATGTCACCTTCTTATCCTCCACACCACCACCATCTGTAACACCCCAAAAATTCAAGTTAAGATCAAACCGATCGTCAAGCATATATGAAATATTACATAGGCATGACATGAGTATTGAGTGATAATTAAGATCATAAGGGGTACCTAACCCAAAATTGAGTTGAAAACTCTTTTTTCGGTTAAGTTCTAGTGTAATATTCTTCTTAGGTTAACTTCAAACTACAATTTCTCCTAGTATATGAAGATTTAGGTGGCCTAATACCCACCAAATTAAAGATATTTGAAATATCTTTTGAATGCCATTGGCTGTTCATAAATTTGATATCGAAGTAAAATATTATGTCCATTTTAATGAAGTACTGCTAAAAATGTCAGTGGCAATGACTAAGACCCCATGTTGTCGGGTGATCCTACGAGTCGTAGGGTAACCCTAAAAGTCGTAGGTTGGCTAAATGGGACGACAGAAGGAATAAAAAATTCAACCCTAGGAAACAAATTAGACTACAAATCATAACTAGACCCAATGAGTCATCACATGAGTCGTCGGGACTGATTCCAACAGCTTTTCAAAAGATTTTAAGAGTATAGTTTGCTATTTTCTCACACTTTTAACACTAAAGTTACGCCATTTAATTATTAAGGCTATTTATTAATCCTAATATTACCCTAAGTCCCTTGTTAATCAAATTCATTCGACATTTAGAATAAAATAGAGAAAAAAGAGGTGATTCTTCTTCCTCCAAGGAAAATTAGGGTTCTTCAAATGTACGCTCCATGTTCAAAGAATTCACCAAGGTCTTTATCTCCAGGTATGTGGGATTTAATCATGGGTTTTCTTTCACCTATTTAGTCCTAAAATTATTTCAAAATCTCAGTTTAATTCACTCTTCAAACTTAGGGTTTCCATAAAAGTGTGAATTCCCTCTTCAAACTTAGCGTTTCCATGAAAAGTGTGAATTCCGATATCTTTCAGTTTCTTGACTTGACTAAATCATGAATATGTGTTTTCCCATAAATTTGAGCATCTTTACATACTCATGACTATGAACTCTCATTATATTGATACGTAATTTTGGGCTTGAGTTATGAAATTTCTTATTTTGTTCAGATTATAGTATAGCCACGATTAGTTGTATTCTTCAGAAATGGAGAGTTATGAATACTCGATAACCTAAGATTTTATGAATATGTAATGAATACTCATCCCTCCATATTTACACGATGTAGAATACTTTTTAGATATACTATTTCAGTCTCGGATATTATGTGGCATGAAACACGATACTTTCGTTGGTTAAAATCACGAATTTATGCGTGAACTTAAGATATTTTGTTAGATATGATGCACTTTGGTGTATATTACAGGTAAAATAGGTCTACAACAGTTTTGGAATAAAAAGAGAAGAAAAAGACATGAAAAAGACCAAGTCTAATCAGGACACGAGTCAGCTCATAAGTCGTAATATCTGATATGACTCATATGCTGGATCGTATGCACAACGGAACCAAAAACAATCTGAAGAGAAAAGTATGGGAAGGATAAGACTCAATTATTCGAGTCGTAATCTAGGATACAAGTCATACAGATAAGTCGTAAGCATAACATAACCCACGCTACTACTCAAGAGTTGAAGTCTCAGAAGTATACGAGTCAGAAATATGAGTGTGACTCGTATAAGGAAGTCGTACCCAAACTAGTGTTCAGAGCTTGGAAAGATCAAAGTCCCAGGTGGATACGAGTGAAGGACCCGAGTCATACACCCAAGTACGACTCATAAGTAGAAGTCATATGACTGAATAGAAAGTTAAAGCCTTGGGAGAACAGACACTAGAATGGATACAAGAAGGTAGGGTATGACTCGTATAATGCCGGTATGAGTTAAGATCGAGTCGTACGACTGCCGACTTAACTTTACCTTTACCATTTTTATTAGAATTTTTATATTATTTTGAGATACTATAAATACTCTAGGGTTTGTCTTTTATTATGTGAGGCATTCTTATCATAGGATATATAATTTTATAATTATTCTTGAGATTTTGGGCTTTATTCAATTCAAGACTTTGGAGTTTATTCATCTTATTATTGTTCAATTAATTATATGTGTTCTTTGCTAATTATGGTTTCTTTCTCAAACATGAGCGGTTAATCTCCTTGAGTAGGGTTGTGGGAACCCTGACAGATTAGCTACGTAGAGGAAGTATGAGACTCATTTGCTCTAGGTTTATGCATGTATCTTAATATTCTTTATGATAATTAATCTCAAGTAGTTGCATTATCTTGAGATAGCTTGTATTCGCACCCGTCCCCAAAAGGGAGTTTGCGATTGGGAAAAAAAGTTAAGATAATGATTTGAGATTTCTACCTTCCCCTTTTAGTCCCCGCATCTCATCTAATCACTTGATCCCCAAAAGAGTGGTGAACTGAGGTCGTAGCAAGGAGCCACAAGGAGACGCCCTGAAACTTAACAGATAAAAGGTGAAATTTATCTTCACGCTCAAAAGATGGATGATAAGACCTATCTTGTAGACTTTACATGAAGAACAATGATGAGTGGTGATTTTACCACTCATTTGCACTCAACATTTATGCACATTACTCTGTTTTGAATGAATAAGTGAGATATATTTATGAGCAAATGCACTAATGTCCACTCTTTGCAGGTATAGAGTTGCAAAGATAGAAAGATATAGAATGAAGCTTAAATTGATTAAAAAAAGAGCAGGAAAGTGCAGCTAAAGACTTGGAGCAAAAAGGCCTCAGGTAACGCAGTCCGGTCTACTGACCGCGATCATGTCAATCAAGCAAAATTCAATCAAACACGATCTTAAAAGTTAACCGTGGTTGAATAAACTGCGGTCACTGTCAGACCCGCACGATCACGGCTTAGCAGATGAAATCAGCCCAAGGAAAAATATGGAAATTTACGTGGCTGGTCCCAATTTTGACAAAAAGCCCAAAACCCTAGCATGAATAACATTGCATCTTCCTTAATTTTTAGGTTTAGTTTTTGGATCGATAACCTCTATTTTTTGGAGAAGAAAATATTGTATTATTTGTGGGTGAAGAATAAATTGGAGACTTTTTAAGTGGAAGATTATCTCATTTCCGTTGTTGATTTGTGGGAGTGACAAGTTTGAAGTAATATTCACTTAAGCTTTAATAAATTACGTCAATGGAGATTATGGGTATATCTATGCTTATTTATCTTATGTATAGCTAGATCTCCCTCTTGGGGTTATGTGTGAATAGAGAATAAAGTATGTGTAGGGTGTTATTTATTAGCTTCTATTTAGTAGTTTATGTTTATGGGTTTTATCATTGCTATGCTAAAATGGTTGGGATTTGATGGCTGAAAGCCCCAAATACCCACATGGGTATCATAAGTAAAAGCTCCATGCTTTAGAAAACCTAAAGCCATCTTCGAAAGAAGGGTTTTGGGTGAAGTTTATAAATCCATATCAATTTTAAAAGAGGGATATGAAGACCAAAGCAATGATAGAAAATTGTGTGTGTAGTTTGCTAAATCTTCACTATCTTAGACATAAGGGTGAATGTGAGGTTGACTATACTATGGGTTTCATCCTAGAAATAAGGATGCCTAGATTGAGGTTGTGGTCACCAATTATTAAACACACCTATTAGATATTCAAAAGAATCAATGTGTGAAAGTTTGGTGTTTTGTTGAAAGACTAACATCAAAATCTATAACCAAGCCTACCCATATTTGACCTAATAAATTGATGATTGATTACTAACACCCATACATCTCTCCCTTAGTAATGCATAATCCCAAGATCCATGCACAATTGTTAAAACTCTAATTATTCATAGCCCCAAATTTATACTAGAAAACCCCAAAAAGAAACATTAGTGTAGATATCTATCTCCCCCATTTTTATCTTCGTGTAACATTGGGTTGAATTTAGCTTGTGTCTATTATTTCAAATTAACTTGATTGCCACTCACATTGTTTCTCGTGTTCGACACCGACTCCAAAGTTGGGTAAACGTATTAACGTCGACCACCTTGCACTAAATTGAACGTGTAAGTTGAACGTTATTAAACAACAAAGTAGTTGGATTGAACATGAGAAATTTATGGAGTTGAGAAGCCAGGGGGAACACTAGACTAGTGTTCATCTTTTATTGTCTAGAACTCAAAAGTAATTAAGACTTGGTTACTACTTGCGATTGATACCAAAATTCCCCCTATTTACTTTCCTGTAATGCTCGTGGACTACATCAAGTCAAGTTACTATTCATGTTTTCCCTGTGGGATCGACCCCAACCTAGTTAGGTTATTATATTTGCAAGTGACCGTATTATACTTCTGTTTGGAGTATAGTTTTGGACGATATCAAATTTTGGCGCCGTTGCCGGGAAAGACAGTTTGAGTAGTGAATTGAATTAGTGAAGTTAGCGGGTTTTTATTTTCTTGTAGAGTCATCCCTTTCTCCCCTTTGAATTAGTAGAGTCAATCTCTTTCTCCCCTTTGATCCAGAATAAGAGAGAATCCTTCAAACACTGAGAAGGATGTCAAGACAAGTTCATGATGAGTTTCAGACCCCCCACCCGTGGATCCAAATGCGGCAATCCCACGTACTCAATTAGATCCATAGAATATTACATAAATAAAGACACAACACCTTTTAGAGCTAGAATGAAGAGAATCCAAAGATGCTTGATACAATTCTGAGCTCATCAAGGCCTTTTGCAAGTTCCCCGGGACCATTCACTCGAAGCCAAGCTAAACAACTTCAAGAGTTGCAAACTATGTTTGCTAAAATAGAAGTTTTGGAGCTTGTTTTGATGCCTACCAAGGGATTTCATGTGTTGAGGATCGATTTGGAGGGTCATAAGAGTGAGGAAAAGAAGGAACTCCACTATTTTAAAGTGATGATGGGGTGACGAAATTTCACCAAGGTGACTGGTCGTAACTGGGGCCATCACTTAAAGCCCCAAAGTAACATCCACTGCTTGAGACTGACGGCCAAGTTAGCGGGCCGTCAACTTTGTGACTGACCGTCAGTAAGGCCGTCACTGGTGGACAAAGTGCCCAATTCGTGGGCTTTGATCCTTTTGATACCTAGGACATTTTCGGGCCTTGGTTATACTATAAATAGAAACTTATTAGCTCATTTTACTTAGTTTTGTTGAGTATTGATGAATATTGCTCTTTAAGAGTGTTTGGTGAAACTTGTATTGAATGCTTGTTTAGAAATGAGGGTTTTGAGGGCGTTGAATTCCCTCTTGGTCCACGTAGAGATTCAGTGTTAGATTCTATTGAATTAAGGGTTCTTGGGTTTGAAACACCCATTTGTTCATAATTTCTTAATAGTTTCTTATGTCAATCTTCTATCTCTTATTTTGAATATTTTATCCTTATTTTCTGTAGCTTATTTCTTATTTTTGCATCTCATTTCATATTATTTGGTATCAGATCTGACCTTAGAATCGTTCCTACGGTTATAGTCTTGGGTTTGTTATCATGAAAATCACAAAAAAAGAGAGTCCCAATCACGTTTTTAGGTTGTATTGAAATTTTGAGTTATTGATTTTTGTGTTTCTAGTGCTAGAATAGTGTTCTCTAGTACTATTTGAGTCATTATCTAAAATTTGAGCTTAATCCAACAAGTTTTGAGTAACCCACCATTGTTGAAGCTTGAAGTTGAAGAAAATTCAAGTGGGTTTGAAAATCTAAAAGTGTTGAGTGAGTTTCAAGCTATAAAACTTATTGGGGTTTGTTCGGGAGCTCGAAAGGATCTTGGGGTTTGAATTTTATCGAATTACGAGTTCATTTGATTGAGGGTCAAAAATTTGAATCTTCTTTAAGTTCTTCATAACTTGTTGAAGAAGAAACTGTAAAAGAAGAGTTTGATGCAACAGAAGTGAAGAAAAATGAGTTGTACCTATTTATTTTCAAGGAATGTTCCTCAAGGTACAAGGACCCCACAAAATTACTGATCTGGAGAGTGTGATGGACAACCTAAAGATCTGCCAACAAGGCCTTCAACCCCAAGGCAGCTTCTCCATGTTCTAGATAAGGTCTAACGGATAACCTAATGGCCCATCAAAGGCTCGACGGTCCGCCAACCCCGTCGTCGCCCCAAGTAAACTTCCCCCACTTTATGGTTAAGGCTTGACGGCCAAACCGATGACCCGTCAACCAAGTAAAGATCAGTCACCAAGTTAGTCACTCAAAAAAAAGTTTCGTAAGCTCATTCTAGATTCTTTGTTCCATTTCTTTGATTCTTAACACCTTATATTTGGTTCTAACACTAATTAACAGCTAGTAATCCATCTACTTAGTTGTGAATTAGTTCTTGAATTCCTTTCTTTCTTGTCCCATTTATTTTAGTACTTTTCTCCTTTTATATTGTTGTAACTTCTTGGCTCAAGTCCATACGAGATTTCTTTGATTTATTCGAACAAAAATCCACTTTGGACAAGAGTATATATCACACCTCAATTCTCACCAGAGTATAAACCAATATTTAACACCTGTGAAACCAAGTTTGAGCTATCTAATGGAGAATAGAGTTGTGAGGTTCTTTTTTAACGCTAATTTGTTTGTTATTTTTGTTAGTGTTTTATTTTCTCAGGTACAATGACAATGGAAGGGGAAACATCTCAAAACATGGATATTAATTCAATTGGTGCCATGATGAAGGCCATGATGGAAAAACTTAATACCATAGATAGTCGCGTGGCATCAGTGGAAGACGGGTTAAACATTGTGAACGGAAGGCTAGACATTATGGAAGGCCAAAGGAATTCCACCCTCTCCACTCCTTACCCTCACCAGTCCTCTTCAAGTGTATATGCTCAAAACACATCCACTACCATTTCCCCAAAAACCCTCTACCAAACGCTTAATCCACCAAGACCCCCATAAGACCCCACCATCCAAACTACTACCTATCCACAAAAATCCAACCTCAATTTAAACAAGCCCAACAAGAAGAACCTAGGAACCAAATTCCACCCCCTCCACGAAACCAAAACCCTCTATTCCAAGTTCCACATACCAAAACCAGCCCATCAATATAGAAAAAGAAGAGAGGAAGGAACCACAAGAAGAATATAATAAAAATGAAATGATGGTAGAAGGAATAAGAGGTAGACCTATGGATAAAAGGGGTTAGCGAGGTCGAGGTGAAAGATTTGGTCTAATGCCTTATGGAAGAGGAAATGTGGGAAACCGTCCCTAAGATCAAGATGTAGGAATCAATTCTATCAAAGTTAGTCTATCGACTTTCAAGGGTGAGAGTGATCCCGAAGCTTATCTTACAAGGGAGTCCTCTTATTAAAGGATCTTTCAAGTTAAATATCTCACTGAAGAGAAGAAGAGTAGTCATACCGTAGCCCATTTTGAAGGTTATGCCAATACATGGTGGGATTATGCCAATACATGGTGAAATGTAATGAATTAGGGACAACCACCTCTATGGGATATGTTGAAGGGACTTATAAGGAAACGATACTTACTGGAGAGGTATAGATATAAGCTCTTTTCCAAGTTATACAACTTTAGACAAGGTAGCAAGAGTGTCAGGGCTTGCTATGATGAATTTCAACAATTTATCTTGAAGCTTGATCATCAAGGAGAGAATGTTAATAATGACATCATACACTTTAAGGTTGGGTTGAACAAAGGCATCTCCTCATGCATGATTCTTCACAAGTTTAAGACCATAGATAAAATCTTTTAAGCGGCCATGGAAATTGAAAGGGAGACCAAAGAGAGAGCTACTCACAAATCAAAAGGGTATTCCTCAACCACTACTTAGGGAAAGAACAAATAGGTAGCTCAACCTTCATTGGGATATAACAATAACAAGGATTACAAGTCCAATGATAAGAAGCCCATAGAGAAGATCGCTCCAAAATACCCGCCAAAGCATGAAGGTAATAAATATCCTACTCCCAATCCTAAAGGTTTCCAATGCTTTAAATGTAAAGGGTGGGGACATAAGGCCAATGAATATCCCTACTAGAGAAATGTGATCCTTTGGGAGGGGAAATTTTATTTTCTTGGAGAAGAGGTGGGATTAGAAGTTGATGAAAATAATGAAAAATCCCAAGATGGAGAGCAAAGAAAAAAAAGGCATAAGAAGAAGGGATGATAAAGACACTTGGCCCCAAGAAGGAGAGTTTGAAGTGCCAAAATTTGTGGTAAGGCGAGGGATGATTAGTAAGGCTATAGATGAGCTGAGTCAAAGGGAGAATCTATTCCATACTAAGTGCCTTATCAAAGGAAATGTATGCTACTTGATCATTGATAGTGGTAGTTATGCTAATGTAGCTATTTCCACCATGGTTGATTTCCTTAAGTTACCTTCCACTAAGTATGCAAATCCACAAAATCTCCAATGGTTAAATAAATATGGAGAGTTGAAGGTGACTCAACAAATAGTGATTCATTTCAAGAATGGGAAGTACCAGGCTAAGGTTCTATGTGATGTCATTCCCATGCAATCTTGTCACATTTTGTTGGGAAGACCATGGCAATATGATAGATCAACCAAGTATGAAGAAAGAACCAATCATTATTCCCTTGAAATAAATGGCCAGAATCTTACACTATATCCTCTATTACGCTCACAAGTGAACAAGACCCATAAATGATTAAGGGAGTTAAAGGAGAAAGGGAATAAGGACAATGAGAGGGAAGGTGAAGAAAGAGAGAAAGTAGGGAAGGCAAAGGGAAAAGAATCAATGTAGATGTTGGCTAGGCATAAAGATCTCTTCAAAGAACATGATGATGAGACACCCATGCTCCTCTTAGCCCATATTTTTAACACTAACCCTTCTAATTCCTCTATTTATTATTCTATTTCCTTTGTTTTGTAGGATTATAAAGACATTTCCCAAAGGAGCTTCCACAAGGGTCACCCCCACTTTGGGGAGTTAAGCTTCAAATAGACTTCATGCTGGTTCTCAATTGCCAAATAAACTGGCCTATCGAAGTAACCCTATGGATATTAAGAAACTTCAAAGGCATGTTGAGGAACTCCTCGACTTGCCTATGAGTGCAAGACCGCCTTCAAGACTAATTTTGGTCTCTATGAACGGATGGTCATGCCTTTTGGCCTCACCAGTGCTCCTTGTACTTTCATACAGTTAATAAATCATGTGATGAAACGATTCATTGGGAAATTTTTTGTGGTGTATTTTAATGATGTCCTAGTTTATAGTAAATCCTTCAAAGAGCATGTTCTATATTTGCAAAGTGTACTTGAAATGCTTAGAAAGGAAAAATTATATGCCATTCTTAAAAAATGCTCTTTTGGTGTAAATGAAGTAGTATTTTTGGGATTTATTGTAAGCTCAAGAGAAGTCGAGGTGGATGAATCTATGATAGATGCCTTTAAGAATTGGCCAACTCCGAAAACCATTAGTAAAGTATGAAGCTTCCATGGGTTGGTTAGTTTCTATAGGCGGTTTGTCAAAGTATTTAGTACCATCACCGCTCCCTTGGCCGAGGTCATCTAGAAGGACAAACCTTTTAAATGAGGTGATGAACAAGCCAATACATTTGAAGCTTTGAAGGCTATTCTTAGCTCCGCCCCCTTATTGCAATTACCCAATTTGGATACGATGTTTGAAATTTAATGTGATATAGGTAGGTATAGGTGCCATCTTAATTCAAGATCTTAAACCTATTCCCTACTTTAGAGAAAATCTCAAGGGCATAACTCTAAATTATTCTACATATGATCTAGAGTTATACGCCTTGGTTAGAGCATTGGGTAATTGACAACATTACTCATGGACCAAAGAGTTTGTGATCCGAACCGATCATGAATCTTTGAAGCACCTTCGGGCCTAAGATATGTTGAACAAGAGGCACGCTAAATGGATCAAGTTCCTAGAAACTTCCCTTATGTAATTTAATACAAAAAGAGGAAGGAAAATATGGTTTTCGATGCATTATCTAGGAAACATGTGCTTATCTCTACATTGTCTTCCAAGTTGATTGGGTTGGAGAATCTAAGGACAATGTATCCCCAAAACCCCACATTTTCTAAATGTTTTAAGATTGTGAAGAATGGGGTAGGGAAATATGGATTAAAGATAAGGATTCCACCCCTTATTCTAAGTTTGATGGATTTTTGTTTAAGGGAAGGAAACTATGTGTGCCCTCTAGTTATTGGAGAGAATTGTTTGTGAGGGAGGTGTATGATGGTCATATGATAGGTCACTTTGGAATTGAAAATACCCTTGGTATCCTAGAGGAATAATTCTATTGGCCTAAGATGCGCAATGATGTTTCTAGAATTTGTGGCCAATGCATGGATTGTAGAAGTGCCAAGTTGCGCCTTCTCCCTCAAGGATTGTATACCCCACTCCCCACTCTCCTACGCCCATGGCTTAACATTTCTATGGAATTTGTTTCTGGTTTTCCAAGGATGAGGAGAAGTAGGGATAGTATCTTTGTGGTGGTTGTCCGGTTCTAAAAAATAGCCCACTTTATTCCATGTCATAAGAGTGAGGACACCTCGAGTGTAGCATCCTTATTTGTTGAGCTTGTTGTGAAATTATATAGGATCCTTCAAACCATTATTAGTGATCTGGACTCTAAGTTCCTTAGTCACTTTTGGAGGTCATTGTGGATAGGCTTGGTACAAAATTACTTTTCTCGACCTCTTGCCACCTACAATCGATGGCCAAATGGAAGTAGTAAATAGAACCTTAGGATCTATGCTACGATCTATGATTATAGGAAAAATGACTTTTTGGGAGAATCATCTACCTTTAGTCGAGTTTGCTTATAATTATGTCATACACTCAACTACCGGTGTGACCCTATTTGAATGTGTGTATAGTTTCTACCCCCTTACCCCTTTGGATCTCACCCCTTTGCCTAGTGATGTTGTGATAAACTTAGATATCAATCAAAGGGTGTAATACATGAAGAAAATACATGAAAAAGTGAGGCTTTAACTTCAGAGAAAAAAATCATAACGTAGAAAAAAGAATGAACAAGGGGCGAAGAAGGCTTGCCTTTAAATCAGGCGATTGGGTATGAGTGCATCTTCGGAAGGACTAGTTTCCGACATAAGGGAGGGCTAAGTTGATTCCACGAGTAGATGGGCCTTTCCAAGTGCTTGAAAGATTAAACGACAGTGCATAAAAAATTAACCTTCCACCAAAATATCAAGTGCACAACACCTTCAACATATGTGATCTCTCACGCCTTGATGTTCTAGAAGATGGTCACCTAATGGATTTGAGGTAAAATCCTCATCAATATGGAGAGGATGATACGATTTTGAGCTACTCAAATCCTCTTTCAAGTTCCCCAAGACCATTCATTTGAACCACACTAAACAACTTTAAGAGTTGCAAACTATATTCACCAAAAGAGAAGTGTTAGAGCTTGTTTTGATGTCTACCAAGGGATGTTATATATTGAGGATTGATTTAGAGGGTCATAAAAGTGATAAGAAGAAGGAATGTCACTATTTTGAAGAGACGATGAGGGTGATGGACCATCATCAAGGTAACTGGCCTTCACTGGGGCTATCACTTGAAGCTCAAAAGCACCTGCCACTACCTGAGACTGATGGCCCATCAGCTCAGTGACTGACTATTAGTCAGGACGTCACTGGTGGACAGGGTGCCCAATTCATGAGCTTTGATCCTTTGGATACCTAGGTCACTTTTGGGCCTAGGTTAGACTATAAATAGAAACTTATTAGCTCATTTTACTTAGTTTTGTTGATTATTGATGAATATTGCTCTTGAAGAGTGTTTGGTGAAACTTTTATTGAAAGTTTGTTTTGAAATAAGGGTTTTGAGGGCATTGAATATCCTCTTGGTCCACGTAGAGATTCGGTGTTAGATTCTATTGAATTAAGGGTTCTTAGGTTTGAAACACCTGTTTGTTCTTAATTTCTTAATAGTTTCTTATATCAATCTTCTATCTCTTATTTGAATCTTTTATCCTTAGTTTTCATAGCTTATTTCTTATTTTTGTATCTCATTTTGTATCAAGTCTAGACTTGCTGTAGAGGCTAAGTTAGCTCAGTAGGGTGGAATAGTCAGTCCTAGATAGGTAGTTGATCGTCGAGTTCAAAGAGAAAGAGCTCCAGTTATTCCTGCATATCAACACTTAGACCCATATGAGGAGGATGATGAAGATCTGGGTTGTGTTGAGCCTACTGAGTCGGGAGCCATTATTCCTCTTACTTTAACTCCCAGTGTGAAGTTTGATATTACTAGTGCTATGATCCAATTTTTGAATCTAAAGGGTGTATTTTTGGGTGCAACTAAGAATGATGTGAACATACACCTTGCAAATTTTCTTAAGATATGCATATCTTATACTATTCTAGGGGTTGATCAGGAAGCATTGATATTGAGGTTGTTCCCATTTTCTTTGACAGGTGAAGTATTACTTTGGTTAGGGGAACTTATAAGATGATCTATCACTACTTGGTATGAGTTGAACAAATAGTTTTTGAGTAGATTTTCCCCTCCTGCATGATGCTATAATTGAAGAATGAAATCTATAATTTCAGATAGTTACCTACAGAATATATGTATGGGGTATGGTTTTGATTCAAGAAGAAGCTGGGCATGGTACCAAATCATAGAATCAGAGGGTCTAACTTGTCAGAAATGTTCTATAGATCAATGAGTGACAGTTAAAGAATTATGGTAGATACTTTTTCAGGAGGAGCATTTATGCACCTTCGTTGGGATGTTGTGCAGAAAATGCTAGATGATATCGCTGTGAACCATAAAGGATGGCATACTAGAGATTCAGAATGTGATGGCGGTACATATGCTATTGGAGCAAAAAATACTTATAGATCAGGTCATGATTTGGTAATACAAGAGGTTGTATAACTTTGCACAAACATTGGGTTTCTTACAAAATAATTTGCGACAGTGAGTGCTGAGAAGGTGAATGTAGTTGTGGCACAGGGTTCTACTTCTAAACCATTTGAGATCAAATCTAAAGAAGTGTCAAAGTATCTTGATTGTAGATTGGTGAATTTCTGAGCCCAAGGGCAAGGAAATCAAGGGCGGAACTATTACAATAACAGATACAGAGATAAGAGTAGAGAAAAAGATGATGATTGACGGCATAAAGATAACTATAAGGAGAAAAATGACAAGTATATTCCACTAGGTAGTCGTGATACAGAGTCCAGAATGGAAGAACTTTTGTCTAAGCTAGTTAAAGGGAAAGAAAGTCAAGAGAGCTACCTGAAGGATATCAAAACAAATTTGTCAAGTTTGAACCAGAAAGTTGAGTTACATGCTACAACAATCAAGAAGTTGGATCAATAATTTGGTTAGATGTTAGCCACAGTAAATCAATGACAACCTAGAACTCTTTCGAGTAATACAGTGATAAATCGCAGAAATGATAGTCACTATCATGCCATTACCACTCGGAGTGGTAAAGTCATTGTATACCCACCTATACCTACTGTTGATGAGTAAAATAATAATGATGTGATTGTTGATGTAGAGAGTAGTAGCAAGCAGGAGGTGAGAGAAAAGAAGGTGTCAGAGCCTGTGTTGAAGCCTATTCCAAGACCTCCTTCTCCTTTTTCTCAAAGGCTGAAAAAGAAACAAGATGAGGGTAAGTATCAGAAATTTTTGTCTATGTTAAAAGAGTTGTCTATCAACATACCATTTGTAGAGGCGTTGGAGAAAATGCCAGGATATGCAAAATTCATGAAGGATTTGATCACCAAGAAGAGGTCGGTCAGTTATAAGCCAGTCAACAATATTCCTCATTACAGTGTTATAGTTACTAGATCTTTGGTAGAGAAGAAAGAGGATCTTGGCACTTTTATAATACCTTGCACTACTGGATATTTCAACTTCACTCGAGCATTATGTGATTTGGACGCTAGCATAAACCTCATGCTCTTTGCCGTATTCAAGAAGTTGGGGTTGGGAGCTCCCAAACCAACTACCATGAGACTAGTGATGGCTGATAGAATGGTAAAGAAACCCATCGGTATCCTTTATGACATATTGGTAAACGTGTTTTTTTTATATTCCCTATTGATTTTGTTATATTAGATTGTGAAGTGGACTTTCTAGTCCTAATTATTTTGGGAAGACCATTTTTGGCTATAGGTAGGTCATTGATTGATTTGGAGAAAGGACATTTGATACTGAGATTGAATGATGAAAAGGTGACATTCAACGTTTTCAAATCTATGAAGTAGCCTAATGAGTTGAGAGTGATATCTGTGGTTGATGTGCATGATGAGGAGACAGATTAATTTCATGATATTGATGCAGTTACTCTTTGGGATGATGGTTCTGATGCGGTTGTTCCTATTGAAGAAAGATTAGGTATTGAGGCTCTTGCAATAGTGATCATGAATATTTGATAGTGATGGTATTGAGGAGTACGATAAGATGGTATGCGTATTGCATGGAAATAGATCTTATAATTATGCACCCAAGAAGCTTGATTTAGATTTGAAGAATAGAATGACTCCACATACTCGTCCTTTCATTAAAGAACCACTGGTGTTTGAGTTGAAGGCCCTTCTATCTCACATGCGATATGCATTTTTGGGGGATAACAATACCTTGTCCGTTATTATTATAGCTGATCTGAGATAGTCAATAGTAGAAGCATTATTGTCAGTATTACATAGATTCAAGTGGGCCATTAGATAGTCTATTGCACATATTATAGGTATTCCGCCTAGTTTGTGCACCCACAAAATACAACTTCAATTGGATTGTGTTCCATGTGTTGAACATCAGTGTCAACTAAATACTCCGATGTAGGCGGTGGTGAAGAAGGAAATAATAAAGTGGTTTGATACTAGTTTAGTATATCCCATTGCTGATAGTAGGTGGGCGGTACAATGCATTTCGAAGAAAGGCAAAATTACTATTGTGCCTAACAATAAGAATGATCTAGTGCCTATGAGGCCAATCACTGGATGGAGAATGTGCATGGATTATAGAAAATTGAATGCGTGGACTTAGAAGGACTATTTTCACATGCCTTTATGGATCAGATATTAGACAGGTTAGCAGGCAGAGGATGACATTATTTATTGATGGGTACTCAAGATACAATCAGATCACTTTTGCACTTAAGGACTAAGAAAAGAAAACTTTTACATATGTTTATGTGACTTTGGCATTCAAGCATATGCCATTTGGGCTATTCAACTTCTAGCCATATGTCAGAGATGTATGATTTCAATTTTCTCTGATATGGTAGAAGACACCATCAAGTGTTCATGGATGATTTTTCAGTTGTTGGTGATTCTTTTGAAGACTAGCTAAAGCACTTGGAAAATGCTCTCCAGAGTCGTGAAGAATGCAACTTGGTACTTAATTGGGAGAAGTGCCATTTATGGTCAAAGAAGGAATTGTGCTGTGGCAGAAGATTTAGAGAGGCATTGAGGTTTATGGAGCAAAGATTGAGGTGACTGAAAAATTACCCCACCCAATTTATGTGAAAGGAATTCAAAGTTTCTTAGGACATGCAGGTTTTTATAGGTATTTTATCAAGGACGTCTCAAAGATTGCTAACCTTCTTTGCAAACTTCTTGAGAAGGAGGTAAAATTTAATTTCGATGATGTATGTAAAAAGGCATTTGAATGCTTAAAGGAGAGGTTAGTGACTGCTACAATCATTGTGTCTCCTGATTGGTCCTTACCTTTTAAGATTATGTGTGACGCTAATGGATTGGCCTTAGGGGCTTGTCACGCCTCAAATCCTATTGGGGCGGACTGGCACTCGTAACCGAGGAGGCCCAGGAGAACCATCTCATAACCTTATACTTCCCATGCATACCTCTATGATAACCCAAAATTCGGACAGGATCATGTCGCATATAAAAGAAAATAATCACCTGTATAAGCTCGAGCAGACACACACACACACATACACATATATATATATATACAATACATGGCCATTAGAGCCATTACGTCTATTAACAAAACACCACCTTGACTGTACATTAGGTCTACAAAGACTCTAGACAATACACAGAGTTTAACTAAGGTCGGGACACACCCCGCCATATAACAAACTTCTACACAATACCAAAAGTGACTGGATATGACATGGAAAGCCCCAAATCAAACTGGAGCTCACCAAAAGTAGCTGGATATCCTGGCTCCTACTTGTGCGGTGTATGAGCTGAGGTACCTGTGCCTGCAGCATGAAATGCAGGTCCCTCGTGGGGGACGTCAGTACGAAATATGTACTGAGGTAAAGCTGTAGATAATCACATTTGATATAGGAGCTCAATAGAAATTTGAAACATGTGAATAAATCGTAATAAGACTGGACCACACTTACTAGAACTTGTGACAACCTGTACATTGTATTTATTCAATCACTTTACCTTCATTCTTATTATCTTTGTAATCATTACTGTACTATACTGTGACCATTAGGATGCCTCCTGTACATATCAACTGGGATCGACCCATGATAGGCTTATGCCCCTGGGATACCACCCATAAACACATAAATAGGGATCGACCCATGATAGGTTTATGCCCCTGGGATACCACCCGATAAGAGAGAACTTCCATCACTTAATTCAATTAATCTTTGAGATTGTTATTTTGGTCGCCACCATATTTTTGATACTTTGAAACAATGGTACATCAATTAGAGACATATAAATAGACCATCAATGCAATAACGATGAAGTAAGAACTCATTGGAACATCAATGAAGTGTTTTGGCGTCATCAATGCGATAACAATGAAGTAGGAACTTATTGGTATATCAATGAAACATTTTGGAGTCATTAATAGCACATGGATCTTGTTTGAGTAACCGGATACCTTCTGACATTCATTAGTGTAATAAACATGTAAGATTTTGAAAACAATAAGTATTGGAATGTCTTGACATCTTGTAGGGTGGAAACAAGTTCATTGGTAACGTAGGACATCATACAAAACCATTATGGATCACATGTTACTGAATAACTTTGGAAACTTTCTTAATAGAACAATTGTTCACTTTCATGCCAAAGATATGGTATAGAGTATGCTTTACATACCTGACTGTCAACCTTCAATACTAGTCCCAAATGGACTTCCCATCTTTTCGGATTACTTATCTACAATGAACATATATAGCAATCTAGTATTAGCAATCAAACGTCACAATTCAATTATTTGAATTCAGCAAACTAGTGGTTATGTAGTAAGCCTTAATTACACCATAAAGGGTGTCACTTTAACCCTCTTATACTCCAATTACATCCATATGCCATGCATATTCATACAACATCCTCCAATATCAAGTTTGGATTCATTTATCCTTTCAACCAATCCATTAAACCAAATTGAGCCATAGACATAAATAATCATCAATTAAATAGTATATCACCATATCCACCTTCCATAAATCAATTACCATATCCACCTTCCATAACTCAATTACTATATCCACCTTCCACAATTCAATACAACCAAACCATGCAAAATAGTCCATAACCCTATTTCCATCACCTTTCAATAACAACCAATACATATAATCCTCTATCACACATATACATATGGAAAAGAACAAAGGAAAATAATATTCATACCTTAGAATTTACCTCTTGATTAAGCAATTATGTTTGCACAAATAATAGGTGCCGTTCGAAGCTCTCGAGATGACAAACGCAGTTATTGGATTACTTTGGAATTTCTACGGTTGAATCAAAAGTAATTTAAAGGTCAAATTTGGCTAGGGTTTGTTCTTCCTCAATGATTGATGATGAAAATGAGTCTTTGAACTCATATACATGTATATATACACATATTCCCGTCCATAATATAATAGGAAATGACCAAAATGCCTTTAAAATTTAAATAATGTCAAATCTGTCCTTTGGTAGACTATTTTGATAAGCTAAAGTAGATCGACCATAACTCTTTGCTCCTAAATAGGATTTAGGTGAAATTGGTAACGTTGGAAGGATAATTCAATGGGATTTCATTTCATATAAAGTAGCCACCCAGTTCGTCCTGTACAAGGAGTTATGGTAGTTTGAAGTTGACCCTAAAAATCTGTTTTGATAGGCTGAAGTAAAACGAGTATAGCTCCTTACTCAAATGTTGGATTTGGATGAAACCAATTGCATTGGAAAGAAGACTCAAATATCATTATTTTCATAGGTTGCAGTTCTCCCAGTTCATTATATTAAGGGAGTTATGATCATTCGAAGTTGACCCAAAAATTCGGCTGGCCTCAGTAGTTTGGATCCAGGAGATTTTCCTGCACATTTACTATTCCCAAATATCCCGGCCACCGTTTTATAGTTTTGAAGGTGATCGATTATATCCGAAACCTATCCATTTTTGGAAATCTTTATATCGTTGGAAAGCTTATTCAATAACCTTCGTATGGAATCATCGATGGGCAAATTCTGGTATAAATAAAATAAAAAAATTAATTCCATATAAATAAGACCAATACACGTACTTGAATACGCCAATAAACGTACTTGAATACGGGGTGTTACATCCTTCCCCCCTTTAGGACATTCTTCCTCGAATGTTAGCGTAGTTATTCAACCAAAACAAGTTCAAGTCCATCATTAATATTCACATCATCACATAAATACTATGCATATATAAAAAAACTTACTTGTTAATGATTTAACTCCGTTTCTTAAACTTCCTCTTCATCATTGAACAAATGAGAGTACTTAGATTTCATTGCTTCCTCAGCTTCCCATGTAATCTCTTCCCTTTGATGATTTCTCCAACGTACTTTCACAGATGCTATCTCTTTATTTTTCATTTTCTTAACTTGGTGATCTAGAATAGCAATAGGCACTTCCTCATAAGTAAGATCTTCCGCAACTTGCACATCCTCAGTAGAAGTGATTTGTGATGGATCTCTGATGCACTTTCGAAGCATTGACACATGAAATACCGGATGTACTGATGAGAGCTATAATTCATATGCAACTTGTACAAAACTTCGAGTGATCTTATACGGGCCTATATAACGTGGACTCAACTTCCCTTTCTTGCTAAATCTCACTACCCCTTTCATTGGTGATACCCTAAAAAATACCCAATCACCTATAGAAAACTCTAGCCCTCTCCTTCTACTATCTGCATATGACTTGTGTCGACTTTGGGCTATTTTCAGTCGTTGCTGAATTACTTTAACCTTCTCTATGACTTGATAAACAAGATTCAGTCCGAACAAAAGAGTTTCACCCACTTCGAACCATCCTATTGGTGATCTACACTTACTTCCATATAATGCTTCATATGGTGCCATTTTAATACTTGAATGATAGCTATTATTGTAGGCAAACTCAATAAGAGGTAAATGATCATCCCAGTTGCCCTTAAATTCTATTACACAAGATCATAGCATATCTTCAAGTGTTTGGATGGTACGTTCTGCTTGTCCATCTATTTGAAGGTGAAAAGCTGTACTCAACTTCACTTGTGTTCCCAAACACCTCTGAAAAGACTTCCAAAAGTTTGTGGTAAATTAGGTTCCCCGATTTGATATAATAAAAATTGGCACTCCATGTAATCGGACTATCTCTTTAATGTACAGCTTCGCATACTCTTCAACTGTGTAAGTGGTCCTAACTGGTAGGAAATGTGCAGATTTAGTAAGCCTATCAATAATCACCCATATAAAATCGAACTTCTGGGATGTACGAGGCAAACCAATAACGAAATCCATGTTGATCATGTCCCACTTCCAGCTTGGAAGATCAATGCATTGCATATAACCTCCAGGTTTTTGGTGCTCAACTTTAACTCTTTGACAATTTGGACATTCAGCTATAAATTCTGCAATGCTCTTCTTCATGTCATTCCACCAATATATATCTTTCAAATCTTGATATATTTTGGTTGATCCTAGATGAATGGAATACCTTGAACAATGTGCCTCTGTCATAATCTTCTTTCTTAGCCCGTCTACATCCGGCACACACAATCAGTTTTGCCACTGAAGTACTCCTTCTTACGTAAGATCAAATGCCTTGGTCACACCACTCTGAATGTTCTCCTTAAGCTGTAATAAAATAGGATCTGCATATTGCTTCTCTTTCACTTCAGCTACTAATGAAGATTCCGCAGCATTATATACGATAAGCTCTTTATCCGTAGTTTCAAGAAGGCAAACTCCCAAACTAGCTAACTGGTGAAGATATTTAATCATACCTTGCCTTTCTATAGGCACCATCATAGCCTTACGACTTAACGCATCAGCTACCACATTTGCTTTCCCTGGATGGTACAAGATATCAACATCGTAGTCCTTTAATAGTTCAGGCCATCTCCGCTGCCTTAAATTTAGATCCTTCTGATTAACAATATATTGCAAGATCTTATGGTCAGTATATATATCAACATGAACCCCATATAAGTAGTGGCACCATATCTTTAAAGAAAAAATAACTGCTGCCAGCTCAAGATCGTGTGTAGGATAATTTTTCTCATGTGGCCGCAATTGTCTAGAAACATATACCTTACCATGCTGCAACAATACACATCCTAAACTAATTCTGGAAGCATCACAATACACTGTATACCCTTCGGTGCCTTCTGGAAGTACCAACATGGTTGTAGAAATCAACTTGTTCTTTAAATCTTGAAAACTCTTCTCACAGGCATCATTCCATTGGAATTTGGATGCTTTATGGGTTAGCTTAGTTAAGGGTACTGAAATGGAAGAAAATCCTTCAACAAACCTTCAATAATAACCGGACAACCCGAGAAAACTACGAATCTCCGTAGGCGTTGTAGGCCTTGGCTAGTTCTTCACAACTTCTATCTTTTGATCATCAACCTTTATCCCTTCACTTGATACAATATGACCCAAAAATGCTACCGACTTTAACCAAAACTCATATTTAGAGAACTTTGCATAAAGCTTACAATCACGAAAAGTCTGCAATGCCTGTCGTAAGTGATTGGCATGGTCCTCTTCTGATCTGGAATAAACTAGAATATCATCTATAAAAACTATCACAAATATATCCAGGAATGTCTTAAACACCCTATTCATCAAATCCATAAAAGCTGCGGGTGCATTTGTTAGCCCAAATGACATAAATAGAAACTCATAATAACCATGCCGTGTTCGGAAAGCTGTCTTGGGTATATCCTTCTATTTGACCCTCACTTGGTGGTAACCTGACCTCAAATCAATCTTAGAAAAACACTTGGCGCCCTGTAACTGATCAAATAAATCATCAATTCTTGGGAGATGATATTTATTATTAATAGTCACCTTATTCAATTGCCTATAATCAATACACATCCTCAGCGAGCCATTCTTTTTGCGCACAAATAATACTGGTGCTCCCCAGGGGGACATACTAGGCTTTATGAATCCCTTCTCTTGAAAATCTTTCAATTGCTCTTTCAATTCTCGTAATTCTAATGGGGCCATTCTATATAGAGGAATGGAGATTGGTTGGGTGCCTGGTATTACATCAATACCAAAATCTACTTCTCATTCAGGAGGCAAACCAGTAAGATCTTCAGGAAATACATCAGAAAATTCATTTACCACCGGAACAGCGTGAAGAGTTGGTGGCTCTGCTTCTGTATCCCTTACTCTAACTAAATGATATATGTATCCCTTGGAAATAATTATTCTTGCCTTAAAATAAGAAAAAAATCTACCTCTTGGCGCGCCAATTTCACCTTTCCATTCAAGGACTGATTCATTTGGAAAATGAAAATACACCTTTTTCATGCAGCAATCAATTGTGGCATAACAAGACGCCAACCAGTCTATACCCATTATAATATCAAAATCTACCATTTCTAACTTCATAAGATCAGCCATCGTATCACGACCACAAATAGTTACTATGCAGTTTCGGTAAACCCTTCTAGCTATAATAGATTCCCCAACCGGTGTGGAAACTTTAAATGGCTTAACTAACAGTTCAGGTATTCTTTTGAACTTTCCAACAACCAATGGAGTAACATAAGATAATGTAGAACCGGAATCAATTAAGGCATATACATCAAATGAAAAGATAGAAAACATACCCATAACCACTTCTGGGGAAGCCTCTAAATTCTGTCGATCCGCTAGAGCATACGTATGATTTTAAGCCCTGCTAGAACTCGTGGCTCCTCTATCACCCCTAACACGACCCATTGGTTGTGCATCCCTTCTTGAATAAGGCATCGATTATGATGATGCAACAAATGACTCCGTAGGTCGTGCCATACCTCCTATGCCCCTTCATGGGCATTCTCTCATCATATGCCTCGACATACCACACCCAAAGCAAACATTGGTCCCCAGCCAACATGCGCCCAAATGATACCTTCCACATTTATTGCATGGCTCTCGATTTTCTCATATTCCCTTGCCCTTGTTACCCCACTGTCCGTGAACTCTGACTCTCACATTTGTGCCCAAATTGATTTCCTCTAGACCCTTGGAACTGTGGCGGGGCACTAGCTACAGAATAAGAAGGTAATGACCTAGGTGGTCTAGCAGAAAACTGTGGTCTGAACCCTCGTTGGGATGCCATGAACTGCCCTGTAGATCTGGCCCTCTTGCAATATCCTCTTTCTAATTCCTGTGTTCTTCTTCTCTGCCTCTGATCTTTCATTTTCTGTGCAAAAGCTTGGATCCTCGCTATGTCCATATCTTTGTTGATAGCAACAATAGTACAATCTCTAACCACATATGGATCCAGCCTATCCATATATTGATGAAATCTGTCATCCATAGTAGCTACAACATTAGGAGCATATCTCAATAAGGAATTAAATTAGAGACTGTACTCCCTCACGCTCATATTCCCCTGACGAAGATTTAAAAACTGATCTGCACGGGCTTGACGAATCTCGAATGGAAGATTATGATCAAGAAATGCCTCTTTGAACTCTTTCCAAGTAGCTGGGGGTGCATCAATACCCCTAGGTCGTTTCCAGTCTTTGTACCAATATATAGCCTCCCCTTTGAATTTATACGCCGCTAACTCCACTGTCTCTCTACCCGTTACATGCATAATATCTAAGGCCCTTTGAATTTGATCAATAAAGTCTTGTGGGTCCTCGTTAAGATCTGATCCAGTAAAAGTGGGAGGATCCATAGTAAGAAAATCCTATGTTCGAAGGCTAGCCACCCTATCTGTACCACTAGGACCCATGGTAGGAATGGCTTACCCATGAGCTTTCCCAGCAACTATACGAGTCAAAAGTTGTATTGCATTTCTATGATCTTGATCAACAACATTAATAGGTGGCTCTGGGGATATAGTTCTCCCCCCCCCTTATTTCTTCCAGAGTGGAAGAAGTTTTTGATGCATGTTCAGCTGGAGACTCACTTTGGTTAGCTGGTATAGTGGGTGACTTACTAGTCCCCTCTCCGGCAGCCACATCTACTTGTTTACTAGTATTCTTACTTCTGGTAACCGACATCATTACTATAATAAGAGAAACAAATGGATTCAGTGGTCAACTATGACTTCATATACAATATAGGCTCTATCGCGCGATCTAAGACATGAAGAAAAGAAACAATTCCTAAATGTACATAGCCTTCTGTTTATATATGCGGTGCACGACACACCGAAAAATAAGACTCAACATAGACACGGCTTTGTAGACTCACTAGGACAGAATTCTCTGATACCACTTTTGTCACGCCTCAAATCCTATTGGGGCAGAAAGGCACCCGTAACCGGGGAGGCCCGGGAGAACCAGATCATAACCTTATACTTCCCATGCATACCTCTATGACAACCCAAAATTTGGACAACATCATGTCGCATATAAAAGGAAATAATCACCTGTATAAGCTCGAGCACACACACACACACACACATATATAATAATTGGCCATTGGAGCCATTACGTCTATTAACAAAACACCACCTTGACTGTACATTAGGTCTACAAAGCCTCTAGATAATACACAGAGTTTAACTAAGTTCGAGACACACCCTACCATATAAGTAACTTCTATACAATACCAAAAGTGACTGGATATGACACGGAAAGCCCGAAAGTAAACTGGAGTTGACTAAAAAAAGCTGGATATCCTGGCTTCTACTTGTGCAGTGTATAAGCTGAGGTACCTATGCCTGCAGCATGAAATGCAGGTCCCCCGTGGGGGACGTCAGTATGAAATATGTACTAAGTATGTAAAGCTGTAGATAATCACATATGATATAGGAGCTCAATAAAAATCAGAAACAAGTGAATAAATCATAATAGGAGTGGACCACACTTACTAGAACTTGTGAAAACCTGTACATTGTATTTATTCAATTACTTTACCTTCGTTCTTATCATCTTTGTAATCATTACTGTACTGTACTGTGTCCATTAGGCTGCCTCCAGTACATATCAACTGGGATCGATCCATGATAGGATTATGCCCCTAGGATACCACCCATAAACACATAAATAGGGATCGACCCATGATAGGTTTATGCCCCTGGGATACCACCCGATAAGAGAGAACTTCCATCACTTAGTTCAATTAATCTTTGAGATTGTTATTTCGGTCACCACCGTATTTTTGATACTTTGAAACAATGATACATCAATAAGAGACATATAAATAGACCATCAATGCAATAATGATGAAGTACGAACTCATTGAAACATCAATGAAGTGTTTTGGAGTCATCAATGCCATAACAATAAAGTAGGAACTTATTGGTATATCAATGAAACGTTTTGGAGTCATTAATAGCACATGGATCTTGTTTGAGTAATCGGATACCTTCTGACATTCATTAGTGCAATAAACATGTAAGATTTGGAAAACAATAAGTATTGGAATGTCTTGACATCTTGTAGGGTGGAAACAAGTTCATTGGTAACGTAGGACATCATACAAAACCATTATGGATCACATGTTACTGAATAGCTTTGGAAACTTTCTTAACAGAACAATTGTTCACTTTCATGCCAAAGATATCGTATAGAGTATGCTTTACATACCTGACTGTCAACCTTCAATACTAGTCCTAAATGGACTTCCCTTCTTTTCGGATTACTTATCTACAATGAACATATATAGCAATCTAGTATTAGCAACCAAACGTCATAATTCAATTATTTGAATTCACCAAACTAGTGGTTAAGTAGTACGCATTAATTACACCATAAAGGGTGTCACTTTAACCCTCTTATACTCCAATTACATTCATATGCCATGCATATTCATACAACATCCTCCAATATCAAGTTTGGATTCATTTATCCTTCCAACCAATCCATTAAACCAAATTGAGCCATAGACATAAATAATCATTAATTCAATAGTATATCACCATATCAACCTTCCATAACTCAATTACCATATCTACCTTCCATAACTCAATTACCATATTCACCTTCCATAATTCAATACAACCAAACCATGTAAAATAGTCTAACCCTATTTCCATCACCTTTCAATAACAACCAATACATATAATCCTCTATCACACATATACATATGGAAAAGAACAAAGGCAAACAATTTCATACCTTAGAATTCACCTCTTGATTATGAAATCCTGTTTACACAAACAATAGGTGACGTTCAAAGTTCTCGAGATGACAAACGCAGTTATCAGATTACTTTGGAATTTCTACAGTTAAATCAATAGTAATTTAAAGGTCAAATTTGGCTAGGGTTTGTTCTTCCTCAATGATTGATGATGAAAATGAGTTTTTGAACTCATATACATGTATATATACACATATTCCCATCCATAATATAATAGGAAATGACCAAAATGCTTTTAAAATTTAAATAATGTCAAATCTATCCTTTGGTGGACTGTTTTGATAAGCTAAAGTAGATCGACCATAACTCTTTGCTTCGATATCAGATTTAGGTAAAATTGGTATTGTTGGAAGGATAATTTAAAGGGATTTCATTTCATATAAAGTAGACCACCCAGTTCGTCCTGTACAAGTAGTTATGGTCATTTGAAGTTGACCCTAAAAATCTGTTTTGATAGGCTAAAGTAAAACGAGTATAACTCCTTACTCAGACGTTGGATTTGGATGAAACCAATTGCATTGGAAAGAAGACTAAAAGATATTTCTTTTCATAGGTCACATCTCTCATAGTTCATTATATTAAGGGAGTTATGATCATTCGAAGTTGACCCAAAAATTTTGCTGGCCCTAGTAGTTTGTGTGCAGGAAATTTTCCTGCACATTTACTATTCCCAAATATCCCGACCACCATTTTATAGTTTTGAACGTGCTCGATTATATCTGAAACCTATCCGTTTTAGGAAATCTTTATATCGTTGGAATGCTTATTCAATAACCTTCGCATGGAACCATCGACGGGCAAATTCCGGTATAAATAAAATAAAAATTAATTCCATATAAATAAGACCAATACACGTACTTGAATACGCCAATACACGTACTTGAATATGGGGTGTTACAGGGCTATACTACGTCAATGGAAAGAAAAGATCTTTCATCTCATCTACTATGCTAGTAAGGCACTAAATCCTGCTCAAAAGAACTATACCGTGATGGAGAAAGAGTTTATTGATAGTGGTTTTTGCCTTTAAAAAGTTTAGATCTTACTTGATTGGGACAAAGGTGAGTGTGCATACTGATCATGCAACATTTAGGTAATTGATGGCTAAAAAAGTTGCAAAGCCTAGGCTTATTCAGTGGGTTCTGTTGTTGCAAGAATCTAACTTTAAGGTGAAGGACAGAAAAGGTACAAAAAATCAAGTTGTAGATCATTTGTCTAGACTGGAGGAGGAGGTTATGCAGAAGATTGCTAATGGGTTGGAGATTGATGATAGTTTTCTAGATGAACAAATAGTGGCAGCTTCCCAGGATCTAATTTCATAGTTTGCATATTATGCAATTACTTAGCCAGTAATCTAGTCCCAGATGATCTTTTATATCAATAAAAAAAGAAGTTCATGCATGAGGTATGGAAATTTTTCTGGGATAAACTTTATTTATTCAGAATTTGTATAGATGGAATCATTCGTAGGTGTATACTTGAGGTGGAGATGATTAGCATACTTGAAGCTTGCCATTCATTGCCAGTTGGGGGTCATCATGGAGGGGCCCGCACCACTCTTAAATTTTTTTAGTATGGCTATTATTGGCCAATAATCTATAAAGATGCTCATGATTACGCTTCTTCTTGTCACCAATGTCAACGACAAGGTACTATTTCTAGAAGACATGAACTACCTATAACTCATATTTTAGAATTAGAATTGTTTGATGTACGGGGCGTAGATTTCATGGGACCTTTCGTGAGTTTGTTTGGCATGAAATATATACTTGTAGCTGTAGACTAAGTTTCGAAGTGGGTGGAAGAAATTGTGCTTCCTAACAATGAAGCACTTAGTGTCACTGGATTCTTGAGGAAGAATATCTTTTCTCGATTTGGTATGCCATAGGCTATTATTCATGATGGAGGGTCATATTTTTGCAATTATCTATTCAAAAGTCTGCTTGAATAATACGGAGTGAAATACCGGGTGGTAACACCCTATCATTCGCAGATTAGCAGACAACTTGAGGTGTCCAATAGAGAAATCAAGTCCATATTGGAAAAGACTATGAATGCAAATAGGATTGAATTGGCAAAAAAATCAGATGATGCATTATGGGCCTACCACATAGCTTACAAAACCCCCATTGGTGCTTCACCTTATCAGCTAGTATACAACAAGGCTTGGGGCCTGCCAATTGAGCTTGAACATAAGGCACTATGGGCATTAGAAAAGCTGAATCTAGAATGGCAAGATGCAGCCAAGTCAAGGTTGAATAAGATTAATGAGTTGGATGAATTCCAGCTCTAGGCATAGGAAAGTTCAACACTTGACAAAGAAAAGATAAAGCTACATCACGGCCACAAGATTAAGAAGATATGTAAAATAAAGATAAAGCTGTATCACGACTGAAAGATTAAGAAGAGAGTATTAGGAAAGGGTGACCAGGTTCTTCTTGATAAGTCTAAGCTTTATTTATTTCTAGTTAAACTAAGGTCAAAGTGGTACGGTCCATTCACAGTTACATAAGTTTACCCCTATGGTGCTTTAGAATTAAAAAGAGATAGTGAGCCCTTGTTCAAGGTAAATGGGCAAGGAGTGAAGCACTACATGGGAAATATGAAGACGTGAATGAGGTTGTTTAAATTGCCCTTGGTGAAGATTGAGGAGACAAGGATATTGCATCAGGCTGTGATGTTAAATCAAGTGCTGCATGAGAGGCAACCCATGAGGCTAGTTGGTGAAATCTGAGTATCTAACTTATCCTCATTATGCCACGATGTTAAATCAAGTTCTGAGTGGAAGGCAACCCAGTTTTTGTACATATTCATTTATAGGGTTATAAATGTTTGTTCAGTGTGCAGGAATAATAAATGCAGAAAATAACCAGAGAAGTCAAAGAGTTTTTGGTCATATGGACTCTTTACGAGTTGTATCTAGATAATACGACTCGTGATTAGGAGTCTTATTGACCTGGGAGAAAAATCAAAATCAGTTAAAAGGTTTTGGAATGGATACAATTCGCAGAACGAGTCATACTCTCAAGGTACGACTCGTAACCTTGAGTCATACCCACTTCATAACCCAAGTAAGGTTACAGGTCTATACGAGTCAAGCAAATGACCCGTAAGCCTGGGTATAAGTCATATATACAACTCGTACCCATGATTACTAGTTCAGATCATGAGTTAACCCGACCCAGATCTTAAATTAAAAAGGAAAAAGATGCACCCAACAGAACCCGATAGGCCAAACTCATACCCATTTCAAAATTTGTCTAAAATTCAAGATTTAGTCCACAAAAACACTTGTAATCAACTTGATTAAATTAACATCAACTTCAAAATTTTCATTTTCCTTGATTTGAATTCAAATTTGGGAGCAAATAGAACTTGAAAGCAGGAATTTGATATCGTCAAACATCAAGTAAGTTATTAACCTTATCTCTTTACTTTTCAAGTTGAAATAAGTCATGTTTGATACTATGAACTTGGTTTGAGTAGGATCTACACAAGTTTTGAATTGTTGGCACCCTAATTTAGGTGTTATTGTTGAAAAATTGGAATTGGGGGTAGAACTAGGTTTTGGGAAATGGATTTTATGTGTTGGGTAACCTAAAATGATTGATATTGCTTAAAATTATAATGGGCATTTTGGGAAATTGCTTTGGAGTCAAAATTTAAAGTTGGACTTCTATGTTGCAGTGGATATGTGACCTTTTACAACTCGTTCCCACCGGTACATGAGTTATAACAAGACTCGTTCTGAAACACCTAGACATTGAACTATTGAAAAATTCCCTTATTTGATGTCTCTGAGCTAGGTACGACTAGGGGTATGATTCGTACCCCTTGGATACGAGTTGTATCATTCTCTCCCTCTTTTCTTATACCCTAGGTAATGTAGTGAAGGTCACTCACTATCCTAGGTATGAGTAAGCCTCAAACCAAGTGTATCTTAAGGTATGAGTCGTACCAAGAACAATCATATAGAGTGAAGTCTTATCTTGGAATGGACTATTTTTTGTATGGTTGATGGATATAAATTAGGGCATAAGTCGTACCCTTTGGATATGACTCATTGAGGGGTAGTCATACCCTAACCAGTATCAATGACCTAGGAGAAGCCTCAGATATGATTTAGGGTACCACTGGTACCCTAGGGTACGGTTCCTTAAGTGAGTTATACCCAAGGACGAGTTCATTTTCCAGATTTTAACTAAGGGCCTTGTGGTCATTTAATAAACCTAAAACCCTAAGTCCCCTTACTATATAAATGTTTTTATCCTTCTAAATATCCATTTTGGTGGACCAAACACCCTAAATACTTTCTCAAACTTATTTGTGAAGAATTGGAGGCAGGGGTTTCAAGGGTGATCTTCTAGAAGCAAAGTGAAGTCAAGATTCTTGGTGAATCAAGTTGTATAAGTCATGTATCTCTCTCCCTTGTTAAATAAATCAAAACCATGTATTGTTCACTTGGATTATTAAATGTACATGGTGGTTTTAAAATCAAATGAAAATGATTTTTGTTGTCAAATGATGAATAATGTTTGCTTTTGGTTAGACTTGTGATTATATATGATATTGGTGGTGGCTTGTATGTGTGGATGTTTGTTGTATGTGGTTTAATAAATGGGTATTGATTAACCCTAATATTAATGAATTCTACCATGAACTTGGCCTTGATAAAGATAGGCACACAAGGTGTTTGTGAAAATGTCTAAATGAAATGTCTAGTCGCATGTTAATGGTGTATTGAACTATAGTATTGGTCTAGTGTGAATGAATGGGATATGATATTGTTATAATGAATATGAATGCTTAGTAAATAGTTGGTAAGAACTTTGTTAATCATTTAATGAATTATTATATAACTTTAGATGGTCTGATGGCCCAATAAGTATGAATGGTTGAGAAATGGTATTGTAATGGTATTGTTAGCCATGTAATTAGTTAAATGGTTGAGAAATGGTATTTTAATGGTATTGGTAGCCATGTAATTAGTTAAATTATGACCATGTTGGTTTATGGTTAAGAAAGGGGTTCATTTCCCTAAACATGAACTTGAATTGTGTGTGGAACTAAAGTTTGGTATAGAAAGGCTAATAAAGCTAGAATGGCTTGTAAGGGTCTTGATGATTATAATTTGAATTGAATGATGGTTTGAATGAAGGCATTGGTCTAATTAAGTGGTTAATCGATTAGTACTCCCATGAAGACCTCATGGTTACATATGGTGTTGATGTGGGTAAATGGTTTAAGCCTTTAAATATGAAATGGATTGAATGGATGTTAATACATGAACTAAAAAGTGTTAAGAGTTCAAATAACATCTAATAATGGCAATGACATAGATTGTGATTGGAGTCGCTCACCTAATGAAATAACTTGTGGTTGGAGTCCCTCGCCTAATGAAATGGCTTGTGATTGGAGTCCCTCTCCCAATAAAATAGCTTGTAGTTGGAGTCCCTCGTCCAATAAAATGGCTTGTGGTTGGAGTCCCTCACCTAATGAAATGGTGGTTGGAGTCACTCGCCTAATGAATTGGCTTGTGGTTGGAGTCCCTTGCCCAATGAAATAACTTGTGGTTGGATTCCCTCCTCCAACGAAATATCTTGTGGTTGGAGTCCCTCTCCTAATGAAATGTCTTGTGGTTTGAGTCCCTAGACCAATGAAGTATCTTGTGGTTGGAGTCCCTCGCCTTGGTTGAATTGGTTGAGTTGGTTTGAGGTTTGGATCCCCTTGACTAATTGATATGAATCAGGTTACATTGATAAACAAGAAAAATAATGCAGAAGCAAAAACCAATAGATTAAAGACAAGAAATTAAAGATAGATGAAATTTGAGAATAAATCTCCAATTTTGAGATAAAGTTCTAAGAACCCTAATTGATATTAGTATTCAAAATTAGTAGATTAAGACTAATTATGATACTAATTGAGTCAATGCAAGAACTTATATCCAAAGGTGATCTAGACCCCTATTTCGAAGAAATTAAAGAGAATAATTAGTATAAAACTAATCACCTTCTTTAATTAACTTTAATAAAAACAAAAGATATCAAGTTAAGAATTAATCTTACCTCCTAGAGGATTGTTCTTATAAGATTGCAAGATAAATCCCAAGTAGACAGACACAAAGGTGTAAATAAGAGAAACTCTCAATTAATAAAAATGTTGTTTGAAAATAACAAAATTCATCCCTATATATAGGGAAAAACCTATCCCAAATAGCATGGGATTTGAATCCTACTTTTATGGAAATAATAAATCTAGGAAACTTTAAACTAGGAAACTTTAAAACTAGGAAACTTTAAACTTGGAAAATTTAAACTAGGAAACTGTTAAACTAGAAAAAATAAAAAATAAATCCCTAACTAAATAAGGTAAAGTTCCCAAATTTAATCAAAACTCATATGGCCCAATCTTCTTCCGTTTGGACTTGGACTTGTATCGTGAGATATGTAGAGCACTTAGCCCATGCTTCTCCATAATTCTTGGGCTCGTTCTTGGGTTTTTCTTCATAAGCATCTTCCTGATTCAATTGAAGCCCGTCAATCTTAATACAAGTGGGCTATCTTGGATGCTATCACTAATGTAACAGAGAAGTTTAAGGTTCTAAAATTGGTAAGGTGAAAAGTTGAAAGTTTTTCACTCAATGTGGCAGATCGTGTGTTGACATTGAAGTTGTGAGCTTCCATTCTTCGGAAGGCATGCATTTCATAGTCTTTCACTTTAAGTCATAGACTTGTATGGACTTGGTATTTAGCTATTATCAGGGTCATGTCCTGACATATTGTTGACATCGGTTTGTTAGAGGCTTTGTGGATAACTGTGGACTTGGGTATATTGGCTAAATTATTGTCACTAATGAAATGTTGGATACTATCTAAGTATTGACTATTAGCTTTATTTTCTATTACTTTGATATTTGGTCAGAGTTCATCCGACACTTATGAATTGAATAGATGGTTAGGTTGGGTTAACGGGGCGATCTCCGATCCAAGTTGGTCTTGAGATGCCCAAATGACATGGCCCAGTTTTGGCCCGTGTCACGTACCCACTGAAAACTTATAAATCTAATAATTTTAAGGTTCTGTAATAGATACAACTCGACTGTATGAGTCGTACCTAGGACATACAACTCGTACATTTTGAATCGTACCCACCTGGGTGGATTTAAATTATAATAAATGTTTCTAATCTATTTATGCCTGTTGGTAAAGAGTCGTACCCTACCGATACGACTAGTTAGGAGGAGTTGTAAGCTAACAAGTAAATAAATGACATGCATATTATAAGATATGACTCGTCCATACGAGTCGTACCCATCAGGTAGACCAGTACCTACCACTCGTACCATGACCAGAACAAGAACATTGAACTTTAGTTTTAAATTTTTGTTTTGTTTCCTTTACATACTTACTAGTGATGCTCTTTTTGCAGGAACCATGCCTCCTAAGAATGCTTATTCATCCAAACAAGCTAAAAAGAACACTAAGCAAGCACCGATTGCTAGTGTGAACCCAATGATTCCGAATTCAAGATATCAACAAATAGAAATAGTGAATTACTTGAGGAAACCATAAAGGGGAAAACTTTACAAAAGGGAAAGGCAGCCGAGAAAGCAAAGGGGAGAAAGTCGTTCCCTAAGAGTCAGAATCACCCCGTAAAGGCCTGAGGAGAAAGAACCTTACTGTTTCTCCTCCTCACATACCACAACCTACTGATGATAATAATGATGCTGAATCCAGTTCAGTAGAGGCTAGTTTTGAAGAAGCTCAGGAGTCATAAAAATTTGATGCTACCCCGACAGACTGACATGATCTCCTACTTGCACTTATAATTATATCGGTGCCCATCATTGAACGATGGGGGTACCCCAGAATGCAGGATACATTCAATAGTGGATTGCTCTAATTTTTGAGTGGAAACATTAGAAGGGTACTATATCTAGAGAGAAGGTTGAAGGCTACAGGGATGTCTGAGTTATCGAGTTTTGATATAGTAAGGTCCTCATTCTCATATTCTATACAACATATAAGGGTGAGCTCCAGAGGTAATACCTATAGGATCAACTGTGGTAGGGTGGTGAGCCTATTACTTCCCTGATGATTCGTGGTGTACGGGTTGATATTTCCCCTCAAATAATTGTCAATTCTTGTATGGACTAGAGTATCAGGCTTTGGTCAACATAGATGAGATGGACTACAAATAGAGGAGATAGGGAAGATAACCAACATGACGTTGGGTTCTAAGGATAATATAGTAATTTTAGATGGATAGCTGAGCGTATAGCCTCAAATGAGTAAAATGCAATATGGATTGTTGGAGGCCCCATGGTGGTCTCAAAGATTAAAAAGAAGAGTACCCTCAACTTTGAGGGCAAGTCTTGGTGGACTTTGGTGTGACATAGGCTATGTCCAACCACTCGTAATGATGCTCTAAGCCCGGTTCAGGCAGATATGATAGTCAATTTCATAGACAGCTATGAGTTTGATGTAGTAGAATTCCTATCCTGAGAGATGAGAGATCGGATAGTTGAGGGTAAGAAGGTATTGGTGGCCTACCCCTATATGATCACGTAGATATGTCTGGCTGCGGGAGTGTTGGAACTCCTTGGGATAGATGAGATGATCAAGGACTGGAGAACTATAGATTTAGGCTTGATTAAAGATGTGGCCAACTTCATTACGCTGAAAGGCAAGGCAGGCAAAAGCTATGTTAGACGATTTGTTCCCTTAGGATGGTCAGGCTAATACCACTGCTACAGTTGAGGCTACCGAGGTAGGTGCATAGATGAAGGGATCACATATAGATGTAGTGGGTATTTCTAGTTCCCCACCATAAGTCCAGTCCATGCCACTCAGACCTTGAGGTGTGCCCTCTAGTGTTATGCTTTTTTCATAAGCCCTTTTGACTGAGGTTACAACCAGACTAGCCACACTGGAGGCTAAGGTAGGATATATGGAAGGAGGCATGGAGTCTTAGATTGATGCACAGTTTGAGATCCAAGACAGATGGGCCCAAGGACACCTGAATTCTTATAAGTGGAGGATCACTCAATAGTTGAGTGGTGGAAAAATGCCTAATATTATTGATTTAAGATCTGAGGTTGCTGAAATTAAGAAAATGGTTGCAGAGCTTTATAAGAGACCAATAGTTGCTGAGCCTGTAGTCGAGACAGTGATCCCTACGGTCCATGTGCCTAATATTTGGGTAGTCCCAACAAATGCACCAGTTATGGAGACCAAAGAGCAAAAAAGAGAGAAAAAAAGAAAGAAGAAGGAAGACAAAGTAGCCAGGAAGAGGTCCAGAGCTAAGAGTATCCAGAATGAGCGGGATCGAGAGCAGCGGGTCTACGAGATGGCCTTAGGAGTTGGTGGATTGAGAGCCTCAATTTTTGATGTTGAGGGGGTAGATGTTATGCCCCTTATTATTGTTGATTTAGTCTCGACTATTGGGATGGTAGCTAATGAGAGTGGGACCTAATTTAAGGGACCACGTGATGATATAGATGCACTAGTACCTTGAGCATCTAGGTATGACTTTCCATCCTCACTTGATTTATTTTTATAGCACTGAAGGCAGTGCATCTATTTTTGTTAGGGGTGGGGGTTATCCCAAAAAATCTGGGAGTAGCAAAAAAGTATAAGTAGCTAAAACTGAAAGTCTGGTATGACTTGCAGGTTTGATGCGGGCAGCTAATATTGGAAGAAAATTAGCGTCCTATGGCAGCGGATTATTTTTATTTTTATTTTGAGTATTTTGAAAATTTTCATTTGTAATGAAAAATATTTTTGGTTTTTGATGCTGAAATTTGATTTGTGGTTTGTGAAACACTGTCGATTTGAAATAATTATGTTGAGATTTATGTTTAATGAAATTGCATTGAAAAATTGACCTATCCAAAAAATCTTTATTTTGCTGTGTCATAGGTATACTTATGTGAGACTGTTGTGAATCTGGAAATGGCATTAGGATTAGGGATAGAATAATTAAGAGCAAAAAGTTGCATTGTTGGATAACTAGTACTTAGTAGTATAACCATGTGCAAGTGCGTGTGAGGTATACTGAGTTCCCAGTGTGCCGAAATCTAGAACTTGCTCGGTTGCTGTTACCTAGGTCTAAGATAGTCAAGTAGGAAGTGATCATAGGTCATTTTTGTGTGAGTCCACTTGAGCCTAAAATGCTCTAACCAAATGAATGAATCCCTTTGATCCAAATATTTGAGCCTTGATAGACCAAATTCTCTTGTTACACCTATCAGCTTCCTATTTTCCTTACAATGAACCTGTTTTGGACCTAGTCCACTTTTGGACACTGTGTACCTCAACTCAGGCAAATTGCTTAAGTTGAGGGTGGCTGTTATAATGGGTGCATAGAAGAAAACAAGTATAAAGAATGTATGTAGAAGGAAAGTAGGTGAAATTTGAGCAAGTGAGGGGAAAAGAAAAGTAAAAAAAGTTGCAATGAAAAACAAAAGAAAAAAGAAAGGAAAAACAAAAGTTAGAAAACCACACTTGGCCTGATCAGAATGTGCTTAAAAGTAATAGGGAGACATGAGGGTGGAAATAAAAAAAATAAGTGGACCTTGAGGAATGCGTAGTGTCCAGGAGGCTAGCCACTAAATGAATCCCAAAAGACATTATACTAGCCCCAAGTCTACATTACAAGCTGAATAAAGTTCGATAGTGATCTTACCGTGTCTGTCTAAAAACATAGGGAAAGAGCATAAGGAAAAGCCTATGGTATTCTGTGTACACCGGTGATACTTCTTTGTGAGTGTGAGAGACATTTGTTATATCCCTAAATATATTGGTTTATCCATACAAAGAGTGAATGGGATTTCTTTTACTGTAAGTGCACATGGGTTATGCTGCTAGGTTGCTAGATTGTTTGATATATGTAATTTGTGTCTATGCCCAGTTGTCTATTGCTAATGTAATCCCATCATCAGATTTCCTCATGTTTCTACGTGTGCTAAATTGTTATACACAATTTGAGTTTCAAAAGTTAGAATTAGGAGGGGAATAATTAGATTGAAATTGGGTTCACCACTGGTAGATTAAGGTCCTCCTATTTAAGCATCGTCTCTATATCTGGAAATTATGTTTGGTTTCGTTTGCTTGAGAAAATGCAAAAGTCTTAGTCTCGAATATTGATGTGGTGTGAAAACACGACACTTTTGATGATTAAAACCGCAAATTTATGTGTGAACTTAAGATATTTTGTTAGATATGATGCACTTTGATGTATATTGAAGGTAAAACAGGTCTACAATAGTTTTGGAATGAAAAAAGAAGAAAATACCTAAAAAAGACCAAGTATGATCAGGATACGAGCCAACTCATAAGTCGTAAGTATCTGATACGACCCATATGCTGAATCATATGCACAACATAACCAATAGCCAATCTGAAGAGCAAAGTATGGGAAAGATATGACTCAAGTATCTGAGTTATAAGCATAACATAACCTACACTACTACTCAAGATTTGAAGTCTCAGAAGTATACGATTCAAAAGTTTAAGTACGACTAGTATAAGGAAGTTGTACACAAACTAGTGTTAAGAGATTGGAAAGATCAAAGTCCTAGGTGGATACGAGTGAAGGACCCGAGTCGTACACTTAGGTATAACTCATAAGCATAAGTTGTATGACTATATAGAAAGTTAAAGCTTTGGGAGAACATATACTGGAATGGATACGAGAAGGCAGGGTATGACTCGTATGATGCTGGTATGAGTTAAGATTGAGTCGTACCGATTATCGACTTAACTTTACCTTTCCCATTTTTATTAGGATTTTTATATTATTTTGAGATAGTATAAATACTCTAGGGTTTGTATTTTATTAGGTGAGGCATTCTTATAATAGGATACATACTTTTACAATACTGTTACAATTATTCTTGAGATTTTGGGTTTTATTCAATTAAAGACTTTGGAGTTTATTCATCTTATTATTGTGCAATTAATTACATATGTTCTTCTTTGATAATCATGGTTTCTTTCACAAACATGATTGGATAATCTCCTTGACTAGGGTTGTGGGAACCCTAGGGGATTAGTTACGTAGAGGAAGTGTGAAACTCATTTTCTCTTGGGTTATGCATATATATTAATCTTCTTCACGATAATTAATCTCAAGTAGCTACAGTAGATTGATATATCCTGTATTCGCACCCATTCCCAAAAGGGAGTTTACGATTGAGAAAAGAAGTTAGGACAGTGATTTGAGTTTTTTACCTTCACCTTTTAGTCCCCGCGTCTCATTCTAATCATTTGATCCCAAAAAGAGTGGTGAACTGAGGTCGTAGCAAGGAGAAAAAAGTAAATGCCCTGAGACTTAACCGGTAAAAGGTGAAATTTATCTTCACGCTCAAAAGATGAATGATAAGACCTTTCTTGCAGACTTTACATATAGAAAAACAGAACAATTGGATTGAACATGAGAAATTTACGAAGTTGAGAAGCCAGGGGGAACATAATCCTAGTATTCATCTTATATTGTCTATAACTCAAAAGAAATCAAGATTTAGTTACTACTTGCGATTGATACCAAAATTTCCCCCATTTACTTTCCTGTAATGCATGTGGATTACATCAGGTCGAGCAAATGTTCACGTTTTCCTTGTTGGATTGACCCCAACCTAGTTGGGATATTATATTTATGAGTAACCACATTATACTTTTTTTTGGAGTATAGTTTTGGGCGACATCAGATATTAGTGTTATAAGCTTATTAGTTATTCGTTCTAAATAAAATATCTAATTATAAGTTGGTACAATTGTGCATAGTACTTTTCATTGAGTAGACATAGGGATGAAAGCTCACCCATCAGTTAGACTGAGATGTTTAGTAGAAGCCCCTAAGTCCCAGAACTACAGGGCCACCTTAGATTTTAAAGGGTCACTTATCACACCAGGCTTGATACCTTAGTGCTTTTGGACATCAGTTAGTGGATCCACATTCGTCAGTATTTGTACACTTGGCAAGGTACAAAGCACTTTGCTAGCTGGGTTTACAGATTGGACCTTGATTAGCTCAAATTGGGGTATGTCGGTTAATGGTAGCTTGTACAGTCCATTATTCAGATTAAGATATTTGCATGACTATGTATTCAATTATTCAACTTATCATAGCTTTACATACTATTACTTGGTCATTGTGTTTGTTTAAATATCTCAGTTTTATTTTTATTTTTCCATGTTATATTTAGCATATTCATCTTATATTAGATAATGCATATTTCACATTCTCAGTTCATTCAAATCACTGACCACATACTTTTATTTATGCTATATTGTCTTATAATATAGGTTCCTACATTCATCATCTCACTCGAGGCTAGTACGGTTCAATATTATTTTAGCAACAGAATTTTGGTGAGTCCTCATCATTCAAGGATCAGTTATTAGTATTTCTTTTTAGTATTTTTCTTAGTTTCAAACAGTTATAGTTAGCTGAGAGCTTCTCCTAGTAACTCATTTTAGTAGAAGATTTCAGACAAACATTTAGATTTTCAACTTAATATTTATGTCAAACAGTATTTGTTTTGATACTCAGTAATGGTATTGGTTTTATTTATGATTATATCACTAAATTTTATCTTTTTCTCAAAATTTTATTAGTTATTTCAGCATTCTTAGAGTCATGCCAGTCTATGGGGTAAGATTAATTCCACTTACCCTATGCACCATGTTACGACTAGGGGATAGTATCGATCATGACACCTCACAAGAACCAATAAGACCAACAAAACCAACAAAACAAAAAATGTCCAGATCAATTCAGAATTGCACCACACCGGCAAAACAAAGCAACCTACTCACCGTTGTGTTTGACCTTAGGCGTATTTATATACCTAAGTCTCATTATCTACACAATTTTAGATTTGTTTGAAGGATAAATTAGCATGATTATGTAAATAATTAGTGATATTGGTGTATTTGTGTTCTAATACTCATTTTTAGGTGGTTTAAGGTTCATTTGAATCAATTCGAGTAAAAACAACTAAGGCAAGGCTAGAGGAGTTAACTAGTCAAATCAAACTTGAGTTGTACTTATTCATGAGTGATTTTAATGAGATTAAAACATTTGTATTCTCTAATGGTTGTTATGAAAATGTGCACAAGCTTAAAAGAGGTGAATTTGATGACATTTGAAGCTACAAATGAGCTACAATAGATGATGGAACAAGGAACAAGTTCGACGGGCGATAAGGGATAAAATAAAGCAAAATTATGCCAGTTGTTGCTCCCTCCACTGTACAACTGAGCCCAAGCTCCCATACCTGTGCCACTATCCAACACGGATTGAGATAATGGAAAGTCAATCCTTGTAGTACTTATAAATGGGAAAAAAGTCAGTCCTAAAGTCTTAGATTGAGTAACAAACGTGTGGTAATTGTTTCCAATCCTTATGGGACTTGATTAGATGACTAGGAATCTATATAAACATATTAAAATGATGAAAAGGAGTGGGGAACACGTGGGAGAATTACACCATACAAAATTAATACTCACAAACTCCTAGACTAGGATTTGATTTTCTAATTATTTTAAGTAAGGGCAAAATGTGTATATTTTCGTGTGGGGAAGCATATGGACAAAATTTTGAGCTATGAAAGGATTACTTAGTAACATTTACACATATCTTTTGAGGTCCACACAATTTGGAGAAGCAAGAAAGATACCAAGGAGCTCGAAACTATGGTTCTTTCTTCTTTTACTTTTCTTTCTTGCAATTTTAATTAATGAAATCATTTATGGAGATTACTTGTATGAATATGAGTGGATAAATAACCCATTTATAAGGTTGAGGCTACAACATGATTTCTTAAGTATGGTTTAAAGCTTGGTTTATATGTTTATCAAGTCATGTGATTGTTCCTGTGTTCTTGTTTTATTATTCTAAAGAATTGTAAACTTTATGATAAATTGTAGTCTCAAAATGAATTAACCATAGGAGTGGGGAGACAAAATAAAGATTGTAGGGAGTGTGGATCATGTCTTTAATTGATTATGGGCTAATTGTTAAGGGATGATTTGCGTTTAGGATAGAGATATACCTAAACACTCCACTAGGTCAATGAAATGGGAAGATAGCTTAATGTATCCAAATTAAAGACTCACATCCCCATACAACGATGTAGTTGTGAGATTAGTTTGAGTAGATTACTAAGAGGATGAAAATTTTCAAGTTATAATCGATCAACAATCATGATAAATATGAACACTGGCTTGAAATCATAGTTATGCATAAATGTGAAGTAAATGACTCAACCTAGATTTCTTGATATATTATTTGCAATCCAAGCTTCATATTATTGTTATTTTTGATTATTTAGTTTATAAAATCAAAAACTAGAAACTCTTTATGTTTACAAATCGCATTTGTTTAACTTTAATAGTAACACTTAGATTGGATAGTTTCCTTAAAACCAAGTCCACATGGGATCAATAATCAGATTCAAGAGTCACTTTATTACTTGTTTGAACATGTACACTTACGTTTTCATTTGGATGAAAAATGTTTTTGGTGCCATTGCTGGGGACTTGAAAAATTAGCAACCTTCTAATTTTCAATTTACTATTATGTTTGATAAGTGCTGACAACTTGGTCTTAGCTACTAAACATATAGGTACATGTTGAAATCTTAAGCAGGCTGTAAAGTGAAATTAATTTGGTTGAACCATATCCTAAACCTTAGCGACGCTTGTACTAGTTGAGGAGAGAAAAATACTTCTCTATCTAATCTTACAATTTTAATAAAGAGAGACCATTCCTGTAGCAATAGGTGATGATCAACCAGATCATGCAAATCGGCTGTAGAAGGTCAATTTTAGATTAAGCAGAATATTTTATAATTATTGCACAGTAACTGGCATTTTACAAGATTGTCACATGAGGATCTATAGGTCCACTTACCAGAATTTCTTAGAGATCAGTGACACATTCATTCCAGCCAAAGTCATTATAGATTATGTAAGGCTTATGCTCTTTCCATTATCACTATTCTAGGAGTAAAGAAATGGTTAAAGGCAAAACCTTCAAACTCGATCACAACTTAGGACGATTTAGCAAAGAAGTTCCTTATCCGATTCTTTCCTTTTGGCAAAACTGCTAGGTTGAGGAGTGAGATCCTAAGTTTCAAATAAAAGCAAGATGAAAATCTCTATCAGGCATGGGAGATATTTAAGTTACTTCTCAAAGATTGCCTGCATCACCAATAGACAAATGAGATATTAGCTTATACTTTTGTTAAAGGACTTGACCATAACACAAATAATTTGCTAGATTCAGCTACAGGTTATCAAGATTTGAAGAAAATCTATGATGAGTTGATACTCTTCTCAACCAAATTGTATAAGTTAATCCAGAATAGAAGGATGATATATCCAGAAGTGTGGTAAAGAAGCCTATTGGTATGATCAAGGTAGATAGTATCACGATATTGACTGCACAGTTGGCCTCCTTTCAAAACCAGATGATAACATAATTTAGTAAGTTGAGTCTGACTCAACCTCAATCCCAGGTGAATACAGTTCAGCAGGGTCAAAAATGTTATAAAATTTACGGTGGTATTGGTCACTCTACGGACCTATGTTGAGCAAATCCCAAGCCTATAAATTTTGTGGGCAATGCCTAAAGAGGTACTCAAAACTATAGTAATTCCTATAACTGCAACTGGGATAGTCATCCCAACTAATTATGGGGAAATAATTAGGCTCCACCTTAGCTTCTTCAGCAGGAACAAGGTATTCAGAACATCACTCAGGCTAGAAATATAGAAAAGTCTTGGAAAAAGATATCAGCCAACCAAGAACAAATGACTACGAAAATTAAAAATCATTAGATGGCCCAAAAAAATCTAGAGACATAGTTGGGTTAGTTAGCTCAGACACATAACTCAATACCTAAAGGAGGTTTGCCTAGTAATACAAAAAATTCAAAGCAAGTGATGGCAATAACCTTGTGGAGTGGTATATATTTGGTTGATGCACCTCTAAAGAGAAATCATGAGGTACAAGTAAAATTGAGAATACTTAAGCAGTTGGAAAACCAAGTTGAATACAGATAAACTGATAAAAAGGAAAGTTTGAGTACATAAATAAAATGATGGTTGAGAAATATCAAGAAATACCACCACTATCGTTCCCTCAGAAGCTTAAAAAAGTCAAAGATGATGCTTATTTTAAAAAGTTATTTAATACGTTCATAGAACTTCATATTAGTCTTCCATTGATACATGTTTTACCGGAAATGCCTAGGTATGCTAAGTACCTGAAGGATATGGTGATAAGAAAAATGAGGTTAGGTGATATTGAGGCTGTAGCACTCACTGAAGAGTGCAGTTCTGTGGTTATTAGCAAGATGCCTAAAATATCAAGGACCCTAGAAGTTTTACCCTTCCCATGCAAATTAGTGAAAATAGTGTTGTTCAAGATCTAAATAATTTGAGGGTAAGCATAAACTTGATGCCCCTTTTATTATTTAATACTATTGATTTAGGAAAGCCTAAGCCCTTCTCAGTTGTGCTATAGATGGTAGACATAACTAGAGTTCTCCTCGAAGGAATCATAGAAGATGTTCTCATCAAGGTTAGTACGTTCATTATTCTTGATGACTTTATTATTCTCAATTATGTTATAGATGATTGGGTAACAATCATGTTGGAACACCTATTCTTGGCTATTGACGAAGTATTGATAGATGTTAGAGAGAGCACACTCAAGATAAAATTGAATAATGAAACATTAATCTTCAGTGTATAAAGCACTCAACCCACCCTTATACTATAAACATCTATGCATGATCATAATGATGAAAGTGGATAAGCATAGGGTGGAAGAGTGCGAATTTCTAATTACCTCTTCGGACTCTCTCATGGAACTTTCTGAGTTGACAAATAATATTGAACCTACCAAACTTAATTGGCATCCTAAAAAGGCATGTGTGAGATAATATACAGACCTTGATTGTGAACACTCAAGAGATCAAAAAAGAAGAAAAAGATGGGCCCCAAGATGGTGGAAAAAAGATGAGACAATATGGATGATGGATTATGATGTGTGTCGTGTCTTGATAATAAATTTGGCGATGCTTGGGAGCTAATCCAAGTTTGGATAGTTATATTTATTATGTATATTTTATTTAGTAGAACCTTTAGTTTTTTTATGTTGACATGTTGAAGAGAAGTTTGAGTACCTAAGATTTTAACTAAGGAGCATGGTGAACACAAAGTGTGGGGTCCTTTGAACCTCTTTGATGGATGAGATGCTACCTGCCTGTGTTAGTGGCATCATTGAGTATTCCTAAACCTTATTCTTCGATTTATACTTTAGGGACAAATTATGATTTTAAATGTGAGGTGAGAAATCTTTCAATTTGTTTAGGGTGAAGTGTGCTATAGAATTTTATTTTTATTTATTTTCTAGTTTTCTACTAAAAAAATAAGAAAAAGATTTTATCTTTATTTATTTTCAATTCTTTTGGTTTGGCCTATTGAATAGGAGCACACTTCACCCATCCCTCATTTTTCTTTTCGATTTTTTTTCAAGAAAAAACCCTTTAAACCCAATACCCCTTTTGATTTTTAGGAGTAATTTTAAAATTCTTATTATTAGGAATAAATAGAGATGCTCTTTCTAGGTGCTATACATGATTAAAAGATGCAATATGATTTTGAATGTGGAAGCATGTGTAATGAGTTGATGATTATTTTTGAGACACTTAGGCTCATTTATTAGGCTCTTGTGTGATATTGCTTTAATTTTGAATTTTTGCTATTGTTTGGTTGTAAGTCTATAAAGATCCGCTTTGATTTAAACATGTGCATGTATGAGTGAGGTTGTTGTTATATTCCATGGTTGAATTTTGATAACTAGAACTTGCCCGGTCTATTTGTAAAGTGAAATAAAGAATGTAAAGTTTAGAAGATGATATAGACATTTCCATGATAATCATGTTTTAAACTTGCTTTATGTACCTTTCTGCATGACATTAGTTAGACTTGTTGAGCCTTTAGTATATTTTTTGGTAGCTTTATATGTAACTTATTTCTTTTCTTTCAGTTGACTGTAATGATCCAAAACTTCTAAGTGCTTTAGTTGAAAAATTAAGATGTTATAGAGTGTATAATTGGAGAAGAAAAAAGTGAGAGTCATGCAGCAAGAAAATAACTTATGTGTTGTTGGTAGGGAGTAATGTAATGATAAGAAAATTGATTAAAAGAAGTGAATAATGTGTTGATGACAAATACTCCCTACTAAAGATATATAAGCTATCTTAAATAGATAGGGCAAAACAAAAGAGATATGGAAATTAAAAGCGGTGGAAAAAGGATTGGCTGGAGATGAATTTTAACACAAAGTGTAGTGTATTAAAATGCTTAGGGAATATAGGAACTATTACTTTCCCAAAGTAGTTTCTACCCAATCCTTAGCCTACATTACAACCCTTGAAGTCCTACTTGATCTTGAGCTTTGATATTCTAATATTAGTGAAGTACTACACTAAGGGAAAGATTATAGTCCATCTTGTATAACTTGTGAATTCATTGGGAAAGTGAGAAAAATTTGACAATTACATCCTTTCTTGTGATAATTGCATATTTGTGAGTCACTATACGTGATTATTTTATGGTGAGGGTGCATGTTTAGTGATGGATAAGTATAATACCCCATATTTCCCTAGATAAAATTAACTCCTAGTTCATGAGTGATTTAATATAAATATTTATAATTACTTTGTATTTTTCAGTTAAGAGCCTGTCAATGCATAGAAAATTCAGTTAGCTTTCCAATGATATAGAATTTGCCTATGTCCAATAACCAGGTAAGAAGTTATGGCTATTTTTAGTTTCAGTCGTTAAACACCATAATTCAGGCCAGTAGTGCGTCGCAAATTAAGTCAAAATGAAAATTCTCAGTTTCCAATGAGGTACATTGATAGCAAAACATCGTGCCAAAGCTTATTTTCACATTTGTCAATTTCCAGTGAGCCAACGCGATTGTACCGCATCGCGTCGAGCTTCCAGGTCCCATCCTGTATTGCAATGTGATTCCATCACGTCCTGCCACCAGCCACATTCTCAGTTGTCATTTTCCAGTGGCTTGGCACGATAGCGGAACGTCACTTCAGGGACCAAAATTGGGTTTTAAGTGATGAAAATTAAAAATATTCCAGGGGTAATAGGGTCTTTTTCCATGACCCAGATCAGCCTTAAACATGAAATTATGCCCTAAATATCCTATTATATCATTATTCACTCACTTTTCTCAAGATTTAAAACATTCTCTCTCAAAGAGTCAAAAATCCTAGCTTTAAGAATCATGGTCAATCCTAAGGAAATCCTGCAAGAACCTTTGAGAACTCTTCTTCTCAGGTATGTTAGGTGTTCATCTATGGGTTTCTTTCACCCATAGATTCCACGAATCAATTTTTTTAAAACTACCATATTGTTGAATTATGAACTTCCATATTTGAAGTAGATTGAATTCATGTTCATGATATTAGTTGGGTTTCAATCCATGATTTAATTGCAAGTTTCATGAAAATTGAATAGCATATGTGATGAATATGTGATTATCTTGATAAACCCTTGAGTTTACAAATTGATTAATGTATCATGATGTTCATGTGTTGGGCATTGTCATGTAAATAATCTATGCTCCCCAAGTGTTGGCTAAAATACTTATGTGAATTGACTAGTGAAAGCATGACATGTTATTATATGGTCCCAATCATATACAAGATTATGCCCTACAAGTGTTTTCTAAAATACATATGTGCATTGACTAGTGAAAGCATGACATGTTACTATATGATCCCATTCATGCACAAGTTCATGTATATCAATTGTTTGACAAAATGTCTAAGTGAGTGCATTGTTAGAAAGCAAGTATTGTTATGCCTTTATGATCATGTTATGCCTTTATTTTTATGCTATCGAGTCCTGAGTGTATTTAATACCCAAAAATATAGCTGTTTACCTAGCGCCAGTGTCAGTTACAAAATAGTATCTGTCATGTCACAATTGGTAGAATTCAGTCAGCTACAGAACTCAGTAGAACTCAGTCAGTTAATGAACTCAGGAAAACTTAGAAAACTCAGTATCAGTCCGGTCCAGTTCTGTATACTCACTTTAGTGTCTTTCAGTTGGGAGTAGGATTTATCACCGAGCGAGTGTAGGGATGAAGACTTCCCCATTAGAGAGGTAGAGTCGTTAGTAACAATCCTTGTACTTTAGAACTGCATAGCCAGTGTAGGATGATGAGTCACTCATCAGACTAGGATTGACTACCTACCAGGGGTCATCCATTAGATTAGGCTTGGCTCTACCCAAGTGTCACCCATCAGTTAGGCTTGGCATCCTAGTTTTCTAGTATTAGTACCTGTGGCATGGTGTTAACACCCTTCTAACTGGGGTCAAAGGTTGGACCCCTATCAGCTCAGATTTGGGGCATATCAGTTAGATGATTACCTCTCACAGTTTCAGTTTCAATCTTTAGTTTAAAACTTAATTCATGTTACAAAATTAGGATTGTCAGACACAGTCAATCAGTATTAGTAAATCAATTATTTATAACTTCAGATATCAGTTACTCAGTTATCAAAACTCAGTACTCAGCTACAGAAAAGCTCAGTTACAGTTTATCCATATATGTACAATATTACATACTCAGTGATTTTCGTAGTATCAGTTATCCATGTACTCTTATATTCAGTTACTCTATATCATTCGGCTAGTTACTATTCATGCATATGAACCCTTGCATTCAGCCTTACCTCATGTAGCATACAACACATTCCATGTACTGACACATATTCTTTCTTTGATCTATGATGTCTCATATAATAGGTTTAGATGCTCAGGTTCCTGATCGTACTTAGGCAGATCCAGTCAGCAGTCGCAGATTTAGTAGTGAGTCCTTATCTATTGTGGATATTTTTTTATTTTAGTATTTTAGTTTATCAGTAGTTCAGTACTTGGGGTTAGTTGGGGGCTTTCCCATCAACTCTATATTCAGAAAGTTCAGTTAGAGGCTTTCAAACTAGACCAGTTCAGACAATGTTTAGTTTTCAAATATTTCTACCAGATATTATTATTTATCAATATTTTAATTTTGAACCTTATGGCAATTCAGCTTAATTCCACATTTATCTTAGTATTATTATTCAGTGCTCACAATAGATATCAGTCATGGGTTAGCTTATGGTCCTTCGGGATTGTAAGCAACGTGTGATGCCTAGGGTGTACTCTCGAGGCATTACAAACTTGGTATTAGATCCTAAGGTTCTACAGAGTCCTAGGGAGTCTGAAAGCCACATCTATTAGAGTTTTGTGCATGGGTGTGTAGCGCGCCACACTTATGGACATGAGGCTATGAGATATTTTATGAAAAGTTTCCCTTTTTTCAGTATTTATGTCATGCGAGTAAGCATAAGCTCAAGATAAATTCTCAGTCTAATCCTTTTCTTCCTTGTTGTTATAGAGCATGCCTCCCAAAAAGACTAACGAAAGAAGAACTGGAAATCAGCCAGTATCTCAGCCCGTTCAGGCAGATCCCCTTGACGAGCATGTCTCCCATCCAGAATTCAGAGCTGCATTCACTATTCTAGCCAATTTTGTAATAGCTCAGAATGAACGACCATCTACTGTTTAGGCCAACCCCATGGCCAATACTGCTGTATCTAGGATTTGGGACTTCACTCAAATGAATCTTTCCATATTCTCAGGATCTAAGTCCGAAGAGGATCCACAGGAGTTCCTCGATCAGGTTCAGAATATCACAGCTATTATGGGAGTGACTTCCAGTAAGAGTATTGAGTAGGATTCCTATTAGCTACAAGATATAGCTCATACATGGTTTAAGTAATGGAAGGTATATAGGGGCACAAATGCAGAGCCCATAAAATAGAAAGAGTTTGCTAATACTTTTCTAGATAGATTCTTTCCCTTAGAGATGAGAGAAGCCAAGGTATTAGAGTTCATCAATCTTAGGCAAGACAGTATGAATGTGAAAGAGTATTCCCTTAATTTTACTCAATTAGCTAGGTTGGTAGCAGATAGTAGGTCCAGAATGAGCAAGTTCATATCTGGGGTGTCAGATAGTATGGTTAAGGAGTGCAGAACTGCGATGTTGATGTAGGAGATGGATATATTTATACTTATGGTCCATGCTCAATAAATTATGGAGCAGAAGCTTAAAAATAAGGAGAGAGAGAATAAGAGAGAAAGAATAGGTAGTTTTAACTTTAATCAGCCTAAGTTAGAGGACAGTAACCATTCCTAGTTTTGCCTAAATTCTTCAGTTCCAGCTTCGTCCTCAGCTAGTGCGCTAGTACCAAAGTTTCAGGAATGACAGTTGGGATGGGGCCCCAAGCTCTAAAACCCAGGGTAGTATGAGCAGTGGTCGTACCTATCCGCTTTGCAAAGAATATGGTAGAAATCACCTAGGTGCGTGTAGAGCTGGCAGTGATGTATGTTTTGGATATGTTAAACCAGGCCATAGGATGTGGGAGTATAGGGTAATGGATTAAAAGGAAAGGGATTTGCACCAACAGGTTCAGTCCAACCGTCATTCAACTCAGTTCGATCGCCCGCACCAGCAGGGTGCCACTTCCAATGCCACCAATGGGCGACACCCAAATAGGCTTTATGCAATTGAATCCAGACAAGATTAGGAAAGTTCTCATGATATGGTTATTGGTACGTTGCAGATCTTTAATTTACATATACATGCCTTATTAGATCCAGGAGATTCTCTATCTTTTGTAACTCCTTTCATAGCAGTCAACTTCAAGTTAGACTAGAAATCTTAATAGAACCTTTCTTAGTGCTTACCTCAATAGTTAAATCTATTACAGCCAGATGATTATACAGAAATTGCTCGGTTATAGTATTTAGGAAATCCTTTCAGTTAATTTTAGTAATAGAGTCGCTCCATTTTAGTTTCTTGATGAACCAGTCCTTAAATGAAGGGGTAGTACCTCAGTTTCAGTTGATTTAAGTTTGAATCTCTAGATTGAACTAGTAGAAAGAGAGGTTGAGAATTCTAAGTTAGTCAGTTTTGAGGTTGCTATATGGTGATTGTTCGGGCAATAGAAAGCTAAGAATCATATATTAGAAGGAAGTACTAGAAGTGGACCTTACATTATTAGGAGTAGTCCTTTAGAATGAGTTTAGTGCTTATAAGCATTGTCAAATTTCAGACTCTAGAGCAAAGTGGTTTTAGTTCAATTTAGAGTTTATTAAGAGGTTCACAGATTTAAAATAATAGCTTTAAGATAAGGAGGAGATGGTAGAACAAGTAACCAAGTCAACCTTTTAGATTTTAGTAGTAATGTCAGTATGTGTAGAGAAGTAGTGGGAGAGGTTGATGCCCATCCCATCCTTACCTCAGTCCAAAGTATTGCCCTTCAGCTATCACGATATCTACTCACGCAGTCCATATCAGTTCTATGATCATAGTTCCTATTCGTGCACATTATCAAAAATTATATACGTTTATAGTTTCTAGGAGAAGGAGTTCCAGTTTCCTCAGTATTATGAATCATGTTCCATGAATACAGATCTCCAAACTCTCATGCAGGTCATGACTCATGTACTCATGCCTTATAGTGTGCTCAGTTTCCATGACTTATGCTTATAGTGTGCTCAGTTTCCATGATTATGCTATACTCCTAATGATTAGTTAAATTTAGATTTATGTCATGTGTATCCTCAGTCTAGATCTCTTGATAAATCCATGAGGTTGATATTCTATTCCTCAGGCCTTAGTTAAGTGTCAAGTTCAGTATAGTGTCCATTCATGCTGCAGGTCCCCATGTTTTAACCTTTACTGAACTCTCTTTATGAAATGATATAGTGTTGAGCAATTACTTAGAAGGGATAGAGTACATTTTTCATGTTAAGAAAAGATTGTTACATGCTAGTTTTACACGAGGCTGTAGTTATAAAGATAGGATTGAATGTCATAATGATCTGTAAGGGCCTAAATGCACTTAAGAGATTTAAGTAGGCTTGAACATAGTGAGAGAATTCAATCCAGATCAGACCTCATTAGGTAGAGTTATTAGTGCCCATATTACAAAATATTAGATATGTTCTGATTTCTTATTCAGATGTCTTATTCAGACCATGCCAATATTTCTTTGCTCCCTAAAGGCAGTAGAACTTTATAGAAAAAGTGTCAAAAAATGATCCAGTTGAGTATAAGTTTTCAAGATTAGTTAGTCTGTAAAGCCAGGAATTCAGTTTAGCAGTTAGACAGATAAGTTAGTACAATTTCCCTATCTTTCCATCTAGTTGTAGTATTCGGAGTCTCATGAATATGACTACCCCAAAATGGCACAAACATGTAGTTATGAATTCAGACCAGTTCATGTATCATAACTCAGTTTCAGATCCCAGATATTCGGTCATAATTCAATTTATAGGTGCCCTGTGCATCGTTTCAATTTTCCTTAGAATCCCAGCCAAGTCAGCATTCTTCAGGGGATATAATATACCAAGGAAAAAATGCACTATAACCCTCGAGCTTTCATGTCCTAAACCTTCCATTCTCTCTTCATGTAACAAGATTTAGTTTGAAGTAACGGGTACTCATAAGTCGACTCTCTCATTCTAATCTCAGCCATATGACCATTCCCATGTCATGTCATGTATTCAAGGAAATCAGTTTAGTTCACAATATTCAGTTCATGTATAATGTTTCATACTTAGTCATGTTCTCATATTCCTGTTCATGCGTGTTCAGTAAATGATCTCAGGTTCATGAGTATTCTCAGTTTAAGGTGATAGTCTTCCTTAGATTTACTCAGTTCCATGATTTAGTTATAGTTGTAAACTTTGTATTCCCTACCATTACACATTCAGTCATGAATTCATGAATCAGTTTAGTCATGTATTTCATGCATCAGATATGCATGGTTAGTATGTAAACTCAACATATCAGTAATTTCAGTTAGGTAGTCATGTTTCAGTCATGCATGTTCAATGTATAAACTCAGTCTAACAGTGTCCTCATCTTAATTAGTCTCATTCGAGGATGAATATTCCCAAGGGGGAGATATTATAATACCCCATATTTCCCTAGCTAAAATTAAGTCTCAGTCCATGAGTGATTCAATATAAATTTTTCTAAATACTAAATGTTTTTTAGTTTAGAGCCTGCTAATGCATAGAAAATTCAGTTAGCTTTCCAACGATATAAAATTTGCCTAAAACCGATAACCGGGTAAGAAGTTATGACTATTTTAATTTTCAATCGTTAAACACCGTAATTCAGGCCAGTAGCACATCACGGAGTAAGCCAAAATAGCAATTGTCAGTTTCCAGTGAGGTACTGCGATACCAGCACATCGTGCCAAAGCTCATTTTTACATTTGTCAATTTCTAGTGAGCCAGCACGATTGTACCACGTCGCCCTGAGCTTTTAGGTCCCATCATGTATTACAACATAATTGCACCACATCGCGCCACCAGCCACATTCTCAGTTGTCATTTTCCAGTGGCTTGGCGTGATAGCGGCGCGTCGCGCCAAGGCCCAAAATCAGGTTTTTAGTGATGAAAATTAAAAACATTCCAGGGGTAATAGGGTCTTTTTCCATGACCCAAATCAGCCTTAAACATGAAATTATGCCCTAAATACCCTATTATATCATTATTCACTCACTTTTCTCAAGATTTAAAATATTCTCTCTCAAAGAGGCAAAAACCCTAACTTCAGGAATCAAGGCCAATCTCAAGAAATCCTCTAAGAACCTTCAAAAACTCTTGTTTTCAGGTATGTTAGGTGTTTATCTATGGGCCGCTTTCACCCATAAAGTCCACGAATCTATTTTTTTAAACTACAAGATTGTTGAATTATGAACTTCCATGTTTGAATTAGATTGAATTCATGTTCATGATATTAGTTGGGTTTCAATCCATGATTTAATTACAAATTTCATGAAAATTAAATAGTATATGTGATGAATATGTTATTATCTTGATAAACCCTTGAATTTACAGATTGATTAATGTATCATGATTTTCATGTGTTGGTCATAATCATGTAAATAATCAATGCTACCCAAGTGTTTGCTAAGATGCTTATGTGAATTGACTAGTGAAAGCATGACATGTTATTATGTGGTCACAATCATGTACAAGCTTATGCCCTACAAGTGTTTGCTAAAATGCTTATGTGAATTGACTAGTAAAAGTATGACATGTTATTATGTGATTCCATTCATGCACAAGTTCATGTATATCAAGTGTTTGACAAAATGTCTAAATGAGTGCATTGTTAGCAAACAAGTATTGTTATGACTTTATGATCATATTATGTCTTTGTTTTTATGCTATCGAGTCCTGGGGGTATTTAATACCCAACAATCTAGCTGTTTACCTAACGCCAGAGTCAGTTATAGAATTGTATCAGTCATGTCACAATTGGTAGAATTCAGTCAGCTACAGAACTCAGTAGAACTCAGTCAATTACATAACTCAGGAAAACTCAAAAAATTCAGTATCAGTCTAGTCCAGTTCCATATACTTAGTTTAGTGTCTTTCAGTTGGGAGTAGGATTTAGCACTGAGCGAGTGCAGGGATGGCGGCTTTCCCGTTAGAGAAGCAGAGTCATTACTAGTAGTCCTTGTACTCCAAAACTACATAGCCAGCGCAGAATGAGGAGTCACCCGTCAAATTAGGCTTGACTACCTCCCAAGGGTCACCTGTTAGATTAGGCTTGGCTATGTCTAGGTGTCACCCATCAATTAGGCTTAACATCCTGGTTTTACAGTGTTAGTACCTGTGGTATGGTATTCGCACCCTTCCAATTGGGGTCACATGTTGGACACCTATCAGCTTAGATTTGGGGGATATCGGTAAGATGGTTACCTCCTACAGGTTCAATTTCAGTCTTAAGTTTAAAACTCAGTTCATGTTATAGAATCAGGATTGTCAGACACAGTCAATCAGTATCAATAAATCAATAGCTTCAGATATCAATTACTTAATTATTAGAACTCAATGCTCAACTTCAGAAAAGCTCAGTTACAGTCTATACGTATATGTTGTAACGCCCCAAAATTTAGTTCCTGGGATGCCACACGGTTCTCTGAACTACAAGTAGTCCTGAGCTAACCCTGGCTGCCTTAAACTAACTCTGAATCTCAAAATAAGGAAAAATAAATATATGATACTAACAAATTCGGAAAACCATCTGAAAAGTCTGAGTATATCTGAAAATGCTGATCATATCAATCTGATAAAACAAATACTGAACGATCTAAATATGACATCTGAAATCTAAGACTGAAACTAGAAGTCCGATAAGTCTCTACTAACTGAATCTAGAGAGTCATTGGGACAGGCCCCAGCTGACTCCGACTGTCTAAAGATAATAATAAAAACATTTACTAGCAACTAGAAATCTAAATAGCTAAGTCCCCGAACTAAGAGGACTTACCAACTGCAAAAATGTAGTAGAGATGCTCGAAAATCACTCTCGCTGCTGAGACTGATCACCTAAACCTATATTATGATACAATGTAGTATATAGACGTATACGTAGATCAGTACTTTGATGATGTACTGAGTATATGGGGGTGCATGCAATAAGTAAACAATATCATCATAGTTTATAGAAAACATCATGCATGCTAAATGTAAATGACTCACGTAAGCTTGAGTAATCTGAAAACTGAAAGTTTAATTATGAATAATAAAACATGTAACCCAAATATTGTGAGCCATTACACTTAGTTCTGAAATCTGTATTTTGTTCTTGCTCTCAAACCATGTAGGCTAAGTGAAAAAGTGCTCACCTTTTATGTCTGAAAACTAAAAGATGTAATTCTGTAACTAGAATCTTAAGTAAACGAATATCTGAGAAAGTTTGTGAGTCTTTACACTTAGTTTCTAAAATCTTCAAATTACTTCATTTTAGGGCTTTAAATAAATTAGTTTAACTGAAGGGAGGTTCTCTTAACCAACATAAACCATGTGAGATAACATGGAGTCCAGTGTCTCATCCTCCCAAGGAAGAAACCTCACGTTGGGGGGAGGTGTCATACTCTTGCCAGAGAGTATAACCTGAGCTAAGTGATCACATCTGTAACTGTCATCGACATAGAAGTAGGAATAATCTGATAATCTGTACCTACATTGGCTACGTAGTTCTGTGGAAGTAGTATGCGCTAAACCAACACTTCTTATTCGGTGCTAAATACTACTCCCTTATTAGTTGCTATGCGCATTCTGTTGGAAATCCACTTTTAAAACTAGCATAAGGTTTATCTAAAACCAAATATGCATTTATCTTTTAAAATATATAAATAAAGATGATCTAAATTCTGTAAAGTGGATTCATAGCTAAACTGATGATCAAAGATCAAAGCTTTTCTGAAAATTTGGAAATAATATGTTCACAAAATGCTTAAAGCATCATCTTTCTCGAAGTAACCATATTCAATCTTGGGATAAATAACCCATGCATCAATCTTAGGTTAATTCATCAAAATGTTCATACTTGATAATATGATTATTGATAAATCAACTCAAAATCAGGAAATTTCAGAAATATACATGGAAACATAAACATAATCATGTAATTAAACTTCTAACTCATGAAAAATCTCATAATCTTGCAAATAATGATAATGGGTATAAACCCTAACTTGAAATTCATGGAAAATCATCTATAATTCAGAAAGTTTGTAATTAAAACAAAGTTTTGGGTACAAGGATAAAAGATTTATCCTTGTTCAAACCTCACATACCTTAATTGATGATCTTTGATGAGAAACTCGAATCCTATAGATGTTTTGGAGATGGCTTCTTAGCGTTCTTGTATTGGGAATTATTAAATTTGGACTATCTTGGAGAATTAATAGAGAAATTCTGAGTTTCTTGGAGAGGAAGTATGATGAACTAAGGTTTTGCTTTGAGGAGAATGATGAATAGGGCATAAAGTGCTTTGATATTTGAGTAATCTTATATTTTTTGGATGGATTGGGGGTTGGGGGATTTACCAAGATACCCTCTTTAAATTCTTAAACAGAGCTGGAAAACGTAATCATTCCTGATCTGGGTGGCCACCGCGACACGCCACAATCGCTGTTGTTCACTAGAAAAAGGACGGGTGGGAATTGGGTTTCCTCCGCGATGTGCCACCATCGCTGGGCCCCTAAGTTTGGCATTTTGACCACTGGCGCGACGCGCCAGTATCGGAAAGTGACACTGGAATTGCCAATGGGAAATTGGGCCTCTCCACAATGCACGAAAATTGTGGATCCCACTGGAAATTGACAGTTATGATTTTACGTTTCTCCGCGACGCGCTAAAGACCAAAATTACGGTGTTTTACGATTGGTACTTAAAATAGCCATAACTTCTCACCCGATTATCTAATTTAGGCGAATCTTATATCATTGGAAAGCTACTTCAATTTCCTACGCTATGGAAAGTCCACTAAAGAACTTCACATGAAATAAACATCACTCATTCTAGAAGCTGCTCCTTGTCATTTTTGGGATAAGTTTAGTCTAGGAAAATCGCGGGGTATTATAATATATACCCCTTAGGACATTCATCGTCGAATATGGATAGTTAAGCTGAAATTTCTGAGTAATCTGTGAATATAAGATAGCATGCACAACTGAAGTGAACTGAGCAACTGAATCTAAATCATTCTAAGCTTCTGAGTAATTCTGTGAGTGCATGAACTTACACGAGGATAACTACATAGATGCATATATGATTAGAAAAGAACTGGATTAAGGAAAAGTAGTACCTTCAGCTAGATCTGAGTTTGTGGAGAATAGGTGAGGGTACTTAGCTCGTATATCTGCTTCTATTTCCCAAGTAGCGCTCTCAACCAATTGATTCCGCCAAAGAACTTTGACCAAGGGAACTTATTTGTTCCTTAGTCTGCGGGTCTGATGATCTAGAATCTCAATTGGAATCTCTTCATATGAAAGGCTATTCTAAACATCTGAGCTTTCTATAGGAACTACAACGACAGAGTCACCGATGCACTTCTTAAGCATAGAGATATGGAATACAGGATGAACGACTGACAAGTCTGCAGGCAACTCAAGATCATAAACTACTTTCCTAATACGACTCAAAATTCTATAAGGGCCAACATACCGGGGACTAAGCTTCCCTTTCTCTCCAAATCTCTTCACCTCTTTCATGGGTAAAATCTTCAAATACAAAAAATCACCAACTTCAAATACGAGGTCCCTTCTTCTCACATCTGCATAGAATTTTTGACGACTCTGGGATGTTTTCAATCTTTCTCTAATCAACTTAACTTTCTCCATGGTCTCAAATAATGCATCAGTCCCAAGAAAAATGGCTTCACCTACTTCAAACCAACCTATGGGTGATCTACATCTCCTCTCATAGAGAGCCTCAGATGGATCCATTCGAATGCTAGCATGATAGCTGTTATTATAAACGAACTCAATCAATGGCAAATTCTCATCCCAACTACCCTTGAAATCAAGGGTACATGCCCTCAACATATCTTCTAAAGTATGAAAGGTCCTCTCTGCTTGACCATTTTCCTGCGGATGAAAATCTAAACTAAGATAAACTTGGGTACCAATACCCTTCTGAAAAGCTCTCCAAAACTGAGAGGTAAATTGAGTACCCCTATATGAAATGATAGATAAGGGAACTCCATACAATCTGACTAATTATCGGATATAAAACTTAGCATAATCCTCAGCTGTGTAGGACATGTAAACTGACATAAAATATGATGACTTAGTGAATCTGCATACAATAAACCATATGGAATCATAGTGACGACGCAAATGGGGTAAACTAGTCACAAAATCCATATTCACCTCTTCCCACTTCCAAATGGGAATACCAAACTCTTATAACATACCACCAGGTCTTTGGTGCTCTACCTTAACCTGTTGATAAGTTTTATATTTAGCTACGAACTTCACTACATTTTTCTTCATACCATTCCACCAATAGATTTCCCGTAAGTCACGGTACATCTTGGTAGCAACTGGATGAATAGAATAACGCACACCATACGCTCTGCCATAATTCTCTATCTCAAATCATCAACACAAGGCACACATAATCTATTCTAGTATCTTATCATACCATCTCGCCTTTGGGAGAAAACCTCTACCTTTTGGTCTCTAACTGACTCTTTCAGTTTGACCAAACTAGAATCCATATCTTGCTTCTCCTTCACTTCCGAAACTAGGGAAGATTCAGAACTACTCTGAACCCAAATATTACCTTCAGCTGAATCAACCAACCTAATACCCAATCTAGCCATACGATGAACTTCTCAAGCTAAATCTTTCTTATCATCCTCCACATGAGCAACACTGCCCATAGACAATCTACTAAGGACGTCTACCACTACATTGGTCTTGCCCGGATGATACGACACACTCATGTCATAGTCTTTTAGAAACTCTAACCACCTTTTTTGATGAAGATTCAACTCCCTCTGAGTAAACACATACTGCAAGATTTTGTGTCTATGAACACATTAACGTTAATGTCACTAGATTTTCAAAGCAAACACCACAACAGCTAATTTGAGATCATAGGTTGGGTAATTATTTTTATGAGGCTTCAACTATCTAGAGGCATAGGCTATGACCTTACCTCTTTACATCAACACACAACCCAAACCAGCTCTAGAGGTATCGCAATAAACAACAAATCCATCTATACCATCAGGTAATGCTAGAATTGAGGATGAAGTAAGTCCAGTCTTCAACACCTAAAAACGCTTTTCGCAGGAATCTGACCATTAGAACTTAACTTTCTTTTTGGTCAATCTAGACATAGGAGATGCAATAGATGAGAAACCTTCAAAAAATGGTGATAATAGCCAGCTAGACCCAAGAAACTCCTAATATCTAATGGAGAGATAGGTCTAGGCTAATTTATTACAGCTTGTGTCTTTTGGAGATCAACTCTAATGCTATCGGCAAAAATAATATGACCAAGAAAGGCTACTGACCTTAGCCAAAATTCACACTTGCTGACTTTGGTGAACAATTAATGCTCTCTAAGAGTTTGCAAGAGAATTCTAGATACTGCTTGAACACTCGATTCATGAGGTCCATAAATGCTGCTGGAGCATTGGTTAGACTGTAAGACATGCCTAGAAACTTAAAATGATCATAGCAGGTTCTAAAGGCAGTCTTTGGAATATCACATTCCCTAACTTTAAGCTGATGATAGACGGATCTAAGGTGTAACTTTGAGAAATAACTTGCACCTTGCAATTGATCAATCAAGTCATCAATTTTAGGAAGAGGATATTTATTCTTGACTGTGACCTTATTTAGCTGACAATAGTCAATGCACATTCTCAAAGAACCATATTTCTTTTGCACGAATAGGACATGAGCGCCCCATAGAGAAATACTAGGCCTTATGAAACCCTTTTCTAGAAGATCTTTGAGTTGATCCTTTAACTCCTTAAGATCTATAGGAGCCATACAATATGAAGGGATAGAAATAGGCTGAGTATCTAAAAGAAGTTCAATACTAAATTCTATTTCCCTATCGGGAGGTACCCTGGGAGATCTTCTGGGAAAACATCAGGAAACTCATTTACTACCTCGACTGACTGAACTGTTGGAGTCTCAGACTTAGTGTCTTTGACTCAAACTAGATGAAAGATGCAACCTTTAGAAATCAACTTTCTGGCTTTAAGATAAGATATGAAATGACTCTTAAGAGACACTGAATTACCTGACCACTCAAAGACTGGCTCATCTAGAAATTGAAACTTCACCACTCGAGTGCAACAATCTATAGAAGCATAATAGGAATGGAGCCAATCTTTACCAAGAATAAGATCAAAATCAATCAAATCTAACTCTATCAAGTCTGCTAACATAACTCTATGAAGAATAGTGATAGGATACTTTTTGTAGACTCGCTTAGCAATAATTGACTCACCTACTAGAGTAGAAACTAGGAAAAGCCCAGTAATCTTTTTGAAACTTACCTCAAAATTTAATGCAACTAATGGGGTAACATAAGAAAAACTTGACCCAGGGTCTAACAATACATAAACATCAAAATAAAAGACACGAAGCATACCGGTAACAATATATGGAGAATCCTCCTGCTCCTGTCGGGATGGTAAAACATAGAACCAATGCTGGAATTGACCGCCACCGGTACTGGATGAAGAGCCCTAGGAAAGGGATAGCGACCTAGAGGATCTGGTGCACTATTAGCCTGAGTTTGGGGACGTGTATCCCTATTTCCCAGTCTAGCATACAGATAATATCGAATGCTATTGCCTAACTTATCACACCTAAAACAACCTTTATGACCAGCCAAATACTTACCAGGATAATTCTTACCACACTTAGCACACTAAGGATAACTGGGCTTACCACCCATACTACTCTGGGTATAGAAGAGTTACCCCACTGTTCCTGCCTGTTTCTGGGTATGGGAGCACTTGTTAAAAAAGGAGCGGGCATAGATGAATGATTCTAAAACTGCAAATGATTTTCTCCTTTAGACCTATACTGACCATAATCAAACTGCCCTATTTTAGCTCTCTTATTTACTCTCTCTCTCTTTCTTTCACCTTCTTTTCCTCAATCTACTCAGCATGCATCATCAATATAGAAAGATCCATATTGCTATTGAGCATAGCAATTCTACACTCCTAAACTACCTACCCAAACACATTGATTGCAAACTTACTCATGCTTGATCTAGAGTTAGCGATCTGATCAGAGGCATAATTAGACAGCTGGTCGAACTTAAGGCAATACTCTTTAACTGTCATAGAGCCCTATCTCATGTTTATAAACTCTTATATGTTAGCTTTCCTCATCTAAAGTGGGAAGATCTTGTCTAAGAATACATCCTAAAATATCTGCCAAGTCATGGGAGCTACATTCTATCCTCTACTCTTCTTCCACATCACTACCCAATTATAAGCAACATCCATCAGTTTATAGGATGCTAATTCTATACTCTTTTATTTAGAAACATGCATAATTTGGGTGATTTTATTTACCTCATCTAGATAAAGCTGTGGGTCCTCACCTGTCTTTGACCCAAAGAATTCTGGCGAGTTCATTCTAATAAAGTCTTGAATTCTAGCTGCGACTAAGTCCCTATCTTCTTGAAGTGAGGATGCAGCCTGATAGTTACCTTAAACATTTGCATTCACCGCTTGGGCTAGCGCCTGAAAGGCAACCCAAAACTCTGCATCTGACACATTATCATTCAAAGAATCTGCGGGCTGAGGTGGCTGGTTATTATTTCTATAGGCATTCGCTCTGTGAGGAGGCATATTTTGTCATTAAAGAGCATGAGTTAATAGCAGATAGAGACAGATGTAAGCATGATGGATTATGAAAGAAGAGATAGTTTCCAAAAACTCTTCATAGCCTCTTGCTCATAGATATGGTGCACTTCACACCGATGATCAAGACTCTATGTAATGTGGCTTGTCTGACTCCCTAGGACCCTCTAAAACTTAGGCTCTGATACTAAGTTTGTAACGCTCTGAAATCTGGTTCTCGAGATGCCATACGGTGATCCAAACTACAAGTAGTCCTAAGCTAATACTGGCTGCCTTCTACTAACTCTGAATCTCAAAATAGGGAAAAATGAATATATGATACTGACAAATGTGGAAAACCATCTGAAAAGTCTGAGTATATTTGAAAATACTGATCACATCAATCTGATAAAACAAATACTGAATGATCTAAATACGACATCTAAAATCTAAGACTAAATCTAGTAGTCTGACAAGCCTCTACTAACTGAATCTAGAGAGTCACTGGGACAAGCCCCAGGTAACTCTGACTGTCTGAAGAGAATAATAAAATATTTACTAGCAACTGAAAATCTAAATAACTAAGTCCCCAAAATAAGAGAACTCGCCAACTGCAGAGTTGTAGATAAGATGCTCGAAAATCACTCTCACCGCTGAGACTGAGTACCTGAACCTACATTATGAGAAAATATAACACATAGACGTATATGCAGATCAGTACTTTGATGGTGTACGGAGTATATGGAGGTGCATGCAATAAGTAAACAATATCATCACAATTTATAGAAAATATCATGCATGCTAAATGTAAATGACTCATGTAAGCTTGAGTAATTTGAAAACTGAAAGTCCAATCATGAATAATAAAATATGTAATCCAAATCTTGTGAGCCATTACACTTAGTTTTGAAACCTGTATTCTGTTCTTGTTCTCAAACCATGTAGGCTAAGTGAAAATGGGCTCACCTTTTATGTCTAAAACCTAAAAGCTGTAATTTTATAACTGGAATCTTAAGTAAAGTAATATCTGAGTAAGTTTGTGAGCCTTTACACTTAGTTTCTAAAATCTGGAAAATACTTTATCTTAGGGCTTTAAATAAATTAGTTTATCTGAAGGGAGGTTCTCTTAACCGACATAAACCATGTGAGCTAACATGGAGTCCAATGTCTTGTCCTCCTAAGGAAGAACCTCACGTTGGGGAGAGGTGTCATACTCTTGCCAGGGAGTATAACCTGAGGTAAGTGATCACATCTGTAACTATCATCCATATTGAAGTGGGAATAATCTGATAATCTATACCTATGTTGTCTACGTAGTTCTGTGGAAGTAGGATGCACTAAACCCATACTTCCCACTCGGTGCTAAATACTACTCCCTTATTAGTTGCTATGCTCATTTTTTTGGAAATCCACATTTAAAACTAGCATAAGGGTTTATCTAAAACCAAATATGCATTTATCTTTTTAAATTAGTAAATTAAACTGATCTAAATTCTATAAAGTGGATTCCATAGCTAAACTGATGATCAAAGATCAAAGATTTTTTGAAAATCTAAAAATAATATGTTCACAAGATGCCTAAAGCATCATCGTTCTTGAAGTAACCATATTCAATCTTGGGATAAATAACCCATTCATCAATCTTAGGTTAAATCATCAAAATGTTCATACTTAATAATATGATTATTGATAAATTAACTCAAAATCTGGAAATTTCAGAAATATACATGGATACATAAACATAATCATGTAATTAAACTTCTAGCTCATGGAAAATCTCTTAATCTTGCAAATAATGATAATGGGTATAAACTCTTACTTGAAATTCATGGAAAATCATCTATAATTCAGAAAGTTTGTAATTAAAACAAAGTTTTGGGCACAAGGATGAAAGATTTATCCTTGTTCAAATCCCACATACCTTAATTGATGATCTTTGATGAGAAACTCGAATCTTGGATTCCTATAGATGTTTTGGAGATGGATTCTTAGCGTTCTTGTATTGGGAATTATTAAATTTGGACTATCTTGGAGAATTAATAGAGAAATTCTGAGTTTCTAGGAGAGAAAGTATGATGAACTAGGGTTTTTCTTTAAGGAGAATGATGAATAAGGCATAAAGTGCTTTTATATTTGAGTAATCTTAGGTTTTTGGATGGATTGGGGGTTGGGATATTTACCAAAATATCCCTTTTAAATTCTTAAACAGAACTGGAAAACATAATTTTTCCCGATCTGGATGGCCACCGCGATGCGCCATAATCACGATGGCTTACTGGAAAAAGGATGAGTAGGAATTGGGTTCTTTCCGTGACGCGCCACCATCGCGGATCCCCTAAGTTTTTCCATTTCAACCACTGGTGCGATACGCCAGTATCGCGGAGTGACACTAGAAATTGCCAAACGGGAAATTGGGCCTCTTCGAGACATGTCAAAATTGTGGAGTCTCATTAGAAATTGATAATTTTGATTTTACGTTTCTCCGTGATGCGATAAGGACCCAAATCACGATATTTTATGACTGAAACTTAAAATATCCATAACTTCTTACCCGATTATAGGATTTAAGCGAATCTTATATCGTTGGAAAGCTAATTCAATTTCCTACGCCATGGAAAGTCCACTAAAGATTTTTCACACGAATAAGCATGACTCATTCTAGAAGCTGCTCCTTGTCTTTTTGTGACGAGTTTAGGCTAGGAAAATCACAGGGTATTACATATGTACAATATTGCATACTCAGTGATTTTCATAGTATCAGTTATCTACATACTCTTATATTCTGTTACTCTATATCATTTAGTCAATTACTGTTCATGCATATGAACCCTTGTATTCAACCTTACCTCATCTATCATACCAGTACATTCCACGTACTGATGCATACTCTTTCTTTGTGCTATGATGTCTCATATCATAGGTTAAAATGCTCATGTTCCCGACTGCTCTTAGGTAGATCCAGTCAGTAGTTGTATATTTAGTAGTGAGTCCTCATCTATCAAGGATGTGCTTCTATTTTAGTATTTTAGTTTATCAGTAGTTCAGTAGTTAGAGTTAATTAGGGGCTTGTCCCATCAACTCCATATTCAGACAGTTCAGTTAGAGGCTTTCAGACTACACCAGTTCTGACAATGTTTAGTTTTCAAATATTTCTACCAGATGTTATTATTTATCAGTATTTAGTTTTTGAACCTTATGAAAATTCATCTTAATTACGCATATATTTCAGTATTATTATTTAGTGCTCACAACAGATATCAGTCATGGGTTAGCTTGTAGTCCTTTGGGACTGTAAGAACCGTGTGACGCCCAGGGTGTACTCTCGGGGAGTTATAATAAGTGACTTATATGATCTCTTTATTAATTATTGTGAATGAGTTTTTCAACTTTTTAGATTTAATTCTTAAGGCTAGGAAGTGTTGGAGTAGTATTCATGTGTTTTACTTGAAACATGGCATGCCTAATGTTGAACTTTCTCTTCATGTAGTCGTTGTAGTTCTAGCTTGAGTGTATTCGGTCAAGTAATGATGATAGAGTTTTCCTTGATAGTGGTTAATGTAAAGAGTTATTCAAGGATGAAAAAGTCTTTAAGTGTGGGGTAATGATCTTAGGCATATTTATACACCTAAGTGTCATTATTTATGTGCATTTAGCTTATTTTGGAGGATAACTTAGTGTGATTATGTGAATAATTAGTGATATTGGATTAATTGTGAGATAATATTGATTTTTAGGAAGTTTAAGGTTCATTGTAATCAATTCAATAGTGAAAACAACAAAGGCAAAGCTAGACGAGTTAACTAGTCAAATCAAGCTTGAGTTGTGCTTATTTTTGAGTGATTTTGATGAGCTTAAATCATGGTATTCTATAATGGATGTTATGAGGATGTCCAGAAGATTAAAGGAGGTGAATTTTATGACATTTGAAGTCTTAAATGAGCTACAATATATGATAGAACAAGGAGCAAGTTCGATATGCGATAAGGGACAAAACAGGAAAAAATTGTGCCTAGATGTTGCTTACTCTGCACCGCACAGAGGAGACCAAGATCTCAGCCATGCGCCACATTCCAACATGGATTGATAAAATGAAATTTAAATCCTATTACCCCTGCTCCCCTCCCCTCAATCAATCCAACAAGCTCAGTACCGCGGAGCTCCTACAAGAGGGTAAAAAATTGATTTTAGTATCCTAGTTTGAGTAGGAAATGTGTGGTACTTGTAACCAATCCTTATTAGACTTGTGTTGGAAAACTATGAGGATATATAAGCATATTAAAATTCTGAAAATGAGTTGGGAACACTTGGGATCATTACACCACACAAAATTAACACACAAAACTCCAAAACCGATTAGAATTTGTTTTTTTTACTTATTTCAATTGAGGGCAACGGGGTCAGTGTGTATATTTTCCTATGGACTAAATATGGACAAAGTTTGGGCTATAAAGGATTACTTATACACATTTTCACACTTTTTTGGAGGGCCACACGATTTGGAGAAGTAAGGAAGACACCAAGGAGCTTGAAATTAGGGTTCTTTCTTCTTTTACTTTTTTTTCTTGTAATTTTAATTGATGAACTCGTATATGGATATTCCTTGTATGAATATTACTGGATAAACACTCTATTCATAAGATTGAGGATACAACATTATTTCATTAGTATGGTTTAAAGTTTGGTCTTTATGTTTATCAAGTCATGTGATTGTTCTTGCATTCTTCTTTTACTATTCTAAAGAATCACAAACTTTAGTATAAGTTGTAGTCTCACAAAAAATTGACAATAGGAGTGGGGAGATGGAATGAAGAACATAAGGGGTATTGATCATATCTTTAATTGAATATGCGCTAATTGTTAAAGGATGATTTACGGTTAGGATAAGAATATACCTAAACGTCCCACTTGGTTAATGAAATAGGAAATAGCTTAAAGTATCCAAATTAAAGACTCACATTCCTACTCAATGATGTAATTGCGAGATTAATTTGGGAAGATGAATGAGAGGATTCCTATTTTCAAGTTATAATATCAATCCCATAGATCAACAATCAAGTTAAAAACAAACATCAGTTAGATACCATAGTTATGCATGAATTTAAAGTAAATGCCTCAACTCTGGATTTCTACGTATATTATTTGCAATCCAAGCTTCATATCATTGTTATTTTTAATTATTTGGTTTATAAATCAAAACTCAAAACTCTTTATGGTTACAAATCATATTTGTTTAACTTCAATAGTAACACTTAGATTAGATAGTTTGCTAAAAAATCAAGCCCTTGTGGGATCGATAACCGACTCGCAAGAGTCACTTTACTATTTGTTTGACCACATATACTTGCGTGTGTTATTAGATGCAATAATATTATTTTTTGATGGCTCACCATTGCCGTCAATAAAGGAATATTGCCATAGAAGAGAGGACAATGGAGCTCTAGTGATGCCTATTATGCCCTGAACTCTAGCAAAATAGAACTTTAATTGTAAGGTCAATACATGTCCATATCTTGCCGGAATTGTCCAATGCCAACATATCAGAGCAACCAAATTATTGTTGTGTTTTGATTTTTTGGTTAGTCACTATTATGTTTTTATTATTATTAGTTGTGTTAGTTGGTTTTCATCGGATTCCAGCAGGGTGGTGGTCGTAGAGAGTGATAGAAGTAAAAAACGAAAGAGAGAAAAGAGTTCTTTTACTTTTTTTACTCAATCTGAAAATTTAAAGATAGTATTAAAGTCATATTAAACTATATTAAATATAAATGATAATTACAATGCAATTTGAATTCAATATTATACATTGTCGTGAATTTGATAGTTGTTATTTTAGAATAAATACAATGCATTTCTAACATCGTAAACTAATTTAAATTATAACAAAATATTTGAAAATCTCATATAATACTTATACTACATTTGTTTTAAAAATATTTTAGTTATATATTCACCACATGCATTGAAACATGTCTATAATTTGTATAATATATTGAATTCAAATTGTATTATAATTGTTGTTTATTTTTTCTCTTATTAATGATGATAAAAATGTATTATACCTGAATTTCAAATATTCAAATACTATTTAAATTAGTTTATGTGTTACTATATTAAAATTGTGTCAGAAATGTATTATATATTTATGTAGCTATTTTTGATAAGAAAAGTAAGGCTAGAAGATGTAAAGTAAAAGGTGTGCTACAATTCATAAATATGACTATATGATATAATATATAAAGTAAAAGATGTGTTATAATTCATAAATATGACTATATAATATATTATTTATGTAAATAAGTCTTTTTTTCGTTAAATTTATTTTTACATGGCCTCTATAAATGGTACATTGACATAGTATTCCTTTTATCTCAGTTAAATATTTTAATTTGATTGGACACAAATTAAAAAATTAAATAAATTAAATTTTTATGGTCTTAGATTAAAGATAAGTATAGTTTCTTAAATATCGTAGTATTAAATTTGCCATGTAAAATGTTACAATTAGAAAAACCGACTAAATATAAAAGAAACACTCTTTCCGGATAGACCAAAAAGGAAAGTATAACACTTAAATGAGGATGAAGGGAATAGTAACCTTTTGTTAATCGTTTCGTGCTATTTAAAAATCAATTGACTAAGAGTTGAAATAATAACAGTCTTATCAATAATACATATTTAATGTGCCATTGAATTATATCAAGGGAAAAGAGCCAAATTTATTCCTTTACTTTAGAAAATTGGTTAAAAATATATCTTTCGTCATACTTTGGGATCAAATTTATCTTTTTTATCATACTTTGGGATCAAATTTACTGTCGTTGTGAAGAAATTTTCACCTATACTCTTTTGTTAAGAAATTTTCACCTGTACTCTTTCTTTAATAGAAAAGCTCAAATCAACGTTAAATACCTCATTTTTAAAAAATAAAATACACTCTAATTTAATTCTCCAAACCTAACCCACAACAAAGACAACTAAATATACCCCTCTTTCAGTTCTGTTGATCAAATTTTTTCAACAAATAAATATACTTCTCGTTCAATGTGCAACGCTAGAAGGTTGTTTAGAAATGAAAAAAATTAAACTGAAATGGGATAAACATAAGTATGAAACTGGAAAAAATATCAAGTACAAACTCTATTCCTATTCTAGTTATGTTCAAATTTTAAAATTTGATTTGCAATTCTATGTGTATATAAATTCTAGAATTAATGGATAAGTTTTTGAACTAAATGACATGATGAAAAATTTATGTATATCCAAATTGTATATAAATACAAAAGAATGAAGAAATTCTATGATGGACACATAAAAAGACCTCTTGACTTAATCATCAAGAAAAATATTCAGCGGGCATAATCTGTAGCATCTGACCACTAAGTGTGTAACGCCTCGAGCCTATACCCCGAACGCTACATGGTGCTCATAATCCCAAAGAACCACAAGGTAACCCATGACTGGTACCTGCTGTAATAACTGAATAACAATAATACTAAAATATGTAAAAATTAGGCAGAAAACTAGCGATAAGGTTTAATACTATAAATAATACTGAATATGGTATCACAATACCAAAACTGAACATCAATACTAAAAACTGATCAACTGTCTAAAAATACTCTAGTCTGAAAAGTCTCTAAACTGTCTGAACTGTGGAGTTGATGAGAAAAGTCCCCAACTAACTATGACTACTGAAAATAAACTAAAATCCTGAAATAAATAATCACGTCCTCGAACTATAAGGACTCACCACTAACTCTGTATACTGAGAGTCTAAATTGCTAAGGGTGCTTGGGAGCTCGTATGTCTTAACCAATGATATAAGACATCATAGCATAAAAGAAAAGCATACATCAGTACTTTGAATGTACTGGTATGCTCAGTGAGGTAGGCTGAAATGCATGGGTTCATATGCATAAACAATACCAACTGAATATCATGAGTATGACTGAATGAGAGTATATGCATGAGTAAATTGTACTGAGATCATAATAACACTAAATACTGGATTACTGGTAGCTGAATGACTGTATCTGACAGTCATGATTCGGTGAAACTATACTGAGTCCCGTACTGAGCTGAGTGACTGTGTTTGACAGTCCTGAATCTGCAAAACTAAACTGAGTTCCATACTAAGACTGAATTTGAATCTGAGACTGTGGAAAGTGATCATATAACCGACATGCCCCTTCTCTAATTGATTTGTGGTCCAACCTGTAACCCCAGTTGGAAGGGTGTCAACACCGTGCCATGGGTAAGGACAAGTGCTCAGTCACCCTCATCTGGCAGGTACTCTAAACGAGAATGGTAGTACCCTCAACTAGAAGGTAGATCACCTCATCAACCCTCAATTGGTAGGTTGATGTCTCAACCTACACTGGCTACGTAGTTCAGGAATGTAAAGACTACTTCTAAGGATTTTACCCTCTACTGGCAGGTGAGTCCCATCCCTGGGTTTACTCGGTACTGAATCCTACTCCCAACTAAATAGACACTAGACTGAATTCTAAACTGTACTAGGCTAGACTGAACTGTTACTGATCGTACTGTATAATTGAACTGAACTGATTTTACTGAACTGAGCTGGACTGATTCTGAGTTCACTAGTTTTTCCTAAGTTCTATAACTGACTGAATTCTACTAATCGAGACATGGATGATTCCACTTTGTGACTAACCATGGCTCTAGACAAGAAACTAAGTTGTCGGGTATTAAATGCCCCCAGGACTCGATAGCATAAACTTAAAAGGCATGGCATAATCTTAAGACATGGTAATTAACTACTTAGTCATCATTCATTCATTTGGGAATTCAAGCAAACACTTGCATGACATGAACTTACATACATGCTAACATGATATAATTTCACTATTTAACTCATATGTATAATTCATCAAACACTTGCGGGGCACAATATATGCACATAATACTAACACAACTTCTAGGCATCATGATTAAATTCCAATTACACAATTCCAAGAGTTTCAACATGAATTCACATGATAAAGCACACATATCAATTGACTCTACATAAAATTTGCAATAAATCATGAATACACTTTAATTCAAATTGTGTAAATCATGAAATCACTCTACATGATCTTTAAAAGAGTTTCTTGGACTCCAAGGGTGGAAGTAACCCTTGTATGAACACTTCACATACCTTAGTTGGTGAATTCTAGAAAATTAACGTTGGAATCTTGAGCCTTGAGTTTGAATTTAATTCACCTAGGGTTTTTGTTCTTGAGAAATTTGTGAAAGAGTGATTATATTTTACTAAAAAGGGGCTAAATTTTGTATTTTGGGGTCTGAATGGCATAGGAAAAAGACTTAATTAGCCCTGAGGATGTAGCCTTTTAATTACAAAAAAATTGAATCATCAACGCGCAGGCCGACGCGCCGCATCGTTGGCACCACCGCGATAGCCAATTCACCGCGTCGATTCACTGGAAATTACACTGAGCTGAGGGAAAAATTATCTGTCGACACGATGGACGATGCGACTTGTCAAGATTGCATTGACTCACTATTTTGGTAATTCGAACATGATCTAAACGAGGTCCAAAAAATCTGAAACTTGTCTGAAATAACCTATTGTCATTCCTAATCATGAATTAACTGAAATATCAACATTTAATAGATGTAAAGGTCGCGAAGATTGCCAAATTTTAAAGGCTAAAATACACTAAGTATGAATACTTAGCTAGAATTTCTATGTCTGGGACCCCTTAGCAAGCTTAAAGGACTAAATTAAGCTAAGAATTTTGTGGGGTCTTACAATATCTCCCACTTGAGAACATTTATCCTCGAATGAGCTGACTAAGCTGAGAGGACTTGTAGACTGAACCTACTTCCTGAAAATGAACATCTAAAACATGATTATCTGACTGGCATTACTGACATACTGAATTTCAAACTGAATATGCATATCTGATGCATGAATGCATGGCTGATCTGACTTATGAACACATGACTGAATATGCAATGGTAACTGATACCAAGTTCGTAATAGAAAATCTGAGCTTAAAAATGAATAAGATTAAGGAAGACTATTACCTTGAGTTGAATCTGAGTTTGCAGAGAAGAGGTGAGGATACTTGGTCCGCATCTCTGCTTCTGCTTCCCAAGTAGCTCCCTCAACGGACTGATTCTACCAAAGAACTTTGACTAGAGGGACTTCTTTGTTCCTCAGTCTGCGAATCTGATAATCAAGGATTTTGACTGGAATCTCTTTATAAGAGAGGCTGTTCTGATCATCTATGCCCTCTATGGGGACTACAGTCGATGGTTCACCTATGCATTTCTTTAGCAAGGAGACATGAAACACTGGATGAACTAAAGATAGATCTGAAGGCAACTCAAGCTCGTAAGCTACCTTTCTGAAATGGCTAAGAATTCAGTAAGGACCGACATATCAGGTATTGATCTTCCCCTTCTTGCCAAAAAACTTCACTCCTTTTATAGGAGAGATTTTCAAGTACATATAGTTACCAATCTCGAACTCGAGATCCTTTCTGCACATATCTGCATATGATTTCTGTCTGCTCTGAGCTATCTTAAGCCTTTCCCTGATCAACTAAACTTTCTCTAAGGTATCAAATACCAAGTCAGGACCTACCACTATGGCCTCAACCACTTTAAACCAACAAATGAGAGATCTACACCTCCTCCCATAAAGTGCCTCAAATGGAGCCATTTGAATACTGGAATGATAACTGTTGTTGTATCCAAACTCAATCAAAGGCAAGTGGTTATCCCAACTATCTTTAAAGTCTATCGCACATGCTTACAATATATCCTTTAAAGTCTGAGTGGTCTTTTCTGATTGACTATCTGTCTGAGGGTGAAAAGCTGTACTGAGGTAAACTCGGGTACCAAGAACCTTTTGGAATGCTTTCCAGAAGTAACAGGTGAATTGGGTACCTCTATATGAGATGATAGACAATAGAATGTCGTACAATCTGACCAACTCCTTAATATAGAGTTTGGCATAATCCTCAATTGATTAAGAGATATAGACTAGTAGGAAATGAGCTGATTTGGTCATCCTGTCTACAATGACCCATACCGAATCATGCTGACGATGAGTATGAGGCAAACCTATCACAAAGTCCATGTTCACTTCTTCCCATTTCTAGGTGGGAATGCTGAACTCCTGCATGGACCCACTAGGCTTCTGATGCTCAATTTTAACTTGCTGACATATCAAGCACTTAGCCACAAACTCTGTAATATCTCTCTTTATACCACTCCACTAATAGATCTCCTGCAAATTATGGTACATCTTAGTGGCTCCTGGATAAACAGAGTAGAGTGCACTATGTGCTTCTGCAAGAATTTGCTGCCTCAAGTCAGCTATACCTGGCACACATAGTCGACCCTGATAACGCAAAACACTATCTCCCCCTCGAGAGAAAACCTTAACCTTCTGATCTCTGACTGATTCTTTCAAATTGACTAGACTGAGATCCCTATCCTACTTTTCATTTACTTCAGAAACTAGGGATGATTCTGAACTACTCTATATCCATACACTATCTTTTTCTAAATCAACACCTAGTTGGGCTAGCTGATGAACTTCCTGAGATAACTTCTTCTTACTGTCCTTGACATAAGTAATACTACCCATAGACATTCTAATGCGTGTGTCATCCACTACATTGGCCTTGCCCAAATGATACAGGATACTCATGTCATAGTCTTTCAATAACTCCAACCACCTTCTCTGAAGGAGGTTTAGGTCTTTCTGAGAGAATACATACTGCAGACTCGTATGGTACGTGAACACATCAACATACACACTATACAAATAGTGCCTCCAAATCTTTAAGGCAAATACTACTGCTGTTAGCTCAAGATCATGAGTAGGATAGTTATTTTTATGGGGTTTAAGCTGCCTAAAGGCATAGGTAATGACTTTACCTCTCTACATCAGAACACACTCCAATCTAACTTTGGAGGCATCATAATACACCACAAAGCCATCTGAACCATCTGGTAAGGTCAAAACTGGAGCTATAGTGAGTCGAGTCTTCAACTCTTGAAAACTCTTCTCACAAGAATCTGGCAACTGGAATTTGACTTTCTTCTGAGTTAATATGGACATAGGGGATGCAATAAGGGAAAATCCCTCAATGAACCATCGGTAATAGCCAGCCAAACCTAAGAAACTCCTGATATCTGACGAAGAGATGGGCCTAGGCTAGTTTCTTACTACTTTGGTCTTTTGGGGATTAACTCTAATGCCATCACCAAAAATTATATGGTCGAGAAAAGATATTGACCTTAGACAAAATTCGCACTTATTGGATTTGGTGAATAACTGATGATTTCTGAGAGTTTGTATTACTATTCTGAGATGGTCTGCATGATCATGTTCACTTCAGAAGTAGACAAGAATGTCATCTATGAAGACTATGACAAACATATCCAAGTTCTGCTTGAATACATGATTCATCAAGTCCATGAAGGATGCTGGATCATTGGTAAGACAAAAGGATATAACTAAGAATTAAAAGTGACCATACCAAGTTCTTAAAACTATTTCAGGATATCACACTCCTTGATTATGAGCTGATGATAGCCTGATCTGAGGTCTATATTAGAGAAGTAATTGGCACCTTGAAATTGGTCAAAAAAATCATCGATTCTGGGAATTGGATACTTGTTTTTAACTGCGACTTTATTTAACTGACGATAGTCAATACACATTCTGAAAGAACTATTTTTCTTATGCATAAATAAACTGGTGTGCCTCATGGGGATACACTAGGTATGATGAATCCCTTATCTAGGAGATCCTTTAACTGCTCTTTTAATTCTCTAAGTTCTGCTGGAGCCATTCTATATGGAAGAATAGATATAGGCTGAGTATCTAGAAGAAGATCAATTTCGAAATCAATTCCCCTTTCGGAAAGAACCTCAGGAAGATTATCGGGAAACACATTTGGGAATTCACATGCTACTGACACTGAATCAAGAGTAGGGGTTTTAAAACTACAGCCTTGGACTCAAACGATATGGTAGAAACATCCCTTAAATATCATTTTCTAGCCTGAAGGTAAGAAATAACCTGACCCCTAAGTCCTGAAGTACTACCCCTCCACTCTAGGATAGGTTCATTCAAAAACTAAAACTAGACAATTCTATTTCTACAGTCAACTGAGGCATAGCAGGAATGAAACCAATCCATGCCGAGAATGACATCAAAATCAATCATCTCGAATTTCACTAAGTCTGTTGAAGTGATTTTCTAAGATATCATAATCGGCCAGTTCCTGTATACCCGCTTGGCTATGATGGATTTACCTACTGGGGTAGAGACTGAGAAAAGATCTACTAGAATTTCAGGACTGCCTCCAAAATCAACTGCTATATATGGAGTAACAAAGGATAAAGAAGCTCCTGGATCTAGCAAAGCATAAACATGCAAATGGAAAACTTGCAACGTACCAGTGACCACATCAGGAGAACTCTCCTAATCCTATCAGGACTGAAGGGTATAGAGTTTGTTTGGGCGCTGCCCACTGGTGGCACTAAAAGTGGCACCCTGCTGATTCAAGCGATCGGACTGAGCTGGGGGACGATTATTCTGACCTTGAGAACCTGAATAAGGACAATCTCTAACTCTCTGGACTAGCTTACCATACCCAAAACATATATTGCTACTCGCTCTAAAGATACCCTGGTGGTTGTTGCCACACTTCTGACAAAGGGGATTGGTTCAGGCACTGCTAACATTACCTTGAGGTTTTGGGCCTGGTGCCCTATCTTTATTGACATCTATGAATTTTGGAACATGAGCATTGGCTGAGGATGAATTTGGGACTGAATATTTCAAGCGGAACTAAGAATGATTCTCACCCTCTGACTTAGGCTGAGCAAAGTTGAAACTACATGTTCTCACTTTTTTCTCTCCCTTTTCTTCTCTTTATTCTTAGCCTTCTTTATCTGCTGAGTATGGACCATGAGCCTGCATATGTCCATCTCTTTAATAAGCATTGTGGTCCTACACTCTTTGACCATGCTGCTAGACACCCCTGACACAAGCTTACTCATTTGGGATCTTCTGTCTGCCACCACATGAGGAGCATATCTAGCTAATTGAGTAAACTTGAGAGAATACTCTTTTACTGTCATATTGCCCTGCTTCAAATTGATAAATTCTAGAACCTTCGATTTTCTCAACTCTAGTGGGAAGAACCTATCTAGAAAAGCAGTGGCAAACTTCTCCCACTCTATGGGCCCTGCATCTACGGCCCTCTCTGCTTTCCACTATTAAAACCATGAGTGAGCCACATCCTGCAACTGATATACAGCCAAATTAGAACTCTCAACCGCGGTCACCCCCATAATATGAGTAACCTTTTGCACCTGATCAAGAAATTACTGAGGGTCCTCATCTGACTTCAACCCGGTAAATAATGGAAGGTACTTTCGAGTGAAGTCCTGAATCCTTGCAGCAGCAGTATTGGCCACTGGGTTAGCCGAAATGGTAGATGAGCATTTATTCTGAGCTGCCACAGAATGAGCTAGGGTGGTGAAGGCTTCTCTAAACTCAGTGTGGGAGATGTGTTCGTCCAGTGGATCTGGCTGGATGGGCTAGGGTTCTATCTGATCTCCTATTCCTCTTCCCTTAGTCCTCTTTAGAGGCATATTTTTGTAAACAAAAGAGAAATTATTAGAATGAGAGTTTAACTGGAGTGCATGCTCACTCTCATGACATGAATACTGAAAGAAAGAAAACTTTTCCTAAAACATCTCGTAGCCTTTTGTCCATAAGTGTGATGCACAACACACTTATGCACAAGACTCTACTAGATGCAAATTTCATACTTCCTAAGACTCTGTTGAACCTTAGACTCTGATACCAAGTTTGTAATGCCTCGAGTCTGTACCCTAGATGCTACACGGTGCTCATAATCCTAAAGAAACACAAGCTAACCCATGACTGGTACCTGCTGTAATAACTGAATAACAATACTAATAAAATATGCATAAATTAGGTAGAAAACTATCCATAAGTTTCAATACTATAAATAATACTGAATATGGTATCACAATACCAAAACTAAACATCAATACTGAAAACTGAACAACTATCTGAAAATACTTTAGTCTGAAAAGCCTCTAAACTATCTGAACTGTGGAGTTGATGGGACAAGTCCCCAACTAACTCTGACTACTAAAAATAAATTGAAATGATGAAATAAATAATCACGTCCTCAAACTATAAGGACTTACTACTAACTCTGTATGCTGAGAGTCTGAACTGCTAAGGGTGCTCAAGAGCCCGTGGGTCTGAACTTATGATATAAGACATCATAGTGCAAAAGAAAAACATGTATCAGTACTTTGAATGTACTGGTATTCTTAGTGAGGTAGGGTGAAATGCATAGGTTCATATGCATAAACAATACCAACTGAATATCATGAGTATGACTGAATAAAAGTACATGCATAAATATGTAAACTGTACTGAGATCGTAATAACACTGAATATTGGGTTACTGGTAACTGAATAACTGTATCTGAGAATCATGATTCTGTGGAACTATACTAAGTCCCATACAGAGCTGAGTGACTGTATGACAGTCCTGAATCTACGAAACTAAACTGAGTTCCATATTGAGACTGAATCTGAAACTGAGACTATAGGAAGTGATCATCTAACCGATATGCCCCTTCTCTAACTGATTTAGGGTCCAACTTGTAACCTCAGTTGGAAGGGTGTTAAAATCGTGCCACGGGTAAGGACAAGTGCTGAGTCACCCTCATCTAGAAGGTACTATGAACGAGAACGGTAGTACCCTCAACTGGCAGGTAGATCACCTCATCAAACCTCAACTGGCAGGTTGATGTCTCAACCTATGCTGGCTATATAGTTTTGAAATGCAAAGACTGCTTCTAAGGATTTCACCGTATACTAGAAGGTGAGTCCCCATCCTTGGGTTCACTCGGTACTGAATCCTACTCCCAACTGAATAGACGTTGGACTGAATTCTAAACTGTACTAAGGTAGACTGAACTGTTACTGATCGTACTGTATAACTGAACTGAACTGACCTGATTTTACTGAACTGAGCTAGACTGATTCTGAGTTCACTTAGTTTTTTCTAAGTTTTGTAACTGACTGAATCCTACTGATCGAGACATGACTGATTCCACTCTGTAACTGACCATGGCTTTAGACACATAGCTAAGTTGTTGGGTATTAAATACCCCCAGGACTTGATAGCATAAACTTAAAAGGCATGGCATAATCTTGAGACATTGTAGTTAACTACTTAGTCATCATTCATTCATTTGGGCATTGAAGCAAACACTTGCATGACATGAACTTGCATACATGCTAACATAATATAATTTCACTATTCAACTCACATGGACAATTCATCAAATACTTGTGGGGCACAATATATGCACATAATACTAACACAACATGTAGGAATCATGATTCAATTTCAATTACACAATTCCAAGAGTTTCAACATGAATTGACATGAGCTGTGGAAAAAATTATCTGTCGACGCGATGGATGATGCGATGCGTCAAGATCGCGTCGACTCACTGTTTTGTTCATTTGAACATGATCTAAACGAGGTTCAAAAAATCCAAAACTTGTCCAAAATCACCTATTGATATTTCTGATCATGAATTAACTCAAATATCAACATTTAATGGACGTAAAGATCGCGAAATAAGATTGTTAACTTTCGAAGGCTAAAATACCACTAAGTCTGAATACTTAGCTAGAATTTTCGAAGTCTGGGACCCCTTAGCAAGCTTAAAAGGACTGAATTTAGCTAAAAATTTTGTGGGGTCTTACAAAGTGCGATTTTTTATAAGCTCTTCATTGATGCGGATTCATTAACTAAAGGAGGGGTATATTTATTTGTATCTGTACTGATTCAAATTCATTTTTCATAAACTATGCACTCATAAATATCTAGTGTCCTAACTTCATCGAAAAAATTTGACGAACAAAACTTGTGTCTTTTTTTATGAGTCGAGTCGGGTGGGGTGAGTTAGATTAGGGTGTGTTTTATTTTTAACATTGATTTGAGCTTTTCTATTAAAGGAAGGGTACATGTGAAAAATTTCTTAATAAAGAGAATAATGTTATCCTAAAGTATGACAATGATGGTAAATTTGACTCCAAAGAATAACAAAGGATATTTAATCAATTTTTCAAAGTAGAGGGGTAAATTTGACCCTTTCCCCTCATCTTAATTACACAATAAAAAATATGATACAAATTAAATTTTTTTAATTGAAATAATAATACTATTTTTATATCTTAAGTTTGAGTCCGAGCGTAGCACTAGCCTCATGTGACTAGTAGATTAAATATGAATTTTATGCTAATAATTATACTTTAACTTTGTTGAAACAATTGAAAGTGAGAACTAAATTTTCAAGGTTATGCAGAGTATGCAAATTGATGCAAGTTCAAATTATATTAGTTTCTCACATATTTAAAAGCGCGCACACACACATTCTGAAGTTATCAAGTAGACACATGTTTGCTTCTACTCAGAGGTCGTTCAAAAATAACATTTCAAAATTTATGAGGTAGAGACCGTAAGAAAAACTATCTTAATATCTCAAAAATAAGATCATATTTATTGATTTCTTTTTTTGAGATTATTAGCCTTTAATTCATTCATGAAATTCCATTTGAGTTAACCATGTATTCAAATTCCTGTTTTAAATGGACTTAAATTTCTTATTCGTTTACAATGTAATCAATGCCAAATTTCTTATTCGTTTACAATGTAATCAATGCCATTCACTAACTATTTTTTGTTTCATTTTAACTTTACCTTGTTAATGGGTTATAACTCTCCTTTAATCCAATTATTAGATCCGTCAAATCTCTTTTTTATTAAAACTTGGGGCCATCAACATTTTAACACACAAGGCATATATATATATATATATATATATATATATATATATAAAATACACACAGAGTCTTTTTTTATGAAAGATATAGAAAATAAAAAACATTCTTCATCTAATATATTGTGGTGCTGAATTTATCTATTTATTGTTAGTTTCTGATTTCTAGTTCATTGCTAGTCGAACTTGTTGAATCTTGGGGAATACACCTTAACCGGTGAAATATCCTTAAGAACCAAGGGCGAATTTATGTATAAAAATGGATCACAGAAATCCATAGTCATCCGAATAAAATCAGTATATCATTTGTATAATTCTTAAAAGAATCAAATCAATATATATATATATATATATATATATATATATATATATATATATATATATATATATATATATATAAAGGAAGGTTATAGAAAAGGTGATGTGGCACCTCTCCATGACCTTCATTTGTATATATCTTTTTCCTATTTTTTAAAAATTTTACTCCAATTTTTTATATATAATTTATTAACTAAATGACACTAAAAACTTCAAAAACAAATGCAATTAAAGCTGACATATAAATAGTCAAGGTCTTTAAGAAAAAACAATGAAGGCCAAATGACCTCATTTCATTATCATCCCATTATGCCTTTTCATTAAGAAAAATCAATACCCAAATGGCTTTTTGTTATGAAATATAAAACAAAGAAGAAGAAGAATAGAAAGAAAAGATAAGAGAGAGTGATTATTATTTCTCTTGAGGAGTTTCTTGATGGGGTTCATTACAATGAAAGGAAAAACCCTTTATTTATAGGAAAAAACTAACCTTGAGTTTCAAACTTTTTCATACATAGATATTTACTATATATGGTAAAGTAGAAATTAACTATGTATGATAAAGTAGACATTCACTTTATACAACAACAAACCCAGTGTATTCCCACCTAGTGGGGTCTGGGGGGGGTAAGATGTACGCAGTCCATACCTCTACCTCTGAAGAAGTAGAAAGGCTGTTTCCGATAGACCCCCGGCTCAAGACACGAGACACCACACAAATATAAAGTAACGCACAGAACAGGATTTCATAACGTAAATACGGCACCCATAAGTAGTAGGAAACATCGGAAAACACCCAGATTCGTAATAAAACATGGAACACCGAAAGCATAACAAGAAGAAGAATAGAAAATAGGAATAAAAATAAGAATAGGAAGAATAACAGGAATAAAACACCCACCAAATACTTCCCTACCCTAACGCCCCAAACTGACCCTAGTTTTCTGCCCTAATTCGCGCCCTCCAGACCTTCCTATATATGGTAATATATTTATAAAACTCCCCCTTGAATGTCTAATTGATAGATAATGTGCCTCGTTAAAACCTTACTGGAAAAAACTTCGTGGAAAAAAATTTAGTGAAGGAAAAAGAGTACATATCTCTAACAATATGTATATAGGCTGCCTCATTAAAAACATTACTAGGAAAATTCAGTGGAATAAAACCTCATAAGGAAAAAAGAGTACAACGCATATTAACTCCTCTAATGAAAATATCTTTGAGCCTTTGCATCCCGATCTTGTGCACCATCTTCTTGAAAGTTGCAATTGAAGGAGACTTGGTGAATAAATCAGCCACATTGTCACTTGAACGAATTTGTTGTACGTTAATATCACCATTCTTTTGGAGCTCATGTATGTAGAAAAGCTTTGATGAAGTGTGCTTCGTTCTATCTCTTTTTATGAATCCTTCCTTAAGTTGTGCTATGCATGCTGCATTATCTCCGTATAAAATTGTGGGTACATTGTCACATTTCATACCATATTTTTCTCGAATGAGATGTATCATGGATCTCAACCATGTTCATTCTCGGCTTGCTTCATGAATAACTATTATCTCAGCATGGTTTGATGAAGTGGCTAGATAAAATGTTTTGTATATCTCCAATATATGGAAGTATTCCCACATGTGAACATATAACTTATTTGAGATTGAGCTTTATACGGGCCAGATAAGTACCCAACATCATCATAACCAATAAGATCGGAACTACAATCTTCAGAATAAAATAAACTCATATATTTGATCATATTTTGATGTCTCCTAGTGAGAGTAGAACTATATATACCTTATTAGCAAATTGACCAAAAAAAGGCTATGTCATGCCTTGTAGTATTTACAAGATTCATTAGTGCACTAATTGCACTAAGATATGTTACTTCATAACCAAGGAGTTCCTCATTCTTTTCTTGAGCTTGGAATGAATCCTTATTTAATTATGTATGTTTCTCATTTAAACAAATATTCTATTGTTTTTGAAAACATTTCAAGAGTTTCAATAATTTTCAAGCTATAAGCTTATACAATATAAGAATTATAAATAAGTTTCCCAGAAACTTTTATATGCTTCAAACATTTTGAATCCTTAAAAAGTTCTCATATAAATTTTGTCAAGTGACAATATTCAGAATTTCATGCCTGACGTCTTCAAGTGTTTGGACTTCAAATCAAATAAGTTTTATTCTTACCAAGATACATTCTTTCATATCACTTGATAAAATATTTTTATGTCAGGATGCTTAAATAAATATAGAATTCAGATTATCGTAATCTTTCACAATATTGCGTCAATATTGTATCAAAGATATTAATGATATTTTATTTCGTATCGGTTCATAGTGTAACATAACATTTTGAGATATCATTGCTTTTTTATTTTTAGGTATCTGAACCTCTCATAATGTTTCATGAAGTGTTATGTCATAGGCTCTTCAAGAACACATTGCCTTCTTATTATGATTATTTGCTCCTTATCCTTTTAAGGATTATTTCATTTGGAATCAATTGATCTACCACGCTTCACGCATGCACAGACTTTGTCATTTATGAGCACAAAATAGGAGCACTTACAGCTTAAATATGATATACGTTCGATATTTGAATTGAATTATATTTTGAATGAGGATGTGATGATAATTTTTAACATATTTGATAGCTACTTATAATCACCCCTTTATGTTAGAAAAACTAACATACATCCTCCATATTGTTTGAAGAATCCATCTTTGTGCGTTATGGTAAATTCATTAATCGTACACTGCACATCAAAATTATTAGATGGAGTTGGTTCTTGACCTTGAACCAATTAAGAGAGAAGAAATAATCATAATTTATTCGTCTAATGCATACAAATGCTATTGTATGCAACATATCATATTTCATACAAATACATGAAGCTTTGTTCTCATTAGTAATGGTTTAGCTATTTATCAAAGGCATTCCATGCCAAACCATCATCATCAAGATGAATTGTCTTGATTACACAATCTGAAAGTTATGCTCTTAACTCAATTTATTGAGCAAACAATTTTATGAATGTCAAACTGCAGGTTGACAAGAAACATACAAGTGATTATCTTATATCGATGCATCTTAATAGATCACATGACTAGTGAATGGGCCCATATTCACCTTATATACTCTTTAGATTTTGAGGGATCAAATCCCAACATTATTTAGTCCAACCAACTTATCATGAGAACACGCAATATTAAAAGTAATGAAGAATTTTCTAATTCTTCAATACATGTTTAATACTTAATATGCACATCTTTGGAATGTCCTGATCGTACATGTCAATTTATGAACTTTTTGTACTAGTAAACTCCAAGTTTATTATGACATGTGCCTTTTTCTTTAGTAAATTTCAGATTTGCTATTAGGCGATTAAATTTTAGATTTAATACTTTCGAAGTAGATTTCAAAATAACTCTTCTCAATTATTCAGCCTCTTTCGGAGGTGAGTTGTGATACCATCATAATCAAGTGCACGTTTGCATTAATAAGCTTCTCATTCCCTAGAAATAAAATATAATCGTGCCTTAAGCCTATCAAACTATGATAGGTTATAACCTCTTTTAAGATATTGATAATTCAGGAGCAAATCGAGGCATACATATGGTTTTAGAGAAATTTTCTATAACATATCTTATAATCATGATAAACGTATAAAAATATTATCACTTTTGATGATTATATATTATCATATTATCCCTCCATGTTTATATCTGTGCATTCAATCACTTGTCTTCTTTCAGACATATTATGCACTGCTATCACATACATTTCAAGAATGAAGTAAGTTGTCATATTTCAATCATATATTGCTACCACATTCACTTCATGGAATAGAGCATATTCAATGGGATGGATTTCATGACTTTTCACCAAATACCTATTAATTTACCTTTGCCATTATAATATCATCAGTATGGTGCATTGAGATTCAAACTCAACGTCTTATCCATATAAAGACGTTTTAGGCATAAATCAATGAGACTTAAACCCAATATTTTTTTATCATGGTGCATTAAAATTTTTAACCCAATGTCTTACCCTCTTAATGAGATAAGACATAAATTCATCATCATATCTTTTAACAATATTATTCTTCATGAAGAAATTAAAAGCATAAGTGGTTCCAAACCAATTATATTTTCTCAAACCCTATAATAATTATATCATTAGTAGCAAAAGACAAATAACATAAGAAATTAATAACCTTGAAATTACCTTTAAATTTATAATCTCACCTTATTTGGCAGAGTCTCATGCTGATAATGTGTTATGAAATATAAAACAAAGAAGAAGAAGAATAGAAAGAAAAGAGAAGAGAGAGTGATTATTATTTTTCTTGAGAGGTTTCTTGATGAAGTTCATTACAATGAAGGGAAAACTCCTTTATTTATAGGAAAAAACTAACCTTGGGTTTCTAATTTTTTCATAAATAGATATTTACTATATATGGTAAAGTACACATTCACTATGTATGATAAAATAAACATTCACTATATATGATAATATATTTATAACACTTTTCAAATATTTTCTCACACGGTTATCATCATTATTTGTAATTAATGGATTTAATGTGTATTAACTTTTGATTAACTAATTTAATTTTGTGCCTTTTCATACTCTATAATTTGTACTATATATAAATTGAAAGTGAATCTTTTTCATATTATAGTTTGCTTAGTTTGTTTTATTTTTAATTGAAATTTTAGAATGATGTATTCTCTTTTTATTTTAGAGTTGATTTTAGATATGGTATGTGATAAAATCCAACAAAAACAACGACTTGGATCAATCTGGATACTATTTAATTAACGAAAAAGTATTTAATTACATGATTTTCAATATAATTACATGATATGTGTATGTATAGTGTGTAGATTGAAAGTGAATTTTTATTTTTCATATAGCTTGCTTAGTCTATTTTACTTGAATTTGATTTTTTCGTACAATACATTTTTTTTTCATGATTGTTCGAAAGTAATTTCATTTCAAGGTAGAATTAGGATCTTCATACACTCTATGCTCTTCAAACCCCCAATTAATAAAATTTCACTTTATGTATATATATATATATATATTTATATATTTATATATTGTAGTAATTGATGTGATTTATTTTGGGAATACAAAATAATAATAATAATAATAATAATAATAATAATATATATATATATATATATATATATATATATATATATTATAGTAATTGATGTGATTTGTTTCGGGAATAAGAATTTCGTAGTGTTCATCAATTTGATAAAAAATAAATAAAAAATAAATATTCCTTAAAATCTTTAAATTTTTGGGTGCTACCCCAACTGAAAATTAGTTCTATGATTAGTGTTCTTGAATTTGTTTGAAATTTATTACTGAATTTGAGTGTAATTTTACTTATTGGTGTATGTTTCGAAAGGATGTGATTTGGCAGGGTATATATATATATGTATTCGAGAAGAATGGTGAATTAAGTTGTACTTTCTTTTTACTTTGATTTAGTTGTCGTCTGCTTATCTCATAATTAAAATTAACATGCACTAATTTTTTTTGGCCTTTGTAAATTGATGAAGATCTGTGTTATTTGCAATTATGTTAACTACTTTAATAGAAAATTTAATCATAATATTAGTTTTGTTCTTTTATCATTTGCTCTATTGATATTGTAATGAGAACTTTAATCATTGCAGAATGGTGGTATACGTCGAGCAGTGGCGGAGCCACATTGAGTTGGGGGTTCATCTGAACTTCATTCGTCAGGAAATTATACTATTTTTACATGGTTAAATATTTTTATGTATATATATATATTAGATGTTGAACCCACTTCGACTAGTCCGTATATTTACTTCTGAACTCCCTTAATAAAAATTTTGGCTCTGCCACTAGCATCGAGAAAAAATAAAAGTCACAAAAGAGAAATATGCTTCAAGAAACGAATTTACAGACCTTATCTTATATTTTACATTAACTAAAAGAATTAATTATTCTCAAATTTTGTTTTATCAAAGTCGTTGAGCATGCATTTCACTATTTTTCAATTGCAATTGAGTTTTAATTTTTATTTAGAAAAGAATACTAAGATAAGTCAAAATTTAATTTCTTCAACTTGATTAATTCAGCATAAGGTGCAAATAGAGTGAATGTTTTATTCTTACTTACACTAAATGTGGGTCTCATAAATAATTGAACTATGTAGATAATAAGTTCCTTTTCTTCTTTTAGAAACTAATTATTTTAACTTAAAGGCTACACATAGAAAGTGCAAAAATATGTGCAATGCAAAAGTCGAATTATACTTTTTCCATAAGTATTTGGAGAGTTAAGAACTATGCAAAGAAGTATTTGGACATAGTTTTTAAATAATACAAAATATGAATATGATTATTAAATGGCGAAAGCTAAGATGACTTTGTGAGATAAATAATATTATAACTTTTCACATGTTATATATTATGTGAGACAATTCTAAGGTAATTGAATATTCTTATACAATTTGTTCAGATGACCTTCAAAGTTATTGTTTGCTTGATTTTAGTAAGATAATTAAAATACTTAACAAAGTGTGAAAAATAAATTGTATTTGAAATTTAAATTTTGATTTAGAAACTAAAACATCTTACATTAAAATATTATAAAATATTAATTTATAAATTTGACATAATTTTTAATGATCGCGCGTAGCGCGAACAAGTTACCTGGTATTAAGTAAAGGAATCCATGCTCAAATTGTCTAAGTGAATCACTAGTTTAGGGTTGCTGTGTAAGTTCCTGATCGCGTGGTCGATCCTAAGAAGCAGCTCTATCCATCTTTTTTTCCAATTAAAAATATTTTTTTTAAAATAAAAATTCAAAGCTTTTAAAGGCTAAAACTCAAACACGAAAAAATTTATTTTGAGCGAGATTCAACCAACAATACTTTATGAGGCTTCACTGCTTTCTGGACACGTGGATTGTGGGACTCATTTTATTAATTTAAAGTTACAAAGAAAAATCAGGAAGAGAAAGGAATTAACATTTTATCAAAAATTGAAAGTGGACTGTGGGGTTCACAGAAAAATAAATAAAATAATATTAAAGTAATTAAAAGTGGATAGTGGAGTCCACAGAAAAATGAATTTAAGTAACATTAATGTTCTGAAAGTAGAGTGGGTTAACGTGTATTTGCCATTGCAATTTTCATGCAACATTGTTCTGGACTCTTCTCCTTCTTCTTCATCTAAAAAATTTACATCTAAATCAAAAGATTGCTTTTATTTTTTATCTAAACACTTCTGTTAAAAAATCAAAACTGCATGTTCATATTGATATTGAACTTGCGATTTCTATAAATATTAATGTTCAAATATTAGTTAGGAATTTGGGATGCTGCTAGAAGCTAAGAAAAAAAGGTTGATTTGCTGAAGATAAAAAAATTTGAAACTTATTGCTAGAATTTAATTCTTTACTCAAATTTTGTTCACTTACTTGATCTTCATTTGCAACTTTCGATTATCCATATTTTCTAGGTATGATCTTTGCTTCATTTTTATAGTTAAATTTCTATTTGCTACGTCTCCACATTAAAAAAATTATATAAATGAGTAACAAAACGTAGATCTTTATAAATTTTTATTTGCATGTCATTTATAATGTCAAAATAGCAAAAATACTTGTCATATAAAGATTTATAGTGTACAAAAAAAGATAAAATCTGCTTTAGAGATCTACTAAATTTTCTTTAATTTTCATTGGTACCAACATTTTCTAATGCATTATTTGAACCTTGACTTTGAATGCACACTCTAGATTGCAGATTCAAATTTTGAGTTAATAGTTGACTGAAATTATTGTATGAATCTCCATATACCTTGCATGTTTGAATTTAAAGAAAAAAATCAATTTTTGTAGTTGAATTTTAATAGGAAAAATGATCAAAGTTAGTAGATAAATAAAGTGGAGCCTTGAGCATTGAAAGTGAGCATAGGTTAAAAGTGGAGCTCATGCGTTAAAAGTATATGCATGAGTTGAAATAAGCCTAAGCTTTAAAAGTAAGCAGAGACTGAAAATGGAGCCTATAAACATGGGTTGAAAATTGATTTTGATTCTTAAAGATGGATTAACAACAGAATTGTTGAAAATTTATTTGAAATTTTTCTCTACATATAGCTAGACAAAGATCTTTATTATCATCAAATTGGTTGCAACTTTGATCTCAACATGTCTTTAATCTAAACTATCAGACCATTAAATCATAGGTTTTGATACAACTTGTTGGGTTCGAAATCGAGAGGGCATTATGCGGAAACTATTAGTTCCAAACAAAGAATGTGATAATTCAGATGACAAAGAAAATTATAATTAAAAACATATATTATTTGATATAATTCGCCAAAAAGCCTATATACTGATAACTAAATCAAAAAGCCTATAACATATTGGGAGAAATCTCCACCTAAACAAGAATCTTTGATGACTACGTTGTGGATGTTGCTGTGTTGTTGCGTGAGAATGGGGTATTCTATTTATAGAGTTCCAAAATCTTATCTCTAAGAAAGAGGTTAGCCAAATATGAAAAATATTTATATTTTTTTCAAGAAAAGTAAAAGTAATTATGGTATTACTTTTATTTTTCTTTTAAGAAAATAAAACTTAAATTTGATAAAAAAAAATAGCACAAAAACCCTAACATCTATCACCTAGTCACTCACTGACACAAATGGTATCTACAATACCAAAACAGTCCGTAAACAACCTACAACAACACGCCTAAACCCACAATAACAAGATGACACTAGAATCAAACACAAATAGAAAACGATAAAAGATAGGCAACTTGACACATGAAGAATACGAAATGGAGCAACTAAAGAGTGTATCAAACTCTAAAACCTCTACAAATCACATTAATAAGCACCAAGTTCTTACGCGAACATAAGAGGAACTCGGTTCACTCGAGCACTCACGTTTCTAGCCATTTCACAACACAAGTAGAACCTTTCACTTGTGATGTTCAAATGTTTGGTGGTATACTCTCTTCTTAAGAGGAAAATGATGTTAAATATTACAAGTGATTTCAAGAATAAGCTAACTAAGGAACAAGACTAACGGACACACTTTAAATAGTCTATTACAAAAGGTTGGCAAAAGGACCCATTACCCTTAATGAAGGGGTGCCGGGTGTGGGGTGTTTTGGGATAGCCTTGGGTGTATTTTGAGCAACTAAGGACAACCCTCACACGTCAATACGTACAACCCCTTGGGAGAGTTCACAACAAGGTCAAGCATATCTATTTTCATAAACATGCATTGAAGTTGTTGTAGTCTCGAGCTTGGCTTCTAGTAAATGGTATCGAGCCCGTGATACCCATATCACCCTCTCCATCTTGAGAGGAGTTTGACCTCAAATTCATGGGTTCTTCATCTTCAATGGTATCAATCCGTGTGAGATCACACACGTTAAACGTGTTATGTACTTGGTATTCTGGTGATAAGTCGATCTCGTAAGCATTGTCGTTGATTCTTTCAAGAACTTAGAATGGACCATCATATTTTGGCAGAAACTTGCCCTTTCTTTGGTTGGAAAACTGGTATTTTTATAGTTGTTCCCATACCCAATCTCCTAGCTCAAGCACAAGACGCTTTCTTCCTTTGTTGATTCACTTGGCCACCTCTTACTTCTTCTTCTCAAGCCGCAATCTCACCTTCTTATGAAAACTTTTCATGGATTTGGACCTCTTATTTCTATCTAAGATAATAAAAATATCAATTGGAAAAGGAGTTAGATCCAAGGGGGTTAGGGGATTGAAGCCGTAGACGCATTCAAAGGGCGTGATGCCCGTGCTTAAATGGATCACCCGATTGTACGCAAATTCTATAAGAGGTCGATGATCTTCCCAAGATGTAAACTTACCTTTAACCGTAGAACATAGCATAGAACCCAAAGTTTGATTTACAATGGTCCTTGGGATGCTGTACAACTTAACAATATGTTCAATAAATAAAGAAGCTACAATAGCCAAATCTTCACTATTTTTGCAAGGAATAAAATATGCCATTTAGGAGAATCAGTCAACAACAATAAAGATGTTATCCCAACCTCTTTGAGTCTGTGGCAGACCCAATAAAAAATCCATATAAATATCAAACCACGGACGTAATGGAGTGGAAAGACTTAGCACTCCTACAATCCATGCATTGGATACAAACTTTTACAATATCTTTGCGCATCTTTGGCCAATAAAATTGTTCCTCCAATATTTCAAGGGTCTTATCAATTTCAAAGTGACCCACGAGACCGCCTTCGTGTGGTTCCCTCACAAATAAGTCCCTCCAAGAGATAGAAGGTACATACAACCGTCTTTTCCAAATCAATAACCCATCAAACACGATATAAGGAATAGAATCTGAGGGTCTCTTTTCCCTACCCACACCTTCATTTTCCCTAAGGCTAGGAGCGAAGTAAGGTTCCTTGGGATATAAAGACTTGAGGCTCTCAAACCCCATTAGCTTGGATGACAAAGTGGACACAATAACATGCTTTCTAGAAAATTGGACACAAGAACATGCTTTCTAGACAATGCATTGGCTACCACATTATCCTAAGAACATCATCAATACCAAAGAAGAATTTTTCAATATTAGCATACAACTTTTCTTTCCTAAGAACATCAAACACACTCCTTAGATGCAATACATGTTCATTAAGGGACTTACTATAAACTAAAACATCATCAAAGTACACAACCACAAACTTGTCAATAAATGGCTTCATCGCATGATTCATTAGCCATATAAAAGTACTTAAAGCATTGGTGAGACCAAATGGCATGACCATCTACTCATATAAACCAAACTTGGTCTTGAATGCGATCTTTTCTTCATCACCCGATTGCATACAGATTTAGTGATATCTTCTCCTAAGATCAACCTTAGAAAATAAACAAGAGACATTTAGTTCATCAAGCATATTATCTAACCTAGTAATAGGATGATGATACTTTACCGTAATTTTATTTATGGATCGACAGTCCACACATATTTTTCATAGCCTATCTTTCTTTGGCACAAACAACACTGGGACCGCGCATGGACTCATGCTTTCCTTGATTTATCCTTTGTTGAGGAGGTCCTCAACTTGTCGTTGGAGTTCCTTTGTATCCATGGCGTTGCTCCTATAAGCCGACTTGTTCAGCAAATGTGACCCCAGAGCAAAGTCAATTTGATGCTTAATTTTGCAAAGTGGAGGAAGTCCTTGCAGCAATTCACTAGGAAATACATCATCAAATTCCTGCAAAACATTAGAAATAGAAGATGGGACAGGGGAAGTGGACGGGTTAGCATTCAAAACATGAGACAAAAGTAACATGGGAGTATTATTATCATACTCTTTGAAGAGGTCGCCCTTTCAAGCCAACATTACCATCGAATCTTTACCCCTTAAAGCTGAGACTCCCTCTTCACCCTCACCCTTCCCACTCTCGGGTTTATCCCCTCTACCTGTGGGTTCCTTCTCTTTCTTTCTCTTTCCTTGCAAACTCTTCATTTGTTAATGTGCCTCACATATTTGTGATGGTGATAGTGGTCGGAGGTTGTACTTTCAACCCTTGAACTCAAAAGAGTAGTAGTTGATTTGGCCATCATGTTTGGTTGACCTATCATATTACCACGGCCGACCCAACAAGAGCTTGCATAGGAATTATGTAGCAAAGTACCTCATCCTCATAATTTCCAACTTTTAATGAAATCACCACTTGATGAGTTATCTTCAACTCTCCACAATCGTTCAACCATTGGATTCTATATGAAGTCGCATATGGAGTAGTTGGTAACTTCAAGTGATCTACCATCGATGAACTAGCTATATTAGCATAACTTCTTCTATCAATAATCAAGGAGCACACACTCCCCTTAATGAGACACTTAGTATGAAAGAGGTTTTCTCGTTGGATAGGATCATCCAACACTTTGCTAATCATAACTCTCCATACCACATAATTAGGTAACTTAAGTTCACCTTCTTGTGGCCAAACCTCCTCTTTATCATTATCACTAGGCCTCTCGGCCTCCCCTCCCTCTATATCTTGAGAGGACTTTTTATTTTCAACCATTTCAAGCCCCAATTCTTCCCCCAAGAAATATAATTTCCTTTCTCTCAATATCATATTTCGCCGATTAAGATACTCACTAGCCTTGTGTCCCCATCCATGACATTTGAAGCATTGGAATCCCTTGACATTAGAAGAGACATTTAGCTTGCCCTCAAACCATGGAGGAGGTGGTTGACCAATTTTGATCATAGGTGGAGGGACCTTGGTTGGTTTTTTCTTGGACTTATTCCACCCTGAAGTCGGTGGAACCACTTCTTCCCCCTTGGTCCAACCCGAAGACCCTTGGTATGTTTTGGTTTTGTATGTCGACCTTTCATTGTTCTCTTGTTCAATCTCCAAATCCGCTTAAAAGATCCGTTCAATAGTTTCAAACTTCTGAAGTGTCATATGCATAGATATTTCCTTGTTTAGGCCGACCTTGAACCAGATGATATCGTGGCTCACTTGTTCTCCCCTATGATCAAGTTTCAAGATGAGTTGTTAAAACTCATCATAGTAGGCTGCCACACTTTTGTTTCTTGCTTCAAGTTGTATAATTTTTTAAGGAGTTCATGTGGATAGCTTTCGGAAAGGTACCTTTACCTCATAAGATACCTTAACCAAAACCAAGGTGGGGGTTGCCCCTCAATCAATACATTGCCAAAACATTTGACATACTCTCACCACATGGTAGCATATCCCTCAAAATGAGCAATGGAATAGCAAATCTTCTTCTCCTCTATGAGATTATTCACTTGAAAGACTCTTGTATACGGATTCCCATGCGAGAAAATCTTTGGGATCACTTTCTCCCTTAAAGATTGGAAGCCCCATTTTGATATTGTTGGGACCAACATCCCTTTCCCTAACACCCTGGACGCCCCTACCTTCAAGCCCTCAGTTTTTCTTTAGTTCTACCCTTCTACCCCTCATCCCTTCCTCTATCAAATAAGGATCATCATACATTCCATACCCTCCCATTGAATTCTCCCTCACAAATCCATCTTCTTGCATTGGCGGGTTTTGGGACATTTAGAATTTGGTATGGTGGATTGACATTTAGTGGTGGAGGTCTTTGGATTGGAGGATTTTGGTTTGGAGGATTCGGATTTAAGGGTGGCATTTGCTTTCCAAATCCTTCATGTAGGACTTGGTAATATGGGGAATGGCTAGGTCCATCAAGGACTCGGCCTTGTAAGTAATAGTTGGCTAGAGGTATGGCATTTAGTGGGTACATTCTTTCATGGATAACTTTGGGGGTAATGGTTGGGGATGTGTTTTAAGGAGTTGAGGGTTAAAAACTCCGTTGACTTTCTACCCTTTCCACCCGATCACTAATAGAGGCCATTTCCACTCCCAACTTTTCAACTGTAGCATTCACTCTAGCCACGTCCCGAGACAAGGACTCAAGACTAACTACAAGGGAATTCATAACATTATGATCCATGGTTTGTGCATTGGAAGTTTCGGGTTCCATGTGTAGTGGTTCTATCTGCAAATGTACCTACAAAATGAACAAACGTTAGTTTAAGAGATCCTCACACACTTTCACACTCGGCTTTCTCACTTGACCCTTCAAGTGTTGTAAGCCGGATATCAACTTGTGAGTGATTGGGAATGAGTCTAATATTGAGTTAGAATGTATTTTGGTTTGTAAGACTCAAGGACATCATGTACATACTTAAACCAAGAATAACTACGAATTATAAACGAGCAAAGCACCACAAGGAACGTTAACACGAAAGACGTACTCGTTAACTAGTTCACAACTTAGTATATTATTACTTAGTTGCCAAATAGTGTAGGAGTCAATATAAATAAACTAGTAAAGACAAGGAGAGAAACTAAGAATGTCCAATGACTTGAGCCTAGTTGTTGGCATGTCCCACAAACTTAGTCGTTGGTGATGTTATTTTACTTTCAAGATTGATGATTTCTAACTTGAGTTGTTAAATCTTGTTTGTTTGGTGAGGATTTTCGGTTTTGGAGTGAAAAGGAAATACTTGGGACTCTCTTTCCAAAGGTCAAAGGTGTCAATCAAATTTTCACCAACTTGCACCAAAATGGCAAAACACCTTTTTGCTTTGGCTTTGTCCCTTTCCTCTTTTGGTTCTTTTTGAAAAAGGTTTGACACCCTTTTGGTAAGTAAGCTTTTGGGAGGTCTTTTTTATTTGCCTCTTTGGTGTTGTCATGAAACTAATTCCAATAAAAACACAAGATTTACCTCTCTCTTCTCTTTTTCAAATCAAACAAGGCCTTTTGTTGAATATTACTCAAGAACAATATGAACAACAACAAGAACACTTTGAACAACAACAATTTCCAAGCCGTCCAACCCTTCAACAACACTTAACAAGAGATCAAATCTTGGACCTTAGACTCAAGTGTTCTAGGAGAACAATAAGCTAACATAAAAAACCACTAAGACAAGCAAAAACACGTAAATCTAGACAACTTCTTTGCCAAACACAAGTCACCCGACAACATCTTTTTTTATTTTCAACTAGAAGAGCTCAAGATTGGTGGTGTAAGAACATGACCAGCCTTCTCTCTGATACCAAATGGTATCTACAACACCAAAATAGTACACAAATAACCTACAACAACATGCCTAAACCCGCAACAACAAGACGACACTAGAATCAAACACAAATAGAAAACGATAAAAGATAGGAAACTTGACACAAGGAGAATACGAAATGTAGCAACTAAAGAGTGTATAAAACTATAAAATATCTACAAATCACATTAACAAGAACCAAGTTCTTATGTGAACACAAGAGAAACTCGATTCACTCGAGCACTCACGTTTCTAGCTGTTTCATAACACAAGTGGAACCTTTCACTTGTGATGTTCAAATATTTGGTGGTCTACTCTCTTCTTGAGAGGAAAATGATATTCAATATTACAAGTGATTTCAAGAATAATCTAACTAAGGAACAAGACTAAAGGACACACTTTAAATAGTCTATAACAAAAGGTTGGCAAAAGGACCCATTTACCTTAATAAAGGGGTGGAGGGTGTGGGGTGTTTTGGGTAAGCCTTAGGTGTATTTTGAGCACCTAAGTCCAGCCCTCACACATCAAGATGTACACTGCCTTGGGAGAGTTCGCAACAAGCTCAACTACGTCCATTTTTATAAATGTGCCTTGAAGTCATTGTAGTTACCGAGCTTGGCTTCTAGTAAATGGTTTCAAGCTCGTGACACCCGTATCACTCACACATGACACTATATTTACTTAATCACCGCAACAATAGTATCATCAGCTTCATCCAAATTAATATTTAGTTTGACTTAGTAGGATCATCATTTTCCCAACTCTTTTCTCAAAAGTTTTATTCCTGATTTTGATTAAAAGTACCAATCTTTGTATCATATAGTAAAGAATATTATAGTAGTTCGATATACCTTATATTGGCAGAAAGACCATTTACATCAATACAAAAATTGTACAATGTTACCTCCAAAAATATGACTCTCAAGCTCTCTATTATGAATTAAGCTGTAAATCCTTAATCTGGAGTTACCAAGCTTATCGTTGCTCTTCCCATTGCCACTCTCCCAGTAACCATCATTGCTAACTCCTCCATTAACCACCACGACTTCTCACCAACCGAGAAATTAAACAAACGTACACTAGAGTTTTATTATATATATTTGAGTTCAATCTCATTGTATTACCCTGAACCACAATCTAAATCTTTATTTTTCCAACCCATTTAAGCTACGTCAATTATGAGGAGCAGGATCCATTTTTTTCTTTCATATTTGCAGGCAATTCCCACTCCGTTTTTGTTTTCTAAAAAGATAATGGAATATTGCTTATTTTCGTGATTCATTGTAAAATATTCTTAAGATTGTTATAAGATATTGAACAATCATGAAAATTTTCTAGCTTGAGGTGTGTTATGACAATATCTTTAACAGAGGTGAATCCAGAATTTTAAGAAGACGAATGTACCATTGATTTAAATATAACATCTAAAATCTTATAAAGACAACAACTTGATGAGAAAAAGAAAATTAATTATATTATCACAAAAAATATCATGAATTTACAATTATACTCGATGAGACTTCATATTTGAAAATGTTATATAATAGTGTCATTACTTACGGATGCAAATGTCTTATGCTCCTCTATTTTGCAAACTAAACAACCATTCAAAAAAAAATTCACCAATTCTATTATGTAGATCATTTTTATGAGCTTTATTGAGGAAAATACTCTTTCCACACTTGTAATAGCAACATGCATGCAAAATAACGTTAGCTTCATACTTAAATAAACAAGATTTGTTTTTGCTTCATATGTAAATAAATAAGATTTATCTAATTTTATGTTCATGGATACTTGTTAATTGTTGGTTTTGGCTCAATGAGAAGTTCTAACTTTTGGTAGAAATAGAAAAGAAAAAGGAGACTACTGCAACTCTTAAATTGAAAAAGAAAACACCATGTTTTCAAAAAGAAAGGTCGTGTTTGAGGAAAAATTTATTTTGAGTGAGACTCAACCAAGAATACTTGTATGAGGCTCCACTACCTTCTTGACACATGGATTGTGGGACCCATCACTGCAAATGGATAGGTAAAATAATAGTGCACAGTAGAAAAAAATGGAGGGAACAAGAAGTGATTTTTCCCTAAAAAGTTACTTAATTGACCATATTTGCCAACTCAAAGATATAACATTGTTTATCAGTTTCTTTCTCAAAGAAACACCAAATCTATTACAACATTGTTGATCATTTTCTTTCTGAAAGAGACATCAAATCCATTCTCATCAATTAGAAAGTTCTTCTATAAATGTAATAAGTTCACCACTTTTTTTATTATTATTTTATTTCTAGAACAACAAACTATATAATCAAAGTATAATAAATATATCTAATATGTACTCTAAATGTACTGGATCACAATCTATTGTAGGGTATGCCCCTCCTTAGGGGCTCACTATAAGGATCTGCCCGCAGGCCATATGTGCCATATATTGGCTCGAGTCAGGGGCATCCCAGCTGAATCTAAATAAAAATGATGCCACAAAGGAAGGTGCGCCACAATGTTTGGGCTCATTATAATGATTTGATCTCGATCCTTTGCACAAAATCACGTTGAGCGATATGCCAAGCCAAACCTATATAACCCTCCCGTTGTTAACTTTATCAATTAGTGCCTTATAGGCCTATGCAAGTGTATCATGATAACTATTGTTCAGTCATTAAAGTAATGCTTTTCATGTACAACTAATTCATTTACTAGTATTGAGTTGTTCAAACGCTAGTTCTTTATTTTATCCTATGACTATATTGCTATGTGATTCAATATACAAGTGCGACTATACTATGACTATTTATTCTAAACATATAGCGTGTGATAAATTTCATATGAATTCTAAGAACTTCTAGTATACACCACTGCAATCATGTATCGCTCTATAGATACTTGACTCGACAAGAGTAAAATGAATATTGCAGCTTCAATAAATAGACACATAAAGGATAGAGACAAGTAATTTAGAATGGGAAGGGAACATGGATATTGTGGCGGCATTAAGCATATGATCACGTATTCAATGTATAGAAGGTGGGAGATTCATTTCTGTATATCAAGTAGGCTATATCGACTCTTCTAGGAGAAATAAATAACTATGGGTTGTGCCTTAACGGTGGAGAAGGTTTTAACTTTACATACCTTTGATGCCTTCCTAGCTAAAGAAGGACCACAAGTCTCAACAATTCAACCCGCGGGTGTGTAGCCTTTATTTTTCCAACCGCTAATTTTTACAGTACGATAGATAACCAATTTACTACAAGACAATACATATATCCATCAATAACACGTAGGTTCATCTAAGAATTTGTTTCACTAATCCTTATTCATGCCCGAAGTGATTGAAATTTTTAGCATGAATTTCGAATGAATTCTTTAAAAATTTTCCAACTTATATAATTCAATATCAAATCCGTCAATCAACAAGAGTTTCTAAAAACTTCACTTTTTTCAAATTTTCTCCATTTTTCTTTTCTCAAAAACCCTGATTAACTAAATCCACTTCAAGAGCTAGTACAAAGAGTCAAATAGAATATTTTTAAATAGTCATAAACAATTAAATTAAAGAAAGGGATAGGAAATTTACCTTTTGAGGTTCAAATTTCAAATATAGATTTTATAAATTTCTTCTTGAAATCTTGATATTGCCACAATTCTTTAGCTTATATGCTCCTTAAGGTCACGTATATCTCTACTTCGTTATACTCTCCTCCTCGATCCTTTACAGTTATTTTTCTTTGTTGGTGTCTGACTATGAAAGAAAGAAATAGAGGATAACATTCTTGCTCTTTGAAAATCCATTTGCAGTGAAAAGCACAATACTCTTTTTTTTCTACTTAATGTTATTTAAGGGGAAAAAAATTACTTATAAAGAAATCCCCTCCTATTCCCCCCCCCCCCCCTTTTTTTTGCAAGTACTAGTACCCATGTGACTCCTCCAAAATCAAATACTAAATAACCCTTAAGAGTTTTCCCTTTTTGCTACTTCATTAATTAGTTAGATAAAAATTAAAGTGAACCCCACTTTCCACATATAAAATTAAAATATTAAATACAAAATATTCACTTATCCTTTATCTCACCATCATCAACCATACATATTGTATACACTTTATTTTCATATATTTATTTGTATATATATACTATACACAAATATATTTTCTTTAAAATATATATACCACATAACTTTCTATAGGTTAAGAGTTATATTAGTTTAAAGTATTAAAATAAACTCAAAATTTATCGAGGTGTTACATCGACAAGTATGCTAATCCACCTAACGCTACACAGGGATAAAAGAGGTGTCTTCGGACCCAACATAATAAAATAATGTAGCGTCCAAGGACGGTTAGCGGGGTGAGCGCTAGCATGTAACTCGGAAAAGTGATAAAATAATGTCAAGTAAAAATTAGTCTAAAAAGTATTTACACACATCCATATACATATATACCAGATGTCGGGATAAGGAACAAAGTTTAGCATGAGATTTAAAATCATTAACCTGGACTGTGTATCTCTAACCATCCTAAGGGCACCCATGGGCTATATAGATCCTAACATATGTTAGCTGCTCGTACCAAGAAAATCCGAGGAAGGGCCAAAGCCACCGAGGCTCCAACCATATATATATAGTGTGTGAAATATGCACACTATCATGAAGACCCTCACGCTGGCAAATGTGGTTTTCAGTATCGGTCCCCCTGAAACTTCTAACTTCCATGGCGAGCTACACAACTCCCTTTAAGCCCAACACGGGGAACAAGAATGGATATTTGGTCTTCATGTCCTCTTCGGTTTCCCAAGTAGCATCTTCTACCTTTTGATTCCTCTAAAGGACTTTCACCGAAGCTAAATCCTTAGTCCTCAACCTATGGACTTCCTTATCCAAGATCTTGATCGAAACTTCCTCATAAGACAAGGAATCTGAAATAACGATATTCTTCACAACGACAACCAAAGAAGGATTACCGATACACTTCTTCACTATCAATACATTGAAAATCAGATGAATAGAACCCAAACTCGGAGACAAGTCCAACTCACAAGCAGTATTTCCAACTCTTCTTAACATCCAATACGGACCAACATAACGGGGACTGAGCTTACCTTTCTTCCCGAACCACACCACTCCTTTTATAGTATAAACCTTAAAAAATACCCAATCCCCTACATCAAACTCCAAATCCCTTTTCCTCACATCTGCATAAAACTTTTGACGACTTTGGACAGTCTTAAGTCTCTCTCTAATTATGTTCACTTTCTCCATGGCCTGATAAACCAACTTAGAACCAAATAACCTAGCCTCACCAACCTTAAACCACCCAATAGGAGACCTACACCTCCTACTATATAGAGCCTCAAAAGGAGCCATTTGAATACTCGAATGGTAACTATTTTATACACAAACTTAATAAAAGGTAAGTGATTCACCCAAATCCCTCCAAAATTAATTACACAAGCGCTTAGCATATCCTCCAAGGTATAAATAGTTAGTTTTGATTGTCTATCCATTTGAGGATGGAAAATGGTGCTACGGTTCACCAGGCCTCAAGTGTTTTACCTTCACTTGCTAACATACCATACACCTAGCCACCAAATTTGCCACATCCTTCTTTATATTGTTCCACTAATAAATCACCTTCAAATAATGGTACATATTAGTAGAACCTGGATGAACTATATACCTTGAATCATGAGCCTCAGTCAAAGCCCTTTCCCGTAACCCATCAATTTTATAAACACACAACCTGTGTTGCTACCTCAAGATACCATCACCACCAATCTCAAAGGCCATAACCTTTTGTTGTCCCACATCACCCTTAATCTGCATAAAAATGGGACCCAAAGCCTGCTTCTCCTTCACCTCAGCACCAAGAGATAATTTAACCACTTCTTGAACAATATTTTTCCATCCTCAGACTCTGCTAGATGAACTACCAGATTAGCCATCCGATGAATGTCCTTCACAAATCCTCTCTTATCCTTATCCATATAAGATAAACTCCCTATAGATATCCTTCTAAGAGTATCAGCAACTACATTGGCTTTCCTTGGATGGTAGTGAATATTTATATCATAGACCTTGAGAAATTTAAGCCACCGTCTTTTCCTGAGATTCAACTTCTTCTGAGTGAACAAATACCTTATGGTCTAAATAGATATCTATATGGACCCAATAGAAATAATGATGCTAGTTCTTCAATGCAAAAACTACAGTCGTCAACTCTAAATCGTAAGTTGGATAATTCCTTTTATGAATCTTAAGATGTCTAGAAACATAGGACTCAACCTTACCATGTTGCATCAACACATAACCCTATCCTATACGAGATGAATCATAATATAAAACAACACACTTAGTAACCTTGGGCTGGGTCAAAATCAGAGTAGAGGTCAATTTATCCTTCAACTTCTCAAAACTATCCTCACAAGCATCAAACCACAAAAACTTTACCTTTTTCTGAGTCAACTTCGTCAATAGAGCAACAATAGAAGAGAAACTCTCCAGAAACCTCCTATAATACCCAGCCAAGCCTATGAAGCTTTGAATATCGATTGGAGTCTTGGGTCTAGGTCATTTCTTAACTGCCTTCACTATCTGTGGATCCACCATGATCCCTTCACTAGAAACAACATGACCAAGAAAGGTCACAATATTCAGCCAAAACTCACACTTAGAAAATTTAGCATACAACTTTTGATCCTTAAGAGTTTACAATATAATTTGGAGATGACTGGTATGATCCTTCTCGGTCTTAGTATATACCAAGATATCATCAATAAAAATTATCACAAATAGATCCAAAAACTATCTAAGCAGCTGATATATAAGATCCATAAAAGAACCGAAGCATTAGCCAACCCAAATAACATAACTAGGAATTCATAATAACCATATCGGGTTTGGAATGTAGTCTTAGGAATATCAATTTCCCAAATAGTTAACTGATGATAACCCGAATAGAGATCAATCTTAGAGAAATATCTAGCACCCTGAAGCTGATAAAAAAGGTCATTAATCCTAGAAAGAGGGTACTTATTCTTCACTATAAACTTAATCAACTGCCAGTAATCTATATATATCTGAAGAGACATCTTTCTCAAGCACAAAAAGCATGGGAGCAACCCACAGAGAAATACTAGAACGAGTGAAGCCCTTATCAAGAAGATCATTTAACTGCTCCTTTAGCTTTTTTAATTCAGCCGGATCCATTCTATAAGGAGGAATAAAGATAGGATAGGTATTCGGTAGAAAATCAATCTCAAAGTCTATTTTCCTATTGGGAGGAATGCCAGGAAGATCCTCAAAAAATATTTCAGGAAACTCATTGACAATAGGGACAAATTTCAAAGATGAGACCTCAAAACTATAATCCTTAACCTAAACTAGATAATATAGACACCCTTAGAAAACATTCTTCAGGCTTTAAGATAAGAAATAAGCCTCCCTTTAGGCACTAAGGAACTGACTTTTTGGGTTCTACAATCTAGAGAAGAATAACACGAATAGAGCCAACCTATCCCTAATATTACATCGGAATCTACCATATCAAGTTCTACCAAATTTACCAATGTCTTCCAATGAAAGATAGATACTACGCAACCCCTATAGATTGTTCTAGCAACTAGAGAATCACCCATAGGAGCAGACATAGAAAAGGGGTCAAAAATACTCTTGGGAAAAAAATCAAAATGCACAACCATATAATGGGTCACATAAGAAAGGGTGGACACCACATCAAGCAAACAATACACATATCAAGAGAAAAACTGTAACTTACTAGTAACAATATCAGGAGATGCTTCAGATTCCTGACGGGTAGCAAGAGCATAAAGACAATTTTGGCCAGCGCCGATACCAGAAGTAGCACTCTTTAGTTTAGAAGTTGAAATAGTGGCGATCAAAACTTTATTAGCCCCAATGGCTACCTTAGCCGTATGACAGACTTGCTGCATTACCAAGATAACCACAATTAAAGAACCAATTTCTCCCCTTAACATAATAACCCTAGCGAAGTGGACCACAAAATATATGAAGAGGATATGGTAGGGCTGACTGAGCTTCACTAGCCTGAGACTGGGCACCCTGTTCCTTAAGACCACTACTAGTCTAAAAATGATGATCATCGAACGACTTCAGACAAGGAGCACTAGCCGAAGAATATGAACAAGAATTTACCCAAGTCTTCTTCTTGCTCCACTAGATACCATCTTTTCCACTAGCTTGCTTACTTCCACCCTTCTCTGAATACCTAAACTTCTTATTCTTTATCTCCCCATCTCTGCCTATCGCTTTTTTTAATCCTCTACCTTCTGTATATAAATAACAAGCTTAGAGATATATATGTCATTATTTAACATCACAGCCTTACACTCCAATACCAAGTCATAAGAAAAACTCAAAGCAAACATCCTCATCTTAGATATCTGTAATGCCCCAAAATCGAGTCCCAAGATGTCACACGGTGCTTAGGATCACAAGTGACCCCAAGCTAACCCTTCTACTGGCATAACTCATAAGAAACTGAACAAAAAGTATAAATCTATACAAATCTGCTTTTACAACCAAAACTGAAACGGAATACATCAACTCTACTGACTATTTATGAAGCATCTACTAGTACTGACTGTAGGTAGCCAGGTCATGACTCCCGACTAACCTAACTCAATACGACTGAATAAAGAAAATACAACACTTCTCAAACTGTATAACTAACTCAAGCCCTTGAATCAACAGGACTCATCACCTGCTGACTGGATACCGCGAACTGACTGGATCTAAAGATGTACATTATACCTTGTACCTATATTTCTAGAAAATGTATCCCACATATGAATATATGGGTCAGTACCATGGAAATGTACCGATCATATGGGGTGCAATGCATATATAAAATAATATCTTAATATCATTACAGTTTATAAAATTATACATGCTGATATAAATGACTCACTTAGCTCGAATTAAAATCTTCATAATCATAAGAGAGTAAAATATATCGGGTGAAACATGTGACTCATCATAATAAATCTCAATTAACTTCCATCTCAATTCCAAATCATCAAAGCAATCTTAGTGAAATCTGGAATATTGAATACAACATAAATCTGCATTTCAAATCTCTTTTAAATCAGTAAAATCAATCTAAGAATGAGGGACGACTCTTTGGGAGGTTATTCTAACCGACATGTACACCATGTGAGCACCCATGATGTCCCACGACTTGCCCCCATAAGTTTAGGGTTGTCCTACCCTTTCCATCAGCGTAGAACAATCTCATCTCAGTGATCACTATCTCAATTTTTCACATATATGGAAGTCAATGTCTCAACCTACGGTGGCACATACTTCTGGGGTATGAAACCGTAGTAATATAGCCAACTCGTTGCTAAATACTACTCCCAATACTACGCTCAAGAATATCAAGAAAAATCCACTTTAAGGGTAATCTCATATTTCTTAAGTTAAATAAATGATAAAATCCGTAACTCGTTTCATAAAGTGGATTTTAACTCTGTTGTGACCAAAAGGTCAAATCTTTCTATACTTCATCAAAAATAGTCTAAACATGGGTGCATGTAGAACATAAATTCTCAAAACAACAATCTCAATGTGGGTTAATGACCCTTATAGCGGTACTTAATCAAAATATTTCAACATTTATGCTTTATATCACAAGCATGCATAATTTATATGGAAATCTGAAAAATTTCAGCCTTTAATCATAACAATAATCTCAAACTCATGGAGTTTATTTTCTAAACATTCAAAATAATCATAGTATCTTGAACAACAACATAGGATAAGATTTATCACTTCAAATTCATGATAAAACATGTAAAAATCATGTATCTTTGTAAAATAATGCAAACTTTGGGCACAAGAACGAAAGGGTGTTCTTGTTCATAACTCCACATACCTTTATGGTAATGGATTCATTGAAAAATTGGACCATCAAGCTTGATTGAAAGAATCCTTGTAGAGAACTTTGAATTCGGAGCTTAACTTCTTGATTCTTGAGAGGTAAACTTAGATTTTGTTCTTGGGAAGAGAGGAAGGGTTTTGGACTGTAACTTGACTTATTTAGGGATTAGGGATTGTAATTATGTGTTTAAAACCCCCTTTTCAATGATTTGGAGTGATTAGGGACGGTTTAGGGTGTGAAATGACTTCAACACCCTTGATATAAGTCAAAACGGAGTGTTTTTGGCACTTGGAACTGAATTAGGCAGCGTCTAAGTAATCACACAAGCCAGGTTGGGCGGAGCCTAACCAATCACCTAAGTTAGGTCCGGCAGCACCTAACCAATCGCTTACCCTTACTGTCTCTCACAAAAATAGGCATAACTTTTCGCTCGGGTATTGGATTATGGCGAAATTGGTATCGTTGGAAAGCTAATTCGATTCTATAAAATTTGGTTGGTCTAAATATGAAAAAATACCACATAACATCAAGTTACGCTCATTTAAAGATGACCCTTGCAAAATAAAATACTAAAACTTGATGGATTCAAAAGCTCTTAGCTTGCATTACCTTAAGTAACTCCTATGAACACGTTAAATACATCATAAGCTCTCTTTTCACTAGGATACTCATTGTAAATGATGTACTCAAATATGAATTACAAGATTAGAGTTTTCACACGTAGGAAGAACGGTTCATTTTCTAGTTTAGAAGTATATGGGGTATTACAATATCTCCCCCTTGGAATCATTCGTCCTCGAATGATGGGTAGGAACTTATTGAAACATTAAGGTATGGAATAATGTGTCTTCTAATAAAGAATATAGCTGAGCTGAAACTTTAGAAATTCTATCATGAAGCTGAATTCTAAGCTAACTTGACTTACTCACCATTAGGAACCGATTCATGCTAGGAGTTTAGAACTCACTTGAGATTTCCATGATACAATCATTAATATAGAACTGCGAAGTGATAAATTATTCAGGCACGAATCATGAGACAATGAGACTAAGATTGTACAAGGGGTACTACACTATCTGAGTTGGTATACTTGGAAAATCGAGGTTATGCTCTGAGCACTTACGAACTGAGTCATGACTAAATAGGTGAATATTAAACATGATGCTTGGACTAAATTGAATTTGTAACTTGCATGGACGTGAATGAATTACCTCAAGAATAGGAAAGATACAAAAACACTTATCTGTCTAATTACTAAACTAAACTGCTGGCTATATGGACTGAATTATACTGAAAGCTTATACTCAACTAGAATATTTCTTCAGCACTCTTAGCAAGAAGTTATAATAACATTAGGGAAAAAGAATCTTGGGTATGATCAGAGTGAGATATCTAAAGAAGGAAGTCTCAGTATAGCTATAACTTTGTAACATGTAACATAGGTTTCTTAAACATAAACTAGTTTAGAATTACTAGGCCTTATACAAAGCAACTGCTATTTTTTCAAGCTTAGAAACACTTCTCAAATACTCTTTTCAACTATACTTTCTCCCCTTTAATACCTTGCTCACACGGGTTCATATAACTTCATATACTAATGTTTGATCTGAACTAAATTCTCTCGCCATGTTCAAGCCTAACTTGAATCACAACTTACTACACATAACATTATAACACTAGTATGAACCATGATTTCAATACCCTAAGCATTTTCTCAACTTTTCCTCTCTAAGATGATTTTTCTTATCACTTCAATGACTAACTCTAAACTCTTACTATGGATTCACTAGTGTATATTGCATTCCGCTACTTACATCCCAACACGATATTCAAGCCTATCATTATAACCACATATGAACTTCAAGGAAAAAACTCATAAAGGCTTACTCCTCCTTGTCTCTAAACCTCTATCACAACAACATTCTTGCACTATTCTTAAAAACATACACATAAATTTTCAGCTGACCACAAAATGTATTAAAGACTTGGCCTCAATCTTACTTCACACTTATAGCCTTAGCTAAATCGGGCATACGACGATCTTTTCTCAATAATAAATATTTACTCTCTCCCATCTAAATAACTATTCATCATCAATATCTTAACGCAGTAAGAGGTCTCAGAAGGGCTAACACTTAAGGACCCGAATCATGAAAGAATTCTATACATACCTTTAACACTTAACTGAGGCCTGAAGAATAGAATGTCAAAGGTATAGATTTATTAAAGAGATCTAAACTGAGGACATACATGATATAAATTGAATTTCACTAGGATCATGAATTTTTGAAAACTGGTCATACTATGGAACATGATTTCATACTTATTATGAGCGGTTCAACATAAGATTGGAGTTCATAGATTTCTGAGGAATGACTCAAATCATAGACTGAAGTTGTTACTTACTTACTAGAAATCGATAATGGATTTGAGTACACATGAAGTGTATAAGCATTGGCGTTTGGCATGGATCTATCATACATGACATGAATCTGATGTGATAAAGATTGAAATCCAAGGAATACTCTAGAGGAAGAAAGGATCAATATCTCATCGCAACTCTTGTTGACATATAACGCAATCTAACTCTCAAAACTTGGTTTAGTTCTTCACTCTACCATCTCCCCCTTAGATCAAAGATGACATTCTAAGTCTATGGAACCCTTTACTAACTCTAATCTAAACTGTAATCCCTTTACTCTAGAGTCTAGGGCATAATAATACCCATAAATAATAAATTTACCATGAAAGACTACACCTTAATGTGTAAAACCCACTGCTAATACTTCATTCTAAGATACAACTTTATCTTTCTATGTCCCCAATCTTCATCATCTAATAACTTGAACACTTACTAACTTAGAATCTTTAGGAGTATCACCATACTATGAGTTCACACAAACTAGTTCTTCAACTCTACTTTTTATTAGCTTAATCTTTAAGAAACTCAACTTAGGTTCCAATACTTAACACAGATATCTTGAACCCTTAATGAACCATACTACTTCCATCATAGCCTACCAATAATGCATATCCAAACTTATATCTCTAGGCCATGTGAATCAGGACCAAAACAAAAGGCTCAACACTATCGATCAAAACTCCTTAACATGGCTATTTAGAACACCATATACCATCTAACTAGTCTTTCTCCACCTAGAAACTCAACGGTACTACTAGCCGCATACAACATGTCATAATCCTCGAAAATAAAGCATCCCCATATTACCTTGGGCATACTTCTACATCATTCATACAACATCATACTTAATCTCAAATCAGTAAACTTACATTCTTGCATTCACTATTTCAAGCCTATTGGTTCACATCCATACAGCTAGCATCACTAACCAAGCAATCGTTATTTCCACCTTGATGATCATCTACTCTTCAAACTTAGTATCTAGTGCTAGGCATGATTAACAAAAAAACCTCATATACTATTCTCACTTGGAAACCATAAAACAAAGCATCAAGAAACACTAGCCCACTAGAATCTCATAACCACAATAATTGATCAATAATCGTATGGCCTATCTTATTTACAATCCATTATCACATCCTCCTTCTACACATCACTACCATTTACCCATCCATACACCTAAACTTCTTTCATAGTTCTATAAGTTTCAACTAAACTTCCCCTTGCAATCTCAGGAAAGACTAAATTAACAATACTCAACCACCAAGTACTTTCATCAAAACCTATACTTTCCTAGCATAACAAATACCATCAATAACACTTTTCATACTTCAAGCAAACAACAATCCACCTTATCTATTAATCTCCTTCTCTAACTTCACTAAAATAACAAACAAAGGTATATCACTTCATTACTAATTCAATCATAAGCAAAAATTCAGCTATACATATTCAATAAATCACCCTTACTACCATTCTTGCCACAATACTTCTAAACCCACAAGTTCAACTAACACAAGACTTTTAACTAAATGTTACTACTTCTATCACTACACAAAAACCCACACTTTCAACTAACACCAGAACAACAAGATAAACAATAATTTTCTAGTGAATCGAAATAGGCCTCACACGGCTTCACTAGACTTTGATTTTTCACAAACATAATGATAACAAGATTACATAATACAAGAGATAGAAACTTGACACACAACATTCAACGAACTAAGAATACACCTTACACTATCTTAATTAAATAACTCATAAGAAAAAGGGTATAACTTCAAATCTGATGGACTTATAACATACTAGAAGGCTCCTTTCAAGCCTCTTTATGAAACTTCAGAAACTTCTGCTAGAAATTATATAAGCATTATCTGGGGAGGAACTGGAACTTGCCGAAAATGTTACTTCAAGAACATAGAAAGAGAAAAATAGATTATCATTATGGATTATGAGAAGAAATTTGAAAGCACATTTGACTCAGGCTTTATGCACGATTTCTACAGGCCTGATAAAGCACTTCTGTTTTTGAAACTCAAAAGTACTGATAGGATACTTTCTAGCTCTCTTACAGTCCCATAACTATCTATGGAGAATGAAGCTCAACTGTTTCTAATACCTTAGAAATAAGGTAGAGATGGCCTGACTAGAGTAAGATGAGAATCTGTATAAGTTTCTTAGAGAATTTTTCTATAGCATAATTTAAGACTTGAAAGAATGGAGACATTTCCTAAATTCCCTGTAGCCTCTTGAAGAAAAAAACAGACGTCTCTGTACCATTCTGCAAGAGTCTGCTAGACACGGCTTCATAGACACCCTAGGATACTTGAATACTGTGCTCTAATACCAAGTTTGTAACACCCTAAAATCAGGTCCCAAGATGTCACACGGTGCTTAGGATAACAAGTGACACCAAGCTAACCCTTCTACTGGCATAACTCATAAAAAACTGAACAAAAAGTATAAATCTATACAAATCTGCTTTTACAACCAAAATTGAAATGGAATACATCAACTCTACTGACTATTTATGAAGCATCTACTAGTACTGACTGTAGGTAGCCGGGTCATGAATCCCGACTAACCCAACTCAATACGACTGAATAAAGAAAATACAACACTTCTCAAACTGTATAACTAACTCAAGCCCTTGAATCAAAAGGACTCATCTGAATGGATGCCACGAACTGACTGGATCTGAAGATGTACATTATACGTTGTACCTATATTTTGAGAAAATGTAGCCCACATATGAATATGTGGGTCAGTACCATGGAAATGTACCGATCATATGGGGGTGCAATGCATATATAAAATAATATCTTAATATCATCACAGATTATAAAATTATACATGCTGATATAAATGGCTCACTTAGCTCGAATTAAAATCTTCATAATCATAAGAGAGTAAAATATATCGGGTGAAATATGTGAGTCATCAAAATAAATCTGAATTCACTTCCATCTCGATTCCAAATCATCAAAGCAATCTTAGTAAAATCTGGAATATAGAATACAACATAAATCTGCATTTCAAATCTCTTTTAAATTAGTAAAATCAATCTAAGAATGAGGGACGACTCTTTGGGAGGTTCTTCTAACCGACATGTACACCATATGAGAACCCATGATGTCCCATGACTTGCCCCCGTAAGGTTAGGGTTGTCCTACCCTTTCTATCAGTGTAGAACAATCTCATCTCAGTGATCACTATCTCAATTTTTCACATATAGTGGAAGTCAATGTCTCAACCTATGGTGGCACGTAGTTCTGGGGTATGAAACTGTAGTAACATACCCAACTCGTTGCTAAATACTACTCCCAATACTATGCTCAAAAATTTCAAGAAAAATCCACTTTAAGGGTAATCTCATATTGCTTAAGTTAAATAAATGATAAAATCCGTAACTCATTTCACAAAGTGTATTTTAACTATGTTGTGACCAAAAGGTCAAATCTTTCTATACTTCATCAAAAATAGTCTAAACATGGGTGCATGTAGCACATAAATTCTCAAAACAACAATCTGAATGTGGGTTAATGACCCTTATAGCGATACTTAATCAAAACATTTCAACATTTGTGCTTTATATCACAAGCATGCATAATTTATATGGAAATCTGAAAAATTTTAGCCTTTAATCATAACAATAATCTCAAACTCATGGAGTTTATTTTCTAAACATTCAAAATAATCATAGTATCTTGAACAACAACATAGGATAAGATTTATCACTTCAAATTCATGATAAAACATGTAAAAATCATGTATCTTTGTAAAATAATGCAAACTTTGGGCACAAGAACGAAAAGGTGTTCTTGTTCATAACCCCACATACCTTTATGGTAATATATTTGTTGAAAAATTGGACCTTCAAGCTTTATTGAAAGAATGTTTGTAGAGAACTTTGAATTCAGAGCTTAACTTCTTGATTCTTGAGAGGTAAACTTAGATTTTGTTCTTGGGAAGAGAGGAAGGGTTTTGGATCATAACTTGACTGATTTAGGGATTAGGGATTGTAATTATGTGTTTAAAAACCCCTTATCAATGATTTGGAGTGATTAGGGATGGTTTAGGGGTGTGAAACGACTTCAACACCCTTGATATAAGTCAAAACGGAGTGTTTTTGGCACTTGAAACTGACTTAGGCGGTGCCCAAGTAATCGCACAAACCAGGTTGGGCGGCGCCTAACCAATCACCTAAGTTTGATTGGGCGGCGCCTAACCAATCGCATACCCTTACTATCTCTCACAAAAATGGGCATAACTTTTCGCTTGGGTATTGGATTAAGGCGAAATTAGTATCATTGGAAAGCTAATTCGATTCTCTAAAATTTGGTGGGTCTAAATATGAAAAAATACCACATAACATCAAGTTATGCTCATTTAAAGATGACCCTTGCAAAATAAAATACTAAAACTTGATGGATTCAAAAGCTCTTAGCTTGCATTACCTTAAGTGACTCCTATGAACACCTTAAACATATCATAAGCTCTCTTTTCACTAGGATACTCATTGTTAATGATGTACTCAAATATGAATTACAAGATTAGAGTTTTCACACGTAGGAAGAACGGTTCATTTTCTAGTTTAGAATTATATGGGGTATTACAATATCTGCCTAGACACTAACTCTGGAGCATACCGGGATAACTGTTGAAATTGTAAGGCATACTCCTTCACACTTATCTTGCCCTTCTTCAAATTTACAAACTCATCTGCCTTAGCTTTCCTCAATTCCTGAGGAAATAAATGATTGAGGAAGGCACCTGAGAATTCATCCCACCCGTCCGACTCAGCATTATCACCTCTCAACTGCTCCCACTCCTCACATCATTGATAAGCTATATTTTTTAGCTGATATGCAACAATATCCACACCCTTATAATCAGTAGCAAGCATTACCCTAAATATCTTCTCCATTTCATCAACAAACCCTTAAGGATCCTCCTCAACCTTAGAGCTTATAATGATTGGGGGAATCAACCTCATGAACTGGACAACCCTAGTGACCTCAAAAATTAAAGCAACAAAACTAACATGATTAGTATGATGCGACTGGTATTTCACCAACTAGGTGAGCAAGTGAATTGACCGATGAAACTCTGCATTAGAAATGTCACCTTAAGGCATCGGGGCATGAGTATCATCCGTTTGAGAAGCCTGAGGAACACTAGTGGAGACAGGTGGAACTCCACATGGGGCAGTATAATCAGGAGTGGCGACCCTATACAGGTCTATACTCTATACGTAAGGTGAGCTCCATTCGCATCATCCTTAGGCAGGACAGAGTTCCAGAAGAATTCCTATGAGCATTAGATCTTTATGGAGGCATGATTTAAAATGTGAATATGTCAGAGATTAGATTAATTTCAAGACACAAACCCTGTAGCTCAAAATAAAACACAAGAAAAGAAAACATTTCTAAATGCCTTGTAGCCTCTCCCTTATAAGTATGGTGTGATACACACCCATATAAAGGACTATACTCGACACGACTTTGTGAATACCCACTGAACCTGAACCTATGCTCTGATACTAAGCTTGTTACGACCCAAACTAGGGCCTAGTCATGACGGGTATCTCAAGTCTACCGAGGATCGGAGACCACCCCTTAGTCTAGCCAACTAGAATATAATATGAATAACAGTGGAAGATAACCAAACATATAAGAAAGATAGATCAGATAACCAAAAGGGATACTAGGATTCCAAAACAATAACCATTCTCAAACTTTATCCACAAAATCTTCTAAATTAAATATCAAGTTAGATTGGGACATACCCCCGACCATAGCCAAAAAAGGAATCCAAAATATAAAAAGAAACCGAGGGGACTTCAATATTTATAAAAAAGCAATGAAATGTCTACCCTTCTAAAACAAGGAGGCTCACCACTTCAATGCAACTCGACAAGCGTGCTAATCCACCTAATGTTGCACAGGGATAAAAGAGGTGTCTTCGGATCATACATAATGAAACAATGTAGCATCCTAGAATGGTTAGCAGGGTGACCACTAGCATGTAACTCATGGAAGTGATAAAATAATGCCAAGTGCAAATCAGTCCAAAAACCATATGTACACATCCACATACATATATATAAGATGCCGGGATAGAGAACAAGGTTTAGAATTAGATTTAAAACCATTAACCTAGATTGTGTAGCTCTAACTATCCTAAGGACACCCAAGGGCAAATATGGGTTTAACTCCTCCTATTGAAAGGGTCCAAGAGCATGTTAGCCGCACAATCTAAGAAAATTCAAGGAAGGGCCAAAGCCATCGAGCCTCCAACCATTCAAATATATATATATAAATATAGTGTGTGAACTATGAACAGGATCACCAATACCCCTACGACAGTAAATGTGGTTTCCAGTATCGTTCCTCCTGGGACCTCCACCTTCTACGATGAACTACACAACCCTCTTTAAGCCTAAATTAAAACCATCTACACATTCCCACCCATTAACCAAGAACTCTTTTGATTAGGTATTTACTATTGGTATCGTCATACCAATAATGTTAAGCTTACAATCCAATCCCATTTATGCCATACCAAAACCTTTTTGCCAGTTTGACTCTAAAGTTTTTGTTAAATCCAATCCAGGGCCACTAAGGCCTTTCAAAATCAATTTATATTCTATTAACCTTTTATGCAATGCAAGGTTTCAAAAGTGAAGTAATTTATGTAGATAACCTTGTTTCAAACCAATTTCACAAGTTGGGTTGAGGTTAATGCCAATTCAAAACCATTAAACCATAAACTTTTAGGGGAACCCATGTTTCCCATTCCAGTTCCCACAACCATGCATTTAATTAGTTCAAAATCATGAAATTAAAGCATTAATACTCAATTCAAAACCACGATAATTCAATTCATGTAATAACCATTCCAAACCCCTAAACCCATATTCAAAATCCAATAATTTAAATCACATGGATAATAATTAAATACATGTTTTTACATGTAATCAATTTAGGGAAGAAATACATGCCTGAGAATTAGAGAAGAAACCATAATTTGATCCCTAGGTTCTTAGTCCTTTGAAACCCTATCTTTTTTTATTGGGGATTTAGAGAGGAGAAGTAATGTTTATGTTATGTTAACTGATAGGAATATGGGCCTTTGGGGTGTTTTATGTCATGGAAAGTAATAGGATGGAACGAAAAGACCATAATGCCCTTAATAAAAGTGGGAAGGAAATATAGTCCCAGTCACTATGAGTTAGGTAATGACTGGTTACGAGTCATCTCTCTGAACTCATAGCCTGAGCAGAACCATAGGCCTTCACACTGATTTGGTTATGATTCCCACCCTACGACTCATAATCTTACCCTAAGACTCGTGGGGCCAAGTCGTGACCACCACAGAAACTTTGGACCATCTTATTGGTTGGACAAACAGGGGCCCTACGACTTGTGACAAGTGGATATGACTCGTACCTGAGTCGTTACCTGGGGAGTGATGGAAAAATCAAGAAATTTTTGAAGGCCAAAAACCTAGGGTATTACAACCATATCTAGGATAATTAGATCTATCAAAGTATCATGGCCCACAAATGTTATAACATAAGATTAGTGCACCAGCTCCACCACTAAAGAGTCTCCTATGGGGGTAGATATACGGATAGGCATGTCAAGAGTCTCACTATTAGAATTAAAACTCATAGAAAAATATGAAGACAAATTGGAAAAAGTCAACCCTGGATCAAATAACATAGATACAGATCTTAAACAAATAGGGAAAATACTTGTGATAACAGCATCAGAAGCCTCTGCCTCTAGTCTAGTGGGTATAGCATAGAATTGTCCACATCCCCTACCTGTCTGAGTAACCCCATCACCATCACCACAAGTACCACTACCTCTTTATCGCACACTTCTAGTAGTACCTCTACCTCTTTAAGGGTCACCTCTCATTGTTGATATAAGAATAGGTTTGAAAATATGGCGAGGATAATCATTGGCCATATAAAAACCTCATCATACACGTAGATAACTCTATAGCTTTACTCAATTGAAAAAGGTACGACTAATCTAGAATGACCACCCTGGAACAACACTCGACCATCCAAAGCTTTTGAACTAGAAGGCCTACAACCTAAACCCTGTAAGGCTGCCTATACTGGTTTGCCATAATATTCACAGGAGCCTCTAAATATCTTCATCAATGAGTGTGACTACTAAACTTTCCTTGATTTTGCACCGTCTTGGATCCTCTATAAGAAGCTCAAAGAATAAACTCAGTCATTTATTTAAGATCCACTATACTTCTGAATAATACCCCTAACACTATCATCTTGGCAGTAGCTAACTAAAGTGAAACATCTAATCCCTTCATGATCTTCCAAATCTTCTTAGACTAGGTGGAAATATTAGCAATGGAATATCTGTACAAGGCATGGAAACATGCTTCTACTCACAATAGTCATGGCTCCCTACTCCAAGTGATCAAACTCGTATCTCATATGATCCCTCAGACTGTATGTCATAAATATGTCCAAGAAGGCGACAACAAACTATTCCCAAGTCATATCTGGCAAACCTAGAGGTTTGGAACTGACAATTGACCTCCACTAATCCTTGGTTGCATCTCTCAACTGGTAGGTAGTATAAGCGACCCTATGCCACTCAAGCAGTCCAAGGTAATGCAACTTCTACGATAATCAATTAAGAACTCATAGATATTCTCGCCCATAATACTACTAAATTTGGGTGGACCCAAGTGATTAAATCTCTCAAACCTCTTTTGATCCTTAGAAGACATAATTTTACCTATAACTATAGGAGGCATAGTGAATTTGGCTAGCTGAGGTCTCGCCTGAAGAGGTAACATAGATAAAGAATAAAATCCTAACCTTAGAATACCATACTTAGATATTGGAACATAAGGGGGAACAATAATCAGTGTTTGAAGAGTACCATAAGCAGATGTTGAAACCATTGGAGAAACTATACTTAGAGCCAAAGAAACACTATAGGAAGGCTCTACCACAGATGGAGGTACAATACTCGAAGTTGGAAGAACACCAGATACATTCAGAGGAGCACTATTAAAATAAGTTAGTAAACGAATCAATAACCCCTCTATGACTAGGGTAGAAGAACTTTATGGAACCTGAGTAGGTCCCATATATCTAGCATACTTAACTTGAGGCTCGGGGGATATCCCCTAGTACTACCTCTAGAAGGGATAAATACCCATGCCTATCCTCTACCTCGATCCCATCCACGACTCACAACCCATCCTCTAAATTGGTCTCTCTCCTCAAATAACGGCACAACATCCCTAGACTCACTGGATCTAGTCTTCATCATCTACACGATAATAGTGATACATTATTTAGAACACAAGGTATGAAAGATACTCACAATAAGGAACAAAAAGAGAAAGTTTTCTAAGGATATCTTATAACCTCTTCTAGATAGATACAAACGTCTACGTACTGATCTGTAAGACTCTACTAGACACCCTATTTTTATACTGACAAGATCGATGAACCTGGCTACTCTAATACCAATTTGTTATGACCTAAAACTAAAGATTATGATAGCACTTATTAGAACTGAGTCTTGACAAGTAATCCAATTACCTAAACTAATATAGCGTACAAAATCAACATAAAATCCCAAGGAAAGATTTCTAGAACAAAGTCACACCATACATATACAATAGTGGATAAAGTCTAAATATAAAGATAATACCATAAAATATCCAAAACCTAGTGTCAGAGTGTAAGAACAATCTACATACATCTCAATGTCTAAAAATACAGCTGATAAATCTAAAAGAGGAATACAAGTACGTCTTTAAATATAAAACAAGACATAAACTAGATAGGATGGTGTACAAGGTCAACTCTAAAGCATAGAGTGGACACTACCTTGAATGTATCCAATGACCACCTAAACTCGGCTACCGAACAATGCATTCGTACTTAGATCAACACCGAAAGGGCACAATAGGGATGAGTACGATCCACTTGCACTCAGTATGTATCATAGGCCAAGTGAGCAAAGTAGAAAATAAGGTATATAAATACACACTATAAGTATATCACCTGTATTAAGAAAATGTCCCAAATGGCATCTCATGATGTTTCGACTTTTTATGAAATATTTTTTATCGTTTTCATGAGAAAATTGCATGTTTTCAAGCAACCAAGGTTTCATTTAATGTTGGTTTTTGGTGTTTTAGGGTAAGGAGCTAGCTACAGGATAAGACTCAAAAAATTAGCAGAAAAAGACTTTTGAAGGTCAAAATGGTAGATCGTGAGTCTTGCGATGGACCACCAGTTCAATCGTTAGTGTTATACAGAATAAGGCATCCTAAAACACTCAACAACGGTGTATGTGGTTGACTATTAATCTTGATACAGACCACCAACTCAACCGTCAATCCTAAATAGAACTATGTCTTCAGATGACTCAGCGATGACCCATATGGTGAACCGTCAGTCTTTCGATGGACCACTATTTTGGTTGTCAGTTTTAAGTAGAACTGAACTCTCCAGGACCATTAGTAATGGACCATATGATGGACCGCCAGACTTCTGATGGACCACCACTTTGGCTGTCAGACTCGAGCAGAATTGGGCTTTCAAGGACCATCAGCGATGACTAATTTGGTGAACCATTAGATTTCTGACGGACCACCACTTTAGCCGTCACTTTGGACGCAGATTTTATAATTTTGAATTTTAAATTATTTTTATCTGTGGATATATAAATATCCAGTCTTAGGTTTTATTAGGGATCTTTTATCCATCTTTTATTTTTATTAGGGTTTTTCATACTGAAAATACATTTTTACATAGTTTTTTTCTAAGATTCATTGAAGATTTGTGGATCTATATTCCTTTATCATATTTTTTATTGAAGATTAAAGAACAACAACTATGACTTTTATAAGTAAACATTGAATTAATTTATGAATAACACAATGGTTCCTTCTCTTTCTTGGGTGGAAATGTGTGGCTAAGCTTTCATAACTAAGGTTATTGGAGCCTTGATGCGAATATCTGATTGGGTATTGTGAATCTAGTAGATTCCCATGATTAATTGATATTTCATAAACCCTTCTTCACTTTAATAACTTTTCTAGGTTGCAAATTTGAAAAGTGAGCCCAAGAACAACACTACCGTATGTGCTTTCTTATGTTATGATGGTTGAGCTAGACAATCTAGGATAAAGTTTTAAAGGGCATTCTAAGCCTTGTTCCCTACCTTGGCACAAGATATATATATATATATATATATATATATATATATATATATATATTTGCATATAATTATGTGTATTGGATTTTGGACTGGTTTTGAATGGTTATCCATAACATTATTTTATCGCCTATCCATGAGTTACATGCTAGTGCTCAACGCACTAACCATCTATGGATGTTGTATCCCTATGTAATGTAGCTACCAGAGATACTTCTACTTTTTCTATGCAGAGTTAGGTGGATCGACTCAGTTTGTTGGTTTATTATGGTAAAGTGTTGATCTTCCATTCTCTGAAAGACTTAGAAATTTCATCAGTTCTTATCATAGACTAAAATTTAGAGTTTACATTATCATTATCATTGTCAGGGTTTGGGGCATATCCCAATACTTTATGGATTTTGGTTTTGTTTAGAAGGCTTTATTGGATTATTATGGACTTAGGTGGTAACGTTGCTTTGTTATTTTAGCTGGTTGTTGGCCATTGACTTATTCTAAAGTCTTTGAGTTTATCTTATACTATTTTGCTATATGTTCAAAATTTATTCGACATTGGGGTATTATGTTCTTTTGGTTAGGTGCAAGGGGTGGTCTCCGATCCATATTAGACTTGAGATACCCTTCATGGCTAGGTCCTAGTTTGGAAAGTTGGTATTAGAGCCTAGGTATGGTGTCATTGGGTGTCCACAAAGCCGTGTCAAGTAAAGTCTCTTTTATAAGTGTGTAGTGCATCACACTTATAATGGAGAGGCTATGAGGTATTTTGGATTGTTTTCATTTTGTTGTTGTTCTATTTTGGGATATAAAATCTAAGATCGTGAAATCTTATCAAATCCCCATATGTTTTCTTTTCAGATCATGCCTCATAGAAGATATAATGATCATGGAAATTCTTCTATCCTATTTGAGTACAATGTGGATAGAGCTCATCCTACTTAAAAATTTTAGACATGGTCTAGGGTTGCTACTTCTGATTGCCCTAGTGGAGTTCCATCGATTATTGTGTCCCTTCTTGGGCACCTTAAGATGGGATATTTGATGCTAAGTTTTACCAGTCAATTTATTCTTTTACCATATTGGTGGCTTCTCAGAATGAGCATGTTGCTTCTATTGCTCCATCCTATGAGGTCACTAGAGTTGGCCAATTTATGAGATTGAGTCCTCCAACTTTCATTGGTTCTAAAGTTATGAAAGATCCTCAAAATTTTATTAATGGGATATAAAAAATTTTTGTATGATGCATGCTACTAATGTGGAGGGTGTGGAGTTCGCCACTTACCAGTTGAAGGATGCGGCATATCAGTGATATGAGGAATGGGATGAGTCTAGGGGTGATGATGCTAAGTCTGCTTTGTGGGATAATTTTTCTAGTGCTTTTCTTGACCAATTCTTTCCTCAGGAGTTGAGGAAGGCAAAGGTTGAGAAATTTGTTAATTTGAAGCAAGGCGGCATGATAGTATAAAAGTATGCCTTAAAGTTTTACCAGTTGTCTCATTATGCTCCATAGTTGGTGTCCTCTATGAGAGCTCAGATAGGGAAATTTGTTTTAGGATTGTCCCATGAATTGGTATTGGAATGAAAAGCTACTCTATTGAACAAATACATGGACATCTTCAGGTTGGTGGTGTATATGCAGTAGGTTAAGGAGGAAAAGAAGAAGTAGGTTGGGATGAGTAAAAGGTAGAGTAAGAAGTTCAGGTATTCAGGTTAGGGTGGAGGTCAGCAGCAGAGTGGTTGAGATGGTAGAAAATGGTCTAAGAAGAAGTGAGGCAATTTTGGTTCATACTCTTTGGCTAGTGCTTCTTATCCTAAGCCGTCAAGTTATCGCCGTTTTAAGAATAGTATAAGTTCAAGGGGACTGGGTGTACAACCTCAGGTTAGTTGGGCTTAGTCAGCTCCATTATATCCCTTAGAATTTATGGTTAGGTGCATCATGGTATTTGTGAAGATGGGAGAAATAAGTGTTTTAAATATAGGCAGATTGGTCATAAGCAGAGGGATTGTCTTTCTAGGGTTGCTTCAAGAGCTAATAAGATTCCTGTTACTACTTCATCTGCTCTTGTACCAAAGGGTTCTACTTATGCTTCTGGCTAAGGCACTAGATGGAACTATCTATATACTCTTACCACTCACCAGGATTCTAAGGCGTCCCTTAATTTTATTACTGGTGTACTAAATATTATCTCTCATGATGTATGTTTTCTACTTGAGCCTAGCTCTGCCGTCTCTTATGTGTCCCTTTATGTCGTTATCTATTTTGGTTTTGACCCTGAGTGTATTCTGGATCCCATCTGTGTATCCACCCAGGTGGGTAACTCTATTATGGGTAGAAGGGTCTATAGGAGTTGCGTGATGTCAGTTTATGGTAGGAATACCTAGGTGGATCTGATAGAGTTAAACATGTTAGACTTTAATGTGATTGGAGATGGATTGGTTGCATTTGTGTTATGCATCTCTTAATTGTCAAACCTGAAGGGTCAGTTTCCAATTCCCTAATGAACTAGTGATTGAATGAGAAGGTAGTTCCCTAGTGCCTAAGGGATGGTTCATTTTGTATCTTAGATCCCAAAAATTAATTTCCAAGGGGTGCCTCTATCACTTAGTGCATATTAAGGCTTCTAGATCCGAAAGACCTTCTTTGCAGACTATCCTTGTGGTTTGTGAATTTACCAATGTGTTCTCTGATGATCTCCTTAGTGTTCTTCCCGACAGGGAAATTGATTTTGGAATTGATCTTCTTCGATACACTCGTCTTATTTTTATCCCCCTTATAGAATGGCTCTGGCTGAGTTGAAAGAACTCAAAGAGCAGTTGAAAGATCTTTTCGATAAGGGTTGTATTTGTCCTAGTATTTCTCCTTAGGGTGCTCCAGTGCTATTTGTGTGTAAGAAGTATGGGTCTATTTGGATATGTATTGACCATCGCCAATTGAACAAGGTGACTGTGAAGAATCAATATCCCCTTCCAAGGATTAATGATTTCTTTGATTAGCTTCAGGGTGCTAAGTACTTTTCTATGATTCATCTTCATTCTAGATACCATTAGTTGAAGATTAGGGAAGTGGATATCCCTAAGATTACCTTCTAAACCCGGTATGGCCATTTTGAGTTTTTGGTGATATCCTTTGGTTTGACTAATGCCCCGACAACATTCATGGATCTTATGAATTGGATTTTTCATCAGTTTTTGAAATTGTTTATGATTATGTTTATTGATGATATTTTGGTATATTCTAAGAGTGATGTGGATCATGCCAATTATCTCTACCTTATGTTGTAAACCTTGAAAGATCAGCAGCCGTATGCAAAGTTCTTAAAGTGTGAGTTCTGGTTAAATGTTGTGACCTATTTGGGTCATATTATTTCCAGTAAAGGGATCATGGCAGATCAATAAAAAGTTATAGTGGTTAAGAAGTGGCCTAGACCCACGACTCCAAACGATATTTGGAGTTTCTTAGGTTTAGCTAGTTATTATGAAGGTTTGAGGAATGTTTCTCTTCTATTGCTTCCCATTGACAAAGTTGACTCAAATAAAAGAGAAGTTCTTATGGTCTAATGCTTGTGAGGGTAGTTTTGAGAAGTTGAAGAATACGTTGACTTTGGCTTAGGTCTTAACTCTACCTTAGGGTACTGATGGTTTTGTTATATATTATGATGCATCTTGGGTGGGACTGGGTTGTATGCTGATGCAACATGGCAAGGTAGTTGCATATGCTTCTAAACAGTTGAAGGTTCATGAGAAGAATTATCCGACTCATGATTTGGAATTATTAGGTGTGGTATTTTCATTGAAGATCTGGCGACATTATTTGTATGGTGTCCATGTGGATATTTATTTTGATCATAAGAGCCTGCAATACATGTTCACTCAGAAGGAGCTAAATCTCAAGAAAATAAGGTGGCGTGAGTTACTAAAATACTATGGAATGAGTCTCCACTATCTCCCAATAAAGCTAACATGGTTTTTGATGCTCTTAACTGGTAGTCCATAGGGAGATATTCCCATGTGGACGAGGAGAAACAGGATTTGGTGAAGGATTTCACTATTTGGCTAATCTTTGAGTCTGTCTCTTAGATTTTGAGGATGGTGATGTGATTGTTCAAGAGGTGGCGAAGTTATCTCTTGGTGTTGAGATAAATAAAAACAAGTGTTGGGCCCTATATTGAGGTAGATCAAGGAAAATATAGGTAGGCAGAAAGTGATGACTTTCAAAATTGGTGGTGATGGTATCTTAAGGTACCATGGTAGGTTATGTGTTCCAGATATTGATGGATTTTGAGAAAGAATTTTTGCCGAATCTTATGAGTCATGATATAGTATTCATCTTGGTTCAGCAAAAATGTATCATAATCTTCAAGAAATTTATTGGTAGAATAATATGAAGCACGATGTGGTCAATTTTATGGCTAAGTGCATGGTGTGTCAGCAAGTGAAGGTGGAGCACTTGAGGCCTGGTGGATTATTCCAATAAATTGTGTTGCCGGTGTGGAAATGGGAAATAATTAATATGGATATTGTTATCAGTCTTCTGTGGTCTCGCCAGTAATTTAATTCGATTTGGGTCATCGTAGATAGGATGACTAAGTCTTCTCACTTCTTTCCACTATGTTCTAATTTCTCTTTTAAGGATTATGCTAAGTTATTCATTGAGAAAATCTGTAACACTCTGAAAATGGGTCCCAAGACGTCACATGGTTCTCAAGACTACGAGTAGCCTTAAGCTAATCCCATTTGCCTTCTACTAAGTATGAATCTCATAATGGAGTAAATATAAAGATAACATCAAAACTAGAATGCAGAAATCTGTCTGAGCTAACTGAGAATGTCTGAATATAATCTCTAAAACATACTAGAATCAATAGTCTGAACAATTAATACTAAATAATTTGAATCATATCTAGCAGTCTGACAAGCCCTACTACTAATATCTAGTGAGTCACTGGGACAAACCCCCAACTGACTCGAACTGTATGAAAACACTGAATCATCTAATCTAATAAGCTGAAAACTGAGTACTAGGTCCCCGAACTATGAGGACTCACAAACTATTGGGATGCAGATAAAGATGCTCAAAATCACTTGCGTTGCTGAAATGGAGCACCTGAACCTACATTATGAGACAATGTCGCACATAGACATATATGTGGATCATTGCTTTGAGAATGTACTGCTATATGGGGGTGAATGTATAAGTAAAACAATGTCTCAACATCATCATAATTTGTAAAACAATGTATGCTAAATGTAGATAACTCACATAAATTAGAATATATGAAAGATGAGAATCATAATCATGAGTAGTAAATTATAAATCTAATGATTCATAACATTTAGTTCTAAAAGTTGTACTAGTGTGTTGTTTGTAAATCATGTTGTCTAAGTATAGAAAGGGCTCACTTTTAAATTTAAAATCCGAAAGCTGAAATCTGTAGCTAAAGGCTTATATAAAGCAATGTCTGAATAAAATTGTGAGCCTTTACACTTAGTTTCTAAAAGTTTTTCTGTTATTCTTTTTTGTTGGTTGTAGGAAAATTTACTCAAAAGCTATTTATTTAGTTTTACTATTAGGGAAATACTTTTAAAAACTATTCTAAAAGTTTTTACTGTTAGGCTATAGGGAATTCTTTTAAAAGCTTTTTGTAAGGATTACTCTTTTCTGTAGGGAGGTTCTTCTAACCGACATAAACCATGTGAGCTATCATGGAGTCCAACGTCTAGTTCCCTTATGGAAAAACTTCACATGGGGGAAAGGTGTCATACTCTTGCCAAGGAGAATAACCTAATCTAAGTGATCACATCTGTATCTGTCATCCACATAGAAATGAGAATAATTTGATAATATGAACCTATGTTGGATCGTAGTTCTGGGGCATGAGAACATACCCAACTCGGTGCTAAATACTACTCTCTTTAATTTGTATGCTCATTCTATTGGAAATCCACTTTAAAATCTAGAATAATGTTTTTTACGAAAATCAACTGTATAATTTCTAAGTTAAACTGTAATCTGAAACTGTAAAGTGTATTTCATAACCTAAGCTGAGATCAAAAGATCAAATCTTTATCAAAAAATTGAAAATAATATAGCAATAGAGTGTTTATAGCACAATCAATCTGAAAATAGAAATATCCAATTAGGGCCTAATGACCCATGCATAAAATTCATGTTAAAACATCATAATGTTCATGCTTTATAATGTAAATATTGATAATTCAACTCAAAATCTGGAATTTACTGCAATACGTTTGAAAATACGAAAATAGACATGTAACTCAACTTCTAAATCACTTGAAATCTCACAATCTAACAAATAACAATAATGGGTATGAATTCTAATTTGAAACTCATGTATATTCATACAAAATCATGTAAATTTGTAATTAAAGACTAGTTTTGGGAACAAGGATGAAAGAATATCCTTGTTCATAAACTCCATATACCTTAATTGATGCAATTGAATAAAAAGCTTGATCTTGAATTCCTATTTGAGCTTTTGAAGATGAACTCTTGAAGTTCTTGAATTGGGAATCCTTAATATTGAGTTATCTTGGAAAATGAATGGAGGAAATTTAATTTCTTAGAGGTTAAGTTTTGAGCTCTAGGGTTTTTCTTTGAGAGAGAATTGATGAATAATGGGTATAATAGGCTATGAATATGTTTAGTCTTATGTTACTCACGATTTGGGTCTTGGAATTGACCAAAGTAACCTTTTAAAATTTTAATCGGAACTAGAAAAGAAAGAAAATTCCCAATTTGGTATGTAACCACGATGTGCCACAATCGGGTGGTTTACTGGAAATTGGCTATTGCGAACTAGAAAATCAACGTGATGCGGAGCTATCGCGGTAAGCCACTAAAATGCCATTTAGGCCATCACCGCGATGCTCCACCATCATGGTGAGCTACTGGAAATTGATAATTAGGAAATGAGACTTCAACGCAACACGGGCCAATCGCGGAGGTCCACTAGAAATTGACAATTTCTATTTTGGTCTTCATCGCGACGCGGTGCTTGTCAAAATGCCATACTATTTTACTAAAAATATCATAACTTCTCAACCGAGTATCGGATTTAGACAAACTTTGTATTGTTGGAAAGATAATTCAATTTTTTACACATTGGAGGGTCTATAACTTGAAAATTCTATATTTATCAAAGGTTATTTATTTTTGCAGCTAACCCTTGACATTCTAGGAGCTAAATTGAGCTAGGAAAAAGTATGGGGTATTACAAGCTTGTAAAGTTGCATAGTGCTCTAGTTTTCATCATATCTAATTAAGGTACTCAGTTCTCTTCTTACTTTATGGTTAATTTTAGAGAGGTTTGGGAATAGGTGAGCCTTAGCACCAGTTTCCATCTATAGGCGGATGGGCAAGCAGAGAAAACCATTCAGACTTTGGAGGATATGCTCAGGTCCTATGTGATTGACTATGGTGTAATTTGGGTTGAACTCTTGCCTCTCATAGAATTTTCCTACAACAACAGTTACCATTCTAGCATTGGTATGGCTTCGTTTGAGGCCTTATATAGTAGGAGATATAGGTCTCCTATTGGCTGGTTTAAGATTGGTAAAAATAGGTTTTTTAGACCTTATTTGGTTCACCAAGCCATAGAGAAGGTGAAGGTAATTCGGGATAGGCTAAAGACCGCCTAAAGTAGCCAAAAGTCCTACACGAATATGAGGCAAAAGGAGTTGGAGCTTAATATTAGTGACTGGGTATTCTTAAAGGCGTGTCCCATGTAAGGAATGATGTAGTTTAAGAAGAAGGAAAAGCTCATTCCCCATTATGTTAGTCCGTATTTGGTCTTGAAGAGAGTTGGTAATGTTGCATATGATTTGGAATTGCTTCCTAGCTTGAGCTCTATCCATCCGATCTTCCATGTCTTGATGTTGAGGAAGTGTGTGGGTTATCCTTCGTTGGTTGTTCCTTTGGAAGGTTTGGGAATTTTGAATTCCTTATCTTATGAGGAAATTTCGATAAGTATCTTGGATCGGTAAGTCTGTTGGTTGTGAACGAAGGAGGTGTCTTCGATAAAGGTTTTTTGGAGGAACCAAAAGTGTAAGAAAGCTACTTAGGAAGCAGAGAAAGACATGAATACCAAGTATCCATTCATATTCCCTATTCCGTAAAATCATGCTTAAGGTATGTGTGATCTTAACATCTTTGTTTTCTATCTTTGTTAAAAGTAAGTGTCGGTGTGTTTCTAGCTAAATCGTGCTAAGAGATGCCTTGACCCATTATTTGAGGATGAATGATCCTAAGTGGGAGAATGAAACACCCAAATCCTTGAGAATTTCTAAACTTTTATCCTCATTATCTTGACTATGACTCACCCTACGAGTTGTAGGGTGTCTTGACGGATCATATGACCCTAGTCGTAAGGTGTCCAGTGAATGATACTTGAGTTGTTGTCATGATTACAACTTGGAGTCATGTGTCACAATGACCCATGACGAGTCATGTGACTAAAATCATAGACTAAACAATATTTTTGTGGCTAAGTTTTGCTCTAAGTACTAGTGGCTCTCTACGAGTCATAAGGACTCATTACGAGTCATGTGTACAAAATGTAGGATGTCTAGTGTTTACTCCAAACTATTTCTGTGTTGACTACGATGGAACTTATGAGTCATAAGGTCCCATTACAAGTCATATCAGTTGATTCATAGGTTCAACAGTATATGTTCTCTTAAAACTGTCTTGTCTATGATTCATGGTGATGAGTATAACGAATTCCTACGAGTCGTATAGTGACCCATAGATACTAATGACAAACTTTTAGCTTATAATTTGAGGTAAATTTGGACAATGCCCTTCTTATCTAATTAAAACCCCACATTCATAAAGAACTCAAGGGGTTTATTTATTATTCATAACGTGATTAAAAACTATCAGAACTCTCTCAAATTCTATCAAGAAAGATACTTAGGATTTCTAAGAAGTAGGTCATCCAAGGGCTTAAGGGTTTTATTCTTTCCGTGAAACTTGGTATCTCAGGCATGTTACTCTTCCCTAATTACTAATTTGTAAAAATCATATGTTTTAAGGTGTTGCCCCTACGGTATTGATGATGGTTTTGATACATGGGTTAAGGGTTTTGAATATTTATTTTTGAATAATGTTTCTCATAGTTTACATATGATTATTCATCCTTTGATTATAGTTTCGAACTAGTGGGTTGAATGGGTATGGTGAATAAATTAGGAGATTGTGATTTTCCCCAACTTGTGACTTTTGAAGTGGTAATGACCTCAACCTTATATCGTGAAATTGTTGTTGAATATGAAAACTATGTATATTGAAATACTCTTGAACTATTGCACAATATGAAAAGTTAATGAAGCATAATGATATTGAATTAAACCTTATAGGGTTGTGTAATTCCCTAAGTTAATGCATAATTGAAACAAGGGGGCTATGGATTTCCCCTAATAATGAAATTATTTTGGCATGTTGATTTTACCTTGGAAGTGTGGTTGGTATGACGATACCAATAATGTATGTCTAAATGTTTATCATGGCTCAATGGATTGGATGTGTGATAAATAGTTTAAATAGGATTTAATGAGGTTGTGTAGCTGTGTCGTGAAAGTGTAGGTCCCGAGGGACTAATACTGGAAACTGCATTTGCCAATGCGGGGGTCTACATGACCGGGTGGTTTGAGTCCCCCCCTATTATTATCATTTGATTGGGAGGCTCAAGTCCCCTATATTTTATTACATGATTAGGTACTTGTGTCACCTTGATATACAGGGAGCTTCGAGTCCCCCATAGTGCATATGTATACCTTCTGGTTCGTGTGGCCATATGCATTGGGGACCTTCCATCTAGGGGAGAGTTGGGCCTATATACCCCGTAGGTGCCTTCTTATGTTATGATGGTTGAGCTACACAATCCAAGCTAAAGTTTTAAAAGGCATGCTAAGAATTGTTTCGTACCCCGACACGTAATATATATATATATATGCATATGCGTATGATTATGTGTATTGGATTTTGGACTGGTTATGAATGGTTATCCATGGAATTATTTTATGCCCTATCCTTGAGTTACATGCTAGTGCTCAACCCACTAACCGTCTCTGGATGCTCAATCACCACGCGATGGAGGCATCAGAGATACTTCTATTTTTACTGCATAAAGTTAGGTGGATTGGCTCGGTGGTAAAGTGGTGAACTTCCATTCTCTATAAGCCTTAGACATTTCATCAATTCGTATCATAGACTATTATTGAGAGTTTACATTATCATTAACATTGTCATTATCATTGTAAGGGTCGGGGGCATGTCCCGACACTTTATAATTCTGATTTTGTTTAGAAGGCTTTGTTGGATTACTATAGACTTGGGTGGTGATGTTGCTTGGTTGTTTTAGTCGGTTGTTGTCTCCATTGACTTATCCTAAAGTCTTTGAGTTTATCTTATGCTATCTTGTTATATGTTTGAAATTCATTCGAAATTGGAGTATTGTGTTCTATTGGTTAGGTGAAGGGGGTGGTCTCTGATTCTTATTGAACTTGAGATACCCGTCATGACCAGGCCCTGGTTTGGATCGTGACACCAAAACTATGAGAAGATGGAGTGCATGATCTTCCTTACTCTTGGAGTACACAAGAATATCATCAATAAACATAATAACAAAAGAATCCAAGAATGACCTAAAGTTCATGTTCATTAAACTCATGAAGGTTGTAGGTGCATTAGTCAACTGAAAAGACATCACTAGAAACTCATAATGGCCATATCAATTTCTAAAAGTCATCTTTGGTATGTCCTTCATCTAATTTTCAACTATGATAACCCAACCTCAAATCACTTTTTAAAAACACTGATGCACGCTGTAACTGATCAAATAAGTCATCTATGTGAGGCAAGGGGTATTTATTTCTGATTGTAACCTTATTTAGATGCATGTAATCAATGCACATCCTCAAGCTACCATCTTGTCTTCTTGATAAACAAAACTAGAGCACCCTAAGGTAAAGCACTTGAATGAATAAAACCTTTGTCAAGTAGCTCCTGTAATTGAGTTTTGAGATTTCCGAACTGTTCTTGAGCCAGATAAGGTTGAAAAGAAATAAGTCAATGCAGAAATTGATATCCCTATCTGAAGCATACCCGGTAGGTCTGAAGGAATACATCCTAAAATTCAAAGACTATCAAAATAGTATCTATACAAAGAAACTCTGCAGTCTATATCAGAAAGATAAGGTAAAATTTATCGAACACCCCTTCCCCACTAGCCTCTTATCCTAGATACGATATAATATTTACTGGTTAGGACTTATACACTTCCTCCCACTCTAGTTCCTTCATCCCAGGCATAACTATAATCACTATTTTATCATTAAGTTTAAAACAACATGATATGGAGATAACTAGGTCATACCCAAAATTATATCAAAGTCCAACATATCCAAAATAATGAAGTCTACCCAAGTATGAAAACCCACAAATAATATTGGACAAGAATGACAAACATGGCTTACTATCACAAACTCACCCACAGGACAAGACACATAATCAAATAATTAAGTACATCACCAACTAGATTTAGACACATTTAAAACTGGACATATACATAGGAATAAGTAGACCCCAAATTAAATAAAGTAGAATCCATCTGGTCACAGACAAAAATAGTACCTATGAATACTGCATCAAAAGCTTCGGCATCAGTCTTTTAAAAAAATACATAAAAATGAGCTCGGTCACCAATCTAAACTAATCCATTTCTCAATTGTACTCCTCTCTCGATAACATCATTTCCTTGACCACCCCAACCACCCGTCTAATTTCCTATCCTCTTTGTGGACGACCCCTGTTGTTGCCTTCTTCTCCTCTACCCGCTGGGACTATAACCTGAGTCTATTGTTGCGTCTGGGAATTCACCTATATTATAAGTCACCCCTTTTTAAAGTGACCAACAAAACTATAATAGTAATATCCTTAAATGATATAAGCTCAACTGGTAGAGGGTTAAGAAGCCCATTGCCCCAAATAATCTGTGCTTGAGAATAACCCTTAGTTGGAACCACATTAGAAGCTGACAAGGCTGACTGAATTGGGTGGACTGAATAGGTATACTAACTTTGTCATTTAGAGAAACACACACTTAAATTCCCAACATTTTGGGATTTCTTTACTAACATCCTAGCCTGACCTACTTGGGTAACCCCCTCTAACTTCTACACATAGTCAATAACTTTATTAAACCTTTTTTATACTAAAGTCATATTCACAAACAATATTAAAGGTCATAATTCAAGCCTTTAATTGAGAGGCGAATTCTCTCCTCCTCAAAAGTTAACAACTGTGTAGCATAGAGAGACAAGGAAAGGAACTTGGCCTCATAGGCCGTAATTGACATATCACCCTTTTCTAATGCCAAAAACTTATCCTTTTTGCAGTCACAGAGGGACCTTGGCATATATTTCTCTAAGAACAAAGCATGAAATTGGTCCCAAGTTAGTGGATGAAAAATTGATGACCGACACTAAACATATCCTCTCCCCCATTGCTTAGCATCCTTCTCTAGAAGAAAAATTCACAACCTTAACTCCAAGTTTCTTCACAATCCCCATATTATGTAACCTCTCATAACAATCAATAATAAGCTCAAAGGCACCCTCAAACTCAGTGCCCTAGAATATTGAAGGTTTCATCTTTAGAAATTTAATCACTAGTTCATATTCTATACTAGTCATCACAAAAACCAATATTGGGTGAGGAAAATTACCAATCCCTTAAACTTTATCTATTTTATAAGCCATTATGTCAGTAGGATAAACTATTAGAGCCTGATAAATCGATATCATAGCTATGGCTCCAATCGGGACAGTCTTGGAACCCTAATTTGAGTTGCTACCTTAGGATCCACACCCTATTCCTCTACTATTTCCATCTTCTCTAAATAATCCTAAGGTTAGGGAGGTGATTCCAACCTCTCAAGATTCAGGCTACCCACTACTTGAGTTCCATCTCTAGTGAGTGTGGATTATCTTCTTCTTTCCCTACCTCTTACTCTAATTCACTCTCTTTCCCTACTGACTGGCTCCGCATATAGAGAGATTAGTGCGGGAGTTATTGGTTAAGTTTTGTTGGACCTAGTGTTCACCATTTATAAACAAAAGAATAAAAAAAATTAGAGACCGATTTGTATTACCAAATACCAATTGGAATCAAGTTATAGCATAAAAGAAAAAAGAATGACAGATTACCTAAAGTCTTATAGCCTCTCAAACAAAAGTACAACCATCTCAGTACCATTTTGTGAGACTCTACTGGACCTATATTAGTATGATGAGATTGATGAGCTTAGGATTTGACACTAACTTTATCATGACCCAAATCTGTCATGAGTTGCACCTATACAACTTAATCGGTAGGAGAGCCATCTACCTTAATTTATCATTCCAAAATCAATGCTTAAAAGAAATAATAAAACTAATCCATCAATAAAACATAAAGTCTAAAGAAAAAACATAAGTACGACTTGACAGAGGAATATTGTACCTAAATAAAACCATATCTAGAAATAAAAAGTTATCTGTACCAAAACTACTAAGGATTTTCAAGAAGAGAATGCAACCCCAAAACTAAAATAAAAGATGTAAGTCCAAAAATAAAAACTCCAGCATCCAAGAAAGATTTATAGTATCTCAAAACATGCTGCTCACTCTTGAATCCAAATTAAACTATTGGACTCACAAGTGAGTTCACGTAGAAGTCACTAGAATATACACCGCACTTATAAAAGTAAATGCAGGTATAGTATCAGCACACAAGAACAATACTGTAATGGTAGGGTCAATTGGACAATCCAAAATGAGAATATGAACATATAACTAAGATATAGTACAAAAATTTAATCCATGCCTAACAAACATACACTTAGCATAACAAGAAACAAACAATAATTATAAATCAAATCAGCAAGTCAATATATTATCACCAAGTCAATTTAAGTCAAGCCATGCAAAAAAAATGTCAGGAAATTTTGTTAAGTATAAAAATATATTTTCTCAATTATAACAACCTAATTTTTAGTGATTTTAGTGAATTGTTCATTTCTATATATTTTGACCATTTCATGCCTCCCCATAGTTTCTTTGTGGTATTTCTGGTATTAGAATAATTGGCACAGTTTCCAAAGTATTTTGATGTAGTTTGTGAGAGTTTGTGGTTTTAGTAGTTATAAAGGCTTATTGGTTGACTTCAGTCAACATTTGTTATTCTGTGCATCCAATGGGAAAATAAACTATGCTAGCAAATCCAAAACGTCGATATTAGGTTAGTAACATGGTTGGTGTGGTATTATAGCTTTTGTATCTCATTTCGATCCTTGATTTACAAAGTTATGAAATTGTGTTTTGGGGCTCAACTTTATGAAAATAACATTTTATTCAAAAATCTAATATCACCATTGAGTTCAGAGCATCGAATTTGATAGGGTAGCATAGTTCATTTGCATTCTAAAGATTTTGAATGAATCTCGAGGGGCCCACGTGAAACAAGTGTGATCATGAACATGGACACTTTTTGAGAATTTTTGAAGACCACCTAAAGAGTGAACAAGTCCAAGTGTGAAGGAAAAAAAATTGGTTTTGAAGTACACTCCATGAGGCGGCTTTGGAGCCTTTTAATGGAAGGGCTCTTTCGTGTTTTGTTCACTACTTGTATTGTAATATAAATATAACATTGTAGGGTTTTATTTATTTAGTTTATGATTGATATTTTAAGAACACTCCTCTTATAAAGAGAGAGACTCCAACCAAAACTAGGGCCTAACACAAAGGTAGAATTATTTGTGTGTGGTGCATTACTTGATACGTTGGTGCTTGAGAGGTGGACGCCCCTCTTGTGTCATTGTAAGAGTTAGGTTCATGTTGTGTGTGTTTTTAAGGGTCAAAGAGTGGAATAGGCTCTTGGGTTCCTAATATTACAACTTCATTGTGTCTAACTACCTATCCTTGTTTCTTGTTTTTAGTTTTAGTTTTCCATGTTTTGTTGTTGAACTTGTAGGTTCTTGTTGGTGTAACCTTTCTGTTATTCATTAGATTATGTTAATATAGTTTGTTGGTTGTCTGGCTTTATGTGTAAAACACTTGTTAGTCTCCCTATTCTTGTTATAAGTAGCGAATCTGAGAGTGGTCACCTAGATAGTCCATGATTTCTCTTCTTGTGGATTGTTTTTGGTTTTTGTTTTGTTGTGTTATTTGTCATCCTTTTATCATTTGGTATTAGAGCCATATTTGATTTTTTTTCTAACAAAATCAATCTTGGGTTAAGGAGTTGAATATACAAAAAAAAAATGTTGGAATCTAAAAATTCTAGAAAAAAAATGTGTCCATCTTGGTCTTAGCTGAGAAAATTATGTTGTGTTGTTATCTTGGCCGAGATTGGTGTTTGTGTGTTTATATCTAGGTGTTCTTTTGTTTTTATAATGTATTTATTTTGTTGATATCTCTTTCACTAGCACAAAGAGTGTCAAGATCTAAAGTTGAGCTTAATGTATTAACCATATTGAAGTGAAATTGGAGTTGGCCTAGCCTTGAAGACATTGTTCTTTTCCATATAGTATGTTGTTAACGTTGGGATGAACCTTGTTGTTGTGTTGTTGTTGAGTTATTGAAGGTTTTTATGGTGTCCATATTGTTTTTCATCTATTCTTGCAACTTAAAACAACCAAAAGATAAATAGATCCAAAAAGTTGTAAGACAAAGGTTGTAAAGTTGTTATGAGAAGACCTACACACATCACTTCCTAGACTTGACTTTTCCTTAAAACAAGGGGCCTTGTTTTGTGGGACTAGTAAAGTCAAATCTCACTCTTTTGAGTTTGAAAAGTTGAAATGGAGTACAAGACATTATTTTCCCTCCAATATTTAGTCATCCATTCCAAAAGGTGTATAAGGACTAAAAACTTTAAGTTGTTGAAAATTTGTGAGGGCCGTGACCAATTAAGGGGTGCCACCTCACCAAAATCACTGTTCACATGACCATTTTAAGCTCAAAATTAGATCTTCTAGTTTCATTTTGTTGTTTCTCTTATTGATTCCATTACTAACTTACGTGTTAACACTAAATTGTAAGTTAGTTTTGTAGCCGTTCTTCGTGTTTATGATCCTTCGTGTGTCCTTTTGTTATTATTTCATTGAGTCGTTGTAGATTTTTGGTTCACCTATCAAGCACGGAATACAATAAATCTTGCCACACTTGTGTGATTGAGTGAATAAACCGAGAGGCAAAGAACTAAAGAAAGAGTGTGAGGATCTTTCTCTTACAACTAACTCGTTTATTATTTTGTAGGTGTTTTTATTAGGTACATTGCAATAGAGGTAAAGACCTCCCAAACTGTGGGTAACAATGATACCAATATCCTTATGGCTTCTATTGAGGGCCTCAACTGCACTTTAGAAAAAATACAAGTGAGTCTTGGGAAGTTAGAAACGGATGTGTCTTTGGTGAAGGGGGATGTAACATCATTGAAAGAGGATGTATCTACTATGAGTGGGAGATTGGAACGAGTGGAAAGCCAAAGGAGCTTCCCCTTTACTCCTTAATACTATCATGCATCCTTGAGTGGACATAATCAAAACAATTTCCCTACCATCTCCCCCAAAATATTACACCAAATGATCAATCAACCGAGACAACCACCAAATACTTCCCAAAGCCGAGAGTTTGATAGAACAACCTACCCTCCACTTCACCAAGTCCAACAAGAAGGATTTGGAACCCAAATACCAACACCAAACCTAAGCCCTCCACTTAACCAAAGGCCTCACATTCTAATTCAAGCTCTATTAGACCAAAGACCTTACTTTTTACCAAATCCAAACCCACCTAACCCGAACCAACCAAACCATGTGGAAGGATATGATGGGGAAGAATGACATGAAGGGTATGTAGTCTATGGTAATACTTACTTGAGGGAATAAAGAATAAGAGATAGACATGGGGAGCTAGGCCAAGAGGTGAGGAAAGGCCAGTAAAACTGAGACTTAGGAATAAACTCTATCAAATTTAGTCTCCCAATCTTCAAGGGTGAGAGTGATCCCGAAGCGTATCTTGCTTGGGAGTCATTGTGTGACAATATATTCCAAATCAATGACCTCACTGAGGAAAAGAAGAGTTCCTATGCGATAGCTTATTTTGAGGGGTATGCTAATACGTGGCGGGAGTATATTAAATAGTTTGGGAATGAGATGATCGGGGGACAACCTCCTCCTTAGTTTTAGTTGAAGAAACTTATGTGAAAAAGGTACTTCAAGCTCTACTAGACCAAAAACCTTACTTTTCACCCAATCCAAACCCACCTAACCCAAACTAACCAAACCGTGTGGAAAGATATGGTGGAGAAGAATGACGAGGAGGGTATGGAGTCTATGGTAATTCTTACTTGAGGGAAGAAAAAATGAGGGGCAGACATGGGGAGCTAGGCCGAGAGGTGAGGAAAGCCCACCAAAATCAGAGATTTGGGCATAAACTCCATCAAAGTTACCCGAGACTTATAGGCATAAGCTCCTTTCCAAATTGTACAATTTGAGGCAAAAGAGCAAGAGTGTCATGGCTTACTAAGATGAGTTTCAACAATTGATGTTGAAACTTGACCACTATGGATAGCAAGTAATTCATGACATTGTGTGCTTCAAGGTTGGGTTAAATAAGGACATCTCCACTCGCATGATGCTTCACAAATTTGACACTATAGAGGGCATCTTCCAAGCAAATTTATAGGTAGAGAAGGAGCTTAAAGAAAACTTATTCATGGATGCCCAACTCGAGATCACCAAGGCTATCAAAAATAGCCTCCAAGGTATAAAAGTAAATTGAATTCTACTTCCAATCCCAAAGGATTTCAATGCTTCAAGTGTCAAGCGTGGGGCACAAGGCTAGTGAGTGTCCAAACTGGAAGAATGTGATCCTAAGGGAGGGAAAGTTATACTACCTAGGAGAGAAAGTGGTGATTGAATAGTCTAAGGTTGATGGAAAGCCCTAAGATGGAGAGAACAAAGAGGTTGAGATTTAAGTTGAGGAGAAAGTAGAAGATGCTTGGCCATATAAGGGGCCGTGTGACATACCTCTCTAAAAGAGGTGAGGTCATGAATTTGTAGAAATTTCTCTCAAGATGGAGAGGATGATACAAGTATGATCATGACCATGGAAACTTTTTGAGCATTTTTGAAGATCACCCAATGAGTGCACAATTCCAAGTATGAAAGAGGCCAAAAACCGGTTTTAAAGTGCACTCCATGGGATGGCTTTGGAGCCTTTTAATGGAAGGGCTCTTTTGTCTTTCGTCCACTACTTGTATTGTAATATTAATATAACATTTTAGGGTTTTATATCTTTAGTTTATACTTGATATTGTAAGAACACTCCTCTTAGAGAGAGAGAGACTCCAACCAAAACTAGGGCCTAACACAAAGGTGAAATCATTTGTGTGTGGTGCATTGCTTGATACATTGGTGCTTGAGAAATAGACGCCTCGCTTGTGTCATTTTAAGATTTAGGTACGTGTTGTGTGTGGTGTTAAGGGTCCAAGAGTCGAATAGGCTCTTGGGCTCCTAATATTACAACTTCATTATGTCTAACTATCTATCCTTGTTTCTTATTTTTAGTTTTGGTTTTCTGTCTTTTGTTGTTGAACATGTAGGTTCTTATTGGTGTAACCTTGTTGTTCTTCATTATATTGTGTTAATATAATTTGTCGGTTGGCTGGCTTCGTGTGTAAAACACTTGTTACTCTCCCTATTCTTGTTATAAGTAGCGAATCCGAGAGTGGTCACCTAGATAGTCTATGATTTCTCTTCTTACAGAATATTTTTGGTGTTTTTTTTGTTGTGTTCTTGGTCTTTATTGTATCACCATGGAGACTTGGAATTCTCTAAGTCTTCAGCTGATGCACCACTCAGTTGGTGCATTTGCTTAAGAAGTGAACCAGTCATTTAAGTGACCTGGCTTATACCAGCAAGTGTTGATTAAGTTGCCTTGGGTATACTTAAACGAGTGTCGCTTAAGTGACTCTTGGTTGGCTTAAGTGACCTAGGCAGCCTTGACCTCTTAAGTGGCCTAGTGAATGCTTAAGCCATGCCTGGGTGGGTTATATACCCCTTTTCATAATTTTCACCATTTTTTACACTTGGAGCTTGGGATTTTGAGTTTTTGCGCAATTCCTTCCATTTTTGAGCTTGGGTAATATCCAAATCCCTATTTTAATTACTTTTCTTTGATTCTTGTCACTTTAATCTTGTTAAAACTTGAATTCAAAAGTGGAATTTGGGGATTTTGTCCTTGAAGGCCAAAATTAGTAGTTCTCAAATTTAAATCCCAATCTCAACCCATTTTCACTTTAGTTTTCTTCTATGTCTTCCTTGAATCATCGGGAATATATTTTTGTATTAAAATTCCAATTTTAACCTTCCTTTTCAAAAACTCATTTTGGGGTTTATTTTGATTTCTAATCAGAAATAGGCAATATGATTATCATTAAATTTTTTTGATGCGTAGATTCTATATTTATATGTTTTAGTTGATTCAGGGTCCATTCATGAGGAGAAAGTTTTGTACTAAAAGGCTTTTGGATTGTTTTTTTTATTTGATGTAGGTTATGGCTTAACTTTCTTTAGACTGGGTTGGATAGTTAATATTTGTATAAACTCTTGTTATAAGTGTGGGAACTAATCATGAAAATGAATTTATTATGGTTGTGTCCCCGTGTGGAGGCCTGTGTTGTTGTTATTTTGTGATTTTTGAGATATTATTTGCTATGTGTGATCGTGTGGGGTCTTATATGATGTTTTTGGCTTGGAATGATATAATTGGTTGGTTTCTTGATATAAAATATCTAAGTTGGTATTTATGTGGTATCAAATGGCATATTTGTGTATATCTTACTCTATTGGTTTATGGACTATATTAGATTCATGGATGGTTGGCATATTTAGTGGATTTTTTGCTCACATGGTCGGTATATTAGTTGGACTTGGAAATTCTCATTCTTGTTGGTGTGAGCATTACATCCTTAAGTCATATATATTCATGAAACATTGGTACCAATATAGAAATATTGGCTTTTCTTAATAGAAAATGTGACATCTTTAAAAACTCTCTGCCAATGTATGTGCTAGAGAAGAGTTATGGATATTGGATTGACATTGGTTATTGGATTTTATATTGGTTGAAGAACCCTCTAAGGGTCCTACCTCAAGATCACAACTTTGTAGGTATATACAGAGGTTGTATGACAACCTCGTGTATCACATCATCATCATCATCAATTTTATTGTATTTCATACATTATACATTCGGTGTTGTATTTTTATTCTTGATGTGATATCTATCTATTTGTGCTTATTTTTTGTACTTGTATTTTGGTATATGTGTATATTATTGAATTGTCAGTGGAGACGGTGTGGGCTACCATTTGGGATATTTTTTTTATAGCAAGTGACGTACCCATAGTGTGTATTTATTATATGCTTTATTTTCAACTTTTTCAATAGTCCAATGATACCTACTAAGTACAACAGACCGTACTCATCCCTACTGTATCCTTTTGATGTAGATCCAAGTACGAGTGTGGCGCCTGATAGATGATTCGGGTAGTGCTTGGAGTATTTTTAAGGTAGCGGTAAGTCTATGCTTTCTGAAATTGCTGTACTACCTGTTCTTATCTAGATCATGTATTATTTTGTATTCAATGACAGATTATGTTCCTTTTGGACTTTCAGTTTGTATATTTTGATTTTAAGATGTACTTAGTTAGTTCCTACATTGTGACACCAGATTTTGGGAGACTTATGGTATCTTTGTTATGTATTTTTTCATTGTTATGGTTTATACGTGACTCGACTTTGTTCTAGAAGCCTTACCTTAGGTTTTGGTATTGTTTTCTTACTTTATATCAGTTTGGGTGATAGGCTTACTTATCAAGGCTTGTCGTGACAAGTGCCATCATGACCTGTGTTTTTTGTGTCATGAAAAATTGGTATCAGAGCTGCCAGGTTCATTGGTTTAATCAATGTAAGAATAGAATTTCTAGTGGAGTCATGTGGATCGGTACATAGATGTCTATATCTTTATTTGAGAGACTATAAGATATCTTTAAGAAGCCTCCCTTATTCCATTCTATAACGTATGAATTTCTTTCCATACCCTGTATTCTAAATAGATTTTCACTCTTTTCTACGCTGATGGTGGGGACTAGATCTCATGAGATTAGGAATGTGGAGCTATCATTCGAGAAGATATCTCAGTCTAGAGGGTGAGTTGAAATCTATGGATGGGACTGAGATAATAGATGGTTACAGGAATTTACCCCTTCTAGAGGTATTACTAAAAGGCTCTCCCATGAGCCTCAGGTTGAGCATGATGGAGATATAGGGCCTACTCTAATTCCACAGAGTTCTTCTACCCAGTCTTAGTGGGGTTGTTGATTCATTTGCTGACTTATTTAGAGGGTGCTCCTTAGTATACCTGGAGTTTCTCAGCTTCAAGTAGTGTACCCCCGTCTATGCTGAGGTTTACCTATGGTGTTCTTTTAGTTATGAGTGTGGATCCTCCAATAGTATTGACATCTGCTTATGGTAGTCCATAACTCTGAGTGTTGTTTCTTCTTTCGTGCCTACATCTGAGTATGCTTTTATGAGATTATAAGTTCAAACTTTATTTATGTTACCTCCGTACGTAGGATACCATCCAATTAGATTCATTATGCCTCTTATTATTACTAGTACAATTATGTATTTTAAAGATCAGAAGAGGTTTGAGAGATTCACTTGTTTGGGTCCTCCTAGGTTCAGTGGTGTTGTGGGTGAGGATGCCTATGATTTCTTGATTAATTATAGAAAGAAGTTGCATAATCTTGGATTACTTGAGTCATATGGGATTTCTTACACTACTTACCAGTTGAGAGATGCATCCAGGGATTGGTGGAGGTCACTTGTTAGTTGTAGACCTCTTGGTTCTCCAAAGATGACTTAGGATCAATTTGCTGAGGCCTTTTTAGATAGGCCTGTGCCTTACAATTTAAGTGATCAGATAAGAGATGAGTTTGATCACCTAGATCAAGTCTCTATGACTATTATGAATTATGAGGCATATTTCCATGCCTTGTATATATTCTTATGCTAGTATTACCATCAAGTCTTAAAAGATTTAGAAGTTTGTGAAGGTGCTGGATGTTTTGATTCATCTTGCTATTACCCAGATGGTAGTGTTGAGGGCATAATTTCAGAGTATAGTGTACCATGCTAAAATGTCTGAGTCTATTCTTCAAGTGTCTTAGAAAGAACCAAGAGGGTGCGCCGTCAGGACGAGTTCAAAGGTCACACTCCTCGAGGCAGAGAATCTAAAAGTTTCTACGGGTACTATGGCAGATCCATGTAAATATCCTTACAAGGATCAGGTAGTGGGTCTTCTAGTTTAATATCTTTGCATGGTTGTTCTATCTCATCCCTACCTATCCCTATTGAGTCAAGCCATAGAGGTTGCTTTATATGTGATGAGGTTGGCCATTTGGTGAAGGACTGTCCCCACCATATTTTTTAGGCCTACTCCTATATCGATAGTGAGTGGTAGAGGTTCTACTATAGGTGTGTGAGGCAAAATTAGTGGTGCCCGTGATGATGGTCGTGGGGATACTCAATCAGGTGGTGGTGGTGGATAGTGCTATGTAATACCTTCCAAACTAGAGTAGAGGCTTCCGACGTTGTTATCAGAGGTATCATCCTTGTTTTTTATAGATTTGCATTTGTGTTATTTGATCTGGGGTCAACTTTCTCGTATGTGTCAGCATATTTTTCTTCAAGTTTTGATTCCCATAGGAGCCTCTTTAGTGGTGGGTCGGGTGTATCGATCTTTGTTATGACCTTTTCTAGGCATGAGACTTGGGTAGATCTAATTATCTTAGCCATGGTAGATTTTATTTCAGTTTGGGTATGGATTGGTTAGCTCCTTATCATATTGTCCTAGACTTTTATGCTAAGGTCATGACCTTAGCTTCGCTGGGTGTGCCGAGGATAACTTGGAAGGATATGCTTCATTCGGGTCCCAAGAGTGTTATATCTTTCCTTCATTTTCATTGCTTGGTTGAGAAGGTATGTTTGTCTTCTTTGGCCCATATTTGTGATAATAGTGTTACTTCACTGCCTCTTTTAGATTCTATTCGTACATTCCATGAGTTCATCGATGTGTTCTCTGCAAATTTGTCTGGTATTCCAAGGGATTGTGATATTGATTTTAATATTGATGTTGAGTCGGGGCACCAAGCCCATCTCTGTTTCTCCTTATAGGATGGCCCCAGCATAGTTAACAGAATTGAAAGATCAGTTGTAGAAGTTGTTAAGTAAGGGATTTATCCAACTTAATGAATCACCTTAGGGAGGACCTATCCCATTTGTGAAGAAAAATGATGGGTTTATGCATATGTGTATTAATTATCGACAGTTAAACAAGGTGATAGTTAAGAATAAGTATCCCCTTTCTCTTATTGATGAATTGTTCGATCTCTCTTCAGGGTGCTTTAGTGTTTTTGAAGATTGATTTGAGATGTAGGTATCACTAGTTGAGAATTAGATCTTGGGATATTCCAAAGACAGCTTTTTCGGACTCGGTAAAGTCATTATGAGTTCTTGGTCATGTCTTTTAGGTTGACGAATTGCCCAGTTGCTTTCAGGGAGTTGATGAACCGGGTATTTTGATTGTATCTCGACTCTTTTGACATTGTATTTATAGATGATATCTTGGTTTTTCTAAGAGGGAGGCCGACCATAAGGAGCATTTGTGGATTGTGCTTTAGAGATTGAGGGATGAGAAGTTGTACGCTAAGTTCTCTAAGTGTAAGTTTTGGTTGGTGTCTATTTCTTTCTTGAGTCATGAGGTGACCAAGAATGGTATTATGGTCAATCCAACCAAGATTACAACCATTCGTTATTGGGCTACGCATACTTCTCCTACCGAGATTTGGAGTTTTATTGGTGTGGTAGGTTATTATCGGCACTTTGTTGAGGGTTTTTTTGTCTATTATGGCTCCTTTGACTAAGTTGACTCAAAAGAAGATTTTCTTTCAATTGCCTGATGCTCATGAGGCAAGCTTCCAAAAGCTCAATGATTTGTCGTCACGACTCAAAACTAAGGGTCATGATGGTGCTTGTCGCGACAAGCCTTGACAATTAATCCTATCACACAAACTGATACAAAAGGGAAAATAATAACAATACCCCGATGTAAGGCTTCTAGGATGAAGTCGAACCACATAGTATAATGAAAGCAGAAAAACATAACCAAAGACATCATACCATAATCCTAAAACCTGGTGTCACGTAGTCAGAATTAACTAGTACAACTCGATATCCAAAATACATAAAGTTTCTAAAACAGGAACAACTCTGTCTCTGAATAAAAATAAAGACATAATCTAGATAAGGAATGGCAGTAACCAACTCTGGTTGCAAGAAATCCATTGCTACCTCAAAATGCTCCAAATGTCACTAGAATCAACCACTATAAGGGGCACTCGAACCTGGATCTGCACCGAAAGGGCACAGTAGGGGTAAGCACGGTCCGCTTGTACTCAATAGGTATCATAGGACAACTGCGCAAAGTAGAAAATAAAGCATAAAAAATACACACTAAGGGCACATTCACCTATAATCAGAAAATGTCCCAAACAGTAGCCCACACCATCTCCACTAATAATTCTATAAGATTTACATACACCATAACAATACGAAAGAGAAGTACAAGTATACAGGTACCACACATATGAATATGAAGAAAGAAATACATATAGATAGGTATCACATCAAGGAAAATAATACATCATAGAAATGTACAAAGTAAATGCAAATGTAATAGAGGTGATGATTATAATGCTAATAATGATGATGATAATAATGATGATGATTCCCGAGGTTGTCACACAACCTCCGTATACACCTATAGATCTAAAGCTTCCTAACGTAGGACCCATGGGGGTTTGTCAACCCGTATACAACCGATATCCAATACCAATATTCATAAGTCCTCTTGGGCATATTCATTGGTAGAGGTTTTAAATAGTCACATTTTCTGTTAGAAAAAGCTAGTGTTTTCGGTATTTCCAGTATTTTCATAGTGATACCAATGTTTCATAAATGTATATGATTTGAGGATGTAATGCTCACAACCAACCAGAATGAGTATTTTCATATCCAACCAATACATCAACCAAGAGAGCCAATAATCCACTCAATATTTCCAACCATCCATGAATTCAAACATAAACCATATGCCATGAGAGTAGAATACATTAAATACACCATTGATACCATATTAGGATTTTTCATTATATAAGACAGTTAATTTCATGTATTCACAACCAACAATATCCTATAGTACCCCACATGGTCACACATAGCAAACAATATTCCAAAACCATCAAATACAATAATATATTGTCCCCTACATGGACATAACACCATAATTATAGCCATCTTCATGATTTTCCACACCTTTAACATGTTTTTCTATCAGCATTAACTACCCAACCCGATCTGAAGAAACTTAAGCCATAACCTACCTCGAATGTCTAAAATCGATTCGAAAGTCTTTAGTCTGAAACCTTACTTCTTACGAACAAACTTGAAATCAACTAAATCATACAAATACAAAATCTATCCTTCAAAAGAAAGCCAACCATACCGATATTGCATATTTTTTAATCGAAGTCAAAACGGTCCCCTCGAAATGGGTTTTCAAAAAAGAACAGTAAAATTGTAATTTTATTTTTCAAACATGTTACTCAAATTTTTAGGAGTCTACAGATGAAAACTCAAGAAAAAATGAGTTAAAATGAGGTTCCAATTTAAGAAAAACCATGATTTAGCTTTACGGGCAAAAGTCCTCAAAATTCATTTTAAACTCAATAATTGAAGTTGATTTGAAGATGAAATTAAAGAAAAATAAAAATTATAAGATTAGAAACTCATCCAAGTGAAAATAAGTTGAAATCTAGGTTTAAATTAGAGAATTATAATTTTTAGACCTTACGGGAATAAATCCCCAATTTCTATTTTCTAATTCGTGTTAAAACAAGAATTAGATAATAAAATTTTGAGAAAGTAGTTGAAATGGGTGTGATGGAGCTTACCCAACCTTCAAAGTGGGAGAAATTGCTCAAAATCATGAAACAATATGCTCCAAGTCTAAAACATGGTGAAACATGGGTATATAAAGGACCCAGGCATCACATACCCGATGCCTGGGTCGGGTACGCGATACCTGGACAAAGGCCAGATATCGTGTATGTGACTGACCCGTCGCATAAGCGAGTCTTGAAATTGGGACCAACATGTCACATATCGACACTTGGGGCTGATCAGTTGAGTCTCAAATGCGGCTGGCTAATCACAATTATAGGTGCACCATCACCAGCTAGAGACTTAGAATTCTCCAAGTCTCCGCAGACCCCTTGAAATTCATTTGGAATCTCGTGAATGCAAATAAACAATGCTACCCTATCAAATTCGATGCTCCGAACTCAATGGCAATATCAGAATTTCAAAAAAATATTATTTTCACAAAGTTGACCCCCAAAACCCAATTTCACAACTTTTTGAAGGAAGGGTTAAAATGAGATATGAAAGCAATAAAAAAAACATACCAATCATGTTACTACCTTAAAATCAACATTTTAGATCTGTTGGCGTAGTCCATTTTGCCATCGGTCGCATAGATGAACAAATATTGACCAATGTCAACTATAAGGTAGTCAACTATAAGGCTTGTCAAGCCACCAAAGACCATAATTTTTCATAAACTATACTGAAATGCACCAGGAATCATGCCTATCATCCCTACACCCCAAAAATGCCACAATGCAACCACGAGGAGGGGTAAAATGGTCAAACACACAAAAATAAATATTTCACATAAATCGTCAAAAATAAGTTCGTTACATTATTCAACACTAAAAATTTAGTTTTTCCTCGAACTAAAGACAAAGAAAAATACTTGAATCAGCAAAAAACTGGGGGTAAGAACAACGCATATCTAACTCGACCTCCCAAGTAGACTCATCTATAGATCGGGGCTTCCACTGGACCATAACTACTATAATAACTTTGGAATGCAACCGCCGGACATCTTTAGCCAAGATGGAGATAGTCTCCTCAATAAAAGAAAACCTCTTATCTATCTGAATAGAATCTAAACGAATGACATGAGACTCATCTGAAATCTAATGGCAAAGCATAAAAACATGAAAAAACTTGATGAACAACTGATAAAGTTGGGGACAAGGCCAACTCATAAATCACATCACCAAAAATTCAAAGAATCTCAAATGGCCCAACATACCTGGGGCTAAGCTTGCCCCTCTTCCTAAACCTCATCACACCCTTTATGGGCAAAGCTTAAAGGAAAACACGATCATCAACTCTAAATCTCAAGGCATAAAGTCTACAATATATATAGCACTTCTGCCAACTTTGAGCCCCTCGGAGTCTATCTAGAATGATTTAAACTCTATCCATAGACTCATAAAGTAAGTGTGTATCTCAAGGTCTAACCTTAGAAACCCAAAACCAAGCAATCGAAGAGAGAAAACATCTACCATACAAGGCCTCAAAAGGATCCATATCAATACTAGAATGGTAGTTGTTATTATAACTCCACCAAAGCTAGATGATGCTCCCACTGACAACCAAAGTTCATCACACAAGCGCAGAGCATAGTTTTGAAAACCTGAATAGTCTGCTCTGACTGCTTATCAGTCTGGGGGTGAAATATTGTACTAATATCAACCCGAGTACCTAACTCATCATGAAATTTTTTCCAAAAGTGAGATGTGAACACTAAACCTTAATCTGAGGAGATAAATACTGGCATACCATAAAGACACACAATCTATCGAATATGGATACGAGCCTAGCTTTTGGCATTGAAAGAGAACTAAACCGGAATAAAATGGGCAGATTTGGTCAATCACTAAAAGTGACCCAAACACTAACAAAATGATGCAAAGTACGAGGCAACCCAATCACAAAGTCTATAGTAATTCGCTCTCATTTCTACTCGGGAATGGGTAACCTTGAATCAATCCACTAAGCCTCAAATACTCAGCCATCACCTGCTAGCAACATAGGTAATAAGCTACAAAATACAGTATATCTCTCCCCACACTACCCCACCAGTAATGTTGTCTCAAATCATGATACAACTTAGTCACTCCTTGGTGGATTGAATACCTGGAACAATGGGCCTCCTCCAAAGTCAATCTAATCTAATCACCCACTCACGGTACATAAACCCAACCTTATTTCTTTAAAATATCACCAAAATTGAGTGTGCCTTCCTTAGCCTTACCACTTAACACCTTATGCCAAATTAATCTCAATCCAACATCAGCAAAATGATGAGCTTGAATTTTCTCCATCAAAGAAGACCTAGCCTCCATGAATGCCAAAATACACCCAAACGTCAAATACTAAGCTGAACCATCTATTAGCCAAAGACTAAACCCCTAAGTCCAACGACCTCTCTTAGGTCAAAAGAAACTCCAAGATACCCATGTTAGCTGAATTCTGGAGCAAGGCATCCCCAACTCTATTAGCCTTGCCCGAATAATAGAGAATAGTCAAGTTATAATACTTAAGAAACTTAAGCCAATGACGTTGCCTCATATTTAGATCTGGCTGGGTAAAGAAATACTGAAGGCTATGATGATCCAATAAAATCTCACAATGAACTCCATACAAGTAGTTCCTCCACAACATCAAAGCAAAAACGACTGTGCATAACTCCAAATCATACATAGGGTAATTCTTCTCATGAGGCTTCAACTAACGAGAAATATACAAAATTATTTTACCCTATTATATCATCATAATACCTAACCCAACATTTAAAGCATCACAAAAGATGGTAAACCCATGCTCTCCTTGGGCAAAGTCAAGATAGGAGTTAATGTCAACAAATCCTTAAGTTTTTAGAAGCTCTCCTTACAAGTATCGAACCATTAAAAAAAATATTCTTCTTAGTAAACTTGGTCACTGAAGCTGCAATAGATAAGAAATCCTCAAAAAATATTGGTAGTAACCTACCAACATAACAAAACTCCGAATCTCAGCGGGCAAAGTATGCCTATCCCAATCATAAACCGTTGTAATCTTGGATGGATCAACCATAATACCTTCCTTAGTCATCAAATAACCCAAGAAAGAGACCGAATCCAACCAAAACTTACACTTAGAGAACTTAGATACAACTTCTCATCCATCAATATCTAAAGCACAATTCGCAAATGCTCCTCATAATCTACTATACTCTTGGAATAAACTAAGATATCATCTATAAATACTATAAAAAAAGAGTTAAGATATTATCAAAATACCCGATCATCAACTCCATGAATGAAGTTGGCGCATTGGTCAACCTAAAGCACATGATCAAGAACTCATAATGACCTTACCAAGTCTGAAAAGTTGTATTCAGAATATTCAAATATCTAATCCTCAAATGGTGAAACCCAGACCTCAAGTCAATCTTTAAAAATATCAAAGCACCTTGAAATTGATTAAATAAATCATCAAATTAAGGGAGAGGATACTTGTTATTGACTGTCACCTTGTTCAACTATCGATAATCAATGCACATATGTATAGACCCATCATTTTTCTTCACAAACAACATAGGCGCACCCCAAGGTGATATACTAGGTCAGATATATCCTTTATCCAATAACTCCTACAACTGATCCTTTAATTCTATCAAATTTAATGGACCATACTATAGGGAGGAATAGAAATGGTCTTAGTGCCTGGCTCAAAATTAATAGCAAAGTTAATATTATGATCTAGAGGCATACTAGGCAAATACATAGGGAAGACATTCCCAAACTCGTGAACATCTAAAAAAAGAGGTGAACAACACTAGTATCATTAACATGATCCAAATAAGATAAATATTCCCTCTCAACCAAGTGATGAGTCTATACATATGATATAACCCTTTTCGGACCTGTATGAAGCGCACCCTTCCAAGCTATCATAGGCACACCTGGTAAAGCTAAAGTCATGATCTTAGCATAATAATCTAGGATAGCATGGTTAGGATCCAATCATTCCATACCCAAGATGATATAGCAATCTACTATTTCCAATACAATTAAATCTACCTAGGTCTCACGTCTAGCAAAAGTTACCACACAAGATTGGTACACCTGATCTACTATTAAAGAGTCTCCTACAGGAGTAGATACATAAATAGGTACATCAAGAGGCTCACAACCTAAATCCAAACCTGAAGCAAAGTATGTAGACACATAGAAGAAAGTCGATCCCATATCAAATGATATAAATGCAGGTCTAAAAAATAGGGATGGTACTAGTGATGACAATATTGGAGGCCTTTGCCTCTGGTCTGGCGGGTATAGCCTAGCATTATCCATGACCACCAATAGTCTGAATAGCCTCGCAAATACAATCATGACCTCCACCACCTTTTCCTCATGTATCTTTGGTAGAACCCCTACCTCTCATAGATGAAATAAGAGTAGCTCTAAACACATGACAAAGACACTCTTTGGCTAAATAGTCGGTCTCATCACACACATAACAACTTTTTATAGCCTAACTCAGTAAAAGAAGGTACGACTAGACTAGAAAGGCCACCCAAAAATATTGAACTAGAAGACCCACTACCTGAATTTGGCAAGGATACCTACACGAGTCTACTATGATAACCATAAAAACCTCTAGAATCCCTACCTCGAGAAGTGTAACCTCTGAACTTGCCCAAAAATCTTGAGATAATTAAGAGGTCCGTAACTAAAAAGTGACCTCCACGAATCCGTAGTGACATCTCTTAACTATTAAGTGGTATATGCAACACCATGCAACTTAAGAGAACCCAATTTATGCAACTTCTCATGATATCCAATCAAGAACTCATAGGCATCCTCGCCTTCATCACCACTAAACCTAGGAGAACTCAAATGAGTGAACCTCTCTAACCTCTTCAAATCCTTAAAAGTCATAATTGTACTTACAACAATAGGATTCTTGGTAAATCTGGCAGGCTGAGATCCCACTTGAGGAGGTAACATAGATGAAGGGTAAGCTTCTGATCATAGAATACCATACTCAAAGGCAAACACTGAAGAAGGAATAACACTCAGCATTTATGGACTACTAAAAGTAGAAGTAGGTACTATTAGAGGATCCAAACTTAGGGCTAGAGGAACACTATAAGTAACCCTAGCACAGACGGATGTATAATACTTGGAGCTAGGGGAACACCAGGCATACTCAAAGAAGCACCCTCTTAATGGGTCAACGGGTGAATTAATAACCCTTCTAAGACTGGGGTAGAAGAACTTAGTGGAACCAAAGTAGGACCTACATCTCTAACATGCTCAACACAGGGATCAAGGGAGAGTCCCCTATCACTACTCCTAGATGGGAAAGATCAACATGCCCATCTATTACCCTAAGCTCATCCATGACTCATAGCCTACCCTTTAAATTGGTCTCTCTTCTCAAAAGAGGTCTTAGTATCTCTAACCTCACGAGATTTAGTCATCACTATCTACACTAAAAAGAGTGAAATATGACTTCAAACACAAGGTATGAAGAAAATCTACATAATTAGGAACAAAATAAGGGAAATTTCCTAAAGACATCTTATAACCTCTTAAAAATAGATACAGATGTCTATGTACTAATCCACAGGACTATATTAGATACCTCATTCTTACACTATTGAGACTAATAAACCTAGCTATAATACCAATGTGTCACGATCCAAAATTAAGGTTTATGATGGCTCTTGTCACGGCAAGCCAAGAAAGTCAGCCTATCACACAAATTGATATAAAAGAGAAAATATTAACAATACCCCAATGTATGGCTTTTAGGACAAAGACAAACCACACAATATAATAAAAGAGAGAAAACATGACCAAAGACATCATACCATAATCCTAAAACCTGGTGTCACTGTAATACCCCACAAAATCCTAAGCTCAACTCAGTCTTTTAAGCTTGTTAAAGGGTCCCAAGCTTAGAAAATTTTAGCTAAGTATTCAGACTTAGTATTATTTTAGAAAATTTTAGCTAAGTATTCAGACATAGTATTATTTTGTCCTTCGTAAGTTGGCAACTTATTTCATGACCTCTATGACCTTAAAGTATTGAACTTTAGATTGATTATTATCAAAAATGTCAGTAGGTGTTTCCGGAAGAATTTTGAATTTTTCGGACCTCATTTGAACCATGTTTGGAAATCCAAAATAGTGCATCAACGTGATCTCGGTGCAGCACAATGGCTATTACATCGATCAATATTTTCCTTGGCTCTCAGAGGTAATTTTTAGTGAATTAACACAGACTCGACGCGGTGCATTAGCTATCGCATCAATGTTAATGACTCGATACATCGATCTATGCACGATGGTTCAATTTTAAGTCATCAAAAAGACGCGTCTTTGGGGGTAATTGGGTCTTTTTCCCATGTCCTTCAGCCCCCATAACACGAGATTTATCCCTCAATTAGAAAATTATATTCATTCTTTCTCAAAACACTTAAGAACAAAAATCCTAGGAGATTAAATTTCAAATTCAAGGCTCAAGATTCCACCATTAATCTTCAAGAATTTAGCAACCACGGTATGTGAAGTGTTCATCAAAGGGTTCCCTTCCACCCTTGGAGTTCAAGAACTCCATTTAATTACAATTTTATGAGTTTGATGAAGTTCACGGTTGAATTTGAATGTATTCATAATTACCATATTAATGGGGTTTCCAATTCATGATTTACTACCAGATTCATATGGAACTGATTAATATGTGTGCATTATCATGCGAAACCATGTTGAAACCATTGAAGTTGTAAATATGGAATTAGACTATGATGTGTACATATTGTTTTAGTGTCATGTGCATAGATTATGTCCTTCAAGTGTTTGATGAATTGTTCATGGGAATTAAATAATGAATTATATCATGTTATCATGTATTCAAATTCATATCATGCAAGTGTTTGCTAGAATGTCCCAATGAATTAATGATGATCAAGCAGTTATTTATCATGTTTTCAAATTGTGCCATATCTTATAATTTATGCTATCGAGTCTTGGAGGTATTTAATACTCGATAATTTAGCTGATTACCTAGAGCCTTGGTCAGTCTCAGGATAGCATTTGTCATGTCACGATTAGTAGTACTCTTACTCAGTTATAGATCTCAGGAAAAAAACTCAATAGACTCAGTATCAGTCCAGTCTAGTTCAGTATTCAATTTAAACCTTAGTAAATTCAGCCAATTAATAGAATTCAGTAGTATTCCATCAGTCAATAGAACTCAGTGAACTCAGTTTAGTTCAGTTAGATAGTATAATCAGTAATAACTCAGTCAAGCCTAATATGAATGAAAAATTAGTCCAGTGTCTATTCAGTTGGGAGTAGGATTCAACATCGAATGAACCCACAGATGGGGACTCACCTCCTAGTAGAGAGTATACTCCTTAGAAGCAGTCCTTATGTTCCAGAACTACATAGACAACGTAGGTTAAGACATCAACCTGCCAGTTTAGGGTTGATAAGGTGATCTACCTGCTAGTTGAGGGTACCACCATTCTCGTTCAGAGTACATGCCAGATGAGGGTGACTCAACTTGTCTTTACCCGTGGCACGGTACTGACACCATTCCAGTTGGGGTTATAAGTTGGACTCCAATCAGTTTAGAGAGGGGCATATCAGTTAGATGATAAGTCTCAGTTTTAGATTCAGTCTCAGTATAGAACTCAGTTCAGTTCTAGAAATTCAGGACTGTCAGACACAGTCACTCAGTTTAGTAAGAAACTCAGTATAGTTCTATAGAATCAAGACTGTCAGATATAGTTATACAGTTATCAGTAATTCAGTATCAGTATACTCAGATATCAGTTAATCAGTATTCGGACTCACTATTTAGTGTTATCACAATCTCAGTTACAGTTTACGTATTCATGTATGTACTCTTATTAAGTTATATTCATGTCATTAAGTTAGTATTATTCATGAATATGAACCCATGCATTTCAGCCTACTTCACTTAGCATACCAGTACATTCAAAGTACTGACGCATACTTTTGTCTTGAGCTATGATATCTTATATCATAGGTTCAGTGCACGGGCTCCCAATCATCCCTAGTAGTTATAGATTTTCAGTAGTTAGAGTTAGTGGTGAGTCCTCATAGTTCGAAGACATGATTATCATTTCTGTATTTTAGTTTTATTTCAGTAGCCGGAGTTAGTTGGGGACTTGTCCCATCAACTCCACATGTTAGATAGTTTCGAGGCTCTTCAGACTATAGTATTTTCAGACAGATGTTTTAGTTTTTGTATTGTTATATCATATTCAGTTTTATTACAGTATTGAACTTTATAGCATTTTTTGCCTAATTTCCATATATTACAATATTATCATTAAGTTAATGCAGCAGGTACCGGTCATGGGTCTTGTGGTCCTTCAGGATTATAACCATCGTGTAACATTCGGGGTACAGACTTGGGGAATTACAAACTTGGTATCAGAGCCTAAGGTTCAATAGAGTCTTAAGAAGTCTGAAAGGTGCATCTAGTAGAATCTTGTGCATGGGTGTATAGCGTGCCATACTGATAGATAGGAGGTTGTGAGGTGTTTTAGGAAAATTTTCCCTTTTTTCAATATTCATGTCATGCGAGTGAGAATGAGCTCCATTTAAAATCCCTATCTAATATAAATTTCTCTTCTATTTATAGAATATGCCTCCAAAGAGGACTAAGGGAAGAGGAATGGGATACCAGCCAAAACCCCAGCCCATCCAGCTAGATCCTCTGGATGAACACGACTCCCACGCTGAATTCAAAGAACCTTTCACCACCCTAGATCATTCTATGGCAACCCAAAATAAATATCCAGCTGCTTTTTTGGCCAACCCAGTGGCCAATACTACTACTTCTAGGATTTGGGACTTCACTCGAATGAACCCTCCATCTTTTACCAGGTCTAAGTGAGATGAAGACCCTCAGGAATTTCTTGACCAGGTGTAGAAAGTTACTGATATTATGGGGGTGACTGCTATTTAAAGTGCTGAGTTAGTCGTATATTAGTTGCAGGATGTGGGTCACTCATGGTTCAAGTAGTAGAAAGAAGAGAGGGCCACCGATATAGAGCCCATAGAATGGGAGGAGTTTTCCACTGATTTTTTTGGATAGGTTCTTCCCATTAGAGTTGAGGAAAGCAAAGGTTTTGGATTCTATAATTTAAAGCAGGACAACATAAAAGTAAAAGAGTATTCTCTTAAGTTTACTCAATCATCCAGATATACTCCTCATGTAGTGGCAGATAGCAGATCTAGGATGAGTGAGTATGTGTCTGGTGTGTCTAATAGTATGGTCAAAGAATGTAGCACTACAATTCTTATTAAGGAGATGGACATATCCAGGATCATGGTACATGCTCAGTAGATAGAGGAGGCCAAGAATAAAGAGAAGGAGATGGAGAGAAAGGGAGCGTGAATAGGTAGTTTCAACTTTTCTCAACCTAAGTCAAGGGGTGGGAATTATTCTCAGTTCCACTTGAAATCTTTAGTCTCAGCTCTGTCCTCATCCATTACTCCTGTGCTGCAGTTCAGAGACGGCAATAGGGATAGGGCACTAGGCCCTAAGCCCCAAGATAGTGTTAGCAGTGCCCGAACCAATCCCTTTGTCAGAAGTATAGCAGAAACCACCAGGGTATCTGTAGAGTGGGTAGCGATGTGTGTTTTGAGTATGGCAAGCTAGGATACACAGTCAAAGATTGTCCTCAGGGTATTTGTAGAGCGGGTAGCGATGTGTGTTTTGAGTATGGCAAGCTAGGATACAGAGTCAAAGATTGTCCTCAGTTAGGTTCTCAGGGTTAGAATAATCATCCCCCAGCTTAGTTCGGTCGTCCAAATCAGTAGGGTGCCGCTTCTAGTGCCACCAGTAGGCAGCGCCCAAATATACTCTATGCTCTTCAGTCTCGATAAGATCAAGAGAGTTCTCCTGATGTGGTCACCGGTACGTTACAATTTTTCCATTTTCATATTTATGCTTTACTAGATCTAGTGGGTAAATCCATTATATCCCGACGAGTATATAGGAACTATACAGTTATGATATCTCAGAAAGTCACTTCAACAGAATTACTTGAATTAGAGATAACTGATTTTGATGTCATTCTCGGCATAGATTGGCTTTGTTCCTGCTATACCATAGTCGACTGGAGAAACAGAATTGTCCAGTTTTAGTTTCTGAATGAGCACATCCTAGAATGGAGGAGTAGTACTTCAGCTCTTAGGGATCATCTTGTTTTTTACCTTCAAGCGAGAAAACTGGTATCTAAGGGATGTGTCTACCATATCATTCGAGTTCAAAAACCCCTACTCTTGAATCAATGTCAGTAGCATGTGAATTCCTAGATGTGTTTCCCAAAGATCTTCTCGGAGTTCCACCCAAAAGGGAAATCAACTTTGGAATAGACCTTCTTCCAGATACTCAGCCCATATTTGTTCCTTCATACAGAATAGCTCCAATAGAACATAGAGAATTAAAAGAATAGTTAAAAATCTCCTAGATAAGGCATTTATCAGATCTTTTATATCCTCGTGGGGTGCACCAGTTTTATTCGTGTGTAATAAAGATGGTTCTATCAGATAGCGAATGTGTGTTAGGTGTAGATGATTTAAGATAGCGAATTCTTGCAGAAGCGCATGGTACACACTACTCTATTCATCCAGGGACTACTAAGATGTACCGTGATTTATGGGATATCTAATGGTGGAGTGGCATAAAGAGAGACATTTTAAAGTTTGTGGATAAGTGCTCAACATGTCAGCAAGTTAAGATCAAGCATCAGAAGCCAAGTGGGTTCATACAGGAGTTCAGTATTCCCACATGGAAGAAGGAAGAAGTGACTATGGACTTTGTGATAGGTTTGCCTCGTACTCATCGCCATCATGATTCAGTGTGGGTTATTATAGATAGGATGACCAAATCAACTCATTTCCTACCAGTCCATACCTCTTATTCAGCTGAGGATTATGGGAAACCCTATATCAAGAAGTTGGTTAGATTTCACGGTGTTTTGTTGTCCATTATCTCATATAGAGGTACCCAGTTTACCTCTTCTTTCTAGAAGGCATTCCAAAAGGGTTTTGGTACCCGAGTTCACCTCAGTACATCCTTTCATCCTCAGACAGATGGTCAAGCAGAAAGGACCATTCAAATTTTAGAAGATATGTTGCGAGCGTGTGCGATAGACTTTAAAGGAAGTTAGGATGACCAATTGCCTTTGATTGAATTAGCATATAACAACAGCTATCATTCTAGTATTCCGATGGCTCTGTTTGAGGCACTTAATGGGAGGAGGTGTAGATCTCCCATGAGTTGGTTTTAAGTGGGTGAGGCCGCAATGGTAGAGTCTGACTTGGTATTTGATACCTTAGAAAAAGTTCAGTTAATCATGGAAAGGCTTAAGATAGCTCAGAGACAACAAAAATCGTACGCAGATGTATGCAGAAAGGATCTCGAGTTCAAGATTCGTGATTTTATGTATTTGAAAATATCTCCTATAAAAAAAGTGAAAAGGTTTAGCTAGAAGGGGAAACTCAGTCCCTGATGTGTCGGTCCTTACCAAATTCTTAGCCTTTTAGAAAGGTAGCTTACGAGCTTGAATTGTCTTTCGACTTAGCTTCAGTGCATCTAGTGTTCCATGTCTCCTTGTTTAAGAAATGGATAGGTGACCCAGCAGTCGTTGTCCCTATAGAGGGCATAGATTTTCAGAACAGCCTCTCTTATGAAGAGATTCCAATCGAAATCTTTGACTATCAGATTCACAGATTGAGGAATAAAGAAGTCCCTCTAGTCTATTTGGAGGAATCAGTCTGTTAAGGGAGCTACTTGGGAAGCAGAAGCAGACATGTAGACCAAGTACCCTCACCTTTTCTCCACAAACTCAAACTCAGCCCAATGTAATAGATTTCCTTTGAATTTACTCAGTCTCATGTTCAAATACAGCTACCACCTTGGTATTAATTAACGTTGCATACTCAGTCATGCATTCATGAATCAGATCAGTTATGTACTCATGCATCAGACATGCATGTTCAGTATATAAACTCGGCTTATTAGTAATCCCAATAATGCATTCATGAATTATGTTCAGCTATACACTCATGCATCAAATATGCATGTTCAGTATGATAATTCAGTATATCAGTAATTTCAGTCATAAAATCATGCTTCAGTTGTGTATATCCAGTGTCTAAATCTAGTCTATCAATATTCTCAGTTTAATCAGTCTTATTGAAGGATGAATGTTCCCAAGGGGGAGATATTGTAAGACACCACAAAATTCTAAGCTTAACTCAGTCTTTTAAGCTTGCTAAGGGGTCCAAGACTTAGAAAATTTTAGCTAAGTATTCAGACTTAGTATTATTTTTGAGTTAGTAAGTTGGAAACTCAATTTCACGACCTCTATGACCTTAAAGTATCGATATTTAGATTGATTCATGATCAGGAATGTCAATAGGTGTTCTCAGATGAGTTTCAAATTTTTCAGACCTCGTTTGAACCACGTTTGGGAATCCAAAATAGTGAATCAATGCGATCTTGGCACAGCGTGGCAGCAATGGCATCAATCAAAATTTTTTGTGGCTCTCGGTGGAAATTTTTAGTGAACCAATGAAAACTCGATGCAGCGCGTTGGCTATCACATCGATGCAATCGAAGCGACACGTAGGTCTGCGCGCCGATGGTTTAATTTTCAGTCATTAAAAAGCCACGTCTTTGGAGGTAATTGCATCTTTTTCCCACATATTTCAACCCCCATAACATGAGATTTAGCCCTCAATTAGCAAATTATATTTATTCTTTCTCAAAACACTCAAGAACAAAAACCCTAGGAGATTAAATTCAAATTCAAGGATCAAGATTCCACCATTAATCTTCAGGAATTTAGAAACCAAGGTATGTCAATAGTTCATCTAAGGGTTCCCTTCCACCCTTCGAGTTCAAGAATTCCTTTTAATTACAAGCTTATGAGTTTGATAAAGTTCATGGTTGAATTTGAATATGTTGATGATTACCATATTAATGGGGTTTCTAGTTCATGATTTACTACCAGATTTATGTGGAATTGATTAATATGTGTGCATTGCCATGTGAAACCATGTTTAAACCCTTGAAGTTGTAAATATGGAATTGAACTATGATGTATACATGTTGTTTTAGTGTCATGTGCATAGATTATGTCCTTTAAGTGTTTAATGAATTGTTCATGAGAATTAAATAATGAAATTATATCATGTTAGCATGTATTCAAGTTCATGTCATGCAAGTGTTTGCTACAATGTCCTAATGAATGAATGATGATCAAGTAGTTATTTATCATGTTTTGAGATTATGACATGTCTTATAATTTATGCTATCGAGTACTGGGGGTATTTAATACCTGACAATTTAGTTGATAACCTAGAGCCATGGTAAGTCTCAGGATAGTATCGGTCATGTCACAATCAGTAGTACTCTCAGTCAGTTACAGAAATTTGGAAAAAAAACTCAGCAGACTCAGTATCAGTCCAGTCTAATTTAGTATTCAGTTTAGACCTTAGTAAATTCAGCCAAATAATAGAATTCAATAGTATTCCATCAGTCAACGAAACTCAGTGAACTCAGTTCAGTTCAGTTAGACAGTATAATCAGTAATAGCTCAGTCAAGCTTAGTATGAACTAGAAATCAGTCCAGTGTCTTTTTAGTTGAGAGAAGGATTCAGCTCTGAGTGAACCCACAGATGGGGACTCACCTGCCATTAGAGGGTATAATCCTTAGAAGCAGTCCTTGTGTTCCAGATCTATATAGACAATGTAGGTTGAGAAATCAACCTGCCAGTTGAGGGTTGATGAGGTGATCTTCCTGCCAGTTGAGGGTACCACCATCCTTATTCAGAGCACCTGCCAGATGATGGTGACTAAGCTTATCTTTTCTCGTGGCACGGTACTGACACCCTTTTAGCTGGGGTTATAGGTTGAACCCCAAATTAGTTCATAGAGGGGTATGTCGGTTAGATGATTACCTTCTACAGTTTTAGTTTTAGATTCAGTCTCAATATAGAACTAAGTTCAGTTCTACAGATTCAGGACTGTTAGACACAGTCACTCAGTTCAGTACGGAACTCAGTATAGTTCCACAGAATAAAGACTATCAGATACAGTTATTTAGTTATCAGTAATTTAGTATAAGTATACTCAAATATCTGTTAATTAGTATTTAGACTCAGTATTCAGTATTATCACGATCTCAGTTATAGTTTACGTATTTATGCATGTACTCTCATTCAGTTATATTCATGCCATTTAGTTAGTATTGTTCATGCATATGAACCCATGCATTTTATCCTACCTTACTTAGCATACCAGTACATTGAAAGTACTGACGCATACTTTTCTCTTGTGCTATGATGTCTTATATCATAGGTTCAGATGTATGAGCTCCCGATCATCCATAGCAGTTACAGATTTTCAACAGTCAGAGTTAGTGGTGAGTCCTCATAGTTTGAGGACATAATTATCATTTCTGTATTTCAGTAGCCAAAGTTAGTTGGGGACTTGTCCCATCAACTCCATATTTTAGACATTTTAGAGGCTCTTAAGACTAGAGTATTTTCTGACAGATATTTCAGTTTTGGTGTTGTTATACCGTATTCAATTTTATTACAGTACTGAACCTTATGGCATGTTTTCTACCTAATTTCTGCATATTACAGTATTATCATTCAGTTAATGCAGCAGGTACCAGTCATGGGTTAGATTGTGGTCCTACGAGATTATGAGCACTGTGTAGCATTTAGGGTACAGACTTGGGGTGTTACAGTCACAGTATAAGAACTAACTAGTACAACTCAAAATAAAAAATACATATGGTCACTAAAATAGGAACAACTCTGTCTTTAAATACAAATAAAGACATAGTCTAGAGGAAAGGTTGTAGTTAACTTTGGATGCATAAAATCAATCGCTACCTTAAAAAGCTCCAAATATTGACCGAAGCAACTACCACGAGGCACCAAAAAGGTGTGGTAGGGGTGAGTATGGTTCACTTATACTCAGTAGGTATTATTGACGACCAATCAAAGTACAAAATAAAGCATACAAAATACACACTAAGGGCACATCACCTGTAATTAAAAAATATCCCAAACGGTAACCCACATTGTTTCCACTAACAATTCTATAATATTCACATAAACCATAACAATATGATAGAGAAGTACAAGTATACAGGTATCACATATACAAATATGAGTGAAGAAATACACATAGACAGGTATCACATCATGAAAAATAAAACATTACAAAAATGTGCAAAGTAAATACAAATGCAATAGAGGTGATGATGATAATGCTAATGATGATGTGATGCCTCAGGTTGTCACACAACCTCTGTATAGACCAACAGAGCTAAATCATACAGAAATAGGACCTATGGGTGGTTCGTAAACCCATATATAATCAATATCTAATACCAATATCTTTAACTCATCTCTAGCACATCTATTAGTAGAGGGTTTTAAAAATGCCATATTTTTGTCAGAAAAACCAGTATTTTTAGTATTTATACAGTGACATCAATGTTTCATGAATGTATATGATATAAGTATGTAGTGCTCACAACCAACCAGAATGATTATTTTCATATCCAACCAATATACCAACCAATTGAGCCAATAATCCACTCAATATTTCTAACCATCCATGAATTCCAACATAAACCATATGCCAAAAGAGTAAAATACAATTAATACATAATTGATACCACATTAAGCCTTTTCATTATACAAGACACAGATAACTTTATGTATTCACAGCTAACAATATCATATACAACCCCACATGATCACATATAGCAAATAATATTCCAAAACCACCAAATACAATATTTACAGGCCCGCACGAGGACAACACTATAATTACAGCAATTTTCATGATTAGTTCACACACCCTTAACATGTTTTTATATTGACATTAACTACCCAGCCCAGTCAGAAGAAAGTTAATCCATAACCTACCTCAAATGCTGAAAACTGATCCAAAAGCCTTCAATCCAAAGCGTTACTCCTCACAAATGGATTCAGAATAAAATAAATCATACAAATATAGAATCTATGCATGAAAAGAAAACCAATAATATCCATATTTCCTATTTTAAACTTGGGTTTAAAATGAACCCCCAAAATAGGTTTCCAAAAAAGAAGGGTAAATTCATATTTATTTTTGAAAAATGTTCCCCATATTTTTAGGAGTGTACAGCTAAAACCCCAAGCAAGATAAGTTAAAAATGAGGTTCGAAATGAAGAAAAATTATGTTTAAGCTTTACCGATAAAAGTCCTCAAAATTTATTTTAAACTCAAGAATTGAAGTTGTTTTGAAAGATGAAATTAAAAGAAAAGTGAAAATTATAAGATTAGAAACTCACCCAAGTGAAAATAGGGTTTAAATTAGAGAATTATAATTTTTAGTCCTAATGGGCCAAAATCCCCAATTTCTACTTTTTAGTCTGTGTTTAAACATAAAATACATGATAAAATTTGGAGAAAGTAGTTGAAATAGGTGTTATGGAGCTTACCCAATCTTAAAAGTGGAAGAAATTTCTCAATATCATGAAACACTAAGCTCCAAGTCTTAATATTTGTGAAAATGGTAAAACATAGGTATATAAAGAACCCAGGCATCACATACGCGATCCTTGGGTCGTGTACGAGGTACGTGGCTTGGGGGAAGATATCACATATGCGATTGACTCATCGCATATGTGAGTCTCACTATTGCAACCAAGATGTCACGTATGCAACCCTTGGAACTGATCAATTGAGTCGCAAATGCAGCTGGCCAATCACAATTGTGGGTGCACCAACACCAATTAGAGACTTAGAAAATTCCAAGTCTTCGCAAACCCCTCTGGATTCATCCGAAATCCCATAAACACAAATTAACTATGCTACCCTATCAAATTTGATGCTCTAGATTCAACGGCGATATCAAATTTTGAAAAAAATGACATTTTCATAAAGTTGACCCCTAAACCCCAGTTTTACAACCTTTCAAATCGAGGGTAGAAATGAGATATAAAAGCCATAAAATAAAAAAAAAATACAACAATTATGATACCACCCTAAAATTAATATTTCAAAATTATTGGTGCAAACTGCTTTGCCATCTACCACAGAAATCAACAAATGGTGGCCAAAGTCAATTATAAGTCTTTTTAAGCTACCAAAAACTACAATATTACATAACTTACACTAAAATACATCGGATATTATGCCAATTATCCCCACACCTCAAAAATACCACAACACAACCAAGAGGAAGGGTAAAATGGTTAAATCACATAAAATGAAATAATTCACATAATTCATCAAAAATTAGATCATTATATCTGTTGAACTTAGCTCCTATCTTGACTTTTCCTAAGGAGTGTATGGGGTTTATTATCTTTTATGATACTTTTGGTGTTGGGTTTTTTGATGTGTTGATGTAGGAGGGTAAGGTGATTTCCTACATTTCTCATCAGTTGAAGCCCCATGAGAAGAATTAACCTACCCATAATTTAAAGTTGTGTGCGGTTGTTTATGATTTGAAGTTGTGGAGGCACTATTTGTATAGAGTCTGTTGTGAGATTTTCTTAGATCATCATAGCCTTTAGTATTTCTTTATGCATCAAGATCCTAATATGAGGTAGTGTCTTTGACTTGAGTTACTTAAGGGTTATGATTTTACTATTCCCTATTAATCCGGCAAGGCTAATGTGGTTGTGGATGCCTTAAGTTAGAAGTCGACTAGCATGTGTAGCTTGGCATGTCTTTTGACCCAAGATATGCCTTTGGCCTTAGAGGTTCATTCTTTGTCTAACCAAATTGTTAGGCTTGATATTTCAACACCTGGATGTGTTTAGGAATTTGTGGAGGCTAGGTCTTCCTTGATAGAGAAGATTTGGACTTATCAATTTTATGATATTAGATTAAGTGATTCAGGATAAAGTGTTGAGTGGAGAGGCTAAGGAAGTCTTGCTTGGTCCAAATGGTATTTTAAGGATTGGAGGCATAATTTATGTTCCAGGAGTGGGTGATTGGATTAGACTGATTTTGGAGGAGGTTTATTGTTCTAGGTATTCCATCCATTTGGGAGTGACACAGATATATTGTGACTTGAGGAAACACTACTGCTAGGGTGGTATGAGAAAGAATGTAGTAGATCTTTAGCTAGTTGCCTATGTTGCCAGCAAGTGAAGGTCGAGCATTTGAGGCTTATGGTTTGCTTTAGAGATTACCCATTTCTAAGTTGAAATGGGAACAAATCATTGTGGACTTTGTAACTGGGTTGCCTCATACTTTTTATGGTTCTGATAGTGTTTAGGTCATCGTGGATCGATTGACCAAGTCTGCTCATTTTATTTATTTTAAGTTTCTTTTGGCACTGAAAGGTTGGCTCGTATCGCTATTTGTAAGATACTTTGGCTTCATGTTGTGCCAGTGTTTATCATCTTGGATTGAGGTTCAATATTTACATCTTACTTTTGGAAGAATTTTAGGAAAATTTGGGTACTCATGTTGATCTTAGTACATTCTTTCACCCCTAGACCGATGGTTAGTCGAAGCTAACTATTTAAGTTTTGAAGGATCTGCACCATTCTTCTGTGATGGACTTTGGAGGTCATTAGGAACAATAGCTAGCTTTGGCAGAGTGCGCATATAATAATAGCTGCCATTTTAATATTAAGAAGGCTCTCTTCGAGGTTTCGTATGGTGGGTGTTGTCGCTCTCTATTTGGTTGGTTTGAGGTTTCTCAGATTAAATATTGAGGCACAAACATGCTTTGCAGGTCTTTGAATCGGGTTTGGATCATTCAATATAGAGTTTGAATCATTCAGGATAAACTTCGAGCGGCTTAGAGTAGGCAGAAGTGTTATACAAATTGTATACTTCATGCCTTGAGATTTAGTTATAGTGGTCGAGTTTTCCTTTATGAGTTGCCCATGAAGGGCGTGATGAGGTTTGGAAAAAAGGGAAAGCTTATCCCTAGGTATATTAGACCATTTGAGATTCTTTGGACTATTGGAGAAGTGGATTATGAGTTAGCACTACCCCCAGATTATTAGTTGTTCATTTAGTTTTTTATTTTTCCATTCTTTGGAGTTATATTTTGGACAAGTCTTATGTCATTTATTGGGATTCGTTCCAGTTAGATGAGAGGTTATCATTTGTTTAAGAGGCCATCTCCATTCTAGACAGGGATGTTAGATAGTTTTATTCTAGAGATATTCTAGTAGTTATGGTTCAATGGAGATATTGACCTATAGATGAGGCTAATTGGGAGGTAGTGTCTAATATGCGTGGTAGTTATCCCCAAATTTTTGTTGATTTAGGTATTTTCCTTGCCTATAGTTTGAGGATGAACTATATTCTTAGTGGTGGAAGATGCATGTAACGCCCTGATTTGCTCAACCAAAACGCTACACGGTGCTCATTACCCCAAAGGACCACAAGCTAATCCATGACTGATATCTATACCTGTACACTGAATAAAATACTAAATAATATGGAAACATGCACTGGGCAATAAGGTTCAATACTGAACATAACATGGATGAGATAATATCTATGGGGTATTACAATACCCAAAACAAAACTGTAAACACTGAAGTCTGAAACATAATAGTTTGTATCTAGTCTGAAAGCCTTTACTGTCTGAATAATATGAATAAGGAGTTGATGGTACACGTCCCCAACTAACTCCAACTAATAACTAATCAATGAAATAGTGGGGAAATAATCATGTCCGTAAAGGATGAGGACTCACTTCTATTCTAACTGCTGAGATTGGAATCTACTGCTGATCTGGAACTCGTGTCTCTGAACCTATGGTGTAACATAAAAGAAAGCACCATAGCACAAATACGTCAGTACAATGGAATGTACTGATTATATATGTGAGGTAGTCTAATGCAAGGGTTAACATACATGAATAATGCTAGCTGACTGTCTAACATCCATGCGAGAATGCATACATAAATACGTAACTATAACTAACACTATGATATCGTAATTATTGAATCTAAATACTGATGACATGACATACTAATAACATATATATCTGATAGCATAAATAGTTGTATCTGAATGTAACTAATAACATGGGTGACTGTATCTGACTGTCCTAAATCTGATGGAACTAGTTGAGTCCCATATGTATCTAAGTTGACTGTATCTGATAGTCCTAAAATCTGAAGAACTATCTAAGTTCTATTACTGAGACTGATTGACTAAGTCTGACAATCCTGATTCTTTAACATGAAACTGTGGGAGGTAGTATTTAACCGACATACCCCTGATACGCCATTATGGCTGAGTTGGGGTCCAATCTGTAACCCTAATTGGAAGGGTATCAATACCGCGCCACTGGTAAGGATAAGCTATGGGCGACCCTCATCTGATAGTGTCCCCTGTACGAGAATGGTGGGGCCATTATCTGACAGTGCTTATCCACTTCATCAACCCTCATCGACAGTGTTGATGTCTCAACCTATACTGGCTACATAGTTCTGGAATGCAAGGATGATTGCTAAAGATCACACCCTCAACTGATAGTGTGTGTCCCCATCCTTCGATTGACTCGGTGCTAATTTCTACACCCATCTGAATTGACACTGAACATGATTTACTGGACTGAACATGGACTGAATTACTGAATTTCGTTAACTGATGGAATATCACTAATATCTGACAACTGACTGAGTTCATGAGATCATGGAGATTTCCTGAGTCATAAGATTGTCTGAAGTCTAAGGATCATGGCTTGACTGAAAGTATCATGAAAACATGACATGGATATAGGTACACAGCTAATGTTTCAGGTTCAAGTACCCCCAGGACTTGATGGAAGGTAACCGACCAAGCATAACTTACTTGAACATATAACTAACATCATAATCCATAATACATTTATAGAAGCATTCCATCAAAACATATGATAGGCACAACTTGTACATACATGGGGATTTGATGATATCATACTAGTTGGGCATTGTTCCTTCATCTAGGCATTTAATCAAACACATGGTAGGCATAGCACATATAGATAATATTATACAATAATTAATCATCATGATTCATCTTTAATTTCATCATCCTAGGTTTTATTCATAGGTTCACATGAATATACATCTATACAAATTAATTCCACATAAAATTGATCACCCAATATGGATTTGAATTCAATTGATCATTCTCGACATAAAAAAGGAGTCCATGAATGAACACTATGCATACTTTAGTTCATAATGTCGTGAAGATTGATGGTGAAACCTTCTTGAAATTGGATCTTCTATGAAAAACCTAGCTTGTTCTAGAGAGAAAAGAGCTTATTTTGGGTAAAACGTGGCTCAATCATGTGTTAAAGGGCTTAAATAGGGGTGTGAAATTCACCCTTTGAATCTTGGACACGTCTTCTAATTTCAGTAAAAAAATTTCGAATTGAACCCCTAGCGCGATGCGGCGTCATCGCATTGCCCCTTCCTTCGTGACCTGGAACTTTGGCACGACGTGGGAGAAATCGCGCTGAGACACTGGAAAAAAATAATTATGAATTTGAGTGCTGGCGCGACGCGCCATAATCGCGAACACCTACTGGAAATTGCCAAATGCCATTTTCTCTTGTGGCGTGGTGCACCACTGACTAATATGGTATTGTTTTACGACAAAAACTTAAAATAATCATAACTTCTTACCCGGTTATTAGATTTAAGAGAATCATATATTGATGGAAATCTTATTGAATTTTTCACATGACAAAAAGTCAAAATCTTGAAAATTCCTCATGGAATAATTATCATTCATTTTAGAAGCTAATACTAGGCATTCTTAGGATGAAATTGTCTAGAAATCTTCGAGGTGTTACAATATCTCCCCCTTGAGAACATTCGTCCTCGAATGAGACTGACTAAGAGGAGAAATAATAAGATAAACATGAACTGGACATGAATAACTGAAACATTCTCTCATGACTGACAATCTGAACATAACATACTGAACATGCATATCTGATGCATGTGTAACTGATTCATGAATGCATGACTGAACATTCCGAGAAACTAAGTTTCTCACAATGAAAATGCATTTCAGATGCATAATTATATAACTAAGCTAATACATGAATGCATGACTGAATATGCAATGGTACTTGATACTAAGTTTATACTGGGAACATGAACATAAAACTGAATACCAAGTTCGTGATGAACACTGATCATGAAATTGAGTAAGCCTAAGGAGAACTATTACTTTGATCTTGATCTGAGTTGGCGGAGAATAGGTGAGGATACTTGGTACGCATATCTGCTTCTGTTTCCTAAGTAGTTTCCTCGGTGGACTGATTTCGCCAAAGAACTTTAACTAGAGGTGCTTCTTTGTTCCTCAATCTATGAGTCTGATAGTCTAAGATTTCGACTGGAATCTCTTCATAAGAGAGACTGTTCTGAACATCAATGCTCTGAAGAGGGACTACGACTAGTGGGCCACCTATATACTTCTTGAGCAAAGAGACAGGGAAGACTGGATGAACTGAGGCTAGATATGAAGGCAATTCAAGCTCATAAGCTACCTTGCCAAAATGATTGAGAATCTTAAAGGGATTAATATATCGGGGATTGAGTTTTCCGTTCTTGTCGAATCTCTTCACTCCCTTCATGGGAGAGATCTTTAGATAGACATGATCACCAACCTCAAACTCTAAATCTTTTCTACAAACATTTATATAAGACTTTTGTCTGCTCTGAGCAGCCTAGAGTCTTTCTCTGATTAACTGGACTTTTTCTAAGGCATCAAATACTGAGTCAGGACCTATGACTGAGGCCTCACTAACTTCGAACCAATCAATTAGAGATCTACATCTCCTACCATAGTGAGCATTCAATAGAGCCATCTAAATACGGGAATGATAGTTGTTGTTGTATGCAAACTCAATCAAAGGCAACTGGTCATCCCAACTTCCCTTGAAATCAATTGCATACGCCCTTAGCATATCTTCTAAAGTCTGAATGGTCCCTTTTGCTTGACTATCTATCTGAGTATGGAAGGTTGTACTAAGATGAACTTGGGTACCGAGACCCTTTTGGAATGCTTTCCAGAAATGAGAAGTGAACTGGGTACCTTTATCTGAGATAATGGACAACGGAACACCGTGCAATCTGACCAACTCCTTGATATAGAGTTTGGCATAATCCTCGGCTGAATAAAAGGTATGAACTAGAAGAAAATGAGTTGATTTGGTCATTTTGTCTACAATGACCCAAACTGAATCATATTGATGACGAGTTTGAGGCAAACCCATCACGAAGTCCATGTTCATAACGTCCCACTTCCATGTAGGAATACTGAACTCCTGCATGGACACACTAGTCTTCTGATGCTCTATATTAACTTACTGACATGTAGAGCACTTAGCCACAAACTCTACAATGTCTCTCTTCATCCCACTCCACCAATAGATTTTCTATAAGTTGTGGTACATCTTTGTAGCCTATGGATGAATAGAGTAGCGCGCGACATGCGCTTCTTCAAGAATTTGCTGGCTTAAGTCGTCTATACCTGGAACACAGAGATGATACTGACAACGTAAAACACCATATCCCCCTTGGGAGAAAACCTCTACTTTCTGATCTTGAACTGACTCTTTCAACTTGACAAGGTTGGGATCTCTATCTTGGTTTTCTTTCACCTCAGAGACTAAAGATGATTCTGAACTACTCTGAACACATACACCACCCTCTGAAGAATCGACTAAGAGAACTCCTAGTCTGGCAAGATGATGGACTTCTTGAGATAACTTCTTCTTACTATCCTCCACATGAGAAACACTATCATGGATAGCCTACTGAGAACGTCGGCCACTACGTTGGCCTTTTCCAGATGATAGAGGACACTTATGTCGTAGTCTTTCAAAATCTCTAACCACCTTCTCTGACAAAGATTGAGATTTTTTTGAGAAAAGACATATTGAAGACTCTTGTGATCTATGAAGACATCTACATGAACTCCATAAAGATAATGCCTCCAAATTTTCAATGCAGAGACTACGGCTTCTAACTCAAGATCATGAGTAGGATAATTTCTCTCATGGGGTTTAAGAAGTCTGAAGGCGTAGGCTATGACCTTACCATGCTGCATGAAGACACAATCCAAACCTACTCTGGATGCATCACAATACACCATGAATCCATCTGGACCATCTACAAGAACTAAGACTGGGGTTGAGTTAAGTCGAGTCTTCACCTGCTGAAAACTCTTCTCGCAAGGGTCTGACCACTGAAACTTGACTTTTTTCTGAGTCAATATGGACATAGGGGATGCAATAGATAAAAATCCTTCAAAAAACCATCTGTAATAGCCATCCAAACCAAAGAAACTTTTGATATCTAATGGAGAGATAGGTTTTGGCCAGTTTCTTACTGCTTTGGCCTTTTGAGGATCAACTGTAATGCCATCATCGGAAACTATATGACCAAGGAATGCTACTGAACTTAGCCAAAATTTGCACTTACTGAATTTGGCGAATAGATGATGATCTTTAAGAGTCTAAAGTACTGTTCTGAGATGGTCTGCATGATCGCGCTCTACACGAGAATAGACCAGAATATCATCTATAAAGACTATGAAAAACATGTCCAAGTACTGCTTGAACTCACAGTTCATCAATTCTATGAAAGATGCTGGGACATTGGTAAGACCAAAGGACATGACTAGAAATTCAAAGTGACCATACCGAGTACGGAAAGATGTCTTCGGAATGTCATATTCTCTAACTCTGAGCTGATGGTAGTTGGATCTGAGGTCTATCTTAGAGAAATAGATGGAACCCTGAAGTTGGTCAAATAGGTCACCAATTCTGGGAAAAGGATACTTGTTCTTGACTGTGACCTTATTGAGTGCATGGTATTCAATGCACATTCTGAAGGAACCGTCTTTCTTTTGCATGAATACGACTGGTGCGCCCTATAGGGAAATACTGGGCCTGATGAATCCCTTATGTAAGAGATCCTTCACCTATTCTTTCAGTTCCTGGAAATCTGTTGGTGCTATTCTGTATGGCGAAATAGAGATAGGTTGAGTACCTGGAAGAAGGTCTATGCCGAAGTCTATTTCCCTTTTGAGAGAAATTCATAGAAGATCTTAATGAAAGACATCTAAATATTCATTAACTACTGGGACTGATTAAAGGCTGGGAGTTTTGGAACTAGTGTCCTTAACTCGAACAAAATATAGATGCATCCTTTAGATATCATTTTCCTAGCACGAAGGAAGAAAATAAGTTGACCCCTAAAAGTGGATACACTAGCCTTCCACTCAAGGATGGATTCATTTGGAAACTAAAACTGGACTATTCTATTTCTACAGTCGACTGTGGCATAGCAGAAATAAAACCAATCCATACTGAGAATGACATCAAAATCACCCATCTCTAATTCAACTAAGTCTACTAAAGTGACTTTCTAAAATATCATTATCGGAAAGTTCCTGTATACCCGCCAGGCTATGATGGTTTTGCCCACTGGGGTAGTGACTGAGAAGGGCTCTGCTAGAATTTTGAGACTGATTCCAAAACTAAATGCTATATAGGGAGTACAAAAAAGAAAGAAGCTCCTAGATCTAGCAAAGGGTAAATATGCATATGAAATATCTGTAACGTACCAGTAACTACATCAGGAGAATTTTTATGATCTTGTCGGGTCTGAAGAGAATATAGTCTATTTAGGCGTTGCCCACTAGTAGCACTGGTGGTGGCACCCTACTGATTCGGGCGATCGGACTGAGCTGAGGAGCAAAGATAACTCTGATAACTTGACTAAGGGAAGTCTCTAACTCTGTGGCCTAGCTTGCCACAACTGAAATAAACATCACTGCCAGCTCTGCAAGCACCCTTATGGTTGTTACCACAAGTCTGACAAAGGGGATTAGTTCGGGGATTGCTTACACTGCCCTGAGACTTAGAGTCTAGCACTCTATCTCTAAACTTAGGAACTAGAGCACTGGCTAAAGAAGAGTTAGAACTGATGAAATAGAATGAAACTGAGAACAGTTTCCTCCTTCTGATTTAGGCTGACTAAAATTAAAGCTACGTATTCTAGCTTTCTTATTCTGCTTTTCCCTCTACTTAATCTTCTGCTCCTCTATCTGCTAAGCATAGGTCATAATTCTGGCTAAATTCATGTCACTATTTAGCATGGTAGATCTGCACTCATTAACCACGCTATCATTAACCCCTAAAGCGAACTTACTCATCTTGGCTCTGCCGTCTGCAACCACATGAGGGGAATATCTGGCTAATTGAGTAAACTTTAGAGAATACTCTTTCATCGTCATATTGCCCTACCTAAGGTTGATGAATTCTAGCACCTTATCCTCTCTAAGATATTGGGGAAAGAATCTGTATAAGAATGTAGTGACAAACTCCTCCCACTCTATAGGACCTACATCATCTACCCTTTTGGACTTTCACTGCTTGTACCAAGTATGAGCCACATTTTGCAACTGGTATGCGGCTAATTCAGCACTCTCAACATTAGTCACCCCCATAATATTTTTCACTTTTTGAACTTGATCAATGAATTTCTGAGGGTCTTCATTCGGGTGAAGTCTCAAATCCTAGCTGCAGCTGAGTAGTCCACTGGGTTAGCCGAAATAACTACTGGCCACTCATTATGGGTAGCTACTGACTGAGCAAGAGTGGTAAATATGGTTCTGAATTTTGCATGAGAAATATGCTCGCCAAAAGGTTCTTCGGGATGAGGGGCTGACTGATTTCTTCTCATAAGAGGCATATTCTGAATAAAGAGAAGAAGCGGATTAGACTGAGAGATTTATTTGTGATTAAGTGAATTGGCATGACATGAATACTGAAAAAAGGGAAACTATTCCTAAACATCTCATCGCCTTTTGCACATAAATGTGGCTTGCAACACATCCATGCACAAGACTCTACTAGATGCGGCTTTCAGAATTCCTATTACTCTATTGAACCTTAGGCTCTGATACAAAGTTTGTAATGCCCCAATTGGTTGAACCGGAATGCTACACGGTGCTCATGACCCCTTAGGACCACAAGCTAACCCATGACTGATATCTGTACCTTTACACTGAATAAAATACTGAATAATGTAGAAACATGCATTGAAAGGCCATAAGGTTCAATACTGAATATAAAATGGATGAGATAACATCTATGGGGTATTACAATACCCAAAATAAAACTATAATCACTAAGGTCTAAAACAAAATAGTCTACATCTAGTCTAAAAGCCTCTATTGTCTAAATAATCTGAATAAAGAGTTGATGGGATATGTCCCCAACTAACTCCAACTAATAACTAATCAATAAAATAGTGGAGAAATAATCATGTCCTCAAAGGATGAGGACTCACTTCTATTCTGACTGCTGACAATGGATTCTACTGTTGATCTGGAACTCGTGTCTCTGAACCTATAGCACCATAGCACAAATACTTCAATACAATAGAATATACTGAGTGTATATGTGAGGTATTCTAATGCAAGGGTTAACATGCATGAATAAATCTAGTTGATTGTCTAACATGAATGTGAGAATACATATATAAATATGTAACTGTAACTGACACTATGATATCATGATTACTGAATCTGAATATTGATGACATGACATAAAAATAATTGATATATCTGATAGCATAAATAGTTGTATCTGAATGTAACAAATAACATGGGTGACTGTATCTGACTGTCTTGAATCTGATGGAACTTGCTGAGTCCCATACTGTATCTGATAGTCCTAAAATCTGAAAAAATAGCTGAGTTCTATTATTAAGACTGATTGACTGTGTCTAAAAATCCTAATTCTGTAACATGAAACTGTGGGAGGTAGTATTTGACTAACATACCCCTGATACGCTATTATGGCTGAGTTGGGATCCAATCTGTAACCCTAATTGGAAGGCTATCAATACCGCACCACTGGTAAGGACAAGATGTGGGCGACCCTCATCTGATAGTGTCCCCTGTACGATAATGGTTGGGCCCTTATCTGACAGTGTTTATCCACCTCATCAACCCTCATCGACAATGTTGATGTCTCAACTTATGTTGGCTACATAGTTCTGGAATACAAGGATGACTGCTAAGGATCACACCCTCAACTGATAGTGTGTGTCCCCATCCTTGGGTTCACTCGATGCTAATTTCTACTCCCATCTGAATGGACACTGAACATGACTTACTGAACTGAACATGGACTGAGTTATTGAATTCCTTTAACTGATGGAATATTACTGATATCTTACAACTGATTGAGTTCATGAGATCATGGAGATTTCCTGATTCATAAGACTGACTGAAGTCTAAGGATTATGGCTTGACTGAGAGTATCATGAAAACATGACATGACTCTAGGTACACAGCTAATGTTTTGGGTAAAAGTACCCCCAGGACTCGATGGAAGGTAACTGACCGATCATAATTACTTGAACATATAATTAACATCATAATCCATAATACATTTATAGAATCATTCCATCAAAACATGTGATAGGCACAACTTGTACATACATGGGGATTTGATGATATCATACTAGTTGGGCATTGTTCCTTCATCTAGGCATTTAATCAAACACATGGTAGGCATAGCACATATAGACAACATTATACAACAATTAATCATCATGATTCATCTCTAATTTCATCATACTAGGGTATATTCATAGGTTCATATGAATATACATCTATACAAATCAATTCCACATAAAATTGATCATCCAACATGAATTTGAATTCAATTGATCATTCTCAACATAAACAAAACTAACCCAACATAATATTCATTAAAAAATCCATAACTTGAATTTAGAAAAGGGATTCTTGGACTACATGGACGAAAGGAGTCCATGAATAAATACTATGCATTTTAAACCTGGATACATCTTGTAATTTCAGTAAAAAATTCCCAAAGTGAACCCTTGGCGCGACACGGTGCCATCGCATTGACCCTTTCTTCGTGACCTGGAACTTTGGTGCGATGCGCGGAAAATTGCGTTGAGACACTAGAAAAAGGACAATTTTGAATTTGAGCGCTAGTGTGACGCGCCATAATTACGGACACCTACTGGAAATTGCCAAATGCCATTTCCTCTTGTGGCGCGGCGTTCCACTGACTAATATGGCGTTGTTTTATGACAGAAACTTGAAATAGTCATAACTTCTTACCGGTTATTGGATTTAAGTGAATCATATATCGATGAAAAGCTTATTGAATTTTCCACATGACAAAATGTGAAAATATTGAAAATTCCTCATGAAATAATTATCATTCACTTTAGAAGCTAATACTAGGCATTCTTGGGAAAAAATTAGCTAGAAATCTTCGGGGTATTACAATGCAATGACCTAATTTTTTGTGAGTGAATTATTCATTTTTGTGTAATTTGACTATTTTACCCCTCCTCGTGTTGATTTTTGATATTTCTGGAGTGTGGGGATGATTGACTCTGTTTCTAATATATTTTTGCATGATTTGTATGAGTTTGTGTTTTTTATGGTTATAAAGGCTTATTAGTTAACTTCGGTCAACTTTAGTTGTCTTATGCATCGAGTGGAAAAATGGACTACGCCAGCTGATCCAGACCGTTGATTAAAGATTGGTAATGTGATTGTGCTGGTTTTATGGCTCTTACATCTTATTTCTCTCCAGGTTTGGAAAGTTGTGAAATTAGGTTTCGGGGATCAACTTTGTGAAAACAACATTTTTTTTAAAAATTTGATATCACTATTGAGTTGCAATTGTGTCTGAAGCATCGAATTTGATAGGGTAGCATAGTTTTTTTACGTTTTTGGGTTTTAGGATGAAGACCAATGGACCACGGAGACTTGGAATTCTCCAATTCTCTAGTTGATACACCACCCAGCTAGCACATCCGCCTTGACAGGTGTTTCTTAAGCGGAACTTGGTTGCTTAAGCGATGCCTGGGTGGGTTATATACCCTATTTTCACCATTTTCACCATTTTTAACACTTGGAACTTGGAGTTTTGAGTTTTTGGATGATTCTTTCCATTTTTGAGCTTGGATAAGCTCCAAATACCTATTTTAATCACTTTTCTGTGATTTTTGCCATTTAAATCTTGTTAAAACTTGAATTCAAAAGTGAAATTTGGAAATTTTGGCTTGAATGGCCGAAATTAGTAATTCTTCTATGTAAACCTCAATTTTATCCTATTTTTACTTGGGTTTTATTCTATGGATTTCTTGAATCATGAAAAATATATTTTTCACTAAAATTTTGATTTTACCCTTTTTTTGAAAATTTATTTCAGGGGTCCATTTTGACCCCGACTCAGAAATGGGAAACATGGATATCGTTATATTTATTTTGATGTGTAGATTCTATATTTCTATATTTTAGTTGATTCTATCTCCGTTTATGAGGACAAAACTCTGAGTTAAAGGATTTTTAGATCAGTTTTCTGCATTGGAAGTAGGTTATGACTTAACTTTCTTCAGACTGGGCTGATAGTTAATATTGGTATAAAATTATGTTATAGGTGTGGGAACTAATCATGAAAATGGCTTTATTATGGTTGTGTGCTCATGTGGGGTCCTGTGTTGTTGTTATTTGGTGATTTATGAGACATTATTTATTATGTGTGACTGCGTAGGGTCTTAATATGATATTATTGGCCTTGTAATGATATAATTGGTTGGTTTCTTGGTGGAAATATCTAAGTTGGTATTTATATGGTATCAAATGGCATATTTGTATATATCTTACTCTATTGGTTATAGACTATATTGGATTCATGGATGGTAGGTTGCGTATTGAGTGGATTTTTGGCTCACATGGTTGATATATTGGTTGGATTTGGAAATTCTCATTTAGGTTGGTGTGAGCATTACATCCTCATATCATATACATTCATGAAACATTGCTACCACCATGCAAGTGACAAAAAATGTGACATCTTTAAAAAACCTCTACCGATGTATGCGACAGAGAGGAGTTATGAATATTACATTAGTATTAGATATTGGATTGTGTGTGGCTTTACAAACTCCCCATGAATCCTATCTTAGGAGAACAACTTGGTAGATATATACGAAGGTTGTGCCACAGACTCGCGCATCATCATCAGCACCATCATCTTCATTGTACTTCATACATGTGTACATTCGATGTTGTATTTTCGTTCTTGATATAATGGGTATGTCAAGCTGTAGACTAGCCCCTTAGCCAACACCTAGAACATAATAAACGAATATAGCAGAAGATAACCTAACATAATGATAAGATGAATACATAAATCTAATGAAAACTAAGAGTAGAAAAAAACAACCAACCCACACTTGTCCATAAAAGCCTCTAAAAATCAGAATACTAAACTAGGTCGGGACATGCCCCCGACCACGACAAAAGACAACTCATGATTCCCAAAATCTGGAAAAGAAAACATTGGAAAATGGAAGGGCTTTCCAAAAGATGGAAGCTCACCACTTCATAGCAACTAAAATGATAAACCACTCCACCTAACACTGCACAAGAGTAATAGAGAAACCCTACGACCCTACATCATGAAATGATGCAGCGTCCAAGGACGATCAGTGGGATAAGCACTGGCATGTAACTCAGGGAAAGTGATAAAGTAATGCCAATGCCAATAACTAGTCAAAACCATATAAACAACATTTATATATACCTATATAGGATGCCGGGATAGGGAAAAGGGTCATAAATATGAGAGTTTAAAATATTAGCTAAAACGGTATAGCTCATTCCGTCCTAAGGGCACCCATAGGCTATATAGGTTCACTCCCCCTGCTGAAAGAGCCCTAGTGCATGGTAGCCGCACGAACCAAGGAAATCCAAAGAAAAGGCTAAAGACACCAAGGAAATAACCCTTTTAAAATATATATATATATATATATATATATATAGTTTGTACCATACACACGGTCATATAGACCCCCACACCAGCAAAAGTGGTTTCAAGTATTGGTCCTCCACGGGACCTTCACCTTCATGGTGAGCTACACAATTCCATTTAAGCTAAAATCAAACGACTTTCATATAAACCCAACTGATGATCCAGGAGTCATTCATTAAGGCATTTACCGATATGGTATCATCATACCAAATATGCTTGCAAGCTTATATATAATTATGCCATTCCAACCTAGTTAACCATTAGACTCTCACGTTTCATTTAAAAATTAAAACCATGGTCACCAAGTGCCTTTCAAAACTATCTTGATTATTCATTTTCCTTTAAAGCAATGCAAGGTTCCAAAAGTAAGTTAAATCAAGCAAATTCCATATTCAAAACCAAAGATATGAAGGTGGATTGAGGTTAATGCCATTACTAAGCAACAAATCCCACAATTATGGAAACCCATGTTCCGCATTCCAATTCCCATAACCATGCACCCATTTGTCTCAAAAACATAAATTAAATTATGAATAGAATATTTAAAATATGAGAAAATCAATTCAAGTAATTACCATCAAGGTACCTCAACCCAATTTCAAACCCAATAATGCAATTATATAAATATTAAGTCAATTTATGCCAAAATGATAAATACAAATTTAGGGGTAAAAGACATGCCTTAAATATGCAAGAAACTTAAAGGAATTCAAAGGTTGGAGCTTGAATATTGAATCCCTTGAAAAACCATAGTATTCTCTTGCCTTGAGAGTTAAAGAGGAGAAGGTAGCATCTTTGATTTGATAATTGATGTTAAATGGTCCATTAAAGTGTTTTTAAGTTGTGGATAAAGTGTTAAGAGAGAAAAAGAACAAAATGACCCAAATTAAAATGGGCACGAAAAATAAGGCCCAGTCTTCACGGCTTGGCTAACGACCCGTGACAACTGATCACGAGTCATTGCCTGGACTTATGACCAGAGTGTCAACAATCCTATCCTTTATTATGACAACGAGTCACTCATCATGACTCATCACCCACCATCATTAGTCATGACGTGTACTCGTGATCAAAATAGAACACATGGGTGACTTCACTATTCAGACAATGTGTCCCTCCCAATGACTCGTTACGTGACCTCATGACTCATTACCTGGATCGTTACCACTGGTAGTGTTGACACAATTTTTAGAAACTTGGTTAATTCATTACTCAACTCTTAGAGGGTCTAAAGGTTAAAATCTTAGGGTGTCACATTATTACCCCTCCCCTCCAGGATCATTCATCCCCGAATGAGGAGCTAGGATACCCTTAGCATGAAAAGAAAGAATATAAACAAAATCCAAGTAAAATATTAAAATGCTATGATAGGGAGAATAAAATTCATACCTCAAACATTCTCATCTGACACAGGGAACAAGAATAGGTATTTGGTTCTTATATCTTCCTTAGCTTCCTAGGTAGCTTGTTCTACCCTTTGATTCCTCCAAAGCATTTAATGAAGCTATATCCTTAGTCTTCAATCTATGAACTAGCCTATCTAGTATTTCTACTGGGACTTTTTCATAAGACAAGGAATCTGAAACATCAACATTCTCAATAAGTACTATCAAGGAAGGATCACCCACACATTTTTTCAGCATAAACACATGGAAAACATGATGAATGGAAGCCAAACTCACTAGAAATTCTAACTCGTAAGCGATATTCCTAACTCTTCTTACAATTTGGTATGGACCAATATAACGAGGACCAACCTTCCCTTTCTTCCTAAATCTCATAACTCCTTTCATATGAGAAACCTTTAAGAACACCCAATCACTAACCTCAAATTCCAACTTCCTTTACCTCACATTTGTATAAGACTTTTGGCGACTTTGAGTAGTCTTAAGTCTTTCTCTTGTCACTTTTACCTTATTCATGGCTTGGTGAATCAATTCACGACCAAATAACCTAGTCTAACCAACCTCAAACCATACAATAGGAGACCTACACCTCCTACCATAAAGAGCCTTGAAAGGAGACATCTGAATCGTAGAATGATAACTATTATTGTAATCAAACTCAATCAGAGACAAATGGTCCACCCAAGTACCCTTAAAATGAATCACACAGGACCTTAGCATATCCTCCAATATTTGAATAGTCTGTTCCTCTTGTCCATCTATTTAAGTGTGGAAAGCAGTGCTAAGGTTCACCTGAGTAGCCAAACCTTTCTGAAACACACACCAGAAGAGAGAAGAAAACTACATACCTTAGTCTGAAATGATGGAAAGAGGTGCTCCATACAACTTATCTATCTCCTGAATGAACAACTTAGCATAATCCTTAATGTGCCTTAGAAACATGGCACATTTGATGCTTAAAATAAGGAATTTATGCCTGGACTTAGGTTATTTTGGTAGATATAATGTGTTTGTTGCATGATTGCATGGAAATCAGGTAGAAAGTAGCTTGAACTAAAAATCTTAAGAAAAGTCTTTACAAAAGTTAAAGTACTGGTCAAGCTACGAGTCATTAAGGCACTTACGACTCATAGCCCAAACTCATAAAAAGAATAGTGAGCTAAGCTGAAGTTCTAAATTGAAGTCATAAAACACTATGACTCATAAGGTCACACTACTACTCGTAGTGATCAACCATAATGAGACCAGTGTGCAAATACTTGGAGATTGAGGCTCCAGTAATAATGAGTGAATACCACGAGTCATAAGGACTGAATATAACTCATGGTAAGAAATCATAAAGACAACAGAAGCTTGAAGCCCTGAAGATAAAAGCATACTATAGTGCCTAAGACCAGCAGCATACGACTTATAAAAAGACCCTACAAGTCGTAACGACTGCCGACTTAATTCTCCTATTTTATTTTATTAGTATTTCTTTATTATTTTGAGATACTTAAAATACCTTCGGGTTAATTCATTATTAGGGTACGCACTTTGATAATACTTTTGATACTTTTCACATATTTTGATCACTGAGATTTTATTCTTGAGATTTTGGTATCGCATTCAATTCGAGAATTTTTATTTTACTCTTTCATTATTATGCAATTAATTACATGCCTTCTTCAGTGATTATCATGGATTATTGTATAAGCATGAGCAGCTAAATTTCTTAACTATGGTTATAGGAACCCTGTGGATTAGCTACATAAGGGAAGTGGGAGATTTATCTATTCTACTATAATTGCGTGTATTACAAACTTATTTATATTAATTAAATCCAAGCTACTGTAGAAGCTTGGGAATTTCCTATATTCGAGGACTTCCTCACAAGGGAGTTTAAGATTGGGAAAAAGAGGTTACAACAGTGATTCAAGGCTATAAACCCTCATCTAATCAACTCGAGACTAAAAAGGTGAGAGTTTTACTGAGGTTATAACAAGGGAAAAAAATCGACGCCCCAAAACTTACAAGGTAAAGGGTGAAATCTATAAACACGTTCATAAGACAGTTGATAGTACATAGTTGTCAACTTTGCATGCAGAGCAGTAGTTAGGTGGATTGAACACAAGAATCTTATGTAGTTGTGAAACTAGGGGGAACATATTCCTAGTGTTTATCTTCTATTGTCTATAACCTAAAGAATTCAAGTTTTGCTACTTGTTACTATTAACTTTCAAATCCCCTATTTTCTTTTCACACTGCTCATGGATTTTGTCAAATTTGAGATACTATTCAACATATACCATGTGTTTTTGACCCCAACTTGAGTTAGGTTACTATATTTGGCATCAACCATAATATATTTTTTGGAGGTTAGTTTTCAGCGACATTAAATTTTGGTATCATTGCTGGAAAAAATGGTATGAATTATTGATTAAGTTGATGAAGTTTGTGAGTTTTTATTTTTAGTTTTTATTTGGGTATACACCAGTATATGTCTAGCACCAGAAGTAAAGGAAATTCCTTACTCCCTATTGATCCTGAATCGTAGAGAATTTTACAAACACCATAAAGGATGTTAGAGAAATTTTATAATAGTGTTCCTTTTAGGGTCTGAGATCCTCAAAATATACCTCTTTCTCCACCAGATTATCCACAAAATACTACCAATAGACAAATGAAGCAATTTTTAGCAGTGGCTACTAAAGAGAGAAGAGTGGCTGAGGAGGCCCGATTAGATCAACAAGCACATCTAGCCTTGACAAGATCAGTAGATGATCATCGAGCACCACTCGATGCAAATTATGATAGAAGGCGTGGTGGAAGAGCTATATTAGTCCCATACTATTAGTATCTACCACCATATGATCAAGATGAAGACATGGGTTATGTAGATCTTGCTGAGGCTGCAGCTATTGTTCCACCTACTTTACCCTATAATGTGAAGTTCGATATTCCAGTGTAATGATCCTATTGTTGAATCTAAAGAGTGTATTCCTAGGGGTTGGAATAGATGATGTAAGCATGCACCTCACTAATTTAACTGGGATATACACTTCATATACCATCCTTGGGATGGATCAAGAACCATTGAGGTCATGATTATTCCCTTTTTCACTAATATGTGAAGCATCGTTATGGCTGGGGAAACTTCTTAGAGGCTCAATCATGACCTGGAATAAGTTGCATAGACAATTTTTGAATTTATTTTTCCTCTTGCCAGGATAGTATAGCTAAACGATGATATCTATAATTTTTGGTAGTTACCTGCAACGCCTATGTATAAAGAATTGTTTCAATTTAAAAAAAACTAAGCATGGTACCCCATCACAGGATTCTAGGCTCTAACCTGTTGGAAATATTCTATAGGTCCTTGAATATTAGCTCTAGGGTAATGAAAGATACGATATCTAAAGATGCACTTATGCATCTATGTTGGGATATGGTCTAAGAGATTCTAGATAAGATCTCTATCACTAACCAAGGATAGAACACTTTGGAGGCTGATAGAAGATCTGGTACATATGCTATTAGAGCTGCTAGTGACTATAGAGCTAGTGATAATATAGTAGCATAAGAGGTTGCACAGCTCAAAACTGAATTGGGCTGCTTTCAAAAATAATTTGTAGCAATGATAGTTAAAAAGGTAAAAGCAGTAGGGGTATAGGGATCTACTTCCAAAGCTTATGAATCTGATGTAGATGAAAAAGCAAATTATTTGGATCATGAAGTGGCAGGTTTCTAAGCCAAAGGGAAAGAAAACCAAGGTCCAAACTATTATAATAATAGGTACTAAGATAGGAGAAGAGAACGAGATAGTGATTGGAGGTACAAGGATGACTACTACAAGAAGGGAAATATATTTGTTCCACCAGGTAGCCGAGATATCGAGTCTAGAATGGAAGCAATATTGTCAAAATTAGTAAAATGCCAAATATCATGACCTATCAAGGCTAAATCAGAAAGTTGAGTCGCATGCTATCGCGTTCAAACAACTGGAGCAGTCATTTGGCCAAATATCAGTCACACTGAATCAAAGGTATCCTGGCACTCTTTCTATTTATACAGTACAAAACCCAAAGAATGATAGTCATTGCGATGCCATTACCACTCAAAGTGGTAAAACAGTCACGGATCCGCTCGTGCCCACTGTGAATGAGTTAAAGAATAATATTGATCATGTTGATATTGAGGAAGTTCCTGATATTGAAACTAAGAAATTGTCAGATGTTGAGAGTATTAGTAAGAAAAATAAAGGTAAGGGTAAGGTTGAGGAGCCCATTTTAAAGACAATTCTGAAACCTCTCCCCTTTTTTCCTTAGAGGTTGAACAAGAAGTAGGAATAGGGTAAATATCAGAAGTTCTTGTCTATGTTGAAGAAGTTGTTTGTAAGCATTCCACTAGTTGAGGCATTGGATCAAATTCCAAGTAGGCTATGCGAAATTCATGAATGATCTGGTCACTAGAAAGCGGACCATGAAATATAAGCCTACTGACAATGTTCATCACTATAGTGCTATTGCCTCTAGATTATTAGTAGAGAAGAAGGCGGACCATGGATCCCTCACCATTCCATGTACTATTGGGTTCTTTAACTTTGCTTGGGCTTTATATAATCTAGGAGAAAGTATCAATCTTATGTCGTCGGTTGTGTTAAAGCAGTTTGGGTTAGTAGCACTAAACCAAAATTGATGAGATTATTGATGGCTAATTAGACTATGAAAAAATAGTTGGTATTCTATGTGGTGTGTTGGTGAAGGTGGCATCCTTTATCTTTCCAGTCGATTTCATAATACTTGATTGTGAGGTGGACTTCTAAGTCCCTATCATCTTAGCCAGACCCTTCCTAGCTATGGGTAGGGATTTGGTTGATATTTAGTTGGAATAGATGAGGTTTAGACTCAATGATGAAAGGGTGACCTTCAACATATGCTAGTCAATATGGCAGTCAAACGATATGAGAGTCATGTCTATAATAGACAGCATTGATGATGAAGTTAATACATTTACTGTTCCTATTGAAGAGAGGTTGGGTGTTGAAGTATTAGTATCAGTGATTATAAATTTCAATAGTGATGGAATTAAGGAGTATGATGAGATAGTTGGTGCTCTGTATGGGAGAGGATCATATAATTATGCTCCAAAGAAGCTTGATCTAGATTTGAAGAATAGAAAAACTCCTCTCAATCGTCCATCAATTGAACAGCCACTAGTATTAGAGTTGAAGGCCCTTCCATCCTATTTGTGCTATGCTTTCTTGAGGGCCAACAACACATTGCAGGTGATTATTGCTGCAGATTTGATGGAGACTGAGGTAGAGGCATTATTGTTTATGTTGCAGAAGTTTAAATGAGCTATAAGATGGATCATTATGGATATTGTAGGTATTTTACTAGGAATCTACACTCACAAAATCCAACTTAAACCGTACTATATCCCAATTATTGAGCACCATCAACAATTGAATCCTACTATGCAGGAGGTGGTGAAGAAATAGATCATTAAGTGGTTGGATATTGATGCTGTTTATCGCATTGTTTATAGCAAGTGGGTTAGTCTTGTTTAATGCATCCCAAAGAAAGGTGGTATTACTATAGAGCTCAATGACAAGAATAATCTTATTCCAATGAGACTAGTCATAGGTTGGCGTGTGTACAAGGACTATCAAAATTTGAACACATAGACCCAGAAGGACCACTTCCCAAGGCCCTTCATAGACCAGCGGTTAGATAGACTTATGGGAAGGGGTTGGTATTATTTTTTGGATGACTATTCAGGGTATAATCAGATCACGATTGCTCCTGAAGATTAGGAGAAGACAATCTTTATCTGCCCATATAGGACCTTTGCATTCAGAGAATTCCATTTGGGTTATGCAACACTCCATCCATATTTCAGAGATGAATAATGTCCATCTTCTTTGACATGGTTGAAGACACCATTGAGGTATTCATGGATGATTTTTCTATAGTTGGTTATTTATTTGATAACTATCTAGTTTACTTGACAAATGCTCTAAGATGATGTGAAGATTGCAACTTCGTACTTAATTGGGAGAAGTACCATTTTATGGTAAAAGAAGGAATTGTGCTTGGGCACAAAATTTTGAAAAAAGGCATAGAGGTTGACAAGGTAAAGATTGAAGTGATTGAGAAGTTGCCACCACCAATTTCAGTCAAGGTAATTTGGATCTCCTTATGCCATATAGGTTTTTACAGGAGATTCAACAAGTATTTCTAGAAGATTGCTAACCCTTTATACAAGCTTCATGAGAAAAAGGTGAAATTTGATTTCGATGAGGCATATCTGAAAGATTTTGAGTGCTTGAAGAAGCGGTTGGTGTCAGCTACAATCATTGTGTCTCCTGGTCTATGCCATTTGGGATCACATGTGATGCAATCTAGGTGGCTCTAGGTGTTCTCCTAGGCCAACGGCGAGAAAAGATTTTGCACCCTATCTATTATGCTAGCAAGGAATTAAACCCTACTCAGAAGAATTATACTGTGACTGAACAAAAGCTACTAGCATTGGTTTTTACCTTTTAGAATTTTTGGTCTTATCTGATTGGCACTAAGGTTGTTGTGCATACAGATCATAAAACCTTGAGATATTTGATGGAAAAAAATGCAAAGCCTAGATTGATCCGTTGGGTTTTATTACTCCAAAGTTCTATTTTGAGGTAAATAACTAAAAAGGTACAGAGAATCAAGTTACTAATATTTTGTCCAGGTTTAAGGATGAAGCAATGCAAAAAGTAGGGAATGGAATATTTTTTCAGACGAACAGATTTTGGAAGCATCGTAAGACCTAATTCCCTGGTTTTCTGACTTTGCAAATTACCTGGCAAGTAATCTCGTCCTAAGGTCTTTCCTTCTAGTATAGAAAGAGATTTATGCATAAGGTAATAAAGTTTTTCTGATATAAACTATACCTTTTTAGAATCTGTGCGGATGGTGTTATTCTTAGATCCATCCCTGAAGTGGAGATGATGAGCATTCTTGAGGTTTGTCATGTTTCATTAGTTGGGGATCACCATGGAGGAACTTGTACAGCCCATAAGATCTTGCAGTAAGGGTACTATTGGCCAACAATTTACAAAGATGCTCATAACTTTACTACAGCCTGTGACCACTTCCAACGTCAAGATAATGTTTTGAGGTGCCATGAACTTTCTATGACCCCTATTTTAGAATTGGAGTTGTTTAATGTGTGGAGTGTGAACTACATAGGGTATTATGTGAGCTCCTTTGGTATGAAATATCTTTTGGTAGAGGTGGACTATGTGTCTAAATGTGTGGAAGCAGTAGCACTCCCCAACAATGAAGGAAGAAGTGTCACCACATCCCTAAAAAATATTTTTTTCTCGATTTGGCACTCCTCGTGCTATTATTAGTGATGGTGGGTTGCATTTATGTAATCGCTTACTCAAAAGTCTACTTGAGAATATAGAGTAAAGCATAAGGTGGCAACACCTTATCACCCTCAAACAAGTGGGAAGGTTGAAGTTTTGAATAGAGAGATTAAGTTCATTTTGGCAAAGATGATAAATACCAATAGGATTGATTGATCTTGAAAGCTAGATGATGCATTATGGGCATACTGGACAACTTTAAAAACTTATATTGGTGAGTCCCTATACCATATTATGTATGGAAAAGCATGCCACTTGCCTGTTGAACTTGAGCACAAGGCACAATGGGCGTTGAAAGCTGAATTTAGAGTGGTGTGATGTAGCAAAGCAAGGATTGAGTAAGATAAATAAGTTGGATGTGTTTTCAATTTGAACTTATGAAAGCTCTGCACTATACAAGGAGAATATAAAGTTGCATCATGATTGAAAAATTGAGAAAAGAGCATTTAAGCCAGGTGACCAGGTATTGTTGTATAATTCAAAACTTCGCTTGTTTATAAAAAAGTTGAAGTCTAGGTGGTATAGGCCATTTATAATGGTGAGATTGTTTCCATATGGTGATTTAGAATTGAAGTGTGATGGTGAATCTCCATTAAAATTAAATGGGCAAAGGATGAAGCACTATATGGGTAACATTGAGGAAGTTAAAGTCATTGATGAAGTAAGCCTTGGGGACACCTAAGTTACCAGGAAAACTAAGTCGTGCTGCGATATTGAATCGGGCACTACATGGGAGGCAACCCAAGGGGCTGGTTGGTGAATTCTGAGTATCCAACCTAGTCACGTCATGTCGTAATGTTAAATCAAGTGCTTTGTGAGAGGAAACTAATTTTTTGTACTTATTAAAATATAGGTAACATATATGTTCAGTGTGCAGGAGTCAACTAGAAAATTTGTTGATATCAGGCCATATAGGGCTGTTTACGAGTTGTAACCAAACATTACGGCTCGTGAGCAGGAGTCGTATGGACCTGAAACTTAGATCACTTTCAGGTAATTGGTCTCTAGAGTCATTATGACTCTCAGAATGAGTCATAGTCAGTCACTATGACTCGTCAAGTGAGTCGTAATGATTGGAGACTCAGGTAAGGTTCCAGTCTTTACAAAGAGAGTCTGAAACTTGTAAGCAATGTTTATGAGTCATAATCAATACATATCAAGCATCGCGGGTCGATCCAATCCAAATCGCAATTTAAGATAAAAGAGGCAACCGAATTGGGCACCCAACTTTTCAATTTGTGGACTCCCTCTATTTTTTTGGCTAGAAAAACTCAAAAACACTACACATTCACTCTAAAACACAAAATCAACCAAGTCAATTCCTCCCAAAGTTTGAAAATTTCACAAAGAATAGGGCTTAAAGTTGTTTGAAGTCAAGAAATCCAAACCTCAAGCAAACATGTAAGTGTTTGTGCTTAAAAGATCTATTAATTAAGTTAGTTCCTAAAAATGGTACAATGTCCTTGGTTTTCTTGATTTAAATATGTGTATACATAAGTAATCAAACCTCTTGAGAATTGTGTTGTGTATTGTGGTAGTGTGAGTGAAAATAGACTTTGTATTTTAGATTTATTCTTAGGGATGAATATATAAAGTATTGATATGTGTTTGAATGTTATAGGTTGTGAAAGGATTGAGTACTAGAACTAACTAGTCTAAAATCCATGTTACAGTGTTATCATCTTTGTTATGACTTGGAGGGAAACCAAATGAGTCATTAAGTTACTCATAACCACTTGTAACATGCCTGCTTAGAAGAGTGGGGGTTTTAGTAACATTACGACTCACCTTAATGAGTCGTAATCAATACCTATGACTTGTAGTCAGGATTCGTAATGATTGGGGAAGCTTAAGCATAATATAAAATATTTCTGGTCAGCATACGAGTGTTGGTAATGAATCATAACCTAAACTTATGATTCATTAGGAGGACTCATAATCTGGTTAGCAAGAATTGACCTGGCCTCTTTTTACATTACAAATCATTCAAATGAGTCATACCTAGTGATAAAGACTCATACCCCTTAGTTGTGTAGAGTCCAATACATGTACACTAACACCAAACTTTCTTGTTTTTCTTTCCTCTTCTTAGAATTCACTAATTGGTCTTATGAAAATAGGTACTCATGGCTCCAAAGGGTGATTCATCATCGAAACAAACACCAAAGAAGATCACCAAGAAGAAACCTGCCCCAAAGTCCGATCACCAGTTGAGAAACGAGGACACCGATGAGTAGAGCAGTGACCTAGAAGAATACCTAATAAAGAGGTAGGTAAATATATGAGAGAAACTACATCAGGGTAACAAAACAATTGTGGAGGACAACGATGAGTAGAGCAGTGACCTAGCACTTCCCCACCATATTTAGCATTATCTTATGATAACGACAATGATGATGATAAAGAAGAAGAAAAAAAAATAATGATGCAGGTGAGAAAGAATCAAGCTTATATTATGAAGAAACTGGTAGTGCGAGTGATGAGCATGTTGCTCCTATTGATATCCAACCACCACCACCTCAAATTCCATTATCTATTGAACCAATTCTGGTACCCATACCTAGAATGCAGGATACATATAATGAGGAGATAGAAGTAAACTCATCTACAGAAAAAATAAGAAGGACGATATATTTAGAGAGAAGGTTGATTACGGAAGGCATGTCTGAGATGCTTGAGTTCGAGGCACAATTCCAACAATATCAATTTTAGTGGATAACCATAACCCTCAGTATATTCCATCCCACATTATGAGAGTTCTATACAGCCTACAAAGGGGAGTTGAAGAGACAATACCCACAGGGGAACTTGTGGAAGGGTGATGAGCCAATTACTTCATTGACTATTACAGGAGTTCGAGTGAACATCTCCTCGAGGAATATTTCAAGAATCATGCATGGACCTAATTTCCAACAACCAGTGAATATATCTGAAATTGATTATTGCATGGATGAAATACAAAAAATAACAAGGAACCAAATGGGTACTACTATTAAGATGATGTATTTTTGGTGTATGGCCAGTATTATCACTGGGAATGGAGAAGAAGCTAGTTGGTTAGTTGGTGGTCTGGGAGCGAATCCACAGTATATTACCTAGAACACTTTTAATTTTGGGGCAAATCCATGGTGTACTCTTGCCCGACATAGGTTGTGTCCCACAATTGGGACAACGTGCTTAGTCCAGTCCGTGCAGCATTAATATATGGACTCATGGCTAGGTATGACTTTGATATTGCATAATATATTTCTAGAGAGATACGTGACCGAGCAGTGGGTACTGATGTGATTCTGGCATTCCTATGCTTGTTGACTCAATTATGTTTGCAGCGGTGCCAGAACTTTTGGATGTGGATCAGTATATTGAGCCGAAGAACACCACTGACTTGGGGTTGATTTAGGATGCAGCAAATCCCATGTCAAAACAGGTCAAACAAAGAGTAGCATTGCTAGCTGAGGCTCTCCAGATTAGGGATACAAGTATTGAGGCTGTTGGATTTACTGAGGTAGATGAAACTTTGGTTGATGGTGGGCCATCTGAGGCCCAACCTTCTGATGCAGTGGGTATATCCAATACTCCCACTCCATCCTCGACTGCAGCACCATATCTATCCATGGACAGATCATCTCCAGTTAGCTATATGATAATGCCGCAGGTAGTATATGATAAGGTGATGTAAAGGATGAGAACCTTAGAGATAAAGGTGAAATTGATGGAAAAAGAAGTACAACCCTGGGTTAATGAAAGACTGGAAAAGTAAAGCAAGAAGATACAGAGGAGGTTTGATATTTTTGAGCTGAGGATCACTTATCATCTTGAAGTTGTTCAATCCCTTTACATAGCGAGAATTAAGGCTGAGGTAGCCAAGCTTTAGAAGCTGGTTGATGAGTTACTTGAGATATCGGTTTACCCAATGCCTATTCTTACAGAGATCAAGTTAGAAGAAGAAGTCAAAAATATTTGGGATATTGATGACTAGAGCCTAAGAACTATTAAAAAGGTAAAGAAGAGCAAGAAAAGAAATAGAAGAGGAATAGATGATTAAGAGGTTGAGACAATGGTGCACGAGAGCATCATTATTGAGAGGGACCGACAAGTGAGGGTCCAAAAGATGGTGGAAAAAATCAGTAGTTTGAGACAGGCTGAGGATATTGAGAGGGGCAGTGACATGGCTATGATACCAAATATACCACTATGTGCACTAGTCACAACCAGTGCCACTACTGCGAAGACGGTTATGATAGCTATTTGTACCACTACTAAGGAGAGTGGGGCCCGATCTGAAGGTCCCCATGCTGATCCAGTATGAGCTAGAACCTAGGACGACCAGGTTTGTCCTTAGTCCCTTTTTATATTGATATATGCACTAGGGACAGTGCATAAGATTTAGTTAGCAGTAGAGGTGTACTGCAATCACCATGGGTTAAGGTTGATCTGTCTCAAAACCCGTAGGCCACAATTTGAGTAATGGATTAGCATGATATATGATTGTGTTTTTGTGCTACTAAAATAATAATGCTTAAGTAAGAGAGTGTTATGTGTTAAAGATAGTCTGTTTGATATATGTGTTATTCTAAAATTGATACCCCTCATGAAATTTTTTTTTTGTAATAAACTATGTGATCTATGTGTGTGAGACTGCTGAGGATCCCATAATGGCATTAGAATTAGGGACGAGATAACTATGGCATGTAGGTGTATGAACTGGAGAGGTAGTAACTGACAATGTGACCCTGTACGACATGAGTATGAGGCGGTACTTAGTTTTTAGTATGCACGAAGTCTAAAACTTGCCCGATTGTTTTTGGCTAGATTGTAGGATGGTCGGTAAGAGATGGTCATAAGTCATTTTTTTAATAGTCCACTCGAGCCTAAAATAGTAAACTAAATAAAGCATGAGTCCCATGATCTATAGGCTAAGACTGATTGACCTATTTTTGTTCTTTACACCAATTTTACCTTCCCATTTGACTATAATGAATCTATTTTGGCCCTGGTCCTCCTTTGACACTGTGCACCTCAACTCAAGTGAATTACCTAAGTTGAGGGTGGCTATTATAGGGGTGCGTAAGAAAAAGCGAGTATAAAGAAAGAGGTGTATATAGAAAATTGAATAAGAGTGGGTGTGGTAATTAAAAGAAAAAGAAACAGAAAAAGAAAAAAAGAATGAGAAAAGAGAACTGCACCCAGCCCAAGCATGAAAAAGGAATAAAAAGGAGAGATAAGGGAAAATTGAATAGAAAGATGGTAGAAAAAGTAGACCCCTAAGAAGACATAGTTCTAACGAGGTTAAGTCACTTAAAGATATCCCAAATATACCATAACCATCCCCAAGCCTACGTTACAAGCCTAACAAAGTCCTATAGTGATCCTAGCCTGATCGTTTGAAAATTTAGTTAAAGAGAATAAAGGCAAGCCTATGGCATTCTATGTACACTGATTGGAATTTCTTTGGAAGTATGAGCATCACTAGACCATCCCTAGAATATTAGTCTAAATCAATATGAGTGATAGGGACTTCTTTCAGTGTGAGGGTGCATAGGTTGCAATGTCAGGTTACGTATCTATCTGGGTAGCGTATCTTACGTAGGCCTAGTTATTCATTGCTAATTAATGTCATCATTGGATTCCTGTGGGTCACACTATTGTACCAAATCGCGATACACAGTAATGGTTTTGAACAATAAAATAGGAGGTAAAAACATTCTTATGCTGATCTATAAAGTCGATTGTGAAATATGTCAAAGACTCTCCAAAGTTAAGTATTGTGTTTGTATGGGTAGTGATTTTGAGTTTTGCATAAGGACATGCAAAAGATCTACGTTGAGGGTGTTGATGTTCCTTGGAAACATGGCACATTCAATGCTTAAAAGAAGGAATTTATGTTTGGACTTAGGTTATTTTGGTAGATATAATGTGTTTGTTGCATCATTGCAGGGAAATCAGGTAGAAAGTCACCTGAACTGAAAAATCAAAAGAAAATTCTTTGAAAAAGTTGAAGTACTAGTCAGGCTACGAGTCGTTAAGACACTATACGACTCATAGCCAAAACTCATACAAAGAACAGTGAGCTAAGATAAAGTCCTAAATTGAAGTCATAGAAGACTACGAGTCGTAAGGTCAAACTATAACTCATAGTGATCAATCGTAATGAGATCAGTGTGCAAATACCTAAAGATTGAGGCTCAAGTGATAACGAGTGAATGCCATGAGTCTTAAAGACTGACTACCACTCGTGGTGAGGAGTCGTAATGACAACAAAAGCTTGAATCCCTGAAGATAAAAGTGCAGTAGAGTGCCTACGACCAATATTATATGACTCGTAAGGAGACTCTTTGAGTTGTAATAACTGTCGACTTAATTTTTCTATTCCAATTTTATTAGGATTTTTTTATTATTTTGAGATACTATAAATAACTTAGGGTTAATTCATTATTAGGGTACACAATTTTATAATACTTTTGATACTTTTCACATACATTGATCATTGATATTTTGGTGTCCTATTTAATTGAAGAATTTGGATTTTACTCATTCATTATTATGCAATTAATTACATGTCTTCTTCAGTGATTATCATGGATTATTGCATAAACGTGAGCGGCTATATTCCTTAACTAGGGTTGTGGGAACCCTGGTGGATTAGCTACGTAAGGGAAGTAGGAGATTCATCTATTCTATTGTAATATCATGTATTACAATCTTTTTTATATTAATTAAACCCAAGCTACTGCAAAAGCTTGTGAATTGCCTGTATTCGAGGAATTCTTTTAGAAAAGAAGCTTACAACAGTGATTCGAGGCAATCAACCCTCGTATAATAAACTAGAGAGTCAAAAAGGTGAGAGTTGTATTGAGTTTATAGTTAAGGGACAGCAAGACGACACCCCAAACTGGCAAGGTAAAGGGTGAGATCTGTCAACATGTTCAAAAGATGGTTGATAGTACATAGCTTGTCAACTTTGCATGCAGAGCAGTAGTTAGGTAGATTGAACATGAGAATCTTATGTAGTTGTGAAACTAGGGGAACACAATCCTAGTGTTCGTCTTTTATTAACTATAACCTAAAGCATTCAAGTTCGTCTACTTCTTACTATTAACTTTCAAACCCCCCAGTTACTTTTCAGCACTGCTCATTGATCTTATCAAGTTTGAGATGCTATTCAATGTATTCCCAGTGGGTTTGACCTCAACCTGAGTTGGGTTACTATATTTCGCATCAACTATAGCATACTTCTTTGAAGGTTAGTTTTGGGCAACATCAATCCTCTCCCAAGGAATCAATCCTCACAGGCAAGAAGTGAACAGACTTAGTCGTCCTATCCACAATGACCCAAATAAAATCATCCTAATTGTAGGACTAAAGAAGACCCATAACAAAATCCATAGTGACCATCTCATATTTCCATATGGGTAACTCTCTCACTTGAGACATGCCACTAGGTCTCAAATGTTCTACCTTGACTTGCTAACAAATCATACACATGGCAACAAAATTCAGCATATCTCTCTTCATATTATTCCACCAGTAGATTTCCTTCAAGGAATGATACATCTTAGTTGAGCTCAGATGAACTGTACATCTAGACTCATGAGCCTCAGTCAAGACCCTTTCTGACAGTCCATCAACATCAGGAACACATAACCTTCCTTGATAACTTAAGATGACATCTCCCCTAATCTCAAATGTCATAACTTTTTGCTGGCCCACATTATTCTCAATCTGCATAAGTATTGGATCCAAGCATGCTACTCCTTCACCTCAGCACCCAGAGATGATTTAACCACTTCCTAAACAATCACTCTTCCATCCTCATAGTCCAAGAGATGAACTCCCAAGTTAGCGAACCTATGAATATCTTTCACCAAACCTCTTTTCTCCTTCTAAACATAATATAAACTCCTCATGGACAACCTACTAAGAGAATCAATAATAACATTGGCTTTACCTAGATAGTAGAACAAACTCATGTTATAATCCTTAAGCAATTCAAACAACTGCCTTTGCCTGAGATTCAACTCCTTTTGTGTAAACACATACTACATGCTCTTATGGTCTGAATAAATATATACATGCACCCCATACAGATAATGGTGCCAGATCTTCAAAGCAAAAACCATAGTCGTCAACTCTAGATCGTGAGTCAGATAATTCATATCATGAACCTTAAGCTGCCTAGAAGTATAGGCCACAACCTTACCATGCTGCATCAAGACACAACCTAGTCCCACAAGGGATGCATCACAATACACAACAAACACATCAATACCCTCGGGCAAGGTCAAAACTGGTGCAGAAGTCAACTTATATTTAAAATTCTCAAAGCTACCCTAACAAGCATCGTACCACAGAAACTTAACCTTCCTCTAAGTTAACTTCATCAGCGGGGAATCAATAGATGAGAAACTTTCCACAAACCTTTTATAATATTTAGCCAAGCCCAAAAAGTTCCTAATGTCGATTGGAGTCATGGGTCTAGGCCATTTCTTAAATACCTCAACTTTATATGGATCCACCTTGATCCTTTCACTAGAAACAATATGCCCAAGAAAGGTCACAACACTTAACCAAAATTCACACTTAGAAAATTTTGCATATAATTTCTAGTCCTTAAGAGTCTGCAACACAACTCGGAGGTGATTGGCATGATCCTCCTTACTCTTACTGTATACCAAGATGTCATAAATGAAAACTATAACAAACAAATCCAAAAACCACCTGAAAACCCAATTCATAAGATCCATGAACGTAGCCGGAGCATTAGTCAATCTAAATGACATAACTAGAAATTCATAATGGACATACCAGGTTCGAGAAGTATGTCTTGGGAATATCAACCTCCTTAATTTTCAATTGATGGTAGTCCGAATGAAGATCAATCTTAAAGAAACACCTAGCACGAGTAATCAGGAGCAGGGACCCTAAATCAGGCCTGCACTCTATATATAAGGTGAGTCCCCTCCATATTTTCCTCAGGTGGGATAGATATTCCAGTAACGTTTTTATGACTATTAGATCTTTAATGAGGCATGATCTGAAACACGAGTAAGCCAAAAGTTAGAGAAGTTTCAAAACTACTAGACTTTATAGCCTGAAATGGAACACAAGAAAGGAAAACAATCCTAAATGCATTGTAGCCTTACCCTTATAAGTATGGTATGCTACATAACCATAAAATGGACTCTACTCAACATGAATTTATACCCGAAGAACCTAAACCACACTCTAATACTATGCTTGTTAGGACGCAAAATAGGGTGTAATACCCTATATTTTTTACCTAGAAATTGAACCGTCATTCCTAAGTGTGTAAAATCTAATCCCATGATTTACATTTTAATACATGTTCCATGATCATTATCCTACTGTGAAGAGTGAATATGATGTGTAAAAATGTTCATAGGAATCACTTAGAACAAAGTTGAGCTAAGAGTCTTTGATTCGGTCAAATTTTGGTATTTGATTATATAAAGGTTAGATTTGAACGTGTATAGCTCCTTATAAATTTGGAATTTTTCATCTCAAGATACACCATATCTTAGATAGTTTAATTAGTTTTCTAACGATACCAATTTCTCCTTAATCTGATACCCGAGCCAAAAGTTATGACCATGCTAAGGTCGTGCATCGCATGACAAATGCTAATGGCCACTGGATAAGGTATGCTTTTGTCATTCACTACACACCCTCAGGCGTGCTTTGGTTGTACGTTTCCTAGAAATAGCACAGTGCTAAAATTTATCCGTTTTGACTTAGTTTAAGGGCGTTGAATTCTTTTCAACCCCTAAACTATCCCTAATCATTATTAAATGAATTAAGAGATCTTAAATCATGTTATTTCCACTCTCTTAACCCTAAACATCCAATACACAATTTAAAACCCTTCCCCTCTTTCCAATAACAAATTCAAGCTTATTCCCTCAAGAACTCGAGGATTCAAGTTCCAATTTCAAGTTTTCCTTCAAGAATTCATCTAATTGAGGTATGTGGGGTATTCATCAATGGGTTCCTTTCATCTATGGATCCCAAAAATCCTATTTTTAATTTAAAGTATGAATTGTATCCTATTTTGTGAAATTATTCATGCAACTTATGAACTTAATCCATGTATTTTTAGTAATTTGAATTCAAGCCATGTCAACATGTGTTCCCATGTAAACTAGTTTTTTCATGTTTTAATTTCAATTACTCATGTTATATTCAAGTGATTCCGTGTCAAATCTTCAAGTTATGAATTAAATCATGTGAATATGTTGTTTTCTCAAGTTTAACTCATTCACATGTTCAAGTTCATGTATTTCACTCAATTATTGAAATGTCTTATGTTTTGGGTCTTTGAACTACGATTTTATACCACTATTTTAAACATTGTTATCATATTTTTATGATCATTCAGTGCTAGCAGATTATGAATACCTAATACCTATGTGTTTTACATATTTTCATTTTCAAGTAACAAGTTAGTCAGACCATAGTTTTATTATTAGACTCAGATTATCATGTTCATGCTGAGCATTTATCATTATAGTATCATATCATGTTAAGCCAATAATAATACCAATTTTATTCAGTTAGGAGTAAAACTTAGCACCAAATGAATGCAGGGATGGCGACTTTCTCATCAGTTAGGCATGAGTTGTTTGTAGCAGTCCTTAAGTTCTAGACCTATGGAACCATCATAGATTATGAGGGGTCTTCTATAAGTTAGGCATGACACCCTTGTCCTTTGGGACATCATCTTTGTGGATCCATATTATCTGTTATTTGTTGGTACCCTTGGCAAGGTACCAATACCTATCCAACTGAGGTTACAGGTTAAACCTCGATAGCTCAGATTAGGGAATGTCTAATGTAGTTAGCTCCCACAGTCTCAGTGCAGTATTAAGAGTAGGTCAATTCAGGTTTGCATGACCAAGAGTACAAATATCAGATACTCAATTATACAAATCTTAGTTATCAAGTTATGCAGATAACAGTGATTCAGTTATTCATATTACAGATTATATCAGTACATGTTTATGCTTGGTCATGAATTCTCATTTTTACATGTTCATGTTTTCATACTCAAGTATCTATACATGATCTTCAGTTTAGTTTTACAGTATGCTCATCTTTACATGAGATACACATATAGTATTTATGTTTTACCGCTTCCCAGCTTCTTTTCTACTTACTCTATAAAAGTAAAGATTTAAAAAACTAAATATAGTGATTCACCAGCTTATCAAAATATGTTTGTTACTCCTGTTTTAAGATACTTCTACTTTCAATTAATTTCAGTCTCTTGGTGAGTTTACTTGCACTTAGCATGCATGTCTTAAGATTATGTATCTATTCAGTTTTACTTATTGTATTCACCCTCACTTACTCAGTAGATTCTAGAAGTACTGACCACATAGAAGTTTGTATGGCTACATTGTTTCATAATATTGGTACCAAAAGTATTCCACAAACTAGGGTCAAATAGTTCTTAGCTTTCAGCCCGTAGGTGATAAGTTCTCTTATTCGGGAACTCCAGTCCATTGTAGTTCATGTGTTTTATTTTGATTAGTCATATCTATTAATTAGTGATAGTTGAAGGTATGTCACAACTATCTATAGTTTGTATAGTCGAGGCTTTATAGATAGTCAATCAAAGTCATTACATGTAATTCAAGTTTTTTTCTTTAGTTGTATTATGTTGTAAGTTTTATCTGTATTTCATTTACTCAGACTTTCTCATGATCAAGTTTCTGCTCAGTAAATTTAGTTTTTATACAATTTAAATTAATTGCTCAAGAATCATGTCAGCACATGGGTTAGCTTGGGATCACCTGTGATTGTAAACACTATTTTAGGACTAGGGGTAGCCTCGATTCATGAAATACTTGGTACCAGATCTAGGTTCAAGTATCCTAGGGTTTCTATGAAGCTGTGTCTAGTAGATTCTTGCAAAACTGTACGAAGACGTCAGTAATTTTCCTTAAGAGGATACAGGGAATTTAAGAAATATTTCCCTTCTTTCATGTCTCAAATCATGTTATAGAAAGGTTCTCTAAGAAACTTATATCGATTGTCGTCGTGTTCTATTCATGTCAACTGTGCCTTATTTTCAAGGTAACAGAAACAGTGAAGCTTAAATTCCTATCAATAGATTTTTCTCAGATAGTCCCTACAGATAGTTATGGGATTACATATTGGCTCAAAAAATATCCCACCAATGCCTTTATTTTACAAAGTATGACAGATTTTATTCATGATCATGAAAAATCGTTCAATAAGCCAAAGTTAGATGTGTTTTCAGATCCCTTCTCATGATTCTATGACAACACATGATCTTGAGTTAGAAGCATGAACCCAGAAGTTTAGTAGAACTAAAGTGGGGATAATATTAGCTGAATCTAGTAGATTATGTATCCCTGGGGCTAGTTGTCTTAAAAGTGAACCAGTAGGCTTGAAATAGTATATGTAACAATTTAAGTCTACTAATTCAAAATTAAGTATAATTGGGTGGTTATGATCTAGCGGTGTACACAAGATGATATGGGATAGTACTATTTCTAAGTTTTAACAATGTGTGTGCTTAGATAGTACGCTTGACTTGTTAAGTGTGAATGAGGCCATGTAGTATATGATGTTTTTACTAACTAAGTTATGGGTTATAGTTTAATGATGTTGGGTATGTTGGTGTAATGGTAATTCTCATGGTTTAGGGGAAAAATATAAGTTTAGAGATAGGATATTAGTAAGCTATGAAAAAAAGGCAAATTATATGTTGGCAAGTATGTTGTGAAGAAGGGTATAAGTATGTGATGATTGTTGAAGCTAAAGAAATTTAAGGATAGTATATATTAAAGTAGTGTTCAAGAATGAAGTTAGTATAGTTCGTTAAAAGTTTGGGAGTACCCATGTTAAGTGTGTGAATCTTGGAAGATTGAGCTAATAGAAAGAAGAGTCAAAATTCTAGAAGGTGTGAACTCAGGGTATGGTGATACTCATGAAGATTCTAAGTTAGTAAGTGTTTAAGTTATTATATGATGTCTAAAGGCTAAAGGGGTGGAGATGATAGAAAAAGAAACCAAGTCAAACTCTCAAAGTCTAGTACTGATGCCAGTGTATTGTAGAATATTAGAAAGGGAGGAAGATGCCCGAACCATTCTTATCTCAGTGTAAAGTTTTATACTTTAGTCATCATGACATCTACTCATGCCTTACATGTCAGCTTAATGATTATAGCTCAGATTCATACAATTTCCATAGAATCATGTACGCCTCCAGTTCCTAGTATAAGGAGTTCTAGTTCACTCAGCAGTATGAATCATATTCCATGAATTTAAGAACCCCAAACTCAGGTCATGCAGCATATGACTCATGCCATGCTTTATAGTATGTGCAGTTCGAGGAACTTATACTACACTTTTAATAATCAGCAAAATTCATATTATATTACGTACGGCCTCAGTTCAGATCTTTTTAATGAATTCATGTTGTGGATACTCTATTCCTCATGCCTCAATTAAGTTTCCAAGTTATGTATAGTATTCTTTCATGCTTCAGGTCCTCATGTTCTAACCTTTTAGTAACCTCTTCTTATGTTAGGACAATGGTGATGAACAATTGTTTAGATGACAACAACAATAATAGCATACCCAGTGTATTCCCACAAAGTGGGGTCTAGGGAGGGTAGAGTGTACAGACCATACCACTACCTCATATGAAGTAGAGAAGTAGAACAATTATTTAGATGGAAGAGAGTAAATATTATGTATTAGGAAAAGATCATTGTATGCTTGTTCTATCTAAGTCTATAAAATTGAAGGATGATTGAGGTAGAGCTTTAAATATATGACATGGTTAGACGAGAAGTCTATGTGTGTTTTATCGGGGATAGTGCATGAAAGTTATTATTGACAAGAGATATTTGAGAATGTGGTAAAAGTTCCTAGGTGGGTTAGTTGACCAAAAGTTTGGAGGTGGTTATAACTATAGGCTTGAATGTTATGTTGGTGTATAAGTGGATGAATGCATTGTGCTCTAGTAAATTCCTAGCAAGAGATTGAAGTTAGTTGTTGAAGAGGTAAGAAGAATTATTCTTGGGATGAGAGTTGTGAAGATACATAGGGTATTGAATTATGGTTTAGACTAATGCTATGGTGTTTATACCTTGTAATTTCAAGTTAAGCTTGAATATGGTGAGAGCAAGTAGTTCAACTCAAGATTTGGCTGGAAGGGTTATATGTGCACATGTGAGAATTATAAGTTGAATTAATGAGCATAGTATTTAAGAGGATAAGTATAGTTGAGAGAGTATGTGAGAAGTGTGTCTAAGCTTGAAAGTTAGCATTTATATTGCCTAAGGTGAAGTGATTCTATCCTAGCTTATATTTCATAGGCTTATATCCCATGTTATAGAGTTGAAGTCATGTTGAGATTCGTTATTCAGATTTCTCACTCAGATCATGCCCAAGAACTCTTTACTCCCCAATGTTATTAGAAATTCGTAGAAAAGTATTGGATAAATACTCCAGTTGAGTAAAAAATTTAGTATGATTCAGTCCGTATAGACAGTAATTCAGTTTAGCAATCATACAAGATAAGCTCCTATAGATTTTCATCTTTCTATCTAGTATTACTATCTAAAGTTTCATGATTACGGCTATTCCATGAGTTAATTCATTCACGTCCATCCAAGTTATGAATTTAATTCAGTCCATGCATCATGTCTCCAATTCAAATATTTAGTCTCCAATTCAATTCAGAAGTGTTCAGCGAATGATCTCGATTTTCCAAGTATTCCAGCTTAGACTTTTTAATACCCCTTGTACAACCTGTCTCGTTGTCTCATGATTCGTGCTTATATAATGTATTTGGTGATACCATAAATTCATTTTCTTTTTATTCCTATACTTGTTTTGCTGGGAACAATTTCTAATGAGAAGTTACATATTTTATTCCAGCCTTAGTAACTCTTGGAATTCTATTGCATCAGTTATCACTTCACAGTTCTATACATATTATTGTATCATGAACATTTCAAGTGAGTTCTAAAATCTCAGCATGAATCAGCTCCTTACAGTCAATAGAGTTAAGTCAGCTCAGAAATTAATTTCACGATGGAAGTTTTAATGTTTCAGCCCAGCTATATCCTTCATTAGTAGACATGTCATGTGTACCTTATTCCATAGTTTTAAAGTTTCACTAATTTTCTATCCATTATTCGAGGATGAATGATTCCAAGAGGGAGATAACGTAGCATCCCATATTTTTTATACAAAAATTGAACCGTCGTTCCTACATATGTAAACTCTACCTATGATTTTTATTTGAATAAATGTGTTATGATCATTAGCCTAGTGTGAAGAGTGCTTATGATGAGGGAAAATATTCATAGGAATCACTTAGAGCAAAGTTGAGCTAAGAGCCTTTTATTCGGCTAAATTTTGGTATTCGATTCTACAATGGTCAACTTGGAACATGTATAAATCTTTACATATGTGGAATTTTGCATCTCAAGACCCACTAACTTGTAGATAATTGAATTATCTTTCTAACAATACCAATTTCTCTTTAATCCGATACTCGACAGAAAAGTTATGACCATGATAAGGTCAAGCGCCGCATGACGAATGCCAATATCCACTAGATGAGGTGTGCTTTGGCGTGCACCGCACATCCTCAGGTGTTCTTTGGTTGTGCATTGCCCAGCAATAGCACAGTGCCCAAATTTCTCCGTTTTGACTTAGTTTAATGGAGTTGAAGACTTTTCGTACCACTAAATCGTCCATAATCATTATTAAATGAATTAAGGGTTTTTAAATCATGCTATTTCCACTCTCTTAACCCTAAACATCCAATACATGATTTAAAACCCTTCCCCTCTTTTCAATAATGAAATTCAAGTTTATTCCCTCAAGAACTAAAGGATTCAAGTTTCAATTTCAAGTTTTCCTTCAAGAATTCATCTAATTGAGATATGTGTGGTATTCATCAATGGGTTCCTTTCATCTATTGAGGCCAAAAACCCTCTTTTTGATTTAAAGTATGAATTTCATCCTATTTTATGAAATTATCCATGCAACTTATGAACTTAATCCATGTATTTCTTAGTAATTTGAATTCTAGCCATGTCAACATGTGTTACTATGAAAACTAGTTTATTTCATGTTTTAATTTCAATTACTCATGTTCTATTCAAGTAATTCCATGTCAAATATTTGAGTTATGAATTAAATCATGTGAATATGTTGTTTACTCAAGTTTAACTAATCCTCATGTTCAAGTTCATGGATTTCACTTAATTATTAAAATGTCTTATGTTTTGGGTCTTTGAACTATGATTTCATACCACTGTTTAAGCATTGTTATCGTATTTTGTGATCATTCAGTGCTAGCGGGTTATGAACACCCGATAGCTATGTGTTTTACATATTTCTGTTTTCAAGTAACAAGTCAGTTAGACATGATTTTATTTTCAGACTCAGATTATCAGGTTCATACTGAGCATTTATTAGTACAGTACCATATCATATTAAACCAATAATAATATCATTGTTATTCAGTTGGAAGTAACCCTTAGCACGAGTGAACGCAGGGGTGATGTCTCCACCATCAATTAGGCATAAGTCGTTAGTAGTAGTCCCTAAGTTCCAGACTTACAGCACCACCATAGATTATGAGGGCTCCCCCATCAGTTAGGCATGACACCCTCGTCCTTCGAGACATCAGCCTTGTGGATCCACATCATCAGTCATGTGTTGGTACCCCTGGAAAGGTACCAATACCCTTCTAAATGGGGTTATAGGTTGGACCTCGATAGCTTATATTAGGGCATGTCGGTTGTAGTTATCTCCCACAGTCTCAGTTTAGTATTCAAATTAGGTCAATTCAGGTTTCCATGACCAAGGGTACAAATATCAGATATTCAATTATAAAGATCTCAGTTATCAAGTTATGCAGATAACAGTGATTCAGTCATTCATATTACAGATTATTTCAGTACATATTTATGATTGGTCATGCATTCTCAGTTTTACACGTTCATGTTTTCATGCTCAAGTATATATACATGTTCCTCAGTTTAGTTTTACAATATGTTCAGCTTTACATGAGATATACATAAAGTATTTATGTTTAACCGCTTCCCAGCTTCAGTTTTACTTATTCTACAAAAGTAAAGATTTAAGAGACTAAGTGTAGTGATTCACCAACTTATCAAAATATGCTTATTACTCATGTTTTAATATACTTCATCTTTCAGTTGATTTCAGTCTCTCGGTGAGTCTACTTGCACTTGGCATGCATGTTTTAAGATTATGTATCTATTCAGTTTAACTTATTGCATTCACCCTTACTTACTCAGCACATTCCAGAAGTACTAACCACATATACATCTATGTAGCTATATTGTTTCATATTATAGGTACCTGAAGTAATCCACACATCAGGGTCAGACAGTTCTCTGCTTTTAGCCAGCAGATGATGAGTTCTCCTATTTTCGAAACTCTAGTCCATTGTAGTTCATGTGTTGTATTTTGATTAGTCATATATGTTGATTAGTGGTAGTTGGAGGCATGTCTCATCTATCTGTAGTCAGTATAGTAGAGGCTTCATAGATAGTCAGTCAAAGTCATTACATATAATTCAAGTTTCTTTCTTTAGTTTTATCGTGTTGTACAGTTTATCAGTATTTCATTTATTCAAACTTCCTCATGATCAAGTTTAAGCTCAGTAAATTTAGTTTTTATACAATTTAAATTAGTTTCTTAAGAATCATGTTAGTACATAGGTTAGCTTGGGATCACTTGTAGTTCTAAGCACCGTGTTATGACTCGGGGTAGGCTGGTATAGTGACATAGGGCTAGGTCATGATGGGTATCTCAAACCCACCATGACTCGTAGACTACCCCTTTTGCCCAACAACCAGAACACAATAAATAAATACTGTGGAAGATAACCAAACATAATAATAAAATGAATGAATAACTCGAATAAAACCTAAGAGTCAAACAACAACCAACCCATACTTGTACATAAAAGACTCTAAAAATTAGAATACCAAACTAGGTTGGGACATACACCCGACTATGACAAAAGACAACACACAATTCCCAAAATTTAAAAAGAAATCTAGGAAAATGACAGGGTTTTGTGAAAGGTGGAGGCTCACCACTTCATAGAAACTTAATTGACGAACCATGCCACCTAACATTGCATAGGAGTAACAGAAAAACCATAGGACCCTACATTATGAATAGATACAATGTCTAGAATGGTTAGTAGGATAAGCATTGGCATGTAACTCCTGGAAAGTGATAAAGTAATACCAATGTGAAAAACTAGTCAAAACAATATGCACAATATTCATATATGCCTATATAGGATGCCAGGATAGGGAAAAGGATCATGAACGTGAGAGTTTAAAATATTATCCTTAACTGTGTAGCTCACTCTATCCTAAGGGAACCCATGGGCTATAAGGTTCAGCTCCTCTTGCTAAAAGGGCCCCAGTGCATGTTAGTATCATAAACCGAGGAAATCCAAAGAAAAGGCTAAAGACACCAAGGCGATAGCTCCTACAAAATATATATAATATGTATTATGCATACGATCATATAGACCCCCATACCGATAAATGTGGTTTTCAGTGTTGGTCCTCTCCGAACTTTAATATTCATGGTGAGCTATACAATTACCTTTAAGCGCAAATTAAAAAACTTTCACATAAACTCAACCAGTGATCCAGGAGTTATTCATTAAGGCACTTACCGACATGATATCTTCATACCAAATATGCTTGCAAGCTTATATATAATTATGCCATAGTAACCTAATTAATCATTTAACTCTCACGTTCCATTTAAAAATCCAAACCATGGACACCAAAGGCCTTCCAAAACTATTTTGATTATCCATTATCTTTTAATACAATGCAAGGTTACAAAAGTAAGTTAAAACATGCAAATTCCATATTTAAAACCAAGGATATGAAGGTGGGTTGAGGTTAATGCTATTACCAAGACAAAAATCCAACAATTTGGGGAAACCCATGTTCCCCATTCCAATCTCCATAACTATACACTCATTCAGTCCTAAAAATGTCAATTAATACATGAATGGTATATTTAAAACATGTGAAAAGTAATTCAAGTAATCATCATCAAGGAACCTCAACCCAATTTCAAACCCAACAATGCAATGTAACGCCCCGAAAAATGGGTCACGGAGCGTCACATGGTTCTTGAGGCTACGAGTAGCCCCAAGCTAACCCTTTGAGCCATTTTTATTCAATTCAACACAAATCAACGGGGTTTCCATAAATAACGCTCAAATATCAACAAAGTAATCATCATCCAAGAATAAAAGAATTTCAGAAAGATAACAAAATACGACTTATTAGTCAACTCCCAACATTAATACTAGTCTGACAAGCCTCTAAGAAAATTAATAAAACCAGCGAGCCATTGAGACATGCCCCAACTGAATTATTCTCAGTTATCAAATGAAAACAATTTCGTGAAACCAATATTAGACATCACATCCTCGAACTATAAGGACTCACCACAATAGAGGATGCAGAACAGCGTGCCCGAAGAATCATTGTCGAACCTGGAACTAAGCACCTGCACCTACATTCCGAGAAAATATAGCCCACATCCGAAGATGTGGGTCAGTACCATAGAAAGGAACCGAGTATATGGGGGTGTATACAGTTGTATAAACATCATCATCATAAATATTGATGAGAAATATGCAGGATGTAGAAAGACTCACATAACCCGAAGAAAATCATCATAATCATGAGAGGATGAAATAAGTACAATAACACATGTGAGTCATCATATAATTTGTCAATCACTTTCAGTTCATCAAGAATATCAATTCTCATAGTGTAAATATCATTTAAATCTTTTGAAAGAATACTTTCACAATTCCACTTTCAAATCACTTCATCATTCACCATAGACACAAGGAAACACACACATACTGGGAGATCCTATAACCAACATAAACCATGTAAGCTACATGGAGTCCAACATACAACCCACGTTAGGGAGATCTGTCCTATCCTTGCCATCGGAGTAGGACTATCGATATCAAATCCATATAAACTAGTGATCACTATATAAATCAGCCTCAGGCTCACTCCTACGAGGGTATGTAGTTCTAGGGAAGTAAGGTCGCTTTATACCTCCCACTCGGTGCTAAAGATTTCTCCCGAACTTAGATCAGATCATTTCAAAGACAATCCATAGTAAAACAATTTCAGTAATATATAAATATACATCGGGAGCCATCATGCTTCCCATCTATCAAAATCAATCACGTTGTGAATTTCTTTCACACTCGAGTTCAAAATAACTCCATTAAGACCAAAAGGTCAAATCATTCAAAATATCTCAAATATTCAACATCAACATGCTTATAACACACACTTTCTCAAAAAAAAAATTCAATGGGGATTCACGACCCAAATATCAAAATCATGATAAATATCATTCAAGATTCATGCTTTATATCTCCACACATGTAAATTCATCTTTCAAAATCATAAACATCAAGATTTCATAATAATCATCATAAGATATGGGTTCATGCTTCAAATTCATAAAAATCAAATAAAAATCATCTCTTTGTAAAGAAAATTACTTTTGGGCACAAGAACGAAAGAGAGTTCTTGTTGAAAAAAATCCATATACCTTGAATGATGAACTTTAGATCGATACTCAGTTTTGAGATGTTAGTCGTACCTTTGAATCATGGTTCTTGGAGTTCTTGAACTAGGAACTTAGAATCTTGAATAAATTTGCAGAATTAATGGTGAACTTTGGAGGTTCTTGAAGTTCTTGAACTAGGAAATTGAAATTTTGAATAAATTTGCAGAATTAATGGTGAACTTTGGAGGTTCTTGAAGTTGGATGAAGGATCTTAGGGATTTCTTTTTGAGGAAAATTGATGAAATATAATATATAATGCTTCTAATAGGCTTTAATATAGGGTTTGGACGGATTTTGGGTGAGGGGGAATGACCAAAACGCCCCTAAAAATTAAATAATTCTCGAATCTGTCCTTTGGTTGACTGTTTTGATAGTCTGAAGTAGATCAACCATAACTTTTTACTCCGATATTCAAATTGGATGAAACTAATTTCATTAGAAAGAGGACTCTCATATATTTTCGTTGATATCTTTTCACCTAGATCATTGTGTACGAGGAGTTATGGTCGTTTGAAGTTGACCCAAAAATTCACTTTTGATATGCTGAAGTAGATCGACCATAACTTTTTGCTTCGATAGACAAATTGGATGAAACCAATTTCATTGGAAAGAGGACTCGCAGATCTTTCTGTTGATATACAGTAGATCACCCAGATCATTATGTACAAGGAGTTATGATTGTTTAAAGTTGGAGCAAAAATACACCAGGCCTCAGTACTTTTTCCTGCATGTTTTACTGTTCACTACTATTCACGGTTCAATCGAAATGTTCATAACTCGTCGCTCGGGTGTCCGTTTTGGATGATCCACATATCGTTGGAAATATTATTTGATACTATACGTAATGGTGGTTCATAATCTAAAACATTCCGTATGAAAAATTTATAATTCATTCTAAAAGATAGAACCCAACACGTTTACGCACGAAATTTCAACGAAAAATTTCCTGGGGTATTACATGCAATCTTATGAATATTAAGCCAATTTATACCAAATGATAAATACAAATTTAAGGGTGATAGACATATCTGAAATACACAAGAAATTGAAAGAAATTCAAAAGTTGGAGCTTAAACATTGAATTCCTTGTACAACCATAATATTCTCTTGCCTTAAGAGGTAAAGAAGAGAAAGTAGTGAATTTGATTTGATAACTGATGTTAAAGGGGTAATTAGAGAGTTTTTATGTCATGGGTAAAGTGTAAAGGAAGGAAAATACCAAAAATACCTCAATTAAAATGGGAAAGAAAAATAAGGGACAGTCGTCATGGCTTGGCTAATGACTCGTGACAACTGATCACAAGTCATTGCCTAGACTTGTGACCTAAGCATCACAAATCCTATCCTTCATTGTTATGACCACAAGAGAGAGAGAGAGATTTCAAATTCTCTTTTCATTAAAACTTGGGACTATCAGCATTCAGACACACACTATTTTTTTCAAGTAAGATATAGAAAACAGAAAATATTCTTCCTCTAATATATTATGGTGTTGGGTTATATCTATTCTTTGTCAGTTTATGGCTCGTAATTCATTATTAGAAGAGCTTGTTGAATTATGAGGAATACACCTTAACCGGTGAAATATTCTTAAGGACAATGTCATAACACGCCTCAAGCTAGAGAATTTTCGTAATTGTTCCGTATTTTACAATAGAGACACACTTTATGTTTCTCAAATTCACTTATGAAATTATAATAACGCACCTAAGTGTCGCGTAGTAGTGGATTGAAAATCTGAGGTCTCGGGTTCAAATTCCAATAGAGACAAAAGACACAAGACAATTATTCCTTACTTTATCATTCCTAAGATATATGTTATTGGTGGGAGGTGACAAGTATCCCATAAATTAATTGAGGTATGCAAAAGCTAGACTAGGCACAATAGTTTTTTAAAAAAAAAGAAATTATAATAAAAATTGATGGCTAATAAGATTCCACCACCAGCAAAGGGACCAAGTCCCTTAGGTACAAAAATAGAAAGATAAGTAGAATAAATGTAAAGTGCTGAAAATAAATAACACACAATATTTATGTGGAAAACTCATTGCTCAAGGGAGGAAAACTCATGACTTATCTCACAAGATTTCCAGCAAACTCCACAAATTTCAAGCTAAAAAGATAATTACAGACTTCAATAACCACCAAGATTAAGCTCTTAATCCTACCACCTCATAGCAACTCTATAGCAAGATCGACATAGTAACTCTACCACACATGCACATCAACTAACTCTAGTTGACGCTCCTAGGTAACTCTACCCAGAATAACATAAAGCATGTTAAGAGAACTTGATAACACTTAGGCCGATACGACAACTAACTCTAATTCCTATGACTTAACTTAAGACATAGACAAGACCAAAATATAGTATTCTTTATAGTACAGGACTACATTTACAATTTCAAAAACAAATGACTCAATATTCAATAAAGCAACAAAAGTAAAGTAGTAACTCGATCAGGTCTTTTTTATTAAAATGAGCTTAGAGTCGCATTTTGCTAGAGAGATGAATCCATTTCAGGTTTCTCAAAAGAATTAGGTTTTGCGCTTCTCACAACTTGTTTTTGTACTAGATATAAAAACCTTAACAACATCCTATTGGACCAGGTGTTAACACACTAGTCGCAATACTACTGCCACATTAACAGCCAAAACAGTCAGCACAGTCTACAGTTGTACAGAGTTTCAATCTTAAGTGAGCATGGCAGAAACCAGGTCCCTTGAACTCTTGTTTGGAAATCATCAATACCACATACAATATTTTCCCGTTTTTAATAATGACAAACTATTTCAGGATATTCCTCCGATTAATTAGTTTTCCTACCAAATAAACTCTTCTTTATCCCTTATCAGTTAATTTCCTCTTTTCATCAGTTCCCTCTTTCAACTAGAATTTTTTCCTACCTGTAAGGGACTGGGTCCTTCAAAGTAAACCAAGCCTCCCTCTTTCAATTAGCTCTCCTTTTAACTAGATTCCTCTCCCGACTACAAGGGATTGGGTCCCCTAAAGTAAACCAAGACTACCCAATAGTAGATAATATTTTCCCTCTTTTGGCATTATAAAAAAGTAATAACAGTAAACCAAGATAGATAATATACCCAAAAGGTTAGCCCACGACCAATGGTGCAACACTAACACGAATGAGTGAAGCCAAGAAGAGAGAGAGAGATGATAAATACAAAAAACATTCCATTCATAAAACCAAGGAAAAATATCATTAAAAATTAGCTCAATAAAACACAAAAGGAATTACTCTAAATTTGTCACAGAGAAAACAAAAAAGAACTGACACAAAAAAGACAAGGAATATGATTATTAGGAGGACTTAATAAGAAGGAGACTTAGGAGCAAGGGAACAAAAGACCAAGTCCATACACATACTTTCAGCTACATGCATATTGAGAATATTCATAGTCAAGTCCTTAACTTCAGCATTGAGACCCTTGACATCAACATTCAGACCCTTGACCTATTTCTTGAGTTTTTGATCTTCTGCGTGGAGAACATCAGTGGTACCGGATCCCTCAACTATGACTTGATGTAGTGTTGCCTTCAATGGAGGAATTTTTGTATCTCGCTTAACTACAACAACAGTCATGTCTTCAAATTATGCAGCCATATTTTTTGTTCATCGATGAGTTTTAATATCTTTGACATAAGATTAGCCCCAACCTTTTCTTTTAAACACTTATTTTTAACCTAAGTAGTCATTGAGAAGGTTTGCTTGTTTGACCCAGCCAGTCTTTCTGAATACTCAACCTTAAAATGATTAAATACTTTATTCAGTAGGTAGGCCATGTGTCTTACCATCCTTTCCATCTTCAACGTGTATTACGTTATGTATGTGCTCGATTATAATTACATGAAGGTTGACAGTTTAAAACTTGCTTAGGATTCCATGAGGAATAGGTCTGTTGTTGAGCCTATTGTTATCTTTTCTAATCGTGGAAGTAAAAAAATTTTCATGAACATAAACAACAATTCGAATTCCTCTTTTAGGTATTTCTTCAACACTCCAATCTCTGAGTTTTTAATGATCTTGCTTGTTTTTTGTACAAAATCAACAAATGGTACTTTATCCTTCACAATATTGATCCCTTCCATGGTAACATGATACGGTAAAAACTTGGAAGACATGAAATTGGATCAAAATAGTCCAAACACACTCCAAAACTAGTTCACTAATTCAAAGAGGACCCTTTTGGAAACCACTCTCAGATTCAAGAATGCAATACAAGAAGGACAATATTACTAGGTGTTTGACACCTTTGCAGCCAATAACAAACTAAGTTAACAACACAATATTAAACCACAATGACAACAACAACAACAACAAAAATGGCTTCACAATACAAGATACAAAATGGATACAAGATTACAAAAAGAAAACGATAGATAGATAGACCATATGAAGGTATAATGTTAAGAACCCAAGAATGGTAACTCTTGGACCCTTAACAATACATACAACAACAAATATATCTCTTACAAAGACATAAAATCAGAATCCACCTCTCTAGCATCAATGTTTCCAATCAATCAATAATAAAGAGAATCCACCCTATTGTTGTCTCCTAGTTTCGATTTTGCCTTATCAAGAGAAGAGAGGACTTTGTGTTTTTCAAGTGTTTCTCACTTCAACATCCATAATAATCTAAGTAATTAAAAACCTACATTGTTCTTTATATAACTATTACAAGATATAAGTTAAAATGACCTAAATGGCCTTCAAAGAGTATGATTCCCATCAAGTGTAAGTTATGGGCTGATTTTGGTGTGTTTTGGGCCTCTTCTACATTTAAATTACACACACCAAGTCTTGAGACCAACGCACACCCTTATAAGTCCATATCCGAGATTATTCTCCATATCCATGATTATTCTTATGTCATCCTCTCCATCTTTAGAGAAATTTGCTTACAAATTCACGGCTTCATCTTGTTCAATTGGCCAATTCAAAAGAAATCACTCAAAATAGTTCGTAAAACATAAAGATCCCGAAAGATCAATAATAACAAAGGATGAATCATAAATGAGTTAAAAATATCCCACAAGAGATGAACAAAAAACAGTCCATAAGCTAGCCAAACCCGAGAGCTTAATGACAAAAAGTCTCGGATCCAACATCTTCATTTTGACCCTCGGCTTCCTCTCCTTCTTGAGATTGGCCTTTAATCTCATTCAACTCAAGTATCCTTCTATCATATAAGCATCGTCGTAGACTCCATATCCTTTGTATCTCTCTACCATATTTCTCTTCTTGGGAAAGGGAAGTTTCAATTGAGAGGCTCAATTTGGTAACGTAGAGCTTCAGTTGTGGAGCTTGGATGGGAGGAAATTGGCTTCCAAGTCCTCCTTGTTGAAATTCATCAACTTGTGGGGGAAGTTATCTATATTGTTATCGATTTTGAGGGTTATTTGGAGCTTGTCTTGTGGCATTATGTTGTAGTCTTGGAGGATTGGTCATTGGAAGTAAAGTTTTGGGAGTAAAATCATGGGAGTTCCTTCAACTCTCTATTTGATCCAACCTCTCACTCATAGTTACCACATCCGAGTCAATTTTTTCAAGACCCACATTTGCCCTAGCAAGGTATTGGAACAAAGCAACAAGGAGGGACAATATGGTTTCCATTATACCTAAGAAGTTACCTACAAAACAACAAATAAGTTAGATTTACAAGAATGGTCCTCACACTCTCTCTCTATTGTTTTGTCTCTCAGAATTTTTTTTACTTTGATCTCACAAGTGTCGTAACCTTGCTTGTACTCCGTGAGGCATTGAGAGGTGGACCAAGTATTACAATGACTCAAAAGAATAATACACACAAAGGAACGTATACACGAAGGACGGTTTCAAAACTAACTTACAAACTAGTACAAGCTTGTAAGTTAGTAATGGAATCAACAAATGAAACTAATGGAACAACACAATGAAACTAAAAGATCAAAATTTGAGCCAAAATTGTTATGTGAACAGTGTATATGGTGATGTGGCAGTCTACTAGTGGTTCGATTCTTGATAAATTTTAATTTCACAATTTGGACTTTGGTGGAAATTGTTCAAGAAATACAAACTAGTCTTTGGAGATCCTTTTTCAATCCAAATTTCAAAAATTAAAAGTCTTTGACTAGACTTGTACTTCTCCTTAAAACATGGACCCTTGTTTTATGGAAAAAGGTTGAGATGTGATGTAAAGTCTTTTTGGTAGTTGGGGGTCTTTCAAGATTCAGAAAATACTACACCTTGTCTTTCACCTTTTTAATATATAAGTTCACTTTAATATTAATAAGGTGATGAATATGGTGAAGAACTTCAAGAACACAACAACCAAAACAAGAACAACCAACAACAATCTCACGGCCAAGACCACAAGGATAGCAACAACAATCGGCTAAGTCCCCTTTGTGTTGTGTTTTTAGTTTTACAAAAGGTAAAGGTTGTGATGAAAAAAAATAACACAACAAAAATATTTCAAGATCTAAAACAACAACACAACACAAGGCCTTCAACTAGGTCAAGGCAAGAACAACAACAACATCCAATCGGCCACACTTTGTTCACAACAATAATATTAACAATTCAAGCTCAAGTTTGGATCGACTCAAAGTGTTAGTGAGGAAAAAAACTAGCACTACAAACACACAAGACAAGTAAAAGACTCCTAGACCTATAATCAAGAACAAATCTTGGCCAAGAACACAATTTCGGCCAAGACAACAACAATGGACAGATTGTAATTTTTCTAAAATTTTCAGCTTTTCAACAATTTTTTTTATTTTCTAACAAGCAAGCCCAATATTAATCTTGTAGGAACAATATCAAGCCATGATTTGATACCAAATAATACGATAAAAACTTGAAAGACACCAAATTGGCTCAAAAAAGTCCAAACACACTCCAAAAATAGTCCACTAATTCAAAGAATCGAGGACCCTTTTGGAAACCACTCTCGCATTCAAGAATACAATACAAGAAGGACAATATTACTAGGTGTTTGACACCTTTGCAGACAACAACAAACTAAGTTAACAACACAAGATTAAACTACAATGATAACAACAACAACAACAATAAAAATGGCTTCACAATACAAAATACAAAATGGATATAAGATTACAAAAGGAAAAAAATAGATAGATAGACCACATGAAGGTATAATGTTAAGAACCCAAGAATGGTAACTCTTGGACCCTTAACACTACATACAACAATAAATCTATCTCTTACAAAGACACAAGATCGGAATCCACCTCTCTAGCATCAATGTTTCCAAGCAATCAACAACAAAGAGAATCCACCCTATTGTTTTCTCCTAGTTTCGGTTTTGCCTCATCAAGAGAAGAGAGGACTTTGTGTTTTTCAAGTGTTTCTCACTTCAACATCCATAATAATCTAAGTAAATAAAATCCTACATTGTTCTTTATATAACTATTACAAGATATAAGTTAAAATGACCAAAAGGGCCTTCAAAGAGTACGATTCCCATCAAGTGTAAGTTATGGGCTAATTTTGGTGTGTTTTAGGCCTCTTCTACACTTAAATTGCACACACCAAGTCTCGAGACCAACGCACACCCTTATAAGTCTATATCCGTGATTATTCTTGTATTATAACATCAAAAATTTTACCAAGCATAGTTTTATCAAGATGTATCTCAACTCCTTGAACCATAAAAGATATGCGTAAACCATCTTTAGAGAATATTAAGGTGTAGTAGAAGTCCCTCACTTCCTTCTTATGAACTACAGAATTGGCAGATTAAACAAATAAAACCATTCTTGATATTTTATATACTCAATTTGTTCAACCATTTTAGGCTTATCAATGATTGTTGGATCAGATACCCTTTCTTTTAACACACTTTAGGCTTTGAGTACTTCAATTCTCTCTTCCCTTATGAGAACTTTTGATTCTTTATGAACTTTTCTTTATTTTGACGAGGTACCTAGTCCTTTTTTTAACTGACCCACTTCTTCAGATATGGTGGAGTCAGTTTTAGGACCAGTTCCCTCAGGAGGCTCAATGTCCTTTTTTTTGACTGAGATGTGCTTCTTAAGAGTAGCCGCTCTGGCTTTTGCCATAAACAACCCAGATGTCCTAGAAACACATTTCCCCTTCATTCTCTTTTTTGTTGCAGCATCAATATTACAGTCTATCTTATCTTTCTTATTATTTTCCTCCACTTCAACAACCTCATTTGCAAGTACTTTTGTTTCTAGTACTCAACCTTTTTTATTCTTCTCTGGTGAATAGTGGCAGACTTATTTGCTTTTATAGTATCACTCATCAATTTCTTTTATGTACTTCTAGTCCAATAGGTCTTTAAAACCTTTTTAGAAATGTCTATATTTTCCTTTCATTTGGAACCATGTTGTCTAAATCCTTTCTATGCCAGATCGCCACTTTTATTTTCCTCGACATTGTCCTCTACTGAGGGAAAAAATGGTTTCTCTTGAACTTCAATTGAGATTGGAGTTCCATTATAAGCTGGACGAGATAAGTAAACTGGTGACTCAGGCAAGATGGGTTCATTAGATTCAGTTGGAATAATTCATTAGTTTCTAGCCAAAAAGGTTAAGCTTGAAGCAACCCAGTATATCCCTGCCACTGCACTATTTTAAGGGTTTGATTTATCAACTGGTAGATCCCCATCAAAAAAGTGTTCATCAATGGGAATAGAGTCAAAAAAAATTAACGAAACTTGGTCCATATAAGAACTCAATAACCTTTTTGGTATTCAAAGGATCAGGTTGAGGCTTAGAAGTAGCTGACTTAATAGGAGACCCAAATCCAGTAAGAAAGGATTCTCCAACTACGATGGAGGCAGTTTTAGGAAAAATTTATGAACAAACAAGATATGTTTCAGTAAAGGTTTCCTTTTCAGTCATAGTAGTGGGGTTTTCTTCAAAAAAAAGGATTTTTATTTAGTGCTACATCAATTGGAGAACTTTTATCATCAATAGGAGTTTTGAAGGGAGATGACGTCAAAGATTGTTTTTGAGCTAAGAGAGAGTTAATTTGAAACTCAGAGTGGATGAGAGATTTTTTGAGAATGCGACTTGTAGAAGATGCAATAATGTGAGAGATCATGGTTTTGATATGAAATTTAAAGAGGATGAAGAGGATTAATATTTGGTAATTAAAGGAAAAAGGCGTGAATGGTCCTTATTGGGCACACTCTTCCATTTTCTAATGATTTTACACTGTTACAAAGAGGAAGGAAGGGGCATGTGGCCTTTGGAATAGTAAATTCCTATGTTTATAAAAGCAATATATATGGCACTAACCTTTTGGTAGGAACCTGGTCCCTCTCTTATTGAAGGAAGTTTTCTTCAAGTTTGTCTCATTTATCCCTCTCATCAGCTTTCCCACCATGCATGTATACTTACAAAAAGGATGGTACTGAGTTAGACTAAATGAATAAATTATTATAAGGATACTTGTTCATAATCATAGCTAATGTTAGGAGAGATAAGATCAACTAGGGAAGCTTAATTTATTTTGATCAAGCCTAGCTTCAACGTATTTTTCTTAAACTGGTCCCTATAGAAAGCCTTTGTGAAAATATCAGCAACTTGAGCATCAGTTTTACATAACTTCGTGGAAATAGCCCCTTTATCCATATTATATTTGAGGAAATAGCATCCCATATTAATATTTTTGGTCTTCTTGTGTTGCACATAAGTTTTGGCCATATTGTGAGCATTGTTATTGTCACATAAAAAAGGAATAGATTTAGTTGCTATCCTAAAATTCTTTAGTTTTTGCTTGATCCAAAGTCGTTAAGCACAACAAGATGCAGTTGCTATGTACACAACTTCTCATGTGAAAAGTGCTATAGAGTTTTGTTTGTTGGATCCTCATGAAATTAGAAAAGACCCAAGGAAATAAGTCATCCCAAAAGTACTTCCCAGTTAACCAGGTACCTTGCATAATTTGCATTACATAGACAATTAGATCAAAATTATCACCATATGGATAAAATAGGATCAGGTCCCCTATTCCTTTTAGATATTGAAGAATCCTCTTTGCAACTTTTAAGTGAAACTCCTTCGGATAAGCTTGGAACCTAGCACATATTCCCAAACTGAATACAATATTGGGTTTACTAGCAGTTAGATACAAAAGAAACCCAATGATTCTTTTGTACATAGTCTCATTCACCAAGGGACCAGGTTTATTAGCATTCATTTTTAACTTGTCCCTATAGGGGTATCAATAGGGTTAATATCATTCATGTTGTTATAAATGTATTGCTATATATAGTGAATGTCTATTTATTGAAAAGTTACAAGCCCCATCTTTTGGTACAAAGTTAGTTTTCCCCTATAAATAAAGGGGGTTTTCTTCATTGTAATTAACCCCTTAAGAAATTCCTCAAGAGAAATAAGAACCACCCTCTCTTTTCTCTTCATTTTTCTTCTTATCTGCTTTATATTTTACAACATGTCATCAGCATGAGGTTCTGTCATTGAGTATATATTTATATTTTCACTCGTTGCTTTAATAGATAAAAAAAAATTGCTATCAATCAAACCCTATTAACATTATTTTGAAGATGTTAAGGTAAGTGACGTCAGATACTAATAGGTTTACTAACTTTTTTGACAATTTAATCGTGTATACTCCTAATACTAATGTTAGTCAGGTATGAAATTAATATTATATTATAAAATTATGCCTTATAGCATAGGTAAGGTTCTGTATTATGTTGTGATTTAGTAAGATATGTTATGCAAAACAAAGTGATAGGTGGCCATCATAGGTAAGGAATTAAAATTGTTTGCTTATCCTTGATTTAATATTTTAATATTCACTTGTTAGATTATGTGCTAGTATGCACAAAAAATAAATTTACTTACACATCGATGTGAAGGAAAGGGGAGTTGATCATGAAGTGGATCTGTTTCATTAGAATATTATGACTACAAAGAAAGATAGAGAAAAAATCTCTATGTAATGTATCGATCATACTAAAAGAGTAAGATATCATGTTAAAGTCTTGATGCATCATAACAACCCATTGATATATTACCTAAGACGTCGTTATATGGATAAGAGATTGATTTTGAATCTCAATACACCATATTGATAATATAATAATGACTAAGATAAAGCAGTTTATTTTTTGATAAAAGACATGAAATTTATCTCATTGAATATGCTCCATTCTCTGAAGTGAATGTGGTAGAAGTGCAGAAAATATTTGAAAGAAGACAAGTAATTGAATGTACGAATATATGCATGGAGGGACAGTATAATAACAATCATCAAAAGTAATAATATTTTGACATGCTTGTTATGATTATAAGATATGTTAGAGAAAATTCTTTTCATTATATGTATGCCTAGATTTGCTCCTGAAGCAGCTCATATCTTAAAAGAGGTTATAGGCTATCATAAATTGATATGCTTAAGGCACTATACTCCATTCCCGGGGAATGAGTATTTCAAGTATTATAAGTATAGACCCATTCTCTAAGGTGAATGCGATAAAATTTACTAAAGCTTATCAATACAAACGTGTACTTGATTGTGATGGTATCACAACTTACCTCCAAAAGAGGTAGAATAATTGAGAAGAAATATTCTGCAATTTACTCTGAAGTAGTAAATATGATGTTTATTCTTGTAAAGTAAATCAAAAATTTATTAAAACAAAAGGCGCATATCATGATAAACTTGGAGTTGCCATTCCAAAGATATACATATTGTGTATTAGACATATGTTGAAGAATCAGAATATTCTTCAAAAATTATTGATATTGTTTATTCTCATGATAAGTTGGTTGGACCACTAATGTTTTTTATTGAATTCCTTAAATCTGAAAAGTATAAAATGTGAAGATAAGCTTGTTCACCTGTCATGTGATCTATTAAGATGCATCGATATAAGATGATCACATATGAGTTTATTGTCAACCTGTAGCTTGACATTCATAAAGTTTCTTGATCAATATAAATTGAGTTAAGAGCATAATTTTCATATTTTGTAATCAAGGAATTTCATCTTGAAATGCTAGTTAAGTTGATGTTGAATGCCTCCGATAAATAGCCGAATCAATGCTTCTTGTTGGTCTAATGTATGATGCATAACATACAATAGCACTTGTTTGCATTAGATCAAAAATTATGATTAATTCCTCCCTCTCAATTAGTTCAAGTCTGGGAACTAATTATTCCATATAATAATTTTGATATGCAGTATATGATTGTTGGATATACAATAATGCACAAAGATGGATTCTCTAAAGTAAATTGAGATGCATGTTAGTTTTTCTAACATGAGGGGAGATAACAAACAACTAAGAAATATATTGTGAATTATCATCTATATGATCCTTATTCAAAAGATACTTTAAGTAAAATGCTAGAAGCATTTGCTGACCCAAAACTGATTTCATATTTAGTTGCGGATACTACTAATTGTGTGTCCCTAAAGGAAAAAGTCTACGCATGCATGAAACATGATATACAAATCAGTTTCAAATGAAATAATTCTTGAAAAGAAAAAGGAGCAAATGATCATAATAAGAAGGCAATGTGCTCTTAAAGAGACTACAATATAACAATTCATGAAACCTTATGAAAGGTTTAGGTACCTAAAATAATGATGTGATGAGATCTCAAAATGTTATGTCACATTATGATCCGATACAAAATGATATATCATCGATAATATTTTTAATACAATATTGACATAATATTATAAAAGATTATGAGGATATGCATTCTATATTTATTTAAGTATGCTGAGGTAGAAATATATATCAAGTGACATGAAAGGACTCATCTTGATAAGCATCACACTTATTTGATTTGTAGTCTAGAACTTGAAGATGCCACACATGAAACGTTGAATATTGTCACTTGACAAATTTATATGACTTTTTTTAAGGATTCAAAATGTTTGAAGCATATAAAAGTTTCTAAAACACTTATTTATAATCCTTATATAGCATAAATTTATAACTTGAAAATTATTGAAACTCTTAGAGAGTTTTCAAAAGTGATAGATTATCTGTTGAAAGAAGTTGAGATAAGAAACATGCAAAATTAGATTGGATCCTGAAGTACTATATCTTGTGCAATTGATGCATTTACACATCTTGTTGCAAATATGAGCATGATATAATTTTACTTCTACATGGAGATAGTGAAGTAGATCACTTGCATATTACAATTGAAAGTCCTTGTATTAATGTGTTTATTCTAACACATATTGTCAGGTTTTTGAATACACATGATATTCATATGATCGAATTTTTAGTTTGATACTTATATATTACCTATTGTCATGAAGGGACACTATCATACCATGTATACATTACATTCGTATTACGCTAAGACAATAGTTATTCATAAACCAAGTCCAGTATGTATGTGGCTGAGGTTAATGATACATCTAATTTGATAAAAATATGGTTTGTAATATGACAAAATACCCATGATTTTGCATGAAGATAATGCAACATGCAAAACTCAAGGAATGATTTATAAAAGGAGATAGAACGATGCACATTTCGCGAAAGCTTTTCTACATACTCGAGCTCCAAAAGAATAATGACATCAACGTGCAATAAATTCATTTGAGTGATCATATGACTAATTTATTCACAAAATCTCTATCAATTACAACTTTTGAGAAGATGATGCATAAGATTGACATGTAAAAATTCAAGATTCGGAATTGATGTTCTCATTAGGGGGAGAAAATACATGTCGTATTCTTTTTTCCTTTCAAGATTTGTCCCACTAGTTTTCCTTGTAAGGTTTTAATGAGGCAGCCAAAATACATAGTATTAGAGATGTGTATTCTTTTTTCTTCACTAGATTTTTTCCACTGGGTTTTTCTTAGTAAGGTTTTAGCGAGATGCATTATCTATCAATTATACATTCATGGGGGAGTGTTACAAATATATTACCATATATAATGAATTTTTATTTATGAAAAAGTTAGAAACCCCAACTTTTGAGATAAATTTAGTTTTTTCCTATAAATAAATGGATTTTCCCTTATTGTAATGAACCCCTTAAGAAATTTCTCAAGAGAAATAAGAATCTCTATTTTCTCTTCATTTTTTTCTTCTCTTCTTTATATTTTATAACACATGTGAAATTTTTTCAGAGGATCCTTGATACATTTCTCTTGACAAATCATTGTTCTGTTAGGAGTTTGCTTGATTTACAACCCAAAGAAGAAACTCAGTTCAACCATCATACTCATTTCAAACTCACTTCCATGAGTTTAGCAAATTCTTACATAGTGAATCTGAAGTTGCACCAAAGATGATGTCATCCACATATACTTGAGCCATTAATAGACTTTTCCCTTTAGATTTAAGAAATATAGTATTGTCAATTTTTCCTCTTTGAATCCATTTTTAAGAAGAAACCTTGACAACTTTTCACACCATGCTTTGGGGCCTACTTTACTCTATAAAGAGCCTTGTCTACTTTCAGCACATGATTTGATTGATCAATGTCTTATAAATCAGGTGGTTGTTTAACATAAACCTCTTCTTTCAAGTATCCATTTAGAAAGATACCCTTTACATCCATTTGAAACAACTTGAATCCTATATAAGTAACAAAGGCAATAAGAATTTTTATAGCCCCCATCCTTGCAACAGGTGCAAAGGTTTCATCATAATTAATTCATTCTTCTTAATTGTATCCTTGCACTACAAGTATGACTTTGTTCCTTGTGATAGTACCACGTTCATCATGTTTGTTCCTGTACATCCATTTTGTCCCTATAATGGCCCTGCTTATAGGTCTGGGGATCTGGTGCCACACTTTACTTCTTTTAAACTGATAAAGTTCTTTTTGCATTGCATATACCTAATCAACATTCTTAAGTACTTCCTTCATATTTTTAGGCTTAATAATGGATTTGAATGCTGAAAAGGCCATAAGTTTCTAGATTGTGCCTAGTTTTTAGTCCAAAATCCAAGAGTGAGGTGAGATTCTCAAGAGGATGGAATGACTTGTGCTTTCAGTTGGAATTTTTTATGGTTGACTGAGTCTGGCTACTACCAGGTCCCTCAATTGCTTGATCCTGAGATCCAGGTTGTGGAACATCAGGTTCAGAAGTATACTGAGCACCTGGTTTTTTTCCTTCGCCATTTGCATCATTTTTTATATCTTGAGTAGCTTGTTCTTCTATGGTTTCTTTAGTATGGTCATCCCTTTGAATGGAAACGAATTCTTTCATGTTTGTATCATTTGTATTTCTAAGTTTCTCCATGTCTTCCTGACTCATCAAGAATAACATGAACACTTTCTCAATATAAAGAGTTTTTTTTATTATAGACTCTATAAGTCTTGCTGGTTGATGAGTAGCCTATAAATATCCCTTCATCACTCTTGGGATCAAATTTACCGAGATCATCCTTGCAATTATTTAAGAAAAAAATTACAACCAAAAGGCCTGAAATGGATAAGTTTGAGCTTTCTTTTGAGCAATAATTCATAGGGTGTCGTGTTAAGAGTAGACTTGATGAGACACCTATGTGTAACATAACAAGCAGTATTTACCACTTCAACCCAGAATTTCTTAGAGAGACCACCATCAATAAGAATGGTTTTTTCAATATCAATCAAAGTCCTATCCTTTATTTTAACAACCCCATTTTTGTGGTGTTCTAGTAGTTGAAAATTGTGACTTAATCTATTTTCTGCACAAATTTCCTCAACTCTTATATTTTCAAACTCTGTCCCATGGTTAGACCTGATCACTACAATTTTGTTATCTGGTTTCACTTGGATTTGCTTGGCAAAAATCACCAATACTTTAAAGTTTCATCCTTGGATCTCAGAAACGTGGTCCAAATGTACCCAGAAAAATCATCCACAATGACCAAGACATATTTATTTCCTCCTCTACTTTAAACCTTTACAGATCTATATAAGTCCATGTGAAGCAATTTAGGAGGCCTGGTGGTACTAACTTGCTTCTTCTGCTTGAATAAGAACCTGGTTTATTTTTCCTTAACATCGTTATTACATACCTTAGTGTCTGTCAATTGTAACTTGGGAATACCGTGGGCCACATCCTTTGAGACTAACTTGTTAAGAAGTAAGGAACTGACATGGCCAAGTCTTTTGTGCCACAAGGCAACAGTTTCACTTTAAGCACTTAGACAAGTAAGAACACTTCTTGGGACTGAATCCAAATCAGCAACATACATGTTCTTGCACCTTTTGGCACTAAGAATGACTTCACTAGATTGATGACTGGTAACAGTGCACCAATCAGACAAGAATTTGAATTCATTGCCTTAATCACAGATTTAAGAGACACTGAGTAGGCTATACTTTAAGCCACTTACATTTACACATCTTCAATGACTTGATTTAGTAATATTCAAATTTTACAACGCCTATGATACATCCTTTCTTTCTATCTTTAAATGAGACATCTCTACCTTGAAGTGCCATGAGTGAGAGAAAGAAGTCATTTCTCCCAGTCATATGCTTGAAACATCCACTGTCCATGAACCAACCATGACTACTCCATCTTACTCCCACATGCACACAAAGATTATTTATTAGCTTTGGGAATCTATTTAAGTTTGAGTTTCCAAAAAGAGAACAGAGGAGTAATCAAGACTTCTTGTCCAGATAGATAGCCGAGCTCTCTAGGATTTTGAAAAGAGACCGGGTCCCTTCTTAAGTGACTGCTCCTACTAGACATAATTTGTTAAACTCATTTTAGCCCTTAACTTGGCTTGACAATTCCTTTTTAGTTAACCATTTCTTCCACAGCGAGTACACAATTAGTTGTTAGATACAGGTACATATTTGTTGTGGGGATTAAAGGGGGATTAACATATTGACAACCAAGACATTTGCCATTATTAAACCTTTGACTGGTCAGATTAGCTAGAATATAAGATGAGGCAGTCAATTTCAGAGATTTTTTAGATCTTTCCTTATATAGACCAGGTCCCTCTCTAGCTCAGCATGTTTCTCAAGAAAAGTTGTAAGAAGCTCTTGGGATTTTTTTCAACTTTTTTTCAAGCTCAATTTGAGGACTGCTAGCCAAAATTTTTCCTTTGAAACAAACTCTGACAATTTTCCTAGCTTCTCATTCATTTCATCATTTTCATAGGTAAATTTTTGAGATTATTCTCTCAACTTAGAAATTTGAGTGGTTAAAGCAATTTTCTTATTTTCAATATTTTCTACACTCTCTTTAAGAAAATCTTTCTCAGTTGTGAGCCCACACAAAGAATCAATCAAAACCTTTGCTAGCCTTTTTAGTTTTTTCAAAGAATAGTCACTGAGGTTTTTTTTAATGTCAAGAAGAGTTACCTTATCATATTCATCTTCATCTTCATCATCGTCTGACTTTGCCAGAGATAAAAAATAGAGTTGTAAATGGTATCATCCTTCTCTACAGCCAGCGTAAATACATCTTTAGGGTGTTCTGACTTATCAGATTCACTGGATGAGTCCCACCAAGAAGTCAAGGCTTGGTTGACTATATAATTAGTCGTAACTCTTCTCTTAGACATATCTACAACCCGATCCTTCCTCTTGCCTTTGTCTCCTCCTTCTTTCACCTAATTTTTATATTCCATCTTGTGCATTGGATAATCTTTGATAAAGTGACCAAGTTTACTACATTTGTGATTGTAGACACGTGATTTTTTATCCTCCCTAAATTTTAAATTGTCTATCAATATTTAATATTTATATTTATATTTAATCATATATTATTTTTATTTTTATTCTAATTTTAAAAAAATAATATAAAAATTAAAAATATATGTTTTCTTTTATAAATTTTAATAAATAAATTAGTAGCTTAAATATTATTTTACTATATTTATATTTGTCTATTTATAAATCATTATTATGTTTTATTAAATATAAAATTAATTAATTATTATTATATTAATGTTTTATTATTTCATTTGTTTATTTTTCTATTATCTTATCTATTTATTCATTTACTTATATTTATTATTTGTCTTTATTTATTATTATTAATTAAATAATATATAATATATAGATTTTGATTTTTAAATTTTAAATTTTCCCCTCTTCCCCTTATCTGAATTTTAACCGTTCCCTCCCAAAAGTCCTTTTATAAAAGGACTCCCTACTCAGTTAAAAAAAAAGGAAATTCTACGTACCTGATCACATCAGAGAACCAGACACTGATAAAAAAAATAGAGTGAACACCAGACAAAGCAAAAACCAGAGATAAAGAAAACATCAAACAAAAGAGGGTGAAGTTGAATTTGAATAACGATCAAGTTTCCGGAACGATATTCAAGTTTCTATTTCATTTTATGACAGGTTTCTTTTGTAATCCTGTATTTTATTTTATAACTTTAGTTACAAATTGAATCATAATATGATTGTTTTTTGGTGATTTATGAATTAACATTATATGAATTTGTTGTCATGTTTGTATTTTATGCATGTTGTAAATAGTAAAAATTTAATATCATATCTCACTTTTCATCTGTACATGACAAAAACAGTATAGAATATTGCTTACATAGATGATAATATTCATAGGCACACAGTAACACATTACAATAAATAAAAATACGCACAGTGTAAAACCAGAAAATAAAAAATAGGATAAGAAAGAATCGGAGAAATCAAAAGAAGAACAATGTAGAAGATAGTTGACAGGGTGATCGGAATCAGTGAAATACACATGTTTCTGACAAAATTTTTCTTTTTACTATTAAATCGCTAAAAAAGACCCCATCCATTTTCTGGCGAATACCTATCGAAAACTTGTCAGAATCCACTGCGTCGCCGTCCCCTCTCTCTTTCCCAACGTCAAATTGGACATTACCGCCAGCAAAAGTTGCCGAAAAATCATCCAAATCAGCAACTCCGACAATCAAACGGCCAGATCTGGCCGAAATCAATGTCACAACGACGAAGCCTAGCGTCGTCACCGCCGTCCCTTCTTTCCCTTTCCCGTCGCTGGCGAGCCCTCACCGATGCCGTCATCTTTCTTCTTTTCCGTTACTGTCCACCGAAAAATGGGCTAGATTCGATTTGAGTTTATGGTTTTCTGGTGTTGAAGTAACGTTCCTAGTTACTGTTGTTTGATATTATGGTTATTATTACTTATTTACTAATTTTATGGTTAAATATGATTTCATAATATTTATATTTAAGTTATCTATAAATTATGATTAGATCTAGAAATTATAATATTAATTTCAGCATAATTTTGATAATTCTAGTTACTTTTATTTATTTTATTATTACATTATTATTATTATTATTATTATTATTTTAATTAATAAAGCTTAATAATTTGCTAGTTACGATAATTTATCACTTTAAATAAATATTATTTTTAGTTTACCGTTAAAATAAATAAGGTTTTGAATAAATAAAATTGTTACGAGTTTATAAAAATTAAATTTATGTTTTAATGTTAGGCAAATTTTAGACACATTTTAAAATATTCGTCTCATTTAAGAATGCGGCATACACATCTTTCTGAGATATTTTAAAAATTTTAAGGATGCGATAATGTACCTTGACAAATATTTTTATAAAATTAACTTTTACCGGTTTATTTAATACCTTTCTAAATTAATTTTTCATCGACTAAATACGAGAGTTTTAAATAATTTTGGTATGATAAAAATAAGCGAATTTAGGCCTTGACATAATTTATCAAAATAGTTTAAGTAGAAGTCAATAAAGCAACCGTGCTAGAACCACGGACTCGAAGGGTACCTCACACCTTCTCCTCGGTCAACAGAATTCCTTACCCAGTCTTCTATTTTCGCAAACCATAATAAGAGTCGTTTCCTTTTGATTAGGGATTCAATAAGGTGACTAGGAACATCATAACTCAATTTCAAGTGGCGACTCTGTTAATAAACTAATCCCTATTCAATACCGTCACTTTAATTGAAAAAACTCTTCGACTCGACGCCTTGGGTGAAAAAGGGGTGTGACAGTGATAACAATTATTTCCTCCTTATAGCTTACTAGTTTTTTTTTTTTTGAAATCCACCATTCTTCTTCACAACTTTAATAAATCTTCGAGCTAAGCAGGCAATATCCTCATCATCTTCACTAGAGTCTGATTTTGTGGCTTTCAGAGCCAGAGATTTCTCCTTTTGGGGCTCTTTTTTATCTTAGTCTTGTTATTTTTTAAGCTCATAGATCTTTAGATTTCCAATTAGTTCATCCATTGTAAAAGTTTTGGATCTCGAGCCTCTAAGACAACATTGACCTTACTTTCCCATGACTAGGTAAAACACCAAGTATTTTTCTTACTTATTTATGAAGTGGAATAACTTCTTCAAGACAGTGCAACTTCTTTGTTATGGCAGTGAACCTGGTATGCATTTCTTAATTCGTCTCACTTTCTTTCATAGTGAAAGTTTCATAATGAGTAGTAAGCATGTCTACTTTAGATTCCTTGACTTGACTTGTTCCTTTATGGGTAGTCTTCAGGCAATCCTAAATCCCCATTACTGATTCACATGCCGAAATTCTATTATACTCATCAAGATTTATTCCATAAACCAGTATTTTTTTGTTTTGTAGCCTTTCTCAAGCTTTTTCTACCATCTTCATCATACTCCTTTCATGTTCTAGGACCATTTTCATAACATTTCTTTCCTTAACCTCGTTCATGGGAATGTATGGTCCATCACAAATAATGTCCTACAACTCACTATCTTCAGTCATAATAAAATCATGCATTTAAGTCTTCCGCCAACCATATTATTGACCTTTGAAGCGAGGAGGTTTGGTAGTCGACCGACCTTCTCTAGATTGGGTAGAGTAGCCATCACTTAGGATCCATTCTTGGTATTAACCGTTTAGAGTATACTACTCTAATATCAATTAATGGCTAATACGAGTCTACCACCAATAAAAGGACCAGGTCCGTTAGGTTCCAAAACAGAAAGATAAGTAGAATAAACGTAAAGTGTTGAAAGCAAATAACACCCAATATTTATGTTCAAACTTTCTTGCTCAAGGGAGGAAAAATCACGATCTATCTTACAAGATTTTCAGAAAATTCCACTAACTTCAAGCCAAATGGATGATTAGGACTCCAATAACTACAAGGATTATGCTCTTAATCCTACCACCTCGTAACAATTTTATTACAAGATCCATGTTGTAACTCTACCATACCCAGCCATCAACTAGCTCTAGTTGATGCTCCTAGGTAACTCTACCCAGAATAAGATAAAGCTTGTCAAAGAGAAATAGACTATACTTAGGCTGATATGACAACTAACTCTAGTTCTTACGACTCATCTTAAGACATAGACAAAACCAAAATCTACAATCCTTTATAGTATAGAAGTAGATTTATAATTTCAAGAACAATTGAGTCAATGCAAAAAAGTAAAGTAGCAACTCGAAAAGGTCTCTTTTGTTGAAATAAGCTTAGAATCGCCTTTTCCTTGAGAGATAATCCTTTTCAGGTTTCTCAAATGAATTAGGTTTTGCTCTTGTCACATCTTGCTTTTATACTAGAGAGAAAAACCTTAACAACATCCTATTGGACCAGGTGTCAGCAGACTAGTCACAGTACTGTTGCCGCACTAACAACCATAATAGTTAGTGCAGACTATAACTGTATACAATTTCACTCTTAAGTAAGCACGACATATATCACGCCTCCTAAACTCTTGTTTGGAAATCATCAAAACCAAAATACAACAAATATATTATTATTATTCTATAAAGTTAATAAACAAAATAAATTATTCCTCATATAGTAAGTTTTTAAATCCCTCCGTTTCAAAATAGTTGGTCCTCTTCTAAAAATATTTGTTTCAATTTACTTGTTCATTTTATGAAATCAATAGAATATTATTATATTCTTTGAATACTATCCTTATCACTAAATGACTAAAAAAAGTGTATATATTTAAATTAATATTTTTAAAATATAATTAATAAGATTATTTTGATAAAGTAATTTTTTAAAAAAGTATCTAAGTCAATAAAAATATGAAAAAGGGCCTAAAATGCCCTTCAACTATGTGTAATGGTGCAAAAATGCCTCCGTCTACCTATTGGGCCTAAAATGCCCTTCACGTCTACCTATTGGGTCTAAAATGTTCTTTAACTATATAAAATGGTGCAAAAATGCCCTCCGTCTACCTATTGAGCCTAAACTACCCTTCATGTCTACCTATTGAGCCTAAAATGCCCTTTACGTCTATTTATTGGAGCTATTTTGCCTTTTTATGTTAAAATAAATTATATAATACCACAACTTATCTTTATTAAACTATATAAAATCCCAATCATTTTTATTAATATCAACCAAATAAATAGTGCACAATATCAAAATTTCATCATTCTAAATTGATCTGATAAATAACTAAAAAAAAAACATAAATAGCCATTTTTAAAAAATTATTGCATATACATAGTCGTATTAGTTGGTTGTCGGGATATAAAATATTTACTTTTATAACAGATTCTAATATATAGAAAAATAATTATATATTAAATTTTCATATTTCTTATCTATTGCCTACTTTTATGGAAGCCTTTGTTCATTCATTTTTTATATACTATATCAACATTTTATGTTTTTTCATTTTTATTACCTGCTTTCACGTTGCTTGTATAAAAATATATGGTATATTTATATCATAAAAATTCATGGTATATTTATATATTATTATATGAATTATATTTATATCATAAAAGTCCATGATATATTTATACCATACAAATTATATTTATACCATATAAATTATATTTATACCATAAATATATCTTGTATATTTAGATATAAAAGTTTACATCATGTAATACTGAAAATATATATTTATATTTAATAATTTTTTTTAACAAGAAAAGTACTTTCAAAATATTGAGATATACCATGAATATTTATCTTATAAATTATATAAAAAATATAATAATTATTTGATTTTGACATAAATTATATTTACGCAACAAAAATACATGGTATATCTGTACTTCCAACTTAATGATTTTTATTTCATAAATATTTATCTATAAAAAATTATGGTTAATCCATTATATTAGAATTAAAAATACACGATAATGAAATAATACTAGATGATTAACATGAAATAAAGCGAAACACACACAAACAAATAGTAGAATACTTAGTTTATTTAAAAATATTTAAATTTTGAATATAATAGAGAGAGTTTTGAAAGAAGGAATTATCTTTTCCACTTTTAATTTGAATATTGAAAAGTATATCTCTTAAATTAAGGTGAATTGATAATTAGTTATAGCATTAAATTAGAAATTATAATTATTTTTTCTGATTTTTTTAAATGGCTATATATGTAAAAGAAAATATTTTTATAATATTAAAAAGGTACTATTATTTATATAGGTGAGAAGGACATTTTAGACCCAATAGGTAGGTAAAAATAATATTTTAGGTCTAATAGATAGACAGAAATATTTTTATACCATTTTATATAACTGAAGGACGTTTTAGAATTATATGAAGAATATTTTACACCTAATAAATAGATGAAATTTTTACATTATTTTACATAATTATAGTTATAAAATATTTTAGGCCCTTTTATGATAAAAACATCAACTATTTCGAAATTGAGGACGAATAAGCTTGTCCGAACCGTCTGTGAAACTTAAAAAGGAAAAGGATACGTGTGCAGTTATATGCACCACGTAGCCTAGGGGACCACCTTTGCACCCTCTCACTGGATTAACCAGAAGTCACTTTCACTATCCCTCCGGCCCAAAACAAGCCATTTTCCGTCGAACTTCAGAAATGCCAGCGGCAACTCTGTTATGCACAAAGCCTTTCAACTTCAGAAATCAATGTATTATCCATGGCAGACAGAATAATTCAGCGTCTAGCCAAAATGCGAAATGGTTTGGATTGAAACGTAAAGTGCAGAAGAAGAGTCTGCAATTAGAAAGACATTATCTTTGCGATGTAGGTCGATGGAGACCGGGTTTTATTACTAGAACTGGTGGCGGTCGTGGTGGAGGAGGAGTGGATTCAATTATTGAAAGGGATGATAAATTGAGGAAATTAATACAGGGTATGTTGTGGACGGTGGAGGGAGTATATGTGTTGTGGCTCTTTCTACTTCCTTATGCACCTGTACGTTCTTCTTCTCTTTCTTTCATATTTATATTCTCTGGTTTGACTACTCTGCTTGCTTATTTTAAATTCAATATTGTGAAAAAAATCATTTTGAAAAATTTGTCAATGTTTTTATCTGGTTTGACTAGAAAAAAGGGAATGCCACAAGTTTCATGGAATAGAGGGAGTAGAGTAGGACTCGTGGGACGTCAATCTTCTATTTAATAATTTATATTACACTTTTCCAAGTACTTCTAAATATTTTTAGTTAAAGATACTTTAAGTTTTATCTTTTGAGGTAGTATCCAAATATGTAAACTTTATGTTAAAATTGAGGGATTTATGCAACAAATTTGAACTAAAATTTATTTATCTTTGGACTCAAAAGTTTTATCTTTTCAGATAGTATCCAAATATGTAAAACCTTATGTTAAATTTGAGGGATTTATGCAACAAATGTGAACTAAAATTTATTTATCTTTGGACTACTAATGAGTAATGATATGCGTCTCATTGTGTGTTTTAATGGAGGCTACTGTGGCAGCATCCAAATAAGTAATTTACATTTGTAGCTGCTCCTCTGTAACATCTGATGGCGTATCAATAATCATTCTTTTGTTGGCGTTTTACCACTCTGAAGCTATTTTGCTTATGCTGTGATGAAGTTTTTTCGTTGGGGTACAAAAGGCAGCATTTTTTCGTTTCTAGGTCGCTCATGACCATCCATTTTCTTGTGTCATCTTTGCTCTTATTAGTATATCATGCCCAATGACGCAAAATTAGGTGTGATGCGTACACCTAAAGTCTACCACTAGGTGTCAGATTCTCCTACAAGGTATATATAGCTTTGACAACAGACAGCTCTATGAAAAAAGTCACGAAACATTTTTCATTCTCTGTTAAGAAGTCTTCCGTAGTTTCCATTCCAACTTCTTCGCTCGCTAGGTCACACCCTTAGCTACTTCAACATATTCTCTTTGTAATATTTCTTTTTGTGGGTGTGGGATTCTAAATAATGGGAATGAAGATCGGCAAGGAGAGTACTTTTGATATGATTGGATCTTAACAACTAAATGCGACAGACAACTCCATTCTTAGGTTTGAACATGTCGATCAATCAATCAACTACCCCTCAATCCCAAACTTGTTGGGTAGGCTATATGAATCATTTGTATTCATTCCGATTGTTTTGGACTCATTTCATTACAGTACTACTTAATTTGTCTTTCTAAGGCAAATCCAAGGTTGACCATATGGTTTCAGTAAGTTGGTAAATTTGCATGTTTGATACAAGACTACTTTTCACACTTCACTAGTCTTAAGTTTGTGTATCGCACGGCTTGTATCTGTTAGACAGTTGGAAATTAACTTTACTATTGCCGGAAAGTGTTGAAAAGGAAAAGCAAACTAGAAAGATACTTGACTTGCGAGCGAATTCTCGAATATGCAGAAAGCCTTTTACACCATACTGTGGAGACTGATTTTCTTCATTTCTTGGCAATAATGTATCTCCTTTTCTGATAATTCTCAAACTACAGAATTGTGTAAAAATTCAGTTTTTTACCCTTTACACCATACTTTGGAGACTGATTTTCTTCATTTCTTGGCAATAATGTATCTTCTTTTCTGAAAATTCTCAAACTACAGAATTGTGTAAAAGTTCAGTTTTTTGTTCACGGTGAGGGGGAAAAAGAAGAAAGCTAAAGAAGTAAAATGCAAAATATATTTAGAGGTCCGAATACTGCTGTGAAATTTTAGATATTTGTTTTAGCCCATTGTGACTACATATCTTTATATCTTTTGTTACCCCTTTTTCTGAAACTTCTTAAAGATTCCTCTGTAATTTGCATTTTCCTACCAAATGGTTGTATTTTGCTTTTATAGTTTGATGATAGATGCGTGCAAGACTGTGGTGGGTGGCTGGAAATGAGGAAGAGACGAAACTCAAGAACCATCTGAGATGGGCGAGAATCAGAGTTCAAGGACCAAGGGAGAGCATTCTGACGAAGGTCGAGATTACATATGTGATACAAGATCCAACCAACAACAACAAGAACTTCAAGGAGGCTCGGATTTCAGTCCAACAACACAAGCACAACAAGTTTTAGTTTCGGTTTTTCAGCCCACAACACAAGAACAACAAGATAGATAACAATGCTAGTGAATCGAAAAGAGCCCCACACGGCTTCACTAGACTTTAAGATAACAAAATCAACAACAACAACAAGATAAAGAAAGATAGATAACTTGACATATAACATTCAAGAAACTAAGAACCCTAACATCAAGAGAGGACCCTAAGTCTAATGAATATAAACACCAAGTTCTTACGAGGACCAAGAGGCACTCAACGACCTCAAAACCCTTGTTTCTAGCCAAAGAGACAACACAAGTATCCCTCTACTTGTGAGATAATAGGGGCGGCTTCTTGGAGTGGAAGAGAGAGGAAATGTTTTGTGTTTTAGGTTACAAAAATCAGCATTCAAAAACTAAAGACTAACTCTCTAACATGTTCTATTTATACTACAAACAAAAGGGGTAAAATGACCCATCCGCCCTTGCTTCTTGTGCCAACCTTGGAGAGTAGTTTATTACACATTAGGACCTCTCTTCACACATAAAAACGTTTAGGTCCTTGGTTGGTTCAATCACCAACTCACACACGGCCATTTGCATGAACAAAGCTTGGAGTTTTTGTAATTCCCGAGCTTGGCTTCGTGTGAAAGGCCGTGTACCTGTGGAGGCTGTCCTAACCGTATCAATATGGCAAGCTGATTTACTCGTTGCCAATCTGGTGCGAATCTCCAACTACTTTTAGACAGTGGCGGATCCAAGATTTTTCCTTAGGGTTCGAAAAATAAAAATATAAATGTGTGAATAAGCCAACGAATATAATTTCAAGGAATTCAATAGTATATATTCTATAGATACAAATACCTAAAATTAAACAGAGTAATAATTAATCAAAGAAAAAAGTTAGTCCTTTACGGTGTGTCAAGTAAAAATAGGGTGCCTACGTAGAGCAAAAAATTATCTACTAGAGTGATTTTGGGATTTGACTTTGAGAATTCTTAAATTCCTATTTCAGGGCTTGTTTTTCAATTGAGGTTTTGAGTTTTTTAATTTTGGAAAAAGAAAAAAGGGTTTTAAGTTGTTCAGAATTGATTTTGGATTTTAAGGTATTCTAGCATTTTTTTTTAAAGTAGTAGTTGTACAGGGTACAACACCAACAGATAATTATTAAAAAAATAATAGGCAGCCTACGCGCGCCCAACGGAAATCAAACTTGTAAAGTGGGGAGAAGCAGCACGGCCCAAGTAGGAGACCTAGTACCACTGGTTGTCTCTCGTCTTTAGTTCAAGCGGTTTAAAGTTAATGTATGTATAAAAATATAGAAAATTCACCCTATATAAAAGGGACGACCCGATTCATACCTACACAATGTAATTTTTTATCGAGGGGGTTCGGCAAACCCCCGGCACCCCCTAGGTTCGCCCTACCTTCAGACCAACGGTGGAGGCAGGATCATCCAATCGAGGTGACAGATCTATCTAAGAGTACAAAAGGCAACTATGACTCTGCTGAGTGCAGACCTAGTTAGTAGACATGAAAGGGGAAAGCAAAGAATAAGGGAGTTTAGTGCTAAGACCGATATTTACAAGATTGAGGAAAAGATCTCTGTAATTCCCCACGTGGAAAGACAAGAAGGACCCCCCTTGGATTTGCTGGAGGGAAATTTAAATTTAAGTGGGTCTGCTATCCAAATTAACGCCGAAAATTACATGGATCACCTGACTTTGGATTTTTGACCTCCATTAAAAAAATCTTAAAGACTAGCCTTCCTTTCTTTTTATGTATAATATAATTTCATTTTTGTCTCTTTACATCTCAAATATTTTTGAACATTTCATTTTCATTTGTGTCTCAACTTCTACTTTAATTTTTTTTTTATTTTTTCACCTTAACTTTTCTTGTTTTAATTTATTTGTCTCAACTTTTATTTTTTTAAACTTTTTTCTTAAGCATTATTTATTTCTTCATTTCTCTCTTTTTTTTAATTCATTAGTCACAATTTTTATTTTTTTAAAATTTTTCATCATTTCTTTTTTTTTTTTCATTTTTCTCAACAACATACCCGGTATATTCTCACCAAGTGGGATCTGGAGAGGGTAAGTGTATGCAGTCCATATCACTACCTCAAGTGTGAGATAGAGAGATTTTTTTTTTTCATTTTTCTCAAACTTTATTTCTATTTTTTTCTTCTTATGTTTGTTTTTCTCAATTCTTTTTTTTGTTATTTATTCTTCTCTTTTTTCCTAACCTTTATTTTTTTCTTGTCTTTTTTTTCTTTTTTTCTCAACCTCTTTTTTTTTATTTATTTATTTTATTTGTTCTCTTTTTCTTTTTCCTCAACTTCTATTATATTTTGCTAATAAATAAAAAATTAGAAAATTAGCAAAAGAATTTTCTTTTTTTGACATCAAAGCAAATTTAAGGACATGACTTGTCGTTAGGAAGTCCTTTGAGATTAGTCTTGCCTCTAAGACTAAAATTATGGAACAACTGATAAATCAAGACACAATGTGATAGTGTCAAGTCTTGCTTGTGAAGCATAATTTATTGTTTGAAATCTTTGAGTTAAGTCTTGTTTCTAATACAAGAGTTGTAGAACATCTCATAAATCAATAAACAATGTGATAGTCTCAACACTTGCTCATTAGGCGTAATTTGTTCTTTTAGGAGGTTCTTGGGTTAAGTCTTGTCTTAGAGGCAAAACTAATAGAACATCACATAAATCAAGACACAATATGATAGTGTCAACTCTTCTTGTCTATGGTATCTAACTTGTTAGCTAAGTCTTGCCTCTAATGAAAGAGTTATAGAATATCTCATAAATCAAGACACGATATGGTAGTGTCAACTCTTGTACATGGATCATAACTTGCTGTTTGAAAGTCCTCGGATTAATTTGTGCCTCTAAGGCAAGAGTTATAGAACATGTCATAAATCAAGACATAATGTGACAGTGTCAACTCTTATCTGTGGGTATAACTTGTTGTTTGAAAATCTTTGATTTATAAAACATCTCATAAATCAATACACAATACGCAATGTGATAATGTCAAATTTTTCCCATGGAGCGTAACTTGTTGTTTAAAAGTCCTTGGGCTATGTTTTGCCTCTAAGGAAAGAGTTATAAAACATCTCATAAATCAAAATATAATGTGATAGTGTCAACTCTTGTCCATGGGGTATAACTTGTTGTTTGAAAGTCCTTGGGTTAAGTCTTGCCTCTAAGGCAAGAGTTATAAAATATCTCATAAATCAAAACAAAATGTGGTAATATCAATTCTTGCCCATAGGGCACAACTTGTTGCTTGAAAGCCCTTGGTCTAAGTCTTGCCTCTAAGGAAAAAGTTATAAAGTATCTCATAAATCAATACACAATGTGATGGTGTCAACTCTTATCTATGGGATATAACTTTTTGTTTGATGGTCCTAGGGCTGAGTCGTACCTCTAAGACAAGAGTTACAGAGCATTTCATAAGTAAAAAACACAATGTGTTAGTGTTGACTCTTGCCCAATGTACGTAACTTGTTTGGAAATTCTTGGGATAAGTCGTGCCCCTAAGACAAGAGTTGTAGAATATCTTATAAATGAAGATATAATATGGCAGTGTCAACTCTTGCCCGTGGGGTATAATTTATTATTTGAAAGTCCATGAACTAAGTCTTGCCTCCAAGGCAAGAGTTATAGAACATCTCATAAATGAAGACATAGCGTGGTAGTGTCAACTCTTGTCCGTGGGCATAATTTATTGTTTGAAAGTCCTTGATCTAAGTCTTGCCTCTAAGGCAAGAGCTGTAGAGCATCTCATAAATAAAGACATAACGTGGTAGTATCAACTCTTGCCCTTGGGCATAATTTGTTGTTTGAATGTCCTTGAGCTATGTCTTGCCTCTAAGCCCTTGTTTGGATGGTGGTTTTTCATGGTATGGTATGGTTATCAAGGAAACCATATTTTTTTGATTGTTTTTTAAATGGTATGGTATGTTTTCATGGTTTGGTAACCATGAAATCTCTCAATTTTCAGAACCACCGATTTGGTGGTATACCATGATTTTTTTTTTCCAATTATGCCCTTATATAATATTCTTTAATCCCTCTTTACCCTTCACCCTATATCACTTTTAACCCTAATATATTTTTATTTTTAACTTTTCTGTTTATCTCTCCTCTGCGTTTTTGCGTACTTCTCCTTTGGTTCTTTTTCGTTCTTCCACCTTCTCTTCTTTTACGCTCGTTCTCTCTGGTATGCCTTTTTAAACTTTAACTGCTTATTATTTTAAGATGCCTGTTTTCTTTAAAAGTTGGTGCTTGGAAGGAAATTTGAGTCTTGTTTCACTTGAATTCTTATTGCTGAATTGCTAGTTCATTGGAGTGTATATTAGGACGTTCTCTTGATTTGAACTTTTTGTACAAGGCGCTGTCTCTCAAATGAATAAAAAGAAATTTGTATTTACTGATTTTCAAAATGGATGATATAGTTTGATTCTATTCGTAGTTAGGTGGATTATAATTGCACATTGTTACTACTATCTGTTACTTCAATTACTTTACTTATCTTGCTATTTTATTGCAAGACTAATTTCCTTTAATGTAACACATGTGATATCAAATATGAGATCAAATATCAAACTAAAGCACTTAAGTTACAACTGATAGATAGAATCCCAACTATAAAGTACCTTAAATCATGATAATGAAATTTTAAATGTTAGAAATTTAAATAACTATAGTTCCTGTCCTCATCGTGATACACCCTTCTGGCACCAGACCAAAGTTTAGTAAAAATAATTATTAAAAGATGTTTTTGATGAATTTAACAACTTAATATGTTTATAAGGCATGATTTATGATAAATTTGTGGAAAGAAAATTATTTTATTAACAATTATTGATAAATTTAAAATTTATAATAATTAGGGACATTTTAGTAAACTTATCCGTTACTATACAGTATCGTACCATCAAATCAAATAAAAAAACTGTTATTAAACAATAGTGAACGATATAGTCCATTCAAACGTTATATTGTACTATACCATACAGTACAATATTATACTATACTGTACCATACATTATGAAACCATGACAAATCATTATCCAAACAGAGTGTAAGACAAGAGTTGAGAACATCTCATAAATGAAAACGTAACTTGGTAGTGTCAGCTCTTGCCTGTGGGGCATAATTTGTTGTTTGAAATTCCTTGAGCTAAGTCTTGCCTCTAAGGTAAGAGTTATAGACCATCTCATAAATCAAAATATGATTTGATAATGTCAATTTTTGCCCATGAAATGTAACTTCTTGTTTGAAAATCATAAGTCTTGTCTCTACAATGTAATAGTGTCGACTCTTACTTATGGGACGTAACTTGATTGGAAGAAATCGAAAAAAAAAAAAAATATAAATTGCGAATAAAGAAGAAAACGAAGAGAATATTAAAAAAGAAAAAAGAAAAATAAAAAAAATAAAGAAAATATAGAAGCTGAGGAAAGAAAAGGAAAAAAAAATCAAGGTTGAGAAAAAACCAAAAAACAGACAGAACAAAAATAAAGATTAAGAAAAGTTTAAAAATAAAAAAATAAAAAGTTGAAAAAATTTAAAAAGTAAATAGAAGTCGAGAGGAAAAACGGAAAAATAAATAAGGGTTGAGAAAAACTAAAAATAAAAACTAAAAAATAAAAATCAAAGTAAAATAAAAAAAGAGATTTTTTTTTTTTTTTTTTAAAATAGAAGTTGAGAGGAGAAAAGGTGAAAAAAGTAAGATTGAGAAAACTAAAAAAAAGAGGGAGAAAATAAAATAAAACTGAAGTAAAATAGAAAAGAAAAAGAAAAAAAAAAGATGAAAGATAAATATGTATGGAGTTGTTTAGAATATTTGAGATATCGAGAGACAAATAGGTAATTGTGTCATATAAAAAAAAGAAGGAAGACTAGTTTTACAAAAAAAAAAAAAAGAAAAAAAGAAAAAAAGACAAAGCCCAAAGTATGTTGGGCCTCCTAAATAAGCCCAAGAACTTTGTTGAGCCTTTAATTGACTATCGACCTTTGCTGGGATCCTCAGAAAAAAATTCTTGACCACTCCTCCTTAGATGAAGATACTGAGTATTACATGCGCATGAGTGGAGAAGCTCAAAACCAGCTGGAAGAAAATCTGCAACATGCACATTATTCTGAGGAAAAAGATACAGGACTCAACAAGAAATACAACAACATGGAGTTTTTTAGTGTGGTCATTGATGACTCAATGGGTTTTTCAGAGGATCGGATGGAACTTTTACATGCACCTAGTCCATTAGCAGTTAATGCCACAACATGGAGGTTTTTAGTGTGGTCATTGATGACTCAATGTATTTTTCAGAGGATCGGATGGAACTTTTACATGCACCTAGTCCATTAGCAGTTAATGCCACAACATGGAGGTTTTTAGTGTGGTCATTGATGACTCAATGTATTTTTCAGAGGATCGGATGGAACTTTTACATGCACCTAGTCCATTAGCAGTTAATGCCAGCATAACTGAGGAGGGTTTTAAGTCTCAAGCAACGGGGAAATTCCACATCAATTTAGTCAAATTGAGCCCAATGTTTGGGTTGTGCACAAAGGGATATGAGAGAATTTTTTCCTTAATAAGGAGAATGAGCCAAAGAAATACAAGGGAGAAACAGAATAGCAGGGGTAAAGCAAGCAATACAAGCAACCAAGCAGTGCCAAAGGATTGAGAAATCTCATTTTTAATATGAAATTCAAAGAGGGTGAGCCAAGGAACAGAGGGAGGAAATTAATAATTTGGAACAATGAGGGTAAAAATAGTGTCTTGGAATGTTAAGGGGTTAAACCATGAAGGAAAAAAAGGGTTAGTCAGGAATTTGCTTAAGGGGTGGGGGCAGATGTTTATATTCTTTTGGATACGAAATTACAAGGAAACATCAGCAGTTTAATTCATAGCATTTGGAATAATAGAACTTCATGTAGAGTTCGAAGGGGCTAGTGGAGGAATCTTAATTATGTGGGACAAAAGGATTCGGGAGGGGTTTTTGGTTGAAACAGGATCACAATGCATATGCTACAAATTTTCAAATCAGAATCAGGAATTCTTTTTGTTGAAGTACCAGAAGAAAGCAATCTTTTCTTTACAAAAGTGTTAACTGTTTTCTGAGAAGTTAGTTACTAACTGTTTTAACAGTTATTTGGAAATTAGTTAGTTATGGATAGGTGAGCCTAGAACAATCCTTTTTCTCACTATATATACATATGTGATGATAACTCTTTCAACATAAGAGAGAATTAATAATAAGAAAATTCCTCAAGTTTCTTCTTCCTCATCTTCTCTTCTTCCTCTGCTTGCTTTCTGCTTTCTGCTTTCTCTGCTTTCTGAGTTTATCAACTGAGTTCTTGATTCAAGAACTCAGATTAAGTTCATGGTATCAAAGCCTTGCGATTCTGAGAATCAAGAATCCCAATCAGGGAAAAGGTCGTTGGGTTTATTCCGTAGAAAACAGTAGCTAAAGCTTGAGCAAGAAATCTCTACAAATGGCAGCAACACCTACTGATACATCCAATGGTCCAGCAGCTGTAAATGGAACTCAAGGAGCCATGGGAATTGACTACAATCACCCTTTGTTTCTGCACTCCACTGATGTAAGTGGTGTTCAGATCATTTCTTTTCAACTTACTGGAATTGAGAATTTTTCCATCTGGTTTCGATCTACGAGATTATCTCTATTAGGTAGAAACAAATTGGGGTTAGTTGATGACTCTAGTTCTAAGGATAAGTTTCCAGCTGTTATGGCTAATCATTGGGAGAGGGTAAATGCTATTGTACTATCTTGGATCTTGAGTTCTGTGGCTAAGAATTTATTAGGTGGAATCATGTATGCTACTACTTCTTTAGAGGTAGAGGTATGGACTGCGTACATCTTACCCCCAGACCCCACTATGTGGGAATACACTGGGTTTGTTGTTGTTGTTGTAATCATGTATGCTACAAGTGCTCAGGTGGTATGGAATGATTTGTGTGAAAGGTTTAACAAGATTGATGGTTCAAGAACCTTCAACAATCATAAAGAAATTGCAACACTTTCTCAAGGAACTGCATCTGTTTCAATATACTAGTCAAGATTGAAAGATCTATGGGAGGAATTTGAGGCTCTAGTGCCCATCCCCGGCTGCAATTGTGATACTTCAAAAGACTATGTTGCTCACTTACAAAAGTTAAAATTGTTCCAGTTTCTTATGGGACTGAATGAGGCCTATAGTCAGGCTAGGAGTCAAATCCTAATGATGAATCCATTACCCTCAATTAACCAAGCATATGCAATGATCGTAAGTGATGAAGGTTAAAGATATGCAGGAATTCTTGGTTCTAATCCTGTGTCTACAGGTTATGAATCTGCAATGTTTTCAAAAGGGGTTGGATCTACTGTGTATAACAAGTCTGGAGTGCAACAGGGTCAGAGATTCAAGAAAAATTATAATCTGCAATGTGAAGTGTGCAAAATTAGGGGTCACACCAAAGAAAACTGTTGGAAAGTGGTTGGCTATCCTCCCGACTTCAAATCTAAGAAGTATGGGCATAATGCTGTGTGTAGTGCTGCTGTTGAGTACACATCTCAGGACAGTTCTGGTGATATGCAAGAATTGAGCAGTGGAAATCTTAACAAATTTGTTGAACCAAAGATGCAGCTTGGTGGTCAGATGGTGCAGGCGCCTCAGACTACTCCTCGTGTCTTTACAGATGATCAATATAATCAAATTCTGCAGCTGCTAAACAAGGAGGAACAAACTAAGCATACAACATATGCTGCAGGTAACATGGTTGAGTCAACAGGTTCACACAGATTGAACAATCTGCAATGGATTGTTGACACTGGTGCAACCAACCATATGATTGCTGATTTAAAATTTCTTGATCAGAAATCAATCACATCAATCACACAGTTAACTGACCCAAAGACCGTACATTTTCCAAATGGTGACACAGCTATAGTCACTCATATTGGCTCAAGTAGTGTCTTTGTACAGGACACTATGACTAATGTTTTCTATTTACCATAGTTCAACTTCAGCTTATTGTCAGTATCTAAATTAACAAAAGAATTACATTGTCTGGTTGCTTTTTATCCTGATTTTTGTGTATTTCAGGATCTCTCCGATGGGAAGGTGAAGGGGATTGGTAAAGAAGAAGCTGGTCTATATCTTTTTGTCAATTCCACTGACAATAAACTTGCTAAAGATGGGTTGAAAACTGAAAGCTGTGGCCAGTCTACTAAGGCTCTTAATTCTGTCACTTTAGATATAGATATATGACACAAAAGACTAGGACATGTGTCCTCCCATGTACTAAAACAGTTGCTCTCTATAGATAGTAAGGTTATCTGTAAACAACTCTCCAAGTGTAAAGTTTGTCCTGCTGCTAAGCAAGTCAGGCTTCCCTTTCCTTCTAGTTCTACTAAGACCTTAGCATGCTTTGAATTAGTTCATATGGATATATGGGGACCTTATAAGATTCCTACCTTTGAAGGCAATAAATACTTCTTGACTATTGTAGATGATTACTCAAGAATGACTTGGATTTACTTACTAAAACTTAAATCAGATGCATGTGTTATTATCTCCCAGTATATACAATTTATAAAAACCCAATTTGACAAGATAATAAAAGTAATAAGGACAGACAATGGCACTGAATTTGTTAATTCAGTATGCACTAATCTCTTTAAGAATCTTGGCATTGTTTATCAAACCAGTTGTGTTTATAGCCCTCAACAAAATGGTATTGCTGAGAGAAAGCATAAACATATTCTAGAAATAACAAGAGCTCTCAGGTTTCAAGGAGAAATTCCTATCAAATTTTGGGGTTTATGTGTTAAAGCTGCTGTTTATATCATAAATAGATTACCTACTGCTGTACTAAACAATCTGTCTCCTTATGAAAAGTTTTATGGAAAGAAACCTTCCTTACAACACATGAGAGTTCTAGGCTGTCTATGTTATGCTAAAATTATACAGCAAACTGATAAATTGCAGCCAAGAGAGTCTGTATTTATGGGCTACTCTGAGACACAAAAAGGTTATCTACTATATGATCTAACTAACTGTGTTTTCTTTGTTAACAGAGATGTTAATTTCAGGGAAGATGTGTTTCTATTCAAACTCAGAAACTCAGGAAATCAACCTCTGACTGCTAATCAACTCAATGACACCTTGATGAGACTTTCACCAGAAAGACCTGCATATGTAACATTTCCACACTTAATGAAGATATTTCACCTCATACTGATCATGGAGATACTCCACCTCAGCCTGATCAGGTTCAAGTGCATCCAGAGATTCAACAAGCACCTGCAGCAACAATTATTCCTCAATCTGAAATAGCTACTAGAAGAACAACAAGAGATAGAAAAGCACCTCTTTGGATGAAGGATTTTTGTCATTGAATATACATCAGAATGAACCATATGCTATGAACAAATTCCTGAACTATGATCAACTATCAAACAAGTATCAAGTATTCATAGCCAACTCTTCCATGGATACTGAACCTACATGCTACAATGAGGCTATCAAGGATGTAAGATGCACTTGAAAAAAATCAGACTTGGGTGGTCTCCAGTTTACCTCAAGGGAAGAAACCTATAGGGTGTAAGTGGATATTCAAGATAAAGTGTAAAGCTACCGGGGAAGTAGAAAGGTTCAAGGCAAGGTTGGTTGCCAAAGGCTATAGTCAACAAGAGGGTATTGATTTCCAGGAAACTTTTTCACCTGTGATGATGATGAAGACAGTGAGGATAGTTCTTACTATTGCAGCACAAAAACACATTGGTTTGTACATCAAATGGATGTATACAATGCATTCTTACAAGGGGATCTTCATAAGGAAATTTATATGCAATTTCCACAGGGCTTTAAGAGTCAGGGGGAGACACAACCAGTATGCAGACTCTTAAAATCCCTGTATGGACTGAAACAGGCTCCTAGGCAATGGAATGCCAAACTTTCAGAAGCTTTAGTCAGGATGGGGTTCAGTCAAAGTCAATATGATCATAGTCTATTTGTAAAAAGGACAACTGAAGGCGTGACCATAGTGTTGGTGTATGTAGATGATATGTTGATTACTGTTGATACATTAAAGTTGATTGAAGATACTAAAGAGAAAGGCATTCAAGATAAAAGACCTTGGAGAGTTAAAATATTTCTTGGGGATAGAATTTGCAAGATCGGAAAGGGGTATCTTAATGCACCAAAGGAAGTACACACTGGAATTGATATCTGTATTAGGACTTGGAGCAGCTAAACCAGCAGGCACACCTTGTTACACAAATGTCAAACTCACTGCTAAGGAATATGATGATCACACGTGTAACAGTAAGACAACACCCAGTGACCCTCTGATAGATCAACATGGTTATCAAAGGCTTATTGGAAAACTTTTATACCTTACTATGACCAGACCAAATATTGCTTATTGTGTGCAAACTCTCAGTCAATTCCTTCAACAACCATAATCCATGAAGAATCAACGAGGGGAAGGGTGATTTGGAAGATTGACCTAGGTGTAGTTATTATAGAAGGTTTGGACATACTTGCGACATATACTATTCTTGAGTTAAGTGTGGTTATTGTCATAGGCTTAGAAAGACTAATTACTCCAGGATGAATAGTGCTATGTCAAAATTTTTAGAATGCATAGAGGAGATGGAATTATTAGATCCCCCTCCCCCCACCCTTATATGAAGGGTCTTATACCTGGAGCAGGGGGGAAGGACATGCAATAGCTTCCAGAATAGATAGATTTCTTTATATCTCGCAGTGGGAGGAGCAGTTAACTCTTATCAAACAATCTACACTACATAAATTGGGGTCTAATCACAACCCAATTCTTCTGACATGTGGGGATATGAACTTCAAGAAGTCTTATTTCAAATTCGAAAATTGGTGGATGAGAGTGTACGGTTTCAAGGAAAAGGTGAAATTATGGTAGCAGTCCTTTACAGTAGTCGGAGTAGTCGGATCTCCAGGTTTTGTTTTAGCAAAAAAGCTGAAACTACTAAAAAAGAAGATGAAGGAATGGAGTAAGAACCACAGAAACAACTGGAAAGCACAAAAGTAGGAAATTTTGGAGGAACTAACGAAATGGGAACTTGTGCAGGAGCAAAGAGTGCTCACGGAGGATGAGATCCAACAAAAAGCAAATATGGCAATTACTTATACACAAGTGGCTAAGAATGGAGAGATAGGGTGGAGACAAAGATCAAGAATTCAGTGGTTGAAGCAAGGGGGACAAAAATACTAAGTTTTTCCAAAGAGTAGCAACTTCTTATAAGAGGTACAACTCCATAAAGTTGTCGACGGTGGATGGATAACACATCAATGATATTTCTATTATCAAGGAGACCATAGTAAACTTCTACCAAAATCTATACAAAGAACCAAAAGAGTGGAGATCAGAGCTGCCATGTGATTACTAGCATCAGTAGAGAGGAACAGACAGAACTAGAGAGGCCTTTTAAGGAGTGTTAGAACATGAGTAGGAATAAAAATAGCATATAGAATCCTACTTGAAAAAGGATTGGAATGTAGTGTCTATAAATAGAGTCTTAATGTAATAATGTAATTACACAATTCAGTAATAATATTTTCTCTAGTATTTCTCACATGGTATCAGAGAAGGTTGCTGAGAAACTTATTGGGAAGAAAACTCAATCACAGTCATCGTGCGACAATTTTCAGCGATTATCAAAGCTAATTTCAACCCTCGTCTATTTTATAAGTGTTGTGCGAAAACCAACACTACGACGAGGTGCAAAACATTCGGGTGAGCAAACCCTAGGGATCGACTCTCAGTTTCGACGATCCACACGCCATCACGTGCCGCTGTGAGTGTCAGATCTGCGTCACCACGCGCATCACGCGCCGACACGTGTAGCTATTTTCAGCCAGGTTCCGACAAGATTTCTTTCTGCAGTGAGGTTGACCCTTCATTCCAAGGCTATCCCTCTAGCTATTTCTTGATTCCAGCTAGTTTTCGACATCCATTCTCGACGATTGATTTATTTTCCAATGACTATAAAAATAAATATATCTGGTAATTAATCATTTTTTTCGCAATTTAGTCCTATGATTAAATCTGAACCCTTAATGAGGAGTTCAGAAAATCAAACGTCACAAATTATGAAGAATCAACGAGGGGAAGGGTGATTTGTAAGATCGACCTAGGTGTAGTTATTGTAGAAGACTTGGACATACTTGCGACATATACTATTCTCGAGTTAAGTGTGGTTATTGTAATAGGCTTTGACATACTTGTGGAATATATTATTCTTTGCATGATTGACCACCTAAAAATGCTTATTTTGCTCAGTCTAACACCACAAGTAATCAGTGGGTGTATTTATCTGACAAGAAATATAATGACTATCTTCAGTATCGAGCAAGTAAGCATATATCTCTACCAATAGCCTCAACTGCACAATCTCCTACCTTTGGATCATGGGTTGTCGACTCAGGTGCTTCTGATCATATTTCTGGTAATAAATCATTTCTGTTTGGCATTGTTTAATCACAATCTCTTCCAGCTATTACTTTAGCCATTAGGATCTGAACAATACCAAAAGGAGTTGGACAAGACAAACCCCTATCTTCTATCACTTTAGACTTCGTTCTTTATGTCCCTTGTTGTCCTTTTAATCTTTCTTCTGTCAGTCGTTTGACACGTGTCCTTCATTATAGTATAACTTTTTTTGATTTTTCTTTTATAATGCAGGACCACAGTACGGGATACACGATTTGCACAGGACATGAATCATAAGGCCTTTACCATCTTACCTCTTTAAATTCCTTCACAGCATGTTCCGTTACCGACCATCTAGACCTTATTGACAAACGTTTGGGCCATCGGAGTCTATCCAAATTACAAAAGATGGTTCCTAGTTTATCTACATTAGATTGTGAGTCATGTCAACTTGGGAAACACACCTGTGCTTCATTTTCACATAGTATTGAAGTTGTTCAGAGTTTATTTTCTCCATAGTTCATTCTGATAATTGGGGTCCTAGTAGAGTCAGTTCACCCTTAGGATTTTGTTACTTTGTTAGTTTCATCGATGATTTTTCAAGATGCACTTGGGTTTTCTTAATGAAGGATCGTTCTGAGTTATTTTCTATATCAAAATTTTTTGTGCTGAAATACAAAATCAATTTGGTGTTTTTATTCGTACTTTTCATAGTGATAATGTCTTGGAATACTTATTCTCTTAGTTTCAGGAGTTTATGACTCACTATGGAATTATTCACCAGACATCATGTTCATACACCCCTTAGCAAAACAGTATAGTAGAAAGGAAAAATAGGCTTCTCATTGAGACTGCTCGCACTCTTCTCATTGAATCTCATATTTCGTTGCGTTTTTGGGATGATGCAATTCTGATATCTTGCTGTGTCATTAATAGAATGTCTCATCTTCAATTCAAAATTAGGGTTCCCATTCTATGATATTTCCTCAGTCACATCTTTACTATATCCCTTCGTGTTTTTGGGAGCACATGTTTTGTTCATAACTTAGCCTCATGAAAAGATAAATTAGCCCTTCGTGCTCTCAAATATGTCTTCCTTGGTTACCCTCGAGTTCAAAACGGGTATCGAGGCTATTTACCTGATCTGGGTCGCTACTTTATATTCGCCGATGTCACATTCTTTTAGTCTCAACCTTACTATACATCTTTTGATCATGATATCTCTGAGGTCTTACTCATTCTTCTAGTATTACCCACACCAATCTTTAAGGAATCTACGATTATTTCTACATCTCCAGCTGCAATGCCACCACTTTTGACTTATCATCGCCTCCCTCTTCCATCCTTAGTCCCAGATGATTCATGTCATATGCCTGAAACTGCCCCTGTGAACTTGCCTCCTCCTAACCAATCAGTTGCACTTTAAAAAGGTATATGATCCACTCTTAATGCTAACCCACATTATACTTTCTTGAGTTATCATCGTCTATCGTCACCCCATTATGCTTTTGTATCATCTTTGTCCTCGATTTCCATTCCCATTCCTAAGACTACAGGTGAAACACTTTTCCATTCAGGATAGAAGCAGGCTATGATTGATGAAATGTCTGCTTTACATACGAATAGTACTTGGGATCTTGTTTCCTTTCCTATTGGTAAATCTACTATTGGTTGCCATTGGTTTTATACAGTCAAAGTTGGTGCAGATGGTCAAGTTGATCGCTTGAGGCTCGTCTTGTTGCCAAAGGATATGCACAGATATTTGGGCTTGATTATAGTGATACTTTATCTCTCGTGGCTAAAACAGCATTTGTTCGTCTTTTTCTATCTATGGCTGCCGTTCTTTATTGGCCTTTTTATCAGTTGGACATTAAGAATGCTTTTATGCATCGTGATCTTACGGAAGAAGTTTATATGGAGAAACCACTTGATTTTGTTGCTCAGGAGTCTAGTTGCCTTGTATGTCAATTGCGCAGGTCACTCTATGGTCTAAAACAGTTCCCTCAAGCCTGGTTTGGGAAGTTTTGCACAGTAATTCAGGAGTTTGGCATGAGTCGTAGTAAAGCTGATCACTTAGTGTTTTATCAGAATTTTGAATCAAATCTGTGTATTTATTTAGTGGTCTATGTTGAAGATATCATTATCACCGGCAATGATTTAGAAGGTATCACTAATTTGAAGCAACATCTCTATAAGCATTTCCAGACTAAGGACCTCGACAGACTAAAATATTTTCTTGGCATTGAGGTTGCTTAGTTCAGATCAGGCATTGTTATTTCTCAACACAAGTATGCCTTAGACATTCTTAAGGAGACGAATGATGAGATGTAGACCTATTGACACTCATATGGATCCAAATGCTAAACTTCTGCCAGAATGGGGCAGCCACTCAGTGATCCTGGAAGGTATAGGCGGTTGGTTGGAAAGTTGAATTATCTCACAGTGGCTAAACCTGACATATCCTTTCATGTGAGTGTTAAATCAATCTATGACTTTCCTCTGTGATAGTCATCACATTGAGATGCAATTGCTCCTATTTTGCTATATATAAAGTCATCTTTAGGTAAAGGACAACTCTTTGAGGATCGAGGCCATGAGCATATCATTAAATATGCAGATACTGATTGGGCAGGATCACCTTCTGATAGACGTCCTACATCCGAATATTGTGATTTAGTAGGAGGTATTTGGTGTCTTGGAAGAGTAAGAAAGATAGTGTGGTTGCTCGATCTATTGCAAAAACAAAATATCGAGTAATGGTTGTAATAACTTATGAGCTAGTTTGGATCGAATAGTTGCTGAGAGAATTAAAATTTAGAGAAATCAGTAAGATGGAACTTGTATGTAACAATCAAGCAGCCCTTTATATTGCATCAAATCCAGTGTTTCATGAGAAGACTAAGTACGTCGAGATTGATTGTTACTTTGTCAGGAGATGTTGTTACAAAATTTGTCAAGTCAAGTGATCAACTTGCGTATATCTTCACTAAGTCCCTCACCGGTCCTTGTCTTAATTACATTTATAACAAGCTAGGTACATATGACTTGTATGTACCAGCTAGAGGAGGAGTGATAGAAGATGCGTAAGAAAAAGAATAACATATAGAATCCTAGTTGAAAAAGGATTGGAATGTGGTGGTTATAAATAGGGCTCAATGTAATAATGCAACTACACAATTCAATAATAATATTTTCTCATTTCTCATAAGGAGAAGAGATTTTGGGATGCATAAAGCTTTGCGTAATGGAGAAAGCTCTTGGGCCTAATGGCTTCCCATGTCTTTCTACTTATCTTTCTGGGAAATACTGAAGGAGTACATCAAGAAGTTATCCAGGCAGACAGAAGATTGATAAGAGTTTCAATGCTACTTTTGTAGCACCAATTCCCAAGAAAGCAGGTGTTTCTAAACTAAAAGTTTTTTGGCATATTAGTCTAATTATGATTTTTGGCCTATTAGTCTAATTACTGGTGTCTACAAGGTGATAACAAAATTTCTTGCAAAAAGGCTGAAAATGGTGATTGATAAGCTTGTCAACCAGAATCAGATGACCTTTATTAAAGGAAGACAGGTAATGGATGTTGCTCTCATTGCAAATGACCTGCAATGACCATGCAGACTGCAAATTTCAGAATGAAAGGGAATAACCAGGGGTGATGTGCAAACTGGACATTGAAAAGGCATATGATCATGTTAGTTGGAGGTTCCTGTTGAATACTTTGAGGCAGATGAGTTTTGATGAGAGATCGATGGATGGATAATGTTTGGTATAGGCACAATGAGATTCTCCATCCTTGTAAATGGTAAACCTGTTAGTTTCTTCCCATCAGGAAAAGGAATTACATAGGGTGACCCTCTATCACCCTTTCTATTTATCTTGGTAATGGAGGGGTTTGACAGCTTGATGAGAATTGCTATTCAGAATAGGTGGATCAAAGAATTCCAAAGAAATGGAAACAATGGATACTATAGAGATTTGTCATCTACTCTATGCCGATGACACATTGATCTTCTATGAGCCTCAGGAGGAGCAACTAAAATGCATCAAAATAATTTTATTGTTTTTTGAAGCTTTTGTAGGTCTGAAAGTTCACTGAGGAAAGAGTAGCTTATTTCCAAATCAAAGAGGTGATAAACATCCCGAGGCTAGCAGAGATCTTGGGATGCAACGTAGCGAACTTGCCCACAACCTATTTAGGTATGCGTTGGGTAACAAACACAAAGATGTGGAGATATGGGACAACATAGTAGAAAAGACTGAAAAGAGGCTGGCCAGATGGAAGGCACAATATTTTTCCCTCAGAGCCAAATGCGTCCTTATCAACTCTTTCTTAGACTCTCTACCAAACTTATGTTATGTCCCTTTTCCCCTTGCTTACCAAGGCGGTAAAACAACTGGACAAGTTGAGAGATTTTCTTTGGCTTGACGGCAAAGAAAAGGATACAATTTGGTCAAGTGGGAGATAGTTGTGTAACAAAGAAAGAGGGGGTATGGGCATTAGAGATTTGAAGCATAATAATTGTTTATTGGTGAGGGGGTATGAAGCATAATAATTGTTTATTGGTGAAATGGTTGTGGAGATATAATAAGGAGAGACAATCCCTGTGGAAAGACTTTATTAAATACAAATATGGGGAGAATGGGTTTGGGTATAGTAATGTAAGTACTGAACCTTGTGGAGTAGGGGTGTGGCTATATATTAGAAACCTATGGTCTAAGTTCGAACCAAATTTGCAAATCAATGTAGGGGATGGCAGGAGAACTAGGTTCTGGTGGGATGTCCGACTCTTACAGACCCCACTAAAAAACATGTTTCCTGATTTATTCATCTTACCAATCGCATTAGGATCGTGCTGAACCTATACCCAAGCCATAATGAACTTTATATTTGTAAACTTTACTTTCTCCATCTCATTTATGTGGCACAATATTTAAGAAAAAAGGAAAGTCTTGAATCTTGTGGTGTAAAAAGTTCTTACATATTTGTGTGGTTGTAAATCATTTCATTAAGGGTAAAAGTGGAATTTTAAAGCTTGTTGTTTCTAATTATAGTAAGGTAACATTTCTTTTGGGACGGACTAAAAAGAAAAGCGTGTCACGTAAAATGAGAAGGAGCGAATATTTTTTATCTTGTTGCGATTCTTGTTTTTTATTTTATTTTTATGACATCATATTAGGGGTAAGGTGAAGATGAAGGTGGCGGAGATGAGAATGCTTCGGTGGATGTGTGGGTGTACTAGAAAAGATATGATTATAAATGAGGTTATTCGGGATAAGGTGGGAGTGACTTCGGTAGAAGACAAGATGAAGGAAGCGAGGTTGAGATAGTTCGGTCATGTGCTACGGAGGAGCACAGATGCCCCAGTGCAAAGGTGTGAGAGTTGGTTAGGAATGGTTTCAAGCGAGGTAAAGGTAGAACAAAGAAATATTGGAAGGAGGTGATTAGACATGACATGGAGCAGTTTTAACTTACCGAGGACATGACCCTGGATAGGAATTTGTGGAGGAGGCGAATTAGGGTAGAAGGTTAGTCTGAGTTAGGATGTTGTATGTTTTGGTGTTTACTTGGAGTAACTTGCTTTTGGTATTATTGAATATGTTAATTTCAATTGTATCTTGCTATATTATTATTCCTTATCTTATCTTGGATTGCTTATGTTGAGCCGGGGGTCTATCGAAAACAACCTCTCTATCTCACATTTGAGGTAGTGGTATGGACTGCGTACACTTACCCTCCCCAGATCCCACTTGGTGGGAATATACTGGGTATGTTGTTGTTTGTTTGTGATGACATTCAAAGTAATATAATAAATATTCAATATACTAATTATTATATGATAACATCACTAAAATTAACCTATAAATAAAGATAAAATTTAATTTAAATAATTAAATGGCTTGATTCAACAAAATACTTTTGCAGATGTTCCTTCATATTAAACCATACAAACGAAATTGAAAAATTAATGATTTTTCTTTAAACTTTAATTGTTTCTTTTCCCTAAAAATAAGAAAAGCCGTATTTTTTTCTTCATTTAATTTATTTATTTAGGAAATTTATATTGATATTTCTTAAACGTGTATGAAACTTTAATATTTCATGTTTAAATTAACCATTTTATCCTAAATTATATAAAATATTGATTATCCTATTTTTTGTTAAAAATTTCATTATTAAAAAGTGTTAAAAAGAATCACTCTCATTTTCAATTATTTAATATCATTTTTTTTTATTTCCCAAGGTATCTTCACAGCCGGCAGCCGTAAGACTAATCCTCCGTTCCTCTGTCAGCGCACTAAGCGGTAGGGAACTGGCCACAGAGTTTGCTCCATTCGCCAGAGGCGGGGATCGAACCCTCGACCTCTTGCTTAAGGGACATGGCGTTGAACCACCATGCCAACTCTAGTGGTTAATTATTTAATATCATTACTATTTGGATAGTTAGTTGTATTTTTTAAAAATTAACTTTTCAAACTTTTTTAGCTATATATAAAAAATAATTTTTAATTTAATAATTACGCATGTATTAAGTTAGAAAGAGAATGTCATGATACTTAGTTTACTTGTCCATGACCAATTTGTTAGAAAAAAAAGATAATTTGAAATAAAACTAATAAACATTTCCACAAATAGAAAGACAATGAATTTTTGGATCAATTTAGAATTTGAAGATCCATTTAGAATTTGATTGTATAAATAGTTTTTTATGATATCACTATCACTTTTCTATGACTCATCACTTTGGTAGTATTTAATAAACCTATATAATTGTTTAAATTTACCAAAATGGGTAATGGGTGAAAACTTGTAGAGTAATTATAACTTAAAATAGGATAAAATTGACAAAATACTTCATATGAGGACTACCAAAACCTCACATTCTCTCTTATATATAGTAGTAATATAGTAGTAATGTAACAACCACGAGGCAAAAATCAGTGACTGCTGGACAGAACAAGGCTGGTACCTGTCTTTCAGAAGGCCCCTAAATGATCGGGAAATTGAAAGAGTTGCCAAACTGTTGGAGGAAGCGGGGAAGTTTGCAGGCACCAACACTACCCCTGATACAGTAAGATGGTTTCACAGTAAGGATGGGACATTTTCAGTCGGCAGGGCATATAAAGAGGAGTGCATCCTACAAAGCAGCAACAATCAGAGTAATCAATCTCTATGGAGAAAGATTTGGAGGAACTCAGCACCAATAAAAGTCAAATGCGTCACTTGGTTGCTAGAAAGGCTTGCTTGACACATGAAGTATTGAGGAAGAAGGGAAAGATCATACTCCCCTGGTGCTCATTATGTGGGAAGACACGTGAAACTTTCCCGACTCAAATTTGGTCCATGTTCCTTAACATATCAGAATTGAAGTGGAATATGCCAGAACATACTGCAGATTTATTGAGCTGCTGAATCAGAAGAGGAGGAAGTGAGAGATAAAAGATTTGGTGGAATCTAATCCCACACTGCATCCTGGTGGACACTGTGGAAGGAGAGAAATAGTAGGAATTTTGAAGATATATCCAATTCCTTTCAAAAGGTTAAATGGAATTGCATTGTATCTCTTTCTTTTTGGTGTAAATAGATAGGATTAGAGGATTCAGATCAATTTCTGGAATTCCTAGGATCCTTGTAACTATTACTTCTTTGTTTTTCTCCTTTTGAAGGTCCTCAGCATATGCTTAAATGCTGAAGGATAAAATGTTACCATTTCTCCAAAAAAAACAAAAAAGGATAGATGCGTGCAAGACGTGTGAATTTAATTCCTCCACCTCTCCCAATTTGCTGCTCATGAAAAGTGAGACATGAATGTGTGTGGTTCATAAACTTCAGTTTGCAGATACACCTCCACAAGCTTCTTATTACTTGAAAATATTTTGATATATAATGCAGGGAGATCCTGTGTGGGCAATTAGTTCAGAAACAGTCAATGATCTGGTTGGTCTGTCCCTCAATTTTTTCTTCATCCTGCCTCTTCTGAATGCTGGTATGTTGAATTCGTATTAGTTATACCAGATTAGTATTACACAAACTTTTTAGTAATTAGCTTGCACGCTTTTCTGTTCAATGGGTACTAATTTTGTTGCTTCTTTTTATTAATTTTAGCAATGAGTGGCATACTTGGAACTCATAGTCAAATAGCTTCACTCTTGAACATATATTATTTTTTTTATACTTGCTGGTGAAATCTTAACTCGGATAACTGCTCAACTGCCCTTTGGTTTAGTCATTAATAAACCAATTTTGTCATCTATATTTCTCACTGTCGAAACGTATCCTAACTGGAAATATTCGATTGTTAAACAATGAGTCTTGGCCCTCCACCATAATTATTTTTTCTTTCAAAGGTTGACTAATTGAGTGTTCTATTTTAACTTTCTCATCTTTTTTATTTGTTTGCTTGTGCCATTCAAAATTTAATATGCATACCATTCTTTTTCTAGTCAAGAGACATGACATCTTCTCTTGTTATAGAATTTAGACAGATCCCTTTCTCTATACTCTGGCAGTGTTGAATTTATGATTTTCCACTGTATGTCAAACTTGATCACTTGTTTTAGATGCATAAAATTTTGCAGATTAAGCAGTTACTTATATACGCAGTTCAATTGTGTTGCCATAAATTTAATATTGAACTTTAAACAATGAACCATTTGGCAGAGTAGGGGGCGTCCACTTGATAGAGGCACCAGTGCTTCATCCAGTAAGTACTTTGTAAAGTACAAATTTATTCATTGTGTGGATCTCATTTTTGACATTCCGCTCTGATTTTTTTTCCAGATGGCTGAGGGACTCTTTAATTTTGTAATTGGCTGGACATTCATGTTTGCTCCTTTACTGTTCAGTGATCGTAAGAGAGACAGATTCAAGGGATCACTAGATCTTCTATGGGGCTTTCAGATGTTCCTCACAAACAGTAGGCACTTTTTTCAAATACTTACTCTTGATTGTTGTGGATAAACAGTGTCCTCCAACCCAATGGAACTCTCAGTAAGTGTCCTGTCAAAAAATAGGATGGCCAATGGTATCTGTGTATTATATTTCCTATTTATACTGGAGTTGCTTTGATTAGAATTACTCAGTAGTAGTACCCAAGAGTGTGGCCTAGTGGTCAATTAAACGGTTGAGAAAACAGTAGGAGATTTCTTTCCATTTGTTCTAGCCTTGGTGGATAGAGTTACCTAGTATCTGTTGTTGCTGGTGGGAGGTGGCAGGTATCTTGTGGAATTAGTTGACATGCGCAAAAGCTGGTCTAGACAACAACAACAGAATACCCAGTATATTCCCACCAAGTGGGGTCTGGGGAGAGCAAGTGTACACAGTCCATACCACTACCTCAAAGTGAGATAGAGAGGTTTCCGATAGACCCTCGGCTCAAAATAAAGTAATCTAAGATAATAAAAAGAATAGTAATAGAACAAGATAACACTGAAATTAACATACTCAATAATACCAAAAGCAAGATACTCCAAGTAACCACTAAAACATACAACATCCTAACTTAGACTAGCCTTATACCCTAATTCGCCTCCTCCACAACTTCCTATCCAGGGTCATATCCTCGGTAAACTGAAGCTGCTCCATATCATGCCTAATCACCTTTTTCCAACATTTCTTCGGTCTACCTTTACCTCTCTTGAAACCATCCCTAGTCAATCTCTCACACCTTCGCACTGGGGCATCCGTGCTCCTCCGTAGCACAAGACCAAACTATCTCGACCTCGCTTCCCTCATCTTGTCCTCCACCGAAGCCATTCCCACCTTATCCCGAATAACCTCATTTCTAATCATATCTTTTCTAGTACACCCACACATCCACCAAAGCATTCTCATCTCCGCCACCTTCATCTTCTGGATATGGGTCTTTTTAACAGGCGAACACTCCGATCCATACAACAAAGTCGGTCTAACCACCACTTTGTAGAACTTGTCTTTAAGTTTGGGAGGTACCTTTTTATCACATAAGATACCAGAGGCGAGCCTCCGTTTCATCCACCCTACCCCGATCCGATGAGTGTCCTCGTCAATCTCTCCATTATCTTGAATCATCGACCCCAAATACTTAAAACTCTCTCTCTTGCTGATAGAATGAGTGTCAAGCTTAACAACCACATCAGACACATGAAACACTTCGCTGAACTTACACTCCAAATATTTCGTCTTGGACCTACTCAACCTAAACCCTTTAGACTCAAGAGTTTGCCTTCAAACCTCCAACTCAGCATTAACTCCACTACGAGTCTCATCAATCAAGACTATATCATCCGCAAAAAGCAAACAATAAGGCACTCATCCTGAATGTGCCGCATCAAAACATCCATCACTAAGGCAAAAAGAAACGAACTAAGCATCGATCCTTGATGTAACCCCATCAGGACGGGAAAATGCTCTGAGTCCCCTCCCCCAGCCCTAACCCGAGTCTTGGCTCCATCGTACATATCCTTAATCACCCTAACATATACTATAGGTACACCTCTAGCCTCCAAACACCTCCAAAGAACCTCCCTGGAAAAGCTGGTCTAGACATCACTTTTATTTGAAACAAAAGGGAATTGCTTTGTAGTAGCTGAAGTGGACACTCTATTAGTGACTAGGACTAGCACCGATGAGAAAGAATTAGATAAGATGACATGGATATCAGCCATTTCCATTTACTTTTCTAACGCTTCTCTTATTCTATGTATTCCGACACTGATTATTTTTTTGTCCAATATTACTGGATATTTTCTTTTTGCTGGTTTTGATTTTCTGTATCCTTCAAATGTAAACTCTTCTCTTTTGGGAATAAAATTTTGGTTTGACAAAAGATTTATTAATGAGCTTTTTGGAATTCAATGCAGCATTTTTAATTCCATACATGGCTATTCGTCTAAATAAGGTCGACTTAGAGTATCCTCCAAGAGCAACCTCTCAATTGGGTTCGATCATGACTCGTGGTGCATCTATTGTTGGACTGGTTGGTGGAGCTGCCTGTTTGCTATCGACATTTTGGGCCATTTATGGGAGAGGAGATGGTGATTTTGGGAATATATCTGATAGGTGGGAGTTCTTGCTGAGTTATTTATCCTCTGAAAGACTTGCTTATGCTTTCATCTGGGATATTTGTCTCTACATTATTTTCCAACCTTGGTTGATAGGAGTCAACTTGCAAAACATTCAGGAAGATAAGGTTGGCATAGTGAGATATCTCAAATATGTTCCAGTTGTTGGCTTAGTTGCGTACTGCCTTTGTTTGGATCTTAAAGATGAATATTAGATAATATGTTTTGATGACTAAAACCATGTATTTAATACCTATAATTTTCATGTTAAGATGAATCCTCTCTTGTTTCTCACACCACATTCTCTTCTCCCTTCTCTTTTTCATTTTTCTTTAATTTAGCGAAAAAATAGACATCTTAACTCGACCTCAACTAGCAAGTAAACACTTAACTTTGAGAATGCATTTATTTTTTACTTTATGAAGCAATGTGTTTCATTATAGAAAAGCATCAAGAAGAAGCAACTTACAAAGAAGTCTGCTAGCAATTACAAGTAAGCTAAAGTTTTTAGATCCTATACATAGTTCCAGCCTACGTCTCGGAGCTTACAAGGTGCAAAAAATGGTCAGTGCTATGGAACAACTTACAAAAGAAGTCTGCTAGCAATTACAAGTAAGCTAAAGTTTAATCAAATAGATATAGACATCTGTTGCAACCGATGACTAACCTATTGGAAGAAATCAAAACAGGTCTTGTTAGTTTTTGATTTCTTTCAACAGATGACCCATCTGTTGCAACAGATGACTAACTTGATGTAAGAAATAAAAATAGGTCTTCAAGAGGTTTAATTTCTTCTAATAAATGAGTCATCATCTGTTGCAACAGATGAGTCTATCTGTCGGAAGAGATCAAAACAGGTCATCAAAGAGGTATGATTTCTTCTAATAGATGGGTTATATTAGGCTCGGAGCGCTGCTATAATGTAATCACCCTTCAGGTCATTTTTTATATTTTCACTTGTTTTCTCTATTTAGAGCTTTCCTATAGCTTTCCCAAGTTATTTATGACATTCTGGGACTGATAGTTCGGTTACCAGACAATCCATTTTTTTTTTAGAACCAATTCCCTATTTTGAAGTCTTCACTAGTTTAAATTGGCTATAGAGAAAAAACTTTAGTCAAACGACCTCGTATGCCAATTATGAATATTTCAACAACTCCAAAATATTGATTTTAGGCTAGGTGGACCTTTGTTCCAGGTCTCGAGGCACCCAGACTCATTTTGAGATATTGGTCGGAAGTTAAGAAAAATGACAAATAGGCGTGGGGCTCACTTTTCATCGAAACAACCTTGGAATGGAAATTTTAACTGCGTCGTTGAGACTAAAACGTCAAATTTGATACGGTAGCATAGTTCACTTGCGTAAATGAGATTTCAGCTGAATTCTGAGGGGTTGACAGAGACTTGGGAACTTTCAGAGTTTCAGTTGGTGCTGGTGCATCACGACCGCGATGCCTTTGATCACTTAATGATATGCCAGGCACCAACAAGTATTGCGTACGCGATAATGATGTCGCGTAAGCGACTTTTGCTCCTCTGGCTAGGTATCTTATATGCAACCGGTTGCGTATGCGATATCCGTGAACCTGGAAAAGGTATAAATACCCCCTTTAGCCCCCTTTTTACCATTTCTCATTCATCTCAAAGATTTTTAAACCCTAAAAATCGGGAGAGCTTGGGGATAACAATGGTGGGTGGTTTTAGAGCTTGAGTAAGGATTAATTACGCAATTTTTCTTCAAATTTGTGGTAAGATTTCATTATTTTCATGGTTAATTTCTCCATTCTCATCTAAAAATCTCAATAGATTGGTGACTTTATTTTAACACCAATATAGCTCGAAAATCATCCATTTTGAAGGTAAATACTCCTTGAGCATAGAGGGACGCTGAATAGTCTTGAAAATGTGTTTTCTATAAATAGGCACCATGTGGGATTTTTATGTAATTTTGGATTCGAAGCACAATACTGCAATATGGGTATCATTGTTCTCGTTTTTATGAGTATATTGTGATTTTGATAGCGTGGCACCTTGCGGAAGCTTCTCAAAAGGGGAAATTGGTAATTTGACGAATTTTTCGGGCTTTCTTTTGTGCCTAGGTAGGCGAGGCTTACCTTCTTCATAGATTGAGCTTTCCCGTAGTATGATTATAATACTATGCGAGATATGGGGTAGGATTTAGGTGTTGGAAGTGTGAATAAGGATATTTGGTTTAATTACACCCTTAGGCTACCTTGAAACCTTAGATTCAGAGTAGTTAGCGTAGTTAGCCATGGATTACGTGAATTGGGATTCACGGTATATATTTAGAGTGAAAATTCCTTAAATTACTCAAGATAGGTGAAATTTCCCTAATCATTCATATTTGAGCAAAATTGTCCTTAGTTTCTTAAGCTAGGGAAAATTCCTTTAGTTGCTATCATTTTGGGTAGAATTGACTTAGTTGCTCATGCGTGAAAAGTATTGCTATTTTAGGACTAATTATGGCTTACTTGACATCTAGGGAAGAACATAGATACCTTAGCCTAGTCCAGGATAGAAGTTGCTTAAATGGATTTTTGGGGATTAGAAGTAGGTCACTCTGGCCCACCTTAGGCCAAGACTTGTGATAACTCCATAGACTCATTCATGTATGACATACTCTTATTAATGGTAAGTTTGACATTTAAGCAGTTGAATATAGGCATTGAGTACGTTAGTTAGGTATTGAAGGACTGATGCTAATTCCGAGAATCGTTAATGATATTGTTCACATGCATGGTCGAGGATATAATTTATAGGTGCAATTATCTGTATGGCCTTTGGATATGATTAAATGCATTGCCTATTTATTTGCTTAATGCAATATATATTGGCATGATGGATGGTAATGACTTGTAGATGTTATATATATATATATATAATATAGCTCGTAGATGTTATATGACTCATAGTTATGATGTGGATCGTAGATAGAATATGGCCTATAGATATAACTAATGTCTTATGGATATAATATGGCACATAGATATGATGGGGCTAATTGATGCAATTAACGGCCTATAGATAAGATGGGTAGACTGTAGCTATGGTTATTAATATAAATTTTGGATATGCTTAAATACATGGCTTACGAATATTAGTATTAATATGGATTTCGAGTATGACTAATAATATGGCTTATAAATGTAATTTTGGTTGAGACTCGTGGCTATAATTTTTGGTCCGATGTATAGATATAAGTAAAGGGATAATATGTAGCTATGATTTATTAGTATAATCTACTGAGTTTAGCTTATTGAAATGGCTCACTAATATGATTCTTTGATACGACTTATAAATATGTGTTTTAGTTCAAGTCTGACAATTGTTAAGGGTATTGATAAAATGAGTTTTGGTTCAAGTCCAATAATTGTTGATGGTATTGATAATATGAGTTTCGATTCGAGTTCAACATTGAGGGTTGCTTATGATGTGGTATGGAACGGATGGATTCTTGGTTATGACATAATAATAGGTAAATTATGATTATATGGTGGTTTACTTTTCTTAATTGTACTATCAAGGCTTATGGGGGCCTAGATGGGGTTATTTACTTTTCTACACTTGTTGGCTTATGGGGGGAAATTTAGTAGTTATAAATGTACGATTGTTATGTTATCATTTTGATTTTATTTATTTATGTATGTACAACAGTATTGGAGCTTACTTTTAGGTTTACCTTTTTACCTTGACTTAACTTATGCTATCTTGTATCTTATCGTATTTATATCATGATTTAGCTCAGTCGATCGATGATGCCTACTGATTACTCATCGTTTTAGTACTCATGCTACACTTCTGTACCTTTTTGGTGTAGGTCCGAGTACTAATTGCTGCCGCTAATTCAACGATCGTACAAAGTTTATTTCAGAGATTGGGTGAGCTCTTGGAGTCAGAGTTCCCCTTTTTTCTTCTATTTATCTATGTCCAGTCTTTCATTTTTAAGATGGATTATATTTGTCTATTCAGTACTTATAGTTCTTTTGTAGTACCTTTTGTACCGATATTACTAAGTCTTGGGATATTTATTAGTTTTTATCCATTTATTAGACCTTAATGACTGTATTATTATTTTTTGAATCTCTAATTGTGAATTTTTGGCTTTTAGACCATTTTTCCACCAAGTTAGCCCATTCCATCTAGCTTTGGGCTATAGTTCGGCTTACCTACTGGTAGGATAGAGTAGGTGCCATATGAATCATAAATTGGGTCATGATAAATTGCTATCAGAGCCTAAGCTTTTCGATAGTATTGATACAAGAGCAAATATCTAGTAGAGTTCCACGAAATGAAATGATAACGTCCGTTTCTTATCATTAGGATGCTATAGGACATTCTTAAGAATTCTTTACTTCTTTCACTTATTTCATGCTAAGAGTTTGAGTTATTTTCTATAGCATTTCTTTGGTTTCACTTTTTCGCACATGGCTAGGACACGTGCTACCACTACACAAGATGAGGGTCTTGAGATTAATCCTAAGGGTCCTATCAGTGTTCATGGATGACCTAGAGATTGTGGATAGCCCCGAGATGTATCCCCATCTAGGGCCCAGGATAGGGGGCCTTCACCAGACCCTATTCCCGCTCTTGAGCCAAATATTCTTTCGCCTAAATGCAGTGGTCCAGGGACTAGCCCAGGCTCTATCAGGATTTATTTCTTCTTCAGTACAAAGGGATGCTTTGGTTGAGCTTTTGGGGTTGATAGGTGGTGGACCATCTGGTGGTGCACAGTCTATAGATCAGAGTGGTACTGAGATAGGGGTGCAAATTGTAGTTCAGGTCCCTCCTGTAGTGGCATTTACTCAGCTAATAATTGCCTTGGCTACTATGTCTTTTGAGGAGCAGAAGATGCTGGGTAGATTCTTGAGATTGGCTCTGCCTAGGTTTTTTGATGCGCCGGATGAGGATGCATATAAGTTTCTGATTGTTTGTGAGGATAGGCTCTATAATTTAGACCTAATAGAGACTCGTGGTGTTGATTACACTGGTTTTTATTTAGATGTGGTAGCTAGACATTAGTGGAGAGGTCATCTTTATTCTAGGCCAGCTGAATCTTTTCCTTTGACACGGACTCAGTTCTTTGAGATCTTATTGGGGAAGTATATGCCTTGCAGCCTTAGGGATCATTTGAGGGATCAGTTCTTATGGTTGAAGAAAAGATCCATGACTGTTGTGGAGTATGAGACTCATTTTTATATGTTGTCTAGTCTTGCTACTTATATCCTGACTACTAAGTATGAGACAGTTTGTTGCTATGTCCTATGATTGAGACTTCTTCTTTGCATGTCTACTCAGAGTTTGGTTGCTGCGGGTAGGTATTTTGCTAAGGTTGTTGATCATGGTCAGCTTATGGAGAAGATTCATTGCGAGGCTCAAGTAGGCAATGATAAAATGCTGCGATATCAGGGTAGGTTCAGTGGAAGTTGTAGTAGCTCTCGGTTAGAGGTAGTGGTTCTCAGGGTAGTTACCCTTTATGTTAGCTATTTCAGTATTAGGATCAGTTTAGTAGACCCATTTAGGCTGCACTTCAGAATACTGATGGAGGATAATCTAGTTCTAGTGATCGTCTTGGCCAAGGTCGTGTTCTATCTTTGAGGGGTTTGTTTTTTGGCTATTCTAGTCGTGGTGGTTATTCTAGGTCAGTCAGATCTTCTAGTTTAAGTCTAGCACCTGGGGAATGTTATGGTTGTGGAGCTTTTGGTCATTTCTCGAAGGAGTGTCCCAATGATGGAGTGATTGTTCCTTCTACTCAGAGTGTTTCATCCCCCAGCTAAAGGGGTGTGCGTGATCGTAGGGATGGTACCTAAGGGGTTTATGGAGGTTCTTAGGTAGGTAAGCTAGGACGTCGATCAGGAGCCCAACTAGGTGGAGGGCGTGGTCAGTTGTAAGTAGTACCTGCTAGACCCGATACTAAGTATTTGGGTGTTGTTATTATAGGTACAATTTTGGTGTATCGTCAATTAATTTTTTCTTTATTTGATCTCGGATCCACTTATTTTTATGCATATGCTTATTTTGCTCCACATTTAGAGTTATCTTGGGATTTATTATCAATGTCATTACATGTATCTACTCCCGTGGGTGATTTTTTAGTAGTGGATTGGGTTTTTAGATCATGTGTTGTGAGTTTAGAGATGTTAATACTCATGCTGATCTTATTATATTAGACATGGTGGATTTTGATGTAATTCTGGAAATGGACTGGTTATCCCACTATCATACGGTCCTGGATTTTTTGCCAAGACCATTACCTTAGCCATGCCCAGTATACCTCCAATTGTGTGGCAGAGAGTTGTTAGCTGTGAGTCGATAGGGATTATTTCTTATATTTTTGTTAGGAGGCTTATTTTGAGTGGTTGATAGTCTTATCTTGCGTATATCCATGACATTAGTGTGGAGGGTCCGTTGCTTGAATCTGTTTCTATAGTTTGTGAGTTTCCCGATGTTTCTCCTATTAATCTACTTAACCTTTCTCCTGAGCATAGTATTGAGGTTTTTATTGATCTTGAGTCGAGCATGCAACCTATTTCTATGGCACCTTACAGTATGGCTTCTATCGAGCTTAAGGAGCTGAATTCTCAACTTCAGGATTTTCTTCGTATAGGTTTTATTAGATTTAGTGTTTCTCCTTGGGGAGATCCTGTGTTGTTGTGAAGAAGAAAAATGGCTCCATACATATGTGTATTGATTGTAGGCAACTTAATAAGGTGATAGTGAAGAACCATTACCCTATTCCTCAAATTGATAATTTGTTTGATCAGCTTCAGGGAGCAACAATGTTATCTAAGATTAATTTGAGGTCTGGTTACCATTAGTTGAGGATTGATATTTACGATATCCCAAAGATAGACTTTAGGACCTGTTATGGTCATTATGAGTTCTTAGTGATATCTTTTGGGCTGACTAATGCCCCAGCTGTATTTATGGATTTGATGAACCGAGTGTTTAGGCCTTATTTGTATTCCTTTGTGAGAGTGTTCATCAATGACATCCTTATGTATTTAATAAATAGTGAGGAGCATACACATCATATGAGGATTGTTCTTCAGACTTTAAAAGACCATGTGTTTTTTGCCAAATTCTCTAAGTGTGGTTTTTTTTCTTGGAGTCAGTGACATTCATTGGGCATGTGGTGTTTAAGGATGGGATTATAGTAGACCTAACAAAGATTGAGGCTGTTCGTGATTAGGCCAGGCCTACATCTTCGATTAAGGTTCGTAGCTTTATTGGCTTGGTCAATTATTATAGATGATTCATTGAGGGTTTTGCTAGCATTTTAATACCTATGATCCAATTGTCTTGGAAGGAGGTTTCTTTTCAATGGTATGAGGAGTGTAAGTTGAGCTTAGGAAAGCTCAAGGAGTTTCTTACTTCAGATCTTATTTTAGCTCTTTCTATTAAGAGTGAGGGATCACCATGTATTGTGAGACTTCTAGTGTTTTTTTGGGTTGCGTATTAATGCAACAGAGTCATGTTATCGCTAATGCTTCGAGGAAACTTTTGGTGTATAGTGCAACTACACCACTCATGATTTGAAGTTGGCAGTGGTAGTTTTCGCGCTTAAGATTTAGAGGTATTATCTTTATGTGTGCATTGTGAGATTTAAAAGATCATAGCAGTCTTCAACATTTTATGACCCAAAGGAAGCTTAATTCTAGGCAACATAGATGGATAGAGTTGCTTTAGGATTATGATATCTCTGTTTTGTATTATCTGAGAAAGACGAATGTAGTAGTAGATGCCTTGAGTCAGAAGGCAGTGAGTATGGGTATCTTGGCTTGTATTTCAATTTCTCATAGGCTGTTGGCACGAGACATTCAACCCTTAGACAACTTGATGGTGCGAATTGATATTTCAGACTCCAGAAGGATTCTTGCTAGTGTTGAGGCAAGGTCCTTGTTATTTGAGCAGATTCAGAATCGTTAGCTTGAGGATAAGAGACTTTGCATCATCAGTGATTAGGTATTAAGTGGTGAGTCCAAGGGGGCTACCATAGGTTCTGAGGGTGTCTTGAGATTTGATAGTTGTATTTAGGGTTGGTGACTTGATTTAGTCAATTTTTCATGAGGCTCACAACTTTAGGTACTCTATTCACCCGAGTACAACCAAGATGTATAGATATTTGAGATAACATTATTTACGAAGTGATATGAAGAGAAATATGATAGACTTTGTAGTTCGTTGCCTGTGTTGTCAGCAGGTGAAGGCCGAGCATCAACGACCTGATGGTTTGATTCAGAGATCCTATTCTCGAGTGGAAGTGGTAGTGAATTAGCATAGACTTTGTTAGTGGTTTGGCTCATACTTCCCATGGTTCCAATGGTATTTGGTTCATTATGGATCGTTGACCGAATCAACCTATTTTGTTTCTATTCAGATGTCTTTCAGTGCCGAGAGTTTAGCTCTTGTTTGTGTGCGCGAGATAGTCCATATGCATGGTGTACCTATATCTATCATTTTAGATCAGGGTTTAATGTTCAATTTTAGTTTTTGCAGAGCTTTTCAGAAGGAGTTGGGTACTCAGGTGGATCTTAATACAACCTTTCATCCTCAGATTGATGGCCAGTCAGAGTAGACTATTCATGTTTTTGAGAATATGCTCCGAGCCTGTGTTCTGGATTTCAGAGGTTAGTGGGAGAAACACTTAGCCTTGGCAGCGTTTGCATATAATAACAACTACCATTTGAGTATTGAGATGGCACCTTTTGAGGCTTTATATGGTAGGCGATGTCATTCCTATATTGGATGGTTTAAGACTTCCAAGATTAGACCCCGTGGTACTAACTTGCTTCAGGAGTCATTGGATAGAGTCAGGGTGATTTAGAATAGGTTGAGGACAACCCAAAAGGCTTATACATAGTGTTGACTTCGTGCCTTGAGATTTGGAGTTGGTGATTAGGTACTTCTCTACGTATTGCCCATGAAGGATATGATAAGGTTCGGGAGGAAGTACAAGCTCAATCCCAAATATATTGGACCTTTCGAGATTCCTCACATAATTGGTGAGGTGGCTTATAAGCTAGCCTTGCCTCCAGATTTTACTGCTGTCCATCCGGTTTTCTATGTCTTCATGTTTCAGCAATATATTCCTGATCCACCTCATGTGCTTAGATGGGACTCAGTCCAGTTGGAGGAGTGATTGACTTTTGTGGAAGAGCCTATGCTCATTTTGTCTAGTGATGTCAGATGGTTGCGCATTAGGGATATTACTATAGTTAAGGTTCAGAGGAGGCACCACCCAGTATCCTCACCTATTCGAGGCTTCAGGTACATCCTAATTCTTTACTTTAGCGGACAAAAGTTCTTTTAGTAGTGGATATTGTAATGACCCTTCAGGTTATTTTCTATATTTCTTCCTATTTTCACTGTTTAGAGCTTTTCTATAGCTGCTCCAAGTCATTTATGACTTTCTGGGACTGACAATTCCATTACTGGGCAATTCACTTTGTTTTTACAGCTAATTTTTTGTTTTGAAGTCTTCGCTGGTTCAAATTGGCTAATGGGCAAAAACTTCAGTCAAATAACCTCGTATTATAATTTTTACTATTCCAATAACTCCAGAATATCAATTTAGGCTAGGTGAACCCTTGGTCTGGGTCCTGAGACACCCAGGCTCATTTTGAGCTATTGGTCGGAAGTTAAGAAAAATGACAAATGGACGTGGGAATCATTTTTCATCAAAACGACCTCGAATGCAAATTTTAAATTCACATTTGAGTCCATAACGTCGAATTTGATAGGGTATCATAGTTCGTCTGCATATACGAGATTCCACATGAATTCCTAGGGGTTAGCGGAGACTTGAGAGCTTTCCAAGTCTTAACTGGTGCTGGTGCATCGCGTCTGTGATGCCTTTGATCACTTAATTGATTTGTCAAGCACCAAAAAATATCGCAAAAGTGACACTTCTATAAACATGGCAAGTATCGCTTACACTATGGTGATGTCGCGTAAGCAACTTCTGCACCTTTGGCTAGGTATCGCGTATACGATACCCATGTACCTGGGAAGGGTATAATACCCCCTTTAGCCTGTTTTTCACTATTTCTCATTCATCTCCAATATATTTAAATCCTTAAAAGTGGGAGAGCTTAGGGATAACATTGGTGGGTGATTTTGGAGCTTTGGTAAGGATTAATTACATAATTTTCCTTCAAATTTGTGGTACTATTTCATTATTTTCATGGTTGATTTCTTAATTCTCATCTAAAAATCCCAATAGCTTGATGACTTGAATTTAGCACCAATATAGCTCGGAATTAGTCCATTTTGAGGATGAATACTCCTTGAGCATAGAGGGACATTGAATGGTTTCGAAAATGCAATTTTCATAAATGGGCCTTATGTGGGATTTTTACGTAATTTTGGACCTGCGGCAAAATAATGCAATATGTGTATCATTATTCTTATTTTTATGATTAGATTGTGATTTTGATAGTGTGGCACCTTGCAAAAGATTCTTGAAAGAAAAAAATCAGTGATTTAGCAAATTCTTCGTGCTTTCTTCGGCATCCATGTAGGCTAGTCTTATCTTTTTCATAGATTGAGTTGTCTTGTAATATTATTCTGACACTATTCTAGATATAGGGTGAGATTTAGGTGTTGGAAGTGTGTATGAGGATATTTGGTTTAATTGGACCCTTAGGCTACCTTGAAACCTTAGATTCAGAGTAATTAGCGTAGTTAGTCATGGCTTAGGTGAATTGGGATTCACAGTATATATTTAGAGTGGAAATGCCTTAAATTATTCAAGGTTGGTGAAATACCTAGTCATTCATGTTAGAGCAAAATTATCCTTAGTTTCTTAAGCTAGGAAAAAAATGCTTCAGTTGTTATCTTTTTGGGTAGAATTGCCTTAGTTGCCCATGTGTGAAAATAATTACTATTTTAGGACTAATTATGGCTTACTATATATCTAGGAAAGAACTTGGATACCTTAGCCTAGTTTGGAGTAGAAGTTGCTTAAATGGATTTTTGGGAATTAGAAGTAGGTCACTCTGGCCCACCTTAGGCCAAGACTTTTAATAACCCCGTAGACTCATTCACGTATGACATACTCTTATTAATGGTAAGTTTGACTCTTGAGCAGGTTGAATATAGGTATTGAGTATGTTAGTTGGGTATTGAGGGATTGATGCTAATTTCGAGTATCATTAATGATATTGCTCACATGCATGGTTGAGGATATAATTTATAGGTGCGATTATCTGTATGGCCTTCAGATATTATTAAATGGATGAACTATTTATGTGCTTAACGTTATAGATATCTACATGATGGATGGTGAATGACTTATAGATATGGCATAGATTAAATGTATGGTGTGGCTCATATATGGATATAATATGACTTATGGATATACTATAGCTTATATACATCGTGTGGCTTAAATATAGATATAATGTGGCTTATAGATATGATATGGCTTATATATAATATGACTTGTAGATGTTATATGGCTCATAGATAGAATATGTCCTATAGATATAACTAATGGCTTGTGGATATAGTATGGCACATTGATATGATGTGGCTTATAGATACGATTAACAACATATAGATAAGATGGGTGGCCTATAGATATGGTTATTTATATAAATTCCTGGCATGCTTAAAGACATGGCTTATGAATATTAGTTTTGATATGGATTCTGGGTATGACTAATAATATGGCTTATAGATGTAGTTATGATTGAGACTTGTGGCTACGATTCTTGGCCCGATGTATAGATATGAGAAAAGGGATGGTTTATATCTATGATTTATTAGTATATTACCGAGTTTAGCTTATTGAAATGGCTCACTAATATGATTCATTGATACGGCTTGTAAATATGAGTTTCGATTCAGGTTCGACAATTATTGAGGGTATTAATAAAATGAGTTTCGATTTAGGTCCGATAATTATTTATGATAGTGATAATATGAGTTTCGATTCAAGTCCGGCATTGAGGATTTCTTATGATGTGGTATGGGCGGATGGTTTCTTGGTTATGACATGGTAGTGGCTAAATTACAGTTATGTGGTGGTTTACTTTTCTTGATTATACTCTCCAGGCTTATGGGGGCCTACATGGGGTTATTTACTTTTTTGCACTTATTGGCTTATGAGGATAATTTAGTAATATAAATGTACGATTGTTATGTTATCATTTTGGTTCTATTTATTTATGTATGTACAACGGTGTTGGAGCTTACTTTCAGGTTTTCCCTTTTACCTTGTCTTAGCTTATGCTATCTTGTATCTTATCATATTTATATCAAGATTTACTCAGTCGACCGATGATGCCTATTGAGTTCCCATGGTTTTGGTACTCATACTACACTTCTGTACCTTTTTGGTGCAGATCTGAGTACTTGATTCTCCCGCAGATTCGATGATCATGCAGAGTTAATTTCGGAGATTAGGTGAGCTCTCGCTGTCGGAGTTCCCCTTTTCCCTTCTATTTATCTATGTTTGGTCTTTCATTTTCGAGATGGATTATATTTTTCTATTCAGTACTCATAGTTTTTTTTGTAGTAGCTCTTGTATCGACATTACCAAGTCTTGAGATATTTGTTGGTTTCTATCTAACTTTAGACCTTGATGACTGTATTACTGTTATTTGAATCTCTAATTGTGAATTATCGTCTTTTAGTCCATTTTCCCACCAAGTTAGCCCATTGCATATGGCTCCGGGCTATGATTTGGCTTATCTACTGGGTATAGAGTAGGTTCCATCATGATTCGTAAATCAGGTTGTGACATATAGCATGTGGACACGATATTTTTTCCAAGTCAAAAAATCTATATGTACAAGTTATTCTATGAAGATCGATCATGACAACATCACCATGACCAATGATACTAAACTGATAATTGGCTATTTGATGAGCCGATAGCTTATTCTCCGAATTGATGTACTTTGATATTTGTTTATCCATGACAACGTCACTATGACAATCAACACCAATTGTTATTGAATCCTTCATTTATGGTACCTACAGAAATTTGTTTAAAATTTTAATAATGATAGAATAGTAAAGTTGAGGCTATGTACAACAATAAAATTATATGCACTATCATTGTCCCAATAGATAACTCATTTGTTACAATAGATGACTCATCTATTACAATAGATGACTTATATGATGTTGCAGCAGATGACCTAATTGTTGGTGCATGTTTAATATCAGTAGCTTAATCCAACAAATAAGTCAACTATTTCAATAGCTAGGTCATCTGTTCAACATATGACTTATCTATTGGATTGAGCTACTGTAACATAAATCTAACAAGTAGGTCATCTACTACAACAACTAGGTCATCTATTGGAACAGATGATTTATCTGTTAGAAATACTTTAACAGTAGTGGAAATAATCCAATAGTTGTTTTATTCATATAAAACAGTTGTTGGATACGCTAGTGAAAATTGCCGAAAAAATAACAGATGTACCAGATGAGAAATTGAACTAAAAATCATTAATTTTACTTACCAGAATCACCTAAAAGTAATGCCTACTGATATACGAGCAAAATTGACTCAAAAATTTTTGTCAAATAGCAGTAGTAGCGGCAACAACAACAACATCAACAATATAACAAGTTACAATGAAGATGATGAAGAAGGAGAAGAAGAATAAGAAGAACAACAGGAAAAGTAACATCAACCACAATATCAACAACAATGGAAGAAAATAAGCGAAGAGAGAGAAAAGATAGAAGAAGAAGTGTGATTTTTCCCTCTTTTTTTATTTTAAGAGTTTTATATAGATGTACCCAAGTGTAAGTCTCAAAACTTGGGTATATGAAGTTTTTTCCCTTAATCCTTAATTTAAAAATAATCACCCACACTCAATAATTAAAAGCTGAGTTACCTACACTAAATTTTAAAACTATGTGTCATCCTTAATTTAATGTCCCATGTATGAGCGTTTGTATATCTTACAAATGTATTTAGTTGGTGGGTACTGATTTGTATATATATTCAAATCTTATTGTATATATATACATAGGGGTCATGTAAATGTATTGGTACTTGTATATATATTTTTTATGCAGTGTCAGGTGTGTATTTGGACTGTGCTGTGTCCTTTAGAGTGTAACATATGTATTTGTATTGTATTTTTATAGTGACAGCTATGTATTTTGTATATGTATATCGTTTTTGGGTATTGTGTAGTATAAGGTCAGATGTGCATTTTGTACAGTATCAGATATGTATAAATTGTATATGTATATATTTCTGTATGTATATGTTTATGTATTTTATTGTATATATATGTTACACTTGAAATATATAAAATAAACTCAAAATATACAAATACACAGAAAATACAATTACACTCTAAAAATATACAAATACATTGTAAAATATATAATTACAATCTGAATAATAAAATTGACACTCCGAATTGAATATGTTGCAAAATCGAGTTCAACCAAAATATAATTCAGCAAGTATATTCGAAATACACTCTGAATTGAATAATTTTGAATGTAGAAAAATTGAGTTCGAACAAATTAATAAAATCGACTTAGTCTGGTGAAATATATATATGAAAGGTCTCAAAATCAAGGTATGGATTGAATACCTGTATCAGCAAATATGATTTATTTTGAAGATCATGAAGAAGAGAAAATATAGATTGAAATCGACTTTGAATTTGAATTGATTTCTTGAAGATAGAATAGGTATTCATTTAATAAGAATAATTTATGAAAAAAATGTTGAAATTTAAATTTATGGCGTAATTGTAGTGGTTAAATCATTCATTATTTATCTAAATAGATTTGAGAAAAATAAGGGGCGTTGATCCATTTATATATGTATTTTATGGTAAAAAATAACCTAAGATATAAAATATAAGTTGCTATTTTGAATAATTATTAAAATGTTGCTATAAAGTGCCTAATTATAAGCTTAACTTTGCTTAAATTTTTTTGAAAAAAATAGTAAGACTATTTTGATCATTCAATGTGCACAGTCCAAACTCCAAACACACCGATTTCATTGAAAAAAACACTAGTTATCATTCATTTTTTAATCAATAAACAAACAAACTCCCCTTTTCTTGAATCATACGAATAACAAGTAACGTCTTAAAATTCTCCAACAGTCTTCTACACACATTTTTGGTAATCCTCTCTTTTTCCTCCGTCCATATTTTTCATCGGCTAATGTGGAAAGTATGTAATTGAACTTAGTTATTTTCATGGTATACAATGTCGATAATTTATCTGTTTAATGTTTACTCGAAGGGGAGCTTTAGAGTAACTGGTAAAGTTTGTGTGGTCACATGGGTTCAAGCCATGGAAACAACCTATGTAAGGATGTATACAGACCCTTGTGGTCCAACCCTTCCCCAAACCTGCGCATAGCGGGAGCTTTAGTGCATCAAGCTGCCATTTTTTAATTTTGATTTAGTTTGGAAGACAAAATTGAGCTAATTTTAGTAGTCGAGACTCTTTTTCCTTAACAATTCTAGCACCAGGGTATTTGTTTGGCTTTTAATTATCTTCTTTGATTAAGTGCTAGGGTTTAGTTCAAATCATAATATTTATCATTCATTCATATCATGAATGTATCATTTTTCTGTGAACTTGTGGAATAGACTTTCATGCTTTTTATACCGAGTTACTTGATGTCAGCTGAAAGGTGGAAAATATTCTATGAATTTATGTTAGAATCGATTAACACTTAGTAACTAATCAGTTAGTGAGTTAGTTAGTTACTGTGATGTACAAATTTTACTGTTATATTGATTCACTATTACATTGAGTTAGTGGTGAGTTAGTTTTTAAATGAGTTGGCAACTAGCAATGTGAGTGAGCTAATCTAGTAAACTTCTAGATGATTCTAGAAGATGTAAACAAGTCTATATGTAGATGCATAGTTAAAGTATCACATTGTATTGTAGAACTTTCAATAAACATAATTCATTTCCTCCACTCTATTCATGGAAATTTACACTGTTAAGCTTCTCATCTTTAGATTTGGTATTTTTTTCTCATGGTATCAGAGCCACGATCACGAAGGTACAAAATAGATTAGATTAATAGATTTTAGATCTTTATCATAGTGGAGAATAAATCTCTGTTCAAGTTGAAGTTTTTACTTCAACTAAATTCTTTTTCCTTTTCTGAAATTGTTGTTGTGAAGCTTACAAATGGCACCAAAAATTAATTTGAGTGATCCTTTATTCATAGAAACATCAGATAAATCCGGAGCTACCTTAATTCCAATCATGCTAATTAGATTAGAAAATTATAGTGTATAGAGTCGATCGATGAGAATTGCCTTATTATGGAAAAGGAAATTTGAATTTGTAACTGGAGCATATAGTAAAGAGATGTATGGAGAAGAGTTATATGAGCAATGGAAAACTTGTAATGCAATAGTAGTGTCATGGTTGATGAGCTTAATAAAGTGCAGAGCTGCTGAATGGAATTATTTATGCAACAAGTGCTCATGAGGTGTGGGCAGACTTAAAGGAGAGATTTTACAAGGTAAATCATACGAGATTGTTTCAACTATACAAGCAAATTAATACATTGTCTCAGGAACTGATTCAGTGGCTACCTACTTTACTATGATGGAAGCTTTTTGGAATGAGTATGATGCAATGATTCCTTCTCTATCATATGATTGTCTAAAATCTAAAGACTATACAGATCACTTATCTCAGTTGAGAGCGATGAAATTTTTAGGTGCTTGAATTATTCATATGATTAGGCTAGAAGACAGATTTTATTGAAAGAAATTACACTTACTCTTAATCAAGTATACGCTATAATACAAAAGATGAACTTCAGAAACTTTCGCATGCATCTGTCACAAGTGAAAAGGAAGATCCTATTGCAATACAGGTCAACAGATGCTCAAACACAAGTTACAAAAACCAAAATTACAAAGGGAAGAAGTGTGATTATTATTACTTTAGTGGACACACTAGAGAGAATTGTTATAGTTAATAGGTTATCCTACTGACTGGAAACAAAGAAGTCAATAAAATAATAACAATAGAGGTTCAAGAGAATTCATGTGCCAAAATCATACTTGTGGATATAATGGTGGAAATCATCAGGATTCTGCGAGGTTCAACAGTCATGGGTATCATGGAAATTAAATGCAGGGCAAGTCAATACTCAGGCCTCACCTATCAATTTCTTAGTAAAGATATAGGCCAACTTGCTTTAATAAGATATGGAGGCCATAAGGAGATTAATAATGCAATGCTTGCAAAAGGACAAGGGTCTACTGATAGAGAAAACAAGAATATCATGGAGCTTTTGAACAAGGATTAATAAGACATGAAGCAGGTTAACATGTCAGGTACAACCACCTACTTTTTGACATGACCCAAATCAGGGCCTTGTCGTAATGGGCATCTCAAGTCCAACCGAGATCGAAGATTACCCCCAATACCCAATCCAACCAACCAGCATACTCCCTGAGTCAGATGAATTCCAAACATATAACAAGATAGCAAATTATAAGATATAATGACTTTGGGATAGGTGTACTTACTAGACCAATGTGACCAAGTCAATTAATACAATAACAAACCAACCAAACCAAAAATGATAATCCAATGTATATAATATAGAAATCATAACCGTTCTATACCCAAGTCCACAATTGTCCATAAAAAGCCACTAAACTAAACCTAAGAGTATCTAGTCGGGACATGCCCCCGACCATAGCCAAAAACCAAAGTCTATGAAAATACAAGAAGTATGAAAAGTAATCCATGACATGAAATAGATTCCTTTCAAACTATGGAAGCTCACCACTTTAATCCAACACCGACAGTCACAAATTCGATCAATGAGTAGAAGAAGTAGTATGGCCAGGTCCTGCATCGCGTGGGGATACAGTCACCCAAATATGGGTTAGCGGGTGAACACTAGAATGCACTCAACATAAGGATAAAATATAGCCAACCTTTAAACCAAGTAAGCAACCATATGTATTCACAACCATATATACATATACATATATATATATATATATATATATAATCCACGCTGGGAAAGGGAATCGAGTTTAGCATAACTTTAAAACCATTAACCTGCATATGTGTATCTTAACTATCATAATCCTTCCACGGGCTATATGAGTCCAGTGTAACCTCTGAATGGGTGACGATGCGTGTAGCTGCACTAACCAAAGATACCATAGGAGTAAGAGATTTGTAACACCCCAATTTTCTAAATTGGAATGCTACACGGTGCTCATGACCTTAAGGGACCATAAGCTAACCCATCACTGATATCTGTACCTATAAACTGAATATATAACATAATAATGTATAAAACATAAACATGTAGGCCATAAGGTTCAACTGAATAAGTAATCTGTCAAAACATAATATTCATATGGGTAAAAGATACCCAAAATAGCTGAAAACTGAATTAAATTTGAACATAAGTCTGAATACTAAATATGAAAGCCTCTAAGTTCTATTTGTAAGGAGTTGAAGGAACATGTCTCCAACTAAATCCATAAACTGATAACTGGCTAAAATTATAATGAATAAATCCAATCATATTATCCTCGAATGAAGTGGATTCACTGAATCTCTACGATAGGAAATGCTACTGTTACTGCCGATCTAGAGCTCGTGTCTCTGAACCTATGGTGTAACATGAAAAGAAAGCACCAGAGCAAAAATGCATCAGTACGAGGGGATGTACTGAGTATACGAGTGAGGTAGGTTAAATATAAACAGGGTTTGCATGCATGAACAATGCTAACTATCTGACTGACATAAACGCAAGAGTACAAACATGCATACATAGTAACTGAAATCATGGGTGCATGATAGCTAGTACTGTATGCTAATACATGGTTTACTGATGGCTAACACAACTGATACTAAAATTCTGATAACATGGGCGACTGTATCTGATAATCCTAAATCTGATAGAACTATCTGAGTTCCGTACTGTAACTAAGTCTGACTGTACTAGACAATCCTGATATACTGAAATTTAAAGACCTATCTGAGTTTTTTATTGGAGACTAATTCTGAAACTGTGGGAGGTAGTTGTTTAACCGACATGCCCTAATAATGCATATAGATAAGTTGGGGTCCAATCTTTGCCATGACTGGAGGAGTTTCAATACCGCGCCACTAGTAAGGACAGTTGTGGGTGACCCTTAGCTGGCAGGTATTTGAAAAGAGAACGGTGGGAACCCTAAACTGACAGGTTAAGCCACCTTATCAACCCTAATCTGATAGGCTAAGGCGTCTCATCCTACGCTGGCTATGTAGTTCTGGAGCACAAGGATGACTGCTAAGAATCACACCTTAAACTGGTAGGTGAGTCCCCATCCTTGGGTTCTCACGGTGCTAACTTCTATTCCTATATGAAAAGACTAAACATGATTCAACTGATCGTAAATGGACAGATTCACTAACTTTCGTTGACTGACGGAGTAGTACTATTATCTGAGAGTTAATTGAGATCATGAGATTTTTGAGGTTTCCTGAGTCACATGACTGACTGAGTTCTATAGATTATAGCTTGACTGAGATTATCATGACAACATGACATAGCTCTAGGCACACAACTATGTTTTTCGGGTACAAATACCCCCAGGACTCAATAGAAGGAAACTACACATGATATTACTTGATCACAAGATTTGAGTCCACAATTCATAATATCATAAGTAGGGGATATCATATTTCATATAGTTATTCAAAATCTTAAATATTGTAAGGAATGCATGGATATATTTCGTGTTCATATTGTATATCTCCATTATCTTACATACTTCATACCACCACAATAGCAACACATGAAAAGCATGGGATTCATATTAAAGTATATAGCTAACATGGACTTGTCATTTAGACATAATACAACCATAAAAACATGAATTTCTAGCATCCTAAGCATTTTATCAAACACCTTGCATGCATTCTTTAAGGCATAGGTGAGTTTCATACTTGCACCATATTAAATCACCTAAAGTTTATGGTTTTCAATTAACAAACATATATATTCCATGAAAACACCTTTAGACATCACATTGAAACTTAAAAAACAATTGTCAACATGTACATAGTCATATCACCACAAAAATTTTACAAAATAATATTTAAAACATGGTTCTTGAGATCTATGAATGGATTGGATCCATAGATGAACATAACGCATACCTTAAAGCTTGATCTTGAAAGAGATCTAATTCTTCTGAAGGTTCCTGAAGAAATCCTTAGGCTTTCCCTTGATTTTTCTTGGCTAGAGTTTAACCCCTTTGGGAAAGAATGTTCTTGTTCTTGAGGAGATGATCTTGAGAGGAAACCCTAATCTTGTGGTTGAAAGCATAAGAGAGGGTTTTTGAGATGCTTAACTGAAGAAAAATTGGAAAAATTATGCCTCTTTAGGGTTATAAGTCGTGGGAAGTGAAGGGAAAAGATCAAAATACCCTCATGAAATAAATTCCTAGTTGCTGAAAATAATAGCTGACGACATTTGACACAGGGCATCCAAAATGTAGTAAGCCATCAAAAATGTCATCACACAGAAGCTGGATTCTGCCTAAGGCTAACGACATTTGTGACATGGTATCACAAGTGTGGTAAGATACCATGAATGTCATCACACTGGGGCAAGTTTTTGCATAAGGATGACGACCTTTGTGAGAGGGCATCATATATGTGGTAAGCCACCATAAATGTCATCACACTGGAGCTGGTTTCTGCCTAAGGTTTACGACCCTCGTGATAGGGCATCACAAATATGGTAAGCTACCACGAATGTCATCACACTAGAGCTAGTTTCTGCCTAAGGCTGACGACCCTCGTGATAGGGTAGCAGAAATGTGGTAAGCTACGATGAATGTCGTCACACTGGAGCTGGTTTCTGCCTAAGGCTGACGACCCTCGTGATAGGGTGTCACAAATATGGTAAGCTACCATGAATGTCATCAAACTGGAGCTGGTTTCTGCCTAAGCCTGACGGCCCTCGTGATAGGGCGTCACAAATGTGGTAAGCTACCACGAATGTCATCACACTGGAGCTGGTTTCTATCTAAGGCTGACGACCTTCGTGATTAGGCATCATAAATGTGGTAATCTACCACGAATGTTGTTACACTGGAGCTGGTTTCTGCCTAAGGCCGACGACCTTCGTGATTGGGCATCACAAATATGGTAAGCTACCACGAATGTCGTCTCACTGGAGCTGGTTTCTGCCTAAGGCTGACGACCTTCGTGATAGGGCATCACAAATATGGTAAGCTACCACGAATGTCATCTCACTGGAGCTAGTTTCTACCTAAGGCTAACGACCTTCATGATAGGGCATCACAAATGTGGTAAGCTACTACGAATGTCGTCACACTATTTTCATCCTAACATGCTGGAGTAAAATAGGAATAACACTTTGCTCCGATATCGGATTTAGGAAAAATTGATATCATTGGAAAGCTAATTCAATTACCTATCTGTTTATATGTCATGAGGTCAAAAATTCCAAGTATAATGAGAGATATACTCATTTGAAGTTGACTATATCAATATCCTTCTCAAGAATTCAATCGGTAAGGAATGTTTTTGATTCGTCTGATAGCTGGGAGTTATTTAAAGCCTTAATATACATCTAACCTACTCATAAACAATAAAAGAACCATGATGTACTATGTATGATCTTGGTACATATCTCTAATATTAGTTTGGATTTTTTGGGGTATTATAATATCTCCCCCTTGGAAACATTCATCCTCGAATGATGACTGCTTGAGAGGGGAGAAAAGATAAAATGATGAATACACTGATCATGCTCAATTGGCACATGATTTTAGGACTGAATTGAATTTTAAACTTAATATATCCCAACTGAACTTGCATATCTGATGCATGACTGATAAGATGAACTCATGAATGCATGATAAGCTACGCACTGATACTTGATACCAATTTTATACTGGAATTTTGCACATGTAACTGAATAAGCTTAAGAAAAATGGTTACCTCGAGCTAAGTCTGAATTAGTGGAGAAAAGATGAGGGTACTTGGTTCGGATGTCTGCTTCTACTTCCTAAGTAGCTCCCTCCATGGACTTCTTTGTTCCTCAGCCTACGAGTCTGATTGTCGAGGACTTCGACTGGAATCTCTTCATAAGAGAGGCTATTCTAAATGTCAATGCTCTAAATAGGGACTACAACTGCTGGGTCACCTATGCACTTCTTAAGCAAAGAGACATGGAATACTGGATGAACTGAGGCTACATCTGAAGGCAATTTGAGCTCATAGGCTACCTTGCCAAAGTGACTAAGAATCCTAAAGGGACCAACATATCGGGGACTAAGCTTTCCTTTATTGCCGAATCTCTTCACTTACTTCATGGGAGAGATCTTGAGATAGACATAATCATCGACCTTGAACTCGAGATCCTTTCTATGAACATCCGTATAAGACTTCTGTCGGCTATGGGCAGCCCGAAGTCTTTCTATGATTAACTAAACTTTCTCTAAGGCATTGAATACTAAGTTAGGCCCTATGACTGCAGCCTCACTAACTTCAAACCAACCGAATGGAGACCTACATAACCTACCATAGAGAGCTTCAAATGGAGCCATTTAAACACTGGAGTGATAGCTGTTATTGTATGCAACCTCAATCAAAGGAAAGTGGTCATCCCAGCTTCCCTTGAAATCAATTGCACACACCCTTAGCATATCTTCTAGAGTCTGAATGGTACTTTCTGCTTGACCATCTGTCTGAGGATGAAATTCTGTACTGAGATGAACTTGGGTACCAAGACCCTTTTTGAATGCTTTCCAAAAGTGAGAGGTGAACTAGGTACCTCTTTTTGAGATGAGAGATAGTGGAACACCGTGTAATCTAACCAACTCCCTGATATATATTTTGGTATAATCCTCGGCTGATTAAGAGGTACGAACTAGAAGAAAATGAGCTAACTTGGTCATTCTTTCTACAATGACCTAAACTGAATCATGCTGATAACGTGTTCTAGGCAAACCCGTCACGAAGTCCATGTTCACTTCTTTCCACTTCTAAGTAGGAATAGTGAACTCCTGCATGGAACCACTAAGTTTCTGATACTCTATCTTAACCTGCTGACATGTAGAGCACTTAACCATAAACTCTGCAATGTCTCTCTTTATCCCACTCCACCAATAGATCTTCTGCAAGTCATGATATATTTTAGTGGCCCCTGGATGAATAGAGTATCGCGCACCATGCGCTTCTGCAAGAATTTGCTGCCCCAAGTCATCTACATCGGGAACACACAAACGACCCTGACAACGAAGAACACCATCTCCCTCTTGGGAGAAAACCTCTACTTCCTGACTCTGAACTAACTCTTTTAGTTTGAGAAGGATAGGATCCCTGTCTTTCTTCTCTTTTACCTTGGAAACTATAGATGACTTTGAACTACTCTGAACACATACACCACCCTCTGAAGAGTCGACTAAGCGAACGCCTAGTCTGGCAAGATGATGAATCTACTGAGCTAATTTCTTCTTACTATCCTCAACATGGAAACCCTACCCATGGACAGTCTACTGAGTGCATCGGCCACTACATTGGCCTTGCCAGGATAATAAACGATACTCATGTCATAATCCTTCAAGAGATCTAACCAGCTTCTCTAACGAAGATTAGGATCTTTCTGGGAAAATACATACTGAAGGCTCTTATAATCTGTGAAGACGTCTACATGAACACCGTATAGATAATGCCTCAAAATCTTTAAGGCAAAAACAACTACTGCTAACTCAAGGTCATAAGTAGGATAATTCTTCTCGTGGGGATTTAACTGTCTGGAGGCGTAGGCTATGAATCTACCATGCTGTATGAGGACACAACCTAAACCTACTCTGGATGCATCGCAATATACTACGAATCCATCGGAACCATCATGAAGTGCTAAAACTGGAGCTGAGGTGAGTCAAGTTTTCAATTCCTAAAAACTCTTCTCGCAAGGTTTTGACCCCTGAAACTTGACCTTATTCTGAGTCAATATGGACATAGGAGATGTAATAGAAGAAAATCCCTCGACAAACTGTTGGTAATAGCCAGCTAAACCCAAGAAGCTCTTGATATCTGATGGAGAGACAGGGTGAGGCCAGCTTTTTACCGCTTTGGTTTTCTGAGGATCTACTATAATGCCATCACCGAAAATAATATGGCCAAGGAATGCTACTGATATTATCCAAAATTCGCACTTACTAAACTTGGCGAACAACAGGTGATCCCTGAGAGTCTGAAGAACAATTATGAGATGGTCTGAATAATCACGCCTAGTGCAAGAATAGACCAAAATATCATCTATGAAGACTATGATGAATGTGTCCAAGTACTGCTTGAACACCCGGTTCATCAAGTCCATGAAAGCTGTAGGGGCATTGGTAAGATCAAAGGACATGACTAGAAATTCAAAGTTACCATGCCGAGTACGAAAAGATGTCTTCGGAATGTCACATTCTCTAACTCTAAGCTGATGATAGACTGATCTGAGGTCTATCTTGGAGAAATAACTGGAACCCTAAAGTTGGTCAAACAAGTCGTTTATCCTAGGCAGCAGATACCTATTCTTGATCGTGACTTGTTAAGCTGATGGTAATCAATACATATTCTGAGAGAACCATCTTTCTTGTGCACGAATAAGCCTGGCGCACCCCATGGGGATACACTGGGCCTTATGAATACCTTATCTAAGAGATCCTTTAATTTATCTTTCAGTTCCTTGAGTTCTACTAGTGTCATTCTGTATGGCGGAATAGAAATAGGCTGAGTATTTGGGAGAAGGTCTATACCGAAGTCTATTTCCCTTTTGGGAGGAATGCTTGGAAGATCTTTGGGAAAGATGTCTGAATTTTCATTAACCACAGGGACTAATTCAAGACTGGGATATTCAAAACTGGAATCCTTAACATGTATGAGATGATACACACACCCTTTAGAAATCATTTTCCTTGCCCAAAGGTAGGAAACAAGCTGACCCCTAAAAGACGAAGTGCTACCCTTTTACTCTAGGACGGGCTCATTCAGGAATTGAAACTAAACTATCCTATTTCTGCAGTCGACTATGGCATAGCAGGAATGAAGCCAATCCATGCCGAGAATAACATCAAAATCAGTCATCTCTAACTTAATTAAATCCACTGACGTGGATTTCTGAAATATCATAATCGGGCAGTTCCTGTATACCCACTGAGCTATGATGGTTTTAACTACTGGGGTAGAGACTGAAAAGGGCTCTACTAAAATTTTAGGATTGATTCCTAAATTGCCTGCTATGTATGGAGTGACAAAAGGCGAGGATGCACCTGGGTCTAGCAAAACATAAACATGAACATGGAAAATCTGTAACGTACTAGTAACGACATCAAGAGAATTTTCCTTATCCTATCGAGTCTGAAGAGCATAGAGTCTATTTCGGCGTTGCCCACTAGTAGCACTGGAAGTGGCACCCTACTGGCTTGGGCGACCGTACTGAGCTATGGAACAATTCTGCTAACCCTGAGGGCCTGGTTGATGACACTCCCTAATCCTATAGACTAGCTTACTACAACCAAAATAGACATCACTATCGGCTCTGCAAATACCCTTGTGGTTCTTACCATAAGTCTGACAAAGGGGTTTGTTCGGGCACTGCTAACACTGCCTTAAGATTTAGAGCCTGGTTCTCTTTCTCTATTGCCGTACGTGAACTTCGGCACTGGGGCACTAGCATAGGAAGAGGCTGGAATTCTTGACTTAGGACAAAACTATGAACGATTTTCTCCCTCTGATTTGGGCTGAGCAAAATTGAAACTGCCTGCTCTGGCTCTCTTTTTCTGCCTCTCCCTAGTCTTAACCTTTTGCTTCTTTATCTGTTGAGCGTGGGTCATGAGCCTGGATAAAGTTATATCACTGTACAGCATCACAGACCGACACTCATTTACCACACTATCATTCACCCCTGACACGAACTTGCTCATCTTAGCCCTGTTGTCTGCAACTACATGAAGGACATATCTGACTAGCTGAGTAAATCTAAGAGAATACTCTCTAACTGTCATATTACCCTTCTTGATATTGATTAACTTAAGAACTTTGGCCTCTCTCAGCTCTTGGGGAAAGAATCTGTCTAAGAAAGTAGTGACAAATTTTTCCCACTCAACAGGACCTGCATCCTCTAAACCTTTTACTAACCACTTCTTGTACCAAGTGTGAGCAACATCCTGCAATTGGTATGCGGTTAACTCGGCACTCTGAGAAGAAGTATCTCCCATGATATCAATGACCTTCTAGACATGGTCAATGAATTCCTGAGGATCCTCGTCTAGCTTAGACCCAAAGAAGGACGGAGGGTTTATTCAGGTAAAGTCCCAAATCCTAGCTACTGCTGAATTGGCCATTGGGTTCCCCAGAACGACTGCTGGTCATTCATTCTGGGAATCTACAGAATGAGCAAGAGTGATAAATGCGGTCCTGTACACTGTACACTGCATATATAACGTAATAATGCGGAAAACATGAACATGTATGCCATAAGGTTCAACTGAATAAGGAATCTGTCAAAACATAATATCCATATGGGTAAAAAATACCCAAAATAGTTGAAAACTGAATCAAATCTGAACATAAGACTGAATACTGAATCTAAAAAGGCTCTAAGTGCTATTTGAATAAGGAGTTAAAGGAACATGTCTCCAACTAACTCCGCAAACTGATAACTGGCTAAAATAATAATAAGTAAATCGAATCATATTATCCTCGAATGAAGAGGACTCACTGAATCTCTGCGACTAGAAATGCTACTGCTACTGTCGATCTGGAGCTTATGTCTATGAACCTATGGTGTAACATGAAAAGAAAGCACCATAGCACAAATGCGTCGGTATGAGGGGATGTACTGAGTATACGAGTGAGTTAGGCTAAATATTTATAGGGTTTGCATGCATGAACAATGCTAACTGTTTGGATAATATGAACGTAAGAGTACAAACATGCATACATAGTAACTAAAATCGTGGGTGCATGATAGCTAGTCCTGTATGCTAATACATGGTTTACTGATGGCTAACATGACTGATACTGAAAGTCTAATGACATGGGTGACTGTATTTGATAATCCTGAATCTGATGGAACTATCTGAGTTCCGTACTGTAATTGAGTCTGACTGTACCTGACAGTCCTAATATACTGAAATCTGAAGACCTATCTGAGTTCTTTTACTGAGACTGATTTTGAAATTGTGGGAGGTATTTGTTTAACTGATATTCCCCAATAACGCATATAGCTAAGTTAGGGTCTAATCTCTGCCCCGATTAAAGGGGTGTCAATACCGCACCACTGGTAAGGACAGTTTTGGGTGACCCTTAGCTGGCAGGTATTCAAAAAGAGAATGGGGGGACCCTAAACTGACAGGTTAATCCAACTTATCAACCCTAATATGATAGGCTAAAATGTTTCAACCTACGCTGGCTACGTAGTTCTGGAACACAAGGATGACTGCTAAGAATCGCACCCTAAACTGTTAGGTGAGTCCCCATCCTTGGGTTCACTCGGTGCTAACTTCTAATCCCATATGAAGATACTAAACATGATTCAACTGACTGTATATGGACATATTAAATGACTTCCGTTGACTGATGGAGTAGTACTATTATCTGAGAGTTAACTGAGATCATGACATTTTTGAGGTTTCCTGAGTCACATGACTGACTGAGTTCTATATAATATAGATTGATTGAGATTATCGTGACAACGTGACATGGATCTAGGCATGCAACTATGTTTTTCGGGTACAAATACCCCCAGGACTCGATAGAAGGAAACTGACACACATGACATTACTTGATCACAAGATTTGAGTCCACAATTCATAATATCATAAGTAGGGGATATCATATTTCATATAGTTATTCAAAATCTTAAATATTGTAAGGAATGCATGGATATATTTCGTGTTCATATTGTATATCTCCATTATCTTACATACTTCATACCACCACAATAGCAACACATGAAAAGCATGGGATTCATATTAAAGTATATAGCTAACATGGACTTGTCATTTAGACATAATACAACCATAAAAACATGAATTTCTAGCATCCTAAGCATTTTATCAAACACCTTGCATGCATTCTTTAAGGCATAGGTGAGTTTCATACTTGCACCATATTAAATCACCTAAAGTTTATGGTTTTCAATTAACAAACATATATATTCCATGAAAACACCTTTAGACATCACATTGAAACTTAAAAAACAATTGTCAACATGTACATAGTCATATCACCACAAAAATTTTACAAAATAATATTTAAAACATGGTTCTTGAGATCTATGAATGGATTGGATCCATAGATGAACATAACGCATACCTTAAAGCTTGATCTTGAAAGAGATCTAATTCTTCTGAAGGTTCCTGAAGAAATCCTTAGGCTTTCCCTTGATTTTTCTTGGCTAGAGTTTAACCCCTTTGGGAAAGAATGTTCTTGTTTACGAGGAGATGATCTTGAAAAAAAACCCTAATATTATGGTTTAAAGCGTAAGAGATGGTTTTTGAGATGCTTAACTAAAGAAAAATGGGAAAAATTATGCCTCTTTAGGGTTATAATTCATGGGAAGTGAAGGGAAAAGACCAAAATACCCTTATGAAATAAATTCCCAGTTGCTGAAAATAATAGCTGACGACATTTGTGACGGCGTCGAAAATGTGGTAAGCCGTCAAAAATATCGTCACACAGAAGCTGGATTCTGCCTAAGGCTGACAACATTTGTGACATGGCATCACAAGTGTGGTAATCTACCACGAACATCGTCACACTGGAGCTGGTTTCTGCCTAAGGCTGACGACCTTCGTGATAGGGCATCACAAATATGGTAAGCTACCATGAATGTCATCACACTCGAGCTGGTTTCTGCCTAAGGCTGATGACCTTCATGATAGGGCATCAAAAATATGGTAAGCTACCACGAATGTCGTCACACTGGAGCTGGTTTCTTCTTAAAGCAACGACCTTCATGATAGGGCATCACAAATGTGGTAAGCTACCACGAATGTCATCACACTGGAGCTGGTTTCTGGCTAAGGCAGATGACCTTTGTGATAGGGTGTCACAAATGTGGTAAGCTACCATGAATGTCGTCACACTATTTCCAGCCTGACATGCTGGAATAAAATAGGAATAACTCTTTGCTACGATATTGTATTTAGGCAAAATTGGTATCATTGGAAATCTAATTCAATTATATCTCTGTTGATAGGTCATAAGCTCAAAAATTACTAGTATAGTGAGAGATATTCTCATTCAAAGTTGACTAAACTAATATCCTTCGCAAGAATTCAATCGGTAAGGAATGTTTTTGATTCGTTTGATATCTGGGAGTTATTTGAAGCCTTAATATGCATCTAACCTACTCATAAACTATAAAAGAACCATGATGTACTATTCCTAAGCTTGGTACATGTCTCTAATATTGGTTTGGATTTTTTGGGGTATTACAAGATTTCCGTTTACCCTTCGCTCTCCATGATACATATATTCAAGTGTTAGGGGATTCCCGTGTACCCCTCAAGTATATGGTCTCCATGACCAATCCTCATGTCAGCAAACATGAGTTTCTAATGATTTTCCATTAGACTCACACCGTCATGATTAGCTATCACACCCCACTATTATTGCCAAATTATAACCATTACCACACAACTAAACCACTATTTCATTTATTATTAAACAAGTATATAAGTAGTGGTATCGTCATACCAACTATATCTTGCAAGAAATGTCCTTATCCAATCTTAGGGGATTCCCATATACCCCTTAGGTTACATTATTAAGTTTACTTGGGGGATTATCATGTACCCCACAAGTACATCATTATTAGGCTTGGGGGATTCCCGTGTACCCCACAAGTATTTTATTATTAAGTTTTGCTTGGGATATTCCCATGTACCCCACAAGATGTTCATCATTCAAACCAATTTCATTATTTCATTCACTTGGGGGATTCCCGTGTAACCCATAAGGTTTTTTAATTAAACCATAACCGTGACCACCAAGACTGTAACACCCGGATTTGGTGAACTGGAATGCTACATGGTGTTCATGCCCCCGAAGGACCACAAGCTAACGCATGACTGATATCTGTACCCGTACACTGAATAAAATACTAAATAATGTGGAAACATGCACTGAAAGGACATATGGTTCAATAATGAACATAACATGGATGAGATAACTTCTGTGCGGTAATACAATACCTAAAATAAAACTGTAAACACTAAAGTCTGAAACATAATAGTCTGCATCTAGTCTGAAAGCCTCTACTGTCTGAATAATCTGAATAAGGAGTTGATGGGACATGTCCCCAACTAAATCCAACTAATATCTAATCAATGAAATAGTGGAGAAATAATCATGTCCTCTAAGGATGATGACTCACTTCTATTCTGACTGCTGAGACTGGAATCTACGGTTGATCTGGAACTCGTGTCTCTGAACCTATGGTGTAACATAAAAAGGAAGAACCATAGTGCAAATACATTAGTACAATCGAGTATACTGAGTATACATGTGAGGTAGGCAAATTCATAGGTTAACTTGTATGATAATCCTAGCTGACTATTTAACATGAATACGAGAATGCATATATAAATAACTTACTGTAACTTCCACTGTAATATCGTAATTACTGGATCTGAATACTGATGACATGACATACTAAAAACTGATATATCTAATAGCATAAATAGCGGTATCTGAATATACATGATAACATGGGTGACTGTATCTAACAACCCTAAATCTGATATTACTATCTGAGTTCCTTACTGTATCTGATTGTACTGTATCTGATAGTCTTGAATCTAAAAAACTATATGAGTTTTTTTACTGAGACTGGTACTAAAACTGTGGGAGGTATTATTTAACCAACATGACCCTGATACACCATTATGGCTGAGATGGGGTCCGATCTATAACCCCAATCCCGAAATCGTCTTCCGGGATGTCACACGGTGCTTAAGGCTACAAGTAGCCCCAAGCAAACCCTTAGAGCTAGTTTCTACCAATAACACTCAATTCAAGATGAAATAGACTCAACACTCGCATAGTCATATCACATGAAAAGAAATACGAGAAAGATACTCAGTCCATATGACCACAATACAGAGAAACCTCAATAAAACCACAATACCGAACCCTCGACATATCACAAGTATGATAATAGTCTGACAAAACCTCTACGAATCGAAAACTAGGGAGCCGTTAGGATAGAACCCCAACTGACTCGAATTGAACTGAAGATAAAACATAGTCTCTCAAATACAGGAAATATCTAAAGATCGGTCCTCAAACTATGAGGACTCACCACTGCAGAAAACGTAGGCAGGGTACTCGAAGAATCATGGATGAGGCTAGGACTGAGCACCTGAACCTACATTACAAGACAATGTAGCACATAGATATATATGTGAATCAGTACTTTGGAATGTACTGAGTATGTGGGGGTGAATGCAAATTTATAAAAATAGTACCGATCTTCTTCAATCAAATCATGTATGCAAAATGAGACGACTCACATGGATTGAAAAAGTATAAAATATAAAGCTCATAAATTATGTAAAATGAGGCCCGCAACACAAATCTCATGATTCATTGCTCTTTAACCTTAAAAATCAGAAATCTTCTCTTATTCTCAATACCCAAAGGCTAAGGGACTTTGAACTAAACTTTCAACTCATGCATATGTCTCATAGAGAGTAAAACCTCTTCAATGCTCAATATTTCATAATTATTTAGAACTCATATACTTGGAATTCGGAATCATACGAATTGGAAACATATTTGAAGGCATTTCATTCGCCTCAGGAAAATATCTCATTTCAAGCTATAGGAAAAGTATTCTAGATCAAGGAAATAACTTATCTCAAAGCTTTATGAAAAGTACTATATCAAGGGAAGATACTTTCATTTAGGGAAATAACCCACCTCAAGGAAGCACTTTAATTAGGGAACAACTTTTCAATTCCACCATTTAGGAAAATAACTCATAGGAAGGGAAAATAAGTATCAAATTTCGAAGTTTAAAAGGGCAAGGGAGGTTCTCGTAACTGACATAAACCATGTGAGCTACATGGAGTCCAATATTTTATCCTCTTAAGGAGGAGACCCCATGTTGGGGAGGAGTGTCATACTCTTACCAGGGAGTATAACCTAGGTCTATTGATCACTAAATGAAAGTCGGCCTCAGGCCCAATCATAATCATCATAAACTCGGCCTCAGGCCCAACCTACGATGGCACATAGTTTTAGGGTAAGAAACCATAGTGACTTACCTGCTCCGTGCTAAGTACTATTCCCTTTAGATTATCTGCGCTCATCTCATAAAAATTCACTTTTAGAATAATCTCATGGTTCATCACGAACCCAATAATCAAATCGATAATCTCATATGATGAAGTGGATTTCAAAGCTTTCGGACTGTTAGGTCAATTCGTTTCTCAATCTTCTCTAAATACTCAAAACATGGGTGCTTATAGAATTAGAGTTCATAATTTCACAAGTCTTAAATAGGGATTACTAACCCATAGTTCAATCTCAAGTTAAAGCTTATCAAAAGCATAATATATAAAGCATATAGATTCATAAATCATGTAGAAATTTGGGAATTTCAGCAATATATGTCAAAATCTCAATTTAGTCATATGCTTACCCACCTCAAACATTGCAAATATTAGCTTATCAAGGAGTAAAATCATGGGGTTTATGTCCAGCTGTAAACACTCAAGAAAATATGTAAAAATCATGCCATTTAACTCTCAATTTATTGGAAATATCAAGGTAATGCATTCCATAATAATGGGGGAAAGACCCCAATTCAAATTCATGTAAAAACCCCATAGATTTCAGCAAAATCATGATGTAAATAAGCTTTTTGGGCACAAGGGTGAAAGGGTTACCCTTGTTCAAAACCCCACATACCTTGAATTAGATAGAAACTTTGGATGAACTCTCACTTTTGGAACTCTATTTGTACTCTTGAATGAGGGTTCGTAAGGTCCTTGACTTGGGAACCTTAAATCTTGACTCAATTTAGAAAATCCATGGGGATTCTTGAGATTCTTGAAAGAGGTTTTGGATACTTAGGATTTTTGATGAGAGAAAACTAGAGAAAAACCTCATAGGATGCTTGCAAATGACTTTGATTTGGTGTTTGCATGGTTTTATTGGCTTTGAAAAAGTCCAAAATGCCCCTTTTAACATCTGTACGAAGCTGGAAAAATTGAACTGGGAACCCGATTGAAGGGGTCACTATGACACACCACTTATCGCGGTGGCTCACTGGAAATTGACAATTGGCAATATAGGAGTCACCGCGACGCGAAGCCATCGTATTTTTCCACTAGTTGGGACCTGGAACCTCAGCGCGATGCACCAACATTGCGGAGTTCCATTGGAATTTGAAAATTGTCAAATCGACCCTCTTCACGACTTGCTATGCACGAAAATGATGCAGTTTTACGACTAGGTCTTAAATTAGCCATAACGTCTTATCCGCGTATCGGATTTGAGCAAATCTTATATCAATGGAAAGCTTATCAGATTTTCCACGTGATAGAAATTCAAAATTAGGGAAATTATATATGGTTAACACAATACTCACTTAGGAAGACACTTCTCAATCTTTTAGGGCCAAAATCATGCCTCCTCGACATGCCCTAAGGCTCAAACTACGAGGGAACTTTCTGGGACCTTACAATATCTCCCCCTCAAGGCCATGGGTTGGGTAGTTCCTTTCATGTGGCTTCAACTGTCTAGAGGAATAGACAATAACCTTACCTTTATGTATCAACACACAACCCAAACCAACTTTAGAGGAATCACAATACACCACAAAACCATCAGTACTATTAGATAAAGTCAACACAGGGGCTGAAGTAAGTCGAGTCTTCAACTCCTGAAAACTCTTCTCACAGGAATCAGACCACTGAAATTTAACTTGTTTTTGGGTCAAATGGGTCATAGGAGATGCACTGAAAGAGAAACCTTTAACAAAATAATGGTAATAACCCGCTAAACCCAAGAAACTCCTAATGTCGAATGGAGAGATAGGTCTACGCTAATTTTTTTATAGCTTTTGTCTTTAGGGGATCGACTCTAATACCTTCGACCGAAACAACATGACCCAGAAAGGCAACAGACCTTAGCCAGGATTCACACTTACTGAATTTGGTGACCAACTGGTGATCTCTAAGAGTTTGCAAGACAATTATAATATGATTCGTATGGTCATTCTCATCACGAGAGTACACAAGGATATCATCTATGAATACAATGACAAACATATTAAGGTACTCCTTGAACACTAAATTCATAAGGTCCATGAAAGCTGTTGGGGCATTGGTTAGCCCGAAAGACATGAATAGAAACTCAAAGTGACCATAGCGGGTTTGGAAGGCTATTTTTGGAATATCACATTCCCTCACCTTAAGTTGATGATAGCCGGGTCTAAGGTCTATCTTGGAGAAATAACTTGCACCTTGCAACTGATCGAACAAATCATTAAATCTTGGAGGAGGATACTTATTTTTAACTGTGACCTTGTTCAATTGATGGTAATCAATGCACATACCTAAAGATCCATCTTTCTTCCGCATAAGCAACACAGGTGCGCCCCAAGGAGAAATACTGGGTCTAATGAAACCTTTATCTAAGAGATCTTTGAGTTTCTCCTTTAACTCCTTAAGCTCTGTGGGTGCCATACGGTATAGCAGAATAGAAATAGGTCGAGTGTCGGGAATAAGGTCAATTAAGGTACTCTTGGGAGATATTCTGGAGTAACATCTGGAAACTCATTAACAATATCAACTGACTGAAAGTTGAAGCCTCAGACTGAGTGTCTTTGACTCTAACTAGGTGGTAAATACAACCTTTGGATATTAGTTTTCTAGTTTTGATATAGGAGATAAAATGCTCTTGGGAGATACCGAACTCCCGAACCACTCAATCACTAGTTCATCAGAAAATAGAACTTGACCATACGGGTACGATAATCTATAGACGCGTAGCAATAATGAAGCCAATCTATACCCAAAATAAGGTCAAAATCTACCATGTCTAACTATATCAAATCAGCGGGTACGACTCTATGAAGCACAGTAACAAGGCAACCTCTATACACTTTTTTAGCAACAACTGACTCTCTGACTGAAGTAGAAACTAGGAAAGGCTCAGGAATCTTTTTGGGACTCATTTTGAAATTCACAGCTACAAGTGGGGTCACATAAGAGAGATTTGACCCAGGGGTCCAACAATACATAAACATCAAGACAAAGACATGGAGCATACCAGTAACAATATCAGGAGAGTCCTTATGCTCTTGATGGGGTGGCAAGGTATAAAAGCTGTTCTGGCGCTGACAGCCAGCGGTGCTAGAAGAAGCACCCCAAGAAGGGGCGGGACGGAGTACCGGAGCTAGTGCACTAGCAGCCTGTGCCTGAGGCCGGGTATCTCAGTTCCCCTATCTAGCATGGGGATAATCTCTAAGTCTGTGGCCCTACTTGCCACAACTAAAACAACCCCTCACATCCCCGAAATACTCCCCAAGATTATTCCTACCAGATTTAGCATAAGAAGGATAACGGGGCCATTTACCAACACTGTTCTGCAACCCAATCATGAAATACCTGCTCCTTTGCTCTAGCCTAACTCTAGGTGCAGGAGCACTAGTTGATGAAGGCACTGGAATAGACAGTTGTCTCTGAAACTAGGGGCGGTTCCCTCCATGGAATCTATGCCAGCTAAACTCATTTTACTCAGATCTAGCCCTCTTGCTACCCCTCATTCTATCTCTTTCTCTAAGCTTATCCACTTTTATCTATTGGTCATGCATCATCAACCTAGCTAGATCCATATCCTTTTGCAATATCGCAACCATATACTCCTTCAGTACCACCCTAGAAACACCAGTCACAAACTTACTCATACTAGCCCTGGTGTCAGAAATCCAATCAGGAGCGTACTTGGCCAACTGATTAAACTTCAAGCCGTACTCCTTAACAGTCATGGAGCCCTGCCTCAAGTTCATGAACTCCTTAATCTTTGCCTCCCATATCTCAAGCGGAAAGAACTGGTCCAAGAAGGTATCTTGGAACACTTGCCAAGTCATAGGAGCGACATTCTCACCTATACCCTTCTTCCATGATATAACCCAATCATAAGCAATGTCCTTCAGTCTATAGAATGAAAATACAATACTTTCTTCTTTCGAAACCTGCATCACATTAGTTATCTTCCACACCTCCTCCGAGTACAAACGGGGGTCCTCGTCTGCCTTGGACCCATAAAAATCAGGCGGATTCATCCGCATAAAGTCACAAATCCTGGTTGCGGCTATATCACCCCTACTGATTATAAATTGGGGCCTGGTTATTTGCCGAAACATTTGTGGTGACCGCTTGTCTAACGACTGAAAGGCCATCCTAAACTCAACATGAGACACCGTCTTATTCAAAAGATCAACAGGTAGGGGTTGCTCATCATGGTTTCCACAGACATTCGCTCTTCAAGGAGGTATTTTCTAAAAATGGAAAAGGATGGATCATTAGATAAGAGGGAAAACTATAGGCACAATAGAATCTTAAAGAAGAAACAACTTTTCTTAAAACATCTCGTAGACTCTTTCTCATAGATGTGGCATGCTATACACCGATGATCAATACTCTACTCAACGCAGCTTGTCAGACTCCTTAGGACTCCTTAGAAACTGAAGGCTCTGATACCAAGTTTGTAATGACCCAAAATCATCTCCTGGGATGTCACACGGTGCTTAAGGCTACAAGTAGCCCCATGCTAACCTTTAGAGCTGGTTTCTACCAATGCCACTCAATTTAAGATGAAATAGACTCAACACTTGCATAGTCATATCACACGAAAGAAAATACGAGAAAGATACATGGTTTATATGACCACAATACATAGAAACCTCAAAAAAACCACAGTATCGAACCCTTGACATATCACAAGTATGATACTAGTCTGACAAAAGCTCTACGAATCAAAAACTAGAGATCCATTGGGACACGGCCCCAACTGACTCGAATTGAACTGAAGATAAAACATAGTCTCTTAAATATAGAAAATATCTAAAGATCAGTCTTCGAACCATGAGGACTGACCACTGCAGAAAACGTAGGCAAGTTACTTGAAGAATAACGGATGAGGCTGGGACTGAGCACCTGAACCTAAATTATAAGACAATGTAGCACATAGACATATATGTGAATCAACACTTTGGAATGTACTGAGTATGCGGGGGTGAATGCATATGTATAAAAATTGTACCGATCTTCTTCAATCAAATCATGTATGAAAAATAAGACGACTCACATGGCTTGAATAAGTATAAAATATAAAGCTCATAAATTATGTAGAACGAGGCACGCAATACAAATCTCATGAGTCATAACTCTTTAACCTTAAAAATCAGAAATCTTCACTTATTCTCAATACCCAAAGGCTAAGGGACTTTGAACAAAACTTTTAACTCATGAATATGTCTTATGGCGAGTAAAACCTCTTCAACGCTCAATATATCCTAATTATTTAGAACTCATATACTTGGAATTTGGAATCATATGACTTGGAAACATATTTGAAGGCATTTCATTCCCCTTAGGAAAATATCTTATTTTAAGCTTTAGGAAAATCATTCTATCTCAAATGGAAAAGTATTCTAGCTCAAGGAAATAACTTATCTCAAAGCTTTATGAAAATTACTATATCAAGGGAAGATACCTTCATTTAAAGAAATAACCCACCTCAAGAAAGCACTTTAATGAGGGAACAACTTTGCAATTCCACCATTTAGGAAAATAACTCATAGAAAGGGAAAATAAGTATCAAATTTCAAAGTTTAAAAGGGCAAGAGAGGTTCTCATAACCGACATAAACCATGCGAGCTATATGGAGTCCAACATTTTGTCCTCTTAAGGAGGAAACTCCACGTTGGGGAGGAGCGTCATACTCTTGCCAGGGAGTGCAACCTAGTGTAGCGATCACTAAATGAAACTCGGCCTCAGACCCAATTATAATCATCATAAACTTGGTCTTAGGCCCAACCTATGATGGCATGTAGTTTTGGGGTAAGAAACCGTAGTGACTTATCCGCTCGGTGCTAAGTACTACTCCCCTTAGATTATCTGCACTCATCTCATAAAATCCACTTTTAGAATAATCTCATAGTTCACCACCAACCCAATAATCAAATTGATAATCTCATATGATGAAGTGGATTTCAAAGCTTTCAGACCATTAGGTCAATTCATTTCTCAATCATCTCAAAATACTCAAAACATGGGTACTTATAGCGCATGAGTTCATAATTTCACAAGTCTCAAATATGGCTTACTAACCCATAGTTCAATCTCAAGTTAAAGCTTATCCAAAGCATAATATATAAAGCATATAGATTCATAAATCATGTAGAAATCTAGAAATTTCAGCAATATATCTCAAAATCTCAATTTAGTCATATGCTTCACCACCTCAAACATCAGAAATATTAGCTTATCAAGGAGTAAAATCATAGGGTTTATACCCAGCTGTAAACACTCAAGAAAATATGTAGAAATCATGCCATTTAACTCTCAATTTATGAAAAATATCAAGGTAATACATTCCATAATAATGGGTGAAAGACCCCGATTCAAATTCATGTAAAACCCCTATAGATTTAAGAAAAATCATGATGTAAATAAGATTTTTGGGCACAAGGGTGAAAGGGTTACCCTTGTTCAAAACCCCACATACCTTGAATTAGAAGCTTTGGATGAACTCTCACTTTTGGATCTCTATTAGTACTCTTGAATGAGGGTTCTTGAGGCCCTTGACTTGGGAACCTTGAATCCTAACTCAATTTAGAAAATCCATGGTGGATTCTTGAGATTCTTGAAAGAGGTTTTGAATACTTAGGGTTTTTGAGGAGAGAAAACTTGAGAAAAACCTCATAAGATGCTTGCAAATGACTTTGATTTGGTGTTTGAATGGTTTTATAGGCTTGGAAAAAGTCCAAAATACCCGTTTAACATCTGTACGAAGCTGGAAAAATTGAACTGGGAACCCGATTTAAGGGGTCACCACGACACGCCACTTATCGCGGTGGCTTATTCGAAATTAACAATTGGCAATATTAAAGTCACTGCGACGTGGAGCTATCATATTTTTCCATTGGTTGGGATCTGGGGCCCTCATCTGATAGTGCTTATCCACCTCATCAACCTTTATCGACAATGTTGATGTCTCAACCTATGTTGGCTATATAGTTCTGGAATGCAAAGATTACTACTAAGGATCACACCCTTATATGATAGTGTGTGTCCCCATCCTTGTGTTCACTCGGTGCTAATTTCTACTCCCATCTAAATGGGCACTGAACATGATTTACTGAACTGAACATGGACTGAGTTACTGAATTCCATTGACTGACAAAATATTACTGATATCTGATAACTAACTGAGTTCATGAGATCATGGAGATTTTCAGAGTCATAAGACTGTCTGAAGTCTAAGGATCATGGCTTGACTGAGAGTATCATGAAAACATGATATGACATTAGGTACACAACTAATATTTTGGGTACAAGTACCCCGAGGACTCGACGGAAGAAAACTTACAAAGTATGACTTACTTGTATACACAATAATCATCTTAATACATTTACTGAAGCATTTCATCAAATATGTGATAGGCATAAGCTTGTACATACATGGGGATTTCATAATATCATGCTAATTAGACACTTTCCCTTCATCTAGGCATTCAACCAAACACATAGTAGGCATAGAATGTGTAAACAACATCATACAACAATTAACTATCGTGATTCAATTCCAATTTAATCATTCAAGGGTTTAGTCCTAGGGTTTCATGAATCTATACCGATACAAATCAATACATATAGAATTTAACACTCATTCATGGAATACAATTCAATTACTCATAATCAATAGGAACAAAAGTAGTCCAATCATGAAATTCATAAGAAAATCCATATCTTGAATTTAGAAAAGGGATTCTTGGGCTTCATGGATGAAAGAAGTCCATGAATAAACACTATGCAAACCTTAGTTCGTGATTTCGTAAAGATTGATTGAGAAACCTTCTAGAAATTATATCTTCTATGAAAAACCAAGCTTGTTCTTAAGAGAAACTTGAGAGAAGAGAGTGTATTTTGGGTAAAAAATGGCTGAATCAGGTGTTAAAGGGCTTAAATAGGGGTGAAAAATTGACCCTTTTAACCCTGGACGCATCTTGTAATTTCAATAAAAATTTCCTGAATTGAACCCCTGGCTCGACGTGGCGCTATTGCATCATGTCACTGGAATTTAACAATTGGGAAACTGAGGGATGGCGCGACGCAGAGCCATAGCGTTTCCCTTTCCTTCATGACCTGGAACTTTGGTGCGACACAGGGGAAATCGCGCTGAGACACTGGAAAAAGGACAATTCTGAATTTGAGTACAGGCGCAATGCGCCATAATCGCGGACACCTACTAGAAATTTTCAAATACTATTTCCTCTTGTGGCGCGCCGTGCCACTGACTAATATGGCGCTGTTTTACAATGGGAACTTGAAAAAGTCATAACTTCTTACCCGATTATCAGATTTAAGCGAATCATATATCGATGGAAAACTTATTGAATTTTCCACAAGAAAAAGAATGAAAATCTTGAAAATTCCTCATGGAATAATTATCATTCACTTTAGAAGCTAATACTAGGATTTCTTGGGATGAAATTAGCTAGAAATCTTTTGGGTATTAGAATATCTCCCCCTTCAGAACATTCGTCATCAAATGAGACTGACTGAGAGGGGAAACAATACACTAAACATGGATAATTGGAACATGATCTCATGACTGATAAGTTGAACATAACATACTGATCATGCATATCTAATGCATGTGTAACTGATTTATGAATGTATAATTGAGTGTTCTAAAGAACTAAGTTTCTCACAATAAGAATGCATATCTGATGCATAATTTCATAACTGAGCTAGTACATGAATGCATGACCGAATATGCAATGGCACTTGATACCAAATTTGTGATGAAACATGAGCATGAAACTGAATACTAAGTTGTATTGAATACTGAACGTGAAGCTGAAAAGATTAAGGAGAACTGTTACCTTGACCTGGATCTGGATTGGCGGAGAAGAGGTGAGGGTACATGGTGAGCATGTCTGCTTTTGCTTCCCAAGTAGATCCCTCAATGGATTGATTTTACCAAAGAACTTTGACTAGAGGGAATTTTTTGTTCCTTAGTCTATGAGTCTGATAATCTAGGATTTTGACTGGAATCTCTTCATAAGAGAGGCTGTTCTGAACATCAATGCTCTGAATAGGGACTATGACTGATGGGTCACCTATGAACTTCTTGAGAAAAGAGACATAAAATACTAGATGAACTAAGGCTAGATCTAAAGGTAAATCGAGCTCATAAGCTACCTTGCCGAAGTGACTGAGAATCTTGAAGGGGTCGACATATCAGGGACTGAGCTTTTCTTTCTTGCTGAACCTCTTTACTCCCTTCATGGGAGAGATATTTAGATAGACATAATCACCAATATCAAACTTGAGATCCTTTCTACGCACATCTGCATAAGACTTTTGTCGGCTTTGAGCAGCCCAGAGTCTTTCTCTGATCAACTGGACTTTCTCTAAGGCATAAAATACTAAGTTAGGCCCTATGACTGAGGACTCACTAACTTCAAACCAACCGATTGGAGATCTATATCTCCTACCATAAAGAGCTTCGAATGGAGCCATCAGAATACTGCAATGATGTCTGTTGTTGTATGCAAACTCAATCAAAGGTAAGTGGTTATCCCAACTTCCCTTGAAATCAATTGCACACACCTCTAGCATATCTTCTAAAGTCTGAATGGTCCTTTCTGCTTGACCATCTGTTTGAGGATGAAAGGCTATACTGAGATGAACTTGGGTACCAAGATCCTTTTGGAATGCTTTCCAGAAGTGAGAGGTGAACTGGATACCTCTGTCTGAGATGATAGATAATAGAACACCATGTAATCTGACCAACTCCTTAATATAGAGTTTGGCATAATCCTCGGTTGAATAAGAGGTATGAACTAGAAAGAAATAAGCTGACTTGGTCATTCGGTCTACTATGACCCAAACTGAATCATGCTGATGATGAGTTTGAGTCAAACCCATCACAAAATCCATGTTCACTTCTACCCATTTCTAAGTAGGATTGGTGAACTCCTACATGGAACCACTAGGATTTTGATGCTCTATCTTAACTTGCTGACATGTAGAGCACTTGGCCACAAACTCTGCAATATTTCTCTTTATCCCACTCCACCAATAGATCCTCCGCAAGTCGAGGTACATCTTAGTGGCCCCTGGATGAATAGAGTATCTCACACCATGCACTTCTGCAAGAATTCGCTGCCTCAAGTCATCTACACCTGGAACACACATACAACCCTGACAACAAAGGAAACCATCTCCCCCTTAGGAGAAAATCTCTACTTTCTGATCTCTGGCTTAATCTTTTATGTTGACAAGGCTAGGATCCCTGTGTTGCTTTTCTTTCACCTCAAAAACTAGAGATGATTCTGAACTACTCTAAATATATACACCACCCTCTGAAGAATAGACTAAGCGAATGCCTAGTCTGGTAAGCTAATGAACTTCCTGAATTAACTCCTTCATACTATCCTCAACATGAGAAATACTACCCATGGATAGTTTACTGAAAGAGTCAGCCACTACATTGGCCTTGCCTGAATAATAAAGCACGCTCATGTCATAATCTTTCAAGAGGTCTAACCATCTTCTCTGACAAAGATTGAGATCTTTCTTAGAAAAGACATACTGAAGACTCTTATGGTCTGTGAAGACATCTACATGAACTCCATAGAGATAATGCCTCCAAATCTTCAAGGCAAATACTACGGCTGCTAACTCAAGATCATGAGTAGGATAATTCTTCTCATGGGGCTTTAACTATCTATAGGCATAGGCTATGACCTTACCATGTTGCATGAGGACACAACCCAAACCTACTCTGGATACATCACAATACAGCACGAACCCATCTGAACCATCTAGAAGAGCTAAGACTGGGGCTGAGGTAAGTCGAGTCTTCAACTCTTGAAAACTCTTCTCATAAGGGTTTGACCACTGAAACTTGACTTTCTTCTGAGTCAATCTGGACATAGGGGATGCAATAGATGAAAATCCTTTGACAAACCATCTGTAATAGCCATCTAAACCCAAGAAATCCTGATATCATATGGAGAGAAAGGTCTTGGCCAATTTCTTACTGCTTTGGTCTTTTTAGAATCTACTCTAATGCTATCACCGAAAATGATATGACCAAGGAACATTACTAACCTTAGCCAAAATTCACACTTACTAAATTTGGCGAATAGCTGATGATCTCTGAGATTCTAAAGTACTATTCTGAGATGGTCTTCATGATCGTGCTCTATGCGGGAATAGACCTGAATATCATCTATAAAGACTATGATGAACATGTCCAAGTACTGCTTGAACATGCGGTTCATCAAGTCCATGTAAGCTACTAGGGCATTGGTAAAACCAAATAACATGAGTAAGAATTCAAAGTGACCATACCGAGTATGGTAAGCTATTTTTGGAATGTCACATTCTCTAACTCTGAGCTGATAGTAGCCAGATCTGAGGTCTATCTTATAGAAATAACTTGCACCTTGAATTTGATCAAACTAGTCATTGATTATAGGAAGAGGATACTTGTTCTTGACCATGACCTTATTGAGTTGACGATAATTAATACACATTATGAGAGAACTGTCTTTCTTATGCATTAATAAGACTGGTGCGCCCTACGGGGAAATACTGGGTCTGATAAATATCTTATCTAAGAGATCCTTCAACTATTCTTTCAATTCTCTAAGTTCTGCTATGCCATTTAGTATGGTGGAATAGAGATAGGCTGAGTATCTAGAAAAAGATCAATGCCGAAGTCTATTTCCCTTTCGGGAGGAATTCCTAGAAGATCTTTGGGAAAGACATCTAAATATTCATTCACTACTGGGCTGATTCAAGGTTAGGAGTTTTAGAACTAATGTCCATAACTCGAACAAAATGATAGAAACATCCTTTAGATATCATTTTCCTTGCCCGAAGGTAGGAAATAAGCTGACCCCCGAAAGTGGATACACTATCCTTCTACTTAAGGATGGTTTCATTTGGAAATCGAAACTAGACTATTCTATTTCTGCAGTCGAATGTGGAATAGAAGGAATAAAGCCAATCCATGCTGAGAATGACATCAAAATCAGTCATCTCTAATTCGACTAAGTCTGCTGAAGTGACTTTCTAAAATATCATAATCAGGCAGTTCTTGTATACCCATTGGGCTATGATGGTTTTGCCCACTGGGGTAGAGACTGAGAAGGGCTTTGCTAGAATTCGAGACTAATTCCAAAATCAACTGCTATATAGGGTGTAACAAAAGACAAAGAAGCTCCTAGATCTAGTAAAGCATAAATATGCACATGAAAGATCTGTAACGTACCAGTAACTACATCAAGAGAATTTTCCTGATCTTGTTGGGCCTAAAGAGCATATAGTCTATTTGGGCGTAGCCCTCTAGTAGCACTGGTGGTGGCACCCTATTGATTCGAGAGATCGTACTGAGCTGAGGAGCGGAGATGACTCTGATAACCTGAATGAGTGCAGTCTCTGACACTGTGGCCGGGCTTGCCCCAACTGAAATAGACATCGCTTCCAGCTCTACAAGCACCTTTGTGGTTCTTACCACAAGTGTAAAAAAGGGGATTAGTTCAGGCATTGCTGACACTGCCATGAGACTTAGAGCCTGACACTCTATCTTTGAACTTAGGAGCTGGAGCACTGGCTGAAGAAGGAGTTAGATCTAATGAATTAGGACAAAACTAATAACGATTTTCTCCTTTTGATTTAGGATGACTAAAATTGAAGCTACCTGTCCTAGCTTTCTTATTCTACTTTTCCCTCTGCTTCATCTTCTGCTCCTCTATCTGCTGAGCATGGGTCATAAGTCTGGCTAAAGTCAAGTCACTATTTAGCATGGCGGATCTGCACTCATAAACCACTCTATTATTTATCCTTGAAGCAAACTTACTTACCATATTTCCCTGCCTGAGGTTGATGAATTCTAGAACCTTAGCCTTTCTAAGCTCTTGGGGAAAGAATTTTTCTAAGAATACAGTAAAAAGCTCCTCCCACTCTATAGGAACAGCATTATCTGACCTTTTTAATTTCCACTTTTTGAACCAAGTATGAGCCACATCCTGCAACTAGTATACAACTAGCTCAGCACTCTTAATAGTAGTCACCCCCATGATGTCTGTCACCTTCTACACCTAATCTAGGAATTCACGAAGGTCCTCATCTACTTTAGACTCGTGGAAGGACAGAGGATTCATTCGGGTGAAGTCCCGAATCCTAGTTGCAGCTGAGTTGCCACTGGGTTGGACGGAATGATAGCTGGTCGCTCATTATAGGAAACTACATGAGCGCCCAAAGGTTTATCGGGATGAGGGGCTGATTGATTTCTTCTCTTAGAAGGCATATTCTGAAATAAAGAGAAAAAATAGATTAAACTGAGAGATTGACTTGTGATTATGCTCATTGGAACGACATGAATACTGAAAGAAGGGAAACTGTTCCTAAACATCTCATAGCCTCTTGCTCATAAATGTAGCGTGCAACACACCAATGCATAAGACTCTACTAGATACGAATTTCATACTTCCTAGGACTCTATTGAACCTTAGGCTCTGATACAAAGTTCTTAACGCCCCAATTTCCTGAAACGAAATGCTACATGATTTTTATGACCCAAAAGGGCCCCTAGCTAACCCATGACTGATATCTGTACCTATACACTGAATAAAAATACTGAATAATATAGAAAATGCATTGAAATTCCATAAGATTCAATACTGAACATAACATGGATGAGATAACATCTGTGGGGCAATACAATACCCAAAACAAAACTATAAACACTGCAGTAAAAAACATAATAGTCTATATCTAGTCTGAAAGCCTCTACTATTTGAATAATTTGAATAAGGAGTTTATGGGACATGTCCCTAAATAACTCCAACTAATAACTAATCAATGAAATAGTAGAGAAATAATCATGTCCTTGAAGGCTAAGGACTCACTTCTATTCTAACTGCTGAGACTGGAATCTACTATTGATCTGGAACTCGTGTCTCTGAACCTATGGTGTAATATAAAAAGAAAGCACCATAGGACAAATGCATTAGTACAATGGAATGTACTGAGTATATATGTGAGGTAGGATAATACAAGGGTTAACATGCATGAATAATGCTAGCTGACTGTCTAACATGAATGAGAGAATGCATATATAAATACGTAACTGTAACTGACACTGTGATATCGTGATTATTGAATCAGAATACTGATGACATGACATACTAAAAAATAATATATCTGATAGCATAAATAGTTGTATCTAAATGTAACTAATAACATGAGTGACTATATCTGACAATACTGAATCTGATGAAACTATCTGAGTTCCGTACTATATCTGAGTCGGCTGTATCTGATAGTCTTAAATCTGAAGAACTATCTGATTTATTTTACTGAGACTAGTACTGAAACTGTGGGAGGTAGTATTTAATAGACATGCCCCTGATACACCATTATGGCTGAGATGGGATCCAATCTGTAACCCCAATTGGAAGGGTGTCAATACCACACCACTGGTAAGGACAAGCCATAGGCGAACCTCACCTGATAGTGTCCCCGGTACGAGAATGGTGGGGCCCTTATATGAAAGTGCTTATCCACCCCATCAACCCTCATCAGTAGTGTTGATGTCTCAATCTATGCTGGCTACATAGTTATGGAATATAAGGATGACTGCTAAGGATAACACCCTCATCTAATAGTATGTGTCCCCATCCTTGGGTTCACTCGGTGCTAATTTCTACTTTCATCTGAATGGGCAATGAACTAAACATGGACCGAGTTACTGAATTCCATTGACTGAAGGAATATTACTGATATCTGACAACTAACTAAGTTCATGAGATCATGGAGATTTCCTGAGTCATCAGATTGTCTGAAGTCTAAGGATCATGGCTTGACTGAGAGTATCGTGAAAACAAAACATGGATCTAGGTACATAACTAATGTTTCGGGTACAATTACCCCCAGAACTCGATGGAAAGAAACTGACAAAGCATGACTTACTTGTATACATAATAATCATCACAATACATCTACTGAAGTATTTCATAAAACATGAGATAGGCATAAGCTTCTACGTACATGGGGATTTCATGATATCATGCTAATTAGACACTTTCCCTTCATCTAGGCATTCAACCAAAAACATAGTATGCATAGAATGTGTAAACAACATCATACAACAATTAACTGTCGTGATTCAATTCCAATTTAATCATTCAAGGGTTTATTCCTAGGGTTTCATGAATCTATACCGATACAAATCAATCCATATGGAATTTAACACTCATTCATGGAATACAATTCAATTACTCATTATCAACATGAACAAAAGCATCCCAATCATGAAATTCATACGAAAATCCATAACTTGAATTTAGAGAGGGGATTCTTGGGCTTCATGGATGAAAGGAGTCCATGAATGAACACTATGCATACCTTAGTTCGTGATTTCATGAAGATTGATAGTGAAACCTTCTTGAAATTGGATCTTCAATGAAAATCCTAGCTTGTTCTTGAGAGAAACTTGAGAGAAGAGAGTGTATTTTGGGTAAAAAGTATCTGAATCATGTGTTAAAGGGCTTAAATAGGGGTGGCAAATTAACCCTTTTAACCCTGGACACGTCTTGTAATTTCAGTTAAAATTTTCTTAATTAAACCCCTGGCGTGATGCAGTGCTATCACACCACGTCACTAGAATTTGACAAATAGGAAACTGAGGGAAGGCGCAATGCAGAGCCATCGCGTTGCCCCTTCCTTTGTGACCTGTAACTTTGGCACAACGCAAGGGAAATCACATTGAGATACTGGAAAAAGGACAATTCTGAATTTGAGTGCTAGTACGACGTGCCATAATCGCGGACACCTACTGGAAATTTCCAAATGCCATTTCCTCTTGTGGCGCAGCGCGCCACTGACTAATATGGCATTGTTTTACGATAGGAACTTGAAATATTCATAACTTCTTACCCGGTTATCGGATTTAATCAAATCATATATCAATGGAATACTTATTCAATTTTTCACATGACAAAAAGTGAAAATATTGAAAATTCCTCATGGAATTATTATCATTCACTTTAGAAGCTAATACTAGGCATTCTTGGGATGAGATTAGCTAGAAATCTTTGGGGTATTCCAAAGACCTTACCATTTAACCATTCCAAATCGTTAATAGCATTCAAAAACATTTTAAACCATTAATAACCATAAAAACCAATTTAGGGTTCTATTAGAAAACCATACCATGCAATAGTTTCATTGAAATTTCAATAATATAGTAAAAACATTCTGATAGGCATTTGATCAAATATGTTGAGGGAATACCTTTAGCAAAAGCAGAACCAAACATAAACCATCAAATTTTTAGGGTTACCCATGAACCATTTATTAAACCATAACCAAAAATCATCCACTTATGCAAACCATCACCAAAGATATGTGACCAGAACAAGAGTAAACAATACTCAACAACACACACCAAAACCCTCAACATTGATTTTGAAAACCACTATTTATGATTCATAATCAATGTTTAAAACATATTAAAACATGATTTCTTTGGAACTAACAATGAGGGAGGAGTACATGTCTTATACAAGAAGATTCATGAAAGGAAACTTGACTCTTGAGCCTTTTGAAGAACACTTGTAAAAACCCTAGTGTCAATCTTCAAGAGAGTGTTTAGAGAGACTATTTTGAGTGTTTTGGTTATTCCAAAGTGTGTTATGAGAGGACACCAAAGGTTATATAACACGGGGATATAAAGTTTTAGGGTGGGAAATGTCTGGAATACCCCTTGCTCAAAAGTTAAGAATATACATGTATAAGGGTATGACCACCTCCCTTAGCTGTACCCTAAGGAATAAGTGGTACCCTAACTTATACCCTAGACCTTACCATGGACCTCCAAACTAATCATCATATGATAACACATACCAAACACTTACCCTAAGGTATGAAAAATACTCTAAATCGTACCTTGGACAGATACAACTAGGCTAATCAATAAGCATCATATGACTTGACATCATATACCTCGTATCCTACCATACGACTAGTATGATGATTATTCATATCTTGGATAGAAACCAACCCTAAACACACTATCTAACATATGAGAAAATGGCCATTGCCGTACCCTAAGATAGGAGTTATACCTTCAAGTCGTACCTTGTCTAGAATTATAATACCCCATATTTTCCTAGTTCAGTTCAGCTCATAGTGCATGCATAAAAGGCTTAGGACCTAAAAATTTAGCTAAATGTTGAGGACTTAGCCTTAGTTTTTTCCCCTTAACTTTAATAAATTTTAAAGTGAAATTCCAGACCTAGATACATAAGTTTTTGAGTTTATTCATGTTCGGGGGTGTAAGAAGAATAGTTTGAGTATGTTTTGGATTTTTTTGATGAAGATTGAGGTATGTTTGGATTTTATTTCAAGAATCTCAATGCGATTACACTGCGTCGTGGTGGGAATAGCGATGAAGGGTTCATCGCATCGCGGTAAGGCTTCAATTAGCATTCTAATTATGAATTTAAATTTTTGGTTCTTCAGTAGCTTAGTGATCCACAGAGCCATTATTAGTACCCGTGGAACGGTACTGATACCTTTCCAACTAGGTCACAGGTTGGACCCTAATCATCTTAGAAAGGGGCATATTGGTTTGATAATACCTCTCACAGTCTCACTTCAGTACTTAGTACAAAATTTTTTTCGGATTGCTTGACCTAGGCATACAGATTATCAGTTACTCAGTTATCAGATCTCAGTATTTCAGTCTTACAGATTTTTTTGGAAATATTATATACTTGGTCTTGAACTTGTAGTATTTTAGTTTTGATAAATGCTTATACAGTTATCTCATGTTATTTAGCAGTTATTATTTTATGTTTAGTTAACCCATGCATTGCAACCTTACCTTATCTCATATACCAGTACATTCAAAGTACTCATTGCATATTCATTTCTTGTACTATGATATCTTATATCATAAGTTCGAACGCTTAGTTTCCCAATCGAGCCTAGAAAGGATCAATTATCCAGCATCAGTAATAGTGGTGAGTCCTCATACTTTGAGGGTGAGTTTATGTTTTTCCAGTTGATTTAGCAGTTCAGTTATTTGATCAGTCAAAGTTAGTTGGGGTTTTGTCCTATCAACTCCTCAATCATTTAGTCTTATAGGATTTTCAGATATTTCAGACATTCAGTTAGTTTTTTAGTTTTATCAGTCATGTTGCACTATTTTCTTAGATGTTTTCTCAAAATTATGAATTCAATTATACCTTTCAGTCCTTAAAACCTTATGGCATTATCAGCTATTTTCTGCAAATGTCTTTATTATCAGTGTATTATTCAGTACTCGTAGCAGGTACCAACTTATGGGTTAGCTTGTGGTCACTTGTGATAGTAAGCACCGTGTGGTGTCCAGAGTATATTTTTGGGATGTGACAAAACTTGGTATTAGATTCTAAGGTTTTATAGTATCCTAGGGCATCTGAAAGATATGTTGAGTAGAGTCTTGTGCATGGGTGTGAAGCACCCCACACTTCTGGACAAGTGGCTACATGATATTTTTGAAAAAGTTTCCCTTCTTTTAGTATTCATGTCATGTAAATGAGAATGACATCTATTCAAATTCTCTTTATAATTTACTATTTTTTCCATTTATAGAAAATGACTCCCAGAAAGACTAACAAAAAAACAAACAAAAATCAACCCGCAACTCCGCCCGTTTAAGAAGATCCCCTGAATGAGCATGTCTCTCATGCTGAGTTCAGAGCTGCCTTCACTACTTTATCCCACTTAGTAGTAGCTCAGAACAATCAACAGGCCACTGTTCCAACCAATCCAATGGCTAATACAACCGCAACTAGGATTTGGGACTTACCTGTATGAATCCCCCTCAGTTTTTGGGATCTAAGTCTGATAAGGATCCACAGGAGTTCCTTGACATGGCTTAGAAAGTCACTGATATTATGGGTGTTATGTATTGTTAGAGTGCAGAGTTGGATTCTTACCATTTGCAGGATGTAGCTCATACCTGGTTTAAGTAGTAGAAGAATGATATAGGCGCAAATACAGGGCCTATAGGGTGGGAGGAGTTTGCTACACCCTTTCTAGATAGATTCTTTCCCTTAGAGTTTCGGGAAGCTAAGGTACTGGAGTTTATTAATTTAAAGTAAGGCAATATGAGTGTGAAAAAGTATTTTCTTAAGTTTTCTTAGCTGACGATGTATGTTCCTCATGTGGTGTCAGACAAACAGTCTAGAATGAGTAAGTTAATTAAGGAGATGGGCATATCTAGACTTATGTTCCATGCTTAACAGATTGAGAAGCAGAAGTTTATAGAGAAAAAGAAGGAGAATAAAATAACTAGAACATGTAGCTTCAATTTTGGTCAACCAAAGTGAGAGGGTGGTAACCGTTCTCAGTTCCACGAGAATTTTTCAGCCCCAACTCCATCTTCATCTAGTGCGCTAGTACTAAAATTTAGGAATGACAATCAGGATAGGGTGCCACACTTCAAGCCCCAGGGTAGTATGAATAGTAGTCTCACTAATCCTCTTTGCTAGAAATATAGTAGGAATCATCAAGGTGTGTGTAGAGCAGGCAGTGATGTATGTTTTGGATGTGGCAAGCCAAGCCATATGTTCAAGGAATATCAATTAGTTGCTCAGAGGGTAAGACACTCGCGCCAACAAGGCCAGTCCCACCAGTCATCCACTCCATTGCCAAAATCAGTAGGGCGCTACTTCCAGTGCCACCAGTGGACATTGTTAGAATAGGATTTATACACTTTAGTCCTAATAGGATCAGGAAAGCTCTACTGATATGGTCATTGGTATGTTACAGGTCTTTCACCTCCATGTTTATGCTTTGTTAGACCCCAGAGCTTTGCTTTCTTTTGTGAACCCCTATATAGATGTTAATTTAAATGTCAGACTCGAGTCTTTAGCATAAACCTTCTCAATGTCTACCCACTAGGTGTTTTGATTATAGCTAGGCAGGTATATAGGAACTATTTGGTCACAATATTCCAGAAAGTCACCTCAATTAAAATTGTAGAGTTAGAGATGACTGATTATAATGTCATTCTCAACATGGATAGGCTCCACTTATGTTATGATACAGATGATTACTAAAATAGAATCGTTCAATTTCAGTTCCCCAATGAACTAGTCATTAAATGAAGGGGTAGTACTTCAGCACTTAAGGGGTCAAATTATTTCATACCTTAAGGCAAGAAAAATAATTTGAAAGGGTTGTATTTACCATCTTGATTGAGTTAAAGGCTCTAATTCTGAGACCCCAAGTCTTGAGTCTGTTTCAGTAGTAAGGGAATTTCTAGATGTGTTCCCTAAAGATCTTCTCGGAGTTCCTCTTGAAAGGGAAATTGATTTTAGAATAAACATCCTTCCATATACCTAACTTATCTCTATTCCTCCATACAGAATGGCTCAAGAAGAGATCAGGGAGTTGAAAGAATATTTGAAAGATCTCTTAGATAAAGGATTCATCAAACCCAGTGTTTCCCTGTAGGGTGCTTCAGTTATTTTTTTACGAAAGAAAGATGGTTCTCTCAGAATATGCACTGATTACCATCAGTTGAACAAAGTCACAATCAATAATAAGTATCCACTTTCCATAATTGATAACTTGATCGACCAACTTCAGGGTGCCAGTTATTTCTCAAAGATATACCTTAAATTCGGTTATCATCAGCTCATATTCAGAGAATGTAACATTTTGGAAATAGCTTTTAGAACCTAGTATGGTTACTTTGAATTCTTAGTTATGTCTTTTGGACTAACGAATGCCCCAACAACTTTCATGGACTTGATGAACCAAGTGTTCAAGCAGTACTTAGATATATTTGTCATAGTCTTCATTGATGATATTCTTGTCTACTCCCATAATGAAAATAATTATGTAGACTATCTTAGAATCATATTGCAGACTCTTATAGCCCATCAATTATTCGCCAAATTTAGTAAGTGCGAATTCTAGCTAAGACCAGTAGCTTTTCTTGGCTATATTATTTTCAATGATGACATTGGAGTTGAACCTAAAAAAACTAAAGTAGTGAGAAACTAACCCAGGCCCATATATCCATTAGATATCAAGAGTTATTTGGGTTTGGCTAGCTACTACAAGCGATTTGCTGAAGGTTTTTTATTTATTGCATCCCCCATGTCTAGATTGACTCAGAAAAAAGTTATGTTTCAATGGTCAGATTGTTATGAGGAAAGTTTTTAGGAGTTGAAGACTCGACTTGCCTCAGCCTTAGTTTTGACCTTGCTAGATGGTTCAGATGGGTTAGTTGTTTACTGTGATGCTTCCAGAGTTGGTTTGATTTGTGTTTTGATATAGAGAGGTAAGGTCATACCCTATGCCTCTAGACATCTTAAATCCCATGGAAAGAACTATCCTACCCATGATCTTGAGTTAGTAACTATTATTTTTTACTTGAAAATTTAGAGGCACTACTTGTATGGGGTTCATATTGATGTGTTCACTAATTACAAAAGTTTGCAGTACGTATTTTCATAGAAAAATTTAAATTTTCGTTTAGGAAGGTGGTTGAAGTAGTTAAAAGATTCTGATATGAGTGTGTTGTATTTTCGGGCAAGGCCAATATAGTGGTGGATGCCCTTAGTAGGTTATCTATGGGTAGTTTTACTCAAGTAGAGAATGATAATAAGAAGTTGGTTCAGAAGGTTCATCAATTGGCTAGATTAGTCATTCATTTGGCCGATTCAGTTGAGGATAGTGTATGGGTATAGAATAGCTTAGAATCTTCATTGGTTGCTAAAGTAAAGCCTAATTAGAATAGGGATTCTAGTTTAGTAAATTTGAAGGAGTCAGTTAGAGACCAGAAAGTAGAGGTTTTCTCCCAAAGGGGAGTTGGCGTGTTGCGATGTCAGGGTAGGCTATGTGTGTCATGTGTTGATGTTTTGAGACAATGAATTTTTGCAGAGGCACATGGAGCACATTATTTTATTCACCCAGTAGCCACTAAGATGTATTATGATTTGCAGGAAATCTATTGGTGGAGTGACATGAAGATAGATATTGCAGAGTTTGTAGCTAAGTGTCCTAATTGTCAGTAGGTTAAGGCCGAGCACTAGAGGCCTAGTGGCACGATGCAAGAGTTCAGTATTCCCACTTGGAAGTGGGAAGAGGTAAACATGTACTTTGTGATAGGGTTGCCCCGTACGCGTCTTCAGCATATTTTGATATGGGTTACTGCCGATAGAATGACCAAATCAACTCATTTCTTGCCAGTTCATACTTTTTATTTGACAGAGGATTATGCCAAGCTCTATATTAGGGAGTTGTTTAGGTTGCATGGAGTTCTATTTTCTATCATTTTAGATAGAGGTACTCAGTTTAACTCTTACCATTGGAAAGCTTTCAAGAAGGGTCTAGGTACCCAAGTTCATCTCCGAACCACTTTTTATCCCCAGATAGATGGTTAGGTAGAGAGGACCAGTCAGGCCCTAGAGGATATATTGAGGGAATGTGTTATTGACTTCAAGGGTGGTTAGGATGACCACCTGCCTTTGATCGAGTTTGCTTTCAATAACAGTTATCATTCTTGTATTCAGATGGCTTTGTTTGAGGCTCTCTATGGAAGGAGGTGTATATCTCCTATTGATTAGTTTGAGGTAGGTGAGACCATATTGATAGGGCCAAATTCAGTATTTGATACGATGGCAAAGGTTCAGTTAATCAGGGAGAGGCTTAAGACAACCTAAAGCCGTCAAAAATCCTATACAGATGTGTGTAAGAGAGATCTCGAATTTGTAGTTAGAGATTTAATCTATTTGAAAATCTCTCCCATGAAGGGAGTGAGGATATAAGGGGAATCTTAGTCCTTGATTTGTTTGACCTTACAGGATCTTGAGTTATTTTGGAATGGTAGCTTACAAGCTTGAGTTGCCTACAGATTTGGCATCAGTGCATCGAGTGTTCCATGTGTCCTTATTAAAGAAGTGTATTGGTGACCCAACTGTGGCTGTTCCTTTAGAAAGTACAGATGTTCCGAATAGCCTTTTTTATGATGAAATTCTGGTTAAAATTCTTGATCATCAGATTCGTAGGCTAAGGAACAAAGAAGTTCCCTTGGTCAAAGTTTTTTGGCGAAATTAGTCCGTAGAGGGAGCCACTTGGAAAACAGAAGACAAATATGCGAACCAAGTACCCTCACTTTCTCTCCGTAAACTCAAACTCTGCTTAAGTTAATAATTTTCCTTTGGTTATATCTTTTCTATTCTCAGTTTCATCCATGTAATCGTACACATGACAATGCATGCATTCACTAATCAGTTCAGTCATGTATCATTCTTTAGCTCAGTCATGTAATCATGTTTGTAGTTATGCATGTTCAGTATGTAATATTAGTTCCTCAGTATTCACAGCTTAATCAGTCTCATTCAAGGACGAATGTCTCCAAGGGGGAGATATTGTAATACCCCATATTTTCCTAATTTAGTTTAGCTCATAGTGCATGCATAATAGGCTTAGGACCTGAAAATTTAGCCAAGTGTTGGGGACTTAGCCTCATTTTTGGCCCCTTAACTTCAATGATTTATAAATTGACCTTCTCGACACCAAGACGTAAGTTTTTGAGTTCATTTATGTTCAGGGGTGTAAGTAGCACGTCTCAGGTAAGTTTAAGATTTTTCGAATGAGGATTGAGGCATATTTGGATTTTATTTACAGCAGCTCAACACGATTATGCCACATCGTGGTAGGAATAGCAATAAAGGGTTCACACATCGCTACAAGTCTTTAATCCGTGTTCCAGTTATGAATTTAAATCCCAGAGGGGTAGTTTTATCTTTTCCCAGCACCCCAATCTGTAAAAACATAAGATTAAACTGCTGCTAGGGCATTATATGCAAAAATTTCACAATTTCTCTCTCAAATAATCCCTAACATTTCTCCAAATTCATCAATTTAAATATCCCCCTTTCAAGAAAACCAAGAACTCAAGTGTTCCAATTCAAGAAAGCTTTCAAGAAAGTTGTTCTCTTTTAGATTTAAGCATTAAAGGTATGTGTGATGTTCATCCGTGGGCCCTTTTCACCGATGGAGTCCAAGAATCCGGTATAAGTTTAAGGTAATGATTTTTATATGTTGTTATGAATTATCTACATGAATCTATTACGAACTTTGATTTCAAATCACCTTTACCATGTTTTTTCATTGGAATTTGTTCGTGACACGTTTTAATGGTGATTTTTTCATGTTGTATCCTTAAACCATGATTTTAGCATTGTAATTATGTTAGTATAACATGTTTTAACTATTACCATGCTCAAGTCTATGAATTCCAAGTGTTCGATGAAATGCCAAAGAAAATGATTTTGTAGAATGATTTTCCCATTATGGTTTTGAATCTTTTATATGCCTTTATTTTAATTTTCATTCAGTGTTGGGGGTTATGAATACCCAACACTTAGCTGTTTACCTAGTTTTCAGAATCTTCAGAATGATTTCAAATAAACCATAAGCCTTGTAATTCAGTTTGTATCAATTTTTAGTTGTTGGCTCAGATAGGCTCACTTTAGTTTAGTAATCAGTGTCATTTGGTTAGGAGTAGGATTTAGCACGAGCAAATGCAGGATGACAGCTTCCCCGTCAGTTAGGAAAAGTCATTAGCATTAGTCCCTGTATTCTAGAACCACGTACTAGTGTTATAAGGAGTCACCCGTCAGTTTAGGCTTGACTCTGCCCAGGGATCACCCGTTAGTTTAGGCTTGATACTTTGGTTCTTCAGTAACTTAGTGAATCTACACAACCATTATTAGTACACGTGGTAGGGTACTGATACCCTTCTAACTAGGGTCATAGGTTCGAGACCAATCAACTTAGAATGGGGCATGTCGGTTAGTAATATCTCCCACAGTCTTAGTTCAGTACTCAGTACAAAATTCAGTTCAAATTGCTTGACATAGGCATATAGATTATCAATTACTTAGTTATCAGATTTCAGTATTTCAATCTTATAGATTATTTCTTAGACATTATATGTCAGGTCTTGCACTTGCAATATTTCAGTTTTCATGAATGCTTATATAATTATCTCATGTTATTCAGTGCTCGCAGCAGGTACCAACTCATGGGTTAGATTGTGGTCACTTGTGACCATAAGTACCATGTGGCGTCCAGAGGGTATTTCTGGGGCATTAAAAGAATGTTAAAACTTAAGAAATTTTTCAAGAGCTAAAGTTTAGGGTGTTTTATTCTCCCCCACTTAGGATCATTCATCCTCAAATGACGGGTAAAGGCAAGCACAAACATGAGTTAATCATTAATTCCACCCCACTTATGATCATTCATCCTCTAATGATGGGTAAAGGCAAGCACAAGCATGATTTAGTCATTCATACGCATCTAAATTCACTTCATCTAAATTAGAAGATAAAGACATAAATCAAGAAGAGAAGATCATCACATACCCCAAGCATGATTTACACCCTAACACATCCATACTGACCTCTAACTAAGTTAGAAAACAAAAAGACAAGGAAATCCACCCTTCCTTTAACAAAGTTATATAAGAAAGATATGATGAAGAACACATACCTCATGCATCAATTTCTAGAATAAAGAACCAATGCAGATAATTGGACCCCATATCCACTTTCGCATCCCAAATGGCTTTCTTGGGCTTTTGGTTCAACCATTGAATTTTCACCAAAGCCACACCTTTTGTTTGTGAAAGTGCCCAAGGGCACACACAAGTGTACGTGGTATACCAAGTAGTAAAGTGGCCTTAGAGAAAGCCGAATATCGAACCCACAAGGACTAGTGTTAAGCAACTATCAACTTTCAGTTCAACTATTCAAATTAAATTGGTGCAATAGTAACCAATAGAGAGTTTGAATTTTATAAACTAAATAAAGTAAATAGTACGTAAAGTGAAGACTTGAGACAATCAATGGATGAAAACACAGGGTTAAGGCTCTTCGAACAGTCATACTATGCTGTTAACTTCATTCGTTAGATTTCTTATCTTGGTTGTTGAGTTTTAGGGTTTATTGCATGATCATGGTCCCCTGACCGACATCTAATTGATTACCTAACTTGGACATCACAACTACATTATTTAGTGGGGATGTAATAATCCAATTAAGTGTTTAAAGCATCATCCTACATGTGAATAGAGTAAGGCTTTTAGGTGCATTCCTATCCTAGAAGCTAATTCGAATTCCTTATTTCATAAAAGAATAAGAACCATACTTTGTTCATCCACATGTTCTATCTTCCAATTCTCCCTCCTGATACTAAAAGGTCAACAATATATATATTTTAAGGGTGCGCAATCCTCAAAATAATTGAAACAAGGATGAACACCCAACCAAACACGATAAGCAATCAAAACGAAATCAATTTAAAACAATAGCAAACATGTTCTTGGCTTTAACCCCGAAAGGGGGTGTTTAGACACTAATTGACATAGTAATCATCCAAGTATTTGAATTCATGATCAAATCTATTATAAAACTAAAAAAATTAATTATAAAAACTAATTTTTGTGTGCAGACGCCTCCTCTCTAGTCCCAAGATGTCAAAAAGTATTTTTAATTGATCCCACGTGTTCCTTTTATAGCTGGCCAAAAATATGCCCGCTTTCATACTTCACCACGTCGTGGTAGTGCCCTTACTGCTATAGGTGCCGTGCCGCAACCTAATTGCATTGAGCCACTGGAATGCACCACTTAGTGATCCTCCTCTATAGTGATGTGATGCTATCGCATTGAACTTTTGGAAATCAGCCATTACCTTTTTACCCTTAACCGTGACACTCCATGAGCTCCCAGGAATTTTGTTTTCATCGCATTGCATCTTGTGCTTTGGTGGATCTACTTCAGTCCTTTTTTTTGATATTTCCACGTGACTTGAAGCTTGTACATCCTTCATGTATCATTATCATCGACTCACCAAGCCTCCTATAGTATTAAACAAAATGAATTAGAGCTCACAACAACACAACATCCATAACGATGAACTAGAAACTTAACCAAGGATACTAGCTTTCTCGTTTAGACTATAAATGATCCATTTGAATCTAAACTCCTGTGAAAGCATATTTAAATATTGTAAGCACATACTTGAACACGTAGATGCATATTTATACTAATATTAACACATATAAACATGAATTGACCTCAAAACAAGTCTCATTAAGCTAGGAAATAACCACACTAAAGTATGTAAATACACCCAACATTACCACCCTACACTTTAAACCTTGTTCTTCGTGGAAAAACTATTCACTATAAGCATTATGAGCTAAAGAGACTTTACACTTCCACTCCAAGTAAAACATTCAAGTTAGTACTTCACTGACTACACAGTATGCATGTTTCTTCACTAAGCATGTTATGTACAAGACTGCCAATTCAAGAACACTACTTGAAAACATCCCATACTCAAGAATTGACTCCCCAAGTTGGCAAACTCATGCACACTGATCCATAAAAAACATCATACAAATAACCCACATTCATCAAATATGTGACCTCACAACAAGAGAGTTACCGATAATCACTTACATAAATGTAATTTATAAGACAATGGGTACAAGAATCAAGTTACGTTCACTCTAACAAGGAATTCACAAGTTACACATAATGAACCATAGGCTGGCCCTTAGTGTAGTACTCCACTAATATCAGTATAATAAAGCTTAGGATCAATAGGCCTTTAAAGGTTGTAATGTAGACTATGGGTTAGGTACTAACTATTTTGTCTTAATAGGGAAAGTACACCCTAAGCGCTTTAATACATCACTTTATACATTCAATTAAACTCTAACAACCAAATCAAACCCTTTTTGTCTACCCCATTCTTTTGTTTTCACCCCATCTTATTAAGATTATTCTCAAACACTATTATGGGAGTATTATATGCACAACTCATTCAATTTGGAAAAATTTGTTTTCCTTACATTACTCAACTCCCCACCTTAACTGTAAGCCCCCATAAAATTCAAAGCTTAATATAGTCTTTTAAGCTTGTCAAGGGGTCCCAAACTTAGAAAATTCTAATCAAGTTCCCAGACTTTGCCTATTTTGTCCTTCGAAAGTTGGAAATCTCATCTCACCATCTTAATTACCTTTAATGGCCTATATTTTCATTAATTCACAATCAGGAAGGTCAATAGGTATTTTCAAACAAGTTTTGGATTTTTCAAAACACGTTTAGATCATGTTCGGAGTACCAAAATAGTTGACCAATGCGATATAGGCTCGCCGCTTCGTAAATCACATTGGTCAATATTTGTACAGGCTACCAAGCCAAAACTTTTGAGGCTCGACACGATCATGGTGCAATCCATCGAGTATCGCATCATAACCATCAACACACTGCATTGCTTATAGGGTTGGCCCCAAGTTTTAGTCATTAAATGACCGCATTCTCAAGGGAAAAAGGGTCAATTTCCCACCCCTATATAAGTTACAAACACGTAATTCATCCCTATTTCACCCAAATTATAGTTTTTTTTCTCTCAAATCCATCAAGAACAAGCTTAGGGTTTCCAATTGAGGATCCAATTTCAAGAATTTCACTATTTATTTTCAAGAATCTTCTATCCAAGGTATGTATAGTGTTGATTTATGGATTCCTTTCATCCATAAAGCTTAAGAACCCTACTTCAAATTATAAATCATGATGTTTATGTTTTAGGTTATTTTTTAACCATTTTTATCTTCTTGTATAATTCTCAAGTTGGAATCTCTACGTGTTTTTCATGAAACTACGTTAGCCTGCAAGTTGAAATCCATGAATTTAGCTATTTATGATGTGTACTTTGATGATTACACCTATGCCCTAAGTCATGCATGTCTGGTGTTTGATAAAATGCCTAAGAGGATAGAAATTGTGTATTATAGCTCAATTGTAACCCATATGATAGATGCATGTCTTACCCTTATGTTCAAATGACTCTTATGCTATTGATGTGCAATGTAGATGTTTGTTGGAATGATCATGATGCTATATTATGAAATTATGATACTTATTATATGTATTCCTATCATGTACAAGTTTATGATAACCATGTGCTTCATGAAATCCCCAACTTATTATATTGTGGATTGTTGATGTTGGTCTTGTATTCAAGAACGTCATGACTTGTCAGTTTCCTTCTGTCGATTCCTGGGGGTACTTTTACCCAAAAACTTAGCTGTGTGCTTAGAGGCAGTGTCATGTTTTCATGATACCCTCAGTCAAGACATGGTCATTAGAACTCAGTTAGTCATGTGACTCAGGAAAGCTCAGTAATTTAGTAATCTCAGTTGTATTTTGTCATTCAATGGAACTCAGTTAACTGATTCCAGTTCAACTCAGTTAATCATGTTTAGTATCTATTGAGATGGGAATAGGATTTAGCACCAAGTGAACTCAAGGATAGGAACTCACCTGCTAGTAGAGGGTGTGATTCTTAGAAGTGATTCTTGTATTCTAGAACTACGTAGCCAGTGTAGGTTGAGATATCTTATTTACTAGTTGAGGCTTGATGAGGTGGATTACCTGCCAGTTGAGGGTTCCTATCATTCTCATTTGAGTACCTTCCAGTTGAGCGTCACTTACAGCTTGTCTTACCGGTGGCACGGTATTGACACCCTTCCAATTAGTGTTACATATTGGATCCCAACTCAGCTATATTAATTTATTTAGGGCATATCGGTTAGATGAATATTTCCCATAGTTATAGTTTCACTATCAGTCTCAGTAATAGAACTCAGATAGTTCTACAGAATTCAGGACTGTCAGATTCAGTCAACTAAAAAAAGTACAGAACTGAGCTAGTTCTATCAGAACTTAGACTGTTAGATAAGGCACTCAGTAATAGTTATTAGTAACTTATGTTATCATTATTCAAACTCAGTAGTCAGTATCATCATGAATTCAGTTACAGTCATTTATTCATGTATGTATTCTCATGTTTATGTTATATAGTCAGTTAGCATTGTTCATGCATTTGAACCCTCTGCATTCAGCCTACCTTACATGCATACCAGTACATTCAATTATACTGATGCATTTGCGCTATGGTGTTTTGTACCATAGGTCCAGAAACACGAGTTCTAGAGCATCAGTAGTACTCCAAATTTCAGCAGCTAGATTTAGCAGTGAGTCCTCATCATTTGAGGACAATATATTTTATTTATTGCATTATTTTAGTTCAGCTTTTAGTAGATGGATTTAGTTGTGGACATTTCTCCCAAACTACAGCTCTCGTAAGAAAGTGTAAGCGGTCGCTGTCAAATATAGAACCCAACTGGGTTGGGTGTCGAATCCCACAGGGAATACTTGGTCACTAAGTGTTGCAATTATTAGTAGACTTTTGGTCGAAAATTCCAAGGAAAAGGGGGGTTTGATTTATGCGTGAACTAATAATATCAAAGTAATGTTGGAATGCTAAGTGTAGTAAGATTTAATCACATAGAATAATAAGATAGGGTTATGTCCACCTTGTAAGTTCTACGTATCTATTAACTATGAGTAATGCGGAATTTAGACATCCATGCACTTATAGAGATTCGTATTCTAATTGTAAATCTAAGTGTTTCCCAACCATCAAGGATTATTTCACTTTAGCTCTCTCGAGCCTAAAGTGTATAACGAATGGTACAAATTCTCTAAGAAATTTGATCCGGTTAAGGCATTAACGTGTAAACAGGGGTTGGAAGCCCTATTTTATTATCACACTCTCTTTTCCAAATATGTAACTTTTCTCTCGAACAAGTTAATGATATACTGGCATATTCCTACATTTGCAACCATAAGAATTCAATCAAAACGAAGAGAGTAATGATATAAGTAGCATACACATCAAGAATTCACAAACTCATAGCAATAGATAGTATCTCACAAGGTTTCCATAACCCTAACAGTGAAGTTTAGCTACTCATGATTACAACGGAAATCACAATAGATATAATCATCATACCACAACCTAGAATAAACTTGGAGATGGAGATGGTTTAGGTGTCAACTAGGGGTTGACGTTTTTTTCCTCTCTCCGTTGCTCTTTAAGCCGTGTTTCTCCGTCTCAAGTTGAATGATGAATAATTGAATAATGCTAGAATGTCGAATGATCAATGCTGCTGAAAATTCAGCAATAAGGGTTTTTATAGTATCCTTGTCTAACTAAGTTGCTACTGCATCCTTAAGTCTTTAAAAATACTGGGTTTGCCCGAGAAAAAGTTCCCATGCATCACTTTCAGTCCAAAAGCTGCCTTCCCTCTAATGTGAAGTTTTACTTTTCCGCTCACAAGTCCATAAAGTGCTGAAATCTTCATCATTAATACTTGAAAAACATGCTAATCACGTAGGTCAGCTCACTTAAAGGAAAATGGACTAAAAGTGCAAGAACTATATATTTTATCCTCAAAACTTAGCTAAAACATGGGTAAATCATGGTGTTTAGGCGTGTAAATACGCCCAACATCAACACCCCACACTTGAAGCTTTGTTCATCCTCGAACAAAATATAACATCCATGCAAACACCTAACTAGAATTTCACAATAACAACACAAAATTTATCCTCAAGACATGCACGACAATTATTAACAAAGAGTAGGTTTCTTGATCACTACTAGAAACAATTCAACCTCCAACATAGACTCGTGAGGATGGTTAATTCGTATCCACAAGTTAAGCCACAAAGAATCATACAAAACTACCCAACAATCATCAACCATGTGTGTCTCACACAAGATATCACCCATAATCACTCATAGTTTTGCATTTTCCGAAGCATGGGTATAAGATTCTCCTTGCTCTCACTCTCATAAAGAATTCTTATATTGCAACTGATGACCATAGGCTTGCCCTTAGTGTAATGCTCCACTAATATCAGAATGCTAAGCCTAGGATCAAATAGGTCTTTACAGGTTGTAATGTAGGCTAAGGGACAGGTAGGACTATTTTGGCCAGAAATAGTGATTATGTTCCCTAAGCGCTTTAATACACTACATGTTGCCATTTACACTAGCTTTTAAAAACCCCTCTTCCTTCTTTTCATCTACCAACCCCTTTTCATCCAATTAGTTATTCACTCAGAAACACAAAGATGAGAATATACAACTCTCGTATTTATATATTTTTTTCTTTTCTATTATTTTTTTTTATATTTTTTTTATATTTTTTTTATAAGCATCCCTATGATAGCCACTCTTTTTCACTTTATTTTCAAGTACCAATACACTCTGTGGCATTACTTTTACCATTTTTCTCTTATTTTTCCACACTCCTTACTCACTTGGTTCTACAATTTAAAGCGCTTAGGAGTTTGGATCAAATTATGGTCTTGAAAAAAAATGGATTAGGCTAGATATGAGGCTGTCAAAGAAAATAGCTAAAGGCTCAAAGGGGGTTTACTAGGATAATGTACAAGGGTAGGTGATAACGCTCAATCTAAAACTCTCGTAGGAGTGTAAAGCGGTCGTTGTCAAATATATAACCCAACTGGGTTGGGTATCGATCCCACAGGGAATAGCTTGGTCAACAAGTAAGCAAAGATTATTAGACTTTTGGTGCAAGTCTCGTAAAAGGGGGGATTTTAATGTGCAAATAATGTAATCAAAATAGTAAAGTAAAAACAGAAAATAGCAAAGTAAAAAGAAAGAATGTTTAGTACGATGTAAAATAATGACAATTGAGAAGTTGGAGTTATGTCCACCTTATGAGTTGTACGTCTCTATTGGCTATGAGTTATGCGGAATTCAGACATGCATGTGCTTATAGAAAATTGTATTCGATGGTAAATCCAAGTGTCTTTCGACCTAAACAAGGACTATTTCACTTTAACTCTTTCGAGCTTAAAGCGTATCTAATGGTACAAATTCTCCAAGAGGTTAATCCAGTTACGGCACTAACTTTTTAACAGGGGATGGGACCCTATTACCTTGACATTATCTCTTTTCCAGACATATAACTTTTCTTTCGAACGAGTTAATGCTATACTGGCGTTATTCTATGCGTCTGCAGCCACAAGAATTTGCATTAAGATGAAGAGAATAATGATATAAGCAACACACATGTCACGAATTCACAAACTCATAGCCTTAGATAGTATCTCATAAGGCTTCCATAACCCCAACAGAGAAGTTTAGCTATTCATGTGTGCGATGGAAATCACAATAGACATTATCATTCTACCACAATAAAAGATCTCACGTGTAGTATGGTGTGGTGTGGTATTAGGCGTGAATTCCTTGCAAAATAGTGATTCTCTTGTTGTAAAATTAAAAGTCGAATAGATGAAAAATAATGTCAACAATGAATTTATAAAGAGAATTGTTTTGATGGATGGATGGATGGTGGATGGATGGGAATTGATGGAATGGGGGAATGGATTAGAGGTAGAATGTATAAAAATCTCTAGCAAAATAGGGTATTTATAACACCCATATCCTATTCCTACTAAGCTAATGAATTACTTAACCCAATCCTACTTGGTTAATGTATCATTATCCTAATCCTAATAAATTACTGCTAGTCCCCAAAGTCTTCAGAATTGCTGTTTTTGCCCGGGACAGATTTTCCATGCGCCACTTTTGGTCCTTGGCGTCCAAGCTTTGCTCTCCTCCTTTCGTGAAGCTTTCTTTAGCATCAAGTTATCCATAAAATGCTGAATTCTGCATCATTTATACCTGAAAACTTGCTAATCATGTTCGTTAGCTCACTTACAGGAAAAAGGACTAAAAGTGCATGAAATATATATTTTGTCCTCAAAACTTAGCTAAAATATGGGTAAAATATAGTACTTTAGGCGTGTAAATTCGCCTATCATCAACACCCTACACTTAAAGCTTTGTTCGTCCTTGAACAAACTATCATGTCCATCTAAACATCAACTTAGGGTTTCACAGTATCAACACAAAATATTCATCAAGACAAGCACAACAATTATCAACAAAGAGTAGTTTTCCGATCATTAGTAGAAACAATTTAACTTCTAGCATAGACTCGTGCTGGTGGCCAACTCATATTCAAAAGTTAAGGCACAAAGAATCATACACAACTACCCAAAACTCATCAACCATGTGTGTCTCACAATATATTACACATAATCACTCATAAGTATAGCATATTTTTCAAACATGGGTATACAAGTATCCTTGCTCTCGCTCTCACAAAGAATTCATATGCTGCAACTGATGTCCATAGGATTTCCCTTAGTGTAATGCTCCACTAAATGTCAGAATGCTAAGCTTAGGATCAAATAGGTCTTATCAGGTTGTAATGTAGGCTAAGGGACGGGTAGGACTATTTTGGCCAGAAATAGTGACTAGGTTCCTAAGCGCTTTAATACATCACATTATGCCATTAATACTTTCTTTTCAAACAACCTTTTTGCTTTCTTTTAATCTACCTCCCTTTGTCACCTCTTTTGTTTTTCAATTTTTAAACATAACTAACTTTTCAGTTTTCCTTTCCTTTTTTTTTCTTTTCATAACACCTCTTATGGTAGCAATTCTTTTTTTATAACAAATTCAAGCACCATTACATTCTAAAGCATCATACTCACCCAATTTCCTCTTATTTTGTCACATGACTTTACACTTTAAATCACTTAGGAATTTGGATCAAATTATGGTCTTGAAACAAATGGATTAGGCTTACATATGAGGTTGTCAAAGAAAATAGGCTAAAGGCTCAAAGGGGTTAACTAGGATAATGTCCATGGGTAGGTAAAAAAAAGGTAAACAAGTGTAGGTTGCCAAAGGAATGCCTAAATCATCTCCTAGACTTGCACTCTTTATTTTTGCTTTACATACATACCAGGCAAGTTCTAGCATCAGCCACAAATACAGAATACACTATATCCTCACACACACAAGGCACATGGTCGACTTTATTGGGAGTAGTATAGACTCTTGATCCAACAGATGAAGGAATTAAACCACACAATACCACATAGTGAGTCACAATTAGAGCCTAAACGTCTCAATAGTCATGATTTTAGCACAAACTCTTGTCATAATCTCATACTTCCTATTAGAATAATTTTATGCGAAGTTAAGTAAAAAAAATAACAAAAAAAAATTAACTACTAAAAAGAGAAACAAAACAAACATAAATAGATGTAAATGCGGATAGAGAAGTATAGCATGCAAATACCACCACCCCACACTTAGACGGGACACACTACCCTCAGTGGAAAATAAATACGAAGAACCTGGTTAGTCGGACTCCTCCTCTATGTCTGGGTTCATACCCCTTGCATTGGAATCATCATCAGAGTCGTCATCCTTAGAGTTTCCTCAAATTGTACCCCACTTGATCCAAAAGTGTGTCGAGGTATTTGCAGCACGGAGGATTCACCTTGCTCTTTTCTTTCCCTTTTTTGGCTTTTTTTTGTGAAGTGGTTGCTTTTCTTGTCTTTTGGTGCCATTGTACCTGAGATCTCAATAGAGTCATGTTAGCTTCATCTCGGAAGATTAAATCAACAAACAGACAATAGTGGCACCACCCCACACTTAATTTGTTGACACAAACTAATTAAGTGAATGATGTCGATTACTCAGACTTCATCGACATACATTTAGATGATATGTTCCAACAATATAATCAGTGCAGTCATACTTCATGAAATCTTGGCAATACTTTCATGTTTGATATATCTTTTGAGCAAGACTACTACATAGAGATTGAGTCAAGTTCTAGCATTTAGAAATAATCACAACATCATATGTTGGTAGTCAACCATGATTTTCATCTCAATGAACAAGTCATTTCAACATGTAAGCTTTCAAGTTACAAGATTATGCAATTATCTTGACCATGTTAAATCCGCAAAAGTATGACAGTGCATCAAAATCAAATACAAGTTGGAAATAAGTTAAGATCATCCTTACGTATTCATTCACCCACTTGGTTGTATCACAATAATTCAATCACATTCAAATCATCAATACTACTTCAAGATTCAACAATTCATAATGGGCGTACTAGTTTAGTACTTACGGAATATACATGAAGAACAAAGTAGTACTTACTTGATTGATGCCTTTGGATGATGTTCTTGTGAAGTAAGAGAGCAAAAGGAAAATTTTTGAGAGGATTTGGGGACTATAGGCGACGCTTAAGCTAGGTTTTCAATGTGTTTTTGGTTCAAGACTAAGTCTCATATTTATAGGAGAAGGTTGGGTCGGGTTTTTACCCATTTAAAATCGTATTTGGAGACAAGAAGTGACCATAGGCGGCGCCTTTTGCTTTGCCTATGCTTGGCATAGGCGGCGCCTTTTGCAAAGCATTGTCTAGCATAGGCGGCGCCTATACCATGGCATTCCTAGGCATAGGCGTCGCCTTTCACTTAGCATATGAGATTCAGAGACAAAAGGCATTAGCATAGGCGGCGCCTATGCTATGGAATACTTGGGCATTGGCGGTGCCTATGCTATGGCACACTAGATTCCGAGACCTTAGGCCATAGTATAGGCCTTGCCTTGTTCGTGGCCTAGTTTTACCTAGGCCTAGCCTTGTTCGATGCCTATATTTTCATGAGCAATGCCCAATCCATAGCCTTTTGCTTCTTCATTCCTAACTTACCACCTTTAAAATGCAATACGTCCAAATCAAAATTTGAAACCGACCTCCTCGTTTTACACCTCTTTGCACCTACTTTTACTCAAAAACAACAAAGACGATTAGAACAATGGGTTGCCTCCCATCAAGCGCCTTAGTTTTGGTCGTGGCACGACTCTTCTTTTTGGATTTTTATTTATCAAAAGAAAACACGTAATAGAACGAAAGAAAGACAAAAATGAAAAACGATGGGTTGCCTCCCATCTAGTTCTTGATTTATTGTCGCGGCACGACATAGCTATCTCGATTACTTAGACTTCATCGAGATAGATGGTGGATCATTTTCTGAACTGATTCAGATGACAATGAGGCTTACTTGTAGGCATGCAATCTTCCTTGAGATAACCCTTGTGCATGCCTATCTCGGGAGGGATACCAATTATATCATCAATAGTCCAACCCATGGCTCTCTTGTATCTCTTCAGAGCAGAAATGAGAGCCTCTACGTGCTGTTCACTTAAATCATCCACCACACTTACCGAAAGTATATTTTCACTTTCCAAGAACACATACCTTAGATAATCGGGGAGCTCTTTCGCTTCTAGCATTGGTGGCTCTTCAATGGAAGTCTTCGCTGTTGGTGACGGTTGATTCTTAAGATTAAGGTCCGGCTGTTTAGGAGTATGAGAATAGGACCCTATTTCTGTTAGACCACATGTAGTTTCTTCACAATCTTCATCATCCTCATGCTCAACATTCAGTGGCGCAGCAGACAGTGGCTCAACAGTAAGCTGTTTCGTTACAGATAATGCTTTCTTATCCTCATAATGAACATCAACTACAGAGAACACATTCATATCGCTGGGTTGCTTCATTGCTTTGCATATATCAAAGCGGACCACTTCGTCATTCAACCGAAATAAAAGCTCATTAGCTCACATGTCAATAAGCACACTTTCTGTTGTAAGGAAAGGACGTCTCAAGATTATGGGAACTTCAGAGTCCACCTCACAATCCAGAATAACGAAGTCTGCAAGAAAGATGAATGAAGAAACCTTCACCAACACATCATTCAAGATACCCACAGGTCGTTTTACCGACCTATCAGCTATCACGAACCTCATATTGGTTGGTGTCAGATCGCCTAATCCCAACTTCTTGTAGACGGATAGTGGCATCAAATTGATGCTAGCACCCAGATCGCACAATGCCTTGGCAACGTTCAAAGATCCAACAGTGCAAGGAATAGTGAAGGCACCAGGGTCGGCATTCTTCTGAACTAGTATCGGGTAGCGATTGCACTGCAGTGATGAACAGTATCCTTCAACTCATAGCTTTCTGCTCGCTTCTTTGTCAAAAGATCCTTCATAAATTTTGCATACCCAGGCATTTGTTCTAGTGCCTCTACCAACGGAACATTAATGGTTAGCTGATTTAACATATTCATGAATTTGCTGAACTTTGTATCATCCGCCACTTTCTTCAATCTTTGAGGAAAAGGTGGTGGTGGGTATGGAATTATTTTCTCCACGGCTTTCTTCTCCTCTTGCTTCAGAATTTTGGTAGTTTCAGGCTGTAAACCGCTGGGGTTGACATCATGGACGTCGTGGCCAGCTTCTGCGGATTCTTCACCTTTTGCGTTATCAACTATGTCCGCTACTTCGTCAACCACTTGCTTACCTTTTGATGAAGATTCCAGTACCTTACCACTTCGGGTAGTAATGGCCATGCATGACCCATCATTCCTTGGGTTTTGCACTGTGTCGCTAGGTAAAGTGCCAGCCTTTCTTTGATTGAGTGCTACTGAAAGTTGGCTCAATTGCTGCTCTATTTGTTTGATTGAAGTGGAATGTGAATCAACTAATTGATTCATTGAAGACAAATCATTTATGACCTCTGTTACTCCTGCGCTAGTTGCTTCCACTCCTTTCAATAGTTTAGCCATCATGTCTTCCATACTTCCAGAACTAGATGTGGTGGTGTCACGTCTTCCTGGGGGAACGTATAAACCACTCTTTTCATTCTTGTTTTTCCAACTACCTTGGTCCTTGTTTCCAGATTTATCATAGTAGTTACGACCTTGGTTTCCTTGGGTATTACCTCGGAAACCCCCCTGATTGTTCAAGTAGTTGGCTTCTTCTTCTGAATCAGATTCGTCTCTTCCTTTTAACGCAACAGCTTTGACTTTTTCGGTCTTCCCTGATAATAGATGCTTTGTAAAAAGATCCACTTGTGTTTTCATGTGCGCCATATCTTGATCACGTTCTTCTTCTCTTCTCCTTTGTTCAGCAGTCATACCAATAGATATAGTAGGGCTTGCTACCTCAGAATCCCTGGTACGCCAAGCTCTACTTTGCTTCGTCATCCGATCTATCATATTGCTTGCCTGCCCAAAGGTGAGGTCCATAAATGATCCTCCAGCCGCATTATCCACCACTGGTTTAGTTATTGAATTCAAGGCTCTGTATAGTATCTCCATTAGGTGGACATTGGTCATGTGATGGTTTGGGCACCTCATAAGCTTTGTCTTGAACCTCTCCCATGTTTTATGAAGAGCTTCGGTTAGAAGCTGCCGAAAGTTGCTGATTTCATCTCTTAATTGTGCTCTTTTGGATGGCGGAAAGAATCTTTCTAGGAAAGCGTCTCTCAATTGCCTCCAATTTGTAATAGAATCAGGAGTCAGCCCATTCAACCATAGAGTTGCCTCCCCAGACAGAGACAATGGAAATAGGCGTAATCGAATTGCATTCTGACCAACGCCAGGATTGTCAAACGACTTGCATGTTGAAATAAAGTTGATGAGATGCATATTCGGATCATCGCCTGCTAGTCCACCAAATAATCCTTTGAGTTGCAATAACTGAATCATGGTGCTTGTGATATTGAACTTGGCTCCGGGTGCCAATGGTGGCAGAATAATGGCTCCTGTGGCACCAGCTTCATCTAAATCATCATCATCGTCATCAAAAGAAATCTGCACAGCTCGGTGATCAGGCCTCAATCGCGCTTGACGATCTCTTCTCTGCATGGGCGCCGCCACCTCAGTAGTATGCCATGGGTTTAGTAGCTCCTCATCACCCAGGTCCTCATCATTAGGATTTGTTGCACGACCTGGGTTATCAATATTCTTTTGATGCACTTGAGCAGCTGCCAATGCAGCTAACCTAGCCTACTCCTGTTGAGCAGCCATTCTTTCTATGTCACGTTGTGCATCCATTCTATCAACAGAACCTGAATAGAACAAAAACAACAACTAAAAGTAAAAGTACGAGAATCTTTGACCAAAGGGTCTAGTAATTATCACAAACTTAATTGACACTCGTATTCCCCAGCAACGATGCCAATTTTTGATAACGCTCAATCTACAGCTCTCGTAGGAGTGTAAAGCAGTCGTTGTCAAATAAATAACCCAACTGGATTGGGTATCGATCCCACAGGGAATAGCTTGATCAACAGGTAAGCAAAGATTATTAGACTTTTGGTGCAAGTCTCGTGAAAGGGGGGATTTTAATGTGCAAATAATGTAATCAAAATAGTAAAGTAAAAACAGAAAATAGCAAAGTAAAAAGAAAGAATGTTTAGTACGATGTAAAACAATGAGAATTAAGAAGTTGGAGTTATATCCACCTTACGAGTTGTACGTCTCTATTGGCTATGAGTTATGCGGAATTCAGACATGCATGTGCTTATAGAAAATTGTATTCGATGGTAAATCCAAGCGTCTTTCGACCTAAACAAGGACTATTTCACTTTAACTCTTTCGAGCTTAAAGCGTATCTAATGGTACAAATTCTCCAAGAGGTTAATCCAGTTACGGCACTAACTTTTTAATAGGGGATGGGACCCTATTACCTTGACATTATCTCTTTTCCAGACATATAACTTTTCTTTTGAACGAGTTAATGCTATACTGGCATTATTCTATGCGTCTGCAGCCACAAGAATTTGCATTAAGATGAAGAGAATAATGATATAAGCAACACACGTGTCACGAATTCACAAACTCATAGCCTTAGATAGTATCTCATAAGGCTTCCATAACCCCAACAGAGAAGTTTAGCTATTCATGTGTGCGATGGAAATCACAATAGACATTATCATTATACCACAATAAAAGATCTCACGTGTAGTATGGTGTGGTGTGGCGTTAGGCGTGAATTCCTTGCAAAATAGCGATTCTCTTGTTGTAAAATTAAAAGTCGAATAGATGAAAAATAATGTTAACAATGAATTAATAAAGAGAATTGCTTTGATGGATAGATGGATGGTGGATGGATAGGAATTGATGGAATGGGGGAATGGATTAGAGGTAGAATGTATAAAAATCTCTAGCAAAATAGGGTATTTATAACACCCATATCCTATTCCTGCTAAGCTACTGCATTACTTAACCCAATCCTACTTGGTTAATGTATCATTATCCTAATCCTAATAAATTACTGCTAGTCTCCAAAGTCTTCAGAATTGCTGTTTTTGCCCGGGACAGATTTTCCATGCGCCACTTTTGGTCCTTGGCATCCAAGCTTTGCTCTCCTCCTTTTGTGAAGCTTTCTTTGGCATCAAGTTATCCATAAAATGCTGAATTCTGCATCATTTATACCTGAAAACTTGCTAATCATGTTCGTTAGCTCACTTACAGGAAAAAGGACTAAAAGTGCATGAAATATATATTTTGTCCTCAAAACTTAGCTAAAATATGGGTAAAATATAGTACTTTAGGCGTGTAAATTCGCCTATCATCAGTAGGTAAAAAGAAGGTAAACAAATTAGGGCTGCCAAAGAAATGCCTAAATCATCTCCTAAACTCACACTCTTTATTTCGCTTTACACACACACCAGGCAAGTTCTAGCATCAGTCACAACACAGAATATACTATAACCTCACCCATACAAGGCACATGGTCGACTTAATTGGGAGCATTATAGACTCTTGACCCAACAGATGAATGAATTAAACCACACAATTATCACACAGTGAGTCACACTTAGAGTCTAAATGGCTCAATAGTAATGATTTAGCACAAACTCTTGTCATAATACCATGCCGTCTATCAGACCAATTTCATGCAAAATCTAAAAAAAAATCTAAAAATCTAAAAATTTAACTACAAACTAGAATAAATGTTCGCAAAGAAGTACAATACATCATACAAATACTAGCACCCCACACTTAGACGGGACACACTGCCCTCAGTGGAAAATAAATAAGGAAAACCTGATTAGTTGGACTCCTCCACTATGTCTGGGGTCATACCCCCTTCGTCGGAATCATCATCAGAGTCGTCGTCATTAGAGTTGTCCTCCACGTCTGAATCTGGAAGTCGGCGATCATCATCCGTTGGCACGTCATCATCGAGAGGCTCCTCAAAATGTACTCCCACTCCACATATGGCCCGCGTATGCTCATTCATCGGGTATTCATAATCCAACTGCTGGAGCTCTGCATCAGTCGGAATACGACCCCCACTCATCATGGTAAACCGAGTCACGCCATATAGATGGCGAAAGAAACTTTCATCTAGAGCATGTCTTTCTGCAATGGTAAGGTTGATGCCATGACCAGTTTTAGGATCTTTAACTTTCGTGAGATCAGCCTTCTTCGGGTTGTGTGGAAGCTTATGATCTGCAGGTTTCTCTTCAATGTGCTCCTTCCTTAATATTGCAGTCAACAAATTGCCAAAGCTGAAATGGGACCTTTTATGTATCCTTGATTTACGCATTGATGATCGTATAACCACACCAATGTTGATGGGAATATTCGTCATCAGAGCGTACACCAAGAATACTCGATCACGTATGATCTTTGTGTACTGTGTCCCAGGAATCAGGAAAGAGTTGACTATCCTCAACCATATACGAGCTTCTCTATTTAAGGAAGCATACAGGAAGGTATTGTGCCGACCGTTATCCTTGTGGAGAATCCACCGAGCCATGGACCTTGTTCCGCACAGTGTGAGTCTGATTTCCCTGTAGGGAGGTCTGTGATAAAGCTCCTTGAGCGGTGATGGATCCACAGATGGAAGGCCCAGAAAAGAGTTGAAGAACTCCGCATTCAGTTGCAAGACTTGGCCCGGAATCTTCACTTCACTTCCGGTAGTATTTGGGGACCAATTGGCATAAAACTCGCATGTTAGATCAAGATTGCATTCCCCCAAATCTTGGAAAATGAAATCAAGGTTTAGTGCCATGATTTTAGCCAAAATGCGAGGTTCTCTCTTTGCTAGACTCTCTTTCTGCATCAAATCCACGTGAAGATATTTCTTTACTTTGTTGTTCTTGTACCATTCCTTTCCTTCCTCCTCTAGGACCCACTTTATCCTGAAAGTGCGTCGAGGTATTGGCAAAGAGAAGGACTCAGCTTGCTCTTTTCTTGACCTTTTCTGTCCTTTCTGTGAGGTGGACGCTTTTTCTTTTCCTTGTCGTCCTTTTGGGGCCATTCTTCTTGAGATCACAATAGAGTCATGTTAGCTTCATCTCGAAAGATTCAATCAAAAAACAAACAGTAATGGCACCACCCCACACTTAATTGGTTGGCACATACTATTTAAGTGAGTGATGTCAATTACTCAGACTTCATCGACATACTTTTAGGCGATATGTTCCAACAACATGTTTAGCACAATCATACTTTCATGAAATCTTGAATATCCTTTCCGACTCTATTTCATGTAATCTTAACTATACTTTCATGTTTGGATTAATGCACTTTTTGAACAAGACTACAACATAGAGATCGTATCATGTTATTGCATATAAATAATCACACCATCTTATGCTTGTGGTCAATCATGATCGGTATCTCGATGAACGAGTCATTCAAACATTCAACCTTTTCAACTTTCAAGATTATGCATTAACTTCACATTTTTGACTTCATGAAAATATGATAGTATATAACAAACAAATACAAGTGGGAGTAAAGTCAAGAACACCCACACGCATTCTTTCACTCAACTAGATGTATCATAACGACCCACCCACATTCTTATCACCAAACACCACTTCAAAATCTAATAAATCATTATAAACGTATCATTTCAACAACTACGGAATATAAAAGAATAACTTACTTGGTGATGGTTCGGAAAGATAAGCTTGCAAGATTAGATGAGCAAAAAGAAAAACTTTGAGAGAATTTGGATGCTTGGGCGGCGCCTATCTTGAAAAAACAATGGAATTGTGTTCTAAGATTGGGGATCTATTTAAAGACTAAGCCATGGGTCGGGTTTGATCCATGTAAAATCGGGTTAGGAGACAAAAAATGATAAGTAGGTGGCGCCTAATGCTTTGCCTATGCTTAGCATAGGCGACGCCTTTCTCAATGCCTAGTTGGGCATAGGCGGCACCTATGCTATTTCCTAGTTGGGCATAGGCGTCGCCTATGCTATGGCCTAGTTGAAACAGTGAGCATAGGCAATGGCATAGGCGGCGCCTATGGTATTGCCTAGTTTGGCATAGGCGGCGCCTATGGTGTTGCCTAGATTTGCATAGGCATTGCCTTGCCCGTTGCCTATGTGAGGTAGTGAGCATAGGCAATGGTATAGGCCTTGCCTTGTCCATTGCCTAGATTAGCATAGGCCTTGCCTTTTCCATTACCTAGATTAGCATAGGCAATGCCTAACTGATAGCCTTTGCTCCTTCATTCCTAACTAACCACCTTTAACATGGCTCACTTTCAAATCAAAATTTTGGACTAATCCCCTCCTTTGTACGTCTTGCACCTACACTTAATCAAAAATAACAAAAACGATTAGAAGGATGGGTTGCCTCCCACCAAGCGCCTTAGTTTTGGTCGTGGCTCGACTCTTCTTTTTGAATTTTTATTTAACAAAAACAAACTCCTAGTAAAAAAAAATGATTAAAAATGATGGGTTGCCTCCCATGTAGCACTTGATTTATTGTCGCGGCACGACATGGTTATCTCGATTACTCAGACTTCATCGAGATATATGGACCATCGTTTTCTGAATGGATTCAGACGACGCTAATGCTTAATAGTAGGTACACAATCTTTCTTTAGCTGAATCTTGTGCATACATATCCCAGGAGGGATACCAATTATATCAACAATAAGCAAACCAATGGCTCTCTTATACCTCTTTAGAATAGAGATGAGAGCCGCTACTTGCTGTTCACCTAAATCAGCCGCAATAATAACCGGAATTGTATTTCTACTTCCCAAGAATGCATACTGTAGATGACTAGGGAGCTCTTTCTATTTTAGCACTGGTGGCTCTTCAATGGATGGTTTCGCTGGTGGTGAAGGTCGATTCTTAAGATCAAGGTCCAGCTTCTTAGGAGCATGAGAATATGACCCCATTCCTGTTAGAGCACAAACAGTTTCTTCATACTCTTCAACATCCTCACGCTCAAAATTCATAAGTACAGCAGCCAATGGCTCAACAATAAGCTGCTTCTCTACAGATAAGTCTTTCTCATCTTCATAACAAACATCAGCTACAGAGAACACATTCATATCTTTGGGTTGCTTCATTGATTTGCATACATCAAAATGGACCACTTCGTCATTCATCTGAAATAAAAGCTCATTAGTTCGTAAATCAATAAGCACACTTCCTGTTGTAAGGAAAGGACGACCCAAGATTATGGGAACTTTAAAATCTACCTCACAATCCAAAATAACAAAGTCTGCAGGAAAAGTAAAGGTAGAAACCTTCACCAATATATCATATAAGATATCAACAGGTCGTTTTACCGACCTATCTGCCATCACGAGCCGCATATTGGTTGGTGTAGGATTACCCAACCCCAACTTTCTATAAATGGATAGCGGCATCAAATTGATGCTAACTCCCAAATCGCACAATGCCTTAGCAAAATCCAAAGATCCAACCGTTTAAGGAATAGTGAAAGCACCAGGATCTGCCTTCTTCTGTACTAAAGATCTCGTGGCAATCGCACTGTAATGATGAACATCATCTGCCAGTTCATAGATTGCTGCCCTTTTCTTCGTCAACAGGTCCTTCATGAATTTGGCATACCCTGGCATCTGCTCTAGTGCCTCCACCAAAGGCACATTAATAGTCAACTGCTTCAACATAGTCATGAATTTACTGAACCTGGTGTCATCATCTTTCTTCTTTAGTCTCTAAGGAAAAGGTGGTGGTGGAAGGGGAAGAGTTTTCTTCACCACTTCCTTTCTATCTTGCTTCCGATTATCAATATTTTCAGGCTGGTGACGTCTAGGTGTAGTATCATGAACGTTCTTATTCTGATTTTCAGCTTCTACAGAATCATCACAATTTGCCTCAATCACATTCTCTTTTGTATTATTAACCACCTGTTTACCTTTGGATGGATTTTCCAATACATTACCACTCCTGGTAGTAATAGCCATACATGATCCATCATTCCTTGGATTTTACACAGTGTCGCTAGGTAAGGTGCCAGCTTTTCTTTGATTGAATGCCGCTGATAGGTGACTCAATTGTTGTTCCAGCTGTTTTATTGCAGTGGAATGCGAGTCAACCAATTGATTTATTGAGGACAAATCATTCATTACCTCAGTTACTCCCGTGTTGGTTGCCTCTACTCCTTTAAACAGCTTAGCCATCATATCTTCCATGGACATCTTTCCAAAACCAGATGCAGCGGCTTCACGGCTTTCAGGAGGAACATGCAAACCACTTCTGTCAGTCTTATTCTTCCAACTCCCTAGCTCGCGATCCTTGTATCCAGATTTTTCATAATTGTTCCGACCTTGGTTTCCTTGGGCATTACCTCAGAAACCCCCTGATTATTCAAGTAGTTCGCCTCCTCCTTAGAATCGGAATCATCTCTTCCCTGTGACACAACAGCTTTGACCTTTTCTATCTTTCCTAATAATAAATGCTTGGTAAGAAGGTCCATCTGCGTTTTCATGTGAGCCATATCTTGGTCATGTTCCTCTTCTCTTCGTCTCTGTTCTGCAGTTATGCCAATAGATACAGTAGAGCTTAATACCTCAGAATCCCTAGTATGCCAAGCTCTACTCTGCTTTGTCATACGATCTAGCATATCACTTGCCTCAATAAAAGTAAGGTCCATGAATGACCCACTCGCAGCATTATCAACCACTGGCTTTGTCACTGACTTCAAAGCCCTATATAATATTTATATCAAGTGGATATTTATCATCTGATGGTTTGGGCACCGTACAAGCTTCTTCTTGAACCTCTCCCATGTTTCGTGGAGAGCTTCAGTTGGAAGCTGTTGAAAATTGCTAATCTCATCTCTTAATTGTGCTCTCTGGGATGGCTGAAAGAATTTTTCTAGGAAAGCGTCTTTCAGTTGCCTCCAATTAGTGATAGAATCCGGAGTTAGCCCATTCAACCATAGATTTGCCTCTCCAGATAGAGACAATGGGAATAAGAATAGCCGGATCGCATTCTGTACAACCCCTGGATTGTCAAATGCTTTGCATGTTAAGATAAAGTTGATCAGATGCATATTCGGATCATCGCCTGGAAGTTCACCAAATAACCCCTTGAGCTTCAATAACTGAATCATGGTGCTAGTGATATTGAACTTGGCTCCAGGTGCCAAGGGTGGAGGAATAATAGCCCCTGTGGCACCAGCTCCATCCAAATCATCATCATCATCATCAAAAGGAACATGCACAGCTCGGCGTTCAGGTCTCATTCTAGCTTGACGATCTCTCTTGTTCACAGGCGCTACCACCTCATCTGCACGCCTTGGATTTAGTAGCTCATCATCACCCAGGTCCTCATCATCAGGATTTGTTGCCCGCCCTGGGTTATCGATATTCTGTTGATGCACTTGAGCAGCAGCCAATGCAGCTAGTCTAGCCTGCTCCTGTTGAGCGGCCCTTCTTTCAATGTCTCGTTGTGCCTCCATTCTGCCAATGAGTTGTGGTTCAGGGTTTATAGGTAATAGTGGCTGACAAGATCTTCGTGTATTTGGCATGCACTCAACCTAACCTGAACAAAACAAAAACAACAAACTAAAAGTAAAAGTATAGAATCTTTGACCAAAGGGTCTATTAACATTCACAAACTTAGTTGACAACCGTATTCCTCGACAACGGCGCCAAAATTTGATAACGCCCAAACTACAGCTCTCGTAAGAAAGTGTAAGCGGTCACTGTCCAATATAGAACCCAACTGGGTTGGGTGTCGAATCCCACAGGGAATACTTGGTCACTAAATGTTGCAATTATCAGTAGACTTTTAGTCGAAAATTCTAAGGAAAAGGGGGGTTTGATTTATGCGTGAACTAATAATATCAAAGTAACGTTGGAATGCTAAGTGTAGTAAGATTTAATCACAGAGAATAATAAGTTAGGGTTATGTCCACCTTGTAAGTTCTACGTATCTATTAACTATGAGTAAGGAGGAATTTAGATATGCATGCACTTATAGAGATTCGTATTCTAATTGTAAATCCAAGTGTTTCCCAACCATCAAGGATTATTTCACTTTAGCTCTCTCGAGCCTAAAGTGTATAACGAATGGTACAAATTCTCCAAGAAAGTTAATACGGTTAAGGCATTAACGTGTAAACAGGGGTTGGAAGCCCTATTTTCTTGTCACACTCTCTTTTCCAAACATGTAACTTTCTCTCGAACAAGTTAATGATATACTGGCATATTCCTACGTTTGCAACCATAAGAATTCTATCAAAACGAAGAGAGTAATGATATAAGTAGCATACACATTAAGAATTCACAAACTCATAGCAATAGATAGTATCTCACAAGGTTTCCATAACCCTAACAGAGAAGTTTAGCTACTCATGATTACAACGGAAATCACAATAGATATAATCATCATACCACAACCTAGAATAAACTTGGTGATGGAGATGGTTTAGGCGTCAACTAGGGGTTGACGTTTTTTTCCTCTCTCCGTTACTCTCTGAGCCGTGTTTCTCTGTCTCAAGTTGAATGATGAATAATTGAATAATGCTAGAATGTTGAATGATCAATGCTGCTGAAAAATTCATCAATAAGGGTTTTTATAGTATCCTTGTCTAACTAAGTTGCTACTGCATCCTTAAGTTTTTAAAAATACTGGGTTTGCCCGGGAAAAAGTTCCCATGCATCACTTTCAGTCGAAAAGTTGCCTTCCTTCTAATGTGAAGTTTTCCTTTGCCGATCACAAGTCCATAAAGTGCTGAAATCTTCATCATTAATACCTGAAAAACATTCTAATCACGTAGGTCAGCTCACTTAAAGGAAAATGGACTAAAAGTGCAAGAATTATATATTTTATCCTCAAAACTTAGCTAAAACATGGGTAAATCATGGTGTTTAGGCGTGTAAATACGTCCAACATCAATTTCCCATCAACTCTTTATTTAGACAGTTCAGTTAGTTGGAGGCTTTTCAGACTACAGTATGTTCAGACAGTTTATTTGAGTTCATGTTTTGGTATTGATATACCGTACTCACAGATATTATGTTTTATCCATATTGAACCTTATGGCATGTTTTTGTCTATTATTTCCATATTTTACATGATGTTTTACAGTATTTAGGTATAGATATTAGTCATGGGTTAGCTTGTGGTCCTTCGGAGTCATGAGCATCGTGTAGCATTCTAGGTACCTAATTCGGGGAGTAACAAAATTGGTATCAGAGCCTAAGGTTCAATAGTGTCCTAGGATGTCTGAAAACTGCATCTAGTAGAGTCTTGTGCATAGGTGTTTTGCACGCTACATTTATGTACAGGAGGCTATAATATGTTTAGGAATAGTTTTTTATTTTTCAATATTCATGTCATGCCAGTGAGCATAATCTCAAGTTAATCTCTCAATTTAATCCCTTTTTATTCCATTTACATAACATGCCTCCTAAGAAGAGAACTGGTAATCAGTCAGCCCCTCAGCTCAAAGATCCTTTGGGCGAGTATGTCTCTCATGTAGAGTTCAGAGCTGCATTCAGTACTCTTGCTAAGTCAGTTGCTGCTCAGAATAAATGACCAGCTGTTGTTCCGGCTAACCCAGTGGCCAATTTAGCTGCAACCAGGATTTGGGACTTCACCCGAATGAATCCTTCATTTTTTTTGGGTCTGTCAGAAGAGGATCCTCAAGAATTCCTTGACTAGGTTTAGAAGGTTACATACATCATGAGGGTGTTAGCTAATGAGAGTACTGAGCTAGCTGTATATTAGTTGCAGGATATTGGTCACACTTGGTTCAAGCAGTGGAAGTCAGAGAGGTTATTTAATGCAGGATCCATAGAATGGGAGGAGTTTGTCACCACACTCTTAGATAGATTCTTTCCCCTAGAGCTGAGAGAAGCTAAGATGTTAGATTTATCAACCTCAGGTAGGGAAACATAACGGTGAAAGATTATTCCCTTAAGTTTACTCAATTAGCTAGATATGCTCCTTATGTAGTGGCAGACAGTAGGTCCAAGATGAGTAAGTTTGTTTCTGGGGTGAATGATAGTTTAGTTAATGAGTGCAGGTCTATGATGCTGAATAGTGAAATAAACATAGCCAGGCTTATGACTTATGCTCAGCAGATAGAAGAGAAAAAGAATAAGATGAGGGAGAAGCAGAAGAAGAGAGCAAGGACATGTAGTTTCAATTGCTCAGCCTAAGTCAGAGGGAGGAAACCGTTCTCAGTTTTTTCCTAAGTCATCAGTTCCAGTTCCTTCTTCAGCCAGTGCTCCAGCTCCTAAGTTTAGAGATTGTAGTAGAGATAGGGCACCAGGCTCTAAGTCTCAGGGCAATGTTAGTAATGCCCGAACTAATCCCCTTTGTCAGACTTGTGGCAAATACCATCAGGATATTTGCAGAACTGGGAGCGATATTTGTTTTGGAAGTGACAAGCTAGACCACAGAGTCAGAGATTGTCCTTAGATAGGTTCCCAGAATTAGCAGAATTGGTCCTCAACTCAGTCCGATCGCCTAAATCACCAGGGTTCCACTTCCAGTGCTACTAGTGGGCAATGCCCAAAGAAACTTTATGCTCTCCAGTAATGACAAGATCAGGAAAATTCTCCTGATATGGTTACTGGTACGTTATAGATTTTTCACTTGCATATTTATGCTTTGCTATATCCTGGACCTTCCTTGTCTTTAGTTACTCCTTATATAGAATTTAATTTTGGATTCAGTCCCGAGATTCTAGCAGATCCCTTCTCAGTCTCTACCCCAGTGGGTAAAACCATCATAGCCCAACGGGTATATAGAAACTGTCCGGTTATGATATTTTAGAAAGTCACCTCTATAGATTTAGTCGAATTAGAGATGACTAATTTTGATATCATTCTCGGTATGGATTGGATTTATTCCTGCTATGACACAGTTCACTGTAGAAACACAATTTTCCAATTTCAATTTCCAAATAAACCCAGCCTGGAGTGGAGGGGTAATACTTCAGCTTTCAGAGGCCAGTTTGTTTCCTACCTTCGGGCACAAAAAATAATATCTAAGGGATGTGTCTATCACCTTGTTCATGTTAAGGACTCTAGTTCCAAAACTCCCAGCCTTGAATCAATCCTAGTCATGAATAAATATTCAAATATGTTCCCCGATGATCTTCTAGAATTTCCTCCTGAAAGGGAAATAGACTTCGGCATTGATCTTTTTCCAGATACTCAGCCTATATCTATTCCGCCATATAGAATGGCACCAACAGAACTCAGAGAATTGAAAGAATAGTTGAAATACTTCTTAGATAAGGGATTCATTAGACCCAGTGTTTCCCTGTGGGGTGCACTAATCTTATTGATGTGAAAGAAAGATGATTCTCTCAGAATGTGCATTAATTACTGTCAACTCAATAAAGTCACGGTCAAGAACAAGTATCCACTTACTAGAATTGATGACTTGTTTAACAAACTTCAGGGTGCTATCTATTTCTCTAAGATAGACCTCAGATCAGGCTATCATCAGCTTAGAGTCAGAGAATGTGACATTCTAAAAATAGCCTTCCATACTCGGTATGGTCACTTCAAATTCCTAGTCATGTCCTTTGGTCTTACCAACGTGCCAATATCTTTCATGGACTTTTTGAACCGTATGTTCAAGTAGTTCTTGAACATGTTCGTTATAGTCTTCATAGATGATATCCTTGTCTATTCCCGCAGTGAGCATGATCATGCAGACCATCTCAGAATCATGCTTCAAACTCTCAGAGATCATCAGTTATTCGCCAAATTTAGTAAGTGCAAATTTTGGCTAAGCTCAGTAGCATTCCTTGGTCATATCATTTCCGGTGATGGCATTAGGGTTGATCCTCAAAAGATAAAAGCAGTGAAAAATTGGCCCAGACCTATCTGTCTATCAAATATTAGGGGTTTCTTGGGTTTGGCTGGCTATTACAGATGGTTTTTTAAGGAATTCTCTTCTATTGCATCCCCTATGTTTAGATTGACTCAGAAAAAAGTTAAGTTTCCGTGGTCAGATCCTTGTGAGAAGATTTTTAAGGAGTTGAAGACTCAACTCACCTCAGCTCCAGTCTTAGCTCTTCCAAATGGTTAAGATGATTTTGTGGTGTACTGTGATGCCTCCAGAGTAGGTTTTGGTTGTTTCCTCATGTAGAATGGTAAGGTCATAGCTTACGCCTCCAGATAGCTTAAACCCTATGAGAAGAATAATCCAACTCATGATCTTGAGTTAGCAGCCATAGTATTTTCCTTAAAGATTTGGAGGCATTATTTTTATGGGGTGCATGTAGATGTGTTCACAGATCATAATATCCTTCAGTATGTCTTCTATAAAAAAATCTCAATATTTGTCAGAGAAGGTGGTTAGAGCTCTTGAAAGATTACGACATAAGTGTCCTTTATCATCCGGGCAAGGCTAATGTAGTGGCCGACGCTCTCAGTAGACTGTCTATGGGTAGAGTTGTTCATGTTAAGAGTATTAAGAAGTTATCTCAGGAAGTTCATTATCTCACCCAACTAGGTGTCTGCCTAGTTGATTCAGCAGAGGGTAATATATGGGTTCAGAGTAGTTTAGAATCATCTCTAGTTTTTGAGGTGAAAGAAAATCAGGATAGAGATCCCAGTCTTGTCAAGTTGAAAGAGTCAGTAAAGGATCAAAAAGTAGAGGTTATCTCCCAAGGAGAAGATAGTGTTTTGCATTGTTAAGGTCGTCTCTGTGTACCAGGTGTAGATGACTTGAGGCAACAAATTCTTACAAAAGCGCATGGTGCGTGCAACTCTATTCCTCAAGGGGCCCCTAAGATGTACCATGACTTGTGGGAAATCTATTGGTGAAGTGGTATGAAGAGAGATGTTGTAGAGTTTTTGGCTAAGTTCTCTACATATCAGCAGGTTAAGATAGAGCATCAGAAACCTAGTGGGTCCATGCAAGAGTTCAATATTCCTACTTGGAAGTAGGAAGAAATTAACATGGACTTCATGATGGGTTTGCCTCGTACTCATCATCATCATGCTTCAGTTTGGGTCATTATAGATAGGATGGCCAAATCAGCTATTTTCTTCCAGGCCATACCTCTTATTTGGCCAAGGATTACACCAAACTCTACATCAGAGGGTTGATGAGATTACACGGTGTTCCGTTATCTATTATTTCAGAAAGAGGTACCCAATTCACCTCTCATTTTTGGAAAGTGTTCCAAAAGGGTCTTGGTACCCAAGTTTATCTCAGTACAACCTTCCATCCTCAGATAGATGGTCAAGCATAAAGGACCATTCAAATTTTAGAAGATATGCTAAAGGCATGTGCAATTGATTTCAAGGGTAGTTGGTATGACCACTTTCTTTTGATTGAGTTTACATATGACAACAACTATCATTCCAGTATTTGGATGGCTCTATTCATAGCTCTCTATGGTAGGAGATTTAGATCTCTAATCGGTTGGTTCAAAGTTAGTGAGGCCGCAATCCTAGGGCCTGACTTAGTATTCCATGCCTTATCAAAAGTCCAGTTGATCAGAGAAAGACTTTGGGCTACCCAAAGCCGATAGAAGTCTTATGCAGATGTACGGAGAAAGAATCTTAAGTTTGATAGTGGTGGTTATGTTTATCTAAAGATCTCTCCCATAAAGAGAGTGAAGCGGTTCGGCAAGAAGGGAAAGCTCAGTACCCGATATGTCGATCCGTACAAAATTCTCAGTCGCTTTTGCAAGGTAGCTTATGAGCTTGAATTTCCTTTAGATCTAGCCTCAGTTCATCCAATCTTCCATGTCTCTTTTCTCAAGAAGTGCATAGGTGACCCAACAGTTGTTGTCCTTATTTAGAGCATAGATGTTCAGAACTATCTCTCTTATAAAGAGATTCCAGTTGAAATTCTTGACTATCAGACTCGTAGACTGAGGAATAAAAAAGTCCCTCTAGTCAAAGTTCTTTGGAAGAATCAGTCCGTTAAGGTATCTACTTGGGAAGCAGAATCATACATACAAACCAAGTACCCTCACCTCTTCTCCTCTAACTCAGATATAGCTCAAGGTAATAATTCTCCTTAAGCTTTTAAGTTTCATGTTTAGAAATTAGTTACAACTTCGTATCCAGTTCATGTTCAGAATTCCATCATGAAATTGGTATTAAATACCATTGCATATTCAGTCATGCATTTATGTATCAGTTCAGTCATATATTTATGCATCAGATATGCATTCTAATTGTGAGAAACTCAGTTCATCAGAACACTTAGTCATGCATTCATGAATCAGTTACACATGCATCAGTTATACATGCTCAGTATGTTGTATTCAATTATTAGTTATGTTAGTCATAGAATTATGTTTCAGTTGCTCATGTTTAGTATGAATGTTAGTTTATATCTTCTCCCCTCTCAGTCAGTCTCATTCAAGGATGAATGTTCTTAAGGGGGAGATATTGTAAGACCCCATGAAACTTCTAAGCTTAATTCAGTCCTTTAAGCTTGTTAAGGGGTCGCAGACTTAGAAAATTCTAACCAAGTTCCAAGACTTAGCCTATTTTGGACTTTAAAAGTTGAAAATCTTATATCGCCATCTTAATGTCCTTTAATGTCCCATATTTTCTTTAATTCATGATCAGGAAGGTCAATAGGTGCTTTCGAACAAGTTTTAGATTTATCAGAGCACATTTAGATCATGTTAGGAGTCCTAAAATAGTAGGCCAATGCGATCTTGGCATGCCGCGTCGCCAATCCCGTTGGTCAATATTTGTGTAGGCTGCCAGATCCAAAACTTTTGAGGCTCGATGCAATCGTGGTGCGACGCGTCAAGTATCACGCCGCAGCCATCAACGCACTGCGTCGCTTGTAACATCAGCACCCAATTTTAGTCATTAAATGACCGCATCCTCAAGGGCAAAATGATTAATTTACCACCCCTATATAAGTCACAAACACGTAATTCAGCCCTATTTCACCCAAATTACTATGTTTTTCTCTCAAATCCATCAAGAACAAGGTTAGGGTTTCCAATTTCAAGAATTTCACCATTTGTTTTCAAGAATCTTTCATCCAAGGTATGTATAGTGTTGATTTATGGATTTCTTTCATCCATAATGCTCAAGAACCCTATTTCAAATTATAAATCATGATGTTTATGTTCTAGGTTATTTTTTAACCATGTTTATCTTGTTGTACGATTCTCAAGTTGGAATTTTTATGTGTTTTTCATGAAACTACGTTAGCGTGCAAGTTGAAATCCATGAATTGAGTTGCTTATGATGTGTAATTTGATGATTACACCTATTCCCTAAGCTGTGCATGTATGGTGTTTGATAAAATGCCTAAGAGGATAGAAATTGTGTATTATAGCTCAATTGTAACCCATATGATAAATGCATGTCTGACCCTTATGTTCAAATAACTCCTATTCTATTGATGTGCAATGTAGATGTTTGTTGGAATTCTCATGATGCTAGAGTATGAAATTATGATACTTATTATATGTTTTCCTATCATGTACAAGTTTATGATAACCATGTGCTTCATAAAATCCCCAACTTATTATATTGAGGATTGTTGATGTTGGTCATGTATTCAAGAACGACATGCCTTGTCAGTTTCCTTCAGTCGATTCCTGGGGGTACATTTACCTGACAACTTAGCTGTGTGCCTAGAGCCAGTGTCATGTTTTCACGATACTCTCAATCAAGCCATGGTCAATAGAACTAGTTAGTCATGTGACTCAGGAAAGCTCAGTAATTCAATAATCTCAGTAGTATTCCATCAGTCAACAAAAATCAGTTAACTCAATCAAGTTCAGATCAACTAATCATATTCAGTGTCTATTCATATGGGAGTAGGATTTAGCACTGAGTGAACCCAAGGATGGGAAATTACTTGCTAGTAGAAGGTGTGATTCTTAAAAGCAATCCATGCATTCCAGAACTACGTAGCCAGTGTAGGTTGAGACATCTAACCTACCAGTTAATTGTTGATGAGGTGGCCTACTAGCTAGTTGAGGGTTCCCACTGTTCTCATTTGAGTACCTACCAGTTGAGGGTTACTCACAGCGTGTCCTTACCGGTGGCGCGGTATTGACACCCTTCCAATTGGGGTTATAGATTGGACCCCAACTCAAGTATATTGCTTTATTTGGGGCATGTTATTTAGATGACTACTTCCCATAGTTACAATTTCAGTCTCAGTCTTAGTAATAGAACTCAGATAGTTCTACAAAATTTAGGACTGTCAGATACAGTCAACTCAAAACATTACAAAACTCAGCTAGTTCTATCAGAACCTAGACTGTCAGATACAGTTGCTCAGTATCAGTTATTAGTAACTCATGTTATAAGTATTCATATTCAGTAGTCAGTATCATCACAAATTCAATTACAGTCATTTATTCATGCATGTATTCTCACGTTTATGTTATATATTAAGTTAGAATTTTTCATGCATTTGATCCCTCGGCATTCAGCTGACCTTACATGCATACTAGTATATTCCATCGTACTAACTCATTTGTGCTATGGTGTTTTATACCATAGGTCCATAAGCACGAGTTCCAAAGCATCAGTAGCACTCCAAATTTCAGCAGCCAGATTTAGCGGTGAGTTCTCATCATTCGAGGACGATATTATTATTTATTTCATTATTTCAGTTTATCTTTCAGTAGATGGAGTTAGTTGGGAACATGTACTATAAACTCCTTATTCAGAAAGTTTCAGTTAGAGGCGTTTCAGACTACAGTATGTTTAGTTAGTTTATTTCAGTTCATATTTTGGTATTGATATACCGTACTCTCAGATATAATGTTTTATTCGTCTTAAACCTTATGGTATGTTTCCGTCTATTATTTATGTATTTTACATGATGTTATACAGTATTTAGGTACAAATATCAGTCATGGGTTAGCTTGTGGTCCTTCAGGGTCATGAGCACTTAGTAGCATTCTAGGTACTAGATTTAGAGCGTTACATCAACTCATATCACTTTTTAGCACCAATAGTTACCACTTTAGGGGCTTCAATTTCACCTTTTCTCCTCTTAATTTTCAAACTCCACTCTTAATTAATTTATAATTAAGCGCTTAGGAGCTTTTGGGTCAAATTCAGGTCAATCAAAGAAGAGATTAAGCAACATATTAAGCTACCAAAGAAAAAGCTAAAGGCTCAACGGGGATTACTAGGTTTATGCACAAAGGTAGGTCAAACAGAAGGTATAAAACAAGGCTATCAAAGAAATGCTTGTATCATCTCCTAAACCCACACTCTTTATTTCGCTTTGCACACACACTAGGAAAGTTCTATACATCACATGCAACAAGACATATACAAATACCTCACATCACACATGGAACATGCTCAACTTCAAGTAGGATCATCATAGATTCTCAACCACATAATCTCATGAATTCAACTTTAAGCCAGAAATTACAAGAGTCATAAACAAGATCCTAGGATTCTTAAAAGTAGTTCACACAATCAACATGCTTTTTACACCCAAAACAATTGCATCATGCAATCAACTATAGAAACAATAAGAACATCTCACTTATTCCTAAAACAAAAATTTTAAATTAACCCTAAAAATAGGAATTTCTTTTACCCCAAACTTAAACATCTACTTTGTCCCCAAATTATACTTAAAAGTAGAGATAGAAATACTCTCTGAGGCCTAGCTAGTAGCATCTTCTTACATCAAATGGGTTTGGGGACCCCACACTTAGTATTCGCCATGCTCCTTAGCTCAACGTTTTGGTACTCAGACTTCTCATCAGCCTGTGACTCAACAAAAAAAAACTAGTGAAGTAAACACTAAAAATTGTAAAATAAAACATACCTACTTTAACTTGGGTTGCCTCCAAAGCAGCACCTGATTTAGTGTCGCGACACGACTCAACTACGACTCATCCAAATTCCCTTATCCTTTTCCTCACACTTGGAGGCCATCTTTTTATTTGTTGCTGACCTTTTAAGTATGAACTCTCAAGGTCAATAACTTTTTCAACTTTAGCCTTTTCAAGATCATCAATCTGCATTATGTTGGGCTTAGGTGTTGGAGGCTTAGTCTGCTCAATGTGGTAGTCCGAAGAGGTTTTTTTAGAATAGGATGCACCACCCCACACTTATCCCCTTCCACAATAGTAATCATGCACAAGTATTTATAGTGGGATAGTGTGTTAAGTAGTTTGTATACTAGAACATCTAAAAAAGCAAGGTTAATATGTAGCTCTCTGAATATGTCAAAGAAATTCTTGAAGCATTCATCCTCCTTTGCCTTTATATGCTTCTGCGAGAAAGGTAGTTATGAGATCTTTTTCACTTCTTCAACTACTTTTTCTTTTGAGTACTCAGAATTTCTCAACTTTTTTGCAACTTGGTCTTTCACGCGTTCAATCACCACATCAGCATATGCCTCCTTAGTTGCCTTTGGAGGTTTTTCATTAAGCTCTTTAGCACTCCTCACAGTGATTGCCATAACTTTCTTTGGATTTTCCGTATAACTTGGCAACCCACCTTGAGGCGCGTTATTTTATGCTGCTGCTATCTGTTCTATCTGCAACTCCAAGTTCCTTGTAGCCGCTTGCTAGATTTTTATTTTTGTCTGTTGACTTTTCATATTTTCAACCAACTATGCTTGACTAGCTATAAGTTGTTTCAACATCTCTTCCACATTGCTAGTATGAGTTGTGGCTTGATTTTCGTGAGCCTGTGGTTGCTGAAACTGCTGCGGATGGTTGTTCCATTGTTGATTTAGTGGTTGAGTCTTCCAATTCATGTTGTAAGAATTCCCATAGTTAGGACTCTGAACATTTCCCACAAACATAACTAACTAAGGATTTGCAGCACACATATCTACAGAGTGACCACTATTTCCACACACCACACACCAAGTTCTTGTCTGCTGAATTGGATTAACTGCGGTTGCAGGTGGTGTAGCATCAAATTTCATATAGCTATGCTGTGTCATCAATTGATTTTGTAATGCAGCAATCTGGGAAAATATTATGGTAAACTAATCCACCTCTAAAACACCAACAACCTTCTTTGTAGCATTCCTTGAGTCTGAATACCACACTGGATTACCTTGTGCAATTCTGTTCAATAAAGTATACAACTCATTATATGTTATCTCAAGACCTTGACCACCTGCAGCTGAATCTAACAAAATCTTTGGGTTATGGTTAAGTGCCTAAAAAAAGTATGAGCTAATACCTCATTGGACTGTTGATGGTGTGGAGAGTATCATAGTAGTAACTTGAAATGCTCCCAAGCATGATATACATTTTTGTTTAGATTTTGTTTGAAGCACACAATCTCCCTGTGAAGTCTCGCAGTCTTACTAGATGGGAAAAATCGAATAAGGAATCTCCAAGCTAAGTCGTCCCATGATGTTATTAAATTTGTCGGCTTAGCATTCAACCACTTCTTTACTTCCCCTAATAGTGAAAAGGGGAATAGTGTCATCCTTACTTAATCAATTGACACTCCCATAGGGATGAATGTGTCACTGATCTCCAAAAAGTTTCATAGGTGGACTTGTGGATCTTCATGTAAAATCCTGGTAAAATATCCACTGCTAATCAGAAGCTACACCATATTCTGCTCTAGTTCAAAATTACCTCCAGCAGCTAGTTTATGAAATGGGGAGGTCAAACTTGTTGGAAGTGGGATTTCCATTTCTCTAATTGTCCTAGGATTTTCTTGTTCTTTATCCATGAGAGCAGGATTATCTTGATCTTCTTCAATTTGCGGAATATGACAGAGAAAGATTCCTTCTCTCCTTCATTGATATAAGAGTTCCTCCGGTTCGGGGCTTGGTTTAACCAATTCATGAGCCCTTGCTAGCTTACTACTTTGAAAACCTATTTCTTGCAAATACAAAACCAAGACCAAACGTAAAACACCAAAGTAATCCAAAAATCTAAACTAAAAATAAAACAGCTACCAAATTATAAGTCCCCGGCAACGGCGCCAAAAACTTGACAATGCCCAAGCGCACATACAGTGTATGTGGTCTGCCAAGTAGTAAAGTGGCCGCACAGAGAGCCAAATATCGATCCCACAGGGACTAGTGTTAAGTAACTATCAACTTTCAGTTCAACTATTCAAATTAAATTAGTGCAATAGTAACTAATAGAGAGTTTGAATTTTATAAACTAAAATAAAGTAAACATTATGTAAAGTAACGACTTGAGACAATCAATGGAGGAAAACATAGGGTTAAGGATCATCGAACAGTCATACTATGCTATTGAACTTCATTCATTAGATTGCTTATCTTTGTTGTTGATTTGTAGGGTTTATTGCATGGTCATGGTCTCTCTACCTCTAATCGTTTACCTAATTTGGACATTAAAACTACATCATTGAGTGGGGATGTAATAATCCAATTAGGTGTTTAAGGCTATCATCCTACATATGAATCAAGTAAGACTTCTAGGTATATCCCTGTCCTAGATGCTAATTCAAATTCCTTATATCATAAAAGAATAAGAACCTTACTTCGTTCATCCCCATGTTCTATCTTCCTATTCCCTCTTCTGCGATCAAAAGGTCAATAATATATATATATATATATATATATATTCTAAGGGTGCTCAATCCTCAAAATAATTAAAACAAAGATGAAAACACAACCAAATACGATAAGCAATAAAAATGAAATCAATTCAAAACAATAACAAACAATTTCTTGGCCTTAACCCAGGAAAGGGGGTGTTTATCCACTAATTGACAAAATCATCATCCAAGTATTTGAACTCATGATCAAATCTATTAAAATGATAAAACAATTTATAATAAAACCTAATTTTCATATGCATCCACCACCTCTCCAGTCCCAATACGTCAAAAAGTGTTTTTAATTGATTCCACTTGTTTCTTTTATAGCTGGGCAAAAATATTAGTGCTTTTATACTTCACCGTGTTGCAATAGTGCCCTCACCGCTATAAGCGCCGCGCCGCGGCCTAATCGCGTTGATCCTTTTAATGCGCTACTTCATGATATTTCTCTCACCACAACGCGATGCTATTGCGTTGAGATTTTAGAAATCAGCCATTGCCCTTTTACCCTTCACTGCGACGTGCCAATGAGCTCCCAGGCATTCTGTTTTTGTCTCATTGAATCTTGTGCTTTGGTGGATCCAATCCAAGCCTTTTTGTTATGTTTTCATGTGACTTGAAGCTTGTACATCTTTCATGTATCATCGTAATCAGCTTACCTAGCCTCCTATAGTATTAAACACAACGAATTAGAGATCACAAAAACACAACATCCATGACGATAAACTAGAAACTCAACCAAGGTTACTAGCTTTCTCGTCTAGACTTTAAATGATCAATTTGAACCCAAACTCGTGTGAAAACATCTTTAAAAATTGTAAGAACATACTTGAACACGTAGATGCACATTTATATCATTATTAACACAAACACACATGAATTGTCCTCAAAACAAGGATCATTAAGCTAGATAACCATACTAAAGTTCTTAAATACACCTAACATCAGTTTGCAACCGGAAAACTTGCCAACCTAAGATCCTTATCGGGACCTTCTTAAAGAAAACAGAATCTGAGATATTAATACCACCCAAAGAAACCAACCAATAAAGGACCATCCACACTTTACCTCAACATAAACACATGGAATATCAAATGAATGGAACCCATGCCAGGGGTTAAGTCCAATTCAACTTACAATTCCCTAGAGACACATCACTATGAGAGCCAGAGTCTAACCATGACTTCCATGTTCAAGCCTATCTAGAGATAAAAAGAGTTAAATTAGGCCATAGGGATCTACTCCTTACATCCACCCAAAACACTACTCCTCTTCCATTACTATAACTAAGCATCATGCCCCATCAAGATTCTCAAGTGCCCATCACAACAATTGGTATATCTATCAATCACAATATTCAAGCCTACCTCTTCGATACCCGTGGTATGATTTGTCCTTCCAAAGGTTTGGTAGCATCAATTATTTTACCAAAAATATTGTCACCACCTATTCCTCTCCTAACCATTCCTCATGACAACAACCTTACCTCACTTTCCAAAACCTTAGCTCTAGTAGTCATCCAAACTCTCCCCCACTTAGGGACTTCTACTTTCCCCCTATTTCAAAGCATCACTACACATCTAAAGTCGCTACCACCCTAATGTAAGAAGGTTCATTAAGTGACTAATGTACAAGAATTACTTATGCCATCCAAGCGAGATGCCCAAAAAGAGTCACAACACCATAGGTACGAGGTACTTTATAGCAACCACCTAGGTCATGAATGAAGAGCCATCCTGACATAACACACCATAGTAGGAGTCCTTAGGATTTGACACCAAAAGAAACATAACTAATATATCATAAGTAATGCAACGTAAGGTCAAGATTCATATCCATAGAGCAAGGTAAATATGGAATGCGAACCTTAGGCATAAGCGCTACCAGAATGCATGCAACACTAGGAGAGTACCCTCTTAATCGAGATAAGAAGGAATCACTAGAATATGTACCCTAACATTTCCTTGAAGTCAATTGATAGAAGAAAATTTAAGATTAAACCTCAACCCTCATCTTATTACACCTACTAGCACAACACTTTGCTCTAATGAGTATCCCCAAGGGCGTACATTAGGGACACTTGGTTATCCTATACCTAAAACCTTATTCATCCAAATTCCATCTAGAGGTCCAGAATAGTCACACAAACTCCATGCTCTAACCCATCCAATGACATAACCCCCAATCTATCAATTCAACCTGAAACCCCGACCTATATGTCACAATTTTTCGCACTTCTATATTTCCCTAAGTCATTCACCTCGTCACCTTCTGCACACCTCATCTAACCTATCACTCTACCTTTATAATTTCCACATTGCTATCCCTGGGAAAACATACTCCCTTTACCACAAACAATGCTTAAAGTTCAAATACAACATCTACCAACTATTATGCACTACTAACAAGGTACCCCATAGAGAAATATACATATATGGTCTAACCCATCAAGAGGACACCCTAAATTCCTTATTCACTTACCAACAACCTATGTATTCCCAGGGAAAACCATCTCTCTTATGCATACAAGTATGAAAACATTCCACAGAGAACACTAGGACATATGAAATCTTTTTCTAAAGGGGTTATTTAATTGCTTCTTAAGCTCCTCTAACTCAACCAGGATACTTTTTAAAGAAAGGATAGAAATATGGACAAGTGTCCAAAACAAAACCAATCCACAACTCAATCTCCCCATTAGAAGGACACCATGAGGGTAATTAGGAAGACCTCATGAAGCACATTCACCACCAAATCCAAATACAAAGAAGGAATGTTCAAATTAAAATGTTTAACCCAGACAAAATGATAATAGAAACACCCTCTTTTTGTAGATCAATCTTCGAGCTCTAAGATATGATATAACCTTTCCCTAGATAGCCATAGAACCATCCTCCCATCCCATAATCGACTCACCAAAGATACCAAAGACAACCTTATGGGTTCTATAGTCTAATGAATCCATCCTTGGGATAAAATCAAAAACCTCCATATCTAATTTCAATAAATCTATGAAAGCCTCTTTACTACCAACAGATACCACACATCTCGTAAATACTTCTTTCGTAACCACAGAGTCACCTACCAGGGTAGAAAATGAAAAAGAGTTCAAAATTAACTTGGGTCCAAACCAAAATACGTAGCCACAAATGGGGTCACATAAGTGGACCCCGAACCAAGTAAAAACTACACACCACAAAAAAAAGTTTTCAACATACCAGTGCCAGTATCAGGAGATATCTCAGGATCCTTAGGGAAAGTGAGAGCATTGAGATGATCCCGACCAATGCCGAAGCCAGAAATAGCACCCCTTGGTGCAAGAGCTAGAGAAGTGGAAACCAGTATCCTATTTTCCAAAGCGGCAATACTTATGAGATACTCTCATTGTATATAACCAAACTGATACTCTCATTGTATATAACCAAACTGACTATAATTAAAATAATAATTCCTTCCTTTCTTAGAATAACTACAGTACGAGCGACTACAAAACTAATAAGGTGGGTAGAATCGTAAGGATTAGGCCCCACTGGCCCAAGATTGGGCACCTCGTGCCCTAAAATTATTACTAATCTGAAAATGTATGTCTCCCAATGACTTTGGGTAAGAAGAATGTAACACCTTGAATTTTTGGAACTGAAATACTACACAGTGTTCATGGTCCTGAAGGACCACAAGCTAATTCTTTTCTGATATCTGTACCTAAGAACTGCATTATATACTAAAATAAATGTAGAAAATTGGTGGAAACTTTCCATAAGGTTCAAAACATCTATAATAATCAATACTGAAAACTAAATACTAATACATCTATCAAAAAAGCCTCTAAACTTGTCTGAACTATGGAGTTGATGGGAAAGGTCCCCAACTAACTCCATCTACTAAAAATAAACTGAGTATAATGCCATAGTAAAATAAGGATCATCCTTGAATGAAGAGGACTCACTGCTATATCTACTGCTATTGACTGAGTTTGGACTGCTAAGGATGTTTTGGATCTCGCTCTTCGGAACCTATGGTATAAGAAACCATAGCACAAGAGAAAAATATACTTCAGTACTTTGAATGTACTGGTATTCTAGATGAGGTAAGGCTAAATTCAAGGGCTTGTGCATGAATAGTTACTTATCTGAATAACATAAAAGTAATGATGGAGGACATATGTATGAATGCACAAACCAAAACTGGAATCGCAGTAACACTGAATACGAACTCTGAATATGGGTTTTTGAATACTGACTTACGGATGACTAAGTTTACTAGTATAGATTTCTAAGTTTACTAATACTAAGAGACTGAATAACTGAGTCTATTGAGAGTGATGTCTAATCTTGCTGCTACTGATACTGATTTATTATATCTGAGATTAGGCCTATTTAATGGGTGACCTCTAAGTTTACTGGTAATGATGTCTGATACTGGATAAACTAAATCTGAGATCAAGCCTATATAACAGGTGATCTTTGAGTCTATTGATAATGAATATGATTTTCTGAATTTGAGATCAAGCCTATATAACGGGTGATCTCTAAGTCTACTGATATTGAGTATGATTATCTGAATCTGAGATCAAGCCTATATAGTGGGTGATCCCTGAGTCTACTAATATTGACTATGATTATCTGAATTTGAGATCAAACCTATATAACGGGTGATCTCCTTAGCTAACTTTTATTACTGAGACCAAATTTGAAACTGAGATTATAGAAGATAGTCATTTAACCGACATACCCCTTCTAGCTAGTTGGGGTCCAACCTGTACCCCAGTTGGAAGGATGTCAGTATTATTCCACGAGTAAAGACACTTTTGTCTGAACCCAGGATGCCATGACTAATATAATGGGTAACACCTGGTTGGAGCCAAGCCTAATATAACGGGTGACTCCTAGGAGGTAGTCAAGCCTAATATAACGGGTAACTCTACATCCTTCACTGGATATGTAGTTCTGGAGGTATAGGGATTGCTACTAACGACTCTGCCTAAAAAACGGGGAAGCCTCCATCCTTTTCCTCGCTTGGTGTTGAATCCTACTCCTAACTGAATAGATATTGAACTAATTCTTAGATTGTACTAGACTGAGCTGAATCTTTTACTGTTCATATTTCTTGACTGATCTGAATGAATTCACTTGGTTCTGTTGACTGATGGAATACTACTAAGGTCTAAACTAAATATTGAATACTACTAAGATCTAAGCTGCATACTGAATTGACGCTGGAATGCTAATGATACTTGGATTACTGAGATTTCTTAAGTACTATAACTGTTTAAGAGTACTGAATTCTGTAACTGACTTAGTTCAAAGAATTGTGACTTGACTGAGATTATCATGAAAATTGACACAGGCTCTAGACTTGCAGTCAAATTTTCAGGTATAATTACCCCTAGGACTCGATAACATATTAGTAAAACATAACCATCTTAAATAATAATGACTATGGACTTTCATTCACCATTTCAATCATTAAAGCACCTCTTCAAGCACTTGGAAATCATAAACATGTAATAGTATAGGGAGACATGCTACTGGCTCATACTCCATTCACCAAGTTCATACAACAGACATTTTAAATGCATTGAAGAGCACATAATTATGGAATTTCATGCTAATATGTCACAATTCATTCACTAAGGCTTTTCAACAAACACTTGGCATGCATGAACTTACACACAATTTGGGGATTTCTAGTCAACATGCTATAATGGCTCTAATTCCTTCGCATAAGCATTTTATCAAATATATGGGGAGAATGCTTTGGTTATACCATAGATTCTATACATAATCATCATGAATACATCAATATCATAAAACTTGAAGAGGGTTTATCATGAACATTATACAATTCATTGTATACTAGAATCAATTCTTGAAATTGGTAGTCTAAATCATGAATTAAAACTCAATAATAGCATGAATTTCAATTTTGATTCACATGAATCATGAAGACTCATAAATATAAGATCTTTGAATTTAGAAAAGGATTCTTGAACTTCTTGGGTGGAAGGAACCCAAGAATCAACATCTAACATACTTTGTTATATGATTCTTAGAAGATTTACGGAGGAATCTTGATGTCTTGGGTTTTGGATAGAAACCCTAGGTCTTGTTCTTGATGAAAATTGAGATAAACCAATAATATTTGGGTTAAATAATAAGAAATATCATGTTAAAGAGTATATATAGGGGTTGGGAAAAGACCTTTTTTTCCCTTGGAATTAAAATGTAAAACTGGAAAAATTCCAATTTTATGTGCTGGCGCGACGCGCCATAATCACCCCAGCTTACTAGAAATTGGACAATTGGGAAACTGAGCCTTGACACGATGCGGTGGAAATTGCGTTGCCACCTTGGTTGCAAACTGGAAAGACACCGTGATATGGTGAAATTATAGAGGCTCAGTAGAATTTGATAATTGCCATTTTGGCTGGCTCCGCGACGCACTAAAGTACTAAGTGGCACACTATCTCACTAAAATGGCTTTAACTCTTCGTCCGAGTATCGGATTTGGATGAATTTGGTATTAGGGAAATTATACACGGTTTAAAATATTTCCCACTTTAGAATTCACTTCTCAATTTTGTAAGGCCGGAATTACACTTTACTTGACACGCTCTAAGGCTCAGACTACGAGAGAACTTTGCGGGGTCTTACAGAGCACCAGCCATAGAATAAGAGTTAGGGCTCACCCAACTCTTTTTTTTATACCACTTATCGCCATACTATTGGCTTTCCTTTTGTTTAGAAAACTGAAACCTCTTGCTCTGCTTATTTATCGACCTTCCCTTATTCTCCCCTGTACCAATAAGATCAAACTGGCGTGATAAAGTTGTCACTATCTAGGTTAATAGATTAATATAATGTCAAAACTCAACATTGGTAACCTCTCCTTAAGGTAACTAAACATGAGTTTCCATTTTCAGAGTAGGGTCAGTTGAGACTGGTGAACTCCACAGGGAAAATCTAAAACTATGGCCCTTGACTGGGTTTGTTCCCCATGAGTCGAATGAGATCCATCCATGTCATCCTCAAGTGGGACAGGTGAGTTTCTATGAACTTTAGATAGTTGAGAGGACATGATTTGAAAGGTGAACAAAACAATATTTAGGAAAGAGTTCAATACCTTAGAATCCATCGCTCGAAAATAGAACATCAAGAAAGTGAAACTTATTAGTAAAGATAGCTTTCCCTCATAAGTTTTGCGGTAAACCTGAACTTATTAGTAAGACATTCATTATTTCCTTCAAGGTTTGGTTTTTCCCTTTTGCAATTCCATTAGATTGAGGTGATATGACGTTGTAGTTTGATGGACAATTCCATTCTCTACACATATTTGTGCAAAGGGAGATTCATATTCTCCACCCCTATTACTTCTTATCATTTTGATCTTTCTCTCTAATTTCAATTTCAGTTTTATATTGCCTAAATACATCTATTGCTTTATCCTTACTATTTAGCAAATAGACATAACAGTGTCTAGTGTAATCATTAATAAAAGTTATAAAATACTTTTTCCCACCATGAGATGTTGTTCACTTCATATCACAAATGTCAGTGTAGATTAAGTTTAAGGGATTGGAATTCCTTTCAATGAACTTATACGAATGCTTAGCATACTTTGATTTCACACACGTTTGACATTTTGATTTATTGCACTCAAAGTTTGGAAAAACTTTTAAGTTAAATAGTTTACACAATATTTTGTAATTGACATGTCCTAATCATTCATACCATAAATCATAAGACTCAAGCAAGTAAGAAGAAACTAAAGTTTTATTGATTTCAACATTCATTACATTCATTTTTAATAGGCCCTTATTGAGGTAGCCTTTTCCTATATACACTTCTCCTTTACAAAGTACAATTTTTCTAGAAATAGATACACATTTGAATTTGTTCTTGTCAAAAAGTGATACAAGAATCAAGTTCTTCCTGAACTCTGGTTCATACAGGACATTGTTGAGTGTCAATACTTTACCTAATGTCATTTTCATGCATACTTTTCCTATTTCTTTTATTTTTGCAGTAGCGAGTTGGGCATATATATATATATTTTATTCCTCTTTAGCCAGAGATAAAGCAGTAAATAACTCCTTATTAGCACAAACATGGAAGGTGGTATGAAATTCATCCACCATTCGCAAGGATTTCCCACCAAGTTGCATTCGGAAAACATAGTATACAAATCGTTCACTTATTTCTTGGACTTAGTAATATTTGCTTGGTCCTTCTTCTTCCCTTTCTTTTGGTCATGATAGCCTGTAGACTTGTGGCCAATCTTTCCATAGTTAAAGCATTTTTCCTTGAATTTCTTCTTGGGTTGATTGCTTTCATGTCCAGCTTTCTTGCGCCTTTTAGAGTTGTGATTTTGTTCTTCAATATTTGCTCCATTCATTGTAGAATTTCCTATCAACCTTCTTTCCATAGCCTTATTGTCTTCTTCAATGTGCAATCTTACAATTAGATCTTCGACAAACATCTCCTTACATTTGTGTTTCAAATAGTTTTTAAAGTCCTTCCATATGGGTGGTAGCTTCTCTATTATTACTACTACTTGAAATGCTTCATTCATGATCAAACCTACAATGAAGTTTATGTGAATACTAAGAACATTTTTAGACTATTCAACAAAGGTATTTGTCAAAATCATACCTTCCGCAAAGAGATCATGGATGATCACTTGCAGTTCCTACACTTCGGAGATAACAAACATGCTGTCTATAATTTTATATTCCAAGAATCTTGCAATGAAGAACTTTTTAATTCCTGCATCCTCTATTTTGTACTTCCATTCAAGCTCTCTCCACAACTCTTTTGCTGTTTTTGTTCCATAATACAGATTGTAGAGATCATCTTCGAGAACACTCAAGATGGAGTTCCTGGAAAGGAAATCGGAGTGTCTCCAAGCCTCCACAATTAAAAATCTCTCTTGTTCAGAGGTCCTCTCGGGAACCTCTGGAGCTTCCTCAAATGTGAACCTTTGAAGACAAAGAGTTGTAAGGTAGAAAAATATTTTTTGCTGCCACATTTTGAAGTCAATACCCGCAAATTTTTTGGGTTTCTCCGCAGGTGCCATTGCCGATAGAGCATTCGTACGACTTGTTGTGGAAACACTAGTTGCTACCACAGTCGTTGTAACATCATGTACTTGACTATCCGTAGTCATTTTTCTGTCACAACAAGACAATAACTTTAGTATATCAAAATAGTATTAATAAAGTTTCAGCAACTTTAAAGACCTATTGTTTCTAGTTTAAGGATGAGTTTTTTATGACTTCCAATCTTTAACTGAGTGATCTTTAACTTGTGATGAAGATTTTGTCTTCAAATCACTAGTTAATTTCAAATGAAGTAAAAAGTTTAAAGCTTTAATCTACCAAAACCAAGCTATACAAATTCCAAGTTTATTCCATAAGATTGTTATTTTAAATATTTTTGGGTACACAAATCTGTATTTAGGCACTCAACAACTTCAACACAAGTTCGAGTCTAAAAAAAGAACACCTATGAATTTACACAACACTTTCAACATAAGATTAAAAATAATCTATCCAAGAAGTGTGTTATTATTTCAGAAATAAGATGAAACAAAAATTTAAAGCCAAGTCCCCCAACTTCATAGAGTGTCCTTAAGGAATAATTCCCCTCATTGTACCTGATTTTATGAAATTTTTCTCCCAGGATAAAATGGCTTTCAATCCAAGAATAGAGGTACCTCAAATTATTGGATTCGTCAAACTCACTCAACGACTACTGATCACACTGAGTTTTTGTAATGAAGAAGAATGTTTATGCTGTCAAAAATCATATCTATAACAGAGGAATATATCAGGTATTTATAGCCTTAAGGTATCCTTTTATAAAGAAAGCATTGGTTTAGCAAAAAGGCACCTATTAAGCATAGTCACATTACCTGCACCTAGTCTATGTTGAAACTGCGCCTGATCTGTAGCCGCAGGTGACATTGTCAAATTCTAGTAGCTATCTGCACTACACCTGCACTGGACCAGCGACCGCAGGTCGCTAAGGTGCACGCGCAGATGAGACTTTATGAGAAACAGTGTGCCTCTTCCCTCCAATGGTTGCATCTATTTGAGGTGCATTGTGCATGAATTTGCATGGCATCTGAAATGCGCCCGTACATGGAGAAAAATATTTCTATCAGATTCTTGGGATTAAAATTTCACTTGTTCATCAACTTTTAAATAAATTTTGTCTAAAAAATAGATCTCATCGATCGACCATTTGGCAAATCCAAATCCAAAGTTGAGTCGAGCGAGCGATGACGACGGTGCGAGACACCACCTTGTTCTTGCCCCACTATACATGTGGAGATGTGTTTCTCAATATAAACACATGAAAGCTTCTTTCTCCCACCAATGTGGGAGAATTTAGTAAGCTTTCTATAAAAGAGTAAACTTTCCATTTTAATGTGTCTCTTTTCCTCTACTATTTTTCCTCTATTTTCTATTCATACATACAGCTTGAACCCAACACCAACATGAAAGAATATAACTGAAATAATATGAGATTGAAATAAGATTTATTGAAGGAGAAGTATTTTCATCAAGGCTTATTAATATCACTAACTATTACACAATACTAATAGTCATGATAAAGTCTAGAAATTACAAAGTTTTTTTGAAAACTACACCATCTTGTGAACCCTCTAATAACTATCAATACTAAAAGAAAAGAAAATGTAAAGAAGTCATCATATCTCATCCAGCCTCCTAATAGAAGAAAGGCTCAATAATGATAGAATATAAAGATCCTGATGAGTCACCTAACTGTGGATTTGAGAGCCGCAACCTACATCATGAAATGATGTAGCATTAAAGAGGGTCAATACGTGGATGTATTGGTATGCAAAATTATTTCAGGAGGGTAGTACGTCAAAATATTAGAATTGACAATAAAATTCAAATATAAGTGAAGACAACTGGAAAGGAACAAAAATATAAAATGAATTTATAATTGACCAAGAAAGATAGATTTAACTCCTTTGATTATTAGTAAAAAAACCACCATATAAGCGCATGGAGTCTGATCTCGGCCTGATCAGCTAAGCCATCTTATACCTTGCTGGGCATAGGATATGACATGATATAATTTGCTAAATATTCATGCTTAGACCCTTTTTGGGACACATGAAAAAAAGAGTCATTCGACTTGCAGAATAATCTCTATCCTATGTCGGCAAGCATAGTTTCGGGCATTTGTTATTTAAACCTATGCCTTCATGGTCAGCTAACTAACTCTCTTAAGATTATAATGGTATGTGTTTATCTTCTTAGTTCTTGTTCAAAATGCTTGTCTTGTTAGGATCATATTCATTTTTTATCTTTGTTAGTCTTATATTTATGGCTCATATTCATAGTTTATCCTTTTAAGGTCATACTAGTTTAGCCATTTTAGACTCAAAATCATGAAGTGCCACTTTAGGGATCATATAAAGAGTTAGCTATAGTAGGCTCACAATCAAGAGTTAACATCATTATTGAAGAGGCATTAGAGGTAATTTCATAGTTCATTATGTCATAATTCATGAACATGACTTTCATATTTCAGTTCGTATGAATATTCACATTGATGATAATAATTATACCCATGAAATAGACAGATTTGTGAGACTCGTATTCATATCTTTGTTGACTTTGAGTGCAAAATATAGGTTTAATTAAAGCTATTGCAATGATGGTTGTTCATATCCAAGAGGGCAGAAACAAGCATTTGTTGGAAAGAATTAAAAAAAGGAACTAGAAGTAGCCCCAAAAAGAACTGTGGCATAACTTATGGGAGCAATTATATACCATGTTTGGACCTTTTGGAACTGATACATTTACAGAAATGTAAATGTATATATAGAGACACTAGTTGAGCAAATAAAAAAGAGAAATAGTACAAAAGGTAGATCGTTGAAAGTTGTCCAAATAAAACCATAGCCGAAGTAGTTTTGTTCAATAAATATTCTGTAACTAGTTATTTTGCTTTTTGCTTTGTTAAGACTTAAGTTCTTCAACCTTTTTCTGGTTGGAAAGTTGTTTTTCTCTTTAGATGTACTTGGTTTTTGGTGTTTGTAGCAAAAGTTCATAATAAGGAACAAGTAAAATCTCAATCCTTAAGTAAATTCACCTCTTTAAAATTTATGTGGGTCAAGTTCACAGTATTGATAAAGAAATTCAATTTGTCTTCAAGTAACGAGACACTCATGGACTTATGTAAGTTCATACAGAAATTAATCTTTAACCATTAAATTAGGCATAAAACCTCATGAATTAACATAGTTTAGAGCATATCGGACAAGGTAAGATTCTTACCCAAAGAATTCTGTAAGGACATTCTTGTGCGTCTAATTGAGAGATAGAAGAATAAATATTTCTTCAACCCTAGTTTATCTTAAAATAAAGAATTACATAAAATAATTTTGATGGATGAAGCATAACTTTTATTCATAAAATCAGCAAAAATGGAATGACGGGAAGAGTAACATCTAAGAAAAAGTGCAGACATTACAACTCATATAATTAGGTCTTTTTTTATTAAAGGAACAAACTCCTGTAAAATTATATAACCTTACTTTTACAATTTTATAGAAGGCATAGTATCCAAATTTAATCATCTTTGTATTCACATATGAGAACAAGTAATAACAGACTAATAGTTCAACATCAATCCACAATGTATTCAGGAAATGCCCGAATAAGAAGAAGAATTCGAATTTTCATTCTATATATTACAAGTTCAAATTTAGACATAGGGATAATTGGTGAGTTAATAACCAAATAGAGATTCCAGAGGGCATTTCAAGTTAATAAAGCCTTACATACCTACAAACATTAGAGAAACTAGTTACTGGAAGGGACGAAACTAAGCTTGATTCTTGAGCCAGTTCTCTTGGATTTTTTAAGATTGAATTTAAGAGGAGAACTGGAATTACTGATGATGAAATAGTTTGTAAAATTGCTGGAGAAATAAAGGACTTCTATCTATTGAAATAACATCTGCCTGATAAAAAACAGATGTTTGGATACTGATGAATATAAAAGAGTTTAATCACTTGGGGTTGATGTAAAAGAATGGACAAAATTATCCTTGCAGGTACTTGGCAAGTTACTGAGTATGAGATGTTATGTTTTCTTATGATGCATTCTCTTCTTCGTACGAGCCTGTTTGACCAAATATTTAAGAAACTAAAAATTTCTCTTTTGAAGTACTTATCTTTGAGATTTCTGGTGTTTAACCAAGTCTCTGGGAAAAAAGTTATTATGAGTTGTAGCACAAGTTTTATTTTGCTGTAGGGAAGAGGCTAAACAATTTAGCTTCTCCTCAGAAATAGAAGAGATTTTTATTTTTTTCAATACTAAAAGGACAAAGATAAAAAATTATATTTTCCAAACTATTCTTATAGTAGGAACAAAAACTAACCTCATACATTATCAATGATTTAATGTCACATAATGATTGAAGTGTTTTAGAATTTCTGTCTCAAGCCTCTCTATTTTATGATTTTTATATTTTAAATTAAACAAAATTATCAAGATAATTAATATCCTCTATAGTAAAATTTTCAAATTTATATATTGGGATAATATTAAGTTTAAATTTACATTTTTTTTTACACTCAAAGGGGTTTGTTCAAGCACAAGCTGCTTCTCTAATTCTAACAAAATTTCCTTCAAAATGATTTCACTGTACAAAACTTATTAATATCCTAAGTGCTTTTCCTAAAACATCATTTGATATAAAGAAGTTATCAAAATAAGTAGATTTAAAGAGCTTGGTAAACAAACTATTTATTGGCACTGTATCTTTAATACCTTTAGGATTGTAATTTGATAATTTACACTACCTTATTGTAATATAACATGTATGGTCAAAGAGAGTATTGCATTTGATTTCTATTAAGTCCTTAGTTTTGATGATTGAAAATTTTTATATTGGGACCTGGTTCCTGAAGAATGTCTGATGATAAAGCTAAAACTACTTAGGGACCTGGTTGGGCCTACACATTACTATCACAATTAACTACACAGCTGGATAAAAGTACAAAAGTTGGTGAAAAAGCTGCTGCACTTTTTTGCCTTAACCAATGGGATTCGTCCTAGGTTTTCTTGTCTCATAAATATATTACTTATTCCCACAATAATAAAACCAATATTTCATATACTCACAACAAAATATCTCTCTTGAAGCTCTTGAATCAAAGCCTCATTTGCAACAGGGAGCTGACCGCTCAAAAATTATATTTCATATGCTTGTTGTAATTGAATCTTTGTATTGTGATTGTAAACTTTTCATAATATTGTTATAATTATTAGTAGGTGTTGGTGTTTTAGTTCCAAACTCCTTGTTGGCATCTAGAGTTAGGTGATTTTAAAGTTAGAGTTAGCTGGTCAAGTCAGTTAGAGTTAGCTAGGTGGTGGTGCAGTAGAATTATTGCATATTTCTATTTGTAATAGAGTTGTTACTAGGAGAAGAAGGATTAAGAGGTTAATCCTTGATGTAATGGAGTTTGTATTCAAGTTTTCTTGAATATAAGTGGAGTTTTAGAAATCCTGGAGACAGGTCATAGTTTTTCTCCCTTAAGCAAGGAGTTTTCATGTAAAACTATTCTGTCTCTCATTTACTATTTTAACATACTTTACTATTCTATTGTGTCTCTTATTTACTCTTTTCACATACTTTACTGTTCAGTTTCTTACTATTTAAGTCTGTTTAGGACCAGGTTCCAAAGATAGAGGGAAACTCATTTAAACTCTTCATTTGGTATCATAGCAAGGTCTTCCTGAAAAAAAGGTTAACACCTTGGAAGGATCTTAAACATCGCTGCTCCTCTAAATATTGAAGAAGGCCAGTCTACCACTAGTCCACCTAGATTCAATAGGGAATACTATGGGTGATGGAAGACTAGGATGCATAATTTTATCATGGCAGAAAATTTTGAGTTGTGGGATGTGATTGAAGATGGTCCTTTTGTTTTGTCCCTACAAAGACAACAAAGTTTGGTAAAGTGACTTCATAATTTCCCAAGACTAAATAAATTTGATGACATTGATAGGAAGAAGATTGAAAAGAACTATAAGGCCAAGAAACTGTTTGTTTGTAGCATTGGTCCTGATGTGTACAATAGGATCTCTGCTTGTGAAATTGCCAAAGAAATTTAGGATTTCCTTTAAATAGCCTACGAGGGAACCAGTCAGGTGAAATAGTCAAAGGTGCACATGCTGACCACTAAATATGAGACTTTCACCATGAGAGAAGGTGAATTTATCCAGGAAATACACACAAGATTCACTATTATAATCAATGATCTTTTCCTTTTTGGTAAGGATATTAGAACTGCCAAATAAGTTTGAAAGGTTCTAAGAATTCTATCTAAGCAATGAGAGAGTAAACTAAGTGCTATTACTGAAGCTAGAGACCTGAAAAATATGACCATAGATGAGTTGATTAGAAATCCCAAGACCTATAAGATTATGAAAATATAGGACAAATTCAACGGTGAGCACAAAGTGGAGAAGAACCTGATCCTAAAGGCAATAAAAGAGACTACCGGTGCTGAGGATGAGGAAACAACTTATATTGCCAAATGAATCCTCAAATCCTTGAGAAAGTTAGGAGATCTACCCAAAAAAGGAGAGTCCAGCAAATATATGAGAGAGAAAAGATCAAGTAATGTCTTCCATAAATATAGAAAACTTGGTTATTACATCAAAGATTGTCCTTTGCACAAAATTTAATATAAAGAGTATATCAAGCAAGCTGGTGAAAAAGAAAAGGGGAAAAACTGGGTCCCTGACAAATATAGAAGGAAAGCTGAAGCTGATAAGGTTGCAATGCGAGTCATAACTAATCAAGGTGACTCCTGCAGTGATTTTGATAAATTAGAGCAGTATGCATATATCTCTATGATGGTGGTAGAGTATGATGTCAAAGTGTATGACTCTTTCTTTACCTTGATGGCAAACATAGATAATGATGAAGATGAAAAGGTAACCCTATTGGACATTAAAGAAAACCACAAAAATTATTCCCTTAAAGAGTTTAAGTCTCTTGCTACTGTACTCATAGATACTATTAATGATCTTACTAGAGATGAGGAGTGTCTAAAGAAAGACTTTGAAAAATATAAAGAAGAGACAGTTGAATTAAGTGTGCAAGTAACTAAACTTTAGGAACCTAGCAGGTCACTATCCCTCGAAAATGATTTCTTAAATAAAACTTAGTGAAGTGTCTAAGGTTAATTATCAAGGTAAGAGTGGAAAAAGCCAAATTCAACTTGAATTAGAAGAGAAACTAACTAAGGTAAATGTATATCTGATTGCCTCACTTGATAGGAGTGTTGAACTCTAGAGGGACCTAGTTCGATTCAAGGATAAGATTGAAAAGGCTTTAAAATAAACCATTTCATATCAATCATTGACAAGCCTTTCCAATCAGGGATCAAGTAATAGAAGAGGGTTGGGATTCCACAATGTGTATCCTTCTTACAAACTTTTTAGTAAATATGTCTCTATCAAGGATAATATCTTATGTACTCACTGTGGCAAAATATCCACACAAGGGATTCATGTCCCTCTAGAACTATTGTCTTAAGAAGGATGAAAGAACTCTCTTTTTCAAAAGAAAGAGGTTAAAATTTACTTAGAGGATAAAGAAAAATCTGATCTTTCCTCTGTCACTATTTTGGGAGCTCAAGATAAAATGGGTTCCTAAAACTAAACACTAATTCTATTATAGGACAAAATTAGAGGAAGAATCTACAACTAGATCATGGAGAGTGGCTATTCGAAGCACATGACTAGAAGAATTGAAGACTTCCTCTTGCTTAAGGCCCATGAAGGAGGCAATGTCTTCATTGGTGATGAAAACAAAGGGTACATTATTGGAATTGGAAAGATTGGAAAGAGTTTGAGCTATATAATTGATGATGTCCATTTTGTGGATAAACTTAAGTTCAGTTTGCTGAGTATTTGCTCAGATTTGTGATAAAGGCAACAATATTAGGTTTTGGTCAAATAAGTGCATTGTTACTTGTCTTAAAGATGGTAAAGAAATGATGATTTCTTGGAGGAATAAAAATATGTATATTACTGATCTGGGGTTTTACAAGTCTAAGAACATAACATACCTAAGTATGCAAGAAGATATTGCTGAGCTATTACACAGAAGGCCAGGTCATGTTAGTTGCTCAATGCTGAACAAATTAGTTAAAATGATCTTGATTTGAGATTTACCAAAAGTGAAGTTTGCTAGTTTTAAAGTGTGCAATTCATGTGTGAAAGGAAAGCAAATTAAATCCTCATTTAAGCCAAAGAAAAAAGTGAGAACATCCAGGCCTTTGTAACTCCTTCACATGGATCTATATGGACCTATAAAGCTTCCCAGTAGGGGAAGAAAGAAGTATATTTTGGTTATTGATGATGATTATTCCAGATTAACATGTACCTTATTTCTAAGATCCAAGGAAGATATATTTTATATGTTTGAGGATTTGCTAAACAAGTGCAAGTGAAGTATGATAAGAAAATAGCTAAAATCAGATCAGATCATGGAATAGAATTTGAAAATGCATAGTTCACTGAAATCTGCAATGATCTAGGTATAAGTCACAATTTTTTAGCTCCTAGAACACCACAACAAAATAGTATTGTAAAGAGGAAAAATAGGACACTTATGGATATTAGGAGGACCATCCTAATAGATGCAAAGATTTCTCATGACTTTTAGGTTGAAGCAATCAACACAGTATGTCACATAATCAATAGGTGTCTTGTCAGGTCCCTTCTGAAGAAGACTCCTTATGAACTCATGACCAAAAAAAATCCTAACCTGAGCTACTTCAAGCCTTTTGGTTGAAAATGTTTTGTGCTAAATAATGGGAAGGATGACCTTAGAAAGTTTGATCCAAGGAGTGATGAAGGAGTATTTGTTAGATACTCTTCTACCGATAAGACTTATATGATCCAAAATAAAAGAACACAATGTATGAAAGAATAAGTATGCATTATATTTGATGAAGTTGTTAACATTAGTAAAGGAAGCACACAAGATGATGATGATAATGATTCAGGAAATCCTCTTAATGCTTCAAAAAAAGGTGAATGAAGATGATGATGATATAGATTCACAAGGACTAGGTTTAGGACATAAAGATTAAGATTCAGGAAATCTTTAGAACTCTGGTCCCTAAGCTCTACCTGAAGAACCTGATCCTCAACCCAATGAAGGAAATGATCAGTCTCTTGAGGGTAACACCTCAATAGAGATTGGTCCCAGTAAAAGTCAACTAGACCTCATAGATCCATTTAGAAGCATCAATTCTCACATCCTCTTGATAATCTACTATCTCCTCTGGACTCAGGTATGCAAACAAAAAATAGAGCAAAGAATCTCTATGCTTTCTCTACATTTTTATCTTAAATTGAACCCAAGAATATAAAGAAGATTTTAAAGAATACAGATTGAATAAATGTAATGTAAGAAGAGCTTCATCAATTTGAAAAAAACAAAGTGTGGCACCTGGTCCCACGAACGTCAGAGAGAACTGCTATAAGAACTATGTGGGTGTACAGAAACAAGGTTGATGAGCATGGAAATACTATTAGGAATAAAGCTAGGCTTGTGGTGCAAGGCTGTAACTAGAAATAAGGCATAGATTATGATAAAACATTTGCTTCAATGGCTAGATGGAGGCAATTCAAACATTCATTGTATCTACCTCATATATGTAGTTCAAACTATTTCAATAGATATAAAGAGTTCCTTTTTAAATTATCTTATCAAGAAAGAGGTGTATGTGAAGAAACCTCCAGGTTTTGTGGATGTTGATTTTTCCAATCATGTGTTCAAATTAGAAAAAGCCTTATATAGATTGAAGCAATCTCCTAGAGCTTGGTATGAGAGGCTTCCCAAGTTCTTTCTAGAAATTAAGTTAAAAATAGAAAGGATTGATAACACCTTATTCTTAAAGGCCAGATAAAGTAATCTTCTTATTTTTCAAGTTATGTGGATGCCATTATATTTGGGCTACAACCAGTTCTTCTACAACTAGTTTTCTGTGTGATGACTTTGCTAGGTTAATGAGCAGTAAGTTTGAGATAAGTATGATGGGATGGGAGAACTCAATTTATTCCTTAGGCTGCAAATTATATAAGGTGTAATTGGGACTATTATATGTCAACAGAAGTATATCATGAGCTACTCAAAAGGTTTTATATAGAGGATGCAAAGCCTATTTATAATATTATTTGAACTTCCTCCAAACTGAACTTGGATGAACTTGGTCTCTCTGTTAAAGAAACTATGTATAGAGGAATTATTGATTCATTTCTCTATCTGACAACTAGCAGACCTAACATTGTGTTTAGTGTTGGGATGTGTTCTAGATTTAAAGTTAGTCTAAAGAAATCTTATCTGAAAGCTGCCAAAAGGATTTTGAGATATCTTAAAGGGACCCCAACCCAGTTCTATTCTAGCCTGTTGGTGACAATTTTGACCTGATTGGATATGCTGATGCTGATTATGATGGGTACCTGTTTGACTGGAAGAGTACCTCAAGAATAACTTATTTTCTTAGATCATCCTTAATCTTTTGGGGTACTAAGAAGTTGAACTCAGTAGCACTTTTAACTACTAAAGATGAATATGTTGTTGCTGCCTCATGCCATGCTCAATTACTATAGATCAAGTAGCAGCTTAAAGATTTTAATATTCTCTCAAAATGTGTGCCTCTATTTTATGACGACACAAGTGTTGTCAATATGGAAAAGAATCTGGTTCAGCATAAAAGAACTAAACACATTGATGTTAGGCATCATTTTCTCAGAGATAATATGGATAAAAGGTTGATTAGGATGGTGTTTTGCAGTATTAAAGATCAAATTGCTGACATCTTTACCAAGGTACTTGGTAGAAAATAATTGAAAAGAATCAGGATAAAACTGCGACTAACGAGGCTAAGTTGAATGCATGTTGCTCCTCTTCATCCTTTAAATTTTGATATGAATTAGTGAGTAGGTTCCAGGAAAGATAATGTCACACATGTCTAACTCAGTCTCATATCTTCTGCAGATATACACCCATGGCAAGGAGGATGAGATAGGAAGAAGGGTAAAACAACTCCAACTACTATGTGCATAAAAAATCTTATAGGGACTAGGTCCCCAATAAGGTTAATATTATACTCTATTCTTAAATAGTGGTTGTGTACTATTTACATGTAGGAGTGCCATACCAAGTTGTAACTCACTCCTAAAAGGTGTCACCCTTCCCTTGAGTTTAAAAGTCATCCTGATCCCCCATTTGCATTTTCTTGAAAATCCATCCCTTCATATTTCCAAATAAACAAAAGCATAAAATAAAGAGAGTAGCTATAGTAAAAAACTTCCAGTTAAAAGGGATACAATGGTTGATTTCCTATATACAAAAAAATGAGGAGGGGGAAGGTGTTACCTATTGGACTATAGAACCTGGTCCCCATCCCATTTGGACTTTTCTTTTAGACCTGTCCCCTACCATTCCTTGGTTTTACCTATTCCTATTATAATTGTGCTACTGTTTTCAATTACTATGACCACTTTTGAATATGTTCTAATACTATCCTCCTTGATTACCACACGAGTCTACTTTGTGCTTCTACCTTGTTTATTTCTCTAATCTTATTTGCTCATATTAGTGTATCCTCAATGGTTATGCGTTCATATATCGGCTTGTCTATACTTGGTTTACTGTTTTACCACTTTGATGATGTCAAAAAAGGGAATATAAGGTGTAGATATATGAGATATAGTAGTGGTTTACTATTGTGTGTGATATTATAATGAGGTGTGAAGTATTAGATTATGATGAGGGGGACGTGTTCTGACATAGGGTCTTCACACTTAGAGGGAATCTTAGGTGCTAATAGAAAGGGGGAATAGATAGAGGAGGCCACTAGTATCAGTGATAGGGGGAACATTTTAAGGTCCCCAGTGATTATAAATTGAAGTTATGAGGTGTTGTGCATAGTTTGTATGCTTAAATACGTGCATGGATTTGTCATCATTAAAAAGGGTAAAATTTTTAAGTCCTTAGTTTTGATGATTGAAAAATTATATGTTGGGACCTGCTCTTGAAGAATGTGTGATGACAAAGCTGCAAATACCTAGGGACCTGATTAGGCCTACACTCATTGTCACATTCAACTACACAGCTGGATGAAAGTATAATAGTTGGTGGAAAAGCTGTTGTACTTTTTTGCTTCAACCGATGGGATTTGTCCTAGGTTTTCTTGTCTCATATATATATTGCTCATCTTCCACAACAAGAAAACCAAGCTTCCATATACTCACAATAAAATATTTCTATTGAAGCTGCTTTAATCAAAGCCCCATTCGCAATAGGGAACTGATCTCTCAAAAGTTGTATTTCATATTCTTGTTGTGGTTGAGTCTTTGTATTGTGATTACAAACGTTTTCTACTATTTTTCTCATTCTTAGTAGGTGTTGGTGTTTTAGTTCAAAACATCTTATTGTCATGTAAAGTTAGGTGATATTAAAGCTCGAGTTAGCTAGTCAACTCAGTTAGAGTTAGCTGGGTGGTGGTGTAGAAGAGGTATTGCACATTTCTCTTTGTAATAGAGTTATTACTAGGAGAATAAAAATTAAGAGGTTAATCCTTGATGTAATGGAGTTTGTATTCAAGTTTTATTGAATATTAGTGGAGCTTTAGAAATCCTGGAGGCAGGTCGTGGATTTTCTTCCTTGAGGAAGGAGTTTCCAAGTAAAATTGTTGTGTCTCACATTTACTCTTTTCACGTGCTTGACTGTTCAGTTTCTTGTTGTTTAAGTCTGTTTGGGTCCAGGTTCCAAAGTTGGAGGGCAACTCGTTTGAACTCTTCAATTTCTTTCATAGTTTATCTGCCTTTTTTTTTTTGATATTTGATAATGAAATTATCGAATCTATTTTCTATATTTCATGCAGGGTACAACCATTGAACATCTTTTTCTAATTTTTCTTTCCCTACTAAATGATGAGTTTCCTGATTCGTGCCTCAAGATCATTAGCAAACTTGGTCAAGTCAATCAGGTTGGTTATATTTTCAAGCCTTGGCTCTTTCTATCTCCTTCTACTTCATGCTTTCAGTTCGTTATGAGTGTTCTTTATGACTGATAAGCTCCCTGAGTAAGAAGGAAATTGAAGATCAATAAAGTTGAGAAGTAAACCTTGTATAGTGGGATGCCACTTTGCTTTCTTGTTCCTATAAAATTTTCTTGATCATATCGTGGTTCTCGTTATGTTAAGTCATTCTTTCTATTGGTTCATTGCAATTCTTTTGCAGTTTCTTACAAGAGTACTAAATGAATATCAAGTTCTCTATCCCAGATTTGTTTTTTGATTATTTGTCTTGTTCAGATTATTTTATATCAATTTTTGGTTGTGTTTGCATTACCATTCTACTTCTATTTGCATGGCATATCATGGTTCTCCTTATGCTTTTATGAATTAAGGGTAACTTCATTATCCTTGGTTCTCTTTATATTTAGTCATTCTATCTATTGGTTTATTGCAATTATTTTGCAGCTTCTTCGGGACTAATTCTAAGTTGTTTCAATTTGACAGGTGATTGGAATTGATTTATTATCCCAATCTCTATTGCCAGTTATTATTTAGCTAGCAGAGGATAGGCATTGGCAAGTTCATCTGGCTATAACCTCTTTTGGCCAGTCAGTTGGGTGTAGGATTTTTCGATGAGAAGCTTGGCTCCCTTTGCATGTAATAGTTACAGGACGAGGTTAATATGTGATCAGCTAGTGAATAGAAATAGAACCTTTTTTTTTATTTGTAAGACAAATATTAGCTATGTAACCTAGAAAATGAGAAGCATAGATACTTTGCTTTTGTTACGTGAGTGCATCTCTTTCACTTTCTCTGTCATTGTCAGGTAAGGAGGAAAATATTCTTCTTTTGGATCAAATTTAGCTGTAATTTCTGTCTTGCACCTCATTTGCTTTTATCTAGATTAAGTTTGAATCTGAATAAGCATATGCAATTAGGATGTGCATTAAGATTTAGATGCCTGAATGCATCCGAATATAAAGACGTTGTATTAACATGTTGTATTAACATCTGAATACTTAATAATTAAGTCTATTTATTTTTTCAATATCTGAATATATAAACTTTATCTTTATTTTAAAATTAATAAATATGAATCTAATATTATATCAATATTTTTTATTAAAAAAATTAAATGATGGTTGTTGATGGTAATGACTAGCAGACATATTTGTGGGTGTTGATTGGGATTGGGTTGGCTAATCGTGTTGTTATGTGTAGAAACTAGTGGTGATGGTGGTTGGCAGTAGTGGTTGATGGTGGTGGTGGCTGATACTTGTGGTGGATGATAGTGATATTAATGGTCGTAGTAAATGATGACGGTGGTTGATGATATCTAGTGTGACTAAAGAGTGGTAACTGACAGCAGTGATTTATGGTGGTGGTAATGGTGATTGGTGGTGATGATTGTCAATGGTTGCTAATGTCGGTGACAATTGATCGTAGTGATTGACATCAATGTTAGTTGTGATTGAGGATGGTGGTTGTGGGCTATGTTGCTCTGACTCTTCAAGAAAGTCATTAGGTGCGTGTGAGATCCTCAAAAGTAGTGCGCATTTGGTGGATTTGACACGGGTGCGGTAACATTTTGAGAGTCTGAGCAACTTAGGTTGTGGGTAGTGGGTGGTGGTAGTTAATAATGGTGGTGGGATTGACAATAATTGATAATGGTGAGCGATGGCAGTAGTAGTAAATGGATGGAATTGGTGTTTTCCCTCTTTGAATAAACATCTTAATAATATTAAGATTTCTTATAGATTTTAACCATTTAGATCTATTCAGACTCATTTAGTAGTTGTAAAGCAAATGCTCTTGATGATTAAAATTCAAATGTTAAAAACAAATGAAGTTAATAATTAAGATTAAGACCTTCATTAAGTAAAAAGATGAGGCCGTATTGACTTATTTTATTCTCTTCCATCATTGATACATGTCAAAGAGAATTGATTACGTTGAGCATTCAGTTCTCCCTTACCGATTTGTGTATGTGGTTTAGGTTTATTCAATCAGAGGCACTGCAGCTAATAACTTAAAGCACCTTGCGGAAGAATTTGGTCAAGAGTGGGCAATGCAGCATATAATTCCTCAGGTTTGTTTGATGATTTCAAAGCTGAAGTATTGGGTTTGTGGATACTTGAGACAGTAGTAATAATTCATCATGACCAACCTTAGTTTCAGAGAGTTTGTTTGCTATCAGCTTGTTTACTGTTTCTCATTGGTTAAGACATGGTCATTTGCTTGCAGTTCCTGGATATGATTAATAGTCTGCATTATTATACACTTAGTTTGACCATGTCTGATATCATGGTTGTTCTCTTTATCAGTGGTTTAAACATGTCATCTCTTTGCAGGTCTTGGATGTGATCAATAATTAAAATTATTTATGTCGGATGACAATACTTACAGCAATTTCTTTACTTGCACTTGTGATAACGTGTTCTAAGTTGCTGCCAGTGGTTATTATGGCAGTAAAAGATCGGTGGTTTTGCTTTCTATTCTTGTTAAAGTCATTATATGCAGGAGTTCCTAGAGCTAATGGTCCAATTTCATTTCTTACGCAGAGTGCCCAATATCAAATTTAATGTTGCAAAGGTTTTGCAGTCCCTTATCTCCATTGTTGACCAATCAGTGAGAACTCTCATCTGCCTTTTTCTCTTAGATTGGTTGCTTGGTTTAGTTGAAATAAAGATTGAGCTCACTTATGCTATTTGTTTGTTGAAGATGGTTTTTAAACCTCTAATAATTGCCAGGTGACAGAGAAAACGATTCACCCTAGTTTAGTAGAGCTAGTTGAGGACCCTGATGTCGATGTCTGTTTTTATGCAAGTCAAGCAATTGTTAAAAATATGTCTCAGAAATATAAAGTAGGAATAAATAATTTTAGTAGAGGAATTAGTTGTCCCTTTATTATTTGATTAGGAATTAGTTATCCGAAAGGGTGCCGGAGAGAGGGGAAACCTTAGATCGACTAAGATCGAATTGAACTGTCTTTGATTGAGTGAACAAGCTTATGTTGAGTCAAACTTTGGACATCCATCTTTGTTTATGGTACTAACTCTCAGTTTGGTCCTACTTTTGGTTTATTTTGTTACTAAAAAGCGAGGAGGAAACTCGGTACCAAATATTTGGCAATCCTTGGACCCAATTTAAATTGAAGTGTAGTTAGAAATTTAGCTATAAATATATGTTTTGAGTTATTAAAAAAAATTTCCTTTGACAATACTATTGTCGTATTTTATTTTCTCCAACTCTTTCTCTGCTATTTCTCCAATTTCAAAGCTAAAAACCAACAGTTGGTATCAAGAACCAATTTCCTGAGGGATCTGTGAGAGATAAATTCTGCAAACAACTTTTCCCAAATAGCTCCTCCTGTCTTTGATGGTGAGAATTACCAACTTTGGACAGTAAGAATGGAGGCTTATCTTGAGGCTTTAGATCTTTGGGAGGTCGTGGAGGAGGATTATGGTGTTGTTCCGCTGCCCGATAATCCCATGGTGGCCCAGATCAAAAGGCAAAAGAAAAAAAAAATCAAAAAATCAAAAAATCAAAAGCAAAAGTGACTTTGTTTGCAAGTGTTTCTCCAACAATTTTCATGAGAATTATGGCCTTTAAACCAGAAAAAGAATTTTAGCATTATTTAAAGGAAGAATATACAGGAGATGAAAGAATACGAGGCATGAAGGCGTTGAATCTAATCAGGGAATTCAAATTACAAAAGATAAAGGAATCTAAGACCATAAAAGAGTACCCACACCGTCTTCTTGGCATTTTTAACAAGGTAAGATTGCTTGGCACAAAATTTAAAGATTCGAGGATTGTTGAAAAAATTCTTGTACAGTGCCTGAAAGATACCAAATATCAATAACTACCTTGGAAAACACAAATGACCTGTCCAAGATTACCTTGGAAGAATTGTTAAATACGTTTCAGGTGCAAGATCAAAGGAGTCTTATGAGGTAGGATGGTATGGTTGAAGGATCTTTGACAGCCAATCACAAGACCCAAAGCAAGGGTACTAATTAAAGAAAAAATTACCCACTTTGCAAGCACTGCGGCAAAATAGGTCATCCTCCATTTAAATGTTGGAAGAAACCAGATGCACAATGCAAGATTTGTAATCAACTTGACCATGAAGCCATGATTTGCAAAAACAAATCTCAAAAATATGAAGCAGATGCCCAAATCACCAAAGAAGAAGAAGAAGATCACTTATTTGTGGCAACGTATTCTTTAACTAAGAAATCTTATTTTTGGATGATTAATAGTGGTTGTACAAACCACATGACATATGACAAAACTCTTTTTAAAGTGTTTTACGTGCCCGATATTGATAAAAGTTTGTTAAGTGTTGGTCAACTAATGGAAGAAAGATTTAAACTGTTGTTTGGAGATAAATATTATTGAATCTTTGATTCCACTAATCTTGAGATTATACTAATTGATATGAGAGGCAAAAATTTCTTATTTAATCCAACAACAGATGCACATAAGTCATGCAAGAACAAAGATGAATTGATTGATTTATTCAAAAGGTCAAATTCAGCCGAAGCCGAGACAATTTCTGATTTAAGAAGGAGTGTTAAAAATATGTCTTAGAAATATAAAGTAGGAATAGATAATTTTAGTAGTTTTAAATTATTAGAGTCCTATGAGACTTAGGAATTAGTTGTCCTTTTATTATTTGAATAGGAATTAGTTATCCCAATTTAAATTGAAGTGTAGTTAGAAATTTATCTATAAATATATGTTTGTTGTCGATTGAGGAGTGGTGAGGGGCATTTTTTTTTTTATAAGGGAAGAGATTTTACCTGGGTACAAATAGGCCTATGAAAGATGAGTAGCCAAGCACGCGGGTTGTATCGGTCAGCTTTGAACTGTGGAGTGAGGATTGGCCGGACTTCCATCATGTAGCTGTGTACAAATAGGCCTGTGAAAGACGAGTAGGCAAGCACACGGGTTGTACCGATCAGCTTTGAGCTATCGAGTGAGGATTTCTCCATCTCTTAATAAAGGATGTAGGGGTCTGTCTTATAATAAAGGGGGTACTCTCTTCTCTGATGTTCTCTATATTATTGTGTCCTATTCCTTAAGGAGCGATCCGGGATTAAGCCACGTGGTGATACCCGCCAAAATAAAGGGGGCCTTTCATAGTCAAATGCGTACGAGGAAAGGACAATTATTCAGTGCACTAAAATCTAGTGGCTGGGGTTCCATATTCATGAAAAGCCAGATTTAAACTATGTTATGGAACCAAGAAAACCTAATAAAAATGTGGTTACAAATAATATAATAAGAAAAAGAAAGGGTTTTTAACGTCTATAAATAAAAGCCGTTTTCTGATGATAGGCGAATTTACACGCCTATAGTGCTATATTTTACCCATATTTTAGCTAAGTTTTGAGGACAAAATATATAATTCATGCACTTTTAGTCCTTTTTCCTGTAAGTGAGCTAACAAACGTGATTAGCAAGTTTTCAGGTATAAATGATGCAGATTTCAGCATTTTATGGATAACTTGACGCCAAAGAAAGCTTCACGAAAGAAGGAAGGGAAAGCTTACACGCCAAGGACCAAAAGTGGCGCATGAAAAATCTGTCCCGGGCAAAAACAGCAATTCTGAAGACTTTGGGGACTAGCAGTAACTTAGTAGGATTAGTATAATGATACATTAACCTAGTAGGATTGGGTTAAGTAATGCAGTAGCTTAGCAGGAATAGGATATGGGTGTTATAAATACCCTATTTTGCTAGAGATTTTAATTCCTTCCACACAATTCCCCCATTCCATCAATTCCCATCCATCCACCATCCATCCATCCATCAAAAATAATTTTCTTTATTAATTCATTGTTGACATTATTTTTCATCTATTCGACTTGTAATTTTACAACAAGAGAATCGCTATTTTGCAAGGAATTCACGCCTAACACCACACCATACTACATGTGAGATCTTTTATTGTGGTATAATGATAATGTCTATTGTGATTTCCATCGCACTCATGAATAGCTAAAATTCTCTGTTGGGGTTATGGAAGCCTTATGAGATACTATCTAAGGCTATGAGTTTGTGAATTCGTGACACGTGTGTTGCTTATATCATTATTCTCTTTATCTTAATGCAAATTCTTGTGGCTGCAGACGCATAGAATAACGCCAGTATAGCATTAACTTGTTCAAAAGAAAAGTTATATGTCTGGAAAAGAGATAATGTCAAGGTAATAGGGTCCCATCCCCTATTAAAAAGTTAGTGCCGTAACTGGATTAACCTCTTGGAGAATTTGTACCGTTAGATACGCTGTAAGCTCGAAAGAGTTACAGTGAAATAGTCCTTGTTTAGGTCGAAAGAATCTTGGATTTACCATTGAATACAATTCTCTATAAGCACATGCATGTCTGAATTCCGCATAACTAATAGCCACTAGAGACGTACAACTCATAAGGTGGACATAACCCTAACTTCTCAATTCTCATTGTTTTACATCTTACTAAACATTCTTTCTTTTTACTTTGCTATTTTCTGTTTTACTATACTATTTTGTTCACATTATTTTGCACGATAAAATCCCCCCTTTTTACGAGACTTACACTAAAAGTCTAGTAATCTTTGCTTACTTGTTGACCAAGCTATTCCCTGTGGGATCGATACCCAACCCAGTTGGGTTATATATTTGACAACGACCGCTTTACACTCCTACGAGAGCTGTAGATTGAGCGTTATCACTTTCTATATTTGGAAAAGCAAAGGGAGATATGGATTCATCCACCACTGAAAGACTTTTTCAAATGAATTAAAGAATTCTCCATGTGGAAAATGAAAAGCGCCAACGGCGGCAAATTCTATAGGCCCTTTTAGAATATGTGCTCGTTGTTTTTCCGAAGCTAGTGGAACAACGCGTTCAACAGATCCTAAACTAAATCTGCACTTTGGAAGAAGATGAGAGTACCTTCATACGAGAAAGGGAGGACCTTATAGTTAGGATGGACTTACGCATCCACGGCGGAAACAACTAAGAGTCAGTCGACTCGTCTAGAGTTTCAGAAGGTTTAAATAAGTGTCTGTAGATGCTTTATAATGTGTTTTCATTAAGGGTGTTCTTGTTATTTATGGATATCTACTCCTATGCGTTGTGTCTTTTTTGTGTATATATCACTAGTGCTTCCCTTTGTAATGTTGTGTTATGTGGCTGGTCTATGTGCTTCCCATGTAAGAAAATACTTCTAGTGCTGGAATGAATAAAATCCGCTTTGTTCAAGTTCATTCTCTTTCCCTGTTTTGTGTAGATAAATTATTGATTTGAATTTTCTAGTTCGTACGGGACCAAGTACTTTATAAGACTATAAAGCTAGAATTAAAAGCTCGGACAGACACAACCCATTTTGAAAAAAAAAATGACGAGTACCACTTTTTGAAAGAAACATCTTCCATGGGTATAGAAAGCCAGTAGCCGCGAGAACAATCATCCTGATTGGGGTTTCCACATTTGCAAGTCCTCATACAAAAAGTACTTTTTGCCTTTGTAAGCTGGTTTTATAGCCTACTTCTGACTTTCCGAACTCCCTACCGGTGGGACTAAGACAAACTCAAACATACAAAAAAAGTATATATATAGTTCCTATGTTCTATAGGGAAATAATAGCATCACATAATTGTCCTTGAGGCCATTGATAACTAGACTTTGATGCTAGAGATTGATGCATGAAACAACTTCATAGTTATCAAGCAGAAAACGACTTCATAGCTATCAAGCCAAAAACAACTTCATAGCTATCAATCCGAAAACAACTTCATAGCTATCAAGCCTTTAACAATATGCTCCATTGTAAGAGTATGGATAAATGCAAATTACGCAGAAGTTGTAATGCAGGAGATGATTCTATCATATAAGTTTCTTTGGGATGGGAGGGCTTCCACTAGGGAAAGACATCTGCTCTCCAATTTCTATTCTTTGTTATCTGTATCAAACTTATATTTTCCAAATACGGGATTCATTCTTTCGATTTAGTAGAGTGAGAATCACCTTTTTATGAGTATACCAGGGCCATTCTTCTAAGAAATAATAAAAGTAGGCAATAGTTGACTCCTCACACTTACCCCATCTTAGCTTTCATTGAAAATCTCGTCAATAAAATGATCAAAAACCATTCTCTTCTCCCTTCCTTTCTACTCTTTAAAATAATAAAGAAGAAAGAAGGACCAAGTCTTACAGATTTGTTATTTCAGATTCATCGAGTTGGGTGCCGCTTCCTTCTCCTAGTTTTGTGTGTTTTTTTCGGCAATCTCAATGTATTTCAAATTCTGCTTTTATCTGAAGATAAATGAGACATCATTAGTTCACTTGTCTTGGTTTAGTCTTTCGACCCTAAAAATATAGAGCAGACTCATTTGATGTAGGGATCGGGGAATGAGCTTCACAACTAAGAGTAGAGGCGAATGGTTCAAAAGTAGATGTTAGTGGTTCAAATCATGTATTAAGCTAATCCATTCTTTCTATCTATTCGTTTTATCAGTAAAAAGATGTCTTGAGCTCTTTCCCAAGGGGCAGAGGGTATTGAGAATTAGGTAGAGAAGGAAGGAAAGATCCCTTTAAAAGTCGCAAGCAAGATGTATATCTTTGTTCTCTTTTTAAAGATGGGGCTGATGGGACCCTGCTAAGATTCATTCCTCGTATTATCTAGAAGTGAATCGGGTTTGCATAAGATCAACTGAATATCAACTTTTTTTAAGCGAGTTGACCTAAGGACCTCTTTTTTACTATGTATAAAAAATGGGAAATCATTATAAAGTGGGTTTGGCTTCTAATAACTAAGGAGGTCATCCGCTCACCAATTAGGTTGTGTTTAGCATGAATTCTGTGTTCCACTTGGGATGTGAGACTCTGTCTACTATATTTGTATATTCTTTCCTATTGTATCTTCATAGTAGATCGTTCAGCCTAATTCTACTTAAAGAGAAGAGGGGCATAAGTTCTACAAAATATGTATGTTAAGCATGATGATTGGTTCCTTTTTTCAAGACTAGATTGAAGGCATTTTTCTAATAATGTTTGAATAAGACAAAGGCAATAGACGTCACTGAACTAGGTACTTTCCGATTAACTGCCCAAACTCCAACCAGTTGTTTTAAAGATATCTACTGTGGATCTTTCCTATGGTTTATGGGTGAGATAAGAGAGAATCACAACAAGTAAATGTCAATCGTAAAAGGTGCTTCTAACTAATTCTATCTGAACCTTGAATGAACTGCATTCTCTTCGATCCCTTTATGGAACCAGCCCTAGACCTCTTTTTTTGAATATTTTTTGGGGCTACTTTTTCAGTCGTAGGTGCTGCTATAACTAATTGGTTCTTTAGTTGATTGGTGAACAAAGGAATTTAGTACGAAATAGTTAAGTTTCATGGATGAGTAGGCAATCTCAGCACTAAACTCATTGCAGAAAGAGACAGGTAAGACGATGGATTTTGTTGGTGAGTCTTCCACTGGGGCAATAATGATTCTTTCCCCTAAAGGGTAACAGAATGGGGTGGGGTCTCCTCTACTCTCTTTCCCACACAGCTGCCTAAGATCTTATTCAACAACAGTAAGACGACTGACTGATATGAGATTGAGCTAAGAAATGCCAAACTCTATCTACTATGCTAGTTAATCATATGCCATCCTTAGAGTGCAGTAGGGACACCTTTAAAGGAGAGTGAGTTATCCCTTTAAAAAGGGAAAAGTCTCTTTGAAAGGTCACTCTCATTAAAACATTAAAAGAAAAACTTTCTCTCTATCGAGGATTTTCCTCACTAAGATTTCAGGACAAGGACAATAAATGATTGTAACAGAGACAACCCTGTCTTGCATTAGCTATATTCTAAATACTAGTCTTTGCCTTTCATTGATGCGGTTCAATTGCTAAAATCATCCAAGTGACTGATGAATTTTAAGAAAGCAGGGCTCATAGGATGGGAAAAGCCTTTCTCTTCATTTCATTATTTCATTGACGGGTTTTCATGACATAAGTCAGTGGAAGCAAACGGATGTTCAAATGCCTAAAGGACCATACTTGTGGTTGAAGGATATGTTCATTCTTCAATATATCTCACTCCGTTATGCTAGTTCACTCTAGACGACCTAGTCTGATTATAGTTAATAGTATAGATTACTTAGATTCATAGAATAGAAGAAGAGCATTTACTTTTTCATTATATTATATTAGTAAAACGTTAGCACCTTCATAGAGTAAAGATCTCTTCTGGTTCTGGATAGCTGCAAAGCCTTCTATGTTGGTATGGAGACTACTTCTCATTTTCTAAACAACCCCCTATTGCAACACTTAACTATACTTCAAGGGGCGAACTCCACCTATTTTTGTGCGGCGATCTAAAAATGAAAATCAATCTCTTCATACAATCCGTCTTGGTGCTATGATGTAGACGTGAGAGTCTTCCCAAATATGAATAGAGAATAGCCTAAAATAACCCGATTATCACGTTAGCGGTACTAGTGACTCCGTACTTTATTTGTCCAAATTCATTTGATTCCAAGTGCCCTTTATTCCGATCGAAGAAGGATTAAACTAAAATGAGAGTCAGTTTGATGATAAAAATCTTTTTTTATTTTCTTATGAACATTGTTTTTGGAAGCTCTCACTTTTTATAACTTATAATAAGATCTGACATGAGACTTATAAACTCATTGGTTTTCTACGTATTTCATTATCAAGAATTTTATCCATGCTTTCCTGCACCAATTTCTCTTGACACATTACTAATTCCCCCGGTGTAGATCTACTTGTTGTTAATAGATCGGTAGAGTCTTGTTCCGAGAGATAACTCTTCTATAGAGTTCATTAATATCTGAGCTCATTAACTTTCATATATCTGAAGGATGGGTCGTAGTTCAATAGGAATAACTGGTAGTAGACATAAAATAAGGGGCACTCTGGATTTTCATCCTACATGTTCCTTCATAGAGAGTGAAATCATTCCAGTTGGATCCAATTTTGGGCTTACATACCTCAGTTCAAAGAACTATCTGAAGCCATATCCTTTGCTCTTGATGGATGGCAGCTGGATTCCCGATTTCCTAGTTCAATGGTTTCTATCTTTCTAAACAACAACCTTGTCTTCGCTTTTAAGCCCATCTATCCTTGTAATGCTGACTCGGATATTCTCATTGCTGGTTTCCTTTTTTTTCATTTTCTTTACCTTCGACTAGCCATTTAACAGATTCAAACGTACCGGAGTCATTCAAAGTGAATGAAGTTCCAATCACAGACAACTTCTAAAAGAAGAGAAAAGAGGAGAGGGGTAAGGGAGACAAGACCAGAGATGGAGCTAAGACCGCTTAGGCCTTTTACTAATGCCCCCACACTAAAAGAGAGAAATCTATGTAACTTTGGATCTTAGCAGCAGTTTCCAAAAAGAATAATAGCGCTTATTCCTTGCTTATTCAAGAAATTGAATTACCCTAATTAACTGAGGAAGTTCTAGTAAAATGCTTGAACGCAGACTGACTTTTTCTCGTATCTCACTCTTTGTGCAAAGAGTCATTCTTTCTGGAAGCTATCTAATACCGGTCAAGAGCTTCCATTAGATAAAATTTCATCAGTTCTCTTTCTGGTTTGGTTTCTAAGAGGTATCAACCATAAATAAAGATCTTTTCCTTCAAAGATCGATCTGATATTGCTTAAGTTAGGTAGTCACTTTTTTTTTGCTTTATAGAAATATCATAAGAGAAGAAAAAAGTTCATGCAGGTCTGATCCTAGCGTTGATAAATGCTATCAGACTTGAATGATCGAATTGATTCTTTCACTTTGTCAAACTCGAAAGGGAGGCTCTCTTTACTAAGATGAGAAGATAAGGTCTTTTGGCAATAGAGGGCATATTACTAATTGATTCTTTGGATCTTTTGTGTTCAAATTATAAATCGGCGAGGTGCTGCTAGATGCTTTTGATCAATAGAACACGAAGAAGATAAAAAAAAGGTCATGATGATCTTGATCAGAGGAAAGATTATGGTGAGAATCTATTTGAGTCGATTATTTCCAAGATCTGATTTCAGTTTTTTCTTATGTAGGGGAAACACCTTACAATCTAAAGTTTTACGCTTCAGGGAAGAAATGTTCTTAGTGGATGCAGGACTTGGGACTCCCAGAATTTGTATGCATGATGAGCCTAAAACAGTACCAATCAACCGAGCCACCAGGTTTGAGAATAGAGTGGGACTCCTGGATCTAGTGGCCGGTGAAGCACTGATCAAAGAGCAGATTTTGGAGAGATTCTTCATCGATCTAGTGGACAGTGAATCACTGATCAAAGAGAGAGTAGCCACCAAGTTTAATGATTTGGTGGGATCTACAGATGTAGTGGCTGGTGAACCACTTCTTCTTCTTCCACGAAGATTCAGACAATACCGAGCTTGGATGGAACTGAACAAGATTTGGTAAACGAATGCAAAGGTCAAAGGCTTCATTATTGAGAAAGTAAAAGGAAGTTATTCAGTATCCATCACAGGTTTCATTACTTTTCTTCCATTCCGTTGCAGAAGGAAAAGGATATCGAATGATCAATTCACCATTGAGAACATTAACCCCAAAAAGACAAATATTATGGCATAGATCTCTCCATGAATAGAAAAAGGGGATTTGGATCGGGAGTAACCACTAGTGAATGGGCAAAAATAGGGGGGAAGGACAAACGAAAGAGAGATGCTTGCATTAAGATTTAAAACTTGTCATTTACTTTCAGGAAATGTTTGGAACAGAGAACTTACAATAATACAATGTCGTATTATCCAATGATTAAGGAACAAGAAGAGATCTATTAAGATAAAGATTTATTCTAGAGAAAATCTTAACAGTTACATCCAATCACAAAATACACAAAAGTTCTCCCTTTTTATAAAGATTTACCCATCACAAAGATGCACAGAGGAAGAGAACGATGTTGAGTTGGATTCCCAGGTTGTTTGTAGGATGTTAGATAGTCTACTTAGGATCTTTGAGTGAATGGTATCTCTTTATGCATGCTGAATTTTGTCTAGACCATTTAATAGTCGACATCAAAAGTCATCGCCATCGGTTATATGATCATATTCCAGTGTAGATGAGCTGAAGGTTCTTATTGGACTTGATTTCAATCTAAGGTTACCAAATTATCATTGTAAGAGGAGTTTAGAGATCATCTATGTTTTTGGTATGTGGTTGTGGTTTTGGGGTGGGGGGGGTGGGGGGGTGAGGTCTGCTCAGGTGTATACTTCTGGCTAATAAGTGATCCAGATGTTTTGCGGTTTTGCAAATTTTTAGCAAATAGAAAACTAAATTCTTAAAAGCTGGGTCCAGGTGTGACATTGGGTCGGAAAATCTTTAGCCAAGCCACATGATTCCTAAATGGCCGTACCAAGGAATTCTACCTTACTCCACGCTACCATGGTTGTTGATCCTGCAGAGTCTACCCAAAGGTTCACGATGTTCTGATCAAAGAGTAGTAGTATTGTCAAAGTCCATACAAAAGAGAAGCACATTGTCACATACAATTTTCTTACTGACCACATTCGAGGTAATTTTCTTTTCAAGGGAGAATATTAGCATGACTTTCATTTCACTTTACAAAAATTATTTGATGAAACTTCTAGCAGTGCATGAACTAGGTGACTCTAATGGACACTTAGGGCAGCCATGTCCCCGTCTATCTCTCCCCAGCCTATGGTTGTGGGAGATCAAAACCCTACTTCTAATCCACAAACATCCTCTCTGGATTACGAAATTCGAAACAAGCTGCCCAAAATATGACGAAAACTCAACTAAAACCAATTGAATATATTCATGGTGAACCTACACTCACGTTTACAGTGAAGGAAAGAGAAGTGTTTGCTTTCAAGGAAGGTTTGCATCAAGCAATTGTGATTAAACTCTCTTCAGGTGAGCAAGTGTTAGGGACTTGAGGATACTGCTGCCGAAACATCTAGAAATCAAGGGTCATTGTTTAGTTGGTTCATTGGCACCATGGCAACTCTTGCTAAGCTATAACCAATATGACAATTATGTGATTGCCTTTGCAAGAGCAATGAACTAATTTTTCATATGATGGAAATGAGCATTAATATAGGATATTCCCATGGTCAATTAGTTTTAACCCTGAGGAAGAAATGCGGCAGTGTGGATTTCTTTGCCAAACTTAACTCCATATATATTTGCTAAGAGGTCATTATTGTCTATAGCAGCACCGGAAATAAATAGCTATAGACAAAGCAACACAAGTTGAGTCTAGACCGATCATTGCCAGGGTTAAGCTGATCCTTGACCTATTGGAAAAACTTCCGAATGAATAAGATTGCAATATTTGGACAACAAACTGGTAAGATTTTAGAGAGTTTCCAGGAAATTGTTTATGATAACTCACCCTTGTCTTTCAAATATTGCAAGAACCAAGGAAATAATGGAGGCACATGTCGTTTGATGTTGTTATTATTCAGAATGAAGGTGGTGAAGGTTGTGAAGAAGAAACCAATGGAGAAAAATTTCAAGGAGATTTGAGCAAATCTTTGAATGAGAAGAGTGTGCAGGAAGATAGTGATCAAAGACGCAGGAAAAGAACCAAAAAGCAGGCCTTATTGATATTGAGGTCCATAATAATGTCGCTAAGCTTGCTGTGTTGAATGTTGATTTTGGGCAGCAACAAACTGTTGCAAACAACCACTAAGGGTTGTGGTGAAGTGGTAAGCACTCTTTCATTCTTAACCAAAGGAAACCAAAAAAAAACTGTTGCACACAAAGATGGTATAGGTTATGTGGGTGCACGTGATCACGAAGAGATAGTGAGCATTGAAAGATCTGGGTAACATTCAAACTTGAATGTCACTAAGAAATTATTTGATAAAAAACCAAAAGTTAACTGTTTGTGGTCCCGTTTATAGTCCTACTCAGACTGAACATGTTAGGCAGTGATTTGAGTAGTGTATGGGTGCAAATTCAAGGAAAAATTTTAACGAGAAACATGATATTATGCAACAAGTTGAAAATTCCTCGGTTGAAGATCCCGCTACTGGTGATGAATCAGTAGATAAAATCAAGGGTGTGGATAACAGTAATCGCTAGGACTGGATTATGGTGGCACATGAAAAAATATTCATGCACTCGAATTAGCTCTCCTGCTTGCCTTAATGTACAACAAGCAAGGGATATTCCATGTGCTCAGATTTCTTCCCAAAGTACAGTTCTCGTCCATATCCTTTTGATCTTATCTCGGATAAAATTGGTTAAGAAATTAATCCTAACAGCCCTATAATGCTTGTATCAAATCTAGAGGAGGCTAAAATATTTAAAGAAAATAAACAATCTGATTGTGGAAAACAACATGGTGATTCTATGCAACAACTTATGTCGGCTATTGCCAGTTCTCGTTGTTGGGAAGATTTAGTAGATAAACAAGACGAACATCATGCAGATAAAATTGGTAGTAAATTCAATGATCAAGCTCCAATTCTTATCCCAATTGAGTCTCCGATTCGTAATAACATCAGGTTGCAAACAAACTTTAGGTGGTATATTTATTTCCATTTCTCAAATTTAATACTAACACACAATCGAAACAATTGGCAGGAAGTGATACTTTTGTCTCCAAATAGTTTTGACAACCTCCAAGGAGATGACATATTTGAGAAGGCGAGGATGAAGATATGCCAGATATATGCTTTGCAAATGCAGTAAGGGATGCCGATATCTCTCTTAGGAGACAAAGATGGAAAGCCAAAAAATATCATGGTAGAAATCGAAGCTGGGGTGGTAAGGTGACAAAGGAGTTCGTTCCAAGATACTTTCGATGCAACTGGTAAAGCAGAATCATGTGATAGTAACGACAACTTCAATAAAATCTAGTAAATCCAATAAGACATGATGATATTTCAAGTGATTTTGGACATATTTAAAGAAGAATATAGGGATCGGTATATCAAGTTTAGATCAGCCAATGTTCCTTTCTAGTTCATACTTTTGTAAAAAGGAGTTTGAGGTTGATAATTCAAGCTTCTCCTTGAGCTTTATAATTTTTCATTACTTAAGCATCCTTCCTTGTAATAACATTATAGAGAATAATATAAACTCTATGATGATCCTAGAATATCTAGTTCCCTCTAGTTCTTATTGTTTGCATGCCTATTAATTAGAAAAGGTTTGTTACCTTATTAGGAATGGTAAGGTAATGTCTAACCCCCTTACTTGTACTTTTCCCTTTTTGAGGTTTAATTTTAAGGATAAATGGTCACTAGACATATTGTCTAGTGGTATAAATTCTCTAAAAAAATTTCATGAATTAGGCAAGCTTATTCACAGTGGTACATCTATTTTATCTTTAGATTTTCCAAATAAAAATGACTCATATTTCAAAAAAAAAGACCTCTATATTCCGTGCTGACATATTAGTTTATTGTGAACGATAAAAAGGCTTCTAATTTGTTAATATTACACTTTTCTACAAAATTATTACTCCTGTGTCTTACCTAAACTAGGTCATATTTCCGACAATGTATAAAAATTTCTGTAATTACAAGATATATACCTTTCTTTGTTATTTTTCATGCCGATCTGAAGGTGTTCTATCGGCTTCACAGTGGCAAATGACAATAAAACGCTGCACGCTGCTCTGCAAGATTTAACGTAGGAAAAGAATTAATAAAGAAGTTAAGATAAGCTACCAATAACAAAAGGCTACTGAAAAGGAAAAAATACTATTACCAGAGCACCACTCATTTTAATAATTACAGGTATTCCCTATCAATCTCACTATGGGAAATGTAAGCAATTTATGGCAAGTAATCCTTCTTCTCAAATTCTAGACATGGTTTGAGCAACAAGCAGTTCGAAATACATAGTATTAATGATGTAGTTGCATTTCACCTTTCCTCAAAATGATAGATTACACCTAAAATATGTATACAAAGCTAGACACAAAAGGTCAAGAGCAGATCCCTGCGATCATGCCTTTTACCTACACTATTTAACTATATTTATATGACACATTCTAACTGTTGATATACTCTCTGACAAATATCTTGACATTAGTATACTATCTGACTATCTTGACACACCCCTCAAGCTAGAGCATACATGTCATATGCTCCGAGCTTGCTACAAATGTATCCTACCAGAGCTCCTCTAAGGGACTTTATAAGAATATCTACCAATTGGTCATTTGAACCTACGAAGCTGGTAGCAATGCATTCAGACTCAATCTTCTTCATAATAAAATGACAGTCCACCTCTATATGTTTTGTTAATTCATGGAAAACTAAACTTGAAGCAATATTTAGGGAAACCTGATTCTCACTTATAAGCTTTATTTATTTGAATTCAACACCTTTTAACTCTTGGAGAAGCTGTTTCAGCCAAATAAGCTAGCATGTAGTAAGGGCCATAGATCGATATTCAGCTTCAGCACTAGATTTGGTAACAACATCTTGCTTCTTACTTTTCCAAGAAATTAAATTGCCTCCAATCATAATGCAATACCCAGAAGTAGAGCGTCTATATGTTGGAGAACATGCCCAGTCTGCATCACAATAGCCAACAATGTCTGTGTGACCTTTGTCTTCATATAAAAATCCTTGTCCTGGAGATTTTTTGATGTATCTGTGGATGCAAATTACTGCATCCCAGTGATCCTTATATGGATCTTGGAGAAACTGACTAACAATACTTACTGCAAATAAAATATCCGGGTGTGTGATAGTGAGAAAATTCAATTTACCGATCAGTCTTCTATATCTACTAGGATATTTCAGTGGCTCCCTTTATCCAAGGATGAGTTTGATGTTTGGATCCATATGAGTGTCAATAGGTTTGCAATTTAACATTCATGTCTCTTCTAATATGTCTAAATAATATTTTCTTTATGAGATAGCAGTACTTTTCTTGGATTGTGCTACCTTAATTCCCCAAAAATAATTTAACTTCCCCAAATCTTTGGTTTGAAAATGACTGAACAAATTGCTTTAGTTGCGATATTCCTTCTGGATCATTTTTAGTGATGACAATGTCGTCAACATAAACGACCAAATAAATGTTCTTTTCTGGACCATTATGTCGATAAAAAATAGAGTGGTCTTCTTTACTTCTACTAAATCTGCCAAACCATATTCTTGGAGATTGCTTGAGGACATATAGATAATGCTTGAGACGACAAACTTAGTCTGGCCCCCCGAGCAATAAATCTAGGAGGTTGCTCCATATAAACTTCCTCAGTAAGTTCACAGTGCAAAAAGACATTCTTAATATGCAGTTGATGAAGCAGCCAATGATGTATTGCTGCTAAGGAGATAAGTAATCGGACAAATGCAGTTTCAGCAACTGAAGAGAACATGTAACCATAGTCAAGAACATAAATCTTGATGTACCCTTTGGAAAGAAGGGAAGCTTTAAGTTGATCAATTATTCCACCCAAACCCACTTTTATTATATAGATATATTGACTTCCAATAGTAGATTTTCCCTTCGGTAACTGGACCAATTCCCAAGTGTTATTGGTTTGTAAAACATTTATTTATTCGATCATAACATCTTTCCATTCTGGATGTTCCAATGCTTCTCTTACAGTCTTTGGTACAGGTACATTATATAGGGTAGATACAAAGGTATAATATAATGGGGACAATATATGATAACTTAAATTGTTATATCTCTCTGGTTGTTGATTTCGAGTATTACATATATTATGGCGTATGGAAATTGGTGGGGTCACTGTATCTAATGAAGGCATGACGAGAGTAGGTGATGAAGTAGCAAGAGATGATCATCGTCGGAGCTACCAATGTATCAGAATTAGGAGTAGTTCCATCATTATCATTGTTAATAGGATAAGCACGTTGAGTTTATACTTGAAGAGAAGGAGCGGTTTGAGGGTTTTCTGAAGCATTGACCTATTGTAGAGGAAGTACAAGTAATTGGAGAACTTGAGGAATTAAACATCTGATTTAGTTCTTGGTGTAAAATAGAGAGATGTTTCAAAAAATGTCACATCTGTACTAATAAAATATTTATTTGTTTTTAGATCATAGCATTTGTAACCTTTTTAGTGATGAGAGTATCCTAGAAAGACACACTTAATTGATTTTGGTTGGAGTTTGTCATTTCTAGAACTTTGATCATGGACAAAAAAAATACATTCAAACACTCTCAAAGGTAGATGATAATAATTTTAACCTGGAAAGAGAATTCAATGAGGACTTTGTTGTTTCAACACAGTGGTGGGCATTCTATTGATCAAAGAAAAATCAATGAGAACAACATCCCTTATAAATGAAGAGGAACATGATGGTATACAAGTAAAGTCCGAGCAGTTTTGATGCCTATTTTTACGTTCGATGACTCCATTTTGTTGAGGAGTATACACACAAGAAATCTGATGAGTGATTCCTTGAGATGACATAAAACTGGAAAAGCAAGAAGATAAGTACTCCTTGGCATTATCACTGCGTAATACCTTTATTGAAGCACCAAATTAATTAATTATCTCAACAAATAATTTTTTAAAAATTGATTATTTGAGTAGGATGATTTTCATTAAATATACCCATGTGCAATGGGAAAGGTCATTAATAAAGGTAAAAAATACTGAAATCCTAGACTTGAAATGACATGACTAGAACCCCATATATCTAAGTGAATAATATCAAACATATATGTGGCCCTGTTATTGACTCTTTTGGGAAATGAAGTGCAACTATGTTTCCCAAATTGACAAGACTCATATTCAAAATTAGATAAAGTGAAATGACTACGAATTAATTTTTGAAGTTTTGAGACTCGGATGACCATAACGGTTGTGGAGAAGATCAATTGAGGCAGTGAAAGTGAAGGTAACTGGTGGTGAAGATTTTGACATGTGATACAATCCCTAAAACTCATATCCCGTTCCAATCGTCTTCCCCATTCTCCGATCCTGTACAATAACAGAGTCAGCTAAACAATAACACCACAATTGAGGTGTTTGGTTTATTTTCTTATAGAAATAAAATTAAATGGAAATTCAGCAGCAAATAAGTTTAAGAAAATAGAGGAAAAAAGTTGCACATCCCTATTTCTTTTACTGTAGTTCATGATCCATTAGTAAGGGTAATTACAGAGAGGGTTTTGGAATGAATAAGATTTGAGAAAAGATTCTGATTACTAGAGATATGGTCAGATATACCAGAATTCAATATCCATAGACAAGTGGGTGAAGACCTGGTTAGACAAGAAATGGAATTGCCAGTTTGTGGGGTACCAAATAAGGGTGATTGTCGCGTAGCCACTTGATACTGCAATTAATCATTATAATTTGGTTAAGACAAAGTAACCGAATTAGATTGTTTACCCTCTATATCTTTACGAATCGGAGCCACGTGAGTTGTACTATGATTTTTAGTACGTTGTGGTTTACCATGCAATTTCCAATAAGTTTGTCGAGTATGGCTTGGCTTGTTGTAATAGTTACAATTGGGTCTAGAGTTTCTAATGTTTTTCTTTTGCTGGACATTTTGTTACTGTGGATTTTTATTTTTTACAGCTGATAAAGATGTCTCAACGTTATTGGTATCATTTGTTTCTGAACTAATACACAACAATAATGTTGAAATATCAATTAAGGAATGAATGAACTTGCTAAGATTTAATCCCTTATAGCGCTCGGATCATATCGAAGTCTATTTAGTTATAGAACCATAAAGAACTTATTTATTTGTTGCTCCTGTGTGGTGGCACTTTTAGAAAGTGGCACGAGAGAGTTAAATTGATCTTTCAAGGTATCAATTTGTCCTAAATAACTCACTATATCTTGTTTATTCTACTAAAGTCAACCAAGTCAGAGACAACATTGTATATACGTTGTATGTCATTCATATACAAAGTTTTAGCTTCAGTCCAAACTTTATAACATGTTTTACAAGATTGAAATAGAATGGGTAGTTTAGGATCCAAAGAGTTCCATAATAGATTGCATAATTGATCATCAATTCGAGTCCACTTAGCCCTTTCACTAGCAATAATATCACTATTACTTTTGACTAAACGATTCTCTTATCCTTGTCCCATAAACCACATCTCGACGGATAAAGACAATGGTGTGTCATTATTGCTACCTTCTAATTTCATGGTAGTTATAACTGGAGAACTTGAAATAGAGGAAAACATGGAATAACATCACCTGATGTCACGACCTGAGCCTAGGCCCTAGCCGTGACGAGCATCCCAAACCATGAAGGCCCGAAACACCCATTCTCTATCTGGTTATCATGCACAACATTCGTAATCATAATAAAATGCGGAATTGAAACTGAGTACGGAATACATGGTCAAGTTCTGCAACATTTCTGAATAATACTATCTGACATCAGTCTGCGAAATCTCTACTAAGAACACAAACATCTGTCTGAAAAGAAACTGGGACAAGGCCACCAGTAAACCAAAAACATAATAAATAAGATAATGTATGACATAATTAGGCCTTCCGAATAATAGAAGGCTCACCACTGCGAGATTAAGTCTACAAATCCAAGAATGTCTACTGAGTAGCTGGACCCCTAGACTATGCCTCAGGACCTGGAAGGAGGGGGGGGGTCAGCACAAAAGTACTGGCACGTGAAGCAATCCAAAAATAGTATAATGGAACATATATATATATATATATATATATATTAAGTGAAAACAATTTTTCATCAAGACATCATGTATAAAACTGTTTCCGAAAAATACATGGGCACTTTCTGAAAACATGTAACCTGCCTGTTCATTTCAAATCAAGATCTGTGTTTTACTTCTGAGTTAGGTGGTATTCCCCTACAAGTATGATATTCCACGTGCTGTATGGAATCCGCCATTGACTCGGCGGGGAAGCCCCCAACCCAAGTGTGCCGCAAGGGTTGGAGTGTCTGAGTCTGATACGCCACAGGACATTTAAGTCAGCGCATAATAGTATACCCGGGTCGGCAAACCACGGTTTTAGGCAATGAGTCGCTTGAACTCAAGCCCTCTTCGGGGAACCACCTAACATCTCTGTATGCCCATTTTTAACCTTTTCTGTACATGCAACATTCTGAATGTCTAAAATCATGAAAGTCTGAAATGTCTGTTAGTCTGAGTCTGATATGGCGTTAGTCTGGATTGGTATCGTCATACCAAGACATTGCAAGTCATGATTTTTCTGAGCCATAATGTATTAAGCAAGAGCTTTCATTCAAAACATAGTTTAGACCACCAAAACATGTAACTGATGTAAAGGATTTCATATTCCGAAACTTAAAGTTCAATTCATGCAGAAATTTCATCAAACACCTGGTGGTCAAATGTCTTTATCAAGTTCATGTATTCAAAATTGAAACACATTCATTCATATATGTATATAAACTGTCAAATCGCTTTGGAGATGGTCAAAAGACCAAAACAATGATGTTAAAACATCTTATACATAAATATATATATACATAATTTAAAACCCCATTCTAAAACATGATTTTTTTCTATGCCCATGAGAATTTAGGAAAAGTCCTGTGTACCTCTATTTCCAAGGATAATAGATGTTTCTTAAAGCTTACGGATTGGTGATTCCGAATATGTAATTATCTTCGAAAACCTACGGTCGAATCTTGAACTATTTGGGTTTTTATTTTGAAACCCTAAGGAGAATTCTTGAGCAATTTTGGAAAAGTATGTGTATTAGGGTGTTTGAGGGATTACATCCCGTGTTGGTGGTATATATAGGGGTGGATGATGACCAATATACCCCTAAGGAACAATTAAGGTCAAATCTGTCCCTCAGTTGACAGTTTGATAGGCTGGAGTAAATCGATTATAACGTTTTACTCATATATTCAAATTGGATGAAACCAACTTCATTTTAAAGAGGACTCAAATATCATTCGTTTTATATATTATAGCCCACATAGTTCATTAAATACAGGGAGTTATGATCGTTTGAAATTGACCCAGAAATACTGAAAACTGGGCAATAGGCTATGCGTTTTGCTACTGTTTTGAAATCCAAACGCAGCCTTATGCATTCCGAAAAATTTCAAAACTTATCTGAGATGTACTATGAGCTTGCCCAATCGTAACGCAACTTGAAAATCTAAAAACGAATATCGGAAAGGTTGAAAAGTTGTATCCCGAAGATTGCCAGCTAAAATGACACTAAGTCCTCATTACACTCACAAAAAATTTCAAGTTTTTAAGTCTAAGGGCTCTATTAAAGGCTAATCCATGCACGACTTTTACGGGGTGTTACACCTGAAGATTCCATTTCTCTGAGACATCAGTTAGAGATTCATCTTTCTCTGATATTATTAGTTGAAAAACTAATTAAAATACCAAAAATAAGTGTTTTTCTGAACAAAGAACAAAATGCGGACAAATATAATAAATGAGTTACAAAAACAAAAAGTTTTTGGTTAAAAAAGCTTGAAACAAAGGGAAGATATGAAGAAGGATCCACTTGAGGACTGTAGATCTGGTAGAACTATTTTAGATCTTAATTAAACAAGAATTTCACCAGAAAAAAGGAAGAACAATCGATGAAGATGACTGCTTTAGCAGTTTTTTGAATTCTAAAAATTATAGGAGTGATGGGTAAGATTAGAATGAATTATTGATCCTCACAAGCTCGGAATGGAAGTTTGAGATGGCCAGGAAAACTACAGGAAGTGCTGCTAGTAAAGGAAGATGCCAGAATAGTTATCGAGAAATCTATCAAAATAGTCACTAGAAAAGGAAAATTGAGTCTCTACAAAGATATCTAGGAGGCCTTGATACCATATTAATGATATAGCTATATTTTACCTCTCTTCAAAATGATCGATTACACCTAGAATATATACACAAAGCTAGACACAAAAGTTCAAGAGTAGATCCCTGAGATCATTTATTTTACCTACAATATTTTACTATGTATATCTGACACAATCTAACAACTGATACACTCTTTGAAAAATATCTTAAGATTGGTATACTATCTGACTATCTTTACACATAGTTAAGATATTGGAAGAGGGAGGACTGATGGTTCTAGAAATGATTGGAGATTACATCAATAATGTAAGAAACTCAAAGATTGAACAACTCCTACAATGATAATAGATAAAATAACAAAATCAAGCTGATAGACAAGCAAAGGAAAACTCCACAGAAGTAACTGCCAAGTTATCTAGACATTAATGCACAATGAATAAAGCACTTTAAAAAATAACTGAGTATGAAAATTTTCCTTCAAAATATTTTTTTTCCAATATTGATATTGTCTTATCACAGGGATAGACAAAACATACTACCTGATTGTGAAATACAAACTTTCTTTTTCAAGCATTTGTGACTTCTTAGTGATTCTGCAAATTTATTAAGCAACTCCTATAATACTAATAAATGGATCAACCAAACATGCTAATAGATAAGAAAGGAGAAGTTTGTGGACGAGTATTAATAGTCAAGTATGATGAAGAGTAAGATACATAATAAGAATATATGTGAATTTCTAAAGACATTGAACTTATATGTGCAAGGTAATAGATTACATAGTTCATTAGCATTGCACTAAGCTATCAACTTTCTGAAGCAAATTATTTTAATTCCAACCAATATCAAAGTTCATTTTTATCACCTTTTTTGTTACATCTAAAATTAAATTCATTCTGATCTATAGATTATTACTTGGCTTCATAGTGGCAATAGACACTATGCGTGTCTCAAAGATTTAACAAAGGAAAACTATTAACAAACAAGCAATGCTAAGTATTCAAAAATAAAGAGCTTATGCGGGAAATGAATTACCTTACATATATTGGAGCTCCATTCCTTTTAATCATCACAAATCTTCCTAATCGATTTTTATGGTGGGAATTTGAGCAATATTTGGCCAATATCCTCCATTATTGAATTCTAGTAAAGGCAATGCACAACTATGAATATATAGTTTGGTGAGGGAATGGGATATCCCTTTCATTGGGAGCATTTTGAGATTAGTAAAGCTATAGATGGTCATCTGGGATGTAAGATTCAGGAATTTTCCTTTCAATGAAATGAAATATTCAATTCCCTTTTATTTTTTTTTAAATTTTGATTGTCCTTGTGTTGCATGCCCCTTAGTAAGACAGTCCAGATTAATATTTCCAATTAGTCATATCAAGAGTAAAGGAATTTATGATCTTCTTCACAGTGACATCTGGGGTCCGTATAAGGTTCCTACTTATAACAAATATAAATGTTGTCTAACAATTGTGGATGATTTAAGTAGAGGGACTTAGACCTATTTGTTGACTACAAAATCAAATGCTTTTTCAGTACTAAAGATTTTTATATTCATGATAGAAAGACAGTTCAATGCTAAAGTCAGAATAATAAGATATGACAATGCCTTGGAACTAGGGAAAGTGTAGAAACATCTTTTTTTTTTTACAATCACAAGGTATTCTATATCAAATCTCTTACATAGCCATCCCCAAAAGAATGGAATTGTGGAAGGGAAACATAGGCGTTTACTAGAAATTGCAAGAGCCTTATTATTCCATTCCAAAGTTCCTTCTCCTTATTGAGAAGAGTGCATACTTACAACAACATATTTGATTAATCGGTTTCCATCTAGAGTACTACAAGTTAACACACCTTATGAACTTTTGTTTCATAAAAACCTTCATATCATTACTTAAGAAGCTTTGGATGTTGTGTTATACTTCTACATTATTACATGCTAGAAGAAAATTTGAGCCTAGAGCAACTCTTGTGTCTTTTTAGGATACCCTACTAGACAAAAGAGATATAAAGTTCTTATTCTGGATTCTAAAAAGGTATGCACATAAAGGGATGTTCATTTTCATGAGAATATTTTTCCATTCACATCATTTCTTTATACTATTTTATCTACCATTTTTCCACCTTTCTCTTTTATTTATTCTGATCACATAATAGAATACTCCATGTTTTTTCCTTCTTCTAAAATTGTAAACCAATCCTCACCAGTTTTACCTCCTACTATGGACACTACCTGCACTTCTCATCCTCAAACTACTACTCCTCCACCTACCTCCACTATTCAAGAACCTTTACCTCCTCCTACCATCCCACCCCTAGAAGATCTAGTTGAGAAAACAAAAGAACTTTACCTAGTCATTTACATGACTTTGTTTGTAATTATTTTTTGCCACTGATCTTACTAATACTTGTATTCGTTCCTTTCTCACCACCTATATATCTATTTTTTTTATCTTTCCTCAAAACTAGTCTTTACTGTATTCTTTTTCACAAATTTCAGAACCCGATCAAGCTTGTCAACATCTTGGATGGAAAGCTTTCATGGATTCTGAATTACACATTTTGATCATTAATAAAACATAGGATGTGATACCTCTCCCTTCTAGAAGGAAAGATTTACCTTGTTAGTGGTATACCAGGTTAAGTAAAACGCTAATAGAAGTATAGAAAGAATTAAAGCAAGATTAGTTATCAGAGGTGATATAAAAAGGATGGCATAGACTACAACAAAACCTTTTCCCCATAGTTAATATGAAAAATATCAGATTCCTATTATCTATTACAATCAAGAAGAATTGGTCTATTTCTCATTTTGATATAACTAATTCTTTTCTCCATGGATACCTCCAAGAAGATGTTTACATGAAATTTCTATTAGGAATGTGTCCAACCAGTCCCCACCCTGTTTGTAAAATGAAGAAATCTATCTATCGCTTAAAACAAACCTCCAAACAATGGTATGCAAGGCTTTTAAGGTCGCTCAATTTTAAAGTTTTTTCCTTATCTCCTAATGATTATTCATTATTTTTTAAAAGACAGAAAGCTTTATTTTCATGGCAGTTTATGTTGATGATTTATTGCTCACCGGTGATAATGATCAAGAACTTTTAGATTTTAAGAATTTTCTACATTTTCAAATAAAATATATTGGCCAAATTTATTTTTTATTGGGAATGGAAATCATTCGAGAACTAATAGGTTTTATCATTACACAAAGCAAGTTTATGTAAGACCCTATACTTTTTCCAAGCTTAGTTTAGCTCCTAGAATATCAAGGGTTAGATTTGAAAATAAATAAATCTTGATACATGTAGAATTTTCAAGTTCTATACCCACCAATGTGTAGATAATTAGCTCATCTTTTCAATAATATCAATTTTGCCTTAATCCGATACTCGGTTGAGAAGTTATGGTGTTTTTAGTAAAATAGTATGGTATTTTAACAGGCACCGTGTCGCGGTGAAGAACAATTTTATAATTGTCAAAATCTAGTGGAGCACCGCGATTATGTCACATCATGGTGAAAGTCTAGTTCTTCCTTGTTCTTTTTTCAGTGAGGCAACGCGATTTCAGCGCGTCGTGGCGATGGCCAAAATAAAACTCGTCCCTTTTCCAGTAGCCCAATGTGATAGCCCCGCATTGCATTGATGGGGAAAACTAGGCTCATCCCTTCTCTAATGAGCCACCGCGATAGTGGCACGTTGCGGTGGATGGCCAAATTGGGATTTTTTCAATTTTCAAGTTAAATTTTAAAAGGGCAATTTATTCAATTCCCAAGCCCCCAAGTCATGAATAACATAGAACTAAACTTATTCTAAGCATTGTGTGCTTACTTTTCATCATTTCTCTCTCAAGAAAGCCCTAGAACCTCAAAACTTAACTTCAAAGAAATCAAATTTCCTCCATTCTTTTTCCAAGATAGCTTGAAATTAAAGATTCCCAATTCGATAGATTCAAGAATTCATCTTCACGAATGCAAATAGAGATTCAATTTCAAGCTTTCTTAGTAATTGCACCAACTAAGGTATGTGGGATTTATGAACAAGGATCCTTTTTCATCCTTGTGCAAAAAACTAGTTTTAATTACAAATTTACATAATTTTGTATGATTATTCATGAATTTCAAATTAGGGTTCAAGCCCAATATTTCTAATTGAAGGATTTTGAGCTTTGAAGTGAGTTAGATGATGAATTTCATGTTTACTTTTGTATTTTCATGTGTATTGCAGAAATTTCTAGATTTTGAGTTGAATTGTCAATACCTTCATTATTAAGAATTAATATTATTATATTTTGACATGAATTTAATGCATATGTATTAAGCCCAAGTTGAATATTGTTATTTCAAGATTGATTAGGCTATGAGCACCATATGACTAGAATATTTTGAGATTTTCAATAAAGATTTGATCTTCTGATCTCAGCTTGGATATGAAATCCACTTTTCAGTTTCAAACTACAGTTTAACTTAACAAATATACAATTGGTTTTCATAATAAACCATTATACTAGATTTTAATGTGGATTTCCAACAGAATGAGCATACAAATTAAAGGGAGTAGCAATTAGCACCGAGTTGGGTATGGTCTCATGCCCCAGAACACGAGCCAACGTAGGTTCATATTATCTAATTATTCCTGTTTCTATATGGATAACAAATAGAGATGTGATCACTTAGATTAGGTTATACTCCTTGGCAAGAGTATAACACCTCTCCCCAACGTGAGGTTTTTCCATAAAGGAACTAGATATTGGACTCCATGATAGCTCATATGGTTTATGTTGGTTAGAATAACCTCCCTTACAGAAAGCTTTAAAAGGAATTCCTACAGCTTAATAGTAAAGACTTTTAGAATAGTTCTTTTTTTAAAAGTATTTCCCTACTAGTAAAACCTTATAGAATCGAATAATTTATCAGAACAACTTTTTGAAACTAAGTGTAAAGGCTCACAGTTTTATTCAGATATTGCTTTACATATGGGTTTAGCTATAAGATTTTAGATTTCTGTTTACAGATACAGAAGTGAGTCTTTTCTTCACTTAGACAGTATGATTTGAAGACAGAATACCAATACATCTTTTTGAAACTAAATAATATGACTCACTAGATTTATGCAACATGTTTTTCAATTATTGCTTATGATTTATAGTTTTCAGATATTCCCGCTTATGTGAGTCATTTACATTTAGCATGCATTATTTTATAAATTATGATGACGTTGAGATATTATTTTACTTATGCATTCACCCCTATATACTTAGTACATTCTCAAAGTACTGATCCACATATACGTCTATGTGCTACATTGTCTCATATGTAGGTTCAGGTGCTCAGTTTCAGCAAGGTGAGTGATTTCGAGCATCTTCATCTATATCCCAATAGTTGGTGAGTCCTCATAGTTCATGGACTTCGTCTTTTTATTTTTTATCTTATTAGTATAGATGATTCTATATTTTCAGACAGTTCGAGTCAGTTGTGGGTTTGTCTTAGTGACTCTCTAGCATTAGTAGTAGAGGCTTGTTAGATTGCTAGATTATTATTCGGATTTTCAGTATTGATTGATCAGACTCTTGAGTTTAGTATTTTTCAGAGATTATATTCAGATATTCACAATTAGCTAAGATAGATTTCTGCATTCTAATTTTAATGCTGTATCTATATTTTCTTATTATGAGATTCAGACTTAGTAAAAGGTAGGTTGGTTATCTTAAGTCTACTCATAGTATGAGCACTGTGTGATATCTCAGGACCCATATTTGGGGCATTACAAACTTGGTATCAGAGCAAAAGGTTATAAGAGTTCTAGGGAGTCAGACAAGCTGCGTTACGTAGAGTCTTGATCATGGGTGTGAGTTGTACCACATTTATGAGCAAGAGGCTACAAGATATTTTAGGAAATCTTCTCTCTTTCATGATCTATCATGCTTACAATATCTCTATCTGCGTTTAACTCGTTCTCTTACATAACAGTTGAATATGCCTCTTCATCGAGCTAACGCTCGCAGAAGTAATAACCAGCCACCCCAGCCTGCCAACTCTCTGAATGAGAATGTATTCCATGCTAAATTTTAGGTTGCCTTTTAGGCATTTGCCCAAGATGTGATAGCAAATATTTAGGGCAACCATCAGGCGGCAGTCCCACTTCAGGAGAATGGGGATTTAGCTGCAGCCAGAATCAGACTTTATGAGAATGAATTCGCCAAAGTTATTTGGGTCGAAAGCGGGTGAGGACCCACAACTTTATTTAGAATTGGTGAAAAAAAATCCCAGATTATGCATGTTTCTGAGGAGGAGAAAGTAGGGTTAGCATCTTATAGATTGAATAATGTAACTTATGATTAGGTAGTTATGTGGAAGAATGGTAGATGTGAGAATACAGCTCCTATGAGTTGGCAGGTATTTTAGAATGCATTTCTAGATAGGTTCTTTGCATGTAAAATAAGAGAAGCTAAAGTACAAGAGTTTGTGAACCTGAGACAGGGATGACAGTGAAAGAGTACTGCCTTAAGTTCAACCAGTTGTCTAAGTATGCCCCTAATATAATGGCTGACCCTAGGGTAAGTATTACTAATTTTGTTATTGGAGTATTTGGTTTGGTAGTCAAGGAGTGTAGGACTTCCATGCTTATTAGGGACATGGATCTTGCTAGGTTGATAATTCATGCCTAGAAGATTGAGGTAGAAAAGTGTCACGGAAGAGAAAGAGAGAGAGAGAGAGAGAGGAAAAAGAAGGCTAGAACATGGCTATTTAAGTATGGCTTGACAAAGTATTGAGGGGGAAATTGTTCATAGTTTCAGAATCGTTCATCTATGCCAGTGCCATCTTTAACTTGTGCTTTTTCTCCCAGAGCTAGACAAGAGTAGTAGATAAAGACTTCTGCGTCTAAAACTTAGAATAGTGTGAGTGGAAAACCTAGTTATCCTCTATGTTGTAAGTATGGTAAGAATCATCTCTGTGAGTGCTTGTTGGGACAAAAAGGTTGTTATGGTTGTGGTAAGTTAGGACACAAAATCAAAGTGTGTCTACATGCTAAGCAGAGAAATAGGGATGTTCATTCCCAGACTCAGGATACTAGTGAACTAGCTCCTCTAGCTCACCCAGTCCCTCCAAAGGATGCATCATCCAGTACCAGTGGTGGTCAGTACCAAAATCAGTTTTATGTTTTACCATCTCATCAGGAGAAGAAGTATTACAAGATGTTATCACTGGTATGCTTTGTGTCTTTTATCTTGATGTTTATATGTTGTTAGATGCCAGGTCAAGTTTCTCTTATGTGACCCTATTAGTTGTAGTGAATTTTGAAATAGGTCTTAAAAAGATCCTTGAGCCCTTCTTAGTTTTTACCCCAGTGGGTGAGTCAGTTGTTTCCAAACAGATCTATAAAAAGTGTCCTATCACTGTCCTTCATAATATCATGTTAGTTGATTTAATAAAGTTAGATATGGTCAACTATCACTTTATTCTTTATATAGGTTAGCTTTATTCTTGTTATGCATCCATAGATAGTCGGACCCAAGTGGTGAAGTTTCAATTTCCAGATGAGTCAGTCTTTGAGTGGGAAAGAAATTCAGTGTCTGCTAAGAGTCATTTCATATCCTATCTTAAAGCCAGAAGGTTGATCTCAAATGGGTGTATCTATTATCTAGTTTGGGTCAAAGACACTAAGTCTGAGACCCCAATAGTCCAGTCAGTAAGTGTAGTCAATGAGCTTCTTGATGTTTTTCCCAAAGATTTGCCAGGGGTACCTCCCGATAGGAAAATAGAATTCAATATTGACCTTCTTCTAGATACTCAGCCTATCTCTGTTCCTCTATATCGTATGGCTCCAACCGAGCTTAAAGAGTTAAAAAAGAAACCTAAGTACCTTTTAGATAAAGGTTTTATAAGGTCTAGTATTTCTCCATGGGGCGCACCCGTACTGTTCGTGCAAAAAAAAGATGGTTCTTTGTGAATGTGCATCGACTATCATTAGTTGAATAAAGTCACAGTCAAAAATAAATATCCTCTTCCTAGGATTGATGACTTATTTAATCAGCTCCAAGGTGCAAGTTATTTCTCTAAGATAGACCTTAGATCCGGCTATCATCAGCTTAGATTAAGGGAATGCGACATTCCAAAGAAAACTTTTAGAACCTGTTAAGGTCTTTTCGAGTTTCTAGTCATGTTATTTGGTCTTACCAATGCCCCCATAGCCTTCATGAACTTGATGAACAGAGTACTCAAACAGTATTTGGACATGTTTTTCATAGTCATTATAGATGATATTCTTGTTTATTATCGTAGTGAGAATGATCCTAGAGACCACCTTAGAATTGTGTTGCAAACTCTTAGAGATCACCAATTGTCCACCAAGTTCAATAAATGTGAAATTTGGCTAAGATCAGTAACTTTCCTTGATCATATTATTTCCAGTGATGGTATTAGGGTTTATCCTCAAAAGATAGAAGCAGTAAGGAATTGGCCTAGACCTATTTCTCCATCAGACATTAGAATTTTCTTGGGTTTAGCTGGATATTATAGATGTTTTGTTAAGGATTTTTATTCTATTGCATCCCCTATATCTAGATTGACCCAAAATAAAGTTAATTTTCAGTGGTTAGATTCCTATGAGAAGAGTTTTCAGGAGTGGAAGACTTGGCTCACTTCAGCTCCAGTTTTAGCGTTACCTGATGGTACAGATGGGTTCGTTGTCTATTATGATGCTTCTAGAATTGGTCTGGTTTGTATTTTGATGCAGATAGTAAATTTATAGCTATGCCTCCAGACAACTTAAGCCTTAAAAAATAAACTACCCTACCTATGATCTTGAGTTAGCTGTTGTTATATTTGCATTAAAAATCTGGAGAAACTATCTTTATGGGGTATAGGTTGATGTGTTTACGGACCACAAAAGTTTTCAATATGTGTTTACTTAGAGGGAGTTAAATCTTTGTCAGAAAAGATGGTTAGAATTGTTGAAGAATTATGATATGAGTGTGCTATATCACCAGGGCAAGGCTAATATAGTGGCAGACGCCCTTAGTAGATGTCTATAGGCAGTGTTGCTTATATGGAGAATGATAATATAGAGCTAGTTCATGAAGTTCATCAGTTATCTAGATTGGGCATGAGATTGGTTGACTCAGCTGAAGGAAATGTTTGGGTCTAGAGTAGTTTTGAATCTTCTCTAGTTTCTGAAGTGAAAGAGAAGAAAGATAAGGATCCTAGTTTGGTCAAGCTGAAGGGTTCAACTTAAGACCAAAATGTTGAAGTTTTCTCTCAAAGGGGGAGATGGTGTGTTTAGATACCAAGGTAGATTGTGTGTGCTATGTGTTGATGATTAAAGCCAGCGGATTATAGCAGAAGCACATGGTACGCATTATTCCATTCATCTAGGAGCCACAAAGATGTCCCGCGACTTTTGGGAAGTTTATTGATGGAGTGGTATGAAGGAAGATATAGCAAAATTTGTAGCCAAGTATGCAACTTGTCAACAGGTTAAGGTAGAACACCAAAGACCTGGTGGCACCTTATAGGAATTTGGTATTCCCACTTCGAAGTGGGAAGAGGTGAATATGGACTTTGTGACTTGATTACCCCATTCGCATTGTTAGCATGATTCAATTTGTTTTATTGTAGATAGATTGACCAAGTCAGCTCATTTCTTGCCAGTTCACACATCTTACATAGATGAAGATTATGCGAAGCTATACATCAGAGAGTTGGTTAGATTGGATAGAGTTCTGTTATCCATCATCTCAGATAGAGGTACTCAGTTTCACTCTTAGTTTTGGAAAGCCATTCAGAAGGATCTTGGTACCTAAGTTTATCTCAGTTTAGCTTTTCATTTACAGACAAATGGTCAGGCTAGGATGACCATTTAGACTTTAGAAGATATGTTGAGGTTACGTGTTCTTGACTTCAAAGGAAGTTGGGATGACCACTCGTCGTTGATTGAGTTTGCTTATAATAACAATTACTATTCTAGTATTCAGATGGCCCTGTTTGAGGCTCTTTATGGGTGGAGATTTCGATCATCAGTCGGTTGGTTTGAAGTGGGTGAAGTTGCTTTTATTGGGCCATATATGGTGTTTGAAGCCATGGAGAAAGTTCAGTTGCTTCGAAAGAGATTTAAAGTAGCTCAGGGTCGTTAAAAATCCTATGTAAATGTAAGAAGGAGAGATCTTGAGTTTGAAGTAGACGATCTTGTGTATTTGAAGGTTTCACCCATGAAGGGGGTGAAGAGATTTGTCAAAAAGGGGAAGGTAGCGTATGAGCTTGAGCTACCCGCAAACTTGTCATCAGTTCATCCAGAGAGTTCCATGTGTCCTTATTAGAGAAGTGCATGCATAAGTCAGCCGTTATAGTCCCTCTATAAAGTTCAGATATTCAGAATAGCCTCTCATACGAAGAAGTTCCATTAGAGATTGTTGATCATCACATTCGTTGACTAAGGAACAAAGAAGTTTCCTCGGTCCAAGTTCTATGGAAAAATCAGTTCGTTGAGGTTGCTACTTGGGAAGAAGAAGCAGACATGCATACCAAGTATCCTCTCCTTTTCCCCATGAACTTAGATTCATCCGAAGGTAACAATCTTCCTTAATTCAATTCTTTTTCCATTCTCTTGTAAATCTATGTAGTAATTTTTGTGTAATTTCATGCACTTGCAAATTAGTTCAGTAGCTTAGCATGTTTAGATTTAGTCATGCAATTTGTTCAGTTGTGCATATCAGCATATAGCTCAGTTCCTCAGTATTTCTAGTTTAACTAGCCACATTCGAGGACAAATATTCCCAAAGGAGAGATATTGTAATAACCTATACTTTTTACTAGCTTAGTTTAGCTCCTAAAATGTCAAGGGATAGCTTTGAAAATGAATAAATATTGATACATTTAGAATTTTCAAGTTCTAGACCCACTAATATGTAGATAATTGGCTCAGCTTTCCAATGATACCAATTTCGCCTTAATTTGTTACTGGGTTAAGAAGTTATGTCATTTTTAGTAAAACAGTATGGCATTTTGACAGGCACTATGTCGTGGTGAAGGACGATTTTGCAATTGTCAAAATATAGTGGAGCCTATTACATTGTGTCGCAGTGAAAGTCTAGTTCCCACTAGTCCTTTTTCTAGTAAGGCGACACGATTTCAGCGCGTCACGGCGATTGAAAAAATGGGACTCATCCCTGTTCCTATAGTCTAATGCGATAGCCCTGCATCACGTTGATGGTCAAAACTAGGCTCGTACCTTTTCAGTGATCCACCGCTAAAGTGGTGCATTGCGGTGGGTGGCCAAATCAGGATTTTTCCATTTTTTGAGTTAAATTTTAAAAGGGCAATTTAGTCAATTCCCAATCCCCTAAGTCGTGAATAACATAGATTTAAACCTATTTTAACCATTCTAAGCTGACTTTTCATCAATTCTCTCTCAAGAAAACCCTAGAACCTCAAAACTTAACCTCTAAGAAATCAAATTTCCTCTATTCTTTTTCCAAGATATCTCAAAATTAAGAATTCCAAATTCAAGAGATTCAAGAATTTATCTTCAAGAGCACAAATAGGGATTCAAGGTCATGATTTCTTAGTAATTGCATCAATTAAGGTATGTATGGTTTATGAACAAGGATCCTCTTTCATCCTTGTGCCCAAAACTAGTTTTAATTACCAATTTACATGACTTTGTATGATTCATTAATTTTAAATTAGGGTTCATACCCTATATTTCTAATTGAAGGATTTTGAGCTTTGAAGTGAGTTAAATGATGAATTTCATGTTTATTGTTGTATTTTCATGCGTATTATAGAAATTTCCAGATTTTGAGTTGAATTATCAATACCTTCATTATCAAGCATTAAAATTATTATATTTTGACATGAATTTGATGCATGGGTATTAAGACCTAGTTGAATATTTCTATTTCAAGATTGATTATGCTATAAGCACCCTATGACTAGAGTATTTTGTGATTTTCTATAAAGCTTTGATCTTTTGATCTCAGCTTAGATATGAAATCTGCTTTTTAGTTTCAAACTACAGTTAACTTAACAAATATACAGTTTATTTTAATAATGAACCATTATACTATATTTTAAAGTGGATTTCCAACAAAATGAGCATAAAGATTAAAGGGAGTAGTATTTAGCATCGAGTTGGGAATGTTCCCATGCCCCAGAACTACAAGCTAGTGTAGGTTTAGATTATCATATTATTCCCATTCATATATGGATGATAGATACAGATGTGATCACTTAGATTAGGTTATACTCCTTGGTAAGAGTATGACACCTCTCCCCAACGTAGAAGGCAGGCAGAGTTAGCTTAGGGTCATTCGTAGTCTTGAGCACCATGTGATATCTCGGGACCCATTTTTGGGACGTTACAGTTTAAGAGGGAATTACTCAGTGAATTTTATTGTTCTAGTCTCCCCATAGTATTTTATCCACTTGATACTTCCATCAAATTAACTTCTGCATCTGGAACTCCTTTGCTTGATCCAACCATCTATCGACATTTGATTGGCAAACTTAACTACCTTACCTACATAAAACCTGACCTTTCTTTCACAGTTTTGACCCTTAGTCCATACATGTATAAACCATCTATTTCCCATTTTACAATAACTCTCTGCATCCTATAATATCTTAAATCAAACCCCACTCAAGGTCTCCTTCTCAATTCAAACCCTAATTTTTCTCTTTTATCTATTTGTGATACAGACTGGGCGACTTTCCATGACTCTTGTAGATCTGTCAGTGGTTTAGTTATAATCTTAGGAGGTTTTTATGTTAGTTGGAAATAAAAGAAACAAACCTCCATATCCCTTTATTTTGCGAAAGATGAATATCGTTCAATGAGAGGTCTTGTTGCAGAACTAACCTGCACCACAAGCTTAGATAAAGTATCCCTCATAGTCATTCTTAAACACTAGAAGAGTAAAGCAATTATAAGGTGCTAGAAAATATAGGTAGTCCAGAAATGTAAGAACATAAGATTTTTTACATGGAAACCTTACATGGGAAAAACCATAGCTTGCCCTCATAATCACCTTTAAATCCACTACAATATTTCTCCTAATTAAAGTAGATTTTAGCCTACCACTAGGATCCTTTTGCTAGTAGTAAATCTACTACAAGCTCATCTTGGTAACTCTACCAGGGACTCTCACTGCACTAATTAACTCTAATCAGCAACAATTCTTAGATAACTCTACCTAAGAAGATCTCTAAAAAAGAAACACTACTTTTATAGCATGAGTAGTTTGGTTACAATTCAACACTCACTCAAGAACAAGTTCAATTTAAGCTCTCATAAAGAAGGAAACTTGAGGAGTAATGAAATGGGGTTTTGCTACCTCTCTTTTCTCTATTTAGACTTCGCAAAAACTAATTATTGAAGCGACATCTTTTTTCTTTTATATAGGGTGATGATTAGGGATGGGATATCATTAGACTAGTTGTACAAGTCGGTACAAATAACAAAAAATAACACCTGCAAGTTTGTTACATAAGATAAAATTGTGCAGAAGGCGCGTTCCAGCTATACTATACCTTACACGTCCAGGTACTTGGACCCTCGTAGTTTAGCTGCTCATCATCAAATCTACATATAGTAATTTTACCCCTTTTTGATGATGAAAAAACAAACAATACAATTTGATCATTAGTGCAAATTTATCATATTTAATCAAAGTGATTACCACCTGAGGATGAATGTTCCACCTATCATCATGCTTCATTTTTTTTATCATGAAACACAGGGACCTGGTCCCTTGTTGTCTTTTTGTAGAAAAAAGTTACCCCTAGCATTGTGACTCTCTTCAGGTCTGTATCTGCAGTGATTGTGCACCTTCAGTTTGTGCATTTGTATCTTTTTTTCATTTCCCCCCTACCACTACTTCCCTGTTACTATGCTTCTAGATTTCTTCCCCCTTTTGACATCATTGGAAAGGATGAACAATAGACCAAGAGTAAAAATAAGTTGAGTTCATGGATATTGGGGCAACACTAACCTAAAGAATAACATCCATGTCTAACAGGTTATGTATCACCTTCTTGTGCAAGAGTTCCACTTCAAGTTTTATACATATTCATGATACTAACCTGAGAGATGGGACCAAGTCCTTCTCCTTCCTTGTGTGACTTCTCATATTTTTGCACACTTTACCTGATTTCTTCCAAAGTTATTTCCATGTGTGTATACTTGTCTCCTGATCATAGCTAATTTTGTGGAGAACTACCGATTCACATTGTAGATTAGGTCATTTTGATCAAGCCTAATCTTAGCTAGTTCTTAATAAATTTTCCTTGTGTAGAGCCTTAGTAAGGATATCTTCTATCTAATTATCAGTCTTTCAAAACTTCATGCAGATTGCTCCTTTCTCAACATTCTCTTAGAAAGTGATGCCTCACGTCAATGTGCTTAGTCTTCTTATGCTACACTGGATTCTTGGCTATGTTTAGAGAAGTTTTGTTGTCACACATTAGAGGGATGGTATTTGAGACAATACCAAAGTCTTTCAATTACTGCTTGATCCATAGTAGTTATGAACAACAAGAAGCTACTGCAACATATTCGCCTCAACAGTAGATGAAGTAATTGAATTTTTCTTCTTTGAACCAGGAAATTAAGGATGAGCCAAGAAAATATGCCATTCCTAAGGTTCTTTTCATATCTAATAAATATCCAGGATAGTCAGCATCAACATAGCTTACTAAGTTAAAGTTGTCTTCTTATGTATAGTAAAGGACCAGGTTCCCTATACCCTTTAGATACCTAAGAATTCTTTTGCAACTTTTAGACGAGTCTCTTTGGGCATGCTTAAAATCTAGCACATATTCCTACACTAAAAATAATGTCAGGCCTGATTGTAATAAGATATAGCAAGGATCCAGTAATCCCTTTATATATTATTTCATTGGCTGAAGGAAGTAACTCATCATTATCCAATTTTTAGCTGGTTCCAAATGGGGTTTCAATTGGCTTGGCATCTCCAATGTTATACTTCTTCAGTAGCTTTTTGATATACTTTTCTTAGTAGATCATTGTACCTTTAGAATTTTGCTTATTCTGGAGACCTAAAAGGAAGCTCAATTCACCCATCATGGTCATCTCAAATTCACTTCCCATTAGTTTAGCAAATTCTTCACACAGGGATTCAAAAGTAGCTCTAAAGATTATGTCATCAACATATATATGAAAAATCAAAAAACTGCCACCCCTAGTCTCTAGGAATAAAGTATTGTCTATTTTCTCTCTTTTGAAGCCATTTTCTAGGAGAATCTTTGAGATCCTCTCATACCAAGACCTTGGCGCTTGCTTTAACCCATAAATAACTTTGTCCAATTCAAGTTCATGATGAGGAAAATAAATATCTTCAAGTCCTGGTGGTTATTTGACATATACTTCTTCTTTCATATTCCATTCAGGAAGACACTTTTGATATCCCTCTAAAATAGTTTGAATCCCATTTATGCAGCAAATGAAACAAGAATTCTAAGGGCTTACCGGAGCAAATGTCTCATCATAGTCAATTCCTTCCTCCTGATTATAACCTTGAACAACCAACCTTGCCTTATTTCTGTTCATAGTTTCATCTTTATCTTTCTTATTTCTATACACCCATTTGGTCCCAATAATTGTTCTGTCAATAGGCCTGGGGAACAGATGCCAAACTTTACTTTTGTTAAATTGATGCAATTCTTCTTGCATTGCATTAATCTAATCAACATCTTTCAGGTCCTCTTTACATTCTTAGGCTCAATTTGAGATAGAAAGGCTGTAAATGCCATAGCATTCCTAGCTTGAGCTCGTATTTGAACTCCTGTTTGCAAGGGTGTAGTCAGGTTCTCAAGGGGATAAAAGGACTTATGTCTTAAAGTTTGCCTGCTGAGATTTATACCACTGAGACCAGGCCCCTGTGAATTCTGACTAGTTTTTTTATGGTTGTTCTTCTAGTGAGTTGGAATTTGTTGGTGAGATATAGGATTAACATCCTCGTCATCACTTTTATCTGTATCATTGATCCCTTGATCATCCTCTTCAGTAATAATATCCCTTTGAGCAGGAATGAGTTCTTTATCTTCTGAGCTTTCACCATCTCCAGTGTTCATTTGTCTTCCTGACTCATTAAAGATCACATGAATACTTTTTTCAACACACAGAGTTCTTTTGTTGAACACTCTATAGGTATTGATAGTTGAGGAGTATCTTGCTTCTTTAGTTTGATAAAAGATTTGGTCTATTTTCCTTTAACACATGTATCACAAACTTTATTGTCTGGAAATTTCAGCTTTAGCAAACTATAGACTATGTCCCTCAAAATCTGCTTGTTTAACACGTAGGAACTCACATGCCCTAATCTTCCCTTCCATAAATTAGCATCTTCACCTTGTGCACTTAAACACATTAACTCTCCATCTTCCATAGACTCCAGATCAGATACGTATATGTTCTTAATTCTTTTGGCCTTAAGAAGAATCTTTCCAGATTTTATGGTTGATACAGCGCATCCATTAAATGTGAAATTATTCTATTTCCCTTGTCACAGATTTGGGAAATATTTAGAAGACTGTATTTTAGCCCATTCACATAATACACATCTTCTACTACATGATGAGGTGATTTGCCAATTTTTCCAACACCTTGGATGTACCCCTTTTTTTCCATTTCCAAAGGACACCCCTCCTTAAACTGTCTTGAGAATGAGAAAATAGTTAACCCTCCCTTTCATGTATCTAAAATAGCCATTATCCATAAATTATTTTTAGTTGTCACCCCTCTTTTCTACCACATTATCTTTCTTTTCTTCAGCAGTGGCCATTAGAGAACTATAGGAACCCGAGATTATCCTCTTCTCACCATGTTTCAGCATGAGACTATCTCTATTTTCCTTGTTTTTTTCCAGATTTATTTGAGGAGAATTCCCGTGCACCCAACACCTTCATTATTATGTTGTTGATTGTATTTTTCCTTCTTGTTTTTTCAGGATTTTGATTATTCTTTTTTCCAAGATGACCAACATTTTTTATAGCTCTAATAATATTTATTCCTAGAACTGCAACATTGGTGTCTTCTTTACCTAGGTTATATTTTAGAGACTTTAGGGTCAACAATCTCTTCCCTTTGGCTTCTATTCTTTCCACCCGACTAGAACACTCTAGGTATGAACCTTTTAGAGTGAACCTCTATAATACCCCGTAAAAGTCTTAGCTCATTTCAGCTCCTAATTGCATGCATAAGGGGTCCAAAGCTTAGAAATTTCACCAAGTGTTGAGGAATTTTTTATTTTAAAGGCCCATAAACTTTGGTGATTTTATTTTTAATCTTCCTGACATCAAAACGTTGATTTTTAAGTTGATTCGTAATAGGGGTTGTTCAAGGTATGTCTCGAGTGAGTTTCGGAATTTTCAAAAGAGTGTAGGGTCGTGTTTGGATCACCAAAATAGTAAAAGCATTGGAATTATCCCACTCCACGCCCCTCATTGTGCCACTCTAGAGCCCGCACCGCCTGCTCAAGTCCGGTGCTCCTGATCCCATATTGCCCCTCCTCTTTTGTCCAGCTTTTACTTCTCATTATTTAAGGGTATTTGGGTAAATTCCCCTTATCCGAACTCTTCCATAACACAAAATTTGGTTCCTAAAAAAGAAGGATTCGCCCCTTTATTCATAAAAGCTCTTAAGAAAACTATCTTCCACCTCAAGAACAAACCTTAACCCATTCTCAGGGAATCAAGAAATTCAAGCTTCAAATCTCAAGAAATTCCCAAGAATATTTAGGAATTCATCCAGTGAGGTATGTGTGATATTAATCCATGTGTTCCTTTCACCCATGGAGTCCAAGAACCACTTTTTTTGTTTTAAATTATGAGTTTCAATGTTTAAGTTCAAATACATCCATGAATCTCTTATGAATTCAATTACATACTATGTTTATACGTGTTTTTAAATATGGGATGAGCCAATACATATTTTAAATGTTGTAATCTTCATGTTAAAAGACTAAGTTATAAATTTAGTCATGTAATCATGTTATTCTCGCATGATTTACCCATTACCATGCTTAAGTTCACCACTCTCATATGTTTGATTAAATGCCTAAGTGTTGGGTTTTGAACAACGATCCCCTACTGTGGTTTTAAAGCTTTTATATGGCATTACTGGTGATTCCATTCAGTGCTAGTGGTTAGGAACACTCGATACCTATGTGATTTATATGAATTCAGCTTTTCAAGTACTCAGACAGTTAATCCATGACACTTATCAGTATACTTACATGTTTATGATCACGCTGAGTACTATCAGTTATGTAATAATGTTTAGTCTAGTTCAGTCCTCTCTAAAATCAGTTTCAGTTTAGTTGGGAGTAGGATTTAGAACCGAGCAAACTTAAGAATGAAGGCTCACTTGATAGTAGAGGGTGTGACCCTGAGTAGAAATCCCCAAGTTCCAGAACTATGTAGACAACGTAGGTTAGATATATCTATTACCAGTTGAGGATTGATAAAGTGTTTGCCTTCCATAAGAGGGTGAGACATATGATATTAGCTTCCAGTTGACGGTGACTCGTTAGTCCTTTGGGACACTAGTTTAGTGGATCCATACAGCCAGGGTTAGTACCCGTAGCACGATACTGACACCCTTCCAACTGGGATTACAAGTTTGACCTTATTTAGCTCATATTAGGGCATGTTGGTTAGAGTATACCTCCCACTATGTCAGTATAGTTTTTAGTATAGTTTTAGTTTAGGTTTGCCTGACCATGTGTACAGACTTTCAGTTATTCAGTTATACAGTTTACAGTCCTTTTAGATTTCAAACTCATATCAATTTATAGATTTATGTTTGGTCTTGCATTCTTAGATATTATATTTTTCATTCATTAATGTTCACTTATCTCATGCTATTCAGTTAGTCCTTATTTTATATGTATATTAGCCCTTGTATATCAGCCTAACCTCATCTCATATACCAGTACATTCAAAGTATTGACCGCATACTCTTCTTTACACTATGATGTGTTATATTATAGGTTATGACACATAGTTTTTCTACCTCAATTAGACATCTCATCATAATCCAGAAGCTGTAGTGGTGAGTCCTCATCTATCGAGGACATATTATGTTTATTCCATTATTTCAGTATTTTATTTTATTCAGTCAGTCAAAGTTAGTTGGGGGTCTATCTCATTAACTACTCAGTCAGTTTAGAGGCTTACAGACATTCAGACAAAACAATTAGACAGTTAATCCATCACTTTTAATTTTTATCAGATGTTTGAGACTTATTAATTATTCGGTATTTTAGTATTCAAATTTATATTTCCTTCTCAGTTTATCTTTTGCACATATGTTATGTTTATATTTTATTCATTGCTTACATAAGGTACCAACTCATGGGTTATCTTGTGGTCACTTATGACCACAAGAACTGTTATCATGACTAGGGGGTAGCCTCGGGTCATGATAAAACTTTGTATTAGAGCTCAGAGTTTTAAAGTATCCTAGAGAGTTTGAAAGCCATGTTAAGTAAAGTCTTATGCATGGGTGTGAAGCACACCACACTTATGGATAAGAGGCTACAGAATATTTTAGAAAAAGTTTCACTTCTGTCAGTATTCATGTCATGTGAAAGAGCATAAGCTCTGCTTAAACTCTTTTTCTAACTCATCATTAGTTCCATTTATAGACAATGCCTCCCAAAATAAATAACAGATATAGGAACGGGAACTAACTCGCACTATCACATGTTCAAGAAGATCCCCTAAAAGAGCATGTTTCGTACACTGAATTCATAGCTGCTTTTACTACCTTAGCTTATTTGATAGCTGCTCATAACAATCAGTAGGCTGTTGCCCCAGCTAATCCAATGGAAAATATAGCAGCATCTAGGATTTGGGACTTCACCCAAATCAATTCCCCTTTATTTTTTGAGATCTATGTTTGAGGAGGATCTGTAGAAATTTCTTGATATGGTTCAGAAAGTGACTGATATATGGGTTTTACTTTGAGTGAGAGTGTAGACCTAGCTGTATATCAGTTGTAGGATATATCTCACACCTGGTATAAGCAGTGGAAAAAGGATAAGGGTGCTAAGGCAGGGCCTATTGAGTAGGAGGAGTTTGCCATGACTTTTTTGGATAAGTTCTTCCTATTAGAATTAACAGAATACAAAGTATAGGAGTTCATCAACTTGAATCAGGGCAGTCTAAGTATGAATGAATACTCACTTAAGTTTACTAAGTTGGAGAGGTATGCTCCTTCAATGGTGGCTCATAATAGGTCAAGAATGAGTAAGTTTGAGTCTACTTTATAAGATAACGTGGTCAAGGAGTGTAGGACTACAATGTTGAGTAAGGAGATAAATTTATCTAGACTTATGGTTTATGCTCAGCAGATTGAGAAAGAGAATCTTCAGGAGAAAGAAAGAGAGAATAAGAGGGCCAAAATAGGTAGTTTTGACTTTTCTCATAAAATATTAGAGGGTGGTAACCATTCTCAATTTCATTAGAAGTCTTCATCCCTAACCCCATCTCCAGATAGTGCGCCCTTGCCTAAGTCCAGGAAAGATAGTCAGGATAGAGTGCCAGGATCTAAGTCCCAAGGCAGTATGAATAGTGTTCATATTAATCCACTTTGCAGAAAATATGGTAGGAATCATCAGGGTATGTGTAGAGCTGGCAGTGATGTGTGTTTTGGATATGGTAAGCCAAGCCATAAAGTCAAAGATTACCTAAAGGCTATTTAGCAGGGTTAGTCTAATTGTCCTCTAGTTCTATCTGGTTTCCCGACTTAGCAGGGTGCTACTTCCAGCGAATGAGTGGTCAGCGCTAGAATAAATTATGTGCACTCTAGTCTCGACAGGATTGGTAAAGTTCTCCTGACGTAGTTATGGATATGTTACAAGTCTTTTATCTCTATATTTATGATATATTAGACCTCAGAGCTTCACTTTATTTGTGACTCCTTATACAACAGTCAATTTTGGTGTCAGTATCGAATCTTTAATAGAACCTTTCTCAGTGTCTACTTTAGAAAAGGTAGCTCCATTGTAGCTAGGTGAGTATATAGGAACTGCCCGATTACAGTGTCCCAAAGAGTTTCCTCAGCGGATCTTGTGGAGTTAGATATAACTTATTTTGATGTCATTGTCGGCATGGATTAGCTCCACTCATGTTATGCCTTAGTGAATTTCAGAGATAGAGTCATTCAGTTTTAGTTTCCTAATGAACCAGTTATTGAATGGAGGGATAGTACCTCTGTGCTTAGGGGTAGATCATTTCATATCTTATAGCGAGAAAGATGATATTCAAGGGGTGTGCTTATCATCTTTTTTGAGTCAAAGACTCTAGTTTTGAGACTCCAACTCTCGAGTCTATTTTAGTATTAAGGGAATTTCCAGATGTGTTCCCTGAAGACCTTCTCAGAGTTTCTCCCAAAAGGGAAAATAAACATGAAATAAATCTCCTTCCAGATACCCACCCTATCTATTTTCCACCCAATAGAATGGATCCATCCGAGCTAAAAAAGTTGAAAGAGCAGTTGAAAGATCTCTTAGACAAGGGTTTCAATAGGATGAGTATTTCCCTATGGGGAGAACTAGTCCTTTTTATGCGTATGAAAGATGGTTCTCTCAGAATATGCATGGATTACCGTCAGTTGAACATAGTCACAATCAAGAATAAGTATTCACTCCCTAGGATTGATGACTTGTTTGACCAACTTCAGGGTACTAATTATTTCTCTAAAATAGACCTCAGATTCGGCTATTATCAGCTTAGAGTTAGATAATGTGACATTTTAAAGACATCCTTCAAAACCTGGTATGGTTACTTTGAATTCTTTGTTATGTCTTTGGACTAACGAATGCCCCTACAACTTTCATGGACTTGATGAATGGAGTGTTTACACAGTACTTGGACATGTTTGTCATTGTCTTCATTGATGATAGTCTTATCTATTCCCGTTGTGAGAATGATCATGCATACTATCTCAAAATTAGATTGTAGACCCCTAAAGCTCATCAGTTGTTTTCCAAATTCAATAAGTGCAAATTATGTCTAATATCACTAGCTTTTATTTACCATATTATTTTTGGTGATGGCATTAGAGTCGACCCTCAGAAGACCGAAGCAGTAAGAATTTAGCATAGACACATATCTCCATCAGATATCAGGAGTTTCTTGGGCTTGGATAGCTATTATAGATTGTCTGCTGAGGGGTTTTCTTCTATTATGTACCCTATGTCTTGATTGACTCAGAAGCAAGTCAAGTTCTAGTGGTCAGATTCTTATGAGAAGAGTTTTTAGGAGTTGAAGACTCGAGTCACTTCAACTTCTATATTGACTTTACCAGATGGTTCAGATGGATTTGTGATTTACTGTGATGCTTCTAGAGTTAGTCTTGGTTTTGTATTAATGCAGAGAGGTAAGGTCATAGACTATGTCTCTAGATAGCTTAAACCCTATGAAAAGAATTATCTTACCTATGATCTTGAGTTGGCATTTATTGTTTTTGCCTTAAAAATTTGGAGGCATTATCTCTATGGGGTTCATGTGGAAGTGTTCATGGACCACAAAAGCTTGCAGTATGTATTCTCGTAGAAAGATTTTAATCTTTATCAGAGAAGGTGGCTTGAGTTGTTAAAGAATTACGATATTAGTATGTTGTATCATCTAGGAAATGCCAACGTAGTGGAAGATTCCCTTAGTAGATTATCTATAGGTAGTGTTGCTCATGTTGAGGAGGATAAGAAGAAGTTAGTCAGTGAGGTTCATCAGCTTGCTAGATTAGATTTTTGGTTAGTTGACTCAGCTGAAGGTAGTATATAGGTTCAGAATGGTTTGGAGTATTCTTAGGTTGCCTAAGTAAAGTAAAAGTAAGATAGGGATCCTAATTTGGTTATATTGAAAAAGTCAGTAAGAGGTCAACAAGTAGAGGCTCTCTCCCAATGGGAAGATGGTGTGTTTCATTACTAGGGCAGGCTATGTGTTCTGAGTGTTGATGACTTGAGATAGCGAAAACTTGCAAAAGTGCATAATCTAAAATACTCTATTCATCCAGGAGACATTAAGATGTATTGTGACTTGCAGGAAATGTATTGTGGATGGTATGAAGAGGGATATTGCAGAGTTTGTATCTAAGTGTTATAATTTTCAGTAGGTTAAGGTTGAACACTAGAGGCCTAGTGGCACATTACAAGAGTTCAATATCCACCACTTGGAAGTGGGAGGTGGTGAACATGGATTTTATTACAGGGTTGCCTCCCATGAGTCATTAATTTGATTTGCTATGGGTTATTGCAGATAGAATGACCAAATCAGCTCATTTCCTACCAGTTCATACTTCTTACTCTGCTGAGGATTATTCCAGGTTCTATCTTAGGAAGTTGGACAGGTTGCATGGGATTCCATTGTCTATCATATCAGATAGGGGTACTCAGTTTAACTCTCACTTTTGGAAGGCTTTTCAGAAAGGTCTTGGTACCCAAGTTTATCTCAGTATAAATTTTCATCCTCAGACAGATGGTCAGGCAGAGAGGACCATTCAGAACTTAGAGGACATGTTGAAAGCATGTGTTATTGACTTTATAAGTAGTTGGGATGATCACTTACCTTAAATTGAGTTTTTCTATAACAATAGGTATCACTCCAGAATTCAGATGGCTCATTTGAGGATCTTTATAAAAGGAGATGTAGATCTCCTATTGGTTTGTTTGAGGCAGGTGAAGCTGATTTGATAGGGAAAAATGCAGTGTTTGATATGATGGAGAAATTTTAGTTGATTCGGGAGAGGCTGAAGACATCCTAAAATCGTCAGAAATCCAACGCAAATCGGAGGAGAAGAGATATTGTGTTTGAGGTTGGTTATTTGGTTTATTTTAAAATATCACCTATGAAGGGAGTGAAGAGATTTTTCAAGAAGGGGAAACTCAGTCCCCGTAATATTGGACCATATAAGATCTTGATTCATTTTTAGAAGGTAGCTTATGAGCTAGAGTTGCCTGCAGATTTAGCATCAGTGAATCTAGTGTTTCATGTTTCCCTGTTAAAAAAGTGTATTGGTGATTTAGCTATTGTTGTCCCATTAGAAAGCATAAATGTTTAGGATAAACTTTCTTACGATGAAATCCCAGTTGAGATCCTTGATCCCCAGGTTCGTAGAATAAGGAACAAAGAAGTTCCCTAGTTAAAGTTCTTTGGTGAAATCAGTCTGTTGAGAGAGCCAGTTAAGCAGAAGCAGATATGCAGACTGAGTTCCCTCAGCTTTTCTCTACTAACTCAGATTTTACTTAAGGTATTAATTTTCCTCAGATTGACTCTTTTCCATTCTCAGTTTCAATATTGCATACATTCAGTTCAGTTCATTATCATGTTTCAGACACAGTTATGTAATCATGTTTCCAGTCGTGCATATTCAGTATATGATCTCAGTTACTTCAGTACTCTCAGCTAAACTAGACTCATTTGAGGACGAATATTCTCAGGGGGAGATATTGTAATACCCCGTAAAAGTCTTTGCTCATTTTAGCTCTTAATTGTATGCATAAGGGGTCCAAAGCTTAGAAATTTCACTAAGTGTTAAGGACTTAGTCATTTCCGTAGTCCCTAAACTTTGATGATCTTATTTTTTATCTTTCCAACCTCATAAAGTTGATTTTTAAGTTGATGATCGAAGTTGTTCAAGGTGTGTCTCGGGTGAATTTTGGAATTTTTAGACAAGTGTAGGGGCGTGTTTGGATCATCAAAATAGTAGCAGCACTGAGATTAGCCTGCGTCGCATCCTCCATTGTGTCTCTCAAGAGCCCGCATCGTGCCCCTCATTGCTCTACTCCAGAGACCACACCACTTGCTCCAGTACGATGCTCTTGATCCTGCATCGCCCTCTCCTTTTTTCCAGCTTTTGTTCCTCATCATTTAAGGGCATTTACGTAAATTCCACTCATCCAAACTTGTCTATGACATGAAATTTAGGTCCCCAAGGAGAAGGCTTTTCCCCTTTATTCATAAAATCTCTCAAGAAAACCATCTTTTACCTCAAGAACGAACCCTAATCCATCCTCAACGAATTCATCTAGTGAGGTATGTGTGATTTTCATCCATGGGTTCCTTTCACCCATGGAGTATAAGAACCCTTTTTTGGTTTTAAATTATGAGTTTTCATGTTTAATTTAAAATATCTCCATGAATCTCTTGTGAATTCAATTACAAGTTATGTTTTATATGTGTTTATCAAGTGGGATGAGCCAATACATGTTTTAAATGTTGTAATCTTCATGTTAAATCCCTAAGTTATTATTTTAGTCTTGTAATCATGTTATTCTCCCATGCTTTACCCATTCCCATGATTAAGTTCATGACTCTTATGTGTTTGATGAAGCACCTAAGTGTTGGGTTTTCAGCAATGATCCCCTACAATAGTTTTACAGATTTTATATGATATTACGGTTGATTCCATTTAGAGATGGTTGGTTATGAACACCCGATACCTATGTAATTTACATAAATTCATCTTTTCAAGTACTTAGACAGTTAATCCATGACTCTTATCAGTATACGTATATATTTATGATCATGATGAGCACTATCAATTATTTAATAATGTCTAGTCTAGTTTATTCCATTCCAAAATAAATGTCAGTTTAGTTGGGAGTAGGATTTAACATTAAGTGAACTCAGGGATGAGAGCTCACCTGACTTTAGAGGGTGTGACTCTTATCAGTATACGTATATATTTATGATCATGATGAGAACTATCAATTATTTAATAATGTCTAGTCTAGTTTATTCCATTCCAAAATAAATGTCAGTTTAGTTGGGAGTAGGATTTAACATTAAGTGAACTCAGGGGTGAGAGCTCACCTGACTTTAGAGGGTGTGACTCTTAGTAGAAATCCTCAAGATCTAGAACTACGTAGACAACGTAGGTTAGAGATGTCTACCTTTTAGTTGAGGGTTGACAAAGTATTTACCTTCCAGTGGAGGATGACACATATCTCATTAAAGCACCTTCCAATTAAGGGTGACTCATTATTTCTTCGGGACACTAGTTTAGTGGATCTATGCCGCCAGTGTTAGTATCCGTGGCATGGTACTGACACCCTTCCAACTAGAATTACAGGTTGGACCTCAATTAGCTTAGATTGGGGGGATATCAATTAAAGGAGACCTCCAACAGTATCAGTATAGTTTCAGTTTAGGTTTGCTTGACCAATGGTACAAACTTTCAGTTATTCAGTTATATAGTTTACGATATTTAGATTTCAGACTCATATCAATTTATAGATTTATGTTTGGTCTTGCATTCTCAGATGTTACAGTTTTCATGTATTCATGTTCAGTTATCTTATGCTATTTAGTTAGTCCTTATTTCATATGCACTGTATCCAATGTATATCAGCCTAACCTCATCTCATATACTAGTATATTCAAAATACTGACTGCATACTCTTCTTTGCGCTATAATGTCTTATATCATAGATTCAAATGCACAATTTCCTGACCACAGTTAGACAACTCAACATAATCCAGCAAGCGTTGTGGTGAGTCGTCATCCATCGAGGACATGTTATGTTTATTTAGTTATTTTAGTATTTTATTTTATTCAGTCAGTCGGAATTAGTTGGGGGTCTTTCCCATCAACTCCTTAATCAGTTTTGAGGCTTTTAAACATTTAGACAAAATAGTTAGACAGTCAGTCCGTCACTTTCAGTTTTTATTAGATGTTTTAGACTTATGATTGATTCAGTATTTTATATTTAAGATTTATATTTCCTTCTTAGTTTATCTTCCGCACATGTGTTATGTTCATATTTTATTCAGTGCTCACAGTAGGTACCAGATCATAGGTTAGGTTATGGTCACTTATGACCGTAAGCACCGTTGTTGCGACCAGGGGGTAGCCTCAAGTCATGACAACCTCGCTCTGATACCTATTGTTGAACCCTTGGGGTTGCACCACACAGTGTGGGACCAGTTCCATCAAAGTCACCCTCAAGCATTAGATAAGTAAAACAATTATAAGGTGTTGGAAAATAAAGGCAGTGCAGAAGTGTAAGAACACAAGATTTTCTATGTGGAAAGCTAAATTGGGAAAAACCACGGCTTTCCCTCAAAAATACCTCCAAATCCACTATAATCTTCCTCCTAATTACACTATATTTCAACTTACCTCTAGGCTCCCTTTTTTAGTAGTAACTCAAGTACAACCTCATCTTTGTAACACTACCAAGGACTCTCACAACACCGATTAACTCTAATCAACAATAATGCTTAAATAACTCTACGTAATCAGATCTCTCAAAAAGAAAACACTAACCTTATAACATGAGTATATCGGTTACAGTTAAGTTCTCACTCAAGAACAAGTTCAATTTAAGCTCTTAAAATGCAGGAATCTTGAGGAGTTAAGAAACAGGGTTTTGCTACATCTTTTTTCTCTATTTAAACATTGAAAAAATTAATTATAGAAGAGGTATATCTTTTCTTTTATAGTAGGGTGATGATTAGGGATGGAATATCATTGGACCATCCATCCAAGTCGGTACAAAATAGCACAAAATAACACTTGGAAGTTTGCTACATAAGATGACAAAACTATGAAGAAGGTGCGTGCCAGCTGTACTGTACCTTGCACGTCTAGAGAACTCATCCCTCATAGTTTAGATATTCATCATCAAAACTACATATAACACTCACTCATATTTTGAATTATTTATCCCTTGAACCATCATTACTAGTACCCGTATACTCTTATATCAAGGATGCAATCCACATTGCCCGGAACCTGATCTTCCATACAAGGACAAAGCATGCTTTACTAGATTGTCACTTTGTTTGCAAACAACGGTTAATATCTCTATATTTTGTCCCTTCAAAATATAAGATTTCCAACCTCTTTACCAAACCTCTATCTGGTCCACCTTTGCATTTGGTTCTTGGCAAGTTGGGTCTCTCTTCTTTCCCCTCCAACTTATGGGGGGATATTGGAGATAAGAAGCAACTTTCATACATAAAGAAAACTGTTGAACTGTTTAATATGGGTACTCCAGTAAGGTAATAAATAACTATAAGAAATAGGAGGATGGACAATTTAAAGCTGAATATACTTGATAGCTCACAAGAGATACACACAGCTCACAAGATCTACAACAGAACAAAAATTTATTGTATATATGGTATAGAATAAAATCAGCTAGGATTAGAGTAATTAGAGTAAATACATTAATTTTGTTATTACATTTCCTTTTCAATATACACATGTATAAATAGTATTATGATTCAATACATTGTAGACACGGAAATACAAAAAATTTTCCATACAATCTGATTTTGCAGAAAACTACACCTCCAAGAAGTATAAAGCACTCAATGTCAAAATATAGTAACTCAACTAGGTTGGGGTCAAATCCATAGGGAATAGGCCTGCTATATATCTTGAACTTATTAAAATCATAGGACAGTGTAGAAAAACAAATGGGGGGGGGGGTTTGTAGTAATTAGTAAAAGTAACAAGATTTGAATGCTTTTGGTAGTAAACAATCTGAAACAAACACTAGGTTTGTGTTCTCCCTGGCTTCTAACTCAGAAGGTTTATCATTCTCAATCCAAGAATCTCACTACTAAGAATGTAGAATATGATAAGTTATGTATCACCAACTGTCTCTCTATATCCATTGGTAAATCTCAGTCATCTCCTTTTGATCTCAAAGTATCACATTACTAACCCTTTGTATTGGATCCGAAATTAATTATTTCCTCTCGGTCTCAAGTTAATTAGATAAGGATTGATAGCCTTTAATCACTACTGTGATCTTATTTTCCTAATTTGTACCTCTCTCTCAAGTTAGTATCAAATACAAGTGGGTCCATAACATTTGTAACCATTAAGCAAACAATCAGTGAAACTGAAATCACAATACATGTAACAATAACGATCTAGAATGACCTCACACTTCCCCTACTTTGTTATTTCACAAGGTTTACCACAACCTTAGCTAAGGGATTTTGCTGCTCATAGTTGCGAAACAATGAAGATGGTTACAAATCAATTAATCAACCAAAAACCAAGAACGCAAAAATCCCAAAGATCAAAAGTCAATCATAGAATCAAAATATATTTATGAATAGAATGAGTGCATAAAAGTGCCTTCAAGAGCATAAACTAAGTAAAAAAATTAAAAAGATTATTTATAGATTACATCAAAAACCTACAAATTTAAATCAAAACGAACTGGGAAATTTTTGGTCAGCTCTAACTTACCTCATTTAAGTGACCATCATAGGTTGCACTCACCTCAGGTTAGTGACCCATCGTAGGTAGTAGAAAATTCCTGCAATATTAGTTTCTTGGGACTTTGACCTTATGAAACCTATATTGGTACCTATGGCACTGTAGGTTGTACCAACGAATTGTAGGTAGCTCATAATAAGTGATAGGAACTCTTCACTTTTGAAGCTTCTCTGAACCTGAGTTTTCAGACACTTATGCCACCTTACCTATGCCAGGTAGGTGCCAATGTAGGTAGCCCAAATTTTAGTTTTTAACTTCTTTTTATTTTGTTTATCTCCCAAAACCTAATTCCATATAAAAAAGAAACAAAACACATCATACCTCCCAAAACAAATCTAAGTACAAGCATATTTTTTAGTTTTAAGCATCCAAAGTGCCATGAAACCATGGAACATCAACACCCTTAACTTAGACTGTTTGCATGTCCTCAGGTAACAAAAACACAATAAAACACAACAATGATGCTTAACAAAGAGAAACCTAAGATACCAATGATAGTCAATCTCAAATTCAACTAAAAAACATCGCCCCCTCCTATTTTAACTTTTCAAAATCAATTGGGAATCAATGCAACCCAACAATGTGAAACAAGGGAATTATGCTATGTTGTTATATTAACAACAAAAAATTATGCATATATAAAATTTACACTACCCAAAAAAATAAGCAGTTAGCAACACAACCCATGTACCCTCACGCCGAAGAAGTTTATCTCACTCAAATAAATCATGCATGTTAATGTTGGGATAATCATGAGACACTCACACTCACAAAGAAGTTCCAACAATGTGCACAGAATACCATAGGCTTGCCCTTATTTCTTTACCTTAGTTTTCAGACAGTCGAGTTAGGATCACTATAGAACTTTACTTGGCTTGTAACGCAGCTTAGGGGTTGATACGGTTGGTTTGGAAATTTAGTGACTAAGCCTCCTTGACACTAATATTACGTTAGGGGTCCACTTATCAACCAACTTTTCATTTATTCTGCCCTTATTTCTCCCTTTTTATTCTTTTATTGGTCATTTAGATTGGGTGAGGTTTCTTATATTCTTTCTTTTTGATATTTCTTTTCTTTTTATTATTGCTTTTGTTTTCCATCTATTTCAACCACACCCAACCCTACTTTCTTTTCTCCTATTTACACCCTTCTTCATACCAACTTCTAATCATGCATTCCTATAATATCCACCATCAAATTAAGTGATATTCTTGAGTTGAGCTGCACAGTGTCCAAGGAGGATCAGGGCTAAAATAAGTCATTGTAATTAAAATAAGAGGTGAATGGTGAAAATAAGGAAAATGGTATATATAGGCTCAAAATAGGTATCAAGGGATGCTTATTCATATTTGGAAGGTTTTTTAAGCTAAGAGTGGACTAAATTCAAAAACGACCTATGGTCCTTTCCTAACCGACTATCTTATAACCTAGGTAAGAAAACCCGAACAAGTTTTGGATTCAACAAGCATTGGAAACAAAGTATGCATCTCACACATAAATGGTCTAGGGTTTCATCATAAACTAATAACTATCCAGTTCATATAAATTCTAGCTATGATTATTATGTCCCTAATTCTAATGCCATAATGTAATTCAACATTGTCACATACATATACACATCTCACAATTCAAAAATACATTTTTTTGAAGAGGTATCATTTTTTTCAAGAACCATTTAAGTACAATCAAAATACATCATCAGCGCTTTAGGTACTCATTTTTATCCTAGTTAAACAAAAACAACATGAAACATCATGAAACAAGACACAATACATCCTAAACATGTTGGCTCTACTAGGAACAAACTTAGGGGATAAGAGACACGACAAAAAAAACACCAAAAGGACATCTAGACACACAATTAGCCTCACCATCAACTTATAAACACGCATTGTCCCCATTTCATTAGTCCACTACAAAAGACGAGAGTTGAGAATATACCTGTAGCACCTTAGGTGCGTACATCCAACATAAATAATACTAATATAAATTTAAACAAATGCAAAAATAACAAGATACCTAAGGTTGCCTCTGCAGCAGCGCCTAATTTAACATTGTAGCATGAAGTGGGTACCTTGATTACTCAAAATTCATCAAAGTATCTAAACAATAGGCCTCTAGGGACATCAATACTATTTAATATTAAGACCACCCTCATGTCAGTCAGTTTCTTCATGGTTCTACGAACATTGAATATGACCTCCTCACTATTCAACCTGAATTAAGCTCTCCTTTTTTCATATATATCAATGCTCTACCAGTGGAAAAATAGGTCTCCCAAAAATTATTGGCATCTAAAAATCAACTCCATAATCCAAGATGACAATGTCAGTCGAAAAGATAATGTTTTTCACCTTAACCACTCTTTTCCTTGTAGTTATCCTTATGCCTCTAGTCACGATCTCCCTCTTTGCTTCAATCTCTATATCTATGTCTGTAGTAGTTCAGTCCTTTGTTCCATTGCCTTAAGTTCCAATTATCTTAAGTAGACGATTGGCTCTTGGCTCAGAAACCCACTAACTCTCTATCTAGATATTTTTCCTCTTTATCCATATCTGAATCATATGATGTAGAATCCTTACCCTATGTGCCCACTGCATTTACCTTCTCAAAACTCATTGTCGCAAACTACTGTGACAAATTCCCAATTTTTGCCCTTAGCTGAGCAACCTTCTACGCCATTGTGTTATCTTTAAATATATGCTCATTTAAAGGACAAATAGCATTTGTTTCACTGTCTCTCTTTTCCTTTTGAGTATGAAACTCTTGATTGGAGAGAGAGTTCTGATCTAATATCTCCGATGCTACCTCGCAATGCAGGCACATGAATTCTCCATCAATAATAATATCTGCCATAGTTTTGGAACTTGCATTAAGGAATTGATAGAATATTTTAAGTAAGCTGCTTCCCGTAATTTTATGATTACGCACCAACATCAACTTCTTCTGAAACAAAAACCATTCCTCATACATTTATGCATAATGAAATTGCCTAAAATTATAGATCCCATCCTTCAACTATAGCATTCTAGATGGAGGAAAGAAACATTCTAAGAAATTCTTCTGCAACTCGTTCCAAGTAGTAATGGACCCATGAGGAAGCTCCCCTAACCATAATGTTGCTTCACTAATTAGAGAAAAAGGGAACAACCTGAGTCTCAGATCTTCCTGATCTACACTAAGTATAGTGTATAAAGTGCAAATTTTTATAAAATTTATAAGGTTCATATTTGTGTCATCAATCGACAGGCCAACAAACATACCTTTCAAATTTAAAAACTAGATCATAACACGAGTAATGTCGAACTTTACTGTCGAGCCAATGTAGGAGGAATAATAGCTCCTATCTCGGTAGGCTCAATGTATCCTAATTCCTCTTCTAAATAATCATCTAGTGGTAAAAACTGATAGGTTGGGTATACTTGAGCTCTACCCATTATACCTCTATTGAGTTTTGATTGACGATTAGCTACCAGTATTTGTCTTGCTTTCTACACCTTGAGTTGCATATTGGGCAACCTATTTATCTCTTTTTGTATTTTTCTCTGGTAGTAACCGCTCAGTAGTTTCCTATGGATCATCATGAGATAGCTCATAACAAACATCTCGACTATGTTTTTACATGTTATAATTTTGTTATAGTATTCCTTCCAGCTTTGGATCAAATGGTATCAAGGGATTGCCTTGACTCCTAGTATTGGCAATTCACCGGCGTATGCCCCAAAAATAATAGAAAAGTAAAATCCAAAAACTTAAACAACTTCAATCAATAACTCTGCAACCGTGTTCTCTGACAACGATGCCAAATTTTGATATTGTCCAAAACTACACATCCACAGGAAATAGGCAAGATATATCTCTTAAACATGTTAAAATCATTGGCAGTTTAGAAAAGTAAATGAGGGGTTTCCAATAATCAGTAAAAGTTACTAGATTTGAATTATTTTGGTTGTATTCAATCTAAAACGAACACTAGGTTTGTGTTCCCCCGACCTCTAACTCTGTAGGTTTATCATGCTCAATCTGATTATCTCATTAATACATATGTAAAATCCAACAAGTTATGTATCACCAACCATCACTCTACACCCTTTGGTGAATCTCACTCATATCCTCTTGGTCTTAGAGTGTCACATTACTAACCCTATATTTGGATCACAGATTAACTATCTCCTCTGGATGTTAAGTTAATTAGATGAGGGTTGATAGCCTCAATCACTATTGTGATCTTATTTTCCTAATATATACCTCTCTCTCATGTTAGTATTAAATATAAGTGGTTTCCTAACATTTGTAACTGATAACGCTCAATCTACAGCTCTCGTTTGAGTGTAAAGCGGTCGTTAGCAAATATAGAACCCAACCTGGGTTGGGTATCGATCCCACAGGGAATAGCTTGGTCAACAAGTACGCAAAATTAATAGACTTTTGGTGCAAGTCTCGTAAGAAGGGGGGATTGTAATAAGTAACCAAAGTAATGAAATAAAAGCTGAAAATAATAAAGTAAAAAGAGAGTATTTCGTAGGTTGTGAAACAATGAGAATTGAGGCGTTGGGGTTATGTCCACCTGCTGAGGTATACGTCTCTATTGGCTATGAGTGTGTAGAGTCTTGACATGCAATTGCTTATAGAGAATTGTAGTCGATGGTAAATCCAAGCGTCTCTCGACCTAAACAAGGACTATTTCACTTTAACTCTCTCGAGCTTAAAGCGTGTCTAGCGGTACAAATTCTCCAAGAGGTTAGTCCAGTTACGGCACTAGCTTTTTAATAGGAAAGGGTGTCCTACTACCTTGACATTATCTCTTTTCCAGACAAATAACCTTTCTCTCGAACAAGTTAAATGTTAGACTGGCGTTGGTCTATGCGTCTTCTTTTCTAGACAAATAACCTTTCTCTCGAACAGGTTAGATGTTAGAATGGCGTGTTCTTGTGTTTGAACCGCAAAGAATGTAGATTTAAGATGAAGAGAATAATGATATAAGCAATATACGTGTCTTGAACTCACAAGCTCATAGCAATAGATAGTAACTCATTCGGCTTCCATAACCCCAACTAAGAGGTTTAGTTACCCATGAATGCGAAGGATATCACGTTTTGCATGGTGGATGGCGTGAATAGTAGGTGTTTGGCGTGTGGTTTTAGTGATTCCGTAGCAAGTAACGATTCTCTTGTTGTGGAATTTTAGAATAGAAGAATAGATTAGAAGTGTTTGTAGTGGAAGATGAGAGGGATGAAAGAAAATTGATTAAATTGTAAGGAGATGTCTTAAGTGAAGAGTTAATAAAAATCTCTAACATGATAGGGTATTTATAATACTCCTATCCTACTCCTACTAAGCTAATGAAATAAATAACCAAATCCTAATATACTAATGAAATCCTTGACCCAAATGTACTAGGGTAAGGTTACAAAATTATAATCCAAATAGAATAATGAAACACATAACCTAATTGCACTAGGTTAATGTATTATGGCAAAAATCCAGCTTTGTGTCTGTAAGTCCCCAAAGTCTTCAGAATTGCTGTTTTAGCCCGGGACAGATTTTCCATGCAGCAGATTTAGTCCTTTAGGCGTCCAGCTCCTTTCCACTTCGTTCGTGAGCTTTCTTTTGCGTCAAGTAAGCCATAAATTGCTGTATTTTGCATCATTTATACCTGAAACTTTCCTAATCACATTTGTTAGCTCATTTACAGGAAAAAGGACTAAAAGTGTATGAAATAGATAATTAGTTCTCAAAACTAGGCAAAAATATGGGCAAAATATATTGATATAGGCGCGTAAATTCGCCTATCATCAACACCCCACACTTAGAGCTTTGTTCGTCCTCGAACAACATATCATGTCCTTCTAAGCATCGACTTAAGGTTTTTACAGAAACAACACAAAACATTCTTCAAGACAAGCACAACAATTATCAACGAAGAGTAGCTTTCCGATTATAAGTAGAAACAATTTTACCTCAAGCATAGACTCGTGATGGTGATCAACTCGCATGCAAACGTTAAGGTGCATAGAATCATATACAACTATCCAAGACTCATCAACCATGTGTGTCTCACAATATAGTACCCATAATCACTCACAAGTATAGCATATTTTCAAACATGGGTATCAAAATATCCTTGCACTCACTCTCACAAAGAATTCATATGTAGAAACTAGTGACCATAAGCTTGCCTTTAATGTAGTACTCTACTAAATGTCGGAATGTTAAGATTAGGATCAAGTAGGTCTTTAGATGGTTGTAATGTAGGCTAAGGGACGGGTAGGACTATTTTGGCCAAGAATAGTGACTAGGTTCCTAAGCACTTTAATACATCACTTTGTATCTATGACACTTTTTTCTTTCAACCTTTCTTTATTTTATTCTTCCACCCTTGTTCTCATCTTTTGTTTTTCAATTTTAAGCACAACTCACTTTTCAGCTTTCTTTTCCTTTTTCTTTTCACAACGTACCTCCTATGATAGCATTTTTTTCTTTTTCATAACACATTCAAGAACCTTTACAATTTAAAGCATCATACTCACCCAATTTCCTCTTATGTTGTCACATGACTTTTTCACTTTAAAGCACTTAGGAATTTGGATCAAATTACGGTCTTGAAAAAAATGGATTAGGCTTACATACAAGGTTGTCAAAGAAATAGGCTAAAGGCTCAAAAGGGTTTAACTAGGATGATTTACATGGGTAGGAAAAACTGAAGGTAAACATGTATAGGTTGCCAAAGAAATGCCTAAATCATATCCTAAACTTACATTCCTTATTTTCGCTTTGCATACATACGAGGCAAGTTCTAGCATCAGCCACATACATAGAATATACTATTACCTCACACACACAAGGCACATGGTCGACTTGATTGGTAGTAATATAGACTCTCGACCCAACAAGTGAAGGAATTGAATCACACACTATCACATAATGAGTCACAACTAGAGCCTAAATGTCTCAATAGTCACAATTGTAGCACATACTCTTGTTCTAATCTCATGTTGCCTATCCAAATAATTTCATGCGTAGCTAGAAAAATTTTACTCCTAAAAAATAAAAAAAAACGTCACACGAAAAAAATCACAAAAAAAATTTGGACTCAAAACAAACAAAATAAACAAGCAAACATACAAACATAGCATGCAGATTCTGCCGACACCCCACACATAGACTAGACACTGCCCTCAGTGGAAAATAAAGTCGAAGAACCTGATTAGTCGGACTCTTCCTCAATGTCGGGGGTCATACCCCCTTCATCCGAATCATCGTAAGAGTCATCGTCAGAGTTCTCCTCAGCATCAGAATCAGGCAAGCGTCTATCATCATCAGTTGGCACGTCATCATCAAGAGGTTCCTCGAAATATACTCCCACTCCACACATCTCCCGGGCATGTCTGTTCATTGGGTAGTCGTGGTCCAGCTGTTGGAGCTCTTCAGCAGTTGGAATACGTCCACCACTCATCATAGTGAATCGTGTCATGCCATAGAGATGACGGAAGAAACTCTCGTCACGAGCGTGTCTCTCCGCAGTGGTAAGGTTGACTCCATGTGTTGTTTCAGCATCTTTGACCTTTGTGAGGTCAACCTACTTTGGGGTATGTGGGAGTTTGTGGTCAGCTGGTTCCTCTTCTATATCCTCCTTCCGCAACATTGCTGTCAACAAATTGCCGAATGTGAAATGGGACCTGCTGTGGAGTCTGGCTTTTCTCATGGTAGATCGAATGATTGCCCCAAAGTTGATAGGGACATTCGTCATCAACGCATAAACCAAACACACTCTATCTCTCGATATCTTTGTGTATTGCGTCCCAGGAATAAGGCATGAGTTGACAATGCGCATCCAGATTCTTGCTTCCCTATTTAGTGGAGCATAGGGGAATGTGTTGTGACGGCCTGTTTCCTTATGTCTGCCCCATCTTGCCATTGATCTGCTTCCACAAAGCGTGTGTCTTATTGCTCTGTAAGGAGGCCTGCTGTACAACTCTTTGTATGGTGCAGTGTCGACCGAAGGTAGGCCTAGAAACGAGTTGATCCAATCCGCTGTAAGCTGTAACACTTGGCCCCGAATTTTGACTTCGTTGCCTGTTGTGTTTGGCGACCAGTTGGCATAAAACTCTCTTGTCAAGTCAAGATTGCACTCTCCCATGTCACGGAAGATGAAATCCAGCTTCAGAGCCATTATCTTAGCCAACATTTGCGGCTCCTTCTTTGCTAAGGTCTCCTTGTTGATTAAGTCGACGTGCACATATTTCTTTTCTTTGTTGCTGCTGTACCATGCCTTGGCGTCTTCCTCAAGAACCCATTTGATTCCGAACATTCTGCGTGGTAGGTGTGCTGAAGATGATTCTCCTTGGTCTTTTCGGCTTCTCTTTTTATCCTTTCGGGTTGTGGTAGCCTTCTCCTTGCCTTGCCTTGCTTTCGGTGCCATTGTACCGAGTTTACCATACAATGCGACCAAATCGTCAATTGAAATCAATCTCCTCGTTGCATACTTCTTGCACCTATATTTGCTCAAAACACAATAAAAACGATTAGTACGATGGGTTGCCTCCCACCAAGCGCCTTAGTTTTGGTCGTGGCACGACTCTTATTTTTGGATTTTCATTTATCAAAAAGAAAAAAAATTAAAACGACGAAACGATAAAACGATAAAACGATAAAACGATGGGTTGCCTCCCATCTAGCGCCTTATTTATTGTCGTGGCTCGACGTAGTAGTCTCGAGTACTTAGACTTCGTCGAGATAAGTGATGGCCATGTCATTTATCGAGTCAAGAGGACCGATATATGGCTTGACACGTTGGCCATTCACTTTGAAGATAACACCCTCATTGTTTTCCAATTCGACTACTCCAGACGAGTAGACTTGGGTGACTTTAAATGGACCAGACCACTTTGATTTTAACTTACCTGGGAAGAGCTTGAATCTGGAGTTAAAGAGTAGTACCATGTCACCTTTTTGGAAGTTTCGTCGAACAATCCGTTGATCATGATACTTCTTCATCCGCTCCTTGTATAAATCTGATCTTTCATATGCATGGAGACGGAATTCATCTAGTTCGTTCAGCTGCTCCAACCTCAGGTTCTTCACATCATCCCAATTCAGATTCAAGTGCTTCAATGCCCACAATGCCTTGTACTCAAGCTCGATGGGTAGATGACAAGCCTTCCCATAAACTAGCTGATAAGGTGACATGCCAATGGGTGTTTTGAATGTAGTCCTGTACGCCCATAGTGCATCATCTAGCTTTCGAGACCAATCCTTCCGATTCGCATTGACCGTCTTGGCAAGGATTTGCTTGATCTCACGATTGGAAACCTCTACTTGTCCACTAGTTTGGGGATGATAAGGCATAGCTACCTTGTGTTGCTTGACTCCATACTTGGCCAATACAGATTTGAATAGCTTGTTGCAGAAGTGAGATCCTCCATCACTTATGATAGTACGAGCTACCCCAAAGCGAGAGAAGATATTCTTCTTTAAAAACGCTACAACACGCTTTCCTTCGTTATCGGCCAATGCTACAGCTTCAACCCATTTTGACACATAATCCACAGCAACCAAGATGTACTTCATTCCAAACGAATTCACGAATGGTCCCATGAAATCAATACCCCACACATCAAAGAGTTCTACCTCCATAATTTTGGACATGGGCATTTCATGGTGTTTTGAAATAGCACCTTGACGTTGGCATTGGTCACACCTTCTCACATAGTCGTGTGCATCTCTGAATATTGTAGGCCAATAATAACCACTTTGCAAGACTTTCCTTGCTGTTCGATTACCCGCATGATGTCCTCCAACTTGCGAAGTGTGGCATGCTTCCAATATAGTAGGCACTTCTTCATGGGATATACATCGTCGAATGATACCATCCGCGCATCTTCGAAACAAATAAGGCTCATCCCAATAGTAGTGCTGAACGTCATGCATAAACTTCCTCCTCTGGTGGTAAGATAAATTAGAAGGTAACACATTACTCACCACGAAATTTGCAAAGTCGGCATACCATGGTAAGTTCTCCATTGTTGTCGCTAGTATCTCCTCGTCAGGGAATGCATCGTCAATCTGATTTTCTGGTTGCGCCTCATACTCATTCTCAAGTCTAGATAGGTGATCAGCCACTTGGTTCTCGCAACCTCTTCTATCTTTGACTTCGAAATCAAACTCTTGCAGCAGCAATACCCATCTAATCAGCCTTGGTTTTGCATCCTTCTTTGTCATTAGATATCTAAGAGCTGCATGGTCTGTATGAACGATCACTTTAGTACCCAATAGATAGGCACGGAACTTCTCAAACGCATACACAACCGCTAAGAGCTCTTGTTCAGTGACAGTGTAGTTCTTTTGGGCTTCATTGAGGACCTTACTCGCATAGTAGATAGGATGAAATAATTTCTCCTTTCTCTGTCCAAGAACAGTGCCAACGGCTACACCACTAGCATCACACATGATTTCAAACGGGAGCGTCCAATCTGGTGCTACCATGATAGGGGCTTCAATGAGTTTTTCTTTAAGGCATTCGAATGCCTTCAAGCAATCATCATTAAAGTCAAACTTCGCATCTTTCTCCAATAGCTTGCACAATGGACTTGAAATTTTGGAGAAGTCTTTGATGAATCTACGATAAAACCCAGCATGGCCAAGAAAACTACGAACTCCTTTCACCGAAATTGGAGGTGGTAGCTTCTCAATTACCTCAATTTTGGCGTGATCAACCTCTATTCCTCTTTCGGAGATCTTGTGCCCAAGAACAATTCCTTCTTTTACCATGAAGTGGCACTTCTCCCAATTCAGCACAAGGTTGAACTCTACACATCTTTGTAATGCCATGCTTAAGTTCACCAAACATGCGTCAAAGGACTCACCAACAACTGAAAAGTCGTCCATAAATACCTCCAAAGTGTCTTCTACCATATCAGAGAAAATAGACATCATACAACGTTGAAAGGTGGCTGGTGCGTTACATAACCCGAATGGCATGCGTTTGAAGGCAAAGGTACCATATGGGCATGTAAACGTTGTCTTCTCTTGGTCTTCGGGGGCAATACAAATCTGATTGTAACCTGAATAACCATCAAGAAAGCAAAACCATCCTTTCCCCGCTAATCGATCTAGCATTTGGTCCATAAATGGCATGGGGAAATGATCCTTGAGAGTCCAAGAATTCAGCTTGCGGTAGTCCATACATACTCTCCATCCAGTAACGGGCCTGAGTGGAATAAGCTCATTCTTTGCATTAGAAACCACCGTCATGCCTCCTTTCTTGGGAACACATTGTACTGGGCTTACCCATGTACTATCAGAAATAGGATACACAACTCCTGCGTCTAACCACTTGATAATCTCCTTCTTCACCACCTCTTGCATTGGTGGGTTTAGACGTCTTTGGTGTTCGATGGTGGGTGTGCACTTTTCTTGGAGCTGAATTTTATGAGTGCAAATCCCAGGTGAAATACCAAGGATATCCGCAATGGTCCATCCAATAGCTCTAATATACTTGCGTAAAATTGCAATAAGAGCTGCAACTTGTTGCTCACCTAAATCGGCTGCCACTATGACTGGAAGAGTGTTTCCGCTTCCTAAGAATGCGTACTTCAAATGGCTTGGCAGCTCCTTTAATTCTAATGTGGGTGGTTCTTCAATAGATGGCTTAGCTGGTGGTGTGGGTCGATTCTTGAGATCAAGATCCAGCTTCTTAGGAGTATAGCGATATGCTCCTAATCCTGATAGAGCACAAACATTATCTTCAGAAATTTCAGCATCATCATCATCTTCTTCCATGAGCAAAACCTCCAAAGGATCATCAAGAATTTGCTCTTCAGCAAGTAACTCATCCTCGTCATCAACGACAACATCAGCCACAGAAAATACACTTAGATATTTGGGTTGCTTCATTGATTTGCAAACATCAAAGCGCACCACTTCATCATTTATTCGGAATGAAAGCTCATTAGCTCTCAAATCTATGAGCACACTTCCCGTAGCAAGGAAAGGGCGTCCCAAGATTATGGGAACCTCTGAATCTGCTTCACAATCCAAAATGACAAAGTCTGCCGGAAATATGAATGAAGATACCTTCACCAAGACATCGCATAGAATACCCACCGGTCGTTTTACCGACCTATCCGCCATAACAAGCCTCATATTAGTTGGTGTAGGATCTCCTAACCCCAACTTCTTGTAGATTGATAATGGCATCAGGTTGATGCTGGCTCCTAAGTCGCATAATGCTTTAGCAAAGTCCAAAGATCCGACGGTGCAAGGAATAGTGAAAGCTCCGGGGTCGGCCTTCTTCTGAACTATGGATCGGGTAGCGATTGCACTACAATGATGCACATCATCTTTCAGCTCATAGCTTGCTGCCCTCTTCTTAGTCAAAAGATCTTTCATAAACTTCGCATACCCAGGCATTTGTTCAAGTGCCTCTACCAATGGGACATTAATAGTCAGCTGCTTCAACATGGTCATAAATTTGCTGAACTTAGTGTCATCGGCCACCTTCTTCAATCTTTGTGGAAAAGGTGGTGGTGGGTATGGAAGTGTTCTCTCCATGGCTTTCTTCTCCTCTTGCTTCCGTTTATTATTTTTTTCAGGCTGCACGTCACTAGGCAACACGTCCTTGACGTTGGAAGTGGATATTGCGGCGTCTTCCCTAGTGGCGTCACTAGGTGTGGCATCCATGTCTGCTGTTCCGTCAACTACTTGCTTGCCTTCTGCTGAAGTTTCCAGCACCTTACCACTCCTCGTAGTGATGGCCATGCATGACCCATCATTCCTTGGGTTTTGGACTGTATCGCTCGGTAAGGTGCCAGCCTTTCTTTGATTGAATGCTGCTGAAAATTGGCTTAATTGCTGCTCTATTTGCTTGATAGAAGTGGAATGAGAATCAACTAATTGCTTCATGGAGGCCAAATCGTCAATCACCTCCTTAACTCCCGCGCTCGTCGCTTCCACTCCTTTCAATAACTTAGCCATCATGTCTTCCATAGAATTAGATGTGGTGGTATCACGTCTGCCAGGGGGAACGTACAAACCACTATTTTCATTATTTTTCTTCCAACTACCTTGGTCTTTACCTCCAGATTTGTCATAATAGTTCCGACCTTGGTTTCCTTGGGCATTCCCACGGAAACCCCCCTGATTGTTCAAGTAGTTGGCCTCCTCTTCCGAATCAGATTCGTCTCTTCCTTTTGACGCAATTGCTTTCACTTTTTCAGTCTTCCCTAATAGATGCTTTGTAAGAAGATCCATTTGGGTTTTCATGTGCGCCATGTCTTGATCACGTTCTTCTTCTCTTCTTCTTTGGTCTGCAGACATGCCAATAGATAAAGTGGGGCTTGCTACCTCAGAATCCCTGGTATGCCAAGCTCTACTTTGTTTCGTCATACGATCTAGCATGTTGCTTGCTTGACCAAAGGTGAGGTCCATAAAAGAACCTCCAGCTGCGTTGTCCACCACTGGTTTAGTTACTGAATTCAGGGCTCTATACAAGATCTCCATCAAGTGGACATTGGTCATGTGATGGTTTGGGCATCTCGCTAGCTTTGTCTTGAACCTCTCCCATGTTTCGTGGAGAGCTTCAGATGGAAGCTGACGAAAGTTGCTGATTTCATCTCTCAATTGAGCCCTCTTGGATGGCGGAAAGAATCTTTCTAGGAAAGCGTCTCTCAATTGCCTCCAATTTGTAATAGAATCAGGAGTCAGCCCATTCAACCATAATGTTGCCTCCCCAGACAGAGACAATGGAAATAGACGTAATCGAATAGCATTCTGACCAACACCAGGATTGTCAAAAGACTTGCATGTAGAAATAAAGTTGATGAGATGCATATTCGGATCATCGCCTGCTAGTCCACCAAATAATCCCTTGAGTTGCAATAACTGAATCATGGTGCTTGTGATGTTGAACTTGGCTCCGGGCGCTAATGGTGGTGGAATTATAGCTCCAGTGGCTCCGGCACCATCAAGATCATCATCAACATCGTCGAAAGCTGGTTGCAAAGGTTGGTGATCATATCTGTACCGAGCTTGTCGACCTCTTCTGTTGGCAGGTGTTATAATTTCAGCATCACGCCTAGGGTTCAGTAACTCGTCATCACCTAAATCTTCATCGTCAGGATTTGTTGCTCGTCCAGGATTATCAATGTTTTGTTGTTGGACTTGAGCAGCGGCAAGAGCAGCTAATCTTGCTTGCTCGTGTTGAGCAGCCATCCTGTCGATTTCAGCTTGTGCTTCCATTCTTCTAATTCGTTGCGGTTCCGGATTGATTGGTAATAACGGTTGACCAGAACTTCTAGTATGGGGCATGCACTAAAAGAAAAACCTGCAATAAACAAAAACAAAAACTAAACGTAAAAGTACGAGAATCTTTGACCATAGGGTCTAGTAATTATCACGAACTTGATTGACACTCGTATTCCCCGGCAACGGCGCCAATTTTTGATAACGCTCAATCTACAGCTCTCGTTTGAGTGTAAAGCGGTCGTTAGCAAATATAGAACCCAACCTGGGTTGGGTATCGATCCCACAGGGAATAGCTTGGTCAACAAGTACGCAAAATTAATAGACTTTTGGTGCAAGTCTCGTAAGAAGGGGGGATTGTAATAAGTAACCAAAGTAATGAAATAAAAGCTGAAAATAATAAAGTAAAAAGAGAGTATTTCGTAGGTTGTGAAACAATGAGAATTGAGGCGTTGGGGTTATGTCCACCTGCTGAGGTATACATCTCTATTGGCTATGAGTGTGTAGAGTCTTGACATGCAATTGCTTATAGAGAATTGTAGTCGATGGTAAATCCAAGCGTCTCTCGACCTAAACAAGGACTATTTCACTTTAACTCTCTCGAGCTTAAAGCGTGTCTAGCGGTACAAATTCTCCAAGAGGTTAGTCCAGTTACGGCACTAGCTTTTTAATAGGAAAGGGTGTCCTACTACCTTGACATTATCTCTTTTCCAGACAAATAACCTTTCTCTCGAACAAGTTAAATGTTAGACTGGCGTTGGTCTATGCGTCTTCTTTTCTAGACAAATAACCTTTCTCTCGAACAGGTTAGATGTTAGAATGGCGTGTTCTTGTGTTTGAACCGCAAAGAATGTAGATTTAAGATGAAGAGAATAATGATATAAGCAATATACGTGTCTTGAACTCACAAGCTCATAGCAATAGATAGTAACTCATTCGGCTTCCATAACCCCAACTAAGAGGTTTAGTTACCCATGAATGCGAAGGATATCACGTTTTGCATGGTGGATGGCGTGAATAGTAGGTGTTTGGCGTGTGGTTTTAGTGATTCCGTAGCAAGTAACGATTCTCTTGTTGTGGAATTTTAGAATAGAAGAATAGATTAGAAGTGTTTGTAGTGGAAGATGAGAGGGATGAAAGAAAATTGATTAAATTGTAAGGAGATGTCTTAAGTGAAGAGTTAATAAAAATCTCTAACATGATAGGGTATTTATAATACTCCTATCCTACTCCTACTAAGCTAATGAAATAAATAACCAAATCCTAATATACTAATGAAATCCTTGACCCAAATGTACTAGGGTAAGGTTACAAAATTATAATCCAAATAGAATAATGAAACACATAACCTAATTGCACTAGGTTAATGTATTATGGCAAAAATCCAGCTTTGTGTCTGTAAGTCCCCAAAGTCTTCAGAATTGCTGTTTTAGCCCGGGACAGATTTTCCATGCAGCAGATTTAGTCCTTTAGGCGTCCAGCTCCTTTCCACTTCGTTCGTGAGCTTTCTTTTGCGTCAAGTAAGCCATAAATTGCTGTATTTTGCATCATTTATACCTGAAACTTTCCTAATCACATTTGTTAGCTCATTTACAGGAAAAAGGACTAAAAGTGTATGAAATAGATAATTAGTTCTCAAAACTAGGCTAAAATATGGGCAAAATATATTGATATAGGCGCGTAAATTCGCCTATCATCAGTAACCGTTAAGAAAGCAATCAAAGAAAAGAAAATCACAATACATGCAGAAAAATTATCTAGAAGGACCTCACACTTCCCCTAGTTTATTATTCCACCAGGGTTTCCACAACCCTAGCTAAGGAAATTAGCCAATCATATTTGAAAAACAATCTATATAATTTAATAAAGATAGCATATCAATCTCACATCAATAGACAAAGAAAAAACAAAGTCTCAAATCATTTAGTCAACCAAGTCATTTGGCAACTCCACAATTTTATAAAGTGACAACTATAATGCTCTTAAGGATTTTAGTCTTGGAATTATGTTATGCAACAGATTTTTGCTTAGCTTCATTAGGTAAAATTGATGGGTTGTGATTGGAAGCAATGTCCTCAACTGCTCTAACTCGGAGAATAATTTAAATTTCCCAATGTCACCATAGCCTATTGAATAAGACATGTGCGACTTTGTGTTAAAATTTATGATCCTTCATTATCTTTCAACCTAGTACATAGTTTTGAAGATGCCATTTGGGCTAAATTATTGACAAGGTCATATATTAAGAATACCTCTACATCTCTTTTAGAAGACTCGGGGAACCATTAGAATAATGATCTTGATTTCAGTTTGAAAACATATTATTTACTTGAATGGAACTATTATAAAAGACCATTAGCAATCCATAGGTGAATAACTTGGTTTTTGGAAAGTTGATAATCTTTAGGATATATTGCACAAAAAGCAAAATAATGCTTCAAATGTGCAGAAAGATCATTCTAGGTCAACATCAACACTGGTAAGATGCCATTTGAACAACTTGATAGCTCCTATATTTTACTTCATAAAATGTCTCTCCACTCATCCACGTGTGATTTGGAGAATAAAATACTAGCAAGTGCCTTTAAAGCTAAAGGCAATCCATTGTACTTATCTGCAATTTATTTTCCAACCTCTTTAAGTTCCAGATGTTCCTTAGGATCCCTGTTTTCTAGTGAATGTCATTTGAAAAAAATCCTAAGAGACTTCACCAGAAAGAGTCCCCATGTTTATCACACCACTATCCTTCATTAATGTAGCATTTTCGTTACGTGTTGTTAAAATGGTCTTACTTCTCATATCTCCTTGTACAAAAATATTTCTTATGTCATCACACTCATAATAGTTTTCATTCCACATATCATCTAGAACAATAAAAAACTTCTTTCCCTTCAAGCTCTGCTTCAATTTGAATTTCAGCTAATTAAGATTGTCATTAACTATTAAACCAATTTCTTGAAGTTACCGTTTTGTTATTCTGAAAGCATCGTATAGCTCAGACAAACTAAACTAAACTCTCCAATTAAAATGGTCTTTCACTTTCTTATCATTGTAAACTGCTTTAGCAAGTGTTGTCTTTCCCACTCCCCCATCCAATAAGAAGGACAATTGTTAGATTTTTTCCATTGTATCCTTAGTCAATAAATGATCAATCAATTCCATTATTTTTTTTGCCTACGAAAGGCATCAGATTCATCAACCAAAGAAGATGAATGTCTTCTAATTTCTTTTTAAGTCGAACGAAAATGCTCCTTTAAGCTAAGACGACTAATTTGTTTTTCCAACACCTCCAATGTTTCAATGGTTTCTTCCAATTTCTCTTTTAAGTGGAAGAAAAAATCATAACTCAAGCATAGGTTGAAGTTACGTACATGTTTATTGCTTATTTATTCAAGAATTTCATGTTGACCTTCCTCCTTGAGTCTTAAAGCCTCGTAATTGACTTCTTCCATTAAGTTTTCAGCACCTTCCACGACATCTCAAAGCTCATTAATAAAGTGGTTGAGAAATCTATTTGATGCCTACTTATTCTCTGCATCACTTAGCACAGCCTGAAGACCAAACAAAGTATAACACCTCAATTTTTGGGCTAGAGTTTGAACCTTTTTCTGTGCATATAGACCTTAACCCGATGATTTATATTTATATATTAGTGTGAATAACAATTCTTTAGGTTGGGAACATTTTCAGAGATGAATTGAAGTCTTAAATATCTCCTAGCTCAAAGTTATATTGACAACTTTCCTATCTATTAAATTTTACTATATGATTTTTCTTGGGTCAAATTACAATGACCATTACTCCTAGAATATAATGAGTTATGTGTCCTATTATATATCAAATTAAATCCCTTCGAGTCCTCTTCCCAATGCAACTGACTACTTGTCAATTTGAGTTCTGAGTCAAAAGTTATGAGTGTTTTAGTGAGACACCATCTAGAGTACGCGATTGGGTTCATGAGGCAATGTTGGTGCATAACGTTTTGGGTTGCGAGGCAAAGCTTTTGGTCTGCATTTTAGTCCTCAGCATGAAACATCTTCCCCATATTTTAAAATACATTTTCCCACCTCAAATCAAGGGGAAAAAGGTCCTTTAAACCCCATAACTCCCCCAATCAATCATATAAACCTAAGTTTATTGAAAATTCTCTTCCTCCCAAGAACTTCAAGAATGTATTTATCAACTCTAAATCTTATAGATTCCAAAATCAAGGTTATTCATGAATTTTTATTCGTCAAATGGTATGTGGGTCTATCCTAACTCTCATGGTCATAAATTTAATATTTTAATAAGATTTGAAGGTGTATATGTATGTATATGTAATAGGTTTTGGAAACCGTTAAAGAGCATGCCTTATGACCCAATTTTATGATGAAATTATGTAGTTTTCCATGAGTTTTTCCCTGAACTTGAATTATATTCATGTGTATATATATTGTGAGTTTTGAGATTTGTTTTAAGAGAATGATTTATAATATTCCCTCTCTCATAATGAAATTGTCTTGTCTTAATTCGTTATGGGTTTTTCAAATACCTGATTAAAAGCTTGAGTCATATGCTTTTCTATCAATGGTGAAATTACATGGTTTTATGATCCAATAAGAGAGTGTTTTATTGTTTTATAAATGATACTTATGTTAAATGAAGGAATTTCATGTGATTGGTGAAAAAGATGGCCACCCTATGGTAAAGTCTTGAAGGAGAGTGTTCTGCATAAGTTTTCATGCTCTTTTAAAATAAGAACTCTCTTGTGATATGTAAATCTTTTTGGTGGTCAAATAACATATTTTTAAATGAAAAGACTATGATATGATATTACATGGTATGATATGGCTTTTATGGCTTGGAAGTACTAGTATGCCAATACCAATTCAGACGAATGTCATGACAAACTTAGACCAGACTACACTACAGACTTTTTAGACTTTAGACCATATTTTGAGAAAGATGCATGTTTTAAAAGACTAAAAAAAGCTCTAAGAGATTTAGATGGTTAACTGAAGAAGGCATGAGTTCAGAGAGCTCATTTTCCAAAATCGTGTTTTGCTAATGCAAGAGTGATTTTTATCCAAAATTATGGATTATCATTGTATACTTGCTTTTCGTAGTTGTATACTCGGATTAGAGACTCATATCCTTGTGGAAAACTTGGATAGAGGGCTTGGATGATGATTCAAGGCGGATCCCATATGGACCATGACATAATAGACTTATAGGGTGTACTATATAGCTCATACATAAAGCAAAGAGTTGAGTTCATGATTTACAAGAATATTTTGAAGCCTTTGAATGATGCCTATGTGTTTTTATGTATATATATATAATATGAAAAATTATTTTCCCAATGCCCTTAATTATTTTCATGAAATATATGTTATTTTTTGTTAGCTCTGCATACCAATACTTTTCAAGTATTGACCCTTATAATATATGTTCTGAGGTATATTACCATTTTCCATCACATCTGTAGAATAATTAGAAACGATAAAGTTGGTGAGCCATCCATCTTTCAGCGAGTATTTATCTATATGTTGACTTGTTTTCAGTTTATAGTTCAACCGGGGGCCTTGTCTCGGCCTTGACAGTTAGTATTCAGTAGAGGATTCGTAGACAGAATTTGAATATTGTATTGTCATAACTTTATTGACATATTTTGATCGTAAGATCAACTTGAATTTTTATTATATCTTCTGCACTTTGATTCATGTATAGATTATGCCTATGATAGTATGCTAAGGGATCTTTCAAGTCTTCATAGTTTAGGATGCCCATCGCATTCAGTGTCTCTGCTCAGGTTGTAACAAACTTAGTATCAAAGAATGGTTCATGGTCCCAAGGTGTCTATAAAGACGTGTCTAGTAGAGTCTTGCTTATGGGTATGTTGTGCACCATACTTATAATTAGGTGTCTACTAGGAATTTAGGAGATGTTTCCTGATATTTCATACTCTAGTTTATGCAATAGTTTTATCTGTATGAAATTTATCCAAATTTCTTCCTTGCTCTAACTTTATTGGCCATGCCTTATTGTTTAGGTGGTACAAGTTTAAAGTTAAGATTCCTAACAATATAGTCCCTTCTGGTTGAGTTATCCATAATGTAATAAAATAGCACAAGGACTTGAGAGGAGTCCGTTAGTGCTTCAAATTATGTTAATTAAAGTATATACCCCTATCCATTTCAATCATGCATTTGAGACTGAGGTATCAAGTGTATTCAGTCCCTGTCAGAATCCTTGTTGTAGATGTCATACTGAAGGGTAGAGATATATAGCAGAATATTGGAAAAATATTTCCACCTAAGAGATAGTAAGTTAAGGTGTTATAATCTACGAGTAGTAATATAAATCCTAGCATTAGTGATATGAAGCCATAAGTTTAGAATTTAGAGTGAAGGTAACTTTTGAGTGAAGAAGGTAGTTATAGTTGTGTAACTTTTGAGTGAAGGGTGGTATTCCCTTTTATGGTTATTGACAAATATTATAGAAAGATTTATAGGTCGTATGGTAGTCCATGAAGAAAGTGATTAGCTATGATAATTATTTATTTAAATAAGGAAGGAGCTTAGAATGGATAGTTATGGTGGTTGTAGAAATCATTTATAGGCTGTGAATGGAACGGGGTAGATTAGCCGATAAGTTATAAGTAGAGACTTATTGGTTTTTATAAAATCTTGAAGCGTAGCAATGTCTTATACAAAAGAGTAGATGTTTCTTATTGTCATAAATTTGGGTGTGACTTCACAAGCCAAGGTTGTAGGTGAATCGGGAAGAAGGAGATGAACTTTCTTTATATGAAATAATTAGGAAGTGTATATGTGGCAACAATACTTGTGGGAGCGATTAAAGTTGCTGGTTTTTAGTAGGGAGATCCGTAAAGTGGGTGTAGTAAAGATAGGCTTGAAGGTTGTGATTGATAAATACACAAATCAATGTGCTATGTGGTTAGTACTCCTTGATTTAAGACATGAAGTTGTTTGATTACAATGATAAGGTGACGTAATATTCTTAAAAGGATGTATAGGGTCCCATAGATTAAGCTATCACCTTTTAACTCCATGTTAGGCTTCATCATGGAATTACTATGTAGTGCGACTTAAACTATTGTAATTAGGTGTGTTGTGGGGGAATTGTAAATTGGAAAGTATGAAGTGTGTAATTCTTTGTGTAGAGCATAGTCGAGTAGTGTCACTAAATTTAAGGTCTATTGGTCGTATCATGTAAGGTAGAGGATACCTCTATTTCTATTTCATGCAAAAACCTTAATTTATGTCAGGTAGCATATATATCAAGACCTATGATCACCAAATAAACTCATGCCTTATGTTGTGTTAATTATGATCCATAGAACTCATGTTTAAGGTCATCTCTATGTTAATTTCTCATTATCTCACCCTTCGTTCTTACACGATTTACTTGGTGATGTCATCAAGCTATTCTTGAATGCCTATGTAAGTTTTATTGAGGGAAAGTTACTAAGGTGGGGTTACATCCTTTATTGCATACTTCTATAGCGTTAATAAGTTCCTACTTATCATTCGAGGATGAATGATGATCCCAAGGGGGAGATAATATAACACCCCACATTTTTGGGCTAGAGTTTGAACTGTCTTTTCTATGTATATAGACCCAAACCTGATGATTTATATTTCTATAGAAGTGTGTATAACAACTCTTTAGGGTGAGAACAATTTTGGAGATTGATTGAAGTCTTAAATATCCCCTAGATCAATGTTAAGTTGAGCATTTTCCAATCTATTAAATTTTAGTATATGATTTTTGTTAAGTCAACTTCTAACAACTATTAGTCCTAGAATACAATAAGTTATATGGCCACTTATATATCAAATTAAATCCCTTTGAGTCCACTTTCAAATGGAACTAACCATTCATCAATCCAAGTTCTAAATCAAACATTATAAGTATTTTAGTGAGACATCATCTAGGGTGCGGTGCGTGATTGGGTTTGACAGGCAATGTTGGTGAATCACGTTTGGGGTTACGAAAAAAAGCTTTTTCTCCGCATTTGGATTCGCGGCGTGAACCTTCTTTTCCTGATGTTAAAATATATTTTCCCACCTCAAATCAAGAGAAAAAAGGTCCTTTAATCCCCTATAACTCCCCAATCTGTCATATAACCCTAAGTTTGTTCGTAAACTATTTAAAAGACTCAAACCCTCATTCTCTTCTTCCCAAGAACATCAAGAAGGGATTTATCAATTCTAAAGCTTGTAGATTCCAAACTCAAGGTTATTCTCTGATTTTTATCCGTCAAAAGGTATTTGGGACTATCCTAACTCTCAAGAGCATAAGTTTATTATTTTAACATGATTTAAAGATGAATATGTATTATATGTAACGGGTTTTGGAAACCGTTAATGAGCATGCCTTATGACCCTGTTTTACAATGAAATTATGTATTTTCCATCGAGTTTTTAATGAACATGAGTTATATTTATGTGTATATATGTTGTGAGTATTGAGGACTGATTTGACAGCATGATTTATAATATTCCCTCTCTCATGATGAAATTTACTTGTCTTAATTCGTTATGGGTTGTTCAAATGCATGATTAAAAGATTGAGTTATATGTTTTTCTATCAATAGTGAAATTACATGGTTTTATGATCTAATGAGAGGGTGTTTTCTTGTTTTATACATAGTCCTTGTGTTAAATTAAGGAATTGCATATGATTAATGAAAGAGATGGCCACCATTTGTTAAAGTTTTGAAAGGAGAGTGCTTTATATAAGCTTACATATGCTTTCAAAATAAGAACTCTTTTGTGATATGTAAATCTTTTTGGTATTCAAATAACATATTTTTAAATAAAAAGACTATGGAATAATATTGCATAGTATGATATGGTTTATACGGCTTGCAAGTCTTGGTATGACGATACCAATTTGAACGAATGCCATGACAGACTCAAACCAAACTAGACTATAGACTTTTCAGACTTCAAACCATGTTTTGACAAAGATGCATGTTTTAAATGGCTAAAAATAGGATCTAAGATTGTTAGATAGTTACTCGGAGATGTAACGAGTTCAGATAAATCATTCCCCAAAACCATATTTTGCTGATGCGAGAGTGATTTTTGTCCTGAAATATGGATTATCACCGTATATTCTCTTCATGCAGTTGTATGCTCAGACTAGACACTCCTATCCTTGCGGCAAACTGAGATAGAGGGCTTGGCCGTTGAGTCAAGGAAGATCCCATATTGACCTGGAATAATAGACTTATAGGGTGTTCTATCTAGCTCAAACTTAAAGCAAAGAGTTAAGTCCATGATTAACAAGAATATTTTGAATCCTTTGAATGATGCACTTGAGTTTATATATATATATTATGCTAAATTGTTTTCACAATACTATCAATTATTTTACATGAAATATATGTTATTTTTGGTTAGTTTTGCATACCAATACTTTTTAAGTATTGACCCTTATAATATAGGTTTTGAGGTATAGTCCTATGGTCTATCACATCAGTAGAATAATTGGAAACGCCCGAGTTGGTAAGCTATCCATCTTTTGGCAGACATTTATCCAAATGTTGACTTTATTCAGTTTATGGCCTAGCTGAGGGCCGTGTCCCGTCCAAGACAGTTAGTATTCAGTAGAGGCTTCATAGACGAAACTTGAGTATTGTATTTTCATAACCTTATTGACTTATTTTTATCGTAATATCAACTTGTATTTTATTATATCTTTGACACTTTGATTTATGTATAGATTATACTTATGATAGTATGAAAAGGGGTCTCCCGGGTCTTCATGGTTCAGGATGCTTGTCGCAGTCAGAGCTTCGGCTCGGGTCATGAGATAAAGTTATCCACAATTTCTTTAAGAGACGAACATTATTTGTATGCTTATGAAACATCTTCAATAGATCACCTTTAGGATAAAGCCTATCAAAGAGAACTTTAAAAGCTAAAGAGAGAAATTCACCACAAACCGCTAAGCCAATCTTCATTTTAAGAATTTTTAGAAGATAAACATTTCTATCTTAAATTACTAAGAACTTCAGTTTACTTGTTAAATGCTAAGATTAATTTGAAAACAAGAATGATCAGTGATTTCTCTTTCTCTTTGTAGTGGTCTTACAAGTCAACGGCTGATAGGGATGAGAAAATAATCAAAACTATCCATTTTTTTGTCTTATCCATGTGTATGACTTTTCACCCAACAAGAAGACTTGTGTTCTTGACAATGTCAATTGCATAACTGAAGCAAGAAAGGAAGAATATTTAGGGATATGGAAGGAGGAGGGCGCGCGGGGTTGAGAAAGACTTCATCATGTTTTAATTTCATTTCTTGCTTCCTTACTATGATTTTTTCACAACTTGAATATACCATGAGATATACTGAAATGATAAGAGTTTGCATTGTAGTTGTTTTTTTCATACATGCAAGATATTTCTTTATAAAAAAGATAAAATTTTATAGTATTTAGTTAGAGTTTTTAAGTTTAAATCATTGAGATAAAGTTCCTCTTGCATTGGGGAGATAAAGATCTCATAGTAAATTACTGCCAAACAAATTCAAATTAGTTGAAAAGTCATTTGTACCTATGTTTGATGATAAACCAATAGATATATGACATTTGTTTACAAAAAGACTCTTGACATTTTACTATGATTAAATAAAAGAAAAGTTGAAAAATTGGGATTAGGTTGCCACCACAAGCTTTATAGGTTCGGTTGGAAAAAATGGATGGTTTTGGGACTAATATTGACCTTTTGGTGTAGGGGAAATAACCTAGAGTTATGGTGTAGAATTAGATAATTAATGGAATCATATTTACTTGATATGGAAAATGTGAAGTGGGCCCCACATCCTCTTTTCTCCAAATGGCCGTGTAGCTACTGACGTAATTAATTTACCTCTAAGATTGGAGGAAGCTCTAATAATGTACTAAGAATTGTTATGTATTATACCTATTTTATACAGGGAGAAAAACCTAGCGCAATCAATAACACAATTAAGAATATTTTTAAAAAACTTATAGTTGAGGTCTGGTAATTCATTGTTTTGATTCTTTTAGATGTTAAATTATCTGGAAATGGTTAAATTATCTGGAAATAAACTCTTATTTTTTGATATGTATATAAGAACTAGAATTTTCTTCCGCATGTACATGGGATACACTATTAGGGACTCTGCATTTTTGGGGGATAATAGGATTCTACAAGTTATCAAGTCACAAGGGTGGATGTTGGAAATAGAGTAACAGGAAAAAGGGAAAACCCAAAATTATTTGATGAAAATCCTAGCAATTTCCTTCAAACAAGTAATTATGAGTTTCACAAATATTGTAGGTAAGAAAAATTCCAATAGAAGCATCGTGAGGAATCTCCATTATATGGAAATAATAAGCCTTCCTTATATCCACCTTAATGATACACCAAGGCGAGACATTCTTTTGTGGTAACCTTTGTTGATGAGTTTATGAGCAATGATCATATTATAAAGAATGTTCCTTCTTTCAATAAAAGCAATTGTGACTTTCACAATCCACCAACATATCCATCATCTTCTTTAGTCCGTTAGTGATGATCTTTGAAATCAATTTGCTGCAGAATATATTACCGTAGGCTATGGGTCTGAAATCCTTCACAAAGGTAGAATTGTTCGCTTTAGGCATAAGAGTAACACACATAAAATTAAGAGTTTTTACTAGTTTTCCATTTTCAAAGTATTGCATAACAGTTTTTGTCACATCTTAGCCCACTAATGTTTAGAATACTTCAAAAAATACAGAAATATATCTACCCAATCCTGAAGCCTTGTCCATGGTCATGCTCTAATGACTTGCTCTATCTCCTCCTCGGTGAAAGGTATCTTCATAGTCTATTGATGGGCCAAGGATAGACAATAACCATCTTAATAATCTCAATATTAATACAAGGAATCACTGTAGTAGACTCCCCTTATAATCATCACGCCAATTTATGAAATGATTTTATGGATATTTTTCATTGTCCCCGCTATCCATAGGAAGTAATATTTGCTTTCTTAAAATCACAAGTCAGTAATTAAATTTGTAGATAGGAGGAGAAAAAGGTCTACTGTTTAAATTTGAGGTATGATTTGATTTTTAACACCAAGAGAGAGGAGTCCCAACTTATTTTCACCAAAAAATTAGTGTTGATATATCTTATATTGAAGCTTGCAAGTCACATCTTTCCAATTTCTAAGTTCAACATTACCTCCACATTATTGGATTTTTCAAATAAATTTGTTACTAATAATTATGAAAAGAATTTATTTTCATAAATCTCTTTAATATATTTACTTGGAGTTCCATTTTACTGTAGCAAGACAACATAAATGAAGACACATTTCAGTTTAGCTATAAAAAGAAAATTCTTAGTTTGATTATTTTTCGTAATGAACTCGTTTGATAATCTTACAAAATCAAACCTTAAACGACCACACCATCTCTGCCGAAAACATAACCAAAATCAATCTAATATACACAAGGAGAGCCAACACTGTAATTCATGTGTAAGGAGTTACAGGATTTACTACTAAAGAGAGACTTCATAAGCCATGATGAAGTCTCATATGGTGCTAAAATCTAAGAATTTAAAAATATCCTACCAGAACAATTTTCTATCAAATTAAGGTTAATGTTTATTTGTATTGCTCGCTACAAGATATATTTTAATTCATTGTGACCAATATGAGGGATTTTGTATCAGTTTTGTTGTGTCCATCTGGTTATGTTCAGGTTGATAGTGAGCACTATGGTTATACATAGAACTTTTCCATCAACTATTTCATTCAACCCCGAGCTAGGAAGAAACTTTAAGAGCGTTAGCTTGGTTATCCCTGCCAAGTCTACCAACCACTTTGCTTGCTAGTAAATCTGTATTATCAATTGCATCGACAGTGAGTCAAACAATTGCAATTGATAAAGCAACTCAAGTTCGATCAAGAACTAGAACCACAAGATTAAAAGTTGAACTTGATATATTGGACAATCACCCCACATGAATTTGACTACAATATTATACGGAATCTGATAAGATATTAGAGCACTTTTAGGAGATTGTTTATGATAATCTTCCTCTGTATTGTACTCACTGCAAGCGTCAGATCATGACAAAACTAGTTGTCATATAATCTTGAAAAAAAATATACTCTATGATCAAGAAGACATGTAACGATGTAAGAGAATAAGAGAAGCAAAACTTGCTAAAGTGGTTGAGCACCTCCACCATTAACTACTAGGTTGAGGGTTCGAGTTACATCAGAGCGTCAGTGGGAATCTTATATATCCTCCTAATGAGTTGTCATGACCCGAACTAGGTCCTAGCTATGACGAGTATCTCAAGTGTACCGTGGATTGAAGACCACCCCCTTTGACTAGCCAAACAGAATGTAACACACCTAGCAGTGGCTGAATTTCGAAAATATAACAAGATAGGAAAGTAACAAACTAAAAGACATCTAAGAATGTCAAAATCAATACCTAATCCACAGTAATATCCATAAAGCCTCTACTAATCAGAAAACAATCTAAGTTGAGACATGGCCCCGACCTTGAAAATGACAATTATAATTATAATGTTAATGTGAATTCTTTAATTCTATCTTATTAAAGGAAAATGATTGAATAATCAAGTCTTCTGGTGAATGGAAGCTCACCACTTCACTGCAAAGAACTGACGAATTGAATTGATTCACCTAACACTAAACAGGAAAAGTAGGATTGATTTTGGACTATGTATCGCATGGAGATACAACGTCTAGAGATGGATAGTGGGTTGAGCACTAATATGTAACTCAGGGATAAGGATAAAGTAATAAAAATTCAAAATCTAGTTCAACTCAATGTATATGTTCACATACATTTGTGTATACATATATACTTCTATGAAATGCTGGGATAGGGAACAAGGCATAACATGCACTTTAAATCTTTAGCCTAGATTATGTATATTAACTATCATATAACAGTACCCACGGGCTAGAGAATAATCTTATATATGCATAGGGGACTCAAACCTCCCAATCATATAATAAAGGTAACTTAAGCACCCGATCATGTAATGTAATATGGGGTACTTGAACCCCCTAATCATATAGTAAGGTGTACTCGAACCACCTGATCACAAGCAAGGGGACTCGAACCATAGACCATTTAGACCCCAATATTGGCAAATGTGGTTTCCAGTATTGGTCCCTCGGGACCACCACTTTCATGGCCAAGCTACACAAACCTCTTTAATCCCCATTAAAACATTTATCACACATTCATATTCATTGAACAATAATACACATTTAGGCATACACTGTTGGTATCATCATACCAACTACACTTGCAAGGTAACATCATTATGCCATTACAATTTCTATTAACTTAGGGAAAACAACTCCCTTTGTTCATTAATACAAGGTGGGGGTACACTAACTCTCTTTGTTTTTAAGTCAAACCATCATGTTTTAATAACCTTTTTATATCATGTAATTTTTCCAAAAGTAGTTCAATATAATTACACTCATAATCAAAACCACTTTCGCAATATTGGGTTGGGGGTTATTACCAATTCAATCATTTATAATCACAAAATTTGGGGAAATCACAATCCCTTACTTATTCACCATGCCCATGCACCTCATAAGTTTTAGAAACATTAATTCCAAAACCCTTACTCCATATCTAAACCCATGTTCAAATGCATATAAACAATAATATAAGTACATGCTTTAATGTAACACCATGAATTTGGTACCCAAAATGCTACACGGTGATCATAATCCCGAAGGACCACAAGCTAACCCATGACTGATATTTATAATTGAGCCCTGAATAATAATGGTAATATCATAAATACAAAAACATGAATTGAAATGCCATAAGTTTCAATTCTGATACATAACTAAAAATATGGTATAAAAATACCAAAACAACTGAAATAACTATCTAAACATGTTGTAGTCTGAAATCCTCTAAAACTAAACTTTTTGAATAAAGAGTTGATAGGACAATCCCCCAACTAACCCCTTCTGCTAAAATAAACTAAGTACTGAAAGAATGAAATAATCAAATAATAACATCCTCAAATTATGAGGACTCATTGCTGACTCTGACTGCTAAAAATGGAATGCTATTGATACTCTAGAGCGCGTGCTTCTGAACCTATGGTAAAAATAAATACCATAGTGCAAATACGTCAATACAATTAAATGTACTAGTACACAAGTGAGGTAGACTGAATACAATGGTTCATATGCATGAACAATACTAACTGACTAAATAAGATGAATGTTAGAATACATACATAAATACGTAACTGTATCTGATATTATGAAAACACTGACTCGTGAATTCTGATAACACGGATTTACTAATATCTAGGTACTAATACTGGGATACTGGAAGACTAAGTTTATTGAGTACTAAGGAACTGATGTCATATTACTGATAAAGGAATGATTGTTTCTGACAGTTTTGATTATGAAGAACTGGTTTGATTAATTGTATCTGATAGTCCTGAAATCTGAATACTGATAACTTAAATTTCATATAATTAATATACTATTAATTGGGTGACTGTGTCTGACAGTCCTGATTCTGATGGAACTAGCTGAGTTTTGTACTAAGCTGAGCGACTGTATCTGACAGTCCTGAAATAGTAGAACTGAACTGAGTTCTACTGAGACTGGATCTGACACTGAGATAGTGGGAGATAATCATCTAACCAACATGCCCCAAAACTGAACTGGTGAGGTCCAACCTGTAACCCCAACTGGAAAGGTGTCAGTACCATGCCACGGGTAAAGATAAGCTGTGAGTAAACCCTCTCTAATAGGATGCTCTTCCATCAAACCCTTCTAGTAGGAAAAACTTAAATGAGGTGTCTAATCCCTAAACTCGTAGGGTACATCTCAAACTATGCTGGCTACGTAGATTTAGAACGCAAGGATTTCTTCTAAGGATCACACCCTCTACTGGCTAATAGGTGAGTCCCCATCTTTGGGTTCACTCAGTGCTGAATCCTACTCCCAACCGAAGAGACACTGAACTAATTTAAAATGAACTAAACTGTTACTGATAGTATCTTCTAGCTGATTTGAATAGATTTTATTAAATTCCATTGACTGACGGAATACTACTGAGATCGGATAACTGACTGAGATTACTGAGTTTCCCTGAGTCATGTAACTGACTGAATTATAATGATCATGGCTTGAATGTGAGTATCATGAAAACTGACACTGGATCTAGGCACACAACTAAATTGTCGGGTACAAGTACCCCCAGAGATCGATAGCATGAAACTGACAAGACTAGATACTTCGTGAACACATAACCAATATCAACAATTCATAATACAATGAGTTAGGAATTTCGTGAAACACATGGTTGTCATAATGTTGTACATGGATGGAATTGCATATAGACATGTCATACTTTCATCAACCTAATCTCATGAATATTCCATCAAATACTCATAATGCACATAATATCATGGAAGTCAGTCTTGGTCATAAGGGTAAAGCATGCATTTATTATTTGTGTCATAATTGAGCTATAGTATCCAATTTCTATCCTCCTAGTCATTTTGTCAAACACCCTTCATGCAAAACTTAGGGAATAGGTGAAATAATCAAATTACATATCATAAACAACTCAATTCATGGATTTCATCTTCCATGCTAACGTAGTTTCATGAAAACACATAAATATTCCAACTTGGGAATCATACAACAAAATAAACATGGTTAGAAACAACCCACAACATAAATATCATGTTTTATAATTTGAAAGAGGGTTCTTGGACTTGATGGATGAAAGGAATCCATAAATCAACAGTTGACATACCTTAGTTCCTGATTTTACAAAGATTGACGGATAGATTCTTGAATTGGAGTATTGAATTTGAATCATAAATTTAAAACCCTACCTTATTCTTGAGAGAAACTCTATATTTTGGGTGAAATATGGCAGAATCACGTGTTATTAGGTTTATCTAAGGATGGGAAATTGACCCTTTTGCCCTTAAAAATGCGGACATTTAATGACCAAAACTTGGGTGCCGACGCTACAAGTGACACGGTGCATTGATGGCTGCGACGCGATACTCGACGTGTTATGCCATGATCGCATCGTGCCTCAGAAGTTTTGTCTTTGGAAGCCTGCACAAATGTTGACCGATGCGATTCGCAATGCGGCGCGCCATGATCGCATTGATCCATTATTTTGGGACTCCAAACATGATCTAAACGTATTTTGAAAATTCCAAAACTTGTCCGGGAACACCTACTGACCTTCCTGATCATGAACTAATAAAAATACGGACCATTAAAGGAAGTTAAGGTGGCGAAATGAGATTGCAAACTTTCGAAGGCCAATAATAGGCTAATTCTGGGAACCTAGCTAGAATTTTCTAAGTCTGGGACCCTTTGACAAGCTTAAAGGACTGAATTAAGCTTTAGGATTTTATGGGGTCTTACATTTAAGTAACACAAATTTAGGGGTAGATTCACATGCCTAAAATATCAAGAGTTATGGAGACAATTTTTCCCTTGGAAGCACTAATTGATCAACTTCTAGAAAACCCTTAGTATCTTGAACTTAGAGAATTAAGAGTGTTTTAGAAGTTATTATGATTTGTTTTGGAGTTATAATAAAACCCTAAAGGGATTTTAAGTCATGGGTCATGATTTAGCGAAAAGGGGAAATGTCTAAGTGTCCTTAATTAAAAGCTAATAAATTGTATCTAGTGACTATGAGTCACTATACGACTTGTAAACACACGTTACGGCTCATCACCATGAGTCCTAGTCAAGATAATAGTTGAAGGACTCTTCTCTGGTGACCCTATGATTCATACCATACGACTAGCTCATCAGATGCCCCTACGACTTATAGGTTCCAAGTCATAGTCAAGACAGAAACACTTTGAGCACACATTGGTTTGATTATGGATAGGACTGTATGAATCATTTTGAGTCTTTACGACTCGTAACAGCCAATCATAGTCAAGGTAGTAACATCAAGCTAGTACAATGGTCTGCCTATGATTGGGTCCTTTAGAAACACAATGACATGTTACAACTCATAGAGAGAGTCGTAGTTTGGGCAGTGAGTTTAAAAACTCAGAAATTTTCAGGGACCGAAAATTCAAGGTGTTTCATTCTCCCTCCTTAAGATCATTCATCCCCAAATGATGAGACAAGGCTGTTATTATCACGATATGACTCCAAACTTAAAAAGACTTAACTTTAATAAAGGTAGAAACAAAGATACCAATGAAATCCCAATTCCCTTAAGAAAGTCAAAAAATAAAGATGCTAAGATTAACATATACCTTAAGCACGATTATCTGTAATGGGGAACAAGAATGGGTATTTGGATTTTATTTCCTTATCAGCTTCCCAATTAGCTTCTTCAAACTTTTGGTTTCTCCATAGAACCTTCACCGAAGCTACATCCTTAGTCTGCAACCGATGGACTATACAATCTAAAATCTCAAACGAGACCTCCTTATACGCTAAGAAGTTTAAAACACCAAATCTTTCCCACAAAACCACCAAGGAAGGATCACCCATTAACTTCTTCAACATCGAAACATGAAAAATTGGGTGAATGAAACCTCAAAAAGGAGGCAACTCTAACTCATAAGACACATTACCCACTCTCTTCAAAATCAAATACAGACCCATATAATGGGGACTGAGCTTCCCTTTCTATCCAAACCACATCACTTCCTTTATGGGAGATACCTTCAAGAACACCAAATCACCAACTTTAAATTCCAACTGCCTTCACCTCACATCCACATAGGACTTTTGGCTACTTTGGGCATTCTTAAGCCTATCACGAATCACCTTCACCTTCTCCATAGCCTTATGAACCAAATCAGGATGGAACAACCCATCTTCGCTAACCTCAAACCATCCTATAGGAGAATGACATCTCCTATAATACAAAGCCTCAAATAAAGCCATCCTAATGCTAGAGTGATGACTAATATTATAAGCAAACTCGATGAGAGGCAAATAATAAACCCAACTACCACCAAAGTCGATCAAATAATCCTGAATCATATCTTTTAATGTATGAATGGTCCTCTCTGCTTGTCCATCTGCTTAAGGGTAGAAAGTGGTGTTAAGGCTCAACTTAGTTCCTATACCTCTCTAAATAGAATGCTAGAAGTAAGATGAGAACTACATACAATAATAAGATATAATAGAGAAAGGCGCACCATGTAAATTGACGATTTCTTGAATGAACAACCTTGCATAATCCTCAGAGGAGTAATTAGTCCTCATAGGTAGGAAATGAGCAGAATTAGTCATCCTATCCACAATGACTCATATCGAATCAAAATGACTACGCCACCACAAAAGACTGGTAGTGAAATCCATGTTAATCATCTCTCACTTCTATATAAGCAACTTTATTTCTTGAAATAATCCACCATGCTCCACTTTCAATTGTTGACACACCAAGAACTTATCCATAAAGTTGGCCACAACTCTCTTCATATTATTCCACCAGTAGATCTCTTTTAAGTCATGGTACATCTTCGTTGAACCAAGATGAACAGTATACCTCGACTCATCAGCCTTGGCCAAGATCCTTTCTTTCAGTCTATCAACATTAGCAATACATAATCTACCTTGGTACCTTAGGATACTGTCACCACCAATCTCGAAAGCCATCACTTTCTATTGAACAACATCATCCTTGATCCATGAAAAGATAGGATCCAAAACCTATTTTTCTTTCACCTTCGTACCAAGAGACGAATTCATCACCTCTTGCACAATCATACCTCTATCTTCAGAGTCCAAAAGATGAACCATAATATTTTCCAAATGATGAATATCCTTTACGAAACCTTTCTTTTCCTTATTAACATAAATTAAGCTCCTCATGGGCAACCTGCTAAGAGTATCAACAACCCTGTTAGCTTTAGCTGGGTGATAGTGGAGATTTATATCGTAATCCTTAAATAACTCAATCCATCTCCTTTGCCTGAGATTCAAATCCTTCCGGGTGAACACATACTGGAAGCTCTTATGATCAGAATAAATGTCATCATGAACTCACATACAAGTAGTGGCACCAAATATTCAAAGGAAAGACCACGACCAATAATTATAAGTCACACATCAGGTAATTCTTCTCATGCACCTTCAACTACCTAGAAACATATGCAACCACCTTGCCATGCTGCATCAAGACACAACCCAGTCCCACATGAGATGTATCAAAATAAATGACAAAGCCATCAGTACCCTTGGGTAGAGTCAAAACTAGAGTTGAAGTCAACTTATTCTTCAACTTTGAAACCACCCTCACACGAATCAAACCATTGGAATTTCACCTTTTTTTGAGTCAACCTAGTCGAAGAGAAACTTTCCATAAAACTCCTACAATATCTAGCTAAACCTAAGAAGCTCTGACTGTCGGTTGGAGTCGTGGATCTATGCCACATCTTAACCGCCTAAACTTTTCGTGGATCCACCATGATCTCCTCACTAGAAAAAACATGACCTAGATAGGTCACAATATTCAACCAGAACTCACATTAGAGAATTTGGCATATAACCACTGATCTTTAAGGGTTTGCAACACTATACAGAGGTGATCGACATAATCTACTTCACTCTTTGATTTTCCAAGAATATCATCGATGAACACAATGATGAACAAGTCCAAAAACTGATGGAATACCAAATTTAAAAGATCCGTAAATGCTACCAGTGCATTAGTCAAATTGAATGACATCACCAAAAACTCAAATTGACCATACTAGGTTTGAAAAATAGTTTTAGGGATATCCACCTCCCTAATTTCAATTGATAATAACCCGACTGAAGGTCAATCTTTGAAAAGTACTTAGCACTCTAAATATGATCAAATAGGTCATCAATTCTAGGAAGAGAATACTTATTCTTCACTGTCACCTTATTCAACTGGCGATAATCTATACACATTCTAAGGGACCCATCCTTCTTACACACAAAGAGTATCGAAACACTCTATGGGGAAGCACTAGGACAAATAAATCCCTTATCAAGAATGTCTTTTAACTTCTCCTTAAGTTCTTTAAATTAGCTGGATCTATTTTATATGGAGGGATAGAGATGGGATGCGTGTTTAAAAGAAGATTAATCCCAAACTTAATCTCCCTATTAGGAGGACACTAGGAAGATCATTGAGGAATACTTTAGGAAACTCATAGACCACAGGGAAAAATTATAATGAAGAACTTTCAAAACAAAAATCTTTAACTCGAACCATGTGATGGAGACACCTCTTGGAAATTAACTTTTGGGCTCTGAGATAAGAAATTAACCTTCCCTTAGGAAATTACTGGTTCATTTAAGAATTAGAAACTGAGCCTTCGGGTCCGATAATCTAGAGAGGCCTAACACAAATGGAGTCAATCCATCTCTAGGAAAATGTCAAAATCAACCTTATCCAATTCTATCAAGTCTACCAAGGTGTCCCTACCACTAATAGATATCACATAACCCTTATAAACTCTTATAGAAAATACAAAATCACCCCCTGGGGTAGACATAGAGAAGGAGTCCAAAATACTCTCAAGACCAAAACCAAAATAAACAACTATATATAGGGTCCATATAAAATAGTAGCCCTGTTCAAGCAGATAAAACACATCACAAGAAAAGAGTTGTAATGTACCAGTGACAATATCTGAAGATGCCTTGGATTCCTGGTGAAGCATAAAGGTGATTCAACAAGTTCTAAAGCCAGAAATAGTACCCTTTAGTGTAGAACCCGAAGATGTGGCAATCAAAAAATTATAAGCCCTATTAAAAACCCTAACTGAGGGACAATCCCACTAAATATTACCAAATTGACCATACTTAAAGAACTTGTGTCTTTGTTCCTAATATAATACACGATGCACCTACCCATAGAATTAACAAGGGGGATAATATCTGGCTGATTGAGCTCTACTAGCTTGAGAATGGGTGCTCCATTCCCTAGGACCATCACTGTTCTGGAAATGGTGATCACCGAACGACTTAGGATATGGAGTACTAGTCATAGAAAAGGAACCACAGTTTCCCCATGTCTTTTTCATATACCACTTCCTGCCATCATCATTATTATTTTTCTGACCTCCATTATATTTTAAGTATCTAAACATCTTACTTTGCCTCTTTCCAATTTTGGCCTACTTTGTCTTCTCATCTACCACATATTACATTACATCACCAACCTAGAAATATCCATGTCATTTTTCAACAAGGTGGCCTTGCTTTCCAGAATCAAATTGAGGGACAACCTAGAAGGAAATTTCCTCATTCTAGACCTCATACTAGACACTAGCTCATGATCATAACAAGATAATTGAACAAACTTTAAGGAATACTCCTTCACATTCGTCTTCCTTTGCTTCAAATTCATAAACTCCTCAGCCTTTTTCTCCCTCAACTCCTAATGATAAAAGCAATCAAGAAAACCACTAGAGAAATCCTCTCATAATTCCAACTCCATATCATCACCCCTAGACTAGTCCCACTCCTAATACCACTAATATGCCACATCTTTCAGCTGGTATACTACAAACTCCAGACCCTCAAAATCAAAAGCATGCATCATATGAAAAATCTTCTCCATCTCATCTATGAACCCTTGAGTATCCTCATCAATATTAGAACCAGTAAAGATCAGAGAATTCAACTTCATAAACTTTCCAACCCTAGCGGCCTTAGAAGAACTAACAACAACACTAGTAAAATAAGACTGGCGTGACTAAGATGTCACCAATAAAGCCAACAGGTGAATAGAACAATAAAAATCAGAATTAGTAATATCTCTTAGAAGTAACTGAGAAGGAGTGTCACCCATGGGAGAAGGGCCAGTGAAGGCCGATGGAGCCCCACTAGGGAAATAAGAAGCACCAACCTTAGACTGGGTTGAAAATCTATAAGTAGGACAAGTTTTGTCAATATTGTCCTCAAGAAGGAAGGAGGTGTTTCCACTAGCATCTAATCTTCTGGGAGGTATGATCTAAAAAGCAAGAAAATGGGAATAAGAGAAGTTTCCAACACCTTAGACTCTACAATCCAAAAATAGATCAGAAGAAAGGGAAACATTCATAAATGCCTCGTAGCCTCTCTCATATAATGTGGTGCACTACACACCCATAAAAAAGACTCTACTTGACACAACTTTGTGGATACCCAATGACACCAAAGGTTGACATAGATACCAACTTTGTTACCCAAATGAAGGCCTGGTCAGGAAAGGTATTTTAAGTCTACGGTGGAACAAACAACTCCCCCTTTGCCTAGCCAAATAAAATAAACACACCTAGACGTAGCTGGATTTTTAAAGTATAACAAGATAGGAAAGTAACAAACTCAAAAATATCCAAGAATGTCAACATCAATACCCATTCCACAGTAATTTCCATAAAGCCTCTACTAATACAAAAATAATCTAAGTCGGGACATGCTCCCGATCCTGATAATAACAATGATAATGTTAATAAGAACTCTTTATTTCATGTTAATAAAAGGAAATAGAGGTATTAATAAAGTCTTCTAGAGAATATAAGCTTTCCAATTCACCACAAATGATAGATGAACTAAGTTAATTCACCTAACACTGTTTTATAAAAGTAGAATTGCCTTCAGACCTTGTATCATGTGGGGATACATCATCCAAAGATGGTTAGTGGGTTGATAATTAGCATGTAACTTAGGGATAATGATAAATTAATGACAATTAAAAATTTAGTTCAACTCAATGAACATTGTAATACCCCATAGTACTACTTAGCTAGAATTTGTCCCAAAAATATTAAAGACATGTTTTAAAAGATGAATCCACTTTTATAAATGTGGAATTTTCAAGATTTACACTTTTTGTCATGTGGAAAAATCAATAAGATTTCCATTGATATAAGATTCTCCTAATTCGATAACCGAGTAAGAAGTTATGATTATTTCAAGCTTCAGTCGAAAAACACCATCATCTCAGTCAGTGGTGCATCACGCCATAAGACAAAATGACATTTGTCGATTTCTAGTAAGACACCACGATTTCACCACATCGCGGAGGGCTTCCAAATCCCAATTGTCAAATTTCAGTGACACGGTGTGATAGCACCGCGTCGCATCAGAGGTCTAGGTCAGGAAATTTTCACCAATTTTAAAAGATGCGTCTAGTGACATGGTGTGATAGCGTCGCATATTTGTATATGATGGACTCAAGTAAATACAAATATTGCATATACCTGTATGTCTATGAATATAAATGATAAATTTTACATATTCACGTCTATCATATCAATAGAAAAATGATAAATATATATCAAATAATTATTTGATAAAGAGGGAGAAGGAGGTTAAAATATAATACATAAATATAGAGAGTAATAGATAAAAATACAACAAAAAAACATACTTAGTGTATTCCCGCAAAGTGGGGTTTGGAAAGGGTAGAGTGCAAGCAATCCATACCACTACCTCAGAGAGATAGGTGAAAATATAAAAGATAAAATAAATGAAAAAGAGACAGAACAAAAAGCAATTAGATATCAAAAATAAAAAAAATGCTTTCTTCTCTCTCTTGCCTAAACCCTAAATCTGCTACCTAACCTAAATTTTCCATGGCTTCCACTGCCGGCGACTGGCTAGTTTTCTTTGACATCACCAGACCCATTACCTAACCTTTACTACCCAAAAATCCCCAGAAAAACACCCAAACACTCAAAATGAAGGACAAACATCCAAGCCATCAAATTTACCTAGCAAGCCTATGGATTTGTCTTGAGTAAAAAACAATACCTTGTAATGACCCTCTAGGTCATTTTATTAATTTACATAAATTTTTGATATTTTAAGCCTTTCTATAGCTACTATAGGTCATTTATGACTTGCCATAACTATCAATTCAAATATAGAATAGTTTATTTGGATTTTAGGCTCATTTTCTTATTTTGGTGCTTTTACTATTAAGATATTGGTCTCAAATCAAAATTCCTAGTAAAACATCTCTAATAAGAATTCTAATGGCTTCATCAGCTTTGAAATAATAATTTTAGGCTAGGGGAATCCTTGGTTTAGCATAATTTATTTATGCGCATAGGGTTTCAAACGAATTCCAAGAACTTGGACCCCTCCTAGCCACTTAAGTGATGGCCTTGACACTTTATTGTTTAAGCAATGGCTTGATATATGGTGGATCAATTAAGTGATCATTTGATCGCTTAAGCGGTGATTGCTTAAGAGATTATTAGGTTGCTTTATCGAACTTGGTGGTTTTAAAATACTTTTCTTCACTTGAGATTCCCATTAATTTTCTCCACTATTTGAGAGCTAGAAGAGAGGGAAAGAGTAGAGAATCATCAATTAAAGCTAAGAGAAGTTAGCCTAACACTCTTTGGTCATTTTTTATTTTTTCCCCATCAATTTCCATCCTATTTCATTGTAAATTCTTGATTTGGGACCTGATTTATGCATCATTTGTGCTTTATTTTATAGCACACATTCATTGTCCTTATATGAGACTCCATAAAATTTCAAACATTTTATTTTTGACTTTCCCACATATGTAATATTGATTTTTGACTTGACTTGTGTTTAGGAATGTTAAAGGGGTGTTTGGAGAAAGTTTTGGAATTTTTAAAAGGGGTTTGGGGTCATTTTGGGACCTGACATAGTGATGGTCTGCGAAATCACCATGTCACAAAGGTTATCCTCCATGATATTGGCATGGAATGGAAGATAACCTTCGTGATCACAACGTGCCACACCAAGGTGTTAATTTCATCCAATTTTATTTTTTCAATTAGGGGTGAGGGGCATTTGAAATTTCCACCCTTCCCATGAATTATAAACATAAAATAGACCTTTTCTGCATCAGTTAAAAAGATCAAACACTCCTATTCTCTTCTCTAACACCTAAACCAAGAAATCTTAAGGGGTTTCAAAGAAATCACTACTTCGAGCTCCAAACTTCAAACTGATTTAAAATTTTTGTGTGTTTCAGACATTTCTCTCTTCCCTAAACATGAATTTTGAATTGTAGCATTAATTGAATAGGTTTTCATTTGATTAAATTATGGGTTTTGAAATTGGATTGAGGGGCTTTGGATGTTACTAATTGAATTACTTTTCCAATATTTTGAAATGATTATTCATGCTTATAACTGATGTTTTAGGGACTAAATTGATATATTATTTAAATGGTTGGAATGGGGGCCATGGGTTTCCCTAAAATTCAATGAAAATTTCTTGAATTGAATGAACCACAACCCTCTTTGTGAAATTGATTTTAATTATGGAAAATTGCATGGTTTAATTTTCTTTTAAACTTAATTCATTGCATTATAAATGGATATAAAAATATATTTGGATGGCTTTGGTGGCCATGGTTTGGATTTTAATGGAACTTGAGAGTGCAACTTGGTTTTTTGAATTAGTTTGTCATAAATATATTAGCTTGGAATCATATTTGTATGATGATATCAAGTGATAAATTCCTTAATAAATGACTCCTGGTTTAATGACTGGAATTATGTGTAAAGTGATTACAATTTAGGCTTAAAAGGGGTTGTGTAGCTCACCGTGAAGGTGTAAGTCCTAGATGGACAAACACTAGAAACCATGTTTGTTGGTGTTGGGGGTCTATATGACCGCGTACTTGATATACACTTGATATATATATTTGGGATGGCTACTGCCCATGGTGGCTTTAGTTTTCCCTTGGTTTGTTTGGCTAACATAATTGGGGTCCTTTAATTTAGGGGCACTGAACCCATTTAGCCCATGGGTGCCTTTAGGACGGATTGAGCTACACAGTCTAGGTTAATAGTTTTAAAACTATCAAGTTCATGACCCTTAAACGATCCTGATATCTTGCATACGTGTATATATAAATGTGTGCATGTGGTTTTGACTAATTTTGGATATGGCATTATTTTATCACTTTTCTTGAGTTACATACCGGTGCTTATCCCACTGGTCATCCTAGGATGCTACATTATTTCATGATGTAGGGTCCAAAGACACTTCTATTACTCCTATGTTACATTCAGAGTCTTTCATAGATAGATATGGTTTGGTTGGTTACTATTTTGACTCTTAGTTTTATTGAGTTATTCATTCATATTTTTATCACTATTTAAATGGATTCCATATTATTATTATTATTATTATTAGTATTGTGCTCATAAGGTTAGGAAATGGGGGTGGTCTGTGGTCCATGGTGGGCTTGAGATACCCGTAAAGGCCAGACCCTGGTTAGGGTTATGATAAGCTTGGTATCACATTTAGTCATTGAGTGTCCACAAAGACATATCGAGTAGAGTCCTTTTTATGGGTGTGTAGTGAGCCACACTTATAAGGAAGAGGTTACAATGCATTTAAAAATGTTTCCCTTTCTTGTATTTTATTTTAGGCTATAAAGTCTAGTTGTCTTGAAACTTCTCTAACTCATAATTTCCTTATATTTCTGATTATGCCTCCCCAAAGAACTAACATCCATAGAAACTCTACTGGGAACTCTGTCCTACCTGTGAACAATGTGGAGGGGACTTGTCCTTTGTATGGAGTACAAACTTGGTCTAGGGTCCCTACTCCTGATTGAGCTTCCCTACGGGAATTCCACCTGTCCCTACTAGTCCTCGTTAAGATTCAAGGGGTGGTAGTTCTAATGATCAGCTGCCTCAGGAAGACATCTATAATGTTGAGTTTCACCGATCTATTCATTTTCTTTCTTTCTTAGTGACATATTAGTCTCATTAACTGAATTCTGTTGGTTTTATTGTTCCTTTATTTAAGGTCACTCAAAATTGCCGGTTAAGATATTAAATCCCCCATCCTTTACACGCTCTAAGGTTGAGGAGGATCCTTAGGGGTTTATGAATAGGATGGAGAATATTTTTGTAGTGATGCATGCTACTGATTCTTAAGGTGTAGAGTTTGATGCATATCAGTTGAAAGAAATAACTTATTAGTGGTATAAGGAGTGGAAGTAGTTGAGGGGTGATGATGTGGAGTCGGCATTATAAGATGTGTTTGTGGGTGCTTTTATTGATCAATTCTTTCTCGAGAAGCTAATGGAACTAAGGATTTGGAGTTTGTGAATCTGAAGAAGGGTAAGATGAGTGTAAAAGAATATGCCATAAAATTTTTGCAGCTGTCTCATTATGCTCCTAAGATGTTGTCTAGACATAGATCTAAGATGAGGAAGTTTTCTTTCGGCTATCCTATCACTTTTTATTAGAGTGTAAGGCTGCAATATTGAACAATGATACAAATATCAAAGGATTCTAGTTTATATGCAGCAAGTAAAGGATGAAAAAAAGAAATATGTGGAGATTAGAGAGGCAAAATAAGAAGTTTAGGTGTTTAGAGCAGAGTGGGGGTCAGCAGAATAGTGGAAGAGATGTAGACAATGGACTAATAAGAACAAGGAAATTCGTATTCAACTTCCAGTATTCCCTATCCTAATCTATTAGGTGATCTTCATTTTCTTGCAGGTAGTGGTTCTAAGGCATAGAGTGCCTAGTCTTAGGCCAGTAGAGCTTAGTCATCCACACCTTACCCTCCTTGTCATTTTAATGGAGAGATTCATCGTGGTTAGAGGGGAGAAATTAGTGTTATAATTATGGTCAGCTGGGTCACATTGTAATACCCCACACTTTTCATAGCTTAAATTCATTCCTAAAATATTAAAGAAATAGCTTCCAAAATAAAGAATAGTTATTTTGTGTGGAATTTTCCAGATTTAGACCTCCCATTATATGGGAAATTGAATAAGCTTTCCATCGATACCAAATTTGCCAATTCTGACACTCGATGAAGGAGTTAGAGCATTTTTAAGTTGACATTGTGCCACCTGGACACTTGGCGCATCACGGAGGTGGGTAAAATGATGATTGTCAAATTCCAGTGGCCCTCCGTGATAGCCCCGCATCGTGGAGAAGCCCAAATTGCCAATTGTCCCATTCCAGTAGACTAATGCGATGTTGGTGCATCGCATTAGTGGGCAAAATGGCAAAACTATAGGGCACTGCGATAGCTCTGCGTCACGGAGGCAACTCAATTACCAATTTTCCTATTTCTAGTGAGCCAATGGGATTGTGGCGCATCACGGTAGCCACCCAAATTGGGAAAAATGTTACATTTTCCAGTTCCGCTTAGAAATTTAAAGAGGGTATTTTGGTAAATTCCTAAGGCCCCAATCCATCGAGAAACAATATTAATCATATTCAAAGAACTTTGTGCTCATTATTCATCATTCTCTACAAAATCAAAACCCTAGAGCTCTAAAACCTTTTCTCCAAGAAATAAAAATCCTCTATAGATTCTTCAAGGAAGCTCTAAATTGAGGATTCCCATGGCAAGATAATCAAGAATCCATCATCAAGAACTCAGATAGGAATTCATAATTCTAGAATCTCCATCTAATCATTAACCAAGGTATTTGGGGCTTATTAACAAGGATCTTCTTCCATCCTTGTGCCCAAAACCAAGCTTTTATTTAAATTTCATATGATTTTGAATGATTATTCATGAGATTTGAATTAGGGTTCATACCCATTATTGCTCTTTGCAAGATTTTGAGATTTCAAGTGTTTTAGAAATTGAATTGCTTGCTATTTTTATATTTTCATGACTATTGTAGTAATTTATAGATTTTGAGATGAATTATCATTGTTTTCATTATCAAGCATGATTATTATGATGTTTTGACATGAGATTGAAGCATTGGTTATTACCCTAAGATTGAATAATATTATTTCAAGAAAGATGGTGCTTTAAGCATCTTATTACTAGATTATTTATATATTTTTAGTAAACCTTTGATCTTTCGATCATCAGATAAGTTTTGGGATCCACTTTTTAGATTATTACAAATTACAAAATTCAAATCAGCTTTATTTACAGATTTTATATCATAAATGCATAATTGGTTTTAGATAAACCTTTAAGCTAGTTTTAAAGTGGATTTCAAATAGAATGAGCATAGCGAACTAAAGAGAGTAGTATTTAGCACCCAGCATGAAGTGTGGGTTTAGTGCATCCTACTTCCACAGAACTACGTAGCCAACATAGGTACAGATTATCAAATTATTCCCACTTCTACATGGATGACAGTTATAGATGTGATCACTTAGCTCAGGTTATACTCCTTGGAAAGAGTATGACACCTCTCCCTAACATGAGGTTTCTTCCTTAGGAGGATGAGACATTAGACTCCATGTTAGCTCACATGGTTTATGTCAGTTAAGAGAACCTCCCTACAGACTAAATGTTTAAGAAAATATTATCAAAAAAGCTTTCAGAAAAATAAGTGTAAAGGCTCACAAAGTTTACTTAGATTATGCTTTACAGAATGATATTAGGTACAAACTTCAGCTTTTAGATTTCATATTTAAGAGTGAGTTCTTTCTATACTTAGACAGTATGATTTGAAGAGAGAATACAAGCACAACTTTTAGAACTAAATGTTATGACTCACTAGATTTATAAAGCATGATTTGTTATTCATGATTTCAGATTTCAGTATTTTAGATATTCTAGATTATATGAGTCATTTACATTTAGCATGCATTGTTATAAATTATGATGATGAAATGATATTTTACTTATGCGTTTCACCCCTATATACTTAGTACATCCCAAAGTACTGATCCACATATATTTCTATGTGCTACATTATCTCATAATGTAGGTTCAAGTGCTTTGTATCAGCAGTGTGAGTAGTCCGAACATCTCTATCTACATCCTACAATTGGTGAGTCCTCATACTTCGGGGACTTGTTCACTTAAATTTTGTAGCTTATCAGTTTACATGATTTGGTATTCTTTTTTGATAGTTGGAGTTAGCTTGGGGTTTGTCCCACAGACTCTCTAGATATTAGAAGTAGAGGCTTGTCAGACTACTAGTTGTGATTCATTTTATTCAGTATTGATGTTTCATAAATTATATTTAGATTATTTTTAGTTATTTCAGATAGTTTTTGCATTCAGAATGACTTTCATGTCTATATTACCTTGATTATGAGATTTTTATCTAGTAGAAGGCAGATACGATTATCTTAAGGATACTTGTAGTCATGAGCACTGTGTGACATCTCAAGATTAGATTTTGAGGTGTTACAAACTTGGTATCAGATCCTAAGGTTTAGAGAGTCACAGGGAGTCAAACAAGTCGCGTTACATAGAGTCTTGATCACCAATTTGTAGCGCACCATATTTATGAGTAAGAGAATATGGAACGTACTTAGAAAATCATCTTTTTTTTCATGATCTATCATGCTTATAGTATCTCTATCTACTTTTAACTCGTTCTCTTACATGATAGTTGAATATGCCTCTTCGTTAAGCTAACACCCACAGTAATAATAACCAGCCACCCTAAACCGCAGATCCTTTGAATAATAATGTATCCCATGCTGATTTTAGGGTTGACTTTCAGGTACTATCTCAAGCTGTGACTGCCGATGTTCTGGGAAATTATTTGAATCAGGCTGTAGTCTTACTCCAGTAGAGTAGGGATTTAGCAGGCAGCTAGAATCAGAGACTTCATAAGAATTAATCCGCCAGAGTTCTTTGGGTTAAAGGTAGGCAAAGACCCATAAATTGTTTTAGATGAGGTGAAAAAGATCACCTAGAATATGTAAGTTTCAGAGGAGGAGAGTGTACAGTTAGCATTATATAGGCTAAAGGATGTATCATATGATTCGGTAGTGATGTGGAAGAATAGTAGAGGTGAGAATGTTATTCTTATGAGATGATAGGTGTTTTTGATTACTTTTCTAGATAGGTTCTTCCCACATGAGATAAGGGAAGCTAAGGTAGAAGAGTTTGTGAATTTGAGGTAGGGCTCGATGACAGTGAAGAAGTACTGCCTTATGTTCAATTAGTTGTCTAAGTATGCCCCTGAAATGATGGTTTATCCTAGGTCTAGTATGAGTAAGTTTGTTACAGGAGTCTCAAGATTAGTAGTTAAGAAGTGTTAAACTTCCATGCTCATTGGAGACATGGATCATGCGAGATTGATAATGTATTTTTAGTAGATTAAGGCAGAGAAGTTGAAGGGAAAAGAGAGAGAAAATAAGAAGGCTAGAAAAGGACAATTTGAGTATGGTCAGAATAGGTCTCAAGGAGCAAATTGTTCACAGTTTTAGAATTGTTCATCTATGCCAGCACCATCTTCAACTAGTGCTCCTTCTCTCATAAGTAGACAAGAGAAGTGGGGTAAGTCTTATATGTCCCGATCTCAGAATAGTGTGAGTGGAAGGTCCAATTATCTGATTGTGATAAGTCTGGTAAAATTTACTTCATTGAGTGTTTGGCTAGACAGAAGGTTTTTTGGGGTTGTGGTAAGTCGAGTCATGGAATTAAAGAGTGCACTCATGCTAAGAAGGGAAATAGAGATGATCGTCCCCAAACTCAGACTGCTAGTGCACCAGCTCCTTTAGGTCGCGTAGTCCCTCCTCAGGGTGCATCATTCAGTACCAGTGGCAGTTAGTGCCAGAATAGGTTCTATGCTTTACCATCCTACCAGGAGCAGGAAGATCCGCCAGTTGTTACTGGTATGCTTTGTGTATTTCACCTTGATGTTTATATATTATTAAACCCTGGGTCGATTTTTTCTTATATGATATCATTAGTCACAGTAAGTTTTAAGATAAGTTCTGAAAAGAGCCCTGAGCCTTTCCTGGTGTCTACCGAAGTGGGAGAGTCAGTTGTTGCTAAACAGATCTATAGAAAGTGTCCTGTCACTTTCCTTCATAAAGTCATGTTAGTAGACCTAATAGAATTAAATATGGTGGACTTTGATCTTATTTTTGGTATGGATTAGCTCCATTCTTGTTATGCCTCTATAAATTATTGCACCCGAGTGGCAAAGTTTCCATTTCTAGATGAGCCAACCTTTGAGTGGTCAGGTAACTCAATGTCTCCCAAGAGTCATTTCATATCTTATCTGAAATCTCAAAAGTTGATTTCCAAAGGGTGTAACTATCATCTTATTCAAGTTAAAGACACTAAGTCTGAGACTCCGATGGTTCAGTCAGTCAGTGTGGTTAATGAGTTTTCTGATGTTTTCCCTAAAGATTTGTCAGGGGTACCTCTTGATATGGAAATATAATTTAGTATTGATCTTCTTCCAGATACTCAGCCTATTTCTATACCTCCATATCATATGGCTCCTGCCAAACTTAAAGAGCTGAAAGAGCAACTCAAAGATCTTTTAGATAAAGGTTTTATAAGGCCTAGTGTTTCTCCATGGGGCCCTTCCATCCTATTCGTGCAAAAGAAAGATGGTTCTTTGTGTATGTGCATTGGCTACCGTCAGTTGAATAAAGTTACAATGAAAAACAAATACCCTCTTCCTAGAATTAATGACTTATTTGATCAACTCCAAGGTGTAAGTTATTTTTAAAATATACACCTTAGATTCGGCTATCATCAGCTTAGAGTAAGGGAATATGATATTCCAAAGACAACTTTCAGAACCCATTATGGTCATTTTGAGTTTCTAGTCATGTCCTTCAAACTAACAAATGCCCCAACAACTTTCACTGACTTGATGAACAGAGTTTTCAAATAGTATCTGGACATGTCTATCATACTCTTTATCGATGATATTCTTGTCTACTCTCATAGTTAGGATGATCATACAGACTATCTCAGAATTATGTTACAGGCTCTTAGAGATCACCAGTTGTTCGCCAAGTTCAGTAAGTGTGAATTTTGGCTAAGTTCAATAAATTTCCTTGGAAATATCATTTCCAGTGAAGGTATTAGAGATTATCCCCCAAAGACAAAAGCTGTAAGGAATTGGCCTAAACCTATTTTCCAATCAGACATTAGGATTTTCTTGTGAATAGCTGGTTATTATAGATGTTTCATTGAGGGTTTCTTATCTATTGAAAATCCTATGTCTAGACTGACCCAAAAGAAAGTTAAGTTTTAGTGGTCAGATTCTTACAATAAGAGTTTTCATGAATTAAAGACTCGACTCACTTCAGCCCAGTGTTAGCATTACTTGATGGTATAGACAATTTTGTGGTGTATTGTAATGCCTCCAGAGTTGGTTTGGGTTGTGTTTTGATGCAGAGAGGTAAGGTCATAGACTATGCCTCTAGACAACTTAAGCCAAATAAAAAGAATTACCCAACCTATGATCTTGAGTAAGTTGTTGTTGTGTTTACTTTTAAAATCTGGAGACATTATTTGTGTGGAGTACATGTTGATATGCTCACGGATCACAAAATCTTGCAGTATATGTTTACTCAGAGGGAGTTGAATCTCTATCAGAGAAGATTGTTAGAATTATTACACCTTTTGTAAATTGGCTATGGGAAGTATTGCTCATGTGGAGAAAAAGAGAAAGAGTTAGTTTAGGAAGTTCATCGTTTAGATAGATGGGGTGTGAGACTGGTTGAGTCAGCTGAAGGGAATGTTTGGGTTCAGAGTAGTTCTGAATCTTCCCTAGTTTCAAAAGTGAGGGAAAAACAAGATAAGGATCCTAGTTTGGTCAAACTAAAGGAGTTAATTAATGACCAAAAAGTAGAGGTATTCTCCCAAGAGGAAGATGGCATGTTGAGGTACCAAAGTAGATTGTGTGTCCCATGGGTTGATGAATTAAGACAACGGATTATGGTGGAAGCGCATGGTGCTCATTATTTTATCCATCCTGGAGCCACTAAGATGTACTGCGACTTGTCGAAATCTATTGGTGGAGTGGTATGAAAAGTGATATAGTAGTTCATAGATAAGTGTGCAACTTGTCAACAGGTTAAGGTAGAGCACCGAAGACCTGGTGGTGCGTTACAAGATTTTGGCATCCCCACTTGGAAGTGGGAAAAGATGAATATAGATTTTGTGACTGGTTTACCCCATCCGCGTCATTAGTATGATTTTATTTAGGTTATTATAGACAGACTGACTAAGTTAGCACATTTCTTGCCAGTTCACACATCTTTCATGGCTGAAGATTATGCTAAATTGTATATCCAAAAGATAGTTAGATTGCATGGATTTCCTTTGTCCATCATCTCAAATAGGGGTACTCAATTTACCTCTTAGTTTTGGAGAGCCTTTCAGAAGGGTCTTGGTACCTAAGTTCATCTTAGTTCATCTTTTCATCCGCAGATATATAGTCAGGCAGAGAGGATCATTCAGGATTTGAAAGATATGTTGAGGGCATGTGTTCAAGATTTCAAAGATAGTTGGGATGATCATTTTCCATTGATTGAGTTTGCTTATAATAACAGTTATCATGCTAGTATTCAGATAGCTCTGTTTGAAACACTTTATAGGCTAAGATGTACATCGCTAGTTAGTTAGTTCAAAGTAGGTGAGGCCGCCTTGATTGGGCCAGACTTGGTGTAGGAGGCCATGAAGAATGTTTAGTTAATCATAGAGAAATTCAAAGCATCCTAGAGTCATCAGAAATCCAATGCCGACGTGAGAAGAAGAGACTTTGAGTTTGAGGTTAATGATCTTGTGTATTTAAACGTTTCACCCATGAAAGGGGTGAAGAGATTGTCAAGAAGGGGAAGCTTAGCTTCTGTCACATTGGTCCCTTCAGATTTTGAGCCGTGTTGGGAAGGTAGCATATAAGCTTGAGATACCCGCAGATTTATCCTCAGTCCATCCAGTATTCCATGTGTCCTTTTTAAAGAAGTGCATGGGCAATTCAACCGTTATAGTTCCTCTAGAAAGTACAGATATTTATAATAGCCTTTTTTATAAAGAAGTCCTAGTAGAGATTCTTGATCATCTGATTCGTAGACTAAGGAAGAAATAAGTTCCCTTGGTCAAAGTTCTATGGAGAAATCAGTCCGTTGAGGGTGCTACTTGGGAAACAGAAGTAGACATGCGTATCAAGTATACTTATCTCTTCTCAACGAATTCAAATTCAGCAGAAGGTAATAGTTTTCATTTATTTTGTTATTTTCTAGATTTAGATTAAGCCATATAGTTATCATCATGAGAAATCATGCACTTTTAGATCAGTTCAATAGCTCCATTTAATTGAGATTTAGTTATTCTGTCAATTTTAGTTGTGCATAATAGCTTATAGCCTAAGATTCCTTCGTATTTTCATCTTATCTAGCCACATTTGAGGATGAATATTCCCAAGGGGGAGATATAATAATACCCCACACTTTTCCTAGCTTAAAGTTGTTCCTAGAATGCCAAGAATTAGCTTCCGAAATGAAGAATATTTATTTCATGTGGAATTTTCCATATTTAGAGCTCCCATTGTGTGGAAATTGAATAAGCTTTCCACCGATACCAAATTTGCCCAATTTCGATACTCGATGAAGGAGTTAGAGCATTTTTAGGTTGATAGTGTGCCACTTGGGCACTTGGCGCATCGCGGAGGAGGGTAAAATGATGATTGTAAGATTCCAGTAGCCCTCTGCTATAGCCCTGCATCGTGGAGAATCCCAAATTCCAAATTGTCCTATTTTAGTAGACCAACGATGTAGGTACATTGCGTCAGTGGCCAAATTGGAAAAACTATAGGGCACCCCAATAACTCCGCGTTGTGGAGTCAGCCCAGTTCCTAGTTTTCCTATTTCCAGTGAGCCCACTGCAATTGTCACGCGTCGCGGTAGCCACCTAAATTGGAAAAAACATTACGTTTTCTAGTTCTATTTAGAAGTTTAAAGAGGGTATTTTGGTAAATTTCCAAGGCCCCATTCCTTCCAAAACACAAGATTAATAATATTCAAAGCACTTTGTGCTCATTATTCATCATTCTCTTCGAAAGCAAAACCCTAGAGCTCAAAAGCCTCTTCTCCAATAAATTAAAATCCTCATATATTCTCCAAGGAAGCTCTAAATTGAGTATTCCCAATGCAAGATAATCAATAATCCATCTTCAAGAACACAAATAAAAATCCATAATTCAAGAATCTCCATCTAATCATCAACCAAGGTATGTGGGGTTTATGAACAAGGATATTCTTCCATCCTTGTGCCCAAAATAATTCTTTTATTTAAAATCCATATGATTTTGAATGATTCTTCATGAGATTTGAATTGGGATTCATACCCATTATTGCTCTTAGCAAGATTTTGAGATTTCAAGTGTTTTATAAGTTAATTGAATGTCTATTTTTATATTTTCATGCCTATTGTAGTAATTTACAGATTTTGAGATGAATTATCATTATTTTTATTATCAAGCATGATTATTATGATGTTTTGACATGAGATTGAAGCATGGGTTATTACCCTAAGATTGAATATTATATGAGTCATTTACATTTAGCATGCATTGTTGTAAATTATGATGACGAGATGATGTGTTACTTATGCATTTCACCCAATATACTCAGTACATCCTCAAAGTACTGATCCACATATATGTCTATGTGCTACATTGTCTCGTAATATAGGTTCAGGTGCACAGTACCAGCAACATAAGTAGTCTGAGCATCTCTAACTATATCCTATAGTTGGTGAGTCCTCATAGTTCGGGGACTTACTCAGATTTTGCAACTTATCAGTTTACATAATTTAGTATTTTTTTAGATAGTTTAAGTTAGCTAGGGGTTTGTCCCAGTGACTCTCTAGATGTTAGTAGTAGAGGCTTTTCAGACTACTAGTTGTGATTCAGCTTACTCAGTATTGATTTTTCATACACTATATTCAGATTATTCTTAGTTATTTGAGACAGTTCCCTTATTTATAATGACTTTCATGTCTATATTACCTTGATTATGAAATTTATGTCCAGTAGAAGGCAGACATGGTTAGCTTAAGGTTACTCATAGTCTTGAGCACCGTGTGACTTCTCAGGATTAGATTTTAGGGCGTTACACAAATAAAGTAAAATTTTCCTTCACCTAGGGTTTCCACTGGAGATAATAAAGTTCTGACTGCCAAATCTTCAGCTCTTGCGCCAAAGGTCATTAATTTTTGTTTTGGGACTAGCTGAAATTATTTCTATGAATTTGCTACTTTTTAGGAATCTAAGGCGTCTGTTGATGTTGTTACTGGTATGTTACAAATCTTTTATTATGATGTTTATTATTTTCTTGATCCGAGTTCTACTCTTTCTTATATGACCCCTTATGTGTCTGTACATTTTGGTTTTTGTCTTAAAGATATTTTCAACCCCTTTTCTCCATCTACAAAGGTGGGCGATTCTATAGTTTCTAGAATAATCTATAGGGGTTGTATGGTATATATCTTTCATAAGGAGACATTAGTGGATTTGATAGAGCTGGATCTGGTGGATTTGGATGTTTTCTTGGGGATGGGTTGTCTTTATTTATGCTTTGCTTCTCTATATTTTAGAACCCAAAAGGTCAGTTTTCACTTTCCTAATGAACTGGTATTATAATGGGACGGGAGTTCCTTAGTACCAAAAGGGAGGTTTATATCTTATCTTAGAGCTTAGAAGTTGATTCCCAAAGGGTGTTTATATCATCGAGTCTGAGTTAAGGATTTTAGTTTGGAGGTTCTTTTCTTGAAATCTGTCCCAGTTAGTGAGTTTCCTGACGTGTTTTTCAATGTTCTTTCAAGAATTTCTCCTGATAGGGAAATAGATTTTGGGATTGATCTTCTACCAGAAACCCATCCTATTTCCATTCCTCCTTATATAATGGCTCTGTATGAATTAAATGAGATAAATGAGCATTTAGAAGATCTTTTTTTATAAAGGTTTCATTCATCCTAATATTTCTCCATAGGGGGATCCTGTACTTTTCATGCGAAAGAAAGATGGGAATTTTCAGATGTGTATAGATTATCGTCAGCTGATTAAGGTAAAAATGAAGAATAAGTACCCTCTTCCTAAGATTAATGATCTTTTTGATCAACTTCAGGGTGCTAGATATTTCTCTAATATTGATCTCTATTCGGGCTATCATTCATTGAAAATTAGGGAGGTGGATATTCCCAAGACTGCTTTCCAAAACCGGTACGGTCACTATAAGTTTTTGGTGATGTCGTTCAAGTTGACTAATGCTCCAGTTGTGTTCATGGATCTTCTGAATTAGATTTTTAGGCAGTTTCTTAATTTGTTTGACATATTTTTCATTGATAACATCCTGGTGTACTCTAAGAGTGAGGAGGATCATGCCAATCACCTTTGAATTATGTTGAAGACCCTTAAGGGTCAGAAGTTATATGCTAAATTTTCCAAGAGTGAATTTTTGCAGAGTGTTGTGACTTTTGTGGGGCATGTTATTTCTAGTGAGGGGATTAAGGTAGATCAAATAAAATTTGAGGCATTTAAGAGATAGCTTACACCCATGACTTTAACCGACATTAGGAGCTTTTTTGGCTTCATTGGGAATTATAAGAGATTTATGGAAATTTTCTTTTCTATTGCTTCCCTGTTGACAATTTGACTTAGAAAAAGGTTAAGTTCTTGTGGTTCGATGTTTATGAAGGTAGTTTTGAGAAGTTGAATGATAAGTTGACTTCTACGCCAATTTTAACCCTGCTCGAGGGTACTGATGGTTTTGTTGCATTTTGTGATTCATCCCATATGGGACTGGGTCATGTTTTGATGCAGCATGATAAGGTCATAGCCTATGCTTCTAGGCAGCTTAAGATTTATGAGAGGAACTATCCAACTCATGACTTGGAGTTGGTTGCTATTGTTTTGATTTAAATATTTGTCCCCATTATCTGTATGGGGTGTATGTTGATATTTATTCAGATTATAAGAGCTTTTAGTATGTATTTACCAGAAAGGAGTTGCATCTCAAGCAGATGTGGTGTCTCGAGTGGCTTAAAGATTATGACATGAGTCTTTACTACTATCCAGGTAAAGCTAATATAGTTGTTGATACTCTTTGCAAGTTGTCTATGGGGAGCTTATCTATGTTAAGGAAGATAAAAGAAAATTGGTAAAGGACATTCATAGGTTCGCTAACTTGGAATTTCATATTTTGGACTCCAAGGATGGAAGATTGATTGTTCAAGAGGTGGTCAAGTCATCTCTTGGTGCTAAGGTGAAAGATAAATAAGATTTGGACCCTTTACTTATGTAGATTAGGGATGATGTGTGTCAGAAAAAGGTTATGGCTTTTTAGATTGGGGGAGATGGTATTCTGCGGTACCAGGTAGGTTGTGTGTTCCTGATTTTGATTGGTTGCGAGAAAGGATCTTGACTGAGGCTCATGAGTCTAGGTATACAGTTTATTCGGGCTCTACAAAGATGTACCATGACTTGAAGAAGATTTGTTGGTACAATAATATGAAGAGGGATATAGAAAATTTTTGTAAGACCCCGTAAAAGTGCTAGTAATAAGGGGTCCCAGACTTAGAGAAATTCAGCTAAGTGCTAAGATTTAGAATCATTTTTAGCCTTTGTAATTGGATGATCTTATTTTTGATCCTTATGACCTTACATTGTCGATCTTTAAATTGATTCATGATCAGGGATGTCAATAGGTCATCTTGGGTGAGTTTCATAATTTTTGGGCATCGTTTGGGTCATGTTTGGGTGACCAAAATAGTAATCCAATATGATCTCGATGCGTCATATTGGCTATCCCATCGACAACATCAACGCGGCGCGTCAGCAATTGCATCGACACCAACGATACACTGCATCACCTTCCGCATCGTTGGGCACATTTTTCTCATTAAACTTTGACTTTCGAAGGGAAAATAGGTCTTTTTCCCCTTAACCAATTCAGCCAAAACACAAAATTAGCCCTCTCTCTAAAGGGGAAAATTCACCAATTATCTCATAAACACTCTCAAGAACAAAGTTCTAGTTTCATCAAGTTCAAGTCCCAATCCCAAAAATTCACCAAAATTCTCCTGAAATCAATAATCAACATATGTTAGGTGTTCATCCTTGGGATTTCTTCCACCCTTTGATTTAAGAATCCTTTTTAAAACTACAAGCTTTTAGTTTCATGATTTACATGCGCAAATTGGGTTGTATTCATGTTTGTGTTGTTGTATTAGTTTTCAATTCAAGATTTACTTATAAGTTTCATGAACATAAGATAGCATGTATGTTGATTGATATAATTCCCAAGCCAAAACCCTTTTAATTTCAAATTTAAGTTGTAGTCATGATGCTTACGTGTTGTTTATTATCATGTGCATTAATTATGCTCTCCAAGTATTTGATAGAATGTCCATGTGAATTGAATAGTGTAATCATGACCTATTAGCATGTGTTCTCATTCATATACAAGTTATGACCTCCCAGTGTTTGACAAAATGTCTTACTGATTGAATTGTGGACAATTGACTATTGCTATGCTTTCAAGATTTGCTATGTTTTATCTATTATGATATCAAGTCCTAGGGGTATTTATTACCCAAAATCTACCTATTTACTTAGTTGCAGTAGTTATAGACTAGTCGTAGTAAATATCAAGAATAGTAGTACTTAGTCAGTTAACAAAGCTCAGTGAACTCAGTCCAGTATAGTCTGTCAACACGATCAGTGTCAGTTCAATCAAGCCTACTATAGTCTAGTAATTAGTTCAGTGTCGATTTAGTTGTGAGTAGGATTTAGCATCGAGAGAACCCAGGGATGAGGGCATTCTTTCCAGTAGAAGGTTTGACCCTTAGTAGTAGTCCCTGCATTACAGAACTATGTAGCCAGCATAGGGTAAGTCGTCCTCCTGCCAGATTAGGGTTGACACAATCATATAGATACTTCATGAGTCTCCCTACAAGATTAGGGTTGAACCAACATTGTTAGTATCTCGTAGCAAGGTGCTAACACCCTTCCAAGTGGGGTCATAGGTTGGACTCCAAATCAGTCTATATCGGGATATGTCGGTTAGATGAACACTCCTATAGTAGTAGTTTTAGCATTCAGTAAAGAACTCAGATAGTTCTACAAAACCATGGTTATCAATTTTCAGTTATTTAGCCATCAAAATTCAACACTCAGTTTCAGTATAATCTCAAATACACGATGTTCAGTATGCTCAGTGGTTACAGTTTAGTATGTACTCTCATCCAGTTACTTTATGATGTTCATTCAGTCTGTTATCAACTCCTGCATATGAACACATGTATATCATCCTTACCTAACTAAGCATACTAGTACATTCAACGTACTGACATATACTATTTCATTTCTCTATGATGTCTCATATCATAGGTTCAGGCACTCAGGTTCCTGACCATACTTAGTAGCTCATGCTATCAGAAACTGTTATATTGGCAAGTTCTCATATTTCGAGGACAGATTTTATCCATTTTAGTATTTTAGTAGTTCAGTAGTTATTTCAGTTGGAGTTAGTTAGGAGTTTTTCCTATCAACTCCATATTCAGGCAGTTAGAGGCTTTTAGACTAGAGTAGATAGTTATTCAGTTTCCCAATGTCATTATGAGTTATAATCAGTATTATTTAGTATTTTGAGAAACTTATAGCATTTTCAGATTTCTTCTGTATATATATTTCAGTATTATATTCAGTGCTCATAGCAGGTACCAGTCATGGCTTAGATTGTGGTCCTTCAGGGTCGTAAGCACCGTGTAATGCCCAGGGTGCAGTCTCTTGACATTACAAACTTGGTATTAGAGACTAAGGTTCTAAAGTTTCCTAGGGAGTATGGAAGTCACATCAAGTAGAGTCTTGTACATGAGTGTGTAGCACGCCAACTTATGGACAAGAGTCTATGAGGTGATTTAGAAAAAATTTCCCTTCTTACAGTGTTCATATCGTAAGAGTCAGCATGAGATCAATTTAAAATCTCTATATAATCCAACTTTTCATTCTATTTACAGAACATGCCTCCCAAAATGAACATTGGAAGAAGAATTAGAAACCAGCCAACACATCCGCCCGTTCAGGAAGATCCCCTGAATGAGAACATTTCTTGCATAAAATTTAGAGCAGCTTTCACCACTCTAGATCATTCAATAGCAGCCCAGAATGAACATCCAGATGTTGTTTAAGCCAACCCAGTGGCCAATACTGCTGAAGCTAGAATTCGTGACTTCACCCGAATGAACCCTCCTTTATTTTCAAGGTTTAAGTCTAAAAAGGACCCACAAGAATTCTTTAACATAGTGTAGAAGGTAACAAATATTATTGGGGTAACCTCTAGTGAGAGTGCTGAGTTAGTTTCCTATCTATTGTAGGATGTGGCTCATGCATGGTTTAAGAAGTGAAAGGTAGATAGGGGCACAGATCCAGGTCCTATAGAATTGGAGAAGTTTTATACTGCCTTTCTAGATAGGTTGTTTCTGTTGGAGTTGAGGTAAACTAAGGTTTTAGAGTTTATTAACTTGAAGCAGGGCAATATGATAGTGAAGGAGCATTCTCTTAAGTTTACTCAGTTGGGCAGGTATGCTCCACATGTGGTAGCTGATAGAAGGTCTAAGATGATCAAGTTCATGTCTGTGTGTACAATAGTGTGGTCAAGGAGTGTACGATCATAATGTTGATTAAGAATATGGACTTGGCTATGTTGATGGTCTATGCTCAACTTGAGGAATAGAAGACTAAGGAGAAAGAGAGGGAGAACAAGAGGGATATAATAGGTAACTTCAACTTTACTCATCCTAAGTTAGAGAATTGTAATCGTCCTTAATTCCTCCTAAAATCTTCAGTCCCAGCTCCATTCTCAGCCAGTTCCCTAGAGCCTAAATTCAAAAATAGTAATAAGGATAAGGCACCAGGCTCTAAATATCAGGGTAGTGTTAGAAGTTCTCCAGCAAACCCTCTCTATAAGAAATTTAGCAGAAATCATCAGGGTATCTGCAGGGCTGGTAGTGACATGTTTTTCGAGTGTGTTAAGACAAATCATAGAAGTAGAGAGTGTTCTTAGGTGGGCTGACAGAGTCAGAATAATCATCCTCCAGCTCATTCTAGTCCCCCTTCTCAGTAGGGTAGCACTTCCAGTACCCCTAGTGGGCAGTGCCTAAATAGGCTCTATGTACTCCAGTCCTGACAAGATCAGGAAAGTTCTCTTGATGTGGTCACTGGTAAGTTACAAGTTTACCATTTATATGTTTATGCTTTGTTAGATCCAGGAGCTTCTCTATCTTTTGTAACCCCTTATATATCCATAAACTTCGGAGTCATTCCGAATATTCTAATAGAGAATTTTATAATCTCTACCGTAGTGGTAAGTCTATCATAGCCCGGCGGGTCTACAAGAACTATCTGGTTATGGTGTCCCAAAAAGTTACTTCAGCACGCTTAGTAGAGTTAGAATGATAGACTTTGATGTCATTCTTGGCATGGATTGGCTCCATTCATGCTATGCCTCAGTTAATTATAGAAACAGAGTTATCTATTTTCAGTTCTTGAATAAACCTTTCCTAGAATAGAGGGGTAGTACCACAATACTTAAGGGTCAACTTATTTCACACCTTAGAGCAAGAAAAATGATATCCAAGGGGTGTGTCCATCATTTGGTGTGAGTCAAAGACTTTAATTCCAAGACTCTTAATCTTTAGTCAGTTTCAGTCGCAAATAAATTTCCAGATGTGTTTCTCAAAGATCTCCCCACAGTTCCTCCCGAAAGGGAAATTGACTTAGGAATAGACCTTCTTTCTGATACTCAACCCATCTTTATCTTGTCATATAGAATGTCTCCAAATGAACTTAAAGAATTGAAAGAACAGTTGAAAAACCTCTTAGACAAAGGGTTGATCAGGCCCAGCGTATTCTTATGGGGTGTACTAGTTCTATTCGTGCAAAAAAAAGATGGTTCTCTTAGAATGTATATAGACTATTGTCAGTTAAACAAAGTCATAGTGAAGAATAAATACCCACATCTTAGAATCGATGACTTGTTTGACCAACTTCAGGATGCCAATTACTTTTCTAAGATAGACCTCAGAGTAGGCTATCATCAGCTCAGAGTTAGAAACTGTGACATTCTGAAAATAACTTTTAGAACCTGGTATGGTCATTTTGAGTTTCTAGCATGTCATTTGGTTTTACCAATGCCCCAAAAACTTTCATGGACTTGATAAACTGCTTGTTTGAGTAGTACTTGGGCATGTTTGTCATAGTCTTCATTAGTGACATTCTCGTCTACGCCCACAGTGAAAATGAGTATGCAAACCATCTTAAAATAGTATTACAGACTCTTAGAGCCCATCAGTTAGTCACCAAATTTAGTAAATGCAAATTATAAATAAGATCAGTAGCTTTTCTTAGTCATATTATTTCTGGTGATTACATTAGAGTTGATCCTCAAAAGACCAAAGTAGTGAGAAACTAACCCAAGCCTATCTCTCCATCAGATATCAGGTGTTTCTTAGATTTGGCTGGCTATTACCAACAGTTTGTTGAAGTTTTTTTGTCTATTGTATCCCCCATGTCCAGATTAACTTAGAAGAAATTAAAGTTTTAGTGGTCAGCTTCTTGGGAGAAGAGTTTTTAGTAGTTGAAGACTCGACTCTCTGTAACCCTAGTTTTGTCTTTACCTAATGGTTCGGATAGATTTGTTTTATATTGTGATGCTTCCAGAGTTAGCTTGGGGTGTGTTTTGATGCAGAGAGGTAAGGTTATAGCCTACTCCTTTAAAAAAACTTAAGCCCCATGAAAAGAATTATCCTACCCATGATCTTGAATTAGCATCTATTATGTTTACTTTAAAGATTTAGAGGCACTATTTGTATGGTGTGCATGTTGATGTGTTCACATACCACAAAAGCCTATAGTATGTAGTTTCTCAGAAAGACCTAAACTTACATTAGAGAAGGTGGTTAGAGTTGTTGAAAGACTATGACATAAGTGTTCTGTATCATCTCGGCAAGGCCAATGTAGTTGCAGATGCCCTCAGTAGGTTTTCCATGGGTAGTGTTACTCACGTTGAGGATGGTAAGAATAAGTTAGTTTGGGACATTTATAATTTTGCCAGACTAGGTGTTCTTTTGGTTAATTCGGCTGAGGGTAGTGTATAGGTGCAGAGTAGTTCGGAATCTTATTTAGTTTTCAAGGTAAAATAAAAGTAGGACAGGGATCCCAATTTAGTAAGTTGAAAGAGTCAGTCCAAGAGTAGAAATATAGATTTTCTCTCAAGGGGGAGATGGTGTATTGTGTTGCCAGGGTAGGCTATGTGTGCTATGTGTGGATAGCGTGAGACAACAAATTCTTGATAAAGCGGATGGTATGCATTACTCTATTCATCCAGGGGACACTAAGACATACCGCAACTTACGAGAAATCTATTGGTGGAGTAGGATGAAGAGAGATACTGCAGAATTTGTAGCTAAGTACTCAATGTGTTAGTAGGTTAAGATTGAACATCAGATGACTAGTGGGTCTATGCAGGAGTTTAGTATTCCTACTTGGAAGTGGTACGAAGTGAACATGGATTTTGTGACTGGTTTGCCTCGTACTCGCTGTCAGCATGATTAAGTTTGGGTCATTATGGATAAGATGACCAAATCATCCTATTCCTTGCCAGTTCATACCTCTTATTCAGCCAAGGACTATGCCAGGCTCTATATCAGAGAGTTGGTTAGGCTACATGGTGTCCTATTGTCCATCATTTTAGATAAAAGTACGTAGTTCACCTCTCATGTTTGGAAAGCCTTCCAAAAAGGTCTTGGTACCTAAGTCTACCTTAGTATAGTCTTTTACCCTCAGATAGATGGTCAAGTAGAAATGACAATTCAGACTTCAGAAAATGTGTTGAGAGTGTGTGTTGTTGACTTTAAGGGTAGTTAGGATGACCACGTACCTTTGATTGAGTTCACATATAATAACAACTATCATTCTAATATTCGAATGGCTCTATTTCAGTCTCTTTATGAGAGAATATATAGATCTCTCATTGGTTAGTTTGAGATAGGTGAATCTGCGGTAGTGGGGCCTGACTTGGTGTTTGATGCCTTAGAGAAAGTACAGTTGATCAGGGAGAGGCTTAAGAGAGCCCAGAGCCAATAAAAACCTTATGTTGATGTTAGAAGGAAAGATCTTAAATTTAAGATTGGTGATTATGTGTATTTGAAACTCTCTCCCATGAAGGGGGTAAAGAGATTTGGTAAGAAGGGGAAGCTTAGTCCATGATATATTTGTCCTTATAGGATTCTGAGTCATTGCGGTAAGTAAGCTTATGAGCTTGAGTTTCCTGCATACTTAGCATCAATAGATCCAATGTTTCTTGTCTCCTTTTTAAAGAAGTGCATAGGTGACCCAGTAGTTGTAGTCCCTATAGAGAGTGTAGATGTTCAAAACATTCTCTTTTATAAGAAAGTCCCAGTCGAAATCCTTGATCATCAGATTCGTAGACTAAGGAACAAAAAAAGTCCTTTGGTCAAAGTTCTTTGGCGAAATTAGTCCATTGAGAGAGCTACTTAGGAAGTAGAGGAAGACATGCAAACCAAATATCCTTACCTCTTCTCTCAAAATCAGACTCAGTATAAGGTAACAACCTACCTTAGATTTACTATATTTCATGCTCAGTTATAGCTGCATAGCATTCTCATATCATTCATGCATTCATGAAATAGTTTAGTCATGTGTCATGTCTCCATAATTCAGTCATGCTTCAGTTATATATATCAGTGTAATTATATTTCCTCGGTTTTTCTTAGTTTAGTTAGTCTCATTCAAGGATGAATATTCCTAAGAGGAGATATTGTAAGACCCCATAAAAGTTCTATTGTAATTCAGTCCCATATAGCTTGTAATAAGGGATCCCAGATTTAGAAAAATTCAGCTAAGTATTAAGACTTAGAATCATTTTTAGCTTTCATAATTGGATGATCTTATTTTTTATCCTTACGACCTTAGATTACTGATTTTTAAATTGATTCATGATCAGGGATGTCAATAGGTTATATTAGGTGTGTTTCGGAATTTTTGAACATCATTTTGATCATGTTTGGATGACCATAAAAACAATCCAATGTAATTTTGATGTGTTGCATTGGCTATCGCGTCGACAACATCGACATGGCGTGCCGGCCATTGTGTCGACAACATCAACCCGGTGTGTCACCTGTCGTGTCACTGGGCATATTTTTCTCATTAAACTATGACTTTCAAAGGCTAATTAGGTCCTTTTACCCTCACCCAATTTCGTCAAAACATGAAATTAACCACCCCCCCTCCTTAAAGGGCAAAATTCACTCATTATCTCGTAAACACTCTCAAGAACAAAGCCCTAGTTTCATCAAGTTCAAGTCCTAGTCCCAAGAATTCACCACAATTCTCATAACATCAACAATCAAGGTATTCTAGTTGGTCATCCTTGGGTTTCCTTCCACTCTTGGAGTTCAAGAACCCCTTTTAAAACTACAAGCTTTTAGTTTCATGAAGTACATGCGCATATTAGGTTATATTCATATTTGTGTTCTTGTATGGGTTTTCAATTCAAGATTTAATTATAAGTTTTATGAACATAAGATAGCATATATGTTTATTGATGTAATTCCCATGCCAAAACCCTTGAAACTGCGCGTTTAAGTTGTAGTCATGAGGCTTATGTGTTGTTCATTATCATGTGCTTTAATTATTCTCCCCAAGTGTTTTATAGAATGTATATCTGAATTAAATAGTGTAATCATGACATTCTAGCATGTGTTCTCATTCATATATAAGTTCATAACCTCCAAGTGTTTGATAAAATGTCTCAGTGATTGAATTGTGGACAATTGACTATTGCTATGCTTTCAAGATTTGCTATGTTTTATGTATTTTGATACTGAGTCCTGGGGGTATTTATTACCTATAATCTAGTTGTTTACTTAGATGCAGTAGGATTAGACTAGTCCCAATAAAGGTCAAGAACAGTAGTACTTAGTCTGTTAACAGAACTCAGTGAACTCACTCTAGTACAGTTAGTCAACATGATCAGTGTCAGTTCAGTCAAGCCTAGTACAGTCTAGTAATCAGTTCAGTGTCGATTTAGTTGGGAGTAGGATTTAACGTCGAGTGAATCCAGGGATGGGGGCATTCCTGCCAGCAGAGAGTTTGAATCTTAGTAGGAGTTCCTACATTACAGAACTACGTAGCCAACATAGAGTAAGTCATTCTCCTGCCAGACTAGGGTTGATGCAATCATATATATACTTCATGAGTCTTCCTGCCAGATTAAGGTTGACCCAACATTATTAGTATCCCGTGGTAAGGTGCTAACACCTCCAACTGAGGTCACAGGTTAGACCCTAAATCAATTTATATCGGGGCATGCCGATAAGCTGAACATTCCTACAATTATACTTTTAGTCTCAATATTTAGTAAAGAACTCAGAAAGCTCTACAGAACCATAGCTATCAGTTATCAATTGCTTATCCATCAGAATTCAACACTCATTTTTAGTATAATCTCATATACACGATATATATCTATATGGATAGTATAGTATGTTCAATGGTTATAGTTTTGCATGTACTCTCATCCAGTTACTTTATGATGTTTATTCAGTCAGTTATCAGCTCATGTGTATGAATACATATATATCAGCCATACCTGACTTAGCATACCAGTACATTTCACGTACTGACTCATACTATTTCTTTGCTCTATGATGTCTCATATCATAGGTTCGGGCGCTTAGGTTCCTAACAGTACTTAGCAACTCAGGCTATCAACAACAATTATAGCGGTGATTCCTCATATTTCAAAGCTAGATTTTATCCATTTTAGTATTTTAGTAGTTTATTAGTTATTTTAGTCGGAGTTAGTTAGGGGTTTGTCCTATCAACTCCATATTCAGAAAGTTAGAGGCTTTCAGACTAGCATAGACAGTTATTCAGTTTCCCAATATTATTATCAGTTATACTCAGTATTATTTTAGTATTTTGAGAAACTTATGGTATTTTCAGATCTCTTTCAGATATATATTTTAGTATTATATTCAGTGCTCACAAAAGGTTCCAGTCATGGGTTAGCTTGTGGTCTTTTTAGGTCGTAAGAACCGTGTGACGCCTAGGGTGCAGTCTCGGGTGATACAATTTTATGGCTAAGTGTATGGTTTATTATCAAGTTAAAGTTGAGCACTTGAGGACTTGTGGCATGTCTCAAGAGATAGAGTTGCGTATGTGAAAATGGGAGATGATTAATATAGATTTCATTATAGGTCTTCTGTGGTCTCATAATTTGTACGATTCCATTTGGGTCATTATGGATAGGAAGACTAAGTTTGCTCACTTCTTGCCTTTGAGGACTATCTACTCAAGAGAGGATTATGCTAAGTTGTTCAATCAGGAGATCATGAAGCTTTATGGTGCGCCAATGTCCATTACTTCAGATCAAAATATGAAATTTTTCTTCTCACTTTTGGAATTCATTTCAAAAAGGTTTGTGCACACATGTGAACCTTAGCAGCTCTTTTTCAAATGTATGGGCAAGCGAGGTGTACTATCCATACCTTAGAGGATATGCTAAGGGCATGTGTGATTGATTTTATGGGAAGTTGGGTAGATCATTTGTCTCTCATTGAGTTCACGTACAATAATAGTTAACATTCTAGTATTTGGATGGCTCATTTTAAGGCTCTTTATGGTAGAAGGTGTAGGTCTCCTATTAGGTGGTTTTAGGTTGGTGAGACTAGGTTGTTTGGTTCTGACATGGTTCATAAAGCCATGAAGATGATTAAGGTAATTATAGAAATACTTAACACTTCTCAAAGTCACCAAAAGTCTTATGCAGATGTGAGGTAAAGAGTGTTAGAGTTAGAAGTGAGTGATTGGCTATTCTTGAAGGTGTTTTCTATGAAAAGACTCATGAGGTTTGGGAAGAATGGGAAGCATAATCCCCATTATATTAGTCCATATCATATCTTAAGGAGAGCTAGGAATGTGGTTTATGATTTAGATTTGCCTAAGAGTTTGGGTTTCATTCATCCCGTGTTTTATGCGTCCATGATGAGAAAGTGTGTGGGTGATCTTTCCTTTATTGTTCTTGTTAAAGATGTTGGTTTAATTCCTTTTCTTATGAGGAAGTCCCAGTTAAAATATTGGATAGTCAAGTTTGTAGATTGAGAATAAAGGATGTAACTTTGGTGAAGGTCCTTTGGAGAAATCAAAAAGTGGAATAGGCTACATAATAAGCTAAAGAAGATATGAAGGCCAAGTACCCATTCTTGTACCCCAGGTTGGATGAAAGCTCTTAAAGTATGAGTTTTGTTTTCCTCTTATTATTTTCTGAGTTTGTCAATTGATTCTGGTGCATTCTTGCCATTCTCGTGCTAAAAGTATCCTAACTCATCATTTGGGGAAGAATGATCCAAAGAGGGATAATGTGAGACCCCATAAAATTTTAATTATCTTATTTGGGATCTTCCCGCATGCATAATAAAATTTTTTGACCTAAATTGAGTTTAATTATGTTTAATGGGTGTTTGGGGAAGTTTCAAAATTTTTGAAAGGGGTTTGAGGTCATTTCGGGACCCCGAGGTAGTGAGGGTCCACAAATCACTGTGTCACGGAAGTTACCCTCCGCGATAGTAGCGTGGCACAGAGGACATTCTCCATAATAATAGCGTGCCACGCCTAGGTGTTAATTTTATCTAGTTTTATTTTTTCACTTAGGGGTGAGGGGCTATTGATCTTTTCCCCCTTCCCACGACTTATAAATATAAAATTGATCTTTTCTCCATCAGTTAAAAAAATCAAACACTTCTATTCAATTCTTTAACACCTAAATCAAAAAAGTTTAAGGATTTTTTCTAGAAATTACTACTCTGGGCTCCAAACTTTAAATTGATTTCAAATTCTTATTTTTTTCAAGATTGTCTCAATTCCCTAAATTTTACAATGTTGCATTAATTGAATGGATTTTCATGTGATTTAACTGTGGGTTTTGAAATTGGGTTCAGGAGTTTTGGTTGTTACTGGTTGAATTACTTGTCCAATGTTTTGAATTGATTATTCATTCTTTAAATTGATGTTTGCAGGACTAAATTAATATATTATTTAAATAGTTAGAATGGGGAACATAGGTTTCCCAAAATTGGATGAATTTTTGCTTGGAATTGCATGAATCTCAACCCACTTTGTGAAATTAATTTTATTATGAAAATTTGCATGGTTTAACTTGCTTTTGAACTCAATGCAATGCATTAATGGATAAATGGATATAAAAATAGAGTTAAATGGCCTTGGTGGCTATGGTTTGGATTTTAATAGTACTTGGGAGTCCAACTTGGTTGTATGAATTTGTTTGCAATAATATTAACTTGCAAGCATATTGGTATGACAATACCATTTGTAAATGCCTTAGTAAATGACTCTTGGGTTAATGGTTGGAATTATGTAGAAAGTGATTTTTATTTGGGCTTAAAGAGTGTTGTGTAGCTCATCGTGAAGGTGCAAGCCCTGAGGGGACAAATAATGGAAACTATGTTTACTGCCATTGGGGGTCTATATGACCATGTACTTGATACTCACTTGATATCTATATATATTTAGAATGGCTACTACCTACGGTGGCTTATGTTTTCCCTTGGTCTTCCTCAGTTTGTGCTGCTAACACACACTGGGGCCCTTTAAGCAGGGGGTGTTGAACCCACATAGTCCCTGGGTGCCTTTAGGATGGATTGAGCTATATAGTCCAGGTTAATACTTGTAAAACTCTCATGTTCATGAACCTTACCCTATCCTGGCATCTTATATATATGTATATATGAATGCGTGCATATGGTTTTAACTGATTTTGGAAAGGCTTTATTTTATCACTTTCCCTAAGTTACATGCAATGCTTATCCCACTGACCATCCTAGGATGCTACATTATTTCATGATTTAGGGTCTGAAGACACTTTTGTTGCTCTAGTGTAGCGTTAGATGGATTAGCACATTTGTGGAGTTACTGTGAAGTGGTGAGCCTCTATCCTTTGAAAGGCCTTATTATTTCATGATTCTTTCTTATTTACTTAGTATTTTTGGATTCTTTTTGGTCATATCGAGAGAATTTCCTGATTGATTTGTTATTCTAGTTTAGAGTCTTTCATTGATAGATGTGGGTTGGTTGGTTACTATTTTTTCCCTTAGTTTCATTGAGTTATTCATTCATCTTCTTATCAATATCTAAATAGCTTCCACATTGTTATTAGTGTTATTTTTATACTTATGAGGTTAGGTGATGGTGGTGTTCTCCGGTCTATGGTGGGCTTAAGATACCCAACACGGTCAGGCCCTAGTTTGGGATATGATAGGTTTGAGGGATCTCGTGGTGAATTCCTTTTTTGGATTCAATTTGTGGGCCCTACAGGCCCATTTTTGACCCAAATTTTGACCCGACCTTTTGTATAAGAACATAGGTCTTGTTTTACTCCTAATAATATGTAGATTACTAATTTTATAGTGTTGCGATTGTTTAGGATCGTTGTTCAAAGATGGGTGATTCGTGGATGCTTCAAGGATTGCAATTTGTCATCGAGGTAGTTTCAGTCTACTCTTCTATATGAGATAGTGTATGATATATATTATACGTTAGGTAAATATGATAGGATATGACTATGAGTAAGTTACCATGACTTAGCCTAATTTAGGAATTTAGTGATAAAAGGGAGAACCGACCCTTAAGACAAAATACTTGTTATTGCCATAGAATCTTATCACCATAGAATAAAAGCATGTGAAACCATAGTTGATGCTAAGTATCACTTTAGTATAAGATTTAATACTCGACTTAGTGGATCAGACTATTGTTTTCATGAATTATAGTGTTACCATTATGGTAGTTATATACTAATAGGCCTGAATCCGCAGTTACGATATCCGTAGAACTCCAGATAAGTATTCTACCCTTAGAAAGGAGAGTGACTCTATCTATGGATGCTTTGGTGCCTTATGATGTATTATTTGGATATTGGTGATGGTATGCATACTATTATATGTGTTTATGCTCATTTAGTGGTATGATTCCAACCAAAACCATGATTACGACTAAATTAATAAAAAAAATCAATTCCCACTTTTCACTTATAAAATAGGTTCTTTTATGAAGGGGATCAAACCACATTATTTACTAATTTTTGAGCTTTCGGAACTAAAGATAATGTTTTGCAAATTTGATTGAGATAGATTTTTCTCCATGATTTATTCATTCATTTTACTACAACTATTTACTTCGGTCGAGATTCTGACCTTTTCTACTCTATGTTACTGATTTAGTCCTGGAGCTGATCTCGAGAAATGGATTTACAAACTAAACTCTTTTAGTAATAGTTCGATGCCATACATTTATTATATATACATCTCTCCGGTACTGTATGGAGTAGATTTTTGATAATGATTATTAAAAATTCTTGGTTAGGACCAGATTAGTGTATACTATATTCCCGTATTCATGAATCCCACAGAGGCCCTATAGTCCGTGAGCCATCATATTATAGAAGAGATATCGTTGTAGGCCCTACATTTGCAAGCTGTTGAGTTGGGGGAAGTGTATACACTAGGTACATTATGGCACTTGGATCAGATATTGTATTACAAATTTACTCTGCATACATTCAGCCATATGCATCACCTATCACCGATATGTTGTCTGGTGCTTATATTATCAGCCTTATGGGGTTGCATAAGTATAGTCTATAATTGGTATTTGCTTAGTGTTGATTGAACCTTTCGGGTTTATAGAGCCCTATTTAGGTATTAGTTGTTCAGAATAGTCAGTTACTTTATCATTGTTATTATTGTTAATTTGTTGTAGGATGATTATGGACTGATACTGAGGTTGGAGGTGTGATTCTGATTCCTATCCTTTTTATGGTAAATTACATTATGGATGGTGTATTGATGGTTAGGCATTTGACTAAAGGCCCAAATCATGCTAGTATTAGTTTTCCTACTTTGTTTGGATTTCCTGGAGAGGTTAGGATGGCTACTTTAGGTTGTTATCTTTAAGTTAGTCTTGTATACCCGTATATGTTTGTGTATATATATGACTATAGTATTATCATATATCCCTTCCTTCCCTTTTTTATTCGTAATGTATATGTATTCTTTGACCTTATGTAATACTATATATCTTCTTGCACCCTTTATTTGTATATTGTTGAATGATATACGGTATGGTACTTCCCTAAACGAAACTAGAATAGGGTAGTTTATCCCTATTACCTCCCTAGCTTTATTGTGTTAGCCTCTCGATATTTGCCTGTAGTGTATATTCCTACCCTACATGTTATCTATATTTGCATTTTCTTTGGATCTAACTCTATAGTTTCCTGTTGATTACCATAGTACTCATACTACACTTCTACAGCCTACAGATCTTAGTACGAGTTCTTGTTGTTGGTGTGTACATCGTACGGAGTATCTATGGATCAAAGATTTAGGGTGAGCTCTTAATGTTCAGAGCATTACTATTTTCCTTCTTGGGTATTAGAATTATCTCTATGTTTTATTCAGAGATGGGTTATACACGTATATCTATTCAGTATTTGACTTTGTACTCTTATTATATTAGAAACTGTTGTACTAACTTCACCAAGTCTTAGGGTTGCTTTATATATTAGCCCCTTTATCATATCTATTTGGTTGTTTTCATTCTTTTATTGTAATAATCCAGTTCTAGTAGTTCAATACTATGGGTTGGATTAAATACTGATAGGTTATAGTAGGTTCCATTATGACATGAAAAATTAGGTTGTGACATACCTTGAATAACAATCATGCGGTAGATATTAATTAGAAAAAGAAATTACAATATGTAGATTTAGTAAATTTGATTCTTTGAATGCAAAGAATGAAAGTAATAGTGAGATAGTGGTTCAAATTCTAATCAAAGGATGGTCATAAATAATGGGGTTCCTGGAGTAACTTAGACTAATGAGGAGGTTCAAAAGATGAACGTTATTGAGGAGCTTTAATTTGAAGTAGTTGAAAAATTCTCCTATGGATGGCCTGAGCTTGATGAATTGAGAACTCAGATTCTGAAATAATGTAATATTAAGGGAGAATGCACAATTGTTTTGTGATAAAAAAATATATTTTAATGAGTTGTAGCCTTATTAAAGATGATGTGAATATGATGGTGAAAAGTGCTTACTATATTGGGGATAAAAAGGGATGGTTTACAAGATTAGACCTTTAATAGATAATAGAAAGTTTAAAGTAATGGAGAAAATTACTCAGGCAATTGTACGGATTTCATTTATGGATCTATCACCTAAATTTTTTGGAAAGGAGTCATTATTTTTTCATGCAGTGGCTATGAGGAAACCCATTCATCTTGATGTCACAACTATCAATAAAACTAGACTGAGTTGTGCATGATTCAAATTCAAGCTGACCTAGCAGAGAAGCTGCCAAATTTTGTTGAAACAGAGATTGTAAGTGGAAGAGAGAAGGATAAAAAGGTGAAAAATTCAAAATCAAACATTATTTTCTTCTAGAATATTGAAAGAGTGGTAAGCATCAAGGCCATAATGAAGTGCAATGTAGGAGTCTTTACCAAGAGTTGAGAAGATCAAATAAAGTTGTGTAGATAAAACAAGGAGAAGTGTTAAAGAAAAGCAAGGCAAATAATGAAAAATAAATATCATGGAGGATGGAGAGGACAAATAAAATGATGGAATCCAAAAATCAAAAGATTTAAGTATGAGAAGGATCCATCAAAAATTTTGAGTAATATGGCTACTAACTCACTGGATAGAAGAGCAACTATGGGTAACGCCTTTGAAACACTATTAGAAGATGCAATAGAAGGGAGGGTAGGAACATGATGTCTTAGATTGAAGTTATGGAGAAAACTAGTAACAACAGTCATAGTAAGGAAAGAAGAAATGATCCAATAAATATACAACAAACCAATAAAGGACCTCAAAGTAAGAATAATACCGAAGATAAAAAGGAACCAACAATCAAAGATTACAGAGGGATATCAGCATACCAATGATAAGAATCTTTCAATAATCATATATCAAAAAGAGTTGTAAATCCAAAACCAAAATTAGTTGGATTGTAAAATAGAATGGAAATCGAAGAGAGAGTACATGAGAAGGAGAGAAGTATACTTGCAAACATAATGATTACCAGAATCAGAGAATAAAAGAAGAAGGAGTTGCTCAGTGAGTTAACCAATGACAAGTCTCATCAATTATTAAAAATGGACATTTCTGGGATAGTGAAAGAAGATCCAACAGATGAAAATGTTTCAAAGGTTCATATTTATCTAGTAGCAGCATCCAACATCAAACAAGAGTTAGCTATATCAAATACTCTACAAAATTACATAATGTTGAGCCCTTATGCAATAAATACCTGTACATAGACATCACCAGTGAGAATACTTCATAAATTAATGGCACATTAGTTGAAGGATGCAAAGGAACATAAGTAGGAACCAGAAAATTGTTATAGGGAAATAGAGGATAATGAGGAATGATAAAACTATCAAGTAGAGGATAAAGTGTTCAAAAATATAGGTTTATCACCATAGTCAGAAATTATAACAGCCCGTATTTCCCTAGCATAATATATGTCCAATACATGAGTATTCATATATAAAATTTTTGAAAAACGCATTATTTTTAAGTTTAGAACCTACAATTGTATAGAAAATTCAATTAGCTTTTCAGCGATATAAAATTCGCCCAAATCTGATAACCGGGTAAGAAGTTATGGATATTTTGAGTTATAGTCGTTAAACATAGTCATTTTAACCTTTAGCGCATTGCGGAGATAGTCCAAATGACAATTTTCAATTTTCAGTAAGACTCCGCGATGTTGGCGCATCGCTGAGCAGGCCAATTTCTAGTTTGGCAATTTCAAGTGGGCCTCTACGATGGTGGCACGTCGCGGAGGTGGCCAGATTGGCACTTCAAAGGATTAACGTGATAGCTCCGCATCGCAGTATTTCTCCAGTTCCCAATTGTCCCTTTTCTAGTGTCTTGGTGTGATAGTGGCGCATAGCGCCAAGGCCAAAAATCGGGATCTTCAATTTTGAGCTTCTGTTTTTAAATTTGTTCAGGGGTATTTGGGTCTTTTTCCACAACCCTAATTAACCTAAAACACAAAATTTAACCCCTAAACACCCTAAGTAGTCATCATTATTTCAATTCCTCACACAATCAAAGATACCCTTATCAAGAACAAAAAACCCTATCTCTCCAATTCAAGTCCAATCCTCAAGAACTCACCCAGAACTTCAAGAAATTCACTATCCCAGGTATGTTAGATGTTCATCCATTGATTCCTTTCATCCATGGAGCCTAGGTAACCCATTTTAATCGCAAAGTTATAACTTTTTTCAAGTTATTATGTTTTAAATTATGATTTCATCCATGAATCTCCTCATAGTATTGATTTTATACCATGCTACCATGAAATTATTGTTATTATTCAATCCTCCATGTTTTAACATTATTACTTGTTGAATTAAACCATGAATTAATGCTATTATGAAGAATTCATGCTATTATGAAAAGTTCCATGACATTCCTATGTTTGTTTTAAACCATGAACTACAAGTGTTTGATAAAATGCCTACAAGTGATTTATTTAATAAAATGCTTCATGTTTTAATCTTCAAGTTTTAGTGTCATTTTACTATTATTGTTTTGTGTCATGAGGGTATTGAATACCCGAAATCCATAGCTGTTTTCTTAGTCTTGTCTCACTACATTATAGAATATTCTTCATAACAACTATGAGCATTATCAGAATAGTCAGATATCAGTCAGTTAGACTCAGAACAGTCTAGTATATCATTGTCTTTAAGTTGGGAGTAGGATTTAGCACTGAGCGAGTGTGGGATGGAGGATTCCCTGTCAAATAGGCAAAGTCGTTAGTAGCATTCCCTATACTCCATAACTATGAAGACAACATAGTATATGAGAAGTCACCCGTCAGATTAGGCTTGACTATCTCGTAGGGGTCACTTGTCAGTTCAGGATTGACATCCTTACTCTTTTGGACATTATATCAGTTTAGTAGATCCAAACAACCATCGTTAGTACACGTGGAATGGTATAAGCACCCTTCAAACTAGGGTTACACGTTGGATCCCGATTAGCTCCAATTGGGGAATGTCTATTAGATGATACCTCTCACAGTCTCAGTTACCATCCCAATTTAGTTATTCAGTCTTAGTGTTGTTTGACCAAAGTATACAGATTTGAGTTTTTCAGTATTTTAGTTTACAGATTTTACTTAGTCCATGTTATATTCTTTATCATGCATCCCAGTGTTTATAGATTTTCACATATCTTCAGTATATACAGATTATCATGCATACTTAGTATTTACAGATTCTCCATATTTTTAGTACCTACAGATCTCATGCTCTCTATTCAGTACTCCATACCTTACATACATATCCAGTTAATTATTAGTTTTGTTCATGAAACCATGTATATCAGCCTACCTCATTTAGCATACTAGTACATTAAAAGTACTGATCACATACCTTTTCTTTTACAATATGATGTATTATATCATAGGTTCTGATTATCAATTCTTGGTTCACAATTAGACTTATCAGATCCTCCACAGTAGCAGTGGTGAGTTCTCATACTTCGAGGAGAGGCTTACTTTATTTCATGTCTCAGTTAGTAGTTAGTTGGAGTTAGTTGGGGCCTGTCCCATAAAATCATATATAGTTAGTCAGTTTTAGAGGCTTTTTAGACATTAGAGTCAGTTATTCAGTATTTAGACATTACAGTTGGTTATCCAGTTTATCATTATTTTATCAGATTTAGTCAGTAATTTCTATAGTCTCATATTTTGTCTTTGAATTCAGTTATTAAAACCTTATGGAATATTAGTATTCTTTAACATTTATGCTCATATTATCCAATGCTCATAGCAGGTATCAGCTCATGGGTTAACTTGTGGTTCCTCGGGACTGTAAGCATCGTGTGATGCCCAGGGTGTACTCTCAGGGCGTTACAGACTTGGTATCAAAGCCTAAGGTTTTAAAGTGTCCTATAAAGTCTAAAAGTCATGTCAAGTAGAGTTTTATGCATGGGTGTGTAGTGCGCCACACTTATGACTGAGAGGTTATAAGGCATTTAGGAAAAGTCTCCCTTATTTCAGTATTCATGTCATGTGAGTGAGCATGAACTCAAGTCAAACTCTGTGTCTAATGTATTTCTTCCTTCCATTTATAGAAAGTACTTCCCAAGAAGAATTGAATAAGAAGAGGAAACCAACCAGCCCATCCAGGCAAATTCTCTAGATGAGCATGTCTCTTATGCAAAATTTAGAGCTGCATTCACTACTCTAGCAAACTCCATAGCAGCATAGAATGAACGACCAATTATTGTTCCAGCCAACCCAGTGGCCAATACTACTATAACCAGAATTCGAGATTTCACCCGGATGAATTCTCTTTCTTTCATGGGATCCAAGTCTGAAGAGGATCCACATGAATCCTTGGATATGGTTGTATCCCATACTTGGTTTAAGTAGTGGAAAGTTAATAGGGGTGTAGATACAGGGCTTGTAGAATCAGAAGAGTTTTCCATAGCTTTCTTAGATAGATTCTTCCCATTAGAGTTGAGAGAGGCCAAAGTTTTAGAAATCATTAACTTGAGGCAGGGCTGCACAAGCATGAGGGAGTATTCCCTTAAGTTTACTTAGTTAGCTAGGTATTCTCCTCATATGGTAGCTGATAAAAGGTCCAAGATGAGTAAGTTTATGTCTGGCGTATCTGATAGTATGGTCAAGGAGTGTAGGACCGCATTGCTGATTAGTGACATGGACTTATGCAGGCTGATGGTCCATGCTCAATAGATAGAGCAGAAAAAGATTAAAGAAAGGAAAAGAAGAAATAAGAAGTCTAAGATAGTAATTTTTAACTTCAGTCAGCCAAAGTCAGGGGGTGGTAACCGTCCTCAGTTTCATCAAAGGTCTTTAACCCCAGCACCCTCTTCAGCCAATGCCCAGTACCCAAATTCAAAAATGATAATAGGGATAGGGAACTAGGCTCTAAGTCCCATATTAGTGTTAGCAGTGCTCGTACAAATCCTCTATATCAGAAATATGGTAGACACATCAGGGTGAGTGTAGAGTGGATAGTGATGTGTGATTTGGGTATGGAAAGTCAGGCCATCGTATTTGGGAGTGTTGGGTAGTTTCTAAAAAAGGTAGGAATGTGCGCCAACAGGGCCAGTCCCATCAGTCATCAGTTCCATTCGATCATCCAACTCAGCAGGGTGCCACTTCCAGTGCTACCAGTGGTTAGCCTCCAAATAGATTATATGCTCTTCAGTCCTGCCAAGATTAGCAAAATACTCTTGACATAGCTACTGGTACATGATAGGTTTTCACTTACATATTTATGCTTTACTAGACCCTAGAGCTTCTCTTTCTTTTGTAACTCTATTTATAGCCGTAAACTTTGGAGTCAGTCCCGCAACTCTAGTATAGCCCTTTTCATTATCTACCCCAGTAGGCATTTCCATTGTAGCCAAACAGTTATACAGGAACTTTCCAGTGAAAATATCTCAAAAAGTTACCTGAGTTAATCTTGTGGACTTAGAGATGACGAATTTTGACGTCATTCTCAACATGGATTGGCTCCACTCATGCTATACCTTAATTGATTGTAGAAACATAATAGTTCATTTTCAGTTCCCAAATGAACCAGTCCTTAAATGGAGTGGTAGTACTATAGCTCTTAGGGGTCAGTTGATTTTGTACCTTAGAGCGAGAAAGATGATATCGAAAGGGTGTATTTACCATCTTGTGTGAGTTAAAGACTCTAAATCAGAAACTTCAACCCTTGAGTCAGTTTTAGTAGTCAGGGAATTTCTAGATGTTTTCCCTAAAGATCTCCTCAGAGTTCCTCCCAAAGGGGAAATCGCCTTCCAAATAGACCTTATTCAAAATAATTAGCCTATATCTATTTTACCATAAAGAATGGCTCCAATAAAACTCAAGGAGTTAAAAGAACAGTTAAAGGATCTCCAAGGTAAGAGATTCATTAGACCCAATATCTCCCCAATGGGCGCACCTATTCTATTCATGCATAAGAAAAATAATTCTCTCAGAATATACATAGACTATCGTTAGTTGAACAAAGTCATAGTCAAGAATAAATATCTACTTCCTAGAATCGATGACTTGTTTGATCAACTTTAGGGTGCTAGTTACTTTTCCAAGATAAACCTCAGATCAGGCTATCATCAACTCATGGCTAGAGAATGTGACATTCCAAAAATAGCTTTCTCAACTCGGTATGGTCACTTTGAATTTCTAGTCATGTCCTTTGGTCTTACAAATTCCCCAGCAGCCTTCATGTATTTGATAAATTGAGTGTTCAAGCGATACTTGGACATGTTCATCATAGTCGTCATTGATGACATTCTTGTTTACTCTTGTAGAAAAAATGATCATGCAGACCAACTCAGAATAGTACTTCAGACTCTTAGAGCTCACCAATTGTTCGCTAAATTTACTAAGTATGAATTCTAGCTAAGATCAGTAGCTTTCATTGGCCATATTATTTCTAGTGATAGCATTAGAATTGATCCTCAAAAGACCGAGGTGGTGAGAAACTGGAATAGACCTATATCTCAATTAGATATCAGGAGTTTCTTAGGTTTAGATGACTATTACCGTCGGTTTGTTGAAGGGTTTTCTTATATTACATCCCCCATGTCTATATTAACTTAGAAGAAAGTTAAGTTTCAGTGGTCAGATTATGTGAGAAGAGTTTTCAGGAGTTGAAGACTCCACTCACCTCAGCCCTAGTCTTGACTCTACCAGATGGTTCAGATGGTTTTGTTGTGTACTGTGATGCATTTAAAGTAGGTTTGGGTTATGTCCTTATGTAGAAAGGTAAGGTCGTAGCCTATTCCTCTAGACTACTTAAACCCCATGAGAAGAATTACTCGCCTCATGATCTTAAGTTAGCAGTTGTAGTGTTTGCCTTAAAGATTTGGAGGCATTACTTATATGTAGTGCATGTGGATGTGTTCACAGATCAGAAAAGCCTTAAGTATATGTTTACTCAGAAAGATTTGAATCTACATTAGAGAAAGTGTTAGAAATATTAAAGAATTATGACATAAGTGTTCTGTATCATCTGGGAAAGGCCAATGTAGTGGTTGATGCTTTCAGTAGATTATCCATGGGTATTGTAGCTCATGTTGAGGATGGTAAAAAATAGTTACCTTGGGAAGTCCATCAGCTTTCCCGACTCGTTGTATGCTTAGTCGACTCAGCAGAGGGTAGTGTATGGGAGCAGAGTAGCTCAAAATTATCACTAGTTTTTTAGGTGAATGAAATGCAGGATAGAGATCCCAGTCTAGTTAATTTGAAAGAATCAATCAGAGATTAGAAAGTGGAGGTTTTCTCCCAAGAGGGAGATGGAGTGTTGTGTTGTCAGGGTAGAATATGTATGACTGGTGTATATGAATTGAGGCAACAAATTTTTGCAATAGCGCATGGTGCGCGTTACTCTATTCATCCAGGGGCCACTAAGATATACCATAATTTGCGGGAGATCTATTGGTGGAGTGGGATGAAGAGAGATATTGCAGAGTTTATAGCTAAGTGCTCTACATGCCATTAAGTTAAGATTGAGCACCAGAAACCTAGTAGGTATATGCAGGAGTTTAGTATTCCCACTTAGAAGTGGGAGAAGATGACATAGATTTTGTGATAGGTTTACCTCCTACCCATTATTAGCATGATTTTATTTGGGTTATTATAGATAGGATGACTAAATCGACTCATTTCTTGCCAGTCCCTGCCTCATATTCAATTGATGACTATGCCAAACTCTATCTATAAGAGTTGTCCAGGTTTGCTGGTGTTCCCTTATCTATCATCTCAGTAGAGGTACCAAGTTATCTCTTATTTCTGGAAAGTATTCCAAAAGGGTCTAGGTACCTATGTCCATCTCTGTACAACCTTTCACCCTCAGATAGATGGTCAAGTAGAAAGTACCATTCAGACTCTTGAGGATATGCTGAGAGCATGCACAGTTGACTTTAAATATAGTTGGGATAACCACTTTTATTTGATTGAATTTACATACAATAACAACTATCATTCCAGTATCTGTATGGCTCCGTTTGAGGCTTTCAATGGTAGAAGATGTAGATCTCCAATTGGTTGGTTTTAAATAGGTGAGGCCGCAGTAGTAGGACATGACTTGGTGATTGATACCTTAGCAAAGGTTTAGTTCATTAGAGAAAGGTTTAAGGATGCCCAGAGCTGATAGAAATCATATGCAGATATGAGAAGAAAGGATATAGAGTTTCAGGTTGGTGATCTTATTTATTTGAATATCTCTCCCATAAAAGAAGAGAAGAGATTGGCAAGAAAGGAAAACTCAGTCCTCGATATGTCGGTCCCTTTAGAATTCTCATTCATTTTAGAAAGGTAGCGTATGAGCTTGAGTTGCCTTCAGTTATTCCCTTAGAAAGTGTAGATATTTAGAACAGTCTTTCCTTTGAGGAAGTTCCAGTCTAAATTCTTGATCATCAAGTTCGTAAACTAAGGAACAAAGAAGTTCCACTAGTCAAAGTTATTTGGTAGAATTAGTCCGTTGAGGGAGACACTTGGAAGCAGAGGTAGATATGCAACCAAGCACCCTCATCTTTTCTCTGCGAATCCAGATTCAGTATAATGTACTAATCTTCTTAAGATTTTTGTCTATTATGCTCAGTTTCAGTTGCACATCATGTTCATGTCAGTCGTGAATTTACAAATCTGTTTAGTTATGTAATCCATGCATCAGATATGTATATTCAGTGTGTAGGGTTAGTCCTACAGGTTTCCTCAGCTTAACTAGTTTCATTCGAGGATGAATGATCCGAAGGGGGAGATATTGAATGACCCCGCATTTCCCTAGCATTATCTATGTACTAACACATGATTATTTGTATATAAAACTTTTTAAACACTTATTATTTTTCAGTTTAGAACCAGCCATTGTGTAGGAAATTCAATTAGCTTTCCAACGATAGAAAATTCGCCCAAATTTGATAACCGGGTGAGAAGTTATGGCAATTTTAAGTTTAAGTCATTGAACATCGTCATTTAAACCCTTAGAACATTGTAGAGACAATCCAAATGACAATTGTCAGTTTCCAGTATGACTCTGCGCTATTGGCACATCACGGAGCAGGACAATTTCCAGTTTGGTAATTTCCAGTAGGCCTTTGCGATGGTGGCGCGTTGCGGAGGTGGCTAAATTGGCACTTCAAAGGATTAACGCGATAGATCTACATTGAGGTGTTTATCTAGGTCCTAATTATCCTTTTTCTAGTGGCTTGGCACGATAATGGCGCATTACACCAAGGCCAAAAATTGGGATCTTCAGTTTTCAGCTTCAGTTTTAAAATTTGTTCAAGGGTATTTGGGTCTTTTTCCATGGACCTAATTAACCTATAAAATGTAATTTAACCCATAAACACCCTAAGTAGTCATAATTATTTCAATTCCTCACACAATCAAAGATCCCCTTTTCAAGAACAAGAAACCGTAGCTCTCCAATTCAAGGTCAATCCCCAAGAACTCACCCAAAACTTCAAGAAATTCACTATCCCAGGTATGTTAGATGTTCATCCTTGGATTCCTTTCATCCATGGATCCCAATTAATCCATTTTAATCACTAAGTTATCATCTTTTCAAGTTATTATGTTTTAAATTATGATTTCATCCATTAATCTTCACTACTATAGATTTTATACCATGCTACCATGAAATTATTGTTATTATTCAATCCTCCATGTTTTAACATTATTACTTATTGAATTAAACCATGAAATAATGCTATTATGATGAATTCATGCTATTACTAAAAGTTACATGACATTCCTATGATTATTTTAAACCAGAACTACAAGTGTTGATAAAATGCCTACAATAGTGATTTATTTAATATAAGCCTTCATGTTTTGATCTCCAAGTTTTAGTGTCATTTTACAATTATTTTTTTGATTCCTGGGGTATTGAATACACAAAATCCATAGTTGTTTACTTAGTCTAGTCTTAGTACATTACAGAGTAATCTTCAGAACAAAATATGAGCATTATCAAAATAGTCAGATATTAGTCAGTAAAACTCAGAACAGTGTAGTATTTTAGTGTCTTTAAGTTGGGAGTAGGATTTAGCACCGACCGAGTCTAGGTATGGTGGTGTCCCTATTAGATAGGCAGATTAGTAAGTAGTAGTCCCTATACTCTTGAACTATGTATCTAATATAGTATACGAGAAGTCGCCCGTCAGACTAGGCTTGACTATCTCGCAGGGGTCACCCGTCAGTTCAGGCTTGACACCCTTAGTCCTTATGATATTATATCAGTTTAGTGGATCCAAAAAAACCATCGTTAGTACCCATGGCATGGTACTAACACCCTTCCAACTACGATTATAGGTTTGACCCCAATTAGCTCAAATTGGGGAATGTCGGTTAGATGATACCTCCCACAGTCTAGATACAGTCTCAGTTATAGTCCCAGTTAAGTTATTCAGTCTTATTGTTGTTTGACCAAAGCATATGAATTTCAGTTATTTTAATTCCAGTTTACAGATTTTACTCAGTCCATGTTATATACTTGTTTATGCATCCCCAGTGTCTACAGATTTTCACGTATCTTTAGTATTTACAAACTGTCATGCATACTTGGTATTTACAGATTCTCTATATTTTCAGTACCTACAGATTTCATGCTCTATATTCAGTACTCCATGCTTTACATGAATATCTAGTTAATTATTAGTTTTGTTCATGAAACCAAGTGTATCAGCCTACCTCATTTAGAATACCAGAACATTTAAAGTACTGATCGCATACCTTTTTTTTGCACTATGATGCATTATATAATAGGTTCTGATACTCAGTTCTCGGCTTGCAATTAGACTTATCAGATCCTCTGCAGTAGCAGTGCAGAGTCCTTATACTTTGAGGACAAGCTTACTTTATTTCATGTCTTAGTTAGTAGTTAGTTGGAGTTTGTTAGGGCCTGTCCCATCAACTCATATTCAGTCATCCAATTTTACTGGCTTTTCAGACATTAGTGTCAGTTATTCAGTATTTAGATACTATAGTTGGTTATCCAGTTTATCATTATTTTATCAGATTCAGTATGTCATTTCTATAGACTTATATTTTGGTTTTGAATTCAGTTATTAAAACCTTATAGCATGTCAGTATTCTTCCACTTTTATGATCATATTATCCATTGCTCACAGAAGGTACCAACTCATGTGTTAGCTTGTGGTCCCTGGGGACTGTAAGCACCGTGTGATGCCTAGGGTGTACTCTCGGGGCATTACATAAATATAGGGAAACAAATCTAGAAGCTAGGTCAAAAATAAACTTAATAGGATGAATCCTAGGAGGATAAAAATTTGGTGATAAATGAAGACAAAAGATTTATTTTGCAATGTGAGGTGTGAAAAGACTCAAAATTCATTCCATAAAATACAAATGGTACATAAGTATCACAAATTTTATACAATAGCTTTGATGGAACCATTTCGGGAAGGTAAATTCGCAAATACAAAAGAAGGCTAGGAATATGATATACTAATACTGATAATTAGAATGAAAAGATATGGGTATTTATTAAGGATCATATCTAGGTAAGCATGTTTTCATATTTAGATAAATCATTAACCTTGCAGTTGAAATTTTAGAAAATTGGAAAATCAATAGTGGTGACTATGGTTTATCCTTAATATGGTGCTTCAGAGAGGTTGGGGATTTGGGATAATATTTACTAATTTTCTCATAATATGAGTTTTCTTGGTTTGGTGGGAGATGATTTTAATGTAATAATAAGTGAGGAAAAGAAAAATTGAAGACTTCTAATGTACATTATAGAGTATGAGGATTCTGCATCAATTCTTGTGATCTGTTTGACATTAATTATAAAAGTATCCATTTACACGGTTGAATGAAAAAGTTGTTAATGAATTCATTTTCAAGAGGATTAATTTATTGGTGGTTAACTAGACCTTCATTGGCATGATGGGAAATGCATAGGTGGAACACATATCTAAGACTGGTTGAGACCATGTCCTACTACTACAGAATTGGGGGGGCGGGTTACTTAAGTTAGAAATCCTTTTAAATTTTTAAATTTATGGCTTGATTAGTTTGGTTTCAACGAGGTTCTCAATGATAACTGGGGTCTCATAAAAAGTCTAAAATCTTTATCAATATAAAGCAAAAGATGAAAAAGACCATATCTATTTTTGCTTCTTAGAGTAAAGAGATGTTTAGAGACATTTTGATAATGCTCAAACTACATCTCTCGTAAGAGTGTAAGCGGTCGTTGTCAAATATAGAACCCAACTGGTTTGGGTGTCGAATCCCACAGGGAATACTTTGTCACTAAGTAAGCAACTATTAGTAGACTTCTGGTCGAAAAATCTATAAAAAAAGGGGGATGATTTAGGCGTGAATTAAAAGTATCAAAATAGCAAAGTAAAAACGGAATAATTTGCTTGGTAAGATTTTAATCAATGAGAATTGTAAGTTAGGTTTATGTCCACCTTATGAGTTCTACGTATCTATTGGCTATGAGTTATGAAGAATTCCGACATGCATGCGCTTATAGAGATTCGTATTCTATGGTAAATCCTAGCGTCTTTCGACCATCACAGATTATCTCACTTTAACTCTTTCGAGCTTAAAGCATATCTAATGGTACGAATTCTCCAAGAGGTTAATCCAGTTACGGCACTAACTTTTAAACAGGGGTTGGTAGCCCTATTTTCTTGTCATTCTCTCTTTTCCAGACATGTAACTTTTCTTTCGAACAAGTTAATGCTATACTGGTGTATTCTATATGTTTGCAACCACAAGAATTCAATTAAGATGAAGAGAGTAATGATATAAGCAACATACGTATCAAGAATTCACAAACTCATAGCAATAGATAGTATCTCATAAGGCTTCCATAACCCTAACAAAGAAGTTTAGCTATTCATGAGTGCAACAGCGATCACAATAAGCATCATCATCATAGCAAAACTTGAATGATCTCACGTTAGAGAGGAGTGTGGCGTCACAACAAGGTTGACGTTTTTCCTCTTGGTATTTCCCACGAGTTAGCGTCTCTGTTAAAAATTGTAACGTGAATTAGGAGCGGAAGTTGAATGAAAAAGACTTGAATTAATTAATGACTGAATTGAATGCTGAAAAATTCAACAAATAAGGCTTTTTATAACACCCTTGTCCTAGTCCTACTGAAATAGGGTTTTTATCCTTGTCCTAATCCTACTAGGTTACTACTGATCCCAAAGTCTTTAGAAATACTGTTTTTGCCCGGGACAAGTTCTCCATGCATCACTTTCAGTCTACTAATTTCCAGAAGCCGCCGTCCTTCTTACGTTGAGGTTTCCTTTGGCGTCCAACAGTCCACAAAATGCTGAAATCTTTATCATTTATACCTGAAAACTTGCTAATCACGTTGGTTAGCTTACTTACAGGAAAAAAGACTAAAAGTGCAGGAATTATATATTTTGTCCTCAAAACTTAACTAAAATATGGGTAAATTAAGGTGCTTTAGGCGTGTAATTACGCCTAACATCAACACCCCACACTTAAAGCTTTGTTCGTCCTCAAACAAAATATCATGTCCATGTAAACAACTACTTAGGATTTCACAGTAACAGGACAAAATGTTCAATCAAGACAGGCACGACAATTATTAACAAAGAGTAGTTTTCTGATCATTACTAGAAACAATTCAACCTCCAACCTAGACTCGTGATGATGGTTAATTCGTATCCAAAAGTTAAGGCACAAAGAATCATACACAACTACCCAAAACTCATCAACCATGTGTGTCTCCCAATATATCACCCATAATCACTCACAAGTATTTCATTTTTCGAAACATGGGTATAAGATTTTCCTTGCTCTCACTTTCACAAAGAATTCATATGTTGCAACTTATGACCATAGGCTTGCCCTTAGTGTAATGCTCCACTAAATATCAGAATGCTAAGCTTAGGATCAACTAGGTCTTTTACAGGTTGTAATGTAGGCTAAGGGACGGGTAGGACTATTTTGGCCAGAAATAGTGACTATGTTCCTAAGAGCTTTAATACATCACATTATGCTATTAATACTCTCTTTAAAACAACCTTTCTACCTTTCTCTTATCTACCACCCCTTTTCACCTATTTTGTTATTCAATTATAAACACAAAGATATTTTTATCTTTTTATTTTTTTATTTCTTTTTGTTTTCTTTCTCTTTTTTTTTATATTATAACACACCTCTACGATAGTCACTCTTTTTCACAACAAATTCAAGTACCAATACATTCTAAGGCGTCATTCTCACCCAATTTCCTCTTATTTTGTCACATGACTTTACAATTTAAAGCGCTTAGGAATTTGGATCAAATTATGGTCTTGAAAAACAATGGATTAGGCTACATATGAGGCTGTCAAAGAAAATAGCTAAAGGCTCAAAGGGGGTTAACTAGGATAATGTCCGCGGGTAGGTAAAAAGAAGGTAAACAAGTACAGGTTGCCAAAGAAATGCCTAAATCATCTCCTAAACTTGTACTCTTTATTTCGCTTTACACACACACCAGGCAAGTTCTAGCATCAGCCACCAACACAGAATATACTATCATCTCACACACACAAGGCACATGGTCAACTTTATTGGGAGTATTATAGACCCTTGACCCAACAAATGAAGGAATTAAACCACACACTTATCACATAGTGAGTCACACTTAGAGCCTAAACCTCTCAGTAGTAATAATTTTAGCACAACTCTTATCATAATACCATGCCTCCTATCAGAACAATTTCATGCACTTCATGCAAAATCTAAAAAACTTAAGGAAAGAAAAAAAATTTCGAAAATTTAACTACTACTAAAAACCAAACAAATGAACATAAAAAAATAGGTAGGCAAAGAAATACAACATACAAATACCAGCACCCCATACTTAGAGGGGACACACTGTCCTCAGTGAAAAATAAATAAGAAGAACCTGGTTAGTCGGACTCCTCTTCTATGTCTGGGGTCATACCCCCTGCGTCAGAATCATCCTCAGAGTCATCATCCTTAGAAGTTCCTCAAAATGTACCCCACTTGATTCCAAGAGTGCGTCGAGGTATTTGCAGCACGGAGGATTCAGATTGCTCTTTTCTTCCTTTTTTCTTACCTTTCTGTGAGGTGGGCGCTTTTTTGTTTTCCTTGTTGTCCTTTTGAGGCCATTCTACTTGGTGTTGAACACGGAAGATGATTTTGCAAAGTTAGATGAGCAAAAATAAAAGTTTTGAGAGATTTGGAAGGCAAAGGCGGAGCCTATGTTATGGCATTGTAGATTCAGAGAGCAAAGGCAATGGCATAGGAGGCGCCTTTAGCTTTGCCTAGTTGAGCAGAAGGCAATAGCATAGGCGGCGCCTAATGCTTTGCCTAGTTGAGCAGAAGGCAATAGCATAGGCGGCTCCTTGTCTGTTGCCTAGATTTGTATAGGCAATGATTCACCGAAAGCCTTTTGCTCCTTCATTACTCATTTACCACCTTTAACATAGCTCACTTTCAAATCGAAATTTGAGACCAATCTCCTCCTTTATACGTCTTGCACCTACACTTACTCAAAAACAATAAAAACGATTAGAACGATGGGTTGCCTCCCACCAAGCGCCTTAGTTTTGGTCGTGGCTCGACTACAAAAACAAACTCCTAGTAAAACAAAACAATTAAAGATGATGGGTTGCCTCCCACCAAGCGCTTGATTTATTATCGCGACATGACATGGCTATCTCGATTACTTAGACTTCGTCGAGATAGATGGTGCATCATTTTCTGAATGGATTTAGACGATGCTGATACTTACTTGTAGGCATGCAGTCTTCTTCGAGATGACTCTTGTGCATACATATCCCATGAGGAATACCAATTATATCATCAATAGACCAACCAATGGCTCTCTTGTACCTCTTTAGAGCAGAGATGAAAGCCTCTACTTGTTGTTCACCTAAATCAACCGCAACACTCACCTGAAGTGTATTTCTACTTCCCAAGAACGCATACCTTAGGTGACTGGGGAGCTCTTCCGATTCTAGCACTGGTGGCTCTTCAATGGAATTCTTCACTGTTGGTGAGGGTCGATTCTTAAGATCAGGGTCCAGCTTCTTAGGGGAATGAGAATAGGACCCTATTACTGTTAGAGCACAAACAGTTTCTTCATATTCCTCAACCTTCTCACGCTCAAAATTCAGCAGCTCATCAGATAGTGACTCATCAGTAAGCTGCTTTTCTACCGATAATTCTTTGTCATCCTTATAATTAACTTCAGCTATAGAGAACACATCCATATCTTCGGGCTGCTTCATTGCTTTGCATACATCAAAATGGACCACTTCGTTATTCAACCGAAATAAAAGCTCATTAGCTCTCATGTCAATAATCACACTTCCAGTTGCGAGGAAAGGGTGTCCCAAGATTATGGGAACTTCAGAATCTACCTCACAATCCAAAATAACAAAGTCTGCAGGAAAGATGAAGGTGGAAACCTTGACCAACACATCATTTAAGATACCAACAGGTCATTTTACCGACCTATCTGCCATCACGAGCCGCATATTAGTTGGTGTAGGGTCTCCCAACCCCAACTTTCTGTAGACGGATAGTGGCATCAAATTGATTCTTGCTCCCAAATCGCACAATGCCTTAGCAAAATTCATGGATCCAACAGTGTAAGAAATAGTGAAAGCACCAGGGTCTGCCTTCTTCTGTACTAAGGACCTTGTGGCAATTGCACTGCAATGATGAATATTATCTGCCAGCTCATAGCTTACTGCCCTCTTCTTTGTTAAAAGGTCCTTCATGAATTTAGCGTACCCAGGCATCTGTTCCAGCACCTCCACCAAAGGAACATTAATAGTCAGCTGCTTCAACATCATTATGAGTTTACTGAACCTTGTATCATCCGCCTTCTTCTTCAGTCTCTGCGGAAAAGGTAGTGGTGGAAGGGGAATCATTTTCTCCACCACTTCTTTTTTATCTTGCTTCCGATTATCAGCCTTTTCAGGTGTGTCATCAGCCTTTTTCTTCAATCTCTGAGGAAAAGGTAGGGGTGGAAGAGGAATAGTTTTCTCATGAACGCGCTCCTTCTGATTTGCAACTTCTACAGAATCATCACAATCTACGTCAATAACAATCTCCTCTATATAATCAACCACCTGCTTGCCTTTAGACGGATTGTCTAACACCTTACCGCTCCTGGTAGTAATAGCCCTGCACGATCCATCATTCCTTTGATTTTACACAGTGTCACTAGGTAAAGTGCCAGCTTTTCTTTGGTTGATTGTGGCTGATAGTTGACTCAATTATTGCTCCAGCTATTTTATTGTAGTAGAATGTGAGTCAACCAATTGCTTCATTGAGGACAAATCATTTATTACCTCAGTTACTCCCGTGCTGGTTGCCTCCACTCCTTTCAACAGCTTAGCCATCATATCTTCCATGGACATATTTCCAAAACCAGATGCAGCGGCGTCACGTATTCCAGGAGGAACATACAAACCACTCCTGTCAGTCTTGTTCTTCCAACTACCATAATCACGGTCCTTGTTTCCCGATTTATCATAATAGTTCCGACCTTGGTTTCCTTGGGCATTGCCTCGGAAACCCCCTGATTATTCAAGTAGTTAGCTTCTTTTTCAGAATCGGATTCACCTCTTACCTATGACACAACAGCTTTGACTTTTTCGGTCTTTCCTAATAATAAGTGCTCGGTAAGAAGATCCATCTGTGCTTTTATGTGCGCCATATCTTGATCACGTTCCTCCTCTCTTCGCCTTTGTTCTGCAGTCATGCCAATAGATATAGTAGAGCTTGCTACCTCAGACTCCCTGGTATGCCAAGCTCTACTTTGCTTTGTCATACGATCTAGCATATCATTTGCCTGAATAAAAGAAAGGTCCATGAATGACCCTCCTACAACATTATCAACCACTGGCTTAGTCACTAGATTCCAAGATCTGTATAATATCTCCATTAAGTGGACATTGGTCATATAATGGTTTGGGCACCGCATAAGCTTCGTCTTTAACCTCTCCCATATTTCGTGGAGAGCTTTAGTCGGAAGCTGTCGAAAGTTGCTGATTTTATCTCTCAATTATGCTCTCTTGAATGGCGGAAAGAATCTTTCTAGGAAAACATCTTTCAATTGCCTCCAATTAGTGATAGAATCAGGAGTCAGCCCGTTCAACCATAGAGTTTCCTTCCCAGATAGAGACAATGGGAATAAGTACAGCCGAATTGCACTCTGCCCAACCCCTGGATTGTCAAATGACTTGCATGTAGAGATAAAGTTGATCAGATGCATATTCGGATCATCACCTGCAAGTTCACCAAATAAGCCCTTTAGCTGTAACAACTGAATCATGGTGCTGATGATATTGAACTTGGCTCTAGGTTCCAAGGGCAGAGGAATAATAGCTCATGTGGCACCAGCTCCGTCCAGGTCATCATCATCATCATCGAAAGGCATCTGCATAGCACGGCGTTCGGGCCTAAATCTGGCTTGATGATCTCTTCTGTTTGCAGGTGTCGCCACCTTAGCATCACGCCTAGGGTATAGTAGCTCGTCATCACCTAGGTCCTCGTCGTCAGGATTTGTTGCCCGCCCAGGGTTATCAATATTCTGTTGATGTACTTGGGCAGCGGCCAACGCAGCTAGTCTAGCCTGCTCCTGTTGAGCAGCCCTTCTCTCAATGTCACGTTGTGCATCCATCCTTCCAATAAGTTACGGTTCAGGGGTTGTGGGTAGTAATGGTTGACCAGAACTTTGAGTATTTGGCCTACACTAAACAGAACCTGAATAAAACAAAAACAACAACTAAAAGTAAAATCTGAGAATCTTTGACCAAAGGGTCTAGTAACTATCACAAACTTGGTAGACAACCGTATTCCCCGGCAACGGTGCCAAAATTTGATAACGCTCAAACTACAGCTCTCGTAAGAGTGTAAGCGGTCGTCGTCAAATATAGAACCCAACTGAGTTGGCTGTCGAATCCCAGAGGGAATACTTGGTCACTAAGTAAACAACTATTAGTAGACTTTTGGTCGAAAATTCTATAAAAAAGGGGGGATGGTTTAGGCGTGAATTAAAAGTATCAAAATAGCAAAGTAAAAACTTAATAATTTGTTTGGTAAGATTTTAATCAATGAGAATTTTAAGTTAGGGTTATGTCCACCTTATGAGTTCTACGTATCTATTGTCTATGAGTTATGCGGAATTCCGACTTGCATGCGCTTATAGAGATTCATATTCTATGCTAAATCCTAGCATCTTTCGACCATCACAAATTATCTCACTTTAACTCTTTTGATCTTAAAGCGTATCTAATGGTATGAATTCTCCAAGAGGTTAATCCAGTTACGGCACTAACTTTTAAACAGGGGTTGGTAGCCCTATTTCCTTGTCATTCTCTCTTTTCCAGACATGTAACTTTTCTTTCGAACAAGTTAATGCTATACTGGCGTATTCTATATGTTTGCAACCACAAGAATTCAATTACGATGAAGAGAGTAATGATATAAGCAGCATACGTATCAAGAATTCACAAACTCATAGCAATAGATAGCATCTCATAAGGCTTCCATAACCCTAATAGAGAAGTTTAGCTACTCATGAGTGCAACAGAGATCACAATAAGCATCATCATCATAGCAAAACTAGAATGATCTCACGTTGGAGAGGAGTGTGGCGTCACAACAAGGTTGACATTTTTCCTCTTGGTTTTTCCCACGAGTTAGCTTCTTTCTCTATTAAAAATTGTAACGTGAATTAGGAGCGGAAACTGAATGAAAAAGACTTGAATTAATGAATGACTGAATTGAATGCTGAAAAATTCAGCAAATAAGGTTGAGGTTTCCTTTGGCGTCTAACAGTCCACAAAATGCTGAAATCTTTATCATTTATACCTGAAAACTTGCTAATCACGTTGGTTAGCTTACTTACAGGAAAAAGGACAAAAAGTGCAGGAATTATATATTTTGTCCTCAAAACTTAGCTAAAATATGGGTAAATTAAGGTGCTTAGGCGTGTAAATACGCCTAACATCACATTTTTAAATAGTTCATTATCAAGGAAAAAATTAGTAAAATGAAAAAATATATTTTTGAAGAACAATCATGTACAACAAACATATTCTTCAAAGAGCACAATCTAAATTGAAAAGGTATTTGGATTATGAAAAGGAATTCTTGTAATAATCGTCCATGTCATTTTCTTAATTTACGTGCATTTTTAGCATTTTGAGCCATTCCATAGTGGATACAGGTTACTTATGAATTAATAGAACTATTGGTTGATTATCGGGCAGTTCTTTTAGGTTTTAGGGTCATCTTCCTATTTTTGAGCTTTCACTATTACGAAATTGTTCTCTGATCAAAAATCCTACTAAACAACTTCGTATGAGAATTTTGCCAGTGCCATCAACTCCAAAATGTTGATTTTAGGATGTGGGACCCTTGGTTAAATTTCCAAGGCTTTCATATTCATTTTGGGCTATTAGGTGGATTCTATAAAAAATGAATCTATAGGTGTGGGTCCCATATTTAGTCCAAACAACCTAGAATGAAATTTTTACTGGTTCTAATTAGTTTAAAATATCAAATTTGATATGGTAGCATAGTTTTTTGTGTGCACAAGGTTTCAAATGAATCTCGAACACCTAATCAGAGACTATTTGTACTTAGATAAATCTAGTGCCTAGCACCATCTGGTGCAACTGCTGCTTAAGTGGCAGTTGCTTTACCGACATGGAGTAGATTCATCGACCTTATGTATATGGTCAAGGATCAGTTAAGAAATCCTTGTCTGCTTTAGCGGACATTGCTTTAGCATCCAAGGTGACGCTTTAGCGATGCCTGTATTCTTGTGCCCAACTAGTTTAGTGGACTTATGCTGCGTAAGTGGTAGCTACTTAAGCGGACAAGTGACTGCTTTAAAAGCACCTAGGGATTGTTAAATACCCCTTTTCACCTAATTTTTCCATCATTTCCTCAATTATTTTCCATTAATTTTTAGAGCTTAAAGAAAAGAAAAGTGTGGGGAATCATCCATTGAAGCTAAGGTAAGTTATACTAATATTTATTAGTCATTTTACATTATTTTCCCCATCAAATCGATCTTGTTTAATTGTAAAATATTAGATTCTATGTCTTACAACGCTTAGACTTCCGGGAATGATTTTGGCTGTGATTTATGCTCTATTTGTTCTTTACGTTTGAGCATACATTCCCTATCCTTCGAGGAACTCGTAATGAATTTAATTTAGGATTCCATTTGTATTCTCTACAAGCCTATTAATTACCTGAATTATGAACCAACCTTTTATATAGAAATATAGGTCTCATTTACTCATACTAACATATAGATTATTATTTTGATATTGTTGTGACATTTCAGGACTGTGGAGCAAAGGAGAACGCTTGTAGACAATTTAAGACTAGAGGTTTAAGCATCAAGTTCGGCTTTAATCTACTTTTCTTCTTGAGATAGTGTAAAGTATAGATTGCATGCTAGTTAACTATGATAGGACATATATAGGACTAGTGCATCCTCACATAGAGTGTTTTGGGAATTTCGGGTAGAAATGTGACCCGAAACCTAGTATAAAGTACTTGTTAATGCCATATAATCCTATCACCCTTGATTATAAGCATGTGATCATAGTTGATACTAAGAACCCTTTTGTATAAGGTTTAATAATTTAGTTAGTGAATTAGATTATAGTTCCCTATATGTACGATTACTATCATGCTAGTTATATACTATTAGGCCTGAGGCTGTAGTTACGATACTTGTTGGATTATAGGTTTGTAATCTATCCTTATAAAGGATATGGCTTTAGTCTACAGATGCGTATATGAATATGATTATATTATCCTGACATAGGTGGTGATATTCATAGATTACAATACATTCATGGTCACTTAGTGGCATGATTCTACCCAAAATCATGATTTTACGGCTATTTCCTAAGAAGGGATTTATTCCCACCTTTCACTTTTAAAATAGATTCTTTACGGGAATCGTATAAACTTAATTGATGATTTATGAGGTTTTGGAAATTATACTGAGATTGATTTTGGTCCATGGTTCATCCACTCTTTGACCACTGCTATTTTCTTTAATTGAGAGAGACTCTGATGTCTTTCTACTCTATGATACTAATTTACTCTTGTATTTGATCTTGAGCAATGGACTTGTAGAATTGTACTCTTTTTAGCCATGATTTGAGTTTATGCAATTATCATTACACATATCTTCAAAAATTAACATAGTACACTGATGATGATGATTTTAAATCCTGGATCAAAACAAAGTAGTATATATAGATTTTCTTGAATTCCCTAGTCGCCCCTTCATTCGTAAGCCACAATGTCGGAGAAGATAGATCATCGTAGCTCCTTCATTTTTAAGCTATTGTGATGCAGGAGGTTTATACATTATATACGTTATGCCACTTGGATCAGTTATCGTATGATGGATTTAAACTTGCGTTCATTCATTCATATGTATTACCTATCACCAATATATTGTTTGGTGCTTATATTTATCAGATTTATGAGTGGTTGCATGGGTATAGGCTGTGATTATTATTTGTTGAGTGTTGATTGAACCATTTGGGTTTATGGGGACCCGGTTAGGTATTGTTTATTCGTAGTAGCCAGTTACTTTATTATTGTTATCATGGTTAGTTCATGGCAGGTTGATTATGTATTGGTACTCAATAGTGTCGGTATATTTCTAAGCCCTTTTCTTTATTATAGCATATTTCAATATCGATAGTTTATTCATGGTTAGATATTTTGACTAAAGTCCCTATCCATGCTAGTATTAGCATTCCTACTTTGTTAGGATTCCCTGGAGAGGTTAGATTGACTCCCTTCGGCTGTTACCTTTGATTTAGTTTCTTGTACCTATATACATACATATATAAATATAGTATTACCATATATCTCTTCCTTTCCTTGTTCATTCATATTGTATATGTATTCCTTGGCCTTGTATACTTCTATTTATCCTTCTTTTACTCATTATTTAAATATTGGCTAGTGATATACGGCATAGTAGTTTAGTTCCTAGGGAGATGGAGTGTTGCGTTGTTAGGGTAGATTGTGTATGCCCAGTTTAGATGACTCGAGGTAGTAAATTCTTGCAATAACACATGGTGTGCATTACTCTATTCATCCATGGGCTACTAAGATATACCGTGATTTGCGAGAGATCTATTGATGGAGTAGGATGAAGAGAGATATTGAGAGTTTATAGATAAGTGCTCTACATGCCATCAAGTTAAGATTGAGCACCAGAAACCTAGTAGGTCTATGCAGGAGTTCACTATTTCCACTTGGAAGTGGGAGAAGGTGAATATGGATTTTGGGACAGGTTTACCTTCTACCCATTATCAGTATGCTTCAATTTGAGTTATTATAGATAGGATGACCAAACAAGATCATTTCTTGCCAGTCCGTACCTCTTATTCAATCGATGACTATGCCAAACTCTATCTCAGAGAGTTGTCTAGGTTGTATGGTGTTCCCTTATCTACTATCTCAGTAGAGGTACCAAGTTTACCTCTTATGTCTGGAAAGTATTCCAAAAGGGTCTTGGTACCTAAGTCCAGCTCAGTACAACCTTTCACCCTCAGATAGACTGTCAAGAAGAAAGGACCATTCAAACTCTTGAGGATATGCTGAGAGCATGCACAGTTGAATTTAAATATAGTTGGGATGACTACTTATCTTCAATTGAATTCACACACAAAAATAGCTATCATTCTAGTATCTGTATGTCTCCGTTTGAGGCTCTCTATGGTAGAAGATGTAGATTCCAATTGGTTGGTTTAGAATCGGTGAGGCCACAGTAGCAGGACCTGACTTGGTGTTTGATACCTTAGAGAAGGTTCAGTTCATCAGAGAAAGGCTTAGGGATGCCCAGAGTCGATTGAAATCATGTGCAGATGTGATGAGAAAGGATCTCGAGTTTGAGGTTGGTGATCTTTTGTATTTAAAAATCTATCCCATGAAAGGAGTGAAGAAATTGGGAAGAAAAGAAAGCTCAGTCCTTGATATGTCGGACCCTTCAGAATTCTCAGTTATTTCAGAAAGGTAGCGTATGAGCTTGAGTAGCCTTCAGATCTAGCTTTAGCACACCCAGTGTTCCATGTCTAATTGTTAAAAAAGTGTATTGGTGATCCAACTAGAGTTATTCCCTTAGAAACTTTAGATATTTAGAACAGTCTTTCCTTTGAGGAAGTTCCAGTCTAAATTCTTGATCGTCAAATTCGTAAACTAAGGAATAAAGAAGTTCCACTTTTCAAAGTTCTTTGGCAGAATCAGTCTGTTGAGGGAGACACTTGGAAGCAGAGGCAGATATGCATGCAAGTACCCTCATCTTTTCTCTGCGAATCTAGATTCAGTATAAGGTACTAATCTTCTTAAGATTTCTGCCAATTATGCTCAGTTTCAGTTGCACATCATGTTCATGTCAGTCGTGCATTTACAAATATGTTCAGTTATGTAATCCATGCATCAGATATGTATGTTCAGTATGTAAGGTTAGTCCTAGAGTTTTCCTGAGCTTTACTAGTTTCATTCGAGGATGAATGATCCTCTGGGGGAGATATAGAATGACCCTGCATTTTCCTAGCATAATCTATGTACCAATACATGAGTATTTGTATATAAAATTTTTGAAACACTCATTATTTTTCAGTTTAGAACCTGTCATTGTGTAAGAAATTGAATTAGCTTTCCAACGATAGAAAATTTGCCCAAATTCGATAACCGGATGAGAACTTATGGAAATTTTAAGTTTGAGTCATTAAATATCGTCATTTTAACCCTTAGCACATTGTAGAGATAGTCCAAATGACAATTGTCAATTTCAAGTATGACTCTGCAATGTTGGAGCATCACGGAGCAGGACAATTTCCAGTTTGGTAATTTCCAGTAGGCCTTCGCGATGGTGGCGCATCACAGAGGTGGACAAATTGGCATTTCAAAGGATTAACGCGATAGCTCTACATTGCGGTGTTTGTCCAGGTCCCAATTATCCTTTTTCCAGTGGCTTGGCGCGATAGTGTCGTGTCACGTCAAGATAAAAAATTGGGATCTTCAGTTTTCAGCTTCCGTTTTAAAATTTGTTCAGGGGTAGTTGGGTCTTTTTCCATGGACCTAATTAACCTATAACACGAAATTTAACCCCTAAACACCCGAAGTGGTCATCATTATTTCAAATACTCACACAATCAAAGATCCCCTTTTCAAGAACAAGAAACCTTAGCTCTCCAATTCAAGGCCAATCCCTAAGAACTCACCCAGAACTTCAACAAATTCACTATCCCAGGTATGTTAGATGTTCATCCTCAGATTCCTTTCATCCATGGAGCCTAAGTAACCCATTTTAATCACTAAGTTATAATATTTTCAATTTATTATGTTTTAAATTATGATTTCAACCATGAATCTCCACGTACTATAGATTTTATACCATGCTACCATAAATTTATTGTTATTTTTCAATCCTCCATGTTTTAAAATTATTACTTATTGAATTAAACCATGAATTAACGCTATTATGATGAATTCATGCTATTACTAAATGTTACATGACATTTCTATAATTATTTTAAACCTGAACTACAAGTGTTTGATAAAATGCCTACAAGAGTGATTTATTTAATAAAAGCCTTCATGTTTTGATCTCTAAGTTTTAGTGTCATTTTACAATTATTTTTTTGAGTCTTGGGGGTATTGAATACACAAAATCCATAGCTATTTACTTAGTCTAGTCTTAGTACATTACAGAATAGTCTTCAGAACAAACTATGAGCATTATCAGAATAGTCAGATAGAAGTCAGTTAAACTCAGAACAGTGTAGTATTTTAGTGTCTTTAAGTTGGGAGTAGGATTTAGCATCGAGCGAGTCTAGGTATGGTGGCGTACCTATTAGATGGGCAGATTCATTAGTAGTAGTCCCTATACTCTAGAACTATGTAGCCAACATAGGATATGGGAAGTCACCCGCCAGACTAGGCTTGACTATCTCGCAGGGGTTACCCGTCAGTTCAGGCTTGACACCCTTAGTCCTTATAAAATTATATCAGTTTAGTGGATCCAGACAACCATCGTTAGTACCCATGGCTTGGTATTAACACCCTTCCAACTACGATTATAGGTTAGACCCCGATTAGCTCAAATTGGGGAATGTCGGCTAGATGGTACCTCCTACAGTCTCAGATACAGTCTTAGTTATAGTCGCAATTTAGTTATTCAATCTTAGTGTTGTTTGACCAAAGCATGCGAATTTCAGTTATTTTAGTTTCAACTTATAGATTTTACTCAATCCATATTATATACTTGGTCATGTATCTCCAGTCTCTACAGATTTTCACGTATCTTCTATATTTTACAGATTGTTATGCAAAATTGGTATTTACAGATTCTCTGTATTTTCAGTACCTACAAATTTCATGCTCTATATTCAGTACTCCATGCTCTACATGCATATCCAGTTAATTATTAGTTTTGTTCATAAAACCAAGTATATTAGCCTACCTCATTTAGAATACCAGTACATTCAAAGTACTAATTACATACCTTTTTTTGCGCTATGATGCATTATATAATAGGTTCTGATACTCAGTTCTCAACTCGTAATTAGACTTATCAGATCCTCTGTAGTAACAGTGCAGAGTCCACATACTTTCAGGACAGTCTTACTTTATTTCATGTATCAGTTAGTAGTTAGTTGGAGTTAGTTAGGGCCTTTCCCATCAACTCATATTCAGTCATCCAATTTTAGAGGCTTTTCAAACATTAGAGTCAGTTATTCAGCATTTAGATACTACAAATGGTTATCCGGTTTATCATTATTTTATCAGATTCAGTAAGTTATTTCTATAGACTCATATTTGGGTTTTGAATTCAGTTATTAAAACCTTATGGCATATCAGTATTCTTCCACTTTTATGATCATATTATCCATTGCTCACAGAAGGTACCATCTCATCTGTTAGCGTATGCTCCCTCGGGATTGTAAGTACCGTGTGACACCTAGGGTGTACTCTCAGGGCATTACATAAGTATTGGGAAACAAATCTAGAAGCAAGGTCAAAAATAAACTTAATAGGATGAATCCTAGGAGAATAAAGATTTGTTGATAAATGAAGACAAAAGATTTACTTTGCAATGTGAGGTTTGCAAAGACTCAAAATTCATTCCATAGAATACAAATGGTACATAAGTATCACAAATTTTATATAATAGCTTTCATGGAACCATTTCGGGAAGGCAAATTTGTAAATATAAAAGAAGGCTAGGAATATGATATGCTAATAATGATAATTAGAATGAAAAGATACAGGTATTTATTAAGGATCATATCGAGGTAAGCATGTTTTCATATTTAGATAAATGATTAACCTTGCAGTTGAAATTTAAGAAAATTGGAAAATCAATGGTGTTGAATTTGGTTTATCCTTAATGTGGTGCTTTAGAGAGGTTGGGAATTTGGGATAATATTTACTATTTTTCTCATAATATGAGTTTTCCCGGTTTGGTAGGAGATGATTTTAATGTTATAATAAGTGAGGAAAAGAAAAATTGAGGACTTCTAATGTATATTATAGAGTATGAGGATTCTGCATCAATTTTTGGTTTGACATCAATTATAAAGGTATCCATTTACATGGTTGAATAAAAAGGTTGTTAATGAATTCATTTTCAAGAGGATTCATTGATTGGTGGTTAACTAAACCTTCATTGGCATGATGGGAAATGCATAGGTGGAACACATATCTAGGACTAGTTAAGACCATGTCCTACGACTACCGAATTTGGGGGACGGGTTACTTAAGTCAGGAATCCTTTTAAATTTTAAATATATGGCTTGATTAGTTTTGTTTCAATGAGGTTGTCAATGATAACTAGGGTCTCATAAAAAGTCTGAAATCTTTATCAATATAAAGCAAAAGATGAAAAAGACCATATCTGCTTTTGCTTCTTAGAGTAGAGAGAGGTTTAGAGACATTTTTAAACAGTTGATTATCAAGGAAAAAATTAATAAAATGAAAAATGATATTTTTGAAGAACAATCATGTACAACAAATATATTCTTCAGAGAGCACAATCTAAATTGAAAAAGTATTCGGATTATGAAAAGGAATTCTTGTAATGACCTTCCATGTCATTTTCTTAATTTACGTGCATTTTCAGCATTTTGAGCCTTTCCATAGTGGATTAGGTCACTTATGACTAATAGAACTATTTTTTGATTATCAGGCAGTTCTTTTAGGTTTTAGGCTCATTTTCCTATTTTTGAGCTTTCACTATTAAGAAATTGATCTCCGATCAAAAATCCTCCTAACAACTTCATATGAGAATTTTTCCAGTGCCATCAACTCCAAAATGTTGATTTTAGGATGTGGTACCCTTGTTTCAAGTTCCAAGTCTTTCATATTCATTTTGGGCTGTTAGGTGGATTCTCTAAAAAATGAATTTATAGGTGTGGGTCCCATATTTAGTCCAAACAACCTAGAATGAAATTTTTATTTGTTCTAATTAGTTTGAAATTTCATATTTGATATGGTAGCATAGTTTTTTGTGTGCACAAGGTTTCAAATAAATCTCGAGCACCTAATCAGAGACTATTTGTACTTAGATAAATCTAGTGCCTAGCACCATCTGGTGCAACTGCTGCCTAAGTGGCATTCGCTTTAGCGACATGGAGTAGATTCATCGACCTTATGTATATGGTCAAGGACCAGTTAAGCAATCCTTCTCTGCTTTAGCGGACATCGCTTTAGTATCCAAGGTGACGCTTTAGCAATGCCTGTATTCTTGTGACCGACTACTTTAGTAGACTTATGCTGCGTTAGTGGTAGCCACTTAAGCGGACAAGTGACTGCTTTAGAAGCACCTAGGGATTGTTAAATATCCCTTTTCACCTAATTTTGCCATCATTTCCTTATTATTTTCCATCATTTTTAGTGTTTAAAGAAAAGAAAATTGTGGAAATCATCCATAAAAGCTAAGGTAAGTTATACTAACATTTATTGGTCATTTTGCATTATTTTCCCTATCAAATCCATCTTGTTTAATTGTAAAATATTAGATTCTAGGTCTTAGAACTCTTAGACTTTAGGGAATGATTTTGGCCCCGATTTATACTCTATTTGTTCTTTACTTTTGGGCACACATTCCCTATCCTTCGAGGTAACTCGTAATGAATTTAGTTTAGGATTCCATTTGTACGCTCTACAAGCGTATTATTTACCTGAATTATGACCCAACCTTTTATATAGAAATATAGGTCTTGTTTACTCATACAGACATATAGATTATTATTTTGATATTGTTGTGACATTTCAGGACTGTGGAGAAAAGGAGAACGCTTGTAGACAATTTAAGACTAGGGGTTTAGGCATCAAGTTCGGCTTTAATCTACTTTTCTTCTTAAGATAGTGTAAAGTATAGATTGCATGCTAGGCAACTATGATAGGACATGTATAGGACTAGTACATCCTTACTTAGATTGTTTTGGAAATTTAGGATAGAAATGTGACCCAAAACCTAGTATAAAATACTTGTTAATGCCATAAAATCCTATCACCCTTGATTATAAGGATGTTATCATAGTTGATACAAAGAACCCTTTAGTATAAGGTTTAATAATTTACTTAGTGAATTAGATTATAGTTCCCTATATGTACGATTACTATCATGCTAGTTATATACTTTTAGGCCCGAGGCTGTAGTTACGATACTAGTTGGATTACAGGTGAGTAATCCATCCTTATAAAGGATGTGGCTTTAGTCTATAGATACCTAGATGAATATGATTATATTATCCTAACATAAGTGGAGACATTCATAGATTATGATACATTCATGGTCACTTAGTGGCATGATTCTAACCTAAATCATGATTTTACGGCTATTTCCTAAGAAGGGATTTATTCCTACCTTTCACTTTTCAAATAGATTCTTTATGGGAATTGTATAACCTTAACTGATGATTTATGAGGTTTTGAAAATTATACTGAGATTGATTTTGGTCCATGGTTCGTCCACTCTTTGACCACTACTATTTTCTTTAATCGAGAGAGACTCCGATCTCTTTCTACTGTATGATACTAATTTACTCCTGTATTTGATCTTAAACAATGGACTTATAGACTTGTACTATTTTATCCATGATTTGAGTTTATGCAATTATTATTACACATATCTTCAATACTTACATAGTAGATTAATGATGATGATTTTAAATCCTGGATCAAACCCAAGTAGTATATATAGATTTTCCTGAATTCCCTAGTGGCCCCTTCGTCCATAAGCAACAACGCTGGAGAAAAGATATCATCGTAGGTCCTACATTTTTAAGCTATTGTGATGTTGGAGGTGTATACATTATATACTTTATGGAACTTGGATTATTTATGGTATGATGGATTTAAACTTGCGTTCATTCATTCATATGTATTGCCTATCACCAATATATTGTTTAGTGCTTATATTTATTAGCTTTATGAGTGGTTTCATGGGTACAGACTGTGATTATTGTTTGTTGAGTGTTGATTGAACCATTTGGGTTTATGGGGACCAGGTTTTGTATTGTTTGTTCGTACTAGCCAGTTACTTTATTGTTGTTATCATGGTTAGTTCGTGCCAGGTTGATTGTGTATTGGTACTCAAGAGTGTCATTATATTTCTATGCCCTTTTCTTTATTATAGTAAATTTCATCATCGATTGTTTATTCATGGTTAGATATTTGACTAAATTCCCTATCCATGCTAGTATTATCTTTCCTACTTTGTTAGGATTCCCTAGAGAGGTTAGATTGACTCCCTTTGGTTGTTACCTTTGATTTAGTTTTTTGTACCTATATACATACATATATAAATATGGTATTACCATATATCTCTTTCTGTCCTTGTTCATTTATATTTTATATGTATTCTTTGGCCTTGTATACTTCTATTTATCCTTTTTTACTCTTTAATTATATATTGGCTAGTGATATACAGTATAGTAGTTTAGTTCCTAAATACCACCAGAATAGTATATTTTAATCCTTTTGCTCTATTAGCCTTATTACTCTTAGTTCAAGGATGGTTGCTAATAGTTTATATTCTTGCATCATATGTTATTTATGTTTTGCATTATCTTTAGAGCTTAGTAAGAAATTTCCTACTAAGTACCACGTGTTTGGTACTTATACTACACTTTTGAAGCCTGTAGATCATAGTATGAGTTTTCATAATTGGTGTGTGCATCGTGTTGAGCAATTATGAATCCGAGATTTGGGGTGAGATCCTGACATTTAAAGCATTTCTACTCTCTCTCTTATTGTTTAAACTGATCTCTATATTGTATTCAGAGAAGGATTGTACTTGTATATTTATTCAGTATTAAACTTTGTACTCTTATTGTATTAGAAGCTCTTATACTAACTTTACCAGGTTTTAGGGTTGCTTTATATACATATATATATATATATATATATGTTAGCCATTTTGTTATATTTTCCTGTTGTTTCCTTTTATCTCTCTTGATAGTCCGTTACTAGTGATTTTGAATGATGGGTTGACTTGGTGGTTTATAGTAGGTGCCATCATGACCTGAGAAAGTGGGTCATGACAATTTTAGAGATAAAAGGCAGGAATTTACTGATCTTCTAAGGAAAATAGGAATAGTAGATTTTTCATGGTCTAGTAAATGGGAGAAAGCTTCCAATTTATAGAATCTCCAAAGAGGATGGACAATGGGAATAAGGGATCGATCAAATTGCAACAAAAGCAATTTCATTCTTTTAGAATCAATTCACTAGTGTTCAAGTCACAAATGATTTTTTCATTGCTTAATTATGTTCCAAGGATGGTCACAAAGGAGATAAATAGTGTTATATATGAATGTTTTTCCTACTAAGAAACAAGTGAAAATGGTGGTCTTTGAATTGAATGGAGAGAGTGTTAGTTGACCCGATGGGCTTACATAACATTCTATCAAAGTTGTTGAGATATTATTCGGAATGATATTGTTGAAGTGGTGGTTCCTTTTTTGTTAAGGATGTAGTCTACCTAAATCAATTACTCATACTAATTTAGTCTTATTATCCAAAAAAATATATTATTAAGTCTTTTTAGATATAAGACTAATTGTTTTGAGTAATTTTCTAAACAAAGTGATCTCAAGGGAGCTTCATGATAGGTTTAAGGATTTTCTTCCTAAGCTAATTTCAAGAAATCATTAAGGTTTGTTAAGGAGAGGAACATCAATGTGAATATATTTCTTGCACAAGAAATTATTTTTGATATATGAAAAAGGATAAAGCCAACCAATGTTGTGAGTAAACTGGATAAGGTCAAAGCATATGACCAGGTGCACTAAAATATTTTGATGAAAGTTTGGAGAAGATGGGTTTGATGACCATGTGGTTGATAAGATCTGGATATAAGTGACTAGTAATTTTCAATCTATACTTATAAATAGCTAGGCTTATGGGTTTTTTCATTCTACTAGGGGTGTTAAGTAAAGAGATATTCTAGCACCCTCTTTATTTATATTATCTGCTAAAGTATTATCTAACGCTCTAAATATATTGTTTGATGTTGAAGAATTCAAGAGCCTTGGATATCAAAGTGGAGTGACAAAATTAATCATTTAGCCTATTTTGATGATACAATTTTATTTGAATCACTAGACACGAAATCTTTACAATTTATAATGCAAACTTTGGATGATTATAAAAGTAATAAAAGCAGAAATTTAATAAGGAGATTAGTGCTTATTATGTCTTTCACAAGACTGGAAATTTTGCAATTCAAGAAGTGGATAATTACTTAGGATTTCCTATAGGAAAACTTCCTTTAATGTACTTAGGATGTCCTACTGGACATGCAAGGAAAGGAAAGGGCATTTTTCAGAATTGATGAAGAAATTGCACAATAAATTATGAGCTTCGAAGGATAAGATATTATTATTTCATGGTAAATAATTATTAATCAACAATGTCATGGATAGTATTCCTATATACTTACTTTCTCCAATTAATACTCCTAAGTGTGTGATAAAATATTTGCAAAGAATTTTTGTCAGATTTTTATGAAATTGTAAGGAGGTTGGTAGAAACAAGCATTGGGTAGCTTGGTCAAATCCATATGAGGAAGGAGTATTAAGTTTTAGATCCTTATTTGATATGTCAAAAGCTCTCTTAGCCAAATTTTGGTGTGTGTTTAGAACTCAAAAGCCTATGTGGACTACGTTCATGTGGAACAAATATTGCAAGACATATGGACCTCAAATAAAGGAGTGGAGTGGTGGGTGACAAACATGGAAATACATGACAAAGGCTAGAAATTTCTTTGATCAAGAGATATGGTGTGAGACAAAATGTGGACGTGCTACTATAGTTTGATAATTGGACAAAACTTTGTACTTTGCATTACTACTTGAAATTCACTAATTGTGATGCATATCCAATGGAAGATGTTTTAGGATGTTTTTAAACTTCTCATTTATCCTTTGATGAAATAATTTATAGCCACAAAAATGGTAAAAAAAAGTGTTTTAAACCATTAATTTCAAAAATCTTCTTTTTGTTATTCTTAAACTGTATTTCAAGCCAAACGATGTCACATAAATTTAAATGAAGGGAATATAATAATTTAATATACATTTGTCAATCGACCTACAACTACAATCGAAGGTGAATAATTAAATATATGAATGGAAGTGCAAATATCAACAGAAACAACTTTAGAAAATCCACCCCGTAAAAAGAGGTTCACACAAATGAGAGGGTGACACTCGTCTCACAAATTCTTCCTTTATATGAAACTCTAAAACCCTTTAGGAATTATATTGCGGATGCTACCAAGTGCATATCATAATCTATAAGAATCCAAAATCTTTTCCTTAGTGAAAAAAGATTAGTCAAATATGAAAACTTTGTACTTTGACAAGTTTTAGTACATTTTGTTGATAGGATTTTAAGTATTTCATGTTGTTTTCTGGGTACACAAGAATCTATATTTTAGTAAAAACAAGTTTAACACAAGTGCAAGTGTACAACAAGAACACTTATGATGTTATGTAACATCCTCAATAAAAGATCAAAAAGACCTTTAAAAGAAGTGTATTTTTCAGAAAATTAGATGAAATAGAAAAAGGCCAAGTCCTCTAAATTCACAGAATGTCCTTAAGGAAATAATTGCCCTCAAATACCCAAGGTTACAAAATTTTTCTCCCAGGATAAAATGGACTAACAATCGAACTGCAGTGGTACCTCAAACAATCGGATTCTCTTTGAACTCACTCAACAATTAGATGATCACATAGAGTATTTTAGAAAATAAGATGAGTGTTTTAATGTAGGAAATTTTATACCTAAACCTGTGGAAAAATGCAGGTTTATATAGCCATTAGGTACCGTTTCCAAAAAGAGCCAATGGTTCATAAAAAAATCATGTTTGTTCATCAAATTAGTGTGTCTTTTTAGTGGATAGTCACAACCATTTGAAAAAAAACCTCTTTTCTCAAATCAGTGTGTTATTTCATCGAAGAGTCGCATCCCTTTCGAAGCAGCATTTTTGCACTGTATGCATCTATATTAAATAGATGAGTAAAAATAGTTGCGTTTTATCCCCTTGGATCAGACTGGAAATTCCTACTTTTCAAATAAATTTCGTTCAAAAAGATATATCTCATCGATCGATTGTTTGACAAATCCAAATCTAAATTTGAAGCCAAAGCCGAAGCCAAAGCCGTAGTCGAAGCTGAGCTGAGCAACGACAGCGACGACGATGTGAGTCACCTCTTGGTTTTTGCCTCACTTACCATGTGGAGTAAGGGTTCCTTAATATAAATACTTTAAAGTTTCCTTCTCCCACCATTGTGGTAGAATTAGTAGACTTTCCATTTTTTGAGTACACATTTTATTTTTTAGTGTTATCTCAATTCTTTTCCTCTATTTGGTTCCCTCCATTTTTTATTCGCACTTTGATATTGAACCCAAAAATTCCCCACATGAATGGGGAATGAATATATTTTCATAAAACTTTACAGACAAGTATGTGATCATCAAGCAAAGATTGATTGCATTTGGATAAGTGGGTTTTCCTTTGAACATTCCGTAGTGAACATGCATTGGATGCACTGGGTCAATCACTAGATTTAATATTTTTGAACCGTTGAGATTTGATGTACACCTAGATAACATATGTCACACAACCATCCTTTTACTACTTATAGTTCTCACGGTTTTGTTCATTTCATCCATGAACACGTCCCGGTCTCATGAGAGCTTAGACAATAGGCCTTTACTAACACTCTCCTTGAAATGGCTTCCACTTTACCCTCACATAGGTGATTTATATATATTCAATCTTATAGATTAAACTATTTGGTCGTCTACCAAACTTTGATAATCATTAAAATACTTAACTCCATAATTCTTATCCTTGTTCACTAAATATTGTCTATATCATGAGAATGGGTTGGGTACATTGACAATGTTGTACCTGTTAGACACAACTTTGTTTGATCTCCTTGAACCTAGATCTTGGGATCTCTAGTTTGTTAGGTAGAGTTACCACCATGTTGACTTGTCCTAGGCCGTAAACCTATACCCTTAGATGTCCTCTCAACTCCTTCCCTAGATAGGCCTTTTGTAAGTGGATCCGACATATTATCCATTGACTTCACATAGTCAACAATGATAATTCCACTAGAGAGAAGTTCTCTAAAAGTATTATGTCTCCATATTATATGATCAGATTTACCATTGTACATCATGCTCCCTGCCCTACCTATTGCCGTTTATCTATCGCAGTGTATACATTCTAGTGTCACTGGTTTGGGACAATAAAAAATATCATCAAAGAAATTCTGGAGCCATTCTACTTTTTCACCGGCTTTATCTAATGCAAAAAACTCAGATTCCATTGTAGAGCAAGCAATACATGTCTGTTTGGATGATTTCCAAGAGACTTTTCCTACACCTATAGTAAATACATATCCACTTGTGGATTTTACTTCATTCGATCCAATGATATAATTTACATTACTATATCCTTCAAGTACCATAGGATATTTATTATAATACAAATAATAGTCTTGAGTGTATTTAATATACCCCAAAACTCTTTTAATTGTCATCCAATAAGTTTTGTTAGGATTATACGTGTACCGACTCAATTTAGTAATAGTACATGCTATGTTTGGTCGTGTACAATTCATTATATACATTAAATATCCAAACACTCTTGCATATTCCAATAGTGAATCACTTTCACCCTCATTCTTTTAAAGTGCAAAGCTAACATCCAATGGAGTCTTGGCAATATCGAATTCCAAATACTTAAATTTGTCAAGTACCTTTTCAATGTAATGATACTATGATAATGCCAAGACTTTAGAAGTTCTATGGATTCTTATTCCTAAGATCAAATCCGTAACTCCAAGGTCTTTCATATCAAACTTGTTATCGAGCATTCATTTCATAGAATTTATGTCAGAAATGTCTCTACTGATGATCAACATATCATCCACACACAAAAGAGGTGATTTGGAGTGTCTTTAATGTAAAATCATTTATCACATTCATTTATCTTGAACCCTTTGCCAACATAGGTTGGTCAAACTTTATATGCAATTTTTTAGGTGCTTGTTTTAGTCCATAAAGTGACTTAACAAGTTTACATAACTTATTTTCTTTTCCTGGAACCATAAAACCCTAAGGATGTTCCATGTAAGTTTCTTCCTCTAATTCTCTATTTAGGAATGTTGTTTTTACATCCATTTGATGGATTTCTAGACCATATACCACTTCCAATGCAATTAACATCCTAATTGACATTATCCTCATTACAGGTGAGTTTGTATTAAAGTAATCAAGGCCTTCTTTCTATTTGAAGTCTTTTACTACAAGTCTTGCCTTATATTTGTCAATAGTACCAACCGCTTTCATTTTCCTTTTCAAGATCCATTTAGAACCTAAAGGTTAATTTTTTAGAGGAAGATTAACCAATTCCCATGTATGGTTGCTTAAGATTGAATCAATCTCAGTATTGACTGCCTCTATCCAAAAGTATGAGTCTGAAGAGGAAATCGCATCCTTAAATGTTTGAGGCTAATTTTCTAAGAGAAATGTTACAAAATCTGATCCAAATGAAGTTGACGTTCTTTGACGCGTACTACACCTTATATTATCATCATTATGTACATCCTCACTTGGTTTATCCCGAGGTCGTTTAGGCCCCCCACTAGACTATTCATGTCTAGTATTATACGAATAAATATGTTCAAGGAATTCAGCATTATCTGATTCAATTACCATAGTTTTATTGATATCCAAATGTTTGGATATATGAACTAAAAATCAACATACTTTACTACTTTTAGCATGTCCTATGAACACACATTCCATCGTATTAGGTCCTATCTTTACCCTTTTAGGCATAGGAACTTGGACCTTCGCAAGACACCCCCACACTTTGAAATATTTCAAGTTGGGTTTCCTTCCTTTCTATTTTGTTACATGGAATTGATTGTGTCTTACTATGGGGCACTCTATTGAGTATTCGGTTAGCTGTAAGGATAGCTTCCCCCCACAAGTTTTATGATAAACCTGAACTTATAAGTAAGGCATTCATTATTTCCTTTAAGGTTTGATTTTTTATTTCTGAAATTTCATTAGATTGAGGTGAATACGGGGTTGTAGTTTGATGTACAATTCTATTGTCTACACATATTTCTAGAAATAGAGATTCATATTCTTTGTTCCTTACACTTCTTATAGTTTTTATCTTTTTCTCTAACTGATTTTCAACTTCTATTTTATATTTCCTAAATACATCTATTTATTCATCCTTACTATTAGTAAATAGACATAACAATATCTAGTGCAATCGCTAATACAAGTTATAAAAAAAATTTCCCACTACAAGATGGTGTTGATTTCATATGACAAATGTCAGTATGTATTAAGTCTAAGGGATTGGAATTCCTTTCAACAGACTTATACAGCTGCTTAGTATACTTTTATTCCACACATGTTTGACATTTTGATTTATTGCACTCGAAGTTTGGCAAAACTTCTAAGTTAATTAGTTTTCACATTGTTTTGTAATTGGTGTCGTAATCGTTCATTCTATAAATTATTATACTTAAGCAAGTAATAAGAAACTAAACTTATATTGCTTTCTACATTCATTACATTCATTTTGAATAGGACCTTAGTGAGGTAGCCCATTCCTACATACACTTCTCTTTTACTAAGTATAATTTTTTTGGAAACAAATACACATTTGAATTCATTTTTTCTAGAAGTGATACAAAAATCAAGTTCTTCCATAACTTGGAATATACAAGATATTGTTCAAAGTCAACACTTTGCTTGATGTCATTTTCAGGCAGACTTTGCTTGTTTCTTCAACCTTTACAGTTGTTGAGTTGGACATATATATATTCTCTTCGCCTTGAACTAGAGAAAATGCTATAAAAAACTCCTTATTTGCGCAAATATAGAGAGTGGCACTGAAATCCATCCACCACTCTTGAGGATTTCCCAATAAGTTGCATTCAGATAGCATGACATGCAGATCATCCACTTTTTTCTTAGATTTAACCATATTTTCTTGGTCCTTCTTTTTGTCTATCATTGGGGCATGAAAATTCGTTGACTTGTGTCCAACCTTTCCACAGTTAAAATATTTTCCCTTGAATTTCTTCTGAGGTTGATTTCTTTCCTGTCCAGCTTTTTTTTACTATTTGGAGTTATTGTGGCCGTCTTTTACAATATTTGCTCCACTTATTGCAGAGTTTCATTTTGACTTCTTTCCACGGCTTTGTTTTTTTCTTGAATGTACAGTCTTACTGTAAGATATTTGACTGACATCTCCTTTTGTTTATATTTCAAGTAGTTCTTGAAGTCCTTCTACATAGGTGGTAACTACTCTATTATCACCGTAATTTGAAATGCCTTGCTCATGATCAAACCTACAATAAAGTTTACATGAACATCAAGAATATTCGTAATATGTTCAACTAAGGTATTCATTAAACTCATACCTTCCGCGAGGAGATTATGGATGATCACTTGCAGTTCCTGCACTTAAGATACAAAAGACTTGTTGTCAATCATTTTAAATCAGGGAATCTTACAATGAAGAACTTCTTGGTTCCAGCATTCTTAGTCTTGTATTTTCTTTCTAGTTCACCCTACAACCCTTTTTCCGTTTCTATTCCACTATACACGTTGTACAGTTCATCTTGGAGGCCATTTAGAATATAATTCCTGCATAGAAAATCAGAATTTTTCCATGCCTTCATAACAACAAATTTCTCCTGGTTCGAAGTTCCCTCGGGCACCTCTGGAGCTTCTTCATATGTGAATCGTTGAAGACATAGAGTTGTAAGGTAGAATAACATCTTCTATTGCCACCTTTTGAAATAACACCCATTAATTTTCAAGGTTTCTCCGCTAGTGCTATTTTCTACGGATCACTCATACGACTCATTGTGGCAATATTAGTTGCTGTCACAGTCATTGCAGTATCATTCACTTGAATATCAGAAGTCCTTTTTCTATCATAACAAGACAGTAAAGTTAGTATATTGCAATACTACTTATAAATTTACAGCAATTTTAAACACCCCTTGTTTCTAGTTTAACGATGAAGTTTGTAAGACTTTCAGTCGTCAATCGAGTGAGCTTTCACTTGTGATAAAGTTTTATTTTCTTTAAACCACTAGTTAAGTTCAAACGGAGCATAAAGCTTAAAACTTTAATATCCAGAAACCAAGGTATACAGATTCTGAAAAAAAATTATTTCCTTAAGATTGTTGTTTTTTCAGGTACACAAGAATCTATATTTTAGTAACAACAAATTCAACACAAGTGCAAGTATATAACAAGCACACTTATGAAGTTATGTAACACCCTCAACACTAGATCAAAAAGACCTTTTAAAGAAGTATATTTTTTAGAAAATTAGATAAAACAGAAAAAGACCAAGTCCTCCGAATTCATGGAGTATCCTTATGGAAATAATTCTCCTTAAGTACCCGAGGTTACAAAATTTTCCTCCCAAGATAAAAAGGCCTAACAATCCGACTATAGTGGTACCTCAACTGATCAGATTCTCTTTGAACTCACTCAACGATTAGATGATCACATAGGGTATTTTGGAAAACAATAAGAGTGTTTTAATACATGAAAATTTCATACCTAAACTTATGGGAAAATGCAAGTTTATATAGCGATTAGGTGACTATTCCAAAAAGAGGCAGTGGTTTATTCGAAAAGATGTATCCTCTGGAACAGTCATGTTAGTTCGTCAAAATAGTCATGTCTGTTCATCAAATCAGCGTGTCTTTTTACTGTACAGTCACAACCATCCCAAAAACACCTCTTTTCCAAAATAAGTGTGTCATTTCATTGAAGAGTCGTATCCCTTCTGCAATAGCATTTCTGCACTGTATACATGCATATTAAATAAGAGTAAAAAATGTTGCATTTTTCCCCTTTGGATCAGACTGTAAATTCCTACGTTTCAAATAAATTTTGTCCAAAAAGATAGATCTCATCGATCGATAATTTTCTAACTCTAAATCCGAAGCCGACCCGAGCGAGCGACGACGACTATGGCGTGAGGCACCTCTTGGTTCTTGACTGACTTACCATGTGGAATAAGTGTTCCTTAATATAAACACTTGAAAGTTTCCTTCTCCCACCAATGCGGGGGAATTAGTATACTTTCCATTTTTTTAGTACACTTTCCATTTTTGAGTGTTATCTCAATTTTTTTCCTCCACTTGATTCCCTCTATTTTCCATTCAGACTTTGATTTTGAACCCAACATTTCATAAAACTATAAGAACTACAAAATAGAATAGAACTTGCATACCTTTTCATTTGGCATGTTGTGGCATAAATGGAAGATACTTTTAGTTAGTTGTGAAAAGAAGATGCTTATTTATCTTATTTTTTTCCTACCGCATTCTGTCAATCATCATATGAAAGGATCATATTTAGGATAATGAAGTGGGTTTTAACAATGAAGAAAAAAAAGTTATCCAATTAATTATTTGAGGAATGAAGGGTCTCGACTTGGTCTCTATTATGAGTATGGATGGACTTGGCCAAACCACACTTGCAAGGAAAATCTATATTGATTCTCTCATTTCATATGAATTTGTTATCATTATTTGGAATTATGCCGGCCAATGTTACAAAATAAATGATAATTTTCTTAGTATTCACAAGTTCTTCACAAAATGCATAGATGAACATATTAACGAGGACATAGACACATTAGCTAAGGTGATATCTGATTTCTTGGTTAAAGCAAGTAGATGCCTCAATGTCATTGATGATGTATCAAAATCAAAAGTAATTGATCACATAATAAAAATTCTCCCTAAAAAATATAGGAAGCATCGAATCATGATGACCACACGTGAGAGATGTCTAGATTTTTACCAGGTCCTAATAATGTAAAATTCTTGACTCCAAATGAAATTATTGATTTTTTTGTAAAGAGAAATTTGGCAAAAGAAGTTGTCCTAATGAATTAGTAGAAGTTGAACACAAAATTACAGGAAGTTGTGATTGATGCAAGTTTGAAAATTACTTAGTGCATGGAAGAATTTCAACTTGGCATCAAAAGTTTAGTGTGTTTCAAGTATGGAATCCAAGAACGAATAAAAGAATAGATTAACCTTATTTTTATGGTTATTTTTTTCATATTATGATGTATATTTAATCAAGGGACATTTATATTTTTTTCTTATCTTAGTGAACTCTAGTATTATAAATAGAATATGATGGATATTATTTTTGTTAGACTACATTTTTAGGTAAATACTCTTGTGAGTTTTGTGGGTAATAACCCCTTGTCTCTGCATTGATCTCTCTTGAATATCTTTTGGTAAGTTAATTCATGTATTAGTTCAATTCTCTACTTTCTTGAATTAATTATGTAATTATTTATTAAAATTAGGGAATTTCAAATTCATATTTATCGGTCTCTTATTTTACTTTCATTGTGAGATTGTTCTTTCTTTCTTATCAATCTACCCCTCAATTTCTTATCTATTTATTAAATATTTCTATCATATATATAATTAACATCAATTGGTATAAGAATAAAGATAAATAATTATTCTTATTATTCTCAATCCTTGAATTTATTATCATCTTTTAAAGATTCAAAAAAAAAAAGAGTTCGAATAAAAAAGAATTTCAGATCTACAAATTGGAGTATTTTTTATATGAGTGTTGTTGGACTTTGTTGAAGATAGTTTAAAGTGATTGAATATTAAATTTAACAACACGTGGAGGTGATGGAGTTAATTTTGCCTATTTTTTTAACATTTTCGCACCAAAAAAATCTGCACTATTTAAAGCAGAAAAATGTACGTTTTGCTGCTATTTTATGTGAATTCTTGCTTCTTCTTTTGGATCTACATTATTTTCATCATAGGTAAACTATAATATGTTCCAATTATTAGATCTATGGAAGAAATTGGGGTAAATTTTGTGCTAAAAAATTGGGCATTTTCTTTATGCTAATATTCAATAAAATTTTAAACTTTGAGTTAATTTTAATTTCATCCTAAAAAATTGGGCATTTTCTTTGTGCTAGTTCTCATGAAAATTTTGAAGCTTGAGTTAATTTCTTTCTTCAAAAACTATTGGGTGATGATTAAAAATGTCTCATTTTGATTAAGTAAACTTGATTTGAGTTCTGTCTTGATAGGTTTGATGAATGTGGTGTATTGAGATTCATTTGAGTGATCTTTTCCCCACGCTCTTATATTTGAGTTGTTTGATTTATGGGTAAATCATATTTTGTGTCAATTTCTTTATCTAGATTACAATGAGAATTAATTCTAATTGTGTTATATTGTTATTGTTTGTGTTTGGATTTCATTTTGTGTCAATTCATTTCATACTTTTCTCTTTTAGGATCTTTGTGTGTTTATTTCCATTCCTTGTACATTAGTGTTTTTTTCCTTCTTTATTATTGATATAAACTCTATTTCGAACCGATATTTATAAAGTTTACTTTAAGTTTATTTGAGGCTGTAGAACCATGAATAGACCAAGGGATACCCTTGAGTAGTAAAAGTCTTGAGTTGTGAAATTATTTGGGTGGTCCTAAAAGCCTATGGCCTTTAAGTGTATACATGATATTAAAGAAAGTTGAGTGTAAATATTTGTGTGATACACGTGAGGTAATGACTTGTGAGTTTTATTATTTTTACTAACCACTTTCTTATCTTAGTTATATCTTACACATGTTCAAGGAGTTACAATGGAAGTTTGGGTGATTATGGACAAAAAGGAAGTTCTTATAATTATAGAAGAAGTTATTGTGAAGTATTTTATGATAATTATAGTAGTGATTCTAGAAGAAAAGGAGAGCATGGGTCTAATGAGAATTTGACTAAATTTGAAGTTATTATGTAGGGATATGAGAGTGGTTGCATATTTGATTGCACTTTAGGTATAGATAAATTATGTTGTGCCAATTTATTTGATCCTTTTTTGGCTGAGTGGTTGGATATACCGTTTCACACAAAAATTGCACCATATAAATTTAATGGAAGGTTGGTTTATAAAGAGGTGAAAATTATTATTTGCAATGAAAGATGTCAAGAGAGAAATTGGTGTGATATTTACCCTTTGTCTACTTGTTTGGTATGTTTAAGAGCTCCTTGGTTCAATCATAATAAATTTTGGTCTGAGAGAAAGTTAAAAAAGTTTGTTGTTGATTTGATGAAACAAAAGCATATCTTAACTCCTATGACCATTAAGGAATCTTCAATAATAAATGATGAAGTTAAGAAAGAAAAAGTGGAGACTACTAACTTGAAATTTGATACACAAAGCTATTAACACAATTCAAGTAGTCTTTGAAACTTCTAAAGGTGCCAAGTTTAAACTACATGTGAAGAGTTATCCCAATGATTCAAAGGGAATCTTTAGAGCCAATTGTGCTCCTAATGAAATGGGTGAAAGGGAAAAGAAAGTGAAGAGGGAAGGAGTGACTAGTAGAAACTCCAAATTTGAAAAAAGAAAAGATATTTTGAATTAAGTGAGTGAGTTATTACAAGAACAAAAGAAAAGAGAGTTGAAAATTGAGTGAGAATTTTTAAGAGAAGAAAAGAAGAAAGGTGAGGGAAAAGAACACAAGAACAACAAGGGTGTGTGAGTGAAAAGTTTTCTTATTCTAACTCTAACCTTTTGAATTCTTGTTATTTTAGTGTTTCCACTTTTTTTATATGTATTATTGAGGAATACTACAAAAATGAAGGCTCAACATGGAAAGAAATTTAAGAATTAAAAAAAGCGAGTAAAGTTGAAAGTGCTTCTTCAAATGAGAAAATGAGCTTAATTTTGAAATATTAAGATAAAGATCTATTAAGTTCTTATCAAGGTAAAAAAGTTAATTTTAAATATCTAGTTCTTCAAATGAACTCGATAGTGACTTGAGTGTGAATGTTATAGTATCTTTTGACGAGGTTGACGATTTTTTACTTTGTGTTAATATACGAATGGATGATGGTCATACACGAGCTGAATATAATTGTGGAGCTAAAATTATAATTGATTGAGCTTAAAAGATTTTAAGCTAATGTTGTGTCAAATATAAAAAATTATAGTGTGTTTTTTGAAATCTTGTGATGAAGGTGAATATATTTCTTCTTTGACTATTAAGAACACTAAAAATGTGATTGATGATGAATGTCTCTTTTCAAGTGAGTTTGATTGTAATAATTTTTTGTTGTGTAAGGACATGGATATTTTTTGTGGTAGTACTTTTGAAATAGAGCATGAAATGTGTGATAATATTCTTTTTGAGCCTAAAAAATGAAAAAAAAAATTAAAATATTTGATAATTCTTTATTTGGTGAAAATTTTCAAGAATATTTGAAAAATAATTAATGTGGGGATAATGTGAGTCATTCTTTGAGCTGTCCTAATCTTGATAGGGTGATTCATAATTACCATAATTTGAAACTTGCGTTTTAAAGTGTGAATACTATTGAGGAAGTCCAGTCAAATAATTAATTTTTTGTTGACTTGTGTACACTTAATGAAAGTGATGATTTCAAATTTAAAGAGTGCAAGACTTATGAAAATGATTCTTGTGGATTGATTTGGGGTTCTAATTGTTTGGATGTTGGCAAGATAATTCCCCAAATATTTGTTAAAATCATTTGTTGGCGTTGAAAAGTCCTCCAAATTTGAAGAACATCTTTTAAAGAATGAGAGAGGTGCAAGTTATAGTAGTAGCAAACTAATAGATGCTAATTTTGTGTCAATTTATTTACTTACTTTAGTCTTGCCTTTGAGGATATATTATCAGCAAAATTATTGAATGCTTCAAGAAAGAAATGTAGATATGATCCATTTAAAGCTTTGTCAAATATCCATGGGTGTAAACATGATAATTCTCTTTTTGGTGAGTTTACTAACCTTCATGATTTATTTATGAAATACCTTCAAAAGAGAATCTACAAAGAGGTAATTTAGTTGAAATTTTTTCTTGGTCTACAAAAATATTTGAGGCATCTTTATTTTATAAAGTCAAGAATGATTCATTTGAAGTACTAACACTTATTTTTGAATTCATGAAGGTAAATTTTTATGCATTTGACCTTTATAGTAGCAACTTTGTTATGACTGGTGAAAGTTCTTTAATGTTGCTATCTGATTCATGTTGTGAATTACTAAGTGAGAAATTTAAGAAAATTTTGAGATTGATGTTTGTGTTTGAACTCAATAATATATACTTGTGTTTAAGGTCTGTTAATGATATTGTTAGTTCTCTTAATTTTATGGTTTGAAGAATACAATCAACTTATGAAATGAGGAACTATTTAACCCAAGTTATTGAAGAAACTAGTTTTGAATTGAAAGTTCTAATGTGTAATTATTGATTTTTAACCTATTTTATGATGATGGTATACTTTTGAGTCAAGATTTTGATACTATGCTTGAAAAATTATTTTTTATGAGATTTTATGTTTCTTGGCTCTATCATAAATGTGTACATTTTTGGAAGTGGTATGTAACTTATTTAGAAGATAATCTTTTTGCTTGGGTAATAATTCTCTTCTATGTTTTGTAAGATTCAAATTCAAGATCAAATTCTTTCCATCTATATTTTGTAAGATTCAAATTCAAGATCAAATTCTTTCCATCTATATTTTGTAAGATTTGAATTCAAGATCAAACTCTTTCCAACAAGAAGAGATTAATGCAAGTTTGGAAAGTACTTAGTACATGAAAGGATTTTAAGTTGACATAACTTTGATTGTCTCAAGAAAGTATGGAATTCAAGAACCAATAAAATAATAGCTTAATATTATATTTTTTGGTCATTTTATTGATAGTATTATGTATATTAATCAAGGGGACTTTGTATCATTTTTTATATTAGCGAACCCTAGTACTATAAATAGAATAGGATGAAAATATTTTGTTTGACTATATCTGTAGGTGAATACTTTTGTGAGTTTTGTTGATTTTAACACTTTGTCTCTACATTAATCTCACTTGAAATATTTTGGTAAGATTATTCATGTTTGAGTTCAATTCCCTTCTTCCTTTAATTAATTATATAATTGTTTGTTCAAATTAGAAAATTTTTAAATTCATATTTGTTCATCTCTAATTTACTTTAATTGTGTTATTTTACTTTTTGCTTGTCTATCTCCCCCTCGATTTCTTAGCTATTTCCTGAATGTATTTATTTTGTATCTCATTTTACATCAGTCATGGAGTACCACTCACCTTAGTGGTAATTGCAGGAGCATTAAGATGTTGTTCGAATACAACTGATGGCTTGGAGTTTAGAAAAATGTTGCACAACATTATATCTATACTATTTTATATGTGGGAATCAAAAAGTTGAAAAAGTTAAAATATCATTTCGCCCTTTTGTAAAAAAAAAAAACTGCATTTCCTACCTTAATATTTCCCAAAAATGTTAAAAGAAATATTCATAAATCATCAGTGTTGGTTAACCCAATTGTCTTTTCCTTTTTAGCACAATGCTTCTTTAATTAAAGGCAAAAGGATTGTGCAATAAAATTATTGTCAATGTAAACGATGAAAGAAACAAAAATTAAAGATAGTTATAAGGTTTAAAATTAATACTATCATTGGGGGAAGATGAAAGAAAGCAATGATCATGGATAATAGCTAAGTGACTTAACACTGAGAAAAAATAATGAAATCACCCTAACCTATATCCGAAAAGTTGAAGACGCACCAAAATTATTGAAGTGACCTAATACATACCTGAACGATATAAAACTAAGTTTATTTACCAACTACAATTGATGTAGAAAAAAAATAATTAAAATAAAAAATAGGCGCATCTGAGTATAAAATTAAAGAAAAAAAAAAGTCAAAATCCTCCCCTCCACCCCTCCCATCCACACCTCTTCTTCAAACTTCCACATCTTCCTTCTCTGCAAATTTATCAAAAAATAGTGGAGAAGAATCACACTCCCATTAATTTTTCCATATCAATCAAAACATCAATAAAAAAGATCCTTTACATTTCTATTAATTTCATTCTCACCACCAAAAATCACAACTACATCATCCGATTTTGCCATCTCCGTCATACCTTCATCACCAAACCCATCATCATTGATTTCATCATTGGTCATCACCACCACCAATTTAGTCATTGGCCACCATCAATTTCATCACTAATGTTTTGGATTTGACAATATAAATGTACATGAAGAATTTTATAAATTAAATAAGGTTGAGACAGAAAGAGATGATTTACAATTTATTCAACTTTCTAAGGGCCATCAATATCCAAGATGTCCATGGTGTAGGATTTGGAGAGTGATAGTGGTGTGATTTTGATGGTGAATTTGTGATGGGTGTTGAGTTTGTGACAATTATTTGTAATTTTAGATGGTAACGATAGTGATACTGTGATTACGATGGTGATTTTAGTTTTAGGTGCTGAATTTATCATGGTTTTATTGTTTTAAATTTTTTGGTGATGAAAGTATTTGTGTGATTTTGATGGTGAATCTATGGTGGATTTTTAAAAACTATTGTGATATAAAAGTGGGTTTTGTGGCTATGACGGTAGTAGTGGTTGTTTAAACGTGGTATTTTTGGTGTTTTGTGAAGAAAAAGCTATTGGGGTGACATGGATTTCTTTTTTAAAAATAATGTCACAATATCCGATGTAGCAGTGACATGTCAACAATGTGGTGCAATTGTGAAACACTTTCCACCATGTGATTGGTTGTATATGTGTTAGGGTGTAAATAAATTTACTTTAAAGTTGTCCAATTATGTATTAGGTTGCTTAAATAGCTTAATTGTGCATTTTTCTTTTTATATATAGTTTGGAGTAGTTTTGATGTATTTTTCCTAGTAACACCTTCAATAACTATGGTAAGATATGTAATGGCTTGATTTGTTAAATCTTATTTTTTTCATGTTTTGACTAGTTTTCTCATCTATGGAGTTGCTACATTTTTGTTTTGGAGTGTGGAGATGTTTGGTATGGTCCCCAATACAATTGGAATTCATTTGGAAGAGTTTGAGATTTTTAGCAGCTTTAACAGTCCTATAGTAGACTTCGGTTAACACTTGATGTTTTGAGTCTCGGATGGTGATTTAAAAATTTTTATTAGATTTGGAATATCGAATTTGGGTTAGTATAGATGTTAGTTTGGGTTCAGAATCATTATTTTGTATTTTGATCCTTCATTTGAAAACTAGTTTAAATAAGCTCTTAGGGGTACCTGGGGTTAATTTGTTAAAATAATCTTTTTCTTTTTGAAAATTCGACGTCACCATTGAGTCTAGAACATCAACAATAACCTAGTAGAATAGTTATTTTTTGCATCTACCCGATTCTAAATAAATTTTGAGGGATCGATTGACAACCTTGCAAACATAGCAAAGTTGTAGATTTGTTGATATTTGGTGCAACAGCTTAAGCAAACAAGGAATGCTTAAGCTATAGCTGCTTTAGCGGTCAGGAATCTATTTAGTATTCAATTTAGCGGCTAGGTGTCGCTTAAAAAGTAGTGGCTTCAGTGGACTGGTACCACTTTAGCAGTAGCCGCTAAACTGATCAAGCTATATATAAATCCCATTTCACGATATTTCTCTATTTTTTACCTTAAGCTTTGGATTTGGGCTATTTTTAAGGATTTCATCACTATTTGAGCTTGGGCCTCGGTTTATCCTATTTTCATGTTGTTTTCTATTGTAGAATCCTATAAACTTGGGGAATGAGTTTCAAAAATAAAATTTTGATTTTACCCCTCTCATTTTCAAACATGTTTTTTGAGACCATTTTAAACCTATCTTAAATATGGTCAATGTGTTTATTGTTAGCTTTATTTTAATATATAGATACTATATTTTAGTTAATTCTGAGGCTGTTGGAAAGGGAAAATCTCCATATTGAAGGACTCTAGGCTCGGATATTATCATTTTGAGGTAGGTTATGACTTAACTTTCTTTAGACTGGGTTGAATAGTCAATGAATAAGTAAAGAAAGCTATTGGTTGGGAAAATAACTACAAGATATGTTTTTGAGCTATTTTATATATTGTGTGATACCTAATCGGGGGCTTATATTCTATTATTGTTGCTTATGATATAATATACTATGTGTTTCCAGTGTGGGGCTTTATTTGACATCATTGGCCTTACTTGTGCATTTGAATGCCTTATTCTTAATGTGATGCCCGAGTGGGGGCTTGAATAGATATTATAAGCCTTATTGATATTGTTTTCCTTTGTCATGATGAAAACTCCCGTGTTATAAATTCATATGACATTAATATATCTTACGTGCATATTTATTCTAATGGTACATAACAAGAATTGTTATCATAAATTGTTAAGATACCGAGTTAACTTCTTAGCTCACATACAGATGCATTGAATAAAATATGATCCTTATATTTATGTAATTGTGTGAATATCTTCCTTATTTCACACATACAGATTCATAAGATATCGGTATCATTGACACACTCTAATTTTGGAAGAAAATGAGACACTTTTAAAATGCCTAGACCGAGGGATTTGTCGGTTGAGTAGACTGAGACATGAGATTGATATGTATGGAAACTTGAGTTAGTATACGGGTTGCAAACCCTCCATTGGTAATATCTTAGGAGTTTAAGGCTTATTGGGTGTATATAGAAAGTTATACAATAACTTTCACAATATTTCATCATCGTCATCCTTATCATCATTACATTTCATGTGCTTATAAAATTTTGGTGTCTACCTTATTTATGCTTACTTTTGTGATTACTTGTTTCCCTCTTTTTACCTTCCGTATTTATATTAAAACTATTAGTAGAGATGGTATGAAATTTCATTTGAGAACTTTTCTATTTGTAGGTGACCTTTTCATAGTATATTCTTTGCTTGTATTATTTTCTACTTTGGTCAATCAATCGATGATCCCTACTAAGTACGGGTAGACCATACACACCTTTATTGTGCTCTTTTAGAGTAAATTACCAGTACTATGAGCCGTAGTTGAGGTTTCGGGCGGAATTTATCAGTTTTGAGGTACTGGATTACTCTTGTTCTTGGGGTAGATTCCAGATCTGACACTAGTCTTGGGAAGTTTATGATATATCTTTAGTTTTTCATTGTTATTAAATTTATGTGACTTGACTCTAGTCTAGGAGTATTATTTGTCATATTTACCTTTATTATTTTGCACTTCATTCCTCTTTTGTAGATTGACTTATAAAGGCTGGGCCACAATAACTCCCATCATGACCTCATTTTTTAGGTCATGACAAATTGGTATCAGGTCTAGGTTCACCGGTCTCAAAAGTATAAGAGCAGAATGTCTAGTGGAGTCTTTCAGATCGATACATAGATGCCTATATATTCTTCAAGAGTCTATAAGATAAGATGTATTTAGGAAAAACTTCTCCAAATTGATTCCTTGTTTTATGGATTGTTCATACCCAATATTCTAAGCTTGTATTCCATTCTTCTTTGTGCAGATGGTGAGTGCTAGGTATTTTAGTTCTAGGGATGCTGAGTTGGTAACTAATATAAGATACCTTGTTCGAGGAAAAAATAGTGGTCGTGGATGACCTAGAGGTAGAGAATAGGCACGAAAAGATGCCCCAGTCAGAGAATGTGCTAAGAAGACTTTCTTGAGCCTGAGGTTAAGTATGCTAGAAATGACTATCAGATATAGGGTGCAGGGCAAATTTAGGTTCCGTAGAATTCAGTTGACACCCAGTGCTTCGGGATGTGTTAATTTAACTTTTGACTCATTTAGAGGGTGTTCCCTTGAGTGTACCTAGTATTTCTCATACTTTGAGTGGTGGTCCACCGTTATTGTCAACTTCTACTTATAGTATTCCTACTTCTAGGGTACAACCATCATCTACAGTACCCTACATATGGATTCATTTCCTACAAAACTTGCAGTGCTTCCGGTTGCTTCTGGTGCTATGATGTTTTTTGATGTTCAGAAGAGGTTTGAGAGGTCTACTAACTTAGATCCTCCCAATTTTAGTGGAGTAATTAGTAAGTATGCCCACAAGTTTTTGATTGATTGCCAGGAGAAAATACATAACTTTCATGACCCGAACCAGGGCCTGGCCATGACAAGTATCTCAAATTCAACGAGGACCAGAGAACACCCCCCTGCACCTAACCAAACAGGACACAATACCCCCAATATGGGATGAATTCCAAACATATAACAAGATAGAATAGGAAAGGCTCAAGGAATTTAAGAAATGTCTAAACCCTATAGCCGACAAAAAATGACCAACCAACATCACCCAAGTCCACAGTAATCCACAAAGCCCTCTAAACAAAACTAAAATCAATAAAGTGTTGGGACATACCCCCGACCCTAACAATGAAAATGACAATGTTAATGATAAAGTAAACTCTCAATTCTAATCTAAGAATGAAAACTGATGAAATATCAAAGTCTTCCGGAGAATGGAATCTCACCACTTCACCACCAACGACCGACGAATCGAGATGATCAACATAGCACTGTGCAGGAAAAGTAGAGATATTTTTTATGCCTACATCACATGGGGATACAATTTCTAGAGACGGTTAGTGGGTTGAGCACTAACATGTAACTCCAGGATAGGAAAAAACATAAAGCCAAGTCAAACCCAATTCAAAACCATGTGAAAATCAACATATATGTACATACATAAATAATACATCAGGAAAGGGAACAAAGCTTAGCATGCACTTTAAAACTTTAGCTAGGATTGTGTAGCTCAACTGTCATAACATAATAAAGGACCCATGGGCTATATGGTTCCAGCTCTTCCCTAGATGGAAGGGCCCTAGTGCGTGTAGCCATACGAACTAGATGATGTACATATGGACCATGGGGAAATTGAACCTCCCGGCATACCAAGGTGACATAAGAACCCAATTATGTGATATAATGTGGGGGACTCAAACCTCCCAATCATACAATAATAATAAGGAGGACTCAAACCACCCGATTATTTAAACCCCTGTATCCCCTGCATCGGCAACCGAGGTTTCCATTGTTGGTCTCCAGGACCTCCACTTTCACAACTGTCCTACACAACCCTTTTTAAAGCCAATTAAGTTATTAATCACACATTCTCATTCATTGAACCATAATACATGCTTAGGCATACATTGTAGGTATCGTCATACCAACTACACTTGCAAAGTAACATCAACATGCCAAACCAATTATCCTCACTTGGGGAATTCCCAACCCCCTTAGTTCAACTATACATTAGCATAGGGAATTACACAACCCCATAAGGTTCAATTAAAACTTACTATATTTCGTTGACTTTTCACATTATGCAATAGTTGAAGAGTAGTTCAATGTTCATACTTTTCATATTCAAAGAAAATTTCACAGTATGGGGTTGAGGTCATTATCACTTCGATGGTCAATATTCATAAATTGAGGAAAATCATAATACCCTAGTTTATTCACCATATCCATGCACCCCATAAGTTCAAAATAACAATTAAAGCATGAACAATCATATGTAAACCATCAGAACATTGCGTAGACACAAACATTCAAAATCCTCAACCCATGTTCCAAAACCAACATCAAAACCATAGGAATAGTACTTTAAAACACATGTTTTTAGCAAAGTAATAATTAGGTAAGAATAACATGGCTGAAGGGTTCTCAATTATGGAGGCGAAACCTTGAATTGACCCCTAGATGCTCAACCTTGAGGAAACACTACCTTGCTTTGCTTGAATGAATTTGAGAAAGTAAAGAGGGTTCTTGATTTGTTAAAGTGTTAAAATAATGCCCCAAGGTATCTTATGGATGTGGGGTCTAAGTAGTTAAATAGGGAAATGTCCAAAGTTTCCTCAACTTAAATCTAAAAAAATATTACCAGTTACTACGGGTCACACGGCGACTGTAGCGACATGTTACGACTCGTTACCATGAGTCATTTCCAAGACAGTGTCATCAAACACACATACTATTAACCTTACGAACTGTATCATGCATTTCCTTAGGGGACCCTAAAACTCGTTGGATCCTAGTCGTCACCAGGATAGCAACACTTGAAACATACACTAGTTTGACTACAATGGGGACATCACGACTCGTAATGATTCCTTATGACTCGTTGTGAGCCACTCGTACTTAGAGTAAAAAACTTAGCCTCATACACTAGTCAAGATAAAATTTAGGTCCTTACGACCCGTCAAGACTTCCTATGACTCATAGGGGAGTCGTAGTCAGGGCAGTGAGGATAACATTTTAGAAATTTTATTCAAGGGCCAAAAATTTAAGGTGTTGCTTACTCTTTCTCTTAGGACTATTCATCCCTGAATGATAGGAAAAAGGCATTGATTTGCATGATTTAACACAAGACACAACCACACTTACCTTTAACAAAGACAGAAAACATAGATGTTATTGAGTACACATACCTCTCGCACAATTTTCCAAAGAAAGAAATGAGAATGAGTACTTGGAATTCAGGTCCTCCTTGGCTTCCAAGTAGCTGTTTCACACCTTTGGTTCCTCCATCTAACCTTTACCAAAGCCACGTCCTTTGCTCGTTACTATCAAACTTGTCGATCCAAAATCTCAATCGAGGCTTCCTCATATGACAAGGAATCCAAGACACCCAGACTTTCCAAAGGAACCATCAAGGAAGGATCACTCACATATTTCCTCAATATCGACATGTGAAAGATCGAATGAATAGAACCCAAAATCGAAGGCAATTCCAACCTATAAGCTACATTGCCCACTCACCTTAAAATGTATATAGACTAACATAGAGAAGATAAAGCTTCCCCTTCTTTCAAAACCATATAACTCCCTTCATTGGAGGTACCTTCAAGATTACCAAATCATCCATATCAAACTCCAAGTCTCTCCATCTTACATCTATATAGAACTTTTGGCGACTTTGGGTTGTCCTAAGTTTTTCCCAAATCACCTTCACCTTCTTTGTATCTTGGTGAACCATGTTGGGGCCATACAACCTATTCTCACTAACCTCGAACCACCCAATAGGAGACCACACATCTTCAACCATACAAAGTCTGAAACGAAGCCATCCCAATTCTCAAGTGATAGATATTATTATACGCAAACTCAATGAAAGGCTAATGGTCAACCCATATAGCATCAAAATTGATCACACAAGACCTAAGCATATCATCCAAGGTCTGTATCATCCAATACGCTCCATCTATCTAAGGGTAGAACGCGATGCTAAGGTTAGCATTAGTCCCCAAACCTATCTAAAAGGATTTCAAAAAAGTAAGATAAGAATTATACCGTGATTAGATAAACTGGAGAGCCATGCAACCTCATGATCTCCTTAATGAAAAGCATAGCGTAATACTCCATTTAATAATCCTCAACCAAATAATTAGTCCTCTTGGCAAAAAGTGAGTGGACTTAGTCATTCTATCCATAATAGCACAAATAGAATTGAACTGATAACTGGACTGCGGAAAACCAGTAACAAAATCCATATTAATTACTTTCCATTTCTACACAAGGAACTCAATATCTTGAGACAAACCACCAGGCCTCAAGTGCTCAACCTATACTTGCTGACAAATTAAATATTTATCCACAAAATTGTCCACATCCCTCTTCAAGTTATTCCACCAATAAATTTTTCTTAAGTTATGGTACATCTTTGTCGAACCAAGATGAACAGTGTACCTTGGCTCATGAGATTCAGTCAAAATCCTCTCTCTCAGCCTATTAATATCTAGATTACATAACCTGCCTTATTACCTTAAGATACCATTACCACCAATATCGAAAGCCATCACCTTCTGGTGACCCACATCATCCTTAATCTGTATCAAGATAGGATGCAAAACCTATTTCTCCTTCACCTCGGCACTAAGAGATAACTTCATCACTTCTTACCTAATCACACCACCATTCTCAAATTCCAGGAGATGAACACCAAGATTAGCTAAATGGTGAATATCCTTCACTAATCCTCGCTTCTTCTTATCTACATAAGATAAGCTTTATATGAAAAACCTACTAAGGGCATCAACAACCACATTAGCTTTACCTGGGTGATAATGGAAACTTATGTCATAGTCGTTGAGCAACTCAAGCCTTCTTATTTTCTGGAGATTCAACTCCTTTAGGGTGAACACAGACTACAAACTCTTATGGTCTAAGAATATGTCAACATGACCTCTATACAAATAGTGATGCCAAATCTGTAAAGCAAAGACCAGAGCCAACAATGCCAAATTATGTGTCGGATAGTACTTCTTATGTACCTTTAACTGCCTAGAAGCATATACAACAACCTTACTATGCTGCATCAACATACAAGCCAGTCCCACCTGGGACACATCGTAATAAATAACAAAACCATCGGTACCCTCAGGTTGAGTCAAAACCAGTGCCAAAGTTAACTTATACTTCAACTTCTTAAAACTTCTCGCACAAGAATCCGACCATAAGAACTTCACCTTCTTCTAAGTAAACTTAGTCAATGGGGCAGCAATTAAAGAGAAGCTTTCCATAAACCTTCTATAATAACCTACTAATCCCAAGAAGCTCTGAATGTCAGTGGGAGTCGTGGGTCTAGGTCACTTCATAACCACTGCAACTTTCTCTGAATCCACTATTATCTCTTCACTAGAAATAACATGAACCAGATAGGTCATGCTATTTAACCATAACACACACATTAAAAATTTTGCAGACAACCACTAATCTTTCAAGGTTTTCTGGTGATCGGCATAATCCACCTCACTCTTGGAATACACCAAAATATAATGAATAAACATAATTACAAACAAATCCAAGAATAAACTGACTACCCAATTTATAAGATCATAAAATACCGCTGAGGCATTAGTCAAATCAAAGGACATCACCGAAAACTCAAAATGACTATAGCGAGTTTAGAAAGTAGTCTTAGGGATATCCACCTCCCTAATCTTCAACTGAAGCTAACCCGACCAAAGATCAATCTTGGAAAAGTACTTAGAACCTTGAAGCTGATTAAAGAGATCATCAATTCTAGGAAGCGAACACATATTCTTCACAGTCACCTAATTCAGCTGGCGGTACTCTATTCACATCCAAAAGAACCCATCTTTCTTACACATAAAAAGTACAGAAGCACCCCACAGGGACACACTAGGGAAAATAAAACCCTTATCTAGAAGGTCTTTCAACTGCTCCTTAAGTTTTTTCAACTCAGTTGGAGCTATTCTATAGAGAGAGATACGAATAAGACAAGTGTATGAAAAAAGATTAATCCAAAAATCAATTTCCCTATCGAGAGAAATACCAGGAAGATTATCAGGGAATACCTCGGGAAATTCACAGACACTGGGACAGATTAAAATAAAGGACCTTCAGTTCTAGAATCCTTAGCATGCACTAGATGGTATAGGAACCCCATTGAAATCTATTTTCAAGCTCTAAGATATGAAATTAACCTTTCCTTAGGAACTAGTGAACTACCTTCCCACTCAATCACTGACTCATTAGAAAAGTGGAAACTGACCCTTCGAGTCTAACAATCAAGAGATGTATAGCACGACTATAACCAATCCATCCCCAAAATCACATTAAAGTCTAACATGTCCAACTATATCAGATCCACCAAGGTATCTCTACCATAGACCGACATCACACTACCCCAACACATCCTTCTAGCCATAATGGAGTCACCCACCAGGGTAGACACATAGAAGGGATTTGAAATACACTCGGGATCAAAACTAAAATAAATAGCCATATAAGGGGTCACATAAAAGAGATATACCTGGGATCAAGCAGACAATATACATCATAAGAGAAAATTTTAAGCATACCAGTAACATTATTGAGGGATGCCTCATAATCCTAGCAGATGGAAAGAACGTACAGATAGTTTTGACTACTGCTATAGCTAAAAGTAGAAGTATCACCCTTTGGTGTCAGAGCTAATGAAGTAGCAATAGCGATCCTACTTATCTATAAGCATATTTAAAGCACGTGTTCCTCCTTTCTTCAAAAACACCATGGTGCACCTCACCACAAAATCTATAAGGGCGATATGATAGAGTTGATTGAATCCCACTAGCCTGAGGCTTCATGCCCTATGCCTTGGGGCCAACACTATTCTCAAAATAATCGATTACCCAATCGATTTGGATAAGGAGCACTAGCCATAGAGTAGGAACCAAAATTACCCCACATCTATATAGACCATTTCCCACTATCTTTACCACTCTGCTACTGACCTTCCATCCTAATTCAAATATCAAAACTTCTTATTCTGCCTTTAACTAATCTCTACTTTCTTCTTTATTCCCTATTACACTTTTCATATATACACTATAAGTCTAGAAATTTCCATATACTTGTTGAACAAGGTAACCTTGATTTCCAAGATCAAATCATGGGACAACCCAAAAGTAAGCTTCCTTATTTTAGCCTTCATGCTTGACACTAATTCTGAAGCATATCCTGACAGTTGATAAAAATTCAACGCATATCCTTTTATTTCATCTTGCCTTGCTTTAAATTAACAAATTACTTAGCCTTTACCTCTCTCAATCCTAAAGAAATAAGCAAACAATAAAAGCACTAGAGATGTCATCCCATAAAGTGAACTTAATATCATCACCCCTAGACTAATCCCATTTCATATACCACTGATACACCGGATCCTTCAATTGATAAGGAATGAAGTACACACCTTCCACATTAGTAGCATGCATCAAACAAAAAATATTTTCCATCTCATCTATAAAATTTTGAGGATCTTCCTCAATTTTAGAACTAGTGAAAGTCAAAGGATGAAACCTCATAAATTGGAAAACTCTAGAGACCTTAGAAAATGGTATAACAAAAGCAACACGCTCAGTCTGATAGGCTACCGATTGGGTAATCAAATGGATCGACTGATAAAACTCAGCATTAGACACACTAGTTTAAGGTGTCTGAAGAAGGCTAGAGCAAAGTAATGAAACTCCACTAAGTCAATCAAAAGCAGCGACCCTAGACCATGTCTAAACTATTTGAGTAGGACGAGCTCCATCTGTCTTGTCCTTAGACAGGATAGAAGAGTTTGCACGAGCATCAGATCTTCTAGGAGGTATAATCTGAAAAGAAAACATACGAGAATTATAGGACATTTCAAGGTCTTAGACTCTATAGCTCAAAATAGAGAAATAAGAAAGGGAAATATTTCTAAATGTCTCGTAGACCCTTCTTTTTTAAGTGTGGCACACTACATACCCATAAAAAGGACTCTACTTAACACGACTTTATGGATACCTAATGACACCAAACCTAGGATATGATACCAACTTTGTCATGACCCAAACCAAGGCTTGGCCACGATAGGTATCTTAAGTCCGATGAGGACCAGAGACTACCACTGCACCTAAAAAAGTAGGACATAATACCCCCAATATCGGATGAATTCCAAACATATAAAAAAATAGCATAAGAAAAGCTAGAGGAATTTAAGACATTTCTATAGATGATAACCAACCAAAAATGACCAACCACTATCACCCAAGTCCACAGTAATTCACAAACTCTTCTAAACAAAACCAAATTAAAAAATTATTGGGATATGCCCCTGACCCTAACAGTGATAATAAAAATATTAGTGATAATTTAAACTTTCAATTATAATCTAATAATGAAAACAAATGAAATGTCTAAGTCTTTTAGAGAATGAAAGCTCACTTCAGCTCCAATGATCGATGAACCGAGTAGATCCACCTAACACTAGGCAAAAAAAAATGGAGGTATCTCTAGTGCCTTCATAACATGGGAATATATAATCCAAAGATGGTTAATGGATTGAGAACTAACAAGTCACTCTAGAATAGCGGAAAAAGTAAAGCCAAATCAAACCCAATTCAATACTATGTGAACATCATCATATATATACATAAATAATATGTTGGAAAAGGGAACAAAGCTTAGCACACACTTTAAAACCTTATGTTAGATTGTGTAGCTCAACCATCATAAAATAAGATGGCACTCATTGCTACATGGGTTGATCTCTTTCCTATCTAGAAAGGCCTCAGTGCGTGTAACCGTATGAACTAGAGGATGTACATATGTACCATGGGGGACTTAAACCTGCTAGTATACTAAGGTGAATTAAGTACCCAATCATGTGACATTATGTAGGGCAGTCAAACCTCCCAATCGTACAATAATAATAAAAGGGAGTCAAACCACTCAGTTATTTAGACCTCCGCATCAACAATCACAGTTTCTAGTATTGGTCCCTCGGTACCTCCACTTTCATGACTCAGCTACACAATTCTTATTAAAGCCCAATTAAATCATGTATTATACATTCCCATTCATTGAATCATAATACATATTTAGGCATACATTGTTAGTATCATCATACCAACTATACTTGTAAGGTAACATCAACATGCCAAACTAATTATCTTCACTTGGGGATTTCATAATCCCCTTGGTTGAATTATACATTAGCTTAGGGAATTAAATAACCCTATAAGGTTCAATTCAAAAGAATTATACTTCACTGACTTTTCACATTATGCAATAGTTGAAGAGTAGTTCAATGTGCATACTTTTCATATTCAAAGATAATTTCACAGTATGGGCTTAAGCTCATTATCACTTCAATGGTCAATATTTAAAAATTAGGAAAAATAATAATCCCAAAGTTTATTCACTATACCTATGAACCACACAAGTTTAAAACCATGAATAAAGAATGAACAATCATATGTAAATCATAGGAAACATTATTTAGATATAAACATTCAAAACCCTCAACCAATATTCTAAAACCATATGAATAATACTTTAAACATATGATTTTAGCAAAGTAATAATTAGGGAAGAGTAACATAACTGAAGGGTTCTCAATTATGGAGAAGAAACCTTGAATTGACCCCTAAATGCTTAACCTTGAGAAAACCCTAGCTTGTTTTGCTTGAAGGAATTTTAGAGAGTAAAGAAGATTCTTGGTTTGTTAAAGTGTTAAAATAATTCCCCTAAGGTGACTTATGGATGTGGATTTTAAGTGTTTAAAGAAGTAAATGTCCAAAGTGTGCTCAACTTAAAACTAAAAAATTATCGCCAGTGACTAGGGATCACACGATGACTCATAACGATACATTATGACTTGCTAACATGAGTTGTACACAAGACATTGTCATCAAGCACACATAAAGTTAAATTATGACTTGCATCATATGACTCATTAGGGGACCCTACAACTCTTTGGTTCCTAGTCTTCGTAAGGACAACAACACTTGGTACATAAACTGGTTTAACTACTGTTGGAACATTATAATTGGTAATGAGTTCTTATGAATCGTTGTGATCCACTTGAAGTTAGAGAAAAAAAAATAATCCACACACACTGGTCAATCTATAATTTTTGTCCTTATGACACATCAAGACTTCCTACGACTCGTAAGGAAGCCCTAGTTAGGGCAGTGAGGATAAAATATCAAAAAAAAATTTCAATGCACAAAAATGCAAGGTGTTTCAATAAGATTTGATATTTTGATCCTTATGGAGTAACTTATACAACCTATCAGTTGATAGATATGTCTAGAGATTTATGGAGATTTCTTTCTAGTTGTATTCCATTGGGTTTGCCTATTATGACTTAGACTTAGATTTTTGAGTACTTCTTGGAGATATTTATGTTTTACAACTTAAAAGATTATATATAGGATGCGTTTGATCACTTAAACAAGAATTCTATGAATATTGTTGAGTATAAGGCATGTTTCCATACTCTATCAAGATATTCAGCCACCGGTATCTACTCCAAGTTTAAGAGGATAAGAAAGTTCATAAATGGGTTAGCGGGTCCTTATCAGTTGGATAATACCTATGTGATTGTTTTAATGGATTATTTTTAAAGTATTATTAAGCATGCAATGTTGGTTAAGTCTATTAATAGTCTACTTAGGAAGACTACAAGAAGGTGCACCATTGGGGCGAGTTTGGTAGACATGCCTCATGTGATAGATATTTCTCAAGTAGAAGTTCCTCTGATTATGCTGGTAGGCCAGTTCAGGTCGCTTACGATAATCAGGTGGTAGACCTTTATGTTTTGCGATAGTAGGTCACGCTAGTTGAGGTTCCTATTTTAGCTCATTGGGATAGGGTGGACGTCCTAGTTTATTTATGCCTCCTCAAATTAAGTCAAACTTTAGAGGATGCTTTGTATTTCATGGTTTTAGTAATGTGACCAAAGATTGACCTCGATGTGTGTTTATTTCTACCGAGTAGGGTTCATAGATTTAACTATGCCCTACTCCTATATAAACTGTCAGAGGTGGTTCATAGAGTGGTAGGGGTAGTTATAGAAGTGCTCGAGGTAGAGGCAATGGAGCTTTTGGTAGTGGTCATAAGGTTGTTCAGTACGAGAGAAGACATGGCCATGTTATGCTATACCTGGGATACTAGAGATAAAGGCCTCTATATAGTTATCACATGCATCATTCTAACTGCTACAAATCTTCTTTTGTGTTATTCGAACTTGGGTATATATTCTTTTATGTGTCTATATATTTTTCTTCTATTTTCGATACTACATGTTAGTTCCTTATTAGGCTTCTTCATATTTCTACCCCATAAGAGATTATTTGGTGGTGTATTAGGTGTACCAATCATATATAGGTACCTTTAGGGGTGTGATTTGTATAAACTTGATGATCCTAGATATGGTTGATTTTAATATTATCTTGGGTATGGAGTAGTTAGCTCCCTATCATGATTTTTTGGATTGTTATGCCAATACTGTGACCTTAGCTACACTAGGTGTGCCAAGGATATCTTAGAATGGTATGCTTAATTAGGGTTCAAAGGGAGTTATATATTTTCAACATGCTCACCCATGGTAAAATAGAGCGCTTGCCTTATTTGGCTTAAATTCGTGACACTAGTGTTTCTTCACCGCCTCTTATGGATGTTATTCAGGTTGTTCGTGACTTTATGGATATATTTTGTATGGATTTACCTAGTATGCCTCTGGATTGTGATATTGATTTTTTTATACATGTGGATCTTGTCACTAAAACCATCTCTATTTCTCCATATAGGATGGCCATAACTGAGTTGAAGGAGCAATTGCAAGATTTGTTGAGTAAAGGTTTCATTAGACTTAGCGTATCTTCTTGGGATGCTTCTGTCTTGTCTTTGAATAAAAAGGATTGTTTTATTCGCATGTGTATTGATTATCAATAATTTAACAAGGTGACGATTAAGAATAAGTATTCTTTTTCTTGTATTAATGATTTGTTCGACCAACTTCAGAGTGGTTTTGCCTTTTCTAAGATTGATTAGAGATCCAGGTAGAACCAGCTGAAGATTAGAGTTTTAGATGTTCCAATTATGGCTTTTCAAACTCTGTATGCTTATTAAAAGTTTTTCGTCATATCTTTTGTGTTGACTAATGCTCCAACAACTTTTGTGGAGTTGATGAATTGACTATTTTGATCGTACCTCGAATCCTTTGTGATTGTATTTATAGATGATATCTTGGTGTATTCTAAGTATGAGGCCAGTCATGTGAGCCACTTGAGGAATGTTATTCAAAGATTATGAGATAAGAAATTGTATGATAAGTTCTCTAAGTGTAAGTTTTAGTTGGATTCTATCTTTTTCTTGGGTCACATGGTGACCAAGGATGGTATTATGGTCAATTCAGCCATGATTTCAAGAATTCGTGATTAGTCTAGACCCACTAGCACAATCAAGATTTAGGGTTTTGTTGTCTTGGTGGGTTATTATCAGTGCTTTATAGAGGGTTTCATGTCTATTACAACCCTCTTAGCCAAGTTGACTAATGTGCCATGGTTTCATGGCATTTCCCATGCTTAAAATAAGGAAATTATGCAAAAACTTAGGTATTTTATTGGGTTCTATTTTTTGTTCATGATATTGTGTAGGAAAATGGTTTCAAAAGCTACTTGGAGAAAAAGGATTAAAATTTTCCAACTAAGACTAACTCTGACATCCAGGGGTGTGGTCCACGACTCATAGATAGGATCCATGAGCCGTAAAATAAGAGTTGTGAGTAGGTTCTGAAGTTGATGATAGAAGTCTAAGTTCCATAGATTAACCTATGATCCATGACTCCAACCCATGAGTCATGAGTGATAATTATGAATGAAGTACCGAAGTTTGATCCAATGTCCGATTTCCATGAGAGAGACCTAACACTCATGGGTTTGATCCATGACTTCAGTCTATGAGTCGTAAGATACTCCCGACCTAATTCTCCTACACAATTTAGGATAGGATTCGTTTTGTATCTTTAAATACTCCCTGTGCATTTTGTGATTACTTTACATTCTTTTATATTATTTTGAGTTCTTAGACATACTATTAATCTTGGAATCATTTATATTATTTTTAGGGTTTTCATCAATTTGAGATTTTGGTTTTTCATCTTAATCTTTCCAGTGCACAATTATAATTTTATATATGAATTGTTCTTATGTGCTTAGAATCATGAGTAACTAAAAACCATAACTAGGGTTGTGGGAACAATGATGAATTAACAAAACAAGTCAAGTGTGATCCCATTATAGAATGGTGTGCTTGCATGTTTTGATATTTCTATTGATTTGATTACTTTCTTAATAGTTGCAAATATTATGAACTTACATGTATTCTAGACTTTCTCGAAAGAGAGGTAGATATTGGGAAAAGGAGATAACAATAGAAACTTAAAGATATCAACCTTCATTTAATTAACTTGAGCTTTAATTGGGATGGTTAATCTGATATCACAAAACAAGGATTGGTAATACAATGCTCTGAGTCCAATAGAAGATGAATGAAATTCATTTAACCATGATTGAGACAGTTTGATTATACATATCTTGTTTGATTTTTCATGTAATGCATCGGGCTAGTCTGCTGGCACAAATAGCCCGTGGAGTTATAAAGTCATGGGAAACACAATTCTAGTGTTCGTCTCATATTGATCACAATTCAATCAACCAAGTACTATTACTATTATAATTTACTTTCACAAAACCCTCCTTTTATTTACTTAAACCACAATAATGTAGATAAATTCTTGATAAAATTTTGGCCTATTCCTCGTGGGATAGACCCCAACCTTGTTGGGTTATATATTTGATTCAACAATCATTTTATACTATTAAGAGATGTAATTTGGGCGACACCAAATTTTGGCGCCATTGTCAGGGACTATGGTTACAAAGTGATATTTTGAATTGGTTGAAATTGTTGGTTTCACTTGTTTATTTTTTTGTTTTCTACTATTTCTAGGGCACACATCAGTGTATTTCAGTACACAGAGTTAACTCAATCCCCTAATTCTATTTAATCCTAAACTTGAGAAAACTCTAAGACAGAATCAAAAGATAGAGAGGGAAGGAGTAAATGATCAAAGAGCCCTACTTGAAGGAATTTATGGTGACCCAACATGAAATACCCTAGGTTCTGGTCCTTGGAAATTTCCTTCATTTTAAGCCTTCTGGACATCATACGACTTGGGGTACTTATTGTATGAAAGGGTATAGTTTAGAGACGTCATCTCGTATTTTCATCTATGTGGTTTGGTTCGTTTCTTTCTAAGGTACAAATGGATCATACTAGTCGTATCTTAGGATACTAGTGGTATGATGTCAATCGTGTGATGCCCTATATCTAGCCTAGGTAATTCTAATCTACCTATAGTATAGTTCTAGGTTACTTGTTCTATGGTTGGATACGAGTTGTCCTTATTGGTCATATGTTAGACAGTGTTGGCGTCCAAGGTGAGGCATAGGGTAAGAGTTGTTGGTACCACTTTTATGGTATGGTATGGTTTAGGGTAGAGGTGGGGGTAGTCATACCCTCCTACGGGAATTTTATACAATTTAAGTTAGGGGTATTCTGGACATTTCCTCTTTTAACCTCTTATGACTCCATGACTTAAAACACTATTGGAACTTAATTTACCCTATTATTCTAATCTTAAAAACTCAAAACCTCTCTCTAAACTCTCTCAATCTCTTGGGTTAAGAAAAGGCTAAGGTTTTCTTTAAGGTGGTTAATTAGGGCTCTAAAGAGTGATTTCTCTCTGTCTTCTTTGTAATCTAAGGCATGTTACACCTCCCCCATTGTTAGTTCAATTAAAGGCATATTTTATGAATGGTTTTCATGGCATAAATTGTTATAATGTTTGGGTTTTGAAATATATGTTGTGGGTTTTGGTTATAAATAGTTGGTTAAGGTTTACCCATGTCTTTTTCTTATGGTTTTCATGTTATAATGGTGGATTGAACATGTGGTTGTATGGGTATGGTTAATTGGAGCTTGGTTTTTGTTTTGTAAACAATATACCCTCAATATGTTTGATAAAATTCCCATGAGAATGCTTTTTTTACATAGTTGAACTTTTATTGAAACCTTGCATGGTATAATATGGAGATAGAGCTTAAACTGATTTGGATGGTTTGAAATGGTTAAAGGGAAAGGCCATGAAGGCTATGAAATTTGTTTAAACGAATAAACTTGTGGGGTACATGGGAATACCTCAAACAAACTAATTATGAAACACTTGTGCGGTACATGGGAATCCCCCAAGTGAACTTAATAATAATAGAATCTTTGGGTATATAGGAATCCCTTAAAAGGTTGGATAAGAACATTGCTTGCAAGATATAGTCGATATGACAATACCACTTTTTATAGCATTGGTTAATAATAAATGGAATTGGTGGTTTGGTTGTGTGATAATAGTTTTAATTTGGCAATAATGGCGGGTTGTGATAGCTAACCGTGAAGGTGCTAGTCTATTAGACGGATATAGAAAACTCATGTTTCCCGACATGAGGATTGGTCATAGTGACCATATACTTGTGGGGTACACGGTACTCCCCTAAAGTTATACTTGTATATTTGTATAATAAAGGGGAAAAGGTACTCAGGAATCCCTACCCCTATGGTATCTCTGGTTCATGCGGCTACATGCACTGGGGACCGTCCAGGGGATAACACTGGACTCATATAGCCTGTGGGTGGTGCTAGGATGGTTAAGCTTCACATACCCAGGTTAATGTTTCAAAAGTAAGGTAAACCAAATTCCCTTTCCCAACATGGATTATATATATATATATATATATGTATGTATGTATGCATATGGTTGTTACTTAGTCTTAAAGATTGGTATTATTTTATGCTTATCCTGAGTGTATACTATCATTCACCAGCTAACCCATCTTCGGGTGTTGTATCCCCATGCGATGCAGGAACCGGTTATACTACTCCTCCTGCTCAATGATCTTATTAGGTATCAACTTGTGTTGGACTGAAGTGGTGAGCTTTCATATTCCGGAAGGCTCCATTTCATGTTATGGTTTTTGTTTTATACTTTGGTCCTTTCATAAACGTGTTTTTGATATGTTTGGGGTTATGCCCGATCGGATATTATTTTACTTTCGGTTGGAGCCTTTGTGAGTCTACTATGAGTTGGTATGGGCAGTTTCATTATTGGTGTCAGCCAAGGCATTGGTATTGGTGTCAGCCTTGGCATTGGTATTGGTATTGGGGCTGACAACGGTTGACTATATTTGATTTATGATTCTTCCATTTTGTTATTTTATATATATGATTGGATTTCATCCAACTTAAAGTGTAGGGTAGTCATGGTTAGGTATTAGGGGTGGTCTCCTATCCCGGTTGGTCTTGAGGCATCCCAAACCAACTAGGCCATAGTTTGGGTTGTATTAAAACAATATTGAATCAACCACTTTAGCATGATGCTCCAAAAACTTCAAAGCAAGTTACTGCTTTCTTAATGGATGAGAAAATGCTACGCAAGAGGTTGTTCGATGAGTAGCCAGGCAAGAAAGATCTAGGAAGGAAGAGGAAGATCATCTAGCCAAACATGATGAAAGGGACAGAATAAGATGAAATAAAGGACAATAGCCCATCTAGTAATATCTGCCAGTGTATGATGATCAAGAAGAGATATGTTGAGCCAATTGAAAAGAGTGTAATCATTCCTCCAAAATTATCGCAAGGTACCAAGTTTGATATTGCGAGTGTGATGATCTACTTGTTTAATTTGAAGGGGGTGTTTATTGTCCTGCTTACTGATGATGAAAACAAGAATATTATGAATTTGGCGAGGATCTGAACTTTACATAATATGTTAGGGAAATGCATATTATGAATTTTGTGGGGATTTGCACTTCACATAATTTGTTTGGGGTTAGTTAATAAGCTATACAAGTGAGGCTATTTGTTGTGATCCTACCGCACACATAAGTGTACGTGGTCGTACAAGTAATAAAGCCGCCCTTTAGAGCTGGATATTGAACCCACAGGGACTTATGTTTAGTAAAAATCCAATTCTAGCATCATTTAGGAGATTAAACAACTGCAAATTGTAACCAAAGGAAAGTTTGAGCGTTGACAATTAAAAGTAGCAGTAAATATTACGAGATTATAAAATGTTGGAGACAATGACTATGAGAAATCCAGGGTCAAGGCACCTTGAACAATCCTACTAAGCTATACAATCTCATTGATTAAGTTAATTATCTTGGTTGTTTATTCACGGGGTTGATAACATAATTAGGGAATAGTCATCCTCTAATTGTCTATCTAAATTATCCCCACAACTACATCATTGAGCGGGGATGTGAGAACTAACTTAAACACATTTGTATTTTATCTCGTATTTGAAATGGGACAAACTAGGTATATTCATATCCTAACTGTGAATCCTATATTTAATTCATTTGAAGTATAAGATCCTTCTCCATATATTCCACAATCTAATCTTTTGTTCCTGGCTCACAATACAAATATAGGTTTATTCTAAAGGTTGTGAGTCAATAGAATAGTAATTAAAAGAATATATGAACATCCAAATATGATAACTAACAATAAGGAAACTCAATTTCATGCTATGTATTCATGTTCGTAGCCTCAACCCTAGAACAAGTAGCCACTCATAGTTTTACAATGAATCACAAGAATGGTATTTATCCATAAGAACTAAAAGTAAACAAAAGTAAGGGAATAGGAAACCTAATTGAAGCCTCTTTGTATGTCTTTTTCTCTTCAAAAGTCATTCAAATTGAATAGGATAGGATTCAAGGGTCCTTTTTATAGTGTATAAGAAGTTGGCTGAATTTTACCCTTGGGAGTGGTACTCTCCTAATTGCAGATGTCCAAGGGTGTGACACACCCTTAACGCATCCGCTCACTATGGTTAACATTTTACATAAGGTTTGTCACTACCTAATTTCTCAAATCATGATGGCGCCTACATCATCCCACCAATATGCACACCAAGCCATAGACCAGAACGATAGGTAACAGTCTAAAAGTGAGAAACCAGAAATAGACCACACATAATGATAACATTAGTAATAATCCACAAAAAAGATAGAAATGAAGCATATAAAGTATATCAAAATGAGAGAAAGAAAAGGACCAAAATATAAAAATGTATTCCCCCAAAACATGGTAAGGTCTGTACTAAAACCACTACTAAAAGATATCTATAGTACTAGATTGAATAAAAAATATCCATAATATATACAAGCAGTCTAGAGTATAAAAGACTAAACTGGATCAAATAGAGAAGGATCGGCCTCAGACAATAGCAACCTCACCCTGCTCCGGATTAGTATAGGAAAATAGGAATCACGCCAATGTTTTCTGGTAGTACTTGAATCTACATCAAGGTAATGATACAGAAGTGTAGTATGAGTACCAAAGCAATGGGTACTTAGTAGGCCTCATCGGATGACTGAGATCAATACAAGAAAGGTATAACTAAAATACAGAGGTGTACTCTATATAACAATAAATAAGGATAGAAAGATAAACAATTGTTAACCTATGCAAATGCAATAAAGGAATAAGTAAACCTGATACAGAAAAATAAATAATGCAATAATAAAAGGCAAACAAAACATAACCTAACTGAGCTCCCATAAGACTGCTAGGTACACTGAAGAAGACAATGAACCCAACTGTACCCAATAAGCTGGTGGTAGATAAAAGTCATAGTATTCCTCTAAAAGTCATAGAGGTACTCACAATGTGCACCAGGCTTGAACTGGCACAAATGGATAGTAACGAGGGGCCACATGCCTAGCTCCAACTAATAGTGGTGGAAAAAATCAAGAGGCCATATGTCGTATTTGAATCGGAATTAGTGGATAATAATGAGAGGCCACATAACTAACACACAACACTACTAATAATCAATTGCAAGACTCGAATCAGAACTCAAAGGAACCACAACCCCCAAAACAATAGTAATCAATAACAGAACTCCCAAATCATCATAACTAGATGCCAAACTCAAACCTAAAATTATAGTAATCTTAACCAACTGTAAAACAAAAACCCAAAACATACTGTAACCATTGCCAAGTGGTACCAAACTTTACAATCAATGACAGAAATAAAGTATATGTTTGTCCTAAATCATAATTAAATACATTTAAATGACCATTCATGTAACTTTGTTGAAAAGGGTTGAATCTAGGTTTTGCAACTTAATATCACATCCTAGGCTCATAATATCACATTATACAAAAAATAATGGAACCAAAATTTAATAGAATAGGGTCCTAACAATAATAATAAGGCAAGATATACATATCAAATGATACACAAATTATAACGAGCTACACAAAACTAGCATAATAGCACACATTTACCTTAAATAAGCTCAATCTAAAGAGGATAAGCCTAGCTTACGTAGACGCCAAAGATAAATATCTCTCCGAGAATTATCAAAACAGTGTCCGATTGGAACACGAGCTTGAATAATTAATGTGGATAATTATTTTTCTTTTGAGTATAGTGTTTGATATCAAAATATACTTGTCCAAAATCACGCTTTCAACACACACACACACATATATATATATATAAATTGTACTGGTTTTAGTAATAATTACATACAAAGAAGGAAAAATTCATAAGAGACGTGTATTGGCAATATATATAGGTACACATATATGCTGGGAAAATACGACCATCCTGCCTAACCACTAAGGCTAAATGCCACTTTACTTGACACAAATCTCACTTAGAGGCTATCTTAATCCATTAATTGACACGTAAGAACACAAATGTCAGGTAGATATATATAGACATATATAAACTATCAAATTGAATCATGTTATGTATATTCTTGGGTATTGTATAAGTTCATGGTAAAATAAGTATCATATTTTGAATATACCATAATTAATAGAAAATCATATCTAATAAAACCTCTATGATATAATAATAATATTTTAATATATCTAGATTCACTATCTTCTCTTAAAATATTAATAAGTTATAAACATGTTTATAAAGTAACATAGATATACCATAACTAAAGAATTTAATGCAAATTAAAAACGTATTAGAAGGATAATAAATTATATTGCTACCAAATGCTAATTTTTATTAAATATTCCACAATATATTTGGTATCACTAAAATTCTCAAATGAACCACCCAAAAACCAAACTTTAAGCCCCAACAAGTCATAAATAAATAAGGGCAGTTATAGAAAAGCTATAGCCACTGGAAATGTATGAAAATAAGGAAAATGACTGTGAGGGTCATTACAACATCTACTACTTAAAGTACTTCTGTGCATGAAAGTAAAACATAAGGAAGTAGCTAAAAGCTCAAACAGGTAGGGATACTAGGTATTCATTTCACACTTGGTTTCCAAGTTTGCCTCCTTCATTAGCAAATGAAGCCATTGAATCTTAACAACTGGAATTTCCCTAAAGAACACTTTTTTGACATCACTAGCCAAAATGGAAACCAGTTCCTCTATAAATATCAGCCTCTCATCCAACTGAAATTAGTCCTACCAAAGTATGTATGACTTATCTGGAATGTACTGTAACTATATAGATTCATGAAACACTAGGTAGATGGCTAAAAAGGTAGGAGGAAATGCCACCATATATTCTACTTCTCCAACTATTTACAGGATCTCACCTAGTATATCTGGGGCTAAGCTTTCCCCTCCTCCAAACCTCATCACGCCCTTCATTGGAGATACTCAAAGGAAGACCCTATCACCAACTTGGAACCTCAATAGATGATGTCTGCAGTCAGCATAACTCTTTTTCCTACACTGAGTTGGTCATAGCCTATCCTGAATTAGCCAAAATCGGTCCAATGACTCACAAAGTAAATCTGTGCAATGAGGCCTAGCCTCAAGTCTCAAATCAACCAATAAGAGATCAATTTCTCTTACAATACAATACCTCAAATAGGGCTTTCTAATGATGTAATGGAAGCTATTATTATACTCAAACTCTACCAAAGGTAGAAACTGGTCCCATTCACCCTAAAATCCAACACATAAGCATGGAGCACATCACCAAGACTTGAATCATTCACATTGACTGCCTATAAATTTTGGAATAAAAGTAGTACTAGGTTAACCTAGGTTCCCAACTCCTCTTGAAATGCCCTCCAAATTCTAGAAGTTAATTGAGAGCCTCAATCGAAGACAATGCACACAGGTACTCTATGTAAGTGAACCACCTCTAAAATATAAACATGGGCTAACCTCTCGGCACTGTAGGAGATTTAAATAGGGATAAAATGCACATACTTGATCAATCAATCCACGATGACCCAAATGCTATCAAAACCATGAGAAGTGTGAGGCAATACACCTACAAAATCCATAGTAACTCACTCCCACTTCTACTAGGGAATGGAAAGCTATGAAAGCAATCCACTAGACGTTAGGTGCTCGGCCTTTTCCTTCTAACAACAAGCCTACTATATCTCTTTGCATACTATTCCACCTATAATGTAGTCTTAAATTCCTACACATCTTAGCTCCCCCTTGGTGAATAGAGTATTTGGAGCTATAAGACTTACAAAGAATTAGTTGAATCAATTCTCCAACCCTTTGAACATAAATACAACCATCAAACCTCAAAACACCCTCAAAATCTAAGGTATCCCTCCTAGACTCACCTCTCAACACCTGTATTAAAATTATATAAGGCTTTCTATCCTTAAACTGCCGATACTAAACCTACTACAACAAGGTTAATCTGGCCTCAACACTTGTAATGATCCTCTAAGTGTAAGAAATATCTAATCTAACCATCAATTTAGCGAAGGACTGAATGTCCAAAGCCAATGACTACTAAGAAATTGAAATGAAGGCTAATCTACCCATACTCACTGACTTCGGGATTAAGGCATCAGCTACCATATTCTCCTTGCACAGATAGTAGAGAATAAAAATAGCATAGTCCTTCAGTAACTTAATCCATCTACATTGCCTGAAATAAACTCCTTTGGGGTCATAATATACTAATATTGTGGTGATCAATAAATATCTCATAACATACCACACACAAATAATTTATCCAAATCCTAAGTGAAAATACTACTGCTACCAACTCCAAGTCATGAGTGCGGTAGTTGCACTCATGTACCTTTAGCTACCTTGATGCATATGCAATAACATAGCCCCATTGCATCAGAACACACCCAAAACTTGTACCAAATGAATCATAATAGATAAAAAAAACCTTACCCTTAACTAGAAGATTCAGAATAAGACGTAAAGTAAATAATTATTAGAGCTTCAAAAAGCTCACATCACAACTCGCAGACTACTGAAACGGAACCTACTTCTTGGTCAATCTAATAATAGGGGTTGTAATAGAAGAAAGACCCTCAATGAACTACCTATAGTGACATGCCAACCCAATAAAATTAGAAACATCAATAGGGGATGTAGGCCTAGGCCAACAATGAATAGCCTTAATCTTTGTTGTGTCAACCATAATACCATTCTTTGACATTATGTGCTCGAACAAAGCTATAGATTCAAGCTAGAACTTGTACTTTGAGAACTTGGCATAAAGCCGATAATTTCTTAAAGTGTGGAGCACAATCCTCAATTGCTACTTGTAATCCTCCATACTTCTTGAATATACCAGAATGTCATTAATAAATACTATCACGATGGAGTCCAAATATGGCCTAAACATATGGTTAATCAGATCTAAAAAACTACTAGAGTATTGATTAACCTAAAAGACATCACCAGGAACTCATAATGACCATAACGATTCCTGATTGCTATCATAGGGATGTTAACAGCCCTAACTTTCAATAGATGGTAACCAAACCTAAAATCTATCTTAAAAACACTGTTGCACCTTAAAGCTAGTCAAACAAATCTTTGATACGAGGCATATGATACTTATTCTTTAGTGTCACCTCATTTAACTGCATATAGTCAATACATTTATGGATAGATCAATCTTTTTTATTAACAAATAGAACTGGAGCACCCCATAGTGAACACATAGTATGATTAAACCCTCACCCAAAAGATCATAAAGCTGATAATTTATCTCCTTTAGCACAGTAGGAGCCATACAATAAGGATTCATAGGAATAGGTTTTATACCTAGCTTGAGGTCAATAATAAACTCTATATAAATCTTGGGTGAAATTCAGGTAGGTTCATCGAGAACATATCAGGAAACTTATAAACAACAGGAATGGAGTCAGGTAATGAACTCTCAGGACTAACATCCTGAACATACAAAAGGAATGACTCACAACCTCTCATATTATTTTCATAGAACGAATGTAAGAAATAATCCCCATCATTATGCGAACAATATAACCCTATACTAAAATTAGGGTACGCAAAGCAAAGCTAATATAAAGGCTATAGTAAAATAATCCTAGACTGCATAGTAAGGAGATAACTAAGCCATGGCTATAATCACATCCAAATCTACCATATCTATTATAATGAGATCAATCTGAGTAACAAACTTCCAAACAATCACCAATAAAGATCTATATACTCGATCCACTATTAAATAATCACCTATGGGAGTAGCTACACATAATATCATAGATAAGGACTCAAAACATATACCAAGTTGTCATGCAAAATAAGCGAATACATATGAAAATATAGAGCCAGGATCAAACAAAGAAAAAGCTGGTTGATGGTATATATAAATTATGCCTATGATTACAATATCTGAAGCCTCAGTCTCTATTTTACTTGGAGCATACAATGACCTTTTCTTCTACTATACATGGTGCCTACCTAACCACCTACCCTACCTCCTTAGGAACCATCTTTAGAACCCTGGAGACTACCCTCATAACCCTGTGCACCACCCTTGGATGGTAGTGGTATGAGTCTGATTGTTGTGAAGTCTGAACTGAAGGATCAATCATCCTATGTTGGGGACACTTACGAGAAAAGTGACAAACAACCATACAATCATAACATGCCTTGGGCATCCTACTCTGGATAGAAAGTCCAGTGGATCCATAACAACTATACCAACTCGATGATTCTAACTGAACACCCCATAATAGCTAACTGTTACCTGAGGTTGGGCATATTTACACGCCTAAACACCATGATTTACCCATGTTTTAGCTAAGTTTTGAGGATAAAATATATAATTCTTGCACTTTTAGTCCATTTTCCTTTAAGTGAGCTGACCTACGTGATTAGCATGTTTTTCAGGTATTAATGATGAAGATTTCAGCACTTTATGGACTTTTGAGCAGCAAAGGAAAACTTCACATTAGAGGGAAGGCAGCTTTTGGAAGCTTGTGGACTGAATGTGATGCATGGAGAATTTGTCCCGGGCAAAATCAGTATTTCTAAATACTTAGGGACGCAGCAGTAATTTAGTAGACAAGGACATTATAAAAACCCTATTGCTGAATTTTTTAGCAGGTTGTTTTCATTATTCAGTTTTTAGATTCTGTAAGTTTTGGGACAGAGAAAAAACGCTAGGGCTACACCAACGGAGAAAGAGAAAAACGTCTATCTCTTCTTTGACGTTAAAATCATCTCATCGCGAAGATTATTGTAGTTGTGGTATGATGATCATGTCTATGGTGATTTTTGTTATATTCATGAGTAGCTAAACTTCTCTGTTAGGGTTATGGAAACCTTGTAAGATACTATCTATTGCTATGAGTTTGTGAATTCTTGATGTGTATGCTACTTACATCATTACTCTCTTCGTTTAAATTGAATTCTTATGGTTGCAAACGTAGGAATATGCCAGTATATCATTAAATTGTTCGAGAGAAAAGTTACATGTTTGGAAAAGAGAGTGTGACAAGAAAATAGGGTTTCCAACCCCTGTTTACACGTTAATGCCTTAACCGGATTAACTTTCTTGGAGAGTTTGTACCATTCGTTATACACTTTAGGCTCGAGAGAGCTAAAGCAAAATAATCCTTGATGGTTGAGAAACACTAGAATTTACCATTAGAATACGACTCTTTATAAGTGTATGCATGTCTAAATTCCGCATAACTCATAGTTAATAGATACGTAGAAATTACAAGGTGGACATAACCCTAACTTATTATTCTCTATGATTAAATCTTACTACACTTAGAATTCCAACGTTACTTTGATATTATTAGTTCACGCATAAATCAAACCCCCCTTTTCCTTGGAATCTTCGACCAAAAGTCTACTGATAATTGCAACACTTAGTGACCAAGTATTCCCTATGGGATTCGACACCCAACCCAGTTGGGTTCTATATTTGACAGCGACCGCTTACACTTTTTTACGAGAGCTGTAGTTTGGGCGTTATCAAATTTTGGTGTCATTGCCGGGGAATACGGTTGTTAACTAAGTTTGTGATAGTTAATAGACCCTTTGGTCAAAGATTCTATACTCTTACTTTTAGTTTGTTGTTTTTGTTTTGTTCAGGTTAGGTTGAATGCATGCCAAATACACGAAGATCTAGTCAGCCACAATTACCTATAAACCCTGAACCACAACTCATTGGCAGAATGGAGACACAACGAGACATTGAAAGAAGGGCTGCTCAACAGGAGCAGGCTAGATTAGCTGCATTGGCAGCTGCTCAAGTGCATCAACAGAATATCGATAACCTAGGGTGGGCAACAAATCCTGATGATGAGGACCTGGGTGATGATGAGCTACTAAATCCAAGGCGTGCAGATGAGGTGGTAGCGCCTGTGAACAGGAGAGATCGACAAGCTAGAATGAGACCTGAACGCCGAGCTATGCAGGTTTCTTTTGATGATTATAATGATGATTTGGATGGGGTTGGTGCCACAGGGGCTATTATTCCTCCGTCCTTGGCACCCGAAGCCAAGTTCAATATCACTAGCACCATGATTCAGCTATTGCAGTTTAAGGGACTATTTGGTGGACTTGCAGGCGATGATCCGAATATGTATCTAATCAATTTTATCTCAACATGCAAGTCGTTTGACAATCCAAGGGTTGGACAGAATACAATTCGGCTGCACTTATTTCCATTGTCTCTATCTGGAGAGGCAACTCTACGGTTGAATGGGCTAACTCCTGATTCTATTTCTAATTGGAGGCAATTGAAAGACGCTTTCCTAGAAAGATTCTTTTTGCCATCCAAGAGAGCACAATTGAGAGATGAGATCAGCAATTTTCGACAGCTTCCAACTGAAGCTCTCCACGAAACATGGGAGAGGTTTAAGAAGAAGCTTATGAGGTGCCCAAATTATCAGATGACCAATATCCACTTGATGGAAATATTATATAGGTCTTTGAACTCGGTGACAAAGCCAGTGGTTGATAATGCTGCAGGTGGATCATTTATGGACCTTAGTTTTATTGAGGCAAGTGATATTGTAGATCGTATGACAAAGCAGAGTAGAGCTTGGTATACCAGGGATTTTGAGGTAGCAAGCTCTACTGTATCTATTGGTATGACAGCAGAACAGAGGCGAAGACAAGAGGAATGTGACCAAGATATGGCTCACATGATAACGTAGATGCATCTTCTTACCAATCATTTATTATCAGGGAAGACCAGAAAGGTTAAGGCTGTTGCATCATAGGGAAGAGATGAATCCGATTCTGAGGAGGAAGCAAATTATTTGAATAATTAAGGGGGTTTCCGAGGCAATGCCCAAGTAAACCAAGGTCGGAACTATTATGAAAAATCTAGATACAAGAATAAGAATGACAGGAGCGGTTTGTATGTTCCTCCCAGAAATTGTGAAGCTGCTGCATCTAGCTCTGGGAAGATGTCCATGGAGGACATGTTGGCTAAGCTGTTGAAAGGAGTGGAGGAAACCAACACGGGAGTAGCTGAGGTAAAAAATGATTTGTCCTCAATAATTCAATTGGTTGACTTGCACTCCACCGTAATAAAATAGTTGGAACAACAATTGAGCCAACTATCAGCGGCACTCAATCAAACAAAAGCTGGCACCTAACCTAGTGACACTGTACAAAACCCAAGAAACGACGGATCATGTATGGATATTACTACCAGGAGTGGTAAGGTGTTGGAAAATCCATCCAAAGGCAAACAGGTTGTTGATGATATAGCAGAGAATGTTAGTGAAGAAGATTGTGATGAGGCTGTTGAAGCTGAAGAGAACGTTCATGATGTTACTCCTAGATGTCACCATCCTGAAAAGTTTGACAATCGGAAGCAAGATAAAAAGGAAGTGGTGGAGAAAACTCTTCCAACTCCACCACCACCTTTTCCTCAGAGACTGAAGAAGAAGGATGACGACACTCCTAAAAAGATTGATAATTGGAAGCAAGATAAAAAGGAAGTGGTGGAGAAAACTCTTCCCCTTCCACCACCACCTTTCCTCAGAGACTGAAGAAGAAAGCTGATGATACAAGGTTCAGTAAATTCATGACTATGTTGAAGCAGCCGACTATTAATGTTCCTTTGGTGGAGGCGCTGGAGCAGATGCCTGGGTACGCCAAATTCATGAAGGACCTTTTGACAAAGAAGCGGGCAGCAAGCTATGAGCTGGCAGATAATGTTCATCATTGCAGTGCAATTTCCACGAGGTCTTTAGTATAGAAGAAGGCAGATCCTGGTGCTTTCACTATTCCTTGCACCGTGGGATCTATGAATTTTGCTAAGGAATTATGCGATTTAGGAGCTAGCATCAATTTGATGCCTCTATTCGTTTATAGAAAGTTGGGGTTGGGCGATCCTATACCAACCAATATGCGGCTCGTGATGGCAGATAGGTCGGTAAAATGATCTGTTGGTATCTTATATGATGTACTGGTGAAGGTTTCTACCTTCATTTTTCCCGCAGACTTTGTTATTTTGGATTGCGAGGTGGATTCTGAAGTACCCATAATCTTGGGTCGTCCTTTCCTCACAACTAGCAGTGTGCTTATTGATTTAAGAGCTAATGAGCTTTTATTTTGGCTGAATGACGAAGTGGTCTGTTTTGATGTATGCAAATCAATGAAGCAGCCTAGAGTTATGAATATGATCTCTGTAGCTGATGTTGATTATGAGGATGAGAAAGAATTATCTATAGAGAAGCAGCTTACTATTAAGCCATTGTCTAATGTGCTTTTGAATTTTGGGCGTGAAGATGTAGAAGATTATGAAGAAACTATTTGTGCTCTAACAGGAATAGGGTTCTATTTTCATGATCCTAAGAAGCTGGACCTTGATCTTAAGAATCGACCGTCACCACCATCGAAACCATCCATTGAAGAGACACCAGTGCTAGAATTGAAAGAGCTACCCAGTCACATAAAGTATGCATTCTTGGGAAGTGGAAATGCACTTCCGGTTATTGTTGCGGCTGATTTAGGTGAACAGCAAGTAGCGGCTCTCATCTTTTTTCTGAAGAGGTATAAGAGAGCCATTGGTTGGACTATTGCTGATATAATTGGTATCCCTCCTGGGATATGTATGCACAAGATTCAGCTAAAGGAAGATTGTGTACCTACTATTAAGCATCAGCGTCGTCTGAATCCATTCAGAAAACGATGGTCCATATATCTCGATGAAGTCTGAGTAATCGAGATAATCATGTCGTGCCGCGACAATAAATCAAGCGCTACATGGGAGGCAACCCATCATTTTTAATCATTTTGTTTTACTAGGAGTTTGTTTTCTGTAAATACAAATCCAAAAAGAAGAGTCGAGCCACGACCAAAACTAAGGCGCTTGGTGGGAGGCAACCCATCCTTCTAATCATTTTTGTTGTTTTTGATTAAGTGTAGGTGCGAGACGTACAAAGGAGGGGATTATTCCCAAATTTTTATTTGAAAGTGAGCCATGTTAAAGGTGGTAAGTTAGGAATGAAGGAGCAAAGGCTATCGGTTAGCCATTGCCTATGCTAATCTAGGCAATGGACAAGGCAAGGCCTATGCTAATCTAGGCAATGGACAAGGCAAGGCCTATGCCATTGCTTATGCTCACTGCCTCACATAGGCAACGGACAAGGCATTGCCTATGCAAATCTAGGCAACACCATAGGCGCCGCCTATGCAAAACTAGGCAATACCATAGGCGTCGCCTATGCCATTGCCTATGCTCACTGTTTCAACTAGGCCATAGCATAGGCGCCGCCTATGCCCAACTAGGCAATAGCATAGGCGCCGCCTATGACCAACTAGGCATTGACAAAGGCACCGGCTATGCTAAGCATAGGCAAAGCATTAGGCGCCGCCTACTTATCATTTTTTGTCTCCTAACCCGATTTTACATGGATCAAACCCGACCCATGGCTTAGTCTTTAAATAGATCCCCAATCTTAGAACACAATTCCATTGTTTGTTCAAGATAGGCACCGCCCAAGCATCCAAATTCTCTCAAAGTTTTTCTTCTTGCTCATCTAATCTTGCAAGCTTATCTTTCCGAACCATCACCAAGTAAGTTATTCTTTTATATTCCATAGTTGTTGAAATGCTACGTTTATAATGATTTATTAGATTTTGAAGTGGTGTTTGGTGATAAGAATGTGGGTGGGTCGTTATGATACATCTAGTTGAGTAAAAGAATGTGTGTAGGTGTTCTTGACATTACTCCGACTTGTATTTGTTTGTTATATACTGTCATATTTTCATGAAGTCAAAAATGTGATGTTAATTCATAATCTTGAAAGTTGAAAAGCTTGAATGTTTGAATGACTCGTTCATTGAGATACCGATCATGATTGACCACAAGCATAAGATGGTGTGATTATTTCTATGAAATAACATGATACGATCTCTATGTTGTAGTCTTGTTCAAAAAGTGCATTAATCCGAACATAAAAGTATAGTTAAGATTACATGAAATAGAGTCGGAAAGGATATTCAAGATAACATGAAAGTATGACTGTGCTAAACATGTTGTTGGAACATATCGCCTAAAAGTATGTCGATGAAGTCTGAGTAATCGACATCACTAACTTAATTAGTCTGTGCCAACCAATTAAGTGTGGGGTTGTGCCATTACTGTTTGTTTTTCGATTGAATCTTCCGAGATGAAGCTAACATGACTCTATTGTGATCTCAGGAAGAATGGCCCCAAAAGGACGACAAGGAAAAGAAAAAGCATCCACCTCACAGAAAGGACAAAAAAGGTCAAGAAAAGAGTAAGTTGAGTCCTCCTCTTTGTAAATACCTCAACGCACTTTCGGGATAAAATGGGTCCTAGAGGAGGAAGGAAAGGAGTAGTACAAGAACAACAAAGTAAAGAAATATGTTCACGTGGATTTGATGCAGAAAGAGAGTCTAGCAAAGAGAGAACCTCGCATTTTGGCTAAAATCATGGTACTAAACCTTGATTTCATTTTCCAAGATATGGGGGAATGCAATCTTTATCTAACACGCGAGTTTTATGCCAATTGGTCCCCAAAGACTACCGGAAGTGAAATGAAGATTCGGGGCCAAGTCTTTCAACTGAATGTGGAGTTCTTCAACTCTTTTCTGGTCCTTCTATCTGTGGATCCATCACCTCTCAAGGAGCTTTATCACAGACCTCCCTACAGGGAAATCAGACACACACTATGCGGAACAAGGTCCATGGCTCGGTGGATTCGCCACAAGGATAACGGTCGGTACAATACATTCCCGTATGCTTCCTTAAACAGAGATGCTCGTATATGGTTGAGGATAGTCAACTCTTGCCTGATTCCTGTGACACAGTACACAAAGATAACACGTGATCGAGTATGCTTAGTGTACGGTCTGATGACGAATATTCCCATCAACATTGGTGCGGTTATACGATCGTCAATGCATAAATTAAGGCTACACAAAAGGTCCCATTTAAGCTTTGGCAATTTGTTGACTGCGATATTAAGGAAGGAGCACATTGAAGATGAACCTGCATATCATAAGCTTCCACACAACCCAAAGAAGGCTGATCTCACAAAAGTTAAAGATCTTGAAACTGGTCATGGCATCAACCTTACCACTGCAGAAAGACACGCTCGAGATGAAAGTTTCTTTCTCCATCTATATGGCATGAATCAGTTTACCATGATGAGTGGGGGTCGTATTCCAACTGATGTAGAGCTCCAGCAGTTGGATTATGAATACACGATGAACGAGCATGCGCGGGCCATGCATGGAGTGGGAGTACATTTTGAGGAGCCTCTCGATGATGACGTGCTAATGGATAATGATCACTGACTACCAGACTCAGACGTGGAGGACAACTCTGATGACGGCGACTCTGATGATGATTCCGACGAAGGGGGTATGACCCCAGACATAGAGGAGGAGTTCGACTAATCAAGTTTTCCTTATTTATTTTCCACTGAGGGCAGTGTGTCCCATCTAAGTGTGGGGTACTCGTATTTGTATGCTGTATTGTACTTCTTTGCCTACATTTATTCTAGTTTGTAGTTAAATTTTTAGTTTTTTAGATTTTTTTTAGATTTTGCATGAAATTGTTCTGATAGACGGCATGGTATTATGACAAGAGTTTGTGCTAAATCATTACTATTGAGACATTTAGGCTCTAAGTGTGACTCACTGTGTGATAATTGTGTGGTTTAATTCATTCATCGGTTAGGTCAAGAGTCTATAATGCTCCCAATTAAGTTGACCATGTGCCTTGTGTGTGTGAGGTTATAGTATATTCTGTGATGTGACTGATGCTAGAACTTGCCTGGTATGTGTGTAAAGCGAAATAAAGAGTGTGAGTTTAGGAGATGATTTAGGCATTTCTTTGGTAGCCTGTAATTGTTTACCTTCTTTTTACCAACCCTTGTACATTATCCTAGTAAACCCCCTTTGAACCTTTAGCTATTTTATTTGACAGCCTCATATGTAGCCTAATCCATTTTTTTCAAGACCATAATTCTGATCCAAAAGCTCCTAAGCGCTTTAAATTATAGAACCAAGTGAGTAAGGAGTGTGGCAAAATAAGATAAAAATGGTAAAAGTAATGCCACAGAGTGTATTGGTACTTGAAAATAAGGTGAAAAAGAGTGGCTATCATAGGGATGCTTATAAAAAAAAGAGAGAAAAAAAATAAAAAATAAAAAATAATAGTAAAGAAAAGAAAAAAAAATAAGAGAGTTGTATATTCTCATCTTTGTGTTTCTGAGTGAATAACTAATTGGATAAAAAGGGGTTGGTAGATGAAAAGAAGGAAGAGGGGTTGTTAAAAGACATTGTAAATGACAGAATGTGGTGTATTAAAGTACTTAGGGAACATAGTCACTATTTCTGGCCAAAATAGTCCTACCTGTCCCTTAGCCTACATTACAACCATGTAAAGACCTATTTGATCCTAAGCTTAGCATTCTAATATTAGTGGAGCATTACACTAAGGGAAAGCCTATGTTCATCAGTTGTAATATAATAATTCTTTGTGAGAGTGAGAGAAAGGAGAATCTTATACCCATGTTTCGAAAAATGCAAACTTGTGAGTGATTATGGGTGATATCTTGTGTGAGACACACATGGTTGATGATTGTTGGGTAGCTTTGTATGATTCTATGTGGCTTAACTTGTGGACACGAATTAACCATCCTCACGAGTCTATGTTGGAGGTTGAATTGTTTCTAGTAGTGATCAAGAAACCTACTCTTTGTTAATAATTGTCGTGCATGTCTTGAGGATAAATTTTGTGTTGCTATTGTGAAATTCTAGTTAGGGATAAATTTTGTGTTGCTATTGTGAAATTCTAGTTAGGTGTTTGCATGGATGTTATATTTTGTTCGAGGACGAACAAAGTTTTAAGTGTGGGGTGTTGATGTTGGGCGTATTTACACGCCTAAACACCATGATTTACCCATGTTTTAGCTAAGTTTTGAGGATAAAATATATAATTCTTACACTTTTAGTCCATTTTCCTTTAAGTGAGCTGACCTACGTGATTAGCATGTTTTTAAGGTATTAATGATGAAGATTTCAGCACTTTATGGACTTGTGAGCAGCAAAGGAAAACTTCACATTAGAGGGAAGGCAACTTTTGGAAGCTTGTGGACTGAATGTGATGCATGGAGAATTTGTCCCGGGCAAAATCAGTATTTCTAAATACTTAGGGATGCAGCAGTAATTTAGTAGACAAGGACATTATAAAAACCCTATTGCTGAATTATTCAGCAGGCTGTTTTCATTATTCTGTTTTCAGATTCTGTAAGTTTTGGGACAGAGAAAAAACGCTAGGGCTACACCAACGGAGAGAGAGAAAAACGTCAATCTCTTCTTTGACGTTAAAATCATCCCATCGCGAAGACTATTCTAGTTGTGGTATGATGATCATGTCTATGGTGATTTTCGTTATATTCATGAGTAGCTAAACTTCTCTGTTAGGGTTATGGAAACCTTTTAAGACACTATCTATTGCTATGAGTTTTTGAATTCTTGATGTGTATGCTACTTACATCATTACTCTCTTCGTTTAAATTGAATTCTTATGGTTGCAAACGTAGGAATATGCCAGTATATCATTAACTTGTTCGAGAGAAAAGTTACATGTTTGGAAAAGAGAGTGTGACAAGAAAATAGGGTTTCCAACACCTGTTTACACGTTAATGCCTTAAACAGATTAACTTTCTTGGAGAGTTTGTACCATTCGTTATACACTTTAGCCTCTAGAGAGCTAAAGCAAAATAATCCTTGATGGTTGAGAAACACTAGGATTTACCATTCGAATATGACTCTCTATAAGTGCATGCATGTCTAAATTCCGCATTACTCATAGTTAATAGATACGTAGAAATTACAAGGTGGACATAACCCTAACTTATTATTCTCTGTGATTAAATCTTACTACACTTAGCATTCCAACATTACTTTGATATTATTAGTTCACGCATAAATCAAACCCCCCTTTTCCTTGGAATTTTTGACCAAAAGTCTACTGATAATTGCAACACTTAGTGACCAAGTATTCCCTATGGGATTCGACACCCAACCCAGTTGGGTTCTATATTGACAGCGACCGCTTACATTTTCTTACAAGAGCTGTAGTTTGGGCGTTATCATTACCTGACCACTGTAGCTACTTAAACTAGGCTAACCCTTTTCTAATATCAGAAAAAATGCTTGAACAGGACAACCAGGTTGACCCTGATGTTGATAAGTTTGTTTCTTTGGGTACCTACCATGAAACCCTCAGCCTGTGAATAATGAATAATTGTGGCTCCCACTATAACTACCCTGGTAATGGGGTATCTCATCTCTACCCCATTGGGAATTATGATCCATCTCCTATATATAATAAATATGCTTAGCAATATCAGAAAAAGATTTTCCTAAAGTCACCAAACTTTGTGTAGCCCTACAAAGTAGTAATTCAATCCCCTGACAAAGAATTGAATACGCTCATACTCTATAGACAAAATCATACTAGTGTGTCTGGATAATTTATGAAATCTCGCGTCATACTAAGCCAAAGATATAGAACCCTATCTCAAAGTAGAAAACTCATCTAAAAAATGCTCACACATATTGTGAGGCATATAAATTCCAAAGAAAGCCTAGGAGAATTGAGTCCATGTCATCGGTGGAGATCCAGCTAGCCTAAAAACAAGATAATCTCTCCACCACTTTCTCATGATAGTGTCTAGATAATAAGCAACAAAGTCCATTCCATATGACTAGAACACCCCTAAATTCTATATTTTCTCCTTACAATTAGATAGGAACTCATAAGAATCCTGTCCTGGGTCCCAACAAACATGGATGAAGTCAATATAAAAAATTAGTTCAATATTTTTTACTCTTCTAAAGACATAATTAGTTGGTCTAATGCTTCTTGTAGGACTACTAGTGTTAATAGAACCTCTATCCTAGGTGTCTCTACTGTAGGTTGTGTCCTTAAATTAATACCACCCTATGCTACTGGATGAGCTCCTTCATCCAATGGATCACTAAAAACCCTAATAACTATACCATACTATCCTAAAGGGCTGAAGAAGATATAAAATCAGGTGAAGCCTGGACTACTGAAACACTCTAGTTTCTGGACCTTAGAAAATTTCTTGGAATTTTGATCTCTGGACCCAATATGACTCATGGTTATGAGTTGTATATTAGGGTACGGATGGTATGGTCTAGTCGTACGCTGACCAGTGTTAGTTGATAGGATAGATTTTGGTTACTGGAATGGATACGACTAGGGGTACAAGTCAAATTGGTAGGTATGAATTGTTTGGTTCCTTAACTTTATTGTACACTTGGTTACATAGGTTAGATCTAAGTATGAGTGGCTCACCATGATCCGTAATCCAGGGTACAGGTTATACCATGGACTTGTATGGTGGATAGTGTTTAAATCTTCCTTGGGTTTAAATTTACCAGGAGTATGGATAAAGGGTACGGATCATATTCTTTGGATACGACTTGGATGGATGAATTGTATACTATACAGAGTTGGATCTAAGGTTTGAGGCTTAAGGTATAAGTGGAGGTTACAACTCGTATTGGAGGGTATGACTTGTGTGGGTCAGTCGCATCCCTGGGATAAGATTTTGTGCAACAAAAGTAGGGGTATTCTGGATATTTCCCACTTATCCTAATAAGTTCCCATGATTTATAACCTACTTGGAAGTTTATTTACCCAATTTTCTATTCATTAACACTTAAAAACTCTTCTAAACACTCTATAATTATCTCAAAAGATTTTGGGCAATAAAAGTTAGGGTTTCAACTAGAGGATTGATTTGGGACTTATTTTGGTGATTTCCTTCCATCATCATCTTGATTTTATGTATGTTCTCTTCCCTCATTGTTAATTCTAACTATAAGCATGGTTTTTATGATGTTTTCATGACTTCATTGATTGTAAGATTTTGGTTTCAAATATGAATTGGGGTTTTTACTATTAAATGGTTAGTTATGGTTTTTCATGGTTTTAATTATGCTTTATGTGCATTAATTATGGTTTTGGATAATTGGATTGCATGGAAATGGTTTTAATGGTAATTGGAATGGGTTTTGGTTATATTATGCCCCAAATGTGTTTGACAAAATGCCTATAATAATGTTTTCATTATATTGAGTATTTCATTGGAACTCTTGCATGTTTAAAAACCTTATAAAGGAATTGTTCATGGTTTAATTAACTTGGAAAGGTAAATAGATAAGTAGTCATGCTTGGGGGGTACATGGAATCTCCCAAATGGTTTAATATGGTAATTAGAAAAGGGCACTTGGAAGTTCCCTTGAACCTATAAATGGTTGGCTATGGATGATACTTGCAAGTAAGGGTTAGTATGATAATACTATATTAATGGCCTTGGTTAATAAATGGCTGATGGTTTGGCTATTTGGAAAATAGTTTTAGCTGGGCATTAATGGTGGGATGTGTAGCAAAGTCGTGAAAGGTAGAGGTCTCGAGGGGTCCAAAAATAGAAAATTATATTTGCTGATGTGAGGTTGGTCTTGGTGACCGTGTGCATGATGTCACACCATATTTTAGGGGATGTACTAGTCATCCCAAGGTTTTTTCCCTGGTCGTGCGGCTTTACACACTAGGGCCCTTTCATCAAGGGAAGCTAAACCTATATATACCGTGGGTGGTTTAGGAAGGCAAAGCTACACAGCCTAGGTAAATGTTTTTAGTGGCATGCTAAACCTGATCCTCTTTCCCTGTATGGTCATATATATATATGTATGGTTATGTGTATATGGATGGATTTACTTAGTTTTATAAATGACATTATTTTATCCTTATCCTGAGATCATACTAGCGTTCACATTCTAACCTATCTACTGGCGGTTGTATACCCATGCTATGTAGGAACAGGCTATTCTACTCCTCCTACATAGTGATTGACTCAGGGATTAACATTTGTATTGAAGTGGTGAGCTTCCATCCTTTTGGAAGGCTCTGTTTTATGTAATAGATATTTTCTAGACACATTGATTTTATTTTGGATATTAGTTTTGGCCATGGTTGTGGGCATGTCCTAATCAGGTTTTGTTATTCTTTTGGTTAGAGGCTTTATGGTACTGGTATAGGTTAGAATGGGTAGGATCAGTATAGGTGTCAACCTTAGCATTGGTATTGGTATTGAGGCTGGCATTATCTGACATAATTTCTTACTGTTCCATCATATTTCATTTTGGGATTAATTATATTATATTTTGCAACATCTTTGGTTTATGGCCCATAATTTGGAATGGTTTGGTATGGTTGGATTATTGGTATGGGATGGTGTAACTCTATTTGGTTGGTCATGGTTGTCATCTTATCATAGAGTGTTCATGTGAGCTATTGCACTATCTTAACACATGCTTAAAATTCAGCCAACTCAGGGCAGGCAGCTGGAGGTTAGGTTGGGTAACAGGGGTGGTCTTTGATCCCCATCAAACTTGGGATGCCTATTTTGACAAGTCCCCAAGTTGAGTCGCGTCAAGTTGGTATCAGAGCCTAGGTTCATGGTCAATAGGATTCCACAAAGTCATTTCAAGTTGGTATCAAAGCTAGATCCTATCTTGATAAAAATCAAGAGTGACGTTGGTGGGAAAAAGGTAGTGGTGTTTGACATCGGTGGAGATGGTACTTTACAGTACCAAGAAAGGTTGTGTTTCTCATGTTGACAATTTGCGACAAAGGATTTTGGCTGCGGCGCATGAGTTATGTTATGATGTTTATCTCGGCTCGACTAAGATATATCATGATATCAAGGAGATCTATTAGTGGAATGGCATGAAGAGGGATGTGGTCGATTTTGTTTTTAAGCATATGGTGTGTCAACAAGTTAAGGTTAAGCACATGAGGACAGAAGGGTTGTATCAAGAAATTGATTTGCTCGACTGAAAATGGGAAGTGACCAATATGAACTTTATTATCGGTCATCATTAGTCTCAAAATCAATACGATTTGATTTCGATCATCATGGATAAGATGACTAAGCCTTCCCACTTTTTACAAGTGTGGAATACCTTCTTGGTAGAGGATTATGTGAAGCTATTTATTCAGGAGATTGTAAAGCTACATGGGGTGCCTATTTTGATTATTTTTTTTATAATGGCACACAGTTTACGTCTCCTTTCTAGCGATCTTTTTAGAGAGGGTTGTGGACAAAGGTTAGTCTGAGTACTGCTTTCCACCTATAGATGGGTGGACAAGCGTTGAGAACTATTCAAAAATTTAAGGATATTCTTCGAGCTTGTGTGATTGATTATGGTGGCAATTGGGTTGAGCATCCACCTTTGGTGGAGTTTGCTTACAACAATAGCTATCATTCTAGTATTGGTATGACCCCTTTTGAGGCATTGTATAGTAGAAGGTTTAGGTCTCCTATTGGTTTATTTGATCTTGGTAAGGAATATAAGTTTGGTTCCAACATGGTTTACTAGGCTATAGAGTAGGTGAAGGTGATTTGGGAGAGGCTTAAGGCTTCCCATAGTTTCCAAAAGTCCTATGCAGATGTTAGGCATAACCACTTGGAGTTCCTTATGACGTTTTAGGAAGAATTCGCAATGTTTCTTATGAGCTGGATTTTCCTTCTAGCTTTTGCTTAGTTTCTCCGATCTTTTATGTTTCCATGTTGAGGAAGTGCATTGATGATCCTATGAAGAAATCCTAGTTGAGATCTTAGATAGGCAGGTTCTTCAATTGCGGATCAAGGATTTAGCTTCAGTTATGTTTATTTGGTGGAACTATACGGTGGAAGGAGCTACATGGGAAGTGGAAGAGGACCTAAAGTCTAAATATTTGTATTTGTTTTCTGCTCCTAGAATTCGTGCGAAAGGTATTTGTCTTCAACGCATCTTTATTTTTTAAGTGTGTTAAAGGAAAGATTAATATATTTTCTTCTTTCTTTTCAAACTTTGTTAAAGATTGGGAATATATTTGATAATGAAAATAACGCATGCATGTGGTTACCCCTACCTAGTCCATCATTCGGGGACAAATGTTCCTAGTCGGGGAGACTGAAACACTCTTGTTTCATGTCCTTAGAAAATTTCCTGGAATTCTGATCTCTGGCCCTAATTCGACTCATGGGTACAAGCTGTATGATAGGGTACGGATGGTATGTTCCATTCGTATGTTGACCAGCGTTGGTTAGTGGGATGGATTTTGGTTACTGGAATGGATACGACTTAAGGGTACGATTCATATTAGTGGGTACAGATCATTTGATTTCTTAACTTAATCTTATAATTGGTTAAGTTTTTTCCTTTTGATTTTTGAGGATTAGAGGATACCCCTCTTGAGTTTATTTTTTCTTAGACATTATGACTGTGTGAAATTATGTCCATTGTTGGATCTTGTTATGATTTTAGTATTAGGGATTAAATAATTGTAGCTTAGCATTACAAGAATCGAATAGGTAGTATTTGATGGTGTAACCGTATGCTATGTTAGTGTGACGTGTTTACTTAGTACACTTTATGTGTGTGATTCAAAACATTCCCGATTAGTCTTGCCTAAGTTGTAGGATAGTTGGTTGGGATAGGATAATAGGCCATTCTGAAAAAAGTCCAATTCTTGCCTAAATGATCAACCAAATGAAATATGTATCCCTTTTGATCTTTAATATGAGCCTTAAGTGACCTATTTTCTTGTATAAACCCATTGACTTTCCCATTTTTAGTTACAATGAACCTATTTTGGCCCTGGTCCCTCCTTGGACATTGTGTACCTCAACTCAGGCAAATTACTTAAGGTAAGGGTAACTAGTATTGTGGTGCGTAGTTGGATACAGGTATGAAGAAGAATTTAAGAAAAAAGAAAGGTAGTGTTGCGTGTGGTAGAAAAAGAAAACTTAAAATTCAAAATAAATAAATAGAAAGTATGAAGAAAAACCACACCCAATCTAAAAATAAATAACTAAAAATAAAATGAGCAGGGGTGAATAATGGAGCCAAAAAATAGAAGTTTATTGTCAAGCAGAGTTTATTCATTATTACCCATATATACCATACCAACCCCGAAGCCTATATTATAAACTGGGAAAAGTGTGGTAATGGTCCAAGTGTAATTGTTCAAAAAACTAAGACATAGAAAATAATGGCAAGCCTATATTTCATGCACATTGTTTAAATTTCTTTGAGAACGCAAATGATTTGATGTATTCTGACATTGAGGTTCATCATTATATTGTTAGAGAAAGGGACTTCTTTCCTATGAGAGTGCATGGGTTGCATTGTTAGATGCAATTTTTTTAGGTAATGTCATATTCGTTTACGCTTGGTTGTTTATTTGAAACCTAATGCCATCATGTCACGACCCAAACCAGGGCCTAGCCGTGATGGGAATCCCAATTCCACCGAAGACTAGAGACCGCCTCTGAGCCTATTCTAATACAACTAAGGAAACCTAGCAGTGGATGGACATCAATATAAGACAAATGTAATAAGATATCCAAGAAGTTTATGTAAAGGATCACCATCTTAAACATATACAGTACCTAATCCTATAGTATCCACAAAGCTTCAAACAAAAACCTAATACCAATAAAGTGTCGGGACATGCCCCCAATAGTAGCCAAAACTAGACCAAACAAAAGTATATGACATAACAAAACCAAATCATGAAACGGGGTCTTATAAAGTATGGAAGCTCACCACTTCAAGTCAACTCTCAATCAAACCACGAACACCTGATCACTGCGATAAAAAGGTAGACTTGCCTTTGAATCCTGCATCGCGTGGGGATAAAGCATCTAAATATGGTTAGTGGGTTGAGCACTACCATGTAACTTAGGGATAAAGGAACAAATAATTCCATGGATGATAATTCAAAGCACATCAAATCCCATGCATACCATCAGATGAAAATACATATAAATATATCATATGCCCGGAAAGGGAGAAGGCTTATCATGAACAGTTAAAACATTAACCTGGACTATATAGATCAGCGATCATAAATATACACCCACGGGCTATATGGGTTCAGCTCTCCCTATTGAAAGGGTTCTGGTGTGTGTTAGCTGATATACATAAATCAATAGTGTGAATAGGTCATCAAGGCCAAACCTCATGTCAGAAAATACAAGTTTCCAATACAAATCATCCAAGACCCACACCTTCATGGCTTTGGTACATAACCCCCATTAAGCCCAAAATAAATAAGTTTCACATAACCCATTTATTAATCAGTGAACCAACCATGAGGCACACACATGGGTATCGTCATACCCTTACACTTGCAAGTTATCTCTTTTCCATAACAGTCATGTTTAACTTGGGGGAATTCCTCAACAACCTTTTAGTTCATTAAATCATGTATAGGGGAATGCCTCAACCCCCTTCTTGTTCATTGAATAAGAACATAGCTAACAAGACCTTTAAAATCCATGTTCATTGTTCAACATATTTAACCCATGAAAATACATAGATGGGTAAGTCAAAACAAGTGACAAAATCATATTCATTAACAATTTCACAAATAGGTTGAGGGCACATAATTTTCAAAGCCATAAATCACGTCCAAATCATTAAATTGGGGACCATTCATGACTCCTCAGTTTAATACCATTCCTATGCATCCCACACAGTTCAAAAATAATAAATAATACATGAATGTTGTATAAATAACAATGAAAATAAATCAACCAAGTCAAAAGCCCTCAAAAATGTCAAAACCCATATCAAAACCATGCATTTATAATCAATCAATGCCATTACAAAAATATAAATTCAAGGGAAAGAGCTACATTCCTTAATTACAAAAAAACTTGAATAAGACAACACCCTTAGGATCCTAGATGACCACCTCCTTTAACACTAGTCTTCACTTGAAAAGGGAATTTGAGAGAGAGGATTTTTTACAGTGAAGTAATTGATGTTATGCCATGAAAACTAATGGAAATAGGTTAATATAGTGTTTAGAGGTCGTTTATAAGTGAAAAGACTTCAATACCCCTCCTCCCAAGTCAAAAAAGAAACAAAATTACTGAATTTAAAGCATCGGCATGTCGTGGAGGGTAATCTCTGCTATAAGCCCCATGTCGTGCTGCTATCGCGGACATTTACTGCCTCTTCACAAAAATGCTCATAAAGTTTTGCTCGGGTATCGGATTAAGTCAAAATCAGATGTGTTGGAAAGAGGACACATTTATCTATAATTTTGTGGGTATTTATCCCAAAAACTCTACATATTAAAGAAGTTAGACACGGTCAAATTTGACCGTTCTAGAATTGAATTCCAAAATTTGATCGATAATGAAAGTTCTTAACTCCCCTTCACTCTAAGTGTTTACTGTGAACATTCTTCCCTTCAAAGCCAACTTTCACACTAGGTTAATGATCATGACACTTATATTTATATATAAATTATTGGATTCAATTTTATATATGTAAAAACAATGGTTCAAATTCTAGCCCAAAAATGTGGGGTGATACATTATCTTCCCTTTGGAATCATTCATCCTCGAATGATGGATAGGAATATTATGAAGCTTTAGAAGTATGTAACAAAGTATGTAACTTCACATTAAGAATTTTTCCTCAACAAGACATGTATAGGAATCAAAAGAAAAAGGGCTTCATGGCATCACCAAGTAAATTATGTAAGCACTAATAATAAGACAATGAGACTAAGATCATACAAGGGGATAAGACCCAAATATGCTAACACCAAGTAGGAAAATCAAAACAATCAAAATTTAACTTGGGTTCGCATAACGGACCTTATCACGAAATACAACCTCTGTATCACGGGGCTGTCGCGGAGGTTTAATGCCTTTGTGGCCTAAAACTACCCCGAACCCCATCCGAAAATTCCAAAACTCTTCCGGATGATCCTATTAACATACCCAAATACCATTTAAGTAAAAAATGGATGTTTCAAATATGGGAAGGTCAAATAGGAAATGATGGAAATTTTGAGGGTCTTATACTATTAGCCCTTAAATATCGCAATACTTCTCAACTACGATTTCAGCAACTAGTACCACACTTCACTATATCAATCTTACAATTCCCCCACTAAATATATTGCTACAAAAGCCAAAGTCTAACTATACATTTCTTCCATATTAAAGCATAATTTGGAGTCAAAAGTTGCTAACTTAAGGTACGAATCTCTATACCTTACATCCATCCAAGAATACTACTTCATCCGATCACTATAGTCAAACAACATCATATCTTATTAAGAGTACTAGCCATATAACAGTATGCTTTGTGTAACTATCAATCACAATATTCAAGCCTATCCTTACTATACCCACTTTACAGATCCCGTCATCAAAACTAGAAAATTCAATCACTTTCATAAAGACTTCAACCATATAATCCCCTCCTAACTATTCCATATAACAAAAGGTTCATCTTGCTCTTCTCGCTTCATCTACAACCTTAGTATGAGTAGCCACAACAAAATTTTTCAAGAAAGATCATCCACTCTCTAATCTAGAATATTACTATGCTTCCATAACCACCACCATCCTGACACTGGGTGAATAGTTGAGGGAGTTGAGTACAAGCTTTGAAAATAAGAGTAACAGTATTTGGATAGAACACCTATTTGTTACACCACTCAAGGTGGGGTCTGTGACATAAGATGTGATCCAATAAGCACGAAAGGCTACACATATCAAAACACTTAGATCATAATTAGAAGGTCAAAACATAGATATAAGATTGTATAGAGAACTAGAAACTTACGTATAGGTATCATTTGAATACAAGGGATACTAGCAGAATATCCCCTAAAATCAAAATAGGATGAATTTTCTACAGTAAGAATAGATTTATCATGAATCACCCTTGAAACTCACCGCCATAAGACAATTCAAGATTTACATCATCTCCACCTTATCTCAAAGGTCACTATCCTAATCTTGAAAGTATATTCCCTCACTAAATCTATACGCACAACACTTTGCACAATAAAGGGGTATTACTATGCACAAGAACAATAACTCCCCTCAACAACTTTAATATAAGGAAACTAAATTCTCTCTAGGATATCCCCTTAAGGGACACTAATCATAACTTTCTCCAACCCCCAAAGTCATCGTCTTATGACTAACATTATCATTGGCATGGACATCTATGCTTCTAAACACTTAACACTCCATTTTCAACTGCTTAGAATACTAGCCTTACACCTCTAATATCATACATAACCCCATAACTTAACAAAGATTTTAAAATACACCAAGGGTTCACATAGTCTATCTATTTCTCCCTCAATTCAGCTCTACATAACACTATATAATAACTACTTAGACTTCTCCATACTAAGAAATTTAAGAACATAAGTTGGGCATATATAGCACTCATAAATTAAGACCGAGCATACTTTATTTTTATAACCTAAGGATCTTATCCAACTAATGATTTAGCAACCATTTATATTTCAACACTAGACCTCATGCATATGTCACAATTACACACTCCAATATTTAATAAGTCATCAACCTAAGGTCTTTCACACATTTTATCAAACCTACAAATTCACTCCCATAAATCTTGCATCACTATCCTCGAGCTAACATTTTCGTCACCATAATTAACATTTAAAGTTCAGCTTAGCATCTAGCAACAGTCATGGACCACCAACAAATATCCTACATGATATACTAGTCCACCAAATAGATAAATCTACCTAAATTCCTTATTTAACTTAACTATGTCCCACCAGCACATTCTTCCTTACCATATTACTACCCATCTTAATATTCCTTACATGTCTTCTATCATACACACCAGCTTACAATTACTTGATAAAAAAAAATCAAGGGACCCTTTGTGTATTAAAACAACCTAATAAGTATAGTCAATCTTAATCTTATTACCTAACCTATCATAGTCTATAGAACATTCATCTCCCTCACATCACATCCACTTACCCATGTGTACACCCTAACTATCTTCAAGATTCTATAAACACCACTCAGTCCCTTATTCATGCGTACAACCCTCTTTCTATGACATCCTTAAGTGAATGCTAAATTCATAAATTATTAGTCGATCAATCATTCCACTAAACACTTATGGTTTATTTCACTACTACCATATTTAGTCCTCATGAGCTAATTCTTATTTCAACTAAATATGCAAATATTGCAACTAAGCAATCTCTTTTATCGACTACCATAATAGAATATTACATAATTAACACCATAAGAGTAAGAAAACCCCAACACTTCCCATAAAGGTCATGAAATTACAACTCTCTCCTTATTACTAAAAATTGATCCTCACTCCGACTCCTAAATATAAGATTTCATATCACTAATCCTGGGATCACCTTAATACTCATAGGTCATACCCCCTAATTTATACTACCACTTAGGAGGGTAATACCACCTTAATATTTGGATATATATCCTCTCTTTAAGTGAATCATCTGCCATAATATTTTTGAAAGGAAAAATTTTACACATCTTACCTTGGGTAAAAGAGCACGATTCATGAAGCTAAAGGTACTCACCTAATCCAATACACCTTGACACACTAATGGGCTCCTTCCAAGTCCCTACGCCATCTTGTAAAATTTGATAACACATTCAAAAAGGATTATACTTTTGGGAAGCTAAGACTTCACACTTATATCGACTCAACAAAAGACATAGCCCAAAAGCTAGAGCAAAGAAGGAAGTCGGATAACTTTCATATGGAAAACACAATTGCATGATTTAAAGTATGAATGACTGAGAAACATATCCTAAATGACTCATAGCCTCCTGACTATAAGTATGGTTTACAACAAACGCATAAGCAAAACTCTACTAGAATCAGATTTATGGACACCTCATGAAACTAAAACCAAGCTGTGATACCATCTTTGTTACGACCGAACTAGGGTATGGTCGTGATAGGCATCCCAAGTCCACCGAGGATTAAAGACCACCTCTTGAGCCTATTCTGATACAACTAAGAACACCTAGCAGCGAATGGACATCAATATAATACAAATGTAACAAGAGATCCAATAAGGTTATGTAAAGGATCAACATCTGAAACATACAAAATATCCAAGCCCATAGTATCCACAAAACCTCTAACAAAAATTGAATACCAACAAAGTGTCGGTACATGCCCTCGACAATAGCCAAAACTAGACCAAATAAAAGTATATGAATAAGAAAACTAAATCATAAAATGGGGTCTTCTAAAGTATGGAAGCTCACCACTTTAAGTCAACTCTCGATCTAACCACAAACACCTAATCATTACAAACAAAAGGTAGACTTGCCTTCAGACCCTTCATTGTGTGGGGATACAACGTCTGAAGAAGGTTAGTAGGTTGAACACTAATATATAACTCATAGATTCGGTAACAAATAATGCCATGGATGATAATCCAAAACTAGTCAAATCCCATGCATACCAATAAATTCATATATATATATATATATATATATGTATGTATGTATCACATGTCGGAATAGGGAACAAGTCATAGCATCAATAGTTTAAATATTAACCTAGACTACATAGCTCAACCATCAAAAATATCCACCCACAGGCAATATGGGTTCAGCTCCCCCGACTGAAAGGGCTCTGGTAAATATTAGCCACACGAACCAGGGGCATCAAGAAATACCAGGGAATGCCCCGACCCCACGTTAATCAAAGATACAACATATATATATATATATTGTGAACCATGCATATAGGTAATCAAGACCAAACCTCATGTTAGAAAACACGAGTTTCCATTACAACACATCCAAGACCCATACATTCACAGCATTGCTACATAACCCCATTAAGCCTAAAATAAAACAAGTTTCACATAACTCATTTATTAATTAATGAACCAACCGTTAAGGCACACACATGGGTATTGCCATAACCTCACATTTTCAAGCTTATCGCTATGCCATAAAAATCGTGGTTTACTTGGGGAAATGCCTAGACCCCCTTTTAGTTCATTAATCAAGTATAGGGGAATGCCTTGACCTTCTTCTTATTCAATAAATAAGAGTATAGCCAACACGGCTTGTAAAATCCATGTTCATTGTTTAAACTATTTAAGACATAAAAATATATAGGTGGTTAAGTCAAAAAAAATGATAAAATCATATTCATTAACAATTTCACAAATAAGTTGAGGGTACATAATTTCCAAAGTCATAAATCAAGTCAAAATCATCAAATTGGGGACCAACCATGACCCCTCAGTTTAATACCATTCCCATGCATCCCACACAGTTCAAAATCATAAGTAACACATGAATGTTACATAAATAACCATGAACAAAAATCTATTAAGTAACCAACCAAGTCAAAAGCCCTCAACAATATTGAAACCCACATCAAAACCATGCATTTATAATCAATTAATGCCATTATGAAAATATAAATTTAAGCAAAAGATCTACATGCCTTAATTACCAAGAAAGTTAAAAATGACAAGACCCTTAGGATACTAGATGACCACCTCCTTGAACCCTAGTCTTAACTTAAAAAGTAGAATTTGAGTGAGTGGATTTTTGAGAGTGAACAAGTTGATGTTATTTCATAAAAACTGGTGGAAATAGGTTAATATAGTATTTAGGGGTCGTTTATAAGTGAAAGGACTTCAGTAACCCTCCTCCCAAGTCAAAAAAAAAACAAAAATTACCAAATTTAATGCATCGGCACATCACAGAAGGTAGTCTTTGCAATAAGCTCTACATCGCTCTACTATCACGGACCCTTTGTCTCCTTACAAAAATGATCATAACTTTTCGCTCGGGTATCGGATTAAGGCAAAATTAGATGCGTTAGAAAGAGGACACATTTATCTATAATTTTGTAGGTCTTTAGATTAAAAAAATGCACATATTACAGAATTTATAGATGTTAAAATTTGAACTTGGAAGAATCAAATTTCAAAATTTGGTCGATAATTAAGGTTCTTAACTCCACTTCACTATAAGAGTGTACTACAAACATTCTTACCTTTAAAGGCACTTTTCATGCTAGGTTAATGATCATGACACTTATATTTATATAGAAATAATTGCTTTCAAGTTTATTCATGTAGAAATAATGGTTCGATTTCTAGCCCAAAAATACGGGGTGTTACACATCAGTTGATCCTTTTTGTGTCATGATATTTTGTTGCATGTATACAAATAGTTGTTTTAAAAGTTGTGAATAGGAGGTGTTGGGATTTTTTTGATGAAATGAACAAATTAGTTGTCGTAAGCACCTTATATTTCTCTTAGTTAAGCATTATGGGTATTTATTGTGTTTTATTTGCTTGAGGACATGCAAATGTCTAAGTAGATGGCACTGATATGCCATGGTTTAATGGAAGTTTTAATGCTTAAAACAAGAAAATTAGCTAAGAACTTAGGTACTGTGTTGGGTATAATATGTTCTTATGTGATATTGTGTAGGAAAATAGGTTTCAAAAGTTACTTGGAGAAAAAGGTTAAAGAATTAACTAAATAAGACCATTTATGAGATCCATGAGTGTGGTATATGTTCCATAGATGGGACCTATGACCCATGGATAGGATCATGAGTATGTTCTAAAGTTGATAATAAAATTTTGATTCTTATGATTTGACATACAATCCGTGATTCCAACCTACGAATTGTGAGTGGAAGTCTTAAATAAAGTACTAAAAACTGATCCAGAGATAAATTTCTATGAGATAAACATATTACTCATGGGGTTGGTCAACGACTCTAGTCTATGAGTCATAGGATGTTGCCAACCATATTCTCCTACATAATTTGGGATAGGTTTTATTTTGTATCTATAAATACTCCCATTTTGTTTTATGATTAGCTTACATACTTTTACATTAATTTGAGGTTCTTAGATATATTATTGATCTTGGAATCATTAACATTGATTTTTAGGGGTTTTCACCAATTTGAGTATTCAGTTTTTTATCTTAATATTGTAAGTGTACAATTATGCTTTCATCTATAAATTTTTCTTGAGTGATTATGATCATGAGTAGATAAACCCCATAACTTGAGTTGTGGTAACAATGATGATTTAACATAATGGGTTAAGTGTGAAGTTATTCTTGATCGGTGTACTTTCATGTATTGGTATTTCCTTTGATTTGATTGCTTCCTTAATGAATGCAAAGGTTAGAAACTTGCATGTATTCAAGACTTTCACAAAATAGGTAGATATTGGGAAAAAGAGATAACAACAGGAATTTAGAGCTATCAACCTTCATTTAATTAACTTGAGCCTTGACCAAAATAGTTAATCTGAGATAAAAAAAATAAGGGTTAGTAATGCAATGCTCTGAGTTTTAGAGGAGATGAGTGAGATTTATTTAACCACAGTCGAGAGATAGTTCGATGATACATTTCTTGTTATATTTTTCATACAAGACATCATGATAGTCTGCTAGCACGAACAACTTGTTGAATTATGAAGTCATGGGGAACATAATCCTAGTGTTCATCTTATTTTTATCACAATCCAATTAACCAAGAATTGTTACTATTACAATTTACTTTCATAAAATCCCCTTTTATTTACTTAATTCCCAATTATATAGACAAATTCTTAACATAATTTTTGCCTATTCCTCATGGAATTTAACCAAACCTTGTTAGGTTCAATATTTGATTTAGTGAGCATTTTATACTTTTGAGAGATGTAATTTGGGCAATATCATTGATTAAAAATATGGTTACCTTTTAGTGGTCAGATGCATATGAGAAGATCTTTCAAAAGATTAAAGAGTTGTTGACTTTGGCTTCTATATTGACTTTACCTAAGGAGGGCGTAGGCTTTACTATGTTTTGTAATGCTTCTAGTGTTGGTTTGGGTGTTGTGTTGATGTATGAGGGTAAGTTAATTGTTTATTATTCTCCTTGAAGCCTCATAAGAGAAATTACCTTACCCATGATTTAAAGTTGGCCACAATTGTGTTTGTGTCAAACTTGTGGATGCATTACTTGTATGGAGTTTATTGTGATATTTTCTTGGATCATCATAGCCTTTCGTACTTCTTCGATCATTGAGATTGTTATATGAGATGGTGTCATCGGCTAGATTTGCATAAGTATTATAATCTCACTATTCTATATCTTATAGGTAAGGTTAATATGGTTCTTGAGTCTAAAGATGACTAGTATAGGAGTTTGGTTTATATCTTAACTCAAGAGCGGACTTTAGCCTTAGAGATTTAGTCTTTAGCTAACCAAATTGTTAGTCTTGATGTTTCAATGTGTGGCCACATTTTAGCCTTATTGATGCTAGATATTTATTGGTGGAGCATATTCAAGATCACCAAATTGATGATGATAACTTAAAGGAGTATGGAGGCATCTCTTGATTTTAATGGTGTATATAGTAATAGTGGTTGAGTTTGTGTGTCGAGAGTTGGTGGATGGGGTATATTGATTTTAAACAAGGTGAATTATTCAAGATATTCTTTCCATCTAGGGGTGACCAACATGTATCCTGATCCAAAGCGCCATTATTGGTTGGGCAATAGGAAAAAGGATATAGTGGACTTTGTAGCTTATTGCTTGTGTAGTCAATAGGTGAAGACCAAACATTAGAGACCGAGTGGTTTGCTACAAATATTACCCATTTTTGAATGAATATGGCAACAGATCACTATGCACATTGTGAGAGGACTAACCTTTGCTTCTCACGGTTTTGACAACATTTGGGTCATCGTGGATCGATTGAAAAAATCAGCCCACTTAATCCCTATGTGGATTTCCTTTTACCCTGAGAGGTTGGATCGTATCTATGTTCAAGAAATAGTTTGTCCTCATGGAGTACCCATGTTTATTATAATAGACAAAGATTCAATGTTCATTTTAATCTTTTGGAGAATATTTCAGAAAAACTTGGGTACTTAGGTTGACCTTAGTAAAATATGTGACCCTTATATCAATGGTCAATTAAAGCATACTATTAAGATTTTGGAGAATATGCTCCCATGTATATTATAGATTTAAGAGGTCAGTGGGAGTAACATTTTATCCTTGGCATAGTTTGCCTATAATAATAACTAATATTTGAGTATTTATATGGCACCTTTTGATGTATTATATGGTAGGCGTTGTCGTTCTTTAATTAATTCAATGGTACTGACTTTTTTGCGAGTCTTTGTTTAGATTTTTAGTTATTCAAAGTTGGCTTCAGGCATCATAGAGTAGGCAAAAGAGTTATGTGGGTCATAGGATTCGTGCTTTGACATATATGTGGGTCAGAAAAAGTTAGGTACAGAGATTGGGGGAAAGGGGAAAGCTTAGCCAAATATATGTCAAGTTATTTGTAATTCTTTGAATAGTTAGGGAGGTTGCTTATGAGTTGTCTTTACCTCCATACTTTTCACCTATTCCTCCAGTCTTTCATGTATTTATAGTTTGATGTTATATTCCATATGGGTCTCATATGCTTTGTTAGGATTTAGTTCAGCTGAATGAGAGGTTGACCATAGTTAAGGAGCTAGTGTCCATTTTAGGTTGCATTTGTTTTTATTAAGATTCAAATATCTAAATCTGAATGCACATTTGAATAATTAAGATGTTGTCACTACATCTGTAAATTGAATGATTAATACTGTTTGTTTCTTAATATTTAAATATGCAAAACATTTATTGCTATATATAATAAAAAAGATAGTTCAAAAAATATTAATCATATATTAGATAAATATTTAATATAATGCAATAAGATTATTATTTGATTGAAAAGAGAAACATTTATGTTTGTTAGTGATAGTGGAGATAGTTTTTAATAGTGGTGGTGGTGGTAATGACTGATGTTAGTAATTAGTAATGTTGGTGTTAATAGTTATGCTGGTTCATATGGTTACTATTGTAGTAATTGTTATGACAATCGATTGGTAGTAGTGGTGGTGGTTGTGATGTGAAGTTAGCAGATATTAGATATTAGAGATGTTGATTGTGATGGCAGAAAATTAAATGTTTAAAGGTTGACAATATGCTGGAGGTAGTTAGAGATGCTATTAGCTATAATGGTGGAGATGGTTGTTAGTTGATATAAATTTTAGTGATGATATTGGTTGAGTGGTGGTAAAGGTGGTGACATTGGTGACAATGGTAGTAGTGGTGGTCAAAGAATATATAGAGGATGATGAGGTATTAGTGGTTGTTAGTAGTGGTGCTAGTTGTGATAGATAAGTTGGGCGATAACTGTTGATGATAATGGTGGCATTGTAATTGGTATTAGAGAGAGTAGTGTCAGTGGTGATGGATATAATTAGAATAATGAAGGTGGTAGGTTAATAGTGGCTTACAATAGTGGTTGGTAATGATATTAGTTTTCTATAGTAGTTGTGATAGTGAAAATGATTGGTAATAGTGGGTAGTGGGTGGTTGTGTTTGGTGGTTGACAATATTGGTGGTGGCACAGGTGGTTAGTGATGGTGACTGGTGATTTTGGATAGTCTGGTGGTGAATATTATCCAACACAAGAATTACTCTTAATGATATTAAGACTTAGTTCTAGATTTGAATGAGTAACACCTACTGATGTGCCGTAGGATTACAACACTCAAGGCGATTAAACAATGGACTCCTGCAAATTTGAAGCTGTTTTTTCTAGATATGATGTAATTATTAAATTTTTGAGCAGGTTCGAAATCAAGTGGAATGGAAAAAGGAATTAAAAATGCACAGGGAACAAAAGATTGCCTAGATAATTAGTCATTGGGTCACACTATGACACGTCGTCTAAGTCATAATCAGTCCAGTGAGGGTAGTGGCTTGAAGGATGAAGAGGTTGGTTGACTACGACTCATAGGATCATACTATGAGTCATAGGGAGAATCATTCTAATATAATGAGAAAAAAATCAAGAGATGCAAAATTGATACCAGTGGTTACGAAAGTTGACAACAAGTCCTAGGGCCAGACTATAACTCGTCTTGACTACTCATTCTGAAAAATTGAGAAAAAGTTCTAAAACCGTTAAGAGGAGTATAGGGACCCAATTATTCAATCGATGACTCATATAGATACCCAACAAGTAGTCACAACTATAGGAAATTTAGGTTACAACAGAGTTAGAATGCTTACAACGAGTCGTAGTCAGTCTATACAACTAGTTGCCCAAGGCATCATCATTGCCGACTTAACTAGCCTTGTTTTGTTTAGGAAAAGTTTAATGTGTGTATAAATACTCTTTTTTGATTTCTTGTGAAAGGTTAAGCAATTTATAAACTACTTCCATTACTTTGAGGTTCTGAAAAATATTATTGATTTTTGAATCATTGACATTGGTTTTTAGGGTTTCTAATTAATTTAAGATTTTAGTTTTTCATCTAATTCCTGTAAGTACAAAATTGTTCTTTCATCTATGGAATATTCTTCTATGGTTACACTCTTGAGTAGCTAAACACATAACTAGGGTTGTGGGAACCACGATTAATTAACGAAGAAGGTTAAGTGCAAAGTCATTCTAGATCGATGTCCTTGCATGTATTGGTCTTTCCTTTGGTTGGATTTCTTTCTTGAAAGTGGCCAATGTTAGGAACTCACTTATATTCTAAACTTGATCGAGAGAGAGGTATAGATTGAGAAAAGAAAGTAACAACAGTAATTTAAAGGTACAAACTTTTATCTAGTTAACTTGAGCCATAAGTAGGATAGTTAATTTGAGATCAGGAAACAAGGGTTAGTAATAAGACGCTTTATGTTCGACAGGAGCCGAGTGAAATTCATCTAAACCAAGGTCTAGAGATAGTTTGGTGATACATATCTTGAGTACAATTCATCTAAACCAAGGTCGAGAGACAGCTGGGTGCTACATAACTTGTTAGATTTTGCATTCAAATCATCAAGATAGTCTACTAAGCACCAACAACCTACAGTGTTTTGAAGTCATGGGGAATACAATCCTAGTGCTGGTCTCATATTGATCATAATTCAATTAAGCAACAATTGTTACTGTTGTACTTACTTTTACAAAACCCCATTTTTTATTTATGTAATTCCCTATTACATCATCAAACTCTTGATAGACATTCGGCCTATTCCTAGTGGGATCGACCCCAACCTAATTGAGTTTTATATTTGATTCAGTGATCATTTAATATATTTTGAGAGGTGTAATTTAGGTGATATTAAATTTTGGCACGATTGTCGGGGAATATGATTACAGATTGATAGATTGAGTTTGTTGAATTTTTTAGTTTTGTTGTTGATTTATGCTTTTTTGTTATTTGTAAAGAACACATAGGTGTGTATACAGTACATGGATTAATGTCCATCCCTAGATTCTGTTTGATCTAGATCTTAGAGAATTTTGACACAAAATTAAAAGATGAAGAGAGAATGAGTTCATTATCAAGGAGCTCAACATGATGGGGTTCAGGAAGACCCAACAATATTGAATCAACCACTTCAAAATAATGTTTAGGAAACTATAGAGCAAGTTACTTGTAACACCCCAAAAATGGTCTCGAGATGTCACACGGTTCTTAGGACCACAAGTGATCCTAATTCAACCCTTCTACTGGCATAACTCATAAGCAACTAAATAAAATGCATACATATGAACAAAATAAGTGGAAGATTACTCATTTCTAAATCTGATCAATACAAAACTAAATTAAAATGAGTACAACTCTTCATTTATAAAAAAAACTGGAATCAAATACCTTAACTCTACTGACTGTCTATGAAGCCTCTACTATTATTGACTTTTGGTAGCTTGGACATGGCCTCCACCTATCCTAAATCAATACAACTAAATAAATAAAAAAAAAACAGTCCAAACTATATGACTGACTCGAGCCTTTGAATTAAGAGGACTCATCACCTACTGACTGGAAGCTGTAAACTGTCTGAATATGGTATGAGTGCTACACCTTAACTGATACCTACATTATGAGACAATGTAGCACATAGACATATATGTGTATCAGTACTTTGAGGATGTACTGAGTTTATGGTGGTGAAATGCATAAGTAAAACATTATCTCATCATCATAATTTGTAAAACAATGTATGCTAAATGTAAATGACTCACATAATCTGGAATATCTTAAATACAAAGAATAATAGTCCTAAGAAGAAAGTCACGCTTTATAAATCTAGTAAGTCATAACATTTAGTTCTAAAAGTTGTACGTGTATCCTCTCCTTAAATCATACTGTCTAAGTGTAGAAAGGACTCACTAAAAAATCTGAAATCTACAAACTGAAAACTATAACTATTATCTTTTCAAAAAGCATAATCTTGGTAAAATATGTGAGCGTTTACACTTAGTCTTATAAAATATTTTCTATCATTCTTTTCCTTTGAAACTTAAAGAGACTTTGGGAGCTTTGGAAACTTGGAACTTTGGGACTTGGGGAGTTTTTTCTAACCGACATAAACTATGTGAGTTGACATGGAGTCCAACATCTTGCCCAGGTTGGGGAGATTTGTTTTATCCTTGCCGAAGGAATAGAACGTTAACATAAGTGATCACTGTCTAAGCTTACTATGGGCAAATCAGAAACTTATGGTGTCACGTAGTTCTAGGGCATGAGACCTTGGAATCATACCCAACTCGATGCTAAATACTACTCCCATACTTATTGCTCAGAACTTTTAGGAAATCCACCTTCACAAGGGTTTATAATGAAAACCAATTATACTTCCCTGTACTTTAAATCATAAACTATATGAATAATGTGGATTCCTATCTTTGCTTGGATCAATAGATCAACTTTCTTTATCAAAATTTGAAAATAGATAATCATGGAATGCTTAAAACATAGTCATTCTTAAAATGTCAATATACAAACTAGGGATTAATGACCCATGCTTCAATTTCATGTCAAACACCATAAGGTTCATGCTTGATAATACAAATATTCATAATTCAACTTAAAATATAAAAAATATGATCATACGCATTAATTTTTTGAAAGCACACATGTAATTCAATATCCAAATCACTTAAAATCTCAAAATCATGCAATTAGAAACATTGGGTATAAACCCTAACTTAAATTTCATGGGAAATCATACAAAACTCAACAATTTGTAATTTAAAGTAAGTTTTTGGGCACAAGGATGAAAGATTTATCCTTGTTCAAAGCCCCACATACCTTGGATGATGAACTAGATGAACAAGTTTTCTTTTGGGATTCTATTTGTGCTCTTGAATAATGATTCTTGGAATTCTTGAATTGGAAACATTGAATCTTGAATTGATTAGGGGAAAACATGGTAAAATCTTTGGTATTCTTGAAGTTGAATGTTGAATCTTAGGGTTTTGATTGAGAGAAACTTTGATGATTATAAGCATAAAATGCTTGTAATAGGCTTAAATCCTGTGTTTGGATGGAATTGGGGGCATGGAAATTGTCCAAAATACCCTTTTAAAACTCCTAAGTGAAACTAGAAAAGAGAACTGGAGGACCGATTTAATGGGCCACCTCAACGCACTACTATCATGGTGGCTCACTAAAATTTGACGATTGGGAAATTGGGGGTCTCCATGATGCAGATCTATCGCGTTTTTCAACTAGATTTTTACAATTAGGACCTGGAACTTCAACGCAACGCGCCACTATCACGGTGCCCTATAGAGATGCCATTTTGACCTTTGGTGCGATGCGCCACTATAGTGTTGGACTACTAGAAATTGACAATTGTGAAAATGGACCTCTGTGCTATGCACCACTATCACAGAGGTCCACTAGAATTGAAGATTACCATTTTTTCCTTTTCTGCGACGCGTTGAGAGTCCAGGTGACACACTGTCAACTTAAAAATGCTCTAACTTCTCAACCAAGTGTCGGATTTAGGCAAATTTGGTATCTATAGAAATCTTAATAAATTTTTCACATAATAAAAAGTCAAAATCTTGAAAATGCCATAGGAAATAAATGGTATTTATCTTTGAAATAAATTCTTGACATTCTAGGGACTAATTTAAGCTAGGAAAAGTATGGGGTATTACAATATCTCCCCCTTGGGAACATTCATCCTCGAATGTGGCTAGTTAAGATGAAAATACTGAGGAATCTGTGGCTATAAGCCATCATGCATAACTAAAATTAAATGTATAACTGAATCTTAAACAATATGATCTACTGAACTGATCTGCGCGTGCATGAATTCCCATGAAAATAGCTATGTGGCTGAGATGGAAACGAGAGCGTCAACTAATGAGTGACCATTACTTTAGGCTGGATCTATTTTGGTGAGAAAAGGAATGAGAGGTTTATGACATGAAAACTCCATGAAAACTTGAGGCATTACATTACTGCTCAATTAATGGTCGATGAAACTACTAGGGAAGTAGCTGCCCTAAAAGCAGCTAGAGAATAATAAGATAGATTGAAAGAGAAAGATTGTTTGGTTTGGTTGCATTTAAAAGAGATAGGATGAGAAAAATAAAGGACAGCATCCCATGCAACACTATCTGCCTGTTTATGATGATCCAAAGAAAGATTTAGGGTATGTTAAACTAACTAAAATAGGTGCGGTCATTCCTCTAGAATCACCCCAAGGTACTAAACTTATCATCAATATAATGATCCAATTATTAAACTTGAAGGGGGTGTTTGCTGATTTGCCTACTGATGATGTAAACATGCACCTTGTAAAGTTTGTGGGGATCTGTTTTTCAGACAATCTGCTTAGGGTAAGTTAGGAGGTGATATAACTGAGATTGTTCCAATTTTCTCTGACATGGAAAGATACTTTATGGTTATGGGAGTTGCCCCATGGATCTATCACAACTTGTAATAATTTAAGGACTCCGTTTTTAGATCAATTTTATCAACCCTCCAGTATACTATAGTTAAAAGATGAGATAAATTCCACTAGTTATATTTAGAGGTATTATATAAGACATGGTTGAGCTTTAAGAAAAAGCTTTAGAGCAGGACAAATCACAAAATTACCAAAAGCAACTTACCTGAGATCTTCTATAGAGCATTGAATGACAATACTAAAGTCGTAGCTGACACGGTCACTGGTGGAGCATTCATGAGCATACAGTGGAAGTAGGCTACTGAGATCTTAGATCGTATTATAAAAACAAAATAAGGGTGGCATATTCGGGAGGCGAATGGTCATCTAACGCTTATGAAATTGGTTCCTCTTGTTCTAGAGAGCAATATACGAGATACTAGCTCAAGAGGTAGCACAGCTGATAATTGAGAATGGCTTGCTTATGAAATAATTTATAGGGATTGGAGCAAAAAAGGTGAATATGGTCGGTTCACTAGGTAGAGGTTCTATACATAATAAGTCTAACTTAGAGAAAGAACCCAAGCATTTAGATAGATATATGATGAGTTTTAAGATAAATACCAAGGGTATTATCAAGACAATTGGAACTTGAGGCAAGGGAATCAAGGTCAGAACTACTATAGAGATAGGTATAGGTATAGAAGTAGAGAAGTTGATGGTGATTGGTGGCGAAAAGATGACTACAAGGATAACTGGGGACTTTATGTTCACCAAGCAACCGAGATGTTGAGTCTGGCAGTTTGAAAATGGAAGCATTGACTTCGAATCTTGTGAAAGGTTCGAAGAGACAAGAGAGTTTCCTTAAGAAAATTAAGGTTGATGTTTTAGGGTTGAGATAGAAAGTTAAGTCACATGCAATTGCTTTAACAAGATTAAGAAATAGTTTGGGCAGTTGTCTTCGACATTAAATCAATATCAACTAGGAACCCTTCTTAACAATAGTATTTAGAATGCAAAGATCTACAGTCATTGTCCAGTTATTACTACTCAGAGGGAAAAAGTTACTATTGATTCACCCATACATATGATTGATAAACTAAGGAATGACCCCATGGAGATTGATAGTATAGAAGAAGATGAAATTAAAATCTTGGTAACAAATTATGAGGCATATCATAAGCCTACAATTACAGGAAAAGGAGATAGAACTAACAAAGAAAAGGGTAAGGAGGTCATACCAGTATTGAAGCCCATTCCTCGACATCCTCCACTTTTTGCCTGAAGGTTAAAGAATAAATACAAAGAATAAGAGTATTAAAAGTTTATTTATATGCTAAAAGAGTTGTATTTGAACATCCCTCTATTGAAGGCTCTAGAACAGATGCCTAGATATATAAAGTTTATGATAGACTTAGTGACCAAGAAGAGAAAAGTAAGTTTTGAGCCTATGGATAATTTTCACCATTATAGCACCTCTAAATATTAGTTTGATAAGATATCGAATCCTAAAGAATTCACTATTTCTTACACTAATGGTGTAATGACCCTTCAGGTTATTGTAATGACTTGATTTTTGATGATTTTTTTGAAATATTCATTTCTGCATAATTTAACCATTTTAACCCCTACCTCAATGGTTGTTTTATGGTAGTTTTAGGGTATGGGTATGTTTGGTATAGTTTTCAATGCTTTTCAATATGAAATATGTGAAATTATGGTTTTTGATGGCTTCAAAAGCCTTATAGTTTACTTTGGTTGACATTTATTGACAGGTACATCAAATGGCAAAATGGACTACACCAGTAGGTACAGAACATCAATTTTAGGTTGCTAACATTGTTGGTTGGTATTATGGATTTTATATCTTATTTTAACCCTTTGTTTGAAATGTCGGGAAATTGGGTTTCGAGGATCAACTTTATCAAAGCAACGTCATTTCAAAATTTAAAATCGCCATTGAGTCTAAAGCATTAAATTTGATAGGGAAGCATCATATTTTTGCATTTTTGAGATTTCAAATAAATATTGAGAGGTTCGCAAGGACTTGAAATTCTCCAAGTCTCCAGCTAGTGCACAACTGTTGGTGTGACCGCTAAAATAGCCCTTTGAGTATTTTAGTGGAGGGACCTTTAACGAAGGGTACTTTAGAGGCCCTTTGGCGCTAAAGCAGCTCTGGCCGCCTAACAAATACAACTAAGGAGATAACTTGGGCACTTTAGCACTCACCACTAAAGCGGCCCAAGTTCTTCTTTAGAGGACTCTAAGCCTGTGTGGGTAATGCTTTAGCAGAATCTTGGCACCTTAGAGCTGACCTCTAAAGCAACCCATTGTATGCTCTAGCAACGTCGGTATTTTTAAATACCCCTTTTTTATTTTTTTCACTATTTTTGAGACATGGAGCTTAGGTTTTGAGATTTAGAGAAATTTCTTCCATTTCTAAGCTTGGGTAAGCACAAAAACACCTATGTCGACTATTTTCCTTCTACCATATCATTTAAATCTTATTTAAATATGGATTTAAAAGTGGAATTTAGGGATTTTGATTTGAAAGGCCTAAAAATTATATTTCTTCAACTTAGACCCCAATTTTAATCTATTTTTACTTGGGTTTTTTCTATGAATTCCGATAATCATGAGAAATATATTTCTGGACTAAACCTCTGGTTTTACCCTTCTTTTTGGAAATCCCATTTTATGGGTCCATTTTGACTCCAACTCAAAGTAGGAAAATACGGGTATCGTTGTCTTTCTTTTGACTCGTAGATCCTATATTTGAATGTTTTAGTAGGTTTTGATTCCACTAGTATGGAAAATCTCTATGTTAAAGGCTTTTTGGGTTGATTTTTGGCTTTGAAGTAGGTTATGGCTTAACTATCTTCAAAATAGGTTGGGTAGTTAATAATAATATAAAAATATGCCATAGGTGTAGGGTTGTATCATGAAAAATGTGTTTAGGTGATTTATGTGCCTGTGTGAAGGACTATGTGGCAAATGCTTAGTGGGTTTATGACATTATTTATTTATTTATGTGTGACCATGTGGAGTCTTATATGGTGTTGTTTGCCTAGTATTGAGATTATTTAGTTACACTTTTTTTGGTGGGAAAAACCCTAGATTTTGGGATTTATGCAGTATCAATGTTGTTTTCTTGCATGTTTCACATGATGATTTTTGTAGATTAATTTGGATCATGGATGGTTGGTTTATTTAAGTGGATTTTTGGCTCGCATAGCTGGTATATTAGTTGGATATTAGATAAACTCTTTTGTTTGGTTGTTATCATTACATCCTCATAACATATTCATTCATTAAACATTGATACCACTATGTAAATACTAGAAATACTACAAACACTATTATTTTTGAATAGAAAATGTGACATCTTAAAAATCATCTATTAATATATGTGCTGAAAAGGAGATATAGATATTGATATTGGATATTGGTTGTATACAAGTTGATGAACCCCCCATGGGTCCAAAAGTAGGAAATTTTTGCTTTATAGGTATATACAGAGGTTGCGCAACGAGCTCGTGCATCACATCATCATCATCATCATTATCATCATCATTGCACTTCATATATTATGATTATGTTATGTTGTATTTTGTCTTGTACTTTATAACTATCCATTTGTTCAATCTTCCTATACCTATATTAGATATATGTGTATATTTTTTCTTTTTTCTCTACATATATTTATTGTATGTATGTATATTGTAACTACTAGTTGAGATAGTGTGGGTTGACGTTTTGAACTTTTTTTGATTACAGGCGATGTACCATAGTTTATGTTTATATTCTTTATTTTCTACTTTACTGAGTCAGTCTATGATACCTACTAAGTACAAGAGCACTATACTCATCCATATTGTGCCCTTTCAATTTAGATTTGGTACGAGTGCATTGCAGGGATAGTTGATTCATGCAATACTTGGAGCCGATTTGAGGTAGTAGTTGATATATGTATCCATAGTGGACTTCTACCTTTTCTTATCTAGACTATTTCTTGTTTGTATTCAAAGACATAGTTTTGCTCCTATTGTATATCTTATCTATTTTTTAACCTCGAGTTGTACTAGTTAGTTCTTACACTGTGATACTAGGTTTTGGGATTTTGTTGGTATCTTGATTATATTTCTTCTTTTACTATATAAATAAATGGATTGGCTTCATTCTAAGGGTCTTGCCTTGGTTTTTGTATTGTTTTCTCATTTTATATCAGTTTAGATGATAGGATTACTTGTCAAGGCTTGTTGCGATAAGTGCCATCATGACCCTTGGTTTTAAGGTCATGACAAATTAGTTACAAACTATTCGCAATAGTGTAAGAATAAGGTGTCTAATAGAGTCTTATGAATCAAAATGTTGACGTTTGTATCTATCTTTGAGAGGATATAAGATATCTTTAGGAAACTTTCCTTATTTTATCCTATATCCTGCGTATCTTTCATATTTTGTGTTCTAAGTTATATTTTCACTCTTTTCTGTGCAGATAGTGAGGACTAGATCCAGTGAGGATAGAGATTTAGATCCTTTACCTTAGGGTAGTGCCCAGTCTAGAGGGTGAGTTGTTAGTCGTGGTAGGGATGGACATAGAGTACGGGCACAAGGATCTGCCCCATATTGGAATAACACTAGGGACTCTCCCCTAAGTCTTGATATGAGTATATTAGAGATGTGGGTCCTAATTTGGTTCTATAGAGTTCTTCTACCCCCATCTTAGAGAGGTTACCAGTTTGCTTGTTGACCCATTTGTAGGGTGCTCCATCGAGTTCACTTAGAATTCTTCAAGCTTTGAGTGTTGTACCCCCCCCATCTATGGTAGAGTTTTCTTATGGTGTTCCTCAAATTCTAGGTATAGATCCTCCTATTATACCAATGTCTTCTTATGGTACTCCATAGACTCCGAGTGTAGCTCCTCCTTCAACGCTAATATTTTAATCTACTATTCGATGGTTTGGAGTTTACCCTTCTTCTATTATGCCTTCTTAGATAGGTTCTCATCTAGATAGATTTATTATGGCTCCTATTATTGCCAGTACAACAATGTCTTTTGAGAATTAGAAGAGGTTTGAGAGATCTACTCATTTGAGTCCTCATAGGTTCAATGGTGCTATATATGCGGATGCCTACGAGTTTATGATGATTTGTCTGGAGACATTTTATAACCTTAGTTTACATGAGTTATATGGGGTCTCTTATACTACTTATAGGTTGAAAAATACAGCTAGGGATTGGTGGAGGTCATTTATTGGTTGCCAAAATCTTAGTTTGATAGAGATGAGTTGGGATTAGTTTATAGAGGCCTTTTTGGAAAGGTTTGTGCCTTTTAGTTTAAGGGATCTAGTAAGAGAAATTTAATTGGTTATAGCAGAGCTTCATGACTATTGTAGAGTAGGAGGAAAAATTTTATGCCTTATCTAGATATTCTTATGCTAGTATTGCCATCGAGTCTAAGAATATTTTGAAGTTCATGAAGGGGTTGGATGTTTCTCTTCAGCTTGCTACAACTTAGATAGTAGTGTATGGAGCACTATTTTAAAGTATTGTGGATTATACATAGAGGATTGAGTTCATTCTTTTAGCATCTCATGGAGTCTCCAAGAAGGTGCACGACATGAGTATGTTTAGAGGTCACATCTTTAGAGGTAGAGATTCTAGAGTCTTCCACAGTTATCATGGTAGACCAGTGCATGAAGCCTTGTATAGTTCAGGTAGTGGGCTTTCTGGTTCAGCAGGTTTAGGTGGTCGTCCTAGTTCAACTGTACCTCCTTTCTTTAAGCCTGGATATAGGTTTTTCTATAGGGGTGATAAGACTAGCCATATGGCCAAGGGCTATGTTGATGTGTTTCTAGAGCTACTCCTATATCAATCATGAGAGGTAAAGGGTCTACTTGATGTGCGATATGTAGAGATAGTTGTGCCTATGGTGGTGGTCGTTGGGCTACTCAACCAAGTGGTATGCATGGTCAGTGCTATGATATACCTTTTAGGCCAGAGGAAAAGGCCGTTGATGCCTTCATCACTGGTATTTCCCCTATTTGTTTGAAATCTACATATGTATTATTTGATTTGGGGTTGACTTTCACTTATGTGTCTGCATACTTTGCTTCGAGTTTTGATATAGCTTGTGAGAGTCTTAATTTACCTATTTATCTCTCTACCCCTATAGGAGACTCTTTAGTGGTAGATAAGGTCCCATCTTTGGACTTGATAAAGTCATTATGAGTTCTTGGTTATGTTTTTTTCTTGACCAATGCCCCAACCACGTTTATGGAGTTGATGAATCGAGTATTTCAATCATATCTCAACTCTTTTATCACTGTGTTTATAGATGATATCTTGGTTTATTCCATGAGTGAGGCTGATCATGAGGAGAATTTATGGATTATGCTCCAGAGATAGAGTGATGAGAAGTTGTATGTTATGTTCTCTTAGTGTAAGTTTTGGTTGGAGCCGGTCTCTTTCTTAGGTTATGTGGTGACCAAAGATGTATTATGGTCGATCTGTCCAAGATTGCACTAGTTAGTGATTAGGCTAGACCTACTTCTCCTACTGAGATTTAGAGTTTTATTGGTTTAGCAAGTTACTATCAGTGTTTTGTTAAGATCTATAACATCTCCATTGACCAAGTTGGCTCAGAAGAATATTTCATTTCAGTGGTCCAATTCTTGTGAGGAGAGCTTTCAAAAACTTAAGGATTTGTTGACTTCAACTCTTATACTGATGTTTAACAAGGAAGGAGTGTGTTTTGCTATCTTCTATGATATTTTTGGTGTTGGGTTAGGTGTTGTGTTGATGTAGGTGGGTAAGGTAATTTCTTATGCTTCTCATCAATTGAAGCCTTGTGAGAGGAATTACATACCCATGATTTGGAGTTGTATGCAGTTTTTATTGCTTTGAAGTTGCGAAGACACTACTTCTATGCAATCCATTATGATATTATATTCAATTATTGTAGCATTCAATATTTCTTCACCCAGCCAGATATTAATATGAGGCAGCACTATTGTCTTGAGTTGCTAAAGGATTATGACTTGACTATTATCTACCATCCCGACAAGGCTAATGTAGTTGTGGATGCCTTGAACCAAAAGTTGACTAGCATGATAGCTTGGATCATCTTTTGACCCAAGAGAAGCCTTTGGCCTTAGAGGTTCTATCTTTGGCTAACCAGATGGTTAGGCTTGATGTTTCAACACCTAGGTATGTTTTGGCATTCGTGGAGGCTATGTATTCTTTGATGGAGTAGATTCTGACTTATTAATTTAATTATTTTGAGTTAAGAGTGATTCAAAATAATGTGCTGAGTGTTAAGGCTAAGGACTCCTCTCGTAATCTAGATGGTGTTTTGAGAAATTGTGGCTAGATTAGTATGTCAAGAGTAGGTAACTATATTAGACAAATTTTGGAGGACTCTCATTATACCAGATATTTTATCCATCTAGGGGTAACTAAAATGTATTATGATTTGAGACAATATTACTGGTGGGGTGGTATGAGGAAGGATATAGGAGATTTGTAATTTGTTGCCTATGTTGCAGTAGGTGAAGGCCGAGCATTTGAGATATGGTGGTTTTCTTCAGATGTTACCTATTCCCTAGTGGAAATGGGAATGGGTCACTATGAACTTTGTGGTATATCTTGTGGTTCGGATAGTGTTTGGGTAATTGTGGATAGATTGACCAAATCTGCTCATTTTATTTTAGTGCAGGTTTCTTTCAGGGTTAAGAAGTTGGCTCGTATCTATATTCATGAGATAGTGTGCCCAATTGCCTATCATCTTAGATCAAGGTTTAGTATTCACATCTCACTTTTGGAAGATATTTTAGGAGGAGTTGGGTACCCGGGTTGATCTTACCACAATATTTAACCCCCAGAATGACGGTCAGTCAGAGCAGACTAATCAAGTTTTGGAAGATATGCTTTACGCTTGTGATACGCCCAAATTACAACTCTCGTTAGAAAGTGTAAGCGGTCGCTGTCAAATATAGAACCCAACTGAGTTGGGTGTCGAATCCCACAGGGAATAAACCAGTACCTATTCTCACAAACAACAAAAGGAGTTCGGTCGGCTATGGATAGCCGACATGAAAAGACTCCAATGCGGTATAGAATTCTTCAGGTGGTTTGAATATACTGGAAGAATTGAAAATCAGTCTGAATCTCTTAACGTTATCATTACCAAATGGTATACGCAAAATAATACGGTCGTAGAATCGGTGACTCCTCCTCTTGAGAAAATCAAGATTCCCTATTCGAACGAAATCCTTAGTGCTGCTCCCTTTAAGAAGAACCATGAAAGACCTTCAATGGCTCCTCTTAATATAGATCTTGATAGAATAATTGAACAAAACAATTATACTAATCAAGTTCTCCATACCATCTCCCAGCAGATAAGAGAAACCAAGAGCTCTACTCTTTCTTTTGAAGCTCCCCAACCGGTTAAGAGCACTTCAAGCTCGAAACCCCTCTCAAATCCTATCTTTAAAATACCTGAATTTCAGAAGGAGAAATTCCCTGAGCTTAATGAAGACTTCAACCTATCGGAGCAAATTCTTGAACAAATCAATACCAAACATACGAAGTTTAAAGTCGCCCAGCAAGGAGAGTCCAGTTCCAAAAAGAACTCTCTTTCTAAACTTACCAGTGAACGTTTTTCTACTAAGAAAAACTATTACAAAAAACCCTCTCCACCGGATGTCCAGTTCGAACAAAATCCCTATCTCTCTACATGCAATCATGATGGTAGAGGTATTACTGAATGGAATATTGATGGTCTGGCTGAACATCAGATCTACAATAAACTCCATGAGATGGCTGTATCTATTATAGCCTATAAAATTAAGGGATCTTCTGACAAAGGAGTTTCCACTATGATTGTTTCAGGTTTCACTGGAATGCTAAAACATTGGTGGGATAACTACGTCACTGATGAGATTAAAAATCTCATTTATGATGCCACTACCACTAAAACGGTCGTACAAACTAAGAACGGCCAAGAAATACTCACAGAGGTAGCAAAAGAAGATGCTTGCGCTACCCTCCTCTATCATATAGCTAGATATTTCGTAGGTGAACCTAAGCTTTTCCAAGACCGAAGTCTTGAAATCCTTAATAACCTTCATTGTAAAAATCTAGCAGACTTTAGGTGGTATAAAGACACCTTCCTTGTTAAAGTCATGATCCGACCAGACTGCAATAACGACTTCTGGAAAGAAAGATTTATTAGAGGTCTTCCTCCCTTGTTCGCCGATAAGGTCAGAACTAAGATTAAGGATAGATTTGAGGGACAAATCCCCTATGGAGTCCTCACCTATGGAGACTTGATAAGTTTCATTACCACTGTAGGTATAGATCTTTGTACCGACCTTAAGCTTAAGCAACAACTTAAGCAAAACAGTGCCTCCAAATACGGTTTAGGAACCTTTTGCCAAGATTACGGGTTTACCGACTTATCTTCTCACAAAAAGCATAAGAAGAAATCATTCAAGTGTAGTGATAAGACCTCCCCTAGTAAACGGACTTACAAAAGAATCCCTATAAACCCAGTAGGAAGACTAAGAGAAAATCTCAGCAGACTTCCAAAGATACGTGCTGGACTTATGGCAAATCTGGCCATAGGGCTAAAGATTGTAAATCCAGCAAGAAAAAGAAGATCAACCAGCTCGATCTTCCAGATGAAGCTAAAGAGAAATTATTCTCTATACTGGAAGATAATTCCTCCTAAGCTTCAGTATCCTATTCCTCAAGTGAAGACTACAGCGACGAAGAATTTATCAACGCCGCCTATGAGTCTGATCTCTCTCAAACAGGACAGGAATGTACTTGTACGGGTACTTTCTGTATCTGCTCTAACAATGCCATTAATGTTATTTAGGAAATCCTAAAGAGATCCTGTTTGACATAATTGAGCATATTGCCGATGAAGAGCAACGAAGTAAGTATCTCCGTGAACTCAAAAGACTGGTGCTTTCTCCTTAAGAAAGTCCCCCCAAACCTATTTTTCAGCCTTTCAGCATGAAACAGGTTATGGCCAAATTTAATGCTCCTACAGAACCTACCGTTGCGGATCTCAAAGGCTAAATTTCTACTTTGAAGGGAGAAATTAAAAATCTCAAGATTCGAGTTGATCAAGTAGAACTCAATATTTTGACCGAACAAGTCTTAAAATCAGCTTCTCCTCCAGAGAAAGCCTCGCCTCCCGAGTCTCCTCGAAACCTTCAGGTCATTCCAAATGATCATCTATGAGAACCTAATACTTTCCCTGGCGAGGATACTCCTTCTACTTCCGGCAACGCCATAACGGCTATTAAAGCCTACAGCGAACATATTGTCATCAAGATAGTCATCGCTAAAGACTTTATTTTAAACAGAGTCGCCCGGGGGTTAGTACCCTCTTAATTGTAAATTTTCAATAATCAATATACTCAGCATCTCTACTATTCATCGAATGTTCTATCTCAATGGAATCTTTGTCCACCAGTATAGCTTCATAATATCGGTGAGTCTTGAGAGGATCTTCTGTATCCACGAAATTCTTGTTGTTGTAAACCGGCTTGATCAGCTGGTCTATAGGATATCCTTCATACGCCTTATCTAAGGCAATAATAGGCATTACCTGGGTGGTGACAAATTTAAATTCTTCTCTGGGGGAAGATGGAGAGGCTGGAGCTGCTATTTTTCCTGCCAAAGGATTGACAGCTTGATCAAAGGTCTCTGGGGCCTTCATAGCATAACTTTGCTTCGTTTGAACCGACGAGCTTGCTACTTGTTCCTTATCAAACGGTTTCCCAGATTTTAAGTCTACCAATTTGGTGGGCATTGGCGGTGTGAGCTTGGGGAAATCTGTCAGAGCAGAGTATTTATTCTGAGACTGTATTTCAGTCTTGAGTGTAGGTCTCTGAGGAACCGTGGGTCGCAATGGATTTGCGGATGCTGGAGGAGGATCAAATGGTCATGCCATCTTAGACTGTTCTTGAGTTATGGGGGTTTTCCCCAGACTTGTTTGTCTCATGGCCCTGTAAAAATTCTCTTGTTAGAAAATTGGGGAGGGAGTTATTTTCTCCTTTAATAAATTCAATTTGAAAATCGAAGCTAGATAGGAGAGCTTGCCATCTAGCAAATATTTGTTTGGAAACTAGGTTTTTAACATCCTTTTGTAAAATTTCTTTAGCCGATTTGCAATCGACTCTGAGGAGAAATTCCTTGTTAACAAGGTCATCTTGAAATTTAGTGATACATAGCACTATAGATAAGACTTCCTTTTTTACGGTGCTATAATTTTTTTGAGCCATATTCCAAACACCGGAAGTAAATCGAACTAATTGTTCAGGAGAATTGGTTTCTACCCTTTGCTTCAAGATACCTCCATATCCTATTTCTGAAGCATCGGTTTCAACGATCATAAAGGCTTCTGGATTAGGAATACCTAAACAGGGAAGGTTTTGAACCTTAGATTTGATCACAATAACCGCATTAGTTTGATTGGAGCTCCAAGGCACTGGATTTTTGTCAAGTCTTTTGTATAAAGGTTCACAGACCTGCCTAACATGCGGAATGAAATCTGCAACATACTTAAGGCTTCCTAAAAACCTTTGAAGTTGGGTTTTGTCAGTAATTTCATTAGGAAATTTGGAAGAGAACTCAATGGCTCTACAAATGGGTTTGTAGCTACCCTGGCGCAGATCATGACCTAAAAAACGAATGGATGTTTGAAACATTTTCATCTTTTTAGCACTAACAACCAAACTATTTAATTTGACGATCTTAAAGAATGTATTAAGATGCTTAAAATGAGAATCAATATTTTCAGAAAATATTAGTACATCATCAATATAAACAATTGACATATAAGAATAAGCATTAAAAATGTTATTCATGATATTCTGGAATTCAGAAGGGGCATTTTTTAACCCAAATGGTAAGACATTCCATTCGTAGTGCCCGAAAGGGACATTGAAAGCAGTCTTGTACTTATCTTTTTCAGCAATTTGGATTTGCCAGAAGCCAGACTTCATGTCAAATTTGCTGTAAAGATTAGCTTTGAATGTTCTTTTAAGGTGATCCCTTTTATTTTGAATCAGATGTCGGATCCATTTTAAAACAGCATTTAGTGGCTTGTAATTTATAACAAGCCGAGGAGTTCCTCTTTCTTTTTCTGCACTATTATTGACATAAAATGCAGAACAACTCCAGGGAGAATCGGAGGGTCTAATGATCCCTTTAGTGAGAAGATGGTTAATTTCTGTTTTACAGAATTCCATCATCTCTTAATTCATTTGGATGGGTCTGGCTTTTGTAGGAATATTTTGTTCATTAAAGCCAGGAATGTAGGGGAGTTCGACTTGATGCTTCCCGCGTTCCCAAAATGCATTGGGAAGCTCAGAGCAGATTTCGTCCTCGAACTTCTTTTGGAGAGTGTTAATTCTGGTAACCATCTCCGGGGTTTTCAAGGTTTGCTCAATATGTTTGAGCTGAACATCATTTTTCAAGAAACAAAGATAGGAGGAAAGACGGTTGATTTTAAAAATATTTTCCTCTTTGATGCGCTGCTGCTCGTTTGGAGAAAGCGAACGAAGCAAGGGAAAGAATAATTCGGCACCTAACAGAGTCGAGTGAATACCATCGTAGTCACTCCAGTAAGGTCGGATTTAATTAACGAAAGGTATTCCTAGAATGATATCTTCTGTGATATCTTCGGTGATAACAAAGTCATTAATAAGGCAGATGCCATTATTGCAGACATGAGCTTTAGGAAGCTGATAATTAATTTTCATTTTTTCGCTGATGATAGGCGAATTTACGCGCCTATATCAATATATTTTGCCCATATTTTAGCCTAGTTTTGAGAACTAATTATCTATTTCATGCACTTTTAGTCCTTTTTCCTGTAAATGAGCTAACAAACATGATTAGGAAAGTTTCAGGTATAAATGATGCAAAATACAGCATTTTATGGCTTACTTGACGCAAAAGAAAGCTCACAAACGAAGTAGAAAGGAGCTGGACGCCTAAAGGACCAAATCTGCTGCATGGAAAATCTGTCCCGGGCTAAAACAGCATTTCTGAATACTTTGGGGACTGCATGGAAAATCTGTCCAGGACTAAAACAGGATTTCTGAAGACTTTGGGGACTTACAGACACAAAGCTGGATTTTGACAATGATACATTAACCTAGTACAATTGGGTTATGTATTTCATTAGTTTATTTGGATTAGGAGAATGTTACATTAACCTAGTACAAATGGGTTAAGTATTTCCTTAGTTTAGTAGGATTTGGTTATTTATTTCATTAGCATAGTAGGAGTAGGATAGGAGTATTATAAATACCCTATCATGCTAGAAATTTTAATCAAGTCCTCCCTTAGTGGAGGCAACTCCTCCCTTCATTCAAGAAATTCATTCTTAAACTATTAATTTTCTTCCATCTTTCTCATCTTCCACTACAAACACTTCTAATCTATTCTTCTATTCTTAAATTCCACAACAAGAGAATTGTTACTTGCTACGGAATCACCAAAACCACACGCCAAACACCTACTATTCACGCCAACCACCATGCAAAACGTGATATCCTTCGCATTCATGGGTAACTAAACCTCTTAGTTGGGGTTATGGAAGCCGAATGAGTTACTATCTATTGCTATGAGCTTGTGAGTTCAAGACACGTATATTGCTTATATCATTATTCTCTTCATCTTAAATCTACATTCTTTGCGGTTACAAACACAAGAACACGCCATTCTAACATCTAACCTGTTCGAGAGAAAGGTTACTTGTCTAGAAAAGAAGACGCATAGACTAACGCCAGTCTAACATTTAACTTGTTCGAGAGAAAGGTTATTTGTCTGGAAAAGAGATAATGTCAAGGTAGTAGGACACCCTTTCCTATTAAAAAGCTAGTGCCGTAACTGGACTAACCTCTTGGAGAATTTGTACCGCTAGACACACTTTAAGCTCGAGAGAGTTAAAGTGAAATAGTCCTTGTTGAGGTCGAGAAACGCTTGGATTTACCATCGACTACAATTCTCTATAAGCAATTGCATGTCAAGACTCTACACACTCATAGCCAATAGAGACGTATACCTCAGAAGGTGGACATAACCCCAACGCCTCAATTCTCATTGTTTCACAACCTACGAAATACTCTCTTTTTACTTTACTATTTTCAGCTTTTATTACTTTTGTTACTTATTACAATCCCCCCTTTTTTTACAAGACTTGCACCAAAAGTCTATTAATTTTACTTACTTATTGGCCAAGCTATTCCCTGTGGGATCGACACCCAACCCAGGTTGGGTTCTATATTTGCTAACGACCGCTTTACACTCCCACGAGAGCTGTAGATTGAGCGTTATCAAAAATTGGCGCCGTTGCCGGGGAATACGAGTGTCAATCAAGTTCGTGATAATTACTAGACCCTTTGGTCAAAGATTCTCGTACTTTCACGTTTAGTTTTTGTTTTTGTTTATTGCTGGTTTTTCTTTTAGTGCATACCCCATACTAGAAGTTCTGGTCAACCGTTATTACCAATCAATCCTGAACCACAACGAATTAGAAGAATGGAAGCACAAGCTGAAATCGACAGGATGGCTGCTCAACACGAGCAAGCAAGACTAGCTGCTCTTGCCGCTGCTCAAGTCCAACAACAAAACATTGATAATCCTGGACGAGCAACAAATCCTGACGATGAAGATTTAGGAGATGACGAGTTGATAAACCCAAGGCATGGCGCTGAAACAAGCTCGGTACAGATATGATCGTCAACCTTTGCAACCAGCTTTCGACGATGATGATGATGATCTTGATGGTGCCGGAGCCACTGGAGCCATAATTCTACCACCATTAGCGCCCGGAGCCAAATTTAATATCACAAGCACCATGATTCAGTTATTGCAACTCAAGGGATTATTTGGTGGACTAGCAGGCGATGATCCGAATATGCATCTCATCAACTTTATTTCTACATGCAAGTCTTTTGACAATCCTGGTGTTGGTCAGAATGCTATTCGATTACGTCTATTTCCATTGTCTCTGTCTGGGGAGGCAACATTATGGTTGAATGGGCTGACTCCTGATTCTATTACAAATTGGAGGCAATTGAGAGACGCTTTCCTAGAAAGATTCTTTCCGCCATCCAAGAGGGCTCAATTGAGAGATGAAATCAGCAACTTTCGTCAGCTTCCCTCTGAAGCTCTTCACGAAACATGGGAGAGGTTCAAGACAAAGCTAGCGAGATGCCCAAACCATCACATGACTAATGTTCACCTCATGGAGATCTTGTATAGAGCCTTGAATTCAGTAACTAAACCAGTGGTGGACAACGGAGCTGGAGGTTCTTTTATGGACCTCACCTTTGGTCAAGCAAGCAACATGCTAGATCGTATGACGAAACAAAGTAGAGCTTGGCATACCAGGGATTCTGAGGTAGCAAGCCCCACTTTATCTATTGGCATGTCTGCAGACCAAAGAAGAAGAGAAGAAGAACGTGATCAAGATATGGCGCACATGAAAACCCAAATGGATCTTCTTACAAAGCATCTATTAGGGAAGACTGAAAAAGTGAAAGCTATTGCGTCAAAGGGAAGAGACGAATCTGATTCGGAAGAGGAGGCCAACTACTTGAACAATCAGGGGGGTTTCCGTGGGAATGCCCAAGGAAACCAAGGTCGGAACTATTATGATAAATCTGGAGGTAAAGACCAAGGTAGTTGGAAGAAAAATAATGAAAATAGTGGTTTGTACGTTCCCCCTGGTAGACGTGACACCACCACATCTAATTCTATGGAAGACATGATGGCTAAGTTATTGAAAGGAGTGGAAGCGACAAGCGCGGGAGTTAAGGAGGTGATTGATGATTTGCCCTCCATGAAGCAATTAGTTGATTCTCATTCCACTTCTATCAAGCAAATAGAGCAGCAATTAAGCCAACTTTCAGCAGCATTCAATCAAAGAAAGGCTGGCACCTTACCGAGCGATACAGTCCAAAACCCAAGGAATGATGGGTCATGCATGGCCATCACCACGAGGAGTGGTAAGGTGCTGGAAACTTCAGCAACAGGCAAGCAAGTAGTTGACGGAACAGCAGACATGGACGCCACACCTAGTGACGCAACTAGAGAAGACGCCGCAATATCTACTTCCAACGTCAAGGACGTTTTACCTTGTGACGTGCAGCCTGAAAAAAATAAACGGAAGCAAGAGGAGAAGAAAGCCATGGAGAGAACACTTCCATACCCACCACCACCTTTTCCACAAAGATTGAAGAAGGTGGCCGATGACACTAAGTTCAGCAAATGTATGACCATGTTGAAGCAGCTGACTATTAATGTCCCATTGGTAGAGGCACTTGAACAAATGCCTGGGTATGCGAAGTTTATGAAAGATCTTTTGACTAAGAAGAGGGCAGCAAGCTATGAGCTGAAAGATGATGTGCATCATTGTAGTGCAATCGCTACCCGATCCATAGTTCAGAAGAAGGCCGACCCCGGAGCTTTCACTATTCCTTGCACCGTCGGATCTTTAGACTTTGCTAAAGCATTGTGTGACTTAGGAGCCAGCATCAACTTGATGCCACTATCAATCTACAAGAAGTTGGGGTTAGGAGATCCTACACCAACTAATATGAGGCTTGTTATGGCGGATAGGTCGGTAAAACGACCAGTTGGTATTCTATGCGATGTCTTGGTGAAGGTATCTTCATTTATTTTTCCGGCAGACTTTGTCATCTTAGATTGTGAAGCAGATTCAGAGGTTCCCATAATCTTGGGACGCCCCTTCCTTGCTACGGGAAGTGTGCTCATAGATTTGAGAGCTAATGAGCTTTCATTCCGAATAAATGATGAAGTGGTGCGCTTTGATGTTTGCAAATCAATGAAGCAACCTAAAGATCTAAGTGTATTTTCTGTGGCTGATGTTGTCGTTGATGATGAGGATGAGTTACTTAATGAAGAGCAAATTCTTGATGATCCTTTGGAGGTTTTGCTCATGGCAGAAGAAGATGATGATGCTGAAATTTCTGAAGATGATATTTGTGCTCTATCAGGATTAGGAGCATATCGCTATACTCCCAAGAAGCTGGATCTTGATCTCAAGAATCGACCCACACCACCAGCTAAGCCATCTATTGAAGAACCACCCACGTTAGAATTGAAGGAGCTGCCAAGCCATTTGAAGTACGCATTCTTAGGATGCGGAAACACTCTTCCAGTCATAGTGACAGCCGATTTAGGTGAGCAACAAGTTGCAGCTCTTATTGTAATCTTACGCAAGTATATTAGAGCTATTGGATGGACCATTGCGGATATCATTGGTATTCCACCTGGGATTTGCACACATAAAATTCAGCTTCAAGAAAAGTGCACACCCACCATTGAACATCAAAGACGTCTAAACCCACCAATGCAAGAGGTGGTGAAGAAGGAGATTATCAAGTGGTTAGACGCAGGAGTCGTGTATCCTATTACTGACAGTACATGGGTAAGCCCAGTACAATGTGTCCCCAAGAAAGGAGGTATGACGGTGGTTGCTAATGCAAAGAATGAGCTTATTCCACTCAGGCCCGTTACTGGATGGAGAGTATGCATGGACTACCGCAAGCTGAATTCTTGGACTCTCAAGGATCACTTCCCCATGCCATTTATGGACCAAATGCTAGATCGATTAGCGGGGAAAGGATGGTTTTGCTTTCTTGATGGTTATTCAGGTTATAATCAGATTTGTATTGCACCAGAAGACTAAGAGAAGACAACGTTTACATGCCCATATGGTATGTTTGCCTTCAAACGTATGCCATTCGGGTTATGTAACGCACCAGCCACCTTTCAACGTTGTATGATGTCTATTTTCTCTGATATGGTAGAAGACACTTTGGAGGTATTTATGGACGACTTTTCAGTTGTTGGTGAGTCCTTTGACACATGTTTGGTAAACTTGAGCATGGCATTACAAAGATGTGTAGAGTTCAACCTTGTGCTGAATTGGGAGAAGTGCCACTTCATGGTAAAAGAAGGAATTGTTCCTGGGTACAAGATCTCCGAAAGAGGAATAGAGGTTGATCGCGCCAAAATAGAGGTAATTGAAAAGCTACCACCTCCAATTTCGGTGAAGGGAGTTCGTAGTTTTCTTGGCCATGCTGGGTTTTATCGTAGATTCATCAAAGACTTCTCCAAAATTTCAAGTCCATTGTGCAAGCTATTGGAGAAAGATGCGAAGTTTGACTTTAATGATGATTGCTTGAAGGCATTCGAATGCCTTAAAGAAAAACTCATTGAAGCCCCTATCATGGTAGCACCAGATTGGACGCTCCCGTTTGAAATCATGTGTGATGCTAGTGGTGTAGCCGTTGGTGCTGTTCTTGGACAGAGAAAGGAGAAATTATTTCATCCTATCTACTATGCGAGTAAGGTCCTTAATGAAGCCCAAAGGAACTACACTGTTACTGAACAAGAGCTCCTAGCAGTTGTGTATGCATTCGAGAAGTTTCGTGCCTATATATTGGGTACTAAGGTGATCGTTCATACAGACCATGCAGCTCTTAGATATCTAATGACAAAGAAGGATGCAAAACCAAGGCTGATTAGATGGGTATTGCTGCTACAAGAGTTTGATTTCGAAGTCAAAGATAGAAGAGGTTGCGAGAACCAAGTGGCTGATCACCTATCTAGACTTGAGAATGAGTATATGGCGCAACCAGAAAATCAGATTGACGATGCATTCCCTGACGAGGAGATACTAGCGACAACAATGGAGAACTTACCATGGTATGCCGACTTTGCAAATTTCGTGGTGAGTAATGTGTTACCTTCCAATTTATCTTACCACCAGAGGAGGAAGTTTATGCATGACGTTCAGCACTACTATTGGGATGAGCCTTATTTGTTTCGAAGATGCGCGGATGGTATCATTCGACGATGTATATCCCATGGAGAAGTGCCTACTATATTGGAAGCATGCCACACTACGCAAGTTGGGGGACATCATGCAGGGAGTCGAACGGCAAGAAAAGTCTTGCAAAGTGGTTATTATTGGCCTACAATATTCAGAGATGCACACGACTATGTGAGAAGGTGTGACCAATGCCAACGTCAAGGTGCTATTTCAAAACACCATGAAATGCCCATGTCCAAAATTCTGGAGGTAGAACTCTTTGATGTGTGGGTTATTGATTTCATGGGACTATTCGTGAATTCGTTTGGAATGAAGTACATCTTGGTTGCTGTGGATTATGTGTCGAAATGGGTTGAAGCTGTAGCATTGGCCGATAACGAAGGAAAGCGTGTTGTAGCGTTTTTAAAGAAGAATATCTTCTCTCGCTTTGGAGTACCTCGTACTATCATAAGTGATGGTGGATCTCACTTTTGCAACAAGCTATTCAAAACTGTATTGGCCAAGTATGGAGTCAAACAACACAAGGTAGCTACGCCTTATCATCCTCAAACTAGTGGACAAGTAGAGGTTTCCAATCGTGAGATCAAGCAAATCCTTGCCAAGACGGTCAATGCGAATCGGAAGGATTGGTCTCGAAAGCTAGATGATGCACTATGGGCGTATAGGACTGCATTCAAGACACCCATTGGCATGTCACCTTATCAACTAGTTTATGGGAAGGCTTGTCATCTACCTATCGAGCTTCAATACAAGGCATTGTGGGCATTAAAGCACTTGAATCTGAATTGGGATGATGCGAAGAACCTAAGGTTGGAGCAGCTGAGAGAACTAGATGAATTCCGTCTCCATGCATATGAAAGATCAGATTTATACAAAGAGCGGATGAAGAAGTATCATGATCAGCGGATTGTTCGACGAAACTTCCAAAAAGGTGACATGGTATTACTCTTTAACTCCAGACTCAAGCTCTTCCCAGGTAAGTTAAAATCAAAGTGGTTTGGTCCATTTAAAGTCACCCAAGTCTACTCGTCTGGAGTAGTCGAATTGGAAAATAATGAGGGTGTTATCTTCAAAGTGAATGGCCAACGTGTTAAACCATATATCGGTCCTCTTGACTCGATAAATGACATGGCCATCACTTATCTCGACGAAGTCTAAGTACTCGAGGTTACTACGTCGAGCCACGACAATAAAAAAGGCGCTAGATGGAAGGCAACCCATCGTTTTATCGTTTTATTGTTTTATCGTTTTATCGTTTTATCGTTTCGTCGTTTTAGTCTTTTTCTTTTTGATAAATGAAAATCCAAAAATAAGAGTCGTGCCACGACCAAAACTAAGGCGCTTGGTGGGAGGCAACCCATCGTACTAATCGTTTTCATTGTGTTTTGAGCAAATATAGGTGCAAGAAGTATGCAACGAGGAGATTGATTTCAATTGACGATTTGGTCGCATTGTATGGTAAAGTCGGTAAGTTAGGAATGGTGATGCATAAGGCTATGAATTGAGCCTTTCTCACGTCATAATAGGCTTCAAGGAAGTCTAGGCCTTGGTATAAATAGGCCACAAACGATGCACAACCTATTCTATAGCCTAAAGACTCGGAATCTAGTGTGCTATACACAATGCGCCGCCTATTCCTAGGTGTGCTTTTGAATATGCGCCGCCTATGCTATGGCATTTGAGATACTGAGACCAAATGCCATAGACTATGCGGCGCATATGTCTAGAAATGCCATAGGATATGCGGCGCATATGTCCCATTATGCCATGGACAATGCGCCGCATATGTAAGTGATATGCCGAGGGATATGCGCCGCATATGTTGTGATTTTGTCCCCAAATCCGATTGTAAATGTGTCATAACCCGACCCATACTCCTCCTATATAAAGGGGACTTGTTTTTATGTCACAAACACATTAGAAGCAACCCTAAAGGCGCCGCATATCATCCCAAATCCTCTCAAATTTTTCTTCCTTTGTTCTTCCAATCCACAACAACTTCTCCACAATCTTCAAGCAAGTGAGTGCTCTCTTATTCTTCATCTATTTATCGTAAGTACTACGTTGCTATGCTTATTATAATTTGCTAAATCATGTGAGATTGGTGGTGATGTTCATGTGTTTGGATAATTGTTGCAAAATCGTGTGATTGAATATATACGTATGGAATTCTTGACTTGTTTCCGACTTGACTTTTGTTTCAATGGCATTGTTATGATACTTGCTGAACATATGTGGCTATGAATATTGCTTGAGAGTGTTGTTTGGATGCTTGCATGATTAACCATCCCGGCCATCGGGATAAGGTTATAGTGACTATCGACGTAGGAGGTAGTGCTTGTTGTACGAATAGCAATTCCATGTGGTAACCCCTATGTTGTAGTGTCGCTATATGCACCATGAAAGTCGTCCAAATGGCTGCACATAAGTGATGTAATGCTGATTTTCTTGTCGGAATACAATCCTAAGACGTATGTCGACGAAGTCTGAGTACTCGACCACTTTCACTTCACTGATTTGTGCTAACAAGATTAAGTGTGGGGTGGTACCCCTAGTCCTTGCATGTAGATTGTATAAAGTGAGATTGTGCTGCAACTAACATTATCTCTAGTCTCAGGTACAATGGCACCCAAAGCAAAGCAAGGCAAGGAGAAGGCTACCACGACCCGAAAGGATAAAAAGAGAAGCCGAAAAGATCAAGGAGAATCATCTTCAGCACACCTACCACGCAGAATGTTCGGAATCAAATGGGTTCTTGAGGAAGAAGCCAAGGCATGGTACAGCAGCAATAAAGAAAAGAAATATGTGCACGTCGACTTAATCAACAAGGAGACCTTAGCAAAGAAGGAGCCGCAAATGTTGGCTAAAATTATGGCTTTGAAGCTGGATTTCATCTTCCGTGACATGGGAGATTGCAATCTTGACTTGACAAGAGAGTTTTATGCCAACTGGTCGCCAAACACAACAGGCAACGAAGTCAAAATTCGGGGCCAAGTGTTACAGCTTACAGCGGATTAGATCAACTCGTTTCTAGGCCTACCTTCGGTCGACACTGCACCATAAAAAGAGTTGTACAGCAGGCCTCCTTACAGAGCAATAAGACACATGCTTTGTGGAAGCAGATCAATGGCAAGATGGGGCAGACATAAGGAAACAGGCCGTCACAACACATTCCCCTATGCTCCACTAAATAGGGAAGCAAGAATCTGGATGCGCATTGTCAACTCATGCCTTATTCCTGGGACGCAATACACCAAGATATCGAGAGATAGAGTGTGTTTGGTTTATGCGTTGATGACGAATGTCCCTATCAACTTTGGGGCAATCATTCGATCTACCATGAGAAAAGCCAGACTCCACCGAAGGTCCCATTTCACATTCGGCAATTTGTTGACAGCAATGTTGCGGAAGGAGGATATAGAAGAGGAACCAGCTGACCACAAACTCCCACATAACCCAAAGAAGGTTGACCTTACCAAGGTCAAAGATGCTGAAACAACGCATGGAGTCAACCTTACCACTGCGGAGAGACATGCTCGTGACGAGAGTTTCTTCCGTCATCTGTATGGCATGACGAGATTCACTATGATGAGTGGTGGACGTATTCCAACTGCTGAAGAGCTCCAACAGCTGGACCACGACTACCCAATGAATAGGCATGCCCAGGAGATGTGTGGAGTGGGCGTATATTTTGAGGAACCTCTTGATGATGACGTGCCAACTGATGATGATAGACGATTGCCTGATTCTGATGCTGAGGAGAACTCTGACGATGACTCTTATGATGATTCTGACGAAGGGGGTATGACCCCCGACATTGAGGAGGAGTCCGATTAATCAGGTTCTTCGACTTTATTTTCCACTGAGGGCAGTGTCTAGTCTAAGTGTGGGGTGGCAGAATCTGCATGCTATACTTCTTTGTTTGCACCTATGTTTGTATGTTTGCTTGTTTTACTGTTTTTTTTTTTATTTGACGTTTTTTTTTAGTTTTTAGGAGTAAAAATTTTTTCTAGCTACACATGAAATTATTTTGATAGGCAGCATGAAAATAGAACAAGAGTATGTGCTACAATGTGACTATTGAGACATTTAGGCTCTAGTTGTGACTCATTATGTGATAGTGTGTGATTCAATTCCTTCACTTGTTGGGTCGAGAGTCTATATTACTACCAATCAAGTCGACCATGTGCCTTGTGTGTGTGAGGTAATAGTATATTCTATGTATGTGGCTGATGCTAGAACTTGCCTCGTATGTATGCAAAGCGAAAATAAGGAATGTAAGTTTAGGATATGATTTAGGCATTTCTTTGGCAACCTATACAAGTTTACCTTCAGTTTTTCCTACCCATGTAAATCATCCTAGTTAAACCCTTTTGAGCCTTTAGCCTATTTCTTTGACAACCTTGTATGTAAGCCTAATCCATTTTTTAAGACCATAATTTGATCCAAATTCCTAAGTGCTTTAAAGTGAAAAAGTCATGTGACAACATAAGAGGAAATTGGTTGAGTATGAGGCTTTAAATTGTAATGGTGCTTGAATGTAGTGCTATCATAAGAGGTATGTTATGAAAAAAAAAAGGAAAAGAAAGCTGAAAAATGAGTTGTGCTTAAAATTGAAAAACTAAAGATGAGAACAAGGGTGGAAGAATAAAATAAAGAAAGGTTGAAAGAACAAAGTGTCAATGATACAATGTGATGTATTAAAGTGCTTAGGAACCTAGTCACTATTTCTGGCCAAAATAGCTGATCCTACCCGTCCCTTAGCCTACATTACAACCATCAAAAGACCTACTTGATCCTAATCTTAATATTCCGACATTTAGTAGAGTACTACATTAAGGGCAAGCTTATGGTCATTAGTTGCTACATATGAATTCTTTGTGAGAGTGAGAGCAAGGACACTTTGAGACCCATGTTTGAAAAATATGCTATATTTGTGAGTGATTATGGGTACTATATTGTGAGACACACATGGTTGATGAGTTTTGGATAGTTGTATATGATTCTATGTACCTTAACGTTTGCATGCGAGTTGATCACCATCACGAGTCTATGCTTGAGGTTAAATTGTTTCTATTTATAATCGGAAAGCTACTCTTTGTTGATAGTTGTTGTGCTTGTCTTGAAGAATGTTTTGTGTTGTGGCTGTAAACACCCTAAGTTGATGTTAGAAGGACATGATATGTTGTTCGAGGACGAACAAAGCTCTAAGTGTGGGGTGTTGATGACAGGCGAATTTACGCGCCTATATCAATATATTTTGCCCATATTTTAGCCTAGTTTTGAGAACTAATTATCTATTTCATGCACTTTTAGTCCTTTTTCCTGTAAATGAGCTAACAAACATGATTAGGAAAGTTTCAGGTATAAATGATGCAAAATACAGCATTTTATGGCTTAGTTGACGCAAAAGAAAGCTCACAAACGAAGTAGAAAGGAGCTGGACGCCTAAAGGACCAAATCTGCTGCATGGAAAATCTGTCCCGGGCTAAAACAGCATTTCTGAATACTTTGGGGACTGCATGGAAAATCTGTCCAGGATTAAAACAGCATTTCTGAAGACTTTGGGGACTTACAGACACAAAGCTGGATTTTGACAATGATACATTAACCTAGTACAATTGGGTTATGTATTTCATTAGTTTATTTGGATTAGGAGAATGTTACATTAACCTAGTACAAATGGGTTAAGTATTTCCTTAGTTTAGTAGGATTTGGTTATTTATTTCATTAGCATAGTAGGAGTAGGATAGGAGTATTATAAATACCCTATCATGCTAGAGATTTTAATCAAGTCCTCCCTTAGTGGAGGCAACTCCTCCCTTCATTCAAGAAATTCATTCTTAAACTATTAATTTTCTTCCATCTTTCTCATCTTCCACTACAAACACTTCTAATCTATTCTTCTATTCTTAAATTACACAACAAGAGAATTGTTACTTGCTACGGAATCACCAAAACCACACGCCAAACACCTACTATTCACGCCAACCACCATGCAAAACGTGATATCCTTCGCATTCATGGGTAACTAAACCTCTTAGTTGGGGTTATGGAAGCCGAATGAGTTACTATCTATTGCTATGAGCTTGTGAGTTCAAGACACGTATATTGCTTATATCATTATTCTCTTCATCTTAAATCTACATTCTTTGCGGTTACAAACACAAGAACACGCCATTCTAACATCTAACCTGTTCGAGAGAAAGGTTACTTGTCTAGAAAAGAAGACGCATAGACTAACGCCAGTCTAACATTTAACTTGTTCGAGAGAAAGGTTATTTGTCTGGAAAAGAGATAATGTCAAGGTAGTAGGACACCCTTTCCTATTAAAAAGCTAGTGCCGTAACTGGACTAACCTCTTGGAGAATTTGTACCGCTAGACACACTTTAAGCTCGAGAGAGTTAAAGTGAAATAGTCCTTGTTGAGGTCGAGAGACGCTTGGATTTACCATCGACTACAATTCTCTATAAGCAATTGCATGTCAAGACTCTACACACTCATAGCCAATAGAGACGTATACCTCAGAAGGTGGACATAACCCCAACGCCTCAATTCTCATTGTTTCACAACCTACGAAATACTCTCTTTTTACTTTACTATTTTCAGCTTTTATTACTTTTGTTACTTATTACAATCCCCCCTTTTTTTACGAGAATTGCACCAAAAGTCTATTAATTTTACTTACTTGTTGGCCAAGCTATTCCCTGTGGGATCGACACCCAACCCAGGTTGGGTTCTATATTTGCTAACGACCGCTTTACACTCCCACGAGAGCTGTAGATTGAGCGTTATCATTCGCCAGTAGCAAAATATAGGCGAGAGGTGCTCTTTTGGAGATACCGAGTGGGAATAAGGCCTTTGACAATACAGTTACTGTCTGCGCCTGTGTCAAAAAGGGCGACTCTATTTAAAATAATGTCTTTAACGATGACTATCTTGATGACAATATGTTCGTTGTAGGCTTTAATAGCCGTTATGGCATTGCTGAAAGTAGAAGGAGTATCCTCGCCAGGGAAAGTATTAGGTTCTCGGAGATGATCATTTGGAATGACCTGAAGGTTTCGAGGAGACTCGGGAGGTGAGGCTTTCTCTGGAGGAGAAGCCGATTTTAAGACTTGTTCGGTCAAAATATTGAGTTCTACTTGATCAAGTCGAATCTTGAGATTTTTAATTTCTCCCTTCAAAGTAGAAATTTCGCCTTTGAGATCTGCAACGGTAGGTTCCGTAGGAGCTTTAAATTTGGCCATAAATTGTTTCATGCTTAAAGGCTGAACAATAGGTTTGGCGGGACTTTCTTCAGGAGAAAGCACCAGTCTTTTGAGTTCACGGAGATACTTACTTCGTTGCTCTTCATCGGCAATATGCTCAATTATGTCAAATAGGATCTCTTTAGGATTTCCTGAAATAACATTAATGGCATTGTTAGAGCAGATATAGAAAGTACCCGTACATGTACATTCCTGTCCTGTTTGAGAGAGATCAGACTCATAGGCGGCGTTGATAAATTCTTCGCCGCTGTAGTCTTCACTTGAGGAATAGGATACTGAAGCTTAGGAGGAATTATCTTCCATTATAGAGAATAATTTCTCTTTAGCTTCATCTGGAAGATCGAGATGGTTGATCTTCTTTTTCTTACTGGATTTACAATCTTTAGCCCTATGGCCAGATTTGCCACAAGTCCAGCACGTATCTTTGGAAGTCTGCTGAGATTTTCTCTTAGTCTTCCTATTGGGTTTATAGGGCTTCTTTTTATAAGCCTGTTTACTAGGGGAGGTCTTATCACTAGACTTGAATGATTTCCTCTTATGCTTTTTGCGAGAAGATAAGTCGGTAAACCCGTAATCTTGGCAAAAGGTTCCTAAACCGTATTTGGAGGCACTGTTTTGCTTAAGTTGTTGCTTAAGCTTAAGGTCGATACAAAGATATATACCTACGGTGGTAATGAAACTTATCAAGTCTCCATAGGTGAGGACTCCATAGGGGATTTGTCCCTCAAATCTATCCTTAATCTTAGTTCTGACCTTATCGGCGAACAAGGGAGGAAGACCGCTAATAAATCTTTCTTTCCAGAAGTCGTTATTGCAGTCTGGTCGAATCATGACTTTAACAAGGAAGGTGTCTTTATACCACCTAAAGTCTGCTAGATTTTTACAACGAAGGTTATTAAGGAATTCAACACTTCGGTCTTGGAAAAGCTTAGGTTCACCTACGAAATGTCTAGCTATATGATAGAGGAGGGTAGCGCAAGCATCTTCTTTTGCTACATCTGTGAGTATTTCTTGGCCGTTCTCAGTTTTTACAACCATTTCAGTGGTAGTGGCGTCATGAATGAGATTTTTAATCTCATCAGTAACGTAGTTATCCCACCAATGTTTTAGCATTCCAGTGAAACCTGAAACAATCATAGTGGCAGCTCCTTTGTCAGACGATCCCTTGATTTTATAGGCTGTAATAGATACAGCCATCTCATGGAGTTTATTGTAGATCTGATGTTCATCCAGACCATCAATATTCCATTCAGTAATACCTCTACCATCATGATTGCATGTAGAGAGATAGGGATTTTCTTCGAACTGGACATCCGGTGGAGAGGGTTTTCTATAATTGTTTTTCTTAGTAGAAAAACGTTCACTGGTAAGTTTTGAAAGAGAGTTCTTTTTGGAACTAGACTCTCCTTGCTGGGCGACTTTAAACTTCGTAAGTTTGGTATTGATTTGTTCAAGAATTAGCTCCGAGAGCTTGAAGTCTTCATTAAGCTCAGGGAATTTTTCCTTCTGAAATTCAGGTATTTTAAAGATAGGATTAGAGAGGGGTTTCGAGCTTGAAGTGCTCTTAACCGGTTGGGGAGCTTCAAAAGAAAGAGTAGAGCTCTTGGTTTCTCCTATCTGCTGGGAGATGGTGTGGAGAACTTGATTAGTATAATTGTTTTGTTCAATTATTCTATCAAGATCTCTATTAAGAGGAGCCATTGAAGGTCTTTCATGGTTCTTCTTAAAGGGAGCGGCACTACGGATTTCGTTCGAATAGGGAATCTTGATTTTCTCATGAGGAGGAGTCACCGATTCAACGACCGTATTATTTTGCATATACCATTTGGTAATGATAACGTTAAGAGATTCAGACTGATTTTCAATTCTTTCGGTATATTCAAACCACCTGAAGAATTCTATATCGCATCGGAGTCTTTTCATGTTGGCTATCCATAGCCGACCGAACTCCTTTTGTTGTTCGTGAGAATAGGTACTGGTGTACCATTTTCTCTTGATAGCGTCTTTTGGGAGATACCAGCGGACTTTCAGAGCTTGAAGGTCTGGAGTGTACTCTTCATCAGATTTGATGACGAGTAAGCTAGGGTCAGTCCTAATTTTTCGGGGAGGAGGAGCTATATCAGAGGCCGTAGGGCTTCCCGGCTCATAGAGGTTCTCGGGTTCGTTGACCCTAGTGTTTTGATGATAATAGACCTTTGGGACAGGACCAGAGAAGTCAACTCCTCGTATCTTTCCCTTGTCATTATTATCATTGTCATTCTCATTATCATCACTTCCTTCCGGGGGTTTGGAAGTAGATCCACGGGTGGAGATGGACCGGCGGAACGAAGAATGCCCCGCGGGGTCGATGCCGAGGAATTTTAAATCAATAGATCCATCGGGGTGCTGGATGACCCGTTCGATCTGAGATTTTTCCGAGTAGACACTAATGGGTTGGGTGATGGCATCAAAGTTCCATTCATTACTATGGAGAATTTCATCCCAAACCAAAGCCTTTGGAACAAAGACTGTGCTACGATCTTTGTTTGCTTCCATTAGTGTGGTTACCCCTTTAGGGCTTGTGAATCTAGCTTTTGGTGCTAGAGTGGTACCCATAAGGCGATAATATACTCTGTATATAATCGCTATTTCTCTGGTATTTTCCTTACTATTCATGTTTTTTGTCTTAAAATTAAGAGTTAAAACATCCATGATGTTAGGATCATTGATATCTACAGAGAAATTGGGATAACAATTAAAGTATACCGGGCCGTCGGCTAGGTTACTTTGAATGACGCCTAAGAGTGAGTTGTCGAAATTAAGTAGACGAGCATCTCTTAGCATAGCACAAACAGGGATGTCTAGTCCCTGTCGAAATAGGGGCTTAATAGCAACTTGAACCAGTCCAACATGCAGATAATTAAACTGATTTTTAAACCTGTTTATATCTAACTCATTGAACATTTGAATAATTTCTAAAGAATTATTAATGGCAATAGTGGACTCAGAGGTCTTGATATTATGTTTTTTCAAAAAACTAAATTTTCCAATTTGATAAATCGTATTGAAAGATTCTTCTGGAATACTCCAGTTTTGAAGATCATTTTCAATAGTGGCAATCGGAGTTGCCTGGGAAGAAAGGTTAACAGTATTTTTTAATATGGTTATTCATATTTGAAACATACTGTCTAGAGACTAACAGAGAAAACATACATGTTCATATAAGCAAGCATATCACAGTAAACAGGTATGAAAGGACTTAAATCAAATTACAATAATACATTTATGGCTTATAGGATCTAACAAGTTTTAATGGCTTTACACAGGTTCTTCTAGTGTTATCTTAGTGACGGGACCACCAACAGGGTCTGACGCTCTCACCTTAGCTTACGACCACACTTTCAGGCTGACCAACGTCTTAGATCGGAGATTAATCGGTTCCTTCAAACACTCAGTAAGAAAACTGTTACCCCATACTTGGATTAAAACCCCATTATAAGACAAGATATATCAAAATAATTAAAGATTAAGTAAATTCATACTTGATTAAAGTAATATGTTCTCATAAGAACATAGTTTTACTCATGCTCTAGACAGATTATGTGTTTAGCTGCTCATGCTAGACACACAATCTGCCAACATGGCTCTGCAACAAAATATTGCCTAGATAATTAGTCATTGGGTCACGCTATGACACATCGTCTAAGTCATAATCAATCCAGTGAGGGTAGTGGCTTGAAGGATGAAGAGGTTGGTTGACTACGACTCATAGGATCATACTATGAGTCATAGGGAGAATCATTCTAATATAATCAGAAAAAAATTAAGAGATGCAAAATTGATACCAGTGGTTACGAAAGTTGACAACAAGTCCTAGGGCCAGACTATAACTCATCTTGACTACTCATTCTGAAAAATTGAGAAAAAGTTCTAAAACCGTTAAGAGGAGTATAGGGACCCAATTATTCAATCGATGACTCATATAGATACCCAACAAGTAGTCATAACTATAGGAAATTTAGGTTACAACAGAGTTAGAATGCTTACAACGAGTCGTCGTCAGTCTATATAACTAGTTGCCCAAGGCATCATCATTGCCGACTTAACTAGCCTTGTTTTGTTTAGGAAAAGTTTAATGTGTGTATAAATACTCTTTTTTGATTTCTTGTGAAAGGTTAAGAACTTTATAAACTACTTCCATTACTTTGAGGTTCTGAAAAACATTATTGATTTTTGAATCATTGACATTGGTTTTTAGGGTTTCTAATTAATTTAAGATTTTAGTTTTTCATCTAATTCCTGTAAGTACAAAATTGTTCTTTCATCTATGGAATATTCTTCTATGGTTACACTCTTGAGTAGCTAAACACATAACTAGGGTTGTGGGAACCACGATTAATTAACGAAGCAGGTTAAGTGCAAAGTCATTCTAGATCGATGTCCTTGCATGTATTGGTCTTTCCTTTGGTTTGATTTCTTTCTTGAAAGTTGCCAATGTTAGGAACTCACTTATATTCTAAACTTGATCGAGAGAGAGGTATAGATTGAGAAAAGAAAGTAACAACAGTAATTTAAAGGTACAAACCTTTATCTAGTTAACTTGAGCCATAAGTAGGATAGTTAATTTGAGATTAGGAAACAAGGGTTAGTAATGCGACGCTTTATGTTCAATAGGAGCCGAGTGAAATTCATCTAAACCAAGGTCTAGAGATAGTTTGGTGATACATATCTTGAGTACAATTCATCTAAACCAAGGTCGAGAGACAGCTGGGTGCTACATAACTTGTTAGATTTTGCATTCAAAGCATCAAGATAGTCTACTAAGCACCAACAACCTATAGTGTGATGAAGTCATGGGGAATACAATCGTAGTCCTGGTCTCATATTGATCATAATTCAATTAAGCAACAATTGTTACTGTTGTACTTACTTTTACAAAACCCTATTTTTTATTTACGTAATTCCCTATTACATCATCAAACTCTTGATAGACATTCGGCCTATTCCTAGTGGGATCGACCCCAACCTTATTGAGTTTTATATTTGATTCAGTGATCATTTAATATATTTTGAGAGGTGTAATTTAGATGATATTTAATTTTAGCACGATTGTCGGGGAATACGATTACAGATTGATAGATTGAGTTTGTTGAAGTTTTTAGTTTTGTTGTTGATTTATGCTTTTTTGTTATTTGTAAAGAACACATAGGTTTGTATACAGTACATGGATTAAAGTCAGTCCCTAGATTCTGTTTGATCTAGATCTTAGAGAATTTTGACACAAAATTAAAAGATGAAGAGAGAATGCGTTCATTATAAAGGAGCTCGACATGATGGGGTTCAGGAAGACCCAACAATATTAAATCAACCACTTCAAAATAATGTTTAGGAAACTATAGATCAAGTTACTTGTAACACCCCAAAAATGGTCTCGAGATGTCACACGGTTCTTAGGACCACAAGTGATCCCAATTCAACCCTTCTACTGGCATAACTCATAAGCAACTGAATAAAATGCATACATCTGAACAAAATAAGTGGAAGATTACTCATTTCTAAATCTGATCAATACAAAACTAAATTAAAATGAGTACAACTCTTCATTTATAAACAAAACTGGAATCAAATACCTTAACTCTACTGACTGTCTATGAAGCCTCTACTATTATTGACTTTTGGTAGCTTGGACATGGCCCCTACCTATCCTAAATCAATACAGCTAAATAAATAAAAAATAAAATACTACCCAAACTATATGACTGACTCAAGCCTTTGAATTAAGAGGACTCATCACTTACTGACTGGAAGCTGCAAACTGTCTGAATATTGTATGAGTGCTACACCTTAACTGATACCTACATTATGAGACAATGTAGCACATAGACATATATGTGGATCAGTACTTTGAGGATGTACTGAGTTTATGGGGGTGAAATGCATAAGTAAAACATTATCTCATGATCATAATTTGTAAAACATTGTATGCTAAATGTAAATGACTCACATAAGCTGGAATATCTTAAATACAAAGAATAATAGTCCTGAGAAGAAAGTCACGCTTTATAAATCTAGTAAGTCATAACATTTAGTTCTAAAATTTGTACGTGTATCCTCTCCTTAAATCATACTGTCTAAGTGTAGAAAGGACTCACTAAAAATTCTGAAATCTACAAACTGAAAACTATAACTATTATCTTTTCAAAAAGCATAATCTTGGTAAAATATGTGAGCGTTTACTCTTAGTCTTATAAAATATTTTCTATCATTCTTTTCCTTTGAAACTTAAAGAGACTTTGGGAGCTTTGGAAACTTGGAACTTTGGGACTTGGGGAGTTTTTTCTAACCGACATAAACTATGTGAGTTGACATGGAGTCTAACATCTTGCCCAGGTTGGGGAGATTTGTTTTATCCTTGCCGAAGGAATAGAACGTTAACATAAGTGATCACTATCTTAGCTTATTATGGGCAAATCAGAAACCTATGGTGTCACGTAGTTCTAGGGCATGAGACCGTGGAATCATACCCAACTCGATGCTAAATACTACTCCCATACTTATTGCTCAGAACTTTTAGGAAATCCACCTTAAAACAGCACAAGGGTTTATAATGAAAACCAATTATACTTCTTTTTACTTTAAATCATAAACTATATGAATAATGTGGATTCCTATCTTTGCTTGGATCAATAGATCAACTTTCTTTATCAAAATTTTAAAATAGATAATCATGGGATGCTTAAAACGTAGTCATTCTTAAAATGTCAATATACAAACTAGGGATTAATGACTCATGCTTCAATTTCATGTCAAACACCATAAGGTTCATGCTTGATAATACAAATATTCATAATTCAACTTAAAATATAAAAAATATGATCATACGCATTAATTCTTTGAAAGCACACATGTAATTCAATATCCAAATCACTTAAAATCTCAAAATCATGCAATTAGAAACATTGGGTATAAACCCTAACTTAAATTTCATGGGAAATCATACAAAACTCAATAATTTGTAATTTAAAGTAAGTTTTTGGGCACAAGGATGAAATATTTATCCTTGTTCAAAGCTCCACATACCTTGGATGATGAACTAGATGAACAAGTTTTCTTTTGGGATTCTATTTGTGCTCTTGAATGATGATTCTTGGAATTCTTGAATTGGAAACTTTGAATCTTGAATTGATTAGGGGAAAACATCATAAAATCTTTGGGATTCTTGAAGTTGAATGTTGAATCTTAGGGTTTTGATTGAGAGAAACTTTGATGATTATAAGCATAAAATGCTTGTAATAGGCTTAAATCCTGTGTTTGGATGGAATTGGGGGCATGGAAATTGTCCAAAATACCCTTTTAAAACTCCTAAGTGAAACTAGAAAAGAGAACTGGAGGCCCGATTTAATGGGCCACCTAAACACACTACTATCATGGTGGCTCACTAGAATTTGACGATTGGGAAATTGGGGGTCTCCATGATGTAGATCTATCGCGTTTTCCCACTAGATTTTGACAATTAGGACCTGGAACTTCAACGCAATGCGCCACTATCGCGGTGCCCTATAGAGATGCCATTTTGACCTTCGATGCGATGCACCACTATAGTGTTGGACTACTGGAAATTGACAAATGGGAAAATGGACCTCTGTGCTATGCACCAATATCACAGAGGTCCACTAGAATTGAAGATTACCATTTTTTCCTTTTCTGCGACGCGTTGAGAGTCTAGGTGACACACTGTCAAATTAAAAATGCTCTAACTTCTCAACCAAGTGTCGGATTTAGGCAAATTTGGTATCTATAGAAATCTTAATAAATTTTTCACATAATAAAAAGTCAAAATCTTGAAAATGCCATAGGAAATAAATGGTATTTATCTTTGAAACAAATTCTTGACATTCTAGGGACTAATTTAAGCTAGGAAAGGTATGGGGTATTACAATATCTCCCCCTTGGGAACATTCATCCTCGAATATGGCTAGTTAAGATGAAAATACTGAGGAATCTGAGGCTATAATCCATCATGCACAACTAAAATTATATGTATAACTGAATCTTAAACAATATAATCTACTGAACTGATCTGTGTGTGCATGAATTCCCATTAAAATAGCTATATGGCTGAGATGGAATCGAAAGCGTCAACTAATGAGTGACCATTACTTTAGGCTCGATCTCTTTTTGTGAGAAAAGGAATGAGAGGTTTATGACATGAAAACTCGAGGCATTACATTACTGCTCAATTAATGGTCGATGAAACTACTAGGGAAGTAGCTGCCCTAAAAGCAGCTAGAGAATAATAAGATAGATTGAAAGAGAAAGATTGTTTGGTTTGGTTGTAGTTAAAAGAGATAGGATGAGAAAAATAAAGGAAAACATCCTATGCAACACTATCTGCCTGTTTATGATGATCCAAAGAAAGATTTAGGGTATGTTAAACTAACTAAAATAGGTGCGGTCATTCCTCTAGAATCACCCCAAGGTACTAAACTTATAATCAATATAATGATCCAATTATTAAACTTGAAGGGGGTGTTTGCAGATTTGCCTACTGATGATGTAAACATGCACCTTGTAAAGTTTGTGGGGATCTGTTTTTCAGACAATCTGCTTAGGGTAAGTTAGGAGGTGATACAACTGAGATTGTTCCAATTTTCTCTGACATGGAAAGATACTTTATGGTTATGGGAGCTGCCCCATGGATATATCACAACTTGGAATAATTTAAGGACTCAGTTTTTAGATCAATTTTATCAACCCTCTAGTATACTATAGTTAAAAGATGAGATAAATTCCACTAGTTATATTTAGAGGTATTATATAAGACATGGTTGAGCTTTAAGAAAAAGCTTCAGAGCAGGACAAATCACAAAATTACCAAAAGCAACTTACCTGAGATCTTCTATAGAGCATTGAATGACAATACTAAAGTCGTAGCTGACACGGTCACTGGTGGAGCATTCATGAGCATACAGTGGAAGTAGGCTACTGAGATCTTAGATCGTATTACAAAAACAAAATAAGGGTGGCATATTCGGGAGGCGAATGGTCATCTAACACTTATGAAATTGGTTCCTCTAGTGCTAGAGAGCAATGGAAGAGATAGTAGCTCAAGAGGTAGCACAGCTGATAATTGAGAATGGCTTGCTTATGAATTAATTTATAGGGATTGGAGCAAAAAAGGTGAATATGGTCGGTTCACTAGGTAGAGGTTCTATACATAATAAGTCTAACTTAGAGAAAGAACCCAAGCATTTAGATAGATATATGATGAGTTTTAAGATAAATACCAAGGGTATTATCAAGACAATTGGAACTTGAGGCAAGGGAATCAAGGTCAGAACTACTATAGAGATAGGTATAGGTATAGAAGTAGAGAAGTTGATGGTGATTGGTGGCGAAAAGATGACTACAAGGATAACTGGGGACTTTATGTTCATCAAGCAACCGAGATGTTGAGTCTGGCAGTTTGAAAATGGAAGCATTGATTGCAAATCTTGTGAAAGGTTCGAAGAGACAAGAGAGTTTCCTTAAGAAAATTAAGGTTGATGTTTTAGGGTTGAGATAGAAAGTTAAGTCACATGCAATTGCTTTAACAAGATTAAGAAATAGTTTGGGCAGTTGTCTTCGACATTAAATCAATATCAACTAGGCACCCTTCCTAACAATAGTATTTAGAATGCAAAGATCTACAGTCATTGTCCAGCTATTACTACTCAGAGGGAAAAAGTTACTATTGATTCACCCATACATATGATTGATAAACTAAGGAATGACCCCATGGAGATATATAATAGCCTACAATTATAGGAAAAGGAGATAGAACTAACAAAGGAAAGGGTAAGGAGGTCATACCAGTATTGAAGCCCATTCCTCGACATCCTCCACTTTTTGCCTGAAGGTTAAAGAATAAACACAAAGAATAAGAGTATTAAAAGTTTATTTCTATGCTAAAAGAGTTGTATGTGAACATCCCTCTATTGAAGGATCTAGAACAGATGCCTAGATATATAAAGTTTATGATAGACTTAGTGACCAAAAAGAGAAAAGTAAGTTTTGAGCCTATGGATAATTTTCACCATTATAGCACCCCTAAATATTAGTTTGAAAAGATATCGGATCCTAAAGCATTCACTATTTCTTACACTAATGGTGTAATGACCCTTCAGGTTATTGTAATGACTTGATTTTTGATGATTTTTTTGAAATATTCATTTCTGCATAATTTAACCATTTTAACCCCTACCTTAATGGTTGTTTTATGGTAGTTTTAGGGTGTGGGTATGTTTGGTATAGTTTTCAATGCTTTTCAATATGAAATATATGGAATTGTGGTTTTTGATGGCTTGAAAAGCCTTATAGTTTACTTTGGTTGACATTTATTGACAGGTACATCAAATGGCAAAATGGACTACACCAGTAGGTACAGAACATCAATTTTAGGTTGCTAACATTGTTGGTTGGTATTATGGATTTTATATCTTATTTTAACCCTTGGTTTGAAATGTCGAGAAATTGGGTTTCGAGGATCAACTTTGTCAAAGCAACGTCATTTCAAAATTTAAAATCGCCATTGAGTCTAAAGCATTAAATTTGATAGGGAAGCATCATATTTTTGCATTTTTGGGATTTCAAATAAATATTGAGAGGTTCGCAAGGGCTTGAAATTCTCCAAGTCTCCAGCTAGTGCACAACTGTTGGTGTGACCGCTAAAATAGCCCTTTGAGTATTTTCGTGGAGGGACCTTTAACGGAGGGTACTTTAGAGGCCCTTTAGCGCTAAAGCAGCTCTGTCCGCCTAACAAATACCGCTAAGGAGATAACTTGGGCACTTTAGCACTCACCACTAAAGCGGCCCAAGTTCTTCTTTAGAGGACTATAAGCCTGCGTGGGTAATGCTTTAGCAGAATCTTGGCACTTTAGAGCCGACCTCTAAAGCAACCCATTGTATGATTAAGCAACGTTGGTATTTTTAAATACCCCTTTTTTATTTTTTTCACTATTTTTGAGACTTGGAGCTTAGGTTTTGAGATTTAGAGAAATTTCTTCCATTTCTAAGTTGGGTAAGCACCAAAACACCTATGTCGACTATTTTCCTTCTACCTATTATTTAAATCATATTTAAATATGGATTTAAAAGTGGAATTTGGGGATTTTGGTTTGAAAGGCCTAAAAATTATATTTCTTCAACATAAACCCTAATTTTAACCTATTTTCACTTGGGTTTTTTCTATGAATTCCGATAATCATGAGAAATATATTTCTGGACTAAACTTCTGGTTTTACCCTTCTTTTTGGAAATCCCATTTTATGGGTCCATTTTAAATCCAACTCAAAGTAGGAAAATACGGGTATCGTTGTCTTTATTTTGACTCGTAGATCCTATATTTGAATGTTTTAGTAGGTTTTGATTCCACTAGTGGGGAAAATCTCTATGTTAAAGGCTTTTTGGGCTGATTTTTGTCTTTGAAGTAGGTTATGGCTTAACTATCTTCAAAATAGGTTGGGTAGTTAATAATAATATAAAAATATGCCATAGGTGTAGGGTTGTATCATGAAAAATATGTTTAGCTGATTTATGTGCCCGTGTGAAGGACTATGTGGCTAATGCTTAGTGGGTTTATGACATTATTTATTTATGTGTGACCATGTGGAGTCTTATATGGTGTTGTTCGCCTAGTATTGAGATTATTTAGTTACACTTTTTTTGGTGGGAAAAACCCTAGATTTTGGGATTTATGCAGTATCAATGTTGTTTTCTTGCATGTTTCACATGATGATTTTTGTAGATTAATTTGGATCATGGATGGTTGGTTTATTTAAGTGGATTTTTGGCTCACATAGTTGGTATATTAGTTGGATATTAGATAAACTCTTTTGTTTGGTTGTTATCATTACATCCTCATAACATATTCATTCATTAAACATTGATACCACTATGTAAATACTAGAAATACTACAAACACTATTATTTTTGAATAGAAAATGTGACATCTTAAAAATCATCTATTAATATATGTGCTGAAAAGGAGATATGGATATTGATATTAGATATTGGTTGTATACAAGTTGATGAACCCTCCATGGGTCCAAAAGTAGGAAATTTTTGCTCTGTAGGTATATACAGAGGTTGCGCAACGAGCTCGTGCATCACATCATCATCATCATCATCATCATCATCATTGCACTTCATATATTATGATTATGTTATGGTTGTATTTTGTCTTGTACTTGATAACTATCCATTTGTTCTATCTTCCTATACCTGTATTAGATATATGTGTATATTTTTTCTTTTTTCTCTACATATATTTATTGTATGTATGTATATTGTAACTACTAGTTGAGATAATGTGGGTTGACATTTTGAACTTTTTTTTATTACAGGTGATGTACCATAGTTTATGTTTATATTCTTTATTTTCTACTTTACTGAGTCAGTCTATGATACCTACTAAGTACAAGAGCACTATACTCATCCATATTGTGCCCTTTCAATTTAGATTTGGTACGAGTGCGTTGCATGGATAGTTGATTCATACAATACTTGGAGCCGATTTGAGGTAATAGTTGATATATGTATCCATAGTGGACTTCTACCTTTTCTTATCTAGACTATTTCTTGTTTGTATTCAAAGACATAGTTTTGCTCCTATTGTATATCTTATCTATTTTTTGATCTCGAGTTGTACTAGTTAGTTCTTACACTGTGATACTAGGTTTTGGGATTTTGTTGGTATCTTGATTATATTTCTTCTTTTACTATATACATAAATGGATTGGCTTCATTCTAAGGGTCTTGCCTTGGTTTTTGTATTGTTTTCTCATTTTATATCAGTTTAGATGATAGGATTACTTGTCAAGGCTTGCTGCGATAAGTGCGATCATGACCCTTGGTTTTAAGGTCATGACAAATTGGTAACAAACTATTCGCAATAGTGTAAGAATAAGGTGTCTAATAGAGTCTTATGAATCAAAATGTTGACGTTTGTATCTATCTTTGAGAGGATATAAGATATCTTTAGGAAACTTTCCTTATTTTATCCTATATCCTGTGTATCTTTCATATCTTGTGTTCTAAGTTATATTTTCACTCTTTTCTTTGCAGATGGTGAGGACTAGATCCAGTGAGGCTAGAGATTTAGATCCTTTACCTTAGGGTAGTGCCCAGTCTAGAGGGTGAGTTGTTAGTCGTGGTAGGGATGGACATAGAGTACGGGCACAAGGATCTGCCCCATATTGGAATAACACTAGGGACTCTCCCCTAAGTCTTGATATGAGTATATTAGAGATGTGGGTCCTAATTTGGTTCTATAGAGTTCTTCTACCCCCATCTTAGAGAGGTTACCAGTTTGCTTGTTGACCCATTTGTAGGGTGCTCCATCGTGTTCACTTAGAATTCTTCCAACTTTGAGTGTTGTACCCCCCATCTATGGTAGAGTTTGCTTATGGTGTTCCTTAAATTCTGGGTATAGATCCTCCTATTATACCAATGTCTTCTTATGGTACTCCATAGACTCCGAGTGTAGCTCCTCCTTCAACGCTAATATTTTAATCTACTATTCGATGGTTTGGCGTTTACCCTTCTTCTATTATGCCTTCTTAGATAGGTTCTCAGCCAGATAGATTTACTATGGCTCCTATTATTGCCAGTACAACAATGTCTTTTGAGAATTAGAAGAGGGTTGAGAGATCTACTCATTTGAGTCCTCATAGGTTCAATGGTGCTATATATGAGGATGCCTACGAGTTCATGATGATTTGTCTGGAGACATTTTATAACCTTAGTTTACATGAGTTAAATGGGGTCTATTATACTACTTATAAGTTGAAAGATACAGCTAGGGATTGGTGGAGGTCATTTATTGGTTGCCAAAATCTTAGTTTGATAAAGATGAGTTGGGATTAGTTTATAGAGGCCTTTTTGGAAAGGTTTGTGCCTTTTAGTTTCAGGGATCTAGTAAGAGAAATTTAATTGGTTATAGCAGAGCTTCATGACTATTGTAGAGTAGGAGGAAAAATTTTATGCCTTATCTAGATATTCTTATGCTAGTATTGCCATCGAGTCTAAGAATATTTTGAAGTTCATGAAGGGGTTCGATGTTTCTCTTCAGCTTGCTACAACTTAGATAGTAGTGTATGGAGCATCATTTTAAAGTATTGTGGATTATACATAGAGGATTGAGTTCATTCTTTTAGCATCTCATGGAGTCTCCAAGAATGTGCACGAAATGAGTATGTTTTGAGGTCACATCTTTAGAGGTAGAGATTCTAGAGTCTTCCACAGTTATCATGGTAGACCAGTGCATGAAGCCTTGTATAGTTCAGGTAGTGGGCCTTCTGGTTCAGCAGGTTTAGGTGGTCGTCCTAGTTCAACTGTACCTCCTTTCTTTAAGCCTGGATATAGGTTTTTCTATATGGGTGATGAGACTAGCCATATGGCCAAGGTCTATGTTAATGTGTTTCTAGAGCTACTCCTATATCAATCATGAGAGGTAAAGGGTCTACTTGATGTGCGATATGTAGAGATAGTTGTGCCTATAGTGGTGGTCGTTGGGCTACTCAGCCAAGTGGTACGCATGGTCAGTGCTATGATATACCTTTTAGGCCAGAGGAAAAGGCCGTTGATGCCTTCATCACTGGTATTTCCCCTATTTGTTTGAAATCTACATATGTATTATTTGATTTGGGGTTGACTTTCACTTATGTGTCTGCATACTTTGCTTCGAGTTTTGATATAGCTTGTGAGAGTCTTAATTTACCTATTTATCTCTCTACCCCTATAGGAGACTCTTTAGTGGTGGAGCAGGTCCCATCTTTGGACTTCATAAAGTCATTATGAGTTCTTGGTTATGTTTTTTTCTTGACCAATGCCCCAACCACGTTTATGGAGTTGATGAATCGAGTATTTCAATCATATCTCAACTCTTTTATCACTGTTTTTATAGATGATATCTTGGTTTATTCCATGAGTGAGGCTGATCATGAGGAGAATTTATGGATTATGCTCCATAGATAAAGTGATGAGAAGTTGTATGTTATGTTCTCTTAGTGTAAGTTTTGGTTGGAGCCGGTCTCTTTCTTAGGTTATGTGGTGACCAAAGATGTATTATGGTCGATCTGTCCAAGATTGCACTAGTTAGTGATTAGGCTAGACCTACTTCTCCTACTGAGATTTAGAGTTTTATTGGTTTAGCAAGTTACTATCAGTGTTTTGTTGAGAGTTTTTCATCTATAACATCTCCATTGACCAAGTTGGCTCAGAAGAATATTTCATTTCAGTGGTCCAATTCTTGTTAGGAGAGCTTTCAAAAACTTAAGGATTTGTTGACTTCAACTCTTATACTGATGCTTAACAAGGAAGGAGTGTGTTTTACTATCTTCTATGATACTTTTAGTGTTGGGTTAGGTGTTGTGTTGATGTAGGAGGGTAAGGTAATTTCTTATGCTTCTCATCAATTGAAGCCTTGTGAGAGGAATTACATACCCATGATTTGGAGTTGTATGCAGTTTTTATTGCTTTAAAGTTGCTAATACACTACTTATATGCAATCCATTATGATATTATATTCAATTATTGTAGCATTCAATATTTCATCACCCAGCATGATATTAATATGAGGCAGCACTATTGTCTTGAGTTGCTAAAGGATTATGACTTGACTATTATCTACCATCCCGACAAGGATAATGTAGTTGTGGATGCCTTGAACCAAAAGTTGACTAGCATGATAGCTTGGATCATCTTTTGACCCAAGAGAAGCCTTTGGACTTAGAGGTTCTATCTTTGGCTAACCAGATGGTTAGGCTTGATGTTTCAACACCTGGGTATGTTTTGGCATTCGTGGAGGCTATGTCTTCTTTGATGGAGTAGATTCTGAGTTATTAATTTAATTATTTTGGGTTAAGAGTGATTCAAAATAATGTGCTGAGTGTTAAGGCTAAGGACTCCTCTCGTAATCTAGATGGTGTTTTGAGAAATTGTGGCTAGATTAGTATGTCAAGAGTAGGTGACTATATTAGACAAATTTTGGAGGACTCTCATTATACCAGATATTTTATCCATCTAGGGGTAACTAAGATGTATTATGATTTGAGACATTATTACTGGTGGGGTGGTATGAGGAAGGATATAGCAGATTTGTAGTTTGTTGCCTATGTTGCCAGCAGGTGAAGGCCGAGCATTTGAGATATGGTGGTTTTCTTCAGATGTTACCTATTCCCTAGTGGAAATGGGAATGGGTCACTATGAACTTTGTGGTATATCTTGTGGTTCGGATAGTGTTTGGGTAATTGTGGATAGATTGACCAAATCTGCTCATTTTATTTTAGTGCAGGTTTCTTTCAGGGTTAAGAAGTTGGCTCGTATCTATATTCATGAAATAGTGTGCCCAATTGCCTATCATGTTAGATCAAGGTTTAGTATTCACATCTCACTTTTGGAAGATATTTTAGGAGGAGTTGGGTACCCGGGTTGATCTTACCACAATATTTAACCCCCAGAATGACGGTCAGTCAGAGCGGACTAATCAAGTTTTTGAGGATATGCTTTACGCTTGTGATACGCCCAAATTACAACTCTCGTTAGAAAGTGTAAGCGGTCGCTGTCAAATATAGAACCCAACTGGGTTGGGTGTCGAATCCCACAGGGAATACTCTAGTCACTACGTTTTGCAATTATCAGTAGACTTTTGGTCGAAAATTCCAAGAAAAAGGGGGGTTTGATTTATGTGTGAACTAATAGTATCAAAATAGCGAATGAGACGATGTATTTAGTAAGATTTAATCACAGAGAATAATAAGTTAGGGTTATTTCCACCTTGTAAGTTATACTTCTCTATTAACTATGAGTAATGCGGAATTTAGACATGCATGCACTTACAGAGAATCGTATTCTAATTCTAAATCCAAGTGTTTCTCAACCATCAAGGATTTATTTCACTTTGGCTCTCTCGAGCCTAAAGTGTATACTAATGGTACGAACTCTCCAAGAAGTTAATCCGGTTAAGGCATTAACGTGTAAATAGAGGTTGGAAGCCCTATTTCCTTGTCACATTCTCTTTTCTAAACATGTAACTTTTCTCTCGAACAAGTTAATGCTATAATGGCGTATTCCCTATGTTTGCAACCATAAGAATTCAATTAAAACGAAGAGAGTAATGATATAAGTAGCATACACATCAATAATTCACAAACTCATAGTTAATAGATGGTATCTTATGATGTTTTCATAACCCTAACAGAGAAGTTTAGTTACTCATGAATACAATGGAAATCGAAGCAGACATAGTCATCATACCACAACCTAGAACAAGCTTGGCGATGGAGATGGTTTTAGCATCAACTAGAGGTTGACTTTTTTTTTGCCCTCTAGCCGTTGCTCCAGTCTAGCGCTTTTCTCTGTCCAAAACTTATAGAATCTGAAAGTTGAATAATAATTGAATTTTTCTGAAAACTTCAGCAATAAGGTTTTTATAACATCCTTTTCTACTAAGTTGCTACTGCATCCTTAAGTATTTAAAAATACTGGGTTTGCCCGGGAAAAAGTTCCCATGCATCACATTTAGTCCAAAAGCTGCCTTCCCTCTTATGTGAAGCTTTCCTTTGCTGCCCATAGGTCCACTAAGTGCTGAAATCTTCATCATTAGTACCTGAAAACATGCTAATCACATTGGTCAGCTCACTTAAAGGAAAACGGACTAAAAGTGAAGGATTATATATTTTATCCTCAAAACTTAGCTAAAATATGGGTAAATTATGGTTCTTAGGGGTATAAATACGCCCAACATCACCACCCCACACTTAAAGCTTTGTTTGTCCTCGAACAAAATATTACATCCACGCAAACACTCAACTAGAATTTCACAATAGCAACACAAAATGTTCAACAGGACATGCACGACAATCATTAACAAAGAGTAGGTTTGTTGATCACTACTAGAAACAACTCAACCTCCAACATAGACTCATTAGGATGGTTAATTCGTATCCATAAGTTAAGCCACAAAGAATCATATAAAACCACCCAAAAATCATCAACCATGTGTGTCTCACACAAGATATCACCCATAATTACTCACAGTTTTGCATTTTTCGAAACATGGGTATAAGACTCTCCTTGCTCTCACTTTCACAAAGAATTCTTATATTGCAACTGATGACCATAGGCTTTCCCTTAGTGTAATACTCCACTAATATCAGAATGCTAAGCTTAGGATCAAATAGGTCTTTACAGGTACGCTAAGGGACAGGTAGGACAATTTTGCCAGAAATAGAGACTATGTTCCCTAAGCGCTTTAATACACTACATTATGCCATTTACACTCTCTTTTAACAACCCTTCTACCTTTCTTTCATCTACCAACCCCTTTTCACCTATTTGTTTATTCAATCATAAACACAACTATCTTTTTATTTTTCTATTTCTATTTTTCTTTTCTTTTTATTTATTTATTTATTTATTTATTTTTTATTTTTTTTATTAAGCACCTCTATGATAGCTACTCTTTTTCACAACATTTTCAAGCACCAATACACTCTGAGGCATCACTTTCACCATTTTCCTCTTATTTTGCCACATGACTACACAATTTAAAGCACTTAGGAATTTGGATCAAATTATGGTCTTGAAAAAATGGATTAGGCTACATATGAGGATGCCAAAGAAGATAGCTAAAGTCTCAAAGGGGGTTCACTAGGACAATGTACAAAGGTAGGTAAAAAGAAGGTAAACAATTTCAGGGCTGCCAAAGAAATGCCTAAATCATCTCCTAAACTCACACTCTTTATTTTGCTTCACACACACACCAGGCAAGTTCTAGCATCAGTCACAACACAGAATATACTATAACCTCACACACACAAGGCACATGGTCAACTTCATTGGGAGTATTATAGATTCTTGACCTAACAGATGAATGAATTAAACCACATAATTATCGAGTCACACTTAGTGCCTAAATGTCTCAATAGTAATGATTTAGCACAAACTCTTGTTATACTACCATGTCGTCTATCAGAACAAGTTCATGCAACATCTAAAAAAAATCTAAAAATTTAACTACAAACAAGAATAAATGTAGGCAAAGAAGTACAATACAGCATACAAATACCAACACCCCACACTTAGACGGGACACACTGCCCTCAGTGGAAATAAATAAGGAAAACCTGATTAGTCGGACTCCTTTTCTATGTCTGGGGTCATTCCCCCTGCGTCGGAATCATCATCAGAGTCGTCATCCTCAGATTTGTCCTCCACATCTGAGTCTGGCAGTCGGCGATCATCGTCAGTTGGGACGTCATCATCGAGAGGTTCCTCAAAATGTACCCCCACTCCACACATGGCCTGCGCATGCTCATTCAGCGGGTAGTCATAGTCCAACTGTTGAAGCTCTGCATCAGTCGAAATACGACCCCCACTCATCATGGTAAACCTAGTCATGCCATATAGATGGCGAAAGAAACTTTCATCTCGAGCATGTCTTTCTGCAGTGGTAAGGTTGATGCCATGACCAGTTTCAGGCTCTTTAACTTTCGTGAGATCAACCTTCTTTGGGTTGTGTGGAAGCTTATGATCTGCAGGCTCCTCTTCTATGTGCTCCTTTCTTAAGATCGCAGTCAACAAATTGCCAAAGCTGAAATGAGACCTTTTGTGCAACCTTGCTTTATGCATTGACGATCGTATAACCGCACCAATGTTGATGGAAATATTTGTCATCAGATCGTACACCAAGCATACTCGATCACGTGTGATCTTTGTGTACTGTATCCCATGAATCAAGCAAGAGTTGACTATCCTCAACCATATATAGGAGCTTCTCTGTTCAAGGAAGCATATGGGAAGATGTTATGCTGACCGTTATCCTTGTGACGAATCCACCGGGCCATGGACCTTATTCCGCATAGTGTATGTCTGATTGCCCTGTAGGGAGGTCTGTGATAAAGCTCCTTGAGCGGTGATGGATCCACAGATGGAAGGCCCAGAAAAGAGTTGAAGAACTCCGCATTCAGTTGCAAGACTTGGCCCCGAATCTTTACTTCAATTCTCTATAAGTGCATGCATGTCTAAATTCCGCGTTACTCATAGTTAATAGAGAAGTAGAACTTACAAGGTGGACATAACCCTAACTTATCAATCTCTGTGATTAAATCTTACTAAACAAATCATTCCATTCATTATTTTGATACTATTATTTCACGCCTAAACCATGCCCCCCTTCTTTTGTGGAATTTTCAACCAACAGTCTACTAATAATTGCAACACTTAGTGACCAAGTATTCCCTGTGGGATTCGACACCCAACCCAGTTGGGTTCTATATTTGACAGCGGCCGCTTATACTTTCTAATGAGAGCTGTAATTTGGGCGTATCAAATTTTGGCGCCGTTGCTGGGGAATACGGTTGCCAACTAAGTTTGTGATAGTTAATAGACCCTTTGGTCAAAGATTCTCAAATTTTACTTTTTGTTTGTTGTTTTTATTTTTTTTAGGTTCGGTTGAGTGCATGCCAAATACATGAAGTTCTGGTCAGCTATTATTACCTATAAATCCTGAACCACATCTTATTGGCAGAATGGATGCGCAACAAAAACTTGAACGGATGGCTGCTCAATAGGAGCAGGATAGATTAGCTGCATTGGCAGTTGCTCAAGTGCATCAACAAAATATTGATAACCCAGGTTGGGCAACAAATCTTGATGAGGAGGACTTGGGTGATAATGAGTTATTAAATCCAAGGCGTGCAGGTGAGGTGGCGGCACCTGTGAACAGGAGAGATCGTCAAGCTAGAATGAGACCTGAACGTTGAGCTGTGTAGGTTCCTTTTGATGATGATGATGACAATTTGGATGGGGTTGGTGCCACAGGGGCAATTATTCCTCCGCCCTTGGCACCCGAAGGGAAGTTCAATATCACTAGCACTATGATTCAGCTATTGCAACTCAAAGGGTTATTTGGTGGACTTGCAGGCGATGATCCGAATATGCATCTGATCAACTTTATCTCAACATGCAAGTCGTTTGACAATCCAGGAGTTGGATAGAATGCAATTCGGCTGCGTTTATTTCCATTGTCTCTATTTGGAGAGGCAACTCTATGGTTGAACGGGCTAACTCCTGACTCTATTACTAATTAGAGGCAACTGAAAGACACTTTCCTATAAAGATTCTTTATGCCATCCAAGAGAGCATAATTAAGAGATGAGATCAGCAATTTTCAACAGCTCCCAACTGAAGCTCTCCACAAAACATGGGAGAGTTTCAAGAAGAAGCTTATGCGGTGCCCAAACCATCAGATGACCAATGTCCACTTGATGGAAATATTATATAGCGCTTTGAACTCGGTGACAAAGCCAGTGGTTGATAATGCTGTAGGTGGGTCATTCATGGACCATACTTTTAATGAGGCAAGTGATATGTTAAATCGTATGACAAAGTAGAGTAGAGCTTGGCATACCAAGGATTCTGAGGTAGCAAGCTCTACTGTATCTATTGGCATGACTGCAGAACAGAGACGAAGAAAAAAGGAACGTGACCAAGATATGGCTCACATGAAAACGCAGATGGACCTTCTTACTAATCATTTATTATCAGGGAAGACAGAAAAGGTCAAGGCTGTTGCATTACAGGGAAGAGATGAATCCGATTCTGAGGAGGAAGCAAATTATTTGAATAATCAGGGGGGTTTCCGAGGCAATGCCCAAGGAAACCAAGGTCGGAACTATTATGAAAAATCCGGATACAAGAATAAGACTAACAGGAGTGGTTTGTATGTTCCTCCTGGGAATCGTGAAGCTGCGGCATCTGGCTCTGTGAAGGTGTCCATGGAAGATATGATGGCTAAGTTGTTGAAAGGAGTGGAGGCAACGAACATGGGAGTGACTGAGGTAAAGAATGATTTGTCCTCAATAAATTAATTGGTTGATTCACATTCCACTTCAATAAAATAGTTGGAATAACAACTGAGTCAACTGTCAGCAGCATTCAATCAAAGAAAGGCTGGCACTTTACCTAGTGACACTGTGCAAAATCCAAGGAATGATGGATCATGTATGGCTCTTACTACTCAGAGTGGTAAAGTGTTGGAAAATCCATCCAAAGGCAAGCAGGTAGTTGATAATACAGAAGAGAATGTTATTGAAGCAGATTGTGATGATTCTGTAGAAGCTAAAAATCAGAATGAGAACGTTCATGACACTACACCTAGACGTCACCAGCCAGAAAAGATTGATGATCGGAAGCAAGATAAAAAGGAAGTGGTGGAGAAAACTCTTCCTCTTCCACCACCACCTTTTCCTCAGAGACTGAAGAAGAAAGCTGATGACACCAGGTTCAGTAAATTCATGACCATGTTGAAGCAGCTGACTATTAATGTGCCTTTGGTGGAGGCGCTGGAACAGATGCGTGGGTACGCGAAATTCATGAAGGACCTTTTGAAAAAGAAGCGAGCAGCAAGCTATGAGCTGGCAGATAATGTTCATCATTGCAGTGCAATCGCTATAAGATCGTTAGTTCAGAAGAAGGAAGATCCTGGTGCTTTCACTATTCCTTGCACGGTTGGATCTTTGGATTTTGCTAAGGCATTGTGCGATTTGGGAACTAGCATCAATTTGATGCCGCTATCCATTTTACAGAAAGTTGGGGTTAGGCGATCCTACAACAACCAATATGTGGCTCGTGATGGCAGATAGGTCGGTAAAATGACCTGTTGGTATCTTATATGATGTATTGGTCAAGGTTTCTACCTTCATTTTTCCTGCAGACTTTGTTATTTTGGATTGCGAGGTGGATTCTGAAGTTCCCATAATCTTAGGATGTCCTTTTATCGTAAAAGGAAGTGTGCTTATTGATTTACGAGCCAATGACCTTTTATTTCAGATGAATGACGAAGTGGTCCATTTTGATGTATGCAAAGCAATGAAGCAACCCAAAAATATGAATGTGTTCTCTATAGAGGATGTTTATTATGAGGATGAGAAAGAAGTATCTGTAGAGAAGCAGCTTATTGTTGAGCCATTGGCTGCTGTGCTTATGAATTTTGAGCTTGAGGATGTTGAAGAGTATGAAGAAACTATTTGTGCTCTAACAGGAATGGGTTCATATTCTCATGCTCCTAAGAAGCTGGAGCTTATGAATCGACCGTCACCACCAGCGAAACCATCCATTGAAGAGCCACCAGTGCTAGAATTGAAAGAGCTCCCTAGTCATCTAAAGTATGCATTCTTTGGAAGTGGAAATACACTTTCGGTTATTTTTGTGGCTGATTTAGGTGAACAGAAGGTAGCGGCTCTCATTTCTGTTCTGAAGCGATACAAGAGAGCCATTGGTTGGACTATTGCTGATATAATTAGTATCCCTCCTGGGATATGTATACCCAAGATTCAGCTCGAGGAAGATTGTGTACCCACTATTCAGCATCAGCGTCATCTGAATCCATTCAGAAAATAATGTTCCATATATCTCAATGAAGTATAAGTAATTGAGATAACTATGTCGTGCCGCGCCAATAAATCAAGCGCTACATGGGAGGCAACCCATCATTTTTAATCATTTTGTTTTACTAGGATTTGGTTTTGATAAAGAAAAGTTCAAAAAGAAGAGTCGAGCCGCAACCAAAACTAAGGCGCTTGGTGGGAGGCAACCCATCTTTCTAATCGTTTTTGTTGTTTTTGATTAAGTGTAGGTGCAAGACATACAAAGGAGGGGATTAGTCCCAAATTTTTATTTGAAAGTGAGCCATGCTAAAGTTGGTAAGCTAAGAATGAAGGAGCAAAGGCTATCGGCTAGGCATTGCATATGCAAATCTAGGCAATGCACAAGGCAAGGCCTATGCCATTGCCTATGCTCACTGCCTCACATAGGAAATATCATAGGCACCGCCTATGCCAATCTAGGCAATACCATAGGCGCCACCTATGCCAATCTATGCATTGCTATAGGCGCCGCCTATGCCAATCTATGCATTGCTATAGGCGCCGCCCATGCTAAGCATAGTCAAAGCAATAGGCACCGCCTACTTATCCTTTTTTGCCTCCTAATCCGATTGTACATGGATAAAACCCAACCCATGGCTTAGTATACAAATAGATCTTCAACCTTAGAACAAAATGCAATTGTTTGCCAGACATAGGCGCCGCCCAAACTTCCCCATTCTCTCAAGGTTTTTCTTTTTGTTCATCTAATCTTGCAAGCTCATCTTCCGGATCCATCACCAAGTATGTTATTCTTTTATATTCCGTACTTGTTGCGATGCTATACATATAATGATTTATTAGATTTTTGAAGTGGTGTTTGGTAATAAAGAATATGGTTGGTTTGCTATGATGAATCTCGTCAAGTGAGAGGATAAGTGTGGGCGTTCTTGACTTTGTTCCAACTTGTATTTGATTGTTATACATTGTCATATTTTTATGGAATCGAAATTGTGAAGTTAATGCATAATCTTGAAAGTTGAAAGCTTGAATGTTTGAATGACTCGTTCATCGAGATACCGAGCATGATCGACGACAAGTATAAGATGGTGTGATTATTTTTATGCAATAACCCAAAACGATCTCTATGTAGTAGTCTTGTTCAAAAGTGCATTAATCCAAACATGAAAGTATAGTCAAGATTACATGAAATAGAGTTGGAAAGGATAGTCAAGATGACATGAAAGTATGACTGTGCTAAACATGTTGTTGGAACATATTGCCTAAATGTATGTCTATGAAGTCTGAGTAATCGACATCACTCACTTAATTAGTCTGTGCCAACAAATTAAGTGTGGGGTGGTGCCATTACTGTTTGTTTTTAGATTGAATCTTCCGAGATGAAGCTAACATGACTCTATTGTGATCTCAGGTAGAATGGCCCCAAAAGGACGACAAGGAAAAGAAAAAGTGTCCACCTCACAGAAAGGTTAGAAAAAGTCAAGAAAATAGCAAGCTGAGTCCTCCTCTCTGCAAGTGCCTCGACGCACTTTTGGGATCAAGTCGGGTACATTTTGAGGAACCTCTCGATGATGACGTGCCTACTGACGATGATCGCCGACTGCCAGACTCAGATGTGGAGGACAACTCTGAGGATAACGACTCTGATGATGATTCTGACGCAGGGGGTATGACCCCAGACATAGAAGAGGAGTCCGACTAATCAGGTTTTCCTTATTTATTTCCACTGAGGGTAGTGTGTCACGTCTAAGTGTGGGGTGCTGGTATTTGTATGCTGTATTGTACTTCTTTGCCTACATTTATTCTTGTTTATAGTTAAATTTTTAGATTTTTTTTAGATTTTGCATGAAATTATTCTGATAGACGGCATGGTAGTATAACAAGAGTTTGTGCCAAATCATTACTATTGAGACATTTAGGCTCTAAGTGTGACTCACTGTGTGATAATTATGTGGTTTAATTCATTCATCTGTTGGGTCAAGAATCTATAATGCTCCCAATGAAGTTGACCATGTGCCTTGTGTGTGTGAGGTTATAGTATATTCTGTGTTGTGACTGATGCTAGAACTTGCCTGGTGTGTGTGTAAAGTGAAATAAAGAGTGTAAGTTTAGGAGATGATTTAGGCATTTCTTTGGCAGCCCTAAATTTGTCTATCTTCTTTTTACCTACCCTTGTACATTGTCCTAGTAAACTCCCTTTGAGCCTTTAGATATCTTCTTTGGCAGCCTCATATGTAGCCTAATCCATTTTTTTTCAAGACCATAATTTGATCCAAATTCCTAAGCACTTTAAATTGTAGAGTCATGTGACAAGATAAGAGGAAAATAGTGAAAGTGATGCCTCAGAGTGTATTGGTACTTGAAAATGTTGTGAAAAAGAGTGGCTATCATAGAGGTGCTTAATAAATTAAAGAAAATAAATAAATAAATAAATAAATTATATAAAAAAAAAAGAAGAAAAGAAATAGAAAAATAAAAAGATAGTTGTGTTTATGATTGAATAACAAAATGGGTGAAAAGGGGTTGGTAGATGAAAGGAAGGTAGAGTGGTTGTTGAAAGATAGTGTAAATGGCATAATGTAGTGTATTAAAGCGCTTAGGGAACATAGTCACTATTTCTGGCAAAAATAGTCCTACCTGTCCCTTAGCCTACATTACAACCTGTAAAGACCTATTTGATCCTTAGGTTAGCATTCTGATATTAGTGGAGCATTACACTAAGGGCAAGATTATGGTCATCAGTTGCAATATAAGAATTCTTTGTGAGAGTGAGAGCAAGGAGAGTCTTATACACATGTTTCGAAAAATGCAAAACTGTGAGTGATTATGGGTGATATCTTGTGTGAGACACACATGGTTGATGATTTTTGGGTGGTTTTATATGATTCTTTGTGGCTTAACTTGTGGATACGAATTAACCATCCTAATGAGTCTATGTTGGAGGTTGAGTTGTTTCTAGTAATGGTCAAGAAAACTACTCTTTGTTAATAATTGCCGGTACATGTCTTGAGGATAAATTTTGTGTTGCTCTAGTTAAGGTGTTGCTATTGTGAAATTCTAGTTAGGTGTTTGCGTGGATGTAATATTTTGTTCGAGGACAAACAAAGCTTTAAGTGTGGGGTGGTGATGTTGGGCGTATTTATACCCCTAAGAACCATAATTTACCAATATTTTAGCTAAGTTTTGAGGATAAAATATATAATTCCTGCACTTTTAGTCCATTTTCCTTTAAGTGAGATGACCTACATGATTAGCATGTTTTTCAGGTATTAATGATGAAGATTTCAGCACTTTATGGACTTGTACACAGCAAAGGGAAACTTCACATTAGAGGGAAGACAGCTTTTGGACTGAAAGTGATGCATGGGAACTTTTTCCCGGGCAAACCCAGTATTTTTAAATACTTAAGGAGGCCGTAGCAACTTAGTGGACAAGGATATTAATAAAAACCTTATTGCTGAATTTTTCAGCATTAATATAATTCATTCATTATTCAGTTTTCAGATTCTGTAATAGTTTTGAGACAGAGAAAAGTGCTACACTTGGGAACGGCTAGAGAGGGAGAGACGTCATTCTCTTCTTGACGCCAATACACTTCCATCGCCAAGCTTGTTCTAGGTTTTGGTATGATGATTATGTCTACTTTTATTTCCATTGTACTCATGAGTAGCTAAACTTTTCTGTTAGGGTTATGAAGACATCGTAAGAAACTATCTATTAACTATGAGTTTGTAAATTATTGATGTGTATGCTACTTATATCATTACTCTCTTTGTTTTAATTGAATTCTTATGGTTGCAAACATAGGGAATACGCCATTATATTATTAACTTGTTCGAGAGAAAAGTTACATTTTTGGAAAAGAGAGTGTGACAAGGAAATAGGGCTTCCAACCTCTATTTACACGTTAATTCCTTAACCGGATTAACTTCTTGGAGAGTTCGTACCATTAGTATACACATTAGGCTCGAGAGAGCTAAAGTGAAATAAATCCTTGATGGTTGAGAAACACATGGATTTAGAATTAGAATACGATTCTCTATAAGTGCATGCTTGTCTAAATTCCGCGTTACTCATAGTTAATGGAGAAGTAGAACTTACAAGGTGGACATAACCCTAACTTATCAATCTCCGTGATTAAATCTTACTAAACAAATCATTCCATTCATTATTTTGATTCTATTATTTCACGCCTAAACCATACCCCCCTTCTTCTGTGGAATTTTCAACCAACAGTCTACTAATAATTGCAACACTTAGTGACCAAGTATTCCCTGTGGGATTCGACACCCAACCCAGTTGGGTTCTATATTTGACAGCAACCGCTTACACTTTCTAACGAGAGCTGTAATTTGGGCGTATCAATTACCTCCCACGGTCTCAGTTTCAGATTAAGTCTCAGTACAGAACTCAGTTCAGTTTTATAGATTCAGGACTGTCATACATAGTCACTCCATTCAGTATGAAACTCAGTATGGTTCTACAAAATATAGACTATCAGATACAGTCATTCAGTTATCAGTAATTTCGTATCAGTATACTCAGATGTCAGTTAATCAGTATTAAGATTCAGTATCCATTGTTATCACGATCTCAGTTACAGTATACGTATTTATGTATGTACTACCATTCAGTTATATTCATTTCATTCTGTCAGTATTATTCATGCATATGAACCCACGCATTTCAGCCTATCTCACTTAGAATACCAGTACATTTAAAGTACTAACGGATACTTTTCTCTTGCGCTATGATGTCTTATATCATAGGTTCTAATGCATGGGCTTCCAATCATCCCTAGCAGTTACAGATTTTCAGCAGTCAGAGTTAGTGGTGAGTCTTCATAGTTCGAGGACATGATTATTATTTATGCATTTCAGTTTTATTTCAGTAGTCGGAGTTAGGGACACTTTCTATTAACTCCACATTTCAGACAGTTTAAAGGCTTTTCAGACTAGAGTATTTTCAGAAAGATGTTTCAATTTTGGTATTGTTATACCACATTCAGTTTTATTTAAGTATTGAATCTTATGGTATGTTTTCCGCCTAATTTTCATATAATTGCAGTATTACTATTTAGTTATTGCAGTAGGTACCAGTCATGGGTTAGCTTGTGGTCCTTCAGGATTATGAGCACCTTGTAGCATCCGGGGTATAGATTTGGGGCATTACAGGGGATGTTTGTTATGGTTCCAAATTCTTTTTGATGTGACATACATGAAATTATGGTTTTTAATGGTTTGAAAAGCCTTATAGTTGACTTTGATCAATATTTATTAATCTATGCATCAAATTAAAAAACAGACTGAACTAGTACGTTGGTAACATCACTTTCAGGTTGGTAACGTGGTTAGTTTGGTTCTATGGCTTTTATAGCTCATTTCTACCATTAGTTTAGAAAGTTGTTAATTTGGGTTTCGGGGTTCAACTTTTTGAAAATTACCTCTTTTTCAAAAAATCTAATATTACCGTTGAGTTCAGATCATCAAATTTGATAGGGTAGCATAGTCCATTTGCATTCTTGGGATTCCAAGTAAATCCCGAGGGGTCCAATGAGACTTTGAATTCTCCAAGTCTCCAAGTGGTGCATAGCTGCTGGTGTTACCACTAAACTAGCCCTTTGGGCTCTTTAGCGGCCCTTTGGCGCTAAAGTGGACTTGGCCTCCTAGCGGGTACAGCTAAAACGGTAACTTGGCTGCTTTATCACTCACTGCTAAAGCAGAACAAGGTTGCCTTTAGCAGACTATCATCCTGGCATAGGTACTTCTCTAGCTATATCTAGGCGTTTTAGCACCAACCACTAAAGTGGCCCATTGTCTGCTTTAGCAGCACCTGGTATACTTAAATACCCTTTTCACCTTTTTAAACTATTTTTAAGACATGGATCTTGCGGTGTTGATATTTTGAGAAATTCTTCCTTTTTGAAGCTAGGGTAAGCTCCAAAACACCTATTTCAGCTATTTTCCTTCAACTTTATCATTTAAATCTTGATTAAATGAGGATTTAAAAGTGGAATTTGGCAATTTTAGCCCAGAAGGCCTAAAAATTGTATTTCTTCAATTTAAACCCCAATTTCAACCCATTTTCACTTGGGTCTTCTTCTATGAATTTGTTTAATCATGGGAAAAATATTTTTGGACTAAACTTCTAATTTTGCTCTTCTTCTTTGAAAACCCATTTCAGGTGTCCATTTTTACCCCGACTCAAAGTGGGATAATATGGTTATCGTTGTCTTTCTTTTGATGCATAGATTCTATATTTAAATATTTAGCTAGTTCTGGGTCCATTCATGGGGTAAAAGCTATGTGTTGAAGGCTTTATAGACCGATTTTTATCTTTCAAAGTAAGTTGAAGCTTAACTTTCTTCATATTAGATTAGGTAGTTAATAATAATGCAAAAGCATGCTATGGGTATAGGGTTGTAACATGGAAAATGTATTTAAGTGATTTATATACCCGTGTAGGAGCTTATGTGGATAAAATTGGTGGTTTTGTGACATTATTTGTTTATGTATGACCATGTAAGGTCTTATATATTGTTATTGGCTTAGTATTAAGATTGTTTGGTTACATTCTTTTTGGTGGGAAATCCTAGATTTTGGAATTTATGTGGTATCAATGCCCATTTCTTGCATGTTTCACAAGATAGTTTTTCTGGATTAATTTTGATCATGGTTGGTTAGTTGATTTGAGTGGATTTTTGACTCACATAGCTAGTATATTGGTTGGATATTGGATATTGGATATACTAATTTTGGTTGGTTGTCATAATTACATCCTCATATCATATTCATTTATGAAACATTGGTACCACCATGAAAATACTAGAAATATTGGAAACATTAGCTTTTTGGGACAAAAAATATGACAGTGTAAAAACCCTCTACCGATATATATATCAAAGATGAGATATGGATATTAATATTGGATATTGGTTGTATACGGGTTGATGAACCCCCATGGGTCCTACATCGACAAACTTTAGCTCCATAGGTGTATACGGAGGTAATGTGATGACCTCGTGCATAATAGCATCATTATCATCATCTTCATTGGACTTCATATATTGTGCTTATGTTATAGTTATATTTCTGTCTTGAACTTGATATCTATCCATCTATTCTTGCTTCCTATAGCTTTATTTGGAGTACTTGTATATTTGTTCTCCTTTTCTATAAATATAATTGGTGTATGTGTGTATACTAGAATGGCTAGTGGAGATAGTGTGGTCGACTATTTGGGACATTTTCTTATTGCTGGCGGTGTGCCCATTGTTTGTGCTTATATGTTTTATTTTCTACTTTATTCAATTGGCCTATGATACCTACTAAGTACAAGTGGACCTTACTCATCCTTACTGAGCCCTTTTGGTCCAGATCCAGGTACGAGTGAACCACACAAATTTTGATTTAGGGGATACTTTGAGACCATTTAAGGTAGCGGTTGATCAATGCATCCGGAGCTAACTCTTACCTTTTCTTATCTAGACTATGTCTTTCTTATATTGAGAGGTAGAGTTTTGCTCCTATTTGATGCGTTATATGTTTTTTGACCTTGAGTTGTACTAGTTAGTTCTTACACTGTGACACTAGGTTTTGGGATTTGGTTGTTATATTGATTATAATTTTGCTTTTGCTATATACTTATACGGATCGGCTTCGTTCTTGGGCTCTTTCCTTGGTTTTTGTATTATTTTCTCATTTTATATCAATTTGGGTGATAAGTTTACTTGTCAAGGCTTGCCCCAAAAAGTGCCATCATGACCCTTGGTTTTAGGGTCATGGCAGTCATTGTCCATATTTACATGCTCTTTTGCTATTTAGAGATTTTTTATGGATGCCCCAAGTCATTTATTTTAGTTACCAGGCAATTCATTTTATTTTTAGAACCAATTCCCTATTTTGGAGTCTTCATTGGTATGAATTAGCTATCAAGCAAAAATTTTGATTTAATGACCTCGTACGCCAATTCAGATAGTTCCACCAGCTCTTGAACGTTGAGTTTAGTCTAAGGTGACCCTTGGATCGAGTCTCGAGGCTTCTGAACTTATTTTGGGCTATTAGTCGAAATTAGATAAAAATAACCCATGAGTATAGGGCCTACTTTTCATCAAAACAACCTCAGATGGAAATTTTAATTGTGCCATTGAATCCACAATGTCAAATTTGAGAGGGTAGAATTGTTTGTTTGCATTCATGAAATTCCATATGAATCTCGAGGGGTTGGTGGAAATTTTGAATTTTTTAAGTTTCAGTTGATGCATCATTTAGTTGGTGCATCTGCATAAGCAACAAAAGTCGCTTAAGTTGAGGCTACTTAAGCATCCAGTCAGTTGCTTCAGAGACTATAGCTTGTCCAGATGGGTCGATTAAGCAGTGGTCTACGTTGAAAAGCGAATACCGCTTAAGAAAAAGCCCGACAACTAAAGCGGAAGGGCAAGACCCATTTGGTACCGCTTAAATAATACTTATCCATTTTAACGGTGACAGCTTAAGCGATCATGTGACTAATTAAGCAGCTCCTAGGAGGTCACTAAATTGCTTCCTTGCTCGATTTTGTCCCTATTTTTCACAAGTCTAAATACGTAGAAGCACTAGAGAATGTGGAGAATTGGGATAGTGTTCATTGGGAGATTTTGGGATGTTTGTGGGCTTGAAATTATCATTCCCTCACCAAAATCTTGGTAAGTTTCCATCAAATTAATGCTTTAATTCTTCTATTAAGACCGAAAATTCCTGTATTATTATTAGGTTTATTTTAGTATTGTTTGAGATCAAAATTTACGCATTCTAAAGGGTAAATGACCCTTAAGCATTAAGGGACGTGTTGACAATTTCAAAAGTATTATTATGCAAGCAGGCCCAGCAAGAGATTTTGGCTTGATTTTGGACCCAAAGCATAAAAATGCAATATGGGTGTCATTTTTATTTTATTGATGAGTAGATTAACATTTTGATAGCATGACATTGTGCGGAAGCTTCTCAAAAGTGAAAATCGTTCATTTAGCAAACTTTACTGGGCTTTCTTTGATGTTCATGTAGTCCAGGCTTACCCTTCTACTAGATTGGGCTTGAATATAGTATTGATATGATATATGCTAGTTTTGGGTTATGATTAGGTCTTGGAGTTATATTTAGTGTGAATTGGATGATTTAGCCAATTTTAGGAGTCGTAATTAGGCGTATTCACTTAGTCGTTCATTCCTAGGGTAGAACTGATTTCATAGGATTCAATTAGACTTATTTAATATCTTTTTGTGAAATTTGACATTGTAGTCTAGTTTCGGTAGATTTTTTCTTATAATAGATAATCAGGGTTAGAAGTGGGTTCCTTCAGACCACCTTAGGCTAAAATTACTATTATCTCTTTGTTGACTCAATAGACACATTACATTATCTTATTTACTTTTTTGAGCCCGAGGAGGTTTTAGGCATATGATGGTTCTTCCTAGATTGATGCTTGTGAGTTGATAATTATGGTTCAAGTCCAATTATTTATGATATTGAGACCGGTTTGATTCTGGCATTATTGATGATTTTAGTTTTGGTTCAAGCCTGGTATCATGATATTAGTTCCAATTTAAGTCTAGTATTGAGAGATTATTTATGATGGTTATGGGACTGATTCAAGTCTATTATTTACGGTATGGAAGGATCCACAATTATGATTTTTAAATATAGTTAATTTTTATATTTAAATTATTACTTCTCTTTGATTGCACTTTCCAAGTTTATAGGGGCCCGCGTAGGGTCATTTACTTCATTGCACCTTCAGGCTTACGGGGGGACGGTTATGTAGAGATAACTATTTTTTTATTTAATATTATTATTCTGGTCATTGAGTCACGACCTGATTTCTAAATTTAGGATGATTCCTACCTTATCCCACTAGTAGGCAAGCCAAGCCATAACCTAGAATAATAGGTACCGGGCTAATAGGAAAAAAAATAGAAAAGATCGCATATAATGATAGCAATAGTAATAACAAGCGATAAAATGAAAGGAAAAATTTATCATATATCAAAATGAGGGAAGGAAAAACTACCAAATATACGAACGAGTCCTTCCCAAGACCTAGTGAGGTCGGTACTAGAGCCACTACTAAAACTTACCTAGAATACTAGATAGAATCCAAATTATACCCAATATATACAAGAAGAATCGAGTACAAAAGACTGAAATGGAGTAGATAGAGAAGGATCGACCTCGGACGGTAGTAAGGTCACCCTACTTTGAATCAATACTGAAAGGTAGGAACATTAATGTCGGCTGCTAGTACTCAGATCTGCATTAGGGAAAGGATGCAGAAGTGTAGTATGAGTACAAAAGCAACAGGTACTCATTAGGAATCATCAACCGACTGAGCTCAATACAGGAAAAGTATAACTAAAATGCGAGGGTCAAGACTAAATCAGGACAGAAAGGCAAATAACTAAAAATCTATGCAAATGCGATAAAGGAATAAATATAAGATATATAGAAAATAAATACGCAGTAATAACAGATAAATCAAATATAACCTAACTAGGCACTCATAAGCTCGCTAGGCAAACTGAAGAAGACAATTAACCCAACTATACCCCAATAAGTTGGTGGGACACACAAGAAGTAATTAAAGAAAATAAGTGTAAATAATCTATAATTGAGCTGATCCCAAGAAATCATAGTAGTCATCTAGATGTGAATTAGTCTTGAACCGGAACCAATGGGTAGTAATGAGAGTCCATATGCCGGATTAAAATCAAAAATAGTGGATAATAATAAGAGTCACATATATGATATACAATAGAACTCATAATCAGATGCCGAACTCAAACCAAAACTCAAAGGAACCACAACTCTCAGAACAACCCTAATTAGTACAAGAAGTCCCAAATCATGATAGTTAGATGACTGACTTGAATGGTAACTCATAGTAACCATACCCAGCTGTAAAATTAAAACCCCAACCATACCATAACCAACGTTAAATGGTATTAAGATTCACAATCAATGACAGAAATAAAGTATATGCTAAATCTAAACCAAAACTAAAATACATTTAATTAACCATTCACATATCTTAATTAAAAAGAAACAAATCATAGGTTTTGCAACATAATTCCATATCCTAAAGTGATAGATGTTATATCTACTGAATAATAAGGTACCCAAATTTACTAAAATGAGGTCCTACCCGGATAAATAAGGAATGACACATATATCAAATGGTATGCAAGTTATAAGTACGTGTCCAAAACTAGCATAATAGTACACAATTTTTATAAATAAGCTCAATCTAAGGGTAGGGTAAGTCTAGCCTACCTAGATGACAAAGATAAAAACCTCTCTAAGAAGCTTCCAAATAGTGTCCTGCTAGAACTCAAGTTGAATAAATGTAGCATTATCTTAAAAATTTCCTTCATGATTCAATTAAGCGTGGGTGAAAATTTATTGATAGCAAACATTAAAAAAAGGTCCATGAAAAGAATGTTTGTAATAATTAATGCTAAATGAAATTCACATTTATATAGTATTGTTATTCATAGCAAACATTAAAAATAGGTCCAATAATAGAATGTTTTTAAGAATTAATGTTGAATGAGTTTCATAGTTATATAGGATTGTTATATTTAGTAATACTTATCCTTGGAGTTGATTTGTCACTGTAATAACTAACCTAATGACACCACTTAATCTAGTGTCCTTTGCATGGATTTCACACAGGGGTGTCTAGCAATACCACCCCTACTCTTCGTTATATTTGCACTCTAGTATTATATAGGTTCTTGGTAAAATAAATATAATATTTTGAATATACCATAATTAACAGAAAATTATTTCTAATAAAGAATCTATTATATAGTAATAATAAGTTAATATTTTTATATTTACTATCTCCTTTTAAAATGCTAGTAGACTATAAAATCTATTATAAGGTAATATAAATAAAACATAACTTAAAGAATTTTCTTCATATCAGGAATATTTTAAAAGGTTAATAAATTGTATTTCTATAAAATCCCAATTTAAATTAAATATTCCACAATATATTTGTTATCACTAAAATTCTCCAAAATAATCGCCCGAAAATCAAACTATCAATCTTAGCAAGTCAGAACTAACTTAGGGTGGTTATAGAAAAGCTCTTGACACCGAAAATGTATGAAAACAAGGAAAATGATCATAAGGGTCATTACAACATCCACTACCAAAAGGACTTTCATTCGTGAAAGCAAATGGATAAGGAAATACTTGAAGGCTCAAACATGTAGGGATATTGCGCGTACATATCACGCTCAGTCTCCCAAGTAGCCTCCTCAACTGGATAGTGATGACATTGAACTTTAACTACTGGAATGTCCCTAGATCTCAATAGTATGATATCATTGGCCAAAATGAACACTGGCTCCTCTACAAACTCCAACCTCTTGTCCAATTAAACTGAGTCCTTCTAAAGCACGTGTGACTCATCTGGAATATACTACTATAACATAGATACATGGAACATCGAGTGGATGGATGAGAAGGCAGGAGGCAATGACAACACATAAGCTACCTCCCCAAATATCTGTAGAATCACAAAGGGTCCAATATACCTGGGGCTAATCTTGCCCCTCCTCCCAAACCTCATCATGCCCTTCAAGGATGATATTCATAGGAAGACCCTATCACTAACTCTGAACCTAATGGATGAATTTGTTGGCTAGCATAACTCCTATGTCTACTGTAAGTTGATTGTAGCTTATCCTGAATCACTGAACCCATTCCAATGACTCATGAAGGAAATCTGTTCCACGAGGCCTAGACTAAGAAGACTTAAACCAGCCAATAGAAGATCGACATCACTACCATAAAATGCCTTAAATAGGTCCATCTAAATACTCGAGTAAAAACTATTATTATTTACAAACTCTACCAAAGGTAAAAACTCTTAATATCGTGAAGGAGTCCAAATACGGCCTAAACACGCAGTTCATCAGATCCATAAAAGGTGTTGGAGCATTGCTCAACCTAAAAGACATCACCGGTAACTCATAATGATCATGATGAGTCCTGAAGGCTGTCTTAGGATTGTTTGCATCCCTAACTCTGAACTGATGGTAACAAGACCTCAAATCTGTCTTAGAAAACATTGTTGCGCCCTAAATATGGTCACACAAATGATCAGTATGAGGCATAGGATACTTATTCTTCATGGTCACCTTATTTAACTGCCTGTAGTCGATACCCATAAGCTTAGAGCCATCATTCTTCTTCACAAATATAACTGGAGCACACCACGATAACACACTCGATCGGATAAAATCCTTACCTAGAGGATTTTAAAGTTGACTAATAATCTTCTTTAGCTCATTCCAATCTATAAAATAAGGAGCCATAGGAATAGGTCGAGTTCATGGCTCAAGGTCAATAATAAATTCAATATCATGCTGAGGAGAAAGGATAAATAGCTCGGTAAAAAACATATCAAGAAACTTGTGAACTACAGGGACAGAGTCAAACATGGACTCTCAGCACTAACATCTAAAACATACATAATAAATGACTCACGGCCTCTCAATATCAGTATCTTGTACTAAATATAAGGAATAATCCCGGTCAGCATGCTACTAACTGAGTCCTACCACACAACTGGGGGTACGCTAAGCAAGGCTAAGGTAAAGGTCTTAGCAAAACAATCTAAGATGACATAGTAAGGAAATAGCCAATCTATAGCTAATATCACATCAAAATTTACCATATCTAGGACAATACAATTAACCTTGGTATCAAACTCCTAAACCGCCACCAAACAAGATTTATATACCCAACCTACTACTAAAAAATCACCCATGGGGGTAGCTACATACAATGGCACAAAAAAGAACTCTAAACATAAACCCATCCGCGATGGAAAATAAGCAGAAACATTGGAAAATTTGGAACTGGGATCAAATAAAGTAGAAGTTGACTAATGGCATATGCAAATCATACTTATAATCATAGTATCCAAAGACTTAACCTCTGATCTACCATCTATAATATATAAATGACCTTGTTCACTATTAGAATAAGTACCTATCTGACCACCTCTCCTACCCCCCTATGGACCACCTCTAGAACCCTAGGGACTACCACTAGAATCATAGGGACCACCCCCATGACATTGTGCACCACCCCTACCTAACGGTAGTATTGACCTAATCTGTTATACGGTAAAAAATAAAGGACCAATCATCCTAGGCTGAGGACACTAAGGGGCAAAGTGACCAACAACCCTGCAGTCATGATATGCCTCAGGCATCCTGCTCTATCTAAAAGGTCCGACAGATATAGAATGACCACCCCAACTCAATAGTCCTGTTTGAAAATTGCTCTATAGATTATTGTTGCTCTAACTACTAAAACCACTATAATTGGGCTAAACCCTTTCTAATATTTAAAGTGATGCCAAATGGTCAATTAGGCTGACCCTGATACGAATAAGGCTGTTGTTGGGGGTACCTACCATGAAATCCTCGGCCTATGAACTGTGAACAATTTTAGGTTCCCTTGTAACATGGTATCTTATCATTTCCCCCTTGGGCCTTATGATCCATCTCCTCTATAGAATAAACATGCTCTGTAATCTCAGAAAAAGACATCCTTGAAGTCACCAAACTCTATGCAGCTATACAAAGTAATAATCTCAATCCCTTGATAAAGTATTGAATTTTTTCATACTCTTTAGGCGGAATCATAATGGTGTGTCTGGCTAATAGACGGAATCTCACCTCATACTTAGCCACAGATATTGAACCAAATATCAATGCAGAAAACCCATCCTGCAGATGCTCACACATATTGCGAGGCATATACTTCTAAAAAATCCTCAAAGAACTTAGTCCAAGTCACTGGTGGAGATCTAGATAGCAGAGAATCAAGATAACCTCTCCACCACCTCCTCGATACTTTGCCTAACAAATAAGTAACAAAGTCATTCCTTACAATTCAACCAACCCAAAATTCCATAACCATTCCTCGCAATTGGATAGGAAATCATAAGCATCCTCTTTTAGGGTCCCAGCAAACCTGGGTAAAGTCAATCCCAAAAATTAGCCCAGCGTCTTCTACTCCTCTTAAGACATAACTGGTTGGGCTACTACTGATTGTGGGACTACGAGTGCTGGAAGAACCTCTACCCAAGGTGTCGTTGTTGTAATGTGTGCCCCTAAATCAACATCACCCTGTGCTGTAGGCTGAGCTTTCTCAGTCAGAAGACTACCAACAGACCCTAATAAATGTACTAATGAATCTTGAAGGATCAAAGGTGATTTAAAACTAGGTGTAGCCTGTACTTCCATGACCTATTTGCTGTCGTGGTGGAATAACTGAAGCTCTCTTAATCTCAGGAGCTATGATAGGTTCAGGTGATGGATTCATAGTTTGATCTCAAACTTGGTCTAGTGTTTTATCCTGCCCCTAACCTCTTAGTCGACCTAATCCCCAAACTGGAAATCTAGCATTAGGCTTGGGGTCTAGATCTTCAACTCTCGAACCTCATATCCTAGCCATCCATAAAAAGAGTAAACCAATAAATTAAAAACCAACTCAGTCTCCACTAATGGAAATAGATCAAGAAAAAGAGATTTTTCTTTAAAAATGCTCTGTAGCCTCCCAAAGATAAGATACAGATGTCTCTATACCAATCTGTAGGACTCTACAAAACATCGCCTCCAGTACTAACAAAATAAGTGAAATCTAGGCTCTAATAATAAGTTGTCATGACCTAATTTCTCAAGTCATGATGGCACCTACCTTATCGCACCAGTAGGAAGGCCAAGCCAAAGATTGGAATAATAGGTAACAGGTTAACAAGTAAAAACTAGAAAAAATTATGTGTAATGATAGAAGTAGTAATAACAAGAGATAAACAGAAAGAAAATATATCATATATCAAAATGAGAGAAACAAAAAGGACCAAACATACAAACGAATCTTTCCCAAGACCTGGTAAGGTCGGTACTAGAGCCACTACTAAAATATACCCAAAATACTAAACAAAATCCAAAATATACATAATATATACAAGCAGTCTCAAGTACAAAAGACTAAACTATAGTAGGTTAAGGAAGATCAACCTAAGACATTAGTAAGCTCACCTTGGTCTGAATTAGTACTAAAAGGTAGGAATAACATCAATGTCAGTTGCTTGTACTTAGATCTGCATCAAGAAAAGGATCCAAAAGTATATTATGAGTACCAATGCATAGTGTTACTCCATCTTATATTTTTGCATAGTGTTACATTTTTTTAGACTAATGTATGTTGACTTGTATAGTAGTTGTATTCTCTTGATTAGTGGATCTTGTACCAACTATACTAGGTTGGGGGATGATATTACTTTTCTCTTATTCCTCTTTATTTATGTTATTATCCTTATGATTTATGTCTTGTTGTTTCATTACTTGCATAATTTCTGCATTGACGCTATTTTCCACCAACTAGCCCATTGCCTATAGCTCGGAGCTACGTTTTATCTTACCTGCAAGAGGGATAAATTAGATGTCACATGAATCAAGAAATTAGGTCATGAAAAGAGATATTAGAGTGCTAGGTTCATGAGTATTGTTAGTATAAGAGAAAGTATCTAGTAGAGTATTGTGGATCAAAATGATGATGCATATTTCTTGTCTTTGGGATACTGTAGGATATTCTTTGGAGTTCTTCACTTTCTTTACTTATTTTATGTAAGAGTCTGCGTTGGTTTCTAATATTCATTTGGTTTCACTTTGCTGCACATAGCTAGGGCACATGATACTATTACTAGAGACAAAGATTCTGAGTCTGATACTAAGGATCCTACCAGGGTACATGGATAACTAAGAGGTCGAGGATAATTGAAAGATGCATCCCCAGCCAAAGACCAGGATATGGAGACTTTATCAAACACCATTCCTACTCCCACACTCAAGATTCCTCCACCCTAGCTAGTGATGGGTCGGGACCCAGCCCAGGATCCACCAAGGATTACTTCATCTTTATTCCTCAGAGATGCACTGGTTAATATATTGTAATTATTTGGGGGTACATTATCAGATGTGCTTAGTATGCGAACTAGAGTTGTATTGAGAAAAGAATGCAACCTATAGCTGTGGGTCCTAGAGTTGAGATTCTTTTAGTATCGATAATTGCTAAACCATTAGTTGTGTAACCTGCTATGTGATGATAGGCGAATTTACACGCCTATATCAATATATTTTGCCCATATTTGTGCCACGTTTTGAGAACAAATTATATATTTCATGCACTTTTAGTCCTTTTTCCTATAAGTGAGCTAACGGACATGATTAGCAAAGTTTCAGGTATAAATGATGCAGAAATCAGTATTTTAGGGCTTACTTGACGCCAAAGAAAGCTCACGAAGGAAGGAAAGGGAGCTTGAACGCCTAAAGGACCAAAAGTGATACATGGAAAATCTGTCCCGGGCTAAAACAGCATTTCTGAAGACTTTGGGGACTTGCAGTAACTTATTTGGATTTGGATAATGATACATTAACCTAGTACAATTGGGTTAAGTATTTCATTTGTTTATTTGGATTAGGAGAATATTACATTAACCTAGTACAATTGGGTTAAGTATTTCATTTTTTTAATAGGATTTGGTTAGATATTTCATTAGCTTAGTAGGATTAGGATATGGGTATTATAAATACCCTATCATGCTAGAGATTTTTATTCATTCTTCACTTAAAAAAGACATTCCTCTCTTATTCCTCTATTCTTCTCTTCTACAACAATTTCCATTAATTCTATTTTTCTTCTTCTATTCATCTATTCTTAATTTCCACAACAAGAGAAACGTTACTTTGCCTAGGAAATTCACGCCTAACGCCTACCTCTTGAGCCACACGAAATTCATCCTTATTGTGGTATAACAACAATGTCAATCGTGATCTCCTTCGCATTCATGGGTAACTAAACTTCTCTGTTGGGGTTATGGAAGCCAACTGAAATACTATCTATTGCTATGAGTTTGTGAGTTCGTGACACATATGATGCTTATATCATTATTCTCTTCATCTTAATCTACATTCTTTGTGGTTGCAAACACAAGAATACGCCAGTATAACATTTAACTTGTTCGAAAGAAAGGTTATTTGTCTGAAAAGAGATAGTGTCAAGGTAGTAAGGTCACCCCCCTAAAATTCCCTACTAAACAGTTAGTGTCGTAACTGGATTAACCTCTTGGAGAATTCGTACCGTTAGACACGCTTTAAGCTCGAAAGAGTTAAAGTGAAATTATCCTCGAATAGGTCAAAAGACGCCTGGATTTACCATCGAATACAATTCTCTATAAGCACATGCATGTCGAAATTCTACACACTCATAGTCAATAGAGACGTATAACTCAGGAGGTGGACATAACCCCAACGCTTCAATTCTCGTTGTTTACAACTTACGTAACAATGTTTCTCTTTTTACTTTGCTAATTTCAGCTTTTACTTTATTGTTTTGGTTACACATCACAATCCCCCCTACTTACGAGACTTGCACTAAAAGTCTAGTAATCGTTGCTTACTTGTTGACCAAGCTATTCCCTGTGGGATCGATACCCAACCCAAGTTGGGTTCTATATTTGCTAACGACCGCTTTACACTCCTATGAGAGCTGTAGATTGAGCGTTATCAAAAATTGGCGACGTTGCCGGGGAATACGAGTGTCAATTAAGTTTGTGATAATTACTAGACCCTTTGGTCAAATATTCTCGTACTTTTACTTTTAGTTTTTGTTTTTGTTTACTGAAAGTTTTTATTCAGTGCATGCCCCATACTCGAAGTTCTGGTCAACCGTTATTACCTATCAATCCTGAACCACAACGTATTGGCAAAATGGAAGCACAAGCAGAAATCGAAAGAATGGCTGCTCAACAGGAACAGGCGAGATTGGCTGCTCTTGCCGCCGCCCAAGTACACCAACAAAACATTGATAACCCTGGGCGAGCAACAAATCCTAACGATGAGGATTTAGGAGATGACGAGTTACTAAACCCAAGGCGTGATGCTGAAATCATAACACCTGCCAACCGAAGAGGTCGACAAGCTCGGTTTAGGTATGATCGCCAACCTATGCAGCCAACTTTCGACGATGATGATGATGATCTTAATGGTGCCGGAGCCACTGGAGCCATAATTCCACCATCATTAGCGCCCGGAGCCAAGTTCAACATCACAAGCACCATGATTCATTTATTGCAACTCAAGGGATTATTTGGTGGACTAGCAGGTGATGATCCGAATATGCATCTCATCAACTTTATTTCTACATGCAAGTCGTTTGACAATCCTGGTGTTGGTCAGAATGCTATTCGATTACGTCTATTTCCATTGTCTCTGTCTGGGGAGGCAACTCTATGGTTAAATGGGCTGACTCCTGATTCAATCACAAATTGGAGGCAATTGAGAGACACTTTCCTAGAAAGATTCTTTCCGTCATCCAAAAGAGCACAATTGCGAGATGAAATCAGCAACTTTCGTCAGCTTCCCACTGAAGCTCTTCATGAAACATGGGAGAGGTTTAAGACAAAGCTAGCGAGATGCCCAAACCATCACATGACTAATGTCCACCTAATGGAGATCTTGTATAGAGCCTTGAATTCAATAACTAAACCAGTGGTGGATAACGCAGCTGGAGGATCTTTTATGGACCTCACCTTTGGTCAAGCAAGCAATATGCTAGATCGTATGATGAAGCAAAGTAGAGCTTGGCATACCAGGGATTCTGAGGTAGCAAGCCCCACTTTATCTATTGGCATGACTGCAGACCAAAGAAGAAGAGAAGAAGAACGTGATCAAGATATGGCGCATCTGAAAACACAAATGGATCTTCTTACAAAGCATTTATTAACAGGGAAGACCGAAAAAGTCAAAGCCATTGCGTCAAAAGGAAGAGACGAATCTGATTCGGAAGAGGAGGCCAAATACTTGAACAATCAGGGGGGTTTCCGTGGGAATACCCAAGGAAACCAAGGTCGGAACTACTATGATAAATCTGGAAACAAAGACCAAGGTAGTTGGAAAAACAAGAATGAAAAGAGTGGTTTGTACGTTCCCCCAGTAGACGTGACACCACCACATCTAATTCTGGAAGTATGGAAGACATGATGGTTAAATTATTAAAAGGAGTGAAAGCAACGAGCGCGGGAGTAACGGAGGTAATCAGTGATTTTTCCTCCATGAAACAATTAGTTGATTCACATTCCAATTCTATCAAGCAAATAGAGCAGCAATTGAGCCAACTTTCAGCAGCACTCAATCAAAGGAAGGTCGGCACTTTACCTAGCGATACTATGCAAAATCCAAGGAATGATGGGTCATGCATGGCCATCACTACTAGAAGTGGTAAGGTGCTGGAAACTTCAGCAAAAGGCAAGCAAGTGATTGACGAAGTTGCGGACATGGATGACAACGCAAAAGGAGAAGATGCCGCAGCTACTACTCCTGACGTCAAGGACGCCACCTCCATCACGGTGCAGCCTGAAAAAGTAGGAAAACGGAAGCAAGAGGAGAAGAAAGCCGTGGAAAGAACACTTCCATACTCACCACCACCTTTTCCCCAAAGATTGAAGAAGGTGGCGGATGACACAAAGTTCAGCAAATTCATGACTATGTTGAAACAGCTGACCATTAATGTTCCATTAGTGGAGGCACTTGAACAAATCCCTGGGTATGCAAAGTTTATGAAGGATCTTTTGACAAAGAAGCGGGCAGCAAGCTATGAGTTGAAAGAAGATGTGCATCATTGTAGTGCAATTGCTACCCGATTGATAGTTCAGAAGAAGGCCGACCCCGGAGCTTTCACTATTCCTTGCACCGTAGGATCTTTGAATTTTGCCAAAGCATTATGTGACTTAGGAGCCAGCATTAATTTGATGCCATTATCGATCTACAAGAAGTTGGGGTTGGGTAATCCTACTCCAACCAATATGAGGCTCGTCATGGCGGATAGGTCGGTCAAACGACCTGTTGGTATTCTATGTGACGTATTGGTAAAGGTTTCTTCATTCATCTTTCTGGCAGACTTTGTTATTTTGGATTGTGAGGCAGACTCAGAAGTTCCCATAATCTTGGGGCGCCCTTTCCTTGCTACAGGAAGTGTGCTCATTGATTTGAGATCCAATGAGCTTTCATTCTGAATAAATGACGAAGTGGTTCGATTTGATGTGTGCAAATCAATGAAGCAACCCAAAGATCTCTGTGTAATTTTGGCGGCTGATGTTTTCTTTGATGATGAGAAAGAATTACTTGAAGAAGAGCAAATTATTGATGACCCTTTGGAGGTTGTGCTTATGAATGGAGAGAATGAGGATGCTGAAAATGGTGAAGAAGCTACTTGTGCTCTATTGGGATTAAGGGCATATCTCTATGCTCCTAAGAAGCTGGATCTTGATCTCAAGAATCGACCCACACCACCAGCTAAGCCATCTATTGAAGAGCCACCCACGTTAGAATTGAAGGAGCTGCCAAGTCATTTGAAGTACGCCTTCTTAGGAAGCGGAAATACTCTTCCAGTCATTATGGCAGCCGAATTGGGTGAGCAACAAGTTGCAGCTCTTATAGCTATCTTACACAAGTATATTAGAGCCATTGGATGGACCATTGCAGATATTATTGGTATTCCACCTGGGATTTGCACACATAAAATTCAGCTTCAAGAAAATTGCACACCCACCATTGAGCATCAAAGACGTCTAAACCCACCTATGCAAGAAGTGGTGAAGAAAGAAATTATCAAGTGGTTAAACACGGGGGTTGTGTATCCTATCTCGTATAGTACATGGGTAAGCCCGATACAATGTGTTCCTAAGAAAGGAGGCATGACGATGGTCGCGAATATGAAGAACGAGTTTATTCCACTCAGACCCGTCACTGGATGGAGAGTATGCATGGACTATCGAAAGCTGAATTCTTGGACACTCAAAGATCACTTTCCAATGCCATTCATGGACCAAATGCTAGATCGATTAGCGGGGAAAGGATGGTTTTGATTCTTGGATGGTTATTCAGGCTACAATCAGATTTGTATTACCCCCGAAGACCAAGAAAAGACAACATTTACATGCCCATATGGTATGTTTGCCTTCAAACATATGCCATTCGGGTTATGTAATGCACCAGCCACCTTTCAACGTTGTATGATGTCCATTTTCTCTGATATGGTTGAGGACACTTTGGAGTTATTTATAGATGATTTTTCAGTTGTTGGTGAATCTTTTGAGTCGTTCTTGGAAAACTTGAGCATGGCATTGCAAAGATATGTGGAATTCAACCTTGTGCTGAATTGGGAAAAGTGCCACTTCATGGTAAAAGAAGGAATCGTTCTTGGGCACAAGATCTCTGCAAGAGGAATAGAGGTTGATCGAGCAAAAATAGAGGTTATTTAGAAGCTACCTCCTCCAATTTCGGTGAAGGGAGTTCGTAGTTTTCTTGGCCATGCAGGTTTCTATCGTTGGTTCATCAAAGATTTCTCCAAAATTGCTAGTCCATTGTGCAAACTATTGGAGAAGGATACGAAGTTTGACTTTAATGAAGATTTCTTAAAGGCATTCGAATGCCTTAAAGAAAAACTCATTGAAGCCCCTATCATGGTAGCACCAGACTGGTCTCTCCCGTTCGAAGTCATGTGTGACGCTAGTGGTGTAGCCATTGGAGTTGTACTTGGACAAACAAAGGAGAAATTATTTCATCCTATCTACTATGCGAGTAAGGTTCTAAATGAAGCCCAAAGGAACTACACTGTTACTGAACAAGAGCTCCTAGCAGTTGTATACGCGTTTGAGAAGTTTCGTGCCTATCTATTAGGTACTAAGGTGATCATTCATAAAGACCATGCAGCTCTTAGGTATCTCATGACAAAGAAGGATGCAAAACCAAGGTTAATTCGATTGGTGTTGCTACTACAAGAGTTCGATTTTGAGGTCAAAGATAGAAGAGTTTGCGAGAACCAAGTGGCCGACCACCTATCTCGACTTGAGAATGAGCATGTGGCGCAACCTGAAATTCAGATTGATGATGCATTCCTGGATTTACCATCGAATACAATTCTCTATCAGCACATGCATGTCGGAATTCTACACACTCATAGTCAATAGAGACGTATAACTCAGGAGGTGGACATAACCCCAACGCTTCAATTCTCATTGTTTACAACTTACGTAACAATCTTTCTCTTTTTACTTTGCTAATTTCAGCTTTTACTTTATTGTTTTGGTTACACATCACAATCCCCCCTACTTACGAGACTTGCACTAAAAGTCTAGTAATCGTTGCTTACTTGTTGACCAAGCTATTCCCTGTGGGATCGATACCCAACCCAGGTTGGGTTCTATATTTGCTAACGACCGCTTTACACTCCTATGAGAGTTGTAGATTGAGCGTTATCACTATGTCTATTGTGTAGCACTTAATGTAGGGTAGATTCTTGAGATAAAATTTGCCTAAGTTATTAGGGCTACCAAGTAAGGTTGCTTATGAGTTCTTGGATTTTTGTAATGATAGGCTCCATAATTTGAGCTTAGTTAAGACTCGTGGTGTTCATTACACTACTTTTAAGATGGATTTAGTAGGTCGACATTGGTGGAGAGGTTATCTTGATTCCAGGCCAGTTGAATCACCCCCACTAATGTGGACTCTTCTTTGAGGTTTTCTTGGAAGAGTATATGTTTCATAGCCTTAGAGATAATCTATGGGACCAGTTCTCGAGATTGGATTAGGGATGTTAAAAATTTTTGGAGAAGGAGATTTAATTTTAGGAGTTGGTTAGGCATGCTATTTTTATTCTACCGATCGAGTACGAGAAGAGGCCTTAATATTGAGGTAGTTTCAGTGGGGGATAGAGTGGTTCACAGTTCAAAGTTAGTGTTCTTCAGGAATGTCCCATGTATAAGGCAATTGTTCCAGAAGTGTAGAGTATTCTGCCAATAGATAGAGTTGTCTTGGTCTTCATTATCTATGTTGTTATGTGTATCAAGTCTGGGTGATTCTTTAATAGTGGATCAAGTTTGAAGATCATGTGTTGTGACTGTTTGAGAGTTTGATACTCATGTTGATCTTATTGTGTTAGATATGGTGGATTTTGATGTAATTCTAGGCATGGACTGGTTATACACCTATCAAGTAGTCTTGGATTATTATGCCAAAACCATTACCTTAACCATGCTTGGCATACGCTTGGTTGTGTGGTAGGGATATATTAGCAGCAATCCAATAGGGATTATTTCATATATTTAGGCAGAGAGACTTATATCGAGGGGTTATAAGTCTTATCTCGCTTATATTTGTGATGTTAGAATGGAGAGACTGTCGCTTGACTATTCCTATAGTCTGTGATTTTCCTGATGTTAGGTTTGATGAAGTCTCTTTTTTTATGGTCTCTGGCTGGGCTAATCTCTGGATTATCCTCGTCCTCAGCAAATAGTGGGTCAGGAGCCAACCTAGGATCAACCAAGGATTACTTCATCATCACGACTCAGAGATGCATGGGTTAAAATCTTATTATTAGTTTGTGGTACACTATCATATGTGCTCAGTCAATGGACTAGAGTTTTATTATGGAAAGAATTCAACCTACAGTTGTGGGTTATAAAGTTGAGATTTCTTCAGCATCGGTAAATACTCAACCAGTAGTTTCCCAACCTACTATGTCTATTGAGGAGCATTTGATGATCGGTAGATTCTTGAGGTTAACTTTGCCTAAGTTTTCAGGGGCACCGAACGAGGATGCTTATGAATTCTTAGTTTCATGTAAGGATAGGCTCCATAATTTGAGCTTAGTTGAGACTCGTGGTGTTTATTGCACTACTTTTAAGTTGATTTGGTAGATTAAATTGGGGGAAAGGTTATCTCAACTCTAGCCCAGCTAGATCTCCCCCACTGACATGGACTCTTCTTTGAGATTTTATTAGATAAGTATATGCCTTATACCCTTAGAAATCATCAGTGGAACTAGTTGTCAAGATTAGATCAGGGGTTCATGATTGTTTTGGAGTACGAGGTTCATTATCTTATGTTGGCTAGGCATGCTACTTCTATACTACTAATAGAGTATGAGAAGATCTGATGTTTTATTTGGGGATTGAGACTTCCTCTTTGCATGGATGCCTTAATTTTTGTTATTGCTGGAAGGTCTTTTATTAAGGTTTTTAGTCATCCTTAAATTATTGAAGTGTTGCATTACGAGGCCCAAGGGGGCATCTATAATAGGCCACAATATCGAGAAATTATCAGTGGGAGCTAAAATGGCTCAGGGTTAAAAGGTAGTGTTTCTCGAGAATGTCCCAGGCATAAGGCAGTTGTTCCGACAGCGTAGAGTGTTCTGCTAATTAAGGAAATATCACCTCTAGATAGAAGTTGTAAGTAAGGCTATCAGGGTGGTCCTCAGGGTGTTGTAGAGGTCCTTGGGTAAGTAGGATAAGAGAACAGTTAGGCACCCAGGCAGGTGGAAAGTGAGGTCATTTGTTGGTGGTACTTGGTAGACCAGAGGTAGGGTCTTCGGATGTTGTTATTATAGGTATGATATTTATGTGCCATTAATTGTTTTTACTTTATTTTATCTGAGATCTGCTTATTCTTATGTATCTGATTATTATGCACCGTAGATAGAGTTGTCTTGGGCTTTATTATCATTGTTGTTTTCTGTATCAACTCCTGTGGGTGATTCTTTAACAATGGATCAAGTTTATAGATCATGTGTTGTGATTGTTTGAGAGTTTAATACTCTGGATGATCTTATTATGTTAGATATGGTGGATTTTGATGTGATTCTGGGCATAGACTAGTTATCCCCCTATCATGCAATCTTGGAATATTATGCAAAGCCATTACCTTAGCCATGTCCATCATATGCTCGACTTTGTGGAAGGGATGTATAAGCCACGAGCCAATGGAGACTATTTCTTATATTCAAGAAAATAAACTTATATCGAGGGGTTACAAGTCTTATCTCACTTATATTTATGATGTTAGTATGAAGAATATGTCGCATGACTATTCCTATAGTCGGTGATTTTCCTGATATTTTTCCTACTGATCTGCTTGACCTTCCTCCTGATTATGATATTGAGTATATTATTAATCTTAACCCGGCACCAAACCTATTTTTATGGTACCTTACCTTATGGCTCCTACCGAGCTTAAGGATCTTAATTCGTAGTTTTAGGATCTTATAGGTACGGGTTTTATCAGACTGAGTATGTCACCTTGGATGTTATTGTCTTATTCATGAAAAAGGAACATGGTTGCATATGTGTATTACTACAGGAAGCTTAATAAGGTCATGGTAAAGAATAGGTATCATGTGCCTCGCATTGATGATTTATTTAAATAGCTTTAGGGAGCAGTGATGTTATCTAAGACTGACTTAATGTCTAATTACATAGTTGAGGATTTGGGCTAAGGACACCCAAATATAGTATTTTGGAATTGCTATGGTCATTATAAGTTTTTATCGATTTTTTTGGGTTGACCAATGCCTTAGTTGCATTTATGGTTTGATGAATCCAGTGTTAAGACCTTATTTAAATTTCATGGTGATTTTGCTCCTAAATGACATCCTTGTAAGATAGTTTGACTGCATGGAGTGCCTATATGATTCATTTCATATTGGGGTTCTGTATTCACTTATAGCTTTTAGAGATCTTTTCAGGAGAATTTAGGTACTTAGGTGAATTTTAGCATAACTTTCCACCCTCAGACCGATGAGAAGTATGAGTAAATTATTTAGGTTCTCGAGGATATACTCTGAGCTTGTGTTATGGATTTTAAGGGTCAATAGGATTAACACTTAGCTTTTGCTTTGCTCACGTATAATAATAGTTACCATTCAAGTATTGATATGTCACTATTTGAGGCATAATATGGTAGACGTTATTGATCTCTTATTTGATAGTTTGACACCGCCAAGATTAGGCCCCTTGGTACTGACTTACTTTAGGAGTCATTGCATAGAGTCAGAGTGATACAAGATAGGTTGATGGTAGCTTACAGTAGGCAAAATCTGGTGTTCATACTATCTAGGAATGCCAAGAACTTGTGCCCTAGAGAGATTCCAGTAGTTAAAGCTCAATGGAGACACTGCCCAGTAGAGAAGTCCACTTGGTATATCAAGAGCAAGATGTGGGCTTAGTATCCTCACCTAACCAGGTCATTTTCCATATTTCCATGCATTTTTGCCTTTTAGATCTTACCTATAGCTTCCCTAAGTATTTTATGACCTGCTTGAGATAACAGTTTAGTTACCAAATAGTTTATTTAGGTTTTAGAGTCAATTATCTATTTTAGAGTCTTCGCTTGTAAAGATTAGCTATTGGGGAAAAACTCTTGTTTAATGAACTTGTATGCCAATTCTGACAGTTCTATCAGCTCTGGAACATAGATTTTAGGCTCGAGGAACCCTTGGTTCAGGTCCCCAGGCTTTAAAACTCATTTCAGGCTATTGAACGAAATTTGGTAAAAATGGCCCATGGGTATGGGGCCCACTTTTCATCAAAATTACCCTGGATGAAAATTTTGGTTGAGCCATTGAGTCTGGAATGTTGAATTTTATAGGATAGCATAGTTCATTTGCATTCACAGTATTCTAAATAAATCTCGAGGGGTTAGTGGAAACTTTGAATTTTTTAATTTTCAACTGATGTATCACTCAGCTAGAGCATCCGCTCGATTAAGTGGCCAACCGATTGCTTTAGCTACCATGGATTTCCTACCCTAGTCGCTTAAGAAATGGTCTATCCACTAAAGCAAATGTTTTTTAAGCGACAACCTGACCACTAAAGCAAAAATAACCAAACCCACAGGTACTGCTTAAGCGATACTTATATGCTTTAGCGGTAACCGCTTAAGCGATCAAGCAATTTCTTAAGCTATTATGACCCTTCAGGTTAACTTCTGTATTTCCAATTATTTTTGCTGCTTAGACATTTCCTTTAGCTGCCCCAAGTAATCTGTGAACTAACAATTTGATTGTCGAACAGTTCATTTGGTTTTTATAGCCAATTCCTTATTTTGAAGTCTTAACTAATTAAATTTGACTACTAGGTGAAAACCTTAGTAAAATGACCTCGTATGCCAATTCTGACTTTTCCAATATCTTAAAAACATTGACTTTAGGTTAGGTGGATCCCTGTTTCGGGTTTTGAGACTTTCAAACTAATTTTGGGCTATGGGACAAAAGTAAAGGAAAATGGTAAGTAGGTGTGGGTCCCAATTTTTATTTAATCGACCTCAAATAGAAATTTCAACTACTTAATTAAGTCTAAAACATCAAATTTGATAGGGTAGCATAATTTTTTTGCATTTACGAGATTTTGGATGAATCCCGAGGGGTTGGAGGAGACTTGAAAAAATTTTAAGTCTCAGTTGGTGCTGCTGTATCTCTTAAACACCCATGAGGTCACTTAAGCAAATGCCACTAAAATGGCCTGGCTGTCGGTAAAGGGGTCGGGCATCGCCCAGCAGGTATCACTTAAGTGGTATGTGGGCTGACACCAGATATCTTTAAAGAGACACTATGTTGCTTAAGCGATGATTTCTTAAGCGGCCCAGTGTCTACTTAAGTGACACCTGTGAACCTGGGAAGGGTATAAATAACCCACTTAGGTTGATTTTCACCATTTTTCATACATCCCTTAGAATATTGAACCCTAAAAAGTTGAAAAACTTGGGAGAATCATTTTTGATTGATTTTAGATCTTGGGTGAATTTAATTTAAGCATTTCTTCTTCGAATTTGTGGTAAGCTTCCATTAATTTCTTTATAGAATCCTTCATTTTTATCTAAAACACCTAAAATCTTTGTGCTTGATGTTTCACCATTAGAGCTTAGAATTCACTCAGTTTGTGGGTAAATATTCCTTGAGCATTGAGGGACATAGTGTTGGATTCAGAAGTGCAATTTTGTAAACGGGCCTCAGGTGGAATTTTTATGTAATTTTAGACCCAAATCACAATAGTGCAATATAGGTATCATTGTTCTCGTTTTGATGAATATATTTTAATTTTGATAGCGTGGAGCCTTGTAGAAGCTTCTTGGAAAAGGAAATCGGTCGTTTGGTGGATTCTAAGGTCTTTTCTTCTTCTTCCAAATAGGCTAGATTTACCCTCTTCATAGATTGAGTTATTTCATATTATGCTCATGATTTTATGCTAGTATGGAGTGAGATTTACGTAATGGAGTTATGATTGAAAATATTTGGTTTAGCTGAACTATTTAGGCTATTTTGAAATCATAATTTAGGAGTAATTGACTTTGTTACTCATTTTTTTAAGGAGAATTGCTATCATTGGGCTAATTATGTCTTATTTTACATCTAGAAATGAGTTAGCTAACTTAACCAAGTTCAGGGTAGAATTTGCCAAAACTAGATTTTGGGGATTAGAAGTAGGCCCCTCCCACCTTAGGCCAAGTTAGTATTTGTAGAGTTATTTATGCATGACATACCCTTATTAATTCTTGTTTTGGGACTTTGTGTAGATGGAATGCTTATTAATGCTCTAGTTTGGTAGTTGAGAGTTAGTGCTAATTTTGGGTAAGGTGTAGTGGTCAAGTATTGTGATTTAGTTGTATGGCTTATGAGTTTCTGTTTAAGTTTGGTTTTTGATGATGATATTTATAATATGAGTTTTGGTTCAAGTCCGGCAAATGATTCTATGATGATGATACTATTGTGGATGTTATCATAATAAAGATATGACTTTCGGTTCGAGTCCGACATTAAGAGTTTTGCAAGATATGATTTGGTATGGATTGGTTGATGGTTGTATATGACATTTGGTAGAGTTATGGATCTTCAGCTATTTATTTCGCTTGATTATACCATCTAGGCATATAGGGGGCCTTTATTGGGTTATTTACTTTTCCGTAATTATTCGCCTATTGGGGCCAATTTTGTAGTTATAGTTGTGTGATCTTTACATTACTATTTTGGATTTATATCTTTATTCATGTACAGTAGTGATGGAGATATTTCTAGTAGAGGTGTCAAAATGAATCCTAATTGAGTTGACCCGCCTAACCTACCCAAAACTAAATGGGTTGGGTTCAAGATAATTTACTATTGGGTAAATCTCAACCCGTTAAGTCCCAACCCATTTTCAAATTGGGTTCAAATGAACCCAATAAATCTCTACTTCAGGCCGCTTAATAGAAAAAAAATATTTTATTAATAAAAATAGGGAAAAAAACTGACAATATGTCCTCCCACTCTCAAAATCACCTACCTCACCACACCCCCACCTTACCCCAACCCCACAACAAGCCAACTTACCCCACCCCACCCCACCTCCCTTAAATAAATTATTTTTACATCTTAAACACATCCTTATAAATTTTCTATCTTGTCCCCACCCTACCTCATCCCTTTTCGTCCTTTCCTACTCCGAACCTCCAGCCCCACCCCCACCCTAAAAAATTAAAAAAAATTAATTTTTAAAAATAAATAAATAATTTTTTTCAAACAAAAAATTAATCTTACCCCAACCCCTATCTCTCCCTACTCCCTACACCCCCACACCTATCTTTCCCTATACAACATATCCCCTCATCCCTCCCTCCCCCCCCCCCTCCCTAAAAAAATTTCCTCAATCCCCATCCTTTCCCTAACCCCTACCCCTCACCCACACCCCGCACACTCCTAATTTTCTTTTTTAAGATTTTTTTAATCAAAGTTTTTATTAAAACAAATTGACCTCAACCCCATTCCTAAAAGCCACCCCTCCTACCTCCAACCCCTTACCCCACACCTCTCCCTGAAAAATAATTTTTTATTTTTTTAAAAAAAAAAATTTAAAAAAATATTACTACCCCACTCCCTACCATCCACCCAACTTTTCAAACCCATTCAAATTTATTTTCTTTACAAGGGGTAAATATTAATATGTTAATATTTTTTAGATTAAGCGGGTTAAATAGGGTGGGTCAAGACCTAACCTAACTTTTACCCATTTCAACCCAACCTATTTCAACATAAAGTGAATTTGGATAGGTCATGACCCAATCCGATTCCCAGTTCAACCCATTTAATATCTTCAATCTCAACCCAACCCGCTCATTTGACACCCTTAATTTCTAGGTTTGCTCTATTACCTTAACTTAGTTTAATTTATCTTGAGTCTTTTCATATTTATATCATTATTTAGCTCAGTCATCCGACGATGCCTACTGAGTACCCATAGATTTGGTACTCATACTACACTTTTGGACCTTTTTGGTGCAGATTCAAGTACTAGTTGCCATCGATGACTTGATGCTCGTGCAGGGTTGATTTTAGAGATTTAGTTGAGCTCTTGGAGTTGAAGTTACCTTTTTTCCTTTTATTTATTTGTGTCTAGTCTTTCATTTATTAGACAGATTGTATTTGAATTTTCGGTATTAATGATTCATTTGTAGTAGCTCTTGTATCGAAATTACTGAGTCTTGGGATGATTATTGATCTTTTATCTATCTATTAGACGATTAAGACTGTTGTATTTCTAACTTAAGTCTTTAGTTATTGATTTCAAGCTTGTAGGCCATCTTCCACCAAGTTATCCCATTACGTATAGCTCCGGACTACGGTTTGGATTTCTTACTAGTGGGATAAAGTAGCTACCATAATGACTCATAAATTGGGTCATGACAAATTGGTGTCATTGCCTAGATTTCATCGATTGTTGGTACAAGAGTAAGTGTCTGGTAGAGTCCCACGGATCAAAATGATAATGTCCATTTATTATCTTCAAAAGTCTATAGGAAATTCTTTTGAGTTTTTTATTTCTTTCACTCATTTTGTGTCATAAATCTGAGTTGGTTTCTAAAGTATTCCTTTGGTTTCACTCTTTAACAGATAACTAAGACACGTGGTATTGCTACATGAGATAAGGGTCTTAAGATCAAGCCTAGGGATCCTGTCATTGTTCGTGGATGACCTACCGGTCATTGACAGCCCATGGATATATCCCCATTTAGGGCTAGGATATAGGTCCTTTACTAGACCTTATTCCTTCTCCAGATCCAGAGATTTTTTTGCCCCAGCCAGCGGTAGACCATTGACCAACCCAGGCTCCACTAGGGTTTATTTCTTCTTTAGTGCTCAGGGATGCTTTGGTCCAGATTTTGAGATTGGTTGGTGGTTTAGTGTCTGATGGTACATATTCAATGGATCAAACTGGTATTGAGGTGAGGGTGAAACCTATAGCTGCAGCTCCCAGAGTTGGGGTCTCTTATGTGCTAGTAGTAGCCCAGACAGTAGTTTCCCAGCCTCTTTTTCTATTGAGGAGCAAAAAATTCTAATTAGTTTTTAGATATTAGCTTTATCTAGGATTTTTAGTACACTGGTCAAGGATGACAATGATTTCTTGATTGCTTGTAAGGATAGGCTCCCTAATTTAGGCCTAGCTGAGACTTATGGTGTGGATTACACTACTTTTAAGTTTGACTTGGCGACTCAACCTTGGTGGAGAGGTCATTTTAATTCCATGACAACTGGATCTTACCCATTGCCATGGACTTAGTTCTCCAATATCTTCTTGTAAAAGTATATGCCTCACCTTCTTAGAGATCATCTAAGGGATTAGTTATTAAGGTTGGAGCAGGGATTCATGAGTGTTTTTGAGTAAGAGGGTTGAGTTTTTAAGTTTTCTAGGGATGCTACTTTTTTTTAACTACCGAGTATGAGAGGGTTCATTTCTTTATTCAGTGATTGAGACACCTCTTTATATGTTTACATAGAGTTTGGTTGTTGTAAACATGTGTTTTGCTGAGGTTTTTGTTCATTTTTAGGTTATGGAGAAGATGCATCGCATTTCCTAAGGGGGCAGTGGTAAGAGGCCAGGGTATTAAGGTAGTTTTAGTGGGAGCCATAGTGGCTCACAGTTTAGAGGTAGTGGTTCTCAAGGTAGGTAACCTCCATCTTATCCATATCAACATCAGGGTCAGTATAGTAGGCTATTTTAAGTCGCACTTAAGATTATTGATGGAGGCTAGTGTTGTTTTAGTGATCATCTTGGCCAGGGTAGTGGTCGGTCTTCAAAGGGTTTGTCTTCTAGGTATTTTAGACATAGTGGTTAATCTGGGTCAGTTTGATCTTCTAGTTTGAGTAACACACCTGGGAAATGTTATGGTTGTGGAGCTTTTTGTTATTCCTCGAAAGAGTGCCCCAATCATAGACCGATAGTTCCTTTAATTTAGAGAGTTCTACCAATTAGGGTAGTTTTTCCCCCAGCTAGAGGTCGTATACTTTGTCGTAGGGATGGTCGACAGGGTACTTATGGAAGTTCCCTGGCAGGTAGGACAAGAGATTGGTTAGGAGCCTATCTAGTGCTAGGCATGGTTAGTTATATGTTGTACCATTTAGACTCGAGGCTAAATCATTAGATGTTGTTATTATTAATACAATTTTGGTATGCCGCCAGTCGGCTTTTTCTTTATTTGATCAAGGATTCATTTATTCTTATCTGTCTATTTATTATGTTTCGCTATTAGAGTTATCTTGGAATTCATTATCCATGCCATTATGTTTATCTACTTTTGTAGGTGATTCTTTAATAGTGGATCGGGTTTTATGATCATGTGGTATGACTATTTGAGAGGTTGATACTCATGTTGATCCTATTATATTAGACATGGTAGATTTTAATATAATTTTAGGCATGGACTACTTATCGTACTATTATGTAGTTCTGGGTTTTTTCTCCAAGATTATTACCTTAGCCATGCCCAACATACCCCCGATCATGTGGTAGGAAGTGGTTAGCCACTAACCGATAGGGATTATTTCTTATATTCATGCTAGGAGGCTTATTTTGAGGGGTTATGAGTCTTATCTCAATGTATTTGTAACATTAGTATAGAGAGTTTGCAGCTTGACTCTGCCCCTATAGTTTATGAGTTTCCTGATGTTTTCCCTATTGATCTACCTAATCTTTCTCCTAAGAATGATATTGAGTTTCTTATTGATCATGAGATAGGAACATGACCTATTTCTGTAGAACCTTACAGTATGACTTCTACTAAGCTTAAGGAGCTAAATTCTCAACTGTAACATCTTCTTGGCAAGGGTTTCATAAGATCGAGTGTGTCTCCTTGAACTGCTCCTGTATTATTTGTTAAGAAGAAGGATGGCTCTATGCATATGTGTATTAATTATAGGTATCTTAATAAGGTGACAGAGAAGGACTGATATCCTACACCTCTCATTGATGATTTATTTGACCAACTTTAGGGACTAGTGGTGCTTTCTAAGATTGATTTGAGGTTTACTTACCATAAGTTCAAGATTTGGGCTGGGGATATTTCAAAGAAAGACTTTAGGACCCGTTATGGTCATGATAAATTCTTAGTGATGTCTTTGGGGTTGACGAGTTCCCCAGCCACGTTTATGGATTTGATGAGCTGTGTGTTCAAGTCTTATTTGGATTCTTTTATGATTGTGTTTGTCTACAACATCCTTGTTTATTTAAGGAGTATAGAGGAGCATATGCAGCATTGGAGAATTATGCTCCAGACTTTGAGAGATCATATGTTTTTTACCAAATTCTCTAAGTGTGAGTTTTGGCTTGAGTTGGTGACATTTCTAGGGAATGTGGTATCTAAGGATGGGATTATGGTAGTCCCGATAAAGATTGAGGCTATTCGTGATTAGGATTGATGTATATCTCCATCTAAGGTTGGTATCTTCATTGGTTTGGCTTATTAATATAGGAGGTTCATTGAGTGATTTGCTACCATTGTAGCACTGATAACCAAAATAACTTGAAAAGAGGTTCTTTTTCGACGAGCCGAGAAATGTGACTCGAAGTTTGGAAAGCTCAAGTGGTTTCTTACTTCAGCTCGTATCTTGTCTCTTTTTGTTAAGGGTAAGGGATTTACTTTGTATAATGATATCTGGTGTTGTTTTGGGTTGTGTGTTGATATTGCATATTCATGTTATTGCTTATGCATCTAGACATTTGAAGGTGCATAAACACAACTACCCCACTCATGATTTGGAGTTGGCAATAATAGTTTTTATGCTTATGATTATGAGGCATTATCCTTATGGCATACATTGTGAGATCTTCATGGATCATCATATTCTTCAGCATTTTATTAGCTAGAGAGAGCTTAATTTGGGTAGATGGATCGAGTTTCTTAAGTATTATGACATCTCTATATTGTATCATCTGGGCAAAGCGAATGCAGTAGCAGACACCTTGAGCCCAAAGGCGATGAGTATGGGTAGCTTGGCTTGCATTTCAATTTCTTAGAAGCCATTTTCACAGGATATTTAGTCCTTATCCAACTTGATGGTGCGAATTGATATTTAAGGCCCTAAGATGACTCTTTCTAGTGTTGAGGCAAGGTCTTCGCTATTTGAGTAGTTATAGAGGAGTCAGTTTGAGGATAAGAGGCTTTGCATCATCCGTGAATAGGTGTTGAGTGGTGAGTCCGAGAGGGCTAACATATATTCTGAGGGTGTCTTGAGATTTGATACACATTTATGTTCCGAGGGTTGATGACTTGATTTAGAATATTTTGGAAGAGGCTCATATCTCCAAATATATTCACCCAAGTACAGCTAAGGTGTATAGAGATTTAAGGTAGCATTATTGGTGGAATGATATAAAGAGAGATATGGAAGACTTTGTAGCTCGTTGCCTATGTTGTCAATGGGTGAAAGCTGAGATTAGATACCTAGAGTCTTGATTCAGAGATTGCCTATTCCTGAGTGGAAATGGGAATGGAGTACCGTGGACTTTGTTAGTGGTTTGCCTCGTACTTCACATGGTTTGGATGGTATTTTTGTCATTGTTGATCGGTTGACAAAGTCGGCACACATTACTCCTATTCAAATGTCCTTTAGCATAGAGAGGTTAGCTCATATCTATGTTAGTGGGATAGTCCATTTGCATGGTGTGCCTATATCTATCATTTCAGATTGGGGTTCAGTGTTCACTTCTAGCTGTTGGAGAGCTTTTTAGGAAAAGTTGGGTACTCAGGTGGATCTTAGTACAACCTTCTATCCTCAGACCAACGGTCAGTCTGAGAAAATTATTCAAGTTCTTGAGGATATGCTCCGAGCTTCTGTTATAGATTTTAGAGGTCAGTGGGAGGAGCACTTAGCTATGGCGGAGTTCGCTTATAATAATCGCTACCATTCGAGTACCAAGATGGTGCTTTTTGAGGGTTCCATGGTAGACGATATCATTCTCCAATAGGGTTGTTTGAGACTTTTGAGTTTAAACCCCGTGGTATCGACTTGATTAAGGATTCATTGGACTCATTCAGGGTGATTTAGAATAGGTTGAGGGCAACTCAGAGTAGGAAAAAGTCTTATGCACATCGTAGACTTCGTTCCTTGAGATTTAGAGTTGGTGACAAGGTATTCCTCACTGATAATGCTCAACTTACAAACCAATTTAAGTGCAAGGCAATCATCGTCAATATATTTACCTAACTTTGGAGTTGGGGTTGAACCTACGAGGAAAAATATGAGTGGCGACTAAATTAGTTTGTAACGATAGATACTAGCTCAATTCAAACCAATAGTACAAAATGATAAAAATAGGGGGTTTGGAAGGTATCACACATAGTATTTCTTTTTAGGGTTTTCTAGTACAAATTTGGGGCTACGAATACTTAGAGTCTAAACAATTAGGCACGGATCATGGGATTATCCTCTATTAGGAGAAAAATATGCATAGAGACGTGATAATTTGGTGCATGTTCTAATTGATGATAATGTGATTGGATAGGTTGTAAGTCCTTCGGGATAGTTTTTCAACATAGCCTCAAGGATTTCAGTCATTGACTCTTTCGAGTACCTAACGAGTATGTCAAATAAATCCACCCAATACCTCAATTAGGCATCCCTATTTCTAGGATGATACCCAAGGATTAGTCAACTTCACAATCACTCTTATGTCTAAGATAGTGAAAATTTAGCAAACTGCCAACAATTGTCTACTATTGCTTTGGTTCCCACATCCCTCTTTCAAGGATGATGTGGGCTCCTAAGTTCACCTAAACCCTTCTTTCAAAGATAGATTGAGCTTTCAAGAGTTTGAATTTTTATCCATCAAACCCATTTGGGTATTTGGGGCTTACACCCATAAATCTCAACTAATTTACTCAAGCAGCAGTAGAACCCATCAATCAACCCATTAACATATGCATAAATAAATCACAGCCCACATGAAATTGCACCCTATTCTAGCATAATTCCAAGAGGAAAAACTAGCTACTTATAAGATAAGTAAGTAAAGATTTCACCCAAAATATTCATTAATTTGATTTGAGAAAATCTAAGTGAATGTTACTTCAAACTATGAGATCTAACAAATTTTCAATGGGAGTTCACTAATTCTTCACATAGAAGTGACTTTAAAGTATTTTTCACCTAAAATTTATACAATATTTTCTTCTCCGATAATGGAGGCTGCAACCCCAGAACAATGTCAAAAATTGGGGAGATGGAATATGATGAATGAATTATTAGGGTTTGAGTCTTTCTTTTTTCAAATTTGGGATCAGTCACGTGCATTTAAATTTCTTTCCTTGGGCTGCATTTTTCTGCTAGGCCATGATCATATAGGTTTGGTCGTGACCGCAGCTACCGTGATTGCAATTATCACACACGACCACAGTGGGTTGACCTTATTGACTGACTGCAATCGCAGTCCTCAAACCCAACCGCGGTAACTGAGGCCATGTCTGCTCCAGGTTTTGAGTTGCACTTTTTTGCTTCCTTTTGATCATTTTTGGGTCCAACCAACATATTTCTTTCTCATCAACTATGTTCTTGCAAGATGTGGAAATTAGTGCATTAAATCACAATTGACTCATTTATTCATTCAAAACATGGTAATGTGCATGAATGTTGAATGTAAATAAGTGGTAAAATTACCACTCATCAACACTCCCAACTTAAAGCTTTGCTTGTACTCAAGCAACATTACCCTTATCATGAGATATTACACTTTTATGCCCAATTTTCATGCCTCAAAGATCAAAATGACTTCAAGCTTAGTCACTACCATAAGTATCTCATTGCACATGCGCTAAGCTATTCTTACTACACCCCTCATCATAAAATGTAATATTTAAGGATGCACAAGACTTTAAAGATAAACCAATAAACAAAAACCAATACTCTAAATACCTACCTCAACTCGTTCACATACACAAGACTTTTGATCAAAACTAAGCTATACTCTATTTATCTCATTACTCGAAAGATGACAAAATCACCTACCTCAACGCATTCACATGCCTCCTCAAATGAAATAAAATTCCACACACAAAGATACCAAATATGCAACATGGAATTTGAGTGCAAAAACTTTCTTACTCACAAAGGAACTCTCTATGTCAACAAGTGTCATACCATAGGCTTGCCCCTATTTTTAATCGCCACTACAAAGAAAGTAAATGGTTGAAGATCTAAAAGGACTTTTTGAGCTTGTAATGTAGGTTCGGCTTCAGGTAGGATATCATTTTTGAACAACATGGCTACACCATTCCTTGAACATCTACATCACACTATTTAATCTGTCTTTTTTACTATGGGCTACTCCTTTTTTATCTTTTCTCTTTTCATATGCCTACTTTTTGCTTTCTTTGTTCACCCATTTTCTTCTATTTCTTTTTCTTGGCAATTTTCATGCAATTCTTTTCTTTGTTTGACCCTTTCCTGTTCTATTTATTTGTTTTCAATACTTGGGCACTTAGGAATTTGACAAAAAACTTTGTGGCCTTACACTTCTATCAATCTTTACCACTCCCAACTTAGGATTTTAGCCTCAAGTTGCATTTTCAAGTTCAAGGAGGGTATGATTCAAAAGAGGGATGAAAGAAGGGTTCACGGCTTGTAATGCGTGTGCCAAAGAAAGATCCAAAGGCTCAAAGTGGGTAACTAGGGATTACACCTATTCATGGGCAGGCTTTTTAGGTTTGGACTTCCAATGTCATAAAGATGTCCTAAGATCATTTCTTTAACCAAATACAATCAAAATTAGCCTTGAAAGAATAATGGGGCAAGTTCTAGATAAAACAAATATACAAGAGATAAATGCAAATATTTCACCACATATGGCATGCAAAATTCACCAAGGAGGCTCAATTTCCCCTCCTATTAGAGACAAAATTGGAGTATCTATAATATTAACAAGTCAAACATTTCTGGAGTCACAAAAAGAAAAAGATTTTTGTTACAAGGTTGCTCATGTTCATTCCCTATATTTTTGAAAAAAAAAATAGACGGAAGGGGTTGTTTGTTTTACTTTTTACACCACACTCAATTTGCTAACTTACGGCAACAACCAAAGCCTTAGACTCATATTTCGACTTCATATAAGAAAACCAACCATATGGCTACTCAGACTTTGCCAATGGTGCACAGTGGGACACCAAATTTACAATTCCACATAAACTCAAACTTTCCTTGCATTAATGACTTTGATGCCACAGGTAGTCAGAATTCCCCTGCATCTATGGTTTAAAACCCAAACATGATTCTTTACCCTTAAGAATGTCATCACTTAATCTATCATAGGTCAAGGCTCGTCATGCATCATCATAATCAAAATGAAACAAAAGTAAAAAAGAAAAACTAAAAATAAAACTACATGACAATCCATGAAAACGTGGGCACCATTAGAGTGCCCAAAATTTGGAGAGAATTTAAGAGGAATTTAGAATAGGTGTGTGGAAAAGGATAGTTGGATGGTTATTTAAACTAATTTGACCATGATTGCAGTCATAGACCCATGATCGCGTCCACGTAGCCTATGTGATCACGGAGGCATGGGCTGCAATCGCGATAATTGAGACCAAAATTGAGGTCTCTTGCACTCTTCTATTCAGTTACACATGACAATTTCACCATTCTATTTTTCAATTTCAATAAAAATTCCTCCTAACACTACCTTTTCATGGATTATGCATGAACAAATGCAAAAATAAAATCTACTGTATCGGGTATAAAATAAAAGGATACAGGCCACTTTTCGTGGCTTGATGGGGTGCCTCTCATCGAGCACTTAGTTTAACATCTTGGCATGACGCCTTCTTAACTCCCATTTGTGATTTCACTTAGAAGATTGAATCTTTGTCCCAACTTTTCTTCATGATGCATTGAGCAACATACGATAAAAGATTCAGATCTTCCCAGATGAAACTTGGAAGATACAAGAAAATGATGAGGGAGATTTTATCTTGCCATTTTGAAGACTTGAACCTTTTACCCAACTTCACATCAAATTTTTAGTTTGGCTCCTTGGGTAAAAGTAAGCTCATCAATAGTCCATTAGTTGCATATCATAGGTTTAGGTCCTTGACCATTGATGGTGGGGCTTCCATGTGTTCTTTGGGAGTATCAAATCCTAAAATATTGGGATAGTCCTCTTTCTCCCCACAATCCATCATTTGTCTAGGTGGATGGATTCTCATCATATTCCCTACGCATAATGTTGAAAAGTGGTTTGAATGAGATCTATCCCCAAATTTTGAACTCATTTCCTTATTAGCACCTTTACCCCGGAATGTGCTATGCTCATCATAAGAGATGTGCTTTGATTCTTTTTTTAATCTAGTGCCATTTTCTTTATATTGGTATTTTCACCATCATTTGATTTGGTAGATTGGGAAATCTCTAACTATTATTTTCTACCAAGATCCTCATCATAGCTTGGTTTCTCTTGTTGATTAACCTCTTTTTAGGAAATGGGCAAGGTAGTGGTATTTGCAAGTTTTGGTTCCTTGCCCATTTTCTCTATCCTGACTATTTCCCTTCTGAATGCCTCATTGGATTGATGTATTTCTTGCACATTCTGCCCATTGTAGTTATTCGATCTAAAATATTTTGAAGCATTACCTCAAAACTATTGGATCTGGTATGTTTCTTTTCTTTTTTCTCCTCATAAGACCTATCGAACTCATAAGAAGAACTAGCAACTCAGTTAGCATAATAAGGGGAGGAGGAATTCAGACAATCACTCCAACGTCCATCTCGACCACCACATAAGGAACAACCATATTCCTAATAGGATCGATATAGTGATTTTATCTCTCTTCGAAGAGCATATTTACAATATCTTCCAAAGTGGGGTCCTTCACAATATAGGCATGGATCGTCAAGATAGGACTTCAAAATACCAAAATCATATTTGTCAAAAGATGCCATAGATAAAAGTAAACCAAAAATAAAAATCTACCTAACACAAGAAACAAATGAAAATCACAAACAAATATCTAAAAGTTTGAATTCAAGCACGTAAGCTAGAATTCTAAACTAACTCAATACGCTAAATTATTCCCCATCAGCGGTGCCATTATTGGTAATGCTTAACTTACACGTCAATTTAAGTGCAAGGCGGTCATTGTCAATATATTTACCCAACTTTGGAGTCGGGGTTGAATCCATGAGGAATAATGTTAGTAGAGACTAAATTAGTCTGAAATGGTAGATACTAGCTCAATTCAAACCAATAGTACAAAAAGATAAAAATGGAGGGTTTGAAAGGTATCACATATAGTATTTCTTTTTGGGGTTTTCAAGTACAAATTTGAGGCTATGAATACTTAGAGTCTAAACAATTAAGCACGGATCTTGGGATTATGCTTTTCTAGGGGAAAAATATGCATGGAAACATGATAATTAGGTGAATGTTCTAATTAATGATGATGTGGTAGGATCGATTGTAAGTTCGTGGGGCTAGTTTACCAACATAGACTCAAAGATATCACTCCTTGACTATTTCGAGTACCTAATGAGTGTGTCAAATAAATCCAACCAATACCTCAATTAGGCATCCCTATTTCTAAGATGATACCCAAGGAATAATCAACTTCATAATCACTCTTATGTCTAAGATAGTGAAAATTTTGCTAACTATGCCAACAATTGTCTACTATTTCTTTGGTTCCCACATCCCTCTTTCAAGTATGATGTGGGTTCCTAATTTCACTCAAACCCTTCTTTCAAAGATACATTGAGCTTTCAAGAGTTTAGGATTTTCATCCATCAAACCCATTTGGGTATTTGGGTATTTTACCCTCAAATCCTAACCAATTTACTCAAGCAGCAATAGAACCCATCAATCAACACATTAACATATGCACAAATAAATTACAACCCACATGTAATTTTACTCTATTTTAGCATAATCCCAAGAGGAAAAACTGGCTACTCATAAAATAAGTAAGTAAAGATCTTACCCAAAATCATTATTGATTTGATTTGAGAAAATCTAAGTGAATGTTACTTCAAACTATGAGATCCAAAAAATCTTCAATGGGAGTTCACTAATTCTTTACTTGGAAGTGACTCCAAAATATTCTACACCCAAAATTTATACGATATTTTCTCCTCCAAGAATAAAGGCTACAACCCCAGAACAATGTAGAAAAATTGGGGAAGATGGAATATGATGAATTAATAATTAAGGTTTGAGTCTTCCTGTTTTCAAATTTGGGATCAGCCACGTGCATTTACATTTCTTCCCTTGATTTGCAATTTTTTGTAGGACGCAATCGCATAGGTTTGTCTACAACTGCGGCTAATGCTATCGTGATTAGCTCATGAGACCATGGTAGGTTGACCTTATTGACTAACCACGATCGCGGTCCGCAGACCGCGGCCGCGGTAACTGAGGCCATGTCTTCTCTAGGTCTTCAGGTGTACTTTCTTGCTTCCTTTTGATCATTTTTAGCTCCAACCCATATATTTCTTTCTCTTCAACTATGTGACTACAAGATATGGATATTAGTGCATTTAATCACAAATATGACTCATTTATTCATTTAAAATATGGTAATGTGCATGAATATTGAGTATAAATGAGTGGTAAAACCACCACTCATGAATATCCCATGAAGGGTGTGATGAGGTTCGGGAGGAAAGGAAATTTTATCCCTAGATATATTAGACCTATATTAGATACTTTGAGATTCTTTGCACAGTTGGTGAGGTAGCTTATGAGTTAGCCTTAGCCTTAGATTTTGTTATTTTCCATCTAATTTTCCATGTATCTATGATACGGTGATACATCCCTGAACCGTCTTATCTGGTTAGAGGGAAATCAGTTCAGTCGGATGATTGGTTAACCTTCGTGGAAAAGCTTGTGCTCATTTTGGAAAATGATGTTAGGTGATTGCGCACTACATTGATTTCAGTATTTATGGTTCAGTTGAGTCACCACCTAATAAAAGAGGCTACTTGGGATATCAAGAAGAATATGTGGGCTCAGTATCCTTACCTGTTTAAGGCTTCAAGTACATCTTAATCATTTACTTTCGAGAATGAAAGTTCATTTAGTAGTGAAAATTGTAATGACTCCTCAAGGTCATTTTCGGTATTTTTTTCTTATTTTCGCCATTTAAAGCTTTTCTATAGCTTCTCAAAGTCATTTATGACTTGCTTGAACTGACAGTTTGATTATCGAGTAGTTTGTTTGGTCTTTAGAGCCAATTCCCTATTTTAAAATCTTCGTTGTTTAAATTTAGCTAACGAGAAAAATCTTCAGTCAAACAACCTCGTATGCTAATTGTGGCTATTCCAAAAACTCCAAAACAATAATTTTAGGTTAGGTGAACCCTTGGTTTGGGTTTTGGGACTTCTAGACACATTTTGGGCTATTGGCCAAAAGTTTATAAAAATGGTAAGTGGCTGTGGGACTCACTTTTCACCGAAATGACCTCACGTGGAATTATTTACTATGCCATTGGGTCCAAAATGCCAAATTTTATAGGGTACAATAATTCATTTGTGTATACAGGATTTCAAATAAATCTTGAGGGGTTGGCAGAGACTTGGAAAAATTACAAGTCATACTAGAGTTGGTGCATCGCTTAAGCGCCCATGAGGTCGCTTAAGCTAATGCCGCTAAAGTAACCTAGCTATCACTAAAGCAGCTGACATCTCCCAGCATGTATTATTTAAGCTATACCTTTGGTGATTAAGTGATGGCTGCTAAACCGATATTTGGGTTGACACCAAATGTTGCTAAAGCAACATTGTGTCGTTTAAGCGATGACCGCTTAAGCAGCCTCGTGTCATCTTAAGCAACACCAGTGGACCTACTAAGGGTATAAATACCCCACTTAGCCTAGTTTTCACTTTTTTTCATACATTCCCTAGAATATTGAACCCTAAAAAGTGAGATCTTGGGAGAATCAGTTGTAGTTAGTTTTAGAGCTTGGTTGAAGTTAATTGATGCGTTTCTTGATCGAATTTGAGGTAAGCTTTCATTAATTTCTTGTTAGAATTCTTCATCTTTTTCTAAAATCCATAAAAGCTTGGTGGCTTGATAGTAGCACCATTAGAGCTCGAAATTCACTTAATTTTAAAGATAAATATTCCTTAAGCATAGAGAGATGTTGTGTTGGTTTTGAATGTTTGATTCCGTAAATAGGGCCCAAATGGGTGTTTACTTAATTTTGTACCCAAAGCATAATACTACATTATGAATATCATTGTTCTCATATTGATGAGTAGATTATGATTTTGATAGTAAGGCACCTCACGGAAGCTTTTCATAAAGGAAAATCGGTGGTTTAGCAAATTTTTTATGCTTTACTTCGGTGTCCAGGTAGGTTAGGTTTACCCTCTTCATAGATTGAGCAATTTAGTAGTATGTCTATAATTTTATGTTGGTATGGGGTGGGATTTATGTGTTGGAGGTATAACTGAAAATATTTGAGTCAGTTGGACTATTTAGGCAATCTTGAAACAGTAATTTAGGCATAATTGATTTAGTTGCTCATGTTTTGGGAAGAATTGCTACTTAGGGATTATTGTGGATTCTTTCATATCTAGAAATGAGTTAGATACCTTACCCTAGTCTGGGGTAGAATTTTCCTAAAATGTATTTTGGAGATTAGAAGAGGACCCCTCCGGCCCACCGTAGACCAAGACGTGTTAAATTTTATAGACTTATTTACTCATGATATACCCTTATTAATGCTTATTTTGGGACTTTAATGAGATTTAATGATTATTGAATGATCTAGTTTGGTAGTTAAGAGTTAGTGCTAATTCTGGGTAAGGTCCAGTGGTTAAGTATTATGATTTAGTGATATGGCTTATGATTATAGTTTACTTATATGGTCTATTGATATATGAGTTTCAGTTCAAGTCAAGAATTTGATGATTATAGTTATAATATGAGTTTTAGTTCAAGTCTAGCAAATAATGTTATGATGATGATACTATGTGGATGTTATAATGATAATGATATGAGTTCCAATTCGTGTCCAGCATTTATAGTTGGGCATGATATGATTTGGTATAGATAGGTTGATGGTTATAACTCACGTTTGGTAGAGTTATTGATCTTCAGTTATTTATTTCCCTTTATTTTACCCCCCATGCTTATGGGGGCCTCTGTTGGGTTATTTAGTTTTCTATACTTGTTGGTACTCATACTACACTTTTGTACCATTTTGATACAGATTTAGTACTAGTTTTCAACATTGACATGATGCTCGTGCAGGATTGATTTTGTTGATTAGGTTATTTTGGGACCCCAAACAGGTGAGGATCCGTTATAAGAGTGTGTCACGCTCTGGGCGTTCCACACTCTTAAAGTGGTGCGATAAGGGTCTTCCACGCCCAAGAGCACAGAAATTCTAGTTGCAATTTTTATTTTGTAATTGAGGGTTTTTTGGTCTTTTACCTATCAAACACTTCTCAATCTTATATAACATAATTTTCACCCTCATAACTTCAACTATCAGATCCTTCTTCTCCTAAAAACCCTTAAGAACACAAAAGAAGAGTTTTCACAAAAATTCAAGATTGCAAGGTCCGAATTTGAGTTTTCCTCAAGAAATTCACTAATTCCATGTATGTGGATTTGAACAAGGATAACCTTTTGTCCTTGCGCCCAAAGTTTTTGATTTTACAATTGAATTTATGAAATTTTATATAGGCTTCATATTCATTTTTCATGTTTTTGATATTATGGCATTATCATGTGATTTAAAGTTCAGTATGCACAAGAATACCTTTACTCATAATTTTTAGTTACATGATAGCCATTATGAGATGAATTTCTTTATTTTGATGATAACTTTCATGAGCTGATAAAAGATTTCATTTTGAGCATTGAGTATTCAGTTTACAACAAGTCCAAGTTTGCTAGTTTGAGTTTCAATAAACATTGCAGTATAATCATAGTTTTAATTTTATATGAGATTTCAGACAAGTTATGATTTTCATATAAGAAACCAAGAATTTGAGATAAAAACTATGGTATATTATATTTTCATATTTATCATCTTATATGTCTATTTTGAGGTGAACTTCATAGTTATGGTATGAGAAATAATATGATTTTTGGGAGTAGTATCTAGCACTGAGAGGGTAATGTGGGTTTAGCACATTCTATTTTCTAGAAACTACGTGCCACCATAGGTTATTTTAGCTTGTCTGAACTGGCATGTTAGTTATATTATTCATCTTGTCCTATCATACATGTTTAAATGATCACCACAAATTACTTTTATACCTGGGCAAGGTATATTGGGCCATTGTGATGAGGTTTTGAGTCATCGTGTCATTTCGATGAGGGAATGATTCATCGAACTCCATGTTGCTCAATGGTTTATGTCAGTTATGAGAATCTCCCATAAAAAAAAGTATTTTAGAAACTAAGTATAATGTTGCACAGTGTTTGTTCAAATATTATTTTATGTGTTATTCTTTTTGAGATTTTATCTTTTAGTTTTACTTATGATCAAGGTGAGTCCTTTTACACTTAGCATGCATGATTTGAAAGTATGTTCAACTTTAATTTTACTTATTTCACAGAAAAGACATTTTCAGAAACTAAGTGTAGTGACTCACCCAGTTTATCAGATTATTCTTTATTATTCATGTTTTATGATATTTCTGTCTCTTGGTTAGTCTGTTTAAACTTAGCATACATGTTCTAAGATTATGCATTAATTCAGTTTTACTTATTGCATTCTCCTCTACTTACCCAGTACATTTCAAAAATACTGTTAACATATATGTATGTGCGGTCACATTTTTTATAATGTAGGTATCACTTGTAGCCCATAATATTATGGTCAGGCAGTTTGCAGCTTCTAGCAAACAATTTATGAGTTCTCTGTATTCGAGTCGGTTTGAAGATTCAGTATTTTATTTTTATTCATTTATATTTATTAGGGATAGTTAGGGGGTCATGTCCCGACTACCTATAGTCAGTATTAGTAGAGGTGTCATAGCAATCAGACAAAGTTGATGTATTCAGTTTCAGTTTTCTTTTGTATAACCAGTGTTGTAAGTTTTCAAATATTATTGTATTGAACAAGTTCAGCTAAAGACATCTATTCTGTTTATTATTTTCAGTTTTATGTATTTTGTTCAGTTTCTCACGAATTATGTCACTATCATGGTTAGCTTGGGATCACTAATGGTTCTAAGCATCGTGAGACGTTCAGAGGGTAGTCTCGAGGTGTTACAATAATTGATATATTATTATTATTAATAGTAGTAGTAGTAGTACTAGCAGTAGTAGTAAGAGCAGTAATAGAAACATCAGCAGTGGAAGTAGCAGCAGCGGTAGGACCGACAGTAAGAGTGGCAACATGGGTGGTGGCAGGGACAGCAGCAGCGACAACGGTAGGGGCAGGGGCAGGGGAAAAGACAGCAACACTGGTAGGGGCAAGGGGAGCGGCAAGGGCAGGGGCAGGGGAAGCAATAGTAGTGCTACTGTTCTTTTTATGTATTTTTCAAACCAAAGTGGGGTTAGTGATCTGAGGTGGTTTTATACAGTTTTGTATCATTATTCTAGCTTATTTCGCCTTGTTTTGAGAGCAATTCGTATGTTTTATGTGTTCATATTGATATAAATAATCATTTAAGTGTCCAAGTATGTCATTACAATGTCCAGGGTATTTTTTAAACAAGTTTGTGCTTAATTGAGTAATTTAAAGTTCTCCCCGAAAAACTAATTTTACTAGCTTGAGCAAGGTGTGTGTCTAGTTGATATCGGTGGATTCTAATGTATTTAATTTGTTCCAAATATTTTAATAGTGCAATTATGAGTGGAATAACTTTTTTGTAATGTGCAATATTTAATTTGATTAAGTCAAGAGTCGAAATAATAAGTGGAAGAGCATTGCGAATTTGCCTTATCTTAGCTTTTGTTTTGATTTTTGTTGAGAATATTGTGTTGTTTTGATCTTTAATATGTGGTGTGTGATATTGTAGGAGGCTTTGTGAGGTGAATACCATGATATATTGATGATTTAAAGGCTAAAAATTTATTAAAAATACACTACGAAAGGCATGGAAAAAGGATAGGATGCTCAATAGTGAACCAAAATTTTGAAAATAAATTCTAGTGAGCCAACATGAAGCCGATACGTCCCGTTGATATGTCCAGATCTGCCAAGTCCAGCGATGCGTTCATGGACGCGTCGTGTCGATGTGTAAATACACAAACAATTTTGAAAGACGGTTGTGTGGAATATTTGGTCAAATGAGGGAATATTCTAGGGATACGTGAGCTTTTCTAATTCCACTATGATTATGAATAGTAATTTTATATTCTAAGTTAGAGGAAAATTTGAAGAGCACTTGGACACCTGGTCAACCATTGGACATCTTTGGGATCATTGTTATTATAATTGGACACGTTAGTGGAAAGAAAGGGGAGAAATTATTTATATCAACCACTAGACACGAAAAACAATTACATGGGACTATTTTGAAGAAAAATTATGGAGCGGCTACCCGGTTTATTAGGTTTTATTATCTTATTTGGTCTTTAATTTTTCATATCATGTATCAATTATTTGGATCGTGATTATGAATATTAGTGGCTAAAATTCCTTCTTCCGGGGTTAAAGCCAAGAACATGATTATTATTTTTTTGAATTAATTTTGATTAATCTTTGCTTATCATATTTGGTTGTTTGTTTATTCTTGTTTTAATTATTTTAAGAATTCGTGATCCTTAGAATACATATATTGCAACCTTTTGATATCGGGAGAGGGATTAGGGAGATTGAACACTTGAATAAGCAAAGTTTGGGTTTTTATTCTTTTATAAAATAAAGAATTAAACTTAGCATTTAGGACAGGGATGTACTTAGATGCCTTACTTGATTAATACGTTGGATGTTAGCTTTAATTAACTTAATTGGATTATTACATCCCCGCTCAATGTTGTAGTTGCAATATCCATATTAGGTAAAAGATTATAGGTTTGGAAACCATGATCATGCAATTAACCCTACGAATCAATAACCACGATAAGCAAGTTAACGAAGAAAATTCAATAAAATAGTATGATTGTTCGAAGTGCTTTAACCCTGGATTTTTCTCCATTGATTGTCCCAAGACTTTTATTTTTATGCATTATTTATTTTAATTTTAATTAACAAAATTAAAAATCCTCTTCTTATTTATTTTTTCTCAATTAGTTAGACTAAAAGTAGATAGGAGGCAAACGCAAGTCCCTGTGAGATTGATAGTTGGGCTTCCTTGAAGCCACAATATTACTCGACCACGTATACTTGTGTGTGCTCTTAGGCGCTGTCAAGTTTTGGCGTCGTTGCCAGGGATTTGTAATTAGGCAACTATCTTAATTTTTAGTTTTTCTATATTGAGTTGTAAATAGGTTTTGTTTAGTTTCTTTTAATATTTTTTTTTCTTTTATTTCTCTTTTTATGACACTTCTTGACATGGCAGCCTGGGATAGATGGTGTTCAAGTAATGACGATTATATATGGTGTTTGGGTTGTGCTGAAAGTGGTCATTTTGAAGAGATGTGTATTGTCCACCCCGATTAAGTAATGTTTGTGGGCTATGATCAAAGGCAAAATTGTATAAACTACTACAATCGAACGGTTCTGAATTAGTCACAAATTCAATCATGGAACCAACAACAGCAGTTTTAGTAGCAACAACGAAACATATAGGACACGATTCAAACGAGAAAAATAGAAGAGATGCTGAAACAAAGTTTAGCATCCCAGAAACAGTTATTGGCCGACATGAAGCACTATCGGGAGATTGCAGATCAATTGGATAATAAGCTGGAGGTAGATGCAGAGTTGACTTCCCAACCTATTGTAGATTAATTTGCTGACAATTTGAGAAAGTCTGAGTACTCGAAAACTAAAATTATTAAACAGGTTAAGGACATACCACTGCCACCATGTCTACAATGGCTAAGTAAAGAAAAATATGAGGAGGACATTAGCCAATTTGTGGAGCAACTACCACCATGTCTACAGTGGCTAAGCAAAGAAAATTATGAGGAGGACATTAGCCAATTTGTGGAGCAAAAATGAGAATCGCAGTACCTGGATAGACATCTTTATCTTGAGACTGAAATTGAGAAGGTGAATAAAAGTGAGTGTGTAGTAGATTGTGTAAATTTTGAAGTAGGATTGGTTGGGCCGTATTCGAAACACTTTTCTACATTTTGTTTAGATGATGTCTTGTCTGCGGAATTATTTAAAATAGTGAAAAAGTGTGATGATGAGGAACAAGAATTCTATATTCTTGACTTTACACTGGACAAGCAACACCAGAATACACCTCACTTCAAAGCCGAGTGGTTCACCATGCACATTCTATTACTTGGTTTCTTAATTTTTGTACCACCACCCTATGAGTGAGGTAAAAAGATGGATACAAAATTGAGGGTGAAATTTAAATTCTCAAGGTGGAGGAAAAAGTTGATTGGGTCGTACCGCGACACTAAATTAGGCGCTGCTTAGGAGGCAATTCAAGTTAATTAGGTATGTTTTATTTTTACTTTTTAGTTTTTATTTCACGTACTTTTTATTTTTGGTTAAGTCACAGGTTAATGGGAAGTCTGAGTACCATAAACTTGAGCTTGGAGCATGGAAAAGAATGAGTGTGGGGTTCCCATGGATCCCATTTTTTGTGTGAAGAAGCATCTAGCTAGGCCTAGAGGCCTCAGGGAGTATTTTTATCTCTTACTTTGAGGACAAAGTAGATTTTTAAGTGTAGAGTGGAAAAATTCCTAAATTTTTGCTCAATTTAAAAATTTTAGGTTAGGAATAAGTGAGATATTCTTGTTGATGCTATTTTTTATTGCATGATGCAAGTGGTTTTGTTTGTAAAAGTATGTTGAATGAGTGAATTGTTATTTTTGATACTCTTAGGCTCAAGTTTGTGACTCTAGTTTGGTTAGCTTAATTTTGAATTCATGCTATTGTTAGTTGGGGAGTCTATGATGATCCTATTGAGTTGAGCATGTGTCATGTATGATGTGAATTTTTATATATTCCTTGTTGCATTTGATGTCTAGAACTGTCTGGTGTGTGTGAAGCGAAATAAAGAGTGTGGGTTTAGGAGATGATGTAGGCATTTCTTTGATAGCCTTGTTTTATACCTTTTTTTACCTACCATTTGTGCATTATCCTAGTTAACCCTCATTGAGCCTTTAGCTTATTTTCTTTGGTAGCCTCATAAGTACCCTAATTCCTTCTTTGATAGACCATAATTTGATCCAAAAGCTCCTAAGTTCTTTACTTGAAAAAAAAAAGAAAATTGAGAAAGAAGTTTGAGAAGTTGAAGAAGAAAAAAGTGAAATTGATGCCCTAAGGTAATAGTTATTGGTTTTTATAATTGATGTGTGGTGGATTTATGTGATATAATTTATGCTAAAAATATTGCCATGATTGTGAAAAAACAAAAAAAATTAATTCTTGTGATAGTAAACTAGGTGTCCCCCAAGTATTTGTGAAAGTGCTTAAAAGAGATGGGGCAAAAACAAAAGGTGTGGGCAGACAAAAATAGTGTAATTTGATTGTTGGAGATTGATTTTATATGTTTAATGTGATGTATTAATGCTCTTAGAGAGGTTAGTCACTATTCTCAAATAGTTCCTACCCATCTCTTAGCCTACATTACAACATAAAAAATATTCTAATTGATCCTCAACTTTACATTCGACTATTAGTGGAGCATTACTCTAAGAACAAGCTCATGGTTCATTTTGCTTAACTTGTGAATTCTTTATGAGAGTGAGTGTAATTTGATTTTTGTACCCATTACGTTATAAATTGCATTATTGTGAATGATTATAGGTAACTCTCCTATTGTGAGGGCACATGTTTGATGAATGTAGGTGATTTGTATGATGTCCTTGATTGAGCAATATGCATGAGTTTGCCAACTAAGTGAGTCAATTCTTGAGGTTAGGATGTTTTCGAGTAGTGTTCATGAGCTTTCAATTGTGTAAATAACATGCTTTGTGTAGAAACTTGAATTTATTGTAGTCATTATAGTACTAGCTTAAGTGTCTTTAATTTAGTAGAAGTGTAGCGTCACCTAGGGCTGCATATCGGTCGGTTCGGTTCGGTTTTGAAAATTATCGGTTTCACTTATTCATTATCGGTTTGTATATATGCTAAACCGTTAAAGAACCGTTAAGATATTGGTTAATCGGTTATCGGTTTATCGATTTTTCATTGTTATCGGTTCGGTTATCGGGTTAACCATTAACATTAAACATTAAAACTCTTAAGTCACAAATTAATTTAAAACTGCTAGTACAACTTCTTCACATTAAAACTTCTTCAGTATATGCATGTTTCTTCTAAAATCAAATACTAATAGAAAACAAATTGTACAAGATGCAAAGCTTTATGAAGGAAGATGTATCCACCGAAACCTCTTCTAAAGAATAGCACTGCATAGTAGTAAATTCAACTCACCATATCAGTTACATAATCCACCACAATGTCTTCCACAAGTGCGACAGTTTTCGGAAGTGGCTGAAACCTGAAAGTGCAGCAGCAGAAGTTGAGTAAAGATCAAGGGATAAAATAATACCAGTAACAAATAGAAATCAGAATCAGTGCAACTATTAGACATAAAATTTTGATATTTGTAAGGTAATCAACCATCATCCATCCCGATTCCTTTTGAAGTCCAGTATCAGTTGATTAAATTAGAAACAATAAACTTAAAGCCAAAAAAGGAGAGTAACATAGGGCAAGCTGCTACATAAATACAAATTTCAAAACACGATTCATCATTTGATGCTAAATGTCAACCTAAAAGCAACTTCCATATGACTAGTCATACATAATTTTAAAAACTGAAGTGATTATAGTAGCAAGTTTCTGTTCCCTACCAAGAATTACCGTGTACTAGAACTTACCGAGCCTTTCAAACTGAAATCTGTCTCCAAGAGCAGCCTTACTAACTGAGGGCACAGCATATGCATTTTGTATCACCACTTTAGACTCGGGGTTCAAATCACCAAGCCAGTCATCGAGTTCGGCAGGATTCTTATCCAAAAACCAAGCAACAGTTAGTCTCCAAAACTAACCTCTCCCGAGAATAGACCCTCTTCATTCCCTTCATACCTGCATTTTGAAATAAAAAGGAGCATCAAACGAGACATGAGAAAGGCTTCCAAAACCAAGAACAATATTCTTTTCTTACCTTTGTTCAAGTTGCTATATGTCATCAATGCTAGGTTCTTTTCCAACTTTAGCCAAATCTAAATAAATTAAAAGAACAAGTGAAGACTCAAGCATAAAAAATATTAAATAAATAATTCACCAAATACAAGATTTTTTTTTTTACCTTGTTCAAGTTGCTCAAGAGAATCTAAATCCTCCTCGATACTTATAGGTTGTGATTCACTTCGAAGCCAATCCTGTAGACACACTAGAGCTTCTACCAATTTGGAAGTTAATGAACTTCTAAATGAATCAAGAACACGCCCCCCGGTACTGAAAGCACATTCCGATGCTACACTAGAAATAGGAATAGCTAAAATATCTCGAGCCATCTCAGAAAGAAAGGGAAATCTAGCCGAGTTATATTTCCACCAAAGTAATACATTAAAATCAGACGTTCCAACTTCAGTATCTTCTGCAAGATATTTATCCAACTCCGACTTAGAACTCCCGGCTCCACTCCCAGATGTGTGTCTACTCAACTCCTCATAGAAGTCTCCAACATCAACCATAGAACTTGAACTAGAAGTCTCCACTTCTGAAGATAGTTTACCACATTTGTCTTTTGAAGCAGACGATGAATACTCATTAAATAATGATTTCATGTACTCTCGCACATCTTTTTCTATAGTTGCTCCATTATCCCCAAACATCTTCTTAAGTGCAAAACTAAGAGTGGTAAACTTGTGACGAGGATCCAAAACACAAGGTATAAAAAGCATCTTATTCATTTTTGTTGGATCACCCCAATATTTTTCAAATTTCTTCTTCATGTTTGTTGCCATTTGAGCCAACACAATATCATCACTTGATATCAATTTTGACAAACAAAAACCAACTTGACAAATTTCAAGAAAATGAATATTTGATGTAATATATAATGATCCAGAAACCTTCAAAGTGAGCTTAAAAAATAATTCAAGAAATTTTGCAATCCTTTTAACGCTATCCCAATCACTACACAAAAGTGAACCTACAGGTTGTTCTTCATTCACAATATCACTATCACCATCACGCACACAGATATGGCCAAACTCGAGATGATGTGCCAACCCAATATCACGATCAGCATAAGTCAAAATTGCACCCTCATATTCAATAGCCCTATTCAACATCAAGTAGGTGGAATTCCACCTTGTGGGAACATCTAAGCATAAAGATTTTTTTGCAAGATTTTCATCGACACAGCATTCCTGAAAGTTCTTCCATCTAGCAGGAGATTGCCTAATGTATCTCACTGCTTGCCTAACTCGTTCAATTGAAATATTTGCTTCTTTTATGCCATCTTGAACGACAAGGATTATTATATGCGCCATACACCTAACATGAAGATGCTTACCACCTAAAAGATTGGTCCCCCACTTAGTCAATTGCTTAGACAACTCAGCCACACACACACTATTTGAACTAGCATTATCAACAGTTACCGTGAAAATCCGATGCAATCCCCACTCATGCAAACACTTAACAATGCCCTTTGCTAAATCTTCACCTCTATGGCTAGAAATTGGACAAAAATTGATAACTCTTTTATGCAAAGTCCAATTTTTATCAATCCAATGAGCAGTGATACACATATAATTAATTCTTTGCACAGAAGTCCAAGTATCAGTCGTTATACACACTCTTTGTTGAGTTTCCTTAAAAATGCTCCTCATTTTATTTTTCTCTTCATCAAAGAGATCAAAACAATCACGAGTAACAGTTGTACGAGAAGGAATTCGAAACAAAGGTTGTACCACTTTCATAAATTGTTTAAAGCCTTCTTTTTCAACAAATCTAAAAGGAAGCTCATCAAGAATTATCATACGACACAATGCTTTTCTACACTCTTCCTGATCAAATTTCCATGAAACAATTGAGACATCACCCTTGTTACCCCCCGTAACCGGTTGAAATGCTATCTTTGATTGCTTAGTATCAACATTACAAGGTATTTTTTTGCATTTTCGTATATGACCAAGCATTGCCGTCGTACCATGTTCTTTTGTATCAGCTAAATACTCTTTCTTACAATAATTACACACACCTTTTTTAATTCCTTCCGAATCAACTGTACTAGTAAAATGATCCCATGCAACAAATCTTTTTCTCCTTTGTTTCTTTGCTTTAGACTCAACTATTGAATTTTGATTCACTACATTCGAATCAGAAACTACACTCTCAGCAATCACTTTATCAACTCTAGTATCTTGTGACATGTTGTATCAATGTGACTGTAATTTTAAAATAAAAATAGTCAAACAACAAGCCAACAACAAAATTACAACATAATGAAGATGTTTCAACACCATTAATGGCTACTGGTAAGCCATTAATACAATAAAATGAAGATAAAGAAGGATACTATCAACAACAACAGAAAATTGAACATGCAAAAGACATGGAGAAAAAGGGTTACCTGATATTTTTGACCTTCAATTTTAGATCGGAGATGTGAGTAGCGAATAGACTCTAAGTCGAATTTTTGGCTCAATTCACTCAACCACACACACCTGCAGGAGCACTACCAGTACCAACATCATATTCACAATACTGCAAGACACAAAGAGTACATGGACAAAAATACATAGTACTTTGTGATCATAGTGCAGGGAATGATCTGTACAATTTTATTTTTTGGCAGGGGGAACATGTTTCCTCCTCTCTGCCAATAATGTGACAAATATACAGACAAGTAATCAAATGTTACCTTTTTCAGCAACTGTTATGAACAATAAACAGCTATGTATAATTAGCTAAATCATTTTTCAAGCAACAACTTCAATGCTTTTATGTGATGCCCATGTCCTAGCCACATCAGAAACCTTATTTCCCTCAACATGTAACAGTCTTAAATTTGGTGAATTCAACACAAAGAACTCAACACCCTGTGCATCCATCCCACAACAATACATTACATCAACACTTTGTAATCTCTCGCAACACTTAGCCAATGAAACCACAGCTAAATTTGTCAACTTTTTGCAACCCCTCACCTTCAGTTCATTCAGATTGTTGCAGGATACCAGCATTGATATGAGTTCTTTATCAAGTAACATGTCATTAAAAGACAAGTCTAATTTCCTTAACCTTTTCAAATCCTGTCCTAATGTAGTCAACAAACCAGATTCTCTTTCCACACTTCAAACAACAAAGTTACAGTCCAAACCACACTTCAAACAACAAAGTTACAGTCCTGTCCTAATGTAGCCACACTTCAAACAACAAAGTTACAGTCCAAACCAGTTTTGCGGAAACAAGATAGGCTCAAAATACTAGTCCTATGCACATTATAAACAAAAATGGTTAAGAACAACAATAGTTCCTCCTGTCCAGCTCGACAGTCGACAAAACATTAATATCCTTAACATAATATATCGAAAATTGGACAGAAATCGAAGATGGAGAAAAAGACTTCTAAGAATGAGATCGAGGCTTCGAGCAAAGACAAAACTTCTTACCTGTTGAGAGCAAAATTTGAGCATCAACACTAAGATTTCAGCAAAATTTGAGCATCAACACTGAGATTTCAGCAAAATTTGAGCATCAACACTGAGATTTCAGCAAAAATTGAGCAAAAATTCTGAATATTGAGACTTGAGAGAGAAGCGCTAAAACCGAGTGTCGACTGTTGAGTGAGGCAGCGTGAAAATTGAAAGATTTTGGTCTCCGTACTCCGTAGTCCGTTCTCGCCTTCTCGGTTCTCTAACTCTAACCCTAATCAGAAAGGAGTAAATAATGGGTCATGGGTGGAAGTTGAAACTTGGAACGGGAAAGGGAAGTGTAAACTGTGTAATACTGTAATGGTCTAATGGGTGGGAAATGGGAATTTGCCATTTGGGCTTGGGATTTGGGCCTTAGTGGAAACTGGAACGGGACATGGGCCTAATGCGTATTAATTTTTATCGGGTTATCGGGTGGCCCGATAAAAAATTTAGGGAATCCAAGGCCCGAAACGACAACCCGTTAATTTTTTTTTTTAAATCGACACCCGACCCGCTAAGAAATAAAACCGACCCGTTAATCCAATAATCAAATTATCGGTTCGGGATAACGGTTTGAACCGAAATCTGCACACCCCTAGCGTCACCTCATATTTTTATGCTTAGAGTAAAGAGTTGTTCGAGGATGAACAAGATTTTAAGTGTGACGTAATGATCTGAGGTAGTTTTGTACACTGTTGTATCATTATTTTAGCTTATTTTGCCTTGTATCATTATTGTGTTCATATTGATACAAATAATTATTTAAGTGTCCAAGTATGTGATTACAATATCCAAGGTATTTTTCAAACAAGTTTTTGCTTAGTTGAGTAATTTAGAGTTCTCCCCGAAAAACTAGTTTTACTAGATTGAGTTAGGTGTGTGTCTAGTTGATCTCAGTGGATTCTAATATGTTTAATTTATTCCAAATATTTTAATGGTGTAATTATGAGTGGAATAACTTATTTGTAATGTGCAAAATTTAATTTGATTAAGTCAAGAGTCGAAATAATAAGTGGAAGAGCATTGTGAATTTGTCTTATCTTAGCTCTTGTTTTAATTTGTTGTTGAGAATATTGTGTTGTTCTGATCCTTAATATGTTATGTGTGATATTGTAGGATACTTTGTGAGGTGAATACCATGATATATTGATGATTTAAAGGCCAAAAATTCATTGGAAATACAATACGAAAGGCATGGGCAAAGAATAAAATGCTCAATACTTAATAAAAATTTTGAAAGCAAATTCTAGTGAGTCAACGCAAAGTGAACGCGTCGATATGTCCAGATCTGCCAAGTCCAGTGATGAGTTCATTGACGCGTCGCGTCGATATGTAAATACACAAATAATTTTGAAAGGAGGTTGTGTGGAATATTTGGTCAAATGAGGGAATATTCTAGGGATACGTGATCTTTCCTAATTCCACTATGATTATGAATAGTAATTTTAAATTCAAGTTAGAGGACAATTTGAGGACGATTTGGACACCTGGTTCACCATTGGACAGCTTTGGGATCATTGTTATTATAATTCGACACGTTAGTGGAACGAACCCGGGGGGGGGGGGGGGGGGGGGGGGTTATTTGTATCAACCACTGGACACGAAAAACAATTACCTGAGACTATTTTGAAGAAAATTTGTGGAGCGGCTACACGATTTATTAGATTTTATTATTTTATTTAATTTTAAATTTTTTATATTATGTATTCAATTATTTAGATCGTGATTATGAATATTAGTGGCTAAAAATTCTCCTTTTGGGGTTAAAGCCAAGAACATGATTACTATTGTTTTGGATTAATTTCGATTAATCTTTGCATGTCATATTTGGTTGTTTGTTTATTCTTGTTTTAATTATTTTAAGAATTCATGACTCTTAGAATGCATATATTGTAAACCTTTTGATCTCGGAAGAGGGAATAGGGAGATAAAACACGAAAATAAGCAAAGTTTGGGTTTTTTTTTTTTTTATAAAATAAAAAATTAAACTTACCGTCTAGGACAAGGATGTACTTAGATGGGGCTTTGGGCTGTAGGTGACAAAAGAGTTTTAAAATGAGGTTTAGGTGACACAAGTCTTAATTATTACGTGGAGATGACAATTACTTTATTATGGATTAAGAAAGTTGGAAAAGTTTAAAAAATAACCCACAAGTTTTTAAATTTTACACTTTGATCCAAATGTTAGTTAATATAGCAAAAAAATAGAGCAAAAAAGACGTGTTTCTCTCTCTTCTCATCCATTGTTGTTTTCTCTCTCTTCACGATTATTGTTGTTCATTTTTGCTACTACTGTTTTATTCATCATCTTCTGCTTCATTATCATCATCTTTTACCTCATTATCTTCTTCATCTTCTTCTTGCTGTCCATTATTGTTGTTGTTACCACTACTGTTGCTATTTTACCAATTTCTTAGGTTAAATTTTGTTTCGAACATCACCATTTTTCACTTTGACAGTACTTCATAGGAGACCTTGGTAAGTCAAATTATGATTTTTAGTTGAATTTGCCATCTGGGTTACAAAGTTACAGTTGTTTTATCCAACAATGGATAGAAGCCGATCATGAATCTAATATAAGTGCCCACAATTTAAACAGATCACTCATCTGATGCATCAGATGAGTAATTTGTTGCAACAGAAGATATATCTGTTGCATCAGACTAATTATCTGTTGCATCAGACTGATTATTTGTTGCATCAGACTGATTAATCTATTTGGAATAACACGAATCAGCCCCTACCACAAACCCAACAGATAGCCAATATGTTTTGTTATTTGTACTAGATTTAAAATTATTTCTTATGCCCAATCATCGATATATTTGTTGAGAATATAATAGACAGAATAAAAATTAAATACTTTCTCCGTCTCAAATTATCAGTCCCAATTTTTTTAATTTGATTTCTCATTTTACTTGTCTTTTTTATTAATCAAGAAGAGATAAATTTTTTTTCATGTTTTACCCTTTGCATTAATCACTTTTTCTTCAAATTAAAATGTAAACATCATTTAATATGGGTAATATGGTAAACGAAGCGTTATTAATTATTTTTCTTATCAATGTGTCATCTCAATTTGGGATGGGTAGGGTAATTTGAGACAGAGGGAGTAATCTGTTGAAACAGACTAGTTATCTATTGCAATATATGAGTAATATATTTGGAACAACATAAATTAGCCCCTGCCACAAACCCAACAGATAAATCTTAAATCTTGTTATTTCTACTAGATTTAAAATTACTCTTTATGTCCAATCGTCGACATGTTTATTGAGACGATAATAGACAGAATAAAAATTTAATATGAATTGAAACGGTCAAAGTTGATCAAACATAATTTTTTTATTAAACTGAAACAAATAAAAATACATATACAGACTTAGAAAGAAAGAAGAAACAAAATAATCTAATTATTATTAATAGATTCTTCATCATTATTATTACTATCACCAGCCATATCTTCGACAGGCAGCAGCAGCGCCCTTCTTATCCTATGGATCTCATGAAACATCTTTACTCTGACATTGGCCAACTCCCATTGTATATCACGTACCTGCCTCTGCAGTTCCCGTGCGTCATCTCGTAAAATAGCGACATCCCACACTGGATCGTCCATATCTAGAACACGCATAAATTAATAAAAAATACAAAAACAAAAGTAAAGAAAAAATCTGAAAGTAATACAACATATATTTACACTAAAACCAAGAAAACAATTTACCAAAGATAGGGAAAAACAATCAAGTTCTTGAAGAGAAAGTAGTTGAGGGTGTAATATAAAAGACAAGAGCAAGAAATAAATAGATATGTATAGTTGAATGAACGAGTAAGGAGGAACCTATTTATAGAGAATTAAATTTGAATGAGTTAGGCAAAAAGACGCAAATGTTCACCTCCATTTATTAATACTGGTGACTTTGTTATTATTGTGGAAAGTTATAACTTGATAAAATTCTTTTCAGTAATTATTTTTTGAGTTGTGGCAACAGATTATATATCTGTTACATGAGATAACCCATCTGTGAAAATAGATATACCATTTATTGTAACAAATCTACGATCTGTTGTAACAGATAATATATCTGTTGTAACATATATTTTTTAATAATCATCATATCTTTATCTTTAATCCAAATTTGGTGACTCTTTTATCATTATATAAATTAAAAAAATAAATTTAAAAATAAAAAGGCATGACTGTTCATCTCCATGTATTAATACTGGTGGATTTTTGATTACTGTAGAAAGTTATGACTTGATAAGTTCTTTCCAGTAATCATTTTTCCTAGTTGCAACAGATATACCCTTTGTTGCAAAAAATTTACAATCTGTTGCATCAGATAATATATTTGTTGCACATATAAGCTATCTTTTTTAATAATCAACATATCTTTAATCCAAATTTGGTGACTTTTATCATTTAAATTAAAAAATAGATTGTAAAAAAAAATATGTCGAAAAGTCACGATTAGTTTTAAAATTGAATAACCATTCTTTTACGCTTATAAATTGTTTTTATCATTTATCTTCTTATTATTTATTTACGAACCTCTTTTCATATTAAATAATTGAAAAGTTATGTCTTTTCATCCTCTCAATAACAATAACTCTTTTTTATTAATAACCGTCTGTTACAACATAAGATTCATCTGTCGCATCAGATTAACCTTGGTCGACATGTTGAGAATAAGGAATAAGCAAGAATGACAATTAAATACTAAATAAGAATTAAAAATTCAAAGTTGACCACCAAACATAGATTTTTAAATCTCTTAGGTAGATCCGATATACAGAAGGAGGAAAATACATACATACCCTAAAAGAAAAAAATATAACCTAATTATTATTACTGCTATTATTATTATCATTACTATTATTATTATTACTATTAGTATTGTCAACCGGACAACTTTTATCCGACAGCAGCAGGGCCCTCCTCAGCCTTGCTCCAAAGTCGGCCAAATCCCTCTGGAGTTCATCAAACTATCTTTGAAGTTTCTGCAAGGACTCAAGTCTTCTTGTACGAATCTGAATCCTCCATATTTGTAAGTATAGTAGAATGAACGAGTAAGGAGGGACCTATTTATAAATATTGAATTGGAAGGGGTTAGTCAAACAAAAAGCCATGACTGCTCATATCCCTTAATTAAATAAAACTGGTGACTTTTCGAATATGTAAATTAAAAAAAAGATCTAAATATGATATTTTATCTTTTTATTGTATTTCGGAAAGAAAAAAAATTGCTTTAAAATAAATCTAACAGATAGGTAATCTATTGCAAAATATATTCCATCTGTCAGATAACTTACAACATATTGATAATCTATTGCAACAGATGGATATATCTGTTTGCTTTTCCAATAAATGTGGCGTCTGTTGCAACTTGTTAATCACCTTTTTATTCAATTTAAGCCATATCTAGGCTCGAACGAATAAGGTGTGTGCAGATGGATCCACTATTATATGTGTGTGAGTTAAGTAGTATTACTGATAAGGTCACCAGGATAGCACACATAAAGTACAATGTTTTTGTGAATGCAGTTTTTAACCGATTAGGCACTGATCATTCAAACAAGATCCTGCATTATACAGTTAAGTTTGATGGGTTTGAATTGATAAGGCCGAGGGCCTCATGAAGATGGTGCAAATACCCTATTATGAATTACTGACGGTTGTTGCTCGTGTTTATGTGTGTCAAGTTTTGAGAAGGGATCAATATTTGATGTCATTACAGAGAACCAATAGCGATTGGACTTAACTTTAAGTGTGCATTGGACTCTGAGAACACCTTCGAAGCCTCACACAACATCAAACAAGAATGAAAAAACAATAGAAATTCCCCTGGCCCAAATTTACATGGAAGGGTTGATTGAGAAGATGATTATACGTCAAAAGGAGCCGAAGGAGAATACCTACGAGAAAAAGGGGAGTTGATGAAAGACTATATGTTCTGAGAGCTAATTGAATAAGAGACAGGGTAGAAAGTAACTTCTAGCAAAGCTGTCCGATGGAATTATCTTAAAACATGAGAAATCTGAATCAAGTGCAAATATGAAAGTGTATTCGGTAATGTAAATTCATTTATTGTCTCTCTGAAAGAAAAATAATCCAGATGGACAATTTGCTAGGGATCTGTGATTTGGTAGCGTAGTCGGGATTATCACCTAAATAAAAAATAGCAAAAGACTAAGAAATCAGCCTTAAGGGCATTGAGGGTTGAAATGATGTACAATAAGTCTAGAAAACTTGTGCCAACAACAACTGCAATTAAAGTACGGAATCTAAGCGAAGGCAGCAATTTCTGAATTTTAAATTGTATCTCATGCCTTTTTGTTTGTGATTTCAATTAGGTCCACCATTGTTGACCTGATCGGAACCACAAACATAATTGAAAGGCAAATTGAGTATCATTACTTCCTTAGCAATATGAATTAATTGATTGTGTTTTATAGCCTTAGCATGGTTACAATACTTCTTGGAGAAGATCAGAGGCTTGCCCTAGTTTGTGAATTTTGATAATTGTCAAGCTCGCCTCCAGCTTACTGATTCTGTATTCAAGATGGTCGTTGCCATTTTTGAAGTTGGTATAGAGATCCTGATCTCTTACCTTCAAAGTTGTGGCATTGAAGAAGGCCTTCAGAACACTTTTTTTAGAAGCCTTAAAGGATATATGGAGGGTTGTTGTGTTTGTTTTACGTCAAAATATGTTGATACACATTGAAGATGTGGTCCTAACAATTGAACAACACACTTTTATCGAGCATTGCTCAATACAGCTTGCTCAACCAATTTAATAAATTAAGAACCTAGAAGTTACGTAGCGTGTGATCTAAATTGACTCTACCAAGCCTATCAAACGTTACGTAACTTCAGGATCATTACACTATTAAAAAACTTTGCTTGAGTTAGTGGACAAATCAAACGAGCTCAATCTCTCATTCTTTTTATTGATCACTCTTCTCCAATTGAGATGAAAAGATATCTGCTATGAAAAAGTCTACACCGTCGCCAATGCTTGCCAGGGCGCATGTCTTTAGAAGGCATCAATAGTAATCTCTCAATATCAAGTGATATTGAGAGATTCTTATCATGCCTTCTCAAGACGTTCGCTACGACAAGAATTTCTGCTGATAATAAGATATCTGCCATGCGAAAGTCTACACTGTTAGTGGAAATTCTTGCCAGAGCGAAAGTCTTTCGAAGGCATTATTAGTAATCTCTCAACATCAAAGAAGTCTTGTACGAAATTCTTCAGAAGACATTCAAAAATAAGGAAGTTTTCAACAATGACTACACATAATTACGGCATCAATAACCTCACCAAATTCACTCCTAGTTAAAAAAAAGATGGAAATATTTTTATTTGCATTTGTTGATGTCGTAATTATGTGTAGTCATTGCTGAAAACTTCTTTATTTTTGAATGTCTTCTGAAGACTTTCGTATGAGACTTCCTTCATGTTGAGAGATTACTAATAATGTCTTCTGAAGACTTTTGCTCTGGCAAGAATTTTCACTGACGGTGTAGACTTTTGCATGGTAGATATCTTTTCATCAGTAGAAATTATTGCCGTAGCGAAGGTCTTGAGAAGGCATGAATAGTAATCTCTCAATATCACTTGATATTGAGAGTTTACTGTTGATGCCTTCTGAAGACTTGCGCCCTGGCAAGTATTTCTAGTGATGGTATAGACTTTTGCATAGTGGATATCTTATCATCTATATTGGAGAAGATTGATCAACAGAAAAGCTGAGAGATTAAGATCGTTTTATTTTTTAACTAACTCAAGCAATGTTTTTTGATAGGGTAAAGAGCCTGGAGTTACGTAATATTTTATAGGCTTGGTAGAGTCGATTTAGATCATACGCTATGTAACTTCTTACTTATTAATTTATCAAATTGGTTGAGTAAGCTGTATTGAGCAATGCTCGATAAAAGTGTGTTGTTAAACTATTGGGACCACATCTTCAGTGTGCATCAATACATTTTAACCTAAAACAAACCAGTGACCCTCTATGTATCCTTTAAGACTTTTGAAGAAAGTGTTTCGAAGGCCTTTATCAATGCCAAAAATTTGAAGGTGGTGTTCCTTGTCGAGCTTACAAGAGATCCGGAATGCTTGATCAATTAGAAGACGGCAACGACCAGATTGAATACAGAATCAGCAAGCTGGAGGCAAGCTTGAAAATTATTGAAATTCACAAAATAGAGCAAGCCTCTGATCTTCTCAAAGAAATATTGAAAGCATGCTAAGTCTATAAAACACAATCAATTATAACCACATTGCTATGGAAGTGATGATACTCAATTTGACTTTCAATCACGTTTGTGGTTCCGATTAGGTCAACAACAGTGGACGTAATCGGAACCACAAATAAGAAGGCATGAGATGCAGTTTAAAATTCAAAAATTGCTGCCTTCGCTTAGATTCCTTACTTTTACTGAAGTTGTTATTGGTGCAAGTTTTCTAGACTTACTGTACATTATTTCAACCCTCGATGCCCTTAAGATTGCTTTTTTAGTCTTCTGCTATTTTCTATCTAGGTGATAATCCTGACCACTCTACCTAGTCACAGCTCCCTAGAAAAGTGACCATCTGCACTATTTTTCTCTTAGAGAGACAACAAATGAATTTACATTACTGGATACACTTTCATATTTGCACTTGAAAAAGATTTCTCATGTTTTAAGATAATTCCATCGGTTAGATTCGCTAGAAGTTACTTTCTACCCTATGTATCCTCTTTAATTAGCTCTTAGATGATATAGTTTTTCATCAACCACTCATTTTTCCTCAAAGGAATTCTTCTAACGAACCTTATGGTGTATAATCATCACCCCGAGCAACACAACCATATAAATTTGGGCTAGCGCAATAAATATTTTGGTTTTTCATTCTTGTTAGATATAATGCTAGGCTTCGAAGGCCTTCTCAGAGTCCAATGCACCCTAAAAGCTAGTCCAATCTCTATTGAATCTCTTTATAATGACACCAAAACTATATCCCTCACAATGCTTGAAAAATAAACATAAGCAACAACTAACATTAAATCTTAATAGGGTATCAAAACCATATTCATGGTTACTCAGCCTTATCATTTTGGACCTACCAAACTTAGCTGTAAAATTACAGATATCTTATTTAAATGATCTATGACTAATCAGTGAAAATAACATTCACAAAATTAGTGTATTCTATGTTTGTTTCCATGATAACATTATCAGTAATACATACCTCCCACATATGAAGTGGTTTCATCTGCATATAGCTTATTCCTCCGAACCCATCTTTACTGCAGCCACTTGTGATGGTCGGGCAAAAGTTGATCATCTTTCAGTTCCTTATATCTACAAAGAAGAAATAAATTAATGTCATTGAAAGGAAATTATCCATTTATTGCAACAAATGTAGAGTCTGTTGCATCAGATGTGGAGTTTGATGCAACAGATGTGGAGTCTGTTACATCAGATGTGGAGTCTTTTGCAACAGATATAGAGTCTGTTGGAATACATCAAACCAGTTTTGCCGGTCATTTGATTTATTCCAACAGTTGGTCCATCTATTGCAACATCAGCAATAGCATAAACTATAAAGAAACAACAAATAAAAAACATCAACAACAAAGAAAACAACAATATTTATTCCAACAACATCATTAACAACAAAGAAGCAACTTCCTATGTTCTAACAACATCAACAATACCACACCACAAATTCCAACAACGCCAAACCCACCAACAACATCAATAACAACATCAACAACAAATAAACAAACAAAATACATACAAAAAATAATACAACCAACAACGCTTTTTAAACTTCTCCAACAGATGATTTTTTTCGTATATTGTAATATAATTTTTTGGTTTGTTTATTCAACAATTAAAATTTCCTATAAAGTTTTTAAATAAATATGATATGGGTAAATGGTAATTAGATAAAAAAAATAGATGTAAATAACTAGCAAAGAAGAAGACGAGAATGAAAGAGCAATAGTGAACAATACCTTAATGTCAAAAGGGGATCAAAACAATAATTTTAGTCGAGAAATCTAAGATATGAATCGATTTAGATCCGAAAGGATCTTTATGAGAAAGAGAAGAGAAAAAAGGTTGAGATAACCCTAAAGAGGAGAGAAAGAAAAAGATGAAAGACAAATAAAATAAATTTAGGGCTGAAGGAGAGATGAGATAATTCTAATTTCTAAATGTACTATCCTTAAGATTAAATGACTTAACAAAGTGTATTTATTCAAATTTATATTTTTAAATCATAATTAATAAGGCTATTTGGTAAAATAAAATCCTAATTAATATTTTCTTAATGGGTATGCCAAGTCAATAGAGGCCAACTAATATGAAATGGAGGAAGTATTATGGGTTTTAATATTCATTAATTAATATTCATTAATAATTTGAGGGGCACGAGGAAGAAAATGAGTGACATTGAAAAGACAAGAAAAGACTACTCAATGAGATTTTTGAGTTATCTAAAAAATATTTTTTACTGCCTTTAGTAGTACTACTTTATCTACTCGGACAGAAGCTTGCATTAAAATTAAAAGAAAAAAAATATTTTCAAATAGATATGTCGTCTGTTGCAACAGATATAAATGTGTTTGAAAAATCCCAATAGCTCAGGCATCTGTGACAACAGATACAAATGTCCATTTGATAAATAAATCTGATATGTCATTTGTTACAACAGATATCAATATCTGTTTGAAAATTTCCAATAGCTCAGTCATCTATAACAACAGATGTAAATGTCTATTTGATAATTAAATCAGATATGTTATCTGTTGAAACAGATATGATTATCTATTTGAAAATGTCCAACAACTCAGTCATTTGTTGCAATAGATTTTATTGTAATTGATTTAGGGGGAACTAGAGATGAATGAATGAGCTCACATGGTCAACAACAACTTCAATTGAGTCATTGGATTTGCATGGTGTTGGTATTTCATTCATCCCGACCCGAGTCATCGATCAATCACTCAGAGTTGATATGAGTTCTCATTAACTTAATGTTAAAATTAATAGAACCTAAATTGACTTAGGTGAAACTAGGGATAAATGAATGATCTCACAAGGTCAACAACAACTTCAATTGAGTCATTGTATTTGTATGGTATTAGTATTTCGTTCATCTCGACCGGAGTCATCGATCGATTATGCTAAGTTAAAATGAGTTCTCATTGACTAAAAATTAAGATTAATAGTACCTAAATTGATTTAGGTGGAACTAGGAATGAATGAATGATCTCACAGGGTCAACAACAATTTCAATTGAGTCATTGCATTTACATGGTGTTGGTATTGCGTTCATCCCAACCTGAGTCATCGGTCGATCACTCAGAGTTTAAATGTGTTCTCACTAAATTAATGTTACTATTAATAGTACCTAAATTGATTTATGTGGAACTAGGTATGAATGAATGATCTCACCGAGTCAACAACAACTTTAATTAAGTCATTGCATTTACATGGTATTGGTGTTGTATTTATCCCGACCCGAGTTATTGAATGATCACTTAGAGTTGAAATGAGTTCTCATTAACTTAATGTTAAGATTAATAGTAACTACATTGATTTAGGTGGAATTAGGGATGAATAAATGAGCACACAAGGTCAACAACAACTTCAATTGAGTCATTGCATTTGCATGGTGTTGGCATTGTGTTCATCTGGACCCAAGTCATCGATCGATCAGTATGAGTTGAAATTATTTCTCATTAACTTAATGTTAAGATTTATAGTACCTAAATTGATTTAGGTGAAACTAGGGATGAATGAATAAGCTCACAGGTTCAATAACAACTTTAATTAAGTCATTGCATTTGCTTGGTGTTGGTATTGCATTCATCCCGACCTGAGTCGTAGATCGATTACTCGGAGTTGAAATTAGTTCTTATTAACTTAATGTTAAGATTAATAGTACCTAAATTTATTTAGGTGAAACTATAGATGAATTAATGAGCTCAAAGGGTCAACAATAACTTTTATTGAGTCATTGTATTGGCATGGTATTGGTATTGCGTTCATCCCAACCCAAGTTTTCGATCGATCACTCGAAGTTAAAATGAGTTCTTATTAACTTAGTGTTAAGATTAATAGTACCTAAATTTATTTAGGTGTAACTAGGGATAAATGAATGAGTTCATAGGGTCAACAACAACTTTAATTGAGTCGTTGCATTTGCATGGTGTTGGTGTTACGTTCATCCCGACTCGAGTTGTCGATCGATCACTCAGAGTTGAAATGAGTTCTCATTAACTTAATGTTAAGATTAATAGTACCTACATTTACTTATGTGGAACTAAGGATGAATGAATGAGCTCACAGGGTCAATAACAACTTCAATTTAGTCATTGCATTTGGATGGTGTTGGTATTGCATTCATCCTGACTCGAGTCGTCGATCGATCACTATGAGTTGAAATGAGTTATCATTACCTTAATTTTAATATTGATATTACTTAAATTGATTTAGGTGGAATAAGGTATGAATGAATGAGCTCACGGGGTCAATAATAACTTTAATTGAGTCATTGCATCTGCATGGTGTTGTTATTGCGTTCATCCCAACCCAGTCGTCAATCGATAACTTGGAGTTAAAATTAGTTCTCATTAACTTAATGTTAATATTAATAGTACCTAAATTGATTTAGCTGGAACTAGGAATGAATGATGAGATCACAGGGTAAACAGTAACTTTATTTGAGTTGTTGCATTTGTATGGTATCAGTATTGCATTCATTTCGACCCGAGTCGATAATCGATCACTCGGAGTTCAAATGAGTTCTCATTAACTTAAGGTTAAGATTAATATTACCTAAATTTATTTATGTTGAACTAGGGATGAATGAATTAGCTCACAGGGTCAACAACAACTTCAATTGAGTCATTGCATTTGAATGGTTTTGGTATTGCGTTCAGCCCGCCCCGAGTCGTTGATTGATCACTCGGAGTTGAAATAAGTTCTCATTATCTTAATGTTAAGATTAATAGTTCCTAAATTGATTTATGTGGAACTAGGGATGAATGAATGAGCTCACAGGGTCAGCAACAACTTCAATTGAGTCTTTGCATTTACATGGTGTTTATATTATGTTCATCTTGACCCGAGTCGTCGATCGATCACTCAGAGTTGAAATGAATTCTCATTAACTTAATGTTAAGATTAATAGTACCTAAATTGATTTGGGTGGAACTAGGGATGAATGAATGAGCTCCCAGGGTCAACAACAACTTCAATTGAATCATTGTATTTGCATGGTGTTGGTATTACGTTCATCCCGACCTGAGTTGTCGATCGATAATTCTGAGTTCAAATAAGGTCTCATTAACTTCATATTTCAAAAACTATATCTTTAGAAATTTTAAAAATTAATTAAGATGAATTCAGTCCAAATTAACTATTTCAAAACTTGTCATTCTTTTCCAAAATTACAAATCAACCCATACAAATCATCCATTTGCGGGAAAAACTTTTCCTTATTTCAAATATAAAGTTCTCGCTCCTTTCACTCTCAACAATATAGATATTGACTACTCAATATATTGCTCAACCCTTCAAAATAGATTGATTTTCTTCCCATTTTTGACCACATAGTTATTATTTTTGACTTCATTCTCGCTTGTATCTATCATTTTCTCTATCTCCAAAGGTAACAAAGTTTGAGAAGAGTTCTACATTTTTTATTTTTTCTAAAAATTAGGGCTTTTTAGATAATGATGAAAAAGAAGACTTTTAGTTGTATTATCTTTCAAAATGGGTAAGCAATTTTGTGTTTTAATGCTAAAAAAGTAGGAAGCACCCGAGAAAACCCAAGTTTTTGTCTTAGTATTTTGGTTACTATCGTGGTATTGTTGGATGGTATTTGTGGTAGTGTTGGTAGCTATTTTTGGTGGTGTCGGTATTTGTGTTTTTGTTGGTGGTGTTGGTGGTCTTGGTGTTGGTATTAGTGGCATTGGTGGTGGTTTTGGTGGCATTGGTGGTGACATTGGTTGTGGTGGTGGTGGTCCATCTATTAGAATAGGTGGAAGATCTGCTGGTAGATATTAACAAGGTCTTCAAACAGATTCCCCATCTGTTCCCACTGATGGGTTATCCATTGGAGTACTTTTTCGTAATGTGGCATAGAATAATTTATTGAAATTTGTCTTACCTTTTTACAAAAAAATATGCAGACATCAAATGCAATGTATTTTTTTTGTTTTTTCTACTGTTTTCAATTAAAAAATGTTTCCCAAAAGAAAAGAAACTGAAAGTGGAGAAAGTGGATCAACCTCTAATCATCAAACCAAAAAGGCTAGAGTACAAATAGATTCGGAGAAACTTCCAAAACAATTTTAGTTAGGGAAAAATAAAGTTGAGGAAAGTGATAACTCCTTCTCACCATTAGGGCATGAAATAATATCGAAATCCCAGTATGATTCTGTCAATATCATTAGTATTGATAAGTTTTGAGTTGTGATGCCGATGAATAGCCCTAATGCAGTATTTAGTGATCTTGTACTTAAATGACAGCTGGGGAAATATTTTGACGAACTTAGGAGTATTATGAAGAATGAAAACATAGATGGACTTTTTAAGAAGAGATGCTTTGCATACTTTCTTAAGCTGTATGAGGATCGCACTCTCCATTTTCCAATGAGCATGGTATATGGCCTTGTCAAGCACAGGATCAAGTATGCAGGGGATGATAAAGATTCGAAGGAGGGTGGAAAAAAGATGGATGAAGTCTGGATCAACTACTGTGGCATGCCAGTTTGTTTTAGATTGAAAGAGTTTTCCATAGTGACGGGCTTGAGATACGTTTGTCAGGAAGAACCTCTCATCAAGGAAACACCCTACAAAGGGTCCAACAAACGCAAGGTAAAAAACATACGATGGTGGGCATTGTTGGACCTAGATACAAAGGGAAGGATTTGATGACGGATCTCAAGAATAAAAACATAACAAAGCATTACAGGGAGAATTTGTACCTAGTTTGGTATGTCTATTCCGTTTTATTATCAAGAGACGTCAGAAAAGTCATAGAACATGATTTGTTAGCTCTTTTTGATGATTTTGAAAAATTCAACGATTAACCCTGGGGATATGGCAGCTACTACTTGACTGTCAAATATTTACTAACAATGTTATCCCCAAAGACAATCATATTATACGGCTTTCCCTGGGCTTTCATGGTAAAATTGATCACTATTTCTACTCAACCATTAATTTATATTGAATATAGTTATTATGACTTTTTTTAGCATGCTTCTTGTTTACATTTTTTAGGCTTGGGAATGTGAAGCCATTCCTCCCCTTTGAAAGTAGTTCAAGGATTACCCGAATAAGGTTTCTTATCCTAGGATCCTTAGGTGGTTGGCTGCAACAAAGAGTAGCAAAAAATATATTAACGAGGCTGATCTCTTTAACCCTCCGGATGATGTAGTACATCTTCTTTCAAATAAAATAATTTGCCTTAAAGAAAGATATTAAAACAGATGTTCCATGTGTTGCGACAGATGGGTCATCTATTGCAATAAATTACCCATCAACTGTAACTGGTGTAATAAATGGGTAATCTGTTGCGATAGATGATCTATATTTCACAATATATTAACCATCTTTTGCTATGGTTCTCTGAATCCGACTCAACAGATTACCTATCTAATGCAAAATATGCAATAGATATGTAATTTGATACAACATGTTGTCAATCTATTGCGACTTACAAATAAGCTAATGCAGCAACTAGATCGTTTGTTGCATAACTTGGTTGTGTTAACATCCATGTAACCCAAATGACTATAAATTACTATTATTATATTATTTAAATGTCTCTTGTCTTTTTTATAAGTTGTGCATCCTTTGACCATGCCTATCGTTGATGAGCTGGGGATGACTTCTTTTCTTACTCTGGGTTTTGTTGATACAAAAGAAGACCCAACAGTGGAATTAATAAAGAAAGAATTGGCTGGATCAATATCCATATGAAGAGCAGTCAAGCAAGCTCAGCTTAATGTTGAAGCTCTTCACGACCAATCTCAAACTGCAACAAATCTGGGTGTTTCTTTTAGGGGTATTGCTGGTGGAGTTATTTATAATGGTGGCAGCCATCCTGATGCTGCTGCTGCTGCTAGTTGTGATTATGAGCATGTTAGTGCTCAACAAAAAATAAATACTTTTGAAAATACCCCTTGCACAGGTCCCTCTCACCCCTACACGTGTCCCTTTCACCCTTATAGTGGTCCCTCTCACCCCTCTTCACCCTCATATTCTCATTGCAAATGCAAAGTGCGCAAAGACATAGATGATAAACTCCTTAAAAAGCTAGAGTCTATTGGTGAATCTATCGAGAAGTTAAAATCTAGGAGAGGTGTCATATCATCCAATGAAGTGAGGGAGCCATGCACTCCTACTGTGTTGGTTAGGAGGAAGAGAATAAAAATTAAACAAAATCTCTCCGTTATGAAAATAGCAAAAATTACAACTCCTCTTGCCCCAAGAGTTGTTGAAGTTTAGGGACCTCTAAATAAGGTGGACATATTTGCAGTACTTGGCATAAAGAAGGAAAAGGAACTGCAAGAAATCATGAATGGCAGGACACAGGTTCAAAAGGAATATGCCATGCATTCATTTGCCGCCAAATACTTCACGTATATGAAAAATATGCATGAGTGGTACGAGGACAATGTAAGTTTACTTTTACTAACCTAGCCTTCCAATCTACTCCATGAATAAGAATCTACGAAGTAGATGTGTAATCTGTTACAACAACTAAGTATTCTATTGCAACTTAATACACATCTGTTGCATAAGTTAGTTGGCTGGGTAATCTGTGAACTAATTCAGAGAACCCTCTACATCGGATTCTTTATACAGTGTTTTAATTCTTTAAAATTACTAGCCTATTTAAAAATTGTCTTCTTATACCACAGAATGTTGATGAAATTCTCTTCCTCATGAGGGACAGGCCATTAGCGTACCTAGATGCTTATGATGTTGCCGATAGGATAACGAACCTCAACTTCTACAACAATTTCAAGGAAAGGTACGTAGATTTTCATAAGCTAGCTGATTTTGGTGGCCCGATATTTGATAAGTTAGTTTTTAAATTCCAATGGGAAGAAGAAGCGATTAAATATATTAGAGGGAAAAGGCCATATCCACACGACAAGATCTGGACCAAGGCAAAGAGAATCCTTGTAGTCATGAACATGGAATTCAAATATTTTCTCACTGTTAAGATACTACTCTACGAGGGAAATATTATGGTTTATGACTGCAACTTGCCTATCTTCAGTGAGGACATGTTTTAGCCCATATGCAACCACTCTTGAAGTTGTTGCCGAAGTTGTTGACACAGAGTAAGTTGATGGATCATTTGCTGGCTAAAGTCTTAGCGAAGGAATCATGGGATTTTGAAGGTCAAAATAAGAACATCCAGCTTCCAAAAAATAAAATCTATTCAGCGTGCGGACAGTACTCGCTTGCATACATCGAGTGTTTGCTGATCGGCACAGAAATGACCAGTATGTGCGATGATGTTGTGGGAAAGATGCAATGGATCTGGGATTATGGGGTACTAACTAAATGGTTGGAGCCTTTGTATAAAGAATAATATGTACAAAGATGGAGACGAACACGATAACAATTTTTCATTTCAAGCCACTTCACTTTACATGTAGTGACAATAATTTTTATACTAGCCAAGTTGAATTTTAATAGTGCAAAAGATAGTATATCTATTATAATAGATATAATACCTATTGGTATAGATTGATTATCTGTTGGAATAGGTTGGTCATCTGTTACATTAATAGGTATTTTCCAGTCTGTCTGTCGCAACAGATATCCAATATGTTGCAGCATATAATCTATCTATTGCAACTGGTAGGTAATCTATTGGAAAAAAGCAAAAAAGTAGGAAGACCTATTATATAATTTCCAGCAGATGACCTACATATTGCATCTCTTGTTGCAACATATGTCTAAATCTATTTGACAAGATATGTCGTCTGTTGCAGTAGATGTATTATCTATTGTGATATTTGAATCTAGTATTCCATTTCAATTAACATGTTCAAAAGTAAGGATTAAATTATTTTCATAGACAGCATAGAATAAGTTGAAGCCTTCGAAAATTACATGAAATAACTCAACAAATAAATGAAATGTAAAAAAACTATTATAGGTACAAATACTCTACTCTACAAATAAATTAATAAGTTAAACCAAAGAGAATAGGTTATTACATTGACGGACTCAAGCTATAAAAATCTACTCAATATGGACAAGTTGTTCTTCATCCGATGTTGTAGAATTTAACTTTGGCCGGCGTTGATTTTTAATGTGGCTTGCATACGACTTCTGACCTTTCTCTTTTTTGTATTTCCATAAAAGAGCAGGAAATCTTTTGCGGAGTAATCGACATCAAGTCCATCATTTGGTACTTGTAATCCATTGCTCAAATATCTTGTCGTTCATGCAAGCGTTGTGAAATTTGTGATATAAAACTAAATCATGACACTTAAACTTACAGGCTACCAATGGAATTCATCACCACAATTGATTGGGATGTACACTTCGTCGATCAAATGCCAAGGTAAGCCAGTCGGAATGCTAAAACCTTTGATGATGTTGATTAAACATTCCTCATTTCAGGAAACTTTTGGTTGTTGTTGACAATACCTATCATAAGAATTAATAATGTAAACTTTGTACAAATAATTGCCTGTCGTATATCTGTATTGTTCTTGTGTTTGCAAGTTGGCCTTCATTCGGTGGTAGTAAAAAATGACATCGATGTGCTGCGTATATTATTAAACATTTTGAATTACGTGATGAAAAAATTAATACGCAGATGCAATTAAATAAAGTATTAATTAATAGTAATAGGTATGACATTTAAACCTCATCATTCCAGCAAGTTTGGGATAGTGACATAAAATAGAACCAATTCTTTGTTCTGGGAGGTGCAACAACGAAGTCGAACATATAAAACCAAGACTCAATCCGTTCACTTTGTAGCATTTGTTATTTTATTTTCTACATGATGATTTATATGTGTTAATGTCACATTCTTACAACAAAAATTCCACAAACCAATATCTTTAAAAAATAATTTATGTATCTTTCGGCATGATGCTTTAACAGTCCATCGGTAATCTATTTTGAATAGTCGTTGATCAATTATGTTACTTTTTTGGAGCCTCATCCAAGATGTTGAACCCTTCAAATGGGTAATTCTTCCATTCTCCCGAACTGACAGGCTCTACTTTTCTTCTTCTTTGGAATCAGTTGAGGGATTATCAACTATGATATTATGATCTTCAACAGTGGCTTCTACTGTGACATCCATCTAGAAAGCCAAAAATATTCAATGCTAATTATAGATATACAACAGATTGTGCATCTGTTGCAATAGATGAACCTTATATTGCAACAGATGAATCATCTGTTGGGATAAATTCGAACAGGTAAATCAGATCAGTACGATAATTTCAAATAGATGACCCATCTGTTGTAACATAAGACTCATATCTTGTAACAAATAACACATCTAATGCAACAGATGCATATATCTGTTTGATAATTTTCAGCAGATGTATCATCTATTGAAATAGATATATGTCTGTTTGTTTGTTGGAACAAATGATGTACACTCACCTTCTTTTCCTCATGCTGCTCTCCTGTGGCCCTTGCACACTGAACAATGGTGCAAGACAAAGACAGAGACATTGCAATTTTGCTTTTTTCGATGCTTGGTGATGCCTTGGAAGTATCTTTCCTTCTCTTCTTAGCCTCTTTGATCTCTAGTGGAATGTATGGATATGAAATCCTCTTTGATGGAATGACACCCCTCTTAGATGTCATTTTTTTACTAAAGTAGTTAGTGCATTAATAGTATTAATTATTCCATCGTGTTTCACCATGTAGTCTTGACATTTTCATGCAGAACATTCTCTAGATGTGGAAAAATCTAGAGAAAAATCTATACAACTAGTATGATGATAATCATAATGGATTTTTGTTTCAAAAACTGTAAGAGGAGCATCATTAACCTCAACAGAAGCACCACTACAACTACCATCATCAACAACAACAAGCCCACCCTCCAAAATTATTTTTCTTCTGATGGTTATTGCTTGAAACAATTCTATTTTTATTCAATCAATGACCTTAGGGTCCGATAAAGTTTGCACAGACCGTGAAGTAAGAAAAATGATATCTTCAACTCTCAATTGGTCGGAACAAGCCACAAATGGACAATCTAAAATAAATCAGTACATATATTAGAATGATGATGAAATTATTTAAAATAATCATTAATTAAATCAAAAACTTGATTAGAATTGGACTTACTGCTTCCTTCGGGGGTTTGAAAAGAGCAAGAAATTTTGTATTTTTATCGACTTTGGACGATAACCATCTCAGGATTCTTGGATAGGAAACTTCTTCCTGGTAGTTCACTTGTTGTCTCAAATAAGGAATGGCTTCAAATTCCTAAGCCTGTAACATAACGCTAGTACATCAAAAGAATTATTGAATAAATAAATGATGAATCATATCACGATAAAGGAAATATTTACCATGAAGGCCTATGGAAAGCCATATAAGTTGACTTTCTTTGGAGTTAACTGAGTCAAAAAATATTAGACAGTCATTTTGAAGCATTCATAACCCTAAGGATAGCTGGTAAATGCCTCAAGATCCTCGGAGAGATTTATTAAACTGGAGATTATGTTGTTATTAACGTCTCTCACGCAAAGAATATTATGTACAAACAAAACCAAGCACATTGATTGCTTGTGCTTCTTTGAGAGTCCTTTACTTTTCAACGCTTCTATCAAATTTTTATTTTTGAAGCTTGGACCAACAATGGACACCAGGTCCTCACGATCACTCGACTTGCCTTTGCCTTTTTTGGGTAGGCAGGGTACTTTTTTATGGGTCAGAGTAGGTATAACTTGAGAAGGAGAAGGAGGATAATATTTTTGTTCAGTAACTATGGCAAAATCCTTCCAACCAAAATAAAAAGGCATGCCATAGTAATTTATCCACACCTCATCCATCTTCTCTTTGTTTTCATACATAAACCCACGCTTGAGAAGATCTTATATCATTTTTATCTGGAAACGAGCATTGTTGTTCTCTGGCAAATCAAGATACTACCCAAAGCAGCTTTCCCTGAAATAACAATCCAATTTTTGTTCTCAAAGTATTCTTCTCTCTTTTTCCTTTATTGGTTCTTTTTATTTTTGTTTTGTTTATTTTCTATTCTCTCTTAGTTTTCAATTTCTTTATTTCTTGTTCCTTTTTTTTTTCTTTTTTTCTTTATCCTTTGTATTTTGATCTACTTCTTTTTTCACCTGCTTTTATTTTTTTCTTTTTTTCTATATTTTTTCTTTTTCTTTTTATATTTTTTATATTTATTTTCTCTTTGCTTTTCAATTTCAATGTTGCTTGTTTCTTTTTTCCTATTTTCATTTATTTTTATATTATTTATTATATTTATCTCCTTGTTCATTCATTTTCTTGTCAAATCATAATATTTTTTGTTTTCTCAAGACAAGCTAATTTCATTTTTGGCCTTTTTTAATTTTACTTGTTTATTTTCTTTTTATTTTATTTTATTTGATTCTTTTTTTTTTATTTCTATTTTTTCATTTGCTTCAATTTGTAATGATAGTATCATAGTATATCTATGTACCGTCATGGTATTATTGATGTATGCTTCAATACTTCAGTCATGCCTCTATGATACTATATATATATATATATATATATATATATATATATATATATAAATTAGGTTCGCTACAGTCCGCAATCATACCATCATAGTATATCTATATACTGTCATGATACCATTGATAGTTACTTAATCTGTAACACCCCACATTTCAAGCTAGAACGAAAACTGTCATTTCTACGTGTAGATATTTCAAAAGCCGTAAATCCTATGTAAATTTGGTATGTTAATCAATTATGTAGTGTGGGAACCTATTTGAGCATGAATTGAGATCATAGAGATCCCCTAACTCAAGGTCAAGTTGAAAGCTTTCCTATCATTCGAGTTTTAGTGAGCGTCGAAACTTTAGTCGACTTCAATCGACCATAACTCCTAGTATATGACGAACTGAGTGGGCTACTATTTATCAAATGAAAGCTCTTTGAATTATATTTTTAACGATATCAATTTTGCCTAAATCCAATATCGGAGAAAAATGTTATGCCCATTTTACTCCAGCATGTCATCCTGAAAAATAGAGTGACGACATTTCTAATAACTTATCACGTCTGTGATGGCTTATCACAAAATATAGTCAGCCTTAGGCAGAAATCCATAAATTCCAGCCCCAAGTGACGACATTTGTGATGGCTTATCACAAGTCTGACGGCTTATCACAAAAATTTCATCAGGCTTAGGAAGAAATCCATAAAATCCAACTCCCAAATGATGACATTTGTGACTGATCACAATCCTGCAGGCTTATCATAAATGTCATCAGCCAAGATTTTCAGCAATTGGGAAGTGGTTTAGTAAGGGTATTTTGGACTTTTCCTTCACCTCCCACAACCTAAATAATCAAAATCACGTACTTAATCATCATAAATTAGTTTAAACAACCCTTAATCCTCCTTATTCACATGAACAATATTAAGATTTCCTCTTAAGATTATCTTCTAAGAAATTCAAAACTCCATTACTCCTTCTTCAAGATAAGTAAGAATCTAAGATTTTTAATACAAGAAGTTCAAGAAAGTTCCCAAGAACATCAAATTAAGGTCATCCTCATCAAGAAAGAAACCAATAGTTTAGCATCACAATCCAAGAATCTCCAGAAAGCTTTCAAGATCATCTCCTAGGTTTTTAAGGTCAAGTTCTCTACATCAAATCAAGTCTATTAAGGTATGTGGGTTTTGAACAAGAAAACCCTTTCATTCTTGTACCATAAAGTTTTAGTTTTTCTTGAAGAATTTCGTATTCTCAAGATGAATCCATATTATTTTGCTATATTTCAAGTTTATGAGATTATGGAATTGTTCAAGTCTTGAATTGCATGATTATCTTGTTTAATTATGATATAAATTGAGAGTTCATTATGTAAATTTCACATTCCTATATTGATTTCATATTTTCAAGTATTCTCAAGACTTGCTGTTATGAGTTGAGCCTTATTGTTGAATTATGAGTTTTGAGAATAAGTTGTTGATAACTTTTAAACAATTGCAAGAAGTATATTCCTATTTACATTATTATGAGATCTTTAAAGCTTTAATTTAAGTCTATTAAGATTTCAAGAAAGAAGTGAGTTTTGACCCTAAGTTAAGAAAGAAATCCACATTTTTTATTTTGAGATAAAAGGGGATGCGTTTTGGCTCCTATTGCATATTATTAAAATATTTTAAGGTGGATTTTCTAAAGTTCTGAGCTAAGTAAGGGAGTAGTATTTAGCACCAAGTTGGGCTTGATTCTGAGGTCTCATGCCCCAGAACTACGTGCCCTCATAGGTTTCTGATATACCCCAAGTGGGTTAAGATAGTGATCACTAAAGTTAAGGTTTTATTTGATGTCAAGGATAGAACAACTCTCCCCAATGTGGGTAAGATGTTGGACTCCATGTAGCTCCCATGGTTTATATCGATTAGAATAAACTACCAAAGTAGTCCCCCACTCTATCTAAGATAAAAGTATATGTATTTTGAAAGTTATGAGCCCAAGATTTCTAAGGTTCTCAAGTGTCAAAATCCTTAAGTTTCCGATGAAGTTCCTAGTTTTCATGAGATTAAAGTGTATGCTCTAAAACATATTATTTTAAGACTTTATCTATCTTACAAGTTTGAGAATAAAAAAAGAATGCAGATTTAGAATGAAGTGTAATGACTCACGTGATTTACATTACCTATTTTCTTATTAATAATTATGATGGTTTTAATTCAAGCTATGTGAGTCATCTATACTAGCATGCAGGTTTTCTATAAGGATTTATGATATTGATTATTTAATTGCATACACCCCCATATACTTAGTACATTCCCAAAGTGCTGATCCATATATACATCTATGTGCTACATTGTCTCATAATGTAGGTACAAGACTTAGTATGCATATTCAGATTCAGTCAGCTCATAGCTTCCAGTCAGCAGGTGATGAATCCTTTTAATTCAAGGGTTTGATCCAGATATACAGTATGAGCAGTTCTTTATTTTCCGATTTTAGTCACATTGAGTTGGGATAGTTGGGAGTCATGACCCAGCTATCTAAAGTCAGTACTAGTAGAGGCTTCATAGACAGTCAGTAGAGTTAATGTATTCAGTTTCAGTTTAATTTTGGTAAAAGCAAAGTTGTAATCTTGTAAAGTTTAGATTTGTATTGATCAAGTTCAGAAAATTTTTATGTTCTCGCTGATTTTATAAATATTTATCATTTTATTCATTTGCTTATGAGTTATGCCCATAGAAAGGTTAGCTTGGGTCACATGTGACCCTAAGCACTGTGTGATGTCTCGGGACTCGATTTTGGGGCGTTACATAATCCTTTGATCAGACCTCCATAATATCATCATCATTATATATGTATGTATGTATGTATATATGTATATATTTATGTATACATAGATATATATTGACATAATATTATTGGATTTGCTTTCATCTATATACTAATTTAGGTGAAACTAGGGATGAATGAATGAGCTCACAGGCTCAACAATAACTTCAATTGAGTCATTTCATTTGCATGGTGTTGGTATTGCGTTAATACCAACCCGAGTCATCGATCGATCATTCAGAGTTGAAATGAGTGCTCATTAACTTAATGTTAAGATTAATAGTACCTAAATTGATTTAGGTAGAACTAGGGATGAATGAATGAGCTCTAAGGGTCAACAATAACTTCAATTGAGTCATTGTATTTGCATGGTGTTGGTATTGCGTTCATCCCGACCTGAGTCGTCGATCGATCACTCTAAGTTGAAATGAGTTCTCATTAACTTAATATTTTAAAAACTATATCTTTTGAAATTTTAAAAATTAACTAAGATTAATTCGAACTAAATTAACAATTTTAAAACTTGTCATTCTTTTTCAAAATTACAAATCAACCCATACAAATCATCTATTTGTAGGAAAAGCTTTTCCTCATTTAAAATCTTAAGTTCTAGCTCATATCTTTCTCTCTCAACAATACAGATAATAACTACTCAACATATTTCTCAACCCTTCAAAATAGATCAATTTTCTTCCCATTTTCGACCACATAGTTGTTATTTTTAACTTTATTCTCACTTGTATATGTCGTTTTCTCTATCTTCGAAGGTAACAGAGTTTAAGAAGAGTTCTAAATTTGTTCTTTATTCTAAAAATTAGGGCTTTTTAGTTAATGATAAAAAAGAAGACTTTTAGTTGTATTATCTTCAAAAATGGGTTAGCAATTTTGTGTTTTGATGTTAAAAAAGTAGGAAGCACCCGACAAAACTCTAGTTTTTGTCTTAGTCTTTTGTTGACTGTCGTGGTATTGTTGGATGGTGTTTGTGGTGGTGTTGGTGGCTATTTTTGGTGGTATCTGTATTTGTGTTTTTGGTAGTAGTGTCGGTGGTCTTGGTATTGGTATATGTGGCATTGGTGGTAGTCTTGGTGGCATTGGTTGTGGTGGTGGTAGTCCATTTGTTGCAACGGGTGAAAGATCTACTGGTAGATATTAAATAGGTCTTCAAACAAATTCCCCATCTATTCCAACTGATGGGTTATCCGTTGAGTATTTTCTTGTAATGTGGCATAGAATAATTTATTGAAATTTGTCTTACCTTTTTCTAAAAAATTATGCAGACCTCAAATGCAATGTATTTTTTGTTTTTCTATTGTTTCTAGTTAAAAGATATCTCCCAAAGGAAAAGAAACTGAAAGTGGAGAAAGTGGATCAACTTCTGATCACCAAAACAAAAAAGTCTAGAGTACAGATAGATTCGGAGAAACTTTCAGAACAATCTTAGTCGGGTCAAAATAAAGCTGAGGAAAGTAATAAGTCCTTCTCACCAATGGTGTGTGAAATAATATTGAAATCCTAGAATGATTCTTTCAAAACCATTAGTATTGACAAGTTTTGAGTTGTGATGTCGATGAATAGCCCTAACACAGTATTTGGTGATCTTGTACTTAAATGATAGTTGGGGAAATGTTTTGGCGAACTTAGGAGTATTATGAAGAATGAAAACATAGATGGACTTTTTAAGAAGAGTTGCTTTGCATACTTTCTTGAGTTTTCTGAGGACCATACTCTCTATTTCCTAATGAGCATGGTATATGTCCTTCTCAAGCACAGGATTAAGTATGCGGGAGATGATAAAGATTTGAAGGAGGGTGGAAAAAAGATGGATGAAGTCTTGATCAACTACTATAGCATGCCGATCTATTTTGGATTGAAAGTGTTTTCCATGGTGATGGGTTTGAGATGCGATTGTCTAGAAGAACCTCTCATCAAGGAAACACCCCACAAAGGTTCCAACAAATGCAGGGTAAAAAAAGATGGGTTGTTGGGCATTGTTGGACCTAGCTACAAAGGGGAGGAGTTGATGGCAGATCTCGAGAATAAAAATATACCAAAGTACTACAGGGATAAATTGTTCTTAATTTGGTTTGTCCATTCTATTTTATTAGCAAGCGACATCAGAAAAGTCATAGAACATGATTTGTTGGCACTTGCTGATGATTTTGAGAAATTCAACAATTATCCCTGGGGATATGACAGCTACTACTGGACTGTCTAATATTTACTGACAATGCTATCCCTAAAGACGATCACATTATACAGCTTTCTCTACGCTTTCATGGTAAAATTGATCACTATTTTTACTCATCCATTAAATTATATTGAATATAGTTATTATGACTTTTTTTGCTTGCTTCCTGTTTACACTTTTTAGGCTTGGGCATGTGAAGTCATTCCTCCCCTTCAAAAGCAGTTCAAGGATTACCCGAATAAGGTATCTTATCCTAAAATCCTTAGGTAGTTGGCTGCAACAAAGAGCAGCAAAAAATATATTAAGGAGGCTGATCTCCTTAACTCTTCGAATGCTGCAGTACGTCTTCTTTCAACAAAAATAATTTGCCTTAAAGAAAGTATTAAAATAGATATTCCATCTGTTACGATAGATGGGTCATCTATTGCAAAAAATTACCCATTAAATGTAACTGGTGCAATAGATGGGTAATCTATGGTGATAGATGATCCATATTTTGCAACAGATTAACCACCTATTACTCTGGTTCTCTGAACTCGACTCAACAGATTACCTATCTGATGTAAATTATGCAATAGATATGTAATTTAATGCAATATATTGTCAATCTGTTGTAACTTACAGATCAATTGTTGCAGCAGCTAGATTATCTGTTGCATAAGTTGGCTGTGTTAACACCTATGTAACCCAAATGACTGAAAATTATTACTATATGATTTAAATGCCTCCTGTATTTTTTTATAGGTTGTGCATCCTTTGATCTTGCCTACCATTGATGAGCTGAGGATGACTTTTTTTCTTACTCTGGGTCTTGTTGATACAAAAGAAGACCCAATGGTGGAGTTAATAAAGAAAGAATTGGCTGGAGCAATATCCATAAGGAGAGCAGTTAGGCAAGGTCAATCTAATGTTGAAGCTCTTTACGACCAACCTTACATTGCAATAGATTTGGGTATTTATTCTGGGGGTATCTCTGGTGGAGTTGTTTATGATGGTGGCAGCTATCCTGATTCTATACTTCTAGTTGTGATTATGTTCATGTTGATGCTAAGCATAAAATAAATACTTTTGAAAACACCTCTTGCCCAGGTCTCTCTCACCCCTACACCGGTCTTTTCTACCCTTACAGTGGCCTCTCTTACCCCCCTTCACCCTTATGTTCTTATTGCAAATGCAAAGTGTGCAAGTACAGAGAGGATAAACTCCTTGAAAAGCTATAGTCTATTGCTGAAGTTGCTGACGAGTTGAAATCTTGGAGTGGCATCATACCATCCAACGAGGTGAGGGAGCCATACACTCCTACAGTGGTGGTTAGAAGGAAGAGAAGAAAAATTAGACAAATTCTCTCCATTTTGAAAACAGCAAAAATTGCAACTCATCCCGCTCCAAGATTTGTTGAAGTTCAGGGGCCACTGAAGATGGTGGACATATTCGCGGCACTTGGTAAAGAGAAGAAAAACGAACTGCAAGAAATCATGAATGGCAGGACGAAGGTTCAAAAAGAATACACCATGCATTCATTTGCCACCAAAGACTTCACGAATATGACAAATATGCATGAGTGGTATGAGAACAATGTAAGTTTACTTTTGCTAAACTAGCCTTCCAATCTACTCCACGAAGAAGAATCTACGCAGCAGATGTGTAATCTGTTACAACAACTTAGTATTCTGTTGCAACTTAATACACATTTTTTGCATAAGTTGCGTTGGTTGGGTAAACTATGAACTAATTCAGAGAACCCTCTGCATTGGATTCTTTCCACTGTCTTTTAATTCTTTACAATTACTAACCTATTTAAAAATTATCTTCTTATACCACAGTATGTTGATGAAATTCTCTACCTCATGAGGGACATGCAATTAGCGTACCCGGATGCTTATGATGATGCTGATAGGATAATAAACCTCAACTTCTACAATAATTTCAAGGATTGATACGTTGATTTCCATAAGCTAGCTGATTCTGGTGGCTTAGGATTTGATAAGTTAGTTTCTACATTCCAATGGTATGAAGAAGCGATTAAATATGTAAGAGGGAAGAGGTCATATCCATATGGCAAGAGCTGGACCAAGGCAAAGAGAATTCATGCACGTATAAGTCAAACATTTTCTAACTGTTGAGATACTACTCTAGGAGGGAAAGATTAAGGTTTATGGCTGCAACTTACCTGTCTTTAGCGAGGACACGTTTTAAGCCCACATGCAGCCACTCTTTAAGTTGTTGCCCAAGTTATTGACGCAGAGTAAGCTGATGGATTATTTGCCAAATGAAGTCTTAACGAAGGAATTATGGGATTTTGACGGTTGAAATAAAAACAACTAGCTCCTAAAAAATAAAACTGGTGCAGCGTATGGGCCGTACTCGCTTACATGCATTGAGTATTTGTTGACCGGCACAGAAATGACTGGTATGTGTGATGCCATTGTGGGAAAGATGTAATGGGTTTGGGATTATGGGGTACTAACTAAATGGTTGGAGCCTGTGTATAAACAAGAATATGAACAAAGATGGAGACAAACACGATAACAATTTTTTCATTTCAAGCCACTTCACTTTATATGTAGTGGCAATAATTTTTATACTATCCAAGTTGAATTTTTATAATGCAATAGATAGTATATCTATTGTAACAGATATAATACTTGTTGTGATAGATTGATTATCCATTGGAATAGGTTGATCATCCGTTGCATTAATAGATGTTTCCCAGTCTGTCTGTCATAACAGATATCCAATCTGTTGCAACATATAATCTATCTGTTGCAACTAATTGTAATGCCCCAAATCTGGTACCCAGAACGCTACACGATGCTCATGATCCTGAAGGACTACAAGCTAACCCATGACTGATATTTGTACCTGTATACTGCATAACATACCTTATAATGCAAAAACATGAACTGAATGGACATAAGGTTCAAAACTGAATGAACATCTGATAAATAATGTCTGAAAATGGTATAACAATACCAAAGCAAATCTGAAATAACTGTCTAACATAAAATAGTCTGAAAGACTCTAAACTCTTTGAATAAGGAGTTGATGGGACATATCCCCAACTAACTCCGACTGCTAAAATAAACTGAAAACATAATTAGTAATGAAATAATCATATCCTCAGAGGATGAGGACTCACTGCAAACTCTGATTGCTAAAATGGGATGCTACTGTTTCTCTGGAGCTCGTGCTTCTAAACCTATGGTATAAGACACCATAGCACAAATACGTCAGTACTTTGAATGTATTGGTATGCAAGTGAGGTAGGCTGAATGCAAAGGGTTCATATACATGAACAATAATAACTGACTAACTAAAATGAACGTAAGAATACATGCATGAATACGTAACTATATCTGACATCTTGATAGGACTGAATATTGAGTTATGACTACTGATTTTACTAATAACATGGATTTATTGACATCTGAGTTGATGAATACTGAGTTACTGAATAATTGAGGGACTGATACTATGTTACTGATACATGAATAACTATGTCTGACAGTTCTGATTATAAAGAACTGGCCTGGTTGATTGTATCGGACAGTCTTGAAGCTGAATACTGATAACATGAATTCTGATAACTGATATAACTAATAACACGAGTGACTGTATCTGACAGTCCTGAATATGATAGAACTAACTGAGTTTCGTAATGTATCTGAGTGACTGTTTCTGACAGTCCTGAAATCTGTAGAGCTACTTGAGTTCTATTACTGATACTGAGACTGTGGGAAGTAATAATCTAACCGACATGCCCCATACTAATCTAACTAGGGTCCAACCTGTAACCCTAGTTAGATGGGTGTCAGTACCACGACACTGGTAAAGACAACTATTGTAGAGTCAGTCCAAATCTAGCGAGTGACCCCTTAAATCAGTCCTATACATTTGAATGTGCTGATGGGTGATCCCTGAGTATGTCAGTCTTATCTAATGGGTGACATCTCATACCTACACTGGCTACGTAGTTCTAGAACTTAGGGATTTCTTCTAAGGATCTCATTCCTATGTAGCGTGTGAGTCCCCATCCCTAGGCTCACTCGGTGCTAAATCCTACTCCCATCTGAAAGACACTAAACTGATTAACTGAACTGAAGTGATTATCTAAACTGATCTAATACTAATGGTATTGTTTAGCTACGCTAAACTGAGTTTATTGAGTTTTGTTGAATGATAGAATGTACTGAGTTCTGAGGACTGACTGAGAGTACTAAAGTTACTGAGATTCCTAGGAATACTACGGTTATTGAGATTACTGAGATTACTGAGTAGGACTGATCTGATGGATACTGAATTTATTGAGATTTTCTAAGTCATAAGACTCACTAAATTCTACTGATCATGGCTTGACTGAGATTATCGTGAAAACCTGACAGGGCTCTAGGTACATAGCTAAATTGTCGGGTTCAAGTACCCCCAGGACATGTGATAACGCTTAACTTACACCTCAAATTAGTGTAAGGCGGTCGTTGTCAATATATTTACCTAACAATATGAGTGGCGATTAAACTAGTTTGAAATTATAGCTACAAGTTAAATTCAGACAAATGATACAAAAATATAAAATGGGGTTTTAGTATTAATGTTTGTAATCAATATAAATGGGAAACCAGAGTTATGTTCACCAAGGGTTTCAAGAATTGACAGATACTAGGCAATGCTAGAGATTCTCGGAATGATTAGAACAACAGAATATCCCTAACGATTATACTATCTAACTTATCTCTCGACCTCACCAGACAATTTATTATCTAATTCTCTCGAACTTAGATAACTTAACTATTTCCAATAGGATGTTATGTTAGGCAGATTAATCTAGTTACGACATTAATCATTAAACAAAAGGTTGGTAGCTTCTGAGTCCCTATTGATAATTCACGTCCTCTAGTCTATTTCTCTATTAGAAGCAAATAAAACCTAAGGCATAACCTAATGGTCTCAACCACTAGATTTCAGTTAAAACAACAAAATTTCAAGATGTTCCACTACTCTTTGAATCCTTTAAACACCTAGTATCATATCAAACCCTAATTCACGGATCCCAAAACCACGACTAATGGAATTAGCCGCTCATGATTTGATGAACGAAATCACAAGTTAAATTCATAATGATAAGGATAAATTACGATTAGATGGCAAGCAACAAGTAGTTTCTTCGATTGAATCATAAGGTAGAAACCCAAAAATAGTTGATAAAAATAAGAAGAATAATTGATGTAAGAGAGAAATGTTACGTGCCTCTCTTCCCTAGATTAATACCTGATAGATAATCAATAAAAACCCTAAAACAAGTCTTTAAATAGTTAATTCTAAATAAGGAAACAAAACTAAAGGTTTCAGTTTTCTCTTCGGATTAGACAACGACGATCTTGACGGCGTGTCAGACGTCTAATGACATGTGCAAGATATCGTAATAGATGTCAGTGAATTGTTGTCTTTTGATTCTTCTGATGGCAATTCTGACGATATGTCAAATATATGACGGCGCATGAAAAATGTCGTAACATCTTCACTGGAGCTCAGCATGATCGGCTTCAGGTTGATGACAATTTTGATGCCTCATCACAGATTTGATGGCGCTTCCAAAACAACGTCATATTTCATCTCAACTCCTCAAGTTCTGTCTAAGCTTGATGGAAACTTTGACAGCCTATCCTATGTTTGACGGAGCGTCAAAAATGGCGTTTGCCACACTTCAGCTTATTTACACCATATTTCAGCTGATTTATTCCTCTTTTCTTTGGTTTCCTCCAAGATCACTTGTATCTCCATTAAAACACTAAAAACAATCAACAACAACAAAAGTTTCTTAAGACTTCGCAATTATTTCTTGTTAAAATCCTCAAATGTGTTAGCATCTGCTCACACATCACACCCTCAACATAAATCAATTACTTGTCCTCAAGCAACCAAAACACAACACAACGATGCTTAACCAAGAAATACATAAGATACCCATGGCAGTTTATTTTCAATTTTAGCTCAAAATACATGGCACTCTCCAAGTTCAATTACTTATAAGCCCAACTATGTTTAAAAATGAAGATCCAAAATGTAACATAAAGGAATCAATATTTGGCATCAAGTTAGAAACAACAACCATGCATATATACAAGTCACACTACCCAAACAAGTAGGCAGCTAGTGATAGAACCTGTGTGCCCTTACAACAAAGAAGTCCCTCCTAACTCATGCATGAAATCAAGTATGCCAACGCAGGGATGATGATAGGCGAATTTACACGCCTATAGTGCTATATTTTACCCATATTTTAGCCATGTTTTGAGGACAAATTATATATTTCATACATTTTTAGTCCTTTTTTCTGTAAGTGAGCTAACAAACTTTATTAGCAAGTTTTCAGGTATAAATGATGCGAAATTCAGCATTTTATGGATAACTTGATGCCAAAGAAAGCTTCACAAAAGGAGGAAAGCAAAGCTTGGACGCCAAGGACCAAAAGTGGCGCATGGAAAATCTGTCCCGGGCAAAAACAACAATTCTGAAGACTTTGGGGACTAGCAGTAACTTAGTAGGATTAGGATAATGATACATTAACCTAGTAGGATTGGGTTAAGTAATGCAGTAGCTTAGTAGGAATAGGATATGGGTGTTATAAATACCCTATTTTGCTAGAGATTTTAATTCATTCCTCACAATTCACCCATTCATCCACCCATTCCATCAATTCCCATCCATCCACCATCCATCCATCCATCAAAACAATTCCCTTTATTAATTCATTGTTGACATTATTTTTCATCTATTCAATTCTTAATTTCCGCAACAAGAGAAACGTTACTTTGCAAAGAAGTCACGCCTAAACGCCTACCACACCTTACTACACGAAATCTTTATTGTGGTATAATAATAATGTCTATTGTGATTTCCTTCGCACTCATGGGTAACTAAACTTCTCTGTTGGGGTTATGGAAGCCGTATGAGATACTATCTATTGCTATGAGTTTGTGAATTCGTGCCACATATGCTGCTTATATCATTATTCTCTTCATCTTAATGCAAATTCTTGTGGCTGCAGACGCATAGAATAACGCCAGTATAGCATTAACTTGTTTGAAAGAAAAGTTATATGTCTGGAAAAGAGATAATGTCAAGGTAATAGGGTCCCATCCCCTATTAAAAAGTTATTGTCGTAACTGAATTAACCTCTTGGAGAATTTGTACCATTAGATACGCTTTAAGCTCGAAAGAGTTAAAGTGAAATAGTCCTTTTTGAGGTCGAAAGACACTTGGATTTACCATCGAATACAATTCTCTATAAGCACATGCATATCTGAATTCCGCCCAACTCATAGCCAATAGAGACGTACAACTCAGAAGGTGGACATAACCCCAACTTCTCAATTCTCATTGTTTTACATCTTACTAAACATTCTTTCTTTTTACTTTGCTAATTTCCATTTTTACTCTATTATTTTGATTATATCAATTGCACGTTACAATCCCCCCTCTTTTACGAGACTTGCATCAAAAGTCTAATAATCATTGCTTAATTGTTGACCAAGCTATTCCCTGTGGGATCGATACCCAACCCAGTTGGGTTCTATATTTGACTACGACTGCTTTACACTCCTACGAGAGTTGTAGATTGAGCGTTATCCAAAATTGGCACCGTTGCCGGGGAATACGGTTGTTAACTAAGTTTGTGATAGTTATTAGACCCTTTGGTCAAAGAATCTCGTACTTTTACTTTTAGTTGTTGTTTTTGTTCTATTCAGGTTCTGTTGACAGAATGGATGCACAACGTGACATAGAAAGAATGGCTGCTCAACAGGAGCAGGCTAGGTTAGCTGCATTGGCAGCTGCTCAAGTGCCTCAACAGAATATTGATAACCTAGTTCGTGCAACAAATCCTGATGATGAGGACCTGGGTGATGAGGAGCTACTAAACCCACGGCATACTACTGAGGTGGCGGCACCCATTCAGAGGAGAGATCGTCAAGCGCGATTGAGGCCTGATCGCCGAGCTGTGCAGATTCCTTTTGATGACGATGATGACGATTTGGATGAAGCTGGTGCCACAGGAGCCATTATTCTGCCACCCTTGGCACCTAGAGCCAAGTTCAACATCACAAGCACCATGATTCAGTTATTGCAACTCAAGGGATTATTTGGTGGACTAGCAGGTGATGATACGAATATGCATTTCATCAACTTTATTTCTACATTCAAGTTGTTTGACAATCCTGGCATTGGTCAGAATGCAATTCAATTACGCCTATTTCCATTGTCTCTGACTGGAGAGGAAACTTTATGGTTGAATGGGCTGACTCCTGATTCTATTACAAATTGGAGGCAATTGAGAGACGCTTTCCTAGAAAGATTCTTTCCGCCATCCAAAAGAGCACAATTAAGAGATGAAATCAGCAACTTTCGGTAGCTTCCAACCGAAGTTCTTCATGAAACATGGGAGAGGTTCAAGACGAAGCTTATGAGGTACCCGAACCATCACATGACCAATGTCCACCTAATAGAGATACAATACAGAGCCTTAAATTCAATAACTAGACCAGTGGTGGATAATGCGGCTGGAGGATCATTTATGGACCTCACCTTTGGGTAGGCAAGCAATATGCTAGATCGGATGACGAAGCAAAGTAGATCTTGGCATACCAGGGATTTTGTGGTAGCAAGCCCTACTATACCTATTGGCATGACTACTGATCAAAGAAGAAAAGAAGAAGAACGTGATCAAGATATGGAGCACATGAAAACACAAGTGGATTTTTTTACAAAGCATCTATTATCAGGGAAGACCGAAAAAGTCAAAGCTGTTGCATTAAAACGAAGAGATGAATCTGATTCGGAAGAAGAGGCCAACTACTTGAACAATCAAGGGGGTTTCCGAGGTAATACCTAAGGAAACCAAGGTTGGAACTACTATGATAAGTCTGGAAACAAGGACCAAGGTAGTTGGAAGAACAAGAATGATAATAGTGGTCTGTATATTCCCCCAGGAAGACGTGACGCACTGCATCTGGTTCTGGAAATATGGAAGATATGATGGCTAAACTGTTGAAAGGAGTGGAGGCAACCAGCACAGGAGTAACGGAGGTAATAAATGACTTGTCCTCAATGAAACAATTGGTTGACTCACACTCCACTTCAGTAAAACAAATAGAGCAGCAATTGAGCCAACTTTCAGCAGCACTCAATCAAAGAAAGGCTGGCACTTTACCTAGCGACACTGTGCAAAATCCAAGGAATGATGGATCTTGCATGGATTTTACTACCCGAAGTGGTAAGGTGCTGGAAACTTCATCCAAAGGCAAGCAAGTGGTTGACGAGGTAGCGGACATTGATGATATGGCTAAAGGCCAAGACGCCGCATAAGCTAATCACGACGTCCATGACGTAACACCAAGTACGTTGCAGCCTGAAAAGTCTGAAAAATGGAAGCAAGAGGAGAAGAAAGCCGTGGATAAAACAATTCCTTGTCCACCACCACCTTTTCCTCAAAGATTAAAGAAGTTTGCGGATGATACAAAGTTCAGCAAATTCATGAATATGTTAAAGCAGCTGACCATTAATGTTCCGTTGGTAGAGGCACTAGAAAAAATACCTGGGTATGCAAAATTTATGAAGGATCTTTTGACAAAGAAGCGAGCATCAAGCTATGAGTTGAAGGATACTGTTCATCACTGCAGCGCAATCGCTACCCGATCACTAGTTCAGAAGAAGGTTGATCCCGGTGCTTTCACTATTCCTTGCACTGTTGGATCTATGAATTTTGCCAAGGCATTGTGCGATCTAGGTGCTAGCATCAATTTGATGCCACTATCCATCTACAAGAAGTTGGGGTTAGGCGATCCGACACCAATCAATATGAGGCTCGTGATGGCTGATAGGTCGGTAAAACGACCTGTAGGTATCTTGAATGATGAGTTGGTGAAGGTTTCTTCATTCATCTTTCCTGCAGACTTTGTTATTCTGGATTATGAGGTGGATTCTAAAGTTCCCATAATCTTGGGACGTCCTTTCCTTACAACTGGAAGTGTGCTTATTGACATGAGAGCTAATGAGCTTTTGTTTCGGTTGAATGATGAAGTGGTCCGTTTTGATATATGCAAAGCAATGAAGCAGCCTAGCGATATGGATGTGTTCTCCGTAGCTTATGAGGATAAGAAAGCATTATCTATAGCGAAACAGCTTACTGTTGATCCATTGTCTGCTGCGCCACTGAATGTTGAGCATGAGGATGATGAAGATTATGAAGAAACTACGTGTGCTCTAATAGAAATAGGGTCCGATTCTCATACTCCTAAACAGCCGGACCTTGATCTTAGGAATCAACCGTCACCAACAGTGAAGACTTCCATTGAAGAGCCACCAATTCTAGAATAGAAAGAGCTCCCCGATTATCTTAGGTATGTGTTCTTGGAAAGTGGAAATATACTTCCGGTAAGTATTGCGGATGATTTAAGTGAACAGGACGTAGAGGCTCTCATCTCTGCTCTGATGAGGTACAAGAGTGCTATGGGTAGGAAGATTGATGATATAATTGGTATCCCTCCTTGGATATGTATGCACAAGAGTCATCTCGAACAAGATTGCATGCCTACAAGTAAGTATCAACGTCGTCTGAATCCATTCAGAAAACGATGCCCCATCTATCTCGATAAAGTCTAAGTAATTGAGGTAACTATGTCGTGCCGCGACAATAAATCAAGCGCTACATGGGAGGCAACCCATGGTTTTTAATCCTTTTTTTTTTTGGAGTTTGTTTTTGTAGTCAAGCCACGACCAAAACTAAGGCGCTTGATGGGAGGCAACCCATCGTTCTAATCATTTTTATTGTTTTTAAGTAAATGTAGGTGCAAAGAGGTGTAAAACGTGGAGGTCGGTTTCAAATTTTGATTTGGACGTATTGCATGTTAAAGGTGGTAAGATAGGAATGAAGAAGCAAAAGGCTATGGATTAAGCATTGCTCATGAAAATATAGGCATCGAACAAGGCTAGGCCTAGGTAAAACTAGGCCACGAACAAGGCAAGGCCTATACTATAGCCTAAGGTCTCGGAATCTAGAGTGCCATAGCATAGGCGCCGCCCATGCTCAAGTATGTCATAGAATAGGCGCCGCCTATGCCAATGCCTTTTGTCTCTGAATCTCATATGCCATGCAAAAGGCGCCGCCTATTCTCAACAATGCTATGCAAAAGGCGCCGCCTATGCCTAGCATAGGCAAAGTAAAAGGCGCCGCCTATGGTCACTTCTTGTCTCCAAATCCGATTTTAAATGGGTCAAAACCCGACCCAAGCTTTTCCTATAAGTAAGAGACTTAGTCTTAGACCAAACACACATTGCAAACCTAGCATAGGCGCCGCCTACCTCTCTAAATCCTCTCAAAAAATTTTCCTTTTGCTCTTTTACTTTGCAAGAACATCATCCGAGGTCATCAACCAAGTAAGTACTACTTTGTTCTTCATTTATATTCCGTAAGTACTACACTACTACGCATATTATGAATTGTTAAATCTTGAAGTAGTATTGATGATTTGAATGTGATTGAATTGTTGTGGTACAACCAAGTGAGTGAATGTATACGTAAGGATAATCTTAACTTGTTCCCAACTTAAATTTGATTTTGGTGCATTGTCATACTTTGCGGAATTGATATGGTCACAAAAATTGCATAATCTTGTCACTTGAATATTTACATGTTGGAATAACTTGTTCATCAGAATAAGAATTATAGTTGCCTACCAACATAGGAGGTTGTGAGATGCTATACCTTGATTCAATCCCTATGTAGTAGTCATGATATATCAAACATGAAAGTATTGCCAAGATTACAAGAAGTATGACTGCACTGATTTTATTGTTGGAATATAGCACCTAAAACGTATGTCGATGAAGTCTGAGTAATCGACCACTTTCACTTCACTAGTTTGTACCAACAACCTAAGTGTGGGGTGGTGCCCCTACTGCTTGTTTATAGATTGTATCCACTGATATGATGCTAACTTGACTATCGTTATAATCTCAGGTACAATGGCACCCAAAGCAAGACAAGGCAAAGATAAAGCAACCACTTCACAAAAAGGCAAGAAAAGAGGACGAAAAGAGCATGGAGAATCATCCTCGATGCAATTACCACGCCGCATGTTCGGAATAAAATGGGTACTTGATGAGGAAGCAAAGGAATGGTATAGGAACAACATGGAAAGAAAATATGTTCATGTGGACTTGATAAACAAGGAAAGCCTAGCAAAGAAGGAACCACGCATGTTGGCTAAGATCATGGCGTTACATCTTGATTTCATCTTTCGAGACATGGGAGAATGCAATCTCGATTTAACAAGAAAATTCTATGCCAACTGGTCACCAAAAACCACAGGAAGCAAGGTCAAGATTCGGGGCCAAGTTTTACAACTTAATGCGGATTTCTTCAACTCCTTTCTTGGCTTGCCTGCTGTATAGTAGACCACCATATAGAGCCATTCGACACACACTCTATGGAACAAGATCCCTGGCACGATGGAGCAGACACAAAGACACCGGTCGACACAACACCTTCCCATATGCTCCTTTGAATAGGGAAGCAAGGATATGGTTGTGCATAGTCAACTCTTGCCTCATTCCAGGGACGCAATACACAAAAATAACAAGAGATAGAGTGTGTTTGGTATATCCATTGATGACGAATGTCCCTATCAACATTGGGGCAATCATTCTATCTACAATGCGGAAGGCTAGGCTACACAAGCGGTCCCATTTCAGCTTCGGCAATCTGTTGACTGCAATCTTGAGGAAGGAGGACATCGAAGAGGAGCCGACTGATCATAAACTCCCACACAATCCGAAGAAGGTTGACCTCACAAAGGTCAAAGATGCTGAATCAAGACATAGCGTCAACCTTACTACTGCTGAGAGACATGCTCGGGATGAGAGTTTCTTTCGCCATTTTTATGGCATGACTCAGTTTACAATGATGAGCGGAGGTCATGTTCCAACTGCTGCAGAGCTCCAATAGCTGGATCATGACTATCCAATGAATGTGCATGCAAGGGAGATGTGTGGAGTAGGTACATATTTTGAGGAACCTCTTGATGACGATGTGCCAACCGATGATGATCGACGAATGCCAGACTCCGACGGGGAGGAGAATTCTGATGACGACAACTACGATGATGATTCCGATGAAGGGGGTATGACCCCCGATATAGAGGAGGAGTCCGACTGACCAGGTTCTTCGTATTTATTTTCCACTGAGGGCAGTGTGTCCCGTCTAAGTGTGGGGTGGTGGTATTTGCATGCTATACTTCTCTATCCGCATTTGCATTTATGTTTGCTTTAGTTTTTTTTATTTTTTCGTTTTAGTTTTTTTTCGTTTTTTGTTTTTTTTAGTAGTTAAATTTTTTTACTTAGCTTTGCATGAAATTATTCTAATAGGCAGCATGAGATTATAACAAGAGTTTGTGCTAAAATCATGACTATTGAGACGTTTAGGCTCTAAATGTGACTCACTATGTGATATTGTATGGTTCAATTACTTCATCTGTTGGGTCGAGAGTCTATACTACTCCCAATAAAGTCGACCATGTGCCTTGTGTGTATGAGGATATAGTATATTCTGTGTTTGTCGCTGATGCTAGAACTTGCCTCGTATGTATGTAAAGCGAAAATAAGGAGTGCAAGTCTAGGAGATGATTTAGGCATTTCTTTGGCAACCTATGATTGTTTACCTTCATTTTATCTACCCATGGACATTATCCTAGATAACCCTTTTGAGCCTTTAGCCTATTTTCTTTGATAACCTCATATGCAAGCCTAATCCATTTTTTTCAAGACCATAATTTGATCCAAATTCCTAAGTGCTTTAAAGTGTAAAGTCATGTGACAAAATAAGAGGAAATTGGGTGAGTATGATGCTTTAGAATGTAATGGTGCTTGAATTTGTTATGAAAAAGAATTTCTATCATAAGAGGTATGTTATGAAAAGAAAAAGGAAAAGAAAACTGAAAAGTTAGTTATGTTCAAAATTGAAAAACAAAAGAGGAGAAAAGGGGTGGTAGAATAAAAGAAAGAAGAAAGGTTGTTTGAAAAGAAAGTATTAAAGGCATAATGTGATGTATTAAAGCGCTTAGGAACATAGTCACTATTTCTGGCCAAAATAGTCCTACCCGTCCCTTAGCCTACATTACAACCTGTAAAGATCTATTTGATCCTACGCTTTGCATTCTGACATTTAGTGAAACATTACACTAAGGGCAAACCTATGGTCATCAGTTTCTGCATATGAATTCTTTGTGAGAGTGAGAGCAAGGATATTTCTATACCGTTTGATAAATATGCTATGCTTGTGAGTGATTATGGGTAATATATTGTGAGACACACATGGTTGATGAGTTTTGGGTAGTGGTGTATGATTCTTTGTACCTTAACTTTTGGATACGAATTAACTGCCATCACGAGTCAATGTTAGAGGTTGAATAGTTTCTACTAATGATCGGAAAACTACTCTTTGTTGATAATTGTTATGCCTGTCTTGACGAATATTTTGTGTTGTTACTGTGAAACCCTAAGTTGATGTTTAGATGGACATGATAGTTTGTTCAAGGACGAACAAAGCTTTAAGTGTGGGGTGTTGATGATAGGCGAATTTACACGCCTATAGTGCTATATTTTACCTATATTTTAGCCATGTTTTGAGGACAAATTATATATTTCATGCACTTTTAGTCCTTTTTCCTGTAAGTGAGCTAACAAACGTGATTATCAAGTTTTCAGGTATAAATGATGCGGAATTCAGCATTTTATGGATAACTTGATGCCATAGAAAGCTTCACAAAAGGAGGAAAGCAAAGCTTGGACGCCAAGGACCAAAAGTGGCGCATGGAAAATCTGTCCCGGGCAAAAACAACAATTTTGAAGACTTTGGGGACTAGCAGTAACTTAGTAGGATTAGGATAATGATACATTAACCTAGTAGGATTGGGTTAAGTAATGCAGTATCTTAGTAAGAATAGGATATGGGTATTATAAATACCCTATTTTTCTAGAGATTTTAATTCATTCCTCACAATTCACCCATTCATCCACCCATTCCATCAATCCCATCCATCCACCATCCATCCATCCATCAAAACAATTCTCTTTATTAATTCATTGTTGACATTATTTTTCATCTATTCAATTCTTAATTTCCGCAACAAGAGAAATGTTACTTTGCAAAGAAGTCACGCCTAAACGCCTACCACACCTTACTACACGAAATCTTTATTGTGGTATAATAATAATGTCTATTGTGATTTCCTTCACACTCATGGGTAACTAAACTTCTCTGTTGGGGTTATGGAAGCCGTATGAGATACTATCTATTGCTATGAGTTTGTGAATTCGTGACACGTATGCTGCTTATATCATTATTCTCTTCATCTTAATGCAAATTCTTGCGGCTGCAGACGCATAGAATATCGCCAGTATAGCATTAACATGTTCGAAAGAAAAGTTATATGTCTGAAAAAGAGATAATGTCAAGGTAATAGGGTCCCATCCTCTAATAAAAAGTTAGTGCCGTAACTGGATTAACCTCTTGGAGAATTTATACCGTTAGATACGCTTTAAGCTCGAAAGAGTTAAAGTGAAATAGTCCTTGTTGAGGTCGAAAGACGCTTGGATTTACCATCAAATACAATTCTCTATAAGCACATGCATGTCTTAATTCCGCACAACTCATAGCCAATAGAGACGTACAACTCAGAAGGTGGACATAACCCCAACTTCTCAATTCTCATTGTTTTACATCTTACTAAATATTCTTTCTTTTTACTTTGCTAATTTCCGTTTTTACTCTATTATTTTGTTTACATCAATTCCACGTTACAGTCCCCCCTCTTTTACGAGACTTGCATCAAAAGTCTAATAATCATTGCTTACTTGTTGACCAAGCTATTCCCTGTGGGATCGATACCCAACCCAGTTGGGTTCTATATTTCACTACGACCGCTTTACACTCCTACAAGAGCTGTAGATTGAGCGTTATCAAGGGACGGTCAAGAGACACTCACTCTCAGAAAGAAATTCCAATTAATGTATGTCAAATACCATATGCTTGCCCTTATTTTCATTACCAAGGTGTCCAGACAGGTAAGTTAGGATCACTATAGGTCTTTTCTTCGGCTTGTAATGTAGGCTAAGGGTTGGTATGATATTCAATGACATTTAGAGTGAATAAGCCTCCTTGGCACTACCTTAACTTTTGGGGTTCATTTATTAACCTTTTTTTTCTTTTTCTCCATTTCTTGATCATACATTATTCAAGATTGATGTGGCTTTTCTTTTTTCATTCTTTTTCTTTTCTTATTCTTCTTCCACACCACCCAACTTTTTATTCTTTTTCACTTATTTTTTTCCTTTTATTCTACCTTTCTTCATACCCAGTTTACATTATGCACCCCTATGATAGCCACCCTCAACTTAGGTTGTTTACCTGAGTCAAGGTACACAGTGTCCAAGGAGGACCAGGGCCAAAACAAGTTTATTTTGATCTAAATGGGAAGGTGATAGGTGTCATACAAATAAATGGTCAATTCAGGCTCAAAATAGGGATCAAGAGATATCGTGCATACAAGGAAAGCCATTTAGGCCAAAAAGTGACTTAAAAATCAAAACGGCCTATGATCTTTTCATAACCCCTATCTTTCAACCAAGGTAAGACTAACCGGGCAAGTTCTAAATTCAACACACATAGGGAATTGAGTAAGACCTCACACACACATGGCACAATGGTACATCACAAGCTACTACCCAATCGGTTCATGCAATTGTTAGTAGTGATTATCATATCCCTAGTACTAATACCATAAAAAGGTTCACAGTAGTCACATATAAATGCATATCGCATAGTTATTAAACAGACCAACAGAAAGGTGTTTATCAGTCTAAAAATCAACAAAAATATGTCGACTGCTCTAGCTACTTATTTTTCTCTAGTTAACCACAATACATCAAAAAAAATATAATACGCCTAAACATGTCGGCTCTACTAGGAATAAGACTCCGGGGAAAAGAGGTATGACAACAAAAACCCTAGGATGACATCACACCCACAAGTAGCCCTACTCTCAACTTAAAATCATGAAATGTCTCCAATGTGTCAAACCAAAACAACAGATTTAGAAACATACCTGTGGTACCATGGGTGCAAAGATCTGATGTCAATCATATAATATGAATACAAACGACAAAATACCTTGGGTTACCTCCCAAGAAGCACCTAGTTTAACGTCACGGAGTGACTCATTTGTCTTAACTACTCAGACTTCGTCAAGATACCTTGTTGATAATTATTTATGTCTCCACTTGGAAGATTTAAAATGCCGGCCCAACTTTTGATCAATACATCTTCGAGGTGTGTTGGGCAAATATGAGGGCATAATGAGGAATGTCCTATCATTCCACTTCAAAGACTTGAACTGCTTGCCCAATTTTGCATCAAACTTTCATGTGGTCTCATTTGGCAATGGTGAGAATCTTAAACAACCACTAAATGGACATCGATCTTTAAGCTCCTTGGCCTTCAATATTGGGGTTGTAGTATGCCCTTTTGGAAGGATAAAATCCAAAATATAAGAATCTTTCTCCCTATTTTCAAAATTCATTATTTGCTTGGGTGATTTAACTTTCATCACATCCAATAAGCATAATGTTGAAAAGTGATTTGAATGAGGACTAACCCTCAATTTTGGAATAACTTCCCTATTAGTATTTTTTACCCCGAAATGGACTAGAGTCTTCACGAGGATTGTGCTTGATTTCTTCTTTTGACTCTAATTCCATTTCCTTATCCTTGGCATCTTCATTCATGAATGGTTCGATTGGTTGGGAAATCACCGAGGGTTGCTCAATATCAAGCTCATCATTAACATCAAATTCTTGCTCTTTATCCTCACACTCTTCCATTATTTTAAATAATTCCACAGACAAGATATCATCTAAACATAATGTAGAAAAGTATTTTAGATGATTGACCTCAATATCCATCTCTTCTATCCTTTATCTTCCCTTGTTAAATGCCCTAATGTCTTGACACATGTCACATATGGTATTATTCGTTGTGTCTATACGATCCAACATTAGTTGAAGCATAGCTTAAATGTCACTCTTTCCAGTGCTTCGTTCTTCCTTTTCCTGACCATAAGACCTATCATACTCATAAGAAGAACTAGAACTTAGGTTAGCGCAATAGGGGGAGGGGGAATTTGAGCAATCACTCCAATGTCCATCTTGACCACCATATAAAGAACAATTATACTCTCAGTAGGATAGAGATGGTGCAAACATCTCTCTCCAGGGAGCATATCTACAATCTTGCCAAAAGTGGGGTCTATCATAATATGAACATGGATCATCCAGATAAGATTTCTGAGCATCAAACTCACATTCATTCCATGATGCCATAGTAAGAAATAAACAAAAATAAAGAAAATCTACCTAACACAAAAAAAACAGAGGAAATCACAAACAAATATTTACAAGTTTGAATTCAAGCAAGTAAGCTAAATTTTCAAACCATCACCAAATTGTTCCCCGACAACGACACCATTTTTGATAACGCTCAACTTTCACCTCAAATTAGTGTAAGGCGATCGTCGTCAATATATTTACCTAACTTTGGAGTCGAGGTCGAATCCACAGGGAACAATGTGAGTGGCAATTAAACTAGTTTGAAATTATAGCTACAAGTTAAATACAAACAAATGATACAAAAATATAAAATGGGGTTTTAGTATTAATGTTTGTAATCAATGTAAATGGGAAACCAGAGTTATATTCACCAAGGGTTTTGGGAATTGACAGATACTAGGTAATGCTAGAGATTCTCGAAATGATTAGAATAGCAAAATATCCTTGACAATAATACTAACTTATCTCTCGACCTCACCAGACAATTTATTATCTAATTCTCTCGAACTTCGATAACTTATCTATTTCTAATAGGATGTTATGTCATGTAGATTAATCCAGTTACGACATTAATCATTAAACAGAAGGTTGGTAGCTTCCGAGTCCCTGTTGATAATTCACGTCCTCTAGTCTATTTCTCCGTTAGAAGCAAATAAAACCTAAGGCATAACCTAATGTTAGCAACCACTAGATTTTAGTTAAAACAATAGAATTTAAAGATGTTCCACTACTCTTTAAATCCGTTAAATACCTAGTATCATATCAAACCCTAAGCCATAGATTCCATAACCCCAGCTAATGGAATTAGCCACTCATGATTTGATGAACAAAATCACAAGTTGAATTCATAATGATAAGGATAACTTACGATTAGATGAAAAACAAAAAGTAGTTTCTTCGATTGAATCACAAGGTAGAAACCCAAAAATAGTTGATAAAAATAAGAAGAATTAATGTAAGAGAGCAATGTTACGTGCCTCTCTTCCCTAGGTTAATGCCTGATAGATAATCAATAAAAACCCTAAAAAAGTCTTTAAATAGTTAATTCTAAATAAGGAAACAAAACTCAAGGTTTTAGTTTTCTCTTCGGATTAGACGACGATGATCTTAACGGTGTGTCAGACATCTGACGACGTGTGCAAGATGTCGTCAAAGATTCTAGTGAATTATTGTCTTCTGATTTTTTTGACGAAAATTCTGAAGGTGTGTCAAATATGTGACGGCGCGTGAAAAATATCATCACATCTTCACTGGAACTCAGTATGATCTACTTCAGTTTGATGGCAATTTTGATGCCTCATCACAGATTTGATGGCACTTTCAAAACAACATCACATTTCATCTTAACTCCTCAGGTTTTGTCTAAGCTTGACGGCAACTTTGACAGCCTATCCCATGTTTGACAGCACGTCAGAAATGGCGTTAGCCACACTTCAGCTTATTTACACTAGATTTCAGCTGATTTATTCCACTTTCCTTTGATTTTCTCCCCAATCCCTTGTATCTGCATTAAAACACTAAAAACAATCAAAAATAACAAAAGTTGCTTAAGACTTCGCAATTATTCCTCGTTAAAAGCCTCAAATGTGTTAGCATCTGCTCACACATCAACTTGATGGAAAGAAACTAACATAGCATGTCTTACTTGAACACATGAACAACAACACAATTCATAATTCATATATTGAAGCACTTCATCAAACATGTGATACGCATAAACTTGTACATAAGTGGGGATTTCATAATATCATGCTAGTTGGGCACTTTTCCTTCATATAGGCAGTTAATCAAACACATTGTATGCATAATGTATGTAGAAAACATTATACAACAAATAAATATCATGATGCAACATCTAATTTCATCATCCTATGATTTAAACATAGGTTACGATGAATATACATCTATACAAATCAATTCCACCTAACATTGATCACCCAACATGGATTTGAATTCAATTGATCATTCTCAGCAAAATCAAAACAAACCCAACATGAAATTCATAAAGAAATCCACAAACTTGAACTTAGAAAAGAGATTCTTGGGCTTCATGGATGAAAGTATTCCATGAATGAACACTATGCATACCTTGGTTCGTAAATAGATAAAGATTGACAAAGGAAATTCTTGAACATGAATCCTGTATGAAAAACTCTAATGTGTTCTTGAGAGGATTTTGAGAGAATAAAGTATATTTTGGTGTAATGGAGGCTCAAATTCATGTTTTTGAGCTTATATATAGTAGGAAAATTGACCCTTTTAACCCTAGGACACGTATTTTAATTCTTGTAAAAATTTTCTTATTTTCATCCTTGGCGATGCACGCCACTATCGCGCCAAGTCTCTGGAACTGGACAATTGGGAATCTGCATAGTGGCACGATGCGGAGCTATCACGTTATCACCTTGTTTGAGACCTGGAAGTTTGGCGTGATGCACCACTATCGTGGAGCAACACTAGAAATCGACAATTAACATTTAAGCTGGCTCCGCGATGTGCTGATGGCTTAGGTGATATACTATCTCACTAAAAAGGCTTTAACTCTTCGCCCGGGTGTCAGATTTGGGCGAATTTGGTATCAATGGAAAGCTTATTGAATTTCCCTTATGACAAAAAGTGAAAATATTTAAAATACCACATGTATAAAAGTGGATTCATCTTTGAAACTAGTCTTTAACATTCTTAGGATAGATTTAAACTGGTAGAAGTATGGGGTATTACAATATCTCCCCTTTGGGAATATTCATCCTCGAATGAGACTGATTGAGATGGGAGAAATGATAAGATGGAGTACATACTGAGCATGAAAAACTGAAACATGACTACCTGACTTATATTACTGAGATTCATACTGAGCATGCATGTCTAATGCATGATTTTATGACTGAGCTGACGTATAACTGAGAGTACTGATAAGCTGATCACGCATATCTAATGTGTAAATACATGACTAAACTGAATCATAAACATGCGACTGAACATGTAAGGGTAAAGATACCAAGTTTGAAATAAAAACTTAGCATGGAACTAAATACCACATTTGTAACTGAAATCTAAACATGAAACTGGATAAGCTTGATAAAAGATACTAACTTGGGTTGAGTCTGAGCTTAATTACTAAATATGCATGAGCGGAAACATAAGAGCGTAACTGGGTCTGGAATGTGATACATGATCTGAATATCATGATCTAAACTGAATACCTTGAATGCATGGCTTACTACTTAGATCGAAGTCTAGAGGTCAACCTACGGGTACCCACTACTCCAAACTGGATTCTTTATACGAAGAGAAACTGAATTTAAGAGATGAGAGTGTTGAGGAATAATGGGGTATCTCCCCTTGGGACACTACATCCCTCTAAGAACGCTCACCTTACTGAGATAATAGGGCAATGCACAGGGCATTAACTGACTGATTCCTAATTGAATACCTAGGATTCGAAACTGAGACATGACATCGGAATTGAGCTGAACTCACAATCACCAGGATGTGTTACCTTTAACCGGTCTTATTCATGAAACTTAGGATAGTATGACTAAATGTAAATTTGGAAAATGAACCATAAGAATTGGACTCTCTAACTGCTAAACGAAATTACTAGTTTTACTGACTAACTCATGCTGAAAAATCGTAAGCCAAAATGAGAGAAAGAGGTCTAACAATGCATATCATGAGTATGAAGGACCTATAACATACCCGAATCTATGCTGGGGGAATTTCCTTGATCATGGCGAGTCTGAAAAACATAAAACTTGTTCTAATGCTGACCACTAGTAGTACTGAAAGTGACGCCCTGCTAGCGCAAATCTTTTCCCTTCTGAGCCCTTACTCTATATTCCCGCAGCCTGTGGCCTAGATTAACACATCCATAATAGACCTCACTGCCTTCTCTACATATACCTAGGTGATTCTTACCACACTCTTTGTAAAGAGAATAGGTAAGACTCCTGTTCTTACTTTCCTGGGCCTCAGAGCCTAGAGACCCATCACGACTGTTATTCCTGAACTTGGGTACTGGTGCACTAGCTGAAGATGGGGATGGGACTGAAAAATTATGACTACACTGAGAACGGCTACCACCCTTTGACTTAGGCTGAGCAAAGCTGAAACTACCTGTCCTTGCCCTCTTATTTTGCTTTTTCCTCACCTTAATCTTTTGCTCTTCTATCTACTGAGCATGGGTCATAAGTCTGGATAAAGTCATGTCACTATTTAGCATGGCAGATCTGCACTCATTTACCACGCTATCATTCACCCCTGACACAAACTTAATAATCTTGGCCCTACTGATTGCAACCACATGAGGGGTATATCTGGCTAATTGAGTAAACTTAAGAGAATACTCTTTCACCATCATGTTGCCCTGCCTGAGGTTGATGAATTCTAACACATTAGCTTCTCTAAGCTTTAGGGGAAAGAACCTCTCTAAGAATGCAGTGACAAATTCATCCCATTCTAAAGGCAATGCATCATCTCCCCTTTTTAACTTCCACTACTTAAACCAAGTATGAGCCACATCCTATAACTGATATGCAACTAGCTCAGCACTCTCAACAGTAGTTATCCCCATGATATCAGTCACCTTTCAAACCTAATCTAGGAATTCCTGAGGGTTCTCATTTGACTTAGACCCAAGAAAGGATAGAGGGTTCCTTCAGGTGAAGTCCCAAATTCTGGCTGCAGCTGATTGGCCACTGGGTTGGCTAGAATGACAGTTGGTCATTCATTCTAAGTAGCAACTAACTGAGCAAGAGTAGTGAATGCAGCCCTAAACTCTGTATGAGAAATATTTTCTACCAAAAGTTCTTCGAGCTGAGAGGCTGACTGATTCCCGTTTCTTCTTTGAGGAGGCATGTTCTATAGATAAAAGGGAGAAATAGATTGGACTGAGTGTTTAAATTTGTGCCTATGCTCACTAGAACGACATAAATACTGAAATAAGAGAAACTGTTCCTAAAATGTCTCATATCCTCCTGAACATAAGTGTGGTGCACAATACACCTATGTATAAGACTCTACTAGATGCGGTTTTTAAACTTCCTAGGACACTGTTGAACCTTAGGCTCTGATACCAAGTTTGTAACTCTCCGAATCTGGTACCTGGAATACTACATGGTGCTCATGACCCTGAAGGACCACAAGCTAACTCATGACTGATATCTATACCTATATACTGCATAACATACCGTATAATGCAGAAACATAAACTGAACGGGCATAAGGTTTAAAACTGAATGAACATCTGATAAACAATGTCTGAAAATGGTAGAACAATACTAAGTTCTGAGGACTGATTGAGAGTACTAAAGTTACTAAAATTTCTAGAAATACTGCAGTTACTGAGATTACTTGGTAGGACTAAACTTATGGATACTGAATATACTGAGTCATGAGACTGACTAAATTCTATTAATCATGGCTTAACTGACATTATCATGAAAACCTGACATGGCTCTAGGCACACAGCTAAATTATTGGGTACAAGTACCTCCAGGACTCGATGGAAAGAAACTGACATAGCATGGCTTACTTGAACATAACCAATAACACAATCCATAATTCATATATTGAAGCACTTCATCAAACATGTGATATGCATAAACTCACACATAAATGAGGATTTCATAATATCATGCTACTTAGGCACTTTTCCTTCATATAGGTACTTAATCAAACACATAGTAGGCATAATATATGTAGACAACATTATACAACAATTAAACATCATGATTCAACATCTAATTTATCATCCTTGGGTTTAATCATAGGTTCACATGAATATACATCTATACAAATCAATTCCACCTAACATTGATCACCCAACATGGATTTGAATTCAATTGATCATTCTCAGCATAAACAAAACAAACCTAACATGAAATTCATAAAGATATCCATAAACTTGAACTTAGAAAAGAGATTCTTGGGCTTCATAGATGAAAGGAGTCCATGAATGAACAGTTTGCATACCTTGGTTCGTAAATATACGGAGATTCATGGAGGAAATTCTTGAACTTGAATATTCTATGAAAAACCCTAATGTGTTCTTGAGAGGATTTTGAGAGAATAGAGTATATTTTGGTGTAATAGAGGCTCAAATCCATGTTTTTGATCTTATATAGGGTAGGAAAATTTACCCTTTTAATCGTAGGACATGTATTTTAATTCTTATGAAAATTTCTCAATTTCCATCCTTGGCACGACGCGTCACTATCGCACCAATTCACTTGAACTGGATAATTGGGAATCTAAATGGTGGCGTGATGCGGAGCTATCGCATTGACACATTATTTGAGACCTGGAAGTTTGGTGCGACGCGCCACTATTGCAGAGAAATACTAAAAATTGACAATTTTCATTTAAGCTAGATCTGCAATGCGCTGCTAGCTCAGATGATACACTGTCTCACTAAAAGGCTCTAAATCTCGGTACGGGTGTTGGATTTAGGCAAATTTGGTATTGATGGAAAGTTTATTGAATTTTCCACATGAAAAAATGTGAAAAACTTGAAAATACCACATGTATAAAAGCGGATTAATCTTTGAAACTAGTCTTTGACATTCTTGGGATGGATTTAAGCTGGTAGAAGTATAGGGTATTACACTGATAGGTAATTTGTTAGAAAAAATCAAGAAAGTAGGAAGACCTATTATATAATTTGTAGCAGATAACCAACGTATTACATCTCATATTATAATATATGTCTAAATATATTTGATAAGATATGTCATCTATTACAGGAGATATATTATCTGTTGCGATATTTGAATCTAGTATTTCATTTCAATTAACATGTTCAAAAGTAAGGATTAAATTATATTCATAGACAACATAAAATAAGTTGAACCCTTTCGAAATTATATGAAACAACTCACCAAATAAATGAAATGTAAAAAAATCATTATGGGTAGAAATAATCAACTCTACAAATAAGTCAATAAGTCAAACCAAGGAGGATAGGTTATTACATTGACAGACTCAAGCTATAAAGATCTACTCAATATGGACAAATTGATCATCATCCGGTGTTGTGGAATTCAGCTTTGGTCATCATTGATTTTTAATGTCGTTTATGTACAGCTTCTGATCTTTCACTTTTCCATATTTCCATAAAAGAACAACATATCTTTTGTAGAGTAATCCGGCATAAAGTCAATCATTTGGTACTTGTAATCCATCATGCAAATATCTTGTCGTTTATACAAGCATTGTGAAATTTATGATATGAAACTAAATCATGACACTTAAACTTATAGGCTACCAATGGTTTGTTGAGCAATTCCTTCAACATATTGTACATCAAATGGATTACCCATTTTATCCCGGTATGCATCAATCGTCAACCAATCAGAACGAACCTTTTGATCCAAAAAGCCACTCATATCAAGGTAAGTAGGTAATATTTTGGCCAGCTTTGTATCTCAGACAACAGCCCAAAATGTCTCCTTCGCGACATCGATTCATAAACTCAGATGCGTTTCTCTTTTAGAACGACGACCGCCAACACCCAATGGGATTCATCACCACAATTGATTGGTATGTATACTTTGTCGATCAAATACCAAGGTAAGCCAGTCGGAATGCTAAAATCTTTGATGATGTTGATTAAGCATTCCTCATTTCAAAAAACTTTCAGCTATTATTGATAATACCTATCGTAGGCATTATTGATGTAAAATTTATATAAATAATTGTCTGTCGTGTATCTGTATTATTCTTGTGTTTGCAAGTTTGCCTTTTTTCGGAGATAGTAAAAAGTGACATCGATATGCTGCGCATATTATCAAATATTTTAGATTACATGATGAAAAAATTAATATACAGATGCAATTAAATAAAGTATTAATTAATAGTAATATGTATGGCATTTGAACCTTATCATTCCAGCAAGTTTGGAACTATGACATCAAATAGAACCAATTCTTAGTTCTGGAATGTGCAACAAAAAAGTCGAATATATCAAAACTAAGACTCGATTCGTTCACTTTGTAGCATTCGTCATTTTGTTTTCTACATGATGATTTATATGTGTTAATGTCATATTCTTACAAGAAGAATTGCATAAACCAATATCTTTCAAAATTAATTTATGTATCTGCCGACATGATGCTTTAACATCCTATCAGCGATACATTTTGAATAGTCATTGATCAACTGTGTTAGTTTTTTTAGAGCCTCGTCCGAGATGTTGAACCTTTAAAATGGGTAATTCTTTCGTTCTCCCAAACTGACAGGCTTCACTTTTTCTTCTTCTTTGGAAGCAGTTGATGGATTATCAACTATGATATTATGCTCTTCAACAGTGGCTTCTACTGTGACATCTACCTGGAAAACCATAAATTTTCAATGATTATTATAGATATACAATAGATTGTCCATCTGTTGCAACAGATGAGCCTTCTGTTGTAACAGATGGATCATCTGTTAGGACAGATTCGAACAGGAAAATCAGAGCAGTACGATAATTTTGAACAGATGACCCATCTGTTGTAATATAAGACTCCTCTATTGCAACAGATAACACATTTGATACAATAGGTTAGACAATAGCTGCAACAGATGTATATATCTGTTTGTTAATTTTCACCAGATGTATCAGCTGTTGAAACAGATATGTGCCTATTTGTTTATTAGAACAGATGATGTACATTCACCTTCTTTGGATCATGATGCTCTCCTGCGGCCCTTGCACACTGAACAATGGTGCAAGACAAATATAAAGGCATTGCAATATTGCTTTTTCGATGCCTTGGAAGTATCTTTCCTTCTCCTCTTAGCCTCTTTGATCTCTAGTGGAGTCTATGGATATGAAATCATCTTTGATGGAATGACACCCCACTTAGATTCTATTTTCTTTATAGAAGCTATTAGTGCATTAATAGCATTAATCACTCCATCGTGTTTCGCCGTGTAGTCTTGACATTTGCATGCAGAATATTCGTTATACGTGGCAAAATCTGGAGAAAAATCTGTACAACCAGTATGATCATAATCATAATGGCTTTTTAGTTCAAAAACTGTAAGAGGAGCATCATTATACCCAACAACAGCACCTCTACCACTACCATCATAAAAAGCAATAAGCCCACCCTCTAAAATTATTTTTGTTTTGATGGTTGTTACTCTAAACAATTCCATTTTTATTCTATCAACGACCTTAGGGTCTGATAAAGTTTGCACAGATTGTAAAGTAAGAAAAAATGGCATCTTCAACTCTCGGTTGGTCAGAACAAGCCACGAATCGACAATCTAAAATAAATCAGTACATATATTAGAATGATGATGAAATCATTTAAAATAATCATTAATTAAAATAAAAACATGATTAGAATTGGACTTACTGCTTCCTTCGGGGGGTGAAAAGATCAATAAATTTTGTATTTTTATCGATTTTGGTCGACAACCATCTCAGGATTCTTGGACAAGAAACTTCTTTCTGGTAGTTCACTTGTTGTCTCAAATAAGGAATGGCTTCAAATGCCTAAGCCCATAATATAACGCCAATAAATCAAAAGCATTATTGAATAAAATAATGATGAATCATATCATGATAAAAGAAATGTTTACCATGAAGGCCCATGGAAAGCCACATAAGTTGACTTTCTTTAGCGTTAACTGAGTCAACAAATATTAGACAGTCATTTTGAAGCTTTCATAACCCCAAGGATAGTTGTTAAATACCTCAAGATCCTCGGATAGATTTATTAAACCGAGGCTTATGTTTTTGTTAACGTCTCCCGCCTAAAGAATAGTATGTACAAACCAAACCAAGCACAATGATTGTTTGTGCTTCTTTGAGAGTCCTTTAACTTTCAACGCTTCTATCAAATTTAATTTTGAAGCTTGGACCAACAATGGACACCAGGTCCTCACGATTACTCGACTTTCCTTTGCCTTTTTTGGGTATACGGAGTACTTTTTTTTTGGTCAGAGTAGGTATAACTTGAGAAGGAAAAGGAGGATAACATTTTAGTCTGGTAACTATGGCAAAATCCTTCCAACCAAAATAAAAAGTCATGCCACAGTAATTTATCCACACCTCATCCATCTTGTCTTTATTTTCATACATAAATCTGCGCTTGAAAAGATCATATACCATTTTTATTTGGAAGCGAGCTGCTTCCTTCGGGGGGTGAAAAGATCAATAAATTTTGTATTTTTATCGATTTTGGTCGACAACCATCTCAGGATTCTTGGACAAGAAACTTCTTTCTGGTAGTTCACTTGTTGTCTCAAATAAGGAATGGCTTCAAATGCCTAAGCCCATAATATAACGCCAATAAATCAAAAGCATTATTGAATAAAAAAATGATGAATCATATCATGATAAAAGAAATGTTTACCATGAAGGCCCATGGAAAGCCACATAAGTTGACTTTCTTTAGCGTTAACTGAGTCAACAACTATTAGACAGTCATTTTGAAGCTTTCATAACCCCAAGGATAGTTGTTAAATGCCTCAAGATTCTCGGATAGATTTATTAAACCGAGGCTTATGTTTTTGTTAACGTCTCCCGCCTAAAGAATAGTATGTACAAACCAAACCAAGCACAATGATTGTTTGTGCTTCTTTGAGAGTCCTTTAACTTTCAACGCTTCTATCAAATTTAATTTTGAAGCTTGGACCAACAATGGACACCAGGTCCTCACGATTACTCGACTTTCCTTTGCCTTTTTTGGGTATACGGAGTACTTTTTTTTTGGTCAGAGTAGGTATAACTTGAGAAGGAAAAGGAGGATAATATTTTAGTCTGGTAACTATGGCAAAATCCTTCCAACCAAAATAAAAAGGCATGCCACAGTAATTTATCCACACCTCATCCATCTTGTCTTTATTTTCATACATAAATCTGCGCTTGAAAAGATCATATACCATTTTTATTTGGAAGCGAGCTTTGTTGTCCTTCGATAAATCAAGATATTGCCCAAAGCAGCTTTCCCTGAAATAACAATCCCATTTTTGTTCTCGAAGTATTTTTCTGAAGGCGTCGAAAGATTTTTCCATGACTGACTTAACTACTAAATCACTCGTTAAATATATGGCACTATGGCACTATATTCTCACAAGATAACGATCAATGCTGAAGGTTTTGACCAACTCTTCGGTGGAAGGGATATTAGCATTTGGATCATCTCTTTTGAGATATTCCTCCTCCCAGTGTTCACTATCTTCTGCTCCTGATTGAGATAACGCTTGTAAAGCAAGCTCATAGAGTGGTGGATGTAGCCGAGCTATTACACTTGTTCCTTTACTTGGACTTGATTCGGTTTCTTTTCTTTTGGGAGCCATATTATCTTAAATTAAAATGAACATAAAATAGATCATAATTGATTAATGCATCATTAAAAAGGGATAAAAGTAAATATAACATGCAAAATGGTAAAATAACAATTCCAACAGACCACATATCTGTTGCACCAGGTACGTTATCTGTTGCAATATATAATTGACTTTTTGCAACGGATGACTAAACCATTGGAAATAATAAAAATAGATCATTAATCTGTTGCACTAGTTATTTTATCTAATGCAATATATAATCGACCCATTGCAACGGATGAGTAAACCATTGGAAACTATAAAAATATATTACTAATCTATTGCACCAGGTAGTTTATTTGTTGCAACATATAACCAACCTGTTGCAAGGATGAGTAATCCGTTGGAAAAAGTAAAAATAGATCAATAATCTGTTGCACTAGGTAGTGTATCTGTTGCAACATTTAACCAACCTGTTGCAAGGATGAGTAAACCGTTGGAAACCGTAAAAATATATCACTAATCTAGTACACCAGGTAGTTTATCTATTGCAATATATAACTAATCTGCTACAATGGATGAGTAATTCTTTGGAAATAGTAAAAATAGAGTACTAATGTGTTGCACCTAGTAGTTTATCTGTTGCAACATATAACCAACCTGTTGCAAGGATGAGTAAACCGTTGGAAATAAAAAAAATCACTAATGTGTTGCACCAGGTATTTTATCTGATGCAATATATAACCAACCATTGCAACAGATGAGTAAGCCGTTGAAAATCATAAAATAGATCACTAATCTATTGCGTCAGGTATGTTATCTGATGCAACATATAACCAACCGTTGCAACAAATGAGTAAAGTATTGGAAACCATAAAATAGATCACTAATCTTTTGCACCAGGTAATTTATCTGTTGCAACATATAACTAACCTATTGTAATGGATGAGTAATTTATTAGAAACCATAAAAATAGATTACTAATATGTTGCACCAAGTATGTTATGTGCTGTAAGATATAACTGACCGGTTGCAATGGATGAGTAATCCGTTGGAAATACTAAAAATAGATCACTGATCTGTTAAACATATCACTCATTTATTGCAAAATGAGTTATCTGTTGGATCAATATTATTTAGATTTCTTCCAAATAGAAGAGTCGTCTTTCGCAATAGATGAATGATTTATTAGATTGTTTATTTGTTGCATCAAATTTTCATAGTTGCATTAGATTTTAATTTATTGCATCAGATGTTTTCATCTGTTGCATCAGATGTCTTCAACTATCGCATCAGATGTTTTATCTGTTGCAAAACCATTTTTACCAAGACAACTAACAAATCAACCCAGCAACACCAACACATCACACACACACACTAATAATATCAACTGTGAACAAAAGTCACCAACAAATTTGAATTAACAGTACGACAACAAAAAGAAGAAATGCCAGAAATTAGGGTTTTATTCAGTCCACATTTCAATACTAGAAGAGTAGCTGGATCAAGTTTCTTTATTTCTTCATAATTTTTTACCTGTGAAAAAAGAAAATGGGACGACGAAGAACTCAAAGTTGTTGTCACCAGAGAATTCTTCACGTTGATTGATGGTTGAAAGTCGAAAGAAAACTCGCTCGACTATTTTTCACCGAAGGTTGAATTCATCGGGGATTGAAGGGAGAATTTTACAGAACTGTTGATTGGGAGAGAGTTGAGAGAAGTTATCGAGAGAGAGAGATGAGAGAGACTGGTTGATTTGGATTGAAGAGGGATGTAGGTTGATTTGTATTTTTAAAAAGATTAGAAAGTTTTGAAAATATTAATCAAGTCCATAATTAACTTAATAAAGTTTTCTAATGATGTTTGACCCTTTAAGTTGGTCAATGTCACCAATACTTCATTCAAGACTTAAAAGACACTTTTCCATCAATTTTCTCTACTTAGATGCCTTACTTGATTAATACGTAGGATGATAGCTTTAATTAACTTAATTGGATTATTATATCCCCATTCAACGATGTAGTTATGATATCTATATTAGGTAAAAGAATATAGGTTGGGAAACCATGATCATGCAATTAACCCTATGAATCAATAACCACGATAAGAAAGTTAACGAAGGAAATTCAATAAAATAGTATGATTGTTCGAAGTGCTTTAAACCTAGGCTTTTCTCCATTGATTATCCAAGAATTTTATTTTTATGCATTATTTATTTTATTTTTAATTTACAAAATTACAAACCCTCTTCTTATTTATTTTTTCTAAATTAGTTAGACTAAAATTAGATAGACGGTGAACGCAAGTTCTTGTGAGGTCGATACTTGGGCTTCCTTGAAGCCACTATATTACTTGATAAGATCACGTACACTTTCGTGTGCGCTTGGGCGCTATCAAGTTTTTGGCGCCGTTGCCGGGGACTTGTAATTAGGAAACTATCTTAATTTTAATTTTTCTATATTAAGTTGTAAAGAGTTTTTATTTAGTTTTTTTATATTTTCTTTCATTACTCTTTTAATCATACTTCTTGACATGACAGCCTGGGATAGATAGTATTTGAGTGATGACGATTATATATGGTGTATGGGTTGTGGTCAAAGTGGTCATTTTGAAGAAATGTGTGCTGTCAACCCTGATTCAGTAATATTTGTGGGCTATAATCAAATGTAAAATTATATAAACTACTGCAATCAAATGGGGTTGAATCAGTCATAAATTCAATCATCTAACCAGCAACAACAGTTTTAGCAGCAATAACAAAACATGTAGGCCACGATTCAAATAAGAAAAATATAAGAGATGCTAAAACAAATTTTAGCATCCTAGGAACAGTTATTGGCTGACATAAAGCACTATCGGAAGACTGCAGAACAATTGAATAATAAGTTGGAGATAGATGTAAAGTTGACTTCCCAACCTTTTATAGATAAAGTTGTTGACAATTCGAGGAAGTCTGAGTACTCGGAAACTAAAATTATTGAACAGGTTGAGGACATACCACTGTCACCATGTCTACAATGGCTAAGTAAAAAAAATATGAGGAGGACATTAGTCAATTTGTGGAGCAACTACCACCATGTCTACAGTGGCTAAGCAAAGAAAAATATAAGGAGGACATTAGCCATTTTGTGAAGTAAACACAAGAATAGGAGTCACTCGATTGTCATCTTTATCTTGAGACTGATATTGAGAAGGTGAATAAAAGTGAGTGCATAGTAGATTGTGTAAATTTTGAAGTAGGATTGGTTGGGTTGCATTCAAAACACTTTTCTACATTATGTTTAGATGATGTCTTATTTGTGGAATCATTTAAAATAATGGAGAAGTGTGAAGATGAGGAACAAGAATCCTATATTTTTTATTTTACACTAGACAAGTAACATAAAAACACACCTCACTTCAAGGCCGAGTGGTTCAGCATGCATATTCTATTACTCAGTTTCTTAATTTTTATACCACTACCTTATGAGCGAGGCAAAAACAAGGATGCAAAATTGAGGGTGAAATTTATATCCTCAAGGTGGAGGAAAAAGTTGATTGGGTCATGCCTTGACACTAAATTAGGCGCTGCTTGGGAGACAACCCAAATTAATTAGGTATGTTTTCTTTTTTATTTCTAGTTTTTATTTCGCATAGTTTTTGTTTTTGGTTGAGTCACAAGTTAATGGGAAGTCTGAGTACCATGAACTTGAGCTTGGAGCATGGCAAAGAATGTGTGGGGTTCCCATAAATCCTATTTTTTTATGTGAAGATACATCTAGCTAGGCCTAGGAGCCTTAGGGAGTATTTCTATCTCTTAGTTTTAAATTCACTTTTGGGACAAAGTAGATTTTTAAGTGTGGGGTGGGAAAATTCATAAATTTTGGCTAAATAAAGCTTTTAGGTTAGGAATAAGTGAGATATTCTTGTTGGTGCTATTTTTAGTAGCATGATGCAAGTGGGTTTGTTTGTAAAAGCATGTTGAATGAGTGAATTGCTATTTTTTAGACTCTTAGGCTCAAGTTTGTGACTCTAGTTTTGTTGGCTTAATTTTGAATTCATGCTATTGTTGGTTGGGAAGTCTATGATGATCCTATTGAGTTGAGCATTTGGCATGTATGATGTGAGTTTTTATATATTCCTTGTTGCATGTGATGTTTAGAACTTTCTCGGTGTGTATGAAGCGAAATAAATAGTGTGGGTTTAGGAGATGATTTAGGTATTTCTTTGATAGTCTTGTTTTATACCTTCTTTTTACCTACCATTTGTGCATTATCCTAGTTAACCCTCATGAGTCTTTAGCTTATTTTATTTTTTGGTAGCCTTATAAGTAGCCTAATTCCTTCTTAGATAGACCATAATTTGATCCAAAAGCTCCTAAGTGCTTTAATTGAAAAAAATAATTGAGAAAGGAGTTTGAGAAATTGAAGAAGAAAAATGTGAAATTGATTCCCTAAGGTAATAGTTATTGGCGTTTATAATTGGTGTGTGGTAGATTGATGGGATATAATTTATGCTAAAAATATTGCCATGATTGTGAAAAAGGAGAAAAATTAATTCTTGTGGTAGTAAACTATGTGTCCACCAAGTGTTTGTGAAAATGCTTAAAAGAGATGGGGAGAAACAAAAGGTGTGGGCAGACAAAATCGGTGTAATTTGGTTGTTGGAGATTGGTTTTAAATTTTTAATGTGATGTTTTAATGTGCTTAGAGAGGTTAGTCACTATTCTTAAATAGTTCCTACCTGTCCCTTAGCTTACATTACAACCCGAAAAAATCCTAATTGATCCTAAACTTTACATTTGACTATTAGCGGAGCATTACACTAAGGGAAAGCTTATGGTTCATAATGTGTAACTTGTGAATTCTTTATGAGAGTGAGCCTAATTTGATTCTTGTACCCATTACGTTATAAATTGTATTATTGTGAGTGATTATGCGTAACTCTCTTGTTGTGAGGGCACATGTTTGATGAATGTGGGTAATTTGTATGATGTCCTTAATTGATAAATATGCATGAGTTTTCCAACTAGGTGAGTCAATTCTTGAGGTTAGGATGCTTTGAAGTAGTGTTCATGAGCTTTCAATTGTGTAAATAACATGCTTTGTGTAGAAACTTGTATTTCATGTAGTCATTGTAGTACTAGCTTGAGTGTCTTTAATTTAGTAGGAGTGTAGCGTCACCTCATATTTTTATGCTTAGAGTAAGGAGTTGTTCGAGCATGAACAAGAGTTTAAGTGTAGGGTGTTGATCTGAGGAGATTTTATACACTTTTGTATCATTATTCTAGCTTATTTCGCCTTATTTGAGAGCAATTCGTGTGCTTTATGTGTTCATATTGATATAAATAATCATTTAAGTGTCTAAGTATTTGATTACAATGTCCAAGGTATTTTTCAAACAAGTTTGTGCTTAATTGAGTAATTTAGAGTTCTTCCCGGAAAACTAGTTTTACTAGCTTGAGCTAGATGTGTGTCTAGTTGATCTCGGTGGACTTTAATATGTTTAATTTATTCTAAATATTTTAATGGTGTAATTATAAGTGGAATAACTTGTTTGTAATATGCAAAATTTAATTTGATTAAGTCAAGAGTCGAAATAATAAGTGGAAGAGCATTGCGAATTTACCTTATCTTAGCTCTTGTTTTGATTTGTTGTTGAGAATATTGTGTTGTTTTGATTTTAATATGTTGTGTGTGATATTATAGGAGGCTTTGTGAGGTGAATACCGTGATATATTGATAATTTAAAGGCCGAAAATTTATTAAAAATACGCTACGAAAGGCATGGACAAAGGATAGGATGCTCAATACTTAACCAAAATTTTGAAAGCAAATTTTAGTGAGCCAACGCAAAGTCGACGCATCGCGTCGATATGTCTAGATCTGCCAAGTCCAGCGATGCGTTCATCGACGCATCGCGTCGATCTGTAAATTCACAAACAATTTTGAAAGACGGCTGTATGGAATATTTGGTTACATGAGGGAATATTCTAGGAATACGTGAGCTTTCCTAATTCCACTATGATTATGAATAGTAATTTTATATTCAAGTTAGAGGACAATTTGAGGAGGACTTGGATACCTGGTCAACGATTGGACAGGTTTGGGATCATTGTTATTATAATTGGACACGTTAGTGGAAAGAAAGGGGAGAAAATTATTTATATCCTGGGACTCTTTTGAAGAAAAATTGTGGAGCGGCTATACGGTTTATTAGGTTTTATTATTTTATTTAGTCTTTAATTTTTCATATCATGTATTCAATTATTTGGATCGTGATTATGAATATTAGCGACTAAAAATCTTTTTTTGGGGATTAAAGCCAAGAACATGATTACTATTATTTTGGATTAATTTCGATTAATTTTTGTTATCATATTTGGTTGTTTGCTTATTCTTGTTTTAATTATTTTAAGGATTTGCGACCCTTAAAATACATATATTGTCAACCTGTTGATCTCGGGAGAGGAAATAGGGAGATAGAATACGGGAATAAGAAAAATTTGTGTTTTTATTCATTTATAAAATAAAGAATCAAACCTTGCGTCTAGGATAGGGATGTACTTAGATGTCTTATTTGATTAATACGTAGGATGATAGCTTTAATTAACTTAATTGAATTATTACATCCCCACTTAACGATGTAGTTGTAATATCCATATCAGGTAAAAGATTATAAGTTGGGAAACCATGATCATGCAATTAATCCTACGAATCAATAACCACGATAAGCAACTTAACGACGAAAATTCAATAAAATAGTATGATTGTTCGAAGTGCTTTAACCCTAAGCTTTTCTCCATTGATTGTCCCAAGACTTTTATTTTTCGCATTTTTATTTTATTTTTAATTTACAAAATTACAAATCCTCTTCTTATTTATTTTTTCTCAATTATTTAGACTAAAATTAGATAGGCCGCGAACACAAGTCCCTGTGAGATCGATACTTGGGCTTCATTGAAGCCACTACATTACTTGATAAGATCACGTACACTTGCGTGTGCGCTTGGGCACTATCAGTTAGAGAACCATTTATTCAAGCGATAAGTACATGCATGATCCACTGGAGCAAACTACTTACAACTAAATATTCTTTTACATAAATTGCCCCCCTAACTAATTACATAAAATATTCCCTTGTAATATCAGTTATTTATCTCCCTTTTAATTCTTTTCCTTTTTATTTCGCAACTTCTTTTTTTTTTTCTTTTTTTCTCATTTCCTTTTTCTTATTATGCTTCTTTGATCATTTATTTTTTTAGGTAAAATTATTTTACTCTTTATTTTCTTTTACGTCATAATATAATTCACACTCAATTTTTATTTAATACTCCTTTTCTTCTTGTTGTTTTTCTTTTTTTTTTTCTCATGTATTTCTGTAATTATTTATTTTTTCTCAACCTTTTTATATTTTTTCTTGCTTATCTTCTCTCTTTTTCCTTTATTGGTTCTTTTTATTGTTGTTTTGCTTATTTTCTATTGTCTCTTAGTTTTCAGTTTCTCTATTTCTTGTTCTTTTTTTTATCTTTTTTTCTTTATCCTTTGTATTTTGATCTACTTCTTTTTTCACCTGCTTTTATTTTTTTATTTTTTTCTTTATTTGTTGATTTTATTTTTCCATTTTTTTATTTATTTTTTCTTTGCTTTTCAATTTCTATGTTGCTTGTTTCTTTTTTTCTATTTTTATTTATTTTTAAATTATTTATTATATTTATCTCCTTGTTCATTAATTTTCTTCTCAAATTATAATATTTTTTCTTTTCTCACGATAAGCTAATTTCATATTTTTGAGCTTTATTTATTTTACTTGTGTCTTTTTTTTTTATTTGATTCTTTTTTTTTATTTCTATTTTTTCATTTGCTTCAATTTGTAATGATACTATCATAGTATATCTATATACTGTCATGGTATTATTGATGTATGTTTCAATACTTCAGTCATACTTCTATGATAATATATATATATATATATATATATATATATGTATATATATATATATATAAATTGGGTTTGCTACAGTTCGCAATCATACCATCATTGATAGTTGCTGCTTAATCCTTTGATCAGACCTCCATAATATCATCATCATTATATATATATATGTGTGTGTGTGTGTATGTATGTATGTATATATGTATGTATACATAGATATATACTGACATAATATTATAGGATTTGCTTCCATCTATAATGATATCATTACAGACTTACAGTATATTGATGTTTCAGCTTTTGACAAAATATTTGACATCTTTTTCAAGTGATAATTGTATGTTTTCAAGAAACTACTGTTGTATCTAATACTAGATTTTAGTATTTTTAGGTTAAGGAGTTAGCTGGAAGAGAAACATGAAAAAAAAGCAGAAAAAGGAGATCGACAGTCAAACTGACAGACCGTCAGCCATGCGACGGACCACCAGAGTAGCCGCCAGAGCTAAACAGAACGCTATAAGTAGAGAATGTATGCGATGGTCCAAGTCGAAGATCGTCAACCTTTTGGCGGACTGCCAACTTGGCCATCAGGCCTAATTAGAACTTAGGATTTCGGAGGATCTAGCGATGGCCTCTGCGACGGACCGTCAATCTAGTGACGGTCTGCCAACATGACCATCAGCCCTTAATAGAACCAGACTTCTTAGGACATTCTGCTATGACCTAAGTGATGGACCGTCAGGCTTTCGACGGGCCGTCAGTTAGACCGTCAACTTGGACGTGGCTTTTCTGAGATTCAAATTTTAAATCCTCTGTACCTGTGAACATATAAATACACAGTTTAGGTTTTATTTAGGAATCTTTTATCCTATTTTTCAACATTAAAACTTATTGTAATGTAGTTTTCTCTGGGTATCAAGCTAGAATTTGTGATCTAAACATTTTATGCATATTTTCTTCTGAAGATTCAAGAACAAATCTTGTGATTCTTGTAAGTATTTTCTGAATTTATTTATGAGAAATACAACGACTTCTTCTTCTTCTTCTTCTTCTTCTTCTTCTATGGAAATGTATGGCTAAGCTCTCATAACTAAGGTTATGCGAGCCTTGATGTGAAAAGCTGATTGGGGTTGTGAAAATATTTGATTTTCATAATTAACTAAAGTTCTATAAGCCCCTTTTCACAATAATGACCCTTCTTGGTTGCAAACTTAAAAGGTGAGCCCAAGAGCATTACTTGTTCGAATAGAAAAGTGCTTATTGGGAAAAGAAGAGGCTTACATGGGATTTAAAGGCTTTAACCTTTGGGTTAAGGGTTGATGCCTTAACGGAATCAACCCACATGAGAGAATAATTGCATAAATGAACGTATTCTTTAAGTTTGAGAGAATTGAAGGATAATATACTCATTCAAGTTGAGAAACAAATGGGTAAATTATAGGATTCAATAACTCTTGTAATTGAAGTAATTAATTGGAGAGTCAAAATAATTCATAACCCTAGTTGTTTGAACATCTTGGTAACCATAACTCTAGTTTGTCTATTCTCATTGAATTAATATTTGTAATAAAAATCACTGTCTGGAATACTTACTGTTATGAATAACAAAACAGAGTTTACAAACCAAAACCCCCATTTATTTCGGAACCTTTGATTAACAGTCTAGTAACAACCATAATACTTAGTGAACACAGTATTTCTAATGGGATTTGAGCCCAACCTAGTTGGGTTATATATTTGATAACGACCACTTACTCTCTCATAAGAGAGGCATAATTTGGATGTATTAAATTTTAGTGCCATTGTTGGGGAATACGGTTGTCAATTAAGTTTGTAATTATTAATTGACCTTTGGTCAAGTTTTTCAAATTTTACTTTTATTTGTTATTTTTGGTTCATTACAGGTTCATCGTTGTTTATTCCACATACTAGAAGTTCAGGAGAGCCTCTATTACCCTTCAATCCTGAACTGCATCTAATTGGTAAAATGGAAGATCAACAAGAAGCTAAGAGACTAGCCAACTTGGCTAGAGCACAAGTTAATCGGCAAAATGACGGGCAACCAGCTCATGACCCTAATCTTGATGATGAGTATTTGGGAGATGATGATTTGATTAACCCAGCAAATAGGAGGCATGTAGAAAATGCAGCGGCGACTTCTAATAGAAATCGGGCAGGTAGAGAGAGAGTAAACTGCCAACATACTGTAACACCCCATATTTTCCTAGTATAATCTAAGTCCCTATACATAAGTATTTTTATGTGAAAATTTTGAAACACTAATTATTTTTCAGTTTAGAGACTACCATTTCGTAAAAAATTTAATTAGCTTTCTCACAATATAAAATTCACCCAAATTTGATTACACGGTAAGAAGTTATGGCGATTTTAAGTTTCAGTCATAAGACCCCGTTATTTTAAACTTTAGCACATCGCGGAACAGGACAATCTCCCATTTGGAAAATTCCAGTGAGTGTCCACGATCCTGGCACATTGTGTCATGGGTCAATTTGACATTTTTCCATTTTCAGTGTCGAAGCGCGATACCACCACATCACGGTGAACTTCCTGGTCCTAATCAGTGAAAGACCACAATATATCCACATCGTGCCATAGACCAATTTCCCAGTTGTCCGATTCCAGTGACACGGTGCTATGGCACCACATCGCACTAGCCCAAAAAATTAAGATTTTCAGTCAGTTTTGAGTTATAATTCCAAAGGCTTTTAAATACTTTTCCCTTGTCCCAGTCATCCCCAAACACAAAATCAAGTCCCTAGTAACCTAATTGGACTTTATTCAAATCAATTTTTCCCAAAATCAAGAGCATTCTCGCAAGTAGCAAAACCCTAACCTTCAAGAATCAAGGTCAAATCTCAAGAACTCTCCATCAATCCTTTCAAATGCATCATCCCAGGTATGTTAGATGTTCATCCATAGATTCCTTTCATCCATGGAGTCCAAGTATCCTTTTTAATTACAAATCTATCTTCTTTTTAAGATTTATAATATTAAATTGTGATTTAAAACTATGAATCTCCATGAACTTCCGTGAATATTGATTTTATGCCATACTTTAATGGAATTATCATTATTATCAAATCCCCCATGTTTTAATATTGTCATTCTTCAAATTAGATCATGATTTAGTGTTATATATGTTGAATTCATGCTATTATTTTATGGTTTATACTATTCCAATGAATTGACTAAACTATGAAGTACAAGTGTTTGATAAAATTCCTATAAGAGTGATTTATTTAATAAGAGCCTTCATGTTTTGGTCTTCAAGCTTTAGTGTCCTTTCAGTATTGTGTTTTGAGTCCAGGGGTATTGAATACCCTAAAACCATAGTTGTTTATTTAGTCCAGTCTCAGTACATTACATAATAGTCTTCAGATTATATTAAGAGCATTATCAGAATAGTCAGATATCAGTCATTAAACTCAGAACAATCTAGTATCTCAGTGTCTTTTAGTTTGGAGTATGATTTAGCACCGAGCGAGTGCAGCGATGGCGAATTCCCTGTCAGATAGGTAGAGTCATTAGTAGCAGTCCTTATACTGCAGAACAATGTAGCAAGCATAGGATATGAGTAGTCACCCTTCAGATTAGGCTTGACTATCTCGCAGGGGTCACCCTTCAGTTTAGGCTTGACACCCTTAGTCCTTTGGATATTATATTAGTTTAGTGGATCCACACAGCCGTTGATAGTACCCATGGCATGGTATTAACACCCTTCCAACTGGGTTACAGTTTGGACCCCGATTAGCTCAAATTGGGGAATGTCGGTTAGATAATACCTCCCACAGTCTCAAATATAGTCTCAGTTACAGTTCTAGCTCAGTTATTCAGTCTTAGTATTGTTTAACCAAAACATACAGATTTTAATTACTTTAGCATTTTAGTTTACATATTTTACTTAGATATGTTATATGCTTGGTCATGCATCCTCAGTATTTATAGATTTCTATGCATTTCCACTATCTAGAAATTCCATGCTCTCTACTCAATACTCCATGCTTTATATTCATATCCAGTTAATTTTTAGTTCTGTTCATGAAACCATGCATACCCTCTTACCTCATTTAGCATACTAGTACATTCAAAGTACTGATCACATACCTTTCTTTTGCACTATGATATATCATATCATAGGTGTTGGCGCTCAGTTCCCAGATTGCATTTAGTCTCTTAGATCATCAGCAGTTCAGTAGCAATGGTGAGTCCTCATTATTTGAGAACAGATTATATTACTTCATGTCTTTATCTCAGTAGTTAGTAGAGTTAGTTGGGGCCTATCCCATTAACTTAGAGTATCCAGTTTAGAAGCTTTTCAGATACTACAGTGAGCTATTCAGACTATTCAGATTTTAGTATTTTTATTACATTCACAATTCAGTAGTTATTTCATTATTAACACCTAATGGCATTTCAGATATTCTTCTATATTCATGATTATATTATTCAATGCTCACAGCAGGTACCAGCTCATGGGTTAGCTTGTGGTCCCTTGAGACCATAAGCATCGTGTAATGACTAGGGGGTAGTCATGGGTCATTACAAACTTGGTATCAGAGCCTAAGGTTTTAAAGTATCCTAGGAAATTTGAAAGCCACATCGAGTAGAGTCTTGTGCATAGGTGTGTAGCGCGCCACACTTACGGACGAGAGGCTACAAGGCATTTAGGAAAAAGTTTCCCTTCTTTTAAGTATTCATGTCGTGTGATTGAGTATGAGCTCGAGATAATCTCTTAGTCTAATCTATTTCTTGCTTCTACATGCCTCCCATGAAAAATAGAAGAAGAATAAAAACTCATCCAGCCCCTCAACCCATCCAGGCAGATCTTCTGGATGAGTATGTCTCTCATACAGAATTCAGGGTTGCGTTCACTACTCTAGAAAACTCCGTAGCAGCAAAGAATGAATGGCCAACCACTATTTCAGCCAACCCAGTAGCTAATACTGCTACCACCAGAATTCAAGACATCACACGAATGAATCCTCCTTCCTTTATGGGGTCCAAGTCTGAAGAGGATCCATAAGAATTCTTAGATATGGTTTAAAAAGTAATGGATGATATGGGGGTGATATCTATTCAGAGTGCCGAGTTGGCTGCATATCAATTACAGGATGTAGGCCATACTTGGCTTAAGCAGTAGAAAGTAGATAAATGTGTTGATGCAAGGCCTATAGAATGGGAAGATCTTGCCACAACCTTTTTTGACATCATGAGTGTGAGGGAGTATTCTTTCAAGTTCACTTATTTAGATAGATATTCCCCTCATGTGGTAGCTGATAGTAGGTCTAAGATGAGTAAGTTTATGTCTGGCATGTCTGATAGTGTTGCCAAGGAGTGTAGGACCTCAATGCTGATTAGTGAGATGGATTTATCTAGGATGATGGTCTATGCTCAACAAATAGAGGAGCAAAAGATTAAAGAGAGAGAGAAACTAAGAGAGCTAGGATGGGTAGTTTTAATTTCAATCAGCCAAAGTGAGAAGGTGGTAACCGTCCTCAGTTTCATCAGAGGTCTTCAGCCCCGGTACCTTCTTTAGCCATTTCCATAGTACCCAAATTCAGAAATGATAATAGGGATAGGGCACCAGGCTCTAAGTCCCAGGTTAGTGTTAACAGTGCTCGTACCAATCCTTCATGTCAGAAGTGTGGCAGACACCATCAGGGTGAGTGTAGAGTGGGTAGTGATGTATGCTTTGGGTGTGGCAAGCCAGGAAATCAGATTTAGAAGTATTGGGTAGTTGCTCAGAAGGTTGGGATGCGTGCCAATGGGGCCAGTCCCATCAGTCATCAATTCTATCCGATCGCCCAACTCAGCAGGGTGTTGCTTCCAGTGCTACCATTGGTCAACATCCGAATAGATTATATGGTCTTCAGTCCCGCCAAGATCAAAAAATTCTCTTGACATAGTTACTGGTATGTTGCAGGTCTTTCACTTACATGATTATGCTTTACTAGACCCTATAGCTTCTCTTTCTTTTATAACTCCATAAATAGCCGTCAATTTTAGAGTCAGTCCCAAAAATCTAGAAGAGCCCTTTTCAGTGTCTACCTCAGTGGGTGTTTCCATTGTAGCCAGACAGGTATATAGGAACTGTCCGATCACAATATCTCAAAAAGTTACTTCAGTTGATCTCGCGGAGTTAGAGATGACATATTTTGACATCATTATCAGCATGGATTAGCTCCACTCATGCTATGCCTCAGTTAATTATAGAAATAGAATAGTTCATTTTCAGTTCCAAAATGAACCAATCCTTGAATAGGGGGCAGTACTACAGCTCTAAGGGGTCAGCTGATTTCGTACCTTTGAGCTAGAAAGATGATACTTAAGGGGTGTGTCCACCATCTTGTATGAGTCAAATACTCTAACTCAGAAACTCCTACTCTTGAGTCAGTCCCAGTAGTAAATAAATTCTCAATAGTGTTTCCTGAAGATCTTCCCGAAGTTCCTCCCGAAAGAGAAAATGACTTCGGAATAGACCTTCTCCTAGATACTCAGATAACTCCAGTTGAACTCAAAGAACTGAAATAATAGTTGAAGGATCTCTTAGATAAGGGATTCATCAGATCCATCATCCCCCCATAGGGCATACCTATTCTATTCATGCGTAAGAAAGACGGTTCTCTCAGAAAATGCATAGACTACCGTCAGTTGAACAAGGTCATAGTCAAGAATAAATATCCATTTTCTAAAATTGATGACTTGTTCAACCAACTTCAGGGTGCTAATTACTTTTCTAAGATAGACCTAAGATTAGGCTATCATCAGCTTAGAGTCAGAGAATGTGACATTCCAAAAACTACTTTTCGAACTCGGTATGGTCACTTTGATTATCTAGTCATGTACTTTGGTCTTACGAATGCCCCAACATCCTTCATGGATTTGATGAACCGAGTATTCAAGTAGTACTTTGACATATTTTTCATTCTTCATTGATGACATTCTTGTCTGTTCTCATAGTGAAAGCAATCATGCAAACCATCTCAGTATAGTGCTTCAGACTCTTAGAGCTCACTAATTGTTTGATAAATTCAGTAAGTGTAAATTCTGGCTAGGATCAGTAGCATTCCTTGGTCATATTATTTTCGGTAATGGCATTAGAGTTGATCCTTAAAAGATTAACATGGTGAAAAACTGGCCTAAACCCATCTCTCCATTAAATATTAGGATTTTCTTGGGTTCAGATGGATATTACCATCAGTTTTTTTGAATTTTTTTAATCTATTGCATCCCCTATGTCTAGATTGACTCAAAAGAAAGTTAAATTTCAGTGGTCAGATTCCTATGAGAAGAGTTTTCAGGAGTTGAAGATCGACTCACCTTAACCCTAGTCTTGACTCTACCAGACGGTTTAGATGGTTTTGTTGTGTACTGTGATACATCTAGAGTAGGTTTGGGTTGTGTCCTCATGCAAAGAAGTAAGGTTATAGCCTACGCCTACAGAAAGCTTAAGCTTCATGAGCCGACTTATGATCTTTAGATAGCAGCTGTTGTGTTTGCCTTAGGGATTTTGAGGCATTACATGTATGGGGTGCATGTAGATGTGTTCACATATCACAAAAACCTTCAGTATGTGTTCTCTCAGAAAGATTTGAATTTGCATCAAAGAAGGTGGTTAGAGTTATTGAAAGATTATGAAATGAGTGTTCTGTATCATCCGGGCAAGGCCAATATAGTGGCTGATGCTCTCAGTAGAATGTCTATGGGTAGTGTAGCTCATATTGATGATAGTAAGAAGAAGTTAGCTCAGTAAGTTTAACAGCTTGCCCGACTAGGTATCTTTCTTAGTCGATTCAAGAGAGGGTAGTGTGTGGGTGCAGAGTAGTGCTGAATCATATCTAGTTTCTGAGGTGAAGGAAAAGCATGATAGAGATCCCAATCTAGTTATACTGAAAGAATCAGTCAAAGATTAGAAAGTGAAGGCTTTCAACCAAGGGGGAGATGGTTTTTTGCGTTGTCATGTTATATTGTGTGTGCCTGTTGTAGATGATTTGAGGCAAAAAATTCTTACAGAGCGCACGCATTACTCTATTCATCCTGGGGCCACTAAGATGTTCCGTAATTTATGGGAGATCTATTGGTGGAATGGGATGAAGAGAGATATCGCAGAGTTAGTAGCTAAGTGCTCTACATGCCAATAAGTTAGGATTGAGCAATAAAAGCCTAGTGGATCCATGTAGGAGTTCAATATTCCCATGTGGAAATGGGAGAAAGTGAACATGGACTTTGTGATAGGTTTACCTCATACCTATCATCATCATGACTCTATTTGGGTTATCGTAGATAGGATGACCAAATCAGCTCATTTTTTGCTAGTCCATACCTCTTATTCAGCCGAGGACTGTGCCAATATCTATCTCAGGGATTTGGTTAGGTTGCACAGTGTTCCCTTATCTATCATCTTAGATAAAGGTACTTAGTTTACCTCTCACTTCTAGAAAGTATTCCAAAAGGTTCTTGGTACCCAAGTCCATCTCAATGCCGCCTTCCACCCTCAGACAGACGGTCAAGCAGAAAGGACCATTCAAACTCTTAAGGATATGCTGAGAGTATGCATTGTTGATTTCAAGGGTAGTTGGGATGACTATTTGGCTTTGTTTGAGTTCGCATACAATAATAGCTATCATTCCAGTAACCGTATGGCTCTATTTGAGTCTCTCTATGGTAGGAGATATAGATCTCCAATTAGTTGGTTTGAAGTAGGTGAGGCTGCAGTAGTAGGGCCTAACTGGTCTTTGATGCATTAAAAAAGGTTCAGTTGATCAGAGAAAGACTTAGGGCTGCCCAGAGCTGACAAAAATCATATGCAGATATGAGGAGTAGAGATCTCGAGTTTGAGGTCGGTGATTTTGTGTACTTGAAAATCTCTCCCATGAAGGGAGTGAAGAGATTCGACAAGAAAGGGAAACTCAGTCCCTGATATGTCAGTCCCTTCAGAATTCTTAATTGTTTTGGAATGGTTGCTTACGAGCTTGAGTTGCCTTCAGATTTAGCCTCAGTACACCCAGTGTTCCATGTCTCATTGTTGAAAAAGTGTATTAATGATACAGTTGCAGTTGTTCCTTTAGAAAGTGTAGATATTTAAAACAGTCTTTCCTTTGAAGAAGTTCCAGTCAAAATTCTTGATCATCAAGTTCGTTGACTAAGGAACAAAGAAGTTCCACTAGTTAAAGTTTTTTGGCGGAATCAGTCCGTTGAGGAAGCCACTTGGGAAGCAGAAGTAGATATGTGGACCAAGTACCCTCATCTTTTCTCAGAAAATCCAGATTCAGTATAAGATACCAATCTTTTTATGATTTTCTTTTCTCTGTCATGCTCAGTTTCAGCCGCACATCATGTTTATGTTAGTTGTGCATTCATGAATCAGTTCAGTCATGCATTCCATGCGTATTCAGTGTGTAAGATCAGTCCATCAGTTTTCTCAGCTTAACCAGTTTCATTTTGGGACGAATGATCCTAAGGGGGAGATATTGTAACACCTCGTATTTCTATATCATAATCTAAGTCCCTATACATGAGTATTGGTATATGAAATTTTTTAAACACTCATAATTTTTTAGTTTAGAGCCTGCCATTGCGTAGGAAATTCAATTATCTTTCCAACAATTTAAAATTTGCCCAAATCCGATTACCAGGTAAGATTTGGAAAATTTCAATGAGGGTTCGCGATCCTAGCGCGTCACGCCATAGGTCAATTTGACATTTGTCCATTTCTAGTGTCGAAGCGTGATACCACCGCATCGCGATAAACTTCCAGGTCCCAATTAGTAAAGGACCGTGATTTCCCTGCATCGCACAACAAACCAGTTTCCCATTTGTCCGATTCTAGTGACATGGCATGATAGCTTTGCGTCGCGCCAGGCCAGAAAATTGGGATTTTTAGTCAGTTCTGAGTTTTTATTCCCAGGGCTTTTAAGCATTTCCCCCTTGTCCCAGTCAGCCCCAAACACAAAATCAAGTCCCTAATAACCTAATTGGGCATTATTCTAATCAATTTTACCCCAAAATCAAGAACATTCTCTCAAGTAGCAAAACCCTAATCTTCAAGAATCAAGGTATGTTAGATGTTCATCCATGGATTCCTTTGATCCATGGAGTCCAAGTATCAGTTTTAATTACAAATCTATCATATTTTCAAAATTTATGATATTAAATTGTGAATCTCTATTAATTTCCATGAATATTGATTTTATACCATACTTTAATGGAATTATCGTTGTTATCAAATCTCTCTTGTTTTAAGATTGTCATTCTTTGAATTAGATCATGATTTAGTGTTATTAATGTTAAAGTCATGCTATTACTTCAAGTTTTATACTATTCCCATGAATTGACTAAACTATGAAGTACAAGTGTTTGATAAAATGCCTACAAGAGATTTATTTAATAAGAGCCTTCATATTTTGGTCTTCAAGCTTTAGAGTCCTTTCAGTATTGTTTTTTTGAGTCCTGGGGGTATTGAATACCCGAAAACCATAGCTATTTATTTAGTTTAGTCTCAGTACATAACAGAATAGTCTTCGAATTTTATTATGAGCATTATCAGAATAGTCAGATATCAGTCATTAAACTTAAAACAGTCTAGTATCACAGTGTCTTTTAGTTGGGAGTTGGATTTAGCACAGAGTGAGTGCAGGGATGGAGGATTCGTGATAACGCCCAAACTACAGCTCTCGTAAGAGTGTAAGCGGTCGCTGTCAAATATAGAACCCAACTGGGTTGGGTGTCGAATCCCACAGGGAATACTCGGTCACTAAGTATGCAACTATTAGTAGACTTTTGGTCGAAAATTCTACGGAAAGGGGGGATTTGAATTATGGTGAGAATTAATGTAAACAAAATAAAAATAGAATGCTTTGTATAGTAAGATTTAATCAATGAGAATTATAAGTTAGGGTTATGTCCACCTTATGAGTTTTACGTATCTATTGGCTATGAGTTATGCAGAATTCAGACATGCATGCGCTTATAGAGTTTCTTATTCTATGGTAAATCCTAGTGTCTTTCGACCATCAAGGATTATTTCACTTTAATTCTTTCGAGCTTAAAGAGTATAACTAATGGTACGAATTCTCCAAGAGGTTAATCCAGTTACGGCACTAACTTTTAAACAAGGGTTGGTAGCCCTATTTCCTTGTCACTCTCTCTTTTCCAGACATGTAACTTTTCTTTCGAACAAGTTAATGCTATACTGGCGTATTCTATATGTTTGCAACCACACGAATTCAATTAAGATGAAGAGAGTAATGATATAAGCAACATACGTATCAAGAATTCACAAACTCATAGCAATATATAGTATCTCATAAGGCTTCCATAACCCTAACATAGAAGTTTAGCTACTCATGATTGCAATGCAAATCGCAATAGACATCATCATCATACCAAAATCTAGAATAATCTTCGCAATGGATGATTTTAACGTCAACTAGAGTTGGACGTTTTTTCTTCCTCTATCCGTACCTCCAGTGAGTCGTGGTTCTCTGTTAGTAACTTACAGAATCTGTAAATTGTTGAATACTAAAATTCGAATGAAAGAGTAGTAATGTAATCGGAAAGAATTAATAAGAATGGGGAGGAATGAATGGATGCTGAAAAGTTCAGCAAAATAGGGTTTTTATAACACCCATATCCTATTCCTACTAAGCTACTACATACTTGTCCTAATCCTAATAGGTTACTGCATCCTTGTCCTAATCCTACTAAGTTACTGCTGATCCCCAAGTCTTTGGAAATACTGTTTTTGCCCGGGACAAGACAATTCAACCTCCAACCTAGACTCATGATGATGGTTAATTCGTATCCAAAAGTTAAGGCACAAAGAATCATACACAACTACCCAAAACTCATCAACCATATGTGTCTCACAATATATCACCCATAATCATTCACAAGTATTTCATTTTTCGAAACATGGGTATAAGATTTTCCTTGCTCTCACTCTCACAAAGAATTCATATGTTGCAACTGATGACCATAGGCTTTCCCTTAGTGTAATGCTCCACTAATATCAGAATGCTAAGCTTAGGATCAAATAGGTCTTTACAGGTTGTAATGTAGGCTAAGGGACGGGTAGGACTATTTTGGCCAGAAATAGTGACTAAGTTCCCTAAGCGCTTTAATACATCACATTATGCCATTTACACTTTCTTTCAAACAACCTTTCTACTTTCTTTTAATCTACCACCCCTTCTCACCTCTTTTGTTATTCGATTTTAAACAGAACTAACTTTTTAGTTTTCTTTTCATTTTTCTTTTCTTTTTTTTTATAACACACCTCTATGATAGCCACTCTTTTTCATAACTAATTCAAGCAACAATACATTCAAAGGCATCACTCTCACCCAATTTCCTCTTATTTTGTCATATGACTTTACAATTTAAAGCGCTTAGGAAATTGGATCAAATTATGGTCTTGAAAAAAATGGATTAGGCTACATATGAGGCTGTCAAAGAAAATGGCTAAAGGCTCAAAGGGGTTGACTAGGATAATGTCCACGGGTAGGTAAAACGAAGGTAAACAATCACAGGTTGCCAAAGAAATGCCTAAAGCATCTCCTAAACTCACACCCTTTATTTTGCTTTACACACACACCGGGCAAGTTCTAGCATCAGCCACAAACACAATATACTATTGCCTCACACATACAAGACACATAGTCGACTTTATTGGGAGCAGTATAGACTCTTGACCCAACAGATGAAGGAATTAAACCACACAACTATCACACAGTGAGTCACACTTGGAGCATAAATGTCTCAACAGTAATGATTTTATCACAGACTCTTGTCATAATACCATGCTGCCTATCAGAATAATTTCAGGCAATGTGTAACTAAAAAATTTCTAAAATTTAACTACTAACAAAAAAACAAACAAACATAAATAAATGCAAATGTAGATAAATAAGTATAGCATACAAATACCAGCACCCCACACTTAGACGGGACACACTGCCCTCAGTGGAAAATAAATAAGAAGAACCTGGTTAGTCAGACTCCTCCTCTATGTCTGGGGTCATACCCCCTGCATCGGAATCATCATCAGAGTCATCGTCATCAGAGTTCTCCTCCACATTGGAGTCTGGCATTCGGTGGTTCGTCATCAATGCGTACACCAAGCACACTCTATCTCATGATATCTTTGTGTACTGTGTCCTTGGAATCAGGCAAGAGTTGACTATTTGCAACCATATCCAAGCTTTTCTGTTCAAGGAAGCATACGGGAAGGTGTTGTGCCGACCGGTATCCTTGTGATGACTCCAACGTGCCATCGATCTTGTTCCGTACAGTGTGTGTCTGATTTCCCTGTACGGAGGTCTGTTATAAATCTCTTTGAGTGGTGATGGATCAACAGGTGGCCAGCCCAGAAAGGAGTTAAAGAACTCTACGTTTAGTTGCAAAACTTGTCCCCGAATCTTTACTTCACTTCCTTTAGTCTTTGGGGACCAATTGGCATAGAACTCACACGTTAGATCAAGATTACATTCTCCTATGTCTCGGAAAATGAAGTCAAGATGTAGCGCCATGATTTTGGCCAAGATGCGAGGTTCTTTCTTGGCTAGGCTCTCCTTTTGTATCAAATCCACGTGAACATATTTTTTCACTTTATTGTTCTTGTACCACTCCTTTCCTTCCTCCTCTAGGACCCATTTTATTCCGAATATGCGGCGAGGTATTTGCAGCGAGGAGGATTCAGCTTGGTCTTTTCGTCCCCTTTTTTGCCTTTTTGTGAGGTGGATGATTTTTCCTTTCCTGGTCGACTTTTTGGTGCCATTGTGCCTGAGATTAAAATAACGTTATGTTAGCTTCATCTCGGTAGGATTCAATCTACAAAAAAATAGTAGGGGCACCACCCCACACTTAATTTGTTGGCACAAACTAATTAAGTGAAAGATGTCGATTACTCAAACTTCATTGATATACATTTGGGTGTTATGTTCCAACAATATAATCAGTGCAGTCATACTTTTCTTGTCATCTTAACTATCCTTTTCGATTCTATTTCATGTAATCTTGACAATACTTTCATGTTTGGATTGATGTACCCTTTTGAACAAGACTACTACATAGAGATTGTATCAAGTTATGGCATCGAAATAACCACAACATCTCATGTTTGTAGTTAACCATGATTTTTCATCTCAATGAACAAGTCATTCGAACATGAAAGCTTTCAAGTTACAAGATTATGCAATTTTCTTGACCATGTCAATTCCGCAAAAGTATGACAGTGTATCAAAATCAAATACAAGTTGGAAACAAGTCAAGAGCATCCTTACGTATTCTTTCACTCACTTAATTGTATCACAACAAATCAACCACATTCAAATCACCAACACTACTTCAAGATTTAACAATTTATTATAGGCGTAGTAGTGTAGTACTTACGGAATATAAAAGAAGAGCAAAGAAGTACTTACTTGGTTGATGGCCTTGGAAGATGTTCTTGCAAAGTTAAAAGAGCAAAAGGAAATTTTTTGAGAGATGTTGGAGAGGTAGGCGGTGCTTAGGTTGAGTTTGCAATGCATTTTTGTTCTAAGACTAAGGTTCTATTTATAGGACATGCTTGGGTTGGGTTTTGACCCGTTTGGAATCGGATTAGGAGACCAAAAAGTGAGCATAGCCGGCGCCTAATGCTTTGACTATGCTTGGCATAGGCGGCGCCTTTTGCAAAGCCTAGGTTAGCATAGGCGGCGCCTATGCTATGGCATTCTAGATTCAGAGAGCTTAGGCCATAGCATAGGCCTTGCCTTGTTTGTTTCCTAGATTTACATAGGCCTTGCCTTGTTCGTTGCCTAGATTTACATAGGCAATGCCTAACTCATAGCCTTGGTTCTTTCATTCCAAACTTACCACCTTCAACATGAAACACTTCCAAATCAAGATTTGAAACCAATCTCCTCCTTTATACCTCTTGCACCTACACTTACTTAAAAACAACAAAAATGATTAGAACGATGGGTTGCCTCCCATCAAGCGCATTAGTTTTAGTTGTGGCTCGACTACCAAAAACAAACTCCTAGTAAAACAAAACAATTAAAGACGATGGGTTGCCTTCCATCTAGTGCTTGATTTATTGTCGCGGCACGACATAGTTATCTCGATTACTTAGACTTCATCGAGATATATAGTGCATCGTTTTCTGAATGGATTCAGACGACGCTGATGCTTACTTGTATGCATGCAATCTTCTTCAAGATGACTCTTGTGCATACATATCCCATGTGGGATACCAATTATATCATCAATAGACCAACCAATGTCTCTCTTATACCTCTTCAGAGCAGAGATGAGAGTCTCTACGTGCTGTTTACCTGAATCAGCCGCAACAATAACTGGAAGTGTATCACCACTTCCCAAGAACGCATACCTTAGATGACTAGGCAGCTCTTTTAATTCTCGCAATGGTGGCTCTGCAATGGAATTCTTCGCTATCGGTGAAGGTCGATTCTTAAGATCAGGGTCCAGCTTCTTAGGGCCATGAGAATAGGACCCTATTCCTGTTAGAGCACAAACGGTTTCTTCATATTCTTCAACCTCCTCAAGCTCAAAATTCAACAGCACATTAGACAATGGCTCATCAATAAGCTGCTTCTCTGCAGATAATTCTTCCACATCTTCATAATAAATATCAGCTACAGCGAACACATCCATATCTCTAGGCTGCTTCATTGCTTTGCATACATCAAAACGGACCACTTCGTCATTCAACTGAAATAAAAGCTCGTTAGCTCTCAAATCAATAAGCACACTTCCTATTGCGAGAAAAGGGCATCCCAAGATTATGGGAACTTCAGAATCCACCTCACAGTTCAGAATAACAAAGTCTGCAGGAAAAATGAAGGTGGAAACCTTCACCAATACATTATATAAGATAACAACAGGTCGTTTTACCGACCTATCTGCCATCACGAGCCGCATATTGGTTGGTGTAGGATCACCCAACCCCAACTTTCTGTACACGGATAGTGGCATCAAATTGATGCTAGCTCCCAAATCGCACAACGCCTTAGCAAAATCCAACGATCCAATCGTGCAAGGAATAGTGAAAGCACTAGGATCTGCCTTCTTCTGTACTAAAGATCTCGTTGCAATTGCACTGCAATGATGAACATTATCTGTCAGCTCATAGCTTACTGCCCTCTTCTTTATCAAAAGGTCCTTCATGAATTTAGCGTACCCAGGCATCTGCTCCAGCGCCTCCACCAACGGAACATTAATAGTCAGCTGCTTCAACATAGTCATGAATTTACTGAATCTTGTATCATCAGCTTTCTTCTTCAATCTCTGAGGAAAAGGTGGTGGTGGAAGGGGAATCGTTTTCTCCACCACTTTCTCTTTATCTTGCTTCCGATTATTAACCTTTTCAGAAGTGTCATCAGCCTTCTTCTTCAGTCTATGAGGAAAAGGTGGTGGTGGAAGAGGAATCGTTTTCTCCACCACTTCTTCTTTATCTTGCTTCCGATTATCAACCTTTTCAGGCTGCAGACGTCTAGGGGTGACGTCATGAACACACTCTTCAGCTTCATCGGCCCCTTCACATTCTGCATCAATAACATTATTCGCTACATCATCCCTTTAGATGGACTTTTCAACACTTTACCACTCATGGTAGTAATAGCCATACATGATCCATCATTCCTTGGATTTTGCATGGTTTTGCTAGGTAAACTGCCAGCTTTTCGTTGATTGAATGCCATTGAAAGTTGACTCAATTGCTGCTCTTGTTGTTTTATTGCAGTAGAATGGGAGTCAACCAATTGATTTATTGAAGACAAATCATTCTTCACCTCTGTTAAGCCCATGTTGGTCGCCTCCACTCCTTTAAATAACTTAGCCATCATGTCCTCCATGGACATCTTTTTAGAACCAGATGCAGCGGCCTCACGGCTTCCAGGAGAAACATACAAACCACTCCTGTCAGTCTTTTCTTACAACTACCTTGATCGCGGTCCTTGTATCCAGATTTATCATAATAGTTCCGACCTTGGTTTCCTTGGGCATTGCCTTAGAAACCCTCCTGATTATTCAAGTAGTTAGCTTCTTCCTCAGAATTAGATTCATCTCTTCCTTGCGACACAACAACCATGACTTTTTTGGTCTTCCCTAATAATAAGTGCTTGGTGAGAAGATCCATCTCTGTTTTCATGTGAGCCATATCTTGGTAACGTTCCTCTTGCCTACGCCTCTGTTCTGCAGTCATGCCAATAGATATAGTAGAGCTTGCTACCTCAGAATCCCTGGTATGCCAAGCTCTACTTTGCTTTGTCATACGATCTAGCATATCACTTGCCTGAATAAAAGTAAGGTCCATGAATGACCCTTCTGCAGCATTATCAACCACTGTCTTAGTCACCGAATTCAAAGATCTGTATAATATCTCCATAAAGTGGACATTGGTCATATGATGGTTTGGGAACCGCATAAGCTTCATCTTGAACCTCTCCCATGTTTCGTGGAGAGCTTCAGTTGGAAGATGTCGAAAATTGCTGATTTCATCTCTCAACCATGCTCTCTTGGATGGCGGAAAGAATCTTTCTAGGAAAACGTCTTTCAATTGCCTCCAATTTGTAATAGAATCAGGAGTCAGCCTATTCAACCATAGAGTTGCCTCCCCAGATAGAGACAATGGAAATAAGCGCAGCCGAATAGCATTCTGTCCAACGCCTGGATTGTCGAATGACTTGCATGTAGAGATAAAATTAATCAGATGCATATTTGGATCATCTCCTGCAAGTCCACCAAATAATCCCTTGAGCCGCAATAGTTGAATCATGGTGCTAGTGATATTGAACTTGACTCCCGGTGCCAAAGGTGGAGGAATAATAGCCCCTGTGGAACCAGCCCCATCCAAATCATCATCATCATCATCAAAAGGAAACTGCACAGCTCGGCGTTTAGGCCTCAATCTAGCTTGACGATCTCTTCTTTTTTTAGGTGTCGCCACCTCATCAGCATGTCTAGGATTCAGTAACTCATCATTACCCAGGTCTTCATCGTTAGGATTTGCTGCTTGCCCTGGGTTATCAATATTCTATTGATGTACTTGAGCAGCTGCCAGTACAGCTAATCTAGCCTGCTCCTGTTGAGCAACCCTTCTTTCAATGTCACATTGTGCATCCATTCTGCCAATAAGTTGTGGTTCAGGATTTATGGGTAATAATGGCTGACCAGAACTTCCAGTATTTGGCATGCACTGAGCAAAACCTGAATAAAACAAAAACAACAGACGAAAAGTAAAATCTGAGAATTTTTGACCAATGGGTCTATTAACTATCACAAACTTAGTTGACAACTGTATTCCCCGGCAACGGCACCAAAATTTGATAACGCCCAAACTACAGCTCTCGTAAGAGTGTAAGCGGTCGCTGTCAAATATAGAACCCAAATGGGTTGGGTGTCGAACCCCACAGGGAATACTCGGTCACTAAGTATGCAACTATTTGTAGACTTTTGGTCGAAAATTCTACGGAAAGGGGGGATTTGAATTATGGCGAGAATTAATGTAAACAAAATAAAAACAGAATGCTTTGTATAGTAAGATTTAATCAATGAGAATTATAAGTTAGGGTTATGTCCACCTTATGAGTTTTACGTATCTATTGGATATGAGTTATGTAGAATTCAGACATGCATGGGCTTATAGAGTTTCGTATTCTATGGTAAATCCTAGTGTCTTTCGACCATCAAGGATTATTTCATTTAACTCTTTCGAGCTTAAAGCGTATAACTAATGGTACGAATTCTCCAAGAGGTTAATCCAGTTACGGCACTAAATTTTAAACAAGGGTTGGTAGCCCTATTTCCTTGTCACTCTCTCTTTTCCAGACATGTAACTTTTCTTTCGAACAAGTTAATGCTATACTGGCGTATTCTATATGTTTGCAACCATAAGAATTCAATTAAGATGAAGAGAGTAATGATATAAGCAGCACACGTATCAAGAATTCACAAACTCATAGCAATAGATAGTATCTCATAAGGCTTCCATAACCCTAACAGAGAAGTTTAGCTACTCATGAGTGCAACGGAAATCGCAATAGACATCATCATCATACCAAAATCTAGAATAATCTTCGCAATGGATGATTTTAACGTCAACTAGAGTTGGATGTTTTTTCTTCCTCTATTCGTGCCTCAAGTGAGCTGTGGTTCTCTGTTAGTAACTTACAGAATCTGTAAATTGTTGAATACTAAAAGTCGAATGAAAGAGTAGTAATGTAATCGGAAAGAATTAATAAGAATGGGGAGGAATGAATGGATGCTGAAAAGTTTAGCAAAATAGGGTTTTTATAACACCCATATCCTATTCCTACTAAGCTACTACATACTTGTCGTAATCCTAATAGGTTACTGCATCCTTGTCCTAATCCTACTAAGTTACTGCTGATCCCCAAGTCTTTGGAAATACTGTTTTTGCCCGGGACAAGTTTTCCATGCATCACTTTCAGTCCATAGGCTTCCAAAAGCTGCCTTCCTTTTTACGTGAAGCTTCCTTTGGCGTCAACTAGTCCATAAAATGCTGAAATCTTCATCATTTATACCTGAAAACTTGCTAATCCTGTTGGTTAGCTCACTTACAGGAAAAAGGACTAAAAGTGCAGGAATTATATATTTTGTCCTCAAAACTTATCTAAAATATGGGTAAATTAAGGTGCTTTAGGCGTGTAAATATGCCTAACATCAATTCCCCGTCATATAGGAAGAGTCATTAGTATCAGTCCCTATACTCCAGAACTACGTTGCCAACATCAGATATGAATAATCACTCGTCAGAGTAGGCTTGACTATTTAGCAGGGGTCACCCGTCAGTTCAGGCTTGACACCCATAGTCCTTTGGAGATTATATCAGTTTAGTGGATCCACATAGCCTTTGTTATTACCCGTGGTAATGTATTAACACCCTTCTAACTAGGGTTACAGGTTGGACCCCAATTAGCTCAAATTGGGGAATTTTGATTAGAGATACCTCCTATAGTCTCAGATATAGTCTCAATTATAGTCCCAACTCAGTTATTCAGTCTTAGTGTTGTTTGACCAAAGCATACAGATTTCAATTATTTTAGTATTTTTTTTTATGAATTTTACTCAGTTATGTTACATGCTTGGTCATGCATCCTCAGTATTTATAGATTTCCATGCATTTTCACTATCTACAAATTCCATGCTCTCTACTAAGTACTCCATGCTTTCATTCATATCCAGTTAATTATTAGTTCTATTCATGAAACCATACACACCAGCCTACCTTATTTAGCATATTTAAAGTTTTGATCGCATACCTTTATTTTGCGCTATTATGTATCATATCATAGGTGTTGACGATCAGTTCCCAGATTGCACATAGTCCCTCAGGTCATCAGTAGCACAGTACCAGTTGTGAGTTATCATCATCTGAGAATAGATTATATTACTTCATGTCTTTATGTCAGTAGTTAATAGAATTAGTTGGGGCCTTTCCCATCAACTCACAGTATCCAGTTTAGAGGCTTTTTAAACACTATAGTTAGCTATTCAGACTATTCAGATTTTAGAATTTTTATCAGATTCACAATTCAGTAGTTATTTCATTATTAAAACCATATGGCATTTCAGTTATTCTTCCACAGTCATGACTATATTATTCAGTGCTCACATCAGGTACTATTTTATGGGTTAGCTTGTGCTCCTTTGGAACCATAAGCACTTTGTAACGACTAGGGGTAGTCTCGAGTCATTACACATACTGTGCAATTTGATCTTGATGAGAAGGAAAATGACTTGGACGAAGTTGGTACTATAGGAACGATTATTCCACCTCCACTAGTATCTGGGGTAAAGTTCAACATAACCAGCATCATGATATAGATGCTAAATCTTAAGGGGTTGTTTGGAGGACGTACAAGAGATGACCCAAACATGCACTTGGTAAATTATATCAGCATTTGCAAGTCCTTTGATAACCCTGGTGTTGGTCAAAATGACATTCGTCATCGATTATTCCCATTGTCTCTGTCTAAGGAGGTAATAATATGGTTGAATGAGTTGGCCCCCGATTCTATAAAAAACTAGAGGCAGTTGAAAGGACCTTTCCTAGAAAGGTTCTTTCCGCCCTCCAGGATGTTATAGTTGAGGGATGAAATTAGTAATTTTAGACAATTACCAAAGAAGGCACTGCATTAAACTTAGATGCGATTTACAAAAAAGTTGACACAGTGTCCCAACCACAAGATGACTAATGGGTACTTAATGGAGACCTTCTATAAATCTTTGAACTCTATAACTAAACCAACAGTTGATAATGCAGCAGGAGGAGCATTCATGGAGCTTACATTCAATGAGGCTGTAGATATGTTGGAACAGTTAACTAAGATAAGTAAAACTTGGCATACCAGGGATTCAGTGGTAGTAATCCCCACTATGACTATTGGTATGTCGACAGAGCAACATTAAAAAGATGAAATGCGTGACCAGGACATGGAACACATGAAAATACAGATGGATCTGCTTACTAAACACTTATTGTCCTGGAAGATTAAGAACATAAAAGTTGTTGGATCGCAAAGTAGAACTGATTCTGATTCTAAAGAGGAGGCAAACTATCTAAATACTCAGGGGATTTCCGAGGCAATATCCAAGGTAATCAAGGTTGGAACTATTATGACAAGAATGGTTACAAATATAGGGACCAAGGGAGCTGGAAGAACAAAAATAATAGGAATGGACTATAAGTACCTCTTGCAAACTGGGACAATGCAGCTACCAGTTCATACAAGATATCTATGGAGGACATGATAAAGAAACTATTAAAGGGATTTGAGGCTACTAACGTTGGGTTTACAACAATAAAGAATGACTTATCTTCCATGAGTTAGCTAGTGAATTTGCACTCAACCTCTATTAAGCAGTTAGAGCAGTAGATGATCCAACTCTCAGCCATATTTAATTAGAGAAAGAACGGTACATTACCTAGTAATATAGTGTAGAATCCTCAAAATAATGGCTCATGAATGGCAGTTACCACTCGAAGTTGTAAAGCTTTATCTGAACCTTCTGTAGGAAAAGTTGTAATCAATGATGTGATTAAAGAAGAGTTTGATATTGATAAAACCCATCCAGTGGAGTCTGAAAAGTTGGATGATAAAGTGATTACATTTAACCAGCAGTAGGTTGATGAGTTAGAGAAAGCAAAGAAAAAGGAGAAGGAGGCAGTGGTTAGTACCCTTCTAAAACCACCACCGCCCTTTCCTCATAGATTGAAGAAGAAAGATGATGATACAAGTTTTAGAAAATTCATGGCTATGCTGAAACAATTGACAGTGAATGTGTCTTTAGTGGAGGCATTAGAGTAGATGCCTAGGTATGCTAAGTTCATGAAAGACCTGGTGACGAATAAGAGAGAAGTGATCTTCGAACCGGTGGATAACCTTCACTATTGTGGCGCTATTTCAACAAGGTCTTTGGTGTAAAAAAAAAGGGACCCAAAAGCCTTCATGATTCTTTGTACTATCAGTTCTTTTAATTTTGCTAAGGCCTTATGTGATCTAAGAGCAAGTATTAACCTGATTCCACTTGTTGTTTATAAGAAGATGGGTTTGGGAGATCCTACACCCACAAACATGTGACTAGTAATAGAAGACATGGAGGTTAAGAGACCAGTGGGTATTTTGTATTATGTTCTAGTGAAGGTGGACAGCTTTATATTCCTTGTAGATTTTGTTATTCTGGATTATGAGGTGGACTTTGAAGTGCCCATTACCTTGGGTCGACCCTTCCTTGCAACTAGAAGTATACTTATTGACTGGTGAGATAATGAGCTCTTATTCAGGCTTAATGATGAAGTAGTTCGGTTTGATATGTGCCAATATATAATGAAGCACAAGGAAATGTGTGTGTTCTTTATTATTGATGTTTATTACGAGGATGAGCAAGAAGTGCTAATAGAGAAAAAAATTGTTGTCGAGCCTTTGGCTGCTGTCTTGATGAATTTTGATAGTGAATGCATCGAAGAGTATTAGGAGACTATTTTTGCCTTGACTGGAATGGGAGAATATTCTTATGCTCCCAAGAAGCTGGATCTAGATCTTAAAAATTGCCCAACACCACCGACGAAGCCATTTATTGAAGATCCACCGGTGTTAGAGTTAAAGTAATTGTCAGGACATCTATGGTATGTGTTTCTAGGCAGTGGAAACACTTTACCCATGATTATTGCAGCAGGTCTAGGTAAGCAGCAAGTGGAAGAACTTATCTCTATTCTTCAGAGGTACAAAAGGGTGATAGGCTGGACTATTACAGATATTATTGGTATTCCTCCGAGTATTTGCACTCACAAAATCCAGCTTAAGGAAGATTACACACCGACCATTGAGTATCAATGTCGTCTTAACCCACCAATGCACGAGATGGTTAAGAAGTAGATCATCAAATGGCTTGATGCAGGAGTTGTATATCCCATTTCTAATAGTAAGTGGGTAAGGCCTGTCCAATGCGTGCCCAAGAAAGGGGCATGGCTGTTGTAGCAAACGAGAAAAATGAGTTGATTTTGCTCAGGCATGTGATTGGTTGGACAATTTGTATGGACTATCGCAAGCTTAACTCATGTACTTTAAAGGACCATTTCCTAATGCCTTTTATGGATCAAATATTTGATCAGTTGGCGAGAAGAGGGTGGTATTGTTTATGAGATGGGTATTCTGGCTATAACCAGATTTCTATAGCCCTGGAGGATCAGGAAAAGACGATATTTACTTGCCCGTATGGAACTTTTTCCTTCAAGAGGATGTCGTTTGGTCTATGTAATTCACCCACTACTTTTCAACGGTGTGTGATGTCCATTTTTTCCAATATGGTTGAAGACACCTTGGAGGTGTTCATGGATGACTTCTCAGTAGTCGGTGATTCGTTTGAGGTATGTTTGGTGAATTTGAGTAAAGCCTTGCTGTGGTGTGAGGATTTTAATCTTGTGCTTAATTGGGAGAAATGCCACTTCATGGTGAAGGAGGGCATTGTCCAAGGTCATAAAATTTCAGCCAAGGGGATTGAGGTCGACTGAGCTAAGGTCGAGGTTATTGAGAAGCTACCAGCCCTAATTTCAGTAAAGGGAGTACGTAGTTTTCTTGGTCAACCAGGCTTCTATCAACGATTCATAAAAGACTTCTCAAAAATTACAAACCCACTTTGCAAACTTTTGGAGAAGGAGGCCAAGTTTATATTTGTTAACGATTGCTTGAAGGCATTCAAATGCCTAAAAGGGAAATTGGTTAATGCTCCTATTATTATTGCTCCAGATTGGTCAAAGCCATTTGAGATTATGTGCAATGCAAGCGGAGTGGTGCTTGGGGATGTACTTAGCCAGAAAAGGGATAAGCTATTCCATCCTATTTATTATGCCAGCTAGTCCTTAAGCGGTTCTTAGAAGAACTACACTGTTACTGAATAGGAACATATTGTAGTTATTTATGCTTTTGAGAAGTTTCGAGCTTATTTGCTAGGAAACAAGGTGGTGGTCCACACAGACCACGCTGCCTTGAGATATTTGCTGGCCAAGAAAGATGTGAAGCCGAGATTAATCAGATAGTTGTTGCTTCTCTAAGAATTTGACTTCAAAGTCAAAGATAGACAGAGATGTGAGAATCAAGTCATAGACCACTTATCTAGACTGGAGGGAGGTCAAGTACTTGAAGATGAGCTAGAAATTGATGATGCATTTATAGATGAGGAAATCTTGGTTGCTGTGTTAGAAAGAGTGTCGTGGTATGCAGACTTTGCAAACTATATGGTGAGTGAGGTTATTCCGGAGAACCTTTATTTTCACCAAAGAAAGAAGTTTCTTCATGATATGACACATTACTTTTGGGATGAGCCATACTTGTTTCGGAACGGTGCAGATAATATTATAAGAAGGTGTGTCCAAGAAGTAGACATGCTGAACATTGTGGAAGCTTGACATGCCTCTCCGGTTGAAGGTCACCATGTAGGTGACCGGACTGCTAGGAAAGTGTTGCAAAATGGCTACTATTGGACGATGTTATTCAAAGATGCTTACAAGTTCATCGGAGATGTGACCAATACCAACGACAAGGGTTAATCTCAAAATACCATGAGATGGCTTGAGCCAAAATAATGGAAGTAGAGTTGTTTGACATCTGGAGCATCGACTTCATAGGGCCATTCATGAGCTCATATGGGATGAAATACATTTTAGTTATTGTTGATTATGTATTGAAATGGGTTGAGACCATCGCGTTTCTAGATAATGAAGGGAAGAGAGTTGTTGCATTCCTTAAAAGGAACATTTTCTCTCAATTTGGGGTGCCTCACACCATCATAAGCGACGGTGGATCTTACTTTTGCAACTGAGTATTTTGGGCTGCCTTAGCAAAGTATGGTGTTAAGCAACAAAGTATAGCAACTCTATACCACCCACAAACTAGTGAGTAAGTGGATATTTTGAATAGAGGGATCAAAGCCATTTTTGCTAAAATGGTGAATGCAAGTAGACAAGATTGGTCTAGGAAGCATGATGATGCCTTATGGGCATATAGAACAAATTTCAAGACACCTATCGGCATGTCACCGTATTAATTGGTTTATGGCAAGGCATGTCACTTTCCGATTAAATTGGAGCATAAAGCACTGTAGGCACTCAAGAAGTTAAATTTGAATAGGAGTAAGGCAACAGAGTTGATATTGGGACAGCTTAATGAGATGGATGAGTTCCATCTTGGTGCATATGAAAGAGTAGATCTTTACAAAGACAAGATGAAAAGGTACCATAATCGGTTGCTTGCAAAGAGAAATTTTCAGAAAGGTAATTAGGTACTCCTCTTTTACTCTACATTAAAGCTGTTTCTAGGTAAATGTAAATCCAAATGGTCTGGACCATTCAAAGTTAACCAAGTCTACTCATCTGGAGTAGTTGACCTTAAAAATAAAGATGAAAGTGTCTTCAAAGTTAATAGGCAATGAGTAAAGCTGTATATTTGTTCAATGAACTAGATAGAGTGCATAACTACTATCTATCTCGATGAATTCTGAATAATTAAGACAACTGAGTCGTGCCGCAATATTAAATCAGGCGCTAGTGGGAGGCAACCCACAAAATATTGTTGTAATCATAGCTAGATTTCATTTGTTGTTCTTATGAAATTTGATGTGTTTGTGAAGTGTACACGACTGAAAATACAAAAAGAAAGGAGTTCTACAGTTGAAAAGAGGGTTGATGGAAAGATCGATAGACCGTTAGGATCTCGATGGACCGTCATTTGAACCGTCAAAGCCATGTAAAAAATTGGACATTCTGGATAAGGCTTGATGGTTGAGTTGGAGGACCATCACTACCTCAATGAATTGTTGCTTTCTCTATCACACTAAGGCTGAAATTCTAAAATACTAGAATGGACTGACGGATAGGTTGACAGACCATCGCATCACTGACGGACCATCGACTAAGTCGTCGCAGCAGTGCATAATTTCCTGGTCTCTGCGATGGAAAACCAGATGGACAGTTGGGCACCCGATGGATCATCGCATTGGCCATCGATGAAACCCTAAGTGTGGGTTGGGTCAGGCTGATTTGAAATGTTATTTAAATTTGAAGAAACCAACCCAATTTTCTTTTAAATTGATTAGAGAAAATGAGTACAGACATTGATACCTTTTCAAATTCTGCAGTTGTTTAACTCCTTCTAATTTCAAAGAATTTGGAATAAGTTACTTCCCTTTAGGACTCTCCCTCTTCTTTTCTCTCCTATTTAAACACACACATCCTTCTCTTCTCCTCATCACAACCAAAGCAGAAATCACTGATAAAAGCCTTAAGTTGTTTTTATTTTCTGAAGTTGCAAGTTGAGTATTGAGTAGCACTCTGTAGTCAAGGTATGATCAAACTTCTTTCAAATTTTGGTTGCAATAATGAATTCAAATGCACGAAATTTCAATACTACAAAAACAATGTCATCTTGTTTTCTTCTTTTCCTTTGTTGATGATATTTTTTACTATCAAACTCTGATATACTCTGTTTTTAGGTGATGTCTAAGTAACCCATGTGCTTAAAGTAGAAAATTTTGTACTTAAATATGAAATTGATGTCATTGTGATATTAAAAATCGACTGATGTACATTAGGTGTTTGGAAAAATGTCAAAGTGAAGTTTAGACTGAAAAGGGTTAATGACGGTTACCCTAACAGACCATCGAACCTGCGATGGACCATCGGGTGGACCATCGCAAAAGTCTCAAAACTGTTACTTACTAGATAAGACGCAATGGACCACTTGGCGGTTGGCGTAACATCAGTAACTTGACGGACCGCCAATTCAACCATTGCAAGACTCTTACAAATTAGTACCTATTGGTTAAGGCTGACGGTCAATCCGGTAGACCGTCGCAACATCGATGGACCATCAGGTTGACCGTCAAGCCATATTTTCAACTATTTTTAGTTTTTTTGACCTGTAAACTAATTCCTTGTCCTATTTTCAGGCATTATGGCATGCAAACTCCCTTTGACCATAGGTGGGGGTAAATGCAAAAACAGTATTTCTAAAGACTTGGGGGATCAGCAGTAACTTAGTAGGATTAGGACAAGAATGCAGTAACCCAGTAGGACTAAGACAAGGATAAAAACCCTATTTCAGTAGGACTAGGACAAGGGTGTTATAAAAACCCTTATTTGCTGAATTTTTCAGCATTCAATTCAATTGAATTCATTCATCCTATTTTCTATTCAATTCTATTTTTCTTTTATTTGACATTTAGTTCTTCACGTTACTTTCTGACAGAGAAAGCACGGATCTTGTGACCAACGTGAGATCATTCTAGTTTTGATATGATGATGATGTTTATGGTGATCTCCGTTGCACTCATGAGTAGCTAAACTTCTCTGTTAGGGTTATGGAAGCCTTTTGATAATACTATCTATTTTTATGAGTTTGCTATTTCTTGATACGTATGCTACTTATATCATTACTCTCTTCATCTTAATTTAATTCTTGTGGTTGCAAACACATAGAATACGCCAGTATAACATTAACTTGTTCGAAAGAAAAGTTACATGTCTGGAAAACAGAGAGTGACAAGGAAATAGGGCTACCAACCCCTGTTTAAGAATTAGTGCCGTAACTGGATTAACCTCTTGGAGAATTCGTACCATTAGTTATAAGCTTTAAGCTCAAAAGAGTTAAAGTAAGATAATCCTTGATGGTCGAAAGACGCTAGAATTTACCATAGAATACGAATCTCTATAAGTGCATGCATGTCTGAATTCTGCATAACTCATAGTTAATAGATACATAGAACTTATAAGGTGGACATAACCCTAACTTATAATTCTCATTGATTAAAATCTACTAAACAAATCTTTCCGTTTTTACTTTCCTATTTTGATAATTTTACTTCACGCATAAAATTCCCCCTTTTTTCGCAGAACTTTCACCAAAAGTCTTCTAATCGTTGCATACTTAGTGACCGAGTATTCCCTGTGGGATTCGACACCCAACCCAGTTGGGTTCTATATTTGACGATGACCGCTTACACTCTTACGAGAGCTGTAGTTTGAGCATTATCAAATTTTGGCGCTGTTGCCGGGGAATACGGTTGTCAACTAAGTTTGTGTTAATTACTAGACCCTTTGGTCAAAGATTCTCGTACTTTACTTTTAGTTGTTTTTTGTTTTCTGTAGGTTTTTGTTCAGTGCAGGCCAAATACTCGAAGTTCGGGACAACCATTATTACCCATAAACCCTGAACCGCAACTTATTGGAAGGATGGATGCTCAACGTGACATTGAAAGATGGGCTGATCAATAGGAGCAGGCTAGATTAGCTGCGCTGGCTGCTGCCCAAGTACATCAACAGAATATTGATAACCTTGGGCGAGCAACAAATCCTGACGATGAGGACCTAGGTGATGACGAGCTACTAAACCCTAGGCGTGATGCTGAGGTGGCGACACCTGCAAACAGAAAAGATCATCAAGCCAGATTTAGGCATGAACGCCGCGCTATGCAAATGTCTTTCGATGATGATAATGACAACCTGGACGGAGCTAGTGCCACAAGAGCTATTATTCCTCCGCCTTTCGCACCTGGAGCCAAGTTCAATATCACCAGCACCATGATTCAGTTGTTGCAGCTAAAGGGATTATTTGGTGGACTTGCAGGTGATGATCCGAATATGCATCTGATCAACTTTATCTCTACATACAAGTCACTCGACAACCCAGGCGTTGGAAAGAATGCAATTCGGCTGCGCATATTTCCATTGTCTCTATTTGGGGAGGAAACTCTATGGTTGAATGGGCTAACTCCTGATTCTATCACTAATTTGAGGCAATTGAAAGACTCTTTCCTAGAAAGATTCTATCCGCCATCGAAAAGAGTACAATTAAGAGATGAGATAAGCAATTTTCGACAGCTTCCAACTGAAGCTCTCCATAAAACATAGGAGAGGTTCAAGAAGAATCTTATGAGGTGCCCAAATCATCATATGACCAATGTCCACTTGATGGAAATATTATACAGGGCTTTGAATACGGTGACTAAGCCAGTGGTTGATAATGCTGTGGGTGGTTCATTCATGGACCTTACTTTTAATGAGGCAAGTGGTATGGTAGACCGAATGACAAAGCAAAGTAGAGCTTGGCATACCAGGATTCTGAGGTAACAAGATCTACTATATCTATTGGTATGACTGCAGAACAAAGGCGAAGAGAGGAGAAATGAGATCAAGATATGACGCATGTAAAAACACAGATGGATCTTCTTACCAAACACTTATTATCAGGGAAGACCAAAAAAGTCAAAGATGTTGTGTCACAGGCAAGAGGTGAATCCGATTCTGAAGAAGAAGCTAACTACTTGAATAATCAGGGGGGTTTCCGAGGCAATGCCCAAGGAAACCAAGGTCGGAACTATTATGATAAATCAGGAAACAAGGACTGTGATCAAGGTAGTTGGAAGAACAAGACTGACATGAGTGGTTTGTATGTTCCTCCTGGAAGACGTGATGCCGCTGTATCTGGTTCTGGAAATATGTCCATGGAAGATATAATGGCTAAGCTGTTGAAAGGAGTGGAGGCAACCAGCATGGGAATAACTGAGGTAATAAATGATTTATCCTCAATGAAGCAATTGGTTGACTCGCATTCTACTGCAATAAAACAGCTGGAGCAACAATTGAGTCAACTATCAGCGACAATCAACCAAAGAAAAGCTGGTACTTTACCTAGTGACACTGTGCAAAATCCAAGGAATGATGGATCATGCAAGGCTATTACTACCAGGAGCGGTAAGGTGTTAGACAATCCGTCTAAAGGCAAGCAAGTGGTTGATAATATAGAGGAGATTGTTATTGACACAAATTGTGATGATTCTATAGAAGCTGAAAATCAGAAGGAGCGCGTTCATGAGAAAACTATTCCTCTTCCACCCCCACCTTTTCCTCAGAGATTGAAGAAAAAGGCTGATGACACACCTGAAAAGGCTGATAATCGGAAGCAAGAAAAAAAGGAAGTGGTGGAGAAAACGGTTCCCCTTCCACCACCACCTTTTTTGCAGAGACTGAAGAAGGCAAAGCATTAGGCGCCGCCTTTGCCTCCCAAATCTTTCAAAACATTTATTTTTGCTCATCTAACCCTGCAAGATGATCTTTCGAGTTCAGCACCAAGTAAGTTCTTCATTTATATTCCGAAGTCGTTACAATCTTACTCTTATCATGGTATTTTAGATCTTAAAGTGGTGTTGGTGATTAGAATGTGTTGATTTGTATGATACATCTAGTGGAGTGAAAGAATACGTATGGGTATTATGGACTTAGTACCGACTTGTGTTTGATTGTTATACACTGTCCTCTTTTTGAGAAATCGAAATGGTAAAGCTAATTGCATACTCTTAAAAGTTGAATGCTTGAATGTTTGAATGACTCGCTCATCGAGATAAAGATCATGATTGAATACAAGCATGAGATGTTGTGATTATTTCTATGCCATAACTTGATACGATCTCTATGTAGTAGTCTTGTTCAAAAGGTGCATTAATCTACACATGAAAGTATATTCAAGATTACATGAAATAGAGTTGGAAAGGAAGTAAGATGACATAAAAGTATGACTGTGCTAAACATATTGTTGGAACATATCCCCTAAATGTATATCGATGAAGTCTGAGTAATCGACATCATTCACTTAATTAGTTTGGGTCAACAAATAAAGTGTGGGGTGGTGCCACTATTGTCTGTTTGTCCATTGAAATTTCTAAGATAAAGCTAACATGACTCTATTAGGATCTCAGGTAGAATGGCCTCAAAAGGACGACAAGGAAAATAAAAAGCGCCCACCTCACAGAAAGGTAAGAAAAGAGGAAGAAAAGAGCAAGCTGAATCCTCCTCGCTACAAATACCTCGACGCAATTTTGGCATCAAGTGGGGTACAATTTGAGGAAACTCTGAGGATGACGACTCTGATGATGATTCCGATGCAGGGGGTATGACCCCAGACATAAAGGATGAGTCCGACTAATCAGGTTCTTCTTATTTATTTTCCGCTGAGGGCAGTGTGTCCCCTCTAAGTGTGGGGTGCTGGTATTTGTATGCTATATTTCTTTGCTTACCTGCATTTATTCATGTTCATTTGTTTGATTTTTAGTAGTAGTTAAATTTTTTCGCAGTTAAATTTTTTTTCGAAATTTTTTTCTATTTAAGTTTTTTTTTAGATTTTGCATAAAATGCATGAAATTGTTCTGATAGGCGGCATGGTATTATGACAAGAGTTGTGCTAAAATCATTACTATTGAGATGTTTAGGCTCCAAGTTTGACTCACTGTGTGATATTCGTGTGGTTTAATTCATTCATCTGTGGGGTCAAGAGTGTATACTGCTCCCAATAAAGTTGACCATGTGCCTTGTGTGTGTGAGGATATAGTATATTTTGTGTTGTGACTGATGCTAGAACTTGCCTGGTGTGTGTCCAAAGCGAAATAAAGAGTGCAAGTTTAGGAGATGATTTAGGCATTTCTTTGGCAGCCTGTAATTGTTTACCTTCTTTTGACCTACCCATGAACATTTATCCTAGTTAAACCCCTTTGAGCCTTTAAGACATTTTCTTTGACAGCCTCATATGTAGCGTGATCCATTTTTTTCAAGACCGTAATTTGATCCAAATTCCTAAGTGCTTTAAATTGTAAAGTCATATGACAAAATAAGAGGAAATTGGGTGAGAGTGATGTCTTCGAATGTATTGGTGCTTGAATTAGTTATGAAAAAGAGTGGCTATCATAGAGGTGTGTTATGAAAAAAAAGGAAAAGAAAAATGAAAAGAAAACTAAAAAGTTAGTTCTGTTTAAAATCGAATAACAAAAGAGGTGAGAAGGGGTGGTAGATTAAAAGAACGTAGAAAGGTTGTTTGAAAGAAAGTGTAAATGGCATAATGTGATGTATTAAAATGCTTAGGGAACTTAATCACTATTTCTGGCCAAATTAGTCCTACCCGTCCCTTAGCCTACATTACAACCTGTAAAGACCTATTTGATCCTATGCTTAGCATTCTGATATTAGTGGAGCATTACACTAAGGGCAAGCCTATGGTCATCAGCTGCAACATATGAATTCTTTGTGAGAGTGAGAGCAAGGATAATCCTATACCCATGTTTCAAAAAAAATACACTACTTGTGAGTGATTATGGGTAAGATATTGCGTGAGACACACATGGTTGATGAGTTTTAGGTAGTCTTGTATGATTCTTTGTGATTTAACTTGTGGATACGAATTAACCATCATCACGAGTCTATGTTGGAGGTTGAATTGTTTCTAGTAGTGATCAATAAAACTACTCTTTGTTAATAATTGTTGTTCCTATCTTAATGAATATTTTGTGCTGTTACTGTGAAATCTTAGAATAGATGTTTATATGGACATGATATTTTGTTCGAGGACGAACAAAGCTTTAAGTGTGGGGTGTTGATGATAGGCGTATTTACACGCCTAAAGCACCTTAATTTACCCATATTTTAGCTAAGTTTTGAGAACAAAATATATAATTCCTGCACTTTTAGTCCTTTTTCCTGTAAGTGAGCTAACCTACGTGATTAGCAAGTTTTCAGGTATAAATGATGAAGATTTCAGCATTTTATGGACTGGTTGACGCCAAAGGAAGCTTCACGTAAGAAGGAAGGCAGCTTTTGGAAGCCTATGGACTGAAAGTGATGCATGGAGAACTTGTCCCGGGCAAAAACAGTATTTCTAAAGACTTGGGGGATCAGCAGTAACTTAGTAGGATTAGGACAAGAATGCAGTAACCCAGTAGGACTGGGACAAGGATAAAAATCCTATTTCAGTAGGACTAGGACAAGGGTGTTATAAAAACCCTTATTTGCTGAATTTTTCAGCATTCAATTCAATAGAATTCATTCATCCTATTTTCTATTCAATTCTATTTTTCTTTTATTCGACATTTAGTTCTTCACGTTACTTTCTGACAGAGAAAGCACGGATCTTGTGACCAACGTGAGATCATTCTAGTTTTGATATGATGATGATGTTTATGGTGATCTCCATTGCACTCATGAGTAGCTAAACTTCTCTGTTAGGGTTATGGAAGCCTTTTGATAATACTATCTATTTCTATGAGTTTGTGATTTCTTTCTACGTATGCTACTTATATCATTACTCTCTTCATCTTAATTGAATTCTTGTGGTTGCAAACATATAGAATACGCCAGTATAGCATTAACTTGTTCGAAAGAAAAGTTACATGTCTGGAAAAGAGAGAGTGACAAGGAAATAGGTCTTCCAACCCCTGTTTAAAAGTTAGTGCCATAACTGGATTAACCTCTTGGAGAATTCGTACCATTAGTTATACGCTTTAAGCTCGAAAGAGTTAAACTGAGATAATCCTTGATAGTCGAAAGACGCTAGGATTTACCATAGAATACGAATCTCTATAAGTGCATGCATGTCTGAATTCTGCATAACTCATAGTTAATAGATACGTAGAACTCATAAGGTGGACATAACCCTAACTTATAATTCTTATTGATTAAAATCTACTAAACAAAGCTTTCCGTTTTTACTTTGCTATTTTGATAATTTTACTTCACGCATAAAATTCCCCCTTTTTCTGCAGAACTTTCACCAAAAGTCTACTAATCATTGCATACTTAGTGACCGAGTATTCCCTGTGGGATTCGACACCCTACCCAGTTGGGTTCTATATTTGACGATGACCGCTTACACTCTTACGAGAGCTGTAGTTTGAGCGTTATCAATGGAGTGTCACTTTAATGAGTACAAATTGTCCTGGATGCGTAAGCCACCCGAATCATACCAGCCATTTGGTAAGGAAGTTCTTTGCTAATTATTTGGTGCTGGCAGAAAAGGATTTTCCAAAGGTCTTGAAAATCTTAGATTTGCCCAATAGGGAGTTAGTCCCAGTCTGAGGAGTTAACATTGATATATTTGCTCGAATCAAAAAACAAGATGTTGTTTGGGCCTAACAATAAAGCATCACCTTCTATTCCTGATCTTGAGTACCGGCTAATATCTCCATCGACTCAGAGACCTTGGTTGACTGGGCTGCTGACTGATGATGGTAACCCCTCCTTGGAAACCAACTCACCTGAGCGTATTTCTAAGTACTTCCTTAGCTTTAGAGCTAAGTTCTAGTGGTTTGTTGTTAGATTGAGGTTGATGCCAACCGGAGTTGATGCAAATTTAGATAGCCACAAAGCAGTGTTAATCGCTATTTTAATTTTAGGGTTGAAGATTGATTTTAGCTAAATAATTGCTGATGAACTATTTGTGAGAGCACATAAAGTGGAAAGTGCATTACCATTCCCATGTGTAATCATGGAGTTATGCAGGCAAGCGAATATGCCCTTGATTCGAGGTGTTGATAATGAAGTATGGGAGACACATAGGTAAGATATTGAGAAATCAAAAGATAATTCAAAGTTTGAGATGTAGGTCACTAAACCTCAATCTTATCATACCCAATCCACTGATGATAGGCGAATTTACGCGCCTATATCAATATATTTTGCCCGTATTTTAGCCTAGTTTTGAGAACTAATTATCTATTTCATGCACTTTTAGTCCTTTTTCCTGTAAATGAGCTAACAAATATGATTAGGAAAGTTTCAGGTATAAATGATGCAAAATACAGCATTTTATGGCTTACTTGACGCAAAAGAAAGCTCACAAACGAAGTAGAAAGGAGCTGGACGCCTAAAGGACCAAATCTGCTGCATGGAAAATCTGTCCCGGGCTAAAACAACATTTCTGAATACTTTGGGCACTGCATGGAAAATCTGTCCAGGACTAAAACAGCATTTCTGAAGACTTTGGGGACTTACAGACACAAAGCTGGATTTTTACAAAGATACATTAACCTAGTACAATTAGGTTATGTATTTCACTATTCTACTTGGATTATGATATTGTAACCTTACCCTAGTACATTTGGGTTAAGGATTTCATTAGTCTATTAGGATTTGGTTATTTATTTCATTAGCTTAGTAGGAGTAGGATAGGAGTATTATAAATACCCTATCATGCTAGAGATTTTTATGCATTCCACAACACATTCCTCCCTTAGTGGAGAGAAACATTCATCTCCTTACAATTAAGACATCTTCCTACAATACATTCTTAATTCTTCATTCTTCTATTCTTAAATTCCACAACAAGAGAATCGTTACTCGCTACGGAATCACCAAAACCACACGCCAAACACCTACTATTCACGCCATTCACCATGCAAAACGTGATATCCTTCGCATTCATGGGTAACTAAACCTCTTAGTTGGGGTTATGGAAGCCGAATGAGTTACTATCTAAAGCTGTGAGTTTGTGAGTTCAAGACAAGTATATTGCTTATATCATTACGCTCTTCATCTTAAATCTACATTCTTTGCGGTTACAAACACAAGAACACGCCATTCTAACATCTAACCTGTTCGAGAGAAAGGTTATTTGTCTAGAAAAGAAAACGCATAGAATAACGCCAGTCTAACATTTAACTTGTTCGAGAGAAAGGTTATTTGTCTGGAAAAGAGATAATGTCAAGGTAGTAGGACACCCTTTCCTATTAAAAAGCTAGTGCCGTAACTGGACTAACCTCTTGGAGAATTCGTACCGTTAGACACGCTTTAAGCTCGAGAGAGTTAAAGTGAAATAGTCCTTGTTGAGGTCGAGAGACGCTTGGATTTACCATCGACTACAATTCTCTATAAGCAATTGCATGTCAAGACTCTACACACTCATAGCCAATAGAGGCGTATACCTCTGAAGGTGGACATAACCCCAACGCTTCAATTCTCATTGTTTCACAACCTACGAAATACTCTCTTTTTACTTTACTATTTTCAGCTTTCATTACTTTGGTTACTTATTACAATCCCCCCTTCTTACGAGACTTGCACCAAAAGTCTATTAATTTTGCTTACTTGTTGGCCAAGCTATTCCCTGTGGGATCGACACCCAACCCAGGTTGGGTTCTATATTTGCTAACGACCGCTTTACACTCAAACGAGAGCTGTAGATTGAGCGTTATCAAAAATTGGCGCCGTTGCCGGGGAATACAAGTGTCAATCAAGTTCGTGATAATTACTAGACCCTTTGGTCAAAGATTCTCGTACTTTTACTTTTAGTTGTTGTTTTTGTTTTTTTAGGTTTATTTAGTGCATCAATGGAGGCACAACGTGAAATTGAAAGGATGGCTGCTCAAGTGCATCAACAGAATATTGATAATCGTAGGCGAGCAACAAATCCTGACGATGAGGATCTGGGCGATGAAGAGCTACTAAACCCACGGCATACTGCTGAGATGGCGGCACCCATGCAGAGGAGAGATCGTCAAGCGCGATTGAGGCCTGAACGCCGAGCTGTGCACATACCGTTTGATGATGATGATGATGATCTTGATGGATCTGGTGCCACAGGAGCTATTATTCTTCCTCCCTTAGCACCGGGAGCAAAGTTCAATATCACTAGCGCCATGATTCAACTTTTGCAACTCAAGGGATTATTTGGTGGACTAGCAGGCGATGATCCGAATATGCATCTGATCAACTTTATTTCTACATGCAAGTCATTCGACAATCCTGGCGTTGGACAGAATGCAATTCGATTACGTCTATTTCCATTGTCTCTGTCTAGGGAGGCAACTATGTGGTTGAATGGGATGACTCCTGATTCTATTACAAATTGGAGGCAATTGAGAGACGCTTTCCTAGAAAGATTCTTTCCGCCATCCAAAAGAGCACAGTTGAGAGATGAGATCATCAATTTTCGACAGCTTCCAACTGAAGCTCTCTACGAAACATGGGAGAGGTTCAAGACGAAGCTAATGCGATGCCCAAACCATCATATGACCAATGTCCACTTGATGGAGATATTATACAGAGCCTTGAATTTAGTGACTAAGCCAGTGGTTGATAATGCGGCTGGAGGATCATTTATGGACCTCACCTTTGTTCAGGCAAGCAATATGCTAGACCAAATGACAAAGCAAAGTAGAGCTTGGCATACCAGGGATTCTGAGATAGCAAGCCCCACTTTATCTATTGGCATGACTGCAGAACAAAGGAGAAGAGAAGAGGAACGCGATCAAGATATGGCTCACATGAAGACGCAAATGGATCTTCTTACCAAGCATCTATTATCAGGGAAGACCGAAAAAGTTAAGGCCGTTGGACCACAGAGAAGAGATGAATCTGATTCTGAGGAAGAAGCCAACTACTTGAACAATCAAGGGGGTTTCCGAGGCAATGCCCAAGGAAACCAAGGTCGGAACTATTATAATGAATCTGGATACAAGGACTGTGATCATGGTAGTTGGAAGAATAATTCAGACAGGAGTGGTGTGTATATTCCTCCTAGAAATTATGAGGCTGAGGCGTCTGGTTCTGAAAAGATGTCTATGGAAGATATGATGGCCAAGCTGCTGAAAGGAGTAGAGGCAACCAATATTGGCGTAACCGAGGTGAAGAATGATTTATCTTCAATGAATCAGTTGGTTAACTCACATTCCATTGCAATAAGACAACTAGAGCAGCAATTCAGTCAACTTTCAGCAGCACTCAACCAAAGAAAAGCTGGCACCTTACCTAGCGATACTGTGCAAAACCCAAGGAATGATGGGTCATGCATGGCCATCACTACCAGAAGTGGTAAGGAGCTGGAAACTTCAGCAAAAGGCAATAAAGTGATTGACGAAGTTGCGGACATAGATGACAACGCAAAAGGAGAAGATACCCCAGCTACTACTCCTGACGTTAAGGACGCCACATCCAGTACTGTGCATCCTGAAAAAGTGGAAAAACGGAAGCAAGAGGAGAAGAAAACCGTGGAGAGAACACTTCCATACCCACCACGACCTTTTCCCCAAAGATTGAAGAAGGTGGCGGATGACACAAAGTTCAGCAAATTCATGAATATGTTAAAGCAGCTCACCATTAATGTTCCATTGGTGGAGGCACTTGAACAAATGCCTGGGTATGCAAAATTTATGAAGGATCTCTTGACAAAGAAGCGGGCAGCAAGTTATGACTTGGCAGATAATGTTCATCATTGTAGTGCAGTCGCTACAAGATCGCTAGTTCAAAAGAAGGCAGATCCTGGAGCTTTCACTATTCCTTGCACAGTTGGATCGTTGGATTTTGCTAAGGCATTGTGTGATTTGGGAGCTAGCATAAATTTGATGCCACTATCTATCTGAAGAAAGTTGGGGATGGGAGACCCTACACCAACCAATATGAGGCTCGTGATGGATGATAGGTCGGTAAAACGACCTGTGGGTATCTTGAATGATGTGTTGGTGAAGGTTTCTTCATTCATCTTTCCTGCAGACTTTGTTATTATGGATTGTAAGGAGGATTCTGAAGTTCCCATCATCTTGGGACGTCCCTTCCTTGCAACTGGAAGTGTGCTTATTGACATGAAAGATAATGAGCTTTCGTTTCGAATTAATGACGAAGTGGTACGGTTTGATATATGCAAAACGATGAAGCAGCCCAGCGATATAAATGAGTTATATGTTCATCATGAGGATACGAAAGAATTATCTATAGAGAAACAACCTACTGTTGAGCCATTGTCTGCTGTGCCACTGAAAGTTGAGCATGAAGATAATGAAGGTTATGAAGAACTTATGAGTGCTCTAACAGAAATAGAGCCTTATACTCCTAAGCAACCAGATTGTGATCTCAAGAATCAACCAACAACGAAGACTCCCATTGACGAGCCACCAATGCTAGAATCACAAGAGCTCCCCGATTATCTAAGGTATGTGTTCTTGGAAAGTAGAAATATACTTCCGGAGAGAGCAGATGATTCAAGTGAACAGCACGTAGAGGCTCTCATCTCTGCTCTGAAGAGATACAAGAGAGCTATGGGTTGGACTATTGATGATATAATTGGAGACTCTCCGGGGAAACGTATGAACCATCTTGAAGAAGATCGCATGCCCATAGGTAAGCCTCATTGTCGTCTAAATCCTTTCAGAAAATGATCCAACACTTACCTCGACGAATTCTAAGTACTCGAGGTAACTATGTCGAGCCACGACAATAAATAAGGCGCTAGATGGGAGGCAACCCATCGTTTTATCGTTTTATCGTTTTATCGTTTTTCCTTTCATCCTAGTACTTGTTTTGTTTTATGAAAAAACCAAAAATAAGAGTCGTGCCACGACCAAAACTAAGGCGCTAGATGGGAGGCAACCCATCGTACTAATCGTTTTCATTTGGTTTTGAGCAAAAATAGGTGCTAGAAGTATGCAACGAGGAGATTGATTTCAATTGACGATTTGGTCGCATTGTATGGTAAAGTCGGAAAGTTAGGAATGGTGATGCATAAGGCTATGAATTGAGCCTTTCTCACGTCATAATAGGCTTCGAGGAAGGCTAGGCCTTGGTTAAAATAGGCCACGAACGATGCACAACCTATTCTATAGCCTAAGGACTCGGAATCTAGTGTGCTATACACTATGCGCCGCCTATTCCTAGGTATGCTTTTGACTATGCGCCGCCTATGCTATGGCATTTGAGATACTGAGACCAAATGCCATAGACTATGCGGCGCATATGTCTAGAAATGCCATAGACTATGCGGCGCATATGTCCCATTATGCCATGGACAATGCGCCGCATATGTCATTGATATGCCAAGAGATATGCGCCGCATATGTGGTGATTTTGCCCCCAAATCCGATTGTAAATGGGTCATAACCCGACCCATACTCTTCCTATATAAAGGGGACATAGTTTTACAACACAACCACATTAGAAAACACCCTAAAGGCGCCACATAACCTTCCAAATCTTCTCAAAATTTTCTTCTTTTGCTCTTCTAATTCACAACACCGTCTCCACAAGCTTCAAGCAAGTAAGTACTTTCTTATTCTTCATTTATTTATCGTAAGTACTACGTTGCTATGCTTATTATAAATTGCTAAATCATATAAGATTGTTGGTGATGTTCATGTGTTTGAATTGTTGTTACATAATCATGTGAGTAAACATATACGTAGGGAATTCTTGACTTATTTCCGACTTGAATTTGGTTTCAATAGCATTGTTATGATATTTGCTGAATTGATATGGCTTTGAATATTGCTTAAGAGTGTTGTTTGGATGCTTACATGTTAGACTATCCCGGCCATCGGGATAAGATTATAGTACCTATCGACTTAGGAGGTTGTGCTTGTTGTAAGAATAACGATTCCATGTGGTAACCCCTATGTCGTAGTGTTGCTATATCTACCATGAAAGTAGTCTAATGGCTGCAAATAAGTGATACAATGCTGATTTTCTTGTTAGAATACAATCCTAAAACGTATGTCGACGAAATCTGAGTAAATCGACTACGTTCACCTCGCTGATTTGTGCAACAAAACTAAGTGTGGGGTGGTACCCCTAGTACTTGCATATAGATTATATCAAGTGAGATTGTGCTGCAACTAACACTATTTCTAGTCTCAGGTACAATGGCACCTAAAGCGAGACAAGTCAAGGAGAAGGCTACCACCTCCCAAAAGGGCAAAAAGAGAAGTTGCAAGGACCAAGAAGAACCCTCCTCGCAGCAAATACCCCGAATCACGCTTGGAATTAAGTGGGATACTTATGAGGAACTTCTAAGGATGACGACTCTGATGATGATTCCAATGCAAGGGGTATAACCCCAGACATAGAGAATAAGTCCGACCAACCAGGTTCCTCGTATTTATTTTCCACTGAGGACAGTGTCCCGACTAAGTGTGGGGTGGTGGTATTGCATGCTATACTTCTCTATTCGCATCTATGTTTGTTTGCTTTTGTTTCATTTTTGTTTCGTTGTGTTTTTTTTAGTAGTAAAATTTTTTTTTCTAGCTTCGCATGAAATTATTTTGATAGGCAGCATGAGATTATAACAAGAGTATGTGTTACAATTGTGACTATTGAGACGTTTAGGCTCTAGTTGTGACTCATTATGTGATATTTTGTGGTTCAATTACTTCACTTGTTGGGTCGAGAGTCTATATTACTTCCAATCAAGTCGACCATGTGCCTTGTGTGTGTGAGATTAATAGTATCTTCTATGTATGTGGCTGATGCTAGAACTTGCCTGGTATGTATGCAAAGCGAAAATAAGGAGTGTAGTTTAGGATATGATTTAGGCATTTCTTTGGCAACCTATATTTGTTAACCTTCAGTTTTACCTACCCATTGACATCATCCTCGTAAAACCCTTTTGAGCCTTTAGCCTATTTCTTTGATAACCCTGTATGTAAGCCTAATCCATTTTTTCAAGACCATAATTTGACCCAAATTCCTAAGTGCTTTAAAGTGAAAAAGTCATGTGACAACATAAGAGGAAATTGGGTGAGTATGATGCTTTAAATTGAAATGGTGCTTGAATGTGTTATGAAAAAGGAAGAAAGTGCTATCATAAGAGGTATGTTGTGAAAAGAAAAAGGAAAAGAAAGCTGAAAAGTAAGTTGTGCTTAAAAATGAAAAACAAAAGAGGAGAACAAGGGTGGTAGAATAAAAAGGAAAGAAGAAAGGTTGAAAGAAAAAAAAAAGTGTCAATGATACAATGTGATGTATTAAAGTGCTTAGGAACCTAGTCACTATTTCTGGCCAAAATAGCTGATCCTACCCGTCCCTTAGCCTACATTACAACCATCAAAAGACCTACTTGATCCTAATATTAATATTCCGACATTTAGTAGAGTACTACATTAAGGGCAAGCTTATGGTCATTAGTCGCTACATATGAATTCTTTGTGAGAGTGAGAGCAAGGACACTTTGATACCCATGTTTGAAAAATATGCTATATTTGTGAGTGATTATGGGTACTATATTGTGAGACACACATGGTTGATGAGTTTTGGATAGTTGTATATGATTCTATGTACCTTAACGTTTGCATGCGAGTTGATCACCATCACGAGTCTATGCTTGCGGTTAAATTGTTTCTACTTATAATCGGAAAGCTACCCTTTGTTGATAGTTGTTGTGCTTGTCTTGAAGAATGTTTTGTGTTGTGGCTGTAAAAACCCTAAGTTGATGTTAGAAGGACATGATATGTTGTTCGAGGATGAACAAAGCTCTAAGTGTGGGGTGTTGATGATAGGCGAATTTACGCGCCTATATCAATATATTTTGCCCATATTTTAGCCTAGTTTTGAGAACTAATTATCTATTTCATGCACTTTTAGTCCTTTTTCCTGTAAATGAGCTAACAAATATGATTAGGAAAGTTTCAGGTATAAATGATGCAAAATACAGCATTTTATAGCTTACTTGACGCAAAAGAAAACTCACAAACGAAGTAGAAAGGAGCTGGACGCCTAAAGGACCAAATCTGCTGCATGGAAAATCTGTCCCGGGCTAAAACAGCATTTCTGAATACTTTGGGGACTGCATGGAAAATCTGTCCAGGACTAAAACAGCATTTCTGAAGACTTTGGGGACTTACAGACACAAAGCTGGATTTTTACAAAGATACATTAACCTAGTACAATTAGGTTATGTATTTCACTATTCTACTTGGATTATGATATTGTAACCTTACCCTAGTACATTTGGGTTAAGGATTTCATTAGTCTATTAGGATTTGGTTATTTATTTCATTAGCTTAGTAGGAGTAGGATAGGAGTATTATAAATACCCTATCATGCTAGAGATTTTTATGCATTCCACAACACATTCCTCCCTTAGTGGAGAGAAACATTCATCTCCTTACAATTAAGACATCTTCCTACAATACATTCTTAATTCTTCATTCTTCTATTCTTAAATTCCACAACAAGAGAATCGTTACTCGCTACGGAATCACCAAAACCACACGCCAAACACCTACTATTCACGCCATTCACCATGCAAAACGTGATATCCTTCGCATTCATGGGTAACTAAACCTCTTAGTTGGGGTTATGGAAGCCGAATGAGTTACTATCTAAAGCTGTGAGTTTGTGAGTTCAAGACAAGTATATTGCTTATATCATTACGCTCTTCATCTTAAATCTACATTCTTTGCGGTTACAAACACAAGAACACGCCATTCTAACATCTAACCTGTTCGAGAGAAAGGTTATTTGTCTAGAAAAGAAAACGCATAGAATAACGCCAGTCTAACATTTAACTTGTTCGAGAGAAAGGTTATTTGTCTGGAAAAGAGATAATGTCAAGGTAGTAGGACACCCTTTCCTATTAAAAAGCTAGTGCCGTAACTGGACTAACCTCTTGGAGAATTCGTACCGTTAGACACGCTTTAAGCTCGAGAGAGTTAAAGTGAAATAGTCCTTGTTGAGGTCGAGAGACGCTTGGATTTACCATCGACTACAATTCTCTATAAGCAATTGCATGTCAAGACTCTACACACTCATAGCCAATAGAGGCGTATACCTCTGAAGGTGGACGTAACCCCAACGCTTCAATTCTCATTGTTTCACAACCTACGAAATACTCTCTTTTTACTTTACTATTTTCAGCTTTCATTACTTTGGTTACTTATTACAATCCCCCCTTCTTACGAGACTTGCACCAAAAGTCTATTAATTTTGCTTACTTGTTGGCCAAGCTATTCCCTGTGGGATCGACACCCAACCCAGGTTGGGTTCTATATTTGCTAACGACCGCTTTACACTCAAACGAGAGCTGTAGATTGAGCGTTATCATCCGCGTCGTTCCCAGACACTTCAAAAATCCCCATAGGTATGTCGTTGCCCATCGCCACTTATGTGCCACTTAATTATATGCTACCAAGTACATCTGAAGGGTAAGGGTCTGCGCCACCAATGGGTGGGGCATATTACACAGAATATAGGTTGGCGCAAGAGAATTTGGCCAAGTCGGTAAAGTTGCAGAAGTAATTTCAGAAACAACTGGACACATGGCTTCACATCAAGCCTTTTGTTGATCAAATTGTGGTAGAAGCAATCCGTCCATTCCAAAACATTTAGCTGAGGATGGATCACATGGAAGACTGTATCAACAAGAGGTTGGATGAAATGTCCATTCCAGATCTGGCAAGTTCATGGTGGAGTTTAAACAGGCACAGGATGACATAGCAAAGTTGAAGAACAGGCAGTCTCAGTAACCCGTCTTTGACCCAACCGTAGTGATGAGTGATAAGGGTAAAGAAATTATTGATTTAATGGGAAAGACACTGAAAGATAAAGGCAAAAAACAAGTTGATGAAAGTGCAAAAAGGAAAGTTATGTGAAAAAAGAGAGAATCAATAACACCTGAAGAGAGAGATAAGTATGATATGAGGAAAACTTCAAAAATATCAAGAAGAGATAAGGAAAAAAGACAAAAGAAGGTGTTAGATAAAGCTTCAGGAGTTTCTATAAGTTCTGCCCCAGCAAGGAGGCCCAGTTCTGACCCAGCTCAGGTGATAACTTCGATTCTAGAGGATGAGATTATGAGTACCCCTACCACCACAAGGGTCAACATTGCAGTAGGTGAGGACACTAGAGCCTCACCACATTTTATAGATGCCTTAGATAATTAAGAGGAATTACAAGTATTCACCTCTTCTGTATTTAATTCAATGCATTAAAGACAAAACATTTATTTTTTGTGGGGGTAGGTGTACTTGTACCATGGGTTTTCTTTGTTTTCGATGTTATTTTCCTCCCATGTGCTATCTAGTAGAATCAACATATCTAGGATTGTATTTTTCTTTTCTTAAGTTGTGATGTAAATATTTGTTGTTAATGTTTATTTATAAAAATATCTTTTATTTTAGCATCTTGGTGTGTATATGGATGATGAATGATGTTGGTATAAGGCTATGAACATATTTGTATGACTGTTTACTCCTGTGTTTTAGCATATGTGACAACCTTTAGTGAATCTGTAATTGGCATTATCATATAAGATATGCATGACATGTGATGGAAATCTTAAGAGTAGCAGAATGAGTTTGACTCAGTTGCTTGTGTGTGCAAGTATTTGTGTTAGTTTTTTCGTAGTGTTGTACCCAGAACTTTCCTAGTTCATTGATGTCATTTTGTGGTTGATTCTATAGGATAGGATAGCATGCCTCCTTATACATTCAGTTCACTAATCTAAAATAATTAACCCTACCAAAAAGATTTTCCATTTTTGAACCCTTTTTTAGCTTATATTAGGTTTCTTCAGCACCAAAAACTCTAATTAACTCTCTTTAGGTTGTTAACACCTAACTCTGGCCCTGATATGATATTGTACATTGTGTACCTAAACTTAGGTAAAATACCTAAGATGAGGGTAGCTATTGTCAAGAGGTTAGCTGTCTAACGAAAAGTTGGTTTAGAGCTTAGTTTAAACCATTGGCCCTAGTCTATTCAAGACATTATGCACCTTGACTGGCTACATCAGTATAAATTAAGGGTGGTTGATGCTTGCATGTTTAAAAAAAGGGTATTATGTTAATGTATGAATGAATGAGAGAATGGTAAGTGAGCTAATAAAGTTGTAGCCTTGGTGGGTAGAATTCAAGGGTAAAGAGACTTAAGTCACAATGTTGAGTCACTTTTCTAAAAATCCTTCCTTACCTAGCCTGAAGCCTCAATACAAGCCTAGAAAAGACCTACTAGTCTCTAAAGCAAACCAAAGAGTATCTAGTCGGGACATGCCCCCGACCATAGCAAAAAAACAAAGTCTATGAAAAGATGAAAGTATGTAAAGCAATCCATGATATGAAATGGATGCTTTCCAAAGTATGGAAGCTCACCACTTCAATCCAACATTGATTAACCCTGAGTCCAATTAATGAGAAGGAGGAGTAGTATGGCGGATCTCACGCATATGAAAATACACCACCTTATGCCGTCAGGCATATGTATACAATGTAAAATTGTAAATTTATTTTTCTTTTTTATTTTTTTTATGCTAACATCACTATTATATAGGTATAAATACCTCTAAGGTTCTAACCTAAGCGTAGTGGTGCAAGTAAGAAATTGGGCATGGCTACCTTAACCCGTAAGCTAATTGATAAATTAGAACAAGACGTCAAGGAGATTGAGGCCCAAGGATATAAGATATTGTAGAGCGTAAGACAAGAAGAATAAGATCCATGGTCTTCTAAGGGATTCCAGTTAGTAGAAACTGGGTCATACTCTCTGAGTGTGATTTTCGAGGATAAAGTTGAGGGTGGAATTTATACCACCACCAGTTCATAAAGATACCCTAAACTAGTTTGGGGTGATGATATTAAAAGTAGAAACTCGGGCATCAAAGATAGTGTTCAATGGAAAGTAAAAGGGACAGACAAAATCTATCAGGAAATTGTTTCCTCGATCAAATAATGTACTAAGAGACCTTTGGCTGAGGAGGTCAAGATAATTACTTTGGGGATAGTGGAAATCAAAATATTGATAGGTGGTTCAACCATTATAAGTTAGGATATACTATCAAATACGCAAGGAAGTATAATCCAACGATGGTGCATGAATTTTACACTAATTACACTTCTATTGGAGCTATCAATTGCAAAATTAGAACCAAGGTTCTAGTTTAGGGAGTTTTGATGAATGTTTCTATCTGCATAATCAATCAATTATTGTATGGGATAATTTGTGCCACCAACTAGCACCCTAATTTTTTACCACAAGTTGAATGATTGAGAAAATCAACATCTATTATAAACATAAATACTAAGAGTAGGAGATTTAAAATGGTTGATGGATCATAACTTCAAAATTAGAAAGTTTACCTTATCCCTTATAGCTAAGTTATGGTGGGCGTTAGTGAGATTGAAGTTGATGTAGATGGGAGGCAACAATGATTTAGGTGAGGATCGAGTCATGTTGGCAGCGAGCTTAATGTCTGAATTTGAGCTCAACTTTGGAGAAATCATAGTGGATAAGATCAAACTTAGAGCTATAAATACTAACACCTCGTACCCATTTCCATGCCTTATCAAACAAATTTGTGAGGAGGCTTATGTTTTGGTGTTGATAGGTATTAATATTAAAACAATTGCTAATAAGACCCACAACTTTGAGAGAACTAAATATGAAGGAAAACTGGGATTGCTACTGGGCTAGTCTGCTAATGTACGAATTTAGCCTCAGACTTATAGAGACCTACTTGTTAGTTTTAAGGTTGCAGTTTTCACCTCAGGTGTGCAACTAGCTATCCCTATAGATCCACCCACCACTTCTACTATAGGTACTACTCCTACAACTGAGACTATGAACATTGTAGCCTCTACCACTTAGATATCAAAGCATGTACTTACTCCTCATAATTTTAAGAAATCTATGAAGTAGCAGTATCAATTTGATAGAAAACTTAATTTCTTTGCAGAATAGTTCAAGCCATTTGTAAATCAAGTAAAAAAATGGCACTAGTAATGGAAATTTAGGCTACTCTTTATGGTTATATTAATGAAATAGAATGCCAGGTTAATGAATAACTGAAGGTTATGATCATTTCAGATTTGGCCAAGTGTGAGTCAGAATTGGAGAAGGACTACGTGAACATCACTATGTTGTAAAAATAGACCTTCCTTGGTATTACCTACTCAAGCTGATGGGGAGTTGGGAGAAGAGGAAGAAACCTTTTATGATCTGACTAGTTAGCCTCCCAAAAACAAAGGTATGAGTAAGAGAGAAAAAGAGATAATACAGGCCCATAAGAAGATAAGAAAAAAAAGAAAAACACAAATTGATAGATTTAAGAAAAGAAATAAAGAAAGAAAAAGTGGCCCAAGAATCACAAGAAAAAGCATTGCCAGCTCCAACTATTGGAGCCTCCTCTAGTATCTCACCTAGGGCATCTGGTATTGTTCCAGTGAGTATAGAGTCTTCTACTCCACCAACTTCTACTTTGAGTGTGCCTATTATTCTTGGAGCCACTACTGATGCAGCTGCCCACTCAGTGTGACTTGACACAAGAGACTAAGGCATGATGTGGCATAGAAATACAATACTTTCGATGCTTAAAATCGCAAATTTATGTGTGAACTTAGGGAATTTTGTTAGATATGAAGCACTTTGGTGTGAATTGTAGGTAAAATAGGTCTATAAAAGTATTTGAACAAAAAAAGAATAAAAAAATTTTAAAAAGACCAACTCTAATCAATATATAAGTCAGCTACTGAGTCATAACCATCAGTATGACTTGTATGCAGAATTGTATGAGTAATAGAACCAAAAGCCAAATTAAAAAGCCAAGTATGAGAAAGATATGACTCAAGTATCCCAGTTATAAGAAAGGATACGAGTCATATACGGAAGCTGTAAGCATAACAAAACCTGAGCTACCATCCAAGAGTTGAAGTGTCAAAGGAATATGAGTTGGAAGTCTAAGTACAACTCATATTGGTATGTTGTATATAAACAAGTGTTCAAATCTGGGAAAGATTGAAGTTCTAGGGGGATACGAGTTAAGGACACGAGTCGTATACTCAGGTATGACTCATATAGAGATATCGTATGCTGAACAGAAAGTTGAAGATATGGAAAGATCAGAAACTGGAATGAATATAATGAGATAGGATACGGCTCGTATTGAGCAAATATGAGTGAAGATCGAGTCGCACTGTCTACCAACTTAACTTTACCTTTCCTATTTTTAATAGTATTTTTATGTTATTTTGAGATACTATAAATACCCTAAGGTTTATATTTTATTAGGTTACACTCTTGAGCTTTTCTTTATATTCTTTTATATATTATTACAATACTTTTACAATTGTTCTGGTGATTTTAGGGTTTATTCAATTAAATACTTTTGATTTTATTCATCTTATTCTTGTGTTATTGATTTTATGTATTCTTCATTGATAATCATAGTTTCTTGCACAAACATGAGCGGCTAATCTCCTTAGCTAGGGTTATGGGAACCCTGGCAGATTATCTACGTAGAGGAAGTATGAGACTCAATTGTTCTAGGGTTTTTGCATGTATATTAATTCTTCTTTGCAATAATTAATCTTATAGAAGCTCTGCATACATTTGAGATAGCCTATATTTGCATCTATTCGATAACCAAGACATTTGTATTGGGAAAAGAAGATTAAGACAGTGATTTGGGATTTCTAGGTCCAGCTTTTAGTCCTTACATCTCATCTTATCTCTTGATTCTACCCCAATAAGTGTGACTGAGGTCATAGCAAGATGAAATAAGGCAACACCATGAAACTTACCTGGTAAAGCGTAAAATTTATCTTTGAGCTTACCTAGCCGTTGATAAGACTTATCTTGTAGGCTTTGCATATAGAACAACAAAAACAGTGGGTTAATCGTGAGAAATTTACGAATTTAAGAAGACAGGGAGAACACAAGCCTAGTTTTCTTCTCATATTGATTACAACTCAAAAGCACTCAAGATTTGGTTACTACTTATAATTAATACTATGAATCCCCCCATTTACTTTCTGTACTGCTCGTGGATTACATCAATGCAAGCAATAGTTCATGCTTTCCCTATGGGATCTACCTCAACCTTTTTGGGTTATTATATGTGTAATCGCCATATTTTACTTCTAATTGAAGTGTAGTTTAGGCGACATCAACTATTGGCACCATTGTCGGGGAAGATGGTTGAGTAGCAAATTGAATTAGTGAAGTTCGTGGGTTTTTTATTTTGTTTTTCTTTGTCATATATCGGTGTATGCCAAGTACTAGGAGTAGAGGAAATCCCTTACTCCCATTTGATCCAGAACCAGAGAGAATCCTTCAAACTCTGAAAAGGATGTCAGGACAAATTTATGAAGGGATCTAAGATCCCCCACATGCAGATCCAAATGCGGCACTCCCGCATGCTCTATTAGATCTATTTAATATTATAGACTTACAAATACAACAATTGTTGGAGCAATAAGTATAGAAGCAAAAGAAGACAGACTTGCTGCAGAGGTGGCAATAGCTCAACAACATAGACTAGTAAGGCCAAGATAGTTTGTTAATCATCAAGTTCAGAGATGTAGGGTCTTGATTCCGGCATATCAACATTTAGAACCATATGTGAAATATAATGAAGATCTGGGTTATGTTGAGCCTACGATGTCCGGAGCCATTATTCCTCTTCCTTTAGACCCTAATGTGAAGTTTGATATAACTTGTGCTATAATCCAACTATTGAATTTGAAGTGTGTATTTTTGGGTGCAACTAAGGATGACACAAACATGAACCTTACAAATTTTCTTAAGATCTGCATAAATTGTAATATTCTAGGGGTTAATCAAGAAGCATTGAGATTATGGTTGTTCCTATTTTCTTTGACAGCTGAAGCATCACTATGGCTAGGGGAACTTCCAAGAGGATCTATCACTACTTGGCATAAATTGAAGATAGTTTTTGATTAGATTCTTTCCTCCTACATGGATGTTAAAATTGAAGGATGAAATATATAATTTCAGACAATTAACTACAGAGTCTATGTATGAGGTATGGTTTTGATTCAAGAAGAATATGATCATGGTACCAAATCACAAAATTAGAGGATCTAACCTATCTGAGATCTTCTATCGATCATTGAATGATAGTTCAAGAGCTATGAAAGATAATTATTTAGAGACTGTACCTATCGGTCTTACGAGGGTTGTATAGATGTAAGTTACAGTGGTCGTCTATTGATTCATTATTTGTGCCTCTCCAGGTTTATGGGGGCCTGGTTGGGGTTATTGGTTGTCTAGGCTAGCCGACTATATTATTGTTGGTTGTTATTGTATGGTTAGAGGTAAGTTGTTTATGACTGCTACTCAAGATTATTGTTATTTTTTTTATCTCTTCGCTCGAATTATGGTAAGGTCTATAAGTATTGGATTAACTTATGACTATGCATATTTTTACTAGAGACCCTAATTATGCTATTGTTAAATCCCTTATTACTTATGATTATGAACATGTTAGATATATCCCTTAGAGTTGTACCTTCTTAATTGGTTTGTATAGCGCGATATTATATATATATTTATATATATCCTTCTTAGTCTGCTCTTTGTATATTACTTCCTTCCTTCCAACTACTATTGTATATTGTAATCTTCTTATCACTATACTATCATATACTGACTAATCACTTGTGGAATAACGCTTTATCCTTGGTTAATAAGGTATTTGCTTGTTTCGCTTTTTCTTTATCCTTAGCATTATTATGTTATGTTGCCTAAATAGTTTCCTGTAGCTTATATTCCTAATTTATAGGTTATTTATACTTGCATTATCTTTGGATGTCAATTGATCGATTCCTATTAAGTACCACATGTTTGGTACTTATACTATACTTTTGTAGTCTGTAGATCATAGTACGTGTTCTCATTGTTAATGTGTGCATCGTGCATATCAGTCATGGATCAGAGATTAGTGGTAAGCTCCTGATGTCTGGAGTGTTTCTACTTTCCCTCTTATTATTGGACTTATCTATATCTTGTATTTCAGAGACGGCTTTATATACATTTATTTTGTAGTTTACTTTATACTCATGTTGCACTAGAAGCTCTTGTACTAACTTTACCAGGTTTTAGGGGTGCATTTAGCTTCTTCTTTCCTTTTTTCTTATTTATATTTAATTTTGTTTCAGACTTTGTTATTGGATCGTTATTAGTTGTACCGAAATATGGGTTGGCTTATCTACTAGTGGGTTATGGTTGGTTCCATCATGATTTTAGAAATCGTATCATGACAGTTATTGAAACATGTAGTTTCACACTTATTGGTAGCCTGATATACACATAATTATACATTCTCACTATTTTATCCCAGATTATTGGTTGAATATGATTGATCGAGTATGATATACCGTGTTAGTGAGTTCCCCACATAAATAGCTTCCTTTACTTGTTTATCATAAAATGACTAGCATTGACTCACTTGGATTGCATTTTCCTGCCCTGTATATTAATATTTTACTAAGGATTATGTTGGGATACCATGTTAGGATGACGTAGTGTATTTGATGGATGTAGATTGATTGGGGAAAACTTGGGTCGTTGGGGTGATGGTTCTTATCATCACTTTGTTTGAGAATTTGTCACGGCCTGATTTATGAGTCATGACGGCACTTACATTATTCCACAATTAGGTAAGCCGAACCATAGTCCGGAGATAGAAGCAATGGGCTAATTAAGTGGGAAAATGGCATTAACACCAGAATTATGTAAGTAAAGGCTTACAACAATAATCATAGCGTAATAATAAGATGGAAGATAAATAATATAACTAACAACATCCCACGACTTAGAAGTATCGGTACAGGAGCTACTAAACCAAATGAGTAAGAGAACTATCATAATCAAATATACATCAGACTCAAATATAGAAAGAATAAGCAAAAATAAAAGACGAACAAAAGGTCAACTACAGTTTCGAGAGCTCACCCTCTCTCCGAACTCTAATCAGCATGATAGCAGCGTCAACGATGGTACTAGTACTCGGATCAGCACCAAAAAGGTATAGAAGTTCAGTATGAGTGAAAAAGACATAGGTACTCATTAGACATCATCATGTGACTAAGCTAAATCATAATATATGAATAACAAAAATGCAAGATAAATAAACTAGGTCAAGTTAAAAGGAAAAACCTAGAATAGAGCTCCAAATACTATAAATAAATAACCGGAACAATAATAATAATAAAGTAAGAATAGCTATCACTATAAAACTGTCACCCATAAACCAGTAAGCGCAGAAAAGAAAATAACCTAATGCGGCCCACCATAAGCTCGAAAGGTCCAATAAAAGAGAAATCATGATTGAAATTATACTAAACACATCATAAGTAACCTTTCAATGTCGGACTTAAAGCGGAACTCATATAATCATTTGCTAGACTTGAACCGAAACTCAATATCATAAATCGTTAGACTGAAACCGTAACTAATATCATCACACATGTATCTATATAGAATAAAACATCATATATTTAACCTCATCATGCTCTAGAATATATATTTAGAAGATGTGACACACCTATATAGTCAGTGGGCCGGAGGAGCCCACTTCTAATCCCTGAAATCCATTCTAAAGAAAATTCTACCTTGGACTAGGCTAAGGTATCTAAATTCACTACTAGATATTAAATAAATCATATTTTAGTTCTAAGATAGCAATTATACCTAAAGATTTAGAAGTAGGTCAATTATGCTTAATTATGATTCTTTAACTAGCTAAAAGCCAAATTATACTAAATACACTTCTAAGACCTAATTCCCAAACCCATATTTAGAATATTATCATAAATATACTATAAGTTAACCCAATCTATGAGGAGGGTAAACCTAGCCTACCTGGATAGTGAAGAAAGCCTAGTGAAATTTGTTAAATCATTGATTTCTCCTTCCGAAAAGCTTTCGCAAGATGCCACATTATAAAAATAATAATCTACTCATCAATACGAGAACATTGTACTCATGTTGCATTTTTATACTTCGGGACCAAAATTACATAATATGAGGCCAGGTTGCAAAATCGCTTATTCAAAACTGCTAATGTGTATACTCAAGGAACATTTACTCTCAAGAATGGGTAAATTCTAAGCTCAAATGGTACTAAAATCAACCCACTATAGGGATTTTGGGAATAAATAGAGAAATTAAAAATAAATTTAATGAAAACTCACTAAGAATTCGAGGAGGAAACGAGTAATCCTAGCTCACAAACAACTTAAAATCACCAAATAAATATTTCCCTAGTTTTCCACAATCTTTAGGGCTTCAAGCTCTTGAACTTATAGAAATATGGGAAGAAAATTGGGCTAAGAGGGCATTTAATGACACCCAGGAGCCTCTTAAGCAGACACTCAACCACTTAATTGCCCAAGTACTGCTTAAGCGTACCCGCCCATGTCTGCACACATCGTTTAAGCGTATCAATTGTCGCTTAAGAAGCATTCTCTTAAACGGAAAGGGCTTCCCTTAAGAAGGCCTCAGCGTGTTAAGCCTGGTCACTTAAGTGACCACCTGGCAGCTTAACGCCTCTACTTAAGCGACCTAAGTGATGCTTAAGCAATGGACATACCATCTGAGTGGTGCACTAGTTGGGGACATAGAAAATTCCAAGTCTCCACCAATCCCTCGGGATTCATCCGTATCTCATAAATGCAAAAAAAACTTTGCTACCCTATCAAACTCGATGTTCCAAACTCAAAGGCATAGTCAAAATTTCCATACGAAGTTGTTTTAGCAAAAAAGTGAGCCCGCACCTATGGGCTATTTTTATCATTTTTTGATTAATAGCTCAAAATGAGTTTGGAAGCCTCGAGACCTAAAATAAATTTCCCCCCAGGCTAAAATCAATGTTTCAAAGTTGTTGGAACTATCAAAATTGGTATATGAGGTCGTTTGATTAAGATTTTTTCCAATAGCTAATTCTTACCAATGAAGACTTCAAAATACGGAATTGGATCTAAATATTGAACTACCTGATAACTGAACGATTAGCTCCAGCAAGTCATAAATGACTTTGGGAAAGATATAAGAAAGCTCTAACTGACGAAAAAAGAGCGGAAATATAGAAAATAACCTGGAGGGTCATTACAATATCAACTTCAATAAGAACTTTCATCCATAAAATTGAAGGGTTAGGATGTACCTGAACGCTTGAATAGGTAAAGATACTGGGCCTAAATCTCTCTCTTGATCTCCCAAGTAGCCTCTTCTACTGGGTGGTGTCTCCACTGAAATATAACCACTAAAATTTCTCCAAAGTAGAACCGTCTCACATCCCTGGCAAATATGAACATAGGCTTCTCCACAAAGGTCAACCACTCATCTAACTAAATCGAGGGCCACCAAAGCACATGAGATTCATCGAGCATGTACCGTTATAATATGAAACATGAAAAAACAAATGAACAAAAGCAAATTCTAGGGGTAAGTGTAACTCATAATCCACCTCTTCAACTGTGCGGAGGATCTCAAAAGGTCCAATATATCTAGGTTAAGCTTGAATTTCCTCCTAAACCTCATCATCCCCTTCATGGGTGATACTCAATGGAATACTCGATCACTAACTCCAAATCTCAAGGCGCGAAGTCTACGATCTGCATAAGCCTTTTGACTACTCTGAGCTGCCCTCAACTATTCTAAATCACCCTAACTCTACCCAACAACTTTTGAAATAAGTCAGTACCACAAGGTCTAATCTCAAAGAGATTGAACTAACTATTGAAGAATGATAATGCCAACCATATAAATCCCTAAATAGTGTCATTTCCATACTCAAATAGTAGCAATTATTATATACAAACTCTGCCAAAAATATGTGTTACCCCCATTAACCTCCAAAATCTATAACACAGGCTTAGAGCATATCCTTAAGAATTCAAATAGTCTGTGTCAACTGCCCGCCAGTCTGAGGGTGAAAGGCTATGATAAGATCCACCTGAGTACCCAACTCCTCCTAAAAATCTCTCCAAAAGTTAGAACTGAATACTGAACCTCGGTCTGATATGACAAATATAGGCATTTCATACAAGTGAACTATCTCACAAATATGGATGCAGGCTAACCTCTCGATACTCAATCAGATCTAAAGAGGAATGAAATAGGCCAGTTTGTTTAATAGATCCATAATGACCCAAATACCATCACAACCATGATAATTACGAGGCAAGCTACTAATAAATTCTATAGTGATATGCTCCCACTTGCACTCACGAATGGGTAATCTCTAAATAACCACCGAATCTCTGATGCTCCGCATTCACCTGCTGACAACATAGGTATTGAGCTACTAAATCTATCATATCTCTCTTTATGCCCCTCCACCAATAATGTTGCCTCAAATCTCTATACATAATAGTTACACCAGGGTGAATAGAAGATCTAGCACTGTGAGCCTTAGGCTAAATAGACTGAATTAAGTCTCCAACCCTTGGGGAAAAAATGCAGCCATTATATCTAAGAACATCCTCAGAATATATGGTAGCCCTGTTAGACTCACCAGTCAATACTTGATCACGATAATATAAAGTCTCATATCATTAAATTGGCAACTGCGAATTTGCTTAAATAAATTAGACCTCACCTCAACACTAGAAAGAATTCTCCTGGGATTAGAAATATTAAGTAGCACCATCAAATTGGATTAGGACTTACTGTTTCACACCAATGAACTCTAAGAAACTGTGATAGAAGACAAGCTACCAATACTCATTTTCTTCTAGCTAAACGCATCTGTTACCATATTTGCGTTGCCTGGATGATATAATAAAGATGCCATAATCCATAAGGAACTCCATCTATTTATGTTTCCTAGAATTAAACTTTCTCTGGGTCATAAAATGCTGAAGACTATGATGATTCATGTGGATATCACAACGCATGCCATAAAGACAATGCTTCTAAATCTTAAGCGCAAAAAATACTGCTACAAACTTTAAGTCATGAGTGGGTTAGTTGAGCTCATGAACCTTTAGCTACCTCAATGCATAGGCAATAAATAAATCATACTATATCAATACATAACCCAAACTGACACTAGAAGCATCATGGTAAATCCCTCACCCTCAATAAGAAGACCAGTATAGGAGCTGAAGTGAGAAATCCCATAAGCTTCTGAAAACATAACTCATACTCATCAAACTATTGAAAAGTTTTCCTTCTGGGTTAGTCTATACATCGATGTTGTCATAGGAGAAAAAACCTTCAACGAACCTCCTATAGTAACCAGCCAAACCAATCAATCTACGAAGCTCAAACGAAGATGTAGGCCTAGCCTAATTATGAATTATCCTTAATCTTTACTAAGTCCATCATAATCCCATCTGTAGACACCGTACGTCCTCAAAATATCATCGACTCATGTCAGAAACCACACTTTGAGAATTTGGAAAAAGGCCTACAATCTCTCAAAGTTTGGAGCATAATTCTCAAATTTTGCATATGTTCTTCTCTACTTCTCAAATATAAAAGAATTTCATTGATGAACACAATTATGAGGAAATCCAAATAAGACCTAAACACACGGTTCATCAAATTCTTAAATGCAGTTGGGTCATTAGTCAACCCAAAAGACATCACCAAACTCATAATGACCATAACAAGTTATAAGGCTATCTTTGGGATGTCCTCATCCCAAATCCTAAACTAATGGTAACCATATCTCAAGTCAATCTTAGAGGATGCCACTGCCCCCTGAAGTTGGTCAAATGGATCATTGATACAAGGGATTATCGATACGAGGTATAGGATAGTTATTCTTCACTGTCACTTTATTAAGCTACCTTTAGCCAATACACATATGCTAGGAACCATCCTTCTTCTTTACTAACAAGACAGGAGTAACCCAAGGTGACACACTCGGTCTAATAAAATATGTTACACCTCAAAAATTTTAGAACCTTTGTGCACCCAACTTGTATAAAATGTAAGTACATGTGCAAACAGATTTCATTTCTTTGTAATATTTGAAGATATTTATACATATATTGAGGCCTCAAGTAACTCCAAACTCTTGGCCAAGTCAAAACCTATCTTAACGATGAATTTCTCGTAGAGTGTCTTGCTATAGTGAACTTCAAACGATCATAACACCTAGAATATATATTGTTTATAAGGTCAAGACCCACCAAATGATATATAATTTAATGAGCTTTCTAATGCATCCAATTTTTCCTTAATTCAATGTCGGAGTAAGAAGTTATGGATATTTTACTAAAGACCTGTCAAGTTATTTGCCTACTTACAACCCTAACTTATGGGCCACAGGTTCAACCTATGGAGGCTGTAAGTAGGTTTTGAAAGCTAATTTTTTTTTATTCCTACAGCCCTACCTACGGTCTGTAGGTACAACCTAAGGGGTCGATAAGTTGAGGTTTTAAGTAGGTCATGAAAGCTAAAAAATAAGGTCTGATACCCACAACCTTACCTACAACCCATAGTTTCAACCTATGGTCCGTAAGTCAAGCCGTGGGACTTATTTTTAGAAAACTTTTCTGGGTAATCTTTGGAGTACTTTGGTCATTTTCTTTATGAGGATTGACCCTTATATGTTTAAAACCCTTTTTGATCATGGAGTTATGATCTTTCTTAAAAACTATACATTAGAAACTCTTCCTTCTCCCCCAAAGCATTTAAGAGGCAAGAACACTATTCAAGGCCCAAATTTAAGCTCTATTCATCAAAAAGGCATGTTGAACACTCCTTACTCTAAGTAGTAGTATATTTTGTTGATTTTTTTATTAATATGTGTTGAATGACTGTTTAAAACTAGGGTTGAGGAGATTGTTGTGAAAAAAATATATATTGATTTCTCTTCTTATTTTATCGATTTTCTAAGAATTATTAATGGGTTTTTAGATGTAATTTGTTCTATAAAAATAGAGATATTATTAATGTGGATTCACAACCTTTAAAGATTTTTCAAGACAAAAATATGACCCTCAACCCACTTCAAAAGCTTGATTTTTTTTCTTCATGGGAATTATGATTTCTTACACCGTATTTTGAATAAGGTATGACATAAAAGAATGAAAGGCTACTAAATTCTTAAGAACATTGTGGGTTATGTTTATGAACTTTGAAGATGAAATCAGGAGTCTAAAACATTATTTGAAAATGATTTGGCATGTTATGAATAGCTTACAAGTCTTGGTATGGGAATACCAATATGGAAATGCCTTAATGAAAGACTCCATAAATTATTATGAAAACATTTTAATTGGGCATTAAAGGGATTGTGTAGCTTCACCAAGAAGTTGTACTCCTTGTGACTAAAATTTAAAATTGTGTTTACCGATGTTGGGGGTTTTATCCTGAACAGAGAATGATCGTTGTATGTTTACTTTGCGTAGTAGTATACAATTATGTTCCTGATGCATATTAGCTATTGGTGTCTTTAGCCTAATCTCAGTCCATGCAACTAATATGGATTTAGGCCCTGCTGGTTAGGAGTACCAAACTGTAATACCCCGTGAGTTATAGGATGATGCTGAAAAGCTACATAGTTCAATATCAAATTTTAAATGGTCATGTCTTGATGTTCCTTATACCTTATCCCATACTTTATTATTATTATGGATGATGAAAATAAGATTTATAACTAGTTTTATGAATGAATGTTTTATTATTTTCCCTAGATTATATGCCAGTGCTGATCATTCCCAGATGCTAGATCCTTTTATGATGCAGGTTTAGAGGCACTTTTCCATTATTCTATGCAACATTAGGGCACTCATATTCTCTCTTGGATAGCTGGTGATATATGGTGAGACCTCCATCATATGAAAGGCAATTGTTCATTTCTCTTATGTTTTCATTTCGTCATTTTATATTTTTTATGGCATAGTCGGAGCCAGTCCCAACTTAGGAGTATTCCTTAAGTTAGAGGCTTCGTAGACAAGTGTTGGGTAATTATTTGAACTGGGTTCTTAAGATATGTATGTTTCTTTATTTAAATGTTGAACCTTTTTTATGCTCTTATTTTTGCAACTTTTAAGTATGACTATCTTTATGATATAATTCTAAGGGGTAATCTCAATCCTTTATTGGTTTGGGATTTCCCTCATGACTAGGGCCTTAATTTGGGTTATGAAAAACTTGGTAATAGAGCATAATTTAGGGTCCCTAGGTATCTATGAAGTTGTGTCAAGTCTTTTTTATGAATGTGTGGTGCGCCACACTTATAAGAGAGAGACAATAGGTCATTTAAGAAATGTTTCTCATTCATTCATACTCTAGATCTTATGATAGTGTTGTCAATATGAAAGTTATCTAAATTCCATCCTTGCTCTAATATTTTTGTTATGTCTTATTATCGAGGCGATACAAGTGTAAAATCTAAGATTCCTAACTATGTGGTCTTTTTTGATTGAGTCATCAAAAAGTTATGAAATGGCACAAGGAATTGAAAGGGGTCCATTAGTGCATCAAAGTGTATGGATTCAAATATATACCTTAATCTTCATGAATCGTGCATTTTATCCTGAGGTAAGAGGTGTATTCAGTCCCTTTTAAAAACTTTATTATAGATATCTTTCTTAAGAGAAAAGATATATATTTTAATTATGGGATAGTATTTCCACCTGGGAGGTAGTATAAATAGCGGTGTTATGACATATGAATAGTAAGATGATCCCAAGGTTAGTGATATGAAGTCATAAGTTTTGAAGTAACAGCGGGGGTAACTTTTGAGTAAAAAAGTAGTTGTATTCATGTAACCTTTAAGTGAATGAAGGGGATGGTATGCTCTTATGGTGATTGTCTAGGGTTGCAGAAAGATTTGTAGATTTTATGGTAGTTAGTAGAGGAAGTGATTAGTTATAATGATTTAGAAATTATTTGAAATAGGGAAGGAGCTCATAAGGTATAATTATTGTAGTAGTAAAAAAATTAATCATAGGTTATGAAAGGAAGGATAGAATGGCTAATAATTTATAAATTTAGCATTCAATTAGAAAATCTTAGAAAGAGGGACTCAATGCTATTTATAGAATTTAGAAAATAGCTTAAAGGTATGTATGGGTAAGTAGATGTGATGTGAGGAAGGAGAATGTGCTAATGGACCATAATTGGTTATTTTATAAGATTAAGATTGATTTCCTCAATTATGTTGTTTTACTACATCAAGAGTCCCTTAATTTTTATCCAGTAGTTGTAAGCCAGTCTAGTGGGTGAGAAAATATGTAGTAAATTTTAAGGTATAGTAGAAATATTGTGAATAAAAAGTGCTTGTAGGTCTTAGTTAAGTGGAATGAGAATTGAGATTGATTAATTTGTCATATATTTTGATGGAATATTACAATATATGAGATATCTCATTGGTAATTCATGATTGGTAATAGATTTAAGTTTGAACTTTAGATATTGATTATGGTGGAAAGAGGTAGCTCGCGGAAATGATGTAATATTTATTGGAAATAAATTGGTATTCTTGATAATATGTGTGCAATAGCCTAGGTTGATAACTTATGAAAAATTAGGTGGATAATTATGATATATATATACACGGGGGCTAATGTTGAAATGATAAAGTGTGGCTAAGTCATTAGGCAGATAAGAATATTAGGTTTATAATAATAAGTTGAACCCTGGGTAGCATGTTGTTAGATGAGATTTTAAGTGTATAAGTTCCATGTGTACTTAGTTCAGGTTCTTGAATTTCTTGTATTGATAAATCTAGGGAGCTGTTATATGGTGTTCTTTAGAGCTGAATTGAGGAAAATATAGATAGACAATGTGAGCTGTTGGTATAATTTTAGAAAAAAAATAAGTTGTGAGGTTATGCGATTAGAGGCTTAATGTTAGTATACTCAAGAGTATAGTATGGAATTCTACGTGTTAAGAAGTATGGATGTATATGCTCATAGGAGTGTGAGTTATAGGGTAATGACTATGGAAGCTAGAAAAAATTAAGATTAGTATCCCTGGAATGGATATCCTATATAGGACTTAGTATCCTCATATTATAGTTATTGGGGGGGAGTTTGGCAATTGTGTGTATGGTGATGCCCCTATTGTGTTAAGTGTTGTGCTTGTATATTTAATGAGAGGATATGTTTGCAAGTCTAGGGTAGTGACCTTTGAGCTAAGGCGGAGATTATGAACTAAGGCAAATCTTGAATTTTCTCACGATGGTGAGTTTCAAGGAAGATCCATGATAAATCTATTCTTATCCTAGCAAATTTCTCCTACTTTGATTTAAGAGTACAATCTACCAATGTCTTATGTATTTGAATTATGCCTATACCTAAGGATCGAGTTCTCTATACAAATTATGTCTATGCTCCAATCATTGAACTAGAAGCAATAAGGTCTCTCAGTGATAAAATCATCCCTGTTTTCAAGCTCTCTGTTATGATTCTCATGATCCATAAACGTATGTCTTAATTTATGCTAAGTTCTAATAAACTACACTTTTTATATGTTACCAACTCATTTTATGTAATGTCTTATCGCAAAGTAATGCTATCTACGCAAACTAATGACTATTCTTATTTCTTTGAATGAGAAGCAATAGCTTCAAGCAACAATCCTTGTCTTATTCCTTGAATATAAGAATCTTGGCTTAATGTTATATGACTCGTTATATATGCACTTATGTTTTTCACTGTGCCCAGTCCTAAGAAGTTATGATATGTTATGATTATTCCCGAACGACCCTCTATTTATGATCTAGGTGTTTGCTATAAAGTATTTTATGCCTATTGTACTATATCTCACTTCACATGTCTCACCTTGAGTAGTACGACAACTAAGAGTCATAATTGAGTAGTATCACTCCCATTTCTAAATATTTGTACTGTAATCTCTCAATGACCCTTCTTATGTTAGGATAATAGTGTCTATGGAAGTGTAGTAATGTTTTAGATAAGAGAGTAGATGTTCTTTATTGTGAAAATTTTGGTATGACACTTTAGCTAAGATTATAAATAAAAAAGGAAGAGTGAGATGAACTTTCGTTATGTGAAATATTAAGAAAGGGGTGAAAATCTTAGTAAAAGTGATTAAAGATGTTAGTTTTAGGTATGGAATATCAAAAAAAGGTGGGTAGTAATGATAGGCTTGGATGTTATGACTAATAAATACGCAGATATTTGTGTTATGGGGCTAGTACTCCTTGATTAAGATTTGAGGTTGTTTGAGTACAGTGATAAGATGGAGTAGTATTCTTGGATGGATGTAAAGTATAGAGCCCTACAACTTAAGCTATCACCTTTAAACTTTGGGTTAGGCTTTAGAATGGGAAAAATATGCAGTTTGACTCAGACTCTTGTAGTTATGTGTTTCACGGGGGAATTATAAGATTGAAATAGTAAAGAATGGTATTTCTGGTTGAAAGCATAATGGAGAAGTGTCACTAAATTTAAGGGATATTAGATGTATCATTTGAGGTAGAGAATGTTTCTATTCTTATGTACCACAAAAATCTTATTTCATGTCAAGTATTAATATAAATTAAGACCTATGATTGCAAAATAAGTTCATACCTTACGTTGTTATAATCATGTTCTACAGAATATATGCCCAAGCTCATCTCTATGTCATGGTGCTATCATGAATCTTTTTTTGATGCCTATGCATGTCTTGTTAAGGGAAAATTCCTAATGTGAAGTTAAATCCTTTATTCTGTACTTCTAGAGCTTCAATAAGTTCCTACTTATTATTTGAGGACGAATGATTCCAAAATGGAATAGTGTAACACCCTAAAAATTTTAGAACTTTCGTGCACCCAACGTTGTATAAAATGTGAATACATGCTAAAACAAATTTCATGTCTTTGTAGTATCGGAAGTGATTTATACATGTATTAAGGCCTCAAGTAACTCTAAACTCTTGGCCAAGTCAAAACCTCCCTTACTGATTGATTTCTCATGGATAGTCTTGCTATAGTCAACTTCAAATGAGCATACCTCCTAGAATATATAGACTTTTGATCTCAAAACCCACTATATGATAGATAATTGAATTAGCTTGCCAATGCATCAGTTTTACCTTAATTTGATATCGGAGTAAAGCATAACAGCCATGTTACTAAAGACCTATAAAGTTGTCTGTCTACAAATGACCCTAACTTATGGGTTGTAGGTTCAACCTATGTGGGCCTTAAGTAGATTTTTGAGTGCTAGAAAGGGTTCGATTCCTATGACCCTATCTACGGTCCGTAGGTACAACCTACGGGGCCGTAAGTTGAGGTAGTAGGTAGGTCGTGAGAGCTGAAAAATGAGGTTTGATACCCATAAACTTACCTACGGCCCATAGGTTCAACCTATGGTCCATAATCCAAGTTGTGGGGACTTGTTTCTTGGAAATTCTTTTGGGTAAGCTTAGGGGTATTTTGGTCATTTTTCTTCTGAGGTCCGACCCTTATATGCTTAAAACCTTTTTTGAACATTGAGTTACAATCTTTCTCAAAAATAATACATTAGAAACTCTTCCTTATCCCCCAAAGCATTTTAAAAGGCAAGAACACCTAGGGTTCTAAATTCAAGGCTCAAATTCAAGCTCCATTCATCAAAAAGGCATGTTGAACACTCCTTACTCTAAGTGTTACTATATTTTATCAATTTATTTGGTAATTATGTGTTCTTGAATGATTGTTTGAGGAGTTGGTTTTGAAAAAAAAAACTTTATATTAATTTTTCTTCTTGTTTTATGTATTTTCTAAGCATTAATGATGGGTTTTGATATGTAATTTGTTCTATAATAATGGTGAATTTTTTAACAAATGAAATTACGACCCTCAACCCACTTCAAAAACTTGATTTTTTTTCTTAATGGGAATTATGATTTCTTACACCGTCTTTTGAATAAGGTATGAGATAAAATGATGAAAGGTTAATGACTTTTTGAAAAAACTTGAGAATTATGTTTATGAACTTTAAATACGAATTCAAGAGTCTAAAATATTATATGAAAATGGTTTGGCATGTTATCAATGTCTTACAAGTCTTGGTATGACAATACCAATATGGGAATGCCTTAATGAAAGACTCCATACATTATCCACAATGAAAATATTTTAATTGGGCATTAAAAAGAATTATGTAGCTTCACCAAGAAGGTGTAGTCCTATGACCAACACTTAAAATCGTGTTTACCAATGTTAGAAGGTCTTGTCCTGAACAAAAGATTACTATTGTATGCTTGCTTCACGCAGTAGTATATAGTTGTGTTTATGATGGATATTGACTATTTGTGTCTTTATCCTAATATCATTCCATGAGACTAAAATAGATTGGGGCCCTACCTATTTGGGAGTACCATACCCATATAGCCCATGGGTTACATGATGACGGTGAAAAGTTACGTAATTCAGGACTAAATTTTAAATAGTCATGTCCTTATGTTTATTGTCCCTTGTCCCGTACTTTTTTATTATTATTATGGAAGATGAAAATAATCTTTATAACTAGTTTTATGAATGACTGTTTTATCCTTTTCCCTGGGTTGCATCTCAGTACTCGTCGTACTGACCGCCTCCGGATGCTACATCATTTCATTATGTAGGCGTGAAGGCACTTTTCCCTTTTTTTGTACAGCAATAGGGTTCTTATATATTCTCTTTTAGACAGCAGGTGATAAGTGGTGAGCCCTCTATCATTTGGAAGGCAAGTATTCTTGAAGTTAGAGGCTTCGCAGATAAATGTTGGGTAATTATTTGAATTTGGTTTTTAAGACATGGATTTTTTGTACTTAAATATTTAACCTTTTCTTTATTCTCTTGTTCCCACAACTTTATGTATGGATATGATTATGATATAATGCTAAGGGGTCATCTTAAGCCTTCATTTCTTTAGGATGCCTGTCACAATCATGGCTCCGATTTGGGTCATGAAAAACCCTAACCCAAAAGATCCTAAACCTGAGAATTTAGTTCCTTAAGCTCGGTAGGAGTCATACCACAAGGTGCCATAGAAATAGATTGGGTTTCAAGATTACTAACAAACTCAATATCACACTTAGGATGAAGACTAGGTAGATCGGTAGGAAAGACATCAGGAAACTCACTAACTATAGGAACAAAGTCAAGCGGGGGACTCTCCACACTAATGTCACCAATATAAGAGAGATAAGACTTGAAAACCTTTGAAATAAATCTCTCAGCCTAAACATAAGAAATAATCACCGTTGGCTCGTGGCTAATAGATCCCTGCCATATAATTAGGGGTATGTCAGGCATGGCCTAGGTAACAGTCTCTACAAAACAATCCTAGACCACATTGATAGGGGGATATCTATTTCGTGCCCAAAAACACATCAAAGTCCACCATGTCTAATACAATAAGATCAGTCTGAGTATCAAACTTTTGAACAACCACAATACATAATCTATAAACCCGATCCACTACTAAACTGGAGTAGATACACATAATAGCACAGATAAAGAATTCAAAGATAACACTAAATATAGGGAATAATAACTAGATACATAAGAATAAGTAGATCCCGAATCAAATAAAGCAAAAGCCAATTAATGGCACCCTAAAATTATACCTGTAATAATTGCATTTGAAGACTATACCTTGGTTCCAATAGGTACGGCATACAACTGACCATGCCTATCGCTTGGTTGGGTTCCTTGCCGATATCCTATCCTACCTACCTAAGGATCTCTACGAGCACCCTGGGGACCACCCCAACGACCATGTTGTAATAATACTTTTGGTTATTTTTTATATTTCTGCTTATTTACACTATTAGAGCTTCTCTATACCAACCCCAAGTCAGCTTTGACTTACTAGAACTAATAGTTCAATTATCGGGCAGTTTGTTTGTTTTTCAGAGCCAATTTTCTATTTAGAATTATTCATTGGTTCCAAATGGCCACGGGGCAAAAACATTAGTAAAAAAATCTCATATGAAAATTTCAACTATGCCACCAGCACCGAAATATCAATTTTAGGCCTTGTCTCGATGCATCCAAGCATTTTGACATTTTGGTTGGAAAGTTGTAAAATTAAGAATATGGGTATGGGACCCACATTTTGTCAAAAAAACCTTAGATGGAATCTGACTTTTCCATCACACCCAAAATGTTGATTTGAGGCTAGGGGGACCCTTGGTTTAGGTCCTATGGCTTCCAGACTTATTTTGGACTATCGAGCAAATTTTATACAAAATAGAACTATAGGTGTAGGCCTCACTTTTTGTCGAAACTATCTTAGATAAAGGTTTTGATGATTCCATTGGATTTGAAATGTGGTTTACAGTCTAGTTTCACTATTATATCATGTTCATAGGGTTCCAAATGTGTCTTAACGATCAAAAATAAGTTTTTGACTTTGTTGATATCTGGTGCACAGGGGGGAATACCGCGATTGCACAAAGGCTATTTCGATTTCCCTAGTGCAATTGCCATCTCCGAATGGCGATAGCAATATCTCCATGCCTAATATGGGTATAAAATGACCCTTTTAGCTATCTTTTCTTCATTTTCCCTTTATCCTTGAGAACCAAGAACCTTAAAAGGGTGTGATAACTCAAAATTGAGTCTTGTGGGTGACTTGGGATCTTGCTAAACATCTTTTATGGTGATTATTAGCCTAATTAAGTTAATATTTCATCACTTTCTTGATGAATTTCTTGGTTCTTGACCCAAAATCCTAAATCGCTTGAGGACTTGATTATAGACATAAATTAGCTTGGTTTTTACCTATTTCTTGAGGGTTATGATTCCTTGATCACGTATGTGTATTTGGTTTACCTCGAAAATATATTTTTCACAAGTAGGACCCACTTGGGCTTTTTGGTGTCATTTTTGGACCCGGAGCACAATGGTACAATATGGGTTTCGTTATTCCTATATTGCTGAGTAAATTGCAATTTTGATAGTGTGATAGCATTTTGAGATTATGAAATGAAGATGAGCTTTTGGTGAATGATGTATGGATTCATGGTTTGACTTTGAGATAGGCTTCTATATACTCTTCTTCATAAGATGATGTGTGTTATATATTGCGTGTGAATGTTAAGTTTGATTATGGGTAGAATTACTGAGTATTGAATATTGAAGTTCGGGGATTAGATAAGGTTTTTGACCTTTAAGTTGAAATGCTTAGTGCCCTTTTTGAATCCTATTTCCTTCTCCCTCGATTGAACTAATTTGTAGCATGGATATGATATGAGGCTAGGTTTGGGATATGGTTTAAGTGTTTGAATCATGGTTAGTATAATTAACCTTAGTTAGGCTAGCTTACTGATCTTCAAACCATAATTTGAGTAGAGTGGACTTAAATGCCCTTGTTTCTAGATAAAATTTCCTATCTTAGGATTGATTATGTCTTACTTGACATCTAGAATTTGAACTAGATACCTTATCCTAGTTTGGGGTAAATTGCCTAAATATGGACATTGAGGATTAGAAGTGGGTCCTTCTGGCCCATCTTTGGCCAAGACTTGTGTTAGCCATTGTAGACTTAGTTATGGATGTTAGGCCTAATTGAGACTATTAAGCCTTCAAAATAAGTTTACTTTGTGGCTTGGTAAATTGTGATGACTTTACTAGAATTGTGATCAATGGCCTTTAGATATATTATTTCCTCTTAGACATGATACTTGGCCTATAAAGATGATATCCCTCATAGTCATAATGTATGACCTATGGATATGAGATGTTTTATAGATGTGATAAACCTCATAGCTATGAGTTATGCTTCATTGATGCATTATGCCTCCTAGATGTGAGATGCCTCCTATTTGTAAGATGATTATATATATGTTTTTTGCTTATAAATATCTTAGGCCCCGTGAATATGCTACGTCTTATAATTATGAAAGGATGTATAAATATGATTTTGATATAGGTTCTGAATACATATCTGGGACAAAGGACGTTATTATGATGTCATAATTATTCCAAGCATATTATTGGGCCCTAGGTCATGTTATGATATGATTTGACCATCCAGGAAGTGTTTATCCTTGTAAAGGATGTGATTGCAGTTTACTAATACATTAATGCTTATGGTTCCATTGTACGAATACTGGTGATGGGATGCATAGATTTGGTACATTCATGATCGTTGCATTCTATGATTGATATGATTTTGGTTAAATTATAATATTATTATTGTTGTCACTAAGTAAGGGCTAAAGCCCACTTTCTACCTTAATAATGAATTTCTTCATAATAATAAATGTCAGTTTTAGTGAATAGCTTAAATGTAAAAGAGATTAATAATGATGTTTAAGAATATGTGGTCAGGACAACTTTCGATCTATGATTTGATACTACTAATTAATCTAGTCGAGAAGGATTTGACCTTTTATACACCTTTATAATGATTTAGTCTCGAAGTTCACTCCAAGCAACAAACTTACAAATTTACACTCTTTTAGACATGTCTTAAGTCCATGCACCTCCTATATATCTAAATACACATCTCTCCGGTATGGAATGGAGAAAGATGTAGTATTAATGATATAAATTCTGGGTTAAACCGATGATAGTTAAAATATTCAAGTTATGTATATATGTTTATTGATAATGTGACATTGATGATGAACGATGGATCATGGAAATATATTCAACCTTGCTTCTCTTTTCATGATTATTTACTTTAGACCTCATGGAGATTGGTATTTACTTTACCTCTCATGGTGCTTGCACTTTACTTTAGCCCTCGTGGGGCTCGTTCTCTATTATTGACATTGATTAGGATGATATAATGATATGATAATATGATCATACCCAAAAAGGATTGAGGATATTATGATGATGTGATGATACCGGCAAGGTCGGAGGATGTTATGATGATGCATTGATAGTTGACAAGGCAGGAGGACGGTTATATTGATGTGCCCATTGCATATCTACTAGTTCGAGTCCGGCTAGCCCTACGTATGGCATATATATATATATATATCTAGCAAGGCAGGAAGATGATTATGATGAGGATGATGATAAGGATGATGGCCAAAAAGATGACGATAATTATGATGATGATGATGTTTGTGGTATTGTGAATTCTATTGCATTCATTCTTTCATGTGCATCGCCTATCACCGATATTCACCTATATCGAACAGCTCATAGAGGAGAGTTACATAGATAATGATGTTGAATATGCCTAATGGTATTTTGTATGTTGATTGAACCTTCTGAGCCTGAGGCGGTGGGGGAACGTGATAGGCTTGGTTAGGAATTTGGTTGTCTAGATTAGCCGGTTACTCGCGTTGTTATTGACATTATTATTATCTTTGTTCTTATCATTGTTATGATCATTGTTATGGAAGGTTTATGATAAATTGGTCATTGACTCATTATCGAGACTTGAGGTACCTTTCTAACCTCTTTATCTTATGATTATGTTATTATGCATGACCAGCCGATGACTTAACATATGGATTAGAACCCTGAGTATACTAGCACGAGCTCCTTCTATGATTATGAGGTCTTAAATACCTAGTCTGATGATCTAGGTTGTAATTCGAGTAGACCTTGGTTTTATACTTATATATATATATAAGTATGTATATGCATACCTAGCTATATGTAGCTATGTTGTTACCGTATATCCCTTCCTTTATTGATTCAAATTCTATATTCATTCCTTGGATTTGCATACTTATATATATATATATATATGTATGTATGTATGTATGTATATATATATATGTATATATATATATATATCTTCCTTTTGCCTTTACTTGTATATTGGCTAGTGATATACGGTATAGTATTGAGATTCCTAAGTATGGATGGAATAAGCTTGTGCATTCTTATCACTTCCTTAGCCTTAAAATACTAGTCTTGTCGACATGAATAGGATGGTTTATCCTTATTATCTCATTGGTTTTCATATATTATTGCTGGAAATTTGGGTGCAGTTTTCCATTTTGTTTATAAGTTATATATATATATATATATATACTTTATATTTGGAGCTTAGTCGGCAGTTGCCTACTAAGTACCCCATCTTTAGTACTCATACTACACTTCTGTAGCCTGTAGATCATAGTACGAGTTATTTTTGTGGATGTTTGCATTATACGGAGCAGACATGGTTCGTAGACTTAGAGTGAGATCATGACGTTCGGTTATGTATTAGGCTAGTATCTATGTTGTATTTAGAGATAAGTTATATTAGAGTATTTCTTTGTACTTCACTTTGTACTCTTGTTATATTAGCAGCTCTTGTACTAATACCACCAGGGCTTGCGATTATTTTGTGTAATTGATCTTATATTTCAGATATTCTGCATTCTTTCTTTATCTATCTGAGTAGTCCATTACTGTCGTTCTGGACTACGGTTTTGGCTTCCCAACTAGTGGGTTATAGTAAGTTCCATCATAACCTGAGAAATTAGGTCGTGACACATTCGTACCACCTATAGCTATGAGAGGTACTGCCCTAATCAGTGGAGCACTCTAAGCTGCTGGAACCATCACTCTATAACTGGGTCACTCTCTCGAGAAATGGCCAAAGGCCCTACAACCATAACACTCCCCAGGAATTGTACTAAACCCAAAAGATCTGGCATACCTAGAATAACCACCACGGCTAGAATACCCAAAAGATGAACCAGTTGAAGGTTGACCACTACTCTGGACAGGATGATCACTGTTACTAGGCTAGCCTTCATTGGTAATATAAAATACAGCATAAATGGGTCTACTAGACTAACCATGATGTTGATAAGGCTGATATGGAGGGTACCAACCTTGAGAATCACTACCTCTAAACCATGATCCACTATGGCTTCCCTTGAAACTATCCTAATATGCAGCCTCTTATTGTTTCCTCCTTGGGCCTCACAATGCATCTCCTCCATAACCTTAGCATAATGAAAAACCTCAGCAAAAGATCTACCAGAAGCAACTAAATTCTACGAATCCAAGTAGAGAGGAAGTCTCAATCCCTAAACAAAGCACTAAACTCATTCATACTCGGTCGGCAAAATAGATGTAGGATGTCTATCCAACTCATAAAATCAAGTCTCATACTCTACAACATTTATGAAGCCTTGCTCCCACCTCGAGAACTGGACTCTCAAACAATCTCTAAGACTGGGAGGCATATACTTCTCTAAGAAGACCTTAAGTAACTGCTCCATATCAAAGGAGGAGATCCAACTAACCTAGAAAGATGACCTCTCCACCAGAGTCGAGATGCCAGATCCAACTAAAAAGTGTTATAATCTAAGCCACAAGTCTTAACTACACCCAAATTAAGGATCCTATCCTCATAAGAATATAAGAACTCATAAGCATCCTTGCTCGTGCACCAGAAAACCTAGGCGGAGTTAATCTCAAGAATCTAGCCAACATATTCTACTCCTCAATAAACATAGCAAGTGTAACGCCCCAAATTTGGTACCCAGAACATTATACGGTGATCATGACCCCGAAAGACCACAAACTAACCCATGATTGATATCTATAACTGAGCATTGAATAATATACCGTAAATATGCAAAATATAAGCAGTAAGGCCAGAAGGTTCAAAACTTAACTAATACTGAGTATAAAATAATGTCTATAATGGGGTATAACCATACCCAAAACTAAAATAAACTGTCTAAACATACTGTAATCTGAAAGCCTCTAAACTATCTAAAAATTGTGGAGTTGAAGGGACATGTCCCCAACTAACTCTAAACTACTGAAAAAGAAAAAAGTAAAGTAATGAAACAATCATGCAATCCTCGAATAATAAGGACTCACTGCTATTCTATTTGCTGAACGTCTGAATCGCTACGAAGATCTGGAGCTCATGCTTCTAAACCTATGGTATAAAACACCATAGTGCAAATGCGTCAGTATGTTGAATGATTAAATCTCAATAAAGTTTTAATCTGATTAAATTATCTGATTTGATCTTCTAGTATAGCAATCTTGAATTTCTGAATTGTATTCTGTTCTTGCTTATGCAAATGATTCAGATTACATTGAATGATTTATGGTACTGATTTCACTTCTTTCTAGAGGAGAGATCAGGACAATGACCTTATTGTGGAGTGTTTTTTTTTAATCTAGTTTTTGGTGATCATTTTGGAACTCGGCAATTTGGATTCATATCCCATAGTATCCATTCAGGAGAAGTGCTTCTTACCAAGAATTTTTTAAAATTCAAAACTTGAAATCAAAATCTTTAAATAAGGGAGAAACATGTTGGAGTCCCACATCGGTGGGTTAAAGGTTCCTTGGTCTCCTTATATGGCCTTGGGAAATCCTCCCTTTATGAGTTAGATTTTGAGGTTGAGTTAGGCCCAAGATCCATTTCTTTATCATGGTACCAGGGCCAGACCCACCTAGTTCATTGTTTCTGATGTTGGACCCCCTTCTTATATTGTCCACGCTCCAGATGTCCAGCCCTGGGCGTACGGGGGTGTTGGAGTCCCACATTGGTGTGGGTCATTTGGTCTCCTTATATATTCTTGGATAATTTGGAGTCCCACATCGGTGGGTCCTTGATCTCCTTATATGGTTTTGGGCAATCCTCCCCGAGGTTGAGTTAGGCCCAATGTCTATTTCTTTATCAAAGCATCTCGTTGTGTAATTGTTTGCGCATTTATTCTGTTTTTGTTGTATTTGCTTTGTTTCATTTTCGTGGAAGTCATGTTGCTTTCACGTATTATTCCGACAAATAAATTGTTCGCTTTATTTTCCACTTGGAAGCTTTATGAATTCTACTCTATATTCAATTTATGTGCTACAGTTGAAATTTCAAAAACTTATTTTGAGGTGAATCAAAGATTAAAACTTTTAAGCCTTTGAGATATAATTTATATATTTAAAGACTATGTAAAAAATATTATAAATTATAATAATTAGTAATTTAAAAAATAAATAAAGAAATTTCATTTTTAAAAATGTTGACTTTAAAAATTTCAAATTTTCCACATGATTCGAATGAATTGAGTAGTTACAAATATTTTTGAATGGGAAAAGACTCAAATATACAATAAAATTATTCGAAATGACTTATCAATGTCATCCGCTAAAAATTTGAAACATTTATGTCATTGCTATAGCAGAAAGGTTAATCCGTGTCATTATTTTTTAATGATGGTTTCGCAAAACCATTCTACCATGTGACCTGTTATTAGAGGTCCATATCACCAAATTTAATTAATGGGTATGATATTTTAATTTTAATAAGTCCAATATTTACTTTAACAATGTCATCAGATTTTATTTTAACAGGTTCAATTTTTAATTTTTATTTTATATTTATTAATTGATTTGGATCAATAGCGTGGACCTCTAATTAAGAGATTGCGTGACAAAAAATGGTTTTGGAAAGTCATTGTTAAAAAATAATGTCACGAATGAACCTTTTTTATAATGACAGCGGCACAAATAAGCCAAACTATTAAGACAACGGCATAAACAAGCCAAACTTTTAATGAATAATATAAATGAGACATTTCTAATAGTTTAATGACATATTTATGTTTTTTCCCATTTTGAATTTGAAAGGTTCTTAATTCATATAATGAAATCCATACATTTCCAGAAATGACTGTCTCCTTTCACAGGAGTAACAGTAAGCTCCATTATATCTCAATTTATGTGAAAGAAATTGTAGTATGAAGGTAAAAACACTTAAATTTGATTATAATTTTTTAAAAAATTCTAAAATAAAACTTACATACTTAAAAATAACAAGAAAGTACTAAAGTCAAAGTCAACTTAATAATGATTCAAAATATTTCAAAAATAATATAAGAAAATTATAGTCCAAAGAAAAAATTAGACGACTTCTAATAACACTTCGCATAAAATGATACGAAAGAAATTAGTTTAACAGATTATTTTTATTTTTAGAAAAAAGTACCAGGTGGCTTAAAAGAATCAATGTGAAACCCTGCATGAAACAATTGTAGCTATTTGAAAACTAATAACAAGAATAACAATATAAAGAATGAGACAAAAGGACCAATAGAGAATAAGAGAGCAATATAAGATAGTTTTCTTCTTTCTTTCAAGTATATTCAACGTAACTCTCAAGACCTCTATTTATACTATTAAATTGAGGAACTTCAACAAGTATTATAAACATGACATTTATATATAAGAAGATGAGAAAGAATATGGACGAGTGGAAGATCAATGAGGACATAGTGGAGGTGTGAGAATTACTACACTTAATGGAGGGGTCTCACTTGAAGTTATGGACATCAACAATTAAGAAATTAACTACAACGCTACCCTTGAATTTATATTGATAGATAATGTGCCTGGTTAAAAATTTACTAAAAAAATTTCATGAAAAAAAATTTCAAGAACACATATCTTGTACTATGCATTATTTGCTGCCTCGTTAAAAGCTTTGCCGAAAAATCTCATTGGGATTAAACCTAGGCTAAGGAAAAAACAGTGCAACATATATTATATCCCACCTACTCCCTTATGCAAATATTATTTCACATAGTACAGACAACACATCTCAATTTTGAATATCAGCTTCTCAGAGGTTGAGGTTGATAATGTTTTAGTGAACAAATCAATTAAATTATCGACCAAATAAATTTGTTGAACATTTATTTTGCCTTTTTTTTTTCAAGATCATGAGTGGAACTTTTTTTTAGTTAAATGTGTTTGATTTTGTCTCCTTTAATGTACTCTTTCTTCAACTAAGCTATACATGCAACATTTTCTTTTTAAAGTGTAGTTGAAATATCCTTCCTCTTCTTCAGAAAAACCAATAGATTTCTTGAATATTTTGAGTTATTGATCTTAACTAAACCCACTCCGACTTGCTTTATGAATAAAATTTAGAGATAAGCATCCAGTATCCCCTCAAACTATGATCAAAGTTTCTACGACACACACAAACTTTACATAGGACCTATTACCCCCTGAACTCAATTTTAACATATTTTTATCACCCTTTTGTGCTAATATGATACCTTTATTACATAAAAATGAAGCCTATATCAAAGGTGACAGTAAGCTAAAAAGGTGCCGCAATATCTAAAAAGGTTGACAAAAATACACTAAGCTTAAGTTAAGGATGTTAATAGGACCCCTGTGAAGTTTGAGTGTGTCAAAGTAAATTTGGTCATAGTTTGGGGGGTACTAGATGATTTACTCTAAAATTTATTTTTGCAAAATTTGAAGAAGTTGAAGCTAATGTTTGCTTTACCGAATGCCAAGATACAGTTGTACCTTCATAAGTAAACAAAATAGCCCATCTTAGATCAAACTTTATGTGGATCAGACAAATATCTTACATTTACTTAACCACTCATTTCCGATAGATAATTTTAAGTCAATGATTCCTCAAGATATCTAAATATATGTTTGACACCATTTCAATGTCTTCTTGTTGGGGAATAGATGAATCTTGCCAATAAACTTACTGCAAAATAAATATTTGGTCGAGTATCATTTACAATATACATTAGTGCATCAATTATACTAAGATATGCAATTTCAACACCAAGAAGCTCTTCATCATTTTCTTGTGGTCGAAATGAATCTTTATTTATATCAAATAATTTTTACAACAATTAGAATACTCAATAAATGTGATTTATCCATTTAAAATTGATTTAAAATCTGTGTATGTTGATTGATGTATAAATATTATATTCGCCAAACGCTCAATCTATAGGCTAGGACAAAATTTAATTTTTTAAAAATCTTTGATTTCAAATTCTTTCTTCAAATACTCAACAACGTTTGAAAGCTTTTATGAGTATCAATGATGTTCAAGTCATCAACCTACATAACTATTTTAGAAAATTCAAATTTGGCCTTCTTATAAAAATATAAAAATAAATAGGATCATTTTTGTACCCTTTCTTTAGCAAATATTCACTAAGACGATTGTACCACATCCGTCGAGATTGTTTCAATCTGTATAAGGAATTTTGAAGCTTTACTAAATAAGTTTCTTGCGAACTATTATATGCTTCTGAAATTTTTATAAAAATATCATTGTCCAACAAGTCATACAAATAGGCTATGACAACATTCATTAGGCACATTTTAAACTTTTCATGAAATACCATATTTTTTATATACCTAAAGGTGATGCATATACCATATGAAAATATATCTCCATATAATTAATGTCAGACCTTTGCAAAAGTATTTGTTCCACAAGTCATGCTTTACATCTTACAACTTCATTTTTTTCATCTTTTTTTGCATAAAAATCTATTTGTATCCCAATGAATTGATAGGTATTCGAACCATTGGTACGAAACCTTTACATTTTTCAAGTAAAGTCAACCTCTTTAATTGCATCCTTCCATTTCAATTAATAACTTCTTTGTCTACATTCATTGATATAGTTTGGTTCAAAGTCCTCTTCGTATTGTGTTCTTTCAAGTACTATTGTAAGCAAAAATATTGTCAACCACATTATTATTTTGGTTCCATCTCTTTCTTATCGAGATGTAACTTCTTGAGATTTCTTCATTCTTATTATTTTAAGGTGTTTGAACCTCCTCAGTGGTTTTATCATTTGTTATATCTCGAGATTCTTTTTGAACAATTGGCACCATATCATGATCATCATGATCATTTATTTCTTTGTAAGGATTTTTATCCTTTAAATCAATTGGCCTACCACGTTTCAAATATGGCCTAGAGTTATTTGCATTAACAATTTATTCTATTAGGACATCAATGCAAACTGAAGCTTTTGCATCTGGAACAAAAGATTTACAAACCCCTGAAATATTAGTAAATACATTTGATAGTTGATTTCCAAAATCTTACAAATAAATCATCTTTTGAACCTCTAACTCACATTAATTTTTCGAGGATCTAAATAAAATAGTGATAATGTATTTCAATGTATCTCATTTTTAACTGCTTATGTTCTCCCCCTAATATTGAATTTAATGATTCATCAAAATGACAATAAAAAGACCTTTGTCATAATCATGTCTTCAGTCATAGATTTTAAATATTTTATAATAAATGAAGACTTATACCCGATATATATTTTTAATTTTTTTTGAGGGATTAATATTTGTGCGTTGTAGTGGAGCAATTAAAGTATATATATCGCTCACCTAAAAATTCTAAATTATAAATGTTTAACTCCAATCAAAAGTCAATTATAATAGATAGAATTCATAATGAATGGTAGGTCTTGTGCGCACAAGTACTGCTGCATGCAAACTAACATGCCCCTATATTGAAATATGAAATTTTATCTTCATTAACAATTGTCTAGCTATCAATTAGAGACGTTTAACCAATGTTTCTCCTAGATCATTTTGAGTATGAACAAGAGCAATCAAATGATGAAATGTTATCCTAGTGAACATACAATAATCATTAAAAGACTGAGAGGTAAATGCACTAGCATTATCAAGATGAATTGACTTTATTATAAATTTTGAAAATTAAACTTTTAACCTTATTATTTAAGCCAACAATCTCTCAAAAGTCATATTGTGAGTTGATAGTAAGCACACATATGACCATCTTATAGATGCATCTATCAAGATCATATAATATTTGAAAGGTCTAAATGGAGGGTGGGTTGGCCCATATCTATCACGTTTATAAATATATTTCAGAAAAACAGGGATTCAACCCAATTTTAGTTGGTGATAGTTTAACAACCAACTTTCCTAGAAAAAAGCAACACAAAAGAATTTCTTTGATTAAAGAATATTTTGATTCTTCAAAATATGCACATATAAATTTTTAATAATTCTGTGCATCATATTAAATTGGAATGACCTAACTGGAAAATAATAAAATTATTAGAATGTATAAATATTTTGTTTAATATGGCATATGATTCAATCATACTAATACTTGTATGGTACAATCTAGAAAAAAGTATGAATACTTTTTCATGCAGAAACTTTTTCCCATTTTTGTTGTAATAATATAAGGCATTTAATCATTTCCTCATTAACAGTTTGAATATATATTATGGCAAACAATCTTAAAGCTTGTTTCCTTGAGGTTTAATAAGTTTCTTTGAGACTTACTACAATACAATGAATTATCAATGACTAATATTATTCCCCTAGATAGTAATAAGGTCACTGTTTCAAAGCCTTCAATTAATTTTGTACTATCAAATATTGTATTAACATATGTCTTTTTCATAATCAAATTAAAGATATATTTCCTTTATCTTAATATATTGTGAGTTGTAGCACCATCAAAAAGACACATATCTCCATTATTTTTCTTGAATTCAATTGAAGATTGATTTTTTTTATTAATATGTATATTTTTTCAATTAAATTAGATTTATTAATAAAAAAAGTAAGTCTTTACAAAATCAGAGATAGGTTGACCCTTGCCTCTCTGACTGTAAACAAAAGAGCTATTCACTAACATAGATCAAACAATTTTAGCTCTAATCACAATCCTACTACTAAGACTTTACTAAGGAAAACAATTTAGCCTTTGTAGTCTTGGTTTTCACTTGATCAACCCTCTTTCACATATGTGCATACATATGGCAATTTCTCTATAGTCTGCATCTACTTTCTTGAAATATTATAGAATTCCTTTCACTCTAGATGCAATAAACTGTCATAGAATACATACAATATGTGATTGATGCTCCATCAGTTTTTGTTTTGCTAGTTGGTTCACCCATTACACTTCTGTAGTCCAATGTCCTACAGGTCTGATATATCCTAACCATCTTTATAATCTACTCCATAGCCTCTTGGTGTTGGTACAGTCAAAATAAAATGTGAGAAGATTTCCAATTCATCCTTACAGAAGACACATTTTATAGGCACTTGAATGCCAATTTTTTGTAGTCTCTCCACAGTTGCCAGTCTCTATTGGACTGCTAGTTGAAACAATGTCTTGGATACATGGATGGCTTCAATACAATACATTTCCATGAGGCTCTAGGTAGTTGAGGTAAAAGTAACCAATACATCTTCTTGATCTGGTATATCTCTCCTTTCTGATATATAGCCAACTTGTGAGTGGTTGAGCCTTGGAGTGAACTTACTTTCAATATATTGTCCCTACATCCCAAGATTTTTCTGACTACCTAAGCTATAGTTTTAGGTAGTTCCATATCTAATAGTCTTGTTGTTTGATGTAGTAGTAATATACCCACTTAATCCATAACGTATCTCTCTTAAGAGAGATAGCCCATAGTTATTTCATAATTTCTGCCTTGTTCCACAAATTTAAGTTAATAACATTGAATCCACCAATAGCTCTTGGGTAACATACACTCTCCCAAGATATTAAGGCTTTTTAGAGACCTGTCCATAGAAAAGACCTGCATACAACTTCAATCATCTTCATAATCTTCTTAGGAAGCACAAAGATTTGTGCCTAATATCATCCATCCCAAAGAGTACATCCTAAATGGGTTGTATTCTTCTAGTATATGATAACATTCTTGCATACCAATAAGTAATTTTTGTAGTTATTTTTTCTATCAGGGGAAAACACTGTCTGATGTTTAGCTGCCTAGTAGAGAGGGGAACCCCCAAATATATGAATGGGAGTGTGACTTCTGTATAACCAAGCAACAGTAAGATCTTTTCCTTTAATATTTTGGAAAAACTAGTTATATAAAGTGAACTTTTATATTCATAAAATAAAAATGCATCATCAGAAAATAAAATGTAACAACCTTACAATAAAATTAAATACTTTAATATTGAAAAGTAAAAATAACATAAGGAAAAAACTGATAACTAGAAAACACATAAATAAAACAACATAATTGATTTCTCGAATAAATTGATCAAGATTCAGTTTTGATCTCCAAAGAAGTCTCCAACTTCTAAATAACTAATATTATCAAGGCCATTCAAATCATCATCCTTCAAATCCCAAATTTTCTCGATGTTATCGTCATATTTTTTTGAAGAACTTGTTTCATCATCATTTTTAAAATTTGCATCAATTTGGGCATTAGAAGAGACAACGCCTTCATTTTTCTTGCTTTTGAAAGAATTTTGATAAAGCCTAGAATACTTAAGCATCTGACATTCACTATTTCAATGGTCTTTCATGCTATGACAATGACAATTGGCTCATGAAGAATGGATTTGATAACCCATTTGGTTCCCCCTTTTATTGTTATCATATAATGACAACTATTATGTCATTTCCTGCCATTTTTATGCCCACCCATACTTATGACCCTAATTTTGTTGTCTTTCAGACTGACCATATGCTTCTGCCTTATTTACTTTTGATAATGGAGTAGTTCTAGATGGACAAAATTAATGATTTTTTATTGAAAGGGCATTATGTTTCTCAGCCATCAGTAGACATAAGATCAATTCATAATATTTTTCAATTCCCCTTTCATAGTATTGATGTTGCAATATAACATTTGAGGCGTGAAAGATAGTAATTTTCTTTTCCATCATATCATAATTATTTGTAGTTTTCTCACATAATTTCAATTGAAAGTTATCTTGAATACAACAAAGTTATATTCATACATTTGTAAAATCTTACAACCATAAATGTATCTAGTCATAAAAAACCCTTGGTAATATCGTGGCCTTTAGATGGTCATACTATCATGAACCAACTATCTAGATCATGTGGGCACCTACTCTAATCTACCTAATCAAAGAACCCTTACTACCATTTTATAAAAACATGCAGAAGTCATTAGCAATATCATTAAAGATTTTTGAAATATGATAAATACTACAGTCTATTTCAAGAATGCAATGAATAAAAATATTTTCTTGTGTATATAGTCTAGATAGGTAAAAGACCTTCTAGAATAAAGAAATACTAACAAAAGACATAACTTTAACAATGAAAATAAAAGGACAGAAGCTATTAGAGATTTCTAATCGCATCATGCAAGAAACATCAACTAATCCTGCAATCAAGATATACTCCCAAAAATGTATAACAAGAGTAGTATCAATACAAACACACGTAATAGTAGGCATCATCGGCCGACCATGATTGAATCATATAAACATAATGAGTTCAAGTAAACCCACTTGTATATCAACAAGGTCCCTTTATCAATCATGTTAGAAGTTATCAATTTATACACTTGCATTCAACATTCAATAAGTATATCATTTATTAGCATGTATTGCAACTAAATCAATAGATAATTCTTTGAACTTGCACATATAAAATCTACTGGAGCCTTAAATCCATTTCCAATGTAACATACTCAACGGAAATTAGTTCTCGAGGACCAAGAAACATAAGATAAATGAGTAGACACATACAATCAATTTATGTTGACTTTCTATTTTCCAAAACACACAAGGATGCACATAATTTTTTACAATCTTCTTATTTTAAATAAGCATTCAACCCTAACCAAATACTATAATCCTTAAATCTTCATACGTATTCTATAGCCATAACCACTTGATAAGGATGAGCACATTTAACTTCTCGAACTCCCATGTTATTCTGATACAAAAATTCTTCTTCTTACTACCTAACTTTCTTGTAATTTCCTTTTTAATTTGAATCTTTACTACATAGAGTTTTTCGATTATTATAGAGGGTATATATTACAAAAACTTATAAATAAGTCTGAACAATTCAGTCACCTTATGTCAGGGCTCAATCAATTATGATTGACACCTACCATAACTCTATAGTGGGAGAAACATCTAACCCAACTTGTAACCAACTATCTCGAACTTTCACAATTCAACTGTATCAAATAACTTACTATTTAACCCACTAAACACATTATAAATCAATACCACGTAATTTCTAACTTATTTGATATCTATAAAATAAAAGAGAGTGCAAAAGTATCTCTACTATTAGAACCATATGATTCAAAAGTCACCGTACAAGAGCATTTAAATAGTGTCCGGAGAAAAGTTTAAAATATTATCCAGAATACTAAATAAAGAAGTAACACTATCCTAAAACAACAAAAATAAAAAAAGTAGAGATGATCCAATGACTACTCGGACATGGTGATCACTCTTGAATAAATGCTGAAGTCACTGACTAAAGTCGAGGTTGCAACTTAAACACTGGAACACACTTCACACTCAACAAAAAGAAGAGTACAATATTATCAATACAAAAACTAAATATTAGTAGGCATTATCGACTGGCTCAACTCAACAACATACAAGTAAGAAAGTGAAATGCGAGTAACAATAATAAAAATACAACTTATAATTAGTTGACAAGTAAGTAGAGCCATAACATTTCATTTCAATAGATAGGTATGCAAGTACATCAATTAAACTTAGGCAGATTCCTTAAATAATAACCATCACACATATAAGTACAAATAGATAGGTATGCATGCAAGATGTACACACATACTGGAGTCGGCAGGGACTCTTAGATATGACAGGTAGGGGACAAACTCAGTCCATTTATTAGTACTGGCGTGACACTCGATCCATATAACATCTTAATATCATCTCAAAATCCACTCTTCAATACATGATACTGCCAAGAATCATAAGTAATACCCGAAAGTTATTCACAAATATCCAACTCACATATAAGCACAAAATAAAGTAAGTATTTACTACTATTAAACCATAAATTATCTTAATTACTTGCTCAAAAACACAATATACCCCCAAACTTTTCCTTTCCTACAACAACTACCTTCTCTTGATCTATGTACAAAAATTATGCAAACTTTAAAACCACAATTCACCTTTTCTAAGAATTAGGAACTCAAATTCATGAAATTAACTTAGTTCATCGTCTTTGGGTTTTCTACCCCTTAAACTATTTGAATTCTTCATATATTATGATTACAATAATGAATGTTACCATAAAAAGTGCTTTCTAACATCCTAGGATCAATAAAAATTCATTTCTCACCAGTTTATAACTTAGGGTTAATTTCCAATTCAACCAAATCAACGATTCTTATAATACTAAAAATATAGGGGAGTGATTTCAAGTTTGAAGTGCAAAAGGTTGTTACCTCAAAAATAGAAAATCCCAAAAGTGATGAAGAACCACCCTTGTTAATCCCTTGAATGTCTTTTTGAAAAGTGTGAATGAAAAATGGAATTTCTAATTTTGAAATTATAATTCAGCATTTTCACCGCTCTAAAAACACTTTTGTAATTACTACAATACTTAGGACAAAAGAGACTATTACTCCAATAACACTGTAATACCCTAAATTTTTCAAGCTCTAAATACTTAAAAGATAGGCCACGAAGTTAGCTTATGTAATACCCCGTAAGCTGCTAAGCTAGAAATCAGATCTCCATTCCTATGACTGTAAAATCTAGTCCCGTGATTCATACTTGGGTCCATGTTTCATGATCATTAAACTAGTGTGAAGAAAGATTATGAGGTGGAAAAGATATTCATAAGTGTCACTTAGAGCAAATTGAGCTAAGAGCCCTTGATTCAACCAAATTTTGCTGTTTGATTTCACAAGGGTCATCTTTGAATGAGTATAACTTTATGTATATATGGAATCTAGCAGATTAAAACCCACGAAATTGTATATAATTAAATTAGCTTTCCAACGATACCAATTTTGCCTTAATCCGACACTTGAGCAAAAAGTTATGGCTTTGCAAAGGGGTATGCGTCATCTAACAATCACAAATATTCACTGGAAAGGATTTGCCACAGGGTGTGTAATGCAAACCGTAAGTTTTTCCATAGCTTGTGTGACGCAAACCCCATGGTACAACGACCTAGATATTTTATTTTTGAGTTATTGCGAGGGCAACTAAGTTATTTGAAACCTCTTAAATGTCCCTAAACATAACTATACAAGATTTATAAATCCTAAACACATTTTAACTCTAATAACATCATCAGTTTATCATCTAAAATACAAAAGAAGAAAAACAACTAGGGTTTGCACAATCAAGCTCAAAGGTTTAATCTTTCTACAATTTCTCCATCATTAAGGTATGTTAAATGTTCATCCATGGGTTCTTTCTATCCATGAAGTCCAAGAACCCAATTTCAAATTCAAAGAAATTATTTTTACATATTATTATTTAACCATGTATTCCTATGAATTTCAATTTATATAATGTTTTACACGTAATTATTATTGTTATTGGATCCCACACGTTTGAATGGTATTATTTGCTGATTTAAGACTTAGTTGGTGATGTTAGTATTGAAATCATGCTATTACTATAAGTTTTAAAACTATTCCCATGCTTAGCTTAAACCATGAATTGTAGGTGTTTGATGAAAAACCAAGAATAAGACTTGAATAAATGCTTACATATCATGCCCTCAAAGTTTTAACACTATTTTATTATTATTTCTATCGAGTCCTAAGGGTTTGACTACCCAAAATATATCAGCTTACCTAGTTTTTAGTATCTATAGGATAATAATAGAATAGTTACAAGCCCTATCATTTTAGTCAGTATTTTAAATAGTTAAACATAGTTTAGTCCAGTGTTTAATATCTTTCAGTTGGGAGTAGGATTTAGCTCAGAGTGAATGCAGGGATGATGGCTCTTCTATCTGTTAGGTAGAGTTGTTAGTAGCAATCCTGGTATTCCAAAACTATGTATCCATCTTAGGATACGAGGAGTCACCCGTTAGTTAGGCTTGACAATCTCTCAGGGGTCACCCGTCAGTTTAGTCTTGACGCCCTTAGTCCTTTGGGACAATACTTTATTAGATCCGCATAGCCATTATTAGTACCCGTGACACAGTACTAACACTCTTTCATCTAGGGTTACAGGTTGAAACCCAATTAGTTTAGAGCAGGGCATGTCGGTTAGATGATACCTCCTATAGTCTCAGTTTAGTATCCAGTATTATTTAGTTCATGTTTCCATTGATCGTAGCATATATTTGTCAGTTATGAAGTTATCAGATTTTAGTATTTCAGTTTACAGACTATTTCATAATCGTTATATGCTTGGTCATGCATTCTCAGATTTTACAGCATTCATGCATGCATATTTAGTTATCTCATACTATTCATTCAGTCAGTTGTTATTCATACACATGAGCCCATGTATATTAACCTAACCTCATCTAGTATACTAGTACATTCAATGTACTGATCACATACTCATTTTTTGCACTATGATGTATCATATCATAGGTTCGGATGCTCAAGTTCCCGATCGTAGTTTGACATTCTAGCGTATCAGCATCAACATTCGTGGTGAGTCCTCATCCTTCGAGGATGAGTTAGTTGGGGGCGTATCCCATCAACACTACTGTCAGATAGTTTAGATGCTTTCCGACTAGTACAGATAGTTGGTCAGTTTTTAGTTGTGATTATCACTTGTTTTATCAGTTTTACCAGTATGTTTCTAGACATTTTAAACCATGATCCTATATTAATTTAATTGTCAAAACCTTTCGGCATTCAATTGAAATTCTGTATATGTTGTTTATCACTTTTATTTAGACCTCACAGTAGGTACCTGCTCATGGGTTAGGTTGTGGTATCTCGGGACCGTAAGCACCGTGTGTCACCTAGGATGTACTATAGGGGTATTACAAACTTGGTATCAGAGTCTAAGGTTTTAAAGTGTCCTAGGAAGTCTGAAAGTCATGTTGAGTAGAGTTTTGTGCATGGGTGTGAAGCGCGCCACACTTATGGACAAGAGGATACAAAATGTTTTAGGAAAAGTATCCCTTCTTTCAGTGTTCATGTCATGTGAAAGATCCTGAGCTTAATTTAAACTCTCTTTCTAATTTAATCTTCTTCCCATTTATAGAACATGCATCCCAAAAAGACTAATGGAAGAAGAAATGGGAATTACCTTGCACCTCCACCTGTTTAGGAAGAATCCCTGAACGAGAATATTTCTCATGCTGAACATGCAATTGCTTTCACCACCTTAGCTTATTCAGTAGTTTCTTAGAATAATCAGATGGCTATTATCGTATCTAGGTTTATGGTTCATGCTACTTAAAGTGAGGATGAGAAGCGTAAGGAAAATAGAATAAAGAATAAGAGGGCCAGAACAGGTAGTTTTAATTCAAGGTTAAAGAGTGGTCGTACTAACCCTCTTTGTGAGAGGCGTGGCAGGAATCATCAGGGTGTATGTAGGGCTAGTAGTGGGTTTTGTTTGGGATGCAGTGAACTAAGCCACAGAGTTAGGGAATTCCCCCAGGTGGGTCAGCATAGTCAGCACAGTCGTTCTGAAGTTCCAGCCGGTCGCCCGAATTAGCAGGGCTCTACTTCCAGTGCCACCAGTGGTCAACATCAGAGCAGACTTTATGCACTCTAGTCCCGACATGAAAAGAAAAGTTCCCCTGATGCGGTTATGGGTACATCACATGCCTTTCATATTCTTAGGTGTGTTTAATAGACCTTGAAACTTTACTTCCTCTTCATAACCCTTATTTAGCTGATGAGTTCAGTATTAGTCCCAAAACCTTAGAAGATCCCTTTTTAGTGCTTACCTCAATGAGTAAAATCTATCCTAGCTAGATAAGTATATAGAAACTGCCCGATTTCAATATTCCAGAGAACCACTTCAGTTAATTTAAAAAATAGCGTCATTCAATTTCAGTTTCAGTTTCTCGATGAACCAGTCAGTGAATAAAGGGGTAGTAACTCAGTGCTTAAGATTCATATGTGTTTTCAAATTCCTTTTCAGAATCCTATGATGCCACATGATTTAGAATTAAAAGAATCAAACCAGGAGTTTAGCAACAGTAGTAGAGTTAGGATAGTGTTATCTAAATTTAAGTAGATCATATATTTCATGGGGCTAGTTGTATGTAAGACGAATCAGTAGGCTTGAAACAGTGTATGCAAGAATTTAAGTTTATTGATTTTAAAGCATATGTTGTTGGTGTAATGGTAATTCCCATGGTGTAGGGAAAATATAAGTCTAGAGAAGTGATAATTGTAGGCTATGATGAAAGAAGTATAGTTCATTGAAGGTTTTGGGATATCCATGTTAAGTGTTAGAATCTAAGTTAAAATTTTTGAGGATTGAGCTAATAGAATGGAGAGTTAAGAATCCTAAGTTAGTAATTTATTATATGATGATTGCTGGGGGCTATAAAATACCAAGAGTTATATCTCAGAAGGAAGTATTAGCAGTGGGTTTTACATTATCAGGTGTAGTCTTTCAAGGTGAGCTTATCATTTATGAATATTATTATATCCCAGATTCTAGAGTAAAGTGGTGGCAGTTCAGTTTAGAGGTGTTAATTGAGTAGTTCCCAGACCTAGAATAATGGCTTTAAGCTAAGGCGGAGATGATATAACAAGTAACCAAGTCAGGGTCTCAGATCCTAGTAGTGATGTCGGTATGTGTAGAAAAGTAGTAGGAGAGGATGATGACCAATCCATTCTTATCTCAATGAAAGGTTTCTCAGTGATCCGATATTTACTCATGCCTTACATGTCAGTTCCATAATCATAGTTCATGTTCATGCACATCATAAAGAATTATGTACACTTCTAGTCCCTAGTATAAGGAGTTCTAGTTTTCTCCGTGGTAAGAACCTTGTTCCCTGAATTTAGAATCTCCAAACTCAGGTCATGCAACTTATGCCTCATGTACTCATGTTTTATAGTATGCTCAGTTCCCATTACTCATGCTAAACTCTTAATGATCAACAAAATTCAGATTTGTTTCATGTATGTCCTCATTTTAGAACTCTTTGAGGAATTCATGTCATTCGTACTCTATTCCTCAGGCCCCAATTAATTGTCAAGGTTATGCATAGTATCCCCTCATGTCTCAGGCCCCCATGTTCTAACCTTTCAGTGACCCCCTTATAGAATAATAATGATGATGAGTAATTTGTTTAGATGTGAGAGAGTAATGATTCATATTAAGGAAAGATTTGAAGAATTATTAAGGCAATGCAAGTGTGTTTCATGTGTGTTTTCTTGGGGATAGCACCTAAAGTTTATTGGTAGAGGCATTAGAGAATATGAAGAAGATACCTTTGTGAGTGTTTGTTTAGAAAGGCATATATGCTTAGAAAATAGACTTGAAGGTCATGTTTGTATGTATGTGGATAAATGCATTGGCCGTTAGTGAATTCCTAGTAACAGATTGAATGTAGTTTTGAAGTGGTAACAAGAATTATTCATGAAGTTAGAAGTTGTGAAAAGGCAGGGTGCATTAAATTCATGACTCAGACAAGTATTACAGTGTTAGTTGTACATTTTGTAGATTTGGGTAGGTTTGAACATAGTGAGAAAATTCAGTTTAGCTCAGATTTTAGTTGGTAGAGCTATTAGTGCTTATGAGAATATTTTCAATAGCCTCAAGTGAAGTGCGGTAGTAAAGAGAAATATATAGTTGAGGGAGTATTCGAGGAGTATGTCTAAGCTTGAAGGTAGCATCTGCATTATCTGAGGCTTAGCAATTCTAGCCTAGCTTATGTTTTGTAGGTGTATATTCCATGTCACAGAACTATAGCCATGTTGGGAATCCTTATGCATATGTCCTATTTAGACCATGTCCAAGATTTCCTGCTCTCTAACATTATTAGAACTTTTTGGAAAGAGCATTGAAAAAAATGCTCCAATTGATCGTAGCTATTTCAAGTGGTAATCTGTTCCCATCCATGTAAACTACGAATTCAGCTCAGTTCATACATCAGGCATCAGTTTTTGATTTTGGATATTAGGTCATGATACAGTTCATAAGTGTCTCGTGCATCATCTCAGTCTTTTTTTAGAATTTTAGTCATGTCAGTATCTTTTGGGTGATACAATATCTCATGGGAGAGATGCACTATAATCCCTTGAGCTTTCATGTCCTAAACTTTCCATCTTTTCTTCACCTAACAAGATCCATCTTGAATTAATGGGTACTCATAAGTTGGCACTCTCATTCAAATCTCAGCCTTATAAACATTCTCATGTCATGGCATGTATCCAAGAAAAATCAGTTTAGTTCATAATATTCAGTTCATGTATCATGTTTTAGACCCAGTATGTTCTCATATTCCCATTCATGCATGTTCATTATATGATCTCAGATTCTTCAGTAGTCTCAGCATAACCAACCTTATTCGAGGACGAATGTTCCCAAGGGGGAGATATTGTAATACCCCATACACTGCTAAGCTAGAAATCAGACCTTTGTTCCTACGAGTGTAAAATTTATTTCTGTGATTCATACTTGGATCCATATTTCATAATCATTAACGTAGTGTGAAGAAAGATTATGAGGTAGGAAAGATATTCATAAGTGTCAGTTAGAGCAAAATGAGTTAAGAGCCATTGATTCGTCCAATTTTTAGTGTTTGATTTCACAAGAGTCATCTTTGAATGAGTATAACTTTATGTATATGTGAAATTTAGAAGATTATAAGCCACCAAATTGTAGATAATTTAATTAGCTTTCCAACGATACTAATTTTCCCTTAATCCGAGAGCCGACCAAAATGTTATGGCTTTGTAAAGGGGTGGCTTTGTTCGACTAGCATATGATGAGTTATCTTATTTCGAGAACTTCAATTAGTTGTAGTTCATGTACTGTATTGTTATTTTTCTTATGTATGGATTTTTAGTAGTTTGAGGCATGTCCCAGCCACATACAATCAGTATAGTAGAGGTTTCATTCATCGTCAGTCAGAGTCATGATATCTAATTCAAGTTCTTTCTTCAGTTTTATCATGTTGTAAACTTTATCAGTATTACATTCATTTAGATTTTCTCATGATTATACTTTTTCTCAGCAAATTTAGCTTGTATATATATTTTAAATTAGTTTCTCAAGTGTCATGCCAGCACATAAGTTAGATTGGGATCACTGTGGTTCTAAGAACCATGTTATGACTAGGGGATAGCCTCGGGTCATGACAAACTTGGTATCAGAGCCCAGATTTCAAGTGTCCTAGGGTGTCTATGAAGCCGTGTCTAGTAGAGTCTTACGGAATGGTGCGGAAATGTCTGTACTTTTTTTGATAGGCTACAATACATTTAAGAAATATTTCCATATTTTTATATCTTAGATCGTGCTATATAGACGTTCTTTAAGAAACTTATATAGATTCTTGCGTTGATACATTTATGCCATCTCTACCTTATTTTTGAGGTAATAGAAATTGTCAAGCTTAAATTCTACTGATACAATTTTCTTAGACAATCTCCATAGATAGTTATCGGATTGCATGTAGGCTCGAAAGTATCCTATCAATTCCTTTATGTTCTAATGTTTTAAAGATTTTATTTGTGTTTATGAAAAACGTGCACTAAGCTAAAGTCGTATGTTCCCTCCGATCCCTTCTCAGAATCCTATGATAGCATATGACCTAGAGTTACAAGCATGAACCTAGAAATTTAACAAAAGTAAAGTGGGATAGTGTTTATCTGGATTTAGTAGATTTGGTATTCCTGGTGCTAGTTGTCTGAAAGGAGAACCAGTAGGATTGAAATAGTGTATACAAGAATTTAAGTGTATTCATTTGAAATTAAGTATGACGATGTGTGTATAATCTATAGGTGTACCCAAGATGATATGGGATTGTATTATTTCTAAGTTCTTACAGTGTGTGTGCTTAGATAATACTCTTGAGTTGGCTAGTTATGTCGTATATGATGTTCTTACCAGCTAAGTTATGGGTTATAAGTTGATGATGATGGGTATGTTGGTGTAACAGTAATTCTCATGGTTAAGGAAAAAATATAAGTTTAGAGATGTAATATTAGTAGGCTATGAAGGAAAAGAGGTAGATTATATGTTTAGTGAGGCAAGTATGTTGTCGAGAAGGGTGTGAATATGTGATGATAATTGCCGAAGTTAAAGAAAGATAAGGATAATATATATTAAGGGAGTGTTCAAGAATGAAGCTAGTATAGTTCGTTAAAAGTTTAGGAATATCCATGTTAAGTATTAGAATCTAAGTTTGAATCTTGGATGATTGAGCTAATAGAAAGAAGAGTTGAAATTCCAGATGGTATGAACTCAAGATATTATGATACTCCAAAAAATTTTAAGTTTGTAAGCATTCAAGTTATTATATGATGACTAGTAAGTTTATAAAAAGTTAAAAGTTGTATCTCAGAAGGAAGTACTAGCAACGAGTTTTACATTTTAGGTGTAGTCTTTCAGGGTGGTTTATTATTTATGTGTGTTGTTATATATCAGACTCTAGAGTAAGTGGTTACAGTTTAGTTTAGGGTTTATTAAAGGGTTCCACAAACTTATAATGATGGCTTAAAGCTAAGGGGGAGATGATAGAACAAGGAACCAAGTCAGGCTCTCATATTCTAGTAGTGATACAGTGTATTTTCGAACTTTAGCTGGGGAAGAAGATGCTTGACCCATTCTTATCTCGGTAAAACTTTTGTACTTCAGCTGTCATGACATCTACTCAATCCTCACAAGTCATCTCCCTGATCATAGCTCATATTAATATATTTACCATAAAATTATGTACACTCCCAGTTCCTAGTATGAGGAATTCCAGCTCACTCAGAAGTATAAATCATATTCCATGAATTCATGAACTCTAAACTTAGGTCATGCAACTCATGAATCATGTACTCATGCTTTATAGTATGTTCAGTTTCAGGTACTCATGCTATACTTTTAATGATTAGCAAAATTCATATTATGCCATGTATGTCCTCTGTTTAGATCTCTTTATTGAATCCATGCCGTGGATACTCTATTCCTCAAGCCTCAGTTAAATGTCAAATTTATGTATAGTATTGTTTCATGCTTCAGGTCCTCTTGTTCTAACTTTTCAGTTACCTCTCCTTATGTAAAGATAGTGGTGATGAACAATTGTTTAGATGGGAGAGAGTAAATAATTCTTGTTATGGAAAGCTTTTGATGCATGTCGTGGTTAATTAAAATTTTGTGTGTGTTTCTTGGGGATAGTGCATGAAAGTTTTTATTTATGAAGGCATTAGAGAATGTGGGGAAATTCAAAGTTTCTTTCCTAGAAGTTCATATATGGTTATAATGATAGGATTGAATGTCATGTTAGTATATACGTGGATGAATACATTGTGCGCTACTAAATTCCTAGTAAATGGTTGAAGTTAGTTGTTGAAGTGGTAAGAAGAATTATTCTTGAGATTAGCATGGGGTATTGAATTCCCGATTTAGACTAGTATAAAGGTGTTATGTGTTGTACCTTGTGATTTCGAGTTAGGCTTGAACATGGTGAGAGCATGTAGTTCAACTCAGACTTTGGCTGGAATTGTTATAGGTACCTATGTGGGAATTATAAGTGGAATCAAATGAGCCTAGTATTTGAGAGGAAAAACATAGTTGAGAGAGTATTTGAGAAATGTGGCTAAACTTGAAAATTGATAGTTGCATTGCCTAAGGCCTATTAATTCTACCCTAGCTTATGGTATATATGCCTGTGTTCCATGCTATAGAGTTGTAGCTATGTTGCGATTCTTTATTGAGATATCTCACTAAAATCATACCCAAAATTGTTTGCTCCCTAAAGTTATTAGGACTTCAAACAAGGAGTGTTGAATGTAACAAATATTGTTTTTTCTTGAGACTCTTAGAAATTACATGCCATTAGATATCACCTTATAGCTCTAAATATCAGTTTTTGCTAGGGATCATTAAGTTGAGTTATATGCTTTTAGTATGAGATATTCTCTATAGATAGGAATTTAATTTAACAACCAGAAAGATAAGCTCCTATAGTTTTCCTTCTTTTCATCTAGTCTTACTAGCCCAGGATTCATGAATATGCCTATTCCATGAGGTAATTTGTTCACATTTATGCGAATCATGAATTCAGTTGAGTCCTTACTCCTAGACTAAATAAGTCTCAATCATAATAGATATCCAGATTTAGAAATCAATATGGTTATCAAACTTTAAAATTGAGCCAGACAGTACTAGTGATTTCTCAAATTTTCAAGCTAGTTAGAGTTGGCTGGAAATTTAGTAATCATGTATTTATTTGGCTGTTAGAATTCCATGTCAGGAGTTATAGCTCTTTATTTCTATTCTTTTATCCAAGTCAGTCTTCATTAGAGGACGAATGATCCTAAGGGGGAGATAATGTAATACCCCAAATTTTTAAAGATTTAGACACTTACAAGATAGGCCATGAAGTTAGCTTAACGCTTCAAGCCTCATCTTAATCTGATGCCACGACAAGAAGTTTCGTAAGATTTCCCTTAGTGGCATGATTTATTTTTATGACTACGACTCAAGGTAATGAGTCATAACCATTTGTGATGAGTCATCATGAGTGAGTCGTAGTCACTCCAGTGGATCCCTTAGCTGTAGCCAAGAAAATACGACTTCTCACTATGACGCATAATCAGTGGCTATGAGTCGTATGAAAGGATTTAAAGTCACAACAGTGTGTAATTCAAAAATTCAAACCAGTGGTTGCGAGTCCAATATATGACTCATATCAAGACATTACGAGTTGTTATGAAGATTTGTAGCTTGACCAGTAAAGGATCCATACATCAAGCCTCATATTTTGGTAGTTATACAAGTAACTTACACATATATTAAGACCCCAAATAGCTCCTAGCTTTTAGACAAGTCGAAACATCCCTTAGCGATTAAATTCTTATAAAGAATATAACTATGGTCATATTCAAATGAGCATAACTTTTGGTATACTATGAATTTCTGAGTTCTACACCCACCAATGGATAGATAATTACATTAGCATTCTAACAATACCAATTCTACTTTAATCCGATATTGGGGTGAAATTTATGGCCAAATTGTACTGTCAAAGATGCTAGTATCTATAACTCCTGATGACGACTTGTAGTCAAGTCGTACGAGTAGCAAAGAGGATTTGTCATTACAACAACAGGGCTCAAAATATGGGTTACTCAGGAAGACTCAACCCACGACTCATAGCCATACTTTACAAGTCGTGGCCAAACTTCTCGGGACGACTTCCAGATATTTTCTAGATGATTCCTAAGGGTTTTTTGGTTTTCCCCTCTCTTGTAACCCCAAAACTACATCGTTTCACTGTCCAAAGTCCAAACAGCAGTTATCAAGCATAAATTTTACCCTAACCTATCCTAACTCAGAAATCACTCATCACAAAACAAAAAGAGGCTATTCTTTTCTTCCCAAAACCAATTAGGGTTCTTCAAGTTCAAGTTCAATCCCAACTAATTTATCCAAGGCTTCCGTATTTAGGTATGTGAGATATTCATCAATGGGTTCCTTTCACTCACTTAGCCCCCACACCCTCTTTTTGGTTATATTATGAATTATACTTTAATTTATGATCAAGTTCAATGTAAATCATGAAATTCATCCATGTTTCCCTATTAATTTTACATTCAAGCCATGATAATAGTTTTATCCCATGTGAATCATGATCCTGTATGATTGATGTTTTAAAACCCCATGTCATGTTTAGTCAATATCATGTCAGATTCTTAAATTATGCTTTTAACAGTACAAACATGAGATTTTTCCAAGGTTAAATCATTCCCATATTCAAATTCATGTAGTTTATCATGCTATTGAAATGTCTCATGCTTTGGGTCATTGAATTATAACATTATTTCACTATTTGAATTATTATAATACTGGCGGGTTATGAACACCCGATACCTCCATGTTTACTTGCATTTTAGATTTTTTCCAGTAATGAGTCAGCCAACTCATGATTTTATTACTATACCCAGTATTATTTCATGTTAAATTACCAGTTTTACATGTTCATAATTTCTTCATATTAGGCATGCACTATCAATTTTGAAATACGTTATATGAACAAATCAGTTATCAATGCATGCATCAATTAGTATTTCAGTTTCTTTAAGTTGGGAGTAGGATTTAGCATCGAGATGGACATGTGGGTTCAGCGCATCCTACTTCGTAGAAACTACATGCCACTGTATTTTAGGGGCCTCGCTAGGGAGTGTTTCCCCTTGCCCAATATGGGCTCAGTTTTGTGATCATGTCAGTTCAATTCAGGTTCTACTATGATGGCAAGGATAGAATAGTCCTCCTCAATGTCGGTCAGATGTTGGGCTCTATGATAGCTCACATGGTTTATGTTGGTTACATGATAGCTCCCACAGTTTCAGTTAGTACTCAGTCTATATTAGTTTAGGATGTCATTACTAAGTATACAAACATCAGTTATTCAGATATAAGTTATTTAGATATTCAAATCTGTTCAGTACATATTTTTTCTTGGTTTTGCATTCGTTTTACATGTTTATGTTTTCATGCTCATTATTCATACATGATCCTCTATTTAGTCTTATGGCATGTTCCACCATACATGAGATTTACATACAGTATTCATATTACTACCATTTTTCATCTTACATGTTTTAAATGTATGTTTGAGCAAATAATTTATATCCTCAGTTTTAATGCATGTTTTAAATATTTCCATGATTTAAGTGCATGCCCCCTTATACTCAGTACATTCCAAACTTCTGACCATATATATGCGTTTATGGCTATATTCATTCAAGATGTAGGTACCAGATGTAGTCCATACACCAGTGTCAGACAGTTCTCAATATTCAGCCAGTAGGTGATGAGTTCTCTTATTTTAGGAACTCCAGTCAGTTGTAGTTCATGTACTGTAGTGTTATTATTCTTATGTATTGATTTGTGGTAGTTGGAGACTTGTTGTAGCCGCCTACAGTTAGTATAGTAGAGACTTCATAGATAGTCAGTTAGAGTCATGATATGTAATTCAAGTTCTTTCTTTAGTTTTATCTTGTTATAAACTTTATAAGTATTACATCATTCTGATTTCTCATGATTATGCTTTTGTTCAACAAATTTAGCTTGTATATACATTTTAAATTTGTTGCTCAAGTATCATGGTAGTACATGGGTTAACTTGAGATCACTTGTGGTTCTAAGTACCGTGTTATGACTAGGGGGTAGCCTCAGGTCATGCTAGACACTTCTTCCATTGTAGTCACTCAAAATGAGTAGCACGGGACTGGTTTCCGATCTATCCATTTCATGACTCACATCTCTAATTTCGACATTATGAGTTGACCTTTTTAACTAGAGTTCTACTAACCCGTTCTATGCACTGGATGTTTTTGTGACTTCATAAACTGTTCATCTAGCACAATATACAATCCAAAGCACCAATCATTGCTCTAATAATTCCTAGATTTTCCTAGACCACCACACATTCAAATTACACCTAAAACTAGACTAACCTAAAATTTTAAAATTTGTATCTAAGGGAAAACTATGCAAAGGTTTCACTCTCTATTTTACTGTAATACTATTTTGGGCCATTACATTGTGTACCAATTTATCCATCGTTAATCCCCAAATGGTAACTAACCAAAATAATGCATCAAATATGTAGGAAAATTACTTGAATCATTGAACAAGTGTGCTTAGAGCTTGCATCCGCATATATTCCTCAAAGAGCAGGTTCCCGATTGAACTTTTACTGATAGAATGACTTTTTTCCTCAATTTATACACATCCCTATCCACAATAACAATTAGCTCCTCTTCACATGAGATCTCTTTGTCTAATAATTCTGAATCCCAATGAATAATTTAGTCGCTATCTCCATGGTAATTTTTGGGCACTGACATATGAAACGTAGGATGAAATCCTGACAAGATGGGAGGTAGATCTAACCTATATTCCACTTACCCTACTCTATTCAAAACCTTAAAGGCTTTGATATACCTCAAACTCAATTTCCTCTTCTTGTCAAATGACATTACATCTTTTCGGGTGACACTTTTAGGAAAACTTCTCACCTTTCTCGAATTGAACATCCCTTACTTTAATTTTTGCATACTGTTTTTGTTATCTCTAAGCTACTACCAACTTCTCCTAGATGAACCTCACTTTATCCATCAACTCCTTTAGCATATTAGTACCCATGGTCTCACCTGAAAGACATCAAACCATCCAATGGATGATCTATACCCTCTTTCATAAAAAGGTTTAAAAAAGAACCATTTCAATACTAGAGTGGTAACTATTGTTGTATAATGTCACACAAAGGCAGATATTGGTCCCCCTAATTACTAAAGTCTATCACACAAAACTGGAGCATAACCTCAAGTACATGGATCATCCATTTTGAGTGATCATTAGTCTGCAGATGAAAAGTTGTACTTAGGTCCAACCTGGTACCCAATTAGGCTTAGAAATTCTCCAAAAAGTTGGAGGTAAGCTATGTACGTCTTTGAGATGATGTGGAAATGACACCCCATAAAGTCTCCCAACTTCCTTCACATAGATCTTAACCAACTTGGCAGCATTATAGTCCACCCTTAATGGAATAAGTTGTACAGATTTGGTCAATCGATCAATAACCATCCATATGGAGTCACACTTTCTTAGGACCTTAGGAAAACCGACAATAAAGTCAATGGTTATACTCTCCCACTTCTACTCTAGAATGGGAATCCTTTGAAAAGTGCCACCCGGTTTTTAATTCTCATAGTTAACCTACTGATAGTTTTGACATTTGGTCACAAAATCCACAATGTCTCACTTTATTCTATGCCATCAATAGTCCTTTATCTTCGTAGGTATCTATCCATTTTAGTTGTACCTGGATGTATAGAGTACTTGAAATTATAAACGTCTGCAAGGATGATGAGAAACAATTAGCCCACATGAGGAACAAACACATGCCCCTAAGTCCTCAACACCCCCATCATCATTAATACTATCCTCACCTTATAACACTTTTATCCCTAAGGTAGCTCAACTTCTTGTCTTCAAATTACCTGCTTTTAATTATCTGAAAGAAAGTAGACTTAGCCTTAACATGGGCTAATATTCCTCCCTTTCTAGTCACTTGCAACCTCATAAAACTATTATGTCACGACCTGATTTCTCAGGTCATGATGGCATCTACTAAAATCCACCAGTAGGTAAGTCAACTCATAATTCAGAACCGTAAGTAACAAACTACCAAGAGAGAGGAAGGAAGAATGTAGAAAAATACAGTAAAAGATTGAAATACATAAGATAGCCTCAAAACCTAGTGGAATTGGTACAAGAGCCTCTAATCTAATAGGATTACCAAATGATATTCTAAGTGAATATTCTAAGACAACTCATATCTGAATACAACATAGAGATTAGTCTAGTACATAATAGGGAGAATAGTAATACACTGAATGCTAGGAGCTCACTCTATGTCTCAACCATAGCTACTCCACACGACATGTATAATAATGGCAAGAACTTGTATTATGATTTGAAGTCTACAAAAATATAGTATGAGTACCAAACACATGGTACTTACTAAGCAACTACTGACTGAGCTCCAATGATAATGCAAATATATGTAACATCTAAGCAGAAATGTAAACTCACCCAAATATCCCACAAACTACATAATAAAGATAATAAGACAATAATGATAAAATATCCTATTTATATCCAAGAAATTAACATAATAACGATAAAGAGGTAATAAGGATGAACTATACAATTCTAGCCATACCCGGGACCTTAAGCGCTATACCATTTATCAGTGGCCATTATACGAATAAAGAATAGAATAAGGATGAATGAATATATATACAAGGCCAAGAAATGGGTATACAACATAAATAAATTTGAGGGAAGTATAGACGGTAATACCATAACTACTGTCGATAGATACATATACATAAGCAAGGTTAAATTAAGGTACAACATAAGTAATCACACTAGAATCTCAAGGCCTCTTAATAGAGTAAGAACTAGTGCTAACATAATCAGGGTCCAATACCATAATACCTAACATAAGATAATCATGCGAAATAAAATAATTATAAGATAAAAGAATCTAAAATGTACCTCAAATCTGATTACTAGTCCAATAATCAGCCTGTCATGAATTAACCATAATAACAATAGCAATATAAAGTAACCGGTTGGTTCAGATAAACAATGCCTAATTGAGCCTTTTACAAACCACCACCGTCGAAAGCTTAAAAGTTTAAATCAACACTCAACAAACTACAGTCAGAGCCTATACCTATGCAACCCCCAATAAGGTTGATATATATAAGTTCCATACAATATACTACAAATAGTACTCATACATATACCAATGTAACGCCTCATAAGGCTGATAGATATAGAGCATACTAGTTATAGGCAATGCGCATGCGTGAATGAATGCTAAATAAGTCCATAATACCATAATTGATTCAAGTACCATAAAGTAACCCAGTGTATACACCTCTTCTATCTCCATGGCACACAAAGGCAAGACATACACAGACCTCTCATCTCCGGCATGATAGCTAATGGTCGAAGAAGTCCCTAGGGGGTTTGGGAGTACTCATATACACCGACCTGACCTTGATCTAGGATTTTCAATAATCATCATCAATCTCCAGACTTGAACTAAAAATCATATCATCAATACCATCACTAATTTACTTTGTCCTGTACCAGAGCTATATAAATGTATACACATAACATACATGTGCTAGAACTGTGTCTAAAAGAGTATAATTCCATAAACCCATTGCCTGGGGTAAACTTTGGGACTAATTCATCATAAAAATTTGGAAAGGGTCAGACTCTCTTTTGATCAAGGTAAATAGTAATCACAAAATTATGGATTGGAATCTATTTTGGTCAAATCTTAAAAACATAATTTCTAGTCTGAAAGGCCGATAAGTTACTCATTAAGCTGGTACAATTCCCATTATGAAGAAATCTATTTTAAAAGTGAAAAGTGCAAATAAATCCCTTTATAGAAAAAGAGTAGTAAAATCATATTTTAGTTGGAATCATACCATTTACCAATTCAGTAATCATGAATGTACCAAATCTATGCATGGCATCACCAGTATCTAAACAATATGATCATAATCATCAAAATGACTAACAACTATAGTCGCTTCCTTTACAAATATTAAACACTGCTTGAAATCCAACCATTATCATAATCATGATATTGGGACTAATAATATACCCGACATAACTATGACCTTAGGCCCAATAGTATACCGGTATAACCATAACATTATAGCTTGGAAAAAAATATCACGATCTACCAAGTACTATACTAAACATCATGCTATGTTCATTAGTCTCAACTATGTCTATCATGCTAGCATTCGAGGGTAATATGATCTTATAAGCATAATAAGTATTTTGACCTTAAGGGTCAATTTCCCTTCTAGGCCACAAACTCATAAATTTGGCTAAGTCATGTTGTTCTACCTACAATAACATCCTAACATCACTATCTAACATGAAACATATGTAAGACACCATCTCAAGAGAAATGTTGTTAGAAGCCTACCTCAAAGATGAATCACAACCATTGAATAGTCCATAAAATTATCTATCTTTCCTTCACAATCTCAAAATATCATCATACTACAAAAATAGTAATCTACAAATTGTTCGGAATGAAATGAGACCCATATTTTTATATTAAGGATCGAGTCAAATTTTGGATCAAGAATAGACCTGTGGGGCCTGCAAATGGAATTAAAAATTGAACCCATCACGAGGTCCCTCAAAGGACAAGGAAGTTGTTCTAAAAAGTTATGCACTAACAAAGCACAAATCGAGTCTCAAATCAACCCACAAAATTTAGGAATTCAAGCCCTAATTTCTAAGAAGGTTACAAAGAATTAGGATGGAATTGAAGGAAAAATTAACGGGAAATGACTAAGAAGAGTTAGGTTAGCTTACCTTGACCTGGGCGGATGATTTTCCATATTTTCTTCTCTTTGAGCTCTTAATTTGGTGTGAAAATGGTGGAAGAAGTGATACAAAATCGGGTGGAAAAGAGGGCATTTAAAGGCTACTAGTGCCACTAAAGTGGATACCTAGGAACTAAAGCGCCTACTACTAAATCGCCTACCTCCAAAGCGGCAACATGACCACTAAAGTGGTCTGGCTGCAAATACGGGACTGCTAAAGTGGCCTCAATAAAGCTAAAGTGGGTACTGCTTTAGAAACCATTGGGCGCTAAAGCGTACCACCATTAATGGGCTAGGTTCGCTAAAGTGCCTAGCGCTAAAGCAACCCAATAGATGCTTAAGCAGTCCTATCAAGGTCCACGCACTAGATTTTTCCATGTCCAAAATAGACTTTGACTGGGTGCTCGAGATATGTTTAGAACCCCATACCCGCAAACAAAATACTCTACCATACTAAATTGGACGTTCCAAACTCAATGGAAGCATCAAAACTTTTTTTCAAGATCATTTTGACTACATATGGGGCCACACCTATAGTTCTATTTTTCATATAGTTTGCCCAATATCTCAAAATGAGTTCAGAAGCCTTGGGACTAAACTAAGTGTCCCTTAGCCTAAAATCAATATTCCAAAGCTGATGGAGCTGTTAGAATTCTCATTTGAGGTCATCTACTAGGAGTTTATCTCTGAGACCAAATCATAAATCTCTAAAATAGGGAAACGATCTTACATCTGAATGTACTATCAAATCATTGAATTGACAGTTTCAAGCTGTAAGAAGGCTAGAAATACTAGAAATGCATACAAATTGAGAAATTGACCGAAAGGGGCATTATAAGATCCACTACTAAAAGAACTTTCATCTGCGAAAGTCAAAGGATAGACAGTTCTCAAAAACATGAAAAAAAAAGGTACTAGGCCCGTATGCTTCAAGCATGACTCCTCAGATAACCTTCACGAAGAGACAATGCTTCTAAAGAATTTTTCTGAAGGTATCGCTTTTGTAATCAACTTTCTTTCATCCCTCTCAAACAACCAAAACTCAACCTCAACCAACAACTGGCCTCCAACAGAATAGAGAAAGGCTGGTGCATGCATATTAAAATTGCAACACACTAATACCATACTAATACTAGCGCAATCAAATAAAAACTTATCCAAGCCAAAGGAGAACCAAGGCATGAGTCACACAACCAACTCCAAATCCAAATATAACCTTTTTTGCTTGTCCAAAACTGTTATTCACTCCTAACCATGTATAAAGTTACCCAATTGTAGACTGTGTAACTCTATCACACTAACCTTGAAGAACTGAATCTGATCCAGTAAAAATTCATAATGGCAAGTATGATAATAATCCCCTAATGCACTACCTCGGCATAGAAATGGAGATGACCAAGGACTACTATATAGGATTTGTATGACTAGGGGCATGAGTCATACCCTTCGGATAGGATTCGTATCCTTCTCTCCCTCTTTATCATACCCTAGGAAGTATGGTTAGGGTCACTTACTATCCTAGGTACAAGTTAGCATCCAACCAATCATACCTTAAGGTACGAGTCATACCATGACCAATTGTATAGAGTGAAGTCGTAGCATGGAGTGGACTAATTTTGGTATGGTTTATGGATACAGTTTATGGTATGAGTCATACCCTTTGGATACCACTCAATGGTGGGTAGTTCTACCCTAACCAGTGTGGATAACCTAGGAGAAGCCTAGGATACGAGTTAGGGTACCACTTGTACCCCAGGTGACGATTCCTTAAGTGAATTATACCTAAGAATGGGCTCATTTTCCAGCTTTTGACAAAGGGCCTTTGTGTTATTTCCTACACCTAAAACCCTAAGTCCCCTCATTATATAAGTGTATATGGTCCCCTTAAATGCATTTTGACTGGATAAACATCCAAAATACTCTCTCAACTTATCTTTGAAGAATTGGAGGATAGGATTCCAAGGGTATACTTTAAGAAGTAAAGTGAAGTCAAGATTCTTGGTGAATCAAGTTGTCTAAGGTATGTAACTTAATCCTTTGTTAAATAACTCAAAAACCATGTTTTTCACACTTGGATTATTAGTGTACATGGAGATTTTGAAATAAAATGATAAGGGTTTAATTGTGAAATAATGAGTAATATTTGTTCTTGCTTAGACTTGTGTTTATACATGATAATAATGATAAGCACATGTAGGTGCTTGTTGTATGTGGTTTAACATGTGGGTATTGAGTAACCCTAATATTTTGATTTCTACCATGAAAATTTCCTTGGTAAAATTGAATTGTGTGATGAATTCAATTAAAGCAATGGCCTATTGAAATAGTTGAGCAACAAAGTCTCCCATGAGGACCATATGGTCATGTATAGTGTTGAATTGTCTAAATGGGTTAAAGTCCTTAAGTGTGAATTAAATTGATTATGATGTATGGATAAAGGGTTGGAGTCCCAGTGTCGACTAGTGATAGTCGAAATGGCTTGAGGTCAAAGTCCCTTGCCTAATGAAAGTTCTTGAGGTTAGAGTACCTTTCCTAATAAAATTTCTTGTGGTTAAAGTCCCTTGAAAAATGAGATCTCTTGAGGTTGAAGTTCCTCGCCAAATGAAATGGCTTGGGTTAGAGTCTCGTATCTAATATGACATGAGGTTAGAGTCCCTTGCCTAATATGTGGGAATATGGTTAGAGTCCCTTGCCTAAATGAATATGCATGTATGGTTAGAGTCCTTTGCTTAAATGGATGTGTATGTGGTTAGAGTTCCTTGCTTATGAGTATATACTTGGTTAAATTCCTTCGTAAAAGTAATATGTGAATGTGGTTGAAGCCCCATACCTAATAAGAATTATTTGAATCTAACTATAAAGGTCGGAGCCCTCAACTTTATATCTCATGATTGAGTGCTTTGAGAATGTTGATAAGACTTGTTTACTTATTGGCATATGATATACCTATATGTATGGATAAGGTCATGAATATGGTTAAATATGATATATTGCCTTGTTGTTGATTGGTGATGCTATTTTATCCTTATCCTTGACTTACATGCTATCGCTCCAACCGCTAACCATCTCCAAATGCTATGTACCCATGCGTCATAGGGTTCGGAGCATCATCTTCTCTTCCTGTGCAGTGATTAGGTGATCAAAGAGATTCGTACATTGACTTTGGAGTAGTGAGATTCCTTACTTTGGAAGACATTCATTCTTGGTATCCTATCTTTAGACTTAGTCTTATTTATCCTTGGTTTGGCTATTGCCGGGGGCTTGTCCCGACATAAACAATCTAAACATCAATTTGTAAAGAGGTATTATGGATGACTGTGGACTTGGGTGTAATAGATAGTTTGATGAATCTAAGGATATGTATAAATGTTTAAGTTATGACTTGTGGTATGATTTCCGCTATCCTATTATATGGTCGGGATCCACCCGACCCTTGTGATTGATGTGATGATTAGGTTGGGTTATCAGGGCGACCTTCGATTCATGTAGGCTTGAGGTATCCATACGACATGGCCCAGTTTTGGGCCATGTCACAAATACCATTATAGGGCCACAAGAAGGCCAATATGCCGAGGTAAATGAGACTTGAACCCAAAAGCTAAACCCATAGGTAAAAAATAAATACTGATCCGCTCTATCCAATACCAAAGTACATTATCTATGGGGGTTTTCATACAAGCATGACTCCTATATTAAGGCACAAAAAAATTGATATAAACTTACCAAGGAATACAATCATCAATGGGTAAGCAAATACAAATGAAAAGGTAAAGGAAGGAGAAAAGAGCTCACCTATCATAGTAAAATCTGAAGTCATATGCCTAATAGGTCCTAGGAAAAAATGAATATAAATAGGTCCAAACTTGGAATGAGCATCTGAATCATCAATAAAGGCGCTAAGCACACTGTCTCCAATAAATAGGGCCACAATACTATGAGACTAATCTTAATTAGCTGAATAACTAATAGTCCCACGTTGAGGACACTCTCTGGACCAATGACCCATCTCTTTATAGTCATAATATATTCCAAAAGCCCTAACCTAGAGAGAAATACAAGTTGACCCTAACTAGCTGACCAAATGATGCCGATCACACTCCCTACTAAAATAACAATTATCCTAGCAATCACAACACACCTCAAGAAATCTTGGTTGGCGAGGAATATATGCTAACTCTCTCAAACAAACCAACCCACACATGTGGTACCCTCTAGACTAATGTCTCATCTTGCCACAACCAAAACAAGCTCTTAGTATTCTCTGAGATACTGCCCCTCCTGATCCAGGATGGCCTCCATGGACTAAATACCCATAGAAAAAACTCTATAAGGTACTATGAGAACTTTTCTTATTGTGATCACATGACTAATCTGAGAGATACCCAAAGAATAAAATGATACTTGTGCAGAACCAATAGGCTACAAATAAAGATGACCTCTAGTGGGAGAATCCTCATTCTTAATTGAAATACCAATAGCACTATACTGATGACATTGTCTCTTACCACTACCTCTATAAGTCTCAGTACATGCTCTCTCTGTGGCCTTTACACGATCAACAACTTAAGAGAAAGAAGGCCCAACTCTATCAAGTGCTCCAACGCGTAATGCAGTTGCACTGCTAATCCTTGATAAATCATGCACCATGTTATTCTCTAAATGATATAGCATAAGGAATATGCCTGTCCTACTCAATAAACCCAATCTTGTACTTTGAAATCATAAACGAACACTGATGAAAACCAACAAACCCAACTCTAACTGAGAATTATTCGATGAACCAAATATCATATCTAACTATGAGGTATCCACAAGAAGACATAGGATCCCCAATGTTGAATCTCAAAAGGCTGAAGAGGTTACAAACTCTACTGGATCCTGGGCTGGCTCTAAATTCTCTGACTAATACTAAAGATCTTCGACATCAATCCCTAAATCCCTGGTCTAGCACTGCACTAAAGCTCTAGAAACATGTGTTGAAGTCCCATCTGAATATATCGACAACCTTGCATCATCTATCTGAGAAGTAATAGGGTCAAAGAACATACTTAAGGCTCATAGAAATATAGGAAAATGATAGGGAATCAAGAAATTTCCTAGGAATGCTCTGTAGCCTCCTGAAGATAGGTTACCGATGTCTTCGTACTAATCTACAAGACTCTACCAAACACTTAGCTCTTGTACCTATGATACTAATTTGTCACGAACCAATTTCTTAGGTCATGATGAAACCTACTATAACCCACTAATAGGTAAGCGAACCCATAGTCTGGAACAACTAGTAATGGACTACCAAGAGAAAAAAAGAAGTATGTGAAATAAATATAGTAAAAGATTGAAATACATTAAATAGCCCCAAAAACTGATGGAGTCAATACAAGAACTTCTAATGTGATAAGACTACAAATGAGATTTGAAGTGAATATACTAATACAACTCATCACTGAATACAACATAGAGATTAATCTAGTATATGTAAGGGAGAATAGTTATACTCTAAATGCTAAGAGCTCACCCTACATATCTGAAGCATATCTACTCCATACGACCTGCACAATAATGGTAAGAACCCATACTATGATCTGTAGGCTATATAAGTACAACATAAGTATAAAACATATGGTACTCAATAGGTAACTATCGACTGATCTCCAAAGATAATACAAATATACCTATTATCTAAGCAGAAATGTAAAATACACCCATATAGCCAACAAACTACATAATAAGCTAATGAGACAATAAGGATAAACTATCCTATTCATATCCAAGAAATTAACATAATAAGTCTAAGGAGGTAATAAGAATGAACTATCCCATTCAAGCCATATTCGGGACCCTAAGCACTATACTGTACATCGCAGGCCTTTATACGAATAAAGAGCAAAAAAATATATATGTATATTTATACAAGGCCAAAAAATGGGTGTACATGATAAATAAATGAGAGGGAGGGATATACGGTAATACCATAAATATTATAGATATATACATATAAATAAGCAAGGTTAACTCAAGGTACAACCTAAGTAATCACACTAGCATGTCAAAGCCACCTAATTTGAGTAGGAACTAGTGTTAACATAACTAGGGTCCAATACCATATTATCAAACCATGGGATAATCATGTAAAAGAAAATAATTGTAAGATAAAGGAATAAAAAACATACCTCAAATCTCATTACCAGTCCAAAAACCAACATGTCACAAACTAACCATAATAACAATATCAATATAAAGTAATCGAGTAGTCTAGACAAATAATACCTAATTGGGTTGTTCATAAAACACCACGTCATAGGCTATAAAGGTTCAATCAACACCCAACAAACAATATCCAGAGCCTACATCTATGCAACCCCCTATAAGGCTGATAGATACAATCACCATATAGTATGCTGCAAGCAGTATTCATACCTATAGCTATGCAATCCCCATAAAGCTGAGAGATATAAGGCATATTGGTGATAGGCGATGCACATGCAATAATGAATGCCAAGTAAGTCCTTATCACCTTATTAAGCTACTTATAATCAATACCCTATAACTTTATTAAGCTACTTATAACCAATACGCTATGCATGGAGCCATCGTTCTTCTTCATAAATAAAATAGGTGCTCCCCAAGGAGACACTCTCAGTAGAATAAATCCCTTACCTTGAAGTACCTAAAGATGAGAATTTAGCTCTTTATGCTTTATATGAGCCATAAAGTAAGGTGCCGTAGAAAAGATCAGGTGCTAAGATTGAGGTTAATAGCAAACTAAATCACATGAAAAAGGGGAATACTAGGAAGGTCGGTAGGGAAACCATTAGAAAACTCACAAATTATAGGAATGGAGTCAAATCATAAATTCTCCATAGTAATATAAAAAATATAAGAGAGATAAGACTCTTAATCCCTCGAAATAAGCCTCCTATCACAAACATAAAAAACAATCCCCTTCAACTTAAGGATAATTGCTCCCTACCACGTGACTGGGTACGTTGGGCATGGCTATGGAAATGATCTTCGCAAAAAAGCCATGACTGCATAACAACACAATAGTCATAAGAAGTGTATCATCATGGAATAATATTCATATTTGAACTCAAACTGGTAAATATAGGCTAATAGACAAACTTGATCTAGTATAATTAATAGCTGGATTTGAACTAGTAAATATTTAATAGTGTCATAATCATCCTCCAAACTAAAATTGGGTATATATTTTCTATAATATTATTATATTTAGAACTCGAACTAGGAATATATTTAATTATCATCTTTATTAGTTTCATCAACATGCATAAATGATAGCAAAATCAATAGGTGGCAACCCCTACATTCACCAACATAATCATCAAGTATTAATATTTATCAATATTGCCTAAATACACATTCCCAAGAGTCTAATAAGCATAAAAGTTTTACAAAAACAAACATGTGTGATCGTCTAAAGTGTGTTACGAGTTCACTCCTAATCCTCAAGTTTTATTTTAGGCAATTTTACCTAAACTAGGTTTAAGGTATCGAAATTCACTTTTAAATGTTAAATAACCATAATTAATCACAAGGTAGAGATCCTTTCCAAAAACAATAATTAAGTCCAATGGAAACCAAGATGTAACACCCTAGATTTTTGGCATTAGAAAAACTTAGGTGTTTTGAGCTCACTGTCCTGACTACGATACACCCTACAAGTCATAATGTGTTATTTTGTGTCATATGACTCCAATCATAGGGTGTCCAGTAAAGGTATACAAAGTTACTATACTAATTTTAAGTATCTCCTCATGAGTCATAAAGACTCTAAACAAGTTATAAATACTCTAAACGAGTCGTATGGTCCCATCTATAGAAAACCCAGTGTGTGTTTTAAGTGTTTCTTTAAGGTGTGAATCATAGGTTCACCAAAGAAGGGTCCTTTAGCTACTGTCTTAACTGGGACCCATGGTGACGAGCTTTAACATGTCCTTATAAGTTGCATAGTGACTCATAGTCAGTGACGATAATTTTTTAGCTTTTACTTAAGGGCACGTTGTATATTTTCCCCTTTTCCTCAAGTCATGATCCAGGACTTTAAACCTTTTTAAGGTATCATTAGCAATCCAAAATAAATTGAAATAGATTTTCAATCTCTCTCAAATCATCTCAAGAAAAATACTTAGGGGTTCCAAGAGTTGATCAATTAGAGCTCCTAAGGGTAATTTTGCTCCATAACTCTTGATATTTTAGGCATATTAATCTTTCCCACCTATCATTTTTAAAAGCATGTGTTTTAAATAGTTATTCATGTGGTTTTGATATTTTTTTTAGAACATGGGTTAAGGGTTTTGAATATTTGTTTTTGAATAATGTTCCCCATGATTTACCTATTATTTTTCATGATTTATTCATGATTTTGAACTAGTGGTGTGCATGGGTATGGTGAATAAACTAGGGGATTGTGCTTTCCCAAAATTTATAAATATTGACCATTAAAGTGATAATATCCTCAACCCCATATTGTAAAATTTGTTGTGAATATGAAAAATATGCATATTGAACTACTCTTGAACAAATGCATAGTGTTAAAATCTGATAAAGAATAATTATTTTTAATTGGACCTTTTGGAGTTGTGTAATAATATAAGCTATGTAGAATTAAACCAAGAGGGTTTTGAAATCCCCCAAGTGATGTTAATTGGTTTGTCATGTTGATGTTACCTTGTAAGTATATTTGGTATGACGATACCAAGAGTGCATACCTAAATGTGAATTGTGGTTCAATGAACGGAAATATATGATAAATATTTTGATGAGGCTTAAAGAGGGTTGTGTAGCTGGACCACAAAAGTGGCAGTCTCAAGGAACCAAAACTGGAAAATGCATTTGCTAGTGCGGGGGTCTAAATGGACTGGGGTTTGAGTACCTTTTCTTATGCCAAGGTGATTCTGGTCCACCTTATTATAGGATTGGGAGGTTTAAGTCCAACATAATATATTACATAATCGGGCGCATAATTAACCTTGGTATATCATTGGGAGGTTCGCATCCCCTGTGCATATATATATGATTATTCTCTAATTCTTATATTACACACACTGGGGCCTGACCTTAGGGTGAGAGTTGGGCCCCATATATCGCATGGGAAATAATACATGATGGTTAATCAACACAATCTAGTCTAGTGTTTTATAGTCCATGTTAATCATTGTTCCTTATCCCAACATTTTAAATAACTATGTATGCATAATTGTACATTAAGATGAACATGATTTGGAATTGTCATTAATTTATCCTTACCACCGAGTTGTATGATAATGCTCAACCCACTAACCATCTCCAAATATTGTATCCATATGTAATATAGGGTTCGAAGGCAATTCTACTTTTTGTGCAGTGTTACATGGATTAGCTTCATTCGTCAGTCGTTTGCGGTATAGTGGTGAGCTTCTATTTTCTGGAAGACTTAATCTTTCCATCTTTTACCTTTCATTAATTATAATTAAAGGGTTCACATTATCATTGTCATTATCATTGTTATTGTAAAGGTTAGGGGCTTGTCCTACTTAGATTTTTTCGGATTCGTAGAGGCTTTAAGGATTCTATTATGTAGTGGGTATTGATGTTGATATTCTTAGATATCTTTAAGTTTATAACTCTTTTTATATTTTTACATGTTTATATTTCAACCGCTACTAGGAGTGTTAAATCCTATTTAATTAGGCTAAAAAATAGTAGTCCTTGGTACTCGGTGGACTTGAGATACCTTTCACGGTCAGGATATTGTTAGGATAGTGACAAAGATAGTATTATTTCATTTTTTGGTTTCATTTGGTATCCACAAGGTTGTGTTAAATGGAATCTCGTTTTTGGGGCATGTAGTGTGACACACTGATAAAGAAGAGGTTACAAAACATTTAGGTATATTTCCCTTTCTTATTGTTCTAGTTTAGGCTATATAGTCTAATGTCTTGAATCTCTTCTAATCCCCATTCATTCACATTTTAGATCATGCCTTCACGAAGAACTGATGCAGGTGGAAACTCTCTTATCCCATCTGAGGACAATTTCAATAAATCTTGTTCTAATTATGGAGTTTAGTCCCAGTCTAGGTCTCTAGCTCCTAACTATATTGCCCTATGTAGAGTTTTATCAGTCCCTACCAACCTTCCTCAAGCCCCTTGGGTTATGATGATAATGACCCACCACCCCAAGAAAATATTTCTAAAAGTTAAGGGAATATAAAGTTGAGGAGTTTGTGAATCTAAAATAGGCTATGATGATTGTGAAAGACTATTCCCTAGTTTTTTACTAGTTATCCCATTATGCTTCTGAGCTAGTGTCTTCCATGACAGCTAGAATAAAAAAATTTGCTTTTGGGTTTTCCTATAATCTAATTTTTAAAGTAAGGATAACTTGTTGAGTAAAGATATGAATATCTCTCTACTTATGGTATATATCCAATAGGTCAAGGAGGAAAAGAAGAAATAGGCAGAAATTAGGGAGAGACAGAGTAAGAAGCTTTAGTATTCAGATAAGGGTAGAGATTAGAAAAAGTATGGTAGAGATACTGGAAAATGGTCTAAGAATAAGTAGAGTAATTAATATTCTTATTCTAGGCTAGTTCTCTATATCCTAAGTCATCTGGTAACCATTATTTTCAGAGCAATAGTGGATTTAGGGCATAGGGGGCCCCATCCAAAGCTAGTAAAGCTCAGTTTGACCCATATTATCTATCTAGCTAATTTTGTGAGAAGGTGCATCATGGATTTTGTTAGGAATGGAGGAATAAGTTCTTTAAGTGTGGTCAATTGGGAAACCTTCCATGGGATTATCCATCATTCTGCATTGCTATTGAGGCTAATAACGTTCTAGTTCCCATGTCTTTTGCACCTGAACCAAAGGGTGCTACTTTTATCTCTGGCACTGATTATAATTTCCTTTATGATCTTTCCACTCTCTAGGAATCTAAGGAATTTAAGGATGTTGTCACTGGTACAGTATAATGATGATAGGCGAATTTACACACCTATATCAATATATTTTGCCCATAATTTAGCCTAGTTTTGAGAACAAATTATATATTTCATGCACTTTTAGTCCTTTTTCCTATAAATGAGCTAACGAACATGATTAGTAAAGTTTCAGGTATAAATGATGCAAAATTCAGCATTTTATGGCTTACTTGACGTAAAAGAAAGCTCACGAAGGAAGGAAAGGGAGTTTACACGCCTAAGGACCAAAACTGCTGCATGGAAAATCTGTCCCGGGCTAAAACAACATTTCTGAAGACTTTGGGGACTTACAGACACAAAGCTGGATTTGGACAATGATACATTAACCTAGTACAATTGGGTTATGTATTTCATTAGTTTATTTGGATTATGATAATGTTACGTTAACCTAGTACATTTGGGTTAAGTATTACATTAGCCTAGTAGGATTTGGTTATTTATTTCATTAGCTTAGTAGGTGTAGGATATGGGTATTATAAATACCCTATCATGCTAGAGATTTTTAATCAAGTCCTCCATTAGTGGAGAGATAAGTCCTCCCTTAGTGGAGAGACACATTCTACTTCTCAATTACAACTCTTCTAATCTTTCCATTAATTCTATTTTTCTTCTTCTACTCTTCTATTCTTAAATTCCACAACAAGAGAATCGTTACCAAGCCAAGGAAACACGCCTAACACCTATCACTTGATCTACACGCCATTACTCAATATTGTGATATAATAACAATGTCAATCGTGATCTCCTTCGCATTCATGGGTAACTAAACCACTCTGTTGGGGTTATGGAAGCCGAATGAGATACTATCTATTGTTGTGAGTTTGTGAGTTCATGACACGTATATTGCTTATATCATTATTCTCTTCAGCTTAATCTACATTCTTTGCGGTTGCAAACACAAGAATACGCCAGTCTAACATTTAACTTGTTCGATAGAAAGGTTATTTGTCTGGAAAAGAGATAATGTCAAGGTAGTAGGACACCCTTTCCTATTAAAAAGCTAGTGCCGTAACTGGACTAACCTCTTGGAGAATTCGTACCGTTAGACACGCTTTAAGCTCGAGAGAGTTAAAGTGAAATAGTCCTTGTTTAGGTTGAGAGACGCTTGGATTTACCATCGAATACGAGTGTCAATTAAGTTTGTGATAGTTACTAGATCCTTTGGTCAAAGATTCTCGTACTCTTACTTTTAGCTGTTGTTTTTGTTTTATTTAGGTTTATTCAGTGCATCAATGGAGGCACAACGTGAAATTGAAAGGATGGCTGCTCAAGTGCATCAACAGAATATTGATAACCGTAGGCGAGCAACAAATCCTGATGATGAGGATCTGGGCGATGAAGAGCTACTAAACCCACGACATACTGCTGAGATGGTGGCACCCATGCAGAGGAGAGATCGTCAAACGCGATTAAGACCTGATCACCGAGCTGTGCAGATTCCTTTTGATGATGATGATGAGGATTTGGATGAAGCTGGTGCCACAGGAGCCATTATTCTGCCACCCTTAGCACCTGGAGCAAAGTTCAATATCACTAGCACCATGATTCAGCTTTTGCAACTCAAGGGATTATTTGGTGGACTAGCAGGCGATGATCCGAATATGCATCTGATCAACTTTATTTCCACATGCAAGTCATTCGACAATCCGGGCGTTGGACAGAATGCAATTCGATTACGTCTATTTCCATTGTCTCTGTCTGGGGAGGCAACTCTATGGTTGAATGGGCTGACTCCTGATTCTATTACTAATTGGAGGCAATTGAAAGACGCTTTCCGAGAAAGATTCTTTCCGCCATCCAAAAGAGCACAGTTGAGAGATGAGATCATAAATTTTCGACAGCTTCCCTCTGAAGCTCTTCATGAAACATGGGAGAGGTTCAAGACAGAGCTAGCGAGATGCCCAAACCATCACATGACTAATGTTCACCTCATGGAGATCTTGTATAGAGCCTTGAATTCAATAACTAAACCAGTGGTGGACAACGCAGCTGGAGGTTCTTTCATGGACCTCACCTTTGGTCAAGCAAGCAATATGCTAGATCGTATGACGAAACAAAGTAGAGCTTGGCATACCAGGGATTCTGAGGTAGCAAGCCCCACTTTATCTATTGGCATGACTGCAGACCAAAGAAGAAGAGAAGAAGAACGTGATCAAGATATGGCGCACATGAAAACCCAAATGGATCTTCTTACAAAGCATCTATTAGGGAAGACTGAAAAAGTGAAAGCGATTGCGTCAAAAGGAAGAGACGAATCTGATTCGGAAGAGGAGGCCAACTACTTGAACAATCAGGGGGGTTTCCGAGGGAATACCCAAGGAAACCAAGGTTGGAACTATTATGATAAATCTGGAAACAAAGACCAAGGTAGTTGGAAGAACAAGAATGAAAAGAGTGGTTTGTACGTTCCCCCTGGCAGACGTGATACCACCATATCTAATTCTGGAAGTATGGAAGTCATGATGGCTAAATTATTGAAAGGAGTGGAAGCAACGAGCGCGGGAGTTACGGAGGTAATTAATGATTTGTCCACCATGAAACAATTAGTAGATTCACATTCCACTTCAATTAGACAACTAGAGCAGCAATTCAGTCAACTTTCAGCAACACTCAACCAAAGAAAGGCCGGCACTTTACCTAGCGATACTGTGCAAAACCCAAGGAATGATGGGTCATGCATGGACATCACTACCAGAAGTGGTAAGGTGCTAGAAACTCCAGAAAAAATCAAGCAAGTGATTGACGAAGTTGCGAACATGGATGACAATGCAAAAGGAGTAGATGCCGCAACTACTACTCCTGGCGTCAACAACGCCACATCCAGCACTGTGCAGCCTGAAAAATTAGGAAAATGGAAGCAAGAGGAGAAGAAAACCGCGGAGAGAACACTTCCATACCCACCACCACCTTTTCCCCAAAGATTGAAGAAGGTGGAGGATGACACAAAGTTTAGCAAATTCATGAATATGTTAAAGCAGCTCACCATTAATGTTCCATTGGTGGAGGCACTTGAACAAATGCCTGGGTATGCAAAATTTATGAAAGATCTTTTGACAAAGAAGCGGGCATCAAGTTATGAGTTGGCGGATAATGTTCATCATTGTAGTGCAATCGCTACAAGGTCGTTAGTTCAAAAGAAGGCAGATCCTGGAGCTTTCACTATTCCTTGCACAATTGGATCGTTGGATTTTGCAAAGGCGTTGTGCGATCTAGGTGCTAGAATCAATTTGATGCCACTGTCCATCTACAAGAAGTTGTGGCTAGGCGATCCAACACCAACTAATATGAGGATCGTGATGGCTGATAGGTTGGTAAAACGACCTGTGGGTATCTTGAATGATGTGTTGGTGAAAGTTTCTTCATTCATCTTTCCTGAAGACTTTGTTATTCTGGATTGTAAGGAGGATTCTGAAGTTCCCATAATCTTGGGACGTCCTTTCCTTGCAACTGGAAGTGTGCTTATTGACATGAAAGATAATGAGCTTTTGTTTTGAATTAATGACGAAGTGGTACGGTTTGATATATGCAAAACAATGAAGCAGCCTAGCGATATGAATGAGTTATCTGTAGCTGATGTTCATCATGAAGATACGAAAGCATTATCTATAGAGAAACAGCCTACTGTTGAGCTATTGTCTGCTGTGCCACTGAATGTTGAGCATGAAGATAATGAAGGTTATGAAGAACTTATGAGTGCTTTAACAGAAATAGAGCCTTATACTCCTAAGCAACCGGAATGTGATCTCAAGAATCAACCAACAGCGAAGACTCCCATTGACGAGCCACCAATGCTAGAAACGCAAGAGCTCCTTGATTATCTAAGGTATATGTTCTTGGAAAGTAGAAATATACTTCCGAAGAGAGCAGATGACTTAAGTGAATAGCACGTAGAAGCTCTCATCTCTGCTCTGAAGAGATACAAGAGAGCTATGGGTTGGACTATTGATGATATAATTGGTGACTCTCCGGAGAAACGTAGGAGCCATCTTGAAGAAGATCGCATGCCCACAGGTAAGCCTCATTGTCGTCTAAATCCTTTCAGAAAACGATCCATCACTTACCTCGACGAAGTCTGAGTAATTGAGGTAACTATGTCGAGCCACGACAATAAATAAGGCGCTAGATGGGAGGCAACCCATTGTTTTATCGTTTTATCGTTTTATCGATTTATTGTTTTTCTTTTAGTACTTGTTTTGTTTTGATAAATGAAAAATCCAAAAATAAGAGTCGTTCCACGACCAAAACTAAGGTGCTTGGTGGGAGGCAACCCATCGTACTAATCTTTTTCATTTGGTTTTGAGCAAAAATAGGTGCAAGAAGTATTCAACGAGGAGATTGATTTCAATTAACGATTTGGACGCATTGTATGGTAAAGTTGGTAAGTTAGGAATACTGATGCATAAGGCTATGGATTAAGCATCTCTCATGCCCAAATAGGCATCAAGAAAGGCTAGGACTTGGAAAAACTAGGCCACGAACGATGCACAACCTATCCTATAGCCTAAGGTCTCGAAATCTAGTGTGCTATACACTATGCGCCGCCTATTCCTAAGTGTGCTTTTGACTATGCGCCGCCTATGCTATGGCATTTGGTCTCAGTATCTCATATGCCATAGACTATGCGGTGCATATGTCTACAAATGCCATAGACTATGCGGCGCATATGTCCCATTATGCTATAGACAATGCGCTGCATATGTCATTGATATGCCAAGCATTATGCGTCGCATATGTGGTATTTTTGTCTCCAAAACTGATTGTAAATGGGTCAAAACCAGACCCATTCTCTTCCTATATAAAGGGGACTTACTTTTACAACACAACCACACTAAAAATTGACCTAAGGGAGCCGCATATACATCCAAATCCTCTCAAAATTTTCTTCTTTTGCTATTCCAATTCACAAAACTATCTCCACAAGCTTCAAGCAAGTAAGTACTCTCTTATTCTTCATTTATTTCTCATAAGTACTACGTTGCTATGTCTATTATGAATTGCTAAATCGTATAAGATTGTTGGTGATGGTCATGTGTTTGGATTGTTGATACAAAATCATGTGAGTGAACATGTACGTAGGAAAATCTTGACTTGTTTCCGATTTGAAATTGGTTTTAATAGAATTGTTATACTATTTGCGGAATTACTATGGCTATGAATAGTGCTTAAGATTGTTGTTTGGATAATTACATGTTAGACTATCCCGGCCATCGGGATAAGACTTATAGTGCCTACCGACATAAGAGGTTGTGATTGTTGTAAGAATAACTATTTCATGTGGTAACCCCTATGTAGTAGTGTTGCTATATCTACCATGAAAGTAGTCCAATGGCTTCAAGTAAGTGATGCATTGCTGATTTTCTTGTCGGAATACAATCATAAAACGTATGTCGACGCAATCTGAGTAATCGACCACTTTCGCTTCACTGATTTGTGTTAACAAAACTAAGTGTGGGGTGGTACCCCTACTGCTTATGTATAGATTGTATCCATTGAGATTGTTCTACCATTAACACTATTTCATATCTCAGGTACAATGGCACCTAAAGAGAGACAAGGCAAGGAGAAGGCTACCACTTCCCAAAAGGGCAAGAAAATAGGCCGCAAGGAGCAAGGAGAACCCTCCCCGCTGCAAACACCTTGACTCACGCTTGGAATTAAGTGGGATACTTATGAGGAACTTCTAAGGATGACAACTCTGATGATGATTCCAATGCAAGGGATATGACCCCATACATAGAGGATAAGTTCGACCAACCAGGTTCCTCGTATTTATTTTCTACTGAGGACTGTGTCCCGACTAAGTGTGGGGTGGTGGTATTGCATGCTATACTTCTCTATTCGCATCTATGTTTGTTTGCTTTTGTTTCATTTTTGTTTCATTTTTGTTTCGTTTTGTTTTTTTTAGTAGTTAAATTTTTTTTTAGGTTCGCATGAAATTATTTTGATAGGCAGCATGAGATTATAACAAGAGTATGTGCTACAATTGTGACTATTGAGACGTTTAGGCTCTAGTTTTGACTCATTATGTGATATTGTGTGGTTCAATTCCTTCACTTTTTGGGTCGAGAGTCTATATTACTTCCAATCAAGTCGACCATGTGCCTTGTGTGTGTGAGATTAATAGTATCTTCTATGTATGTGGCTGATGCTAGAACTTGCCTGGTATGTATGCAAAGTGAAAATAAGGAGTGTAAGTTAGGATATGATTTAGGCATTTCTTTGGCAACCTATATTTGTTTACCTTCAGTTTTACCTACCCATGGACATCATCCTAGTCAACCCCTTTTGAGCCTTTAGCCTATTTCTTTGACAACCTCGTATGTAAGCCTAATCCATTTTCTTTCAAGATCGTAATTTGATCAAAACTCCTAAGTGCTTTAAATTAAAAAAGTCATGTGACAACATAAGAGGAAATTGGGTATGTATGATGCTTTAAATTGTAATGGTGCTTGAATGTGTTATGAAAAAGAAAGTGCTATCATAAGAGGTATGTTGTGAAAAGAAAAAGGAAAAGAAAGCTGAAAAGTGAGTTGTTCTTAAAATTGAAAAACAAAAGAGGAGAACAAGGGTGGTAGAATAAAAGAAAGAAGAAAGGTTGAAAGAAAAAAGTGTCAATGATACAATGTGATGTATTAAAGTGCTTAGGAGCTTAGTCACTAGTCCTGACCAAAATAGTCCTACCCGTCCCTTAGCCTACATTACAACCATCAGAAGACCTATTTGATCCTAATCTTAGCATTCTGACATTTAGTGGAGTATTACACTAAGGGAAAGCCTATGGTCATCAGTTGCTACATATGAATTCTTTGTGAGAGCGAGAGCAAGGATATTGTTGATACCCATGTTTGAAAAATATGCTATATTTGTGAGTAATTATGGGTACTATATTGTGAGACACACATGGTTGATGAGCTTTGGATAGTTGTATATGATTCTATGCACCTTAATGTTTGCATGAGAGTTGATCACCATCACGAGTCTATGCTAGAGGGTAAATTGTTTCTACTAATGATCAGAAAACTACTCTTTGTTGATAATTGTTGTACTTGTCTTGATAAATGTTTTGTGTTGTTGTTGTAAAAACCCTAAGTTGATGTTTAGAAGGACATGATATGTTGTTCGAGGACGAACAAAGGTTCAAGTGTGGGGTGTTGATGATAGGCGAATTTACACACCTATATCAATATATTTTGCCCATATTTTAGCCTAGTTTTGAGAACAAATTATATATTTCATGCACTTTTAGTCCTTTTTCCTATAAATGAGCTAACGAACATGATTAGTAAAGTTTCAGGTATAAATGATGCAAAATTCAGCATTTTATGGCTTACTTGACGCAAAAGAAAGCTCACGAAGGAAGGAAAGGGAGTTTACACGCCTAAGGACCAAAACTGCTGCATGGAAAATCTGTCCCGAGCTAAAACAACATTTTTGAAGACTTTGGGGACTTACAGACACAAAGCTGGATTTGGACAATGATACATTAACCTAGTACAATTGGGTTATGTATTTCATTAGTTTATTTGGATTATGATAATGTTACATTAACCTAGTACATTTGGGTTAAGTATTACATTAGCCTAGTAGGATTTGGTTATTTATTTCATTAGCTTAGTAGGAGTAGGATATGGGTATTATAAATACCCTATCATGCTAGAGATTTTTAATCAAGTCCTCCCTTAGTGGAGAGACAAGTCCTCCCTTAATGGAGAGACACATTCTACTTCTCAATTACAACTCTTCTAATCTTTCCATTAATTCTATTTTTCTTCTTCTACTCTTCTATTCTTAAATTCCACAACAAGAGAATCGTTACCAAGCCAAGGAAACACGCCTAACGCCTATCACTTGATCTACACGCCATTACTCAATATTGTGATATAATAACAATGTCAATCGTGATCTCCTTCGCATTCATGTGTAACTAAACCTCTCTGTTGGGGTTATGGAATCCGAATGAGATACTATCTATTGCTGTGAGTTTGTGAGTTCATGACACGTATATTGCTTATATCATTATTCTCTTCAGCTTAATCTACATTCTTTGCGGTTGTAAATGCAAGAATACGCCAGTATAACCTTTAACTTGTTCGAGAGAAAGGTTATTTGTCTGGAAAAGAGATAATGTCAAGGTAGTAGGACACCCTTTCCTATTAAAAAGCTAGTGTCGTAACTGGACTAACCTCTTGGAGAATTCGTACCGTTAGACACGCTTTAAGCTCGAGAGAGTTAAAGTGAAATAGTCCTTGTTTAGGTCGAGAGACGCTTGGATTTACCATCGACTACAATTCTCTATAAGCGATTGCATGTCAGAATTCTACACACTCATAGCCAAAAGAGACGTATACCTAAGAAGGTGGACATAACCCCAACGCTTCAATTCTCATTGTTTACAACCAACGTAACAATCTCTCTCTTTTTACTTTATTATTTTCAGCCTTTGTTTACATTACTTGCAAGACAAGAATCCCCCCTTTTAACGAGACTTGCACCAAAAGTTTAGTAATTTTACTTACTTGTTGGCCAAGCTATTCCCTGTGGGATCGATACCCAACCCAGGTTGGGTTCTATATTTGCTAACGACCGCTTTACACTCAAACGAGAGCTGTAGATTGAGCGTTATCATATAACTCTTTTCATATGATATGTATTGTCTTCTTGGTTTGGGGTCTACCCTTTCTTATATGACTATTTATTCGAGTTTTATCCTGAGTATTTTTTGGATCCCTTTTCTGTATCTACCCAGTGGGTGACTCTGTTGTGGCTAGAAGAGTCTATAGGCAATATGTTGTAAAACCCTATACTTTTCTTAGCTTAGTTCAGCTCTTAGTTGTATGCATAAGAGGCTTAAATCCTGAAAATCGTTGTTCAGCTCCTAGTTGCATGAATAAGAGGCTTAAATCCTGAAAATATCACTAAGTGTTGGGACTTAGTCTTATTATTAGCCTTTTAACTATGAGGATTTTTAAATGATTCTTTTCGACCCTAAGGTATTGGTTTTTGAGTTAATTCATGTTCAGGGTGTAAGGACCATGTCTCGGGGATATTTTAAAGTTTTTGGATGAGGATTGGGTTGTGATTAGATTTTCATTCTAGAATCTCACAGCGATAATGGCACGTCGCGGTGGGTTTAGCAATGAGCCCTTCATTTCATCATGGTATCCTTCCAATCCACATTTTAGTTGTGAATTTAATTTTATAAGGGGTAGTAACGTCTTTTCCCATTGACCGAATTCATAAAAACACAAATCAAAACATTAGTTAGGGCCTTATTTGCCTATATTATCCAATTTACTTCCTAAAACAAACCCTAATCATTCCTAAAATTCATCAATTTCATTCCTTTCTCTCTAGGGAAACCAAGATTTAAAGTTCCCTAATCTAAGAACTTTCAAGAAAGACATCAACATTGTGTGTGTTTTCAAGCCTAAGGGTTTAAGGTGTGTGTGTTGTTCATCCATGGGACCCTTTCATCCATGGAGTCCAAGAATACATTTTAATTTTTTAAATTATGAATTATACATGTTTATGATCAGTTATCTCCAAGGAGCTCTTACAAATTTTAATTATAAATTATGTTTACAAGTGTTTTTTGATGAAATGAGCCCTTACATTTTTAATGCTGAAAATTTTATGTTGAATCATTAATTCATGGTTTGAGTATTGTAACAATGTTTTTAATCACATTCTTTACCCATACCCTATGCCTACGTTCTTGCTTTTCATATGTTTGATAAAATAACTGTTGGGGTTTTGAACAATGATTTGTTTTTATGGGTTTTAAAGGTATATATATCCATATTGATATTTCTATTTAGTGTTGGAGGGTTATAAACACTCGATGCTTAGCTATTTACATAATTTCAGTATCTTCAAAATGGTTTCTAACAAACCATGAGCGTTTTCATCTAGTTAGTTAGCATGATCAGTTGTTTTCTCAGTTAAGCTTAGTTTAGTCCAGTAAATAGTGTCATTTAGTTATGAGTAGGAATTAGAACTGAGCAAACCCAGGAAAAGGGGTATTTATGCAAGTATAGGGTTTTACCCTTAGTAGTAAGTCCTGAGTAATAAAACTACATAGACAACGTAGGTTGAGATATCTTTTTGTCAATTTACGATTGACACATATCTAATGAGTCTTCCTATCAGTTTAGGGTTGACACAGTCATTGTTAGTACGCCTGGCATAGTACTAACACCCTTCCAAATGGGGTTATAAGTTGGACCCTGAATAGCTCAGATTGGAGCATGTTAGTTATATGATACCTCCTATAGTCTCAGTTTATTATTTAGTATAGAATTTAGTTTATGTTTGCTTGACCTTAACATACAAACTTCTAGTTATTCAATTATCAGATTTTAGTAATTTAGTTTACAAGTTATTTCAGAAACATTATAAGCTTAGTCTTAATTTCTTAGTATTCCACTTTTCATGCATGTATACTAAGTTATCTCATGCTATTCAGCCAGTCATTATTTTATGCACAGTTAACCCTTAAATTATAGCCTAACCTCATCTTATATAGCATTACATTTAAAGGACTGACCGCATATTTTTCTTTGCGCTATGATGTCTTATATCATAGGTTTGGACACATAATTTCCTGATTGTGCTTAGACAGTACAACTTATCAGTAGCAGTACTCGTGGTAAGTTATTATCTATTGAGAACATGATTCTTTTATTTTAATTCATCCCAGTAGTTTAGTATTTCCATTTATTCAATGTTAGATGGGGGTTTGTCCCATCAACTCTACAGTCAGTCAGTTAGAGGCTTTTTAGACATTCAGACAATCAATCGATTTATCAATTATATTATGTCTTTTTATTATATTTTTTAAATATTTTAGATCTATGATTTAATCATGTTTCAGTATTCAAAACCTTATGGCATTATTAGTTGTTTATGTATATCTTTATTTATCACTTTACTTAGTGCTCACAGCAGGTACCAGCTCATGGGTTAGCTTATGGTCACATATTACCGTAAGCGCTATTGTCACAACTAGGGGTAGCCTCGGGTCATGACATATGTGGTATCTATTTATTGTAGAGAGATGTTAGTAGATCTAATAGAGTTGGAGATATTAAACTTTAATGTAATGCATCTCTATATTGTCGGACATAAAAGATTGGTTTCAAATTCCTGAATGAACTGGTGATTGAGTGGAAGGTAGTTAATAAGTGACTACGGGAAGGTTTATTTTTTATCTTAGAGCCTTGAAGTTTATTTCCAAGGGGTGTCTTTATCACTTGGTCAGAGTTAAAGATTCTAATTCAGAGGTCTTTTATTACAATCCGTCCATGTGTTCGATGTGTTTGTTGAAGGGTTCCTTGATGATCTTCCTGGCGTTCTTCCCGATAGCGAGATTGATGTTAGGATTGATAATTTTTCAGACACACATCCTATCTTTATCCCTCCCTATGGAATGGCTCCAACTGAGTGGAGAGAATTTAATAAGTAGTTGAAAAACCTTCTTGATAAGGTTTTATTTATACTAGTATTTCCCTGTGGGGTGCTCCTATGCTCTTGGTGCATACGAAGGATGGTTCCCTCCAAATATGTATAGATTACCGCAAGTTGAATAAGGTTATGGTAAATAATAAATACCCTATTCCTAGGATTGATTACCTATTTGACCAGTTGAAGGGTGGTAACTACTTCTCTAAGATTGAACTTCAGTCGGGTTCTTATCAGTTGAATATTAGAAAGGTGGATATTCCTAAGACTTTTTTCCAAACCTGGTGTGGTTAGTTTCTGATGTCCTTCAGTTTGACTAATGCCCCAGCAGAATTTATAAATCTTCTTAACCGAGTCTTCAATCGGTTTTCAGACTTATTCATTATTGTGTTTATTATTTATATCTTTGTGTAAGATAGATCATGTCAATTATCTTCGAGTAGTATTGTATACCATTAAGGATCAATGACTGTATGCTAAATTCTAAAAGTGCAAGTTCAGGTTGAATTTGGTGACCTAACTGGGTTATGTTGTGTCTAGTGAGGGGATCATAGTGGATCTACAGAAAGTTGAGGCAGTTAAGGAGTGGCTAGAGCCACGAATCCAATCGATATCTAGTTTTTCTTGGGCTTAGCCGGATAGTTTAAGAGGATTGTGGAAAGTTTCTCTTATATTGGTGTCCCCATTGACTATGTTGACTTAGAAAAAGGTAAAGTTCTTATGGTTTGATTCTTTTATGGGCAGTTTAGAGAAGTTGAAGGATACATTTACTTTGACTCCAATCCTGACCCTTCCTGAGGGTACCAAAGGTTTTGTAGTATATTATGATGTATCCCGTGTGAGAATGTATTGTGTGTTAATGTAGCAAGGTAGAATTGTTGCCTATGCTTCTAGAAAGTTAAAAGTTCATAAGAATAATTACTCGGTTCATGACATAGAATTGCTGGTTATGGTCTGAGCTTTGAAGATTTTGTGCCATTATTTGTATGGGGCTCATATTTACATCTAGTCAGATCATAAGAACTTGTAATATGTGTTACCAAGAAGGATTTGAATATTATGTAAAGAAGATGGCTTCAGTTGCTCAATGACTATGATATGAGTCTTCACCATCATCCAGGTAAAGCTAACTGGTTTCTAATTCTCTTAGCAGGTTATTTATGGGATGCTTATCTACTATGGATAAGGATAAGAGAGAGTTGGTGAATGATATTCACCGGTTGACTATCCTTAGGGTCCATCTTTTGGACACGGAGGATGGAGGTGTGATAGTCCAAGAGGTGGTGAAGTTATCCCATAGTTCTAAGGTGAAAAAGAAGCAAGTTTTGGACCCTTCCTTGATGCAAATTAAGGGTGACATAGGCCAGCAAAATTGATCATTTTTATTATTGGAAACGATGGTATCTTGAGATACCAAGGTAGGTTATATGTCCCAGATATTTATTGGTTTTAAGGAAGGATCTTGATTGAAAATCATGAGTCAAGGTACACTATTCATCCTTGTTCGATGAAGATGTACCATGATTTGAAGGAGATCTATTGATGGAATAAAATGAAGTAGGATGTGGAAAATTTTATGGCCAAGTGTATGGTTTGTCAACAAGTAAAGGTGTAGAACTTGAGACCTGGTGGGTTGTCTCAAGAGATTGAGTTGCCCGAATAGAAATGGGAAGTGATCAATGTAGATTTCATTACTGGTCTTCCACAGTCCCTCCATCAGTTTTATTAGATTTAGATCATCATGTATAGGAGGACTAAGTCTATTTAATTATTATCTGTGAGGACTATTTACTCTACTGAGGATTATGTAAGGTTGTTCATTTAGGAAATTATCAAGTTATATGATGCACATATTTCTATTATATCTGATTGCGGTATTCGGTTATCCTTGCAGTATTGGCATTTTTTCCATAGTGATTTGGGAACTAATGTAAACCTTAGCACCACTTTCCACCCCAGAAAGATGGTCAAACAAAGAAGACTATCAAAATTTTGAAGAGAAGTGAAGGTCTTATGTGATTGTTTTTGGTGGTAGTTCGGTTAATCATTTGCCTCTTATATTTTTCACTTATAATAATAGCTATCACGCATGCATTAGGATGGCTCTATTTTGAGGTTTTGTATGGTAGAACATGTACTTCTTCTATTAAATATTTCGTGGTTCTCCAGGCTAGGTTTTTTGGTCCTTATTTGGTTCATCAGGCTATGGAGAAGGTAAAGGTGATTCGGGATAGGCTTAAGACCACACAAAGACATCAAAAGTCATATGCTGACATGAGGTGGAGGGAGTTGGAATTTGAAGTTTCTGATTGGGTGTTCTTGAAGGTATCTCCCTTGAATAGAGTAATGCAGTTTGGAATAAAAGGGATGCTAAGTCCATATTATGTGGGATCTTATTTGATTTTTAAGAGAGTAGGTAATATGGATTATGAGTTAGAGTTGCCTCCCTATTTGGGTTCCATTCTCTCGGTTATTCATGTTTTGATATTTAGGAAGTGCGTGGGTGATCCTTCCTTGGCAGTTCCATAAGAGAGCATTGGTGTTTCAGACTTCGTGTTGTATAAGGAGGTCTAGATTTAGATGTTTGATCTGGAAGTTTATCAGTTCTGGATAAAGGTTGTGGCTTCGGCAAAGATGTAATGGAGGAAAAAAAAAGATTGAAGAAGCTACTTAGGAAGTTTATGAGGACATGAAGTACAAATACCTATTTTTATTCCCCGTTTCAAATACTCATGCTTAAGGTATGTGTTAATCTTAGCATCTTTGTTTTTTGTACTTTTTAAAGGTAAGTGTTGGTGTGTTTCTAGGATAAATTATGCTAATGGATGACTTGACCCATCATTCTAGAATGAATAATCTTAAGGGGGAGAATGTAACACCCTGGATTTTTTGCCTTAGAAAAATTTAGAGTTTCAAACTCACATTCCAGAATATGACTCACTCTACGAGTCATAACGTGACATTACGGGTCATACGATTCCAATCGTAGGATGTCCAGTAAAGGTATCCTAAGTTACTATCCTAATTATGAGTGGTTCATAATGAGTCATAAAGACTCTAAATTATTCATATGGTTCCATCCCTATCCAAACCAGTGTGTGTCCCAAGTAATTCTATATGAACTACGACTAGGACCCTATGGGTCATAGGTCCACCCGATGAATCATATGGTGTGAATTGTAGGGTCACTAGAGAAGGGTCCTTCTACTACTGTTTTGATTGCGACACGTGGTGACGAGCCATAATGTGTCCTAACAAGTTTCATAGTGACTAGTACTCACTAGCGACAAATTTTCTTCTTTTAATTAAGGGTACTTATGATATTTCCCCCTTTCCCCAAATCATTACCCATGACTTAAAACCCTTTTAGGGTATCATTTGAACTTAAAAAAATTTAAATAACTTCTCAATCTCTCTCGAATACTATAAAGTAAGATACTTATTTTTTTCAAGAAGTTGATCAATTAGAGCACCTGAAGGCTAATTCTCTGCATAACTCTTTATATTTTAGGCATGTTATTCTTCCCCAATTATTATTTTGTAAAAGAATGTATCTTAAATAGTTATTCATGTGGTTTTTAAACATGGGTTGAGGGTTTTTTAATGTTTGTTTTTGAACAATGTTTCATATTGTTTACATATAATTGTCCATGTCTTCTTCATGGTTTTGAACATTTAGGGTGCATGATTATGGAGAATAAACTAGGGGATTGTGATTTCCCCAATTTTTTTAATATTGACCATTGAATTGATATTGACCTCAACCCTATATTGTGAAAATTATTTTGAATATGAAAAGTATGCACATTCCCAAACTATTGAAAAATGTGAAAAGCTAATGAAGCATAATGATATTGAATTGGACCTTATAAGGTTATGCCATTCCCCATGCTAATGTATAATTGAACCAAGGGGGTTGTGAATTCCCCCGAGTAATGATAATTGGTTTGGCATATTGTAGTTACCATGCAAATTTAGTTGGTATGATGATACCAACAGTGTATGCCTAAATATGTATAGTGGTTCACTGAATGGGAATATGTGATAAATGTTTTAACAGGTCTTAAAATGAATTTTTAGTTTTTTAGCAAAAGTGGAGGTCCAGAAAGACCAAAACTGGAAACTGAATTTGCCGGTGCGGGGGTCCCCTTGCTTATGACCAGGCTGTTCGACCCCACCTTATTATTTGATTGGGGGTTTGAGTCACAATAATACATAAATAATCGGGTGCTTAAGTCACCTTAGTATATGGTTGGGAGGTTCGAGTCCCTTGAGCATATATATAAGATTGTTCTCTGATTTGCACTAGGTCCCGAAAAGGGGGTGAGAGATAGAGGTCATATAGCCTTTTGGTACTGATACATGACGGTTAAGGTATACAATCCAGTCAATAGTTTTAAAGTGCTTGTTAATCCTTATTTCCTATTCCATTATTTTATATTAGTATATATATATGCACATATGTATGTGAATATGTACATTAAGTTAAACTAGATTTTTAATTGTCATTACTATATCCTTATTCCTGAATTACATGGTAGTTCTTTACCGACTATCCATCTCTTGATGCAGTATCCCCATGTGATACAGGTTCTGAAGGTAATCCTACTTTTTCTATGCATTGTTAGGTGGATGTGCTTAGTTTCTCAATCATTTGCAGTTAAGTAGTGAGCTTCCATTCTCCAAAAAACATGATCAATCCATCAATTTACTTTCATAAACTAGAATCAAAGGTTTAACATGAATATTTCCATTGCCATTGTCATTTTAAAGATCGTGGGCATGTTCAGACCTAGATTGTTTTCAAATTAGTAGAGGCTTTATGGATACTAGTGTGGAGTTGGTATTGATGTGGACATGCTTAGATGTCCTTGAGTTTGTTACTTTTTTTATACCGTTATATTTGAATTTCAGCTATTGCGAGGAGTTTTATTTCTAGTTTGGCTAGGAAAAAATGGGGATCGTCTCAAGGCCTCAATGGACATGAGATACCCATCACGGTCAGGCCCTGGTTTAGGTCATAACATAAGACAACCTTAGTTAGTGTAAGAAACTAAGGATAATATTACCATAAGCAACTGTGACAAAATCATTTTTATTCAATCTTTATGGATCATAGTCATGCTCATGTTAAACATGAGAAATGAAGTATAATTTACCTAAAACATAAGGAAACGAGCTAAGGGGTCAACTCTAGGGTTTCAATATGGCCTAAACGGTCCATCTAACCCAAGAATTGCATTTAATAAATCCAACACCTATAACCCATCCAAAATCTAACATAATATCATAGGAATACTATGAAATAGCTCAATCTAACAAGGTATAAACCTACCCTACCTCGATGCTGAAGAAAGCTCAAAGAACTGCTAAACCACCGATTTTCCATTCAAAAAATCCTCTTAAAGATTTCAAGCTATTTTAAATATATTCTACTCATTAATATGAGAATATTTCACCATTATGCTTCGTGTCGCAAGATCACATCAAAATCCCATGTGTGTCCCACTTACGAAAATTGAGATTCCAAAACCAACCCAACATTCTTAAATTCTTAAGAAACCATTATCATCTAAAATGGGTGAAAAACAAGATAAATTAGAGCTCAAATCAATCTTCCTAATCACCAAAAAGCGTCAATTTTAAGTTCTCCCACCAATTAGGTTTCTTAGCTCACAAAGAAGTGATGAAGAATGGTCATAATCATGGAAAAGGGTTCCTTTTATACCAAGTCCAATCATCAAGGTGTCGCTATCGCAACTGAGCTTTTGTGTTTGCCCCATATTGGGCCTACATACAAGAATTGTGATTGTTACTTTGGCCTTCTAATTATGATAGGTTAGGCTGATCATACTTGTCACGATCGCGACATAGATTCTGTGATCGTGATGGAACCAGATTTTTAGATGCACTAGATTTTTAAAGTCTAAAATGTACTTGATCGGGTACGGGATTTATTCAGAATCCCATATATTCAATTGAACTATGTAACCATACACAATTTAACATTCAAGACTCAATGGTGTAATTAGATTTCCTAATCCAGGTCATTTCGACCAAATGTGGGTCCCATATTCATATTTTATTTTCTTAACTTTCCGACTGGTAGGTTTTAATAAGACCTTGTCTCTCAATATACAAAACAAAAGTCTTCGTAGACTAAGATCAATATTCCGGAGTTGTTGGTGTAGTAAAAATTTTCACACAAGATCGTTTTACTGAAATTTTTACCCGGCGGTCATTTGGAGAATGCGAAGACTTCAAAAAAAGGAAATGTCTATAAAAAGCAAACGAACTTCCCAATAATTTAACTCTCAGTCCCAGATGCAAGTACATGACTTAGGGCATAAAACAAGCCAAATGGACATCTATGCTTTTGAAGACATCATTGGAGGCCTATGCATAAAGACTCAAGACTTGGTCACCTCAAGGACATAAAAATGCATGGAGGATCCGTTTTGAGCATGACATAAAGCAAACACATGTGTGGAATATTTCATAGGGGTTTACCTTCGATGCCAACCCGACTCCACAAGTGTTGAAGCATGATCCCACGATTTTGGAGCATTGAAGTAGCACCCTTCATTAAGGGAATTCTGGGGATTACAGTTATTGGAAAGACACTCCATGGACACCCCTTTCATTAAGGATATTTTTTCTATTTTTCTATGTAATAAGATAGCATAAAAATAGTCTTCTATTAGTTCATTCACTCTTTAGTTGATTATGAATATTTGAAAGTCATTGAAAGACTTCTTCTTCTCTGTTTGATAGTGTAGTTTAGGGCTTAGAAAAGCCAAGTAGTATAAGGCTTGGAGAAGCCATTATTGATCTTTGCTTAGAAACGGTGGTTGTAAGGAAAATTTGATTCCCTTAGCAATCACCATAAGAGTTTTGTGTTGTTATTATGGGTCTTAGGGGGATAATAGTTTATACACGGTTTGGTTCCTATTTCTTGTAATCTCGTATGTCAGACTATCTATGTTACTTTATTGCATTTGTTTGTAATGTTTTTTTGTCTTAGTCTTCATCTCTTTAGGTCATTCTTATATCATTTGGTATCAAGAGCCACGTTTTAGAATTGTTCCTACAATTCTAAGTCTTGGATTGTTGTTACCTTGAGAAAATCAACACAAAAAGAGAGTCAAAAAATCCAAAAATCACAAAAAAAAAAATGATTAATCCCATTTTTGTATTTTGACTAAAAATTTTAACTTAGGTCGAGAATATTTTGTGTGTTTTGTTAGTTTCTAGAGCTAGAACCTTTTTTCCTAGCACTATGAGAGTCTAGATCTAAAATTCGAGCTAAATTCGTATTATTTTGAGCTATCCACCATTGTTAAGCTTGAGTTTGAAGAAACTTGAAAGGTGGATCTTGAAATCTGTTAAACATTTGGACTTGATTTCGTGGTAATTTTATTTGGGAAGTCAATGTGAGCAAAAGGAAACAAAAATAATCAAATTTGAAGGTCATTCGCTTGAAGATCAACCTTGGTCAAACTTTTCAAAGTTCTTGGTGTTCTTCTTGTTCTTCATATATTTTTGAAGAAGAACATCCAAAATGAGTGTTTTGATATGGAAAAAGTAAGAAAGGGGTTTTAGTACTTGTTTGCTCAAAGAATATTCCAAGTCTTCAAAAAAAAAAAGAAAACAACAAAAGTAATATTCATGTTCAAGGGAAAGTACAATGGGGGACTGTTTCAAATTCAAACATTTGAGCTTGAAAAAGACTCCAATTCTTGTATTTACCTCCCCCCCCCCCCATTGCCGAAACTACTACTCCTAGTTGAAGAATTGAATTTCAAATTGGAACAAGTCAATAAGTCAACTCCAAAAACATTGACCAACATTGACCAAGTTGCCATGTCATCACGACGACATCATCACTCCTCTAAAAAAGGCTTAAGCTCAAATTTTAGGTTCTAAGTTTCTTTTCTTTAATTCTTAGTTTCATTTCTTGATTCTAGTACTAATTAGCAACTAGTAATCATCTACAAGATTGTGAATTAGTTTTCTAAATCTATTTTATTCATGTTTTTCGTTGTTTGTGTACTTTTATCATTTTTATTCATTGAAATTCTTTGATTTAAGTTCGTAAGTAGATTTTGTTTTGTGTCTTGAGTCCATCAAACAAGAATCTATTCCAGCCCCTAAGTAGTGATTGACACCTTATTTACTACCGGAGTTTAAGGAACTTTCAAAATTTGCCGCTCCAATTATGAGGATGACAAAGGTGAGTGTATACAAGTGTTGGTGAGGAACTTTTACTACTAATCTTGTTTGTTCATTTTTTACGTACTAGGTGATATAAAGGGAACATATCTTTGTAGCCTTGGATTGTTGTGACTACAACATGGAGACTAATTATAGTGAGAGATTTTATAGCTATTATGATGTTGGAGATTATGGGGGCTATGAATATAGCCATGTTCAAGACATGGGCAGAATTGAGAGTTATGGTTTTGAGGGGGAAAATGAGGTGAATGAAGTTCCACATGCTTATGGTGAATATTGAGATGATGTCAGGCCTTCTGATGGTTCTTTTGATGAAGTTGAGGCATGTGAGGATTCTTACACTTCCCACTCCGAATGTAGAATTGGTGTAAGGTATAACCCCTTCCTTTGCAAAGCTTATGAGAGCCATGATGAGAGTGTATATGTGGGGCATGAAGATTCATATTCTTTACCTTATAGTACATCTTATCAAGGTCGAAGTGGTGTTAATGGGTATACTAGCTATATTATAGGTTGTTCCATGAGAAGAAGAGAGAATATATCTCCAAGGTCGAGGGGTACTCATGTTCCTATGGGTTTTCCTATACTCTATAATGTTGATCCTAGGAGAAGTGTTCACTCTGGAACATAAGCATTTATAGGGTACTGCGCTGCCTCCTTGTGCTAGATGATTGGCACCATAAGAACTACGTCCTGCCACCTATGGTTGACTAGTTGGGGTTATTTCGAGAACCTTTACTTGTTCCATATTCCTTGGAGGAGTATAAGGTTACCGAGATAGTCAGGATTTTCTTCACCTAATTTGAACACTATGAGGAGTTGTGGTTCGATATCTTCCCCTTGAGACTAGGTCATGCATTATTGGGTTCTAATTGGTTTGCATAACATAGAGTTCCGAATGTGCTAAATTAGCCTAAGGTTGTAATGGACCATTGGGTAAATTATGTCTTTACCTCAATTGTTTCCAAACCATAAGGAGGTGTGATCACTTAATCCAAGACAAATAATTATGAGAGACAAAATATTAACAGGAGTAAGGGTATACAAGGTGGTAATCCAAGAGTGCAAAAAAGAGAGGTTGTGCGGAGTGAAATAGGGGGATTGCCACCAAACTGTGACAACTATGTTTGTCCTTCTCTTTCTTAGGATATTTGTGTAGTTACCAACATGGAAAGTGAAGGAGCAAAAATCCAAGGAGAGGTTGATACCGAAGCATATGGGAAACCTTCACACCACGGCAAATAAGTATCTACTCAAGAACTTCATGGTAAAATATCTAACTCTTACACTTTTGTGCATGTGAATGATAATTTTGTGGCTAGTAGCCCATTGAGTATGAGTAGTAGCTTACCTATCTACTCAAGAACTTCATGGTAAAATATCTAACTCTTACACTTTCTATCATAAGGCTAAATATGGATTATTCAACATCTAGAAATTAATTTAGATACCATAGCCTGGGTTGAATTTTCTTAAAAATAAATTTCAATGATTATAAGTGAGCCCCTCTGGCCCAGCTTACGCTGAGACTTGTATTAGCTTTCCTAGACCTATATATGATTTTTATACACTTCAAAATGTTTATTTTTGGGTTTTTAGGACATTAGATACTTAATGGTAATGTTGGTTTTGTATTAGGGAGTTGATGTTAATTTCCGATAAAACTAGATGGTTTTATTAATATGGATTATGGATCTAATAATTAATATGGATTATAGATATGATTATTGGTATGGATTATAAATTTATTATTGATATAGATTATAGATATGATTATTGATATGGATTATAGATAAGATTATTGTTATAGATTATTTATATGATTGTTGATATGGACTATAGATATGAATTATAGATATGATTATTGGCATGACTTTATAGATAGAGTATCAGTATGGTATATAGATTTGGTTATTAGTAAGACCCATGGATGTGAATCTTGGTCCGGTGTATAGATATAAGTATAGGGAAGGTTTATTCATATAGTTATTTATATAGTTTATTAAAGTAGTTTATTGATCTGGCTTATTGGTATACTTCATTGACATAGTTTATAAATTTGAGTTCCAGTTCAAGTCCAATAAATGATGTTTTGATGATGATATTATTGAGGATACTATGAAGATGATGATATATGTCTTAGTTCGAGTTCGACATTAAGAGTTGGGTATGATATGATATGATATGGATGATCCGATGGTTATAGATTGTACTTCGTGAAATTATGGATCTTTGGTCATTTATTTCCCTTGGTTGTACCCTCAAGGCTTATGGTTACCTGTGTTGGCTTATTTACTTTTCTGTACTTATTGGCTTGTGGGGTTAATTTAGTAGTTATAAGTGTGTGATCTTTACGCTAAAATTCCAAATTTATTAATTTACTTTTGAATAACGGTATTTCAGCTTATTTCTAGGTTTGCCCTTTTACCCTGACTTATCTTATTTTATCTTCTATTATATTGTATTTATATCATGATTAGTTTAATCGGTCAATGATGCCTACTGAGTACGCATAGTTTATGTACTCGTACTATACTTCTGCATCTTTTTGGTGCAGATCAAGTACTATTAGCCACTGCTCATGTGATGATTGTGCCGAGTTGGATTTCAGAGATAGTGTGAGATCTTAGTGTTGGAGTTTCCCATTTTTCCTTTTATTTATGTATGTCTAGTCTTTCATTTATGACATAGATTGTATTTGATTAGTTAGTACTTATGGTTCATATGTAGTAGCTCTTATACCGGTATTACTATGTGGTGGGGTGTTTGTTTATATTTTTATCTATATTTGTGACTGTATTGATTACCTTATTATTATCACAAGACTTTAATTGTTGAATTCTTACTTTTAGGCCATTTTTCACCAAGATAATCCATTGCTTAAAGCTCTAGCCTATGGTTTGGCTTACCTACTGGCGAGATGAGGCAGGTATCATCATGACTCATAAATTGGGTAATGACACTGCAACTAAAAGAGTTGAGTTCCTCTAGAACCAATAGTTTCTTAGCCTGTAGTCTCCCAACCAACTATGTCTGTTGAGGAGGAGCAGATATTAGGCATATTTCTGAGATTGACTCCACCTAGGTTTTGTAGGGATCCATGGGAGGATGCATTTAAGTTCTTCATTTCATATGAGGATAGGCTTCGTAATATAGGCCTAGTTGAGACTCATGGGATTGAGTACACTACTTTTCAGTTAGAATTAGAAACTAGACATTGATGGAGAGGTTATCTTTATTCCATGCCAGCTAAATTTCTTTCTTTGACATAGACCTAGTTCTCCAAGGTTTTGTCGGACCAGTATCTAAATTAGAGAAAGGTTTCTATGATCCTTCTAAATTATGAGGCATAGTTCCATGAGTTTATAAGGCATGCCACTGTTATCTTACAAACCTAGGTGAGTGGGTTCGGTCCTTTGTTAGAGGGCTTATACTTTATCTTTATATGGCTACACAATGTTGGTTGAACCAGTCAAGACTTCTGCTGAGATTTCTAATATACTAGACTATGGAGGAGATACACCGTGAGGCCCAAGGGAGCAACGATAAGAAATAATCCCACCAGGACAATTTCAGTGGGAGCCAAAGCGGCTCATAGTTCAAAGGCAGATATTCTTATGATAGGTACCCTCCATGTTAGTATTATCAGCATCAATGTCATTATAGTAGACTTGTTCATACTACACTTCAGATTACTAATAAGGGTTTACCCATCAACAGTTATTACTCTAGCCAGAACAATCTAACCTTTGAGAGACACATATTTAAGGTTTTCTGAGGGGGCAATTTGAGTCAGTTGAATCTTCTAGATAGAATGTAGTGCATGGAGTATGCCTTGATTTTATGGTCGTTATCTATTATTCTAGATTATGTTCCCAGTGTGGGGTAGTTTTCCCTGCAGCATAGAGTGTTTAGCAAATTAGGGTAGTGCCTCTCCAGCTAAAGGTGGGGTATACACTTTTTTCTATGTGTATTATTGTTTTACACCATGATTAGAGTTGATTTGGCGGTTTTTATTAGTGCCATTACATGTATCTACTCTCGTGGGTGATTCTTCATTAGTGGGTCCAGTTTATATATCCTGTGTTGTGACTCAGTAGGATTTTATTATGTTAGATATTGTGGACTTTTTTGTGATTCTAGGAATGGACTGGTTATCCCCCTACAATGTGGTCTTGGATTGTTTATCCAAGACCATTACCTTTTCCATGCCTGATATTCCCTCTGTTATGTGCCACGGTTTTACTATACCGATAGGGATTATTTCTTATGTTTGGGCTGGGAGACTTACTTCAAGGGGTTAGGAGTCTTATATTTCTTATCTTCATGGTGTTAGTGTAGAGAAGCCATCACTTGATTATGTTTTATAGTTTGTGATTTTCCTATTATTTTTCATACCTATCTATATGTCCTTCCTCTTGAGTATGATATTGAATTTTTATTGACCTTGACTTTATCGAATGCCTACTACTGAGCTTATGTGACAACCCAATTTCTTAGGTCATGATGACATCTACGATAACCTAATAATAGATAAGCCAACCTATAGTCGCGATCTACTAGTAAAGGACTACCATGAGAAATGAAAAGAAAATGCAAAATAATTATAATATAGGACTAATACATTTAAGATAGTTCCACGACCAGGTGGAATCAGTACATGAACTTCAAATATAACAAGAATACGAAATAAAGTACTAAATAAATATATAGGTACAACTTATCTCTGAAAATAATATAGAGATAAGTCTAATCCATAAGTGGGAGACTAGTAAAACTCTGATCGCTAGTAGCTCACCCTAAATCTCTAATCTATAGCTATGCCGCACATGACATAAAACAATGACAAAAACCCATATTATTATCTGCAAGCTATAGAAGTATAGTATTAGTACAAACCATGTGGTACTTAGTATAAAACTACCAACTGAGCTCCAAACATAACGCAAATATAGGTAATATGCAAGTAGGAGTGTAAGCAATATCCAAGTATCCAAGAAGTTAACATAACAAAAGTATGAAGGAACTAAAGATAAACTATCCTATGCCAGCTGTAATCAAGCACTTAAAACTACACTATCTATCATTGGATAATATATTATTAAAGGGTAGAAGAAGGATAAATAGTAGTATAAAGGGCCAAGGAATGTATATACAACATGAATAACAAAAGAGGAAAGGGATATATGGTAATACTATAGCTATATACATGTATATATATACAGAAAGGACTAACTCAAAAGTTCTACCTAAGGTTGTCTTACTATTTTATTAAGGCCACCTAATCATAGTAGGAACTAGTGCTGGCATAATCAAGGTCCCTAATCTGAACGTCTAAACTTCAGATAATTATCCAAAATAAAATAACCATAAGAAAAAGGAATCATAATCATACCTCGAATCTCAGTAATAGTTCATAATAAACCTACCACGAACCAACCATAATAATAATAATAAAGTAACCGACTAGTTTAGGAAAATAATACCTTAACCGGGACTCATAAAGTAGAAGGTTCAATCAGCACACTACACATAACAAACACAACTCATAAATAATACCTATGAAACCCCAGAAGGCTAAGGGTATAGGGACCAAATATCATACTTGTGATAGGAAATGCACATGCATGAATGAATGCAAGGTAAATCCAATGTACCATAATCAATCCACGTACCATAATGTAACCCATTGTATACACCTTCTCGAAATTGGTGAATCTCAAAGGTAAGACCTACGATGTCCTCTCTTCTCCGGTATGATGGTTCATGGATGTTGAGGCACCTAGGGGGTTTGGGATTACCCTAATACAATGACATGGTAACAATCCATGATTTCCAATAATCATCCACATTAAACTCTTTTAGCTAGTATCGAACATATATATATATATATAAATGCACAGGTTTAAATTAGGGCCAAAATACTATGTGTTTATAAGTCTATTGCCTGAGATCAACGCCGAGATTAAATCGGCATCAAAGAGTAAAAAGGGTCAGAATATCTTTCGGTCGAAGTAAATAATAATAGTACAATTATGGATCAGAATCTATCTCAGTTAAATCTTTAAAATATCATTTTTGTGTCAAAATCTAATAATCTTCCATTAAGGTGGTACGATTTCTAATATGAATGAATTTTTTTTAAAAGTTAAAAGTAGAAATAAATCCTTTTTATAGGAAAATAGTAGTAAAACCATGGTATTAGTCGGAATCATACCATTAAGTGAACATGAATGTACCAAATCTATGCATGCCATTACCAGTTTCCAAATGATATAATTATAAGTGTATAAATGTCTAAAGGCAATGGCTACATCCTTTAAAAGGTAAAATGACACACTTAGAGTCCAACTAGTATTGTATCATAGCCCTGGGCCTAATAATATATACCAGCAAAAAAATAATACCATAATTCGGGAAACCATAAGAATCCATCAAGTCAAGTAGTAGAACTATTTCCAAAGTTGTCATTAGCCTCAATTAAGTCTTACATATTAGTAATATAGGGTATTGAGATCCTATAAGCATAATAAATATTTTATCTTAACGGTCAATTCACCCTTCTCTCCCTCAAAGTCATAGTTTTAGCTAAGTCATGATGTTCTACCCATAATTGCATCCTAATTTCTAACCTAACATGACATATACATAATATAGTATCTCATTAATAAGAGTAGACATAAACCTTATTCGATGTCGAACCGCAAGTCCTTAATCACCCATAAATCATTCATCATTTCTCCACAATACCAAAATATTGCCCTACTATAAAAATAGTTGTCTACACATCATTGGGAGTAAAATAAAATTATAGTGCTATATAAAGGGTCAAGTCAGAATTTGGGTCAAGAACTGGCCTGTGGGGCTCACAAATGGAATCCAAAATTAAATCTGTTAGGAGGACCCTTGAAGAACAAGTAATATAGGCTCAAAATTTGAGCACAAATGGTGCAGGAATTAAGTCTTAAATCAACCTCTAAGTATTAGGGATTTAAAGACGTAATCTAAGATTTCACAATGAAGTGGGGTAGAAATCGATGAGAAAATTAACAAAAAATGACCAAGAAGTGTTAAGCTATCTTACATTAGCTTCAATGGATAATTTCCCACCTTTTAATCTATGCAATATAACAAAATTGTTTTAAAATGGTGAATGAAATGATGAAAATTTTGGCGAAGAAAGGGGATTTATCAACCCCCAGGTGTATCTTAAGTTGTCACCTAAAATCTTAAGCAACAACTGTTTAAGTAGCTCCTTGACTCCTAAAACAGTCTAATCTGGGGGTTATCTTTATTCTAGGTCAGATGGATCTCCTCCTTAGACATAGACCAAGTGATCTAAGGTTTATTGGATCAGTATGTGCCTCGGATCTTGATATAGAATCTAGGAAAACAATTCTAGAGATTAGAGTAGTGTTTCTATGACCATTTTAGAGTATGAGGTATAGTTTCATGATTTGACAAAATATGCTACTACTATCTTATAAACTTAGCTGAGTGGGTTCGATGATTTGTTAGAGGGCTTAAAACTTCTCATTATATGGAAAATCAGTTTTGGTAAAAGTAGTCAAGCCATCTACTGAGGTTTCTAATTATTGTAGGACTCTGAAGGAGATGCATTACAAGGTGTAAGGGAGAAGATACAAGAGTCCATATCATTAGGGTAGTTATAGTGGGAGACAGAGTTGTTCACAATTCAGAGGTAAAAGTTCACACAATAGGTATCCTCTACTTCAGTGTTATCAACATCAAGGTCAGTCCAGTAGATTCGTTCATTTTGCACTTCTGTAATACCCGTGCTTTTTCTTAGCTTGAAAATCATCTCAAGGATGTTAGAACTTACTTTGAAATAGAAATTAATTCTTATACACGTGGTATTTTCATAATTTTCACTTTCTATCATGTGATAAATTGAATGAGCTTTCTATCGATATGTAATTTGCCCAAATTCGACACCCGAGTGAAGAGTTAGAGCCCTTTTAGTGAGACAGTGTTTGACCTGACATTTCAGTGCGTCGAGGAGGTAGCTCAAATGGCAATTTTCAATTTCCAGTGTTACTCTACAATACTGGTGCATGATGCAAAACTTCCAGGTCATAGACAAGATGGAAACACGATAGCTCTATGTCGCGCCACCGTAGAGATTCCCAATTATAAATTTCTAGTGACACGGCGAGATAGCGCCGCATCGCGCCAAGGGCCCAACTCAGGAAAGTTTACTGAAAGTTTAATAATGTGTCTAGGGTTAAAAGGGTCAACTTCCTACCCCTATATAATCTCTTTAACACGTGATTCATCCACTTTTTACCCAAAACATATTAGTTTCTCTCAAATTTATCTCAAGAACAAGCTAGGGTTTCTATTGGGGATTAAAATTCAGGAAGCTTTCACCATAAATCTTCATGAAATCACGAACTAAGTTATGCATAGTGTTCATTCATTGACTCCTTTCATCCATGAAGTCCAAGAATCCTTTTTAACTACAAGTTATGAATTTTCTTCATGTTTTCATGCTTTGTATGTTATCTTTCATGTTGATAAATGAGGAATTGATTTCTATTCAATGATTTGATGATAAATTCCATGTGGGTTGATTAGTATAGATAAAGATTTACGAAATCTCATGACTAAAAACTTGTTTGATGGATTGGAATTGAAGCATGATGTTTAATTGTTTTATAATGTGCTTTACATTTACTATGCCTACAATATGTTTGATTAAATATGCCTAGATGAAGGAAATTTGCCTAGCTAGAATGATATCATGAAAATCCCCATTTATATACAAGCTTATGCCTATGAGACGTTTGATTAAATTCTTTAATAAACGTATTATGGTATTATCATGTATTTAAGAAAATCAAGTCGTGTTAGTTTCCTTCCATCGAGACCTGGGGGTACTTGTACCCAAAATATTAGCTGTGTTCCTAGAGCCATATCATGTTTTTCATGATACTCTCAGTCAAGCTATGAACTCTTAGACTTCAGATAGTCTTATGACTTAGTAAAAATCTCTATGATCTCTTGACTTAGTAAGTTGTTAGATATCAGTCATGGAAATTCAGTAACTCAGTCCATGCTTAGTTCAGTTCAGTAAATCATGTTCAGTATCCATTCAAATGGGAGTAGGATTTAGCACCGAGTAAACCCAAGGATAAGGACTAACCTGTTATACGAGGGTGTGATCCCTAGAAGCAATCCATGCATTCCAGAACTATGTAGCCAGCATAGGTTGAGACATCATAACCTGCTATATGAGGGTAGAGGAGGTGGGTTAACAGATTATGTGAGGGTTTCCACCGTTCTCACTAGAGTTACTTACTATATGAGGGTTACTCATCTATTATTCTTACCAGTGGTATAGTATTGTCACCCTTCCAATCAAGGCATAGATTGGACCCCAGCTCAGCTATTATAGTACATTTAGGGCATATTGGTTAGATACTACTTCCCCCAGTTTCATGTTATAGAATAACGGCTGTCAGATATAGTCAATCAGTCTCATTAATAGAACTCAAATAGTTTTTTAGATTTCAGGACTGTCAGACATGGTTAACTCAGATACAATACAAAAATCAGATAGTTCCATCAGATTCAGTACACTTAGCTATAGTCACCCATGTTATCAGTTAAACTCAGGTACAATCATTCATGTTATAAGTCATGTCATGTTATCAGTATTCACATTCAGTATTTATGATATCATGTTGTCAGTTACAGTTACGTAAATATATATGCATTATCATGTTTATATTAGACAGTCAGTTAGAATTAGCATACAAATGAAACCTTGTATTTAGCCTACCTCACATGTATACTCAGTACATATGTACTGATATATCCACGCTATGGTGCTTTCTTTTTATGTGACACCTTAGGTTCAGAGACACGTGCTCCAGATCAGCAGTAGATTCTAGATTTAGTAGTCAGAGTAGAAGTGAGTCCTTATCCTTTAAGGACAAAATGATTTTTTTGTATCTCATTGATTAGCTTATTAATTGGAGTTAGTTGGGGACATGTCCCATTAACTCCTTAATCAAACCATATGGCCTTTCAATGCATGTTTTCATATTATTATGATATCTTATGTAGTATACAGGTACAGATATCAGTCAAGGGTTAGCTATGGTCCTTCAGGGTCATGAGCACCGTATAGAATTCTGGTTCAGTAAATCAAGTTGTTAAAATCTTAGTATTAGAACCTAAGGTTCAATATAGTCCTAGGAAGTCTAAAAGTCGCATCTAGTAGAGTCTTGTGCATGGGTGTGTTGCGTGCCGTATTTATGTGCAAGAGGCTATGAGATGTTAAAGAACAATTTCCTTTCTTTCAGTATTCAGGTCGTGCCTGTGAGCATAATCACAAGTTAGTCTCTCTGTCTAATCCACTTATTTTCTTTATATCAGAACATGCCTCCTAAGAGAAGAAATCAATCAGCCCCTCAGCCCGAAGAACCTTTAGGTGATCATGTTTCTCATGAGGAGTTTCAAACCCCATTTACCTCTCTTACTTAATCAGTCGCTGCTCATAATAAATGATCAATAGTCATTCCGTCTAACCCATTGGCCAACTCAACCATAGCTAGTATTTGGGTCTTCACCCGAATGAGTCCTCAAACCTTCCTCAATTCTAATGTATATGAAGACCCTCAGGAATTCTTAGATCAAGTTCAGAAACTGACGGAAGCTATGGGGGACTACTATTGAAAGTGGTGAGCTAGTTGCATACCAGTTGTAGGATGTGGCTCATGATTGGTTCAAATAGTAACAGTCTAAAAGATAAGATGATCCTGGTCCAATAGAATGGGAGGAGTTTGTCACTGCATTCTTAGATAAATTCTTTCCCCAAGATCTTAGAGAAGCCAAGGTGCTAGAGTTCATCAACCTCAGGCAGGGCAATATGATAGTGAAAGAGTATTCTTTTAAGTTTACTCAATTAGCTAGGTATTCCCCTCATGAGGTTGCAGACAGTAGATCCAAGATATATAAGTTCGCTTTAGAGGTGAATGACATCGTGGTTAATGAGTGTAGATCCGCTCTGTTGAACAGTGACATGGCCTTAGTTAAACTTATGACCCATGCTTAGCAGATAGAAGAGAAGAAAATTAAGTAGAGGGAAAAGTGGAATAAGAGCGCGAAGACAAGTAATTTCAACTTCGCTAAGCCTAATTCAAGAGGAGGAAACCATTTCTAGTTTTATCCTAAGTCATCAGTTCTATCTCCCGCTACAGCCAGTGCTCCAGTTTCTAAGTTCAGAGAGGGTAACAAAGATAAAGAGCTAGGCTTTAAGACCCAGGGTGGTGTTAGTAGTTTCCGCACCTATCCTCTTTTCTAGACATGCAGTAAGCACCATCAGGGTATGTGTAGAGTAGGTAGTGGCATTTCTTTTGTTTGTGGAAAGCCAGGCAATAGAGTTATAGAATTCCCTCAGCCAGGTCCTTAGGGTCAATAGAATCGCTTCTCAGCTTAGTCTGATCACCCAAATCAACAGGGTGATACTTCCAGTGCTACTAGCTGGAAACACCCAAATTGTCTCTATACTTTTCAGTCTCGAAAGGATCAGGAATTTTGTCCTGATGTAGTACTGGTACATTACAAACCTTTTATGTGCATGTTTACACTTTGCTAGATTCAGGAGCTTCCTTGTCTTTTGTTACTTCTTATATAACAGCATATTACGGAATCAGTCCCTAAATTCTAGCAGAGACCTTCTCAGTATCTACCCTAGTGGGTAAAACAATCATAGCCCAGAGTGTATACAGGAACTGCCCGATTATGATATTTCAGAAAGTTACTTCAGCAGACTTAGTTGAAATAGAGATGAATGATTTTGATGTCATTCTTGGCATGGATTGGCTTCATTCCTGCTATGCCACAGTCGACTGTAGAAACAGAATAGTTTAGTTTCAATTCCTAAATGAACCCATTGTAGAGTGGAAGGGTAGTATATCTGCTTACAGTGGTCATCCTGTTTCCTACAATCGGGCAAAGAAATTGATATCTGAGGGATGTGTTTATCATCTAGTTCATGTTAGACATTCCAGTTTCGAGGATCCTAATTTTGAATCAGTCCAAGTAGTGAATGAATATTTAGATATCTTTCTTAAAGATCTTCTAGGAATTCCTCCCGAAAGGGAAATAGACTTCGGTATTATCTTTTTTTAGACACTCAACCTATCTCTATTCTGCCATAGAGAATGGCACTAGCAAAACTCAAGAAACTGAAAGAATAGTTAAAGAACCTCTTAGATAAGGGATTCATCAGACCCAACATTTCCTCATAGGGTGCACCAGTCTTATTCTTGCGCAAGAAAGACGGTTCTCTCAGAATGTGTATAGATTACCGTCAACTCAATAAAGTCATGATCAAGAACAAGTATCCTCTTTCAAGACTTGTTTGACCAACTTTAGGGTGCTAATTATTTATCTAAGAGAGACCTTAGATCCGGCTATCATCAGCTTAGAGTTAGAGAATATGACAACTCGAAGATAGTTTTTCATATGCAGTATGATCACTTTGAATTTCTAGTCATGTCATTTGGTCTTACTAATACCCCAACCACTTTCATGGACATGATGAACCATGTGTTCAATAAGTACTTAGACATGTTCATCATAGTCTTGATAAATGATATTCTGGTCCATTCCCGCACTGAGCGAGATAATTCAGACCATCTCAGGATAGTACTCCAGACTCTCAGAAATCATCAAGTGCGAATTTTGGCTAAGATCATTAGAATTTCGGCATTATGATGCATCTAGAGTAGGTTTTGGGTGTGTCCTTATGCAGCATGGTAGTTCATAACCTATGCTTCCAGACAACTTAAACCCCATGAGAAGAATTATCCAACTCATGACTTTGAGTTAGCAGCCGTAGTATTTACCTTACAAATTTGGAGGCATTATCTCTATGGAGTTCATGTGGATGTCTTCACAGATCATAAGACCCTTCAGTATGTCTTTCTCAAAAAGATCTCAATCTTCATCAGAATAGGTGGTTAGAGCTCTTAAAAAATTATGACATGAGTGTCCTTTATCATCCGGGAAAGGCCAACGTAGTGGCCGATGTTCTCAGTAGACTGTCCATGGGTATATTTCTCATGTTGATGATAGTAAGAAGAAGTTAGCCCAGGAAGTCCACCATCTTTCTAGACTTGGCATTCGCTTAGTCGACTTTTTAGAGGTCGGTGTATATGTTCAGACTAGTTCAGAATCATCTCTAGTTGCCGAGGTTAAAGAAAAGCAAGATAATGATCATAGCCTTGTCAATCTAAAAGAGTCAGTTAAGAATAAAAAATAGAGGTTTTCTCCGAAGGGGGAGATGGCTTCCTTCTTGTCAGGGTCGTCTATGTGTTCTAGGCGTAATTGACATAAGGCAGTGAATTGTTGCAGAAGCGCATGGTGCACGCTATTATATTCATCCAGGGGGCGAAAACATGTACCACGACTTTCGGGAGATCTATTGGTGGAGTATGATGAAAATAGATGTCGCAAAATTTGTGGCTAAGTGCTCTACATGTATCAATTTAAGATAGAGCATCAGAATCATAGTAGTCCTATGCAGGAGTTCAGTATTCCTACTTGGAAGTGCGAATTTGTGAACATAGACTTCGTGATGGGTTTGCCTCGAACTCAATGTCAGCATGATTCAGTCTGGGTCATTGTAGACAAAATGACCAAATCAGCTCTTTTTCTTCTAGTTCATACCTCCTATTCAGTCAGGATTACGCCAAGATTTATATTAAGGAGCTGGTCATATTGCACAGTGTTCCATTGACTATTATCTCAGACAGAGGTACCCAATTTACATCTCATTTTTGGAAAGCATTCAAAAAGGGTCTTGGCACCCAAGTTTATCTCAGTACAACCTTTTATCCTCAGAAAGATGGTCGAAGAAGAAAGGACTATTCAAACTCTAGAAGATATACTAAGGGCATGTGCAATTGATTTCAAAGGTAGTTGGGATGACCACTTGCCTTTTATTGAGTTTGCATACAACAATAGCTATCATTCCAATATTCAGATGGCTCTATTTGAAGCTCTATATGGTAGGAGATATAGATCCCTAATTGGTTAGTTCGAAGTTAGTGAGGCCTCAGTCATTGTTACTGACTTAATATTCGACTCCTTAGAGAAAGTTCAGTAAATTAAAGAAAACTCCGGGCTGCTCAGAGCCGATAGAAGTCTTATGTAGATGTTCATAAAAAAGATCATGAATTTGAGATTGGTGACTGTGTCTACCTCTAGATCTCTCCTATGAAGGGAGTTAAGAGATTCTGCAAGAAGGGAAAACTTAGTCCCCAATATGTCGATCCCTTCAAGAATCTCAATCTTTTCGGAAAGGTATCTTATAAGCTCGTATTGTTTTTAGATCTAGCCTATGTTCATCCAGTCGTTCATGTCTCTTTGCTCAAGAAGTGCATATGTTACCCATCACTAGTAGTCCCTATTGAGATCATTGATGTTCAGAACAACTTCTCTTATGAAGACATTCCAGTTGAAATCCTAGACTATCATACTCTTAGATTGAGGAATAAAGAAGTCCCTTTAGTTAAAGTTCTTTGGAGAAATCAGTCCATCGACGGAGCTACTTGGGAAGCAGAAGTAGATATGTGTACCAAGTATCCTCACCTTTTCCCCGCCAACTCATATTAAGCTCAAGGTAATATTTCTCCTTAAGCTTATTCAGTTTCATGATTAGTATGCATCACCAACATAGTATTCAGTTTCATGATCATGTTCTCATGATAAGCTTGGTATAAAGTACCACAACATATTCAGTCATGCATTAATGTATCAAATCTGTTATATAGTTATGCATTAGACATGCATTCTCATTGTGAGAAAACTTAGTTCTTTAGAACTTTCAGTTATGCATTTATGCATCAGTTACGCATGTATCTGATATACATGTTTAGTATGTTATGTTCACCTTGTCAGTCACGTCCTTCATGAGATCATGTTCCAGTTATTCATGTTCAGCTCATTATTTCCCTTCTCAGTCAGTCTCATTCAAGGATGAATGTTCTCGAGAGGGAGATATTGTAATATCTGTGTTTTTTTTTAGCTTGAATATTATCTCAAGGATGTTAGAACTTGATTTGAAATAAGAATTTATTATTATACATATTGTATTTTAATAATTTTCACTTTCTATTATGTGAAAAATTGAATAAGCTTTCTATCGATTTATAATTCGCCTAAATCCGACACCCGAGCGAAGAGTTAGAGCCTTTTCGAGAGACAGTTTTTGACCTGAGACTTCAGCACGTCGCGGAGGTAGCTCAAATGGTAATTATCAATTTCTAGCGTTACTCCGTGATATTGGCGCGTCACGCCAAACTTCCATGTGGGTTGATTAGTATAGATAAAGATTTACGAAATCTCATGACTAAAACCTTGTATGATGGATTGGAATTCAAGCAAGATGTTTAATTATTGTATAATATGTTTTACATTTACTATGCCAACAATATGTTTGATTAAATGCCTAGATGAAGGAAATTTGCCTAACTAGCATGTTATCATGAAAATCCCCATGTATTTTCAAGCTTATGCCTATTAGACGTTTGATGAAATGCTTCAATAAATGTATTGTGGTGATTATTATGTATTCAAGAATGTCAAGTCATGTCCATTTCCTTCCATCGAGACCTGGGGGTACTTTTACCCAAAATATTAGCTACATGCCTTGAGTCATGTTATGTTTTTCACAACACTCTCAGTCAAACTATGAAATCTTAGACTTCAGATAGTCTTAAGACTCAGGAAAAATATCTATGATCTCATGACTCAGTCAGTTGTCAAATATCAGTAGTATTCTATCAGTCATGAAAATTCAATAACTAAGTCCATGCTCAGTTCAGTTCAGTGAATCATGTGCAGGGTCCATTCAGATGGGAGTATAAATTAGCACCGAGTGAACCCAAGGATGGGGACTCACCTGTTATACAAGGGTGCGATTCCTAGAAGAAATCCTTGTGTTTTAGAACTACATAGCCAGCATAAGTTAAGACATCGTAGCCTGCTATATAAGGGTAGATGAGGTGGATTAACCTGTTATGTGAGAGTTCCCGTCGTTCTCTCTAGAGTTACCTATTATATGAGGGTTACTCATATATTTCCTTACTAGTGGTGCGGTATTGACACCCTTCTAATCAGGGCATAGATCAGACCCCAGCTCAGCTATTATAGCATATTTGGGGCATGTCGGTAAGATATTACTTCCCATAGTTTCATGTTACAGAATCAGGACTGTTAGATACAGTCAAGCAGTTTCAGTAATAGAACTCAGATAGTTTTTCAGATTTCAGGACTGTTAGACACGGTTAACTTAGATACAGTACGGAACTCGGATAGTTCCATCAGATTCAGGACTGTTAGCTACAGTCACTCATGTTATCAGTTATACTCAGATACAATCATTTATGTTATCAGTCATGTCATGTTATCCTTATTCAGATTCAGTAATCATAATATCACATTGTCAGTTATAGTTACATAATTTTGTATGCATTCTCACGTTCATGTTAGACAGTCAGTTAGCATTAGCATGCATGTGAACCCTTGCATTTAGCCTACCTTACATGTATACCCGGTACATATGTATTGACGCTTTTGCTCTATGGTGCTTTCTTTTTATGTTACACCTTAGGTTCAGAGACACGAGATCCAGATCAGCAGTACATTCCAGATTCAGCAGTCAGAGTATAAGTGAGTCCTCATCCTTCAAGGACATAATGATTTTCTAGTATCTCATTAATCAGCTTATTAGTTCGATTTTGTTGGGGACATGTCCCATCAACTCATTAATCAGATTCTTTAGACAGTAGAGGATTTTAGACTAGATGCATATTAGATACAGGCTATCATGTTTTAGACTTTAGTTCTTTTTGGGTATTCTATTACCCCACATAGATGTTACGTTATTCAGTTATGTTTATGATCGAACCTTATTTCCTTTTAGTGCATGTTCCATATTATTATGCTATCTTATGTAGTATACAGTGCCTAAGGTTCAATAGAGTCCTAGAAAGTCTGAAAGCCACATCTAGTAGAGTCTTATTCATGGGTGTGTTGCGTGCCATATTTATTAGAAAGAGCCTATGAGATGTTTAAGAATAGTTTTCCTTCTTTCAGTATTCATGTCGTGTCTGTGAGCATAATCATAAGTCAGTGTCTCAATCTAATCTGCTTCTTATCTTTATTTTAGAATATGCCTCCTAAGCAATCATGTTTCTCATGTGGAGTTCAGGACTACATTTACCACTTTTGCCCGATCAGTCGCTACTCATAATGAATGAGTAACAGTCATTCTGACTAATCCAGTGGCCAACTCAGCCATAGCTAGGATTCAAGACTTCACCCAAATGAATCCTCCAACCTTCCTCGGGTCTAAGGTAGATGAAGACCCTCAGGAATTCTTAGATCAAGTTCTGAAAGTGACAGATGCCATGGGGGTGACTACTGTTGAGTTTGGCGAGCTAGCTGCATACCAGTTGCAGGATGTGGCTCATACTTGGTTCAAACAGTGGAAGTTCGAAAGATCACATGATGCAGGTCCTATAGAGTGGGAGATGTTTGTAACTGCTTTCTTAGATAGATTCTTTCCCCAAGATCTTAGAGAAGCCAAGGTACTAGAGTTCATTAACCTCAGGCAGGGCAATATGATAGTGAAAGATTATTCTTTTAAGTTTACTCAATTAGCCAGGTATGCCCCTCATATAGGTGCAGACAGTAGATCCAAGATGAGTAAGTTCGCTTTAGGGATGAACGGTAGCATGGTTAATGAGTGCAGATCCGTCATGCTAAATAGTGACATGAACTTATCTAAACTTATGACCCATGCTCAGCTGATAGAAGAGTAGAAAATTAAGCAGAGGGAAAAGCAGAATAAGATAGCGAAGGCAGGTAGTTTCAACTCTGCTCAGCCTAAGTCAAAAGGATAAAACTGTTCCCAGTTTTGTCCTAAGTCATCAGTTCATGCTCCCTGTACAATCAGTTCTCCAGTTCCTAAGTTCAAAGAGGGTAAGAAAGATAGAGGACCAGGCTCTAACACCCAGGGCAGTGGTAGTAGTGCCCGTACCTATCCTCATTGCCAGACTTATGGTAAGCACCATTAGGGTGTGTGTAGAGCAGGTAGTGGTATTTTTTTTGGTTGTGGAAAGCCAGACGATAGAGTTAGAGACTATCCTCAGCCAAGTCCTCAGGGTCAAGAAAATTGCTCTTCAGCTCAGTCCGGTCGCCCAAATCAGTAGGGTGCCACTTCCAGTGCTACTAGAGGGCAATGGCAAAATAGTCTTTATACTCTTCAAACTTGAAAAGATTAGGAAATTTCTACTGATGTAGTTACTGGTACGTTAAAAATCTTTCATGTGCATGTTTACGCTTTGCTAGATCTTGGAGCTACTTTGTCTTTTGTTACTCCTTATATAGAAGTTGATTTCGGAATCAGTCCTAAAATTCTAGTAGAGCCCTTATCAGTCTCTACCCGGTATGTATACAGGAACTGCCCGATTATGATATTTTAGAAAGTCACTTCAGCTGACTTAGTTAAAATTGAGATGACTGATTTTGATGTCATTGTCGGCATGGATTGGCTTTATTCCTGCTATGCCATAGTCTACTGCAGAAACAAAACAGTTCAGTTTTAGTTCCCAAATAAACCCATCCTAGAGTGGAAGGGTAATGTATCCGCTTTCAGTGGTCAGCTTGTTTCCTACCTTTGGGCAAGGAAATTGATATCTAAGGGATATGTTTATCATCTAGTTCATGTTAGAGATTCTAGTTCCAAGGCTCCTAGTCTCGAATCAGTCCCAGTAGTACATGAATATTTAGATGTCTTTCCCCAAGATCTTTCAAGAATTCCTCCTGAAAATGAAATAGACTTTGGTATTGATCTTCTTTCAGACACCCAACCTATCTCTATTACGCCAGCATAACTCATGTAATTGTAAGAAAAGTTGAAGGATCTCTTAGATAAGGAATTCCTCAGACACAGTGTTTCCCCGTGGGGCGATCAAGTTTTATTCGTGTGCAAGAACGATGGTTCTCTCAGAATGTGTATAGATTACCATTAACTCAATAAAGTCACGATCAAGAATATGTATTCCCTTCCCAGAATTAATGATGTGTTAGACCAACTTTAGGGTGCTAGTTATTGTCTAAGATAGACCTCAAATCCGGCTATCATCAGCTCAGAGTTAGAGAATGTGACATCCCAAAGACAGCTTTCCATACATAGTATGGTCACTTCAAATTTCTAGTCATTTCATTTGGTCTTACTAATGCCCCAACCGCTTTCATGGACTTGATAAACCATGTTTTCAAGAAGTACTTATACATGTTCATCATAGTCTTCATAGATGATATTCTGGTCTATTCCCGCACTGAGCGAGATCATGCAGACCATCTCAGGACAGTACTCTAGACTCTCAAAAATCATCAATTATTCGCCAAATTCAGTAAGTTTGAATTTTACCTAAGATAAGTAGAATTGCTTGGCCATATTATTTCCGATGATGTCATTAGATTAGATCCTCAAAAGACCCAAGCGGTAAGAAACTGACCTTACCCTATCTCTCCATCAAATATCAGGAGTTTCTTGGGTCTAGCTGGCTATTACCGATGGTTTGTTAAGGGATTTTCTTCTATTGCATCCCCTATATCCAGATTGACTTAGAAGAAAGTCAAGTTTTAGTGGTCAAATCCATGCCAGAAGAGTTTTCAAGAATTAAAGACTCGACTCCCCCCAGCTCCAGTTTTAGCATTACCAAACGGGTCAGACGGTTTTGTAGTTTATTGTGATGCATCTAGAGTAGGGTTTGGGTGTGTCCTTATGCAGCATGGTAGTTCATAACCTATGCTTCCAGACAACTTAAACCCCATGAGAAGAATTATCCAACTCATGACTTTGAGTTAGCAGCCGTAGTATTTACCTTACAAATTTGGAGGCATTATCTCTACGGAGTTCATGTGGATGTCTTCACAGATCATAAGAGCCTTCAGTATGTCTTTCTCAAAAAGATCTCAATCTTCATCAGAATAGGTGGTTAGAGCTCTTAAAAAATTATGACATGAGTGTCCTTTATCATCCGGGAAAGGCCAACGTAGTGGCCGATGTTCTCAGTAGACTGTCCATGGGTATATTTCTCATGTTGATGATAGTAAGAAAAAGTTAGCCCAGGAAGTCCACCAACTTTCTAGACTTGGTGTTAGCTTAGTCGACTCTGTAGATATCGGTGTATGTTCAGACTAGTTCAAAATCATCTCTAGTTTTTGAGGTTAGAGAAAAGCAAGATAAGGATCATAGCCTTGTCAATCTAAAAGAGTCACTTTAGAATAAAAAATAGAGGTTTTCTCTAAAGGGGGAGATGGCTTCCTTCTTGTCAGGGTCGTCTATGTGTTCCGTGCGTAGTTGACATAAGGCAGCGAATTCTTGTAGAAGTGCATGGTGCACGCTACTCTATTCATCCAAGGGCCACAAACATGTACCGCGACTTGTGGGAGATCTATTGGTGGAGCGAGATGAAAAGAGATGTTGCAAAATTTGTGGCTAAGTGCTCTACATGTCAGCAAGTTAAGATAGAGAATCAGAAGCCTAGTGGTCCTATGTAGGAGTTTAGTATTCCTACTTAGAAGTGGGAAGTTGTGAATATGGAAATCATTATGGATTTGACTCGAGCTCATCATCAACATGATTCAGTCTGGGTTTTTGTAGATAGAATGACCAACTCAGCTTTTTTCCTTCCAGTTCATACCTCTTATTCTATGGTGGATTACGCCAAGATATACATTAAGGAGATGGTCATATTTCACGGTGTTCCGTTGACTATTATCTCAGACAGAGGTACCCAATTCACCTCTCATTTTTGAAAAGTATTCCAAAAGGGTCTTGGTACCCAAGTTGATCTTAATATAACCTTCCATCTCCAGACAGATGGTCGAAGAAGAAAAGACCATTTAAACTCTAGAAGATACATTAAGGGCGTGTGTGATTGATTTCAAAGGTAGTTGGGATGACCACTTGCCTTTGATTGAGTTTGCATAAAACAATAACTATCATTCTAGTATTCATATGGCTCCATTCGAAGCTCTATATGGTAGGAGATGTAGATATCTAATCGGTTGGTTCAAAGTTAGTGTGGCCTCAATCATAGGTCCTGACTTAGTATTCGACTCCTTAGAGAAAAATTAGTCAATTAAAGAAAGACTCCAGGTTGCTCAGAGCCGATAGAAGTCTTATGCAAATGTTCATAGAAAAGATCTTGAGTTTGAGATTGGTGACTATGTCTACCTCAAGATCTCTCCTATGAAGGGAGTGAAGAGATTCCACAAGAAGGGAAAACTCAGTCCAGAATATGTCGATCCCTTCAAGATTCTCAATCATTTCGACAAGGTAGCTTATGAGCTCAAATTGCCTTCAGATCTAGCCTCGATTCATCCAGTCTTTAATGTCTCTTTTTATCAAGAAGAGCATAAGTGACCCATCAGTAGTAGTCCCTATTTAGAGCATTGATGTTCAGAACATCCTCTCTTATGAAGAGATTCCAGTTGAAATCTTAGACTATCTTACTCATAGATTGAGGAATAAAGAAGTCCCTCTAGTTAAAGTTCTTTGGCAAAATCAGTTCGTCGAGGGAGCTACTTAGGAAGCAGAAGAAGATATGTGTACCAAGTATCCTCACCTCTTCACCGCCAAATCAGATCAAGCTCAAGGTAATAGTTCTCCTTAAGCTTACTCAGTTTCATGATTAGTGTGCATCACTAACTTAGTATTCAGACTTATGCTCATGTTCCTATGATAAGCTTGGTATCAAGTACCACCGCATATTCAGCCATGCATTCATGTATCAGATCAATTATATAGTTATGCATCAAACATGCATTCCATTGTGAGAAAACTTAGTTCTTCAGAACTTTCAGTTATGTATTTATGAATCAGTTATGCATGCATCAGATATGCATGCTCAGTATGTTATGTTGAACCTGTCAGTCACGTTCGTTATGAGATCATGTTCTAGTTATTCATGCTTAAATCATTGTTTCCCCTCTCAGTCAGTATCTTTCGAGGACGAATTTTCTCAAGGGGGAGATATTGTAATACCCGTACTTTTTCTTAGCTTGAAAATCATCTCAAGGATGTTAGAATTTTCTTTAAAATAAGAATTCATTATTATACACATGGTATTTACATAATTTTGACTGCCTATCATGTGGTAAATTGAATAAGCTTTCCATCAATATATAATTCACCTAAATACGACACCCGAGCAATGAGTTAGAGTCTTTTTAGTGAGGCAGTGTTTGACCTGAGCATTCAACGCGTCGCAGAGGTAGATCAATTGGCAATTGTTAATTTCCAGTGTTTCTATGTGATACTTGTGTATCGTACCAAACTTCCAGGTCATAGAAAACATGGAAACGCGATAGCTCTACATCGTGCCACCATGTTGTTTCCCAATTATCAATTTCCAGTGACACAACGCGATTGCGCCACGTCGTACCAAGGTCCCAACTCAGGAAATTTTACTAAAAATTTAATTATTTGTACAGGGTTAAAAGGGTCAACTTCCTACTCTTATATAATCTCTTTAATACATGATTCACCCACTTTTCACCCAAAATATATTAGTTTCTCTCAAGTTTATCTCAAGAACAAGCTAGGGTTTCTATTGGGGATTCAAATTCAGGAAGGTTTCACCATCAATCTTCACAAAATCTGGAACTAAGGTATGCATATTTTTCATTGATGGACTCCTTTCGTCCATGAAGTCCAAGAATCCTTTTTAAGTACAAGTTATGGATTTTCTTCATGTTTTCATGCTTTGTTTGTCCTCTTTCATATTGATAAATGAGGTATTGATTTTTATTCCATGATTTGATGATAAATTTCATGAGTGTTGATTAGTATATATAAATATTTATGAAATCTCATGACTAAAACCATGTGTGATGGATTGGAATTGAAGCATGATATTTAATTGTTGTATAATGTGCTTGACATGTACTATGCCTACAATATGTTTGATTAAATGCCTAGATGAAGTTAATTTGCCTAACTAGCATGATATCATGGAAATTCCCATGTATTTACAAGCTTATGCCTATTAGATGTTTGATGAAATGCGTCGATAAATGTATTGTGGTGATTATCATATATTCAAGAATATCAAGTCATGTTAGTTTCCTTCCATCGAGTCCTGGGGGTACTTGTACCCAAAATATTAGGTATGTGCCTAGAGCTATGTCATGTTTTTCACGATACTCTCAGTAAAGTTATGAAATCTTAGACTTCAGATAGTCTTATGACTCAGGAAAATCCTCCATGATCTCATGACTCAGTCAGTTTTCAGATATCAGTAGTATTCCATCAGTCACTAAAATTCAGTGACTCAGTCCATGCTCAGTTCAATTCTATAAATCATGTTCAGTGTCGATTCAGATGGGAGTAGGAATTAGCACCGAGTGAACCCAAGGATGGGGACTCACCTGTTTTACGAGGGTGCGATTCCTAGAAGCAATCCTTGCATTCAAGAACTATATAACCAACATAGGTTGGGATATCATAGCCTGCTATATGAGGGTAGATAAGGTTGCTTAACCTATTATGTGAGCGTTCCCACCATTCTTGCTAGATTTACCTGTTATATGAGGGTTACTCATATGTTGTCCTTACTAGTGGTGTTATTGACACCCTTCCAATTAGGGAATAGATTGGACCCCAGCTCACCTATTATAGCACATTTGGGGCATGTCGATTAGATACTACTTCCTATAGTTTCATGTTATAGAATCAGAACTATCAGATACAGTCAATCAGTCTTAGTAATTGAACTCAGATAGTTCTTCATATTTTAGGACTGTTAGACATGGTTAACTCAGATATAGTATAGAACTCAGATAGTTCCATCAGATTCAGGACTGTCAGCTATAGTCACCCATGTTATCAGTTATACTCAGATATAGTCATTCATGTTATCAGTATTCAGATTCAATAATCATGAAATCATGTTATTAGTTACAGTTACATAATTATGTTCGCATTCTCACATTCATGTTAGGCAGTCAGTTAACATTAGCATGCATGTGAACCCTTCTATTTAGCCTATCTCACATGTATAATCGATACATATGTTCTGACGCATTTTTGCTATGGTGCTTTATTTTTATGTTACACCATTGGTTCAGAGACACGAGTTCTAGATAAGCAGTAGATTCAAGATTTAGCAGTCAGAGTAGAAGTGAGTCCTCATCCTTCGAGGACATAATGATTTTGTAGTATCTCATTGATTAGCTTATTAGTTGGAGTTATTTGGAGACATGTCCCATCAACCTCTTAATTAGTTTCTTCAGATACTAGAGGCTTTCAGACTAGATGCAGACTAGATACAGGCTATCATATTTTAGACTTCAGTTTTGTTTTGGGTATTCTATTACCCCACAGTGATGTTACGTTATTCTGTTATGTTCATGATCGAAGATTATGGACTTTAAGTGCATGTTTTTGCATTATTATATTATATTATGTAGTATACAGGTACAAAATCAGTCATGGGTTAGGTTGTGGTCCTTCGGGGTCATGAGCACCGTGTAGCATTCCGATTCAGCAAATCGTGTCGTTACAACTTTAGATTACTAATAGGGGTCATCAAAGTTATAGTGATTACTCTTGCTAAAGTAAGGGACAGTCTCTAAGATGCATAAATTTTGAGTTTTCTAGCTGAGGTGGCAATTTTGAGTTTGTTGAATCTTGAAGATATAGTGTATTGCCAGATTTATGCTATGATTCTATGGCCATCATCCATTATTCTATAGAGTGTCCCTAGTATGGGGTGGTTATCCCTATAATGTAGAGTGTTAAACAAATTAGGGTAGTGCCTCTCGAACTAAAAGTAGGGTATATTGGGTCGTCGGAGTGGTCCCAGGGTTCTCACGAATGTCCTTAACATGGTAAGACAGGTGGTAAGGTGGGCGAGGTAATCTATATATTATACCTAGTATGCTTGAGTTAAAGTCTTCTAATATTGTTATTATAGGTATAATTAAATATGTTGTCAGCTAGCTATTTCTTTATTTGATCTAAGATCCACTTATTCCTACGTGTATGATAATTGTACACTGTGATGAGAGTTGTTTCTGGGATTTTTTGTTTGTTCCATTATGTGTATCTACTTTTGTAGGAGATTTTTTAGTAGTAGGTCGAGTTTATTGATCATGTGTTGTGACTATTCAAGAATTTGATACTCAAGCAGATTTTTTTGTGGTAGATATGATTGACTTTGATGTGATTCTTTGCGTGGACAGGTTATTCCCCTACCATGCGATCTTGGATTTTTTATCCAAGACCGTTACCTTTGCCATACCATATATTCCCTTGATCATGTGGCAAGATTTTATTAGCCATGCACCGATGGGGAAAATTTCTTATGGTTAGGCTAGGAGACTTATATCAGGGTGTTGCGAATCTTATCCTTCTTATCTCCCTGATGTTCGTATAGAGAATGCATTGCTTTATTCTATTCCTTTAGTTTGTTACTTTCCTGATGTTTTTCACACTGAACTACCTGGCTAACACGATCTGAAGTGGGGCCTTGTTGTAATGGGAAATCTCAAGTACAACAAGACCAGAAACCACCCCAACACCTGTCACGACCCGAGGCTACACCCTAGTCATGACAACAGTGCTTATGATCACAAGTGACGACAAGCTAACCCATGAGCTAGTACCTACTTTGAGCACTGAGTATAATATCAACAAAACACATATATGGAACATATATTGAGAAACATACTCATGCCAATTTGAATAAAGAAAGTATAACTATTAAATTTAAAGTAATTGATAATACTAAAAGGTCTGGTATCTGAATAACCATCTAACTGTCTGTGTAATTATATGAAAAGCATCTAATTGTCTAACTGTGAGTTGATAGGGAAAACCCCAACGGAAATAGACGAATACTGAAATAACTGAATGAATAATAGACTTGTCCTCAAAAGATGAGGACTCAACACTGCAGCTGCTACTGTAATGCTGAACTATATAAGTGCGGTCCAAAAACTGTGCATCCAAACCTATAATATAAGACATCATAGCGCAAAAAAAGTATGTGGTCAGTACTTTGAATATATTGGTATATGAGATTTGGTTAGGCTAAAATACATGGGTTAACTATGCATAAAGTAATGACTGATGGAACAATATGAGATAATTGAGGAATAATGCATGAAAACTAAAATATGGATAATGCAAGACCAAGAATATATAAATATATATATGAAATAATCTGTAAACTAAAATATGATAACTGAATAACTGAGAGTCTGTATGGTTTGGTTAAGCAAAACTGAACTGAAACTATAGTGAATACTGTGCGGATACAGTAGGAGCCAGCTATAACCTACATGCCCCAAATCTATTATTAGAGTCCAACCTATAACCCAGTTGGAAGGGTGTCAGTATCGTGCCATATCTAATACTGGTGGTTGTATGTATCCACTAATCTGAGGTCTCGAAGGAGTTAGGTGTCATGCCTAAATAATGGGGGACCCCTCAAAGTCTTCGGTGGTGCCGTAGGTCTTGAAATTAGGGAATACAACTTACGTCTTATGCCTAACTGATGGGGGAGATAAGTGCCTCATGCCTAACTCTCAAGGGAGACGCCATTCCTGTATTCACTCGGTGCTATGTTTTACTACCAATTGAAAGTCGCTAATTCTAAACAATACTAAACTTTACTAAACAAACCACTGATCGAAATAATTGACTGAATGATAATGAACATGGAATATCTGAAATAATTATGAAGATACTAAAATTATCTCAACAACTATGTTTTGGGTGTTCATAACCCTCTACCATGGAATGGAAGTACCATAAGAATATGTAAAGCTTTAAATCCTATAATAAAGTGTCATTTCGCAAAACCCAACATTTAGACATTTCATCAAACACATGGAAAGCATGAACTTAAGCATGGAAATGGGTAAAGAATGGGATTAAAAACATAGTTACTATACTAAAAACATGAATTAGGGATTTGACATGAAAATTTCACCATTCAAAAGTGAAAAGGTCTCATCCTATCGAAAACACTTGTAAACATAATTTATAATCAAAGTTTGAAAGAGCTTCATGGAGATAATTCATCATAAACATGTATAATTCATAATTTAAAACATAAAAATGTATACTTGGACTCAATGGCTGGAAAGGGCCCATGGATGAACATCACACGTACCTTAAATCCTCAATCTTGAATCCGAAACACAATATTGATGCTTTTCTTGAAAGTTCTTGAATTTGGGAACATAATTTCTAGGTTTTATTGAAGGGAAGGTAATTGATTTTGATAAACTTTCGGGATTATTAGGGTTTCATTTAGAGGAGAATTGGGGATACGGGCATATAATGCCCTAACCTGTGTTTTCATTTATGTTTTTATGAAATGGATTGGGAAAAATAACTTAATTCCCCTTAGAGAATTAAATTCTCAAATGGAATATGGATTAAAGGTCCACTACAATAAGATGAGACTTCCACCGTTATAGCTATAGTGACACACAACTATCACGATGAGCTACTGGATTTGAAATCCAAACAGGACCCAATCCTCAGCTGAAAAATACGATACTTCCCCGAGATATGCTCCTTACACCCATGCACATGAATTAACTCAAAAACCAACATCTCGGGGTAGGGTAGATCAATTTAAAGATCCTTTAAGTTAAGAGGCCAAAAATAAGTCTAAGTCCCTAACACTTAGTGAAATTTTTAGGTTTTAAGCCTCTTATTCATACAACTAGGATCTGAACTAAGCTATGAAAGGTATGGGGTATTATAATATCTCCCGCTTGGGAACATTCATCCTCGAATAAGACTGACTAAGATGATGATACTAAGGAAACTAAAATCACATACTAAACATACACAACTGAAATCATGATTACATGACTAGTTTGAAACATTATACACGACTGAACAAATTTTGTGAATGCATGCAGTGACATGAGAATGATTATATAGCTTAAACTAAAAATTGAAGAGAGTCAACCAAAGGAGAATTATTACATTACGCTATCTCTAAGTTTGCGGAGAAAATATAAAGGTACTTGGTACGCATATATTCTTCTTCTTCCCAAGTGGCTCCCTCAATAGACTAATCCCACCAAAGACTTTGACCAAGGTAACTTATTTGTTCCTTAGTCTATGAATCTGAAGATCATGGATCTCAACTAGTATTTCTTAGTATGAAAGGCTATCCTAAAGATCTGTACTTTCTAAAGGAACTATAATTACTGGGTCACCAATACACTTCTTTAACAAGGAAACTTGGAACACTGGATGCACTGATGCTAATTCTATAGGAAAATCAAGCTCATAAGCTACCTTTCAAAAGTGACTCAAAATTCTAGAAGGACCAACATATCAGGAATAATTTTCCCTTTCTTTTTAAATCTCTTCACTCCCTTCATGGGTGAGATTTTTAAACATACCAAAACCCCAAACTCAAAGTTAAGGTCTCTTTTTCTCACATCTGTATAGGATTTCTGATGGCCTTAGTCTATCTTAAGCCTCTCGCTAATCAACTAGACCTTTTCGATTGCATCAAACACCAAATCTGGTCCTATCAAATCAACCTCACCTTTCTCAAACCAACCAATAGAAGATCTACATCTCTTCTCATAGAGAGCATTAAACAGAGCCATCTGAATAATAGAGTGACAACAATTATCTTAGGCAAACTCTATCAATGGTAAGTGAACATCCCAACTACCCTTGTAATAAAGAACACACGCCCTTAAGATATCCTCTAGATTTTGAATGGTCCTTTTTTCTGACCATTTATCAAGGGATGGAAAGTTTTACTGAGATGAACTTGGCTACCAAGAACCTTCTGAAAAGTTCTCCAAAAGTGAGAGATAAATAGATTACCCCTATCTAAAATGATAGACAACGGGATTCCATATGTAATACCAGGAGTTTTCATGTCATAAATCTCTCATTCTTTTTCTCATGAAATCAGATACAACCTAAATTAATGGTTACTCATAAGTTCGCGCTCTTGTTTTTATCTCAGCTATATATCTATTTTCTTGAGAATACATACACCCGCAGTTCAGTTCAGTAGCTTATTATATTTAAGATTCAGTTATTTAGTTTACTTCAGTTGTGCATGATAACTTATAACCTCAGATTTCGCCAGTATTTTTAGCTTAATTAACCAAATTCAAGGATGATATTCCCAAGGGGGATATATTGTAACACCCCATGTTTTTTCTAGCTTAAAATTCATTCCTAGAATATCAAGAGTATGCTTCAAAAATGAATAACCTTTATTTCATACAGAATTTTCTAGATTTAAAACTTCCATTATGTGGGAAATTAAATAAGCTTTCCATCATTATCAAAGTCACCCAAATCTGACACTTAGAGAAAAAGATAGATCATTTTTAGTAATGCAGTGTCCCACCTAGGCACTCAGCGCATTGCAGTGGATGCCAAAATGGCAATCGTCACAATCTAGTGGACCTCCGTGATATTATCGCATCGCGAAGAGGTCCAAATTCTCAACTGTCAATTTTTAGTGGTGCAATGTGATAGCACTACATCGCACTAAAGTGCAAATTTGCACTCATCCTTTTCCAATAGCTTAACGCAATTTCACCGCATCGTGGTGAAGGAGTAATTGCCGTACTTATGATCTATAATTTGAATTCTTGTGTCATGACTTTAATCATATGAATTTTAAGTTCTTATTAGGTGAATAATGTTCATATTAGTCACTTAGATCCAAGTGAAACTAAGAACACTAGATTCATTCAAAGTTTGGTGTCCAATTCTACAAGGGTCAACTTTGAAAGTGCATAACTTTTGATGTAAGTAGAATATTCCATCCAAATACCTACTAAATTTTAGATAATTGAATTAGATTTCCAACGATACCATTTTTTTCTAAAACCCAAATCTGAGCAAAAAGATATAGCCATTTTAGTATGAGGCAGTAAGCTGCCGTGATGGTACTGCGTCATGGAAAATGGCAAAATTGGGATGCAGGTTACGAATTTATGCTTTAAATTAATGATGTGAAATGGGTTCTTTTTACCCCTCAACCTAGGTCGTAATATAGCAATGTATAGCCGTCATTGGGGCATTATTTTACCCCCATTATCCTACTTTACTACCAAGAACAAATCCTAATCGATTCTCTTCAAGATTCACCAATTCTATCACCTTTTATTCAATAAAACAATCAATAATTAAGCTTTCTATTCCAAGAAATTCAAGAAAATCATTCAATAACATTCACAAGGATATCAATTTGAGTTATCTTCTTCAAGAAATCCTATTTTTCCTCATCAATTCTCCAAGATAGTGAATTTCCAATTCAAGAACTCATCTTCAAAAGCATCATAGGAATCCAAGATTTCTAATCCAAGATCATCAATTAAGGTATATGGGAATTGAGCAAGGACAATCCTTTCGTCCTTGTGCCCAAAACTTATAGTAAATTACAAGTTACTAAATTTTTATTTGATTTTCCATGAAATTGAAGTTAGGGTTTATACTTAATTTTTATTGTTTGAAGTTTTTGAGATTTCAAGTGATTGAATGTTGAATTACATGACTATTTTCATATATTTATGCCTGTAATGCAATTTTTCAAATTTTTCAATTGTGTTTTAAGCATGATATTATGATTTTTCATTTTATTATCGTGATATTATAAATGATTTTCAAGAAACATATTAAGTATGATGTTTTTCTATGATTTTACATGAGTTAGAAGTATGAGGTCATTAAGCCCTAATTAAAGATTGTTATTTGAAGATTGTAGTGCTATAAGCACCCTAAGATAAGATCATTCTCAGATATTTGATAAAGATTTGAACTTTTAGTCCTAAGCTAAGATAAACAATCCACTTTATTCATATGGCTTGATATTTTAAGAAAATAAAAGAGCATAATTGGTTTTCTTGTAAACCTTTGTGCTCAGTTTTGAAGTGGATTTCTTAAGATCCTGAGTATAAGAAAGGGAGTAGTATTTAGCACCGATTTGGGTACAATTCCAAGGTCTCATGCCCCATAACTACGTGACACCGTAGGATTATGATTGCCTATAGTGGAATAAGATAGTGATCACTTAAGTTAAGATTCTATTCCGATGGCAAGGGTAGAACATCTCTCCCCAACGTGGCCAAGAAGTTGAACTCCATGTTAGCTCACATGGTTTTTGTCGGTTAGAAGAAACTCCTAAAAGATATCCCCTACTCTTAAAATAACTTATTGATTTAAAGCATTAAAATAAAGTATTTCTTCTTACAAAGATCGTTTTAAAGTATTTTTCCCTACTTTCAAATAAAAGATGTTTTTTTTTAGAAAAGTAGGCGTAAAGGCTAACAAATTTATTTCTGATTATGCTCTACAGAAATATTTTAGTTACAAGATCTTAGCTTACAGATTTTAAATTTAAGAGTGAGTCCTTTCTACACTTAGACATTATGATTTAAAGTGAGAATTTAAGTACAACTTTTAGAACTAAATGTTATGACTCACTAGAATTATAAAGTATGATTTGTTTCTTATTATTTCAGATTTCATTATTTCAAATACTCTAGCTTATGTGAGTCATTTACATTTAGCATGCATGATTTTAATAAAGTGTGATGATATAGTTTTACCTATGCATTTCACCCCCATATACTCAGTACATCCTCAAAGTACTGATCCATATATATGTATATGTGCTACATTATCTTATAATGTAGGTACAAGTTTAGTATGCACATTTAGATTCAGACAGTTGTAAATTCCAGCCAGCGAGATGATGAGTCCTCCTACTTCGGAGGCTTCAGTTAGATTTATTTATATTCTTTACTTTCTTACTCATATGTATTGATTAGTGGTAGTTAGGGTTTCACCCTATCTACCTATAGTTAGTATAGTAGAGGCTGCACAGATGTCAGTCATGTAACTTCAGTCCCTCTTTTCAGATTTTATCAAATTGTAAAGTTTTATTACATTGTATTTCTTTTAGATTCCATCCTTTTATGCTTCCTCACAGTAAAATAAGTCATTTATTATATGTTTAATCAGTTTCTTATTAGTATTCCAGTTCATGGGTTAGCTTGGGATCACTCTTGTTACTAAGCACCGTGTGATATCTCGAGATAAATTTTTGGGGCATTACAAAATTGTTATCAAAGCACAAGGTTCAAGTGAACTGGGGTTTCTGTGAAGCCGGGTCTAGTAGAGTCTTGTGGAATGGTACAGAGACGTATGTATTTTTCTTCGAGAGGTTATGAGGCATTTAAGAAAGGTTTTGTTTCTTTCCTACTCTAGATCGTGCAGTAAAGTTGTTCACTTGGAATATTCTATCTATTTGTGGGTTACCAAAAAATTCCTCATCTATGTATAATTCTTGAGATAACATGATTAGCATGTTCTAGTTCCTCCCCAGATATTTCACTTAGATATACAAGCAGGAACTTCGAAAGACATACAATGGGCTTGAGAGAATCTCCCTAGTGTGTTAAGTTCCTTAAGTTGAAAGTTAATGTTCTCATCCTTATGAGTTGTCCAATTGATACCGAATTAGATGTGTATTCAGATTGCCCATTGACCTTTTTAATAGAAATAGTGCTCATGAGAGAAGATAGGAACGTAGATTGTTAAATGTAGCATGTATTTGAGGGATATTGTGAACTTCAGTGTTATGATTTATGAATAGTGGAACTTTATTATAGTTAGAAGTATAGGTATAGACGAGTAGTGACAATAAAAGTGGAAATGACGATTGATAGAGGGTATAGAGATAAACTTATGCATGCTATAGATTTTGCATTATTTTCATATATCTTTGTGTGTTAGTTTAATAGAAAGTAGAGAATGAATTATTAGTTAAGGTGAATTATTGTTTGCTTGAAGTATGAGAGAAGTTATTGATGGCATTTATTATGTTTGAAAGGTATAGGATATTGATGAAGTGTTTGGTGGTTTAGTATCGTTAATTTAGGCTTCCCTTGAGGTTACAAAAAGAAGTTTTACTTGAAACTTAAGGAGTTATGATAGTAATCTATATGTATAGAATATTAAATAGTAATGATGCGTAGAAGAAGGATGTTTTAATGGATTGTATATAAGATAGGCCATATGATTATGATCGATTATTGTTGTTATGAGATTCTAGTGGACTACTGTTTCTTGATATTTTATCCTATAGTTTCCAAGTGAGAATTGGTTGTAAGGTGGGTTGTTGAATCATGTTTAGCACTGGACATTAGGTTTGAGTAGTTAAAGGTCATCAAGGTGGATGCTATAATTTCTTGGTTAGTGATGCTAGTTATATGAACGTGATCTAGTAGGCTTGAACAGTGTGTGCAAGAGTTTAAGTTTATTTATTCATAATTTGGTATAATATTGCAGGTATGATGTAGAGGTGTGCCCAAGGTGATATGGGTTTGTATTATTTTATAAGGTTATAATGTGTTGTGAGTGGTTAGTAATACTGTTGAGTTTCTAAGTGGAAGAAAGCTAGTTAGTTGGTATATGGTGCTCTAAATACCTAAGTTAAGGAGTTTTGATTTATAGTGTTGAGCCTTTTGATGCGATCTTGATTCTCATGGTTTAGAAAAAATATATAAGTTTAGAGATGTGATGTTATGCGATAGTAGTACAGTATGAAGGAAGTTCGTATGGTTCAACAAGGGTTTGGAAATATCCATGTTAAGTGAAGATTCTAAGTTAGTGAGTTTTTAAGTTATTATATAATGACTTTTGGGGGCTATAGAAATCTAAGAATTGAATCTTAGAAGAAAGTATTAGCATTGGGAGTTACACATTAAGATATAGCCCTTCAGGGTAAGTTTAGTTTTATGTGTATTTATTTCATACCAAACTCTAGAGTCAAGTAATTTCAGTTAAGATTAGAGGGCTTAGAATGATGGATTAAAGCTAAGGGGGAGATGATAGGATAAGTAACTAATTCAGACTTCCAGATTCTAGTAGTGATGATGAATACTTGTGTAGATGGGAGAAAGTAAATGTGTTATGATTGGGGAGATTGTTGTATGCTTGTTTTATGTAGGTCTGTAAATGAAAGAATATTGAGGTGAAGATCTTTGTGTATGACTTGGTTAGTTGGGAATATTTTATCTATGTCTTCCTAAGGATTGGATAGTTCATGGAAGTTGTTATTGATAGAGGTATTAAGGAATATGAGAAAGATGCTCTTATGAGTAGTTGTCTAGAAGCGCATATGTGGTTATGAAGATAGGCTTGAACGTTATGTTGGTATATAAGGGGATAGTATAGTTAAATGAGAATTTGAGAAAGTGTTGCTAAGCTTTAAAGTAAGAAGTTACATTGCTTAAGGCCTAGTATTTCTTTCATTCTTTCTAAGTTTAAGTTCTATGCTATAGAGCCGTAGCAATGTTGTAATTCTTTATTCAGATGTTTTGTTCAGATCATGCCCAAAGTCCTTTACTCCCTAATATCGTTAGAACCCCCTAAAAGAGTGTTGAAGAAATACTCTATCGGGGTATGAGCATTCAGTATGACTCAGTCCGTGTAGCCAAAAAACCAGTTTAACATTCAGACAAAGAAAACTCTATAGCTTTTCATCTTCCAATTTAGTCTAGTCTCACCTACCTAATAATTTCGTGAGTATGGCCATTTGAAGAGGTAGGTTGTTCACATCTATGTAAACTGTGGATCCATCTCAGTATATACATAATGCATTAGTTTCAGATTCAGATATTAAGTCATGATTCAGTTCGTAAGTATCCTGTATATCATCTCAGTCTTTTCCTAGTAGTTCAACCAAATTAGTATCATTCAGGGACGAACGATCACAGGGTAGAGATGTTGTAATACCCAAAGATTTTATGTCATAAACCTATAATTCTTGTTCTCGCAAAATCAGATCCAACCTAAAGTAATGGATACTCATAAGTTGACGCTCTTGTTTTTATCTCAGCCATATAGCTATTTTCTTGAGAATCCATGCACCCGCAATTCAGTTCAGTAGCTCATTATGTTTAAGATTCATTTATTTAGTTTATTTCAGTTGTGCATGATAACTTATAACCTTAAATTTCCTCAATATTTTCAGCTTAATTATCCACATTCGAGGACGAATATTCTCAAGGAGGACATATTGTAACACCCCATGTTTTTCTTAGCTTAAAATTCTTTCCTAGAATGTCAAGAGTGTGCTGTAAAAATTAGTAACCTTTATTTCATATGTAATTTTCCAGATTTATACCTTCAATTATGCGGTAAATTCAATAAGCTTTCCATCGATATCAAATTCTTCCAAATCCGACACTCGGAGAAAAAGATAGAGCATTTTTCCTAATGCAGTGTCCCACCTGGGCACTCACCGCATCGCGGTGGATGTCAAAATGGCAATCGTCACTTTCCTGTGAACCTCCACTATATTAGTGCATTGCGGAGAGGTTTAAATTCTGAATTGTTAATTTCCAATGGTGCAACACGATAGCACCGCATCGCGCCAAAGTGCAAATTCGTACTCGTCCTTTTCAAGTAGCTTAACGCGATTTCACCGCATCACGGTGAAGGTGTAGTTGCCATACTTCTAATCCATATTTTGAATTCTTGTATAATAAATTTAATCCTAAGAATGTGAAGTTATTATTAGGTGAATAATGTTCATAGCAGTCACTTAGATCCAAGCGAAGCTAAGAACATTCGATTCATTCAAAGTTTGGTGTCCAATTCGACAAGGGTCTACTTTGAAAGTGTATAACTTTTGATGTATGTAGAATCTTCCATCCCAAGACCTACTAAATTGTAGATAATTGAATTATATTTTCAATGCTACCAATTTTTCCTAAAAATAATACCCGTACTAAAAGTTATAGCCATTTTAGTGTGAGATTATAAGCTGCCGCAATGGTATTGCATCGCAGCAAAGGGCAAAATCGGGAAGCGGGTTACGTATTTCTGGTTTAAATTAATGAGGGGAAATGGGGTATTTCCCCCCCTCAAACCATGTCGTAATATACCAATGTATAGCCTCCATTGGGGCATTATTTTACCCCCATTATCCTACTTTACTCCCAAAAACAAACCCTAATCAATTCTCTTCAAGATTCATCCATTCTATCACCTTTTATTCAAGTAAACAACCAAGAATTAAGCTTTATATTCCAAGAAGTTCAAGAAAATCATTCAATAACATTCCCAAGCACATTAATTTGATTTATCTTCTTCAAGAAATAATATTCAAGAACACAAAAAGCAATTCCAGTCAAACTTACTCATCAATTCTCTCTCTCTCAAAAGAAAACCCTAAAACTCAAGCTTATTCTCCAAGAAATCCAATTTTTCCTTATCAATTCTCCAAGATTGTAAATTTTCAATTAAAGGACTCCAAGAACTCAACTTCAAAAGAATCATAAGAATTCAAGATCCAAGCTTTCTTATCTAAGATCATCAATTAATATATGTGGGGTTTGAGCAAGGACAATCCTTTAGTCCTTGTGCCCAAAACTTATTTTAAATTACAAGTTACTTCATTTTTATCTGACTTTCCATGAAATTGAAGTAATTTTTATGTGATTTTCCATGAAATTAAAGTTAGGGTTTATACCTAATTTTTATTATTTGATGATTTTGAGATTTTGAGATAAAGAATCCACTTTATTCATATGGTTTGAGATTTAAAGAAAATAAAAGAGAATAATTGGTTTTCTTGTAAAACTTTGTGCTATGCTTTGAAGTGGATTTCTTAAGATCCTGAGGATAAGAATGTGAGTAGTATTTAACATCGAGTTGGGTATTATTCCAAGGTCTCATGCTCCATAACTATGTGCCACCGTAGGTTTATGATTGCCCATAGTGGGATAAGATAGTGATCACTTAAGTTAAGGTTCTATTTCGATGGCAAGGGTAGAACAACACTCCCCAATGTGGGCAAGACGGTTGACTCCATGTCAGCTCACATGGTTTAAGCCGGTTAGAAGAAACTTCTGAAAGATGTCCCCTACTCTTAAAACAGCTTATTGATTTAAAGTATTAAGCTAAAGTATTTTTCCCTACTAGCAAAGAAAATCTTTTTTTTTAGAAAACTAGGTGTAAAGGCTTACAAATTTTTTTGTGATGATGCTTTACTGAAAGATTTTAGTTATAAGATCTTAGCTTGCAGATTTCAGATTTAAGAGTAAGTCCTTTCTACACTTAGACAGTATTATTTAAACAGAGAATTTAATTACAACTTTTAGAACTAAATGTTATGACTCAATAGAATTATAAAGTAAGATTTGTTTCTTATTTCTTCAAATTTTATTATTTCAGATACTCCAGCTTATGTAAGTCATTTACATTTAACATGCATGATTTTTATAAAGTGTGATGATGTTGTTTTACTTATGCATTTCACCCTCATATACTCAGTACATCCTCAAAGTACTAATCCACATATATGTCTATGTGCTATATTTTCTCATAATGTAGGTACAAGTTTAGTATGCACATTAAGATTCAGATAGTTATAGATTCCAGACAGCGAGATGATGAGTCCTCCTACTTCGAGAAATTCAGTTAGATTTATTTATATTATTTAATTTCTTAATCATATGTATTGATTAGTGGTAGTTGGGGTTGAGCCCTAGGTATCTATAGTCAGTATAGTAGAGGCTTCACAGATGTCAGTCAGAGTCAGTCATGCAACTTCAGTCCTTTTTTTTCCAGATTTTATCAGATTTTAAACTTGTATTAGCATTGTATTTCTTTCATATTTTATCATTTTATACTTCCGCACAGTAAAATAAGTCATTTATTATATGTTTAATCTGTTGCTTATTAGTATGCCAGTTCATGGGTTAGCTTAGGATCACTCATGGTCGTGAGGACCGTGTGACATCTCAGGATAGATTTTTGGGGTGTTACACCTTGCAACCTAACCAACTCTTTAAGATGAAATTACAATGAGGAAAGAGAATCATGCCTTAAAAAAAAGAATTTCTGGAAAGAAATCAGTAATACAAGCCTAAAAAAAATTCGTAAGATGAAACCCTAACCTTCTCGTCTTCAGAGCTCTTGAGAGAATTATGGAGTGTTTTGGAATAGTTCCTAAGCGTTAATGAATATAAAAATAGGTTAAATAACCTCCTAAGTGTATTATAAGTTGTGGGTCCTAGTTATGGTGAGTAGGGAACTGTCAAGAATAGCCCACTTAAATACCTTAAAAATCCATCACAGTCATACCTTCCTATACGATCTGCATCCACCACTCATATCCAAGACTTAATGCTTGGATCAAAAGTTGTCTAGTATATGACTCAGCCAACTAATTCGTAACCATAAAATACGATCTTTTCTCACAACCCGTATCCCTAGCAGAATAAAATACCAACAGGATTAAAAACTATCAAAGATATGAGTCCTTGATACGACTCGTACCAAGGCCTAGGACTTACACCTCTAAGTTGTACCCATTCAAGTGATCAAAACTATCCCAGTAACTAACACTGGTCATCATATGAAAGGACTATACCACCTATACTCTAATATACTGCTTGTACCTATGAGTTGTATTGGGTCTAGAGACCAAAAATTTTAGGAAATTTTCTTATGGTCGAAACCCAGGATGTTTCATTTACCATAGATGAAATTGATCTAGTTCTGTTATAGTAGGAAGAATTACTATCGTAGGACTAGTTGTGGCCGATTTAAAATCTAAAAGTTGATTTAGAAAATTTAGCTAGTAAGGGGTGGATATTGCTTGATAAATGATTTCGAGGATTTAGAAGTGGTCACTTCGACCTACCTTAGTACAAGACTTGTGATAGTTACTAAAGACCCTTGATAAGCATGCGTGCATCAAGGATGATTGTTATTTCATGATATTTAGATGCCTTGGTACATTTCTATTAAGATGAATGACGTTGGTAGAAATTTTTAATGAGTATTCTTTGAATGAGTTAGTTATTAAACGTATGATCAATGATGAGCTTCTGAATGTGATTTTGATTTGGATATTGATTAGACTACTGAATATACTATTCAATGAGCCCTTGAGTATGATATTGACTAAGCCATAAATTAAGCTAATGATCATGCAATGAATAAGTTATAGATTAGTCCATAGATTATGTATCAACAAAACTAATGAAAATTTATCTTTTAGATAATGATAAGCCATTAAATAGGATATTGACGAGTTATTGGCTATGCTTGATAATAAATATTGATTACGTTATAGGTCATGTTTGATGACTATATTGGTGAATCCATCATAGATTATGCTAAAAAGTATGCTTATTGATTATATTGTTAAATATTCTAGTGATTATGCAAAAGACCATGCTTAGTTTCTATGTTAGCAATCGTGCTATTGGTTATGCTAGAATTCACAATTTTGAATATGATTATTGATCATTGTAATATATAATGGTCATGGTTGGTGTTGTTAAATACTCTTATGATTATGCTATTAGACATATTGATGATGATATTCCTTATTTATACCCAATAGAAATTAGAGGATGGCTATGATATTGTTGATAACATTATGATTCTATATTCCCGACAAGGATGAAGGATGATTAAGATGATATATCCTATTACGACCCGAACCAGGCCTTGCTATGACAGGTATCTTAATTCCACCAGAAACTAGAGATCATCCCTTTGCACCTAACAAAACAACATAATATCACCCCTGTGGGATGAATACCTAACATATAAAAAGATATGTAAAAAGAATAAATGATAAGTCTATCACCGATAATGGTAACCCGCCAAAATATTCGACCAACAGAATCCAAGTGCACAGTAATCCAATAAAGAGTTCCAAACAATGAACCAAAAAAATTCTTGGTTGGGACATTCCCTACTTTGACAGATAGCAATGAGAATGAAATTGATAATGTTAATTATAATGAAACTCTCAGTTCTATCCTATAATAAGAACTGATTAAATGTCTAAGTCATCTGAAGCATGAATTTCACCACTTCGCCATAATGAATCGATAAAACGAGCCGATCCACCTAATTCTATGCAAGAAAGGCACACTTTACTTAGGACCCTTCATAGCGTGGGGATACAATGTCCAGAGATGGTTAGTTAGATGAATACTATCATGAAACTCAGGGATAAGGATAACATAATGTTGGGAGCAATACTTCAAAATTATTCAAAACCAATCAACATAAGAAAATGCATATATATATATATATATATATATATATATATAACATTCTGGATAGGGAACAAGTGTTAAAATGCATTTTGAATATTTATCTTGGACTGTGGAACTTAACTATCATAGTATAATAGAACCCATGGGATATATGGACCCTAACTCTCACCCCTTAGTCAGGTCTAGTGCGTGTAACCACACGACAAAAGAAAGATCATATATCTGTGGGGGGACTATAACCTCCCAATTACATACTAAGTTGTCATGTACACCCGATTATGTAATGTAGTATGGGATACTTAACCCAATCATGTAAAAGTGATAGGATGGTGGACTCGAACCAACTATACATAAGCAAAAGGGGACTCTAACTCCAATCCATTCTGACCCTCGTAACACCTAAAGCCTTTCCAGTATTAGTCCATTAGGACCGCCACTTTCACTATCAGTTATACAACCTTCTTTCAAACCCTATTAAATATTTAACTCATATTCCCATTCATGGATCCATATTACACATTAAGGCATAAATTGTGTTGGTATCATCATACCAACTACACTTGCATGGTAATAAAAACATGCTAAAAATATTGCATCACTTAGGGGAATTCACAACGCCCTTGGTTCAAATACTCCATAGTTTGTGAAAACACAAAACCAACAAGGTTCAATTAAAAACCATTAAGCAATAATTCAAAGATAATTCAATTCCCATATTTCTCATAATTATAACAAATTTCAAACTATGGGGTTGGGGTTAAACCATTGCAAAAGTCACAAGTTTGGGAAAAATCAAAATTTCCTAGTTCATTCACCATACCCATGCACCCACAAGTTCAAAACCATGTTTAAAGCATTAATAATCATATGTAAACCATGGGAAAATATTGTTCAACAATAAGCATGCAAAACCGTCAATCCATTGTTTCAAAACCAACACCAATATCTCATGAAGAATACTTTAAAACATATGATTTTAAGAAAGTAAAAATGAGGGAAGAGTAACATGCCTGAAATACCGAGTTTCACAGAAAGAATTTAACCCTTTATCCCTTGGATGGACAACTTCTTGGAAACCCTAAGTATGGCTGCTTGAGTAAATTTCAGAGAGAGAAAGTGTGATTATGTTGAGTAATTAGTTGATAATAGGGTCATAAATAAGATTATAAGTAGTGGGTTGACATTGGGATAGGATGAAAATGTCTAAAATACCCTTATTAAAAGTTGTAAAAATAACGCGCCAGTCACTACGACAGACTTTAAACTCGTAGGGTCATCCTACGACTTGGACCATCCAGTCGTAGCCAAACCAGAACCTCCTAGGTCTCTTCACTATGAAACCTATGACTAGCACCCTAGGTTTTGTTATAAGACACTATAACTCGTAAGTTCATGTCGTAGTCTTGATAGTTTCAATAGGGTAACTATACTGGGAATATTATGAAATACCCTCCTTATGACTTGTTAGGAGTCTATACGACTCATTTATTCTAGTAGATATCAGGGTAGTGAATTTGGAAAATCTTTCTAGGCTCATTATGATTGGGCCCCATTACTCGTAAAAACATATTACTACTCGTCAAGTGAGTCATTGCCAAGGAAGAAAGCTCAGAACTCAGAAAATTATCAAGGACCAAGAATCTGAGGCATTACACACTCCCCTTAGGATCATTCATCCTCGAATAATAGGACAATGTTTTTATTGGCATGATTTGACTCCAAACACAACCACACTTACCAATGAAAAAGACAAAAAACAAGAGTGTTAAGGAATATTCATACCTCGAGCACGATTATTTGGAATGGGGAACAAGAATGGATACTTGGACTTCATGTCCTCCTCAGCTTTTCAAGTATCTTCCTCAACTATTTTGGTACCTACAAAGAGCCTTTTTTGACGCCACATCCTTAGTCCGTAACTGATTGACTTACATATCAAAAATCTAAATTGGTATATCCTCATAAGGATAGGAATCCAAAATATGCACATCCTCCAATGAAACAACCATTAATCGATCACCAATTTACTTTCTAAACATCGAAACATGAAACACTGGATGAATGAAGCTCAAACTAGAAGGAAACTCAAATTTATATGAAACTTTACCAACCCTCTTTAAAACTAAGTATGGGTCAACATAATAGGGATTGAGATTTCTCTTCTTACCAAACCAAACCATTCTCTTCATTGGAGACACCTTTAAAAACACCCAATAACAAACACTAAACTCCAACTCCTTTCAACTCACATCCATGTAGGACTTTTAGCGACTTTGGGCGGCCTTATATCTTTTGTGAATCACATTCACCTTCTCCATGGCTTGGCAAAAAAAATTCGAGACAAACATTTTATTTACACCAACCTAAAACTGACACGCCCCAAACTTTGGGCCAGTCGTATAGGCACCTTAAGCACACATGCACTAGAGGTCTCCCCGTAACCTAACGTAAACACCTCATCATGTCATAATAGTTTAAGGAACTCCAATTCATAGATTAAGATCGCAGAATAATATCATAAGTCAATATGAGAATCATTTTAATAATTATGCCCAAGTTCACATTGGTTCACAATACCTCTTTACAAAACCAAAGTGAATATGTATATATGTCGGGACAAGCCACCAACTATAGCCAAACCAAGTCTTAAAGAGACTAAGTCTAATGATAAGGACTAAGAGATAAATGTCATACAAATATAAGGATGTTCACCCCTTTAAGTCAATTTACAAATCACTTGATCACCTAATCAGTGCGTAGGTAAAGAAGAATATTCTCTAGACTTTATGTCACGTGGGTACATAGCATCTGAATATGGTTTGTGGTTACAATGCTATCATATAAATCAAGGGTAAGGATAAAATAACATCATCATTTAACAATAAGGCAATATATCATCATCTATCAACAACAAGTCAATATAGATATATCATCATTCATATTCATATACTTATCGTTAAACATATGTATTCCACATATTAATTAAAAGACCAAGGCTCAACATCATTTTTGAACAAATACTCATACACATAGATATACACATGATGATCATATTATGCAACAAGGAAAATGACCTAGCATGTATTCTCAAATCATTCATTTATAAGACATGGAGTGAAGAACATTCAACCAAGTTAGCCCATTCGACCAACCTCAAATCAATCTCCCTAGACTAGGAACTCGAATCGCTACTCGTCTCAGTGGTATAGGAAGTTAAATCGCTAGACATGTCATTTCATTGAATTAGGTACTTAAATCACTAGTCATATCACTAGTCTATGAACTCAAATCACTAGTCATTTTATTAGAAGAGGTATTCCAACCTCAAGAGATATCATATGACTAGAAACTTAAATCTCTATCCATATCACCGGTCTAGGAACTCAAATTACTAGTCGTGCAATCGATAAGGAGCTTGAATCACTCATTATTTCATGGGAGTAGGAACTCAAATCACTAGTCATATCATTAGATGAGTAACTGGAATAAATTATTGTTTCATTGGCATCATTGGTCGACATTGAACTCTTGACCCATTAGCTTATGCTTTCACATTCATATAATGTATGTCTCATTTAAGGGCATTGGCTCATTTAGCTAAATCAATCATCATAAATGACCACATGGTCCTCATGGGAGCCTCCATTTCTCAACCATCTAATAGGCCAATACCTTTATTAAATTAATCATACAATTCAATTTGTTGTCCTCAAGACCCACACAAGCTTTTCACATATTATTAAAAATATTACATTACATTTTCACCATACTTGGTTCTATACACAATTTAAGTTCATATTTATTTCTAGGGCTTTACGCTTTCATTAGCCATCACCGAACAAGGTTATAAATTATACAAAACATGGCTCGTAATACCTCCAAAATATCAATCAACAATTAATCATACTCATTTAGCCTTTTCCCTAGCTCAACATATTATCAATATGCAACTACTCATTTCGCTTAGATATTTTTTATATACACCTTGGGTGCATACCTCTAATAGGCCATTCTAATTGTATAAATCATCAAGAATAGGTTTCCTCAATACCCTCATGTTAAACAAAATACTAAAATCGTCCACATATACAAGCTACCATCAATAATATGTATCAACACACATATAAGCAAGAATTATCATTATTTATTATTAGGAAACAAAACCCTTTTTATTTGATTCAAAACCACCATGTACACTTACTAATCGAAGTTTGAAATACATGGGTTTTAGACATACTTAAATAGGGAAAGAGATACATGCCTTAAAAAAGATTAAACACCAACAATATTAACTCTTCCTCGACACTAGATGAGCACCTCCATTCTCTAGCCTCCAATCTTTCTCCAAGAAGCCTTATATAGTGAGAGGTTTTTGTGTTTTTGGCATGGTAAATAACAAAAAGGTCCTTGGTTAAAATCTGAAAAGCTCACTCATGCAGTTGTACAATTTCCTTTTACAGTTCCTTGAGCAATCATACCCGAGGGTATGAGTGGTACCCTAAATCATACCCTAGGCATCTCCTAGGTCAACCACACCGTTGTTGGTATGAGTGGGAACCCTTGAGTCATAGCCAAGGCTACATCTCATACCCCAATCATGAGCTAAATCCATAAAAAAAATAGTCCACTAGGTTAGGAGACTTCACTCTATATGGTTGAGTAGTGTATGACTCGTATGCATGGTTGCACCGAAGCGATAGCCTTGTCATATGTAAGATAGTATAATATCCTAACATGCTGCCAAGGATACTAAAGGGGAGGGGGATAAGGGTACGAATTGTGACCTAGGGTATGACTCAATGTTCCTAGTCGTACCGAACTCGAAGACACCAAAAGTTGTTGTTGTCAAAATGGTCCAAGGTTTAGGTGTTTCAATTCTCCCCTACTTGAGATCATTCATTAGCTTATGAAGGGTGAAAAGAATAAACACAATTTAACATATCAACATGCATCAAATAACCTTTACACAAGTTAGAAACAAGAACACAACAAGGATGCAACACAACACATATCACGATCAACCTCAATTTACCATTTTATTTCATTCACTAGGGAATCCAAACCCATTATTTATAAATGTCACATGGCTATTTCAATATTTAGGGACTCGAACCCCTTATATAATCAAGACAAAAGTTAAATCAAGAGGATTAACACATATCTCAATAACTAGTTTCCAAAATGGAAAACAAATGTGGATACTTGGACTTCATGTCCTCCACCACCTCAAAGGTAGCTTTCTCGAACTTTTGGTTCCTCCATAGAACCTTCACCGAAGCCACTTTTCTTGTTTTCAACCCGAGAACTTTCCGATCCAAGATTCTCACTGAGATCTCCTCATAGGTCAAGGATCATGAGATACCAACATCTTCTGAGGGAACAACAATTGAAGGGTCACTTACATATTTCCGCAACATAGACACATGGAAAATCGGGTGAATGGAGTCCATACTAGGGGTAACTCCAACTCATAGGAAACATTACCAAACCTCTTCACAATCAAGTAAGGACCAACATAGCGGGGACTAAGCTTTCCTTTTTTGCTGAACCGCATCACTCCTTTCCTAGGAGATACTTTAAAGAATACCCAATTCTTGACACTAAAATCCAATCCCGTATACTTCACATTCGCATAGGACTTTTGACGAATTTTAGCAATTTTCAATCTATCACAGATCACCTTCACCTTCTCTAAGGCCTGGTGCACTATATCAGAGCCTAGAAATATACCCTCTCCAACTTCGTAAAACCCAAAAGGAGATCGACGTCTCCTACCATACAATGCCTCAAAAGGTGCCATGCTAATACTAGAGTGGTAACTATTAGTGTAGGAAAATTAAATCAAAGGAAAGTAATCATAGAAACTACTACCATAATTGATTACACAAGACTCTAAAATAACCTCTAATGTTTGGATAGTTCTCTTCGCTTGACTGTCCGTTTGCTGGTGGAAAGAGGTACTACGGCATACCTTATTTCCCAAATATCTTTGGAATGACTTCAAAAAGTGTGATGCAAATAGAGGAGAAAGATCTAAGATAATTAACATCGGAGCACCATGAAACTTCACGATCTCCGTAAGATAAAACTAAGAATAATCTTCCGTCGAGTAATTAGCTCTTACAAGAAAAAAGTGAGTAAACTTGGTCATTCAATAAACAACGAGCCAAATGGAATCACATTCATTCCAAGACCTAGGAAGGTTGTTAACCAAATCCATATTAACTTCCTCCTACATCCACTCAGGCAACACAATCTCTTAGTATAGGCCACCAGGACTCATGTGCTCAACTTTTACTTGTTGGCACACCATATACTTAGAAAAATGGATAGAAATATCATGCTTCATAATATTTTACCAATAAAACACTCTAAGGTCATGACATATTGTGATGGAATGAATAGAATAACGGGGTCCATATGCCTTGTCCATGATTTTTTCCCTCACTTCATCGACGTTGGGAACACATATCCTACCTTGGTACCTCAAGATACCATCACCATAAATCATATAGTCCGCAACTTTGTGTTTACCCACATTACCCTTGACCTTTATCAAGTCGGGGTCAAATACTTGCTATTTTTATCTCAATAACATGAGATGACTGAGATACCGCATAACAAATACACCACCATCCTCGAAGTCCACAAGTCAAAATCCAAGATTCATCAAATGGTCAATATCTTTCACTAACTCCCACTTATCCTCATCAACATAGGCCAAACTACCCACAAACAATCTACTAAGAGCATCAACGCCTATATTTTCCTTACTTAGATGGTAATGAAAACTCATATCATAGTTTTTAAAAAAATCGAGCCACCTTCTTTGTCGAAGATTCAACTCCTTTTGGGTAGACACATATTGGAGGCTCTTATGATCGAAAAAGATATCAACATAAACCATAGAGATAATGCCGCTAAATTTTCAAAGAAAAGACCATGAATAACAATCCTAAGTCATGAGTAGGGTAGTTATTTTTATGAACTTTCAATTGCCTAGAAGAATAGGCAACCACCATACCATGTCGCATCAACATGCTACCAAGATCAACACGAGAATCATCACAATAAACCACAAAACCATAACTATCCTCGGGCAAGGTTAAAACTGGAGCTTAAGTCAATTTTTCTTTCAACTTATCAAAACTACCCTCACACGCATCAGACTAAGAGAACTTGACCTTATTTTTGTCAATTTGGTCAACGGGGAAGCTTTGGTGGAAAATCTCTTCGTAAATCAAATAGACCCAAGAAGCATCGAGTATTGGTTAGGGTTATAGCTCTAGGCCACTTCTTAAACATCACAATCTTTAAGGGATCTACCATAATCCTTTCACTAGAGATGACATGGCTAAGAAAAGCTACAACTGTCAACCAAAACTCACACTTGGAGAACTTAGCATACAAATGATGATCCCTCAAAGTTCATAACATGGCATGGAGGAGATCTACATGATTTGCCTTACTTATTATAGACCAAGATATAATCAATAAAGACAATGACAAACATGTTAAAGAACGGACGGAAGAGCCTATTTATGAAATCAATAAATGCCGCCGAGGTAGTAGTCAACCCAAAATACACTCATTGTGACCATACCAGGTTCTAAAGGCAGTCTTAAGAATATATGCATCCCTAATCTTAACCTAATGATAACCCGATCTAAGATCAATCTTAGTTAAACACTTCACACCTTGAAGTTGGTCAAAGAAATCATCGATCCTAGGTAGAGGAATTTATTAATTATAATCAATTTCTTCAACTGAAGATAATCAATGCATATACGAAGGGAACCATCCTTCTTTTGCATGAATAGCACGGGAGCACCCTATGGAAACACACTATGGCGGATAAAACCTTTATCCAAGATTTCTTTCAATTGCTCTTTAAGCTCTTTTAGCTATGCTCGAGACATTTTATTGGGAGGAATGGAAATTAGATGAGTGTTCGGAAGAATATTAATCAAAAAATCAATTTCCTTATCGGGAGAAATATCAAGAAAATCATCGAGGAACACATCAGGAAACTCATTCATATGGGAATAGAATGTAGAGAAAGTTATTCCAAATTAAAATCTTTAACTAGGACCAATAAGAAACACTTTGCAATTAACTTTTGCTCTTTATGATAGGAAATAAACCTTCCCTTAGGCAATAAAGAACAACCTTTTCATAAAATGACTAGCTCATTAGGGAATCGGAACATGACCCTACATGTATGACAATCTAAGAAAGCATAGCAAGAGTTAACTAATCTATTCCCAAAATGACATCAAAATCAATCCTGTCTAACTCTATGAAATCAACAAGAGTATCCCTACCACCTACAAATATCACACATCCTCTATAGACCCTTCTAATAATCATAGGGTCTCTGATTGGGGTAGAGACAAAAAAGGATCCGACAAATTATTAGAACCACAATCAAGATTCACATCCATATATAGGTTCACATAAGAAAGAGTAGACCCTGGATCAAGAAAATAATGAACATTATCAGAGAAAAATCTCAACATACTCGAAATAACATCGTCCCTCATAATCCAGGAAAGTAGCAAGTGTATATAAGCTATTTGGCCAACACCAATGCAATAAATAGAAGTAGAAACAGCCATAGCACCCTTCAGTGTGGAAGGAGGTGTAGTAATAAGGTTCCTGTTAGCCAAAGCATCTATTTGAGAGGGGCACACTCATTGTATATATCCGACTTGACCATAATAAAATATCCTCTCCCTTTCTCACACTAACCATAATGGCTCTAACCATAGAATCTATAAGATGGGTGGGGTAGAGCCGACTAGGCATTACTAGTATAAAATTGGGCACCTGGTGCTGGGGAAACACCACTAAAGTGATACCGACCACCACCCAAGAACATCGAGTAAGAATAGTGAATACTAGACGAGGAGAATGAACCCAAATACCCCTACTTCTTTTATAACCACTTGCCACCATCTCTATCACTACTCTCAGAAAGCTTAAATGTACTTCTTTCCCTCTCACTAAGCTCAACTTGCCTCTTCTTATCATCCTCTACTTGTTTCATATAAACAATTCACCTAGACATATCCATGTTGACAACAAATAATGCTGCCATACTCATAAGGACTAACTCATGGGATAATTCGAAGACAAACTTACATATTTTAGCCCTCATGCTCAAAACCATCTCGATACCATACCTTGACAATTGATGTAATTTCAAGGCATACTATTGAATGGACACTCTCGCTTGCTTTAGGTTTATGAACTCTTCTGCCTTTGCCTCCCTCAACTCTTAAGGAAAAAAGAGGTTAAGGAAAGCCTCAGAGAAATCTTCCTAAAAATTAGGACTAGCATCAACACCACTAGAAAACTCCCAACTTTTATACCATTGGTAAGCAACATTCTTCAATTGGTAGGATTCAAAGTCCATGGCCTCAATCTCTAAAGTATTATTGATTTAGAAGATCTTCTCCATTTCATCGATAAAGCCTGACAGATCTTTCTCAAACTTTGTAGCAGAGAACATATGAGGGTTAAAACTTATAATTTGGACAATTATTATGGCCTCAGAAAAAATGGTAGCCGAAGTACCACGCTTTCCTTGAGAGGCTACCAATTGAGTCAAGAGGTTAATAGAGCAATGAAACTCTGTATTAGTTGTATCCGTTTTAGGTGGTTGAAGAGTAATGCGACTCTCATGAGTAGTGTTGGGAAGTGGAACCACATAAATATGGCAAGATTCCACAACCCTATCCTGGATATGAACTCTAGAAGTTAGACAAGCTTTATCTATAGGACCGTCATTTTGAGTCGAAGTGTTTGCCTGAGTCTCTGATCTCCTTTGAGGCATAATCTGAAAGATAGCAAACAGAATTAGAGAAATTCAAGACCTTAGACTTTATAGCTTGAGATTGAAACATTAAAAAGGGAAACATTTCATAATATGTCTCATAACTTATATTTTATAAGTGTACACCCATAATAGAGACTCTACTTAACATGGTATTGTGAAGACAAAATTTACCATGAACCTATGCTCTGATAACAACTTGACATGCCCCAAAATTTTGGCCATGTCTTTGGGCATCGTAAGCACATATGTACCGGAGGTCACCCCATAACCCAACCTAAACAACTTATCATATCATACGAGTTGAAGGAACTCCAATTCACAGGTTAAGATCATGGAACAATATAATATGTTAATATTATATTTATTATAATTACTATGCGCAAGTTCACAATTGTTCACAATACCTCTTTACAAAACTAAAGTCAATAAGTATTTTGTTGGGACAAGCTCCCAAATTTATCCAAACCTAGTCTTAAAGAGATTAAGTCTAAAAAATAAGCACTAAGAGATGAATGTCTTTTTGATTTAAGAAAGCTCACCCCTCCAAGTTAATTGACGAATTACTTGATCATCTAATCACTATGTAGGTAAATAAAAGTATGCTTCGGTCCCTACGTTTCGTGGGACATAGCAACCATAGATGATTAGTAGTTTGAATGGTAGCATGTAACTCAAGGTTAAGGATAAAATAACATCATCATTTAATAAGTCAATATATCATCATCTCTCAATAATAAGTTAATATAGATATATATTCATTTACATCCATATACTTATACATAGATATTCCACAAGCTAATCAAAAGACCAACCCTCAACATCATTCATGAAAATATACTCATACACATCATGATCATATTTTGCCACAAGGAAAATGACTTAGCATATATTCTCAAATCATTCATTCATAAGACATAGAGTGAAGAAATTTCAACCAAATTATCCCATTCGACCAACCTCAATTCCATCACCCTTGACTAGGAACTCTAATCGTTAGGTATCTCACCGGTCTAGGAAGCCGAATTACTTGCCGTGTCATTTCATTGAACTAGGAACTCGAATTGCTAGTCATATCACCAGTCTAGGAGCAAGAATCACTAGTTGTGTCATTAGATGAGGTATTCTAACCTCAAGAGATCTCTTCGGACTAGGAACTTGAATCTATAGTCTTATCACCGCTCTAGGTATTTGAATAACTATCCCTGTCATTGATCTCTTCGGACTAGGAACTTGAATCTCTAGTCTTATCACCGGTCTAGGAATTTGAATAACTAGACCTGTCATTGATGAGGAACTCAAATCACTCATTATTTTATTGGACTAGGAACTCAATTCACTAGTCATATTATTAAACGAGGAACTCGAGTCATTCGTTGTTTCATTGGCATCATTGGTCGACTTTGAACTTTTGACCCATTAGCTCATGCATTCCCATTCATACATTGTATGTCTCATTTAAGGGCTTTGGCTAATTTAGCTAATTCAATGATCATACATGACCACATGGTTCTTATGGGAGCCTCCATTGTTATCTCAATAGGCCAATGCCTTCATTCAAATCAATTTGTGGTCCTTAAGACCCACTCAAACTATTCACGTATCATTAACAATTTTATATGACATTTTCTCCACACTTTTTTTCATACAAAATTCAAGTTCATATTTATGTCATGGGTTTTACCCTTTCATTATCCATAACCCAACAAGGTTATCAATTATAATATACATGGATCATAATAACTTCATAATATCATTAAACAATCATTTATACTTATTTGGGCCATTGCTCTAGCTCAACACATTGTCAAGATACAACTAGTCATTTCACTTAGACATTTTTACAAGAACCTTGGGTGCATACCCCTAACAAGGCCATTCTCGTGGTATAAATCATCAAGACTAGGGTTCCTCAAGACCCTCACATTTATCAACATACAAAAATCACTCACATATATAAATTACCATCAATAACATATCTTAACACACATATAAGCAAGAATTATTATTATTCATTGTTAGGTAATAAAACTCTTTTCATTTGATTCAAATCCACCATGCACCCTTGCTAATCGAAGTGTGAAATACATGTGTTTTAGAGATTTTTAAAGAGGGGAAGAGGTAAATTCCATAAACAAGATGACAGAGCAACAATCATGACTCTTCCTTGACACTAGATAAGAACCTCACAACCCTAGCCTCTAATCTTGGTCCAAGAAGACTTTATAGTGTTTTGGAATGTTTAATCCTAGTAAATGAAGGCTTAGGATGCTAAAATGTCTTATATAGTAAGAGGGTTTATGATTTTAGGCATGGAAAATGACCAAAACGACTCACTCGTGTAGTTGCAAGACTCCCCCTTATGCTTCCTTGAGTAATCATACCCTAGGGTAGGAGTGGTACCCTAATTCATACCCTATGCCTCTCCTAGGTCAACCACACTATTATGGGTACAAGTGGACAACCTTGAGTTATAACTAAGGGTACAACACATGCTCCAATCTTGATCTCCATCGGTAATAAAAATAGTCCACTCTATTTAGAGACTTCACTCTATACGATTTAGTAGTACACGACTCAAATGAATTGTTATGATGAAGGTATGGCGTCATCGTAAGTAGAATAGTATACTACCATAACATGAAGCATAGTATACGATAGGGGAGGTGGATAAGGGTATGAATCGTGACAAAAGGTATGAATCAATGCTCAAAGTCGTACCTAAGTCAGAGCCACAAAAAGTTGTTATCCTCATAATGGTCCAAGGTCTAGGTGTTTCATAATCCACCCAATATGTGATCTAAACCTCTTACCATATACGACCTCAAATGGATCCATACCAACGCTAGAGTGATAACTGTCATTTTAAGTAAATTTTACGAGAGGCAAGTGATCAACCCAAATACCACCATAATCAAATATGCAAGCCCCAAGCATATCTTTAATGACCTTAATTATCTTGTCGACTTTCCCATCTGTCAGTGGGTGAAAGGTGGTTCTAAGGGTTACTTTAGTCCCCAAACCTTATTAGAGTGACCTCTAAAAGTGAGATAAGAACTGGGTACCCTGTTCAAATATTATGGAGACATAAGTACCGCGAACATTCATGATATCCTCTGTGAAAAACTATGCATAATCCCCGGAAGAGAAATTAGTCCTTACTGGTAAAAAGCGAGAAGACATAGTCTTTCTTTTCACGATGACCAAAATAGAATCAAACTACTTGTGAGACCACTGATGTCTGGTAAAGAAATCCATATTAATTATTTCCTATTTCCATATCGGAATCTTGATATCTTAAGTCAACCTACCGAGCCTTAAGTTCTCAAACTTCACTTACTAATACATCGTGTACTTAGCTATGAAATTGGCCATATTCCACTTCATATTATTCCACTATTAAATTTTCTTAACTTCATGATACATTTTCCTCAAACCAGGATGGATAGTATAATGTGACACATGAAATTCGGCCAAAATTCTTTCTCATACCCCATCCGAATTGGGAACACACAATCTACCATAGTACCTCAAGATACCATCACCACTGATCTAAAAAACCATCATCTGCAACCTACCTACATCATTCTTGATATTTATCAAGATAGGGTCTAAGATCAGTTTCATCTTTACCTCAACACCAAGATATTACTTTTATACCTCTTGTACAGTCACACTACCATCCTCAGAGTCCAAGAGACAAGATCAAAGATTTTCTAAATGATGAATAACTTTCACCAACTCCCATTCTCTTTATCCACCTAAAATAAGATTCTCATAGATAACTTGCTAAGAGCATTACCAACCATGCTAGCTTTACATGGATGGAAGTGATGACTCATATCATTGTCCTTGAGTAACTAAAGCCATCTCCGTTGCCTGAGATTCATTTCCTTCTGGGTTAACATATACTGCATGCTGTTATGGTCTTAGAAGATGTCAATAAGAACCTTGTACAAATAATGGTGCTAGATTTTCAAAACAAACACCATAGCTAACAACTCCAAGTTATGAGTCAGATAGTTTTTCTCGTGCACCTTTAACTACTTATAAACATAAGCAGCTATCTTACCATGCTATATCAATACATAACCCAGTCTCACCCGTGATGCATCTTAATAAACAATAAAACCCTTGGTTCCCTCGGGCAGGGTCAAAATCATAGTCGAAGTTAACTTATCCTTCAACTTCTCAAAACTACCTTCACAAGAATCAAACCATAAGAACCTCACCTTTCTTTTACTCAACTTAGTTAATGAGGTAGCATTAGAAGAAAAACTTTCCACAAAACCCGTATAGTTACCGGCTAAACGCAAGAAGCTCTGAATATCAGATGGAGTCATGGGCCTAGGACATTCCTTAAACACCATAACCTTTTATGTATCAACCATGATCCCTTTACTAGAAACAACAAGACCGAGGTAAGTTATAATATTCAACTACAACTCACACTTAGTGAACTTAGCAAATAACTATTGCTCTATAAGGGTCTGCAATACAATGCGGAGGTGATTGGCATGACCCTCCTCACTCTTGGAATACACCAAAATAACTTCAATAAAGACAATAACAAACAAGTCTAGAAATTGATGAAAAACCTATTTCATAAGATCCATGAATATTGTTGAGGCATTGGTCAAACCAAAGGACATTACCAAAAACTTAAAATGACCATACTAGGTTTAAAAGGCAATGTTAGGGATATTCGCCTCCCCAACGTTCAACAGAAAGTAACCAAAGATCAATCTTAGAAAAAACATAGCACCCCAAAGCTGATAAAAGGGAAAATTATTCCTCAAAAGTGGATACTTATTAATCATAGTCATCTTATTCAAATGGCGGTAATCAATACACATTCGAAGGGGCCTACCTTCGTACTCACGAAAAAAATTAGAGCACCCCACGAATACACTTTAGGAAGGATAAAAACCTTTTCTAAAAGATGTTTCAACTGCTTCTTTAGTTCTTTAAACTCAGTCAAAGCCATTATGTATGAATGGATAAAAGTAGGATCAGTGTTTGGAAAAAGATCAATCCCAAAATCAATTTCTCTATCGGGAGGAACACTAGGAAGATCATCAAGAAAACCTCGAGAAATTAATAGACCACAAGGATAGTCTGCAAGGAAGGGCCTTTGGATCTCGAATCCTTAACATATACTAAGTGATAAAGACAGCCTTTAGAAATATATTCCCAGGCTCTAATATACGAGATGAACCTTCCTTTAGGACTAGGGAACTACCTTCTTACTTGATCACTAGCTCATTTGGGAAAATAAAAACTGATCCTTCGAGTTCGACAATCATGAGACACATAGCAAAAATGCAATAAATCCATCCCCAAAATCATATCAAAGTCCTACATGTACTATTCTATAAGATCTACCAAGGCCTCTCTACAATAGACCAACAAAACAAAACCCCTATAGATTATTCTAGCCTCAATGAAGTCGCCCACTGGGGTGGACAAAAAGAAGTATTCTAAAATACATTCAAGATAAAAGACAAAATAGATATCCATATAAGGGTCATATAATATAGAGTAGTCTTAGGATAAGGTAGAGAATATACATCACAACTAAAGTGTGCGTGTACCAATACCAACATCAGTAGATTATTTGGAATCTTGGTAGGTGGCGAAAGCGAACAGATGGTTTTATCTAGCGACGGAGCCAAAAGCAAAAGTAGAAGCCTTTAGTGCAGAGATGATAATATGGCAATCAGTACCTTGTAAGACCTAGTTGCAACCCTCGAAGGACATTCCTATTGCATATGACCAATCTGACCATAACTGAAACACTGATTGCTCCTCTTATCACACTGTCCCTAATACAATAAACCACAAAACCAACAACATGGATAGGATAGGGCTGACTTTATTCCAACAACCTAAGATTAGACATGAGTGTTACCTATTGGAAAAAGATTAGTGGTAGATTAAAATAGAATAACCATAAAAAAGAAAATATTTCAAAATTCCTCATAGCCTCTACCTTATAAGTATGGTGAGCTGCACAACCATAAATGAAACTCTACTTTACATAGATATGTTGGAAACCTAATAAAACTAAACCTAGGCTCTGATACCATCATTGTAATGACCTAAACCAAGGCCTGGCCATGATTGGTATCTCAAGTACATCGGGGACTGGAGATCACCCTCTTACACCTAACCAAACTACATAATATCACCCCTGTTGGATAAATTCTGAACATATAAAATATAAGTCTAAAGAATAAATGATAAGTCTATGATGGATAACCGACGACCGGCCAAAATATCCGACCAATATAACCCAAGTACACAGTAATCTAACAAAGCCTTCTAAATAAAGAACCAAAACTATTCTTGGTCGGGACATATCCCCAACTCTGATAGATGAACATAAGAATAAAACTAATAACGACCCAAACCATCATTGTAATGACCCAAACCAGGGCCTGGCCATTATTGGTATCTCAAGTCCAATGGGGACTGGAGATCACCCTCTTACACCTAACGAAAAAACACAATATCACCCCTGTTGTATGACTTCTGAACATATAAAAAGAAAAATTTAAAGTGTAAATTATAAGTATATGATGGATAACCGACAACCTGCGAAAATATCTGACCAACATAATTCAATTACACAGTAATCTAACAAAGCCTTCTAAATGAATAACCAAAACTATTCTTCGTCGAGACATGTCCCCGACTTTGATAGATGAACATAAGAATAAAAATGATAATGGTAATGATAATTAAACTCTCAATTCTAGTCTATAATAAGAATTGATGAAATGTCTAAGTCTTATGAACTATAAAAGATCACCACTTCACCATAACAAACAAACAAACTGAGTTGATCTACCTAATACAGTACATAAAAAGTACACATACCTTCTGATCCTGCATCGTATGGGGATATAATGTTCAGAGACAGTTAGTGGGATCAACACTAACATAAAAACCAGGGTTTAGGATAACATAACATTGCGATCAATAGTTTAAAATTATTCAAAACCAATGCACATAAATAAATGCAGATACAAATATATATCATATATCGGGATAGGGAATAAGGATTGACTTTTACTTTGAAACTTTAGCCTAGACTATATAGCTTAATCATGACTATATAAGAGTACCCAAGAGTTATATGGTCCCCAGCACTCACCCCCTATTCGTGCCCTAATACATGTAGCCTCATGAATCAGAAAAAGAACATATTTATGCGTAGAGGACTCTAACCTCCCAATAACATAGTAAGGTGATTTAAAAAGCCAATCATGTAATGTAGTATGGGGGAATCTAACCTCCCAATAATATAATAGTGATACTAAGGTGAAATCAAAACACCTGGACATAAGGAAAAGAAGACTCTAACTCCAAGCCATTTAGACCCTAACACTAGCTAGCGAAGTTTCCATTATTTGTCTCTTTGGACCACCACATTCACAACCAACTACATAACCCTCTTTTAAGCAAAATTAAATATTTAATACACTTTTCCATTCATTGAACCATATTTCACATTAAGGGATACATTGTTAGTATTATCATACTAACTACACTTGCAAGGTAACACCAACATGCCAAAACAATTACATCACCATTGGGAATTCACAACCTCCTTGGTTTAAATATTCCATAGCTTGTTAAAACACAAAACCCAAAAGGTTAAATTCAAAACTATTGTGCAATAGTTCAAGGATAATTCAATTCCCACATTTCATATAATTAAAACTAATTTCATAATATCGGGTTGGGTCATAACCAGTGCAAAAGTCACAAGTTTAGGGAAAATCACAATTCCCTAGTTTATTTACCATACCACACACCCACAAGTTCAAAACCATGTTTAAAGAATGAATAATCATATGTAACCATGGGAAAACATTGTTCAATAATAAGCATTCAAAAACCTCATCCCTTAATTCAAAACCCATATTAATATCTCTTGAACAATAATTTAAAACATATGATTATAACAAATTAATAATGTGAGAAGAGTAAAATGCCTAAAATACAAAGTTTCACAGAAAGAATTCAAGCTTTGAGCCCTTGGATGGCCTACATCTTTAAAACCCTAAGTATGGATGCTTGAGAGAATTTGATACAAAAGAAAATGTGATTAAATTGAGTTTTGGATGAAAATAGGGCCCTAAATAATATTATAAGTCATGGTTTATTAGTGGTATAGGATAGAAATTACTAAAATACCCTTAATAAAAGTTGGAAAAATAACCCATCAGTTGCTATAGGTAACCTTATGACTTATAGGGTCATCCTATTACTCAGAAAATTTAGTTGTAGCTAAACTAAAACCCTTTGGGCTCTATACTAGGAACCCTATGACTAGCACCCTACTTTTTGTAACGAGACACTACTTCTCATAAGGTTAAGTTTTAGTCTTGATAGTTTCAATAGGGGAACTATGTTGGGCATACTATGACATACCCTTCTTATGAATCATTTTGGGTCAATATGACTTATTAAGTCTTGTTATTATCAAGGTAATGACTTAGGAAAATCCTTCTAGGCTCAATATGATTGGGTCTCATTACCCATAAATCCATATTATAATATGTCATGTAAGTCTTTCCCAGATCCAAAAGATTAGAACTCAAAAAATTTCAAGGACCCAAAACCTTGGGCATTACATATACCTAGCTAGGATAGATAATTATTATGATGATATTTGCCTAGCAAGGCTAAAGGATAATTATGATGATATATACACAGTAAGTCCAGAGGATGATTATGATGATATATGCACGTCAAGGACAGAGTATGATTATGATGATATATATATGCTCGGCAAGACTAGAAGATGATTATGCTAATATTATTGGGATATTATTTAATATCCATACCAATTTGAGTTTGACTATATACTATTTATGATTTGATGAAATTGGGATGTGATATGGAACTACTAAAAAGATGGAAAATAAAAAAATAGTTATTATATAGTGGATATGAATAGAGGTTATTGATATATTGGCTAATTTCTAAATATTTGTTAGTTGATAAATACTGACTAGTTAAATATTTGTTAGTTGATAAAAATGGGTAATTGTTAAATATTGGTTAGCTAATATTTAATGATTAGTGGATATGTGATGTTTTTTTATTAATGGATGATTTATTGTTACATTAGTATTAGTTGCTACATGATGGATACTTGGCAAATGTTGACTTAATTACAAATGATGAATATGGACAATCAATGGTTATAGTGTGTAATGACTTTGATGAATTCCAATTGTAATATGAGGGTTGTTAAATTATGGTGGTGGGTTATTCTATATTGTTTGTACCTTCCAAGCTTATGGAGTCTTGTGATGGGTTATTTACTTTTCTACATGAATTGTCGTATGATAGCCAATTTTGAAGTTATGATTGCATGTGTTCATGTTTTATGTTTTGTTATGATGATACTCCGATTATCTATTTATTTATGTATAGCAATGTCGGGGTTATTTCATGTTTGTTTCCTTGCCTTGTCATAGTTATGTCATCTTGCATTTTATCATTCTTATATGATGATTTAGCTTAGTCGGCATATTATACCTAATGGGTACCACTTTTTTTGGTACTCTTACTATGCTCCTGGACCTTTTTGGTGAAGTTCTGAGTACTTGTTGCCTCTATTGATTTGTATTTGTATGGTACGGATATTCGGAGATAGGTTGAACTTTTGGAGTCCGAGTCACATATTTTATTCTATTGTTCTATATCTAATCTTTTGTTTCCAAATCGATATATTGACTATTTTAGATGTTTGGGTTGTATTTCTATTTATAGATGCTCTTTTATTACATTTACTAGGTCATGGGATGCTATTTATGTAGTGACTACCTTTAAACTATTTTTTTTGCATTGCTTATTTATTAAACTCGATAGCTTTTTAGTCCATTTTGGGGAATTTCAAAAGCATAATCAATTTTTTTAACTTTGGGTCATGGTTTGGATTATTTACTAGCAAGATAGAGTGAGTGCCATTATGACTCATAAATTAGGTTGTGACAAATTAGTATTAAACCCTATGGTACACCGGTAATATTAGTACAAGAGCAAGTGTCTAGAATAGTCGTGTGGATCAGAATGATAATGTCTATTTTCTATCATTTGGAGGTCGTGGGACATTCTTAGGACTTCTTCACTTCCTTCACTCATATCATACTAAAAGTTTGAGTTGGTTTATAAAACATTTTTTTAACTTTACTATTTTGCGGATCCCTAGGAGTCATACTACAACTACATGTGATAAGGGTCCCATGATAAATCTTAGGGATCCTACCCTTATTTGTGGATGACGTAGAGACAATGGACAACAATGAGATGCGTTCCCAGCTAGGGGATAGGATAGGGGTCCTCCTAGACGTTATTCCCCCTCCTGAACTAAAGATTCTTCTGCCCTATCCAGCGATAGGCCAGGGACTAGCCTAGGATCCACAATGATCTATTTTGTCTTTGGTACTTATAGATTATTTGGTTCTAATTTTAGGTTTAGTTTTGTGGTGCGCCATTTTATGGTGCACAGTGTACTCATTAGATTTATACTGAGGCAAGGGCCAAGCCTATAGCTGTGGCTCCTTGAGTTGAGGTTCCTCTAGTATCGGTAGTCATTCAACCGATAGTTAGTGAACCAATGGTTTTGCTACCTTCTATGTCTGGTAAGGAGTAGATGATACTGGGTATATTCTTGAGATTGGCTCTTCTTAGGGTTTTTGGTGCTCCGAGAAAGGATGTGAAAGAGTTTCTAATAACTAGTGAGGATAGGCTCAATAATATATACCTAGTTGAGACTCGTGGTGTGTATTATGATATATTTCAGTTTGACTTGGCTTCTTGACATTGGTTGAGAGGTTATATTGACTCTAGACTAAGTTTTTCTTCTTCTTTGACATAGGCTCAATATTCTGAGATATTTTTGGAGAAGTATTTGGCTCATATCCTTAAGGATCATTTGAAAGATCATTTCTCCACATTAGAGTAAGGTTTCATGATAGTGGCGGAGTATGTAGATTATTTTCATGAGTTGTCTTGGAATGCGATTTCTATTCTAGATATAAAGTATGAGAGAATTAATGTAACACCCTGATTTGCTGAACCAAAATGCTACACAGTGCCCATGACCCCGAGGGATCATAAGATAACCCATGGATGATATCTTTACCTGTACACTGCATAATATAGAACATAAATGCGGAATACGTAATACAGTAAGGCTATAAGGTTCAAAACAGAATAATCATAACATAAGAGTGGGGTATAGAATACCCAAAACAACTATAATACTATCTGAAGTCTGAACATACTAGTCTGAAAAGCCTCTAACATGACTGTCTGAATAGGGAGTTGATGGGACATGTCCCCAACTAAATCTATCAAGCAAAACTGAGCTAAAATAAACCATAACATAAGTAATGATCATGCCCTCGAGAGATGAGGACTCACTACTGGAACACTGATAGCTGAGATACCACTACTACTGCTATTCTAGAAATCATGTATCTGAACCTATGGTGTAACATAAATAAAGCACCATAGCACGAATGCATTAGTACAACTGAGAGTACTGAGTATACGAGTGAGGTAGGATAAATGCAAAGGGTTTGTATGCTTGAACAATGATGAGTGATATAAACGTGAGAACACATACATACATAAGTAACTACTATTGATCTCATGATGATACTAACTACTGAGTTTAATACTGATAACATGAGTTTATTGGTTCCGAGATACTAAATGACTACATTTACTGATATTGATATATGAATCACTAATAAGTAAGGAATTGATACCGTATTACTGAATACTAGGAGACTGATACTTTATTACTGATAAAGGAATAATTATTTCTAGCAGTCCTAATTATGATGGACTGGTTTAATTGACTGTATCTAACAGTCCTGAAACTGAGTACTGATAGCATGAGTTATCTAAAATCTAATATGACTGGCAAATAATTCTTGATAGTTGATATAGCTGATAATATAAGTGAATATATCTGATAGCCTTGAAATTGGATACTGATAACATGGCTGACTGTAGCTAACATCCCTAAATCTGATGGAACTATTTGAGTTTTGTATTATTTCTAAGTTGACTATATCTGATAGTCCTGATATTCTAATGAACTATCTGAGTTCTTTTACTGAGACTAAATGAATGAAACTGTGGGAGGTAGTATTTTAACCAACATGCCCCATGTATGCTAATGTAGCTGAACTGGGGTCCAATTCTTTCCTTGATTGGAAGGCTGTTAATACCATGCCATGGGTAAAGACAAGTTGTGAGTGACCCTCAAATCTAGCAGTGTCCCTAAAAGAGAATGGCGAATGTCTGCATCATCAACCCTTAAGCTGGCAGTGTTGATGTGTCAACCTATGCTGGCTATATATTTCTGGAATACAAGGATGACTACTAAGAATCACACCCTCATCTGACAGTGTGTGTTCCCATCCTTGGGTTCACTCAGTGCTAACTGCTACTCCCATCTGAATAGACACTGAGCATGACTGGCTGAACTGATCAACTAAATTGATTAACTAGACTGATAGTGTTGCTTAGCTGAGCTAAGCTAAATTTAATGAGTTCCATTAATTGATGAAATACTACTGAGATCTGAGGACTGACTGAGAGAACTGAAGTTATCGAGTACTGAGTAGAACTGGACTGGTACTGAGTTTACTGAATTTCCATTGATTGATGGAATTACTACTGATGTCTTGTAACTGACTGAGTTTATGAGATTACTGAGATTTCCTGAGTTACATGACTGACTGAATTCTACTAAGCATGGCTTGACTGAGGATATCGTGGCAACATGACATGGCTCTAGGTACACAACTATATTTTTTGGGTACAAGTACCCCAGGACTCGATAGAAGGAAAATGACACACATGAATGACTTGATCAGAAGAATAGAGTCCATAATTCACAATATCATAAGTAGGGGATTTCATACTACACATGGCTACCATATTCTTAGTCATGAAAAGGGAATGCATATAACATGCAAATACTTGCATAAATTAAATTTCATGAGCATTCCATGTTACAACAACAATGCGTACCAATTTGCATGGAAATCAAGTTGAATATAAGCATAGAACATGGACTAGTCATTTAGGACCTATTATGTCATAAAAGCATGATTTCTAGTATCTTAGGTATTTTCACAAATACCTTACATGTAAATCTTTATCATAGGTGAATTCATCAAGATTACAAGTATTTAACCACCAATTTCACATGTTTATACATCATATACCACCATAGTTCAATACAAACATACTAACATCCCATCTTGGGCATCATCAAATTTCAAAAACATGATCATCAACCATCAACATTATACATATCATAATACATAATTTAGAAGATTATTTTTTTGAGCTTTATAGATGAAAGGAATCCATAAATCAACACACGTATACCTTAGTTCGTGATTCTTGAAAGATTGTTGGAAAGATTCTTGAAACTAAATCTCTTCTTGTTCTTGAGAGAAAATAGAAGAAAAAAATGTATTTTGGTTTTAAATGGGGTTAATTTTGTGTTTATGGGTATATATGGGGTGGGAGATGACTACAATGCCCTTAAGAAAAGAGAAAAAGATGCAGCTATCTCTCTCTTGACTGTCTAACAAGCTGAAGTAAATTGATCATAAACTTTTACTCATATTCCCAAATTGGATGAAACCAATTTCAATGGAAAGAATAGTTTCATAGCTTTCATTTGATATATAGCATCTCTGACAGTTCATTATATACATAGAGTTATGATCATTTGAAGTTGACCTTAAAATGCTAAAAAAAAACCTTGGCAAGAACTGGAGTTAGCAAGTGGCGCGGGCTAATCGCCCAAGGCTTCTATTTTGGGCACCCAAACATGCCCTTACGCTACTCTAAAAATTCTGAAATTCACCCGGGATGTACTACGAGCTTTCCCGATCGTAACGCAACTTGAAAATTGAAAAACGAATGTCGGGAAGGTCGCCAAATAAATACCCAAAGTTTGGAGGTCTAAAATAAGACTAAGTGTTAAATTTTGAACACTTAGCAAAAATTCTCTAAGTCTTTAGATCTTTCATGGAGCTTTACGAGCTGAATTTGACACACAATTTTGTGGGGTAATACAATTAATTGCATTTTTAGAGTATTGAGACTTCCCCTTTATATGTCTACTTAGAGTTTAGATGCTACGGGTAAGTATTTTGCTGAGCTTTTTAATTATACTCAACTTATAGAGAAGATGTATCATTTTTCCCATAAGGGTAGAGATAAGAGGCCTAGACATCAAGATAATTTTAGTAGGTTCCTTAGTAGTTCCTGATTCATACTTAGCTATTTTCATAGTAGATATCCTCTGAATCCATCCTATTAGTCTCAAAATCAACCTAGTTAACCCACTCAGGTAGTACTTTAGATTACTGATGGAGGTCAGTCTAGTGCTAGTGATCACCTTTGTAAGAGTAGTGTTCAGTCTTTGATAGGTTCATTATCTTTTTATTCTATACATAGAAGTTATCCCCAGTCAGTCAAATCTATTGTTTTTGGTTTAGCTTAGGTGTTATGCTATAGTTATAGAGCTCCTAGTTACTATTCATGAGATTGCCTTAGACATGGGGAGATTATTGTTTTAGCTCAGAGTGTTCCCCCTATTCGATCAGTACATCTCTAAGTTAGAGGTGATTCTAAGGGTCATAGAGGTGGTTTCCAAGTTACTCAAGGAGGTTCTTAGGAAAGCAAGAAAAAACCTTGTCAAGATGCTAGCCTAGTGATGGGTGTGATCAATTATATGTAGTACTTGCTAGACCCAAGGCTGAGTCTTCTAATGCTATTATTTAAGGTATGATTTTTGTGTGCCATTTGTTAGTCCTTGCTTTATTTGATTCAAGATCTATTTATTCTTCTTTTTCTACTTATTATACCCCATAATTTGACTTATCATGGCATTTGTTATCTACGCCCTTCTGTGTATCTATTCCCCTAGGTAATTTATTAGTACTAGATTGGGTGTTTAGATTATGTATTAGGACTGTTAAAGATATTGATACTTATGATGATCTTATTGCTCTAAATATGGTGGATTATGATGTGATTTTGGGCATGGATTGGTTATCTAACTATCATGCGGTTATGGACTATCTTTACAAGACCATTAAGTTAGCTATGCTCGGAATACACCTAGTTGTATGGCAGAGAGTAGTTAGCTGTGCGTCGATGGGTATTATTTCTTATGTTTATACGAGGAGTCTTATTTCAAGGTGGTTGAAGTCTTATCTCACTTATATTTGTGATACTAGTGTGGTTAGTCCGCCACTTAAATTTATTCCATTAGTTTGTTAGTTTATTGATGTGTTTTCTATTACCTTCCTAGTATTGCCCCCATTTGTGTTATTGAGTTAGCTTTTGATCTCGAGCTTGGCACCCAACTTATTTTTATGAAACCTTACTAAGTGGCTCTTACCGAGCTAAAGAGATAAATAATTAGCTTAGGATTTTCTTGGTAAGAATTTTATTAAACTGAGTGTGTCTCCTTTGGGAGCTCTGATGTTGTTTGTAATGAAGAAAGATAGCTCTATGCATTGGTGTATTTACTATAGGTAGCTTAATAAGGTGGTGATGAAGAATTATCATTATATGCCTTGCATTGATGATTTGTTTGACCAACTTCAGGGTTCAACTGTGTTTTCTAAGATTGATATTAGATCTGGTTACCATTAGTTAAGAATTTGGGCTGAGGATATCCCAAAGAAAACTTTTAGGACCTTTTATGGTCGTTATAAGTTCTTGGTGATGTTATTTAGCTTGACTATGCCCCAACCCCATATATTGATTTGATGAATAGAGGTTTAGACCTTATTTAGAATCCTTTATAATTGTGTTCCTTAATGACATCCTTGTGTATTCAAGGGGTAAATAGGAGCATCCACAATATTTAATGATTGTACTCCATACTTTGAGAGATCATATACTTTTTTCGAAATTCTCTAAGTGTGAGTTTTAACTTGAGTCAGTGACATTCCTTAGGAATGTGGTTTCTAAGCATGGTATTATGGTAGACCCAGCTAAGATTGAGGTGATTTGTGATTTGGCTAGACCTATATCTCTGACAGATTTTCATAGCTTTATTAGGTTTGTTTGTTAATATAGATGATTCATCAACCATTTTGCTATCAATTCAGTGCCTATGACTAGATTGACTAAAATAGAGGTTCCTTTCCAATGGTCGGAAGAGTGTGAGTCTAGCTTTGGAAAGATCCAGGATTTTCTTACTACAACTGTTATTCTATATCTTTCTATTATAGTTGAGGGATTCACTGTGTATTGTGATACTTCTAAGGTTGGTTTGGATTGTATTATGATACAGTAGGGTTGGGTTATTGCTTATTCTTTGAGACAACATAAGGTACATGAAAGCATATACCCAACTCATGAATTGGAGTTGGCAGCGATAGTTTACACTCTTAAGATTTGGAGGAATAATCTTTATGGTGTGAATTGTGAGATTTTCACCCATCATTTTAGTCTTCAGCATCTTATGACCTAGAGAGAGCTAAATGCCAGACAATGTTTATGGATGGAATTTTGTAAGGATTATGATATTTCCATCTTTTATAATCTGGGTAAGGAGAAGGTAGTAGGATATGCCATTAGTTAGAAGACAGTGAGTATAGGTAGCTTGGCTTATATTTTAGTTTCACCGAGGGTATTGGTATGGGACATTTAGTCCTTAGCAAACTTGATGGTTCACCAAGATATTTACCCTTGGAGGATTCTTGCTAGTGCTAAGGTGAGGTCTTCACTCTTTGAGTAGATTTGGGATCATAAGCTTATAGATGGTAAGATTTTCTTCCTTCATTATTAATGTTAGGTGGTGAGTCCAAGAGGAACTCCATAGATTCCAAGGGTGTTTTTTAATTTGAGGGTCATATTTGTGTTCTTAGGATTGATGACTTGATTCAGTTGATTCTTCACGAGGCTCACAGCTCTTGATATTTTATTTATCTAGACACAACAAAGAGTTATAGTGATTTAAGACAACATTATTGATGGAATGGCATGAAGAGTGATATGGAGGATTTTTAATCTTTTTTCCTTCGTTGTCAGCAGTTAAAGTCCAAGCATCAATAAGTAGGTGGTTTGATTCAGAGATTTCCTATTCTCGTATCGAAATAAGAGTGGATTACCAAGGGTTCTATTAGTGATTTACCATTTACTTCTCAAGTTTCTAATGGTATTTATGTCATTGTGGATCAATTAACCAAGTCAACACATTTCTTTCCTATTATGATGTCCTTCAGTTCAGAGAGGTTAGCCCACATCTATGTCCATGATAAGTCTATTTGCATAGTATGTCGATATATACTATTTTGGATCGAGGTTACATGTTCACTTCTATTGTTTGCAGAGCTTTTTTAAGGAGTTAGGTACTCATTTAGATCTTAGTTCTTCCTTTCATTTTGTAGACCTATAAAAACTCCAAGCGAATTATTTAGGAGCTTGAGTATATACTCCAAGCTTGTGCTATGCATTTTGGAGGCTGGTGGGAGGATCACTTAGCATTGGCATAGTTCTTTTATAAAAAAAATTATCATTCAAGTATTGAGATGGCAGCATTTGAGGCTTTTTATGGTAGGAGATGTCGTTCTCCGATTGGATGGTTTGAGATTGTTGAGATACAACCTCGTAGTACTAATTTGCTTAAGGAGTCGTTGGATAGAGTCATGATGGTTCATGACAAGTTGAGAGTAGCTTTGAGTAGGCAAAAGTCGTATGCAGACCATAAACTCTGTGCCATGTGATTTGGAGTTGGTTATTAAGTATTCCTCCTAGTGTCTCCCATGAAGGATGTGATGAGGTTCTAGAGAAAAGGCAAAATCTCAGCCTTAGATATATTAGACCTTTTTTGATTCTTTGCATAGTTGGTGTAGTGGATTATCAGTCAGTTGTACCTCTAGATTTTGATGTTGTCCATTGTGTTTTCCATGTTTCCATATTGGGATGATACATTCAAGAAGCATTTTATGTTCGTAGATGGGGCTCATTCCAGTTAGGGAAGCGGTTGAACTTTATGGAGGAGTCCATACTCATTTTGGGTAGTGATTCTAGGCGGGTGCACACTAGGGAGATTCCTAAAGTTAATTTTTAGTAGAGGCACCGCCTAGTAGAGGAGGCTAGTTGATAGATAAAAGCAAGATGTGGACCCAATATCCTCACCTATTTGAGCTTGTAGGGACATCACAATCCTTAACTTTTGTGGATGAAAGTTCCTTTAGTAGTTGATATTGTAATGACCCTTCAGGTAATCTTATAAATTTTTGCTTATTTTTGCCGTTAGAGTTCTCTATAGCTTCCCCAATGCATTTATGAATTATTGGAACTGATAATATGGTTATCGGGCAGTTTGTTAGGGCTTTAGAGAAAATGCCATGTTTTGAAGTCTTTACTTGTTCCAAACTTCATTCAAATGATCTCAAATGCAAATTCAAATTGTTCCAGCAGTTTCTAAATATTGATTTTAGGCTAGGTGGACTCTTGGTTTGGGTCCCGAGACACTCAAGCTCATTTCATCTTATTGGTCGGAGAGTTAAGAAGATAGAATATGGGTGTGGGACCTATATTTTTTCGAACCATCATCGGATTGAGATTTAACTATGCCATTGAGTCTAGAATATCAAATTTGTTATGGTTCCATAGACTATTTGTGCATATGTTATTTTGAATGAATCACGAAGACTTGGCGGAGACTTGGAAAATTCCAAGTCTACTGCTATTATATTGTGCATCGCAATTATGAGCCAAGGGTTATGATCATAATATCCTTGTTAAGACTTAAGTGCCTCGATCGCAGTGGCTTGTCATGATCATGATTCATAGGTGCAGAACCAATATACCGCGATTGCAAAGTTGGGGTCATGATTGCCAGACCAGAGTACCTAGGACAGGTATAAATATGCGATTTAAGCCTTATATAGATGATTCTTCATCTAATCTCTTGAGACTAAATCACTAATTGGAAAGATAGATTAAAATTGGTGCTTGTTGCTGGATTTGGAGCTTTACTAACACTTTTTTACATAATTATTTACCTATTTGAGGTAAGATTTCACAATTTTCTTTGTAGATTTGCTTGATTGCTTTTCCAAAATGTCTAAAACCATGAGGGCTTGATTTTAACCCCAATATAGCTTGGATTTTACTCATTTTTCAGGGTAATGATTCCTTGAGCATGTGAGAAAGTTAGGTTGGTTTTGAAAATGCGATTTCCATGAGCTGGACACACATGGGATTTTAATGTGATTGTAGGACCCGTAGCACAATAGTACAATATCGGTATCATTATTCTCATATTAATAAGTAGAATATATTTTTTGTAGCTTTGCATCAAGCGAAAGCTTGTCAAAAGGAAAAACCGGTGATTTAGCAGATCTTGTGAGCTTTCTTTGGTATCTAGGTAGGCAAGGTTTTACCCCTTGTTAGATTGAGCTAATTCATAGTATGTTTATGATATTGTATTAGACTTGGGCAAGATTTTAGGTGTTGATGTGCTAAATTGATATACTAGGGTTTAGTTGGTTTATTTAGTTTGTTTTGGCGATCGTTTTGGGCATGATTATCTTAATTATTCCTCTCTTTGGTGAAATTGACCTTGTAGACTCTTTTTAGGATTGAAATACTTTAGTTACTAGATTAATGAGAAGAATTTATTAGTCGCTTGAGTTTAGGATGAAACTTACTTAAATAGACTTACTATAGGTGAAATTGATCTAGTTGCTCTATATTAGGAACAATTGTTATCCTAGGACTACTTAAGGCTTGTTTAATATTAGATTTAGATACCTTAGCATTGTCCAGGGTAGATATTACGTGTTAAATGATTTTAGAGATTTAGAAGTGGGAACTTCGACCCATCTTAGTCCAAGACTTGGGATATTTACTAAAAACGCTTGATACGTTTGTCTACATATATGATGATAGTTATTTTGGTGATATTTAGACACCTTTGTACTTTTTGGTTAGGATTAATGACATTGGTAATAATTCTTAATGAGTATGTTATGAATGAGTTATTAATTAATCTTATGGTCATTGATGAGCTTCTGAATCCGCTATTGATTTGGATATTGATTAGGCTACCAAATATAGTATTGAATGAGCCCTTTAGTATAATATTGAATAAGCCATAAATTAAGCTAGTGATCATGCTATCAATAATCTGTAGAATATGCCATGGATTACATATTAACCAATCTAATGATAAGTTATCTCTTATGGTAATGATAAGCCATTAATTAGGCTATTGACAAGTTATTGCCTATGCTTGATAATACATATTAATTACGTCAGAGGTCATGTTTAATGACTATATTGGCGATTACGTTATGGATTATCCTAAGGAGAATGCTTATTGATTATATTATTGAATATGCTAGTGATTATGCCAAAGATTATGCTTATTTACTATGTTGGCAATCATGCTATTGGTTATGTTAGAATTCACAAGTTTTATTATTATTATTTATCTTTTTAATATATTATGTTTATGGTTATGTTATTAAATACTCTAATGATTATGCGATTTTCCATATTGATGATGATATTGATTATTTATGCCTACTAGATTTCAAGAGGGTGACTACAATATTGATGATATTGATGAGAACATTATGATGTTCTATGCCAAACATTATGATGAGAAAGATTATAATGATTTGTGTTCGGCAAGTTTGGAGGATGATAATAATGATATATGCCGAACAAGTCCTGAGGATGATTACGATATACATAAATATGTCTGGCAAGACAGGTAGATGATTATAATGATATTATGTGGATATTATTGAATTTCCATAATAGTTCGAGTACGGCTATATGTATTATACTATAATGATATACTATTTATGATATGACGACATTGGAGTGTGAGATTGACAAACTAGCTAAGTTGAAAATGAAGAAATAGTTATAATATAGTATGATATGAATAGACTATAGTGATATATTGTTTAGTTTCAAAATAATTGTTAGTTGGTAAGTGTTGACTTATTTACAGATAATGAATATGGACAATCGATAGTTATAGTGTGTCATGACTTTGATAAATTCTAATTATATTATGAGAGTTGATAAATGATGGTGGTGGGTTATTCTATATTGTTTGTACCTTTAAGTCTTATCGGGCCTGGCGATGGGTTAATTTACTTTACTAAACCAATTGGTGTGTGGAAGCAAATTTTGTAGTTATTATTCCATGTGTTGCTGATTTATTATTTGTTATGATGGTATTCCTATTATCTATTTATTTATGTATATCGATGTTGGATATATTTCATTTTCCTTTTCCTATGTTGACTTAGTTATGGTATCTTTCATTCTATCATTCTTATTTCATTATTTAGCTTAGTTGGTTGATGACGCCTACTAATTACCCTTTGTTTTGGTACTCATACTACACTTCTGTACCGTTTTGGTGGATATTTGAGTATTAGTTCCAACGTTGATTCGTGTTCATGTGGTGTTGGTATCCGAAGATAGGGCAAGCTATTGGAGTTCGAGTCGCCCATTTCTTTCCATATTTTGATATTTAGTCTTTTGTTTTGAGATATACGTGTTTACTATTCGAGATGCTTGAATTGTATTTCTTTTTCTAGATGATCTTGTAATGGCTCTACTAGGTTGTGGGATGGTATTTGGGTAGTGACTACCTTTAAACTATTTATTTTTCCTTGCTTATTTATTGTGTTGGATTGCCTATTAGGCTTTTTTGGGGTATTTCCACAATGTTAACCCATTATGTTTAACTCTGTGTTAGGGTTTTGTTTACCTACTGATGGGATAGGGTAGATGCCATCATGACTCGTAAATTGGGTCGTGACAAATTTTCATTTACAACAAAGTAAAACACAATTTAAAACAAAAAAAGTTGGTCAAAAACTTTAAATTATTCCTAGTCAGATGTAACACCCTATATTTTGCGTGTACTAGTTCGACCTATGTGGCACTTGATATAGAATTATGGGATAGGTAATGGTCTTGGTATCCTATGTGATTAGTGATAGTAAGATAGTTCTGAAGGAATTTCCATGTATATTGAAAGGTGGTATGATCAAGTTACCGTCGAGGAGAGCATTTAAACTTGGGCTCGTAAGTAATTATTTTAGTCTAAAGAATGAAGTGACCAAGTGTACATAAGTTTTAAGTTTGACTAAGAGTATTTTATTCTTAGAATGGAATAAAATATTAAGGTTGTTTCTTGACTTATTTAAGCTAGTCGGTGAGTCACCTACTTGAGCCATATGGATCAAGTTAATACGACCAAGACCAATGACCAGATTTAGGGCCTATATTAATGGGCTAAATTAATGCACCAAGCTATGTAAAATAATTGTTGAATAGAATGAGCAGCTCAATACCAAAGTCGATCTAAAAGCTAAATACTTTAAAGGCCCATTTTAGAATTGAATAAAGCAAGTAGGTCCATCACCTACTTTAACATTTTGACCAATCTAAGAACTAACTAGGTGCATCACCTACAAAGACTCCCTTGAAAAGTTTAATAAGACAAGTACACTACCTCCTACTTAAATTAATTCTGACATAAATTAAAGAAGAGAAAAAAGAGGAGAATGGGAAACAAAGGCCCAAAATAATGGGCAAGAAGGTACATCACCTACCTGACAAATTATGGACCAAAAATGGCAATGCGTATCGGCCAAGAGCAGCTCATTTTAAAAGGGTTGAAACTAACTTATAACACCCCGTATTTCGGGCTAGAATAAAAATTCTCATTTCTATGAGTAGATGATACAAAATCAATAAATCCTATGCAAATTTTCCATGTTAATCAATTATGTAATGTGGGAAATTGAATGAGCTTTACGTCGATATAAGATTTTACCAAATTCGATACCTGAGAAAAATGTTATGGATAATTTAAGTCCTATTCATAAAACACCATCATTTTTGTGCTTGGTGCATCATGGAGGTGGTCTATTTAACAATTGTCAAATTTCAGTAGCCTAGCGCGATTATGGCGCGTCGCGCTGAAGGTCAAAGTCCCGACTAGTGAGCCACCACGATAGTGGTGCGTCGCGGTGGCCCATAAAATTGGGCTCCAAGTTATGTTTTATTTTGTCTCATGAAGTGTATATCTGATAATTTCCACCCTCTGATCAGCTTAAAAATTGGATTTTCTCCCAAGTGACCACATTATTTATATTTTCTTCAAAAATTCATAAAAACACTCTCTAGGGTTTCAAACTAAAAAACCCAAATAACTCAAGATTCAACCGTGGACTTTCAAAATTGATTGAAGATTCCTGACAAACCGTAGGCTTCAAGAATCATCCATCAAATTTCTAAATTGAGGTATGTGGGGTTTATCCTAAAACTACATGGGCTTGTTGGAAACACCCAATTATGATTTAAAAATCGTCACGCATGAATTTGTTAAATGAGTTTTGATGTCCATGATTTTATTATGCTTTATGCATGCTTAATGATATTGTTGTTTTGGATTTTAGGCCTTATCCCCTTAAATTGATTTACATATATAAGTATATATATGACCCTTGAAATTGAAGATTTGTTTGAGAGCACAAATAATAAAAATTCCTCTCTTATGATAACCTTATATTTATGATCTTATGGTGATTGATTGAAATGCATAATTTAAGACTTGAAAATAGTTTACTCAAATACCATAGTATTTTGAGCATGATTAAGAGATTTAAGAGAGGGAGTTTCTCGATGTTAATATATTTTGTTAAAAGAGAAAGATTTGCTTGAGATTAGGATCTTTGACATGACCACCTTGCATCATTGAAAGTTTGACAAAGAGAGTTGCATGCATTTGTTTACATGAGTTTTAGAGAAAGAGTTCTTTGAAATAATTTATTTATATGGTGGTCCCGAATTTATGTTTTTAAAACAAAGATTGAAATATGCTAAAAAAGGCTCAGAGATGTGATTTGCAAGTCAATGGTATGACGATACCATATAAATGTATCCCGTAAAGAGTTAGAGTTTTCAGAGTATATTTTTACTGAATGCATGGCTTAAAGAGTTAAAAATGGGCATCAAGAGAGTTAGGTGATTGCCTTAAGAGGATTAGAGTTTAGGTAACTCTTAGCCTAATATCACGATTTGCCGATCCGAGTATATTATTTTTATATTGGCGACGACTGTGTGGCATAGCAGAGTCATAGACTCAAACCCTTGCAGTACACTTAGGTTGGAGGCTTCCCCGCTGAGTCAATAGTGGATTCCATATAACTAGTGAAATTTTAGAGTTGTAAGGTATACCATCAAGTGCAGAAGTAAAACAAAGAGTGTCACAGAGTTCAGATGATTTTACAGAGTCTTTTGAAAATGCCCATGATATTGTTTACTATATGATATATTTATGAACTGCTGTATATTGCTTTTATATATTTTAAATATTAATTATTATTTTGGATCTGCTCTGCGTATCAGTATATCTGTATTGAGCCCCTACCTCCAAGGTTCAGAGGCTCAGTCCAAGTGTCTAACTAATCAGTAGAGTATTACAGAGAGAAGTGATTCGTGCAGTGGTGGGCTTTCTTTGTTCTAGAAGGCCTATTATTTCAGATTATGATATTCTGGTTTTTTGGTCTACTAGGGTCTTATCCCAATTTTTAGAACAATTTTGAGATGTAGTAGAGATTTTGTAGACTAAGTCATATTTCATTCAGATTTTTTGAATTGCAGCTCTCGTTCTTATGTCTTGAATCTTAGAGTTAATGACCATGTTTCGATATCAAATTGTATTTTTGTATCTTCTCTTACTATATGAATGTTTTGCATAACTACCTCATAGAGTAAGATGTTCAGGCCTTCATGGTTTGGGATGTCCATCACGACCAGGCCCTAGTTCAGGTCGTGACAAACTTGGTATCAGAGCATGGTTCATGGCCCCAGGGTATCTGTGAAATCGTGTCGGGTAGAGTCTTGTTTATGGGTGTGTAGCGCGCCAGACTTATAAGAAAGAGACTACTAGGCATTTAGGAATATTTCTCTTTCTTTATGTTCTAGTTCGTGCTATAGAGTCAGAACGTTCCTCTTTCATTCTCTAATTTATGCTATAGTGTATCCCATACGAAAGTAAAGTCATCCCAATTCTTTCCCTGTTTTGATGTGCTCAGATATGTCTCATTGTTGAAGTTATTCAGGTACAGAAGACTACAATCTAAATGCTATAGTCCTTTCTGATTGAGCCATATAAGATTTTAAAGTTGGGCAAGAAATTGTGAAGAGTCTGTTAGTGCCTCAGAGTGTATTGAATCTAGTGTGAATTTTGATTCAGATGAAATCGTGCTTTTGTGCCTGCAATATTAAGTGTATTTTGTCACTTTAAAAAAATTTTCTGTTATAGATTTCATACTTAACAAGGAATAAGGTATAGCATTGGAACTGTATTTCCAACCGAGTAGTAATATAAGTTAAAGTGTCGGTGTCATGACCTATTGGTAGTGAGATTAGACCAAGAAGTTTGTTATACGAAGTCACAAGGTTAGAAATCAGAGTGAGGATGAGTTTTATGTAGATAAATGTGTTTAGTTGAATAATTGATGTTTGAGGATGATTTATCCCTTTATAGTGATAGACTAATGTGGTAGCTAGTAGCGTGTGTGGATTGTATGGTAGTCTGCGGAGAGAGTGTTTGACTCATATTTTTAGTCATATAGAGTAAGATATGTTTTCTTAGATCATTGATTATTGTGTGTCGAGTTTCTATCTCTTGTAACCTTGTTATTGTTGTGTTGTTGAAACTCAAAGTCTAGTGAAGCCGTGTAGGGCTCTTTCGATTCACTAGCATAGTTTTCTTTTAATTTCTCTCATTTTCTTGTTCAAAGAACAAAAAAAATAAAAGTCTAGCAGAGCCGTGTGGGGTCTATTTCAATTCACTAGTAGCTTGTTATCCATTTTGTTGATTCTTGTGTTAGTTGGAACTGGGGGGTTTAAAGGCGTAATGGCAAGAAAAGTGGTAAAGATGATTTATTGAATGTATGTATAGCCGAACCTTTTTGCATGATATTGTGTTGGTATTAAAGTAATACGTCCTTGTGTGTTAGTTTAGTAGAAGGTAGAGAAGAAGTTATTAGCTAAGGCGAGTTGTTGTCTGCTCGAAGTATGGAAATAACTAGATTAGCCAGTAAGTTATAATTATAGACACAAGGTTATTTGTGGAACTTGAAGTTAGTCTAAATGTACACTTAGGTATGTAAGTGTGATATGAGAAAACCGTATAAGTAGATAAGATTGTATGGGGTTATAATATAAGTTTAAGTTAGACCATGTCTATTATGTGACTACCCCCCTCCCCCCGACCTTGTTTTCTTTGGTAGTTGTAAACTAATACTACTTTTGAGAATGTATGTAGTAGATTTTAAGGCATAGCAGTGATGTCATGAATGTGTTTTGGTTGTGGGATGTATCTAAATAAAATGAGATATTTAGGTAGAATATGCCAATTTGATGGACTAGTATATTATGTTGCATTCTTCATTGGTAGCAGATGATTGATGCTAGAATATAGGCTTGATGTGTTGAAATAGTGCGGGTTAATGAATTATATTAAGGAAAACCATAAGGTCATGATCAATTATTGTGGATATGGAGTTCTAGTGTACTATTATTTCTTGATGTTTTATTTTGTAGTTTCCAAGTGAGAATTGTGTGTAAAGTTGTCTTGTAAATCATGTTTAGCTCTAGACATTATGTTTGAACAATTGATGACCATGAAGGTGGATGTGATTATTTCTTAGTTAATGATATTAGTTTTATGGAAGTGATCTAATAGGCTTAAACAGTGCATGAAAGAGCTTAAGTTTATTTGATTAATAATGAAGTATGATGTTGTGTGTATGAAGTAAAAGTATGCCAAGGTGATATAAGGTTGCGGTATTTTTCTAAGGTTATTACATGTTGTGTATGGCTAGTGGTACCGTTGAGTTGTTAGGTGGAGAAAAACTAGTTAGATGGTATATGGTGTTCTAAATAGCCAAGTGAAGGAGTTTTGATAGATAATGTTAAGCCCTTTGATATAATCTTGATTCTCATAGTAGAGAGATACAAGTTTGGAGTCGTGATGCTGGTTGACTATGACAGAAGTGGTATAGTCCATCAAATATTTAGAGATATCTATGTTTAGTGTTAGAAGAATCTGAGTTGGTGAATGTTTAAGATGTTATATGATGACTTTTATAGCTATAGAAATCTAAGGGTTGAATCTTGGAAGGAGGTATTAGCATTGGTTGTTATACATGAAGATACCATCTTACATGGTAAGTTTAGTTTTATGTGTATTGTTATATCCCCGACTCTAGAGTAAAGTGATTTTAGTTTTTTTCAGAGTGTATATAGTGGTCCACAGACTTAGAGTAATGGCTTAAATTTAAGGGGGGGGGGGGGGAGATGATAGAACGAGTAACCAAGTCAAATTTTTAGATGCTAATAGATGTGCCAGTAATTGGTGGAATTAGCCCTGAGAAAGAATGATGCTCAATCTATTCTTATTTTGGCAAATTACCTCAGTTATTCCGACACATACTTATGCTTTATGTTTTAGCTTCATGATCATAGCTCGTGTTCATGCCTATGGTAAGGAATCATGTACTCTCCTAGTTCCTAGTATGTTGAGTTCCCAGTTTATTTAGCAGTCAGAATCATTTTTCGTAAGTCATGAATTCCAAAATTCAGATCATGCATTGCATGACTCTTGTGCATATGTGATACTCTTAACAATCAGTGAAAATTCAGATTTATATCAGGTACATCCTCAGATTAGATCTCTTTAATGTGTCCATGCAGTGAGTGCTCTATTCCTCATGCCTAAGTAGGGTATCAAGTTATGCTTAGTACTCCCCTTATGTTCCGAATCTCGATATTCCAATTTGCAGTAACATTTTCCCTTAGGTCAAGATAGTGATGATGCATAGTTATTTAGATGGGAAAGAGTAAATATTTCTTGTTGATGAAAGATGTTTGTATGCTTATTTGAGTTAAGACGGTAGCTATGGAGTAAGATTGAGGCTGAGTCTTTGATACGTGTAAAGGATAGTTGAAGTTTTATGTGTTATATTTGGAAAAAATTATTGTGCGCTTATTTTATGTTAGTTTATAAGTTGAAAGAATTTTGAGGTAAAGTTTCGTGTTGGTTAGTTAAGGATATTTTATGTGTATTATCTGAATAGTACAGGGAAGTTTTTATGGATAGAAGTATTAGAGAATATGATAAATATGCTTTATGAGTGGTTGTTTAGAAGTGCATATGCGGATATGAAGATAGGCTTGATGCCATGTTTGTATGCATATGGATGGATGCCTTGAGTGTTTATGAATGTCTAATACAAAGTTGAAGGAGATTGCTGGAGTGGAAATAAGAATTATGCTGGAGATGAGGAATTGTGAAATGCAGGGTGTGCTAAATTTATGATTTAGACTAGTACTACAGTATTATATGGTGTGTCTTGTGCTTTTGAGTTAGTCTTGAAGATGATGAGGGGATTTAGTTCAGTTTAGACATTAGTAGATGGAAATATCAGCGGCCATGTGAGAAAAATAAGTGGAATCAATGAGCATAGTGTTCAAGGAGAAATAATAGTTGAGAGAGTATTTTAGAAGTGTAGCTAATCTTGAAAGTAAGAAGTTGCAATGCCTAATATTTTGTAATTCTATCCTAGTTTATGAGTTGTATGTCTGTATTCCATGCTATAGAGTAGTGTCATTGTTGTGATTCCTTAGTTGGATGTCTTGTGTAACTCATGTCAGAGATTCTTTGCTCCTTAATGCTATTAGAACTTCTTTAGAAATAGTGTTGAAGATATACTCCAGTTGAGTATAAGTGTCCAGTATATTTCAGTTTAATAGTCAGGAAGACAAATTACTATAGTTTTCCACCTTTTCACCTAGTCCTACTATCTGAAGTCCAATGTGTATGACCATTCCAAAAGATAATCTATTCCATCCATGTATGTTGCGAACTCAGTTCAGTCCAAGCATCATGTTTCAGATTTAGTTATTTAGTCATGACTTAGTTCATAAGAGTTCAACACATAATCTAAAATTTTTCCATCTATTTTAGCTCAGATAGAGTATTACCTTTGTACGATCTAAATGTTGTTGCCTCATGATTCATACTTACCTAAGTTATCACTTCCAAATCCAATGTGTGTGATTTGAGCCTAAACACTTTGGGGGAAATCCTAAACTCTCAGCATGAATCAGCTCCTTAAAACTACTAAGTGCAAGTCAGCTCAGAATTCAGTTTCATGATAAAAGTTTAAATGTTTCAGATAAGTTAAATCATTTATTAGAAGGCACATCAGGTCCACGTTATTCCATACCTTTAAGCTTCAATGTTCCTACCCATCATTAAGGGATAAATGATCCCAAGGGGGAGATAATGTAAGACCCCACATTTTGTGCAAGAACGAAAATGTCATTTCTATGCGTAGATAATCCAAAAGCCATAATCCTATGCAAATTTTTCATGTTAATCAATTATGTAGTGTGGGAAATTGAATGAGCTTTCCATCTATATAAGATTTTCCAAAATTCGATACCCAGGTAAGATGCTATGGCTAATTTAAGTTCTAATTGTAAAACACTGTTATTTCGGTGCTTGGCACGTCACGGAGGTGGTCTATTTAACAATTGTAAAATTCCAGTAGCCTAGAGCAATTATGTCGTGTCGCACTGAAGTTCTAGGTCCCAACCAGTGGGTCACCGCGACGCGGATTCCATTCATCAATTTTCAGTGATCCACCGCGATAGTGGCGCGTCGCGGTGGCCCCTAAAATCGGGCTCCAAGTAATATTTTATTCTCTCTCATTAAGGGTATATTGGGTTATTTCTACCCCCTTATCAGCTTAAACATGGGATTTTCTCCTAAGTTACCACATTATTCATATACTCTTCAAAAATTCATAAGAACACTCTATAGGGTTTCAAACTAAAAACCCAAATAACTCAAGGTTTAGCCGTGGGTTTTCGCAACTGATTGAAGATTTGGAATCCCCAAACCGTAGGCTTCAAGAATCATCCATCAAATTTCTAAATTGATATACGCGGGCGGGGTATATCCTCAGACTACATGGGCTTGTTGTAAACACCTAATTATGATTTAAAAATCATGAAGCAATAATTTGTTAAAGCAGTTTTGAGATCCATTATTTTATTATGCTTTATGCATGTTTAATAATATTGTTGTTTTGGCTTTTAGGCCTTATCCCCTTAAATTGATTTACACATATAAGTATATGTATGACACTTGAAAATAAAGATTTATTTGAGAGAACAAATAATGAAAATCCCTTTCTTGTGATAACCTTATGTTTATCATCTTATAGTGATTTGTTGAAATGCAAGATTTACGGATTGAAAATAGCTTACTCAAATACCATAGTATTTTGATCACGATATAGAGATTTAAGAGAGGGATTTTCTCGATGTAAATATATTATGTTAAAAGAGCAAGATTTTCATGAGATTAAGAGCTTTGATATGACCACCTTGCATCATTGAAAGTTTGACAAAGAGAGTTGCATACACGTGTTTACATGAGTTTTAGAGAAAGAGTTCCTTGAACTGATTTATTGTTATGGTGCTCCCGAATTTATATTTTGAAAACAGAGATTGAAATATACTAAAAATGGCTCAGAGATATGACTTTCAATCCAATGGTATGACGATACCATATAAATGTATACCATATCAGAGTTCGAGTTCTTAGAGTATGTTTTTCAGAGAATGCATGTCTTAAAGAGTTAAAATGGGCATAAAGAGAGTTTGGTGGTTTCTTGAAGAGGACTATAGATCAAGTAAATCTTATCCTAAAATTGTAATTTGCCGATCCGGGTATATTATTTTTATGCTGGCGATGGTTCTGTGGCGTAGCAGAGTCAGAGATGCCAACCCTTTTGGCACACTTAGGTTGGAGGCTCCCCCGCCTAGTCAATGGAGGATTCCATCTAGCCCGTGGAATTTTACAGTTGTAGGGTATTCCACCTAGCATAAAAGTAAAGCAAAGAGTGTCATAGAGTTCAGATGATTTATAGAGTCATTCAAAAATGCCCATGAGATTTCTTACTATATGATACGTTTATGAACTATTTTAAGTTGGTCTCATATGTGTTAAATATAAATTATTACTTTGGATCTGCTCTGCATACCTGTACATCTGTATTGACCCCCTACCTCCCAGATTTGGAGGCACATTCCAAGGGTCCGGCTAATCAGTAGAGCATTCCAAAGAGAAGTGATTCGTGCAGTGGTGAGCCTTCTTTGTTCTAGAAGGCTTGTTATTTTAGATTATGTTATTCCGTTGTTTTGATCTACAGGGGTCCTTGGCCCAATTTTCAAAACGGTTTTGAGATGTTGTAGAGATTACACAGGCTTAGTAAGATCTTATTGAAATGTTTTGAATTATAGCTCTCGTTCCTATGTCTTGAATGTCAGAGTTAATGACCATGTTTTCATATCAGATTGTATTTTTGCATCTTCTCTTATTATATGAATGTTGTGCATGACTACTAGATAGAGTAGGACGTTCAGGCCTTTATGGTTCTGGATATCCATCACGGCCAGGCCCTAGTTTGGGTCGTGACACAGATCCTTTAGCTCATTTTAACTTACAAAAAATAGCTTTCTAAGTTTTCTCTCTTGTTCTCTCTTAGATATACAGAAATCATGGGCTTATCTTAAGAATACTATGAGAATTATGTTCTCCATGATTGAATTGTAGGACGACCCTTTTTATGTTTGGCAGCCCCATTATTCTTGATTATTTAGAGGTTTTTCTTTTCACCTTTGGTTTGTGAGAGAAGGAATCAAGATAGTGAAGAGATATACATTAAGAGAATAAACTACCACAGGAAATAAGATATGTCTACTGTCCATATTTACCATTTTTGGATACATGTGTTGGTAGAGGATTGCATAAAATTAGGGTTGTTTTGGAACTGTTTTATGTATTTTTGTTTGGGGGATGCTTGGTTGAGGTTGGGTAAAGGTGTGAATAGTTTTCATTGAAAGGTAGAAGAAGGGTATAGTGGCAGACCACCGAATTGAATGTCGTATAAGCATACTTCCCACTCCACTTGATATAATGTTTTTAGAATACAATAATGAAAAAATGATTAAGGGTGAATCTTATAAGAAGTTACACTGCATGTGAATTTAATTGTATAAGAACAAAGTTAAAAAAACACCCATGGAGTAGTTAATTGTGGGTTACTACCAGGTTACTGTTTTGGTAAGTTTAAATGGCATGAAAGTGTTAATTAGTTACTAATACTAGTTTTATGCTATTGTAGATTAAGTAAAAGTTTTTTCTGTAGTGCAACAAGGTATGTACGGTTTATTGATACTATACATTTTTGCCATGAATCAAACTCTTATGTTACAATGTAAGCTTCCTAAGAACTCTTCCTTTAAAATTATATATAAAGGTAGTGTACAACCTCTAAGGTGACTAAAAAACTTGTTCCAACTTGTTAGGGTTTTAAAGTATCTAAAGATGTATTTGTTACTAGACCTGCATATTTTCCCTTCTAAATACTAGTATGATATAAATGTTTTCAACAACAAGATTTATGAGTTATTTTCTTAGCCAAGATGGCCTATGTTGTTAGTTAAGCTCCTATGTGTTATATTCCTATTATTGTTTCATCCTACCATATTGTTGCTCAATCTAGTGCATATTTGAATACCTTTTGTTACTGGTCAATAGTTCCGATTGTAATACATGACCACCGAAACAACAACTTTAATGATGAAAACAATGATCTAAAGTGAATATATATATATATATTCTTAGGTGGTATCCAAGGTGTGGAAGGAACACCTAGCATGGGTCAATCCCAATATAACGAGTAGTATCACAGGGGTGAAAGGAAAGCCTGGCATGGGTCGATACTGATTTGTGTATTTATGAGGATCATATCCCATGGGTTAAAATACTTTTCATGGTTCATCCTATTTTACCACTTATTATATGGTTATTTGTATCAAACCATATTAATTAAAGAAGACCAAATCAAAGAAAGGGATGTAATGGACATGCTTCCACAAGTACAAGAAAAGTTTGTCTACTATCCTTATCTATATAGTTGTATATTGATATCTGATTTTGTTGAGCTCATGTCTTAATTATAGTCAATTTTTCCTGACATATTCACTGTATTCATTTTATTGACATCCCTCGTGGGGGGGACACAATATTTCATGCCATAGGCACAGGTAGTCCAGTTAGTAGAATACCTCAGTAGAAACACAGGACATCCAGTGGCTATTGGTGAGCTCCAAGTTGATACATGGATTTTCGAGTCTATTATATATTGTTTGGTATTTTATAGTAGTTATGAGTAAGGCGGATGTTTGTCCCGACCTTAACTAAGTCCGTGTATCTTTTAGACTCTTTGTACACCAATGTGAATTTAAGCATAGTAGCATTATGTTTTGTTAACGTTATGGCCCCAAGGGCCAAGTCTTGAATATGTAGGTTTGGGCTTTGTTACATGGTTATTTTTCATCAATACATCATATCCACACTTAGCAAGATCTTTGAATGTCATAGTTATATGCATGAAAGTACAAGGTTACAGGTTGGTTTTCTTGGGCCGTTATTACTACGGGTGCTGTCCGCCCCAATAGTATTTGAGGCATGACAAAAGTGGTATTAGAATAGGTCATCGTAGGGGGTCATCTGCAAAGCCGTGTCTGTGCAGAGTCTTGCTTAAGTAGGAAGTTATGAGGAATTTAGTAGTTGTTTATTTTTCTTCATTCCATAGAATGTACGATAGAGCCAATAATGTAGATTGATTTGTATTTAACCTTAAATATATTTTTTCTCAATATAGAAAAGATGCTGATTACAAAAAGGAGTAAGAGTAAGAAGAGTAAGCAAGTAGATGTGGCTGCCGGAGAAGGGACAAGCAAGACACCACCTAGACATGCTGATCAAAGTGAGGCTCATAATGAGTTTGCATCATACACTTCTTCTATTCCTCCATCTCCATAATATATAAGGAGGAGAGGACTACCCCAAGGGTAACCTATTAATGCTAATAAACATGATTTGAGGAATGTGGTTCAATTATTAACACGTTAGTTGCTGGACAAGGTCAAGGCCAAGCTGGTTCAACTATGGATATTAGTAGTGTGGATAGGGCACCTAGTCTATGGAAAAAGAATTTTCTTAAATTGGACCCTTCTTAATTCCCAGGGTCATATCCTAATGATGATCCACAATACTTTATTGATCAGATTCAAAAGTCTATAGATGTTATGTATATATCTGGTAAGGAGATAGTTGAGCTAGCACCATATCAATTAAAAGGGGTGGCTATATAGTGGTATGAAGCTTGGAAAAAATCAAGATGTATAGGTGCACCTTCATCTAGTTGGGAAGAGTGAAAAACAAAATTTCTTAATCATTATCCTCCATTTATGATTTCTGAGACCCGTACAGATCATTTCTTAAATTTTTGCCAATGGAATATGAGCGTGAGAGAGTACAATATTCAATTTAATTCCTTGTCCAAGTATGCTCCTAATGTGGCGGCTACTATGGAGGATAGAGTTCATCAATATATGGATAGATTGGACCCATATTTGGTTAGAGATTGTCCTATTGCTACCTTTAATAAATAGATGTATAAATCAATAATACAGGCTCTTGCACAAAAAATAGAGGATCAACGGAAAAGAAGGACATAAGAGCAAGAAAGGCGGATACTAGGTCTGTCAGACAATTTTTTCCATCTCAAGGAGAATTTTGGCCTCAGTTTTTCAATACTAGATACAATGAGTACCAACATGCGAACTTTGAGAAATTGAAAGTTACACAAAATAATGGGATAGTATTTCTCATGATATTCCCCAACTTTTACATGTCCCACTCTAATCCGTATTTGATGGTGCTGTTATATATATAAGTCCAAATATGTGGAGCTTTACAAGATAGATATGCAATATAACTCTCCAATACTCGATAAATTGTCTAGTTCAGAACCATGCTACATATCTATATCTTCTTGCTGAACGTATGCTCGATTCTAAATCGTAGATGACACTAATAGAACCACACAGTTTTCTTAGATTTCATAGCAGATTTTTATTGGAGAACTTTTCAAAATTCTTCTAGATTATAGGTACCCAACTATGAGAAGCTAAAATACCATCCTAAACCTCTCTGATCCATTGAATCTACTTTAACTAAAAGGAACAATAACACAGTCTCTATAAACATTGACCAGTACATTTTGGGAAGCCATATATTACAACTTTTTTATCCATATATACCAACCTTCAGATGACCTTTAAGAGGAAGATAACCTAAAATCATATCATTGTTTCTCTCAAGCTCCATGTGAAAACATAATTGAATAAAGTAATTTAATCATGAAGGGTGTATGATGTAGTAGTACAAATATAGTTTCATAGGACATTTGCACATGGAAATTGTATGTTACTGCAAGGAATCTAAGAAGGATAATTTTAATGCAATTAATATTATAACGCTAAATCCAAATAGGAAAATAATAAAGGCATAAGAAACTCTTAAAGGGAAATGAAGGAAACCCATTTATTATTTCTTTCATCCATTTTAGAAAGTATGAGTTCCTTGTGTAAAAAAAACCCCAAAATTGGCTAGCCTTATTCACTACATCCAACAATAAAACTGCCCAAACTAAAATAGTAATTGAACCCAAAATGTTCATGATGTCCCCTATAGGCTCTAGTTTCAAATCATGCAAATAACTTCCTACCAAACCAATATTTGAAAAGGATAACCTAAGCGACACACCAAAAATACCAGAAAAAAAAGTATATTTCTTATGGGTTAAAGGATTTCACTAAGCTACATGAAAGCAACCTCAATTGGCGATATGAAAATTCCATGTGACAGAACAAACTCTTAACCAGTATCAGCCAATCCCTCATGAATATTTCTCAGATACATAATAAGGTAGTGCATATGGTTAAAACTATGAATAAGAAAGTGGAACAAATGTCCACTAAACATGATGGACTTATCTGAGTCTTGGGACTCAGGCTAAAAACTTTATAATATGATATATATCGTTCAAATACCTAACTCTCCAACTTTTTTTTCTATCAAAAACAAAATATTTTCATTGAAAGAATCGATCCAACACCCGAAATATGGTTGCTTACAGTATAGAGAACCCCAATCTCCCTAACAAAGAAAAGTTTATTCCCTATGTCACCATAAATACACATGCCACCTAAAAAAGGCCACTCCTTTACCACTTTTCATTCCAAATTTACCTTTTAGTTCATATATGCCTATGTATTCTCTCTAAGTTATAAGAAATACTAGGATTTTGACATTTCCAAACATATATGAAAAGGAAAAATGCAATTATAGCTTAGAAGCAAGTCGATGCTGCATATAACAATCCAAATAAAAAATATAAATTTGGTATGAATGATACATACCAGGAACCATGATGATCTCAGGTAACAAATTCATTTTCCCCGATGATGACGTGAAGGTCCAGGAGCCCGGTAGTGCAAATATAAGGAATAAAACACCTTATTTAAAGTTTTATCTCCTTGCTGATTGGGTTTTATTGGATCGATGTTTCCCAAATATAGCTAATGACTTAATTCTGTCTGATCAAATTATTACTAATCTATATGGCTTGGAGATTAATGATAACCAAAATTTCAATCCTCAGGATACATATAATCATGATCCCACGGAGGAGTATTTGCTTTTTAAAAATGATTTCCAGGATGTCGATTCTAATGATAATCAAAGGATCAAAAGGAATACTCATCTAATATAGATCTTGTAGATGAACATTCAGAAGCTGGTGTATAGTATCCCACTGATGGATAAAAATAGTAAATATTCCTTAGGTTATTATTAAGAATATATTTAGTAAACTCCTGAATCCTTAATTTTTTTGTGACTATTTCCTTTCTTGCTAATGAAAAAGGCTACATTATGGTTGGTGACTTACCATATAGTCGATTGCTACTTGGAATGAGTTGAGGAATCAGTTCTTGGACAAATTATTTCCATTTTCTAGAATATCGACGTTGAAACACGAGATCAACAATTTTAGTTAGTTACATTTGGAGGCACGATACAAAACTTGGTTAAGGTTCAAGAAGATGCAATAAAATGTTTTAAATCAATAAATAACTCGTAGAAACTCACTTTAGATCTTCTACACTATCACTGGTGGGGCATTCATGAGTCTGCATTGGAAGCTTGATTCAGAGATCTTAGATTGGATTACAAAAATCAACTAATGTTGGCATAATATAGATACAGACAGACCTACAAGAACTTATGTAGTTGGAGAATTTATAGAGTAGAAAACATTAGATGAGTCCACTCAAGAGTTTCCATAACTAAGGATTGAAATTTGGTTTCTTACAAAATCATATGCTACAGCATGAGCAAAAAGGTGACTGGGATTGGTTAACAAGGTAAGGTACCTAGATATGATGAAACTAATTCTGAAGAGGAGTACAAGTATATTGAAGAGATAAAGATGGAAATACTATAAAGATAAAAATTGCAATTGTCTAGGTATAGAGATAAAAGTAGGGATTAGGATGGTGATTCAAGGAGAAAGGATGACTCCAACGATAAGAGTGGCCATTTGTTTAGCTTGTGAACTGTAATGCTGGTTCAAGCATTTTGAGGAGGGAATGCATTCTTGCAAATATTGTAAAAGGTGTAGATAAAGTGAAAGACTGCCTTAAATAGACTAAGGTAGATTATTTTTGACATAAATCAGAATGTTGAATTGCATTCTACTTTCATGAAATAGCTTGAGCAATAGTTTGTCAAATTTTTGCTACATTGAATCAATGTCAACAAGGTACACTTTTAAGAAACACCATCTAAAATATAAAGAATGATGGGAATATTTGCATATATTACTACTCAAAGTGGTAAGATGACCTGGAATCCACCAATGCCCGTGATTATTGAGAATAAAGTGAAACCAATAATCATCGATGATAAGGAAGTTACTAAATCTGAAGTCTTAATAGTGTATGAGAATGCACATGAAAAACCTGTACTTGATAACCATGAAGTAAAGGTGAGAAAAGTGAATGACAAGGACGTCCAAAAATTTATGACTCTTATTACATGACCTACTCTGCAATTTTGCAAAGACTAAAGAAGAAAGATAAAAAGTGAATGTACCAAAAACTTATTTTCATATTAAATAATTTAACGGTGAATATCCCACTAGTTGAGCCCCTTTAATAAATTCAAGGTTAAGAAAAGTTTATAAAAAAATTGGTGACTAAGAAGAGAATGGTGAGTTTTGAGCCCATTGTCAATAAGCACCCTTATATGGAAATAGCCTTTAGATCTTTAGTTGGAAAAAAAAAAGACCCTGGAAAATTCATGATTCTATGCACTATCAGGTGTTTTAACTATGCAAAAGTTTTGTGTGATTTTGGTGCTAGCATTAACTTGATATTTCTACTAGTTCATAGATAGTTGGGTTTGGGATCACCCAAACCATCATTCTTGAGAATTCTTATGCACGACTACACTGTGAAGAAGTCAGTGGTTATCTTGTGTAACTTTTAGTGAGGCTTGCACCCTCCATTTTTTCAGCCAATTTTTTCATTCTTAATTATGAGGTTGACCTTGATGTTACCACTATTTTGGGGATAACATTCCTTATGACTGGGAATGCATATGTTGATATTAAATTCTAGGTTAAGTAAAGCTTATAAAAAATTTGGTGACTAAGAAGAGAATGGTGAGTTTTGAACCTATTATCAATAAGCACCCTTATAGGGAAATAGCCTTTAGATCTTTAGTTGAGAAGAAAAAAGACCTTGGAAAATTCATGATTCCATGCACTGTTTGGTGTTTTAGCTATGCAAAAGTTTTGTGTGATTTTGGTGCTAGCATTAACTTGATGTTGCTAGTAGTTCATAGATAGTTGGGATTGTGATCACCCAAACCATCATTGGTGAGACTTCTCATAGACGACTACACTGTGAAGAAGTCAGTGGTTATCTTGTGTGATTTTTAGTGAGGCTTGCATCCTTCATTTTTCAGCTAATTTTGTCATTCTTAATTGTGAGGTTGACCTTGATGTTACCACTATTTTAGGGATAACATTTCTTATGATTGGGCATGTGTAGGTTGATATATAGACTAGACATATAAAGTTATCAGTTGAATAATAAATAGTCTACCTTTGTTTTGTACTAGTCCAAAAAGTAACCAAAGGATATACGTCTAATATTTATGATGGTACAATTTGGTATTCCTATTAAGGAAAGACTCAATCTTGAGGCCTTTACAGTAGAAATTATGTGTTTTATGGGTTATGATATTGATAGTTATGATGAGATGGTGAATACACTTAACGATAGGGGTAAATATAGTTATTCATTGAAGACGTTAGATAATAATTGAAAGAATTGAGTGACCTCACCAACTTAGCCTTGTAACGCCCCAATTTTCTAAATCGGAATGCTACAGGGTGCTCATAACCTCGAGGGACCACAAGCTAGCCAATGAATGATATCTATACTTGTACGTTGCATATATAACGTATTAATACGGAAAACATGAAAATGTAGGCCATAAGGTTCAACTGAATAAAGAATCTGTGAAAACATAATATCCATATGGGTGAAAGATACCAAAAATAGCTGAAAACTGAATCAAATCTGAACATAAGTCTGAATACTGAATCTGAAAGCCTCTAAGTCCTTTCTGAATAAGGAGTTCAAGGAACATGTCTCCAACTAACTTTGTAAAATGATAACTGGCTAAAATAATAATGAACAAATCAAATCATATTATCCTCGAATGAAGAGGACTCACCGAATCTCTGCGACTGGAAATGCTACTACTACTACTGATCTAGAGCTTGTGTCTCTGAACCTATGGTGTAACATATAAAGAAAGAACCACAGCACAAATGTGTCAGTACGAGGGAATATACTGAGTATACGAGTGAAGTAGGCTAAATATAAAGAGGGTTTACATGCATGAACAAGGCTAACTATCTGGCTGACATTGACGTAAGAGTACAAACATACATACATAGTAACTGAAAATATGGGTGCATGATAGCTAGTCCTGTATGATAATACATGGTTTACTGATGGCTAACATGATTGATACTAAAATTCTAATAACATGGGTGACTGTATCTTACAATTCTGAATCTGATGGAACTATCTGAGCTCCGTACTCTAACTAAGTCTGACTGTATCTGACAATCCTGATATACTAAAATTTGTAGACCTATTTGAGTTTTTTTACTGAGACTAATTCTGAAACTGTGGGAGGTAGTTGTTTAACCGACATGCCCCAATAACGCACATAGCTAAGTTGGGGTCCAATCTCTACCCCGACTACAAGGGTGTCAATATCGCGCCACTGGTAAGGACAGTTGTGGGTGACCCTTACCTGGCAGGTATTCAAAAGGAGAATGGTGGGAACCCTAAACTGATAGGTTAAGACACCTTATCAACCCTAATCTGATAGGCTAAGATGTCTCAACCTACATTGGCTACGTAGTTCTGGAACACAAGGCTAACTACTAAGAATCACACCCTAAACTGGTAGGTGAGTTCCCATCCTTGGGTTCACTCGATGCTAACTTCTACTCCCATCTGAAGAGACTAAGCATGATTTGAATGACTGTACAAGGACAGATTAACTGACTTCTGTGGACTGACGGAGTAGTACTATTATTTGAGAGTTAACTGAGATTATGAGATTATTGAGGTTTTCCTGAGTCACATAACTGATTGAGTTCTAAAGAATATAGCTTGACTGAGATTATCGTGACAACATGACATGGCTTTAGGAACGCAACTATTTTTTTGGGTACTAATAACCCCAGGATTCGATAGAAGGAAACTGACATACATGACATGACTTGATCACAAGATTTAAGTTCATAATTCATAATATCAAAAGTAGGGGATATCATATTTCATATAGTTATTCAACATCTTAAACATTGTAAGGAATGCATGGATACATTTCGTGTACATATTGTATATCTCCATTATCTTTCATGCTTCATACCACCATAATAGTAACACATGAAAAACATTGGATTCATATTGAAATATATAGTTAACATGAAATTGTCTTTTAGACATCATAGAACCATACAAACATGAATTTCTAGCATCCTAAGCATTTTTATCAAACACCTTGCATGCATTGTTTAAGGCATAGGTGAGTTTCATACTTGCACCATATTAAACCACCGAAAGTTCATGGTTTTCAATTAACAAATATATATATTCCATTAAAACACCTTTAGACATCACCTTGAAACTTAAATAACAGTTGTCAACATGTACATACTCATATCACCACAAAAAGTTTACAAAATAATATTTAAAACATAGTTCTTAAGCTCTATAAATGGATTGGATCCATAGATGAACACTACGCGTACCTTAGAAAGGAAACCTTGATGATTTGCTGGAGAGTTGTTGGATTGGGAAAATTAATTCTCAATTATCTTGGAAAAAGGCTTGAATCTTGCTTTTGAGAGATGAGTTTGATAGAAACCCTAATCTTGTGGTTGAGAGTGTAAGAGAGGGTTTTTGAGATGCTTAACTGAATAAAAACGGGAAAAATTATGCCTCTTTAGGGTTATAAGTCATGGAAGGTGAAAGAAATGATCAAAATACCCTTACGAAATAAATTCCCAGTTGCTGAAAGTCATAGCTGACGACATTTGTGACAAGGCATCAAAAATGTGACAGGCCGTAAAAAATGTTGTCACACAGAAGATGGATTCTGCCTAAGGCTGACGACCTTCATAATAAAGCATCACAAGTGTGGTAAGCTACCATGAATGTCGTCACTTAGGAGCTGGTTTCTGTCTATGGCTGATGACCTTCGTGATAGGGCATCACAAGTGTGGTAAGCTACCACGAATGTCATTACTTAGGAGATGGTTTCTTCCTAAGGTTGACGACCTTCATTGTGAGGAATCACAAGTATGGTAAGCTACCACGAATGTTGTCACTTTGGATCTGGTGTTTGCCTAAGGCTGACGACCTTCATGATAGGGCGTCACAAATGTGGTAAGCTACCACGAATGTCGTCAAACTGTTTCCAACCTAACATGCTGGAGTAAAATAGGAATAACGCTTTGCTCCGATATTGGATTTAGGCGAAATTGGTATTGTTGGAAAGATAATTAAATTGTCTTTCTTTTTATATGTGAAGACATAAAAAATTCCATTTATAATGAGAGATATTATTGTTTGAATTTGACTATACCAATATCCTTCTCAAGAATTAAATCGGTAAGGAATGTTTTGATTTGACTGATAGATGGGAGTTATTTGAAGCCATAATATACATCTAACCTACTCATAAACTATAAAAGAACCATGATGTAATATGCATGATCTTGGTATATGGCTTTAATATTGGTTTGGATTTTTTGGGGTATTATAATATCTCCCCCTTGGAAACATTCATCCTCGAATGATGACTGCTTGGGAGGGGAGAAAAGATAAATGACGCATACACTGATCATGCACAACTGGCTCATGATTTTAGGACTGAATTGAATTCTAAAATGAATATAGCCCAACTGAACATGCATGTCTGATGCATGACTGATAAGCTAAACTCATGAATGCATGATAAGCTATGCACTAATACTTGATACCAATTTTATAATGGAATTTTTAACATGTAACTGAATAAGCTTAAGGAAAATGGTTACCTCGAGATATGTATGAATTAGTAGAGAAAAGATAAGGGTACTTGGTTTGTATTTCTGCTTCTATTTCCCAGGTAGCTCTCTTCATGGACTGATTCCACCAAAGAACCTTGACTGGAGGGACTTCTTTGTTCCTCAATCTACAAGTCTGATACTCGAGGATTTCGACTGGAATCTCTTCATAAGAGAGGATATTTTGAATTTCAATGCTCTGAATAGGGACTACAACTGCTGGGTCACCTATGTACTTCTTGAGCAAAGAGTCATGGAAGACTGGATGAACTGAGGTTAGATTTGAAGGCAATTTGATCTCATAGGCTACCTTGCCGAAGCGACTGAGAATACTGAAGGGACCGACATATCGGGGAATGAGCTTTTCCTTATTGACGAATCTCTTCACTCTCTTTATAGGAGATATTTTGAGATAGACATAATCATCGACCTCAAATTAGAGATCCTTTCTATGAACTTCCATATAAGACTTCTATCAGCTCTGAGCAGCCCAGAGTCTTTCTCCGATCAACTGAACTTTCTCTAAGGCATTGAATACTAAGTCAGGCCCTATGACTGCGGTCTCACTAACTTTGAACCAACCGATTGGAGACCCACATCTCCTACCATAGAAAGCTTCGAATGGAGCCATTTGAATACTGGAGTGATAGTTGTTATTGTTTGCAAACTCAATCAAAGGCAAGTGGTCATCCTAGCTTCTCTTGAAATCAATTGCGCATGACCTTACAATATCTTCTAGAGTCTGAATGATCCTTTCTGCTTGACCATTTTTCTGAGGATGAAGTCCTGTATTGAGATAAACTTGGGTACTAAGACCCTTTTGGAACACTTTCGAGAAATACGAGATTAACTGGGTACCTTTATCTGAGATGATAGACAGTGGAACACCATGTAATCTAACCAACTCCCTGATATAGAGTTTGGAATAATCCTCGGCTGAGTATGAGGTATGAACTGGAAGGAAATGAGCTTACTTGGTCATTCTGTCTATAATGACCCAAACTGAATCATGCTAATGACGTGTTGTAGGCAAACTCATCACGAAGTCAATGTTTACATCTTCTCATTTCCAATTAGTAATAGTAAACTCCTTCATGGAACCACTAGGGTTCTGATGCTCTATCTTAACCTGCTGAAATGTAGAGCACTTAGCCACAAACTCTGCAACATCCCTCTTCACCCCACTCCACTAATATATCTCCCATAAGTCGCGGTACATCTTAGTGTCCCCTGGATGAATAGAGTATTGTGCACCATGTGCTTCTGCAAGAATTCGCTGCCTCAAGTCATCTACACCGGGAACATACAGACGACCCTGATAACAAAGAACACCATCTCCTCATTGGGAGAAAACCTCTAATTCTTGACTCTGAACAGACTCTTTTAGATTGACAAGCCTAGGTCCCTGTCTTGCTTCTCTTTCACCTCAGAAACTAGAGATGAATCTGAACTACTCTGAACACATACACCACCCTCTAAAGAGTCAACTAAGCGAACGCCTAGTCTGGAAAGCTGATGAATCTCCTGAGATAATTTTTTCTTACTATCCTCAACATGGAAAACACTACCCACGGACAGTCTACTGAGTGCGTCGGCCTCTATATTGGCCTTTCCTGGATGATAAAGGACACTTATGTCATAATACTTTAAGAGATCTAACAACCTTTTTTTACAAATATTGAGATCTTTCTGGTAAAAGACATAATGAAGGCTCTTATGATCAATGAAGACGTCTACATGAACACCGAATAGATAATGCCTCCAAATATTTAAGGCAAAGACAACTGCTGCTATCTAAAGGTCATGAGTAGGATAATTCCTCTTATGGGTCTTTAACTGTCTGAGGGAATAGGCTATAACTCTACCATGTTGCATGAGGACACAACCTAAACCTATTATGTATGCATCACAATATACTACGAATCCATCGGAACCGTCGAGAAGTGTTAAAACTAGAGCTGAGGTGAATCGAGTCTTCAACTCCAGAAAACTCTTCTTGTAAGGTTCTGAACACTGAAAATTGACCTTATTCTGAGTCAATATGGACATAGGAGATACAATAGAAGAAAATTCCTCGACAAAATATTAGTAATAGCCAGCCAAACCCAAGAAACACTTAATACCTGATGGAGAGATAGGGCGAGGCCAGTTTCTTACTGTTTCAGTTTTCTATGGATCTACTCTAATACCATCACCGAAAACAATGTGGCCAAGGTATTCTACTGATCTTATCCAAAATTTGCACTTACTGAACTTGGCGAACAGCTAATGATCCCTAAGAGTCTGAAGAAACATTATGAGATGGTCTGAATGATTACGCTCTGTATGAGAATAGACCAGAATATCATCTATGAAGACAATGATGAATATGTCCAAGTACTGCACGAACACCTGGTTCATCAAGTCTATGATAGCTGTAGGGGAATTGGTAAGACCAAAGGACATGACTAGAAATTCAAAGTGACCATACCTAGTACAAAAAACTATCTACAAAATGTCGCATTCTCTAACTCTGAGCTGATGATAGCCTGATTTTAGTTCTATCTTGGAGAAATAACTGGCACCCTGAAGTTGTTCAAACAAGTTGTCTATCCTAGGTAGTGGATACCTATTCTTGACCGTGACTTTGTTGAGCTGACGATAATTAATACATATTCTGAGAGAACCGTCTTTCTTGAACATAAATAAGACTGGCGCACCCTATGGGGATACACTAGGCCTGATGAGTCCCTTATCTAAGATACATTTCAATTTATCTTTCAGCTCCTTGAGTTCTTCTGGTGCCATTCTGTATGGCGGAATATAAATAGGCTGAGTATTTGGGAGAAGGTTTATGCCGAAGTCTATTTCCCTTTTGGGAGGAATGCCTGGAAGATTTTCAGGAAAGATATTTGAAAATTCATTAACCACTAGGATTGAGTTGAGACTGGGAGATTCAGAACTGGAATCCTTAACATGCACGAGATGATACACACACCCCTTAGAAATTATTTTCCTTTGCCGAAGGTATGAAATAAGCTGACCCCTGAAAGACAAAGTGCTACCCTTCCACTCTAGGACGGGCTCATTCAAGAACTGAAACTGAACTAGCCTATTTCTGCATTCGACTATGGCATAGCAGAAATGAAGCCAATCCATGCCGAGAATGACATCAAAATATGTCATCTCTAACTCGACTAAATCTACTGATGTGGATTAGACTGACAGACTGACTTGAAATTATTCTCACTAGCATGACATGAATACTGAAAGAAGCAAAGTATTCCTAGAACATCTTATAGCCTCCAGCACATAAACTTGGAACGCAATACACCCATGTACAAGACTCTACTAGATACGTCTTTCAGACTTCCTAGGACTCTATTGAACCTTAGGCTATGGTACTAAGTTTGTAAGGCCCTAATTTTCTGAATCGGAATACTACACGGTGCTCATGTCCTGGAGGGACCACAAGCTAACCCATGACTAATATTTGTACCTATATATTGCATATATAACATATTAATGAGGAAAACATGAACATGTAGGCCATAAGGTTCAACTGAAAAAAGAATTTGTCAAAAAATAATATCCATATGGGTGAAAGATACCCAAAATAGCTGAAAACTGAATCAAATCTAAACACAAGTTTGAATATTATATCTGAAAGCCTCTAAGTGCTGTCTGAATAAAGAGTTGAAGGAACATGTCTCCAACTAACTCAATAAACTGATAACTAGCAAAAATAATAATGAATAAATCAAATCATATTATCCTCGAATAAAGAGGACTCACTGAATCTCTACAACTGGAAATGCTACTACTACTGCTGATCTGGAGCTCGTGTCTCTGAAACTATGGTGTAATAAGGACAGAAAGCACCATAGCGGAAATGCTATAGTACGAGGGAATGTACTGAGTATAGGAGTGAGGTAGGCTAAATATAAAGAGGGTTTACATGTATGAACAATACTAACTATCTGACTGACATGAACATAAGAGTACATACATACATATATTGTAACTAAAATCGTGGGTGCATGATAGCTAGTTCTATATGCTAATACATGGTTTACTGATGGCTAACATAATTGATACTGAAATGCTAATAACATGGGCGACTATATCTGACAATCCTAAATCTGATGGAACTATCTAAGTTTCATACTGTAACTGAGTCTAATTGTACCTGACAGTACTGATATACTAAAATCTAAAGACCTATTTGAGTTCTTTTACTGATACTAATTCTGAAACTGTGGGAGGTAGTTGTTTAACCGACATTCCCCCATAATGCATATAGCTAAGTTGGGGTCCAATCTCTGCCCCAACTGGAAAGGTGTCAATACCGCGCCACTAGTAAGGACAGTTGTGGGTGACCCTTACCTGGCATGTATTTGAAAGGAGAGCGGTGGGAACCCTAAACAGATAGGTTAAGACACCTTATCAACCATAATCTAATAGGATAAGATGTCTCAACCTACACTGGCTACGTAGTTCTAGAACACAAGGATAACTACTAAGAATCACACCCTGAACTGTTAGGTGAGTTCCCATCGTTGGGTTAACTCGGTGCTAACTTCTACTACCATTTGAAGAGACTAAGCATTATTCAACTGACAGTACATGGACAGATTAACTAACTTTCATTGACTAATGGATTAGTACTATTATCTGAGAGTTAACTGAGATCATGAGATTTCTAAGGTTTTCCTTAGTCACATGACTGACTGAGTTCTATAGATTATAGCTTGACTGAGATTATCGTGACAACATGACATGTCTCTAGGAACATAACTATGTTTTTCGGGTACGAATACCCCCAGGACTCGATAGAAGGAAACTGACACACATGACATGACTTGATCATAAAATTTGAGTCCACAATTCATAATATCATAAGTAGGGGATATAATATTTCATATAGTTATTCAACATCTTAAACATTGTATGGAATGCATGGATATATTTTATGTATATATTGTATATCTCCATTATCTTACATGCTTCATACCACCACAATAACAACATATAAAAATCATAGGATTCATATTGAAGTATATAGCTAACATGGACTTGTCATTTAGCTATTATAGAACCATACAAACATAAATTTCTAGCATCCTAAGCATTTTATCAAACACCTTGCATGCATTCTTTAAGGCATAGGTGAGTTTCATACTTGCACCATATTAAACCACCTAAATTTCATGGTTTTCAATTAACAAACATATATTTCCATGAAAACACCTTTAGACATCACATTGAAACTTAAACAACAGTCATCAACACATAAATACTCATATCACCACAAAAATTTTACCAAATAATATTTAAAACATGGTTCTTGAGCTCTATGAACGGATTAGATCCATAGATGAACACTATACATACCTTAGAAAAAAAACCTTGATGATTTGCTGGAGATTTGTTGGATTGGGAAACTTAATTCTCAATTATCTTGGAAAAAGGCTTGAATCTTCATTTTGAGAGATGAGTTTGATAGAAACCCTAATCTTATGGTTGAGAGCGTAAGAGAGGGTTTTTTGATGCTTAATTGAAGAAAAATAGGAAAAACTACACCTCTTTCATGTTATAAGTCGCGGAAGGTGAAGGAAATAACCAAAATACCCTTATGAAATAAATTCCCAGTTGCTGAAAATCATAACTGATGATATTTGTGACAAGGCATCAAAAATGTGGCAGGCCAGCAAAAATGTTGTCACACAGAAGATGGATTCTACCTAAGGCTGATGACCTTCATGATAGGACATCACAAGTGTGGTAAGCTACCATGAATGTCATCGCTTAGGAGCTAGTTTCTGCCTAAGGATGACAACCTTCGTGATAGGGCATCACAAGTATGGTAAGTTACCATGAATGTCGTCACTTAGGTGCTGGTTTTTGTCTAAGGCTGACGACCTTCATGATAGGGCATCACAAGTGTGGTAAGCTACCATGAATGTCTTCACCTAGGATCTGGTTTCTACCCAAGGCTGATGACCTTCGTGATAGGGCATCACAAATATAGTAAGCTACCACGAATGTCGTCACACTATTTCCAGCCTGACTTATTGGAGTATAATAGGAATCACTCTTTGTTGTGATATCGGATTTAGTCAAAATTGGTATCGTTGGAAAGCTAATTAAATTATCTATCTATTGATAGGTCAAGAGCTTAAGAGGTATCAATCATCTTAGGACGTTTATTTTTAGTGATGGGTGGAGCTTTAGTTGATGTGAGAGAGGTTACTCTCGCAATAAGGTTAGAGAATGAAGAGACCATTTTTAAAGTGGACAAACTGTATAACACACTATCCCACTATAAATACCTGTGCATGATTAATAAGATTGAAGGGAATAAGTATGGAGTGGTGGATTCTATTCCATAATACACCTCTTCAGACACCCTTATTCAGCACCCAAAGCCACCACCACCTAAGCTTGATATGATACAGATTAATGATCCTGAAAAGGCTATAATTTAGAAGTTTGTTGACCTTGATAGTCCATACTCAAGAGGTCAAAAATGAATAAGAAGAAGGCCTCTAAGTGTGAGAAAAAGGATAAAGGAACTTGGTTAAGCTGAGTTAGGTCCTTTCGCGACACTTAATCAGGCACTACTTGGGAGACAACCTAAGTTAAGTAGGTATATTTTATTTTTAGGTTTTTTATTTAGTTTTTAACTTCACATAGTTTTTGTTTTGGATTGTGTCATATGTTGATGGATAGTCTGAGTACCAGAAATCTAAGCTAAGGAGAATGGCGAAGACTAAGCATGGGGTCCCTGGACCTTCTTGATATATAAAGATGCTACTAGGCCTAAAGGCCTCTGAGAGTATTTCTATCTCTACTTATAAAGTATACTTTGGGGAAAAATTAGATTTTTAAATATGGGGTAGGGAAATTCAAAATTTTAGGAGTAATTTTGAAAAAACTTTAGGTTAGGAATAAGTAAGATAATCTTGTTGGTGCTATATTTTACTGCATGGTGCAAGTGTTTTGTATGTAAAAGCATATTGATTGTGTGAAGTGCTACTTTTGATACTCCTAGGATCATGTTTACGACTCTTGTAGTTGTTGGCTTAATTTGGATTCATGATATTTTTTGGTTAATTATCCATGATGATCCTACTTTATTTAAGCACGTGCCATGTGCGTGTAAGATATTTGTATATTCCTTTTTGTATATGATTTCTAGAAATTTCCTGGTATGTGTGCAAAGCGAAATAAAGAGTGTGGATTTAGGAGATGATATAGGTATTTCCTTGATAGGCTTGTTTTTTACCTTCTTTTTGACCTACCTTTTGTGCTTAATCCTAGTCAACTTTGTTGTGCCTTTAGCTTTTTCTTTGACAGTCTTATATGTAGTCTAATCCCTTTTTTGATAAACCTTTATTTGATCTAAAGATCCTAGGTGCTTTAATAAAACACTATTTAAGTAAGGAGTTTGATAAATAAGAGGAGAAAAGGTTAAAACCAAAGCCGTAACGTGATAGATACTAATGTTCAAGAGAATTGTTATGTGTTGTGGTTGGGAGTTGAGTAATGAAACTAATAAAAATTTGTTCAAATTGAATAAGTTGTACCAATAATACTCCCACCATAGTGTGTGTAAATAAATTTAATAAGATGGAGTGAAAAACAAAAGAATAGGGTAAACAAAAATGGTGTAATTTGTTTGTCTGAGATGGGTTTTAACTGATTAATGTAGTGTATTAAAGCACTTAGGGAATATAGTCACTATTCTTGTCCAAAATAGTTCCTACCTGCCTCTTAGCCTATATTTCAACCCAAAAAGACCTATTTGATTCTAAACTTAACATTCTGATATTTGTAGAGTACTACACTAAGGGAAAGCATATGGTTCATTACGTGTAACTAGTGAATTCTTTGTGAGAGTGTGCGAAATTTGATTCATGTACCCATTATGTTATACAATTCTTTGATGTGAGTAATTGTGGGTAACTCTCTTATTGTAAAGGAAAATGTTTGACGAATGTGGGTGATTCGTATGATGTCCTTGATCTGTAAATATGAATAAGTTTTTCACGTGTTGAGTCAATTCTTGAGGTTAGGATATTTTGGAGTTATGCTCTTTAGCTTTTAATTGTATATATAACATCCTTAGTGTACAAAAATGCATCCTGCGTAGTCAGTGAAGTACTAGCTTGAGTGTATTGCTTGTAGTAGAAGTGTAGAGTCTCTTCATCTTATGATACATAGAGTTAAGAGTTGTTCGAGGACGAACAAGATGTTGGATGTATTTATGCAATCTAGTGTTACTATTCTATCTTAGTATGCCTTTTTGTGAAGGTAACTTGTGTGCTTAATGTGTTAAATATAATGGATATAAGCATCTAAGTGTCCAAGTGGGTGATAACAATGTTCAAAGTTTATTCCAAACAAGTTCATACTTAAATGGGTCAACTAGAGTTCAATCAAGTAAACTAGTGTTACTAGCGTGATCTAGGGGCTTTTCTAGTCTACCCCGATGGATTCTATTGTGCTAAATGATTTCCAAATGGTTTAATTGTCTATTTAGATATGGAACAACATTTTTACATTGATCAAAGTTTAATTGGATCAAGTTTAAAGTCAAAACAATAATTTAATGTTCAACATGAGCAAGCCTTTTCTTAGCTCGTGTTTCGAGTCCATTATTATTGATATTGTGTTGTTTTGATCACTAACCCGTGGTGAATATTGATGTACGATCTTTTGTGAGCTGATTATGATGATATATGGATGATTTAAATGCTGGAAATCCATTGGAAACATACCACAAAAGCTTGGATGAAGGAAAGATGTTGGAATACTTAGAAAAAAACTTGGATTCAACTTCCAGTGAGGCAAAGCGATATGGGTTCTCCGTAACCCCTATTTGACTTAAGTAAGAAGTACGCTGCGACATTTATTCAGCTCAAGAAAGTAGTGGGAGCAACCTCGATTCTCTTCATGGAAAAATGCCTATTTCCTGAATGACTTTGGGTGGGACTATATCTATAAATACAAGTCTTGTGTACACTTTGGAACGTCTTCGGTCATATTGGAGAATTTTAGGAGGCTTACAGAACTTCTTTTTAGGTTATACATGATTTATTTTTTGTTTCTTCATTGTTTTGATCATTCAAAAAATTATTTGGATGATGATAATGACTATGAGTGGCTAGATCTCCTTTTTCGGGGTTAAAGCAAAGAACATGACTACTATAGTTTTGGATAAATTTCTTTTGATTTGTGTAATACCCCATATTCTTTCTAGTTCAATTCAGCTCAAAAGAGGCATATCAAAAACATAGGACCAGAAATTTCAGCAAAGTGTTGGACACTTAGTCTCACTTTTGGCCTCTAAACTTTGACAACTTTATTCTCGACCTTGGAATTTCAATTTATGAGTTGTTTTATGATTAGGGTAGTTCATAGTACCACTGAGATGAGTTTCAGAATTTTTGGATAAGGATTGGAGCATGTTTGGTTGGCCAAAACAAAACGTCGATGCGATATCATCGTGCTACGTCGGAGGCCACATCGAGTAGGCAACGTGATACATCACTGATCGTGTGAGTGCCCAGTTTTGTATTGTTAAATGACAGGTTTATGGGGGCATTTTAATCATTTACACACATCCAAATCCGTCCAATACACACAATTTTAGCCCAAAATAGCATAGATGCTTCATTATTAATCTTTTTCCTCATTAGGAACAAAACCTTAGCTCCAAGAATCATGAATAATTTCATAACTCCTACTCTAAGAAAGCTTATAATCCAAAGTTCCTGATTGAAGAACTTCAATAAGGAGCTTCAAGAACGCAATTAGGGATTCAAAAGTTCATGTTTTTACTTTAAATTCATAAAGCAAGGTATGTGGGGTTATGAACAAGGTTCCTCTTTCAACCTTGTGCCCAAACTAGTTTTCAAAGTTGACTATACATTAATTTATATGAATTATAGTTTAGAGCTCATACCCAATTATCATTATTTGAAGATGTTCATGTTTCAAGTGATTAAATGTTGAATTGCCTCTCTACATTTGAATGTTTTTACTTGTGAAATTATTTTATATACATTGAGAATTAAATTTTTCTATCTTGACTAAAATTATGTAAGAATTTAAAGTTTAGGATTATAGAGCATGACTTTATTGTAGTTTGACATGAGTTTGAGACATGAGTTTTAAGCCCTAAGTATAAGTATTGATATTTCAAGAAGATGATATGTTTAAGAATCCCATGACTGGTTTATAATTAGATTTTTTAGAAAAGATTTGACCTTTGATCCTCAGTTAAGTTATGGAATCCACTTAACGGTTTTATTACAATTTATAAAAAATAGATTAGTTTTGATTACAGCTTAAAATAGAAAGATGCATAACGGGTTTTCATTATAAACCCTTATGCTAATTTTAAAGTGGATTTCCTACAGAATGAGCATACAAATTAAAGGTAGTAGTATTTATCACCGAGCGGGAAGTGTGGATTTTGCGAATCCTACTTTCCTAGAACAATGAGCAAACATAGGTTTAGATTATTATATTATTCCCATTACTATCTGAATGACAGATAAAAATTATGATCACTCAGCTTAGGTTATACTCCTTGGCAAGAGTATGACATCTCTCCCTAATGTGAGGTTTTTCCATAAGGTAACTAGATGCAGGACGCTATGATAGCTCATATAGTGTATGTCGTTTAGAAGAACCTCTGTTGTAGAATAGTTTTTAAAAGAATTTCCCTACAGCTTACCGAATAAAAAAAATAACAGAAAACTTTTAGGAATCAAGTGTAAAGGCTCACGATTTTATACATATATTGTTTTACATAAGTCATTAGCTATGAGATTTTATCGTTTAGTTTACAGATACAAAGGTGTGTCATTTCACACTTAGCCTGTATGATTTGAAAATAAACTTGACTTCAACCATACTTATTGTACTAGCAGAAAGAGTAAAAGAACATTTTTTAGAACTAAATGTTATGGCTCGCAGGATCTATAAAGTACATTTTATTACTCGTGATTTATGATTTTCAACTTTCAGTTATTAAAGATAATGTGAGACATTTACATATATCATGCATTCTTTTTTTAGTTTATATGAATATTGCGACATTGTTTTACTTGTACATTCCCCCAAATGATCAGTACATTCCCAAAGCACTAATTCGTATATATGTCTACGTGGTACATTGCCACATAATACAGGTTCAAGTCTTCAATTCCAGTAGTGTGATTGATCGTGAGCTTCTCTATATATATCCCGACAGTTGGTGAGTCCTCATAGTTTGGGGACCGAGTTACTCAGATTTCCAACTTTCCAGATTAGTTTATTCAGTTATGTAAAACATATTGAGTCAACTGGGGGACGGTCCTAGTGAATCTAGTAGTAGTATTATAGGCTTGTTCGACTATTAGATATATTTCAATTTTTCAGTGTTTGTTCTTTAGATTTTCTCGGTCGAGTACTTTTAAACATTATATACTGTTAAACTCAGTTCTGTTTAGATAGTATTACAGTATTTTAGCATATTGCATACTCCGACAATTCAGTCACTCTGTGTAGTCAATAAGTTAACTAAGTTTTTTCCAAATATTTTCCAGGGGTATCTCCCGATAGGGAAAAATAATTTAGTGTTGATCTTATCCCAGATACTCAGCCCATCTCTATTCCTCCTTATCGTATGGCTCCATCCGAGCTTAAGGAGTTAAAGAGAAGCTTAAAGACCTCTTAGATAAGGGTTTCATAAGGCCCAGTGTCTCTCCATGGGGCACTTCCATCCTATTCATGCGAAATAAAGATTGTTCTTTGTGAATGTGCATTAACTATCAGCAGCTGAATAAGGTCACAATTAAAAACAAATATCCTATCCAAAAGAACGATGACCTATTCGATCAACTCCAAGGTGAAACTTACATCTCTAAGATAGACCTTAGATTCAACTATCATTAGCTTAGTGTAAGGGAATGTGATATTCCAAATACAACTTTTATAACTTGTTATGGTCATTTTGAATTGCTAGTCATATTATTTGAACAAATAAATGCCCTAGCAGCCTTTATGGACTTGATGAACTGAGAGTTTAAATAGTACCTAGACATATTTTTCATAGTGTTTATCGATGATATTCTTGTCTATTCTCGTAGTGTCGATGATCACGTAAACCATCTTAGAATTATGTGGCAAAATCTTATAGATCACCAATTGTTTTCCAAATTCAGCATATGTGAATTTTTGCTAAGGTCAGTAGATATCATCGGTCATATTGTTTCCACTGATGGCATTAGAGTTGATCCCCAAAAGACAGAATCAGTAAGAAAATGGGCTGGACCTATCTCTTCATAAGTTATTAGAAGTTTCTTGGGTTTAGCTAGCTTTTATAGAAAATATTTTGAAGGGTTTTCATCCATTGTATACCCAATGTCCAAATTGACTAAGAAGATAGTTAAGTCTCAATGGTTAGATTCCTGTGAGAAGAGTTTTCAGGAGTTAAAGACTCTACTCATTTTTGCCCCTCACTTAGCATTACCTAATGGTATAGATGGATTCATTTTTATTATGATGTTTCTAAAGTTGTTCTGGGTTGTGTTTTGATGCAGAGAGGTCGAGTCATAGCCTATACCTCTTGACAGCTTAAGCCTCACGAAAAGAATTATTCGACCCATGATCTTCAATTAGTTGTTTTTGGGATTACATTAAAATGTTGAGGAACTGTCTTTATGGGGTTCATGTTGATGTGTTTAGAGACCATAAAAGTTTGTAGTATGTATTTAATTAGAGGGAGTTAAATATTCATCGGAGAAGGTGGTTAGAATTGTTAAAATAATATGATACGAGTGTTTTTTACCATCCTAACAAGACCAACATCATGGCAGGTGCCCTTAGTAGACTGTCGATATGTAGTGTTTCTCATACAGAGAATGATAAGAGAGAATTAGTTTGAGAAGGTCACCAGTTGTCTACATTAAGAGTAAGGTTGGTTGACTCAGCTAAAGGGAATGTTTGGGTTCAGAGTTGTTCAGAATATTCTCTAGTCTCTGAAGTGAAAGAGAAACAAGATAAGGACTCTAATATGGTAAACTGAAAGGGTTGGTTAAAGACCAAAAAATAGAGGTTTTCTCCCAAGGGGGAGATGGCATGTTGAGATACTAGGGTAGATGTGTGTGCCATTTTTTTTTAGATTTGAGGTAGTAGATTAATGTAGAAGTGCATGGTGTGCATTACTCTATTCACCCAGGTGCCACCAAGATATACTGTAATTTGCGGGAAGCCTATAGGATGAAGGGTACGAAGAAAGATATCGCAGAATTTGTGGCAAAGTGTGCAACTTATCAACAGATTGAGGTAGAGTACCAAAGACCGGGTAGATCATTGTAGGAGTTTGGTATTCCTACTTGGAAGTGGGAATAGGTGAACATGGACTTGGTGACAGGGCTACCCCATTCGCGTCGTTAGCATAATTCAATTTGGGTTATTGTGGACAGATTGACCAAATCAGCCCACTTTTTTCCAATTCATATGTCCTACACAACCGTCCATTATGCTAAGCTATATATCAAAGAGTTGGTTAGATTAAATAGAGTTCCTTTTTCCATCATCTCAGATAGGGGTACTCAGTTTACCTCTCAATTTTGGAAAGCCATTCGAAAGGTTCTTGGTACCCAAGTTCATCTTAGTTCAGCTTTTCACCTATAGACAGATGGTTAGGTAGAAAGGAGAATTCAAACCTTAGAGGATATGCTGAGGGCATGTGTTCTTAACTTCAAAGGCAGTTAGGATGACCCTTTGCCATTGATTAAATTTACCTACAATAACAGTTACCATTCTAGTAGTCAAATAACCCGGTTTGATTCTCTTTGTGGGAGGAGATGTAGGTTACCCATTGGTTGGTTTGAAGTGGGTGAGGCCGATTTAATAGGGCTAGATGTGGTGCTTGAAACGATGGAGAAAGTCCAGATTATTCAAGAGTGATTGAAAACAGTCCAGAGTCGTCAGAAATCTTATGAAGATGTAAGAAGGAGAGATCTTGAGTTTGAGGTTGATGATCTTATTTATTTGAAGGTTTCACCTATAAAGGAGGTAAAGAGATTTGGCTAAAAGGGGAAGCTTAGTCCCTGATATGTAGGTCCCTATAGGATTTTGAATCATGTGGGGAAGGTAGGGTATGAACTTGAGCTACCTACAGACTTGTTATAAGTTCACCCAGTGTTCCATATATCCTTATTGAAGAAGTGCATGGGGATTAAACTATTATAGTCCCTCTAGATAGAATAGATATTCAGAATAGACTTTCATACGAAGAACTTCCAGTAGATATTATTGATCACAAGATCCATAGACTAAGGAACGAAGAAGTTCCCTTGGTCAAATTTCAGTGGTGAAATCAGTCTGTTGAGGGTGCCACTAGGGAAGAAGAAGCAGACATGCAAACCAAGTGCCCTTACCTGTTATCCTCAAACTCAGATTCAGCTGAAGGTAATATTTTTCCTTAACTCAGTTATTTTCCAGAATCACTTCCATCCATATGGTTATCTTTATGTAAATTCACACACTAACAAATTAGTTTAGTAGCTCATAATGTTTTAGATTAAGTCATGCAGTTTGTTTCAGTTGTGAATACAAGTACATAGTCTTAGTTCCTCAGAATCTTCAGTTTAACTAGTCTCATTCGAGGATGAATGTGCTAAAGGGTGCGATATTATAATACCCTGTATTCTTTCTAGTTCAATTCAGCTCAAAAGAGGCATATCAGAGTGATTAGACCTAAAATTTAAGATAAGAGTTGGAGACTTAGTCTAATTTTTGGCCTTTAAATTTTGATGACTTTATTCTCAACCTTTTAGACCTTGGAATATTGATTTCTAATTTTTTTCATGATCAGGGTTATCCATAGTACCTCTGTGGTAAGTTTCAAAATTTTTGGAGAACGATTGGGGCATGTTTGGTTGGCCAAAACAAAACGTCTATGCGATATTGTTGCACCACGTCCGTGGCTGCATCGAGTAGCCAAATTGATGCATCACTAGTCGTGTCGTAGTGAGTGCTGTAATGCATCATTGATTACGTTGGCGCCCTATTTTTTGTTGTTAAATGACGGTTTTATGGGGGTATTTGAGTCATTTACCCTCACCCAAATCTGCCCAAAATACATAATTTTAGCCCCAAATAGAAAAGATGCTTCATTATTCATCTTTTTCATCTCTAAGAATAAAACCCTAGCCCCAAGATTCAAGAACAATTCCATAACTCCTACTCCAAGAAAGCTTATAATCCAAAGTTCCGAGTTCAAGAACTTCAAGAAGAAGCTTCAAGAACGCCATTAGAGATTCAAAAGTTCAAGCTATTACATTCAATTCATCAAGCAAGGTATGTGGGGTTATGAACTAGGATCGTATTTTGTCCTTGTTCCCGAAAATAGTTTTCAAAGTTGAATTTACATGAATTTATATGAATTAAATTTAGGGTTCATATCCAATTATCATTATTTGAAGATGTTGATGTTCAAGTGATTAAATATTGAATTACCTCTCTAATTATGCATGTTTATGAGTGTGATTTGATTTTATATTTATTGTTAATTAAATTTCACTATCTTAACTTGAATTATGCATGAATTTCAAGTTTTTGATTTTTGAGCATGACCTTATTCTAGTTTGACATGAGGTTGAGACATGGGTTTTAAGCCCTAAATATAAGTATTAATATTTAAAAAGATGTTGTTTTTAAGCATCGCATGACTAGCTTATTTTTATATTTTTTCAGAAAAGATTTGATCTTTAATCCTTTGTTAAGTTATGGAATCCATTTTACCATTTTATTACAGTTTATAGAAAACATATTAGTTTTGATTACAGCTTAAAATAGACAGATGCATAACTGGTTTTCATTATAAACCCTTATGCTAGATTTAAAGTGGATTTCCTACAAAATGAACATACAGATTAAAGGGAGTAGTATTTATCACCGAGCGGGAATTGTAGGTTTAGTTCATCCTACTTTTCCAGAACTACAAGCCAACGTAGGTTTAGATTAACATATTATTCCCATTTCAATATAAATGACATATACAGATTATAATAACTCAATTTAGGTTATACTCCTTGGTAAGAGTATGGCATCTTTCTCCAACGTGATGTTTTTCCATAAGGGAACTAGACGTTTGACACTATGATAGCTCATATAGTACATGTCGGTTTAAAGCAGCTCTCTTTCAGAATTTTTTTAATAGAATTTCCCTACATCCTACCGTACAGAAAAGGAATAACAGAAAACCTTTTAGAAACTAAGTGTAAAGGCTCACCATTTTATGCATATATTATTTTACATAAGTCATTAGCAATGATATTTTAGCTTTTAGTTTATAGATAGAAAGGTGAGTCCTTTTACACTTAGCCTGCATGATTTGCAAATAAACTTGACTTCAGCCTTACTTTTTCTACTAGCAGAAAGAGTAATAGTACATTTTTCAGAACTAAGTTTTATGGCTTGCAAGATCTATACAGTATGTTTTATTACACATGATTTATGAATTTTAGCTTTCAGTTATTCAAGATAATGTGATATATTCATATTTACCATACATTCTTGTATCAGTTTATATGGATAATGTGATATTGTTTTATCTATGGATTCATCCCCACATGCTTAGTACATTCAAAAAGTACTGATCCACATATTTATCTATGTGCTACATTGTCTCACAATATATGTTCAGGTGCTCAGTTCCAGCAATGTGATTGACTGTAAGCATCTCAATCTGCATCCCGATAGTTGGTGAGTCCTTATAGTATGGGAACCCAGTTATTCATTTTTACAGATTTCTAGATTAGTTTATTCAGTTATGTCAGATAGTTTGAGTCAGCTGGGGTACTGTCCCAGTGACTCTCTAGTTGTAGCATTAGAGGCTTGTTTGACTATTAGATCATTTTAGTTTTTCAGTGTTCATTCTTCAGATTTTCTTAGTCGAGTACTTTCAGACATTATTTGTAGTTAAACTTAGTTTAGTTCAGATAGTACTACAGTATTTTAGCATACCGTATGCTTTTACTATCATTACTTGGGTCATCAGAATGAGTAGCAAGCTTTCAAGATTAGCTCGGGACTACTTATAGTCCAAAGCAACGTGTGGCATCCCAGAACCCATTTTCATGGCATTACAATTTGCTTATCATTATTGGTTGTGCGTTCATTCCTATTTTAACTATTTTAAGGCTTGATCTCCCTTAGAATACATCTATTGTCAACCTTGTAATCTTGGGAGAGGGAATAGGGAGATAGAATAGGGGGATGAACAAAGTATGGTTTATAGTTTTTTATGAAATAAGGAATACAAATTAGTATCTAATACAAGGATGTACCTAGAAGCCTTAGTTGATTCAAATGCAGGATGATAGATTAAAGAAAAAAATTTGATTATTACATCCCCACTCAATAATGTAGTTTTAATGTTCAAATTAGGTAAACGGTTAGAGGTTGGGAGACCCTGATCACGTAATTAACCCTACTAATCAACAACCAAGATAAGCGAGTTAATGTATTAAGTTCAATAATGTAGTATGATTGTTCGAAGTGGTTGAACCATAGGCTTTATGTAATACCCCGACAACTCTAACAAATAGTGCCACCATGACTCAAGCTCAAGAGAAATAAATTATAGTTATTTGGTTGTTTTATGATCAAGGGTTATGTGTATTAAGGCCTCAAAGATGTCCTAGCAATTAGGTGAATCAAAACATCCCTTACCAATTGAATTCTTGAGAAGGATTTTGGCATAGTAAAATTCAAAGGATTATATATCTTGTTACTCTAAGAAATTTTGAGGTCATGACCCATCAATAGATAGATAATTGAATTATCTTTCAAACGGTACAAATTTCACCCAAATCCGGTATCGGAGCAAAAAGTTATGCCTATTTTACTCTAGCATGTCATCCTGGAAACTGTGTTATGACATTTTGCAATGTCTTGTCAAAAGTATGACGGCTTGTCACAAAATGTCGTAACCTCAAGCTGAAAGTCATAAATTCCAATATTTTGTGATGACATTTTGTAACTACTTGTCACAAGTCTAACGGCTTGTCACAAATGTCGTCAGCCATTTTTTTAGCAATTAAAGGACATTTTTGTAAGGGTATTTTTGTCTTTTTCCATTTCTTGGAGGCCCCTATATATATGGTAATCCCCATCCAAACCCTAATTTCTTCATTTTATCTTCCAATACTATTAAGAAAATATATCTAGGGTTTCATTCAAGAACATTCCAAAGTGCTACCCACATATTTTACTATGGGCTATATTTTCTCATAATGTAGGTTTAGGTACTTAGCTGCAGCCGCGTTAGCAATATTTGGGTGCCTCACTACGTTTCCTCAGTGGTGAGTCCTCATGGTTCGAGGATGGTTTAAGGAGTCCTAGGTCCTAGGGATTCTGACAAGCCACGTTACGTAGAGTCTTGATCATCGGTTGTAGCATGCCGCATCTATAAACAAGAGGCTATGGGACATTTTAGGAAAAGTCATTTCTTTCTTTATAAATTTTATCATGCCTACAACTGTATCTTTATCTGTGATTAGCTCGTGCTCTCTTATAACAAAAAATACCTCCTCATCGAGGTCATAGAAAAAATAAGCAACCTCAACCCATTGATCCCTTGAACGATCATGTCTCTCATGCAAAATTCTGAGTAGCTTTTCGTGCTCTAGTTTAGGCAGTTACCGCCAATGCTTAAGCTAACGCCTAGGCTACTGTTCCGCCTCCACAAAATAATAATTCTACTGCAGTTTGTGTTCGTGACTTTATGCAGATGAATCCACCTGAGTTCTATGGGTCGAAGGTAGGTGAAGACCTACATATGCACTTGGATAAAGTAATAAACATCACCTAGATTATACACGTGACTGAGGAGTAGAGTGTTGAATTGGCTGCCTATCGAATGAAAGATGTTGCATATGATTGGGTGGAGATATAGATAAAGAGTAGAGGGGAGGATGCCGCTCCCATGATTTGGTTGTTATTCCAAGATGCGTTCTTGGAAAGATTCTTTCCTCTTGAGATGAGGGAAGCAAAGATATAGGAATTCATGAATTTGAGACAAGGATCCATGACTGTTAAGGAGTATTTTCTTAGATTCAATCAGTTATCCAAATATGCTCCTAGTATGATGGCTGACTCCAGGACCATCATGAGCAAGTTCGTGACCTGTGTGTCGAGTTATGTTATGAAAGAGTGTAGATCTTCTATGATTAATAGAGAGATGGACCTTTCTTAGTTGATAATACATGCCTAACAGATTGAAGGTGATAAGGTGAAAGAGATTGACAGAGTAAGAGAGAATAAAAGAGCTAGATCAGAGCAGTAGGGATTCGGTTAGTCTAGATTCCATGGAGGAAACAACCCTCAATTCTAGAGACATCCATTTATGCCCGCTCCTTCCTCAGCTAGTGCTCCCGCACCTAGAAGAAGGCAAGAGCAGGGGAACAAGAATATTCCATCTAGGTCTCAGGAAAGTATAAGTAACAGACCTTGCCCTCCTTTATGTGACAAGCATGGTAGAGATCATTTTGAAGAATGTTTTCTTTAACAGAAGAGGTTTCTTTGATTGTGGCAAGTTGGGCAACAAACATAGAAATTGTTCGTATACTAGATAGGGGAGTCTAGATGCTCTTCCCCAGAGTCAAGCTACCAATGCCCCTGCTCCCGTAGTCTGCCTAGTTCCTCCTTAAGGCTCCTCTTCTAATACTGATGGCGATTCATGCCAGAATCACTTCTATGATATACCACCTCGCTAAGAGTAGGAGGACTCTCCAGATGTTATCATTGTTATGCTTTGTGTCTTTTATTTCAATGTGTATGTATTGATGGACCCCAGTTTGAGTTTCTCTTATGTGATACCTCTGGTTGCTTTAAATTTATAGATGAACCCTAAACGGATTCTTGATCCTATTCTGTTTTCTACCTCAGTAGGAGAATTTGTTATTACTAAGCAAGTTTATAAGAAGTGTCCTGTCACTGTCCTTCATCGGGTCATATGTGCTGATTTGATTGAGCTAGATATGGCTGATTTTGACATCATTCTTGGTATAGATTAGCTTCACTTGTGCTATACATCTATAGATTGTCGTACTTGAGTGGTCAAGTTTCAGTTTACTGAAGAGCCTATTTTTGAGTGGTCTGGGAGTTCTATAACTCTGAAGAGCCATTTCATATCCTACCTCAAAGCTAGGAAGTTGATTTCCAAAGGTTCCATCTATCACCTAGTTTGAGTTAAAGACCTTAAGTCTGAGACTCTAACTATTCAGTTAGTTAGCATTGATAATGAGTTTCCCATTATTTTCCTAGAAGATCTCCCAGGGATCCCACCTGATAGAGAAATAGAATTCAGGATTGATCTACTTCCCAGTACTCAGCCTATTTCTATTCCTTCGTACCATATGGCTCCCAAAGAACTTAAAGAGTTAAAGGAGTAACTCAAAGATCTCTTAGACAAAGGCTTTATTAGACCTAGTGTTTCCCCATGGGGTACACCTATTATATTTGTACATAAGAAAGATGGTACATTATGTATGCGCATTGACTACTGTCAACTCCACAAGGTAACTATCAAGAACAAGTACCCTCTTCCTTGAATCGATGATTTATTTGATCAGCTACAGGGTGCAAGTTATTTCCCAAAGATAGACCTTAGATCCGTCTATCATCATCTTAAAGTGAAAGAGTATGATATTCCAAAGATAGCCTTTCAAACCCATTATGGTCACTTTGAGTTTTTTTTCATGTCTTTTGGGTTAAACAATGCTCCAGCTACCTTCTTGGACCTCATGAATCGAGTGTTCAGGCAATATCTTGATATATTTATCATTGTATTCATAGACAATATTCTTGTGTATTCCCAAAGAGAGGATGATTATGACGACCATCTTAGAATTGTCTTGTAAACTCTTAGAGATCATCAATTATTTGCTAAATATAGCAAGTGTGAATTTTGGCTAAGGTCAGTTGCTTTTCTAGGTCACATTGTTTCCGCTGAAGGAATTAGAGTCGATCACCATTAGACGAAAGCTATAAAAAATTGGCCTAGACCTACCTCCCATCTGACATTAGGAGTTTCTTGGGTCTAGCAAGTTACTACCATCATTTTGTTGAGGGCTTCTCTTCCATTGTGATTCCCATGACACGGTTGACCCACAGAAAAGTTAAGTTCCAGTGGACAGATGCCAGTGAGAAGAGTTTTTAGGAGTTAAAGACTCGACTCACTTCATCCCCAGTGTTAGCTTTACCCCATGGTACTGATGGTTTTGTGGTGTATTGTAACACTTCTAGAGATGGTTTGGGTTATGTGTTGATGCAAAATAGTAAAGTTATAGCTTATGCCTCTAGACAGTTGAAGCCTCATTAGAAGAATTACCCAAACCGTGATCTTGAATTAGCAGCTGTAGTTTTTGCTTTGAAATTCTGGAGACATTATATGTATGGTGTTTATGTTGATGTGTTTACTGATCACAAAAAACCTGTAGTATGTGTTTTCTCAAAGGGAGTTGAATCTTAGGCAAAAAAATGGTTAGAGTTGCTAAAAGACTATGATATAAGTGTGTTGTATCACCCAAGCAAGGCCGATATTATGGCAGATGCTCTTAGCAGGTTGTTTATGGGTAGTGTAGCTCATGTAGAGAATGATAAGAAAGAATTATCTTGTGATGTGCATTATTTGGCTAGGATGGGTGTTACTACTTGATTCCTCTGAAGGGAGTATGTTAGTTTAGAGTAGTTCTGAGTCCTCTTTGGTCTCAAAGGTAAAGAAAAAGCAAGACAAGGATCCTAGTTTTGTCAGATTAAAGAAGTTAGTTAAAGACTAAAAGGTAGAGGTTTTCTCCCAAGGGGGAGATGGTGTGTTGAGATTGCAGAGTATATTGTGTGTTCTCGATGTTGATGATCTAAGGCAGAGAATTATGGCTGAAGCATATGTCGCGCGATATTCTATTCATCCTGGTGCTACCAAGATATACCGCGATTTGTAGGAAATCTATTAGTGGAACAGTATGAAGAAAGATATAACAAGATTTGTGGCAACATGTTCTAATTGTCAACAGGTTAAGGTAGAGAAACATAGCCCTAGTGGTGTAATGCAAGAGTTTAGCATTCCTACTTGGAAGTGGGAAGAATTGAATATGGATTTCGTAATTGGTTTTTCTCCTTCTCATCATCATGATGGTTTGATTTGGGTTGTTGTAGACCAGTTGACCAAATCAGCTCATTCTCGCCAGTGCATTCATCTTATACAGTTGAGGATTATGCTAGATTGTATATCCGTGAGTTAGTAAGATTGCATGGAGTTCCTTTGTCTATCAACTTAGATAGGGGTTCTCAGTTTACTTCACAGTTTTTGAGAGCCTTTCAGAAGGGTCTTGGTACCCAAGTTAATTTGAGTTCCATTTTTTATCCTCAAACTGATGGTCAGGCTGATAGGACTATTTAAACTTTGGAGAACATGTTGAGGGAATGTGTGTTTGATTTTAAAGGTAGTTGCGATGAGCACTTTCCATTGATCGAATTTATGTATAACAATAGTTTCCATGCTAGTATTCAGATGGCCCCATTTAAAGCTTTGTATGGGAGAAGATGTAGATCGCCTATAGGTTGGTTTGAAGTAGGAAAAGCAGTTGTGATTGGGCTTGATGCGGTGTTTGAGGCTATAGAAAAATTTAAGTTTATTCGAGAAAGATTGAAGACCGCTCAAAGTCATCAAAAGTAGTATGCAGATGTGAGATGAAAAGATCTTGAGTTTAATGTTAATGATTTCGTGTACTTGAAAGTTTCACCCATGAAAGGGGTGAAGAGATTTAGGAAGAAGGGAAAGCTTAGTCCCTGTTTTATTGGTCCATATAGAATTCTCAGCCATGTTGAGAAAGTAGAATATGAAGTGGAGTTACCTGCGAAGTTGTCTAACATTCATTCGCTATTCCATGTTTCTATGCTTCAGAAGGTTATTGGTGATTCTATCGTGGTTGATTCTTCCGAAAGCTTAGATATTCGGGATAGCCTTTCATTCGAAGAGATTTCGATTGAGATTTTGGATTTTCAAATCCGTAGGCTAAGGAACAAAGAATTTCCTTTGGTTAAATTTCATTGGAGAAATCAATCTATTGAGGCTGCTACTTAGGAATCCGAAGCTGATTTGCGAGCCAAGTACCCTCACTTCTTTTCTATGAGTTTTGAGCGAGCAGAAGGTACCATTCTTTCTTAATTGTGCCCCCTTCTTATTAAAGATTCAGTTTTGTGTCTACTTCCATCACGAATTCGTACATTTTGTATAGTATCTGAAGGTATAGAGTGAAGTAAGTCCTTTGAGTGAATTATTCTAGCTATACGTCCTTATTGTTTTCTTGTTCTTCTCTTATCTGGCAACATTCGGGGATGAATGTTTCCAATGGGGAGATATTGTAATACCCCAAGAACTCTAACCAATAGTTCCACCATGACTCAAGCTCATGAGAAACAAATTATAGTGATTTGGTTATTTTCTAATCAAGGGTGATGTGTATTAAAGCCTCAAAAATTTCCTAGCGATTAGGTGAATCAAAACATCCCTTATCGATTGAATTCTTGAGAAAGATTTTGGCATAGTAAACTTCAAACAAGCATATCTCTTGTTACACTAAGACATTTTGAGCTCATGACTCACTAAAAGATAGGTAATTGAATTTGCTTTCAAACGGTACCAATTTCACCCAAATCCGGTATCGGATCAAAAAGTTATGCCTATTTTACTCCAGTGTGTTAGCCTGGAAACTGTTTGACGATATTTTGTGATGACTTGTCACAAGTCTGACGGCTTGTCACAAAATGTCGTCACCTTAAGCAGAAAGTCACAAATTCCAACATTTTGTAAAAATATTTTTCGACGACTAGGAGACCGCTATATATATGAGAATCCCCATCCAAACCCTAATTTCCTCATTTTCTCTTCCAATTCTCTTAAAAAAATATATCTATGGTTTCATTCAAGAACATTAATCTTCTAAAAATTATCAATCAATCTTCAAGCCTTCTTCAAGAACCAAGTTCCTCATAGTGTGGGCTTCTAGAATCATTTATTACATATGAGGATAGAGTATCAAGCACTAGAATTCATCCAATTTCAAAGATTAAGGTTTGTGGGTTTTGAAAAGAAGAAATCCTTTCGCTCTTCTGCCCAAAGCTTTGATTTCTATTATGGATTTATATGATTTTGCAAGTGGGTTTATACCCAAATTACTTCATCATGAGACTATGAGAATATAAATTGCTCAAGCTTTGTTATACTTGATTATTTTACTATTCCCAAGTTATGACTTGATATTTAATATTGTGAATTTTATATTTCTACCATGAGTTGATATTTCAAGTGATTTACAGATATGTGTCAAGCTTTAAGATTCCATATGACAAATTGGATAATTGAGTATATTGATTCATGAGATTGAGTTGTTACAATGAGTCTTGATATTTCTTCAAAGTTATTGATGTTTCCATGATTTAATGAATTGATACATTTTGATATTGAGAAAGATTGATTTGATTTGAGTCGAGTTAGGAATCCATAGATTGATTATGATTTGAGAAATTAGAAAGAGATTTGATTTGATCTTCATGATAGACCCTTGTGATGTTAGTAGTGGATTTTCTAACATGTTCTGAGCTTGTGTCTAAGAGTAGTATTTAGCATCGAGCGGGAAATATGGTATTTCCCCCAAAACTATGTGCCACCATAGGATTGGTAATATATTTGTGGGCCATAGGCCGAGTATGAGATTATGTTCACTAAATTGAGTTTGTACTCCTTGGCAAGATTACAATGCTCCCACCAATGTGGGGTTCATTACTTAGGAGGGCAAAATGTTGGACTCCATGTAGCTCACATGGTTTATGTCGGTTATAAGAACCTCCCATGTCCATAAGAGTTGAGTTTTTTGAATTACTGAGTCATTGCGAGTCTTGAGTCTTGAGTTGAGTTGTTTATGATGATTTATGAGGTTTTTTATCATATGATTTATTTACTATGAGATCATGAACTGTATGTTTCAATCTAACTCAAGCCGAGCCATCATTGTACATATGCATATTTTCATGAAATTGATGATGATATTTACATTGTTGCATGCACCCCCATATACTCTGTACATTCCAAAGTGCTGACCCACATAGTTTCCTGTGGGCTACATTTTCTCGTAAGATAGGTTCAGGTACTCAGTCGCAGCCTCGTTAGCAATATTCGGGTGCCTCACTACATTTCCACAGTGGTGAGTCCTCATGGTTTGAGGGATGTGTCTATATTTTTGTGAAATAGTTTTCTTGTTATGGCTTTCAGTACTGTTAAGCCAGTCAGGGTTTGTTCCAAAGGCTCCTTGGTTTTGATGTATAGAGGCTTTGTCAGACTAGAGGGATAGTATGTACAGACATTTAATGTATATTTTAGTTGTACAATTTAGTATTCTCCAGTGTCTCTGTTGAACCTGATTTGAAATATCTCTTTATTATGCATGACTATTGTTGAATTGAGTTCCTTAAGGTAGTGTCTGGTTTTGAGGGTCAGCTTGGGGCTACATGTAGCCCTAAGCACCATGTGACATCTCGGGATGGAAATTTCAAGGCGTTAAACTTTACGCCATTGATTATCTCAAGTCTTTTATTTTACACATTGCTAACATTGATTTAGTTTACAAATATTCAACTTGTATGGTTATGCTTGCATAAGTTTAATCTAAATTATGAACTGAACTTAAATAGTTGTTGGAAAAAGTCCCGGTGGGATCGATATTCGGCTCTCTTGAAGGCCATAATATTAATTAGTAGACCACATACACTTGCATGTGTGCTTGGGCACTATCATGTAGCAGCAAAATAATTAAGGCGAAGGTATTAAGTAGTCTCCTTCGAGGTTGTGGTTTACCCCCTAGCCAACCTTGAGGTGTGCGGTGCAAGGAGTGCTACGAAGTGAGAGATTTCGCTCTATTTGGCTCCTATCTCGTTATGCATTTTATCCTTTGTTAACCACTTCTTAGGAATTGTTTGAAGTCTTTAATTATATTTTAATACACCTCTAATGGTCTCCTACAACATTGAATAACAAGCAATAGTTAATTCAACAGAATAGAGTTTATCATAGTACACTAGAGCCAAGCTTAGCTTAAGCTAGCCCGACTAATTTCCACGTCTAAACTCTATTTGATATTTTTCACTCTTACGTTGTTTCAAATGCACCATAAGAACTATAAACATGTTACTTAACATATAAACAAATAATTACAACTTTAGTAACTCATTAAGCACATCAAGAAGTACTCAAAACTAAGGTAAATGTGTTTAGATATTGGCACTTAAGAGTATAAATACATCAAAAATCATCACCCCAGACTTTAAACCTTGTTCATCCTCGTACAACATTTTACAACAAGAGTCATAATGGAAGACTCTAAAGTCACTACTCAAACAAAGACTCTCAAGCTATAAATACAACAACTACATAAATAACAAGTTCCATATTATGCATGTCGTATTACAAATGAAAAGTCATGAACACTACAAAATTTCTTAAACTCAAGAATTTACTCTACAAAGTTGGAAGCCTCATGCATATTACTCGACAAAGAGATCATACAAATTACCTAACCATTATAAAAGATGTTCTCTCACTACAGGTGAGTCCTCAACATTCACTCAAAGATATAAAATTCATCACAAACACGGGTGTAAGAATCAAATTTATCTCACTCTCACAAGGAATTCATATGCCACATAAAATTAACCATAATCTTTCTCTTAGTGTAGTACATTAATATCATATTGTTAAGTATAAAGATAAAGTAGGACTTAAGTATTGTAATGTAGGTAAAGGGACAGGTAGTAACTACTTTGGCAAGTAATAGTGAAACACCCTGGGTTTCAAAACCTCAAAAAATTTCCTATATTTTTTGTTTTTGGACATCATACGACTAGGGGGTATTAGTTTAATGATGGGGTACAATTGGTATGGTCTTTGTTGTATGTTAACCAATGTTGGTTGGTAGGTTGGATAAATTTCTGTAATGGGTAAAACTATGGTGGGTACGTGTTGTATGGTGGGTAATGGGTTATATGGTTGGGTTTTTATTCATTTAATATAAAGCTTAGTAACTTAAATTAGATCTGAATACAAGTGGCTCACCGTGGGTTACGAGATAGGGTACAAGTGGTATAATCCAACTCATATGTTGGATAATATCAACCCTTCTAATTCTATCTAAGGTACGATTTATGGGTACCAATTGTATAATTGGGTATGAGTAGGACTTAGAGTCGTAGGTTGGTCAAGGTAGAGGTTGAGAATCTTCTTGGGCTACAATTTGTGGGTACTACTCTTACCCTAGGGTACGCATGGGGGATGGTTATACCCTCCTGTATGTAATTAATATAGTTTAAATTTAGGGTAATCTATATATTTACCCTCATAACTCCTTGGGACCCCACAACTTTAAACACCATTATGGGTCTTCACTAACCTGTTTCTAATAAATCAAACACTCTAAAATCTCTCAAAATCTCTCACGACTCTTGGGATAAGAAAAGGCTAGGGTTTCCTTTAAGGTGTTTAATTGAGGCTTATAGTAGTGATTTCTTCACATCTTCTTCTTAATCTATGGCATGATACTTCTCCCTAATTGTTAGATTCGACTAAAGGCCTGTTTTATAAATTATTTTCATGGTATAATTGTGGTATGGTTTTGGTTTTCAAATATATGTTAGGGTTTTGGTTATAAATTCATGGTTATGGTTTTCCTATGTTTTAATTATGGATTTACATGCTTTAATAGTGGTTTGGACTTTTGGTTGCATGGAAGTAGTTAATTAGTACTTAGTTTTTGCTTTGGAAATACTATTCCACCAGTATGTTTGATAAAATGCCTATGAGAATGATTTTACTTTATTGTTGAACTTTTAATAGAACTATTGCATGGTTTAACTTAGTAATGGAACCATAAATGGTTTGGAATAGTTAAATGATAAGTTTTTGTTGTCAAGGTTATGGTTAATTTAATATCCTTGTAGGGTTCAAGGAAGTCCCCCAAACAACCATAATAATGATCACTTGTGGGGTACATGAGATTTCCCCAAGTCAACTCAATAAAGTAATATATGGGTATATAAGAACCCTTTTTTCTTAAAAAGTATGGCTACAGACATAGCTTGCAAGCTATAGTCTGTATGACGATACCACTATTTATAGCCTTTGTTAATAACAAATGGAATAGTGGCATTGGTTATGTGGTAATGGTTTTAATTAGTAATAATAGCGGGGTGTGATAGCTAACCGTGAAGGTGTAAGTCCAATAGATGGACACTGGAAACTTATATTTACCGATATAAGTATATGGTCTTAATGACCTTATGGGGTAAATAGAAATCCTCTAAGTAATAATTGTATAAATGTATTATGGAAAACTAAGGGTATTTGGGAATCCCCTACTCATATGATATATTCGATTCCTATGGCTACACGTATTAGGGCTTGATCAGTGGGTTACACTGGACCCATTTAGCCCATGTGTGGTTCTAGGATGGTTAAGTTACATATACCTAGGTTAATGGTTTTAAATACATGATAAACCTGGTTCCTTCTTCCTAGCATAGTTATATATATATATGGTTGTGAATGCATATGTTCGCTTACATAGTTTTAAAAGTTGGAATTACTTAATCCTTATTCTGAGTACTTGTTAGCATTTAACCGCTAAACCATTTTCGTGTGGTTGTATCCCAGTGTGATGAAGGAACCATCCATTCCAGTCCTCCTTCCTGGTGATTGGATTTGGGTTCATCTATTGGATTCAAGTTATGAGCTTTTTTCATTCTTTAGAAGTCTCTATTTCTTATCAAGGGCATCTTTTCATACATTTTTTATTTCATAGACATTAATTATTTCTATTGGTTGGGGCATATCCTAATCGGATATTGTTGTTCTTTCTGTTAGAGGCTTATGGAACTACTATGTGTTGGAATGGGCGGTGTCGGTATTGGTGACAACCTTAGTATTGGCATTGGTATTGGGGCTGATACCATTTTACTAAATTTATAATTATTCATTCTTTTTATGTTATGTTATGGATAGGAACTTTGTTTTTGTATAGGTTTGGATATGATTTTTTGTTATTATTTAATGGTTGGGCTTCCTTAGGTTGGTCATGGTTATTTACCTATCCCAAAGTTTGGAATTTTAATTGACGCTATCTATTAAATATTCAAAATTTACCAAACTCAGAGTATCTATGTTTGGAGATTGGGTTTGGTAATGGGGGTTTTCCCTAGTCCTAGTTGGACATGGGATTCCCATTACCACAAGGCCCTAGTTCGGGTCATAGAAAGTTTGTATCAGAGCTTTAGGTTCATCGCCAATGGGACTCCACAAAGCTGAGTTAATTAGAGTCTCTTTTAATGGTATGTAGCACGCCACACTTATAAGAGAGAGAGACTACAAGGCATTTAGGATATGTTTTTCCTCTTTGTATCCTATTTTTAAGATAGGCATTTAAGCACTGGAATCTTCTCTAATTCTATTTTTTAAAATTTTAGATCATCTCTCAGTGATTTGAAGTTCATGAAAACTCCTCTGTCCCAAGTGGGGATGATGTTGATGGGACACAATCTACTCAAGGATCCATACTCGATCTAGGGGTCTAGTCCCTGCTTATTCTGGAGTTCCACTGGTTTCTTTAAATCCTTCTTAGTCTAATGTGATGAATGTAGAGTTTCACCTATCGTTCCATATGATTGCTCAGTTCGTAGATTCTTAGGATGAGCGTGGTGCATCTAGTATTGCATCTTTCGAGGCCACAAGAGTTCGCTAGTTTATGAAGTTGAATCCTCGGACTTTTACTGGTGTTAAGGTAGAGAAGGATCCTTAAGGTTTTTTTGATGAGATGGAAAAAATATTGAGGATTATGCATGCTATGAATGTGGAAGTGGTATAGTTTACAGCTCATCAGCTTAAAGATATGGTGTACCAAGGTTCGAGGATGGGATAGGGCAAGGGGTGATGTTTACGAATCATCCTTATGAGAGAATTTCTCTAGTGCATTTATGGATATCTTATTTCCTTAGGAGCTAAGAGAAGCGATAGTAGAGGAATTTGTTAATCTGAAATAGGGGAAGATATTGGTCAAGGAGTATGCCTTGAAATTTCACTAGTTGTCTAGGTATGCTCCAGAATTAGTGTAACATATGACAGACATGATAAGAAAGTTCACTTCGGGACGTTCTGGTGAGTTAATCCTTGAAAGCAAGACTACATTTCTAATCAAAGATATGGATATCTCTAGGTTATTTGTTCATATATAATAGGTGGAAGAGGAAAAGAGGAAGTAGGATGAGATTGGTGAAAGATAGGGTAAGAAATTCAGGTTCTCTGAGTAGGGTGGTCAACACCAAAGTGGTTGGGGTGGTGGTAAGTTTCCAAAGAAGAAGTGGTGGTGTTATGGTTCCTTTTGCATAGCTAGTGCTCCTTGCCCGAAGCCATTGGGTGATAGTTGTTAGTAGGGTGTCAATAATTTTAAGGCACAGGGTGCCTAATCTCAGCTAAGTGAGGCACAATAGGCTTTATCGTGTTCTCCTTGCTTGTTCTATGATGGGTTTCATCAGGGGTTATGTGATGAAGAGAGGGATAGATGCTTCAAATAAGGCCAGCCAGACCACATACTTAGAAATTGTCCGGTTGGTAAGGTTTTTTGGGTGAGAATAAGGTTCTGATTACCTCTTCATTTGCCCCTGCACCAAAGGGTGTCTCTTTTGCATCTGTTTCTACTTCTATGACTAGCATAGGATGGAATTAGTTATATGCTCATGCTACCTAAAAGGAGTCTGAGAAATCACCTAATGTCGTGACTAGTACTTTATAACTTTTTTCTTGAGATGTTTATTGTTTACTTGATCCTGGGTCCACTCTCTCTTATGTGACCCCATATGTAGCAGTGTATTTTGTATTTGATCTTGAGGTTATTTCAAATTCTTTTTTTGTTTCTACCCCGATAGATAACTCTATGCTTGTTAAAAGCGTCTATAGAGGGTATGTGGCATCTATTGGTAGTAAGGAGACTTTGGTGGTTTTGTATGAAATAGATATGGTGAATTTTGATATTATTTTGTGTATGAATTGGTTACACTCATAGTACACATACTTAGATTGTTGGACCAGTAGGGTTGTCTTTAAGATCCCTAGTGAACTTGTTATTAAATGGGATGGTCGTTCCTTATCTCCCATGGGGAAGTTTATATCATATCTTTGAGCTCAGAAGTTAATCTCTGTTGGGTGTCTTTGTTATTTGGTCCAAGTTAATGATTCTAACTGGAATATCCATCTTTGCATTTTATTTTTCTAGTGAATGAGTATCCTGAGGTCTTTCTTGATGATTTTCCTAGTCTTTCTCCAGTTAGGGAGATTGAGTTTGGCATTGACTTAGTTTGGGACACTCATCCAATATATATTCCTTCGTATATAATGGCTCTGGCTTAGGTGAGGGAACTCAAGAAGAAACTTGAAGATATTTTGGACAAGGGTTTCATCCATTCTAGTGTATCCCCGTGGTTTGAAAAGGTGTTATTTGTGTGTAAGAAGGATGGTTCCCTCCGGATATGTATTGAATATAGTCAATTGAAAAAGGTGAAAGTTACGAAAAAGTATCCACTTCATGGCATAGATGACTTATTTGATTAGTTCCAAGGTGCAAAATTCTTTTCTAAGATAGATCTTTGGTGTAGGTATCATCAACAAAAGATTTGGGAGGTAGATATCCCTAAGATAGCTTTTCATTCTTGATATGGGAACTTTGATTTCTTGGTTATGTCATTTGGTTTGACCAAAGCCCCAGCGGCATTTATGGATTTGATGAATAGGGTATTTCTAAGTTTTTGGATTGTTTTTCATTGTGTTCATTACTGACATTTTGGTATAATCTAAGAGTAAGGTGAATTATGCCAATCAACTCCGTTTGGTGTTGTAGACATTGAAAGAGGAATAGTTGTATGCCAAATTCTCTAAATATGAGTTCTGGTTGAACGTTGTTACTTTTCAGGATCATATTATTTTTAGTCAGCTGATGATAGGCGATATTACGTGCCTATATCAATATATTTTGACCATATTTGTGCCACGTTTTGAGAACAAATTATATATTTCATGCACTTTTAGTCCTTTTTCCTGTAAGTGAGCTAACGAACATGATTAGCAAAGTTTTAGGTATAAATGATGCAAAATTCAGCATTTTATGGATTACTTGACGCCAAATAAAGCTTCACGGAAGGAGAAAAGGAAGCTTGGACGCCTAAGGACCAAAAGTGATGCATGGAAAATCTGTCCCGGGCTAAAAAAGCATTTTTGAAGACTTTGGGGACTTGCAGTAACTTATTTGGATTAGGATAATAATACATTAACCTAGTAAAATTGGGTTAAGTATTTCATTTGTTTATTTGGATTTGGATAATGTTACATTAACCTAGTACAATTGGATTAAGTATTTCATTAGCTTAGTAGGAATTGGTTAAGTATTTCATTAGCTTAGTAGGAATAGGATATGGGTATTATAAATACCCTATCATGCTAGAGATTTTTATTCATTAAGATTCTTACAATCTTCTTTCCATCTTTCTAATAGACATTCTTCAACTATTAATCTTTTCTACTCTTCCAACAATTCTAATCTTTCCATTAATTCTATTTTTCTTCTTCTATTCATCTATTCTTAATTTCCGCAACAAGAGAATCGTTACTTTGCCTAGGAATTCAAGCCTAAACGCCTACCACTCATGTGCTACACGAAATTAATCATTATTGTTGTATAATAACAATGTCAATCGTGATCTCCTTCGCATTCATGGGTAACGAGACTTCTCTGTTGGGGTTATGGAAGCCGAATGAGGTACTATCTATTACTATGAGGTTGTGAGTTTGTGACACGTATGCTGCTTATATCATTATTCTCTTCATATTAATCTAAATTCTTTGTGGTTGCAGACGCAAGAATACGCCAGTATAACATTTAACTTGTTCGAAAGAAAGGTTATTTGTCTGGAAAAGAGATAGTGTCAAGGTAGTAGGGTCCCATCCCCTATTAAACAGTTAGTGCCGTAACTGGATTAACCTCTTGGAGAATTCGTACCATTAGACACGCTTTAAGCTCGAAAGAATTAAAGTGAAATAATCCTCGAATAGGTCAAAAGACGCCTGGATTTACCATCGAATACAATTCTCTATAAGCACATACATGTCTGAATTCTACATACTCATAGACAATAGAGACGTGTAACTCAGAAGGTGGACATAACCCCAACGCTTCCATTCTCATTGTTTTACAACCTACTAAACATTCTTTCTTTTTACTTTGCTATTTTCAGTTTTTACTTTAATATTTTGGGTTGCACATTACAATCCCCCCTTTTTACGAGACTTGCACTAAAAGTCTAGTAATCGTTGCTTACTTGTTGACCAAGCTATTCTCTGTGGGATCGATACCCAACCCAGTTGGGTTCTATATTTGCTAGTGACCGCTTTACACTCCTACGAGAGCTGTAGATTGAGCGTTATAAAAAATTGGCACCGTTGCCGGGGAATACGAGTGTCAATTAAGTTTGTGATAATTACTAGACCCTTTGGTCAAAGATTCTCGTACTTTTACTTTTAGTTTTTGTTTTTGTTTACTGCAGGTTTTTATTTAGTGCATGCCCCATACTCGAAGTTCTGGTCAACCATTATTACCTATCAATCCTGAACCACAACGTATTGGCAGAATAGAAGCACAAGCAGAAATCGAAAGGATGGCTGCTCAACAAGAACAGGCGACATTGGCTTCTCTTTCCGCCTCTCAAGTTCAACAACAAAACATTGATAACCGTGGGCGAGCAACAAATCCTGACGATAAGGATTTAGGTGATGATGAGTTACGAAACCCACGGCATGATGCTGAAATCGCAACACCTGCCAACAGAAGGGGTTGTCAAGCTCGGTTTAGGTATGATCGCCAACCCATGCAACCAGCTTTCAATGACGATTATGATGATCTTGATGGTATCGGAGCCACTGGAGCCATAATTCCTCCACCATTAGCGCCCGGAGCCAAGTTCAACATCACAAGCACCATGATTCAGTTATTGCAACTCAAGGGATTATTTGGTGGACTAGAAGGCGATGATCCGAATATGCATCTCATCAACATTATTTCTACATGCAAGTCGATTGACAATCCTGGTGTTGGTCAGAATGCAATTCGATTACGTCTATTTCCATTGTCTCTGTCTGGGGAGGCAACTCTATGGTTAAATGGGCTGACTCCTGATTCTATCACAAATTGGAGGCAATTGAGAGACGCTTTCCTAGAAAGATTCTTTCCGCCATCCAAAAGAGCACAATTGCGAGATGAAATCAGCAACTTTCGTCAGCTTCCCACTAAAGCCCTTCATGAAACATGGGAGAGGTTCAAGATAAAGCTAGCGAGATGCCCAAACCATCATATGACCAATGTTCACCTAATGGAGATATTATATAGAGCCTTGAATTCAATAACTAAACCAGTGGTGGATAATGCAGCTGGAGGATCTTTTATGGACCTCACCTTTGGTCAAGCAAGCAATATGCTAGATCGTTTGACGAAGCAAAGTAGAGCTTGGCATACCAGGGATTCTGAGGTAGCAAGCTCTACTATATCTATTGGCATGACTGCAGACCAAAGAAGAAGAGAAGAAGAACGTGATCAAGATATGACGTATATGAAAACACAAATGGATCTTCTTACAAAGCATTTATTATTAGGGAAGACCGAAAAAGTGAAAGCTATTGCGTCAAAAGGAAGAGACGAATCTTATTCGGAAGAGGAGGCCAACTACTTGAACAATCAGGGGGGTTTCCGTGGGAATACCCAAGGAAACCAAGGTCGGAACTATTATGATAAATCTGGAAACAAGGACAAAGGTAGTTGGAAGAACAAGAATGAAAAGAGTGGTTTGTACGTTCCCCCTGGTAGACGTGACACCACCACATCTAAATTTGGAAGTATGGAAGACATGATGGCTAAATTATTGAAAGGAGTGGAAGCAATGAGCACAGGAGTAGCGAAGGTAATTAATGATTTGTCCTCCATGAAACAATTAGTTGATTCACATTCCACTTCAATCAAGCAAATAGAGCAGCAATTGAGCCAACTTTCAGCAACACTCAATCAAAGAAAGGCCGGCACTCTACCTAGCGATACTGTGCAAAACCCAAGGAATGATGGGTCATGCATGGCCATCACTACCAGAAGTGGTAAGGTGCTGGAAACTTCAGCAAAAGGCAAGCAAGTGGTTGACGAAGCTGCGGACTTGGATGACAACGCAATAGGAGAGGAGTCCGCGGAAGACGTCAAGGACGTCACACCCAGCGACATGCAGCATGAAACAGTGGAAAAACGGAAGCAAAAGGAGAAGAAAGTTGTGGAGAGAACAATTCCATACCCACCACCACCTTTCCCTCAAAGATTGAAGAAGGTGGCGGATGATACAAAGTTCAGCAAATTCATGACTATGTTAAAGCAGCTGACCATTAATGTTCCATTGGTGGAGGCACTAGACCAAATGCCTGGGTATGCGAAATTTATGAAGTATCTTTTGACAAAGAAGCGGGAAGCAAGCTATGAGTTGAAAGAAGATGTGCATCATTGTAGTGCAATCGCTACCCGATCAATAGTTCAGAAGAAGGCCGACCCCGGAGCTTTCACTATTCCTTGCACCATTGGATCTTTGAATTTTGCCAAAGCATTATGTGACTTAGGAGCCAACATCAATTTGATTCCATTATAAATATACTAGAAGTTGGGGTTGGGTGATCCTACTCCAACCAACATGAGGCTTGTCATGTCGGATAGGTCGGTAAAATGACCTATTGGTATTCTATGTGATGTATTGGTAAAGGTTTCTTCATTCATCTTTAGGACAGACTTTGTTATTTTGGATTGTGAGGCAGACTCAGAAGTTCCCATAATCTTGGGACGCCCTTTCCTTGCTACAGGAAGTGTGCTCATTGATTTGAGAGCTAATGATCTTTCATTCCGAATAAATGACGAAGTGGTTTGCTTTGATGTGTGCAAATCAATGAAGCAACCCAAAGATCTGACTGTATTTTCGGTGGCTGATATTTTCTTTGATGATAAGAAAGAATTACTTGAAGAAGAGTAAATTATTGATGACCCTTTGGCGGTTGTGCTCATGAATGGAGAGACTGAGGATGCTGAAAATTGTGAAGAAGCTATTTGTGCTCTATCGGGATTAGGGACATATTAGAATTGACCCACACCACCAGCTAAGCCATCTATTGAAGAGCCTCCCACATTAGAATTGAAGTAGCTGCCAAGGAATTTAAAGTATGCATTCCTAGGAAGCGGAAACACACTTCCAGTCATTGTTGCAGCAGATTTGGGTGAGTAAGAAGTTTCAGCTCTCATTGCTAATCTACAGAAGTATATTAGTGCCATTGGATGGACCATTGCGGATATTATTGGTATTCCACCTGGGATTTGTACACATAAAATTCAGCTTCAAGAAAATTGCACACCCATCATTGAGCATCAAAGACGTCTAAACCCACCTATGCAAGAAGTGGTGAAGAAAGAAATTGTCAAGTGGTTAGACGCAGGAGTTGTATATCCAATCTCTGATAGTACATGGGTAAGTCCGGTACAATGTGTTCCCAAGAAAGGAGGCATGACGGTGGTCACGAATGCGAATAATGAGCTTATTCCACTCAGACCCGTCACTGGATGGAGAGTATGCATAGACTACCGAAAGCTGAATTCTTGGACACTCAAAGATCACTTCCCAATGCCATTCATGGACCAAATGCTTGATTGATTAGCGGGGAAAGGATGGTTTTGTTTCTTAGATGGTTATTCAGGCTACAATCAGATTTTTATTGCCCCCGAGGACCAAGAGAAGACAACGTTTACATGCCCATATGGTATGTTTGCCTTCAAACGTATGCCATTCGGGTTATGTAACGCACCAGCCACCTTTCAACGTTGTATGATGTCTATTTTTTCTGATATGGTTGAAGACACTTTGGAGGTATTTATGGATGACTTTTCAGTTGTTGGTGAGTCTTTTAAAGCGTGCTTGGCAAACCTAAGTATGGCATTGCAAAGATGTGTAGAATTCAACCTAGTGCTTAATTGGGAGAAGTGCCACTTCATGGTAAAAGAAGGTATCGTTCTTGGGCACAAGATCTCCGAAAGAGGGATTGAGGTTGATCGAGCAAAAATAGAGGTTATTTAGAAGCTACCGCCTCGAATTTTGGTGAAGGGAGTTCGTAGTTTTCTCGGCCATGCAGGTTTCTATCGTCGGTTCATCAAAGACTTCTCCAAAATTGCTAGCACCAGATTGGTCTCTCCCATTCGAAGTCATGTGTGATGCTAGTGGTGTAACCGTTGGTGCTGTGCTTGGTCAGAGAAAGGAGAAGCTATTTCATCCTATCTACTATGCGAGTAAGGTCCTAAATGAAGCCCAAAGGAACTACACTGTGACAGAACAAGAACTCCTAGCGGTTGTGTATGCGTTTGAGAAGTTTCGTACCTATCTATTGGTTACTAAGGTGATCGTTCATAAAGACCATGCAGCTCTTAGGTATCTAATGACAAAGAAGGATGCAAAACCAAGATTAATTCGATGGGTATTGCTTCTGCAAGAGTTCGATTTCGAGGTCAAAGATAGAAGAGGTTGCGAGAACCAAGTGGCCGACCACCTATCTAGACTCGATAATGAGCATGTGGCGCAACCTGCAATTCAGATTGATGATGCATTCCCTGACGAGGAGATATTAGCGACAACAATGGAAAAATTACCATGGTATGCCGACTTTGCAAATTTTGTGGTGAGTAATGTGATACCTGCCAATTTATCTTACCACCAAAGGAGGAAGTTTATGCATGACGTACAACACTACTATTGGGACGAGCCATATTTGTTTCGACGATGTGTAGATGGTATTATTCGATGATGTATATCCCATATAGAGGTGCCTAATGTTTTGAAAGCATGCCACACTTCCCAAGTTGGAGGACATCATGCAGGAAATCGGACGGCAAGGAAAGTATTGCAAAGTGGTTACTATTGGCCATCAATATTTAGAGATGCGTATGACTATGTTAGAAGGTGCGACCAATGCCAGCGTCAAGGTGCTATTGGCCTTTGATGTATGGGGTATTGATTTCATGGGTCCATTCGTGAATTCGTTTGGAATAAAGTACATCTTAGTTGCTGTAGATTATGTCTCGAAATGGGCTGAAGCTGTAGCGTTGGCCGACAACGAGGGAAAGCGTGTTGTAGCATTTTTTAAGAGGAATATCTTCTCTCGCTTTGGAGTACCACGTACTATCATAAGTGATGGAGGATCTCACTTTTGCAATAAGCTATTCAAATCCGTGTTGGCCAAGTATGGTGTCAAGCAACATAAGGTAGCCACGCCTTATCACCCACAAACTAGTGTACAAGTAGAGGTTTCCAATCGGGAGATCAAGCAAATCCTTGCAAAGATGGTCAATGCTAATAGGAAGGATTGGTCTCAGAAGCTAGATGATGCACCATGGGCGTATAGGACTGCATTCAAAACACCCATTGGCATGTCTCCTTATCAACTAGTTTATGGGAAGGCTTGTCACGTACCCATCGAGCTCGAACATAAGGCATTGTGGGCATTGAAGCAATTGAATTTGAATTGGGATGATGCGATGAATCTGAGGTTGGAGCAGCTGAATGAATTAGATGAGTTCCGTCTCCATGCTTATGAAAGGTCAGACCTATACAAGGAGCGAATGAAGAAGTATCATGATCAGCGGATTGTTCGACGAAACTTTCAAAAGGATGATATGGTGCTTCTCTTCAACTCTAGGTTGAAGATGTTCCCAGGTAAGTTAAAGTCTAAGTGGTTTGGTCCATACAAAGTTATCCAAGTCTACTCCTCTGGAGTAGTTGAATTGGAAGAAAATAATGGTGTTGTCTTCAAGGTGAATGGTCAACGTGTTAAACCTTATATTAGTCCTCTTGACTCGATGAATTATCTGGCCATAACTTATCTCGACGAAGTAAAAGTACTCGAGGTAACTACGTCGAGCCACGACAATAAATAAGACGCTAGATGGGAGGCAACCCATCGGTTATCGTTTATCGTTTATCGTTTGTCGTTTTTGTCTTTCTTTCGTTCTAGTACTTGTTTTGATTTTGATAAATGAAAATCCAAAAATAAGAGTCGTGCCATGACCAAAACCAAGGCGCTTGGTGGGAGGCAACCCATCATACTAATCGTTTTTATTGGTTTTGAGCAAATATAGGTGCAAGAGGTATTCAACGAGGAGATTGGTTTCAAATAACGATTTGGACGTAGTGTATGGTAAAGGTGGTAAGTTTAGAAATAAAGATGCATAAGGCTATGGATTGAGCATTGCTCATGACAAAATAGGCATCGAGCAAGGCTAGGCCTAGGTAAAATTAGGCCACGAACAATGCAAAACCTATACTATAGCCTAAGGTCTCGGAATCTAGTGTGCAAAGACATAGGCGCCTCCCATGCTCAAGTATGCTATAGCATAGGTGCTGCCTATGCTAAAGCATTTGGTCTCAGAATCTCATATGCCATGCACTAGGCGCCGCCTATGGTCCCTTTATGCATTACACTAGGCGCCGCCTACGCTACCTTATGCTTTGCATTAGGCGCCACCAATACCATGCATAGGCAAAGCTAAAGGCACCGCCTATGGTCCCTATTGGTCTCCAAAACCGATTTTAAATGGGTCAAAACCCGACCCATTCTTTTCCTATATAAAGGGGACTTAGTCTTGAAACATAAACACATTGAAACTTGACCTAAAGGCGTCGCACATCCACTTCAAATCATCTCAAAATTTTTCTTTTTGGTCTTTCAATTCACAAGAACATCTCCAAAGGCTTCAATCACGTAAGTACTCTTTTATTCTTCATCTATTTCACGTAAGTACTACGTTTCTATGTCTATCATGAATTGCTACATCTTGAATAAATATTGGTGATGTTAAAGTGTTTGAATTGATGATACACAATCATGTGAGTGAATATGTACGTTAGGATAATCTTAACTTGTTTCCAACTTGAATTTAGGTTTTAATTGCATTATCATACTCTTTGCGGAATTGCTATGGTTAAGAACATTGCATAGTCTTTTCACTTGTATACCTACATGTTAGGCTATCCCGTTCATCGAGATAAGACTTATAGTTGCCTACCGACATAGGAGGTTGTAATTGTTGATAGAAACTATACCATGATGAAACCCCTATGTAGTAGTCTTGATTTACCTAACATGAATGTATTGCAAAGGTTGCAAGAAGTGATACATCACTGATTTTCTTGTCGTAATATAGCTCATTAAACGTATGTCGACGAAGTCTAAGTAATCGACCACTTTCACTTCATTGATTTGTATCAACGAACCTAAGTGTGGGGTGGTACCCCGATGGCTTGTTTATAGATTGTTTCCATTGAGTTGATGCTAAACATGAAATATCGTTTAAATCTCAGGAACAATGGCACCTAAAGTGAGATAAGATAAGGCTATCACATCCCAAAAGGGCAAGAAGAGAGGTCGCAAGGACCAAGGAGAATCATCCTCAATGCAATTACCCCGCCGAATGTTTGGAATAAAATGGGTTATTGAGGAGGAAGCCAAAGAATGGTATAGGAACAACCAGGAAAGCAAATATGTTCATGTAGACTTGATCAACAAGGACAGCCTAGCGAAGAAGGAACCGCGTATGTTGGCAAAAATAATGGCATTGAATCTGGATTTCATCTTCCGCAACATGGGGGAATGTAATCTTGATTTGACAAGAGAATTTTATGCCAACAGGTCACCGAAAACCACAGGCAGCAAAGTCAAGATTCGGGGCCAAGTTTTAAAGCTCAACGCAGATTTGATCAACTCCATTCTTGGCTTACCTTCGGTCGATCCAGCACCATTCAAAGATCTGTACAGCAGACCTCCTTATAGAGCAATTCGACACACACTTTGTGGAAGTAGATCCATGGAAAGGTGGAGCAGACACCAAGACACTGGACGCCACAACACCTTCCCCTATGCTCCTTTGAATAGGGAAGCAAGAATCTGGTTGCGCATCGTCAACTCATGCCTTATTCCTGGGAAGCAATACACCAAGATAACAAGAGATAGAGTGTGTTTGGTCTATGCTTTGATGAAGAATGTCCCTATCAACATTGGGGAAATCTTTCGCTCTACAATGCGGAAGGCCAGACTACACAAGAGGTCCCACTTCACTTTTGGTAATCTGTTGACAGCAATCTTACGGAAGGAGGATATCGAAGAGGAACCAGCTGATCACAAAATCCCACATAACCCGAAGAAGGTTGACCTCACAAAGGTCAAAGATGCTGAAACAACACATGGTGTCAACCTTACTACTGCGGAGAGACATGCTCGAGATGAGAGTTTCTTCCGTCAGCTTTATGGCATGACACGGTTCACAATGATGAGTGGAGGTCATGTTCCAACTGCTGCAGAGCTCCAACAGCTGGACCATGACTATCCAATGAATATGCATGCACGGGAGATGTGTGGAGTAGGCACATACTTTGAAGAACCTTTATACGATAATGTGCCGACCGATGATGATCGACGCTTGCCAGATTCCGACGTAGAGGAGAACTCTGACGACGACTCTTATGATGATTCCGACGAAGGGGGTATGACTCCCGACATTGAGGAAGAGTCCGACTGACCAGGTTCTTCGTATTTACTTTCCACTGAGGGCAGTGTCCTGTTTAAGTGTAGGGTAACGGTATTGTATGCTATACTTCTCTACCGCATCTATGTTTGTTCACTTTGTTTACTTTGTTTTATTTGTTTCATTTTTGTGTTTCATTTTTTAGTATTAAGTTAAGTTTTTTTAGTAGTAAATTTTCTTTTACTTAGCTTCACATAAAATCATTCTAATAGGCAGCATGAGACTATAACAAGAGTAGGTGCTAACATCATGACTATTGAGATGTTTAGGCTCTAATTGTGACTCATTATGTGATATTGTGTGGTTCAATTCCTTCACTTGTTGGGCCGAGAGTCTATACTACTTCCAATAAAGCCGACCATGTGCCTTGTGTGTGTGAGGATATTGCATATTCTATGTTTGTGGCTGATGCTAGAACTTGCCTGGTATGTATGTAAAGCGAAAATAAGGAGTGTAAGTTTAGGAGATGATTTAGGCATTTCTTTGGCAACCTATACATGTTTACCTTCATTTTACCTACCCATGGACAACATCCTAGTTAAACCCTTTTGAGCTTTTAGCCTATGTTCTTTGACAACATCATATGTAAGCCCAATCCATTTTTTTTCAAGACCGTAATTTGATCCAAATTCCTAAGTGCTTTAACATATAAATTCATGTGATGAAATAAGAGGAAATTGGGTGAGTATGATTCTTTAAATTGCAGTGGTGCTTGAATACGTTATGAAAAGAAAGTGCTATCATAAGAGGTATGTTATGAAAAGAAAAAAGGAAAAGAAAGCTGAAAAGTGAGTTATGCTTAAAATTGAAAAGCAAAAAAGGAAAACAAGGGTGGTAGAATAAAAGAAAGAAGAAAGGTTGAAAGAAAAATGTTAATGATACAATGTGATGCATTAAAGTGCTTAGGAACATAGTCACTATTTCTGGCCAAAATAATCCTACCCGTCCCTTAGCCTACATTACAACCATCAAAAGACCTACTTGATCCTAAGCCTAGCATTCTGACATTTAGTGGAGCATTAGACTAAGGGCAAGCCTATGGTGATTAGTTGCTGCATATGAATTCTTTGTGAGAGCGAGAGCAAGGATATTTTGATACCCATGTTTGAAAAAATATGCTATACTTATGGGAGATTATGGGTAATATATTGTGAGACTGACATGGTTGATGAGTTTTGGGTAGTTGTATATGATTCCTTGTGCCTTAACTTTTGGATAAAAATTAACTACCATCGCGAGTCTATACTAGAGGTTAAATTGTTTCTACTAGTGATCGAAAAACTACTCTTTGTTGATAATTGTTGTGCCTGTCTTGACGAATATTTTGTGTTGTTGCTGTAAAACCCTAAGTTGATTTTTATATCAATATATTTTTCCCATATTTGTGCCACGTTTTGAGAACAAATTATATATTTCATGCACTTTTAGTCCTTTTTCCTGTAAGTGAGCTAATGAACATGATTAGCAAAGTTTCAGGTATAAATGATGCAGAATTCAGCATTTTATGGATTACTTGACGCCAAAGAAAGCTTCACGGAAGGAGAAAAGGAATCTTGGACGCCTAAGGACCAAAAGTGATGCACGGAAAATCAATCCCGGGCTAAAACAATATTTCTGAAGACTTTGGGGACTTGCAGTAACTTATTTGGATTAGGATAATAATACATTAACCTAGTACAATTGGGTTAAGTGTTTCGTTTGTTTATTTGGATTTGGATTATGTTACATTAACCTAGTACAATTGGGTTAAGTATTTCATTAGCTTAGAAGGATTTGGTTACGTATTTCATTAGCTTAGTAGGAATAGGATATGGGTAATATAAATACCCTATCATGCTAGAGATTTTTATTCATTCAGATTCTTACAATCTTCTTTCCATCTTTCTAATAGACATTTTTCAACTATTAATCTTTTCTACTCTTCCAACAATTCTAATCTTTCCATTAATTCTATTTTTCTTCTTCTATTCATCTATTCTTAATTTCCGCAACAAGAGAATCGTTACTTTGCCTAGGAATTCACGCCTAAACGCCTACCACTCTTGCGCTACACGAAATTAATTAATATTGTGGTATAATAACAATTTCAATCGTGATCTCCTTCACATTCATGGGTAACTAAACTTCTCTGTTGGGGTTATGGAAGTCGGATGAGGTACTATCTATTACTATGAGCTTGTGAGTTCATGACACGTATGCTACTTATATCATTATTCTCTTCATCTTAATCTAAATTCTTTGTGGTTGCAAACACAAGAATACGCCAGTATAACATTTAACTTTTTCGAAAGAAAGGTTATTTGTCTGGAAAAGAGATAGTGTCAAGGTAGTAGGGTCCCATCCCCTATTAAACAGTTAGTGTCGTAACTGTATTAACCTCTTGGAGGATTCGTACCGTTAGACACGCTTTAAACTCGAAAGAGTTAAAGTGAAATAATCCTCGAATAGGTCAAAAGACTCCTGGATTTACCATCGAATACAATTCTCTATAAGCACATACATGTCTGAATTCTACACACTCATAGCCAATAAAGACGTATAACTCAGAAAGTGGACATAACCCTAACGCTTCCATTGTCATTGTTTTACAACCTACTAAACATTCTTTCTTTTTACTTTGCTATTTTCAGTTCTTACTTTAATATTTTGGGTTACACATTACAATCCCCCTTTTTTATGAGACTTGCACTAAAAGTCTAGTAATCGTTGCTTACTTGTTGACCAAGCTATTCCCTGTGGGATTGATACCCAACCCAGTTGGGTTCTATATTTGCTGCCGACCGCTTTACACTCCTACGAGAGCTGTAGATTGAGCGTTATCATCAGCGGATCATGGTGGATCCACAAAAGGTGGCAGAGGTTAAGAAATGGCCTAGACCTATGACTTCAGCTTACACTTTTTGTGTTTGCCTAGGTATTGTAGGATGTTTCTGGAAAGTTTCTTGATTATAGCTTCCCCATTGACCAAGTTGACTTAGAAGAATGTAAAGTTCTCTTGGTGGACGCTAATGAGGGCTGTTTTGAGAGGATAAAGGATAAGCTAACTTTGGCTCTAATTTTGACTTTGCCTAAAGGAAAAGAAAGGTTTGTGTTTTACTATGATGCGTCCCTAGTGGGATTTTGTTGTATTTGATACATTTTGGTAAGGTGATTGCATATGCTTCTAGGAAGTTGAAAGTACATTAGAGGAATTATCAAACTCATGATCCAGAATTGTTATCTATGGAGTTTGCATTGAAAATCTGGCGGCATTATTTGTATGGAGTTCATGTGGACATCTTTTCTTATCATAAGAGTCTACAGTATGAGTACACAAAGAAGGAGCTTCACTTAAACACCTAGACTTAAAACCATTGAAAAACTTCATCTTTTAGTGGTACTGGGTGGCTATGACTTAGGGCTTGAGTCATACTCCTTGGATACGAGTCATACCTTTCTCCCTCTCCCTATTATATCCTAGGCAATTTGGTGAGGGTCACTCATCATCCTAGGTACGAGTGACCCTCCCTTCAATCTTACCTAAGGGTACTAGTCATACCAAGGTGTGACATATAGGGGAGTCATGTGTTTAGAAGTAGACTGTTTGGGTATGATTATTGTGTACGAGTTAGGAATGAGTCGTACCTCTTGGATATGACTCAAAGGTGCATGGTCATACTCTTAACAGTATATGTATTAGGTGAAGCCTAGGGTATGAGTTAGGGTACCACTCATACCCTAGGGTACGACTACTTAGGTGAGTCATATTGGTGAGTTGTACCCCAGGAAAGGGTCAATTTTCAGCATTTAACTACGGGACTTGTGGTCATTTCCCATGTATAAAAACCTAAGACCTATCAATATATAAGTGTGTGTAGCCTCTTAAACATTCATTTTTGTTGTATTAACTACCCTAAATACATTGCCAGTCTTATCCTTGAAGAATTGGAGGCTTGGGTGTCAGGAGTGATCTTCAAGAGGCCAAGAGGAGTCAATATTCTTAGTGATTCATCTTGTTTAAGGCATGTGCCGCTTCCCCTTTTGAAATAACTATAAACCTATGTATTTCACACTTTGATTAGTAAGTGTACATGGTAGTTTTGAAATCATATGAAAAGGGTTTTGTTGCTTAATGATGACATATGATGATTCTTGCTTAGACTTATTCTTATACATGTTATTGATTGTATTTTGAAAACATGAATGGTTGTTTTATGTGATCTAACTTGTGGATATTTATTAACTCTAGTACTGATAATTTCTACCAAGAAATTGGTTTTGGTAAAGGCATTTACACAAGGTGTTTATGAAAATGTCTAAGTAAGATGTCTAGCTACATGATGATGATGCTTTGTACTAGGGAAATGAACCAATATATGTGAATGCTTTATAAATATAAAGATAAAATATGCCATGTATTTTTTAATTGGTGACCTTGATGGTTGATGAATGAGAAGGGTAAAAGTCCTTAACATGAAAATGAACTTGAATTGTGTGTTGAGCTAAATTGCCGTATAGAATTTCTAATGAAGTATGAATGGCTTGTAAAATTCTTAAGGGTCATAGTTTGAATTGTATGATGAGTTGGATTAAGGCATTGTCCTATTAAAATGGTTGAGTAATGAAGGCTCCTGTGAGAACAATTTGGTCATATATGATGTCGAATTAGCTAAATGGGTTAAAGTCCGTATGTGTGGAATGGAATATGTGTTGATTCATAGATAAACGGTTAGAGTACGAATGTCGACTAATGAGATACCTGATGTCTTAAGTTTAAAGTCTCTATCCTAATTAAATTACTTGTGGCTAAATTTTCTTTCATAATGAGATCTCATGAGTTTGAAGTGCCACGCCAAATGAATTATCTTGGGGTATGAATCCCCTACCTATTGTGGAATAAGGTTAGAGTCCCTCGCCAAATGTAAGAGCAAGTTGTTAGAGTCCCTTGCTTTGATGAATATGTGTGAGTGGTTAAAGTCCCTCACTTATGTGGATATATGTGAGTGGTTAGAGTCTCTAACTTAATTAGACGTGTATATTGTTAGAGTCCCTTATTTGATGATATGTGAATATGGTGAGAGTCCTATGCCTAATAAAAAATTCTTGAATATGTAAGTATGGAATGTTTGAGTCATCCATTGCATTTAAGATGAGTGAGTACTTCCAAAGTGTTGATAAATCTTGTTCCCTTGATTAGAATGTGTTATTTTTATAAATATGGATAAGGTTTTGAATGTGATCGAGTATTATATATTTATTGTTATTGAATGATGATGCTAGTTTATCCTTATGCTTGAGTTACATTCTAGCGTTCCAATCGCTAACCATCTCCGAACATTATGCCCCATGTGACATAGGGGCTAGAGCATCATCTTCTCTTCCTGCACAATGATTAAATGATCGGAGAGGTTTGTGCATTGATTTAAGTTAGGACTTGTTGTATATTTTCCACTATCTTATCTTTGGTTAGGATTCACCTGACCCATGTGGTTGATATGATGATTATGATGGTCTATCGGGGCGACCTCCAGTTCATGTGGTCTTGAGGTGCCCCTACAACATAGCCCAATTTTGAGGCATGTGAAGTTGGTATTAGAGCCTAGGTTCATGGTCAATTGGGTGTCCACAATACGGTGTCGAGTAGAATTTCTTATATGGATGTAAAGAGCACCACACTTATAAAGGAGGAGCTATTAGACATTTTAGGAAATATTTCCCTTTCTCTTAATTCTATCTCAGGCTATGGACTCTAATGTATTGGATTACTCTAATTGCTATTTTCTATCTTTCAGATCATGCTTCCAAGAAGATATAAGACTCAAGAAAAACCTTTTGAGGGTCCCATAGACGAAGATCATCCAACTTCTGGAGTTCAGACCTGGGCTAGGGCTGTGGCATCTAACCATCTTCGTGGGGTTCCACCTATCCCCACTAACCTCGACTGGGAGAGTGACCCTCCTATTCCGTCACCTTAAAGATATTCTACTATGCCGAGTTTCATCGCTCTATTAACCTCTTTACTTAATTTGTAGCTTCTCAAGTGGAGTATGGTGCACTATTTACCATTTTTTATGAGGCCACAAAAATTGGCCAAATAATGAGGTTGAGCCCTTCTATGTTCTCTTGTACAAAGGTTAAGAAATATTCTTAATTCTTTATTAATTAAATGGAGAAGATCTTTTGAATCATGCATTGTTCAGAGATTGAGGCCGTTGAGGTTGTTTTCTACAAGGATTTCTTAGACCGCTTCTTTCCTCAAGTGTTAAGGGAGGGATAGGAAGAAAAGTTTGTGAACTTGAAGCAACCAAAGATGACCATTCAAGAGAATGACTTAAAATTCCATCAATTGTCAAGGTATGATCCCGAGATAGTTTCTAGTATGAAGGCTAGAATACATAAGTTTTTCTCGACATTTACCCATGAGTTAGTCCTTGAGAGCAATGCTGCATTGTTGATTTAAAACATAGATTTTTCTAGGTTAATTGTGTATTTGTAACAAGTAGAAGAAAAGAAAAAGAAACAAGTTGAGCTTAGTGAGAGGCAAGGAAAGAAATTTAGTCCTTATAAGCATAATGGTAATGATGGTGGCAAGTGTCCAGGAAAGAATTAAGGGAGTTCAAGTTCTTACTCCACGGATAGTGTTTGCTCTTCTTACATGAAGTTTTTAAGTAATCATCGGACTCAGTTTAGTGATGGGTCCCAGGCATAGGGTGCCCAATTCTAGGCTGGTAGTGCCCAATCGGCTCCATTTTACCCTTCTTATACATTTTATGGTTAGAGTCATGGTGGTTCATGTGAGAAGTAGAGAAACGGATATTTCCATTATGGTCAGGTTGGGCACATACAGCGTGTGTGCCCTTTCCTAACTACTTCTTTGGCTAATAGGGCCTCTATTTCTACTTCATCTTCTCCCGCACATAAGGGTGCTATGTCTGCATCTGATTTTATTTTTGGCATCGATGTTGGCCGAAACAACTTGTATACACTTTCTAATCGCCAGGATTTAGAGGCGTCTCCTGATGTTGCCATGTGTATGTTGAGTCTTCTCTCTTGTAAAGTGTATTGTTTGCTTTATCTAGGGTGTACTTTTTCTTATGTGACCCCATATGTGGTTGTGAATCTTTATTGTGGTCTCGAGAGTCTGTTGAATACCTTTTTAGTTTCTACCCTGGTCGGAGACCTAATGGTTGTTAGGGGGTCTATATGGTGTGTGATATCTGTTGGTGGTAGTGATACTTTTATAGACTTGATAGATTTAGACATGGTTAATTTTGATGTCATTTTGGGATAGATTGGTTGAACTTTTCCTATACTTCCTTAGATTTTTTGACCCGTAGGGTCATGGTAAAATTCCCTAATTAGTTGGTCATTTTATGGGAGGGTGGTTCCTTAGTACCTAAGGGAAGGTTCATTTCTTATCTAAAGGACCAAAAGTTGATTTCAAAGGAGTGTTTATATCATTTGGTCTAAGTTAAAGATTCTAACGCGAAAGAGACTTCTATAGAATCAATTCCTGTGGTTAATGAGTTTCTCGACGTGTTTCTTGATGATCTTCCTGGTGTTACTCCCAATAAGGAAGTTAATTTTGGGATTGATCTTGTTTCGGACACTCATCTAATTTTTATACCTCCTTATAGAATGGCTTCGATGAAACTATAAGAACTTAAGGGGCAATTAAAAGACATGTTAGATATTGGTTTCATCTGCCCTAGTGTACCTCCGTAGAGTGCTCCCGCGTTGTTCGTGCGCAAGAAGGATTGTTCCCTTCATATGTGCACTGATTATCGTCAGTTGAACAAAGTGACCGTAAAGAATAAACATGCTCTTCCTAGGATCGATGATTTGTTTAATCAACTTTAGGGTGTGAATTGTTTCTCTAAGGTTGATCTTAGATTGGGTTATTACCAGCTTAAGAATAGGGATGTGGATATCCCTAAGACTACCTTTAGAACTCGATATGGTTACTATAGGTTTCTTGTTATGTATTTTGGGTTGACCAATTCCCTAGCGACATTCATGGATTTGATGAATAGGGTATTTCGTCTGGTCATTGTCATGTTTGTCATTATCTTCATTAATGACATCTTAGACTATTCTAAAAGTGAGGCGGATCATGTAGATCACCTCTGTGTTGTGTTGCAAACTTTAATGGATCATTGTCTGTATGCCATGTTCTACAAGTGTGAGTTTTGGTTGAAAGTCGTAGATTTTCTTTATCATGTTATCTCTAGTGAAGAGATCATCGTAGATCCCTAAAAGGTTGCGGCGGTTAAGATATAGCCTAGACCTAGGACTCTAACCAATATTCGGAGCTTCATGGGTCTAGCCAGTTACTATAGAAGATTTATAGTAATTTTCTCAACTATAGCTGCCCAATTGACCAAATTGACTTTGAAGAAGGTCAAGTTCTTGTGGTTTGATTTGTGTGAGGATAGTTTTGAAAAATTGAAAGCTAAGTTAACTTTGACTACAGTTTTGACCTTTCCTGAATGTAATGATGGTTTTATGATATATTTTAATGCTTCTCAAGTAGGCCTCGATTGCGTGTTGATGTAACATGATAGGCTTGTGGCCTATGCTTCTAGACAATTTAAAGTTCATAAGAAGAACTGCCCTACCCATGACTTAGAGTTATTAACCGTGGTCTTTGCATTAATGATGTAGAGATATTATCTTTATGGGGTTCATGTCGATATCTTCTCTGATCATAAGAGTCTTCAATATGTGTTTGCCTAAAAAAAGTTAAATCTCTGGCAAAGAAAGTGGCTCGAGCTATTGAATGACTATAATATGAGTCTTGATTACCATCCTGTTAAGACAAACGTGGTCGCCGATGATCTTAGTATATTGTCGATGGGGAGTTTGGCATATATAGATGAGGATAAGCAGGAATTGTTGAAAGACATTTACCATTTCGCTAATCTTGGAGTTTGACTTGCGGACTCCGAGGACTACAGTGTGTTTGTGCATCCAGTATCTTAATCATCTCTTATTGTTGAGATAAAGGAAAAGCAAGTATTAGACCCCGACTTGATGAAGATCAAGAGTAATGTAGGTAAACATAAAGTTGCAGACTTTGTTATTGGTGGTGATGGTATCTTGAGATACCAAGGTACTCTGTGTGTTTGTGATGTTGATGGATTGAGGGAAAGGGTCATGGTCGTGGATCACGAATCTCGATATGCAATACATCCCGTTTCCACAAAGAAGTATCATAATATTAGAGAGTTCTATTGGTGGGGTAATATTAAGCATGATATGGCTAGTCATATGGCCAAATGTATGGTGTGTAAACAAGTGAAAGTGACAAGGTTGTTTGTTCACACACCTACCACCCATGGGAGGCAATTAATATAGATTTCGTTATCGGTCTTCATATATCGCAAAATCAATGTGATTCGATTTGTTTCATTGTTGATATAATGACAAAGTATGCTCACTTTTCTCCTGTAAGAACTAATTTCTCGATAGAAGATTATGCTATGTTATATCTTGCGGAGATCGTGAAGTTGACGGTGCTTCGGTTTCTATCATTTTGGATAATGGTCCACCATTTTCATCCCACTCTTAAAAGTCATTCAAAAAGAGTTTGGGTACAAAGGGTGTGCCTTAGTACCGCTTTACACCCGCAAATAGAAGGAGAAGTAGAAAGGACCATACAAATAATAGAGAATATATTACGGGCTCGTGTGATTGATTATTGCGGTAGTTGGTATAACCACTTACCTTTGATTGAGATCACCAATAATAATAGTAAATTTAGTAAATTTTGTACTAGAATGAAAATACGTATTCATATGCATAGATGTTCCAAAAGCCTCGAATCCTATTAAATTTAGCGTGTTAATCAATTATGTAGTGTGGGAATCTATTTGAGCATGAATTGAGATCATAGAGGTCCCCTAACTCAAGGACAAGTTGAAAGCTTTCCTATCATTACAGTTTTACTGACCGTCAAAACTTAGATCAAATTAAATCGACCATAACTCCTTCTATAAATCGAATAAGATGACCTATTATATATCAAACGAAAGATCTTTGAATTATCTTTCCAATGATACCAATTTTGCTCAAATACGATGTCGGAGCAAAGAGTTATGCCCATTTTACTCAAGCATGTCATCTAGGAAAACTGACTGACGACATTTTGTGATAAGTTATCACAAGTGCGACGACTTATCACAAATGTCGTCAGACTTAGGCAGAAATCCACCCCCAGTGACAACATTTTGTGATAAGTTATCACATGTGTGATGACTTATGATAAATGTCGTCGGCCTTAGGAAGAAATCCTCCCAAGTGACGACATTTTATGATAAGTTATCACACTTGTGATAACTTATCACAAATGTCATCAGCCTTAGGCTGAAATCCATCAATTCCAGCCCCCTAGTGATGAAATTTGTGACGACTTATCACAAGTCTGACGTCTTATCACAAATGTCGTCATCCTTAGATTTTCAGCAATTGGGAAGCGGTTTAGTAAGGGTATTTTGATTTTTTTCCTATACAACCCACGACTTAAAACCCTCAAGGTACATAACTTTCTCCTATTTTTCATCAGTTAAACATCTCAAAAATTCTCTCACGCACTCTCAACCACAAGATTAGGGTTTTCTCTGAAGATCATCTCCTCCAGAACAAGAACATTCGCTCCCAAAGGGGTTCAACCCTAGTCAAGAAAAAAAATCAAGAGCAAGCCTAAGGATTTCTTCAAGAACCTTCAAGAAACGTGAAATCTCTTTGAAGATTCAATAATAAAGGTATGCGTAGTTTTCATCCATGGAGCTCAAGAATCATGTTTTAAATTATAAATTGTGATTTCCTTGTTGTTTTATGATGATATTCATGTTGATGATTATTGTTTGGATTCAAGGTTGCATCTTGATGTGTTTTTCATGAAGCATGTGAGCAGGTTAGTTAAAACCCTTGAATTTTGGATGGATTAAAAATGTCAAATTGATAAGTACACCTATGCCCAAAGTTGTGCATGTAACGTGTTTGATAAAATGCCAAGAATGATAGAATCCATGTTTTTATGACATAATAGTGCTTAAATGACAAGTCTATGTTCTATTCCTTATGTTTCCACATGAATTCTGTGTTATTGATATGTGTTGCTGTTATGAGTTGTTGTTATGATATGGAATGTACTTTATATTGAGGTATGCAAGTATACCCATGTTATATGTATCCCCTTTAACGTATAAGGTGTTGAGAACCATGTGTAGTATGAAATCCCCTACTTATGGTATTATGAATTATGGATGTTAATCCTATTATTAGGAAGTATCATGTGTGTTAGTTTCCTTCCATCAAGTCTTGGGGGTACTTGTACCCGAAAAATATAACTATGTGCCTAGAGCCTTGTCAATCTCAAGATAATCTCAGTCTTACTATGATGAGTAGAACTCTGTAAATTACAGAATTCAGAACTCTCAGACAGGTATGGAACTTAAGAAATCTCAGTAATCTAAGTATCATTATCATTCCAGCTTTAGTTCAGTACTCAACTCAGATCTAAGTAGCATTCAAGAAATCAGTTCAGAACTTAGTATCATTTAGTCAGATAATAGATTCAGTAATATTTCATCAAATAACTGAACCAAGTGAACTCAGTCAGCTCAGTCAATTAAGAAACTCAGTAACAGCTTCAGTTCAGTTCAAGTATAATTTCTAAATATTAGTTCAGAGTCTTTCAGTTGGTAGTAGGAGCCAGTACCGAGCGAGTAGAGGGATGATGACTCCCTATTAGAGAGATAGAGTCATTAGGATTAATCCCTAAACTCCAGAACTGCGTAACCAATGTAGGATGTAGGAGTCAACCATCAGAAAAGGGCTTGTCATCCGTCATAGTGGCTTGACTATTATACTGCCTTAGTCTTCATTTCCTATGAGGGTCACTCATCATATACGCTTGACCAGAGAGGTCTTTACCCGTGGCATGGTATTGATACCCTTCCAGTTGGGGTTATAGGTTTGACCCCTCCAGTTTAGATTTGGGGCATATCGGTTAAGTGAGCACTCCCACAGTTATAGTTTCAGATTCAGTTTTCAGAGTAGAACTAAGAAATCAGGATTGTCATATACAGTCATCAATCTCCGTACGAAAATCAGATAGTTCGATAGATTCATAGACCACCTTCTAGATTGTCTTGGTCTAACATAAAGTTATTCAATATTAGTACTTATATAGGTTACCCATCAGATTGCATGGATCTCAGTCTCATATTCAGTTGAGTATTCTCAATATCTGTTCCAGAGATGACCCGTTAGTTAGGCCTGATCTCAAGCTTAATAACTCTTAATCATTATTGGATGATTTAGACTGTCAGATACAGTCGCTTATTATCAATTATATCGGTTAGACCAATCATCATAGTTATATCAGTTAGATCATTGGTCATAGCTTATATTATCAGTTTTCAGTTTTAGGATTATTAGACACAGTCAATCAGACTAGTTTTTCATAATTTGAACTTTTAGAAATAGTCATTCATCTATTCAGTATCTCAGTATCAGTAAACTAATGTTATCAGCATTCCAACTCAGTAGTCAGTATCACCTTGAGTTCAGTTATAGTTACTTATGCATGTATGTATTCTCAAGTTCATATCAGTCAGCATAGTTCATGCATATAAACCCTTTGCATTTAGCCTACCTCACTCGTATACTCAATACATTCAGATGTACTAATGCAATCGCGCTATGGTGTTTTATTTTACGCCATAGGTTCAGAGGCACAAGTTCCAGAGCAACAGTAGCAGTGCAGATTTTAGCAACCAGAGTTAAAAGTGAGTCCTAATCCTTCAAGGACATGATTATTTCTCTATATTCTAATTGATTAGTTCATTAGTTAGAGTTAGTTGAGGACATATCCCATTATCTCCTTATTTAGATTATTCAGACAGTAGAGACTTTCAGGATAGACATAGACTAGATTACAAACTAAATTCAAACTTGAGTATTTCAGTTCTATTTTGGAATTGTGATACATCTTTATTCAGACATTTTTATTACTCATATTATGTTCATTATTGAACCTTATGGCCTTTAATTAATGTTTTTGCATTTATATTTATATATTATCCTGTTTATAGGTACAGATATCAGTCATGGGTTAGCTTGTGGTCCTTCGAGGTCATGAGCACCGTGTAGCATTCCGGTTCAGATAATTGTGGCTTTAAAAACTTGGTATCATAGCCTAAGGTTCAATAGTGTCCTCGAAATTCTGAAAGCCACATCTAATAGAGTCTTGTACATGGGTTTTTTGAGCGCCACATTTATATGAAGGAGGCTATAAGATGTTTTAGGAACAATTTTCCTTCTTTCTTGTCTCAGATCCTTCTATAGAAAGGTTCTCTAATGAACTTATGTAGATTCTTATCATGTTCCATTTATGCCAGCTTTACCTTACTCTTAAGGTAGCAGAAGTAGTGATGCCCAAAGTCCTACAGATAAAGCTTTCTCAGGAAGTCCCTGCAGATAGTTTCCACATAGTATTAACAGTGAGCTTTATACTTTCAGGTACAGTCTTTCAGCATGAGTTATCATTTAGGTACATTATTGTACCGCAAACCCTAGAGTAGAATGATTGTAGTTCAGTTTAGAGTTTAGTGAAGTGTTCCCTGACTTATGATGATGACTTGAGGCTAAGGTGGAAGGTTTAGTTGAAAGAATACAGAAGCAGTGCTTCAGTTAAGCTTAAGTTCTCAACATGAGTTAGTCCTTAAAGCCATCAGTTTAGTTTACCAGTCAGACAATCAGATTTGTATAGTTTGTATTCACATATTTCCATCTCGTCATACTATCAGAAATCTCAGTAAGGTAACTATTCCAATACATAGTACATTAGTAGTTGCGAGTATAACTCAGTTCATTCATCATGCATTATCTTTAGCTCTTAGATTTTTAGATATGATCCAATTCAAAGATGCCTTGTGCACCGCCTCAGTAGTTCTCAAGTATTCCAGTGATGTAAGTGTTTTTAGAGGGACATAGTGTCACAAGAGAGAGATCCTCTATTACTATCCAAATTTACCCATTCAATTTCATGCATAGATTCCTATTACGAATTAGCATCAGTTATCATTGCACTGTCATTCATTCTTTCAAGAGTAAGTTTAGTCAGACCTCCATGCATTAGATATGCTTATTTGGTAGAGAAAGTTCACCTTATCAGTGTATTCATACATTAGTTCAAGAGAACAACTCAGTCCAGTATCCATGCATCATATATGCATATCCGTCATGAGGATTCAGCTTATCAATAGTCTCATTCGAGTACTCTATGCATCAGCTATACATGCATACTCTAGTGGAAAATTCAGTGTCAGTAATTTCCGTCATATAGTAATATATTATATATTCACATCCCTTAAGTAATTTGAGTTGATCATTACTTATAAATTAACAATCGACATTCGAGGACGAATGATTCAAAGGGGGAGATAATGTAACACCCCACATTTTGGAGTAGAATGAAAATTCGTCATTCATATGCATAGATGTTCCAAAAGCCTTAAATCCTATGTAAATTTAGTGTGTTACTCAACTATGTAGTGTTGGAATCTATTTTAGTATGAATTTAGATTATAGAGGTCCCCTAACATAAGGATAAGTTGAAAGCCTTCCTATCGTTCAAGTTTTAGTAAGCGTCAATACATATGTCAAATTCAATTGACCATAACTCCTTGTATCTATCAAATTATTGGACCAGATGTATATCAAATTAAATATCTTTTAATTATCTTTCCAACGATACCAATTTCACCCAAATACAATATAGGAGCAAAGAGTTATGCCTATTTTACTCCAACATGTCAGTCTGGATAACTGATTGACGAAATTTTGTGATAAGTTATCACAAGTGTGATGACTTATCACAAATTTCATTATCCATAGGCAAAAATCCACCTCCAGTGATGACATTTTGTGATAATTTATCACAAGTATGATGACTTATCACAAATGTCATCAGCCTTAGGCAGAAATCCACCCTAGTGATTACATTTTGTGATAAGTTATGACAAATGTCGTCATCCTTAGGTAGAAATCCATTAATTCCAGACCCCCCAGTGATGACATTTGTGATTACTTATCAAAAGTCTGACGGCTTATCAAAAATGTCGTTAACGTTAGATTTTTAGCAATTGGGAAGCGGTTTAGTGAGGGTATTTTGATCTTTTTCCTATACTTCCAACGACTTAAAACCCTCAAGGGATGTAACTTTCTCCTATTTTTCTTCAGTTAAATATCTACAAAATTCTCTCATACACTCTCAACCATAAGATTATGGTTTCCTCTCAAGATCATTTCCTCAAGAACAATAACATTCTCTCCCAGAGGGGTTAAACCCTAGTCAAGAAAAAAATCAAGAGCAAGCCTAAGGATTTCTTCAAGAACCTTCAAGAAACGTGAAATCTCTTTGAAGATTCAATAATAAAGGTATGCGTAGTTTTCATCCATGGAGCTCAAGAATCATGATTTAAATTATAAATTGTGATTTCCTTGTTGTTTTATGATTATATTCATGTTGATGATTATTGTTTGGATTCAAGGTTGCATCTTGATGTGTTTTTCATGAAGCATGTGAGTAGGTTAGTTGAAAAACATGAATTTTGGATGGATTAAATAGTCAAATTGAAAAGTACACCTATTCCAAAAGTTGCGCATGTAAGGTGTTTGATAATATGCCAAGAATGATAGAATCCATATTTTTATGACTTAATAGTGCTTAAATGAAAAGTCCATATTCTATTCCTTATGTTTCCACATGAATTCCATGTTATTGATATGTGTTGTTGTTATGAGTTGTTGTTGTGATATGGAATGTACATGTTATTGGGGTATGCAAATATACCCATGTTATATGAATCTCCTTACAAGAATAAGGTGTTGAGAACTATGTGTAGTATGAAATCCCCTACATATGGTATTATAAATTGTGGATGTTATTCCTATTATCAGGAAGTATCATGTGTGTCAGTTTCCTTCCATCGAGTCTTGGGGTACTTGTACCCAAAAAATATAACTATGTACCTAGAGCCGAGTCAGTCTTAAGTTAATATCAATCGTGATATGATCAGTAGAACTCAGTCAATTACAAAATCCAGAACTCTCAGACAGTTATAGAACTTAAGAAATATCAGTAATCTAAGTATCATTATCATTCCAGCTTTAATTAAGTACTCAGCTCAGATCTCATAGCATTCAAGAAATTAATTCAGAACCTAGTATCATTCAGTCAGATAATAAATTTAGTAATATTCCATCAGATAATGGAACCAAGTAAACTCAGTCAGCTCAATCAAGTAAGAAAGTAACAGCTTCAGTTCAGTTCAAGTACAAGTTCTAAGAATCAGTTCAGAGTCTTTCAATCGAGGGTAGGACCTAGCACCAAGCGAGTGTAGGAATTGTAGCTCCCTGTTAGAGAGTAAGAGTCATTAAGATGAATCCCTGAACTCTAAAACTACGTAGCCAATGCAGGATGTAGGAGTCACCCATCAGAAAAAGTATTGTCATCCATCATAGAGGCTTGACTATTATACTGCCTTAGCCTTGAAATCCTTTAAGAGTCACCCATTAGATAGGATTGACTAGAGAGGTCTTTACCCATGGAATGGTATTGAAACCCTTCCAGATGAGGTTACAGGTTGGACCCCACCAGTTCAGATTAGGGGCATGTCGGTTAAGTGAGTACTCCCATAGTTACAGTTTCAGTATCAGTCTTTAGAGTATAACTCAGAAATCAAGACTGTCAGATACAATCATCAATCTCTGTAAGGAACTTCTATAGTTCTACAAGTTCATAGACCGCTAGATAGGCTTGGTCTAATATAAAGTTATTTAGTATCAGTACTTACAGAGGTCACCAATCATATAGGATTGATCTCAGACTAAGATTTAGTTGAGTATTCTCAATAACCAATGGTCGCCCGTTAGTTAGGCCTAATCTCAATCTTAGTCACTCTTAATCATTATTAGAAGATTTAGACTATTAGATACAGTTGTTCAACATCAGTTACATCAGTTAAGCCGATCATCACAGTTATATCTGTTAGATCAGTCATCATAGCTTATGTTATCAGTATTTAGTTTCAGGACTGTTAGACACAGTCAATCAGACTAGTTCTTCATAATTCAAACTATAAGAAATAGTCGTTCATCTATTCAGTATCTTAGTATCAGTAAACTCATGTTGTCAGCAATATTACTCTGTATTCAGTATCTCCACGAGTTCAGTTATAGTAACTTATGCATATTAGTATTCTAACATTCATATCAGTCAGTATTGTTCATGCATATAAACCCTTTACTTTTAGCCTACCTCACATGTATACTTTGTAAATACAGAATGTATTGACGCATTCATGCTATGGTATTTAATTTTATGCCATAAGTTTGGAGGCATGAGTTCCAGAGCAGTAGTAGCCTTGAAGATTTTAGCAGTCAGAGTTAGAAGTGATTCCTCATCCATCAAGGATATGATTGTTTCTCTTTCTTCTCATTGATTAGTTCATTAGGCAGAGTTTGTTGGGGTCATATCCCATCAGCTCCTTGTTTAGATTATTCAGACAATAGAGGCTTTCATACTAGATGTATACTAGATGATAAACTAGATTCAGACTTTAGTATTTCAGTTTTTTTTTTGGTATTGTGATACCTCTTTATTCAGACATTTTTATTACTCAGATTATTTTCATTATTGAACATTATGGCCTTTAGTTCATATTTCTGCATTTACATTTATATATTATGTAGTATACAGGTACAGATATCAGTCATGGGTTAATTTGTGGTCCTTCGGGGTCATGAGTATCATGTAGCATTCCTGTTCAGATAATTAAGACATTTCAGAATGATTGATAGATAATGAGCATTATCTGTGTTATATCCTTATAGTATGCTTGTTCTAAATTATTGAATGTCATTTTTGGGTATGATAATGTGTTTGCTTATGTGTTATTTCTTGCCTTACTCAACATTCATGATGAATGATCCAAGTGGGTAAGAATTGAAACACCTAGACTTAGAACCATTGAAAAACATTATCTTTTGGTGTCACTGGGGTGGGTACGACTAGGTGCTCGAGTTGTACCCCTTGGATTTGAGTCATTTCCTTCTACCCTCCCCTCTTGTATTCTATGTAGTATGGTGAGGGTCACTCACTTTTCTTGGTATGAGTAAACCTACCCTTAATCGTACCAAATGGTAAGAGTCATACCTAGGGGAGTCATATAAAGGAGTCATGAGTTTGGAAGTGGACTATTTTGGGTACGGTTGTTGTGTACTAGTTAGGGGTGATTTGTACCCTTAATATACGACTCTAAGGTGCATGGTATTACCTTTGATAGTGTATGTAAACTAGGAGAAGCATAGGGTACAAGTCAGGGTACCACTCGTACCTTAGGTATGACTACTTAAGTGAGTCGTATAGTGAGTCATACCCCTAGACGGGGTCAATTTTCAGTTGTTAACTAAGGTCCTTGTGGTTATTTACAATGTCTAAAAATCTAATCCTCTTACTATATAAGTGTTAATAGTCTCATAAACATCCATTTTTGATGGATCAAACACCCAAAATACACTCTCAAGTTCATCTTTGAAGAATTGGAGCTTAGGGTTTAAAGAGTGTTCTTCAAGAGGCAAAGAAGAGTCAATATTCTTGGTGATTCATCTTGTTTAAGGCATGCACCTCTTCTACTATCTAAATAACTCTAAACCTATGTATTTCACACTAGCATTAGTAAGTGTTCATGGTGGTTTTGAAATCAAGTCAAAAGGGATTTGTTATTGAATGATGAAATATAATGATTCTTTCTTAGACTTATGCTTATATGTGTTATTGATGGTATTTTGCACACATGAATGGTTTTTGAATGTGGTATTACATATTTTTATTGAGTAACCTTTGTCTTGATAATTTCTACCATGAAATTGGCCTTGGTAAAGGCATGTACACAAGCTGTTTGTGAAAATTTTTAATTGAGATGTCTAGCTACATGATGATGATGCTTTGAACTAGGGCAATGGCTCAATATGTATGAATTCTTGATAAATGATACTGTGGAGATAATATAACCCATGTATTATATAATTTATTACCTTGATGGCTTGATGAATCAGAAGGGGGTTAAAGTCCCTAACATAAAAATTAAATTGAATTGTGTGTTGAGATAAATTATGGTATAGAATTTCTAATAAAGTATGATTCACTTGTAAAGGTCTAAGAGGATATAGTTTGAATTGTATGATGAGTTTAATAAAGGCATTAGCCTATTGAAATGGTTGAGTAATAAATGCTCCCATGAGGATCATGTGGTCATGTATAATGTTGAATTGACTAAATAGGTTAAAGTCCTTAAGGGTAGAATGGAATGTATATGGTTTCATGGATAAAGGGTTAGAGTCCCAATGTTAGCTACAGAGAAATATGAATGTTTGAGGTTAAAGTCCCTTTGCTAACAAAATCACTTATGGTTAAAGTCCTTTGTATAGTAAGATCTCATGTGGTCAAAGTGCCTCCAAATAAATTAGATTGGGGTTAGAGTCCCATATCTAATATGGCATAAGGTTAGAGTCCGTTACCAAATTTAATAACATGTGGTTAGAGTCCCTTGCCCTTATAAATATGTATGAGTTGTAAGAGTCCCTCGATTAATGGATCTGTGTGAGTGGTTAGAGTCCCTCACTTGATTGGATGTGTATCTGATTAAAGTCCCCTACTTGATGATATGTGAATATGGTTAGAGTCCTATGCCTAATTTGAAATGCTTGAATCTATAAGTCTGGAATGTTGGAGTCCTCCATTGCATGTACAATGAATGAAGGCCTCCAAAGTATTGATAAATCTTGTCCCCCCTATTAATATGTGATATGTCTCAATATATATATATATGGATAAGGTTATAAACGTAAGTGGATATTATATATTTCTTGTGGTTAAACGATGATGCCATTTTATCTTTATCTTTGAGTTACATGCTAGCGTTCTAACCACTAACCATTTCCAAATGCTATGTCCCCACATGACATAGGTACTGGAGCATCATCTTCTCTTCCTACATACTGATTAGATGGTTAGAGTGGATCGTGCATTGACTTAGAAGTGGTGAGCTTCTTTTCATTGGAAGACATTTATCCTTGGTCCCCTACCTTTAGACTTAGTTTTACTATTATCAGGGGCTTGTCCCGACATATACATTTCTAAAAGTTAGGTTGCATAGAGGTATTGTGGATGACTGTGGACTTGTTTATATTGGTTAGTGTGTTGATATTTATGAAATGGTTAGATATTTTTGAAGTTATGACTTGTGGTATGTTTTTTGCTATCTCAATTTTGGCCGAGATTCACCCGACCCATATGGTGATCTGATGATTTTGTTGGGCTATCAGAGCAACCTCCGATTCATGTGTGCTTGAGTTTCCCCAATGTCATAGCTCAGTTTTAGGGCGTATCATTAACCTCAAGTAGAAGAAACGACTTGAGCTCCTCAAGGACTATGTCATGAGTCTTTACTAATATTTAGGTTTGGCTAATTTCATTGCTGATGCTCTTAGCAGGTTATACATGGGGAGTTTAGCTCATGTTGATAAGGAAAGGTGGGAGTTGGTGAAGGATATTCACTCATGGATAATCTTGGAGTTGGCCTTTTGGTTTATGAGAATAGTGGTATGTTGGTACAGGATGTTGTTTGATCTTCCCTTGGTGTAAAGATAAATAAGAAGCAAATGGTAAATCTTACCTTGTTGAAAATCAATGGTGATATAGTTAGGTAAAAAGTAATGGTATTTGAGATTAGTGGTGATGGCACCTTATGGTAGGAAGGTCATCTATTCTTGACGTTGATGGTTTGCAAAAAAGGGTATTGGCTGAGGTGTATGAATCGTGCCACGTTATTTATCCCAGTTAGATAAAAATGTATCATAATCTCAAGGATATATATTGGTTTAATGGTATGATGAAGGATGTGGCTAATTTTGGATAAGTGTTTAGTGTGTCAACAAGTTAAAGTTTAGCACATGAGGCTTGGAGGCTTGAACATGAGATTGAATTTCTAGAATGGAAATGGGAGGTGATCAACATGGATTTCATTAATGTTCTTCCTCGGTCTCAAAAACAATTTGATTCAATTCTAGTCATAGTGGATAGGATGACAATGTCGGCTAGCTTTTGGCTATTGAGTACTAACTTTAATACTGAGGATGATGCGAGGGCGTACCCTCATGAGATTGTCAAGCTGTATGGGGTAGCTATTATAATTTTCTATGATCGTGGTATGCAATTTTCATCTCTTTTTTTTTGGTTATTTCATAAGGGGTTGGGTACTAAGGTTAGTATCAGTACTAGTTTCCACCTGAAAATGGATTGGCAAGCAGAAAGGACTATTCTAACATTGGAGGATATTCTTCATGCGGGTGTGATTAATTATGGTGGTAATTGGGTGTGCATCTACCTCTTGTAGAGTTTTCTTAAAATGATAGCTATTATTCTAGCATTGGGATGGCCCATTTTGAGTCATTGTATAATAAGAGGTATAGATCTCCTATTAGGTAGTTCATGGTTGGTGAGGCGGATATATTTGGCCCATATTTGTATTATCAATCGATGAAGAAGTTAACAGTGATTTACGATAGGCTCAAGGCTGCCTAAACATCCCTAAAGTCCTATTTGGATATACGGTGTAGGGACCTGGAGTATAGGGTTGGGGATAGAGTGCTCCTAAAGGTGTCTCCCATAATGGGAGTAATGTAGTTTTAGAAAAAGAAAAAGCTAAGTCACCGGTATGTTGGTCCTTATATGGTTTTAATTAGGTTTGGTAATATTGCATATAAATTGGAGTTGCCTTCTTGTTTGAGCTCTATTTATCTGGTATTTCATGACTCTGTTGAGGAAGTGTGTAGATGATCCTTTTCAGTTGTACCTTTAGAGGGATTGGGTATCTTAGATTCTCTTTATTACGAATAGATCCCAATGAAGATCTTTGATCGGAAGGTTCATTGGTTGTAAATAAAGGATGTAGCTTCGATAAAGGTTCTATGGAAGAACACAAGATGGAAGAAGCTACTTGGGAAATAGAAGAGGACATAAAATCCAAGTATACGTATTTGTTTTTTGCTTTGAGTATTCGTACCGAAGGTATGTGTTATTGATCACAACTTTGCTTTCTCGCATTGTTAAGGTAAGGTTAATTTCCTTAGTTAAATGTTTGAAGGAGGGTGTTGGGTTGTAACTCGTGCTTGTACCACCTTGTCCGCTATTCTTGGATGAATGATCCTAGTGGGTGAGACTGAAATACCCTAGGTTTTGGAACCATAGAAAATTTTATGGATTTCTAGTTTCTAGACATCATACAACTAGGAGGTACTAGTCATTTAATGGGGTACATTTTGTATGCTATTCATCTTATGTAAATCAGTATTGGTTGGTGGGTTGGATTAGTTTTTGGAATGGGTACAACTTGGATGGGTATGAGTCGTATAGTGGGTGATGGGTAGTATTCTTAGGTCTTCCTTCACTTTATCTAAAACTAAGGAACTTAACTTAGATTTGAGTACGATTAATTTACCATAGGTTGTGAGATAAGGTCTGAGTGGAATAATTCAACTCGTATGTTAGACAGTTTCAACTGCTCTTGATTCTTTCTAAGGTATGGTTTAAGGGTACAAAGCATATAATTGGATACGAGTGAGACGTTGGTGTCGTAGCTTGTTCAATGTGGGGGTTGAGATTCTACTTGGGGTACAAGTGGTGGGTACCATCGTACCCTAGGGTACGAATTGTAGAGGTCATACCCACCTATGGTTAATTAAAACAATTTTAGTTGGGGGTAATCTGGTCATTTTTCCTTATAACTTCTTGGGACCCCATGACTTAAAACACCTTTTTGGGGTTTGATTAACCGATTTCCAATTAATCAAAAAGTCTAAACTCTCTCAAAATCTCTCAAGGCTCTTGGTTTGAGCAAAATTTTAAGTTTCTTTCAAGGTGATAGATTGAGGCTCATAGTACTGATTTCTTCTCATGTTCTTCTTAATCTAAGGCAAGATACTTCTCCCTCATTGTTAGTTCCAACTAAAGGCATGTTGTCATGTCATAATTATTGTATGTTTTGAGTTTTCAATTATATGATGGGCTCTTTGGTTATAAATGCTTGGTTATGGTTTTCTCATGTTTTAATTATGCATTTACACACTTTAATGATGGTTTGGACATTTGGTTGAATGGAGATTGGTAATTAGTACTTTGTTTTTGCTTTGGAAACACTAGGCCCCCAATATGCATCATAAAATGCCTATGAGAATGCTTTTACTATGTTGTTGGACTTTTAATGGAACTATTGCATGATTTAACTTGGTAATGGGAACCCTAATTGGTTGGAATGGTTAAATGGTAAGGTTTGGTGGTTATGGTTATGGTTAATTGGGATTCCTTTTGGGGTACAAGGGAACAACCTAAGTAAAAATAATAAAGATCACTTGTGGGGTACATGGGATTCCCCGAAGTCAACTCAATTAAGTAACCTATGGGTACATAGGAATCCCTTCTTCTTGAATAGGATGGCTAAGGACATTGCTTACTTGTTATAGTTGGTATGATCATACCTCTACTAATAGGCTTGATTAATAAAAAATTTAATGGTGGTATTGGTTATGTAGTAATGGTTTTAATTAGGCAATAATGGAGGGATGTGATATCTAACTGTGAAGGTGTTAGTCCAATAGACAAACACTGGAATTTCATGTTTATCGACATGAGGATTTGGTCATGGTGACCATATAGGGTACATCCGAATCCTCTAAGTTACAATTATATAAATGCATCATGGAGATCGAATGATACATTGGAATCTCCTACTCCTATAGTGTCTCTGGTTCTTGCAGTTACACACATCGAGGCCCGTTTAGGGGGTTATACCATACCTATATATCCTGTGGGTGGTTATAGGATGTTTAAGATACATATACCAAGTTTAATGATTTTAAATTCATGCTAAACCTTGTTACCTCTTTCCAGCATGGTTATATATATATATATGGTTGTGAATACATATGGTTGGTTTACTTGGTTTCAAAGGTTGGCATTATTTTATCCTTTTCTGAATACTTACTAGAGTTCACCTGCTAAATTATCTTTGGGCGGCTATATCCATATGCGATATAGGAATCGACCATTCAACTCCTCCTGCTTAGTAATCGTATCTGGGATCAACTATTTTTTTGAAGTAATGAGCTTCGATACTTCGAAAGGCTCCATTTCATATCATGGATGTCTTTACATACTTGGTTATTTCATTGACATTGGTTTTAGATATGGTTGGGGGCATGTCCCAACCAGATATTATGTTTCTTTTGGTTAGAGGCTTTGTTGAACTACTATGGGTTGCAATGGGTGGTGTCGGTATTGGTGTCATCCTTAGGATTGGCATTGGTATTGGGTTTGATACTGTTTGAATGAATTTATGATTGTTCCATTCTTTTAAGTTATGATATAGATATGAACTTAGTTATTATATCTGTTTGATTATGGTTATTGATTGGTATTTTAGGGTTGGGCTTGCTTGGGTTGGTGACGGTTATTGAGCTATCCCAGAGTCTGGAATTTTAATAACGCAATCCTGTTATATATTCGAAATTCATCTGACTCAGGGTATGAGTGTTTAGAGGTTAGGTTGGGTATCAGGGTCGTCCCTTGGCCTGGTTGGACTTGGGATGCCCATTACGACAATGCCCTAGCTCGAGACATGTCAAATAGTGTCTATCTTGCTTAAGAACTTTAATATATCACACTTGAAATAATACTCCCCTCTAACCCACCACATTTACCACCACTTTTATCTGCTTACCCCTTTTGTTTTTCCCCATCTCTTTAAGCTAGTTCACATATCTCTAGTGGGAAGTATTTTCTATCAGCACATGATTCACTTTTGATCCATTTTTCTTTTCATTACATTACTCACAATCACAACACAGAAACATTTTCAACACACAACAATAGATATTTTCATGGGGCTTCACTTTCACTCATTCCTTCTTCAATTATAACTCCTTAACATCTCAGTATTTCAACTAAAGCGCTTTGGAGTTATGGATCAAATTATGGTTAATCCAAAAAAGGGAAAAAGCTACATATGAGGGTACCAAAGAATAGGTAAAAGATCAACGGGGCTAACTGAGGTCATACAGAAAGCATATATAATGAGGGTATAAAACACGGTCATCAAAGAAATGCCTATATCATCTCCTAAACGCATCATTCTTAATTTTTATTTGCAAAGACACTGGGTAAGTTCTAGACATCAATATGCTGGAATTGTAAAAGAAAACCTTACTCGCAGATGGAACATACACAAATCAAGAAGGATATCTATAGACTCTCAGCCATGAAATAGCATGAATTCAAAATTATAAACCAACATCACACAAGGGTCATATAAAGGAAACGAGGTGCCTAGAACATAGTCATCAACTCACAACACATGCTTTTACATTCAAAACTATCTTGCATCATGTAATCATACATAAAACCTAGCATGAATATCTCATTTATTCCTAAGAACAAAAATTTTAAAATTACTTCTAAAACTAATAAGGGATAGCGGTTCCAAGGGTGTCCCCTTTGAAAATAATTGAAAAGAAAAACCAAGGAGTAGGTGAAGTGTGCCTCTACTTAACAACCACCAACAAAAATTTAAAACAACAAAGATAAAAATAACAAAGATACAATCTTTTTTGTGATTCTCTTTAAAATTTAGTCAAAAAGTAGAAAATAACTAAAAATGGACATCCTATAGAAGCACTTCACCCTAACCAATCGGAAAATTCCACAGCTCACACTTAAAATCACACTTTGTCCCTAAAGTAGAACCTATAACTAAAGATAGAAATATTCCCTAAGTCATCAGGTCTAGCTAGATTCATTATGTCATAAACCGAACTCAGGCTTGGCCGTGACGTGTATTATAAGCCCACCATGGGTCGGAGACCACCCCTTAAGCATATATACAAAGGAAGAAAAGAAAAATAGGAATGAGAAGGATAAATAAGTGAAATGAATATTCTAAATATCAAAACAAATAACTAACCCACACTTGTACATAAAATCGTCAAAAGCTAAATATACCAAATAAGTTGGTACATGCCACCGGCTATGACAAAAATAATCCAAACCAAAATTCTTAGACAATACTAAAAAATAGTGAATTACCAGGCCTTGTGAAGGATAGCGGCTCACCACTTCACAACAGATCCTTAGAATACCAAATCACCTAATGTTGCATAGGAGCAACAAAAAATACCTTAAAACCTACATCATGAAATGATGTAGCACCCATGGATAGTCAATGGGGAAGGCAATAGCATATAATGTAGGTGATAGAGTGAATATAATGGAATTACCAAAATCCAATTATAAACCATATGCACAACATTCATCCTCATATATATATATATGATGGGATAGGGAAAATAGCCATGAACATGATAGTTTAAAATATGAACCTAAAATATGTAGCTCATACCATCCTAAAGGCATCCATTGTCTATATGGATCAAGCTCTCCCTACTGTAAGAGCCCTAGTGTGTGTTGGTCGTACAAACTGAGGAAAAGGTAAAGACATAATGGCTATATCCTTTCCAAATATAATATATGCATCAAGAACATTATCACATGGACTCCCAACGCTGCTAAATGTGTTTACCAGTTTTAATCCCACCGAGACATACAACTTCACAATGAGATACACAATTCCCTTTAACCCTAAATTAACATCATTGCACATAAGCTAACCATTAACCCAACAGTCATATTTAAAGGCATTTAAATACATGGTCGAAACATATCAATATGTTTGCAAGCTAATTCAATTATGTCAAACTAGTACACATATAAAACTGGAAATTGCGCTAGCCGGTACGGGTGTCTAATGATCGAGTGGTTAGACAAGTCCCCTTACTACATATATTGGTTCTATGCCACCTTTATCGTTCAGAGAGATTTAAGTATCCTATATACTTATATATGGTTATGGATATTCTATTATTCGTGCGGCTACACGTACTAGGGCCCTTTTAGCTAGGGGAGAGTTGTACTCATATCCCCTGTGGGTGTTGTGTTCTATGACTGTTATGCTACACAACCTAGGTTAATGTTTTCAAAGTTTATGCTAATCTTGGTCCCTACCCCTTCATGGTATATATATATATATATATATATATATATATATATATATATATATAAAGTATGAATTGTATTGATTAAATCTATCTTTATCCTTATGTTACATGTTAGCGCTCCAACCGTTAACTATCTTCGACATTGTATCCCACGCGATACATGTGTTGGTCATACTCCTACACCTCTTACTCAGTGATTGTACTCAAGAAAACCTAGTGATGACTTGAAGTGGTTTACTTCCATACTATGAAAGGCTAGATTTCTTGTTTTGAGTTTTTTTTATGTCTATATTGGTTTAGACTTTGATATTGGTTTTGTCTATGTTTCAGGGAATGTCCCGATAGGATACTCTTGAATTGTTTTAGAGGCTTTGTATAGATAAAATATGGACTTGGGTATGTTATGTCATGGTATGAATTTAGACTTGGTTATTATCTTGATTATGTTGTGTTTGAGGATTGGTTGGATTAGATAGCGGGGTGATATCCGGTCCTTGTTGGACTTGAGGTACCCATTACGATAAGTCCTATGTTCGGGCCATGTCAATATGAAGGTAAATGCATAGATAAAATTAGATTAATGTAAAATTTCAAAAGCATGCATACTAAGTGTAGATAGACTCGCCTTGATTATGGTTAAAACTGGAAGCCATTATAATATATATAAAATCATACAACAAAATATAGGTAAAGTTTGTGAGTCACTACAATTCACTTCTAAAATCTTTATTTGTAGATTTCTTTAGGTGAGATTCTTCTAACCAACATAAACCGTGTGATATAATATTGAGTCCAACATCTTACCTACGTTGGGGAGAGCTATTCTACCCTTCACATCATAATAGAACCATAACTTAAAGTGATCACTAAACTTAGCCCAAATGGGTCGGGGAGACACTCTTTAGTGAGGTCCCTTCAACCTATGAGGGCATATAGTTTCTATGAAATAGGATGTTCTAAGCCAACATTCCCTTCTTGGTGCTAAATACAACTCCTAAAACATATACTTATATGCTTATACTTACGAAATCCACCTTTAAATAGCATATGGGTTTGTAAACTGAAGACCAATTATTCTTTTCTTACTTAAATCCTACTCATAGGGAAAATTGTGGATTCCGAGTCTGAAAAGAGATCATAAGGTCAAAACTGATCTTTAATAATGTTGTAATACATGTAAATTGAACTCATAAGCGTAAACTTCTCCTAACTCAATAACTTATGCTCAAATTTGAAATCATTTATCAACTCATGGAAATTATCAAACTCAATACTCAAGCTCACTTTCAAGGATTTAAAACATAAAAACATGAAATCAAAAGTAAGAAAAAGTTCTATACATGAGTAAGCATCAATTTTTCAATGCATTAGAAAATGGGTATCAATCCTAGTAAATTACTTTCTTTAAAATTAGATAAAAGACAATCTTTTGGGCACAAGGATGAAAGAGTATGTTTGTTCAAACCCCACATACTTGAATTTCTTGATTTCTTGGAGAGAGCTTGAATTTGTAGACTTGGAAGGTGAATTCTTGGATGAAATCCTACCTCTTTATTTCTTGAGCGTAGAGAGAAGAATATGTTTGATATTGACTAAGAAAGGGGAAAATATCTATTTGATGATTGAAGTCATTTTTAAGACCCTATACACGAACATAGTGGATTAGGAATGACTTAGGGGTATGAAAACACCCTCATTACTTTACAATATACTAAAAATAGAATAATCTCAATGCATAGGAGGGGGGTTCACGATGCGAAACCCATAATATACTAGGAGGTTCATGGCGCGACTCTTGAGGCAAACCTGGTGGTTCATGATGTAGACCTAAGCCTATTGCGAGCCTCTTCATGGTGTGGGGCTGCAGTGGAGGGTCTATTTTGAGATGCAAGGATCTTTCCTATGCCTAAAAATGTCCCTAGACCATTTAAAGACATCCTAAAGAGATTTATCTTTAATATTAGGTCCTAAAGGCTTTTCTTATGAACTTTTTATGCATCGAAATGATCGAGGTTCTACATTATCCCCTATTTGGATCATTTATCCCCGAATGATGACTAACTATAATAAGGAGTTATGGGGAAACCTGAAATTTCAAACTAAGATGAGAATTTGATTTGTAACTGATACAGGTACTCAAGCAACTAAAGAATGCACGATATGATATGGAAAAAAATTACTGGATAGTATAGGAGAGAAAGAATTTTGATGAAGGGATAAACTAGTTACCCTGCATAGTTACTAAATTTAAAGAGAAGAGGTAAGGATACTTGGTGATCATAACTACCTCTGCTTCCCAAGTAGTTCCATCAACCAGCTGGTTCCTCCTGAAAACATTAAGTTACTTTACATGCTTATTCCTTAGCCTTTGAACTTGCCTATCATGAATTTCAACTTGGATATCCTCATTGGATAAGTTGTCCTTAAATCCTATACTTTCTAAAGGGATTACTAAGGATGGGTCCCCAATGCACTTCTTTAGCATCAAAACATGGAAAACTGCATGGATGGCCGCTAATTATGGCGGAAGGTTTAATTCATATAAAACTTCTCCATCATGCTTAACAATCTTATTAGGACAAAAAAATTAGGTACAACGCTTTCCTTTCTCCCCAAATATCATTATCCCTTTCATGGTCGACACCTTCAAGAACACTCAATCACCCACTTTAAATATTAGCTCTCTCCACCTCACGTCTACATATGATTTCTAGCAACTTTGAGCGGTGCTCAACTTCTAACGAATCAGTTGAACTTTTGCCATATCTTTATGAATTGAGTTTGGCCCAACAAAGGATGTTTCACCTAAATCAAATTAACCTATAGGTGACCTTCATCTACGCCCATACAGTTCTTCAAACAACATCATCTAAATACAAACCATGATAACTATCATTATAGGCTAAATCAATCAAAGATAAATGATCATCCTGTCCGTTAAAGTATAGCACATATTCCTTAATATATCTTCCAATGTCTAAATGGTACACTCATACTGACCATGTATCAATGAATGGAAGGCACTACTAAGTTTAACCTTTGTACCAAGACCTTTTTGGAATGTTTGCAAAAATAGGAAAAGAATTGTGTGCCTCTGTCTAAAATATTTGACAAGCATATCCCATAAAGCCTTAAAAAATCATGAATATATATCTTGGAATAATCTTTCGCTATATTTAAAGTCTTAACATATATAAATTAAGCTGATTTATTCATTCAATCGACTACAACCCAGATTGAGTAATGCTAATGTCTGGTACTCAATAACCATGTAATGAAGTCCATATTCACTACTTCCCACTTCTAAGTAGGAATACTAATCTCTTGAATCATATCACTTGGACTCTGGTGCTCCACCTTGACCTACTAGAAATTGTAACACTTAACTACAAACTCTACTATGTCTCACTTAATTATATTTCACCAATAGATTTCCCACAAGTCACTATACATCTTAATATCACCTGGGTGAATTAAATACTTCAAAATATGAGACTCAGATAGTAATTTTTCCCTCACCCCATCCACATTGGGAATACAAAGTCAAGTATGCTAGAAATGTACACCATCTCCCCCTTAGGAGAAAACCTCAACCTTCTATTTTTGGATTACTTTCAATATACGCATAAGTATAGGGTTTGTACATTGCTGCTACCTCATTTCCACTAATAAGAACTGTTTTAAATCTTTCTAGACCACTACTCCCCTATCATTTATATCAGGAAAACATACTCCAAAATGAGCTATCCTATGTTCTTTTATGGTTAACTCTTATTCTTCCTCTTTTACTTGAGCCATACTACCCATAGACAACCTTCTTAATGCATCTGCCACCATATTTGCCTGACCCATATGGTAAACCATATTTATCTCATAATTTTTCAACATCTCCAACCACCTATTCTAATAAAAATTTAACTTCTTTTGCATAAATACATACTGAAGACTTATGACCAGTAAAAATTCCAACATGTACACCATATAAGTAAATCCTCAAAACATGTACAGAAAACAACATAGAAGCTAACTCTGAATCATAGGTTGGGTAGTTCTTCTCGTAGTCCTTAAGCTGTCTGGAGTTATAATTTATTACCTTTCTATATTGCATTAAAACACAACCTAATCATTTTTTGAGGCATCATAATACACCACAAATCCATCCAACCCTTTTAGGAAATCTAATAATAGAGAAAAAGTTAGTCTATCCTTCAAATATTAGAAATGCTTCTCACATCTGACCAAAGAAACTTCAGCTTATTTTCTTTCAACTAAGTCAATGGTGCAGCATTTAAAGAAAACCCTTCAACAAACCATTTTTACACATCAAGAATTTTCCCTGATAGGTTCAACCCCACTTTGCACAAGCTGGAAATGTGGGCCTTCCAGCTACACTACCTTGAGATCTCTAATTTGTAGCTCTGACCCACTGCTCTTGCTTTGTTCTGGGTGCAGGGGAACTGGCCGAGGATAGTGCAAGTGAAACACCCTAAGTTCCTAGTCCGTTAAAAATTTCACAGATTTCTGGTATCTAGATAGGATACGACTAGGGGAAATGACTCATACACTGGGATATGAGTGGTATAGGTTAGTCGTATGCTGACTAGTATTCGTTAGTGGGTTGGATTTTGTTTTTAGAATGGATACGACTTTGGTGTTATAAGTCGTATTAGTGGATATGATATTTTTGGTTACTTTACTTAGTCTTAATCTTGGTAAATTAAGTTAGATCTGAGTACGAGTGGCTAACCATGAGCCGTAAGCAATAGTAAGAGTCATACCATAGACTCGTATAGTGGTCAACATTCAATTTTCTTAAAATACAATTCTCCCAAGGTTATGGAGCATGGTCACTTGTAATATACTTTGATACAACATGTTTTGTGGTGAGTCATACCTTTTATAGTATTGGATCCAAGGGAGATGGCCCTGGGTATGAGTGGTGGGTCCCACTCATATTGAAGGGTACGACTAATATGGATAGTCGTACCCACCTGACAGGATTTCTGGGAGTTTATGTAAAGGCAATCTTCACATTTCCCCACTTAAACTAATAAGACTCCACGACTTATATTTCTATTGGGATGTAATTTGCCCTATTATTTTAATAATTAACACTTAGAAACATCTCTTAAACACTCTACTATTCTCTCTAAAGCTTTTGGGTAAAGGAAGGCTAGTGTTTCTTCTTAAGGATTACTTGGGGCCTCTGAGGTGATTTCTCTCCATCATCCTCTTTGTTTAAGGAATGTTCTCTCCCCTCTTTTATATATCCAACAAAAGGAATGGTTTTATATAATATTTTCATGGTTTGATTATTTTGTGGTTTTGGTTTTAAAATATAATGTAGGGGTTTTCGTTATATATTATTGGTTATGGTTTTCCCATGTTTTATGCATGCTTTTATATGCTTTAATTGTGGTTTTAGATAATTTGGTACATGATAATGATTATTGGCTTTGGTTTTGGAAATATTATGCACCCAATGTGTTTGATAAAATGCTTATGGGAATTTTTTCACTACATAGTTGGATTTTAATGGAACTTGTGCATGTTTTAAATTAGGTAAAGGAACTCTAAATGGATAAATTTTTTGGAATGGTTTAAAAAAATAGTTTGGTGGTCATGGTTATGGGTAATTAAACTCCTTGTGAGGTACAATGGAATCCCCCAAGTAACATATTAATGAAAAACTTGAGGGGTACATGGGACTCCCCCAAGATACATAATAATGGATCACTTGTGGGATACATGAGACTACCCAAAGTTAACTTGGTAAATGGGTACACAGGAATCCCTTTACCTTAAAAGGTTTAGGTAAGGATGATACGTGCATGTTATAATTAGTATGATGATACAACTATTAATAGCCTTGGTAAATGATAACTAGAATAATGGATTAGTTGGTTTGAAATTGTTTTAATTGGGAAATAATGATGGGTTGTGATATCTAACCATGAAAGTAGGAGTTCAATGAATGAACACAGGAAACTCATGTTTGTCGACAAGAGGGGGAGGTTATGGGGAGTTTTTTATGATTCTAAGAGGCACGCACGAATCCTCTATTTATATTGCACATATGTATCATGGAGGGTTCGGGTACTTGGGAATCACTTACTCTTATGGTATCTCATGTTTGTATGGCTATACGTATATCAGCTTGTTCAGGTATTTACAATGGACCTATATAGGCCGTGTGTGGTTAAAGAATGGTTAAGCTTTATTTATCTAGGTTAATGGTTTTAAATGCATGTTAGACCTAATTTTCCTTCCCAGTATGGTAATATATATATATATATATATTTGTATGGTTTGTATGCCTAAGGTTGGTTTACTCAGTTTTACTGGTTGGCATTATATTATCCTTATCTTGAGTTTATGCCAGCATTCATCTGCTCACCTAACTTTGGGCGGTTATATCCCCACGTGATATAGGAACCGACAATTCTACTACTCCTCCCTAGCTATCAAATATTCAGGATCAACTACTGGATTGAAGTGGTGAGCTTCCATCTTTTCAAAAGGCTTCATTTCATGGATGTTATTTTTTACTTTTGTTTATTTAGGGATATTGGTTTTAGATCTGGTTGGGGCATTCCTCAATCGAATTTTAGTATTCTTTTGGATAGAGGCTTTTGTGGAACTACTGTGGGTTAAAATAGGTGGGATCTATAGGATGTTAGCCTTGGTATTGACATTGGTATAGGGGCTGATATTATTTGACTGTATTGTTGGTTGTTTGATACTCTTTTATTTTGGGATTATATATATTTTTGATGGAACACATATGCTTATGGTTTTGTAAGTTTGGCTATTGGTTGGGTTTTGATGGTTGGACTCGGTTTGTTTGATCTCAGTAATAGACCTATCCTAGAGTTTGTGAATTGGATAGTTATGGTATCTTTTTATATGCTCAAAATTCAGCAAACTCAGGATAGGCAGTTGAGGTTAGGTTGGGTAACATGGGTGTTCACCGGTCACAGTTAGACTTGTCATGCCCATTATAAGAAGGCCCCAGGTCGGGTTATGTCAAGTTGGTATCAAAGCGTTAGGTTCATGGTCAATTGGGAGTCTATAAAATCGTGTCTAGTATTATCTCTTTTAGGGTTGTATAGTATACCACACTCATAAGAGAGGGAGGCTACAATATATTTAGAAATGTTTTACTTTCTTTGTATTCTATTTTCATGATTGGAGTTGAGCTTCTAGCATCCCCTCTAATCTTTGTTTGTTCGATTTTCATATCATGCCTCATCGATATAGAAAATAAAGAAATCCTTCTATCTTATTAAGGGATGATATTTATGAACAAGGTTTTTGAATAGTTCTTGCCTCTTTTTATCATTGAGTTCATTTATGACATCTTGGCATATTCTAAAAGTGAGGTGGATCATGCCAATCACTATGTGTGGTGTCGCAGACCTTAAAGGAATAGCAGTTGTATGCCAAGTTATCCAAGTGTGAGTTTTTGATGAGCATTGTAACTTTTGTTGGTCTATTATTTGTAGTGAGGGAATCATGATGGATCTGTAAAAAGGTTGCAGTGGTGAAAAGGTGGCCTAGACCCACGACTCCAACCAACATTTGAAACTTCTTAGGTTTGGCTAGGTATTATAGGAAGTTTGTTGAAAGATGTTCTTCGATAGTTGCACCTTGACTAAGTTAACTTAGAAGAAAGAAAAATTTTCTTTGTTGGAAGCGTGTGATGAGAGTTTTGAGAAGCTTCAGGATTAGCTAACGTCGTTTTCTTTGGAAAATTGCATAGAGGTAATGAGGGGAATTTTTATTTATCATGATGTATCTTGGGTGGGACTTGGTTGTGTTTTGATGCCGCATAGAAAAATAATTGCCTATGCTTCCAGGTAGTAAAAGGTGCATGAGAGAAATTATCTTACTCATGATTTGGAGCTGTGGATGGTGGTTTTTTATTTGAAAATATATCAGCATTATTTGTATGCAGTGTACGTAGACATATTCATTAGAGTCTGCAGTATATGTTAACTCAAAAGGAGCTAAATATTAGGTAGAGGAGATGCTTGAAGCTTCTCAAGGACTATGATATGAGTTTTCAGGATCATTCAGGTAAGCCTAATGTTGTTGTTGATTCTCTTAGTAGGTTATCCATAGGGATTTTAGCTCATATGGATAAGAAGAAGCGAGAATTGGCAAAGGATATTCACTACTTGGATAATCTTAGAGTTCGTCTCTTGGACTTTGAGGATAATGGTGTGTTGGTATAGGAAGTTATTAGATTATCTCTTAGTGCAGAGATTATGGAGAAGCATGCGGTAGACCTTATCTTGATAAAAATCAGGAGTGATATTGGTGGGAAAAATATAATGGTATTCAAGATCAGTGGTGATAATACATTACGATACCAAGGGTGGTTGTATGTTCTAATGTCGATGGATTGCAATAAAAGATCTTGGCTACGGCGCATGAATCATACTATTTTGTTCATCATAGTTCCAAAAAGATGTATCATGATTTGAAAATGATATATTGGTGGAATTGTATGAAAAGGGAAATGGCTCATTTTGTAGCCAAGTGTATGGTGTGTCAACAAGTTAAAGTTTAGCACATAAGGCCTGGAGAGTTTTTTCAAGAAATTGATTTACCCAAGTAGAAATGGGAAGTGGTCAATATGGATTTTGTTACTAGTATTACTCGACCGTGGAACCAATTTTATTCGATTCGGGTCATCGTGGATAGGATAACAAAGTTATCTCAATTCTCGCTAGTGAGGACTACAGTTTTGGTAGAGGATTATGCAAAGTTATAACTGCAGGAGGTTGTCAAGCAGCATGGGGTACCTATTTTCATTATCGCTAGTGTGGACTACAATTTTCATCTTATTTTGGCGGTCTTTTCAGAAGGGATTGGGTGTAAAGTGAGTCAAAGTACTACTTTTCATCCTTAGACAAATAGGCAATCAGAGAGGATAATTCACATATTACAGGATATTCTTTGGGCATGTCTTCTTGAATATGGTGGAAATTGGTTTGAGCATCTACCTTTGGTAGAGTTTGATTTCAATAATAGTTATCATTCTAATATTGGTATGGCCCATTTTGAGGCATTGTATGGTAGGAGGTATAGGTTTCCTATTGGGTGGTTTGAGCATAGTTTAGCAGACATTTGTGGATCAAATTTGGTTTATCAGGCTATGGAAAGGGTAAAAGTGATTTAGGATAGGCTTAAGGGTGCCATAAGTTGCCAAAAGTCCTATAAACATTTGAGGTGTACAGACTTGGAGTTTTAGGTTGGGGATAAAGTGTTCCTAAGGGTACCTCCCATAAATGGAGTGGTGCAGTTTGGTAAGAAGGGGTAGCTCAGTCCCTGGCTTGCTGATCCTTATGCTATTTTGCTTAGGGGTTGTTATGTGGCTTATAGATTAGTGTTACCTTCTGATTTGAGCTTCAGTCATACGATATTTCATATCTCTGTGTTGAGGAAGTGTCTTGGTGATCCTTTTTTGATTATTCCCTTAGACGACTTGGGTATCTCAAATTCTCTATCTTATAAAAAGGTCCCAATTGAGGTACTGGATAGGTAGGTTTGTCAGATGTTGAAAAAGGATGTCACCTCGGTTAAGTTTTAGTAACCGCATATATTTTTGACTACTAGGATTTGGTCAGAAGGCATGTGTTCTTGAACATATCCTTATTTTCTTAGTTAGTAAAAGGAAATATTGATATCTTTGTATCTATGTTCCCTAACTTTATTAATGTTTTGACCTATATTTGATAATGCAAATGAATCATGCTTTTGGTTGCCCTAACTAGTCCGTCATTTGGGGATGAATGTTCCTAGTGGCGGAGACTAAAACACTATCGGTTCTTGGCCCTTGAAAAATTTCATAGATTTTTGGTCTTATGATAGGTTACGACTAGGGGAAATGGCTTGCACATTAGGATACGAGTTTTATGGGTTAGTTGTATAGTTTTCATTATTGGTTGGTGGGTTAGGTTTTGTTTTTGGAATTTATATAACTTGGGTGGTATGAGTCATATCGGTGTATACGAGTTGTTTGGTTTATTCACTTAGACATAAACATGGTAAATTAAGTTGGATCTGAGTACGAGTGGCTCATCATGAGCCATAAGCCACTGTATGAGTCATACCATGGACTCGTATGGTGGTCAATGCTCAATCCTCTTGGAATTCTTTTCAGCTAGGGGTATGGATCATGGGTACTAGTCGTACAATTAGACACAACATAGTTTGGGGTGACTTGTACCTTCGACAGTGTTGGGTCCAAGAAAGATGGTTGTGGGTACGAGTGGTGTGTACCACTCGTATTGGAGGGTATGACTGTTATGGATAGTCACACCCACTTGATGGGATTTTTTTGAATTTAAGTGAGGGCAATCTAGATATTTTCCCACTTAACCTAATAAGGCCCCATGACTTTTATTCTTATTTGGAGGTTATTTTTCCTATTATTCTATTAATTAACACTTAGAAACTTCTCTTGGACATTCAACATTTCTCATTAAGGATTTTGGGTAAAGGAAGGCTAGGGTTTCATCTTAAGGATTACTTTGGGGCTTGTGTTGGTGATTTTTGTCCATCATCTTCTTGGTTTAATGCATGTTCTAGTCCGTCATTGTTAGTTCCAACTAAAGGCATGGTTTTGTACAATGTTTTCTTTGTTTGGTTATTGTGTGGTTTTAGATTTTCAAATAAAAATTGGTTTTGGTTATTAATGCTTGGTTATGGTTTTCCCATGTTTTGATTATGATTGTATATGCTTTAATGTTGGTTTTACATAATTGGTTGAATGGGAATGCTTATTTGGTAACTAGCTTTGGTGTTTGAAATACTTTACCCCCAATGTGTTTGATAAAATAGCTATAGGAATGTTTTCACTACATTATTGGATTTTAATGGAACTTATGCATGGTTTAAACTTGGTAATGGAATCGTAAATGGTTAAATCGTTTAAATGGAATGGTTTGTTGGTCATGGTTATTGTTAATTATCATCTTTGTGGTGTACAATGAAATCCTCTAAGTAAACATATTAATGAATAACTTGTGGAGCACATGGGACTCCCCTATGCAACTTAATAATGGAACACTTGTGGGGTACCTGGGACTCCTTCTAGTTAACTTGGTAAATGGGTACACGGAATCCCGTTACCTTAAAAGGAATCCTCTAATTACATTGTACTTATGTATCATGGAAGGTGAGTGTAATTATGAAACACTTACTCTTATTGTATCTCCAGTTTGTGTGGCTACTTGCATTAGGGCACGTTCAAAAGGTTACAATGGACCCATATAGCCTGTGGAGGGTTAAGGACGATTAAGCTACATATACCCAGGTTATTGGATTTTAATGCGTGCTAAACCTTATTCTTTTTCCAGGCATGGTTACATATATATATATATATATGTATGGTTTGTATGCATATGGTTGCTAGAATTCACCTGCTAACTCGTATTCAGGTGGTTTTATCCCCATGAAATGTAGGAACCGGCCATTTTACCCCTCCTCTTAGCTATCGGACATTCGGGATCAACTACTTTATTGAAGTGGTGAGCTTCCATCTTTTTGGAAGATCCATTTCATTGATGTTATTTTATACTTTGGTTTATTTATGGATATTGGTTTTGCCAATGGTTAGGGGCATATCCCAACCAGATTTTGGTATTATTTTGGTTAGATGCTTTTGTGGAACTACTATGTGTTAGAATGGGTAGGATCGGTAGGTGTGTCAGCCTTTGCTTTGGCATTGGTATTGGGGCTGATACCAATTGACTATATTATTGGTTGTTCCATCCTCTTTTATTTTGGGATTATATATAATTGTTATGTAACTCATATGGTTATGGTTTGGTGGGTTTGGCTATTGGTTGGGTTCTGATTGTTGGACACGGTTGGGTCAGTCTTGGTAATGGACCTATCCCAGAGTTTGTAAATTTTATAATTACGCTATCTTGTTATATGCTCAAAATTTGGCCAACTTAGGAAAGGCGGCTAGAGGTTGGGTTGGGTAACGAGGGTAGTCTTCGATCCTGATCGGACTTGGCATGCCCATTACAAAAAGGCCGCGAGACTAGTCATACCAGCAAGTGCTGATGAGTGATTATGAAACATAGAACAATTTCCCCCTCGTGATCTGTGTTGACTGTACTCAAATTGTCCAATATAAGCACTCTTGTTCCTCCTCTCTTGTTCTTTTAAATTTTCTTCCTCAATTTATTAAGCATGAGTCATCAATCGAGCAATATCTATATCCGAATAAACATGGAAATCATTTAGTTCTAAACTACCAAATAAAACACGCTAGTGACAAACTTACTCATACGAGTTCTAGAGTTCAGACACAACACTGGAGAATACTTATCTAGCTGGGTGAATGTAAGGCAGTACTCCTCAACTGACATTGAACCCTGCCTTAGGTTCATGAACTCCTCTACTTTGTCTTTCCTTAACTCAGGTTGAAAGAACCTATCTAGAAAAGTTGTTATCAATACCTCCCAACTTATTAGAGATGCAACCTCACATTTACCATCCTTACACATAGTCACAAAATAATAAGCAACATCTTTAAATTAGTAAGATGCCAATTCCACACTTTCCTCTTCTGTAACATGCCTAATTTGTGTTATCTTTTTCACCTCCTTGATAAAGAACTGATGATCCTCATTCACCTTTGACCCAAATAATATTGGTGTATTAATCCTTATAAAGTCTAAAATTCTAGCTACATCTAAATTACCATTTTACAGGAGGGGGACTATTACCGACTAGTTTCCCTGGACATTAGCATTCATGGCCTGAGCTAACAGTTGGAAGGCATCCAGAAACTCATCATATGAGACATTTTCATTCAGAGGTCTACAGGTAGGTATGGTGTTGGCTGATACTTATTTCTATTTGTAGTGAGCTCGACGAGGAGGTATTTTCTCAGTGAGGAGGCATTTTCTGTCATGTGAAAGAAAAAATTATGCATGATAATGAAAACTTCAAAGCACGATAGATATCAGGAAAGAAGAGATGGTTTATAATATGCCCCGTAGCCTATTTCTCATAAGTATGGCGTTCTTCACACCCATGATAAACACTCTACATAACGTGGCTTGTCAGACTCTCAAGGAATCTATAAAAGGTTCTAATACCAAGTTTGTAATGCCCTGAGAGTACCCCTGGACGTCACACAATGCCTAAGACTATGAATAGTCGTAAGCTAACCCAGGATACTTACTCGACATTGACTCTCATTAATGTAAACTCAAAGCATAAACAACATGGAAGAAAACATTAAGCAGAAACCAAAAAAATGCATAATCTCAACTAAAACTTTGTAGCTAAAAAATATTCAAATCCTTAGAAATCTGAAGGAATCACAACTCGACTAATTTATTTAATACTCTACTTTGATGTAATACCGCGGGAAATTTTCATTGAAATTTTGCACGTAAACGTGTTGGGTTCTATCTTCTAAAATGAAGTATAAATTTTTCGTGCGTAATGTCTTCTATTATGACTCACCATAACGTAGAGTATCAAAGAAGCTTTCCAATAATATGTGGATCATCCAAAACGAACACCCGAGCGACCAGTTATGAACATTCCGATCGAACTGTGAATAGTAGTGAACAGTACAATTTGCAGGAAAAAGTACTGAGGCCTGGCATATTTTTACTCCAACTTTAAACAATCATAACTCCTTGTACATAATGATATGGGTGATTTACTATATATCAACTGAAAGCTCTGCAAGTCTTCTTTCCGATGACATTGGTTTCATCCAATTTGTCAATCTGAGAAAAAAATTATGGTCGATCTACTTCATCCTAACAAAAGTAAATTTTTGGGTCAACTTCAAATGATTATAACTCCTCGTACACAATGAACTAGGTGAGATACTATGTCTCAACGAAAAGATATGAGAGTCCTCTTTCTAATAAAATTAATAATCCAACTTGGATATCGGAGTAAAACGTTATGGTTGATCTACTTCAGACTATCAAAAACACACCAAAGGACAGATTCGAGAGTTAGTTGATTTTTAAGGGCATTTTGGTCATTCTGCCTTCACTTCATGGACGAAAATTATCCATTTATACCCATATTAAGCCATAAAATTCATGTTCTTCCATCAAAAACATTGAAAGAGCTAAACCCTAGGTCCATTTTGAACTCCAAATATCTTCCAATTTCAACGAAGAAAATTCAAATTTTATCCGATAATCGAACTCATCATCTCGAGACCTTTGAGGAGCACCCCTTATTTGTGTTAATAGGATTCCATAATCAAGAGGTCAATTTCAAGGTATATGAGGTTTTTTTTTCAACAAGAGCACTCTTTCGTTCTTGTGCCCAAAAGTAATTTTCTTTACGAAGACATGATTTTTACTTGATTATTATGATTTTGAAGCATGAATTCATATTCTATAATGATTATTATGAAATTTTGATGTCTATGATTTTGAAAGATAGATTTACATGTGTGGTGATATAAAACATGAATCTTGAACGATATTTATCATGATTTTAATATTTGGGTCTTGAACCATATTTTAAATTGTATCTTTGAGAAAATATGTGCTATAAGCACGTTGATGCTGAATATTTGAGATGTGTTGAATAATTTGACCTTTTGGTCTTAATGGAGTCTCTTTGAACTCGAATATGAAAGAAATCCACAACGTGTTTGATTATGATAAATGGATAGCATGATGGCTCCCAATGTATACTTAAATATTAATGAAAGTTTTTTTGTTGTGGATTGTCTTTGAAATGATCTGAGCTTAGTCTGAGAGTACTCTTTAGCACCGAGTGGGAGGTATAAAGTGACCTTACTTACCAAGAACTACGTGCCCCTATAGGACCTGAGCCTAAAGCTAATTTATATAGTGATCACTAGTGTTTTTGGATTGATAATGGAAGTCCTACTTTGATGGCAAGGATAGTATGGCTCTCCCCAATATGGGTTGGATGTTGGACTCCATGTGGCTCACATGGTTTATGTCGGTTATAGGATCTCCTAGTGTGTGTGTGTTTCCTTGTGTCTATGGTGAATGGTGAAGTGATTTGCAAGTGGAATTGTGAAAGTTATTCTTTCGAAAGATTTAAGTGGTATTTACATTATGAGAATTGATATTCTTGATGAACTGAAAGTGATTGACAAATTATATAATGACTCACATGTGTTATTATACTTATTTCATCCTCTCATGATTATGATGATTTTCTTCGGGCTATGTGAGTCTTTCATGCATCCTGCATATTTCTTATAAATATATATGATGATGATGTTTATAAAACTGCATACACCCCCATATACTCGGTTCCTTACCATGGTACTGACCCACATCTTCGGATGTGGGCTGTATTTTCTGAGATTGTAGGTTCAGGTGCTCAGTTCCAGGTTCGACAGTAATTCTTTGAGCATACTATTCTATATCCTCTATCATGGTGAGTCCTCATGTTCCAAGGATGTGATGTCAGAATTTGGTTTCACGGAATTATTTACATTTGATAACTGAGTATGAGTCAGTTAGGGCATGTCTCAATGGCTCACTGGTTTTATTAATTTTCTTAGAGGCTTGTCAGACTAGTATAGATATTAGGAGTTGACTAATAATTCATATTTTGTTATCTTTCTAAAATTCTTTTATTCTTGTATGATGATTACTCTGTTGATATTTTAGGTTTATTTATCAAAAACCCATTGATTTGCATTGAACTTAATGAATATGGCTCAAAGGGTTAACTTGGGGCTACTCATAGCCTCAAGCACCATGTGGCACTCCAGAACCCATTTTTGGGGCGCTACAAACTTGGTATCAGAGCCTAAGATTTTAAGGTGTCCTAGGGAGTCTGCCAAGCCACGTTAAGTAAAATGTTGATTAGAGGTGTGTAGCGCGCCACATCTATCATTAAAAGGCTACAAGACGTTTTAGGAAAAAGTGTGATTCTTTCTTTCAAAAGTCTATAATACTTAAAGTGTCTCTCTCTACTATTGATTCGTGCTCTCCTCTTTTAGAAATATGTCTCCACGTCGATCGAGAAGAAATAAGGATGGTCAGCAACCTCAACCCGCTGACCCATTGAATAAAAATGTATTTTATGCTGAATTTTGGGCAGCCTTTCAGGCGCTGGCCTAAGCTGTTATTGCACATGTTCAGTCCAACCTAGCCCCCAGCTCCACAGTAGCAGGGATGTGATTCAGTTGCTGCCAGGATTCGTGACTTCATGCGGATGAATTCGCAAGAATTCTATGGGTCAAAGTCTGATGATGATCCACGGTTATTTTTAGAGGAGGTGGGAAAAATTGCTTAGGAGATGCATGTATCTGAGGAACATAGTGTAGAGTTGTCTTCGTATAGGTTAAAGGACCTTGGTTATGACTGGGTTGTTTCTTGGAAGAAAGGTAGAGGTGAGGGAGTTATCCCTACGACTCGGCAAGAGTTCCAGGATGCATTCCTGGATAAGTTTTTCCCTTTGGAGATGAGGGAGGCGAAGGTGAAAGGGTTTATGAACTTGCGAAAGGGCTCTATGACTGTTAGTGAGTATTGTATAAACTTTAATCAGTTGTCCAAGTATGCTCCTAACTTAGTGGCTGATAATCGAGCTAGTATGAGTAAGTTTGTGACTGGAGTATCTAGTTATATGGTTAAGGAGTATAGGTCTTCCATGATAAATAGTGACATAAATCTTTCTAGGCTGATGACTCATGCCCAACAGATTGAGGTAGACAAGATTAAGGAGAGAGATAGAATGAGAGGGAATAAGAGAGCTAGGTCCGAGCAGCACGGATAGGGTCAGACTAGATTGCACAGAGGGAGTCACCCTCAGTATCAGGATCATTCTTCTATGCCAGCACCGTCATCTGCTAGTGCTCCCGTGCATAGAGGTAGGCAGGAGCAAGGTAGCAGGTCATATGCATCAAATTCCCAGTACAGTGCTGGGAGTAAGCCAAACCATCCCCTTCGTCCTAAGTGTGGTAGGTCTCATTTGGGTGAGTGTTAGGATGAGAAAAGGGGTTATTTCCGCTGTGGTGACATGGGTCACAGAGTTAGAGATTGTCCATAGGATGGATAAGGGCGTCGTGACTATCGCCCTCAGACCCAGACTCAGACTATTAGTGCTCCATTTCTAGTGACTCGCCCAGCCCTAAATCAGGGTGCCTCTTCTAGTAATGCTGGGGGACAGATCCAGAATAGATTTTATGCTTCACTCTCCCACCAGGAATAGGAGGACTCTCTCGATGTTGTTATTGGTATGCTCGTATATTTCAGTTTGATGTGTATGCTTTGTTGGATCCTAGATCCGGTTTCTCATATGTTACACCTTTGATTGCTGTGAATTTTGAAATAAGTCATGAGATTATTCCTGAGCCTATCCTAGTTTCTACACCAGTGGGTGATTCGATTGTTGCCCAGAAGTGTATAAAAAGTTTCCTCTTACCATTCTTCATGGAGCCTTGTTGGCTTATCTAATCGAGTTAGACATGGTAGATTTTGATGTGATTCTGGGTATGGACTGGCTGTATTCTTCTTATGACTGTATTGATTGTCGGACCTGAATTGTCAAGTTTCAGTTTCTGGGTGCATCCGTGTTTTAGTGGTCTGGGAATTCTGTGTCACCCAAGAGTCATTTTATCTCTTACCTCAAAGCTAGAAAGCTTATTTCCAAGAGGTGTATTAACCTTTTGGTTAGAGTCAAAGACACTAAGTCTGAGAATCTAACTCTCCATTCTGTTAACGTCGTTAATGAGTTTTCTGATGTCTTTCTGGATGATCTCCCAGGGATACCTCTTGATAGAGAGATATAGTTTGGGATTGATCTTCTTCCCGATACTCAGCCCATTTCTATTCCTCCTTACCATATGGCCCCTACAGAACTTATGGAGTTGAAAGAGCAACGTAAATATCTACTAAATAAGGTTTTCATAAGGCGTAGTATTTCTCCTTAGTGTGCTCCTATGTTGTTTGTGAGAAAGAAAGATAGCTCTTTGCGTATGTGCATTGATTACCGCCAACTGAATAAAGTCACCATCAAAAATAAGTACCCCCTTCCGAGAATAGATGATTTGTTGGACCAATTACAAGGTGCAAGTTATTTTTCAAAGATAGACTTTCGTTCCGGCTATTATTAACTCAAAGTTAGGGAGTGTGACATCCCAAAAACCGCTTTCCAAACTCGTTATGGCCATTTTGAGTTTCTTCTTATGTCTTTCGGGTTAACTAATACCCCAACAACTTTCATAGACCTCATGAATCGAGTGTTTAGACCATATCTGGATATGTTTGTCATAGAGTTCATCGATGATATACTGGTGTATTCCTGTAGTGAGGATGAACATTCTGATCATCTCTGAACTGTTTTGCAAACTGATAGAGATCACAACTTGTTTTCCAAGTTTAGTAAGTATGAGTTTTGGCTAAGGTCAGTTGCTTTTCTGGGTCATATCATTTCTTCCGAGGGTATTAGAGTTGATCCCCAAAAGACTGAAGCTGTTAGAAATTGGCCTAGACCTATTTCTCCGACTGATATTCAAAGTATCTTGGGTTTAGCTGGCTATTACCTCCATTTTGTTGAGGGTTTCTCCTCTATAGCATCTCCTATGACTCGGTTGACCCAAAAGAAAATAAAGTTCTTGTGGTCCGAATCTTGTGAGAAGAGTTTTCAGGAGTTGAAGACTCGACTCACTTCAGCCTCTGTTTTGACTTTGCCTGATGTTGTTGATGGTTTTGTGGTGTACTGTGATGATTCAAGAGTTGGGTTGGGTTGCGTATTGATGTAGAAGGGTAAGGTGATAGGTTATGCTTCTAGACAGTTGAAACCCCATGAGAAAAATTACCCCACCCATGACCTTGAGTTGGCTGCTGTTGTGTTTGCTTTGAAAATCTGGAGACACTATTTGTATGGTGTCCATGTTTATGTTTTCACTATTTGAAAATCTGGAGAAGATGGTTAGAATTGTTAAGGGACTATGATATGAGTGTGTTGTACTATCCGGGCAAGGCCAATGTTGTGCTGGATGCCCTAAGTAGAGTGTCCATGGGTAGTATTTCGCATGTGGTAGAAGGTAAGAAAGACTTGGCTCGTGATGTACATCGTTCGGCTAGATTGGGGGTTAAGTTGTTTGACTCTGCTGAAGGTAGTATAGGGGTTCAGAGTAGTTCCGAATCCTCTTTGGTTTCGGAAGTGAAAGAAAAGCAATATTTAGATGCTAGTTTGGTCAGACTGAAGGAGTCAGTCAAGGACCAAAAAGTAGAGGTTTTCTCCCAAAGGGGAGATGGTGTGTTGAGATTGCAGGGTAAATTTTGTGTCCCGAATATTGATGATCTGAGATAGAGGATTGTGGCTGAAGAGCATAGGGCGCGATATTAGATTCATCCTGGTGCCACCAAGATGTACCGAGACTTGTGGGAAATCTATTGGTCGAGTGGCATGAAGAAAGATATAGCAGCATTTGTAGCTCAGTGTGCAGCATGCCAATACATTACGGTTGAACAACAAAGACCTGGTGGTATGATGCAAGAGTTTAGTATTCCCACCTTAAAGTTGGAAGATATAAATATGGACTTCGTGATTTGTTTACCTCTTTCCCGATGCCATCATGATTATATTTGGGTTGTTGTTGATTGATTAACTAAGTCTGCTCATTTCTTGCCTGTTCATACTTCATATACTGCTGAGGATTATCCTAGATTGTATATCTGATAGCTAGACAGACTGCATGGAGTTCCCTGGTCTACCATTTCGGATAGGGGTACTCAGTTCACTTCGTAATTTTGGAAAGCTTTTCAGAAGGGTCTTGGTACCCAGGTTCTTTTGAGTTCTGCTTTTCATCCGCAGAACTATGGTCAGGATGAGCGGACCATCCAGACCTTAGAGAATATTTTGAAAGCTTGTGCACTTGGCTTTAAGGGAAGTTGGGATAATCACTTACCGTTTATAGAATTTGCTTATAATAACAACTTTCACTCTAGTATTGGCATGGCTCCATTTGAAGCCCTTGTATGGGAGAAAGTATAGATCACCCATATGTTGGTTCGAGGTGGGTAAAGCGGTTGTGAGTTGTCCTGATTCGGTATTCGAGGCTATGGAAAAAGTTAAGTTGATTAGGGAAAGGTTTAAAACTGCGCAGAGTCGTCAGAAGTCATATGCAGATATTAGAAGGAGAGACCTTAAGTTTGAAGTTGGTGACCTATTTTATCTAAAAATTTCCCCCATGAGGGGGGTGAAGAGATTCGGAAAGAAGGGGAAGCTTAGTCCTAGTTAGTTTTGTCCTTATAAAATTCTTAGCCGTGTTAGTAAGGTAGCTTATGAGGTCGAGTTGCCTTCCGAGTTGTCCTCTGTTCATCCAATGTTCAATGTCTCCATGCTTAGAAAGCATATTAGCGATGTTGTGGTAGTGGATTCCACTGTGAGTGCTGACATTCAAGAAAATCATTCATTTGATGAGATTCCTGTGGAGATTCTTTATTTCAATGGCCGAAGACTAAGGAACAAAGAAGTTCCCTTGGTCAAGGTGTTGTGGAGAAACCAATCTGTTGAGGGTGCAACTTGGGAAGCTGAGGCGGATTTGCGATCCAAGTACCCGCAGATATTTTTCACGAACTCCGATCAAGCCGAACGTACCATTCTTTCCTACATCAGGCACTTTTGATAAAAGTTGTCGCAGTTCAACAGTCATTTATTATGTGTTCAGTTGTAGTTTCTTTAATTTATGCATTCTATGTTGCATTCGGAGTGAGAAACGATGTGGTGATGAGTCTAACGAATGGTTTCAGCTTTATTCTCTATTCCCTATCTAATCTGGGCATATCTAGCATCATTCTAGGATGAATGTTTCCAAGAGGGGATGATGTAATACCCCAAAAAAATTTTTGTTGAAATTTTATGCGTAAATGTGTTGGGTTCTATCTTCTAAAATGAATTATAAATTTTCCGTGCATAATATCTTAGATTATGACCCACCGTTGCGTAGAGTATGGAATAAGCTTACCAATGATTTATGGATCATCCAAAATGGACACCCAAGCGACGAGTTATGAACATTCAGATTGAACCATGAATAGTAGTGAACAGTAAAACGTCCAGGCAAAAGTACTGAGGCCCGGCGTATTTTTGCTCAAAATTTAAACAATCATAACTCCTTGTACATAATGATCTGGGTAATCGAATATATATCAATGAAAAGCTCTGCGAGTCCTCTTTCTGATGAAATTGGTTTCATCCAATTTGTCTATGGAAGAAAAAAGTTATGGTCCATCTACTTCAGCCTACCAAAAGTGAATTTTTAGGTCAACTTCAAATGATTATAACTCCTCATACACAATGATCTAGGTGAGATACTCTATATCAATGGAAATATATGAGAGTCCTCTTTCTAATGAAATTGGTTTCAACCAATTTGGATATTGGAGTAAAACGTTATGGTTGATCTACTTCAGACTATCAAAATAGTCCACCAAAGGACAGATTCGAGAATTAGTTGATTTTTACGGGCATTTTGGTCATTATGCCTTCACTTCATGGATGAAAATTGTCCATTTATTCCTATATTGAGCCATAAAATTCATGTTCTTCCATAAAAAACATTCAGAGAACTAAACCCTAGGTCCATTTTGAGCTCCAAATATCTTCCAATTTCACCATAGAAATTCAAATTTTATCCGATAATCGAAATCATCATCTGGAGACCTTCGAGGAGCACCCCTTATTTCTGTGAACAGGATTCCATAATCAAGAGGTCAATTTCAAGGTATGTGGGTTTTTTTTTTCAACAAGAGCACTCTTTCGTTCTTGTGCTCGAAAATAATTTACTTTACGAAGACATAATTTTTAGTTGATTATTATGATTTTGAAGCATGAACTCATATTCTACGATGATTATTATTAAATTTTGATGTCTATGATTTTGAAAGATGGATTTAGACGTATGGTGATATAAAGCATGAATCTTGAACGATATTTATCATGATTTTGATATTTAGGTCTTGAACCCCATTTGAAATTGTGTCTTTGAGAAAATGTGTGCTATAAGCACGTTGATGCTGAATATTTGAGATGTGTTGAATGATTTGATCTTTTGGTCTTAATGGAGTCACTTTGAACTCAAATGTGAAAGAAATCCACAAAGTGTTTGATTATGATAAATGGGTAGCATGTTGGCTCCTGATTTATACTTTTATATTGATGAAAGTTGTTTTGTTACGGACTGTCATTGAAATGATCTTAGCTACATCCGGGAGTATTCTTTAGCACTGAGTGGAAGGTATAAAGTGACCTTACTTCCCTATAACTACGTGACCCCATAGGACATGAGCCAGAGACTGATTTATATTGTGATCACTAGTGTTTTTGGATTGATATTGGAAGTCGTACTCCGATGGCAAGGATAGGATGGCTCTCCCATTTGTGGGTTGGACGTTGGACTCCATGTGCCTTACATGGTTTATGTCGGTTATAGGATCTCCCAGTGTGTGTGTGTTTCCTTGTGTCTATGGTGAACGGTGAAGTGATTTGAAAGTGGAATTGTGAAAGTTATTCCTTCGAAAGATTTAAATGATATTTACATTATGAGAATTGATATTCTTGATGAACTAAAAGTGATTGACAAATTATATGATGACTCACATGTGTTATTATACTTATTTCATCCTCTCATGATTATGATGATTTTCTTCGGGCTATGTGAGGCTTTCATACATCCTACATATTTCATATAAATATTTACAATGATGATGTTTATAAAACTGCATACACCCCTATATACTAGGTTCCTTTCCATGGTACGAACCCACATCTTCGGATGTGGGCCGTAATTTCTCAGAATGTAGGTTCAGGTGCTCAGTTCTAAGTTTGATAGTGATTCTTCGGGCACACTATTCTACATCCTCTGTCGTGGTGATTCCTCATGTTCCAAGGACGTGATGTCTGATGTTGATTTCATGGAATTTTTTACATTTGATAACTGAGTATGAGTTAGTTGGGGCATGTCTCTATGGATTGCTGGTTTTATTAATTTTCATAGAGGCTTGTCAGACTAGTATAGATGTTGGGAGTTGACTAATAGGTCGTATTTTGTTATATTTCTGAAATTCTTTTATTCTTGGATGATGATTACTCTGTTGATATTTGAGGGTTATTTATGAAAACCCCATTGATTCGTGTTGAACTGAATGAAAATGGCTCAAAGGGTTAGCTTGGGGCTACTCGTAGCCTCAAGCACCGTGTGACGCTCCGAAACCCATTTTTGGGGCGTTATATTTGATGACTGAAGAGCCATGGGGACCAACCTCGTCTGACCAAGACTGACAACTAAATAACTAACAAAATAATACTGAACATCTAAAAGTACCATAAACTTCACCCTCGTACTATGAGGGCTTATCAACTGTCGGGATGTAGGTAATGGCGCACGTGGTCAAGTTTATTTCTGTGTACGAACACCACAACCTACTTGATGAATCAATGTAGCGCTGAGAGATATATGTGGGTCAATACTTCTTGAATATACTGAGTATATAGGGGTGAATGCATAGGTAAAACTAGATTAATGTAAAATCTCAAAAGTATGCATACAAAGTGTCGATAGACTAACCTTTATTATTATTAAAATTGGAAGCTTTGATAATATAGACAAAATTAGAGAACAAAACATAAGTAAATCTTGTTAGTCACTACACTTACATTCTAAAATCTTTGTATTTATCTTTCTTTGGGAGAGATTCTTCTAACCGATATAAACCATGTGAGCTATCATGGAGTCCAACGTGTTAACCATATTGGGGAGAATTGTTCTACCCATGCCATTGATATATAACTTACACTTGAAGTGATCACTACATTTAGCCCAGGTGGGGTGGAGAGAAACTCTCTAGAAAGGTCCCTTAAAACTATGGGGGAACATAGTATCTAGACAATAGGATGTGTTAAACCTACATTCACTTCTCGGTGCTCAATACTACTCCCCAAACATATACTTATATTCTCATACTTATGAAATCCACTTTAAAATAGCAGATAGTTTCTACAATGAAGACCAACTATTCCACTCTAACGTAAATCATACTCATGGGAAAAATTATAGATGTCGAGTCTGAACTGAGATCATAAGATAAAAATCAAACTTTAATAATGTCGTAATACTTGTAAATTGATATCATAAGCTTAAAATTCTTATAACTCATAACTAATGCTTAAACTTGAAATTATTCATCATCTAACGGAAAATATCAAACTCTATACTCAATCTTACATTGTTGGGTTTAAAACATAAATAAACATGAAATCATATGCAAAGTAATGTTCTATAGATGGGTAAGCATCCATTTTTCAAATCATATAAAAATAGGTATCAATTCTAGTAAATCATTTTCTTCAAAATTAGAAAAAAAAAAACAAACTTTTGGTCACAGGGATGAAGGAATATCCTTGTTCAAACCCCACATACCTCAATTTCTTTACTTATTAGAGGGAGCTTAAATTTTTAGCCTTGGAAGGTGAATTCTTTGAAGAAACCCTACCTCTTTATCCCTTGAGAATGGAGAGAAGAATATGTTTGATAACTTATTAAAGAAGGGGGAAAATGTCTATTTGATGATTAAAGCCATTTTTTAGACCCCATACACAAACTTAAGGGAATGGGAATGATTTATAGGTGTTAAAAAACCATAATGCCCTTAAAATATACTAAAAATGGAACAAAATCGATGCGGGAGAAGGGGACGTGTGTTTGCAGTGTTGCCTCTATATCTGACAAAGAGTTTCGTGATGCAACCCCTAGGGCAAACCAGGAGGTTGTAAAGTAGTCCCTAGCATGGACTTGAGGAAGTAGCTTATTGCAGTCCCTTCCATGATGGGGGACTGCCCTGTAGTGCCCATTTCACGATGCAAGGATCTTTCATAGGCCTAAAAATATCCTTAACCTATTTAAACAAATCTTAAAGTTATTTACCTTTTATATTGGGGTCCTAAAGGCTCGTTTTATGAACTTTTTAAGCATCAGAAAGATATGGGTGCTACACCGTATAATCAAACGTACTCCTAAGATCCATTTAAATCCAATCCATGGCTCCTAAGGCCATCCTAATACATTTATCCTTTAATGCAATGTAATGGGCTAAGAACAAATTAATTTATGTGAATAACCATATTTAAAACTAAGATTGTCAAGTGTGTTGACGTTAATGCCATTATCAAGCCAAAATTCATCCAATTTGAGGAAACCCACGTCCCCCATTCAAACCAATAAAACAATGCACCAATTCATTCCTAAAAGCCTTAAATTAAAGCATGAATAATCCATTTAAACCATGGGAAAAGCAATGCGAGTAATAAAATTCAAAACCCCTCAACCTAATTTACAACCCATCAATTAAAACATATGAATATTTGTTAAATAGATGCCACAAGTTAAACTACAAGTTAGGGATGAGCAACATGCTTGCAATACCTAAGAATTTGAAATGAATTTTAAGTTTTGAGATTGAACGGTGAATCCTCTGCAAAAACCCTTGAACTTTCTTGGGTTTAGAGTTAGAGAGAAAAAAAATGGTGTTTTATCATTGATAACTAAAGGAAAAAAGGCCAATTGGGTATTTAAAAGTCGTATAAGTAGTAAAAAGAACAAAATTCTATCACCCTAAGTGAAAAAATCAAAAATGAGATGAATTTAACATATCGGTGAGGCACACCATTATAGCAGAACTTAGCCTCCATGCCACTCCCTTATCATGAAGGTTAATTATCCTGGAATGCCCTTATTGCATAGGCTCATTGCCTCAGGGTCCTAAACTGATCCCAAAACCCTTCTAAGAATTCTAAAACATTCCCAAAATACCCTTTCCAAATCCCTTAACATAATTCAAGTCAAAACTCAATATTACGCAAGCTAGAAGGTCAAAAATAAAATCATAAAAATTTTATAGGGTCTTACATTATCCCCTCTGTAGATCATTCATCCCTAAAAAAGAAGTTAGAATATATTTATCATGATAATAGCAAGAATAGATCAGAAATAAATGACAAATTTGAAATTCGACAAGTGGAAATAAACTCATATTGTAAGCATTTTCATCCAAGCGGAGGAACAATAATGGGTACTTGGCTCTTCTATCTTCGCTAGCTTTCTAGGTAGATTCTTCTACCATTTGATTTCTCTATGGAACTCTCACCGAGCTACATCTTTTGTCCTTAATATATGAACTTTCCTATAAAATATCTCTACAAGGACATCCCCATAAGGCAATAAATCTGAAACACCAACCTCCTCAATAGGCACTATAAAAGAAGGGTCACCCACACACTTTTTAAACATAGACACATAGAAAAAAGAAAGAATAGAATAAAAACTTTCTGCTAAATATAACTCATACGCGATATTCCTAATTCTCCTCACAATCTTATATGGATCTACGTAATGGGTACTTGTAATACCCCGCATGTTTCTAAGCTAGGAAGTGAATAAGTATTCCTACGTATGAAATATCCTATCCTATGATTCATACTTGAGTACATGACTTACAATGAATATCTTAGTGATAGGATAGCTTATAATTTATTAAGCATGTTCATATGATTCACTTAAGGTAATAAAGCTAAAAGTTTTTGAATCCATCAAGTTTTAGTGTTCGATTGTGCAAGGTTCATATTTGAACTAGTATAACTCGATGTTAATGTGGTATTTGGGCATAATTAGACCCACCAAATTTTAAAGAATTGAAATAGCTTTCTAACGATACCAATTTTGCCTTAATCCAATACCCGAGTGAAAAGTTATGCCCATTTTTGTGAAAGACAGTAAGGATAGGCGATTGGTTAGGCGCCGCCCAACCAAACATAGGAGATTGGTTAGGTGCCACCCAACCTAGCTTAGGATATCACTTGGGCACCACCTAAGTCAGTTCCAGGTTCCAAAAACACTCTGTTTTGAGTTATTTTAAGGGTAATTAAGTCTTTTAACACTCCTTACACGTCCCTAAACTTAACCTTACAAAATATATAGCTTCTAAACATATTGAAAACCTATTATCATCTAAAAGCTCATCATCCAAGAGAACTAATAGAGAAAAACAACTAGGGTTCCTTAACTAACCTTGAAGATCTGATTTCACGGAAATTTCTCCATCAATCATCAAGAATCTTACTTCTAAGGTATGCGTGAGTTGATTCATTGACTCCTTTCATCCATGAAGATCAAGAACCATCTTCTAAAATTTTTATTACGATGTTTATGTTGTTGGTGGTTGATGTTCATGTGGTTGGAGTTTGATGATGCCTAAGATGGGATCTTTGTATGTTTATTGTAAGGATATGGTGGTATTTAATGTATAAATATGTGAAATTGGTGGTTGAATATTTGTAATCTTGATGAATCTACCCATGCCTAAGATTCGTATGTAAGGTGTTTGTGAAAATACCTAAAGAAATAGAAATCATGCTTTTATTACATAATAAGTCCTAAATAACTATTCCATGTTCTAAGTTTATGGTCAACGTGATCCCCGTGCTATTGTCTTGAACTGAAGAAGTTGTACGAGATGCTCCTGATATTGTTACGATATGGAATAACCATGTTATTGATGCCATGCAAGATTATACATGTTATGTGCATTATCATGTGATAGTTTGTTGAGAATCATTCTTATTATGAAAGCCTTACTTATGATATTGTGAATTATGGACTCAAATCTTGTGATCAAGTCAGATCATGTGTGTTAGTTTCCTACTATCGAGTCCTGGGGGTACTTGTACCCAAAAACTATAGCTGTGTGCCTAGTTCCATGTCATGTTTCACGATATCCAAACTCAAGCTATGATTCCATAGACATCAGTCATTCATATGACTCAGGAAAACCTCATGATCTTAGTCAGTTGTCAGATATCAGTAACATTCTGCCAGTCAATGGAATTCAGTAAGATTAAGTCCTGAACTGACAGTTATTCATGTCCAGTCCCTCCAGATTGGAGTAGAGGTTAGCACCGAGTGAATCCAAGGATAGGAACTCACCCGCCAGTTTAGGGTGTAATTCTTAGTAGTCATCCTTGTGTTCCAGAACTACGTAGCCAAAGTAGGTTGAGACATCTTAACCCATCATATTAGGGTTGATGAGATGGCTTAACTCGTCAGTTTAGGGTTTCCACCATTCTCATTGAGTACCCGCCAGATAAGGGTTACTTACAGGTTGTCCTTACCCGTGGCACGGTATTGACACCCCTGCAGTCGGGGCAGAGATTGGACCCCATCTTACCCATAACGGCATACATGGGGCACACCAGTTAAACAATACCTCCCACAGTTTCAGTATCAGTCTCCGTAAAAGAACTCAGGGCGTTCTTTGAATTTAAGTATATATAGGACTGGCAGATACAGTAGTCCATATCAGTTGTAGTATTAGTCATGATAGTTATCAGTAAACCAAATATTAGCTTACAGGTCATGCTATCACATATTCACAGTCCTAGTTTCTATATATGAGTGTTTGCACTCCCATGTTCATATTAGTCAGTCAGTGTTGTTCATGCATGAAACTCTTTCTGTTCAGCCTTCCTTCCTCTTATACTCAGTACTCCATTTGTACTGACGCGTTTGAGCTATGGTTTTTTCTTTTCATGTTACACCATAGGATCCGAGACACGAGCTCCAGCCCAGCAGTAGCGGTAGCATTCCAGTCACAGAGACACAGTGAGTCCTCATTGATTCGAGGACAATATGATTTGATGTATTTATTTATTTCTTTAGTTCAGTTTTACAGAGTTATTTGGAGACATGTTCCTTCAACTCCTTATTTAGATAGTTTAGAGGCTTTGAGATTTATGTTAAGATTTACGTTCAGACTTAGCTTTCAGATTGAGTTGTTTTGGGTATTTTCACCAACATAGTTTTATTCAGTTGAACCTATAGCCTTACAGTTTTAGGTATTCGACATTATTATGTCATGATTTGCAGTATAAAAGTACAGATAGCAGTCATGTTTTATCTTGTGGTCCCTCGGGGTCATGAACATCGTGTAGCATTCTGGTTCAACGAATCGGGGTGTTACAAACTTGGTATCAGAGCCTAAGGTTCAATAGAGTCCTAGGAAGTCTGGAAGCCGCATCTAGTATAGTCTTGTACATGGGTATGTTGTGCTCCATATTTATGTGCGAGAGGCTATAAGATGTTTTAGGAACAATCCCCTTTCTTCATTATTCATGTCATGCTAGTGAGCATAATCACAAGTTAAACTCTAAGTCTAATCCATTCTACTCTTATTCTAGACCATGGCCCTAAAGAGAAGAAACCAACCAGCTCCTCAGTGGTACAAACAGTGGAAGTCTGAGAGGTTAGATGATACAGGCCCTATCGAGTGGGAGGAATTTGTCACGGCCTTCTTAGACAGATTCTTTCCCCAAGAGCTGAGAGAAGCCAAAGTTCTTAAGCTCATAAACCTTAGGCAAGGGAATATAACAGTTAGGGAGTATTCTCTCAGATTTACTAAGCTAGCCAGGTATGCTCCTCATGTGGTTGCAGATAATAGAGCTAAGATGAGTAAGTTCGTGTCAGGGGTTAGCGATAGCGTGTTAAATGAGTGTAGTTCTGCAATGCTGATCAGTGATATGACCTTAGCAATACTCATGACCCATGCCCAGCAAGTAGAAGAGCAGAAGTTTAAGACAAGGGAAAGGCAGAACAAGAGAGCAATGTGACGTAACTTCAACTTTGCTCACCTAAGTTAGATAGAGGAAACCGTTCATAGTTTCACTCTAAGTCAGCCGTTCCAGGTCCTTTCTCTGCCATCGCTCCAGTGCCGAAGTTCAGACATAGGAATAGAGACAAAGAACCAGGCTCTAAATCTCAGGGCAGTATTAGCAGTGCCCGAACGAATCCCCTTTGTCAGACTTGTGGTAAGAATTACAAGGGCATTTGCAGAGCCGGTAGTGATATCTGTTTTTATTGTGGCAAGCCAGGCCACAGGATTGGGGAGTGTTTGCAGTCAAGTCTTCAAGGATAACAAAATCATTGTATAGCACAGTCCAGTCACTCGAACCAGCAGGGTGCCATTTCCAGTGCTACCAGTGGGCAACGCCCAAACAAACTCTATGCTCTTCAGTCCTAGCAGGATCAGAAAAATTCTGCTGATGTCGTTACTGGTACATTATAAATTTTCCATGTCCATGTTTATGCTTTACTAGACCCAGGTGCATCTTTATCTTTTATTACTCTATACATAGCAGGCAATTTCAGAATCAGTCCCGAAGTCGTAACAGAGCCCTTCTCAGTCTCTACCCCAGTGAGTAGAATCATTATAGACCAGCGAGTATACAGGAACTGCTCGGTTATGATATCAAAGAAATCTATGTCAGCAGATTTAATAGAGTTAGAGATGACTGATTTTGATGTTATTCTCGGCATGGATTGGCTTCATTCCTTCTATGACACAGTCGACTGTAGAAATAGGATAGTTCAGTTTTAGTTCTTGAATGAGCCCGTCCTAGAGTTGAAGGGTAGCATTTCAGCTTTCAGATGTCAACATGTTGCCTACCTGTGGGCAAGGAAAATAATTTCTAAGGGGTGTGTGTATCATCTCGTGCATGTTAAAGATTCTAGTTCTGAATCTCCCAGCCTCGAAATAGTCTCTATTGTTAATAAATACTCAGATGTATTTCCCAAAAAATTTCCTGGCATTCCTCCCGAAAGGGAAATAGACTTCGGCATAAACCTTCCTCTGGATACTCAACCTATTTTTGTTCCACCATACATAATGGCACCAGTAGAACTTAAGGAACTGAAAGATCAATTGGAGGATGTCTTAGATAAGGGATTCATTAGATCCAGTATTTCCCAATGTAGTGCGCTAGTGTTATTCATCCGCAAGAAAGACGGTTTTCCCTGGATGTGTATTGATTACAGTCAACTCAACAAGGTCACAATCAAGAACAGATATCCTCTTCCCAGGATTGATGATCTATTCGACCAACTTAAGGGTACCAGTTCATTCTCCAAGATTGACGTTAGATCAGGCTATCATCAGCTCAGAGTTAGAGAATGTAACATTCCAAAGACAGCTTTCCGTACTCAGTACGGTCACTTTGAATTTTTAGTCAGGTCATTTGGTCTTACCAATGCCCTTGCAACTTTTATGAATTTGATGAACCGTGTGTTCAAGCAGTACTTGGACATGTTTGTCATAGTCTTTATAGATGATATTCTGGTCTATTCTCGCACAGAGTGTGATCATGCAGACCATCTCAGGATTGTTGTTCAGACTCTCAAGGATCACCAGTTATTCATTAAGTTCAGCAAGTGTGAATTTTGGCTAAGATCAGTAGAATTCCTTGGCCATATTGTTTTTGGTGATGGCATTATAGTAGATCCTCAAAAAAACAAGGCTGTAAGAAACTAGCCCAGACCCGTATCTCTATCAGATATTAGGAATTTCTTGGGTCTGGCTATCTATTACAAATAGTTTGTTGAGGGATTTTCTTCTATTGCATCTCCCATGTCCAGATTGACTCAGAAGAAGATTAAGTTTCAGTGGTCAGATTCATGCGAGAAGAGCTTTCAAGAATTGAAGACTCGACTCACCTCAGCTCCAGTTCTATCTATTCCAGATGGTTCAGATAGTTTTTTAGTCTATTGTGATGCATCAAGAGTGGGTTTTGGTTGTGTCCTCATGCAGAATGGTAAGGTCCTAGCCTACGCCTCCAGACAGTTACAAACACATGAGAAGACTTATCCTACTCATAATCTTGAGTTAGCAGCAGTAGTTTTTGCCTTGAAGATTTGGAGGCATTATCTCTATGGAGTTCATGTAGATGTCTTCACAGAACATAAAATCCTCCAGTATTTCTTTTCCCAGAAAGATCTCAATCTTTGCCCGAGAAGGTGGTTAGAGCTATTGAATGATTATGACATGAGTGTTCTTTATCATTTGAGCAAGGCCAATATTGTGGCTGATTCTCTCAGTCGACTCTCCATGGGTAGTATTTCTCATGTAGAGGATAGTAAGAAAAGAGATGGCTCAGGAGATCCATCAGCTTGCTAGACTAGGCGTTTGCTTAGTCGATTCTTCAGAGGGTGTAGTTTAGAGTCATCTCTAGTTTATGAGGTGAAAGAGAAACAAGACAAGGATCCTAGCCTTGTCAAGCTTCAAGAGTCAGTTCAGAATCAGAAAGTCGAGGTTTTCTCCCAAGGGGGAGATAGTGTTCTTCGTTGTTAGGGTCGTCTATGTGTTCCATGTGTAGATGAATTAAGGCAGCGAATTCTTATAGAAGCGCATGGTGCATGATATTCTATTCATATAGGGGCCACTAAGATGTACCGCGACATGTGGGAGATCTATTGGTGGAGTGGGATGAAGAGAGATATTGAAAAGTTTGTGGCTAAGTGCTCTATATGTCTGCAGGTTAAGATAGAGCATCAGAAACCTAGTGGTTCCATGAAAGAGTTCACAATTTCTACTTGGAAGTGGTACGAAATTAACATAGACTTCGTGATGGGTTCACCTAGAACTCGCCATCAGTAAGATTCAGTTAGGGTCATTAAAGATAGAATGACCAAGTCAGTTTATTTCCTTCCTGTTCGTACTTCTTATTCTGCCGAGGATTATGCCAAACTCTATATCAGGGAGTTAGTTAGGTTACACAGTGTTCCACTATCTATCATCTTCGATAGAGGTACCCAGTTTAGTTCTCACTTTTGGAAAGCGTTCCAAAAGTGTCTCGGTTCCCAAGTTCATCTCAGCATAGCATTTCATCCTCAGACAGATGGTCAAGAAGAAAGGACCATTCAAACTCTTGAAGATATGCTAAGGGCATCTGTAATTGACTTCAAGGGAAGTTGGGATGACCACTTGCCTTTGATTGAGTTTGCATACAATAATAGCTATCATTCTAGTATTCATATGGCTCCATTCGAAGCTCTATATGGTAGGAGATGTAGATCTCTGATTGGTTGAATCAAAATTAGTGAGGCCTCAATCATAGGTCCTAACTTAGTATTCGACGCCTTAGATAAAGTTTAGTTGACCAGAGAGAGACTCTGGGCTGCTCAAAGCCGATAGAATTCCTATGCAGATGTTCGTAGAAAGGATCTCGAGTTTGAGGTCAATGACTATGTCAATGACCCGGTATGTCGGTACCTTCAGAATTCTATGTCGCTTTGGCAAGGTTGCTTATGAGCTTGAGTTACCTTCAGATCTAGCCTCAGTCCATCCATTCTTTCATTTCTCTTTCCTAAAGAAGTGCATACGTGACCCAGCAACTGTTGTCCCATTTCAGAGCATCGGCATTCAGAACAACCTCTTTTATTAATAGATTCCAGTCGAAATCTTAGATTATCAGACTCGTAGATTGTGAAACAAAGAAGTCACTCTAGTCAAGGTTCTTTTGAGAAATCATTCTCATGAGGGAGCTACTTGGGAAGCAGAAGAAGATATGCATACCAAGTATCCTCATCTCTTCCCTGTAAATTCAAATCGAGCTCAAGGTAACAGTTGTATTTAATCTTATTCAGTTTCAAGTTCATGTTTCTAGTATAAACTTGGTAACTATTAACCGTTTCATACTCAGTCATGCATTCATGTGTCAGTTGTCCATGCATCAGATATGCACGAGTTCAGTTTGTTTAGCATGTCAGTCATGAGATCAAGTTTCAGTCCTTTATGTTTAGTTTAGGTTCTATTGTCTTGTATCCATTCTTAATAAATTCTCATTCTAGGATGAATGTTCCCAATTGGGAGATATTGTAATACCCCGCATGTTTCTATGCTAGGAAGTGAATAAGTATTCCTACATAAGAAATATCCTATCCTGTGATTCATACTTGAGTACATCACTTACAATGAATATCCTAATGATATGATAGCTTATGATGCATTAAGCATGTTCATATGAACCAATTAAGGTAATACAAGCTAAGAGTTTTTGAATCCATCAAGTTGTAGTGTTCGATTGTTCAAGGGTCATCTTTAAATGAGTATAACTCGATTTTAATATGGTATTTTGGCTGCTTTAGACCAACCAAATTGTAGAGAATCGAATTAGCTTTCCAACGATACCAATTTCGCCTTAATCCAATACCCGAGCGAAAAGTTATGCCCATTTTTGTGAGAGACTGTAAGGATAGGCGATTGGTTAGGCGCCGCCCAACCAAACATAGGCGATCGGTTAGGTGCCGCCCAACCTATCTTAGACAATCACTTGGGCACCGCCTAAGTCAGTTCCAGGTGCCAAAAACACTCCGTTTTGAGTTTTTTTAAGGGTAATTAAGTCTTTTAACACTCCTTACATGTCCCTAAACTTAACCCAACAAACTATATAGCTTCTAAACATATTACAACCCTATTATCATCTAAAAGCTCATCATCCAAGAGCACTAAAAGAGAAAAAAACCTAGGGTTGCGTAACTAAGATTGAAGATCCGATTTCAAGGAAATTCCTCCGTCAATCATCAAGAATCTTCCTTCTAAGGTATGTGTGAGTTGATTCATGGACTCCTTTCATCCATGAAGATCAAGAAGCTTCTTCTAAATTTTTTATTATGATGTTTATGTTGTTTGTGGTTGATATTCATGTGGTTGGAGTTTGATGATGCCTAAGCTGCGATCTTTGTAAGTTTACTGTGAGGATATTGTGGTATTTAACGTATAAATATGTGAAATTGGTGGTTGAATAGTTATAATCTTGATTAATCCACCTATGAATAAGATGTGTATGTAAGGTGTTTGTGAAAATACCTAAGGGAATAGAAATCATGCTTTTATGACACAATAAATCCTAAATGACTATTCCATGTTCTAAGTTTATGTTCAACGTGATCCCCGTGCTATTGTCTTGAATTGAAGAAGTTGTACGAGATGCTCATGATATTGTTGCGATATGGAATGAAGTATATACATGTTGTGTGAATTACCGATCATGTGATAGTTTCTTGAGAATCATTCTTATTATGAAAGCCTTACATATGATATCGTGAATTATGGACTCAAATCTTGTGATCAAGTCATGTCATGTGTGTTAGTTTCCTCCTATAGAGTCCTGGGGGTACTTGTACCCGAAAACTATAGTTGTGTGCCTAGTTTGATGTCATGTTTCCCAATAGCTGATCTCAAGCTATGATTCCATAAACTTCAGTCATCATGTGACTCAGGAAAACCTCATGATCTTAGTCAGTTGTCAGCTATCAGTAACATTCCGCCAGTCAATGGAATTCAATAAGATTAAGTCATGCACAGTAAGTTATTCATGTCCAGTCCCTCCAGATGGGAGTACAAGTTAGCACCAGGTGAACACAAGGATGGGTACTCACCTGCCAGTTCAGGGTGTGATTCTTAGTAGTCATCTTTGTGTTCCAGAACTACGTAGCCAGCGTAGGTTGAGACATCTTAACCCGTTAGATTAGGTTTGATGAGGTGGCTTAACCCATAAGATTAGGGTTCCCACCGTTCTCATTGAGTACCCGCTAGATAAGGGTCACTCACAGGCTATCCTTACCTATGGCACGGTATTGACACCCCTCTAGTTGGGGCAGAGATTGGACCCCAGCTTAGCCATAACAACATACATGGGGCATGTCGGTTAAACACTACCTCCCATAGTTTCAGTATTAGTCTCAGTAAAAGAACTTAGGGCGTTCTTTAAATTTCAGTATATATAGGACTGTCAGAAACAATCATCCATATATTAGCTTACAGGTCATGCTATCACATAGTCACAGTTCCAGTTTCTATATATGAGTGTTTGTACTCCGATGTTCATATTAGTCAGTCAGTATTGTTCATTCATGTAACACTTTATGTTCAGCCTACCTTCCTCGTATACTCAGTACTCCAGTTGTACTGACGCATTTGCACTATGGTGCTTTCTTTTCATGTTACACCATAGGATCCAAGACACGAGCTCCAGCCCAGCAGTAGCAGTACCTTTCCAGTCGCAGAGACACAATGAGTCCTCATTGATTCGAGGACAATATGATTTGTTACATTTATTTATTTCTTCAGTTAAATTTTATAGAGTTAGTTGGAGACATGTTCCTTCAACTTCTTATTCAGATAGCTTAGAGGCTTTTAGATTTATGTTCATATTTACATTCAGACTTAGCTTTCAGATTGAGTTGTTTTGGGTATTTTCACCCACATGGTTTTATCCAGTTGAACCTATGGCCTTATAGTTTTATGTATTCCACATTATTATACCATGATTTGCAGTATACAGGTACAGATATAAGTCATGGGTTAGCTTGTGGTCCCTCGGGGTCATGAACACCATGTAGCATTCCAGTTCAGTGAATCGGGGTGTTACAGTACTGAGATTTCTCGTCTTCCCAAATCTCATGAATCCTTTCATAGGAGAAATCTTTAAGGGCATCCAATTACTTACATCAAATTCTGACTTCCTTTGGATCACACATAAGACTATTTGCAACTTTGATTAGCCTTCATTCTTTCTCTAATCAGCTTCACCTTTTTCATGGCTTGGTAAACAAAGTCAGGGACAAACAACCTAGTTTGACCTTTCTAAAACCATCCAATAAGACACCCACACCTCCTACCTTTAAGAGCCTTGAAAAAAGTGATTTAAATACTATAATGGTAATTATTATTGTAAGAAAACTCAATACAAGGAAAATGATCAATGTAACTACTGTTAAAATCAACTGCAAAGTCCCTTAGCATATCCTCTGAGTTCTGAATAGTTTATTTTGCTTGTTGATGTGTATACTTAATTCTAGCACATTTAAGTCTTTTAACTAAGAATAATTATAAATTCTTAAGAAACTTTTGTGGTTTTTGATTTTTTTCTGTGATAGTACATGTGAGCTAAGAAGTATAAAAAACAATGCCAACTGAGTTAAAAGAGATAGATTTTGAGTAAGCAGCCATGTAGAGTACAGTTGATGACTTGTTTGATAAGTCATCAACTTTGTGAATAACAGTTAGGAATATCATTAGCCTAAGGCAGTAGGAGTTGCAGTGAAAAGTTGACGACATTTTTTGATATGTCATTAACATCCTGATAAGCCATCAGGTATTTTTGCTAGCTGAAGGTAGCAGCACGTGAAGTAGAAAGAAGAGTTGATGACATGTCTGATAAGTCATCAATATTTTTATAAGCCAACACATGTTGTCTACACCTGTGTGAGGGAAAAAGTTGTGATCTATGATTTGCTTCTAAAATTAGGCAGAGTATTTAAGGCAGAGTGGAGGGTTTTCTAGGGCATCTTGAACTTTACGACTATTTTTGAGTTTTCTCTCCAGTTTTTGGTTGTAACATTGCAATTCCTTTTTGTGAGATTATTATTATATCTTTCTTGGGATTTTTGCAGTGATTGTGAAGGAGAAACAACTATTGCTAATCATTAGTCTGTAGGTTATCATCCATAGAATTATGAATGCAATTTGTACTGTTGCTTTTTACATCATTAGTATCTAATTTCCTTAACCCAAATTGTGGGAGCTATGGGTTTGTTCTTGTAATGTCACTAGTGGGCAAGATTCATTAGCTTTTAGGGACTTCTTGATAATTCCTCTGATGTACATATTATCTATTGGTTGCAAATGATAGATTATTCCTATCTAGCGATTTGCTTGAAATTAGAAATAAAATCTAGTGGGAAGTGAATTATCTATAGGGGATTGGAAGCATTAAACTTCCATTTAATAATTAATGTCATAACAAGGTTAATTGACCTGATAAAATCTGGTTCATAAATATGAATTCCCTAAGTTCGAAAGGATTAGGTAATTGAATGCCTAAATTGGTTGAGAGACATTTAGGCATTGCTCCGATATAGATGATCTATTATTCCTATCTATAACAAGAATCTGGAATCTCTACTAGTGCCTGTTAAGCGCCAACACCTATAGTGAACACAGTTCTTGTTTCTTCAATACTATTGACTTGAAACATTTAAATACTAGTAACAAGTTATAAACTTAAAGGTAGAAATAACTACCTGTTTAATCTCAAAAAATCCTATTTACCAGAAACTACTAACTATTAGTTGATTGACTCATGAATAACTTAATTTAACACTATAATCCCTGCGAGATTTGACCCCAACCTAGTTGGGTTATATATTTTACAACGACCGCTTACTCTCTCATAAGAGAGGTGTAATTTTGGCGTATCAAATTTTGCCACCGTTACCAGGGAATACGATTGTTAATTAAGTTTATGTGTGTTAATTGACTGTTAGTCAGGTTTCCTAATTTTACTTTTATTTTTTGTTTTTGTTCTCTGTAGGTTAGTTAGTGTGTATGCCAAGTACATGGAGATCAGGTGTACCGTTATTACCAATACATCTAGAACCTTAGTTGATCGGTAGAATGGCAGACCCACAAGAAGCAGAAAGACTAGCCGCCTTGGCTAGGAATTAAGTAAATTAACAAAATCTTGATAACCTAGGTCGGGTACCAAATCCAGATCAAGAGGACCTGGGATACAAAGAATTGCTGAATCCTTCCAACCCAAGGTGTGCAGAGAATGTAGCCACACCCGTGAACCAAAATATGAATAGAAATTATTTGTTCCAAGTAAGAATGGATCATCAACCTGTGCAGTATGATCAAACTGATGATGATGGTGGAATGGATGTAGATAGTGCTACTGGAGTTGTTATTCCTCCACCTTTGGCACCAGGAGAAAAGTTTAATATTACTAATATAATGATTCAACTCCTCCATTTGAAGGGGTTGTTCAGTGGACTCCTGAAAGATGATCCCAACATGTATCTAGTAAACTTTGTCACTATTTTTATGTCCTTTGGTAACTCGGGAGTGGGATAGAATGCCATCTGCCTGCGTTTAGTTTTGCTGTCTCTATCAGGGGAGGCAACATTATGGATTAATAAGCTGACGCCTGATTCTATAACCAACTGAAGGAAGTTGTAAGAGGCTTTCCTAGAAAGGTTCTTTCTGCCTTCCAGGAGCAAAGCACTTCATGAGTCATGGGAGAGATTCAAAAAGAAGCTGACGCAGTGCTCGAACCACAATATGATAGATATTCACCTGATAGAGACTCTTTATCGGGCTTGTAACTATATTAAAAATCTAGTTGTTTGTAATGATGCAGGGTGATCATTTTTGGATCTCACTTTTCAAGAGGCCTCTAAAATGCTAGATTGGATGACCAAACAAAGTAGAGGTTTCCATACCAAGGCTTCTATGGTAGCAAACCATACTATGTCTGTTGGTATAAATGTAGAATAACGTAAGAAAGAGGAAGAACGCGATCAAGACATGGCACACTTGAAGACGTAGATGGATTTGCTGACCCAGCACTTATTATCTGCAAAGACTGAAAAGATAAAAGTAGTTGTATCCCAAGGTATAGAGGACTCTAATTTGGAAGAAGAGGCTAACTATTTGAATAAACATGGGGTTTCCGATGCAATATCCAAGGAAATCATGATAGGATTTATTATTACAGGTATAGATATAAGGATTAGAATCATGGAAACTAAAAGAGAAAAAATAATAGAAGTGGGCAGTATGTACCTCCCAGAAGCAGAGATAATGTTTCAACTAGCTCTGGCAAAATGTTTATGGAGGACATGATGGAGAAATTATTAAATGGAGTTGAGGATAAAAACTCTGGGGTGACTACCATGAAGACCGAGTTGTCCTCTATTAGTCAGTTAGTAAACTCACACTCCACTTTGATCAAACAGTTAGAAGAGCAAATGAGCTAACTTTCTACAGTATTGAATCAAAGAAAGAGTGGAATGATGCCACGTGATACAATTTAGAACCCTCAGAATAATAGTTTGTGTATGGCCTTTACTACACAGAGTGGTAAGGTTTTATCTGGCCCTTCTGTGGGCAAAGCTGTGAATGATGAGGTGATCAAAGAAGATGTTGAGCTTCAAGAAATTAATCGAGTGGAGTCTGAGAAGTGAATGGAATTTATATCCCTTCTGATCACCAGTAGGTTGATGAGTTGAAAAAGGGGAAAGAGAAGGAAAAGGAAATAGTGGTTTATACTCTACTAAAACCACCACCTCCCCTTCCTCAAAGATTGAAAAAGAAGGTTGATTATACAAAATTTAGTAAATACATTGCAATGTTAAAGCAGCTGATAGTGAATGTGCCTTTCATTGAGGCACTTGAACAAATGCCAGGATATGCTAAATTTATAAAGGATCTTGTGACAAAGAAAAGATGGAGCACTATGAACTGGCGGACAATATCCATCATTTTAGAGTTATTTCTACAAGGTCCTTGGTATAGAAGAAAGCAGATCTAGAAGCATTCACTATTCTTTATACGATTGGGTCTATGGAATTTTCTAAGGCCTTATGTGTTCTAGGAGCAAGCATCAATCTGATCCTGCTAGAGGTTTATAAAATATTGGGATTAAGAGACCCCACACCCACTAATATGTGACTTGTAATTGCAGATAGGTCGGTAAAATAACCTATTGATATTTTGTATGATGTATTGGTAAAGGTGTCTAGCTTCATATTACCTACGGATTTGGTTATTCTAGATTGTAAGGTGGACTTTAAGATGCCCATAATCTTGTGTTGACCTTTCCTCATAATCAGAAGTGAGATGATTGATCTGCGAGCTAATGAGCTCTTATTTAGGATGAACGATGAAGTAGTGTAATTTGATGTATGCCAATCAATGAAGTAGTAGAAAAATGAGTGTGTTCTCAATTGTTTATGTAAATTATGAGGATGAACAGTAGGTACCAATAGAGGAGAAATTTATTTTAGATCCTCTAGCTGCAGTGCTAATAAATTTTGATCGTGAAGGCAATAAGGAGTACGAAAAGACTATTTACGCTTTTATAAGAATGGGTTCATACTCTTATGCTCCTAGAAAGCTAGATATTGATCTTGTTATTCAACCAACACCACCGGCTAAACCATCCATTAAAGAGCCACTAGTGTTGGAACTGAAAGAATTGCCAAGGCATCTGAGGTACGTGTTTCTGGTAATTGGAAACATGCTACCCATGATTATTTTAGCTAATTTGGGTGATCAGTAGGTGGAAGAACTTATTTCGGTGCTCCAAAGGTACAAAAGAGCAATAGGTTGGACTATTGCTGATATTATTAGTATTCCCTCTAGCGTCTGCACTCATAAGATACAACTTGAGGAATATTGTGCTCCAACCATCGAGTATCAGCACCGACTTAACCCAGTGATGCAAGAGGTGGTTAAGAAGGAGATTATTAAGTAGATGTATGCAGGAGTGGTGTATCCTATTTCAGCCAGTAAATGGGTGAGACCAATTCAATATGTGCCTAAGAAAGAGAGCACGACTATTGTTGAAAATGAAATGAATGAGCTGATTCCACTCAGGACTATAACAGGATGGAGAGTTTACATGGACTATTGCAAACTAAACTCATGGACTTTGAAAGACCACTTCCTGATCCCCTTTATGGATCAAATGCTTTATCGATTGGCAGGCAGGGGGTGGTATTGTTTTATGGATGGTTATTCTGAATATAATAAAATTTGTAGTGGTCCTGAAGATCAAGAGAAGTCAACATTCATATGACCGCATGGTACTTTTGCATTCAAGTGAATGTCGTTTGGGTTATGTAATGCTTCTTCCACTTTTCAATGATGTATTATATTTATTTTCTCAGATATAGTTAAGGACACCTTGGAGCTGTTCATGGATAATTTTTTTGTGGTAGGAGATTCATTTGATCTATGATTAGCAAACCTGACTAGGGACTTAAAACGATAAGTGGAATTCAATTTGGTGCTTAATTGGCATAAATGTCACTTTCTGGTGAAAAAGGGCATTATTCTCGGGCATAAAATCTCATTAAAAAGGATAGAGGTGGATCTAGCTAAGGTAGAGGTTATTGATAAGCTACCTCTTCCCATTTAAATGAAAGGAGTGAGTAGTTTTTCATGGACATGTTGGCTTTTACCGGAGGTTTATAAGAGACTTCTCGAAGGTTGCAAATCCACTTTGCAAACTTTTGGAGAAGGAAACTAAGTTCTCCTTTGATGATGATTGATTAAAGGCATTTGAATGCCTTAAAAATAAGCAGGTTGAGGACCCTATCATTGTTGCACCGGATTGGTCAAAATCGTTCGAGATCATGTGTGATGCAAGTAGTGTTGCCCTTGGTGTTGTGTTGGGATAGAAGAAGGACAAATTGTTTCATCCGATCTACTACACCAGCAAAGCACTTAATGGAGCTCAAAATAACTAAGCCGTCATTGAATAGGAACTCCTTGATGTATTTTATACTTTTGAGAAATTCGTGACTTATCTGCTAGGGACCAAGGTGGTGGTCCACACTGAACACGCAGCCTTGAGGTATTTTATAGCTAAGAAGGATGCAAAACCAAGGTTGATTAGTTGGGTGTTGCTACTCTAAGAATTTGACTTTGAAGTCAAAGATAGGAAAGGTTGCAAAAACTAAGTTGAGGATCATCTGTCTAGGATAGAAAGCGAACAAACAGCCAGAGATGAACTTGAGATAAATAATGCATTTACAAATGAGGAGATCTTGGTGGTTGCTATAGACAAAATGCCTTGGTACGCTGATTTTACAAACTATCTGGCGAGCGAATTAAACCCGGAGAATCTTTCCTTTCACCAAAGGAAGAAATTTCTCCATAATGTGACCCATTACTTCAGGGATGAACCGTATCTGCTTTGGATATGTGTGGAAAAATTCATAGGGAGGTGTGCTTCAGAGATAGAGATGTGTAGTATATTCGATGCATGCCATGCTTCTCCTGTTGGAGGTCATCATACTGGTGACCGGACTACTTGAAAAGTATTGCAGAGTGGTTCTATTGGCCAACTTTATTCAACGATGGATATGAGTTCATCCGTAGATGTGACCAATGTTAGAGGCAAGGGTCAATCTCCAAACATCATGAGATGTCAATGTCAAAGATGATGGAAGTAGATTTATTTGATGTGTGGGGCATCGACTTCATGGACCTTTTGTAAGCTCATACGGGTTGAAATATATTCTGGTTGCTATAGATTATGTCTCAAAATGGGTTGAGTCCATATATTTGGCCGATAATAAAGGGAAGAGAGTCGTTGCATTCCTTAAGAGAAATATCTTCTCTCAATTTGGGATGTCACGCACCATTACATGCAACAGTGGGTACCGCTTCTACAAAAAACTATTTCAAGTTGCCTTAGCAACGTATGGTGTCAAGCAACACAAGGTGTAAACTCCATACCACCCATAAACTAGTGGGCAAATAGAGGTTTCAAATAGAGAGATCAAACCTATCCTTGCTAAAACTGTGAACGCTAGCAGGCAAGACTGGTCTAGAAAGCTAGACGATACGCTTTGGGCATATAGAACAACTTTCAAGATGCTTATTGTCATGCCACCATACCAACTAGCTTATGGTAAGGCATGCCATCTGCCAATCAAATTGGAGCATAAAGTGTTTTTGTGACTCAAATGACTCAATTTGAATTGGAAAAGGCAGTGGAGCTGAGGTTGGGTCAATTGAATTAGATGGATGAATTCTTTCTCAATGCCTATGAACAAGCAGATCTCTATAAAGAGAATATGAAAAAGTGCTATGATCGAAGTATTGCACAGTGAAACTTTCAAAAAGGTGACTTGGTACTCCTCTTCAACTCCAGATAGAAGTTGTTCCCAGATAAGTTGAAATCAAAGTTGTCCGGCCCATTCAAAGTGAGTCAATTCTACTCATCTGGAGTAGTTGAGCTTGAGAATAAGGATGGTAGTGTCCTTAAGGTAAATGGGAAGTGAGTGAATCTATACATCAGTCCAATGGACTCAATAAAGTCTATAGCCACTATAAATATAGAAGAAATCTGAGTAATCGAGATAACCGAGTCGTGCTGCTACACTAAATTAGGAGCTATTGGGAGGCATCCCAAAGTTTTTTTATGTTTAATACAAGTTACTTTCATTTATTTAGTTTATTTCTACTTTAAAGATGGTGATTGTAATGTACTAATAAAGTGTGTAGGGATCTAGATGAAATAGATGTATCAAGCCAAGAAATCCTGGCGACATGTGTGATGAGCTATCACAATTGTGATAAGTCGTCAGATTTTGTCATCAAAGGAGGTAAATATGAGGCATGTTCTAGATAAGGCTGACAACATCTATGACAGGCTATCTCAATTGTGATAAGAGATTAGATTTTGTCATCAAGGGAGCAAAAGATGAGCTACGTTCTATATAAGGCTGACGACATTTACAACGGGCTATCGCACTTGTGATAAGCTTTCAAATGTTATCATCAGAAAACTTTAAGTTAAGAAACACTCTTCCTTGGTTCATGTAATCCTAGGCCTAATTAATGAAATCTGACCCAGCCCACATACCAGTCTTCTCACCTTCCCGCTTTTCTTTTCTTTTTCATTTCATTAATTTATTTCCTTTCCATTCTTAGCTTATTATCTTGCCTATTTTCATTATTTCCTAGTAAAACAAGAAAATTTCTTTCCTTGTTGGCCGTTGTTTTGGATTTCAGAAGCCAACAATCTCTTGTCCTATCATCTTGTCTATCAAATTTGAAAAGTAAGGTCAAAATTCTTCAAGTTTCTTAGTCGGCTAATAGGTATTATCAAAGCTCATCTCTTCTTTTCTTTGGTAAGTAGTGGGAATGATTTAAACCTTGGTTTTCAAGGGTATTGAGTAAAAGTGTGGCAAAGCATTGTGTGAAAACTAAAATTAGGGTTTACAGTTCTACATTCAGCACAAAAATCTTAAAGCTCAGCCCAAGAATATAACTCCATGGGTGTTGTGAAAGAATTAAGATGATGATCATGTTAAAATTGAACTGGGGATTGTGTTATGAACTGACGACATAGCTGATAAGTTATCATAAATATGATGGCCTTCAGACCATGTCGTCACTAGTATAAAAAAAGAGCATGTTTAAGGCTGACGACATAGCTGATAAGCTATCATAAATGTGAGGGCTTATCAGACTATGTCATCACAACTTTGTTCAAAGGCACTGATAAACCCTTTTCAAGATATTTTGAAATTGATCGTCATTCTTGTGTTCTTTAACCCTGGATATTGAGTATTTTTTTTCTATTATTATAGAGTTTATTATGCCGCCAAAAAGAAGATCAACTAAAGAAGCAAAGAAGGTGTCTAAGGGAAGAGTACATTAGAAACTCTTTGATGAGTCTGACTATGAAGAAAAGGAGCCACAACTCAAAAGGTATGAAAAGAAGAAGAGTCCAAAGGTAGCTTCACCTTCTCCACAATCTGAGGATGAGGTAGATAAACAAAGTAAGACTGAAGAATCATCATCTTCTGCACATACACCCTCTGAGCAGATAGCTTCTGAGCAACCAAACTCCACCTCTGAATATATATCATCTACACAGCCTAACTCTAAAGAAACTTCATCAAAGAACCCTTTTTCTGAGCAGCAACAGACTAGTGAAGATTCTCTAATATGGGGAAATCTGAACAAATACAAAAACGCCAGTGCCAGAGAAAGGGCTAGATGGCAAATTCCCAGGGCAAAGATAATTTTCTGTAATGGTCTTCTCAAAACTCAAAGAAGATTTGTTAAAAGGCCAATTTTTGAAGACAAGAAAATCATTATGACCGGGTTGAGCAAATATCCTTCATTGGAGTAGACATTCTGAGACTAAGACTAGGCATGGACAACAAAAGAAGGTAATTCATTTTTCCCATCACTAGTCTGCGAATTCTACACGAACTACCAGGCTACCTTGAAAAACATGTATAAGGAAAACAAAAATATGGAATATAAACCCTTATTGGAGAAAGTTTCGGTGAGGTGCATAATGGTAGATCTCTCAGTAAGAACCATTAACAGATTCCTTTATGGTCCCGACTTCACTTCTCATGTTACTTCACCAACATTCTACTCTAGGTTAAAGGACTATGAAAAATAGTGTGCTTGGTTAGCCAAAATCATAGATGAAGGAGAACAAGAGTGGTTTACCAACCCGAATAAAAGAATAGTCAAGTCCCCCCTTACTTAAGAGGCAAGGTTCTGGTGGGGTATAGTAAGCACCTAGTTGATGCCTACGGTGGGAAATACTATTCTTGGTGATGATAGAGCAGTCTTAGTCACGATCTTCATGGATAAGATTTATTTAAACTTCGAGGAAATTATTGTTGATGAAATTAAGATTTGGGTATCAAGACCTGATACTGCATATCCATTCCCTTGTCCATCACGATGTTGTGCCAGGCTGTTAATGAATTGGAGATTATAGGAATAGACGATGAACTTCCTTCTAAGAAGACCCACGAACCTATAATATACGATGTAAACCACCCAAGGTTGGTGCTAGACAAGGGAGCAGGGGTTGCATTAGATCCAGTTGGTGTTCCTGAATTGCAAACATCTGCTACGGGTACCCCCTCAGCACTAAAAATGGAGGTACAAACTTCCAAAGCTATAAAGCCAACACCCTCTGTAGGGGAAAATCCATTGTATGAGAATGAAGCAAACATCGCAGAAGCAGCTTAGGTATCGACATTGACATTTAATACTCCTAATTTTAGAAGAGTGGTGAAATAAGCAAATTCGATGTGAGGCACAACTACAGTAATTTGCCAACCAGTTTGCCTCAACCGTGGATAAGAGGATCAGGGTAGCCCTTTAACCTTTCCAGGCTTTGCCTGGTTTGTTTGATAAGTTAAAAAACAATTTCAATGCACTGTCGAGAGAAATGTTTGCCCTTGATCTTGCACTATTTAGAGAAATACTAGAAAAGGTAAAGCTGATGTTGGGGTATTGCAGCAGCACCAACTTATGGTTTCTGTAGATCCAGTTGCTGATAAGTCTAAGGATTAAGTTCCCTTGCTTGATCTTAATGGGAACTAGTGAAGCAAAGAAAGAAGAAGGGCGAGAAAAAAGATAAGGGTAAGACAAAAAGGCATGATAGCAAAGAATAAAAAGAAGAGAAGAAGGCGAGAAAGAAGACTGAGAAAGTAGAGATGAAAAAGCTGATGCAAGCGTCCTAAGTGGACAATGAGAAAATGGAGGAGGCCCTACGAGTGAGGGTTGTAGGTGCCATAACTAGTGGGCCACTAACAACTACTAGGCCAGATACGTTAGAATGGAGGTAGGATCCCGATGGAGATGAGGTAGCTGAGGATATAGCAGCAAGATCAGCTACCTGTAATTCGCATGCTTGATCCACTACGAGTATGTTCTAACCCCTATGATTTTTTAGTTTCTTTTTAGATTTTCATTGGGGACAATCATGCTCTTTTCTGTTGGGATTGTGGTACCTATTTATTTGATATGTTAGTGGTTTTCTCAGTGTTATGTTTAACTAGGAGAGTTTGTATGCAATTCATCATTGTTGATTTTGAAACACCTCATCTAAGGTATGTCTTAGAACTCTGTGATGTGTATCCATATGTGACCACTGTGCATCTTGTTATGGAATTCGTACTAGTAACATGATAATCATTGCTAATAAATTGCATGATCCAGCTAGGTAGGAGCATACAATGTACCTGGGTGCTATGTGTGTGTGATATATTACTTGGTTCCTGTTTTGTGTAAATCTAGAACTTTCCTGGTTGGTCTTGCCTTGGTTGTAGAATAGTGGTTAGGAAAGGACCATAGGCCATTGTTGATGTTAGTCCACTTTTATCCTAAATAACCTTCCCTGCGTGAATGATATCCCTTGATCCTGATTTTGAGATGAAATGCCTCTTTCCTTGTTTTTATACCTATCACCTTTCCATTTTTATCACAATGAAGCTATTTTGGCCCTGGTCCTCCTTGGACATTGTGCACTTTTGACTTAGGAAAATAGCCTAATTTGATGATGGCTATCATAGGGGTGTGTGATGCAAAATGAGTATGAAGAAAGGTAAAATAAGAGAGAAGAATAAAAGGCTGGGTGTATTGGACGAAGAATAAGAAAAGAAAAGTTGGGAAAAGGAAGAAATAATTAGTGAAAAGACCGCACGTATCTGAAATATGTTGTGATCACGAAATGAGAAGAGTAGGTAAAGGTTAATAAGTGAGACCCCAAAAGTTAGTGTAAGTGCCAAGGAGGCTTTGTCACTTTGAATAACACCGATTATCATACCATCCCCTAGACTACATTATAAGTCAAAGAAATTACCTATAGTGATCCTAGATCACGTGTATGAAAACCTCCGTAGTGAAAATAAGGACAAGCTTATGGTATTTGGCATACATTGACTGGAATTTATTTCTGAGAGTGGGTGTCTCTTGATTGTCCCCATATTTATATACTGGATTTCTTATATGAGTGAGGAGGAACTTCTTTTTTTTGAGGGCACACTGATTATATTGTTAGTTGCTAACTTGTTTGGGTATGTGTAACTTGTACATATGCATGGTTATTGTTGCTTGTTCGATGCTATATCTTGATTCCCATGTGTCAAACTTTTGATCTTCATTAAGATACACAGTTGGGTTTAAACGTGCTTGAACTTGGAAAGGATAATATGTTTTGTACGTAAATTGATGATTGACTGCCGCACGTACTTCACATTCTCTTGGTTGACCATCATGGCACTATAATGTGTTAGTTGATTAAGGACAAGAAATTGTTTTAAGTTGTGAGTGTTGATGTGGGAGCTTGATGCAAGCATATTTAAAACTTTTAACTCAGAGTAATTGTAAATTCTTAAGCAACTTTTGTGGTTTTTGATTGTTTTTCTCTGTGATAGTGCAGGTGAGATAAGAAGTATGAAAACCAACAACAACTGAGTCAAAAGAAATAGATTTGGAGTAAGCAGACATGAAGATTATAGTTGACGACTTGTCTGATAAGTTGTCAACTTTATGAATAGCCGTCAGGAATATTGTCAGCATAAGGAAGTGTGTAGGAGTTACAGTGAAGAGTTTGTGACATTGTTTGATATGTCGTCAACATCCTGATAAGCCATCAGCTATTGTCGTCAGCCGAACGCAGCAACACATGAAATAGGAAGAGGAGTTGACGACATGTCAGATAAGTCATCAACATTCTAATAAGCCGTCACATATTGTCGTCACTTATGCAAGGGAAAAAGTTGTGATCTATTATTTTCTTCCAAAATTAGGCTGAGTATTCAAGGTAGAGTGGAGGTTTTTCTAGGGCATATTGAACTTCACGACTATTTTTGAGTTTTCTCTCTAGTTTTTGGTTGTAACATTGCAATTCCTTTTTGCGAGATTATTATTATATTTTTCTTGGGATTTCTAATGTGATTGTGAAGGAGAAACAACTATTGCTGATCATTAGTTTGTAAGTTATCATCCATCGAATTATGAATGAAATTTGTATTGTTGCTTTTTACATCATAAGTAGCTAATTTTCTTAACTCGAATTATGTGATCTATAGGTTGGGTCTAGTAATGTCACTATTGAGTCGAGATTCGTTAGCTTTTAGGCACTTATTGATAATTCCTCTGCTATACACGTTATCTATTGGATTCAAATGATAGATTATACCTAACTAGTCATTTTATTGAAATAAGAAGTGAAATCTAGTGGGAAGTGAATTATCTACAGGGGCTTAGAAGAATTAAAATTCCATTTAATAATTAACGTAACAAGGTTAATTGACCTGATAAAATCTGGTTCATAAATGTGAATTCCCTAAGTTCGAAAGTATTAGGTAATTGAATGCCTCAATAGGTTGAGAGACATTTAGGCATTACTCCGATACAGATGATCTATTATTCCTATCTGTAACAAGAATATTGAATCTCTACTAGTGTATGTTAAGCACCAATACACATAGTGAACACAATTCTGGTTTCTTCCATACCATTGACTTGAAACATTGAAATACTGGTAACAAGTGATAAACTTTAAGTGAGAAATAACTACCTGTTTAATCTAAAAGAAAACCCCATTTATTGGAAACTACTAACTATCAGTTGATTGACTCACGAATAACTTAATTTAACACCATATTCCTTGTGGGATTCGACCCCAGCCTAATTGGGTTATATATTTGACAACGACTGCTTACTCTCTCGTAAGATAGGTGTAATTTGGGTATATCACTTGTCCATACATTTAAGAGTGGAGAGTGGTGATAAGGTTCACCTGTGAACCTAAATTTTGAAAAGAACGCCAAAAATAAAAAGAAAATTGTGTGCCTCGATCTAAAATGATGAACATCGGCACCTCATGCAACTTAACTATTTCTCGAATAAAGAACTTATCTTAAACCTGTCATAAGTAGTTAGTACTCATAGGCAAAAACTGAGTAGACAAAGTCTTTCTATCCACAATGACCCAAATAGAATCATATTAATTGGTAGATCGCAAAAGATCCACAGTAAAATCTATATTAATCATCTCCCACTTCCACATAGGCAACTCTATCTCTTTAGATTTTCCACCGGGCCTCAAATATTCAACCTTGACTTGCTGACAAACCATACACTTAGCAACAAAATTCACCACAACTCTCTTTATATTGCTCCATCTGTACATTTCCTTTAAGTCATGGTACATCTTAGTTAAACCTAGATGAACTTTATATCAGGACTTATGAGAATTAACAAAGATTCTTTCCCACAGCCCATTAACATCAGGAACACGCATTCTTCCTTGATACTTCAAGATACCATCACCCCAATCTTGATAGCCATAACCTTTTGTTGACCCACATCATCATTATTCTGCATAAGTATGGGATCCAAATCCGACTTCTCCTTCACCTCAGCACCAAAAGATATTTAACCACTACCTGAATAACCATTGCTCCATCCTTAGAGTCTAAAATAAAAATTCCCAAGTTAACCATGGTAGTGCAAACTTATGTCGTAATTGTTAAGAAATTCGAACCACTACCTCTGCCTAAGGTTTAGTTCTTTCTAAGTAAATACATACTGCAATCTCTTATGGTCTGAATAAATATCCACATGCACTCCATACAAATAATGGTGCCAAATCTTCAAAAAAAAACCATAGACGCCAACTCGAAATTGTGAGTCGATTAATTCCTCTCCTGATCTTTAAACTACCTTGAAGAATAGGATACAACCTTACCATGTTGCATCAAAACACCACCCAATCCCACATGGAATGTATCACGGTACACCATAAAATACGCAGTACCCTCAAGAAGGGTAAAAATAGGAGTACAAGTTAACATATCCTTCAATTTCTCAAAACTACCTTCACAAGAACTGGACCATAAGAACTTACCCATTTTTTAAGTTAACTTCTTCAGTGGGGCAGCAATAGATGAAAAACTTTCTTTGAACCTCCTATAGTAGCCTGCCAAACCTAAAAAGCTCCTAATGTTAGTTGAAGTCGTGGATCTAGGATACTTTTGAGCTGAATCAACTTTATGTGGATCCACATTGATCCCCATAATAGAAATAACATACCCCGTAAAGGTCATAGAACTCAACCAATATTCACACTTAGAAAATTTTACATACAACCTCTGGTCTTTAAAAGTTTGCAACACAATTTACAGGTAATTCCTATGATCTTTATCACTCTTATAGTACACAAAAATGTCATTAATGAAGACTATAACGAATAAATCTAGGAACTGCTTGGATACCTAATTCATAAGATACATAAAAGCAGCTAGAGCATTAGTTAACTCAAAAGACATAAGCAAAAACTAATAATGGACATACAAGGTTTAGAAAGTAGTCTTGGTAATACCAACCTTCCTAATTTTCAACTGGTGATAGCCCACTTACATATTAATCATATAAAAATACCTAGCACTATAAAGATGATCAAATAGGTGATCAATCTTATGAAGAGGATACTTGTTTTTCACTGTAACCTTATTTAACTAATGATAATATATACATATACAAATAGACCCATATTTATTTTAAATAAAAATTATAGAAATTCCCTACGGAGAAACACTAGGATGAATAAAACCCTTATAAAAAAAATCCTTTAACTGTTCCTTTAGTTTAGCTGGATCCTTCCTATAAGGAGGAATGGAAATGGGATGGGTATCTGGTAGAAGATCAATCCCATAATCTATCTCTCTATCTGTAGAAAATTTTAGGAAGATCATTGAGAAATACTTCAGGAAACTCATTAACCACAGGGAAAGATTGTAAAAAGGGACCCTTAGAGTTAGAATCTTTAACCTGAACTAGTTGAAATTAAAAACCTTCGGAAATCAACTTCTGAGATCTAAGATAAGAGATAAACTTCCCTTTGGGTACTAAGGAACTCCCCTCCCAGTCAATCATCGGTTCATTAGCAAAATGGAAATTGACCTTTTGAGTCCTAAAATCTAACGAAGCATAGCATGAATGAGGATAATACATCCCCAAGATTACATCAAAATCCAAGATATCAGGTTCTATCAAATCTACCAATGTCTCTGTATAAAGAATGGACACTAACCAACCCTTATATATTTTTCTAGCAACATTAGACTCACCCACTAGAGTAGAGAAAGAAAAAGGGTCAGAAATATTTTAAGGACATAAACCAAAGTGTATAATCACATAAAGTGTCACATAAGATATGGTAGAACATAGATCAAGCAAACAAAATACATTATGAGAGAAGAAACATAACATACTAGTGACAATATTGGGGAATTCCACAGATTCCTAACGAGTAATAAGAACATAGAGATTATTCCGTCCAATGGCAGTACCTGAACTGGTTCCTTAGGAGTATGAACCAAAGAAGTTGTGGCCGGAACTACATTATCTCTAGGTAGAAACCCTGGTTGAAGGACAATCTCTTTACTTATGGCCCAGCTGACCATAATTATAGCACTGATTTCTCCCTTCCTGACAATATCCATTCTGAAGTTGCCTACAAAAAAGTCAAGGAGGATATGATGAGATTGACTGAACTCCACTGGCCTGAGATTGGGCACCCTGTTTCTTAGGACCAATGCTGGCCTAACAATAATGATCACCTAAAGGCTTGGATAAGGAACACTAACTGACGAATAAGAATCACCCTAATTCTTATTCGTTGTCCATTGCCTGCCATCTCTCCCACTATTCTACTAATTTGTAGCCTGCTCTAAATAGCTAAACTTTTTGTTCTTCCTCTCTCCCATATTTTCTTGCTTTTTTTCTCATTCTCAACCTACTGTATCTAAACCAGCAGTCTAGATATGTTTATATCATTATTTAACAAGGAAGCCTTACACTTTAACTCAAAATCATGGGACAAACTAGAACTAAACTTTCTCATTTTGGACCTTATACTAGACACCAACTCGAGAGCATAACGGGTCAACTACTAAAACTTCAAGGCATACTCCTCCTTAATACTTATTTTACCTTTCTTTAAGTTCACAAACTCTTCAATCCTAGCTTCGCTCAACACCTAAGGAAAGAAGTGTTCAAGAAAAGCACCTAAGAAGTTATCCACACAGTCGGTTTAATATCATCACCCCTTATCTCTTCTCTCTCTTTATACCATAGGTAAGCCATATTTTTCAACTAATAGGCAGCAAAATCCATTTTTTCTAAATTAGTAGCATTCATAACCCTATAAATTTTCTCCATCTAATTTATAAACCCCTGAGGATCCTTCTCAAACTTAAAGACTGTAAAGGTTGGGGGATTTAACCTTAGAAATTATCCAATTCGAGTGACATCAAATGAACTAACAGAGAAACCAAAATGTTCAGATTGATGAGACTAAGATGCCACTAATTAAAAAAGCATATAAATTGACTAACGCAACTCTACATTACAAATATCTTCAGGAGGTGACTTATAATAAATATCACCATCCCCAGAAGCCCATGAAGAACTAGTAGGGATTAATCGAACCCTATGTAGAGTGGTATAGACATAACCAGGGATCGTGGATCGGGTATTAACTTTATAAATAAGGTGAGTTCCCTCCATATTTCCTCATGAAGGGCAGAGGTTCCAGTAGAGTTTCTATGATTTTCAAATCTTTGGGTAGGCATGATCTGAAATGAGTGTAAGCTAGGAGTTAGAGAAGTTTCATAGCACTAGACTCTATATCCCAAAATAGAACACAGGAAATGAAAACATTCTTTAATGCCTTGTAGCTTTTCCCTTATAAGTGTAGACATCCAAAGACCCTGAACCATATTTCGATTCTAACCTTTCCATGACTCAAACCCTAGCCTGGACATGACGGGTATCTCAAGTCCACCGTGGGCCAAAGAACACACCCTTAGCCTTACCCTAAGAGAATATAAATATAAATAAATTTAGTAAACCAAAATAGCAATGAGAAGGTTAAATAATTCAAATGAAGATTCTAAGAAACAAAACAAAAAACCAACCCATATTTGTCCATAAAAGCCTCTAAGAACAGAAATACAAACTAAGTTGGGACATGCCTTTGACTGTGATAAAATATAATCCAAAAAAATACTAATACAATACTAAAAATAGTGAAAATACCAGGACTTCTGAAAGATGGAGGCTTACCACTTCACAACTAGTCCTTAGGAATATCGAATCAGCTATTGTTGTACAGAAGTACTAGCTAAGACCTCGTACCCTATACCAAGAAATGATGCATCATCCAGGAAAAGTAACTGGGGAGAGAACTTTTATGTAACTCAAAGGATAGGGAGAAAATAATACAATTATAAAAATCTAATCATAAACCATCTGCACCACCTTTATATATATATTTATAGGATGTCGATATAGGGACAAGGTCCATGAACATGATAGTTTAAATTATTAACCTGAACTACATAGCTCGCTTCGTCCTAAAGTCACCCATGGACTATGTGGGTCCAGCTCCCCCTGTAGGAAGTACCCTATTGTTAGCCACATGACTCGGGGAAAAATTGAGGAAAGTCTAAAGAAATCAAGGCTATAGGCCTCCAAAAATATAATTTGTGCACCAAGCACATGGTCACCTGGACCCCCAATACCAAAAAATATGGCTTCCAGTATTATCCCTCCCTCCCAGACCTACACCTTCATGGTAAGCTACACAATTTTTGTAAGCCCAAATTAAAATAGTTGTACATAAACAAACCATTAACCCAAGATTCATTTATTAAGGAATTTAGCGACATGGTATCGCCATACCAGTATGCTTTCTAGATAATTCAATTATCCCAAACTAGTCTATATAAAAAAATTGACTCCCAAGTTCCATTTAAAATCCAAGCCATGGCCACCAAAGCCATCCAAATTCATTTATATCCATTTATCCTTTAATGTAATGTAATTCATTCTACAATAAGTTAAATTATGTGACTAACCATATTTAAAAGAAAGATTGTCAAATGGATTGAGGTTAACGCCATTATCAACCAAAATTCATCGAATTTAAGGAAATCTATGTACCTCATTCAAACCATAAAAATAAAGCACCAATTCAGTCACACAAGCATAAATTAAAGCATGACTAATCGATTTAAAACATCAGAAAAGAAATTCAAGTAATAACAACCAAAACACCTCAACCCAATTTCAAACCCATCAACTAAAACACATAAATATTGATCAAATAGATGTCACAATGTAAAAATAAATTCTAGGGATGAGTAACATGACTTAGATACCAATGAATTTGAAAAAGAATTTAAAGTTTGGAGCTAGAATGGTGAATACACTACAAAACGCTTAAACTTTCTCAGGTTTAGAGTTAGATGAAAAATAGATGGTATTTGATCTTTGATAACTAAAGGAAAAACGACAATTAGGTGTTTAATAGTCATACAAGGGGTAAAAAGTCCAAAACTGCCTCACCCCAAAAGAAAAAAACAAAAATTGGACAAATAACATAGCACCATGGCATGACAGTATTACATAGCTTAGCCTCCGTGCCACATTCTTATCATAGAGGTTAACCTCCATGGCATGCACTTGTCAAGGTGTCTCACTACCTCAAGGTCCTAAACTGACCTCAAAACGCTTTTGAAAATTCAAAAAACTTTCCTAAAACAACCTTTCAAGATCCCTTAACATAAGTCAAGTAAAAAATCAACATTATACATGTAGGAGGGTCAAAATTAAAATCTTCAAAATTTTAAAGGGTCTTACACATTATTACCATCAAAGAGGTTTGTGGGATCCCACACTCTACATTTTCCATGATCCTTAACTCAGATCTGTGGTACTCAGATATCCCTTTAAGTTGTTACTCAAATAAAAACAAAAACAAAAGTAATACTAAATAAAAACTACAGAAAATAAAAACAACTACCTTATCCTAAGTTGCCTCCCAAATAGTACATGATTTAGAATCACAGCACAACCCACGTTACCACTTTCAACTATATTCCTTCATACTCTTCCTCCTAATCAGAGCCCATATTTTTTTCTTTTTTTGACCTATTTAGAGTTTACTCTCAAGGTCTATTGCTTTTTCTCCACTTCCCTTCATAGGTTCCTTTTTGAATTTTTGAATTTCAAGATTAACAGGTGGTTTAGGTAACTGTATGAGAGAATTCAAAAAAGGTGGTAAAAAGATCAAACTCCTCCACCCCATGCTCATACACTTCTATATTTTGATCATGCACAAATTCGTATAGGGTACGGGTGTAGTGAGTGTTTGTACACCTTGAAGACCACCTCTTTAAGATTTAAACTCATTGCTTGTCTTATACCTCTTATATCAATAAGTGCTCTTACAGATGCTAAATATGATTAGTACCCTATATCTTATAACACCCTACACTTTTCCTAGGTTAAAACCATCCCTAGAATGTCAAAGATTTGCTTCAAAGATGAATACCTTATATTTCATGCAGTATTTATCTTTGAAGAAAATTTGCCAAAATTTGATACGTGATAGAGGATTTATAATATTTTTAAGTTGACAGTGTCCCATATGAGCAACCACCGCATTACGGTGAAGAAAAATTTCATAATTATCAATTTCAGTGGACCTCTACGATATTGATGCATTGTAGAGAGGTCAAAATTACCAATTATAGAAATCCAGTAGCCCAACGCGATACTGACATGTCATGCCAGTGGCCAAAATGTCATTATAAAGGGGCACCGCGATTATGGCATATCGCAGTGAAGGCCCAATTCCAACTCATCCTTTTTCAGTCAGCCAACATGATAGTGGCACGTCACGGTGGCCTATTAGATTGAGATTTTTTTTTTCATTTCCAGTTCCATTTAAAAGCTTAAAAGAGGTATTTTGGTCAATCCCCAAGCTCCCAAACCATCCAAAACATGATATTAAACCCATTCTAAGCCTATTATGCTCATTATTCATCAATTCTCTCTCAAAAAATCCCTAGATCTCAAATTTTTCTCTCCAAGAAATCAAAATCCTCCATTGTTTCTCTAAGAAATCTTTAAATTAAGGATTCCCAAGACAAGATAATCAAGAACTCATCTTCAAGAACTCAAATAGGAATTAATAATGCCTGTTTCTTCATCTAATCATTAATTAAGGTATGTGGGGTTTTTAACCAAGGATAATCTTTTTATCCTTGTACCCAAAACTTTTTTTAATTATAAATTTATAGAATTTTATGTGATTTCCCATGAAATTAAAGTTAGGGTTTACACCTAATATTTCTATTTATGAGATTATGAGATTTTAAGTGATTTAGAAGTTCAATTGCATATCCATGTTCATATTTTCATGCATATTGCAAAAAAAATCAGATTTTAAGTTGATTTATAAATGTTTACATTACCAAGAATGAATATTATGATGTTTTAACATGAGTTTGATGCATGAGTTATTAAGACTTAATTAAGATTGCTATTTCATGATTGTTTGTGCTATGAGCACTTTATAACTAGACTCTTTTTAGATTATGGATAAATATTTGACCTTTTGGTCTCAAGAATAGATATAAAATCCACTTTATAAATTCAAATTAAAGATTTAACTATACAGATATACAGTTGGTTTTCATTATGAATGATTGTACTATTTTAGAAGTGGATTCAATCAAAATAATCATACAGATTTAATAGGAGTAGTATTTAGCATCGAGATATGTACGTTACTACGGTTACATACCCTAGAACTACGTACCAATGTAGGATTTATATTGTTCCCACTTTTACATGAATGATAGATATGTTACCACTTAGATAGGTTATACTCCCGGCCAAGAGTATGACTCCTCTCCCCAATGTGAGGATTCCTCCTTAGGGGGACAAGAATTTTGGACTCCATGAATGCTCACATGGTTTATGTAGGTTAGAAGAATCTCTCATGCAGATTAAGGTTTTAGATTTCTAAACCCTTAGATAAAGTGTTTTCCTTACAGCTTAACGGTAAAGATTTTCCGAATAGTTTCTCAAAAAAGAATAATAGCAAAGCTCTTAGAAAATTAAATATAAAGGCTCATAAAGTTTACTTAGATTATGTTTTACAAAAAGATATTAGCTACAGATTTTAGCTTTAAAATTTTAAGAATTTAGTGCGTACTTTCTACACTTAGACAATATGATTTAAAGAGAGAATATAAGATCAGCTTTCAGAACTAAATGTTACAACTCACTAGATTTATGAAGTATGGTTTGCTTCTTATTATTTTGGTATTTCAAATATTCCAGCTTATTTGAGTCATTTACATTTAGAATGCATTATTTTATAAATTATGATGATGAGATGATGTTATACTTATACATTCTACCCCCTATACTCAGTACATCCTCAAAGTACTAATCCACATAGACGTCTATGTTCTACATTGTCTCATAATGTAGGTATCAATTTAGTTGTAGCACGCATGCCATATTCATACAGTTTGCAGTTTCCCATCAACATTTGATTAATTCTCTTGATTCAAGGGCTCAAGTAAGTCATATAGTTTGAGCAATATTTTATTTTTATTTATTCAGTCATGTTGATTTGGGATAGCTGGGGGTCATGTCCTGGTTACCTATAGTCCATACTAGTAGAGTCTTCATAGATAGTCAGTAGAGTTAACGTATTTGATTCTAGTATTGTTCTGTAAAATAAGACTTGTAATCATTTTAGTTTAGTTATATATTGATCATATTCGAAAAAGAGTCATCTTTCACTTATTTCATTAAAATTTATGTATATTATTTAGTTGCTAATTGGTTATGTCAGTAAAAAAGTTAGTCTGGAATCACTTGTGGTCCTAAGCACCGTCTGATGTCTCGGGACCATTTTTGGGGCGTTACACATCTACATCATAATCAAGAATAATAAATTTAGTAGGAGTAATAAACTTACCAAATTTATGCTCTCCCCCAAGTTACTCAAAGCATAGACCATATCACTTTTACTAAGTTTTATGGAGAGGGAGAAACTCCTACGGTCCTTGACCATTTTCAAATCTTTATCATCACCACTAAACTACACTCCTCAATAAGTGCTACTATCTTGTTGTCTCCCAAATTTATCTTACTGGTCATCACATCCTTTAAGTACTTTTCTTACTTAGGCATTCGTCGCAAAATATCTAACAAAGGAAAGTTTATGTGTAGTTCTTAGAATGTGTCAAAGAAATTCTTAGAAAATACATCCTCTATAGCTTTTTTAAACCTTTGAGGGAATAGTGGAGGTAGGTTTCTCTTGTGTATGCTCCAATTCTTTTGAGGGACTAACTATGCATATACCTCATGATTTTTTTAGATGTCTGTCAATAAAGTCTCAACCACTCCTCAAACAATGTGAAATCATGTTGTACCACATTTCTAGAATATCACCATGCCAATTGAATTACATTAGCCAATTCAATTTAGGAAAGTATAAAGCTCATCATAAAATTCCTCCAAAGCTTGACCACCTGTATCTGAATCTAGCATAAATTTTATAGTTATGGTCAAAAGCCTCAACAAAAGTATAAGCTAATACATAGTTTTCTGTTGGTGATATGGATAATATCAGAGAAGAGACCTAAATCTCTCCCATGCAAGATAGAGATTCTCATTTGGCTTCTATTTGAAACTCAGGATCTCACTCCTTAACCTAATATTTTTTGAAGTTTGAAAGAATCGAATAAGGAACTTCTTATAACAACATAATTTCTTGGGTAATGATGGCACCAACAATAAAACCCCAGTAGGTAAGCGAACCTATAGTTTGAAATTGATAGTAGTGGACCACCAAGAAAGAAGGAATAATACATAATAAATATAGTAAGAGACTAAAATACATAAAATAGTCGTAAAACCTAGGAAAATTAGTACAAGATCTTCTTGTGTAAAAAGATTACAAAATGCAGTACCAAATAAATGTACTAATACAACCCATCTACGAATACAACATTGAGACTAGTCTAGTAAATAACAAGAAGAATACCAATACTTAAAATTCTAGGAGGTCACCCTATGTCTTCAAAACATAGATTATCCGTATAATGAAAACACTATGGGTGAGGAAGGTGGCGGTCTTGGGGGAACTAAAATTGGAAACTCATAATTATCAATATGTGGGGTCATTGATGACTTTGTGTGTGTGTTATATTTTATATTGGTTATGTACTAGTCATCCCATGGGATATTCCCTGGTCATGTGGCCACACACACTAGGGACCTTTCAGCAGGAGAGCTGAACCCATATGGCTTGTGGGTGGTTAGGACAGCAAAGCTACACAGCCCAGGTAATGGTTTAATTGTATGCTAAACCTGATTCCCTTTCTTTGCATTTATATCTGTATGGCTTTATGCATTATGGATGGATGTACTTAGTTTTATTACTTGTATTATATTATTCTTATCCTGAGATTCATGCTACCGGTCACTTGCTAACCCAGTATACTAGTGGTAGTATACCCATGCTATGCAGGAACCAACTATTTTATTATTCATATTTAGCATAAGGATTCGATATTAGTATTTGGAATGAAGTGGTGGGCTTCCATCCCTTTTAGAAGGCATCATTTAATGTTATGGACTTCTTTAGACATATTTTTTAATTTGGATATTGGTTTTGTCCATGGTTAGGGGCATGTCCCAACCAAACTTGTTCACAATTTTTTATGGAGGCTTTGTGGTACTTCTGGAGAATTGTATGGGTAGGATCGGTAGAGATCTCATTCGTAGCATTGGTATTGATATTGAGGTTGGCCGTATCAGACATGATTTCACATTGTTTCATCATATTATGTTTTGGGATTAATTTTTATATTATGTTTTGGTATTCCCTTTGGTTTATGGTCTACGATTTTTTTTGGTTTGGTATGGTTGTGTAGTTTTTGTGGTATGGTTTGACTCGGTTATGTTGGTCTTAGTTGCGACCCTATCCCAGAGGCTTAATGAGATTAAGAATGCTATCTTGTTATATATTTCAAATTCAGCCTATCTAAGGCTAGATATAGGTGGTTGGGCTGGGTAACAAAGGGTTGTCCACAATCTTGGTTGGATTTATGATGCCCTTTAAGATAAGGACCATGGTCAGGTCGTCTCAAGTTGGTATCTGATCCTAGGTTCATGTTCAACTGGGAAGTCGATAAAGACATGTCTAGTAGATTCTCTTTTAGGGGTGTCAAGTATGTCACACTCCTAAGAGAAAGGATGCAATACATTTAGGAATGTTTCACTTTCTTTGTATTCTATCTTCAAGGTTGAGATCTCAATCTTGGAATCTTTTCTAATCATTGTTTCTTTGTCTTTTAGATAATGCCTCCTAGATCTGGAACATAAGGAAATTCTTTCATCTCATTTTGGGATAATGATGAAGAGTTACATCCTATAACTGGAGTACATCTTCATTCTTATAATCCTATTCCTTATGTATTTGGAGTTTCTTCTATCTCAGCTGGTTCTCCTCAGGTCCCTCAGGGCAACGTGATGAACGTAGAATATTATTAGTCTATCCATGGTATTGCCCAATTGGTTGGTACTCAAGATGAGCGGGGTACAACTGGTGCTTTGTTTGCTGAGACCACTAGTCTTGGTCAATTTATGAAGATGGGTTTTACTGAGGTAAATATGAAGGAGGATCAACATAACATCTTGGATAAGATAAAAAAGATCTTACAATTGATGCTTTCTATTAATGAAGAGGTGGTTAACATTATAGCTTATTAGCTCAAGGATTTTGCTTATTAGTTATATGAGGATTAGGATTGGGATAGAGGTGATATGGAAGAGGAAGGGTTATGGAAGGCCTTTTTTAATGCCTTCTTAGATTGGTTCTTTCCTAAAGAGTTAAGAGAAGCTAAGATGGAGAATTTTATAAACCTCAAGCATTGGAAGATGTTAGTAAAGGAATATAATTTGAAGTTCTATCAGGTATCAAGGTATTTTGCTGATTTTGTGGTTTATATAAGGTTGAAAATGAGGAAATTTGTTTTTGGGTTGAAGAGGGATTTGATTTTTAAGATCAAGACTGCCTTGCTAATTAATGATGTGGACATCTCGAGGTTGATGATTCATATACAGTAGGTTTAGGATAAGATAAGAAAGTAGGCAGAGTTTGGCGATAGGCTGGGAAAGAGGTATAGGTTTTTTTATCAAGGAGGTGTTCAATCTCAGGGTGGTAGGGATTGTGGCAAGTGACAGAAAAAGAAGTGGGGGAGTTTAGGATCATTTTCTGTAATTTCTCCTTATCAGTTAGAGATAGACATCATCAAGCTAATGATAATTCTCAGGCACAGGTTGCCCAATCTTAGGCGAGCGAAGTTCAATTAATTTTTTTATCTCCTTCTTATTGATTTTGTATTCATCCTTAGTGGGGCTATTGCGGGGAAACAAAGGACAAATGCTTCAAATGTGTTTAGGTAGGCCATTGGCTCAGCAATTCTCTAATCAATAAGGTTGCTTTGTGGGTGAAAAAGATTTATGTGGCTTCAAATTCTATTCCTACACCTGGTGCAGTAGCATCTACTTCAGTTACTGTGGCATCTGCTTCTATTATTAATCCTAGTTCTAGTTTTAGTCAGAATAGGTTGTATGCTTTGGCATTCCAAAAGGAATCTGATCTATTACCTAATGTCGTTACTGGTATGTTACAACTTTTCTCTTATGACATATATTGTTTTCTTGATTTGGGTTCCACTCTTTCTTATGTGACTTCATATAAGGCAGCGTCTTTTAGTTTTGATCTAAAAGTTGTTTTGGATCCTTTTTTATTTCTACCCCAATAGGTGACTCGGTTATTGCTAAGAGAGTCTATAGGGGGTGTATGGTATCTATTGGCAGCAAGCAGACCTTGGCAGATATATTTGAGATAGTAGATGTAATTCTAGGTATAGATTGGTTACATTCTTCTTATGCATCTCTTGATTGTCAGACTTAGAAGGTTATCTTTAAGTTTCCTGGTGAACCGGTTATAGAATGTGAAGGTAGATCCTCAGTTCCTAGGGGGAGGTTTATTTCTTATCTTAAAGCTCGGAGGTTAGTCTCTAAGGGTTGTTTTTATCACTTGGTTTGGGTTACAGATTATAACTCAAAATGATCTTCTTTGTCCTCGATATCTATGGTTAATAAGTTTCTAGAATTCTTTTCGGATTATCTTTCTAGTGTTCTTCCATTAAGGGAAATAGAGTTTGGTATTGATTTGCTTATGAAAACTCATCCAATTTTTATTCCTTCATATAGAATGTCTCAAACCGAGTTGAGAGAACTCAAGGAGAAACTTAAGTATCTTTTTGATAGGGGGTTTATCTGTCCTAGTAATTCTATATGGGTACACCGATGATGCAAGATGGCTAGTTCCCTTCGGATATACAGTGACTACAGGCTGTTAAACAAAGTGATTGTCAGAAACAAGTATCATTTTTCTCGGATAGATGATTTCTTTGACCAGTTACAGGGTGCCAAGTTCTTCTCTAAGATAGATTTTTGGTCTGGGTACCATCAGCTTAAGATTAGGGAGGTGGATATCCATAAGATAGTTTTTCCTACTCGGTATGGTCATCTGAGTTCTAGATGATGTTATTAGGGTTGACAAGTACTCCGGCAGCATTTATGGACTTGATGAACAGGGTGTTTAGGCAGCATTTAGATCTCTTTGTCATTATGGTTATTGATGAAATTTTGTTTTATTAGAAGAGCAAGGTGGATGATGTTAATCACCTTCGTGTGGTGTTGCAGACCTTAAAGAACCAATAGTTGTATGCCAAGTTCTCTAATTATGAGTTCTAATTGAATGTTCTTATGTTTTTGGGACATATTATTTCTAGTAAAGGGATCATGATTGATCCGCAGAAGGTTTCTGTGGTTAACAAGTGGCCTAGGTCCATGAATCCATATAATATTCAGAGCTTTTTGGGTTTAGCCGGGTATTATAGGCAGTTTGTGGAAAGCTTTTCTTCAATAGTTGCTACTTTGACTAAGTTGACTCAGAAAAAGGTTAAGTTATTTTGGTCGGATGCTTGTGAAGGTAGTTTTGAGAAGTTGAAGGATAAATTGAATTCATCTCCAACCTTGAATTTTTCGGTAGGCAATGATAGGTTTATGGTTTATCTTGATGCATCTCGGATAAGGTTTGGTTGTGTTTTGATGCAACATGGGAAGGTGATTGCCTATGCTTCCAGGCGTTTGAAGGTATATGAGAGGAATGATCCTACTCATGATTTAGAGTTATTAGTGGTTGTGTTTGCTTTAAAAATATGGCAATATTATTTTTATGCTATTTATGTGGATTTTTTTTCTGATCACAAGTGTTATCAGTATGTGTTCACTCGAAAAGATCTTAATCTCAAGCAAAAGAGTTGTCTTGAGCTTCTCAAGGATTATGATATAAGTCTTCACTACTACCTAGGTAAGGCTTATATGGTTTTTGATGCTCTTAGTAGGTTATCCATGGGAAGTCTGGCTCATGTAAAGAAAGAAAAATGGGAATTGGTGAAGGATATTCACCCCTTGGCTAATCTGGGGGTTCATGTCTTGGACTCTCAGGATGGTAGTATGATGGTGCAATAAGTGTTTTGATCATTTCTTAGTGTAGAGATTAAAGAGAAGAAAGTGGTAGATCCTATCTTGATAAAAATCAAGGGATGTTGGTGGGAAAGGTAATGGTGTTTGTGATCAGTGGTGATGGTAATTTACTGTACTAAGGGAAGTTTTGTGTTCCTGATGTTGATGGGGTATGACAAAGGGTTTTAGATGAAGAACATGAGTCATTCTATATCATTCATCCTGACTCGACTAGGATGTATCATGATAACACAGAGATCTACTGGTTGAATAGCATAAAAAGGGATGTGGCTGATTTTGTGGTCAAGTGTATAGTGTATAAATCGGTTAAGGTTGAGCACAGGAGTCTAGGTATCTTGTATCAAGAAATTGAATTTCCCAAATAAAAGTGGCAAGTGATCAATATGGACTTTGTTACTGGTCTTCCTCGGTGTCGGAATCGGTATGATTCATTTTGGTTTATCATGGATAGAATGACCAATTCTGTGCATTGCTCGCAAGTATGGACTACCTTTTTGGTAGAGAATTATTTGTGGTTGTATCTTCAAAAGATTGTAAAGCGGCATGGGGTACCTATATCGATTATCGCTAATCATGGTGAGCATTTTACATCTCATTTCTAGTAGTCTTTTAAAAGAGGTTTGGGGACTAACGTTAGTCTAAATATTTCTCTTCATCCTTAGTTGGATGCACAAGTGAAGAACACTATTCAAACATTGGAAGACATTCTTTGGGCCTACTTAATTGACTATGGAGGAAATTGGGATGAACATCTACAATTGGTGGAGTTTTGTTACAACAATAGCTATCATTCCAATATTGGCATGGATCCTTTTGAGGCGTTGTATGGTAGAAAGTGTAGATCTTCTGCTACGTGGCTTGATCTTAGAGAAGTGGACATATTTGGTCCGGATTTTGTCAATCAGGAGATGAAGAAGGTTAAGGAGCTAGGTGTAGTGACTTGGAGTTTGAGGTCTGGGATAGAGTGTTCTCCAAGGTGTCTCCCATGAAGGGTGTGGTGTGGTTTGGAAAAAAGAAGAAACTCAGTCATCAATTCATTTGACCTGATATGATTTTTTTAAGAGTTTGCTATGTTGCTAATGAGTTAGAGTTTCCATCTAGCTTAAGTTTTGTTCATCCAGTCTTTCATGTTTCTATGCTGAAAAAGTATCTTGGTGATCCTTCTTCGTTTATTCCTTTGGAAGGATTGGGTATTTTTGATTCTCTATCTTATGAAGATTCTTGATTGAGATATTATATGTAACGCCCCGATTTTCTAAACCAAAATGCTACATGGTACTCATGACCCCAAAGGAGCACAAGCTAATCTATGACTGATAGCTATACCTATAAACTGCATAATATCTCATAAAATATGCGGAAACATGAACTGTAAGACCATAAGGTTCAATACTAATACATATTTGAAAAATATGGTATAACAATATAAAAACGGAAACATAAATACTGAAGTCTGAACATCTAATCCGACATCTAGTCCGAAAGCCTCTAACTGAACTGAATAAGGAGTTGATGGGACATATCCCCAACTAACTCAAACTACTGAAATAAAGTAAAAACTGAAATAGAAATGAAATCATCTTGTCCTCGAAGGATGAGGACTCACGTCTAACTACTGCTGATCCTGGAATCTACTGCTGATTTGGAGCTCATGCCTCTAAACCTATGGTGTAACATAAGAGAAAGCACCATAGCGCAAATACGTCAGCACGTCTGAATGTACTGAGTATACGAGTGAGGTTGGCTAAATGCAAAGGGTAATATGCATGGACAATACTGACTGATATGAACGTGAGAGTACATACATGCATACGTAACTGCAACTGAACTCATGGATATACGGACTACTGAGTCTGAATACTGACAACATAAGTGTACTGATAATGAGATTCTGGAAGACTGAGTTTACTGATATTGATATGTAAATCACTAATAAGTGATGGATCTGATACTTTATTATTGATAAATGAATGATTGTTCGTGACAGTTTGAATTATGAAGAACTGGTCTGATTGACTGTATTTTACAGTCCTGAAGCTGAGTACTGATAGCATGAGTTCTAATAACTGTTGTGATTGATATCATAAGTGACTATATCTGACAGTCCATAAATCTGAAGGAAACTATCAGAGTTCAATTCTATTTCTGATTTAACTGTATCTTCCAGTCTTGATATACTGAAATCTGAAGAACTGTCTGAGTTCTTTACGGAGACTGGGTAGCTATAGCTGACAGTCCTAAAATCTATAACTGAAACTGTGGGAAGTAGTTATCTAACCGACATGCCCTAAATACGCTATAATAGCTATGCTGGGGTCCAATCTCTACCCCTACTGGAGGGGTGTCAATACCGCGCCACTGGTAAGGACAGTTGTGAGAACCCTATACTGGAAAGTACTCAATGAGAACGGTAGGAACCCTAAACTGATGAGTTAAGCCACCTTATCAACCCTAATTTGACAGGTTAAGATGTCTCAAACTATGTTTGCTACGTAGTTTTGGAACACAATAATGACTACCAAGAATCACATCCTGAACTGGTGGGTGAGTTCCCATCCTTGGGTTTAGTCGGTGCTAACTTCTACTCCCATCTGAAGGACACTGAACTGAAAAACTAAGTTGAACTGAATAACTGAACTGAACTGATTAACTAAACTGATACTGATTTACATGATTGATACTAGTGGTATTATTTAGCAGAGCTAAACTAAGTTTACTGGATTCCAATAACTAACGAAATGTACTGAGTTTTGAGTACTGGTTGAGAGTACTGAGATTGACTGTGAATACTGAGGTTGCTGAGGTTATTGAGCACTGAGATTACTGAGATTACTGGACTACTGAGATTTCTAAGTTTTCCTGAGTCACATGACTGACTGAATTCTATAGATCATGGCTTGACTGAGAGTATCATGAAAACATGGCATGCATCTAGGCTCACAACTATATTTTTCGGGTACAAGTACCCCCAGGACTCGATGGAAGGAAACTGATACAACTTGAATTTCTTGAGTACACGACCATCAATAAAAATCCATAATACATGAGAGGGGGGTTTCATGAAGTACATGGTCATCATAATATCTATCATGAATAGGAATGCTTATAATCAAGTCATAAATGTCATATTCTAATATCATGGGCATTCCGACAACATATACTATTCTTAGCAATCACATGGAAATCATTCAAGCGTAAGGGAACGACAACATGTAGTGTTTAGTTCATATTGTAATGATTTGGGGATATTATACTTCATGTATTTATTCAACATCTCAAACATGGTAGGGAAAGCATGGATATATTTTGCGTACATAATTTATATCTCCATTATCATAACATGCTTTATACCACAATATTAACAACACATAATTTGCATGGAAATTCATATTGGATTGTATGACTAACATGAACTTCTTATTTAGATATCATGAAATCATGTAAATATGAAGTTCTAACATACTAGGCATTTTATCAAACACCTTGCATGCATTCTTTAAGGCATAGGTGGATTTCATCAAATTGTACATCATGAACAACCAAATTTAAATGTTTCCAACTCATATGATATCATGAAATTCAAATAAACATATAAAGTTTCCATCTTAGGAATCACCCAATATCAACAACATGATCATCAACACCCAACAATATAGAAATCATACTTTGTAATGAAAAAGAGGGTTTTTGAGCTTTATGGATGAAAGAGATCCATAAATCAACTCACGCATACTATTATATAGGAAAACAAACAAGCATCAACACGGGTATGATCATATCACCACAATAAGCCAAGCTTTTGTATTTTAAAGATTGATTCTTGAACTCCACGGACGAAAGAAATACATAGATAAACACTACGCATACCTTGGAAGGGAGGTTCTTGATGATTAACGGAGGAATTTCCTTGAAATTTGATCTTCAAGATTAATTGTGCAACCCTAGTTGTTTTTTTCCTATGGTTCTCTTGGATGATGAGCTTTGAGATGTTAATAGGGTTGTAATGTATTTAGAAGCTATATATTTCGTAGGGTTAAGTTTAGGGATGTGTAAAGAGTGTTAAAAGAATTAATTACCCTCAAAATAACTCAAAACGGAGTGTTTTGGCATTGAAACTAGGCGCCTAAGTTTGGTTGGGCGGCGCCTAACCAATCGCCTATCCTTACTCTCTCTCAGAAAAATGGGCATAACTTTTCTCTCGGGTATTGGATTAAGACGAAATTAGTATCGTTGGAAAGATAATTCAATTATCTACAATTTGATAGGCATAAATAAGCAGAAATACTACATTAAGATTGAGTTATAATCATTCAAAGATGACCCTTGCAAAATCAAACACTAAAACTTGATGGATTCAAAAACTCTTAGCTTGTATTACCTTAAGTGACTCATATGAACATGCTTAATGTATCATAAGCTATCTTCTCGCTGGGATGCTCATTGTATGTCATGCAATAAAATGCTACTCACAGGATAGGAGGTTTCATACGTAGAAAAAATGGTTCGTCTCCTAGCTTAGAAACATACGGGGTATTACAATATCTCCCCCTTGGGAACATTCATGCTCGAATGGAAATTAACTGAAGTAGGAGAGATGATAAGATGAAGTACGTACAATACATACACTACTGAAACATGGGTTCATGACTGGCATGACTGAAAGCTGAGCACAATATACTGAACATGCATATCTGATCCATGGGAAGCTGATTCATGAATATAAGAATGAGGATTCTAATAAAGTAATTTTTCTCAAAATGAGAATACATATCTGATGCACAACTGAAAGCCAGAATCCATGCATATCTGATCCATGATTATTTGACTGACATAATATGTGAATGCATGACAAAAAGTACTAATCATCTGATCACACATATCTGATGCGTCAATTCATGACTAAACTTACTCATGAACATGCAATGGTAAAGGTATCAATTTTGAACTAAAAACTAAGCATGGAACTGAATACCAAGTTTGGCACTGAAATATGAACATGAGAATGAGTAAGTTTAAGGAAAACTGTTACCTTGAACTGATAATACCTATAAGTTTGAGATTAATTACTCTATATGCATGATTGAAAACATGAGAACATAAATAAGTTTGGGATGTTGTAGATATACTGAATATCATGATCTGAACTGAATTTTGAAAACATGGCATAAGACTGAAGTGGGAGTTTGAGGGTTAACTTATGAGTACCCCTTCTCCAAACTGGATTCATCAAAAAAAAAATAGAGCATCATGTTTATGTCATGAAATTTTAGGGGTATGATGTATCTCCCCCTTGGGAAACTATGTCCCTCAAAGAATAATTATTTGGATGAGCTACTGAGGGAAATTGAGGCAATGCGCAAGATACCTAGGAACTGAGTCATGACTGAATAGCTAGGATCTAAAAATGAGACATGATACATGAACTGAGATGAACAAGAGTGCATAAATACACTAACTTATCTGATTAACTAAATAACTGATAGATGAATACTAGATCTTCAAAGCTAAACTGTACTTAGTCTGAATAGCTGGGCTGGGATTTTTGTGTTTTAGGCATAGGAGATAAGGACTAAATGAGTAGAATGAGGTATCTGAGCATGTATTCATGAAGTCTGTATTATTTTCAAATGCGAGACCAAGCGTACGACATATCTATGAGGTATTCGATAAACTGGGGTACTGAAACATTGATAACTAAGTACTGACAACCTGAATTTTATGGTCAAGCATGTCTGGAACTGAACTGAGTTTTAAATCTAGTTACCGAACTAAAGATGACATTATAACTAAGCCTATAGCTAGTACAGAAGTACTGAATTGAAGGACTGAACACTGATCACTGAGTGCTGGATACTAAAACTATAATTGAGTTCGCAACTAATTTTTTGAAGGCTACATGTTGGGGACTGACATAAGTCAAGGATCTAAATGTACACTTGCACTTTGTACTTTCCCAACTTCTAAATATGACCCCTTGCTAGACGTTTACTTGCACATTTATCATGACATTCAAGCCTATCTTCAGAACTACACCCTCATGCAAAGAAAGCATGCAATAATCTTCTCTTATCTAAACAATTGCTCAGCACTACACTGTTCCATAAGGAGAGCTAACTGGAGGAGTAAATCAGGAGGACCTTAAACAGAAATAGATACAAACTAAACTTGACACATGACTGAAACTTGAGGAATAAAATATCAATAGTTTGGATTTATCAATAAGGTTCGAACTGAGAATATGCATGGCATAGTCTAAATGTATCTGATCTGTAGAGGCATAGCATGATTCATGGAAGCTAAGTATACTGGAAATCATGATATGCGTACATGAGTCATGAGCTGCATGACCTGAGTCTAGAGTTTTCTGTACTCGTGGGACATGATTCGAATACTGAGGGAGCTGCAACTAAACCCCTTTTACTGGGAACTAAAGGCGCACATAATCTCATGAAAAGTGTGTGAAATTAGATTGTTCTTATGGAACATGACTCGTACTGTGGAGTAAAAGGGACTCTTTATGCAGGAAAGTGAATTCAAACATGATTATAGCTTGTGACAATAGAGTTGGTATGCAATGCCTGAGTTGGTTTTGTGACAGCTGAAGTGAAAAACTCTGCACTGAGATGAGAATGGCTCTGGAATTCCCTTCCCTTACTGCTTTCTATACATACTGGCTCTACTAATGAAATCTGAGGGCCTGGCTTAGGTACTTGACCTACGATCACATACCTACATTATGTACAAAACCTATCTATCTTACTAAACACATCATCTAATTCTGTTTCCTCATATATTGATAATATCACATTCACACCTTTATGCCTAATTTTGAGTCAATAAACTTAAGTGTTTAGCTCGTACTGTTCAAACCTACTGATCTAATCCCCATGAATACATAATCTGATCAAGTCGAATAACACTATCCCAAATCTACTACTGCTAAACTTTTGGGTTCAAGAATGAGTTCTCATGATCATGAATAAAATATGTACCACCTTGCAACATTAATGAACTGATGGGATACTTTTTGAGTCTATTGCTAATCTCATAACTGACCGTAGGGACGGTCTGAGAAAGCCCTGTCTTTAGGACTTTGAACTTCACTGTTTCTATTACTATAAAAGTAAGGTAAAGTGAACATGAGGGGTGCATAATATGAATCTACATGGTTTCCTTAAACAAACTTGCTATAGCATGATCTTGAGACATGAAAGTAGGGAAACTGTTCCTAAAACATCTCATAGTCTCTTGCACATAAGTGTGGTGCACAACACGCCCATGTACTAGACTCTACATGATGCAGCATTCATACTTTCTATGACACTATTGAACCTGGCTCTGATACCAAGTTTGTAACTCCTCAATTTTTTAAACCAAAATGCTACACGGTGCTCATGACCCCAAAGGACCACAAGCTAACCCATGACTGATATCTGTACCTATAAACTACATAATATCTCATAAAATATGCAAAAACATGAAATGTAAGGCCATAAGGTTCAATACTAATACGTATTTGAAAAATATGGTATAACAATACCAAAAAGGAACATAAATACTGAAGTCTGAACATCTAATCTAACATCTAGTCCGAAAGCCTCTAACTGAACTGAATAAGGAGTTGATGGGACATGTCCCCAACTAACTTTAACTACTGAAATAAAGTGAAACCTAAAATAGAAATAAAATCATCATGTCCTTGAAGGATGAGGACTCACGTCTAACTCTGACTGTTGATCCTGGAATCTACTACTGATTTGCAGCTCATGCCTCTGAACCTATGGTGTAAAAAAAAAAAGCACCATAGCGCAAATGTATTAGTACGTCTGAATGTACTTAGTATACAAGTGAGGTAGGACAAATACAAAGGGTTATATGCATGGAAAATACTGACTGATATGAATGTAAGAGTACATACATGCATACGTAACTGTAACTGAACTCATGCAGATACGGACTACTGAGTCTGAATACTGACAACATATGTGTACTGATAATGAGATTCTGGAAGACTGAGTTTACTGATATTGATATGTAAATCACTAATAAGTGACGGATCTGATATCGTATTACTGATATACTAAGATACTTATATTTCATTACTGATAAATAAATGATTGTTTCTGAAGTTTTAATTATGAAGAACTGGTTTGATTAACTATATTTGACAGTCCTGAAGCTGAGTACTGATAGCATGAGTTCTGATAACTGTTGTGATCGATAGCATAATTGACTATATCTGACAGTCCATAAATCTGAAGGAAACTATCTGAGTTCAATTTTATTTCTGAGTTGACTGTATCTGACAGTCCTGATATACTAAAATATGAAGAACTATCTGAGTTTTTTACTGAGACTAGGTAGCTATAGATGACAGTCCTGAAATCTATAACTGAAACTGTGGGAAGTAGTTATCTAACCGACATGCCCCAAATATGCTATAATAGCTAATATGGGGTCCAATTTCTGCCCTGACTGGAGGGGTGTTAATACCACGCCACTGGTAAAGACAGTTGTGAGAACCCTATACTGGCAGATACTCAATGAGAATGGTGGGAACCCTAAACAGATGGGTTAAGACACCTTATTAACCCTAATCTGATGGGTTAAGATGTCTCAACCTACACTGCCTATGTAGTTTTGGAACACAATGATGACTACTAAGAATCACACCCTGAACTGGCGGGTGAGTTCCCATCCTTGGGTTTACTCGATGCTAAATTCTACACCCATCTGAATGACACTAAACTGAATAACTAAGCTGAACTGAATAACTAAATTGAACTGATTAGATGAGCTAATACTTTTTAATTGGACTGATACTCGCGGTATTGTTTAGCAGAGTTAAACTAAGTTTACTGGATTCCAATGACTGATGAAATGTACTGAGTTTTGAGCACTGGTTGAGAGTACTGTAGTTACTAAGATTGACTGTGAATACTGAGGTTGCTGAGGTTAATGAGATTACTGAGATTACTGGACTACTGAGATTTCTGAGTTTTCCTGAGTCACATGACTGACTGAATTCTATAGATCATGGCTTGACTGAGAGTATCATGAAAACATGACATGCCTTTAGGCACACAACTATATTTTTTGGGTACAAGTACCCCCAGGACTCGATGGAAAGAAACTGACACAACTTGAATTTCTTGAGTACACGACCATCAATAAAAATCCATAATACATGAGTGGGGGATTTCATGAAGTACATGGTCATCATAATATCTATCATGAAAGGAATGCTTATAATCAATTCATAAATGTCATATTCTAATATCATGGGCATTCCGACAACATATACTATTCATAGCAATCACATGGAAACCATTCAAGCATAAGGGAACGGCAACATGTAACGTTTAGTTCATATTGTAATGATTTGGGGATATTATACTTTATGTATTTATTCAACACCTCAAACATGGTAGGGAAAGCATAGACATGTTTCTTGTACATAATTTGTATCTCCATTATCATACATGCTTTATACCACAACAATAACAACACATAATTTGCATGGAAATTCATATTAGAGTGTATGACTAACATGAAACTGTTATTTATATATCATGAAATCATGTAGATATGAAGTTCTAACATACTAGGTGTTTTATTGAATACCTTGAATGCATTCTTTAAGGCACAGGTGGATTTCATCAAATTATACATCATGAACAACCAAATTTACATGTTTTCAACTCATATGATATCATTAAATTCAAAAAAAAATATATAAAGATTCCATCTTAGGAATCACCCAATATCAACAACATGATCATCAATATCGAACAATATAGAAATTATACTTTATAATGAAAAAGAGGGTTTTTGAGCTTTATGGATGAAAAGGATCCGTAAATTAACTCACGCATAATATTATAGACCAAAACAAACCAGCATCAACATGGGTATGATCATATCACCACAATCAACCAAGATTTGGAATTTTAAAGATTCATTCTTGAACTCAAGTGATGAAAGAAATTATTGGATGAACACTACGCATACCTTGGAAGGGAGGTTCTTGATGATTGACGGAGGAATTTCCTTGAAATTTGATCTTCAAGATTGATCGTACAACCCTAGTTGTTTTTCTCCTATGGTGCTCTTAGATGATGAGCTTCGAGATGTTAATAGGGTTGTAATGTGTTTATAATCTATATATTTCGTACGGTTCAGTTTTGGGATGTGTAAGGAGTGTTAAAAGAATTAATAAACCTCAAAATAACTCAAAACAGAGTGTTTTTGGCATTGGAACTGACTTAGGCGGCGCCTAACCAATCGCTTATGTTTGGTTGGGCGGCGCGTAACCAATCGCCTATCCTTACTGTCTCTCACAAAAATGGGCATAACTTTTCGCTCGAGTATTGGATTAAGGCGAAATTGGTATCGTTTGAAAGCTAATTCAATTATATACAATTTGGTGGGTATAAATATTCAGAAATACCATAATAAAATCGAGTTATACTCATTCAAAGATGACCCTTACAAAATCAAATACTAAAACTTGATGGATTCAAAAACTTTTAGGTTGTATTACCTTAAGTGACTCATCTGAACATTCTTAATGCATCATAAGTTATGTTATCACTAGGATACTTATTGTAAGTCATGCACTAAAATGCTACTCATAGGATCAGAGGTTTCATACGCAGGAAAAATGATTCATCTCCTAGCTTATAAACATATGGGGTATTACATTATATAAGAAATTTCATTGCTTGCGAACAAAGGATGTGGCTTCGGTTATGGTTCTATGGCGGAACCATAAGGTGGATGAAGCTACTTGGGAAGCGGAAGAGGACATAAAGTCTAAGTATCCATATTTTTTTTCTGCACCTAGTATTTGTGCGGAAGGTATGTGTCATGAAAACATCTTTATTTTTTGAGTTTGTTAAAGGAAAGATTAACTTATTTACCTCTTTGTCTTCAAACTTTGTTGAAAGGATATTTTATAATACAAATGATTTTATGTCTGGTTAACTTTAACTTATTTATCATTTAGGGATAAATGTTCCTAGTGGGGGAGACTAAAATATCCTAGGTTATTACCCTTAGAAAATTTCCTAGAATTCCTTTCTTTGAACTCAATACAACTTATGCATAGGAGCCATATACTGGGGTACGAGTGGTATGGTCTAGTTTTATGTTTACCAGTGTTAGTTGGTAGGATGGTTTTGGTTACTAGAATAGGTAAGTCTTAGGGGTATGAGTCGTAACGCTTTGTACGAGTCATATCAGGGACTCATATAGTAGGCAATGTTTCATCCTCCAGGTATTTTATTCTTCCAGGGATATGAGTTATGGGTACGGATCATATGTTGTGGTTATGAATTGGTTGGATGAGTCATACACAGTACAGTATTTGATCTAAGAGTGAACGCTTGGATAGGAGTGATGGATACCGAACGTATGGTAGGGTACAACTCATATGGGTGAGTTACATCCCTGTGACAGGTTTTTAAGGTATTTTAGCGGGGGTATTTTTTACATTTCCCTACTTACCCAAATTAGGACCCACGAATTCTAATACACTTTGGAGGTTATTTACCCTATTATTGTATTCATTAAAACTTAGAAACTATTCCAAAAGATCTCATAATTCTTTAAAGAGCTTTTAGGGCAAGAAGCCTAGGGTTTAATCTTATGGATTGCTTTGGGGCTTGTCTTAGTGATTTTTTTCAATCAATTCTTTGATATAAGGCATGATTCTCCTCCCTCATGATAATTTCTACTAAAGGCATGGTTTATAAGATTGATTTCATCATTTTGCTATTTCATGATTATGGTTTTCAACTATTATTTGAGGGTTTTGATTTTAAATGCTTGGTTATAGTTTCCTATAGTTTTTATTATACTTTTATGTTAATCTATGGTTGAATTGGAAAAATTGATTTCATGGTAGTGGTTTGATGGTCTTTCAAATTGGTTTTGGTTATATTATGCCCCAAGGTGTTTGATAAAATGCTTATAAAGATATGTTCATTGTATTGACTTTTTTCAATTGAACTTGTGTATGTTTTAAAATTAACAAAGGATTTATACATGGTTTATATGGTTTGTAATTGATAAAGTCTAAATGGTTATGCTAATGGAGAACATGGAAGTCTCCAAGTAGATTCAATATGATAATTGGAATGGCACCTAAGGTCCCCTTAACCTAAATAGTTTGGCTATGGATATTACATACAAGTAAGGGGTGGTATGATGACACCACTAATATTTACCTTGTTTAATAAATAGTAAATGGAATATTTAGACATGGTTTTAATTAGGCATTAATGATGGGACGTGTAGCTAAGCCATCGAAGGTGGCGATCCCATTGGGACCATAATCAAAAACTTATCTTTGCCAATATGAGGGTTCTTCGATGATCTTGTGCTTGTGCCACATTTTATACTAGGGGATTTACTATAATCCCTTTTGATATTCCCTAGTCGTGCGGCTACACACACTACGCCATTTTAGTAGGGGGAGTTGAACACATATGTCACGTGGGTAGTTAGGATGGTAAAGTTAAATAGCCTCGGTAAAGGTTTAAATGCATGCTAAGCCCAGATCTCTTTCTGACACTAATATATGTATGGTTGTATGCATTTTGGATGGTTGTTTTTATTTGGTTTTATAATTGGCAATATTTCATCCTTGTCCTCAAATTCATACTAGCAGTCACTCACTAACCCCGTCTACTGGCAGTTGTATACCTACGCTAAGTAGGAATCAACAATTCTACTCTCTTTTTTCATGCGGATTACGTATGAAAATTTAGACTGATGTGATGAGCTTCAATCCCTTTGGAAGGCATCATTTCATATTATGGACATCTTTAGACACTCTTCTTTTATTTTGGATATTGGTTTTGGCCATGGTTGGGGGAATGTCCCAATCAGATTTCTTTACTCTTTTGGATAGAAGTTTTTGGTATTTCTAGGGGCTGGTATAGTCGGGATCGGTAGATATGTCAGCCTTAGCATTGGTATTGATATTGAGGCTGGCATTATCGGACAAGATGGTCTATATTATGTTTTGGTAATGTTGTACAGTTGTTGAGGTATGGTTGGACTTAAATGGGTCGGTCATAGTTGTGACGCTATCCCAGAATCATAGTGAGAACTATAACACCATCTTGTTATATATTCGAAATTCACCCCATCTAAGATTGGATATAGGTAGTAGGTTTTGGTAATAGAGGGCGATCCCCGGCCTGGGTTATCCTTAGGATACCCATTATGACAAGGCCCAGAGTTGGGTAAGGTCAAGTTGGTACCAGATCCTAGGTTTATAGTTAACTGGGAAGTCCAAAAAGCCGTGTCGAGTAGAGTTTCTTTTAGGGGTTTGAAGCGTGCCACACTCATAAGAGAGAGGCTTCAATACATATAGGAATGTTTTATTTTCTTGGTATTCTATCTTAAAGTTTGAGTTCTCCATCCTGGAATCTCCTCTAATCCTTTTTTGTTCGTCTTTCAGATCATGCCTCCTAGATCTGGAACATAATAAAATTCTTCCAACCCATCTGGGGATAATGCTGAAGGGGTACGTCCTATGTTTGGAGTACATTTTCGATCTCATGGTCCTATTCCTACTAGTGCTGGAGTTTCTCTTATCCTAGCTATTTCTCCATAGGTCCCTCAGAAAAACATGACAAATGCATAATTTCGTTAGTCTATCCATGTTATTGCCTAACTGGTTATTTTTTAGGCTAAGTAGGGTGCGATTGGTGCTTTGTCCGCTAAGGTTCAAGGGTTGGTCAAGTTATAAATATGGGTTCTCCGACTCTTACTAGGGTAAAGGTAGAAGAGGATCCACAGGGCTTCTTAGATAAGATTGAAATGAACTTTTGGATGATGCAGGATACTAATATAGAGGGGTTTAACATTGTAGGTTACCATCTCAAAGATGTTGTTTATCAATAGTATTAGGTGAGGGATTGGGACAGAGGTTATACGGAAGAGGAAGGGTTATGGAAGGCATTTTCTAATAGAATCTTGTATTGATTCTTTCCTCAAGAGTTAAGGGAAGATAAGATTATGAAGTTTGTGAAACTCAGGTAGGAGAGGATGTCAGTAAAGGAATGTGCTTTGAAGTTTCTTCTTCTATCAAGGTATGCTCCTAATTTTATGGTTGATATAAGGTCGAGAATGAAGAAGTTTACTTTTGGGCTGAACAGGGATTTGGTTCTAGCGAGAAAGACTACCTTGCAGATTAAATATATAGACATCTCAAGTTTGACTATTTATATGTAGCAGGCTGAGAATAGGAAGAAGAAGTAGGCGAAGTTTGGGTTAGGCAGGGCAAGAGGAAAAGGTTTTTTTATCCAAGAGGTGTTCAGTCTCGGGGTACTAGGGATGGTGGAAAGTGGCAAAAAAGAAGTAAGGGAGTTCAGGATCCTTTTCTGTGAGTGCTCCTAATCAGTCGAGAGATAAGTATCATTAAGGTGGTGACAATTCTCAAGCATAGGTCACCCAATATTAGGTGAGAGGATGTTAATCAATTTTTTAGTGTCCTCTTTTTTAGTTCTATGTTCATCCTCATTACGGATACTGCGTGGAAAGAAAGGAAAAAGCTTCAAGCGTGTCCAAGTAGGCCATTAGCACATGAATTATTCATTTAATAAGGTTGCTACGGGGGAGAATAAGATTCATGTGGCTTCATATTTTGTTCCTACACCAGGTGGGGTGGTATCTTCTTTGGTTACTACTTATAATTCTAGTGTTGGTCTGAATAGGTTGTATGCTTTAGTATCTCGACAAGAGTCTTAAGCATCACATGATGTCATTACTGGTATGTTCCAGCTTTACTCTTGTGACATATATTATTTTCTTGATTAGGGGTCCAATCTTTCTTATGTGACTCCATATGTGGCAATGTCTTTTGTTTTTGATCTAGAAGTTATTTCAAATCCTTTTTCTATTTCTACTCAGTAGGTGACTAGATAATTGCTAAGATAGCCTATAGGAGGGATGTGGTATTTGTTGGTAGTAAGTGGACATTGTAGAACATATTTGGGTTTGATATAGTAGATTTTGATTTAATTCTAGGTATGGATTGGTTGGATTCGTGTTATTCGTCTGTGGATTACCCGACCTGCAAGGTTATCTTTAAGTTTCCTAGTGAACCAATTATAGAATAAGAAGGTAGTTTCTTAGCTCCAAGGAGGAGGTTTATTTCTTATCTTAGACCTCGGAGGTTTATTTCTAAAGTGAAAAGTCCTTTTTTGTCTTCGGTCTCAGTTGTTAATGAGTTTTCAAAAGTCATTTCAGATGATCTTCCTAGTGTTCTTCCAGATATGGAAATAAAGTTTGGTATAAATTTGCTTCTAAACACTTGTCCAATTTCTATTACTCCATATTGAATGGCTCCGATTGAGTGGAGAAAACTGAAAGAGCAACTTAAAGATCTTCTGAATGAGGGGTTTAGCTATGCTAGTATTTCTCCAAGGGTTGCATTGGCATTGTTTGTGCACAAGAAGGATGGTTCCCTTTGGATGTGCATTGACTACAGGAAGTTGAACAAGGTGACAGTAAAGAACAATTATCCTCTTCCTCAGATAGATGATTTCTATAACCAATTACAGGGTGCCAAGTTTTTCTCTACGATAGATTTTTGGTCTAGATGCCATCAGCTTAAGATTAGGGAGGCGGATATCCCTAAGACAACTTTTCATACTCGGTATGGGAACTTAGAGTTCTTGGTGATGTCATTTGGGTTGACTAATGCTCCGCCAACATTTATGGGCTTGATTAACATAGTGTTCAGGCAGTATTTGGATATCTTTATCATTGTATTTATTGATGAAATTCTGGTTTATTCGACGAGCATGGTGGATCATGCTAAAAATCTAAGTGTGGTGTTGCAGACCTTAAAGGGATAATAGTTGTATGCCAAGTTCTCCAAATGATAGTTTCAGTTTAATGTTCTGACTTTCTTGGGCCATATTATTTCTAGTAAAGGGATTATGGCAGATCTGCAGAAAGTTGTTGTGGTGAATAGGTGTCCTAGACCCACGACTCCATCTGATATTCATAGTTTCTTGGGTTTAGCCATGTATTATAAGCGGTTTGGAGAAAGGTATTCTTCGATAGTTGCTCATTTGACTAAGTTGACTCAGAAAAAGGTTCTGTTTCCTAGGTAGGATTCTTGTAAAGGGATTTTTTTGAAGTTGAAGGATAAGTTGACTTCGACTCTAATCCTGACTTTGTTGGAAGACAATAACAACTTTCTAGTTTCTTGTGATGTATCTCGAGTAGGTCTTGATTGTGTTTATTTGAAATATGGGAAAGTGATTGCCTATGATTCTAGGAAATTGAAGGTACATGAGAGGAATTATCCTACTCATAATTTGGAGTTGTTGGTAATTGTGTTTTCTTTGAAAATATTATGGCATAATTTGTATGGTGTTCGCGTAGATATCTTTTTTTATCACATGAGTTTTCAAAATATGTTCACTCATAATAAACTTAATATCAAGAAGAGAAGGTAGCTTGAGCTTCTTAAGGATTATGATATGTGTCTTCGCTACCACCCAGGTATGTCTAATGTGGTTGCTGATGCTCTTAGAAGGTTATCCGTAGGTAGTTTGGCTCATTAGCAGAAAGGAAAGAAGGAATTAGTGAAGGATATTCACCATTTGGCTAATCTTAGAGTTCGTCTCTTGGACTCTTAGGATGGTGGTGTGATGGTGCCAGAAGTGGTTCGATCATCTCATGGTGTAGAGATTAAAGAAAAACAAGTGCTAGACCCCATCTTGATAAAAATCAAGGGTAATGCTGGTTGGAAAAAGCTAGTAGTGTTTGATAGCAATGGTGATGGTACTTTATTGTACTAAGGGAGGTTGTGTGTTCCTGATGTTGACGGGCTGCGACAAAGGGTTTTGGATGATACGCATGAGTCGCACTATGTTGTTCATCCCAGCTCGACTAAGATGTATCATGATCTCAAGGAGATCTACTAGTGGAATTGCATAAAGAGGGATGTGGCTGATTTCGTGGCCAAGTGTATGGTGTGTAAATAGTTTAAGGTTGAGCACATGAGTCCTGGCGGGTTGTATCAAGAAATTGAATTGCCTGAAAGAAAGTTGGAAGTGATTAATATATATATCATTACTGGTCTTCCTCGGTCTCGGAATTAGTATGATTCAATTTGGGTCATCATGGATAGGTTGACTAAGTCTGTGCATTTCTTACAAGTATGGACTATCTTTTCGGGGTAGGATTATGTGCGGTTGTATCATTAAGAGATTGTGAATCTGCATGGGGTACCTATTTTGATTACCTCTGATAGTCATACGCAGTTTATGTCTTATTTTTGGCAATTTTTTTAGAGAGGGTTTGGGACTAAGGTTAGTCTGAGTACTGCTTTTCATCCACAGTTAGATAGGCAAGTGGAGAGAACTATTCAGAAAGTGGAAGATATTCTTGGGACCTACATGATTGACTATGGTGGTAATTGGGTTGAGCATCTACCATTGGTGGTGTTTGCTAACAACAATACAAATCATTCGATTATTGGTGTGGCTCCTTTCAAGGCGTAGTATGCTAGGAGGTGTATATCTCCTATTGGGTGGATTGAGCTTAAGGAAGTGGGCATGTTTGGTTCGGATTTGGTTTATCATGCGATTGAGAAGGTCAAGGTGATTTGGGATAGTCTTGAAGCTGCTCAAAATCTCCAAAATTCCTATGCATATGTTAGGCGTAGAGACTTGGTGTTTGAGGTCGGGGTTAGTGTGTTCCTCAAGGTGTCTCCCATGAAGGGAGTGGTAGAGTTTGGCAAAAAAAAAGAAAACTCAGTCCTCAGTTAAATTATCCTTATGTGATTTTGCGGAGAGCTGGCAATGTTGCTTATGCATTGGAGTTTCCATCTAGCTTAAGTTTTGTTCGTCTAGTATTTTATGTTTCGTTGTTGAAGAAGTCTCATGGTGATACTTATTCGGTTGTTCCTTGGGATTGATTGGGTATTTCAGATTCTCTATCTTATGAAGAGGTCCCAGTTGAGATATTTCATAGCCAAGTTAATTGGTTGCAGACAAAGGATGTGGATTATGTTAAGGTTCAATAGCAGAACTAGAAGGTGGAAGAAGCTACTTGGTAAATAGAAGAGGACATGAAGTCCAAGTATCCATATTTGTTTTATACTCCTAGGATTCGTGCGGAAGGTATATGTCTTGAACACATCTTTATTTTCTGAGTTTCTTAAAGGAAAGATTAACATCTTTGCCTCTTTGTTTTCAAACTTTGTTGAAAGGATGTTTGATAATACATATTATTTGGTGTGCGGTTATCTCTACTTTGTCCTTCATTCGGGGATGAATGTTCCTAGTGGGGTAGACTGAAACATCCTAGGCTATAACCTTTAGAAAATTTTTGTTAAATCAGTCCTCCGAACCCAATACAACTCATGGGTAGGAGCCATATGTTGGGGTACGAGTGGTATAGCCCTGTCGTATGCTGACCAGTGTTAGTTGGTGGGATGGTTTTTTTCACTAGAATTGGTACGACTTAGGGGTATGAGTATTAGGGATTTATATGAGTTGTATCGAGGACTCATATAGTAGGCAATGTTTGATCTTCCTGGTATAGTATTCTTCCAGAGATACGGGTTATGGGAACGGATTGTATGTTGTTGTTATGACTAGATTAGATAAGTCATATACATTAAAGTGTTTGACCCAAGGGTTGAGGCTTGGATACGAGTGGTAGATACCGATCGTATAGGAGGGTGGAACTTATATGGGTCAGTCATATCTCTGTGATGGGTTTTTAAGAGATATAAGTGGTAGTATTCTGGAAATTTCCCTACTTATGCTATTCCAAAACATCTCATAATTCTCTCAAGATCATTTGTGGCAAGAAGGCTAGGGTTTCATTTTACGGATTGCTTTGGGGCTTATATTGGTGATTTCTTTCCGTCAATTCTTTGGTATACGAAATGATTCCCTTCCCTCATTGTATTTTAAACTAAACACATGGTTTATATGATTTATTTCAGGGTTTTACTATTTCATGATTATGGTTTTTAACTACTATTTGGGGGTTTTTATATTAAATACTTGGTTATAGTTTCCAATGGTTTTAATTATGCTTTTATATGCATCTATGGTTGAATAGGACATTTGGATTGCATGGTAATGGTTTACTGTTCTTTGGAATTGGTTTTGGTTATTTTATGCCCCCAAGGTTTTTGATAAAATGCGTATAAAGATATTATCATTGCATTGACTTCTTTTAATGGAACTCTTGCTTGTTTTAAAGTTGATAAAGATTTATACCTGGTTTAAATGGTTTGGAAAGGCTAAAGGCTAAATGGTTATGCTTGTGGAGAACTTGGAAGTCTTCCAAGTGTATTTAATACAGTAATTGGAATGGCACCTAAGGTCCCCTTAACCTAAACAGTTTGGCTATGGATATTACATGGAAGTAAGGGGTGGTATGATGATACCACTGATATTGTCCTTGGTTAATAAATGGTAAATGGATTCTTTGGACATGGTTTTAAATGGGAATTATTGGAGGGGTGTGTAGTTAAGCCATTGTAGGTGGCAGGTTCGGGCGACCAAAATTGGAAACCCATATTTGCCTATATGAGGGGTCTTCGATGACTGTGTCCAGATGTCACATTTTATATTGGGGGATGTACTAGTTATCCCATGGGATATTCCCAAATCATGCGCTACACGCACTAGGTCCCTTTCAACATGCGAAGTTGAACCCATATGGCCTGTGGGTGGTTATGATAGCAAAGCTAAACAACTCAGGTAATGATTTAAATGCATGCTAAACCCGTTTCCTTTTTCGGAACTAATATATGTATGGTTGTATGCATTATGGATGGTTTTATTAGGTTTTATAAGTGGAAATATTTATCATTATCATAAGATTTATGCTAGCGGTTACTCGCTAACCCCATCTACTGAGTGATATATACCCACGTTATGAAGTAACCGATTATTCTACTCCTCCTGTTTAGCACGCGGATTCTGTGTCAGCATTTGGACTGAAGTGGTGAGTTTCAATCCCTTTCGGAAGGAATTATTTCATGTTTTGCAATTTTTAGACACTCTTTTTTTATTTTGGAAATTGGTTTTGGCCAAGGTTGGCGGTGGTATGTCCCAACTAGATTTTTTTTCTCATTTGGATAGAGGCTTTTTGGTACTTTTAGGGGTTGGTATGGGCAAGATCGGTAAAGGTGTAAGCCTTAGCATTGGTATTAATATTAAGGCTGGCATCATCGGACATGATTTCTCACTATTACGCCATATTACTTTTTGGGATTGATTTTCATATTCTATTTTGATATTCCCTTTTGTCTATGGTCTACGGCTAGGCGGTTGGTGTGATACGGTTGGACCCGGTTGGGTTAGTCATGATTGTGACCCTATCCCCGAGTCTTAATGAGAACAGTAACGCTACCTTGTTATATGTTTGAAATTCAGCCCATCTAAGGTTGTATATAGGTGGTTAGGTTTGGTAACAGAGGGCGGTCCCCGATCCTTCTTGGACTTGGGATGCCCATTATAACCATGGGATAGGGTCGTGTCAGGTTAAGAGGGGAAATACCCAACTACCCCTCATTTATTTAAATTCAGAACTAGACGAATTAGGCTTACCGCGATGTGGTCTTATCATGATTGTTGATTTCCCTCACTGTGAAGCGGTCTGCATGACATCGAGACTAATACAGCATCGCAGTCTTATTGCGTTAATCCACAGGTTTCGTAATCCAAACATGACCCAAACCTAGTTTGAAAAATCCAAAACTCCTTCAAGAAATACCTTTTACATCCTTGAACATGAATCAACTCAAAAACCAAAATCTCCGGGTCGGGAAGGCAAAAGTAAAAATAATTGAAGTTAGAGGTCCTAAAAATGACTAAGTCCCTAACACTTAGTGAAACTTTCAGGCCTTATTCCCCTTATGCATGCAACTAGAAGCTAAATCAAGCTATGATTAATACGGATTATTATAATATCTCCCCCTTGGGAACATTCGTTTTTAAATAAGACTGGTTGGACTAAGAGTATTGTACTAAGGTAACTGAGATCACATAATGAACATGCATGACTTCAAACAAGACTACATGACTGAGTTTGAAACATAATAAATGAATTGAACTGATTTCATGAATGTATATAATGACATGGGAGTACTGAGAATGGAAAAGAGTCATTCTAAGAAAGAAATTTTACCTCAAGCTGAATCTGAGTTTGCGGAGAAAAGATGAGGGTACATTGTTTGAATATCTACTTTTGCTTCCCAAGTAGCTCCCTCAATAGACTGATTCCGCCGAAGGACCTTAACCATCAAAACTTCTTTATTCCTTAGCCTATGAATCTTACGATCAAGGATCTCAGCTTGTACTTCATTGTAGGGAAGGCTATCCTTAATGTCCATATATTCTAAAGGAATAGCTACAACTGAATAACCAAAACACTTCTACAACAAAGAAACATGGAAAACCGATTGTATAGATGCGAAATCTGCAGGCAACTCTATCTTATAGGCTACCTTCCCAAAATGGTTCTATATTTTATATGAACCAAAATAACAGGGATTGAGTTTACCTTTCTTGCCAAATTTGTTCACTCCCTTCATAGGCGAATTCAAATAGACCAAATTACCAATCTCATACTCAAGATATCTTCTCCTCACATCTCAATAAAGATTTTCAATAGCTTTGGGCTATCTTCATCCGGTCTCAAATTAATTGAACTTTTGCCATTGAATCAAACACAGAAACGACCCTATTAAAGAAGCCTCACCTACTTCAAACCATCCAATAGTTCCTTACATAGAGAGCCTCAAATAGAGCCATCTGAATACTTCAGTGAAAACTATTGTTATAGGAAAACTCAATCAAAGTCAAGTTGTAATGCCCTGAGTTTGTACCCCGAACACTACACTGTACTCATAATTTCAAAAGACCACAAGCAAACCCATGACTGGTACCTGCTGAAATAACTGAATAGTAATACTATAAATATGCAAAAATTAGGCAGAAACTTTCCATAAGGTTCAATACTAAAACAAAACTAAATACTGTATAACAATACCAAAACTGAAATATCTAAAAATACTCTAGTCTGAAAAAGACTCTAAACTGTCTGAAATACGGATTTTATGGGACAAGACTCCAACTAGCTCTGAACTACTGAAATAATCTGAACTACTAAAATAATCATAATTTCCTCGAACTAAGAGGATTCAACCCTAACTTTGTCATTTGAATAGCTGAACTGCTACGTATGATCAAGAGCCCATGCGTCTGAACCTATGATATAAAACATCATAACACAAAAAAAGGTATACGTCAGTACTTTGAATATACTGGTATGTAAAGTGAGGTAGTCTAAAATGCATGGGTTCATATGCATGAACAATACTGACTGAATGACATGATTATAACTAAATGATAGTACATGCATGAATCGTAACCTATAACTGAGATGATGATAACACTGGATACTGAGTTCTGAATAACTGATTTACTAATATCTGATTTTACTGATACTGTGTATCTAATAGCTGAGTAAATATATCTAATAGTCCTTACTTTGAAGAACTAAACTAAGTTCTATACTGAGACTGAATCTAAAATCAAGACTCTGGGAGGTAATCATCTAACCGACTGCCCCTTTCTAAATAAATTGGGGTCCAACCTATAACCCCAGTGGGAAGGGTCTCAGTACCATGCCATAGGTAAAGACAAGCTGAGTCACCCTCATCTAGCAGGTAGATCACCTCATCAACCCTCAACTGGAAGGTTAATGTCTCAACCTGCACTGGGTACATAGTTCTGGAACATAAGGACTATTTTTAAGGATCACACTACTTTTAAGGATCACACCCTCTACTGGAAGGTGAGTCCCTATATGTGGGTTCACTCGGTGCTGAATCCTACTCCCAACTGAATAGACAATGGATTGGATTCTAGATTTTTCTAGGTTGGACTGAACTATTTTTTATTGTACTGTTTAACTAAATAGATTTGAGTTCACTGGGTTTCATGAACTGATGGAACACTGCTGAATTCTATTAACTGACTGAATTCTACCGATCATAACAGAATTGATACTATATTATGACTAACCACGGATCTAGTTAAACAACTAAATTGTCAGGTATTACTACCCCCAGGACTCGATAGCATAAATTATACAACATGGCACAATCTTGAAACATGATAGCTAAGTACTTCGTTATCGTACATTAGTATGGGACATTGTAGCACACACTTACATGACATATACCTTAATATATGCTGACATGATATAATTTCCCTATTTCACTCACATAAAAAAATTCATCAAATAATTGAAGGACATAATCTACCCATAAGACACTAAAACAACATGTAAGCATCAAAGTTCAATTCCACATTTACATCTCCAAGGGTTTTAACATGGTTTCATATGATAATGCACACATATCAATCAATACCACATGAATCTTGTAGTAAATCAGGAACCAGAAACCCTATTAATATAGTAATCATGAACACATTTAAATTCAACCATGAAATTTATCAAACTCATAAACTTGTATTTAAAAGAGGGTTTTGAACTCCAAGGGTGGAAAGGAACCCTTGGATGAATACTTGACATACCTTGGTTGCTAAATTCCTGAAGAAAAATGGTGAAGATCTTGAGCCTTGGCCTTGAAATTAAATCACCTAGGGTTCTTGTTCTTGAGAAATTTGAGAAAAAATAAGTATATTTTGCTCAATGAGGGTTGTATCTCGTGTTTTAGGGATAAATAGGGGTGGGGAAAAGACCCAAATACCCCCAAGGATGTGGCTTTTAATGACTGAAAACTGGACTGTTAACGTGCAGGATGATGCGCTACATCGTTAGAATCGATGTGAAAGCCAACATGCGGTGTCGAGTCCGCAGTGCTTCACTTGAAATTGCCACTGGGAGCCAAGGAAAAATATTGATCAATGCGATGGCCGCTGCGCCGCGTCGAGATCGCGTTGATACACTATTTTGGATTCCCAAACATGGTTCAAACAAGGTCTAAAAAATATGAAACTCGTCCGGGAACACCTACTGACATTCCTTATAATGAATCAATCTAAAGATCGATAGTTTAACGTCATAAGAGTTATGAACTAGAGTTGCCAACTTACGAAGGCCAAAATAATACAAAGTCTGAATACTTAGCTTGAATTTTCTAAATCTGGGACCCCTTAGCAAGCTTAAAATACTCAGTTGAGCTTAGGATTTTGAGGTGTCTTACAATATCTCCCCTTGGGAATATTCATCCTTGAATGAGACTGACTACGATGGGAGAACTAACAGACTGGACTTGCTTACTGAACATGCACAACTGAAGCATAATTTCATAACTAAAATTACACATATACTGAATTATCATACTAAATATGTGTATCAGATGAAGGAGTACATAGCTAAACATGATTCATGAATGCATGACTATGATTTACTGATAAGATAAGTTTATATACTGAACATGCATGTCTGATGCATGAGTACATAACTAAACTAATTCGTGAATACATGACTGAGTTTGCAACATTAATTGATACTACACTGGTAGCTATATCTGATTATGAGACTGAATAAATTCAAAGGAAAACTATTACCTTAGGCTGAGTCAGAGTTTGTGGAGAAGAGTTGAGGATACTTGTTTTGCATAGCTGCTTCTACTTCCCATGTAGCTCCCTAAATGGACTAATTCTACCAAAGAGTTTTGACTAGGGGGACTTCTTTGTTCCTCAGTATACGAATCGGATAGTCAATGATTTTAACTGGGTACCTCTTTGTAAGAGAGACTATTATGAATATCTAGGCCCTCTATAAGGACTACAGTTGTAGGGTCACCTATGCACTTCATAAGCAAAGAGACATAAAACACTTGGATACATCGAAACTAAATCTGAAGGTAACTCAAGCACGTAGCCTACCTTTTAAAAATGGCTGAGAATTTTGTAAGGATCGACATGTCGAGGATTGAGCTTCCCCTTCTTGCCAAAACTCTTCACTCCTTTCATAGGAGATATTTTCAAGAATACAAAATCACTGATCTCCTACTCGAGATCATTTATTAAATACGCATAAACGACAAGATGAGAACATAACTGAGCCTAAAATGTGATGTAGGAACTGAATAACACAAAAAGAACTGAGCCCCAAAATACATGTCTTACGGCTAAGATTTGACCTTGTGGGTCCACTTATGAGTACCCACTACTCCAAACTGTATTTGTTACATAAAGAGAAGATGGAAGGTTTAGGTTATGAAAGTTAAGGGATTATAGTGCATCTCCCTCTGGGAGAATTATGTCCCCTGAATAATACTGACTTGGCTGAGATACTAAGGAAAAACTGAGATGATACATAGGGAACCTACGAACTAAATCGTGACTGCATATTGGGAATCTAAAACTGAGGCATGACACCTGAACTTAGCTGAACTCGAAACCACATGGTTGGTCGATCTTGGAATAGATATATTCATGAGACTTTGAATAGTGTGACTAGATGAAACAATTGGAAACCTGACTATACGAACATTGTCCGCCTAACTGCTAAACTGAATTGCTGGTTTTTGTGGAATAACTTAAGCTGAAAACTTATATTCGACTGGACCCTTTATTTGACACACTATCTATAGAGTTATAGAGGCTTTAGGTAGCAAGAAAATCTTGGCGTGGTCTGAATAAGACATCTGAAAAGGAAATCACCACGTGGCTACAATTCCGTAATATGGAGCAAGGCCTATGAAACATCATCTAAGATAGGTTACTAAGCCTTATGTACTGCAACTACTAACTTGCAATCTTTTCCATGTTTCTCGACTATTCACTCAACTAGAATTTCTACTTCAACACTACATGCATTTCACTTGAGGCTACTGACAATATTCACATGGGCACTGTGCACAAACGAATAAATGTACAAACTTATTTGATTAACTTAGTGTCTTATAGGTGAATACTAGTCATGTAAGGATTGAAACGTACTTAGTCTAGACTGAAACTGCATAGTATTATGCATATGCAGTAAGGACTGATTGAGTAACATAAGATAACTGAGCATAAATTAGAGAAAACTATAATATTTGAGAATACAAGACCAACCGTATAACATGATTCTGAAATAGTCTCTAAACTGGGTTACTGAAATACTGATAATTGAATAACTGATAACTATACACTATGGTTAAGAAAATTTGAAACTGAATTGATTTATTGTTTTGATTACTAGACTGGGACTGGGACTGAGGTTGTAACTAAGACTGTAAATGAGACTGTACTGGAACAGAATATTGGGTTCTTATAACTCTACATACTGAGGTCTGATCTGGACTGAATTCTCCTACTATGTTCAAGCCTACTGAAATCTCTGAAATGTATTTAGACACTTACACATCAATATGTCGTTCAATCCTATCTTCATAACTGCAGCCTCGTGTAAAACTAGCATGCAATAATCTTTTCTTAACATGAAACATTTACTCTCTCCCTTCTAAGCAACTGCTCATTGCTACATCATTTCATAAGGAGAGATCACTAAAGCTTAAATCATGAGGCCCTGAAACATGAATGACACTAGACTGAACTTGACTTTTAATTGTGGACTTAGGAAAAGGACATCAACATCCTGGATTTTATGGAGAAATCTAAAATGAGGATTTACATGATGAAATATGAATTTAGCTAATCATTAGGATTATAGCATAAGTCATGGGAAATGAGCATAATGTAAGGCATAACATGAGTACTTGAGTCATGAACTGCATGACCTGAGCTTCAAGTTTTTGTGTTCATGGAACATGATGCATTACATTGTGTAATCTAAAACTCCTTATACTAGGAACTATAACCATGCATGATTTTTTATGATATGCACAAATACGATCTATGATCATAGAGATAATATATACGGCATGAGTAGATACCATGACAGCTAAAGTATGAAACTTTACACCACGTTAAGGATGGGTTAGGCATCATGCCTTCCCACTACTTTTCTACACACACAAACATTACTATTAAAATCTAAAAGCATGACTTGCTTACTTGTTCTACCATATCACCCTTAGCTTAAAGTCGTTATTCTAAGTCTGTGAATAACTTAATAAACTCTAAACCAAATGGAAACCACATTACTCTAGAGTTGGAAATATACCAATACTCATACACACACAACTCATTTTGAAGGACTATACCTAGTATTATAAGGTACACTACTAGCACTTTCTTTCAATACATAATTATTAGGTTTCTATTGCCCCAACAATAATCATGTAGAAACCTCAACACTACTAACTTATAATTCTCTACTCTCCTTTCTATTAGTTTAATCTAGAGACTCAAACTTAATTCAACTTAAAATGAGGTACTACCCCTTCATCAAAAGATTGGTCCCTCAGGAAACTAAAATGGGATGACTCTATTACTAAAATCAATTGAAGGGATTTTTTCTTAAATATTGTAACCAAGCAATTTATGTATACTCATCTGGCTGGAATAGATCCACCTGCTGGGGGAGGCACTAAGAAAAATTTTATTAAGATTTATAATCTAACTTGAAAGTTGACTACTATATAAGGAGTTACAAAAGATAGAGAAGTCCCCCGGATCTAACAAGGCATATATAGGAAAATGGAAGATCTGTAACATACCAGTGACCATATCAGGAGAACTTTCCTGATTTTTTCAGGACTGAAGTACATGAAGCTTATTTGGGTGTTTCCCACTGGTGGTACTAGAAGTGGCACCCTGCTGATTCAAGCGACCAGACTGAACTGAAGGACGGTCGGACTAACCCTATTGGCGTAAATATTTTCCACTCTACATCATTACACTATACTTCCATATCCAAAATATACATCACTTCTAGCTCTACACACTCCTTGTTGTTCTTACCATATTCCCCGCAAAGTGTATTAGTACGAACACCATTTCCTCTACCTTGCGACTAAGAGCCTGATGCCCCATGTGGACTATTATTCTTAAACTTAAGCATTGGCGCCCTGATTGAAGGTAAAACTGGGGTTGATAATCTCTAATGGAATTGGGAGCAGTTACTACCCCCTGATCTTGGCTTAGAATTATTTGTTCTAGCCCTTTTATTCTTCCTACGCTCCCCTCCCTCACCTGCTAGGGCAAGTCAATAACCTAGATAGGAAAATATTCTACAAATTATTCTGAGTAACTACTTAATAATCCAATTTAGTGAAAGAAACTCAGAACTCAGCGTGAGAGACATGCTTATTCAGAGGATCGTCCTAAACGGGTGGAGAAGTTGTCTGGTTTTCATCTCTTCTTTCATTAGTTTTTTTGGGAGGCATGCTCTAGAAGCAAAAGGAAGAGATGAATTAGACTGAGAGATTAACTGGAGCTCATTCTCACTCACACAACAAGAACACTGAAAGATGGGAAACTTTTCCAAAAACAACTTGTAGCCTCCTATCCATAAGTATAGAGCGCTACACACCTATGTACAAGATTCTACTAGAACCGACTTTCAGACTTCCTAGGACTCTGTTGAACCTTAGGCTCTGATACCAAGTTTGTAACTCCCCGAGTCTATACCTCGGACACTACACGATGCTAATAATCCCGAAAGACCACAAGCTAACCCATAATCGATACCTGCAACAATAAGTAAATAGTAATAATGCAAATATGTAGAAATTAGGCAGAAATTTGCCAAAGGTCCAATGCTGAATGCGGTATAACTATACCAAAACTGAAACATCTTTCTGAAAATACTCTAGTCTAAGAAAGCCTCTAAACTGTCTGAAATATGGAGTTTATGGGACAAGTCGCCAACTAGCTTCAAACTACTTAAATAAGCTGAACAACTAAAATAATAATCATGTCCTCAAACTAAGAGGACTTACCACTAACTCTGTCAGCTAAAAATCTGAACTGCTAAGTATGATCGGGAGCCCATTCATCTGATCCTATGGTATAAAACATCATAGCACAAAATAAAGGTATGTGTGAGTACTTTGAATGTACTGGTATACAAAGTAAGGTAGGCTGAAATGCATGGGTTCATATGCCTGAACAATACTGACTGATTTACATGAGTATAACTTAATGAGAGTCCATGCATGAATACATAACCTATAACTGAGATCATGATAACACTGGATACTGAGTTTTGAAGTACTAATTTAATAATATCTGAGTTTACTAATACTGTGTATCTGATAGCTGACTAACTATATCTGACAGTCCTTATTTTGAAAAACTGAACTGAGTTCCATATTGAGAATGAATCTGCAACTGAAACTGTGGGAAGTAATCATGTAACTGACATACCTCATTCTAAATAGATTAGGATCCAACCTGTAACCCCAGTTAGAAGTGTGTCAGTACCATGCCATGGGTAAAGATAAGCTGAGTCACCCTAATCTGGGATGTGTTCTGAAATGAGAATGGTGGTACCCTCAACTAGAAGGTTGATCACCTCATAAACCCTCAACTTCTAGGTTGATGTCTTAACCTACGCTGGTTACGTGGTACTAGAACACAATGACTGCTTCTAAGGATCACACCCTCTACTGGCAGGTGAGTCCCTATCTGTGGGTTCACTTAGTGTTGAATCCTACTCCTAATAGAATATACAATGCACTGGATAATAGGCTGTTCTAGGCTAGACTGCAATGTTTCTGATTGTACTTTTCAGTTGAACAAAACTTATTTCACTAGGTTTCATGGACTGATAGAATACTACTAAATTCTACTAACTGATTAAATTTTACCGATCATGACATTATTGACACTATCTTGTCATTGACATTGACTCTAGGTAAACAGCTAAATTGTCTAGTATTAATACCCCCAGGACTCGATAGCATAAATTATATGACATGGCACAATCTTGAAACATGATAGCTAAGTACTTGGTCATCATACATTCGTTTGGGATATTCTACAAAACACCTGCATGACATGAACTTCAATATATGATGACATGATATTTTTTCATTATTCAACTGACATAAACAATTCATCAAACACTTAAAGGATAAAATCTACGCACATGACACTAAAACAACATTAAGCATCATAGTTCAATTCCTCATTTACAACTTCAAGGGTTTCAACATGGTTTCACATGATAATGCACACATATCAATAAATTCCATATGAATCTTGTAGTAAATCATGAACTAGAAACCCCATTAACATATTAATCATGAACACATTTAAATTCAATTATGAAATTTATCAAACTCATAAACTTATAGTTAAAAGGGGTTTTTGAACTCCAAGGATGGAAGGGAACCCTTGGATAAACACTTGACATACCTTGGTTGCTAAATTCCTGTAGAATAATGGTGGAAATTTTGATCCTTGGCCTTGAAAATAAATCACCTAGGGTTCTTGTTCTTGAGCAATTTGAGATAAAGTACGTATATTTTACTCAATGAGGTCTGATTCTCGTGTTTTAGGGCTAAATGGGGGTGGAGAAAGGACCCAAATACCCCCAAAGGATGTGGATTTTAATAAATAAAAACCATACTATTGACATGCAGAAGGACGCACCACATCATTGGCATCAACGCAATAGCCAATACGTGGTATCGAGTTTGTGTTGGTTCACTAGAAATTGGCACTGAGAGCTAAGGAAAAATATTGATCGACGCGATGGATGATAAACCGCACTGAGATCGCATCAATACACTATTTTGGATTTCCAAACGTGGTTCAAACAAGGTCTGAAAAATACAAAACTCGTTCGGTAACACATACTGACATTCCTGATCTTGAATCAATCTAAAAATTGATACTTTAAGATCATAAGAGTCGTGAACTAGATTTTCCAACTTACGAAGGCCAAAAAAATACTAAGACTGAATATTTGGCAAGAATTTTCTTAGTCTAGGACCCCTTACAAAGCTTAAAAGATTGGGTTGATTTTAGGATTTTGCGAGGTCTTACACAAGTGGTCATCCCAACTACCTTTAAAGTCAATAACTCATTCCCTCATCATGTATTCAAAGGTTTGAATGTCCTCTCTGCCTGACCATCATTTTGAGGATGAAAAGCTACACTGAGAAGAATTTGGGTACCAAGCCCGTTATGAAAAAACTTCCAAAAGTACAAGGTAAACTAAGTACCTCTATCTAATATGATAGACAATAAAATCCCATGTAACCTAACGAACTCCCCAAAATAAATAGTGGCATAATCCTCTGTTGAGTAAGAAGTATGAGTTGGCAAGAAATGGGCTGACTGTGTTATTTTATCAACAATCACCCAAATTGAATCATACTGATGACTCATACGAAGCAACCCTGTCATAAAATCCATGTTAACAACTTCCCATTTTAAAGTAGGGATGCTAAGCTCCTGTAATGCCCAACTAGGCCTTCGAGGATTAACCACAACCTACTGATAATTTGGCAACTTAGCCACTAACTCAGCAATATCCTCCTTCTTACCACTCCACTAATAGATTTTCTGCAAATCGCAGTCCATCTTAGTGCTTCTTAGGTGAATGAAATATCGCACACCATGTGCTTCTTCAAGTATACACTGTGCTAAACCATCAAAACACAGAACACATAACCTACGTTGAAAACAAAGCACACCATCTTCCCCTTGGGAGGAAACCTCTACTTTCCCATCTCTAACTGCCTCCTATAACTTAACAAAACTAGGATCTATATCTTTTTTTTTTTCACTTCAACAACCGATGAATATTCCAAACCATTCTAAACCCATATACTACATTCAGCTAAATCAACCAACCGAATACCTAATCTAGAAAGCTGAAGAACATCCTAAACTAACTTCTTCTTATCCTTCTCAACATGAGCAATACTACCTATAGATAACCTGCTAAGGGCATCTGCCACTACATTGGTATTACCCAAATAATACAAAACACTCATATCATAATCCTTTAACAACTCAAAAAACCTTCTCTAACAAAGGTTTAGATCTTTTCGCGTGAATATATACTGTAAACTATGATGGCCAGTGAACACATAAAAACGAACCCCATAAATATATTACCTCTTACTTTGTAAGGATAAAACAACTAATTCCAACTCAAGATCAAGGGTAGGATAATTCTTCTAATGGGATTAAAGTTGTCTAGAGGCGTAGTGTATGACCTTGCCTCTCTGTATCAAAACATAACCAAGATAAACTTTGGAAGCATTATAGTAAACTACAAATCCATTGGAACCATCTGGAAAAGTCAAGACTGGGACGAAAGGAAGTCAAGTCTTTCACTCCTAAAAACTTTTCTTGCAAGAATCAGACTACTAAAATTTAACTTTCTTTAGAGTCAAGCGAGACATGGGGGATGCAATAGAAGAAAATGCTTCAACAAACCGTCTTTAATAGCCATCTAAACCCAAGAAACTCTAAATATCTGATAGAGAGATGGGTCTAGGCCAGTTTTTCACTTCGTTAGTCTTTAAGGGTCAAATCTAATGCTATCTCCAAAAGAAATATGGCAAAGAAAAGCTACTAATCTTAGCCAAAATTCTCACTTACTGAACTTAGTGAACAACTAATGAGCTTTAAGGGTCTGTAACACAATTCTCAGATGGTCTGCATGATTATTCTCACCATGGGAATAGATGAGGATATCATCAACAAAGACTATAACAACCATGTGCAAGTACTACTTAAACACTTTGTTCATCAAATACATGAAAGATGCAGGGGCATTCATTTGCCTAAAAGACATAACTAGGAATTCGAAGTGACCATACTGACTTCTGAATGTTGTCTTTGAAATTTCAAATTCTTTAACTCTAAGTTGATGATAGTCGGATCTGAGGTCTATCTTAGAGAAATAACAAAAACCCTGAAGTTGGTCAAAAGAGTCATCAATTTTGGGAAGAAAATACTTCTTCTTGATGGTGACTTTATTCAACTGAAGGTAGTCAATGCACATTCTAAGAGAACCATCTTTCTATTACACAAACAAAACTGGAGAGTGTCATGGACAAACACCAGGACTAATAAAACCCTTATCTTTTATTTGTTCATTCAATTGCCTAAGCATTGTTGGAGACATTCTATAGGGTGGAATAGAGATGGTTGGGTATCTGTAAGGAGATCTATTTTGAAGTTAATTTCCCATTTTGGAGGAACTCTAGGGAAGATCTTTAAGGAATATATCTATAAATTCACTTACTACTGAAACTGACTAAAGGCTTGGTCTCTCAAAACTAGATTCTTTGACTCAAATAAGATGGCACATACACCCCTTATATATTATTTTTCTTACCTTAAGATAATAAACAATATGACCCCTAAGCACTGAAGTACTACCCCTCCATTTACTAAATAGTTAATTGGGAAACTAAAATTGGATGAATCTATTTCTACAGGCAACTGAGGCATAGCATGAGTGCTAAGAATGACATGAAAATCAGTCATCTCTAACTCTACAAGATTAACTGGGGTAAGTTTCTTAGATACTATAACTGGGTAATTTATGTATACCTATCTGTCTATAATAGATTTACCTATTTAGTAGACACTGAGAAAGGTTCTGCTAAAGATTTAGGACTGACACCAAAATTGACTGCTAGATAAGGAGTCACAAAAGAAACTAAAGCTCCTGGGTTTAATAAAGCATAGACATAAAGATGAACAACCTGAAACGTACTCGTAACCACATTAGGAGAACTTTTCTGATCATGCTGAGCCTGGAGGGAATACAATTAATTTTGATACAGCTGCCTGGTTGTGCTAGTATTGGGACCCTTTTGAGCTGGGTGACTTACTGGGTCTGATAAAAGATTAGACTAGCCCTGTTGGCGCGAATCCTTTCCCATATGAACAAACACTGAACAATCCCAGCTCCTGTGATCCAGCTTACCGCATCAAAAATATACATCACTACCAGCTTTACATACACCCTGATGATTTCTACCATATTTCCTACTAAGAAAATTAGCACAACACTGTTCATACTACCCTAGGACTTATAGCCTAGAGCTCTATCACGACTTTCTTGCCTGAACATAGGCACTGGCGCACTAGATAAAGAAGGAGTTGGGGCTAAATTTTTTAACAAAACTAAGAATGATTACCGCCTTTTGAACTTGGCTAAGAAAAGTCAAATCTACCTGTTCTAACCCTCTTATTCACTCTCTCTCTACTTAAGCTTCTCTTCCTCAACCTACTGAGCATGAACTATGAGTCTATATAAGCCCATCTCCTTAATTAGCATGGCAGTACTATAGTCCTTAGCCGCACTATTAGCGACATCTGATACAAACTTACTCATTCTAGACCTATTGTCTACCACCATGGTAGGAGCATAACTTGCCAACTGAGTGAACTTAAGCGAGCACTCCATTATGCTTATATTACCCTACTTTAAATTGATAAACTCCTAAACCTTAGCTTCCTCAACTCTAAGGGAATGAACCTATCTAAGAAAGTTGTGGAAAACTCCTCCCACTCTACTAGCCCTACGTCAACACCATGGTATTCATTCCACTACTTAAACTAGGTGTTAGCTACATCATATAAATGGTATGCAGCCAACTCTACACTCTCACTTGAAGTAATGCCTATGATATATGTCACTTTCTACACCATATTTAGAAACTTTTGTAGATTCTCCTCAGACTTGGATCCCAAAAACATATGGGAATTTATCCAATTGAAATCTGACACCCTAACTGCAGTCGTATTTTCAACTATATTGGCTGAGGAAATAGCTTGCTAGTTGTTCTAAGCAGCTACTGCATGCTCTAAGGTAGTAAAAACAGCTTAGAATTTGGTATGCAGGCTAATCCTCACTCATTCTTTTATTATTTTTTCTAGGAGGCATTATCTGCAAATGGAATAGAGAATAAGTTAGCAAGAGAGTTTAAATAGAGCTCATTTTCTTTCACATGACGTAAATACTAAAAAAAATGGAAACTTTCCTAAAAACATCTCGTATCCTCTTGTCCATAAGTGTGGCAAGCTTCACAAACATGCACAAGACTTTACTCAAAGACGCTTTCATACTCCCTTGGACACTTTAAAACCTTTTGATATAATACCATGTTTTGTAATGACCCAGGGCTACCCCTAGTTGCGACAACGGTGCTTACGGTCAAAAGTGACCACAACCTAACCCATGAGGTAGTACGTGTTGTAAGCACTGAATAAAATGGAACTGATATAAACTATGCTAAAGATTAGATGATAAAATAATAAAAATTTGAATACTCAATATATGTAAATGACTAAACGAAAATGTCTGTAAAAACCGATAATACTGAACTGACTGACTGACTATCTAACTAATTCTCTAAAAGCCTCTAAACATCATGGGGAGTTCATGAGATAAGACACCAACTAACTTTGACTTTCTGAATATAAGAAAACACTGAAATAACTGAGTTAAATAAATCATTTCCTTAATTGATGAGGACTCATCACTGCTACTATTAGATAACAATGAGCTATTGATGAACGGTTGGGAAACTGAGTGTCCGAATAACAACATAGTGCAAAGAAAAGAATGTGATCAATAATTTGAATGTACTGGTACGTGACATAAGTATTTACTAAAATGCATAAGAAAACTTAGCAAAATGCATGAACATGTAATATCTGAGAAAGCAAGACCAAACATTAACATATGTCAAAAATAATCTACAAACTGATAGACTAAAATTGGTATAACTGAATAACTGTAAATCTGACCTGAACACTTGGTTAAGCAAACCTAAATCAAGATATATTAAAATACTGATGGAAACTATGGGAGGTATCATGCAACCGGCATGCCCCAATCTAAGATAATCATGGTCCAAACTTTAACCCCATATGAAAGGGTGTCAGTACCATGGCACGGGTACTAACACTGGCAGTGTGGATCCACTAATCTGATGTCATTAAAGACTAGGGAGTCATTCCTAAGTTGGTGAGTGACCCCTCAGAGAGCATCATTCCAAAAATGGCAGGTGACATCTCATAATCCTATGTTGTCTACATAGTTCTGGAACATAGGGACTAATACTAAGGACCCATTCCTAACTGGTGGGTAAGATCCCATCCCTAGGTTCGCTCGATGCTAAATCCAACTCCTAACTAAACTGATACTAGTACTGAGCTGAACTATGTTTAACTAAACATTATTTCTGATTGTTCTCATCATGATTATATGAACTAAGTAATAGTAATATTCATGGTTTAACTGAATTGTTACTTAAAAATTTGAAATTATGTAAAAACATAATGTGTTGGGTGTTCATAACCCACCATCACTGAATAATCATAAAATATGACATTTAAGCTTAAAACTGCAATATCAAATCATGGTTTAACCCCAGACATCGACATTCACCAAACATGTGGACAACATAGACTTGAACATAAGGATATTCTAAACATGAAATTCACCTGAATAAGATATGGTAAACTAAGATTTAAATAATGAGTAAATCAATTATTTCATGGGATTATACACAGGTTGAATTGAATTTAAATTACCAAGGAAAACATAAATTAAACACATCTTGAACATGTAAAATACCATAATAATAGAAAAATCCATTATTTAATTTTAAAGAGGATTTTTTGGATCCATGGATGAAAGAGACCCATGAATGAACACCTCACATACTTTAAGCTTCTTAACTCGAAAGAAAAACACTAATCTTGATGCTTTCTTGGAGGTTCTTGAGCTTAGGGAACTTGAATTCTTGATTTCTTGGGGGGAAAGGAACTCAATTTCTTTTTTTTTTGGGGGGGGGGGGGTAAGGGGAGTGTTTTCTTTAGTGAAATTGGGTTAAGAAGGGCAAATAATGCCCCAAGATGTGATTTGAACAATTGGGTTAAGGAGAAAAGACTCAATTATCCCTCAGTTATTTAAATTCAAAACTAGATGCAACAGGCTCACCGTGATGTAGTCTACATGGCATTTGGACTTAATGTGGTGACCCATTCATTTTATGATCCAAACATGACAGAAACCTTGTATGATAAATCTGAAACTCCTCTGGGACATACCTTTTTACATTCCTAAACATGAATCAACTCCAAAACCACTGTCTTAGGGTCGATAAGACCAAAACAAAAATTCTTAAAGTTAGAGGTCCTAAAAATGACTAAGTCCCCAAAACTTAGTGAAAATTTTAGGCCTTAAGCCCTTATGTATGAAACTATAAGTTGAATCGAGCTAAGATTAAAATGGCATATTACACAACTATATCATTGAGTAGGGATATGATTTTTTTATTCATATGCATTAAATTATCTTTCCATTTTATTAACCAAGTATAATTTTTAGGTATAACTCTATCCTAAGCACAAATAATCTTTTAAAAATTAGATTATAATGATTAAAGACATAATCCAAACTGCATACATTCTTCACCCCGTCCCTGAATTCCTATTTTCAATTATTTTTGTAATTTAGATTTATCCTAAAGTTTATGATGCTTTAGAAAAGTAAAACACAATCACATACTTAATAAACATGTAAAAAAACCTATAAACCATAATTATATACTCATGTTTGAAGCCTAAAACCTAGAATTAGGTTATTTATCCACTTCTAGTCTTAGAAAATAATTACCATAAATGATTTAATAAACTAAAACTACAAGAAAGTAAAGTTAAAGAACAAACAACCCTAGTTTGAGACTTTTGCTTCCTTGTCTTCTTTCCAATTCGTGTATTGATAAAAAGATGGTATTAAATTGATATAAAGTTATCTTTTTTGAATTGTTTTAGGTCATCCATAGATAAAACAACACCAAACATATGCATTGAGAAATTTGCCCCTCACCTAAAAGAATTATAATTGACTATTTAATGCCCCGAGAATTATCTCACACCATGAGGTCACAAACTCGCAATTGGAGTCATGTAGTGTCACGACCCGAACCGAGGCCCTGGCCATGATGAGAATCCCAAATCATGGAGGCCCGGACAACCTTTTATCTTTAAATCATATACACCATTCATACGCAAATAACTAAATACAAAAATTATAGCAAGATGGAATCATGGTTATAAATCTGATATGAATTTAGCATTGAAGAACGAAATCCAAAACTAACTAGCAATATCTGCAAACCATCTACGAAATCTCTATTACATACTCTCTAACACAATCAGAAAGCTGGGACAAGGTCCCCACTGGACCAAAACTGTAACTACTAATATTTGTCTGAAAATAAACAGGTCTTCCGGAATATAGAAGGCTCACCAACTGGACACTGCAACTCTGTCTGATGAAATCTACTGCTTATCTAAACCCCTAGACTGAGCCTCAAAACCTTAGAGGTAGGGGGAGGGGGTCAATAAAATAACCTGGTAAGAAAAGTAATCCAAAATAAAATTTTTATAAAAGTAAAATAGTTGAGAGGAAGCTGTTAAAACATCATGCATAAACCGTTCTCAATACACATGGGCATATTTTTGAAAATCATAAATCCTTCTTGTTAATGTAATATCTGTTCTTTGTATTACTTCTGACTTAGGTGGCACTCCCCTACAACTCTGATACTCTACGGGCTATATGGAATCTGCCATTGACTCAGCGGGGAAGCCCCCAAGCCAAGTTTGCCGCAAAGATTGGAGTCTCTGATTCTAATGCACCACACGGCACTAGGCCAGCGTAATATAATATACCCAGATCGGCAAATCACGATTTTGGGTAAAGAGTTATCTGAACTTGTTCCCTCTTCAAGGAACCACCTAACATCTCTTTATCCCCTATTTTATCCTTTTCTGAACATGCATCATCTAAAATTCTAAAACATAAAAGTCTGATTTTTTTATTCATCTGTGTCTGTTATGGCCTTGTCTGAGTTGGTATCGTCATACCAACACTTGAAAGTTGTTATTCTGAGCCATATATAATTATTCGTTCTAAAAAACTTTTTAGGCCACTTGATCATGCATATAGTGTAAGAAGAGTCGTATCTCAAATCATAAGTCAAAAATCATGCAAAGGCTTTCCATTCATTAAACAATTTCAATAAGTAGTGGCCAACTTCTCAAAAACATTCCTGAAGTTTCTTTGTTTATCAATGTCAACATCTAAAATCATTAAAGCATTCCTCTCTTCTATTCTTAATCATCATGAATTTCACATAAGACAAATAGTATCTTGAATCATTCTATTAACCATGAAATGTAAGGATTCATAACATGTAAATCAAATAATAAAGAATTGTGAGAAGGAGATTATATATTTCATGCTCTTGATTCACATTTCATGGTTTTCAATGCATACGTACATATATACAATTCAAATCAATTTCGGGGAAGGCCTAAAGACCAAAGCAATATTATCGAAGCTTCTAAAACATGAATGTACTCATAAATTCAAAAACCCTTTTCTTAAAATCATGATTTCTATACCCATGAGATTTTAGGAAAAATCCCACGTGCCTCGATTATGAAGAATAATGGCTGATCCTTGAAGCCTATGGTTTGGGGATTCCAAATCTCCAATCAATTTTGAAAATACACGGTTGAATCTTCAGTTTCTTGGAGGAGAATTAATGAACTAGGGTTTATATTTTGAGAAAAATCTTGAGAATGTTGTATATTATGTTTGTATAGGTCTTAATATCCTGTTTGGACATTTTAAGAGACCAGGAAAAAGTTCAAACTACCCTTGTTAACTTCCGAATGAAATAGGAAAAATTCAAATTGGGAACCCAATCTTATAGGCCACCGCGATGCACCACTATTGCGGTGGCTCACTGAAATTGACGTATGGGAATTTGGCCCACTCTGATAAGCGCCACCAATGCGGAGTCTCACTGGAAACTGACCATCGTCATTTATACCATATCCGTGATGCGATAAGGATAGGAATGATGGTGTTTTATTACTAGGACTTAAATTAAACATAACTCCTTCACCAAGTGTCCATTTTGGACGAATCTTATATCAATGGAAAGCTTATTTGATCATCTATATATTGAAAAGTTGAAATATAAGGAATTACATAGGAAAATAAGTATAAATAATTCTATAAGGCTATGCCTAATACTTTAGGAACAAAAATTTAGCTAGGAAAAGCTTCGGGGCATTACAATATCCCCCCCTTGGGAATATTTATCCTCGAATGTTGACGTGGGACACAGACAAGCATAATTTAGAGCATACTAAGGCATTTAAAGAATAAGGAAATGATTTTACCTTCTATTTCGTCATCCACTAGATCACAAAGGCTTGGGTATCTAGATCTCATGTCAACTTCTGATTCCCATGTTGCTTCTTTAATTTTCTGGTTTCTCCACAACACTTTAACTGAGGCTATCTCTTTTCTCCTCAATCTTCTAACTTGGCGATCCAAAATTTCTAAAGTCTCTTCTTCATTGGATAAGGAGTCTGTCACTTTGATTTCTTCGACAGGCAACACTAAAGAATGGTCTCCAATACACTTCTTCAACATAGATATATGAAATACCAAATGAACAGAACCCAAACTAGCAGGAAATTCTAACTCATACGTAACTCTACCTATCCTTCTTACAATATGGTATGGCCTTACATAGCGAGGACTCAGCTTACCTTTCTTCCAGAATCATATGACTCCCTTCATGGGAGAAACTTTGAGAAACACCGAATCTCCAACCTCAAACTCTAGATCTCTTCTTCTAACATCGGCGTAGGATTTCTGATGACTCAGAGCTGTCTTAAGTCATTCTCTAATGACTTTCACATCCTCTATGGCCTGATGAACAAGATCAGGCCCAAACATCTGTATCTCACCTACTTCATATCATCCTATCGAAGACTTACATCTTCTCCAATATAATGCCTCAAATGGTGCCATATTAATACTATAATGGGAACTGTTATTATATGCAAACTCTATCAATGGAAAGTGCTCTACCCAACTACCTTTAAAATCGATAACGCAGGCCCTCAACTTATCCTCAAGGGTCTGGATGGTGCGCTCATCTTGCCAATCTGTATAAGGGTGGAAAGTCGTGCTCAAATTCAATTAGGTACCTAAAACCTTTTGAAACGATCTCCAAAATTGTAAAGAAAACTGTGTACCTCGGTCAGATATGATGGACACAGGTGCCCCATGCAAACAAACTATTTCTGTAATGAACAGCTTGGCATAATCCTCTCCCGAATAATTAGTCCTGACAGGTATAAAGTGAGTTGACTTGGTCAGCCTATCTACAATCACCCAAATCGAATCATACTGGTTTTGGGACCTCAGAAGTCCTATAATGAAGTCCATATTAATCATCTCCGACATCCACAAAGGAAAAGCTATCTCTTGAGAAGAACTAACTGGCCCCATATGTTCCAGTTTAACTTGTTGACAATTCAAACACTTGGAAACATAGTTAGCCACATCATGCTTCATATTATGCCACCAATAAATGGTTTCCAAATCATGCTACATCTTCGTAGAGCCAGGGTGAACAACATACCTTGACGTGTGATTTTTCTCAGACCATCTACATCTGGCACACACAACCTACCCTGGTATCTTAAAATACCATCACCACCAATTTCAAATGACATTACCTTTTATTGACCCACATATTTCTTGATCTACATCAAGATGGGATCTTCAACCTACTTTTCTTTAACTTTTGCACAAAGGAAAGATTTATCTATCTAATGAACTACCACTCCTACATCCTTGGAATCCAAAATTCTCACTCTTAGATTTGAAAGACGGTGAATATCCTTTACCATCTCCCTCTATTCTTTCGCTATATGAGAAAGACTACCCATAGATAACCTGCTAAGGGCATCGGCTACCATATTTGGCTTGCCCGAATAATAGTGTAGGCTCATTCAGAAAGGAAAAAGTAACCTTTTGAGTTCTACAGTCTAGAGTGCCATAACACGAATGGATCCAGTCCATCCCTAGGATAGCATCAAAATCAGCCATATAAAGCTCTATATATCCTTTTAGCTACAACAGAATCACCCACTAGAGTGGAAATAGAGAAAGAGCCAGTAATGACTTTGGGGTCAAACAAAAAACCAACAGCCACATATAGGGTCACATAAGACAAGGTAGACCCGAGATCAAGTAACACATAGACATTATAGGAAAATATTTGTAATGTATCGATAACAACATCTGCTGAGGCCACTGCCTCCTAGCAGTTAGTCAAAGTGTACAGCTGATTGTGACCGCTTTCGGCAGCTGAAGTGGTGCCCTCTTGATGTGGTGGTGGTGTGGAAGAATTTTACTGAGATTTTGCAACACCAACATTCCTTCTAGCATTTGGACAATCCTCTGTAAGTGACCAGGATGACCACATGAATAACATACAAATGTGCACCACTGACATCTTCCTGGATTATTCCTACCACAAATCTCACACCATGGAAAAGTACAATACTGCAGAGCCACACTACCCTGTGATTGAATATCCTGAGCTCTGGATCCTAGATTAGTCTGGAAACTTTGAGATCTTCTGTCAACTGGGGGTATGGGTGCTGGGGAACTGCCTGTAGACTATGCATTACCCAAAATTCTTGTTCTTCTGCCATTTATTACCACACTTACAACTTTGCGGCGAACTGTGATGCTAATCTGCTATTCGGGCTCTTTTTGCCTGCTTGTCTTTATCTCTAGACTCAGCGATTTTATTTTACTTTTCTTCTACCTATTGAATATGTACTAACTTCCTAGAAAACTCCATATCCCTATTTAGCATCGCCCCTTGACATTCAAGCACTAGATCATCTGAAAGGCCAGATGCAAACTTCCTCATCCGGGCTCTCATATTGCCAGTCATCTCTAGTGCATAGCGGACTAATTGGATAAACTTCAAAGTGTACTCCTGGACACTCATATTTTCCTACTTCAGATTCATAAAATCCTCAACTTTGTCTTCCCTCAACTCTAGAGGAAAGAACCAATCAAGAAAGGCTTCCACAAATTTGCCCCAAACTGTGGGCTTAGCACTTTCTCCTTTCGCATCCTCCCACTCATTATACCACTAATTTTGCAAAATTATTGAGCTGATGTGTTGCCAACTCCACCCCTTCTATTTCCTCCACATGCATCACCTTAAAGATCTTATCTATCTCATTTACAAATTGTTGTGGATCTTCTTCTACCTTGGTGCCAGTAAACTTAGGTAGGTTCATTCTTATGAACTGACCTACCTTTGTAGCCTCAGATGTAATAGATGTAGACCCAACATCTTCTGATCATTGAGCCTGATTGTCCACCATCTGTGTCAGCATATGAATAGACTGTCTAAATTCTGTACTAGAAATATCCCTCTGAGAAGTCGAGGGATGGTTAACATTGGTCCATGGAGCCCGAGGTAAACTGATCGGGACTGGAGATACTCCCATAGAAGGAATAGGTTCTGGGGTGAGAGCTCTATTATGGGTCCACATCCCGTGAGTGGGACAGACCTTATCTGTCTGTACATTCTGATTGATAGTGCAACGAGGAGGCATGATCTATTTTTCTGAAATAAAAGAGAATATTAATTAGAGGCAGATTAGACTCCAAAGCATAAACTAGATCACAAAGAAGGGAAACATTCCTAAATACCTAGTATCCCCCTTCTTATAAGTATGGCACGCTACACACCCATAAATAAGACTCTACCCGATACGATTTTACAGACACCCTAGAACCATGAACTGTTCTCTGATACCAAGTTTGTTACTACCCAAACCCAGTACCTGGCCATGATGATCATCCCAAACCATCAAGGCCTGGACACCCTTTTGTCTTAAAATCATATACACCATTCATACGTAAATAAGGAAATATGGAAATTATAGCAAGACAGAATCGTGGTCATAAATCTGATATGAATTTAGCATTGAAGAATGAAATCCAAAAATAACTCGCAACATCTGCAAACCATCTATGAAATCTTTATTACATACCCTCTAACACAATCTAAAAGTTGGGACAACTCCCCCAAAACACCAAAACCGTAACCATTAATAATTGTCTGAACATAAACATGTCTTCTGGAATATAGAAGGCTCACCAAATGGACACTGCAACTCTGTCTGATGAAATCTACTACTTATCTGGACCCCTAAACTGAGCCTCAGAACCTGAAAGGTAGGGGGAAGGGAGGTCAATACAATGTACTGGTACTCAAAGTAAACCAAAATAAAAAAATTATAGAAGTAAAATAGTGGAGAGCAAGTTGTTAAAACATCATGCATAAATAGTTCTCAAAACATATGGGCATTTTTTTGAAAATCATAAATCATTCTTGTCAATACAATGTCTATACTTTATATTACTTCTGAGTTAGGTAGAACTCCCCTAAAACTCTGATAACTCCCCTACAACTCTGATATTCCAAGGGCTATATGGAATCCGTCATTGACTTGACGGGAAAGCCCACAATCGAAGTATGCCGCAAGGGTGGGAGTCTATGATTCTGATACGTCACACAGCACTAGGCCAGCGTTATACAATATACTCTGATCGACAAATCACAATTTTTGGAAATGTGTTATCTAAACTCGTCCCCTTTACAGGGAACCACCTAACATCTCTTTATGCCCTATTATAGCCATTTCTGAACATGCATCATTCTAAAATTATAAAACATAAAAGTCTGATTTCTATATTTATTTGTGTTTATTATGGCATTGTCTGAGTTGGTATCGTTATACCAAGACTTACAAGTCATTATTCTGACCCATATATGATTATTTAATTCTAAAACAATGTTTAGGCCACTTGATCATGCATATAGTGTAAGAAGAGTCATATCTCAAATCATAAGTCATGCAATGGCTTTCCATTCATTCAACAATTTAAATAAGTAGTGGACAACTTCTCATAAACATTCTTGAAGTTTCTTTGTTTATCAATCTCAACATTTAAAATTATTAAAGCATTCCTCTTTCTCATTCTTAATCATCATGAATTTCATATAAGACAAATAGTATCTTGAATCATTCTGTAAACCATAAAATGTAAAGATTCATAACTTGTAAATTAAATAATAAATTAATGGGAGAAGGAGATATATATTCCATGCTCTTAATTCACAATTCATGGTTTTCAATGCATACGTACATATAAACTATTCAAATCAATTTGAGGGAAGGCCTAAACACCAAGACTATATTATCGAAGCTTCTAAAACATGAATGTATTTATAAATTCAAAAACCCCTTGCTTAAAATCATGATTTATATACCCATGAGATTTTAGGAAACGCCCCGCGTACCTCGATTATAAAGAACCATGGATGATCCTTGATGCCGTTGGTTTGGGGATTCCAAATCTCCGATCAATTTCAAAAACCCACGGTTGAATCTTGAGTTTCTTAGAGAAGTATATGAACTATGGTTTTTGTGTTGAGGGAAATCTTGAGAATGTCATGTATTATGATTGTAGAGATCTTAATCTCCTATTTGGATGTTTTAAGACACTGGGAAAAAGTCCTAACTACCTTTGTTAACTTTGGAACAAAATAGGAAAAATTTAGACTGGGAACCCGATCTTATGGGCCACTACAATGCACCACTATCACGGTGGTTCACTGGAAAGTAAAGAATGGTAATTTGATGCACTCCGTGATGCGCCACCATTGTGGAGTCTCACTGTAAATTGACCATCGTTATTTACACCCTCTCCGCGATGTGCCAAGGATAGGAATGATGGTGTTTTATGACTAGGAGTTCAATTAACCATAACTCCTTCACCGAGTGTCCGTTTTGGATGAATCTTATGTCGACGGAAAACTTATTTGATCATATACATAATGAGAAGTTGAAATCTAAGGAATTCCATAGGGAAATAAGTATAAATCATTCTAAAATCCAATGCTTGACACTTTAGGGACAAAAATTTAGCTAGGAAAAACTTTGGGGCGTTACATATAAAACCAACCAATGTAAGGAAAATGAGGTCAGGGAGTGCCCTAGTTGTCCTATCACACAAACCCCCATCCTGCCTTAGGGTTTGCAGCACAAGGGGTTCTTCTAAGTGAAAGATTATGCGTTGTTTGGATCCTATCTTGTCGTGTGTTTGATCCTTGTTTCCCCACTTCTTAGGACTTGTTTGTAGGCTTAAATTGTCTTTTGAAACAACTCTAATATTATCCTAAAATAAAAAATAAGAAGTATCTTTTCATATAACACAGTAAAGTTCATCTATGTATACTTAAACCAAACATACCTCTAGCTTGCACGAATAGTTTCCTAGTCTAAACCCTATTTGATCTTTTTGACTTTTAACTTATTTCAAATGCACCATAAATTCTCTAAAGATGTTCTTAAACAAAAAATTAAAAATACACAATTACGCCATAAACATCTGATTAATCACCTGAAGAAGTCTTCACAATTAAATTAAACGTTTATAGATAATGACACTGAGGAGCATAAATACACCTAAGATCTTCTCTCTATAAATGTATAATATAGTCAATGTTGGTATAGTAAACTATGTGACTATAGTCATGTTTATATAGCAATTTAGCTACAGCGGGATAACTCACTATTTTATCATAATTTTTTCCAAAGTATTTCATTATTTGAAAATAGGTTTTGGGGAAGGGTAACGGTGATTTGGAACAATTTTAACTATTTTAGATTGTTTCTCATTGTCATGGTCAGTAATTTATCCCTATCAACTAGTATTTTTGGTAATTATCCTTATAATCACTAGTTTATGTTCCTTGGGGGAGTTTAAAGCTTGAAATAGTTAGTTTTCTGGTTTAACGGTATAGTAGTTGCAAAGTCCTTGGATTTGAGCTAATAATCGTTAATTTACTATTCCAAGTCATTAATTAACTAAAGTATCCTTAAAATTAGTAGTTTATAAATGAATTAATGATAGAAAAACCCTAGTGTAGGTGGGATAATCATGAATTTGGCTTTAGCTTCTAGGATTGGGTAATAATCCTTAAAATTGTAGGTCATTAAGTTGATTTTGTTGTATAAATGTTTCTAGACCATAATTAAGAAAAAAATTTACAAAAAGCCAAGGCTCTGGCTTTGCGAGTGCTGCAAGCTTTGATTGAGGTAGATGGTGGATAATAGTTCAATCCAAATTGTCTAATGTATGCATAATAATTGTTCCTTAGAAGTGCATATTCAATGTATATTGTTAAAGAATTAAACATGATTAATAAGAGTTGTTGGATGGTACATGTGTAATCACCTTCACTGAATTTATACGTAAAGTTTGTGGTTCTGATTTATGATGGTTACTGCCATTATTTCTAGGAGCTCTATGATATTATATTGTTATTTATGTGATGTACCAAGTATTGGACATTTTCATGGGATTTGGTGTATTATGGTTGGATGGCACTTGGTATCAAGTTTAGGTTCATGGACAGAGCTTTTCCTCTATAGGTCACTTCTAGTGGACAAGACCCTTAGTATGTATATGAAAGGTTCAGATCGGTGTTATGTTTCTATGATAAGATGACGCAACCGGTCATGATTAACAAGAACACTAACCTATGGCAGGAGAACATACTAAAATTATATTGATCTCACCTATACTCTTAAATGTATCTCTCTCATTCACATTATATAAATCTCCAAGTATTAATTAGATTCAAAAAAATTTCATTTAAACAAACATCTTAGTCAATGACATCATCATCCATAGTGGGAATATATTTCGGAAACCTCTATTTATTGAAATTTCCATGACATGAAGTCTGCATATAAGAACATCGAAAAAGAACTACTAAGGATGAAAAAAATCAAGCAATATCCCAAAACATAATCAAGAGAAATCATCATAGTTCTGGAAGCAAGGGACATCAACTTTATAAGAAGATCCAAAGGTTTTCCAGACATGGTTCTCACCCTAAAAATTAGATCCAAACTACTAGCTAAACTCGAGGTCGTGTGTCAATCCCTGGAATATGTGTTTAAATCAAAAAATAAAGAGTACCGGCAACATTACTACATTAACAAGTACTGATAAGAATCATAAGTCGACTACCTTTACAATGCACAAATAAGCAAGTCAAAAAGTATAAAAGTAATCGAAACAAAACTCATAACCAATTATTTCAAGCAGACACTCATCATAGGTCACCATATAATTATAATTAACAAATTAATTTTCACAGGCGTTTGCCTTTAATCATATTTTTTAACCATTTATCATCACTTATATACATCAAAATAGCATTTATTACATATGAATAAGTACATGTATGCAAGATGTGCACATCAACTCTTAGACATCATATCCTCATCATAACATAATGTATTGATATGGTAACTGATGTATTATCATATCATAATATATTTTATTTGTGTGGTACTTGACCCATTATATTACTAACACATCACAGTGTAATGATCATGCAATACAATCATCAAGTCACAAGATATGCTAGAAAGCAATCATAGATATTTAAACCACAAACAAACACAAAGCAAAGAAAGTCTAAGTGCTACAAAAAACCATGGCCTACCTCAAATCATTTGCTCAATGTCACCTATATACTACAATTTTCCCATTTTCTTCACATTCAATTCATGTTTGATATAGACAATACAAAATAGACACCTGTCACAATAATTCATTTCTTTTTTAACTATTAGGGGTAAAAAGTCATCTTTATTTTCCATGAATTTCCCAATTTCATCATTTCTCAATATTTTCAACATTTCAACCTGATGAATTTTTCATGAGGTAGCATAAAAACTATAATCTTAGTTCCATTAGTATTTTCAAACACCCTAGGATCATTAAATACCAAAATCATAAACATTCCTATCATTTTTCATCAATTTCCATAAGGTAGGGTTAACCCTAAAACCCACTATTAATCTATTTCTAGTGATTTTCTAAGGTTAATTGAAATAAATTCATGTCTAGAACATAATTACTTACCTCCAATGATGAACAACTTTAAATTTTCTCTGAAAAATGCCTTCCCAGAGCCCTAGTTCATTTTTCAAAAAATGGGGAATGAAAACATTTCTCAGGTTTTAAAAACTAAAATATTACTACATATTACAACTATAGTGGTACCACTACAGTGGTTAAATTTTTACTACTTTGTTTGTGCCCTTTGACATGGAGGTTGTTGTTGCATCTCAGGGTATTGCTGTAGTTGTATCGCAACAGCGGTTACTTTCTTTGCTATAGTAGTCTGAGCAAGAAAATTAGGACCCCTCTCAAATTTTTCTCAGTTTACAACATTCTTCACAAATTTCAACATTACAAAAGAAACCTATACTACAAAATTTTATAACAAGAATTTTATAACTCTCTTTCAGGTGACAGAAGTTCCTATAACTTCCAATAAGGGGTGGCAATCTAATTAAAAAATCAAATTTTGTCACTATAAATCACATAGATATAAGATTTCATTCAACTGTAACACCCTAAAAAATTATCCAAAACTAGACTGGCCTTCAATTCATCAAAACTTAGCTAAGGCAAGTCTAGGTGAAATGTCTACTTCCTATTTTAGCATAATGATGTTTTAGGTCAATTAATCAGACGACAATTTACTATTTGTTCAACCCCAAATGAGACGTTGATAAAAAAAAACATAGCAACTAAAATAAATGTACATAAGTCAATGAATAAGTATGGATAATTCTTATGCATATATGCCTGTATCTCCCATATGGCTTTATCAGTAGTATGATTCCACTACTGAACCTTCAAATAAGGAATAACTTGTGTCATCAACTTTCTCACATATCTAGCTAGGATAACACTCGATTCCTTTTAATAGGAAAATGCTTTATCATATAATTGTGAATCCTAATTAATAGTGACCATACCATGGTACTTCTTTAACATTGACACATAGAATATGGGATAAACCCCAGACATACTAGGTTGTAAGGCTATCATGTATGCTACCGACCCATATTTTTTAATACTTTAAAGGGTCCTATGTATCTTGGACTAAGTTTGCCCTTCTTGCCAAATTGTGTTACATCCTCCATGGGTGACACCTTCAATAATACCTTCCCCCTTCTCAAATTTTATATCTCTATTTTATTTTTATATTTCTCCTATCATTTTTGAGCCACTATCAGCTTCTCCTATATAACCCTTACAATATCTACCGACTCCTTGATCATTTTTATGCCTCAAGGCATCACCTCAAATGTATAAAACCACCCAATAAGGGAAAAAATCACATACCTATAAGGCCTAAAAATATCCATATCAATACTACAGTAGTAAATGCTGTTGTTGGCAAATTCACACAATAGTAAGTATTGGTCCCACTAACCCCTAAAATGCATAACAAAAACTAAAGCATGTCTTAAAATACTTGTTGGTCCTTTTTGATAAAACATCAGTCTATGGGTGAAAACTCATGCTCATATCTAACCTAGAGCCCAACATGGGCTTAAACCTTTCCCAAAAATTAGAAGTGAACTGAGTACCCTTATCTAACATAATAGACACTAGTACCCCATGTAGCCTCCAAATTTCCTTCATGTAAATTCTGGATTACGTGGACACATTATAATCAATTCTTACTAGAATAAAGTGACCTAACTTAGTCAATTTGTCAATATTGACCTAAATAGAATCACATTTCCTTGATGTTATTAGAAGATCAACCACAAAATCCATTGTTATCCATTCCCATTTCCATTATGGATAGGGCATCTACTGAGAAGTTCTAGCTTGGTTTGTATGTTAGTATTTATGTTGTTGATATACTTGACATTAAATAACAAAATCCACAATGTCATGCTTTATCCTACACAACCAAATGTATTTCCTTAAGTCTCTTACATCTTGTGGCGCGCATATTTATGGAGTTCTTAGAATTTTAAGCCTCCGCCAAAATAATTGGAATTAAGTTATCTACTTGAGGTACACATAATCTACATCTAATTCTCAAAGTCTTTCCTTCGCTATCCCCTAAAACACATTTTATCTAAGGTTATTCAATTTCATAACTTTAGATTGTTTACTTTTAATCTAATCATAGAAAGTGGACCTAGACTCCACGCGTGACAACACCCTTCCTTCTCTAGTTTCCAACAATTTTAGAAAATTGTTAGCCAAAGAATGTACCACCAGTAGGAACCTAGGCACCTCCAGGAATGCTAAGCTCCCTATGCTCATTGGTTTTTGGCTTATGTATCGTCCATTATATTAGCTTTACCTTGGTGATACAAAACTGAGACATAATAATCTTTAATCAACTCCATCCATATATTTTGTATCAAGTTTAATTCTTTATAGGTGAACACATGTTGTACATTGCGGTGGTCTATGAACACCTCACACTTCACCCCATAGGGATAGTGTATCCCAATTTTTAAGGAAAACATTGCGGCTTCCAATTCCAAATAATGCGTTGGATATATATTATCTTAGGGCTTTATCTATCTAAAGGAATAAGTAATCATGTTCCATTCCATAATTAACACTGCACCTAAACCCAAACATGAGGCATAAAAAATACATCCAAATCCATACCTTTAATAGGCAGAATTAGTACTGGGGTTGAAGTTAATATAGTTTTGAGATTTTGAAAGATCTCTCACACTTGTGATTGTATTCAAAGGGTACCTCCTATTGAGTCGGGTAGGTCATGAGTAAAGCAATGGCAGCAAACCCCTTAGTTAATCAAAAATAATAACTAGCCAATCCCATAAAACTATGAATTACTATCATGTTCGTTGGTCTATCCCAATATTTTACAACCTCAAACTTTCTAGGTATACCACAACACCATTTATAGAAATCATGTTCCCCAAGAAGGACACTAAAGAAAGCCAGAATGTGCACTAAGAGTAATTAGCATACAATTGTTTCTCCTTTAAAAACTTCAACATAGTATGCAGATGATATTCATGCACTTTTTCAATATTTTAATAAATGTGTATATTATAAATAAAAAAAATTACAAAAAATCAAAATTGGACTGAAACACTAAATTCATCAAACTCATGAAAGCACTTGGGCATTACTGTAATGACCTTCTAGGCCATTTTCCCTATTTCCTCTTATTCTTGTTATTTAGAGATTTTCTATAGCTTCCTAAGTCATTTATGACTTCTTGGAACTAATAGTTCAGTTACTGGATAGTTCATTTGATTTTTAGATCCAACTTCCTATATTGAAGCCTTTGTTGGTTCTAATTGACTACCGGATAAAAAAATTTAGTTAAATGAGCTCGTTTGTAGATTTTGAATAATACAATAGCTTTGGAACATCGATTTAGGTTAGTTGGACCTTTGGATTAGGACCCGAGGCTATAAGGCTCATTTAGGGCTATTGTTTAGAGGTTAAGAGAAATAGCTAGTGGTTGTAGGACCCAAATTTCATCAAAGCAACCTCGGATGAAAATTTTGACCGCTCTATTGATTCTAAAACATCAAATTTAATAGGGTAGAATAGTTCATTATTGTATATAGTATTTTGAATGAATCCCGAGGGGTTGGTGAATACTTGGAGTTTATCTAATTATCAACTGGTTAGCGATGCCTTTGATTGCTTAAGCAATCTTTGGAACCCAGTATGTATCTCTAAAGTGACATATTTTGTTGCTTAATCAAATGACTTGGTAATTTGGGCACTATCGGATAAGTGATACTTATGTCACATATGTGACATTTTCTTAAGTAGTCATATATCACATAAGAAATATATTGATCACATAAGTGACACGTGTGCTAGAGAAAACATATCACTTAACTGACCCGAAGCTCTCTTAAGAAATACCCATGAACCTATGAAGGGTGTAAATGCCCACTTAGCCTAACTTTCACCACTTTCATCTATTTGCTAGAATCTTAAACCCTAAAAGGTTGAATTTCTTGGGAGAATCAATTGTGGGAGATGGTGGAGCTTTAGTATCATTAATTTATGTAATTTCCCGTCGAATTATGGTAAGATTTCATAATTTTCATGGTTGATTTATCCATACTTTTTCTTAAATCCCTAAAATCTTAGTCGCTTAATAGTAGCACCATTAGAGCTTGAAATTCACCCATTTTGAATGAAAAGGTTCCTTGAGCATAGAGGGACATTACGTTGGTTTTGAATGTACGATTCCACAAATGGGCCTCATGTGGGATTTGTGCATAATTTTGGAATAGTGTAATATGGGTATTATTATTCTCGTTTGATGAGTAGATTATGATTTTGATAGCGTGGTATCTTAGGGAAGATTCTCAAAAAGGCAAATTAATAGTTTAGAAGATTCGTTAGCCTTTTCTTCAGTTTTAGGTAGGCTAGGTTTACCATAGTTGTAGAATGTGTTATCTAGTAAGATTACAAAATTATGCTAGATATTGGGTAGAAGTTAGGCGTTGGAAGTATGAATAATAATATTTGAAATACTTGAACCCTTTAGGATATCTTGAAATTGTAACTCAAGGGTGCCAATCGTACCCTTGGATATGAGTTAGGGAGGAGGCTTGGTGTTTCACTCATACACTAGATAGTTTGTTTGGTGTATCTACTGCCATAGATATGACTCATCATAGTACAAGTTGTATAGGAACATATGAGTGGTGCAAGGCAAGTCGTATAGTGCTAGTTTGAGTTGTCTTGTGGAATTCACCCAAGGTACGGTTGGTGGGTATGATAAGGTGTACCACTCATAGCTTTACATATGATTTAGGGAGGTGTAAGTCATATAGGAACCAAATGTGTAGGGTTTTCAAATCTTTAATGCTCCAAAAATACACCCTGGACGCCACACGGTACTTACGACCCAGAAAGACCACAAGCTAACCCATGATCTGGTATCTGATGTGAGCATTGAAAAATTACAGAATACACATATGTGGAACAACTGAATACGCCATAAGGTTTTAAATACTTAAATATTTTTGAATCATAGGTGTGAAACCAACTGCCAGAAAATAATTGTCTGAGAACTGATAAAAGTAATGACAAACTGACTGACTATCTGAAGTGTCTGAGAGTCTCTAAAACTGACTTAATAAGAGTTGATGGGATAGGTACCAACTAAATCCAACAGACTACTAAACTGAAAACACGTAAATAAACATAATCGGTCCTCGAAATGTGAGAACTCACCACTGTTGTTGTTGCCGATGCACTGAAATGTCTAAGTGTGGCCTTGAGCTTGAGCATCCGAACCTATGATATGAGTCATAATAGATAAAAAAATGAGCAGTTTGTTTGTACTTTGAATGTACTTGTATGCTAGATAGGGTTAGGGTGATATGTATGGGATTATGTGCATGAATAATAACTGAATGAATGAATAGCATGAAATAACGGATGCATGGTACGCGTAAAAGCTGTAAAATCTAAGAATGCATGACAAAGCATATAAAATGATATTGAACTATTTTGTAAACTAAAATAATAAAATCTGAGTACTGATTTAACACAAACTGTATACTATGGTCAAGCAAACCTGAACTGACTTTCGAACTGAGACTGGACTGAGACTGTGCGAGGTATCATCTAACCAACATACCCCAAAGCTAAGCTAATTGGGGTCCAACCTGTGACCCCAGTTGGAAGGGTTCTAGTACTGTTCCATGGGTATTAATAATAGTTGTGGAGTCAATCCTAATCTGGTAGGTGACCCCTAAGATCAGTCCTAAACTAGCGGGTGAACCCTAAGAGTTTTAGTCCTATACTGGTGGGTGACATCTCATAAACTATGCTATCTACGTAGTTCTGGAACTTAGGTGTTGCTTCTAAGGACCCAATCCTAACTGATGGGTGAGCCTCTATCCCTAGATTTGCGAGGTACTGAATCCCACTCCCAACTGAACTGACACTGATTATTGGACTGAACTAAGTTTAACCGAACTAACAACTGATCATAATAACTGACTAAAAGAGAATGTTTATGGTGTATTCTGAATCATTATATGGGTACTAAAAACTAGGTAACCAGATAAATTTTGAGTATTCATAACCCTCAGATCTCGATAACAATAACAACAAGAATATACTAAAACTTCAAAGACGTAAAAAGTAGTCCTTGATCAAAACCCAATAATTTAGGCATTTTATCAAACACCTGAAATTCATTGGATTCAGCATAATAATAGTTAAAACATTTGATTCTAACATAATTGAAATACTAAAATCATGGATTTAGGATTTTACGTGCGAACATCATCATTTAAACGTGTCAAGGATAATTTCAATAAAACACATGGTATACATAATTTATAATCAAGATTCATAATAACTTCATAAAGATAATTCATAATAACATGTAAAAATCATGGCTTTAAACTTGAAAACAAATTCGTAGGATCCATGGGTGAAAAGGACCCATGAATGAACATCACACATACCTTAATTTAAGAATTCATGAAGGTTATTTGTGGTTTCCTTAAAGATTGAGCTTGAATTTGGGTGAGGCTAGGGTTTGTTCTTAAGAGAGAATTACTTCTTCTAATAGGATTTTTGAATAAAGAGGCTAATTTTGCCTTTTGAGACCTTTAATCCTGTGTTATGGACCCCTTGGGTGAAGGGAAAAGACCCCTTTATCCTTGCATAAATGAGAACAAAATCTAGAAAAATTGAAGGGTGAGCTATGGAGAGGGCGGCACAGGCTCTGGTGCAATGCACTAGAGCAGGCGCCACGGGCTCTACTGCGCTTCACTACAGGGTGTGTCACGGGCTAATCATGCGCCCATTACTTCAAGTTGCATCTTTTTTCATAAAGAAAAGTTGAGAGGTTTAGGACATATTACAATACATTCCCCCTTGGGACATCTCGTTCCCCAAATAATATTGACTTGGCTAAAATAAGAAGGAAAGATTGAGATGATGTATGGAACACTTACAGGCTAAATCATAACTGAACATCTGGAACCTTAAATAGAGGACTAAGGAATACAGGGTCAATGACAAGATTCATTAAAGAGTTTTGAACTTAGGATAGGCATGACATGAATCTAAATTTTGCTGATTATTTAGAGTGTAGCATGAGTACTTGAACTGAACATTCTATAAAGCATGAGTACATGAGTCATGAGCTGCATGACCTGATTTATGGTGTTCGTAAATTTATGGAACATGGTTTGTACTATTGAACAAACTGTAAATCCTTATACTAGGGAATGGAAACGCACATAATTCTCTATGATGTGCATGAACAAAAACTATGATCATGGAGCTGACATGTATGTCATGAGTAGATATCATGATGACGGCATGAGTAGATATTTTGATGACTGAAAAACATTGCACTAAGATAAGAAAGGGTTGGGAATCATCCTCTCCTGATGCTTTTCTACACATACTAGCATCACTACTAGGATCTGAGAGCCTGACTTGGTTACTTGTTCTACCATCTCCCCCTTAGCTAAAAGCCATCTTTCTATGTCTATGAACCACTTAATCAATAACTCTAAACTGAACTGTGACCTCTTTACTCAAGAGTCTGGGGTAGAATAGTGCACATAAACACTTTACCTAACCTGAAAGACTATACCTGATAATATAAGACCCACAACTAGTATTTTCTTCTGATGCATAATTCATAGCTTTCTATAGCCTCAACATTCTTCATACAATGACTAGAAGACTAACTAACTTATAATTTCCAAGAGTATCACCATAACATCAGTTCGCACCATATGGTGATTCAACACTACTTTCCATTAGCTTAATCTTCAAACATTCAACCTTAAATTTTATCATTTAACATGGATATTCTCAACATCTTAATGGACCATACTAACTTCCTTTATACCCTAGTAATATCATATATCTATACTTGTTTTCTCCCTAAACCATAAGAATTACCATTATACCTGGACATCCGACATCAACATGCTATAGCCCATAAATTAGTTGGTAAGAACATCAATTACTACATTACTAGACCAGTTCAAACTTAGCACTCAAGGATGCTACATAAGCACATCCATACCATAATACTTAGCTTAAGTTCTTGCATAAACTATTTCAAGCCTACTGATTTACCTTTCTTATAACTAGTTCCATGGATACGTAATCCACCAAATTTAGACAGTACTATCCCCACTCTATTGCTACTAAACTTATAGGTCCATGCTTCTAATTCTATGCTATCTACTATCATAGGATTCTAGAAAGGGCTTTAAAAACATATTTGACCCCTAAGCACTGAGGTAATACCTCTTCCTTCAATGACCGATTCATATAGAAATTTAAAGTGATAGCTATATTTTTTAAACCAACTAAAGTGATTTTCTGGGATACTGAAATTGGGCAGTTTCTGTATACCCATCTAGCTAGCATAGATGTAACGCCCTGATTTTCTAAACTGGAATGCTACACGGTGCTTATGACCACTAGCTAACCCATAACTGATATCTGTACCTGTACACTGTATAATATACTTGTAAAATGTGGAGAACATGAACAATAGTCCATAAGGTTGACCTGAATAAGTAAACTGTCAAAACATGACATCCCTGTGGGTTGTAAATACCCAAAACAACTGAATCTGAACTGAATCGGAATACTAAATCTGAAAACTTCTAAGTACTGTCTAAATAAGGAGTTAAGGGAACATGTCTCCAACTAAATCCATAAATTGAAAACTAACTGAATTAATAAATGAATAAATCAAGTAATATCGTCCTCGAATGAATAGGACTCACTGCAACTCTGTGTGCTGAATGCGACTGCTACTTCTGGTCTAGAACTCGTGTCTCTAAACATATGGTATAACATAAAAAGAAAGCAACATAGCGCAAATGCGTCAGTACAACTGGAGTACGAGTATACGAGTAAGGTAGGCTAAAGCGAAGGGTTTATATGCATGAATAATGCTAACTGACTGACTGATATAAACGTAAGAGTGCAAATATACATACATAGTAATTGAGATCATGAGTATGTAATAACTAAATCTATACACTAATACATGGCAGAACTATAGTTCTGATAACATGAATGTTTATGTCTAATAGTCTTGAATCTGGTGGAACTTTTTGAGTCCCGTGCTATAACTGAATTTGACTGTATCTAACAGTCCTAGTACACTGATATCTAAAGAACTGTCATAGTTCTTTTACTAATACTGATACTAAATTTATAGGAGGTAGTTGTTTAACCGACATACCCCACGTATGCTAAAATAGCTGAACTGGGGTCCAATCGTTGCCCTGATTTGAAGGGTGTCAATACCTTGCCATGATTAAAGACATGTTGTGAGTGACCCTTATATCTGGCAGTGTCCCAAAAAGAGAACAATGGATGTCCACCCTATCAACCCTCAAGATGGCAGTGTTGATGTCTCAACCTATGCTGGCTGCACAGTTCTGGAACGCAAAGATTGCTTCTAAGAATCACACCTTCATCTGAAGCAGGTGAGTTTCCATCCCTGGGTTCTCTTGGTGCTAAGTCCTACTAAAATATGAAGAGACTGAACATGATTTAACTGAATACACATGAATTGGGTTTACTAAATTTCCGTTGACTGATGGAATAATACTGTATCTGACTAAGATCATGAGGTTTCTAAGGTTTCCTAAGTCACATGACAGACTAAATTCTATGAAACGTGGCTTGACTGCAGATATCGTGATAACATGACATGGAGTTTGGCACACAGCTTTAGTTTCGGGTACGAATACCCCCAGACTCGATAGAAGGAAACTGACACACATGACATGACTTGATCATAAGATTTGAGTCCACAATTCATAATATCATAAGTAAGGGATAGTGTGCTTCATGAGTCTATTCAACAAACTAAACATGGTAGGGAAAGCATGGATACAGTTCGTGTACATGTTCTATAATTCCATTATCACACATGCTTCACACCACAACAATAGCAACACATAAATAGCATGGAATTCATATTGAGTGTATAGCTAATATGGGCTTGTCATTTTTGTATCATAGAATCATGTAAATATGAACTTCTAGCATCCTAGTCATTTTAACAAACACCTTGCATGGACACCTTGGGCATAGGTTTTCTCAACAAATATTAATCATCTGGAACCACCCAATTTCATGGGTTTTAACCACAACATACATACTTCATGGAAATCATCTTAAAATAATATTCAGAAGTTTAAACAATGGTCATTGACATGAACAACATCACACAATAACAAGGAAATCAAAGTTTCTCATTTAAAATAATGGTTCTCGAACTCTATAAACAAAAAGGGTCCTTAGATGAACACTAGGAATACCTAACTCAAGGTTCTTGATGTTTTTGAACTGGAAGGATTTAAAATCCTTTGATTCTTGAAGAAGATTGAGTCTTGGTCTTGAAGATTTAATTTAGGGAGAAACCCTAGTTGTTTGTAGTGAAAGAATGATAAAAAGTGGCTGAAATCGTGTGTAATTTGATTTATATAGATGAGTCGTAAGTTACCAAAATACCTTTGTTAAAATGACCTGGAAATAAGCTGAACGTGGTGTGTGACGGTCTGACTGATGGTCCGTCAGACTCTTGGTATACCATCATTTAGCTTGTCAGAGTGGAACAGAAATAGGCTTCACTGGATAAGGGTTGACGGTATGAGTGACGGTCCATCAAATATCTAGTGGTCCATCAACTCGTCTGTCACACCTTATCCAGAATGTGGCTCCACTGGCTTGGCTTTGACGATCCAAGTGGTGGTCCATCACTAAGTTGACATTCCATCAACTTGGCTTTCAGGCCTTAAATAGAATGGGGCCCTTGTGCCTTGGAAGTGACGGTCCAAGTGGTGGTCTCTCACTAATTTGACTGTCGACCAACTGAGTTGTCGCACCTGGGCGATTCTGATAGTTCAGAGTAAAACGTCCATAACTCTTTCATCTGATGTTGGATTTGGACGAAATTGGTACCGTTTGAAAGCTAACTCAATTTTCCACATGACAAAAATTGAAAATCTCAAGAATACTGCATGTACAAAAACAGATTTGTATTTCAATGTAAGTCCTATTATTCTTGAGATGATTTCTAGCTAGGAAAAAGACACGGGTATTACAATATCTCCCCCTTGAGAACATCCATCCTCGACTGAACATGACTGGGAGGGGAAACAATAATTTGAACATGAATATCTGGAACATGATCTCATGACTGACAAACTGTACATAGCATACTGATCATTCATATCTAATGCATGGATAACTGATACATGAATACATAACTGAGCAATCTGATAAACTGAGTTTCTCAAGGTCGGAATGCATAGCTGATGCATGATTAAATACTGTACCAACATATGAACGCATGTCTGAGTATGCAATGGCAATAGATACAAAGTTTATACTGAATGCTGAGCATAAAAGTGAATAAGCTTAAGAAGGACTGTTACCTTGATCTTGATCTGAATTGGCAGAGAAAAGATAAGGATACTTGGTACGCATATCTTCTTCTATTTCCCAAGTAGCTCCCTCATGAGACTGATTTTGCCAAAGAACTTCGACTAAAGGGGCTTCTTTGTTCCTCAATCGATGAGTCCGATAGTCTAAGATTTCAACTAGAATCTCTTCATAAGTGAGGCTGTTCGAAATGTCAATGCTCTGAATAGGGACTACAACTGTTGGGTCACCTATGCACTTCTTGAGAAAAGAGACATGGAAGACTGGATGGACTGAGGAAAGATCTGAATACAATTTAAGCTCATAAGCTACCTTGCCAAAGCGACTGAGAATTCTGAAGGGACCGACATAGCGAGGACTGAGTTTCCCTTTCTTGCCGAACCTCTTCACTCCCTTCATGGGAGAGATATTAAGATAGACATAGTCGCTGACCTAGAACTCGAGATCCTTTCTACGAACATCTGCATAAGACTTCTATCGGCTCAAAGCAGCCTAGAGCCTCTCTCGGATCAACTAAACTTTCTCTAAGGCATCAAATAAAATGTCAGGACCTATGACTGAGGCCATACTAACTTTGAACCAACAGATTGGAGATCTGCACCTCCTACCATAGAGATCTTCGAATGGAGCATTCTGAATACTGGAATGATAGCTATTGTTGTATGCAAATTCAACCAACGACAAGTGTTTATCCCAACTTCCTTTGAAATCAACTGCACACGCCCTTAGCATATCTTCGAGAGTCTGAACAGTCCTTTCTGCTTGATCATCTATCTGAGGATGAAACATTGTACTGAGATGGATTTGGGTACAAAGACCTTTTTTGAATGCTTTCCAGAAGTGAGAGGTAAACTGGGTACCTTTGTCTGAGATAATAGATGAGGAAACACCATGTAATCGGACCAACTCCCTGATGTAGAGTTTGGCATAATTCTCGGCTTAGTAAGAAGTACGAACTAAAAGTAAATGAGCTAATTTGGTCATTCTGTCTATGATGACCCTAACTGAATCATGCTAATGAGGCAAACCCATCACAAAGTTCATGTTCACTTCTTCCCACTTCCAAGTAGGAATGGTGAACTCCTGCATGGAACCACTAGGTTTCTAATGCTCTATGTTAACCTGCAGATTTGTAGAGAACTGAGCGACAAACTCTGCAACATCTCTCTTTATCTCACTCCACCAATAGATCTCCAACTAGTCACGGTACATCTTAGTGTCCCTTGGATAAATAGAGTATCGTGCACCACGCGCTTCTGCAAGAATTCGTTGCCTCAAGTCATCTATGCCTGGAACACACAAATGACTCTGACAAAGAAGAACACCATCTACCCCTTGGAAGAAAACCTCAACCTTCTGATTCTGAACTAACTCTTTTAGCTTGACAAGGCTAGAATCCCTTTCTTTCTTTTCTTTTACCTCAGAAACTAGAGATAACTCTAAGCTACACTGAACACATACCCCACCCTCTAAAGAGTCGACTAAGGGAACGCCTAGTCTAGCAAGCTGATGGACATCTTGAGCTATTTTCTTCTTTCTATCCTCAACGTGAGAAATACTACCCATTGAGAGACTACGGCTGCTAACTCAAGATCATGAGTAGGATAATTTTCTCATATGGCTTTAACTGTGTGGAGGCGTAGGCTATGACCTTAACATGCCATATGAGGACACAACCTAAACCTACTTTGGATGTATTAAAATATACCATGAAACCGTCTGAACCATCTAGAAGGGTTAGAACTGGAGCTGAGGTGAGTCAAGTCTTCAATTCCTGAAAACTCTTATCGCATGAATCTGACCACTAAAACTTAACCTTCTTCTTAGTCAATCTGGACATAGGAGATGCAATAAAAGAAAATCCCTCGGCAAACCATCTATAATAGCCAGCCAAACCCAAGAAACTCCTAATATCTGATGGAGATACAGGGTGAGGCCAATTCCTTACTGCTTCGATTTTCTGAGGATCTACTATAATGCCATCACCGAAGATAATGTGGCCAAGGAATGCTATTGATCTTAGCCAAAATTCACACTTGCTGAACTTGGAGAATAACTGATGATCTCTGAGCATCTGAAGAACAATTTTGAGATGGTCTGAATGATCACGCTCTATGCGAAAGTAGACCAAAATATCATCTATGAAGACTATGAATAACATGTCCAAGTACTGCTTGAACATCCGGTTCATCAAGTCCATGAAAGCTACAGGTGCATTGGTAAGACCAAAATACATGACTAGAAATTCAAAATGACCATACCAAGTACAAAAAGTTGTCTTCAGAATGCCACATTCTCTAATTTAGAGCTGATGATAGCCTGATATGAGTTCTATCTTTGAGAAGTAATTGGCGCCCAAAATTTGGTCGAACAGATCATCTATTCTGGGAATTGGATACTAGTTATTAACCATAACTTTGTTGAGCCAATCGTAATCGATACACATTCTAAGAGAACTGTGTTTATTGCGCACGAATAAGATTGGTGCACCCTATAGGGAAATGTTGGGTCTGATGAATCCCTTATCTAAGAGATCCTTTAACTAATATTTTAGCTCTCTAAGCTCTGCTGGTGCCATTCTGTATGGTGTAATAGAGATAGGTTGAGTATATGGGAGAAGGTGTATACTGAAATCTATTTCCCTTTTAGGGGGAATGCTTGGAAGTTCTTTGGGAAACACATCAAAATATTCATTAACCACTAGGACTGATTCGGGATTAGGAGATTCAAAACTTGAGTCCTTAACATGCACGAGATGATACACACACCCTTTAGAAATCATTTTCCTTGCCTGAAGGTAGGAAACAAGCTGACCCCTGAAAGACAAAGTACTACCCTGCCACTCTGAGACAGGATCATCTGGAAAATGGAACTAAACTATTCTATTTTTGCAGTCGACTGTGGCATAGCAGAAATAAAGCCAATCCATGCCAAGAATGACATCGAAATTAGTCATCTCTCATTCAACTAAATCTGCTGTGGTGAATTTCTGAAATATCATAAATGGGAAGTTCCTATATACCCACCGGGATATGATGGTTTTACCCACTGGGGTAGAGACTGAAAAAAGGCTATGCGAGAATTTTGGGACTGGTTCCTAAATCTCCTGCTATAAAAGGAGTAATAAAAGACAAGGATGCACCTGTATCTAGCAAAGCGTAAATATGAACATGGAAAATTTGTAACATACCGATACCAACATCAGGAGAATTTTTGTGATCCTGTTGGGTCTGAAGAGCATATAGTCTATTTAGGCGTTGCCCACTTTTAGCACTGGAAGTGGAACCCTACTGATTCGGGCGACCGGATTGAGCTGGGGAACAGAGATGTTTCTGCTAACCTGACTGAGAAAAATTCTTGATCCTATGTCCTGGCTTTCCATATCCGAAATAAACATCACTACTGGCTCTACAAATACCCTTATGGTTCTTACCACAATTCTGGCATAAGGGATTGGTTAGGGCACTGCTAACACTGCTCTGAGACATAGAGCCTGGGCACCGATCTTGGTTACCCTTTATAATCTTAGGAATTGAAGCACTGAATATAGAATGAGCTGGAGCTGATGACTTTGGATGAAACTGTGAACGGTGTCCTCCCTCAGATTTGGGTGGAGCAATACTAAAACTGCCTGATCTTTCTCTCTTATTTTGCCTCTCTCTAGTTTTAACCTTCTTCTCCTCTATTTGTTGGTCATGGGTCATGAGTCTAGCTAAAGTCATATCATTATTTAACATCGCAGACCTACACTCCTTTACCATACTTTCATTTACCCCTGACACAAACTTGCCCATCTTAGCCCTATTGTCTGCAGCCACATCAGGGGCATATATGGCTAGCTGAGTAAATTTGAGAGAATACTCCCTAACCATCATGTTTCCCTATCTGAGGTTGATGAATTCAAAAACTTTGGCTTCCCTCAGCTCTTAGGAAAAGAATCTATCTAAGAAAACCATGACAAATTCCTTCCACTCAATAGGACTTGCACCATCTACCCTCTTGGATTTGCACTATTTGTACCTAGTGTGAGCCACATCTTGCAACTGATATGTGGCAAACACAACACTCTAAATAGAAGTAACACCCATGATGTCAATGACCTTCTAGACTTGGTCACTGAACTTCTGAAGGTCTTCATCAGACATAGACCCTATGAAAGAAGGAGGATTCATTCGAGTGAAGTCCCGAATCCTAGATGCTATGAAATTTGCCAGTGGATTGGCCAGAATTGCTTGTGGCCCTTCATTGTGGGCAGCCACAGACTAAGCAAGTATGGTGAATACGGCTCTGAACTCCACATGAGACACAAGTTCACACAAAGGATCTTCGGGCTGAGGAGCTGGCTGGTTTCTTTTCTTCGGAGGCATACTCTGGGATAGATAGAAGAATGGATTAGATTGAGATTTTAACTTGAGATTATGCTCACTAGCACTACATGAATACTGATAGAGGGAAAACTGTACCTAAAACATCTTATAGCCTCCTGCACATAAATATGGTGCGTAATACACCCATGTACAAGACTCGACTAGATACGGCTTTCAGACTTCCTAGGACTATATTGAACCTTGGGCTCTAATACTAAGTTTGTAACTCCCCAATTTTCTAAATTGGAATGCTATATGATGATTATGACCCCGAAGAACCACAAGCTAACCCATGACTGATATTTGTACTTGTACACTGTATAATATACTTGTAAAATGCGGAGAACATGAACAATAGGCCATAAGTTTCAACTGAATAAAGAAACTATCAAAATATGACATCGATGTAAGTAGCAAATACCCAAAACAACTAAATCTGAACTGAATTTGAATACTAAATCTGAAAACCTCTGAGTACTATCTGAATAAGGAGTTGAGGGAACATGTATCCAACTAAATCCATAAACTAAAATCTAACTAAATTAATAAATGAATAAATCAAGTAATATCGTCCTCGAATGAAGAGGACTCACTGCATTTCTGTATGCTGAATGTGAATGCTACTGCTTGTCTGGAACTCGTGTCTCTAAACCTATGGTGTAATATATAAAGAAAGAACTATAGCACAAATGCGTCAGTACAACTAGAGTACTGAGTATACGAGTAAAGTAGGCTAAAGCAAAGGGTTTACATGCATGAATAATGCTAACTGACTGACTGATATGAACGTAAGAGTGCAAATGTACATACATAGTAATTGAGATCATGAGTACATGATAACTAAATCTGTATGCTAATACATGGCAGAACTATAGTTCTGATAACATGAATGTTTATGTCTAATAGTCCTGAATCTGGTGGAACTTTTTGAGTCCCGTGCTATAGCTGAATTTGACTGTATCTAACAGTCACGGTATACTGATATATAAAGAACTGTCTGAGTTTTTTTACTGAGACTGATACTGAAATTGTGGGAGGTAGTTTTTTAACCGACTTGCCCCAGGTATGCTAAAATAGCTAAATTGGGGTCCAATCATTATAGTGATTGGAAGGGTGTCAATACCATGCCACGGGTAAGAAATACTGTGAGTGACCCTAAAATATGGCAGTGTCCCTAAAATAGAACGGCGGATGTCCGCCCCATCAACCCTCAAGCTGGCAGTGTTGATGTCTCAACCTATGCTGGCTACATAGTTCTAAAATGCAAGAATTTCTTCTAAGAATCACACCTTCATCTGAAGAAGGTGAGTTCCCATCCTTGGGTTTACTCGGTGCTAACTCCTACTCCCATCTGAAGATACTAAACATGATTTAACTGACTATACATGAACTGGGTTTACTGAATTTCCATTGAATAACGGAATAATACTGATAACCGACTGAGATCATGAGGTTTTTGAGGTTTCCTGAGTCACATGATTGACTGAATTCTATGGAATATGGCTTTACTGAAGATATCATGACAACATGACATGTCTCAAGGCACACAACTATAGTTTTGGGTATGAATACCCCCATGACTAGATAGAAGGAAACTGACACGCATGATATGACTTGATTACAAGATTTGAGTCCACAATTCATAATATCATAAGTAAGGGATAGCGTTCTTCATGACATCTCAAAAATGGTAGGGAAAGCATAGATAAATTTTGTGTACATGTTCTATAATTGCATTATCATAACTGTTTCCCACCATAATAATAGCAACACATAAATAGCATGGAATTCATATTGAGTGTATAGATAATATGGACTTGTCATTTAGATATCATAGAATTGTGTAAATATGAACTTCTAGCATCCTAGGCATTTTAACAAACACCTTGCATGCACACCTTGGGCATAGGTTTTCTCAATAAATATTAATCATCTTGAACCATCCAATTTCATGGATTTTAACAACATGTATACTTCACAGAAATCATCTTAAAATAATATTCAGAGGTTTAAACAATGCTCATGGACATGAACAACATCACATAGCAACTAGAAAATCAAAGTTTCTCATTTAAAATCATGGTTCTTGAACTCTATGAACGAAAGGGGTCCATAGATGAACACTACGCATAACTGACTCAAGGTTCTTGATGTTTTTGAACTGGAAGGATTTGAAATCCTTTGATTCTTGAAGAAGATTGAGTTTTGTTCTTGAAGATTTAATTTAGGAAGAAAACCTATCTGTTTGTAGTGAAAGAATGATGAAAAGTCGCTAAAATCGGGTGTAATTGGGTTTATATAGGCAAGTGGTAAGTTACCAAAATAGCCCTGTTAAAATGACCTAGAAATAAACTAAACTGTACGTTAGACTCTTGGAGACCATCATTTAGCCTGTCAGACGTGCACCAAAAATGGGCTTCACTAGATAAGGGTTGATGGTATGAGTGACGGTCCATCAAATATCTGGTGGTCCATCAACTCATCCATCATACCTTATCCAGAATGTGGCTCAACTAGCATGTATTTGATGGTCCCAGTGGTGGTCCATCACTAAGTTGACGATCCTTCAACTTAGTCGTCGGGCCTTAACAAGGATGGGGCCCTTCTGCCTTGGAAGTAATTGTCCAAGTGATTGTCTGTCACTAATTTGATGGTCCAGCAACTGGGCCATCGTACCTGGGTGATTCTTATAGTTCTGCGTAAAACATCCATATCTCCTTCGTCTGATGTCGAATTTGGATGAAATTGGTATTGTTGGAAATCCAACTCAATTTCCCATGTGAGAGAAAGTGAAAATCTCAAAAATACTTCATGTACAAAAATATATTTAAATTTCAAAGTAAGTCCTAGCATGCTAGAGATGATTTCTAAATAGGAAAAAACACGAGTATTACAATAGATTTACCCACTTTGGTAGACATTGAGAAGGGTTCTTCTAAGTTTTCAAGACTGACACTTAACTCGTCAGCTATATAGAGGGTTACAAAAATAAAGTGAAGGTTTGTGGTCTACTAAAACATACATATGTGTATAAAGAACTTGTAACATACTTATAACCGCATAAGGAGAGCTTTCCTTATAATGACAGAACTGGAGTGCATACAACATGTTCTGGTGTTGCCCACTAGTGACACTGGAAGTAGCGCCCTACTAAGTCAAGCAACCTGCTTGTGATGACAGATTAGACTGGCTTATTGGCGCAAATCCTTTCCCCTCGAAGCTATTACTCGACACTCCCATATCATGTGGCCTAGCTTACCATACCTAAATACTTATATCATTGCTAACTTTACATTTACCTAGGAGAGTTCTACCATATTTTCTTAAAAGTGAGTGGGTATGACCACTACTACTTTGGGTTTTTGAGCCTACCGCCCCATCCTGACTGTCATTCCTGAACTTTTGTACTGGCGCACTAGATGAAGAAGGAGTTGGAGATGAAAAATTTTAATGCAACGGGGAGAGGTTACCACCCTCTAACTTAGCCTGAGATAAATTAAAACTACTTGTTAGGGCTCTTTTATTCTCTCTCTCTCTCTCTCTTCATCCTTACATTTCTATTCCTCAATCTTCAGAGCATGGACCATAAGCCTAGATATGTCCATCTCCTTAATCAACATAGTAGTCCTACACTCCTTGACCATAGTATAAGCTACACCAGAAATAAACTTACTCATTCTAGACCTATTATCAGACACTACATTAGGAGCATATCTCAAAAATTAAGTGAACTTAAGCGAATACTCCTTCACACTCGTACTACACAGTTTCAGATTAATAAACTCCAGCACTTTTTCTTTCCTTAACTTTAAAAGAAAGAACCTATCTAAAAAGTTCATGGCAAACTTATCCCATTCTACAAGCCCTATATCTGGACTCTATCCTCCTTCCACTACTTATACCAGGTGTAAGCTATATTCTATAACTGGTAAGCAGCCAAATCTGCCCTCTCACTTGATGAGACACCCATCATATCAGCCACCTTTTGATATATGTCAAGAAACTCCTATGGTTCCTCATCATATTTAGATCTAGAAAACAAAGGAGGATTTATTCAAATGAAATCCTAGATTCTAGTTCTGGGGGTATTTTCCACTGGATTGGATGGGACAGTATCCTGCTGGTTGTTCTGAGCTGCTACTAAGTGGGATAAAGTGGTAAATGTAGCTTTGAACTCAGCATGGGAAACATGCTCATTCAGGGGATCTTTCTAAATGGGCGAAGGTGCGAGCTGATTCTCATTTCCTCTTCTATTAGTGTTTCTGGGAGGCATGTTTTGTAAATGAAAAAAGATTGGATTACAAAGAGAGCATCAATTGAGCTCATGCTTATTCACACCATATGAATACTAAATGAAGTGAAACTTTTCATAAATCTCATAACCTCTTGTCCATAAATGTGGGACACTTCATACCCGTGTACAAGACTTTTCGAATTTCAGACTCCCTAGGACACTTTAAATCTTAGGCTCTAATACATAGTTTGTAATCCCCCGAGAGTACATCCTAGATGCCACACAATGCTTACGGTCCTGAAAGATTACAAGCTAAGCAATTATTTTGTACCTGATATGAGAACTGAATAATAATAACATAATACACATGTTCAGAATAACTGAATGTGCCATAAGGTTTTAAATTATAAACATTTCTTAATCATAAATCTAAAAACAACTGCCAAAAATATCTATCTGAGAATTGATAAAAGTAATGACAAACTAAATAACTGTTTGAAGTATCTGCAAGCCTCTAAAACTGGCCAAACAATAGTTGATGGGATAGGCCCTAACTAACTCCATCTAACGACTAAACTAAAAACACTGAAATAAATATAATAGGTCCTGAAAATATGAGGACTCACCACTGTTATTGCTACTGATGTGCTAGAATATCTAAGTATGATTGGGAACCTGATCTTCCGAACCTATGATACGTGACATCATAGTGCAAGAAATAAGTATGCGGTTAGTACTTTAAATATACTGGTATGGTAGATAGGGTTAGGCTGATATGCATGGGCTCATGTGCATGAATAATAATTGACTGAATGGACAACATGAAATAACTGATGCATAGTAAGTGTGAAATTTGTAAAATCTGAGAATGCATAACCAAACATATATCATAACACTGAAGTAGTCTGTAAACTAAAATACTAAAATTTGAATATTAATTTAAATGATAAACTGTATGATATGGTCAAGCAAACCTAAACTGACTTTTGAACTAATACTGGACTGAGACTGTGGGTGGTATCATCTAATTGACATTCCCCAAAGTTGAAACACTAAAATCATAGATTTAGGATTTAACATACGAACATCATTATTCAAATGTTTCATGGACAATTTTCAATGAAAACACATGGTAAATATAATTTATAATCAAGATTATTAATAACTTAATGAAAATAATTCATAATAACACGTAAAAAACATGGCTTTAAACTTGAGAATAAATTCTTGGGCTCCATCGGTGAAAAGGACCCATGAATGAACATCACACATACCATATTTAATAATTTGTGAAGGTTCTTGGTGGTTTCCTTGAATCTTGAGCTTGAATCTTTGAGAGGATAGGGTTTGTCCTAGAGAGAGAATGATTTCTTTTGAGAGTATTTTTGAATAAAGGGGCTAATTTTTCCTTTTGGGACCCTTAATCCTTTTTATGGACCCATTGGGTGAAGGGAAAGATTCATTTTTCTTTGCATAAATGAGAACAAAAGCTAGAAAAATTTAGGGGCAGCCACCGCGGGCTCTGGTATGAGCATTGTAGTGGGCTCCGTAGGATCCACTTTTGTGTGCTACAGGGCTAAGCCGCAAGCTATTTGTGCGCCCACACTTCTTCTCTCACAAAAATGGCTATAACTTTTAGCTCGGATATCAAATTAGGGAAAAATTTGTATCATTGGAAAGCTTACTCAATTATCTACAATTTAGTGGATCTTGGGATGCCAAATTCTATGTATACATTATGTTATACGCTTTCAAAGTAGACCCTTATAGAATCGAATACCAAACTTTAGGCAAATCAAAGGCTCTTAACTTAACTTTGTTCTAGGTTATTCTTATGAATATTTTTTATCTAAAAATTAACGGAAACACTAGGATAAACATAATGACACATGTATTCACAAAACATTCATGGTATTAGAGTTAACACAGGTATGAACGATGCTTTATAGTCTTGCCCAAAAATACAGGGTGTTACAGAACCCCAACTCGTACCTCAGGAAATAGATGGTATAAGTAAGCTGTACCCCTAGACGTGTTTGTTTTAATTTTAAGTCTAAGGTAGTCTAGACATTTCCTACTTCAAAGCTCGTATGTTCTCTCCTTATATAACCCTTGGTAGCATCTCATAACACTGATTAAAGGATGGAAACACTCCAAATACTCTCTTAAACTTACTCTTAAAGATTGGAGGCTAGGGTTTATTCATGTGTTCTTCAAAGGGATCAAAAGTCACATTTCTCTTTGGAATATACTTGTATATGTCATGTTGTCTTCCATCATTATTAATTTCAATTAAAGGCATGGTTTTATAGAATGTTTTTATGATTTGAATATTGTATGATTTTGGGGTTTCAAATATGATTTGGGGTTTTGGTTATAAATGCTTGGTTATGATTTCCTTATTTTTTAATTATGATTTTATATTCATTAATGGTGGTTTTGGATAATGGGTTTCGTGGGAATGGTTCTTTAGTAATGGACTTTGGTTTTGACAATACTATGCCCCCAATGTGTTTGATAAAATGCCTTTAACAATGTTTTCATTATAATATTAGTTATTTAAAGGAAATGGTTTAAACATGGTAATGGAACTCTAAATGATATGAATGATTTAAATGGTTTTAAATGGATTATAAAGGCCTTGGTGGCCATGGATTTGGTTAATTAGAAAACATGTAAGGTACATGAAATTCCCTAAGGTTTGGCTGAGGATAATACTTGCAAGTATAGTCAGTATATCGATACTACTACTAATTACCTTCGTAAATAAAAGGTGAATGGATTGATTAGTTTCCTGGTAATGATTTTAATTGGGCAATAATGCTAGGGTGTATGGAAAAGTCGAGGAAGGTGGAGGTATTGGAGAAACCAAAATTGGAAATTAATATTTGCCGATGTCAGGTTTGGTCTTGGATACCATGTGCATATTGTTACACTTTATATTTGGGGGATGTACTAGTCATCCTAGGTTTTCTTCCCTAGTAGTACAACTTTACGTGCTAAGGCCCTTTCAATAGGAGGAGCTGAACCCATATACCCTATAGGTGGTTTATGATGGCAAAGCTACAGAGCCCAGGTAAAGATTTTAATGGCTTGCTAAACCTAGTTCCCATTCCTAGCATGGATATACATACGTATCGTTTGTGTGCATATGGATGGTTTTACTTAGCTTTATAAATGGCATTATTCTACCCTTATCCTAAGTGTATTCTAGTGTTCACCAACTAACCTATCTTCGAGCGGTAGTATAAACATGTTATGTATGGACCAGCCAATCTACTTAACCTGCTTAGTGATCGATTTGGGGACAGTCAATGTTGGATTGATGTTGTGAGCTTCCATACTTTAGAAGGTATCTATATCATGTCATGGTTTAATTTACAGATCTTTTGTCTTTCATAGACTTTAATTTTTGGATATGTTCAGGGACATGTCCTAACTAGGTACTTTTGGCTGGTCTAAAGGCTCTTTATGGACAACTTTAGACTTGGGTATAGTATGGATTGGTTATGTTTCATATATATACATACATCTTATTATCTTTATTTTGGGTTATGGTTTTTGAATTGATTTGGTTGAACATTGGGTGGTTGGACTTGGTCGGGTTGTTCTTGGATATAGATTCATCCAAGAGTCACCATATTTTTAATAAATCATCTTGTTATATAGTAGGACTTCATATCTCAGGGCATACTAGTTGGTTGGGTTGGGTATTGGGGGTGATCTTCGATCTCAGTTGGACTTGATATTGCTCATTATGACAAGGCTCCGATTTGGTTCGTGTCAAGTTAGTACCATAGCTCTAGGTTTTGGTGTCATGGATTATCCACAAGGCCGTGTTGAGTAGAGTCTTTATTATGAGTGTGTCGTGCACCACACTTATAATCTGGAGGCTATATGGAATTTAGGAATGTTTTACTATCTTAGTTTTTCTACTTTTAGGCTATAGAGTCTAAGGTCTTGAACTCTTCTTTAACTCTTCCTTGATTCACTCTTTGGATCATGTCTTTTCTGTGATCTAAAGTTCTTGGAAACTCGTCTATCTCACTCGAGGATAACATGGATTGATATAGTCCAACTTATGGGGTATAGACCTGGCCAAGGGTCGTAGCTTTTGGTTATCCCTATGAAGTCCCACTGGTCTCTACTTACCCTATCATAAAAGGTGATACTCATACTCGGTTACTTTAAGGAGAAGTTACTAATGTTGAGTTTCGTTATCTTAGTAATCTATTAAATAAAATAGTGACAACTTTATCACGCTAGTCCTGTTCTATTAGTATAGAGAGGAATAAGGTAAGGTTGGTAAATGGGCAAGTTAAGGGGGTCTTGTTCTTCTAAACAAAAAGAGAGTCTAATGGTATAGCGGTAAATAGTCCAAAAAGGAAAAGTTGGGTGAGTCCTAACTCCTATTCTATGTCTTATGTTCCCTACCTAAATTTTATTGAGAGGCAGGTGTTTTTAGATTGGTAAATTATTCAAAGGAACTACGTGCCCAATCTCGAGCCTATGAGGCCCATTTTGTAACATCCTATTTTCTTTATAAATTTGGTGGTCGATTGCACCATTGGTGTTATAAGGAAAGAAGAAATTGGTGTTTTGGTTATGGTCAAGTAGGTCACATACATCGAGAGTGTCTCAATAAGGGTTACCACATTGGCGAAGAGTGTATTGGCTACTACCTCTAGCTTCGACACTGTTTGAGATCATCTCAATGTTCTTACTATCCCCTAAAAGTCTGAGGCATTTTATGATGCCGATACTATTGTGTTGAATACTTTTTTCTTTATGTTGTGTACTATTTACTTGGTTCGAGATCCTCTCTCTTTTATGGACACATTTATGGTTCTATATTTTTTTTTGTCCTATGGTTATTTAGGGTAGTTTTTTCTTCCATTTCTACCTCGCTAAGTGACTCTATAATTCCCAAAAAGTCTATAAGAAGTGTGTGGTATCTACTAGTAATAAAAGAGGTCTAGGTGAAATTGTTTGACGCAGATGTGGTGGATTCTGATGTCATTTGAGAATTGATTAGTTGCACTCTTCCAATGCCTCCATAGTTTGTTAGAACTATAAAGGTTATCTTTAGGCTCCCTAGTAAGTCAGTTATGGAATGAGAGAACAGTTTTATTCAGGTCCCTAGCTTTTAAGGGAAAGGTTATATTATATCTTAGAACTAGGAGATTAATCTCAAATGGGTGTCTTTATTATTTGGTCTAGGTTAAAGATTCTAACTTGGAAGGTCTTTCCTTACTTATGATTTTGGTGGTGAATAAATTTCCAGAGGTCTTGTTGGAGACCCTCTACATTTCATTCTAATTGGGAGGTTGGTTTGGGATTGGTCTTGTTTTGGACACTTGTCCAATTCTATTCTTTTTTATACAATTATTCTGATAGGATTAAAGGATCCTAAAGGAATAATTTATGGATCTCTTAGATATAGAATTGTTCTAATGGGGTTAAAGGAGCTTAAAGGAGTAATTTAGGGATCTTTTAGCTAAAGGTTCTCTTTGTCTTGTTATTTCTCCATAGGGTGTTTTGTTGTTGCATGCATAAGGGGAATGGTTTCCCCAAAAATATATAGGTTGGTGGTTGGTGGAAAAATAATTTATAGTGTCCTTCTTGTTGAGAGGACAGTATATGTATAGTCCATAATATATAGGGTATTTTGATAGTATAGAATGGTGGTTGGTAGATCCTAGGATTGAATCAAGATTCTTGATTTTTATAAAGAGAGTAAACGCAAAATTAGAAATATAGGAGTTAGAGGGGTAAATTGATAGATTGGATGAGGTTGATGACGTTAGGAATACGATATTAGTACAGTTGTGACATATAGATCGAACTTTCAGGATGAACAAATAGATTGGGGGTTAAGTCATTAAATGTGATAGATCATGGAGCTTGCATGTATCCTTGTCCCTATACTTGTACTTTATTGTTGGTATGAAATTTATTGTAAAATTCATGGTTTTGAAATTGGGTTTTTCGCATAGTTGAGGCCTTTGACATGATTATTATTTAAGTGATTTTCCATGGATTATGATACATTATTCATTCTTTACAAATGTTTATGAACATTATGGGATGTATGGGAATGTTAAATGGATTTTTGGGTACTATGGATGGTTCTAGTCTTGGAAATTTTATGCCCTCAAAACTATTTGTGAATTTCCTATCAAATATAATATTTTCATATAGTTTGACTATACTTAAATCTTTGTATTCCACATATGGTTAAAGGAACATGGATTTGTTTTGGTTGGATTCAAATGATTTTGAAATGACCTTGGCTGCCATGGTTTGATTTTTAATGGTTTTGGTTTAATTGTCAACCTTGGAGTCAATTTGGTCTTATGGTTTTTGCCTGCCTGTGCTGGACTTTAGGTAGCATTTGGTTGCATCGGGTTTTGGATATAGGGAAACCAAAAATCCTTAGTATATGTCCTTGGTGATACCTTTTAGAGTAGAGTATTGTGCTTGTAGGTATAATGAGGTGAAGCTTGATGGTTAGTCAAAATTTTATTTTTGGGGTGAACTTTAAGGGAAGGTCGGGTTACATATTCTAGTGATACTCCTCTGTCTTGATAAAGTGATTTTACTACTAGTATTGCATGTATTTTTCTATAATTTATGTTTAAGGTTCATATTTTGCATTTTGCTTGCTCTCTGGATATGAGCCTTGACCTTGTGTTAAGTTGCTCATGGTATGTGAGATTGTATTTCTTTCAATGTCCAGTCTTAAGGACTCCTTTTATGGTATGATTTGGTTGGGATGATTCTTCATTATGGTCTAGGTTGTTGCTATGAAGTACTTCATGCCTATAGTGTCATGTCTTGTCTTTGGGATCTTTACTTGGGAGGCATGAATTACTCTTCTAAATTGGTTTCTTAAATAACTCTTCTTGTTCTAGGGTGGTGGTGTCTTGGAGAACTTGGTGATGAATTAAATTAAGAAGTATAGAAATCCCTATGTGGGGGAGAGTCTAGGGTGATTACCAGAACTTAGGTTTTGGAAGGTAAGGTTGTTGTCATGGGAAATGGTTAGGAAAGGAATAGGAAGTGAAAAATCCTTATGAAAATGATAGAGGGTTCTAGATCTTTTGATGGATAGATCATACCGCGGGTATATAAGTCATAGTCTTGAATGTTGTGGTTGGTAGACATACCAAAAGTTGTGTTTGGTAGTTGAGAAATGTTATAGGGCATGGTTTTATGAATTTTTTTCATGGCATAGTAGTGTATGGTTTTAGATGTTTAATTATAGGTTGGGGGTTTTGGTTATAGTGGTTGGCCATAGTTTCCCTATGTCTTTTACTCATGGTTTTCTTGTTATAATGCTGATGGAAGCGGAGTAGTGTTTGGGGATAGATGTAAAGAGTAGAGCCCTGTGGCCTAAGTTAACTCCTTTTAACTTTGAATAGGCTTGAAAATGGAGGTGGTGTATAACTAGACTCAAGCTCTCATAGTGGTGTGTCTTCGTAAATTCTAAGTTGAATTGGACTTACCATTGCATGAGTCCATTCAGCTAGTATTCGATGAGCTTGCATTGGAGTAGAGTGTGGATGGTCCTTGGTTGGTTGGTTCCTATGGATGGTACTAATATCTCGAATTCCTTGTTCTTTAGGAGGTCCTGATGAGGATCTTTGATTAGAAAGTTTTCCAGTTACGAAAAAAAGGTGTGTCTTCGATAAAGGTTCCATGGTGGAACAAAAAGTCTAAGAAAACCATTTAGAAAGATAAAGAGGACATAGAGTCCAAGTATCCGCATTGGTTCTTTATTCTGGAAATTTATGCATAAGGTGTGTGCTCTTCAACATGTCTTTTAGTTTTCTAATTCGATTGAAGGTGAGGAATGGTTTCTCTTGCATCTTTGTTTTCTAACTTAGTTGGAGGTTAGAATTAAAGTTTTCGGGGTTTAATTCATGTTTGGGATATGTGATGATCTTTTCACCTTGGTTTACATCCTTGTTTTCTATTTTTGGTTGAGAGAAAATTTGATGGGCATTAATGTTATATCTTGGGCTAATTCTTACCTTTACTTGTTATTCGAGGATGAATAATCCTAGTGGAGGAGACTTAAATACCCTATGTCTTGGATACTTGTAAAATTTCCTTGGTTTATGACTTACTAGGCTTGTTACGACTCTAGGGTACAAATTGTACCCTTGGATACGAGTTAGGGGAGACTTAGTTGTTCACTCATACACTAGGCAGTGTGTTTGGTGTATCTACTACCCAAGATATGACTCATCTTACTATGAGTGGTATAGGAAAATACGAGTGGTGAAAGGCAGTTATATGGTGCTTATTTAGGTTGTCTTGTGGAATCTACCCAAGGTACAATTTATGGGTACAATTTGGTAAACCACTCGTACCCTTACCCTTAGGTACGAGTTAGAGAGGTGTGAGTCATATCAAAACCAGTGTGTAGGGTCTTGGGATGGTCTTGGGTACGAGTTAGGGTATCACTCGTAGCCTAGGATATGGATGGTATAGGTGAGACATACCTTTGGACGTGGTTTGTCTTAATTTTAAGTCAATGGTAGTCTGGACATTTCCTACTTCCAAGCTCGTATGTTCTCTCCTTTTATAACCCTTGGTGGCATCTCATAACACTGATTAAAGGATGGAAACACTCCAAATACTCTGTCAAACTAACTCTTGAAGATTGGAGGCTAGGGTTTTTTCATGTGTTCTTCAAAGGACTTAAGAGTCACGTTTCTCTTCAAAATCTTCTTATCTAAGGCATGTTCACTTCTCTCATTATTATTCCAATTAAAGTCATGGTTTTATACAAAGTTTTTATGATTTGAATGTTGTATTATTTTGGGTTTTCAAATATGATTTGGGGATTTTTCTTATAAATGCTTAGTTATGGTTTTCCCATGCTTTAATTATCCTTTTATATGCATTAATGGTGGTTTTGGATAATTGGTTGCATGGGAATGGTTCTTTAGTAATGGACTTTAGTTTGGAAATACTATGCCCCTGATGTGTTTGATAAAATGCCTTTCACAATGCTTTCATTATAATATTGGTTTTCCAATTAAACTTATGCGTGGTATAAACTTGGTAATGGAACCTTAAATAATATATATATAGGTTAAAATGGATTGAAAAGGCCTTGGTGGCCATGGTTTTGGTTAATTGGAAATCATGTGGGGTACGTGGAATCCCTTAAGGTTTGGCTAAGGATAATACTTGCAAATATAGTCGAAATGACGATACCGCTACTGATGGCCTTGGTTAATACTTGGTGAATGGATTGGTTGTTTGCTTGGTGATGGTTTTAATTAGGAAACAACAGTGGGATGTGTATCAAAACGCTGGAAGGTGGTGGTCCCGGGGGGACCAAAATTGGAAACTCATATTTGCCAATGTAAGGTTTGGTCTTGGTGACCGTGTGCTTCACGTACTGGGGCCCTTTATGCAGAGGGGGCTGAACCCATATTTGCCTGTGGGTTGTTTATGATGGCAAAGCTATATAACCCAAGTAACGATTTTAATGGCATGCTAAACCCTACTCACTTTCCCATCATTGATATATATATGTATGGTTTACGATCATATGTATGGTTTTACTTTGTTTTATAAATGGTACTATTCTATTTTTATCCTAATTGCATGCTAGTGTTCACCCACTAACCCATCTTCGGGCGGCTTTATACCTATGCTATGAAGGGACCGACCATTCTACTTCCCTTGCTTAGTAATCAGATTTGGGGATTGTCAATGTTGGATTGAAGTGGTGAGCGTACATAGTTCGGAAGGCATCTATTTAATGTAATGGTTTACTTTACCTATCTCTTGTCTTTCATAGACTTTGGTTTTTGGCTATGGTCGGGGGCATGTCCTAACTAGGTACTCTTTTGTTTGTTCTAGAGGCATTGTATGGAAAACTTTGGACTTGGGTATGGTATGGATTGGTTATGTTTCATATATGTAAATACATTGGCTTATTATCTTAGTTTTGGGTCATAGTTTCAGCATTGGTTTGGTAGGACATTAGTTGGTTGGACTTGGTCGGGTTGGTCGTGGATATAGACTTGTTCCAGAATCACCACATTGTTAATACATCATCTTGTTATATGGTTGAAGGTCATATTACTTAGGGAATGCTGGTTGATTGGTTTGGGTATTGAGGGTGGTCTCTGGTCTCGGTTGGACTTGAGATTTCCCGTACGGCAAGGCCTCGATTTGAGATATGTCATAGAATTCATTAAATAAATATGTTAGTAGGATATCAAAGGATTGATGCTAATTCTAGTTATTGCTAATGATATGGATTATATGTATATAATTATAGATATGAATTTAGGATATGATTAATGATATGGCTTATAGGCATGATAGATGGATCATAGATAAAATTAATGGCTTATGGCTATATAATGGAATAAAAATTTGATCATTAATATAAATCATGAAATGGCTATCGACTAGGCCTATGGGTATGGTTATTGGCATAACTAGATAGACATGGTGTTGGTGTGGTCGATAGATGTGGGTACCGATATGACTTATGGTTTTGATTTTTATTCTGGGGTATATATATATGAGTAAAATGGGTGGTCTATAGTAATAGTTCATTGGTATAGTTTATTAAGTTAGTTCATCATTATTCCTTGTTGATTGATGTGTGAACCTATGCTAACACATTTGAGGCTTTTAACTCTAAATAATTGCCAGGTCTTGAGCAACTTTAGTTGTTTTTTATTAGTTTTACTTTGATTTTGCAGTAAAGGTTGAGATGCAGGGAAACTAACAATAATGGAAACAAAAAGGCTGAAATCTGAAGCAATTAAAAAACAAGTGCAGCTGATGACATTCATGAAGGTCGTCATGTCGGTGATAGGCTATCAATGCCATCATCAGCTTTAAACAGGGAATGAGTTCCAGCTGTTAGAATCGATGATATTTTTTTATAGGCTATCATAATGGTGGTAAGTCGTCAGGAATGCCGTCAGACATAGGTAGGACATGAGAATTGGAGTTTAAGTGAGACAACATTTTTAATAAGTCATCACAGTCCTGACAAGCCATCAGAAGTTTCCGTCAACCTAAGACAGGACTAGTGCAGATTTGAAAAAGTCCTGACGACATTCTTGATAAGTCGTCAGGATCTTGATAAGGCGTCACCAATAGTCGTCATCTATTTCGAGAAAAAGTTGTAACCTTGATTTTGTTTGCTTATTTAGGGTAAACTATTTAAAGTTTTGTTTTAGGGTTTTCTAGGGAGAATTCCAGAGAGTCAACACATTGAGTTTTACGATAGCATATTTTGATATTTTTCTCTCTCTACTTTTGGCTTGAAAAAGCAAATACTTTGAAGAGATTATTATCAGTATTTTTGGATTTCCTTTGTGATCTAATCTGCAATTCACTAGTTATTATTCATCTCTGTCAGTTTATCTTTCAAATCATGAATTCAATTAGGTGGTCCGTTCGTTTCATCATGAGTGGCTAAATTCCATAAACCACTCTATGGGATCTAGGGTTAGGTCTTGATAAGGTGCTAAGTGTTCAAAATTAGAAAGGTGGTAGGATTTCTTGATAATTCTGAATCTTTAATTAACGTCTGCTGGTTGCAAATAGGAGACATACCTTCTTTGATTTGCTTGATAAATAAATCAAATATAGTAGGAAGTGGATTATCAATAAGGAATCGAAAATATTTCATTTAATAATCAGCGTTGTAATAAGGTTGGTTAACCTAACGTAAAATCTCGGCAGTGAATAGAAATTCCCTAAGTCTGAGAGGATTGGGAAATTAACCGCTTAAGAAGGTTGAGAGACAGTTAAGCATAACATCGATAAAGATAGCCTGTTATCCTACCCACTGTGAGAATCTTGAACCACTTTCAGCATCTGTCATGTACCAAAAGACCTAGTGAACATAATTCTGGTTATTTCATAAACTTTTGATTACAAATTCTGAAATTAAAGTCACAAACAAATACTTGTTAAACCTAAACCCCCTATTTCAGGAGACATTAAATTATTAGTGGATTAAGTCGTAAACAACTTGAGTTCACACCATATTCCTTGTGGGATTCGACCCCAACCTAGTTGGGTTTTATATTGACAACAATTGCTTACACTCTCGTTGAGAGGTGTAGTTTGAGCGTTATCAAAAATGGCGCTGCTGCCAGGGAATACGTTTGTAAATTGAAAGTTTATGTGCGATAATTGACTGTTAGTTAAGTTACCTAGATTTATGTTTATTTGGGATTTTTATAGTGTATGCCAAGAACCAGAAGTTCTAGAGAAACATTATTACCACTCAATCCAAAACCACAATGAATTGGAAGAATGGCAGAACAGCAAGAGGCTGACAGACTGGCAGTCATAGCTAGAGCTCAGGTGAATGTGCAAAATGTTGGGCAACAGGAATGACATCCAAACCTTGAGGACAAAGATTTGGGGGACGAGGAGTTATTGAACCCTGGTAACCCAAGGCTTGCAGAGCAGTTAGCTGCACAAGTGCCACATAATGTTAATCAGAATCGTCCATTCCAGAGAAGACAAGAGTACCAGCCGGTCTAGTATGATCTAAATGATGATGATGATAGTATGGATGGGGGAGGTGCAATGAGTGAAATCATTCCTCCACCGTTGGCACCTGGAGCCAAGTTCAGCATTATGAGTACTATGATCCAACTCCTTAACCTGAAGGGGTTGTTTGTTGGCCTTCCTGGGAATGATCTGAACCTGCTTCTGGTGAATTTTTTCACTATTTGCAAGTCTTTTGATAACCCAGGAGTAAGACAGAATGCTATATGGTTGAGATTGTTCCCATTTCTCTGTCTGAGGAGGAAACATTATGGCTGAATGAGCTTACGCCTGACTCCATGACCCACTTGAGGCAAATTAAAGAAGTATTCCTAGAACGGTTTTTTCCACAGTCCAGGAGGGTACAGTTGAGGGACAAGATCAGAAATTTTAGACAAATCCCTACTGAAGCTTGTATGAGACTTGGGAGAGATTGAAAAAGAAGGTGACACAGTGTCCGAACCACAATATGATGGACCTACACTCAATGGAGACTTTGTACAGGGCCCTCAACTCTGTAACAAAGCCTATTGTAGATAATGCTACTGGTGGTTCGTTTGTTGATCTATCATTTTAAGATGCCTCAGACGTGCTAAATAGGATGACCAAACAGAGTTGGGCTTGGCATACCAGGGAGTCTGTGGTAGCAAGAACCACTATTTCTATTGGTATGTCTACTGAACAACACAGGAGAGATAAGTATTAGTATCTAGACATGGCCCATCTAAAGACTCAGATGGACTTGCTCACTAAGCACTTATTATTGGGGAAGACTAAGAAAGTGAAGGTTGTAACGTCTCAAGACTGAGTTGATTTGGATCCTGAAGAAGAGACGAATTATGTTAATAATCAAGGGGTTTTCGAGGCAATATCCAAGGGAATCAAGGTTGCAACGTTTATGATAATCCTGGTTACAAAGATAGGGAGTAAGGAAATTGGAGAAGCAATAATGACAGGTGTGTTTTATATGTTCCTCCTAGAAATCGGGATGCTGCTACAACTATCTCTGAAAAGATATCTATGGAGGACATGATGGAGAAATTGTTGAAGAAAGTTGAGGCTACCAACTCTGGTTTAAGCACCATAAAGAGCGATCTGACATCCATCAGTTATTTGGTGCACTCATACTCCACTGTAATCAAATAGTTGGAGCAACAGATGAGCCAACTTTCCATTGTATTCAACCAAAAAAAAAGTAGAATGTTTCCAACCGATATGATTCAAGATCTATAAAATGATGGCTCGTGTATGGAGATTACCACCAGGAGTGGTAAGATCTTACCTGGACCTTCTGTGTGAAAATCTATAGATAGTTAGGTAGGTGTTGATGAATCCAAAAAAAAAATCCAATAGAATCTGAGAAGATGGATAGTTGTGTTGATGCTTCTGAGAAGGAAAAAGAGAATGAAGAGGAAGTGGTGTTGAAAACTATCCAAAGACCACCACCCCCCTTTCCGTAATGACTGAAGAAGAAGGTTGATTGTGCAAAATTTAGCAAATTCATGGCAATGCTCAAGCAATTGACAATAAATGTTACTTTAGTTGAGGAACTTGAACAAATGCCAGGATACTCAAAGTTCATGAAAGACCTTGTGAACAAGAAATGGAAGGTTTTCCATGATTCGGAGGACAATCTTCTCCATTGTGGTATTATCTCTACAAGTTACTTAGTGCAGAAAAAGGCAGATCTGGGAGTGTTTACCATTTTGTGTACTATTGGTTCCCTGAAATTCACAAAAGCACTATGCGATCTAGGAGCTAGTATTAACCTAATGCCACTTACTGTGTATAAGAAACTAGGTTTGGAGAATCCTACCCCAATAAATATGCGGTTCGTGATGGCAGATAAATCTTTGAAGCGAGCTGTGGGCATATTACACGATGTTTTGGTAAAGATAGGTGATTTTAGTCTGCCTTCTGGTTTTGTAGTCCTAGATTGCAAGGTGGATTTTGAAGTTCCATCATCTTGGTAGGCCATAACTTGTAACTAGGAGAGTGCTAGTAGATATGGACTTGAACGAGCTAAAGTACAGGTTCAATGAAAAAGAAGCATACTTCAAAATACACTCATCCATGACTCAGCAAAAAGAGATGAGTGTTGTCTCAATCGTTGGCGAATTCTATGATGATGGTAAAGGGGTATCAATAGGTTATCTTGGTAAAGTCTAAGTAGTCAAGATAACCAAGTCATGCCGCGACAGTAAATCAGGCGCTAATGGGAGGTAACCCAACATTTTTATATTCTAGTATATTATTAATTTTTGTAGTTAGTATTTAGTTTACAGAAGGTAGAATTGATGTATTCAGCCAAGTGCTATGATGACATTTTTTACGGGCAGTCATGATTGTGATAATCTATTAGATTTGTCGTCAGAAACATCAACTCTGAAGAAGGGTCTTGCAAGGCTGACGACATTTGTGATAAGAAATCACAAACGTGACGGTTTATTAGAAATATCATCTTAAAAACTCTTAAAATTTGCTGAAAGTCTGAGCCTAAGTGAAATGATCCGATCCGGCCCAAAACATGGCCTTTCCACCTTCCCACTTGTTTTTATTTCCTTTTAAGTTATTTTCATTCAATATTTAGAGTATTTTATTTCCTTCTTTAAAACTTTTCCCAAGTAAAATAAAAGAAAAATCTTCTTTGTGAGAGTGCATTTGAGGCTAAAGCCAAAAACAAGGTGTTCTCTTCCTTCCATCTTCATCTGCTCTAACCTACTCAAGAAGCTAAGTCACCTATCAGGTATGTTCGAAGTTTAGTTCTTCTCTTTTTGTGGGTTAAGTGGTAATCTTGTAAAAACATTGGGTGTTCAAAGAGAATGAGTAAAGTTTGTGTTGCCATTGTTGTTAAAAATTGAATCCTAGGGTTTACAACTATGTATGAATTGCAAAAAGCTAAAACCTAGTTCAAGAATTGAAAACTCTATATGATCCTAAGTCGGAGTTGGTTTGAAAATCAAAAGATAAAAAATAGCCTTTTCAGTTTTAGGCTGACGACATAGCTGATAAGCTATCACAACAGTAACGACTTATCAAAAATGTTGTCAGAACATGATAAAATTTCGTAGGTTCTGTCTAAGGCTAATGACATTTGTGATAGGCTATCACAGTCTTGATGGAATATAAAGAAATGTCGTCACACCTGGAACCTAAAACATGAAGGAGACCCTCTTGAGAAATATGGAGTTATGTTGATTGGTTTTTGGGAGTTACCTAATCATGGGAACTAACTATGTGGTTTCTATTAATACAGGAACCTTATCATGTCACCCAAAGGAAATATCATCATACTTACAAAGAAGGAACCGCAAAAAAGTATACGTCAGAGACTTATCGATGAAAAGTCTGATCATGAAGAGGAAGAACCTCTGCTCAGAAAGCAAAAGAACAAGCAAATCCCTAATAAGCACCCACCACCACCACTAGTTGAGGAAGAGGATATTGAGGACACTAAAACAACAACAGCTTCTGAGCAGGAGGTATCTAAACATTCTGAACATGAGCAGCATAAGTCTAAACATGCTAAATTTGAGTAAGAAGCACATGAAGGGCCTGAGGAGCCTGAGTCTGAGGAAATAGCATCTGAATCCCCTTCCACTGAATAACAAAATGATGAGGAGTCTCTAATTCGGGAAACACTTATCAAATGTAAGAACCCCAAAGTTTGAGACAATGCTAGATGGAAAATTCCCAAGGAAGAGGGCATCTTCAGTACTGGGATCTACCAAACTGATAGAAGAAGGACTAAAATGCCGATTCAGGAAGAAAATAGGATTATCACAAAAGGTTTGACTAGGCATCCTAAAGTGGAACAGAAGTTCCAAGAGTACGACTTGGGATGGACTAAAAAAGAGGGAAGCTCATTTTGCCCTGCACTGGTCCAATAGTTTTATGTGAACTACCAAGCTCGGTTGGAAAACATATAAGATCAGGAGGAAGAGTTGCAGACTAGTCCCTGTTGGATAGAGTTCAGGTAAGAGGCATAAGGGTTGATATCTCAATTAGAACCATCAACACGTTCTTGCATGGCCCCAACTTCACTCCTCAGTCTACTTCACCATCAGTCTATGCTCGGATTAAGAATTGGGCAAAACAACATCCGTGGTTGGCAAACATCATAGCCGAAGGAGAACTAGACTGGGTGACCAACCCAAATAAGAGAATCTATAAGTCCTCTTTGACTTAAGAGGCAAAGTTTTGCTGGGGTGTAGTGCGTATCTGGCTAATGCCCACTGATGGAGACAATATTTTGGGTGATGACCGAGCTATCCTAGTAGCAAGACTGGTGCAGAAGCTTCCACTAAATTTCCAAGAAATCATTGCTGATGAGATGAAGATTAGAATATCAAGAATCGACATAGCATATCCTTTCCCTTGTCTTATCACAAAGTTATGTTGGGCTGCTAATATGCCAGAGATTGCAGGGGTTGATGATGGCATTCCTGCCTGTAAGATTCACAACTCCATACGGTATGATAAAAATCAGCCAAGACTAAGACTTCATAGAGATGCAGAGATAGCAGCAGACCCTCTAGTAACAAATATCGGTTCAGCACCTAATGTGGAAGTGTAAGATTCTGAGACTGCGCCACCATCTTCTTTATCATAGGTAGGTTCAGTGCCTGAGAATGAACCCAACCCCTCAACACTACGTAACCAACTTCTTTAGCATAGGCAGGTTCAGTGGCTTAGAATGAACCCAACCTCTCAACTCCTACAGCATCAGCAGGATTGGCATTTCATTCGATCTATGTCAGAAAAGTGGCCAAACAAACCAAATGGTGTGAGGCACAGCTACATTCCTTTGACAAATAGTTTGCCGCTATAGTAGACAAGAGAATAAAGGCTTCCCTTGAGCCTTTTGTGACTTTGCCTAGATGGGTTACAGATTTGGAGCACCGCTTTGATGCACGGGCAAAATAAATATCATGGGCAGATCTTGCTAAATTTAGTGTGGCCTTGAGCAAGGTAAAGGAAGATGTTAGGGTGTTGCAGCAGCACCAATTTATGGTACCGATAGATCCGGCTGTTGCGTAATCTGAGAAACAAATTCCAATACTTCACCTAACTGGAGATTTACCAAAGAAGAAGAAGAAAAAGGGGGATAAGAAGGGCAAAGATAAGAGAGAAGATCCTGACAGTGAGAAAGAAATAAATGTGAAAAAAAAGGCAAAAAAGAAGGCCAAAAAAGAAAAATTTTAAAAAGTAAGAAAGGAGTCCCTAGCGGATAATGAGAAATGGGAGGAGGCTTTGAGAGCCAGGGTTGTAGGCGCCTCATCTAGTATACCCCTACCCAGTGTAAAGGCAGATGCTCTCGATGAACATAAAGTAGCAGATGATACGATAGCAGGGTCAGGAACCCATGAACCTCGAGATTGATCCATTCCAGGTATACTTTAACCCTTAGTTTAGTTTTGTTTTGAGTCTAAGTTGAGGGTGTAGGGTAGAATGTTTTTGTAACATATGTTGTAGTGACTAGAATAAATACAAGTACAGAAAGCAGTTGATATGTTTTTAATTGATTTTTGAACACCTCTCCAATGTTTTGTTGCATAACAGTGTAAATTGCATTTACTTGCAACCATTGTGAATCTTGTTATAGCATTAGTTCTAGTTGCTTGATAATCACTACTGAACAACTGCAGGAACTAGATAAGTAGTAGCCTGCGATATATTTGTGTCCCATATGTGTGTGAATAACTAATTAGTTCCCTCTGTGTGCTGAAGCCAGAACTTGCCCGGTTACTTTTCCCTGTGTGCATAATATTCCTTGATCCCTATTTTGAGCCAAAATTGGCCATTTCTTTCTTATGACACCTTTCACCTGCCCATCTATACCATAATGAACTTTTTTTGGCCCTGGTCCTCCTTGGACACTGTGCACCTTAACCTAGGAAAAAAGCCTAAGTTGAGGGTGGCTATCATAGGGGTGCATAGTGTAAAATAAGTATGAATAAGGGTAGATTAAAATAAAAGGAATAAAATTTGGGTGCGGTAGAAAAAGCATGTGAAAAGAAACAGTGAAAAAGAACATCCAACTTGAATATGTGTGATCAAGAAAAGAGAAAAAAAAGGTTAATAAGTGAGCTACAAGAGATTAGTGCAGTTTCAATGAGGCATAGTCACTCGAAATGTCCTTGAATATCATACAGTCCCTAGCCTACATTACAAGCCTAAGAGAAGTCCTATAGTGATCCAAGCTGGCCTATCTGAAGATCTGGGAAATGAAAAAAAGGGCAAGCCTATGGTACTTGGCATACAATGATTGGATCTTTGTTTTGAGAGTGAGAGTCTTTTGATTATCCCCATGTTTACATCTTTGGTCTGATATGAGTAGAGGGGAATTTCTTTCTTGTGAGGGCACACTGGTATTGTTGCTAGTTACTTGCTAGTTTAGGTAGTGTAAAATTGGTACACACATGGTTTTTTTTGTAAGATTGATGCCATAGCTTGAGTCCTTTGTGTTACATTATTTTTTTCAGTAGTATACACAATTGGTTTTAATTTGATTGACCTTGGAGGTGGTAACCGTGCTTTGAGCTTAAATGAATAATTGACTGCCAAATTGTACTTTGTATTGTCTTAGTTATGTTTTATTTTCTTGAGGACAAGCAATTGTTTTAAGTTAAGGGTTTTTATGTGTGAGCCTATGCTAACACATTTGAGGCTTTTAAGTCTAAATAATTGCAAGGTCTTGAGCATTTTTAGTTGTTTTTGATTAGTTTTACTTTGATTTTGCAGTAAAGGTTGAGATACAGGGAAACCAACAATAATGGAAGGAAAAAGGCTGAAATCTAAAGCAATTAAAAGACAAGTACAGCTGACGACATTCATGATACGTCATCAGCCTGGTGATAGGCTATTAAGGCCATCATCATCCATAAATAGAAAATGTGTTCCAGCTGGTAAAATTGACGACATTTTAAGATAGGCCATTATAATGGTGATAAGTCATCAGGAATGCTGTCAGACTTACGCAGGACATGAGAATTGGAGCAAAAGTGTTTGACATTTCTGATAGGTCATCATAGTCCTGATAAGCCATCAAAAGTTGCCGTCAACCTAAGACAGGACTACTGCAGATTGGAAGAAGACCTGACGACATTCTTGATAATTGTCAGGATCCTGATAAGGCGCCACCAATAGTCGTCGTCTATTCCGAGAAAAAGTTGTAACCTTAATTTTGTTTCCTTATTTAGTATGAACTATTTAAAGCTTTGTTTTAGGGTTTTCTAGGAAGATTTCCGGGGAGAGTTGACACATTGAGTTTTGATATAGCATATTTTGATATCTTTCTCTCTCGACTTTTGGCTTGAAAAAGAAAATACTTTGAAGAAATTATTATCAATATTTTGGGATTTCAATTTGGGATTTCCTTTGTGATCTAATCTGCGATTCACTAGTTATTATTCATCTCTATAAGTTTGTCTTCCAAATTAGGGGTTCCGTTCTGTTCATCATGAGTGGCTAAATTCCATTAACCTGAGTTATGGAATCTAGGGTTAGGTCTTGATAAGGTGCTAAGTATTGAAAATTCAAAAGGTGGTAGGATTTTTTGATAATTTTGAAGCTTTAATTAACATCTGTTAGTTGCAAACAGGGGACATACCCTCTTTGATTTGCTTCAGAAAGAAATCAAATATAGTAGGAAGTGAATTATCAACAGGAACTCAAAAATACTTGGTTTAATAATTAGCGTTGTAACAAGGTTGGTTAACCTAAGGTAAAAGCTGGGCAGTGAATAGAAATTCACTAAGTCTGAGAGGATTAGGGAATTCACCGCTTAAGTAGATCGAGAGACATTTAAGCATAGCGTCGATAAAGATAGCTTGTTGTCCTACCCACTGTGAGAATCTTGAACCACTTTTAGCATCTGTCATGTACCAGAAGCCCTGGTGAACCTAATTCTGGTTATTTCATAAACTTTTGATTACAAATAATAAAATTAAAGTGACAAATAAATACTTTTTAAACCTAAACCCCCCATTTCAGGAGACATTAAACTATCAGTGGATTAAGTAGAAAACAACTTGAGTTCACACCATATTCCTTATGGAATTCAACCCCAACCTAGTTGAGTTTTATATTGACAACGATTGCTTACACTCTCATTGAGAGGTGTACTTTGAGCATTATCATTGATACGGTCTATAAATATGAGTCCTGGTTTGAGTTCGGCAGTTGATGATGAAATTGATAATATTGTTTTAGTTCAATTGCGTCAACTGAGGACAATGTGATGATTAATAAGACGTCAAACTAAGTGTTAGGCCGTTGTTGTCCATATAATACCCAATATGTTTTGGGGTTGAATCCACGAGGACCAACATGAATGGTGATTGAGTAGGTTCAAAATAAAAGTTGTATGCTAGATTCAAACCTAGGATACAAATATTTGGAGGTTTTGAATATTTTCAAAACTATAAAAAATTTGGGGCTTCTAGAAGACTAACTTAACGCTAAGAAAAATTAGAGTATAATTAACTCATAAAGAATCTTGGGGTCATTCCATTCTAGGTGTGAATTCATACATAGGTAATTGTAAATTTATCAAAATCTATCTAGGAGTTGTGGGTAGGCTAGATTTAAGGTATTAGTGTTAATCTATCAACTAAACACTAAATTTCACTCATGGATTCTTTCAAATACCTCGTGAGTGTGACAAAATCATCAATCAAAAATACCTTATACTAGCATCTTTATTTCTAAGATGATGCTTATGAACATAAAAAATTCATAGAACATCTCTATTTCTATGATAATGCCATGAGAGAGACTAATTCAAAGTGCAGTTCACTATTACTAATCACCTATATCCCTCTTTTAAAGATGATATGGGATCCAAGTAAATTGATTTTTTGACCCACAATTCTCAATTACAACATAGAGTAATAACAAAACCCACAACAAACAGCTACTTAGGTAGATAAGTAAATAACACCTATGTTCAATGAAATCTTTCAATTTCTTATTTAACTATGTTCATGTCTATCTACTTCTCTATTCGTAGAGTACATTCAATATATAGAAATGGCTTAGGGAGCACTAGCTACTCATAAAGATAGAAAGTAAAGATATACCAAGATTTTCACAAAATTTATCCATGAAAGATAAAGAGAATGTAAATCATAACATTAAATTTAGATATACCTTGAATGGAAATTGCTAATCCTTCTCTTAGGAGTTACTATATGGTCTTCTTAGCTCAAGAGTAGTACAAATATAATCTAAGAACCAAGAGATAAGATTAAAATTAATGAAGATCCCCCCTTGTGAAAGGGTTTTAACCCTTTAAGACTTAGGACACAGCTCTTTGAAATTACAATCCAACCCTTGAGACTTTTCCACCCTATTGCGATATCCATTCCTAGGTTTCGATCATGATACCACGATTATGGTGGTCCTATCATAATAGCCCTTCAATTGACTTGTTGACTGTCATGATTGTGAACATCAGGCCACGAACACGGTACATGAGGGTCGACTCCTGGTCCTATATTTTTAGCTCTTGTTCTTTTTTTCCATTTTCTTTTTATTTCAACTTGATTTCAACTCATTTTTATCATAGGTCCTGCAAGATAACAAAAAATAAAAAAATTAATGTATTCCAATGGAGAATTAGCCTCATTTACACAATTTCATCCTAGTAGTATGCAAGAATTTAGATATTAAGGAATGGTAAATTTGCCACTCATCAATGATACTATTGAGTTTCGATCCAAGTCCAGCATTAGAAATTTTGTATGATATTATATAATTAGGATGGATTCTTGGTTATGGCATGATAATTGGTAACTTATTATTACTCTATTACTTAGTTCCCTTGATTATACCCTCTAGGCATTTTGGGGCATGCATTTTTTTATTTGCTTTTCCACAATTCTGGGCTTATGGGGGCCAATCTTGTACTTATAGTTGTGTGATCTTTATGTTACCATTTTGTATGGATTTATTTAATTACGTACAATGATGTCAGACCTTATTTCTGGGTTTTTCTTTTTTACCATGACTTAGATTATCCTATCGTGTATTGTATCATATTTCTATTATAATTTATCTCAGTTGGACGATTATGCCTACTGATTACCCATGGTTTAGGTACTCATACTACACTTATGTACCCTTTTGATACAGATCTAATTAGTAGTTACCATCGCTGATTTGATGCTCGTGCAGGGTTTATTTTAGAGATTGGTTGATCCCTTGGAGGTAGAGTTACCCTTTTTTCCTTCTGTTTTTCTATGTCTAGTCTTTAATCTATAAGATGGATTATTTTTAACTACATAGTACTCATAGTTAATTTGTAATAGCAAGAGTAGTACAAATATAATCTAAGAACCAAGAGATAAGATAAAAATTAATAAAGATCCCCCTTGTGAAAGGGTTTTAACCATTTAAGACTTCGGACACAGCTATTTGAAATTACAATCCATCCCTTGAGACTTTTCTACCCTATTGTGATATCCATTCCTGGGTTTCGATCACGATACCACAATTGTTGTGGTCCTATCATGATCGCCCTTCAACTGACTTGTTGACTTGTCATGATCGTGAACTTTAAGCCACGATCGCAGTACATGAGGGTCGACTCCTAGGCCTATATTTTTAGATCCCTTCAACTGCTTTGGGTTTTATACTTTCCCAGATGGCAATAATATATGTTACCGTTTTATGAGACAAGTGTCCTAAGATCGAACATAGGGATCTTTTCTCTTGTCGTCGATGACCTAGAGGTTGTAACCAGCCTAAAGATGTTTCCCCAAATAGGTTCATGATAAGGGGACCTTACCTGACTCTATTCTTACTCCCAAGCTAGAGTTCTTCCTCTCCAGCAAGCGGTGGGACAGGGACCATCCCAGGTTCCATTGGGATTTATTTCTTCTTTAGCACTTAGGGATTATTTTATTTAGCTTTTGCGATTAGTTGGTGGTGCATCATATGATGGTGTATAGTGTATAGATCAAAGTGGTACTAAGGAAAGGGCGTAGCCTATAGCTACAACTCCCACAGTAGAGGTCCCTCCTGTATCAGTAGTTGCTCAGCTGGTAGTTACCCAGCCTACTATGTCTGTATAGGAGTAAAAAATGTTGGGTAGATTCTTAAGATTGGATGGTGAGGATAGGCTCCATAATTTGGGCCTAGTTGAGACTCGTGGTATAGATTAAACTACATTTCAATTGGACTTGGCAGCTCAACATTGGTCCAGAGGTCATCTCAATTCCAGGCCAGTTGGATTTTCCCCTTTGAGATGGACCCAATTCTTTGAGATTTTGTTGGAGAAGTATATACCCCGCAGTATCATGGATCAGTTTTCTAGGTTAGAGTAGGTATCCATGATTGTCTGGTGTATGAGGCTAGATTTTATGAGTTAACTAGGCATTTTACTTTTATTCTGACTACTAAGTATAAGAGGGTTCATTGATTTTTTTAACGGTTCAGACTTTCTCATTGAATGTCTACTCAGAGTTTGGTTGTTATGTGTAGGTCTATTTTTAGGTTTCTAATCATGCTCATCTTATAAAGTAAATAAATCAAGAGGCTCGAGAGGGCAGCGCTAAGAGGTTGCAATTCCAGGGAAGGTTTAGCAGAAGTTGTAGTAGCTCCCCATTCAAAGGTAGTGGTACTCAGGGAATGTAACCTACACGTCAGTTGTATCAGTACTAGGGTTAATCTAGTAGACCTATTTAGGATGCACTTCATATTAGCGATAGAGACCAGTCTAGTTTCAGTGGTCATCCTGGCCAGGATCGTGGCCAGTCTTCGAGTGGTTTATCTTTTGTTTATTCTAGTCGTGTCGTTCTTCTGAGTCTGCCGAATCTTCTTGGTTTAGCTCAACTCTCGTGGCATGCTATGGTAGTTTTTCGTCATTGCTTGATAGAGTGCCCCAGTTGTGGAATGATGGTTCCTTCAGTTCAAAGTGTTCCACCAATTTTGTTAATTCCACCCCTACCTAGAAGTGGTATGCAAAGTCATAGGGTGGTCCCAAGGGGGATCGTGAAGGTTCTTATGCAAGTAGGATGGGAGATCTATTAGGATCCCAGCCACGTGATTTTCGTGGTTAGTTTTATATAGTACCTACTAGACCCGAGGTTGTCTTTAGATTTTGTTATTATAGGTATGATCTTGGTTTGTCGGCAATTGACTTTTGCTTTATTTGACCCGGGATCCACTTATTCTTACGTGTCATCAAATTATGATCCACGATTAAGTTATCTTAGGATTTATTATCTATATCATTATGTGTATCTAATCTCATAGGTGATTCTATACTAGTGGATAGATTTTTCAGAGTATATGTTACGATTGTTCGAGAGTTTGATACTCAGGCTAATCATATTGTATTAGATATGGTGGATTTAGATGTGATTTTTGGTATGGACTGGTAATCCAACTATCATGCGGTCCTGGATTATTTTGACAAGATCTTTACCTTATCCATGCTTGGCATACCCTCAATTATTGTAGGAAGCTATTAGAAGCAAGCTTATGGGGATTAATTCATATATTTATGTTAGAAAGCTTATTTTAAGAGGTTACGAGACATACTGCACTTATATTAATGATATTAGTGTGGAGAGTCCATCGCTTAGCTCTATTCCTATAGTTCAAGAGTTTTCTAATGTATTTATTATAGATCTACCTTACCTTCCTCTCGAGCATAGTATTGATTTTGTTATTGATCTTGAGTTGGGCACCCGACCTATTTCTATGGCATCCTGTTGTATGGCTCCTTCCGAGATTAAGGATCTCAATTCTCAACTTCAAAATTTTTTTGGTAAGGGTTTCATTAGATCGAGTGGGTCTCCTTAGAGATCTCTTATGTTTCTTGTGAAGAAGAAAGAGAGCTCCATGCATATGTGCATTGATTATAGCTAGGTTAATAAGGTGACCGTGAAGAACCATTATCCTATGGATCATAATGATGATTTATTTTACTAGCTTCAGGGTGCAGTGGTGTTCTCTAGTATTTACTTGAGGTTCGATTATCATCAACATAGGATTTAGGATGAGGATATCCTGAAAATAGGCTTTAGGATCTATTATGGTCATTATGAGTTCCTAGTGATGTATTTTGGCTTTACTAACTCCATAGCTGCATTTATGAATTTGATAAACCGCATTTTCAAACCTTCATTGGATTTCTTTTTTATTATGTTCATTAACGGCATCCTTGTATATTCGATGAGTAAAGAGAAGTATATGCAACATTTGATGATTTTGCTCTAGACATTAAAAGATCATATGTGTTATGCCAAGTTCTCTAAGTATGTATTTTGGATAGAGTCAATGAAATTCATTGGGTATGTGGTGTATAAGGATGGGATTATGGTGGACCCGTTGAAGTCCAAGGCCAATCGTGATTAAGCTAAACCTACATCTCTGACTGAGGTCATAGCTTTATTGGGTTGGCCATTTATTATAGGCCGTATGTTCAAAGTTTTTCTCCTATTGTTGCGCCGATGACCAAATTGACAAAGAAAGAGGATTCTTTTCAATGGTCCAGGGAGTATGAGTCGAGCTTTTGAAATCTCAAGGGGGAAACTAGACTCTATATAGCTTGATATTGAAACACAAGAAAGGGTAACATTCCTAAATGCCTCATAGCCCCTCTATTATAAGTGTGGCATGCTTCACACCCATAAAAGAGACTATACTTTACACGGCTTTGCGGACTCCCAACTGACCATGAACTTAGGATCTAATCCCAACTTGGCATGCCCTGAAATTGGGCAATAGCACATGGGCACCTCAATCTCACATGAACAGGAGGTGTCCCAAATAACACAACCTAACCATCATCAAAGCACCCACGTGGGTCAGATGAATTCCAACCATATAATAAGATAGAAAAAATTTATGGCTAATTGTCAATACTTAGACAATAACAAACATTTCATTAATGTCAACCATTTAGTCAAATGCCCAATTCGACAGTCACCCACAAAACCTCTAGCAAACCAAAGAATATCGCGATATACCCCCGATAATAGCCAAGTACCAAATCTATACAAGTGAATAACGTAGAATAACCAGACTATATAAGGTAGGCCTACTAGACTATAAAATCTTACCACTTCAAGGTCAATGCCTGAACTGCACAACCACATATTCACTGTGTAAAGAAAGAAGATGATGATCTGGCCCCTATGTCACGTGGGGACATAGCATCCAGAGACAGTTAGCGGTTGGAACGCTAACATATAACCCAAGGATAAGGATAAAATACCATGTTTTTTCAATCCAGTCAAATTATTATAAGCAATCATTCTTACAAAAGTCAATTTATCATATTAAATGATATTTATACATTTATCCTTACAAATCTATATATCACATGCCATCAAGATATCCATACTTAACCACTTTCTCATCTCTTCAATCATGAGGCCTAAAGTAGAGGACTCTAACATTCCACACTTAGGTTCAACTCGTGCATATTAAGCATAGAAATTTAACCATATTTATATGTCATTAGACGAAGTTCAATCATGGGCTCATTAATGAAGTAAGGTATCCCAAACCACACATTTATTCATTGTAGCAAGGGCTCTATCTATATGTACACAATCAATTAGGCATGGGACTCTAATAATATGTTCACATATTCAATTAGACATGGAACTCCAATCACATAATCACATATACACTTAGATATGGAACTCTAATCACATGCGTACATACTCAAGTGGGCATGGAACTATAATCATATGCATACATATTCATTCAGTCATGTAACTTTAATCACATGATGTTTCATTCAATCAGTCCAGAAACTTTAATCATAAGTCATTTCATAAGGTGAGGTATTTTAACCTCAAGATATCTATGTATGCAAAGGACTCCAACCATAAGCCATTAGACGAGGAACTCTAATGACAAGTCATATGATAAGGGACTCTTACTAAAATTCATTAGAAGAGGGACTCTAACCACAAATCATTTTATAAGGAAAGGGACTTTAACCATAAGCCATCACATTACTATCATTACTCAACATTTGAATTCTCAGTCCACTAGTTCATGTCAAATAGAGTCTCTTTTATGATTGTGTAGTGCTCTACACTTATAAGAGAGAGGCTATGAGACTTTTAAAAATATTTCACTTTTTTGTTGTCTTACTTCAAGCTATAGAGTTTAAAGTCTCGGATTTCTTTAATTTCTATTTTCTTGTCTTTCAAATCATTCCTCTAAGAATATCCGATATTCATGCACAAATCTCTATCCCAAATTGGGATAATATTGAAGGGACATGCTCTACCTCAGAAGTCTAGACCCGTTCAAGGGTTACTGTATCTGACTGTCAGCATGGGTTTACCTGCCCCTACTAATCTTCCTTCTAGGGGTGACACCCATACTCAATCGCCTCAAGGAGAGGCCACAAATGCTGACTTTTGTCTCTCTATTACTCTATTGACTCTGTTGGTAGCTTCTCAGTCTGAGCATGGTATTTTTTGTACTTTATCTTTTGAGGCCACAAGGGTTGGCCAGTTGATGAGTTTGCATTCTCTTATTTTTATGAGTGCTATGGTTGCAGAGGATCGTCAAGCCTGCATTGATGAATAGTAAAAGATTGTCTGGATCATGCATGCTTTAAAACTTCAAGGTGTTGAGTTTACTGCCTATCAATTGAAAGATATGGTGTACTAGTGGTACGAAGAGTGGGAACAACTGAGGGGTGAAGATACTAATTTTTCCTTATAGGTGGATTTTTCTAGTACTTTTCTAGATAGCTTCTTTCCTTAGGAGTTGGGTAAATCAAATGTGGAAGAGTTTGTGAATTTAAGGCAAGGTAGGATGTTTATCAAAGAGTATGCCTTGAAATTCCATTAGTTGTCCAGGAATTATCCTGAGTTGGTTTCTAGCATGAGGGCCGAAATGCTTACGTTTGGTTTGGGATTGTCTCATGAGTTGATTCTTCATAGTAAGGTGTCTTTGTAGATCAAAGAAATGGAAATATCTAGATTAGTTGTATATATGAAACAAGAAATGGAGAAGAAGAAAAAAAGGATGAGTTTACTAAGAAATTTAAGCCTTATGAGCAAAAGGATAGAGATGGTGCTAAGTGGCCAAAGAAGAAGTGAGGGAGTTCCAGTTTTTTCTCTATGGCTAGTTCTCATTTCCTAATGTTGTCGGGTGATCGTCGATCTTAGTATGATATTGAGTTTTAGGAATAGAGTGCCCAATCTCAGGCTAGTGGGGCTCAGTCGCCTCCAACCTAACCTTCTTATAGATTTTTTGGGCAGTCACACCAAGGTTTATATGAGAAAGGGAAGAACAAATATTTTTCTTGTTGTCATACTGGTCATATGCAATGTGACTATTGTGTTAGGATTTATTTTTTGAATAACAAGGTTCCGATTGGCTCTTCTTCTTCTTTTGCACCAAAAGGTTATGCTTCTACATTTGTTTTGTTTTTGGTACCGACACTAGCCAAAATCGGTTATATGCTTTTATATTTCACTAAGATTCGGAGACATCTCCCGATGTAGTGACTGGTATGTTGAAACTTTTCTCCCATGATGTATATTGCTTATTTTATCAATGGTTCAATCTTTCTTACGTGTTCCTGTTTGTGGCTATGCATTTTGGTTTTGGTCCTGAGTATCTATTAGTTATTTTTTCTATTTGTGTCCTGAGTATCTATTAGTTATTTTTTCTATTTCTACACTGGTAGGAGACTCTACGGTTTTTAAAAGGGTCTATAGGGTGTGTGTGGTAGTTGTCGATAGCAGAGAAACTCTTATGGAACTGATAAAGTTGGATATAGTTGACTTTGATGTCATATTGGGGATGAATTGGTTCCATTTGTGCTATGCATCCTTAGATTGTCGCACCCGTATAGTCATGTTTAAATTCCCTAATAAGCCGGTAATTGTATGGGAAGGGGAATCTTTAGTACCTAAGGTGAGGTTTATCACATATCTTAGAGCATAAAGGTGGCTTTCAAAAGGGTGTTTGTATCATTTGGTCTTGGTTAAATATTCTAACTCTGAATGTGCTTCTCTAGAATCCATTCTTGTGGTTAATGAGTTTCCTAAGGTTTTCCCTAATGATCTTGTTGGTATTCCTCCCGGTAGGGAAATTGATTTTGGGATTGATCTTGTTTCGAACACTCATCCTATCTCTATCCCTCCTTATAGGATGGTGCTACTAATTTGAAGAAGCTTAAGGAGAAATTAAAGGATCTCTTAGATAAAGGTTTTATCCATCCTAGTGTGTCTCCTTAGGGTGCTTCGGTTTTGTTCTTGCATAAGAAGGATTGTTCGCTACTATTGTGTATTGACTATTGTCAGTTGAACAAGGTGACCATAAAGAATAAATATCCTTTTCCTAGGATCATTGATTTGTTTTATCAACATCAGGGTGCAAAGTTTTTCTCTAATATTTATCTTAGGCTAGGTTTTCATCAGCTTACATTTAGGGATGTGGATATACCTAAGACTACCTTAAAGACCCGGTATGGTCACTATGAGTTCCTAGTTATGTCTTTTAGGTTGACCAATGCTCTGGTGGCATTCATGGATTTGATGAATAGGGTCTTCGGTTAGTTTTTTAGACTAGTTTTCATTGTCTTCATTTATGATATCTTGGTCTACTCTAAGAGTAAGGCGGATCATTTGATCACCTCCGTGTTGTGTTGAAGACCTTGAAGGATCAACGTTTGTAAGCCAAGTTCTAAAAGTGTGAGTTTTGGTCGAAGGCTGTGACTTTACTTGGTCATATTATCTCTGGTGAAGGGATTATGATAGATCCACAAAAAGTTGCAGCGGTCAAGAAGTGGCCTAGACCCATGACTCCAATTGATATTTAGAGCTTCTTAGGTTTAGTCGTCTACTATAGGAGGTTTGTGGAAAGTTTTTAGACTATAGCTTCCCCATTGACTAAGTTGACCTAGAAAAAGGTCAACTTTTTATAGTCAGATGTGTGTAAGGGTAGTTTTGAGAAGCTAAAGGATAAGTTGACTTCAGCTCTAGTTTTTACCCTACTCGAGGGCAATGATGGTTTCATAGTGTATTGTGATACTTCTCGTGTTGGGCTTGTTTCTATATTAATGCAGTATGGTAAGGTGGTGGCTTATTCTTCCAGGCATTTGAAAGTTCATGAGAAGAACTAACCTACTCATGACTTGGAGTTGTTGGTTATGGTATTTGCATTTAAGATTTGGCAGCACTATCTTTATGGGGTTCATGTTGACATCCTTTCTGATCATAATATCTTGCATTATGTGCTTACTCCAAAAGAGTTAAATCTCAGAAAAAAGATGGCTAGAGTTGCTGAAGGACTGTGATATAAGTCTCCATTACCATCAATGTAAAACTAATATGGTTATTGATTCTCTTAGGAGGTTATCCATGAAAAGTCTACCTTATGTGGATAAGTATAAGCGGGAGTTGGTAAATTACATTCAACATTTGGATAACCTTAGAGTTTATCGGATGGACTTAGAGGATTGTGGTATATTCTGCATTAGTTATCACAGTCGTCTCTTGTTGTTAAAATAAAGAAAAAGCAAATGTTAGATCCTGATTTGATGAAGATTATGGGGAATGTAGGTCAACAAAAAGTTATTGATTTTTTGATAGGTGGGGGTGATATCTTAATGTACTAAAGTAGGATTTGCGTTCCCGATGTGGATAGATTGAGGGAAAGGGTATTTGCAAAAGCGCATGGATCTGATTATGCTTTCCATCCCGGTTCCATAAAGATGTTTCATGATGTTAAGGAGTTCTATTGTGAAATAATAAGCAGTGAGATGTGTCTAGCTCTGTGGCAAAGTATAGGGTGTGTCAACAAGTAAACGTTGAACACATAAGAGCCAGAGGTTTGTACCAAGAGATTGAGTTGCCCGAATAAAAGTGGGAGCTAATTATAATAGATTTCATCACCGATCTTCTTCATTCTTGAAATCAATGTGATTTAATTTATTTCATTATGAATAAATGACCAATTCCACTCATTTCATTCAAGCGAGGACTAGTTATTCGACGGAGGATTATGCTAAGTTGTATCTTTCGGATATTGTGAAGTTGTATGGTGCTTCGGTTTTTATCATTTTGAATCGTGGTACTCCATTCTCATATCATTTTTGGAAGTCCTTTTAGAAAGGTTTGGGAACTAAGGTGTGCCTTAGTACCTCTTTCCACTCATAGTAGGATGAACAAGCGGAAACAACCATTCAAAAATTAAAAAATATGCTTCATGCATCTGTGATTGACTATTTTGGTAGTTCGTATGACCATTTTCCTTTGATTGAATTAACCTACAACAATAGTTACCATTCAACCATTGGCATGACTCTTTTTGAGGCATTGTATGGTAGGAGATGTCATTCTACTATTAGGTCATATAAAATTGGTGAGAGTAAGTTGTTTGGCCCTAATTTTGTTCACCAAGCCTTGGAAAAGGTGAAAGTGATTCGTGATTGGTTGAAAGTTGCATAAAGTCACCAAAAGACCTATGTGGTTTTGTGGTATGGAGATTTGGAGTTCATTGTTATCAATTGGGTGTTCTTGAAGATGTCTACCATGAAGTAAGTAATGTGGTTTTGTAAGAAGGAGAAACTTAGTCCCCAGTATGTTGATCCATATTTTTGGTAAAGAGGGTTGGTAATGTTTCCTATAAGTTGGAGTTTCCCTATAGATTGTGTTCTATCCATTCGATATTCCATGTGTTAATGTTGCACAAATGTATAGCTGAACCTTCATTGGTTATTCCCTTGGAGCATATTGGTATTTCGCACACTTCATCCTATGATGAGGTCTTAGTGAGGATATAGGACCGACAAGTTCACCAATCGTGAATAAATGAGGTGAATTCATTAAAGGTTCTATGCTGGAACCAAAAGTCTGATGAAGCTACTTGGGAGGTGGAGGAGGACATGATGTTCAAGTATCTGTATTTGTTTTCCGTTTCAGAAACTCGTGCTTGAGGTATGTATTGATCTTCTTATCTTTGTTGTATAGCTTTTTTCTAACTTTTTTAAAGGCTAGATTGATGTGTGATAATGTGTTAAAACGTACTTTTCCTTGCCTTAACCTGTCATTCGAGGATGAATTATCCAAGTGGGGAAGAATTGAAACACCTATTCTTTGGACCCTTAGAAAATTTCCTAAGCGTGATTTTCTAGACAAGCTATTGTTTGAGCATATTTATCCTATTGTAAGATATAGTTTAGTACCCCCTCTATCGCATGATGTCAGGATGGTTTCATTGTATTTTGTTGAAGGTACGGTTGGGCATCATACTTCTCATACCCATGGGTATGTGGTATATGTAGTCAAGTTGCATGATGCCTTAAGCTTGACCTACTAGATTCTATCTAGGGTACGAGTTGTAGGAGACATCTTGTATGGTAGGATATGATTTAACCTTTTGTGGTCGTATGTTGTTTAATATGGAGGACCTAGTTGATGCTAGGGTATGATATAAGAGTACCACCCATACCCTAGGGTATGGTTTAGAGGCAGTGGTCGTACCCTCCTGCTAGCAAATCTCTAATTTTAAGCTGAGGGCATTCCAGACATTTCCCACCCAAAAACACTTAAGTCCCCATGTCCTATAGCATGTTGTTTCCTCTCATAACACACTTTTGAAAGATTAAACATTCCAAAAAAATTGTCTAACACTCTATTGAAGATTACGTCTAGGGTTTCTAGAAGTGTTCATCTAGAGGCTCAACGGTCAAGTTCCTCTTAGTGAATCTTCCCTCATTGTTAGTTCATAAATATCATTTGTTTTAAAGTTTGATTATGATTCTTAAATAGTGGTTTCGAAAACAAAAATTGAGGGTTTTGTTACATATGGTTGAGTATTGTTTACTCTTGATTTGGCTTGTGTTTATACATTCTTTTGATGATGGTTTGCACGTGTGGGTACTTAGTGATTTTGGATTAACAAATTGATCATCGGTTACCCTAAAATTGGCGGGTTTCACCTAGATTTTTATCTTATTAATAGCATTTCCTCAAAGTGTTTGTGAAAATGCCTAAGAGATTAAACTAGTCATATAATGAATTGGGTTGGGAACAAATGTTTGGTATAAGAATGCTAAGGAAGGATGAATGATTTTGTAAAGGTATTGCTGACCATAAATTGAATTGAAATATGTTTTGAACTAAGGCATTGGCCTAATGAATATGAAAGGTTGGTAAATGATTATGTGAAGGCCTTATGGACCATGTAATAATTTGAGTGTTTACCTTGGTGGTTGAGTTGGTTAAAAAGGGTTTCAGTCCCTAAAAATTAACTTGATTTATGTCTATATTTGATAATAGGTTCATGTACCTAAATGTTGCATTGCATTGATGGCTTGTATATACAATGGGTTCGAGTCCCAAAGTTAAATGTTAATGGCTATGCCATTGTTGCACACTTGGAAGTGGTGTTTGTATGATAATACCAATGAAATGCCTTTGGTAAGTAAATGACATAATCATTGTGTTTGTGAAATGATGGTTTTAAATTGTTCTTTAAAGCAGGATGTGTAGCTGGGCCGTGAAAGTGGAGTCCAAAGGACTAATATTGGAAATTGAGCTAGCCGGTACGGGTGTCTAATGATCGGGTGGTTCGATTCCCCTGAATGAACATATGAAAGGGAGGTTCAAGTCCCCTTACTACATGTATTGGTTCTATGTCACCTTTATTGTTCAGGGACATTTGAGTCCCCTATATACCTATATACGGTTATGGATATTCTATTATTCGTGCGGCTACACACACTAAGGCCCGTCTAGATAGGGGAGAGCTGGACCCATATACCATGTGGGTGCTGTGTTCTATGACTGTTATGCTACACAACCTAGGTTAATGTTTTCAAAGTTTATGCTAATCTTGTTCCCTACCCCGGCATGGTATATATATATATGTATAAGTATGAATTGTATTTATTAAATGTATTTGATTAATTATTTTGTACTGTTGGTACTATTCTATCTTTATCCTTATGTTACATGTTAGCGCTCCAACCACTGACTATCTTCGACATTGTATCCCACGCAATGCAAGTGTTGGTCATACTCCTACACCTCTTGCTCAGTGATTGTCCTTAGAAAAACCTAGCGGTGACTGGAAATGGTTAGCTTCCATACTATGAAAGGCTAGATTTCTTGTTTTGTGTTTTTTTATCTCTATATTGATTTAGACTTTGATATTGGTGTTGGCTATGTTTCAAGAAATGTCCCGACAGGATATTGTTAGATTATTTTAGAGGCTTTGTATGGATAAACTGTGGACTTGTTTACGTTATGTCATGGTGTGGATTTGGACTTGGTTATTATCTTGATTATGTTGTGGTTGATGATTGGTTGGATTGGATAGCGAGGTGATCTCCGGTCCTTAGTGGACTTGAGGTGCCCATAACAACAAGTCCCCTGTTCGGGTCGTGCCAATATGAGGGTAAATTCATAGATAAAATTAAATTAATGTAAAATTTAAAAATCATGCATACTAAGTGTCGATAGACTTGCCTTGATTTTGATTAAAACTGGAAGCCATTATATTATAAGTAAAATCATAGAACAACGATAAAGCTTGTTAGTCACTACAATTAACTTCTAAAATCTTTATTTGTAGATTTCTTTAGGTGAGATTCTTCTAACCAACATAAACCATGTGATATATCATTGATTCCAACGCCTTACCTACGTTGGAGAGAGTTTTTCTACGCTTGTTATTAGAATATAACGTTAACTTAAATTGATCACTATACTTAGCCCAAATAGGGCGGGGAGGCACTCTCTAGTAAGGTCCCTTCTACCTATGAGGGCATATAGTTTCTATGAAATAGGATGTTCTAAACCCATATTCCCTTCTCGGTGCTAAATACTACTCCTAAAACATATACTTATATGCTCATACTTAGGGAATCCACCTTAAAATAGCATATGGATTTGTAAACTGAAGACCAATTATGCTTTTCTTACTTACATCCTACTCATAGGGAAAATTGTAGATTTTGAGTGTCAAATGAGATCATAAGGTCAAAACTAATCTTTAATAATGTTGCAATACATGTAAATTGAACTCATAAGCTTAAACTTCTCCTAACTCAATAACTTATGCTCAAACTTAAAATTATTCATCAACTCATGCAAAACATAAAACTCAATAATCAAGCTCACTTTCAAGGATGTAAAACATAAAAACATGAAATCAGAAGTAAGAACAAGTTCTATACATGAGTAAGCATCAATATTTCAAAGCATTGGAAAATGGGTATCAATCCTAGTAAATTACTTTCTTCAAAATTAGATAAAAGCTAATCTTTTGGGCACAAGGGTGAAAGAGTATGTTTGTTCAAACCCCACATACTTGAATTTCTTAATTTCTTGGAAGGACCTTGAATTTGTAGACTTGGAAGGTGAATTCTTGGATGAAACGCTACCTCTTTATTTCTTGAGATTAGAGAGAAGAATATGTTTCGTACTGACTAAGAAAGTGGAAAAAATATCTAATTGATGATTGAAGTCATTTTTAAGACCCTATACACGAACATAATGGATTATGAATGACTTAGAGGTATGAAAAGACCCTCATTCCTTTACAATATACTAAAAATGGAATAATCCCAATGCATAGGAGGGGGGTTCGCGAAGCAAAACCCACAATAGACTTGGAGGTTCATGGTGCAACTCTTGAGGAAACCTAGAGGTTCATGTTGTAGACCTAAGCCTATTATGAGCCTCTTCTTGGTGTGGGGCTTCTGTGGAGGGTCTATTTTTAGATGCAAGGATTTTTCCTAAGCCTAAAAATGTCCCTAGACAATTTAAATCCATCCTAAAGTGATTTATCTTTAATATTAGGTCCTAAGGGCTTGTCTTATGCACTTTTTATGCATCGAAATGATTGAGGTGCTACATTATCCCCTCTTTGGATCATTTATCCCCGAATGATGAATAACTATAATAAGGATTTATGGGGAAATCTGAAATTTCCATATTGAGATGATAATTGGACTTGTAATTGATACAAATACTCAAGTAACTCAAGAATGCATGATATGATATGGAAAAATTACTAGATAGTCTAGGAGAGAAAGAATTTGATGAACGGAGAAACTAGTTCCCCTTCATAGTGACTAAATTTGAATATAAGTGGCGAGGGTACTTGGTTATCATAACTACCTCTACTTCCCAAGTAGCTCCATCAACCGACTGGTTCCTCTCGAGAACTTTTAGTGACTTTACATCCTTATTCCTTAGCCTTTGAACTTGTCTATCAAGAATTTCAACTTTGAATTCCTCATAGGATAAGTTATCCTTGACTCCAATACTTTCTATGGTGATTACTAAAGATGGGTCCCCAAAGAATGTCTTTAGCATCAAAACATGAAAAGTTCTATGGATGGCCACTAATTATGGCGGAAGGTTTAATTCATACAAAACTTCTCCAGCATGCTTCACAATCTTATTAGGACCAACAAATTAGGTACAAACCTTTTCTTTCTCCCCAAATATCACTATCCCTTTCATGATCGACACATTCAAGAACACTTAATCACCTATTTCAAATATTATCTCTCTCCTTCTCAAGTCTATATATGATTTCTAGAAACTATGAGCGATGCTCAACTTCTCACGAATCAGTTGAACTTTTTCCATAGCTTTATGAATTGTGTCCGTCCCAAAAAAGGATGTTTCACCAAACTCAAATTAACCTATAGGTGACCTTCATCTATGCCCATACAATGCTTTAAACAGCGTCATCTTAATACAAACCACGATAACTATCATTATAGGACAAATCAATCAAAGGTAAATGATAATCCTAGTCCCTTAAAGTATAGCACATATTCCTTAACATATCTTCCAATGTCTAAATGGTACGCTCATACTGACCATGTATCTATGAATGGAAAGCCCTACTAAGTTTAACCTTTGTACCAAGACCTTTTTGAAATGATTGCAAAATTGGGAAAAAAATCATGTGCCTCTATCTAAAATATTTAACAAGCGTATCCCATGAAGCCTTAAATCATGAATATACATCTTGGAATAATATTTCTCTATATTTGAAGTCTTAACATGTAAGAATTTGGCTGATCTGTTCATTTAATTGACTATAACCCAGATTGAATCATGCTAATGTCTACTACTCAATAACCATGTAATGAAGTCCATATTCACTACTTCCCACTTCCAAGTAGGAATACTAATCTCCTGAAGCATACCACTTGGCCTCTAGTTCTTAACCTTGACCTACTGGAAATTGGGACACTTAACTACAAACTCTACTATGTATCTCTTAATTCTATTTCACCTATAGATTTCCCACAAGTCATTGTATATCTTATTAGCACCTGGTGAATTGAATAATTCAAAATATGAGCCTTAGATAATAATTTTTTCCTCACCCATCCAAATTGGGAATACAAAGTCAAGTATGCTAGAAAAGTACACCATCTCCCCCTTGGGATAAAACCTCAACCTTCTGTTGTTGGATTGCTTCCAATATATGGCTAAGTATGGGGTCTGTACACTGCTTCTCACTCATTTCCACTAATAAAGACTATTTCAAATCTTTCTTGACCATTACTCCCCTATTATTTATATGAAGCAAACATACTCTAAAATGAGCTATCCTATGTTCTTTTATGGTCAACTCTCATTCTTCCTCATTAACATGAGCAACACTACCCATAGACAACCTTCGTAGTGCATCTGCCACTATATTTGCCTTACTCAGATGGTAAAGCATATTTATCTCATAACTTTTTAACATCTCCAACCACCTTCTCTAGTAAAGATTTAACTTCTTTTGCACAAATACATACTGAAGACTTATGATCAGTAAAAATGTCAACATGTACACCATATAAATAGTGCCTCAAAACCTATAGAGAAAACACCATAGAAGATAACTCTAAATTGTTGGTTGGGTAGTTCTTCTCGTGGTCCTTAAGCTGTCTGGAGTTATAATTTATTACCTTTATATATTGCACTAAAACACAACCTAATCATTTTTTGAGGCATCAGAATACACCATAAATCTATCCCACCCTTCTATCAAAGCTAACAATAGAGCTGAAGTGAGCCTATCCTTCAATTCTTCGAAACACTTCTCACATATATCTGACCAAATAAACTTTAGCTACTTTTGTGTCAACTAAGTCAATGGTGCAGCAATTAAAGAAAACCCTTCAACAAACCTTTTTTACACATCATGAATTTTCCCAGATAAGTTCGACCACACTTTGCACAAGATGGAAATGTGGGCCTTCCAGCTACACTACCCTGAGATCTCAAATTTGGAGCACTGACCTACTGCTCTTGCTTGGTTCTGGGTGCAGGGGAACTGGCCGAGGATAGTGCAAGTGAAATACCCTAGGTTCCTAGTCCTTGGAAAATTTCATAAATTTCTGGTAACTGGATAAGATATGAGTAGGATAAATGACTCGTACATTGGGATATGAGTGGTATGAGTTAGTCGTATACTAACTAGTATTAGTTGGTGGGTTGGATTTTGTTTTTGGAATGGATACGACTTTGGTGTTACAAGTCGTATCGGTGGATATGGTTTGTTTAGTTACTTCACTTAGTCTTAATCTTGATAACTTAAGTTGGATCTAAGTAAGAGTGGCTAACCATGAGCTGTAAGCCAGAGTATGAGTCATACCATGGACTCGTATTGTGGTCAGCATTCAAACTTCTTGAAATTCTATTCTGCAAAGGGTACGGAGCATGGGCACTTGTAGTATACTTTTATACAATATGCTTTGGGGTGAGTCATATCTTTTATATTGTTGAATCAAAGAGATATGGCCCTGAGTACAAGTAGTGGGTCCCACTCGTATTGAAGGGTGCAACTGGTATGGATAGTTGTACCCACTTGACGGAATTTTGGGGATTTTAAGTAAAGGCAATCTGGACATTCTCCCACTTAACCTAATAAGGACCCGTGACTTACCCGTGACTTATATTCCTATTAGGATGTTATTTGCCCTATTATTTTATTCATTAACACATAGAAACTTCTCTTAAACATTTTATAATTCTCTCTAAAGCTTTAGGGTAAAGGAAGGCTAGTGTTTCTTCTTAAGGATTACTTTGGGGCCTTTGAGGTGATTTTTCTCTATCATCCTCTTTGTTTAAGAAATGTTCTCTTCCCTCATTTATGGTTCCAACAAAAGGAATGGTTTATATAATATTTTCATGGTTTGATTATTCTGTGATTTTTGTTTTAAAATATAATTTAGGGGTTTTCATTATAAATTATTGGTTATGGTTTTTCCATGTTTTAATTATGATTTTATATGCTTTAATGGTGGGTTTAGATAATTTGATACATGGTAATGGTTATTTGGTAATTGGATTTGGTTTTGAAAATATTATGCACCCAATGTGTTTGATAAAATGCTTATGGGAATTATTTCACTACATTGTTGGATTTTAATGGAACTTGTGCATGGTTTCAATTTGATAAAGGAACCCTAAATGGTTAAATTATTTGAAATATTTAAAATAAAATGGTTTGGAGGTCATAGTTATGGGTAATTGGACTCCTTGTGAGGTACAATGGAATCCCCCAACTTATTAATGAAAAACATAAGGGGTACATGGGACTCCCCCAAACAACATAATAATGGAACACTTGTGTGGTACATAAGACTACCCAAAGTTAACTTGGTAAATGGGTACACAGGAATCCTTTTACATTAAAAGGGTTAGGTAAGGATATAATAGCCTTCGTAAATGATAAATAGAATAATGGATTAGTTGATTTGAAATGGTTTTAATTGGTAAATAATGGTGGGTTTTGATATCTAACCATGAAAGCAAGAGTTCAATGAATGAACACAGGAAACTCATATCTGCCGATATGAGGGGTAGGGCATGGAGACCTTTTTATGATACTAAGAGGCACGCAGGAATCCTCTATCTACAGTACACATATGTATTATATAGGGTAAGAATACTTGGGAATCCCTTACTCTTATGGTATCTCAAGTTCATGCAGTTACACGTATCTCGGCTCGTTAAGGGGGTTACACATGACCTATATAGCCCATGGGTGGTTAAAGGATGGTTAAGCTTCATATACCTAGGTTAATGATTTTAAATGCATACTAGAAATGATTTCCTTTCTCGACATGGTGATATATATATATATATATATATGTATATATTTGTATGGTTTATATGCATATGGTTGGTTTACTCAGTTTTACTGGTTGGCATTATTTTATCCTTATCCTGATTTTATGCTAGTGTTCATCTGCTTACCTGACTTTGGCCGATTAAATCCCCATGCGATACAGGAATCGACCATTCTACTCTTCTTGCTTAGCTATTGAATATTCAGGATCAGCTACTGGATTGAAGTGGTGAGCTTCCATCTTTTCAAAAGTCTCCATTTCATGGATGTTATTTTTTACTTTCGTTTATTAATGGATATTAGTTTTGGATATGGTTGGGGTATTCCCCAATTAGATTTTAGTATTCTTTTGGTTAATGGCTTTTGTGGAACTACTGTGGCTTAAAATGGGCGGGATCGATAGGGTGTCAGCCTTGGTATTGACATTAGTATTGGGGATGATATCAGTTGACTATATTGTTGGTTGTTTGATACTCTTTTATTTGGGGATTATATATAATTTTGATAGAACTCATATGCTTATGGTTTTGTAGGTTTGGCTATTGGTTAGGTTGGGATGGCTGGACTCAGTTTGTTTGATCTTGGTAATAGACCTATCCTAGAGTTTGTGAATTGGATAGTTATGCTATCTTTTTATATGCTCGAAATTCAGCAAACTCGTGACAGGCAGTTGGAGGTTGGGTTGGGTAACATGGGTGGTCACCGATCCCAGTTTAACTTGTGATGCTCATTACAAGAAGGCCCCAGGTTGGGTTGTGTCAAGTTGGTATCAAAGCTTTAGGTTCATGGTCAATTAGGAGTCCACAAAACCATGTCTAGTATTATCTCTTTTAGGGCTGTGTAGTATGCCACACTTATAAGAGAGAGGCTGCAGTACATTTAGGAATGTTTCATTTTTTTGGTATTCTATATTCATGATTGGAGTTGATGTCCTAGAATTTTCTATAATCGTTATTTGTTCGATTTTCATATGATGCCTCGTTGATATGGAAAACAAGGAAATTTTTATATCTTATTAGGGGATGATATTGATGGAGTACGCCCTACACCTGGTGTTCAACTCGATCTCAAGTTCCTATCCCTAATTATTCTGGAGTTCCCCCGATTTCTACTAGTCCTCCTCAAGTGAGGCTACTAATGTGTAATTTCATTAATCAATTCATACCATTGCTTAGTTAGTAGTTGCTCAGGCTAAGTAGGATGCATTTGGTGTTCAATATGCTGAGGCCACAACGGTTATCTAGTTCAGGAAAATAAATCCTCCTACTTTTACTAGTGTAAAGGTGGAGAAAGATCCTCAAGGTTTATTGGATAAAATAGAGAAGATATTTAGAGTAATGCAGGCCACTTATATTGAAGGAGTAAATTTTATAGCTTATCAGCTCAAAGATATTGTGTACCAATAATACGAGGAGTGGGATAGAGATAGAGGTAATGTAGAGGAGAAGTCTTTATGGGAGGCCTTTTCTAATTCCTTTTTGGAATGCTTCTTTCCTCAAGAGCTGATAGAAGCAAACATGGAGGAGGTTTTGAATCTTAAGAAGGGTAAAATATATATCAAGGAATATACCTTGAAATTTTATCAGTTGTCAAGGTGTGCTCCAGATTTGGTGGCTGATATAATGGTGAGGATGAGAAAATTTACCTCTAGGCTCTCTCTTTTAATCCTTGAAAGAAATAAGTATTAGATAATTAATAATATGGATATTTTGAGGTTGGTTGTCCACATGCAGTAGGTAGAGGATTAAAAAAAGAAACACGTTGAGTTTGGGGAAAGGTAGGATAAGCGGAGTAGGTTCTTTGAGCATGGTGGTGCTTATCATCTGGGTGGTTGGGATATCAGCAAATGGTTGAAGATAAAGTGGGGGAATTCTAGTTCTTTCTCTACTGCTAGCGCTCTGTACCCAAGGCAGTATAGTGATAGGCCTCAACAAGGAGGTAATAATTTCAATGCACATGGTGCCCAATCTCAACTGAGTGGGAAATAGTTAGCTTCTTTGAGTCCACCTTATCATTTCTAAGGTCATCATAATCAGAGCTTTTGTGATGAAAGAAGACACATATGTTTTTAATGTGGACAACTAGGCCATATGCTCAGAAACTATCCGGTTGGTAACGGTGCTTCAAGAGTGGTCAAGGCTCTGGTTGCTTCATCTTCTGCTCCGACATCTAGTGGTGTCATTTCTGCATTTGCTCTTGCTTCTGGTACAGACACTAGATAAAATAGGTTCTATGGTCTGGCATCTCAACAGGAATCTGAGGCATCACCTAATATCGTGACTTATACATTAAAAATTCTTTCTTGTGACATGTATTATCTGCTTGATTAGAGATCCACTCTTTCCTATGTGACCCAATATGTGGTTATATGTTTTGATTTTGTTCCTGAGGTTGTTTTAAATACTTTTTCTATTTCTACCCTATTAGGTGATTCAGTTATTACTAAAAGAGTCTATAAGGGGTGTGTTGTATCTGTCAGTAGCCAGAAGACCTTGGTAGATCTGTTTGAGCTAGATATGGTGGATTTTGTTATTATTGTAGGGATGGATTAGTTACACTCTTGTTATTTGGCCTCAGATTTTTGGACCCGTAAGGTTGCTTTAGGTTCCCTGAAGATCTAGTTATATAATGGAAGGGGGGTTCCATAGCTCCTACGGGTAGGTTTATATCTTATTTTAGAGCTCGGAGATTGATCTCGAAAGGTTATCTTTATCACTTAGTCTGGGTTAAAGATTCTAACTTAGAGGGTCCTTCTTTTTACTCGATTCTGGTGGTAAGTAAGTTTCCTAAGGTTTTTTGGGATGATTTTCCTGGTATTTCTTTCGATAGGGAAATCAAGTTTAGTATTACTTTGGTTCTGAAACCTCGTTCAATATTTATTCCTCCTTATAGAATGGCTCCGACTGAGTTTAGGGAACTCAAGGAGTAATTTAAGGATCTTCTGGATATGGGGTTTATTCATCCTAGTGTATCCCCATGGAGTGCACTAGTGTTGTTCGTGCACAAGAAGGATGGTTCCCTTTGGATGTGCATTGGCTATCGACAGTTTAATAAGGTAACGATCAGGAGCAAATATCCTTTTTCAAGGATAGATAACTTGTTTGATCAATTACAAGGTGCCAGGTTCTTTTCTAAGACTTTTGGTATGGGTATCATCAGCTTAATATTAGGGAGGATGATATCCCTAAGATGGCTTTTTGTACTCGGTATGGATACTTTGAATTCTTGGTTATGCCATTTGTCTTGAAAAATAACTCGACGACATTTATGGATTTGCTGAATAATGTTTTTAAGCAATTCTACATCTTTTTGTCATTGTGTTCATTTATGACATCTTGGCGTATTCAAAAAGTAAGGTGGATCATGCCAATCACTCTATGTGGTGTTGAAACCTTGAACGAATAGCAGTTGTATACCAAGTTCTCAAAGTGTGAGTTTTTGATGAACATTGTAACATTTCGTGGTCTATTATTTCTAGTGAAAGGATCATGGGGGGTCCGTAAAAAGGTTACGGTGGTGAAAAGGTGGCCTAGACCCACGACTCCAACCAACATTCAAAATGTCTTGGGTTTGGCTAGATATTACACAAAGTTTCTTAAAAGCTTTTCTTCGATAGTTGCACCTTTTACTAAGTTAACTTAGAAGAAAGTAAAATTTTCTTGGTTGAAAGTATGTGATGGGATTTTTAAGAAGCTTAAGGATTAGCTAACTTTAGCTCCTTTTGGACATTACCTAGAGGTAATGAGGGGATTTTTTATTTAATGTGATGTATCTTGTGTGGGACTTGGTTGTGTTTTGACGCAGCATAGAAAAGTGATTGCCTATACTTCCAGGTAGTTAAAGGTGCATGACAGGATTTATCCTACTCATGATTTGGAGCTATTGACGGTGGTTTTTGCTTTGAAAATATGTCGGCATTATTTATATGGAGTGCACTTACACATATTTTCTATCATTAGAGTCTGCAGTATGTGTTAACTCAAAAGGAGCTAAATATCATGTAGCAAGATGGTTGGAGCTTCTCAAGGACTATGATATGAGCCATGGATATTCACCACTTGGGTAATCTTTGAGTTTATCTCTTGAACTCCGAGAATGGTGGTATGTTGGTACTAGAAGTGATTAGATTATCTCTCAGTGCAAAGATTATGGAGAAGCAAGTGCTAGACCCTATCTTAATGATAATCAAGAGTGATATTGGTGGGCAAAAGGTAATGGTATTCAAGATCAGTGGTGATAATACTTTACAATACCAAGGGTGGTTGTGTGTTCTGATGTTGATGGGTGATAACACTCAATCTAAAGCTCTCGTAGGAGTGTAAAGCGGTCGTTATCAAATATAGAACCCAACTGGGTTGGGTATCGATCCCACAGGGAATAGCTTGGTCAACAAGTAAGCAACGGTTACTAGACTTTTAGTGCAAGTCTCGTAAAAAGGGGGGATTGTAAAGTGTAACCAAATTATTAAAGTAAAAACTGAAATAGTAAAGTAAAAAGAAAGAATAGTTATTAAGTTGTAAACAATGAGAATTGAGGTGTTGGGGTTACGTCCACCTTCTGAGTTATACGTCTCTATTGGCTATGAGTGTGTTGAATTCCGACATGCATGTGCTTATAGAGAATTGTATTCGATGGTAAATTTAGGCGTCTTTCGACCTATTCGAGGATTATTTCACTTTAACTCTTTCGAGCTTAAAGCATGTCTAATGGTATGAATTCTCCAAGAGGTTAATCTAGTTACGGCACTAACTTTTTAATAGGGGATAGGACCCTACTACCTTGACATTATCTCTTTTCCAGACAGATAACCTTTCTTTCGAACAAGTTAAATGTTATACTGGCGTATTCTTGCGTTTGCAAACACAAAGAATTTAGGTTAAGACGAAGAGAATAATGATATAAGCAGCATACGTGTCACGAACTCACAAACTCATAGTAATAGATAGTATCTCATTCGGCTTCCATAACCCCAACAGAGAAGTTTAGATACCCATGAGTGCGAAGAAAATCACAATTGACATTGTTGTTATACCACAATAAGAATTTCGTGTAGCACAAGTGTGGTAGGCGTTAGGCGTAATTTCTTGCAAGTAACGTTTCTCTTGTTGCGGAAATTAAGAATAGATGAATAGAAGAAGAAGTAGAAAGATGAATTAAAACTAGAATGAGAATTGTTGAGGAATAGTAGAATGTCTTTTAACTAATGGAGGAATGAGTAAAAATCTCTAGCAAGATAGGGTATTTATAATACCCATATCCTATTCCTACTAAGCTAATGAAATACTTAACCTAATTGTACTAGGTTAATGTATCATTATTCTAATCCTACTAAATTACTGCTAGTCCCCAAAGTCTTCAGAATTGCTGTTTTTGCCCGGGACATATTTTCCATGTGTCACTTTTGGTCCTTAGGCGTCCAAGCTTCCTTTTCTCCTTTCGTGAAGCTTTCTTTGGCGTCAAGTAATCCATAAAATGCTGAATTCTGCATCATTTATACCTGAAACTTTGCTAATCATGTTCGTTAGCTCACTTACAGGAAAAAGGACTAAAAGTTCATGAAATATATAATTTGTTCACAAAACTTGGCTAAAATATGGGCAAAATCTAGTGCTATAGGCGTGTAAATTCGCCTATCATCAACACCCCACACTTAAAGCTTTGTTCGTCCTCGAACAAAATATCATGTCCCTCTAAACATTACTTTAGGTTTCACAGCAACAACACAAAATATTCATCAAGACAAGCATAACAATTATCAACAAAGAGTAGTTTTCTGATCATTAGTAGAAACAATTCAACCTCCAACATAGACTCGTGATGGTACAAAGAATCATACACAACTACCCAAAACTCATCAACCATATGTGTCTCACAATATCTTACCCATAATCACTCACAAGTATAGCAGCTTTTTCAAACATGGGTATAAAAGTATCCTTGCTCTCGCTCTCACAAAGAATTCATATGTAGCAACTGATGACCATAGGCTTGCCCTTAGTGTAATGCTCCACTAAATGTCAGAATGCTAAGCTTAGGATCAACTAGGTCTTTTACGGGTTGTAATGTAGGCTAAGGGACAGGTAGGATTATTTTGGCCAGAAATAGTGACTATGTTCCTAAGCGCTTTAATACATCACATTGTATCATTAACACTTTTCTTTCAAACAACCTTTCTACCTTCTTTTATTCTACCACCCTTTTTCTCCTCTTTTGCTTTTCAATTTTAAGCAACTTTTCAGCTTTCCTTTCCTTTTTCTTTTCATAACATACCTCTTATGATAGGAATTCTTTTTCATAACAAATTCAAGCACCATTACATTCTAAAGCATCATACTTACCCAACTTCCTCTTATTTTGTCACATGACTTTACACTTTAAAGCACTTAGGAATTTTGATCAAATTATGGTCTTGAAAAAAATGGATTAGGCTTACATATGAGGTTGTCAAAGAAAATAGGCTAAAGGCTCAAAGGGGTTAACTAGGATAATGTCCATGGGTAGTTAGAAAGAAGGTATATAAGTCTAGGTTGCCAAAGAAATGCCTAAATCATCTCCTAGACTTGCACTCCTTATTTCCACTTTACATACATACCAGGCAAGTTCTAGCATCAGCCACAAACACAGAATATACAATATCCTCACACACACAAGGCACATGGTCGACTTTATTGGCAGTAGTATAGACTCTTGACCCAACAACTGAAGGAATTATACCCACACAATATCATGTAGTGAGTCACAATTAGAGCCTAAACGTCTCAATAGTCATGATTTTAGCACAAACTCTTGTTATAATCTTATGCTGCCTATTAGAATAATTTCATGCGAAGCTAAGTAAAAAAAATTTAACTACAAAAAAATGAAAAATGAAAAAAAAAAACTCAAACAAACAAACATAAATAAATGCAAATGCGGATAGAGAAGTAAAGCATGGAAAATACCACCACCCCACACTTAAACGGGACACTGCCCTCAGTGGAAAATAAATACGAAGAACCTGGTCAGTCGGACTCCTCCTCTATGTCGGGGGTCATACCCCCTTCGTCGGAATCATCATAGGGGTCGTCGTCATCAGAATTCTCCTCCACGTCGGAGTCCGGCATACGTCGATCATCATCGGTCGGCACATCATCATCAAGAGGTTCCTCAAAGTATGTACCTACTCCACACATCTCCCTCATATGCATATTCATTGGATAGTCATGGCCCAGCCGTTGGAGCTCTGCAGAAGTTGAAACACGACCTCCGCTCATCATGGTGAACCGTGTCATTCCATAAAAATGACGTAAGAAAATCTCATCTCGAGCATGTCTCTCTGCAGTAGTAAGGTTGACGCCATGTGTTGTTTCAGCATCTTTGACCTTTGTGAGGTCAACCTTCTTCGGGTTATGTGGGAGTTTGTGATCAGCTGGTTCCTCTTCGATGTCCTCCTTCCGCAAGATTGCTGTCAACAGTTTGCCAAAGGGGAAGTGGGACCGCTTGTGTAGTTTGGCCTTCTGCATTGTAGAACGAATGATTGCCCCAATGCTGATAGGGACATTCGTCATCAATGCATAGACAAAACACACTCTATCTCTTGTTATTTTGGTGTACTGGGTCTCAGGAATAAGGCAAGAGTTGACAAAACGCAACCATATTCTTGCTTCCCTATTCAAAGGAGCATAGGGGAAGGTGTTGTGTCGTCCGGTGTCTTTATGTCTGCTCCACCTTGCCATGGATCTACTTCCACAAAGTGTGTGTCGAATTGCTCTATAAGGAGGTCTGCTGTACAGCTTTTTGAATGGTGCTGGATCGACTGAAGGCAAGCCAAGAAAGGAGTTGATCAAATCCGCATTGAGTTGTAGAACATGGCCCCGAATCTTGACTTCGCTGCCTGTGATTTTCGGCGACCAGTTGGCATAAAATTCTCGTGTCAAATCAAGATTGCATTCTCCCATGTCGCGAAAGATGAAATCCAGATTTAGTGCCATGATTATCGCCAATAGGCGCGGCTCCTTCTTCTCTAGGTTGTCCTTGTTGATCAAGTCGACATGAACGTATTTTCCTTCCTTGTTGTTCCAATACCATTCCTTGGCTTCCTCCTCAAGAACCCATTTTATTCCAAACATGCGGCGTGGTAATTGCATTAAGGATGATTCTCCTTGGTCCTTGCGACCTCTTTTCTTGCCCTTTTGGGAAGTGATAGCCTTATCTTGTCTTGCTTTGGGTGCCATTGTACCTGAGATTTAAACAATGTTCCTATTAGCATCATCTCGATATATACAATCTATACACAAGCAGTAGGGGTACCACCCCACACTTAGGTTGTTGATACAAATTAGTGAAGTGAAAGTAGTCGATTACTTAGACTTCATCGACATGCAATTTAGGCACTATATTCCGACAAGAAAATCAGAGATGTATCACTTCCTGCAACCTTAACAATACTTTCATGTTAGGTATAACAAGACTACTACATAGGGATTACATCCTGGTATAGTTTCTATCAATAATCACAACCTTCTATGTCGGTAGGCAACTATAAGTCATATCCCGATGAATGGGATCTTCTAACATGTTGGTATTCAAGTGACAAGGTTATGCAATGTTCATGACTATAGCAATTCCACAATTAGTATAACAATGCATCAAAGTCAAATTCAAGTCGGAAATAGTTTAAGATCATCCTAACGTATATGTTCACTCACATGGTTTTGTATCAACAATTCAAACACATTAACATCACCAATATTTCTTCAAGATATTGCAATTCATAATAGACATAGCAACGTAGTAATTACGAAAAATATATGAAGAATAAAAGAGTACTTACGTGATTGAAGCCTTTGGAGATGTTCTTGTGAAGTGGGTGAGCAAAAAGAAAAATTTTGAGATGTTTTGGGGAGTATGTGCGGCGCCTAGGTCATGTTTCCAATGTGTTTATGTTTCAATACTAAGTCCCCTTTATATAGGAAAAGAATGGGTCAGGTTTTGACCCATTTAAAATCGGTTTTGGAGACAAAAAGTGACCATAGGCGGCGCCTTTAGCTTTGCCTATGCATGGTATAGGCGGCGCCTAATGCAAATCATTTGCTAGCACAGGCGGCGCCAAGTACAATGCCTTTAGTGACAATAGGCGGCGCCTTTAGCGTGGCATATAAGATTCTGAGACCAAATGCTTTAGCATAGGCGGCGCCTATGCTATAGCATACTTGAGCATGGGCGGCGCCTATGCCTTTGCACACTAGATTCCGAGACCTTAGGCTATAGTATAGGCGTTGCCTTGTTCGTGGCCTAGTTTTACCTAGGCCTAGCCTTGCTCGATGCCTATTTTTTCATGAGCAATGCTCAATCCATAGCCTTATGCATCTTAATTCCTATCTTACCACCTTTACCATGTAATACATCCAAATCATCATTTGAAACCAATCTCCTCGTTGAATACCTCTTGCACCTACATTTACTCAAAACCAATGAAAATGATTAGTACGATGGGTTGCCTCCCATCTAGAGCCTTAGTTTTGGTCGTGGCAAGACTCTTATTTTTGGATTTTCATCTATCAAAAGCAAAACAAGTACTAGAACGAAAGAAAGACAAAATGATAAACTATAAACGATAAACGATAAACGATGAACAATGGGTTGCCTCCCATCTAGCGCCTTATTTATTGTTGTGGCTCGACATAGTTACCTCGAGTACTTAGACTTCGTTGAGATAAGTGATGGCCATTTAATTCATCGAGTCAAGAGGACCGATATAAGGTTTAACACGTTGACCATTCACCTTGAAGACAACACCATTATTTCCTTCCAATTCAAATACTCCAGACGAGTAGACTTGAATAACTTCGTATGGACCAGACCACCTAGACTTTAACTTACCTGGGAACAGCTTCAATCTAGAGTTGAAGAGAAGTACCATATCATCCTTTTGGAAGTTTCGTCGAACAATCCGCTGATCATGATACTTTTTTATCCACTCCTTGTATAGGTTTGACCTTTCATATGCATGGAGACGGAACTCATCTAATTCGTTCAGCTGCTCCAACCTCAGATTCATCGCATCATCCCAATTCAAATTCAATTGCTTCAATGCCCACAATGCCATATGTTCGAGCTCAATGGGTAAATGACAAGCCTTCCCATAAACTAGTTGATAAAGGGACATGCCGATGGGTATTTTGAATGCAGTCCTATACGCCCAGAGTGCATCATCTAGCTTCCGAGACCAATCCTTCCTATTAGCATTTACCGTCTTCGCAAGGATTTGCTTGATCTCCCGATTGGAAACCTCTACTTGTCCACTCGTTTGTGGGTGATAAGGCGTGGCTACCTTATGTTGCTTGAAACCATACTTGGCCAACACGGATTTGAATAGCTTGTTGCAAAAGTGAGATCCTCCATCACTTATGATAGTACGTGGTCCTCCAAAGTGAGAGAAGATATTCCTCTTCAAAAATGCTACAACACGCTTTCCCTCGTTGTCGGCCAACGCTACAGCTTCAACCCATTTCGAGACATAATCTACAGCAACTAAGATGTACTTCATTCCAAACGAATTCACAAATGGACCCATGAAATCAATGCCCCACACATCAAAGAGTTCTACCTCAAGAATTTTTGACATGGGCATCTCATGGTGTTTCGAAATAGCACCTTGTCTTTGGCATTGGTCGCATCTTCTAACAAAGTCGTAGGCATCTCTAAATATCGAAGGCTAATAATATCCACTTTGCAATACTTTTCTTGCCGTCCGATTGCCTGCGTGATGTCCTCCAACTTGGGAAGTGTGGCATGCTTCCAATATAGTAGGCACCTCTACATGGGATATCCATCATCAAATAATACCATCCGCACATCGTCGAAACAAATATGGCTCATCCCAATAGTAGTGTTGTACGTCATGCATAAACTTCCTCTTTTGATGGTATGATAAATTGGCAGGTATTACATTACTCACCATAAAATTTGCAAAGTCGGCATACCATGGTAACTTTTCTATTATCGTCGCTAGGATCTCCTCGTTAGGGAATGCATCATCAATCTCAATATCAGGCTACGCCACATGCTCGTTCTCGAGTCTAGATAGATGGTCAGCCACTTGATTCTCGCAACCTCTTCTATCTTTAACTTCGAAATCAAACTCTTGCAGCAGCAATACCCACCGAATTAATCTTAGTTTTGCATCCTTCTTTTTTATTAGATACCTAAGAGCTGCATGGTCTGTATGAACGATCACCTTAGTACCCAATAGATAGGCACGAAACTTCTCAAACGCATACACAACCACTAGGAGCTCTTGTTCTGTCACAGTGTAGTTCCTTTGGGCTTCATTTAGGACCTTACTCGCATAGTAGATAGGATGAAATAATTTCTCCTTTCTCTGACCAAGCACAGCTCCAACGGCTACACCACTAGCATCACACATGACTTCGAATGGGAGAGACCAATCTGGTACTACCATGATAGGGGCTTCAATGAGTTTTCCTTTGAGGAATTCGGATGCCTTTAAGCAATCTTCATTGAAGTCAAACTTTGCATCTTTCTCCAAGAGTTTGCACAATGGACTAGCAATTTTGGAGAAGTCTTTGATGAACCGACGATAGAAACCTGCATGGTCGAGAAAACTACGAACTCCCTTCACCGAAATTGGAGGCGGTAGATTCTCAATGACTTTGATTTTTACTCAATCAACCTCAATTCCTCTTTTGGATATTTTGTGCCCAAGAATGATTCCTTCTTTTACCATGAAGTGGAACTTCTCCCAATTCAGCAGTAGGCTGAATTCTGCACATCTTTGCAACGCCATACTTAGGTTTGCCAAGAACACTTCAAAAGTCTCACCAACAACTGAAAAATCGTCCATAAATACCTCCAAAGTGTCTTCAACCATATCATAAAAAATTGACATCATACAACGTTGAAAGGTGGCTGCTGCGTTACATAGCCCGAATGGCATGCGTTTGAAGGCAAACGTACCATATGGGCATGTAAACGTTGTTTTCTCTTGGTATTCGGGTGCAATACAAATATGATTATAGCCTGAATAACCGTCTGAGAAGAAAAACCATCCTTTCCCCGCTAATCGATCTAGCATTTGGTCCATGAATGGCATTGTAAAGAGATCTTTGAGTGTCCAAGAATTCAACTTTCGGTAGTCCATGCATACTCTCCATCCAGTGACGGGTCTGAGTGGAATAAGCTCATTCTTCGCATTCGTGACCACCGTCATGCCTCCTTTCTTGGGAACACATTGTACCGGGCTTACCCATGTACTATCAGAGATTAGATACACAACCCCCGCGTCTAACCACTTGATAATTTCTTTCTTCACCACTTCTTGCATAGGTGGATTTAGACGTCTTTGATGCTCAATGGTGTGTGTGCAATTCTCTTCAAGCTGAATTTTATGTGTACAAATCCCAGGTGGAATACCAATAATATTCGCAATGGTCCATCCAATGGCTCTAATATACTTCCGTAGAATAGTAATGAGAGCTACAACTTATTGCTCACCCAAATCTGCTGCAACAATGACTGGAAGTGTGTTTCCGCTTCCTAGGAATGCATACTTTAAATGTCTTGGCAGCTCCTTGAATTCTAATGTGGGTGGCTCTTCAATAGATGGCTTAGCTGGTGGTGTGGGTCGATTATTGAGATCAAGGTCCAGCTTCTTGGGAGCATAGCGATATGTCCCTAATCCTGATAGAGCACCAATAACTTCTTCACAATTTTCAGCATCCTCATTCTCTCTATTCATGAGCACAACCGCCAAAGGGTCATCAATGATTTGCTCTTCTTCAAGTAATTCTTTCTCATCATCAAAGGAAATATCAGCCACCAAAAATACACTCAGATCTTTGGGTTACTTCATTGATTTGCAAACATCAAAGCGAACTACTTCATCATTTATTCGGAACGAAAGCTCATTAGCTCTTAAATCAATAAGCACGCTTCCTGTAGTAAGGAAAGGATGCCCCAAGATTATGGGAACTTCTGAGTCTGCCTCACAATCCAAAATAATGAATCTTCCGGAAAGATAAATGAAGAAACTTTTACCAAGACATCACATAGAATACCAACAGGTCGTTTTATCGACCTATCCGCCATTACGAGCCTCAGGTTGGTTGGAGTAGGATCACTCAACCCCAACTTCTTATAGATAGATGATGGCATCAAATTGATGCAGGATCCTAAGTCGCATAATGCTTTGGCAAAATTCACAGATCCAATAGTGCAAGGAATAGTGAAAGCGTCGGGGTCAACCTTCTTCTGAACTATTGATCGGGTAGCGATTGCGCTGCAGTGATGAACATCATCTTTCAACTCATATCTTGCTGCCCGCTTTTTCGTCAAAAGATCCTTCATAAATTTTGCATACCCAGGCATTTGTTCAAGTGCTTCCACCAATGGAACATTAATGGATAGTTGCTTTAACATAGTCATGAATTTGCTGAACTTTGTATCATCCGCCACCTTCTTCAATCTTTGAGGGTAAGGTGGTGGTGGGTATGGAACTGTTCTCTCCACGGCTTTCTTCTCCTCTTGCTTCCATTTTTCAGCTTTTTTCAGGTTGCAAATTGTTGGGGTTGACGTCATTGACGATAGGATTAGTTGCAGCGGTATCTTCTCATTTCGCCTTATCATCAATGTGCACTACTTCATCAACCACTTGCTTGCTTATTGCTGAAGTTTCCAGCACCTTACCACTTTGGGTAATGATGGCCATGCATGACCCATCATTCCTTGGGTTTTGCACAGTATCGCTAGGTAAAGTGCCAGCCTTTCTTTGATTGAGTGCTGCTGAAAGTTGGCTCAATTGCTGCTCTATTTTATTGATTGAAATGGAATGCGAATCAACTATTTGTTTCATAGAGGACAAATCATCAACTTTTTCGGTCTTCCCTGATAATAAATGCTTTGTAAGAAGATCCATTTGTGTTTTCATGTGCACCATATCTTGATCACGTTCTTCTTCTCTTCTTCTTTGGTCTGAAGTCATGCCAATAGATGAAGTGGGGCTTGCTACCTCAGAATCCCTGGTATGCCAAGCTCTACTTTGCTTCGTCATATGGTCTAGCATATTGCTTGCTTGACCAAAGGTGAGGTCCATAAAAGATCCTCCCGTTGCATTATCCACCACTAGTTTAGTTATTGAATTCAAGGCTCTGTATAATATCTCCATTAGGTGAACATTAGTCATGTGATGGTTTGGGCATCTCTCTAGCTTTGTCTTGAACTTCTCCCATGTTTCATGAAGTGCTTCAGTGGGAAGCTGACAGAAGTTGTTGATTTCATCTCTTAATTGTGCTCTTTTGGATGGCGGAAAGAATCTTTCTAGGAAAGCGTCTCTCAATTGCCTCCAATTTGTAATAGAATCAGGAGTCAACCCATTCAACCATAGAATTGCCTCCCCAGACAGAGACAATAGAAATAGACGTAATCGAATTGCATTCTGACCAATACCAGGATTGTCAAATGACTTGCATGTAGAAATAAAGTTGATGAGATGCATATTCGGATCATCGCCTGCTAGTCCACCAAATAATCCCTTGAGTTGCAATAACTGAATCATGGTTCTTGTGATGTTGAACTTGGCTCCGGGCGCTAATGGTGGAGGAATAATGGCTCCTGTGGCTCCGACTCCATCAAGATCATCATCATCGTCATCAAAAGCTGGTTGCATGGGTTGGAGATCATACCTAAACCGAGCTTGACGACCTCGTCTGTTGGCAGGTGTAATGATTTCACCATCACGCCTAGGGTTTAGTAACTCGTCATCCCCTAAATCCTCATCGTCGAGATTCGTTGCTCGCCCAGGGTTATCAATGTTTTGTTGTTAAACTTGAGCGGCGACACGAGCAGCTAATCTCGCCTGTTCCTGTTAAGCAGCCATCCTTTAGATTTCTTCTTGTGCTTCCATTCTGCCAATACGTTGTGATTCAGGATTGATAGGTAATAACGGTTGACCAGAACTTCTAGTATGGGGCATGCACTGAATAAAAACCTGCAGTAAACAAAAACAAAAACTGAAAGTAAAAGTACGAGAATCTTTGACCAAAGGGTCTAGTAATTATCACAAACTTAATTGACACTCGTATTCCCCGGCAACGGTGCCAATTTTTGATAACGCTCAATCTACAGCTCTCGTAGGAGTGTAAAGTGGTTGTTAGCAAATATAGAACCCAACTGGGTTGGGTATCGATCCCACAGGGAATAGCTTGGTCAACAAGTAAGCAACGGTTACTAGACTTTTAGTGCAAGTCTCGTAAAAAAGGGGGGATTGTAAAGTGTAACCAAATTATTAAAGTAAAAATTGAAATAGTAAAGTAAAAAGAAAGAATAGTTATTAAGTTTTAAACAATGATAATTGAAGAGTTGGGGTTACGTCCACCTTCTGAGTTATACATCTCTATTGGCTATGAGTGTGTTGAATTCCGACATGCATGTGCTTATAGAGAATTGTATTCGATGGTAAATCCAGGCGTCTTTCAACCTATTCGAGGAATATTTCACTTTAACTCTTTCGATCTTAAAGCGTGTCTAATGGTATGAATTCTCCAAGAGGTTAATCCAGTTACGGCACTAACTTTTTAATAGGGGATGGGACCCTACTACCTTGACATTATCTCTTTTCCAGACAGATAACCTTTCTTTCGAACAATTTAAATGTTATACTGGCGTATTATTGCGTTTGCAATCACAAATAATTTAGGTTAAGACGAAGAGAATAATGATATAAGCAGCATACGTGTCACGAACTCACAAACTCATAGTAATAGATAGTATCTCATTCGGCTTCCATAACCCCAACAGAGAAGTTTAGTTACCCATGAGTGCGAAGGAAATCGCAATTGACATTGTTATTATACCACAATAAGAATTTCGTGTAGCACAAGTGTGGTAGGCGTTAGGCGTGATTTCTTGCAAGTAACGTTTCTCTTGTTGCAGAAATTAAGAATAGATGAATAGAAGAAGAAGTAGAAAGATGAATTAAAACTAGAATGAGAATTGTTGAGGAATAGTAGAATGTCTTTTAACTAATGGAGGAATGAGTAAAAATCTCTAGCAAGATAGGGTATTTATAATACCCATATCCTATTCCTACTAAGCTAATGAAATACTTAACCCAATTGTACTAGGTTAATGTATCATTATCCTAATCCTACTAAATTACTGCTAGTCTCCACAGTCTTCAGAATTGTTGTTTTTGCCCGGGACAAATTTTCCATGCGTCGCTTTTGGTCCTTAGGCGTCCAAGATTCCTTTTCTCCTTTCGTGAAGCTTTCTTAGGCGTCAAGTAATCCATAAAATGTTGAATTCTGCATCATTTATACCTGAAACTTTGCTAATCATGTTCGTTAGCTCCCTTACAGGAAAAAGGACAAAAAGTGCATGAAATATATAATTTGTTCTCAAAACTTGGCTAAAATATGGGTAAAATCTAGTGTATAGGCGTGTAAATTCGCCTATCGTCAATGGGTTGCAATAAAGGATCTTGGTTGCAGTGCATGAATCACACAATTTTGTTCATCATAGTTCCTAAAAGATGTATCATGACCTCAAAGTGATATATTAGTGGAATTGTATGAAAAGGGACATGGCTGATATTGTAGCCAAGTGTATGGTGTGTCAAGAAGTTAATGTTAAGCACATAAGGCCTGGAGAGTTGTATCAAGAAATTGATTTACCCAAGTAGAAATTGGAGGTTGTCAATATAGATTTTGTTACTAGTATTACTAGATCGGGGAACCAATTTTAATTGATTTGGGTCATCATGGATAGGATGACAAAGTTGTTACAATTCTTACCAGTTAGAACTACCTTTTTGGTGGAGGATTATTCGAAGTTGTATCTACAGGAGGTTGTGAAGCTGAATGGGGTACCTATTTTGATTATATCTGATCGTGATATACTATTTTCATCTTATTTTTTGTGGTCTTTTCAGAAGGGATTGGTACTAAAGTGAGTCTAAGTACTAATTTTCATCCTCAGACGAAAGGGCAAGCAGAGAAGACAATTCATATATTAGAGGATATGCTTTGGGCAGGTGTGCTTGATTATGGTGGCAATTAGATTGAACATCTACCTTTGGTAGAGTTTGATTTAAATAATAGTTATCATTCTAGTAGTGGTATTGCCCATTTTGGGGCATTGTATGGTAGGAGGTATAGGTCTCGTATTGGGTGGTTCGAGCATGGTTTGGCAGATATTTTTGCTCTAGATTTGGTTTATCAGGCTATGGAAAAGGTAAAAGTGATTTAGTTAGGCTTAAGGCTGCCCAAACTTACCAAAAGTCCTATACAGATGTAAGGTATAGAGACTTGGAGTTTTAGGTTGGGGATAAAGTGTTCCTAAAGGTATCTCCCATGAAGGGAGTGATGCACTTTGGTAAGAAGGGGAAGCTCAGTCCCTGATTTGCTGTTCCTTATGCTATTTTGCCTAGGGTTTGTTATGTGGCTTATAAATTAAAGTTACCTTCTGGTTTGAGCTACATTCATCCGATATTTCATATCTCCATGTTGAGGAAGTGTCTTTGTGATCATTCTTTGATGATTCCCTTAGATAACTTAGGTATCTCAAATTCTCTATATTATAAGAAGGTCCTAATTAAGGTACTGGATCAGCAGGTTTGTCATTTTCTGACCAAGTATGTCACCTCGGTTAAGGATCTATGGTAAAATGACTAGGTAGAAGAGGCTACATGGAAAGCAGGGGAGACATGAAGTCTTACTAACCACATATATTTTTGACTACTGGGATTCGTGTAGAAGGTATGTGTTCCTAAACATATCTTTATTTTCGGATTTAGTAAAAGGAAAGATTAATATCTTTGTATCTATGTTCCCTAACCTTATTAAAGTTTTGATCTATATTTGATAATGCAAATGAATCGTGCTTATGGTTACCCTAACTAGTCCATCATTCGAGGATGAATGATCTTAGTGGGGGAGACTAAAACACCATGGGTTCTTGGCCATTGGAAAATTTCCTTGATTTTTGGTCTCATGATAGGATACGACTAGGGGAAATGACTCATACACAGGGATACGAGTTTTATGGGTTAGTTGTATACTTTTTATTATTGGTTTGTGGGTTGTGTTTTATTTTTGGAATATGTATCACTTAGATGGTTTGAGTTGTATTGGTGTATATGAGTTGTTTGGTTAATTCACTTAGACATACACTTGATAACTTAAGTTGGATCTGAGTACGAGTGGCTCACTATGAGTCGTAAGCTACTGTACGTGTCATACTATGGACTCGTCTAGTGGTCAGTGCTCAATCATCTTGGAATTCTTTTCCACCTGAGGTAGAGATCATGTGTAGTAGTCATATACTTAGATAAAACATGGTTTTTGGTGAGTCGTATCTTGGATAGTATTGGGTTCAAGGGGGATGGCCTTAGGTATGAGTGGTGGGTACCACTCGTATTGGAGGGTATGACTGTTATGGATAGTCATACCCACTTGATGGTATTTTTGGGAGTTTAAGTGAGGGAAATATGGATATTTCCCCTCTTAACCTAATAAGGCCCCATGACTTATATTCCTATTTGGAGGCTATTTTCCCTATTATTCTATTAATTAACACTTAAAAACTTCTCTTAAACACTCAACATTTCTCTTTAAAGCTTTTGGGTAAAGGAAGGCTAGGGTTTCATCTTAAGGATTACTTTGGGTTTGTGTAGGTGATTTTTGTCCATCATCTTCTTGGTTTAATGTATGTTCTAGCCCCTCATTGTTAGTTCCAACTAAAGGCATGGTTCTATACAACGTTTTCTTTGTTGGATTATTATGTGGTTTTAGTTTTCAAATATAAATTAGGGGTTTTGGTTATAAATGCTTGGTTATGGTTTTCCAATATTTTGATTATTATTGTATATGCTCTAATGCTGGTTTGAGATAATTGGTTGAATGGGAGTGCTTATTTGGTAACTGGCTTTGGTTTTTGAAATACTATGCCCCCAATGTATTTGATAAAATAGCTATAGGAATGTTTTCACTACATTGTTGGATTTTAATGGAACTTATGCATGGTTTAAACTTGGTAATGGAATTGTAAATGGTTAAATGAATTAAACGAAATGGTTTTTTGGTCATGGTTATGGTTAATTAGCCTCCTTGTGGGGTACAATGGAATCCTCTAAGTGAACATATTAATGAATAACTTGTGGAGCATATTGGACTCCCCTAAGCAACTTAATAATAGAACACTTGTGGGGTACATGGGACTCCCCTAAGTTAACTTGGTAAATGGGTACACGGGAATCCATTTACCTTAAAAGGGTTGGATAAGGACAATACTTTCAAGTTATAGTAAGTATGATTTTACCACTATTAATAGCCTTGGTAAATAATAAATGGAATAATGGATTGGTTGGTTAGAAATGGTTTTAATTGGGTAATAATGGTGAGGTGTGATACCTAACCGTTAAAGAAGAAGTTTATTAAACGAAGAATGGAAACTCATGTTTTCCTATATGAAGGGTAGGGCATGCCGACCCTTTTATGATTCGATAAGGTACGAAGGAATCCTCTAATTACATTGTACTTATATATCATGGAAGGTGAGGGTACTTGCAAAATCCTTACTCATATTGTATCTCCAGTTTGTGGGGCTACATGCATTGGGGCATGTTCACAGGGCTACACTGGACCCATATAGCCTATGGGGAGTTAAGGACAATTGATCAACACATACCCAGGTTAATAGATTTAAATGCATGCTAAACCTTGTTCCCTTTCCAAGCATGGTTATATATATATATGTATGGTTTGTATGCATATGGTTAGTTTACTTGGTTTTACTGGCTATCATTATTTTATCCTTATTTTGAGTTCATGCTAGCATTGACTCTTTAACCCATATTCAGGCGTGTGCATCCCCATGCAATACAGGAACCGGCCATTCTATCCCTCCTACTTAGCTATCGGACATTCGGGATCAACTACTTGATTGAAGTGGTAAGCTTCCATATTTTTGGAAGCTCCATTTTATTGATGTTATTTTATACTTTGGTTTATTTATGTATATTATTTTTGGCAATGGTTCGGGCCATATCCCACTAGATTTTGGTATTCTTTTGGTTAGATGCTTTTGTGGAACTACTATGGGTTAGAATGGGTGGGATCGGTAGGAGTGTCAGCCTTTGCTTTGGCATTGGTTGACTATATTGTTGGTTGTTCCATCCTCTTTCATTTTGGGATTGTCTATAACTGTTATGTAACTCATATAGTTATGGTTTTATGGGTTTGGCTATTGGTTGGGTTTGGACTGTTGGACTCGGGAAGGTCAGTCTTGGTAATGGACCTATCCCAGAGTTTGTAAATTTTATAGTTACGCTATCTTGTTATATGCTCAAAATTTAACCAACTCAGGGAAGGCGACTAAAGGTTGGGTTGGGTAACGGGGGTGGTCTCCGATCCTGCTCGGACTTTGCACATCCATTACAAAATGGCCCTAATACTAGTCATGCCAGCAAATGCTGACGAGTGATTCTAAAACATAGAACAATTTCCCCCTCGTGATCTTTGTTGACTGTACTCAAATTGTCCATTACAAGCCCACTTGTTCCTCCTCTCTTGTTCTTTTAAATTTTTTTCCTCAATCTATTAAGCGTGAGCCATCAATCGAGAAATATCTATATCCCGAATAAACATGGTAATCATTCACTTCTTGACCACCAAATCAAACACCCCAGTGACAAACTTACTCATACGAGCTCTAGAGTCCAGACACAACACTGGAGAATACTTATCTAGCTGGGTGAACGTAAGGCAGTACTCCTCAATTGACATAGAGCCCTGCCTTAGGTTCATGAACTCCTCTACTTTGTCTTCCCTTAACTCAGGAGGAAAGAACTTATCTATAAAAGTAGCTATCAATACCTCCCAACTTATTAGAGTTGTATCCTCACATCTACCATCCTTACACAGTCACAAAATAATAAGAAACATCCTTAAATTAGTAAGATACCAATTCCATACTTTCCTCTTCTATGACATACATAATATGTGTGATCTTTTTCACCTCCTTGATGAAGAACTGAGTATCCTCATTCACCTTTGACCTAAAGAATTTTGGTAGATTAATCCTCATAAAGTCTGAAATGCTAGCTATAGCTAAATTACCATTTTGCAGGATGGGGACTGGTACCGACTAGTTTCCCTAGACATTAGCATTCACAGCCTGAGCTACCAATTGGAAAGCATCCAGAAATTCATCATATGAGACATTTTCATTCAGAGGTTTGCAGGTGGGTGTGGTGTTGGCTGATCCATATTTCTACGTTTAGTGAGCTCAGCGGGGAGGTATTTTCTGTCATGTGGAAGAAAATATATAGGGATGATAGCGAAAACTTCAAAGCATGATAGATATCAGGAAAGAAGAGATGGTTCATAATATGTCCCATTGCCTATTTCACATAAGTATGGAGTGCTTCACACCCATGATAAACACTCTACATAACGCGGCTTATCGACTCTCTAGGAATCTATAAGACCATAGGTTCTAATACCAAGTTTGTAATACCCTTAGAGTACCCCTTAAACGTCACACAACGCCTAAGACTATGAATAGTCCAAAGCTAACCCAAGATACTTGCTCGACATTGACTCTCATTAATGTAAACTCAAAACATAAACAACATGGAAGAAAACTTTAAGCAGAAACCAAAAAAATGCATAATATCAACTAAAACTTTGTAGCATAGAAATCTTCAACCCTTTCTGACCAATACTAACAACTAAATAACTAACAAAATAATACTGAACATCTAAAAGTACTATAAACTTTTCCCTCAAACTACGAGGGCTCACCAACTGTCGGGATATAGGTAATGGTGCACATGGTCAAGTTTATTTCAGTGGACGAACACCGGAACCTACATGATGAAACAATATAGCACATAGACATATACGTGGGTTAATACTTCTTGAATACACTGAGTATATAGGGGTGAATGCATAGGTAAAACTAGCCCAGGTGGGGTGGAGAGACACTCTCTAGCAAGGTCCCTTAAACCTATGGGGGCACATAGTTTCTAGACAATAGGATGTGTTAAACCCACATTCACTTCTCGGTGCTAAATACTACTCCCTAAACATATGCTTATATGCTCATACTTATGAAAGCCACTTTAAAATAGCAGATGGTTTGTACAATGAAGACCAACTATGCCACTCTAACTTAAATCATACTCATGGGGGTAATTATGGATGTCGAGTCTGAACTGAGATCATAAGATAAAAAACAAACTTTAATAATGTCGTAATACTTGTAAATTTATCTCATAAGCTTAAACTTCTTATAACTCATAACTAATGCTTAAACTTGAAATTATTCATCATCTAATGGAAAATATGAAAATCTATATTGAATCTTACATTGATGGGTTTAAAACATAAATAAATATGAAATCATGTGCAAAGTAATGTTCCATACATGGGTAACCATCCATATTTCAAATCATATAAAAATAGGTATCAATTCTAGTAAATCACTTTCTTCAAAATTAGAAAAAAAAACTTTTTGGCACAAGGATGAAAGAGTATCCTTGTCCAAACCCCACATACCTCAATTTCTTTACTTATTAGAAGGATCTTGAATTTGGAGCCTTGGGAGGTGAATTCTTTGAAGAAACCCTACCTCTTTATCCCATGAGAGTGGAGAGAAGAATATGTTTGATTACTTATTAAGGAAGGGGGAAAATGTATATTTGACGATTAAAGCTATTTTTTACACCCTGTACACAAACTTAAGGGAATAGGAATGATTTATAGGTGTGAAAAGATCGTCATGCCTTTAAAATATACTAAAAATAGAACAATATTGATGTGGGATAAGGGGAGGGGTGTTGAGGCAGTATCTTATCACAGTCCCTTCCATGCTGGGGGACTACTGTGCAGTGCCCATTTCACGATGAAAGGATCTTTCCTAGGCCTAAAAATGTCCTTAACCTATTTAAAAAAATCCTAAAGTGATTTATCCTTTATATTGGGGTCCTACTGGCTTATTTTATGAACTTTTTAAGCATAAAAGATAGGGGTGCTACACGGTATAACCAAACGTACTCCCAAGATCCATTTAAAATCTAATCCATGGCCCCTAAGGCCATCCTAATCCATTTATATCCATTTATCCTTAAATGCAATGTAATGGGTTAAAAACAAATTAAATTATATGAATAACCATATTTAAAACTAAGATTGTCAAGTGGGTTGAGGGTAATTCCATTACCAAGCAAAAATTTATCCAGAAACCCATGTCCCTCATTCAAACTATTAAAACAAAGCACCAATTCATCCCTAAAAGCATTAATTTAAAGCATGATCCATTTAAACCATAGGAAAAGCAATGAAAGTAATAAACTCCAAAACCCCTCAACCTAATTTAAAATCCATCAATTAAAACATATGAATATTTGTTAAATAGATGCCACAAGATAAAATACAAGTTAGGGATGAGCAATATGCCTGAAATACCTAAGAATTTGAAAAGAATTCAATGTTTGGAGATTGAATGGTGAATCCTCTGCAAAACCCTTGAACTTTCTTGGGTTTAGAGTTAGAGAGAAAAACAATGGTGTTTGATCTTTGATAAGCAAAGGAAAAAGGCCAATTGGGTATTTAAAAGTCATATAAGTAGGAAAAAGACCAAAATCCTGTCACCCCAAGAGGAAAAAAATGAGATGAATTTAACTTAGTGGTGTAGCACGCCTTTATTAAGGAGCTTAGCCTCCATGCTATTACCTTATCACAAAGGTTAATCATCACGGAATGCCCTTATCGCGGAGGCTCACTATCTCGGGTCTTAAACTAACCCCCAAAACCCTTCTAAAAATTCCAAAACTTTCTCGAAATACCCTTTCCACATCCCTTAACATAATTCAAGTCAAAACTCAACATTACGCATACTGGAGGGTCAAAAATAAAATCATCAAAATTTTATGGGGTCTTACATTATCCCCTCTTTAGATTATTCACCCCCCCCCCAAAAAAAAGTTAGGACATTTTTAGCATAATAATAGCAAGAATAGATCAGAATCAAATGACAGGGGAAAATGTATTGGTGAAGGTGGATAGCTTCATATTTCCTGTAGATTTTGTCATTCTAGATTGTGAGGTGGACTTCGAGGTGCCCACAATATTGGGTTGACCTTTCCTCACAACTAAAAGTGAGTTGATTGATCTGTGAGCTAATGAGCTCTTATTTAGGATGAACGATGAAGTAGTGCAATTTGATGTATGCCAATCAATGAATCAGCATAAAGAAATAAGTGTGTTCTCAATTGTTGATGTATATTATAAGGATGAATAAAGCCTCTAGCTGCAGTGTTGATAAATTTTGATCATGGGAATGAGGACTACGAAGAGACTATTTGTGCTTTAATAGGAATGGGTTCATACTCTTATGCTCCTAACAATCTAGATCTTGATCTAGCTATTCAACCAACACCACCGTCTAAGCCATCCATTGAAGAGCCACCGGTGTTAGAATTAAAAGAACTGCCAGGGCATCTAAGGTATGTGTTTTTGGGAAATACAAAGATGCTACCCATGATTATTTTAGCTTATTTGGGTGAGCAGCAGGTGGAAGCACTTATTTTGATGCTCCAAAGGTACAAAAAAGCAATAGGTTGGACTATTGCTGATATTATTGGCATTCCCTCTGGCATCTGCACTCATAAGATACAACTTTAGGAATATTGTACTCCAACCATCGAGTATCAGTGCCTACTTAACCCACTGATGCAAGAGGTGGTTACGAAGGAGATTATTAAGTGGTTGTACGCAAAAGTGGTTTATCCTATTTCTTATAGTAAATGGGTGAGCCCAGTTCAATGTGTGCCTAAGAAAGGGGGCATGACTGTTGTTGCAATTGAAAGGAATGAGTTGATTCTACTCAGGCTTGTAACGTAATGGAGAGTTTGCATATACTACCAAAAACTAAACTAATGGACTTTGAAAGACCATTTCCTGATGCCCTTTATATATCAAATTCTTGATGGATTAGTAGGCAGGGATGGTATTTCTTTTTGGATGGTTATTCTGGATATAATCAAATTTTTATTGCTTCTCAAGATCAGGAGAAGTCAACATTCATATGCCCGTATGGTACTTTAACATTCAAGCGAATGTTCTTTGGGTTATGTAATGCTCCTGCCACCTTCCAATGGTGTATGATGTCCATTTTCTCAGATATGGTTGAGGACACCTTGGAGGTGTTCGTGGATGATTTTTCTATGGTAGGAGATTCATTTGAGCTATGTTTGGCAAACCTTAGTAGGGCCTTGCAACGATGGGTGGAATTCAATTTGGTGCTTAATTGGATAAAATGCCACTTTATGGTGAAGAGGGCATTATTCTCAGGCACAAAATCTCAGCAAAAAGGATAGAGGTGGATCGAGCCAAGGTAGAGGTTATTGAGAAGCTACCTCCTCCCATTTCAATAAAAGGAGTGCATAGTTTTCTTAGACATACTAGCTTTTACTGGAGGTTTATAAGAGACTTCTCGAAGGTTACAAATCCACTTTGCAAACTTTTGGAGAAGGAAGCAAAGTTATCCTTTGATGATGATTATTTGAAGGCATTTGAATTCCGTAAAAATAAGTTGGTTGAGGCCCCTATCATTGTTACACTGGATTGGTCAAAACCATTTGAGATCATGTGTGATGCTAGCGGTGTTGCCCTTGGAGCTATGTTGGGACAGAAGAAGGACAAATTGTTTCATCCGATCTACTCTGCCATCAAAGCACTTAATAAAGCTTAAAAGAACTACACTTTCACCGAGAAGGAACTCCTTACTGTAGTTTATGCTTTTGAGAAATTCAGGGTTTATCTTCTAGGGACCAAGGTGGTGGTCCACATTGAACACGCAACCTTGAGGTATTTTATAGATAAGAAGTATGTAAAACCAAGGTTGATTAGATGGGTGTTGCTACTCCAAGAATTTGACTTTAAAGTCAAAGATAGGAAAGGTTGTGAAAACTATGTTCCGGATCATCTGTCTAGGATGGAAGGCGAACAAAAAGCTCGAGATAAACTTGAGATAAATGATGCATTTGCAAATAAGGAGATATTGGTGGCTGCTATGGAGAAATGCCTTGGTACGTAGATTTTACTAATTATGTGGTGAGCGAATTGATCCCGATGAATCTTTCCTTACACCAAAGGAATAAATTTCTCCATGATGTCACCCATTACTTCTGATCTAAACCGTATCTATTCTGGAGATGTGCGGACAATATCATAAGGAGGTATATTCCATAGGTAGAGATTTTGAGTATATTGGAAGCATGCCATGCTTCTCCTATTGGAGGTCATCATGCTGGTGATCGAACTTCTAGAAAAGTATTGCAGAGTGGATACTATTGGCCAACTTTATACAAAGACACATATGAGTTCGTCCATAGATATGACCAATGTCAGAGGCAAGGTTCAATCTTCAAACATCATGACTAATGTCATAGGTAAGGTTCAATCTCCAAACATCATGAGATGCTGATGTCCAAGATGATAGAAGTAGAGTTATTTGATGTGTGGGGCATCGACTTTATGGGACCTTTTGTAAGCTCATACAGGTTGAAATATATTCTGGTTGCTGTAGATTATGTCTCAAAATCTATTAAGGACATCGCTTTGGCCGATTATGAAAGGAATAGAGTCATCGTATTTCTCAAGAGAAATATCTTCTCTCGATTTGGGGTGCCACGCACCATTATACGCAATGATGGGTCCTACTTCTATATCAAATTGTTTTTATCTGCCTTAGCAAAGTATGGTGTCAAGAAACACAAGGTGGCAACTCCATACCACCCATAGACTAGTGGGAAAATAGAGGTTTTAAATAGAGAGATCAAAGATATCCTTTCTAAAACTATGAATGCTATCAGGTAAGACTGGTCTAGGAAGCTAGATGATGCGATTTGGTCATATAGAATAGCTCTCGAAATGCCTATCAGCATGTCACCATACCAACTGGATTATGGTAAGGCATGCCATCTGCTAATCGAATTAGAGCATAAGGAATTTTGGGCACTCAAATGACTCAATTTAAATTGGAATAAGAAAGTGAAGTTGAGGCTGGGGTAATTTAATGAGATGGATCAATTCTATCTCAATGCATATGAATGAGCAGATCTCTACAAAGAGAAGATGAAAAAGTACCATGATTGAAGGATTGCACAACAAAACTTTCAAAAGGTGACTTGGTACTCCTCTTCAACTCCAGACTGAAGCTTTTCCTAGATAATTTGAAATCAAAGTGGTCTGGCCCATTCAAAGTGAGTCAAGTCTACTCATCTGGAGTAGTCGAGCTCGAGAATGAGGATGGGAGTGTCTTTAAGATGATTTGTTGATGGATATAGATAGAACTCGATCGAACTAAATACTATTGTGGGAAACTCGTGGGAAAAGATATCAGCGGCACTCGACATCTATTAAACAAGACCAAGAACAAATCCATACCATGCCCTCATATTGATTCTTTGTTCCTGCTTCAACTCATAGATGACTGCCCGAGGATCACTCACTCTACTGGGCAGAGAGTGAGGGTATACATTGGTCTAATGTACTCAATAAACTATATATACACTATATATCTCAATGAAATCTGAGTAATTGAGATAACTGAGTCGTGCCACTATACTAAATCAGGCGCTATTGGGAGGCAACCCAAAGTTTTTTTATGTTTAATGCAAGTTACTTTCATTTATTTAGTTTATTTCTATTTTAAAGATAGTGATTGTAATGTACTGATTAGGTGTGCAGGGATCTAGATGATATTGATGTAGTCAGCCAAGCAATCCTAATGACATATGTGATGAGCTATCACAATTGTAATAAGCCATCAGATTTTGTCATCAAAGGAGCCAAATATGAGGTACATTCTAAATAAGGCTAATGACATCTGTGATGATCTGTCTCAATTGTGATAAGACATCAGATTTTGTCATCAACGGATCCAAAGATAAGGTATGTTCTGGATAAGGCTGACAATATCTGCAATGGGCTATCGCATTTGTGATAAGCCATCAGAAGTTGTCATCAGAAAACATGAAATTATGCAACACTCTGCCTTGGTTCATGTAATCCTAGGCCCAATTAATGAAATATGGCCCGGCCCACATGCCATTCTTCTTACCTTCCCATTTTTCTTTCCTTTTTCTTTTCTTTATTTTATTTCCTTTCCATTTTTAGCTTATTATCTTGCCTATTTTCACTATTTCGTAGTAAAACAAGAAAATTTCTTTCCTTGTTGGCCATTGGTTTTGATTTCAAAATCAAGCACTCTCTTGTCCTTTCATCTTCTCTGTCCCATTCAAAAAGTAAAGTCAAAATTCTCCAAGTTTCTAAGTCGCCTAATAGGTATGCTCAAAGCTCATCTCTTCTATTCTTTGGTAAGTAGTGGGAATGATTTAAACCTTGGTTATCAAGGTTATTGAGTGAAAGTATGGCAAAGAATTGTGTGAAAACTGAAATTAGGGTTTACAGTTCTACATTCGGCATAAAAATCTGAAAGCTCAGTCCAAGAATGTAACTCCATGGGTGTTGAGAAAGAAGAAGGATGATGATCATGTTAAAATTGAATTGGGGATTGTGTTCTGAACTGACGACATGGATAATAAGTTATCATAAATATGATGGCCTATCAAACCATGTCATCACAAGTATCAAAAAGAGTAGCCTGTCCTATTTAAGGTTGATGGCATAGCTTATAAGCTATCATAAATGCGACGGCCTATCAGACTATGTCATCACAACTTTCTTCAAAGGCACTGACAAACCCCTTTCAAGAGATTTTGAAATTGATCGGCATTCTTGTGTTCTTTAACCCTGGGTATTGAGTATTTGTTTTCTCTTGTTACAGAGATCATTATGCAACCAAAAAGAAAATCAACTAAAGCAGCAAAAAAGGTGTCTAAGGGAAGCATACCTAAGAAACTCTTTGATAAGTCTGACTATAAAGAAGAGGAGCCACATCTCAAAAGGTACAAAAAGAAGAAGAGTCAAAAGGTAGCTTCACCTCCTCCACAATCTGAGGAAGAGGTGGATAAACAAACTAAGACTAAGGAATCTTCATCATCTGCACATACACCCTCTGAGCAGACAGCTTCTGAGCAACCAAACTCCACATCTGAACATATATCATCTATACAGCCTATACCTGATGAACCTTCATCAGTGAACCCTTCTTTTAAGCAGCAACCGACTAGTGAAGATTCTCCAATATGGGGAAATTTGATCAAATGCAAGAACCTCGATGTCAGAGAAAGTGCTAGATGGAAAATTCTCGGGGCAAAAATGATACAATAAAAACCACCCTAGGTTGGTTCTAGATAAGGGAGCAGGGGTTGTATTAGATCCAGTTGGGGTTGTTGAATTACAAATATCTTGTATGGGTACCCCCTCAGCACCAAATATAGAGGTGAAAACTTCCGAAGCTGTACAGCCAACACCCTTTGCAGGGGCAAATCCAGTGCATGAGAACGAAGCAAACCCTGCAGCATCAGCTCAGGTATCAGCATTGACATTTAATACTCTTAATTTTAAGAGAGTGGAGAAACAACCAAATTCAATGTGAGGCACAACTGCAGTAATTTGCCGACCAGTTTTCCTCAGTCGTGGACAAAAGGATCAGGGTAGCCCTTTAACCCTTCCAGGCTTTGCCTGGTTGGGTTGATAAGTTGAATAACCATTTCAATACAGGGTTGAGAGAAATGTCTGCCCCAGATATTGCACTATTTAGAGAAATAATGGACAAGGTGAAAGTTGATATTGGGGCATTGCAGCAACACCAACTTATGGTTTTTGTGGATCCAGTTGCTGATGGGTCTAAGGATGAAGTTCCTTTGTTTGATCTTAATGGGAACCAGTGAAGTGAAGGAACACAAAGGGTGAGAAGAAAGATAATGGTAAGCAAAAAAAGCATGATAGCAACAAAGAAAAAAAAGTAAAGAAGAAACAAAGAAAGAAGGCTAAGAAAGCTGAGATGAAAAAGGTGATACAAGCGTCCCAAGCAAACAATGAGAAATGGGAGGAGGCCCTACGAGTGAGGGTTGTACGTGCCTCAACCAGTGGGCCACCAATAACTACTAGGCCAGATGCATCAGAATGGAGAGATGTTCCCGATGGAGATGAGGAAGCTGAGGATATAGCATCAAGATCAGCTACCCATGATTTGCATGCTTGATCCACTATGGGTATATTCTAACCCCCATGATTTCGACTTCTTTTTAGATTTTCATTGGGGACAATGCTTGTTTTTTTCTGTTGGGGGTGGGGTGCCTTTTTCTTTGTTGTGTTAGTGGTTTGCTCAGTTTTATATTTAACTAGGATATTTTGAAACACCTCTTCTATTGTATGTTTTATAACTGTGTGACGTGCATCCATGTGTGACCACTGTGTAATCATTGTTAATAAATTACATGATCCATCTAGGTAGTAGCACGCGATGTACCTGGGTGCTATGTATGTGTGAGACATTACTTGGTTCCCATTGTGTGTAAATCCAGAGTTTGCCCGATTAGTCTTGCCTTGGTTGTAGGATAGTGGTTAGGAAAGAATCATAGGTTGTTGTTGATGTTACCATTTTCTGCCTAAATAACCTTCCTAATATGAATGATATCCCTTGATCCTAATTTTGAGATGAAATGCCTCTTTCTTTGTATTTATACCTATCACATTCCCTTTTTTATCACAATGAACCTCTTTTGGCCCTGGTCCTCCTTGGACATTATGCACTTTAACTTCGGTAAATAACCTAAGTTGAGGGTGGCTATCATAGAGGTATGTGATACAAAATGAGTATGAAGAAAGGTAAAATAAGTAAAAAGAATAAAAGGATGGGTGCGGTGGAAGAATAATAAGAAAAAAAAGTTAGGAAAAGGAAGAAATAATTGACGAAAAGACCGCACCCATCCGAAATATCTTGTGATCAAGAAAGGAGAATATTAGGTAAAGTTTAATAAGTGAGACCCCAAAAGTTAGTATAAGTTCCTAGGAGACTCAGTCACTTTAAATATCATCGAGTATCATACCATCCCCTAGACTACATTACAAGCCATAAAAAGATCTATAGTGATCCTATCTCACGTGTCTGAAAACCTCAGTAATGAAAATAAGGGCAAGCTTAGGGTATTTGTCATACATTGACTGGAATTTCTTTTTGAAAGTGAGCGTCTCTTGAATGTCCCCACATTTACATATGGGATTTCTTATATGAGTGAGGAGGGACTTCTTTATTGTGAGGGCAAACTAGTTATATTGTGAGTTTCTAACTTATTTGGGTATGTGTAACTTGTTCTTATGCATGGTTATTGTTGCTTGTCGATGCCATATCTTGATTCCCTTGTGTCAAACTATTGATCTTCATTAAGATACACAGTTGGATTTAAACGTGTATGAACTTAGAGAGGATAATATGTTTTATACTGAGATTGATGATTGACTGCCGAACGTACTTCACATTCTCTTGGTTAAACATCGTGGCACTATAATGTGTTAGTTGCTTGAGGACAAGCAATTATTTTAAGTTGAGGGTGTTGATGTGCGACCTTGATGCTAGCACATTTAAGGCTTTTAACTCAAAATAATTGAAAATTCTTAAGCAACTTTCGTGGATTTTGATTGTTTTTCTATGTGATAGTGCAGGTGAGCTAAGAAGTATGAAAACCAAGGACAACTGAGTCAAAAGAGACAGATTTTGAGTAAGCAGCCAAGAAGAGTACAGTTGACGACTTATCTGATAAGTTGCCAACTCTCTGAATAGCCGTCAGGAATATCGTCAGCCTAAGGCAGTGTGTAGGAGTTGCAGTGAAGAGTTGGCAACATTGTCTGATATGTCATCAACATCTTAATAAGACATCTAGTATTCTCGTCATCCAAAGAAAGCAACACGTGAAATAGGAAGAGGAGCTGACGACATGTTTGATAAGTCATCTATATTCTAATAATCCTTCATATATTGTCGTCACCTGTGAGAGGGAAAAACCTGTGATCTGGAATTTGCTTCCAAAATTTGGCAGAGTATTTAAGGCAGAGTGGAGGGTTTTCTAGGTCATCTTGAACTTTACGACTATTTTTGAGTTTTCTCTCATGTTTTTGGTTGTAACATTGCAATTCCTTTTTGGGAGATTATTATTATATTTTTCTTGGGATTTCTACTATGATTGTGAAGGAGAAACAACTATTGCTAATCATTAGTCTGTAAGTTATCATCCATCAAATTATAAATGCAATTTGTACTGTTGCTTTTTACATCATAAGTAGCTAATTTCCTTAACTCGAATTGTGGGATCTATGGGTTTGGTCTTGCAATGTCACTAGTGTGTCAAGATTCGTTAGCTTTTAGGGACTTCTTGATAATTCCTCTGTTGTACACGTTATCTATTGGTTGCAAATGATAGATTATGCCTAACTAGTTATTTTATTGAAATAAGAAGTCAAATCTAGTGGGAAGTGAATTATCTACAAGGGCTTGGAATCATTAAACTTTCATTTAATAATTAACGTTGTGACAAGTTTAATTGACCTGATAAAGTCTGGTTCATAAATATGAACTCCCTAAGTTCGAAAGGATTAGGTAATTGAATGCCTAAATAGGTTGAGAGACATTTAGGCATTGCTCCGATACAAATGATCTATTATTCCTATCGGTAACAAAAATCTTGAATCTCTACTAGTGTATGTTAAGAACCAACACCGATAGTGAAAACAATTCTGGTTTCTTCTATGCCATTGACTTGAAACACTGAAATACTAGTAACAAGTGATAAACTTGAAGTGAGAAATAACTACCTGTTTAATCTCGAAAAACCCCCTATTTATCGAAAACTACTAACTATCAATTGATTGACTCACGAATAACTTAATTTAACACCATATTCCCTGTAGGATTCTACCCTAACCTTGTTGGGTTATATATTTGACAACGTCCGCTTAATCTCTCATAAGAGAGGTGTAATTTGGGCGTATCACTTGTCCATCCATTTGAGGGTAGAGAGTGGTGCTAAGGTTCACCTGAGTACATAAATTTTGAAAAGAATTCCAAAAATAAAAAGAAAATTGTGTGCCTCGATCTAAAATGATGAACACCGGCATCTCATGTGTAACACCCCATACTTAATTATGTGCATTAGCCATGGTTATATGTGTTGGAGTATATGTATTGATCCTTAGTTAGGTATATATGAGTTTAAGTATGAATATTGATTATTTTGAGATGGTTTCAAGTGTATAGTTTGATTATATGTGTATGGGAATCGACTTTATTTATACCGGAATTTGCCCGTCGATGGTTCCATACGAAGTTTATTGAATAATATTTCCAACGATATAAAGATTTCCAAAAACGGATAAGTTTCGGATATAATCAAGCACGTTCGAAACTATAAAACAGCGGTCGGGATAATTGTGAACAGTAAATGTGCAGGAAATTCAAACTACTGAGGCCTGCCAGTTTTTTGGGTCGACTTTGAACGATCATAAATCCCTCAATATAATGAACTGGGAGAGCTACCATCTATAAAATGAAAGATCTTTGAGTCTTCTTTCCAATGCAATTGGTTTCATGCAAATCCAAGATCTGAGTAAGGAGTTATACTCGTTTTACTTCAGCCTCTCAAAACAGATTTTTAGGGTCAACTTCAAACGATCATAACTCCTTGTACAGGATGAACTGGGTGGCCTACTTTATATGAAATCAAATCCCTTTGAATTATCTATCCAACGATACAAATTGCACCCAAATCCTATATCGGAGCAAAGAGTTATGGCTGATTTACTTTAGCCTGTCAAAACAGTCCACCATGGACAGATTCGGATTTACTTAAATTTTTAAGGGCAATATGGTCATTTTCCATCACCGCTTGGACGAAAATTGGTCATTATATAGATATAATTGGTCTTATATCCATCAATTATCATCATATTATTGGAAATAAGAAACCCTAGCCTAATTTCAGCACCAATTATCTTGTGATTCAACTGAGAAAATCCAAATTGATTCCGTAGTTGTGTTAACCGTCTCGAGGGCTTCGAGAAACACCCCTTATTTGTGCCAACAGTACTTCGAAATCAAAAGGGACATTTTATGGTAAGGATGTAAATTATGTTGTTGTTATTTATATGGATATGTATATATATATATGCATGTGAGCATAAGAAGTATGTTATTTGATTGTTGTTGAAAGATGATTGGAAATGATGTTGGATTATTCTTGTGCATGGTTGGATTATGTTGAATTGTGAAGGGATTTGGTGTGATTATGTGGTATTGAAATGATGATTATATATATATATATACACATAAACCTATTGATCAAGTTGGTTTTTGGAATGTTTTACAAATATTGGTTGTATGGAATTATGGAAGAGAATTGTGGTGTTGGGTTGCTAATACTAGATGCCAAATATTTCATTGTAGATAAGTGATATGTAAAGGCGGGAAGTTGTGTCGAATTGGTGTCCGAATCTACAACAAGGTATGTAAAGCATACTCTAACGATGTTCTTTGGCATGAAAACACTAATGTTCCATCAAGTAAGATTCCAAGGTTGTCCAAACACATGTATTGTTCTACATTACCAACGAAGTTGTTTCCATTCTATAAAGTGTCAAAATATTTCATTGATATACCAAAAGGATCCTATTTCACTGTTGTGATATTGATGATTCTGAAACACATTGTTGATGTACTAATGAGTCTTTATTACATCGTTATTGTATAGAAGGTCTATTACTTGATTTCTATTGATGTATCATAGTTCCAAAGGTACTATATTGGCATGAACACTAATGTAATAATCTCAAAAGGTTTTGAACTAAGTTATTGGAAAGATTTCTTATGTGTGTTACTTGATATACGTGTGGGTGGTATCCCAGGGGCATAAGCCTAGCATGGGTCGATCCTTATTTATGTGTTTATGGGTGGTATCCCAGGGGCATAATCCTAGCATGGGTCGATCCCAATTGATATGTACTGGAGGCAGCCTAATGGTCATAGTACGGTATAGTATTAATTATTGTTAGGTGGTTGGAGGTTCGGGAGGAGGAGGTAATGGCGAATGATAATTGTAAAGAATTAAATGAACGAATATATACCGTTCCACAAATGTGTTTGAATCCAAGAACCCAGTTCAGATTAATGATAATGTACATGATCCTAAAAGTGTTTATGAAGTGTGGTTCAGTTCTATTATGATTTATTCACATGTGTATGATTTTCTTGATCCCCCATATCACATATGATTATCTACAGCCTTACATACTCAGTACATATTTTGTACTGATGTCCCTCACGGGGGACCTACATTTCATGCTGCAGGCACAGGTACTTCAGCTTATTCACAGCATAGATAGGAGCCGGGTCGTACAGCTATTGTTGGTGAGCTCCAGTTTGCTTCGGAGCTTTCCGAGTTGGTTCCTTATGTTTTGTTATTGTACAGGAGTCATGTGTAGGCGGGGGTTTGTCCCGACCCTAGTTATGTCATGTATATATGTCCTAGAGGCTTTGTAGACATAAGGAAGGGTCAAGTCATGGGAGTTTATATAGTGATGTTATATTTGTATATGTGGTGGCCCCGACGGCCAAGTATTATATATATATATATATATATTTGTGTGTGTTGTGCTGATACAGGAAATTATACCCTTCTATATCTAACGAAGGGCTGCCCAAATTTTTGGTGAATGTAAGCGAAGGTACAGGTATTTGAACGGGTTCTCCCAGGCCTTCTCGGCTTCGGGTGCCAGTCCGGTCCGATGGGATTTTGGGGCTTGACATCATGCAACTTACCTATTTCTTGAATCAAGAACTTATCATAAACCTCTCATGAGTAGTAAGTCCTGCCATGCAAAAAGTGAGCAAACTAATTCATTCTATCCACAATGACCCAAATAGAATCATACTAATTGGGAGATCACAAAAGACCCATAAGAAATATATATTAATCATCTCCCACTTCCAGATAGGCAACTCTGTCTCTTGATATTTTCCACCAGGCCTCAAATATTCAACCTTGACTTGCTGACAAACCATACACTTAGCAAAAAAATTCACATCTCTTTTCATATTATTCCACCAATTGATTTCGTTTAAGTCATGGTACATCTTAGTCAAACCTAGATGAACTTTATATCAAGACTCATGAGAATTAACAAAGATTCTTTCCCACAGCCCATTAACATCAAGAACACACAACGTTCCTTGATACCTCAATATGACATCACTCCAATCTCGAAAGCCATAACCTTTTGTTGACCCGAATCATCATTATTCTTCATAAGTATGGGATCCAAAGCCTACTTGTCTTTCACCTTATCACCAAGAGATATTTAACCATTACCTGAACAACCATTGCTCTATCATTAGAGTCCAAAAGAAAAATTCCCAAGTTAGCCATTCTTTGAATATCTTAACAATCTTCTGTACTCCTCATCAACATGAGATAGTCTCCCCATTGACAACCTTCTAGGAGAATCATCAATTATATTAGATTTACCTGGATGGTAGTGAAAACTCATGTCGTAATTCTTAAGAAATTCGAACCACTACCTCTTCCTAAGATTTAGTTCCTTCTAAGTAAATACATACTGTAATCTCTTATGGTTTGAATAAATATCCACATGCACTCCATACAAATAATGGTGCCAAATCTTCAAAACAAAAACCATAGTCGCCTACTCTAAATCATGAGTCGAGTAATTCCTCTCATGAACCTTAAACTTCCTGGAAGCATTGGCTACAACCTTACCATGTTGAGTCAAAACACAACCCAATACCACATGGAATGATCACGGTACACCATAAAATAAGAAATACCCTCAAGAAGGGTCAAAACAGGAGCAAAAGTTATCTTTTCCTTCAATTTCTCAAAACTACCTTCACAAGCATTGAACCATAAGAACTTAACCATTTTTTAAGTTAAATGCTTCAGTGGGGCAGAAATAGATGAAAAATTTTCTTCGAACCTCCTATAGTAGCCAGCCGAACCTATAAAGCTCCTAATGTTGGTTGAAGTCGTGGGTCTAGGATACTTCTGAACTGACTCAACTTTATGTGGATCCACATTGATCCATACACTAGAAATAACATACCCCATAAAGGTCATAGAACTCAACCAATATTCACACTTAGAAAATTTTGCATACAACCTCTGGTCTTTAAGAGTTTGCAACACAATGTGGAGGTAATTTCTATGATCTTCCTCACTCTTATAGTACAAAAAAATGTCATTAATGAAGACTATAAGGAATAAATCCAAAAACTTCTTGGAAACCTAATTCATAAGATACATTAAAAAAAGCTAGAGCATTAGTCAACTCGAAGGACATAAGCAAAAACTCATAATGGCCATACCGTATTTAGAAAGTTTTCTTGGGAATACCAACCTCCCTAATTTTCAATTGGTGATAGCCCAAATAGAGATTAATCATAGAAAAACACCTAGCACTCTAAAGTTGATCAAATAGGTGATCAATCTTATGAAGAGGACACTTGTTTTTCATTGTAACCATATTTAACTAACGATAATATATACATATAAAAATAGGCCCATCTTTATTTTGCACAAAAATTATAGAAATGCCTTATGGAGAAATACTAGGATAAATAAAACCCGTATAAAAAATCCTTTAACTGCTCCTTAAGTTTAGCTGGATCCTTCCTATAAGGAGGAATTGAAATGGGATAGGTATCTAGTAGAATATCAATCCCATAATATATCTCTCTATTTGTAGAAAATTTTAGAATGATCATTGGGAAATACTTCAGGAAATTCATTAACCACAGGGACAGATTGCAAAAAGGGACCCTTAGAGTTAGAATCTTTTACCTGAACTAGTTGAAAATGAAAACCTTTGGAAATCAACTTCTGAGATATAAGATAAGAGAAAAACTTCCCTTTGGGTACTAAGGAACTACCCTCCTATTCAATCATCGGTTCATTAGGAAAATGGGAAAAGACCTTTTAGGTCCTACAATCTAGGGAAGCATAGCATGAATGAAGATAATACATCCCTAAGATTACATCAAAATCCATGATTTCAAGTTCTATCAATTCTACGAATGTCTCTCTATGAAGAATGGACACAACACAACCCTTATAGATTTTTCTAGCAACATTAGAGTCATCCACTAGAGTAGAGATAGAAAAAGGGTCAGAAATATTTCAAGGACAAAAACCAAAGTGGATAATCACATAAAGTATCACATAAGATATGGTAGAACCTAGAACAAGCAAACAAAAAAACATTATAAGAGATTAAATATAACATACTAGTGACAACATTGGGTAATTCCTTAGATTCCTAACAAGTAATAAGAGCATAGAGATGATTTCGTCCAATGGCGGTACCTGAACCGGCGCCCTTAGGTACAAGACCTGAAGAAGTGGTGACTAAAACTTTATTAGATCTAGGTGGAAACCCTGGCTGATGGACAATCTCTTTGCATATGACCAAGCTGACCATAATTATAGCACAGATTTCTCCCATCCTCACAATATCCATTCTAAAGTTGCCCACAAAAATGTCAAGGAGGATAAAGTGAGACTGACTGAACACCACTGGCCTAAGACTGGGCACCCTGTTCCTTAGGACCAATGCTATCCTGAGAATAATGATCACCTAAAGGCTTAGGATAAGGAACACTAGCTGACGAATAAGAATCACCCTAATTCTTATTTATTTTCCATTGCCTAAAATCTCTTCAACTATTCTGCTAATTTGTAGCCTAATCTAAATAGCTTAACTTCTTGTTCTTCCTCTCTCATATATTTTCTTTCTTTTTTTCTCATCCTCTACCTACTGCATCCAAACCACCACACTAGATATGTTTATATCATTATTTAATAGGGAAGCCTTACACTCTAACTAAAAATCATGGGATAAACTAGAAGTAAACTTTCTCATTTTGGATGTTAGACTAGACACCAACTCTGGAGCATAATGGGTCAACTACTAAAACTTCAAGGCATACTCCTCCTTAACAATCATCTTACCTTGCTTTTAAGTCCACAAACTCTTCAATCCTAGCTTCCCTCAACTCCTAAGGAAAGAAGCGTTCAAGAAAAACACCTAAGAAGTCATCCACATAGTCGGTTCAGTATCATCACCCCTTATCTTTTCCCTCTCCTTATACCATAGGTAAGCCATATCTTTTAACTAAAAGGCAGCAAACTCCACACCTTCTAAATTAGCAGCATGTATAACCGTATAAATTTTCTCCATCTAATCTATTAACCCCTGAGGATCCTTCTCAAACTTAGAGCCTGTAAAGATTGGGGGCTTTAACCTTAGAAACTAGCCAATTCGAGTGACCTCAGATGATCTAATAGAGAAACCAAAATGATCAGATCGATGATATTGACATACCACCAATTAAGCAAGCATATAATTTGACTGACGCAACTCTACATTATCTTCCTGATGTGACTTATAATAAGTATCACTAGCCACCGAAGCCCACAAAAAACTAGTAGGGATTAATGGAACCCCATGTGGAGTGGTACAGTCAGAAGCAGGGATCCTGGATTGGGTATTCACTCTATAAACAAGGTGACTTCCTTCCATATTTCCTCATTAAGGGCAAAGGTTCTAGGAGAGTTTCTACGATTTTCAAATATTTGGGTAGGAATGATCTGAAATACATGTAAGCTAGGAGTTAGAGAAGTTCCATAGCACTAGACTTTGTATCCCAAAATAGAACACACAAGATGAAAATATTCTTAAATGCCTTGTAGCCTTCCCCTTATAAGTGTGATGCACTACATACCCATACAAAGGACTCTACTCGCAATCACTTTGTAGACATCCAAAGACCCTGAACCAAATTTTGATTCTAAGCTTTCGATGACCCAAACCTTATCCTGGACGTGACGGGTATCTCAAGCCCATTGTGGGCGAAAGAACACTCCCTCAGCCTTACCCTAAGAGCATATAAATATAAATAGTGTTAGTAAACCAAAATAGCAATGAAAAGGTTAAGTAAGTCAAATGAAGATTCTTAGAATAAAAAAAAAACACATTTTTCCATAAAAGCCTTTAAAACTATAAATACAAACGAAGTCGGGACATGCTTTTGACTGTGACCAAAAATAATCCAAAAAAATAGTAATATCATAATAAAAATAGTGAAAAGACCAGGACTTCTAAAAGATGGAGGCTTACCACTTTGCAGCTGATCCTTAGGATTATCGAATCACCTAATGTTGTACAGAAGCAACAGAAAAGACCTAGTACCCTATACCATGAAATGAGGCATCATCCAGGGAAAGTAAGTGGGGAGAGAACTTTCATGTAACTCAAAGGATAGGGAGAAAATAATACAATTACAAAAATCTGATCATAAACAATCTGCACCACCTTTATATATATATTTATAGGATTTCGAGATAGCGACAAGGTCCATGAACATGATAGTTTAAATTATTAACCTGAACTATATAGCTCGCTTCGTCCTAAAGTCACCCATGGACTATATGGGTCCAGCTCCCCCTGTAGGAAGTGCTTTAGTGTTAGCCGCATGAATAGGGAAAAATTGAGGAAAGGCTAAAGATATCAAGGCTATAGACCTCCAAAAACATAATTTATGCACCAAGCACATGGTCACTTGGACCCCCAACACCAGAAAATATGGTTTCCAGTGTTATCCTCCCCCCCTCCCCCCCCCCCCCCGACCTACACCTTCATAGTAAGCTACACAATTTTTTAAGCCCAAATTAAAATAGTTGTACATAAACAAACCATTAACCCAAGATTCATTTATTAAGGAATTTAGCTACATAGTGTTGTCATACCAATATGCTTTCTAGATATTTCAGTTATGCCAAACTTGTCTATATAACAAAATTGACTCCTTAGTTCCATTTAAAATGCAAGACATGGCCACCAAGGCCATCCAAATCCGTTTATATCCATTTATCTTTTAATGTAATGTAATTCATTCAACAATAAGTTAAATTATGTGAGTAACCATATTTAAAACAAAGATTGTCAAATGGATTGAGGTTAAAGCCATTATCAACCAATATTCATCGAATTTAAGGAAACCCATGTCCTCCATTCAAACCATAAAAATAATGCACCAATTAAGTCACAAAAGCCATAAATTAAAGCATGAATAATTAATATAAAACATTGGAAAAGCAATTCAAGTAATAACAATAGAAAACCCTCAACCAAATTTCAAACCCATCAATTAAAACACATAAATATTAATCAAATAGATGCCAAAATGTAAAAATAAATTCTAGGGATAAGTAACATGCCTTAGATACCAACGAATTTGAAAAGAATTTAAAGTTTGGAGCTAGAATGGTGAATCCACTACAAAACCCTTAAACTTTCTTAGGTTTAGAGTTAGAGAAAAAATGGATGGTGTTTGATCTTTGATAACTGAAGAAAAAAGGCCAATTGGGTGTTTAAAAGTCATACACGGGGTAAAAAGACCAAAGGCTCCTCACCCCAAAAAAAGAAAAAAACTAGAAAAATTTAACATAGCACCGTGGCATGCCAGTATTACAAAGCTTAGCCTCTATGCCACACTCTTATCACAGAGGTTAACCTCCATGGCACGCACTTATCAAGGAGTCTCACTACCTCAAGGTCCTAAAATGACCTCAAAACCCTTTTGAAAATTCCAAAAACTTTCCCAAAACACCCTTTCAAGTTCCCTTAACATAAGTCAAGTCAAAAATCAACATTATACATTTGGGAGGGTCAAAATTAAAATCATCAAAATTTTAAAAGTATTACACATTATTACCATCAAAGAGGTCTGTGGGATCTCACACTCTGCATTTGTCATGCTCCTTAACTCAAATCTGTGGTACTCAGATATCCTTTTAAGTTGTTACTAAAACAAAAACAAAAACAAAAGTGATACTAAATAAAAACTACAAAAAATAAAAATAACTACCTTATCTTAGGTTGCCTCCCAAATAGCACCTAATTTAGAATCACAACGACCCATATGACCACTTTTAACTATATTCCTTCATCCTCTTCCTCATAATTAGAGACCATCTTCTTATCTTTTCTTGACCTATTTAGAGTTTACTCTGAACGTCTATAGTTTTTTCTCCCCTTCCCTTCTTAGGTTCCTCTTTAAATTTTTGAATTTTAGGTTTAATGGGTGGTTTGGGTAACTATATGGGAGAATTCAAAAAAGTGGTAAAAGGATCGAACTCCTTTACCTCACACTCATCCACTTCTATATTGTGATCATGAATAAATTCGTATAGGGTACGGGTGTAGTGAGTGTTTTTACACCTTGAAGACCATCTCTTCATAATTTAGACTCATTGTTAGTCTTCCATCTCTCACATCAATAAGTGCTCTTCCAGCTGCAAAGAATGGGTGTCCCAGTATGATAGGTACATTATTATCTTGTAACACCCCACACTTTTCCTATCTTAAAACTATCCCTAAAATATCAAAGATTTGTTTCAAAGATGAATACCTTTTATTTCATGAAGTATTCATCTTTGAAGAAAATTTGCCTAAATCAGATACTCGGTAGAGGATTTACAGTATATTTAAGTTGACAATGTCCCATATAAGCAACCACCGCATCGCAGAGATGGAAAATTTCATAATTATCAATTTCAGTGGACCTCCGCAATATTGACGCATCGTAGAAAAGTCCAAATTCCCAATTGTCGACATCCAGTAGCCCAACGCGATACTGGTCTGTTGTGCCAGTGGCCAAAATGGCATTATAAAGGGGCACCGCGATTATGGCGCATTATGGTGAAGGCCCAGTTCCCACTCATCCTTTTTTAGTCAACCACCACAATAGTGGTGCGTCACGGTGGCCTATGAAATTGAGATTCTTACTTCCATTTCCAGTTCCATTTAAAAGTTTAAAAGGGGTATTTCGCTCAATACCCAAGCCTCCAGTCCATCTAAAACATGGTATTAAACTCATTCTAAGCCTATTATGCTAATTAATCATCAATTCTCTCTCAAAGAAAAACCCTAAAGCTCAAAGCTTTCTCTCCAATAAATCAAAATCCTCCATTGTTTCTCTAAGAAAACTTTAAATTAAGGATTCCCAAGACAAAATAATCAAGAACTCATCTTCAAGAACTTAAATAGGAATAAATAATTGAAGTTTGTTTATCTAATCATCAATCAAGGTATGTGGGATTTTTTAACAAGGATAATCCTTTTATCCTTGTGGCCAAAACTTATTTTAATTATAAATTTACTGAATTTTATGTTATTTTCCATGAAATTAAAGTTAGAGTTTGTACCTAATATTGCTATTTATGAGATTATGAGATTTCAAGGGATTTAGAAGTTGAATTGCATATCTATGTTCATATTTTCATGCATATTGCAAAAAATTCAGATTTTAAGTTGATTTATAAATGTTTGCATTACCAAGCATGAATATTATGATGTTCTAACATGAGTTTTATGCATAAGTCATTAATCCCTAATTAAGATTGTTATTTCAAGATTGATTGTGATATGAGCACTTTATAACTAGACTCTTTTCATATTATTGATAAAGATTTGACATTTTGGTCTCAAGAATAGATATGAAATCCACTTTATAGATTTAGACTACAGATTTCACTTTATAGATATACAGTTGGTTTTCATTATAAACCATTATACTATTTTAGAAGTGGATTTGCATCCGAATACGCATACAGATTTAAAGTTAATACTATTTCCACAAATATCACACCACATCTGAGCCTGCTAAACAATAGTTATTTGAGTCTTTGGTGGATTCACACTGGACTTACTAAATTATGTCATCATTTGGTTCTAAAAAGATGCCAACTGATCGATCAATGTTGTGATACTATCCAACTCAATCATACCTATAGGATTTTTTTCTGCATTTCTAGAATATCACAATGCCAATCGAATTACCTTGGGCAATTCAATTTAGGAAAGTATAAAGCTCATCATAAATTTTCTCCAAAGCTTGACCACCTGCAGCTGAATCTAGCATAAATTTTATAGTTATGGTTAAAAGCTTCAACAAAAGTATAAGCTAATACATAGTTTCTCTATTGGTGATGTGGGAAATAACAGAGAAGAGACTTAAATTTCTTCCATGCATGATGGAGATTCTCATTTGTCTCCTATTTGAAACTTAGGATCTAACTCCTTAACCTAACAGTTTTTCAAGATGGAAAAAATCAAATAAGTAACTTCTTATCACGACATAATTTCTTGGGCGATGATGGCACCTACAATAAACCACCAGTAGGTAAGCCAACCTGTAGTCCAAAACTAATAGTAGCGGACTAGTAAGAAAGAAGGAAGAATTCATAATAAATATAGTAAGAGACTAAAATACATAAAATATTCCTAAAACCTAGGCAAATCAGTACAAGATCTTCTTGTGTAAGAATATTACAAAATGAAGTACCAAATAAATATACTAATACAACTTATCTCTGAATACAACATAGAGACTAGTCTAGTAAATAACAAGAAGAATAGCAATACATCAAATGCTAGGAGCTCACCCTATGTCTTCGAACCATACATTATCTTCATGATAAAAACACTAATGGCAAGGAAGGTGGCAGTCTCAGGGCGACCAAAATTAGAAACTCATATTTATCAATATGAGGGGTCTTTGAAGAATTTATGCATGTGTCATGTTTTATATTAGTGATATACTAGTCATCCCAAGGGATATTCCATGGTCATGCAGCTACACACACTAAGGCCCTTTTAGTAGGAGAGCTGAACCCATATGGCTCGTGGGTGGTTAGGACAGCAAAGCTACATAGCCCAGGTAATGGTTTAATTGCATGCTAGACCCGGTTCCCTTTATTGGCACTTATATATGTATGGTTGTATTCATTATGGATGGATTTACTTGGTTTTATAACTTGCATTATATTATTTTTATCTTGAGATTCATGCTACCGATCAGTTACTAACCCTGTCTACAAGTGGTTGTATACCCACGTTATGCAAGAACTGACTATTCTACTCTTCATATTTAGCATAAGGATTTAATATCAGTATTTAGACTGAAGTTGTAGGCTGACATTCCTTTTAGAAGGCATTATTTAATGTTATGGACTTCTTTAGACACTTTCTTTTTAATTTGGATATTGGTTTTGTCCATAGTTAGGGGCATATCCCAACCAAATTTGTTCCCTATTTTGGATGAAGGCTTTTTGGTACTTCTAAGGGTTTGTATGGAAGGATCGGTAGAGGTCTTAGCATAGGTATTGATATTGAAGTTAATCTCTAAGGGTTAAAGTTTATCACTTGATTTGGGTTAAAGATTATAACTCCAAATAACCTTCTTTGTCTTTGATATCTATGGTTAATAAGTTTCTAGAATTCTTTTAGGATGATCTTTCTAGTGTTCCTCCATATAGGGAAATAGAGTTTGGTATTGATTTGCTTTCAGAAACTCATCCAATTTCTATTCCTCTGTATAGAATGTCTCCAACCGAGTTGAGGGAACTCAATAAGCAACTTAAGTATCTTCTGGATAAGGGATTTATCCATCCTAGTATTTCTACATGGGGTGCACCGATGATGCCAGATGGCTGGTTCCCTTCGGATATGCAGTGATACAGGCTGTTGAAAAAAGTAATTGTTAAGAACAAGTATCATTTTTCTCGAATAGATAATTTCTTTGATCAGTTATAGGGTGCCAAGTTCTTGTCTAAGATAAATCTTTGGTCTGGGTTCTATCAACTTAAGATTAGGGAGGTGGATATCCCTAAGATAGTTTTTCCTACTCGGTATGGTCATTTGAATTCTGGGTGATGTTATTTGGGTTGAAAGATACTTCGGTAGCATTTATAGACTTTATGAATAGGGTGTTCAGGCAGCATTTAGATCTCTTCATCATCATGGTTATTGATGACATTTTGGTTTATTTAAAGAGCAAGGTGGATATGTTTATCACCTTCGTGTGGTATTTCAGCTCTTAAAGAAATAATAGTTGTATGTCAAGTTCTCTAAATATGAGTTCTAATTGAACGTTGTTCTTTTTGGGCCATATTATTTCTAGTGAAGGGATCATGGTGGATCCGCAGAAGGTTTTTATGGTGAAAAGGTGGCCTAGGCCCACAAATCCATATAATATTTAGAGCTTTTTGGGTTTAGCCAGGTATTATAGGAATTTATGGAAAGTTCTTCTTTAATAGCTGGTCCTTTGACTAAGTTTTATCGAAAGAAGGTTAAGTTATTTTGGTCGGATGCTTGTGAAGAAAGTTTGGAGAAGTTGAAAGATAAGTTGACTTCATCTCTAATCCTGATTTTTCTGGAAGGCAGTGATGGGTTTATGGCTTATTTTGATGCATCTCGGGTAAGGCTTGGTTGTTTTTTGATGCAGCATGGCAAGGTGATTGCCTATACTTCTAGGCGGTTGAAGGTACATGAAAAGAATTATCCTACTCATGATTTGGAGTTATTGGCGGTTGTGTTTTCTTTGAAAATATAGTGATATTATTTTTATGGTGTTTATATGGATATTTTTTCTGATCACAAGCGTCATCAGTACGTGTTCACTCGAAAAGAGTTTAATCTCAAACAAAAGAGTTGTCTTGAGCTTCTCAAGGATTATGATATAAGTTTTCACTACCACCGCGGTAAGGCTAATGTGGTTGCTGATGCTCTTAGCAGGTTATCCATGGGAAATTTGGCTCATATGAAAGAAGGCAGGTAGGAATTGGTGAAGGATATTCACCTCTTGGCTAATCTGGGGGTTCATCTCTAGGACTCTCAAGATGGTAGTATGATGGTGCAATAAATGGTTCGATCATCTCTTGGTGTAGAGATTAAAGAGATGAAAGTGGTAGTTCCTATCTTGATAAAAATCAAGGGTGATGTTGATAGAAAAAAGGTATTGGTTTTTCAGATAGTGGTGATGGTAATTTACTGTATTAAGAGAGGTTTTGTGTTCCTGAGATTGATAGGCTGTGACAAAGGGTTTTAGATGAGGCGCATAAGTTATTCTATGTCATTCATCCTGACTCGACTAGGATGTATCATGATCTCACAGAGATCTACCAGAGGAATCACATAAAGATGGATGTGGCTGATTTTGTGGCCAAGTGTATGGTGTGTAAGTAGGTTAAGTTTGATCATATGATGCCTGGTAGGTTGTATCAAGAAATTGAATTTCCTAAATGGAAGTGGCAAGTGATCAATATAGACTTTTTTACTGGTCTTCCTCGATGCCAGAATTAATATGATTTTATTTGGGTCATCGTGGATAGGATGACCAAGTCTGTGTATTTCTCGCAAGTGTGGACTACCTTTTTGGTAGAGGATTATGTGTGGTTGTATCTTCAGAAGATTGTAAAGCTGCATAGGGTACCTATTTTGATTATCTCTAATCATGGTGACTAGTTTACATCTTATTTCTGGTAGTATTTTAAAATAGGGTTGGGGACTAAGGTTAGTCTGAGTATTGTTTTTCAGCCTTAGTTGGATGGACAAGCGAAGAGCGCTATTCAAACATTGTAAAATATGCTTTGGGCCTGCGTGATTGACTATGGCGGCAATTGGGTTAACCATCTACCATTGGTGGAGTTTGGTTACAACAATAGTTATCTTTCGAGTATTGGTATAGATCCTTTTGAGGTGTTGTATGGCAGAAGGTGTAGATTTTCTACTGGGTGGCTTGATCTTAGATAAGTGGACATATTTGGTCTGGATTTTTTCAATTAGGAAATGAAGATGGTCAAGGTGATTCAAGATAGGCTTAAAACTGTCCAAAGTCCCCAAAAGTCCTACGCAGATGTCAGGCGTAGTGAATTGGAGTTTGAGGTCGGGGATAGGGTGTTCTCCAAGGTGTCTCCCATGAAGGAAGTGGTCTAGTTTAGCAAAAAGAGGAAACTCAGTCCTCGTTTCATCGGACCTGATATGATTTTGCGAAGAGTTGGCTATGTTGTTGATGAGTTGGATTTTCCATCTAGCTTAAGTTTTGTTCGTCCAGTCTTTCATGTTTCTATGTTGATAAAGTGTCTTAGTGATCCTTCTTCGATTGTTACTTTAGAAGTATTAGGTATTTTGGATTCTCTATCTTATGAAAAGGTCCTGATTGAGATATTATATAGGCAATTTCATCGGTTGCGGATAAAGGATGCAGCTTCGGTTAAGGTTCTATGGAGGAACCATAAGGTGGAAGAATCTACTTGGGAAGTGGAAGAGGACATAAATTCCAAGTATCTGTATTTGTTTTCTGCACCTAGTATTCTTTTGGAAGGTCTGTGTCATGAAAACATCTTTATTTTCTGAGTTTGTTACAGGAAAGATTAACATCTTTGCCCCTTTGTTTTCAAACTTTGTTGAAAGGATGTTTTATAATACAAATGATTTTATGTGCGTTTACCTTTGCCTTATTCATCATTCGGGGACAAATGTTCCTAGTGGGGGAGACTAAAATATCCTAGGTTACTACTGATAACGCTCAATCTACAGCTCGTGTAGGAGTGTAAAGCGGTCGTTAGCAAATATAGAACCCAACTGGGTTGGCTATCGATCCCACAGGGAATAGCTTGGTCAACAAGTAAGCAACGATTACTAGACTTTTAGTGCAAGTCTTGTAAGTAGGGGGGATTGTAATGTTTAACCAAAATACAAAGTAAAAACTGAAAATAGCAAAGTAAACAGAAAGAATAGTTATTAGGTTGTAAACAATGAGAATTGAAGAGTTGGGCTTATGTCCACCTTCTGAGTTATACGTCTCTATTGGCTATGAGTGTGTTGAATTCCGACATGCATGTGCTTATAGAGAATTGTATTCGATGGTAAATCCAGGCGTCTTTCGACCTATTCGAGGATTATTTCACTTTAACTCTTTCGAGCTTAAAGCGTGTCTAATGGTACGAATTCTCCAAGAGGTTAATCCAGTTACGGCACTAACTTTTTAATAGGGGATGGGACCCTACTACCTTGACATTATCTCTTTTCCAGACAGATCACCTTTCTTTCGAACAAGTTAAATGTTATACTGGCGTATTCTTGCGTTTGCAACCACAAAGAATTTAGATTAAGATGAAGAGAATAATGATATAAGCATCATACGTGTCACGAACTCACAAACTCATAACAATAGATAGTATGTCATTCGGCTTCCATAACCCCAACAGAGAAGTTTAGTTACCCATGAGTGCGAAGGAAATCACAATTGACATTGTTAGTATACCACAATAAAGATTTCATGTAATAATGTGTGGTAGGCATTTAGGCGTGAACTTCCCTAGCAAGTAACATTTCTCTTGTTGTGGAAAAATAGATGAATAGAAGAATAGAAGAAGAATAAAAATTAGAATTAGTGGAAGAATTAGAAGTAGTAGCGAATGTATATTAGAAAGATGGAAAGAAGATGTAAAATCTCTAGCAAAATAGGGTATTTATAATACTCATCTCCTATTCGTACTAAGCTAATGAAATACTTAATCAAATCCTAATAAGCTAATGAAATACTTAACTAAATCCTAATAAGCTAATGAAATACTTAACCCAATTGTACTAGGTTAATGTATCATTATCCTAATCATAATAAATTACTGCTAGTCCCCAAAGTCTTCAGAATTGTTGTTTTAGCCCGGGACAGGTTTCCCATGCATCACTTTTGGTCCTTAGGCGTCCAAGACTCCCTCTTCTCCTTTCGTGAAGCTTCCTTTGGAATCAAGTTACGCCTAAATGCTGAATTCTGCATCATTTATACCTGAAACTTTGCTAATCATGTTCGTTAGCTCACTTACAAGAAAAAAGGACTAAAAGTGCATGAAATATATAATTTGTTCTCAAAACATGGCTAAAATATGGGTAAAATATAGCACTATAGGCGTGTAAATTCGCCTATCATCAACACCCCACACTTAAAGCTTTGTTCGTCCTCGAACAAAATATCATGTCCCTCTAAACATTAACTTAAGGTTTGACAGCAACAACACAAAATATTCGTCAAGACAAGCATAGCAATCATTATCAAAGAGTAGTTTTCTGCTCATTAGTAGAAACAATTCAACCTCCAACATAGACTCGTGATGGTGGCCAACTCATATTCAAAAGTTAAGTCACAAAGAATCATACACAACTACCCAAGACTCATCAACCATGTGTGTCTCACAATATATTACCCATAATCACTCACAAGTATAGCATCTTTTTCAAACATGGGTATGAAAGTATCCTTGCTCTCTCTCTCACAAAGAATTCATATGTAGCAACTGATGACCATAGGCTTGCCCTTAGTGTAGTGCTCCACTAAATGTCAGAATGCTAATCTTAAGATCAAATAGGTCTTTTGATGGTTGTAATATAGGCTAAGGGACAGGTAGGACTATTTTGTCCAGAAATAGTGACTATGTTCCTAAGCGCTTTAATACATCACATTGTATCATTAACACTTTTCTTTCAAACAACCTTTCTACTTTCTTTTATTCTACCACCCTTTTTCTCCTCTTTTGTTTTTCAATTTTAAGCCACTTTTCAGCTTTTCCTTTTCTTTTTCTTTTCATAACACACCTCTTATGATAGCAATTCTTTTTCATAACAAATTCAAGCACCATTACATTCTAAAGCATCATACTCACCCAATTTCCTCTTATTTTGTCACATGACTTTACACTTTAAAGCACTTAGGAATTTGGATCAAATTATGGTCTTGAAAAATGGATTAAGCTTACATATGAGGTTGTCAAAGATAATAGGCTAAAGGCTCAAAGGGGTTAACTAGGATAATGTCCATGGGTAGGTAAAAAGAAGGTAAATAATCATAGGTTTCCAAAGAAATGCCTAAATCATCTCCTAGACTTACACTCTTTATTTTTGCTTTACATACATACCAGGCAAGTTCTAGCATCAACCACAAACATAGAATATACTATCATCTCACACACAAGGCACATGGTCGACTTTATTGGAAGTAGTATAGACTCTATGACCCAACAAATAAAAGAGTTAAACCACACAATATCACATAGTGAGTCACAATTAGAGCCTAAACGTCTCAATAGTCATGATGTTAGCACAAACTCTTGTTATAATCTCATGCTGCCTATTAGAATGATTTCATGTGAACCTAAGTAAGAAAAATTTAATTAAAAAAAATGATTAACTACGAAGAAAACAAAAAAAACGAAAAAAAAAGTCAAACAAACAAACATAAATAAATAAATGCAACTGCGGATAGAGAAGTAAAGCATGCAAATACCACCACCCCACACTTAAATAGGACACTGCCCTCAGTGGAAAATAAATACGAAGAACCTGGTCAGTCAGACTCCTCCTCTATGTCGGGGGTCATACCCCCTTCGTCGGAATCATCATAGGAGTCGTCGTCATCAGAATTCTCCTCCACGTCGGAGTCTGGCATGCGTCGATCATCATCGGTCGGCACATCATCATCAAGAGGTTCCTCAAAGTATGTACCTACTCCACACATCTCTCTCGCATGCATATTCATTGGATAGTAATGGTCCAGCTGTTGGAGCTCTGCAGCAGTTGGAACACGACCTCCGCTCATCATGGTGAACCGTGTCATGCCATAAAGATGACGGGAGAAACTCTCATATCGAGCATGTCTATCCGCAGTAGTAAGGTTGACGCCATGTGTTGTTTCAGCATCTTTGACCTTTGTGAGGTCAACTTTCTTCGGGTTATGTGGGAGTTTGTGGTCAGCTGGTTCCTCTTCGATGTCTTCCTTCCGCAAGATTGTTGTCAACAGTTTGCCAAAAGTGAAGTGGGACCGCTTGTGTAGTCTAGCCTTTCGCATTGTAGAACGAAAGATTGCCCCAATGTTGCCATGGATCTACTTCCACAAACTGTGTGTCGAATTGCTCTATAAGGAGGTCTACTGTATAGCTCTTTGAATGGTGCTGGATCGGCTGAAGGCAAGCCAAGAAAGGAGTTGATCAAATCCGCATTGAGTTGTAGAATTTGGCCCCGAATCTTGACTTCGCTGCCTGTGGTTTTCGGCAACCAATTGGCGTTAAATTCCCTTTTTAAATCAAGATTACATTCTCCCATGTCTCGGAAGATGAAATCCAGATTTAATGCCATGATTTTTGCCAGCATGCGCGGCTCCTTCTTCGCTAGGCTGTCCTTGTTGATCAAGTTGACATGAATGTATTTTCCTTCCTTGTTGTTCTTGTACCATTCCTTGGCTTCCTCCTCAAGAACCTATTTTATTCCAAACATGCGGCGTGGTAATTGCATTGAGGATGATTCTCCTTGGTCTTTGCGACCTCTTTTCTTGCTCTTTTGGAAAGTGGTAGCCTTGTCTAGTCTTGCTTTGGGTGCCATTGTACCTGAGATTTAAACAATGTTCCTATTAGCATCATCTCGATATATACAATCTATACACAAGCAGTAGGGGTACCACCCCACACTTAGGTTGCAGATACAAATTAGTGAAGTGAAAGTAGTCGATTACTTAGACTTCATCAACATGCCTTTTAGGTGCTATATTCCGACAAGAAAATCAGAGATGTATTACTTCTTTCAACCTTAGCAATACTTTTATGTTAGGTATAACAAGACTACTACATAGGGATTACATCCTGGTATATTGTCTATCAATAATCACAACCTTCTATGTCGGTAGGCAACTATAAGTCTTATCCCGATGAACGGGATCTTCTAACATTTAAGTATTCAAGTGACAAGATTATGCAATGTTTATGACTATATCACTTCCGTAATTAGTATAACCATGCATCAAAATCAAATTCAAGTCGGAAATAGTTTAAGATCATCCTAACTTATATGTTCATTCACATGGTTTTGTATCAATCAATTCAAACACATTAACATCACCAATATTTCTTCAAGATGTAGCAATTCATAATAGACATAGCAACGTAGTACTTATGAGAAATAGATGAAGAACAAAAGAGTACTTACGTGATTGAAGCCTTTGGAGATGTTCTTGTGAAGTGGGAGAGCAAAAAAAGAAAAGTTTTGGGAGGATTTGGATGCTATGTGCGGCGCCTAGGTCAAGATTTCAATGTGCTTATGTTTCAAGACTAAGTCCCCTTTATATAGGAAAAGAATGGGTTGGGTTTTGACCCATTTAAAATCGGTTTTGGAGACAAAAAGTGACCATAGGCAGCGCCTTTAGCTTTGCCTATGCATGGTATAGGCGGCGCCTAATGCAAAGCATTTGCTAGCATAGGCGGCGCCTAGTGCAATGCCTTTAGTGACCATAGGCGGCACCTAGTGCAATGCCTTTAGTGACCATAGGCGGCACCTTTAGCATGGCATATGAGATTCCAAGACCAAATGCTTTAGCATAGGCGGCTCCTATGCTATAGCATACTTGAGCATGGGTGGCGCCTATGCCTTTGCACACTAGATTCCGAGACCTTAGGCTATAGTATAGGCGTTGCCTTGTTCGTGGCCTAGTTTTACCTAGGCCTAGCCTTGCTCGATGCCTATTTTGTCATGAGAAATGCTCAATCCATAGCCTTATGCATCTTAATTCCAAATTTTCCACCTTTACCATACACTACGTCCAAATCGTCATTTGAAACCAATCTCCTCGTTGAATACCTCTTGCACATACATTTGCTCAAAACCAATGAAAACGATTAGTACGATGGGTTGCCTCCCATCTAGCGCCTTAGTTTTGGTCGTGGCACGACTCTTATTTTTGGATTTTCATTTATCAAAAGCAAAACACATACTAAAAAAATGAAAAACGATAAACGATAAACAATGGGTTGCCTCCCATCTAGCGCCTTATTTATTGTCGCGGCACGATATAGCTACCTCGAGTACTTAGACTTCATCGAGATAAGTGATGGCCATATAATTTATCGAGTCCAGAGGCCCGATATAAGGTTTAACACGTTGACCATTCACCTTGAAGACAACACCATTGGTGTCTTCCAACTCAACTACTCCAGATGAGTAGACATGGATAACTTTGTATGGACCAGACCACTTGGACTTTAACTTACCTGGGAATATCTTCAATCTGGGGTTGAAGAGAAGCACCATATCATCCTTTTGAAAGTTTTGTCGAACAATCCGCTGATCATGATACTTCTTCATCCGCTCCTTGTATAGGTCTAACCTTTCATATGCATAGAGACGGAACTCATCTAATTCGTTCAGCTGCTCCAACCTCAGATTCATCGCATCATCCCAATTCAAATTCAATTGCTTCAACACCCACAATGCCTTATGTTCGAACTCAATGGGTAAATGACAAGCCTTCCCATAAACTAGTTGATAAGGGGATATGTCGATGGGTGTTTTGAATGCAGTCCTATACGCCCACAGTGCATCATCTAGCTTCCGAGACCAATCCTTCCTATTAGCATTTACCGTCTTCGCAAGGATTTGCTTGATCTCCTGATTGGAAACCTCTACTTGTCCACTCATTTGTGGGTGATAAGGCGTGGCTACCTTATGTTGCTTGACACCATAGTTGGCCAATACGAATTTGAATAGGTTGTTGCAAAAGTGAGATCCTCCATCACTTATGATTGTACGTGGTACTCCAAAGCGAGAGAAGATATTCTTCTTCAAAAATGCTACAACACGCTTTCCCTCATTGTCGGCCAACGCTACAGCTTCAACCCATTTCGAGACATAATCTACAGCAACTAAAATGTACTTTATTCAAACGAATTCACGAATGGACCCATGAAATCAATGCCTCACACATCAAAGAGTTCTATCTCAAGAATTTTTGACATGGGCATCTCATGGTGTTTCGAAATAGCACCTTGTCTTTGGCATTTGTCGCATCTTCTAACAAAGTCAAAGGCATCTCTAAATATCGAAGGCCAATAATATCCACTCTGCAAGACTTTTCTTGCCGTCCGATTGCCTGCGTGATGTCCTCCAACTTGGGAAGTGTGGCATGCTTCCAATATAGTAGGCACCTCTACATGGGATATACATCGTCGAATAATACCATCCACACATCGTCGAAATAAATATGGCTCATCCCAATAGTAGTGTTGTACGTCATGCATAAACTTCTTCTTTTGATGGTATGATAAATTGGCAGGTATTACATTACTCACCATAAAATTTGCAAAGTCAGCATACCATGGTAACTTTTCTGTTATCATCGCTAGGATCTCCTCGTCAGGGAATGCATCATCAATCTCGATATCAGGCTGCGCCACATACTCATTCTCGAGTCTAGATAGATGGTCGGCCACTTAGTTCTCGCAACCTCTTCTATCTTTAACTTCGAAATCAAACTCTTGCAGCAACAATACCCATCGAATTAATCTTGGTATTGCATCCTTCTTTGTCATTAGATACCTAAGAGCTGCATGGTCTGTATGAACGATCACCTTAGTACCAAATAGATAGGCACGAAACTTCTCAAACGCATACACAACCGCTAGGAGCTCTTGTTCTGTCACAGTGTAGTTTCTTTGGGCTTCATTTAGGACCTTACTCACATAGTAGATAGGATGAAATAATTTCTCCTTTCTCTAACCAAGCACAGCTCTAACGGCTACACCACTAGCATCACACATGACTTTGAACGGGAGAGACCAATCCGGTGCTACCATGATAGGGGCTTCAATGAGTTTTCCTTTGAGGCATTCGAATGCATTTAAGCAATCTTCATTGAAGTCAAACTTCGCATCTTTCTCCAAGAGTTTGCACAATGGACTAGCAATTTTGGAGAAGTCTTTGATGAACCGACGATAGAAACCTGCATGGCCGAGGAAACTACGAACTCACTTCACCGAAATTGGAGGAGGTAGCTTCTCAATGACTTCAATTTTCGCTCGATTAACCTCAATTCCTCTTTCGGATATTTTGTGCCCAAGAACGATTCCTTTTTTTACCATAAAGTGGCACTTCTCCCAATTCAGCACTAGGTTGAATTCTACACATCTTTGCAACGCCATACTTAGGTTTGCCAAGCATGCTTCAAAAGTCTCACCAACAACTGAAAAATCATCCATAAATACCTCCAAAGTTTCTTCAACCATATCAGAAAAAATTGACATCATACAACATTGAAAGGTGGCTGGTGCGTTACATAGCCCGAATGGCATACGTTTGAAGTCAAACGTAACATATGGGCATGTAAACATTGTCTTCTCTTGGTCTTCGGGTGCAATACAAATTTGATTATAGCCTGAATAACCGTCTAAGAAGCAAAACCATCCTTTCCCCGCTAATCGATCTAGCATTTGGTCCATAAATGGCATTGGAAAGTGATCTTTGAGTGTCCAAGAATTCAACTTTCGGTAGTCCATGCATACTCTCCATCCAGTGACGGGTCTGAGTAGAATAAGCTCATTCTTCGCATTCGCGACCACCATCATGCCTCCTTTCTTGGGAACACATTGTACCGGGCTTACCCATGTACTATCAGAGATTGGATACACAACCCCCGCGTCTAACCACTTGATAATTTCTTTCTTCACCACTTCTTGCATAGGTGGGTTTAGACGTCTTTGATGCTCAACGGTGGGTGTGCACTTCTCTTCAAGCTGAATTTTATGTGTACAAATCCCAGGTGGAATACCAATAATATCCGCAATGGTCCATCCAATGGCTCTAATATATTTCCATAGAATAGCAATGAGGGTTGCAACTTGTTGCTCACCCAAATCTGCTGCAACAATGACTGGAAGTGTGTTTCCGCTTCCTAGGAATGCATACTTTAAATGTCTTGGCAGGTCCTTCAATTCTAATGTGGGTGGCTCTTCAATAGATGGCTTAGCTTGTGGTGTGGGTCGATTCTTGAGATCAAGGTCCAGCTTCTTGGGAGCATAGCGATATGTCCCTAATCCTGATAGAGCACCAATAACTTCTTTACAATTTTCAGCATCCTCATTTTCTCCATTCATGAGCACAACCGCCAAAGGGTCATAAATAATTTGCTCTTCTTCAAGTAATTTTTTCTCATCATCAAAGAAAACATCAGCCACTGAAAATACACTCAGATCTTTGGGTTGCTTCATTGATTTGCAAACATCAAAGCGAACTACTTTGTCATTTATTCAGAACGAAAGCTCATTAGCTCTCAAATCAATAAGTACGCTTCCTGTAGCAAGGAAAGGATGCCCCAAGATTATGGGAACTTCTGAGTCTGCCTCACAATCCAAAATAATGAAGTTTTCCGAAAAGATAAATGAAGAAACCTTTACCAAGACATCACATAGAATACCAACAGGTCGTGTTATCGACCTATCCGCCATTACGAGCCTCATGTTAGTTGGAGTAGGATCACCCAACCCCAACTTCTTATAGATAGATAATGGCATCAAATTGATGCTGGCTCCTAAGTCGCATAATGCTTTGGCAAAATTCAAAGATCTAACGGTGCAAGGAATAGTGAAAGCACCGAGGTCAGCCTTCTTCTGAACTATTGATCGGGTAGCGATTGCGCTGCAGTGATGAACATCATCTTTCAACTCATAACTTGCTGCCCGCTTCTTTGTCAGAAGATCCTTCATAAATTTTGCATACTCAGGCATTTGTTCAAGTGCCTCCACCAATGGAACATTAATGGTCAGCTGCTTCAACATAGTCATGAATTTGCTGAACTTTGTATCATCCGCCACCTTCTTCAATCTCTGAGGAAAAGGTGGTGGTGGGTATGGAATTATTCTCTCCACGGATTTCTTCTCCTCTTGCTTCCGTTTTTCAGATTTTTCAGGTTGCAATCCATTGGGATTGACGTCATGGACGTTGTGCTCTTTTTCTGCGGATTCTTGTCCTTTCGCCTTATCATCAATGTCCACTACTTCGTCATCCACTTGCTCGCTTTTTGCTGAAGTTTCCAGCACCTTACCACTTCGAGTAGTGATGGCCATGCATGACCCATCATTCCTTGGGTTTTGCACAGTATCGCTAGGTAATGTGCCAGCCTTTCTTTGATTGAGTGTTGCTAAAAGTTGGCTCAATTCCTGCTCTATTTGCTTGATTGAAGTGGAATGAGAATCAACTATTTGTTTCATAGAGGACAAATCATTTACTACCTCCGTTACTGCAGCGTTTGTTGTTTCCACTCCTTTAAATATTTCAGCCAGCATGTCTTCCATACTTCCATAACTAGGTGTGGTTGCGTCACGTCTTCCAGGGGGAACGTACAAACCACTCTTTTCATTCTTGTTCTTCCAACTACCTTGGTCTTTGTTTCCAGATTTATCATAGTAGTTCCGACCTTGGTTTCCTTGGGTATTCCCTCGAAAACCCCCCTGATTGTTCTAGTAGTTGGCCACTTCTTCCGAATCAGATTCGTCTCTTCCTTTTGACGCAATAGCTTTCACTTTTTTGGTCTTCCCTGATAATAAATGCTTTGTAAGAAGATCTACTTGTGTTTTCAAGTGCGCCATATCTTGATCACATTCTTCTTCTCTTCTTCTTTGGTCTGCAGTCATGCCAATCGATAAAGTGGGGCTTGCTACCTCTGAATCCCTGGTATGCCAAGCTCTACTTTGCTTCATCATACGATCTAGCATATTGCTTGCTTGACCAAAGGTGAGGTCCATAAAATATCCTCCAGCTGCATTATCCACCACTGGTTTAGTTATTTAATTCAAGGCTCTGTATAATATCTCCATTAGGTGAACATTAGTCATGTGATGGTTTGGGCATCTCGTTAGCTTTGCCTTGAACCTCTCCCATGTTTCATGAAGGGCCTCAGTTGGAAGCTGACGAAAGTTGCTGATTTCATCTCTCAATTCTGCTCTTTTGGATGGCGGAAAGAATCTTTCTAGGAAAGCGTCTCTCAATTGCCTCCAATTTATAATAGAATCAGGAGTCATCCCATTCAACCATAGAGTTGCCTCCCCAGACAGAGAGAATGGATATAGACGTAATCTAATTGCATTCTGACCAACACCAGGATTGTCAAACGACTTGCATGTGGAAATAAAGTTGATGAGATGCATATTCGGATCATCGCTTGCTAGTCCACCAAATAATCCCTAGAGCTGCAATAACTGAATCATGGTGCTTGTGATGTTGAACTTGGCTCCGGGCGCTAATAGTGGAGAAATTATGGCTCCAGTGGCTCCAGCTCCATCAAGATCATCATCATCGTCGTCAAAAGCTGGTTGCATGGGTTGGCGATCATACCTAAACCAAGCTTGACGACCTCTTCTGTTGGCAGGTGTTGCGATTTCAGCATCATGCCTTGGGTTTGGTAACTCATCATCACCTAAATCCTCATCGTAAGGATTTGTTGCTTGCCCAGGGTTACCAATGTTTTGTTGGTGTACTTGGGCATCAGCAAGAGCAGCTAATCTCGCCTGCTCCTGTTGAGCAACCATCCTTTCGATTTCTGCTTGTGCCTCCATTCTGCCAATACGTTGTGGTTCGGGATTGATAGGTAATAACGGTTGACCAGAACTTCGAGTATGAGGCATGCACTAAATAAAAACCTGCAGTAAACAAAAACAAAAACTAAAACTAAAAGTACGAGAATCTTTGACCAAAGGGTCTAGTAATTATCACAAACTTAATTGACACTTGTATTCCCCAGCAACGGCGCCAATTTTTTATAACGCTCAATCTACATCTCGCGTAGGAGTGTAAAGCGGTCGTTAGCAAATATAGAACCCAATTGGGTTGGGTATCGATCCCACAGGGAATAGCTTAGTCCATAAGTAAGCAACGATTACTAGACTTTTAGTGTAAGTCTCGTAAGTAAGGGGGATTGTAATGTGTAACCAAAATATAAAGTAAAAACTAAAAATAGCAAAGTAAACAGAAAGAATAGTTATTAGGCTGTAAACAATGAGAATTGAAGAGTTGGGGTTATGTCCACCTTCTTAGTTATACGTCTCTATTGGCTATGAGTGTGTTGAATTCCGACATGCATGTGCTTATAGAGAATTGTGTTCGATGGTAATTCCAGGCGTCTTTCGACCTATTCGAGGATTATTTCACTTTAACTCTTTCGAGCTTAAAGTGTGTCTAACGGTACGAATTCTCCAAGAGGTTAATCCAGTTATGGCACTAACTTTTTAATAGGGGATGGGACCCTACTACCTTGACATTATCTCTTTTCCAGACAGATAACCTTTCTTTCGAACAAGTTAAATGTTATACTGGCATATTTTTGCGTTTGCAACCACAAAGAATTTAGATTAAGATGAAGAGAATAATCATATAAGCAGCATACGTGTCACGAACTCACAAACTCATAGCAATAGATAGTATCTCATTCGGCTTCCATAACCCCAACAGAGAAATTTAGTTACCCATGAGTGCGAAGGAAATCACAATTGACATTGTTAGTATACCACAATAAAGATTTCGTGTAATAATGTGTGGTAGGCGTTTAGGCGTGAACTTTCCTAGCAAGTAACGTTTCTCTTGTTGTGGAAAAATAGATGAATAGAAGAATAGAAGAAGAATAAAAAGTAGATTTAGTGGAAGAATTAGAAGTAGTAGTGAATGTATATTAGAAAGATGGAAGGAAGATGTAAAATCTCTAGCAAAATAGGGTATTTATCATACCCATCTCCTATTCCTACTAAGCTAGTGAAATACTTAACCAAATCCTAATAAGCTAATGAAATACTTAACTAAATCCTAATAAGCTAATGAAATACTTAACCCAATTGTACTAGGTTAATGTATCATTATCCTAATCATAATAAATTACTGCTAGTCCCCAAAGTCTTCAGAATTGCTGTTTTAGCCCGGGACAGGTTTCCCATGCATCACTTTTGGTCCTTAGGCTTCCAAGACTCCCTCTTCTCCTTTCGTGAAGCTTCCTTTGGCATCAAGTTATCCCTAAATGCTGAATTCTGCATCATTTATACCTGAAACTTTGCTAATCATTTTCGTTAGCTCACTTACAGGAAAAAGGACTAAAAGTGCATGAAATATATAATTTGTTCTCAAAGCATGGCTAAAATATGGGTAAAATATAGCACTATAGGCGTGTAAATTCGCCTATCATCAATTACCCTTAGAAAATTTCTTGGAAATCCATTCTCCGGACCCAATTCAACTTATGGGTAGGAGCCATATGTTGGGGTACAAGTGGTATGGTCCTATTGTATGTTGACTAGTGTTAGTTAGTAGGATGGTTTTGGTTACTAGAATGGGTAAGACTTAGGGGTATGAGTAATAGGGTTTTGTACGAGTCATATTAGGGACTCATATGGTAGGCAGTATTTGATCCTCCAGGTTTTTTATTCTTCCAGGGATATGTGTTATGGGTACAGATCATATGTTGTGGTTATGACTTAGTTGGATGAGTCATATACTATACAGTTTTTGATCTAAGGGTTGAGGCTTGGGTAGGAGTGGCGGATACCGATCATATATGAGGGTACAACTCGTATGGGTCAGTCGTATCCCTGTGATAGGTTTTTAAGGTATTTTAGCGGGGGTATTTTAGATATTTTCCTACTTACCCTAAGTAGGACCCATGAATTCTAATTCACTTCGGAGGTTATTTACCCTATTATTGTAGGGCAAGAAGGCTAGGGTTTAATCTTACGGATTTCTTTGGGGCTTGTCTTGGTGATTTCTTTCCATCAATTCTTTGGTATAAGGCATGATTCTCTTCCCTCATGATAATTTCTACTAAATTCATGGTTTATAAGATTGATTTCATGGTTTTGCTATTTCATTATTACGATTTTCAACTATTATTTGAGGGTTTTGATATTAAATGCTTTGTTATAGTTTCCTATGGTTTTTATTATGCTTTTATGAGAATTTATGGTTGAATTGGACAAATTTATTTCATGGTAGTGGTTTAATGGTCTTTGGAATTGGTTTTGGTTATACTATGCCCCCAAGGTGTTTGATAAAATGCTTATAAAGAAATGTTCATTATATTTACTTTTTCAATTGAACTCGTGCATGTTTAAAATTTGATAAAGGATCTATACAAGGTTTAAATGTTTTGTAAATGCTAAAGTCTAAATGGTTATGCTTATGGAGAACATGGAAGTCTCCCAAGTGGATTCAATATGATAATTGGAATGGCACCTAAGGTCCCCTTAACCTAAATGGTTTGGCTATGGATATTACATGCAAGTAAGGGGTGGTATGATGAAACCACTAATATTGGCCTTGGTTAATAAATGGTAAATGGATTATTTGGATATGGTTTTAATTAGGCATTAATGGCAGGGTGTGTAGCTAAGCCATCGAAGGTAGCAATCCCGTGGGGACCAAAATTGAAAACTTATATTTGCCGATATGAGGGGTCTTCGATGATCGTGTTCTTGTTTCCCTGGTCGTGCGGCTATACGTACTGGGACCTTTCAGTAGGGGAGATTAATATATATGGCCTATGGGTAGTTAGAATGGCAAAGTTAAATAGCCTCGGTAAAGCTTTAAATGAATGCTAAGCCCAGATCCCTTTCCGACACTTATATATGTATGGTTGTATGCATTTTGGATGGTTTTATATGGTTTTATAATTGGCAATATTTCATCCTTATCCAAAGATTCAAGTTAGCGGTCACTCACTAACCCTGTCTACTCGTCTGTATACCTACGCTATGTTGGAATCAGCCATTCTACTCCTCTTTTTTATATGCGGATTAGGTATCAACATTTATACTGATGTTATGAGCTTTAATCCTTTTTGGAAGGAATCATTTCATGTTATGGACTTCTTTAGACACTCTTTTTTTATTTTTGATATTGGTTTTGGCCATGGCTAGGGGAATGTCCCAACCGAATTTCTTTACTCTTTTAGATAAAATCTTGTGGTATTTCTAGGGGTTGGTATTGTCGAGATTAGTAAATGTGTCATCCCTAGCATTGGTATTGATATTGAGGCTGGCATCATCGGACATGATTTCTCACTATTATGTCATATTATGTTTTGTGATTGATTTTCCTATTATGTTTGGATATTCCCTTTAGTTTATGGTCTATGGTGTGTTTTGGTATTGTTGTGCAGTTGGTGAAGTATCGTTCGACCCAGATGGTCGGTCACAATTGCGACCCTATCCCAGAATCATAATAAGAACTATAACACTATATTGTTATATGTGTGAAATTCAGCCCATCTAATACTGGATATAGGTAGTAGGTTTTGGTAACAGGGGGCGATCCCCAGTCCTTGTTGTCCTTAGGATACCCATTATGACAAGGACCAGGGTTGGGTCGGGTCGAGTAGAGTCTCTTTTAGGGGGTGAAGTGTGCCACACTCATAAGAGAGAGGCTTCAATACATTTAGGAATGTTTTACTTTCTTGTATTCTATCTTCAAGATTGAGTTCTCCACCCTAGAATCTCCTATAATCCTTTTTTGTTCATCCTTCAGATCATGTCTCCTAGATCTGGAACACAAGAAAATTCTTCCAACCCATCAGGGGATAATGCTGAAGTGGTACGACCTACGTTTTGAGTACATCTTTGATCTCATAGTCCTATTCCTGCTAGTTCTGGAGTTTCTCTTATCTCGGCTAGTTCTCCACAGGTCCCTCAGGGTAACATGACGAATGCATAATTTTGTTAGTCTATCTATGTTATTGCCCAACTTGTTTTTTTCAGGCAAAGCAGGGCACGACTGGTACTTTTTCTGCTGAGGCCACAAGGGTTGGTAAAGTTATAAAGATGGGTCCTCTGACTTTTACTAGGGTGAAGGTGGAGAATGATCCACAGGGCTTCTTAGGTGAGACTGAAAAGATCTTTTGGATGAGATGGGATACTAATATAGAGGGGGTTAACATTACAGGTTATCATCTCAAGGATATTTCTTATAAGTGGTATGAGGAGTGGGACTAGGATAGAGGTTATATTGAAGATAAAGGGTTGTGGGAGACTTTTTCTAATGCATACTTAGATCGATTCTTTCCTTAAGAGTTGGGGGAAGATAAGATTAAGAAGTTTGTGAAACTCAGGCAGAAGAGGATGTTAGTAAAGGAATATGATTTGAAGTTCCTTCTTCTATCAAGGTATGCTCCTAATTTTTTAGCTGATATAAGGTCGAGAATGAAAAAGTTTACTTCTGGGTTGAATACGGATTTGGTTCTGGAGAGAAAGACTCCCTTGCAGATTAAATATATAGACATCTAGAGTTTAATTGTTCATATGTAGCAGGTTGAGGATAAGAAGAGGAAATAGGTAGAGTTTGGGGTTAGGCAGGGAAAGAGGAGCAGGTTTTCTTATCTAAGAGATGTTCAGTCTCAGGGTACTACGGATGGTGGCAAGTGGCAAAAAAATAAGTAGGGGAGATCAGGCTTCTTTTCTGTAAGTGCTCCTAATCAGTTCGGAGACAAGTATCATTAAGGTGGTGACAATTCTCGAGCACAGGTTGCCCAATATTAGGCGAGTGGAGGTCAGTCAGTTTCTTTATGTCCTCCTTGTCAATTCTATGGTCATCCTCATTAGGGATACTGCGAGGAAGGAAAGGAAAAATGCTTCAAGTGTGCCCAGGTAGGACATTAGCACATGAATTATTCGATTAACAAGGTTGCTACGAGGGAGAATAAGATTCATGTGGCTTCACCTTTTGTTCCTACATCTGGTAGGGTGGCATCTACTTTGGTTACTTATCTTGATTCTAGTGTTGGTTCAAATAGATTGTATGCTTTAGCATCTCGATAGGAGTCTTAAGCATCACCTGATATCGTTACTGGTATGTTACAGCTTTTATCTTGTGACATATATTGTTTGCTTGATCAGGGGTCCAATCTTTCTTATATGACTCCATATGTGGAAATGTCTTTTGTTTTTGATCTGGAAGTGATTTCAGATCCTTTTTCTATTTTTACCCCAGTAGGTGACTCGGTAATCGCTAAGATAGCCTATAGGAGGGGTATGGTATCTATTGGTAGCAAGTGGACCTTAGCGAATTTATTTGGGTTTGATATAGTAGATTTTGATGTAATTCTAGGTATGGATTGGTTGCATTCGTGTTATACGTTTGTGGATTGTCCAAACCGTAAGGTTATCTTCAAGTTTCCTAGTGAACCAATTATTGAATAAAAAGGTAGTTTCTTAGATCTAGGGGGAGGTTTATTTCTTATCTTAGACCTTGGAGGTTAATCTCTAAGGGTTGTCTTTATCAATTAGTCTGGGTTAAAGATTCTAACTTGAAAAGTCCTTCTTTGTCTTCGGTCTCAGTAGTTAATGAGTTTCCAAAAGTTTTTCTGGATGATCTACCTAGTGTTCTTTTAGATAGGGAAATAAAGTTTGGTATTAATTAGCTTCTAGACATGTAACGCCCCACAATCGGGTCCCGGTATATCACACGGTGCTTAAGGCTACAAGTAGCTCCAAGCTAACCCTTTGAGACTTCTACTTCATATATTAGCTTACTTAGAGATAAAATGCATGAACTCAACACTGTGACATCATAAAATGAGAAATATGAATGAAATACTTAGTCTGAACAAACTACAACTCCAAGAAAATCTCAAAGTGCTGATAATTTGATAACTAGTCTGACAAACCTCTACTAATCCAAACTAGAGAGCCATTGGGACAGGTCCCCAACTGACTCATACTCAACTAACAAGAATTAAACAGCTACTAAATAAAACTGGAAGTCTGAGAATAACTGGTCCCCGAAACATGAGGACTCACCACGGCTGATATAGAGATAGGAGTGCTCACTGGTGAGGTTGACACTGAGCACCTGAACCTATATTACGAGAATATATCGCACACAGACAAAATATGCGGGTCAGTACTTTGGGAATGTACTGAGCATATGGGGGAGTGTGCAATTAAAATAATCAATATCATAAGCTTTTATAGAAAACCTGTATGGTGTAAAACATACCCACATAGCTTGAAATAAATATCTGCCACAAGACTCATAAATCATCATGCTTTTACTTAAAACCTCAAATTATCATGACACCTGAAATTATAAGGACCATAGCTTTCAAAACACTTATAATTTCAAAACTTTGTAACTTTAAGACTAAAATTCTTTGAAACTTGGAAGAATTTAGAACTTAGAGAACTTTAGGAACTTAGGGAGTTTATCTTAACCGACATAAATCATCTGAGCTATATGGAGTCCAACGTCTTATCCACGTTGGGAAGAGTTGTTCTATCCTTACCATCGGATAAAACCTTAACTTTAGTGATCCCTATCTTAACCCACTTTGGATATATCAAGAACCAACGGGGGCACGTTGTTCTGAGTCATGAGACCTCAAAATTAATCCCAACTCGGTGCTAAATACTACTCCCTTACTTAGCTCAGAAATTTATAAAATCCACCTTAAAACAATTCAACAATATATATATATATATATATATATATATATATATATATAATGGGAGCCAAAATGCATCCCCTTTACTTCAAACTCAAGAATGTGGATTTCTGTCTTAACTTACAATCAAAACTTACTTTTTGATATTCTTTAAAAATCGCTAACATCTCATTCTCAAACTTATTCTTTAACCATGAGGTTCAGTTCACAACAATAGGACTTGAAATTCTTAAAACATGATATAGACGTTGAATTATGCAACTTAAACCATAAATTGACAATTTAAACCATTAATATGCATAATAATATTACAACTCAAAACTTGGGTAAGACATAGTTTCATAAAAACTCACAATATAATAACATGATAGGAATTCTCCATGAATTTAAGAAGTACTTTACAAAAAGATGTAACTCTTGGGAACAAGAACAAAAGGGTGTTCTTGTTCAAAACCACATACCTTAAACTTGGAGGTTGTGGATGACTTTAAAATTTTCGGAAGGTTATTCTCGAACTATTGGGTGTTCCTCATAGCCCTCTTAACAGGGAATTCAAATATGCAAGAATTATTGAATTCTCATGGTTGAATCTCTAGATAATTGGGTTTTTATGTTGAAACCCTAACCTTGTGGTTGAAGGTGTGCAGATAATTTTGAAATGTTTAACTAAAGAGAAATGGAATAAAATACATTCTCTGAGGGTTATAAGTCGTGGGAAGTGCAGGAAAAGGACAAAAATACCCTTACTAAACCTCTTCTCAATTGTTGAAAATATAAGGCTGACAAAATTTGTGATAGGCCATCAGACTTGTGACAAGTCATCACAAATGTCGTCACTGGGGAGCTGGAATTGATGGATTTCTATCTAAGAATAATGACATTCGTGATAAGTTATTATGCTTGTGATAACTTATCAGAAATGTCATCACTGAGGGTTGGATTCTGCCTAAGTTTGACGACATTAGTGATAAGTCATCACACTTGTGACAACTTATCACAAAATGTCATTACTGGGGGTAGAAATCGGCCTGAGGCTGATGACATTAGTGCTAAGTCATCACACTTTTGACAACGTATCACAAAATATTATCAATGGGGGTGGAAATCTGCCTAATGCTAATGACATTGGTGATAAGTCATCACACTTATGATAACTTATCACAAAATATCGTCAGTCAGTTTTCCAGGCTAACAAGCTGGAGTAAAATGGGCATAAATTTTTGTTCTGGTATAGAATTTAGGCAAAATTGGTATCGTTGGAAAGCTAACTCAATTATGTATTTGTTGGTGGGTTATGAGATATGAAATTCATAGTATAATGAGATATATGCTCATTTGAAGTTGACTATACCAATATCCATCTCAAGAATTCAATTATCAAGGAATGTTTTGATTACTCTAATAGCTAGGACACTTTTGAGTCCTTAATACTCATCAAGATAGATCATGTAGATACCAAATCTCTAACTTTATTTCTAATAAGCTTGAAACAAGGTTCTACTATTAGTTGAAATTCTCGAGGTATTATAAGATACTTCTCCAATTTCTATTTCTCCATATTAAATGGCTCTGATTGAGTGGAGAAAACTCAAAGAGCAACTTAAGGATCTTCTAAATAAAGGGTTTAGCTGTGCTAGTATTTCTCCAAAGGTTGTATCGATATTGTTTATACACAAGAAGGATGGTTCCCTTCGGATGTGCATTGATTACAGGAAGTTGAACAAGGTGATGGTAAAGAACAAGTATCCTCTTCCTTGGATAGATGATTTCTATAACCAGTTACAGGTTGCCAAGTTCTTCTCTAAGATAAATCTTCGGTCTAGGTACCATCAGCTTAAGATTAGGGAGGTGGATATCCCTAAGACAACTTTTCATATTTGGAATGGGGACTTAGAGTGCTTGGTGATGTCATTTAGGTTGACTAATTCTCTGACAACATTTATGGACTTGATGAACATGGTGTTCAGGCAGTATTTAAATCTCTTCGACATTGTATTTATTGATGACATTCTGGTTTATTTGAAGAGCATGGTGGATCGTGCTAAAAACCTAAGTGTGGTGTTGTAGACCTTAAAGGAATAATAGTTGTATGCCAAGTTCTCCATATGTGAGTTTTAGTTTAATGTAGTGACTTTCTTGGGCCATGTTATTTCTAGTGAAGGGATTATGGCGGATCTATAGAAAGTTATTATAGTGAAGAGGTGTCCGTGGCCCACAACTCCATCTGATATTCCTAGATTCTTTGGTTTAGCCGGGTATTATAAGCATTTCGGGGAAAGATTTTCTTCGATAGTTGCTACTTTGACTAAGTTGACTCAGAAAAAGGTTATGTTTTCTTGGTTGGATTCTTGTAAAGGGAGTTTAATGAAGTTGAAGGATAAGTTGACTTCGTCTCTAATCCTGACTTTGCTGGAAGGCAATAATGGGTTTGTTATTTATTGTGATGCATCTCGGGTAGGGCTTGATTGTGATTTGATGCAATATGGGAAGGTAATTACATATGATTCTAGGAAATTGAAGGTATATGAGAGAAATTATCCTACTCATAATTTGGAGTTGTTGGCAGTTATGTTTTCTTTGAAAATATGGGGGCATAATTTGTATAGTGTTTGCATGGATATCTTTTTTATCACAAAAGTCTTCAAAATATGTTCACTCATAATGAGCTTAATCTTAAGAAGAGAAGGTAGCTTGAGCTTCTCAAGGATTATGATATAAGTCTTCACTACCACCCAGGTATGTCTAATATGGTTTCTGATGCTCTTAGCAAGTTATCCATAGGTAGTTTGGCTTATGAGGAGGAAGTTAAGCGGGAATTAGTAAAGAATATTCACCATTTGGATAATCTTAGAGTTTGTCTCTTTGACTCTCAGGATGGTGGTGTGATGGTGCGAGAAGTGGTTCGATCATCTCTTTGTGCAGAGATTAAAAAGAAGCAAATGCTAGACCCCATCTTGATAAAAATCAAGGGTGATCCTGGTGGCAAAAGGTAGTGGTGTTTGATATTAATGGTAATGGTACTTTATGCTACTAAGGGAGGTTGTGTGTTCTTGATGTTGATGGGCTACAACAAAGGGTTTTGGATGATATGCATGAGTCGCGCCATGTTGTTCATCCCGGCTCGACTAAGATGTATCATGATCTTAAGGAGATCTACTAGTGCAATGCCATAAAGAGGGATGTGGCTGATTTCATTGCCAAGTGTATGGTGTGTAAACAGGTTAAGGTTGAGCACATGAGGTCGGGCGGGTTGTATCAAGAAATTCAATTGCCCGAATGGAAGTTGGAAGTGATTAATATGTACATCATTACCGGTCTTCTTCGGTCTCAGAATTAGTATGATTCGATTTGGGTTATCATAGATAGGATGACTAAGTTTGTGCATTTCTTGCAAGTATGGACGACCTTTTCGGTGTAGGATTATGTGTGGTTGTATGTTTAAGAGCTTGTGAAGCAGCATGGGGTACCTATTTCGATTATCTCTGATTGTCGTACATAGTTTATGTCTCATTTCTGGCAATTTTTTTAGAGAGGGTTTGGGACTAAGTTTAGTCTGAGTACTTCTTTTCATCCACAATTGGATGGAAAGCAGAGAGAACTATTTAGACAGTGGAAGATATTCTTGGGACCTACATGATTAACTATGGTGGTAATTGGGTTGAGCATCTACCATTGGTTGAGTTTGCTAACAATAATATCTATCATTCGAGTATTGGTATGGCTCCTTTCAAGGCATAGTATGGTAGGAGGTGTATATATCCTATTGGGTGAATTGAGCTTAAGGAAGCGGACATAATTGTTTCGGATTTGGTTTATCATGCGATGTAAAAGGTCAAGGTGATTCAGGATAGTCTTGAAGCAGCCTAAAGTCGCAAAAATTCCTCTACATATATTAGGCATAGAGAATTAGTGTTTGAGGTCGGGGTTAGTGTGTTCCTCAAGGTGTATCCCATGAAGGGAGTGGTGCAGTTTGGCGAAAGGGGGAAACTCAGTCCTTAGTTCAGTTTTGCTTATGCATTGTAATTTCGATCTAGCTTAGGTTTTGTTCGTCTAGTCTTTTATGTTTCTTTGTTGAGGAAGTGTCATGGTGATCGTTATTCGATTGTTCCTTTGGAATGAGTAGGTATTTTAGATTCTCTATCTTATGAAGAGGTCCCAGTTGAGATATTAGATAGGCAAGTTAGTCGGTTGTGGACAAAGGATGTGGCTTCAGTTAAGGTTCTATGGAAGAACCAGAAGGTGGAAAAAACTACTTGGGAAGTAGAAGAGGACATGAAGTCCAAGTATCCACATTTGTTTTCTACTCCTAGGATTCGTGCAGAAGGTATATGTCTTGAACAAATCTTTATTTTCTGAGTTTGTTAAAGGAAAGATTAACATATTTGCCTCTTTAATTTCAAATTTTTTTGAAAGGATGATTGATAATACATATGATTTTGTGTGCGGTTACCTCTACTTTTTCCTTTATTCGAGGACGAATGATCCTAATGGGGGAGACTGAAACATCCTAGGTTATAACCCTTAGATAATTTTTGTTAAATCCGTCCTCTAGATCCAGTACAACTCATGGGTAGGAGCCATATGTTGGGGTACGAGTGGTATAGTCCTATTGTATACTGACCAGTTTTAGTTGGTGGGATGGTTTTGTTCACTAGAATTGGTATGACTTAGGGGTATGAGTCTTAGGGCTTTGTACGAGTTGTATCGAGGACTCATATGATAGGCAGTGTTTGATTCTCCTAGTATAGTATTCTTTCAGGGATATGGGTTATGGCAATGGATAGTATGTTATGGTTATGACTTGGTTGGATAAGTCATATACTATAAAGTGTTTGATCCATGGGTTGAGGCTTGGATACAAGTGGTAGATACCGATCGTATAGAAGGGTTCGACTTATATGGGTCAGTCATATCCCTGTGATAAGTTTTTAAGTGATTTAAGTGGAGGTATTCTGGAAATTTCCCTACTTATGCTAATTAGAACCCATGACTTCTAATATACTTTAGAGGTTATTTACCCTATTATTGTATTCATTAACACGTAGAAACTAATCCAAAACATCTCATAATTCTCTCAAGATCATTTGGGCCAAGAAGGCTAGGGTTTCATCTTACGGATTGATTTGGGGCTTATATTGGTGATTTCTTTTCGTCAATTCTTTGGTATATGGCATGATTCCCTTCCCTCATTGTAATTTAAACAAAACACATGGTTTATATGATAGATTTCATGGTTTTCCTATTTCATGATTATGGTTTTCAATTATTATTTGGGGGTTTTGATATTAAATGCTTGGTTATAGTTTCCAATGGTTTTAATTATGCTTTTAGATGCATTTATGGTTGAATAGGACAATTGGATTGCATTGTAATGGTTTAATGTTCTTTGGAATTGGTTTTGGTTATTTTATGCCCCCAAGGTGTTTGATAAAATGCTTATACAGATATTCTCATTGCATTAACTTCTTTTAATGGAACTCTTGCATGTTTTAAACTTGATAAAGGATTAATACCTGGTTTAAGTGTTTTGTAAAGGATAAATTGTTATACTTGTGGAGAACTTGGAAGTCTCCCAAGTGGATTTAATACAGTAATTGGAATGGCACCTCAGGTCTCCTTAACCTAAATGGTTTGGCTATGGATATTACATGCAAGTAAGGGGTCGTATGATGATACCACTGATATTGTCCTTGGTTAATAAATTGTAAATGGATTGTTTGGACATGGTTTTAATTGGGCATTAATGGTGGGGTGTGTATCTAAGTCGTGGAAGGTGGTGGTTTTGGGCGACCAAAATTGGAAACCCATATTTGCCGATATGAGGGGTCTTCGATAACCGTGTGCGGGTGTCATATTTTATATTGGGGGATGTACTAGTTATCCCATAGGATATTCCCTGATCGTACGCTACACGCGTTGGGGCCTTTTCAATATGCGAAGTGGTACCCATATGGCCCATGGGTAGTTATGACAGCAAAACTAAACAGCTCAGGTTATGGTTTAAATGCATGCTACACCCATTTCCCTTTCCGTCACTAATATATGTATGGTTGTATGCATTATGGATGGTTTTATTTGGTTTTATAACTGGCAATATTTATCATTATCCTAAGACTCATGCTAGCGGTCACTCACTAACCCCATCTACTGGTGGATATATACCAACGTTATGCAGTAACCAGTTATTCTACTCCTCCTATTTAGCATGCAGCTTCGGTGTCAGCATTTGTACTAAAGTGGTGAGCTTCAATCCCTTTTGGAAGGAATTATTTCATGTTATGGACTTTCTCAGACACTCTTCTTTTATTTTGGATATTGGTTTTGGCCATGGTTGGCGTCGTGTCCCATCCAGATTTGTTTACTCTTTTATATAGAGGCTTTTTGGTACTTTTACGGGTCGGTATGGGCGGGATCAGTAAAGGTCTCAGCCTTATCATTGGTATTCATATAGAGGCTGGCATCATCGGACATGATTTCTCACTATTATGCCATATTACTTCTTGGGATTGATTTTCATATTATATTTTCGTATTCCCTTGGGTCTATGGTCTATGGTTGGACGGTTGGTGTGGTACGATTGGACTGGGTTGGGTCAGTCACAATTGCGACCCTATCCCCGAGTCTTAATGAGAACAGTTACGCTATCTTGTTATATGTTTTAAATTCAGCCCATCTAAGATTGTATATAGGTGATTAGGTTTGGTAACAAGGGGCGGTCCCAGATCCTTGTTGGACTTGGGATGCCCATTACAACCATTCCCAGGATAGGGTCGTGTCAGGTTAAGGGGGGGAAGACCCAACTACCCCTCAGTTATTTAAATTCAAAACTAGATGCAATAGGCTCACCGCGATGCGGTCTTATCATAGTTGTTGATATCCCTCATTGTGAAGCGGTCTGCATGACATCGAGACTAATACCGCATCAATGGCTTATTGCGTTAACCCACAGGTTTCGTGATCAAAACATGACCCAAACCTAGTTCGAAAAATCCAAAACAACTTCAAGAAAGACCTTTTACATCCCTGAACATGAATCAACTCAAAAACCAATATCTCAGGGTCAGAAAGGCAAAAATAAAAATAATCAAAGTTAGAGGTCTTAAAAATGACTAATTCCCTCACACTTAGTGAAACTTTCAGGCCTTATGCCCCTTATGCATGCAACTAAAAACTAAATCAAGCTAAGATTAATACGGGGTATTACAATATCTCCCCCTTGGGAACATTCATTCTCAAGTGAGACTGCTTGGACTAATAGTACTGTACTAAGGTAACTGAGATCACATAATGAATATGCATGAATTTAAAAATGACTACATGACTGAGTTTGAAACATGATAAATGAATTGAACTGATTTTGTGAATGTATATAATGACTTGGGAATACTGAGAACCAAAAAGAGTCAATCTAAGGAAGAATTGTTACCTCAAGCTGAATCTGATTTTGCGGAGAAAAGATGAGGGTACATTGTTTGCATATCAACTTCTGCTTCCCAAGTAGCTCCCTCAACATACTGATTCCGCCAAAGGACCTTAACTATCGAAACTTCTTTATTCCATGGCCTATGAATCTAACGATCAATAATCTCACCTGGGACTTCATCATAGAAAAGACTATCCTTAACGTCCATATATTCTAAAGGAACCGCAACAACTGAATCACCAAAACACTTCTTTAACAAAGAAACATACAACACTGGATGTACGGACGCCAAATCTGCAGGCAACTCTATCTCATAGGCTACCTTCCCAAAATGGTTCTAGATTCTATATGGACCAAAATAAAAAGGGACTGAGTTTACCTTTCTTGCCAAATTTTTTCACTCCCTTCATAGGCGAATTCAAATAGACCAAATCACCAACCTCATACTCAAGATATATTCTCCTCACATCTGCATAAGATTTTTAATAGCTTTGGGCTATCTTCAGCCTCTCTGAAATCAACTGAACTTTCTCCATTGACTCAAACACACAAATGGCCCTATCAAAGAAGCCTCACCTACTTCAAAACATACAAAAGATTCTTACATAGAGAGCCTCAAACAGAGCCATCTAAATACTTGAGTGATAACTATTGTTATAGGAAAACTCAATCAAAGTCAAGTTGTAATGCCCAAAGTCTGTACCCCGAACATTACACGGTACTCATAATCCTGAAAGACCATAAGCTAACCCATGACTGGTACCTGCTGCAATAACTGATGAGTAATACTACAAATATGCAAAAATTCGGCAGAAACTTTCCATAAGGTTCAATACTGAAACAAAACTGAATACTTTATAACAATACAAAAACTGAAACATCTGTATGAAAATACTCTAGTCTAAAAAAGCCTCTATACTGTCTAAACTATGGAATTGATAGGACAAGACTCCAACTAGCTCTGAACTACTGAAATAAGTTGAACTACTGAAATAATCATAATGTTCTCAAACTAAGAGGACTCACTACTAACTCTGTCAGCTGAATAGAAGAACTGCTAAGTATGATTGAGAGCCCGTGCACCTGAACCTATGATATAAAACATCATAGTGCAAAAGAATGGTATGCGTCAGTACTTTGAATATACTAGTATGCAAAGTTAGGTAGGATGAAATGCATGAACAATACTGAGTGAATGACATGAGTATAACTAAATAACAGTACATGTATGAATACGTAACCTATAATTGAGATCATGATAACGATGGATACTGAGTTCTAAATTATTGATTTACTGATATCTGAGTGAATGCATCTAACAGTTGAGTGAATGTATCTAAAAGTCCTTATTCTGAAGAACTGAACTGAGTTCTATACTGAGACTGAATCTAAAACCGAGACTGTAGGAGGAAATCATCTAACCAACTACCCTATTCTGAATAAATTAGGGTCCAACCTGTAACCCCAGTTGGAAGGGTGTCAGTACCATGCCATGAGTAAAGACAAGTTGAGTCACCCTCATTTGGCAGGTAGATCACCTCATCAATGCTCAAATGCCAGGTTGATGTCTCAACCTATACTGGTTGGGTAGTTCTAGAACATATGGACTGCTTCTAAGGATCACTCCTTCTACTGGAAGGTCATTCCCTATCCATGGGTTCACTCGGTGCTAAATCTTACTCCCAATTGAATAGACACTTGAGTGGATTCTAGACTGTTCTAGGCTGGAGTAAACAAATTCTGATCGTACTGTATAACTTAACTGAACTGAGTTCACAGGGTTCAGTGGACTGATGGAATACTACTGAATTCTATTAACGGACTAAATTCTACCGATCATGACATAATTGATACTATATTGTAACTAACCATGGCTCTAGGTAAACAACTAAATTGCCCGGTATTAATACCCGCAGGACTCGATAGTATAAATTATACGACATAGCACAATCTTGAAATATGATAGCTAAGTACTTGGTCATCGTACATTAGTTTAGGACATTCTAACAAACACTTGCATGACATGAACTTGAATCTATGCTGACATGATATAATTTCCCTATTTAACTCACATACACAATTCATCAAACACTTGAAGGACATAATCTATGCACATGACACTAAAACAACATGTAACCATTAATGTTCAATTCCACATTTACAACTTCAAGGGTTTCAAGCTTGCTTTACATGATAATGCACACATATCAATCAATACCACATGAATCTTGTAGTAAATCATGAACTAGAAACCCCATTAACATAGTAATCGTGGACACATTTAAATTCAACCATGAAATTCATCATACTAATAAACTTGTAGTTAAAAGGGGGTTTTGAACTCCAAGTTCCCCCTTGGATGAACACTTGACATACCTTTGTTGCTAAATTCCTGAAGAACAATGGTGAAAATCATGATCTTGGCCTTGAAATCAAATCACCTAGGGTTCTTATTCTTGAGCAATTTGAGAGAAAATAAGTATATTTTCCTCAATGAGGGTTGTATCTCATTTTTTAGTGCTAAAAAGGGGTGGGGAAAAGACCCAAATACCCCCCCAAGGATGCATCTTTTAATGACTGAAAACTGGACTGTTAATGTGCAAGACGATGCACCACATCATTAGCAATGATGCGATATCCAATGCGCGGTGTCGAGTCCATATTAGTTCACTGGAAATTGCCACTGGGAGCCAATGAAAAATATAAATCAACGCGATGGCCAACGAGCCACACTGAGATCGCATTGATACACTATTTTGGATTCTCAAACATGGTTCAAACGAGGTCCAAAAATCATAAAACTCGTTCGAGAACACCTACTAACATTCCTTATCATGAATCAATCTAAAGGTCTATACTTTAAGGTCATAAGGGTCGTGAACTAGAATTTCCAACTTACGAAGGCCTAAATAATACTAAGTCTTAATACTTAGCTTGAATTTTCTAAGTCTGGGACCCCTTAGCAAGCCTAAATGACTGAGTTGAGCTTAGGATTTTGAGGTGTCTTACAATATCTCCCCTTTGGAAACATTTATCCTCAAATGAGACTGAATACGATGGGAGAACTGACAGACTGGACTTTCTTACCGAACATGCACAACTGAAGTATGATTTCATGACTAAAAATACATATATACTAAATTATCATACTAAGCATGCATATCTGATGAATTAGAACATAGTTAAACATGATTCATGAATGTATGACTGTGATTTATTGATAAGATGATTTTATATACTGAACATGTATATCTGATGCATGCGTAAATGACTAAACTGATTCGTGAATGCATGACTGAGTTTGTAACATTAATTGATACTATACTGGTAGTTATATCTGAACATGAGACTGAGTAAATTCAAAGGAAAACTATTACCTTGGGCAGAGTCTCAGTTTGTGAAGAAGAGGTGAGGATACTTGGTTTGCATATCTGCTTCTCCTTCCCAAGTATCTCCTTAAACGGACTAATTCCACCAAAGATCTTTGACTAGGGAGACTTCTTTGTTCCTCAATCTGCGAATCTAATAGTCAAGGATTTTGACTGGGACCTCTTCGTAAGAGACATTGTTCTGAATATCAAGGCCCTCTATAAGGACTATAGTTGTTGGGTCACCTATGAACTTCTTAAGCAAGGAGACATGAAACACTTGGATGCACTGAAACTAAATCTGAAGGCAACTCAAGCTCGTAAGCTACCTTTTCAAAATGGCTGAGAATTCGATAAGGATCGACATGTTGAGGACTAAGCTTCCCCTTCTTGCCAAACCTCTTCACTCCTTTTATAGGAGAGATTTTCAAGAATACAAAATCACTGATCTCCTACACGAGATCATTTATTGAATATGCATGAACGGGAATGTAAAAATATAATTGAGCCTGAAACGTGATATAGTAACTGAATATCATGAATAGAACTGAGCCCCTGAATACATGGCTTACGGATGAGATTGGAACTTGTGGCTTCACCTATGTGTACCCCACTACTCCAAACTGGATTCGTTATATAAAGAGAAGATGGAAGGTTTAGGTTATGAAATTTCAGGGATAATAGTGCATCTCCCTCTTAGGGAATTATGTCCCCTAAAGAATGCTGACTTGCTAAGATACTGAGGAAAAACTGAGATGATGCATAGGGCACCTACGAACTGAATCGTAACTGCATATCGGGAATCTAAAACTGAGGCATGACACTTGAACTGAGTTGAACTCGCGACCACATCATTGCTCGATATTGGAATAGTTATATTCATGACACTTTGGATAGTGTGACTAGATGAAAAGATAGGAAACCTGACCATATGAACATTGTCCGCCTAATTGATATACTGAATTGCTGGTTTTTGCGGACTAACTTATGCTAAAAACTTATATTCGACTAGAGCCTTTATTTGACACTCTTTCTATAGAGTTCTAGAAGCTTTAGGGAGTAAGAAAATCTTGGAGTGGTTTGAATAAGACATTTGAATAAGAAATCACCACGTGGCTGCAATTTTGTAAAATGGATCAAGGCCTACTAAATAGTCTATAAACTGGGTTACTGAAATACTGATAATTGAATAACTGATAACTGTACATATGGTCAAGTAAATTTGAAACTAAAGTGATTTCTATTCTGATTACTGGACTAAGACTGGGACTTAGGCTGTAACTAAGACTGGAACTGAGACTGTACTGGAACTGAATACTGGGTTCTGATAACTCTACCTACTAAGGTCTAATCTGAACTGAATTCTCCTACTATGTTCAAGCCTACTCAAATCTATAAAATGTATTTAGCCACTTACACATTAATATGTCGTTCAATCCTATCTTCATAACTATAGCCTCATGTAAAACTAACATGCAATAATCTTTTCCTAACACGAAACATTTACTCTCTCCCTTCAAAGCAACTGCCCATTGATACATCATTTCATAAGAAGAGTTCACTAAAGGTTAAAACATGAGGCCCTGAAGCATGAATGACACTAGACCAAACTTGACACTTAACTGAGGCCTGAGGAATTGGACATTAATATCCTGGATTTTATTGAGAAATCTAAAATTAGAATTTACATGACGAAATCTGAATTTAGCTAATCATTAGGAGTATAGCATAAGTCATGGGAACTGAGCATAATGTAAGGCATAACATAAGTACATGAGTCATGCACTACATGACCTGAGCTTTGAGTTTCTGTGTCCATGGAACATGATGCGTAAGACTGTGTAATCTGGAACTCCTTATACTAGGAACTGTAAGCATACATGATTTTTTATGATGTGCACAAATACGATCTATGATCATAGAGATAACATGCAAGGCATGAGTAGATATCATGATAGCTAAAGTATGAAACTTTGCACCAAGGTAAGGATGTGTTAGGCATCATGCCTTCCCTCTACTTTTCTACACATACAAACATTACTATTAAAATCTAAAAGCATGACTTGCTTTCTTGTCCTACCATCTCCCCCTTAGCTTAAAGTGGTTATTCTAAGTCTGTGAGTAACTTAATAAACTTTAAACCAAACTAAAACCACGTTACTCTAGAGTCTGAGATGTTCCAATACTCATACACACTCAACTCATTCTGATGGCCTATACCTAGTAATATAAGGTCCACTGCTAGCGCTTTCTTTTTATACATAATTGTTAGTTGTCTATTGCCCCAATAATCATTATGTATCAACCTCAACACTACTAACTTATAATTCTCTACTCTCCTTTCTACTAATTTAATCTAGAGATTCAAACTAAATTCAACTGAAACTAGGGTACTACCCCTTCATCAAATAATTGGTCCCTCAGGAAACTAAAATAGGATGACTCTATTACTGAAATCAACTGAAGGCATTTTTATTGAAATATTATAATCGAGCAATTTTTGAATACACATCTGGCTAGAATAGATCTACCTACTAGGGAAGGCACTGAGAAAAGTTTTATTAAGAACTATTATCTGACTTGAAAGTTGACTGTTATTTAAGGAGTTACAAAAGACTGAGAACCTCCCGAATCTAACAAGGCATATACAAGTAAATAGAAGATTCATAACATACAAGTGACCACATCAGGAGAACTTTCCTGATCTTGTTAGGACTGCAGTATAAGAAGCCTATTTGGGCGCTGCCCACTGGTGGTACTGGAAATGGCACCCTGCTGATTTGAGAGACCAGACTGAGCTAAAGGACGGTCGAACTGACCCTACTGGCGTAAATCATTTCAACTCTGAGCTATTACTCTACACTCCCATATCAAAAACAAACAGCACTACCAGCTTAGTCTTTCAAACAAATATATTTTCATCACAGATAGAAGAATAAGACTTTTCATATTAGATAGGAGAATACACACACACATTGGGATTCTCTTACAACCGACATAAACCATGCGAGCTAAATAGAGTCCAACGTCTAACCCATGTTCGGGAGAGCTGTCCTATCCTTGCCATTGGAGTAGGACCTTAAATTATCAATCCAAACAGTAGTGATCACTATATATATCATCCCCATGCCCACATCTGATAACGCTCAATCTACAGCTCTCGTGGGAGTGTAAAGCGGTCGTTAGCAAATATAGAACCCAACCTGGGTTGGGTGTCGATCCCACAGGGAATAGCTTGGCCAACAAGTAAGTAAAATTACTAAACTTTTGGTGCAAGTCTCGTAAGAAGGGGGGATTGTAATGTGTAACCAAAACAATAAAGTAAAAGCTGAAAATAGCAAAGTAAAAAGAGGAAGAATGTTACGTAAGTTGTAAACAATAAGAATTGAGGCGTTGGGGTTATGTCCACCTTCTGAGGTATACGTCTCTATTGCCTATGAGTGTGTAGAATTTTGACATGCATGTGCTTATAGAGAATTGTAGTCGATGGTAAATCCAAGCGTCTCTCGACCTGAACAAGGACTATTTCACTTTAACTCTCTCGAGCTTAAAGCGTGTCTAACGGTACGAATTCTCCAAGAGGTTAGTCCAGTTACGGCACTAGCATTTTAATAGGAAAGAGTGTCCTACTACCTTGACATTATCTCTTTTCCAGACAAATAACTTTTCTTTCGAACAAGTTAAATGTTAGACTGGCGTTATTCTATGCGTTTGCAGCCACAAGAATTTGCATTAAGATGAAGAGAATAATGATATAAGCAATATACGTGTCCCGAACTCACAAACTCACAGCAATAGATAGTATCTCATTCGGCTTCCATAACCCCAATAGAGAAGTTTAGTTACCCATGAGTGCGAAGGAGATCACGATTTGCATTGTTATTGTTGAGTAATGGCGTGTGGATTAGGTGATAGGCGTGTGGCGTGATTCCTTAGCAAGTAAAGATTCTCTTGTTGTGGAATTTAGGAATAGAATTAATGGAAAGATTAGAAGAGTTGTAATTGAGAAGTAGAATGTGTCTCTCCACTAAGGGAGGACTTGCCTCTCCACTAAGGGAGGACTTCATTAAAAATCTCTAGCATGATAGGGTATTTATAATACTCCTATCCTACTCCTACTATGCTAATGAAATAAATAACCAAATCCTACTAAACTAAGGAAATACTTAACCCATTTGTACTAGGTTAATGTAGCATTCTCCTAATCCAAATAAACTAATGAAATACATAACCCAATTGTACTAGGTTAATGTATCATTGTCAAAATCCAGCTTTGTATCTGTAAGTCCCCAAAGTCTTTAGAAATGTTGTTTTAGCCCGGGACAGATTTTCCATGCAGCAGTTTTGGTCCTTAGGCGTGTAGACTTCCTTCCCTTCCTTTGTGAGCTTTATTTTGCATCAAGTAAGCCATAAAATGCTTTATTTTGCATCATTTATACCTGAAACTTTCCTAATCATGTTCGTTAGCTCATTTACAGGAAAAAGGACTAAAAGTGCATGAAATATATAATTTGTTCTCAAAACTAGGCTAAAATATGGGCAAAATATATTGATATAGGCGTGTAAATTCGCCTATCATCAACACCCCACACTTGCAGCTTTGTTCGTCCTCGAACAAAATATCATGTCCTTCTAAGCATCAACTTAGGGTTTTTACAGCAACAACACAAAACATTCTTAAAGACAAGCACAAAAATTATCAACAAAGAGTAGCTTCCCGATTATAAGTAGAAACAGTTTAACCTCTAGCGTAGACTAGCGATGGTGATCAACTCGCATGCAAACGTTAAGGTACATAGAATCATATACAACTATCCAAATCTCATCAACCATGTGTGTCTCACAATATAGTACCCATAATTACTCACAAATATAGCATATTTTTCAAACATGGGTATCAAAATGTCCTTGCTCTCACTCTCACAAAGAATTCATGTGTAGCAACTGATGACCATAGGCTTGCCCTTGATGTAGTACTCTACTAAATGTCAGAATGCTAAGCTTAGGATCAAGTAGGTCTTTTGATGGTTGTAATATAGGCTAAGGGACGGGTAGGATCAGCTATTTTGTCCAGAAATAGTGACTAAGTTCCTAAGCACTTTAATACATCACATTGTATCATTGACACTTTTTTCTTTCAACCTTTCTTTATTTTATTCTTCCACCCTTGTTCTCATCTTTTGTTTTTCAATTTTAAGCACAACTCACTTTTCAGCTTTCTTTTCCTTTTTCTTTTCACAACATACCTCTTATGATAGCACTTTCTTTTTCATCACACATTTAAGCACCATTACAATTTAAAGCATCATACTCACCCAATTTCCTCTTATGTTGTCACATGACTTTTTCACTTTAAAGCACTTAGGAATTTTGATCAAATTACGGTCTTGAAAAAAAAATGGATTAGGCTTACATACAAGGTTGTCAAAGAAATAGGCTAAAGGCTCAAAAGGGTTTAACTAGGATGATGTCCATGGGTAGGTAAAACAAAGGTAAACATGTATAGGTTGCCAAATAAATGCTAAATCATCTCCTAAACTTACACTCCTTATTTTTGCTTTGCATACATACCAGGCAAGTTCTAGCATCAGCCATAAACATAGAATATACTGTTACCTCACACACACAAGGCACATGGTTGACTTGATTGGAAGTAATATAGACTCCCGACCCAACAAGTGAATGAATTGAACCACTCAATATCACATAATGAGTCACAACTAGAGCCTAAACGTCTCAATAGTCATAATTGCAGCACATACTCTTGTTATAATCTCATGCTGCCTATCAAAATAATTTCATGCGAAGCTAAAAAAAAAAATTTTAACTACTAAAAAAAACAAGACAAAACAAACATGAATAAATGAAAATGCGGATCGAGAAGTATAGCATGCAAATACCATCACCCCACACTTAGACGGGGCACACTGTCCTCAGTGGAAAATAAATAAGAAGAACCTGGTTTGTCGGACTCATTCTCTATGTCTGGGGTCATACCCCTTGCATCGGAATCATCATCAGAGTCATCATCCTTAGAAGTTCCTCATAAGTATCCCACTTAATTCCAAGAGTGAGTTGAGGTGTTTGCATCAAGGAGGGTTCTCCTTGCTCTCTTTGGCCTCTTTTTTTGCCTTTTCGTGAAGTGGTAGCCTTTTCTTTGCCTTGTCTTGCTTTGGGTGCCATTGTACCTGAGACTAGAAATAGTGGTAATGGTAGCACAATCTCAATGGTTACAGTCTATACACAAGCAGTAGGGGTACCACCCCACACTTAGTTTTGTTGATACAAATCAGTGAAGTGAAAGTGGTCGATTACTTAGACTTCATCGACATACGTTTTAGGATTATATTCTGACAAGAAACTCAGCAATGCATCACTTACTTGCAGCCATTGGACTACTTTCATGGTAGATATAACAACACTACTACATAGGGGTAACCACATGGTATAGTTTCTATCAATAAACTCAACCTCCTATGTCGGTAGGTAGTTATAAGTCTTATTCCGATGAACGGGATATTCTAACATGTAAGTATTCAAGTGACAAGATTATGCAATTTTCATTACTATAGCAATTCCGCAAGTAGTATAACAATGCATCAAAATCAAATTCAAGTCGGAAATAAGTTAAGAGCATCCTAACGTACATGTTCACATCACCAATACTTTTTCAAGATTTAGCAATTCATAATAGGTGTAGTAAAGTAGTACTTACAAAATTTAAATGAAGAACAAAGTAGTACTTACTTGGTTGAAGCCTTTGGATGATGTTCTTGTGAAGAAAAAGAGCAAAAGGAAGCTTTTTGATAGGATTTGGAGACTATAGGTGGTGCATGGGCTAGGTTTCCAATGTGTTTTTGGTTCAAGATTAAGTCTCATATTTGTAAGAAAAGGTTTGGTTGAGTTTTAACCCATTAAAATCGGATTTGGAGAACAAAAGTGACCATAGGGGGTGCCTAATGCTTTGCCTAGTTGAGCAGAATGCCATAGCATATGCCATGCATTTATTTAAGAATGCCATACACTATGCCATGCATTTATTTAAGAATGCCATACACTATGCGGCGCATTGTCTATGGCATTTAGAGACATATGCGCCGCATAGTCTATGGCATATGAGATCCTGAGACCTAATGCTATAGCATAGGCGGCGCATAGTCAAAAGCACACTTAGGAATGGGCGGCGCATAGTGTATAGCACACTAGATTCCGAGACCTTAGGCTATAGGATAGGTTTTGCATTGTTCGTGGCCTAGTTTTACCTAGTCCTAGCCTTCCTCGATGCCTATTTAAGCATGAGTAATGCTCAATCCATACCCTTATGCATCCTTATACCTAACTTACCACCTTTACCATTCAATACATCCAAATCGTCATTTGAAACCAATCTCCTCGTTGAATACCTCTTGCACCTATATTTACTCAAAATAATAAAAATGATTAGTACGATGGGTTGCCTCCCACCAAGCGCCTTAGTTTTGGTCGTGGCACGACTCTTATTTTTGGATTTTCATTAATTAAAAACAAGACAAGTACTAGAATGAAAGAAAATGATAAACAATAAATGAAAAATGATAAACAATGGGTTGCCTCCCATCTAGCACCTTATTTATTGTCGTGGCACGACATGGTTACCTCGAGTACTCAGACTTCGTCGAGGTAAATGGTGGATTATTTTCTAAAAGGATTTAGACGGCAATGAGGCTTACCTGTGGGCATGCGATCTTCTTCTAGAAAGCTCCTACGTTTCTCCGGAGAGTCACCAATTATATCATCAATAGTCCAACCCATAGCTCTCTTGTACCTCATCAGAGCAGAGATGAGAGCCTCCACGTGCTGTTTACTTAAATCATCCACCACACTTATCGGAAGTATACTTCCACATTCCAAGAACACATACCTTAGATAATCGGGAAGCTCTTGCGATTCTAGCATTGGTTGCTCGTCAATGGGAGTCTTCGCTGTTGGTTGATTCTTGAGATCACAATCTGGTTGCTTAGGAGTATAAGGCTCTATTTCTGTTAGAGCACTCATAAGTTTTTCATAACCTTCATTATCTTCATGCTCAACTTTCAGTGGCACAGCAGACAATGGCTCAACAGTAGGCTGTTTCTCAATAGATAATTCTTTCATATCCTCATGATGAACATATAACTCATTTATATCGCTGGGCTGCTTCATTGTTTTGCATATATCAAACCGTACCACTTCATCATTAATTCGAAACAAAAGCTCATTATCTTTCATGTCAATAAGCACACTTCCAGTTGCAAGGAAGGGACGTCCCAAGATGATGGGAACTTCAGAATCCTCCTTACAATCCAGAATAACGAAGTCTGCAGGAAAGATGAATGAAGAAACCTTCACCAACACATCATTCAAGATACCCACAGGTCGTTTTACCGACCTATCAGCCATCACGAGACTCATATTGGTTGGTGTAGGGTCTCCCAACCCCAACTTTTTGTAGATAGATAGTGGCATCAAATTGATGCTAGCTCCCAAATCGCACAATGCCTTGGCAAAATCCAACGATCCAATTGTGCAAGGAATAGTGAAAGCTCCAGGATCTGCCTTCTTTTGAACTAGCGATCTTGTAGCGATTACACTACAATGTCCTTCATAAATTTCGCATACCCAGGCATTTGTTCAAATGCCTCCACCAATGGAACATTAATGGTGAGCTGTTTTAACATATTCATGAATCTGCTAAACTTTGTGTCATCCGCCACCTTCTTCAATCTTTGGGGAAAAGGTGGTGGTGGGTATGGAAGTGTTCTCTCCACGGGTTTTTTCTCCTCTTGCTTTTGTTTTCCCACTTTTTCAGGCTGCACGTCACTAGGTGAAACGTCCCTGACGTTGGGAGTAGTTGTTGCGGCTTCTTCTCCTTTTGTAATGTCACTAGGTGTAATGTCCATGTCCGCAACTTCGTCAACCACTTGCTTGCCTTTTGCTGACGTTTCCAGCACCTTACCACTTCTGGTAGTGATGGCCATGCATGACCCATCATTCTTTGGGTTTTGCACAGTATCGCTTGGTAAGGTGCCAGCCTTTCTTTGATTGAATGCTGCTGAAAGTTGGCTCAATTGCTGCTCTATTTGCCTGATAGAAGTGGAATGAGAATCAACTAGTTGCTTCATGGAGGACAAATCATCAATCACCTCCTTAACTCCTGCGCTCGTTGCTTCCACTCCTTTCAATAACTTAGCCATCATGTCTTCCATACTCCCAGAATTAGATGTGGTGGTATCACGTCTACCAGGGGGAACGTACAAACCACTCTTTTCATTATTTTTCTTCCAACTACCTTGGTCTTTGCTTCCAGATTTATCATAATAGTTCCGACCTTGGTTTCCTTGGGCATTCCCACGGAAACCCCCCTGATTGTTCAAGTAGTTGGCCTCCTCTTCAGAATCAGATTCGTCTCTTCCTTTTAGCGCTACAGCTTTCACTTTTTTGGTCTTCCCTGATAATAAGTGCTTTGTCAGAAGATCCAATTGTGTTTTCATGTGCGCCATGTCTTGCTCACGTTCTTCTTCTCTTCTTCTTTGATCTGCAGACATGCCGATAGATAAAGTGGGGCTTGCTACCTCAGAATCCCTGGTATGCCAAGCTCTACTTTGCTTTGTCATGCGATCTAGCATATTGCTTGCTTGACCAAAGGTGAGGTCCATAAATGATCCTCCAGCCGCATTATCAACCACTGGCTTAGTCCCCAAATTCAAAGCTCTGTATAATATCTCCATCAAGTGGACAATGGTCATATGATGATTTGGGCACTGAATTAGCTTCGTCTTGAACCTCTCCCATGTAACGTGGAGAGCTTCAGTTGGAAGCTGTCGAAAATTGGTGATCTCATCTCTCAACTGTGCTTTTTTGGATGGCGGAAAGAATCTTTCTAGGAAAGCGTCTTTCAATTGCCTCCAATTTGTAATCGAATCAGGAGTCAGCCCATTCAACCATAGAGTTGCCTCCCTAGACAGAGACAATGGAAATAAGCGTAGTCGAATTGCATTCTGTCCAACGCCAGGATTGTCGAATGACTTGCATGTAGAAATAAAGTTGATCAGATGCATATTTGGATCATCGCCTGCTAGTCCACCAAATAATCCCTTGAGTTGCAAAAGCTGAATCATGGCGCTAGTGATATTGAACTTTGCTCCAGGTGCCAAGGGTGGCTGAACAATGGCTCCTGTGGCACCAGCTTCATCCAAATCGTCATCATCATCATCAAAAGGAATTTGGACAGTTCGACGATCAGGTCTCAATCGCGCTTGACGATCTCTCCTCTGTATGGGTTCCTCCATCTCAGCAGTATACCGTGGGTTTAGTAGCTCTTCATCGCCTAGATCCTCATCGTCAAGATTTGTTGCTCGCCTACGGTTATCAATATTCTGTTGATGCACTTGAGCAGCCATCCTATCAATTTCACGTTGTGCATCCATTCTGTCAATAGAACCTGAATAAAACAAAAACAACAACTAAAAGTAAAAGTACGAGAATCTTTGACCAAAGGGTCTAGCAACTATCACAAACTTAATTGACACTCGTATTCCCCGGCAACGGCGCCAATTTTTGATAACGCTCAATCTACAGCTCTCGTGGGAGTGTAAAGCGGTCGTTAGCAAATATAGATCCCAACCTGGGTTGGGTGTCGATCCCACAGGGAATAGCTTGGCCAACAAGTAAGTAAAATTACTAAACTTTTGGTGCAAGTCTCGTAAGAAGGGGGGATTGTAATGTGTAACCAAAACAATAAAGTAAAAGCTGAAAATAGCAAAGTAAAAAGTGGAAGAATGTTACATAAGTTGTAAACAATAAGAATTGAGGCATTGGGGTTATGTCCACCTTCTGAGGTATACGTCTCTATTGCCTATGAGTGTGTAGAATTTTGACATGCATGTGCTTATAGAGAATTGTAGTCGATGGTAAATCCAAGCGTCTCTCGACCAGAACAAGGACTATTTCACTTTAACTCTCTCGAGCTTAAAGCGTGTCTAACGGTACGAATTCTCCAAGAGGTTAGTCCAGTTACGGCACTAGCTTTTTAATAGGAAAGGGTGTCCTACTAACTTGACATTATCTCTTTTCCAGACAAATAACTTTTCTTTCGAACAAGTTAAATGTTAGACTGGCGTTATTCTATGCGTTTGCAGCCACAAGAATTTGCATTAAGATGAAGAGAATAATGATATAAGCAATATACGTGTCCCGAACTCACAAACTCACAGCAATAGATAGTATCTCATTCGGCTTCCATAACCCCAACAGAGAAGTTTAGTTACCCATGAGTGCGAAGGAGATCACAATTTGCATTGTTATTGTTGAGTAATGGCGTGTGGATTAGGTGATAGGCGTGTGGCGTGATTCCTTAGCAAGTAACGATTCTCTTGTTGTGGAATTTAAGAATAGAATTAATGGAAAGATTTGAAGAGTTGTAATTGAGAAGTAGAATGTGTCTCTCCACTAAGGGAGGACTTGCCTCTCCACTAAGGGAGGACTTCATTAAAAATCTCTAGCATGATAGGGTATTTATAATACTCCTATCCTACTCCTACTATGCTAATAAAATAAATAACCAAATCCTACTAAACTAAGGAAATACTTAACCCATTTGTACTAGGTTAATGTAACATTCTCCTAATCCAAATAAACTAATGAAATACATAACCCAATTGTACTAGGTTAATGTATCATTGTCAAAATCCAGCTTTGTATCTGTAAGTCCCCAAAGTCTTTAGAAATGTTGTTTTAGCCCGGGACAGATTTTCCATGCAGCAGTTTTGGTCCTTAGGCGTGTAGACTTCCTTCCCTTCCTTTGTGAGCTTTCTTTTGCGTCAAGTAAGCCATAAAATGCTGTATTTTGCATCATTTATACCTGAAACTTTTCTAATCATGTTCGTTAGCTCATTTACAGGAAAAAGGACTAAAAGTGCATGAAATATATAATTTGTTCTCAAAACTAGGCTAAAATATGGGCAAAATATATTGATATAGGCGTGTAAATTCGCCGATCATCAACATCCTACGGGGCAACATAGTACTAGGGAAGTACCAAAACAGCTATATATCACACTCGGTCCTAAAGACTACACCCGTACTTAGCTCAGATCTTTTCAAAAGAAAATCCACTAATAAACAGTTCAACAATTCACAATAGAAGCCATCTTGCTACCCTTTACATAATAATCAATAAAAGTGGATTTCTTTTCTCATCTCGGGTTCTAAAACACCCCTTTTTATGACTGAAAGGTCAAAGCTTCTTCATCATCTCAAATCATTCAAACTCAAGGTGTTTATAACACATGATTTCTCAAAAACAACAATCTCAAATAGAGTTCAAAACTCATGTCTCAATATCACATTAAAACTTATTAAGATTCAAGCTTTAAATCATAAACATTTATAAATCCCTTCAAAATCTAGAAAAATTCAGTTATAAGGAACAAAATATCATCATTCTCATATAATTCCACTTCTAAAATATCAAAAATATCATAATCTCGTGATAATCAATATAGGATATAAGGTCATGCTTCAAAATCATACTAAAACATATGAAATCCATAACTTCATAAAAGAAAGTACTTTGGGCACAAGAACAAATGAGTGTTCTTGTTGAAGAAACCACACATACCTTAAACTTGAAGCTTTGAATGAATTTCCAAATGACGTAATGCTATTCATGAACTTTTGGGTGTCAGTCATAGCCTTCATAACGGGGATTCCGAATATGTAAAAATTATAGAATTCTCACGGTTGAATCTCTAGATATTGGGGGTTTTATGTTGAAACCCTAAAGATTGTTCTTTGTGATTTTGAGAGAAATTAAACTTATTTTGATGTTATGGGAGTCTAATCCCGTGTTATAGACATATATAGGGGTATTTTTGGCACTTGGAAGTGAGGTATGCGGTGCACAACCCATGGCAGACCTTAAGGTGTGTGTCGCACACCTTATGGCAAACATTTAAGTGTGCCTCGTACTCCCAATCGCATACATTTGATTGGGCGGCGCATTGCCTATCGTACACTCTTACTGCCTCTTACAAAAAGGGGCATAACTCTTCGCTCGGGTATCAGATTTTTGCAAAATTGGTATCGTTGGAAATCTAATTCAATTATGTACAATTTGATAGGTCTTGGAATGAAAAATTTCATGTATATTAAGAGATATACACATTTGAAGTTGACCCTTGTCAAATCGAATATCAAATGTTAGACAAATTAAATGATCTTAGATCAACTTGGCTCTAAATAATTTATATGAACATTGTTGACCTCAAGAGCACTTCACATACTAGCATAAAGATCATGAAATATATATTCATGTGGGAATCACTTGGATTAGATCTTAGACACATAGGAACGATCGTTAGAATTTTAGCATAAAAATATGGGGTATTAAATTATCTCCCCCTTGGGAACATTCGTCCTTGAATGTGGATAATTAATCTGAAACACAGATGAATCTGTCTTTAAGTTATCATGTGCAACTGATAGAAACTGAATCACTGGATCTCAAGATTAATGAGCTATTGAACTGATCTGCAAGTGCATGAATCCTCATGCAAATAACTATATGGCTAAAGTAAAAACGAGAGTGTCAACTTATGAGTAACCATTACTTTGCGTTGGATCTGATCTCATGAGAAAACAAATGATAGGTTTATGGCATGAACATTTGAGGTATTACAACATCCCCCTCTTGGGATTGTTCATCCCCGAATGATAATAGTTTTATAAAAATACTAGGAAGAGACTGTGATACTACACAGGATACTTACGAGCTGAATCATGACTTAATATCTGAAACTGAAACTGATGAATAAGCAGAGTTGAATTTATAATTTACTTGGACGCAAACACATTACCTCTTGGAATGTACATACGTATAAGACAGAGAATAGTAAGACTATCTAGAAAATTACGAATCTATAGGAGCTTATCTTCTGGCTTGCTAAACTAAACTGCAGGTTATATGGACTGGATCATACTGACTACCCATACTCAAATGGAGTATTTCTTCAGCACTTTTCAATGAAATTCTATTAACATTACGGAGCAACGGATTTGGGCATGATCTGAACAAAATATCTGACTAAGGAATCACAACATTGATATAACTATATAGCATGGAATATAATTATATAACTCATAAACTAGGGTAGGATTGCTAGGCCGTAGACAACGCAACTTCTTACTTTCAAGCTTAGCATCACTTCTCAAATGCTCTATCAACTATACTATTCCCCTTAAATACCATACTCATTTGATTCAACTTATAATTCTCATATTGGAACTCCGAAATATTTCTACTAAGGTTTAAACTAAACTAAGTTCTCGCACCATGATCAAGCCTAACACTGAATCACAAGATACAACATGCCAAACCGCAATACTAGTCTAAACCACAAGGTTCAATATTCTATATCTTCTTAGAGCTGACACCCTAAGCATAACATGCCTTACCACTTCAATGACTAATTTAAAACTCTTTATATGGATTCACTAGTGCATATTGCATACATCATCTTACACCCAACATGACATCTAAGCCTATCATTAAAACCACACATAAATTTAAGGCAAATACCCCTAAAGGCATACTCCATATATTCTCGATATTAAGCCATAATTTCATCATTCTAATATCTACAAATAAATGCTAAACTCATAAGAATAAACTAATTTCGAACTTACCAACTTCATTCTTGAAAAACCCATCTATATGCCATCCTTAATTCTTAGCTTCAATAATTATCATCAAGGACTTACACTCTCATTTGCAACCATATCTACATCTCTAATCACATAATCATAGCCTACCAAGATCACACTTCTATACTTATATTTTTCACAAACCATGAGAATAAAATCATACTAAAAAGACTCAACATCTTCAATCATAACTCCTTAACGTAGCTATCAAGAACAACATAAATTATCTAACTAGCCTTTCTCCACCTAGCAACTCAACGTTACTACTAACCACACAATATGCAATAATCTTCCAAAAATAATGTAGCCCCGTATCACCTTGGGCACACCTCTACACCATACTTAATTATAAACACATGATCTTACACTCGTGTATACACTGTTCAGGCCTACTAGATCACCTCCATCTGACTAACATCAACAACCAAACCATCAACTGTTCAAACTTAATGTCTAGAGCTAAACATAATTTACAACCCAATCTCACACACAATTTTCACTTCAAAACTGTAGAACATAGCATTAAGAAAAACTAGTACACAATGACAATCGATTATAATCATATGGCCTATCTTATTCATAATCTGTTAACACGTCCTCCTTCTTCACATCATTACTATTTACCCATCTTCACACCTAAATTACTTTCATAGCGTTATAAATTTCAACTAAACTTTCTCTTGCAATCTCAGGAAATCCTAAATTAACAATACTCAACCACCAAGTACTTTCATCAAAACCTATACTTTCCTAGCACAACAAATACCATCAATAACTCTTTTCATACTTCAAGCAAACAACAATCCACCTTAACTAATAATCTCCGTCTCTAACTTCACTAAACTAACAAACAAGGGTATATCACTTCATTACTAATTCAATCATAAGCAAAAATTCAGCTATACATATTCAATAAATCACCTTTACCACCATTCTTGCCACTACACTTCTAAACCCATTAGTTCAACTAACATAAGACTTTCAACTAAACGTTACTACTTCTGTCACTACATAGAAACCCATACTTTCAACTAACACCAGAACAACAAGATAAACAACAAGTTGCTAGTGAATCAAAATAGGCCTCACACGACTTCACTAGACTTTAGTTTTGTATTTTGAACAAGAAAATTAGATGAATAACAAAGCAACTATGCTAGTGAATCGAAATAGGCCTCACACTGCTTCACTAGACTTTGATTTTTTACAAATAAAATGATAACAAGATTACATATTACAAGAGATAGAAACTTGACACACAACATTCAACGATCTAAGAATACACCTTACTCTATCTTAATTAAATAACTTAAAATAAAAAGGGTATAACTTCAAATTTGAGGGACTTATAACATACTAGAAGGCTCCTCTCAAGCCGCTTTATGAAACTTCTAAAACTTCTGCTAGCAATTATAAAACCATTATCTGGGGAGGAACTGGAACTTGCCGAATATATTACTTCAAGAACATAGCTAGGAAAGTATAGATTATCATTATGGATTATGGATTATGAGGAGAAATTTGAAAGAACATCTGACTCAGGCTTTATGCACGATTTCTATAGGTCTTATAAAGCACTTTAGTTTTTAGAACACAAAAGTACTGACAGGATACTTTCTAGCTCACTTACAGTCCCATAACTATCTATGGATAATGAAGCTCAACTGTTTCTGATACCTTGGAAATAAGGCAGAGTTGGCCAGAATAGAGTAAGATATGAATTTATATAAGTTTCTTGGAGAACATTGTCATGGCATGGTCCTAGACTTAAAAGAAGGGAAACATTTCTTAAATGCCCTATAGCTTTTCAAAGAAAAGTACAGACGTCTCCATACCGTTCTGCAAGACTCTACAAGACATGGTTTCATAGAAACCCTAGGACACTTTAACTCTGTGCTCTGATACCAAGTTTTTAATGCCCCAAAATTAGGTCTCGAGACGTCACACGGTGCTTAGGTCATAAGTGACCCCAAGCTAACCTTAGTACCGGCATATCTCATAAGCAACTGAATAAGAAGTACAAATATATATACAAATCTATGAAAAATAACTCTTTTTGAATTTGATTAATACAATACTGAATTTACAAGATTACAACTCTTTTTTTACAACCAAAACTGAAATGGAATACATCAACTTCTACTGATTGTCTATGAAGCCTCAACTAGTACTGGTAGTAGGTAGTCGGGTCATGACTCCCGACTATCCTAACTCAATACGACTAAATAAAGAAAATACAACACTATTAGTTCTGCATAACTAACCCAAGACCTTGATTAAAAGGACTCATCACCTGCTGACTGGATACCACAAACTGACTGGATCTGAAGATGTACACTAACCTTGTACCTACATTCTGAGAAAATATAGCCCACATATGAATATATGGGTCAGTACCATGGAAACGTACCGAGCATATGGGGGTGCAATACATATATAAAATAATATCTTATATCATCACAGTTATAAAAATTATGCATGCTGATATAAATAACTCACTTAGCTCGAATTAAAATCATCATAATCATAAGAGAGTAAAATATATTGGGTGAAACATATGAGTCATCATAATAAATCTCAATTCACTTTCATCTCGATTCCAAATCATCAAAGCAATCAAAACTCATAACAATTCTCATTGGAATATATGTTTATTAAATCTTTCAAAAATAATGACTTTCTCAAACTCAGTCTTTCAAACAAATATGTTTTCATCTCAGATATAAGAATAAGACTTTTCATATTAGATAGAAGAATACACACACACATATTGGGAGTCTCTTACAACCGACATAAACCATGCGAGCTACATGGAGTCTAACATCTAACCTATGTGGGCGAGAGTTATCCTATCCTTTCCATCGGAGTAGGACCTTAAATCATCAATCCAAACACTAGTGATCACTACATAAATCATCCTCAGGCTCATATCCTACGGGGGCACATAGTTCTAGAAAAGTACCAAAACAGCTATACCTCCTACTCGGTTCTAAAGACTACTCCCGAACTTATTTTAGATCTTTCAAAATAAAATCCACTAATAAATAGTTCAATAATTCACAACGAGAGACATCTTGCTACCCCTTTCATAATAATCAATAAAAGTGGATTTCGTTTCTCATCTCGGGTTCAAAAACACCACTTTTTATGATCGAAAGGTCAAAGCTTCTTCATCATCTCAAATCATTCAAACTCAAGGTGTTTATAACACATGATTTCTCAAAAACAACAATCTCAAATAGAGTTCAAAACTCATGTCTCAATATCACATTAAAACTTATCAAGATTCAAGCTTTACATCATAAGCATATATAAATCCCTTCAAAATCTAGAAAATTCAGTTGTAAGCCACAAAATATCATCATTCTCATATAGTTCTGCTTCTAAAATATCAAAAACATCATAATCTCATGATAATCAATATAAGATATAAGTTCATGCTTCAAAATCATAGTAAAACATATAAAATCCCTAACTTTGTAATAGAAAGTATTTTTGGGCACAAGAACGAAAGAGTGTTCTTGTTGAAAAAACCCCCACATACCTTACACTTGAAGCTTTGAATGACTTTCCAAATGACGTAGTGCTATTCAGGAACTTTTGGGTGTCACTTGTAGCCTTCGTAACGGGGATTCTGAATATGTAAAAATTATAGAATTCTCATGGTTGAATCTCTAGCTACTAGGGTTTTTATGTTGAAACCCTAAAGGTTGTTCTTGGTGATTTTGAGAGAAAGTAAACTTATTTTGATGTTGTGGGAGTTTAATCCCGTGTTATAGACATATATAGGGGTATTTTTGGCACTTGAAAGTGAGGTATGCGGCGCACAACCCATGACAGACCGTAAGGTGTGCATCCCACTCCTTATGAAAGACATTTAAGTGTGCCTCACACTCCCAATCACACACATTTAATTGGGCGGCGCATTGCCCATCGTACACCCTTACTGCCTCTCATAAAAATGGGCATAACTCTTCGCTCGGGTATTGGATTTTTCCGAAATTGGTATCATTGGAAATCTAATTCAATTATGTATAATTTGATAGGTCTTGGGATGAAAAATTCCATGTATATTAAGAGATAAACACATTTGAAGTTGACCCTTGTAGAATCGAATATCAAATATTAGACAAATCAAATGATCTTAGCTCAACTTGCTCTAAATGATTTATATGAATATTGTTGACCTCAAGAGCACTTCACATATTAGTATAAAGATCATGATATCTATATTCACATGGGAATAACTTGGATTAGAGCTTAGACACATCGGAATGATGGTTAGAATTTTAGCATAAAAATACGGGGTATTACAATAAGGAAGATATGAATTAGACTGAGAGTTTAAATGGAGATCATGCTCACTCATACAACATGAATACTGAAAGATAGAAACTTTTCCGAAAATAACTCGTAGACTCCTGTCCATAGGTGTGGCGCACTACAAACCCATGCACAAAATTCTACTAGATACGGCTTTCAGACTTTCTAGGACTCTGTTGAACCTTAGGCTCTAATACCAAGTTTATAACTCACCCAGTTTGTACCCCGTACACTAAATAATGCTCATAATCCCAAAGGACCATAAGCTAACCCATAACAAGTACCTGTTGTAATAACATAATAGTAATACTGTAAATATGTAGAAATTAGGCAAAAACTTGCCATAAATGAAATAGAATACAGTATAACAATACCGAAACTGAAACATCTGTCTGAAAATACTCTAGTCAGATAAAGCCTCTAAACTGTCGAAAAATGGAGTTGATGGGATAAGTCACTAACTATCTCTAAACTACTTAAATAAGCTGAAAAACTAAAATAATTATCATGTCCTCGAACTAAGAGGACTCACCACTAACTCTGTCAGCTGAATATCTAAACTGTTAAGTATGATCAGTATACTATGCGTCTGAACCTATGATATAAAACATCATAGCACAAAAAAAGGTATGCATTAGTAATTTGAATGTACTGGTATGCAAAGTGAGGTAGGTTGAAATGCATGGGTTCATATGCATGAACAATATTGACTGATTTACATGAGTATAACTAAATGAAAGTACATGCATGAATACATAACCTATAACAGAGATCATGATAACACTGGATACTGAGTTCTGAAGTACTGATTTACTGATATCTGAGTTTACTGATATTGTGTATCTGATAGCTGACTAACTATATCGGACAGTCCTTATTCTGAAGAACTGAAATGAGTTCAATATTGAGACTGAATCTGAAACTGAGACTATGAGAGGTAATCATCTAATTGACATACCTATTCCTAAATAGATTGGGGTCTAACCCATAACCCTAGTTGGAAGGGTGTCAGTACCATGCCATGGGTAAAGAAAAGATGAGTCACCCTCATCTGGCAGGTGCTCTAAACGAGAATGGTGGTACCCTCAACTGGAAGGTAGATCACCTCATCAACCCTCAACTGGCAAGTTGATGTCTTCACCTACGCTGGCTACGTGGTACTAGAACACAAGGAATTTTTCTAAGGATCACACCCTCTACTGGCACGTGAGTCCCCATCCGTGGATTCACTCGGTGCTGAATCCTACTCCCAACTGAACAGACAATGGACTGGATTCTAGACTATTCTAGGCTGGACTAAACTATTTTTTTATTGTACTATATAACTAAATAGAACTGAGTTCACTGGGTTTCGTGGACTGATGGAATACTACTAAATTCTGTTAACTGGCTGAATTCTACCGATCATGACATAATTGACACTATCTTATGATTGACCATAGCTCTAGGTAAATAGCTTAATTATCGGGTATTAATACCCCCAAGACTTGATAGCATAAATTATACGACATGGCATAATCTTGAAACATGATAGCTAAGTACTTGGTCATCTAACATTCATTTGGGACATACTAGCAAACACTTATATGACATGAACTTCAATATATGCTAACATGATATAATTTCACTATTCAACTCACATAAATAATCCATCAAACACTTGAAGGACATAATCTACGTACATGACACTAAAACAACATGTAAGCATCATAGTTCAATTCATCATTTAAAACTTCAAGGGTTTCAACATAGTTTCACATGATAATGCGAACATATCAATCAATTCCATATGAATCTTGTAGTAAATCATGAACTAAAAACCCCATTAACATAGTAATCATGAACACATTTAAATTCAATAATGAAATTTATCAAACTCATAAACTTATAGTTAAAAGGGGTTTTCTACATGGATGGAAGGGAACCCGTGGATAACACTTGACATACCTTGGTTGCTAAATTCCTGAAGAACAATGGTGGAAATCTTGATCCTTGGCCTTGAAATTAAATCACCTAGGGTTCTTGTTCTTGAACAATTTGAGACAAAGTAAGTATATTTTGCTCAATGAGGGACGATTCTTGTGTTTTAGGGCTAAATAGGGGTGGGGAAAAGACCTAAATACCCTAAAAGATATGGCTATTAATGACTAAAAACCAGACTATTGACATGTAGAACGACGCGCCACATCATTGGAATCAACGTGATAGCCAACGCGAGATGTCGATTCTATGTTGGTTCAATGGAAATTACCACTGGGAATTAAGGAAAAATATTAATCTACGCGATGGCCAATGCGCCGCACCAAGATCGTGTCGATACACTATTTTGGATTTCCAAACGTGGTTCAAACAAGGTCTGAAAAATACGAAACTCGTCCGGTAACACCTAGTGACATTCCTAATCATGAATCAATCTAAAATCGATACTTTAAGGTCATAAGAGTCGTGAAATAGAGTTTCCAACTTACAAAGGACAAAATAATACTATGTCTGAATATTTAGCCAGAATTTTCTAAGTCTGGGACCCGTTAACAAGCTTAAAAAAGTGAGTTGATCTTAGGATTTTGCGAGATCATATACAAGTGGTCATCCCAATACCTTTAAAGTTAATAACTCATACCCTCATTATCTATTCTAAGGTCTGAATGGTCCTCTCTGCCTGAACATCTTTCTGAGGATGAAAAGCTATACTGAGATGAACTTGGGTACCAAGCCTCTTATAAAAAACCTTCCAAAAGTGAGAGGTAAACTGAGTACCTCTATCTAATATTATAGTCAACAAAATCTCATACAACGTAACTAACTCCCTAAAATAATTCATGGCATAATCCTCAGTTGAGTACGAAGTATGAGCTAGGAAGAAATGGGCTAACTATGTCATTTTATCAGCAATCACCCAAATTAAATCATATTGATGACTCGTATAAAGAAACCCTATCATAAAATCCATGTTAACCACTTCCCACTTTTAAGTGGGGTTGCTAAACTCCTGTAAGGGACAACTAGTCCTTTGGTGCTTAACCTTAGCCTACGGATAATTTGGGCACTTAGCCACTAACTCTGTAATATCCTTCTTCATACCACTCCACTAATAGATTTCCCGCAAATCGAGGTCTATCTTAGTGGTTCTTGGGTGAATAGAATATCTCACACCATGTGCTTCTTCAAGTATACACTATGTTAAACCATCAAAACACAGAACACATAACCTACGTTAAAAACAAATCACACCATCTCCCCCTTGGGAGGAAACCTCTACTTTCACATCTCTAACTGACTTCTTCAACTTAACAAACTAGGATCTGTATATTCTTTTTTTTCACTATGACAACTGATGAATATTTCGAACCGTTCTAAACTCATATAATACCTTCAGCTAAATCAACCAACCGAACACCTAATCTAGCAAGCTGATGAACCTCTTGAACTAACTTCTTCTTATCCTTCGCAACATGAGCAACACTGCCCATAGACAACCTGCTAAGGGTAACTGCCACTATATTGGTCATACCGAAATGATATAAAACACTCATATCATAATCTTTTAACAACTCAAGAAACCTTCTCGGACGAAGGTTTAGATCTTTCTGAGTGAACATATACTGTAAACTCTGATGGTCAGTGAACATATTAAAATGAACCCTATAAAGATAGTACCTCCAAGTTTTTAAGGAGAAAACAACTACTTCCAACTCAAGATCATGGGTTGGATAATTCTTCTAATGGGGTTTTAGTTGTCTAGAGGTGTAGTCTATGACCTTGCCTCTCTGCATCAAAATACAACCAAGATAAACTCTAGAAGCATTATAGCAAACTACAAATCCATTGGAACCATTTGGCAAAGTAAAGACTGGGATGGAAGTAAGTCGAGTCTTTCACTCCTAAAACCTCTTCTTGGAAGAATCTAACTACTAAAATTTAACTTTCTTCTGAGTCAAGATAGACAAGGGGATGCAATAGAAGAAAACACTTCAACAAACTGTCTTTAATAGCCATCCAAACCCAACAAACATTAAATATCTAATAGAGAGATGGGTATAGGCCAGTTTTTCTCTGCTTCAGTCTTTTGAGAGTCAACTCTAATGCCATCACCAAAAAAAATATAGAAAATAAAAGCTACTGATCTTAGCCAAAATTCTCACTTACTGAACTTGGTGAACAACTAATGAGCTTTAAGGGTCTGTAACACAATTATCAGATGGTCTACATGATTATTCTCACCATGGGAATAGACAAGGATATCATCAATAAAGACTATAACAAACATGTCCAAGTACTACTTAAACACTCTGTTCATTAAGTACATGAAAGCTGCAGGGGCATTCGTTTGTCTAAAAGACATAAATAGGAATTCTAAGTGACCATACCGAGTTCTGAATATTGTATTTGAAATTTAATATTCCTTAAATCTAAGTTGATGATAGTCGGATTTGAGGTCTATCTTAGAGAAATAACAAAAAACCTGAAGTTGTTCAAAAAAGTCATCAATTTTGGGAAGCAGATACTTATTCTTGATGGTGACTTTATTCAATTGACGGTAATTAACGCACATTCTGATAGAACCATCTTTCTAAGTCACAAACAAAATTAGAGCGCATCATAGACAAACACTAGGCCTAATAAAACCCTTATCTTTTAGTTGTTCATTCAATTGCCTAAGCTCATTTGGAGACATTATGTAGGGTGGAATAGAGATGGTTGGATATCTATAAACAGATCTATTTTTAAGTTAATTTTCCATTCAGAAGGAACTCTGAAAAGATCTTCAGGGAACATATCTATAAATTAACTTACTACTGAAACTATCTAGAGGCTTGCTGTCTCAGAACTAGATTCATTAACTCAAATAAGATGGTACATACACCCCTTATATATTATTTTTTCTTGCCTTAATATAATAAACAATCTGACCCCTAAGCACTGAAGTACTACCCCTTCATTTAGTGACTGGCTAATTGGGAAACTAAAACTGGATAAATCTATTTCAACAGTCAACTGAGGAATAGCATGAGTAGAGCCAATCCATGTTGAGAATAACATCAAAATCAGTCAATTACAACTCTACAAAATTAACAGGGGTAAGTTTCGTAGATACTATAATTGCAGCACAAGCTAAAGAACAAGCTGGAGATGAAAATATTTTATGGAACTGGGAGCGGTTACTACCCTCTGACTTAGGCTGAGCAAAATTAAACCTGCATGTTTGGACACTCTTATTCTCTCTCTCATTATCTTTATATTTCTATTCCTTAATTTGTTGAGCATGGACCATAAGCCTAGATATTTCCATGTTCTTAATCAACATAACAGTCTTACACTCCTTGACCATACTATCAGATACACCAAAAACAAACTTACTTATTCTAGACCTATTATCAGACACTACATTAGGAGCATATCTTGCCAATTGAGTGAACTTAAGTGAATACTCCTTTACACTCATACTATAAAGTTTCAGATTAATAAACTCCAGCACCTTATATTCCCTTAACTCTAAAGTAAAGTACCTATCTAAAAAGGTCATAGCAAACTCCTCCCACTCTACAGGATCTGCATCTATGCCTCTATCCTTTTTCCACTACTTATACTAGGTGTAAGCTATATTTTATAACTGTTAAGCAGCCAAATCTGCCCTCTCACTTAATAAGACACCCATAATATCAATCATCTTCTGAAATATGTGAAAAAACTCCTACGGATCCTCATCAAATTTAGATCTAGAAAACAAAGGAGGATTTATCCGAGTGAAATCCTAGATTCTAGTTGCGGTGGCATTAGCCACTAGATTAGATGGGATAGAATCCCACTGGTTGTTCTAAGATAATACTAAGTGGGATAAAGTGGTAAATGCATCTCTGAACTTGGCATGGGAAACATGCTCATTCAGGGGATCTTTCTAAATGGGCAAAAGTGCGAGCTGATTCTTATTTCCACTTCTATTAGTCTTTTTGGGAGGAATATTCTATAAACAAAAAGAAGATTGGATATTAAAGAGAGTTTAAATTGAGCTTATGGTTATTTACATGACATGAATACTGAAAGAAGGAAAACTTTTCATAAAATCTCATAGCCTCTTGTCCATAAGTGTGGCATGCTTCATACCCATATACAAGACTCTACTCAATGTGGCTTTCAGACTCCCTAGGACACTTTAAAATCTTAGGCTCTAATACCAAGTTTGTAATGCCTCGATAGTACACCCTAGATGACACACAGTGCTTACGGTCCCAAAAGACCACAAGCTAACCCATGATTTGGTACCTGCTGTGACTACTAAATAAAAATAACATAATACATATGTGCAGAATAACTGAATATGCCATAAGGTTTTAAATACAAAAACATTTCTTAATTATAAGTGTAAAAACAACTGCCAGAAAATTCTATCTAAGAAATGATAAAAGTAATGACAAACTGACTGACTGTTTGAAGTGTCTGCAACCCTCAAAAACTGGCTGAATAATAGTTGACGGGATAAGCCCTAACTAATTCCATCTAACTACTGAACTAAAAACACTGACATAAACATAATAGGTCCTCAAAATATGAGGACTCACCACTGTTGTTGCTGTTTATATGCTGGAATATCTAAGTTCAATCGAGAACCTGAGCGTCCGTACCTAACATATGAGACATCATAGTGCAAGAAATGAGTATACGGTCAGTACTTTGAATGTACTGGTATGCTAGATAGGGTTAGGCTGATATGCATGGGCTCATGTGTATGAATAATAATTGACTGAATGAATAACATGAAATAACTAATCCATAGTATGCGTGAAAATTTTAAAATCTAAAAATGCATGACCAAGCATATAACATAATACTGAAGTAGTCTGTAAACTAAAATACAAAAATCTAAATATTGAATTAAATGATAAACTGTATGATATGGTCAAGCAAACCTAAACTAACTTTTGAACTAAGACTGGACTGAGACTGTGGTTGGTATCATCTAATCGACATTCCCCAAAGTTAAAAAACTAAAATCATTGATTTAGGATTTAACATACGAACATCATTATTCAAATGTGTCATGGATAATTTCCAATGAAAACATATGGTAAACATAATTTATAATAAAGATTATTAATGACTTCATGAAAATAATTCATAATAACACATAAAAATCATGGCTTTGAACTTAAGAATAGATTGTTGGGATCCATCGGTGAAAATGAACCATGAATGAACATCATATATACCATAATTTAATAATTCATGAAGGTTCTTGGTGGTTTCCTTGAAGCTTGAGCTTGAATCTTAGAAAGGCTAGGGTTTGTCCTTGAGAGAGAATGGTTTCTTTTGAGAGGATTTGGGAATAACGGGGCCAATTTTTCCTTTTGATACCCTTAATCCTTTTTTATGGACACCTTGGGTGAAGAGAAAAGACTTATTTGTCCTTGCATAAATGAGATCAAAAGCTGGAAAAATTTAGGGGCCGGCACTGCGGGCTCTAGTGTGGGCACTGTAATGGGAACCGTGGGCTTCACTATTGTACGCAGGGCCGCACTGCAAGCTAATCATGCGCCCTCACTTCTTCTCTCATAAAAATGGCTTTAACTTTTTTCTTGGGTATTAAATTATGGCAAAATTTGTATTATTAGAAAGCTGACTCAATTATCTACAATTTAGTGGATCTTGGGCTGCAAAATTCTACGTATATAATAAGTTGTATATTTTTAAAGTAGACCCTTGTAGAATCGAATACCAAACTTTGGGCGAATCAAAAGATCTTAGCTCAACTTTGTTCTAAGTGATTCTTATGAACTTTTTTCATCTAGGAATCAATTAAAACACTAGGATAAATATAATGACACATGTGTCCATAATACATTCATGGTATTAGAGCTAACACATGTAAGAACGATGCCTCGTAGTCTAGTCCAAAAATACAGGGTGTTACAAAACCCCAACTCATACCTTAGGAAATACATAGTATAGGTGAGCCATACCTCTAGACGTGGTTTGTTTTAATTTTAAGTCAAAGGTTGTCTAGACATTTCCTACTTAAAATCCTTTATGTTCTCACATTATATAACCCTTGGTGGCCTCTCATAACACATATTAAAGAATGGAAACACTCCAAATACTCTCTTAAACTTACTCATAAATATTGGAGGTTAAGGTTTATTCATGTTATCTTCAAAGGGATCAAAAGTCATGTTTCTCTTTGGAATCTTCTTGTATAAGTCATGTTCTCTTCCCTCATTATTAGTTTCAATTATAGGCATGGTTTTATAGAATGTTTTTATTATTTGAATATTATATGATTTTGGGGTTTCAAATATGATTTGGGGTTTTGGTTATAAATGCTTGGTTATTGTTTTTCCATGTTTTAACTATGCTTTTATATGCATTAATGGTGATTTTGGATAATTGGTTTCATAGGATTGGTTCTTTGGTCATGGACTTTGGTTTTAAAAATACTATGGCCTCAATGTGTTTGATAAAATGCCTTTAACAATGTTTTTATTAAAATATTAGTTTTTTAATGAAACTTATGCATGATTTAAACTTAGTAATGGAACTCTGAATGATATGAATATTTTAAATGGTTTTAAATGGATTATAAAGGCCTTGGTGGCCATGAATTTAGTTAATTACAAATCATGTAAGGTACATGGAATCCCCTAAGGTTTGGCTAAGGATAATACGTGCAAGTACAGTCGGTATGTCGATACCACTACTAATGGCCTAAATTAATAAAAGATGAATGGATTGATTATTTTCTTGGTACTAATTTTAATCGGGCAATAATGGTAGGGTATGTAGTGAAGTCGAGGAAGTTGGAGGTATCGGAGGGACCAAAATTGGAAATTAATATTTGTCAATGTGAGGTTTGGTTTTGGTGACTATATGCATTTTGTTACACTTTATATTTGGGGGATGTACTAGTCATCCCAAGTTTTCTTCCCTAGTAGTGCGGCTTCATGCACTAAGTCCCTTTCAATAGGGAGAGCTAATCCCACATAGCCCGTAGGTGGTTTATGAAAGAAAAGCTACATAGCCCAGGCAAAGGTTTTAATGGCTTGCTAAACCCGATACCCTTTCCTAGCATGGATATATATATGTATGGTTTGTGAGCATATGGATAGTTTTACTTGGTTTTATAAACGGCATTATTCTATCCTTATTCTGAGTATATGCTAGTGTTCACCAACTAACCCATCTTCGAGCGACTGTATAACCATGCTATATAGGGACTAGCCATTCTACTTAACCTGATTAGTAATTATATTTGGGGACGGTCGATGTTGGATTGATGTGGTGATCTTCCATACTTTAGAAGGCATCTATTTCAGGTCGTGGTCTACTTTACAGATCTTTTGTCTTTCATAGACTTTGGTTTTTGGATATGGTTGGGGACATTTCCTGACTAGGTACTCTTTGGTTGGTCTAGAGGCTTTGTATGGACAACTTTAGACTAGGGAATGGTATGGATTGGTTATGTTTCAGATATACATACATCTTATTATCTTGGTTTTCGGTCATGGTTTTTGCATTGGTTTGGTCGGACATTGGGTGGTTGGACTTGGTCGGGTTATTCTTGGATATAGACTCATCTAAGAGACACCACATTTTTAATAAATCATCTTGTTATATGGTCGGAGTTCATCTAACTCAGGGCATACTGTTTGGTTGGGTTGGGTATTGGGGGTGGTCTTCGATCTCGGTTGGACTTGGTATTGCTCATTATGACAAGGCCATAATTTTGGACGTGTCAAGTTAGTACATATCTCTTGGTTTCGGTGTCATAGAGTGTCCACAAATCCATGTTGAGTAGAGTCTTTATTATGGGTGTGTCATGCACCACACTAATAATCTAGAGGCTACGTGGCATTAAGGAATGTTTTACTATCTTGTTTATTCTACTTTTGGCCTATGAAGTCTAAGGTCTTGAACTCTTCTTTGAATCTTCCTTGGTTCCTTTTTGGATCATGTCTTCTCTATAATCTAAAGTTCTTGGAAAATCATCTGTCCCACTCGAGGACAACATGGATGGATATAGTTTAACTTATAGGGTACAGACGTGGCCAAGGGTCGCAGCTTCTAGTTTTTTCTATGAAGTCCCACTGTCTCTACTAACCCTATCACAGAAGGTGATACTCATACTCGGTTACCTTAAGGAGAGGTTACTAATGCTGATTTTTGTTATCCTAGTAATCTATTAACCCAAATAGTGATAATTTTATCATGCCAGTCCTGTCCTTTTGGTATAGGGAGAAATGAGGTATTTTGGTAAATGGGCAAGGTAAGGGGATCTTATTCTTCTAAACAAAAGGGGAGTCTAATGGTATGGCAGTAAATGGTCCAAAAAGGAAAAGTTGGGTGAGTCCAAACTCCTATTATATGTCTTGTGTTCCCTACCCAAATTTATTGAGAGGCAGGTGTTTTTATATTGGTAAATTATTCTAGGGCACTAGGTGCCCAATCTCGAGCCTATGGAGCCCATTAAGTATCATCCTATTTTCTTTATAGATTTGGTGGTCAATTGCACCATTGATGCTATAAGGAATAAAGGAATTGGTGTTTTGGTTATGGTCAAGTAGGTCACATACATCGAGAGTGTCTCAATAAGGGTTGCCACATTAGCAAAGAGAGTATTGGCTACTACCTCTGGCTTCGACAATGTTCGGGAATGTCTCAATGTTCTTACTATCCCTTGAAAGTTTGAGGTATTTTCTGATGCCGACACTATTATATTGAATACTCTTTTCTTTGTGGTGTGTACTATTTACTTGGTTCGAGGTCCTCTCTCTTTTGTGGCCTCATTTATGGTTGTGTATTTTTTTTTTGTCCCATGGTTATTTAGGATAGTTTTTTCTTCTATTTCTATCCCGATAAGTGACTCTATAATTATCAAAAAGTCTATAAGAGGTGTTGGTATCTGCTAGTAATAAAAGAGGTCTTGGTGAAATTGTTTGACTCGGATGTGGTGGATTTCGACGTCATTCGAGAATTGATTGGTTGCACTCATGCTATACCTTATTAGTTTATTAGAACTATAAAGGTTATCTTTAGGCGCCCTAGAAAATCCATTATGGAATTAGAGAATAGTTTTATTCAGGTGATAACGCCCAAACTACAGCTCTCGTAAGAGTGTAAGCGGTCGTTGTCAAATATAGAACCCAACTGGGTTGGGTGTCGAATCCCACAGGGAATACTTGGTCACTAAGTGTTGCAATTATTAGTAGATTGTTGGTCGAAAATTCTATGGAAAGGGGGGATTTGATTATGCGTGAATTGATAATATCAAAGTAACGAAGAAGACGATTTATTTAGTAAGATTTAATCACAGAGAATAATAAGTTAGGGTTATGTCCACCTTATGAGTTCTACGTATCTATTAACTATGAGTAATGCGGAATTTAGACATGCATGCACTTATAGAGATTCGTATTCTAATGGTAAATCCTAGTGTTTCTCAACCATCAAGGATTATTTCACTTTCACTCTCTCGAGCTTAAAGTGTATAACTAACGGTACAAACTCTCCAAGAGGTTAATCCGGTTAAGGCATTAACGTGTAAAAAGGGGTTGGTAGCCCTATTTCCTTGTCACACTCTTTTTTCCAAATATGTAACATTTCTCTCTAACAAGTTAATGCTATACTGGCATATTCCTACGTTTGCAACCATAAGAATCCAATTAAAACGAAGAGAGTAATGATATAAGTAGCATACACATCAAGAATTCACAAACTCATAGCAATAGATAGTATCTCACAAGGTTTCCATAACCCTAACAGAGAAGTTTAGCTACTCATGGGTGCAACGGAGATCACAGAAGACATCATCATCATACCAAAGTTAGAATAATCTCACGATGGGAATGAGTTTGGCGTCAAACCAAGGTTGACGTTTTGCCCTCTAAATGTTTTCCCCAAGGTTAGCGTTATTTCTCTGTAAAACTTACAGAATCTGTAAACTGAATAATACTAAAGTGTCAAATGAAAAGAATTGAATGAATGCCTGCTGAAAAATTCAGCAAATAAGATTTTTATAACATCCTTGTCCTAGTCCTACTAGGTTACTGCTGCACCCCTAAGTCTTAAGAAATACTGATTTTGCCCGAGACAGATTCTCCATGCATCACGTTCAGTCCACAAGCTTCCAAAAGTTGTCTTCCTCCTTACGTGAAGTTTTCCTTTCCTGCCCAAATGTCCACAAAGTGCTGAAATGTTCATCGTTAATACCTTAAAACATGCTAATCACATAGGTTAGCTCACTTACTGGAAAATGGACTAAAAGTGCAGGAATTATATATTTTATCCTCCAAACTTAGCCTAAAATATGGGTAAATCATGGTGTTTAGGCGCGTAAATACGCCCAACATCAACACCCCACACTTAAAGCTTTGTTTGTCCTCGAATAAAATATTACGTCCATGCAAACATCTAACTAGGATATCACAGTAGCAACACAAAATGTTCAACAAGACATGCACGGCAATCATTATCAAAGAGTAGTTTTCTTGATCACTACTAGAAACAATTCAACCTCTAACATAGACTCGTGATGATGGTTAATTCGTATCCACAAGTTAAGGCACAAATAATCATACAAAACTACCCAACAATCATCAACCATGTGTGTCTCACACAAGATATCACCCATAATCACTCACAGTTTTGCATTTTTCGAAACATGGGTATAAGACTCTCCTTGCTCTCACTCTCACAAAGAATTCATATGTTGCAACTGATGACCATATGTTTTCCCTAGGTGTAATGCTCTACTAATATCAGAATGCTAAGCTTAGGATCAATTAGGTCATTACAGGGTTGTAATGTAGGCTAAAGGACAGGTAGGACTATTTTGGCCAGAAATAGTTATTATGTTCCCTAAGCGCTTTAATACATCACATTATGCCATTCGCACTATCTTTTAACAACCCTTCTACCTTTCTTTCATCTACCAACCCTTTTCACCTATTTTGTTATTCAATTATAAACAGAACTATCTTTTTATTTTTTATTTTTTTTATTTCTTTATTTTTTTTTTCTTTTTTTTTTAATAAAACACCTCTATGATAGCCACTCTTTTTCATAACAATTTCAAGTACCAATACACTCTGAGGCATCACTCTCACCCAATTTCCTCTTATTTTGTCACATGACTCTACAATTTAAAGCGCTTAGGAATTTGAATCAAATTATGGTCTTGAAAAAAATGGATTAGGCTACATATGAGGATGCTAAAGAAAATAGTTAAAGGCTCAAAGGGGGTTAACTAGGATAATGTACCAAGGTAGGTAAAAAGAAGGTAAACAATTACAGGCTGCCAAAGAAATGCCTAAATCATCTCCTAAACTCACACTCTTTATTTCACTTTACACACACACCAGGCAAGTTCTAGCATCAGTCACAACACAGAATATACTATAACCTCACTCACACAAGGCACATGGTCAACTTTATTGGGAGCAGTATAGACTCTTGACCCAACCGATGAATGAATTAAACCACACACTTATCACACAGTGAGTCACACTTAGAGCCTAAACGTCTCAACAGTAATGATTTTAGCTAAAACTCTTGTCATAATACCATGCCGCCTATTAGAACAATTTTATGCAAATCTAACTAACTAATTACGACTAATTCAAACAAACAAACGTAAATAAATGTATTCAAAGAAGTACAGCATACAAATACCAGCACCCCACACTTAGACGGGACATACTGCCCTCAGTGGAAAATAAATAAGGAAAACCTGATTAGTCGAACTTCTCCTCTATGTCTGGGGTAATACCCCCTGCATCAGAATCATCATCAGAGTCGTCGTCATCAGAGTTATCCTCCACGTCTGAGTCTGGCATTCGCCGATCATCATCAGTAGATACGTCATCATCGAGAGGTTCCTCAAAATGTACCCCTACTCCGCACATAGCCCGCGCATGCTCATTCATCAGGTAGTCATAATCCAACTACTGGAGCTCTACATCAGTTGGAACACTACCCCCACTCATCATGGTAAACATCATCATGCCATATAAATAGCGGAAGAAGCTTTTGTCACGAGCATGTCTTTCTGCAGTAGTTAAGTTGATGCTATGCCCAATTTCAGGATCTTTAACCTTTGTCAGATCAACCTTCTTCGGGTTGTGCAGAAGCTTATGATCTTCAGGTTCCTCTTCAATGTGCTCCTTCCTCAATATCGCAGTCAACAAATTGCCAAAGCTGAAATGGGACCTCTTGTGCAGCCTAGCCTTACGCATTGATGATCGTATAACCACACCAATGTTGATGGGAATATTAGTCATCAGAGCATACACCAAGCATACTCTATCTCGTGTGATCTTTGTGTACTGTGTCCCAGGAATGAGGCAAGAGTTGACTATCCTCAACCATATATGAGCTTCTCTGTTTAGGGAAGCAAACGGGAAGGTATTGTGCAGACCGGTATCTTTGAGACGATTCCAACGTGCCATTGATCTAGTTCCTCACAGTGTGCATCTGATTGCCCTGTACGGAGGTCTGTGATAAATCTCCTTGAGCGGTGATGTATCTATAGATGGAAAACCCAAAAAAACGTTGAAAAACTCCGCATTCAGTTGCAAGACTTGTCCCCGAATCTTCACTTCACTTTCAGTAGTCTTTGGGGACCAATTAGCATAGAACTCTCGCGTTAGATCAAGATTGCATTCTCCCATATCTCGGAAAATGAAATCAAGATTTAGCACTATGATTTTAGCAAAAATACGAGGTTCTCTCTTCGCTAGACTTTCCTTTTGTATCAAATCCACATGAACATATTTTTTCACTTTGTTGTTCTTGTACCAATCCTTTCATTCCTCCTCTAGGACCCACTTTATCCCGAAAGTGCGTCGAGGTATTTGCAGTGAGGAGGATTCAGCTTGCTCTTTTCTTCCCCTTTTCTGACCTTTCTGTAACGTGGATGCTTTTTCTTTTCCTTGTCGTACTTTTGGTGCCATTCTACCTGAGATTAAAATAGATTCATGTTAGTTCATCTCGTAAGATTTAATCGACAAACAAACAATAGTGGCACCACCCCGCACTTAATTTATTGGTACAAACTAATTAAGTGAGTGATGTCGATTACTCAGACTTCATTGACATACATATAGGCGATATGTTCCAACAACATGTTTAGCACAGTCATACTTTCATTTCATCTTAACTATCCTTTCCAACTCTATTTCATGTAATCTTGACTATACTTTCATGTTTGGATTGATGCACTTTTTGGACAAGACTACTACATAGAGATCGTAACAAGTTATTGCAGAGAAATAATCACAACATCTCATGCTTGTATTCAATCATGATCTTTATCTCAATGAACGAGTCATTCAAATATTCAAGCTTTCAATTTTGAAGATTATTCAATTAACTTCACCATGTCGATTCCGCAAAAGTATGACAGTGTATAAAAATCAAATACAAGTTAGAACAAAGTCAAGAACACCCACACGTATTCTTTCACTCAACTAGATGTATCATAACAAACCAACCACATTCAAATCACCAACACCACTTCAAGATCTAACAAATCATTATAAGCGTAGTATTGTAACAACTACGGAATATAAAAGAAGAACTTACTTGGTGATGGATTCGGAAGATGATCTTGCAAGGTTACATGAGAAAAAAGAAAAGTTTTGAGAGATTTGGGAAGCTTAGGTGGCGCCTAGGTTGAGCAAACAATGTGATTTTGTTCTAAGGTTGAAGTTCTATTTATAGACCAAGGCTTGGGTCGGTTTTGATCCATGAAAAATCAGGTTAGGGGCCAAAAATAATAAGTAGGCGGTGCCTAATGCTTTGCCTATACTTGGCATAGGCGCCGCCTAATGCTTTGCCTAGTTGGGCATAGGTGGCGCCTCTGCTATCGCCTAGTTGAGCATAGGCGGTGCCTATGCTATAGCCTTGTCGATTCATAGAGCATAGGCAATGGCATAGGCGGCGCCTATGCTATTGCCTAGTTGGGCATAGGCGGCGCCTAATGCTTTGCCTAGATTTACATAGGCCTTGCCTTGTTCGTTGCCTAGTTGAGGCAGTGAGCATAGGCAATTACATAGGACTTGCCTTGTTCATTGCCTAGATTTGTATAGGCCTTGCCTTTACCATTGCCTAGTTGAGGCAGTGAGCATAGGCAATTACATAGGCCTTGCCTTGTTCGTTGCCTAGATTTGCATAGGCAATGCCTAACCGATAGCCTTTGCTCCTTCTTTCTTAACTTACCAACTTTAACATGGCACACTTCCAAATCAAAATTTTTAGGATTAATCCCCTCCTTTGTACACCTTGCACCTACACTTAATCAAAAACAACAAAAATAATTAGAAAGATGGTTTGCCTCCCACCAAGCATCGTAGTTTTGGTCGTGGCTCGACTCTTCTTTTTCGATTTTTATTTAACAAAAACAACTTCTAGTAAAACAAAACGATTAAAAACGATGGGTTGCCTCCCATGTAGCGCTTGATTTATTGTCGCGGCACGACATAGTTATCTCTATTACTTAGACTTCATTGAGATATATGGTGTATCATTTTCTGAATGGATTCAGACGACGCTGATGCTTAATTGTAGGTACACAAACTTCTTCGAGATGAATCTTGTGCATACATATCCCAGGAGGGATACCAATTATATCATGAATGGTCCAACCAATAGCTCTCTTGTACCTCTTTAGAGCAGAGATGAGAGCCTCTACGTGTTGTTCACCTAACTCAGCCGCAACAATCACTGGAAGTGTAGTTCCACTTCCCAAGAACGCATACTTGAGATGACTGGGGAGCTCTTTCAATTCTAGCAGTGGTGGCTCTGCAATGGAAGTCTTCGCTGTTGGTGACGGTCGATTCTTGAGATCAAGGTCCAGCTTCTTAGGAGCATGAGAATAGGACCTTATTCCTGTTAGAGCACAAACAGTTTCTTCATATTCTTCAACCTCCTCACGCTCAAAATTCAATAGCACAGTAGACAATGGCTCAACAGTAAGCTGCTTCTCTACAGATAATTCTTTCTCATCCTCAGAATAAACATCAGCTACAGAGAACACATCCATATCTCTAGGCTGCTTCATCGATTTGCATACATCAAAATGGACCACTTCATCATTCAGCCAAAATAAAAGCTCATTAGCTCTTAAATCAATAAGCTCACTTCTAGTTGCGAGGAAAGGGCGTCCCAAGATTATGGGAACTTCAGAATCCACCTCGCAATCCAAAATAACAAAGTCTGCAGGAAAAATGAATGTAGAAACCTTCACCAATACATCATATAAGATACCAACAGGTCGTTTTACCGACCTATCTGCCATCACAAGTCGCATATTGGTTGGTGTAGGATCGCCCAACCCCAACTTTCTGTAATGGGATAGCTGCATCAAATTGATGCTATCTCCCAAATCGCACAATGCCTTGGCAAAATCCAAGGATCCAATAGTGCAAGGAATAGTGAAAGCACCAGGATCTGCCTTTTTCTGAACTAACGATCTTGTAGCGATTGCACTGCAATGATGAACATTATCTGCCAACTCATAACTTGCTGCCCGCTTCTTTGTCAAAAGGTCCTTCATGAATTTGGCGTACCCAGGCATCTGTTCCAGCGCCTCCACCAAAGGAACATTAATAGTCAACTGCGTCAACATAGTCATGAATTTACTAAACCTTGTATCATCAACTTTCTTCTTTAGTCTCTAAGGAAAAGGTGGTGGTGGAAGGGGAAGAGTTTTCTCCACCACTTTATTTTTATCTTGCTTCCGATTATCAATCTTTTCAGGCAGGTGACGTCTAGATGTAGTGTCATGAACGTTCTCATTCTGATTTTCAGCTTCTACAGACTCATCACAATCTGCTTCAATCACATTCTCCTCTATATTATCAACCACCTGCTTGCCTTTAGACGGATTTTCCAATACTTTACCACTCCGGGTAGTAATAGCCATACATGATCCATCATTCTTTGGATTTTGCATAGTGTCACTAGGTAAAGTGCCAGCCTTTCTTTGATTGAATGCCGCTGAAAGTTGGCTCAGTTGTTGTTCCAGCTGTTTTATTACAGTAGAATGCGAGTCAACCAATTGATTTATTGAGGACAAATCATTCATTACCTCAGTTACTCCCGTGTTGGTTGCCTCCACTCCTTTCAACAGCTTCATCATCATATCTTCCATGGACATCTTTCCAGAGCCAGACGTTGTAGCCTCACGATTTCCAGGAGGAACGTACAAACCACTCCTGTCAGTCTTATTTTTCCAACTCCCTTGATCGCGGTCCTTGTATCCAGATTTATCGTAATAGTTCCGACCTTGGTTTCCTTGGGCATTACCTTGGAAACCCCCCTGATTATTCAAGCAGTTAGCTTCTTCCTCAGAATTGGATTCATCTCTTCCCTGTGATACAACGGCCTTAACCTTTTCAGCCTTCCCTGATAATAAATGCTTGGTAAGAAGATCCATCTGCATTTTCATATACGCCATATCCTGATCACGTTCCTCTTTTCTTTACCTTTGTTCTGCAGTCATGCCAATAGATACAGTAGAGCTTGCTACCTCAGAATCCCTGGTATGCCAAGCTCTACTCTGCTTTGTCATACGATCTAGCATATCACTTGCCTCAATAAAAGTAAGGTCCATAAATGACCTACCTGCAGCATTATCAACCACTGGCTTAGTCACCGAATTCAAAGACCTGTATAATATCTCCATTAAGTGGACATTGGTCATATGATGATTTGGGCACCGCATAAGCTTCTTCTTGAACCTCTCCCATGTTTCGTAGAGAGCTTCAGTTGGAAGCTGTCGAAAATTACTGATCTCATCTCTTAATTATGCTCTCTTGGATGGCGGATAGAATCTTTCTAGGAAAGCGTCTTTCAGTTGCCTCCAATTAGTGATAGAGTTAGGAGTTAGCCCATTCAACCATAGAGTTGCCTCTCCAGATAGAGACAATAGAAATAAGCGTAGCCGGATCGCATTCTGTCCAACCCCTGGATTGTCAAAAGCCTTGCATGTTGAGATAAAATTCTTCAAATGCATATTCGGATCGTCTCCTGTAAGTCCACCAAACAACCCTTTGAGTTGCAATAGCTGAATCATGGTGCTAGTGATATTGAACTTGGCTTCGGGAGCCAAGGGCGGAGGAATAATAGCCCCTGTGGCACTAGCTCCATCCAGATCGTCATCATCATCATCAAAAGGACCCTGCACAGCTTGGCGGTCAGGTCTCATTCTAGCTTGACGATTTCTTCTGTTCACAGGTGTTGCCACCTTATCTGTATGCCTTGGATTTAGTAACTCATCATCACCCAGGTCCTCATCATTAGGATTTGTTGCTCGCCCTGGGTTATAAATATTTTGTTGATGCACTTGAGCAGCTGCCAATGCAGCTAATCTAGCCTGCTCTAGTTGAGCAGCCCTTCCTTCAATGTCACATTGTGCATCCATTCTGCTGATAAGATGTGGTTCAGGATTTAGAGGTAATAGTGGCTGACCAAAACTTCGTGTATTTGGCATGCACTCTACCAAACCTGAACAAAACAAAAACAACAAACCAAAAGTAAAAGTATAGAATCTTTGACCAAAGGGTCTATTAACTATCACAAACTTAGTTGACAATCGTATTCCCCGGCAATGGCACTAAAATTTGATAACGCCCAAACTACAGCTCTCGTAAGAGTGTAAGCGGTCGCTGTCAAATATAGAACCCAACTGGGTTAGGTGTCGAATCCCACAGGGAATACTTGGTCACTAAGTGTTGCAATTATTAGTAGACTGTTGGTCAAAAATTCTATGGAAAGGGGGGATTTGATTATGCGTGAATTGATGATATCAAAGTAACGAAGAAGATGATTTATTTATTAAGATTTAATCATAGAGAATAATAAGTTAGGGTTATGTCCACCTTATGAGTTCTACGTACCTATTAACTATGAGTAATGTGGAATTTAGACATGCATGCACTTATAGAGATTCGTATTCTAATGGTAAATCCTAGTGTTTCTCAACCATCAAGGATTAGTTCACTTTCACTCTCTCGAGCTTAAAGTGTATAACTAACGGTATAAACTCTCCAAGAGGTTAATCCGGTTAAGGCATTAACGTGTAAACAAGGGTTGGTAGCCCTATTTCCTTGTCACACTCTCTTTTCCAAACATGTAACTTTTCTCTCTAACAAGTTAATGCTATACTGGCATATTCCTACGTTTGCAACCATAAGAATCCAATTAAAACGAAGAGAGTAATGATATAAGTAGCATACACATCAAGAATTCACAAAATCATAGCAATAGATAGTATCTCACAAGGTTTCCATAACCCTAACAGAGAAGTTTAGCTACTCATGGGTGCAACGGAGATCACAGAAGACATCATCATCATACCAAAGTTAGAATAATCTCATGATGGGAAAGAGTTTGGCGTCAAACCAAGGTTGACGTTTTGCCCTCTAGACATTTTCCCCAAGGTTAGCATTATTTCTCTGTAAAACTTATAGAATTTGTAAACTAAATAATACTAAAGTGTTTAATGAAAAGAATTGAATGAATGCCTGCTGAAAAATTCAGCAAATAAGGTTTTTATAACATCCTTGTCCTACTCCTACTAGGTTACTGTTGCACCCCTAAGTCTTAAGAAATACTAATTTTGCCTGGGACAGACTCTCGATGCATCACGTTCAGTCCACAAGCTTCCAAAAGCTGCCTTCCTTCTTACGTGAAGTTTTCCTTTGCTGCCCAAAGGATCACAAAGTGCTAAAATCTTCATCGTTAATACCTGAAAACATGCTAATCACATAGGTTAGCTCACTTACAGGAAAATGGACTAAAAGTGCAGGAATTATATATTTTATCCTCCAAACTTAGCCTAAAATATGGGTAAATCATGGTGTTTAGGCGTGTAAATACGCCCAACATCATCAGGTCCCTATTTTTTAAGAGAAAGGTTTTATTATATCTTAGAAATAGGAGATTGATCTCCAACGGGTGTCTTTATTATTTCATCCAGGTTAAAGATTCTAAAGCGTAAGGTCTTTACTTACATACGGTTTTAGTGGTGGATAAATTTCTTGAGGCCTTCTTGATGAGCCTCAACATTTTTTTCTAATTGGGAGGTTGGTTTGGGATTAGTCTTGTTTTGGACACTTGTCCAATTTCTATTCTTTTTGTATAGAATTGTTCTAATGGGATTAAAGGAGCTTAAAGGAGCAATTTAGATATAGATATAGAATTGTTTTAATGGGGTTAAGGGAGCTGGAAGGAGTAATTTAAGGATCTCTTAGATAACGTTCTCTTTGTCTTATTATTTCTCCATAGGGTGTTTTGTTGTTGCATGCATAACGGGAATGGTTTCCCCAAAAATAGATAGGTTGGTGGCTGGTGGATAAAGAATTTATAGTGTCCTTCTTATTGAGAGGACAGTATATTTATAGTCCATTCTATATAGGGTGTTTTAATAGTATAGAATGGTGGTTGGTAGATCCTAGGATTGAATCAAGATTCTTGATTTTAATAAAAAGATTAAGCTCAAAATTAGAAATGCGGGAGTTGAAGAGGTAAATTGGCAGATTGGATGAGGTTGATGACGTTAGGAATACAATATTGGTAAAGTTGTGACATGTAGATCAAACTTTCAGAATGAACAAATAGATTGGGGGTTAAGTCATTAAATGGGATATATCGTGGAGCTTCCATGTTCCTTGTCCCTATACTTTTACTTTATTGTTGGCATGAAATTTAATATAAAATTCATGGTTTTGAAATTGGGTTTTTGGCACAGTTGAGGCCTTTGACATGATTACTATTTAAGTTATTTTCCATGGATTATGATGCATTATTCATGCTTTACAAATGTTTATGAACATTATGGGATGCATGGAAATGTTAATTGGAATTTTGGGTACTATGGATTCCCCAATTACTTGGTTCTAGTCTTGGAAATTTTATGCCCTCAAAACTGTTTGTGAAATTGCCATCAAATATAATATTGTCATATGGTTTGACTAATCTTAAATATTTGCATTGCATATATGGTTAAAGGAACATACATTTGTTTTGGTTGGATTCAAATGATTTTGAAACGACCTTGGTTGCCATGGTTTGATTTTTAATGGTTTTGGTTTAATTGGAAACCTTGGAGTCAATTTGATCTCATGATTTTTGCATGTCTGTGTTGGGCTTTAGGTAGCATTTGGTTGCATGAGATTTTGGATATAGGGGAACCAAACATCCTTGGTGTACATCTTTGGTGATATCTTTTAGAGCAGAGTGTTTTACTTGTAGGTATAATGGGGTGAAGGTTGATGGTTAGCCAAAATTTTATTTTAGGGGTGAACTTTAAGGAAAGGTCGGGTTGCATATTCTAGTGATACTCCTCTCTCTTGATAAAGAGATTTCACTACTAGTATTGCATGTATTTTTCCATCACTCATGTATTTTTCTATCACTCATGACTAAGGTTCATATTTTGCATTTTCCTTGTTCTCTGGATATGAGCCTGACTTTGTGTTAAGTTAATCATGGTATGTGAGGTTGTGTTTCTTTCCGTGTCCAGTCTTAAGGACTTCTTTTATGGTATGATTTGGTTGGGATGATTCTTCATTATGGTCTAGGTGGTTGCTATGAAGTACTTCATGCCTATAGTGTCATCTCTTGTCTTTGGAATCTTGCCTTGGGAGGAATAGATTACTCTTATAAATTGGTTTCTTAAATAACTCTTTTTGTTCTAGGGTGGTGGTGGCTTAGAAAGATTAGTGATGTATTAAATAAAGAAGTGTAGAAATCCCTAAGTGGGGAAGAGTCTAGGATGATTACTAGAACTAAGGTTTTGGAAGGTAAGGTTGTTTTCATGGGAAATGGTTAGGAAAGGAATAGGCAGTGAAAAATCCTTGTGGAAATGATAAAGGGTTCTAGATCTTTTAATGGATAGATCATACCGCGGGTATATAAGTCATAGGCTTGAATGTTGTGATTGGCAGATATACCAATAGTTGTGTTTGGTAGTTGAGAAATGTTATAGGGTATGGTTTTATGAATTTTTTTCATGGCGTAGTAGTGTATGGTTTTAGATGTTTAATTATAGGTTGGGGGTTTTGGTTATAGGGGTTAGGCATGGTTTCCCCATGTCCTTTACTCATGGTTTTCTTGTTACAATGCTGATGGAAGCAGAGTAGTGTTTGAGGATAGATGTAGAGAGTTGAGTCTGGTGGCCTAAGTTAACTCTTTTTAGCTTTGAATAGGCTTGAAAATGAAGGTGGTGTATAACTAGACTCAAGCTCTCATAGTAGTGTGTCTTGGTAAATTTTAAGTTGAATTGGACTTGCCATTACATTAGTCCATTCAGCTAGTATTCGATGAGTTTGTGTTGGGCTAAAGTGTGGATGGTCCTTGGTTGGTTGGTTCCTATGGATGGTATTGGTATCTCATATTCCTTGTTCTTTTGGGAGGTCCCAATGAGGATTCTGGATTAGAAAATTTGTTGGTTACGAACAAAAGGTGTGTCTTCAATAAAGGTTCCATGGAGGAACCAAAATTCTGAGAAAGCCATTTAGAAAGCAAAAGGGGACATGGAGTCCAAGTATCCGCGTTGGTTCTTTATTCTGGAAATTCATGCGTAAGGTGTGTGCTCTTCAATATTTCTTTTAGTTTTCTAACTTGATTGAAGGCAAGGAATGGTTCCTCTTGCATCTTTGTTTTCTAGTTAGTTAGAGGTCAGAATTAAAGTTTTTGGGGTTTAAATCGTGTTTGGAATGTGTGATGATCTTTTCACCTTGGTTTACGTCCTTGTCTTCTATTTTTGGTTAAGGAAAAATTTGATGGGCGCTAATGTTATATCCCGTGCTTATTCTTACCCTTACCTGTTATTCGAGGATGAATAATCCTAGTGGAGGATACTTAAACATCCTAAGTCTTGGATACTTGCAAAATTTCCTTGGTTTATGACTTACTAGGCTTTATACGACTCTAGGGTACAAATTGTACCCATCGATACGAGTTAGGGAAGACTTGGTTGTTCACTCATACACTAGGCAGTATGTTTGGTGTAGCTACTGCCCAAGATATGACTCATCTTGGTATGAGTGGTATAGGAAAATACGAGTGGTGAAAGGAAAGTTGTATGGTGCTTATTTAGGTTGCCTTGTGGGATCTACCCAAGGTACAATTTATGGGTACAATTTGGTGTACCACTCATACCCTTACACTTAGGTACGAGTTAGGGAGGTATGAGTCATATCGAAACCAGTATGTAGGGTCTTGGCATGGTCTTGGGTACGAGTTAGGGTACCACTCGTACCCTAGGATACGGATGGTATAGGTGAGACATACCATAGGATATAGTTTGTCTTAATTTTAAGTCAAGGGTAGTCCCGACATTTCCTACTTCAAAGCTCGTACGTTCTCTCCTTATATAATCCTTGGTGGCATTTTATAACACTGATTAAAGGATGGAAACACTCCAAATACTCTCTCAAACTTACTCTTGAAGATTAGAGGATAGGGCGTCTTCATGTGTTCTTCAAAGGACTTAAGAGTCATGTTTCTCTTCGAAATCTTCTTGTCTAAGGCATGTTCACTTCTCTCATTTTGTTCTAATTAAAGGCATGGTTTTATACAATGTTTTTATGATTTGAATGTTGTATTATTTTAGATTTTCAAATATGATTTGGGGGTTTTGGTTATAAATGCTTGGTTATGGTTTTTCTATGTTTTAATTATCCGTTTATATGCATTAATGGTGGATTTGGATAATTGGTTGCATGGGAATGGGTTTTTGGTAATGGACTTCGGTTTTGGAAGTACTATGCCCCCGATGTGTTTGATAAAATGCCTTTCACAATGCTTTCATTATAATATTGGTTTTCCAATTAAAATTATGCATGGTATAAATTTGGTAATGGAACCTTAAATGATTTATTGATAACGCTCAATCTACAGCTCTTGTGAGTGTAAAGCGGTCGTTAGCAAATATAGAACCCAACCTGGGTTGGGTGTCGATCCCACAGGGAATAGCTTGGCCAACAAGTAAGCAAAATTACTAAACTTTTGGTGCAAGTCTCGTAGGAAGGGGGAATTCTTGTTGTGCAAGTAATGTAACCAAAAGCTGAAAATAATAAAGTAAAAAGAGAGAGATTGTTACGTTGGTTGTAAACAATGAGAATTGAGGCGTTGGGGTTATGTCCACCTTCTGAGGTATACGTCTCTATTGACTATGAGTGTGTAGAATTGTGACATGCATGTGCTTATAGAGAATTGTAGTCGATGGTAAATCCAAGCGTCTCTCGACCTGAACAAGGACTATTTCACTTTAACTCTCTCGAGCTTAAAGCGTGTCTAACGGTACGAACTCTCCAAGAGGTTAGTCCAGTTACGGCACTAGCTTTTTAATAGGAAAGGGTGTCCTACTACCTTGACATTATCTCTTTTCCAGACAAATAACCTTTCTCTCAAACAAGTTAAATGTTAGATTGGCGTATTCTTGCGTTTGCAACCGCAAAGAATGTGGATTAAGATGAAGAGAATAATGATATAAGCAATATACGTGTCTCGAACTCACAAACTCACAGCAATAGATAGTATCTCATTCGGCTTCCATAACCCAAACAGAGAGGTTTAGTTACCCATGAATGCGAAGGATATCACGATTTGCATTGTTATTGTTGAGTAATGGCGTGTGGATTAGGTGATAGGCGTGTGGATTGGGTGATAGGCGTGATTCCTTAGCAAGTAACGATTCTCTTGTTGTGGAATTTAATTGTTGAGTAATGGAAAGTTTAGAAGAGTGAATAGATGTATTGTTAAGAGAGGGATGTATTGAAAGATAGAAGAATGAATCTCTCCACTAAGGGAGGAGTTAATTAAAAATCTCTAGCATGATAGGGTATTTATAATACCCATATCCTACTCCTACTAAGCTAATGAAATAAATAACCAAATCCTAATAGGCTAATGTAATACTTAACCCAAATATACTAGGTTAATGTAACATTATCATAATCAAAATAAACTAATGAAATACATAACCCAATTGTACTAGGTTAATGTATCATTGTCCAAATCCAGCTTTGTGTCTGTAAGTCCCCAGAGTCTTCAGAAATGTTGTTTTAGCCCGGGACAGATTTTCCATGCAGCAGTTTTGGTCCTTAGGCGTGTAGACTTTCTTCCCCTTCGTTCGTGAGCTTTGTTTTGCGTCAAGTAAGCCATAAAATGCTATATTTTGCATCATTTATACCTGAAACTTTACTAATCATGTTTGTTAGCTCATTTATAGGAAAAAGGACTAAAAGTGCATGAAATATATAATTTGTTCTCAAAACTAGGCTAAAATATGGGCAAAATATATTGATATAGGTGTGTAAATTCGCCTATCATCAACACCCCACACTTGCAGCTTTGTTCGTCCTCGAATGAAATATCATGTCCTTCTAAGCGTCGACTTATGGTTTTTACAGCAACAACACAATATTTATCAAGACAAGCACAACGATTATCAACCAAGAGTAGCTTTCCGATTATAAGTAGAAACAATTTAACCTCTAGCATAAACTCGTGATGGTGGTCAACTCGCATGCAAACGTTAAGGTACAAGGAATCATATATAACTACCCAAAACTCATCAACCATGTGTGTCTCACAATATATTACCCATAATCACTCACAAGTATAGCATATTTTTCAAACATGGGTATCAACAATATCCTTGCTCTCGCTCTCACAAAAAATTCATATGTAGCAACTGATGACCATAGGCTTGCCCTTAGTGTAGTACTCCACTAAATGTCAGAATGTTAAGATTAGGATCAAGTAGGTCTTTTGATGGTTGTAATGTAGGCTAAGGGACGGGTAGGACTATTTTGGCCAGGAATAGTGACTAAGCTCCTAAGCGCTTTAGTACATCACATTGTATCATTGACACTTTTTTCTTTCAACCTTTCTTCTTTCTTTTATTCTACCACCCTTGTTCTCCTCTTTTGTTTTTCAATTTTAAGAACAACTCACTTTTCAGCTTTCTTTTCCTTTTTCTTTTCACAACATACCTCTTATGATAGCACTTTCTTTTCCATAACACATTCAAGCACCATTTACAATTTAAAGCATCATACTTACCCAATTTCCTCTTATGTTGTCACATGACTTTTTTAATTTAAAGCACTTAGGAATTTGGATCAAATTACGGTCTTGAAAAAAAATGGATTAGGCTTACATACAAGGTTGTCAAAGAAATAGGCTAAAGGCTCAAAAGGGTTTAACTAGGGATGATGTCCATGGGTAGGTAAAACTGAAGGTAAACAAATATAGGTTGCCAAAGAAATGCCTAAATCATATCCTAAACTTACACTCCTTATTTTCGCTTTGCATACATACCAGGCAAGTTCTAGCATCAGCCACATACATAGAAGATACTATTAATCTCACACACACAAGGCACATGGTCGACTTGATTGGAAGTAATATAGACTCTCGACCCAACAAGTGAAGGAATTGAACCACACAATATCACATAATGAGTCACAACTAGAGCCTAAACGTCTCAATAGTCACAATTGTAACACATACTCTTGTTATAATCTCATGCTGCCTATCAAAATAATTTCATGCGAAGCTAGAAAGATTTTACTCCTAAAAAAACTCAAAAAAAACGTCAAACAAAAAAAAACGAACTCAAATAAACAAATTAAACAAACAAACATAGGTGCAAACAGAGAAGTATAGCATGTGATACCACCACCCCACACTTAGTTGGGACACTGTCCTCAGTGGAAAATAAATACGAGGAACCTGGTTGGTCGGACTTATCCACTATGTCTGGGTCATACCCCTTGCATTGGAATCATCATCAGAGTCGGCATCCTCAGAAGTTTCTCATAAGTATCCCACTTAATTCCAAGCGTGAGTCGAGGTGTTTGCAGCGAGGAGGGTTCTTCTTGCTCCTTGCGGCCTCTTTTCTTGCTCTTTTGGGAAGTGGTAGCCTTTTCCTTGCCTTGTCTTGCTTTCGGTTCCATTGTACCTGAGACTAGAAATAGTGTTAGTGGTAGCACAATCCCAATGGATGCAATCTATACATAGGCAGTAGGGGTACCACCCCACACTTAGGTTGTTGGCACCAACTAGTGAGGTGAAAGTGATCGATTACTCAGAATTCATCGACATACGTTTTAGGAACTATCTTCTGACAAGAAGATCAGTGATGTATCACTACTTGCATCCATTGCACTACGTTCATTTTAAGTATAACAACACTACTACATAGGGGTTACATCATGGTATAGTTATTTTCAACAATCACAACATCCTATGTCGGTAGGCAACTATAAGTCTTATCCCGCTGAACGAGATAGTCTAACATGTAAGTATCCAAGTAACAAGCTTAAGCAATGTTCATAGCCATGGCAATTCTGCAAATAGTATAACAATGCTTATTAAAACCAAATTCAAGTCGGAGACCGGTCAAGATTATCCTAACGTATATGTTCACTCACATGGTTGTGTATCAACAATCCAAACACATTAACATCACCAATGATCTTTGAAGATGTAGAAATTCATAATAGGCATAGGAACGTAGTACTTACTAGAAATAGATGAAGAATAAAAGAGTACTTACGTGATTGAAGCCTTTGGAGATGCTCTTGTGAATTGGAAGAGCAAAAAAAAGAAAATTTTGAGAGGATTTGGATGGATGTGCGGCGCCTTTGGGTCAATTTTTAGTGTGGTTATGTTTCAAGACTAAGTCCCCTTTTTATAGGAATAGAATGGGTAGGGTTATGACCTATTTACAATCGGTTTTGGAGACAAAAATGCTACATATGCTGTGCATAATGCTTGGCGTAGTCATGACATATGCGGCGCATTGTCTATGGCATTTGTAGACATATGCGCCGCATATTCTATGGCATATGAGATACTGAGACCAAATGCTATAGCATAGGCGGCGCATAGTCAAAAGCATACCTAGGAATAGGCGGCGCATAGTGTATAGCACACTAGATTCCGAGACCTTAGGCTATAGGATAGGTTGTGCATCGTTCGTGGCCTAGTTTGACCAAGGCCTAGCCTTCCTCGATGCCTATTTTGACATGAGAACTTCTCAATCCATAGCCTTATGCATCACCATTCCTAACTTACCGACTTTACCATACAATGCGTCCAAATCGTCAATTGAAATCAATCTCCTCGTTGAATACCTCTTGCACCTATTTTTGCTCAAAACCAAATGAAAACAATTAGTACGATGGGTTGCCTCCCACCAAGAGCCTTAGTTTTGGTCGTGGCACGACTCTTATTTTTGGATTTTTCATTTATCAAAACAAAACAAGTACTAGAATGAAAGGAAAAATGATAAACGATAAAATGATAAAATGATGGTTTGCCTCCCATCTAGCGCCTTATTTATTGTCGTGGCTCGACATAGTTATCTCGAGTAGTTAGACTTCGTCGAGATAAGTGATGGATCATTTTCTGAAAGGATTTAGAAGACAATGAGGCTTACCTGTGGGCATGCGATCTTCTTCAAGATGGCTCTTACATTTTCCCGGAGCATCTCCAATTATATCATCAATAGTCCAACCCATAGCTCTCTTGTATCTCTTCAGAGCAGAGATGAGAGATTCTACGTGTTGTTCACTTAAATCATCTGTACTCTTCGGAAGTATATTTCTACTTTCCAAGAACACATACCTTAGATAATCGGGAAGCTCTTGCGATTCTAGCATTGGTGGCTCGTCAAAGGGAGTCTTCTCTGTTGGTTGATTCTTGAGATCACATTCCGGTTTCTTAGAAGTATACGGCTCTGTTTCTGTTAGATCACCCATAAGTTCTTCATTGTCCTCATGCTCAACATTCAGTGGCGCAGCAGACAATGGCTCAACAGTAGGCTGTTTCTCTATAGATAATGCTTTCATATCCTCATGATGAACATCAGCTACAGATAACTCATTCATATCGCTGGGATGCCTCATTGCTTTGCATATATCAAACCGTACCACTTCGTCATTAATTCGAAACAAAGGCTCATTATCTTTCATGTCAATAAGCACACTTCCAGTTGCAAGGAAAGGATGTCCCAAGATTATGGGAACTTCAGAATCCTCCTTACAATCTAGAATAACAAAGTCGGCAGGAAATATAAATAAAGAAACCTTCACCAACACATCATTCAAGATACCCACAGGTCATTTTACCGACCTATCAGCCATCACGAGCCTCATATTAGTTGGTGTAGGATCTCCTAACCCCAACTTCTTGTAGATCGATAATGGCATCAAGTTGATGCTGGCTCCTAAGTCACATAGTGCTTTGGCAAAGTCCAACGATCCAATTGTGCAAGGAATAGTGAAAGCTCCAGGATCTGCCTTCTTTTGAACTAGCGATCTTGTAGCAATTGCACTACAATGATGCACATGCACATCTTCTCTCAACTTATAACTTGCTGCCCGTTTCTTAGTCAAAAAATCCTTCATAAATTTCGCATACCCAGGCATTTGTTCAAGTGCCTCCACCAATGGAACATTAATGGTCAGCTGTTTCAACATAGTCATGAATTTGCTGAACTTTGTGTCATCCGCCACCTTCCTCAATCTTTGGGGAAAAGGTGGTGGTGGGTATGGAATTGTTCTCTCCATGTCTTTCTTCTCCTCTTGCTTCCGTTTTTCAGCTTTTTTAGGTTGCACAGTGCTGGATGTGGCGTCCTTGACGTCAGGAGTGGGTGCTGCGGCATCTTTTCCTTTTGCGTTGTCATCCATGTCCGCAACTTCGCCAATCACTTTCTTGCCTTTTTCTGAAGTTTCCAGCACCTTACTACTTCTGGTAGTGATGGCCATGCATGACCCGTCATTCCTTGGGTTTGGCACAGTATCGCTAGGTAAAGTGTCGGCCTTTCTTTGATTGAGTGTTGCTGACAGTTGGCTCAATTGCTGCTCTATTTTCTTGATAGAAGTGGAATGAGAATCAACTAATTGCTTCATGGAGGACAAATCATTAATCACCTCCGTAACTCTCGCGCTCGTTGCTTCCACTCCTTTCAATAACTTAGCCATCATGTCTTCCATACTTCCAAAATTAGATGTGGTGGTATCACGTCTACCAGGGGGAATGTACAAACCACTCTTTTCATTGTTTTTCTTCCAACTACCTTGGTCTTTGCTTCCAGATTTATCATAATAGTTCCGACCTTGGTTTCCTTGGGTATTCCCTCGGAAACCCCCCTGATTGTTCAAGTAGTTAGCTTCTTCTTCAAAGTCGGATTCGTCTCTTCCTTTTGACGCAATAGCTTTCACTTTTTCGGTCTTCCCTGATAATAAATGCTTTGTAAGAAGATCCATTTTTGTTTTCAAATGTGCCATATCTTGATCACGCTCTTCTTCTCTTCTTCTTTGGTCTGCAGTCATGCCAATAGATAAAGTGGGGCTTGCTACCTCAGAATCCCTGGTATGCCAAGCTCTACTTTGTTTCGTTATACGATCTAGCATATTGCTTGCTTGACCAAAGGTGAGGTCCATGAAAGATCCTCCAGCTGCATTGTCCACCACTGGTTTAGTTATTGAATTCAAGGCTCTATACAATATCTCCATGAGGTGAACATTAGTCATGTGATGGTTTGGGCATCTCGCTAGCTTTGTCTTGAACCTCTCCCATGTTTCAGGAAGAGCTTCAGAGGGAAGCTGACGAAAGTTGCTGATTTCATCTCTCAATTGAGCCCTTTTGGATGGCGGAAAGAATCTTTCTAGGAAAGCGTCCCTCAATTGCCTCCAATTTGTAATTGAATCAGGAGTCAGCCCATTCAACCATAGTGTTGCCTCCCCAGACAGAGACAATGGAAATAGACGTAATCGAATAGCATTCTGACCAACACCAGGATTGTCAAAGGACTTGCATGTAGAAATAAAGTTGATGAGATGCATATTCGGATCATCGCCTGCTAGTCCACCAAATAATCCCTTGAGTTGCAATAACTGAATCATGGTGCTTGTGATGTTGAACTTGGCTCCGGGCACTAATGGTGGTGGAATTATGGCCCCAGTGGCTCCGGCACCATCAAGATCATCATCATCATCGTCGAAAGTTGGCTGCATAGGTTGGCGTTCATACCTAAACCGAGCTTATCGACCTCTTCGGTTGGCAGGTGTTGCAGTTTCAGCGACATGCCTTGGGTGTATTAACTCGTCGTCACCTAAATCCTCATCGTCAGGATTTGTTGCTCGCCTACGGTTATCAATATTCTGTTGATGCACTTGAGCAGCCATCCTTTCAATTTCATGTTGTGCCTCCATTGATGCACTGAATAACCCTAAATAAAACAAAAACAACAACTAAAAGTAAAAGTACGAGAATCTTTGACCAAAGGGTATTGTAATTATCACGAACTTGATTGACACTCATATTCCCCGGCAATGGCGCCAATTTTTGATAACGCTCAATCTACAGCTCATGTGAGTGTAAAGCGGTCGTTAGCAAATATAGAACCCAACCTGGGTTGGGTGTCGATCCCACAGGGAATAGCTTGGCCAATAAGTAAGCAAAATTACTGAACATTTGGTGCAAGTCTCGTAGGAAGGGGGAATTCTTGTTGTGCAAGTAATGTAACCAAAAGATGAAAATAATAAAGTAAAAAGAGAGGGATTGTTACGTTGGTTGTAAACAATGAGAATTGAGGCGTTGGGGTTATGTCCACCTTCTGAGGTATACGTCTCTATTGACTATGAGTGTGTAGAATTGTGACATGCATGTGCTTATAGAGAATTGTAGTCGATGGTAAATCCAAGCGTCTCTCGACCTGGACAAGGACTATTTCACTTTAACTCTCTCGAGCTTAAAGCGTGTCTAACGGTACGAACTCTCCAAGAGGTTAGTCCAGTTACGGCACTAGCTTTTTAATAGGAAAGGGTGTCCTACTACCTTGACATTATCTCTTTTCCAGACAAATAACCTTTCTCTCGAACAAGTTAAATGTTAGACTGGCGTATTCTTGCGTTTGCAACCGCAAAGAATGTGGATTAAGATGAAGAGAATAATGATATAAGCAATATACGTGTCTCGAACTCACAAACTCACAGCAATAGATAGTATCTCATTCGGCTTCCATAACCCAAACAGAGAGGTTTAGTTACCCATGAATGCAAAGGAGATCACGATTTTCATTGTTATCGTTGAGTAATGGCGTGTGGATTAGGTGATAGGCGTGTGGATTGGGTGATAGGTGTGATTCCTTAGCAAGTAACGATTCTCTTGTTGTGGAATTTAATTGTTGAGTAATGGAAAGATTAGAAGAGTGAATAGATGTATTGTTAAGAGAGGGATGTATTAAAAGATAGAAGAATGAATCTCTCCACTAAGGGAGGAGTTAATTAAAAATCTCTAGCATGATAGGGTATTTATAATACCCATATCCTACTCCTACTAAGCTAATGAAATAAATAACCAAATCCTACTAGGCTAATGTAATACTTAACCCAAATGTACTAGGTTAATGTAACATTATCATAATCAAAATAAACTAATGAAATACATAACCCAATTGTACTAGGTTAATGTATTCATTGTCCAAATCCAGCTTTGTGTCTGTAAGTCCCTAAAGTCTTCAGAAATGTTGTTTTAGCCTGGGACAGATTTTCCATGCAGCAGTTTTGGTCCTTAGGCGTGTAGACTTTCTTCCCCTTCGTTCGTGAGCTTTCTTTTGCATCAAGTAAGCCATAAAATGCTGTATTTTTCATCATTTATACCTGAAACTTTACTAATCATGTTTGTTAGCTCATTTATAGGAAAAAGGACTAAAAGTGCATGAAATATGTAATTTGTTCTCAAAACTAGGCTAAAATATGGGTAAAATATATTGATATAGGTGTGTAAATTCGCCTATCATCATTTATGTAGTTTAAAATGGATTGGAAAGGCCTTGGTGGCCATGGTTTTGGTTAATTGGAAATCATGTGGGGTACGTGGAATCCCCTAAGGTTTGGCTAAGGATAATACTTGCAAGTATAGTCGGAATGACGATACGGCTACTGATGGCCTTGGTTGATAAATGGTGTATGGATTGGTTGGTTTCTTGGTGATGGATTTAATTGGGAAACAATGGCGGGATGTGTAGCAAAGCAATGGAAGGTGGAGGTCCCGAGGGGAACAGAACTGGAAACTCATATTTGCCGATGTGAGGTTTGGTCTTGGTAATCGTGTGCATAATGTTACACTTTATTTTTGGGGGATGTACTAGTCGTCCTGGGTTTTCCTCCCTAGTCGTGCGGCTTCAAGTACCGGGGCCCTTCCTGCAGGGAGAGCTGAACCCATATTAGCCCGTGGGTTGTTTATGATGGCAAAGCTACATATCCCAGGTAACGATTTTAATGGCATACTAAACCCTACTCCTTTTCCCGTCATAGATATATATATATGTATGTTTTGTGAGCATCTGTATTGTTTTAGTTTGTTTTATAAATGGCATTATTCTATATTTATCCAAAGTGCATTCTAGTCTTCACCCACTAACCCATCTTCGGGCGGCTTTATATCCATGCTATGAAGGGACTGATCATTCTACTTCCCCTGCTTAGTAATCATATTTGGGGACTGTCAATATTAGATTGAAGTGGTGAGCGTACATAGTTTGGAAGACATCTATTTAATGTCATGGTTCACTTTACCTATCTCTTGTCTTTCATAGATTTTCGTTTTTGGCTATGGTCAGGGGCATGTCCCGACTAGGTACTCTTTGTTTGTTCTAGAGGCTTTGTATGGACAAATTTGGACTTAGTTATGGTATGTATTGGTTATGTTTCATATATATACATACATTGGATTATTATCTTAGTTTTGGGTCATAGCTTTGGCATTGGTTTTGTAGGACATTAGGTGGTTGGACTTGGTTAGGTTGGTCGTGGATATATACTTGTCCCGGAGTCACTGTATTGTTAATACACCATCTTGTTATATAGTCGAAGTTCATCTTACTCAGGGAATGCTGGTTGATTGGGTTGGGTATTGAGGGTGGCCTCTGGTCTCAGTTGGACTTGAGATTTCCCATACAATAAGGTCCCGGTTTGGGATATGTCATAGAATACATTAAATGAGTATGTTAGTAGGATATCAAAGGATTGATGCTAATTCCAGTTATTGCTAATGATATGGCTTATATATATATATATAAATATTTATTTGGCTTTAGGATATGATTAAAGATATGGTTTATAGGCATGATAGATGGATCATAGATAAGATTAATGGATTATGGATATATAATGGACTAAATATTTGATCATTAATATAAATCATGAATATGGCTATCGACTAGGCCTATGGGCATAGTTATTGGCATAACTAGATAGACATGGTATTGGTATGGTCCATAGATATGGGTACCGACATGACTTATGGTTTTGATTTTTATTCCGGTGTGTATATATATTAGTAAAATGGGTGGTCTATAGTTATAGCTCATTGGTATAGTTTATTAAGTTAGTTTATCATTATGGCTTATTGATACGGTTTATAAATATGAGTCCTGGTTGAGTTCGGTAGTTGATGATGATATTGATAATATTTTTTTAGTTCAAGTGCGGCAACAAATGACAATGATGTTGATTGATAAGACGTCAAATTAAGTGTAAAGCAGTTGTTGTCAATATAATACCCAATATGTTTCGGGGTAGAATCCACGAGGAACAATGTGAATGGTGATTGAGTAAGTTCAAAATAAAAGTTGCATGCTAGATTCAAACCTAGGATACAAATATTTGGAGGTTTTGAATATTTTCAAAACTATAAAAAATATAGGGCTTCTAGAAGACTAACTTGACGCTAAGAATAATCAGAGTATAATCAACTAGGAAAGGATCTTGGGGTCATGCCATTCTAGGTGTGAATTCATACATAGGTAATTGTAAATTTATCAAAATCTATCTAGGAATCATGGATAGGCTATATTTAAGGCATTAGTGTTACTCTTTCAACTAAACACTAAATTTCACTCATGGATTCTTTCAAATACCTCGTGAGTGTGACAAAATCACCAATCAAAAATACCTCATACTAGCATTCTTATTTCTAAGATAATGCTTATGAACATAGAAAATTCATAGAACATCCCTATTTCAATTATAATGCCATGAGAGAGACTAATTCAAAGTTCAGTTCACTATTACTAATCACCCATATCTCTCTTTTAAAGATGATATGGGATCCAAGTCAATTGATTTTTTGACCCACAATTCTAAATTACAACCTAGAGTAATAACAAAACCCACAACAAATAGCTACTTAGGTAGATAAGTAAATAACACCTATGTTCAACGAAATCTTTCAATTTCTTATTTTGCTATGTTCAACTCTATGTATGCCTCTATCCGTTGAGTACATTCAATGTATAGAAATGTCTTAGGAAGCACTAGCTACTCATAAGATAGAAAGTAAAGATATACCAAGATTTCCATCAAATTTATCCATGAAAGATAAAGAGAATGTAAATCATAACATTAAATTTAAATATACCTTGAATGGAAATTGCTAATCCTTCTCTTAGGAGTTACTCTATGATCTTCTTAGCTCAAGAGTAGTAGAAATATAATCCAATAACCAAGAGATAAGATAAAAATTAATGAAGATCCCCCTACTGAAAGGGTTTTAACCCTTTATGATTTGGGACACAGCTCTTTGAAATTACAATTCAGCCCTTGAGACTTTTCTACCCTATTGTGATGTCCATTTCTGGGTTTCGATCATGATACCACGATTACGGTGGTCCTATCATGATCGCCCTTCAACTAACTTGCTGACTTGTCATGATCAAGAACTTTAGGCCACGATCGCGGTACATGAGGGTCGACTCCTGGGCCTATATTTTTAGCTCTTGCTCCTTTTTGTCCATTTTCTTTTCATTTCAACTTGATTTCAACTCATTTTCATCATAGGTCCTGCAAAATAACAAACACTAAAAAAATTAATGTATTCCAATGGAGAATTAGCCTCATTTACACAATTTAATCCTAGTAGTGTGCAAGAATTTAGATATTAATGAGTGGTAAATTTACCACTCATCAAGCATACTATTGAGTTTCGATTCAAGTCCAGCATTAGCAATTTTATATGAGATTATATGATTAGGATGGATTCTTGGTTATGGCATGATAATTGGTAACTTATGATTACTCAGTTACTTAGTTCCCTTGATTGTACCCTCTAGGCATTTTGGGGCATGCGTTTGTTTATTTGTTTATCCACAATTCTTGGCTTATGGGGGCCAATCTTGTACTTATAGTTGTGTGATCTTTATGTTACCATTTTGTATCCATTTATTTAATTACGTACAATGATGTCGGACCTTATTTCTAGGTTTTCCTTTTATACATTTACTTAGATTATTCTATCGTGTATCGTATCTTATTTATATTATAATTTAGCTCAGTTGGACGATGATGCCTACTGATTACCCATGATTTAGGTACTCATACTACACTTTTGTATTCTTTTGGTGCAGATCAAGTAGTAGTTATCGCCGCTGATTTGATGCTCTTGCAGGGTTTAGTTTAGAGATTGGTTGATCTCTTAGAGTCAGAGTTACCCCTTTTTCCTTCTGTCTTTCTATGCCTAGTCTTTAATATTTAAGATGGATTGTTTTTAACTATATAGTACTTATAGTTCATTTGTAATAGCTCTTGTATCGACATTATTAAGTCTTGATATGGTTGTCAATTTCTTATCTATCTATCTATTAGACCTTTATGAATGTATTATTGCTATTTAAGTCTTTAACTATTATCAAGAGTTTTCTAATGTATTCATTATAGATCTACCTTACCTTCCTCCCAAGCATAGTATTGATTTTGTTATTGATCTTGAGCTGGGCACCCAACCTATTTCTATGGCATCTTGCTGTATGGCTCCTGCCGAGATTAAGAATCTAAATTCTCAACTTCAAAATCTTTTTGGTAAGGGTTTCATTAGACCGAGTGGGTCTCCTTAGAGAGCCCTTATGTTTCTTGTGAAGAAGAAAGATATCTCCATGCATATGAGCATTGATTATAGCTAGCTTAATAAGGTGACCGTGAAGAACCATTATCCTATGCATCACATTGATGATTTATTTTTCCAGTTTCAGGGTACAGTGGTCTTCTCTAGTATTTACTTGAGGTTCGATTACCATCAACTTAGGTTTAGGATGAGGATATCCTGAAAATAGGCTTTAGGACCTATTATAGTCATTATGAGTTCCTAGTGATGTATTTTGGCTTTACTAACACCACAGCTGCATTTATGAATTTGATAAACCGCGTGATCAAACCTTCTGTTGATTTATTTTTTATTGTGTTCATTAACGGCATCCTTGTATATTCGAGGAGTAAAGAGGAGTATATGCAACATTTGAGGATTTTTCTCTAGAATTTAAAAGATCATATGTGTTATGCCAAGTTCTCTAAGTATGTGTTTTGCCTTGAGTCAATGAAATTCATTGGGCATGTGGTGTATAAGGATGCCCTTATAGTGGACCCATTGAAGACCAAGGCCATTCGTGATTGATATAAACCTACATCTCCGACTGAGGTTCATAGCTTCATTAGGTTGGCCATTTCTTATAGGCCGTATATTGAGAGTTTTGCTTCTATTGCAGTGTCGATGACCAGATTGACTCAGAAAGAGGATCCTTCTCAATGGTCTGAGGAGTATGAGTCAATCTTTGAAAATCTCAAGGGGGACATTAGACTTTATATAGCTTGAGATTGAAACACAAGAAAGGGAAACAATCTTAAATGCCTCATAGCCCCTCTCTTATAAGTGTGGCGTTCTTCACACCCATAAAAGAGACTCTACTTGACACGGCTTTGCGTACTCCCAACTGACCATGAACCTAGGCTCTAATACTAACTTGACATGCCCTAAAATTGGGCAATAGTGTATGGTCATATCAAGCTCACATGAACAGGAGGTCACCCTAATAACACAACCTAACCATCATCAAAGCAACTATGCGGGTCAGATGAATTTCAACCATATAATAAGATAGCAAAAATTTTAGGCTAATAGTCAATACTTAGACAATAACTAACATTTCATTAATGTCGACCATTTAGCCAAAATGCCCAATTCCACAGTCACCCACAAAAGCTCTAGCAAACCAAAGTCAAAAATATGTCGGGACATACCTTCGACAATAGCCAAGTACCAAATCTATACAAGTGTATGACATAGAATAATGAGACTATGAAAGGTAGGCCTTCCAGACTATGAAAGCTTACCACTTCAAGGTCAATACCTGAACTGCACGACCACCTGTTCACTGTGTAAAAGAAAAAGATGATGATCCTTCCCTTATGTCACGAGGGGACATAGCGTCCGGAGACGGTTAGTGGTTAGAGCGCTAATATCTAACCCAAGGATAAGGATAAAATAGCACGTTTGTTCAATCCAGTCAAATCATTATAAGACATCATTCTTACACAAGTCAATGTATCGCATTAAATCATATTTACACATTTATCCTTACATATCTCTATATCACATGCTAGCAAGATATCCATACTTAACCACTTTCTCAACTCTTTCAATCATGAGGCATAAAGTGGAGGACTCTAGCATTCCACACCTAGGTTCAACTCATGCATATTAGGCATAGAACTTTAACCACATTCATATGTCATTAGACGAAGTTCTTCAATCATGGGTACATTCATTAAGTGAGGGACCCCAAACCATATATTTATCCATTATAGCAAGGGCTCTATCCATATGTACACAATCAATTAGGCATAGGACTCTAATCATATGCTCACATAGTCAATTAGACATAGAACTCCAATCACATGCTCACATATACACTTAGGTATGGAACTCTAATCACATGCGCACATACTCAAGTGGGCATGGAACTCTAATCACATGCATACATATTCATTCGATCATGGAACTTTAATCACATGATGTTTCATTCAATCTGTCCAGGAACTTTAATCACATGTCGTTTCATAAGGCAAGGTATTTTAACCTCAAGAGATCTATGTAAGCAAGGGACTCCAACCACAAGCCATTAGAAGAGGGACTCTAATGACAATTCATTTGACGAGGGACTCTTACTACAAGTCATTAGACGAGGGACTCTAACCACAAATCATTTCATAAGGAAAGGGACTTTAGCCAAAAGCCATCACATTACTATCATTAATCAACATTGGAATTCTCAGTCCACTGGTTCATGTATTAACATCCATATAATTCATTTCACATTTTAAGTACTTTGGCTTATTTATCCAAATCAACACTATACATAACGACATGGTCCTCATGGGAGCCTTCATTTCTCAACCATTTCAATAGGCCGATGCCTTAACTTATTTAATAATAAAATTCAATTTATGGTCGTCCAAACCCACGTGGGACCATAAGCTCTTCAAGGAAGTGGTAATCGATTAAACACTTTATTAGGGCAATACCTCAATTCAAATCATCATGCAATTTAATCGACGGTCATCAAGACCTAGCCTTTTCATCATTCATTAACATTTCTACCCCACACTTCAGTTCCGCAGACATAATTTCAAGTTCAAACTTAAGGAATTGGACCCCTCTTCTTAGCCATCAAATCAACATGGTCATATATTAACAAATTACATTGCTAACAGCATTAACACAATGTCAATAATCAAACATTCATATTTACAGGTCCATCACCCCATTTAAAGCCATATATAACTCATAACATGATTATCAAGGTTCTTATTAACCCTTTAGCAAGCATTTACAATCATGATAACTCAATACATGACCCATAAGGCTTTAACCAATCATCTACAAGTATTCACATTCATTTAGTCCTTATCATAACTCACTCATGCTCATTAGACCAACTCCATAGATAAACACTGGACCATTCATAGTTTATTAACAAATTTTCACCATATTTTCATCATATTTAAACTTTACACATAAATCAAGCTCATTTTCATGTTTAGGGCTTCAACCCCTAATTAGTCATTAACCGAACAATATCATAAATTTCGCAAAACATGGTTCAAAATACCTTTACAATATCATCCATCAATCATTCATGCTTATTGGTTCATTGCCCTAGTTTAAAACATTACAAGCACGTGGCTATACAATTTACTTAGTTATTTTCACAAACACCTTATATACACACCTTCAACGAGGCTAGTTTTATGGTAGAAATCATTAAGATTAGGGTTACTCAAGACCTTCATGTTAAACCACTTACAAAAAGCATCCACAGGGGAAAATCACCATCAATATCATGTACAAACACAAGTCTAAGGATGTATCAACATTATTCATTATTAGGCAACAAAACCCTTTCCATTGGATATCAAAAGCACCACGTACACTTACTAATACAAGTGTAAAATATATGGGTTTTAGTGTTATTAAAAAAAGGGAAGAGTTACATGCCTTAAACAAGATGATACACCAAGCATCTTGACTCCTTCTTTCCACTAGATGGGCATCCTCCAATCTTGCTTCAAGAAGCTATTAGAGTGTTTTGGGTTGTTTGAGTCTTGTAAATGAAAACTTAGGAGGCTACAATACCTTATATTTTTAAGAGACTTGGGGTTTTAGGAAAGGGAAATGACCATAAGGTATTTATTTAAAAGCTGGAAAATAACCCCATCCAGGGGTACGACTCCCCTTTATGACTCACAAATAAACCATACACTAGGGTACGAGTGGTACCCTGACTTGTACCCAAGGCTCCACCAAGGTCACACACACTGTCAAGGGTATGAATGCCCACCATTGAGTCATATCCATAGGGTAAGACTCACTTCTCAATCATATCCAAGACCTGTATCAACAATAGTCCACTCTTAACCAAGAACCATGCACTATACGACTCACCTAGATATAACTTCTGACCTTATGTACAAATGAGAGAAGGCTAAGTCATATATATGATAGAATATTGTCCTTGTAGGATGATTAGGGTACGAGAGGGGAGGGAAAATGGATACGAGTCGTATACAAAGGGTACTAGTGGCTTGTCCAATCGTACCTTGGCCAACTTGCTCAAAACAAAAAAAAATCAAGGCCACATTCTTGGATGTTTCATCTATGCACACTCTCATTCTGACATTCTTCTTTTACACAAACAACACTAGTTCACCCCAAGGATAGATGCTTGGGTGAATAAATCCATTTTCTATAAATTCTTGCAACTAGGATTTCAATTCCCTTAACTCGACATGTTCTATTGTGGACACAACTCTCACTAAATTAGGCGTAAATGTACCATCTCAATCTAATTTCTTTTCCTAGAGCATTGCTATTGCGATGGTTTTGTCATAAAAATTAAGAACATCATAGTAAGGGGACAACCAATACATTCCCATGATAACATCAAATTCCACAATGTCTAAAATGACTGAGTCTTATAGTGTCTTAAACCTTATGAACATTATAAAACACAAACCATATATCAAATACAGACACATACACCTTATTTAGTATACATACATACTTGGGAGCATTAAGATATTCAAAGTATATGTCCCAACCCATAGAAAATTTCATAGAAACATAAGAAAAGGTACAACCAGGATCAAATACTATAGGAGAAATATGATAACTGATAAGAATAGTACCTGTGATCACCACATCAGAAATTGGATCACCACATCAGAAGCTGCCACTTATAGATGAGTTGGAACTGCCTAAAAAAGTGCTTTATCACAACCCTAGTTGTCATCTTTACTACCTCGATCGCCATTTCTACAAACTTTTCCTCCACTTCGGTTAGCCTGGTTTCCACCCCTAGCTTTGCAACCACGCCCACCTTGTGGAAAACCCCCACTATTTTCTCCAACACTTCAACCTACTAGAATTAGAAAAGTAGATATTATTATTGAGTTAACTAACTTGCAGACAAAAAGTTGGAGAAATTCCTTATGATGTGATGCAAACCCTCAAACTTAAAGTATTTGGGTCCCAAAGTAAGCCTCAGAGCAGAACACGATAAAAGATGATAACTGACCCCTAACAGGACCCCTGCAGATGGTGGCATAGATAAATGGTAGTTCTTGGAAAAATAACACCCCTTTAAGAAATTACCGTTAAATTGGCCCAAGGCTTAAGCTTTCTTGTCTTCGGCCTTTACTTTCCCTTATGTCTCAAATGTTTAAGCCTTTTTGGTGAATTTAATAACATCTTAGAAAGACTTACTAGTCACTACCATAAATAAGGTAAATAACTGAATCCACGAATTTTAACCATTCACAAATTACCTAATCCGCTCCTCCTCCTTGGTAATCAACTGTAAGGAATAGTAAGACAATGCATGAAATTTGGACTCATAGGCCGCCACAGATTATTACCTGCTCCAAACTTAAAAAGTCATCTTTTTTTGGCCATGATAATTGCAATGAACATATTTTTTAAGAAATGTATTCTGAAATTGATCCCATATAAGTGGAGATAAGCGTCATGACCCAATTTATGAGTCATGATGGAACCTACTTTATCCCGCCAGTAGGTAAGTCAAAACATAGCCTGGAGATATGAGAAATTGGCTAACTTGGTGAAAAATGGACTAAATGTTGGAAATCAACACTTAAAGACTTAAAAATAGCAACACGTAGTCAGAGTAATCTAATAGATGGATAAAAGATTAATCGTCATCCCAAGCTTCAGTAATGTCGGTACAAAAGTTACTACAATTGAAATATAAGTATTGGATAGTAAAATCCAATTTGTCTCAAAAATGAAAGACTATACATAGATAAACAGAAGGAAAAAGGGGAACTCCAACACTAAGAGCTTACCTAATCTCTGAAATCAAGCATGAACGTCACGTCAACAGCGGCAACTAGTACTTGGATCTGTACTAAAAAAGTACAAAATTGTAGTATAAGTACCAAAACCATACTCAGTAGGTATCATCGACTAAGTAAGTCAAGGTAATAGGGCAAACCTAGAAATAATCTCCAGCACTACTGTACACAAATAAATAAATTCAAAATAGTAACGTAAAGACCACACATCTATAACTACAATATTGGCCCCATAAGCCAATAAGTGCAAAATTATAAATAACCCAATGTAAGCCCCCATAAGCCTGGAGAGTACAATCAAAGGGAAAGAAATAACCGAGCATCTATAACTCTAATGAATGTCAGCTATAACCATCAAACCATCCATATCAAATCATATCATTCCTAACTCTCAGTTTCAGACTTAAAGTGGAACTCATATCATTATCATCATAAATATTCAATTGTATCATCAAAATATCATTTATCGGACTTGAACTCGAAGTCATATTATCAATATTATCATCAATTGTTGAACTCGAACCAAAACTCATATTATTGATATCATCATCAGTTGTTGGACTTGAACTGGAATTCATATTTATAAAGCATATCAATGAACCATAGAAATAAGAAAAATCAATAACTACATCAATAAACTATACTAATAAACCATCACCATACTCATATCTATACACCGGATCACAAATCATGTGTATAGGACATACTAATAACCACATCTATAAACCATACTGATAACATATCTATTAATTCATGTCAATAATCATATCTATAATCTATATCAATAATCATATCAATAAGACATATAAATAATCCATAAAGTTCTACCCAAAATTAGAACCAACTCCCACATACAAAACTAGTCTCATTAAGTGTTTTGCACTCTCCAAAATCCCAAAATATGTACTATTAAGGGTTCCACATGTATAATAAGTCTACAAAAACTAACACTTCTTTTTTTAAAGTGGGATGGAGAGGCCTACTTCTAATCTCCAAAATTCACTTTTAGGAAAACTCTACCCTGGATTAGGCTAAGGTATCTACATTCACTTCTAGGTGTAAAATAAGCCATAATTAGACCTAATATGGCATTTCTCCATAAAACATTAGCAACTAAGTCAATTATGCCTAAATTATGATTTCAAGATAGCCTAAACGTTCCAACTAACCCAAATATTTTCAATCATACCTCAAATTCCTAAATCTCACCCCTATATCACCATAATATCATAACATACTATGAAATAGGTCAATCTATGAAGATGGTAAACCTAGCCGACCTAAAGAGCGAATAAAAGCCTAAAGAATTTGCTAAATTATTGATTTTCTTTTTTGAGAAGATTCTGTAAGATGACACACTATCAAAATCACAATCTACTCATCAACATGAGAACAATGACACCCATATTGCACTATTGTGCTTTGGATTCAAAAATATGTAAATATACCATATGGGTCCCATTTATGGAATTTTATTTAGAAACCAACAAAAGGTTTCTCTATGCTCAAGGAATATTTACCCTCAAAAAGGGTGAATTTTGAGCTTTAATGCTGCAATAAAAGAGCCACTAAGTTTTTAGGGAATTTAGAAAAGGATGGAGAAATTAACCATGAAAATAATGAAATCTTACCACTAATTTGAATAATAAATGCGTAAATTAACTTTACTCCAGCTCCATAATCACCCAAAATTGATTCTCCCTAGTTTTCCTACTTTTTAGGGTTAAGTATCCTTGAGAAATAATGAGAAAAGGCAAAAATCGAGTTAAGTGGGGTATTTATACCCTTCCCAGGTCAACAGGTGCCGCTTAAGAGAACACTAGGCAGCTGAAGTGATCACTGCTTAAGCGACCTAGTGTTGCTTTAGCGACATCCAGCATCAACTCAAATACCACTTAAGTGGCCATTACTTAACAGCCAAAAGTATCTCTTAAACAATACCAGTTAGGCATTGCTAGGCTTCATTATCAGTATCTGATTAAGAAACCTCATGGGCGCTTAAGCGATGCACTAGCACCAGCTGAGACTTAGAAATTTTTCTAGTCTCCACAACCCTTTGAGATTCATCCAAATTCTTTTATACGCAAACAAACTATGCTATTCTATAAAATTTGACACTGAACTTAATTGTGCATTAGAAATTTCCATCTAAGGTCATTTCAATGAAAAGTTGGTCCCATACTAATATGCCATTTTTTATCTTTCAGCCAACAGCCTGAAATAAGTCCAGAAGCCTGAGGACCCAAACCAAGGGTCCACTTAGCCTAAAATTTAAAATTGTCAGAATTTGCATATGGTATCTGTTAATAGAAGTTTTTGCCTGGTAGCCAATTTGAACCAACAAATACTTCAAAATAGAGAATTGGCTCTAAAAAACAAATGAATTGCCCAATAATCGAACTGTCAGTTCTAGTAAGTCATAAATGACTTAGGGTAGCTATAGGAAATCTCAAGATAGATATAATTCGTAGAAATATAGAAAATAATCTAGAGGGTCCTTACAATATCCATTACTAAATGAACTTTCATTTATAAAATTAAAGGATTAGGATGTAGTTGAAGCCTCAAACATGTGAAGATACTGGGCCAGTATCTCGCTCTCGATCTCCCAAGTAGCCTCCTCTACTGGGTGGTACCTCTAATTAACTGTAACTACTGGAATATCTCTAGTGAGAAACCGCCTGACATCACTAGCAAATATGAGTACAGTCTCCACTATGAAGTTTAATAGCTCATCCAACTAAATTGAGTTCCATCTAAGAACATAGAATGGGTTGAGAATGTATCGTCATAACATAGAAACATGGAAAGCTTGATAGACAATAGCAAAATTTAGGGATGAGGCTAACTCATAAGCCACCTCACCAAATGTATGAAGAATTTCAAAGGTTTTAATATATCTAGGGCTGAATATGCCTGTCCTTCTAAACTTCATCACACCAGTCATGGGTGATACACAAGGAATGTCTGGTCATAAAATCCTTGGTCCTTGGTCCGTAACTGATGAACCTCCCAATCCAAGATCTCAACCGAGATCTCCTCATAATATAGAGGATTCAAGATACATAATCTTTCCAAAGGAACAACTAAAGAAGGATCAGCTTGAAACTTTCTCAACATAGAGACATGAAATACCGAATGAATGGAGCTCAAATTAGAAGGCAACTCCAATTCATATGCATTATTACAAACCCTGTTCAAAACCACAGGACCAATATATCGGGGACTAAGCTTTCCCTATTCCCAAACTATATTACTCCCTCCATGGGAGACACCATTAGGAACACGCTATCCCTAACCTCAAACTTAAAGTCCCTATGCCTTTTATCTATATCAGACTTTTGGAAACTTTGGGCAGCCTTGAGCCTATCCCGAAAGACCTTTACCTTCTTTGTAGCTTGATAAACCAAATATGGGCTAAACATATCTTTCTCACAACCTTGAACCACCCAATAGGATATCTATACCTCCTACTATACAATGCCTTAAAAGAGGTTATCCCAATGCTAGAATGATAGCTATTGTTGTAAGAAAACTCTATGGGAGGTAGATTCTAAACCCAATTTCCACCATAATCAATCACACATGCATGAAGCATATCCTCCAATGTCTGAATAGTCTTTTCTGCTTTCCCATCCATCTTTGGGCGGAAAGCACTACTCAGACTAACCTTAGTACCCAAAACCTTCTAAAAAAACCACCAAATAAGATGAAAACTACATACCACGATCAGAGATAATAGAAATAGGTACCCCATGTAGCTTCACAATCTCATGAAGGTACACCCTCACATAATCCTCATCTAAAAAGTTAGTCCTCACTATCAAGAAGTGAGTTTACTTTATCATCCTATCCATGATGAGCCAAATCGAATCAAATTGATTTTGAGACCGATGAAGACCAGTAAGAAAATCCTTGTTGATCATATCCCATTTCTATTTTGGTAATTCAATCTCTGGATATAAGCCTCTAGGCCTAATGTGCTCAAATTTTACTTGTTGGCACACTAAACATTTGGCCACAAAATTAGACGCATCCTTCTTGAAACCATTCCACCAATATATCTGTAATACCCCACATTTTTGGGCTAGTCTTTAAACCATCATTCCTACGTGTATAAATTATAATCCAAATGATTCCTATGTGAATATAACTTTCATGATCTTTGTCCTCGTGTTTGATGTGATTTCGAGGTGAAAAATATTTATAGCAATGACTTAGAACAAAGTTAAGCTAAGATCATTAGATTCATCCAAAATTTGGTATTCGATTCTATAAGGGTTTACTTTAAAAGTATATAACTCTTGATATACATAGAATTTTTATATCAAGACCCATTAAATTATAGATAATCAAATAAGCTTTCCGACGATATCAATTTTGCCTAAATCTGATAATCAAGCGAAAAGTTACAGCCATTTTTGTGAGTGGTAGTAAGCCAAAGTGATATGCCCGCTACGCATGCTCTATCGCCCACACCTATTTCCCAGGTTCTATTTTTGCATTTTTGAGGGAAAAAGGGTCCTTTCCTGCACCCTAAATCATCCATAACAGATAATTAAAACCCCAAAAGCATTAGTTACATCATTATTCAACCTTTTTACCTCCAAAGAAAACCCTATCCCCATCAAGAACACCAAGAACTCCATCAAATTCTCTTCAAGAAAAATAAAGATTTCAAGTATCCCAATTCAAGAAACCTTTCAAGATTTTTTTCTTCTTCAAGATATAAAGTTTTAAGGTATGTGGGAGTTCATCCATGGGTCCTCTTTCACCTATGAAGCCCAAAAACCCTTTTCTTTCAATTAAAGAATGAATTATGTTATTTTATATATTCAAGAAAAGATTGAATTTCATGTTTCATAGTGATTTGAATTAATTTAAGCCCATGAGTGATTCCATACAAGATTTTTTATTTTCATGCTATGAATTTGAGTTTCCCATGCTTTATTTAAGTAAATTCCATGATAGATCCTAAATTCATGATGTTTAGTAATATTTTCATGTTTTAAATTCATGCCTTCCACATGTTTGATGAAATTCCCGTATCATGTTCAATCAATTTTAAGATTAATCCCCAAGTTATAAATTTTTTCATGTAACTTTATTGTTCCCTCAGGTTTAAGACATTCTTATGTTCAAGCAATGATCTTTACATGTTTTGATGAAATGCCCACGTCCTATTTCAAGTGAATTTCATGTGAACTCCTAAATTCATGATTTTAGTTATGCAACCATGCTATGCTCCCATGATTAAGATATTCCCATGTCCAAGTTCATGATTCCCATGTGTTTGTTGAATTACCCCATGTTAATATATTAATCTCTATGTGCTTGATGAAAGGCCTAAGGGATGAGTTTCTTTAAATAATGCTTACTTATTATGGTCTCAAATGCTCTCATGTGTCCTTATTATCTATGCTATCGAGTCTTGGGGGTATTAAATACCCAAAATTTAGTTGTTTATCTAGTCTTCAGTCGAAATAAAATAATTCCATAGTATCCCGAACAGTACCATTCGGTCAGTCAATAGAATCTATATGAGTTCAGTCAAGCCTAGTACAGTCCAATTTTAGTCCCAGTATCAGTTTAATCATTAATAATTACCTCATAATTTGTATTCAGAGTTATTTGTAGAATACAATCACCTGAGCTTATCAATTATCAGTTAACAGTGCATACACCAGTTAGTATTCCAGTGTCATTCAGTTGGGAGTAGGATTCAGCACTGAGCAAACCCAGGGATAGGGGCATTCCTGCCAACAGAGAATTTGACCCTTACCAGTAATTCTTGAGTTACAAAACTACGTAGCCAGAATAGGTTTGAGATGTCTTCCTGCTAGTTTAGCGTTGATATATATCTCATGAGTTTCCTGCCAGTATAGGGTTACTCCTTGGTCCTTCGAGACACCAGTTCTATAGATCCATATAGCCAGCATTAGTACCCGTGGCATGGTACTAACACCCTTCTAAATGGGGTTACAGATAATACCCCGATTAGCTCAAATTAGGGATTATCGGTTATATGATACCTTTCAAAGTCTTAGTTACAATCTCACTTCTGTATTCAGTTCAGAACTCAGTTCAATTTTAGGTTTGCTTGACCATAGCGTACAGTTATCAGTTATTCAGTTATCAGTATTTTAGTACTTTAGCTTACAGACTATTTAAGAATCATGTTATACACTTGGTCTTGTATTATCAGATAATATAGTTTTGACACATTTATGCTTAGTTCCTTACCTCATATGCATAGTACTCTACAATTTTAGTCCAGTTATTCAGACTAAGTATAGTTCAGTCTTACATGATCAGTATTCAGCTATCAGTCATTTAGTTAATCAGATAAGTTAGTATGTTTATGAATTCATGCTCAGTGTGATTATATATTCATATCATCAATTCATGTCAGTCTCTAGTAGTTGAAGACTTGATATTCATACAGTTTTCATGTTTTACCGTATCCCAACTTCAGTTCAACTTATTTTACAAAAGTATAGAGTTTTAAGAAACTACGTGTAGAGACTCACAAGATTACCAGATTATGTTTGTTACTCACGTTTTAAGATTAATTCATCTTTCAATTTACTCCAACCTATTGGTGAGTCTACTTATACTTAGTCATGCATGTTTTAAGATTACGTATGAAAGCATTTTTACTTATTGCATTCACCCCTATATACTCTGTACATTCTAGAAGTATTGATCTACATATATGTCTATGTGTTGCATTATCTCATAATGTAGGTATCAGTTATAGCCTATGTATCATGATCAGACAGTTGCATATTCCAGCCGGCGGGTGATAAGTTCTCCTACTTTGGGAACTCCAGACATTTTTAGTCCATGTATAGTTCATTTATTTTCTATGTGTATTGATTAGTGGTAGTTGAAGGCATGTCCCAACTATATATAGTCAGTATAGTAGAGGCTTCATAAATGTCATCAGAGCCAGTCATGTAAATTTCAGTTTCTTCCTTTAGTTTTAATCAAATTTTAAACTTTATCAGTATTGTAATTATTTAGATTATGCCATGATTATGTTTCCGCGCATAAAAACTTGTTATTTATTTTATTATAATTTAGTTACTTAACAGTATGCTAGATTCATGGATTAGCTTGAGATCACTTGTGGTTTCAAGCACCGTGTGACGACTAGGGAGTAGCTCTGAGTCATTACAAAATTTGTATCAGAGCAAAGAGTCCAAGTGTCCTAGGGTATCTATAAAGTTGTGTCTAGTAAAGTCTTGCGAAATGATACAGATATATCTGTACTTTTCTTTGAGAGGCTACAGGACATTTAGGAAATATTTCCCTTCTTTTAACTCTTAGATCATGCAGTAGAAGTGTTCTCTAAGAAAATTATATAGATTCTCATATTGCTCTATTCATGCCAAATCTACCTTAGTTTTGAGGCAACATAAACAGTCAAGCTTAAATACCTATAGACAGAGTTTTCTCAAATAGTCCACACAGAAAGTTATGGGATTGTATGCAGGCTCAAAAGTATCCCATCAGTGCCTGTATCTTCTAAAGTTTGAAAATTTTCATTCATGTTTATGAAAATCGTGCATTGAGCCGATGCCAGATATGTTGTCAGGTCCCTCCCTAGAATCCTATGATAGCATATGATCTAGAGTTAGAATCATAAACCCAAGAGTTTAGTAGTAGTGTAGTTAGGATAGTGTTATCTAAATTGAGCAAATTATGTATTCATGGGGCTAGTTATACGAAATGTGAATCAGAAGGCTTGAATAGTATATGCAAGGATTTAAGTTTATTGATTTGAACTTAAGTATGATGATGTGCTTATGATCTAAAAGTGTACCCGAGTTAATGGGAATGCATTATTTCTAAGTTTTAAAGTATGTATTGAGAAGAGTGTAAGTATGTCATGATGATTTCATAAGCTAAAGAAAGTTAAGGGTAGTATATTCTATAGGAGTTCTGTATTTATATGTATTATTATACCTCGGGCTCTAGAGTAAAGTGGTGGCAGTTCAGTTTAGAGTTTAGTATAAGGGTTCACAAACTTAGAATGACAGCTTAAAGCTAAGAGGGAGATGATAGAACAAGTAACAAAGTCAGGCTCTCAAATTTTAGTAGTGATACCAATATGTGTAGAAAATCAGTAAGGGAGGATGATTCCCAACCTATTCTTATCTCAGTACAATGTTTTTCAATCATCATAACATCTACTCATGCCTTATATGTCATCTCCATCATCCTAGCTCATATTCATGTGCTTTATAAAAAATTATGTATGACTCTAGTTTCCAGTATGAGGACTTCCAATAACTAAGCAGTACGAATCATGTTCCATGAAATCATGAACTCCAAATTCTGGTCATACGGCTCATGACTCATGTACTCATGTTTTACAGTATGTTCAATTCCAGTACCCTTCCTATACTTTTAAGGATCAGCAAAATTCAGATTTATGTCATGTATGTCCTCGGTTCAGACCTCTCTGATGAATTCATGTCATTGATACTTTATTTCTCATGCCTTAGTTGAGTGTCAAAGTTATTCTTTCATGCTTCAGGTCCTCATGTTCTAACCTTTCAGTGCCATTTCCTTATGTCAAGATAGTGATGATGAGAAGTTGTGAAAGAATAGGGGGTATTAAATTCATGATCCGAATTAGTATTATAGTGTTATGGGTTCACTTTGTAGTTTGGAGTAGGCTTGAACATAGTAAGAGAATTCAGTTTGGCTCAGACTTTAGTAGGTAGATTTATTAGTACTCATGTGAATATTTTAAGTAACCTCATGTAAAGTGCAGTTTTGAAGTGGAATGTATAGTTGAGTTTAAGCTTTCAGTATAATTCAGTTTGTATAGCCAGCAATCCAGTCTAGCAGTCAGACAGACAAGTTCCTATTGGTTTCCATCTTTCCATCTAATCATATTATTCAAAATTCTCATGAATATGGATATTTCGAGAGGTAATTCATTTACGTCCATGCAAAATTCAAATTTAGCTCAGTTTATGCATTTGTATCAGTTTCAGATTCTAGATATTCAGGCATGATTCAGATAGTAAATATCACATACATCATCTCAGTCTTTCCTCAGTATTTCATCCAAGTCAGTATCATTCGAGGGACAAAATATTCCAAGGGGGAGATGTATTGTAATACCCCGAGTATTCATATCCTAAACCTTTCATTTATATTAATGAAATATGATCCAGCTTGAAGTAATGGTTACTCATTAGTTGACTCTCTTGTTTCTATCTCAGCCTTATAATCATTTGCATATCATTGCATATTCTTAAGAAATTAGTTCAGTTCATAATATTCAGATCATGTATCATGTTTCAGAATCAGTTATTCAATCATATTCTAGGTAAAGCATGTTCAGAATATTATTTCAGTTACTTTAAGACAGTACTCTTAGTCTAACCAGTCTAATTTGAGGATAAATATTCCGAAGAGGGAGATAATGTAATACCTTGCATTTTCAGGCTAGTCTTTGAACCATTTTTCCTACATGTATAAGCTATAATACAAATAATTCCCCTGTAAATATAAGTTTCATAATCTTTATCCTCATGTTTGATTGTATTTCAAGATAAAAAATGTTCATAGCAATGACTTAGAACAAAGTTGAGCTAAGATTATTTGATTCATCCAAATTTTGGTATTTGATTCTACAAGGGGCTACTTTAAACATATATAACTTTTGATACAAGTAGAATTTTCAGACCAAGACCTAACAACTTGTAGATAATTGAATCAGATTTCTAATGATACCAATTTTCCCTAAATTTGATACCCGAGAAAAAAGTTACAGCCATTTTTGTGAGAGGCTGAAGCCGAGGCGATATGCCCGCGATGCGCGCTCCATCGCCCGCACCTATTCCCAAGTTCTATTTTTGTGTTTCTAAGGGCAAAAGGGTTCTTTCCTTCACCATAAATTGTCCATAACAGATAATTAAATCCTCAAAAGCAGTAGTTACATCATTATTGATCCTTTTCTCTCTAGAGATCTCAAGAACTCCATCAAATCCTCTTCAAGAAAAATAAAGATTTCAAGTCTCCCAATTCAAGAAACCTTTCAAGATTTTTTTTCTTCTTCAAGATATAAAGTTTTAAGGTATGTGGGAGTTCATCCATGGGTCCCCTTTCACCTATGGAGCCCAAAAACCCTTTTTCAATTAAATACTGAATTATGTTATTTCATATGTTCAAGAAAAGATTGAATTTCATGTTTCATGGTGTTTAATTTATTTCAGCCCATGTGTGATTCCATGCAAGATTTTTTATTTTCATGCTATGAATTTGAGTTTCCCATGTTTTATTTAAGTGAATTCCATAATTGATTCCAAATTCATGATGTTTAGCAATATTTCCATGTTTTAAATTCATGTCTTCCACATGTTTGATGAAATTCCCATATCATGTTCAATCAATTTAAAGATGAATTTCCAAGTTATAAATTTTTTATCTAACTCTATTGTTCCCTCATGTTTAAGATATTCTTACATTCAAGCTATGATCTTTACATGTTTTGATGAAATGTCCATGTCCTATTTAAAGTGAATTTTATTTGAACTCTTAAATTCATGATTTTAATTATGTAACCATGCTATGCTCCTATGTTTAAGATATTCCCATGTCCAAGTTCATGATCCCAATGTGTTTGGTGAATTGCCCGATGTTAAAGTATTAATATCCATATGCTTGATGAAATGCCCAAGTGATGGGTTTCTTTAAATAATGCTCACTTATTATGGTCTCAAATGCTCTCATGTGTCCTTATTATCTATGCTATCGAGTCCTGGGGGTATTAAATACCCAAAATTTAGCTGTTTATCTAGACTCCAATTGAAATAGAATAATTTTGTAGTATCTTGAATAGTAGCATTCGGTCAGTTAACAGAATCAGTGTGAGTTCAGTCAAGCCTAGTATAGTCCAGTTTTATTCTCAGTATCAATTTAATCGTTAATAATGACCTTAGAATCTGTATGCACTGTTATTTTAAGAATACCATCGCCTGAGCTTATCAATTATCTATTAACAGTACATGCACCAGTTAGTATTCCAGTGCCATTCAGTTGGGAGTAGAATTCAGCACCAAGCGAACCCGGGGATGGGAGCATTCCTATCAGAAGAGGGTTTGACCCTTAGCAAAAATCCCTGAGTTACATAACTATGTAGCCAGCGTAGGTTTGAGATGTCTTCCTGCCGTTTTAAAGTTGATACATATCTCATGAGTTTCCTTCCAGTATAGGTTTACTCCTTAGTCTTTCGAGACACCAGTTTAGTGGATCCACACAGCCAGGTTAGTACCCATAGCACGGTACTAACACCCTTCCAACTGGGGTTACAGGTTGGATCTTTATTTCATATTGGGGCATGTCGGTTAGATGATACTTCCCACAGTCTAAGTTACAGTCTCAGTTACAGTCTCACTTCTATAATTAGTTCATAATTTAGTTCAGTTTTAGGTTTACTTGACCATAGCGTACAGTTATCAGTTATTCAGTTATCAGTATTTCAGTACTTCAGTTTACAGACTATTTAAGAATCAAGTTATATACTTGGTCTTGTATTCTCAGATAATATAGTTTCACGTATTCATGCTTAGTTATCTCATGTTTCTCAGTCAGTCCTTACCTCATATGCATAGTACTCTACAGTTGCAGTCCAGTTATTCAGACTAAGTACAAGCTGAAGTAGGATCAGGATCTAGCCCTCAGTTATCGGCCCACGATCGCGCCAAGTCAAGCTAGTCAACTAACTGTGATCTCAATGGACTAAATACGATTATAGTGATTACAATCGTGATCAATCTCTCACGATCACGTGAGGGAGAAAATGGCCCTAGGGTAGAAATGCTATTTTGACCAGCCGACCACAAATCCTTTTTAAGGCTCAAAATCCCTTCATTCTAGGGCATCTTTGAATCCATCATTCTATAACCCTACCTTCCATCCTTAATTTAGGTTTTTTGTAATTTCTTGGAGCTTAGAACTTAAATTTATACTAATTTGAGGCATAAGTGATTAGAGAAACTCCGAAGTGTAGATGTAGCTTTGTCTATTGAAGATTCATTTGAATCTAAAGTATGATTTTTCCTCTCTTTATTTTTCTTATGCATAACTTCGATAGACATCTTGGTATATTTGATTTCATTATCCTCATGATATGCTAGATCTACCTCTTGGGATTATGCTAGAATAGGGTGCAATTACATGTGAGTTGTGATGTATTTGTGTAGATTTTAGTTTGTTGATGATGGGTTCTACTATTTCTTTGGTTGAATAGCTGGGATTTGTGGGTGAAAGCCTCAAACACCTAAATGGGTTTGATTGGTGAAAATCCCAAACTCTTAAAAGCTCAAACTATCCTTGAAAGAGGGGTTTGGTTGAACTTTTGGAACCCATATCATCTTTAAAAGAGGGATGTGGTAACCAAGGCAATAGTAGACAATTATGGGCATAGTTTTCTAATTTTCACTATCTTAGACATAAGGGTGATTACGGGTTGACTATACCATAGGTATCATCCTAGAAATAGGGATACCCAATTGAGGTATTGGGTGGCTTTAATTGACACACTCGTTAGGTACTCCAAAGAGTCAATGTGTGATATCTTTGAGGTTTTGTTGAAAGACTAACCTCAACGACTTTCAACCTATCCTACCACATCATCAACAATTGAAATTTGCACTGAATATTTACGAATCCATGCATAACTTTCCCCTAGAAAAGCATAACTCCAAGATCAATTCCTAATTGATTACCCTCTAATTGATTTTTTCTTTAATAGTCCCTTAGAAGTCCAAGAATTGCTTTCACACTCGACAAGATTAAAAAATCCCAAACTATCTTGTACCATAGGTTTAAACATAGAAAGTAACTTTTATTTCAAACCTACTCAATCGCTACTCACAATATTCCTCGTGGATTCAACCCCGACTTTTGTTGGGTAATTATATTGACAACGATCTCCTTGCACTCAAATTGGCGTGTAAGTTGAGCGTTATCAAAAAATGGGGTCGTTGCCGAGGAACAATTTGGCGTATTGAGTTAGTTTGAAATTTTAGCTTACATGCTTTGGTTCAAACTTGTAAATATTTGTTTGTTATTTTTTTTTGTTTCTTGCCTTAGGTGAATTTTTATATTTGTTTTTTTGTTACTATGGCTTCTTGGAATGAATGTGAGTTTGATGGTTGAAAATCTTATCGTGACAATCCATGTCCATATTGTAATGGACCCCACTTTTGGAAAAATTATAGATATGCTTCCCAGAAAGAGATGTGTGCACCATCTCGATCTAATAGGAAGTATGGTTATTCTCTATGTGGTGGTCTAGATGGACATAGGAGTGATTGTCCAAATGCCTTATTCCCCCATTATATTAACCCGATTTCTAGTTCTTCTTCTAATTTGGATAGTTCTTATGATGAAGAAAACAAAAAGTGAAGCAATGGAAATTATGGTATTGAGGCAATGCTTCAACTTATTTTGGAACAAGTGAAATCAACGAAGGATGATTTACGATATTAGAGTGATTGTGCAAAAGCCCTCTCTCCTAGTTATGCTAACCCAAATGATAGTTCTTCTTATGGATTTGATAGGTCTTATGATGAAGAAAAGGGAGAACAAAGCATGGGAAATAGTGATGTTGAAGCAATGCTTCAACGTATCTTGAATTTAACAACAGTGGTGGAGGAATCAACTCTTATACTCCAATCCAACAACACATTTAGAGAGGAAATCTTGAAGATAGAAGACGTGGTCACGAAAGTTAATCATTCAAACACCACAACCATGGCCACTCTTCTAAATGAGCTTGATATTGAAAAACCCTCACTGATTTTCCAACCAACCATACCAAACATGAAAGATGATGCCACAAAAAAGGAAATAGTACTAAAGTCTAAATAAGAAGCTAAGCAAATCCCTTACGAAGACTCTAGTCAATTTTGGGGTGAGGATACCAAAATGGCAACAACTCTGAAATTGGGAAAAAGACCTTCTTCTAACCATTTTTCAACACTAAGCTCGGTGGAGTTGATGACAATCTATCCACCCGAGCAAATGTTGAATGAGGGAGAGAATGAACTATTTCCTTATATCTTAGAATTTGTCTTCCCCAAAGGGTATTCTAAGACCTCAATCCTGAAGGCCAATAAGCTTAAGTATCGATGTCCAACTAGTGACCTTCTAATGCTCTCACTGTTGTTCAATGCAAAATTGGGCAAATGGTTTAAGTCTTCGAAGTGGCATGATAGAACATGTGTCATCACGCCCTTAGTTTTTCCCAAAGATCCTCAAAGATGGAATGATCAAATGTAGGGCAAAAGGTTCAAATCCTCTAAGTGGAGGATTAAAAAGACTTCGTACTGCGATGATAAATAAGGCACTTGATGGAAGGCAACCCATCATTTTCATATTTTTTATATAAATATTTTTGGAATAATTCACATAATTTTCATGTTTTGTAGGTGCTTTGGGAAGGTTGGAAGCCTAAAATGGAGGATAACCTAGTTTTGAAGTGTGGCAGCTATGCAGAAGAATAGGGCAAAATAGAGGAGGGAATGGCCTCAGTTACCATGATTGTGGGTCGAGTACCACAATCGTGGTATTACAATCATACCAATATATCTACGATCATGCCTCTATGTCCATCTTTCAACATGGCTATCAATGCGGTTTCAGGGAGCCCTTTAACCTTTTTTATGCTATTATGTTATGTAGTGAGGTCATTACAAGTCCATAAGTTGGGGGGTGGCCCTACCCTTGTATGTATTCATTAGTTTGCAATACTTGAACTTAGTCACGTGAAGCATGGAAATTTTGTGAATTGATCTTTTTCATCTGTAGTTTTCTTGTTCTTTTGATAATGATGGTGGATGTGCTTTCCCCTATGATGGATTGATTGATAACATTCATAAGGTAAAAGCATCGCGATTAAGTTTTGAGCCATGGATTACAGAGGAAGCCTGATTACCCATAGCATACCATTAGCAAAGTCTGAGTAGCCATATGGTTGGTTCACCCATATGAAGCCAAAATGTGAGACCAAGTCTTGAGTTGTTGACATGGTTAGCAACTTATGCATGGTACAAATACAAATCGAACACCCCCTTCCATCCAAAATTTTTCAAAACTAAGGGCATAGACGTAAGCAATATTATAATAACTTTTTTCTCTTTGTGTGACTCCAAACTTTTGACTTATTAAAATTGGGAGATACTTCATTGTTGTCTCTAGCACGAGGGGCAATTGATCCTCCTTAGCGAGCTTTTATGCCATGTCTGGTAAGCTTATTTGTCTAAATCTCATGTGTACTTGTACCATCTAGAACTTTCTCCATTAGCCTCTCAAGGTTAGTTTTGATTGTATTTGGTTGGGGTGATGATCTTAGGCCATCTTTGCGATATTGGAAGTCCACTTTAGCCTAAAAATCCTACCCGCACATAGATGTTACCCTTAGTCACCCACTTTAAGCCATTGGACCTTTATTTGGCAAATATATTGTAAGCTGAGAGCCAATAAATTCTTATCTCTCTTTTGAACCCTATTCTCTTTGGACTTAAAAATGCAAATTGAGGTTAAAATCCTAAGTTAGGGGTGGTTAAGATTAGAAGAGGTAACTTCGAGCCATGAGAATGTAAGTTAGCACCTAAGAGCTAAATTTTGAGAACAAATAAATAGGAAAAAAGAAGGGACCCAAGAACGGAAAGAAAAGCATAAAATGCATAAGGCAAAGAGGCAAAAAAATGCTTTCCAATAGATGGGCGAATCAAGGTAGAAAAAGTAGGCACATGCTTAAAGAGTGAAAATAATAGAAGTGGACCATGATCAAAAGTTGAGAAAAAAGCTATAATATAGATGTTCAAGGAGGGTATAGTTACTTTGTTCCCAAGTAATATCCTACCGTAGTCCGAACCTATGTTAAAAGCTCAAAAAACCCTTTAAGATCCCCAACCAAGTGCATTCATTGTAGTGGTGATTGAAAGTAGGGGAAAGCCTATAGAATGGTACTTGTTAACATCGAGAGTTCTTGAGAGAGAGGGAGTTTCATACTTAAATTCCTTGTTGCATATTTTATAACTTGGTGTATGGAATTTTCCTTCTTGTGAGGAGGCATGTAAACAAGTTGAGGTGGGTGATTTTGTCATCTCCTGAAAAATGAGGCAAAAGGGGTATAATGTAGTTGAGGTCAGAGAGGAGTCATTTCTTAATTATTAGTGATTGTTTCCTGATTGCTCTTTGAAGCCTTGTGCATCCTTAAAAATTACATGTTATGTTGAGTGGTGTCGTAAAAATAGTATTGCCCCAATTTGAAGAGCTATTTTTTGGTAATAATCTAGTTGAAGTCATCATGATCATTTGGGTCATCTAATTTGGGCATAAAAGTGCATTGTATTATGGTTAGAGGTAGTGTTTCTTGAGAACAAGCAAGGCTTTAAGTTGGGGGTGTTGATAACGGGTGAATTTACCACTCATTTGCACTAAATATTCGTGTACACTATTATGATTTGAATGTAAAAGTGAGACATATTTGGGTTTACATGTACTAATTCCCATAATTTGCAGGTGTACAAGTGCTGAGAAAAAAAGAAGAAAACTTGAGCAGAAAAGGATCAAAAAGGGAATTAAAGTGCAAGAGTTGGACAAGCTGAAGCAGGATCCGAATCTAGCCCTCAGCCCGTGATCGCGCCAAGTCAAGCTAGTCATCCAACTACGATCGCGATGGACTAACCGTGATTGCAGTGAGTGCAATCGCGATCAATCTTCCACAATCACGTGAGGGCGGAAAATAGCCCAAGGGCAGAAATGTCATTTTGACCAGCGACCCCAAATCCAATTTAAGGTTCAAAATCCCTTCATTCTAGGGAATCTTTGAATTCATCATTATACAACCCTACCTCCCATCCTTAGTTTAAGGTTTTTGTAATTTCTTGGAGCTTGGATCTTAAATTTGTACTAATTTAAGGCAATAAAGATTCATTTAAATCTAAAGTGTGGTTTGTCCTCTCTTTATTTTTCTTATGCATAACTTTGATAGACATCTTGGTATATTTGATTTCATTATCCTTATGATGTGCTAGATCTACCTCTTGGGATTATGCTAGAATATGATGCAATTGCATGTGGGTTGTAATATATTTGTGTAGATTATAGTTTATTGATGATAGGTTCTACTATTGCTTAGGTTGACTAGTTGGTATTTATGGGTGAAATCCCCAAACACCCAAATAGGTTTGATGAGTGAAAATCTCAAACTCTTGAAAGCTCAAAGCATCCTTGAAAGGGGGGTTTAGGTGAACTTTTAGAACCCATATCATCCTTGAAAGAGGGATATGGGAACCAAGGCAATAGTAGATAATTATGGGCATAGTTTCCTAATTTTCACTATCTTAGACATAAGGGTGATTATGAAGGCAATAGTAGACAATTATGGGCATAGTTTACTAATTTTTACTATCTTAGACATAAAGGTGATTATGAGGTTAACTATACCATGGGTATCATCCTAGAAATAGGGATACCCAATTGAGGTATTGGGTGTCTTTAATTGACACACTCGTTAGGTACTCCAAAGAGTCAATGAGTGATACCTTTGAGGTTTTGTTGAAAAAATAACCTCAAGGACATTTAACCTAGCCTACCACATCATCAATAATTGAAATTTGCACTGAATCTTCACGAATCCATTCATAAATTTCCCCTAGGAAAGCATATCCCTAAGACACAATATAATCTCCTACTCTACAAAGTATCCAATAATAGATTTTCTTGAGTTAGGACATGATGCTAAATCACAATATGCAGTAACTTCATTTTTTACTTGACTGGATAGAAATACTCCTAAACTAAGTTCTTTTTTATGTATCTAACTACTCTGATAGTTGTATCCATGTGACACTTCTTTGGTTGTTCTAGAAACTCACTAAGAGTCTGCACATAATAAGAAATGTCAACTCTAGTCATTATAAGACATAACATATTTCCAATCAATCATTAATATCCATGTTGATCTACTAGAGGATCATTGAATACTATTTCATCTTTACAAGTATTATCATCATATTCCTTAGTTGTAAGTTTGACATTTATGTCACAATGTGTACTTACTAATTTAGATACTCTAAGCCCTAGTTCAGAGATTAATTCTAGTGTATACTTTCTTTGGTGCATCAAAATACCTTTGCCTGATCTTACAAACTCTATCCCTAAAAATACTTTAGTTCTCTAAGATCCTTTATCTTGAATGTCTTTTGTATCTTCTCTTTAGTATCTTCAATTAACTTTAGTGTATCTCCTGTAATTAGCATATCATCTACATATACCAAAAACAAAAGTAATACCTTCAGCTGCGTTTCTTACATATAGACTATTATCATATTGGCTTTGTCTGAACCACATGTTGGCTAATGCTTCTAAAAGTTTGGCATTCCATTGTCTTGGAGCCTATTTCAATCCATATAGGAATTTTAAGAGTCTACATACAAGTTGTTTCTCCCTTTGACTCTCAAAACCTTGTGGTAATTGCATATGAATTTCCTCATGATGATCACCTTACAAAAATACATTATACACAACAATTTGTTGTACAAACCAATGTTTGAGAAACAATAGTTAGAACTTTCCCTACTATTTTCATCATCTCCACAAGTAAGAAAGTTTTTTGAAAATCAATGTCTTCTTGCTAACTATATCCTTGGGAAAATAATCTTTCTTTAAACCTTTATACTTCTCCTATAGCTTTGTATTTTATCTTAAATATCCATTTGTATCCTATAGGTTTCTTGCCTTGAGGTAGACAAGTAATTACCCAAGTCTGATGTTTCTTAAGTGCTTCAATCTAATTTTACATGGCTGATAGCCATCTTGTATCTTTTATAGCTTCATTGTAGATTGTAGGTTTTGTATCTATATAGGATTTTTCTATAAAAGTTTGATACTTGCTTGAGAACTTCTCATATGTGAGGAATTTTTTCAAACCAAATGGGTCACTCTTATGTATATTTAGAGACACAAAATCCTTCATCTAAAGAGTGTTTTCCTATTTCTTGTAGTTCTTCTATTTATCACTTATACTTGAGGATGAGCGGTTTTATAACTATAGGAATAGTTTGGTGAACTTCAGCCTACATTTGCACTTGATTAATAGTAGAAGTGATATTTTCATGTGTAAAAGTTATATTGCCAAGACTTTTAGGTGACAGTGTCATCAGTGTATCACTGAGGTTGTTGGTAGTTAATGGTTGAATGTCAGAGCTTTTGAGTTTAAATGGAAATACATCCTCTCTGAAACTAATATCTCTATTAACAAAGAAACTACAATTAGTTAGATCGTATAGGAGATAGCCTTTTTGTTCCTCATAGTAGCCCATGAGCATAGACTCTCTTGTTCTAGGTTGTAATTTATCATCTTGTTGTAAGTCCTTAGCATAGCAAAAGCAACCTAGAACCCTCATCTGTTGTAAAGAAGGTTTCTTTCCATACAACCTTTTGTAAGGAGACATATTGTTTAATACAACATTAGGTAATCTATTAATGATATAAACAATAGTTTTAACACATAAGCCTCAAAATCTGATAGAAATATCTCCTTAAAACCTAAGAACTCTTATGACTTCTAGATATACTTATGTTTTCTCTCAGTAATACCATTTTTCTGAGGACTAAAAACACAATTAGTTTGGCGGATAATACCTAATTCCTTGAAAAGTTTGTTACATACTGATTTAACAAAGTCATTGCCATTATTAGACCTGATTACTTTTATAGTTTTGTCATATTGAGTTGTTATAAGTTGTATAAATTGAGATACAATAACACACACATCTATTTAAGCATAATTAAGAAAAACTCAAGTCATTCTAGAGTAATCATCTACAATAGTCAAGAAGTATTTATTACCTTCAAATGTAGGAACCTTACAAGGGCCTTATATATCCATATGCTGTAATTCAAAGCAAGTAAAGGTATTAGTCCAACTTGGTAGAAAAACAAGTCTAACTTGCTTCGCAGCAGAATAGAATTTACATCTAGTGATATGATCACATATGATTTTACTATCTATACTAAAAAGTTATTTTAGTGCATTAGAGGACACATACCCTAGTCTCATGTGCCATAGATCTATGTATAAGGTGTCACAATGAAAGTAGAATTAGTAGATTCTGCAGATATTTGAGTATTCAACATAACATCTTTAGCAGGTTCGTTGATAGTAGAATTAATAAGGAGATAAAAACCATCTTCTTCTTTACCAATTCCCTTCACCTTCCCATTGGTGAGATCCTAAAACACACAAAAGTCAGGATAAAAAGAAACAAGGCATTGCAACTCTTTGGTTAGTTTAGATACTAACAATAAACTAAACTTGAACTGATGCAAGTGAAAGACATTAGTCATAATATCTTGTCCACAAATGTTACTTGATCCAAAAAGAGTGACCATGGATATGTCACCATTTGGTAGGTACACTTTCTTTGGGACATTTAATTTTGTGATTAATGTCTAATTTAGGAAGTTTAAATTAGCAATCATACAGTTTGTTGCTCCAGTGTCAACAATCCATTGAAGATTGTAATTGGAGTAACTTGAACCATTTGACTCAACCATGTTACCTATAGCATATGTTGTGTATTTCAATTTTTCTTCTTTGTTGAGCAACTACAAGATCTGATTATACTTATCATTGGTGGATATGCATGGACTTGTTTGAGGCATCTACATCATTGGACTTCCCAATAGCATAGTGTTCTCACCAGTCCTGCTAGTACTTGTATTGTGCATATCAATCATACCACCTGAATTATCTTGTGATGTGCCTTCAGTAGCAGCATTACGCACAACATTATGTCTATATATTTTCTTGGACTTGAATTCTACGGGATATCCAATCACTTTCCAATAGTTTTTTAGTGTGACCCCTGATTTTGTATACTTCACACTGCAAGTTGCAGTTTTTCTTAAACTTTTGAACCTGTTGCCCTCTAGTTTTTTTTATAAACTAAAGGTCTAACCCCTTTTGAAAATATATTGCAGACTCATAGCCTATAGAAGCAGGGTTAGAATCAAGAATTTTTGTAGTAGCACTAATAGATTTTTGTCCTTCATCACTAATAACTATAGCATATGCCTGATTAATTAAGCATAATGGATTCATCATCAGAATTTTGACTCCTTACCTATCCATAGGTCTCATTCAACCCTATAAGAAACTAAAATAGTTTTAACTTTTGAAGATGTGTAACATAGTCTTTATATGTTTCACAATTACATCCAGGAATTGGCACCAATGCCTCAAACTCTTCCCACAAATCTTTTAATCTGGAATAGTTCCTTAGGAACGAGTAGCAACTTCTTTATGTAAATTTAATGTTCTTGAACCATCCACTTTATTAAATCTTTCACATAGATCATTCCAACCCACCTGAGCACTAGTTGCATACATAATACCTCCAAGTAAATTCTTAGCAACAACACTCAATATCTAAGATAACATTATGGCATTTACCCTCTCCAATTAATTACTCATTTTAATAAAAAACTTATTTCAAGAACTAGACCCATCAACTAATCCCAATTTATTTTTACCTAAAAGTGATAACCTCATAGATCGAAACCAGATAGAGAAATTTTTAGTTTCAATAAATTGGAAAGAAATTATCTAAAGACCACTTACATCAGTAGGGTGCAGAAATAAGGGATGATTGTAGTCGATTCCCATGGCTCTTTGAGTTCCATTTTCAGTAGTTGTTCCATTGGAAGCATCACCAGTGGTGGTTGCAATTTGTTACAGATCTCTTTTCCAAGCTTTAACTCTTGAAGTTTGTCAAATATGAATTGATAAACTTTGACCTGAATTGTGATTCTTGATTCTCATAATGGTATGACTCTGATACCATGAACGTAATCAGAGTTTCTTGAATCAAAAACTCTGTTTAAAGTAGTAATGGGACAGTAGAAGAGAAGAAAAGAGAAGAAGAACAGAGAGTTTAGAGAGGAAGAAGAAGCAGAGAACTAGAGAGCTTTCGTTATTGCATTCTTGAGTTTACAATGTTTATTATCTCATATATATAGCAGTGAGATGATTATTCTAGAAGCAACTAACCATAACTAACTAGAAAGCTTAATAACAAAAATATTGTTAATTAACTAACTTTTCATAAAACATTTAATACTCTCTCTGTTTAAAAAAGAATGATCTACTTTTCTTTTTAGTCTGTTTAAAAAAGAATGACCCATTTACTTTTTGGCAATACTTTAATTTCAACTTTCCACATGACATGTTTAGGACCACAAGATTAAAGGACATTTTGGTACATTTGACATAACTTTAATTTAAGGCCACAAGATTCAAAAGTTTTCTTTATTTTTCTTAAACTTTATGTCAAGTCAAAGTAAGTCATTCCTTTTTAAACGAAGGAAGAAGGGAGTACTGTAAACTGTGCTTATCACAGTTTTCTGTTTCCTTCTTATACTTCAACATAAACATCTTACTTGAAATTAGAAAAAAAGACAGAAATCACGGTCGGTATGATCTGACTAAAGAAACAAACAAATACTTTGCTTGGATGCCAACCTCAATAATTATTGCACTATTTGGTAAATCTTGATTATCTAATAAGTGGTGTTGCAATTGCAGCGTAACTGCTCATCAACAACACAACACAAAACAAATACTCATGCATGAGTTTGTTCTTCCCAAACAGTAGCTTGTACAAATGAGAGAAAAAAAGATGCTGACATCACTTGGTACTATCTCAAGATTAATTTATGTTATTTTCTGATTTCCAGTTCTTAAAAATTATTCCAGAAAGGGATATTGTATTCTTACACTTACCCTAACATTTCAGTTGACACCAGAAGCATATCTATATTTTGGTCTTTGCGTAATTGGTTGATTAACTTCTACATGTTTCTTTAGATTAAATAATAAAGAAATACTAGCTAGGTCCATTAATTATTTTTTAAAAATATAGTAATCAATTATGAGCTCCATTAATTATTGGGTCTAGCATTTCTTTTATTAAATAAATAACTAAGAGGTTGGCAATGAAAGTTGGGGCCATATGTAGAAAGCATACGTTTCGATAACACAATAGCTACTTTGAGAAATGGTCTTTCTAAAACTACCAAATATTTAAGGAACGGAGATTAATCCAAGAATAGAAGCAGTAGTGCTAGGGGTCGTTTGGTATAGGAATAAGGGATAATAGTTTCGGAAAAAAATGCATAATCATGCATTTGGTTATAGATATTAACTGATTCCGAAATTATTTTTCTCACCATTATTGTACTAAAATGATGTTATAATCGATATCATGAGATATTCCAAACAATAGAATAACTTTGTCTACTACATCACCTCCTAAACGACACCTTAGTGTTGATTTGATAATGAATAATGATTAGAGTAGAACGAAAGAAAAGAGCTATATATCTATATAGGGTCCAATGTGATAAAGTCATATTAAGTGAAGAGGGTGGAGAATATGGATTCTCTCATTTGTTACTTTATGATTTTGAAAAAAAAAAAGTTGAATCAGACTCTAGCTGGAAGGATGGTCTGTGATATGCACAAATCATCAAAGGTTGATTGAAGCCCACATGAGGATGAAAGGAGACATCAAGTGGGCCATTTCAGTTCTCTTTTCGGCAGATCTCAACAATAGTAGCGTCTTCATTAACAGCTCCCCTTGATTTGACCATTCAATATCCAAAACAAAAATATATTTGCCCTACAACAGTCTATTCAAAAGGAACACTGTGAACTCTCAGCAGATTTTGATAAAACTTACACTATTAAAATAAAGATTTATGTGTTTGGTTGTACATGTGGAAATGATGTTAAAAATTGAAGTATTGGATGATGGCCCATTAATTAAAAGCTTTAAATGATAGCACAAATAATGGCACAACATGAACACATGAAGCCTCTATATGCTGAGTTTTGTTGCTTGTGGACAGTTTCTTCTGTCAATGAGATTGATGTTACGTGAATAGAGATCCAATTTGACAAAAGGCGCTGGGACTTGGGCACTGTTCAGTCTAATGAGTCTTAACTGTCTTTGTATGTTTGCATATGCATGGAATAGGACCTGCCAATTCTAGTGTGGGTCTCAACCTAACCCCTCTGTCACAAAAATTCAGAAGTATCATCAGATGGCTATAACCATCCCTACTTACTGTCTCATTGTTAAGACAGGAGTTTTGGAAAAAAATAAGTGTCCAATTTTGAATTTTACTACCGACCGTTTGGGATTTCAAGTTATTTCTGCAGGAGCTGATGCAGAAAAAGGGGATCCTGAAATTTGAATAACTCATAAATTCAGCCAGTTCATAGTCTTTTCTTCCAAATTCACTATTCTGGTTCAAGACTTTCTCCTTCGAGGACTAAATGAAAAACAAATCCTTCAAGCCTAAGAAGTATCCTAGATTGAAATAGGTGCGCTTTTAACGGATCCTGTCAAGTAACCATACAAAATGTGACTCATAGTTGGATCAAACGTGATGGATGATATCCAAGGCTTCTTTAACTTTTATATTTACTAATCAAATAATTGGTGCCCAAGCATAATAAAGTATCCTGCTTTATGAGCAAAAAATCATAAATTAAACGAAAGTAAAGGTAAGAAGATTGAAAGGATCTCTTTAACAAATAAAATAGAAAGCAATAGCACATTGAATAGAAGCTTCTTTAATTCATTCATTAGTACATCAAGGATATGTCCCCTTCTCCTCCCTTTCACTTTCCTTCCCAATCTCTTACAGTTCCCTTTTCTCCCTCAAACTCCCATCATACAGAGGAATTAATAACAAACATTTTTCTCCAAACGAATATAGAAAATAAATAAGAGGAAGTGATGATGATCACTGCAAAAATATAAAACAAAAGCCAATAAGTAAAACCTGCCTAGTTTCTATGGCAACAAACATCTTCATATATCACTAAAGAAGTAGTGCTTAAGCAGCCTGTTGGCTTCTCTTAGGCCACTAAAGTAAGCACCATGAGTTGTTGAATAATGGGTTCTATGTGTTGCTTCCCCTGCAAACAGAATTTGAAGTGGAGGGGAACCTTTTGAATTAAAACTATTATTGCTCCTTTTTGGCAATGGCTCAGCCATAGTATCCAAATCATCTCCACTTGATCCAACAGCCACATAGCTATATGACCCCAAGAAGAGTGGATCACTACCCCATTGGCTCTTTAAGACCTTATCAAATTTGATGCAACTTTCCGCATGCCCACTGCACAAGTCATGGGACTTGCTGAGATGCTTTGAGTTTTCTAGTAAATTGGAGATCATTGTTGAGAAGCCATCAGTGATCTCCTCATCACCAAGTGACTCAAGCTCAAGAGCCTCTTTGCCCGCAAACCATGACAATAGAACGTTTGAAGTACCATAGATGGGAAATAAAGAAGCTGTCCTCCTCATCCACCAGGGGATTCTTGGATGCCTTAGTTTTGAGCCTGACTGATGGAAGACCATCTGCAAATAGGGAAACCTCATGGAATCAGTGCCATCTTCATCCCTGTTTGGACTTAGTTGCAAGAATAGCTTGTTAACAACACCAAAACCAAGCCTTGAGATTGCTTCAGTCTTAAATCTAGGAAGTGGAGGGCTAAACATACCAGAATTATCGTCAATCCCTTGCTTTAGGACCCCAAGCGACACCGTGACAATCACATGATCAGCATACATGATTGATCCATCATTAAAATGTAGCTTTACTGGTTTAGTAACGTCACCATTTTCATCAATATCCAATGATTGGTGGTCATCAGACTGCCATTCAATTTGCGTGACCTTTCGGCCTAATTGAATCACACTAGCTGGCAGAACAGATGCCAAATATTCAACTATAGTGGAGTAGCCTTTGGCAATGGTTATCTCTTTCCCTGGAAACATACGATACTCACTTTCTGCATTGAAATCTAGAGTTTGCAAATCACCAGCTGATGTGTAAGTCCTTTGTGTGTTCTCAAGCATCGCAAAAATTCTTCCCTCCAGTGATTTTCTGGTCCAGTTATCGAACCCTTGGCTTTCCTCTTGGCCTTTCATCGAACCCCAGTAAGCATCAAGCCCTTTCCTTAGGAAAGAACCAACACTAAGATTTTCAAGGCCACCATTCCTTATGCAGCCATTGGAGGATCTGTAACTCTCAACAAATTCACTACACACCCCGTCTTCAATAGCTTTCCCTTGAGCAAAATCCATCATATTCTTGAAAAGGTTTGATATGGGCTCAACAAGGGAAGCATTGAGCTCATAACCTCCTTCAGCTATTGTCAGTGGCTCATCCAACAACTCATCCATACACTCCCAAGGCTTGTCTGAATCCAGTGAGTTAATCTCCTGAGCTATCTTGTAAACAGGGCTACCCCCAATTCCATGGATCCAAGTAGCACCCATCTCAATCCTGCTCCCAAAAACCTCTGAAGTCTTAATTCTTCCACCAATCCTATTACCACCCTCCACAACACACAGCTCTAACAATTCTTTAGAGCCTGCAGTTGTGTAGAGCTTGTTAGCTGCTGTAAGACCTGCCATTCCAGCACCTATTATCACAACTTTTGGTTTCTTGGTCACCATTGTAGCTATTATTTCTATGGAAACTTGCTAACACTCTTATTTGTTTAGTAAGTATCTCTAGCCACAGGAAATGATCGAACTCACAAGAAAGAAAGAGTAAACAACTTTGTGAGGGATATATAGGAATTAATGAACAAGAATCAAATATATATAAGGAGGGTACTACACATTCTTCCCCCTTCTTTTACATAGTTTATTTCTCTAATAAAGACAGTCATCTATCCACCCATAGTTTATTTCTCTAATAAAGACAGGCCTCTACTTTTCTTAGCCTCCACAGTTAGTGTAGCCAATACACTAATGCCACCCCAATTTAACTAGTCTCAACACATCTGCTACTTGTACTCGATATATCTTCTAGTCTACATATCTGAGTCTGTATATAAAGGGAAAAAAAACACAAACACGAAGTCACACGAAAGCTTCAACAACCCACAATCTCCTCAATAATCACAAACATGTGTGCACATATTTATATATTGAGTTCCTACTAAAAACATCAAATCGTTGTTTAAGCAGAGTATATTAATACCAACACCAATAATAGGTTGATGATGCCTTTCACCAACCTCACATGTGAATCAGGTAAACAAGGGCCCACCAACTGAAACACATTAAATGGTCCTCAGTAATCAGTGAAGAACTAGCCCATGAATCTCTTTCAACCTTGTAATAAAGATACTCATCAACTTCACCACTCTATGTTGACTTTGCGATTAATAATAGTTATCCTATTTCTTTTTTTTTTTTTGGTAACTAGGATATTATATTAGAATCATAACAAAAAGTCTACAAGAGGAGTTTGGCACCGCTGCCTTCATAGTATCTGCACATTGTGCAATATTTACAGACCATCAGTTATCACATAACGTAGTACTAGTAGGGATATTTACAGATGTACTAGGCGGTAAAACTCCTAAAGTCTTGACACTCCTACTAATAAAATCTCCTCTTTTATCGGCATCCAAAATGTTCATCAGATCTTGGGGAGGAGACCAAAAGGTAGTAGCAGCCATGGCTGGATTTGTAGTAGCTAAAACGGATGGTTGTGCAGTAGAAATGGCTCTTTTTGAAGGCTATCAGCTAGTCTATTTTGTTCTCTATAGATATGAACCCGGACTACCCAGTAGGTGAAGAAGGTACTAGCAATCACATAACAGAGAGGAGATGTTAGCATCTTTTTCAACATTGTTTAACATGGTGGTTAGGTGCTCTGCGTCGACATTTATTTGTAAGGGTTTCAGATTATACTCCACAGCCATCTGCAAACCAACAAATAAAGCTTGAATTTCAAGCTGCATTATATCTTTGATAGCAGTATGTGAAATGAAGCCCAATACCCATTCCCCTGAGCTTGTACGAAAAACTCCTCCCAAACCCCCTATGTTAAGATTCGAGAAGAATGTAGCATCAGTGTTTAGCATTAGACAAACCGCTACAGGAGAATTCCACTTAACATACAAGTTAAAGGAGTTAGTGTCGTTGTGCGAGTCACCAACTAGATACCAATATTCAGTAGCTAAACTTACAGCAAGTGCTGGACATAGGTTGCTATAACAGTGATTCCTGAACATAAAGCTTTTTCGATGGGTCCATATAACCCATAGGCTATAAGGAAGTACAACTTGTATTGGAACCCCAGATGTGGTTTGCTCAAGTCGTTAAGAATTATGTCTTAGCAAATTAGTAAAGGAAGTGTGAGAGCCATGTGGGGGAGGTTGTAACGGCAAGCCAGCGATCATATTTAAATTCTCCCAGAATTGACCAGGTGCACTACAGGAAGAGAACAAGTGGGGAATAGTTTCTGGTTCATCACTATGGCAAAGTTTACAGCTAGATGATTGTAGATCGATATGATATGTGGTGTAGATGTGAAGAGGTTGGGAGTCTATTTAATACTAATAACCACAGAAAGTGCTTGATTTTGGGGAGAATGTTAAGTTTCCAAATCCAAGTAAAGTCTCAATGATTTGTATCATCTTTCTTTGTTTTGTCCATTTGGTTGTAACAAGTGCGTACTATAAAGTTACCTATGGGGGTAAGGCCCCATCTAATTCGATTATAACTCCTAGAAAATAAGGGAAAATGTATTGATTGTATTTGAGTTATTATGGATTGGGGAAGGACAGAGGGAATATTGGACAGATTTCAAAGTTATTTGGTCTATAATCAAAAACGTGTTTGGAATCTTCAAGCCGAGTCAAGGTCCATGTATAAGGGATCTCAAGGTAATGCCAGGCTTTATCCAAGGTTGATTCCAGAAATTTATGCATCTACCATTAGCAGGTTTCCATATTAATCCTTTTGATAAAGTTTCCAACCAATTTGCAAGCTTTTCCAGGTAGAAGAAGTGACGACTGAGGATGGAGAAGCTCGCAAGTATTTATTCCTTAGTAAAGATGTCTAAATAGAGTTTTGGTCATGAAATAATCGTCATGTTGTAGAAGCTAACAGTGCATTGTTCTTTTTCGTTATACTTTGTATTCCAAGGCCCCCAGTGTTTTAAGGCATTGTTATAATAGACCATTTAACTAGGTTTATTTTTTTGTGGGACTCTGTAGTTCTCCGAAGAAAATCTTTTTCATATCTTTCCATTTTTCTGATAACTTGTGACGGTAGTTTATGAATTTGCATTACATTATTTGGTAAACTGCTAAGCACAGATTTGATAAGAGTTACCCGTCCTACATTAGTGAGGAATTTCTTTTCCAGCCTGCTAGACGATGCTTAAAGTTTTCGATCACAAAATGGTAGTCATTTATAGCCTGCCTAGAGGTGGTTATAGGAAGCCTAAGTATCTACCAAAAACTTTCTCCTTCTCTGATTCCAAATGAATTACAAACTTGTTTCTTAACCCTATCATTCATGTTTTTTGAGAAAAATAAGCGTGATTTAATGTAATTAACTTTTTGTCCCGAAGCTACACTAAACCTAGCAAGGGTTTGCTCAATATTCTGGCAAGATTGATTAGTTATCTTACCACACAAAATGATATTATCTGCAAGTAAAAGATGAGATATTGGAGGTCCTCTTCCAGAAGTTTTTATAAGGGCCCATAACCCTATGTGGAGTTGCACATCTATCACTCTTGATAATCTTTTCATGCACAAAATAAATATATAAGGTGACAAGGGATCACCTTGTTGGATTCCTCTTGTGGGGTGAAAGAAAGGCAAGACATTTCCATTGAGGAGAAGTGATATAGTATGTGGTAACACAAGACAAGATTAATTTTACCAACTTCTTGGGAAACTTAAAATATAACATAGTATCATGGATAAAAGACCACTGTAGCTGGTCAAAAGCTTTCTCTAAATCTATTTTCATGAGAATATGAGAAATTTTTCCTTTAGTTTGTTTAAAATAGGGGAGTATTTACTCAGCGACTATTATGTTATCAATTGCTCATCTATTTGTAAGGAAACTAGCTTGCGTAGGACCTATTATTTTAGGGAGCAAAGGCTTAATTTTATTTACAATAATTTTTGTAATAAATTTATAGATAGTGTTACAAAGAATAACTGGTTGGAATTGCATATATACAAGACGCTTTAGAAATCTTAGGAATCAGGCACAAATAGGTTGTGTTTATGTTTTCAGGGATGCAATAGTTTGAGAAGATTTCTTTTCGAAAATTGACAACTGATTCCCCCACTAGATTGAAGTAACGTTGATAGAAAAAAGGGTGTAAGCAATCCGAGCCGGTGCTTTTAAAGTATTGAATAAAAATATTGCATCTAGAACCTCTTTGCGACTCATTGGATTTTCTAAGGTCGGGGCTATATCAAGGGGCATAAATTGAGAGCTATCTAGTAAGTGGGGCCTAATATAGTGGGTTAACTCTGCGGAGTACAGAGAAGAATAGAAATTTATGATATGGCTCTTAATCTATCCTTCATAAGCTAGCCAGTTGCCTACATCATCCCTAAGGCTAGTTATACTATTTCTTCGCCTCCTTTGGAGTATTGACATATGGTAGAATTTTTTATTAGCGTCTCCATAATTCAACCAAAGGATTCTAGATTTTAACTTCTAAAATTCTTCCTCCATAATAAGAATTCTTTGATAATCTATTTGCAGGTCCTGTTCTAAATTATGAAAGAAGATGCTAGTTGGATAGTGAGGAGACTTTTGGAGGCCATTAATTTGGGCTAGCTTCTTTTCCTGACAAATATATTTCCAAAAACATATTTGTTCCAAAGTTGAACATTTTCCTTAAACAATTCTATAGCTAGAAGAAAACAGTTATTTGAAGCATCCCAAGCTGTGGAGATGACATTTGGAAAGTCCGGGTGAGAAGCCCAAACATTTTTCTAGTTTGAAGGGTTTGTTATGCATGAGCTTCATGGAGTTTAATTTCAGTAAAAGGGGTGTATGATCTGATTGGATTCTTAGAAGGTGAATGACTGAAGATTGGGGATATAAATTGAGTCAATCATAGTTACAGGCAATTCTATCTAGTCGTTCCAAAACTGTATGACCCCTTACGTTTAGTAGTCTCTGTGTATTTACTATCTACATAACCTAAATCTAACATTCTACAATAATTTAAACAGTCAAGGAACCTATTAGCCCTTCTAGAACTTAGGGGTTGTTTGGTTGGGAATGTAGTTATGCTGGAATTAGTTATGTTGGGATAAGTTATGATGGGATAAGTTATACTGGGATTAGTTATGCTGGAATTATTTTTTATTGAGTGTTTGGTTTGTTGTTTTCAAAGTAATATGCATGGTATAATTTCTAAGAATAAATTAATTGATTACCAAAATACCCTGCATCTTATTTAACTTCTTTTTTATTTATATATATTTCTTTTCAAGCTTTAAATATTTACTCTTAAAAATAAAACTTTCATCTTATTTAGCTTAATTTTTGTGTGTGTCTTCCCATGATTATGTCGTGTGTTTAAAAAAAAAACTTACTACTTATTTAGTTTGAAATAAAAACTTTCAACTTAAGTTTGTTAAAGTAAAAGAAAATTTGTTGTTTATGTCACTTCATTTAAACACATATTGCTCATATTACATAGAATATTAAAATTCATTTTAATTGATATACACAATATCAATTTTCAAGTGATTAAAAAACTATTTAATTTAAAATATGTAATTGAACAATAGAGTCGATTGTGAAATTATAATGTATATTAAGCTAGGCAAGGCCTTTGTAGTTGCTAAAATATTTTACAGATTACCAGTGAATGATAATTATTATTATAAAATCTACTTACTTTAATTAATCTTTTTATTGTGTAGTAAGAACTTTTTGTGTTGTCAATTCACAAAAATAATACTTGGAAGGAAAAAGTAGATGTTGAATTCCATTTTTTTATGCTTAAAAAATTATAGTACTTATATTGTTGGATATATAAAAAACTATAGTACCTAGTTTTGATCCTTATTATGTATGAATCTAACATATTTTAATTTTTAATTTGTTAATTTTGCATTTTGATCCTTTATATAAGAAAATAGTGTATAAGTTTATAAAATTCACGAGCAATGGGATGAAAAAAATGCAAAGTTTAATTAATAAGAGGTTAATTTTTCTTAGTCATATATTTCCATAGTTCCAAAATAAGATATTTTGGTCTTTTTAATTTGTCATAAATAACGTGTTTTAGATAATCAAGTAGATATCAATAATCTTTTTTCAATTTCAAAAGCAATAATTAGAGATTGAAGAAATAAAAGGAGATGAAAAAGATTGGAGCAATGTGTTTGTAATGGATTTGGAGTTTTTTTTTATCATTTTATAATGTTATCCAAGGATAAATTAAGGTGGGATAACTTATACCACCAAATATGTGGTATAACTTATCCTGGGACTATTATTAGTCCTGGGATAAGTTATCCCGAGTATTGCCAAACCAAACGATATATTAAAAAGTTTATCCCGAAACTATTATTTTATCTCGGGATAATTTGTCTTAATACCTCACACCAAACGACCTCTTAGATTATTCCCTTCGAATTTATCTGAATTAAACAACACCTTATTAAAATTCCACCCCCTAATCCAGGGTCCATTATAAGAGTATGCCATTGATAACGCTCAACTTACAAGTTAATTTAAGTGCAAGGCAGTTGTCGTTAATATATTTACCCAACTTTAGAGCCAGGGTCGAATCCACGAGGAACAATGTGAGTGGAAATCAAATTAGCTTAAAACAATGGATACTTGCTTAATTCAAAAATAGAATACAAGAAGATAAAAGTGGGAAGTTTGTGAAATGTCACAACTAATATTTCTTTTTTTTGGGGATTTTCTAGTATTAATTCGGGGCCACAAATAATTAGAGTCTAGTCAATTAGGCACGGATCTTGGGATTATGCTTTCCTAGGACGACATATGCATGAGCGTTGATAACTTGATGCAAATTCTAAATATTGGTGATGCGGTAGGTTAGGTTAGAAATCCTTGTGGCTAGTTTGTCAACAAAACCTCAAGGGTGTCACTCATTGACCCTTTTGCGTACCTAATGAGTGCTTCAATCAAAACCACCTAATACCTTAATTAGACACCCCTATTTCTAGGATAGTGTCCTAAGTATAGTCAACTTCACAATCACCCTTACGTCTAAGATAGGGAAAATGTGTCAATCATGCCCATAAATTGTCTATTATTGCATTGGTTGCCACATTCCCCTTTCAAAGATGATGTAGGTTCCTAAAATTCACCTAAATCCCTTTTTCAAGGATGATTTAGGCTTTCAAGAGCTTGGGATTTTCACCCACAAACCCTATTTGGAAATTTGAGGCTTTCACCTACAAATCCCAACCAATTTATTCAAGCTATAATAAAACCCAACATCACAAACTAGTAAATGCACAAATAAACCATATCTCACACATATTTGCACCCTACTTTAGCATAACCCCAGTAGGAAAAACTAGCTACTCATAAGATAAATAATTAAAGATTTTACCTAAAATCTCCATTGATTTGATTTGAGAAAATCTAAGTGAATGTTACTTCAAACTATGAGATCCAACAAATCTTCAATGGGAGTTCACTAATTCTTCACTTAGAAGTGACTCTAAAGTATATTTTATCCAAAATTTATATAATATTATCTTCTCGAAAATTGAGGCTATAACCCTAGAACAATGTCTAAAAATTGGGGAAGATGAAATATCTAATTGTTTAGGGTTTGAGTCTTTTTTTTATCAAATTTGGGATCAGCCACTTGCATTTACATTTTTTCCCTTAGGCTGCATTTTTCTGCTAGGATGCGATCGCATAAGCTTGGCCGCGATCGCGATAAGCTCATGTGACCGCGGAAGGTTTACCTTATTGACTGACTGCGATCATGATCCTCAGACAGCGACCGCGGTAACTGAGGCCATGTATGCTCCAGGTCTTCTATTGCACTTTCTTGCTTCCTTTTGATCATTTTTAGATCTAACACACATATTTCTATCTCATCAATTATGTGCTGGCAAATTGTGGATATTAGTGCATTCAATCACAATTATGTCTCATTTATTCTTTTAAAACATGGTAATGTGCACAAATATTCAGTGAAAATAAGTGGTAAAATCACCACTCATCAATACACCCAACTTAAAGCCTTATTTGTCCTCAAGCAACACTACCCCTTATCATGAGACATTACATATTTATACCCAATTTTCATGCCTCAAAGATCACAATGACTTCAATCTTAGTCACTACCACAAGTATCTCATTACATATGGGCTAAGCTATTCTTACTACACCCCTCATCATAAAATATAATATCTAAGGATGCACAAGACTTTAAAGAGCAGCCAAGCAACAACAACTAATACTCTAAAAGTGACTCACTTTTGATCAAAACTAAGTTATATTTCATTTTACTTAATGCTCGGAATATGACAAAATCACCTACCTCAACTCGTTCACATGCCTCCTCACAAGAAAGAAAATTCCACACACCAAGCTACCAAATATGCAACAAGGAATTTAAGAGCAAAAACTTTCTCCCTCACAAAAGAAATCTCTATGTCAACAAGTATTATGCCATAGGCTTGACTCTATTTTTAATCGCCACTACAAAAAAAGTAAATGGTTGAAGATCTCAAAGGATTTTTTGAGTTCGTAATGTAGATTCGGATTAGGGTAGGATATCATTTGGGAACAACATAGCGACACCCTTCCTTGAACATCTACATTACACTATTTAATTCACTTTTTTACTATGGGTCACTCGTCTTTGATCTTTTCTCTTTTCATATGCCTACTGTTTGCTTTCTTAGTTCACCTATTTTATTCTATTTCTTTTTCTTGTAATTTCATGCAATTCTTTCCTTTGTTGGACCCTTTTTTTTTCTATTCATTTGTTTTCCATGCATAGGCACTTAGAATTTCACTAAAAACTTCGTGGCCCAAAAATTACTTACATAAATCTTCACCACCCCAACTTAGGCTTTTAGTCTTAAGTTGTATTTTCAAGTTCAATGAGGGTATAGTTCAAAAGAGGGATAAATAGAAGGGTTCACGGTTTGTAATGTGTGTGCCAAAGAAAGGTCCAAAGGCTCAAAGTAGGTAACTAGGGATCACACTTATTCGTGGGTAGGCTTTTTAGGCTAGAGTGGGCTTCCAATGTCAAAATGATGGCCTAAAATCATTTCTCCAACCAAATACAATCAAGATTAGCCTTGAAAGACTAATGGGGCAAGTTCTAGATGACACAAGTATACAAGAGATGAATACAAATATCTCACCATACATGGCATGTAAAATTCGCCGAAGAGGCTCAATTGCCTATCCCATTAGAGACAAAATTAGAGTATCTACACTATTAACAAGTCAAAAATTTATGGAGTCACAAAAAGAGAAAGAGTTTTGTTACAAGAATGCTCATATCCATGTCTTTGATTTTTGAAAAAAAATTTTATGAAGCGGGTTGTTTGTTTTGCATTTACACCACGCTCAATTTGCTAACTTACGTCTATAACCAAAGCTTTTAGCCTTACATTTCGGCTTGATATGGGTAAACCAATCATATAGCTACTCAGAATTCACAAATGGTGCACAATAGGATCCCAAATTTATAATGCCACAGGTACTCAGACTTCCCTTGCATTAATGACTTAGATGCCACGAGTACTCAGAATTCCCCTTCTTCTATGGCTCAAAACCCAAACACGAAGCTTTACCCTTAAGAATATCATCACGCAATATATCATAGGGCAAGACTCATCTCAATCATCATAATCAAAATAAAACTAAAGTGAAAAGAAAAACTAAAAATAAAACTACATAATAATCCATGAAAACGTGGGCTCCATCAGAGTGACCAAATATAGCATCCCAAAACAAAATAAAAATAGCATCCACAACGTCATCGCGACAATATAAAAATATCCAGCAATACATCAAAATAATACAAATATATAGAAAGGCACTCCCAACTGAAAGGCAAGCAATGTCTTCACTGCATAATCAATAAAAGCATAAGCAAAAGGTAAGGGTCCTCTATGAATCTGCCTCAGCAGCTACTCTCTCTCGCTGAATCTGCACTATCAACACTGGCATCATCAGCTGACTAATCTGCAAGGGCCTCGTCATGACTCTCCAACCTAGGCGAAGGTAGTCGATCATTGAGTTTGAGCACCTTAAAGTTGACCTTTACCCCTTTCCACAGCTTTCTGGATAATTTATCTCTCTTTTTCTCTCTTCATCATTTTCTCGTACGACTCCTTGAGGTCTCTGTGTGATGTAGCCAAGGTTGAATAAGCTCTTTCCAAGCTGGCAACTGTGGCTCCTTGATTCTTTTGCTCCTCCTAGTATATCTCATAATCTGACTGAGCTATGTATGAATGGTGAGCAGTGGAGGACTCTTCCATTCCCTGAGGCAATCTGGATAATAGCTTCCTAACCACTCACATTTGACCTAAGATATCATCGAAGGGGTTGGCTGACAAAGGTCTACATGATTTTGTGTCCTACTAGGTCGACTTGCCTAAGTCCACCTTTTTTTTCTTTCTCTAATCAGGGGAACCCTCATCCTGGAATTTGAGTAGGAAGATGCAGGGGCCTGGGTATACCCAGGTATCTACAGAATACTCCTCCACCTTTGCCCTCTTGCAAAGCTTAGTGATAAGGAAAGAAAAGAGAAGAAGTGTACCTCCATGGTTCTTAAAGTGTCGCCACTCTAAGAGCACAATCTCTCCCATGTTCAGAGTAATGCCAGAGAGAATGCAAGCCATTATCCGCACTCGTAAATCTATGACAATAGTCATATGAGTGCACGACGATACTCTGCTGCAGATAATATTTAGCCAAAGTCTAGCCTCAGCTGTGAAGTCATTCATCAAAATATCCCTCTTAGTGGTGGCCCAAAGAACTTCTTTTCCCGTACATAATATGTTTGCCATCCAGGTCCCTGGCTCGCATGTTTTTGCTTGGAACTGCTCTATTTCAGCATTTGGAAGCCTATATATCTCATTAATCTGCTCTTCTCCAAAGTTCACTTGCTTACCGCGAATGATCATCACTAGGTTTGTGAGAGAAACTATGCTAAGATTTGCTTAGAACTCATGTACCCAATGCTCATTGGCATAGCAGGGATCCAGGGAAAAACACATCCACCCGATAGCAGTGAGTCAGGTATGGAATGCTAGGAGCTTCTCCTCCACTTTATCAAGGCAAATATCCCTTTCTGGGAGTAATTTGTCCTTGGTAGATCACTATAGTAGAGGTTTTGGCATTCGACAGTCATGAACCTAGTGTTTTCAAAATCTCCCATCCTTGCAGCTTAGTACCTGTAAGGATTACAATACAGGCCATCATTAGCATTATCACACCAAAATCATGCTAGATTAATTAGATAAACTCATGTGGTGGTGGTGTAGAAGGTTCTAGGGTGAGAAATGGGTGTGCAAAAATTTTGGCTCCTATTGATGACTGCCCTTAGGTATGGCAATCGCGAAGCAATGACTGTGATCGTGGTACCTGAGACCATGGTCGACAACGCTCTACACCATTAAAAACACATGATTTTAACCCCAAATTTGTGTTCCAACTTAGGCACATAAACATCATAATCAAGGATTTTAAGCCTAGAATGCATGATTATAACCCCAAACTTGAAGAAATTAACATTGAATTCATTGGGGCATTGAATCAAACACATGGTGTACACGTTAATTTCGACAACTTTAGTCCTAATTTTGGGTACTCAATACTTCCCCATTGGTGTGTAAACCAACTACAACAGTTAATCACCACAATACTAAAAAACAATCATAGATTTCATGTTAAAAAATACTATTTCAAGCCTTTCCCTAAATTACAAGTTCTAAGTATACAAAAACAGTAAAAATAAGAGAGTGTAGGTAACATACCAAGTTAGAGGATGCAAAGGATTAATATGAACACTTGGATACTCTACACAATGGAAAAAATGGAGAGAATTTAAAAAGGGGTGCGTGTGGAGAAAATGGCAGTCGGATGGTTATTTAAATTGATTTGACCACAATCGCGGTTCTAGTTTTATGATCGTGGGGGCACGGGCCATGGTCGCAATAACCGAGACCAAAAATTAGGTCTCTTGCACTCCTCTATTCAGTCCAAACATGCCAATTTCAAAGTTCTCTTTTTCAATTTCAATCAAAATGCCTCACAACACTACCTTTTCATAAATTATGCATGGACACATGCAAAAATAAAATCTACTCTATCATGTATAAATAAAAGGATACGGGCTACTTTTTGTGGCTTGATGGGGTACCTCCCATCGAGTGCTTAGTTTAACATCTTAGAACGACGCCTCCTCCACTTCCTTTTGTCCTTTCACTTAGAAGATTTAAATCTTCATCCCAACTTTCATTCACTATAAAATAAATAGTAGAGGGACAGAAGATTTAGATCTTCCAAAATAAAACTTGGAAGATGTGAGAAAATAATAAGGTAGACTCTATCTCGCCATTTTGAGGACTTAAACCTTTTACCCAATTTCACATTAAATTTTCAGTTTGGCTCCCTGGGTAAAGGTAAGAACATCAATGGGCCACTAGTTGTACATTGAAAGTTGAGTTCCTTGGCCATTGATGGTGGGGCTTCCATGTGCTCTTTTGGAGTGTCAAATCCCAAAATATAGGGATGGTCCTCCTTCTCCCCACAATCCATCATTTGCCTAGGTAGATGAATTCTCCTCACATCCTCTAAGCAAAATGTTAAGAAATGGTTTGAATGAGGCCTAACCCCTACTTCTGAGCTTGCCTCCTCCGAAGCACCTTCACCCCAAAAAAGAACTAGAGTCTCCATAAGATATGTGATTTGGTTCTTCTTTTGACTCTAGTATTATTTCCTTTATTTTGACATCTTCAACATCATTTGATTCAGTTGATTGGGAAATCACTGAGGATTGTTCGCTACCAAGTTCATCATCATAGCTTGATTTCTCTTCTTGATTAACCTCTTCTTGGGAAATGGGCAAGGTAGTGGTAGTTGTAAGGTTTATCTCTTTGCCAACTTTCTCCTTCTGGACAATCTCCCTAATAAATGCCTCATTGGATTGGCGTATATCATGCACATTCTTCCCCATTGTAGTTACCCGATCCAAGATAGTTTGAAGCATTGATTCAAAACTATTGGACCTGGTATGTTGCTATTCCTTAATCTTCTCATAAAACCTATCAAACTCATAAGAAGAACTAGCAACTCGGTTAGTATAATAAAGAGAGGGGGTAGTTGGGCAATTACTCCAATGTCCATCTCGACCACCATATAAAGAACAACCATACTCCCAATAGGATTGAGGTGGTGATTTCATCTCTCTCTAGGGAGCATATTTACAATCTCTTCCAAAGTAAGGTCTGTCACAATATGGACATGGATCGTCAAGATAGGACTTCCAACTACCAAAATCATATTTTTCGAAAGATGCCATAAAGTAAAGTAAAATAAAATAAAAATCTAACTAACACAAGAAATAAAATAAAATCACAAACAAATATATACAAGTTTGAGTTCGAGCAAGTAAGCTAGAATTCCAAACTAACTCAATACGCCAAATTATTCTCCAGTAACAGCGCCATTTTTTATAACACTCAACTTACACATTAATTTAAGTGCAAGACGGTCTTCATTAATATATTTACCCAACTTTAAAGTCGGGGTCAAATCCACAAGGAACAATGTGAGTGGCAATCAAATTAGCTTGAAACAATGAATACTTGCTAAATTCAAAACTAGAATACAAGAAGATAAAAGTGGGGGATTTGTGAAATATCACAACAAATATTTCTTTTTTATGGGATTTTCTAGTATTAATTCGGGGCTACGAATAATTAGAGTCTAGTCAATTAGGCACGAATCTTGAGATCATACTTTCCTATAGGCAACATATGCATGAGCGTGTGATAACTTGATGCAAATTTTAAATGTTGGTGATGCGGTAGGTTTGGTTAAGAATCCTTGACACTAGTTTATCAATAAAACCTCAAGGGTGTCACTCATTGACACTTTTGAGTACCTAATGAGTACTTCAATTAAAATCACCTAATACCTCAATTAGACACCCTATTTCTAGTATGGTGTCCTAAGTATAGTCAACTTCACAATCACCCTTATGTCTAAGATAGGGAAAATTTGTCAGCCATGCTCATAAATTATCTATTATTTCCTTAGTTTCTATATCCATCTTTCAAGGATGATGTAGGTTCCTAAAGTTTACCTAAACCCCTTTTTCAAGGATGGTTTGGGCTTTTAAGAGCTTGGAATTTTCACCCACAAACCCTATTTGGGCATTTGAGGCTTTCACCTACAAATCCCAACCAATTTATTCAAAAAATAATAAAACCTAACATCACAAACTAGTAAATGCACAAATAAATCACATCTCACACATATTTGCACCTTACTCTAGCATAACCTCAAGAGGAAAAACTAGCTACTCATAAGATAAATAAGTAAAGATTTTATCCAAAATCTCCATTGATTTGATTTGAGAAAATCTAAGTGAATGTTAGTTCAAACTATGAGATCCAACAAATCTTCAATGGGAGTTCAGTAATTCTTCACTTAGAAGTGACTCTAAAGTATTCTCCACCCAAAATTTATACAATATTGTCTTCTCCAAAAATGGAAGCTATAACCCTAGAACAATGTCTAAAATTTAGGGAAGATGGAATATCTAATTATTTAGGGTTTGAGTCTTCTTTTATTCAAATTTGGGATTAGCCACGTGCATTTACATTTCTTTCCTTAGACTGCATCACTGCTAGGCCGCGATCGTGTACGCTTAGCCGCGACCACGGCTACCGTGATTAGCTTATGCGACTGCGGCAGGTTGACCTTATTGACTGACCGTGATCGTGGTCCTCAGACCACGACCGCGATAACTGAGGCCATGTCTACTCCAAGTCTTCAGTTGCACTTTCTTGCTTTCTTTTGATCATTTTTAGCTCCAACCCACATATTTCTATCTCATCAATTATGTGTCTGCAAATTATGAATATTAGTCCATTCAATCACAATTATGTCTCATTTATTCATTCAAAACATGATAATATGCATGAATGTTGAGCGCAAATAAGTGGTAAAATCACGACTCATCAGCCATTTTTTTCCAAATTTCCCCCACAAACACTGTCTATCATAATAACAAGTGCTTGTATATATTGCTGAAAATAACCACTCAACAGGAGAATGAATTACCTAGATTTTGTAGTGAATTTCATAGGGTGTAAGCCCCACTGCAGTAAGTTAATTATATCATCATGCCAAAGTATGGCAATTTCACCTGCACGAGATGTTTCAGGTACTGCTATAACACTTGGAAAATAAAACTCCTGGGGAATAGTTTGGTGATTTTCTCGGTGAGTTTCAAGGAGAATGACTAAGGCTAGCCTATGAAAATCCAGTAACTCCCTAAAATTTCTCCTAAAGTCAGCCTTTTTGAACTAGCGGTTGTTCCAAATTATGAAGTTCATAGGTACTTGAAAACTTTGTGAAGCTGCTAAGTCAACCCTCTCCCTCAAAGAAGGGTTTAATATTAATGCATAAATGTCTATTTTACTTTTTGATTAAATATTATTAATTTTCTAATATGTAGATGACTTATTATAATTAATTAGGATGATATAGTAAAAATCACGGTTGAAATAGATGAAGAAAACATGTCATAAATATTTATTTTATATTAAATATTATTAATTTTCTTATACGTAAGTGACTTATAATAAGTAATTAGGGGTAATATAATAATTCGGCTTGAAGCAGGCATGTCGATGAAGATGTGTCTGTTTCTTCAGACTTATTAATAGTAGTACTACGATTTTTTTTCCATTTATTCTCAAAAAGATACATTACTTTGGCTTAAAATATCTTAATCCTTTTAATTGCTAATTAAATATATTATGGTTTTTACCTATATAAAAACGTATGTAAATCTCTTCGGCCGCAATTATAAAAGCTCTCTTTTTTCATGAATATTAACGGTTTCAATTTTTGTATAGGTCAAAATCTAATTGATTTTTTTTTGTTTTTTTTTTATTAAAAGTGTGAAGACTTGTAGAAATTTGATTCGAATCGGTTGTCTTTTATTAAAACACTCCACAATTAACAAAACATCTTTTTACTATTTTTTTTAAAAAGAAAAATTAAAAACATTAAAAAAACTATTGAAAAAATACTTTTCTAATTAAAGTCTTAAATATTTGGTATACCCATATATAAGAACCATGACCTACGTACATATGTAGAGTTATACTATTATTCAACTCCATCACCCGATTAATGCACCTTCATTTATATCCATCTTCTGCTAAGACACGTGTGCCCTAAATTGGCATGTAATTTGAATTTATAGATGTCTAGCATAGTTATTTAAGTTGGATTTGGGTGCTTTTATGAAGTACTAGAGGCAGTAGTAATACCTTACAATACCATGGATAACAACCATCCTAAATAAAGTTTTAGTTTCCATCTAAAGAAATAGAGGAAGATGTGAGAAATTTGTTAAAATGTTATCTCTTATCTAACTACAACAACAACAACAACAACAAACCCAGTGTATTCCCACCTGGTGGGGTCTGGGGGGGGTAAGATGTACGCAGTCCATACCTCTACTATAAAGAGGTGGAAAGGTTGTTTTCGATAGACCCCCGGCTCAAGACACACGATACCACACAATACAAAGTAGAGCACCGAACAAATTACAAGATTACATAACATAACATGCATAACATAAATACGGCATAAATGCGGCAGTCATAAGTAAAAGAAAAGGAAAACAGAAAACAGAAAGAAAACAGAGGAAAGCACCCCGATTCGTTCTAAAACAAGGAACAAGGAACACGGAAGCATACCAGGCTACTACCCCCAGCAAGTAATTCCCTACCGTAGCAACCCAAACTGGCCCTAGTCCTCTACCCTAATTCGCGTTCTCCAGACCTTCCTATCTAGGGTCATGTCCTCGGTAAGCTGTAACTGCTCCAAGTCCCGCCTAATCACCTCACCCCAGTACTTCTTCGGCCTACCCCTACCCCGCCTAAAACCGTCCAACTCTAGCCTCTCGCACCTACGAACCGGTGCATCCATGCCCCTCCTCTTTCACGTGTCCGAACCAACTCAATCGGACTTCCCGCATCTTGCATTCCACTGGAGTCACACCAACCTTCTCCCTGATAGTCTCATTTCGAACTCTATCCCCTCTAGTCAGCCCACACATCCAACGCAGCATCCGCATCTCTGCCACCTTCATTTTTTGGATGTGGGAATTCTTTACTGGCCAACATTTCGCTCCATACAACATGGCCGGACGGACTACCACCCTGTAGAATTTGCCTTTAAGCTTGGGCGGCACCTTCCTATCACATAACACCCCCGACGCGAGCTTTCACTTCATCCATCCCGCCAATTTGGTGCGATACATCCTCATCAATTTTACCGTTACCCTGGATCATGGACCCGAGATACTTGAAACTATCCCTCTTACATACCACCTGTGATTCTAGCTTCACTACCACCTTATCCTCCAGCCTTACGTCATTAAACTTGCATTCCAAATACTCTGTCTTGCTTCTGCTCAACCTGAACCCTTTTGACTCAAGGGTTTATCTCCACACCTCTAATTTATCCTTCACACCCCCTCGAGTCTCATCAATCAGAACTATATCGTCCGCAAAAAGCATACACCACGGCACCTCCCCTTGAATACGTCGCGTCAACACATCCATCACCAACGCAAACAAAAAGGGACTAAGAGTAGATCTCTGGTGCAATCCTGTCAAGACGGTGAAATGCTCTGAGTCTCCTCCCGCAGTCCTCACCTAAGTTTTTTCTCCCTCATACATGTCCTTAATTGCTCTGATGTATGCCTGCGGAACTCTCCTCACTTCCAAGCACCTCCAAAGCACCTCTTGTTTAACTAATTCAACAATATTTTATCTGAAAAATATGAAATTGTTACATAAGTTTTTCTTGGTTACCTACCAACACAAACAAACAATAAGGAAGCTAAGGGTGAAGTTCAGTTTTACTAAGCTCATTTATTTGATTAATCTAAGAGTAAAGAAAATCATACTTTGTTATGAGAAAATTTCATAAAATGACTACAATTTGAGCTTAATTAATATCTATAGTAGTTTGATTAACAATAATTCGTAGCTACAAAGTTAGAAGGAGGAGAAAGGCGATTAAAATTAGGAGAGGAAGGAGAGGGGCGAGAGATATTGGGAGAGGATGGAGAGAGGCGGGGGAAATTTGAGAAAGAGAAAAGAGAGGCAAGCGAGATTTGGGAGAGAGTTGAGAGTCAAGAGAGAGGATGAATAGATGATGTATTCATTATATAATGGTGTATCACAAATACAATTGATTTGTATATCAACAACTACGATTGTATCAAGCATATCAATGAATACAATTTGTATCAACGAATACGATTGTATCAGATTATATCAACAAAAAAATCTTTAGTACAATGTTGATAACTTTCCTTTTTTAGATTCATGTTTTATTAATTTACATAGGTTATCAATTAATTAGGTTACATATGACTAACAGATATGCAATTAGTTAGTGATTTGATTGTTTTTTTTAAAAAAAAAACTTTTATCAGGCCTGGTTGATTCAGGCTATAAATACTATTGTTAAATGCTTCAATCTTTACTAAATGAAGAGCAAATAAATGAGGTCCAACTAGAGAAGAGGAAGAGATGGTAGGTAAAGGAGGTGAAAAAATCTCTCTTCATTGTAAGAGCAAAGCGAGTTCTTATTCTGCAATAACAATATTCTAATTATGAGCAACTAGTTGTGCCAATCAAATATTCAACATTTTATGTTTAATTTTAATGGTTATTGCACTAATTTATGTTTTTGGTAATTTAAGTATTTCATGGACAAAAGTGTGCAATGGCTAAGCTAAATAGATTAAATTTGACTAAAACGAATAGAGTTATATGGTGTTGCACTATGTGCCTAATATCTATCGTGGTTGAAGAGGAATTCATACGGACCATTGATTATTTCCTTGATTGATACACGTTTATAGCCCTAATTGATATACGTTTATTCTCAATTAATGTTTGATATACGTGAAACACACGTATCCTAAACTAGTTATATTAAAAGTGTGAAGGGACTTAGAAATATTATTTGAACTTTTTATCCTTCATTAAAAGTCTCTATTTTAGATAAAATCATTTTTTTCACCATTTTTCTAATATTTAAGAGCTAAAAATTAATTAAATATTTATATTAAAATCTTTCCTTATTATAAGTCATTAGAACTAATGACAACTAATACCTTTTTTATTAGTTTAAAATTTTTAAAGCAACTAAAGTTAATTTTAAGAAAATTTTAAAAATCTAGAAATAAATATGAAAGCGTTAGAATAAGAAAAATATAATAATTATCAAAATTTTAAAAGTTTTAAGTAAGAGATCAATGATTTTCTAAAGATTTAACTTTAAAAGTAAGAAAACATTTTAAATATAGAAGAAAATAATTGTACTACAAATATGGTTCAAATTGATGTGTCTCTTTTAGCCTATAGCAGCCAAAAAAAGATGTATTGTGATACAAGATCGACAAGGAAGACACTAACACACACCAAAACAGTCCATGATTTGAAAAACCGAGGACCCCTTTTGGTGATCTCTCTTGGATTCACTACACAATAACAATACAAGCATGATAACAATAAGATTCTAAGGTGTTCAACACCTATAATCAGCGAGCCACAAACTAAGATTACAACACAATAACAAGAACAAAAATGACACAACAAGGTCTCGGGTTTAGACAACCAAAACCGAGAATGAACACAACAACAATAATAAGATAGAATGATAGATAACTTTTGACACACAATGCACAAACACTATGAACCAAAGTGTATATTGAACACTAAGACAAAAGAATTCATACAAATAACATCAAGTTCTTACGGTGACCTCAAGGGAACGAAATTCCCAAGCAACCAACGTTTCAAAACAAGCAACCAACACAACTGATTCCACACTTGTCACAAGTGATATCCACACTTGTATGAACATTCTCAAAGAGCTCTCAAAATATCATCTTATGAGAAAATGACCTAATGTGTTCTATTTATAGCCTAGGTTACAACTTATTATAAAATGACTAAAATGCCCTTAATGAGCCAACACTCCAAAGCTTGTTCCATTAGTTGGCCAGTCACCCGAGTACGAGTTCTTTATGTATTAATCCACAATCACGATTATACTCGTATTATCCTTCCCTTCTTGAAAAAGGATTCAGCCTCGAATCCGAACTTTCAAAACAATAGAGAAGACAAAAGAACACATTTCTCATGACATGAGGGTTAAAGTTAGTATAATCAACAAAAAAAATATCAAACCACGAGTGTAAATTCTACACATGCCGTGGGAATTTAGGGAATAAGATACCCTTCTAAGCACCAAAAGAAATACTTGTCTATCCACCTAAGCGTGACAAGAAACAAGACAAAAAGAAATGTGTACTTCCTTGGAGCAAAGACCATAGTGTACTCTCGGGTTCTTCATCATCAAGAGGTCAAAGTGGAATTAAGACCTCACCTTCTTCGAGCCAAGCATCATCTTGAGGTGTTCTCCTCATCAATCTGCAAGGCACATTAACTTCCCCTTTTTCCACCACCCTCTCGGGATTACCATCATCTCCATCATCCTCTTGTGAGGTTCCTTCACTAACATCATTTTTGGTCACTTTATCCCCAACAAAATAAGGATCACCCTCTACTAGTACAATATTATTTTGGTTTGGGCACTCGCTAGCTTTGTGACCCCAACCTTGACATTTAAAACAAACGATAACCTTAGGATTAGGAGTGGAAGAATTAGTACTTTCAAGTCGTGGATATCTTTGGATTGTTTTATCAAATGGCTTTTTCTATAAAGGGTTGTAGGACTTGTCCCACCCGAAGGTCTTTTTAGCATGATTGTTCCTTTCAACATCAATAGCCGCTTCTACAAGGTCCTCAATTCGGTCAAACTTGTGGACAACTAATTGAGAAACAACTTCATAGCATAAGACACCCTTGAACCGAGCTAGGCAATGATTTGGAGGTTCGACTATGTCAAGACGTAGGATCAAGTAATGAAACTCATCATAATACTCCTCCATACTTCTATCTCATTGCCTCAAGTTGTAGAGCTTTGTTAGTTGCTCTTGTTTGTACCTTTTCATGACATATCTCTCCTTCATAAGAGCTTTCAATTCATCCCAATCCAAAAGGTCAAGATTGTCATTCCTTTCCCATTGCAACCGCTTTGTCTCCCACCAAGTAGATACATAACCTACAAATTGAGCAATGGTATGTGCAACTTTCTTTTGGGAAGTTAACTTGTTAAGTTGGAAAATCCAATTACATTGTAACTCCCAATCAAGATAGAGAGATGGATCACTAGTCCCTTTGAAAGAAGGAAGAGTGATCTTAATGGAATTTAGTCCCGTGTCTCTACCCACATTACCTCCTTGGTCCACTAGACCTTCTTGAACATGAGGTCGGTGTCCCAAGTTGCCCCTACCATAAGGAGCCGATCCAACTTTTCCCCCTCGGCCTTTATGTCCCCCGCCATAAGCTCTTCTTCTATTACGCATAAATTCCATAAAGATAGTTGCTTCATCTAACCCCTCACTTCTATAAAAACCCTCACCTTTCACATCATCAATTTGGATTGGTTAGTTTTGGTTTAGTGGTGCTCTCGGCATATCAAGGGGGTCTCGGATTTGGGAAGCTTCTTGATGGACTTGACTTCGGTTTTTTAGATAAGTAGGAAATTGGTTGATGGATTCATGGGTTGGTCTAGGTGGATTGAGCAATTGGGGAAATATATCCGGGGTGGTAGAATATCCACTAGTCGAGGCATGGTAGTGTTTCAAACTTGAATGGTTGGAATCTAAACGAACTTTTAATGTATCCATTCTCCTTGAAAAGGAACCCTCCATCCCATCTATCCTTTCCTCCATCCTCGCCATTTGACCACTAAGATCATGTTTCACGCTCATTATGGCCGCCAACAAAGCATCCATGGTTACCTCTCTCGAGGCTCTTGGACTACCTTCACCCAAAGTCATCGTACCTAATAAGAAATACTAAACAAAACAAAACAATATCAAGTTAAGGTTAGCAAAAATCACCCTCACTAACTCTCAAGCTCACACTTTTTCAAGTATCACTCAATTGGTCTCACAAGTGTTGGTACACCATTTTTACTCCAATGAAGTTACTTGGTCCCACTTACGGCTTAAGGTCGGAATGGATTTTTGTTTGTAACGACTCAAAATAAATTTATACGTACTTGAATCAAAAGGCTACAACGAGTTTTTGAAAAGATAAAAGTACACAAAGAAACGTAGATACGAATAAACGAACCCAAAACTAATTTACAACCTAGTAGACAATTACTAGTTTGTTAATTAGCAATAGAATCAACAAAATGCAACTAAGAAACAAAGATTAGAAACTAAGAAATCAAAATATTCGAGATTACTTATGTTGCGTGAACAGTAAAATGTGATGACGTGGCATCCACATAATTGGTCGCGATCCTACATAATTTTTTTTTAATCACCAATTTGAAGCTTTTGTTTTGATACAATTTGGAATGGATGAGTTTGTCTTTTGGTGGAAAAATTCAAGTCTTAGAAACTTTTTCAAATTTCAACTCAAAAAGTGAAATTTGACTTTACTATTCCCACAAAACAAGGTCCTTGAAATATGGAAAAGTGGTTGACAGGTCTTTGAAGTGATGTGTTCAAGTCTCTTCACCAACAACTTTTTAACTTTATCTTACACCTTTTTTTTTATCTATGTTATACTTTATATTGATTATGAGATGTCAAGATGTGAAGAACAACAAGATCTCAACAACAATTTTTCAAAAACACCACCAACATTCACCTCCAAGTCCACAACAATTGCAACACACGGCCAAGATCAACAATATCAACACACGACCAACTTCCAATTTACATCACCAACATAAGCTCAAACCTTTAGATCTAGACACTTTAGTGTTGGTGAGAAAGAAACCAACATTAGAAACAATCTAAACAAACAAAAGACTACAAGATCTAGCCACAAAGAAATATGTCTCGGCCAAGAATAAGAACAACTTCTACACTTTCCTTTGTTTTTTGTATTTTTAAGCTAGCTAGCCCTAGATTGATCTTGTGAAAACAAAATCAAGCCATGCTCTGATACCAAATGATACAATATCGACAAGAAAGACACTAACACACACCAAAACAGTCCATGATTTGAAGAACCGAGGACCCCTTTTGGTGACCCCTCTCAGATTCACTACACAATAACAATACAAGCACGATAACAACAAGATTCTAAGGTGTTCAACACCTATAATCAGTGATCCACAAACTAAGATTACAACAAAATAACAAGAACAAAAATGACACAACAAGGTCTCGGGTTTGGACAACCAAAATCGAGAATGAACACAACAACAATAATAAGATAGAATGATAGATAACTTGACACACAATGCACAAACACTATGAACCAAAGTGTATAATGAACACTAAGACCCAAGAATTCATACAAATAACATCAATTTCTTACGGTGACCTCAAGGGAACGAAATTCCCAAGCAACCAACGTTTCAAAATAAGCAACCAACACAAGTGATTCCACACTTGTCACAAGTGATATCCACACTTGTATGAACACTCTCAAAGAGCTCTCAAAATATCATCTAAGTTATGAGAAAATGACCTAATGTGTTCTATTTATAGCCTAGGTTACAACTTATTACAAAATGACAAAAATGCCCTTAATGAGCCAACACTCCAAAGTTTGTTCCATTAGTTGGCCAGTCACCCGAGCACGAGTTCTTTACGTATTGATCCACAATCACGATCGTACTCGTATCATATTGCATGACAAATGTAAAAGTGATGATCCATTAGCCACTTAAAGCTTCTAGTGGTAAAATATGTGAGCTTACAATAAAATATATGTTATGTTTACATTATCTATAGTATATTAAAAGTGTGAAGACCATTAGAAAAGTGATTTGGACTTTTTTCCCTTCATTAAAAGTCTTTATTTTATACAAAATAGTCTTTTCACCTATCCTTATTATTTTAGTAATATTAAATATTTACTATATTACAAAAAAAAAATTCTTTACAAAAATAGAATTCCTTTTCCACCATGTAAAGAAAACTTACCATTCCTAATTAAAAAAGGACAACCCAAAAAAAAACAAATAGAATATTCATTTATTTTAATAAATTATAAATATAGGAAGTCCATAATTTACCAAAATCTTACTACGTGTAGGAAGTCCATAATTTGATTCAAACATTGTGGTTTGTGTAGTCCAAGTCAAAAAACAAACATTAAATTTTTCTTTAAATTAAATACATATATGGAAACTTTACAATGATAAAAGTAAGAACTCTTATGGTTATAAACAACTTCTTTGTTGTCATTCCAGTTGACCTATAAAACTAATGAATAATATATTAAAATATAGTTAAATAATATAATCGAAACTAGGTCACAATTAAACAAAAAAAAGAGAAGAAAAGAGATATATACCTTTGATTTTTTGACAACTCCATTCGGCTACAACATACTCATTTCGTTCAATTTTTTGATTCGAAATTCTCAACTGCAAGAGAAACACGAGTAATTATCAAAAGGAAAGAATTCATTGACAATTGTTAATTATATAATCTTTAAAGTTATGAACTAAAAGAAATAAAAAAAAAAGTTTGAATCAATACTAATATAAGAAGGAAAGTAAATTAGAAGAAATTTTGATCCAAAATATCACTTAAATAAAATTGTAGAACTCTTTTTAATATAAGGTAAAATTCTAATCGATTTAGAATTGATAAATATCATGAATTCTTTTTACCATATATTCTATAACTTCTTTAATCCTTTTGTATCTTCTTATCAATTTTGTGGGAAATCATCGTATTAGAAATTTCATACGTTAATTTTTGTTTTTATTTTCTTTTTCTAGTTTTTTTAGTTAAGTGTAGTTAGATGTTCAACACATATTTATCATATCACATCTAATAAAAATAAGGATTCTATACATAGATATTACGGCTAGAACCAATTGGCTTTCGTAATGATGTGTTTAATATTAATTAGGTCATCCTATGTAATACGAAACCAAAATCAAAACAAATCTGTACTACTATCTTTTCCTCCAACCCAATATTAGGATTTTAATTATATAAAAGGAAATTTTGTTGTTGATTTTTAATATGCTCAATATTAAGAAAAATAGTAAAAAGATGATTTTGTCTATTATAAATTTGTTTAATGAAGGACAAAAAGTTCAAATCACTTTTGTAAGGGTTTCCACACTTTTAACATTATATATATATATATATATATATATATATATATATATATATATATATATATATATATATATATATATATATATATATATATATATATATATATATATATATATATATATATATATATATATATATATATATATATATATATATATATATATATATATATATATATATATATCGGTTCGGGTTTTTTTAAAAAACAAAATTAAAACCAAATCAAATATTATCTGTTTTTAAAGTATAAAACCAAATAAGACAAAATTTGATTTGATTTAATTTTTCAATTTGAATCATTTTTTACTCAAGTCGTGAACACTCCTAAATTAGGGCGTCTGCAAGCAATAACAAGTAAATCTACGTTGAGCTTGTGATCAGCCATCAACACTAACTTCGCAACAGCTACCTGTCCATAAATCTTATTTTTAGGTGAGGAAGCCTAAAGATATTAATATCTTTAATACACTAGTATATGAGAATGGACATTGGACGTTTATGCTTATTACTACTATTTTCTTCATTTTAAAATAGTTGGCCCTTGTTGACTTGACACTAATCTCCTTAAGCAAAAAAATATTAGAAATTTTTAAAACCAGATTGGTCGTATTAATTGTGCTTTGAAAATATAAATTTATCATTTATATACTTTATTTAATCATTTAATGATAAGGACAATATTGAAAAAACATAATAATATTCTCTTGATTTCATAAATGGGACAAATTAAATTAAAACAAATATTTTTAAAAAGAGGGCAAACTATTTCAAAACGGAGGGAGTATAAAACTTCTATAAATTTAAAAGCAGTATTATAAAATAGAAAATGGTGAAATGACAATAGTAAATTTATAGTTTACATTTTATTCATTAAATAAAATTCATAAAAGTGAGATGATTCATTTACCATCAAACAAGAAATATGTGAAGCTAACTAAAATAATATATATAGTTTCTAATTATATAAACATGTTCTGCTTGAAAAAATAATAATTACATGTAAATGTCTTTAACAAAATTAGCAAAGGAATGAAGAAGAAAATATATATATATATATATATATATATATATATATATATATATATATATATATATATATATATATATATATATATATATATATATATATATATATATATATATATATATATATATGAATCTAAAGCACAATAAATGTATATTTATCCTAGCCACAAGCATTCAACTATAGGACTATTTTTCTTTAAAATTTTAGAACATGTTCAAAGAAGAATAAATAGAAATAAAAATATCAAATGAAATTCAACTTGTACTCAGTAATTAATATACCAGCTCAATCAATCTCTTGAAACTTACATCAAATTTATCAAAGCTGAAACTTTTTTTATCCAAATACGATATAATATGATATATTATGAAACGATATATAACAATCATCCAAACAAAATGTTAGAGAAGTTGTCTAAAATAAAAATAAAAAGATCATGGTTCTAAATATATGAAAAAAATGAAAATTACCTCCTCCTTAATGGTAAAACTAGGGCAATATGTTTCGCAGTCATATCATGATGTAAAGTCATCAACTGATATTAGGTGGATTTATGCATCAAAGTGTCATAATCTACGCTTGTTTAACTTAGTTTCGAGGACTTCTCGTGTGCATAATGAGAGAACACTCGTACAATTGAGCATCTAATGTTTAATGTTTAAGGTGTGCTCGAAACCATTTCGGAATCAAAATGTTCATTTAGAGTTTAAACAAGGAAACTATTGTTCTTAGTTTGAGCGATATATGTTGTAGTTTATCTTGTTTGATTCTATTATGTCTTTTAAGTCTTAATTTATGGTATTTTATGAAATAGAAAGATTGGTAAGATGTTAAACTCAATAATGGGATGATATACAAGCTGATTTTGAAGAGAAAAAGCAACCACAAAGTGAGGAACACAACGCCAAATAGATGGAGCTTACTTGGACGAAATCTGAAAAATCTGAGCACAAGGCGGTGCCACGCCCTTGGATCTCTATGTTAAGGGAGTTCCATGACCTTAGACACAAATTAAATTGTCACATTTCAGTAAGCCTCAGCGATAAAGGCGTGGCACACCCTTATCGCGCCAAAGTCTTAGCATGACACCTCCTTAGTTAAAAAAATGGGCAGCTTTCTCCTAGTATAAATAGAACACTTTGAACATATGAAAAACACTTTGGATGACTTATGGGGATTTAAATACACTTGAGGAGGCTTGAATTAGGGTTCTTAATCTTTCTTTAGTTTAATTTTAATTGTTATACATGAATTTCTTAATTGTGATTTGTTGTAAGACCATCAACGGCTAAACACCCTCATCTAGGGTTGAGGCCAGAACATGATTACTTGTGTTGATATTTGAGTTGGTTTATGTTATTTATCATTATTAATTTTTTATATATTCTTGTAGTTACTATTCTACAAATTCGCAACCCTTAGAATAAACATATATTTTTATTGTGAGCCTGGAAGAAGGAACGATAGATTATAACGTGGGATGTATGGAGTAAGATCTTAATCATTCAAGGAACTGAAGTTAAGATTTTCAAAGGATTGAAGTTAAGATTTGTTTTTACGATAGGAATATAACTAACTCTCCCTATTTGGTTCATATACGGGATGGAATATAAATGCGTTTATGTAACACCCCGTGCTTAATTACGTGCATTAGCCATTGTTATATGTGTTGGAGTATATGTATTGATCCTAAGTTAGGTATATATGAGTATTGATTATTTTGAGATGGTTTCAAGTGTATAGTTTGATTATATGTGTATAGGAATCGACCTTATTTATACCGGAATTTGCCCGTCGATGTTTCCATACGAAGGTTATTGAATAAGCTTTCCGACGATATAAATATTTTCAAAAACGGATAAGTTTCGGATATAAGCGAGCACGTTCGAAACTATAAAACGGTGGCCGGGATGTGAACAGTAAAATTGCAGGAAAATTTCCAGTTTTTGGGTCAACTTTGAACGATCATAACTCCCTCAATATAATGAACTGGGCGAGCTACCACATATCAAAAGAAAGCTCTGTGAGTATTCTTTCTAATGCAATTGGTTTCATCCAAATCCAACATCTGAGTAAGGAGTTATACTCATTCTATTTCAGCCTCTCAAAACGGATTTTTGTGAACAGTAAATTAGCAGGAAAATACTGAGGCCTGCCAGTTTTTTGGGTCAACTTTGAGCGATCATAACTCACTCAATATAATGAACTGGGAGATCTACCATATATCAAAAGAAAGATCTTTGAGTCTTCTTTCTAATGAAATTGGTTTCATCCAAATGCAACATCTGCGTAAGGAGTTATACGCGTTTTACTTCAGCCTCTCAAAACAGATTTTTAGGGTCAACTTCAAACGATCATAACTCCTTGTACAGGACGAACTGGGTGGTCTAATTTATATGAAATGAAAGACCTTTGAATTATCTTTCCAATGATACCAATTTCACCCAAATCCGATATCGGAGCAAAGAGTTATGGTCTATCTACTTCAGCTTGTCAAAACAGTCCACCGGAGGACATATTTGACATTATTTAAATTTTAAGGGCACTTTGGTCTTTTTCTATGGTATTATGGACGGGAATATGTGTATATATACATGTATATGAGCTCAAAAATCAGTTTCTTCATCAATTAGAGGAAAGAACAAACCCTAGCCTGATTTTCAACTCTAATTATCTTGTGATTCAACCGTGGAAAGTCCAAATTGATTCCGTAGTTGTGTTCATCGTCTCAAGGGCTTCGAGAAGCACCCTTTATTTGTGCCAACAGGACTTCAAAACCCAAAGGGCCATTCTATGGTAAGGATGTAAATTATGTTGGTGTTATTTATATGGATATGTATATATATATATATATGCATGTGAGCATAAGAAGTATGTTATTTGATTGTTGTTGAAAGATGATTGGAAATGATGTTGGATAATTCTTGTGCATGGTTGGATTATGTTGAATTGTGAAGGGATGATGTGGTATTGATGATATGGTATTGAAATGATGATTATATATATATATACACATAAACCTATTGTTCAAGTTGGTTTTTGGAATGCTTTGCAAATATTGGTTGTATGGAATTATGGAAGAGAATTGTGGTGTTGGGTTGCTAATACTAGATGCCAAATATTTCATTGTAGATAAGTGATTTGTAAAGGCGGGAAGTTGTGTTGAATTGGTATCCGAATCTACAACGAGGTATGTAAAGCATACTCTAACGATATTCTTTGGCATGAAAACACCAATGTTCCATCAAGTAAGATTCCGGGGTTATCCAAACACATGTATTGTTCTACATTACCAATGAAGTTGTTTCCATTCTATACAGTGTCAAAAATGTTTCATTGATATACCAAGAGGCTCCTATTTCATTGTTGTGATATTGATGATTCTGAAACATACTGTTGATGTACCAATGAGTCCTTATTACATCGTTATTGTATAGAAGGTCTATTACTTGATTCCTATTGATGTATCATTGTTCCAAAGGTGCTATATTGGCATGAACACTAATGTAATAATCTCAAAATCTTTTGAACTAAGTTATTGGAAAAATCTCTTATGTGCTACTTGATATACGTGTGGGTGGTATCCCAGGGGCATAAGCCTAGCATGGGTCGATCCCAATTGATATGTACTGGGGGCAGCCTAATGGTCACAGTACGGTACAGTATTGATTATTGTTAGGTGGTTGGAGGTTCGGGAGGAGGAGGTAATGGCGAATAATAATTGTAAAGAATGAAATGAACGAATGTATACCGTTCCACAAATGTGTTTGTATTCAAGAACCCAATTCAGATTAATAATAATGTACATGATCCTAAAAGTGTTTATGAAGTGTGGTTCACTTTTATTATGATTTATTCACATGTGTATGATTTTCTTGACCCCCCATATCACATATGATTATTTACAGCTTTACATACTCAGTACATATTTCGTACTGACGTCCCTCACGGGGGACCTGCATTTCATGCTGCAGGATCAGGTACTTCAGCTCATTCACAGCATAGATAGGAGCCAGGTCATACAGCTACTGTTGGTGAGCTCCAGTTTACTTCGGAGCTTTCCGAGTCGGTTCCTTATATTTTGTTATTGTACAGGAGTCATGTGTGGGCGGGGGTTTGTCCCGACCCTAGTTATGTCATGTATATCCTAGAGGCTTTGTAGACATAAAGAAGGGTAAAGTCATGGAAGTTTATATAGTGATGTTATATTCGTATATGGGGTGGCCCCGACGGCCAAGTATTATATATATGTATATATATTTGTGCGTGTTGTGCTGATACAGGTAATTAGACCCTTTTATATGCAGCGAAGTGCTGCCCAAATTTTTGGTGACATGTAAGTGAAAGTACAGGTATTTGAACGGGTTCTCCCGGGCCTTCTCGGCTTCGGGTGCCAGTCCGGCCCGATGGGATTTGGGCCGTGACAAAAGTGGTATCAGAGCGGTTCGTCCTAGTGAGTCTACAAAGCCGTGTCTACGTAGAGTCTTGTTTATCGGTGTGTTGTGCACCACATCTATAAACAGGAGGCTATGGACATTTAGGAATTGTTTCTTTTCTTCATGTCTTAGATCGTGCGATAGAGCTTATATTGTATATGAAGTCATAGTTGACCACTGAGTCAGTTTGTTTCTCTTATTATAGTAATGATGCCGGTTACCAGAAGCAAGAATACCGGTAAGCAAGTAGATGTGGCTGCCGGAGAGGGGACTAGTAAGTCACCCACTATACCAGCTAATCAAAGTGAGGCTCCAGCTGAGCATGCATCAGAAACTTCCCCCAGTCCAGAAGAAATAAGGGAGAGGAGAACTATATCCCCAGAGCCACCTATTAATGTTGTTGATCAAGATCTTAGAAATGCAGTGCAACTTTTGACTCGTATAGTTGCTGGGCAAGTCCAAGGGCAATCCATTCCTGTCGCGGGTTCTAGCAGTACTGATAGGGCGGCTAGTCTTCGGACACAAGATTTTCTTAAGATGGATCCGCCTACTTTTACCGGATCCGATCTTAACGAAGATCCGCAGGACTTTATTGATCAAATCCAAAGGGCCCTAGAGGTGATGCATGTATCGGGCAGAGAGACAGTGGAGTTAGCCGCGTATAGATTCAAAGGTGAGGCTATATATTGGTATGAAGACTGGAAACGGTCGAGGGGCATTGATGCACCCCCAGCTACTTGGAAAGAGTTCAAAGAGGCATTTATTGATCATTATCTTCCATATGAGACTCGTCAGGCCCGTGCGGATCAGTTCTTAAATCTTCGGCAGGGTAATACAAGTGTGAGGGAGTATAGTCTTCGATTTAATTCCTTGTCCAGATATGCTCCTAATGTTATAGCTACTATGGATGACAGAGTTCATCGGTATGTGAACGGATTGGATCCGTATTTGGTTAGGGATTGTACTATTGCTGCACTGAATAAAGATATGGATATAGCTAGGATCCAAGCATTTGCACAGAAAATGGAAGATCAGAGGCAGAGAAGAAGAACGCAGGAATTTGAAAGTGGATCTTCTAAGAGGTCCAGATCTACAGGGCAGTTTATGGCTCCACAGGGAGGTTTTAGACCTCAATTTTCTGCTAGACCACCTAGGCCATTATTTTCTTATTCTGCAGCTAGTGCTCCACCACAGCATCAGGGGTTCAGAGGCAGTCAAATTGGGCAAAGAAGTGAGGGTCATAGTTCGCGATCAGTGGGTTATCATGGGCAAGGGAATATGATCCAACTGAGACATCCTCGAGAGCCATGCAATAAATGTGGAAGGAATCATATGGGCGCATGTCGAATGGGAACAAATGTTTGTTATTGGTGCGGTATGACAGGGCATATGATGAGAGAATGCCCACGAAGGGGCGCAGGTGGTGTAGCACGACCTTCGGGATCAGCTGTTGCATCATCGTCACCGGTATCTTATTCTGGTAGAGGCGCACGACCCGTGGGTCACGCTAGAAACGAAACAAGAGTCGCCAGTTCCAGCGGGACTCAGAATCGCACTTATGCTTTAGCGGATCGACAAAATCTAGAGGCTTCCCCAGATGTGGTTACGGGTACGTTGTCCATATTTTCATTTGATGTATATGCTCTAATTGATCCCGGTTCTACATTATCATATGTTACTCCTTTGGTTGCTGGAAAGTTCAAAAGAACCCCCGAATTATTAGATAAGCCGTTGGAAGTGTCTACCCCGGTTGGGGAATCTATTATTGCTAGAAGAGTTTATAAAGATTGTGTAGTAACTGTGTGTGGTCGAGACACGATGGCTAATCTCGTGGAACTAGAAATGGTAGATTTTGATGTTATAATGGGTATGGATTGGTTGGCGTCTTGTTATGCCAAAATTGACTGTTGTACAAAAATGATGTATTTACATTTTCCGAATGAAGCAGTTATTGAATGGCAAGGTAAGATCGGCGCACCAAGAGGTAGATTTATTTCTTATTTCAAAGCAAGAAAAATGATTTCCAAGGGATACCTATATCATTTAGTTAGAGTAAGGGATACAGAAGCGGAGCCACCAACTCTTCACGTTGTTCCGGTGGTAAATGAATTTCCTGATGTATTTCCTGAAGATCTTCTAGGTTTGCCTCCTGAACGAGAAGTAGAGTTTGGTATTGATGTAATTCCAGGCACCCAACCAATCTCCATTCCTCCATATAGAATGGCCCCAGCAGAATTGCGAGAATTGAAAGAGCAATTGAAAGATTTGCTTGAGAAGGGATTCATAAGGCCTAGTATGTCCCCCTGGGGAGCACCAGTGTTATTTGTGCGCAAAAAGGATGGCTCGCTGAGGATGTGTATTGATTATCGGCAATTGAATAAGGTGACTATTAAGAATAAATATCCTCTCCCAAGAATTGATGATTTATTTGATCAGTTACAGGGCGCCAAGTGCTTTTCTAAGATTGATTTGAGGTCAGGTTACCACCAAGTGAGGGTCAAAGAAAAAGATATACCCAAAACAGCTTTCCGAACAAGGTATGGTCATTATGAGTTTCTAGTTATGTCATTTGGGCTAACAAATGCACCTGCAGCTTTTATGGATTTGATGAATAGGGTGTTTAAGCCATTCCTGGATGTATTTGTGATAGTTTTTATAGATGATATTCTAGTTTATTCTAGATCAGAAGAGGACCATGCCAATCACTTACGACAGACATTACAGACTCTTCGTGATTGTAAGCTTTATGCAAAGTTCTCTAAATGTGAGTTTTGGTTAAAGTCGGTGGCATTTTTGGGTCATATTGTATCTAGTGAAGGGATAAAGGTTGATGCTCAAAAGATAGAAGCTGTGAAGAACTGGCCAAGGCCCACAACGCCGACGGAGATTCGTAGTTTTCTCGGGTTGGCCGGTTATTATAGGAGGTTTGTTAAAGACTTTTCTTCCATTTCAGCACCTTTAACCAAGCTAACGCATAAAGCATCCAAGTTCCAATGGAATGATACGTGTGAGGAGAGTTTCCAAGAATTGAAAAATAAGTTGACTTCTACACCTGTGTTGGTACTTCCAGAAGGTACAGAAGGGTATACAGTGTATTGTGATGCTTCTAGAATTGGTTTAGGATGTGTATTGATGCAGCATGGTAAAGTAATAGCATATGCTTCTAGACAATTGCGGCCACATGAGAAAAATTATCCTACACACGATCTTGAGCTGGCAGCGGTTATCTTTGCTTTAAAAATATGGCGCCACTATTTATATGGGGTTCATGTTGATATATATACTGATCACAAGAGCTTACAATATATTTTCAGTCAGAAGGATCTAAATCTGAGGCAGCGAAGGTGGATGGAACTATTAAAAGATTATGATGTTGATATTTTGTATCATCCAGGGAAAGCGAATATAGTAGCTGATGCGTTAAGTCGTAAGGCTATGATGATGCCTATAGAAAGGCAAGGGATGGTTAAAGATCTTCACCAGTTAGCTAGTTTGGGAGTTCGCCTTCTTGAAACTCCGGACAAAGAGCTTATCGTACATAATGCTGCGGAATCTTCATTAGTAGCTGAAGTGAAAGAGAAGCAATATGCGGATCCTATTTTCTTACAGCTTAAGGAGAACGTTCAGAGTGGGGCAACCAAGGCATTTGAGCTTACGCGAGAAGGAGTACTTCAGTGCCAAAACCGATTGTGTGTGCCGGATGTAGACGGGCTAAGAAAGAAGATTATGACAGAGGCACATTTTTCAAGGTATTCCATTCATCCAGGATCAACCAAAATGTATCAAGATTTGAAAGATATATATTGGTGGAATGACATGAAAAGGAACATCGCAGAATTTGTAGCTGAATGTCCAAATTGTCAACGAGTTAAAGTGGAACATCAAAAGCCCGGAGGCTATATGCAACGCATAGATCTTCCAACTTGGAAGTGGGACATGATCAACATGGATTTTGTTACAGGTTTACCTCGTACAGCTCGGAAATTTGATTCTATATGGGTGATTGTGGATAGGCTTACTAAATCCGCACATTTCTTACCCGTTAAGACCACTTACACAGTTGAAGAATATTCGAAGCTGTATGTTAAAGAAATAGTCCGATTACATGGAGTGCCAACTTCTATTATATCAGATCGGGGAACTCAATTTACTGCAAACTTTTGGAAGTCTTTCCAACGGAGTTTGGGAACACAAGTGAATCTGAGTACAGCTTTTCACCCTCAGACGGATGGACAAGCAGAGCGCACCATTCAAACACTTGAAGATATGCTACGAGCATGTGTTATAGATTTTAAAGGCAGCTGGGATGATCATTTACCTCTTATTGAGTTTGCCTACAATAATAGCTATCATTCAAGTATCAAAATGGCACCATATGAAGCTTTATATGGGAGGAAGTGTAGATCACCAATAGGATGGTTCGAAGCGGGTGAAACTCTTATGTTCGGACCGGATCTTGTGTATCAAGCCATAGAAAAAGTCAAGGTGATTCAGCAACGGTTGAAAATAGCCCAAAGTCGACACAAGTCATATGCGGATAGTAGAAGAAGAGGGCTAGAGTTTTCGTTAGGCGATTGGGTATTTTTGAAGGTATCGCCAATGAAAGGGGTGATGAGATTTGGCAAGAAAGGAAAGTTGAGTCCACGATATATAGGCCCGTATAGGATTATTCGAAGATGTGGGCAAGTTGCTTATGAATTAGAGCTACCCCAGGAACTCTCATCAGTGCATCCAGTATTTCATGTATCGATGCTTCGAAAGTGCATCGGAGATCCGTCCCTTATTACTTCTACTGAAGATGTGCAAGTAACAGAAGATCTTACCTACGAGGAGATGCCTGTTGCTATATTAGATCGTCAAGTTAAGAAGATGAGAAATAAAGAAGTAGCATCGGTGAAAGTACTTTGGAGAAATCAACAAAGGGAAGAGATTACATGGGAAGCGGAGGAAGCAATGAAATTGAAATACCCTTATTTGTTCAAAGATGAAAAAGAAGTGCAAGGAGTGGAACTGGGACACTAACAAGTAAGTTTTTACATCTGCATAACATCTATATGATAACGTGAATATCAATTATGAATTCGAACTTGTTTCGGCTAAATAACTACATTCACATTCGAGGACGAATGTCCTTAAGGGGGGAAGGATGTAACACCCCGTGCTTAATTACGTGCATTAGCCATTGTTATATGTGTTGGAGTATATGTATTGATCCTAAGTTAGGTATATATGAGTATTGATTATTTTGAGATGGTTTCAAGTGTATAGTTTGATTATATGTGTATAGGAATCGACCTTATTTATACCGGAATTTGCCCGTCGATGTTTCCATACGAAGGTTATTGAATAAGCTTTCCGACGATATAAATATTTTCAAAAACGGATAAGTTTCGGATATAAGCGAGCACGTTCGAAACTATAAAACGGTGGCCGGGATGTGAACAGTAAAATTGCAGGAAAATTTCCAGTTTTTGGGTCAACTTTGAACGATCATAACTCCCTCAATATAATGAACTGGGCGAGCTACCACATATCAAAAGAAAGCTCTGTGAGTATTCTTTCTAATTCAATTGGTTTCATCCAAATCCAACATCTGAGTAAGGAGTTATACTCATTCTATTTCAGCCTCTCAAAACGGATTTTTGTGAACAGTAAATTAGCAGGAAAATACTGAGGCCTGCCAGTTTTTTGGGTCAACTTTGAGCAATCATAACTCACTCAATATAATGAACTGGGAGATCTACCATATATCAAAAGAAAGATCTTTGAGTCTTCTTTCTAATGAAATTGGTTTCATCCAAATGCAACATCTGCGTAAGGAGTTATACGCGTTTTACTTCAGCCTCTCAAAACAGATTTTTAGGGTCAACTTCAAACGATCATAACTCCTTGTACAGGACGAACTGGGTGGTCTAATTTATATGAAATGAAAGACCTTTGAATTATCTTTCCAATGATACCAATTTCACCCAAATCCGATATCGGAGCAAAGAGTTATGGTCTATCTACTTCAGCTTGTCAAAACAGTCCACCGGAGGACATATTTGACATTATTTAAATTTTAAGGGCACTTTGGTCTTTTTCTATGGTATTATGGACGGGAATATGTGTATATATACATGTATATGAGCTCAAAAATCAGTTTCTTCATCAATTAGAGGAAAGAACAAACCCTAGCCTGATTTTCAACTCTAATTATCTTGTGATTCAACCGTGGAAAGTCCAAATTGATTCCGTAGTTGTGTTCATCGTCTCAAGGGCTTCGAGAAGCACCCTTTATTTGTGCCAACAGGACTTCAAAACCCAAAGGGCCATTCTATGGTAAGGATGTAAATTATGTTGGTGTTATTTATATGGATATGTATATATATATATATATGCATGTGAGCATAAGAAGTATGTTATTTGATTGTTGTTGAAAGATGATTGGAAATGATGTTGGATAATTCTTGTGCATGGTTGGATTATGTTGAATTGTGAAGGGATGATGTGGTATTGATGATATGGTATTGAAATGATGATTATATATATATATACACATAAACCTATTGTTCAAGTTGGTTTTTGGAATGCTTTGCAAATATTGGTTGTATGGAATTATGGAAGAGAATTGTGGTGTTGGGTTGCTAATACTAGATGCCAAATATTTCATTGTAGATAAGTGATTTGTAAAGGCGGGAAGTTGTGTTGAATTGGTATCCGAATCTACAACGAGGTATGTAAAGCATACTCTAACGATATTCTTTGGCATGAAAACACCAATGTTCCATCAAGTAAGATTCCGGGGTTATCCAAACACATGTATTGTTCTACATTACCAATGAAGTTGTTTCCATTCTATACAGTGTCAAAAATGTTTCATTGATATACCAAGAGGCTCCTATTTCATTGTTGTGATATTGATGATTCTGAAACATACTGTTGATGTACCAATGAGTCCTTATTACATCGTTATTGTATAGAAGGTCTATTACTTGATTCCTATTGATGTATCATTGTTCCAAAGGTGTTATATTGGCATGAACACTAATGTAATAATCTCAAAAGCTTTTGAACTAAGTTATTGGAAAAATCTCTTATGTGCTACTTGATATACGTGTGGGTGGTATCCCAGGGGCATAAGCCTAGCATGGGTCGATCCCAATTGATATGTACTGGGGGCAGCCTAATGGTCACAGTATGGTACAGTATTGATTATTGTTAGGTGGTTGGAGGTTCGGGAGGAGGAGGTAATGGCGAATAATAATTGTAAAGAATGAAATGAACGAATGTATACCGTTCCACAAATGTGTTTGTATTCAAGAACCCAATTCAGATTAATAATAATGTACATGATCCTAAAAGTGTTTATGAAGTGTGGTTCACTTTTATTATGATTTATTCACATGTGTATGATTTTCTTGACCCCCCATATCACATATGATTATTTACAGCTTTACATACTCAGTACATATTTCGTACTGACGTCCCTCACGGGGGACCTGCATTTCATGCTGCAGGATCAGGTACTTCAGCTCATTCACAGCATAGATAGGAGCCAGGTCATACAGCTACTGTTGGTGAGCTCCAGTTTACTTCGGAGCTTTCCGAGTCGGTTCCTTATATTTTGTTATTGTACAGGAGTCATGTGTGGGCGGGGGTTTGTCCCGACCCTAGTTATGTCATGTATATCCTAGAGGCTTTGTAGACATAAAGAAGGGTAAAGTCATGGAAGTTTATATAGTGATGTTATATTCGTATATGGGGTGGCCCCGACGGCCAAGTATTATATATATGTATATATATTTGTGCGTGTTGTGCTGATACAGGTAATTAGACCCTTTTATATGCAGCGAAGTGCTGCCCAAATTTTTGGTGACATGTAAGTGAAAGTACAGGTATTTGAACGGGTTCTCCCGGGCCTTCTCGGCTTCGGGTGCCAGTCCGGCCCGATGGGATTTGGGCCGTGACAGTTTAACTTAGACTTGCATTTTCGCTTAACAATGTAGTTGTGGGACTAAGTTAGATAAAAGATTAGAGGATCGAAAAACCATGGTCATGATATCAACCTCGTGAACCAGCAACAAAGATAATTAACTAATCTAATGAGATTATATGGATAAGTAGGATTGTTCATAGTGCCTTAACCCAAGGTTTCTCCCCATTATTGTTTAAACACTTTACATTATGGCATTGTTTTACGATTATGTTTAGTTTTCAATTCTCAAATATTATTGGTTACTTTTGCACTTGTTTAATCTTTATAGTGAGACTAGAATTAGATCGTTGCTGAGCACAAGTCCTTGTGGAATCGACACCTGGAGTTTAAAGTCTATTTAGCTACTTAAGAAACCATATACACTTGCGTGTGCACTTGGACGCAACAAGTTTTTGGCGCTGTTTCCAGGGACTTGTAAATTTACAACTGTCTTACTTTTAGTTTTGATATTTTATTTTACAAGTGTTAATAACTTGATCTTAGCTTCTAAATTTGCAAGTTCAGGTCTGAAAAGCAAGAAGCTATCAAGGGAAAGAGATTTGGTTTACCTATATCCTGAACTTGAGCAACGCTTACATCAGCTAACGAGAGAAATTACACTTCTCTATCGGATACCACAAATTCAACAAGAGAAAGATATTTTGCACCAATGGCTGAAGACCCACCATCCCACGAAACAGTACGCGAAGTGGCAATCGCATTGGAAATTAATGTTACCTTCATCATCCGTAGACTGACATGTGGAGGTAGGTTTGATCTTAAATAGAATATGGTGCAACTTTTGAACAGCAATGGGTAGTTCACAGGATTGCCATATGAGGACCCATAGGTCCATTTATAGAATTTCTTAGAGATCAGTGATACCTTCTTCCATATTAGAGTCTCTACAGACTATGTGAGTATCACTCTATTCCCCTTCTCACTTTTAGGGGAAGCAAAGAACTAACACATAGCCGACAAGTTCCATCACTACATGGAATGATCTAGAAAGGAAGTTCCTCATCCATTTCTTCTCATCCGACAAGACTGCACGGTTATGTAGTGAAATTTTTAGTTTTAAGTAGAAACAGGATGAGAACTTGCATCATGCTTGGGAGAGGTTTAAATATCTAATCAAGGACTATACACATCATCAACAGTTCAACGAAGTATTAGATAATAATTTTGTTGAAGCTCTTAACCATAATATAAAGATTTTCTTTAGATTCAATAGCAGGTGGTCAAGTATTAGAAAAACGTATGATGAGTTGTATACCTTGCTGAATCAAATTGCACAAGGTATTCCTGACTGGCATGGTGATATCTCTAGAAGTGCAGTGAAAAAACCTGCAAGTATAATTAAAGTTGATAGTATCACATCTTTAGCCGCCTAATTGTCAGCTCTCTATAATCAGATGATGATGCAGTTTAATAAATTAGGTGTGAATCAATCTTAGACGTAGAAAAATGTAGTTCAATAGGCCCCATCTTGATGTGATATTTATAGAATTATTAGTAACTCTGCAGACTTGTCTAGCGCAAATCCAAAGATGGTAAATTTTGTAAGCAATGTACAGAAATAAACTTATTGTAATGCCTAAAACCATAAGTGACAGAGTCAACCTAACAATTTATGAGGCAATAATCAGTCTCAGCTGTTTCAGCAGCAACAGAACGTGCAAGCCAATAATATTGAAGAGGCATTGAAGAGGATCCTATCTAACCAAGAATAAATGGTTGCTGAGATAAAAAATATGTAACTTTTCCAAAAAAATTTAGAGATATAGTTGGGGAAATTGACTCAGGCACAGAGTACTAGGCCTCAAGGTAGGTTGCCTAGTGGCTCAGAGAATCCAAAACAAGTTATGAAAATCATCTTAAGGAGTGGTAGAGATCTCATAGACAAGTCTTCCAAGAAAAATAAGGAGGTTAAGATAGAATTAGTCCCACAACAGGTTGAGGAGGAGCAAGATGTAAGAAAAGAGGCTAAAAATTTTCCACCACCATTCCCTCAAAGGCTAAAAAAGACTAAGGAGGATGCATGTTATAAAAAGTTCATTGATATGTTAAAGAACTTCACATTAATCTTCCTTTGTAGAAAACCTCTTAAAATTTTGATCATTTTATTTTTTACCTTCCTGCATGTGTAATATTTATTTTTGACTTAAATTGTGTTTAGGAATGTTAAAAGGGTATTTGGAAAAAGTTTTAGAATATTCAGAAGGGGTTTGGGGTTATTTTAGGACCTTGAGTCAGTGAGGGTCTACAGTAAGACCGTGTCACGGAGGTTAACCTTCGCGATATCAGCGTGGCATGGAGGATAACCTCCACGATAATGGTGTGCCACGCCAGTGTGTTAATTTCATCCAGTTTTATTTATTTCACTTACGATAAGGGGCTTTTGATCTTTTTACCCCTTGTACGACCTTTAAACATAAAATAAGCCTCTTTTATTCAGTTTTCAAAGATCAAAATCATTCATTCTCTCTTAAAACTCAAAGCCCAAGAACATTTAAGGGTTTTACAGTACATTTATTATCCAAGCACCAAATAATAAACTGACTTCAATTTCTTGTGTGTTTCAGGCATGTTTCTCTACCCTACACTTTAATTTTATATTGTGGCATTAATTGAATGGATCTAATGTGATTTAAATTATGGGTTTTGAAATTAGGTTGATGAGTTTTGGTTGTTACTGATTGAATTACTTGTCCCATGTTATGAATTGATTATTCATATTTTAAATTGATATTTTTAAGATTGAATTGATATATTAATTAAATAGTTGAAATGGGGGATATGAGATTACCCAAATTGGATGAAATTTGGCTTGGGATTCCATAAACCTCAACCCATTTTGTAAATTTGATTCTTATTATGGAAAATTGCATGGTTTAGCTCACTTTTGAACCCAATGCATTGTGTTAATAGATTAATGAATATAAAAATGGATTTGGGTGGCCTTGGTTTGGATTTTAATGGAACTTGGATGTCCAATTTGGTTGTGGGAATTGGGTTGGCTTGTTAATTTAGCTTGCAAGCGTATTGGTATGATGATACCAATTGGTAAATGCCTTAACGAATGACTCCTGGGTTAATGGTTGTAATTATGTGTAAAGTGATTTTAATTCTGCTTAAAGGGGGTTTTGTAGCTCATCATGAAGGTGTAAGTCCCGGGGGGATGAACACTAGAAACCACATTTGTCGACATTGGGGGTCTATATGACCATGTGCTTGACACTCACTTGATATATATATATATATATATATACACATACTAGCTTAGGTTTACGCGCCTCACGCGTGTACCTCACTTTAATAAGTCCAAATGTTATACTAAATATGGTATTTATTTAAATAATAAAAATAAATACATTAATTAAATCCAATATATTTTTAACATGTAAAGATGGAAAATTTATTTAATTAGTTATATAATATTTATAAATATCTAAGATACAAATAAAGTAGATGGAATACATACATAAATACACACACACACACACACACACATATATATATATATGTATGTATATATACTAGCTTAGGTTTACACGCCTCACGCGTGTACCTCACTATAATAAGTCCAAATGTTACAATAAATATGGTATTTATTTAAATAATAAAAATGAACACATTAATTAAATCCAACATAATTTTAACATGTAAAGATGGAGAATTTATTTAATTAGTTATATAATATTTATAAATATCTAAGATACAAATAAAGTAGATGGAATACATTGACAATCCTTTAAATTAAAGTTGATGTCCTTAGTAAGCCGATGATTGATGATTTATAATCCAAAAAATTGTGCAATTTGATAATCCTTAAAATTATGGTAGACTTTTACTTTCCTTTTATATATTTAATGCAAAATAGATTTCATGGTCTTTTATATATATAACAAAAAATCATACACATATGGTTCCTTGTAATATTCCTCAATTTTAAGAGTTTAGTACATTGTTCAATTATGAAAATATTTAATAGTCAAAATATAAGCTGATTTATGTTTTTAAAATTAGAAAAATAGTAAATAACGTTTTGTCTATTGCCGAGATATCAAAGTCAAATATGAAGAAAACTTAAATCTCCTAAGCACTAAATTATTTATGAATTTTTAGGCCTAAAAAAGTGTGATAAATTTACGTGGTCATCTTTCAATGAACATAAACTCATGTACAATAAACAAATATTAATGAAAAATGAATGAGAAGAAAGTATCTCAATGACACCAAAATTATTACTGAAGAGTTCATCGACTTTTCATTTTGAAGACTACTTAAATCAAAATTAAAATAATACTAAGCTTGTTGGTAAAATTTCAGGTAGAGAGTTTAGACTTATCATTTTCATAGCAACTCTTTTTATAAAATTATAATCATAAACCAAAGAGTATTTTAATAAGTACTCATATATGATTTAAATTGCACATATATTTGTATAGTATTAGGTTACTACTAAATTTTGCCAAAAATAAGGAAATAGATTAGGACGAAACTAATGTAGTTATGAAAGTATTTAACTTTCCAAAATTAAGGCACATTTGCAAATAAGTCAATTAGTTAGACAAAACATCCTATGTTGGATGTATTTTATTTTCTAAAAATAAGGCAAGTTTTTCAACTAATTAGTTAGGAATTAGGACAAAAAAATCAATAATATTATAAATATAATAATATAATAATTAAAAAAAATAAGTGAAAAGATAATTTTGTCTATTGCAGATATTTTTAATGAAGAGCGAAAAGTTCAAATCACTATTCTAAGGGTCTTCACACTTTTAATATATTATAAATTATAGATATATATTTTGTACGGCTATTGCCCTTGGTGGCTTTAGTTTTTCCTCGGTTTTTCCTTAGTTTGTCCGGCTAACACGTACTAGGGCCCTTTCTTTCTACAGGGGGAGCTGAGCCCATATAGTCCATGAGTGCCTTTAGGATGGATCGAGCTATATAGTCCAGGTTAATGGTTTTAAAACTCTCATGTTTATGACCCTTACCCTATATCGACATCATATATATGTATATATAAATGTGTGCATGTGGTTTTAACTGATTTTAGACATGACATTATTTTATCAATTTTTCTGAGTTACATATTAGTGCTTATCCCAGTGACCGTACTAGATTGCTACATTATTTCATGATGTTGGGTCCGAAGACTTTTCTATTGCTCCTGGATAGCGTTAGGTGGATTGCCATGCCTATTAAGTTGTTGTGAAGTGGTGAGACTCCATCCCTCGAAAGGCCTTATCATTTCATTATTCATTCTATATTGATTCAGTACTTTTGGATTTTTTAGTCATAGTCGGGGGCATGTCCCGACTTAGATGTTATTCTGGTTTAGAAGCTTTTATGGATAGATGTGGGTTGGTTGTAGTTTGACTTTTAGTCTTCCTTTGAGTTATTTATTTTCTTATTATTATTTGATTGGCTTCCACATTTTTATTATTTTTGTTATTATACTCTCGAGGTTAGGTTAAGGGGGTGGTCTCCTATCTGTGTTGGGATTGAGATACTCGTCATGACTTAGCACTGGTTCAAGTCCTGAAAAGGTTAGTATCAGATCACGGTTTAGAGTCGTTGTGTGTCCATAAAGTCATGTAAAGTAGAGTCCTTTTTGTAGGTGTGTAGCATGCCATACTTATAAAGAGGAGGCTACAAGACATTTAAGAATATTTCCCTTGCTTCTGTTCTATTTTCTGCTATAGAGTTTAGTGTTATGAAATTTCTCTAACTCCTGGCTTCCTCGAATTTTAAATCATGCCTCCCCAAAGATCTGATGTTCGTAGAAATCTGTTGGGAACTCTGTCCTACCTTAGGACAATGTGGAGGGGACTCGCGTTGTTCATATAGTGCAGAGTCAGATTAGGGTCCCTATTCCAGATTGCACTACCCCACATAGAGTTCCACCTGTCCCTACTAGTTCTTTTTGGGATTATTGGGGTGGTGATGCCTATGATCATCCGCCTCATAGGGATATCTCTAATGTAGAGTTTCACCGATCTATTCATTTGCTTACTAAGTTGGTGATATCTCAGTCTCATCAGTCGGATCGTGTTGTTTCTGTTGCTCCTTCTTCTGAGGTCACTCAAGTTGGCTAGTTCATGAGATTGAATCCCTTAACCTTCATAGGCGATAAGGTTGAGGTAGATTCTTAGGTATTTATGGATGAGATAGAGTAGATTTTTAGAGTGATGCATAGTACTGATTCTGAAGGAGTAGATTTTGTTGTATATCAGCTAAAAATATAGCTTATAAGTGGCATGAGGAGTGGGATAAGCTGAGAGGTGATGATGCAGAGCCGACATTACGAGATGAGTTTCTGGGTGCCTTGATCATTTCTTTTCTCAAGAATTAAGGAAAGCTAAGGCTGAGGAGTTTGTGAATCTAAAGAAGGGTAAGATGAATGTGAAAGAGTACACCTTGAAATTTTAGCAACTGTCTCCTTATGCTCTAGAGTTAGTGTTTAGCTAGAGATCTAAAATGAGGAAGTTTGCTTTTGGGTTATCTCATGACTTGGTACTGGAGTATAAGACTACAATGTTGAATAATGATATAGACATCTCCAGACTTGTGGTTTATATACAGTAGGTAGAGGATGAAAAGAAGAGACAAACAGAGATGGGTGAGAGAAAAAACAAGAAGTTTAGGTATTTAGAGCAGAATGGGAGTTAGCAGAATAGTGGGATAGACAGTAGACAATGGACTAAGAATAAGAACTGGGGCAATTTTTATTCTTCAGCTAGTGATCTTTATCCTAAGTCATCTGACGATTGTCGTTTTCAGGATAGTAGTGGTCCTAAGGCACAGGGTACCTAGTCTTAGAATAGTGGAGCTCAACCCCATTTTATCCTCCTTGACATTTTTGTGGGCAAATTCATTATGGTTATTATGAGAAAGGAAGTAATCAGTGTTTTAATTATGGCCAGCTGGGTCAAATGCATCGAGATTGTCTTTCAATTAAGGTTGCAACTGGAGTTAATATAGTTTTGGTTGCAACATCTTCAGGTCCTACACCAAAGGGTAGTACTTTTGGTACTGACAATGGTTGGATTTATCTCGATTCACTTGCTACCCATCAATATTCTGGGCGTCTCCTAATATTGTTACTATTACGTTACAGCTCTTTTTCTAAGATGCTTATTGTTTACTTGAATTAGGTTTTACCCTCTTTTATGACCCCTTATGTGGCTGTGCATTTGGTTTTGGCTTTGAAAATATTTTCTACCCCTTTTCTCTGTCTACTCTGGTGGGTGATTCTATTATTTCTAGAAAAATCTATAGGGCTTGTCTTATGTTTAATAGAAATACATTTGAGGATTTGATAGAGTTGAATATGGTGGATTTCGATATGATCTTAGGGATGGATTGACTTCATTCTTGCTATGTTTCTCTAGATTGTAGGACCTAAAAGGTCAGTTTTCACTATCCTAATGAGCCGGTATTAGAATGGGTGGGGAGTTCCATGGTACCCAAAGTGAGGTTTATTTCTTATTTTAGAGCTCATAAATTAATTTCAAAAGGGTGTTTATATCACCTAGTTTAGTTTAATGATTCTTACTCTGAAAGTCCCTCTTTTTATTTTATCTCTGTGGTTAGCTAATTTGCTGAAGTTTTTCCCAATGATCTTCCTAGGATTCCTCAAGATTGAAAAATAGATTTTGGGATTGATCTTTTACTGGATACTCATCCTATTTTTATTCCTCTTGATAGAATAGTTGTGGCTGAATTAAATGAGCTAACGTAGTCATTACAAGATCTACTTAATAAAGGGTCCATTCGCCCTAGTGTTTCTCCTTGGGGAACTTCGATGCTTTTCGTGCAAAATAAGGATGTGTCTCTTCAGATGTGTATAGACTATCATCAGCTGAATAAGGTAATAGTGAAGAACAAGTATCCTCTTCCTAGGATTGATTATCTTTTCAATCAGCTTCAGGGTTCTAGATGTTTCTCTAAGATTGATCTCTATTTGGGCTATCATCAATTAAACAATAGGGAGTTTGATATTCCCAAGAGTGCTTTTTGAACCCTGTATAGTCACTACGAGTTTTTAGTTATATCATTTGGGCTGACTAATGCTCCAACTCGTTCATAGATCTTATGAATGAGGTTTTTAGGCAGTTTTTGGATTTATTTGTTATAGTTTTCATTGATGACATCTTGGTATACTCTAAGAGTGAGAAGGAACATGCCAATCACCTCCGAATTGTATTGCAGACTCTTAAGGATCAAAAGTTGTATGCAAAATTTTCTAAGTGTGTGTTTTGGTTCAAGCTGTGACATTTATTAGGAATGTTGTTCTAGTGAAGGGATCAAGGTGGATCCACAGAAAATTAAGCTAGTTAAGAAATGGCCCAAACCTACGACTCCAACCGACATTAGAAGCTTCTTGGGTTTGGCTAAGTATTACAGGAGTTTGGCTAACTCCATTGACGAAGTTAAATCCGAAAAAGGTTAAGTTTCTGTGGTTCGATGCTTGTGAGGTTAGTTTTGGGAAGTTGAAGAATAAGTTGACTTTAGCACCATTTTGACCCTACCCGAGGGTAATGATGGTTTTGTTGTGTTTTATGATACTCGTATGGTACTGGATTGTGTCTTGATGCAGCGTGGTAAGGTTGTGGCTTATGCTTCCAGGAAACTTTAGGTTCATGATTAGAACTACCCGGCTCATGATCTAGAGTTGGAGGTTGTAGATTTTGCTTTGAAAATTTGGCACCATTATTTGTATGGAGTGCATGAAGACATCTACTTAGATCATAAGATCTTGTAGTATGTGTTCATGCAGAAGAAGTTGAACCTCAAGAAGTAGAAGTGGCTTGAATTGCATAAGGATTACAAGATTAGCCTTTACTACCATCTAGGTAAGGCTAATATTATTGTTGATGCTCTTAGCAGGTTGGTTATGTGGAACTTATCCCATGTTGATGATGATAAAAAAGGATTAGTGAAGGATATTCACAAATTGGCTAACTTGGGTGCTTATCTTTTGGACTCTAAGGATGGAGGATTTATTATTTAGAAAGTGGTCAAATTATCTCTTAGGGTTGAGGTAAAGAAGACACAGGCTTTGAATCCTATACTGTTGCAGATTAAGGATGATATGAGTCAACAAAAGGTTGTGACATTTAAGATTGGGGAAGAAGGTATTCTGAGGTACCTAGGTAGGTTGTATGTTCCTGATATTGATGGGTTGCAGGAAAGGATTTTGACTGAGGCTCATGAATCCAGGTATACAGTTCATCCAGGTTCAACGAAGATGTATCATGACTTGAAGAAAATCTACTTGTGGAATAATATGAAGCGCGATGTGGCAAACTTTAGTGCCAAATGTATGGTTTGTCAGCAAGTTAAGATTAAACACTTGAGGACTGGTGGCATGTTGATAACGCCCAAACTATAGATCTCGTAAGAGTGTAAGCGGTCGCTGTCAAATATAGAACCCAACTGGGTTGGGTGTCGAATCCCACAGGGAATACTTGGTCACTAAGTATGCAACTATTAGTAGACTGTTGGTCGAAAATTCTACGGAAAGGGGGGATTTAATTGTGGCGTGAATTAAGAGTATCAAAGCAACGACTGAAGCAATTAATGTAGTAAGATTTAATCACAGAGAATAATAAGTTAGGGTTATGTCCACCTTATGAGTTCTACGTATCTATTAACTATGAGTTATGCGGAATTCAGACATGCATGCACTTATAGAGATTCGTATTCTAATGGTAAATCCTAGTGTCTCTTGACCATCCAGAATTATTTCACTTTAACTCTCTCGAGCTTAAAGTGTATAACTAACGGTACAAATTCTCCAAGAGGTTAATCCAGTTACGGCACTAACGTGTAAATAGGGGTTGGTAGCCCTATTTCCTTGTCACACTCTCTTTTCCAAACATGTAACTTTTCTCTCGAACAAGTCAATGTTATAATGGCGTATTCCTATGTTTGCAACCACAAGAATTTAATTAAGATGAAGAGAGTAATGATATAAGTAGCATACGCATCAAGAATTCACAAACTTATAGTAATAGATAGTATATCATAAGGCTTCCATAACCCTAACAGAGAAGTTTAGCTACTCATGATTACAACGGAGATCACAATAGATATAATCATCATACCACAACCTAGAATAAATCTTGGCGATGGAGATGGTTTATGCGTCACTTAGGGTTTGATGTTTTCCCTTCTCCGTTGCTAACAAGAGCCGTGCTTTCTCTTTCAGAAAGTAACGTGAATAAATCCAAAAGTATAATGAAAAGTGTGAATGAAAAGCTTGAATGAAAAGCTTGCTGAAAAATTCAGCAAATAGGGTTTTTATAACATCCTTGTCCTAGTCCTACTGAAATAGGGTTTTTATCCTTGTCCTAGTCCTACTGGGTTACTGCTGCACCCCTAAGTATTAAGAAATACTGATTTTTCCCGGGACGGATTCTCCATGCATCACATTCAGTCCACAAGCTTCCCAAAGCTGCCTTCCTTCTTACGTGAAGTTTCCCTTGCTACCGAAAGGTCCACAAAGTGCTGAAATATTCATCATAAATACCTGAAAACATGCTAATCACGTTGGTTAGCTCACTTACAGGAAAATGGACTAAAAGTGCAGGAATTATATATTTTGTCCTTAAAACTTAGCTAAAATATGGGTAAATTATGGTGCTTTAGGCGTGTAAATACGCCCAACATCAACACCCCACACTTAAAGCTTTGTTCGTCCTCAAACAAAATATTACGTCCATCTAACTAGGATTTCACAGCAGTAACACAAAATATTCATCCAGACAGGCACGACAATTATTAACAAAGAGTAGTTTTCTTGATCACTGCTAGAAACAATTCAACCTCTAACATAGACTCGTGATGATGGTTAATTCGTATCCACTAGTTAAGGCACAAAGAATCATACAAAACTACCCAATAATCATTAACCATGTGTGTCTCACACAAGATATCACCCATAATCACTCACAGTTTTGCATTTTTCGAAACATGGGTATAAGATTCTCCTTGTTCTCACTCTCACAAAGAATTCATATGTTGCAACTGCTGACCATAGGCTTGCCCTTAGTGTAATGCTCTACTAATATCAGAATGCTAAGCTTAGGATCAAATAGGTCTTTACAGGTTGTAATGTAGGCTAAGGGAAAGGTAGGACTATTTTGGCCAGAAATAGTGACTATGTTCCCTAAGCGCTTTAATACATCACATTATGCCATTAATACTCTCTTTTAAACAACCCTGTTACTTTTCTTTCATCTACCACCCCTTTTCACCTATTTTGTTATTCAAACATAAACACAACTATATTCTTTTTTTTTCTTTTTATTCGATTTATTTATATATATATTTTTTTAACATACCACTATGATAGCCATTCTTTTTCATAACTAATTCAAGTACCAATACACTCTAAGGCATCACTCTCACCCAATTTCCTCTTGTTTTGTCACATAACTTTACAATTTAAAGCGCTTAGGAATTTGGATCAAATTAAGGTCTTGAAAAAAAATGGATTAGGCTACATATGAGGCTGTCAAAGAAAATAGCTAAAGGCTCAAAGGGGGTTATCTAGGATAATGTACATGGGTTGGTAAAAAGAAGGTAAATAATTATAGGCTACCAAAGAAATGCCTAAATCATCTGCTAAACTCACACTCTTTATTTCGCTTTACACACACACCAGGCAAGTTCTAGCATCAGTCACAGCACAAAATATACTATAATCTCACACACACAAGGCACATGGTCAACTTTATTGGGAGCAGTATAGACTCTTGACCCAACCGATGAATGAATTAAACCACACACTTATCATATAGTGAGTTACATTTAGATCCTAAACGTCTCAATAGTAATGATTTTAGCACAAACTCTTGTCATAATACCATGCCGCCTATCAGAACAATTTCATGCAAAATCTAAAAAAATCTAAAATTCTAAAAATTTAACTACAAACGAGAATAGATGCAGGCAAAGAAGTACAATACAGCATACAAATACCCTCACCCCGCACTTAGACGGGACACACTGTCCTCAGTGGAAATAAATAAGGAAAACCTGATTAGTCGGATTCCTCCTCTATGTCTGGGGTCATACCCCCTGTGTCGAAATCATCATCAGAGTCGTTATCCTCAGAAGTTCCTCAAAATGTACCCCACTTGATTCCAAGAGTGCGTCGAGGTATTTGCAGCACAGAGGATTCAGCTTGCTCTTTTCTTCCTCTTTTCTTACCTTTCTGTGAGGTGGGTGCTTTTTGTTTTCCTTGTTGTCCTTTTGAGGCCATTCTACCTGAGATCCTAATAGAGTCATGTTAGCTTCATCTCGGAAGATTCAATCAAAAAAATAAAACAATAGTGGCACCACCCCACACTTAATTTATTGGTACAAACTAATTAAGTGAGTGATGTCGATTACTCAGACTTCATCGACTTACATATAGGCGATATGTTCCAACTATATGTTCAGCACAGTCATACTTTCATGTCATCTTAACAATCCTATGCAACTCTATTTCATGTAATCTTGATTATACTTTCATGTTTGGATTAATGCACCTTTTGAACAAGACTACTACGTAGAGATCATATCAAGTTATGACATAGAAATAATCACAACATCTCATGCTTGTATTCAATCATGATTTTTATCTCAATGAACGAGTCATTCAAACATTCAAGCTTTCAATTTTGAAGATTATGCTATTAACTTCACCATGTCTATTCCGCAAAAGTATGACAGTGTATCAAAATCAAATACAAGTTGGAACAAAGTTAAGAACACCCACACGTATTCATTCACTCAACTAGATGTATCATAACAAACCAACCACATTCAAATTACCAACACCACATCAAGATCTAACAAATCATTATAAGCGTAGTATTGTAACACTTACTGAATATAAAAGAAGAACTTACTTGGTGATGGACTTGGAAGATAGTCTTGCAAGGTTAGATGAGTAAAAAGAAAAGTTTGAGAGATTTTGGAAGGGTAGGCGGCGCTTAGATTGAGTAAACAATGTGATTTTGTCTTAAGGATGACGTTCTATTTATAGCCCAAGGCTTGGGTCGGGTTTGACCCATTAAAAATCGGGTTAGGAGACCAAAAAGTGAGCATAGGCGGCGCCTAATGCTTTGCCTATGCTTGGCATAGGCGGCGCCTATGCTATGGCATTATAGATTCAGAGACCAAAGGCATTGGCATAGGCGGCGCCTAATGCTTTGCCTAGTTGAGCATAGGCGGCGCCTATGCTATGGCATTGTTAGGCATAGGCGGCGCCTATGCTATGGCATTGTTGGGCATAGGCGGCGCCTATGCTATGGCATTTTATATTCCAAGAGTTTAGGCCATAGCATAGGCCTTGCCTTGTTCGTTGCCTAGATTTACATAGGCCTTGCCTTTACCATTGCCTAGTTTTGCATAGGCAATGCCTAACCGATAGCCTTTGCTTCTTCACTCCTAACTTACCACCTTTAACATAGCACACTTCCAAATCAAAATTTGAGACCAATCTCCTCCTTTATACGTCTTGCACCTACACTTACTCAAAAACAACAAAAACAATTAGAACGATGGGTTGCCTCCCATCAAGCGCCTTAGTTTTGGTTGTGGCTCGACTACAAAAACAAACTCCTAGTAAAACAAAACAATTAAAGACGACGGGTTGCCTTCCATCTAGCGCTTGATTCATTTTCCTCTTAAGTCCGAAAAGTTGCAATATAGTTTAATTCAAGTAGAATATTTCTTGTACAAATAAATAAATGTCATTTTAAATATTTAAATAGATAATTTTAATATTTTCTATAAATCAAGTCTTTGCAAAACTATCCACTTTTATTTAGTCAAGTTAGTTCTTTTCGGTAAACCATTTAAATGGATGCTCCTAAGTGCCTTAAAAACCTTCTTAGGATGTTAATTGAACCCGTACCCAGTTTCTCTAGTTTTAAAAGTTCATTTCTATTTTTGGACCTTTGAAACTCTTCTAAGTTTTTTCTTGATTTTTTCTATAAAAATCAAATGGCGACTCTATGAATTTCTTGAAATTATTTCAGAATTTTCTTGAATCTTTTGAAATAGTTTTAAGAAGTCAAAACCAAGCTATTTACCCGCCAAAAGAAATCTGAAAAGGCTAAAACAGAAATGGCGACTCTGCTGGGGATTCAACTAGGTTCTGACCAATTATTTAAACTAACTTGTTTGACTAATTATTTGGATTTGTAATACTTGAACTGTTTGTTGTTTATGCGTTTAAATTTTCATAAAATTTAAATTGTTGCATTTTATGGCATACTTCACCTTTTGAATATATAAACTGTTTTGAGATTTCGCAGATGTCCCAGCCTCTATTTATTAATTTCAAATGAAGTGTTAGAAATACGATAGTTTATTGGCATGTTAGGCGTCCGATGACTGTTCGTATTTTCAAACTCGAATTGTCCACTTGGGAACCTGGTCAAAGCTCACTCTAGATACCCAGGATAAAGTGAAACCAAAATATTTTTTAGGCATGGGCCTAGGATGGCCCAATACCTGAGAGGGTATCGGGCCCATTAGAAAAATTCACCTTACGTCTATTGACAATGAGTTAATAACAGACGATAATTCTTTATGTATTTTAATTGAATAATGTAATACCGGATGGTACGGACGATCGTCCCTTGGGATACATTTGGGGGCAACGAAATATATTAGAAACGACATGTATATCTTTTAAATGTTAGGCCTACCTTTGGCTTAAAAGGTCCCATGTATGCAAGGACGCGTAATAATTGTTTATGTGCTAATATGTTTTATTGTTTTGATTTGTCTATATTTGCTTGATCTGTGTGTTTAAATAATAAATCTTTGTATTTCAATAAGAGTAGTCCATTATTCTATTTCAAAATCTTAGATCATTAATAGGCATATAAGACTCAAAATTTAAATCCTTCCAAAATACTCTTGGAAGTCCGTCGATAAAATTCCTTCCAATTTACCCCACATTTTATTCAAAATTGCATTAGGTAATTGTCCAATTCATATTGACCACGTTGCTCTTAGAATTTATTTCTCTCGCACTTAATTATAATTACAGCTATCCAGATGTTCTATTAATGGAAATACTATGTTGTCTTCAAAAGAGCTTTCCGAATAAACCTTTTAGAATATTTATTCATAAACACCGTTTTATCCTAATTAATTTGTTCATTCTAATTTAAAATTCATCAAATGGTCAAAGTTCTGATCATTCAGTCATTTTTTCAAAGCATCCTATTCTTCAATTCTAGACTAGTCTGTTTGAAACCAAATATATGTCATTTGTTTCGTATATTATTTTTGTTAATTATTATAATCACAAATGATCTTTTTACCCTTTTAGTGTTTTTCTTTCCCTTTAGAGAGAGGCTGATTTATGTTGGTAGTTAAAGTTGCCCACTTCACAAAGATAAAGAGTAATTGCTGGCAAAATATTAGTATTTCACACAGTCTAAGGTCAAGAAAACAACTACAGATCTGTCAGTTCTTGTTTGGGCTAATAAAAGGACTCGTTCAACTATGGATCTTAGTTTGATTAGCACAAAATTTTCATCTGAGTCAATTCCACCTTCTCTGTGGCAATGGACCTGAATGCCTCAATAGGAAGAAAAATAACCTCAAAGCTTGTTGGAGGTTTGGAGAAACAAATTGTCGAGCTTGTCTCATGGTGATGCAAAGTAGAACAGCTTCTCAAACTCCTCCAAACATGTCTCTGCCTCTTAATGCTCGACAAAAGGGGTGTATGTTTCCAACGTCAGAAGGAGCTAATCAGGAAGGTCATTTTGCTCATGCTCCTCAAATACCTATTTTATGTATATATTTGCTCCTCCAAAGGTTCAGAATATATCTTTGTCACACCATTCTCCATCAGTGTATACCTATACTACAACTCCACCAGTAATAGTAACTCAAGGGTTATACAACTTAGATGCTAATCATTATATTAAGACAGAAAATGATCCAAGGTTGTATGTTGATGAGACAGTGAATAGAAAGATCAAGGCCTTGGAAGATGCAATGAGGAGTCTTCGGGGGCATGGGAATAACCAAAGTGTAAAATATGAAGAGTTGTGTGAATTTCCCGAGATCGAGTTGCCTACTGGTTATAAGATTCCAAAATTTGAAAAGTTTGATGGGTCCAAAAATCCTTTCTTCCATTTGAAAACTTCTTGTGAAAAGTTGATTGGTGTGGTCATGAATAAAGGAATATGAGTCAAACTATTTAGTCAAAGTTTGAGTAAAAATGCTCTAGAATGGTACGCTAAGCAAGATGTGACTAAGTGGCGCACTTGGGATGACTTGGCAAATGCTTTTGTGGATTATTACAAGTTTAATGTCGATATCATTTCTGATAGGATCTCTATCACAAAGCTAAGGCAGAAATCAAATAAAAGTTTTCGTGAATATTCCATACGCCGGAGAGGAGAAGCAAACAGGGTGCAACCCCCTATGAAAAAAGCTGAAATGATCAATTACTTTATCCATGCACTAAATCCAGAATATTTTGATCTCATGGTAATAATGGATGGAAAGATATTTATTGAAATTATCAAAACCGAATAAATGATTAAGGATGGCCTCAAGACAGGAAGGATAATAAATTTGACAGAACTGCAATCCACTTATTAAGGCTTCCATACTGGATCTTTCGAAAATGGGAATAAAAAAGAAAAAGAAGTAATGGGAGTGATGACTCAAGAAAGTTCTTCCAACTACAAGCAACCTCCTTAATATCAACCAAATGCTCGACATGCTCACTATTCAGTCTTCAATGCACAAGCGACATATCATGATCAACCTCTACCACAAAACTATCAAAATAATGCTCCTCGTGCCAATCATGAAAGGAAGCCTCCCAGAATTTTTATGCTGTTGAAAAAATCTCTTACCCAACTTTTAAAAAGGTTGAAAAAAGCAAAACTACTTCATCAAGTGGAAGCGAAGCCTGCGAACACTTCTGCTAATTGGTATGATCCAAAAAAATAATGTGCTTACCACTCTGGAGTTGTTGGACATGATACAAAAAATATATTACTCTCAAGCATAAAATTCAGGATATGATTGACAATAAGGTGATAACGCTTGAAGAATCTCCAACTAATGTTAACAACAATCCATTGCCCAATCACAAGAAGTAGTCATTGGCACCATCAATCAGAAGAAGCATGAATTTCCCTCAAAAGGTGCTCTTTGGCGTCCTTCTATCATGCATTTGGAAGTTATTGTTTCTTTTATAGAAATCATACTTTCTCATTTTATTTTCTTGCAATTTTATTCTGTATGGTTTGATTTCCTTGTAATCGCACTGTATGGTTTGATTTCCTTATAATCGCACCTTATGATTTAATTTTCTTGTAATTGCATCCTTTTAGTTGTAATGAACTACGTTCGACCTGATTTTCCTTGTAAAATACGTAGGCGGTCTGTATTATCTTTGGTCATGTTATCAATAGTATCAAATATCTTGTTTGATTATATGAACTACGTTTGACCTGAATTCCCAAGAATGGAATACGTAGGTGGCTTATGTCGGCTTCAGTTAACCCCTTAAAAAATTTATCCTTTCATTGTATCCACAAGCAACGTTTGACCCTAAAAGGGGTACGTAGGTGGCTTATGTCGGCTTCGGTCAATTCCTTAGAAGATTTATCTTTCGATTTTATATTGGAACTACCTTTCGAACCTCAATGAAATGCGTAGGTGCCATACTAGCTTGGTCATATTTCCTGTAACATTTTCATAGAACTATGGAAAATTTTTTAGATAAGACCTCAAAAGTTTATCAAAAGAATCCTTTCCCAAGTTAAATGAAGATGACATCGAAGCATGTAACTGGGGCAGAAATTTTTGAGGTCTCAAAATTTTCACAAAACTTGATGTTGGCTACAAATTTGAAAATTAAACGTTGTTAAAATCGGAGAACAATATTTGAAGTTCTCTATGCTTAAAGTACTCCATGCCAAAACAACTTAAGTACTTTGCATGCTCATAAATGTCACAAGATATAACAAAGTTCGGGGGTTATATGTTATAAACCGGGGCAGAGTTTTTGAGGAAAATCCTCAAAAATTTCACAAAAGTTGTACTTCAAGATCAGAAAAGTTTGCAAATCAATGATCAACAAGATACATCAGGAGATCAAGACCATACAAACATAGTCAGTCTCTGAAAACTAAGAATTTTTCTTTAGATACAGGAATAGTGAAGTCACAAAGTTGACACTGTTAAGCATGATAAAGGGCATTATCAGATTCACTGTGGTCTTGCCATAATAATCAAGAAAACTTCCCTCCTTTATTTTTCTCTTGATTTATGCTTCTATTACTTTGTTATGATCTTTATCACTTTCTCTGATTTTATAGGGAAATGATCTGGCATAACGACGAAGATGTGGAGATATTATCCTAACTACTATCTCTAAATCATCATGAGTCAAACAACTTCATCTTTATTTTTAAACTTTACCTGGCTTGGTTATAACAAGTTGTTGCATTATTATTGTGTGTTGTTTAAGTTATACAGGTGACGTCATGCAAGATCATCTCTAAGAAAGAATACAAAAGTATTTTCTTAAAGTTTCAGGATCCAATCCAGAATCTCAAGATATGCACAAGTCCTTTGAAGGACTCCTGATTCAAAGGATGAAGTTCATTATATTTGGGTCGTCCGCCCTTTCAAAAGGACACATATTATTTAGTTCAACCACCCTTTCTAAAGGACATATCTTATTATATTTGGGCCATCACCGCGTTTAAAGTGATATGTTATATTAAAGATAGGTCGTCCTCCTTTTAATGAGACACGTTGGGCTGTCACCTCATTCAAAGTGGCATGTTATATTCAATACCAGTTGTCCGCCTTTCAATGAGACATATTGGGTCATCACCCCCATTTAGAGTGACTTTTATATTCAATATTGGTCGTTTTCCTTTCGATGAGACACATTGGGTCGTCACCTCCATTTAAAGTGACATGTTATATTTAAGATAGGTCATCCGCATTTTATGAGATATATTGGGCCGTCATCCCATTTAAAGTGACATGTTATATCCAAAATAGGCTGTCTTTCTTTTAATGAGACACATTGGGCCATCATATTTTTCAAAGTGACACGTTACATTCAAGATAGATCGTTCGCCTTTCAATGAGACACATTGGGCCATCATCCCGTTCAAAGTGACACGTTACATCCAAGATAGGTTGTCCGCCTTTCAATGAGACACATTGGGTCGTCATCCTATTTAAAGTGACACGTTACATCTAAGATAGGTTGTCCACTTTTCAATAAGACACATTGGGCCATCATCCCATTCAAAGTGATATGTTACATCCAAGATTAGTCATCTGCCTTTCAATGAGATACCTTAGATCATTACCCTATTTAAAGTGACATATTATATTCAAAGTAGGTTGTTCGCCTTTCAATGAGACACGTTGGACCTTGGCTCCGTTCAAAGGGTTATGTAAATTGGTTTATCAACTATCTCAGCATAACATGTTCAAACAAGTTTGCACCAATTTACATTTGCGTATGTTACATTTACAATTAATTATTTATTTTAGTTGTTGTCAAGAGCATCCAAAGGATGAAATTCTCAAATCAAAACCATAGGTATGGACGACTCCAAAAAGAACGCAGCACAACGTGGATTTTTTTCTTAGCAACAAACTGAGACATAGACTAAAGAGGAATTTCGAACTCTTTAGATGCGAGATAAAAAACGACTTCCACCACTATCAAACCACACCCCTATTAGAAGACATGTGGGATATTTGGGGATATTCTGGTTTCAGTTTTACTTCCAAGATACTGGAAATAACCTTTTTTGTCCTTCAAATTTGGGTGATAATGCATTCAGAGTTTTGATAATTATGTCTAGGTAATTCTTATCTATGGATGTGAAGAATCTCATATTCATGGTTAAGAGGTTACAAGCTTTTTTTTATTAACTCAATCGACTTGTCACTTATTCCGAGCCAATGATCGTCTAAAATAAAAGACCATCTTTTTTACCGATCTAGTTGAACTACAAATAGTCTGATCTCCTGAATCATTAGGATATGTAGGCTGGGTTCTATGTAGAGAACTTGACTGCATTCCAACCTTCTCTCAATCCTCTTATTCCCTAGCTTTTTTATTTCGCCAAAATTTAAAATTCGAAATAGCTTGTGAATTCTTTGAAAAATTATGCTTTAAAATCAAGCTTATGAACTACAAAGGGCCTAAATTCTAATGTAACCTGAGATATGTAGGAAACTTGATACCGAGGCCTAGCTCTAACTCCATGAAACTCATGCGAAAATCAACCCATTTTGAGAAGTGAATTTGTGGTCAGAAAAAATTAGGAAAATCAAACTATCTTTGCCCACATGGTATTTGTGTGGTATCTGGTGCCTTGAGCCGGGGGTCTATCGAAAACAGCCTTTCTACTTCTTTAGAGGTAGAGGTATGGACTGCGTACATCTTACCCCCCCAGACCCCACCAGGTGGGAATACACTGGGTTTGTTGTTGTTGTTGTTGTTGTAAACTATCTTTGCCCAGGGTTACTTGCATCCACCCTACCCAAAGGGAAGATACAGTTGTTGACACCTAAACTTTACCCTCCATAACTAAGTTTAATCCTGAGTTTCTTCGATTTTAAATAAAATTACGATATTTATTTTATTTGGATAAAACTTTTTAAACTATTTACGTACATAATTTTATTATTTTAAGGAGCGAGTATATATTCTCGTATTTTTATGAGATTGGATAATTTTGTTACTTAAATGATTATTTCTATGAAAAAATTAAATTTTAATTAAGGACTATGTTGAAAATTAATTCAAATGGGTAAAGTAATGATTTAAATATAATTTATTCTCAGAAATATTTTATTTGAAAAATATGTGTTTGATTTTACTAAATCAAGAAACGTGGGATTAAATTAGTTGATAATTCATTTCAAATTTTTTATTTAATTTATTAAATTTTACTTTAATAGAAATCAACTTACCCACAATTGCAATGCAATTGATCAATTGATTTTCAATATGATTATAATTTAAACAAAATTAACTCAAATTTCAACCTAGGGCTATTTATTGAATAGTCTAATGCCCACCCCTTTTTATTCCAATAATAAAACCAACCCATTTCTCTTTGAACATTGGGCCAACTGCCCAAGATCAGCCGGCCCACACCCCTCTTACATCACCCCAACAACCCAATAACCCTTCCCCTTCCTTAACCCACAACCAGCCTAAAGCAACGATTAACAATACAGACCAGCAGCCCAATACCAGTCCACCCCGACCCACCTCTCTTTCTCACATTTCAATCCCAAAACCAGCCCAACATTCCACTCCAGCACCCCCAGCGAACTCCATATGCCTTTGACCTGGCCTAAGGATTCTCTCCCTTACCTTATCTGATTTAAAACATCAACAGCATCGACCACAACAACGTCAACAATGATTTACACCAACAACGGCCATAAACAAACACCGTATCAACTCCAACAACACTTCAACGACAACAACCCTGTAGTCAAACTAGCTCTTTCCATTTTTTTACCCTTTTACCCCTCCCGTATAGCCAAAAATGGCTAAGAATTTCATAAACTTTCCCCTTTCTCAGAACATGTTCATCCATTTTTGGGTAAGGATATAATTCTTCTTTGTCTCACCATGGACTTGAATTTCTCAAAAAAATTGTTTCAAATTCAAATTTAAAGTCCATATTTTTTAAATTTGAAACCCCAATTCTTTTCCCTATAAATAAACATTAGAAGTTATAGGTGAAGGAGAGGATTTTCTAGGGGAAAAATTTGAGGGTTTTGGAGGTGCGCACCTCTAACCCTGCGTAACCTAGAATATTTCAGAACATTCTCAAAGTCTGTCCCAAATCGTTGGAATTCTATTAAAGAATTGAAAATCCGGTGGTGGAAGTTGCAACGTGATAAGCTCGTTTGTTTCGTTTGCTGCCTGGAAAAAGGTGAACACATCTTCTTTGTTTTAGTGAATTGTTCTCCATCTTCTTCTTAGACTTCTACGGTAGTCGTAATTGCTGGGACTATTCGCTGTAGAAATCTAGGATTTCATTGTGTGTTTCTTGCTGTTTCAACAATATAAAATTCACTGTGATTAAGAATGAAGTGGTTTATATTGATTAAATCTTGAATGTCACGTTTTTGCCTTGTTTGCACTGTTTATACATCGTAGGTTATGTTTCAGCTTTTGTATATATAATGTAGAGTGCTTTGGTATGATATCCTAGTTGTTCCATCTTTTGTAAGTGGTGTTGTTGACTTCATATAGTTGACTGTGGTCTAGCCTTTATTATTGTTTCTGCTAAAAAAATGTGTATTCTGATGGCGAGTTTTCAGTTAATGAATTTGGTGGCTGGTGTTGTGATCTGTTGCTTGACCCTCACATCTGTACATATTAATCATGCACCTTTAGTGTTGAGGAAGGAAGCACAGACATAGTTGGACATGGTTCTTGTGGATATATTTGTAATTGTTGGGTTGTTGACGCACAACGCATGGTTGCCACAATTTTGATAGATGCAATATTTAATGAAGAAGTAAGCTTTACAATAGCTTAATTTTCACAAAAATGTCTTTTTAAGTCATATTAGTACATGCTATGAAAGCCAAGTCTTGAGCTTAATCTTGGTTTTGAAATTTAATAACTTTGTCGCCACTTTTTTGTTGTATAGCTATCTAACACCGTGAGTATTTGATTCTGGTTGGTATGTGTTTTACTATATGCTCTAATGCTATTTATGCCCAAATATCTTTCTATAAATCAAGGCTTTCAAGTTGTTGACTATGCACGATAAATGATATATCATGTTTAAATATATTATTAAAAGTAGATAATTTCTACCCCTCTTCTCACTTCGCCTTCTTTATTTCGTATGCACCACCTAATTTAATTTCAACAGGACGATAATTGTTTAAATCATTGCTTGGATTGGCTGCCAAATTTATCTTTTTATTGCTTTATGATTGTGTTTTCAAGTGAGATAGTATAATCTTGAATTTTATGAATTTCTAGATAATGTGAGATGAGAAAATCATATTTGATATCTTCTAATTCTTTCTCCTCTAAATAGTTGCAACAAGCTAAATGGGACCTCCTTTATTCAACATGTAAAGAGACTTAAGAATTTTTTTATGCGCCTGTAGATTTATTAAAATGAAGTTCTACTTTGTAGAAAATTATGAGTATTTTAATATGTGTAAATGACATGCTCCTCATTTTTCCAATTAGTATATCATTAATTAGTCGTTTGCTTGGGTATTTAAAATTTTTCACTTGTTGATTGTTTGGGGCCATTGTGCTTTGATGTTTTCACTATACAGTAGTTAGCCTCATTTTACAATTACATGATTTTGTCTAACCCCTGATGGTGCTTCACCTTTTTTCCTGTTTCGTTGGCTAGTTAAGCAACATGTTTATTGGAAAAAAAGAGTTTTAATAGGTAGGATTATTCCTTCCCTTTACCAACTCCTTATCTCTTTTTCTCTTTACATGAACTCTTTCGGATGAGTCCAATGGGACTCTTCATATCCTTGCATTCGAAAGCCGTTGAGTCGAGCCTCATTAAAGTTCAAAATTAAACTGATATACACAGGATAGCACCAGTATACAAGCTGGTATACGCTGATATACAACACGTATACACAGAAAACAGTAGCTGCACATTATCACACAATTTATGATGAAAGTGGAGGGGAAATAAGCAGTCTTCGACGCTGATATACACTGTATATGCAGTGACATGCAAAAAAAGTTGGAGACTTAAGCTGTTGATATACAACTGGTATACACTTCACAAAATGGAACCAAAGTCCGTAATTCAAAGCCCCAAAAAATGGGCAGCTTTGTTAATGGGCCACTAAGGGACCAGTTTCAATTCTTGTATTATTTTTGTAGCTTGTATTTCTTATTTGTATTAACTAGCTTTTTAATCAATTTACCTAGACAAATTCCCTAAAGTGTTGCCATTTTTATTTTGTCTTAGTTTTCTTTTTGCTTAATTCATTATTTTTTTTGCCTAATTTATATTGTCTAAAACAAATTAAATTGGTTCTTTCGATCTTCTCCTTAAAATAAGTCTTTTAAAGATTAAGTATTTTATTTAAAAATGGCACTCATTATGTTCATATAATTAATAGTCTATTTGGGTTAAAGTAACTTTCATCGAATTCAAGAAACTATTTTTTTTTTAGATTTTATATTTTCATGATTAATAAGCACTTTTAATTTAACACTCTCTTAGCATTTCTTCCAAAAGAATTTTCTATAACATAATCGACTCTTCTATAATAATTAATAATAAGAAAATAATTCCACTATCTACTTCTCCTACAAACGCAAAATTCCTTTTCCTCGTAAGTCCAAAAAGTTGCAATTTAGTTTAATTCAAGTGGAATATTTCTCTTTTGAATAAATAAATGTCATTTTTAAATGTTTAAATAGATAATTTTAATATTTTCTATAAAATTAAGTCTTTGCAAAATTATCCACTTTTTAGTTAGTCAAGTTAGTTCTTTTTGGTAAATTGTTAAGCGGACGCTCCTAAGTGCCTTAAAAACCTTCTTAGGGCGTTAATTGAATCCTTACCCAGTTTCTCTAGTTATAAAGGTTTATTTATGTTTTTAAACCTTTGAAACTCCTTTAAGTTTTTTCTTGATTTTTCCTATAAAAATCAAGTGGTGACTCTGTGAATTTCTTAAAATTATTTCAGAATTTCCTTGAATCCTTTGAAATAGTTTTAAGAGGTCAAAACCAAACCATTTTCTCACCAAAAGAAATCCGAAAAGAATAAAACACCAATGCATGACTAACGATGTGGATCCACAAGGTTGATGTCCCGAAGGACGAGGATGTCATGCCTAACTGACGGGGACCCCTCATAATCTATGGTGGCATCGAAGGTCTGGAACTTAGGAACTGCTATTAAAGACTCATGCCTAACTGACGAGGGAGCTGCCATCCCTGTGTTCACTCAGTGCTAAGTCCTACTCCCAATTAAATGACACTGGTATTATTATTCGTTTAACATGATATGGTACTGTACTGATAAATGCTCAGAATGAACATGGTAATTTGAATGTGATAATAAAATCATGGTCTGACTAACTTGCTACTTGAAAATAAAATTATGTAGAAACACATAGGTATCAGATGTTTATAACCCGCCAACACTGAATAATCACAAAAATACGATAATAATGCTGTAGTATAAAATCATAGTTCAAAGACCCAAAACATGAGACATTTCAATAGCCTAATAAATTACATGAATTTGGACATGGAGATGCTTTAAAATTAATAGGATAATAATTCCACATGATGTAATTCATAACTTGATGACTTAACATATAGTCAATGGAGTATGACATGGAAAATGGAATTCAAAACATCAAATAGCTTGATTCACCTGGGAACACATGTTGACGTGGCTTGAATTCACATAACTAAGAAAAAAATATGGATTAAAATTTATAAGTTGCATGGGTAGTTTCATAAAATAGGATAAAATTCATACTTTTAAACCAAAAGAGGGTTTTGGGGCTCAACGGGTGGAAGGAACCCATTGATGAATACCTCACATTCCTCAACGATTATATTCTTGAAAAAGGCTTGAACTTGAGAACTTAAACTCTTGAATTCTTGGGAGGAGAATCTTAAATTCTTCCTTCTTGGAAAGGGGGAAGGGTTTCTACGTGAGTTATTTTGATGATAATGGGCAAATAATGCCTTTTTGGGGATTTAATCCGTCATTTGGGTGCTTGGGGGCAAGGGGAAATGACTAAAACGCCCATTGGACTGTTACTTATGACTACAGGAAAAATATCCTCTACGTCGTGGAGTCTAACGCGGGCCTAAGGTACGCGTCACGTAGCTATCGCGAACCCTTACTGTTTCTCACAAAAATGGTCATAGCTCTTTGTCGAGTATCAGATTAAAGAGAAATTGATATCGTTGGAAAGCTAATTCAATTATATATAATTTGGTGGGTCTTAAGATGCAAAATTCCATATATGTAAAATGTTATACACGTTCAAAGTTGACCCTTGTAGAATCAAATACCAAAATTTGGTCGAATCAAAGGCTCTTAGCTCAACTTTGCTCTAAATGATTCCTGTGAACATTTTTCACCTAATAAGCACTCTTCATACTAAGATAATGATCATGACAAATGTATTCAAATAAAAATCATGGGATTAGAGTTTACACACGTAGGAACGACGGTGCAATGTCTAGCCCAAAAATGTGGGGTGTTACACTTTAGGACAGATTGAGCTACACAGTCCAGGTTAATGATTTTAAAACTCTCATGTTCATGACCCTTACTCTATACTGACATCTTATATATGTATATACGAATATGTGCATGTGGTTTTGACTTATTTTTGATATGACATTATTTTATCACATTCCCTGAGTTACATTCAATGCTTATCCTATTGACCGTCCTAGGATGATACATTATTTCATGATGTAGGGTCCGAAGACTTTTTTATTGCTTTTGTACATCATTGCGTGGATTAGCATATCTGTTGTAGTTACTGAGGAGTGCATTTCAGTGGTGATGAGGAAGATGCCAAAGGAGTTGAAGGACCCAAGGAGTTTCACCCTCATATACAATTTGGTGATAATGATATGGTCTATGCCCTTGAGTGATTTGGGGCAAGTATAAACTTAATGCCTGATCTTAGGTGTATTTATATGCCTAAGCACCATAACTTACCCATATTTTAGCTAAGTTTGGAGAACAAAGTGTCTAGTTTCTTATGTTTTACTCTACTTCTATGTGATTGAGCTAACCGATGTGATTAGCATGATTTCAGGTATTAAGGAGGTAGATGGAGACATAATGGGACTATGGAATGCGGATGGCATATGACACAAGAGAGAGTAGCAGTCTGGATCAAATATGGCGCCTAAAAACTATTTCCAAGACTAATTTATCATTTATAATTAGTTTAGGGACTTGAAAGACAATTATGATAGAAAAGATTATTAAAAATACTTGATGCTGAAAATTTATCACTATTCATTATTCTGTATTAGTTTTTGAAGAGGAAAAGGGCGGCTTAGCTTGGGAGAGAGAGAAAAATATTTTTTTTCTCTTGTTTTCACTATTCGCACACCAAGATCATCTTCTAGTTTTTGGTATGATGAATATTTCTATTGTAATTCCCATTTTATTCATGAGTAGCTAAGTTTATTAGTTAGGGTTATGGAAGCCTTGTAGCATACAATCTATTACTTTGGGTTTTTGACTCATCATGTATTGATCTGCTTATATCATACTCTCTTCGTTTATCTTGAATTCTCGTGGTTGCAAACATAGAGGATGTGCCTTAAAACTCAACTTGTTCGATAGAAAGATTGAGGTTCAAAAAAGAGAGTAGTGACAGGAAAATAGTATTTCCAACCCCTATTTCATATGTTAATGCCTTAACAGGATTAACAACTTGGAGATTTCGTATTGTTTTTGTAAATACTTTTGATTCGAGAGAACTAAAGTGAATTAGTCCTTGATGGTTGAGAAACACTAGGATTATGTTATTAAATACAATATGTTTCTCTGTAAGCCTGATACATGTATGAATTCGTAAATCCCATAGTTAGAAAGTATTGAAAACTACAAGGTGGACATAACCTTAGCTTGCTATTTCTCTGAATTCGAATACTACTACACATCTCATCTTGTTAAACTGAAACCATTAATTTGTGAACTGAATCAAATTCCCCCTTTTTGTTTTATGGAAACAAATGATTAAAAGTCAACTAATCTGCATACAACATAATTAGCACCATATTCCTTGTGGGATTCAACCCCAACCTAGTTGGGTTATATATTTAACAACGACCGCTTACACTTTCGTAAGAAAGTTATAATTTGGGCATATCAATGCCGCCTATTGGTGTTCAATACTCTTGGTTTGGGGAAGCTGAGGCCATGTTCTGTGCTTCTTCAATTGGTGGATAGGACAAGAGTGAATAAAAATTGAATCATTGAAGATGTACTTATTAAGGTTAGTAAGTTCATTAATCCTGCTGATTTTATTGTTCTTGATTTTGATGCAGATGACAAGGTACCAATTATACTGGGACATCTATTCTTGGAAATGGGAGGAGCACTGGTTTATGTTAGAGAGGGCACTCTCAAAATGAGTCTGGACGATGAGGAGCTGATCTACCAAGTATACAAACCACTCAATCCTTGTTTACACTATAAGGATTTGTGCATGATCATAACTATGGAAGTGGATGAGTGTGGGGTGGTGGAATGAAACCACCAAAGACCTCTTTAAACTAGCTCATAGAGTTGCCCAAACCACCTCTTAAGCCTAAAGTTGAACAACTTAAGAAGATGCCTGAAAAACCTATTGTTGAAAAAAAAATTGCAGACCTTGAGAGTACCCACTCAAGAGGTCAGAAAAGAGTGAGAAGATGGCCTCTAAGTAGGAGGAAAAGAATGAAGAAGAATGGATGAAGAGTGGTGATGTGGGTCGTGATGCCTCATTAAATTAGGCGCTACTTGGGAGACAACCCAAGTTAAGAGAGATATTTTACTTTTTGTATTTTAGTTTTTATTTCACATAGTTTTTGTTTTTGTTGAGTCACAAATTGAAGGAAACTACAAGCACCAAAAGTCTAAGCTAAGAAGCATGGAAAAGATTGGGTATGGGGTCCACCAGACCTTATTAATGACTAAAGATGCTGCTAGCTAGGCCTATAGGCCTCAAGGAGTATTTCTATCTCTACTTTTGAGTTATAGTTTGGGAAAAAGTATGTTTATAAGTGTGTGGTAGGGAAAATTCCCATGGTTTAGGGTGAAGTGGTGCTATAGGCTCTTCATTCTTAGTTGTGTTTTTAGTTTTTAACTAAATTTGTAAAAATTAATAAAAAAAATTCTCTTTGTTTGTTTTGAGTTTTAGCTTTTGGTGTCAGTCAATACGTGCACACTTTATCCACCCCTTGGTTTTTCTTTTTCGATTCTTTTATGAGGGGCGCTCATTGAACCTAGTATCCCTTTTTTGTTTTTAGGAGTAAATTTTAAAATTTGTGTTAAGAGTAAGTGAGAAGTTCTTGCTAGTGCTATATGTGATTACGTGATGTAAGTGGTCTCGAAGGTGAAAGCATGTTGGTTGTGTTGAATGACTACGTTTGAGACTTCTAGGTTCATTTATATAAATCTTGTGAGATCTGGGCTTAATGTTGAATTCGTGCTATTACTTGGTTTAGAATCAATAATGATCCTACTTAATTTGAGCATGTTCCATGTTTGACGAAGCCTTTTTGTAGATTCTTTATTGCATATTGATGTCTAGAACTTGCCCAATGCGTGTGCAAAGAGAAATAATAGGTGTTAGGTTTAGGAGATGATATAAGCATTTATTTAATAACCATGCTTCATACCCTCTATTGTTTACCTTTGTGCATAATCTTAGTTAATCCTATTGAGCCTTAACCTATTTCTTTGGTAGCCTCAAATGTAGCATGTTCCCCTTGTTTGATTGACTGTAATTTGATCCAAAGCTCCTAAGTGCTTTAGTTGAGTAATTAATAAAGTTAAGGAGTGAAATTTAAGAAGGAAAGTGACCCGACCCGACTGACGGTCTCGTCGCAATGGGCATCCCAAGTCCAACCAAGAGCGAGGACCACCCCCTGTTACCCAACCCAACCACCATTGACATACCTTGAGTCGGTTGACTACCAAACATACAACAAGATAGCATAACTGGACAAGGACTGACTTTGGGATAGGTATATTCCTAGACCAACCCTACAAAGTTATCTCGTCGCTCCAACCGTGCCAACCATATCGAACCAAACCAATACAGAAACAAGGTCCATAAACCAAACCATAACCAAATAAGTTCCAAAACATAATATGATTAATCTCAAAATGAAATACGATGGAATAGTAAGAAATTATGTCCAATGATGTCAGCCCCAAATCCAATGCCAATATTAACACCAACACTAATACCGATCTTGCCCATTCCAACCCATAGTAGTACCACAAATCCTCTAACTAAAAGATTAAGACTATCCAGTTAGGACATGCCTGATGAGTGGTGATTTTACCACTCATTTGCACTCAACTTTCATGCACACTACCAAGTTTTGTATAAATAAATAAGACATAATCGTGATTTAATGCACTAATATCCACATTTTGAAGGCATAGAGTTGGTGAGATAGAAAGATATGGATAGAAGCTAAAAGAGATCAAGTGAAAGCAAAAAAGTGCAGCTGAAGACCTAGAGCAATCATCAACCCCAATTACCACGATCGCGGGCCAGTAGTTGCGGTCACGGTCAGTCAAGATAGGCTATAAAATGCGATCGCAAAACCATACCGTGGTCACATTAGCCGCGGTCACATACAACTTCATGCGATCGCGGCTAAGCAAGAATGTTACCCAGGGCAGTGTTGTAATTTCACTTGGCTGAATCCCAAACCTTATATAGGCAAAAACCCTTTCTTCTTTGGGTATTTCTTACCTCATAGATATTTTTGAATTTGAAACAAGAAACGTAATTAGGCAAGATTGTAACTAATTTTGGAGACTTGAATTCTTAATGTTTTGTGAAGGATGGATGCTTTGGATAACTCTTATGGTATATATTCCTCTACTTTGTTCATGAGTAGCTAAGTAATTTAGTCTTTGGATTATGTTGAACTAAAATGTATTTGTGTGTGGGTGTTGATGTGTTTACATGATTTCTAGTTGTTGAGTATGGATTTCACCATTGCTTGAGTTTAATAGTTTGAAGTTTGTAGGTGAAACACCCAAATATCCAAATGGGTTTGATGGATGAAAACCCCAAACTCTAGAAAACCATCATCATCCTTAAAAGAGGGATGTAGGTGAACCCATGGGAACCCATAACATCCTTGAAAAAGGGATATAGGGGGACAAGGCAATGGTGGACACTTAAGTATGTTGTTTACTATCTTTTCCAATCTTAGAAATAAGTGTAAATGGAGTGTAAGTCATGTCATGGGAATTTTCTTTGAAATAGGGATGCCCGATTGAGGCATTGGGTGACTATGAATGGCACACTTGTAAGGTTCTTGAAAGAGAAAATGGATGAAATATTTGAGGTTTAGTTGAAAAACTAGCTGCAACGACTTTCGACCTATCCCATATCTCACTCAATAACTAGATATCATGCTGAACCATCTCTAACCTACACACTTTATACCTTTAGGAAGACATAATCCTAAGATTCTCCCCAAACTTAATTTTTTAAACCAAAAGTATTATTATAGATTGTTATAACTCAAAAGTTAATACAACCAAATCCCCCGCTTTTATTATATGTTTTGTTTGCTCGCTTTCTGGGTATCTTTTTAGTAATTACCCATAGGACTTGAAATTTACATTTCACTCCTTGTTGATTCGACCCCATTATGAGTTGGGATATTTAGAATGATGCCTTACCCTTTAAACATGGGAGTAATTTGAGCGTTATCAATGCCCCAACCATAGCCAAAACCAATATTCAAAAATAAACCAAAATGTCTAAAAATGGCCATAATATGAAATGAAGCCTTCCAGAAAGATGGAAGCTCACCACTTCAATCCAATAGCTATCCTTAAGTCAATCACTATATAGAAGGTGTGGAATGGACGATTCCTACATAGCGTGGGTTTACAGTCGGACAAAGACGAGTTAGCGAGTGATCCCTAAAATGAACTCAGGATAAGGATAAATAATACCATTTATAAAACCCATTAAAACCATCCATTTACATATAATCATACATATATATAAATATAACCATGCTGGGAATGGGGACCGGGTTTAGCATGCCATTAAAACCTTTACCTGGGCTGTATAGCTCTACCATCCTAAACCACCTATGGGCTATATGGGTTTAGCTCCCCCTACTATAGGGCCCCAGTGCATGAAGCCACAGACTAGAGAATAAAAACCTGGGATGACTAGTACATCCCCCAAATATAAAGTGTGACACTATGCATATGATTAATAAGACCAACCTCACATCGGGAAATATGAGTTTCCAATTTTGGTCCCCTCCGGGACCTCCACCTTCCATGGTTTTGCTACACACTCCACCATTATTGCCCAATTAAAATTATTACCAAGAAACTAACTAATCTATTAAACATTTATTAACCGAGTACATTAATAATGGTATTGTCATACCAATTATACTTGCAAGTTTTGTCCATAGCCAACCAGTTATTGGTTTAAGGGATTTCATGTACCTTTTATGATTTCTAATTAACCAATACAATGGACACCAAGGCCTTTCAATCCATTTAAAACCATTTAAACTATTCATACCATTTAGGGTTCCATTACCAAGTTTAAACCATGCATAAGTTCCATTGAAAACCCAATATTATTATGAAAACATTGTTAAAGGAATTTTATCATACGCATTGGGGGCATTGTATTTCCAAAATCAAATACCATTACCAAAGAACCATTCCCATGCAACCAATTATCCAAAACCACCATTAATGCATATAAAAACATAATTAAAACATGGAAAAACCATAACCAAGCATTTATAACCAAAACCCCCAAATCATATTTAAAAATACAAAATCATACAATATTCAAATTATAAAAACAATGTATAAAACCATGCCTTTGATTGAAACTAACAATGAGGGAAGAGAACATGCCTTAATTGAAAAAGTAAACGGAGAGAAACCAGCAATAAGATACCTAAATTAGTCCTCTAGTTGAAACCCTAGCTTTCTTGTCCAAAAGCTTTTGAGAGAATTATAGAGTGTTTTGGAAGAGTTTCTAAGTCTTAATAAATAGAATAATAGGGTAAATAGGCTCCCAAGAGAGTTAGAAGTCATGGGACCTTATTAGAGTAAGTGGGGAAATGTCCAGAGTACCCCAACTTAAGTTGCACAAAATCCCATCGCAGGGGTACGATTGACCCTCACGAGTCGTGCCCTTCGATACGAGTGGTACCCTCCACTCGTATCCTAAGCCTCAAACCTTGGACCCAACATATTCCAGTATATGAATTATTCTACCCAAGTCGTATTGACAACAGATGATTCATACCCTTCACCCGTGTCCTTGTCAAGATAGAAACACAAATGGTTTGAACACTGCCTACCATACGAGTCCTGGGTACAACTCGTACCGTAGATTACTACTACTGGTGAGACATTCTTACTGAGATCCAACTTAAGTTGCCAAGTCTAAGGTTAAGTGAAGAAACCAAATGGTTCGTATCCAACCATACGACTCATACCACCAAGTCATACCCATTCCAGTGACCAAAATTCATTCCACCAACCAATACTAATCAGCATACGATGGACCATACCATTCATACCCCAATATATGAATCATACCTATGAGTCGTATTGGGTTCAGAAATTAATATTTTAGAAAATTTTCTAAGGTCTAAAAACCAGGGTATTTCTGAAAGAGGTGAAAGAGAAGTCCTAAAGTAATAGCTAGTGGTGTTGAAAAAGCATATATATAGTGAGTGAGAGTAATATAATGAAAAGAGAAAGATTAAATCATGTATTGATTAAGAATACTCCCTCCTTACTATATGTGAACTATCTTAAAGAGATCGAAAAAAGCAAAAGAGATTTGTAAAGGTAGAGGTAGTGAAAGTTTGGTTGTTAAGAAAAAATTCTATGTTATGTGTGATGTATTAAAGTTCTTAGGGAGATAGTCACTATTACTGGCAAAAATAGTTCCTACTCGTCCCTTAGCCTACATTACAACCATTTAAGTCCTATTTAATTTTAAGTGTTAACATTCTGGTATTAGTAGAGTACTACACTAAGGAAAAACCTATGGTTCTTCTTATGTACCATATGAATTATTTGCGAGAGTGAGTGTAATTTGATTCTAATACCCATTCTTGTATTCTTATAGTAATTTGCATCTCTGTGAGTGAATATGGGTAAATCTCTCTTGTGGTGAGGGCACATGTTTGGTGATATTAAGGTGATTCATAGTATTTCTTTGATTAGGTAATATGCATGAGTTTTCCAACTTGGTGGATTCAATTCTTGAGGATAAAGTATTTTATTTCTTTGATTAGGTAATATGCATGAGTTTTCCAACTTGGTGGATTCAATTCTTGAGGATAAAGTATTTCAAAGCAGTTCTCATGAGTTTCAAGTGTATTAAGGCATACTGAGTGTAGAACTTGCAAGTTGTGCAGTCATTGAAGTTCTACCTTGAGTGTATTTCTTCTAGTAGTAATATTGGTGTCTTTCATAAGTGAGGCTTAATATGAATAGTTGTTCAAGAATGAATGAGTCTTTAAGTATGGGGTGATAATCTTAGGTGGATTTATGCGTCTAAGTGTTATAATCTACTCTTGTTTAGCTTAGTTTCGAGGACTCTCGTGTTCATGATGAGAGAATATTCATATAAATATTAATCTAGTTGTTAAATTACACGTTTATAAAGTTTATGGTGTGTTAAAAACAAGTTTGGAATCAAAATTTTCAATTAGAGTTTAAACGAGGAAGCTAGTGTTCTTAGCTTGAGCTATGTGTGTTCTAGTTTATCTTGTTTGATTTTATTATGTGTTTAATTTGTAATTCATGGTGTTTGATGATATAGTGCCACAATCCAAACCAGGGTCTATCTGTAATGGGCATCTCAAGTCCCACTTAGATCGGAGACCACCCGCCTGCTCCTAACCAAGTGAACAAAACATCCCTAAGGTTGGATGAATTTCGAACATATAACAAGATAGCATAAGAATAAGCTTAATGATATTTAAATCATGTATATAACCGATAATTGATAACCGGCCAAACAACCTACCAACATTACCAAAGTTCAATATAATCCAACAAAGTCTTCTAACAAAAGAATCAAAAACCAGTCTTGGTCGGGACATGTCCCCAACTCTAACAATGATAATGATAATGTTAATGATAATGAAAACTCTCAATTATAATATAAGATAATAACTGATGACATGTCTAAGCCTTTTAGATAATAGAGGCTCACCATTTCACCACAGCAAACCGATAAACTAAGCCAATCCACCTAACACTGCGCAGGGAAAATAGAAGTATCTCCAGTGCCTGGCTCACGTAGGGATACAGTGTTCAGAGACAGTTAGTGGGTGAACACTAGCATATAACTCAAGGATAAGGATAACAAATATTGTGATCAATAGTTCAAAATAATTCAAAACCAACGCACATGATCAAATGCATATGTATATATATCACATATCTGGATAGGGAATAAGGCTTAACATGAACTTTAAAAACTTTATCCTGGACTATGTATCTCAACTATCATAACATAAGAAGGCACCAACAGGCTATATGGGCCTAGTTCTCCCCCAGCTGGTAGAGCCCCAGTGCGTGTGGCCGCACAAACCAGAGGGTATACATATGCACTATAAAGGACTCAAACCTCCTAACATATCAAGGTAACACAAACACCAAATCATTTAGTATAATGTGGGGGACTCGAACCTCCCAATCATATGATAATAATAAGGGGGACTCAAACCACCAGGTAATTTAGACCCCCGCATCGGGAATTGTGGTTTCAAGTGTTGGCCCCTCGGAACCTCCATTTTCACGACTTAGCTACACAACCCTTTTTAAATACTAATTAAAATAATTATCACACATTTTCGTCCATTGAACTATGACATACATTTAGGAATACATTATTGGTATAGTCATACCAACTACACTTGCAAGGTAACATCATCATGCCTAACCAATTATCATCACTTGGGGGAATTCGCGATCCCCTGTGTTCAATTCAAAAATCATTATGCTTCATTAGTTTTTCAGCTTTGGCAATACTACTAGAATTTGAGAGCCTAACTTGGTTACTTGTTTTATCATCTCCCCATTAGCTTTAAGCTGTCATTCTAAGTCTATGGACCTTTTTTAATAAACTCTAAATTAAACTGCAAGCACTGTACTCTGGAGTCTGAGATATAACAATACACAAATAATAAACATACCTTGAAGGACTACACCTGAAAGTGTAAAACCCATTGCTCATACTCTCTTCTGAGATACAACCCTTAACTTTCTATATCCCTAATCGTCACCATACAATAACTTAAACACTGATTAACTTGGAATTTTTAGGAGTATCACCCTACCATGAGTTCACACCATCTAGAGCTTCAACTATTGTTTCTATTAGCTCAGTCTTCAAAGATTCAAAATTAGATTTTAACACTTAAATGGATTGCCCCAAACTTTTAGTGAACTATACTAACCTCCTCCATAGCCTACTAATATCACATCTCTAAAATGATATCTTTCTTTAACCATGAGAATTACCATTTCACCAACTTACCCAATATCAATATCCTATAGCCCATAACTTAGCTGATAAAAACGTCAATTACTATATTACTATCCCCATTCTAACTTATCAACTCAAGGGTACTATCTAAGCTCACACACTTTAAAAAATTATAAATACTACAATCCCATGTCACCTTGGGAACACCTCTGAATCACACCCATACCATCATGCTTTATTTCAAATTAATAAACTTAAATTCCTGTATATATTGCTTCAAGCCTACTAATCCAGCTTCATACAATTATCCCCATGGATACATAATCTGCTCAATTTAGATAACACAATCTGCACTTCACTGCTGCTAAACTTTTGGGTTCATACTTCTAACTCTAGATCATATACAATCATAGGATTCTGAGAATGGATTTGTGGGCATATCTGACTTTGGCTTAGTGCATAATTTTTCATGATCATGAATAAAATATTTCATACTTCATAACTTAAAGCACTGATGGGATATTTTTGAGCCTGTATGCAATCCCATAACTGTCTGAGAAAAATCTATTTGTAGGGATTTAACCTTCACTGTTTTTGTTACCTTAAAATAAGGTTGAGTTGACATGAATGGATGATGATGAGAATCTATATGAGTTTTTTAGAGAACCTTTCTATAGAACAGTCTGAGACATGAAAGAAGGGAAATATTTCCTAAAATATATCATAGCCTCTTATCCATTAATGTGGCGCGCTTCACACCCATGCACAAGACTCTACTCGATACGGCCTTCAGACTTTCTAGGACACTCTAAAACCTTAGTCGCTGATATCATGTTTTTTCATGACCCGAGGCTACCCCCTAGTTGTGACAATGGTGCTTACGTTTATAAATGACCATAAGCTAACCCATGGGCTGGTACCTACTGTGAGAACTGAGTAAGCTGATGATAAACAATATATGTAGAACAACAACTGATAATGCAATAATGTTTTAAATCCTGAAGCACAAATAAATCATAAATCTGAATATCTGAAGTTATATTAAAAAGAAAGATAAAATAGATGATAAACTGACTAATTGTCTGAATGCCTAAAAAGCCTCTACTGATTGACTATGGAGTTAATGGGACAAAGCCCCAACTCCATAGTCACCCTCATCTAGCAGATGCTCTAATAAGATATGTGTTACCCTCAACTAGTAGGTAAACAGTTTATCAACCTTCAACTGGCAGGTTGATATCTCTAACCTGCGCTGGCTACATAGTTTTGTAACCAAGGGATTGCTACTAAAGGTCACACCCTTAACTAGAAGGTGAGCCCCCATCCCTGGGTTCGCTCGGTGCTAAATCCTACTCCTAACTGAACTAACTCAGATTACTGAATTGATCTAAGTTTAATTGATTATGATAACTAATTGAATGAATAATGCTCATACATATATCAAACCATTCTGAACGATAATGAGACTAAGTAAACAACTAAGTTTCGGGTATTCATAACCCCCAACAATGAATAGAAGTATCAATTAGGACATATATAACTTTACAAATCATAATAGGGATCATTGTTCAAAATTCATCTCTTAGGCATTTCATCAAACACAAGAGGGTTATGAGTTAAAGCATGAGAGTAGTTAAAATATGTGATAATAGCATAATTGAAATATTAAAATCATGGGTTAAGAATTTAACATGCGAATAATCATCATTCAAATGTGTCAAGAGATAGTTGCAACCAAATCATATAGTAAACATGATTCAAAATCAATGTCATATGAGATTTATGGATATAATTCATAATAACATGGAAAAATCATAATTTAAACTTTAAAATGGATTCTTGGACTACATGAGTGAAAAGGGCCCATGGATGAACATCACACATACCTTAACATTTGATTTCTGGAAGGATTCTTTGATTGGAAACTTAAATTCCTTGATTTCTTGTGAAAAGGATTTGAATCTTGTTCTTGGGAATGGATGAGGGTTTTTGACTTATTTACTAATCTCTTAGGGTTAAAAGAGAGGAATTAATATGTTTAATACTTCATCAAAATATTTTGAAGTTATTAAGGATAGTTTAGGGGTGTGACATGACTTTAACACCCTTGATTTAAGTCAAAATAGAGTGTTTTTAGCACTGGGCAATGACCTAGGCGACACTCAATCAATCACCCAAGCCAAGGTGGGTGATGCCTTGCCAATCGCCTTGATTTGTCCTGGGAGTTGCATGGCTAATCACCCAGCCCTTGGTTTGGCGACATCTAGCCAATCGCACACCTATTCCAGTAGCCTTAGGTGATTGTTAGGCGATGTACACCCTTTTGCATGACCATAATATTTCTATCAGGTATTGGATTAAGGAGAAATTTGTATCATTGGAAAGATAATTTGATTATCTAAAATTTGGTGGGTCTTAAGATAAAAAATTTCACATATATTGAAAGTTGTACATGTTAAAAGTAGACCCTTGTAGAATAGAATACCAATCTTTGGACAAATCAAATGCTCTTAGCTCATCTTTGTTCTAAGTGATTCTTATGAACATCTTTCACGTCAAAAGTATTTCACATACTAGGATAAAGATCATGACATGTGTATTAAAATTCAAATTATGGGATTAAAGTATACATACATAGGAACAATGGTTCGATTTCTAGCTAGAAAATACGTGGTGTTACCTTATCTCCCCCTTGGAATTATTCATCCTTAAATGATACTGGTTAGGCTGAGAATATTGAACTAAGGCAATTAAGATCACATATTGAACATTCATGACTGGGGACATGATTACATGACTGAGACCAAAACATGATACATGAATGAACCAATTTTGCGATTACATGTAATGACATGAGAATGGTTATAAGACTGAGATAGAACTAAGAGAGTCAACTTATGAGTAACCATTACCTCTAGCTATGTCTAGTTTCGCGAAGAAAGGATGCGAGGTTTAGGATGTGAAAACTCGAGGTATTACCATATCTCTCTCTTGGGATACTTAGTACCCTGAATGATACTAACTTGGCTGAAATACTAAGAAAAGACTAAGATGATGCACAGGGAACTTACGAACTGAATCATGACTGAATATCTGAATCTGAAACCAGATGCATGGACTGAAATGGATTCACAATTTACATGGATGTAAAAAACTATCTCTTGGAATGGCCATAGTCATGAAACTTCAGATAGTAAGACTAGATCAGAAGATGGAAAACCATAGAAATTTGTCTGTGTCTGACTACTAACTGAACTGCTAGCTAAACGAACTGAATTATACTGAAAGCTTATACTCAACTATACATTCCACTTCAAAACTGCACTTCACTTAAGGCTACTTAAAATATTCACATGGGCACTGTTAACTCAATCTACTAAAGTCTGAGATGAACAAAATTCTCTCATAATGTTCAAGCCTACTCGAATCTACAAAGTGCACACATAACACTGTAATACTAGTTTGAGTCATGAATTAAACACACCCTGTATTTTCATAACTCCTTATATCATGAATAATTCTTATTACCTCTTCAAAAACTACATTCAACCCTTTCTAGACATTCACTGACGCGTAAAGCATTCATCTACATATATATATGAACATGACATTTAAGCCTGTTATCATAACAACATATGTACTTATAAACAAAAACCCATTAAAGCATCTTCCTGATATCCTCCGAACCTCTATCATTAACAACTTCCATGCATAACCCTAAGATACACACATAAAATTTTAACTAACCATGACATATATCAAAAGCCTTGCCTTAATCATTATTCAAACCTATAGCCTCATGTAAAACAAGCATGAAACAATCTTTCTTAACATGAGACATTTACTCTCTCATATCTAAACAAATTACTCATCATCACATGAGGACCTGAAATATGAAGGGATACTATGCATGAACTTGACACTAAACTAAGGCCTGAGGAATAGAGTATCAACTGTATGAATTCATTATAGAGATAAAACTTGAAGGCATATATGATATAATCTGAATTTCATTGGCTATTAAGAGTGCACCATGAGTTATGGGAACTGAGCATATTGTAAGACATGAGTACATGAGTCATGAGCTGCATGAACTGAGTTTGGAGTTCATAAGTTCATGGAACATGATTCCTACTACTGAGGGAACTGGAACTCCTCATACTAGGATCTAAAATCGTACATAATTTGCTACAAGGTTAATGAATATGAGCTATGATCATGGAGCTGACTTGTAAGGCATAAGTAGATATCGTGATGAATGAAGTACAAAAGTTTACACTGATCTAAGAATGGGTCGACATCTTTATCCCTTTCTAATATTTTACAATACATTGGCATTACTACTAGAATTTGAGAGCCTGACTTGGTTACTTGTTCTATTATCCCCATCTTAGCTTTAAGCCATAATTCTAAGTCTGTGGATACTTTTTAATAAACTCTACACTAAGTTGCAAGAACTTTACTCTAGAGTATGAGATATAATAAAAAAAAATTAATAAACTTACCTTGAAGGACTACACCTGAAAGTGTAAAACCCATTGCTCGTACTCTCTTCTGAGATACAACTCTTAAATTTCTATAGCCCCAATAGTCATCATACAATAACTGAAGCACTGATTAACTTAGAATTATTAGGCATACCACCCTATGTAATACCCCATATTTATCTAGCTTAAATTAACTCTCAATCCATGAGTTATTCTATATAATATTTTTGAAATGCTCAATATTTTTTAGTTTAGAGCCTGCCATTGCGTGGGAAATTCAATTAGCTTTTCAATGATATAAAATTCGTGCAAATTTGATACTCGGGTGAAGTGTTAGAGTTATTTTTGTAAGACAGTGTACCACCTGAAACGTCAGCGCGTCGCAGAGCCAAGCCAAATGACAATTATCACTTTCCAGTGTTCCATCGCGAAACCACCATATCACGCCGATGTCCCAGTTCCCAGTTCCCAGTTATTAGTTTGTAATAAGGGACCACAATTTTGCTGCGTCGTGCCACAGGCCAAATTCTCAGATGTCAATTTCTAGTGACATGGCGCGATAGCGCCGCGTCGGGCTAGGGGGGTGATTTCAAAAATTTTTGACGAAAATCCAAAGTTTCGTCTAGGCTTAAATTAGTGTTTTTCCATGATTTTATTACATCCAGATATGGGATTAAAGCCCTAAAAATGTTTTAAGTCTCTCATTATTTAATTTTTTCCCTAAAATCAAGAGCTTTCTCTCTATAATACAAAACCTGAACTTCAATAAACTAAGAGCAATCTTAAGAAATCCTCCAAGAACCTTCAAAAACTCTTGTTATAAGGTATGTTATGTGTTCATTCATGGGTTCCTTTAACCCATGAAGTCAAAGATCCCTTTTTAAACATAAAAGATCTTAGATTCATAATTTTCATGTTTGAATTAGATTGAATTCATGTTCATGATATTAGTTGGGTTTCAATCTATGAATTAATTACAAGTTTCATGAAAATTGAATAACGTGTGTGATGAATATGTTATTATATTGATAAACCCTTGAATTTACAAATTGATTAATGTATCATGATGTTCATATATTGGCCATTATCATGTAAATAATCCATGCTCCCCAAGTGTTTGCTAAATTGCCTATGTGAAGTAAATATTGGAATCATGACATGTTATTATATGGTCCCAATCATGTACAAACAAATGCCCTACAAGTGTTTGATGAAATGCTTTTGTGATTTGACTAGTGAAAGCATAACATGTTATTATGGATCCCATTCATGCACAAGTTCATGTATATCAAGTGTTTGACAAAATGTCTAAATGAGTGCATTGTTAGCAAGCACGTATTGTTATGCCTTTATGATCATGTTATGTATTTCTTTTTATGCTATCAAATTCTGGGGGTATTTAATACCCAACAATCTAGCTATTTACCTAGAGGCAGTGTCAGTTACAAAATAGGATGCAATCATGTCATAATCAGTAGAACCTAGTCAGTTATAGAACTCAGGAAAACTCAGTAAACTTAGTATCAGTCCAGTACATTTCATTATAATCAGTTTAGTGTCGTTTAGTAGGGAGTAGGATTCATCACCGAGTGAGCCTAGGGATGGGGGCTTACCCATTAGGTAGGAATGGGTCGCTAAAAACAATCCCTAAGCTCCTAAACGATATAGCCAGCGTAGGTTATGAGATGTTACCCATTAGATAAGACTGACATACTCAAGGATCACCCGCTAGTTTAGAATTGATCTTAAGGGTCACCCGTTAGATAGGACTGACTCCACAAAAGATGTTAGTACTCGTGGCACAGTATTAGCACCCTTAAAATTAGGGTTACAGATTAGACCCCAACTCAGTTATCTTACTTAGGGCATGTCAGTTAGATGATTACCTCCCACAGTTTTAGTTTTAGTATTAAGTTTAGAACTCAGTTCTTTTTATAGAATCAGGACTAACAGACACAGTTAATTAGTATCAGCAAATTAGTTATCGATAACTTTAGATATCGGTTACTCAGTTATCAGAACTTAGTGCTCAGTTTTAGAAAAGCTCAATTACAGTCTATACTTATATGTACAATATTGTATACTTTTTGATTTCCATAGTATTAGTTATCCATGTACTCTTATATTCAGTTACTCTATATCATTTAGTTAGTTATTGTTCATGTGTATGAACCCTTGCATTCAGCCTTACCTCATCTAGCATACTATTATATTCCACGTACTGACGCATACCCCTTTTTATGCTATGATGTCTTTTATCATAGGTTCGGACACTCAAGATCCCAAATGCATCTGGACAGATCCAGTCAGCAGTTACAGATTTAGTAGTGAGTCCTCATCTATTGAGGATATGATTTATTTTAGTTTATCAGTAGTTCAATAGTTGGAGTTAGTTGGGGGCTTGTCCCATCAACTCCATATTTAGATAGTTCAGTTAGGGGCTTTTAGACTAGACCAACTCAGATAGTGTTTAGATTTTAGATGTTTTTACCATATGTTATTATTTATCAATATTTTAGATTTTGAACCTTATGGCAATTTAGCCTAATTACACATTTATTTCAGTATTACTATTCAGTTCTCATAGCAGAATCTATCATAGGTTAGCTTGTGGTCCTTCGGGATCATAAGCACTGTGCAATGCCTAGCATGTATTCTTGGGGCATTACAAACTTGGTATTGGAGACTTAGGTTCAACAGAGTCCCAGGGAGTCTGAAAGACGCATTATGTAGAGTCTTATGCATGGGTGTGTAGCGTGCCACTCTTATGGACAAGAAGCTATGAGATATTTTTTGGAAACGTTTCCCTTCTTTCAATATTCATGTTATGCGAGGGAGAATGAGCTCAAGCTAAATTCTCAGTCTAATCCTTTTCTTCCTTTTGATTGTAGAACATGCCTCCCAAAAAGATTAATGGAAGAAGAATTAGAAATCAGCCAACCCCTCCACCCATTCAGGCAGATCCCCTGAATTAGCACGTCTCCCATGCAGAATTCAAATCTGTATTCACCACTTTAGCCAATTCAGTAGTTTCTCAACATAACCTATAGGCTATTGTCCTATCTAGTCTTAGGGTTTATACTCAGCAGATCAAAGGAGAGAAGTATAGAAAGAAATATAGAAAGAGCAAGAGAGTTAGAATAAGTAGTATTAGGCCAAGGTCAAAGGGTAGTAACCATTTCCAGTTCTGTCAAAAATTCTCAGCCCTAGTTCTGCCTTTAGTCAGAGCACTAGTGCCTAAGTCTAAGAATAACAATTGGCATGGAGCACCAGGCTCTAAGTCACTAGGTAGTGGGAAGGGTGTTTGTACTAATCTGCTTTGGGAAGAATGCGGTAAGAACCATAAGAGAGTGTGTAGAGTTATCAGTGATGTTTGTTTTGGGTGTGGTAAGCCAGACCATAGAGTTAGGGATTATCTTAAATTAGGTTTACAGGGTCAGTATAATCATCTTTTAGCTTAGTACGATCGCCCGAATCAGCAAGGTACCGCTTCTAGTGCCGCCAATGGGCAATTCCCAAATAGACTTTATGCACTTCAGTCCAAACAACATCAGGAAATTTCTCCTGATGTGGTCACTGGTATGTTACATATCTTCCATTTACATATTCATGCGTTATTAGGTCCATGAGTTTCTCTATATTTTGTAACTCCTTGCATAGCAGTCAACTTTAGGTCAGACTAAAAATCTTAACAGAATCTTTCTTAGTGCCTACCCAGTAGGTAAATCTATTCTAGCCAGACGAGTATACAGAAGTTACTCGATTATAGTATTTTAGAAATCCCTTCAGTTGAGTTCAGTTATAGAGTCATTCAGTTTCAGTTTCTGGATGAACCAGTCCTTGAATGAAGGGGTAGTACCTCAGTTTCAGTTTATTTAAGTTTGAATCTCTAGATTGAACTAGTAGAAATAGAAGTTGAGAATTCTAAGTTAGTCAGTATTGAGGTTGCTATATGGTGATTTTTGGGGTAATAGAAAACTAAGAATCATATATCAGAAGTAAGTACTAGCAGTGGACCTTACATTATTAGAAGTAGTCCTTCAGAATGAGTTTAGTGTTTATGAGCATTGTCATATCTCAGACTATAGAGCAAAGTGGTTTTAGTTTGATTTAGAGTTTATTAAGAGGTTCACAAACTTAGAATAATGGTTTTAAGATAAGGGGGAGATGGTAGAACAAGTAACCAAGTCAGACTTTCAAATTTTAGTAGTAATGTTAGTATGTGTAGAAAAGTAATGGGGGAGGTTGATGCCTAACTCATTGTCCTTACCTCAGTGCAAAGTTTTGCACTTCAGCTATCATGATATCTACTCACGAAGTACATGTCAGCTCTATGATTATAGTTCGTATTCAAGCTTATTAACAAAAATCATGTATTATTAAAGTTCCTAGTATAGTTCCAGTTCACTCAGTGTTATGAATTATGTTCCAAGAATAGAGAAACTCTAAACTCAGGTCATATAGCCCATGACTCATTAATCATGTACTCATGCTTTACAGTATGCTCAGTTCCTATGACTCTTTCTACACTTCTAATGATCATCTAAATTTAGATTTCATCATGTATATCCTTAGTTTAGATTTCTTGTTAAAATCCAGGGTGTTGATGTTCTATTCCTTAGGCCTCAGTTAAGTGTCAAGTTTAGTATAGTGTCCATTCATGCTTCAGGTCCCTATGTTTTAACCTTCAGTGAACTCTCCTTATGAAATGATGTAGTGATGAGCAATTGCATAGAAGGGAGAGAGTAAATATTTTATGTTAAGAAAAGATTGTTGTATGCTAGTTTTACACGAATCTGTAGTTATGAAGATAGGCTTGAATGTTATGATGATGTGTAAGGGGCTAAATGCATTTTGGAGATTTAAGTAGGCTTAACATTATGAGAGAATTTAGTCCAGATCAGACCTTATGCATTTTGAAATTCTCAGTATTTTGCAGTTTAGAGCTTTCCATTACATAGGAAATTCAATTAGCTTTCCAACATTATAAAATTAGCCTAAATCTAAAACTCGGGTGAAGAGTTAGAGCCATTTTTATAAGACAGTGTACCACCGGAAACATCAGCGCGTCGCGGAGCCAAGCCAAATGGCAATTGTCACTTTCCAGTGTTTCATTATGAAACCACCGCATTGTGCCGATGTCCCAGTTCCCAGTTATCAGTTTCTAGTGAGGGACCACAATTGTGCCATGTCGCGCCACATGCCAAATTATCAAATGTCAATTTCGAGTGACATGGCGGCGTCGCGCCAGGGGGTAGTTTCAAAATGTTTTGATGGAAACCCAATGTTTCGTCCAGGGTTAAATTAGTCTTTTCCTATGATTTTATTACATCCAAATATGGGATTAAAGCCCTAAAAACATTTTAAGTCATTCGTTATTCAATTTTTTTCCCAAAATAAAGAGTTCTCTCTACAATATAAAACCCTAACTTCAAGAAACCAAGAGCAATCTCAAGAAATCCTCCAAAAACCTTCAAGAACTCTTCTTCTCAAGTATGTTAGGTGTTCATTCATGGGTCCTTTTTACCCATGAAGTCCAAAAACCCTTTTTAAACATACAAGATCTCAGATTCATGATTTATATGTTTGAATTAGATTGAATTAATGTTCATGATATTAGTTGGGTTTCTATCTATGAATTAAGTGCAAGTTTCATGAAAATTGAATAGCATGTGTGATGAATATGTGATTATCTTGATAAACCCTTGAATTTACAAATTGATTAATGTATCATAATGTTCAAGTGTTGACCATTATTATGTAAATAATCCCTTCTCCCCAAGTGTTTGCTAAATTGCCTATGTGAAGTAAATATTGGAATCATGACATGTTATTATATGGTCCCAATCATGTACAAACAAATGCCCTACAAGTGTTTGATGAAATGCTTTTGTGATTTGACTAGTGAAAGCATAACATGTTATTATGGATCCCATTCATGCACAAGTTCATGTATATCAAGTGTTTGACAAAATGTCTAAATGAGTGCATTGTTAGCAAGCACGTATTGTTATGCCTTTATGATCATGTTATGTATTTCTTTTTATGCTATCAAATTCTGGGGGTATTTAATACCCGACAATCTAGCTATTTACCTAGAGGCAGTGTCAGATACAGAATAGTATCAGTTATGTCACAATCAGTAGAACTCTGTCAGTTATAGAACTCAGGAAAACTCAGTAAACTCAGTATCAATCTAGTCCAGTTCAATATAATCAATTCAGTGTCTTTTAGTTCAGAGTAGGATTCAGTATTGAGCGATCCTAGGGATGGGGGATTACCCGTTAGTTAGGAATGGGTTCCTAGAAACAATCCCTAAGTTCCAGAACTGCATAGCCAGGGTAGGTTTTGAGATGTAACCTATTAGATAGGACTGGCATACTTAGGGATCACCCGCTAGTTTAGGACTGATCTCAGGGGTTACCCATTAGATAAGACTGACTCCACAATATATATTAGTACCTGTGGCATGATATTAACACCATTCTAATTAGGTTTACAAATTGGACCCCAACTCAGTTATCTTATCTTATTTTGGGCATGTCGGTTCGATGATTACCTTCCACAGTTTCAGTTTTAGTCTTCAGTTTATAACTCAGTTCCTTTTATTGAATTAGGACTGTCAAACACCATCAATCAGTATCAGTAAATTAGTTATCATTAACTTTAGATATCAATTATTTAGTTATCAAAACTCAGTGCTCACTTGAAAAAAAGCTTAGTTATAGTCTATACGTATATGTACAATATTGCATACTTAGTGATTTTCATAGTATCAGTTATCCACTTACTATTATATTCAGCTACTCTATATCATTCAATCAGTTATTGTTCATGCATATGAACCCTTACATTCAGCCTTACCTCATCTAATATACCAGTGCATTCTATGTACTGACGCATACCCTTTCTTTGCACTATGATGTCTTATATCATAGGTTCAGATGCTCAAGATGCCGACCACATTTAGATAGATCCAATCAACAGTTGCAGATTTAGTAGTGAGTCCTCATCTATGGGGGATATGATTTATTTCAGTTTATCAATAGTTCAGTAGTTGGAGTTAGTTGGGGGCTTGTCCCATCAACTCCATATTCAGGTAGTTTAGTTAGAGGCTTTCAGACTAGACCAGTTCAGACAGTGTTTAGTTTTCAGATATTTTTACCAGATATTATTATTTATCAGTATTTTAGATTTTGAACCATATAGAAATCTAGCCTAATTCCGCATTTATTTTAGTATTACTATTCAGTTCTCACAGCAGAATCTATCATGGGTTAGCTTGTGGTCCTTTGGGGTCGTAAGCACCGTGTGACGCCTAGGGTGTACTCTTGGGGAATTACACCCTACCATGAGTTCACACCATATAGAGCTTCAACTCTTCTTTTTATTAGCTTAGTCTTTACAGATTCAAACTTAGATTCTAACACATAACATGGATAGCCCCAAATCTTTAGTGAACCATACTAACCTCCTTCATAGCCTATTAATATCACATATCTAAACTTATAACTTTCTTTAAACCATGAGAATTACCATTATAACAACTCACTCAGTATCAACATCTTATAGCCCATAACTTAGCTGGTAAGAACGTCAATTACTATATTACTATCCCCATTTGAACCTATCAACTCAAGGGTACTATCTAAGCATACACACTTTAAAAACTTATAAATACTACAATCCCATATCACCTTAGTCATACCTTTGAATCACACCCATACCATCATGATTAATTTTAAATTAATAAACTTAAATTCCAGAATATACTGCTTCAAGGCAGAGTTGACATGAATGGAGCATGATGAGAATCTACATGAGTTTCTTAGAGAACCTTTCTATAGCATGATCTGAGACATGCAAGAGGGGAGATATTTCCTAAAATATCTTGTAACTTCTCGTCCATAAGTGTGGCATGATTCACACCCATGAACAAGACTCTACTCAATGTGTACTTCAGACTTCCTAGGACACTTTAAAACCTTAGTCTCTAACACTAAATTTTTTCACGATCCGAGGCTACCCCCTAGTTGCGACAATGGTGCTTATGGTCATAAGTGACCACAAGCTAACCTATGAGCTGGTACCTGTTATGAGCTCTAAGTAAAATGATAATAAAAAATATATGCAGAACAACAACCAATAATGCCACAAGATTTTAAATCCTAAAACACAACTAAATCATAAATCTAAACATCTAAAGTTATACTAAAAAGATTGATAAAACTAATGATAAACTGACTAACTGTCTGTGTCTGAAAAGCTTTTACTAACTAACTGTGGAGTTGATGGGAAAACCCCCCAACTAAATCCGACTCAATGAAAATACTAACTACTAAGATAAACTAAAATAACAAAATCATGTCCTTGATAGATGAAGACTCACCGCAACTGCTGCTGCTGATAAGCTGAACTGTCTAAGTGCAGTCAGGAAACTGAGCATCTGATCTTATGATATAATCCATCATAGTACAAAGAAAAGTATGCAGTCAGTACTTTGAATATACTGGTATATAAGATAGGGTTAGGCTATAATGCATGGGTTAATTATACATGAACTAATAACTGATTGAATAGCATGAGATAACTGAGTGTCCATGCACGAGAACTGAAATACTTAGGATGCATGACCAAGCATATAATATTTTCTAAAATAATCTCTAAAACTAAAATACTGAAATTTGATAACTGAATAACTGGAAGTCTATATGTTATGGTATAGAAAAACTGAACTGAATTCTATACTAAATACTGAACTGAACTATGAGAGGTATCATCTAATCGATATGCCCCAATATGAGAAAATTGGGGTCCAACCTGTAACCCCAGTTGGAAGGGTGTCAGTACTATGACATGGGTACTAATAATGGCTGTGACTCACCCTCATCTAGTAGTTGCTCTAATGAGATATGTGTTACCCTTAATTGGTAGGTAAACAATTTATCAACCTTCAACTGGCAGGTTGATATCTCTAACCAACATTGGCTACATAGTTCTGTAACCTAGGGATTGCTACTAAAGGTCAGACCCTTAACTGGCAGGTGAGCCCCCATCCCTGAGTTCATCGATGCTAAATCCTACTCTCAATTGAACTACTTCGAATTACAGAACTAATCTAAGTTTAACTGATTATGATAATTGACTAAATGAATAATGCTCATACATATATAAGACCATTCTGAAAGATACTGAGACTAAGTAAACAACTTAGTTTTGGGTATTCATAACCCCAACACTGAATAAAATTATCAATAAGGACATATATAGCTTTACAAATCATAATAGGGATTATTGTTCAAAATTTATTTCTTAGGCATTTCATCAAACACAGGAGGGTCATAAGTAAAAATATGGGAATAGTTAAAACATGTGATAATAGCATAATTGCAATATTAAAATTATGGGTTAAGAATGTAACATAGAAATAATTAGCATTCAAACATGTCAACGGATAGTAGCAACAAAATCACATGGTAAACATGATTCGAAATCAAAGTCATATGAGCTTCATGGATATAATTCATAATTGCATGTATAAACTATAATTTAAACTTAAAAATAGATTCTTGGACTCCATGGGTGAAAAGGTCCCATGAATGAACATCACGCATACCTTAACGACTGATTTTTTAAAGGATTCTTGGATTGGAAACTTGAATTCCTTAATTTTTTGTTGTGAAAAGGGATTGAATTCTTTTCTTGGGAATGATGGAGGGTTTTTGACTTGTTTACTAATTGCTTAGGGTTAAGAGAGAGGATTTAATGTGTTTAATACTTTATCAAAATGTTTTGAAGTGATTAGGGATGGTTTAGGGGTGTGAAATAACTTCAACACCCTTGATTTAAGTCAAAACGGAGTGTTTGTTGCACTAAGCAATGGCCTAGTTGATGCCCAGTCAATTACCTAAGCTAAGGAGGGTGATGCCTTGACAATCTCCTAGCCTTGGGCTTGGCGACACATGGTTAATTGTCTAGCCCTTGGTTAGGCGATGTCTAGGCAATCGTACACCTATTCCAATAACGTTAGGCAATTGTTAGGTGACGCATACTCCTTTGCATGTCCATAACTTTTCGCTCAGGTATCAGATTAAGGCAAAATTGGTATTATTGGAAAGATAATTTGATTATCTACAATTTGGTGGGTCTTAATCTGAAAAATTCCACATATATCAAAAGTTATACACATTCAAAGTAGACCCTTATAGAATCTAATACCAAACTTTGGATGAATCAAATGCTCTTAGCTTAACTTTGTTCTAAGTGATTCTTATAAACATCTTTCATGTCAAAAATACTTCACACACTAGGATAAATATCATGACATATGTATTAAAATACAAATCATAGGATTAAAATTTAGACACGTGGGAACAATAGTTCAATTTCTAGCTTGAAAATATGGGGTGTTACATCTTGAGATATAAGAGGTAAAGGGTGAAATTCTTCTACTCGTCGAAAAACCTGTAGAAGCTATATAACTTATTGATTGTGCATGTAAGGTATCGGGCAGGTTTAATAATGCACGATACGCCTACAGAGAAGCCAGGGGTAACACAATCCTAGTGTTTACTTATAATTGATTACAACTGAAGTTGATATTTGCTACTAGTTCTATATTAGTACTCAAAGACCCTGCATTACTTTTCCAGTTCTGTCTATTGATTACAACAACTGAGATCCACGATTCCATGTATTCTCCTAGGATTCGACCAAAACCTTTATTGGGTTACCATATTTTACAGTGATCGTATCATCTTCTGAGAGGAGGAGTAGATTGGACGTTAGTAAATTTTGGAATCATCACTGAGGAATATGATGCTGGTTTGTGTTTTAAAGTTGTTGTAGTTTTTGGATTTTCTTTTTTGTTTTTGTTCTTAGTTGGTATACACCGGTGTATGCCTAGCATATAAAATAGAGATAATCCCTTGATACCAGTGAATCTGAATCCAGAGAGGATCATACAAACACCTAGTAAGAGGTAGAATAGAAAAGAAATGAAAATCCTAAAGAGGTTCATGATGTTGTACTTCTTCCTTCTCTCAAAGAAGTACATGATATAGGTGATTGGCATACTAGTGATCTTTTAGATCAAGCTAAAAATTAGAGAAGGACAATGGAAGAAGCTTAGTGGGTAGCTCAAAAGGCAACACTAACTGAGCAAAGAGAAGAAACAAACCACAAAGCATTACTTAGTAGAAATCAGAACAGAGCTAGAGGTTCCCATATTTAAGTTATCCCAACATATCAGTATGTGCAACCATATATAGATAATGAATAATATTTTGGATATGTAGAGCTAGTAAAGACTGGAGCTATTATTCCATCTGTTTTACCCCAGGCATTAAGTTTGACACAATGAGCGCAATGATAATCTCATAAATTCAAAAGGTGTATTTGTGAGTTTGCCTGCAGATAATGCAAATATGCACCTTGCAAATTTTATGGGGATCTGCAGTTCATATACCATTCCAAGGATGCATTAGGAAGCTCTTGGACTGAGGCTGTTCCCCTTCTCACTCTCAATAGAAATATCTCTATGGTTAGGGGAACTACCAATAGGCTCTATCACTACATGGAATGAGTTGTGCAGGAAATTATTGAACTGGTTATTTTCTCTATCCAGGATATTGTAACTCAAGGAATAGATTTATTATTTTAGTACATACATTCAGATTCTATGTACAAAGCATGGTTTAAGGTTCAAGAAAAAGCTGAGTATATTTCCCAACCATCAGATGTTTAGGATGAGCTTATTCGAGATATTTTATAGAGCCTTGACCATTAATTCTATAGCCATAGTAGACACCATCTTTGGGGTAGTTTTTATAAGACAACGATGAGAGACAACTTTAAAGATGATAGATCAGATCCCGCTCACTAATCAAGGGTGGGAACTCAGGAGACTGAGAGGGGATTTGGCATATATGCTATTGGAGCCTCCTGTGACCAAAAAGTAGATGATGATTCAGTAGCATAAAAAATTATGCTACTTAGAACTGATCTAGGGGTACTAGAAAAGTAACTTGCAAGTTGAGAAAGTGAATGAAGTAGCAACATAGGGTTCAACATCCAAATCTTATGAGTAAGAATTAATAGAGGAAGCAAATTATTTAGATCATTAGTTGGTAGGTTTTTGAACCCAAGGGAGAGAGAACCAAGGTTGAAACTACTATGATAGATACAGAGATTATCGTAGAGAGCCAGATGGTGACTGGAGGAAAAAAGATGACTATAAAGAAATGGGAGATAGATACGTTCCACCTGGTAGAAAAGGTGCAAAATTTAGAATAGAAGGGATGCTGACTAAGCTGGTTTAGGCTAAAAAAAATCAAGAGATATGGCTTAAGAAAATTAAGGTCGACATTTTAGGGTTGACCCAAAGGCCAAATCTCATGTGAAATACCCTAGGTTTGGATCCTTTGAAAATTTCCTCGACATCTGGAATGGTCGTATGCTAACTAGTGTTGGTTGGTGGGTTGGATGGGTTTCTGGAATGGGTAAGACTTAAAGGGTACAAGTCATATGGTTGGATACAAGTCCCATGGTTTGGGTTTTTCCCTTACTTAATCTGAGACTTGGTAACTTAACTTGGATTGATGTATGAGTGGCTCACTATGAGATGTAATCTAGGGTACGAGTCGTACTATTGATGCTTATGGTAGGCAGTGTTCAAAATTCCTTTGGTTCTATTCTACTAAGGATATGATTTGGGGGTACTAATTGTGTGGTTGGGTATGACTTGGGATAGATAAGTCGTATGGTGGATAGTGTTGGGTCCAAGGGTGAGGCCTATGGTACGAGTGGTGGGTACAATTTATATTAAAAGGTACAACTGATATTGGTAGTCATACCATCTAATGAGAATTTTAAGTAGTTAAGTTGGGGGTAATCTGGACATTTCTCCACTTAACCACTTGAGGCCCTACAACTTACATCTATATTGGGACATTATTTATCCTGATATTCTACTCTAAAACACTTAGAAACAATCTATAATTCTCTCTAAGGATCTTGGGTGAAGAAAGGCTAGGGTTTCATCTAGAGGATTAATTTGGGGATTGTAGGAGTGATTTCTCTCCATCATCTTTGAAATCTAAGGCATGCACTCACCCCTCATTGTTAGTTCCAACTAATGGCATGTTTTATACAATATTTTCATGGAATGATTATTGTATGGTTTTGGGTTTTCAAATATATGTTAGGGTTTTGGTATTAAATGCTTGGATATGATTTTCCCATGTTTTAATTATGTAATCATTCTTTAATGGTGGTTTGGACAATTGGTTGTATGAGAATGGTAAATTGGTAATTAGAATTAGTTTTGGTAACATTATGCCCCTAACATATTTGATAAAATGCCTATGATAATGCTTTTAATACACTATTGGAATTTTTATGGAACTATTGCATGGTATGGTTTGGTAGTGGAACCCTAAGTGGAATAAATCATTTGGAATAGTTAAATGCTAAGGTTTTGTGGTCATGGTTATGATTAATTATACTTCCTTGTGGGATACAAGGGAATCCCCTAAGTAAGAATGTTATTGAACAGCTTGCGGGGTGCATGGGATTCCCTAAATCAAGTATAATAAAAGAGCACTTGTGGGGTATACGGGATTCCCCCAAGTTTACTTGATAATGTAATCTATGGGTACATGGAAATCCCTTTGCATAAAAAGATTGGCTAAGGATATTGCTTGCAAGCTATAGTCGGTATGACGATAGCACTACTTATAGCCTTGGTTAATAGTAATGGTATAATGGTTTGGTTGGATGGTAATGGTTTTAATTAGGCAATAATGGTGAGGGTGATAGCTAATCATGAAGGTGTGAGTCCAATGGGCCGACACTATAAAATCATGTTTGTCGATATGAGGGTTAGTCATAGCGACCATATATGATACTATGAGGTGCATGAGAATCCTCTAAGTACACTATACATATGTATCATGAAGAGTGAAGGGTACTTGCTAATCCCCTACACTTATGGTATCTTCGATTTGTATGGCTATAGGCATTGGGGCCTATTCAGGGGGTTATACTAGACCCATATAGCCCATGGGCTGTTCAAGAATGATTAAGCTGCACATACCTAGGTTAATGGTTTTAAATGCATAACTCGGTTCTCTTTCCAGGCATGGTTATATATATATATGTATATGTGGTTTGTATACATATGGTTGGTTTACTTGGAATAGATTATTTTATCTTTATCCTAAGTTAATGCTATCATTCACCAGCTAACTTAACTTTGGGCGACTGTATCCTCACGCGATATAGGAACCGTCTATTCTACTCCTCCAGCTTAGTGACCAAATTTAGGATCAACTAATGGATTAAAGTATTGAACTTCCATATTCCAAAAGGCTCTATTTTATATAATGGAGGGCTTTACATACTTTGGTTTATTTATGGATATTGGTTTTGACTATGGTTGGGGGAATGTTTCAATTGGATACTATTTTTCTTTACGTTAGAGGATTTATGGAACTACTATGGGTTGGAATGGGCAGTACCGGTATTGGTGTCAGCCTTAGTATGCGTATTGGTATTGAGGCTGATACTATTGGACTAAATTTATGATTGTTCCATATTTTTATGTTATGTTATAGGTAGGAAGTTGTTTTTTATATTGGTTTGGTTATGGTTGTGGGTTGGTAATGAATTGTTGGACTCGTTTGGGTCGGTCATGATTATAAACCTATCCTAGAGTCTGGGTTTGTGCAAATATACTATGTTGTTATATGTTTGGAATTTATCTGACTCAGGGTATGCATTTGGATAGTTGGGTTCGGTATCAGGGGTGGTCCCCGGTTTAGGTTGGACTTGGGATGCCCATTATGACAAGGCCCTGGGTTAAATCATGTCAAGTTGGTATCTGAGCTTTATATTTATGGTTAATTAGGAGTCCACAAAGTTATGTCGAGTAGAGTCTGTTTTAAGGGTGTATACTGCACCACACTTATAAGGGAGAGGCTACAAGGCATTTAGGAATGTTTCACTTTCTTTCTATTCTATTTTAAAGCTTCTAGTCTAAGTACTGAATCTACTCTAATCCTGGTTTGTTCGTTTTTCAAATCATGCCTCGATGATCTGAGATGCAAGTAAACTCCTTTATCCTAACTGGGATAATGTTGAAGGGACACATACTTCTCAGGGGATCCATACTAGGTCTAGGGGTCCCATCCCAGATATTTCTGGAGTTCCTCCTATTGTTACTAGTCCTTCTCAAGATGAGGTGTCAAATGCAGAATTTTGTCAAACGATTCATAATATTGTTCAACTTATTGCTGCTCAGCCTAAGTGGGATGCATCTGGTGTTTCATCTATTCAGTCCATAAGTGTTTACCTGTTTATAAAAATGAATCCTTCTACTTTTACTGGTATAAATGTAGAGGAGGATCCTCAGGGTTTCTTGGATGAAATAGAGAAAATTTTCAGGGTAATGTAGGCCAGGAATATGGAAGGGGTGAATTTTGGTTCTTACCAACTTAAGGATGTGGCGTACCTATGGTATAAGGAGTGGGATAGGGTGAGAGGTGATGTTGAGGAGTTGAATTTATGTGAGACTTTCTTTAATGCTTTTTTAGATTATTTCTGTCCTCAGGATTTAAGGTAAGCAAAGGTAGAGGAATTTTTCAAGATGAGACAAGGGAAAATATTTGTCAAGGAATATGCCTTGAAATTTCACCAACTGTCTAGGTATGCTCCAAAATTGGTGTTTGATATGAGTGCAAAGACGAGAAAGTTCACTTCTGGACTATCTTAAGATTTGATCCTTGAAAGCAAGACTGCATTATTGATCAAGGATATGGATATTTGTAGGTTGGTGGTTCACATGCAACAAGTAGAAGAGGAAAAGAAGGAACATGCTGAGTTTGGGGAAAGGTAGGGCAAGAAGTTTAGGTTATCTGAATAGGGTGGTGCTCTATAACAATGTGTTTGGGATGGAGGTAAGTGGCCAAATAAGAAGTAAGGGAGTTCTGTCTCCTTCTCTATAACTAGTGCTCCTTATCCAAAGCATTCGGGTGATAGGCGTCAGTAGGGTGGTGATAATTTTTGGGTGTGGGGTGCCTAATCTAATTAAAGTGGGGTACAGTTAGATTTATCATGTCCTCTTTGTCGTTTCTTTGGTAGGTTGCATAGGGGCTTCTGTGTTAAAGGGAGGGGAAGGTGTTTCAACTATGGTTAGCAAGACCACATGCTCAAAAATTATCCAGTTAGTAAGGGTGCTTCGAGAGCAAGTATGGATCAAGTTGATTTATCTTCTGCTCCTATACCAAAGGATGATGCTTCTACATTTGTTTCTGCTTCTGGTACTAGTGCATGTCATATTGGTTATATGCTCTTGCTACTCGGCCGGAATCTGAGGCATCACCTGATGTCGTTACTGGTACATTACAACTCTTTTCTTGTGACATGTATTGCTTGATTGATCCAGGGTCCACTCTCTCTTATGTCACCCCATTTAAGGCTGTCTATTTTGGTTTCAATCCCGAGGTTATTTCAGATTATTTTTCTGTTTCTACCCCTGTAGGTAACTCTGTGGTTGTTAAAAGAGTCTATAGGGTGTGTGTGGTATCTATTGGTAGTAAGAGGACTTTGGTAAATTTGTTTGAACTTTATACAGTAGATTTTGATGTTATTCTAGGGATGGATTTGTTACACTTTTATTATGCTTCCCTAGATAGTCTGACCTGTAAGGTTGTCTTTAGGTTCCTTGGTGAACCCATTATTGAGTGGAAGGGTGGTTCCCTAGCTCCTAGAGGGAGGTTTATTTTTTATCTTAGATCTCAAAAATTGATCTCCAAATGCTGTCTCTATTATCTAGACTGGGATAAAGATTCTAACTCAAAAGGTCCTTCTTTACATTCAGTTATAGTGGTGAATGAGTTTCCTAAGGTCTTTTTGGATAATTTTCCTGTTGTTCCTCTGGATAGGGAGATTGGGTTTGGGATTGATTTGGCTCCAGAAACTCGTTCAATATCTATTCCTCCTTATAGAATGGCTTAGGCTGAGTTGAGGGAACTCAAGGAGCAACTTAAGAATCTTTTGGATAAGGGTTTTATCCGTCTTAGTGTATTCCCATGGTGTGCACCAGTGTTATTCGTGCAAAAAATTGATGGTTCCCTTGGATGTGCACTGACTATCGACAATTGAATAAGGCAACAGTTAAGAAAAATTATCTTCTTCCAAGGATAGATGACTTGTTTGGTCAGTTGCAAGGTGCCAAATTCTTTTCTAAGATAAATCTTTGGTCTGGGTACTATCAGCATAAGATTAGGGAGGTGGATATCCCTAAGACAACTTTTTATTCTCGGTATGGGCACTTTGTGTTCTTGGTTATGTCATTTGGTTTGATGAATGTCCTGGTAACGTTTATGGATTTGATGAACAGGGTTTTCAGGTAGTTTTTGGATCTTTTTGTTATTTTGTTCATTGATGGCATTCTGGTTTATTCTAAAAGTGAGCTGGATATGCTAATCACCTCTGTTTGGTGTTTCAGACGTTGAAGGAGCCGCAGTTGTATGTCGAATTCTCCAAATGTGACTTTTGGTTGTATGCTATAACCTTTGTTGGTCACATTATTTCTAGTGAGGGGATCATGATGGATCCACAAAAGGTGGCGGTGGTTAAAAGGTGGTCTAGACCCACGACTCCAATTGGCATTCAGAGCTTCTTAGATTTGGCTGGGTATTATAGGCTGTTCGTGGAAGGTTTATAACTCTCGTTAGATAGCGTAAGCGGTCGTCATTGAATATATAACCCAACTAGGTTGGGATCGAATCCCACAGGGAATACTGGGAAAATTTAGTGTTATGATTATTAATGGATGGTTGATCGAAGGTTCTGGAGTAAACGGGGGTTGTTTGTTAATAGTGAACTAGACTTGTAGTAAATGGTGTTCCGACTAATGAGAATTCCTATAAGGTTTGATTCAATGATAATGAAGAAACTAGTATTATGTTCACCAAGATGTTACAACAGTCAAGATTGTGCGTTATCCCAAATTCATACGTAACAAATTCCAATTGCAAGAATTATTGAACTCTAAAGTTCATCTATGTGTTTCTCAACCTTAATAGATGATTACCCATTAATTCTCTTGAACTTAAAGAATATATTGATATGTTCAATTGATTTATCACGTGGGTTAATCCTGTTAAGGTATGAACCCTTAACCCAAAGGTTAAAGCCTTTGAGATCCTTGTAAACCTCCTCTTTTCCCAATACACATTTCTACTTAAACAAGTGGTGTTCTTGGGATCACCCTTCAAGTTTGCAACCAAGAAATATCATAATAATGAAGAGGAGTTTATACAATTGTAATTAGTTACAGAATTCAGGAAATCTCACAACCCTAAACAACCAATCACATCAAGGCTCCCATAACCCTAGTTATGGGAGCTTTAGCCACACATCATAGAAAGAGAAGAAGATTTCATTGTATTTATCATAAATAGTTTTGAAAATTACATACAAAAGTATCCCAAGAATTGTTCTTGATCTCCAAAGAAGAATTGCAAATAAAAATATTCACATCCACAATTTCAGCTATTTCTCAGAGAATGGTAGGTTACAAGTTTTTCAAAAGTTGAAAATCAGATAAAAGATGAATGAAAGCTACCTAATCTAAACCTAGACTAGGTATTTATATGTTTCCAGGTACTGAGTATTTAAAATTCAAACTTAGTATTGTGGAATCACATTTGACGGCCAAGTTGATGGCCTGTCAATGGCCTAACGGTCCATCACTTGGACCGTCATTGAGGGTTCTCAACTGCTTTATTCTGTTTAAGGGGTGACGGTCATGTTGATGGGCCGTCAGTGGTTTGACGGTCTGTCCCTTGAACTGTCACTTGATCACTTGAGGGAGGACTTTCTATTTCATGTTGATGACCAGGTTAATGGCCCATCACTGGTCTGACGGTCTATCACTTGGGCCGTCACTTGGGTTATCCATTCTGCCTATTTTACTTAGTGTCGGTGGATACTCTGATGGTCCGTCCGTTTGGCCGTCATTTCTCTTTTTGTTCCTGTTTCTTCCATATTTCCAAGTTATTTCTTTAGCAAAGTCCTCAACCTCAAAACATTAAAACCCAACATCAAATACACTAATAATTGCTTAAAGACACCCAATTATCCCTTGTAAAAGATGTAAAATGGTCCTTCAAGAGGCGGAACATCAACACCCTCAACTTAAGACAATTTCTTGTCCTCAAGAAACTCAACACCATATCATATGCACGAACAAGAATAATGATGGGCATTTAACTGTTCAGCTATGCATGATTCAACCACTCAATTGCCACCTAACTCATTCAGTTTCAACACATCGGAATCTACAACTGGCACTATTCATAATTCAGCATATGCACGATCACAGATGCAATATCCCATAGAGATCCATAAACACAAGTATAGCTCTGATTGCCCTCACAGTCAAAGAAGTCCACCACACTTTATCAATTGGTGGACGAACAATTAAGACTCTTACTCTTACAAAAGAAGTTGCAAACACAACATATAAACCCATAAGCTTGCCCTTCTCGTCTGATGCTCCTCTACAATAGATTCGAAAGGGTCAAATAGGACTTTCTATGGCTTTTAATGAGGCTTTGATGCTAGCTGAGAACTCATTTTTCGGAAAGTTACTTCAAGTTCAGATTTCACTCTTTTCAGTTATGCTAGCTACTCAAGATGGCTCATACTATTCTACTTCACTTACAATCCATATTATTAATCCACAATTTCATAATAACCCTAGTTTGTTTTTGGTCTACATCAACCACCCTCAACTAATCTTGATGCTTTCAGTTGAGGTGCACATTATCAAACTAGATCAGAGCTGGATGAGGCATTTTCTTTCAACACTCCAACCCACTCACATCAGAAACTAACTTCCCAGCAGTAGCACCCTTAACTGATGCATTTTTCCTAAGTTAAGGTACACAATATCCAATACTGAACCAGGGCCAAAATTAGGAGCTAACATCTAAAAGAGAGTGAATCAAAGTTATTGGGACTGAATAAACAATATTAAAAGTTCAAAAATGGGTCCAACGGAAAAAATGAATTTTTTTGATGGGGTTTTTCGGGTTAAGTGGACTACTAACAGAAGGAGGCCTTCTATCCTATCCTATTGAATCAGCCACAAAGTAACACAAATGAACTGGGCAAGTTCTTGTTATATACACTAGGCAAGAACTGTATCAAGATACTCGTACACACAGAGGCAATGAGCTAACACTTATCCTACAAACTCTTGGATTTACATCACATGATCAAAACTCTTTTCATCTAATGCCAATTGCAGATTCAAAATGGTTGCTCAACATATATCAAGTGACAAAGAATACAAGCTATTCATAATATTCTGCCATATCATCATTCATCCATATGTACAAAAGGTGCTAAAAGAGAGGATAATGAAACATATATAATTCACTAAATGACATTTACATCACAATGTACAAAAAAAATAATAACAACCTAATCATGCCAATTCTACTAGATAGCATACGAGGGAAAAGAACACATGAAACAAAAACCCCCATGGTGACTAACAACACAAAAAGCACCCCACCCCTACTAAACAAAAATACTTTGTCCTCAAATGCATTAACATTAAAGTACAAGGGAGTGAAATACTTGCAAAGCCTCTTAGGCTTATGAGTTAGTCAAATTTGGTGAGGCTTCTTTGGCCTCAGGTGCAACATCAGAAACCTCAATGGTGGTAGGGGTGCTCAAAATAGATCCCGCCTGAATTATAGGTATATCGAATAAGATCGGATTAGGTGTGGGCCCTCTCAGTTGGGATGAACTAGTGGAGACTCTTGCTGCTTTATCTACAACCTTGTTCTACCTCTTTACTTTGTCTCTTCTCGACCTCTTTATAGCTTTCTTTATATTTCTGGATTTTCTTTCCTCCAGTGTCATATCTTCTTGCCTCCTTCTCTTTGAAGCATTTCTATAAGAACTTTCATAGACTTGCTTACCTTTACCTTTTAGTGGCCTTTCTATAAGATAAACAAAGCCAATATCTTTATCGATAATTATCAATGTGGGATAAAAAATAGGCTGTAAAGGCTGCCTTTTTAGTTCAGCAATGTTATCTTATGCTTGCCTAAATTCTGCCACAAACTTTGCAAAATTTGGAACTAATAGCTCATTCAAATGTTTGTTTATACGCTCTTCCATGTCATCTATTCTAGCCTAAATATTCTGATATAGCCTTAAAGCTTTATCAATGATGTGGTCAATAAATGGCTTAAATTGCTTTGCCCATGCATACAACTATTTTTACAAACTTTTTTTGGATTCTCATGGATTTTGCAAAGTTTTCTTATGTTAGATGAGATTCAGAATACTGAGGTGGTATAGAAGCAGTGTCTGTAGTCTCTCCCATTAGAGTCATAGAAACTGACCCTATAAAAGAATCGGAGGCATATAATTTGGTGGCAAATAAGTGGTAATCAATAATGGCATACCTGTGGGGATATCAGACGTCCCTGAGGCTGGAGCTAACTATGATTGATAGGCAAGTGGCTTGTTGACTTGCATCTCAAATTAAGAATCAACCTTCGTTCTCTTAATATCTCACCTGTGACATGCTCAAACCTTATTGTCAACCCCTCTGATTAAAGATATATTTTCTTATCTGAATAGGTCCGTGATCAAACATAGGAATGGTAAAGCTCTTGCCACTTTGTGTGCATAGAAAAATAGCTCATCAATAATAATATGACTAAAATTATTCTTCATCCCGACAACCAGACTAGCAACCAACACTGCCATGTGACTGACCAAGTTTGCATCTCCCTCTGTCGGCATCAATCGCAATCTGAAAACAACCCACTAAAAGTTAGCCCAGAAGTTGAGCTATGATTTAGCAATTTACTCTTTGGTATTATGTGCCCATGATGAGTTACCATCATCAGTGAGAAGCCTAGATAACCAAGGACTTTGGATGGAGGCCGTAGTTAGATGGTGATCATGTTCTGGTACTATAACCGGTGCCTCATAATCAGGCCCAATAGTATCCTGTTCAGCTTTCGGGCAAAGATATCAATGGTGAACCCTCTTACCAGAATTGATTCCTTATTAGGCAAGTCTAAAATTTTGGTAACCTTGGGATAGTCCTTCTCTACCAGTGACAAATAGTTGGCAAAAAACTCCCATACGATATTGGGTTAGTAAGTCCCTGGAGGTCTGCTCATCCACCCCAATTCGTACTCATTAAATCCTTGCTCTAGCTTTGGGTACTCATGCAGGTCGGAAGTGAAAATTTGGTGATCCTCGGAGATAGGACTCTTTATTTGCCTATTTCCTGTTAGTTCAATACCATCAAGATAGTGCTCTCGTGTTCCTTCAATCTTCCACCGAATTTCTTCCCGCATTTGAGGATTTTTACTTTTAATCACATGGGGATCTTCAGCTTCCGACGCCTCAACTTGGTCGGGGTATGATATGTTAACCCATTCCTCATTGGGCCTGGAAGTAGTACTGCTACTACTGTCACTCTCACTCTTCTTCTTTGACTGGGAGACTACTTGCGTTGACAACTGACGAGTATTGAAAGCAGGTGCTTTTTCACTGCATGCCGATTTACACTACCCCTTGCTTGTTATGATCTGACACCACCTCTATGTGATGGTAGTTTCTTTTCCATTTTTCCTGTATCAAGAAAAAATCATAAATATTAAATTAGAATCCAAAATAAATCAGGTTCAGAGTTGTGTTGACAGACAGTCAGATGGTCCATCAAGGTGTCCGTCACATCTTAACCAGTGAGGCTTTTGTTCAGGTACCTTTTGATGGTCATGTTGATAGTCCGTCAAGAAGTCTGTCATAACTTAGTCAGTGAATCTATTGTTCTAAAGACCATTGACAGACAGTCTGATGGTCCTTCAGTAGTCTGACGGTCCATCGATGTGGCCGTTAACTAATTTTTTTGGTTTTCTCTCTCTTTGGCAATTTTATAAACATATGGTATGCATTTAATCATTAAGCACAAAATCACCATATTAATACTAATTTCACTATGCATATTTACCAGAGCTTGATTAAATTAGACGCATAACATTAGCAAAAAGAAGAAGTTATTTCAACCATTATCATACTCACACTATTTATGTTCTTCATTCGGAGAAGAAAAGTAGAGTTTTTATCATACCTTGTTCTTGAAGTACTCTTCAATGCTCTAAATTGCAAAACTTAGAACATACTATACTAATCAATTTCTTATTGAATGAATTAAGTTTAGTTCTAATGATAATAATTAGGAGAGAGATAGTTTAAATAGGAGAAGAGAAGAGATGAAGAGTCCTACGATGGGATACATTTGAATTCTACAATGAATGTACAAGGATTTAAACGGTTATGGGAGTTAACAAGTTGGGAATGTTGGGAACATATGAGTAAATGACTCTTATTATCCATTAAATAGCATTCAAATCATATCAAAATGACTAAAAATCCTTTTGGTGACCCGACTCGCTCAATTAAAGACTAGGGTTTGTTTGACAGGAAAACTGACGATCGTCAGGTGTCTGACGGTCCGTTGGTACCACCGTCAAGCCTTACCAAAACTTGAATTATTTTTCTTTATTCTAATGGTGAATGTGATGGTCCATCAAAAAATTAATGATCCATCGTGGTGTCCGTCAGCTCTTATCCAAAACCCTAATTTTTTAGCTCTATGTTGACAGTGACTTTGAAGGTCCATCAGGAATGTGATGGTCTGTTAGCTTAGCCATCAAGCCTTATCTAGAATGTCTATTTTTTTGTAATGGCTTTGACAATTTCAGTGATGGTCCGTCAGGACAATGGCGGTCCATCAACATTCCTGTCAACCACCCTCCACCTGATCAAATCCTATTTTCTTACAAGTTTATCCCTGATACTTCAACAAACACATCAAATTGCACCAAAATAAACAAATAACTCTAACTACACTTACAACAACACATTGTGGGTTGCCTCCCACTAGCGTCTGATTTATTGTCGTGGCACGACTTAGTTATCTTGATTACTCAGGCTTTGTCAAGATAAACTGTATTTAAGTATTTAATCGAGTCGATTGGACTAATATATATCTTGACTCATTTCCTATTGAATTTGAAGATGCTTCCATCTTCATTCTAAAGTTCGACTACCATAGTTGAGTAGACGTGCGTAACTTTAAATAGGCCAGACCACTTAGAACTAAGTTTACCTGGAAAGAGCTTCAGTCTGGAGTTAAAGAGTAATACCCAATCGCCTTTCTAAAAATCCCGCTTTTCAATCCTCCATTCATGATATTTCTTCATTCTTTTCTTGTAAAAGTTTGCTCTTTTATAAGCTCTGAGATGGAATTCATCCATCTTATTCAGCTGCCCTAGTTTTAGCTCTACTGCCTTTTTCCAATTCAGATTTAACATCTTTAGTACCCGTAAAGCCTTGTGCTCCAGCTCTATCGGCAAATGACATGCTTTTCCATAGACCAGTTGATACGGCAACATCCTAATAAGTGTATTGAAAGCATTCTGATATGCCCACAAGGCATCATCGAGCTTTTGAGACCAATCTTGCCTACTTGCGTTCACCATTTTGGCAAGGATAGCCTTTTTCTCCCAATTAAAAATATCCACTAGCCCACTGGTCTGTGGGTGGTATGGAGTTTCTACTTTATACTGTTTCACCCCATATTTTACCAAGGTAGCCGAAAATAGTTTGTTGCAAAAATGAGATCTTCTATCGTTTATGATAGTATGTGGCCCTCCAAAGTGAGAGAATATGTTCTTTTTGAGAAAAGCAACCACTCTCTTACCTTTGTTGTCAGCCAGAGCAACCGCTTCTACCCATTTGGATACATAATATATAACAACCAAGATGTATTTCAACCCATAGGAACTGACGAACGTCCCTATGACATCTATACTCCACACGTCGAACAATTAAACCTCTAACATTTTTGTCATTGGCATCTCATGGTGCTTCAAAATTGAGTCGTTCCTTTGAAACTGGTCACATATATTCATAGATTTTCATGCATCCTTGAACAATATTGGCTAATAATAGCCATTCTATAGTACTTTTCTTGCAGTACGATCACCTACATGGTGACCCCAACTGGGGAAGTATTGTAGGCTTCTAAAATATTCAGCATATCAACTTTTGGGATGCATCTTCTGATAATATTATCAGCACAACATCTGAATAGATATGGCTCACCCAAGAAGTAAATTTTGGCATCATGGACAAATTTCCTTTTCTGATAAAAGGAAAGATCTTCATCCATAAGATCGCTTACTACATAGTTGGCAAAGTCCGTGTACCAAGGTAATCTTTCAAGCACTGCAACAAGGATTTGATCATTAGGGAATGCATCATCAATTTTAAATTTATCAGTGATTTCTTGATCTCTCTCAAGCTTGGATAGATGATCTGCAACTTGATTTTCTCATCTTTTCCTATCTTTGACCTCAAAGTTAAACTCTTGTAGAAGTAGCACCCATATGATAAGCCCCCAGTTTAGGTCGTTTCATCATACATTGCTATCAAGTAGTTGGATAATCATTATAGGCAGATGTCAGCAACTCAAAACCATAGGCATCCAGGTACCTTTTGAGCAACACTGTGCAAAATCGAAAAAACAATGATCCTATTTTTACCATTACCATGAGGAGTGGTATGACTACTATGGATCCTCCTTTACCTGCTATAGTAGCTTCTATTGATGAGACACCTGTTGTGAAGTCTGAAAGGGCAACAGGTGGTGATGATACAGTTGCTAAGGAAAAAGGTAAAGGTCTGGTTGTTGAGCAGAAAATAAAATATATTTCAAGACTGCCCCTACCTTTTCCTTAATGACTAAAGCAAAATAGAGAGAAAGCAAAATTTAATTGATTCATTGAGACGTTGAAAGAGTTGAGCTTGAATATCAATCTTCTTGAGTCATCGAAGCAAATGCCTGGATATGCCAGGTTTATGAAACAATTGATCACAAAGAAGAAAGGAGCTATAATTAAGGATGTTGATGGCTTAGACAACAATAGTGCAGTCACTGCGAAGTCTTTGGATTTGAAAAGGTTGAACCCAGAGCATTCACTATACCATGCACTATTGGGTCATCCCATTTGCCAAAGCCTTATGTGACTTAGGAGCCAACATTAATTTTATGCCACTGGCAGTATTCAAGCAATTGGGTTTAAACCCTCCGGAACTGACTTCAATGCAACTATTTTGGCTGACCTCACGGTGAAGAAACCTGTTGGCATTTTATTTGATATGATTGTGAGAGTGGAAAATTTTATCTTCCCTGGTAACTGTTTTATTCTTGACTGTGAGGTTGACACCGAGATGCCCATCATATTGGGAAGACCATTTATAGCCACAGGTAGAGTGATGATTGACATGGAGAAAAAAGAGCTGAAATTTAGAGTCAACGGTAAGGAGGCCACATTTAACATCCAAAAATCAATGAAGTAGCCTACCGACATGGGGTTGATATCGGTGATCAATTGTATTGATGACCCTGGATAGTACTCATATAGGTATCTTAATGAATTCTAAGTAATCAAGATACCTGTGTCATGCCACGACGTTAAATCAAGCACTGCATAGGAGGCAAATCATGGTATTATTGGTGAAGTCTGAGTAACCAGGTAAGGGGATGATGTGATCAACCCATCATGGTCATAAGTCCCTCATGGGCCAGGTAAGTTGAGCAATAAATTTAAAAGTTGAAATTTTGATGATGAAAAATAGAAAGTTGTGGACTTTGGCACCTAATCATACTTATGGGACCATAAATCTAGGTTATGGAACCATAAGTAGCAGGAAAAATATCAAAAAGCCAAGTCTAGAATGTATAAAAGTGGGTCAAAATTTTTGGCCCTGCACTTGTGCCCTACACATGTTGGCTGCGGGTGGCACTTGCGCCCCATGCCTGGCCGAATGTGGCATGCACAAGTAGCTTCCGTGGCTAGGTCAGTTGTGGGCCAAAAGTTTAATAAAAATTTTGGGCCCACCAACACCCATTTATGACTTAAAACAACCCCCATCTATATTTAAGCATCCTTAACCTTATTCTAACTCATTCAAATCCTCAAAACTTCACTTTTCTCTTTGAATTCAAACTTCCCTCTTAAAACATAAACTAATCCCATAATTAAGTAAAGGATCAATTGACACTTGTTTGAGATACCAACTTGTCCCAACACATCAAAAACAAGTTCCAACTTAGATTTTGCTCGAGTTCTTCTTTGTTAACTTCTGGTTCATCATAAAAGAGGTAACTTTCTCTATTTCTAATAATTATGTATTCATTTATTTATTATTTTAAAAAGTTTATATGTGTATTTCCATGCAAAATATGTAGATTCTATCATGCTTGTATATAGAAGACTTGAAGTAGCCTAAAATCTTAATACATGGCCTTGTTTTGAATTAAATTTTAATGTTAGGCCCCAACCGAAAGTTGAACTTGAATGAATAGAGTATTACCACAAGTTAAGCATGTTCGTTTTCTTTGAAAATCATGAGTCTTGACATATGGGTGTACAGTGGACTTGTTGGGATTTCAAATAAGTTAAAGGATGTGAAAATTAAGGAAAAAATCAAAATTTTTGAATTTTGAGTTTTTCTTCAACTTTTGCAATCCCTCAATGTTGTTGGAAACTAACGACTAGTTTTTCAGTTACCCATGGCACCAAAAGACACTAAGAAATAAAGGACAATACCTTAAGGAAATGGATAGATTCTCCTGATACTAGTGGTTCTATAGAGGAGTACCCGATGCAATAATGTAGAGACACTGCAGTTAGGGTGACACACTAAGTTACTAGTGGACAAATGCGCTAGGCTGTTCAGGTAGTTTTATCCTAGTCAAAGATGAATTCAGTATGGATATCACCTCTACACACTCCTCCACCAGATGATAATGATAATGAGATAGATTTTGAGTCTACTCTACAGGTTATAGCTTAGGACGACCCCGAGTCTAAGGAGGGGTCCCAGTATTAATCAGAGGATATTGAGCAGGAGGTACCCCAGTATAAGTAGGGTATCACCACACAAGCACAATAGTCAGATGTACCCCAGCCTTAAAAGGGTACAGATTAGGCTTACCTTGAGGCACCAACACAGCAGCGGAAGAGGCCTACACCCATACATGCCTTAGAGGCACATTCGAGGTAGTGTGTAGAGGATATGTTGGAGATTTATGATATAAACAGTCATATCTTAGATACTGGTAGGCCTAACAGGATTTTTTATGAGGATTTTTGAATTTATCTATCTAGTCTTAGAAGAGTACCACAGTTGCAGGTTGCCTTTGATTGCTATCAGTTAGAGCGAATGACGAAACCATACGGTTCGTACAACCCGACTCAATTACGTGATTCATATGCATTCTACTGATCTATACTAGATCTTTCCATGTGCATATTGCCAGGACTGATGATACATATGGAGAATCCACAACTTGATCATACACTTGTGAGAGGGGTCAGATTTGATCTTTCAGTAGAGACTATCTGCTGGGTCAATTTTAGTCTAGATTATATTACTCCCATATCCACAACTAAGTTTGATTATAGGCTAAGAGTCAAATATGATAGACATATTATGCGGAAGGCTGAGCATAGATGAGAGGAAGTTATGGTGGCTAGGTGGATAACCGACTATATTTCACCTTTGGGTGATGCTACACTATGGATTAAGAGTCATGTACGATCAAGAAGGGTAAGTTGACATTTGAGGCCAAGTTTTGATGGTTGCTGATCAAATATTGACTATTCCCTACTTCTTTAAATAATTTGTTGGCTTAGAAGAGAGTACCCCTGGTTGTTAGCGTGATGGCCATATATGCTATTAATTCTATAGACATCCTCCAGTATGAGATCTATGTAGAGTATTTAAGAAGACCACTAATCTTCCATTCTCTTGCATGATTTAGAGATTATATTTTAAGGCTGGTGTACCTGAGATACCAGGAGTATATGAGAGGGTACTTGGGATGGCTTCTGTGTGGATGAAGAGTATGAAATATCTGGCACGTTCAGGCCTTACTAGGATATTTGAAGATCCTATCATAGTACCTGGTGCCCAGACTGAGGGTCTATTAGTTTCTCTAGATCCTGGTGTGACACATAGAGGCGACATGGGTATTATTATTGATATTGAGATAAGGGAGTAGAAAGAGGCTCAAAATTTGAGTAATCAGGGTAAGGGGACACCAGACACTTCTTCATCATCCATGTGTCTAACATTAGAGCTGGTTGGCGTATCTTCAAACCCTACTCACCCATCCACTATAAATTTTATTAAAGGTATGATTACTATATCTCACGAGTTCTTATAGAGAATAGTGGATAGTTAGATAGACACTGATGCTCATTTAGGGTTTTTGAAATCGATATGACTACCCTATATGGGCAGATAAGGTCAGGCCTTTGGATTAGATTCGAGCAGGCATAGGCCAGATTGGAGGCCGCACAGAGAGCTTCACTTTCTGAGCTATTTTCTGAGTTCCAGGCATGTCTTAATAAGTTTGAGAGATGGTCATAACCTATTTATAGAGATAGAGGCATTGGATCTAGCCTAGATAAGGAAGGATTTAGATATGTTATGAGTAGAGGTATGCTCTCTTACAAAGAGCCATGGGGAAGACACTCCCTCAGATATACCCCAGTGGTCAAGATATCACCTCCGTGCACACCTCAATAGTTTAATTTCATTGTGAAGAATGATGACAAGGTCCCGATAGTAGGGGACAACATAGGTCACATCAGAGACCTACATGATCCTAATAAGCCATATGATTAGGCCGTTAAAAGTTTCAGACATAATTTGATAGAGACTACAGTCATTGATAGGTAGAGGTGTATAGAGATAACTACGAGTGCATCCTCTAGTATTGCACCGCCACCACCATAGTCTTCGTCAACGGATTAACTACCATATGGGAATGCTCATGACACGGGCACCTAGTGCATCCCTAGTATGTTCTCACTTTCCTTTGTTTCATATTATTTTAGCGCATTAAGTACAGTACATAGTTTATTAGTTGGTCTAGGGTATTCCATAGCCACCATAGATTTTTGTTGCCATGCTTCTTTTCCTATCGGTCATGGTATGGTTGTAGAACTGACATGTCTAGGTTAATTTGTATCATATTGTGTTTTATTTCTTATTGTGTTGTGTTTTTGTGTAATTAGAAGATTTTTATGTATTTAGCGCAGTAGTCATGTTTTGGTTGAGTATTTAGAACTGTGTGAATGTATATATGTGTGAACATTATGGATCTTCTTATGGCATTAGGATTAGGGACATGACAATCACTTACTAATAATTGCATAAACCAGATGAGTAGTAGTTTGTGATATTTACTCTATTCTATGTTTGTGTGAGATGCTACTTAGTTCCTTTTGTGTGTTGAATTCAGAACTTGCCTAATTAGTCTTTACTAGGTTAGAGGATAGTTGGTTAGGAAAGGACCATATACCATTTTTAATTTTAGTCCACTTTTAGCCTAAATGACCATCCACGTATGAATTATATCTCTTGATCCCTGTTTTAAGCCTTATATCCTATTTTATTGTTTCACCTATTCACCTTCTTATTTATATTACAATGAACCTACTTTGGCCATGGTCCTTCTTGGACATTGTGCACCTTAACTCAGACAAAATACCTAAGTTGAGGGTGGCTAGCATAGGGGTATATAGTGTAAAGTGGGTATTTAGAATGATAAAATAAGAGAAAAAAGTTAGTAGGGCCGGGTGTGGCAGAAAAATAAAAAGAAAAGAAAGATTAAAAAAAGTGAAAAAGAAAGAATGACCATACCCAACCCAAATGTGCATTAAAGAATAAAAAGGGTGAAATAAGGGAGAAAATAAAAAGGAAATTTGCTAGTTAGTGACAAGGAGTCTTAGTCACTTGATATGTTCTTATGTACCATACCAGTCCCTAAGCCTACATTACAAGCTGAGAAAATTCCTATAGTGATTCTAACTTGATTGTCTGAAAACTAAGGTAAAGAAAATAAGGGCATGCCTATGGTATTTAATGAACATTGATTGGAACTTCTCTTCTGAGTGTAAATGTCTCTTGACTATCTTGAAATTAACATGCATGATTTCATATGAGTGAGTTGGACTTCTTTGTTGTGAGGGTACGTTTGTCATATTGCTAGCTATTTTGTTATTTCGGGTATTGTAACTTGTACATATGAGTCGTTGTCTTTTGCTAATGTAATTCCATACCATGATGCAATTGTGTCACATTATTGCGCTTCATATTTATACACAACTGGTTTTCAAAAGTGAGGTTGGAGGGGGTGTTGTGTTTTGAGCTTAAAGTGTTGATTGACTGCCTTAAATAGCCTAGATTATCCTAGTTAAGCGTCGTTTTTGTTTTGTTTTGTTGCCTGAGGGCATGCAAACATTCTAAGTTGAGGGTGTTGATGTACTATAGAACTATAACACTTTTGACGCTTATAACTACGAAAATATGTAAGTTTTTGAGGTTGTTTTCTTAGATATGATGCATCTTGAGTATGTTTTGTAGGAAGTCAGATTTTGGATACTACGTTTGTGTAAGAGATGAAAAAGGTGTTTTTGGATATTTGTGGGAGCAATTATGGATATTTGGGAAACTTTTTATCTTGTTCGTGATCAAAACATGTGCGGGAATTAAAGAAGAGATGAATTATGACTCCCAGCACTTGCTAAGTCAATATGTAGACTGTATGTAGTACATGTGGGCCGCATGTAGGCAAAGCATGTGTCAGAAGTCTAAAATCTTGAGAGCTATCCTGAAGGATTTTTTGGTCCAGGCACTTTCATTCACTACTTGCATCCACCCCGCAAGCCGCAAGTACTACCTGCGCCCAGAGTCAAGGCACATGTAGGGACCATAAGTAGCCACCAACCCTTTTTTCTCTTATTTCATCCGGGTTTTGATTTTAGGATTTCCTTATATACTATAAATACCCCTTATGTGTTTTTAGTAGAAGCTACGCAGTCTTGATATACACAAACATATTTTCTTTCCAAGATTAAATTTTAGTCTTGGAATTCTCTTATATTGACTTTGGTTGATTAATTTAGTTACGGTTTTGGATTTTACCTCTTCTTATTGTGATTTCATCATATGCTTGCAATCATGAATGTTGTTAATTACGTCACAAGCATGAACAGCTAAAACTCATAGCTAGGGTTGTAGAAACCCTAGAAGATTGATGGAGTAGGGGAAGGGCTATTATTGTTCTAAACCGATACCCATGCATGTATTGCTTTATCTTTAATATAATAGTTTTATTAATGGGTGCACACGTTAGGATCCTACCTAGATTATTCATACTTACTCCGAAAGAGGAGAAGTGACTAGGAAAAGATAATGATAACAATAATTTGGAGTTTAACTGTAGATCCATGCTTCTAGGTTTTATCTAAGTAAGATGCTTAGATTTCATCTAATAACTATAGACACAAAAGGTAATAGTTAACTATGACCAAGATAAAGGTTAGTAAGGTGACATCCTGAAACTCAAAAGGGAAAGAATGAAATCCTTCAGCTCGTCCAAAAGATTGTTGAAGGTACATAACTTATCAATTGTGCATGCAAGGTATTGGGTTGTTCAACAAAGCATGATAAGCCTACGGAGTTAAGAAGAAAAACAGAAGACAATCCTAGTGTTCACTCACGACTGTTTACAACTGAAGTTGATATTAGCTACTAGTTCTATATTTATACTCAAGGACCCCCTATTTTTTTCCAGTTCTGGTCATTGATTACAACAACCGAGAGCCATGATTCCACGTATTACTTTGGGATTCGACCCCAATCTTTATTGAGCTACTATCTTTAAAAGTTACTATAACATATTATGAGAGGAGGTATAGATTGGACGTCACTACAATGATAATAAGAATATCAGTAGCAACGTGAGTAACTAAATATTTCGGACAACCAAATATCTAACTGAGACTATGCGTTCTCCTATCTCCCCAGGCTTAAAAGGGTCAATCATCACACAACAACACAAGGCATAGACATCACCCTAATCTATGCAGCTATCTTATACCGACTGATAGACATAGGCACAAAATGGTGATAGGCGATGCACATGCAAGAATGAATGCAAGGTACATAATCAATATCACAACCATCCTTCAGACTTAATCCGAGTATATATATTATCATTACAACATCCTCCGTCAGCTTTGCTGAGTATCAATATCATCATAACAGTATCCTCTGGTCTTGCTGGGTATCAATATAATTATAATAGTACACTCTGGCCTTGTTGGGTATCAATATCATCATAACAGTATCCTTCGGCCTTGTCGGGTATCAATATCATCCTAACAGTATCCCCCAACTTTGTTAGGTATCAATATCATAATCATCATCAGTAACATATAAATAGATATATAATAGGTTGATGAACTCAAGCCGTGGTTAAAAGGAGTGTAAATTCATAAGTCTATTGCCAATAGTGAACTTCGGGACTAAATCATTATAAAAGTATAGCAGGGGTCGGAATATCTCACGACCAGAGTAAATCATAGTGTCAAGTTATGGACATAATATTTCTTGGTAAAATATTTAAAATATCAATATTATCCTCTTTTATATATTAAAGTTATCCATTAAGATAGCCAAATATTATTGTAAATAAATCTATTTTTAAAGATGAAAAGTGGGTTTTAATCCTTATTTAGGAAGAACAATAGTAAGATCGTATTTCAGCTAGAATCACATCAATTATCAATATAATAATCATGAATGTACCGAATCTATGCATGCCATCACCAGTACTGAATCAACGAAGTCATAAACAACATACCGCATCATTCTCCATCCCTTACCAGAGAGATATGTGTGTTTGAATATATCCATAAACTACAACTATATCCTTTACAAGGATAATTACTTCCTGGGTTCAATCGATAGCATAACATTGCCTTTGGCTAGATAAAATGTCGGAAACAATCACAACATCATAATCACGGCCTTAAGCCCACATACGTATCCAGAACTCATATAAATAACCATGTATATAAACCATCTCACATTTATAAGCCTTAGTGTAATCATGAGGCATGACATCTCTATAAGCAGTTAAGTATATCTATAATCATCTCGCATATAGGAGGCATCTCACTTCTAGGAGCCTTAATGCATTAAGGAAGCATAATTTATATCTATGAAACATGTAACATCTACCATACATCTCATATATATAGGTCATATATCATGACTATGGGGAATATCATATCTAAAGGACATTGGTCATATCTAAGAGGAAATAACATCTCTATGGGCCAAATACCAAGTCTAAGAAAAAATAACATCTCTATGGGACAAATATCAAGTCTAAGAGGAAATAACATCTCTATGGGCCAAATATCAAGTGTAAAAGGGAATAGCATCTCTATGGACAAAATAACATATCTAGGTGGAATATCTTCTCTAAAGGTCCAATATCATAACTAGGAGGACATAACATCTCTAAAGACCCAATATCACTTCCTTAAGGAATATCATATCCATAACTCATAAGTCATAATTTTAGGGAATTCATCACAATTTATCAAGTCACGAGGTAAGATTAATCTAAATGCTCACTAGTCTCAACTAGGCCTAACATCCACAACTAAGTCCACAATGGCTAACACAAGTCTTGACCTAAGTGGGTCGGACGATCCCACTTCTAATCCTCAATTTTGTTAATTAGGCAAACTATGCCCCAAACTAGGCTAAGGTATCTAGTTCAACTTCCAGATGTCAAATAAGCCATAATCAAGTCTATGATAGGAACTTCATCTAGAAATATAGGCATTCAAGTTAACTCTACGAAAATTATAGTTTCAACATCACTAGATTAGCCTAACTAAGGTTAATCATACTAACCATGATCCAACACTTAAACCACATCCCAAACCAAGCATTATATTGTATCTATGCTACAAATTAGTCTATGCTAGGGAGAAGGCAATAGGATTTGAAAAGGGTACCAAGTAATTCACCTTACAGTCCCAAAACCCTCATCTAATCCCAAAGAAGTTAACAATCAAAACTAATTTGTTCTTCTTATAATCAATCTTAACGTTCACATCTACACACAATATATATCACACATTGTCTACTAAGAAGAGTAGGTAGAAGCCTACCTCAAAGCCTAACCACAAAACCTAACATCATTCACTAACATCCATCTTTAGTTCAAAACCCTAAAATGTCATCACACTATTAAAATATAATCTACTCATCAATACGAGTCTAATGATACCCATATTGCAATGTTGTACTTTGGGTCCAAATAGACACCAAGAACCCCAAGTGGATCCCGCTTATGGAAAACATATTTTCGAGGTCAACCCAATATTCATACATGAACAAGAAATAATAACCCTAAATAAATGGGTGAAAACAAAGAAAATTTGGGGCTAAAATCAATCCCTAAGCTATATTGGGGTTTTGAGTCACAAACTAAGAAATTCATCAATAAAGTGATGAAATCTTACCTTAATTCGGATGATAATCATGATAAAAGATGTTAATCATGCTACCAAGAAACCCACAAATCCTAATTTGGAGTTATTACATTCATTTAGGGGTTCTAGGTCTCAAAGATGGGTCAAAAATGGCCAAAACGTGGCCTATAGGGTCCTATACCCATACTAGGTATGGGGATATTGCTACCGCAATCCTAGGGACCATGATTGCACTATTAAGATCACAATAGGCCCTGTGCAATCGCGGTGCACTAGCACCAACAAATTCAAAACTTGTTTTAGACCCTTGAAACTCATTCAGACTATGTTTTTTGCAAACGAACTATGTAAGCCCATTAAATTTAATGTTTCGGACGCATTGGTGAAGTCAAATTTCTTATTCAAGATCGTTTAGAAAAATTATGGGCCCCACACCTATATCTACCTATTTTTCCACTTTCCAATCAATAGGTCAAAATGAGTTAAGGTGAATTGGGACCGAAACCAAAGATCTACCTAGCCTAAAATCGATATTTCGGATCTTGCTGGCATAGTCGGAATTTGCATCTGAAGTTGTCTTGCTAAATTTTCCACCCAGTGGTCATTTAGAACTAGTAAAGACTTTAAAACAGGAAATTAGCTCTAAAAGTGAAATGAACTACCCGGTATCCGAACCATCGGTCCTAATAAGTCATAAAAAACTTGGGGTAGCTATGAAGAAGCCCTAACGACGAAGATAAGTGGAAACATGAAAAATTACCAGAAGGGTTATTAAAATATCCAATACTAAAAGGACTTTTGTCCTTAAATGTCAATGTATAGAAAGAATCCCAAAAGCTCAAAAGGATGAGGTACTAGTCCAGTGTGCTTTGAGTATGACATCCCAGATAACCTCATCAAAGTGAGGACAATTTTAAGGGATTTTTCCACAGGTATCACTTTTTCAACCTGCACCCTCACTTTACTTTCAGGAAGCCAAAAACTTAACTTCAACCGCTAACTAGCCTTCAATTCAACTGAAAAGGCTGATGCATGCAAATCAGAGCCGCCATACGCTGATACCATCTCAATTCCACACAAATAAATCAAAGTCTCATCCATGCCAAAACCAACTCAAGTCATGAGTCATACCACCAACTCCTAATCCAAATATAACCTTTTTTTACCAATCCATACTTGCTATCTACTCCAAACCAGGAGGAAAATCACCTGAGTCCTATTTGCAAAATCTCATCACCGAGAACTTAAAGAACTTAAGATGGCCCAGTAAAAGTCCATATGACAAACATTAGGATAAGATCATAAGGCACTATCTAGGCATACAAATAGAGATCATATCCATGCCAATGCTACAACTAGTATGGGTGGTAATCAAAACTAAAATCTAGAATATCAAGGCGTAAGTACTCATCACTGAACAATTCGATCAAGGATGTCCCATCAACCAAGAATGAGCCATATTGAATCTAATTCAAGTAAATTACTCCCACTGAGTATATCATCCAAAATTTCCAAAAAAGATTGATGACTTGTGGTAAAAAAAAAGAACCAATATTGGTTACATGAGCTAACATCTGAACATCTATCAACTATAATACCACCGAAGTCGAGAAAATCAAATAGGAAACCACGGAGTAGGCTCAACTATCCTATAAATGAAATCCAAATGGACACAAATCTAAAATGAAGCCTTCATGCAAGTCTATAACTCCTAGCAAAAATCTCAATACCGAGGCTGAATCACTTGATGTCAAATACCCAAACCAAACTTGGAGACGGGTAGGCATACATATTTCAACTCTATCATAACTTCCAAATCGCCATTCTAAGGCATCATGTAAAAACTGAACTAATAAGCCTATATCATTACTAACCATTCAATCGACTTTAGTATCCAAATCTGATATATCCAGATCAATCATATCAAGCAACGGTCGAGACACATCTATAGAGTAAAAATCACCATAAGGATAACCACTGATTGGAAAAACATGCAATCAACTTTATATTATCTTGAGGGTATGAAATATTTTCACAAAATAAAAATCATACAAAAGGATGAATCGCTATCTAAAAATACAAATAACCCACTCCATAATAGCTAGAGGGCATGAACTATCCAAACATGCTCAAAGACTTCCCAAGGATGCAAACTACACCAGTAAGAGCAAAAACTCTAGTAACTCTAAGACTAGCACTTAACCTAGAACTAATCAATCCAACACCATATCTCATCAAAGAATAGCCATAAGGATATATCGTCAAGGAGAAACACTCCACAAAGGCTCATTAGGACATACAAACTCTAATTTAGGATCTCCCAAATCCACCCAAAAATCACATCATCGAAGAATAAATATACCAATCTCAAAACTAAGGTCAAAGTAAAGACCAACACCGAAAAATCAAACAATTTAAGATAAAGAATTTCTAATTTGCTAACTTAAGAAGCGATCACAGGAACTATCACTTGTCTCTATCTTGCTAACTCTACTTTATAGAAAAACCACATCACACTGAGAATGGAGTATCCTAATCCATACAAATAACAAGGGAAAACTATCATAAGGGAATATACCCAACCAATCTAAGTGATAAATCTATGATATCTCGACCTTAATATTAGAATCACCATATGATGAGGGAATAGCCATAAACAAAGAATGGACCCAAAACTGGTCAAGCTCAAAATAGGCTATATAGGAAAGGATAGACAAAACAATAACGTTCACAACTAGAAGGAAAGTCCAAGAATCCCAATCTCAAAAATGGGCGATACAACTGAATCGCGGACTCAAGAATCATAATTAAACCATAGAAGGTCAAATTACCTTTGATGTCATAATATGTACCTGAATTAATCTAACTTAGCTAACCAAGAGGGAAATAATCAACCTTGTCATGCTAGGGGAAAGAAATCATCAAAGCAATCTATATCTACTCAATTCACCAAATAAGATCATAAAGAAATAGAATTCAAACTATATAACACTAGTTTATACAACTACCTAGTGAGGATTAATTGCATCAAGTAATAGTATCAAATAGTATAAATAACCTCAATTAGTGATAGCAATAGCAACAACAATGTGAATATCAATTTACTAAAATAAGAGGTACAAAAATAAACATCAATATCATGTACCACTCAAGGGCCACAATAAGTCCAATGAGCCAAGATAAATGGGACTCAAACCCAAATGCCACACTCATAATAACAAATATCAACATGTATCTACTCTATCCACTACTAAAATAAATAAATCATAGAGTAGTAACTTAATCATGAATTCAATAATAATGCACATAATAACCAATATTAATTCATTAAGGCATATAATTATCAATGGGTATAAAAAACCCAATACTTATTATAAAATATTAAGTGGGAAATAAAAGCACACCTATCATGGTGAAATCTATAATCACATGCATGACGATCCTTGGTAGAATAAATCTTAATGGGTCCAAACTCAACCAACTTACTAAATCATCAACTGAAGTGCCAAACACACTATCTCTAACTAAATATGACACAACATAGTGAAGTTGATCTGCATAAGCTGAATGGTTAAAAATCCCATGACTAGGATACTCTCTAGTCCAGTAGTTGATCTCACTGTAGCCGTAGTAACTGGTGAACCATCAACATAGAGAGAACATAAACTGAGCCTAAATAGATGGCCAATTAAGGTTGAGAGAAATCTCTAGAATTATGGCCATCCTTTCGTAATCATATCCTATCTTAGGAACTTTAGGTTGGCGAGGATGTAATGCCCTGAGTCTGGTACCCAAAATGATACATGGTGCCCATGACCCCGAAGGACCATAAGCTAACCCACGACTGATATCTATACCTGTATAGTGCATAATATTTGTATACACATACAAAAATAAAGGTTGAAAGGCCATAAGATTAAAATCTGATAAAAATAGAACATTTAGGTGGGGAATGAAATACCCAAAACAACTGTAGTAAACTGTCTGAAACATAATAGTCTGAAAAGCCTCTAACTATCTGAATAAGGATTTTATGTGACATGTACCCAACCAACTCTACCTACTGAAATAAGCTAAGAACTAAAATAATAAAATAATAATCATATCCTCAAAGGATGAGGACTCACTACTGAGTACTGGAATGCTACTGATGCTCTAGAGATCATGCTTTTAAACCTATGGAATAAAACAACATAGCATAAATGCGTCAATACATTTGCATGTACTGGTATGCGTGTGAGGTAGGCTGAATACATGGGGTTCATATGTATGAAAAATACTAACTGACTGAATAACATGAATGTGACAATACATGCATGAATAAGTAACTATAACTAAGATCATACTAACACTGGTATGGGGTTCTGAGTACTAATTTACTGACGTCTAAATATTGATAACTGAGTCTACTGAATACTGAGAGACTGATGCTATATTACTGATAAAAGAAAGACTATTTTTGATAGTTCTAATTATGAAGAACTGGTCTGATTGACTGTATCTGACAGTCCTAAAATCTAATACTGATAACATAGGTTTCATAAAATTAATATACTATTAACTGAGTTCGTGATAACATGATTACTATGTCTGAGTACTAATAACATGAGTGACTGCATCTGATAATCCTAATACTGATGGAACTAGCTGAGTTTCGTACTGAACTGAGTTGACTGTATCTGATAGTCCTAAAATTTGTAGAACTATTTGAGTTCTATTACTAAGACTGAATGACTGTATCAAATAGTCTTGATCTACAGCTGAAACTGTGGGAAGTAGTCATCTAACCGATATGCCTCAAATAATGCATTATAGCTGAGTTGGGGTCCAATCTGTAACCCTAATTGGAAGGGTGTCAATACCGTACCACTAGTAAGGACAAGCTGTGGGTGACCCTTATCTGATAGTGTCCCTAAAAGAGAATGGTGGGACCCTTATTTGACAGTGTTTATCCACTTCATCAACCCTCATCTGTCAGTATTGATGTCTCAATCTATGCTGGCTATATAGTTCTGGAATGCAAGGATGACTTCTAAGAATAACACCCTTATCTGATAGTGTGTTCCCATACTTGGGTTTACTCGGTGCTAATTCCTACTCCCATCTGAATAGACACTGAACATGGATTAGTGAATTGAACTGGATTGAATTAATTGAGTTTCTGTTGACTGGCGAAATAGTACTGAGATTACTGTATTACTGAGCTTTCCTGAGTCACATAACTAACTGAGTTCTATGGATCATGGCTTGACTGAGGATATCATGAAAACATGACACAAACTCTAGGCACACAACTATATTTTTTGGGTACAAGTACCCCAGGACTCGATGGGGAGAAACTGACAAAGCATGACTTTCTCGAATACATGACCAACATCAAAATCCATAATATAATAAGTTGGAGATTTCATAAAGTACAAGTTCTAAAGAACCACAATGGCTACACATAGATCCATACTTCATTGACTAAGACTTTTCATCAAATACTTGACGTGCATAAATTTGTACATGAATGGAGATTTTATATTATTATACTAGTATGGCACTTTTCCTTCCCATAGGTATTTAGTGAAACATATGGGGAGAATGCTTTGGTTATACAATCATCAACACATCTAATAATCATGGCTACAATAATCAACTTGTAAATTGAATCGGGGTTATCATGATTATTATGCAAATCTTCATATACCTGGGTCAATCATTGGAATATGAATATGAATTTCAATTCTATTTAAATCATGAACATTCATAAATACACAAATCTTGTATTTTCAAAAGAGATTCTTGAGCTTTATGGGTTAAAGGGACCCATGAATCAACACATGAAATACCTTAATACTTGACTTTAAGAATATTGACGGTGAAATTCTTCAGATTTGAATCTTCTATTAAAACTCTAATGCTTGTTCTTGAGAGAGTTTGAGAGAAATTGAGTATAATTTGGTGAATTGAGTTTGAATTTTGTGTTTATGGTGTTTTACATTGTGGGGGTATAGTTTAGGGTGAGGAAAAATACTAAAATAGACCTACAAATCACTTCCTAGTTGTTGAAATTTTCAGCTAACGACCAAGGCTGATAAGTCGTTAGATATATGACGGCCCGTCAGATATGTTGTCACTCAGTTGCCAGGCTAACATGCTGGAGTAAAATGAGTATAACTTTTCGCTCCGATATCAGATATAGGCAAAATTAGTATCTTTGGAAATATAATTAAATTATCTATCTGTTGGTGTGTCATGTTCTAAAAAATTGAGAGTGTAACGAGAGATATACTCATTTGAAGTTAACTATACCAATATCCTTCTCAAGAATTCAAATGGTAAAGAATGTTTTGATTCGCCTAATAGCTAGGACGTATTTGAGACCTTAATTGACATCAAACTTGATCATGAAACTACCAAAGAATCATGATGTACTATACATAAGCTTGAAATATGGCGCTAATATTGATTTGCATTTTTTAGGATATTACAATATCTCCTCCTTGGAAATATTCATCCTCAAATGAGACTGATTAGACTGAGAGAAATGATAAATAAAAGTACATACTGGACATGCACAATGGAAACATGATTTCATGAAAGACATGACTAATTGCAGAACATATCATACTGAACATGCATATCTGATGAATGGGTAACTAATTAATGAATGCATGTCTGAGATTTTTGATAAACTATATTTCTTATAATGAGGATTCATTTATGATGCATGACTGATAAGTTGAATTCATGAATATCTAATGCATGATTATTTGACTAAACTGATACATGAATGCATGACTAAAGATGCAATGGTACTTAATACCAAATTTATAACAGAATTCTGAGCATAAAATTGAATACCGAGTTGGTAACAAAACTAAACATGATAATTGAGAACAATACCAAGTTAGTAATGAAATGGTTGTGACCTTATCCCATGGTATTAATGAGAAAAATAATGCTATGTAGTTATACATTTAAAACTCAACCCATCAAAGGCTAGATATAGGTGGTTGGATTGGGTAACAGGGGGCGTTCCCCAGTCCTGGTTGGATTTAGGATGCCCATTATGACAAGGCTCAAAGTAGGTTTGTGTCAAGTTGATATCAGAGCATAGTTTAATGGTAAAATTAGAAGTCAACAAAGCTGTGTCGAGTAGAGTCTATTTTAGGGGTGTGAAGTACACCACACTCATAAGAGAGAGGCTGGATGACATTTAGAAATGTTTCACTTACTCAGTATTATATCTTTAAGCTTGAGTTCTTAATCTTGAAATCTCCTTTTATCCTTATTTGTCCGTATTTCAGATCATACCTCCTAGATCTTTAACACAATGAAATTCTTCCGTCCCATCTAAGGATAATATTAAAGGGGTACGTCCTACATCTGGAGTACATATTTGATCTCATAGTCTTATTCACAATGGTTTTAAAGTTCATCCTATCCTTGCTAGTTATCCTCAGGTCCCTTTAAGCAATGTGAAGAATGCAAAATTTCATTAGTCTATCCTTTTTATTGCCTAAATGGTTGCTACTGAGGCTGAGTGGGGTATGACTGGTGCTTTGTTTGTTGAAGCCACAAGGGATGGTCAATTTTTTGAAGATGGGTACTCTAATTTTTACTGGGGTGAAGGTAGAGGAGGATCCACAAGGCTTTTTGGATGAGATGGAAAATATCTTCTAGGTAATATAGGCTACTTATATAAAGGGGGTTAACTTTGTAGCTTATCTGCTCAAGGATGTTGCTTATCAGTAGTATGAGGAGTGGGACAAGGATAGAGGTAATATGGAAAAGAAAGGGCTATGGGAGGCCTGTTCTAATTCCTTCTTGGATCGTTCATTCCTTAAGAGTTGAGGGAAGCTAAGATGGAGGAGTTTGTGAACCTCAGGCAGGTGAAGATTTCAATAAAGGAATATACTTTGAAGTTCCATCAATTATAAAGGTATGCTACTTATTTGATGGCTGATATGAGTTCGAGAATAAGGAAGTTTGGTTCTGGGTTTTAATAGAGATTTGATTTTTAAGAGAAAGACTTCCTTGCTGATTAAAGATATGGATATCTCGAGGTTGACTGTTCATATGCATTAGGTTGAGGATTAGAAGAGAAAGCAGGCAGAGTTTGGGAATAGGAAGGGAAAGAGGAACAAGTTTTCTGATCAGAAAGGTGTTCAGTATCAGAGTGGTAATGATAGTGGCAAGTGTAAGAAAAAGAAGAGGAGAAGTTTGGGCTCTTTTTTTGATATCAGTTTTTGTTAGTCGGGAGATAGTCATCATCAAGGTGGTGATAATTCTTAGGCACAACTTGCCCAATCTTAGGTTAGAGAAGGTCAGTCAATTTCTTCTTGTCCTCATTGTCGATTCTGTGCTCGTTCTCATTGGGGATATTACAAAAAAATAAAGGACAAATGTTTCAACTGTGGCCAGTTAGTCCATTGGCTCAGGGATTATCTGGTCAATAAGGTTGATACGGGGGCGAATAAAATTTCTTTAGCTTCATATTCTATTCCTACACCTGGTTGGGTGACATCTGCTTCTTTTACTACTCCTGGTACTAGTGCTGGTCAAAACGGGTTGTATGTTTTGGCATCTCGATAGGAATATAAGGCATTACTTGATGTCATTGTTGGTACGTTACAACTTTTCTCTCGTGACATATATTGTTTGCTTAATTTAGGGTCCACTCTTTTTATGTAACTCTATATATGGTAGTGTTATTTGGTTTCGATATAACTGAATAAGAAAATCATCACTTGGATAAATTTTGGTAGGATGAGTTGACTTCTAAAAACATAATTTAAGATTAGGTGACTAAGCCTCCTGTACTGCAATTGAGACTACTCAAAATAGTCACGTGGGTGCTGAGCACTAGTGCATAAATATTTTGACTTATTTGATTAATTGGATAGCTGATAGCTGAATACTAGGCTTGTAAGACTGAACTGTACTTAGTTTGGATAGCTCTAATGAGACTGGAGAATATTATGCATAGGAGTAATAACTAACTAAATAACATAAGGTAACTTGAGCATGGATTCATGAGGTCTGTATTATTTGTGAATGCGGGACCAAGTGTATGACATGATTCTAGAACAGTCTTGTAAACTGAGGTACTAGACGGCTGATAACTAAGTAGCTGATAACTATACACTATATTCAAGTAAACCCAAAACTAAACTGTGTTACCTTCTTGATTACTGTACTAGGACTGGGACAGAAATTACAGATAAGATGGTAATTAAGACTGTAATCGTAACTAAGATTGTAGATGAGACTAAATACTGGTTTTTGTTAACTAGGGTGTAGACTGCTACTGAAGTATTGAATTCTGAGACTGAACACGTATTACTGAGTACTGAATACTGGAACTATAAATGAGATGGCAACTAAATTTTGATAGTTACACGATGGGGGCTGACATAAGTCAAAGATCTAAATGCACACTCACGCTCTGTACTTTCCTAACTTCTAAATACAACCTCTTGCTAGCCATTTACTTGCACGCTACCATGAGATTCAAGCATATCTTTATAATTACACCCTCGTGTAAAACAAACATAAGCAATCTTCTCTTAACATGTAACATCCACTCTCTCCCATCCATGTAACTACTTATCACTACACAGTTTTCATAAAGAGAGCTCACTAAAGGGTTGAATCAGGAGGACTTGAAGCATAAATGGACAATAACAGAACTTTGATACTTGACTGAAGATTGTGGAGTAGAATATAAACATCATGGATTTACCAAGAGGTCTAAATTAAGGATATGCATAACATAGTTTGAATTTAACTGATCAGTAGAGGTATAGCATGAGGCATGGATGCTGAGTATACTGTAAAGCATGATATGTGTACATGAGTCATGAGCTGCATGACCTGAGTTTTAGAGTTTTTTTTATTCATGTGACATGATTTGTATCACTGAGGGGAATAGAACTTAATGCCTTATATTGGAAACTGGAATCGTACATGATTCTATAGAAAGCGTGTGAATGTAAGCTGTGTTCATGGAACTGAGATATGAAGCATATGTAGGCATCATGCTGATTGAAGTAAGAAACTTTACACTAAGATAAGGATGGGTCGGGAATCATCTTCCCTTACTTCTTTTCTATATGTACTGGCACTACTACTGGAATCTGAGAGCCTGAATTGATCACTTCATCTATCATCTCCCCCTCAGATTTAAGCCATCATTATAAGTCTGTGAACACTTTACTAAACTCTGAACTAAACTTCAATCATCACCACATACTTACACTCTGTTCGACACATGCTTGCCTTACTAAATATATCATCTACTTTTGTTTCTTTATATACTACTAATATTATATCTCTTAATTCACATCCACACCATCATATTTAATTTTAGATCAATAAATCTTAAATTCTTGCTTGCACTGTTCAAGCCTACTGGTCTACCTTGGTACAACTATCCCTATGAATATATAATCTGCTCAATTTGGATAACATTATGCCCACTCTACTACTGCTAAACTCCTGGGTTCATGCTTCTAACTCTAGGTCAAATACTATCATAGGATTCTGAGAAGAGATCTCATGGCATATCAAATTTTGGGTTCGCGAATGAGTTCTCATGATCATGAATGTGATCTGTATGACTTTTAAACATAATAAAACTGATTGGATACTTTTGAGCCTGTAGGCAATCCCATAACTGTCTGCGTGGACTGTCTGAGAAAGCCTTACCCCTAGGACTTTGAGCTTCACCATTTCTGTTACCTTGAAAGAAAGGTGGAGTTTACATAAGTAGATCATGATGAGAATCTACATTAGTGTCTTAGGGGACCTTTCTATAGTACAATCTACAACATAAAAAAAAAGAAACAATTCCTAAAACATCTCATATCCTCCTGTCCATAAGTGTGGTACACAACATAACCATGCATAAGACTCTACTAGATGCGACTGTTCAAACTTCCTAGGACACTGTTGAACCTTAGGATCTGATACTAAGTTTGTAATGCCCCGAGTCTGGTATCCAAAATGCTACACGGTGCTCATGACCCCGAAGGACCACAAGCTAACCCATAACTGATATCTGTACCTATACACTGCATAATATATGTATACACATGTGGAAATAAAGGCTGAAAGGCCATAAGGTTCAAATCTAATAAAAACATAATATTTAGGTGGGGTATTAAATACCCAAAACAACTGTAGTAAACTATCTAAAACATGATAGTCTGAAGAGCCTCTAATTGTCTGAATAAGGAGTTGATGGGACATGTCCCCAACTAACTCCAACTACTGAAATAAACTAAGTACTAAAATGATAAAATAATGATCATGTCCTCGAAGGATAAGGACTCACTGCTGACTCTGACTGTTGAGTACTAGAATACTACTGATGCTCTGGAGCTCGTGCTTCTGAACCTATGGTATAAAATACTATAGCACAAATACGTCAGTACATTTGAATGTACTGGTATGCATGTGAGGTAGGCAAAATGCATGGGGTTCATATGCATGAACAATACAAACTGACTGAATAACGTGAACGTGAGAATACATGCATGAACAAGTAACTATAACTAATACCATACTGATACTAGTACGGGGTTTTGAGTACTAATTTACTAACATCTGAGTTTACTGATACTGATAACTGAGTCTACTGAATACTGAGAGATTGATGTTATGTTACTGATAAAGGAAAGATTGTTTCTGACAGTTCTGATTATGAAGAACTGGTATGATTGACTGTATCTGACAGTCCTGAAATTGAATACTGATAAGATGGGTTTCATATAATTAATGTACTATTAACTGAGTTTGTGATAACATGATTACTATGTTTGAGTACTGATAACATAAGTGACTATATCTGACAATCCTGATACTGATGAAACTAGTTGAGTTCTGTACTGAACTGAGTTGACTGTATCTGATAGTCTTGAGATCTCTATAACTATCTAAGTTCTATTACTGAGACTGAATGACTGTATCTGACAGTCCTGATCTGTAGCTGAAATTGTAGAAAGTATTTATCTAACTGACATACCCTAAATAATGTATTATAGCTTAGTTGGGGTCCAATCTGTAACCCCTATTGGAAAGGTGTTAATACCGCACCACCGGTAAGGACAAGCTATGGGTGATCCTTATCTGACAGTGTCTCTAAAAGAGAATGGTGGGACCCTCATCTGACAGTGTTTATCCACCTCATCAACGCTCATCTTACAGTGTTGATATCTTAACCTATGCTGGCTACATAGTTCTAGAATGCAAGGATGACTTCTAAGAATCACACCCTCATCTGATAGTGTGTGTTCCCATCCTTGGGTTCACTCGGTGCTAATTCCAACTCCCATCTGAATAGACACTGAACATGGATTACAGAACTGAACTGGACTGAATTAACTGAGTTTCTATTGATTAATGGAATAGTACTGAGATTACTGTATTACTAAGCTTTCCTGAGTCACATGAATGACTGAGTTCTATGGAACACGGCTTGACTGAGGATATCGTGAAAACATGACACTAACTCTAGGCACACAACTATATTTTTGGGTACAAGTACCCCAGAACTCGATGGGAAGAAACTGACAAAGCATGACTTACTCGAATACATGACCAACATCACAATCCATAATACAATAAGTTGGAGAATTCATGAAGTACAAGTTCTAAGGAACCACAATGGCTACACATATATCCATACTACATTGACTAAGACATTTCATCAAACACTTGACGTGCATAAACTTGCACATGAATAGAGATTTCATATTAGTATACTTGTATGACACTTTTCCTTCACATAGGTATTTAGTCAAACGTATGGGGAGCATGCTTTGGTTATACAATCATCAACACATCTAATAATCATGGATACATCAATCAACTTGTAAATTGAAAGGGGGTTTATCATGATTATTATACAAATCTTCATATACTAGGGTCAATCATTGGAATATGTAATTTAAAACATGAATCAAAACCCCACAACATTATGATCATGAAATTCAATTCTATTTAAATCATGAATATTCATAAATACACAAATCTTGTATTTTGAAAATAGATTCTTGAGTTTCATGGGTGAAAGGGACCCATTAATCAACATATGACATACCTTAAAGCTTGACTTTAAGAAGATTCATGGTGAAATTCATCAGATTTGAATCTTTTATTAAAACCCTAAGGCTTGTTCTTGAGAGAGTTTGAGAGAAAGTGAGTATATTTTGGTGAATTGAGGCTGAATTTTGTGTTTATGGTGTTTTACGTCGTGGGGGTATGATTTAGGGTGAGGAAAAAGACTAAAATACCCCTACAAAACTACTTCCCAGTTGCTGATATACTCAGCTGATGACCAAGTCTGATAAACCATTAGATATGTGATGGCCAGTCAGATTTGTCATCACTCAGTTGCCAGGCTAACATCCTGGAGTAAAATGGGTATAACATTTTACTCTGATATCAGATTTGGGAAAAATTGGTATTGTTGGAAAGATAATTCAATTATATATCTGTTGGTGGGTCATGCTCTCAAAAATTTGTAGTATAACGAGAGATATTCTAATTTAAAGTTGACTTTACCAATATCCTTCTCAAGAATTCGATCGGTAAAGAATGTTTCGATTTTACTAATATCTAGGACATATTTGAAACCTTAATTGACATCAAACTTGATCATGAAACTACCAAAGAACCATGATTTACTATGCATAAGCTTGAAATATGGTGGTAATATTGATTTGCATTTTTTAGTATATTATAGAGGAATACATGCTAACTCTGTCTAATTGACTAACACTTATCTGGGGCATTCTATGAACTAGTGTTTTATCATGACACAACTAAACCAAGATCCTAGAATACTTCAATATACCACCCTTCATAAACCAGAATAGCCGTCATAGACTGAAGAACCATACCAAAACTCCGCAAGTCTGATAAGGACTCTGCCCACTGTGAACATAATAACAAATCTAAAAACCACTCATAGTCTGAACTACCACCTGCATAGAGTTGATATACTACAAGTGAAGATAAACTCTACCAGAAGGATCCTCACTCCGGGTAAAATACCCAAAGCACTATCCGATAGCATGACCTCTTACTGTCACTTCCAGAAGCCTTAAAACACATTCTCTCTATGGTTCTCTCAGAATGATGGAAGGAATACCAATCACTATAAAGTGCTATAATGCCAAACTAAGTACAAGATAGTCCTCTAACACATCTATGCACCAATGTTCATCTCAAAGGATATAACATAAGAAATTCCTAGCCCACTTAGGTAATATAATCTCTTACTCAAAACTTGGTAAAGAACCCTGATAAACACTAATAATGAAAACATTATCCTGATAACTACTTGATGATTCAAATGTCAATTATGGCTGTAAGGGGTCTGCTACATGGCTTGAATTCTCAATGCTGAACCTTAAAGGACTAAAGTAGTCACGAGCTCAACTGAGGTCTGAGCTGGCCCTAAATTATTTGGCTGATGTTGAAGGTCTTCAATAACTACTTGTGACTCTCTAGTCTAATTAAAAAATCCTAGGTTTTAACCTTTAGATAATTTACTAGAAATTCATTCTCATAACCCAATACAACTCATGGGTACGAGCTATATGCTAGGGTATGAGTGGTATGTTCCTATCGTATGTTGATCAATATTAGTTGGTGGGATGGCTTTTTCACTAGAATGGGTACGACTTAGGGGCATATGTCATTGGGCTTGGTACGAGTCTTATTAGGGACTTATATGGTAGGAAGTATTTGATCCTCCTAGTATTTTATTCTACCAGGGATATAAGTTAAGGGTACAGATCGTATGCTGTGGTTACGACTTGGTTAGATGAGTTATATAATGGATAACATTTGACCCTAGGGTTGAGGCTTTGATACGAGTGGTGGATATTGATCGTATAGGAGGGTGTGACTATTATAGCTCAGTGGTATCCCTATGATTGATTTTTAAGGGATTTAAGTAGGGGTATTCTAGATATTTTCCTACTTACCTTAACTAGGATCCACAACATCTAATACACTTAGGATGTTATTTACCCTATTATTCTATTCATTAACACTTAGTAACTATTTCAAAGCATCTTATAATTTTCTTAAGAGCTTTTGGGGAAAGAAGGCTAAGGTTTTATATTACAGATTGCTTTGGGGCTTGTGTTTGTGATTTTATTCCATTAATTCTTTGGTATATGATTCTTTTTGGCATTTTAATTTTAACTAAAGTCATGGTTTATATGATTGATTTCATGGTTTTACTATTTCATGATCACGGTTTTGAACTATTATTTAGGGGTTTTGATATTAAATGCTTGGTTATGTTTTTCTATGGTTTTAATTATGCTTTTATATGCAGTAATGGTGATTTTAAAGAATCGCATTGCATGGTAATTGTTTAATGGTCTTTGGAATTGGTTTTGGTTATATTATGCTCCCAAGGTGTTTGATAAAATGCTTATAAAGATATGTTTATTGGATTAATTTCTTTTAATGGAAATATTGAATGTTTTAAACTGGATAAAGGATTTATGCATGGTTTAAATGGGTTGGAAAGGCTAAAATCTAAATGGTTATGCTTTTGGAGAACATGGAAGTCTCCAAGTGAATTTAATATGGTAATGGGAAGGGCATCTATGGACCCAATAACCTAAATTATTTGGCTATGGTTATTATTTGCTAGTAAGGGGTGGTATGACAATACCACTAATATTGGCCTTTGTTAAAAAAATGTGAATGGATTGTTTGGACATGATTTTAATTGGGCATTAATGGCAGGGTGTGTATCTAAGATAATGAAGGTATCAGTCCCAAAGGGTACAAAAATAAAAACTCATATTTGCCAATATAAGGGGTCTGTGATGATCGTGTGTGTGCATCACATTTTATATTAGGGGATGTACAAGTTATCCTATGGGATATTTCCTGGTTGTGCAGCTACACTCACTGGGGCTCTTTTAGCAGGTGAAGCTGAACCCATATGGCCTATGGGTGGTTAGGATGGTAAAGCTACACAACCCAGGTAAAGGTTTAATTGCATGCTAAACCTGGTTCCTTTCCCCGACACTTATATATATATGGTTGTATGTATTATGGATGGTTTTACTTGATTTTACATCTGGCATTATTTTATCCTTATCCTGAGATTCATACTAGCAGTCATTTGCAAACCCCATCTACTGGCGGCTGTATACCCACACTATGAAATAACCAATAATTCTAGTACTTCTGTTTAGTATGTGGATTCGATATAAATATTTGGACTGAAGTGGTGATCTTCCATCCCTTTTTGAAGGCATGATTTCATGTTATGGACTTTTTTAGACACCTTTTTTGTAATTTGGATATTAGTTTTGGCCATAGTTAGGGGCATGTCCTAACCAAATTTGTTTACTCTTTTGGATAGAGTCTTTATGGTACTTTTGATTGTAGGTATGGGCGGGATTTATAATGGTGTTAGCCTTTGCATTGGAATAAGCCAGTGGGCTCACATAATTGGATGATTTTATTGATTGTTCCATCATATTATCTTTTGGGTTTGCTTTTCATATTATGTTTTGGTATTTCCTTTGGTTTATGGTGTATGGTTTGGTTTGGTATGGTTGGGCAGTTGGTGTGGTATGGTTGGACTCAATTGGTTTGGTCACGTTTGTGACCTTATCCTAGAGTCGTAATGAGAACAATAATACTATCTAGTTATGTGTTTAAAATTTAGCCCATCGAAGGCTAGATATAGGTGGTTGGGTTGGGTAAAAATGGGTGTTTCTTGATCTTGGTTGGATTTAGGATGCCCATTATGACAAGGCTTAAAGTTGGGTCATGTCAAGTTGATATTAGAGCCTAGTTTCATCGTAAACTGGGAAGTCTACAAAGCTATATTGAGTAGAGTCTATTTTAGGGGGTCTAAAGTGTACCACACTCATAAGAGAGAGGCTGCAAGACATTTAGAAATATTTCACTTTCACAGTATTCTATCTTCAAGCCCGAGTTCTCAATCCTAGAATCTCTTCAAATTCTTGTTTGTTTGTCTTTCAGATCATACCTCCTAGATCTTGAACATAAGAAAATTCTTTCGTCCCATCTAAGGATAATGCTTAAAGGGTACGTCCTACATCTGGAGTACATCTTTGATCTCATGGTCATATTCTTGATGGTTCTAAAGTTCCTCCTATCCTTCCTAGTTATCCTCAGATCCCTTTAAGCAATGTAACAAATGTAAAATTTCATCAGTCTATCCTTTTTATTGCACAACTGGTTACTGCTGAGGCTGAGCAGGGTATGAATGGTGCTTTATTTGTTGAGGCCACAAGGGTTAGTCAATTTATGAAGATGGGTCCTTCAATTTTTATTGGGGTAAAGGTGGAGAAGGATCCACAAGGCTTTTTGGATGAGATGGAAAAAATCTTCCAGGTGATGTAGGCTACTAATATAGAGGGGTTTAACTTTGTAGCTTACCAGCTCAAGGATATTGCTTATCAGTATTATGAGGAGTGGGATAGGGATAGAGGTAATATGGAAAAGAAAGGGTTGTGGGAGGTCTTTTCTAATGCCTTTTTGGATCGTTCTTTCCTTAAGAGTTAAGGAAAGCTAAGATGGAGGAGTTTGTGAACCTCAGGAAAGTGAAGATGTCAATAAAGGAATTTAAAGTTCCATCAACTATCAAGGTATGCTACTGATTTAATGGCTGATATAAGTTGATAATAAAGAAGTTTGGTTCTGGGTTTAATAGAGATTTGATTTTTAGGAGAAAGACTGCCTTGCTGATTAAAGATATGGTTATCTCGAGGTTGACTGGTCATATGCAGCAGGTTGAGAATGAGAAGAGAAAACAGGCAGAGTTTGGGGACAGGCAGGGAAAGAGGAATAAGTTTTTTGATCAGGAAGTCATTCAGTCTCTGAGTGGTAAAGATGGTGGCAAGTGTAAGAAAAAGAAGTAAAGGAGTTTGGGCTCTCTTTATACTAGTGCTTCTTGTCAGTCTGGAGATAGTCATCATCAAGGTGGTGATAATTCTCAGGCACAGGTTGCCCAATATTTGGTAAGAAAAGGTCAGTCAGTTTCTTCATGTCCTCATTGTCGATTCTGTGCTCGTTCTTATTGGGGATATTATGGAACAGAAAAGGACAAATGTTTCAACTATGTCCAGGTAGGCCATTGTCTTAGGGATTATCTGGTCAATAAGGTTGATACGGGGGTGAATAAAATTTCTTTAGCTTTATATTCTGTTCCTACACCTGATCGGGTGGCATCTGCTTGTTTTACTACTCCTGGTGCTAGTGTTGGTCGAAATAGGTCGTATGTTTTGTCATCTCGATAGGAATCTGAGGCATCACTTGATGTCATTATTGGTACGTTACAACTTTTCTCCCGTGATGTATATTGTTTACTTGATTCAGGGTCCACTTTTTTTATGTGACTCTATATATGTTAGTGTTATTTGGTTTTGATTTAGAAGTTATTTCATATCTTTTTTCTATTTCTACTCTGATAGGTGACTCGATTATTGCTGAGCGAGTCTATAAGGGGTGTGTGGTATATGTTGGTAGCAAGCAGGCCTTGGCAGATCAATTTGAGTTGGATAAGGTAGATTTTGATATAATTCTAAGTATGGATTGGTTGCATTCTTGTTATGCATATGTGGATTGTCATACCTATAAGGTTATCATTAAGTTTCTTGATGAATTGGTTACAAAATAGAAAGGTAGTTCCTTAACTCCTAGGGGGTGTTTTATTTCTTATCTTAGAGATCTGAGGTTAATCTCTATGGTTTTTTTATCACTTGGTCTGAGTTAAACCTACTAACTCGAAAGGTCCTTTTTGACTTTGGTCCCTATGGTTTATAAGTTTCTAAAAGGTTTTTTAGATGATCTTCCTGGTGTTCCCCCAAATTGGGAAATGGAGTTTGGCATTAATTTGCTTTTGGAAATTCAGAATTTCTATTCCTTTATATAGAATGGCTCTGGCTGAGTTGAGGGAACTCAAGGAGCAACTTAAGGATTTTATGGATAACGGTTTTATTCATCCTTGTATTTCTCCATGGGGTGCACCATTGTTGTTTGTGCGCAAGAAGGATGGTTCCCTTCAGATGTGCATTGACTACAGGTAGTTGAACCAGGTGACAATCAAGTATAGGTATCCTCTTTCTTAGATAAATGATCTGTTTGACTAGTTAAAGGGTGTAAAGTTCTTCTCTTAGATAGATCTTCGGTCTCGGTAATATCAGCTTAACATTAGGGAGCTGGATATCCCTAAGATAGATGTTTGTACTCGGTATAGGTATTTTGAGTTCTTGGTGATGTCATTTGGGTTGACTAATTGTCCAACAACATTTATAGACTTGATGAGCAGGGTGTTCAGGCAGTATTGGGATCTCTTTGTCATTGTGTTTATTGATGACGTTCTAGTTTATTCGAAGAGCGAGGTGGATCATGCTAATCACCTTCATATGGTGTTGCTGACCTTAAAGGAACAATAGTTGTAAGACAAGTTCTTTAAGTGTGAGTTCTGGTTGAGCGCTTTGACTTTCTTGGGCCATATTATTTCTAGTGAAGGGATCATGGTGGATACATAGAAGGTTGTTATGGTGTAAAGGTGGCCTAGACATATGACTCCATCCGATATTTGAAGATTTATGGGTTTAGTCGAGTATTATAGGCGGTTTGTAAAAAGATTTTCTTTAATAGTTTCTCCCTTGACAAAGTTAACTCAGAAGAATGTAAAGTTTTCTTTGTTGGATGCTTGTGAAGGGAGTGTTAAGAAGTTGAAGGATAAGTTAACTTCGGCTCCAATCCTAACTTTGCTGGAAGGCAATGATGGGTTTGTGGTTTATTGTGATGCATCTCGGGTAGGGCTAGTTGTGTTTTGATGCATTATAGAAAGGTGATTACCTATGCTTCTAGGCAGATGGAGGTACATAAGAGAAATTATCTTACTCATGATTTGGATTTCTTAGTGGTTGTGTTTTCCTTACAAATATGGTGGCATTATTTATATAGTGTTCACGTGGATATATTTTCTGATCACAAGAGTCTATAGTACGTTTTCACTCTGAAAGAACTTAATCTCAGGCAGAGGAGGTGGCTTGAGTTTTTCAAATATTATGATATGAGTCTTCACTATCGCCCATGTAAGGCTAATGTGGTTGCTGATACTCTTAGCAAGTTTCCATGGGTAGTTTGGCTCATGTGGAAGAGGGCAAGCGAGAACTGGTGAAGGATATTCACTACTTCACTAATCTTGGGGTTTATCTCTTGGACTCTAAGAATGGTGGTGTAATGGTGCGAGAAGTGATTCGATCGTTACTTAGTGTAGAGATTAAGGAGAAACAAGTTCTAGATCCTAGCTTGATGAAAATTAAGGGTTATATTAGTGTGCAAAAGGTAGTGGTATTTGAGATTAGTAGTGATGGTACTTTATGGTACCAAGGGAGGTTGTGTGTTCCTAATATCGATGGGCTGTGACAAAGGGTTTTAGATGAGGTGCATGAGTCGCGTTATGTTTTTTATCCCGGATCGACTAAGATATATCATGATCATAAGGAATTCAACTGGTGGAATGGCATTAAGAGGGATATGGCTGATTTTATAGACAAGTGTATGGTGTGTCAACAGGTTAAGGTTGAGCACATTAGGCCTGGTGGGTTGTATCAAGAAATTGAATTGACCTAATAGAAGTAGGAAGTAATCAATATGGACTTCGTTACCAGTTTTCCTTGGTCTCGTAATCAGTATGATTTAATTTGACTCATCGTGGATAGGATGACCAAGTTTGCACATTTCTTGCTAGTGCGAACTACCTTTTCGACAGAGGATTATGCACGGTTGTATCTTCAGGAGATTGTGAAGCTATATTGGGTCCCTATTTTGATTATCTCTGATCATGGTATAAATTTTATATCTTATTTATGATGGTATTTTCAGAGAGGGTTAGGGACTAAGGTTAGTCTGAGTACTACTTTTCAACTATAGTCGGATGGGAAAGAAGAGAGAACTATTAAGACATTGGAAGATATGCTTTGGGCTTGCGTAATTGACTATGGTGGAAATTGGGTTGAGCATCTACCATTGGCAGAGTTTGCTTAGTATAATATCTATCATTCAAGTATTGGTATGGCTATTTTTAAGAAATTGTATGGTAAGAGGTGTTGATCCTCTATTGGGTAGTTTCAGCTTGGAGAAGCGAACATGTTTGGTCCAGATTGGGTCTATCAGGTGATGGAGAAGGTCAAGGTGATTGGGGATAGGCTTAAAGCTGCCTAAAGTTTCCAAAAGTCCTATGCGGATGTTAGGCATAGAGACTTAGAGTTTAAAGTCATGGATAGAGTGTTCCTCAAGGTGTTTCCCACGAAGGGAGTGGTGTGGTTTGGAAGAAAGGGGAAACTCAGTCCTCGATTCATTGGTCTTTATGTGATTTTATGGAGAGTTGGCAATGTTGCTTATGAGTTGGAATTACCATCTAGCTTAAGTTTGGTTCATCTGGTATTTTATATTTCTATGATAAGAAAGCATCTTGGTGGTCCTACTTTGGTTGTTCCTTTGTAAGGATTGGGTATTTCGGATTGTCTGTCTTATGAAGAGGTCCCGGTTGAGATATTAGATAGGCAAGTTCATCAGTTGCGGACCAAGGATATGGCTTCGGTTAAGGTTTTATAGTGGAACCATAAGGTGGAAGAAGCTACTTGGGAAGCGGAAGAGGATATGAAGTCCAATTTTCCGCATTTGTTTACTTCTCTTGGGATTCATTCGAAAGGTATGTGTCTCAAACACATTTATTTTTTGAGTTTGTTGAATAAAAGATTAACATCTTTGCCTCTTTGTTTTCAAACATTTTTAAAGGGATGTTAGATAATACAAATGATTCTGTGTGCGGTTACCCCTACATTGTCCGTCGTTCGGAAACAAATTATCCTAGTGAGGGAGACTTAAACATCCTGGGCTTTGTCCCATAGAAAATTTCCTGGAAATCCATTCTCCAGACCTAATATGACTCAAGGATATGAGCCGTATGCTGGGGTATGAGTGGTATGGTCCTGTCGTATGCTGACCAGTGTTAGTTGGTGGGATGGTTTTGGTCACTGGAATAGGTATCACTTAGGAGTATGAATCGTAAGGCTTGGTATGAGTCATATCAGGGACTCGAATGGTGGGCAGTGTTTGATCCTCCAGGTATTTTATTCTACCAGGGATACGGGTTATGGGTATGGATTGTATGCTATAGTTAAGACTTGGTTAGATGAGTTATATACTGGACAGTATTTGATCTAAGGTTTAAGGCTTAGATACAAGTGGTGGATACCAATCGTATAGGAGGGTACGACTCGTATGGCCCAGTCGTATCCCTGTGATAGGTTTTTAAGTGATTTGAGTGGGGGTATTCTGGACATTTTCCTACTTACCTTAACTAGAACCCACAACTTCTATTACACTTAGGAGGTTATTTACCCTATTATTCTATTCATTATCACTTAGAAAATATTCCAAAACATCTTATAATTCTCTCAAGAGCTTTTGGGGCAAGAACGTTAGGGTTTCATTTTATAGATTGCTTTGGGGCTTTTTTGGTGATTTCTCTCCGCCCATTCTTTGGTATAAGGCATGATTCTCTTCCCTCATTGTAATTTCAACTAAAGGCATGGTTCATATGACTGATTTTAAGGTTTTAATATTTCAAGATTATGGTTTTCAACTATTATTTGGGGGTTTTGACATTAAATGCTTGGTTATGGTTTCCTATGATTTTAATTATGATTTTATATGCATTAATAGTGGTTTTGGAAAATTTGATTGCATGGTAATGGTTTAGTGGTCTTTGAAATTGGGTTTGGTTATATTATGCTCCCAAGGTGTTTGATAAAATTCTTAAAAAGGTATGTTCATTGCATTGACTTCTCTTAATAGAACTCTTGCATGTTTTAACTGGATAAAGGATTTATGCTTGGTTTAAATGGTTTTGAAAGGGTAAAGGCTAAATGGTTATACTTATGGTGAACATGGAAGTCTCCCAAGCAGATTTAATATGATAACAAGAAGGGCACCTAAGGTTCCCTTAACCTAAATGGTTTGGCTATGGATACTACTTGCAAGTAAGGGGTGGTATTATGATACCACTAATATTGGCCTTGGTTAATAAATGGTAACTAGATTATTTGGAAATGGTTTTAATTGGGAATTAATGGAAGGATGTGTATATAAGTCGTGGAAGGTGGCTGTCCCTGGGGGACCAAAATCGAAAACTCATATTTGCGGATATGAAGGGTCTTCGACGTCTATGTGCGTGTGTCACATTTTATATTGGGAGATGTACTAGTTATCCCATGGGATATTCCCTAGTCGTTCGGCTACACGCACTGGGGGCCTTTCAACATGGGGAGCTGAACCTGTATGGTCCATGGGTGGTTAGTATGTCAAAGCTACACAACCCAGGTAAGGGTTTAAATGCTCGCTAAACCCTGTTCCCTTCCCCGACACTTATATATGTATGGTTGTAAGCATTATGTATGGTTTTACTTGGTTTTATAACTAACATTATTTTATCCTTATCTTGAGATTCATGCCAGCGGTCATTTGTTAACCCCATCTACTGGCGGTTGTATACCCTTGCTATGTAGGAACTAGCCATTCTACTTATCCTATTTAGCTTACGGATTTGGTATCAACATTTGGATTGAATTGGTGAGCTTCCATCCCTTTTGGAAGGCATCATTTCATGTTATGGACTTCTGTAGACACTTTTTTTTTATTTTTGATATTGGTTTTGGCCATGGTTGGAGGCATGCCCCAACTGGATTTGTTTACTCTTTTGGATAGAGGCTTTGTAGTACTTCTGGGGGGTTGGTATGGGTGGGATCGGTACTGGTATCGGCCTTAGCATTGGAATAAGCCGGTGGGCAGACATCATTGGATGATATTGTTGGTTGTTCCATTATATTATATTTTGGGATTGATTTTCATATTATGTTTTGGTATTCCCTTTGGTTGATGGTCTATGGTATGGTTTAGTATGATTGGGCGGTTGGTGTGGTACAGTTGGAATCCATTGGGTTGGTCACGATTGCGACCCTATCCTAGTCTTAATGAGAACGATAACACTATCTTGTTATATGTTTGAAATTTATCCCATCAAAGGCTGGATATAGGTGGGTAGGTCTGATAATAGAGGCGGTCCTCAGTTCTGGTTGGACTTGGGATGCCCATTATGATAATGATCGTGGTCAGGTCGAGTCACTGATGCTGTATAGAAATTCTAGAAACCCGTGTTGAAGTCTCGTACATATCTATCGACAACATCACACCATCCTTCGAAGATAGAATAAAGTCAAGGAATGTGTTCGAGGTTCATGGCAATGTGGACACACGATAAGGCGTCAAGAAGTGAACTTCCTAAAATGTCCCTATAACCTCCCGAAGATAGGTCAAGGACATCTTTGCACTGATCTGCAAAACTCTACCAAATACTTAGCTCTTGTACTAATACACTGGTGAAACCTAGGATCTAATACCAATTTATTACGACCTAATTTTTCAGGTCATGATGGCGCCTACTATAACCCAAAGTAAGCAAACCAGACTAATAGTCCAGAACGTCTAGTAATGAACTACTCAATAACATAAAAAAAAAATGCAGAATAAATAAAATAAATAGCTATACATAATAAAGTCCCAAAACCTGGTGGTATCAGTACAAGAGCTTCTAATACAATAAGTCCGCAAGAGTGAAATATCAACAGAATTACACTGATACATCTTATCTCCGAATAAAATATAGAGACTAGTTAAATAGATAAGAGAGAGGTAAGTAAAACTCCAAACATCAAGAGCTCACTCTTAGTCTCTAAACCATGGCTGCTCGTCACGAATGCACATATCAATAGTGTTAACCCGTACTATGATATGCCCACTGTAGAAGTGTAGTATAGGTACTAAATGAATGGTACTTAGTAGGAAACTACCACCTAATCTCCAAATCTAAAACAGATTTACATAACTTATAAACAGAATAGAAACTACACCCAAATGTCTAACAATCATATAACAAAGCCAATGATATAACAAGTATAGCTTATTCGATTCATGTCCAAAAGACTAACATAATAGGACTAAGAAAGTATCAAGGATGAACTATCCTATTCTAGTCATACTCATGAATCTCACTATTATACCATATATCCCCAACCAATAGATGAATAAAAAGTGAAAGAAGAATATACTATAATATATAAGGCCAAGGAATGAATATACAATCCGAATAAATGAAGAAAGACGGTAATACCATATTCACATATAGCTAGATATACATACATATAGATACAAGGTAATCTAGAAGCACATCCTGGATCATCATATCTTCATTTTAAGGCCTCATTTTAATCCTATCAGGATTTAGTACAAAACTATTTAAGATTTCTAATCAATTTGTCTCATCATGAACCAATAATGTATAAAAATTAAATCCGAAGGAAAAAGGGGTTGAAAACATACCTTAAATCTCGATACCAAATCAATGACCAATCTGTGATAAACTATCCATAATAATGATAATAACAATATCAATAACAACATGAGTAACCAGCTATTTTGGATAACCAAATACATACCTGAGCCTATCCGTTCCCCTACCCCCTAGGATTGAAAGGCTTAATTAGCACAAAACAAGACAAGGCATAGTCATAACCCATATCCATGCAATCATCCCATATCAGCTGATATACATATGCATATTTTAGTGATCAGCGATACATATGAAAAAAATGCAATGTAAACAATCAATATCACAACCATCCTTTGAACTTATCCCAGGTATATATCTCATTATCACAAAATCCTCCGGCCTTGTCGGGTACCAATATAATCATAATAGTATCCTTTGGCCTTACCAGGAATCAGTATCATCATAATCATCAATGCGTATAGATATATATATATAATAGGTGCACGTACTCAAGTCATGTCTAAAAAGAGTGTAAATTCGTATGTTTGTTGCCCAGAGTGATCTTTGGGACGAAATCATTATAAAAGTGTAGAAAGGGTTGGAATATCTCACGACCAGAGTAAATAATAGTGTCAAGTCATGGACTAAAATCTGTCCTAGTCAAATATTTAAAACATCATTATTAAACCCTTTTATATATTTAAGTTATCCAGTAAGTTAGGCCATTGTTGTTGTAAGGAAATCCATTTATAAAGGTCAAAAGTAGGTTTTAACCCTTATTTAGGAAGAACAGTAGTAAGATCATATTTTATCTAGAATCATATAAATTACTGATATAATAATCATGAATATACCTTATCTATGCATGCCATCACCAATATCTGAATCAATAAAGTTGTAAGCAACATACAACATCTTTCTCCATCACATAACAGATAGATGTGCATATAAACATATATATATATATATATATATATATATATTCCTAAACTACAACCATATACTTTACAAGGATAATTACTTCCCAAGTCCAATCGATATCATAACACTACCTTTGGCCCAATAATATGTCCAAAATAATCGCAACATCATATCACAGCCTTAGGCCCACATAATTATTCGAAACTCATATCATTACCTATATATATAAACCATCTCATATATATAAGCCGTAGCATAATCACAAGGGAGGACATCTCTATAATCTTTTAAGTATATCTATAATTGTCTCACATATAAGAGGCATCTCACTTCTAGGAGGCATAATGCATCAAGGAAGCATAAATTATAACTATGAAACATGTCATATCTTTGAGATATCTTATATATATAGGTCATATATCATGACTATGAGGAATATCATCTCTAAAGTCCATTTGTCATATCTAAGAGGAAATAGCATCTCTATGGGCCAAATACCAAGTCTAAGAGGAAATAGTATCTCTATGGGCCAATAATCAAGTCTAAGAGAAAATAACATCTCTATGGGCCAAATATCAAGTCTATGAGGGAATAGCATCTCTATGGGCCAAATAACATATCTAGGAGGAACATCATCTCTAAAGGATAATATCATAACTAGGAGGAAATAACATCTCTAAAGGACCAATATCAAATCCAAAAGGAATATAATAGCCATAATTTCGAGAAATATCATCAGAATTTACCAGGTCATAAGGTAAGCTTTATCTTAATACTCACTAGTCTCAACTAGGCCTCACATCCACAACTAAGTTCAAAATGGCTAGCACGAGTCTTGACCTAAGTGGGACGGACGATCCCACTTCTAATCCCCAATTTTCATAATTAAGCAAACTATGCCCCAAACTAGGCTAAGGTATCTAGTTCAACTTCTAGATATCAAGTATGCCATAATCAAGTCTAAGATAGGAACTTCATCTAGAAACAAATTACGATTTCAAGATCACTAGACTAGCCCAATTAAGGTTAATCATTCTAACCATAATTCCAATACTTAAACCACATCCCAAACCTAGAATTATATTGTATCCATGCTATAAATTAGTCCGTTCTAGGGAGAAGGTAATAAGATTCTAAAAGGGTACTAAGTAATTAACTTTAATGGTCCAAAACCCTCTCCAATCCTAAAGAAGTTAACAATCAAGACTAAGTTTTTCTACTCATAATCAAGCTTAACATTCACATTCATAGAATATATATCACACATTAGCTATGAAGAAGAGAAGGTACAAACCTACCTCAAAGCCAAACTGTAAAATTTTACATCATTCACCAATGTCTATCTTCACTTCCCAATCCCAAAATGACCTCACACTATTAAAATCATAATCTACTTATCTATACGAGTCTAATAATTCCGATATTGCACTATTGTGCTTTAGGTCCAAAAATGACACCAAAATCCCTAAGTGGGTCCAATTATGGAAAACACATTTTTGAGGTCAACCCAACATTCATTCATGAACAAGGAATCATAATGCTTAAGAAATTAGTTAAAAAAAAGAAATTTTTTGACTTAAATCAAGCCATAAGCTATATTGGGGTTTTGGGTCAAGAACTAAGAAATTCATCAATAAAGTGATGAAATATTACCTTAATTGGATGACAATCATGATAAAAGATATTAATTCAATCTCCCAAGACACCCAAAAGACTTAATTTTGAGTTATTACACTTATTTAGGGGTTCTAAGTCTCAAAGATAGGTAAAAAATGGCTAAAATATGTCCTATAGGGTCCTTATTAACCCATATCAGGTATGGGGATATCACTATCTTGATTTTAAGGACCATCATTGCATTATCGCGATTGCAATAGTCCCTGTGTGATCACGATACACTAACACCAACAAAGTCAAAACTTATTTTTGACCCTTAGAACTCATCCAGACTCTTTTTTAGCAAACAAACTATGTAACCCCACTAAATTCGATATTTCAAACATTTTGGTGAAGTTGTATTTTTTATACAAGGTCATTTAGACAAATTGCAGGCCCCACACCCACATCAACCAATTTTCTCACTTTCTAACCAATAGGTCAAAATGAGCTCGAGTGCATTAGGAACCAATCTAAAGGGATACCTAGCCTAAATCTAATATTTTGGGTCTACTGGCATAGTTGGAATTTGTACTCGAGATTGTCTTACTAATTTTTTTGTTCGGTGGCTATTTAGAACTAGTGAAGACTTTAAAATAGGGAATTAGCTCTAAAATCAAATGAACTAACCGGTAACTAAACCATTGGTACCAGCAAGTCATAAATAACTTGAGGAAGCTATTTAGAAACCCTTACAGTAAAGATAAATGGAAATTTGAAAGATATCTGGAAGGGTCATTATAGATGTTATGATATAGATTTTATTAAGGATGTAATGATAGCGATGATATGAGTTTCAGTTCGATCCAAGAATTGATAGTTGGGTATGATATGATATGGTATGGATGGTTTTATGGTTATAGATAATATTCATTAAAGTTATAGATCTTTTCTCATTTATTTTTCTTTTATTGTACCCTTTGGTCTTATGGGGGGCATGCATTGGATTTATTTACTTTGTCATGCTTATTGAATTATGGGGGCCAATTTAGTAGTTATAGTAGTATGATATTTACATTTTTATTCTGGAATTATTTATTTATTTATGCATAATGCTATTGGATCTTATTTTTTGATTTTCCCTTTTACCTTGACTTAACTTATTTATCTCTAATTTTATTATATTTATATTATGATTTAGCTCAGTCGGCCAATGATGTCTACTCATTATCTATGGTTTTGATACTCATACTATACTTCTGTACCTTTTTAATACAGATCTGTGTACTAATACCACCATTGACGTGATGATAGTGCTTAGTTGGAATTTGGAGATAAGGTGAGCTCATGGAGTCAAAGTTTCCCTCTTTCCCTTCTAATATCTATGTATAGTCTTCATTATCTGAGACATATTATATTTGACTATTTCAATAATTATGTTCCATTTGTAGCAGCTCTTGTACCAACACTACTATATCATGGGATGGTTGTTCATATTTGATCTAACTCTTAGGCTATATATATGTTTTATTGCTATTTAAATATTTAGTTGCTGGTTTCCAAATTTAAGCCATTTTTCTCTAAGTTAGCCCATTGCTTATACTTTCAGGATATGATTTGGCTTACCTACTGATGGGAAAAAGTAGGTGCCATTATGACTTATAAATTGGGTCGAGACTAATTAGTATCAGAGCCAGGTTGCATTGATATTATTAGTAGAATATCAAATGTCTAGTAGAATTTCACAGATTAGAGTGATGAAGTCCATTTCTTACTTTGAGAGGTTATAGGTCATTCTTAGGAGTTTTTATTTTCTTTCACTCATTTTGTACAAAGAGTCTAAGTTGGTTTCTAAAGCATTCCTTTGGTTTTATTTCACAGATGGCTAGGACATGTGCTACTGCTATGTGAGATGAGATTTTAGATACTGAGACAAGGGATCCTATAGCTATTAGTGGATGACCTATAGGTCGTGGATGACCTAGGGATGTATCCCCAACTAGGGGCCAGGATAGGGGGCCTTCACTAGACACTATTCGTCCTTTCGAGCCTGAGATTCTTCCACCCAGCCAATGCTATACCAGGGACCAGCCCAGACTCCACTAGTTTTTTTTTTCTTCTTCAGTACTTAGGTATAATTTGGTTCAGATTTTGGTATTGATTGGCGGTGCACCATATAATGGTAAACAATCTATGAATTAGAGTGGTACTGAGGCGAAAGGGTAACCTGTAGCTACGACTCCTAGACTTGAGGTCCCTCTTATATTAGAGGTTTTCCAGTCATTAGTTTCCCATCCTTCTATATCTGTTTAGGAGAAAAAGATATTGGGTAGATTCTTTAGATTAGCTCTGCCTAAGTTTTTTGGTGCATGCGTATGACTTATTAATTGCTTGTGAGGATAGGCTTCATAATTTTAATCTAGTTAAGACTAGTGGTGTGGATTATATTGATTTTCAACTGGACTTGGAAGCTCGACATTAGTGGAGAGCTCATCTTGATTTTGGGCCAACTGGACGTCCCCCTTTGATTAGACTAAGTTATTCAAGATCTTCTTCAAGAAGTATATACCTCGCAGCCTCAGGGATTATTTGAGAGATTAGTTCTTGAGATTAGTGAAGGTATCCATGACTGTTATAGAGCATGATTCTTGGTTTTATGAGTTGGCTAGACATGTTTTTTTATCTTGACTATTGAGTACGAGAGGGTTCATTTCTTTATTTGAGAATTGAGACTTTCTCTTTGCATGTCTACATAGAGTTTGGTTGTTGTAGGTAGGTCTTTTACTAAGGTTTTTAATCATTCTCAGTTCATAGAGGAGATACATTACAAGGACCAAAGGTAGCGATAAGATCCGTGGTATCAGGGTAGTTTCTGTAGAAGCCATAATAGGTCATAATTCAAAGGCAGTGCTTCTTAGGGTAGGTACACTTCGTGTTAGCCATATTAGTATCAGGGTCCATCTAGTAGGCCTATTCACGCTACTCTTTAAATTATCAATAGAGGCATGTCTAGTCTCTGTGATTGTCCTAGCCAAGATAATGGTCAATTTTTGAGAGGTTTATCATTTGGTTATTTTAGTCGTGGTTGTTATTTTGGGCCAACCAGATCTTCTAGTTTTAGTAATGTTCTTGGGGCATGTTATGGCCGTAGAGATCGTCCCTAGGGTTTTCATGGAAGTTCTCAAGAAGGTAGGATAGGAGACCAGTCAAGAACCCAGCCAAGTTGTGGGCATGGTCTGTTGTATGCTAACCGGCTATGCTCAAGGCTTAGTATTTATATGATATTATTATAGGTACAATTTTTGTGTATCTTCAGTCGTCTCTTGCTTTATTTGATCTGGGATCCACTTATTCTTATTTTTTTACTTATTCTACCCCACAATTAGAGTTATCTTGGGATTTATTATCTGTGCCATTATGCATATCTGCTCTTTAGGGTGATTCTTTAGTAGTAGATTAGATTTTTAGATCATGTGTTGTGATTGTTCAAGAATTTGATACTCATGATAATCTTATTATGTTAGATATGGTGAATTTTTATGTGATTCTAGGCATGAATTGGTTATCCCAATCATGCTATCTTGAATTATTTTGCCAAGATTGAAACCTTAGCCATTCTAGTGGACCCTCGATCCTTTGTTAGGTAGTAGTTATCCATGAACCAATAGGAATTATTTCTAATAATAAGGCTAGGAGACTTATTTTGAGGTGTTGGGAATCTTATCTCTTATATATTCATGATGTTAGTGTTGAGAATCCATTGCTTAACTTTGTTTCTATAGTTCATAAGTTTTTTGTTATTTTCCCTACAGATCTACCTGGTCGTTTTCTAGACCGTGATATATAGCTTATTATTGATCTTGAGCTGAGAACTCAACCTATATCTATGGGACCTTACTGTATGGATCTTACTGAGCATAAGGAGCTAAATTCTCAACTTTAGGATCTATTTGGTAAGGGTTTCATTAGAATAAGTGTGTCCCTTTGGGGAGCTCCTATGTTGTTGTGAAGAAGAAGTTATTGGTTATAGGCTGCTTAATAAGGTGATAATGAAGAACCGGTAGCCTATACCTTGTAGATATGATTTATTTGACCGACTTTAGGGGTAGCAGTGTTCTCTAAGATTTATTTGTGATCTAGTTTCAATCAGTTAAGGATTTAGGCTAAGAATATGTCAAAGATAGCCTGTAGGATCCGTTATGGTCATTATGAGTTCCTATCAATGTGTTTTGGGTTGACTAACTCCCCAACCACATTTATGGAATTTATGAACCATGTGTTCAGAGCTTATTTGGATTTTTTAATTGTTTTCATTGACCACATCCGTGTTTATTCAAGATTTAGAGAGAAGCATGTGCAAAATTTGAGGATTGTTTTCTAGACTTTGAGAGATCATATGCTTTTTGCTAAATTCTCAAAATATGAATTTTGGCTTGAGTCGATGACATTCCTTAGGTATGTGCTATCTAATGATGAGATTATGGTAGACCCAATAAATTTCGACTATATTCGTGTTTGGGCTAGGTCTACATCTCGATCTGAGGTTTGTCGCTTCATTGGTTTGGAAAGTTACTATCGCTGGTTTGTTGAGAGTTTTGCTACCATTGCAGTACCGATGACTAGATTGACTCAAATGGAGATTTCTTTTCAATGGTCTAGGGAGTGTGAGTCAAGCTTTAGAAAGCTTAAGAGATTTCTCACTTTGGCTTTTATATTGTCTCTCCCTATTGAGGTGAGGGATTCATTATGTATTGTGATGCTTCTAGTGTTGGTTTTGGTTGTGTATTGGTACAATGGGTTTGAACAATTATTTATGCATTGAGGCAACTGAAGGTGGATGAGCTCAAATACCCCACTTGTGATTTAGACTCAGCGGCGGTAGTTTTTGCATTTAAGATTTGTAGGCATTACTTTTATTGTGTGCATTGTGATATCTCACAGATATCCTAGTCTCTAGCATCTTTTGACCCAAAGATCGCTTAATTCTAGGTAGTGTAGATAGATGGAGTTGCTTAAGGCTTATGTCATCTTTATAATGTATTATCCGAGAAAGACGACTGTGGTAGTTGATTCCTTGAGTCGTAAGGTGGTGAGTATGGGTAGGTTTACTTATATTTTAGTTTCTCAATTGATGTTGGCATGGGAAATTCAGTCCTTATCCAACTTATTGGTGCGACTTGATATTTTAGACCCTAGGAGGGTTTTTTCTAAAGTTGAGGTAAGGTCTTCGCTATTTAAGCAGATTTATGGTCATCAGTTTTAGGATAATAAACTTTGCATCATTTATGATTAGGTGTTGAGTGGCGAGTCCAAGAGGGACACCATAGATTTTGATGGTGTTTTGAGATTTGATTGCCATATTTTTTTTCCAAGGGTTGATAGCTTAATTCAATTGATATTGCGTAAGGCTTACAACTCTAGATATTCTATTCAGCCCTAGATACTCTATGCACCTAGGTACAACTAAGATGTTTAGAGATTTAAGAGAACATTACAAGTGGATTGGTATGAAGAGAGATATGAAAGACTTCGTAGATTATTGCCTATCTTATCAGCAGGTTAAGGCCGAGCATCAGAGATCTGGTGGCTTGATTCAGAGGTTGCCCATCCCCAAGTAGAAGAGTAAGCAAATTACCATGGACTTCTTTAGTGGGATACCTCATACCTCTCATGGTTTCAATGGTATTTTGGTCATTATGGTCCTTCAGTGTCAAGAGGTTGGTTCAGATCTATGGTATTGAGATAGTCCAGTTATATGGTGTGCCTATATCTATCATTTCAGACTGGGGTTAGGTGTTTACTTCTAGATTTTGTAGAGCTTTTAAGAGGAGTTGGGTTGATCTTAGTACAACCTTTTATTCTCACATTGATGGACAGTTAGAGAAAAATATTTAGGTTCTCGAGGATATGCTCTTATCCTATGTAAAGGATTTTAGAGGTCACTAGGAGCAACACTTAGGTTTGGCATAGTTACTATATAATAATAGATATTATTCGAGTATTGAGATGGTGCCTTTTGAGGATTTGTATTATAGGCGATGACGTTCTCCGATAAGATGGTTTGAGACTTTCAATATTATACCCTATGGTACTGACTTGCTTTAGTAGTTGTTGGATAGAGTCAGGGTAATTTAGGATAGGTTGAGGGAAGCTTAGAGTAGGAAGTAGACCATATATTTTGTGCCTTGATATTTTGAGTTGGTGATCGGGTATTCCTTCAAGTATCATTTATGAAGGGGGTAATGAGGCTTGGTAGGAATGACAATCTTAACCGTAGATATATTGGACCCTTTGAGTTTCTTTGCACAGTTTATGAGGTGGCTTATGAGTTAGACTTACACCCAGATTTTGCTGTTGACCATTTAATTTTCCATGTTTCTATGTTGCGGATATACATCTTGACCTAACCCATGTGCTTAGATAGGACTCAATTGTGTTAGATGAGCAATTAACCTTCGTGGAGGAGCCAGTGCTTGTAATGGCCAGTGATGGCAGGTGGTTGTGCACTAGAGATATACCAGTAGTTAAGGTTTAGTGGAGGAACCGCCTAGTCTAGTAGGATACTTGAGAGATCGAGAGTGAGATGCGAATCTAATATCCTTACTTGTTCGACGCTTCAGGTACATCCTGACCCTTTACTTTTGTGGATGGGTGTTAGGTTAGTAGTGGATATTGTAATTATCCTCCAGGTCATTTTTAATATTTTTGCACCATTTAGATCTTTCCTAGAGTTGTCCTATGTCATTTATGACTTTCTATAACTGAGAGTTTGGTTATCGGGCAATTTGTTTTGTTGATAGAGACAATTCCCTATTTTGAAGCCTTTACTAGTTCAAATTGGCTATTAGGCAAAAACATCAGTAAAATGACTTCGTATGCCAATTTTGACAGTTCTAATAGTTTTAGAACAGTAATTTTATGATAGGTGGACCCTTAGTTTGGGTCTCGAGGATCCTAGACTTATTTTGGGCCATTGGCTAGAAGTTAAAAAATAACTAGTGGGTGTGGGACCCACTTTAAATCAAAACGATCTTGGATGACAATTTTGACAGTGTCATTAAGTAAAGAATTTAAATTTTGATAGGATAACATAATTTGTTTGCATACACGAGATTCTGGATAAGTTCCAAGTCTCAGCTGGTACTGCTGCATCGCGTACGTGACTAACAGGTTCCTTAAGCAACCTGGCTTGGTACTAGTATTGCACAATAGAGGATGGTGTCACGTAAGCGAATGCCACTTAAGTGTTACCATGGTCGCTTACGAGATAAATGTTGATGTAGCAAGTATCGTTTAAGCAATCTGTTGTTCTCTTAAGCATCATTCGTGTACCTAGGAATAGTATAAAAACCCCACTTAGCTTGATTTTCACTATTTTTCATCCATTCCATAGTATTTTGAACCCTAAAAAGTGGGAAAACTTGAGGGAATAATTTGTAGGTGATTTTGGAGCTTGGGTAAAGTTAATTTACACGTTTCTTCTTTTAATTGTGTATATGGGATGGAATTTAGGTATTGGAAATATTATTGGTATTGTTAGTCCAATTTACACTATTTAAACTAACTTGAAACCATAATTTTAGGTGGAATTGACTTAGTTGCTCATGTTTTAGAAAGAATTGCTATCTTAGGAAAAATTATGACTTCAACATCTAGGAATGAAATTAGATACCTTATCCTAGTCCAGGGTAGAATTTACCTAAAAATGGAGTTTTAGAATTAAAAATGGGCCCCTTCGGCCAACCTTAGGCCAAGATTTGTGTTTGCTTTTGTAGACTTATTTTTGCATGTTGTACCCTTATTAATTATTCTTTTAGGGCTTTGAGGAGATTTAATACTTAATTATTAAGCTAGTTTGGTAGTTGGGAGTTGGTGTTAATTTCAGGTAAAATTTGGTGTGTTATTGATATAGTTATTGATATGGATCATCGATATTGTTTGTTGATGAGTGGTGATTTTACCACTCATTCTCACTCCATTTTAATGCATATTACCTTGTCTAAAATAAGTAAATGATTCATAATTGTGATTTAATGCAGTAATATCCTCTCTTTGCAGGTATAGGAGTTAGAAAGACAAATAAATGTGGATTGGAGCTTGAAATGATCAAATGGGAGCAGAAAAAGTGCAGCTGAAGACCTGCAATGAACTAGCCTCAGTTACCACAATCACGGTCCATGGGCCGTGGTCACGTTCAGTCAAGATTATCAATCAATCACGACCACAGAAGTCAATCGCGGTTGCATAGCCGCGGTCGTAGCCAGACTTACGTGATCATGGTTGGCAGAAATGTTCAGCCCAAGGGCAAAACTATAATTGCATGTGCTGATCCCAAATGGAGGATCCTTCCCATCATATTCCTTCTTCCTTAATTTTTCTAGGTTTAGCTTGAGACTTTGTAGCTTCTATTTTTGGAGAAGAAAATATTGTGAAAATTTTGGGTGGAGAATAAATTGAAGAATTTCTAAGTGGAAGATTTGCTCACTTCCATTGTTGATATTTTGGGAGAGCAAAGTTTGAAGTAACATTCACTTAGATCTTCTACAACTTTTATTCAAGATTATGGGTATATCTATGCTTGTTTATCTTATGTAAAGCTAAATCTCCCTCTTGGGGTTATGTGTGAATAGGGATTAAAGTGTGTGTGGGTTGTGATTGTTAGCATCTATTTAGTAGCTCTTGTTTATGTGTTTTATTATTGCTATGCTATTTTTGTTAGGATTTTATGGGTGAAAGCCCCAAATACCCACATGGGTTTGATGAGTGAAAGCTCCGAGCTCTAGAAAGTTCAATACCATCTTATAAAAAAGGGTTTTGGGTGAACTTTAGAAATCCATATCATCGTTGAAAGAGGGATACGGGGACCAAAGCAATGATAGAAAATTATACATGTAGCTAAATTTTCACTATCTTAGACATAAGGGTTAATGTGAGGTTAACTATGCCATGGGTGTCATCTTAAAAATAGGGATGCCTTGATTGAGGTTGTGGTTGCAAATTGTTGAAAACACCCGTTAGGTATTCGAAAGAATCAATAGGTGAAAGTTTGGTGTTTTGTTGAAAGACTAGTATCAAAATCTACAACCAAGCCTACCTATATTTGACTTACTAAATCGATGTTGATGATTAACTTCCACATGTCACTCCCTCAGTAATGCATAGTCCCAAGATCCTTACATAATTGTTAAAACTCTAATTATTCGTAGCCCCAAATTTATACTAGAAAATCCCAAAAAGAAACATTAGTACCTCCCCTATTTTATGTTTTTGTACAATTTGTTTGGATCTAACTTGTAACTATTATTTTGAATTAATTTGATCGCCACTCACATTGTTCATTATGGATTAGACCCCAATGCCATAGTTGGGTAAATATATTGACAATGACTGCCTTGCACTCAAATTGACGTGTAAGTTGAGCGTTATAAAAAATGGCATCATTGCCGGGGAATAATTTGGCGTATTAAGTTAGTTTGAAATCTTAGTTACTTGTTTGAATTCAAGCTTTTGTTTGTGATTTTTCTTTGTAGGTAGATTTTATTTCATTTTACTTTTCTTGATGGGATCTTTTAATAAATATGAGTTTAATGATTGGAAGTCATATCGTGACTCCCCATATTCGTATTATTATGGACCACACTTTAGGAGAGATTGTAAGTATACTCCCCGGGAAAAGATTTTACCATCTTCATCTAATTGGGAGTATGGTTGCCCCATGTATGGCCATCTGCAAGGACATTCAAATAAGTGTCCAAACACTCTCTCTCCCCCTATTATACTAATAGAATTGCTAGTTCTTTCGATGATTTTATTAGGTCATATGATGAGAAACCAGAAGAATAATGCACCGAGTCCAGTAGCTGTGACCCAAGGTTACTAGCCATCATAATGCACAGAGTTACATGCTAGCCCTTACCCACAAACCATCCTAGGATACTACATTGTTTCATAATGTCGGGTCCGAAGACACTTTTTTTGGCCCTGTGCAGTGACTCGTCACCAAGCCTCTAATTAATGGATACAACTAATGCATCTTTATCTATGGTGTGTATCCCGGTCACTACCTAGATATGTTTTGACTGAGTCATTGACTGACACATATTTAATGGGACTTGCTCATCATTAAGTATAAATTTTATTTGTCCTATATCCATGTCAACCAATGCCCTATTCGTGGCTAGGAAAGGTCTTCCCAAGATGATAGGGACATTAAAATCAACCTGACAATTGAGAATCTTAAAGTCTGCTAGAAAAATGAAATAATCTTCCTTCACAAACACATCACACAACATACCAAACAACTTCTTCATAGTATGATCGACCATCAACAATCTCATAGAGGTCGGCTAAGGCGTCCCCAACCCTAACTGCTTCTATACAACCGGCATCATCAGATTAATGCTAGCTTCTAGCTCACATAAAGCTCATGAAATGTTGAAAGATACAATAGTACAAGGAATAGTGAATGATCCGGGATCCTCCTTCTTTTTGACTAAAGATCGAGAGGCAATAGAACTAGAGTGGTGCATATTATCAGCATGTTCTAAACTCAGCATCTACTTCTTAGTCACCAAATCGTTCATAAATTTTGCATAACATGGAATCTTCTCAAAATATTCCATAAAAGGGCTATTCACAGACAAATCTTTCAATATAGACATAAAGTTGATATACTTCCCTTCAACTTTCTTCTTCAACCTTTGGGGAAAACGTGGAGCAGGTCGTGGAATGAGCTTCAATACTAGTGTGACCTCCTTACCTTTCCCTTTATCATTATCAACTCTTTTCTTAGAAACTTTAGGCTTCAGATATGCCTCATTATTATACACTAAATTTTTAGTTTTAATTTTCTTTTGAATCATAAATATTTGTTTGTGATTTTTCTTTGTAGGTAGATTTTATTTCATTTTACTTTTCTTGATGGCATTTTCTAATAAATATTATTTTAATGATTGAAAGTCATATTTTGACTCCCCATATTCGTATTATTATGGACCACACTTCAGGAGAGATTGTAAGTATACTCCCCGGGGAAAGATTTTACCATCTCCATCTAATTGGGAGTATGGTTGCCCCATGTGTGGCCATCTGCAAGGACATTCAGATGAGTGTCCAAACACCCTCTCTCCCTCTATTATACTAATAGAATTTCTAGTTCTTTTGATGATTTTATTAGGTCATATGATGAGAAACCAGAAGAATAATGCACCGAGTCCAGTAGCTGTGACCCAAGGTTACTAGCCATCATAATGCACTGAGTTACATGCTAGCCCTTACCCACAAACCATCCAAGGATACTAAATTGTTTCATAATGTCGGGTCCGAAGACACTTTTTTTGGCCCTGTGCAGTGACTCGTCACCAAGCCTCTAATTAATGGATAAAACCAATGCATCTTTATCTATGGTGTGTATCACGGTCACTACCTGGATATCTTTTGACTGCCTCATTGACTGACATATATTTAATGAGACTTGCTCATCATTAAGTATAAATTTCATTTGTCCTATATCCATGTCAACCAATGCCCTATTCGTGGCTAGGAAAGGTCTTCCTAAGATGATAGGGACATTAAAATCAACCTGATAATCGAGAATCTTAAAGTTTGCTAGAAAAATGAAATAATATTCCTTTATAAACACATCACACAACATACCAAACAACTTCTTCATAGTATGATCGACCATCAACAATCTCATAGAGGTCGGCTAAGGCGGCCCCAACCCTAACTGCTTGTATACAACCAGCATCATCAGATTAATGCTAGCTTCTACCTCACATAAAGCTCATGCAATGTTGAAAGATACAATAGTACAAGGAATAGTGAATGATCTGGGATCCTCCTTCTTTTTGACTAAAGTTTGAAAGGCAATAGAACTAGAGTGGTGCATATTATCAGCAGGTTCTAAACTCACCATCTACTTCTTAGTCACCAAATCGTTCATAAATTTTGCATAACATGGTATCTTCTCAAAATATTCCATAAAAGGGCTATTCATAGACAACTCTTTCAATATAGACATAAAGTTGATATACTTCCCTTCAACTTTCTTCTTTAACCTTTGGGGAAAACATGGAGGAGGTCATGGAATGAGCTTTAATACTAGTGTGACCTCCTTACCTTTCCCTTTATCATTATCAACTCTTTTATTAGAAACTTCAGTCTTCAGAGATGACTCATTATTATACATTAAATTTTTAGTTTTAATTTTCTTTTCCATTATAAATATTCACAATATCCTTCCTCAGATCATCAACCACAAGCATAGGTGGATCAATAGTAGCATCACCACTTCGAGTAGTGATGGTTAAACAATGAACTATCATTCTTTGGATTTTGAATAGTATTGATCAGAAGAGTGCCCAATTGATGTTGATTTAGTATGGCATACATCTGCTTAAACTGCTTCTCAAGCTTCTTAATCGCACTTGCATGTGACTCTACTTTCTAGCTCAACCTTGAAATATCTACCTTAATTTCCATAAGGAAACTCTCTTATCTCTCATCACTCTTTGCAAAAACATTTCCATTGTCCAACTTCCAAACTCAGAATCATGATTCTTGAGTGGAACATAAAGGCCACACTTATCCTTGTAATCATCTTTCCTCGTCCGATCACTATCACACTCTCCACTTCTATTCCTATACCTGTCTTCATAGTAGTTTTGATCTTGATTCCTTTGCTCCAGTTCCAAATGTCTTAGTTAGAACCTTGTCCTTTAGCTCATAAACCTTCCCTATATCTATCAAAATACTTCAATTCTTTATCAGAATAAGCTTCTTTATGTCTAGAAAACTTTCTTCATTTCTAGAAGCCTTAGCTTGAGAACCCACTGGATTTACCTTTATGCTCCCACTGAAGCAAACTACTTCATAAGCAATCCAATCTCAGTTCTCGATTGTTCTACCTCTAGAGATACTGTACCATTCAATGTTCTCTGCTCACTGGAAGCATCAATCATATAAATATCAGCTGATCTATCTGTCTTCCAAGTATGGCATCCTCGATTGGTTTTAGTGATTAATTCTAAGATTTCCATGGCCTGATCCTAGAGAATACTCTTGAAATATACACCTATAATATTATCAGCTACAACTTTGGTATTTGCATCCAAGGGTTTATAGAATATCTCAAGCAAGTTTCTTCCCACGATTCTGTGATTCGGAAAAATCATCAACTTCTTCTTAAACCTCAACCATGTTTCTTATTGTGCCTCTAAATTTAATTGTTAGCAATTATATATCTCATTTTTTAACTATAATATTGTAGAGGGTAGGAAAAATTGGTCCAAGAACTGAGTCCTCAAATCATTCCAAGTAGCAATAGACCAATGAGAAGCTCTCCTAACAATGAAGTCACTTCTCCCGTTAGAGAGAATGGGAACAACTTGAGTTTTATAGATTCTTAACTCACCCCAAGTAGCTTGTATAAAGTGAAAACCCCCACAAAGTTCATAAGGTTTATGTTTGCATCAATAGTAGACAAACTAAAAAACACTCTTAAAATTCAACAACTGGATTATTGCACTCGTAATATCAAATTTAGTCACTTGGGGTAATTATAGAGTTATATATCACTTGTCTCAATTGGCTCAACATAACCCATCTTCTTTTGGATAATCATCCACTAGCTAGTACTGTTGAATGAGCTATTGACCTTTGTTCCTTCTAATTCTATCTTCCTCAAGTGTTGTTGAATGTTCGTCATCCTCTTATTTATCCCTTTCTTGAATAGCTGCTTAATGGACAGCTGCTTGCCTAAGATTTTCCTTGGTCATTAAATGAGTAGTAACCGACTCTACAATTTCATGAACACTATATGGAGGTGGCTGATTCAATGCTGCTAGGTGATCATGAAACCCTTCACGCAGGACTCCTTGATTATAAGCTAATTTTCTCCCCCTCATATGATTCAGTCATAAGGTATGTTCACGCTTAGTATCAAATGGAATCAGGGGATTGCCTTGACTTTAAAACCCACCTAGGTTTGGGTCGATCCCACAATGAACAGGACGAGAACCTATCAAGAGCTTGCTTATGGAATTAGAAATTGTTTTTATAAAAAGGAGGGTTTTGTAAAAATTAAGTGTAAAATTATTGAAGATTAGGGTTATGATCAATATGATACGAGAACTAGGTTTATGTTCCCCCTGGCTGCATAACTTCACAAACTGTTTGTGCTTGTCAAACTATCTCGATTCCTTGCATGTAAAATCTAACAAGTTATGTATAAACTAATGGTTTCTCGACCTTGGTTGGGTTGAATTTCACTCGTATACTCTCGGTCTTAGAGCATCAGATTACTAATTCTTGTTTTATAATATGTGATTAACTATCTCTTCTCGGTCTCAAGCTAATTAGATGAGAGTTGATAACTTCAAATTACAATTGTTATCTCTTTTTTCTAATCTATAATATAACACCCCGAGATCCCATCCCGAGACGTCACACGGGGCTTATGACCTCGCAGCTAACCCTTTACTGATATTTGTACCTGTAAACTGCATAATATCATAAATAAATGCAAAAACTAGCCATAAGGTTCAATACATCTATGATTACTCATAATACAAAAAACTGAATACTAATACGTCCGTATGAAAAGTCTCTAAACTGTCTGAACTATGGAGTTGATGGGACATGTCCCTAACTAACTCTGTCAACTGAAAATAAACAAAGTCTGAAACAATAATAGTAAACTGAGACTTGTCGTTGAAAGAAGATGACTCACTACTACTGACTGGGACTGAACTATTGAAAATACGCTGGATCTTGTGCCTCTGAACCTATGGTGTCAAATAAAACACCATAGCGCAAATGCGTCAGTACAGGAATGTACTAAGTATGTAGACGGGGTAGGCTAATGCAAGGGTTTATGCATGCACAATATCTAAACTGAATAATCATGAAAATGCTGCATGAGAACACATACATGAATGCACAAAACATGAACACAATCATTGCAAGTCTAGATACTGAAACTGGGATACCACTTTACTGCAGAATGAACTTACTACTGATACTGTTATACTGAATCACTGACTCATTTAATACTGATAACTGAGGATCTAGATGTGCTTACATCAAGGACTGAACTCTAAGATTACTGTTTTTGATTGACAGAATTAGAGATCAACTTTGCTAACAGATTATTCTGGAAGCGATTATCAATGATAAGAAGTATGATCATGTCTGAATCTTACAACAAGAATACTCAATAGAATAAAGGATCTGATATAGAGATCAAGCCTATCAGACGGCAGATCTCTAGATATGATAATAAGAATACTCAACATGGTCTGAGAATGAGATCAAGCCTATATGATGGGACATATCTAGATATGATAATAAGCATCTGTATATGAGACCAAGCCTATCTGACGGGATGTTCCATGAATCAATGGAACTATCTGAGTTCTTTATAGAGATGGATGATTGTATCTGATAGTCTTAATTTCTGAAGATAGATACTGAAACTGCAACTGTGGGAAGTAGTTACTTAACCAACATGCCCCAACCTACCACAGGTGGAGTCCAACCTATGACCCCAGCTGGAAGGGTGTCAATACCGTGGCATGGGTAAAGACCTCTCTGGTCAAGCCTCTTTGACGGGATGAGCCTCGCAGGAAGTCAACCTGAGGAAATATAATAGTCAAACCTCTCTAACAGTGACAGCCTCTACTAATGGGAGACTCCTGCATCCTGCGCTAGCTACGCAGTTCTAGAGTTCAAGGATTGGTCCTAACAACTCAGCCCTTCTAACGGGGGAGCTGCCATCCCTTCCCTCGCTCGGTGATCGTTTCTACTCCCAACTGAAAGACTCTGAACTAAAATTTTAACTGAACACAACTGATCTGAATCTGATACTGATCATGTTTCTCAAAATATCTAACTGATGATACAGAGCTTAAAATTATTACTCGAATCACTTCTGAGATTAGAATTGAATCACTTGAATACTATTAGATCTGAGCTGATTATAGGACTGAGCCTAGATTACTAGCGATACAGAGATTACAGAGATTACTGAGATTACTGAGCTTTATTAAGTTCTGCACTTGTTTGAAGATATGGATTTCTATAGTTCACTGAGTTCTGAGAATCATGGCTCGACTGGATTTATCGAGAAACTGACACAAGTTCTAGACAACAGCTCTATTGTTGGGTATAAATACCCCCAAGACTCGATAGTGTAAAAGTAAAGCATAATCATTTATTCATCATCACAATCATTCATGTATTATCACAATCATTCATGCATCATTACAAGCGTTCATTAAGACATCACCTAAAGCATTTAAGGATCGCAAACCTCTATTCATCACCACAATTACTACAGAGTCACTTCAAGCATTTAGAAATTATCTACATATACTAGCGTAGAGAAAACATGCTATTAGATTATACCCCATTCAAGAAGGTCTTACATCAAGTACTTCATACCTATATCAGTCTTGACACCTGTTTGGGTATCACATGGCTTGGGGAAACTTCATACTATTATGTCACAACTTACTTACTAACCACTTGACATGTATTAAAAACTTAGCATATATCAAAGAGCACATAATCGGGGAATTTACTACCATCATATCTCGAATTGTTCACTAGGGTCTTTCAACAACCACTAGACATGATCTATTTTTACACCTACTTAGGGATTTCATGCTATCTTGGCACATTTCACTCACTAAGGCATTTTATTAAATACTAGGCATGCATGGACTAGCTCACAATTTGGAGTTTCACATTTAACATACTATAATGGCTCTTATGTTTCACCTAAGCTCTTTACCAAACCTATGGGGGATATTCTTCACTTATTCAACCATTTCTACACCCAAAAGTCATGAACACATCGCATGGAAAACCAACTTCAAGAGGGTCTATCATAAACATCACATGAATTCCACATACTAGGGTGATAGCTCATAAATTTTGTAGGCACACATAAATCAAAACTCAACAACACATTAAACACCAATTTCAACTCATACAAATGATTAACAAATCATAAACATAAAAATCTTTTAGTTTTAAAAAGTGTTCTTGAGCTTCTTGGATGAAAGGGACCCAAGAATTAATGTCTACATACCTTAACCTTTGAAATGGGATGAATCCTAATACTTGAGACTCTATCCGCACTTGTAATAAATAATACTTGAAGCTCACACTATGAGGAACTTGATTCTTGAAGAAACCTTGAAGAATTTATGGATGATTTTTTTCAAAGGATTAAGGTTCTTGATAAAACCCTAGATAGATATTCTTGAGAGAATTGGAAGAGAAAAATGATGAATTTAGGGTTTGAATGAGGGTTCTCATATTTATAGAGGCTCACAAAAGGTGGGAAATGACCAAAATATCCTTGCAAAAACAACTCTAAATTGCTAAAAAAAAAGTTGACGACATCCGTGACAGGCCATCAGACCCATGATAGGCCATCACAAAATGTCATTAAAAAAGGTTGAATTTTTGATTCTATGCCTAACGCTGACGATGTTGTCAGAAATGTCGTCAGAAATGTGATGATGTCGTCAGAAACGTGACAGGCCATCAGAAACGTCGTCACCCTTTTCCAGATTGACATACTTAAGTAAAATGGGCATAACGCTTTACTCCAATATCGGTTTTTGATGAAATTCATATATTTGGAAAGATAATTCAAAGAGCTTTCATTTGATATATAGTAAGTCCTCTAATTCGATACATACAAGGAGAAATAGTCAATTGAAGTTGACCCATATTTTGACGGTCACTAAAACTTGAATGATAGGAATGTTTTCGACTCGACCATGAGTTAGGGGACCTCTATGATCTTAATTCATGCTCAAATAGATTCCCACATGATTCAAAGTATTTCATACCTGGAAGGATATTTCTGAAATATTTTGACTCGGATTTTTGCTTTACCAAATACGCTCTAAGGCTCAGAATGGAAGAGGATTTTGCAAGGCATTACATATACTTATCTCTTGAGTAAGTATCAAATATGAGTGTGTTCCCAACATTCATGACTGTTAGAAAAGCATTCAAATGAAGGAAATCGCAATAAATACAAGAATCTACAATGACTTTGCACTAAACCTGCTTTGTTAATCTATCCGGGTTCCCACAACCCGATTTATGAGATTTAACTACTCATGAAGATTGAAAAAAAATTTCATAAGTGAAAACATAATTTTGAACTCACTATGAATAAGATGAAAAACCCAAAATCTCAATTCAACTATAAACCCTTAAAACCAAGAACAATTATTTCAAGATCAATAATGTATCTCAGAACTCAAAATAATGTCAAAAGTGTATAAAGTGCCTAAAATGATAATAAAACAGCCAAGAAGTATTTATTGGTACAAAATAAAACCTATCCTAAATAGTGTATAAAATCTTGGCAGGCAACACTCATGATTCGTGGGTAGTAGGTATAACCCAAGAATTGTGCCTTGATATTGTGGAAATCAGAGCGAACATCAATTTTTTGAATAGTACCTCACAATGGCTACTCATGAATAGTAGGTAGAACCTACTAACCATAGGTAACAGACTCAGCTCATGATGGATACTCACGATTAGTAAGTAGAACCTACTAATCGAAAGTAGCATCCCAGGTATCAGATCTATCTTAGCCACTTCAGGATTCAACTCACTACTACTACTCACAACAAGTAAGTACTACCTATGAGTCGTAGGTTGACTCTTGGGTTGCCACTTCAACAACACTTCATTCTTCTTCCTCATTCTTTTCTCTGAACCATATTTTCTGTAAAATCAACACAAACATATCTCATATCCAACAAGAAAACCTAAGTTCTTATATGAACTTATTTTAAGAATAGAATATGCCATGAAACCATGGGGCCTGAAATATCATGTTGGACCATCATGTTGGCTAAGGACTAGATGTCCCATGCCAATGGCCTCTTAGAAACTAAATAATAGCCAAGCTATCCATATTCACTACCTTCTAACTATAGGCGTCCACTGCCATGTTTTCCTTGCTAAGATGATACAAGATAGAGTTGCCAAAATTCTTAAGCAACTCCATCCATCTATGATGCTTAGAATTAAGCACTCTCTGGGTCATAAGATGTTGAAGACTATGATGATCATTGTAGATCTCACAATGCATGCCATAAAGATAATGTTGCATAAGATGTTGAAGACTATGTTGATCGTTGCAGATCTCGTAATACATACCATATAGATAATGCCTCCAAATCTTAAGCCTGAAAACTAATGCCCCCAAATTTAAAGAGCAAAAACTAATATCGCTAGCTGCAAATCATGAGTAGGGTAGTTGTGCTCATGTATTTGTACCTACCTCATGCATAAGCTATTACTTGACCTGGCTACATTAAAATACAACCCAAACCAATGTCGGAGGCATCACAATATACGCTAAATCCCTCACCCTCAAAAGGAAGAGCCAAAATTGGAGCTGAAGTAAGGAAATTCTTGAGCCTCCGAAAGCTCAACTCACACTTCTCGGACCATTGGAAAGAAGAATCTTACTAAGATATTCTGGTCATCGATGCTAAAAACATCAAAACCCTCAATGAACCACTTATAATAACTTGCCAAACTAATGAAGCTGCAACATTATATGGAGAAATAGGATCGACCCTTTCTCAAATTGCTTCAATCTTCAATGGGTCTACCATAATCCCATCTATAGACACCACATGTCCTAGGAATACCACCAACTCGAGCTAGAACACACATTTTGAGAATTTGGAGAATAGCTTATGATCTCTCAAAGTTTGGGACACAGCCCTCAAATACTGCATATGTCCTCTCTACTCATCAAATACATATAAATGTCATTAATAAACAAATTATGAAGGAATCCAAATAAGGCCCGAGCATACGGTTCATCAAATCCATGAATGCAACTGGGGAATTAGTCAACCCAAATAACATCATAAGGGATTCATCATAACAAGTACCAAAGTCTGTCTTTGGGATGCCCTTATCTCGAATCCTTAACTAATGGTAACGAACCTCAAGTTAATCTTAAAAAATATATCCGCTCCCTAAAGTTGGTGAAATAGATCATCAATGCAAGGCATAAGATACCTATTCTTCACCGTTACCTTATTAAGCTGTCATTAATCAATACACATACTCAAGGAACAGTCCTTCTTCATTATTAAGAAGACTAGAGAACCCCAAGGTGACACACTAGGCCTAATGAAACCCTTACCTAAAAGATCCATAAGTTGAGATTCAACATCTAAAATTTAGCAGGATCCATACAATAAGGTGCCATAGAAAGAGGTCAGGTACTAAGCTTCAGATTAATAATAAAGACAATATTGTGCTCAGGAGGTAGACCAGGTAGATCTATAGGAAAAACATTAAGAAACTCATGAACTATAGGAACATTGTCATGTGACAGACTTTCTTGAGAAATGGCCAAAGACCCTACAACCATAACATGTCCTAAGAACTGTAATAAAACCAAAACATCCTACGGACCCAGAATATCCACCATGGAAAATGTAGAGAAAGGATAAACTCTATGGAGTCTTACTACTACTCTGGCTTAGATGATCAATATAGTTAGATTGGCCTATATCAAAAATCTAAATTATATCTTTAATGGGCCTACTAGACTGACCCTAATACTTTTAACATTGATGCAGAGGGTACCTATCGTTAGAACTAGTGCCTTTGATTCACGAGCCACTCCAGCTTCCACTAAAACTGGCCTTATTACACGACCTCTTATCGCTGTCCCATTGGTCCTCGGAATGCATCTCCTCTATAACCTTGCCATGATTACAAACCTAAATAAAAGTCCTACTATTAATAACCAAACTTTACATGGACATGCAAAGAGAAAGTCTCAATCTGTGAATAAAATACTAAACTCGCTCTCACTCAATCAGCAAAATAGATGTCGCATGCCTAACCAAATCATTACATTGAGCCTCATCCAAAAAATTCATAGAACCAAGTTCTAGTCACAAAAATTGATCTATAGGGTGATCGCTGAGACTATAGGGCATATTTTTCACTAACAAGATGTCCAAAAATAGAGTTTATTTCACTGGGGAGATACAACTGGACTACAATTAAGATAACCTCTCCACCAATGATGGAAAGCAAAATCCAACTAGAAAGTAGTGTATTCCACAAAAAAAGTGTATACTAGACCCAAATTACAGAACCTATCCTCACAAAAAATCAACAACTCATAAGCATCCTTGCCCGATACACTAGAAAACCTAGGTGAATTCGATCTCAGAATCAGTCCACCATCTTTTGCTCCTCAATAAACATAGAAGTCTAGGTAACTACCAATCAAAAAACTACTGGAACTAGAGGAATATCAACTCTAGTAGATGCAACTATAAGTTATGCCTCTTTCTCTGCGATGGTGTGGCACAAAGTAAACCCAAGAGCTGAACCCAAGCATCCCTAAGAAATGATAAACATATGAACCCTGCTAGAACTGAGGCTAGTCCCTAACCCATCATTAGCTGGGGTAGAGAAATCTTTGTGCGAGAGCCAAAATAAGGTCTGAAGAACTTCCCCTTTCTTGGTCATTTGATAGGGTTGCATCTATTAGTTATCTTGACCACAGGGTTGTACATATTCCTTGGTAGATCCATAATCATAGACTCAAGGTCTTCATCTCATGTAGCAATAACATGTGTACTAGCCATCTGCAAAACAATGAAATTAAAGGAATCTTTAGAAACCAAAACAAGATCTTAGTACAAAATATGTATAAGACGTGAAGATATCCTAAGAATGTCATATAGACTCCTGAAGATAAGAAACGAACATCATTGCTCTGATCCGCGAGACTCTGATACCAATTTGTCATGACCCAATTTATAAGTCATGATGGAACCTACTTTACCCAACTAGTAGGCAAGCCAAAACTATAGCCAAGAACAATAAGTAAAATGCTATTTAGCCAAAAAAGCAAAAATGTCAGAAATATGCAAGTAAAGGCTTACAATCAATGAATCATGAAAGTATAATAATATGATAGAAGGAAATTAAGAGAATTAATAACATCCCATGAACTAGCAGTATCTATAAAAGAGCCACTAATATAATAAAATTATAGGTACTATAATAGTGAAATGTACATTAGTCTCAAAAATGAAAGACTAGCAAAAATAGAAGAAGGGTAAAAGGTTAACTCCAACTTTGAGAGCTCAAGAAGTCTCCAAACTCTAACCAGCATGAACTTTAGCGTTGATATCACCAACTAGTACTGGGATCTATACCAAAAAGGTACAAAAGTGTAGTATAAGTACCAATGCCATGGATGCTTAGTACGCATCATCAACCGACTGAGAAAAATTATTATACAAATATAATAAGATGGAAGATGAAGAAGCTAAGTCAAGGTAAGAGGAAAAACTTGTAATAACTCCCCAACACAATAAATGTAATGCCCCGAGTCTGTACCCCAGATGCTACACAGTGCTTATAACCCCAAAGGACCACAAGCAAACCAATGACTGATTTCTGCTGTGATCACTAAAATATGATACTATAATAAATATAGAAAATAGGCTGATATACTATAAGGTTCAAATCTATAAATACTACTAAAGTGTATCAATTGAAATAACAATATGTAAAACTGAACACTATCTAAAAACTAGTCTGAAAAGCCTCTAACTGAAACTGTCTGAAAGTGGAGATGATGGGACATTCCCTCCCACTAACTCTATCTACTAAAATACTAATTCTATTGAAATAATAAAATAAAACAATATCCTTGAATGATGAGGACTCACTCCTAAGATACTGCTGCTGGCTGAATCTGAATATATCTATGAACAGTTGGGAACCTTAGCATCTAAACCTATGATATAAGATATTATAGCTTAAAGAAAGAGTATGGTCCGCATATCTGGTTCTTCTTCCCAAGTAGCTCCCTATACGGACTAATTCCTCCAAAGAACTTTGACTTAGGGAACTTCTTTGTTCCTTAGTCTGCGAATCTGATGATTAAGGATCTAGATTGGAACCTCTTCGAAAGAGAGATCATTCTGAATATTTACATCATCTAAGGGAACTATGACTGTTAGGTCACTAATGCATTTCTTTAAAAAGGGGATATGGAATACTGGATGCACTGAGGCTAGATCTAAAGGCAACTCAAGGTCATAAGCTACCTTTCCAAAAGACTGAGAATTCTATAAGGACCGACATATCGGGGACTAAGCTTTCCCTTCTTGCCGAATCTCTTTACTTCTTTCAGGGGAGAGAATTTTAGGAATACAAAATCGTCAATCTCAAATTTGAGATACTTTCTCCTCACATCCGCATACGATTTATATCAGCTTTGGGAAACCCTAAGCCTTTCTCTGATTAACTGAACCTTCTCTAAGGTATCAAACACTAGGGTAGGCTCTATTACTGTGTACTTACCTACCTCGAATAAACCAATTGAAGACCTTCACCTCCTACCACAGAGAGCCTCAAATAGGGCCATATGAATCCTGGAATGATAGCTATTATTGTATTAAATCTCAATCAAAGAAAAGTGTCCATCCCTACTACCCTTAAGATCGATAATGCATACTCTTAGCCTATCTTCTAGAGTCTAAATGGTCCATTCTGCTTGACTATCTGTCTAAGAGTGGAAGGCTGTACTAAGATAAAATTGGGCACCAAGACCTTTTAAGGATGTTTTCCAATAATAAAAGGTGAACTGGGTAATTTTATTTGAGATAATGGCTACTGGAACTCCGTGTAACCTAACCAACTCTTTGACATAGAGTTTGGTATAGACCTCGGTTGAATAGGAAGTATGAATTGGCAAAAAATAAGCTAATTTGGCCATCTTTTCTATGATAACCCAAATAGAATCCTGATGTCGATGAGTATGAGGTAAATCCATCATAATGTCCATGTTCACTTCTTTACATTTCTATGTGGGAATAGTTAACTGTTGCATGGACCCACTAGGCTTTTGGTGCTCAATATTAACTTGATAATATGTATAGTATTTAGCTACAAATTCTACAATATCCCTTTTCATCCCACTCCACTAATAGATTTCCCGCAAATCATGATACATCTTAGTGGCCCCTGGATGAATCGAGTAATACACACCATGCACTTTTACAAGAATTAGTTGCCTCAAGTCGTCTACACCTAGCATACATAGACGACCCTGGAAACACAATACACCATCTCCCGCTTGGGAAAAAGCCTTTACTTTTTGATTTATGGCTGACTCTTTTAACTTAGCAAGAGATGGATCTCTATCCTTCTTTTCCTTCACCTTTGAAACTAGAGAGAATTCAGAACTATTCTGAACCCACAAACTACCTTCTGCTGAATCGACTAAGTAGACACCTAGTTGGGCTAGCTGATGAACTTCCTGAACTAACTTCTTCTTACTATCCTTAACTTGAGGAACATTAACCATAGATAGTCTTCTAAGAGCATCATCTACTACATTGACTTTACCTGGATGATAAAGAACACTCATGTCATAATCTTTCAATAATTCTAACTACCTTCTCGGAAGCAAATTTAAATCTTTTTAAGAAAAGACATACTGCAAGCTCTTGTGATCAGTGAACATATCTACATGCACCCTATACAAATAGTGCCTCTAAATCTTTAAGGAAAATACTACAACTTCTAACTCAAGATCACGAGTTGGATAATTCTTCTTATGAGGCTTAACCTATCTAGAGGCGTAGGCTATGACCTTACCTCTCTGCATGAGCACACAACCCAAACCTACTCTGGATGCATCACAGTACACAACAAAACCATCTGAACCATCTGGTAGAGTCAAAACTAGACTGAGGTAAGTCTCATAAACTCCTGAAAACTTTTCTCACAAGAATCTGACAACTAAAACTAGACTTTATTCTGAGTCAATCTGGACATGGGGGATGCAATTGATGAAAACCTTTTAGTAAACCGATGGTAATAGCCAGCTAAACCCATAATAATCTTGATATTTGATGGAGAGAGATATCTAGGCTAGTTTCTCACCACTTTGTTATTTTGGGGATCAACTCTAATGCCATCACCAGAAATAATATGACCAAGGAATGCTATTGACCTTTGCCAAAATTCACACTTACTAAATATGGCGAACAACTGATGAGTTCTGAGTGTCTAAAGTACGATTTTGAGGTGATCTGTGTGATTATTCTCGCTACGGAAATAGACAAGAATGTCATCGATGAAGACTTTAAATAACATGTATAAGTACTATTTGAACATGAAATTCATTAAGTCCATAAAAGCTTTTAGGGCATTATTAAGGCCAAAATATATGACTAGAAACTTGAAGTGACCATCTTGGGTTCTAAAAGCTATTTTGGAATGTCACATTCTCTGACTTTGAGCTGATGATAGACTGATCAAAGGTCTATCTTAGAAAATTAACGGGCGCCCTGAAGTTTGTCAAACAAGTCATCAATTATGAGAGGTGGATATTTTTTCTTGACGGTAACTTTGTTCAACTAATGGTAGTCAATACATATTCTGAGAGAAGTATCTTTCTTACGCATGAATAAAACTGGTACTCCTCATGGTGAGAAGCTGGGTTTGATGAATCCTTTAGCTAGGAGATTATTCAACTATTCTTTTAACCTTTTGAGTCCTACTAGTACCATTTTGTATGGTGAAATAGATATGGGATAAGTATCTGGAAGAAGGTCTATTCCAAAGTCAATTTCCTTAACGGGAAGAACTCCTGAAATACTTCGAGAAACACATGAGAATTTATTTACCACTGGAACTGACTCAAGACTGGGAGTTTCTAAACTAGAGTCCCTGACTCGCACAATATGATAGATAAAACCCATGGATATCATTTTTCTTGCTCTAAGGTATGAAATCAACTGACCCTTAATAATTGTGATACTACCTCTCTATTCAAGGACTGGTTCATTTGGAATATGAAATTGAACAATTCTGTTTCTATAATCAATTGAGGCATAACATGAATGGAGCCAATCTGTGCCAAGAATAACATCAAAATTACCACCTCTAACTTTACAAGGTCTTTTGATGTAACTTTCTGAGATATAATAACCGGACAGTTCCTGCATATCTATTAGGCTATGATAGATTTACCCACTGGGTAGAAAAAGAGAAATACTCTGCTAGGATTTCTAGACTAACTCCAAAGTTAATGGCTTTATAAGGAGTTATGAAAGATAAAGAAGCTCCTAGATCTAGAAAGACATAAATATGTAAATGGATGATTTGTAACGTACTAATGACCATATCAGGAGAATTTTCCTTATCTTATCTGGATAGAAGTGCATAAACACTATTTGGACGTTGCCCACTAGTGGCACTAGAAGTGGCACCCGTCTGATTCGGGTGACCTGACTGAGCTGAAGAATGAGTATGCTGACCCCAAGAACCTGACTGAGGACAATCTTTAACTCTATGGCCTAGCTTGCCACACATGAAACAAACATCACTGGCAGCTTTGTAGACACCCTTGTGGTTTCTACCACATGTATGATAAAGAGGATTTGTTCGAGAACTTCTGACACTACCCTAAGACTTATAGCCTGCGACCCGATTGCTATTACCATTTCTAAACTTAGGTACTGGAGCACTGGCTGAGATCGGAGCTAGAACTAAAAATTTTGGATGAAACTGGGAACAGTTACGACCCTCTGACTTAGGCTGATTAAAATTAAATCAACCTATTTTAGACCTCTTGTTCTGCCCCTCTCTCTCTCTATTCTTAGCCTCTTTTATCTGCTGAGCTTGGACCATGAGCCTGGATATGTCCATATCCTTAATCAACATCGCTATTCTACACTCTTTAATCATACTATCTAATTCATCAGACATGAACTTGCTCATTTTGGACCTACTATCTGTTACTACATGGAGATCATACTTGGCTAACTGAGTAAACTTGAGGGAATACAGTTTCACGCTCATACTACCTTGCCTGAGGTTGATGAACTCTAACACCTTGGGTTCTCTTAGCTCTAAGGGAAAGAATCTCTTTAGGAAAGAAGTAGCTAACTTTTCCTACTCTATAGTCTTTGCATTTGTGCCCTTGTCTACCTTTCACTACTTAAACCACGTATGAGCCATGTCTTGTAGCGGATAGGGAACTAACTTAGCATTCTCATTGGAAGTCACTCCCATGATTTCTGTGACCTTCTAAACTTGATAGAGAAACTCTTATGGATCCTCTTATGGCTTAGATCCTGAGAATAGGGGAGGATTCATTTGGGTGAAGTCCTGAATCCGATCTGTAGTAGTATTGGCTACTAGATTAGATGGAACAATAGCTGGTCGTTTATTTTAAGGTGCTACGAATTTGGCTAGAGTAGTGAATACATCTCTGAATTTTCCATCGGAGACTTACTTGTCTAGGGGATCTACCTGAATGGGATGAGGTGCTGACTTATTATGGTTCTTCTTTTGTTAGTCTTTTTGGGTGGCATGTTCTGTAAACGAAAGGAAAAATGGATTAGATTGAGAGTTTAACTTGAGATCATGCTCACTCGCATAACATAAATACTAAAAGAAGGGAATTTTTTTTAAACATCTCATAGCCTCTTCTCCATAAGTGTGGCGCGTTAAACACCCATGCACAAGACTCTACTTGATGCAGCTTTCAAACTTCCTAGGACACTATTGAACCTAGATCTGATACAAAGTTTGTAACTCCTCGAGTCTGTACCCCGGACGCTACACGGTACGTATGACCCCGAAGGACCACAAGCTAACCCATGACTAATATCTGCTGTGAGTACTGAAACATGATACTATAATAAATATGGAAAATAGATTGAAATATCATAAGGTTAAAATCTGTAAATACGGCTAAAGAGTATCAACTAAAATATCAATCTATAACACTAAACACTGTCTGAAAACTAGTGTAAAAATCCTCTTACTGAAACTGTCTAAAAGAAGAGTTGATGGGATAATCTCAATAACTAACTCTATCTACTAAAAGATTGAGTACTGAAATAATGAAATAAATGAATATCCTCAAATGATGAGGACTCACAACTAAGCTACTGATGCTGGCTGAAGTTGAATCTATCTATGCACAGTCGGGAACCTGAGTGTCCGAACCTATGATATGAGACATCATAGTCAAAGAAAGAGTATGTTCCAGTACATGAAATATACTAGTATGCTAGATGAGGTAAGGTTGAATGCAAGGGTTCATATGCATGAACAATAACTGATTGCATGATATAGAGTAACTGATCAGGAAAGTACATAGATAACTAATACTGCTGCAAATACTGAGTATGCACTAATGTGCATATAAATAAATACTGTGACAATGCTTGCCTGAAGCTAAGTCCTGAATTCTAATATAGAGTAACTAATATCTAAAGTTACTGATAACTGACTTGCTGAAATTGGTTGATTGTATCTGACAGTTCTAATTTTGTAGAACTGAACTGGGTTCTATTCTGAAGACTGAAACTGATACTGTGGAAGGTAATCATCTAATCGACATACCCCAAATAAGATAACTGAGTTAGTGTGTAATGACCCGATTTACTAAAATCGAAACGTAACATGGTGCTCATGATCTCGAAGGACCACAAGCCAACCCTCTACTGATATCTGTACCTGAAAACTATATAATATAGATAATAAATGCGAAAACAGGCCATAAGGTTGAAAATATATAAAAATACTCAAAATTAAAAACTGAATACTGATACATATGTCCAAAAAGCCTATAAACTGTCTGAACTGTGCAGCTGATAGGACATGTTCCCAACTAACTCCGTTTACTGAAATAAACAAAATGTGATACAAAAATGATACAAAGATCATCCTCGAATAAAGAGGACTCACTGCTACATCTGCTGCTGCTGACTGGGACGGAACAACTAAGGGTACTTTGGATCTCGTACCTCTGAACCTATGGTCTCAAATAAAATAACATAGTGCAAATGCGTCAGTACTGGAAAGTATTGAGTATGCAGATGAGGTAAGGCTAAATGCAAGGGCTTATGCATGAACAATTACTTAACTGAATAATCATGATAGTACTGAATGACAACACATGCATGAATACACAAACCATAATCACAATCATCACGACTCTGAGTACTGAACCTCAGGTACTACATTACTAATATTTAAACTCATTACTAATACTAAATAACTAAATCATCTGATACTGATAAATGAGTACTGAGGTGAGATCAGTCTTATCTAGCGAGTGATCTTGAAATCTGAGGATACTTAAGTTGATTAACTGAATATTCTCATATCAATGACTGAATTCAAAGCTTTCTACTCTCAACTGACTGCATCGGAGATCAAACATCTCTAACGGATGATTCCAGAGTCTACTATTAATGATAAGAAATGATCATGTTTGAATCTAACAATAAGAATACTCAACTAACTCTGAGACTGAGATCAAGCCTATCTAACAGGTTATCTCAGGATCTAATAATGATATTACTCAACTGAATCTGAGACTGAGATCAAGCTTATCTGATGGGTGGTCTTTAGATTTGATAACAAGAATACTCCATTGAATCTGAGACTGAGATCAAGCCTATCTGACGGGTGATCTCAGGATCTAATAATGATAGTACTCAACTGAATATGAGACTGAGATCAAGCCTATCTGATGGGAGATCTCGGGATCTAATAACAAGAATACTCAACTGAATCTGAGACTAAGATCAAGACTATCTGACGGGTGATCTCTAGATCTGATACTGAATAACTTTATATGGGACCAAACCTATATGACGGGTGGTCTATGAATCAATAGAACTATCTGAGTTGTTCATTGATATAGATGACTGTATTTGAAAGTTCAGATTTATAAAGATTGATTCTGAAACTGCAACTGTGGGAAGTAGTCACTTAACCAACATGCCCCAACTCTCAACTGGTGGGGTTCAAACTGTAACCCCAAATGGAAGGGTATCAATATCATGCCATGGGTAAAGACCTCTCTGGTCAAGCCTATTTGATGGGTGACCTTCACAAGAAGTCATGTCTAAGGTAATATACTAGTCAAGCCTATCTGACGGGTGACTTCTGTATCCTGCACTGGCTACACAGTTCTAGAGTTCAGGGATTGCTCCTAATGACTCTTCATCTATGATGGGAGAACCCATCCCTTCCCTCGCTCGGTGCTAGCTTCTACTCCCAACTGAAAAACTCTGAACTGATTCTTACCTGAACATAAACTAAGCTGAATCTGATACTGATCGTTCGTCGCGAATGATTTGACTGAGTTAAGCTGAATTCACGTTGTTCCATATCTGACGGAATACTACTGAATCTTGTTATGTGACTGAACGACACTAACCTTTGAATAGAGTACTCAATTACTACAAAGGTCAGACCTGAAAACTTGAATACTACTAGATCTGAGCTGGGTACAAAAATTAGGCTAGATTACTAGAGATACTGAGACTACAGAGGTTATTGAGATTACTTAAGTTCTGTATCTTTCTAAGAGTACAGAGTTCTATAACTCCCCAAGTTTTGAGAATCATGGCTTGACAAATATTATCTAGAAAACTGACACGGGCTCTAAACTAAGCTAATTTGTCTGGTATAAATATACTTTGAGAATTTGCCGAATAGCTTATTATCTCTCAAAGTCTGGGGCACAACCCTCAAATACTACATATGCTCCTCCCTACTCATCAAATACATATGAACACCATCAATAAACACAATTATGAAGTAATCCAAATAAAGCCTGAGCATACGGTTCATCAAATCCATGAATGCAACTGGGGAATTAGTCGACCCAAATGACATCATGAGGGATTCATCATAACAAATCCAAAAGTCTGTCTTTGGGATGACCTTATCCCGAATCCTCAACTGATGGTAACGGACCTCAAGTCAATCTTAGAAAATACATCCGCTCCCCGAAGTTGGTGAAATAGATCATCAATGCAAGGCAAAAGATACCTATTCTTCACTGTTACCTTATTAAGCTATCATTAATCAATACGCATACTCAAGGAATAGTCCTTCTTCATTAATAAGAAGATTCTTCATTATTAAAAAGATTAGAGCACCCCAAGGTGACATACTAGGACTAATGAAACCCTTACCTAAAAGATCCTGAAGCTGAGATTCAACTTTTTAAATTTAGCAGGATCCATACAATAAACTACCATAGAAATAGGTTAGGTACCAAGCTTAAGACCAATAATAAAAACAATGTTGTGCTCAGGAGGTAGACCAGGTAGATCTATAGGAAAAACATTAAGAAACTCATGAACTATAGGAACATTGTCATGTGACATTCTTTCTTGATAAATGGCCAAAGGCCCCACAACCATAACATACCATAAGAACTGTACTAAAGCCAAAACATCCTACAGACCCAGAATATCAACCATGGAAAAAATAGGGAAAGGATGAACTCTGCGGAGTCTTACCACTACTTTGGCTTAGATGATCAATATAGCTAGACTGGCCTTCATCAAAAATCTAAATTGCATCTTGAATGGTCCTACTAGACAGACCCTAATACTTTTAACGTTGATGTGGAGGGTACCTATTATTAGAACTAATGCCTTTGATTCATGAGTCACTCCAGCTCCCACTAAAACTGGCCTTATTACACGATCTCTTATCACTCTCCCATTGGGCCTCACGATGCATCTCCTCTATAACCTAGGTATGATTGGAAACCTCAATAAAAGTCCTACTATTAATAACCAAACTTTGCGTGGACATGCAAAAAGGAAGTTTCAATCTGTGAATAAAACACTAAACTCGCTCTTACTCAATCAGCAAAATAGATGTTTATGCCTATCCAAATAATTAAATTGATCCTCATCCACAACAATCATAGAACAATGTTCTAATCACAAAAACTGATCTATAGGGCGACCACTGAGACTATAGGGCATATACTTCTCTAACAAGACGTCAAAAAATATAGTTTATTTCACTGGGGAGATACAACTGGACTAGAATTAAGATAACCTCTCCACCAATGATGGGTAGCCAAATACAACTAGAAAGTAGTGTATTCCACAACATAAGTGTCTACTAGGACCAAATTACAGAGCCTATCCTCACAAAAAACAACAACTCATAAGCATCTTCGCCCGATGCACTAGAAAACCTAGGCGAATTTGATCTCAGAATCTTTCCACCATCTTCTGCTCCTTAATAAACATAGAAGGCTCGGTAACTACCGATTGAGCAAATCCTGGCACTATAGGAATATTAACTCTAAGAGCTGCAACTACAAGTTATGCCTCTTTCTCTACACTACTTTAATCCATAGACTGAGCACCATTAGATGGTATATCATAAAATAAACCCAAGAGTTGAACCCAAGAATCTCTAAGCAATGATGAACATATAAACCCCGATGGAACCTAGGCTAGTCCCTAACCTACCACTAGCTGGGGTAGAGAAATATTTGTGCGGGAGCAAGAATAAGGTCTGAAGAAGGCCCCCTTTCCTGGTGTTTAGATAGGGTTGCATCTATCAGTTATCTCAATCACAGGGTTGTACATCTTCCTTGGTAGATCCATAGTCGTAGACTCAAGTTCTTCAACTTATGTAGAAATAACATGTGTACTAGCCATCTGCAAAAAATGAAATTAAAAGAATATTTAGAAACCAAAAAAAGATCTTAGCACAAAATATGTAAAAGACGTGAAGATATACTAAGAATGTCATATAGCCTCCTGAAGATAAGAAATGAACATCATTGTTCTGATCTGTGAGACTCAACTAGACACGTGGTCATGTATCAATAATATTGGTAAATCTAGCACTCTAAATCCAATTTGTCATGACCCAATTTTTAAGTCATGATGGAACCTACATTAACCTACCAGTAGGAAAGCCAAAACTGTAGCCAAGAACTATAAGTAATTGGCTATTTAGCCAAAAATGGCATAAATGGCAGAAATATGCAAGTAAAGGCTTACAAACAATGAATCATGGAGGTATAATAATACAATAGAAGGGAATTAAGAGAATTAATAACATCCCATGACCTGCTAGTATCGGTAAAAGAGCCACTAATATTATAAAATTATAGGTACTGTGATAGTGAAATGTACATCAGTCTAAAAAATAAAAGACTAGAAAAAATAGAAGAAGGATAAAAGGTTAACTCCAACTCTGAGAGCTCAAGAAGTCTCCAAACTCTAACCAGTATGAACGTCAGTGTTGATATCAGTAACTAGTACTAGGATCTATACCAAAAAGGTACGAAAGTGTAGTATAAGTACCAATGCCATGGGTACTCAGTAGGCATCATCGAACGACTGAGAAAAATCATAATACTAATATATTAAGATGCAAGATGAATAAGCTAAGTTAAGGTAAGAGGAATAATTTGTAATAACTCCCCAACACTATAAATGTAACGCCCCGAGTCTGTACCCTGGATGTTACACGATGCTTATGATCCCAAAGGACCACAAGCTAACCCATGACTGATATCGGCTGTGAGAACTGAAACATGATACTCTAATAAATACAGAAAATAGGCTGAAATACCATAGGGCTTAAATCTTCAAATACTGCTAAAGTCTATCAGCAGAAGTAACAATCTGTAAAATTGAACACTGTCTGAAAACTAGTCTGAAAAACCTCTACTGAAACTGTCTGAAAATGGAAAAATGGGACAATCCCCGAACTAACTCCATCTACTGAAATACTAAGTCTACTAAATAATGAAATAAAAGAATCTCCTCGAATGATGAGGAGTCACTACTAAGCTACTGCTATTGGCTGAATCTGAATCTATCAATCCATGATTGGAAACCTGAGCGTCCGAACTATGATATAAGACATTATAGAGTAAAGAAAGAGTATGCATTAGTATATGGAATGTACTGGTATGCTAGATGAAGTAAGGCTGAATGCAAGGGTTCATATGCATGAACAATAACTAACAGCATGATATAGAGTAACTGATCATGAGAGTACATGGATAATTAGAACTGTTGTAAATACTGAGTATCCACTAATGTGCATATAAATAAATTCTATGACTAAGCTTGTTTGTAGCTAAGTCCTGAATTCTGATACTGAGTAACTGATATCTGAAGTTAGTGATAACTGATTTACTGATACTGGTTGACTATGTCTGATAGTCCTGATTTTGTTGAACTGAACTGGGTTCTATTCTAAAGATTAAAACTAAGACTGTGGGAGGTAATCATCTAACCAATATGCCCCAAATAAGATAACTGAGTTGGGATCCAATTTGTAACCCTAGTTGGAAGGGTGGCAGTATAGTGTCATGGGTAAAGAGACTGAAGAGTTACCCTCATCTGACAGGTACTCTAATGAGAATAAAGTAACCCTCATCTTGTAGGTTAAAACACCTCATCAACCCTCAACTGAAAGGTTTGATATCTCAACCTACGCTGGCCACGTAGTTATGGAATGCAAGGAATGCTTCTAGAGATCACACTCTCTACTGGCAGGTGAGCCCCCATCCTTGGGTTCACTCTGTGCTAAATCCTACTACCAACAAAAAGTCATTACAATAAGAACACTGAACTGGACTGGACTGATACTAAGCTTACGAAGTTTTCCAAAGTTCTGTAACTGACTGAGTCCTATTGAGTTCTATAACTAACTAAGAGTACTACTGATCGTGAAATGAATGAGATTATATAACTGACACTGGTTCTAGGCACACAACTAAATTTCCAGGTATTAAATACCCCCAGGACTTCATAGCATAAAGAATAAAGCATAATATACTCTTGAAAATCATAACAATGTATACTTGTCCATAGTTCACTCACAGAGGCATTTAATTAAACACTTGTAACACATCTAATTATACATGAATGGGGAATACATGCTATTATGTTATAATTGCACTATTTCATTCACATAGGCATTTTATCAAACATACGGGGAGCATTCTTAGGTTATACAACAATCAAAACATATAGTCATCATGGCTACATCAATCAACTTGCAAATGGAAGGGTTTATCATGAAGATTATGTAATTCAACACATATAATAATTAATTTCATAAAAGCATGTAATTTAATCATGGAATAAAACCCAACAATAACATAAACATGAATTCAATTCAATTCAAGCATGAAAGTTCATAATTCCACAATATTGTATTTTGAAAATAGATTCATGGACTCTATCAATGCAATACACCATCTCCAACTTTGGAGAAAACCATTACTTTCTGATTTTTGACTGACTCTTTTAACCTAGTAAGACTGGGATCTCTTTCCTGCTTTTCCTTCACCTCGAAAACTAGAGAGGATTCAGAACTCTTTTGAATCCATACACTACCTTCTGCAGAATCGAATAAGAAAACACCTAGTTAAGATAGATAATGTACTTCCAGAACTAACTTCTTCTTACTGTCCTCAACATGAGCAATACTACCCATAGACAGTCTTTTGAGAGCATCATCACTACATTGGCTTTGCCCAGATGATAAAGGACACTCATGTCATAATCTTTTAATAATTCAAACTACCTTATCTGATTCAAATTTAAATCTTTCTAAGAAAAGACATACTGCAAGCTCTTGTGATCTGTGAACATATCTACATGCACCCTATACAAATAGTGCCTCTAAATCTTTAAGGCAAACACTACAGCTGCTAACTGAAGATCATGAGTTAGATAATTCTTCATATGAGGCTTAAGCTGTCTAGAGCCGTAGGCTATGAACTTACCTCTCTGCATGAGACCCAAACATATTCTGGATGCATCACAGTACATAACAAAACTATCTGAACCATCTGGTAGAATCAAAACTGGGCTGAGGTAAGTTGAGTCTTCTACCCCTGAAAACTCTTCTCACAAGAATCTGACCACTAAAACTTGACTTTCTTCTGAGTCAATCTGGACATGGAGGATGCAATAGAGAAAAACCCTTCAACAAATCAAAGGTAATAGGCAGCTAAACCCTAGAAACTCCTAATATCTAATGGAAAGATAGGTCTAGGCTAGTTTCTCACCACTTTAGTCTTTTGGGGATCAAATCTAATGCTGTCACCAGAAACAATATGACAAAGGAATGCTACTGACCTTAGCCAAAATTTGCACTTACTAAATTTGGTGAACAACTGATGAGTTCTGAGAGTCTGAAGTACGATTTTGAGGTGATCTGTATGATCATTCTCGCTATAGGAATAGACATAAATGTCATCGATAAAGACTATAATGAAAATGTCCAAGTACTATTTGAACTTGCAATTCATTAAGTCCAAGAAAGCTGTTGGGGAATTAGTAAGACCGAAGGACATGACTAGAAACATGAAGTGACCATACCGGGTTCTTAAACCTGTTTCTGGAATGTCACATTCTCTGACTCTGAGATGATGATAGACAAATCCGAGGTCTATCTTAGAAAAGTAATAGGCGCCCTGAAGTTGGTCAAACAATTCATCAATTCTAGAAAGTGGATATTTATTCTTGACTATGACTTTCTTCACCTGACGGTAGTCTATACACATTCTGAGAGAACTATCTTTCTTACACACGAATAGAACTAGTACGCCCTATGAGGATATGCTGGGTTTGATGAATCATTTAGCTAGGATATAGTTCAACTATTCTTTTATCTTTTTGAGTTCTGCTGGTGCCATTCTGTGTGGCAAAATAGATATGGTCTAAATATCTAGAAGAAGGTCTATTCCAAAGTCATTTTCCTTAATGGGAGGAACTCCCACAAGATCTTCGGGTAAAAAAATATAAGAAATCATTTACTACTGGTACTAACTCAAGACTGGGAGTTTCTAAACTAGAGTCCTTGACTCGCACAAGATGATAGACACATCCCTTGGATATTATTTTTCTCACTCTAGGGTATGAAATCAACTGACCCTTAAGCATTGTGGTACTACCTCTCTATTCAAGGACTGGTTCATTTAAAAACTAAAAATGAACAATTCTGTTTCTACAATTAATTGAGGCATAGAATGAATGGAGCCAATCTATGCCGAAAATAACATCAAAATTTCCATCTCTAGCTCTACAAGGTCTGCTGAAGTAATTTCTGAGATATCATAACCGGACAGTTCCTGTATACTCGTCGGTCTATGATAGCTTTACCAACTGGGGTAGAAATAGAGAAACACTCTACTAGGATTTCTGGACTGACTCCGAAGTTAATGGCTAGATAAGGAGTTATGAAACATAAAGAAGCTCCTGGATCTAGCAAGGCATCAATATGTAAATAAAAGATTTGTAACGTACCAGTGATTACATCAGGAGACTTCTCCTGATCTTATCTTAACAGAAGTGCATAAACCCTATTTGGGCGTTGCCCTTTGGTGGCAATAGACCTGACTGAGCTGAAGAACGAGTATGCTGAACCTGAGAACCTGACTGAGGAAAATCTCTGACTCTGTGGCCTGTCTTACCACACCCGAAACAAACATCACTGCCAGCTCTGTAGAGACCCTTGTAGTTTCTGCCACATGTCTGATATAGAGGATTTGTTCGAGCACTACTGACATTAACCTGAGATTTAGAGCCTGGCGCCCGATCGCTATTACCATTTCTGAACTTAGGTACTGGAGCCCTGGCTGAGAACGGAGCTAGAACTAAAAATTTTGGACAAAACTGGGAACAGTTACCGCCCTCTGACTTAGGCTGATTGAAATTAAAGGTACCTATTTAAAACATCTTTTTTTACCTCTTCCTCTCTCTATTCTTAGCCTCTTTTATCTGCTGAGCATGGACCATGAGCCTAGATATGTCCATCTCCTTAATCAACATCATTATTCTGCATTGTTTAACCATACTATCTGGCACCCCAGATACAAACTTGCTCAATTTAGACCTATTGTCTGTTACTACATAGGGAGCATATCTAGCTAACTGAGTAAACTTGAGGGAATACTGTTTCACGCTCATACTACCTTGCTTGAGTTTGATGAACTCTAACACATTGGGTTCTCTCAGCTCTAAGGGAAAGAATCTCTTTAGGAAAGCAGTAGCAAACTTTTCCTACTCTATATGCTCTACATTTATGCCCTTGTCTACCTTTCACTGCTTAAACCACGTATGAGCCACGTCTTGTAGCTGATAGAAAACTAACTTAGCACTCTCACTGGAAGTCACTCCCATGATTTCTATGACTTTCTAAACTTGATCGAGGAACTCTTATGGATCCTCTTATGGCTTAGATCCTGAGAATAGGGGAGGATTCATTCGGGTGAAGTCTTGAATCTTAGTTGCAGTAGTATTGTGGTAATGACCCAAAATCATCTCCCGGGACATCACACGGTGCTTAAGGATACAAATATCCCCAAGCTAACCCTTAGAGCCGGTTTCTACCAATAACACTTAATTCAAGATGAAATAGACTCAACACTTGCATAGTCATATCACATGAAAGGAAATACAGGAAAAATACTCGGTCCATATAACCAAAATACAAAGTAACATCAACAAAACTTCAATACCGAACCCTCGACACATCACAAGTATAATACTAGTCTGACAAAACCTCTATGAATCGAAAACTAGAGAGCCGTTGGTACAGGTCCCCAACTGACTCGAAATGAACTAAAGATAAAACATAGTCTCTCAAAAATAGAAAATATCTAAAGATCGATCCTCGAACCATGAGGACTCACCACAGCAGAAAAAGTAGGCAAGGTACTCGAAGAATCGCGGATGAGGCTGGGACTAAGCACCTGAACCTACATTATAAGACAATGTAGCATATTGACATATATGTGAATTAGTACTTTGGAATGTACTAAGTATACAGGGGTGAATCCATTTGTATAAAAATAGTACCGATCTTCAATCAAATCATGTATGCAAAATAAGAGTACTCACATCGCTTGAACAAGTATAAAACATAAAGCTCATAAATAAAGTAGAATGAGGCATGCAACACAAATATCGTGAGTCATCGCTCTTTAACCTTAAAAATTAGAAATCTTCTCTTATTCTCAATACCCAAAGGCTAAGGTACTTTGAACAATACTTTCAACTCATGCATATTTCTCATGGAGAGTAAAACCTCTTCAATGCTCAACATTTCATAATTATTAAGAACTCATATACTTGGAATTCGGAATCATATGACTTGGAAACATATTTGAAGGCATTTCATTCACCTTAGGAAAATATCTCATTTCAAGCTTTAGGAAAATCATTCTATCTCAAATGGAAAAGTATTCTAGCTCAAGGAAATAACTTATCTCAAAGCTTTATGAAAAGTACTATATCAAGGAAAGATACTTTCATTTAGGAAAGTAACCCACCTTAAGGAAGCACTTTAATTAGGGAACAACTTTACAATTCCACCATTTAGGAAAATACTTCATAGGAAGGGAAAATAAGTATCAAATTTTGAAGTTTAAAAGGGCAAGAGAGGTTCTTGTAACCGACATAAACCATGTGAGCTACATAGAGTCCAACATTTTGTCCTCCTAAGGAGGAGACCCCACATTGGAGAGGAGCGTCATACTATTGCCAGGGAGTATAACCTAGGTCTAGTGATCACTAAACAAAACTCGGCCTCAGGCCTAATCATAATCATCATAAACTCGGCCTCAAGCCCAACACACGGTGGCACATAGTTTTGGGGTAAGAAACCATAGTGACTTACCTACTCGGTGCTAAGTACTACTCCTTTTAGATTACCTGCGTTCATCTCATAAAAATCCACTTTTAAAATAATCTCATGGTTCACCATGAACCCAATAATCAAATAGATAATCTCATATGATGAAGTCGATTTCAAAGCTTTCGGACCATTAGGTCAATTCATTTCTCAATCATCTCAAAATGCTCAAAACATGGGTGCTTATAGCATAAGAGTTCATAATTTTACTAGTCTCAAATAGGGCTTATTAACCCATAGTTTAATCTCAAGTTAAAGCTTATGAAAAGCATAATATATAAAGCATATAAATTCATAAATCATGTCAAAATCTGGGAATTTCAGCAATATATCTCAAAATCTCAATTTAGTCATATGATTCACCATCTTAAACATTGCAAATATTAGCTTATCAAGGAGTAAAATCATGGGTTTTATACCCAACTGTAAAAACTCAATAAAACATGTAGATATCATGCCATTTAACTCACAATTTATGGGAAATATCAAGGTAATGCATTCCATAATAATGGGTGAAAACCCCCAATTCAAATTCATGTAAAACCACCATAGATTTCAGCAAAATCATGATGTAAATAAGCTTTTTGGGCACAAGGGTGAAAGGGTTACCCTTGTTCAAAACCCCACATACCTTGAATTAGAAGCTTTGGATGAACTCTCACTTTTGGAACTCTATTCGTACTCTTGAATGAGGGTTCTTGAGGCCCTTGACTTGGGAACCTTGAATATTGACTCAATTTAGAAAATCCATGGTGGATTCTTGAGATTCCTTGAAGAGGTTTTGGATACTTAGGGTTTTTGATGAGAGAAAACTTGAGAAAAACCAAATAGGATGCTTGCAAATGACTATGTTTTGGTGTTTTCACGGTTTTATAGGCTTGGGAAAAGTCCAAAATGCCCCTTTTAATATCTGTACAAAGCTGGAAAAATTGAACTGGGAACTCGATTTAAGGGGTCACAGCGACGCGCCACTTATCAGTGTCGCTCACTGGAAATCGACAATTGGTAATATGGAGTCACCGCGACGCAGAGCCATCGTATTTTCCCATTGGTTGGGAGAACCCCAACGTGATGCGCCAACATCGTGGATTTCTGCTAGAATTTTATAATGTTAAATCGAACCTCTTCGTGATGCGCCAAGCACTAAAATGATGTAGTTTTACGACCAGGTCTTAAATTATCCATTACTTCTTACCCGAGTATCGAATTTGGGCAAATCTTATATAGATGGAAATCTTATCAGATTTCCCATGTGATAGGAGTTGAAATTAGGAAAATTATATATGGTTAACACGATACTCAATTAGGAAGCCGCTTCTCAATATTTTAAGGCCGGAATCACACCTCACTCGACACGCCCTAAGGCTCAGACTATGAGGGAACTTTGCGGGACCTTACAATATATCCCCCTTGGGAACATTCATCCTCGAATGTTACGAGTTAGGCTAGGAATAGAGAAGAAATAGTGTACACATAGCTGAAACAATTACTAATCGTATCAAGATCTTTCTAAACTCATGAATACTCCAGAAAAGGCAAGAACTCACAGAAGGATAGATGCATAGCTGAACTTTAGATTAGAAGAGCCGAATCAAAGAAGAATTGTACCTTCAGATTGATTTGAACTTGCGGAAAAAAGGTGCAGGTACTTGGCTCGCATGTCTGCTTCTGCCTCCCAAGTAGACCCTCAATAGACTGGTTCTTCCATAACACTTTGACCTAGGGAACTTCTTTGTTCCTCAGCCTATGAACTTGAAAGTCTAGGATCTCAATAGGAATTTCATCGAAGGAAACACTATCCTGAATCTCAGCACTCTCTGAAGGATCAACTACAACAGAATCACCAACATGCTTCTTGAGCTTGGAGACATGAAAGATAGGATGAACGGCTGACAATTTTGAGGGAAACTCAACCTCATAGGCCACTTTACCAACATGGCTCTAGACTCTATATGGGCCAACATAATAAGGACTCAACTTTCCCTTCTTACCAAACCTTTTCACCTCTTTCATGGGTGAAATCTTCAAGTGCACCAAATTACCCACCTTAAACTCAAGATATCTCCTCCTCACATTGGCATAAGACTTTTGATGACATTAATCCATCTTCAACCTCTCTTTAATCAACTTAACTTTCTCCATAGCTTTAAATACCGCATCTAGTGCAATTGCAGCAGCTTCACCCACTTCAAACCAACCTATGGGTGATCTACACCTCCTACCATACAAGGCCTCGAATGGTGCCATCTCAATGCTAGCATGGAAACTATTGTTATAGTCAAACTCAATCAATGAAAAATGCTCATCCCAACTACCTTTGAAATTGAGGGCACACGGTCTCAATATATCCTTTGGGGTCTAAATGGTCCTCTCAGCCTGACCATCTATTTTCGGGTGAAATGCGGGACTCAGAAGAACTTGGTTACCAAGACCCTGCTGAAATTCCCTCCAAAACTGGGAAGTAAATTTAGTACCCTTATCCGAAATGATAGACAAGGGAACTCCATGCAGCCTGACCAACTCCAGGATATACAATCTAGCATAATCCTTAGCCGTATAAGACGTATGCACGGGCAAGAAGTGTGGAGACTTAGTCAGCCTATCCACAACAACCCAAATAGAATCATAATAATGGCGCGAAAGAGGAAAACCAGTCACGAAGTCCATATTCACCATCTCCCACTTCCAAGTGGGTATACAAAACTCTTACATCACATTACCTGGACTTTGGTTCTTTACCTTAACCTGTTGACACGTTGCACACCTCGCTACAAACTCGGCTATATCCTTCTTCATACCATTCCACCAATAGAATTCCTGCGAATTGCGGTACATCTTGTTAGTGCCTGGATGAATGGAATAACGTGTGCCAAGCGCTTCATCCATAATACTCTGCCTCAATTCATCAACACACGGGACACACAACCTACCATGCAATTTCAACACACCATCTCCACCTTGAGAGAAAACCTCTAGCTTTTAGTCCTTAACTGACTTCTTTAATTTGATCAAACTAGGGTCTCTATCTTACTACTCCTTCATTTTCAAAACAAAAGAGGATTTGGAACTACTCTGCACCAACGTACTCCCCTCTGCTTAATTAAGCAATCTAACTCCCAACCTTGCCAGATAGTGCACATCACGAGGTAACTCTCTTACCCTTCTGAATATCTGCAACACTAACCATAAATAATCTGCTAAGGGCGTCCACCACTATATTGGCCTTTCCCGGGTGATACAACACACTCATGTCATAATTTTTCAATAACTCCAACCACCTTCTCTACCTAAGATTCAACTCCTTCTAGGTAAACACATATTGCAGGATCTTATGATCAGTAAACACATCAACATGGACACCATAAAGATAGTGTCTCAGAATTTTCAAAACAAAGACCACAACAGCTAACTCAAGGTCATGGGTCGGGTAGTTCTTTTCTTATGGCTTTAACTGTCTAGAGGCATAGGCTATAACCTTACCTCTCTGCATCAACACACAACCCAAACTAACTCTAGAGGCATGGCAATACACCAAAAAACCATCAGAACCATCAGGCAAAGTGAACATAGAGGCTGAAGTGAGTCGAGTCTTCAACTCCTGAAAACTCTTTTCACAGGAATCAGACCACTAGAATTTAACTTTTTATTGGGTCAACCGGGTTATAGGAGAAGCAATGGAAGAGAAACCCTTACTAACATAACGGTAATAGCCCGCTAGACTCAAGAAACTCCTAATGTTGGATGGAGATATAGGTCTAGGCTAATTTTTCACATCTTTTGTCTTTAGGGGATCGAGTCTAATACCTTCAGCCAAAACAATATAACCCAGAAAGGCTACAGACCTTAGCCAAAATTCACACTTACTAAATTTGGCGAACAACTGGTGATCTCTAAGAGTTTGCAAGACAATTCTAAGATGATTTACATGGTCATTCTCATCATGAGAGTACCCAAAGATATCATCTATGAATACAATGACAAACATATCAAGGTACTTCTTGAACACTCGATTCTTGAGGTCCATGAAAGTTTCTAGGGCATTGGTTAGCCCAAAAGACATGACTAGAAACTCAAAGTGACCATAGCAGGTTCGAAAGGCCATTTTTGGAATATCACATTCTCTCACATTAAGTTGATGATAGCTAGATTGAAGGTCTATCTTGGAGAAATAACTTACACCTTGCAATTGATCGAACAGGTCATCAATTCTAGGAAGAGGATACTTATTTTTTGTTGTGACCTTGTTCAGTTGATGGTAATCAATTAACATATGCAAAGATCCATCCTTCTTCCACACAAACAACACAGGTTTTCCCCAAGAAGAAATACTGGGTCTACTAAGACCTTTATCTAAGAGATCTTTAAGTTGCTCCTTTAACTCCTTAAGCTCTGCAGGTACCATATGGTATAGCGGAATAGAAATAGGCCGAGTGTTGGGAAGAAGGTCAATTCCGAACTCTATCTCTCTATTGTGAGGTACTCCTAGGATATCTTCTGAAAAGAAATCTAGAAATTCATTAACAATATCGACTGAATGAATAGTTGGAGCCTCGTACTGAGTGTCTTTGACTTTAACTAAGTGGTAAATGCAACCTGTGGATATTAGTTTTCTGGCTTTGATAGAGGAGATAAAATGACTTTTGGGAGATACCAAACTCTCGAACTACTTAATCACTGGTTCATTAGGAAAATGGAACTTGACCACACGGGTACGACAATCTATAGATGCGTAGCAAGAATGAATCCAATCCATACCCTGAATAAGGTCAAAATCTACCATGTCTAACTTTATCAAATCAGGGGTTACGAATCTATGAAGCACAGTAACAGGGCAACCTCTATACACTTGTTTAGCAATAATTGACTTTCCGACTGGAGTAGAAACTAGGAAAGGCTCGGGAATTTCTTTGGTACTCATTTTAAAATTCATAGCTACAAGTGGGGTCACATAAGACAGATTTGACCCAGGTTCCAACAACGTATAAACATTAAGACAAAATAGATGGAGCATACCAGTAACAATATCAGGAGAGTCCTCATGATCTCGATGGGGTAGCAAGGCATATAACCTATTTTGACGTTGACCGCCAGCGGTGATTGAAGAAGTGCCCTGAGCAGGGGCTAGACAAAGTATTGGAGCTGGTGCACTAGCAGCCTATGCCTGAGGGAGGGCATCTCTATCCCCCTGTCTAGCATAGGGATAATCTTTAAGTCTTTGGTCCTGCTTCCCATAACCAAAATAACCTCTCATATTCCCAAAACACTCCCTAAGATAAGTTCTACCATATTTAGCACTAGGAGGATAACAGGGCCGATTACCAACACTGTTCTACGACCAAGACATAAAAGACCTACTTTCTTGCTCTAGCCTACCTCTAGGTGCGGGAGCACCAGCTGATGAAGGAACTGAAATAGACGGTCGTCTTTAAAACTGGGGGCGGTTCCCTCCATGGAACCTAGGCCGGCTAAACTCATGCTGCTCAGATCTAGCCTTTTTGCTACCCCTCATTCTATCTTTTTCTTTAAGATTATCCACCTCTATCTGTTGGGTATGCGTCATCAACCTAGCTAGATCCATATCCTTATGAAACATCGTAGCCCTACACTTTTTCAGTACCATCCTAGAAACACTAGTCACAAACTTACTCATACTAGCCCGAGTGTCAAAAATTAAATCAGGAGCGTACTTAGCCAACTGATTGAACTTCAAGAAGTACTCCTTAACAGTCATGGAGTCCTGCCTCAAGTTCATGAACTCCTCAATCTTTGCCTCCCTCATCTCAAGCGGAAAGAACTGGTCCAAAAAGGCATCTTGGAATATTTGCCAAGTCATTGGAGTGGCATTCTCACCTATACCCTTCTTCCATGATACAACCCAATCATATGCAATGTCCTTTAGTCTATACAACGCCAACACAACACTTTCTTCTTCCAAAACCAACATCACATCAGTGATCTTCCTCACCTCCTCCAAGTACAACTAGGGGTCCTTGTCTACCTTGGACCCATAGAACTCAGGCGGATTCATCTGCATAAAGTCACAAATCCTAGCCACAGCTACATCACCACCCTACTGATTAGCAACTGGGGCCTGGTTATTGACCCAAACATTTGCGGTGATCGCTTAGGCTAACGCCTTAAAGGCCGCCCTAAACTTATTATGGGATACTATCTCATTCAAAGGATCAACAGGTGGGGGTAGCTCATTATTGTTTCCGTGGATATTCGCTCTTTGAGGAGGCATTTTCTGAAAATAGAAGAGCATGGATCACTAGATAAGAGGAATAACTCTAGGCACAATAGAATCTAAAAGAAGAAACAACTTTTCCTAGAACATCTCATAGCCTCTTGCTCATAGATGTGGCGTGCTATACATCGATGATCAAGACTCTACTTAATGCGGATTTTCAGACTCACTAGGACTCCTTAGAAACCTTAGGCTCTGATACAAAGTTTGTAATGACCCAAAATCATCTCTTGGGATGTCACATGGTGCTTAAGACTAAAAGTAGCCTCAAGCTAACCCTTAGAGCGAGTTTTTACCAATAACACTCAATTCAAGATGAAATAGACTCAACACTCACATAGTCATATCATATGAAAGGAAATATGAGAAAGATACTCAGTCCATATGACCATAATACAGAGATACCTCAACAAAACAATAATATCGAACCCTCGACACATCACAAGTATGATACTAATCTGACATAACCTCTATGAATCAAAAACTAGAGAGTCGTTAGGATAGATCCCCAACTAACTCATAATGAGCTGAAGATAAAATATAGTCTCTCACATACAGAAAATATCAAAAGATTGATGTTCGAACCATGAGGACTCACCACTATAGAAAACATAGGCAAGGTACATAAAGAATCACGGATGAGGCTAGGACTGAGCACTTGAACCTACATTATAAGATAATGTAGCACATAGATATATATGTGAATCAGTACTTTAGAATATACTGAGTATGCGGGGGTGAATGCATATGTATAAAAATAGTACCGATCTTCTTTAATCAAATCATGTATGCAAAATAAGATGACTCACATGGCTTGAACAAGTATAAAATATAAATCTCATAAATTATGTAAAATGAGGCATGAAACACGAATCTCGTGAGTCATCACTCTTTATCCTTAAAAATTAGAAATCTTCGCTTATTCTCAATACCCAAAGGCTAAGGGACTTTGAACAATACTTTCAACTCATGCATATGTCTCATGAAGAGTAAAACCTTTTCATTGCTCAACAGTTCATAATTATTTAGAACTCATATACTTGGAATTTGGAATCATATGACTTGGAAATATATTTGAAGGCATTTCATTCACCTTAGGAAAATATCTCATTTCAAGATTTAGGAAAATCATTCTATCTTAAATGGAAAAATATTCTAGCTCAATGAAATAACTTATCTCATAGCTTTATGAAAAGTACTATATCAAGGGAAGATTCTTTCATTTAGGTAAATAACCCACCTCAAGGAAGCACTTTAATTAGGGAACAACTTTGTAATTCCACCAGTTAGGAAAATAAATTATAGGAAGGGAAAATAAGTATTAAATTTCAAAGTTTAAAAGGGCAAGGGATTTTCTTGTAACTGACATAAACCATGCGAGATACATAGAGTCCAATTTTTTGTCCTCTTAAGGAGGAGACCCTATGTTGAGGAGGAGCATCATACTCTTGCCAGGGAGTATAACTTGGGTCTAGTGATCACTAAACGAAACTCGGCCTTCAGTCCCAATCATAATCATCATAAACTTGGCCTCAGGCCCAACCTACTGTGGCATGTAGTTTTGGGGTAAGAAACCATATTGACTTTCCTGCTCGGTTCTAAGTACTACTTACTTTAGATTATATGTGCTCATCTCATAAAAATCTACTTTTAGAATAATCTCGTGGTTCACCACAAACCGAATAATCAAATTGATCATCTCAAATGATGAAGTGGATTTCAAAGCTTTCGGACTATTAGGTCAATTCATTTCTCAATCATCTCAAAATATTCAAAACATGGGTGCTTATACCACAAAAGTTCATAATTTCACAAGTCTCAAATAGGGCTTACTAACCCATAGTTCATTCTCAAGTTAAATCTTATCAAAAGTATAATATATAAAGCATATAGATTCATAAATCATGTAGAAATCTAGAAATTTCAGCAATATATCTCAAAATCTCAATATAGTCATATGCTTCACCACCTCAAAATTGAAAATATTATCTTATCAAGGAGTAAAATTATGGGGTTTATAACCATCTATAAATACTCAAGAAGACATGTAGAAATCATGCCATTTAACTATTAATTTATGGAAAATATCAAGGTAATGCATTTAATAATAATGGGTGAAAAACTACAATTCAAATTCATGTAAAAACCCCATAGATTTCAGCAAAATCATGATGTAAATAAGTTTTTTGGGCACAAGGATGAAAGGGTTACCCTTGTTCAAAACCCCACATATCTTGAATTAGAAGCTTTGGATGAACTCTCACTTTTGAAACTCAATTCGTACTCTTGAATGAGGGTTTATGAGGCCCTTGACTTGGGAACCTTGAATTTTGAGTCAATTTAGAAAATCCATGGCGGACTCTTGAGATTCTTGGAAGAGGTTTTGGATACTTAGGGTTTTTTATGAGAGAAAACTTGAGAAAAACCTCATAGGTGCTTGCAAATGACTTTGATTTGGTGTTTTCATGGTTTTATAGACTTGGAAAAAGTCCAAATTGCCCCTTTTAATATTTGTACGAAGCTAGAAAAATTAAACTTGGAACTCGATTTAAGGGGTCACCGCGATGCGCTACTTCTTGCGGTGGCTCACCTGAAATTGACAATTGGCAATATGGGAGTCACTGCGACGTGGAGCCATCATATTTTCTCACTGGTTGGGACTTCGAAGCTTAGCACGATATGCCTACATAGAAATTAGGGAAATTCTCTATGGTTAACACGATACTCACTTAGGAAACCACTTCTCAATATTTTAGTGCCAGAATCACACCTCATTCGACACACCCTAAGGGTCAAACTACGAGGGAACTTTGTGGGATCTTACAATTGTCCACTAGATTAGATAAAACAAAAGCTAGTTATTTATTTTGAACTGCTATGAAGTTGGCTAGAGTAATAAATGCATCTCTGAATTCTGCATGGGAGATATACTTGTCCAGGGGATCCACCTGAATGGGCTGAGGTGCTGATAGATTTCCAGTTCTCTTTTTGTTAGTTTTTTTGGAAGGCATGTTCTATAAATGAAAGGAAAAAATATATTAGACTGAAAGTTTAACTTGAGCTTAGGCTTACTCGCACAACATGAATACTAAAAGAAGGGAAAATTTTCCTTAAACATCTCATAGCCTCCTATCCATAAGTGTGGCGTGATACACACCCATGCACAAGACTCTACTAGATGCAGCTTTCAAACATCCTAGGACACTGTTGAACTTGGATTTGATACCAAGTTTGTAATGCCCCGAGTCTGTACCTCGGATGCTACACAGTACTTATGACCCCGAAGGACCACAAGGTATCCCATGACTGATATCTGCTGTGAGCACTGAAATATGATACTATAATAAATATGGAAAATAGGTTGAAATGTTATAAGGTTAAAATCTATAAATACGGCTAAACTGTATTAACTGAAATAGTAATCTATAAAACTAAACACTGTCTGAAAACTAGTCTGAAAATCCACTACCTGAAACTGTCTAAAAGTGGAGTTGATGGGACAATATCCCAAACCAACACCATCTACTAAACTACTGAGTCTACTAAAATAATAAAATAAAAGAATATGCTCGAATGATGAGTACTCACTGCTAAGCTACTGCCATTGGTTGAATCTGAATCTATCTATTTGTGGTCGCGAACCTGCGCGTCCAAACCTATGATATGAGACATCATGGCATAAAGAAAGAGTATGCGTCAGTACGTGAAATGTACTGGTATGCTAGATGAGGTAAGGCTGAATGCAAGAGTTCATATGCATGAATAACAACTAACTATATAATATAGAGTAACTAATCAGGAAAGTACATAGATAACTAAAACTATTGTAAATATTGAGTATGCACTAATGTGCATATAAATAAATACAGTGACTAAGCTTGTCTAAAGCTAACTCCTAAATTTTGATATTGAGTAACTGATATGTAAACTTACTGATAACTGATATACTGATATTGATTGATTGTAACTGATAGTCCTACTTCTGTTGAACTGAGCTGGGTTCTATTCTGAAGGCTAAAATTAAGACTGTGGAAGATAATCATCTAACCGACATGCCCCAAATATGATAACTGAGTTGGGGTGTAACGACCTAATTTTCTAGAGCCAAAACATCACACGGTGCTCATGATCTTGAAGGACTACAAGCCAACCCTCTACTGATATCTTTACCTGAACACTGTATAATATGGATAATAAATGTGGAATCTGGACATAATGTTCAAAATATCTAAAAATACTCAAAATTGAAAATTAAATACTGATACATCAGTCCGAAAAGATTCTTAACTGTCTGAACTGTGGAGTTGATGGGACATGTCCCCAACTAACTTCGTCTACTGAACATAAACAAAATCTGATACAAAAATAATACAAGGACCTTCCTCAAACGAACAGGACTCACTGCTACATCTATTGCCAATGACTAGGATTGAACTACTAAGGGTAATCTGGATCTCGTTCCTCTGAACCTATGGTGTCAAATAAAACACCATAGCGTAAATGCGCCAGTACGGGAATGTACTGAGTATGCAGATGAGGTAAGCCTAAATGCAAGGGCTTATGCATGAACAATTAGTTAACTGAATAATCATGAGAGTACTGAATGAGAATACATGCATGAATACACAAACCATAATCCCAATCATCACGACTCTGAGTACTAAAACTCGGGTACTGCATTACTGACATCTGAACTCACTATTAATACTGAGATACTGAACAACTGAATCATCTGATACTGATAAATGAGTACTGAGGTGAGATCAGTCTTATCTAGTGATTTAACTCAAAATCTGAGGATATTGAAGCTGATTAACTGAATATACTCACATGAATGACTTAATTCAGAGCTTTCTACTCTCAACTGACTGTATCGAAGATCAAACCTCTCAAACGGATGATTTTGAAGTCTACTATCAATGATAAGAAATGATCATGTCCGAATCTGACAACAAGAATAGTCAACTAAATTTGAGACTGAGATCAAGCCTATCTGACAGGTAATCTCGGGATCTGATAATGAGATTACTCAAATAAATTTGAGACTGAGATCAATCCTATCAGATGGGTGATCTCTAGATCTGATAACAAGAATACTCAGCTGAATCTGAGATTGAGATCAACACTATTTAACTGGTATCTCAGGATCTGATAATGATATTACTCAACTGAATATGAGACTGAGATCAAGCCTATCTGACAGGTGATCTTGGGATCTAATAACAAAAATACTCAACTGAATCTGAGATAGAGATCAAGCCTACCTAACGGGTGATCCCTAGATCTGATACTAAATAACTTTATATAGGACCAATCCTATCTGACGGGTGGTCCATGAATCAATGGAATTATCTGAGTTCCATACTGACATAGATGAATCTATCTTACAGTCCTAATTTCTGAAGATTGATACTGAAATTGCAACTGTGGGAAGTAGTCACTTAACCAATATGCCTCAAATCTTAACTGGTGGGGTCCAACCTGTAACTTCAGCTAAAAGGGTGTCAATACCATGCCACGGGTAAAGACCTCTCTGGTCAAGCCTATCTAATGGGTGACCCTCGTAGGAAGTTAATCCTAGGGCAATATAATAGTCAAGCCAATCTAATGGGTGACTAGCCTTTCCTGATGGGTGACTCCGCATCCTGCAGTGGCTATGAAGTTCTGGAGTTTAGGTATTGATCCTAACGACTCTGCCTCTCTGACGGGGAGGCGCCATCCCTACCCTCGCTTGGTGCTAGATCCTACTCCCAACTGAAAGAATCTGAACTGATTCTTAACTGAATACAAACTAAGCTGAATTTTATACTGATCATGTTTCTCGAATGATCTGACCGAGTTAAGCTGAATTTACTTGGTTCCATATCTGGGAAAATACTACTAAATCTCATTATCTGACTGAATGACACTGAGCTTTGAATAGTATACTCGATTACTATAGGGGTCAGAACTAAACATTTGAATACTACTAGATCTGAGCTGGGTACAGAACTGAGGCTAGATTACTAGAGATACTGAGACTATGGAGATTACTGAGATTACTTAAGTTTTGTATCTGTCTGAGAGTACAGAGTTCTATAACTCACTGTGTTCTGAGAATCGTGGATTGACTGAGATTATCGAAGAAACTGACACGGGCTCTAGACTATAGCTAATTTATCGGGTATAAATACCCCCAGGACTTGATAACATAGAAGTAAAGCATAACCATTCTTGAATTATCAGGACCATGGACATTCGTTCACCATCACCATTGCTAAGGCATCACTTCAAGCAGTTAGGAATCCTAAACATCTAATAACATAGGGGGACATGCTATTGGATCATACTCAATTCAACAAGGCCTTGCATCAAGCACTTCGCACATATTTAAGTCTTGGCATGTACCGGAAAACACATAATTGGGGAACTTCAAGCTATCATGTCACAATTCATTCATCAAACACTTAGCATGTATTAAAGTCTTAGCATGTATCAAATAGCACATAATGGGGAAATTTCATGCTATCATGCTACAATTCATTCACTAAGGCTTTTCAACAAACACTTGGCATGCATGGGCTTACACACAATTGGAGATTTCTAGTCAACATGCTATAATGGCTCTAATTCATTCACATAAGTATTTTATCAAACATATGGGGAGCATGCTTTGCTTATTCAATAATTTATACACTTAATTGACATGAACACATCACTTAACAAGCAACTTGAAAAGAGTTTATTATGAACATCACACCGGTATCACATACTAGTGTTAAAGCTTGAAAACCTTACAAACAACCATGAATCAAAACTTAATAATTGCATGAACATTAATTTCAACTCATATGAATCATGGAAACTCATAAACATAAAAGCTTTGAAATTTAGAAAAGGATTGTTGAGCTTCTTGGATGAAAGGGACCCAAAAATCAATATTTGCATACCTTAGAGAAACTCTTTCTTGAAAGCTCTTGGAGAGATTCTTGATATATTGATTTATCTTGAAGAAGGAAGGGTTTTGATTTTGTAGAAACCCTATCTCTTGTTCTTGAACAACTTTGAGAGAAAACAATGATATTTTAGGTGAAATGAGGCCAAATCCTATGTTAAGGAGTATATATAGGGGTTGGGAAAAGACCCTTTTTGCCCTTGGAATTAAACTAAAAAATCCCAATTTTACATGCTGGCGCGACGTGCCATAATCGTGCCAGATCACTGGAAATTGGACAATTGGGAAACTGCTTGATGGCACAACGCGGTGGAAATCCCATTGCCACCTTGGTTGCAAACTGGAAAGGCACCGCGACACGGTGGAATCGCGTTGGTGCACTGAAAATTGACAATTATAAAATTAAGTCTTGGCGCGATGTGCCATATTTGCGGAGGCTCACTGGATTTTGAAGATCTCCATTTTGGCTGGCTCTGCAATACGCTAAGTGCCAGGTGGCACACTGTCTCACTAAAATGGCTCTAAATCTTTGCCCAAGTATCGGATTTAGGCAAATTTGGTATCGACGGAAAGCTTATTCAATTCTCTACATGACAAAAATACTTCTCACTTGGGAAGACACTTCTCAACCTTTTAGGGCTGGATTTACATTTTACTTGACATGCTCTAAGGCTTAGACTATGAGAGAAATTTATAGGGTCTTACATGGGGTCCAACCTGTGACCCCAGTTGGAAGGGTGTCATTACTGTGCCATGGATAAAGACAATGAAGAGTTACCCTCATCTAACAGGTACTCTAATGAGAATGGTGGAACCCTTATCTAGCACATTAAAATACCCCATCAACCCTGAACTATTAGGTTTGATGTCTTAACCAATGATGGATAAATAGTTCTGGAATAAAAGGAGTGCTTCTAGAGATCACATCCTTTACTGGCAGGTGAGCCCCCATCCTTGGGTTCACTTGGTGCTGAATCCTACTCCCAACTGAAAGACACTGCACTGCATACACTAAACTGGACTAGACTGATGCTAAGCTTACTGAGTTTTTCTAAGTTCTGTAATTGACTGAGTTCTACTGAGTTTTGAACTGACTAAGAGTACTACTGATCGTGACATGACTGAGATTCCGTAACTAACACTTTCTCTAGGAATACAGCTAAATTGTTGGGTATTAAATACCCCCAGGACTCGATTGTATAAAAAATAAAGCATAATATACTCTTGAAAATCATAACAATGTATACTTGTCCATAGTTCACTCACAGATACATTTAATCGAACACTTGTAATGCATCTACTTATACATGAATGGGGAATACATGCTATCATGTTATAAGGACACTATTTCATTCACATAGGCATTTTATCAAACACATGGAGAGAATGCTTAGGTTATAAAATAATCAAAACATATCATTATCATGGCTACATTAATCAACTTGAAAATTGAAGGGTTTATCATAAAGATCATGTAATTCAACAGATACAATGATTAATTTCATAAAAGAATGTAATTTAATCATGCACTAAAACCCAATAATAACATGAACATCAATTCAATTCAATTCAAGCAAGGAAGTTCAAAATTCAACAATCTTATATTTTGAAAATAGATTTGTGGACTCTATGAGTTAAAGGAATCCATCAATGAACACCTAACATACCTTAATTTGTGAGTCTCTTGAAGTTCTTGGTGAATCCTTTGAGATTGCTCTTGGTTTCTTGAAGCTATGGTTTGTAGTTTTGAGAGAGAATGCTTTTAATTTGGGGATAAATTGAGTGGGGATATCTTGAGGCAAGTGAATAGTTACCAATTAGGAACAAATGCACATTCCAAGTAAGGACATAAAATTGTATAATTAAATCAACAAGGACTCTACAAGGTCACATTATACTAACATGATAGAAGTGATATGGAATCAAAACAACATATGATCTTGTGAACCAAATGGTGTATATGGTCAAGTAAACAATTAGAGCATGCAATAAAATGAATATTTCAAATACAACAAGTAATTAAAGTACAAGTTCAAGTTTACATGTGAACCTTAGTCTTTTACATAGAAGCAACCCAATCATAGGTTGAAGAGTTCAAATTGCAACCCAAACAATTATTTTTTGATTCCTCAGATTATAAACAAGTATATACAACCTTGACACAACTAAATACCTCTTTAACTCCCAGTAATGCCAGCCCGTTGATATGAATCAACATTAGCATCTAAAGTAACCCTAATTTTTGCAGATTATACTAATCCTCAAATCAGTAAACTTGGACAGCCCCCTATGTAGTGTTACAACTTAGTTTTGAATAGGTAAATGATATATCCAAGCTTTATAGACTTCATGAAAGTTGTAGTTATATCTCCTGGGGTCGCAACGAATATTGAATCACAAAAATATATATTTTCTACAAACTATTATCATCAAAATACTAACAGTAGCACATAAGGGGATTTCTAAATTGAAAAAATGGATAGAACTTATCCTCTTTTGTGTCTCCTATTTTAAGTCTATATCAGCCAAACCCATTTTTTCCTGTAAAAATAGATGTCGTCGAGCTATGTATTATCTTTTCCAATTAAATTTTCTACCTAAACTATAGCTTTATAGAAAGAGATATGCTATATTTACGAAACCATGTATAATTTCAAAACATGTCTAAGTTGCTTATATAGATTTCCCTTTCTAGGCATTCATCTACAATGAGATAAGTAGTAAGGATAGTACTAATATCCAATCAATTGAATCTACTTGGGAACCATAAGATCGGCAGATACCAACTCCAATCACATTATATTATGCAATACAATAAAAAATAATCAGAACTGAACAACTATAGCTTCATCGATCGTAGCTGCTCCTTAATCAGCTCATCACAACTATCACATGACAACCTACTACTAATAACTCATAGACAATTCTATGTGTTTGATTCCTAGATCACCCCCAATACCAATAACTTACTAATCCCCTACCAGCACCACACACCTTTAACAACAACAAATCAATGTCATGTTACACAATAATAAGAAATGCAATGCAACACATGTTGTGTCGGTGTACACCCCCGATCACTAGCGTCAAGAAAATATAGTGGATGTAGCGTAGACGTCACCCCCAATCATAACTCCTAGGGCATGAAATGCAATGTACATTCACCATACATATGTAAGTATAAATAGTTAGGAACTCATACCTTAATGACAATTTCATCTAACCAACAATCTATACTAGAAATAAATAATCACTATGTGGGTGGATAGGACCATCGTGATATCTAAAAGAACATAAATCTCTATACATGCAGATAAGACCATCATGATATCTAAACAAGAAGTAAAGCATGGGTATGGAAACATAAATACCATGAAGCATATACATATGAAATTGTTTTTGATATAATATGTACTTATATTAATACACCATCATATATCACTTTAATCTTTTTAGATGAACTAAGTCCTATAAGTGTATTTTCTAGTCTCTATTATTTAAAAAAAGTTTGTGATAGACTTGAAAAGGTCAAATACATATGTGCAAGGAAATGATTCAATAAAGATTATAAGATTATACCTACCAACCTATCAGTCTGAAGTAACACTAAGTAGAATGTCATAATAATCTACTATAATTGGTAATTAATGTACAATAAAACCGTTCTATTGCCATTTGAGCAAAATAACCACCTATTCTAACCTCCATAGATTGTAAGACAATTGAATCGGTGCTCTTTTAACAACCAAAATGATTAAGGAGTAGCAATTGTATAATTTCATATTCTCAAACATCTAGGTGCCAACTATTTAAGAACCACATGGGAGCACAATTCAATATTAAAATTCAATAGCACGTATTCAGTTGATAAGAGCACAATGAATAATTCCCATTTTACTAAGAGAAGTACTTATTTTAATATATTTCTAGTAAATTATAAGAAGAAATATCATTGTATTAGGAACCTGCATTTAAATATAATATCATATTTTTTTTGTCCCCTTTATTTCAAAATCTTAATAGCATAAGTAACTGACAATCATCATAATCCAATAATAATCACAATATATGCACCACCTGCTACTTTTAATTTGACTCGGTACCGACTTCACCAGTACGGAGTTCTAACAGGAACAATACCAACACCAATTTAGAAAAACATAATGATAAATTATTTCATGATAGACCTGAAAGTCATAAATCTAATGAAATCATATCAAAAAGAGAAGAATAACCCTACCATACCTTAAACAATGATTCTTCAAATCTATATGTGAACTCGTTGACTCACTCACTTAACTCAGGTTCATTGTAGATGACAATAGTCTAATGAACTCCAAGTAGATCCTTGTATGCTAATCGCAAGGCCAAATATAGACTTGACAAAAGAAATTCCAAGATATGATTATTATTTAATCTAAATAAATATTATAAGTAAACACAAAAGACATCTACAAATACATCAAGAACATTCAAACTTGACACTACTAATTTAGTACAACTTTTGCTTACTCTTATCATTTAACATTGTTGTTTTGAGATAAAAACTACTTCACAATGTCAATTAAAATAGTTTTTTAAATAACCTTATTAGGAAACTTTTAAAGCTAAAATAAGGGATAATAGTAGTTAAATCCTGCAAATATAGTACAACATCTATACGTGCATATGTAGAAAGTGATACCATCAAATAGTCAATTCATGGAAGATCAACTATGGGAACTTACCCTAATGAAGTGCATTGTATATTAAAGTTTAAATCTCCATATAACTTTATGATGAAAATTTTTTCCTAGAAAATGTACATGGACAAATGGAATGTTGATATAAATATAAATAGTGGTGGCGGAGAGATAATATAATGAATTTCTCCACAGTCCTACTAATTAATGTTTATCAATTAATAAAAAGTACACCTATTGAAATAAGAGGCCCAAAAATGAACATATATCACTACCAAAAAACAATTCCTTTTCACAAGCTTATCCAGTTGATGTTGAAAAAACAAATCCCTTTTTGGATAAAACTGACATAATATATAAAAAAAATTCACTTTTTCAAATTTAATATATTTATTAAAATATTAATAAATTATCAAAACCTTTATAAAACAAGTACATACACAAATTTATTGCAACTAAATATTTTCTTATAAATATTTATACATTTTAGGAAAAAAATGAAGAATATAATTTTTTTAGCAAATTCTAAGATAAATCAAACGTTTCAAGCATGTTTGGTATGAATAAAATTCTCAAATCTAGGTGGGTAAGCTTTTCACATGGGATAAAGGACACTATAAGCACCCAGGATATTACAACATACTTGATAAACATATAAACTAACAATCAAATCATAATTATACAATTGTTTTAGTAGCCTCAACCCCAAAATCAGGGTGTTTAGCCACACATAGTCTTATAAATAATCCCCACAGATAAGTTCATAAAGTAAAACTATAAGAAAGTAATGTTAAAGAACAAAGGATCCTAGCTTGAGCCCCTTGGTGTCTCGTCTTCTCTCCAATCCGTGCATGATCCAAAGGTGGGATGGAATTGTGACTAAGAGCTTCTTTTATAGTGTTTTAGATCATCCATATGTATCCCAACATGAAATATATGCATTGACATCATTGCCCCCTCACTTAAGAAGCTGAAAAAATCACTTTTGGCTATTTTTCTCCATTAGGCGTGGCACAACCTTATCACAGATGTCTAAGGGTGTGTAACACTATTAACGTAGATGCAAACTATTTTTGACATTTAATTTTGTGTCTTAGGATGTGGAACATCCTTATTTCATATGTTCAATGGAGTGGCACACTCATGTGCTCAAAACTTCCAGATTTTGTCATCTTAAACTCCTTCCTTTAGCCTTTCATTTTCTCACTTGGTGGGTGTCTTTCCAACTTCATTTGATGTTGTTATCCTCCCGAACACTGATACGAACATTTCACATGGTCTCCTATAACATCACACACCATGAATTAGTTCACACAACATAATAAAATTCACTGAGATACACTTAGAACAACTCATAACTAAAGCTAGTAACATCATTTTTCTCATTTAAACTTTATGTCACTAATTTGACTCTAAAATTTTTTTGAACACGCCATAAACACTATAAAAAGGTTTTTTAATACATAGATACTTATTTATACCTTTAACAAATCGTTATGCACACATGAAGTCCTCAAAACTATGCTAAATACGTATATGACACTTAGGTCCACAAATACACCTAAGATAACCAACCCACACTTAAATCCTTGTTCATCATCAAACAACTCTTTACATTGAGAACCATCCAAGGATGAATCCAATATTACTAATACACGTAAGACACTGAAGTAAGAACAACAATGACTACATAAATGGTAAGTTCCACCAAAAGAATGTTATATACATTTAAAACCTCACGAACACTACTTCTATTCATATTGACCTCAAGAATTGACTATACCAAGTTGGAAACTCATGTATATTACTCAATCACAGAGATCATACAAGCCACCTAACCATCATCATTATTATGACCTCACTACTAAAAGGTTACCCATATTTACTCATAGATATGTTATTCATCAAAAGAATAGATATAAGAATCAAATTTCACTCACTCTCCAGAAGAATTTGCATGTCACATAAGAGAAACCATAAGCTTTTCCTTAGTGTAGCACTCTACTAATATCAGAATAATGAGGTTCAAGATCATTTAAGACTTAAGGGATTGTAATGTAGCAAAGGGACAAATAGTAACTATGCTTTCTAGTAATAGTGACTATATTTCCTAAGTTGTTTAATACATCACATTATAGATTGAACTCCTCTCTAAACACCCAATTTCCAACCACTTATATCATCTCACATATCATTTTGTTTTTCCCCATCTTTAACCTAATTTATATATAGTAAGGAGGAAGTATATTTTATTAACACATGATTTAATTTTGACCAATTTTTTTATTTTGATCACATCACTCCTAACCTCAACACATAAAATTATTTACTCACCAATAACCACTTTTTTAGGGGCTTCACTTTCGCCTCTTTCCTTTTAAGTTTTACACTCCTTAACCATATTAATTTTTTAATTAAAGTACTTAGGATCTTTGAATCAAATTATGGTTAATCAAAGAAGAGGAATAGGCTACGTATGAGGCTACCAAAGGATAATCTAAAGTCTAAACGAGGCTAACTAAGATTATGCACAAGGGTAGATAAAAGAGGGTCTAAAATATGTCTATTAAGAAAATGCCTATATCATCCCCTAAACCCAACATTTATTATTTTACTTTCCATACACCCCAGACAAGTTTTAGAGATCAATATACAACAAGGCTTACAAGAAAAGACATCATATCATACACAGAACTTGCTCAAATAAAGTAGGATCCCTATAGTCTATAACTCCTACACTAGCACGAATTCAAAAATTAATCCAACATTGCTCAAGAGTCATATAACTGAGCATAGGTGTCTCAAAAGTATTCATTCAACTAAATTCAACACTCCTTTTACATTCAAAACCACTTGGATCATGTATCGCACATAAAAACTAGCAAGAAAACCTTATTTATTCCTAACACAAATATATTTAAATTTACTCCCAAAAATAAAAAAGAGATACTGAAATCAAAGGGTGTCCCTAAAAAAAACCAAAAAAATAAGACAAGGGGTGGGTGAAGTATGCCCTTACCAGACTGGTGTCAATAAAAACTACTAAAAATAAAGAAAATGAAAATAGTTTTTAAATTTTTTCAGATTTAGTATAAACCTAACAAAATAAACAGATAAAAATTGAAATCCTATATTAACACTTCACTCTAAGCAATCAAAAGATTCCCCACCCCACACTTAAAATCATATTTTATCCCCAAAGTTTTAATTAAAAGCAAGGATAGAAATACTCTCCAAGGCCTCTAGGCCTAGATAGCTACATCTTAATCATCAACAATGTCCGGGGATCCTACACCCAATCTTTGCCATGCTCCTTAGTTTAAATCTCCGATACTCAGACTTTCTATCATCTTATTACTAAAAAAAACAAAAACAATACCTACCTTAACTTGGATTGCCTCCCAAGCAAAAGCTGATTTATTATTGCAACACGACTCTCATCACTACTTTTATTCGTATTCCTTCAACCTCTTCCTCCAACTCGAAGCCTATTTTCTCACTACTTTTAACCTGTTAAGTGCTTACTCTCAAGGTCTCAACTTTATCCACACCTGCCTTTTTAAGCTCCTTCTCAAGTTTTTGAACATCGGGGTTGATTTTTGATTTGGTCCACTCTATAAGATAGTCTAAAGAGATCAATTGAGGTTTATACTCTATCACTCACACTCATCCACTTTCATGGCCATGATTATACACAAATAATTATAATATGAGGGTGGATTGATTGTATTGAAAACCTTGAAGAGCACCTTTTCATCATTCAGTCTCATAGTAAGAGTGCCTTCTCTAACATAAATCAGTGCTCCCTTAGTTACCAAGAATGGATGCCCCAGTATTATATTATTAATACCACGTCATCTACATCATAATTAAACATAATAAAATTAGCAGAGGTAATAAACTTACCCAACCATAATGAGGACGACTTCAATTATTACTTCAGGAACAACTCTTGTCATATCCACAATTTGGAGCACTATAAAATATGGCCTTGGCTTCGCCAAACCATGAGTATTGAGAATAGACAAAGGCATCAAATTTATGGGCCCCTAAGTCATTTACAGGATGGACCATATCACTTTTACCAATTTGTACGGGCAGGGTAAAACTCCTTTGATCCTTAAGATTTATTAGCATCTTGTTTATCACAACTAAACTATACTCTATAGTAAGTGCTACTATCTTAATGTCACCCAACTTGGTCTTATTTGTCACCACATCCTCAAGTTCTTAGCGTACTTTAGCATACACTACAAAATATCTATCAAAGAAAGGTTAATGTTAAGTTATTTGAATGTGTGAGAGAACTTCTTAAAGAATGCATCCTCTTTAGCCTTGTTGAACTTCTAGGGGGATGGTGATAGTGGTCTCTCTTGTACACACTTAACTACTTTTATTCTAGGGTACTCAAAATTCCTTGAATTTTAAGCATCTTTGGCGACCAATTGTTTCTCCTCCTCTTGCTTTGGGACTATCTCTGCCTATACCTCCTAATTTTTATTTATAGGTCTTTCAATCTAGTTTATACAACTTCTATCATGAACCAAACTTGGGACTAGCCATGAAAGCTATCTTAAGCCCACTATAGGCCAGAGACCACTTCCTTAGCCTTAACTTAAGATCACATAAGTATAAATAATAGAAGCCAACCAAAATGATGACACAAAAAAGATAGATAAACTAAATAAAATTTATAAGAATCAAAACCAACAACCAACCTACAATTGTCCACAAAAGCCTCTAAACATGATTACCAGCCCAAATAGAATCATATTAATTATGAGATCGAAGAAAAACCTTAACAAAGTCCATATTGTTCATCACCCACTTCTATATGGAAAACTCTATCTCTTGAGACATACCACGAGGCCTTAAATATTTAACATTGACTTGATGACAAACCATACACTTAGCCACAAAGTTTTCCATATCTCTTTTGGTATTATTCCACTAGTATATTTCCTTCAAGTCATTATGCATTTTAATCAAACTTGGATGAACTATATATTGAGACTCATCATTCTCAGTTAAAATCCTTTCCCGCATCCCATCAATATTAGGAAAACACAACCTTCCTTGATACCTCAAGATGAAATCTCCTCCAATCTCAAAATTCATAACCTTTTGCAGGCCCATATCATCCTTAATCTACATAAGTATAGGTTCCAAAGCCTATTTCTCCCTTTTTGTAGCACTAATAGATGATTTAACCTCTTCTTGAACAATAACTTCTTCATTCTCAAAGTTTGATGTGTTATGGATTTATAACACTTTTGACACTTACAATGATGCAAATATTCAAGTTTCTTAGGTTGTTTAATGCTTTTTATTATGAATTCCATTGAACATTTCATAAGCATGAGCGGCTATAGCCCTTAACAAGGGTTGTGGGAACCCCAGCATATTGACAAAGTAGGGGAAGCGCAAAGTTGTTCTAAACTAGTATCTTTACATGTATTATCTTATGTTCAGTTTGATAGATGTATTAGTGTTTGGAAATAATAATATCCCACCTAGAATATCACTACTTACTCCATAGGAGGAGTGGTAACTAGGAAAACATAATTACAACACTAATATGAAGACTACTTATCGATCCAGGCTAATTAGTATCATCTACGTAAGACAGTTATCTATCATGTAATAGCTTGAGACTCAAAAAGTAATAGTTAGTTGGGATCCTACATAAGAGTTAGTAATGCAACATCCTGAGACTCAAAAGGTAAAATATGAAATCCATCAATCAGTCCACGAGACAGTTGATGGTACATAATTTATCAAATTTTGAATACAAAGTATTGAGTTGGTTTAATAAATCTCAATAAGCCTATTGGGTAGAGAAATAGGGTGAATATTTTCACTGTTCAACTCTAACTGATTACAACAACATTTAAAATTTGCTACTTATTCGATATTTCAAGAACAAACCCCCTATTTAGTTTTAGTTATGTCGATTGAGTTCAACAAACTAGAGATACAAATCTGCATCTTCCTTGTGTGTTTGACCCTAATATATTTAGGTTACTTTACTTGAAAATGACCACTTTGCACATAAGTTGGAGGTGTAGTTTAGGCATTGATTAAAATTTTGGTGCCATTATCGTGGAATATAGTGTAAGTGTTGATTGGAGTTTGGTGGAGTTTTGGGTGTTTATTTTTCTATTCTTATTTGGGTATAAGATGGTGTTTTACTAACAGTAAGAATTAAGGAAATACCTTAATCTTACTGAATATTAACCTAGAGAGATTGTTATAGTCTAATAGTACGATAACTAAACTATTATGTACAAACCATCTTGTAGGGGTTTGGGATGATCCTAATGCGGTTCCTTTCCCTTCTCGAAGTGTTCCATCTAATGTTGCTGATAGAAAGATAGAGCATTTTATGGAAGATGCATCTAACTAGAGAAGGGGGGATGAGGAGTCCTAGTTAGCTCAGCAGGCAGAGCTAGCCAAGACAAGACAGAAGTTGATCATCGAGAAGTATTCAGCGGTAATTGAGATAGAGTTTGAGGTGCTCAGGATCAAGTGATCCAAATATTCTAGTACTTTTAGTCATATGATAATGAAAAGGATATGGAATATGTTGAGCCGGCTGAAATATGAGCTATATTCTGTAACACCCCAGAAATGGGTCCCAAGATGTCACACGGTGCTTAGGGTCATAAGTGACCCCAAGCTAACCCTTCTACTAGTATAACTCATAAGAAAATAAATAAAAAGTTTAAATCTGTACAAATTAGTGGAAAACAACTATTTTCTGAATCTGATCAATGCAAAACTAAATTTATAAGATTACAACTCTACTTTACAAATCAAAACTGAAACTGAATACATCAACTTCTACTGACTGCCTATGAACCCTCTACTAGTAATGACTTTAGATAGCCGAGTCATGAATCCCAACTATCCCAACTCAATACGACTGAAATAGAAAAATAAAGAACTACTCTAATTATTTATCTGACTCAAACCCTTGAATTAAAAGGATTCATCACCTGCTGACTGGAAGCTCCGAGCTGACTAAATCTAAATATGCATACTAAGTCTTGTACCTACATTATGAGACAATGTAGCACAAAGATGTATATGCGGATCAACACTTTGGGAATGTACTGAGTATATGGGGGTGCAATGCAATAAGTACATAATATCTCAATATCACCATGGCTTATAAAATTATGCATGCTGATATAAAAGACTCATATAGCTTGAATAATATATGAAATATAAATCTCAGAAGTCATGAATAATGAAACATGTATAAATCTCGTGAGTCATTTAACTTTCTTCTAAAATATGTATTCTCCACTTATTCTCAAAACTTGTAAGCTAGATGAAATCTAAAACTCATTCTGTGTAGTAAACTCTTTATCTCAATACTTTAAATCAATAAAACTATTTCAAGAGTGGGGGATATCATTTGGAGTTTCTCCTAACCAACATAAACCATATGAGCAATATAGAGTCCAACGTATTACCCATGTTAGGGAGAGCTCTTCTATCCTTGCCATCGGATAGAACCTTAACTTTAGTGATCACTATCTTAACCCACTTGGGTAAATCAGAAACCTATGGGGGCACGTAGTCCTGGGGCATGAGACCTCAGAATCATGACCAAATCGGTGCTAAATACTACTCCCTTACTTAGCTCAGAACTTAGAAAAATCCACCTTAAAAACATTTCAACAATATGTGATGGGAGCCAAAATGCATCCTCTTTATCTCAAAATCAAGGATATGGATTTCTTTCTTAACTTAGGATCAAAACTCACTTCTTTCCTGAAATCATGATAGACTTATCATGAATAAGATTTAAAGTCTCAATAACATAGAAATATATGTACTCTTCTTGAAACACTTTAAAAAGTATCAATAAGTCATTCTCAAAGACTCACAATTTCACAATAAGGCTCAATTCACGACAACAAATCTTGGAAATTCTTGAAAATATGATATCAATATAAGAATATGTAATTTATGTCATGAACTCTCAACTTATACCATAATTAAATAATATAATCATGTAATTCAAGAGTTGAACAATTCCATAATCTCATAAACTTGAAATGTAGAAAAATGATATGAATTCATTCTTGAAATAGGAAATTCTTTAAGAAAAACTAAAAGTTTTGGGAACGAGAATGAAAGAGTGTTCTTGTTCAAAACCCACATACCTTAAACTTGTAGCTTTTGGATGACTTTAAAAATTCCGGATAGCTATTCATGAACTATTGGGTGTACCACATAGCCCTCTTAATGGGGAATTCAAATATGCAAGAATTATCGAATTCTCATGGTTGAATCTCTAGAAAATTAGATTTTTATGTTGAAACCCTAACCTTGTGTTTTAGGGTGTGCAACGAATTTTGAGATGTTTAACCAAAGAGAATGGAAGATAATACGCTCCTTGAGGGTTATAAGTTCTTGGAAGTGAAGGAAAAAGATCAAAATACCCTTACTAAATCACTTCCTAGTTTCTGAAAATCATAGGCTGACGACATTTGTGATAAGCTGTCAGACTTGTGATAAGTCATCACAAATGTCGTTATGGGGGGGGCTGGAATTGATGGATTTCTGCCTAAGGATGACGACATTTGTTATAAGTCATCACACTTGTGATAACTTATTATAAATGTCGTCACTGGGGTCTGGATTCTTCCTAAAGCTGACGACATTCATGATAAGTCGTTACATTTGTGATAAGTTATCACGAATGTCATCACTCAGTTTTCCAGGCTTACATGCTAGAGTAAAATGGACATAACGTTTTTCTTTGATATCAGATTTAGGTTAAATTGATATAGTTGGAAAGATAATTCGAAGACCTTTCATTTGATATATAGTAGGCCACCCAGTTCATCATATAAAAGGTGTTATGGTAGATTTAAGTTGACTCAAGATTCGACGCTCACTAAAACTCGAACGATAGGAAATCTTTCAACTTGACCTTGAGTTAGGGGAACTCTATGATCTCAATACATTCCAAAATAGGTTGCCAAACCACATAATTGATTAACATACCAAATTTGCATAGGATTTACGGCTTTTGGAATATCTACACCTACAAAAGACGGTTTTTGTCCTAGCCCGAAATGCGGGGTGTTACATTATCTCCCTCTTGGGATCACTCGTCCCCTAATGTTTTTCTTTAGGTTAAGAATAAAGAGAAAAATGAGGATACATAGTTGAAATAACTTATTAAACTGAATCAATATCTTTTTAAACTTTGGCATACTTCGATGAATGTATATACTCATGATAAGAATAGCTATCTAACTGAATCTTTGATTAGAAAGGAGCTTAATAAAGGAAGGCTATTACCTTCATCTGAATCTGAACTAACTTGCCTTTTTTACTTATTTATGAAGAGCTGACTCATTCTGAGAGTTTAGAATTTAGTTGATATGCTCATGGTGCGATTACACTTATAGACTATGAGATGATAGTTTATGCAGGCATAAATCATGATAAAAGAAGCCTATGATCATAAATGGGTATCACAGTGTCTGAGCTGGAATAATTGGAAAACAAAGATCGTTCGGTGAATACTTATGAACTTAATCATGACTAGATATCCGAATTCTGAAACTGATGCTTGACACATATACTGAGCTGAATTCGCAATTGTGAAACTATTTTAGAATGACCGTACTTATGAAACTTCAGGTAATAAAACTAGGCTAGTTCAAAAAAATAGAAACCCATAGAAATCTATATGCCTGATTGTTAAACTGAACTTTTGTCTATTCAAACTGAATCATACTAGATACTCATGCTCAAGTGAAGGGTTTCTTCAACACCCCTCTAGGGAGTTCTAATGATTTGAAGTAGCCAAGAATTTTGGTCAAGATCTGAACAAGACATCTGAATAAGGGATTACAATATTGCTACAATTCCATAGCTTGGAATCATAGACCTTTGAATCGTAGACAGGTGTAGAATTTACAATGCTTTAGGGAATGCAACACCTTACTTAAATCATAGACACAATTCTAAAATATTCTGTCAACTAATCCTTTACCTTAAAAACCATATGTAACGCCCTAAAATCAGGTCCAGAGATATCACACGGTGCTTAAAGTCACAAGTGACCCCAAGCTAACCCTTCTACTGTCACATCTCATAAGCAGCTGAATACGAAGTACAAATATATATGCAAATTTGTGGAAAATAACTCATTTTGAATTTGATCAATATAATACTAAAGTTATAGGATTTCAATTTTGCCTTTACATCCATAACTAAAACGAAATGCATCAAATTTTACTGACAGTCTATGAATCCTCTACTAGTACGGACTATAGGTAGCCAGGTCATGACTCCCGACTAAACCAACTCAATATGACTGAATAAACAAAATACAACATTTTTAATTCTGCATAACTGACTCAAGCCCCTGAATCAAAAGGACTTATCACCTACTGAGTGGATGCCGCTAACTGACTAGATCTGAAGGTACAGCTATACCTTGTACCTATATTCTGAGAAAATATAGCCCACACACGGGTGTGTGTGGGTCAGTACCATGGAAATGTACTGAGCATATGGGGGTGAAATTCATATATAAAATAATATCTTAATATCATCACAGTTTATAAAATTATGCATGCTGATATAAATGACTCACTTTTCTTGAATTAAAATCATCATAATCATAAGAGAATAAAATAAATAGAGTGAAACATGTGAGTCATCATAATAAATCTCAATTTACTTCGATCTAAATTCCAAATCACCAAAGCAATCAAATCTCATAACGATTCTCTTTGGAATATATGTTCATTAAATCTTTCAAAAACAATGACTTTCTCAAACTTAGTCTTTCAAACAAATATGTTTTCATCTCAGATAGAAGAATAAGACTTTTCATATTAGATAAGAGAATACACACACACACATTGGGAGTCTCTTATAACCGACATAAACCATGTGAGCTACATAGAGTCCAACGTCCAACCCACATTGGGAGAGCTATCCTATCCTTGCCATCAGAGTAGGACCTTAATCATTCATTCACTAGTGATCACTATATCATTCAGCCTTAGGCTCACATCCTATGAGGGCATGTAGTTCTAGGGAACTACCAATCACAGCTATACCTCCCACTCGGTGCTAAAGACTATTCCTAGACTTAGCTCAGATCATTTTACAAGAAAATCCACAACAACACAATTCAACAATTCATAACGGGAGCCATCATGCTACCTCTTTTTCATAATCAATTAAAATGTGGATTTCTTTTCTCATTCGAGTTCAAAACAACTCTTTCAAGACCAAAAGGTCAAATCATTCTCATCTCAAGGTGTATATAACACATAACTTCTTAACAATTTATAATCTCAAAATTTATGTAGTAACATGTATAATTCATACCAAAATCGGGAAATTCAACTTAAATTAAGAATATTCACATTAATCTTATGGAATTCATCTTTAAAACATCAAAATATCATAGTTTCTTCAACAAGAATATTTCCATCTAAAATTCACAATTAAAGCATGTAAAATCATTTGTCTTCATAAAATAATATAAATTTTGGGCACAAGAATGAAAGGATGTTCTTGTTGATATCCTCACATACGTCTATAGTAATGAAATTGTTGAAAGAGTGGACCTTCAAATCTTGATTGTGCAACCCTAATTTATTTGCTCTTAGTGTGCTCTTGAATGACTTGCTTAGACTAATAATAGGGTTATGATGTGTTTTGGAGCAGTTAAATTCGTAGGGTTATACTTAGGGACGTGTAAGGAATGTTAAAAGGCTTAGTTATCCTCGAAATAACTCAACAATGGAGTGTTTTCATTGCTGAAACCCTACGTGTGTGTCGCACACGTGATCACATATGCTAGGGTATGTGCGGCACACCTTATCGCACAAGCTAAGGTATGCGTCGCATACCTTATCGCACATCCATACTGCTTCTCACAAAAATGGGCATAACTCATCACTGAGTTATTGGACTTTTGCAAAATTGGTATCGTTGGAAAGTTAATTCAATTATCTACACTTTGATAGGTCTTGGGATGAAAAATTCCATGTATATTAAGAGATATACACGTTTGAATTAGACCCTTGTAGAATAGAATATCAAATGTTAGACAAATCCAATGGTCTTAGCTCAACTTGGCTCTAAATGATTTATATGAACATTGTTGACCTTAAGAGCACTTCACATACTAGGATAAAGATCATGAAACTTGTATTCACATTCAAATCATTTGGATTAGAACTTAGATGCACATGAACGACGGTTAGAATTCTAGCACAAAAAAATGGGGTATTACATTATCTCCCCCTTGGGAACATTCATCCTCGAATGTGGATAATTAATATGAAACACAGAGGAATCTCAATCTTTAAGATAACTTGTACAACTGATATAAACTGAATCACTGAATCTCAGACATAATGTGTCACTGAACTGAACTCCATGTGCCTGAATTCTCATGAAAATAATTATATGGCTCTGATAGAAATGAGAGTGTCAACTTATGAGTAACCTTTACTTTGTGCTGGATCTGATCTCATGAGAAAAAGATGAGCGGTTTATGACATGAAAACTCGAGGTATTACAATATCCTCCTCTTGGGATCATTCATCCCGAATGATAATAATTTTGTGAAAATACTAGGAAGAGACTTTGACACTATACAGGATACTTACGAACTGAATCATGACTCAATATCTGAAACTGAAATTGATGCATGAACTGAGCTAAATCATTCAAACTTCTATCATGAAACTGAATTCTGAGCTGACTCTACTTTACTTGCTTCAAGGAAATGATACATGTTGAGAGTCGAGGATTCACTTGAAGTGTTCCTGATCCATTAATACATCTCGAACTGAGAAGTCATAACTTATGCAAGTTTGAATCATGAGACAACAAGACTTAGATCATACAAGGGTTATTACACCGTCTGGACTAAAACACTTGGAAAATCGAGATTATGCACTGAACACTTATGAAATGAGTCATGTTTAAATTGACAAATCTGAAACATGATCCTTGGATTGAACGGAATAATCTCATGAAATAGTAATACTCATGAAACTTTAGATAGTAATACTAGATGAGAAGTTGGAACTCTATAAGAGCTTATCGGCTTGCTTGTTAACTAGATTGCAGGCTATAAGGACTGAATCATATTGACTGCCAATACTCAAATGGAGTATTTCTTTCGCATTTTTCTACGAAATTCTATTAACATTACAGAGCAACGGATTTGGGCCTGATCTGAACAAAACATCTGACTAAGGAATCACAACATTGATATAACTCCATAGAATGGAATATAAATATATAAACCATAAACTAGGATAGGATTGCTAGGCCGCGGGCAACGCAACTTATTACTTTTAAGCTTAGCATCACTTCTCAAATACTCTCTCAACTATACTATTCCCCTTAAATATCATACTCATTTGATTCAACTCATAATTCTCACATGGGCACTCATAAATCTTTCTACAAGGTCTAAAGTAAACTAAGTCCTCTCGCCAATGTTAGGACTAACTCAAAAATCATAAGATACAATATGTCACTCCAAAATACTAGTCTAAACCACATGATTCAATATTCTATATCTTCTTAGAGCTCACACCCTAATCATCATCTACCTTACCACTTTAATAACTAATTCCAAACTCTTGATATGGATTCACTAGCGCATATTGCATACATCATCTTACACTCTACATAACATTCAAGCCTATCATTAAAACAACATATAACTTTAAGGCAAATACCCCTAAAGGCACACTCCATATATTCTCTAAACCTTTATCAAAAACAATTATCTTGCACTCTTCTTAAAAACATACACATAATTTCTAGCTAACTAAGACATGTATCAAAGACTTGGCCTCAATCTTACTTCACACTTTAGCCTTAGATAGAAAAGCATAAATAATCTTTCTTAATGAGGGTCATCAACTCTCTCACATCTTAACCATTGCATATCCACTATCATCGCCACTATCTTAACATAGGAAGAGGTCACCGAAGGGCTAATACATAATATCCTAAAGCACGAAAACTACAATACATAACATTAACACTTATCTTTGGCCTAAGGAATAAAATATCAAAGGCATAGGTTCATCAATGAAATCTAAGCTGAGGACATGCATGATATAATGCGAACTTTACTAGTATCATGAGTTTAAAAACTGGTCATACTCTGAAACACAAGTTCATACATATCATGAGCTATTCAACATAAGAATGGAGTTCATAGATTCATGAGAGATAATTTTAATAACAGAGTCAAGCTGTTACATGCCTCCTAGAAGCTGAGAATAGGCTTGAGCATACCTGATGGGTATAAGCATAGGCATGTGGCATGGATTTATTACGCAAGTGATGGATTTGGTGTTGGAATGACTGAAATCCAAGGAATAATCTATAGTAAGAAGGGATCACTATCTCATCATAACTCATTATTGACATGTATCACAATCTAATTCTCAAAACTTAGTTTGGTTCTTCACTAACCATCTCCCCCTTAGGTCAAAGCTGGTATTTTAAGCATGAAGGTCTATTCGATATCCTCGAGACTAAGCCATAATTTCATCACTCTAATATCTATACATAAATGCTAAACTCACAAGAATAAACAAATTTTGAAGTTACCGACTTCATTCTTGAACAACCTATCCATATGCCATCCTTAATTCCTAGCTTCAATAATCATCATCAAAGACTTACACTCTCATTTGCAACCATACCTACATCTCTAATCACATGATCATAGCCCACTAAGATCACACTTCTATACTTATATTTTTCCCAAACCATGAGAATAAAATCATACTAAAAAGACTCAACATCTTCAACCATAACTCATTAACTTAGCTATCAGGAACATCATAAATTATCTAACTAGCCTTTCTCCACCTAGCAACTCAACATTACTACCAAACACACAATATACAATAATCCTCGAGAAATAATGCAGCCCCATAGCACCTTGGGCACAAATCTACATCATACTTAATTACGAACACATGATCTTACACTCTTGCATATATTGTTCAGGCATACTAGATCACCTCTATATAACTAGCATCAACAATCAAACAATCAACTGTTCAAACCTAATGTCTAGTGCTAAACATCATTTACAACCCAATCTCACACACAATTCTCACTTCAAAACTATAGAACACAACATTAAGAAAAACTAGTACACAATGACAATTGATTATAATCATATGGCCTATCTTATTCATAATCCGTTAACACATTCTCCTTCTTTACATAATTACTATTTACCCATCTACACAACTAAATTACTTTCATAGCTCTATAAATTTCAACCAAACTCCCTTTTTGCAATCTCAGGAAAGCCTAAATTAGCAACGCTCACCCACTAAAGTTCTTTCATCAATAACCTATACTTTTTTAGCACAACAAATACCGTCAACAACTCTTTTCATACTCCAAGCTAACTATAATTCATCTTAACAAATAACTCCTTCTCTACCTTCTGCTAAACTAAAACACAAGGACATAGAACTTTATTACTAACTCAATCGTATGCAAAAAGATTCATTAGTATATATTCAATAAATTGCCCTTACCACTTTTTTTGCCACTACCCCTGTAAATACAAACTTTTAACCAACACAAGAACTACAAGATAAACAACAGTTTGCTAGTGAATCAAACAGGGCTTCACTAGACTTTGGTTTTGTGTTTTGAACAAGAAAATGAAATAAATAACAAAGCAACTATGCTAGTGAATCAAAATATGCCCCACAGGGCTTCACTAGACTTTGGTTTTGTGTTTTGAACAAGAAAATGAAATAAATAACAAAGCAACTATGCTAGTGAATCAAAATATGCCCCACACGACTTCACTAGACTTTGGTTTTTAACAAACACAATGATAACAAGATTACATAATACAAGAGATAGAAACTTGACACACGATATTCAATGATCTAAAAATACACCTTACTCTATCTTAATTGAATAACTCAAAAGAACGAGGGTATAACTTTAAATCTGAGGGACTTATAACACACTAGAAGGCTTCTCTCAAGCCACTTTATGTAACTTCTAAAACTTCTGCTAGCAATTATAAGAGAATTATCAGGGGAGGAACTTGAACTTTCCGAACATGTTACTTCAAGAACATAGATAGGGAAGCATAGATTATCATTATGGATTTTGAGGAGAAATTCAAAAGCACATATGACTCAAGATTTGTGCATAATTTCTATAGACCTGATAAAACACTTCAATATTTAGGACTCAAAAGTACTAATAGGATAATTTATAGCTCTCTTACAGTCCCATAACTATCTATGAAGAATGAAGTTCAACTATTTCTGATACCTTAGAAATGAGGCATAGTAGGCCAGAATAGAGTAAGATAAGAATTTATATAAGTTTCTAAGAGAACCTTTTCATGGCACGGTCCTAGACTTGAAAGAAGGGAAACATTTCATAAATTCCTTGTAGCCTCTCGAAGAAAATCACAAACATCTCCGTACCATTCTGCAAGACTCTACTAGACACGACTTCATAGACACCCTAGGAAACTTAAACTCTGTGCTCTGATACCAAGTTTGTAATGCCCCAAAATTAGGTCCCAAGATGTCATACGGTGCTTAGGGTCACAAGTGATCCTAAGCTAACCCTTCTACTGGCACATCTCATAAGCAACTGAATAAGAAGTACAAATATATATGCAAATCTATGAAAAATACCTCTTTTTGAATTTGATCAATACAATACTAAAGTTACTGGATTTCAATTATGTCTTTACAACCATAAGTGAAATGAAATGCATCAACTTCTACTGATTGTCTATGAGGCCTCTACTAGTACTGACTGTAGGTAGCGGGGTCATGACTCCCGACTAAACCAACTCAATACAGAAAATACAATATTTTTAATTCTGCATAATTGACTCAAGCCCCTGAATCAAAAGAACTCATCACCTGCTAACTGGATGCCGCTAACTGACTGGACCTGAAGGTGGACGCTATACCTTGTACCAACATTCCGAGAAAATATAGCCCACACACGGGTGTGTGTGTGGGTCAGTACCATGGAAATGTACCAAGCATATGAGGGTGAAATGCATCTATAAAATAATATCTTAATATCATCATAGTTTATAAAATTATGCATGCTGATATAAATGACTCACTTAGCTCGAATTAAAATCATCATAATCATAAGAGAGTAAAATAAATCGGGTGAAACATGTGAGTCATCATAATAAATCTCAATTCACTTCTATCTCGATTCCAAATCACCAAAGCAATCAAATCTCATAACGATTCTCTTTGAAATATATGTTCATTAAATCTTTTGAAAACAACGACTTTCTCAAACTCAATCTTTCAAAAAAAATATGTTTTCATCTCAGATAGAAGAATAAGACTTTTCATATTAGATAGGAGAATACACACACACATATTGGGAGTTTATTATAACCGATATAAATCATGTGAGCTACATGGAGTCCAACATCCAACCCACGTTGGGGAGAGCTATCCTATCCTTTCCATCGGAGTAGGACCTTAATCATTTATTTTTTAGTGATCACTATATCATTCAGCCTTAGGCTTATATCCTACGGGGGAACGTAGTTCTAGGGAAGTACCAATCATAGATATACCTCCCACTCAGTCATAAAGAATACTCCAGGACTTAGCTCAGATCATTTCACAAGAAAATCCACAACAACAGAATTCAACAATTCATAACGGGAGCCATCATTCTACCCCTTTTTTATAATCAATCAAAATGTGGATTTCTTTTCTCATTCGAGTTCAAAATAATTCTTTCAAGACCAAAAGGTCAAATAATTCTCATCTCAAGGTGTATATAACACATAATTTCTTAAAAATTCATAATCTTGAATAGGGGGTTCAAAATCCATAATTAAACACTTGAAAAAAACATTTCAAGATTTATACTTTATGTAGCAACATGTATAATTCATACCAAAATCTGTAAATTCAACTTAAATCATGAATATTCATATTAAGCTCATGGAATTCATCTTTAAAATATCAAAATATCATATTTTCTTCAACAAGAATATTACTTTGTAAAATTCACAAGTAAAGCATGTAAAATCATATGTCTTCATAAAATAATATAAATTTTGGGCACAAGAACAAAAGGATGTTCTTATTGATATTCCCACATACCTCTATAGTAACGAAATTATTAAAAGATTGGACCTTCAAATCTTGATTGTGCAACTCTAATTGTTTTGCTCTTATTGTTCTCCTGAATGATATGCATAGACTAATAATAGGGTTATGATGTGTTTAGGAGCAGTTAAATTCATAGGGTTATGTTTAGGGACGTGTAAGGAATGTTAAAAGGCTTAGTTATCCTCGAAATAACTCAAAAATGGAATGTTTTCATTGCTAAAACCCTAAGTATGCGTCGCACACCTGATTGCATATGATAGGGTATGTGCCGCATATCTTATTGCAAAAGCTAAGGTATGTGTCACATACCTTATCGCACATCTATACTGCCTCTCACAAAAATGGGCATAACTCATCACTCGGGTATTGGATTTTGTGAAATTGGTATTGTTGGAAAGCTAATCCAATTATCTACAATTTGATAGGTCTTGGGATGAAAAATTCCATGTATATTAAGAAATATAAACATTTGAAGTAGACCCTTGTAGAATCAAATATCAAATGTTAGACAAACCAAATGGTTTTAGCTCAACTTGGCTCTAAATGATTTATATGAACATTGTTGACCTCAAGATTACTTCACATACTAGGATAAAGATAATGAAACCTGTATTCAAATTCCACTCATTTGGATAGAGCTTAGACGCGCAGGAACGGCGGTTAGAATTCCAGCACGAAAATACAGGGTATTATACCATACTTGTTGATTCATCTTCTAATTATAACAAGGTCGTTGATATTTCCTTCTACTCATGTCTAAAATGAACTAAATTCCCTCACCATCTTCAAGCCTAACCCTCACCATCTTCAAGCCTAACCCACAATCATAGGGTACACCATATAATACTACACTATTAGTCTGAACCGTAATTTAACACACCCTGTACTTCACAACTTCTCATCTCATGAAAATCCTCATTACCACTCCAACAACCACATTCAACTTCGTACTAGACATTTTACTAATGTGCAGTGCATTTCTTTAAATATACAAACATGATGTTCAAGCCTGACTTCTATAACCACATATGCACTTCTAAACACACTCCCCTAATATACATTTGTCACAACTTACAAACCTCTATCAAGAACAACTTCCATGTACTACTTCTAGGAAGACATACATAAGATTTCAACTACCCAAACATCTCATATAAAAGTTTGACTAACCATGATGGGTATTAAAGACTTGGCTTCAATCTTACTTCACACTTTACTACCTTAGCTAAAATAAGCATATAATAATCTTCTAGTAACATGAAATGTTTACTCTCTCTCCAATCTAGACAACTGATTATCATCACTATCTTGACCGAAGGAAAGGTAATAGAAGGTTAGAACATGAGGGCCCAAAATATGAGGGGATACTATGAATAACTTGACAATCAACTGAGGCTTGAGAAATAGAATATATAGCATTATGGACTTATCAAAGAAGTATGATCTAAGGACATGCAAGATATAAATCGGAATTTCACTGATCATTAAAAGTATTGCTTGAGTACTTGGACTGAACGTACTGTAAAGCTTGAGTACATGAGTCATGAGCTGCATGACCTAAATTTGAAGTTCATAACTTATGGAATGTGATTCCAACTGCTGAAAGAACTGGAACTCCTTATTTTTGGGAACTAGGAGAGTACATAATTCTCCATCATATGCATGAACATGAATTAAGATCATGGAACTGAACATAAGGCATGAGTAGGTATTGGGACAACTGAAAATACTGAAGTAATATTGGGTCAAGCATTAATCTTTTTCATAGCTATTCTATAACTTACTTGTACATCTACTAGAATCTGAAGGCTTGACTTGGTTACTTGTTCTATCATCTACCCCTTAGATATAAGCCATCACTCTAAGGATGTGAACCACTATATAAATTCTAGTCTAACTACAATAACTTTACTCTAAAGTCTGGGATATAGCAACACACATGAACAAAAGAACTTAACCTAAATGACTACACCTGAAAGCGTAAAACCAACTTCTAATACTCACTTCTGAGCTACACGCTATCTTTATATTGCCCCAATAGTCATCATATAACACTTGAACACTTACTAACTTTGAATCTTCATGAGCATCCCCATAGTTGGAGTGCACGTCCTCTAGTGCTTCAACTCTTATTCCTATTAGCTAAATCTTCAAAATTTCAAAATTAGATTCTAACACTTAACATGGGTATCTCCAAATCTTCGTTGGACCATACAACTTTTGTCATAGTTTACCAATATCATGCTTGTAAACTTATTTTTCTAAACTATGAGAATCATATTCATACTTAAAAAGGCTCAACATCTTCAATTAAACTCCTCAACTTAGCTACCAAGGATATTACTCATTATCTAACTAGTCTTTCTCAACCTAACATTTCAACGGTACTACTGACCCCACAATATGCAATAATCCTAAAAAAAATAATGCATCCCCATAGCACCTTGGACGTACTTCTGCATCATACATACCACGTCGAACTTGATTACGAATCAAGTAAACTTATGCTCTTGCATACACTGTTCAAGCCTATTATATCACTTCCCTATAACTAGTATTATTAGCCAAGAAATCATCACATACCTTCATGACCACCAATCGTTCAAACTTAATACATAGTGTTGTTCTCACTTGGAAGCTATAGAATAAAACATCAAGAATAACTAGCCCACTTAAACCTCATAATAATGATAATCGATCATAATCATATGGCCTATCTTATTTACAAACCATTACACATCCTCCTTATACACATCATTACTATCCACCTATCTATACACCTAAACTTCTTTCGTATCTCTATAAGTTTCAACCAATACAAAAATAACAAGATGCACAACAAGTTTCTAGTGAATCAAAATAGGCCTCACACAGCTTCACTAGATTTTGATTTTTCAACAAAAAATTGATAACAAGGTTACAAAAGATAGAAACTTGAGACACAATATTAAATGATCTAAGAATACATATCTTATTCTGTCTTACTTGCATGACTCATAAGAGTGAGGACATAACTCTGATATTGAGATACTTATAACACACTAGAATGCTACTCTCAAGCCGTTTTGTGTGACTTTTGAAGCTTCTTGCTAGCCAATCTGAAAGAATTATCAGGGGAGGAATTAGAACTTACTAATTATGGTATCTCAAGAATAATAAATGGATAGGGAAGTATAGCTTTTCATTATAGATTCTGAAGAGGAATCTGGAAGTATATCTGACTTGGGCTTAGTGCACGACTTTTATGAATCATGAATAAAGCACTTCAATCTTTTCAACTCAAAACCACAGATAGGATACTTTCTAGCTCATTTACAATTAGATAACTATCTGTAGAGACTATATGAGAAAGCACTATCTATAAAAATTTAAGCTTGACTATTTTTGATACCTGAAAACTAAGGCAGAGATGGCTCGGATAGAGTAAGATTAGAATTTGTATAAGTTTCTTAAATAACATTTCTACAGCACGATCTAAGACTTGAAAGAATAGAGACATCTCCAAAATACCTTGTAGCCTCTCAAACAAAAGTACAGACATCTTCGTACCATTTTGCAAGACTCTAATAGACATGGCTTCACAGACACCATAGGACTCTTGAACTCTGTGCTCTGATACCAAGTTTCTAATGCCCTAGAAATGGGTCCCAAAATGTCACATAGTGCTTAGGGTTATAAGAGACCCCAAGCTAACCCTTCTACTAGTATAACTCATAAGCAACTGAATAAAAAGTATAAATCTATACAAATTAGTGGAAAACAACTCTTTTTTGAATCTTATCAATACAAAACTGAATTTACAAGATTACAACTCTACTTTACAAATCAAAACTGAAATTGAATACATCAACTTTTACTGACTGTCTATGAAGCCTCTACTAGTACTGACTTTAGATAGACGGGTCATGACTCTAACTATCCCAACTCAATATAATTGAAATAGGAAAATAACGAACTACTCAAACTATATATCTAGCTCAAACCCTTTAATTAAAAGGATTCATCACCTGCTGACTAGAAGCTGCGAGCTGACTGAATCTAAATGTGCATACTAAGTCTTGTACCTACATTATGAGACAATATACCACATAGACATATATATGGATAAAAACTTTGGGAATATACTGAGTATATGGAGGTGCAATACAATAACTAAACAATATCTCAATATCACCATAGCTTATAAAATTATGCATGCTGACATAAATGACTCACATAGCTTGAATAATATGAGAAATATAAATCTCATAAATCATGAATAATGAAACATGTATAAATCTCGTGATTCATTTAACTTAATTCTAAAATCTGTATTCTCCACTTATTCTCAAAACTTGTAAGATAGATGAAATCTGAAACTCATTCTGTATAGTAAACTCTTTATCTCAATACTTTAAATCAATAAAACTATTTTGAAGAGTGGGGGACATCTTTGGGAGTTTCTTCTAACCGACATAAACTATGTGAGCTAATGGAGTCCGCGTCTTACCCACGTTGGGGAGAGCTGTTCTATCCTTGCCATCGGATAGAACCTTAACTTTAGTGATCACTATCTTAACCCACTTGGGGTAAATCAGAAATCTACAGGGGCACGTAGTTCTGAGGCATGAGACCTCAGAATCAAGACCAACTCGGTGCTAAATACTACTCCCTTACTTAGCTCAGAACTTAAGAAAATCTACCTTAAAATATTTCAACGATATGTGATGGGAGCCAAAATGCACCCCCTTTATCTTAAAATCAAGGATGTGGATTTCTTTCTTAACTTAGGATCAAAACTCACTTCTTTCTTGAAATTCTAATAGACTTATCATGAATAAGTTTTAAAGTCTCAATATCATAGAAATATATGTACTTTTCTTGAAACACTTTAAAAAGTATCAATAAGTCATTCTTAAAGACTCATAATTTCACAATAAGGCTAAATTCATGACAACAAATCTTGGAAATTCTTGAAAATATGATATCAATATAGGAATATGCAATTTATGTCATGAACTTTCAATTTATATCATAATTAAATAAGATAATTATGCAATTCAAGACTTGAACAATTCCATAATCTCACAAACTTGAAAAGTGGGCACGATAATGAAAGAGTGTTCTTGTTCAAATCCCACATACCTCAAACTTAGAGCTTTTGGATGACTTTAAAAATTTTGAAAGGTTATTCACTAATTATTGGGTGTCCCTGTAGCCCTCTTAATATGGAATTCAACTATTCAAGAATTATCGAATTTTCACGGTTGAATCTCTAGATAATTAAGTTTTTATGATTAAACTCTAACCTTGTGGTTGAAGGTGTGCAGAAAATTTTGAGATATTTAACTAAAGATAATGGAAGATAATACGCTCCTTGAGGGTTATAAGTCATAGGAAGTGAAGGAAAAAGACCAAAATACCCTTACTAAATCACTTCCCAGTTGCTGAAAATCTTAGGCTGACGACATTTGTGATAAGTCATCACAAATGTCATCACGGGGGGGGGGGGGGGGGGGGGGGGGCTGAAATTGATGGATTTCTGCCTAAGACTGGTGATATTCGTGATAAGTCATCACACTTGTGATAACTTATCAAAAATGTCGTCACTGGGGGCTAGATTCTGCCTAAGGCTGAAGACATTCATGATAAGTCGTCACACTTGTGATAAGTAATCATGAATGTCGTCACTCAATTTTTCAGGCTGACTTGCTAGAGTAAAATAGGCATAATATTTTGATCCAATATCAGATTTAGAAGAAATTGATATTGTTGGAAATATAATTTGATGAGCTTTTATTTGATATATAGTAGGCCACCCAGTTCATCATATAAAAGGAGTATGGTAGATTGAAGTTCACTTAAGTTTCGACGCTCACTAAAACTCGAACGATAGGAAAACTTTCAACTTGACCTTGAGTTAGAGAATCTCTATCAATTCATGCCCAAATAGGTTACCACACTACATAATTGATTAACATACCAAATTTGTATAGGATTTATGGCTTTTGGAACATCTACACGTAGAAAAAATAGTTTTGGTTCTAGCCCGAAATGCAGGGCGTTACACATTTCTCCTGCTCTGCCCCCCTAATGTAAAGTTTAACATAACTAGTGCCATGATAAAACTTCTGAATTTGAAAGGTGTAATTTTGGGCTCATTTACAAATGATGCAAAAATACATTGTGCTAATTTTTATGGGATTTGCACCTCTTTACTATTCTAGGGGTCGACTAGGAGGCACTCAGATTAAGGTTGTTACCCGTCTCATTGACTAAAGAAGCTTCTTTATGGATGGGGGAACTTCCTAGAGGATCTATTACCATGTGGAATGGGTTGCGCAAGCAATTCTTAAACTGTTTCTTTCCTTCGGCCATAATATTGCTCTTAAAAGATAAGGTATACAACTTCAAACTGCTATATTCAGAGTCAATATATGAGGCTTTGTTCCAGTTTAAGAAGAATTTAAGCATGGTTCCTAATCATATCATTTCAAGGATGAGGTTATTAGAGATATTCTATATATTTGAACATTAGTTCCCAAGCCATAAAAGACACAATCACTAGAGGAACGTTGATGAGATTATGCTAGGAAGAAGCTTCTAATGTTCTAGACCAGATCTCTCTCACATATCAAGGGTGGCATACTCGGAAGGATAAAGTGGGTACGAACACTTATACCATTGGGTCTACACATGACCATAGAGAAGTGGATAATTTTGTGGTGCAAAAAATCACGACTAATGACAGATATTAGGTTGCTTGCTAAGAAATTTACAACAATAAATTTTGAGAAGGTAAATATAGAATATAATATGGTTCAACCTTCAGAGCATATGCGTCTGACGTAGAGGAGGAGGCTAAGTATATTGATAGATAATTAATAGGTTTTTGAGCAAAAGCACAAGGAAACCAAGGTCAAAAATATTATGGTGATAGATACAAAGATTTCTGTAGGGATCATAATGGTGACTTGAGATGGAATGATAACTATAAAAAGGGAAACATGTATATTTTATTCGGAAACCACAATACAAAATCAAGAATGGAGGCGATGTTGACCAAACTAGTGAAGGGGAAAGAAATTCAGGAGGCTAGCCTTAAGAAGATCAAGGATGATATCATAGGTTTGACCTAAAAGGTTGAGTCTCATGTAACTACTATCAAGCATCTAGAGCATCAGTTTGGGAAGATGCCGGTTACTTTATACCAGAGAAAACCAGGCACCATTTCTAGTGATATAGTGAAAAAACCCTCAAACATTAGTCATGTCCTAGTTATCACCACTAGGAGTGATACCACTACTGGTGATCCCTATGTGCCTTCTATTGAGGAGTCAAAGAATAATAGTACAATGATCGATGAGACACCTGAGAAAGAGTTTAAGAAGTGTACATTTATTGATGATGATTATGAAACTAATGATTGTGATGATTGAGCCACTGAGCCTAATGATAAAGTGCACCATTGTAGTGTGTTTCCTTTCTTAGCTTTAGTAAAAAAGGAGGACCCTAGAGTAGTCACTATTTCATGTTCTATTGGGACTTTCAATTTCTAATAGACTTTTGTGACCTAGGAACCAACATCAATTTAATGTCACTAGTGGTATACAAGTTGTTGGGGATGGGGGTACTCAAACCTTCATTTATGAAGTTGTTGATGGTCGACTTATCTTTGAAGAGACCGGTGGATGTATTGTGTGATGTTAAAGTAAGGGTGGAATCCTTCATACTCCCAGCATATTTCATAATTCTTGACTTTGAAGTGGACTTTCAAGTCCCCATTATATTTTCTAGGCCCTTCTTATCCATGGTTAGGGCATTGATTGATATGGCGTTGGAGCAGGAGATTCATAATGAATGATGAGCAAGTGATTATTGATATATGTCAATCAGTACTGCGGCTAGTTTATATGTGAGTGGTGTTAGTGATACATACTATTAACGATGATGCTGATGCAAGGATTATGTCCATTGGGGAGAGACTTGGGGTTGAAGCATTATTAGTGGTGATCATTAATTTCAAGAGTGATGGCATCGAAGAATATGATGACATAGTCAAATCATTTCATGGTAGAGGTTATTACAATTTTGCTCCAAAAAAGTTGGATCTTGATCTCAAAAATAGAACCACACCTCCTGTGAAACCATCTATGGATGAGCCACTAATTATGAAATTGAAGGTCTTCCCATCTCAGTTTTAATATAAACTTAGGGGCTAATAATACCTTACCAGTGATTATTGCTGCATAGTTGCAAGAGTCACATATAGAAGTATTAATATCCATATCACAAAGGTTTAAAAGAGCCATTGGATTGACCATAGAAGATATTGCGGGAATTCCACCAGGTATTTGTACTCACAAAATATAGCTTGAGCCAGGATTTGTTCCTAAAATTGATCCTATAAAGGAGGTTGTAAAGAAAGAAATTATCAAATGGTTAAATGCTGGAGTGGCTTACCACCATTGTAAATATCAACTGGGTTAGCCTAGTTTAATGCATGTCAAAGAAGGGTAGAATTACAGTAGTTCCCAGCGAGAACAATGAACTTTTTCCCACGAGACCGGTGGCTGGTTGGAGAGTTTTCATGGATTATAGAAAGATGAATACATTGACCAAGAAAGACTAATTTCCCATGCCTTTAATGGATAGGATGCTTGATAGACTAGAAGATCAGAATTGTTATTATTTTCTTGATGGGTACTCAAGTTGCAATTAGATCACTATTTCACTTGAGGATCAATAAAAAATGACTTTTACTTCCCCCTATGGGACTCTGTCATTCAAGAGAATGCCATTCCACTTATGCAATGCTCCTACCATCTTTTAGCGATACATGTAATGACCCTTCAATTCATTTTCCATATTTTCACTTATTTTCTCCATTAGAGACTTTATATTGCTTCCTCAAGTCATTTATGACTTGCAAGAACTAAAATTTCAGTTACTAGGCAGTTCATTTGGTTTTTAGAGCCAATTCCAGTTTTGAAGTTTCGTTGGTTCCAAATGACCATCGGGCAAAAGATTTAATAAAAAAAATCTTAAATGAAATTTCAGAATACACCAACTGATATATTATCAATTTTAGACCAGGTAGACCTTTGGTTTTGGTCCCAAGGCACCCGAGCACATTTCGACCTATTGGTTGGAAAGTTGAAAAATTGAAAAATTGGGTGTTAGACCCACATTTGGTTGAAATGATCTCAGATAGAAAATATGACTTCACAATAGCATTATAAATACTCAAGTTTGTTTGGTTACATAGTTTATTTGTATAAATTGAATTTTGAATGAATATTTAGTCCTTAGTGGAAACTTGGAAAAATAATCCAAGTTTTAGTTGATATCTGGTGTCAGAGAGGATACTGTGATTGGATAGGGGAGGATGGTGACTGCCATACCTGCTCCTGAACTCTAGTAGTGCAATCACACACCCTATTGTGTGATAGCTATACGTGGACACCTAGTATGGGCATACAAGGACCCCTTAGGCTACGTTTATGTTATTTTTCACTCATCCTCGAGACCTAGATACCCTAATAGTGTGTGTTAACATGAAATTGAGTCTTGGGGTTACTTGAGCGCTTGATAACATATATTTTTACGAATATCTTCAGATTTAGGGTAAGAATCCTTCAATTTCATGCTTGAATTTCTTGAATTTTTGACCAAATCCCTAAATCACTACAAACTTGATTTTAGCCCAAAGTTTGCTTGGTTTTCACCCATTATTGAGGGTTTTCATTCCATGAGCTTGATATTATTTTAGGTTAGTGTAACGCTCCAAGAACCTATACCGAGACGTCACACGGTGCTTAAGCCCACACTTGGCCTCAAGCTAACCCTCTAAGCCTGTCATCACTTTCAGAAGTCACTATAATGCTAATCATGATAAAATAGGTAAGAATAATTATGTCATAAACTTGAACATACTTAATTATGGAGAAATACTGGCCTGTACAAAAAGAATACTTAAATTTCTGTACATACTGGTACTCTATTCTGGCAAAAGCCTCTACTACATAAGACTGAGAAGACCTTGGGACAGGTCCCCTACTGACTCATACTGAACTGAAAAGAAACAACCATTTACTAACAAGGCAAAATTAGGGACATAGGTCCTCGAACCATGAGGAATCACCAACTACAGAAATATAGATGAAGGTACTCAAAGATCACTGTCGCTGTTGAGACTGAGCACCTGAACCTATATCACGAGGAAATATAAAATGTAGAAGAGTATGGGAATCAGTACTTAGGAATGTACTGAGTATATGGGGGTGTATGCAACATTTTTAAATAATGTCATAAATGTAAAATAAAATAATGCATGCTGACAATAATGGCTCTCTTCGCTTGAATTTCCTGAAACATAATTTCCATAAAACATCAATAATAACACATGCTTCATAAATCTAATAAATCATTGGAATCAACTCAAACTCTTTAACTCATGACTTAGAGTGACTTGGTAACTCAATAAACTTAGACTATTATGGACTTGGAAGTTTATTATAACCGACATAAACTATGTGAGTCGTATGGAGTCCAACGTTTTGCCCTCCTAAGGAAGGAACCCCACATTGGCGGAAGCGTTACACTCTTGCCAGGGAGTATAACTTCAAACTCATCTCTATGATCACAAACTTGACACTTTGGCCCTCAAATCTCAATCATACGGTGGCATGTAGTTCTAGGGAAGTAGGATGCGCTGAACCCATACTTCCCGCTTGGTGCTAAATACTCCTCCCAGAATAAGCTCAGAACGCATTAGGAAATCCACCTCAATCAACTCAAGGGTCTATTATGCAGACTAAAATATAAATATATCTCATCTATAAATCATAAACAACTTGTGGATTCCTAACTCGACTCAAACTCAAACAGTTTTTCTCAACATCAAGTACACTTGCTTATCAAATCATACCAAGTATCAAAAGCTTTGAGAAAACATCATAGGACTCATTCTTGATTCTCAAGCTCAATATCAATATATATATATATATATATATATTCAATAATCAACTTCTCATGGCAAAGTATAAAATCATGACTCTTATCATTTATCCCTTAGAAATCATCTATTCATAGTAGAAATGTACAATTCATAGAATAAATTCCCAATTTAAGAAATAAAATAATAAAATAGTCATGTATATCAATCTTGAAATAGCTAAATTCTCATAAATCAATAATAAGGTACTTTGGGTATAAATCCACTTGCAAAATCATGAAATTCCAATAGTAAAATCAATTCTTTGGGCACAAGAATAAAAAGATATTCTTGTTCAAGTCCCACATACCTTGATTATAATTTAGAATGAATAAACTTTCTATAGACTTCTTTTCCTACTTCTTGAGTTAGGGTTCTTGATGTTCTTGACTTGGAAGTTTTGAATCTAGAACTAATTTGCAAAAACTACGGCTCGATCTTGAGATGTTTAGACAAGAATTGGATTGGATTTTGGAGAGAAACCCTAGATTTTTGGATGGAATGGAAGAGTAAAATGAGGATTTTATCCTCTATTTTTATATATATAGTGGGTAAAGATGGGTGGAAAGACCAAAATACCCTTGAGCAAATTCTAGAACTGGAGCCCAATTTTTGGTCCTGGTGTGACGCGTCATGATCGCAAACCTTCACTGGATTTTGATAATTGGGAAACTGTACAGTGACGCGACACGGTTAAGTCGCATTTGCCACCTTGGTCATGACTGGAAGGGCCCCGCGATGTGGTAGAATTGCGTTGGTACACTGGAATTTGAAAATACTGATATTGAGCCTTGGCGCGATGCGGTGAATCTCACGGAGACTCACTGAAAAATGACAATTGCCATTTTAGCTAGCTTCGCAATATGCTAAAGTGTCAGGTGGTATACTGTCTCACTAAAATGGCTCTAACTCTTCACCCGAGTGTCGGATTTTGGCGAATTTGGTATCGATGGAAATTTTATTCAATGCTCTACATTAGAAAAACAAGAAATTATAGAAATACAACCTGGTATAAACATAAATAACTTTGGAAGTCAACCATATTCACTTAAAAGTCGAATTTAGGCTTAAGGAATGATCGATATATTACAGTTAGTCTTAAAAACGTGATTTTTATAACCAGGACACATACAAATTTTTTGGTTTTATTTTTGAACCCAAAGAATAATGGTGCAATATTGATATCTTTATGCTCGTATTGATTAGTAGATTGTGTTTTTGATAGCTTTGCATCATTAAGATGATTCTGGAAGGGAAAAGGAAATATTTAGCAGATTGTTGAGATTTCTTTAGTGTCGAGGTAGGCTAGAGTTTTTCCTTGTTAGATTAAGATATTTCATAGTATATTTGTGATACCTTGTTAGATTGGGATGAGTTTTAGGTGTTGGATTGATGAAGTGCAAGACTTGAGTTAGTTGGACCATTTAGGATTTAATGAATCTTAGAATTGAAAAGCATGAATTGTTTCCCCATATCTTAGGTTGAATAGACTTTATTTCTCTTGCCTAATATGAGAATTCCTTAGCTTACTCAATATAGGTGAAATGCTTTAGTTGCTCATACTTAGACTAAGTTGACTTAGATGCTTATACTAATGATTTGGTTGCCTTTGTTCCATTGGACTTATTGAAAGTTATAGAATATCTACCTTAGGTCTTATTGTGTCTTTCTATACATCTAAGAGTTGATTTGGATATCTTAGCCTAGTATGGGGTAGTAATTGACTTAGGATATATTTTAAGTATTTAGAAGTGGGATCTTTGACCCACCTTAAGAAAAGATTGAAGTTTAGATCTCTTAAACCCTTGTACGCTTAGTAAATGCCTAGAGTTCCCTAATGAGGAAATATTAACAAATCTTTGTACTTTTTTGTAACGCCCCGCATTTTAGGCTACAATATAGACCGTGATTCCGATGTGTTGATAAATCCTGAAGCCATAAAATCCTATACCAATACGGCATGTTAATTATTTGTGTAGCATGTGAATCCATTCAAGCTTGAATTTAGACCATAGAGGTCCTTCAACTCAAGGACGAGTTGAAACTATTTTGATCGACTAAGTTTTAGTGGATGTTGTAAATTGTGTCATCTTCCATCGACCATAAATCTCTGTATATATCAAATTAGGAAGCCTACTATGTGTCAAATGGTAGGTCTTCGAGTTAGCTTTCCAACGATACCAATATTGCTAAAATCCGACACCTGAGCAAGAAGTTATGGCCTTTCAAAGTGATATACATCGCCTAACCAATCGCCCATGGCCACTGGAAAGCATAGGCGATAACCTAGGTGGAGCCTATGTAAACATAGGCGATAGCCTAGGAGACTCCTATGTAAACATAGGCAATGGATTGGGCGGCGCCTATGTAAAGGGTTCAAGTGACTTAAACACTCTGTTTTCGGGGCAAAATGGTCCTTTTCCACCCTTACTTAGCCCTAAAACATGAAATTCAGTTCCAAGGACCCCACAATACACATTCATTCATCAAAAGTGTTCAAGGATTCTCCTTAGGGTTTCAAAATAAAAACCTAAGCAACTCAAGATTCAACCGCGGGTTTTAGGAACTAATTGCATATTTGAAATCCTTTCAACGTAGGCTTCGAGAAGCATCTCATATTCGTAGTAATCGAGGTATGTGGGGTTATCTCAAAAATCTCATGGGCTTTAAAAATTCATATTTTCAAAATGGGGGTTTTGAAATTACAAATATGATTATATTTTAAATATTTTATGATATTGATTTGGTCTTTAGGCCTAATTCCAATGTGATTTAATATATTATATATGGATATGCATGTGTTTCATAATGATGATAAATTGAGAGCATGATTTACATGGAACCCCTCTCTTGATACGATATTATTTTAAGTTTTCACATGATATAAATCATTTGAAATCATCTTGAAATGAATGTCATGAAATGTCTTAAAAATATCATGATTTGGATATGGTTTTTGACTTTCAAAGAGAGGGTTGTTTTGTATGTTGAAATATATTGCATATGATGATCGAATGAAGAGAATGATATGATACTGATGACTTTCAAGTCGGGTATAATGATACCCTACAGAGTTATGTGTGTTTTATTGTCTAAAACTTATGATAAGGTATTGATTATGTTATTTTAATTTGCTATTAATTAGGCTAACAATCATGCTATCGAATGAGCCTTTGACTATGATATGGCCTAATTCATAAGTTATGTTATTGATTATGCTATAAATAAGCTACAAATTATTCCATGGATTTGCTATTGCTTAAGTTAGTGGTAAACTAACTTTATGATAATAACAAGCCAATGAATATGCTGCTGAAGGGTCGTTGTTCATGATATCGCTTATGGGTATGCTCGTGGTATAATTGACTAGCTATCAATTATGGAATGATGAGTCATTGATCATACTTTTGATTAAGCCCTTGTCTACATTATTGATTAAGCCCTTGTTTAGGCTAGTATTTGAGTTGTTGACTATACTATTGCCCATTAGAAATCATCCTTATTATCGATATTGGAAATGATAAGGTTAATGGTTCTAGAAGGCATGCTTATTGACTATATGTGAAGTTATTGTAGAGATTATTCTTGGATTCATGATTCTTCATTAATGATTACTTGTGCTAATACTTGTGCCACTTATTATACATATCTATATATCCATCTCTCTTGTATAGAAAGAAGGAAGATATTGGTGTTGAAGATATGAGAATTGGAGAAAACCTCAGGATAGTTCATAGTATTCATGTTTTATATATATACTTAATTATAAGGTGACATTGATAATGAACGAGAAATTATGGAGCTATGTTCTTATTGTTTCTCCTTTTATGTTTACTTACATTAACCCTTGTGGGTCTTATTTTTTACTTTAGCTTTCATAGGGCTTGTCCTTTACTTTATCTATCGTGGGGCTTGATCTTATTTATTGATATTAATATGGATATTATGATAATACCCAGCATAACCATAGGATATTATAAAAATGTGATGATACCCAATAAGGCCAGAGGATATTATGATAACATGATGATATCCAGCAAGGCCAGAGGATATTATGATGATATGATGTTACCCGATAAGCCCGAAGGGTATTATGATAATATGATGCTACCTAGAAATGCTGGAGGATATTTGATGACTTGACAACACCCGACAAGGACAGAGTATATTAAAATGATATGATCTTACCTAGAAAAGCCGAAAAATATTATAATGATGTCATGCTACCCAAAAAGGATGAAAGATATTATAATTATGCGATGATTCCTGACATGGCCGCAGGATATTATAAAAATACATAACAAGGATGGAGGATATCATGATGATGCAATAATACCCAATAAGGACGGAAAATAATTACAATGGTGTACCTATGTCTACATCTACAGGTTTGCATTTGGCTAGCCCTATTTATCAAACTTTTATGTTTGTATATATGTTCATGTGTAGCTAGGTATAACGTTGATATTTGAGATGCCGATTATAGCGATAAAGTTATAAAGTGGTATAGTTGTTGATTTAAGGTTGAAAAGATGATTAGTGGTGAATATTAATTAAAAGGTCAATAATGACTTACGAATAGTTGAACCTTAGCAATAATGAGGACAAGTTGTATTGGGACTTGTAATAATGATGATTAAGATTTAATGATGTTTAGAGTAAATGAAGACTTGTAGCAATGATGATTACTTTATAATTGCTATTTAGTCGATGGTGTTGACTAGTTGCCAAAAGAGGATTCGTGAATTAATGATGCAAGTTACTAAATGATGTTTCATCAAAAATGAATAGTGAATAATTGGTGATTAGTAGTTATTGGATAAATGATGATTAGTGAGCTTGTGATGGATAGAAATAAATATTGACAAGTTGATAAATATAGTTTAGTGATATATTTTGGCTAGATGCTAGATATTGACTAGTTGGTGAATAATGATTAGTTGTTGACCTATGACTAGTGATTAAGTGATGAAATAGTTTATAGATAACAATTAGCAGTTATATGATGACTAGTAAGTAATTTGATTAGCTAATAAGCATTGGCTAGCTTATAATGAGCTATTAGTGTGTATCGAGAGTATAGTTGTTTAGTTAATGGTATTGTTATAGTTATGAATATATATATATATATATATATATATTCATATGTTGTTCAATTATGAATGTTGATAATAATTAAGGAATATTAGTAAACTCTCAGTAGATGATAATTGTGGAATATTGATAAATGGTCGATTAATGGTAAGTGTGGAATGATGGTTGAATAATGATGGAGTTTGGATATATTGTTTACTAGATTACTTTACTTTTCTCTTGGGTGTAATCTCTAGTGGTATGGGATGATGTGATGAGTTCTTTACTTTATGCACCAGTTGGGGTATGGAAGCCAACTTTGTACTTGTGATTGCTTGTATTGATTCTTTATATTGCAGTATTGTTCTGAATTATATAATTCATAGGTACAACAATATGGGAATGCGTTAGTGCATTATGTTATATTATTATTCTTGTATTTAATACTTTTTATGCACAACTATATGGCATGTGTTGATGTCTTATATTATACTGTTATTCTGATTTGATTATTTATTATATACAGTAATTATGGAGATAATTTAGGTTCTATTCTGTACCTTGACTTAGTTATGATTAGCTTGCATTTTATCATTCTTATATCATGATTTAGCTCAGTCAGGCGATGATGCCTACTAAGTACCTATTATTTTTGTACTCATACTACACTTCTGTACCTTTTTGGTGCAGATTTGAGTATTAGCTATTACCTTTTATCATTGTTTGTGCAGTGATTTGTTTTTGAAGATAGGGTGAGTTCTTAGAGTTCAAGTTGCCTAGTTTTCTTCAATATTTTATATTCAGTCCTTAGTGTTCAAGACTGATGTATTTACTATTCGAGGATTTGAATTGTATTAATAATATTAGATGCTCTTGTACCGCCTCTATTATGTTCTGGGACTGGTATCTTGCCAAGCTTCTTGTCTATTTAGAACACTTTCTTTATTTATAACTTATGTTAATTGAATTTTGCCTATGTTGGACATTCCTTACAAAATTAATCCATTGTATTAGCTCTGGCTTATGGTATTGACTTACCTATTGGCAGGATTTGGTAGGTGCCATCATGACTCGTAAATTGGGTCATGACAATGCATTATGTCTATAATTTTTGATATGGTGAAGGACACAATCGAGGTCTTCATGGATGATTTTTTCAGTAGTTGGGAACTCCTTTGATGATTGTTTGACCCATATGGCCTATGCACTACAAAGATGAGAAGAGTGCAAGTTGGTGCTGAATTGGAAAAATACGATTTTATGGTAAAAAAGGTATTGTTCTCGAGCAAAAGATCTCCAAACAAGGTATTGAGGTGGACAAAGCTAAGATTGAGGTAATTGAAAAGTTGCTACCACCAGTCTCAGTTAGAGGTATATGAAGCTTTTATGACCATGCAGGCTTTTATAGGAGGTTCATCAAGGACTTCTCTAAAATTACAAACCCTCTATGCAAGCTTTTAGGGAAAAAGGTGAAATTTGTATTAGATTAAGCATACCCTAAGGAGTGGTTTATTTCAACTCCTATCATTGTGTCCCCTGATTGGTATACACTGTTTGAGGTCATGTGTGATGTGAGTGGAGCGGCATTAGATTCTGTCCTAGGAAAAAGGAGAGAGAAGATCCTTCATCCAATATATTATGCCATTAAGGAATTAAACTCCACATAGAAGAACTATGCAGTTACAGAACAAGATTTGCTTACAATAGTTAAAAAATTTTGTTCCTATTTGACTGGGAAAAAAGTCATAGTTCATACCGACAATGCAGCCTTGATGTATCTGATGTCACAAAATGATGGCAAATTATGTTGTTTATTGGGTTCTCTTGCTGCAACAATTTGAATTTGAGGTGAAGGACCGGAAGGGCACTGAAAATCAAGTTGCAGACCACTTGTCTAGGCTTGAGGAGAAGTCACTGCAGAACATACGGGATGAGATTAAAATATATGATACTTTTCCAGATGAGCAAGTTTTGGTAGCATCTCAAGACTTAATCCCTTGGTTTGCTGATTTTTCCAACTATTTGGCAAGTGATCTTGTGCCAGAACATCTGTCCTTTCAATAGCGCAAGAGATTTAGTCATGAGGTGAGGAATTTCTTTTGGGATGAGCCATATATTTTTAGGGTTTGTGCACATGGTGTTATTCGAAAGTGTATTCCTAAGGTCGAGATGATGAGCATTCTTGAGGGTTGTCATTCATCACTAGTTGGGGGTCACCATAGTGGTACCCATACAACTCATAAAATTCTGCAGTGGGGTTTTTATTGGCCTATTATTTATAAGGATGCTCATAATTATGCACAAGCATGTTATCAATGTCAGTATCAAGGCAATATTTCATGACGCCATAAACTTTTCATGACACCTATCTTAGAGTTGGAGTTGTTTGATGTATGGGTGATTTATTTCATGGGCCCATTCATGAGCTCCTATGGCATGAGGTATATTTTTGTAGCAGTTGAATATGCTTTGAAATGAGGGGAGGTAGTTGCGCTTCAAAATAATAAAAGTAAAAGTGTCACCACATTTTTAATGAAAAATATTTTTTCTTAATTTGACATTCCACATGCTATTATTAGTGATGTGGATCTCACTTTTGCAACTTTCTGTTTAATGCCCTAATTGATAAATATAGTGTAAGGAACAAGGCGTAAACACCTTACCATCCTCAGACAAATGGGAAAGTTGAGGTTTCCAATAGAGAGATCAAGTTCATATTGGCGAAGACGGTGAATGCCAACAAGACTAACTGGTCTAGGAAGTTGGATGATGCATTGTGGGCCTACCGGAGAGCTTACAAAACTCCCATAGGTGCCTCCCTATATCAGAAATTATACGGCAAGGCATGCCACTAACCGGTTGAGCTCGAGCATAAGGCTCTATGGGGATTGAAAAGGCTGAATTTTGAGTGGCGTGCTGCAGCAAGGTCAAGATTGGGCAAGATAAATGAGTTGGATAAATTTCAACTCCGTGATTATGAGATTTCTGGCATATACAAACAAAGAATGAAGTTGTATCATGATAAGAAAATTAAGAAAAAGAGAGTTTGAGCCCGGTGAATTGGTCTTGTTGTATAATTCAAGAATTTGCTTATTTATTAGTAAGCTGAAGTTCAGATAGTATGGGCCATTAACCGTGGGTTGGGTATTCTGACTTGGTGCTATAGAGATAAAGTGTGATGGTGAAGTCCTGTTCAAGGTGAATGGGTAGCGGATGAAGCACTACATGGGAAATCTTGAGGAACTGAATGTTGGTGTTGAAGTTTTCCTTGGTGAAGTCTGAATAGCAAAGGCAACTGAGTCGTGCCGCGATAATAAATCAAGTATTGCTTGGGATGCAACCCAAGGCATATAGTGATTTTGCTGTGATGATACGGATGCCTAATGCGTCCCAGGTATGTCCTTATTCCCTTGCTTTGTATTATTTATATGCACTGGGATAGTGCGCAGTTTTTTAGTTGGGGATAGGGTATACCATAGCCACCGTGAGTTTTTGTTGTCATGCTTCTTTTTCGGTCGGCCATGGAATGGTTGTAGAACCGACATGTCTAGGTTAATATTTGTGTCGTATTGTGTTTGAGTTTTGGTCCTTCCTTCGAGTTTTTAGTGATAGTGTTCTTGTTCCTAAATTCAATTTAGCTTATTGCAGCGGTTTTTATTCAATTTTTTTTTCATTATATATATATATATATATATATATATATATATATATATATATATATATATATATATATATATATATATATATTATTGTGAATCAAAGCCTAAATGAAGTTGTTTTATTGGTTCTAATATCATTCAATATGGATATTCTGCTATCTGAGCACTTGTGTATTTATGCGAAAATTTAGGGTTTCAAGATTTAATAGCACGAGTATAACATTTTTCAACTCAAATTATTTTAAGAAATTAAAATGGACACTAGATAAGCGTCATATTAAACTAATTAGCTCTTCATCAACGCGAATTATCTATTCCTTCCTGTCACCCATTTGATTGAACGTGTTTCCTTCTATTTGACAATTTCTTTGTGGAGTATTATTATTCCATCATCTATTAGTTCACGTGTAGTACCTTTGTTATGCTTAAATTTACAATATTTCCTGTAATTGTCAGTTATTGAGTTAAAAAGACATTTAAATTTTACCAGCATTAATAGTATCACATGATCCAAATTGCTTATCTTAAATTGAAATATTTTGTTAAATAGTATATAACCTCTACATGTACTAGTTTATCATATATGATAAGTGAGTCTTTATTCTTTAATAATTTTGTTTCTTGGCATGAATGCATTTCATTTGATGAATTGATACGTTTGGACTAACTGGCTGCTAATATTAGATAACTCAAAGTTAAAGAAAATTTTTAACTCAAAATTTTTTAGTCCAGTAAGCTGTTGGTTTAAACGTTGGGGTAGTATTGATATTTTTAGTCCAACAAATTTGAGTAAGAGCAATTGAGTTGAAATTCAATTAAGACCTGTTGTAATCAATAAAAGAATAGAGAGAAAAATAATTTTGAGGACAGTTACGGATAATCCAAGACTCATTGCAAATTTGAAAGAAAAGAGAGAGAAAAGAATAAAATGGATAAGAAAATTGTCTCGAGTTTACAAAAGATGAATCAATGCCTTTAACGCAAGATAAGCTTTAGGCACATTTAATATATTTATATTGATTAAGAATGCAGTGTATGCATCTTTTTGAGACATTTAAAAATAATTCGAGAATGCAATACTATACCTTGACAAAAATCATCCTAAAATTAATTAACTTTCAATAGCCTCATCCAAGAGGTATAGAAAGATATTACTAGTATATTAAAAATGAGAGAATCAAGACATACACACATAATTTATCCGAAATAGTACAGTTTAAGTTAAGTATAGTTTGACAAAATCGACTATGCTAGAACCAAGGGACTCGAGGGATCCCTCATGCCTTTCCCTCAGTCAACAGAATTTCTTATCCGATCTTCTATTTTTACAGATCAATAAATAGTTATTTCCTTTTTATTAGGGGTACAATAAGGTACTTGAAACATCATAACTCAATTCGAAGTGACGACTCTATAAAAAAATAATCCTTATTCAATATCGTCCCTTTAATTAGAAAAATCCTTCGACCCATGAAAAAAGAGGTGCGACACCATACAACAATCGTACAATTTTGATAAAGTTAATCTGGCTAGTTCTGTATTGATCACACAAAGTGAAATAGACAAACAACCTCACACACTCACATAGCATAGGATTACACAGTCGACTACTACCCGTCATGTTCCTGCATTACTAAGCTATATTTATTCTTCCTATAATGCTAATTCCATAACAAAATCCAACAATTATCACAATTTCACACACCCACAACACGCATTTTAAAATAAACTTTCAGGAGGGATATCCTTTAAACATCAAATATCATTTACGCATAAAAAATAAATACCAAAAATTTGACTGGACTAAGGTTTTCTATTTTTCTCCTAACTAAACGCAACAACATATAGTCTGAAAAAAACACAAATAATGTCTTAAACATGTCGGTTCTACCATGAGAGTACACTAGGTAAAAAAAAGGTACGATAATAAAACCCTCGAGTGATGGTATAAACCCACCCCAACTTTGAGATGATGTACTTGTCCCTAGTGCATAACTATGGATGTAATAAGAATAAGGGAGTGAAGACATACCTACGACGCTCTAGGTTCTGGCAGGTTGGGGCTAGATTAGGTTCGAAGCCAGGAGATGGCGGTGACTGACTGGACGAAGCTCCCAACTCTTTTTGTTCATACTCAATATATTTTTGAGTATTTAGGGTAGTGCTTATTTTTTTTGTTGATTTTGAGAAAAATGATACCCGTTCAAAATTTTATTTTCAGAACTGTGTGAATTTTTTATGTTGATTTTGAGCAAAATGATACCCATTCAAAATTTTATTTTTAGAACTGCGTGAATGCATATATGTGTAATCATTGTAGATATTGTTATGGCATTAGGATTAGAGACATGATAATCATAGCTAACTTGAGCATGAACTAGATAGTTAGTAGCTTTTGATATGACACTGTGTTAGGTCCATGTGAAATGCTACTTAGTTTTTTTTGTGTGTTAAATTCAGAACTTTCCTAGGTTGTAGGATAGTCGGTTAGAAAATGCTCATAGGTCATTTTTTATATTAGTCCACTTTTAGCCTAAATGACCTTACAAATGTGATATAGCATCCCCTGATCCCGATTTTAAGAGTTATACCCGATTTTTCTTATTTCACCTTTTACTTCCCATTTATGCTACATGAACCTATTTTTGCCCTGGTCCTCCTTGGACATTGTGCACCTTAACTCAGAAAAATTACCAAAGTTGTGGGTGGCTATCATAGAGTTGCATAATGTGAAGTGGGTATGAAGAAGGATAAAATAAGAGAAAAGATAGCAAGGGTTCGTGCAGTAGAAAAAGAAAAGAAAAACATGAGAAATTGAAAAATATCAAAAGAATAAATGAAACCACACCCAACCTAAATATGTATTAAATAATAAAAGGTAGAAATAAGGTTTGAATAAAAGGAAATTGGTTAAAGTGTGGACCCTGAAGTTAGTGCAGTGCCAAGGAGGCTTACTCACTTGATATATTCATATGTACCATACTTTCCTCCAAGCCTACATTACAAGCCAAGAAAAGTCCTATAGTGAACCTACTTGACTATTAGAAAACTTAGGTAAAGAAAATAAGAGCAAGCATACGGTATTTGATGCGCATTGGTGGAACTTTTCTTTTGAGCGTTAGTGTCTCTGGAACGTCCCCGCATTGTCATGCATTCTTCCACATGAGAGTTTGAGACTTATTTATTGTAAGGGCACGAGTTGTATTTTTAGATGTTTACTTGTCTGGGTAGTGTAACTTGTATATATGCACCTTTGTCTGTTCCTAATGTAATTGTTATTCCTTGATTCCTTTGTGTCACATTATTGTGCTTCATGTTGCACACAATTGGTTTTAAATTTTTTATATAGGAGGGGTAAATGTGTTTGATCTTGTAGTGATCATTGACTGCCTTTGATAGCTTAGATTCTCTAAGCTAAGTGTTATGCTTTAGTTTTATTTTGTTGTTTTGCTTGAGGACAAGTAAATATTCTAAATAGAGGGTGTTAATGTGCTATGGATTTATAGCACTTTCGACACTTACATGATAAAAATATGCAAGTTTCTTAGGTTGTTTGGTGAGATATGATGTGTTTTTGGTATGTTTTTCTACAAATTAGGTTTTGGATGCAAAATGTAAGAAAAAAATAAAAATTCATGTTTTGGGCTACTTAGGCATTTTTGGGAGTAAGTGAAACTTACCAAGCATAGATGACAAAAGTAAGTGTCAGAACTTGAAGTCTAGAGGCTCAGAAGAAGGAAAAGGAAGACTCTATCACTTACTAAGGGCACCTACAGTCCGTAGGTAACCAAAGAAAATGATAGAGGTCCAAGTCTAGAGAGTTCCAGGAGCTGTGCAGGCAGTCTGGAACTTGAGTTTTAGAAGTTGTGCAGGTGTCCTGACACTTAATTAGAACCACCTTCAGTTCGTAGGTAGTATTCCCTCTAGCCCAAGTTTCCTTTTTCATTCGTGTTTTGATTTTTAGCATTTCCTTGTATTCTATATGTAATACCCCAAAAAAAACTCAAACCAATATTAGTGCCATGTTTCAATCTCATACGTAGTACATCATGATTATTTTATAGTTTTATGAGTAATTTAGATATATATTAAGGCTTCAAATAACTCCCAACTATCAGACGAAGCAAAGCATTCCTTACCGATTGAATTCTTGGAAAGGATATTGCCATAGTTAACTTCAAATGAGAATATCTATATTTGTACTATGAATTTTGATCTAATTACCGACCAATAGATATATAATTAAATTATCTTTCTAACGATACCAATTTTATCCAAATCCGATATCAGAGCAAAACGTTATACCCATTTTACTCCAGCATGTCATCCTGGAACTGAATGACGACATTTCTGATGACTTATCACATTTCTGATGACTTATCAGCCATGTCGTCAAGCTTAGACAACAACCCATCAATTCCAACTCCTAGATAATGACCTGGGCTGATGGGCTATCATAGATCTAACGGCTTATTAGCCTTGGTCGTCAGCTGATAATTTCAGCAACTAGGAAGCGGTTTCGTAGGGGTATTTTGGACTTTTCCTTCACCTTCCATGATATAAATCATCAAAATCACGTACATAACCATCATAAATTAGTTTTAAAAACCCTTAATCCTTTCCACTCTCAAGAACAAGAAAATTAGGGTTTCCTCTCAAGATCATCATCCAAGAATAAGATTCAAGCTCTCCTTCAAGAAAACCAAGAAATTATCATTCCTAATTCAATAACCTTCAAGAAAAGACTTTCTCTTTGAAGATTCAAGCCTTTGAGGTATTCAAGTATTGATTCTGGGGTCCCTTCCGTCCAAGAAGTTCAAGAATCCCTCTTTCTAAATTCAAGATTTTAAATTTATATGTTTTCCATGGTTTATGTGAATTGAGTTTGAAGGTTATGTTGTTGTTGAGTTTTAATTCATGATATGATTATAAAGTTGCAAACTTTGACCCTATTATGTAATAATTATGTGATGTTCATGATAAATCCCTTCAAGTTGTATGTTGATTGATTATCTATGAGAATTAAGTGTGGAAATTGTTATATGACTAAAGCATGCTCCCCATGTGTTTGATAAAATACTTGTGTAAAGGAAATTGGGTCATTATAGAATATTGCCTATAATCCCCCAAATTTAGTATAAGCCATGCACGCCAAGTGTTTGTTGAGAGACCATAGTGATTGAATTATAATATGTTGTGTGCATTCTTATCCTTGTGTATCCCTTGTTGAATGAACTGTTATATGTTAGTATAAAGTTCTCAATTATGTATACTTGAATACATGCTATGATGTTGATGTTAGTCGTGAATTCAAAAAGTCAAGTTTTGTCAGTTTCCTTCTATCGAGTCTTGGGGGTACTTGTACCTGAAAAATATAGTTGTGTGCCTAGAACCGAGTCAGTCTCAAGACAAGTTCAGTCGTACTGTGATCAGTAGAACTCAGTTAGTTACAAAATTCAAAACTTAGTATCATTCAATCAGATATTAGATTCAGTATTATTCCGTCAGATAACAAAACCAAGTGAACCCAATCAGATCAGTCAAGAAATATGAATAATAAGAGATTCAACTCAGTTTTAGTACAGTTAAGAATGAGTTTAGAGTCTTTCAGTTGGAAGTAGGAACAAGCACCGAGTGAGTATGGGGATGGCGGATTCCTTTTTAGAGAGGTAGAGTCGTTAGTAGCGATCCCGGTACTCCAAAACTGCATAGCCAGCGTAGGACTAGGAGTCACCAGTCAGATTAAGGATTGACTTGGCTATTATATTGCCTTAGGCTTGACTTTCTGTTCAGGGTCACCCTTCAGAGAGGCTTGACCATAGCAGAGGTCTCTACCCGTGGCACAGCATTGACACTCTTCCAGCCGGGGTTACAGGTTGGACCTCACTAGTTCCGATTCGAGGCATATCGGTTAAGTGAGAACTCCCACAGTTACAGTTTTAGTATCAGTCTTCAGAGTAGGGCTCAGAAATCAAGACTTTCAGATACAATCATCAATATTAGTGAGGAACTCAGATAGTTCTGTAAATTCATAGACCACCCGCTAGATAGGATTGGTCTCACATAAAGTTATTCAGTATCAATACCTACAGAAGTCACCAGTTAGATAGCCTTGATCTCAGTCTCAGATTCAGTTGAGTATTCTAATATTAGTTCCAGAGATCACCAATTAGTTAGGCCTGATCTCAAGCATAGTCAATCTTAATCATTATTAGAAAATTTAGAGATCATCCCGCTAGATAGGTTTGATCTCATATTCATCCAGTTAATATGAGTTATCGGTAGGCTCAGTCATCCAGTTTATCAGTATTAATAAGATCAATATTAGTTTTAGTAGCTTCAGATACGTATAATCTTAGTATGCTCAGAAACCTCAGAGTGAAGGTATATTTAGTATAAGTTAGCAGATTCAGTCCCAATATGCTCAGTCATATTATGTATAGTATGTTAAGTAGTTAGAGATTCTATATGTATGCTAATCCAAATCTTGCATATCATTCAGTTAATTATTGTTCATGCATAAGCCCTTGCATTTAGCCTTACCATATTTGCATGCTCAGTATATTTTCATACTGACGCATTTATGCTATGGTATTTTATTTGATGCCGTAGGTTCAGAAGAACGAGCCCCAGAGCACTTTTAGCAGTCTAGACACAGTCAGCAGTAGTAGACGTAGCAGTCAGTCCTCTTCATTCGAGGATGATCCTTATTTTTTTTACCATCTCATTTGATTCAGATTATTTTCAGTAGATGGAGTTATTTGGGGACATATCCCATCAAATTCATAGTTCAGACAGTTAGAGGCTTTTCAGATAGATGTATTAGTATTCAATTTTCAGTTTTGAGTATTTTTAGATGTTTTGAACCTTATGGAAAGTTTTTGCTAGCTTTCCGCATTTATATTTATATATTATGCAGTGTACAGGTACAAATATCAGTCATGGATTAGATTGTGGTCCTTTGGGTCATAAGAACCATGTGGCATCCCGGTTTGGAAAATCGGGGCATTACAAACTTGTATCAGAACCTAAGGTTCAAAGTGTCCTAAGAAGTCTGAAAAGCCGCATCTAGTAGAGTCTTGTGCATGGGTGTGTTGCTCGCCACATTTATGTACATGAGGCTATAAGATGTTTTAGGAACAATTTCTTTTCTTTTAGTATTCATGTCGTGCCAGTGAGCAAAAATCTCAAGTTGAACTCTCAGTCTAATCCTTATTCCTTTTCCATTTCCAGAACATGCCTCCTCGCAGAGATAATGCCCGTAGGAATGACAATCAGCCACCTCAGCCCGTAGATCCTCTGAATGAGCATGTGTCATATGCAGAGTTCTGGGCAGCTTTTCAAGCGCTATCCCAAGCTATGACCACTAATGTTCAGGGCAGCCGTCATGCTGCATCCCTATCTCAAGTAAGATGGGGATTCAGCCGCAGCCAGGATTAGAAATTTTATGAGAATGAACTCACCAAAATTCTTTGGGTCAGTAGCAGGTGAGGACCCATAACTTTATATAGAAGAGGTGAAGAAGATCACCAAGATTATTCATTTGTCATAGCAGAAGAGTATGTAATTAGTATACTATAGGCTGAAATATATTACTCATGATTGGGTAGTGTTGTGGAAGAAGAGTAAAGGGGAAGATGAACTCCCATGACTTGGCAGATATTTCAAGGTGCTTTCTTAGATAAGTTTTTTCCACTAGAGATAGCACAAGATAAGGTAGAAGAGTTTATGAACCTGGGATAAGGCTCCATGACAGTAAAGGAGTATTGTCTTAAGTTTAACCAGTTAGCTAAATATGCTCCTGACTTGATAGCTGACCCTAGAGCGAGTATGCGTATGTTTGTGACTGGTGTGTCTGGGTTGGTATTGGAGAAGTGTAGAACCACTATTCTCAATAGAGACATAGATCTTGCTAGGTTAATGAAGCATTCCCAGTAGATAGAGGCAAATAAATCTAAGGAGAAGGAGAGATCTAATAAGAGATTCCAAATAGGTAGTTACAACTTTTCTCAAGTTGGGTCACAGGGTGGTAATCGTTCTCACCATAGTCAGAAGACTTCGTCCTAGCTCCATCCTTAGCTAGTGTGCCTGCACTAAATTTTAGAGATGTCAGTCATGATGGGGCACCAGGATCCAAAGTCCAGAGTAGTGTTAGAAGTGAGCAGACTTATCCATTTTATGGCGAGTGTGGCAAGAACAATCTAGGTGCATGCAGAGCCAATAGTTAGGTATGTTTTGGATATGGTAATCATGGTCAAAAAGTGCGGGAGTGTAGAGTGTTAGTTCAGAAAGGTAGAGATTCGCATCAGTAGGGTGCCATTCCTAGTACCAATAGTGGTCAGTGTCAGAACCGACTCTATTCACTTCATACTCGCCATGATCCAGAAATTTTTCCTGACATAGATTTGGGTATGTATGAATCTTTTATCTTCATGATATGCATTAGTTTCGGACTCCCGAGGTTCAATCATGATCTAGTTCATTGATGCCCTGTGCATCGCCCAAGTATATTAGTAAGGTAAGTATGCATAGCGGGACATAGTGTCCCAAGGGGGAGATACTCCATGACTCCCCAAAGATATCAAATTCCTTAAATCCATTTAGTTTCATGCTTATATTCTCATTACAAGATTTGCATCAGTCATTATTGCATAATCAATCATGCCTCTAAGAGTCAGCTTAGTCAGACATTCATGCATTAGATATGCATGTTTAGTAGAGAAAGTTCATCTTATTAGTATGCCCAGTCATACATCCATGAGAACAAATCATTCACGCATCCATGCATTAGATATGCATGTCCATTATGAGAATTTAGCTTACGAGTAGCTCCAGATCTTACATGCATTCAGAATTAGTTACACATTAATCATATATTCATGTTCAATATTATCTAGTTAGTTTATCAGTCACGTCAGTCATGAGATCATGATTCAGTTATTCATGTTCAGTTCATGTTCGGTCTATCATTTCTCACCTCTCAGTTAGTCTCATTCGAGGATGAATGTTCCCAAGAGGGAGATATTGTAATACCCTAAAAAAAATCCAAACCAATATTAGTGCTATGTTTCAATCTCATGCATAGTACATTATGATTCATTTATAGTTTTATGAGTAATTTAGATGTATATTAAGGCTTCAAATAACTCCCAGCTACCATAAGAAGCAAAGCATTCCTTACTGATTGAATACATGGGAAGGATATTGCCATAGTTAACTTCAAATGGGAATATCTATCTTGAGTGTTGCTCGGCGATCTGCTTTTATTCTCTGATTAGCTAGTTTTACCTCTCGATCTATATGCTAAGCATTTTCTTCTCTCCACTCATAGCAGCTTGAGCTAGCATCTCCTTAGTATGTCGATTAACAAGAGTAGGGGAAGACACTTGTTGTGTATCATCATGAACCTCTTTATGAATTCATCTCTCTTAGGCTCTGTTATCCTACTTGTTGGCTATAGGAATGTAATGAAGCAAGACTATCCCCTAGTCATTACACGGTGCTTACAGTCTCGAGGGACCATAAGATAACCCATGAGTTGTTACCTGCTGTGAGAACTGGATAATATAATCATGAATTTGTGGAAGAAAAATTGAAAAACCAGAAGATTTTAAATATCTGAATTCAAATTGAAATATGAATCTAGGAAAACGACTATCTAAATTGATAAAGTACTAATAAACTAAACAACTAACTGACTGGAGTGTCTGAAAAGCCTCTAAGACTGACTGACTAAGAGTTGATGGGACAAACCCCAACTAACTCTACTGACTACTAAAATAAAGAGATGAAATAAGATAGTCTGTCCTCGAGTGATGAGGGCTCACCACTGCTACTGTATTGTCGACAATCTAAGGGACTAAGTGCAATCTAGGAACTGAGCGTTAACACCTATGATATGAGACGTCATAGGGCAAAAGAAAGGTATGTGATCAACATCTTAAATATACTGGTATGCTAAATGAGATAGTCTAACATGCAAGGTTTCATGAATAGGAGTAATGATCTATCAGAACATACATGTAAAGCATGGAATACTGAATAGAGAGCTAAAATTTGTAAATACTGAACATGCATGAAAGTCTGTAAAATATTGAAAATATGTGAAAATCTGTAGACACTGAGGATACATGACCAAACATAGGACATGAACTGGATGAAATCTGCAAATTGAAATACTAAAAATAACTAAAATCTATATGCTTTGCTCAAGAAATACTACTACTAAAGAACTAAACTGGAACTGTGACTGAGACTGTATCTGAATCGGTGGGAGGTATTATCTAACTGACATTCCCCAATATTAGATAATCGGGGTCTAACCTGTAACCCCAGTTGGAAGGGTGTTAATACCATGCCACGGGTACTAACGCTGGTTGTGTAGATTCATTAAACTGATATCATGTCTAAAAGATTAAGGATGTCAAGCCTGAACTGATAGGTGACCCCTGTGAGATAGTCAAGCCTAATCTGATGGGTGACTACTCATATCCTACGCTAGCAACGTAGTTTTAGAGTATAGAGACTGCTACTAATGACTATGTCTATCTTACGGGGAAGCCGCCATCCCTACCCTCGCTCGGTGCTAAATCCTACTCCCAATTGAATGACACTAAAATGCTAGACTATTCTGAGTTTAACTGAATATTTCGATAATGCTCATGATATAATCTGAAGTTATTTTGAAGATACTGATAACACATTAAGTAAAACAGCTATGGTTTTGGGTTTTCAATACCCCTAAGACTCAAAACAATAATAGTAGAATGACACTAAAACATTGAAGAACATAGCATGAAGACTCTTATTAAATCAATTGCTCTTGTAGGCCTTTTATCAAAAAATTATAGTTCATAGTTTAAAATAATCATAGAATTACTAAAGGGCCAACATAATTGCATAAAATTATAATAGAAAACACTAAGTCATGATTTAATTCAACAAATGATAACACTAAATCATGAGGAATCGAATAACAACAATAACTTCATTAAAACATGGTATTAAATCAAAGTTCATAGAGATTAATAGATAAAATCATGATTTAAAATCAAATATCTTAAAAAGATCATAACATTATAATTAAAAGGGTTACTTGGGCTCCATGGAAGAAAGGAATCCATGGATGGACATCTAACATACCTTAGTGGATGAATTTCTTAGGTGAATTCTTGAGATTGCTCTTGGTTTCTTGAGAGCTAGGGTATATAATTTAGAGAGGAAGATCTTGAATTTTTTGAGAAAATTAATAAAGAATGAAATTTTAAAACATTTTTAGGGCTTAAGTATTCCATCTGGGTGGATTAAAATAATAGGATAAGACTATTTTAACCCTGGATGAAATATTAGATTTTCATGAAAATTTTCCAATTTGAGGCCCTGGAAAGACGCAGAACTATTGCGCTGTGTTGCTGGAAATTGACAACTGGGAAACTGGTCTATGGTGCGACGCAGGGAATTCTTGGTCCTTCACTGATTGGGACCTCGATAATCTCCGCGATGCATTGGCATCGCGCTGTAACATTGGAAAATATCAAATGCCAAATTGGCCTATGGCGTGATGCGCCAAAATCGCGATACTTCACTGGAAATTGACAATTGCTATTTTGACTCTCTCTGTGATGCACTGATGGGTAAAATGACGGTGTTTAACGACTGAAACTTAAAATTTCCATAACTTCTTACCTAGTTATCGAATTTGGGCGAATTGTATATCATTGGCTAATTAAATTTCCTACACAATGGAAGGCTCTAAACTAAAAATAATGAGTATTTTGAAAAGCATATAAATTAATACTCTTACACTAGGACTTAGATTATGCTAGTGAAAGAGAGGGTGTTACAATATCTCCTCCTTGGGACCATTTGCTCCCGAATGAAACTGGTTAAGCTAAGGGGACTGATGGACTGAGCTTACACACTGAATATATATGTCTGATGCATGACTAAACTGATTTATAAATGCATGACTGACATGAACTTGATGTGCAACTAAAACTGAGCATGAGAGAGAAAAATCTTAAGAAAATTTGGTACCTTATACTAAATATGGATTCATGAAAAAGAGATGAGGGTACTTGGTCCATATATTTGCCTTTGCTACGAGAGTGGATCCCTCAACGGACTTATTTCACCAAAGAACTTTGACTAGTGGAACTTTTTTTTTCTTATTCTATGAACTTGATGATCAAGAATTTCGACTAGAACTTTCTCAAAGGAAAGACTGTTCTGAATATCTACACATTCTAAGGGAACAACTATAGATGGATCACGAATACACTTTTTCAACAATGAGACATGGAATACTGAGTGTACTGAGGCTAAATCTGAAGGAAACTCTAGCTCGTAAGATACATTTCCACTACCAAAAATTAGGCCTATGGAAACAAACTTTTTGGCGAAAGTTGTAAATGCATTGCTATAGACTATCTATGGCAACGCTTCCAACAATTTAAAAAAATGGTTATTCTATTAGCACTATAACCATTGCTATTGAGAATGGTCCATTACAAAAGGTATACGTATAGCAATGCTTTTTAAAACCGTTACCATAGGACATCTATGACAACACTTAATCAGGAAAAATTATCTATGGTAACACTTCTTAATTTCCCTCCACAATATTTTACTCAACCAAAAATATATTCATCAATAGGAATAATAAAAAAAACCTCTTTCTTTCACATAAAAAAGTAACCCTGCTTCTTTCTTATAAACAAAAATTGATTGAAAATTCTTTTCTCATTGAGTAAAAGAGACGGAAGATACAATAGTGTGATTTTCTAGAAAACCCATTTCTCAATCAATCAAAAATCCATTATTCCTCAACCAAAAATCTAGATAAGTTGAATTTCGGGGTGATTTTGTAGCTCCAATTCCCCAAGGAGTTGCTATTTCTTGGAAATGGAGTAAAGAAGATGGATCAAAAACCCATTTCTCAAGTCTCCAATCAGTATTAGTATTAGTATTCTCTTCTTCAATTTTTTTTGTATTTCCTGTTGTTTTTGTTACCTTTTGCTAAGGTTGTCATGTTAGTATTTGTTATGCTTCTTTGCGGCTATGTTCCTTTTCATGTTTTTTTCATAAGTTTTTTTTCATTTTATTCAGTTTGAATGGATACCTGTGATAGATTTGGTTATATTCAGTGTTTAGGTAAAGGTTTAAAGATAAGAGTCTTTGGTGAGATGGTAATCTGGGTTTCACTTCGATGGTTATATTCAGTGTTTAGTATTTGTGCTTCTAGGATTTTCTTTCTAAATAGGACTAGCTTAGTCAGTTACATAGTCTTGATGGATGTAATCGAGTAAATGCATTACCATGATGTTTCTACCTTCTCCACTTGCAACCTGAAGACAAAGCTACTTTAGAGTTTGGGCATTATTTTTATATATTCCTTTGTGTCTTGCATTATTTCCGGTGGCTATTTTGAAATCTTTTCTTTATGGTTTCATCTTTCCAACCAAATTAGACTTGTGATGCCCTAAGTAAATTGTAACATCATGTTAACACTACATATGTGATGGTTTATGTTTTTTGTTAGTTGTGTTAGGAGTGGATCTATACGTGTGACCATGTACAACTTAGGATCTCCAAGAGTTGGAAACAAAAAGTTTGCTGAAGTTTATAATGAGGTATAATTTACTCTTTGTAGATGTGAAGTGCTTATGTTGAGACTGACATTATTCTATATTGCCATTATGGTCTTTCCATTCGTTTATGAAGATCTTTTGCAGTTATAAATTAAATGGTTCTAACTTTTGGGTACAATTGCGAGGTCAGGAACTAAGGAATTCATGGAAGTTCTTATAGTTGGTGCTGATGTTAGCATGATTAGGCAATTTGGTGTTATTTTCTACTCTACTTACTTGGTAGCTGAAAAAGGTTAAAGAATTTTCCAATGAGTGGTCACTGGTGAACAAGCAGAATCCCATTTGGATAAGGAAGCCTGAAGAGATCACAAAGGAAGAGTATGGTGCTTTCTACAAGAGTTTGACTAATGAATGGGAGGAGCATTTAGCGATGAAGAACTTCTCTGTTGAGGGCTTGTAGGGGGGTGCGGATAACTAGGCTAACTAATGGGTTATAAAATAGATTTATTGTAGGTAATGAATCTATTCTTTTTTGTGCGTGGTTATTTCTTAAATTTTTGTAAGATGTATCCATTAATTTATTTGGTTTATTATTTTATCCTGTGGTAACTGCAGAGTTACAAATTTCTGTGTAATAATTTATTCTATCTGTACTGTAGTATATATCTAATTCTAGATTTTCTATGTCATTTATTATCTTGTGTTGTTCTTCTCGTAGTGAGTTTTTTAAAGTATATAAACTATCACATGTGCTTTTTTCTAAATTTTCTAAGGTTTTTTCTATCCATATTAACTTTTCATTTAGATCTTCCATTATTTTTCTAATTCGGTTTCTATAATTAATTTCATTATTTAGATTATATTGGTTTTCTCTAGTTTTTCTAATATATTCTAACATCCGCAGTCTTGATCTAAATAATATCCTTCTGGGTAAATGTCTTCGTATATCTGTTCTAACGCATTTATTCTTTCGATTTCGTAGTTTATTACTTCTTCTAATATTATTTTCTTAATATCTATAATTTCTACATCTTTAAGTATATATAAGATTAAAACTTTAAGGTAGTCTAAATGATCTATTTTCTAAAATTGATATTTTATAGTTATTTGTTTTAGCCTTAGTAGTTCTTGCATATTTTTATTAAGAGATTTTATGTATTTTTTATTTTCCATGTATTTGTCTATATTTATTTTTATCTGTTTTTCTAGTAACTGTATATTTCGCATATCTTTAAAAATTCTACGTGATTTTAACATAATAAGTATTTATAAGAGTAGCTAGGTAGAAATGGTATATACTTTACTCTAGTCATGTAATATTCTCCAAATGCTTTTTCTAATATAATTTTTCTTATATCTGCAACATTTATATCTCTAAGTGCATACAAAATAAGTATCTTAAATTTATCTACCATGACATCAGATAAATTGTTATTCATTATCATAAAATTGCTTTTTTCAAAATATTTCCTTCAACCATGTACATAATAAAATATAGTCATCTCAGATTACTATATACTAGATTATTCTTAAATAACATATTCTTCGGTCACTATTAGCATGGTAATTCAGATACTTTTTCCCTTAAACAGCGCCTCGACTCTGGTTACTCCCCGCCACGGCTTCTTGCCTCATTGGTTTCACCTTTAGGATGGCATAGTTCTTAGGGATTTTTCTCCGTTTCCACTTTGCTAATAAACTTCTTAACATATTATTCTTCGAATAATTCTACTATAAAGTAACTAATATGAATTTATTTTATCATATCATGATTGTTGGGAATTATGAATTTAGCTATTCATAATCATAAATAGATATACCTGTTCCGATAGCTTTGATATTTCTGAGGTTTGTTGCTCCATAACTTTTTCCATTGCAGTGTATATATTTAATTAACTAGGCTAAATATTTTTGAACGGAGAGGATTTTGGCTTGAATGTGAGAAGGCTTGCCCTCCGCAATGCCTTCTTCTTTTTTATTTATAGAAAAGAATACATCTTTACATTTGTGTACACGTTTTTCTCATTTCTACAAAAAGTCAAAAAAGCCTTAATGGCTAAAGATAAAAACACAAAAAACAAACAAAGAAAAGACTTAAAAGTCTTTTACTCTATAAAGCCTACCTAAGCCTATAAAGCTAATAATTCAAACTTTACATTAAATGCTATCAATTTACCAACTACTTATCTTTTACGTAAAAAGATACAATATATTAAATATCTTGTCTTCCGTTTATTTTGTCATATCTGTTGTATCTCCATCATTGTTCTGGTCTTATCTTTCCAGCTGGCGTTCTTATCTCTTTTTATTCTAGTTGAACTGCTGGGACATTATTATCTCCTCCATTGCATTTTGAACATTTGTGATCTGGATATTTATGTCCAATAGTCTTGCAATATCTGGTTAATAATTCTTCCAAAATAAATTTTTCTCTGATAGCTCTAGCGATAGGTTCCGTTTCTGGTTTAAGCAACGTGAGAATCCATTGCCTAATAGTTTCCATATCTGTTTCTCGTAACTCTTTTGAATTTGAATATATAAGTACATGATTTCTTGAATAGTAGCTTCATATAGGATTTTGGTTGCAATATGTATTTGCTAGCTCTTGCAAAATTGTAGATAGTCCAATAATCCTTTTGTTCGCATAAAATTTTGGTATCTCGATTCTAGGTATCTCTGGCTGTGAAATAATATCTTGTAGTATAATCATATCTCGTGTCATTCCTATCTTTACAATTTGTATAGGTTTTTTAACTTCATCAAATAATATCTCTGCTGGTGCCGTGTAAATTTTTATAAAAAAACAAAGTACATTTGGTTATTCTTTTAAAAGTGATAAATACTTCATATATCTCTGGTATAGTGGATATCTTAGTTCCATCCGTGGTATATACAGTACTAAGTAGTCCATATTCGTAGCAAGTTTTAACTTAGCTTGGTTTGGTTTTAGGTAAGGCAATTAGTTTATTATATCCGGTCAATCTTTGGGTTATATAGTTCGTATCTGGTTCTTGGATGTTTGTAGCTTTGGGGTTGCTATTTAAAAAGGTTTGTACATTGTAGATATTTTCTATGTATGTCCGGGCTGTGTAGTTGTAAGTCTTTTTGTCTTGGTTTAGACTATCTCGGTATGTGGTAATTTGTGGGGGTATAAACATGGGATCTTTTGATGTATTTGGTGTATATGGTTTATCAAATAGCTTGTTTAGGTTCATATTTTTTCTAACTCCTCTGCTTGTACCTGCAGAAGTAGATTGATAAACGTTATGCGTTTTATGGAGTATCCCAACGTCTCCTTCTAGATCTGGAATTTTATTGTCTTCCAATTGACATAGCTCTGTGCATTGCTGAGTTAGCTGATTCATAGCTATAGACTTTAGTTTATCTTCACTAGTCTTTAGCTTTAGCTTTTCTATCTCAATACCCATACTGTCCACTTTCAATTAAAGCGTAGTTAAGGCGTTGAGTATCTTTTCATGTATATTTTCTTCTATCATTTCAGTTTGTGTAGCTTTGTCTTGATATGTAATCTGCAATAACATTTTTGTTAGTACTGATTACTTCTATTATAAATGTGAAATTTAATATGTTTAAAACTAGTCTCCGAATCTCTTTTGTTGTGACTGAGTTTTGTATTTTCTTTGTTAGCCACCAGCGTACCTGTGTATTATCTGTTCGCACAATAAATTTGTTATATACAATATATGGCTCAAATGCTAACAAACATTTATATAATGAACATAATTCTTTCCTATTTATTTCCCATTTTATTTCTGTCTCGTTGAATCGTACTTGAGTAGTATCTACAATGGTGTTCTATTTTTTCTGCCTCATATCTATATTTAAGTACTCCTCCGTAACTATATTCACTGGCATCTGCTTCTACTATATATGTAAATTTTCTATTTTCATCTGGAAATTGTAATTTTGGTAATTCCTTGCAAAGTAATTTTATTTTTTGAACTTGTTTTTTATCCTCTTCATTATAATTATATTCTATATCCTTTTTTTATTTTTTTCTGTAGTGGTTTTAAGTTTTCTGCTAATTTTGGAATATATTCTCTTACTTGGTTTACTAATCCTAAAAATGATTGTAATTTCTTTTTTGTATCTAATTCTTCTTTTGAATTTATTATTTTTTGTACTATATGTTGTTGCATTTTTACCCCACTTTTATCTATTTGTATTCCTAAAAATTCTATCTGGTTTTTCATAATTTCGGCTTTCTTTTCACTTAGACTTATTCCTGATTTTTCTATTATATCTGTAAACTGTTCCAATAATTTTATATGTTCTTCTTTGGTTTTTGTATATAATAATATATCATCTATGTATACTATGCAATTAGGTAATTGTTTAAAATAATTGTCCATAAAATGTTGATATCTACCTGGTGCATTTTTATATCCAAATGGTAATACATTCCACTCATAAAATCCTTGTGGTACCGTAAATGCGGTTAATTCTTTACATTCTTCTTCTAACTTTAGATGGTAAAATCCTGACTTATAATCGAATTTACTAAAATAATTATATCCTTGGATTTGTCTTATTTTTAATATCTTATTTGGTATTGGATAATTATATGTTATAGTTTTTGCATTTAAATTTCTATAATCAATAACCATCCTACTTTTTCCTCTTTTTTGTTCACTATGTTTATTCACTATAAATGCTGGACTATTATGTTTACTATTACTTTTTTGTATATATTGTTTTTCTAATAATTCATCTATATTCATTTTAAATTCTTTTAAATCGTCAAAATTATATGTTAATGGTTTTTGGGTTGTTATACTATTTTTATCTATTAATTCAATTTTTATGGTAGTTTTATGTTTTTCCCATCCTTTTAATGGATCTTCACTATATAATTGTTCTAATTTTTTCTTAACTATTTCTATCTTATTTATTGAAAATATAGTTATTTCTGTTTTATTTATCGAAAATACTACTAATTCTATTGTATCTTCAGTGTTTTTTATATTTTCTAACTTTTGTGTAATTTTTTCACTTCCTTTTATCCAATCAGTTTTCTTTCGTATTTTATTATTAACTCTTTTTGCTCTTACTTTTTGTTTACATGGTGTTGTAAACCACCAATCGTTTCTAGTTATTATGTGTGGGTATAATTTATCTAAAAATGGCATTCCTAAAAGTATATCTTTTGACGTTAGTTCATAATTATAAATTTTTTCTATTGTCAATATCTTATCCCATATTTGTGCTTTTACATTCCTAGCTTTATAAGTAATTAAGCTTCCTTCATTATTAAATCCTTTAACTACTATTGGTATTTTTAATTTATGTCATTTACTTTTTGGTAAGCAATTATATTTACATAAGTTAGCTTCTACTCCTGTATCTATCATAGGCGTATAATATCTACTGTAATATCCTTCCACTATTATCTTCATTAATACGTATATTTTCATTTTATGTTAAGGCTCTTTTTAAGAATAATCTTTCCCTATTATATGTTATGGCTAATTGTGTATGTTCTATATTATATGGTTTTACTTGTTCTAACCATTTTATTCCTAATATTATATCTGCTTTTCGTATTTCTTCTTTTACCTCAAATTCTATTTTTATTTTTCTAATTCCTCCTATTATTATTTCTTTTTCTGCTATATCTTTACTATTTATTAAACTCCTCGGTAGATCTGGGCATATATCATTATCAGTTTTTATTTCTTCATTCTTTACTAGACATTTCGCTATATAATTTTCTTCTTGTCCTGTGTTTAATAATATTAAATATTCTTTTTCATTTATTTTTCCTGTTATGTAATATTGGTTTAAATTACTTATTGAATTTGTTTCATAACTTGTTCTTTTTGATGAGCTCGATGACTCTGGTTTCTCATTAGCTATTTTTTTTGTTGTACTTATTCTATCATTTACTATTTCTAAATTTTCTTCTATATTTATGTCTCTATAGTTATAATCATTATAATCTATTATTTTTACAATTTATTCGAATGAGCTATCTATTTGTATCTTATTAATCTTATTTTTTCCTGTTCTTTTATGTTTTGTTGTTAATACATATAAATTTTTGCATCTTGCTGTAAATATTTTACTTCCTGGGGTTAATTCTATACCTGATATCTTCCAATATAATACTAGTGATTTATCTATATTTCTATCTGTTACCGCTACTGAATAATTTGAACTTATTATAAATTTAAATTTTTGGTATATTAAATTTCCTTTTACGGCAGTTATTATGCTTTTTTCTATAGGTTTTATAATTCTATCATCTGCTAAATATAATTCTATCGGTGTATCTATTCCTTCTCTAAAACAAACTTTTATTAATATTTTTGTACCTCCAAGGTGTACATATTTTATTGGATCTCCTTTACTTTTTATATCATTTATTTCTTTATTAATTATTCTTTTTGTTACTAGTGGTATACTAGCTTTACCTGTTGCATATCTACAGTCTATTACATGTTCTTTCTGGCATACTACGTAATATTCATCTTTTTTCCTAGTAAACATATTTTTTATTGTTGGTATTTTAAATATTTTTTCTACACTTAAATCTAACTCTTTTCCTTTTATTTCATCAAATATATTGCTGTCAAATATTATTTTTTGTTCTGTTCCTTCATCATTTAAATAGTCTTCCTTTGTTATTAGTTTTATATCTTCTTCAGTCATTCGATTCATCTATTTCACTATCTATTTCAATATCTGTTTCGTTTTCTGAAATTTCATATATACTATCTTCACTTTCTAATTCATAATCTATGTAATCTATTTGCATATATTCTGTATTATCTATATTTATTTCGGATATTTGTTTATTTTTTGGATTTGTAGGTAATTTACAATCTCTAGCTAAATGTCCTAACTTTCCACAATTATAACATGTACATTCTTTTATAGACTTTTTCTTTCTATATGGTCTTTTATTTTTATAATTTTTTACATAATATCTTTTTCTTGGTTTCTTATATTTATATTTTGAGTTTTTATATTTCTTGTATTTCTTATGTCTTTTTCTTTTCTTATAATATCTTTCTTCGCATCCAAATTGGGGTGCTATTTTATTTTTGCAACATGCTAAATTTTTTATTAATGTTTTTTCCATTTTTATTTCTTCTCTATATTTTTCACATAAATTTCTATACCATTGTTGTAAGAATTTTATTCTAGCTCCAAACGTATCTACTATTTTTGCTTCTTCCCAACTTTTTATTATTTTTGAACTAAATGGTTCGGATAATTTATTAAAATATAATTTTCTTATTTCCTTACTTTCTTCTATACTATATGCTCCTTTATAATAATATTCTTTAAGTGCGCAAGTATATTCGTCTATATAACACATATTACATATTGTTAATTTTAACATTAAATTCCTATTTGTATCTTTTTCTTCATCTTGTTCTTCTTCTATTGTTGTCATACTACCAAATTCATCTTTTATAGTTGTTTCATATTTTTTCAATAATTCTATAGGTGTTAGTTTAGTTGTTGTTGATGATGTTCCTTCCAAAGGTTTATTAGCTCTTAATACTTTTTTGCTATTTTCAGTTAAGTTTGAAAACCATAGTTTTACTGATCCTATTAATGTTCTTTCTATATATTCTGGTGCATCTGTTATGTTTATATTATTATCTAATAATTGTTTTGTCATATATCCTATCCATAATTGTATTGTTTTTTCTGTATCCATTACACAGTCTAGATGTAAAAAGTTATAATTTTTATTAACTATTTGTTTTGTTGTAAAAAGTATTTATTTAGACATTAACGAAAAACAAGAAATAATGAATATAGAAAACTTAGAAAATACCAACACAAAAATAAATACTTTTGATAAAAACGAAGATGAAACCATAATACCTAATACAACAGAAATAAGAAAACCTATATATTATAAAAATAAATTTAAAAAATACAATAAATATGACAAATGGACACCAAAATAAATAGTTAATAAAAATTATAACTTTTTAGATCTAGACTGTGTAATAGATACAGAAAAAACAATACAATTATGGATAGAATATATGACAAAATAATTATTAGATAATAATATAAACATAACAGATGCACCAGAATATATAGAAAGAACATTAATAGGATCAGTAAAACTATGGTTTTCAAACTTAACTGAAAATAGCAAAAATGTATTAAGAGCTAATAAACCTATGGAAGGAACATCATCAACAACAACTAAACTAACACCTATAGAATTATTGAAAAAATATGAAACAACTATAAAAGATGAATTTGGTAGTATGACAACAATAGAAGAAGAACAAGATGAAGAAAACGATACAAATAGGAATTTAATGATAAAATTAACAATATGTAATATGTGTTATATAGACGAATATACTTGCGCATTTAAAGAATATTATTATAAAGGAGCATATAGTATAGAAGAAAGTAAGGAAATAAGAAAATTATATTTTAATAAATTACCCGAACCATTTAGTTCAAAAATAATAAAAAGTTGGGAAGAAGCAAAAATAGTAGATACGTTAGGAGCTAGAATAAAATTCTTACAACAATGGTATAGAAATTTATGTGAAAAATATAGAGAAGAAATAAAAATATAAAAAACATTAATAAGAAATTTAGCATGTTGCAAAAATAAAATAGCACCCCAATTTGGATGTGAAGAAAGATATTATAAGAAAAGAAAAAGACATAAGAAATATAAGAAATATAAAAAATCAAAGTATAAATATAAGAAACCAAGAAAAAGATGTTATGTAAAAAATTACAAAAATAAAAGACCATATAGAAGGAAAAAATCTATAAAAGAATGTACATGTTATAATTGTGGAAAGTTAGGACATTTAGCTAGAGATTGTAAATTACCCAAAAATCCAAAAAATAAACAAATATCAGAAATAAAAAGAGAAAATACAGAATATATGCAAATAGATTATATAGATTATGAATTAGAAAGTGAAGATAGTATATATGAAATTTCAGAAAACGAAACAGATATTGAAATAGATAGTGAAATAGATGAATCAAATGACTGAAGAAGATATAAGAATAATAACAAAGGAAGAATATTTAAATGATGAAGGAATAGAACAAAAAATAATATTTGATAGTAATATATTTGATGAAATAAAAGGAAAAGAGTTAGATTTAAGTGTAGAAAAAATATTTAAAATACCAACAATAAAAAATATTTTTACTAGGAAAAAAGATGAATATTATATAGTATGCCAAAAAGAACATGTAATAGACTGCAGATATGCAAAAGGAAAAGCTAGTATACCACTAGTAACAAAAAGAATAATAAATAAAGAAATAAATGATATAAAAAGTAAAGGAGATCCAATAAAATATGTACACCTTGGAGGTACAGAAATATTAATAAAAGCATGTTTTAGAGAAGGAATAGATACACCGATAGAATTATATTTAGCAGATGATAGAATTATAAAACCTATAGAAAAAAGCATAATAACTGCCGTAAAAGGAAATTTAATATACCAAAAATTTAAATTCATAATAAGTGCAAATTATTCAGTAGCAGTAACAGATAGAAATATAGATAAATCACTAGTATTATATTGGAAGATATCAGGAATAGAATTAACCCCAGGAAGTAAAATATTTACAGCAAGATGCAAAAATTTATATGTATTAACAACAAAACATAAAATAACAGGAAAAAATAAAATTAACAAGATACAAATAGATAGCCCATTTGAACAAATTGTAAAAATAATAGATTATAATGATTATAACTATAGAGACATAGATATAGAAGAAAATTTAGAAATAGTAAATGATAGAATAAGTACAACAAAAAGAATAGCTAATGAAAAACCAGAATCATCAAGCTCATAAAAAAGAACAAGTTATGAAACGAATTCAATAAGTAATCTAAATCAATATTACATAACAGGAAAAATAAATGAAAAAGAATATTTAATACTATTAAACACAGGACAAGAAGAAAATTATATAGCAAAATGTCTAGTAAAAAATGAAGAAATAAAAACTGATAATGATATATGCTCAGATCTACCGAGAAGTTTAATAAATAGTAAAGATATAGAAGAAAAAGAAATAATAATAGGAGGAATTAGAAAAATAAAAATAGAATTTGAGGTAAAAGAAGAAATACGAAAAGCAGATATAATATTAGGAATAAAATGGTTAGAACAAGTAAAACCATATAATATAGAACATACACAATTAGCCATAACATATAATAGGGAAAGATTATTCTTAAAAAGAGCCTTAACATAAAATGAAAATATACGTATTAATGAAGATAATAGTGGAAGGATATTACAGTAGATATTATACGCCTATGATAGATACAGGAGCAGAAGCTAACTTATGTAAATATAATTGCTTACTAGAAAGTAAATGGGATAAATTAAAAATACCAATAGTAGTTAAAGGATTTAATAATGAAGGAAGCTTAATTACTTATAAAGCTAGGAATGTAAAAGCACAAATATGGGATAAGATATTGACAATAGAAGAAATTTATAATTATGAACTAACGTCAAAAGATATACGTTTAGGAATGCCATTTTTAGATAAATTATACCCACACATAATAACTAGAAACGATTGGTGGTTTACAACACCATGTAAACAAAAAGTAAGAGCAAAAAGAGTTAATAATAAAATAAGAAAGAAAACTGATTGGATAAAAGGAAATAAAAAAATTATACAAAAGTTAGAAAATATAAAAAACACTGAAGATACAATAGAATTAGTAGTATTTTCGATAAATAAAACAGAAATAACTATATTTTCAATAAATAAGATAGAAATAGTTAAGAAAAAATTAGAACAATTATATAGTGAAGATCCATTAAAAGGATGGGAAAAACATAAAACTACCATAAAAATTGAATTAATAGATAAAAATAGTATAATAACCCAAAAACCATTAACCTATAATTTTGATGATTTAAAAGAATTTAAAATGCATATAGATGAATTATTAGAAAAACAATATATACAAAAAAGTAATAGTAAACATAATAGTCCAGCATTTATAGTAAATAAACATAGTGAACAAAAAAGAGGAAAAAGTAGAATGGTTATTGATTATAGAAATTTAAATGCAAAAACTATAACATATAATTATCCAATACCAAATAAGATATCAAAAATAAGACAAATCCAAGGATATAATTATTTTAGCAAATTTGATTGTAAATCAAGATTTTACCATCTAAAGTTAGAAGAAGAATCTAAAGAATTAACCGCATTTACGGTACCACAAAGATTTTATGAGTGGAATGTATTACCCTTTGGATATAAAAATGCACCAGGTAGATATCAACATTTTATGGATAATTATTTTAAACAATTACCTAATTGTATAGTATACATAGATGATATATTATTATATATAAAAACTAAAGAAGAACATATAAAATTATTAGAACAGTTCACAGATATAATAGAAAAATCAGGAATACGTCTAAGTGAAAAAAAAACCGAAATTATGAAAAATCAGATAGAATTTTTAGGAATACAAATAGATAAAAGTGGAGTAAAAATGCAACAACATATAGTACAAAAAATAATAAATTCGAAAGAAGAATTAGATACAAAAAAAAAATTACAATCATTTTTAGGATTAGTAAACCAAGTAAGAGAATATATTCCAAAATTAGCAGAAAATCTAAAACCACTACAGAAAAAATTAAAAAAGGATATAGAATATAACTATGACGAAGAAGATAAAAAACAAGTTCAAAAAATAAAATTACTTTGCAAGGAATTACCAAAATTGCAATTTCCAGATGAAAATAGAAAATTTACATATATAGTAGAAGCAGATGCCAGTGAATATAGTTACGGAGGAGTACTTAAATATAAATATGAAGCAGAAAAAATAGAACACCATTGTAGATACTACTCAGGTACGTTCAACGAGACAGAAATAAAATGGGAAATAAATAGAAAAGAATTATGTTCATTATATAAATGTTTGTTAGCATTTGAGCCATATATTGTATATAACAAATTTATTGTGCGAACAGATAATACACAGGTACGTTGGTGGCTAACAAAGAAAATACAAAACTCAGTTACAACAAAAGAGATTCGGAGACTAGTTTTAAACATATTAAATTTCACATCCACAATAGAAGTGATCAGTACTAACAAGAATGTTATTGCAGATTACATATCAAGACAAAGCTACACAGACTGAAATAATATAAGAAAATATACATGAAAAGATACTCAATGCCCTAACTACGCTTTCATTGAAAGTGGACAGTATGGGTACTGAGATAGAAAAGCTAAAGCTAAAGACTAGTGAAGATAAACTGAAGTCTATAGCTATGAATCAGCTAACTCAGCAATGCGCAGAGCTATGTCGATCGGAAGACAGTAAAATTCCAGAGCTAGAAGGAGACGTTGGGATACTCCATAAAACGCATAACGTTTATCAATCTACTTCTGCAGGTACAAGCAGAGGAGTTAAAAAAAATATGAACCTAAACAAATTATTTGATAAACCATATACACCAAATACATCAAAAGATCCCATGTTTATACCCCCACAAGTTACCACATACCGAGATAGTCTAAACCAAGACAAAAAGACTTACAATTACACAGCCCGTACATACATAGAAAATATCTACAATGTACAAACCTTTTTAAATAGCAACCGCAAAGCTACAAATATCCAAGAACCAGATACAAACTATATAACCCAGAGATTGACCGGATATAATAAACTAATTGCCTTACCTAAAACCAAACCAAGCTTAGTTAAAACTTGCTACGAATATGGACTACTTAGTACTGTATATACCACGGACGGAACTGAGATATCCACTATACCAGAGATATATGAAGCATTTATCACTTTTAAAAGAATAACCAAAGGGACTTTGTTTTTTATAAAAATTTACACGGCACCAGCAGAGATATTATTTGATGAAGTTAAAAAACTTATACAAGTTGTAAAGATAGGAATGACACGAGATATGATTATACCACAAGATATTATTTCACAGCCAGAGATACCTAGAATCGAGATACCAAAATTTTATGCGAACAAAAGGATTATTGGACTATCTACAATTTTGCAAGAGCTAGAAAATACATATTGCAACCAAAATCCTATATGGAGCTACTATTCAAGAAATCATGTACTTATATATTCAAATTCAAAAGAGTTACGAGAAACAGATATGGAAACTATTAGGCAATGGATTCTCACGTTGCTTAAACCAAAAATGGAACCTATCGCCAGAGCTATCAGAGAAAAATTTATTTCGGAAGAATTATTAACCAGATATTGCAAGACTATTGGACATAAATATCCAGATCACAAATGTTCAAAATGCAATGGAGGAGATAATGATGTCCCAGCAGTTCAACTAGAATAAAAAGAGATAAGAACGCCAGCTGGAAAGATAAGACCAGAACAATGATGGAGATACAACAGATATGACAAAATAAACGGAAGACAAGATATTTAATATATTGTATCTTTTTACGTAAAAGATAAGTAGTTGGTAAATTGATAGCATTTAATGTAAAGTTTGAATTATTAGCTTTATAGGCTTAGGTAGGCTTTATAGAGTAAAAGACTTTTAAGTCTTTTCTTTGTTTGTTTTTTGTGTTTTTATCTTTAGCCATTAAGGCTTTTTTGACTTTTTGTAGAAATGAGAAAAACGTGTACACAAATGTACATAAATGTAAAGATGTATTCTTTTCTATAAATAAAAGAGAAGAAGGCATTGCGGCGGGCAAGCCTTCTCACATTCAAGCCAAAATCCTCTTCGTTCAAAAATATTTAGCCCAGTTAATTAAATATATACACTGCAATGGAAAAAGCTATGGAGCAATAAACCTCAAAAATATCAAAGCTACCGGAACAGGTATATCTATTTATGATTATGAATAGCTAAATTCATAGTTCCCGACAATCATGATATGATAAAATAAATTCATATTAGTTACTTTATAGTAGAATTATTCGAAGAATAATATGTTAAGAAGTTTATTAGCAAAGTGGAAACAGAGAAAAATTCCTAAGAACTATGCCATCCTAAAGGTGAAACCAATGAGGCAAGAAGCCGTGGTAGGGAGTAACCAAAGTCGAGGCGCTGTTTAAGAGAAAAAGTATCCGAATTACCATGCTAATAGTGACTGAATAACATGTTATTTAAGAATAATCTAGTATATAGTAATCTGAGCTGACTATATTTTATTATGTACATGGTTGAAGGGAATATTTTGAAAAAAGCAATTTTATGATAATGAATAACAATTTATCTGATGTCATGGTAGATAAATTTAAGATACTTATTTTGTATTCACTTAGAGATATAAATGTTGCAGATATAAGGAAAATTATATTAGATAAAGCATTTGGAGAATATTACATGACTAGAGTAAATTATATACCATGTCTACCTAGCTACTCTTATAAATACTTATTATGTTAAAATCACGTAGAATTTTTAAAGATATACGAAATATACAGTTACTAGAAAAACAGATAAAAATAAATATAGACAGATACATGGAAAATAAAAAATATATAAAATCTCTTAATATAAATATGCAAAAACTACTAAGACAAAAACAAATAACTATAAAATATCAATTTTAGAAAATAGCTCATTTAGACTACCTTAGAGTTTTAATCTTATATATACTTAAAGATATAGAAATAATAGATATTAAGAAAATAATATTAGAAGAAGTAATAAACTACGAAATTGAAATGATAAATGCCTTAGAACAAATATACGAAGACATTTACCCAGAAGGATATTATTTAGATCAAGATTGTGGATGTTAGAATATATTAGAAAAACTAGAGAAAACCAAGATAATCTAAATAACGAAATTAATTATAGAAACCGAATTAGAAAAATAATGGAAGATCTAAAAGAAAAGTTAATATGGATAGAAAAAACCTTAGAAAATTTAGAAAAAAGCATATGTGACAGTTTATATAATATAAAAAACTCACTACGAGAAGAACAACACAAGATAATAAATGACATAGAAAATCTAGAATTAGATATATACTACAGTACAGATAGAATAAATTATTACACAGAAATTTGTAACTCAGCAGTTACTACAGGATAAAATAATATACCAAATAAATTAATGAATACATCTTTCAAAAAGAATAATTTATTAAAACAAAATCTAAAAAATATCCACGCACTAAAAAGAATAGATTCATTAGTTATAATAAATCTATTTATTAGCCTAGTTATCCGCACCCCCCTACAAATGGTATCAGAGCACAGTAATTTAAAAAGTACAGAAGTGAGATACATGTTAGAGTTAGTTAGATTTAGTCATTGTTCCAAAAAGAGCTCCTTTTGACCTCTTTCATACAAGGAAGAAGCCCAACAATATCAAGCCCCGCTGGCCCCGGCAAGACCCCCCCTCGGTCTCCAGCCAGCCGCCGATCGGTCCAACAGCCGCAGCTCGGTCCCCAGCCGTAACTCCGTCTGTACCCACCTCTCGGTCGCCAGCAGCCGTAGCACCCGGACGACGACCAGTTCCCTCCGTCTCCAGCAGCCGCAGCTCCATCTCAGCACCGGAAATCCCCGAAACCCGGTTTACGCTAGGTTTTGGTTCTCCGGCTTGGTCTACAAGCGTCACCCGGTGACTTCTAACCCTAATTATTTCATTCTTCATATTATGCTAGTAGTATCCCCTGTACCTTGACTTGCGTTTGATTTGTGGATATAGTATGTTGTCTGTTGTTGCTGTTGCTGTGGTCGTTTCTTGCACTGCACTGCTTTTGATTGGGTTATCTGCTTTTGATTTATTGATATTGCCTGCTGTCTGTGGTCGATATTTCCTGTTGTCTGTTGTTGCTGTTGCTGTTGTCTGTTGTTGCTGTTGCTGGGGTCGTTCTTGCCCTTGATTATATTTTCTTATATTTTCTAATTTATTTATTTTCTTGTAGTAGTGGATGTGGGAGGTAATGGTTGGATAAGGTCATGTTTGAGGGGGTTGGGGCGTGGGGCCGTTGTGGGGGCGGGGGATGAGGAAAGAGTGGGAGTGGGAGGGAGGCCAAGGTTTGGCCGCGGGGGTGGTAGAGGAGGACGTGTGGATAGTGATGGTAGGCTGAGGGTTGGGTCTTGGAATATAGGAACCCTTCAGGGTAAGTCCATAGAGCTTGTGAAGATTCTTAGGAAGAGGAGGATCAATATAGCGTGTGTTTAGGAGACCAAGTGGGTAGGGTCTAAGGCTAGGGATGTGGATGGTTACAAGCTGTGGTACTCGGGGAGCGAGAGGCGTAGGAATGAAGTTGGCATCTTAGTAGATGAAGAGCTTAGAGGCCAGGTAGTAGAGGTGAAGAGGATCAACGATAGGTTGATGACTATTAAGTTGGTCATTCGGGGGTTTACCCTGAATGTGTGTAGTGCTTATGCGCCGCAAGTGGGCTCGGAGGGGGAGGAGAAGATGCGGTTTTAGGAGGCTTTAGAGGAGGTAGTGAGAGGCATGCCTAGCTCAGAGAAGATTGTTGTAGCAGGAGATTTCAACGGGCACATCGGGGCGCTACCGGGAGGCTTTGGTGATGTACATGGTGGTTTTGGTTTTGGGGAGAGAAATGAAGAGGAGGCTACTCTATTGGAGTTTGCGAGGTCCTTTGGGCTGGTGGTGGTGAACTCGGGCTTTTCGAAGAAGGACGATCACCTTTCGAAGTGCGATAGCCAGGACCCAGATTGACTTTTTGTTGCTGAGGAAAGGGGATAGGATGTTGTGTAAGGACTGTAAGGTCATCCCGAGTGAGAATCTTTCGACCTAGCATAGGCTCTTGGTGATGGATTTGGGCATAAAGAAGAATAGAAAGAGGAGGAGTAAGGAGGGTAGACCTAGAATTAAGTAGGGTGGCTTGACGCCAGTGAAGGCGTGGGAGATAAGAGAGAAGTTGGCTGGAATAGGGGTGTAGGAGTGTAGGGGGGACGTAGATAGTAGGTGGGATAGGGCGACTAGGTGCATCAGGGAGAATGCAAGTGAGGTGTTGGGTGTTTCTAGGGGCCGGGCCGGGCATCATAGGGGGGATTGGTGGTGGAACGAAGAGGTGGAGAAGAAAGTAGGGACCAAGAAAGGGGCGTATGCTAAGTTGGTTGAGAGTAAGGACGAAGAAGAGAAGCGGGTAAACAGGAAAGAGTACAAGCTAGCTAGGAGGGAGGCTAAGAAAGCAGTCACGGCAGCAAAGGCGGCCGCTCTTGAGAGCTTGTATGCAGGGTTACAGGAGAAAGGAGGGGAGAAAAAGTTGTTTAGACTCGCTAAGGCTAGGGAGAGGAAGGGTCGTGACCTCGACCAGGTGAGGTGCGTCAAGGGAGAGGATGGTAGAGTGTTGGTGGAGGACGGCCACATTAAGAGTAGATGGCAGTCGTACTTTCATAGGCTCTTGAATGACGAAGGGGATAAAGCTATTGTGTTAGGGGAACTGGAGCACTCAGAGGAGGGTCGGGATTTAGTTATTGTAGACGTTTTAAGGTAGAAGAGGTTAGAGAGGCTGTTCGCAGGATGCGGAGGGGTAGGGCGACGGGGCCGGATGAGATACCGATGGAGTTTTGGAAGTTCGTTGGAGAGGCTGGTGTAAGGTGGTTGACTGGATTGTTCAATAAAATCTTCAAGACGGCAAAGATGCCCGAGGCATGGAGGTGGAGTACCATGATCCCTCTCTATAAGAACAAGGGTGACATCCAGAGTTGCAATAACTATAGGGGGATTAAGTTATTGAGTCACTCTATGAAGATTTGGGAGAGAGTGGTCTAGGTGAGGCTGAGACGGATAGTGTCTATTTCGGAAAACCAATTTGGATTTATGCCTGGCCGCTCGACGATGGAGGCAATTCACCTGGTATGGAGGTTGGTGGAACAGTATAGGGAAAGGAAAAAGGACCTGCACATGGTGTTTATCGACCTGGAGAAGGCATACGACAAAGTCCCCAGGGAGGTGCTATGGAGATGCTTGGAAGTGAGTGGAGTCCCGCACGCATATATCAGAGCAATTAAGGATATGTATGATGGAGCGAAAACTCAGGTGAGGACGGCGGGAGGAGACTTAGAGCATTTCACTGTCTTGACAGGATTGCATCAGGGATCTACTCTTAGGCCCTTTTTGTTTGCTTTGGTGCTGGATGTGTTGACGCGGCGTATTCAATGGGAGGTGCCTTGGTGTATGCTTTTTGCAGACGATGTAGTTCTGATTGACGAGACTCGAGGGGGTGTGAATGACAAATTAGAGGTGTGAAGACAAACTCTTGAGTCTAAAGGGTTCAGGTTGAGCAGGAGCAAGACAGAGTATTTGGAATGCAACTTTAATGAAGTGAGGCTGGAGAATGAGGTGGTAGTGAAGCTGAAATCACAGGAGGTATGCAAGAGGGATAGTTTCAAGTATCTCGGGTCTGTGATCCAGGGTAACGGCGAGATTGACGAGGATGTCTCGCACCGTATTGGGGCGGGATGGATGAAGTGGTAGCTCGCGTCGGGGGTGTTGTGTGATAAAAAGGTGCCGCCCAAGCTTAAAGGCAAATTCTACAGGGTGGTAGTCCGGCTGGCCATGTTGTATGGTGCGGAGTGTTGGCCAGTTAAGAACTCTCACATCCAAAAAATGAAGGTGGCGGAAATGCGGATGTTGCGCTAGATGTGTGGGCTGTCTAGAGGGGATAGAGTTAGGAATAAGACTATCAGGGAGAAGGTTGGTGTGATTCCAGTGGAGTGCAAGATGCGGGAAGTCCGATTGAGATGGTTTGGACACGTGAGGAGGAGGGGCATGGATGCCCCGGTTCGTAGGTGTGAGAGGCTAGCATTGGATGGTTTTAGGTGGGGTAGGGGTAGGCCGAAAAAGTACTGGGGTGAGGTGATTAGGCGGGACATGGAGCAGTTACAGCTCACCGAGGACATGACCCTAGATAGGAAGGTATGGAGGTCGCGAATTAAGGCAGAAGACTAGGGCCAGTTTGGGTCGCTAGTGTAGGGAATTACCTGGTGGGGGTATTATTCTTGTTATGATTCCGTGTTCCATGTTTTATTACGAATCTGGGTGCTTGCCTCTGTTTTCTATTACTTATGGGTGCCGTATTTATGTTATGAAATCCTGTTTTGTGTTTTACTATGTATTTGTGTGGTGTCTCGTGTCTTGAGCCGGAGATCTATCGGAAACAACCTTTCTACTTCTTTAGAGGTAGAGGTATGGACTGCGTACATCTTACCCTCAGACCCCACTAGGTGGGAATACACTCGGTTTGTTGTTGTTGTTGTGATGTATGTGAATTAAATTCTTGAAATTTTACTTATTTTCGCGGTTCTATTTTTCTACTTCCTTTAATATGTACGGTACTGTGCTCCGGTATGATAAGTGGAGTGAATTGTCTTGTCCTTCAATAATTTCAGTTGAATTCATATTTTTTTTTTCATTTTTGTGAAATTGTATTGATGGCGGACTGATATTGAATTTTGAATTTTCTAGGAGGATGACAGTGTGGAAATTGCAACCAGTAATTCAGTGTTGAGAGAAAGGTAAATATGCTTTCCATGTCTTTCATGGAGTTTTAATTATCTCTCAGATCCTCTACTTCAGTGCCACCTTTTTTTTCTTCACTATTTTTATTGAAAACAAAGCCCCATTTTCCATTAGCGATGCAATACTATCTAGCAATTTTAAAGTTGAGCTTCACAAACTAGAGCCAACACCGAAACCATAACTTACTAAATGTCGCCGCCGTCGATCTAATACAGAAGAAAAGATGCCCTCAGAGGCTGAGCTTGATGAGTTCTTTATTGTAGCCGAGAAAGAACTCCACAAACAATTTGCAAAAAAGTTCAATTTTTCTGTATTTATCTCTTTTTTCTATTTTTATTCAGCTCGGTAAAGAGTATTCATGATTCATGAATGTTCGTGTTGTAACAGATACTGCTTTGACTTTGCAAACAAGGAGCTATTAAAAGGTCGCTACAAGTGGGTTCGACAATAAGACAATGAAGATAAATCCACCAGACCAACACAATATTCTGAGGCCAAGTCCATAACATTATCAACAGTTGCTTCTTAATCTAATTTTTTTGGTAGTCCAGTGATTCTAGCACTAGTAGTATTTTCAAGTATATTTAGCTGTTATGGATTATTAAGTAGTTCTCTCTTTTTTGTTTTCTTAAGGCTTTATGATTTTGGTTTCCTTGTGGGGTCAGTGTTAGGATATGTACAGCCAAGGAAGACGAGGTCTCTCTGTGTTAATTTAACTTAGTTGCATATATAAGTTATTCACTAAGAATGCTTTGGAGAAAACAATTGTCTTCATAAGAGCTCATCTTCTTGTTCGAGTTTGATATCCACTTCATCTTTACATCTTTCGTCTATACTTATGCATATGTACATAACGAATTAGACCGGTATTATTTTTAATTTGTGTTTGTGCAATACAGTTGTACTCTTCTGGGTGTTTAATTTCCATTTTTGTCCGAGTTATATTAGTATGGGCTTGAGGCAGAAATTAAAAGTGGAAATGCGTAGGCCGTTGCTACAGTGCTTTTGACAGTAAGACACTGAAATTTTAATGTATGATTTGGTGATTATATTCGAATGTGTCATGTGGAAATGTATAGCTTCTTCTAGTGAGATTGGGACTAGACCGGTGACGTCTAAAGAGGAGTAGTACTGGAATATTTGTCGGAAGCATTGCAGGACTGAGCCGACTATCTATGTTGCTTGGACTCTTTAAAAGTGTTGCCGCACCTATGTGGGATTCTCCAGAATTGCACTATTCTTGGAGTATCCGACACAGACCTTATTAGATATTTTTGAAGAGTTTGAGCGACATCGGTTATACCACATACCCCTATTCTAATTGTTTTGGTCTGGAACAGATATCACTATGACTATTTGACATTATAAACATCTTCAACCTGCTCTTTAATTTTATAATTAGGAAATTCAACTGGAGCAGGAGAATACATTTCTAAGATCAAAGGTACTTTTTAATTAACTTCTATAGCTTTAATTTGTTCCTTTAACATCTGTTAAACAAGCCGAGGAAACAGAAATATAGGGTAAGGCTATGGACAATAAACTCCAATGGTTCTGCCCTTCCCCTTTAATGCACCGGATTGGTTTTTAGCATGTGTTAAGCAACCCTAGGTATTAATTTATGTCAGTTTAAATTTACATGAATTTTTTTTAGATAGCAGAAAATGAGAGGATTCAGGAACTAAGCAAGATGCCAGCAGGAGGGGGGCAATAGTACAGCGCAATGCAACATTATTTAGCAGGAAACATGCTTCAACTTAACATGATGGAAGGCCAAGCTGGTGTCTCTACTTCCTATGATCCATTATCTCCTCATCATCATGACAAGAAGTCCCTTCAACTTAACTAGGGTATGTTATCTTCAAACTCCAGCTTCTCTATCTATTTATTACTATTTATATTTTCCCCAAAAATAACTAAACTCACTTGTATATGTTTGAAATTATTATGGATCTTGAATAATCTATCCGTCACAAAAGTATGTGTCGGTCACAATATAGCTAACTTTTGTACCGATCATTGTCCATTAGAAATTTGTGTTTGAAGCATGGCATCTATCAGTCTTTTATTAACAATATATTTAACATCTCAACTTTCGAAAGAATTTGATGGTCACAAGTGATGAATTTATCTTAGAGTGTGCAAGTTTCTTTGCAATCTTTGTCTTCAACGTCCTTAATTATACAATCTCTAGCAGATTTCATTCTTATATGTTAGGAGTAGTTTAGTACTTCCCCAACTAAAAATTTGTAGGACCTAGATTTTATTGAGAATGTTACTAAATCAATTTTTAGTAGTATTAGTAAAACAATTCGTATTTTTATAACATAATACTTATTAGTTACCAACTTTAATTTTGGGTTGGAAATGATAGTACAAACCCCAACTGTAAGATGATACTGAATATGCTACTGTTGTTATATCATAACTTTTCAATGAGATTGTATTGGATAACTAGACTACACTAAGCAATGACAACATTCTACGTGAAATGACTAAAATCGAAGAAAAAAATTGCCTCTTAATTTCTGCACTAATGATTAATTCAAGTTTATTCGACGTAGGCAAATCGAATAAAGAACATTTGTGCTTGGAAGGTCCAAAATTATCTCTAATCAATTCTTATGTTTAAGTTAGTACCTCATCAAATTTGAGACCTCTATTCAAGTTTGTCTCGCTACTCAGAAGAGTGTTAATGTCATCACAAATGTTTCAAGAGAGTGCGCTTCAATCGAATGCTTTCTTTTTTCTCCTATCCTGTTCATGTAAACCAAGAATTATAGTTTTTTAAGATGCTAATTTAATTGTGATCGATTCTGACTCTTTTCTTTAGCATAACCTTGAAATGTGACTCCTGCAACCAACACTGCTGAAGGAGATGCTATTGGATTGGAAACCAAAAGAAAGTCCTCCGGAAGGTATTGCTACTATGACTGCTTGCTGCCTTCTTGGATATTAATTTATTATATAAGCACCATAATGCTACCTGACAAATTTCTATTACTTGTCGTCAATAATGAAACTAATAAGCTTTTCCATATTGTTCAAGTTAACAAAGTTGTAGGTGTTAATGTTTTTTATGAATCCGTGCTTCATTTCCAGAAGAAAGTACGTCTTTTAGCTAATGATGTTGTGTTTATGCAGTTAAAGGGAGCTAAAAATGCCAATGGCGAACAAAATGGAGGTTCAACAACATTTGCAAAAGATTGCAAAGATGACTAAGTCATGGATCTTCAAAGGCCTTGTAGTGTAATAGTCTAGTAAAGCTCCTTTGAAACATCAGTTGTTTTAGGTTGACCACATCTATTGTTCAGATTGTGTTAAAGCAGTAGGTAGGAAGTTTACATCATTGTGCTTATGAGTAGTGCTCTTTTTTGTCCATAAGGAGTGTTTGGACCCAAAACGTTGTTTTGTATGCAGATAGTATTATATTCATGTATACATTCTATTTTTTGATGTGTACATATTGTATTATAATTTATTATGCATGTAAATAAAAATTTACATTAATACAAGTGACTATTTATATAATCGTTGCAATAGATCAATAAACCATCGCAATAGGTAGTAAAACACCATTACAACAGAATAACAAAAGTGTTGCAATAGATGCTATTGCAACTGTTTAATATCATTGCAATAAAACCTATTGCAACGGTTAGTAACCGTTGCAATAGATGAAAACAGGCGTTGCAACAGAATAACAAAAGTGTCACATCAGATCCTATTGCAATGGTGTAATTTGTTGCAATAACTTTTATTGCAATGGTTAGTAAGCATTGCAATAGATGAAAACAAGAGTCTCAATAAGTAAAAAATAACCGTAACCATAGGTCAAGCTATGGCAATGGTTGTTTGAAACTGTTGCCATAGCTTGGCCTATGGAGACGGTTCAGACAACTAACACATAAACCGTTGCCATAGACCTATCGCAACGCCCACCTATGGGATGCTTACTGAGCCATTGCGGTAGATATATGGCAATATTTTTTCTGTCTGATGCAATGGTTTTGCAACCATCACCATAGGGGTAATTTCTAGTAGTTCCGAAACGAATAAGGATACTGAAGGAACTGACAAATCGGGGACTGAGTTTCCCTTTCTTGCCAACATATCGCGAGATTTTCATGAACATAAGATCACTGACCTCAAACTCGAGATCCTGTCTCCTCACATCTGTATATGATTTCTTTCAGATCTGGGCAGCCTTAAGTCTTTCTCTGATCAAATAAACCTTTTCCAAAGCATCAAACACTAAGTTAGGCCCTACTATTGCAGCCTCACCCACTTTAAACCAACCAATTAGAGATCTATATCTCCTACTATAGAGAGCCTCAAATAGAGCCATACAGATACTGAAATGATAGATTTTATTGAATGCAAATTCAATCAAAGAAAAATGGTCATCCCAACTATGTTTAAAATCAACAATGCATGCTCTCAGCATATCATCAAAAGTTTGAATGGTCCTTTTTGCTTGACCGTCTGTCTGTGGGTGGAAGGCTGTACTGAGGTGGACTTGGGTACCAACACCCTTTTGGATTACTTTCTAGAAATAAGAGGTAAACTGTGTACCTCTATCTGAGATGATAGGTAAGGGAACACCTTTCAACCTAACCAACTCTTTGAGATAGATATTGGCATAGTCCTCAGCTGAGTAAGAGGTATGGACTTACAAGAAATAAGCTGATTTGGTCATCCTGTCTATGATAACCCAAATAGAGTCATGCTGATGATGGGTACGAGGAAAACCTATCACAAAGTCTATGTTCACTTTCTCCCATTTCTATATGGGAATAATAAACTCTTAGGCTTCTCGTGCTCAATCTAAACCTGCTGGCATGTAGAGAACTTAGCCACAAACTCTGCAATATTTCCCTTCATCCCACTACACAAATAGATCTTTTGCAAATCGGTGTACATGTTAGTGGCCGCTGGATGAATAGAGTAATGTATACCATGCGCTTTTGCTAGAATTCATTGCCTCAACTCATCTATACCAGGCACACACAATCTACCCTGACAATGCAAAACACCATATTTCCCTTGGGAGAGAACCTCCACTTTCTGATCTCTGAATGATTCTTTCAACTTAACTAGACTGGGAAATCTATCCTGATTTTCCTTCACCTCAGAAACTAGATATGACTCTAAGCTACTCTATACGCATACACTACCTTTTGCTGAATTGAATAAACGGACATCTAGTCGGGCAAGATGATAAACTTCTTGAGATAAATTCTTCTTACCATCCTTAAAATGAGCTATACAACCCATAAACATTCTACTTAGAGCAACAGCCACTACATTGGCCTTGCCCGAATGATACAAAATTCTCATGTCATAATCTTTCAATAACACTAACCATCTTTTCTAATGCAAATTCCAATCTTTTTGAGAGAACACATACTAAAGGCTTTTTTGATCTATGAACACATTTACATACACCTCATTCAAGTAATGCCTCCAAATCTTAAAGGCAAACACTACAACTGCTAGCTTAAGATCATGAGTTGGATAATTTTTCTCATGAGGCTTAAGCTGTCTGGAGGCGTATGCTATGATCTTATCTCACTGCATGAGGACACAACCCAAACCTACTCTGGATGCATCACAGTACACAGTAAAACCATCTAAACCATCTGGTAGAGTAAGAACTGGGGTTGAGGTAAGTCGAACCTTCAACTCCTGAAAACTCTTCTCGCAGAAATATAACCACTAAAACTTAACTTTTTTTTTAGTCAATCTGTACATGGGGGATGCAATAGAAGAAAACCCTTCAACAAACTGACTCATACTCATATAGATAGTGTCACTATTAATGAAAGCATACTAGAGTATTGTGAGGATCTAAATAAGATTGCAATTCTTGTGTTGGGATAAATTGGATTTCATTCGCAACTGTTTTCCACAATATTTTTAGATAGTCATATACTTATTGAGCCATTCTTACCTAAAGAATAATGCAGTAAATAGGAAACATATGTCTATATTCTTTGATTTGATAAGCCAGAAACAAAGAATTACATTCCTCATGTAAGGTCCAAGAAGTACAACATGCCTAATCTATTGCTTGAGGACTTTATTTTTATACAAACGACCCTTTAGCATAATGGGAAATTTGAAAAACAATTAGGGGTGAAGTTCATAGGTTCAAAGTTGAGAGAGAAAATTAAAGTCAAACTCTTGGGCTACATTGATGAAGTCTAAGTAATTAAGGTACCCATGGGCTTTTAGGTAAAGTCTGACTAACCAACATAACCACGTCATGCCACGACATTAAAACAAGTGCTTCTTGGTAGAAAACCCAAGATATTTTGTTATTTGTACAATCATTACTGTTCATTGACATTGCATCTATACACCTATCATTTCGCAAGTATGTTCTACTCTTTTGTTTTATAGTGGACCGATGAATTGGGTAAAATGCATGTCATAAGTTGAGGGTGGGGCCGCTTGTGGTTCTTGATGTCCTCTTGGTGTTTTTATTGTCGTCACTCTTTTCCTTGGAGTCCTCTTCCTAGTAGAGCTAACATTTTTGGCGTATTGTAATTTATTTAGTAATGTTTTGTGTTTAATTATGAGAAAATGAGTATCTAGGGTATTTGACATATTGTTTTGTTGATAAAAATAATATCCCTCAAAAAATTTGTTCTTGAACTTTGTTATATTTATTTTTGTATAATACCCCATATATTTCTAAGCTAGAAAATGATCTGTTGTTCCTATGTATGAAACCTTTAATCTTGTAATCATATTTGATTACATGACTTACAATAATTATCCTAGTGAGAAGAGAGCTTATGATGCGTTAAACATGTTTATAAGAGTCACTTAAAGTAATTCAAGCTAAGAGCTTTTGAATCCATTAAGTTTTAGTGTTTGATTTTGCAAAGGTCATCTTTGAATGAGAATAACTTAAATTATATGTGGTATTTTAGAATATTTAGACCCACCAAATTGTAGAGAATCGAATGAGATTTCCAATGAAACCAATTTTGCCAAAATCCAACAACTGAGCGAAAAGTTATGGGTTTGCGAAGTTGAGTATGTCGCCTAGAAAATTGCCTAAGGCTAATGGAATGGTTATGCTATAGCTTAGGTGCCGCCCAACATAGCTTAAGCAATGGGTTAGGTGCCACCCAGCCTAGCTTAGTCGATGGACAATGCGCCGCCTAACCTAGCTTAGGCGATGGGCAATGCGGCGCAAACCTTATGGCCCAAGTAACGTAAACATTCCGTTTTAAAGTTATTATGAGGGAAACTAAGTATTTTGACGCTCCTTACACGTCCGTAAACTTAGCCTTACAAAAGTAATATATCCTAATCACATTATAACCCTATTAGCATCTTAAGTTTATCATCTAAAAGCACTATAGGAGAAAAACAACTAGAGTTGCACAATCAAGCTTGAAGGTCCAATCTTTTAACTATTTTATCACCATAAAAGTATGTGGGGTTATGAACAAGGACAATACTTTCATCCTTGTTCCCAAAATTTGTTTTGAAATTATAATTACTGAAATTTTATATGATTTCATAAGAATTCCAAGTGAGGGATTACACCGAAAGTACATTATTGATGATTTTGAGCATAATATGAATGAATTATGAAATTCCATATTTATTTTGAGTTGAAGAACGTTCCTCTATGATTTTTGGCTACCATAAACATGATTTAAGATATTGTTTAAAACCTTTAAATTGAATTGAGCATGATATTATGATTTAAAGTCATTATTTTTATATTGTTAAAGTATGGATTATTATCCAATATTGAGTGATTATGATTTCAATAAAGATATTGCTTTAAGCATCTTATGAACATATTGTTTACAAATTTTCTGTTCAACTTTGATCTTTATATCATTGGTTTAGCTTTCGAATCCACATATCAAATTTTCTCAGATAAGTGCATAAATGGTTTTAGATAAATCCTTGTGCTAGTTTTTAAAGGTGGATTTCAAATGCTCTGAGCATACAATTTTTCATAGAACTATGTAGCCAACGTAGGTACAAATTGAGATTATTTCCATTATAAGGATAACAGGCTTAGTTTGTGATCGATCACCTAGATTAGGTTATACTCCCTAGCAAGAGTACGACACCTCTCCCCAATGTGAGGTTTCTTCCTTAGAAGGACGAGAGGTTTGAATCCATGTTGCTCGCATGATTTATTTAAGTTAAGAGAACCTCCCTAAAGCCTAAAGTTGAGTACTTTTAAGACTTTCAAAAACTAAGTGTAAAGGGTCACATACGTATTCAGATATTACTTTTCTTGAGATTTTAGTTACAGATTTCATCTTTTAGTTTTTCAGAGTAAAAAGGTGAGTCCTTGTCACTTAGCATAAGTGTTATGGGATCAGTACATAGATACAGATTTTAGAACTAAATGTGATGGCTCACAAGATTTTCATCTTATGCTTAAATACTTATGATCTATGAATCTCAGCATTCGTATGATTCAAGCCTATGTGAGTCATTTACATTTAGCATGCATGATTTTATAAACTGTGATGATGTTATCTTTTACTTATACATTTCACCCCCATATACTTAGTACATCTTCAAAGTACAGATCCATATATATGTCTATATGCTATATTGTCTTATAATGTACGTTCAGGTGCTTAGTCTCAGTAGCATGAGTGATATTTTGAGCATCTCTATCTACACCATTATAGTAGGTGAGTCCTTATGGTTTGAGGACCTACTTCTCCAAATTTCCAATGTTTGTTGTATTTGATTTGTCATTTTCAGTTTAGCCCGAGTTAGTTGGGTGCTTGTCCTAATGACTCTCTAGTTCTTTAGAAGTAAAGGCTTGTTGGACTATCAGATGTTTTCTATATTTTTAGTATTTGTTATTCATACAGTGTTCCTAGTTTATTTCAGCTTAGATTTGTTATAAAATAGTGTTATTCATTGACTAGATTATCATGAAATAAAGTTTAGACCTAGTTGAAGGCTCAAAGAGTTAGCTTGGGTCTACGTGTAGCCTTGACCTCCGTATGACGTCTCGGTATCAAATTTTGGAGCGTTACAAACTTGGTATCAGAGCCAAAGATTTTATAGAGTCCTATGGAGTTAGATAAGCCACATTACATAGAGTCTTGATCATCGGTATGAAGCGTGACACATCTATGAGCAAGAGGCTATGGAGCTTTTTAGGAAAATCCTCTTTTTTTCATACTCCATTGTTGTTACAGCTATAACTATTTTCTATTAGCTAATGCTATTTTATGACTAAATATTCCTCCTCGTAGAGCTAATGCCCATAGAGTTGATAACCCGCCACCTTAAGCCACTGATCCTTTAAATGAGAATGTGTCACATCTAGAGTTTTGGACAACTTTTCAGGTGCTAGCCCAAGCTATGACAAAAAATGTCCAGGGTACCCATTAGGATGCAACCCCACCTTAGAAAGATGGGGACTTAGCCGCAGCCAGAATCAGAGACTTTATGAGAATGAACCTATAAAAATTCTTTGGGTCAAAGGCAGGTGTGGATCCACAACTCTATCTTGACGAGGTAAAGAAGATCACCCAGATTATGAATGTTTCCAAATAGGAGAGTGTAGAATTGAAATCCTATAGGTTAAATAATGTTTCTTATGATTGGGTAGTGATATGGAAGAAGAATAGAGGGAAGGATGCAGCTTCCATGACTTGGCAGATATTTAAGGATGCGTTCTTAGACAAGTTATTCCAACTTGAGATAAGAGAAGCTAAGATAAAAGAGTTCATGAACCTAAGGTAAGGCTCTATGATAGTGATGGAGTACTGCCTAAAGTTTAATTAGTTGTTTAAGTATGCCTCTGATCAGATGGCTAACTCTAGGGAAAGCATGAGTAAGTTTGTGACTGGTGTGTCTGGGTTGGTATTTAAGAGGTATAGGACTGTTATGATCAATAGAGATATGGATCTTTCTAGATTGATGATGCATGCTCAGCAGATTGAGACAGAAAAGCTGAAGCAGAGAGAGAGTTACTATGAGGGCTAAGACAGGACAATTTAATTATGGTCAGAATAGGACTGAGGGAGGAAATAGTTAAAAGTTTGTAAATTGTTTATCTATGCCAGTTCTATCTTTATCCAGTTCTCCTACTCCTAGAGCCAGACAGGAGTAGTGGGGTAGGTCTTCTATGTCCAGATCTCAGGAGAGTGTAAGTGGTAGGCATATTTATCATCAGTGTACTAGGTGTGGTAAGAGTTATCCTAATAAGTGTTTGGCTGGACAAAAGGGTTTTTTTGTTGTGGTAAGCTGGGTCATGGTACTAGATATTGTCCACATACTAGATGGGGAAGAAGAGATATTCATCCCCAGACTCTAGCTAACAGTGCAACGGCTCTTTTAGGTCGCCCAACCCCTTCTCTGGGCGCTTCAACTAGTACTGGTGGTGGCTAGAACCAGAACTGATTTTATGTTTTTCCATCCCATTAGGAGTAGGAAGATTCTCCAGATATTGTTACTGGTATGCTTTGTGCCATCCATTTTAATGTTTATGTGTTATTAGATCCTACTTCAAGTTTCTCTTATGTGACCCCATTAGTTGTTGTGAATTTGTAGATAAGTTCTGAAAGTAACCCTGAGCCTTTCTTGGTTTCCACTCTAGTAGGTGATTCAGTTATTTATAAGCAAATTTACAAAAGGTTTCCTATTGGAGTTATTCATAGAGTCATGTTAGCAGATTTAATAGAACTAGATATGGTTGATTTTGATCTTAGTGTTGGCATGGATTGGATCAATTCCTGTTATGCAACCATAGATTGTTACATTCGTATTGTTAAGTTTCAGTTTCCAGATGAGCCAATTTGTGAATGGGCAGGAAATTCTATATCTCCCAAGGGTCATTTAATATCTTAACTTAAATCTAGGAAGTTGATTTCCAAAGGTTTCATCTATCATCTAGTTTGAGTTAAAGACACTAAGTCTGAGATGCCAATAATCCAGTCAGTCAGCATAGTCAACAAATTTCCGAATGTATTTCCCAAAGATCTTCTAGGGGTACCTCTCAATAGAGAGATAAAATTTGGGATTGACCTTCTTTCCGATACTTAGTCTATTTCTATCTCTCCATATAATTGGCTCCCGCAGAGCTTAAGGAGTTGACAGAGCAACTCAAAGATCTTTTGGATTAAGGTCTCATAAGGCCTAGTATTTCTTGATTAGGTGCTCCCATCTTATTTGTGTGAAAGAAGGATGGTTCTTTGCGTATGTGCATTGACTATCACCAGCTACATAAAGTTATCATCAAGAACAAATACCCTCTCCCTAGAATTGATGAATTATTTGATCAATTGCAAGATGCAAGTTATTTCTCAAAGATAAACCTTAGATCCACCTATCATTATCTTAAAGTAAGGGAGTGTGATATTCTCAAGACAGCCTTCAGAACCCATTATGGTTATTTTAAATTTTTAGTCATGTCATTCAAGATAACCAATGCTTCAGCTGCTTTCATGGACCTCATGAATTGAGTTTGTAAATATTATCTAGACATGTTTGTCGTAGTGTTCATAGATGGCATCCTTGTGTACTCTCGTAGTGAGAATGACCATGTAGATCATCTTAGGACTATCTTGCAAGCTCTTAGAGATCATTACTTGTTCGCCAAATTCACCAAGTGTGAATTTTAGCTAAGATCAGTAGCCTTTCTTGGTAATATTATTTCCGCCGATGGCATTAGAGTTGATCCCCAAAAGACAAAATCCATAAGAAATTAGCCTAGACCTATCTCTCTGACTGACATTAAAAGTTTCTTGGGTCTAGCTGACTATTATCACAGTTTTTTTAAAGGTTTATCATCCATTGCATCTTCTATGTCTAGACTAACCTAAAATAAAGTTTAGTTCCTGTGGTCCAATTCTTTCCAGAAGAGTTTTTAGGAGTTAAAGACTAGACTTACTTCATCCCTAGTGTTAGAATTACCTAATGGTACATACGGTTTTGTGGTGTATTGTGATGCCTCTAGACTTGGTTTGGGTTGTGTGTTGATGCATAAAGGTAAGGTTATAGACTATGCCTCTAGACAGTTGAAACCTCATGAAAAGAATTTCCCAACCCATGATCTGAAATTAGTTGTTGTGGGTTTTTCTTTGAAAATCTAGAGACATTATCTGTGTGGTGTTCATGTTGATGTGTTCATAGATCACAAACTCTTGCAGTATGTGTTTACTCAGAGAGAGTTGAATATTTCATAGAGGAGATGGTTAGAGTTGCTAAAAGATTATGATATGAGTGTGTTATATCATCCGGGCAAAGACAATGTAGTGGAAGATTCCCTTAGTAGGTTGTCTATGGATAGTGTTGCTGATGTAGAGGAAGATAAGAAACAGTTAGCTTGAGAAGTTCATCGTTTGTCTAGATAGGGTGTTAGATTGCTTGATTCAGCTGAAGGTAATGTTTGGGTTTAGAGTAGCTCCAAATCTTCTTTAGTTTCAGAATTAAAGGAGTAGTAGGGTATGGATCGTGGTTTTATCTAACTGAAGGAGTCGGTTAAAGACCAAAAGGTAGAGATTTTCCCCCAAGGGGGAGATGGTGTGTTGACACACTAGAGTAAACTGTGTGTTCCTTGTGTTGATGAATTAAGATAGAGAATTACGGCTGAGGCATATATTTTGGAATATTCTATTTATCCCAGTGCTACCAAGATATACTGCGACCTATGGGAAATCTATTGGTGTAGCGGTATGAATAAGGATATAACATAATTTATAGAAAAGTGTGCAACTTGTTAACAAGTTAAGGTAGATCTCCAAAGACCTGGTTGTAAGCTATAAGAGTTTGGTATCCCCACTTGGAAGAGGGAGAAGGTTAATATGGATTTTGTTATTGGTTTACCCCTTTCACATCGTCGTCATGATTTGATTTACGTTGTTGTAGATAGGTTGACTAAGTTAGTGCATTTCTTACCGGTACATACGTCTTATACATCTGAAGATTATGCTATATTGTATATTTGAGAGTATTCAGGTTGCATGGAGTTCCCTTGTCTATCATCTCAGAAAGGGGTACTCAGTTTACTTCTCAGTTTTGGAGAGCCTTTCAAAAGGATCTTGGTACCCATGTTCATCTTAATTCATCTTTTCTTCTGAAGACAAATGGTTATGAAGAGAGGACCATCCAGACCCTAGAAGATATGTTGAGGGCTTACGCTCTAGATTTCAAGGGGATTTGGGATGAACATTTTCAATTGATCGAATTTGCTTATAATAATATTTATCATTCTAGAATTCAAATGGTCCTATTTGAGGCTCTTTATGGTAGAAGATGTAGATCACCCATAGGTTGGTTTGAAGTGGGTGAGCCAACTTTACTTGGGCCTGACACAATGTTTGAAGTTATGGAGAAAGTTAAATTGATTGGAGAAAGATTGAAAATATCCCAGAGTCACGACAAATCATACACAGATGTGAGGAGAAGAGATCTTGAGCTCGAGGTAAATGACTTAGTTTACCATAAAGGTTTCACCTATGAAAGGGGTGAAGAGTTTGTAAAAAGCGTAAGGTTAGTCCCCGATATGTTGGTCCTTATAGGATATTGAGCAATGTTGGGAAGGTGGCACATGAGCTTGAGTTTCCTGTAGATTTTTCCTCCTTTCACCCTATGTTACATATATCCTTATTTAAGAAATGTGTTGGTGATCGAGATGTGGTAATAACTTTAGAAAGCACAGATGTCCATGATAGCCTCTCTTATGAAGAGATACTAGTCGAGATTCTTGATCGCCAGACTCGTAGACTAAGAAACAAAGAACTTTCCTTGGTCAAAGTTCTTTGGTGGAATCAGTCCGTTGAGGACGCCACTTGGGAAGCGGAAGAGGATACGCGAGCCAAGTACCCTCACCTTTTCCACTCAAGCCCAGACTCAGTTTAAGGTAACAAGTTTCCTTAGTTTTTCTCTTTTCCATTTTCAGCTCCAACATTCTATAGTTGTTTCATGATTGTTAGTGCAATCACCGATTGGTTTAGTCATGCAGTCATGATTGATTCATGCAAAGTTTAGCACGTAATCTTGGACCCCTAGTATTCTCAGTCTAGCGAATCTCATTCGAGGACGAATGTTCCTAAGGGAGAGATATTGTAATACCCCATATATTTCTTAGCTAGAAAACAAAACATTGTTCCCACGTATGAAACCTCTAATATTGTAATTCATATTTAATTACATGACTTAAAATAAGTATCCTAGTGATAAGAGAGCTTATGATGTGATAAACACGTTCATAAGAGTCACTTAAAGTAATGCAAGCTAAGAGCTTTTGAATCCATTAAGTTATTAGTGTTTGATTTTGCAAGGGTCATCTTCAAAGAAGCATAACTTGATGTATATATGGTATTTTTCCATATTTAGACCCACTAAATTGTAGTGAATCTAATTAGCTTTCTAACGATACAAATTTTGCCAAAATCTGACAGTCGAACAAAACGTTATGGCTTTGAAAAGTAGAGTGCGTCGCCTAGCAAATCGCTTATGGCTACTAGAATGGTTATGCCATAGGTTAGGTGCCCCCCAACCTAGCTTAGGCAATGGGTTAGGCACCGTCCAGTCTAACATAGGTGATAGGCAATGCGCCACCTAACCTATCTTAGGCGATGGGCAATGCAACGCATACCTTATGGCCCAAGTGATGTAAGCATTCTATTTTTGAGTTATTTTGAGGGAAACTAAGTCTTTTGACAGTCCTTACACGTTCCTAAACTTAAACTTATGAAATTAACAGATCCAAATCATCCTATAACCCTATTAAAATCTTAAGTTCATCATCTAACAGCACTAAAGGAGAAAAACAACTAGTGTTGCACAATCAAGCTTGAAGGTCCAATCTTTCAACGATTTCGTCACCGTAAAGGTATGTGGGGTTATGAACAAGGACATTTCTTTCGTTCTTATTCCTAATACTTATTTTTAAATTACAATTACTGAATCTTTATATGATTTCATATGAATTCCAAGTGTGGGTTTACGCCCAAAGTATATTATTGACGACTTTTAGCATAATATGAATGAATTATGAAATTCCATGTTTATTTTGAGTTGAAGATTGTTCCTTTATAATTTTTGGCTACCATGAACATAATTTAAGATATTTTTTACAACCTTTTAGTTGAATTGAGCATGTTATTATGATTTAAAGTCATTATCTTGATATTGTTGAAGTATGGATTATTATCCAAGATTGAGTGATTATGATTTTAAGAAAGATGATCCTTTAAGCATCTTATAAACATATTGTTTACAGATTTTCAGTTTAGCTTTGGTCTTTATATTATTGGTTTATCTTTGGAATACACATTTTAAATTTTCTAAGATAAGTTCATAAATTGGTTTAGATAAATTCTTGTGCTACTTTTTAAAGTTGGATTTCCATTGTTCTGAGTTTACAGTTTTTTCAAGGGAGTATTATTTAGCAGTGAGCGGAAACTTTAGGATTAGTGTGCCCTATCTTCCACAGAATTACGTAGCCAACGTAGGTTCAATTTGAGATTATTCCCATTATATAGACGACAGACTTAGCATGTGATTGATCACCTGGATTAGGTTATACTCCCTAGCAAGAGTATGACACCTCTCCCCAACGTGAGGTTTCTTCCTTAGGAGGACGAGATGTTGGAATCCTGGTTTATGTCGGTTAAGAGAACCTCTCTAAATCCTAAACTTGAGTACTTTTCAGATTTTCAGAAACTAAGTGTAAAGGGTCATATACTTATTCAGATATTACTTTTCTTGAGATTTCAGTTACAGATTTCAGCTTTTAATTTTTCAAACTAAAAAGGTGATCCCTTTTCAATTATCGTAAGTGTTATGAGATTAGGACAAAGATACAAATTTTAGAACTAAATGTGATGGCTCACAAGATTTGCATCTTATGCTTTACTACTTATGATCTTTGAATCTCAGCTTTCGTATTATTCAAACCTATGTGAGTCATTTATATTTAACATGCATGATTTTATAAACTGTGATGGTATTATGTTTTACTTATGCATTTCACCCCTATATACTCAGTACATCTTCAAATTACTGATCCACATATACGTCTATGTGCTACATTGTCTCATAATGTAGGTTCATGTGCTCAGTCTCAGCAGCGAAAGTGATATTTCGAGCATCTGTATCTACACTGTTATAGTTTGTGAGTCCTCATGGTTTGAGGACCTATTTCTCCAGATTTCCAGTGTTCGTAGTATTTCATTTATGATTTTCAAACTAGCCCCATTCAGTTGGGGGCTTGTCTCATTGACTCTCTAGTTCTTTAGTAGTAGAGGCTTGTTGGACTTTCAAATGTTTTCCATATTTTCAGTATTTGTAATTTAGATAGTGTTCCTAGTTTATTTTCTGCTCATATTTGTTATAAAATATTGTTATTGATTGACTAGCTTATCATGAAATAAAGTTTAGACCTAGTAGTAGGCTCAAAGGGTTAGCTTGGGCTACGTGTAGCCTTGAGCACCGTGTGATATCTCGGGATTAGATTTTGGGGCATTATATTTTGTGTGACCATTGTTAATCTTGTTATGTCATTAGGATTAGTGACATAATAATAATTGCTAACAATTGCATGAACTAGATAGGTAGTAGCTTATTATGTAACCCTAAGCCATGTGTATGTGAGATACTACAGAATTCCCTTGTGGTGTTGAATCCAGAACTTGCCCGGTTATTCATACCTAGGTTGTAGGATAGTCGGTTAGGACATGATCATATTTTGTTCTTGAAATAAGTAAAAATTTACCCTAAATGACCTTCCATGTGTGAATGAGTATCCATTTATCCCTATTTTTAGCCATTATAGCAAGTTTTTCTTGTTACACCTTTCACCTTCCAATTTTTGTTATAATGAGCCCATTTTAGACCTTGTCCTCCCGGGATCTTTTTGCATCTTAAATCAAGAAAATTGCCTATGTTGAGGGTGTCTATCACAGGGGTATGTAATGTGAAGTGGGTATGAAAAAAGATAAAATAAGAGAAAGAAAGTAGGGCTGGGTGTGTTAGAAAAGATAAAGAACAAGAAAAATTATGAAAGAGAAAAGCACGAATATAAAAAATCATACCCAGCCGAAATATGCAATAAAAGGATAAAATTGGAGAAATAAGGGTGGAATAAAATGAAAATTTGTTGATAAGTGGACCCCAAAAGTAATTGTAGTGCCAATGACGCTTAGTCACTAAAATTTCCATATGTACCATACTAGACCCAATCCTACATTACAAGCTGAGTAATGTGCTATAGTGATCCTAACTTGACTGTACGAAAGATAACGTATAGAAAATAAGGGAAAGCCTATGATGTTTGATGTACAATGATTAGAATTTCCTTGCATTGACATGCATGAATACATATGAGTGATGGGGACTTTTTATATGTGAGGGCATATGGATTGTATAGCTAGGTACTCACTTATTTGGGTAGTGTAACTTGTCCATATGCATGGTTGTTTGTTAATAATGTAACGACATAGCTTAACGACTTTGTGTCATATTATTGTGGTTCATAGATACTCATAGTTGGTTTTAAAGTTTTAAACTTGGAGGGATGTGTTTTTCATCTTTATTTAAGATTGATTGCCATAGGTTTTTTAGGTTCCTCATAGTTAAGAATCATCGTATTGTTTTATTATATTTTATTGCCTAAGGACATACAACGTTCTAAATTGAGGGTCTTGATGTGATATCTACTCTTACAACTTATGATGCTTAAAATTATAAAATATTCATGTACTGGAGGCTATTTTATTGAGTTTGATGTGTTTTATAAGTGATTTTGTAGGAAAATATATGTTGGAAGATAATCTGATGAAAACAAAACAAAAGGCTGAGAATCAGTACTTACTAATGTGCCAATAGCCCTTAGGTCTCACAAGACGAATTCCAGAGGGTAAAATTTTGGGGACTACCTACGACCACCCACTTACTATTTGTAGGTTCCACCTATGGCCCATAGTGGGTACATAGGTTGCCATCGATGCAAAAATCTTGGATTGTTTCTAAGAGTTTCCATGTAACCTAAACCTACTTCTATGATATTTTTAGTCCTTATTATTACATTTAGTCAAGTTTTCCTCTTCTGTTAAGGGTTAGAATTGTAGGATTTTCATTTAATAGATAAATGCTCTTTTAACATTCTAATGGCAATAGACTCAGAGGTCTTGATATTATGTTTCTTTAGAAAACTAAATTTACCAATCTGATAAATCGTTTTAAAAGGTTCTTCTGGAATACTCCAGTTTTGAAGATCATTTTCAATATTAGCAATCTGGGTTGCTTGAGAAGATAGGTTAATAGTATTTTTAATATGATTGTTGGAATTCATTAGAGAAAAAATTGTCTAGAGACTAATTGAGAAATTTAAGTTCACATAAGATGGCAAACAACAATAATCATTGACGATTCAACCTATAATAAATTACAGTAATACATCTATGGCTTATGGGATCTAGCAAGTCTTAATGGCTGTTACAACAGTTTTCTCCTAGTGTTAACTTAGTGACGGGACTACTAACAGGGTCGAATGCTTACCTTAGCTAAGACCACTCTTTCAGGCTGACCAACGTCTAAAACCGGAGATTAATCGGTTCCTTCAAACACTTAGAGAGAAGATGAATTCCCCATACTTAAGAAAAATCCCATTATAAGACATGATATATTAAAATAATTTATTAGAAGTATCATCATAAATGGATTAAAGTAATATGCATCTTATATGAAAGTAGTTTTCCCATGCTCTAGACAATATATATACTTAGCTGCTCATACTAAGTGCATATACTACCAACATGGCTTTGATACCAAATAAAGGATCTTCGTGAATATTTGAGAAGATTAACAGAAAATAGAGACAATGAGAAAATGATTATGTAGACCTATTAAAGTCCAAAGTAGAAGAGGGAAGAAATATGTGATGGTTATTGTAGATTACTATTCTAGGTTCCTCTGGACAATGTTTTTAAGAACAAAGGATGAAACTTATGGGGTTCTTATTTATTTTGCCAAAAAAATCCAAGTAAAGCTAAATTGCAAAATAACTGAATTCAGATCTGATCATGGAACTGAATTTGAAAATTCTCAAGTTGATGAATTCTGTGCTGAGCATGGAATAAGTCACAACCTTTCTTCTCCTAGAATTCTACAGTAAAATAGAGTTTTTAAAAGTAAAACAAAACAATTATAGACATTTCTAGGACCATGCTAATTGATAGTGGTCTTTAAAGAAGTTTCTGGGATGAAGCAATAAATACTGCTTGTTATGTAACTAATAGGTGTTTGAACAGAACACTTCTGAATAATCCTTCATACGATCAAGTATTCAATAGAAAGCCTAAGCTAGAATATTTAAGACCATTTGGATGCAAATTCTTTTTGCTAAACAATGGGCAAAGAGAATTAAGAAAATTTGATTCCAAGAATAATAAAGCAGTGTTTGTAGGCTACTCCTCAACAAGAAAGGCTTACAAAATATTCAATAAAAGAACTCTGTGTGTTGAATAAAGTGCTTATGTGATCTTTAATTAGTCAAGTAATCAAATAAACTCAAGAGATGGTAAAGATTTAGAAGTTGAAGAACTTATTCCTATTCAAAGGGATGAAAATACAAAAGAGGATGATTACGAGATAAATGATGAAGATGAGAGTGATGACAGTAATGATGATCTAGGATCTTACTCACAAATTCTAGCTCCAATAGAAGAACAACTAGAGAAAACTATTCTCAAAAAGAGGAAACTATTCAAAGTTGATAGGGACCTAGTACCAGTAGTATCAATCTCATAAGACAAAACTAGAGGCATAAATCCTCTCATCCCCTTGAGAACCTGACTACACCTTTAGAAATAAGAGTTCAAACAAGGTCCCAAGCTATTAATGTTATGGCATTTTCAACCTTTTTGTCACAAATTGAACCCAAACATATGAAAGAGGCCCAAAAAGGTGTTGACTGGATCAGTGCAATGAAGGAAAAACTTTGGCAATTTGAAAGAAGCAAAGTCTGGAATCTGGTCTCCAGGCCAATTGATAGAATAATTATTGGGACCAAAAGGGTGTATATAAATAAGCAAGATAAGAATGGAACTATCAATAAAAATAATGCATGGCTGGTTGTTCAAGGTTATAACTACGAAGAAGGAATCGATTATGCTGAGACCTTTAACCCTATAGCAAGAATAGAAACAGTTAGAGTTCTGTTTGTATTTGTTGCATACATGGGTTTCAAACTATTTCAAATGGATGTCAAAAGTTCCTTCATAAATGGAAACCTGAAGGAAGAAGTCTACGTAAAACAACTTCTAGGTTTTAAAGATGAATATTTTCCTCATTATGTACTTAAATTGGATAAAACTCTTTAGGGTTTAAAGCAAGCACCAAGGGCCTGGTATGAGAGACTCTCAAAGTTTCTCCTAAAAAATGGCTTCAAAAGAGGGAAATAGATAATACTCTATTCGTAAATACTAGAGGTAGCATCCTATTGATTTTCCAGATATATGTTGGTGATATAATGTTTGGAGCTACTTCTGAATCCCTATGTGAAGAATTTTCTAAGCTAATGGGGAGTGAATTTGAGATGACTATGATGGGTGAATTGAACTTCTTCCTAAGCTGTAGATTAAGCAAACTTCTCAAGGAATAATGATTTTTCAAGAGAAGTACTGTAACGTCCCAAAATCTGATCCCGAGATATACATTGTGCTCAAGACTATAAGTAGCCTTAAGCTAAACCTGTCTGTATACTATTGATCTTAAATCTTATAATAAAGGAAATATAGACATAAAATTCATACCAAATGTGGAAACTATCTATAATATCTGAGAATAATCTGAACATAAAATCTGAAAGATCAAAAATAAATAATATACATCAAAACTATTAGTCTGACAATCCTCTACTACTAATACTATAAAGTCACTGGGACAAAACCCCAAATAACTTGAACTGTCTGAAAGAAAGTGCTAAATCTCATGAACTGATAAACTGCAAAATCTGAATGAATAAGTCTCCAAACTATGAGGACTCACTAACTATCGGATGTAGATGGAGATGCTCGAACTACTCACGCTGCTGACACTAAGCACCTGAACCTACATTATGAGATAATGTAGCACATAGACATATACGTGGATCAGTACTTTGAGGATATACTGAGTATATGGGGTGATATGAAAAAGTAAAACATCATCTCATAATCATCATTTATAAAACAATGCATGCTAAATGTAAATGACTCACACAAGTTGGAATATCTGAAATACTAAAATTTGAAATCATGAATAGCATTAAGAAGCAAAACATACTTTATAAATCTTGTGAGCCATAACATTTAGTTCTAAAAGTTATACTTGTATTCTCCCTTTAAATCATTTTGTCTAAGTGAAGAAGCACTCACTACTGAATATGAAATATTAAATTTGAAAGCTAAAATCTGTAGCTATTATCTTTTCTGTAAGGTATAATCTAAGTAAAACTTGTGAGCCTTTACACTTAGTTTTCTAAAATCCTTTTTGTTCTTCTTTTACTATTAAGGAGAGTACTTTATCTTAAAATCAATGTTGTTAGGCTTTTAAAATTTTAGGCAAAAACTGTTCTACAAGGGAGGTTCTCTTAACTGACATAAACCATGCGAGCTACATGGAGTCTAACATCTCGTCCTCCTAAGGAAGAAATCTCACGTTGGGGGGAGGTGTAATACTCTTGTCAGGAAGTATAACCTCAGCTTAAGTGATCACTGTCTCAACCCACTATGGGCCCTTTAATCTCAAATCTATGGTGGCATGTAGTTTTGGGGTATGAGACCTTGGAATCATACCTAACTCAGTGCTAAATACTACTCCCTTTAATTTTCTATGCTTATCTTATTGGAACTCCACTTTAAAACTAGCATAAGGGTTTATTATGAAACCAGTTATGCATTTATCGGACCCAACTGAGGGTCCTATGGACAAAGCTCATCCAACTTCTGGATTTCAGATTTAGGCTAGGGCTGCGGTATCTTACCATCCTCGTGGGGTTCTACCCCCTATCCCTGCTCATGGAAGTGACTCTCTTCCCCAGTCCCCTCATGGAAATACTAGTAATATGGAGTTCCATCATTTTATCAATCTCTTAACTCAATTGGTGGCCTCTCAATAGGAGCGTGGTTCTTTGGATACCATTTTTTCTGAGGCCACAAGAATTGGCCAATTTATGAGGTTGAGTCCTCTTATGTTCACAAGTACGATGGTTAAGGAAGATCCTCAAAGCTTCGTCGATGAAATAGAGAAGATTTTATGAATCATGCGTGCTTCGGAATTCGAGGGTGTTGAGCATGCTTCCTACCTATTGAAAAATAAAGTATACCAATGGTACAAAGAATGGAAGTTCTTTAGAGGTGTTGATGCTAGTACGACTTTATGGTTGGATTTCTTTAAAGCTTTCATAGACCTCTTCTTTCCTTAAGAGTTGAGGGAAGAAAAAATGGAAGAGTTTGTGAACTTTAAGCAAGAGAGGATATCCGTTCAAGAGTATGCCTTGAAATTCCATCAATTGTCAAGGTATGCTCCCGAGATGGTTTCTACCATGAGGGCTAGAAAGCATAAGTTTGTCTTGGGACTATTCCTTAAGTTAGTTATCCATAACAAGGAGACTTTGTTGATTGAGAAAAGGGATATTTCTAGGTTGATTGTGTATTTCCAATAATTAGATGATGAGAAAAAGAAGCAAGTTGAGCTTAGTGAGAAGCAAGGAAGGAAATTTTATGCCTTTCGAGCAAAGTGATGACAAGTGGCACAAAAGAAGCGGAGGAGTTTAGGTTCGTTCTCCTAGGATAGTGTTCACTCTCCTTACCTAAAGTCATCGAGTAATCATCGACCTCAGTTTATTAAAGGGTTTCGAGTACAAGGTGCCTATTTCTAGGCTAGTGGTACCAAGTCGGCTCCACCTCTCCCTTCTTGTAGATTCTATGGTCAGACTCATATGGTAAGTGTGAGAAAGAGAGAAACTGGTGTTTTAATTATGGTAAGGTTTGCCACATGTAGCGTGAGTACACCGCTCAAGAGAGAAACCCATAGGGTCATGTTCAAATTACCTAAAGAGCCAGTCATTGTATGGAAAGGTGGCTCTCTCGATCCTAAGGGAAGATTCATTTCTTCTTATATCTCAAAAGTTGATTTCAAAAGGGTGTTGGCATTATGTAGTCCGAGTTAAGGATTCTACCTCGGAAGACCTTTCATTAGAATCCATCCTCATGGTTAATGAGTTTTCTGATGATCTTCCTGGTGTTCATCCTAATAGGAAAATTAATTTTGGGATTAATCTTGTTTTGAAAACTTGTCCGTTCTCGATTCTCTTTAAAGAATGGCTCTGATAGAGCTACAAGAGCTTAAGGAGTAATTGAAAAACCTCTTAGAAAAAGGTTTTATCCGCCCTAGTATGTCTCCGTGGGGTGCACCCGTGTTGTTTGTGTACAAAAAAGATAGTTGCCTTCGTATATGCATTGATTATCATTAGTTGAACAAACTAATAATAAATAATAAGTATCCTCTTCCTAGGATTGATGATTCTTTTGATCAACTTCAGGGTGTGGAGTATTTCTCTAAGATCAATCTTGGATCAAGTTATCATCAACTTAAGATTAGAGATACGGATATCCCTAAGACTGTCTTTAGAACCCGATAGGTTACTATGAGGTTTTTTTCATGTCCATTATGTTGAACAATGCCCAATGTTATTTATGAATTTGATGAATATGGTCTTTTGTTCATTCTTGGAAATATTTGTCATTGCATTCATTTATCATATCTTAGTGTACTCTTAGAGTGAGGCAGATGATGTAGATCACCTTTGTACCGTGTTGCAAACTTTAAAGGATAATCTTTTGTATGCCAAGTTCTCCAAGTGCGAGTTTTGGTTGAAAGTCGTATCTTTTCTTTGTCATTTCATCTCTAGTGAAGGGATTATGGTAGATCCCCAAAAGGTTGTGGCAGTTTAAAAGTGGCCTAGATCTACGACTCCATTCGATATTTGGAGCTTCTTGGGTCTAACCAGTTATTATAGAAGATTTGTGGAGAGTTTTTCTACTAAATCTTCCCCATTTACCAAGTTGACCCAAAAGAAGGTGAAGTTCTTGTGGTTCGATGCGAGTTAAGGTAGTTTCAAGAAGTTGAAAGATAAATTAACTTCGGCCATGATTTTGACCTTGCTCGAGGGTGGTATTGGTTTTGTTGTTTATTGTGATTCTTCTCATATCAGTCTTGGTTGCCTGTTGATGCAATGTGGTAGGGTGGTGTCCAATGCTTCTAGGAAATTGAAAGTTCAATAGAAGAATTACCCCACCTATGACTTAGAGTTATTAGTTGTGGTCTTTGCGTTGAATATTTGGCGCCATTATCTTTAGGGTGTTTATATCGATATCTTTTTCAATCATAAGAGCATGTAATATGTGTTTACTCAAAAGGAGTTGAATCTCCGGCAAAGAAGGTGGCTTGAGCTATTGAAAGACTATGATATAAGTCTTCATTACCATCTCGGTAAGGTGAATATAGTCATCGATTCTCTTAGTAGATTGTCTATGAGAAGTTTGGCCCATGTTGATTAGACTAAGAGGGAATTGGTGAGGGATATCAACCGCTTGGCTAATCTTAGAGTTTGACTTGCAGACTCTGAGGATGGTGGTGTGTTTGTGCATCCAGTATCTCAATCATCTCTTGTTGTTGAGATTATGATTAGCTAGTTCTTCCTCTTGGGATTATGTTAGAATAGGGTGTATTTATGTGTGAGTTATGATTCATTTGTGTACATGCTAATGTGTTGGTGTTGGGTTCGACTATTTCTTAAGTAAATTGATTGGGATTTATAGGTAAAAGCTTTAAAGACCCAAAATAGGTTTCTTTAAAGTCTAAAACATCCTTAAAAATGGGGATTTGTTGAACTTTAGGATCCCTCATCATCCTTGAAAGAGGGATGTGGGAATTAAGGCAATAATAGATAATTATTGGGCTCAATTTGCTAACTTTCACCATCTCAGACATACAGGTGAATATGAGGTTGACTATCCCTTGGGTACAATCCTAGAAATAGGGTTACCTAATTGAAGTATTGGGTGGCTTTAATTGACACACTCGTTAGGTACTCGAAAGGATCAATGAGTGACATCTTTGAGGTTTTGTTGATGAACTACCCTCAAAGACTATAAACCTAGCCTACCACATCACCAACAATTTGAATTTTATCCTAATCTTCACGTACCCATGCATAACATTCCCCTAGGATGGCGTAATCCCAAGATCCATGCCTAATTAATTACACTTCAATTATTCTAGTCTCAAATTAGTCCCTTAGAAGCCCAAGAATTTCTTTCACATTAGAAAACATTGAAAACCCCCCAACCAATCGTGTACCATAGGTTTGAACTTAGCAAGCAACTTTTATTTCAAGCTTACTCAATCACCACTCACATTGTTCCTCGTGGATTCGACCCCAACTCTTAGCTGGGTAAACATATTGACAATGACTGCCTTGTAATTACATTGATGTGTAAGTTGAGAATTATCAGTCGATTAGGTATTTGGCCTTAGATCAGACTCATTATCTTAGTTTTAGATTTGACTCATTAGAATGATGGCTTGGAGGTTATGATAGAATTAGAGCATGAGGGCTTTCCTGTCTTCAAGGGAGTGTTGGATGGTTGTAATTGGGCGGTTCAACCTTAATGTTGAGAATTTAGTTTGGAGTTGTAGATCTTGGGTGCAACCTTTATTTTCAAATTTTGTGTAAGTTGGGGCTTTAGGCTTATTAAGCTTACGCTTTTTGTACCTATTTGATATTTTTTAGTTCAGATGGATTGTGGTTGATAGATGTACAAATAATAGTCCATGGACATAGTAATGCTTCCTTCACCTTTGATCTCGGGGTTTTGTTCTCATTATGATTTTGGATAACCTACTCAGTATTATATTTGAGTTGGATTAAACATGGTTTTAACCCTAACTGGTGGCACATCCTGGAACAGATCGTTTGGTAGTGAGCACTTAAACTTTGGAATTTTGGCTGGCAGTTTTGAGTATTTTGAACTAGTTGTTTCATTGCCATAGATTGTATACCTTGGTTATCTATAGTTGTGTGCCCAGTTAGAGCCTATAGGGCTTATTTTAGTGCTTTCTTTTATGGATATTTAGTCGATCAATTTTAGTTCTTTAAGGTTAGTGCATTGGAAATGCACGGGCATGACTCATGCGACTTTCTGCTTGGTTTGTAATAAATAGCAGGTTTGGAAAGGGAAAAAAAGGTTATAATTGGATTAGGAGTTTGTTGCATGACTCATGCCATGGTTTGCCTTTGGCTTGGATGAGTTTTTATTTGATAGTGCTGGTATCATTGTGTCGTGCTTCAAATTTGCGTGCACCATCCTTCCTCGCTTAAGTTGGTGGATAGTTGGTGGTTGAGGTTGAGTTTTGGCTATTTAGGAGTGAAGTGTGAAAGTTGGTTGAGAATGGGATGCTTGTGAAAAAATCCCTTGGAAGCATCATTTCATCTAGGAGCTGATATAAGAAGTCATGCTTAAAGCATATGGGCCCAATACCACATCTTTTTAGCTTTTGTGATATTTGTATCCATTGACTTTTGTGGAAGAAAGTTGTTTTAGTAGTGGATATTGTAATGACCCTCCAGGTCATTTCCTCAATTTTCAAATATTTTTGGTATTTTGATCCTTCAAATGGCGGCTACAAGTCATTTATGACTTGGCAAAACTATCTATTTCGTTACCAGACAGTTTAAATTGGATTTTAGGTTCATTCCCTATTTTAAAACTTTTGACTATTTAAAATTTGGTCTCGAGCCAAAACTACTAGTAGATGACCTAGGATAAGAATACCGATAGTGCCATCAGCTCCAAAACATTGAATTTAGGCTAGTGGAAACCTTGTTTTAGGTCTCGAGGCTCCTGACTCATTTGGGCTATTGGGTGGATTATATGAAAAATGAAACAATATGTTTGGGCCCCATATTTGGTTGAAATAATCTCAGATGAAAGTTTCAATAATTCTGTTGGACCCCAAATATGTTTTGCAATCAAATTTTTCACTATTGGATCTTGTTCATAGGGTTCCTAATGAGTTTTAGGTGTCAAAAACATATTTTTTGAAATTGCTAGTGAAAGTGTGGTCATGAAAGCAAACTTTTGATCGTGTTTGACACTATTTTACCAATTCACAAAAGTGAAATTTCTATCACGTTCACGACCATCACTGATGGTTAAGACTGAAATCAAATCCTTTTCACATTTTTGACTCTTTGGGAGCTAAGAAGCTTTAATTTTGATAATTTTCAATGTGTTTTTCTCGTATAATAATTGTCTATCAATTTAGAACACAATTTTACCCATTTACAAAGAACTTCTATTTTATTTTTGTGATTTCCACCCAAGTTGAGAATCAAAACACTATTTTCACCATTTTTGGGGCTTGGGATCTTAGAGTTGGACGATTCCAAAGGAGTTTCTAGGATTTCTTCCGTAGCTAAGTTCCTAATAGCTTATTTATAATTTTACCCAAGATTTCATTTTCAAAACAACTTCAAATTCTTGATTTCTAAATGGGTTTTGGGGGTTGTTGTTGGGAAATCTTGAAAATGGTTTTTCTTTGATTTGAACCTTGTTTTCAATTCATTTCTGCCTAGGTTTTAAGCTGTAAACTCCTATGAATAGGGAACATACTTCAAAATAAAATTATAGTTATACCCAGCTTATTTTGAACCCATTTTTAGGGTCCATTTTTAGACCCATCTTGAATATAGCAATATGGGTCTTTTTTGACTCATAACAACGTGTAGATTACTATTTTTATAGCGTGATAATATTTTGTGACCATGGAGAGAAGGTGGATGATTTGTAGGCATTTCAAGTATTGTGGTTCAGCATCGAGGTAGGCTTCTGTCTACTCTTCTTCATGAGATGGTGTAATATATATGTTGTATGTTAGATAGGGATGTTAGGATTTTGTTATGTGTTGAACACCGTGACTTAGCCTCATTTATTAGTTTCGAGATAAAAGGGTGAATCAACCGTTAATGTGAAATACTTATTATGCTTCTAGGATCCTATTACCCTAGGTCTTTAACATGTTAGACATACTTAAGGCTAATAAGACTTTAGTATAAGTTTTACTATGATGCTCGGTAGATTGTGATGGTTTCTCGAATTATGATATGGTTATATCAGATATGTATTATTGCACCCAATGCCATGAATATGATATTAGTTAGATTACGTGAAGTGATGTACCCATATTTAGATGCTTTTAATCGTATTGTTTGGATACTGGTGATGTGTAATACCCCATATTAAACTAGCTTAATTTAGCTCCTAGTGTTTGCAGAAAAGACTTATATCTTGGAAATTTAACCAAGTATTGATGGACTTAGTCACATTTGACTCCCTTTAACTTTGAGAATTTTTAAAGTGGCTTTTCCAACCCCAAGACGTAAGTTATTGAGTTGATTCATGTTCAGGGGTGTAAGTAGCATGTCTCGGGTGAGTTTTGGATTTTTCGGACAAGGGCTGGACCCCGTTAGATTTCCCAAAATGGTAGCGTACAATGGTTCTACCGCATCATGGTGGCTATAGTGATGGATTCCTTGGCGCGTCGCGGTGGAGAGAAAATCATCAATTTTAATTTTCCAGTGACTCATTGAAATTGGACGGCATCACGGTGAGTTTAGAGATGAGAAGATCACCGCATCATGGTGAATCCTTAAATGACACTCGAGTTATGAATTTTACATTCCAGGGGCAGTTTAGTCTTTCTTTCCATGCCCCCAATTTGTAAAAACAGAATTTCTAACCCTAAACAAAGCATATTACACTCATTCCTCAACAAATTTCTCTCCAATAAAACCATAGAGCTTCAACTTCAACTTCAAGAAATCCAAAGTTTCATCGTTCCTCTTTCAAGATATCCAAGAATTCGATTTTTCAGATTCATGAACTTCAAGAAAGATTCAAGAACATCGTTAGGAATTCAGAGTTCAATCTTCTACATTTAATTAATCAAATAAGGTATGTGGGGTAATGAACAAGGATAATCCTTCCATCCTTGTGCCAAAAACTAGCTTTTAAAGATGAATTTACATGAATTGCATCTAAGGTTCATACCCAGAGTATCTTGTTTTGAGTTATGGATTTATAAAGTGATTAAAGTATGAAATTCCATAGTTGTTTGATTTAAAGAATTATCTTTTATGATTTGAATACCATGATTATGAGTTAAGACATTAATTACAAATTTCCAGTGGATTTTAAGCATGATTTGTGATTTTAATTTCATTATCTTGATATTGTTGAATTCTTTCAAGAAGTATATTGAGCATGATGTTTTTCTATGAATATACATAAGTTTAAAGCATGGATTTTATACCCTAAGTTGAGTATTGATATTTCAAGAAGTTTATGCTTTTAAGAAACCTATGATTAGTTTATATTCAGATTTTTAACAACATTTGATCTTTTGATCCTTATGTAAGATATGGAATCCACTTTATAGTTTTGACTACAGTTTAAAGTAAATAGATTCATAACTAGTTTTCATTTTAAACACTAATGCTACTTTTAAAGTGGATTTCCTACAGAATGAGCATATAGATTAAAGGGAGTAGTATTTAACACCGTGTTGGGTATGTGTCCTAGTTCTCATGCCCTAGAACTACAAAATAATATAGGTTCTGATTATTAGATTATTCCTATATATATAGATACAGATACAGATTGTGATCACTTAGCTCAAGTTATACTCTTTGGCAAGAGTATGACATCTTTCTCCAATGTGAGGTTTTACCCATAGGAAAACTAGACGTTGGACACTATGATAGCTCACATAGTGTATCTCGATTAGAGGAACCTACCTAACAAAAAATACTAATAGAAAAGTTTTTTAGAAACTAAGTGTAAGGGCTCAGAAATTTACTCAGATGTTGCCTTACATGGGACATCAGTTATAAGATTTTAGCTTTTAGTTTTCATATGATAAAAGTGAGTCCTTTTCACTTATCCTGATGATTTGAAAATAGAATAAGAGTACAACTTTCTAGAACTAAGTGTGGTAGCTCATGAGTATTACTTTTATGCTTTACTACTCATGATTTACGATTTGACAGTTTTGATTAATCAAGCCAAGATGAGTCACTTTAACTTAGGATGCAGTTTTCCTTTTTTTAAGTTTGCTTGAATATTTCAGTATTGTTTAACTTATGCTTTCACCTCTATATGATCAGTACATTCCAAAAGTACTGATCCACATATATGTCTGTGTGCTACATTATTTAATAATGTAGATCCAAGAGGTCAGTTCTAGAAACATGATTGACCGTAAGCATCTCTATCTACATCCTGACAGTTGGTGAGTTCTCTTAGTTCGGGGACCCAGTTATTCATATTTCTAGCTTTATGTATTATTTCTTTCAGTTGCATTAAGTCAGTTCGAGTCAGCTGGGGGCCTGTCCAAGTGACTTTCTAGTTAGTAGTGATAGAGGCTTGTCTGACTATTAGAAAGATTTCAGACTTACAGTGTTAGATATTCAGATTTCCTAGTTAAGTACTTTAAGACACTATTGTAACGCCCTTATTCTGTACCTCGGATGCTATACGGTGCTCATAATCCCGAAGGATCACAAGTTAACCCATGACTTATACCTGCGGCAATAATTGAATAGTAATACTGCAAATATGTAGAAATTAGGTGGAAAACATGCCATAAGATTCAATACTATAATAAAATAGAATAGGGTATAACAATAACAAAACTGAAACATCTGTCTGAAAAATACTCTAGTCTGAAAAAGCCTCTAAACTGTCTAAAATATGGAGGTGATGGGACAAGTCCCCAACTAACTCCGAATTACTGAAATAAGCTAAACTACTAAAGTAATAATCATGTCCTCAAACTAAGAGTACTCACTACTAACTCTGTCAGCTGAATATCTAAACTGCTAAGTATGATCAGGAGCCCGCGCGTCTGATCCTATGACATAAAATATCATAGTGTAAAAGAAAGGTATGCGTCAGTGCTTTGAATCTAATGGTATGCAAAGTGAGGTAGGATGAAATTCATGGGTTCATATGCATGAACAATACTAACTAAATGACATGATTATAACTGAATAAGAGTACATTCATGAATATGTAAACTATAACTGAGATCGTGATAACACTGGCTACAGAGTTCTGAATTACTGATTTATTGATATCTGAATTTACTGGTACTGTGTAGCTGATAACAGAGTGACTTTATCTAACAGTCTTGATATTATGAAACTATGCTAAGTTCTATACTAAACTGAGTGACTGTATCTAAAGTCCTGAATCTGTAGAACTAAACTCAGTTCTATTCTGACACTAGACTGAAACTAAGACTGCGGGAGGTAATCATCTAACTGACATGCCCCTTTCTAAATATATTGAGGTCCAACCTGTAACCGCAGTTGGAAGGGTGTCATACCAAGCCATGGGTAAAGACAACTATGAGTCAACCCTCTTTTACAGGAAGCTCTTTCGTCAACCCTTGCTGGCAGGAAAACTCGTACGAGATGTATCAACCCAAATATGGCAGGAGGATATCTCCACCTATATTAGCTATGTATTTTTGTAATATAGGGATTAATACTAAGGTTCAAACCTTCTACTGGCAGGAATGCCTCCATACCTCGGTTCACTTGGTGTTGAATCCTTCTCCCAATTGAATAGACACTGAACTGATTCCTTATTCATAATAGGCTTAATTGAACTGTGATTGATTATATGGTCTAACTGAACTAAACTGAGTTCCTTGAGTTCCGTTGACTGATGGAATACTACTTAATTCTATTAACTAACTAAATTTATGCTGGTCTGAATTGAATACTCAACTTTACTGGACTGATACTGAGTCTACTTACTTTTTTCTGAGTTCTATAACTGACTGAGAGTACTACTGATTGTGACATGACTGATACTATCCTGAGACTGACCATGGCTCTAGGTAATTAGCTAAATTGTCGGGTATTAAATACCCCCAGGATTCAATAGCATAAGTTTTAAGATATGGCACAATCTTGAAATATGATAAATAACTACTTGATCATCATTCATTCATTGGGACATGCTGGAAAACACTTTCTTTTATGACATGAACTTGAATACATGCTAACATGATATAATTTGATTATTTAATTCTTATGAACAACTCATCAAAAACTTGGAAGGCATTATATATGCACATAGTACTAATCAACACTTGAGCATCACAATTTCAAGGATTGAACATGAATTCACATGATACTACATTCATAATAATTATTTTTACATAAATCTTGCACTTAATCATGAAGTACAAATCCAATCAACATTATAATCATGAATACACTTGAATCCAAATCGTGGAATATGTGAAATCAAACTACTTGATGTTTAAAAGAGTTTCTTGGACTCCAAGAGTGGAAGGAACCCTTGGATGAACACTTGACATACCTTGGTTGCTAAATTTTTGAAGATTAATGGTGGATTCTTAAGCGTTGAATATGAAATTCAATCACCTAGGGTTTTTGTTATTGAGTAATTTGTGAAATAATAAGTGTATATTGCAATTAGAAGGTTAAATCTTGTGTTTTTAGGGACTAAAGAACTAGGGAAAAGACATAAATAACCCTAAGGGTGCAACTTTTAATGACTGAAAACTAAACTATCAATGCACAGATTTACGTGTTGCTTCGTTGGCATCGACGCGATGGCCAACGCACCGAGTCAAGTCCGCATCTATTCATTGGAAATTGCAACTAGAGCAAAGGAAAAATATTGATCGACGCGATGGCCTATGCGTAGCGCCGAGATCGCGTCGATACACTATTTTGGATTCCCAAATGTGGCTCAAATGAGGTCTAAAAAATATGAAACTTATCCAGGAACACCTACTGACATTCTTTATCATGAATCAACTAAAGATCGATAGTTTAAGGTCATAAAAGTCTTGAAATATAGTTGCCAACTTACGAAGTCCAAAATAATACTAAGTCTAAATATTTAACTAAAATTTTCTAAGTCTGGAACCCATTAGCAAGCTTAAAAGACTGAGATGAGCTTAGGATTTTGTGGGGTATTATAATATCTCCCCCTTGGGAACATTTGTCCATGAAATAAACTGATTAAACTGAGAATATTGACCGGCTGGACTTAGACACTAAATATGCACCATTGATTTCATGACTAAAATTACTGATATACTGAATTATCATACTAAACATGCATATCTGATGTATGAGTGTATAGCTGAACATGATTCATGAATGCATGATTGGTATTTATTCTAAGCTGATTCTATATACTGAACATACATGTCTGATGCATGAGTACTTGACTAAACTAATTCGTGAATGCATGACTAAGTATGCAACATTAATTTATACCAAGTTGGTAGTTGTATCTGAACATGAGACTGAGTAAATTCAAAGAAAACCTGTTACCTTGGGATAAGTCTGAGTTTGCAAAAAAAAAGATGAGGATACTTGGTCCGCATGTCTGCTTCTGCTTCCCAGGTAACTCCCTCAATGGTCTGATTCCGCCAATGTACTTTGACTAGAGGGAGTTCTTTGTTCCCCAACCTTCGAATCTGATAATCAAGGATTTCATCTAGGATCTCTTCATAAGAGAGGTTGTTCTAAATATCTATATCCTCTATAGGGACTACGACTGCTGGTTCACCTATGTGTTTCTTAAGAAAGGTGACATGGAACACTGGATGCACTGAATCTAAGTCTGAAGATAAATCAAGCTCATAAGCTACCTTTCAAAAACAGCTGAGAATTCGGTAAGGACCGACATATCGGGGACTGAGTTTCCCCTTTTTACCAAACCTCTTCACTCCTTTCATAGGAGAGATTTTCATGAACACAAAATCACCGATCTCAACTCGAGATCAGTTACTAAACAGGAATGAATGGGAACATAAGAACATAACTGAGCCTAAAATGTGATACAAGAACTAAATATTGTGAACTGAACTGAGCCTCTTGAATACATGGCTTATGATTTAAATTGGAACTTGAGGGTCCACTCATAAGTGCCTATTATTCCAAATTGGATTCATTACTTAAAGAGAAACTGGGAGGTTTGGGACATGAAAGCTCGGGGGTTATGGTGCATCTCCCCCTTGGTATATTATGTCCCTTGAAGAATACTGACTTGGCTGAGATGCCGAGGAAATATTGGGATGATGCATAGGGCACTTCCGAACTATGTCATGACTGAATATCTGGGATCTAAAACAGGGACATGATACATGAAATGAGCTGAACACGCAACTACGTGGTTTCTCCCTCTTGGAATAGTTATATTTATGAGGCTTCAGATAGTAAGACTAGATGGAAAGATGGGAAACCAAACCATACAAACTTTGTCCGCCTAGCTGCTAAACTGAATTGCTGGTTTTGCGGACTAACTTGTCCTGAAAACTTATGTTCGACTGGAGCCTTTTTTAAACACTCTTTCTATAGAGTTCTAGTGACTTTTGGGAGAAAGGAATCTTAGCATGGGCTGAATAAAACATCTGAATAAGAAATCACATCCTGGCTAAAATTTGTAACATGAGGCGAGGCCTATGAATCATCATCTAAGACAGAGTGACTAAGCCTTATGCACTGCAACTACAAATTTTTAAGCTTAGACATATTCCTCGAATACTCTCTCAACTATATTCTCCTCCACATTATGACACTTCACCCGAGACTACTGTAAGTATTCACATGGGCGTTAAGCATGAATACATAAACATACTAACTTGTCTGATTAACTGAATGACTGATAGCTGAATACTTATTATGTAAGATTAAACTGTACTTAGTCTGGACTGAAACTATAGAGTATTTTACGTATGAGGTAAAGGATGACTGAGCAACATGAGGTACTAAGCATGAATACATGAAGACTATATTATTTAAGAATACAAGACCAAGCATATAACATGATTCCAAAATAGTATGTAAGTTGGTGTACTGAAATACTGATAACTGAATAACTATAACTGTAAGCTATGGTCAAGAAAACCTAAAACTAATCTAAGATTCTGATCTGATTACTGGATCGAGACTGTTACTGAGACTGTAACTAAGATGGTAACTAAGATTGTACTGGAACTGAATACTAGGTTATGATAGTTACGTGATGGGCACTGACATAAATCGAGGATCTGAATAGACACTCACACTCTGTATTTTCTCAGCTTCTCTTCTCAGGAAAAATTCTGATTTCCCACCATCCAGGCACTAAATACAACTTCCTGCTAGCCATTTTCTTGCACACTTACCTGAAATTCAAGCCTATCTTCATAACTACAGCCTCATGTAAAACAAGTATGCAATCACTCATTACTACATTATTTCATAAGGACAGTTCACTGAAGGGTTAAAACATAAGGACCTGAAGCATGAATGAATACTATACCAAATTCGACACTTACTTAGTCCTGAGGAATAGAGTGTCAACATCATAAATGCACCAAGAGACCTAAACTGAGGATATACATGACAGAATTTTAATTTAGCTGATCATTTAGGGTAAAAAATGAGTCATGGGAACTGAACATACTGTAAATCATGACATGAGTACATTACTCATGAGCTACATTACCTGAGTCTGGAGTTTCTGTATTCACGTAACATGATTCGTAACACTGAGTGAACTTTAACTCCTTATACTAGGAATTGTAAGTGTGCATGATTGCTAACATGCATGAGTATGATCTATGATCATGGAGCTGTTATATAAGAAATAAATAGATATCATGATAACTGATGGGTTTTGAGAATCTAGAGTACAATTGGGAGATGATTTGCGTGATTATTCTCACTATGGGAATAGACAAGAATGTCATCGATGAAGAATGTAATGAACATGTCCAATTACTACTTGAACACGTGACCTATTAAGCCCATGAAAGCTGCTGGGGCATTAGTAAGATCAAATAACATGACTAGGAATTCAAAGTGAAAATACCTAGTTCTGAAAGCTATTTTTGGAATGTCACATTCTCTGACTTTAAGTTGATGATAGCCTGATCTGAGGTCTATCTTAGAAAAGTAACCGGCACCCTAAAGTTGGTAAAACAAGTCATCTATTCTAGGAAGTAGATACTAGTTCTTGACCATGACTTTATTTAACTAGTGGTAGTGTATACATATACTGAGAGAACCATTATTCTTATGCATGAATAAAACTGGGGCACTCCACGGGGACACACTGGGTCTGATGAATCCCTTATCTAGGAGATCCTTTAACCGTTCTTTTAATTCTTTGAGTTCTGTTGGAGCCATTTTGTATGGATGAATAGATATGGGTTTAGTATCTGGAAGAAGGTCTATTCTGAAGTCAATTTCCCTTTTGGCAGAAACTCCGAGGAGATCTTCGAGAAATACATCTGGGAATTCACTTGCTACTGACACTGATTCAATATTAAGGGGTTCTGAACCAGAGTCCTGGAATCAAACGAAATGGTAGCACATCCCTTAGATATCATTTTTCTTGCCCTTAGGTGAAAAACAAGCTGACCCCTAAATGCCGAAGTACTACCCCTCCACTTAAGGACGTGTTTATTCAGAAACTAAAACTAGAAAATTCTATTTCTACAATCGACTAAGGCATAACATGAATAAAGCCAATCCATGCTGAGAATGACATAAAAACAGTCATCTCTAATTCGACTAATTTACTGAAGTGACTTTCTGAGATACCATAATCGGACAGTTCCTGTATACCTACCAGGCTATGATAGATTTACCCACTGGGGTAGAGACTGAGAAAGGCTCTACTAGGATTTTGGGACAGACTCCGAAGTCAACAACTATATAAGGAGTAACAAAGGACAAAGAAGATCCTGGTTCTAGCAAAGCATAAACATGTAAATGACAAACTTGTAACGTACCAGTGAGCACATTAAGAGAACTCTCCTAATCTTATTAGGAATGAAATACATGGAGTCTATTTGGGCGTTGCCCACTGGTAGCACTGGAAGTGGCACCCTACTGATTCGGGCAGCCAGACTGAGCTGAGGGACGGTTATGTTGACCTTGGGAACTTGACTGGGGCCAATCTCTAACTCTGTGACATGACTTTCCATACTTGCAATGCACATCACTTCCAGCCCTATAGATATCCTGGTGGTTTCTGCCATATTTCAAATAAAGGGGATTGGTTCAGCCACTCTTTGGCCTAGATGTCCTGGCCCTCTTATTCTTTCTCCCCATTTTCCTATGCCTCTCCTCCTAACTCTATGGAGCATGAGCCATAAGCATAGATATGATAACATCCAGATAATTTTTTTGAGAACTATCAAATGATCTAAGGCGGTGAAAGCAACTGTAATCAGTTTGAGAAACATGCTCATTCAGGGGATCTGCCTGAACGTACGGAGGGGCGGACCGGTGTTCATTACTTTTTTTGTCCGCTTCTATAGAAGATATATTCTGGAAGAATAAGGAAGTGATGAATTATACTGAGAGCTTAAATTGAGCTCATGCTCACTCGGACGACATAAATACTAAAAAAAATAGAAGCTTTTCATAGAATATCTCGTAGCCTCCTGTCCATAAGTGTGTCACACTACACACCCATGCATAAAATTCTACTAGATGTGGCTTTTAGAGTTCTTAGGACTCTATTGAACCAAGATCTGAAACCAAGTTTGTAATGCCCCAAGTTAGTACCCCGAATGCTACACGATGCTCATAATCCCGAAGGACCACAAGCTAACCCATGACTGGTACCTGCTGCAATAACTAAATAGTAATACTACAAATATGCATAAATTAGACGAAAAACATGCCATAAGGTTCAATAATGTAATGAAAATGAATATGATATAACAATATCAAAACTGAAATATTTGTCTGAAAAATACTCTATTTTGATAAAACCTCTAAACTGTATGAAATATGGAGTTGATGGGACAAGTCCCCAACTAACTCCAAAATACTAAAATAAGCTGAACTACTGAAGTAATCATCATGTCCTCAAAATAAGAGGACTCCCCACTAACTCTGTTGGCTGAATATTTGAACTGATAAGTATGATCGAACCCCGTGCGTCTGAACCTATGATATAAAATATCATATCACAAAAGAAAGCTATGCGTCAGTACTTTGAATGTACTGGTATTCAAAGTGAGGTAGGATAAAATGTATGGGTTCATATGAATGAACAATACTGACTAAATAACATAAATATAACTGAAAGAGAGTGCATACGTGAATACATAAACTGTAACTGAGATCGTGACAACACTGGATACTAAGTTTTGAATTACTGATTTACTGATATCTAAGTTTACTGATACTGTGTAGCTGATAATTGAGGGACTATATCTGATAGTCTTGATCCTGTGGAACTATACTAAGTTCCATACTGAACTGAGTTACTTTATCTGATAGTCTTGAATTTGTAAAACTAAACTGAGTTCTATTTTGAGACTGGAACTAAAACTGAGACCGTGGGAGGTAATCATCTAACCTACATGCCCCTACCTAAATATATTAGGGTCTAACCAGTAAACCTATTTGGAAGGGTGTAAGTACCGTTCCACGAATAAATATAAGTGTGAGTTAACCCTCTTTGATAGGAAGCTCTTTCGTCAACCCTCGCTGGCAGAAAAACTCGTACGAGATATATCAATGATGTGTGCGCAATTGCAAACACATTTATGGCCTTTAACCTAGAATAATTTTGAAGTATTAAGCAACTTTTGGCATTTTTTGATTATTTTTATTGTTTTAATGCAGATACTAGTAATCGGGGAGGAACCCAAAGAAAATAAAAATAAATAAGCTAAAATCTGGTGCAAATGAACTAAAGTGTAGCTGACACCATTTCTGAAGCGCCATAAGACATATGACAGGCTGTCAAAGTAGCCATCAATCTTAGATAGAATTTAAGGAGTTGAGATAAAATGTGATGATGTTTTGCCAGCGCCGTCAAACATGTGACCAACTGTCAAAGTGATCGTCAACCTGAGGCAGATTATGTTGATTTCCAGCAAGGATGTGATAAAGATTATGCTGATTTCTAGTAAGGATGTGACGACATTTTTATGGGCCATCATATATTTGACACGCCGTCAGATTTGCTGTCAGAAAAATTAGAAGATAGTAATTCACTGGAATCTTTGACGACATCCTACACACGCCGTTAGACGTACTATGTGCCATCAAGAATGTCGTCACCTATTCCGAAGAAAATCATAAATTTTAATTTTATTTCCTTATTTAGGGTTGACTATTTAAAGACCTATAGGGGGATCAGACAATTAACTCGGAGGGTGGCATATAAAATTGCTTCATCTTTTTCATCAGATATCTTTCTTGTTTTCCTTCCAAACACTTATCAGCTATTGTAGGTTTCCATCTTGTGATTTAATTGAATAAATACTTATTGGGTTTCATCCATCAGTAAGTTTATCCATATTACCATGAATTCAACTTGTTATTTCGTTCATCAAATCATGAGCGACTAATTCTATTAGCTCGAGTTATGGGATCCATGGATTAGGGTTTGATATGATGCTAGGTATTTAAAGGATTTAAAGATTAGTAGGACATCTTGAAATTCTGTTTTTTTAACTTGAATCTATTGGTTGCAAACAATAGGTTATACCTTATGTTTATTTTCTTTTAATCGAGAAATAAACTAGAGGACGTAAATTGTCAACAAGGACTCAGAATCTACCAACCTTCGGTTTAATAATTGATGCCGTAACTGGATTAATCTACCTGAGATAAAATCCTATTAGAAATAGATACGTTATCTAAGTTTGAGAGAATTAGTTAATAAATTGTTTGGTGAGGTCGAGAGATAAGTCAGATTGTATCATTATCAAGGATATTTTGTTGTTTCTACTTACTTCAAGAGTCTTAAGCATTACCTAGTGTCTTTCAGTTCCTAAAACCCATGGTGAACATAACTCTGGTCTCTCATTTATCTTGGTTACAAACACTAAAATATTGAAAGTGATAATTGACTCTCTGTGAAACTTAAACCCCAATTTTCGGAAATAGTAAACTACCAGTAAAGTATTTTGTAAACAAATGAAGTTCACACCCTATTCCCTATGGGATTCGACCTCAACCTAGTTGGGTTTTATATTGACAATGATCTCTTACACCCATTCAATAGTGTACTTTGAGCATTATCAGACATGGCACCATTGTCGGGGAATACGATTGTGGACTGAAAATTTATGTGCGAAAATTTGCTGATAGTTACGTTTTCTAGAGTTACGTTTGGTTGTTATTTTTATTTATTTTCAGGATTTTTATAGGTTAAGCCAAGCACTACTCAATTCAAAACCCCACCGCATAAGCATATTGGCAGAACAACTGTTGTGGTATGAGGTTGATGATGATGACGATGTGGATAGAGCAGATGCAACAGGTGCGATCATTCCCCCTCTGTTGTCACCTAGAGCAAAGTTCAATATTACAAGTACTATTATCCAACTCGTGAATTTGAAGGGGTTGTTTGGTGGCCTTCCTAGGGATGACCCCAACCTGCACCGGGTAAATTTTGTTACCATTTGCAAATCCTTTGATAACTTGGGGGTAAGCTAGAGCGCTATCCGATTAAGGTTGTTCCCATTGTCTCTGTCTGGAGAGGCAACATTATGGCTAAATGAGTTAACACCTGACTACATAAGCAACTGGAGGCAGTTGAGAGGAGCTTTCCTAGAAAGGTTCTTTCCGCTATCTAGGAAGGTATAGTTAAGGGATGAGATCAACAATTTTAGACAGCTCCCGAATGAGGCTTTACATGAAAGTTGAGAGAGGTTCAAGAAGAAGCTGACATAGTGTCCGAACCATAACATGACGGACATACATTTGATGGAGACTTTGTATAGATCTTTTAACTCTGTGACAAAGCCAGTGGTAGATAAAGCTGCTGGTGGGTTATTTATTGCTCTGTATTTTTAAGATGCTGATGATATGCTGAATAGGATGACCAAACTAAGTAGGGCTTGGTACACCAGTGATTCTGTGTAGCAAGTCCAACTATTCCTATTAGAATGAATGATGAACAGCATAGAAAAGATGAGGAGAAGGAACATGATATGGCCTATCTAAAGACTCAAATGGACATGCTCACCAAGAACTTATTATTAGGAAGGATGAAAAAGATAAAGGCTGTAATGATTCGGGATCAGGCTGATATGGAGCATAAAGAAGAAGAAAACTATGTTACTAATCAGGGGGTTTCCAAGGCAATAGCCATGGGAATCAAGGTTGGAATGGGTATGACAATACTAATCACAGAGATAGGGAGCAAGAAAATAGGAGAAGCAACAATGATAGAAGTGGGTTGTATGGTCATGATGGAAATGAAAAAGCTGCTGCAACTTGATCGAGAAAGTAGTCTATAGAAGATATGATGAAAGAACTATTGAAAGGAGTAGAGGCTACCAATGCAGGAGTAAGTAGTATGAGAATTGAATTTTCCACTATGAGTTAGTTGGTTAGTTCACATTCAACTTATATCCAGCAGTTAAAGCAACAGATGAGTCAACTTTCCTCAACACTGAACCAGGGAAGAAGTGGAACTTTACTTAATCAAATAATTGTGGATCATAAGACAGACGGTTTATGTCTGGTAATTATCACTAGAAGTGGTAATATTTTATCTGACCCTTTTGTGGGCAAAATCTTTGAACAATGAGAATGTTGCAGAGGAACCAGCAGAACAACACCCAGAGGAGTCTGAGAAGCCGAATAGCTCTATTGATATATCAGACAAGGAGAAGGAAGAGCAAGTGGTGTTGAAACCCATACCAAGGCCACCACCTTCCTTTCCTCAACGATTGAGAAAGAAGGAAGACGATGCAAAATTCAGCAAATTCCTGGAAATGCTCAAGAAATTGACAATAAATGTGCCTTTAATAAAAGCACTTGAGAAGATGCTAGGATATGCAAAATTATTGAAAGATCTTGTTACCAAGAAACGAGTAGTGAGTTACGAACTGGAAGTAGACCTCCACTTTTGCAGCGTTATTTCCACAAAAATGTTGATGTAGAAGAAGTCAGATCCAGGTGCAGTCACGATTCCCTGCACAATTGGAACCATGGAATTCACTAAAGCACTGTGTGATTTAGGAGCAAGTGTTAACCTGATGCCTTTGACTATTTATAAAAAGTTAGGTTTGGGGAATTCTACACCTACCAACATGAGACTGGTGATAGAAAACAGATCAGTAAAATGACCTGTTGGTATTCTGTATGATGTGTTGGTAAAGGTCTCAAATTTCATATTCCCTGTATACTTCATCATTCTAGACTGTGAGGTGGACTTCGAGGTGTCCATAATCTTTGGTTGACCTTTCCTCGCAATCGAAAGTATGTTGATCGATTTGAGAGCGAATGAGCTCTTATTCAGAGTAAACGATGAAGTGGTGTAGTTTGATATGGGAAAATCAATGAAATAGCATAAGGAAATGAGTGTGTTCTCAGTAGTTGATGTGTATTTTGAGGACGAACAGGATGTGCTCAAAACTGAATAGCTTGTTATCGAGCCTTTAACAGCGGTTGTGATGAACTATGATAGTGAAGGCATTGAGGAGTATGAAGAGACAATTTGTGCCCTGACTGGCCTAGGTTCATATTCTTATGATCCTAAAAAGCTGGACCTTGACCTGTCTAATTGACCAATACCACCAGCCAAGCCATCTATTGAAAAACTTCCGGTGTTGGAATTGAAGGAGCTTCTTGGTCTCTATGATACGTGTTTCGGGGGAAAAGGAGCATGCTACCTATTATTATTGTAGCTGATTTGGAAGAACAACAGGTAAATGCACTTATATTAGTACTTCAAGGGCACAAGAGAGCAATCAGATGGACCATCGCAGATATTATTGGCATTCCACCTGGCATTTATACACATAAAATCCAACTAGAAGAAGATTGTACTCCTACCATTGAGCATCATCGCTGTCTTAACCCACTAATGTAGGAGGTGGTTAAAAAGGAGATTATTAAGTGGTTGGATACAAGACTAGTTTACCCTATTTCAAATAACAAATGGTTAAGTCTAGTTCAATGCGTGCCCAAGAAAAGGGGTACGACGGTGGTTGCTAATGAAAAGAATGAGCTGATTCCACTCAGACCAGTAACCGGGTGGAGAGTCTACATGGATTACCATAAGTTAAACTCTTGGACTCTGAAGGACCACTTCCCAATGCCCTTTATGGACAAAATGCTTGATCGATTAGCTGGTAGGGGGTGGTATTACTTCTTGGATGGTTATTCTGGATATAACCAATTATGCATTGCTATGGAAGATCAAGAGAACATGATATTCACATGCCCATATGGCACATTTGCATTTAAGAGGCTGTCATTTGGGCTATGCAATGCACCCACCACTTTTCAATGGTGCATGATGCCTATCTTTTCTAACATGGTGGAAGACACCATAGAGGTATTCATGGATGATTTCTTTGTGGTATGTGATTCATTTGAAATATGTCTAGAGAATCTGAATGTGGCCTTGCATATGTGTGTTGAATTTAATCTAGTGCTTAACTAGGAAAAATATAATTTTATGGTAAAAGAGGGTATCGTGCTTGGTCACAAAATTTCAAAAAATGGGATTGAAGGTGATCAAGCAAAGGTAGAAGTTATCGAGAAATTATCGCCTCCCATTTTAGTAAAGGGAGTGCGTAGTTTTCTTGGTCATGCAAGATTCTATCGAAGATTCATTAAAGACTTCTCAAAAGTTCCAAATCCACATTGTAAGATGTTGGAGAAGGAAGTGAAATTACTCCTCGATGACGAATGCTTGAAGGTATTTGAGTGCCTTAAAAAGAAGCTAATTGAGGCCCCTATTGTTATTGCACCTGACTAGGAAAAATCATTTAAAATAATGTGTGATGCAAGTGGTGTCACGGTGGGAGTTGTATTAAGACAAAAGAGGGATATATTTTTTCACCCCATATATTATTCAGAAAAGCACTGAATGGAGCATAAACGAAATACATAGTAATCAAACAAGAAATGTTAGCTGTGGTGTATGCTTTCAAAAAATTTAGATCTTATCTACTTGGGACTAAAGTGGTAGTCAATACTAACCATGCTGCCTTGCGGTACTTGATGGCCAAGAAGGATGCTAAACTAAGGCTTATTAGATGGGTGTTGCTACTGCAAGAGTTTGATTTCAAAGTCAAAGATAGGAAAGGTTGTGAAAACCAGGTTGCAGATCATTTATCTAGAATGGAAGGTGAACAGTAAGCTAATGATAAAACAAAGATAAATGATGTATTTCCTGATGAGGAGATCCTGGCAACTGATGTGGAAACATTGCCCTGCTACGTGGATTTTGCAAACTGCGTTGTGAGTGAGATCCTCCGAAAAAATCTTTCGTTCCACCAAAGGAAGAAGTTCTTGCATGATGTAACACACTATTTCTGGGATAAGCCTTATCTTTTTCGGGGATGTGCAGATAATATTATATGGAGATGCGCGCCTGAAGTAGATGTACTGTGCATACTGAAAGCATGTCATGCTTTCCTAGTTTGGGGTCACCATGCAGGTGACCGAACGGCTAGGAAGGTGTTTCAGAGTGGCTATTATTGGCCAACATTGTTTAAATATGCCCACGAGTTTGTGCAGAAATGTGACCAATGTCAGAGGCAGAGGTCCATAGCTAAAAGGCATGAAATGCCCTTGAATAAGATGCTTGAAGTGGAATTATTTGATGTCTGCGGCATTGACTTCATGGGTCCATTTGTAAGTTCTTACGGAGTAAAGTATATTTTGGTTATTGTTGAATATGTTTCTAAATGGGTCGAAGCTGTTGCTTTGGCTAACATTGAGGGAAAGTGAGTCGTTGCTTTTCTCAAAACGAATATCTTCTCTCTCTTTGGAGTACCACACACTATCATCAGCGATAGAGGGATCTCACTTTTTCAACAAATTATTTTGAGAAGCTCTAGAAAAATATGGAGTGAAACAGCACAGACTGGCTACTCCATATCACCTGCAAACCAGTAGGCAAGTGGAGATGTTGAATCGTAAAGTTAAGTTCCATCCTATCAAAGATGGTAAATTCTAGTTGAAAAGACTGGTCCCGAAAACTTGATGATGCCTTGTGGGCATAATAAACTGCTTTTAAGAAACCTATTGGCATGTCACCATTTTAGTTGGTCTATGGAAAAGCGTGCCATTTTCCAAGAGAGCTGGAACACAAAGCTTTATGGGAACTCAAGAGGTTGAATTTGAATTGGAAGGAAGCAACAAAGATGAGACTAGGGCAACTAAATAAGATGGATGAATTCTGTCTCAGAGCATATGAATGTGAAGATTTGTATAAAGACAAGATGAAAAAGTACCATGACTAGAAAATAGAGAAATAAGAGTTCAAAAAAGAGGACTTGGTGCTTCTGTTTAATTCAAGACTCAAATTATTCCCAGGGAAGCTGAAATCTAAGTGGTCAGTTCCTTTTAAAGTAAATCAAGCCCCCTCATCTGGATTAGTGGAGCTCAAAAATGAAGATGGCAGTACATTCAAGGTAAATGGACAACGGGTCAAGCTTTATATTGGCTCAGAAGAATCAGTGAAAAGCATCTCCATTATCTGTCTCGATGAAGTCTGAGGTAATCGAGACACCTGAGTCGTGCCGCGATATTAAATCAATAACTGCATGGGAGGCAACCCATAATCCCTGAGAACAACCCAGTCCAGGTATACCCTAACTCTTAAGATAGTTTTTGCTTTAGTTCTAAGTTGAGGGTGGCTGGTATTCTAATGTTGTAACATAGTTTTTGGTAAAAAATAAAAGGCAGTGACATGTCTTTCTCAACGTTTAACCATCCTTCTAATGTCTTGCTTGATAAAGTGTGTGGATTGCATTTATTTGTGACCATTGTTAATCTTGTGGTGATATTAATTATTGTTGCTTGATAATCATTATTGAACAATTTCATGAACTAGATAAGTGGTGATATGTGATATACTTGTGTACCAGGTGTGTGTAAGCTATTACTTGTTTCCCTCTGTATGCTAAATCTAGGACTTGCCTGGTTAGTCTTGCCATGGTCTTAGGATAGGATTCAGGAGATGATCATAGGCCGTCATTTATTAACTCACTTTTAGCCTAAATATCCTTCCCTGTATGCATAACACCCTTTTGATCCCTATTTAGAGCCTAGCTTGACCATTTTTTTTGTATGATACCTTTCACTTTCCCATTTGTACCATAATAAACATATTTACCCCTAGGCTTTCTTGGACACTGAGCACCTTGATCCAGGCAAACAACATAAGTTGAGGGTGGCTATCATAGGGGTGCATGGTGTAAGATGAGGAGTATGAAGAAGGGTGAATAAAATAGAATGAACTAAAGTTAGGTGCTAATAGTGTAGATAAAAAGAAAGAAGAAAAGAGAGAGTTGTTGCAACACCTAACTTGAATATGGATAATCAAGAGCAGAAGAAAAATGAAAGAGGATAATTAGTGAGTCCAAGAAAAAAGTGTAGTGTCAAGGAGGTATAGTTACTCTAAATAACCTTGAATTTCATACCATCCCCAAACCACATAAAAAACCCTAAAAGAAGTCCTATAGTGATCCTGACTGGCCTATCTGAGGTCTGGTAATGAAAATAAGGGCAAGCCTATGGTACTTAGCATACATAGACTGGAAATTTCTTATGAGAGTGAGAGTCTGGTAATTACCCCTAATTTGTATGGTTGGATTTCTCGTATGAGGAGAGGGGGATTTCTTTGTTGTGATGGCACACATCTATCGTCACTAGCTACTCGCTTGTTTAGACAATGTGGTATTGATATGTGAATGGTTATTGTGGCCAAGGTTGATGCTGCCGCTTGATTCCTTTGTGCTATAGTACTATTTTCAATGAATTGCACATTGATTTGGCATTGAAAGGATAACTTTGTGTTGAGCTATGCGTGCTAAATGTACTATGTATTTTCTTAGTTAGTTTTAGTTGCTTGAGGACAAGCAATTGCTGTAAGTTGAGGGTATTGATGTGTGCGCAATTGCGAACACATTTAAGGCCTTTAACCTAGAATAATTACGAAGTCTTAAGTAACTTTTGTTGTTTTAATTGTTTTAATGCAGACACTAGTGATCGGGGAGAAACCTAAAGAAAAGAAAAATAAATTAGCTGAAATCTGGTGCAAATGAGCTAAAGTGTAGCTGACGCCATTTCCGAAGCGCCGTCATACATATGACAGGCTTTCAAAGTAGCCATCAAGCTTAGACAGAATTTGAGGAGTTTAGATGAAATGTGATGATGTTTTGCCAGCGCCATCAAACATGGGACAGGCTGTCAAGGTGGCCGTCAACCTAAAGCAGATTATGCTGATTTCCAATAAGGATATGATGAAGATTATGATGATTTCCAGCAAGGATGTGATGAAGATTATGATGATTTCCAGTAAGGATGTGATAACATTTTTCACGGCCCGTCATATATTTGATACGTCGTCAGAAAAATACGAAGATAGTAATTCACTGGAAACTTTGACGATATCCTGCACATTCCGTCAGACGTATGACACACCTTAAGAATGCCGTCACCTATTCTGAATAAAATCATAAATTTTAATTTTATTTCCTTATTTTGCTTCATCTTTTTCATAAGATATTTTTCTTTCCAAACACTTATCAACTATTATGGGTTTCCATCTTGTGATTGAATTGAAGAAATACTTATTGGGTTTCATCTATCATTAAGTTTATCCATATTACCATGAATTCAACTTGTTATTTCGTTCATCAAATCATGAGCGGCTAATTCTATTAGCCCAAGTTATGGGATCCATGGATTAGGGTTTGATATGATGCTAGGTATTTAAAGGATTCAAAGAGTAGTAGGACATCTTGAAATTCTGTAGCTTTAACTTGAATTTGTTGCTTTCAAACAATAGGTTATGCCTTAGGCTTATTTGTTTTTAATAGAGAAATAAGCTAGAGGACGTGAATTATCAACAAGGACTCGTAAGCTACGAACCTTCTTTTTAATGATTGATGTGGTAACTGGATTGATCTACCTGAGATAAAATCCTATTGGAAATAGATAAGTTATCTAAGTTTGAGAGAATTAGATAGTAAATTGTCTAGTGAGGTCGAGAGATAAGTCAGATAGTATCGTCGTCAGGGATATTCTACTGTTTCTACTTACTTCAAGAGTTTTAAGCATTACCTAGTATCTGTGAATTCCCAAATCCCATGGTGAACATAACTCTGGTCTCCCATTTATCTTGGTTACAAACATTAAAATATTAAAAGTGACAATTGACTCTCTACAAAACTTAAACCCCCATTTTTGGAAACAGTAAACTACCAGTAAAGTATTTCATAAATAAATCGAAGTTCACACCCTATTTACTATGGGATTCAACCCCAACCTAGTTGTGTTTATTATTGACAATGATCGATTACACCCATTCAATAGTATATTTTAAGCGTTATCAATCAGTAAGCGTTATCAATCAGTTCTGTAATGCAGGGATTGTTGCTAAGGGTTAAACCCTCTGCTAGCAGGAATGCCCCCATCCCTGGGTTTGATTGGTGCTGAATCCTACTCCTAACTAAATAGACACTGAACTGATTCCTAGTTTATACTAGGTTTGATTGAACAATTAATGATTATACTATCTAAGTGAATTGAACTGAGTTTACTGAGTTCCATTGACTGACGGAATACTACTGAATTTACTGAGGTCTGAACTGACTACTAAACTAGACTGGACTTATACTAAGTCTACTGAGTTTTTCATGTGTTCTGTAAATGGCTGAGAGTACCACTGATCATGACATGACTTATACTATCCTGATACTGACCATGGCTCTAGGTAATCAGCTAAATTATCAGGTATTAGAAACCACTAGGACTGAGTTCTAACTGAACTAAACTAAGTTCACTGAGTTCCGTTGACTGATAGAATACTACTTAATTTTGTTAACTGACTAAATTTACTGGTTTGAACTGAATACTAAACTGTACTGGACTGATACTGAGTCTACTTACTTTTTCCTGAGTTCTATAACTGACTGAGAGTACTACTGATCGTGACATGACTGATACTATCCTGACACTAACCATGGCTCTAGGTAATTAGCTAAATTATAGGGTATTAAATACCCCCAGGACTCGATAGCATAAATTATAAAAAATGTCACAATCTTGAAATATGATAAATAACTACCTGATCATCATTCATTCATTAGGACATTCTGGCAAACACTTGCATGACATGAACTCGAATACATGCTAACATTATATAATTCCATTATTTAATTCTTATGACCAACTCATCAAACACTTGGAAGGCATTGTATATGCACATAGTACTAATCAAAACTTAAGCATCACAATTTTAAGGATTGAACATGAATTCACATGATACTACATTCATAATAGTTGCTTTTACATAAATCTTGCACTTAATCCTGAATTAGAAATCCAATCAACATTACAATCATGAATACACTTGAATCCAAATCATGAAAAGCATGAAATCAAGCTACTTGAGGTTTAAAAGAGTTTCTTAAACTCTAAGGGTGAGGAACCCTTGGATGAACACTTAACATACCTTGGTTACTAAATTCTTGAAGATTAATGGTGGAATCTTGAGCCTTAAATTTGAAATTCAATCACCTAGTATTTTTGTTCTTGAGCAATTTGTGAAATAATAAGTGTATGTTGTAATTAGAAGGCTAAATCTCATGTTTTTGAGGGGCTGAAGGATGTGGGAAAAGACCCAAATATCCCTAAGGATGCGACTTTTAATGACTAAAAACCAAACTTTCGATGCGTAGACCTACGCACCATATCATTGGCATCGATGCGATGTCCAATGCACTACGTTGATTTTGTATTGGTTCACTAGAAATTGCCACTGGAGCTAAGGAAAAATATTAATCGACGCAATGGCCGACGTGTCACGCCAAGATCACGTTGATGCACTATTTTGAATTCCCAAACATGGTTCAAACGAGGTCCAAAAATACGAAACTCGTCTGGGAACACCTACTGATATTCCTGATCATGAATCAATCTAAAGATTGATACTTTAAGATCATAAGAGTCATGAAATAGAGTTGCCAACTTACGAAGGCCAAAATAATATTAAGTCGGAATACTTACCAAGAATTTTCTAAGTCTGGGACCCCTTAGCAAGCTTAAAATACTAAGTTAAGCTTAGGATTTTATGGGATCTTACAACTATGTTCATTTAAACTTAGTCCAGTTCAGACAATATTTCATTATTTTGCATTATTATATTTTCTTTACTATGAGTTTCAAAATGAGTAATAGGATTACAGGGTTAGCTCGGGTTTACTTGTCGTTCGAAGCATCATGTGATGTCTCGGGACCTATTTGTGGGGATTTACAAACTTGATATCAGATCCTAAGGTTTAAAGAGTCCTAGGGAGTCAGACAGGTTTTGTTACGTAGATTTTTGATCATGGTTGTAAAGTGCACCATATTTATAAGCAATAGGTTGTGGAATAGTGTAGGTAATCATCCTTTTCTTTCATGATCTATCATGCTTACAGTTGACTCCATCTGCTTTTAACTCATTCTCTTATGTGACTGAATATGCCTCCTCACTGAGCTAATATACATGAAATAATAACCAACCACCCTAACCTACTGATTCTTTGAATGAGAATGTGTCCTATACTGAGTTTTGGGCTGCCTTCTAGGCATTATCCCAAGCTATTTCTACCAATGTTCAGGGAAACCATCAGGCTGCAGTCTCACTTAAGCAACTTGGAGATTTAGCTGCAACCAGGTATGACTTTATGAGAATGAATCCACCTGAATTCTTTGGGTCAAAAGTAGATGAGGACACATAGCTATACCTTGTTGAGGTGAAAAGAATAACCCAAATTATGCATTTTATTGAGGAGGAGAGTATAGAATTTGTATCCTACAAGTTGAAGGATATTGCTTATGATTAAGTGGTTATATCGAAGAATGGTAGAGTTTAGAATGCAGCTCCTGTGAGTTGGAAGGTGTTTTCGGATGCGTTCCTAGATAGGTTCTTTCCGCATGAGACGAGAAAATCTAAGATTAAGAAGTTTATTAACCTAAGGCAGGGTTTGATGACAGTAAAAGAGTATTTCCTTAAGTTTAACAAATTTTCTAAGTATGCCCCTGACTTGATAGCTGATCCTAGATCTGGTATGAGTATGTTTGTTACTCAAGTGTCTGGTTTGGTAGTCAAGGAGTGTCGGGCTGCCATGCTTATTGGGGATATGGATCTTGCAAGACCGATGACTCATACTCAATAGTTTGAGGCAGAAAATTTGAAGGAGATAGAAAAGGGATATAAAAAGACTAGAACTAGACAGATTGAGTATGGCAAATAAAGGTTTGGAGGGGGGAACTATTCACAGTCTTAGGATCGCTTATCACCATCTTCAGCCAGTGCTCCCACTCCCGAAAATTGGTAGGAGCTATAGGGTAAAACTTCTATGTCCAAGTCTCAGAGTAGTGTGGATGGAAGACCCAATTATCCGACATATACTAAGTGTGGTAAGAATTACCCTGGAGAGTGTTTGTTGGGTCAAAAAGGTTGTTAGGGATGTGGTAAGTTGGGTCATGGGATCAAAGAGTGCCAGTATGCTAAGAAGGGAAGCAATATGTTTGTCCTCAGACTCAGGCTACTAGTGAACCAGCCCCTCTAAGTCACCCAACCTCTTCTCAGGGTGCATCATCTAGTACCAAAAGTGGTCAGTGTAAGAATCGATTCTATCCTTTACCACCCCATCAGGAGTAGGAGAGTTCACCAGATGTAGTTACTGGTATGCTTCGTGTCTTTAATTTTGATGTTTACATCTTGTTAGACCTAGGGTCAAATCTCTCTTATGTGACTCCGTTAGTTGCAATGAATTTTGAAGTTGGTTCTAAGAAGCTTTCTAAGCTCTTCCTAGTTTCCACCCAGTGGGTGAGTCAGTTGTAACAAAACAAATCTATAATAAGTATCCTATAATAGTCCCTTATTAGACCATACTAGCAAACATAATAGAGTTAGACATGGTCAATTTTTACATAATTCTTGGCAGGGATTGGAACAATTCCTTTTATGCGTCTAGAGATTGTCGCACTCGAGTAATAAAGTTTTAGTTTCCTAGTGAACCAGTTTTTAAGTGGGTAGGTAATTCAGTATCTCCCAAGAGTCATTTCATATCTTATATTAAGGACAGAAAGTTGATATCAAAGGGGTGTATTTACCACTTAGTTTGAGTCAAGAAAACTTAGTCTGACACTCCAATAGTTTAGTTAGTCCATATAGTTAATGGGTTTCCTAAAGACTTTCCCAAAGACCTGCCAGTGGTACCTCTCGATAGAGAAATAGGATTTGGTCTTAATCTTCTTGCTGATACTCAGCCTACCTCTATTCCTCCATATCATATTGTATAGCTCCAGCCGAACTTAAGGAGTTAAAAAAGCAACTTAAATACCTCTTAGATAAAAGTTTCATAAGGCCAAGTGTCTCTCTATGGGTTGCTCCTATTCTATTCGTGCGAAAGAAAGATGGTTCTCTTCGAATGTGCATTGACTATCGCCAGTTCAATAAAGTCATAGTAAATGCTCTTCCTAGGATTGATGACTTATTTTACCAACTCCAGGGTGCAAGTTACATCCTTAAGAGAGACCTTAGATCCGGCTATCACCAACTTAGAGTAAGGGAATATGATATTCCAAAAATAGATTTCATAACCCGTTACAGCTATTTTGAATTCCTAGTCATGTATTTCAGGTTAACAAATACACTAACATCTTTCATGGACTTGATGAATAGAGTGTTCAAGAAGTACTTGGACATGTTTGTCATAGTCTTCATAGATGACAGCCTTGTCTACTCCCATAGTGAAAATGATCATGCAGACCACCTTAGAATAATATTGCAAACTCTTAGAGATCACTAGTTATTTTCCAAATTCAATTAGTGTGAATTTTGGCTACAATTAGTAGCTTTCTTTGGTCATTTTATTTCTGATGATGGCATTAGAGTTGATCCCTAAAAAATTGAAGCAGTGAGAAACTGGCCTAGAACCATTTGTTGAGGGGGTTTTCGTCTATTGCATCCCCCTTGCATGTAGTGAATAAAAAGAAAGTTAAGTTTCAGTGGTCAAATTCCTGTGAGAAAAGTTTTCAGGAGTTGAAGACTCGACTCACTTCAGCCCCAGTTTTGACCTTGCCATATGGTATGGATGGATTCATTATCTATTTTTATTCTTCCAAAGTTGGTCTAGGTTATGTTTTAATGCAGAGAGGTAAGGTCATATCCTATGCCTCTAGATATCTTAAGGCTGACAAAAATAGCTATCTGACCCATGATCTTGAGTTAGCAGCTGTTGTGTTTGCCTTGAAACTTTGGAGGCACTATCTGTATTGGGTGCATATTGATGTGTTCACAGACCACAAAAGTTTGTAGTATCTATTTTTGCAGACAGAGTTAAATCTCTATTAATGGAGGTAGTTGGAGTTGATAAAATACTATGATATGAGTGTTTTATATCATAAGGGCAAGGCCAATGTAGTAGCAGATGCCCTTAGTAGATTGTTTATGGGTAGCATGGAACATGTTGAGAATAATAGGAAGAAGTTGATTCAGGAGGTTTATCAGTTGGCCAGACTAGGCATTCATTTAGTTAATCAACTGAGGGTAGTGTATGGGTTCAGAATGGTTTGGGATCTTCTTTGTTGCCAAAGTGAAAGAAAAACAAGATTGGGATCCCAGTCTAGTTAAGTTAAAGAAGTCAGTTAGAGATCAAAAGATAGAGGTTTTCTCCCAAGGGGGAGATGGTGTATTAAGGTACCAGAAGAGACTATATGTGCCATGTGTTGATAGTTTGAGGTGGTGAATTACGGAAGAATGGTGCGCATTACTCTATTCACCCAGGAGCCACAAAGATGTACCATGATTTGTGGGAAGTCTATTAGTGGAATGGTATGAAGAAGGATATTGTAGAATTGATGGCAAAGTGTGTTACTTGTGAACATGTTAAGGTGGAGCACCAAAGACCTAGTTGCACCTTGTAGGAGTTTGGTATTGCCACATGGAAGTGAGAGGAGGTGAACATGGATTTATTGATAGGGTTACCCCATTCACATCATCAACATGATTCTATTTAGCTTGTCACATACAAATTGACTAAATCGACTCATTTCTTGATAGTTCACACGTCCTACTCAGTCGAAGATTATGCTAATTTGTATATAGAGAGTTGGTCAAATTGTACGGATTCTCTTTGCCCATTATTTCGAATAGGGGCACTCAATTTACCTCTCTCTTTTGGAAAGCCTTTCAGAAGGGTCTTGGTACCCATGTTCAACTCAGTTTAGCTTTTCACCCTCAGACAGATGGTCAGGCAGAGAGGACCATTCATACCCTAGAAGATATATTGAGGGCATGTGTTCTTGACTTGAAGGGTAGTTGGGATGAGCACAAACCGTTGATTAAGTTCACGTACAATAATAGTTACTATGATAGTATTCGGATGGCCCCATTTAAGGAACTTTATGGTAGGAGATATAGGTCACCTATTAGTTGGTTTAAAGTGGGTGAGGCCACTTTGATTGGGCAATACATGGTGTATGAAGCCATGGATAAAGTCCAGTTGATTCAAGAAATGTTGCAGATAGCTAAGAGTCATCATAAATCTTACGTAGATATGAGGAGAAGGGATCTTGAGTTTGAAGTTAATGATCTAGTCTATTTGCAAGTTTCACCCATGAAGTGGGTGAAGAGATTTGAAAAAAAAGGGAATCTTAGATCCCGATATGTTGGCCCTTACAAAATATTGAGTCGTTTTGGAAACGTAACATATGAATTAGAATTGCCTGCAAATTTTTCATTCGTTCACCCAGTGTTCTATGTATCCTTATTGAAGATATGTATAGGTGACCCAGGTGTTGTCCCTCTAGAAAGCACGGATATTTAGGATATCCTCTCTTATGAAGAGATTCTAGTTGAGATTCTTGATCACCATATTCGTAGACTAAGAAATAAAGAGGTTTCTTCGGTCAAAGTTCTTTGGCAAAATCAGCCCGTTGAGGGAGCCACTAAGGAAGTGGAAGCAGACATGCGAACTAAGTACCGTCACCTCTTCTCAAGTAAACAGTTTCCCATACATTATCTCTTTTCTAGTCTCCGTCCATCTATATAATTATCTTTATGTCATTACATATATTTGCAGATTAGTTCAGTCACTCATTATGTTTTAGATTCAGTCATGCAGTTTCCAAGGGGGAGATATTGTGAAACCCCGTATTAAACTTAACTTAATTCAGCTCCTAGCGTCTATACAAAAGACTTATAGACTGTGAATTTAACCAAGTGTTGAGGGACTTAGTCACATTTTGACTCCCTTTAACTTCAAGGATTTTTAAAGTGGCTTTCCCAAACCCCAGACATAAGTTTTTTAGTTGATTCCTTTTTAGGGGTGTAAGTAGCATGTCTAGGGTGAGTATCATATTATTCGGACAGGGACTAGACCCCGTTGGAATTCCCAAAATAGTAGCCAACCATAATTTCTCCGTGTCGCAGAGGCTATAGCTATGGTTGCCTTGGCACATCACGGTGGAGATCAAATCAGCAGTTGTCATTTTTGAGTGACTCAATACAATTGCACCACATCATATTAAGTATAGATATGAGGAGATCACTGCATCGCGGTGAAGCCTTAAACGACACTCTAGTTATGAATTATAAATTCCAGGGGCAGTTTAGTCTTTCTTCCATGCCCCCAATTCGTAAAAATAGAAGATCTAAACCTAAACTAAGCATATTACAATTATTCCTTACCAAATTTCTCTCCAAGAAAACCCTGGACTTCAATTTTAACTTCAAGAAATCCAAAACCGTTCCTTTTTCAAGATAACCAAGAATTTGAGTTTTCGGGTTCAAGAACTTCTAGAAGAAGTTTCAAAAACATCGTTAGGAATTCAAAGTTCAAGATTCTATATTTAATTAATCAAATAAGGTATATGGGGTTATGAAAAAGAATACTCCTTCTATCCCTGTTCCCCAAACTAGCTTTTAAAGATGAATTTACATGAATTATAATTAGGGTTCATACCCAAAGTATCTTGTTTTGAGTTATGGATTTATAAAGCGATTGAAGTATGAAATTCCATAATTTTTTGATTTAAATAATTCTCTTTTATGACTTGAATACCATAATTATAACTTAAGACATTGATTATAGATTTCCAGTTGAGTTTAAGCATGATATTGTGATTTTGATTTCATTATCTTGATATTTTAAAAGTATTTCAAGAAGCATATTGAGCATGATTTTTTACGATGAATTTACATAAGTTTAAAGCATGGGTTTTACACCCTAAGTTGATTATTGATACTTCAAGAAGTTTATGGTTTTAATCACCCTATGATTAGTTTATATTCAGATTTTGAACAAGATTTGGTCTTTTGATCCTCATCCTAGATATGAAATGCACTTTATAGTTTTGATTACAGTTTATAGTAAACAGATGCAGAACTAGTTTTCATTTTTAACCCTTATACTAGTTTTAAAGTGGATTTCCTATAGAATGAGCATACAGATTAAAGGGAGTAGTATTTAGCACCAAGTTGGGCATGTGTCCTAGATCACATGCCTAGAGCCATGAGGCAACGTAGGTTCCGATTATCATATTATTCCAATTTATATGGATACAGATATAGATATAAGTTGTGATCACTTAGCTTAGGTTATACTCCTTGGTAAGAGTAGGACATCTCTCTCCAATGTAAGGCTTTCCCCTTAGGGAAATAGACGTTGGACACTATGATAGCTCACATAATGTATGTTGGTTATAAAAATTTCCCTAATAGAAAATAATAACAAAAAAGATTTTTAGAAACTAAGTGTAAAGGCTTATAAATTTACTCATATATTGCCTTACATAAGATATCAGTTATCAAATTTTAGCTTTCAGTTTTCATATGATAAATGTAAGTCCTTTTTCACTTAGCCTACATGATTTGAAATCAAAACAAGAGTACAACTTTCTAGAACTAAGTGTTGTGGCTCACGAGAGTTATGTCTATGATTTACTACTCATGATTTACTATTTTACAGTTTTCATTAATCAAACCAAGATGAGTCACTTTCACTTAGCATGAAGTTTTCCTTTTTTTAAGTTTGCTTGAATATTGTAGTATTGTTTAACGTATAGATTCAGCCCTATATGTTCAGTACATTCCAAAAGTACTAAGCCATATATATGTCTGTGTGCTATATTATTTAATAATATAGGTCCAGGTGTTTTGTTCCAGTAGCATGATTGATCGTGAGCATCTCTATCTATAACCCGACAGTTGGTGAGTTCTCATAGTTCAGGGACCCAGTTATTCAAATTTCAAGCTTTATAGAGTAGTTCTTTTAGTAGTATTCAGTCAGTTCGAGTCAGCTGGGGGTCTATCCCAGTTGCTCTCTAGTTAGTAGTGATAGAGGCTTATCCGACTATTAGATACATTTTAGACTTATAGTGTTAGATGTTAAGATTTCCTAGTTAAGTACTTTTAGACACTATGTTTATTTAAACTCAATCCAGTTCAGATAGTATTTTAGTATTTAAGTATTTTTCATGCTTATATTTCCTTTACTACAAGTTTTAGAATGAGTGACAAGCTTATAGGGTTACCTCAAGACTACTTATAGTTCGGAGCACCAAGTAACTCTCGGGATCCATTTTTGGGGCGTTACATGATGGAATGCATATATTCGGTATAATTTATGCTAACTAAATAGCATATGGTATGATTCCAACTAAAAATGTTGTTTCACTACTGTATTACAAAAAAGAATTTATTTCCCACTTTTCACTTTAAAATGGATTCTTTCATAATGGGAATCATACCACCTTAATTAATGATTTATGAGCCTTTTAGACTAAAAATGATGTTTTAAAGATTTGCTAAGATAAATTCTGGTCCATGATTTCACTACTTCTATTTACTTTGATTGAAGGAGACTCCGACCCTTTCTATACTTTTATGATGATTTAGTCCCGAAGTGTACCCTTGAGCAATGGATTTATATACATACCCTCTTTTATCAATTTCTTGAGTTTGTGCATTATTATATATACATGTATACATCTATGGTACTAGATGGAGCAGATAATGATAATGATTATTAGAGATCAAGGATTAGGACCAAGTTGGTGTAAATGGGTGCTCTCGAACCCCCTAGGGGCCTCTAATTCGGGAATTATCATGCCAGAGAAGAGAGTTCACCATAGGTCCTACCTTTACAAGATATTGAGCTGAAGGAGGGGCATATACTGGGTTACATATTGGTACTTGGTTAAGTTTTAGTAATTTGGATTATAGTTTGCATTCATCCTAGCATATGCGTTTTCTATCACCTGTGTGTGCCTATATCTATCAGCCTTTTGACGGAGGGGTAGAGGGTGGGGTTTATAGGTATAGGTGATAAGTATTGGTTGTAGTGTGTTGTGCGTTGATTAAACCTTTTTTATTATATGGCCTGGTTTAGAAATTGTTATCCAGGTTAGTCGGCTACTGTATTATGTTATTATTATGGTTATTTATGATAGGTTGATAACTAGACTGGTACTAAAATTTAAGGTATGATTCTAATTTTTTGTTTACGATTTCTTTATTATCGATAATTATCTCATGTTTGGAGATTAGTATTAGAGATATGGTTATGTTAGTACTAGTTCTTACAATGATTAGGAGGTCGTATGATGTTAGTATGACTAAAATTGCTTTATTATGGATAATTATTTCATGTCTAGACATACGAATTAAAGATCCTAATTATATTAGTACTAGTTCCTGCAATGATTAGGAGGCCTTAAGATGCTAGTATGGCATCCTTCGATAGTACCTTTGGGTCATCCTTATTTATGTACATATATTTATATATGTAGTTATGCTATTATTGTACCTTTGGGTCAGCCTTGTTTATGTACATACATTTATATATGTAGTTATGATATTATCGTATATCCCTTCCTTCCTTCACATGTTTATGTTGTGTATCCATTGCTTGGCCTTGTATACTATTATTTATTCTTTGTTTGCTCTTTATTTTTTTAACGACCATCAATATAAGGTGTAGTTCTTAGGTTACTGATTATGGATAGAATATGGTAGTTTATCCTTATTACCTACTTAGAATTTCTATGTTAGTTCCTTAGATATTTAAGCGTAGTTTACATTCTTGCATGCATGTTATTTATATTTGCATTATCTTTGGAGCTCAGTCAATTGTTAGATATTGATTACCATGTGTTTGGTACTCATACTACACTTCTGCAACTTGTAGATCATATTTTTGATTCCCACCACTTTGTATGTCCTGCTGAGTAGCTATGGTTCGGAGATGTAGGGTGATCTCCGGGGTTCCTACATATGTAGAAGACTAATTTCTATATTGTATTTAGAGATGAGTTGTATTAGTATACTTATTTAGTACTTCATGTTGTAGTCTTATTTTATTAGAAGCTCTTGTATTGATTCCACCATGTTTTAGGACTATGTTCAATAATTTAGCCTTCTTACTATATTTATTTTGCATTTTTCCTTCATTTCTTTTAGCAGTCCATTACTTGTGGTTCTAGACTATGGATTGGCAAACCTACTGGTGGGTTAAAGTAGGTGCCATCATGACCTGAGAAATAGGGTGTGACCTTTGGGCTGCTTCGCCTATCTAGATGATACTTATTCCGCTCTCCCACAACCTTGTTTTCACTATTTAGGCAGCTCTTATTTAGCCTTCCACCACTATAGGAATCAATTTTTCTTTCTTTCCCTCTAGATACTAAGATCTTTTAGTATTCTTGGTTATCTCTTTACTGCCCATGGATTCAACAGTAGTTTGAAAGGTTGCCCTCTATGGGGATCTTCGTATCTATGATGATTTTCAACTCCCCAAAGAATTTCATCGACTACTACGCCCTTCCTTCTTTTTGGGTGCCTAGGTAATCCCCATATAAATTTTCTCCTTTAACCTCATCCAACACATAAATTTTATGCTAGCCTAAGCATGAAATGAAAGTATTTTGATTTCACTTATAATGAGGAAAGTGCCAGGCATGGAAGACCTTCTTTAATAGGGAAACTTCTATGCAGAGAGCACTCTACGACTCTCTCAACCTTAAACAAGAGGTAAAGATGCAGAGTCCATATGGTTACCACCTTAAGAAGATAATTTTTTTCAATAGTAAAATCATGGTAGAAATCTCTAGGCATTACCCTTGGCATATAAATAGTTATTGACAAAACTTAACGATTAAGCAAGGAAAATTATAAGAATAAAAGAAGTGCCTTCCCTTCTTAAATTCAAAATTTAAACTCATTGGTTAATCCTTATATGCTAGAGGGAGACCATGATTTCACGAGGAATATAAATTATCTCTTCCATATCTGTTAAACTTTATGATGGAGGGTGTTCAATTTGAGTATTAAATTTCCCAACCCGATGATAACCCTTAATGTCTCTAGTAGATAGGCTCAATAGGGAAACTTGATCAAGGGAATAAGGACATTTGTTTGAAGTCTTAAGTTTGTATCTGCTCTCTAGTGCAACTTAAAAGGACCTAGTTCCCTAATATCATGTCATGACATATCTGCTTCAAAATCCACTTCTTGTTTTGTCTCCTAATGGTTAGTTCTCATAGAGAGACTATGAGTTGGGATCAAGTGGGATAGATTATTTTTCCATCCTTTTCCTATATTGATGGTACTAGATATTTTTCTCTTATAAAAATCCATCTCTAAATTAGCATGCTAAAGGACTGTCTACCCTACAAGGATTTTATTTGATTGAGTTTTTCCATAGAACTATGACAAATAAATAAGTAGTAGTAATGGATATGACTTGATGCAAGAGGGATTAAGTGATTGGAAGTGCATTTCCTATCTTCTAATACAACCATAGAGACTCCCTAATAACGCATTATAAACTAGAAGCACTTGTGCCGCTAGTCCTTGCCTTAGGACAAGGTTTGAAACTAGGAATACCCACCATTTCTATCAAACTCACATTTTTCATACAATAATTAATCTCTTTTCCTTTCCTTTTCATTAAAAATATAGGTTATTTCGATGTGAACAAAATAAGGTTTTTTGATTTAGGTCACATATTATAAGAGGAGTCTTCGAGAAAGACTCTAGTAGTTTGGAGCTCTCAAAGGCTATGCTTGCACTTTTTGTGTTTTCTCCACAACTTTCTTGTTGTGAAAATGAGTATGATTTTTTATATAATTACTTGTCTTCCATGGAATTTCCATCGGAGGAGCGCTACTAATAAAATAACTGTATACAGGCCTTTTTGGGGCTAGGTGATAAGTGATGATTTTACCACTCATTCACACTCAACATTCATACACCTTACTTTGTTTCTGATGAATAAATGAGACAAAATTATGATTAAATGCACTAGTATCCACTCTTTGCAGGCATATAGTTGAAGGGATGGAAAGATGTGTATTAGAGCTTGAAATGATAAAAGGAATCAACAAAATGTTGCTAATGAATCAGAGCAAAAATTGGCCTCAGTTACCGCGGTCACAGTGTGAACACCATGATCATAGACAAATAAGAAAGGAGCATACCCAAACTTAGGTAACGCGACTACTATCAAACAAACACAATCGTTGCCTGTCAAAATAGCCCATATACTGTGATCTCTCAGTCATAGCTGCGACCACAGTTGGTTAATTATAGTCGAAGCACCGCGACAGTGGCACAATGGGAAAAATGAGTAAAATACATTGTAGTCACTTCGGACAACTGAATCAGACATATATTGAGGATTCAAAACACTTGAAAGGGTATGAAATAAAGAGACGAAAAGAACCCTATGATTTGGAGTGAAAAATTAATTGTTCATAGTTTTTGTAATTATTATTCCAAGAGGAAATTAGTGATATTGGTGTGTGGAATTGAAGATTATTTTTATCCTCAATCATCATGGATAAAATACTTGGTAAAAATATTTTCTTTTATCTCATGAGTAGTTAGCTTCTTTAGTCTTGGGATTATGTTGAACAAAAGTGTAATTGTGTGTAGGTGTTGTTGTTTTTGCATGATGTTTAGTTATTGAGTATGGATTCCACCTTTGCTTGAGCTTATTAGTTTGAAATTGATGGGTGAAAACTCCAAATCCCCTAATAGGTTTGATGGGTGAAAACCCCAAACTCTAAAAACCCTTCGTCATCCTTGATAAAGGAATGGGGGTAAACTTGAGGTAACCCAAAACATCCTTGAAAAGGGTTAATAGGGGTAAAGACAATGGTGTACAATTGAGCCTTCGATTTACTACTTGTTGAAATCTTACAAATAAGTGTAGTTGGAGTGTAAATGGTGTCAAGAGCATCATACTAGAAATAGGGATTCTTGATTGAGGTTTCGGGTGATTATGAATCATACACTTGTTAGGTGCTCGAAAAAGCCAATGGGAAAAATCTTTGTAGTTTTATTGAAAGATTAACTACAATGACTTTCGACCTAGCCTATCCTTTGGTCAGCAACTAAGCTTCATGTTAAACAGTCATTAACCCACATACTTTACTCTTAGCTAGACATAATCCCAAGACCCTCTCTATCCTTAATTATCTATCAAAACTGTCATATTCATGCATTATTAATCAACAATCGTTACAAGCCATTTTTAACTCAAATCCCCCATTTTTATTTACATGTCGTATTTTTTAGCATTCTGGGCTCCTTTTAGTAACTAGAACTCCCATAGGACTCAAAATTTATAATTTGATCCTTGAGGATTTGACCGTACTTCTAGTTGGGTTATTGAAAATGATAGCCTAACCTCTAAATCATGCAAGTGAGTTGACCATTATTAAAATAGTGTCATTGTCGGGGAGTGAAATGTAGATTTTTCTTGTGCGGTATGATTTTTTCTTAGGTTTACCCGTAGTGTATGTCATTTAATTTCTTTGTTGATTTTGATCTTTGAGTAGGTTAACATTATTATTCCCAAATAATCATGAGTCATGAGGACTTAATTTATTTTGGGGATTGAGATCATGAAAGTTCTATTCTTATCCCCCCACCAAGGAGCATGGGGTATTTTATGTTACAAGTGTAATGATGAAATTGATCCTAATGAAAGGACTCTTTGGGGGAGAATCTCATTAAGACCTGAATTCTTACTAGAAGGGATTCGTGGATGTCTGTGCTCCATTCAAAATTGCACATATATCCCAAGAGTTTATCCAGTTACGTCTCTTTTCATTGTCTCTCACGGGAAAGATAGTGCTTTAGCTAATATCTTTCCCCGCCGGATCTATTACTTCATGGAAAATTCTCATGAACGCCTTCATATGTCAATAATTCCCACCATCTAGAAAGTTAAAGTTGAGGGATGAGATTGTTCATTTCTGCCAATATCACGAAGAAACATGGTATGATGCTTTGGGAAGATTCAAGGAAACACTTTTGAAATGCCCCACCCATGAGGTGCCGAAGAAGATTCTTCTCCAAATATTTTATAGAGCATTGGACCAACAAAATAAGTCTATATTGGTCATTGCATACAAGGGATAATTCATCAACTTGTCATATAGGATTATTTCAAAAGTCATAGACCAAGTGGCAATTTAGTGTAAGGGTTGGGACGTAATGGATGCTGAGGTGTCCATGGGGGCTCCCTCCTCGTCCTTTGTGTACAATGATAAGAAAGAGAAAGAGTAAGAAACTAATTCAAGCATAGACAAAGTGATGTCATCCCTCAAACTCCTATTCGAGCATATGTTAGATGACCAAATGAAAAGTGTAAGTGTGTTACGTGCAATAAAAATTGAACCATGTGAGGACGCAAAGGAGGAGGTGATTGGTGACAAATTAGGTATGACTCATAAAGGCTTGGAGGGTTTACATATTTCCCTAAAATGAAATAAAGGGAATCAAGGTCAGAACCGGAAACATCTAAGCTTGGCAAATTATGAAAGGAAAGAGAAGATTGATAGAAATATTTTGGCACCAATTTTAAGTAGTGTTGAGAGGACTGGATAAATAGTGAATCAGATGTGAAGTTAATTCTCCATGCTACACCAAATGGTTATATCTTACTCCACCGCCATCCAATAACTAGAGGCAAAATTAAGCCAAATATCAAGGTATCTCCTGAAAAAGCAATATGAAGAAACGAAAAGTGGGGAGGAGATAAAGGGGAAAAGTAAAAGATCCAATGATGAAGAGCCAAAGATGAGTAAACTATTGGTAGGAACACCAATAGTTAATGATCTTTAAATTGTCTCCATGCCATCAACTCCCATACATCCTCATTTCCCTAATTTGTCCTTGAGAAAGGGAGAGCATGACAAGCTAAACAAGTTTTTGATAAATTTAGTACCCTTTCTATTAATGTTCCTCTTATTTTGGTGTTGCAAGACATGCTGGGGCATGCTAAATTTATGAAAGATTTTGTGTCTAAACAAATTTGTTAGAGGACAAAACCATAGAGAAGACTAACCATTGTAGTGCCAGTATGACAAGTACATGTGTCAAAAAGAAGAAGGAACCTGGTGCTTTTATAATATCATGCACCATTGGCACATTCACTTTTGCTAAGGCATTATGTGATTTTGGAGCAAGTGTGAACCTCATGGCCTATGCTATATTTAAAAAACTTAGGTTGGGTAAGACAAATCCCACCAAAATAAAGTTGCTTATTGATAATCAATCTATCTAAAAGCCCATGGGAGTACTCCATGATGTTCTAGTAAAAGTAGACCGGTTCATCTACCCGGCCAACTTTGTTATTTTGGATTGTGCAATGGACGTCAAAATTTTTGTTATCCTTGGGAGGCCATTTTTAGCTATTGAGAAGGCTTTGGTAGATTTTGAGTCCTGGGAAATAAAGTTTATGTTAAATGATGAGAAGGTATCCATCATTATATGAAAGTCCATGAAATAACCAATGGACCTACAAGTCATCTCGGTGATTGATATTATTGATGGAAAAGTGTCAAACTATGTTGATGTAGGTATGTTGAATGACCCGTTAACTGGGGTGCTATGGAATTATGAAAGAGATGAAGTAGAGGATATGATGAGGTGGTGGCATCCTTAATTTGGCTTGGGTTTCACACCAAGAACCCATTTAAATTAGATCTTGATCTAAAAAACTGAGAAAAGACCCCCGTAAAACCATCCATCCTTTAACCTACCAAAATTAAAGACCTTGCTACCCCGTCTCAAATACTTGTTCTTGGGGGAGGATAATACCTTGCCAATCATTATTTCTAGTGACCTAAACTCCTCTCTATTAGAAGCATTGAAGTTGGTGGTGAATAAATCTATTCGGGAAATTGGTTAGATGATAGCGGACATAATCGAAACCCCCCCAGCATTTCCTCGCACAAAATAAAACTAGAGCAAGATCACATACCTAGTGTAGAACACCAAATGAGATTAAACCAACAAATAGAAGAGGTAGTAAAAAAGAAAATTATAAAGTGGCTCGATGTAGGAGTGATATATCCTATATCCAATAGTATGTGGGTGAGTCAGGTACAATATATTCTGAAGAAAGGTGGTATCACAGTAGTCGAAAATGAAAAAAATAATCTCATCCTAATTTGGCCAGTCACCGGATGGCATGTGTGCATGGACTACCAAAAATTGAATTCATGGATTGAGAAGGACCATTTTCCAATGCCTTTCATGGATCAGATGCTAGATAGGCTTGTCGGGAGAGGATGGTATTATTTCTTGGATGGGTACTTAGGGTACAATCAAATTTGTATTATGTCGGAGGACCAAGAAAAGATAACTTTTACTTGCCCATATGGTACGTTTGCATTCAAGCGAATGCCTTATGGGATATGTAATGCCTCGAAAACCTTTCAGCGTTTCATGTTGTCAATATTATTGGATATGGTTGAATATTAAATCAAAGTGTTTATAGACGACTTCTCAGTAGTAGGGAACTCTTTCGATTCTTGCCTCGAACATTTGAACAAAGCTCTTAAAAGGTGCATGGAAATGAACCTTGTCTTGAATATGGAGAAGTTCCACTTTATGGTTAAAGAAGGAATCATATTAGGCCACAAGATATCCAGAATGGGCATTTAAATCGATCAAGAAAGGGTTGAGGTAATTTATAAACTCCCACCTCCTATTTCCACAAAAGGTATCCAAAGTTTTCGTTGCCATGCTGGGTTTTATCGATGTTTCATCAAGGATTTTTCTAAGATAGCACATCCCATGTGTAACCTTTTTTAGAAGGAATATAAATTCAACTTTGATGTGGCATGCTTGAAATCTTTCGCACATCTTAAGGAATTGCTCATTTCAGCCCTCATTATTGTGGCCCCGAATTAGTCATTAACGTTTGAGATAAGGTGCGACGCAAATGGTATTGCATTGGGTGTAGTGCTAGTTTAATGAAAGGACAAGCTATTTCATCCTATCTACTATGCAAGCAAGGCCTTGAATGATGGCTAATGCAGCTACACCATTATCGAGCAAGAATTATTAGTGGTAGTATATGCCTTTGAAAAGTTTTGGGCCAATTTGTTAGGCGCGAGAGTAGTGGTACACACGGATTACTCCGACCTTAAGTATCTCATGGACAAGAATTAAGAAAAACAGCATTTAATTAGATGGATTTTGCTATTAAAAGAGTTCAACTTTGAGGTGAAAGACCGAAAATGGTGCAAAAATCAAGTGGCCGATCATCTCTCTCTACCTGAAAGCAATAATGAAAATCATAGGGAAATAGAAATTGGTGATGCTTTCCCCGATGAATTGATCATGTACATAGAGAGGAATAATACACCATGGTATGCTGACTTTTCCAACTATGTAGTACGTGGAGTACTCCCCAAAGGATGGAGTTACCATTAAAAGAAACTATTTTTTTTTAACACAAAGAGATATTTTTGGGATGAGTCATTTTTTTTGAGAATGTGCCAATTGAGTTATTAAGCGGTCTGTCATAGATATTGAAATAAATGATAACTTGGAATCTTGTCACTCTTTTCCTTATGGTGGTCACCATGGAGGAATCCGAACCAGCTCAAAGATTCTCCAATGTGAATTTTATTGGCCTTTAATGCATAGGGATGTCATTGAATGGATTAAATCTTGTTACAAATGTCAAATGAATGGGGGTATTTCAAGAAGGAAAGAGATGCCCCTCAAGCCTAATCTTGAGGTGGAACTCTTTGATGTATAGGGAATTGATTTCATGGGTCCTTTTGTTAGTTCATTTGGGATTAAATACATTTTGGTGGCAGTCGATTATGTCTCCAAATAGGTGGAAGCCATCATACACCTTATTAATAAATTTAAGTGTGTCACTTCACTTCTAAAAAGCATATTTTCACAAGGTTCGGCACTCCTCCAGCCATCATTAGTGATGGTGGCTCACATTTTTGCAATCGGGTGTTTGGTGCTCTTCTTGACAAGTATGGATTTAAACAAAAGGTTTCCACTCCGTACCACCCTCAAACAAGCAGAAAATTAGAGGTTTAAAATCGAGAAATCTAGGCCATACTTGAAAAAACGTTAAATATAGGCTGCACGAATTAGGAAAGGTAACTTGATAAAGTGCTTTGGGCCTATAGAATTGCCTACAAAAACCCAATTGGAATGTCTCCCTATCAATTGGTATTTGTGGTACAATCAGATTTCCCTTGCCCCTAAAGACCAAGAAAAGACTACTTTTACTTGCCAATATGTGACTTTTTCATTCAAGAGGATGTCGTTCGGACTATGCTACGATCTTGCCACCTTTCACCGATATATGATGTCAATATTTTTTAAACATGGTAGAGGGAACTATAGAGGTTTTCATGGATTACTTTTGTTAGTTAGGGACTCATTTGAAAAATGTCTGGCCCATTTGGCCAACACGCTCTAGATATGTGAGGAGTGAAGTCTAGTGTTAAATTTAGAGAAGTTCCATTTTATGTTAGGGGAAGGTATTATTCTCAATAACAAAATCTCAAAGTGGGGTATTGAGGTGGATAGAGCATATATATAGGTGATTGAAAAATTTTCTTCTCTGGCCTTAGTTAAAGGTATCTGAAGATTCTTGGGTCATGCTGTCTTTTATAGGAGGTATATCTAGGACTTCTCTAAAATTGCAAATCCACAAGGCAAAATTTTAGAGAAAGAGGTGAAATTTGTGTTTGATGATGCATGTCTCAAGTCCTTTGAGTACCTCAAGGAGCGGCTAGTCTCGACTCCTATTATTGTGTCACCTGATTTATCCTTAAAATTTGAGGTTATGTGTGATGTTATACGAATAGCATTAGGAGCTGTCCTAGGACAAAGATATGAGAAAATCCTTCACCCGATCTATTGTGATAGTAAGGAATTACACCCTACATAAAAGAACTATACAACTACTCCCCAGGATGTACTTGCGATGGTTTATTGATGTTGGGTGTATTTACACGCCTAAACACCATAATTCACCCATGTTATAGCTAAGTTTAGAGGATAAAATATATAATTCTTGCACTTTTAGTCCATTTTCCTGTAAGTGAGCTAACCAGCGTGATTAGCATGTTTTCAGGTATTAATGATGAAGATTTCAGCACTTTGTGGACCTTTGGGCAGCAGAGGAAAACTTCACGTAAGAAGGAAGGCAGCTTTTGGAAGCTTGTGGACTGAATGTGATACATGGAGAATCTGTCCCGGGGAAAATCGGTATTTCTTAATACTTAGGGGTGCAGCAGTAACCAAGTAGGACAAGGACAAGGATGTTATAAAAACCTTATTTGCTGAATTTTTCAGCAAGCATTATTCTTGATCTGATTTTTCTATTCATTCGACTTTTAGTATTATTTAGTATTGTTCGAGAGAAAAGTTACATGTTTGGAAAAGAGAGTGTGACAAGCAAATAGGGCTACCAACCCCTGTTTACACGTTAATGCCTTAACCGGATTAATTTCTTGGACAATTTGTACCGTTAGTTATACACTTTAGTCTCGAGAGAGTTAAAGTGAAATAATCCTTGATAGTTGAGAACAACTAGGATTTACCATTAGAATACAAATCTCTATAAGTGCATGCATGTCTAAATTCCGCATTACTCATAGTTAATAGATACGTAGAACTCATAAGGTGGACATAACCCTAACTTATTATTCTCTGTGATTAAATTTACTAAACAAAGCATTCCATTGTTACTTTAATATTTTTGGTTCACGCCATAACCCAAAATCCCCCCTTTCCATGGAATTTTCGACCAACAGTCTGCTAACAATTACAACACTTAGTGACCAAGTATTCCCTGTGGGATTCAACACCCAACCTAGTTGGGTTATATATTTGACAGCGACTGCTTACACTCTTACGAGAGCTGTAGTTTGGGCGTTATCAAATTTTGGCGTCGTTGCCGGGTAATACGGTTGTCAACTAAGTTTGTGATAGTTACTAGACACTTTGGTCAAAGATTCTCGAATTTTACTTTTCGTCTGTTGTTTTTGTTTTATTCAGGATTTTTTCAGTGCATGCCAAATACTCAAAGTTTGGGTAAGCCATTATTACCCATAAACCCTGAACCGCAACTTATTGGCAGGATGGAGGCGCAACGAGACATTCAAAGAAGGGCTGCTCAACAAGAGCAGGCTATATTAGCTGCATTGGCTGCTGCTCAAGTGCATCAATAGAATATTGATAACCCAGGGCGAGCAATAAATCCATATGATGAGGACGTGGGTGATGAGGAGTTACTAAACCCGAGGCATGCTGAAGAGGTAGAGGCACCTGTGAACATTAGAGATCGTGAAGCTAGATTTAGAACTGAACGCCGAGCTGTGCAGATTCCTTTTGACGATAATGATGATGACCTAGATGGGGCTGGTGCGACAGGGGCTATTATTCCGCCGCCCATGGCACCTGGAGCCAAGGTCAATATCACTAGCACCATGATTCAGCTATTACAACTCAAGGGATTATTTGGTGGACTTGCAGGCGATGATCCGAATATGCATATGATCAATTTTATCTCAACATGCAAGTCGTTTGACAATCTAGGAGTTGGACAGAATGCAATTCGGCTGCGCTTATTTCCATTGTCTCTATCTGGAGAGGCAACTCTATGGCTAAACGGGCTAACTCCTGATTCTATTACTAATTGGAGAAAATTAAAACATGCTTTCCTAAAAAGATTCTTTCCGCCATCCAAGAGAGTGCAGTTGAGAGATGAGATCAGCAATTTTTGACAGCTTCCAACTGAATCTCTCCACGAAACATGGGAGAGATTCAAGAAGAAGCTTATGCGGTGCCCAAAATATCATATGACCAATGTCCACTTGATGAGATATTATATTGGTATTTGAATTCAGTGACTGAGCCAGTGGTTGATAATGCTACAGGAGGGTCATTCATGGACCTTACTTTTATTCAGGCAAGTGATATGCTAGATCGTATGACAAAGCAGAGTAGAGCTTAGCATACCAGGGATTCTGAGGTAGCAAGCTCTACTGTATCCATTGGCATGACTGCAGAACAAAGGCGAAGAGAGGAAGAACGTGATCAATATATGGCGCACATGAAAACGCAGATGGATCTTCTTACCAAGCATTTATTACCAGGGAAGACCGAAAAAGTCAAAGCTGTTGTGTCACAGGGAAGAGATGAATCCAATTCTGAGGAAAAAGCTAACTACTTGAATAATCAGGGGGGTTTCCGAGGCAATGCCCAAGGAAACCAAGTTCGGAACTATTATGATAAATCTGGAAACAAGGACCGTGATCAAGGCAGTTAGAAGAATAAAACTGACAGGAGTAGTTTGTATGTTCCTCCTGGAAACCATGAGGCCGTGGAGTTTGGCTCTGGGAAGATGTCCATGGAAGATATGATGACTAAGATGTTGAAAGGAGTGGAGGCAACCAATATAGGAGTAAACGAGGTAAAGAATGATTTGTCATCAATAAATCAATTGGTTGACTCACATTCTACTTCAATAAAACAGCTGGAACAACAATTGAGTCAACTTTCAGCGGCATTATATCAAAGAAAGGCTGGCACTTTACCTAGTGATACTGTGAAAAATCCAAGGAATGACAGATCATGTATGGCTATTATTACCAGAAGTGGTAAGGTGTTGGAGAATCATTCCAAAGACAAGAAGGTGGTTAATGATATAGCAGATGATGTTGTTGATGCCGAAGAAGCTGAGGTGAGTGTGCATGATGTCACCCCTAGACGTCTGCAACCTGAAAAGATCGAAAATTGGAAGCAAGATAAAAAGGAAGTGGCGGAGAAAACTATTCCCCTTCCACCACCACCTTTTCCTCAGAGACTGAAGAAGAAAGCTAATGATACCAGGTTCAGTAAATTTATGACTATGTTGAAGTAGCTAACTATTAATGTTCCTTTAGTTGAGGAACTGGAACAGATGCCTGGGTATGCGAAATTCATGAAGGACCTTTTGACAAAGAAGCGGGCAACAAGTTCTGAGTTGGCAGACAATGTGCCCCATTGTAGTGCAATCGCGACAAGATCGTAAGTTCAAAAAAAGGCAGATCCTGCTGCTTTCACTATTCCTTGGACTGTTGGATCCTTGGATTTTGCCAAGGCATTATGCGATTTGGGGGCTAGCATCAATTTGATGCCGCTATCCGTTTATAGGAAGTTAGGGTTGGGTGATCCTATACCAACCAATATGCGGTTCGTGATGGCAGATAGGTCGGTAAAATGACCTGTTGGTATCTTATATGATGTACTGGTGAAGGTTTCTACCTTCATTTTTCCCACAGACTTTGTTATTTTGGATTGCGAGGTGGATTCTGAAGTTCCCATAATCTTGGGGCGTCCTTTCCTTGCAACAGGAAGTGTGCTTATTGATTTAAGACCTAATGAGCTTTTATTTCGGATGAATGATGAAGTGGTCCATTTTGATGTATGAAAATCAATGAAGCAACCCAATGATATGAATGTGTTCTCTGTAGCTGATGTGTACTATGAAGATGAGAAGGAATTATATGTAGATAAGCAGCTTATTGATGAGCCATTGGCTGCTGTGCTAATGAATTTTGAGCCTGAGGATGTTGAGGATTATGAAGAAACTATTTGTTCTCTAACAGGAATAGGGTCGTATTCTCATGCTCCCAAAAAGCTGGACCTTGATCTCAAAAATCGACCTACACCACCAGCTAAACCATCCATTGAAGAGCCATCAATGTTAGAATTGAAGGAGCTGCCCAGTCATCTAAAGTATGCGTTCTTGGGAAGTGGAAACACAATTTCGGTTATTGTTGCGGCTGATTTGGGTGAGCAGCAAGTTGTAGCTCTCATCTCTATTCTGAGGAGATACAAGAGAGCCACCGGTTGGACTATCGCTGATATTATTGGTATCCCGCCTGGGATATTTATGCACAAGATTCAGCTTGAAGAAACTTGCATGCCCACTATTGAGCATCAAAGACGTTTGAATCCACCTATGCAAGAGGTGGTGAAGAAAGAAATTATTAAGTGGTTAGATGCAGGGGAAGTGTATCCAATCTCCGACAGTAAATTGGTGAGTCCGGTACAGTGTGTGCCCAAGAAAGGGGGAATGACGGTAGTTGCAAATGAAAATAATGAGCTAATTTCACTCCGACCTGTCACAGGGTGGAGAGTGTGCATGGACTACCGGAAGCTAAATTCGTGGACGCTTAAGGATCACTTCCCAATGCCATTGATGGACCAAATGCTTAATCGATTGGCAGGGAAAGGATGGTTTTATTTCTTAGATGGTTATTCCAGCTATAATCAGATTTGTATTGCTCCCGAAGATTAAGAGAAGATAATGTTTACATGCCCATATGGTACGTTTGCCTTCAAACGCATGCCATTTGGGCTATGTACTGCACCCACCACTTTTCAGCGTTGTATGATGTCCATTTTTTGTGATATGGTTGAAGACACCTTGGAGGTGTTCATGGATGATTTTTCAGTTGTGGGTGAGTCGTTTGAATCGTGCTTGGCGAACCTAAGTATGGCATTGCAGAGATGTGTTTTATTCAACTTGGTGCTAAATTAGGAGAAGTGAAAATTTATGGTTAAGGAAGGTATTGTTCTTGGGAACAAAGTTTTTGAAAAAGGCATTGAGGTCGATCAAGCGAAGATTAAAGTTATCGAGAAATTACGACCTCCGATTTCTGTAAAGGGAGTTCGTAGTTTCCTCGGTCATGCAGGTTTTTATCAAAGGTTTATTAAAGAATTCTCAAAGATTGCTAGTCCATTATGCAAACTTTGGGAGAAGGATGAAAAGTTTGACTTCGGTGAAGATTGCTTGAAGGCATTTGAATGCCTCAAAGGGAAGCTAGTTGAAGCTCCTATCATTGTAGCGCCTGATTGGTCTCTACCGTGTGAAGTTATGTGTGATGCAAGCGGGGTAGCTTTGGGTGTTGTACTTGGCCAGAGAAGAGAAAGGTTATTTCATCCAATCTATTATGCGAGCAAGGCCTTGAATGGAGCCCAGAAGAACTATACTGTCATGGAACAAGAGCTTTTAGCGGTCGTTTATGCTTTTGAAAAGTTCCATGCTTACTTGTTGGGAACCAAAGTGGTGGTTCATACAGATCATGCTGCTCTAAGATATTTAATGGCAAAGAAGGATGCGAAGCCAAGGCTAATTCGATGGGTGTTATTGCTGCAAGAATTTGATTTTGAGGTAAAAAATAGAAAAAAGGTTGCGAAAACCAAGTAGCTGATCATCTATCTAGACTTGAGAGTGAGCACATAGCGCAACCCAATCCTGAAATTAATGATGCATTTCCCGACAAAGAGATCCTAGCCACGATGGTGGAATATTTACCAGGTACGCAGACTTTGCGAACTACGTGGTAAGTAATATGATGCCTGAGAATCTCTCTTTTCATCAAAAGAGAAAGTTCATGCATGATGTGAAACACTACTTCTGGGATGAACCATATTTTTCCCGACGATGTGCGGATGGTGTTATTAGGCGATGCATATCTCATGTGGAGGTGCCTAGCATATTGGAAGCAAGTCATGCTTCCCAAGTTGGGGGTCACCATGAAGGTGATCGGACAGCCAGTAAGGTATTGCAAAGCGGATATTATTGGTCTTCAGTATTTAAGGATGCCTATGATTTTTTGAGAAGATGCGATCAGTGTCAGAGGCAAGGCGCGATTTCAAAGCATCATGAGATGCCCATGTCTAAGGTCCTTGAAGTAGAGCTATTTGATGTGTGGGGTATTGATTTCATGGGCCCATTTGTGAGTTCGTTTGGGATGAAATATATCCTTGTGGCTATGGATTATGTATCCAAATGGGTCGAAGCTGTAGCGCTGGCTGATAATCAAGGTAAGCGTGTTGTAGTATTCTTGAAGAGAAATATCTTCTCTCGTTTTGGGGTACCACGTACCATCATAATCGATAGAGGATCACACTTTTGCAACAAGCTGTTCAGAGCCGTGTTGGTGAAGTATGGGGTCAAGCAACATAAGGTAGCCACACCTTACCACCCACAAACTAGTGGGCAGGTAGAGGTTTCTAATCGGGAGATCAAGCTGATCCTTGCTAAGACTGTAAATGCTAGTAGGAAAGATTGGTCTCGAAAGCTGGACGATGCCTTATGGGCTTATAGGACTGCATTCAAGACACCAATTGGCATGTCCTCGTACCAACTAGTTTATGGGAAGGCTTGTCACTTACCAATTGATCTCAAACATAAAGCATTGTGGGCGTTGAAGCGGCTTAATTTGAATTGGGATGATGCTATTAATCTGAGATTGGAGCAGCTGAATGAGATGGATGAATTCCGTCTACATGCATATGAAAGATCAGGCGTCTACAAGGAACGGATGAAAAAGTATCATGATCGGCAGATTATCCAACGAAACTTTCAGAAGGGTGATATGGTACTTCTTTTCAACTCCAAACTGAAGCTATTTCTAGGTAAGTTGAAGTCTAAATGGTCTGGTCCATTCAAAATTAGCCAAGTCTACTCGTCTGGAGTAGTAGAGTTAGAAGACAATAATGCTGGTGTCTTTAAGGTGAATGGCCAATGAGTGAAGCCATATATCGGTCCTCTTGACTCGATTAAATGCATGGCCACCATCTATCTCGATAAAGTCTAAGTAATCGAGATAACTATGTCGTGCCGCGATAATAAATCAAGCGCTACATGGGAGGCAACCCATCGTTTTTAATCGCTTTGTTTTACTAAGAGGATGTTTTGTTAAATAAAAATCCAAAAAAAAGAGTCGAGACACGACCAAAACTAAGGCGCTTGGTGGGAGGCAACCCATAGTTCTAATCATTTTTGTTGTTTTTAAGTAAGTGTAGTTGCATGACATGTAAAGGAGGAGATTGGTCTCAAATTTTGATTTGGAAGTGTTCCATGTTAAAGGTGGTAAGTTAGGAATGAGGAAGCAAAGGCAATAGACAAGGCAATGCCTACGCGAATCTAGGAAATGAACAAGGCAAGGCCTATGTAAATCTAGACAACGGACAAGACAAGGCCTATGCTCTGGCCTAAGCTCTCTGAATCGACAATGCCATAGCATAGGCGCCGCCTATGCTCAACTAGGCAAAGCTAAAGGCGCCGCCTATGCCATTTCCTAAGCTCTCTGAATCTACAATGCCATAGCATAGGTACTGCCTATGCCTAACTAGGCCATAGCATAGGCGCCGCCTATGCTCAACTAGGCAAAGCATTAGGCGCCGCCTATGCCAAGCATAGACAAAGCATTAGGCGCCGCCTAACCTTACTTTTTGGTCTCCTAACCCGATTTCACGTGGGTCAAAACCGACCCAAGCCTTGGTCTATAAATAGAACCTTAATCTTAGAACAAAATCTCATTGTTTGCTCAACCTAAGCGCCGCCTACCCTTCCCAAATCTCTCATAACTTTTATTTTTGCTCATCTAACCTTGCAAGATCATCTTCCGAGTCCATCACCAAGTAAGTTCCTTTTTTATATTCCATAGTTGTTACAATATTACGCTTATAATGGTATTATAGCTTTTAAAGTGGTGTTGATGATTGGAATGTGGTTGATTTGTTATGATACATCTAGTTGAGTGAAAGAATATGTGTGGGTGTTCTTGACTTGTTTCCAACTTGTATTTGATTTTGATACACTGTCATACTTTTGCGGAATCGACATGATGAAGTTAATTGCATTGTCTTCAAAACTGAAAGCTTGAATGTTAGAATGACTCGTTCATCAAGATAAAAATCATGATCGAATACAAGCATATAATGTTGTGATTATTTTGATGCCATAACTTGATACGATCTCTATGTAGTAGTCTTGTTCGAAAAGTGCATTAATCCAAACATGAAAGCATAGTAAGGACTACATGAAATAGAGTTGGAAAGGATAGTGAAGATGACATGAAAGTATGACTGTGCTGAACATATTATTGGAACATATCGCCTATATGTATGTCGATGAAGTCTGAGTAATCGACATCACTCACTTAATTAGTTTGTATCAACAAATTAAGTGTGGGGTAGTGCCACTATTGTTTGTTTGTCGACTAAATCTTCTGAGTTAAACTAACATGAATCAATTTTAATCTCAGGTAGAATGGAACCAAAAGGACGACAAGGGAAAGAAAAAGCGTTCACTTCATAGAAAGGTCAGAAAAGGGGAAAAAAAGATCAAGATGAACCTTCCTCACTACAAATACCTGGACGAATGTTCGGGATAAAGTGGGTCCTAGAGGAGGAAGGAAAGGAGTGGTACAAGAACAACAAAGTGAAAAAATATATTCACGTGGAGTTGATACAAAAGGAGAGTCTAGCGAAGAGATAACCTCGCATTTTGGCTAAAATCATGGCGCTACATCTTGATTTTTTTTTCCGAGATATGGGATAATGCAATCTTGATCTAACGCGAGAGTTTTATGCAAATTGGTCCCCAAAGACTACCGGAAGTGAAGTGAAGATTCGGGGCCAAGTCTTGCAACTGAATGCGGAGTTTTTCAACACTTTTCTAGGTCTCCCACCTGTCGATCCATCACCTCTCAAGGATCTTTATCACAGACCTCCATACAGGGCAATCAGACACACACTGTGCAGAACAAGATCAATGGCACGCTGGAATCGTCATAAGGATACCGGTCGACACAATACCTTCCCGTATACTTCCCTAAACAGAGAAGCTCGTATATGGTTAAGGATAGTCTAATCTTGCCTCATTCCTGGGACATAGTACACAAAGATCACACGTGATAGGGTATGCCTGGTGTACGCTCTGATGACTAATATTCCCATCAACATTGGTGCGGTTATCCGATCATCTATGCATAAGGCTAGGCTGCACAAGAGGTCCCACTATAGCTTTGGCAATTTGTTGACTGCGATATTAAGGAAGGAAGACATTTAAGAGGAACCTGCAGATCATAAGCTTCCGCACAACCTGAAAAAGGTTGATCTGACAAAGGTTAAAGATTCTGAAACTATGCATGGCGTCAACCTGACCACTGCAGAAAGACATGCTCGCAATGAAAGCTTCTTCCGCCATTTATATGGCATGATGAGGTTTACCATGATGAGTGGGGGTCTTGTTCCAACTGATGCAGAGCTCCAGCAGTTGGATTATGACTACCCGATGAATGAGCATGTGCGGGCTATATGCGGAGTAGGGGTACATTTTGAGGAACCTCTCGATGATGATGTGTCGACTGATGATGCTCGCCGAATGCCAGACTCAGATGTGGAGGATAACTCTGATGATAACGACTCTGATGATGATTCCGATGCAGGGGGTATGACCCCAGACATAGAGGAGAAGTCCGACTAATCAGGTTTTTCTTATTTATTTTCCACTGAGGGCAGTGTGTCCCATCTAAGTGTGGGGTGCTGGTATTTGTATGCTGTACTTCTTTGCCTACATTTATTTATTTATGTTTGTTTGTTTGAATTAGTCGTAGTTAATTAGTCGTAATTAGTTAGTTAAATTTTTTTTTTAGAGTTTGCATGATATTATTCTGATAGACGGCATGGTAGTATAACAAGAGTATGTGCTAAAATCATGACTATTGAGACGTTTAGGCTCCAAGTGTGACTCACTGTGTGATAATTGAGTGGTTTAATTCATTCATCTGTTGGGTCAAGAGCCTATACTGCTCCCAATAAAGTTGACCATGTGCCTTGTGTGTGTGAGGTTATAGTATATTCTGTGTTGTGACTGATGCTAGAACTTGCCTGGTGTGTGTGTAAAGCGAAATAAAGAGTGTGAGTTTAGGAGATGATTTAGGCATTTCTTTGGCAGTCTGTGATTGTTTACCTTCTTTTTACCTACCCTTGTACATTATCCTAGTTAACCCCCTTTGAGACTTTAGCTATTTTCTTTGACAGCCTCATATGTAGCCTAATCAATTTTTTTAAGACCATAATTTGATCCTAATTCCTAGGCGCTTTAAATCGTAGAGTCATGTGACAAAATAAGAGGAAATTGGGTGAGAGTGATACCTCAGAGTGTATTGGTACTTGAAATTGTTGTGAACAAGAGTGGTTATCATAGAGGTATGTTATAAAAAAAGTAAAAAACATAATAAATAAATAAATCAAATAAAAAGAAAAAAAAAGAGAAAAAAGAAAAAAGAACATAAAAAGTTAGTTCTGTTTATAATTGAATAACAAAATAGGTGAAGAGGGGTGGTAGATTAAAGGAAAGTAGAGGGGTTGTTCAAAAGAAAGTGTTAATGACATAACGTAGTGTATTAAAGCGCTTAGGGAACATAGTCACTATTTCTGGCCAAAATAGTCCTACCTGTCCCTTAGCCTACATTACAACCCTATAAAGACCTATTTGATCCTAAGCTTAGCATTCTGATATTAGTAGAGCATTACACTAAGGGCAAGCCTATGGTCATCAGTTGCAACATATGAATTCTTTGTGAGAGAGAGAGCAAGGAGAATCTTGTACCCATGTTTCAAAAAATGCAAAACTTGTGAGTGATTATGGGTGATATCTTGTGTGAGACACACATGGTTGATGAGTTTTGGGTAGTGTTATATGATTCTTTGTGTCTTAACTTGTGGATACGAATTAACCATCGTCACGAGTCTATGTTGGAGGCTGAATTGTTTCTAGTAGGGATCAAGAAAACTACTCTTTGTTAATGATTGCCGTGCATGTCTTGTTGAACATTTTGTGCTGTTACTGTGAAATTCTAAGTAGATGTTTGCATGGACCTAATATTTTGTTCGAGGACGAACAAAGCTTTGAGTGTGGGGTGGTGATGTTGGGTGTATTTACACGCCTAAACACCATAACTCACCCATGTTATAGGTAAGTTTTGAGGATAAAATATATAATTCCTGCACTTTTAGTCCATTTTCCTGTAAGTGAGCTAACCAACGTGATTAGCATGTTTTCAGGTATTAATGATGAAGATTTCAGCACTTTGTGGACCTTTGGGCAGCAGAGGAAAACTTTCACGTAAGAAGGAAGGCAGCTTTTGGAAGCTTCTGGACTGAATGTGATACATGGAGAATCTGTCCCGGGCAAAATCAGTATTTCTTAATACTTAGGGGTGCAGCAGTAACCAAGTAGGACTAGGACAAGGATGTTATAAAAACCTTATTTGATGAATTTTTCAACAAGCATTATTCTTGATCCGATTTTTCTATTCATTCGACTTTTAGTATTATTCAGTTCACAGATTCTGTAAGTACAACAGAGAAAGACGCTACTTGAGGACGGATAGAGGAAAAACGTCAAACACTACTTGACTCCATTCTCATCCCCAACGTGAGATTATTCTATCTTTGGTATGATGATGATGTTTTCGTTGATCTCTGTTGTATTCATGAGTAGCTAAACTTCTCTGTTAGGGTTATGGAAGCCTTTTGATATACTATCTATTACTATGACTTTGTGAATTTTTGATGCGCATGCTACTTATATCATTACTCTCTTTATTTTAATTAAATTGTGGTGGTTGCAAACATATAGAATACGCCAGTATAGCATTAACTTGTTCGAGAGAAAAGTTACATGTTTGGAAAAGAGAGTGTGACAAGGAAATAGGGCTACCAACCCCTGTTTACACGTTAATGCCTTAACCGGACTAATTTCTTGGAAAATTTGTACCGTTAGTTATACACTTTAGGCTCAAGAGAGTTAAAGTGAAATAATCCTTGATGGTTAAGAAACACTAGGATTTACCATTACAATACGATTCTCTATAAGTGCATGCATGTCTAAATTCCGCATTACTCATAGTTAATAGATACGTAGAACTCATAAGGTGGACATAACCCTAACTTATTATTCTCTGTGATTAAATATTACTAAACAAAGAATTCCATTGTTACTTTAATATTTTTGGTTCACGCCATAACCCAAAATCCCCCCTTTCCGTGGAATTTTCGACCAACAGTCTGCTAACAATTACAACACTTAGTGACCAAGTATTCCCTGTGGGATTTAACACCCAACCCAATTGGGTTCTATATTTGACAGCGACCGCTTACACTCTTACGAGAGCTGTAGTTTGGGCGTTATCAAATTTTGGTGATGTTGGGTGTATTTACATGCCTAAACACCATAATTCACCCATGTTATAGGTAAGTTTAGAGGATAAAATATATAATTTCTGCACTTTTAGTCCATTTTCCTCTAAGTGAGCTAACCAACGTGATTAGCATGTTTTCAGGTATTAATGATGAAGATTTCAGCACTTTGTGGACCTTTGGGCAGCAGAGGAAAACTTTCACGTAAGAAGGAAGGCAGCTTTTGGAAGCTTGTGGACTGAGTGTGATACATGGAGAATCTGTCCCGGGCAAAATCAGTATTTCTTAATACTTAGGGGTGCAGCAGTAACCAAGTAGGACTAGGACAAGGATGTTATAAAAACCTTATTTGATGAATTTTTCAGCAAGCATTATTCTTGACCCGATTTTTCTATTCATTCGACTTTTAGTATTATTCTGTTCACAAATTCTGTAAGTACAACAGAGAAAGACGCTACTTAAGCACGGATAGAGGAAAAACGTCAAACACTACTTGACTCCATTCTCATCCCCAACGTGAGATTATTCTAACTTTGGTATGATGATGATGTTTTCGTTGATCTCTGTTGTATTCATGAGTAGCTAAACTTCTCTGTTAGGGTTATGGAAGCCTTTTGATATACTATCTATTACTATGATTTGTGAATTCTTGATGCGCATGCTACTTATATCATTACTCTCTTTATTTTAATTAAATTGTGGTGGTTGCAAACATATAGAATACGCCAGTATAGCATTAACTTGTTCGAGAGAAAAGTTACATGTTTGGAAAAGAGAGTGTGACAAGGAAATAGGGCTACCAACCCCTGTTTACACGTTAATGCCTTAACCGGACTAATTTCTTGGAAAATTTGTACCGTTAATTATACACTTTAGGCTCGAGAGAGTTAAAGTGAAATAATCCTTGATGGTTGAGAAACACTAGGATTTATCATTAGAATACGAATCTCTATAAGTGCATGCATGTCTAAATTCCGCATTACTCATAGTTAATAGATACGTAGAAGTCATAAGGTGGACATAACCCTAACTTATTATTCTCTGTGATTAAATCTTACTAAACAAAGCATTCCATTGTTACTTTAATATTTTTGGTTCACGCCATAACCCATAATCCCCCCTTTCCATGAAATTTTCGACCAACAGTCTGCTAACAATTACAACACTTAGTGACTAAGTATTTCCTGTGGGACTCAACACCCAACCCAATTGGGTTCTATATTTGATAGCGACCGCTTACACTCTTACGAGAGCTGTAGTTTGGGCGTTATCAAATTTCGGTGATGTTGGGTGTATTTACATGCCTAAACACCATAATTCACCCATGTTATAGCTAAGTTTAGAGGATAAAATATATAATTCCTGCACTTTTAGTCCATTTTCCTGTAAATGAGCTAACCAACGTGATTAGCATGTTTTCAGGTATTAATGATGAAGATTTCAGCACTTTGTGGACCTTTGGGCAGCACAGGAAAACTTCACATAAGAAGGAAGGCATCTTTTGGAAGCTTGTGGACTGAATGTGATACATAGAGAATCTGTCCCGGGTAAAATCAGTATTTCTTAATACTTAGGGGTGCAGCAGTAACCAAGTATGACTAGGACAAGGATATTATAAAAACCTTATTTGCTGAATTTTTTAGCAAGCATTATTCTTGATCCAATTTTTCTATTCATTCGAGTTTTTGTATTATTCAGTTCACAGATTCTGTAAGTACAATAGAGAAAGGCGCTACTTTAGGATGGATAGAGGAAAAACATCAAACACTACTTGACGCCATTCTCATCCCCAACGTGAGATTAATCTAACTTTGGTATGATGATGATGTTTTCGTTGATCTCTGTTGTATTCATGAGTAGCTAAACTTCTCTGTTAGGGTTATGGAAGCCTTTTGATATACTATCTATTACTATGACTTTGTGAATTCTTGATGCGCATGCTACTTACATCATTACTCTCTTTATTTTAATTGAATTGTTGTGGTTGCAAACATATAGAATACGCTAGTATAGCATTAACTTGTTCGAGAGAAAAGTTACATGTTTGGAAAAGAGAGTGTGACAAGGAAATAGGGCTACCAACCCCTGTTTACACGTTAATGCCTTAACCGGACTAATTTCTTGGAAAATTTGTACCGTTAATTATACACTTTAGGCTCGAGAGAGTTAAAGTGAAATAATCCTTGATGGTTGAGAAACACTAGGATTTATCATTAGAATATGAATCTCTATAAGTGCATGCATGTCTAAATTCCGCATTACTCATAGTTAATAGATACGTAGAAGTCATAAGGTGGACATAACCCTAACTTATTATTCTCTGTGATTAAATCTTACTAAACAAAGCATTCCATTGTTACTTTAATAGTTTTGGTTCACGCCATAACCCAAAATCCCCCTTTCCGTGGAATTTTCGACCAACAGTCTGCTAACAATTACAACACTTAGTGACCAAGTATTCCCTGTGGGATTCAACACCCAACCCAATTGTTTCTATATTTGACAGCGACCGCTTACACTCTTACGAGAGCTGTAGTTTGGGCGTTATCAAATTTTGGTGATGTTGGGTGTATTTACATGCCTAAACACCATAATTCACCCATGTTATTGCTAAGTTTAGAGGATAAAATATATAATTCCTGCACTTTTAGTCCATTTTCCTGTAAGTGAGCTAACCAACGTGATTAGTGTGTTTTCAGGTATTAATGATGAAGATTTCAGCACTTTGTGGACCTTTGGGCAGCACAGGAAAACTTCACGTAAGAAGGAAGGCAACTTTTGGAAGCTTGTGGACTGAATGTGATACATGGAGAATCTGTCCCCGGCAACGGCGTCAAAATTTGATAACACCCAAACTACAGCTCTCGTGATAGTGTAAGCGGTTGTTGTCAAATATAGAACCCAACTGGGTTGGGTGTCGAATCCCACAGGGAATACTTGGTCACTAAGTGTTGTAATTGTTAGCAGACTGAACCTGGTATTATCAGCTTTCTTCTTCAGTCTCTGAGGAAAAGGTGGTGGTGGAAGGGTAATAGTTTTCTCCACCACTTCCTTTTTATCTTGCTTCCGATTGTCGACCTTTTCAGGTTGCAGACATCTAGGGGTGACGTCATGCACACACACCTCAGCTTCTTCGGTATCAACAACATCATCTGCTATATCATAAACCACCAGCTTTTCTTTGGAAGGATTCTCCAACACCTTACCACTTCTGGTAGTAATAGCCAAATATGATCCGTCATTCCTTGGATTTTGCACTGTGTCACTAGGTAAAGTGTCAGCCTTTCTTTGATTAAATGCCGCTGAAAGTTGACTCAATTGTTGTTCCAACTGTTTTATTGAAGTGGAATATTAGTCAACCAATTGATTTTTTGATGACAAATCATTCTTTACCTCGTTTACTCCTATATTAGTTGCCTCCACTTCTTTCAATAGCTTAGCCATCATATCTTCCATGGACATTTTCCCAAAGCCAGACGCCACGGCCTCACGGTTTCTAGGAGGAACATACAAACCACTCCTGTCAGTCTTATTCTTCCAACTGCCTTGATCACGGTCCTTGTTTCCAGATTTATCATAATAGTTCCGACCTCGAATTCCTTGGGCATTGCCTCAAAAACCCCTATGATTATTCAAGTAGTTAGCTTCTTCCTCACAATCGTATTCATCTCTTCCCTGTGACACAACAGCTTTGACTTTTTCGGTCTTCCCTAATCATAAATGCTTGGTAAGAAGATCCATCTGCATTTTCATTGCACCATATCTTGATCACGTTCTTCCTCTCTTCGCCTTTGTTCTGCAGTCATGCCAATGGATACAGTAGAGCTTGCTACCTCAGAATCCCTGGTATGCCAAGCTCTACTCTGCTTTGTCATACGATCTAGCATATCACTTGCCTGAATAAAAGTAAGGTCCATGAATAACCCTCCTGCAGCATTATCAACCACTGACTTAGTCACCGAATTCAAAGACCTGTATAATATCTTCATCAAGTGGACATTGGTCATATGATGATTTGGGCACCGCATAAGCTTCTTCTTGAATCTCTCCCATTTTTCGTGGAGAGCTTCAGTTGGAAGCTGTCGAAAATTGCTGATCTCATCTCTCAACTGCGCTCTCTGGGATGGCAGAAAGAATCTTTCTAGGAAAGCGTCTTTCAATTGCCTCCAATTAGTAATAGAATCAGGAGTTAGCTCGTTCAACCATAGAGTTGCCTCTCCAGATAGAGAAAATGAAAATAAGCGCAGCCGAATTGCATTCTGTCCAACTCCTGGATTGTCAAACGACTTGCATGTTGAGATAAAATTGATCAGAGGCATATTCGGATCATCGCCTGCAAATCCACCAAATAATCCCTTAAGCTGTAATAGATGAATCATGGTGCTAGTGATATTGAACTTGGATCCAGGTGCCAAGGGTGGAGGAATAATAGCCCCTGTGGCACCAGCCCCATCTAGGTCATCATCACCATCATCAAAAGGAATCTGCACAGCTCGGCGTTCAGGTCTAAATCTAGCTTGATGATCTCTTCTGTTCACAGGTGCCGCCACCTCTTCAGCATGCCTCGAGTTTAGTAACTCCTCATCACCCAGGTCCTCATCATCTGGATTTGTTGCTCGCCCTGGGTTATCAATATTTTGTTGATGCACTTGAGCAGCAGCCAATGCAGCTAATCTAGCTTGCTCCTATTGAGTAGCCCTTCTTTCAATGTCTCGTTGCGCCTCTATCCTGCCAATAAGTTGCGGTTCAGGGTTTATGGGTAATAATGGCTGACCCGAACTTCGATTATTTGGCATGCACTGAACAAATCCTGAATAAAATAAAAACAATAGACGAAAAGTAAAATTCAAGAATCTTTGACCAAAGGGTTTAGTAACTATCACAAACTTAGTTGACAACCGTATTCCCCGGCAACGGCGCCAAAATTTGATAATGCCCAAACTACAGCTCTCGTAAGAGTGTAAGCGGTCGCTGTCAAATATAGAACCCAACTGGATTGGGTGTCGAATCCTACAGGGAATACTTGGTCACTGAGTGTTGTAATTGTTAGCAGACTGTTGGTCGAAAATTCTACGGAAAGTGGGGGATTTTGGGTTATGGCATGAACCACAAATATTAAAGTAACAATGGAATGCTTTGTTTAGTAAGATTTAATCACAGAGAATAATAAGTTAGGGTTATGTCCACCTTATGAGTTCTACGTAACTATTAACTATGAGTAATGCGGAATTTAGACATGCATGCACTAATAGAGATTCGTATTCTAATGGTAAATCCTAGTGTTTCTCAACCATCAAGGATTATTTCACTTTAACTTTCTCGAGCCTAAAATATATAACTAACGGTACAAATTCTCCAAGAAATTAATCTGGTTAAGGCATTAACATGTAAACAGGGGTTGGTAGCCCTATTTCCTTGTCACACTCTCTTTTCCAAACATGTAACTTTTCTCTCGAACAAGTTAATGCTATACTGGCGTATTCTATAAGTTTGCAACCACAAGAATTTAATTAAAACAAAGAGAGTAATGATATAAGTAGCATGCACATCAAGAATTCACAAACTCGTAGTAATAGATAGTATATCAAAAGGCTTCCATAACCCTAACAGAGAAGTTTAGCTACTCATGAATACAACAGAGATCAACGAAGACATCATCATCATACCAAAATTAGAATAATCTCACGTTGGGGATGAGAATGGCATCAAGTAGTGTTTGACGTTTTTCCTCTATCCGTCCTCAAGTAGCGTGTTTCTCTGTTGTACTTACAGAATCTATGAACTGAATAATACTAAAAGTCGAATGAATAGAAAAATCGGATCAAGAATAATGCTTGCTGAAAAATTCAGCAAATAAGGTTTTTATAACATCCTTGTCCTAGTCCTACTTGGTTACTGCTGCACCCCTAAGTATTAAGAAATACAGATTTTACTCGGGATAGATTCTCCATGTATCACATTCAATCCACAAGCTTCCAAAAGCTGCCTTCCTTCTTACGTGAAGTTTTCCTCTGTTTTCCAAAGGTCCACAAAGTGCTGAAATCTTCATCATTAATACCTGAAAACATGCTAATCACGTTGGTTAGCTCACTTACAGGAAAATGGACTAAAAGTGCAGGAATTATATATTTTATCCTCTAAACTTAGCAATATCATGGGTGAATTATGGTGTTTAGGCGTGTAAATACTCATCACCCAGGTCCTCATCATCTGGATTTGTTGCTCGCCCTGGGTTATCAATATTCTATTGATGCACTTGAGAAGCAGCCAATGCAGGTAATCTAGCCTGCTACTGTTGAGCAGCCCTTCTTTCAATGTCTCGTTGCGCCTCCATCCTGCCAATATGTTGCGGTTCAGGGTTTATGGGTAATAATGGCTGACCTGAACTTCGAGTATTTGGCATGCACTAAACAAATCCTGATTAAAACAAAAACAACAGACGAAAAATAATATTCGAGAATCTTTGACCAAAGGGTCTAGTAACTATCACAAACTTAGTTGACAACTGTATTCCCCAGCAACGGCGCCAAAATTTAATAACGCCCAAACTACAGCTCTCGTAAGAGTGTAAGCGGTCGCTGTCAAATATAGAACCCAAATGGGTTGGGTGTCGAATCCCATAAGGAATACTTGGTCACAGAGTGTTGTAATTGTTAACAGACTTTTGGTCAAAAATTCCACGGAAAGGAGGGGATTTTGGGTAATGGCGTGAACAAAAAATATTAAAGTAACAATGGAATTATTTGTTTAGTAAGATTTAATCACAGAGAATAATAAGGTAGGGTTATGTCCACCTTATGAGTTCTACGTAATGATTAACTATGAGTAATGCGGAATTTAGACATGCATGCACTTATAGAGATTCGTATTCTAATGGTAAATCCTAGTGTTTCTCAACCATCAAGGATTATTTTACTTTAACTCTCTCCAGCCTAAAGTGTATAACTAACGGTACAAATTCTCTAAGAAATTAATCCGTTTAAGGCATTAACATGTAAATAGGGGTTGGCAGCCCAATTTCCTTGTCACACTCTCTTTTCCAAACATGTAAATTTTCTCTCGAACAAGTTAATGATATACTGGAGTATTCTATATGTTTGAAACCACAAGAATTTAATTAAAACAAAGAGAGTAATGATATAAGTAGCATGCACATCAAGAATTCACAAACTCATAGTAATAGATAGTCTATCAAAAGGCTTCCATAACCCGAACAGAGAAGTTTAGCTACTCATAAATACAACAGAGATCAACGAAGACATCATCATCATACCAAAGTTAGAATAATCTCACGTTGGGGATGAGAATGGCGTCAAGTAGTGTTTGATGTTTTTCCTCTATCCGTCCTCAAGTAGCGTGTTTCTCTGTTGTACTTACAGAATCTGTGAACTGAATAATACTAAAAGTTGAATGAATAGAAAAATCGGATCAAGAATAATGCTTGCTGAAAAATTCAGCAAATAAGGTTTGTATAACATCCTTGTTCTACTCCTACTTGGTTACTGCTGCACCCCTAAGTATTAAGAAATACGGATTTTTCCCGAGACAGATTCTCCATGTATCACATTCAGTCCACAAGCTTCCAAAAGCTGCCTTCCTTCTTACGTGAAGTTTTCCTCTGCTGCCCAAAGGTCCACAAAGTGCTGAAATCTTCATCATTAATACCTGAAAACATGCTAATCACGTTGGTTAGCTCACTTATAGGAAAATGGACTAAAAGTGCAGGAATTATATATGTTATCCTCTAAACTTACCTATAACATGGGTGAATTATGGTGTTTAGGCGTTTAAATAAACCCAACATCACCGCTGGTATATTTATGCTGTACTTCTTTGCCTACATTTATTTATGTTTGTTTGTTTGTTTGAATTAGTCGTAGTTAATTAGTCGTAATTAGTTAGTTAAAATTTTTTTTAGAGTTTGCATGAAATTGTTCTGATAGACGGCATGGTAGTATAACAAGAGTTTGTGCTAAAATCATGACTATTGAGACGTTTAGGCTCCAAGTGTGACTCACTGTGTGATAATTATATGGTTTAATTCTTTCATCTGTTGGGTCAAGAGCCTATACTGCTCCCAATAAAGTTGACCATATGCCTTGTGTGTGTGAGGTTATAGTATATTCTGTGTTGTGACTGATGCTAGAACTTTCGTGGTGTGTGTCTAAAGCGAAATAAAGAGTTTGAGTTTAGGAGATAATTTAGGCGTTTCTTTGGCAGTCTGTGATTGTTTACCTTCTTTTTACCTACCCTTGTACATTATCCTAGTTAACCCTCTTTGAGCCTTTAGCTATTTTCTTTGACAGCCTTATATGTAGCCTAATCCATTTTTTTAAGACCATAATTTGATCCTAATTCCTAGGCGCTTTAAATCGTAGAGTCATGTGACAAAATAAGAGGAAATTGGGTGAGAGTGATACCTTAGAGTGTATTGGTACTTGAAATTGTTGTGAACAAGAGTGGTTATCATAGAGGTGTGTTATAAAAAAACAAAAAAAAATAATAAATAAATAAATCAAATAAAAAGGAAAAAAAAGAGAAAAAAGAAAAAAATATATATAAAAAGTTAGTTCTGTTTATAATTGAATAACAAAATAGGTGAAGAGGGGTGGTAGATGAAAGGAAAGTAGAGGGGTTGTTAAAAAGAAAGTGTTAATGACATAACGTAGTGTATTAAAGCGCTTAGGGAACATAGTCACTATTTCTGGCCAAAATAGTCCTACCTGTCCCTTAGCCTACATTACAACCCTGTAAAGAACTATTTGATCCTAAGCTTAGCATTCTAATATTAGTAGAGCATTACACTAAGGGCAAGCCTATGGTCATCAGTTGGAACATATGAATTCTTTGTGAGAGAGAGAGCAAGGAGAATCTTGTACCCATGTTTTGAAAAATGCAAAACTTGTGAGTGATTATGGGTGATATCTTGTGTGAGACACACATGGTTGATGAGTTTTGGGTAGTGTTATATGATTCTTTGTGTCTTAACTTGTGGATACGAATTAACCATCGTCACGAGTCTATGTTGTAGGCTAAATTATTTCTAGTAGCGATCAAGAAAACTACTCTTTGTTAATGATTGTCGTGCATGTCTTGTTGAACATTTTGTGCTATTATTGTGAAATTCTAAGTAGATGTTTGCATGGACGTAATATTTTGTTCGAGGACGAACAAAACTTTAAGTGTGGGGTGGTGATGTTTGGTTTATTTACACGCCTAAACACCATAATTCACCCATGTTATAGCTAAGTTTAGAGGATAAAATATATAAGTCCTGCACTTTTAGTCCATTTTCCTGTAACTGAGCTAACCAACGTGATTAGCATGTTTTCAGGTATTAATGATGAAGATTTCAGCACTTTGTGGACCTTTGGGCAGCAGAGAAAAACTTCACGTTAGAAAGAAGGCAGCTTTTGGAAGCTTGTGGACTGAATGTGATACATGGAGAATCTGTTCCAGGCAAAATTAGTATTTCTTAATACTTAGGGGTGCACCAGTAACCAAGTAGGACTAGGACAAGGATGTTATAAAAACCTTATTTGCTGAATTTTTCAGCAAGCATTATTCTTGATCCAATTTTTCTATTCATTCGACTTTTAGTATTATTCAGTTCACAGATTTTGTAAGTACAACAGAGAAAGACGCTACTTGAGGACGGATAGACGAAAAATGTCAAACACTACTTGACGCCATTCTCATCCCCAACGTGAGATTATTCTAACTTTGGTATGATGATGATGTCTTCGTTGATCTCTGTTGTATTCATGAGTAGCTAAACTTCTCTGTTAGGGTTATGGAAGCCTTTTGATATACTATCTATTACTACGAGTTTGTGAATTCTTGATGCGCATTCTACTTATATCATTACTCTCTTTGTTTTAATTAAATTCTTGTGGTTGCAAACTTATAGAATACGCCAGTATAGCATTAAGTTGTTCGAGAGAAAAGTTACATGTTTGGAAAAGAGAGTGTGACAAGGAAATAGGGCTACCAACCCCTGTTTACACGTTAATGCCTTAACCGGATTAATTTCTTGCAGAATTTGTACCGTTAGTTATACGCTTTAGGCTCGAGAGAGTTAAAGTGAAATAATCCTTGATGGTTGACAAACACTAGGATTTACCATTAGAATATGAATCTCTATAAGTGCATGCAAGTCTAAATTCCGCATTACTCATAGTTAATAGATATGTAGAACTCATAAGGTGGACATAACCCTAACTTATTATTCTCTGTGATTAAATCTTACTAAACAAAGCATTCCATTGTTACTTCAATATTTTTGGTTCACGCCATAACCCAAAATCCCCCTTTTCTGTGGAATTTTCGACCAACAGTCTGTTAACAATTACAACACTTAGTGACCAAGTATTCCCTGTGGGATTCGACACCCAACTCAGTTGGGTTCAATATTTGACAGCGACCGCTTACACTGTTACGAGAGCTGTAGTTTGGGCATTATCATTTATTCCTTTGAGAAATTTCGGTCCTACTTGGTAGGGTCCAAAGTCATCATTGATATGTACTATGCAACATTGAGATATCAAATATCAGAGAAAAATGTAAAATCGAGATTGATTCATTGGGTCCTCTTATTGTAAGAATTTGATTTTGAGGTGAAAGATCGAAAAGACACTAAGAACCAGGTTGTGGATCACTTATCTCACCTTAAGAAGGAAGCAATTTATAAGTTAGGTGATTAGATTGATATAGATGATACTTTTACAGATGAGCGGGTCTTAGCAACATCTAAAGACTTAATCCCCTGGTTAGTCAATTTTGCCATCGTTTTAGCAAGTGATCTTATTCTGAAAGATTTATAACTACAAAAATATGAGCAGTTCATGCATGAGGTGAGAAATAGTTTTTGGGATAAGCCTTATCTCTTTCAGATTTCTACAGATGGAATTAATCGGAGATGTATTCCTGAGGTAGGGTGGATGAGAATCTTTGAGGCTTTTCATTCATCGCCAGTTAGGGGTCATCATGGAGATACCCACACAGCCCATAAAATCCTACAATATGGGTATTATTGGCCAACTATCTACAAGGATGACCATGCTTATTCTCAAGCCTGCGATCAGTGTCAATAAAAAGGAAATATGTCATAGATACATGAACTCTCTATGACACCTATCTTGGATTTGGAGCTGTTTAATGTTTGAGGATGGATTTCATGGGTCTATTTGTGAGTCATATAGGATAAAGTATATTCTGGTGGTGGTTGACTAGGTTTATAAATGGGTAGAGGCAGTTTCTCTTCTCAATAATTAAGCAGAAGTGTCACAGCATTTTTGAATAAAAATATATTTTCTCAATTTTGCACTCCACGTGCTATTATTAGTGACAGTTGGTGTCACTTTTGAAATCATCTTATTAAGTCCTTACTAGAAAAATATGGTATGAAACATAATGTGGAAACACCTTACCATCCGCAAATGAATTGGCAAGTTAGGATCTCCAATTAGGAAATTGAGTCCATATTAGCAAAGACTGTGAATGCCAACAAGACTGATGGTCAATAAACATAGATGATACTTTGTGGGCGTACTGGATAAATTTTAAGACCTTCATAGGTGACTCTCCATATCAGCTAGTGTACAAAAAGGCATGCAACTTTCAAGTCGAACTTGAGCATAAAGCACTATAGGCATTAAAAAGCACAATTTGGAGTGGCATGATGAAGCTAAGTTGAGGATGAGAAAGGAGAATGAGTTGGATGAATTCCTGCTCCAATCTTATGGGAGTTCTGCTCTTATAAAGCAGAGATGAAGTTGTATCATGACAAGAAAATCGAGAAAAGAATGTTAGATCCTGGTCATATAGTCTTGATATATAATTCATGACTGCGCTTGCTTCCTAGCAAGTTGAAGCAAATGTTTTATGGACCATTCACTATAGTGAGGGTGTTCTTGCATGGTGCTATCGAGCTGAAATATGATGGTAAAGCTCTACTCAAGGTGAATAGACAATGGGTGAAGCACTATATAGGAAACTGTGATGAGGTAAAAGTACATGATGACATGAGCTTTGATGAAGTGTGAGTAATCAAGGTAACTGCATAATGCTATGATGTAAAATTAGGAGTTGCATGGGAGATAATATATAGGCTAGTTGGTAAAGTCTGAGTACCCAACTTAGACACATCGTACCACAATTTTAAATCAAGGGCTGCATAAGAGGCAACCCATGTTTTGTACTTATTACATTATAGGGTAACTTGTGTGTACAATGTGCAAGGTTAGAAATTTCAGTAAAAAGCCAGAAAGTTTTCTAGTGTTTAGGTACCTACGAGGGACCATACAAGTCATAGGGACACCCTATGACTCATCATTAGTATTTGTATAGGGTAGGAGCCTATACTACTCTTATGTATAAGTTCTCTGGGTTCATGACAACTTTCAGAACGAGATATTGTTAGAGATAACGACTCATCACCTTGATTCACCATTACAGGAGAACCAAGCTAAGGTACTATTCTAAACACAGAGAGTCTATGACTCATAGCCACAGGCTATGAGTCATCAGCATGACTCTTCATTGGGTCATACATTACGTACACAACGGATCGACTTGGCCCAAATCACACAATATAAAAGGCAATTTTCCCCCTTTATTGCTCCACCTTCTATTTTGAAACGCGCATTACTCTCTCCTTTTAAAAACCATTTCAATAGCTCTTAAAATACACTCTTAATTCATCCCTCCACACCAAATCAAATCCCAATCTCTATAAATTCTATATTATTAAGAATAGAGGTACCACCTAAAACTTTTAGAGAACCCAAGCAATGTACCCATTAGTTTTCAAGTAAGTGCTATATTCTAAGATTTATGTGAAATGTTGGCAAATGTACTTGGGTTCTACATTTGATAAGGTGTTAGGGTTAAAGCAATTTGAGAATTGTAGAGAACTTTAAAATAAATTAAGAGTAGTTTAAATTGGTTCCAAGGAAATAAATATTGGGAGGAATTAAGAGGGTAAATAAGATGTTACATTCATGGGGAAGTCTGAGTGCCCATTGGGAATGAGAAATTAAAGAGAGAACACCTTGAAGAACCTATGTTACGATCACCACGTGACTCATACTGATTCATAGGGTGACATAATGAGTCATTACATGACTCGTAGCCACTGGCATAATGGGAGACAAGATATGTTTTCTCTTTGGTAACACTTTGACTCACACTACGAGTCATTATCTAACCATATGACTCATAGTATGGACTCGTAGTGATAGGGAAAGGAAAGTCATTAGGGATTAGTTTCTTATTACATCACAAATGTTGGTGATGAGTTTACTCGTTAGGAGGAATCATAGCTTGACCAGTTAATGGTGTCCATCCATACATCTAACCTACGAGCCTTAGGATAACCCATAGTCTTTTGAAATGAGTTGTACCATGACTCATAGGGTGTCGACCACTACTACACATTTGTTGTTGTTACTTGATTTTTATTCCTTTTTTTAGGATTGACTAATGTGTGTCTTAATAGTTACAAATGACATCCAAGTCTGATTCCACCAAAGAAACACCAATGAAGCAAGCCCAACCCTCTACTCGACATCTCAGGAATGACATCACAAATGATAAGTCAAGTGGCTTCGTCAAAGAATATCCACTTATGGATGCAGTGGAACAAAGGAAGAGTTTATATGAGGCACTAAGGGTTCCCACCCAGGCCAATCGCTTCAACAAGCTAGGCCCCGAATGGATAACCCTAGTAAGTCAACACCCCACACCCCTCCCTAATATTAATAGAAAGGGTTGTTCAAGTATGGTTCTAAGGATGATAATGATAAGGCTAAGTATGCATTGGACAATGCATCTAAAAATAAATAGTCTGAGAACTTTACCTAGGAAAATGATGAGGAAAATAAGAAGGATGAGGAGGATGAGTCTAGTTATATCCCATTTGAGATAACTCCTCCCCCACCTACTGAGCCACTATAAATTACACTTTCCTAGTGCCCATCATTAATCTATTGGGGTACCCCGAGATACAAGAATTATAAAAGAGAGAGAGTGTTGTCACTCATGCCACCCAGATGTTGAAGAGAGGGTTCTACTTAGAACTTAAAATACACACAATGGGCATGTCTGAGATTCCATAGTTTGAGGATCATTTTTGACAGAACCATTTTGGGTGGATGACTAGGGCTTCAGGATGATACAACCCAAAATTGGTCTTGGAATTTTATGTCGCTTACCAAATAGAGCTAAAGTTTATCAATAGGGGATGTTGTGAAAGGGTTGTGTTCCCTTGTTTACAATTTTTATCTTAGGTGTTTGGGTGAACATCTCGACATAGATGATTTCCATATTCCTTCACGGACCAAATTTTAAGCTATCAGCTAACACTACTATAACGTCCCAATTTTCTAAACCGAAATGCTACACTGTGCTTATGATCCCAAGGGACCACAAACTAACCCATGACTGAAATTTGTACCTGTAGACTGCAATTCATGACATAATAATGCGGAAAATTTGCACAATAGGCCATAAGGTTCAACTGAAATAATATAACATCCATATGGGCGAAAAATACCCAAAACAACTGAAAACTGAATCTGAAAGCTAAATGTAAGCATAAATCCGGAATTCTCTAAGTACTGTCTGAAATAAGGAGTTGAAAGAACATGTCTCCAACTAACTCCGTTAAACTGAACTGAAGAAATAAATGAATAAATCAAATAATGTCATCCTCGAATGAAGAGGCCTAAGTGTAACTCTGTATACTGAAAAAGACTGCTACTGCTGGTCTGGGACTCGTTCCTCTAAACCTATGGTGTAACATGAAAAGAAAGAACCATAGCACAAATACATTAGTACAATTGGAGTACTGACTATACGAGTGAGGTCGGCTAATGCAAGGGTTTACGTGCATGAATAATACTACTGACTGACTGATATGAACATAAGAGTACAAACATATATACATAGTAAGTAAGATCATGAGTACGTGATGGCTAAATCTATATGGTAATACATGGCTAAAACTGTAGTTCTGATAACATGGATGCCTGTATCTGACAGCCTTAAATCTGGTTGAACTCTCAGAGTTTTGTGCTATAACTGAATTTGACCATATCTAACAGTCCTGATATACTGATATCTGAAGAACTGTCTGAGTTCTTTTACTGAGACTGGTACTGAAACTATGGGAGGTAGTTGTTTACCCGACATACCCCATATGTTCCATTATAGCTAAGATGGGGTCCAATCTCTGACCTGACTGGAAGGATGTTAATACCACGCCACTAGTAAGGACAAAAGGTGAGCAACCCTCATATAATAGGTAACTCTAGTGAGAATAGATGGAACCCTCATATAACAGGTTAAGCCACCTCATCTACCCTCATATAACAGGCTGCGATGTCTCAACCTATGCTGGCTACATTGTTCTGGAATGGAAGGATGACTGCTCAGAATCATACCCTTATCCCATCCTTGGGTTCACTCGGTGCTAACTCCTACTCCCATCTGATGAGACTAAACATGATTCAACTGACTGTACATGGACAGATTAACTGACTTCCATTGACTGACGGAGTAGTACTATTATCTGAGAGTTAATTGAGATCATGAGATTCCTAAGGTTTCCTAAGTCATATGACTAACTGAGTTCTATAGATTATAGCTTGACTGAGATTATCGTGACAAAATGACATGGCTCAACGCACAGAGCTATGTTTTTTGGGCACGAATACCCCCAAGACTTGATAGAAGGAAACTGACACACATAACATGACTTCATCATATGATTGGAGTCCACAATTCGCTATATCATAAGTAGGGGATAGCATACTTCATGTATTTAATCAATACCTCAAACATGGTAGGGAAAGCATAGATATAATTCGCACACAAAATTCATATTTCCATCATCATACATACTTTATGCCATCACCATAAGAATACATAAATAGCATGGGCATTCATATTGAAGTGTATCGCTAACATGGACTTTTCATTTAGATATCATGAAATCATGTAAATATAAACTTCTAACATCCTAGGCATTTTATCAAACACCTTACGCATTCTTTAAGGCACAGGTGGATTTCATACTTGCATTAGTTCAAACCACCCAAAGTTTATGATTTTCAACAAACAATCACATATATTCCATTAAAAAAACACCCTTAGATATCATCTTGAAACTTGAACAACAATCATCAATATGTACATGCTTATATCACCACAAAAGTTCACAAAATAACATTTAAAATCATGGTTCTTGAACTCTATGAACGAATTAAATCCATAGATGAACACTACGCATACCTTAAAGCTTGATCTTGAAAGAGATATAATATTTCTAAAGGTTCCTAAAGAAATCCTAAGGCTTGCCCTTGATTTTTCTTGACTAGGGTTTAACCCCTTTGGGAAAGAATGCTCTTGTTCCTGGGGAGATGATATTAAGAGAAAATATTGTGGTTGAAAATGTAAGATAGGGGTTTTAAGATGTTTTAAATAAAGAGAATTGAAGATAATACGTTCCTTGAGGGTTGCAAGTCGTGGAAAGTGAATGGAAAATACCAAAATACCCTTATGAAATAAATTCTCAGTTGCTGGAAATCATAGCTAACGATATTTGTGACAAGGCATCAAAAGTATGGTAAGCCATCAAAAATGTCATCACACAGGAGCTGGAACTGATGGTTTCTACCTGAGTCTGACGACGTTCGTGGTTGGGCGTCATAAATTTGGTAAGCTACCACGAATGTCGTCACTTAGGAGTTGGTTTCTGCCTAAGGCTGACGACCTTCATGGTAGGGCATCACAAATGTGGTAAGATAACATGAATTTTATCACTTAGGATCTGGTTTCTGCCTAAGGCTGATGACCTTCATGGTAAGGCATCACATATGTGGTAAGTTACCATCAATATCGTCACTTAAGAGCTTGTTTCTGCCTAAGGATAACGATCTTCGTGGTAGGGTATCACAAATTTGGTAAGCTACCACGAATGTCATCACATAGGAGTTGGATTCTGCCTAAGGCTGACGAACTTCGTGGTAGGGCGTCACAAATGTTGTAAGCTACCACGAATGTCGTCACACAGTTTCCATCCTGACATGCTGGAGTAAAATAGGAATAACTTTTTACTCCGATATCGGATTTAGGCAAAATTAGTATCGTTGGAAAGCTAATTCAATTACCTATATATTTATAGGTTATGAGCTCAAAAATTCCAACTATAATTATATATATACTCATTTGAATCTGACTATGGCAATATTTTTCTCAAGAATTCGATCGGTGAGGAATGTTTTGATTTGTCTGATAGCTTGGAGTTATTTGAAGCCTCAATATACATCTAACCTACTCATAAAACTATAAAATAACCATGATGTACTATGCATGATCTTGGTACATGGCTCTAATATTGGTTTGGATTTTTTGGGGTATTACAACTACTGATATTGATCACTACATGGATGAAATATGAAAAGTGAAAACCAAATTGATTGGGTCAGAGGATAAGCTCACCCATTTGAAGTGGATGGATGACATTATTGATATAGAAGGGAATTTTCCTCCTTTATTGCTCCACCTTCTATTTTGAAACGCGAATTACTCTCTCCTTTCAAAAACCATTTCAATAGCTCTTAAAATACACTCTTAATTCATCCCTCCACATCAAATCAAATCCCAATCTCTATAAATTCTATATTATTAAGAATAGAGGTACCACCTAAAACTTTTAGAGAAACCAAGCAAAGTATCCATTAGTTTTCAAGTAAGTGTTGTATTATTGTGTGCTATATTCTTAGATTTATGTGAAATGTTGGTAAATGTACTTGGTTTCTACATTTGATAAGCTGTTAGGGTTAAAGCAATTTGAGAATTGTAGAGAACTTTAAAAAAAAATTAAGAGTAGGTTAAATTGGTTCCAAGGAAATAAATATGGGGAGAAATTAAGAGGGTAGATAAGATGTTACATTCATGGAGAAGTTTGAGTGCCCATTGGGAATACGAAATCAAAAAGAGAACACCTTGAAGAACCTATGTTACTATCACTACATGACTCATAATGATTCATAGGATGACCTAATGAGTCATTACATGACTCGTAGCTACTGGAATAATGGGAAGCAAGATATGTTTGCTCTTTGGTAACACTTTAACTCACACTACGAGTCATTATCTAACCATATGACTCATAGTATGGACTCGTAGTGATAGGGCAAGGAAAGTCATTAGGGATTAGTTTCTTATTACATCACAAATGTTGGTGCTGAGTTGACTCGTTAGGAGGAATCATAGCTTGACTAGTTAATGGTGTCCATCCATACATCTAACCTACGAGCCTTAGGATGACCCATAGACTTTGTAAATGAGTTGTACCATGACTCATAGGTTGTCGACCACTACTACACACTTGTTGTTGTTACTTGATTTTTATTCCTTTTCGTAGGATTGACTAATGTGTGTCTTAATAGTTACGAATGACATCCAAGTCTGATTCCACCAAAGAAACACCAAAAAAACAAGCCCAACCCTCTACTTGACATCTTAGGAATGACATCACAATTGATAAGTCAAGTGGCTTCGTCAAAGAATATCCACTTGTGGATGCAGTGGAACAAAGGAAGAGTTTATATGAGGCACTAAGGGTTCCCACCCAGGCCAATCGCTTCAATAAGCTAGGCCCCTAATGGATAACCCTAGTAGGTCAACACTCCACTCCCCTCCCCAATATTAATAGAAAGGGTTGTTCAAGTAGGGTTCTAAGGATGATGATGATAAGGCTGAGGATGCATTGGACAATGCATCTAAAAATAAATAGTCTAAGAACTTTAGATAGGAAAATAAGAAGGAGGAGGAGTATGAGTCTAGTTATATCCCAGTTCAGATAACTCCTCCCCCACCTACTGAGCCACTATAAATTACACTTTCCTAGTGCCCATCATTAATCTTTTGGGGTTCCTCGAGATACGGGAATTATAAAAAAGAGATAGTGTTGACACTCATGCCACCCAGATATTAAAGAGAGGGTTCTTCTTGGAACCCAAAATAAACACAATGGGCATGTCATAGATTCCATAGTTTGAGGATCATTTTTGACAGAACAATTTTGAGTGGATGACTAGGCCTCCAGGATGATACAACCCAAAATTGGTCTAGGAATTTTATGTCGCTTACCAAATTGAGGTAAAGTTTATCAATATGGATGTTGTGAAAGGGTTGTGTTCCCTTGTTTACAATTTTTATCTTAGGTTTTTGGGTGAACATGTCGACCTAGGTGATTTCCATATTCCTTCACGGACCAAATTTTAAGCTATCTGCTATCACTACTATAACGCCTCAATTTTCTAAACCGGAATGCTACACGGTGCTTATGACCCCAAGGGACAACAAACTAACCTATGACTGATATCTGTACCTGTAGACTGCAATTCATGACATAATAATGCGGAAAATATGCACAATAGGCCATAAGGTTCAACTGAAATAATATAACATCCATATGGGAAAAAAATACCCAAAACAATTGAAAACTGAATCTAAAAGCTAAATCTAAGCGTCAATCCAAAAGGCTCTAAGTATTGTCTGAAATAAGGAGTTGAAGGAACATGTCTCCAACTAACTCCGTAAAACTGAACTGAAGAAATAAATGAATAAATCAAATAATGTCATCCTCGAATGAAGAGGCCTCACTGCAACTCTGTATACTGAAAGAGACTGCTATTGCTGGTCTGGGACTCGTTCCACTGAACATATGGTGTAACATGAAAAGAAAGTACCATAGCGCAAATACATCAGTACAATTGGAGTACTGACTATACGAGTGAGATCGGCTAATGCAAGGGTTTACATGCTTGAATAATACTACTGACTGACTGATATGAAGGTAAGAGTACAAACATACATACATAGTAACTAAGATCATGATTACGTGATGGCTAAATCTATATGGTAATACATGGCTAAAACTGTAGTTCTGATAACATGGATGCCTGTATCTGACAGCCCTAAATCTGGTTGAACTCTTTGAGTTCTGTGCTATAATTGAATTTGACCATATCTAACAGTCCTGGTATACTGATATCTGAAGAACTGTCTTAGTTTTTTTACTAAGACTGAAACTGAAACTATGGGAGGTAGTTGTTTAACCGACATACCCCATATGTGCCATTATAGCTAAGATGGGGTCCAATCTCTGCCCTGACTTGAAGGATGTTAATACCACGCCACTAGTAAGGACAAGATGTGAGCAACCCTCATATAATAGGTAACTCTAGTAAGAATGGATGGAACCCTTATATAACAGGTTAAGCCATCTCATCTACCCTCATATAACAGTCTGTGATGTCTCAACCTATGGTGGCTACATTGTTCTGGAATGCAAGGATGACTGCTAAGAATCATACCCTCATCCCATCCTTGGGTTCACTCGATGCTAACTCCTACTCCCATCTGATGAGACTAAACATGATTCAACTGACTGTAAATGGACAGATTAACTGACTTCCATTGACTGACGGAGTAGTACTATTATATGAGAGTTTACTGAGATAATGAGATTCCTAAGGTTTCCTAAGTCATATGACTAACTGAGTTCTATAGATTATAGCTTGACTGAGATTATCGTGACAAAATGACATGGCTCTAGGCATAGAGCTATGTTTTTTGGGTACGAATACCCCCAGGACTTGATAGAAGGAAACTGACACACATAACATGACTTCATCACATGATTGGAGTCCACAATTCGCTATATCATAAGTAGGGGATAGCATACTTCATGTATTTAATCAATACCTCAAACATTGTACGGAAAGCATAGATATGATTCGCACACAAAATTCATATTTCCAACATCATACATACTTTATGACATCACCATAAGAATACATAAATAGGATGGGAATTCATATTGAAGTGTATCGCTAACATGGACTTTTCATTTAGATATCATGAAATCATGTAAATATAAACTTCTAACATCCTAGGCATTTTATCAAACAACATACATGCATTCTTTAAGGCACAGGTGGATTTCATACTTGCATTAGTTCAACCAACCCAAAGTTTATGATTTTCAACAAACAATCACATATATTCCATTAAAAAAAACACCCTTAGATATCATCTTGAAACTTGAACAATAATCATCAATATGTACATGCCTATATCACCACAAAAGTTTACAAAATAACATTTAAAATCATGGTTCTTGAACTGTATGAACGAATTAAATCCATAGATGAACACTACGCATACCTTAAAGCTTGATCTTGAAAGAGATCTAATGTTTCTGAAGGTTACTAAAGAAATCCTTATGCTTGCCCTTGATTTTTCTTGACTAGGGTTTAACCCCTTTGGGAAAGAATGCTCTTGTTCCTGAGGATATGATCTTAAGAGAAAATCTTGTGGTTGAAAATGTAAGATAGGGGTTTTAATATGTTTTAACTAAAGAGAATTGAAGATAATACGTTCCTTGAGGGTTGCAAGTCGTGGGAAGTGAAGGGAAAATACCAAAATACCCTTATGAAATAAATTCTCAGTTGCTGTAAATCATAGCTGACGATATTTGTGACCAGGCATCAAAAGTATGGTAAGCCGTCAAAAATGTCATCACACAGGAGCTGGAACTGATGGTTTCGACCTAAGTCTGACGACCTTTGTGGTAGGGTGTCACAAATTTTGTAAGCTACCACGAATGTCGTCACTTAGGAGTTGGTTTCTGCCTAAGGCTGACGACCTTCATGGTAGGGCATCACAAATTTGGTAAGCTACCACGAATGTCATCACATAGGAGTTGGATTCTGCCTAAGGCTGACGAACTTCGTGGTAGGGCGTCACAAATGTTGTAAGCTACCACGAATATCATCACTTAGGAGCTGGTTTCTGCCTAAGGATAACGACCTTCGTGGTAGGGCATCACAAATGTGGTAAGCTACCACGAATGTCGTCACACAGTTTCCATCCTGACATGCTGGAGTAAAATAGGAATAACTCTTTACTCCGATATCGGATTTAGGAAAAATTAGTATAGTTGGAAAGATAATTCAATTACCTATCTTTTGTTAGGTTATGAGCTCACAAATTCCAACTATAATTAGATATATACCCGTTTGAATCTGACTATGGCAATATCTTTCTCAAGAATTCGATCGGTGAGGAATGTTTTGATTTGTCTGATAGCTGGGAGTTATTTGAAGCCTAAATATACATCTAACCTACTCATAAAACTATAAAATAACCATGATGTACTATGCATGATCTTGGTACATGGCTCTAATATTGGTTTGGATTTTTTGGGGTATTACAACTACTGATATTGATCACTACATGGATGAAATATGAATAGTGAAAATCAAATAGATTGGGTCAGAGGATAAGTTCACCCATTTCAAGTAGATGGATGACATTATTAATATAGAAAGGAATTTTCCTCCTTTATTGCTCCACCTTCTATTTTGAAATGCGAATTACTCTCTCCTTTCAAAAACCATTTCAATAGCTCTTAAAATACACTCTTAATTCATCCCTCCACATCAAATCAAATCCCAATCTCTATAAATTCTATATTATTAAGAATAGAGGTACCACCTAAAACTTTTAGAGAACCCAAGCAAAGTATCCATTAGTTTTCAAGTAAGTGTTGTATTATTGTGTGCTATATTCTAAGATTTATGTGAAATGTTGGTAAATATACTTGGGTTCTACATTTGATAAGGTGTTAGGGTTAAAGCAATTTGAGAATTGTAGAGAACTTTTAAAAAAAGTACGTTAAATTAGTTCAAAGGAAATAAATATTGGGAGGAATTAAGAGGGTAAATAAGATGTTACATTCATGGGGAAGTCTGAGTGCCCATTGGGATGAGAAATCAAAAAGAGAACACCTTGAAGAACCTATGTTACTATCACTACGTGACTCATAATGATTCATAGGATGACCTAATGAGTTATTAGATGACTCGTATCTACTGGCATAATGGGATACAAGATATGTTTGCTCTTTGGTAACACTTTAACTCACACTACGAGACATTATCGAACCATACGACTCATACTATGGACTCGTAGTGATAGGGCAAGAAAAGTCATTAGGGATTAGTTTTTTATTACATCACAAATGTTAGTGATGAGTTGACTCGTTAGGAGGAATCATAGCTTGACCAGTTAATGGTGTCCATCCATATATCTAACCTACAAGCCTTAGGATGACCCATAGATTTTGGAAATGAGTTGTACCATGACTCATAGGGTGTCGACCACTACTACACATTTGTTGTTGTTACTTGATTTTTATTCCTTTTCGTAGGATTGACTAATGTGTGTCTTAATAGTTACAAATGACATCCAAGTCTGATTCCACCAAAGAAACACCAAAGAAGCAAACCCAACCCTCTACTCGACATCTCAGGAATGATATCACAAATGATAAGTCAAGTGGCTTCATCAAAGAATATCCACTTGTGGATACAGTGGAACTAAGGAAGAGTTTATATGAGGCACTAAGGGTTCCCACCCAGGCCAATCTCTTCAATAAGCTAGGCCCCTAATGGATAACCCTAGTAATTCAACACCCCACTCCCCTCCCCAATATTAATAGAAAAGGTTGTTCAAGTATAGTTATAAAGATGATGATGATAAGGCTGAGGATGCATTGGACAATGCATCTAAAAATAAATAGTCTAAGAACTTTATCTAGTAAAATGATGAGGAAAATACAAAGGATGAGGAGGATGAGTCTAGTTATATCCCAGTTGAGATAACTCCTCCACCTACTGAGCCACTATAAATTACACTTTCCTAGTGCCCATTATTAATCTATTGGGGTACCCCAATATACAGGAACTATAAAAGAGAGATAGTGTTGTCACTCATGCCACCCAGATATTGAAGAGAGGGTTATACTTGGAACCCAAAATAAACACAATGGGCATATCTGAGATTCCATAGTTTGAGGATCATTTTTGACAGAACCATTTTGAGTAGATGACTAGGGCTCCAGGATGATACAGCCCAAAATTGGTCTAGGAATTTTATGTCGCTTACCAAATAGATCAAAAGTTTATTAATGGGGGATGTTGTGAAAGGGTTGTGTTCCCTTGTTTACAATTTTTATCTTACGAGTTTTGGTGAACATCTCAACCTAGATGATTTCCATATTCCTTCATGGACCAAATTTTAAGCTATCAGCTAACACTACTATAACGCCTCAATTTTCTAAACCGGAATGCTACACGGTGCTTATGACCCCAAGGGACCACACACTAACCCATGATTGATTCTGTACCTGTAGACTGCAATTCATGACATAATAATTTAGAAAATATGCACAATAGGCCATAAGGTTTAACTGAAATAATATAACATCCATATGGGCAAAAAATACCCAAAACAACTCAAAACTAAATGTGAATGCTAAATCTAAGCGTAAATCCAAAAGCCTCTAAGTAATGTCTGAAATAAAGAGCTGAAAGAACATGTCTCTAACTAACTCCGTAGAACTGAACTGAAGAAATAAATGAAGAAATCAAATAATGTCATCCTCGAATGAAGAGGCCTCACTGCAACTTTGTATACTAAAAGAGACTGCTACTGCTGGTCTGGGACTCGTTCCTCTGAACCTATGGTGTAACATGAAAAGAAAGCACCATAGCGCAAATACATCAGTACAACTGGAGTATTGACTATACGAGTAAGGTACGCTAATGGAAGGGTTTACGTGCATGAATAATACTACTGACTGACTGATATGAACGTAAGAGTACACACATACATACATAGTAACTAAGATCATGAGTACATGATGGCTAAATCTATATGCTAATACATGGCTAAAACTGTAGTTCTGATAACATGGATACTTGTATCTGACAGCCCTAAATCTGGTTGAACTCTCTGAGTTTTGTGCTATAACTGAATTTGACCATATCAAACAGTCCTGGTATACTGATATCTGAAGAACTATCTGAGTTTTTTTACTGAGACTGATACTGAAACTATGGGAGGTAGTTGTTTAACCGATGTACCCCATATATGCCATTATAGCTAAGATGGGGTCCAATTTCTACCCTGACTAGAAGGATGTTACTTCCACGCCACTAGTAAGGACAACATGTGATCAACCCTCATATAATAGGTAACTCCAGTGAGAATAGTGGGAACCCTCATATAACAGGTTAAGACACCTGATCTACCCTCATATAACAGGCTGCGATGTCTCAACCTATGCTAGCTACATTGTTTTGGAATGAAAGGATGACTACTAAGAATCATACCCTCATCCCATCCTTGGGTTCACTCGGTGCTAACTCCTACTCCTATCTGATGAGACTAAACATGATTCAAATAACTGTACATGGACAGATTAACTAACTTCCATTGACTGACGGAGTAGTACTATTATCTGAGAGTTAACTGAGATCACGAGATTCCTGAGGTTTCCTAGGTCACATGACTGACTGAGTTCTATAGATTATAGCTTGACTGAGATAATCGTGACAAAATGACATGGCTCTAGGCACAAAGCTATGTTTTCCGGGTATGAATACCCCCAGGAATCGATAGAAGGAAACTGACACACATAACATGACTTGATCACATGATTGGAGTCCATAATTTGTTATATCATAAGAAGGGGATAGCATACTTCATGCATTTAATCAACACCTCAAAAATGGTAGGGAAAGCATAGATATATTTTGCACATAAAATTCATATTTCCATCATCATACATACTTCATGCCCTCACCATAAGAATACATAAATAGAATGGGCATTCATATTGAAGTGTATCGCTAACATGGACTTTTCATTTAGATATCATGAAATCATGTAAATATAAACTTCTAACATCATAGGCATTTTATCAAACACTCTACATGCATTCTTTAAGGCACAGGTGGATTTCATACTTGCATTAGTTCAACCCACCCAAAGTTTATGATTTTCAACAAACAATCACATATATTCCATTAAAAAAACATCCTTAGATATCATCTTGTAACATGAACAAAAATCATCAATATGACATGCTTATATCACCACAAAAGTTTACAAAATAACATTTAAAATCATGGTTCTTGAACTCTATGAATGAATTAAATCCATAGATGAACACTACGCATACATTAGAGCTTAATCTTGAAGGAGATCTAATATTTCTGAAGGTTCCTAAAGAAATCCTTAGGCTTGCCCTTGATTTTTCTTGACTAGGGTTTAACCCCTTTGGGAAAGAATGCTCTTGTTCCTGGGGAGATGATCTTAAGTGAAAATCTTGTGGTTTTAAATGTAAGAGAGGGGTTTTAAGATGTTTTAACTAAAGAATTGAAGATAATATGTTCCTTGAGGGTTGCAAGTCATGGGAAGTGAAGGTAAAAGACAAAAAATACCCTTATAAAATAAATTCTCAGTTGCTGCAAATCATAGCTGACGATATTTATGACAAGGCATCAAAAGTATGGTAAGCCATCAAAAATGTCATCACACAGGAGCTGGAACTGATGGTTTCTACCTAAGTCTGACGACCTTCGTGGTAGGGCATCACAAATTTGGTAAGCTACCATGAATGTCGTCACTTAGGAGTTGGTTTTTGCCTAAGGCTGACGACCTTCATGGTAGGGCATCACAAATATGGTAAGATACCATGAATTTCATCACTTTGGATCTGATTTCTGCCTCAGGCTGACGACCTTCATGGTAAGGCATCTTATATGTGGTAAGCTACCATGAATATCGTCACTTAGGAGCTGGTTTCTGACTAGGGCTAATGACCTTCGTGGTAGGGTATTACAAATGTGGTAAGCTACCATGAATGTCGTCACACAGGAGTTGGATTCTTCCTAAGGCTGATGAACTTTGTGGTAGGGCATCACAAATGTGGTAAGCTACCACGAATGTCGTCACACAGTTTCCATCCTGACATGCTGGAGTAAATAGGAATAACTCTTTACTCCAATATCAGATTTAGGCAAAATTAGTATCGTTGGAAAGCTAATTCAATTATCTATCTTTTGATAGGTTATGAGCTCAAAAATTCCAAGTATAATTATATATGTACTCATTTGAATCTTACTATGGCAATATCTTTCTCAAGAATTCAATCGGTGAGGAATATTTTGATTTGTCTGATAGCTGGGAGTTATTTGAAGCCTCAATATATATCTAACCTACTCATAAAACTATAAAATAACCATGATGTACTATGCATGATATTGGTACATGGCTCTAATATTGGTTTGGATTTTTTGGGGTATTACAACTACTAATATTGATCACTACAGGCATAAAATATGAAAAGTGAAAACCAAATAGATTGGGTCAGAGGATAAGCTCACCCATTTCAAGTGAATGGATGACATTATCGATATATCATAATAATAGGTACTTTGGGTGGTTGGAAATTCGACACAAATCATGAAGAGCTCATTGAATTTTATGTCAAAGTCTTGGTGAATGCTGGCCCGTCATCATGTAAGTCCCACAAAGGGGGACATTACGCTGAGTGAGGATTGAGTTTCCATTATTGCAGGCATCATGTAGGGATAGAAATTGATGTGCACAATTCGATTGTTAGAGAGATCCACAATCAAGAACTAATCACGGACACCACCTTAGCTTTTCTGTTTCTGTTGATCCAGATTTGTTTGGATGATAGGTTGCCAAAGATTCCAGATATGGACTAGTTCTACACGGTCTAGAGGACCACAAATTTAAGGTTGATCAAATACTATGTATAACCAATCTCAAATGCTAAGGTGGGAGCTACACTACTTCAGGCAGTCTTTCGTGCTGGGGCAGATGCATGTTGATACTCCAAGGTTTCCCGATCTTGGTGATGCTCCCACTGATACTTCCTAATGTAAGCCTCAGGCCTCTATAAATGTTGTTGGATCTTCTCAGGTCATGAATTTCCCTTCTACTGTGAGGCTATTTACATCCAGGATAGCTCCCGCTGGCTATGCTCTAGTCCCTCAAGCATTCCTAACTGATGTGATAAAGAAATTGGGCATACTTGAGTGTAGGGTGAAAAATATTGAACAAAGATTGCAACTATGGGTAAAGAACGAGATCAAAAGAGATATTTAGGTTATGTAGACCCATTTTAATGGGTTTGAGCAACAGATTAGCCATATATTGACGGGCATTCATGCCCCAGATCTGGCGAGCATGTAAGAAGAGTTGGTCAAATTCTAGACTATGATAAAGGATATAGATTCGAGGCCATTCCATATTTTCGGTCATTGAGGAGATACCTGTTGAGAAAGTGCTAGATATTTTGGGAATAAAGGGGAAAGAAAAGGTTGCTGAGAAAGAAAGTTGTAAAAGTCTAAGGAATAATAGAAAGAGAAAAAAGGAGAAGGATGCTATGGAAGTGGATAGGGCGGCTAGTATGCAGACTATAAAGTATCATCAAACGAAGTTCCATGAGATAGAGGTAAGAGCTGGTAGCTTTCGAGTGGTTAACATGACATCTACAGCTATAGTAGAGTTGACTGAGTCCAAGAATCTCTTTTCTAAATTCAAGTTATGAATTTTCTTTATGAATATCATGGTTGGATTGCTCTTGTTCATGTTGATAATGAATAATTACATTCTAATCCATGTTTGGTGATAAATTACATATGTAATCAATTATTAATGAGGTAGATTCACGTAAACCTAGGATTAAAACCCTTGGATGATGAATTAGAGATGAATCATGATGATTAATTATTGTATAATGTTGTCTACATATACTATGCCTACCATGTGTTTGATTAAATTTCTAGATGAAGGAACAATACCCATCTAGTATGATATCATGAAATATCCATGTATGTATAAGCTTATGCATTTCATATGTTTGATGAAGTGCTTCAATATATAAACTATGATTGTGTTGTTGGTCATGTATTCAAGTAACCCATGATATGTCAGTTTTTTCTTATTGAGTCTTGGGGGTACTTGTACCGAAACATTTAGCTGTGTACCTAGATCTATGTCATGTTTTCATGATACTCTCAGTCAAGCTATGATCTATAGAACTTAGTTAGTCATGTGACTTAGGAAATCTCAAAAATCTCAGTAATCTCTGTAGTTTAGTAATCTCAGTGATCTCAGTACTCAGTAATCTCAGTAACCTCAGTATTCCTAGTCAATCTCAGTAACTTTAATATTCTCAGTCAGTCCTCAGAACTCAGTATATTCCGTTAATCAATGAAACTCAGTTAATTCAGTTTAGCTCCACTAGACAACACTACTAGTATCAGTTCAATTTAGTTAATCAGTTCAGCTTAGTTAATTAGTCTAGTTCAGTTAATCAGCTCAGTTTAGTTAATCAGTTCAATGTCTTTCAGATGGGAGTAGGATTCAGCATCGAGCGAGCCTAGGGATGGGGACTCACCCGCTAGATAAGACTGAGATCCCTAGAAGTAATCCCTACGTTCCGAAACTATGTAGCCAACATAGATTTGAGATGTCACCCATTAGATAGGACTGACATACTCAGAGATCACCTATTAGTGCATTTAAATGTATAGGACTGATCCTAGAGGTCACCCGCTATATTAGGAATGACTCCACAGCAGTTATCTTTACCAGGGGTGCGGTACTGACACCCTTCCAAATGGGGTTATAGGTTAGACCCTAGTTAGCTTAGCTTGGGGAATGTCAGTTAGATGAATACATCCCACATTTCAGTTACAAAATCAGGACTGTCAGATACAGTCAATTTAGCTCAGTAGTATAGATTTAGGAATGTCAGATACAATCACTTCTTATTATTATAAATAGACTCTAGGATCACCCATTATACAGGACTGATCTCAACTATGGTCAACTAGTAATGGTATCATCAGATTTAGAGATCACCCACCAAATAGGACTGATCTCAGATTCAGTTACTCAGATAAAGTATGGAACTCAGCTAGTTTTATTAGATTCAGGACTGTCAGATATAGTCACTCATGTTATCAGTTATATTAGTTATCAGAACTTATGTTTTTAGATTATTTCATTAGTGGGAGTTAGTTGGGTCCATGTCCCATCAACTTCTTATTCAGACAGTTTAGAGGCTTTCAGACTATAGCATGTCAAACAGTTAATTTAGATTTGTTTTTGTATTGTTTTACCACTTTTAGACATTGTTTTATCAGTTGTTTATCCAGTTTGAACCTTATGGACCTTCAGTACATGTTTCCATATTTATATAGATTATTATAAAGTGTTTAGGTAGAGATATCAATAATAGGTTAACTTGAGGTCCTTCAGGGTCATAGGCATTGTCTAGTGTTCTAGTCCAGAAAATTGAGGCATTACAAACTTGGTAGTAGAGCCTAAGGTTCAATAGTGTCCTAGGAAGTCTGAAATGCTAGTATTTAGTAGATTCTTATACATACGTGTATTGTATACCATACTTATGTACAGGAGGCTATGAGATATTTTAGGAACAGTTTCCCTTCTTTCAGTGTTCACGTTGTGCCAGTGAGCATAGGCTCAAAGTTAAACTCTCAGTCATGAATCAGTCCGTGGATGCCTTATGCATCACCCCAGTATCTCAGTAGGGTGAGCATTCTTAGAGGGATATGGTTTCCCAAGGGGGTGATACCCTATTATTCCTCAATATTCTCATACCTTAAATAAAGTTTCTCTTCGCATAAAGAAGCCAATTTAGAATAGTGGGTAATCATAAGTTGACCTTCAAAGTCCCAACCTCAGCTATGGGCTAAGAATTCGGAGGGTCAGTTCGGTTCACGAAATTCAATTTATATGTCATAGTTCATCCTTATTCATGTTCTCAGGTTCCATTTCATTCATACATCTAGCATAATCATGGGGTCATCAGTGCCTTTCAGTCACATAACAATTTTCTTAAACCTACTCAGTTCCATGTTCAAACTACCATTACAAACTTGTTATTCAGTTCATGCTTAGATCCCCATTACAAACTTAGTACTAAATACCCTTGGATATTTAGTCATGCATTCATATATTAGTTCAGTCATCTAATTATGTTATATTCAGCTCTTCAGTTATGTCAGTCATGAGATCATGATTCAGTTATTCATGTTCAGTATGTACGTCAATTTATGTTCTTCCCCTTACTCTCAGTCTCATTGGAGGATGAATGTTCTCAAGGGGGAGATATCGTACTACCTCGTACTTTTCCTGGTTTGAAAAGTTTCTTAAGAATATTAGAAGCTTTCTTTTAAAGATGAATCCAATTTTTCACGCATGGTATTTTTAATATTCTCACTTTTTATCATGTGGGGAACCGAATAAGCTTTCCATCGATACAAAATTTGCCCAAATCTGACACTCGGGTGAAGAGTTAGAGCCTTTTTAGTGAGATAGTCTCTCAACTGAGCCTTCACCGCGTCGCGGAGATAGCTCAAATGGAAATTGTTAATTTTTAGTGTTACTCCATCATAGTGGTGCGTTGCGCTAAATTTTTAGGTTGTAGAAAAGGTGGCAATGCGATAGCTCCGCATTGCGCCACCGCGTAATTTCTCATTTGTCACTTTCCAGTGACTTGGCACAATAGTGGCGCGATGCGCCAAGGAAGATAATTAGAAAATTTTCTCAAAAATTAAAAACATATCCTAGGGTTAAAAGGGTCAATTTCACACCCTATATAAGCCTTATACATGAGATTTGGCCATAATTTAGCAGCTTATACTCAATTACTCTCAAAAAGACTCAAGAACAAGCCCTAGGGTTTTCATAGAAGGTTCAATTCCAAGGGAATTCACCATCAAATTTTAAGAATCTCTCCGTAAATCTTGGTAGAATCACAAGCTAAGGTATGCGTAGTGTTTATTCATGGACTCCTTTCTTCCATGAAGTTCAAGAATCTCTTTTCTAAATTTAAGTTATGGATTTTCTTTATGAATTTCATGATTGGATTGCTCTTGTTCATGTTTATAATGACTAATTGCATTCTAATCCATGTTTGGTGATAAATTGCATATGTAATCAATTAGTAATGATGTAGATTCATGTAAACCTAGGATTAAAACCCTTGGATGATGAAATTAAAGATGAATCATGATGATTAATTATTGTATAATGTAGTCTACATATGTTATGCCTACCATGTGTTTGATTAAATGTCTAGATGAAGGAACAATACCCAACTAGTATGATATTATAAATTACCCATGTATGTATAAGCTTATGCATATCATATGTTTTATGAAGTGCTTCAATATATGAACTATCAATTATGTTGTTGGTCATGTGTACAAGTAGGCCATGCTATGCCAATTTTTTCTTATCGAGTCCTGGGGGTACTTATACCCGAACATTTAGCTGTGTGCCTAGAGCCATGTCATGTTTTCACGATACTCTTAGTCAAGCTATGATCAATAGAACTTAGTCAGTCATGTGACTCAGGAAATCTCAAAAATCTCAGTAATCTCAGTAGTTTGGTAATCTCAGTGATCTCAGTACTCAGTAATCTCAGTATTCCCAATCTATCTCACTAACTTTAATATTCTTAATCTGTCCTCAGAACTCAGTACATTACATTAGTCAACGAAACTCAGTAAATTCAGTTTAGCTCTACTAGACAACACTACTAGTATCAATTCCGTTCAGTTAATCAGTTCAGCTTAGTTAACTAGTCCAGTTTAGTTAATTAGCTTAGTTCAGCTAATCGGTTTAGTGTCTTTCTGATGGGAATAGGTTTAAGCACCGAGCGAGCCTACGGATAGTGACACACCCTCTAGATAGAACTAAGATACCTAGAAGAAATCCGTAAGTTCCAGAAATAGATAGCCACCATAGGTACGAGATGTCACCCATTAGATAGGACTGGCATACTCAGTGATCAGCTATTAGCGCATTTAAATGTATAGGACTAATCCTATAGGTCACCTGCTAGATTAGAAATGACTCCGCAGCAGTTGTCTTTACCAGTGGCGCAGTACTTACACCCGTCCAACTGGGGTTATAGGTTGGACCCAAGTTATCTTAACATGGGGCATGTCGGTTAAATGAATACATCCCACAGTTTTAGTTACAAAATTAGGACTATCAAATACAATCAATTCTGCTCAGTAGTAAAGATTTAGGAATGTCAGATACAGTCACTTCTTATCATTATAAATAGACTTTGGGATCACCCATTAGACAGGACTGATCTCAACTATGGTCAACCAGTAACGTTATCATTAGATTTAGGTATCACTCGCTAGATAGGACTGATCTCAGATTTATTTGCTCAGATACAGTACGAAACTCAGCTAGTTCCATCAAATTCAGGACTGTCAGATACAATCACTTATGTTATCAGTCATATTAGTTATCAGAACTTATGTGTTTAGTATTCAGCTTCAGAACTGTTAGACATAGTCACTCAAACTAGTTCTTCATAATCATAATTGTCAAAAATAGTTATTCATGTATCAGTAACATAGTATCAGTCCCTTAGATATCAATAATTTCATGTTATTAGTAAACTTCGTCATCAGAACTTAGCATTCAGTCTTATCACAATATCAGTTACAATTACGTATGCATGTATGTATTCTCATATTTATGTTAGTCAATTAGTTAGTATTGTTTATGCATATAAACCTATTGCATTTAGCCTATCTCACTTATATACCAGTATATTCAAAGTACTAACGTATTTGCACTATAGTGTCTTATACCATAGGTTAAGAAGTACGGGCTCCAGAGCATCAAAAGCATCCCAGTTCAGTAGTCAGAGTCAGTTGTGAGTCCTCATCCTTTGAGGATATGATGATTACATTATTATTTAAGTTTTCAGATTATTTCAGTAGTTGGAGTTAGTTGGGGACATGTCTCATCAACTCCTTATTTAGACAGTTTAGAGGCTTTCATACTATAGCATGTCAGACAGTTATTTCAGATTTGTTTTGGTATTGTTATACCGCTTTTAGACATTGTTTAATCAGTTGTTTATCCAGGTTGAACCTTATGGCCTTTAAATACATGTTTTCGCATTTATATAGAATATTATGTAGTGTTTCGGTACAGATATCAGTCATGGGTTAGCTTGTGGTCCTTCGGGGTCATGGGCATCATGTAGTGTTCTGGTTCAAAAAATTAGGGTATTACAAACTTGGTATCAGAGCCTAAGGTTCAATGGTGTCCTAGGAAGTCTGAAAAGATGCATCTAGTAGATCCTTGTACATGCGTGTTTTGTGCACCTCACTTATATGCAAGAGGCTATGAGATGTTTTAGGAATAGTTTCCCTTCTTTCAGTATTCATACTGTGCCAGTGAGCATAGGATCAAAGTTAAACTCGTAGTCATGAATCAGTCTGTGGATGCCTTGTGCATTAACCCAGTATCTCAGTAGGGTGAGCATTCTTAGAGGGATATGGTGTCCCAAAGGGGAGATACCCTATTTTTCCTAAATGTTCTCATACCTTAAATAAAGTTTCAATTCATATAAAGAAGCTAGTTTAGAATAGAGGGTAATCATAAGTTGACCCTCAAAGTCCCAACCTCAGCTATGGGCCAAGTATTCAGAGGCTCAGTTCAGTTCATGAAATTCAGTTTATATGTCATGCTTTAGCCTTAGTTATGTTCTCAGGTTCTAGTTCATGCATACTTCTAGCATAATAATGGGGTCATCAGTGCCTTTCAGTCACATAATAGTTTTCTTAAACTTACTCAGTTCCATGTACAAACTACCATTACAAACTTGGTGGTCAGTTCATGCTAAGATCCCCATTACAAACTTGGTACTAAGTACCCTTGCATATTCAGCCATCGATTCATATATAAATTTAGTCATTTAATTATGCATCATACATGCATTCTCACTGTGGTAAATTCAGTACATCAGCTTATTTAGTCATGTATTTATGAGACATTTATCCATGCATCAGATATGCATGAATTTAGCTTATCAGTCATGCATCAGACATGCATGTTCAGTATGTTATATTCAGTTCTTTAGTCATGTCAGTCATGAGATCATGTTTCAGTTATTCATTTTCAGTATGTACGTTAGTTTATTTTCTTCCCCTCACTCTCGTTCTAATTCAAGGACGAATGTTCTAGATTGGGAGATATCATAATACCCCGTACTTTTCCTAGCTTGAAAAGTTTTCCAAGAATATTAGAAGCTTTCTTTTAAAGATGAATCCACTTTTGTACACATGGTATTTTTAATATTTTCACTTTTTATCATGTGGAGAACCGAATAAGCTTTCCATCAATACCATATTCTCCTAAATCCGACACCCGAGTGAAGAGTTAGAGCCTTTTTAGTGAGACAGTGTATCACCTGAGCCTTCAGCGCGTCGCGAAGATAGCTCAAATGGGAATTTTCAATTTCCAGTGTTGCTTCACGATAGTAGTACATCACGACAAATTTCCAAGTCGTAGACAAGGTGGCAACGCGATAGCTCCGCATCGCTACACCATGCAATTTCTCATTTGTAACTTTCCAGTGACTTGGTGCGATAGTGGTGCGTCGCGCCAAGGATGATAACCAGGAAATTTTATCAAATATTAAAGACGTGTTCTAGGGTGAAAAGGGTCAATTTTCCACCCTATATAATCCTTATAACACAAGATTTATCCATAATTCAGCAGTTTATACCCAATTACTCTCAAAAACTCTCAAGAACAAGCCTTAGAGTTTTCATAGAAGGTTCAATTCCAAGGGAATTCACCATCAAATTTCAAGAATCTCTCCATCAATCTTCATAGAATAACAAGCTAAGGTATGCATTGTGTTTATTCATGGACTCCTTTCATCCATGAAGTCCAAGAATCTCTTTTCTAAATTCAAGTTATGGATTTTATTTATGAATTTCATGATTGGATTGATCTTGTTCATGTTTATAATGATTAATTGAATTCTAATCCATGTTTGGTCATAAATTGCATATGTAATAGATTAGTAATGATGTAAATTCATGTAAACTAGGATTAAAACCCTTGGATGATGAAATTAGAGATGAATCATGATGATTAATTATTGTATAATGTTGTCTACATATGCTATGCCTACCATGTGTTTGATTAAATGTCTAGATGAAGGAACAATGCCAAACTAGTATGCTATCATGAAATCCTAATGTTTGTATAATCTTATGCATATCACATGTTTGATGAAGTGCTTCAATAAATGAACTATGAATGATGTTATTGGTCATGTGTTCAACTAGGCCATGCTATATAAGTTTCTTCTTATCAAGTCCTGGCGGCACTTGTACCCGAACATTTAGCTATGTGCCTAGATCCATGTCATGTTTTCATGATACTCTCAGTCAAGCTATGATCCATAGAACTCAGTCAGTCATGTGACTCAGGAAATCTCGGAAATCTCAGTAATCTCAGTGATCACAGTACTCAATAATATCAGTAAACTTAGTATTCCTAGTTAATCTCAGTAACTTTAATATTCTCAGTCAGTCCTCAGAACTCAGTACATTACGTCAGTCAACGAAACTCAGTAAATTCAGTTCTTTTAATCGGCTCAGTTCAGTTAATCAATTCAGTTCCTTTCAGATGAGAGTAGGATTCAGCACCGAGCAAGCCTGGGGATGGGGTCTCACCCTCTTGATAGGAATGAGATCCCTAGAAGAAATCCCTAAGTTCCAGAATTGCGTAGCCAACGTAGGTACGAGATGTCACCCATTAGATAGGACTGGCATACTCAGGGATCACCTTTTAGTGCATTTAAATGTACATGACTAATCACAGAGGTCACCCGCTAGATTAGGACTGACTCCACAGTAGTTGTTTTTACCAGTGGCGCATTACTGACGGGTTGGACCCCAGTTAGCTTAGCATTGGGCATGTCGGTTAGATGAATACATCCCATAATTTCAGTTATAGAATCAGGACTTTTAGATACAGTCAATTCAGCTCAGTAGAATAGATTTAGGACTTTCAGATACAGTCACTCCTTATCATTATAAATAGACTCCGGGATCACCCATTAGACAAGACTGATCTCAACTATGGTCAATCAGTAATGGCATCATCAGATTTAGAGATCACCCGCCAGATAGGACTGATCTCAGATTTAGTTACTCAGATACAGTATGAAACTTAGCTAGTTCTATTAGATTCAGAACTGTAAAATATAGTCACTCATGTTATAAGTTATATCAGTTATCAGAACTCGTGTTATTAGTATTTATTAGCTTCAGGACTGTTAGACATAGTCAACCAGACAGTTCTTCATAATCAAAACTGTCAGAAATAGTTATTCATGTATCAATACCATAGTATCAGTCCCTCAGATATCAGTAATTCCATGTTATTAGTAAACACAGATGTCAGAACTTGGCACTCAGTCCTATCATAATGTCAGTTACAGTTACGTATGCATACATGTATTCTCACATTCACGTTAGTCAGTTAGTTAGTATTGTTCATGCATATGAACCTATTGTATTTAGCCTACCTCACTTTCATACCAGTACATCCAAAGTACTGACGAATTTACACTATTGTGTCTTATACCAAAGGTTTAGAAGTACGAGCTCCAGAGCATCAGTAGCATCCCAGTCAGCAGTTAGAGTTAGCTATGAGTCCTTATCCTTCTAGGACATGATGATTACATTATTATTTCAGTTTTTAGATTATTTCAATAGTCGAAGTTAGTTGGGGACATATCCCATCAACTTCTTATTCAGACAGTTTAGAGGCTTTCAGACTATAGCATGTCAGACAGTTAGTTTAGATTTTTTTTGGTATTGTCATACTGCTTTCAGACTTTGTTTTATCAGATGTTTATCCAGTTAGAACCTTATGGCCTTTCAGTACATGTTTTCATATTTATACAGAATATTATGCAGTATTTAGGTACAGATATTAGTCATGGGTTAGCTTGTGGTCCTTCGGGGTCATGGGCACCGTGTAGTTTTCTAGTACATAAAATCGGGGTGTTACATCCTCTTTCTTCACAAGTAAAGAACGAGAAGAAATAACACAAGAATGATGCATATTATTAGAGGGCTCAAAATTCACCATCCATTTCTTCTTCACTAAATCCTTCAAAACATTGCATAAATGGGCGTCTGCTACAATGTTTCTATAAGAGGGATATTGAATAACAATTCTTTCAACATTGCCATGAATTTCTGATTTTTCCCTTCTTCTTTCTTTTTATTCAACCATTGATAAAATGGTGGGGGAAGTTATGGAATGGTCAACTAAATTGCATCAACCTCCTTACCCTTTCCTTTATTAGTATCGACTCATTTTTCAGCACCCATAGACTTTTGTGATGTCTCGCCATTTGTTACCAACTTCTCCGTTTTAGCTTTGGGTGTATCATAAATATCAATAATATCATTCCTTACCTAATTATCTACAAACATCCGAGGATCAATCATCGCCTTACCACTCTATGTGGTGATCGTAAAATAGTGTCTACTATTCTTCTTATATTTAATAGTGTTGCTCTGAAGAGTGCTCGGTTGATGCTGATTCAAAGTGGCCGACATCTGACAAAACTGGTTCTCTAGACGCTTAATAGCAGTAGCATGCAATTCTACGTTCTAGCTTAGTCTTACAGTTTTTGCCATAATCTCCTTAAGGCAACTCTCTTGATTATCTATACCCTTAACGATCTTTGTAAGCAATGTGTCCATGCTTGAATCAGTATCATGGTTCCTTAGATGAACATATGCACCACTCTCTTCCTTATATTTATCCTTTCTTCTCTAGTTACCATATGTTTCTACTTCGATCCCTATACCTGTCCCCATAATAGGTTCGACTATGATTCCCTTTCCTCAAGTTCCAAGAGTCTTGATTGGACACTTGTACCTTGGATTGAAAACCCACCATCTCTCTATCTAATTACTTAGCCTCCTGATTAGAGTCAAAATTATTATTTTTAGCAGACTTACCTGATGCACCTACTACATTCACCTTGTCAAAATTCACAGTTTCAAACTGCTCGATAAGTAACCTAATCTTTGTCCTCGCCTATACTACCTTTAAAGACACTATATCATCTAGGGCTCTCTGGTCACTAGAAGAGCCAACATCATGAGTATTAGTTTCTCTTTCTACCTTCTAAGTATGCCACCCTCAGATGGTATTAGAGACCAGATCTAATATTTCTGCATCTAGCTCTCAATGAAGGCTCATGAATGCCCAACTAGTAATAGTTTCAGCAATTAATAAAGTGTTTACGTTTAGGGATCTATAGAACATTTCAAGAAAATTCCTCCATTAAGTTCTATGATTAGGCATAATCATCAACTTTTTATTGAACCTCAACTATGTCTTGTACGATTCTTCTTAATGCAATTGCCTAAAATTATAAATCTCATCCTTAAATTGTAGCATTCTAGAAGGCGGGAATAACCGGTCCAAGAACTATTTTGGCAACTCATTCCAATTAGTGATGGAACCACGAGGTAGTTCCTCTAACCATAATATCACTTTAATTATAAGAGAAAATGGGAACAATTTGATTCTCAAAGCTTTCTCGCTCACCTCAAGAATATTATATGAAGTGTAAATCCAAACAAAATTCATAATATGCATGTTTGGGTCATCAGTTGGCAAACCAAAAAACATACCCTTCATATTCAAGATCTAAATCATAGAACTCATAATGTCAAACTTGACCCCTTGGGTAAGAAAGAGATCAGGTGAGTACTATTTCACATTACTTTCACTTGCTATATCTTTTTCTGAGTCAACTTAGTTAATAGAGCTATAATAGTTGAAAAAACCTCATCAAAGAATCGATAATAACTTGATAAACCAACAATACTTTGAATCTCAATAGGAGAAGTAGGCCTGGCTCTGTCATGAACTATCGTAATCATAGATTAACTATAATACAATACTTGGTCACTGCATGACCTAAGAAAGAAATAGACTTAAACCAAAACTCACACATAGAGAACTTAGCATAAAACTTCTCATCCCCCAATCTCTGAAGAACAATTTGCAAATGTTTTTCATGATCGTCCTCACTCTATGAATAAACCAAGTTGTATAACTATAATAACAAAGGAGTTGACATACAGTCAAATTACTAGATTCATCAACTCCATGAACACAACTTTGGCATTGGTCAACCCAAAAGATATAACAAAGAACTCATAATGACCATTTTGAGTTTGAAAAGTTATCTTTAGAATATTCGAAGATCTAATCCTCAACTGTCGATACCCGAACCTCAAATCAATCTTTAAAAACACTAAAGCACACTGAAGTTGACAAATAAATCATTGATATAAAGAAGAGAATACTTATTCTTAATTGTCTCTTTGTTCATCTATCGATAATAAATACACAATCATATCAACCCAACTTTTTTCTTCACAAATAAAATAGACGCACCACAAGGTGATATACTAGGTCGGATAAATCACTTATCCAATAACTCTTGCAACTGATCATTTAATTTTTTTTAACTTTTCTGGAATCATCCTATAAGAAAGAATAGAAATAGGATTTATTCCTAGCTCAATATCAATGGAAAAGTTAATATCACGGTTTGAAATATACCAGGCAAATTCATAGAGAACACATCCATGAACTCATAAATAATATGAACAATATCCAACGAAGGAGGTGAAGCAACACTAGTATTATGAATATAAGCCAAAAAATATAGATATCCTTTCCTCACTAAGTAATAAACGTAGATGAAGTATATAACTCTCTTGGGACCCAAATGAAGCACACCCTTCCAAGCTATCCTTGGAACATACGGTAAAGCTAAAGTCATAGTCTTAGCATAATACTCTATGACAACAAGATACGGAGCTAACCAATCCATTCACAAAATGATATAAAAATCTACCATATCTAATAAAAATAGATCTTCCATCATCTACCCGTCAAAAGTCATAACACAAGTTTGGCACACCTGATCCACCACTAAAGAGTCTCCTACATGTGTAGATACGGTAATAGCACATCAAGAGACTCATAAGAAAAATCAAAACCCAAAGCAAAATACAGTGACACATAGGAGAAAATCGACCCCAGATCAAATAACATAGATGCAGATCTAAAATAATCATGGATGATACCTATGATGATAACATCAGAGAACTCTTCCTTTGGCCTAGTAGGTATATCATAGAATGACCACGACCATTACCATGACTAGGTTTAAATACCCAATAATGTGGCCTTGCAAAAATTTTGGGTGATTAGTGATGATCATGATATGTGTTGTGTTATGTCCTTGTGTTGTGCTGGTTTTTAACTTGTGTAAGGGTTGGTTGATGCACGTTGGTGTGTTAACTTATGTTTATGCTTTCTAGGACACATGGTCCAAGTGTGGGTGGAGAATTGAAGTACCTATAATTGAACCCATGAATGAACAATAACTTTTTGTGTCTCTGGAGTGGGTACAGTTTGGTGCTTGAGTCATACCCGTGATCATAAATCGTACCAACATTTACCTCTCCTTTCGTATCTTGGTCAGTCCATAAGGCTAAAACACTATCCACTATACAAAATGTCCTTCCCTTGATCGTAACCATGTATATGAGTCATATACTACATGGTCGAATGGAGTGAGGACCTAACCTAGAGTGGACTATTTTGGTCACAGGTGAAGCTTATGAGTTAGGAATTGAGTCATACCATTTGGTTAAGAATAAAGGATTCCCTTTCATACCCTAACCAGTTTGGTTGACCTAGTAGGAGCCTAGGGTATAAGTTAGGGTACTACTCATACACTAGGTCATGATTGCCTAGTGAATCATATGGTGGAGTCAAACCCCTACAGTGTAGACTTTCCAGATTTTAACCAAGGACCTTTTGATCATTTACCATGCCTAAAACCTAAAACCCTACCACTATATCAGGCATTTTAACATCCTAAGTCTTCATTTACAAGATTTAAACACTCCTAAATACTCTAAAGTCTTCTTGAAGCAAGATTGGGGGTTAGGGTTTGGAGGTGCTCATCTAATGGCAAGAAAGAGTAACGATTGTTGGTGTGTTATCTTATTTAAGGTATGTATCTCTTCACCTTTATAAATAAATCTAAATCCATGTATCTCACACTTGAATTAGTAAGTGTACATGATGGTTTTGAATCAAATTAAAAGGGTTTTGTTACCTAACAATGAATTATGATGAATCATGCTTGTACTTGTGTAGATTGATGTATTTGATGGTAGATTGCATATGCTGGTCCTTGTTTTATGTTTTGTAACATGAGGGTCATGAGTAACCCTAGTCTTGATAATTTCTACCATGAAAATAACATTGTCAAAGATATGAACACAAGGTGTTTGTGAAAATATCTAAGGGAAATGACTAGTTGTATGATTGACAATGTGTTAACATAGGGAAATGGCCTAAATTATTATGAATGATTTTTGAATGATATTTTCAAAGTATTATGAGTTATATATTGTGAAATCTATAACCTTAATGGTTAATAGTTATTGAGAGGGTTAAACCCAGGCAAGATAATAAACTTAAGTTTTGTATTAAACCTAGTGGGGTAAAAATACGATTAAACATTGCTAATGAAAGGTGAATATATTGTGTGGGTGATGATGACCATAACTTGAATTGTGGTATGAAATAATTTAAAGCATTGACCTATTTAATGGTTAAATAACAAAGGCCCTCATGAGGGCCATATGATTATGTTAAGGGTTGAATTTGGTTAAATTCATTAAAGCCCTTATATGTAGAATTGAATGCATGTGCATTCTTGGTAAATAGTTGGTAAAGAATTTGTTGTCCACATGATTACTAAATGAATATGTTTTACGATTGGTTGATAAATGGTCATAGTCCCTAAAGTATGAACTAAAATTATGTTTGAATAAAAGGTGCATATAATATTAATAAGTATGAATGATACTTAGTAGGAGTCTTGATGATCATGAATAAAATTGCATTGTGTTATGAACTAAGGCCTTAGGACTAAACATGTGAGCAATGGCCAAATGGGCCGGTAGAGATCGTGAGATATTCTACGGTGTTGATATGTAACCTTGATTGCATGAATGTCTCAAGATGGGTTGAGTTCCTATGTGATGAATTGAATGGGTGCTAGTATTTTGGTCTATGTCTACGTACCATATAAGGTGTGTTGGTTTGTGGTCCAAGTCCACCTAGCATATAAGGTATGTTATTTTGTGGTCCAAGTCCATTACCATATAAGGCGTGTTAATTTGTGGTCCAAGTCCACTTACCAACTAAGGCATGTTAGTTTGTGGTACAAATTCGTTTACCATATAAGGTGTGTTGGTTTGGTCGAAGTCCACTTACAATCTAAGGCATGTTGGTTTGTGGTCCAAGTACGCTTACCATGCAAGGTATCCTGGTTTATTGTCCAAGTCCGCTTACCATAAAATATGTGTCGGGTCGAGGCTCATGTCCCGTTGCCTATTCTATCATAAAGGATTCTATGCGTCTAAAATATAAGGGTAGAAGGTTGGTACTCCTTCACCCCATGTCTCATGAATGAATGTATCATAAATGCATGTTATAACTTATTTCATGATTTGACTTGTTCTGTCTCTCTATATATATGTGTCTTCAATATGCCTCTTCTTATGTAAATATTATAACCTATGATGAATTGACATAAAATTGAAGAAATGTACTATTTTCACCGTAACATCAAGTTACATGCTAGTGTTCCAACCGCTAACATTCCTCGAATGCTATGTTCCCATACGATTGACTTGAAGTGGTCAGATTCCTTTCTTTGGAATACATTTATCTCTTGGTCTCTTATATTTAGACTTAGTCTTTTTTGGACTTGGTTTAGCTATTGTCGGGAGCTTATCCCGACATATAATTTTATTGACATCATTTTTGTATAGAAGCATTGTGAATGGTTGTCGACTAGGGTATATTATTTACTTTGATGATCCTAACTAAATGTATAGACATATCTAAGATATGACTTTTTTCATTATTGTTTTCACTACTTTAACTCATAGATTGGAGTTTCTTTGACTCCTATGACATGGTGAGGTCTTTAGGGTAGGTTATGGGGAGACCTCCAGCACATGTGTGCTTGAGGTGCCCATACGACATGGCCTAAATTATTGGGGGTGTCAAGTTGGTATTAGAGCCTAGGTTCATGGTCGGTTGGGTATTCAAAATGTCGTGCCAAGTAGAATCTCTTTTATGGGTGTGAAGTGCGCCACACTTACAAAAGAGAAGCTATGAGATATTTTAGGAAATATTTCCCTTTTTATGTTTCGATATCAAGCTATAAAGTCTAAGGTCTTGAATTCCTCTGATTCTTTTTGCTATCTTTCAGATCATGCCTCAGAGGAGATATGAGACTTAGGCAAACACTACTAAGGGTCCTATGGATGAAGCTCGTCCAACTTCTGGAGTTCTGACTCAGGCTAGGGGTGCAATATCTGACCATCCTTATGGGGTTCCACCATCCAAACCTATTCATGAGAGTGGTATTCCTCCCCAGTTACCTCAAAGGGATGTTTTTAATACGAAATTTTATTGCCCTATCAACCTTTTGACCCAATTGGTAGCTTCTCCATTTTGGTGAGGTACCTCTTTTTCTCCATCCTTTGAGGCCACAATTATTGGACAATTCATGAAGTTTCACCCTCCTATGTTTACGAGTGTGAAAGTTAAGGAGGATCACCAAAGTTTTATTAATGAAATAGGGAAGATCTTTTAAATTATGCATGCGTCAGAGGTGGAGGGTTTCGAGATTGCTTCCCACCAATTGAAGGATGTAGTGTACCAATGGAACAAAGAGTGGAGATGTCTAGTGGTATGGGTGCTAGTACGACCGAGTAGGATGATTTCTCTAGTGCCTTCCTTAACCGCTTCTTTTCTTAAGAGCTGAGGGAAGTATAAGAAGAAGATTTTGTGAATTTAAGGCAAGGTGGGATGTCCGTCAAGAAGTATTCTTTGGGATTCCATCAGTTGTTAAGGTATGCCCAAAGATGTTGCCTAGCATGATAGCTAGGATGCATAAATTTGTTTTGGGATTGTCTCTTGAATTGGTCATTGAGAGTAAGGCTGCCTTGTTGATTAGCGACATGAACAACTATAGGTTGGTTGTGTATATGCAACTAGTGAAGGAACAGAAAAAGAAATAGGGTGAGATGAGTGAGAGTCAAAGTAAGAGGTCTCAATTATCTGAGTTAAGTAAGGGTAAGAAGTCTAGTGGTAGGTTGTCTATGAGAAAGAACTGGGTGAGTGGTGATTCTTAAGCCAGTGAGGCCTAGTCAGAGCTGACCCACCCTCCTTATAGATTTTGTGGTAAGCATTACTATGGTGAATGCGAAAAGGGAAGAATATATATTTCTATTGTGTCCATATTGGGCACATGCAGTGAGAGTGCCCCACTCGAGTGGTTTCTCAGGCCGACAAATCCCCTGTTTCTACTTCATCTACTCCTGCATCAAATGGTGTTCTCTCCTTGTATTTATTGTATAGGTGATGGTCGGAGTTTCTTGTATGAACTTTTTACTCACCAGGGGTTCGAGGAATCTCCTAATGTCGTTTTTGGTATGTGAAAAACTCTTTCTCCGTGATATGTATGCATATGATTTTCTTCATATGATGGACCTCATGTATGATTGTGTATTTTAATTTGATTTTGAGTTATTTAAGATTACTTATCTATTTTTACACCCATAAGAGACTCCATGGTTGTAAAGAGTCTACCGAGAGTGTGTGATAATTGTTCATGATAAAGAAAGTTTTGTTGATTGATAAAGGTGGACATAATTATGTTTGATGTTAATTGGTGGTGTATCAGTTGTATTCGTGCTATGTGTCCTTAGACTCTTGGTCCCCTAAGGTCGTGCCTTCCCTAATAAGTTTGTAATTTTATGGGAAAAAGTTTCCTTAGGTGGTTAAAGGGATGGTTCTCCCTATAAGGGTCTAAGTTGATTTGAACATACCTTCTAGCATGAGCCCCATTCATCTAATGTTCCATGTCCTGGCATTAAGGGTGTAGGTGGTATCTTTTTGGTCGTTCCCTTAGAGGACATTAGTATTTTGGGTTCTTTGACTTGTAAGGATATCACTATGGGGATCTTAAATCTAAAAGTTCACTAGTATTGAATGATAGAAATGGTTGTGGTGAAGGTCCTATGAAAGAACAAAAAGACCTAGGAAGCTACGTGGGAAACGGAAGAGGACATAAAGTTCAAATATCCGCATTCATTTTCCAATCTAGAAACTTATTATGGGGGTATGTGTTAATCTCTTTTCATTGAATTATGCATTGTTAGACAATGGGTTGATCCCCAAAGTTGATGAAATGGATGGATGATTGGTAATAAGCACGATGTGTGTTATATCTTTGTTTAATGCTTGTTCTAACTTGTTTAAAGATTTATATGATATGAGACAATGTGTTAATTTACATTTGTACTTTCCTTACCCGTCATTAATAGACGAATGATCCTATGTGGAGAAGAATAAAACACCCAAGAATGTGGCCTTGCAAAAGTTTTAGGTGATTGGTGATGATCATGATATGTGTTGTGTTATGTCCTTGTGGTATTCATGTTTCTAACTTGCGTAAGGGTTGGTTGATGCATGTTTGTGTGTTAACTTGTGTTTATGCTTACCTCATCCCTCATTTGAGGATGCATGGTCCAGGTACGGGGGGGAGGGGGCGGTTGGAGCACCTAGACCTGAACCCATGAAAGAATAATAACTTTTTTAGTTATACCCTTGGCCATAAATTGTACCCACCTTGGCCTCCCTTTTTGTATCTTGGTCATTCCATGAAGGTAACACACTTTACACTATACGAAATGTCCTCTTATTGGTCCTAACCATGCATACGAGTCGTGTACTACATGGTCGTATAGAGTGAGGACCTATGCTAGAGTGGACTATTTTGGTCATGGATGAAGCTTACGAGTTAGGGATTGAGTCATACCAATAGGACCTAAAAGTTTCCTTTCATAAACTAACCAGTGTAGTTGTCCTAGGATGAGACTAGGGCACGAGTTAGGGTACCACTCATACTCTAGGTTACGATTACAAAGTGAATCGTATGGGGGTGTCGTACCCCTGCACGTGTATACTTTACAGCTTTTAACCAAGGACCTTTGGGTGATTTCACACACCTAAAAACCTAAACCCTCTAACTATATGAGCCATTCTATCCTCCTAAGTCTTCATTTACAAGACTCAAACACTCCTAATAATGTAATGGCTTCTTAAAGCAATATTGGGGGCTCGGGTTTGGAGGTGCTCATCTAGTGGCAAAAAAGAGTGAATATTATTGGTGTGTCATCTTTTTCAAGGCATGTATCTCTTACCATTTCAAAATAACTCTAAAATCATCTATTTACACTTGAATTAGTAAGTGTACGTGGGGGTTTTGAATCAAATGAAAAAGGTTTTTTACCTAACAATGAATAATGATGATTCTTGCTTGTAATTGTGTTGATTCATGTATTTTATGGTAGATTGTATATGCGGGTGCTTGTTGTATGTTGTTTAACATGAGGGACTTGAGTAACCCTAGTCTTGATAATTTCTACCATGAAAATAACCTTGTTAAAGGTATGAGCACAACGTGTTTCATAAAATGTCAAAGTGAAATGACTAGTTGTATGATAGACAATGTGTTAAGCTAGGGAAATGGCCAAAATGAGTATGAATGATATTGTGAAAGTATTATGAGTCATGTATTGTGAAATCCATAACCTTGTTGGTTAATGGTTAATGAAAGGGTGAACCCTTGGACAATATAATGAGCTTAAGTTGTGTATTGAACCAAGTGAGGTGAAAATACAATTAAACTTTGCTAATGAAATATGAATAGATTGTGTGAGTCATTATGACCATAACTTGAATTGTGCGATAAAATGAGTTAAGGCAGTGGCCTATTAAAGTGGTTAAGCAATAAAGGCCCCCATGAGGGCCATATGATCATTGTGTTTGAATAAAAGGTATGTATAAGATTAATAAGTATGAATAATTATGGGTAGGAGTCTTGATGACCATGAATGAACTTGCATTGTGTTATGAACTAATGCCTTGGGCCTAACCATGTGAGCAATGGCCAAATGGGCCCGTAGAGATCATGTGATGGTCTTTGGTGTTGATGTGTAACCTTGATTGCTTGAATGCCTCAAGATAGGTTAAGTTCCTATGTGACAAATTAAATGGGTGCTAGTATTAGTTTAGCAACGTGTTGGTTTGTAGACCAAGTATTCTTACCATATAAGACATTGATTTGTAGTCCAAGTCTGCTTACTATATAAGGTGTGTTAGTTTGTGGTCCAAGTCCTCTTACCATATAAGGCCTATTGGTTTATGGTCTAAGTCCGCTTACCATATAAGGCATGTTGGTTTGTGGTCGAAGTCCACTTACCATCTAAGGCATATTGGTTTGTGGTCCAAGTCTATTTACCATATATAGCGTGTAGGTTTGTTTTGCAAGACTGCTCACCATATAAGGCCTATTGGTTTATGATCTAAGTACGCTTACCATGCAAGATATGTTGGTTTGTGGTCCAAGTCTACTAACCATAAACTATGTGTCACCTCAAGGCTTATATCTCATTGCCTATTATAGCATAAAGGATTCTATGTGTCTAAAATATAAGGGTGGAGGGTTGTTAGTCCTTTACCATATGTCTCTTGAATGAATTTATCATAAATGAATTTTATAAGTTGCTTCATGATTTGACTTGTTATGTTGCTATATGTATATATGTCTTCAATATGGCTCATCTTATGTAAATGTGATAACTAATGATGGATTGACATGAATTTGAACAAATGTACTATTTTCTCCTTATCCTTGTGTTACATTATAGCATTCCAACAACTAACCTTCCCCAAATGCTATGTCCCCATGCAATGTAGGGCCCGAAGCTTCTTTCTTTCTTCCCGCATAGTGATTGGGTGATCGAAGTTGATCCTTCATTGACTTGAAATGGTGAGCTTCCTTTCTTCGGAAGACATCTATCTCTTGGTCTCTTATATTTAGACTTAGTCATTTTTGGACTTGGTTTGGCTATTGTCAGGGGCTTATATTGACATATACTTTTATTGACATTAGTTTTGTATAGAAGCATTGTGAATTATTGTCAACTTGGGTACATTGTTTAGTTTGATGACCCTATTGAAATGTATAGACATAACTAAGATATGACTTTTGGTGTTGTTGTTTCCTCTACCTTAACTTGTGGACTGGAGTTCCTTTGATTCCTATGATATGGTGAGGTGTTTAGGGTAGGTTAAAGGGCAACCTCCGGCACATGTGTGCTTGAGGTGCCTATACGACATTACCCAAAGTTTGGGGCATGTCAAGTTAGTATTAGATCCTAGGTTTATGGTCGGTTGGGTGTTCAAAATGTCATCTCAAGTAGAGTCTCTTTTATGGGTGTGAAGTGCGCGACACTTACAAAATAGAAGATATAAGACATTTAAGGAAATGTTTCCCTTCTTGTGTTTGGATCTCAAGCTATAAATTCTAAGGTCTTGATTTTCTCTATTTCCTTTTGCTTTCTTTCAGATCATTCCTTAAAAGAGATATGAGACTCAGGAAAACACTATTGTGCCTCCTATGGATGAAGCTCGTCTAATTTCTAGAGTTTAGACTCTGGTTAGGGATACAGCATCTAGCCATCCTCATGGGGTTCTACTATCAAACCCTATTCATGAGAGTGGCATTCCTCCCTAGTCACCTCAAAGGGATGCTACTAATACAGAGTTTCGTCGCCCTATCAACCTCTTGACCCAATAGGTATCTTCTTAATTTGGGTGAGGGGCCTTTTTTTCTCTATTCTCTTAGGCTGAAAGTGTTGGCCTATTCATGAAGTTGCACACTCCTATGTTTATGAGTGTTAAAGTTGAAGAGGATCACCAAACTTTTATGGATGAAATGGGGAAGATCTTTTGAATTATTCATGCATCACAGGTGGAGGATGTCGAGTTTACTTCCTACCAATTGAACGATGTAGCATACCAATGGGACAAAGAGTCAGAGATTTCTAAAGGTATGGATGCTAGTACGACCTAGTGGGAAGATTTCTCTAGGGCCTTCCTTGACCACTTCTTTTGTCAAGGGTTGAGGGAAGCAGAAGCAGAAGAGATTGTGAATTTGAGGCAAAGTGGGATGTCCGTTATGGAGTATACTTTGAGATTCCATCAGTTGTCAAGGTACTACCTGAGATGGTGTCTGGCATGAGGTCTAGGATGCATAAATTTGTTGTTGGATCGTCTCCTGAATTGGTCCTTGAGAGTAAGGCGGGCATATTGATTAGCGACATAAACATCTATAGGATGGTTATGTGTATACAATAAGTGGAGGAAGATAAAAAAACAAGGTGAGATTAGTGAGAGTCAAGGTTAGAGGTCTCAATCCTCTGGGCTTAGTGATGGCCAGAAGTCTAGTGGTAGGTTATATACGAGGATGAACTGGGTAAGTGGTGATTCTCAGGATAAGAGGGCCCAGTCAGAGCCGACCTACCTTTCTTATAGATTCTGTGGTAAGAATCACTGTGGTGAGTGAGAGAAAGGGAAGATCATATATTTCTATTGTGGCCATATTGGGCACATGCAGTGAGATTGCCCCGCTCAAGTTGCTACTCAGGCTGATAGAGCCCTTATTATTTCTTTATCAACTCCTGCACCGAAGGGTGCTATCTCTACTTCTATTTCTTTTACTGGCACTAGCCGGAGTCGTTTGTTTACATTTTCTACTCACCAACGATTTGAGATGTTTTTGAATACTGTTATTTGTATGTCACAAACTTTTTCTCCATGATATATATGCTTATGCTTTTCTTGGTATGATATGCCTCATCTATGATTATGTATTTCAATTTGGTTCTGAGTAATTTTAGCTACCTTCTCTATTTCTATTCAATTAAGAGACTCTGTGGTTGCAAGGAGTCCATCGAGAGTGTCTGATAACTATTGATTATAATGAATGTCTTGTTGATTGATAAGGTGGACATAATTGTGTCTAATGTTAATTGTGGGTAAATCCTTGATGATTGGTTGACAAATGGTCATAGTCCCTAAAGTATTAAATCGAATTGTGTTTGAATAAAAGCAGTGTATAAGATTAATAAGTATGAATAATTATTGGTAGGAGTCTTGATGACCATGAATGAACTTGCATTGTGTTATGAGCTAAGGCCCTGGGCCTAACCATATGAGCAATGGCCAAATAGGATGATAGAGATCATGTGATGGTCTATGGTTTTGATGTGTAACCTTAATTTCTTGAATGCCTTGAGATGGGTTGAGTTCTATGTAACGAATTGAATGGGTACTAGTATGTGTGTATTCACATGTTGGTTTGTAGTCCAATTCCACTTACCATATAAGGCGTGTTGGTTTGTGGTCCAAGTCCGCTTACCATATAAGGTATGTTGGTTTGTGGTCTAAGTCTGCTTACTATATAAGGCGTGTTGGTTTGTGGTCTAAGTCTACTTACCATGTAAGGGGTGTTGGTGTGTGGTCCAAATCCGCTTACCATATAAGGCATGTTAGTTTATGGTCCAAGTCCGCTTAAGATATAAGGCGTGTTGGTTTATAGTCTAAGTCTGCTTACCATTCAGGGTATATTGGTTTGTGATCCATCTTTGTTTACCATAAAAGACGTATTGCCTCGAGGATCATGTCCCCTTGCCTATTATAGTGTAAAGGATTTTATGCATCTAAACTATAAGGGTGGAGGGTTGGTAGTGCTTCACCCCATGTATCATGAATGAATGTATCATAAATGCATGTTATGACTTGTTTTATGATTTGACATGTTGTGTCTCTATAAGTATATGTGTCTTCAATATACCGCTTCTTAAGTAAATATGATTTCATTTGATGGATTGATATGTATTTGGACAAATGTAATATTTTCTCCTTATCCTTGAGTAACATGTTAGCGTTCCAATTGCTAACCATACCTAGACTCTACATTCCCATGTGACGTAGGGCTTAAAGTCTCTTCTTCTCTTCCCACGCAGTTATTGGGTAATCGAAGTGGATCATGAATTGATTAGAAATTGTGAGCTTTCTTTCTTTGGAAGATATTCTTATCTTGGTCTCTTATCTTTATACTTAGTCTCTTTTGGACTTGGTTTGGCTATTGTCAGGGGCTTATCTTGACATATACTTTTATTAACATCGGTTTTGTATAGAGGCATTGTGAATGGTTGTGGACTTGGGTGTATTCTTTAGTTTTATAAACCTAATGAAATGTATAGACATATCTAAGCTATGACTTTTTTCATTGTCATTTCTGTTACCTTAACTTGTGAATTAGATTTCCTTTGACTCCTATGATAGGATGAGGTATTTAGGGTGGGTTCTGGGGAGACCTCCAGAATATGTGTGCTCAAGGTTCCTATGCGAAATGGACCAACATTTAAAGCGTGTCATAGGTGGTCCCTCAACCATCAATGTGGACACCACTACCTCGACCTCTCGCACTACTTGATAAAACTCAACTCAACTCCACTGAAATAAAACTAGCTATGTGTACTCAGTGGGGACAATCCTTGGCCACATGGCCATCCTTTTCACACATGAAGCACACCCTACAACTTGACTCAGTAGGAGATAAAATGACTTGTCCAGAATGACCACCCAAAGTTACTAAACTAGAAACCCACCACCTGAATTCTACAAGGTAGCCTGCATGGATCTTCCATGATACCTATAAAAATATCTAGAATCTATAACTCGAGGAGTGTGACCTATGAACTCACGCATATGGTGCATATTCTTGGTGCCTCCCTGGGATGCTCAAATAATAGTTGCAGTCATCATAGAATTCCCCATAATACTTCTAAATGATGATCTATCCACTACCATTTAAAAAGTGCTAAACTAAAGAGAAACATCCAACCCCTATACAAACTTTTGAATCTTTTAAGATTCGGTGAAAATACTAACATAAGAATATCTAAATAAAGCATGGAATTATGCCTCATACCTCACAATAGTCATGCAACCCTGCTCCAAGTGATAAAACTCATCTCAGAACGTATCCCTCAAATTGAAAGGCACTAACTTGTTTAAGAAAGACTATGTAAACTAATCCCAGGTCATCTCTGGTGAACAAAGATGTAACACCTTGGGTTTTTTACCCTAGAAAATTTCTTAGATTTTTGGTCTCTGGATAGGATACGACTTGGGTAAGCGACTAGTACACTGGGATACAAGTGGTTTGGGCTAGTCTATGCTGACCAGTGTTAGTTGGTAGGTTATATCTGGTTTTTATAATGGATACGATTTGGGTGGTATGAGTCATATCAGTGGATACGGGTTGTTTGGTTATGTCACTTACTCTTAGACTTTGTAGACTAGGTTGGATATGAGTACGAGTATCTTACTATGAGCCATAAGCTAGGGAACAAGTCATACCATGGTCTCATATCGTGGCAGTGTTCAATCCTCAGATTTTATTCTGCCAGGGGTACGGGTCGAGCGTACTAGTCATATACATAGATATGACATGTTCTAGGGTGACTTATACCTTGGACAGTATCGGGTCTAATGGATATGGCCTTGGGTATGAGTGATGGATACCACTAGAATTATAGGGTACTACTGGTTTGGATAGTCGTACCCACCTGACGAGATTTTTGGGAGTTTATGTGCAGGTAATCTGGACATTTCCCCACATGGCCTAAAAAGGCCCCACGAATTTTAACATACTTAGGAAGTTATTTGCCCTATTATTTTATTCTTTAATACTTAGAAAAACACTTTTTATTCTTCTCTAAGGCTTTTAGCCAAAGAAAACAAGGGTCTGATCTTAAGGAATAATTTGGGACTTGTGTTGGTGGTTTCTCTCCATTACCTTCTTTTTTTATGGTATGTTCTCTTCCCTCATTGTTATTTCCAACTAAAGGCATGATTTAATACAATATTTTCATGGTTTGATTACTGTATGGTTTTTGGTTTCAAAATATAATTTGGGTTTTTTATTATAACTATTTGGTTATGGTTTTTCCATGTTTTAATAATGCTTTCATATGCTTCAAAGATATTTTTGGATAATTTGTAGCATAAGAATGATTATTTTGTAATTTTCTTTGGTTTTAGAAATACTATGCCCCTAATATGTTTGATAAAATGCCTATGGTAATGTTTTCACTACATTATAGGATGTTAAAGGAACTTATGCATGGTTTAAACTTGGTAATGGAACCCTAAATGGGTAAATAGTTTGGAATAGTCAAAATTGAATGGTTTTGGGGTTAACAATCATTCTTGTGGGGTACAATAGAATCCTAAAGTAATCATAATAACGGAGCACTTGTGGGGTACATGGTACTCTCCCAATTTAATTGGGCAATGTCATCTATTAGTACATGGGAATTACTTGATCTCAAAAAGGTTTGGCTAAGGACAATACTTGCAAGTTATAATCAGTATGACGATACCACTATGTATAGACTCGGTTAATAATAATGGTTTAGTTGGTTGAAAATGGTTTTAATCAAACAATAATAGCTGGGTGTGATAGCTAATCATGAAGGTCAGAGTTCAATGAATGAACACTGATAACTCATGTTTTTCGACATGAGTGGTAGGTCATGGAGACCTTATATTATACTATGAGGTACATAGGAATCCCCTGAGTACACTATACATATGTATCATGGAGGGTAAGGTTACTTGGGAATCCCCTCAAGGCCCATTATGGTAGTTACACTGGAGCCATATAGCCCTTGGGTTGTTAAGGAAGATTAAGCTACGCATACCCAGGTTAATGGTTATGCATGCTAAACCTGGTTCTTTTTCCCGGTATGGTTATAGATATATATGTATGGTTTGTATGCATGCGGTTTGTTTACTTTGTTTTGTTAAATGACATTATTTTATCCTTATCCTGAGTTCATGCTAATGGTCACCCGAACCCATCTTTGGGAGGATGTACCCTGATGCGATGCAGAAACTGATTGTTTAACTCCTCTTGCACAGTGATCAAACTTTGGGATAAGCTATTTGATTTGAGGTGATGAGATTTCATCTTTCCAGAAGGCTCCATTTCATGGATGATATTTCATACTTTGATTTATTTATGGTAATTAGTTTTGGCTATGGTTGGGGGAATATCCCAACCATATTTTGGTATTCTCTTGGTTAGAATCTTTAGTGGAACTACTACAGGTTTGCATGGTTGGGATTGGTATTAATGTCAACCTTAGTACTGGTATTTCTATTGGGGCTGATATCATTGGACAAAATTTCTCACTATTCTATCTTTTTATGTTATGTTATATAACTTGGTTTTGGTATGGTTTTTTATAATAGTTTGGTTTTTTATTGGTTATCGGTTGGGTATCGGACAGTAGGACTCATTTGGGTGGTCATGGTCATAGGCCTATCCCAGAGTCTTAGATTATGTAATAATGTTACCTTGATATATGTTTTGAAATCATCCAACTCAGGGTATGCGTTGAACAGTTGGGTTGAGTATTGGGTAGTCCCCAGTCCTAGTTAGACTTGGGATACGCATTTTATCTAGGCCCTTAGTCGATTCGTGTCAAGATGGTATCAGAGCATTTTGTTCATGGTCAATTGGGAGTCCACAAAGCCGTGTCAAGTAGAGTTTCTTTTATGGGTGTGTAGCATGCCACACTCATAAGAGAGAGGCTATAAGGCATTTTGGAATGTTTTACTTTCTTGATATTCTATTTTTAAGCTTGGATTCTATATCTTGGATTTTTCTCTAATACTTGTTTGTTCACTTTTCAGATCATTCCTCGATGACCTAAAACATAAGAAAATTCTTTTGTCCTACTAAGGATGATGTTGATGGGGTATTCCCTACACCTGGAGTTCTCACTTGATCTTAGAGTCCTATCCATGATTGTTCTAGAGTCCCCCCAATTGCTACTAGTCCTTTTTACGTTGATTATATTAGTGCAGAATTCTGCCAATAAATTTATATTATTGCTCAGTTTGTTGCTACTAAGGCTGAGTGGGATGCATCTGGTGTTTTATATGTTGAGGCCACAAGGGTTGGCCCATTTATGAAGATGAATCCCCCTACTTTAACTGGTGTAAAGGTAGAGGAGGATCTTTAGGATTTCTTAGATGAAATGGAGAAAATTTGTAGGGTGATGCAATCCACAAATGTGGAAGGGGTAAACTTTATAGCTTATTATCTCGAGGACGTTGCGTACCAATGTCACGATGAATGGGATAGGGATAGAGGCAATGTTGAGGACTTATCCTTATGGGAGGATTTTTCTATTACTTTCCTGGACCGCTTCTTTCCTTAGGAGCTGAGGGAAGCAAAAATAAAAGAGTTTGTGAATCTTAAGAAAGGGAAAATATTTGTCAAGGAATATGCCTTGAAGTTTCATCAACTGTCAATATAGGCTCCAGGCTTGGATTTTGATATGCAAGAGAGGATTAGAAAGTTCACTTTTGGGCTATGTTGGCATTTGATCCTTAAAAGCAAGACTGCCTTGTTGATTAAGGATATGTATATTTTGAGGTTGGTTGTCCACATACAGAAGGTGGGCTGAAAATAATAAATAGGAATAGTTTGAGGAAAGGTAGGGTAAGAGGATTAGGTTCTCTAAGTAGGGTGGTTCTTAGCAGCAGGGTCGTCGGGATGGCGGCAAATAGACGAAAAAGAAATAGAGGAGTTTCGGTTCCTTCTGTACTGCTAGCGCTCCTTACTCGAAGCATTCGAGTGATAGGGATCAGCAAGGTGGTGATAATTTCTAGGCATAAGGTTCCCAATCTCTGGCGAGTGGGTCTCAGTTGGCTTTCTCATGCCATTCTTATAGGTTTTATAGTCATCTTTATTGGTGCTTTTATGATGAAGGGAGGGATAAATGTTTTAAATATCGACAGTCAATCCATATGCTTAGAAATTGTCTGGTTGGTAACGGTGTTAGGGGAGAGGTCAAATCTCTTATTTCTTCAACTTCTATTTTTGCACCTAACGGTGTGGCTTCAGCGTTTGCTCCTACCTCTAGTACCAGCACTAGCGAGAATAGGTTGTCTATTTGTGCATCTCGATAGGAATTTGAGGCATCACCAGATATTGTTACTGGTACGTTGCAACTCTTTTCTCGAGATGTGTATTGTTTACTTAATTTGTGGTCCACTTTTCTTATATGACTCCATATGTGGTTGTATGTTTGGTTTTGATCTTGAAGTTGTTTCGGATCCTTTTTCTTTTTGTACCTCGGTAGGTGACTAAAGCTTGAAGAATTCCTAAAGGGTCGGCATATTCAGGTCCTTGTTCTATTCTATTATAGATATATTTTTGCTAAAAGAGTCTATAGGGGATATGTTGTGTTTGCTAGTAGTAAGCAGACCTTAGTGGATCTGTTTGAACTGGATATGGTGGATTTTGATGTTATTCTAGGGATGATTGTTTACACTTTTGTTACATGTCCTTAGATTATCGGACCTATAAGGTTGTCATTAGGTTCCCTAGTGAACTAGTTAAAGAGTGGGAGGGTGGCTCCCTAGCACCTAGAGGGAGGTTTATTTATTATTTTAGAGATTAGAGATTAATCTCCAAAGGGTGTATATATCACTTGGTCTGGGTTAAGGATTCTAACTCGCAGGGTCCTTCTTTTCACTCGATTCTAGTGGTGAATTTTATGAGGTCATTCCGAATGATCTTTCTGGTGTTCCTTCGGATAGGGAGATTAAGTTTGTTATTGATTTGGTTTTGGACACTCATCCAATATCTATTACTCCTTGTAGAATGACTTCGGCTGAGTTGAGGTAACTCAAGGAGTAACTTAAGGATCTTTTGGATGAGGGGTTTATTCATCCTAGTGTATCTCCATGGGGTACACCGGTGTTGTTTGTGTGCAAGAAGGATGGTTCCCTTCGAATGTGCATTGACTATCATTAGTTCAATAAGGTAACAGTTAACAACAAGTTTCCTCTTTAAAGAATAGATGATTTTTTATAAGTTGTAAGGTGCCATGTTCTTTTCTATGATAGATCTTCATTTTGGGTATCATCAGCTTATGATTAGGGATGAGTAAATCCTAAGATGGCTTTTTGTACTTGGTATGGGCACTTTGAGTTCTTTTTTATGCCATTCGGCTTGACTAATGCCCTAATGGCATTTATGGATTTGATGAATAGGGTTTTCAGGCAATTCTTGGATCTTTTTGTCATTGTGTTCATTGATGACATCTTGGCGTATTCTAAAAGTGAGGTGGATCATGCTAATCACCTCTGTGTGGTGTTGCTAACCTTGAAGGAGCATTAATTTTTATACCAAGTTCTCTAAGTATGAGATTTAGTTGAACTCAATGACTTTTCTTAGTCATATTATTTCTAGTGAGGGGTTTATGGTGGATACACAAAAGGTAGTTGTACTTAAATGGTGTCCTAGACCCATGACTCCAACCGATATTTGGAGAATCTTGGGTTTGCCCAGGTATTATAGGTGGTTTGCAGAAGCTTTTCGACCAAAGTTGCTCCTTTGACTAAGTTAAGTCAGAAGAAGGTAAAGTTCTCTAGGTCAGAAGCACGTGAAGGGAGTTTTGAGAAGCTTAAGGATAAGCTGACTTAGGCTTCAGTTTTGGCATTTCCTGAAGGATATGAGGGATATGTGATTATTGTGTTTTATCTTGGGTGGGACTTAGCTGTGTTTTGATACAGTATATGAAGGTGATTGGCTATGCTTCCAGGCAGTTGAAGGTCCATAAGATGAATTATCCTACTTATGATTTAGACCTATTGGTGGTGCTTTTTTCTTTGAAAATTTGGTGACGTTATTTGTATGGAGTGAATGTTGACATCTTTCTAGTAATAAGAGTCTGCAATAGGTGTTCACTAAGAATGAGCTAAATCTCAGTCAAAGGAGATGGTTGGATCTTCTTAAGTACTATGATATGAGTCTTCACTACAACCCAAGTAAATCTAACATGGTTGTTGATGCTCTTAGCAGGTTGTCCATGGGAAGTTTGGATCACGTAGAGAAAGGAAAGAAGTAATTGGTGAAGGACACTCACTACTTGGCATATCTTGAAGTTTTTCTCTTACACTCCAAGGATGGTGGTGTAATGGTTCAGGAAGTGGTTAGATCATCTCTTGGTGCAAAGATCAAGGAGAAGCAAATTCTATATCTTATCTTGATGAAAATCAAGAGTGATGTGGTGGGAAAAATAATTGTCTTAGAGATCAGCAGTGATAGTACTTGATGGTACCAAGGGAGGTTGTGTGTTCCTGATTTCGACGATTTGTGGAAAAGGGTTTTGGCTGAGGCTCCTGAATCGTGCTATGTTGTTCAACCTATTTAAAAAAAAAGTATCATGATCTCAAAGAGATATATTACTGGAAAGGTATGAAGAGGGATATGGCTGATTTTGTAGCTAAGTGCATGGTGTGCCAACAAGACAAAGTTGAGCACATGAGGCCTGGAAGGTTATATCAAGAAATTGATTGGCCCAAATGGAAATTAGAGTTGATCAACATGGATTTTAGTATCGGTTTTGCTCGGTCTCAAAACAAATTTGATTCAATTTAGGTCATCATGAAAATGATGATGAAGTATGCTCACTTCTTGATAGTAAGGACTACCTTTTCTGTGGTGGACTATGCGAGGTTGTATCTTTAAGTGATAGTAAAGATTCATGGGGTACCTATTTCGATTATCTCGGATCGTGGTACGCAGTTTTCAACTAACTTTTGGTAGCCTTTTTAGAAGGTATTGGGTACAAGGAAGAATCTGAGTATTGATCTTCATCCTTAGACGGATGGGAAAGTGGAAAGAACTATTTAGACATTGAAGGATATGTTTTGGGCATATGTGATTGACTATGGTGGCAATTGGGTTGAGCATCTACCTTTGGTAGAGTTTGATTACAACAATAGTTACCATTCAACTATTGGAATGGCCCCTTTTAAGGCACTGTATGGAAGGAGCTGCAGATCTCTTATTGGTTGGTTCGAACTTGTTAAGACTGAAATGTTTGGTTCAAATTTGGCTCATCTAGCAATGAAAAAAGTGAAGGTGATTTGGGATAGGCATAAGTCTGCCCAAAGTTGTCAAAAGACCTATGCAAATATAAGACGCAAAGACTTGGAGTCTAATGTTGGGGATAAGGTATTCCTAAAGATATCTCCTATGAAGGGAGTAATGCGGTTTGTTAAGTAGAGAAAGCTTAGTGTCCGGTTTATTTATCCTTATACAAGTTTGCAGAGGGTTGGTAATGTGGCTTATGAATTGAAGTTGCCTTCTGGTTTGAGCTCCATCCATCCAGTATTTCATGTATCTATGTGGAGAAAGTGTCTTGATGATTCTTCTTTGGTAGTTTCGTAGAGGGCTTGGGTATCTCGGATTCTCTATCTTATGAAGTAGTACCAGTCGAGATCTTAGATAGGTAGGATCATCGGTTACGAACCAAGGATGTGGCCTTGGTTAAGATTCTATGGTGGAACCACAAGGTGGAAGAGGCTACATGGGAAGAGGAGGAGGACATAATGTTAACGTATCCGTATTTATTTTATGCTCCTGGGATTTGTGTGGAAGGTATGTGTTCTTTAACATACTTTGTTTTCAAACTTTATTAAAAGAGATATTAATATCTTTGCATCTGTGTTTTCTAATTTGGTTAAAGGTTTGATTGATATTTGATAATGCAAATGACTCGTGCTTATGGTTACCCTACTTTGTCTGTCATTCGGGGATGAATGTTCCTAGTGGGGAAGACTGAAACACCTTGGGTTTTTGTCTATTAGAAAATTTCTTGGATTTCTGGTCTTTGTAAAGGATACGATTAGGGGAAAAGACTTTTACACTAGTATACGAGTGGTATGAGTTAATAGTATGCTTACTAGTGTTGGTTGGTGGGTTGAATTTGGTTTCTAGAATGGATACGATTTGGGTGATATGGGTCGTGTCATTGTATACGGGTTGTTTGGTTACTTTATGTAATGTTAGACTTTGTAGACTAAGTTGGATTTGAGTACAATGGACTCATTGGTGGACAATGTTCAATCCTCTTTAGATTCTATTAGGCCAGGGGTGCGGGTCGAGGGTACTAGTTTTCTCTTAGAAGCAACATGTTTTAGGTAAGTCGTACCTAGGATAGTGTTGGGTCCAAAGGAGATATCCTTGGGAATGAGTGGTGGGTACCACTCGTATTAGAGGATATGACTGGTATATATAGTCGTACCCACCTGATAGGATATTTGGGAGTTTAAGTGAGAGAAATTTTGACATTTCCCCACTTAACATAAGAAGTCTCTACAATTTTTAACTCACTTGGGAGGTAATTTACCCTATTATTCTATACTTTAAAACTTAGAAAAACACTCTTTAATCCTCTCTAAGGCTTTTGGGCAATGGAAGCTAGGGTTTAATCTTAAGGACTAATTTGGGACTTGTGTTGGTGTTCCTCTCCATCATATTATTGGTTTTAGGCATGTTCTCTTCCCTCATTGTTAGTTCAAACTAAAGGAATGGTTTTATACAATATTTTCATGGTTTGATTATTGTATGGTTTTGGGTTTCCAAATATAATTTGGGGGTTTTGGTAAAAAATTCTTGGTTATGGTTTTCTCGTGTTTTAATTATGCTTTAATTGTGGTTTTGGATAATTGGTTGCATGGGAATCGTTATTCGGTAATTGTCTTTGGATATGGAAATACTATGCCCCAAATATGTTTGATAAAATGCCTATGAGAATGTTTTTACTACATTGTTGGATTTTAATTGAACTTATGCATGGTTTAAACTTAGTAATGGAACCGTAAAGGGTTAAATGGTTTAGAATGGTCAAAATGGAATGGTTTGGGTTTAACAATGATTCTTGTGGGGTATAATGTAATCCTCCAAGCAATCATAATAATGGAACACTTGTGGGGTACATGGGACTCCCTCAAGTTAATTGGACAATGTGATCTATGCGTACATGGGAATCCCTTGATCTCGAAAAGGTTTGTCTAAGGACAATACTTGCAAGTTATAGTCGATATAATGATACCACTATGTATAGACTCAATTAATTATAATTATTTGGTTTGTTGGAAATGGTTTCAATTGAGAAATAATGGTGGGGGTGTGATTGCTAACAGTGAAGGTGGGAGTTCAATGAACAACACTGAAAAATCATGTTTGCCAACATGAGGGGTAGGTCATGGCAACCTTATATGATACTATGAGGTACATGGGAATACTCCAAGTACACTGTACATATGTATCATAGAGGGTAAGGGTACTTGGTAATTCCCTACTCTAATGGTATCTCTGATTCGTACGGCTACATGCATCGGGGCCCGTTTCGAGGGTTACACTGGACTCATATTGCCTGTGGGTAGTTAAGGACAATTAAGCTACACATATCCAGGTTAATGGTTTTAAATGCATGATAAACCTGATTACTTATCCTGGCATGGTCATGTATACATATATATGTATGGTTTGTAAGCATGTTGTTGGTTTTCATGGTTTTGATAAATGGCATTATTTTGTCCGTATCCTAAGTTCATGCACCCGCTACCCTATCCCCACGCGATAAAGTAAATAGCCATTCTACTCTTTTTGCATAGTGATCGGACTTCAGGATCAGCTATTAGATTGAAGTGGTAAGCTTTCATCTTTAAAAAAGTCTCCAATTCATGGATGATATTTAATACTTTCGTTTACTTATGTATATTGGTTTTGTCTGTGGTTGGCGGCATATTCCAACAGAATTTTTGTATTATTTTTGTTAGTAGATTTTGTGGAACTACTATGGGTTGGCATGGGTGGGATTAGTATTGGTGTCATCCTTCGTATTGACAGTGGTATTAGGACTGATACCTTTGGACGAAATTTCTCACTGTGCAATCCTTTTATGTTATGTTATGGAACTTGCTTTGATTATGGTTTGGCTTGGTATTGGTTATCGGACGATTGGACTCGTTTGGCTATCACGGTCATAAACCTATCCTAGAATCTTGGATTGTGTAATAACGCTACCTTGGTATATGTTCGGAATTCATCCGACTCAAGGTATGCACTGGACAATTGGGTTGGGTATTAGGGGTGGTCCTTGATTCTGGTTAGACCTAGGATTCCCATTATGACAAGGCCCTTGATCGTGTCGTGTCATAAGAGGTCGGAAACCAATAAGTGACCTCCACTAATATTTGGATCCATCTCTCAATTGATAAGTAGCATGAGTAACCCCATATGACTCAAGCAAACCAAGGTTTTGCAACTTCTCACGTCAATCCATCAAGTAATCATAAGCATCCTGGCAAACAACACCACTGAACCTAGGAGGACCCAAATAAGTGAACCTCTTATGATCCTTAAAAGACATAGTTTCACTTACAATAATAGGATGCATAGTAAATCTTGCTGGCTGAGAGCCCATTTGGGGAGGAATCATAAAAGAAGGCTGAACTCCAGATCTTGAAACACCATACTCCATTACAGGCTATGAGGGAGCAATCATACGCGAAGTGTGTGGAGTACCATAATCAGGTGATAGTAAAATAGGAGGATCCATGCTAGAAAATAAGGGAAAACCACAAGAAGACTCTGGCAGTAATGGGGGTACCATAGTCAAAGTTTGAGGAACATAGGTTAACTCAAAATCAAAACCATTCAACTGGCTTATTGAGCGAACCAGTAAACCCTCCACGACTAGGGCAGAAGAACTCAGTGGAATTGGAGTAGGGCCTATATCTCTAAATTTCTCATCTCAAGGCTCAAGGGAGAAACCCCTAATGCTATCTCTAAATGGGGAAGATCCTTATGCCTAGCCTCCACATAAAGTCCAACTACAACTCACAACTCGCCCTCTAGACTGGGCTCTCTCCTCATATAATGGTTCTGAATCTCTAACTTTACTTGATCGAGTCCTCAACATTTGTGCATAAAAGAGTGAAATATGACTTAGAACAGAAGGTATGAAAGATTCGTATGATACAGAATAAAATAAGGAAATTCTCTTAAGGACATCGTATAGCCTCTCAAAGATAGATACGAATGTCTACGCACTGATCTTTAAGGCTGTATTAGACACCCCATTCTTACACTGTTGAGACCAATGAACCTAGTTGCTCTTATACCAATTTGTCACAACCCAAAACTAGGAAATTTTATGACACTTGTCACATTATGCCTTGACAAGAAAGCCTATCACACAAACTGATATAAAATAAAAGAGACATTATCCAAACCCAAGGTAAGGCATTTCGATGAAACCAAAACCCAAAATATAGCAATAGTGGAATGACATAAAAAATTCCATAAGAATATCCCAAAACCTAGTGTAACATGTGAGAAATCTCTAGTACAACTGGAGGTCAAAAATAAATAAGATATCCAAACTGGAATAAAACTTAGTCTTTGAATACAAGCAAGACATAGTCTAGATTATAAAAAGGTAAAAGTCAACTTTAGGTGCATAGTTTAGCCGCTACATTGAATAGGCTCCAAGTATCGCCTGAATCAACTGTTGTGAGGTGGACTCGTACCAGGATCTGCATCGAAAGAGTTCAGTAAAGGTGAGTACAATCCATTTATACTTAGTAGGTATCATAGGCCGACTAAGTAAAGTAGAAAAAAAACATAAAAACACAAAATATGGGAACAACACCTACAATAAGAAAATGTCTCCATAACTGTTCTATTATACGTACATATAACAAATAAAGGTAGAAAAAAAAGAATAAACATTCACGTATATCAACTTCATGTATAGAAAGATAGAACAAATAGGCAGATATCAAGTCAAAGGTAAAAATACAAGCAAACATAAGCAAAATATATGAAGTGCAATGAAGATGATAACAATGATGGTGATGATGATGATGATACACGATGTCATCACACAACCTCTGTATACAGCTACCGAGCTTTGCTCTCAGGTAGGAACCAGGAGAGGTTCGTCAACCCACAGCTACCAAGCATCACTACCAGGTAGGGCCCATAGGGCATTAATCATCCTATATACAACAAATATCCAATACCAATATCCATATCCTCTCTTCAAACATACATCTATAGATGGTTTTAAAGATGTCATATTTTTTGTCAGAAAAAACAAGTATTTCCACAGTGGTACCAATATTTCATGAATGAATCTGATATGAGGATATAATTATCATTACCTAGAAACATAAGAATACCCTATATACCAACAAAGTAAGACAAAAAATCACTCAAATCAACAAATCATCCATGATCCAATATAATCAAGAAAACTATAATGTTAAACATGTAAGATAATGCCATAGATACCACATAAATTAAAAAATCTTGTCATTTGCCGATCAAAAAGAGTAAAACCAAAAATCTATACATCAATGCTTGGCTACAACATTATATAATATACCACACGGTTATAGATAGAAAATAACATCTCAAGATTACCAAATATTATCCATCTAGGCCTTCATACGGGCACATGAATTACCTAACATATTTTCCATGACACTAACCCATACTAATAGCATGCTATTATATTATTATTAGATACCCAACCCTTTCTAAAGAAATTTAAACCATAACCTACCTTAAATGTCAAAAACCAGTCCCAAAAGCCTTCAATCCAAAGCTTTGTCCACAGGAACGGACCCAGAATCAATTAAATAATACAAATATGGAATCTATGCATTAAAAGGAAATGGATGAAACCACATTGCCTACTTTTCAATCAGTTTTAAAATGGATCCTCGAAATTAGTTCTCGAAAAAAGGGGAAAACAAGATTTTTTGTCCAAAAACATATTTTCCAAGATTAAAGGAACTCCTAGGAGAAGACCCAAGTAAAATGAGTTAAAATTGGTATTTTAAATCAAATAATACCATTTTTATTCCTTCAAAGCAAAAATCTCCAAATTTTATCTTTAATTCGAAGTTTAAAAATGATTTGAATGATAAAATTAAAGAGAAGTAGTTGAAATAGGAGTTTTGGAGCCTTTCCAATCTTACAAATGGAAGAAAATGCTAAAGATGTAGAATAGCAAGATCTGAATCGCAAAAATAGTGGGGAATAACAAAAAAGGAGTATTTAAGTAACTAAGGCATTGCTTATGCAATAATTGAGTTGCTTAAGTGGCCAGGTGTTGTTGATGCGACACTTCACGTGTTGGCAGATTTCACATAAGCTACCCTATTGGCACTTAAGATACCATTGTGTATGCGATATCTCGACTACTCAACTAGGTTGCTTAAGCAACCATGATGTATATTAAGAGGGTGCACCAGCTAAGTGGTGCACCTACTAGAGACTTGGAGAATTACAAGTCTCCACGGTCCCCTTGGGATTCATTTAAAATCATAAAAAATGAAAGTAGATGATGTTTCCCTATCAAATTTGACTCTTTGGACTCAATGGTAACATTAGATTTTTTTTAATAAATGTTGTTTTCACAAAGTTGACCCTCAAAATCCAATTTCACAACTTTCTAAACCAACGGTCGAAATGAGATTTAAAAGCCATAAAACCAAACCAACTACGTTACCAACCTAAATTTGACGTTCCAGATCTACTAGCATAGTTTTTTTTGCTATCCAATGGACATATCAATAAATATTGACCGAAGTAAACTATAATACTTTTAAAGAAATAAAAAACCACAAACTCGCACAAATCGCATCAAATGCATTGAAAACCATGCCAAATATCCCCACCCCTCAAAAATAACACAATTTAACTATTAGGAGGGGTAAATTGGTCAAATCACATAGAAATAAATACTGAGCACAAATCACCATAAAGTTAGGTCATTATACATTGACTCTAGCTTAGTAGGGTCTTGTTTTGTTGCATGTGCCCATGTACACTTGTAATGGTTTCCCCACCACAATAGCCAGTGAGTATATTGTATATATCCTTAAAGAATTAGGTGGAAGAGCAGGCAGTTTTATCCATGCAATTTCTATTGATGTCTCTTCCTCTCTTTCTCTGGATCGAATAGTGGATTCCACTTTAAAGTACACATAAGATAATTCCAATTTCTATGAGGAATTAAAAATATTTTTTTATAATAAATTCACTTAGTCCTCAAATATTAATTCTCTAATAAGAACATACCTAATGGATAATATTCCAATATTTACATCATCTTTATGTTCGCATTGTTTTAGAATCAGTTTATGTAATTTTTGTATGTTCGGCCATCCGTTTAAATTTTTCCAATGATTATGTATTTTAATTCTTCGTTCATGGTTATATGTGATATCTCCTATTCCATCCATATAAATCTAGGTTGGCTATTTAGGTACGTAAGGGGTTTCAAGGGTAATGTTGTATGAGCAGCCTGTGTGGGTTGCAAAGTAGCAACATAATTCTTATCTCCTTTTGCACTACTTATTAGATTCAAATTACCATGTTGAGAAGCCTCCAATTGCAGCTGCCCATTAACCACATTGACCATTGTCAATGATGATGGGGTTTTTAAGCTAAGGTTTCCCATACTTCCACTTGAAAGACTTGGAAAATAGTTAGAAGAAATAAAAAAAAACATGCTTCAAAAATTAACCCTAAAAATTAAAGAATAATATTATAATTTTAATAATGAATCAAGTCACTCATAGTTTTAGGATTCTAAATTTAAAATCGAGTAGAAATCAGACTTAAAATTATTAAAAATTTCATTTTTCTTTTAACTCGGTGAAACACAAAATCACAAGTTTAAAATTAAAAATAAAGATGATATTATAATATAATCAATGGAAAATAAAAAAAAAGGGTTATAAACTCAGCCATTAGTTAGATCTAGAAAATCTCTCAAAATTGCCTCAATCTGGTCTTCGAAGATCCAAAAATGGTGAAAATAAGGTTTCTTCAAAAAGATAAATAAATTTTTTCCAAGTGAAATGTAATGACCCTTTAAGTCATATCTCATATTACAATTTAATTTCTCCATTTGAGCTTCTACATTGATGCCCCAAGTTATTTATGACTTACTGGTACTGACCATTTAGTTTTTGAGAAGTTTGTTTGATTTTTAGAAAAAATTCCCTGTTTAAAAGACTTCGCTGGTTCGAAATAGCCACTAGATGAAAACATCAGTAAAATGATCTTATATGCAAATTCTAACTATGCCAATAGCTCTAAAATATCAATTTTATGCTGGGTAGACTCTCTTAAATGGGATATTGGGGCCTTTAGAGAAGTTGTTCCTCTTAGATATGAAAATTGGCCGATAGAGATAATATTCCTCTAAGTCATGATACATGACCTAAAGATACGAGATGCCTCATAGATGTGATATGCCTCGTAGTTAAAATATATGCTTATTGAGGTATCATGCCTCCTAGATGTGAGATACATCCTATGTGTAAGACGATTATAGATATGTTTTTTGGTTTATAAAGATGTTAGGCCTCGTGAATATTCTATGGCTTATAAATGTTAAATGATGTATGAATATGAGTATCAACATGAACTCCAAATATGTAGATGGTCCAATCGTTGTGATCTCAATGTTGTGATTATTCGGGATATATTATTAGACCAAGGGTCATGTTATGAAATCAGTTGGAAAGTTGGGAAGTAATTATTCTTGTAAATAATACGGTTGTAGTTTATGAATATATGTGTGTGTGTGTGTATGTTTTATACACATCTCTCTAGTATGGGAGGGAGGAAGATGTATGATGTTTATGATTCCAATTTTTGAGTACTGGTGATTGCATGCATAGATTTGGAACATTCATGCTCACTGCATCGATGGTGATGGTTGATTAGATTGTAATATTATTATGGTGGCCACTAACTAAGGGTTAAATCCCACTTTATACCTTAATAATAGATTGCTACATAATAATAAATATCAATATTTAATGAATAACTTATAGGTAAAATAGGTTAATAATTATACTTTAAAGACTTGACCGAGATAAGTTTCGGTCTATGATTTGACACTACTGATTACTCTAGTCATGAAAGATTCCGACCCTTTCTATGATTTTATAATTATTTAGTCCCAAATATCACTACGGGTAATGAATTTACATACTTACATTCTTTTAGCCACGTCTTGAGTCCATGCACCTATTATATATACATGCTTATTGATAATGTGATATTGATGCCAAATGATGAATTATGGAAATATAATCTACCTTGCATCTCCTTTGTGATTATTTACTTTAGCCTTCGTAGGGCTGGTTATTTACTTTAGCCCTTGTGAGACTTGCCCTTTACTTTATCCCTTGTAGGGCTCGCTTTCTATTATTTATATTTAGTATAATATTATGATAATTATATTGATACCTAGCAAGGCTGAAGGATATTCTGATGATATGATGATACCTGGTAATGCCAAAGAATATTATGATGATTTGATGATACCTAAGGCCGTAGGATGTTATGATGATGATGATGTTGATACCCAGCAAGAATAAAGGATTATTATGATAATGCTTATTGCATTATGAATTTTGTTTCATTCATACGTGCATGCAAATCTCCTATCACCAGTATGTGTCAATGTCTATCAGCCGGTATGGGACGGTTGCATAGATATGGCTAATGATTATTCCTTGTATTGAATGTATGCTGATTGAACCATTCAAGCCTTAAAAAGTGGGGGTACGCATAGTCTCTGCTAGGAATTCGGTTATCTCAAATAGCAGATTTCTCGTGTTGATATTGATATTGTTATTATCATTGTTGTGATGATTGTTTTGTCTAGCTTATGACATATTGGTCATTGATTTAGTATTGAGATTGAGGTATGATTCAAACCTATGTTATATTATGATTTCATTATTATGCATGATTAAATCCATGATGAGGTATAGGGGTTAGAAACCTTGAGCATGTTAGTACTAAATCCTGATAGGACTATAATAAGGCCTTAAAATAAAGATATGATGATCTAGGTCATGTTGAAAGTTGACCATATATTTATATATGTGTATATATAGTTATATGTAGCCATGGTATTACAAAATATAATTTCAAAGAGATGTTAACTCGTACAAAAGATACCAAAGCTATATCAAAGAAAATTTATAACAACCTTTGAAACCTTCAAAGAGATGTTAACATCAGCACATGTCAATATCAATCAAAACTAGACCCTTTCATCAAACTTAATTATGATTCAAATAGATTTACTATTAGAGAAGTATTAGGATACATACTAAACAAAAAACTTCATGCAATATATTATAAAAGAAAAGCATTGACCGTCGCTAAAATGAACTACACAATTATAATACAAGAACTATTGGCAGAAATTCAGATCATATCTATTAGGGTCTAAGGCGATATTCTATATTCATCATACATATTTGAGATATTTGATTAAAAAAAAGATGAAAATACACGAATAATATAGTGGGTGTTATTATTATAGGAATTCAAATCTTGATACAATGAATAGAGAAGAAACATTAAGTAGCCAATCATCTATCCGATTAGAGAAGGTAGGGAGATCAATGTGGAGTCAGATATCCATAAAGAGTTTATTTTTTAACATATTATTAGAGTAAATATGTGATGGCACCATAGTGTATTAACATTGAAAATTATCTAGAAACTAGTGTCATTATGGATAAAGTAAAATCATATTAAACAAAGAAGGGTCAAACAAATGTAGATAATATTTCTGGATTGAGCCTTATCTATTTCACATATGTACCAATAATATGATCCAAAGATTTGCATCAAACTTTTGAGCTAGAAATTATGTCAATTCAAAACACATGTCATTAGTCACCTATCAGAGGTCATCATGGAGATGTCAGAATAGTAGCCAAAATACTAGAATGTGGCTACTATTAGTCAATTATATATCATGATGCTAATATGATAGCAAAGTCACATGTCCAATACCACGTCGAGGAGATATATCCAAAAATCATGAGTTGCCTCTAAACTAGTTCAAATATAATATAGTATATAATGCTGATATTTGACTATGTGTCCAGGGTAGGGGAAATAACTTTACAAAATAATAAACAAAGAGTGCACAACATTCTTAAGAAACAAATAATAAATCAAAGAGTGCACAACATTCTTCAAGAAAGTATGTTCACTTGATTCAACAAACAAAGGGACATTATTAAGAATGGAAGATTTGATTTTCATAACCATAATCTGCAAGTCTATTGGAAAATTATGAGGATAGAGTGGAAATTCCTTACCATCCATGAAATAGTGGGCCAAGTATCAAACAAATAAGTTTGACTATCCTAGCAATGACAATAAATGTAAATCAAATAGATTGGTAAAGAAAAAGTGATGATGTATCTCCTTGTAAGTTAGTACAGACAAAATCAAGACATTTGCCAATTCACTTCAAACACAAGGCTATTTAGGCATTGAGGAAACTATAAGGAATGGAGAGCAGCAATAAATATGATACTCACTCAACTAAATAGATTGGATAAGTTCAAGTTTCATGCATATGAAAGGACATCACTATATAAATAATGTATGAAGAAAGTCCAGGAACAAATATAATGAAGTGAGAATTCTTATTAGTTGATTCAGTGTTGTTGTTTGACTCAATTTTAAAACTATCACTACTCGAGGCTACCCCCTAGTCAAAACACGATGCTTTAAACCACAAGTAATCCTAAGCTAACCTATGAACTAGCATATTACTTGAGCAACTGATTTAATATGTATTAAATAACTAGTTCGACTGTGTGGAAACATAAGCATAATGAAATTTGAATAAGTATGTAACTGATAAACTTTATAATTTGATAAATTTGAAGAGAGAAACTTAAATTTACAAGACTGACTCTGACTGATATCTATGAAGCCTCTAATGTTTACTATAGATAGCTGGGAAATGCCTCCATCCACCACTAATCAATACATAAGAAAAATAATAAAAATAACGTACATGATCAACATCTAACTGGAGTCCCAAAAGATTAGAACTCATTATCTACTGGCTGGAAATAGTGACCGTATGATCATGATGTGTGGGATACAACTTGTACCTACATTATGAAACAATGTAGCCATATAGACGTATATGTAGATCAGAACATCTGAAATGTACTGAGTAAGTGGGGGTGAATGCAATAAGTAAAACTGAGTTCATGCGTAATCTTAAACAAGCATGCTAAGTGTAAGTAAACTCACCAAGAGACTGAAATAAGATGAAAGCTGATATATGGTGAGTCACTACATTTTGTTTCTTAGAACTTTACTTTCATAAAATAAGTAGAACTGAAGTTGAAAAATAGTATAACATGGATACTGTATGAATCGGGGTTTGAAACTACGTGATAGAAATTGACATAACTCGAGGATCTGAATATACAAATATAATAAGCACGAAGGAATAAACATACAAAAACCAAACATAACATTTACTTTGATCATCTGATTAATTGAATGACTAATAGCTGAATACCGAAGAACTAACGTCTGAATACTGAATAACTAGTATTTGGATACTAATTAGCTGGTATCTATATACTGGTAAACTGATAACTATATACTGATTAAGTAATAACTAAATAATGGCCATGTAAAACTGAACTAAATTTAGTCTAAATAACTGGACTAAAATTATGGGGTACTGTGCATATAATTTAAGGACTAACTAAAGAACATTAGATAACTGAGCATGAATGTATGAAAATTGCAATATTTGAGAAATCAAGACTAAGTGTATATCTGTTATGTCAACGAGACAATTTGTGATTCTAAAAGACTAAAATCTGTATAACTAAATATCTAAAATGCTGTGTACACTTAGTCAATCAAACCTGAACTAAAAATATACTAAATTCTAATTGAAATTGTGGGAGCTGTCATGTAACCGACATAAATCATATGAGCTATCATGGAGTCCAACATCTAACCCACGGTGAGGAGGGTCGTTTATACTTGACGCTGGAATAGAACTTGAACTGTAGTGATCATAAAACTGATGTCCTGATGGACTAGGGATTCAGTCCTGACTGGCGGGTGACCCCTAAGAGAGTGTCAGTCCTAAACTGGTGGTTGACATCTCATAATCCTACACTGGCTATGTAGTTCTGGAACTTAGGGACTGCTGCTAAGGACCCTGTCCTAACTGGTGGGAGTGTCTGCATCCCTAGGTTCTCTTGGTTCTAAGTCCCACTCTCAATTGACAGACACTGAAAAGCTAACTAGTGCATTCACTGATAAATGATAAGCTCAGGTCATGGTATTGTGAAAAAATAGTGTATATGAATTTTGGGGTAATTATTAACATATAGACTGATAATGATCATCATGAATATGAATATCTGAGTATAATAATAAGATTCATGGATTAACTCTCTGATTACTTCAAATGTTGAATTTATGTAAATCAGATACGTATCGGATGTTCATAACCCACCAGCATTGAATGACTATAAAATATGATATCAACTTGAAATGTTGTAATAAGTGATTATTGTTCAAAGACCCAAACATGGGCATTTCATCAAATATGTGAAAATCATAAACTCATTCTTGAGAATATCATAAACATGAGGGAAACAATAGGATTTCATGGTAACAATCATAACTTGAGGATTTATCCAAAATCAACTAAACATGACGTGGGAATTATAACATTCAAAACATAATATGACTTATTCCACTTGAAAGGACTTATAATCATAACTTGAAATTGAATTAACAAGAGATTCATGGAGATAGTTCAACTTAATCATGTAAAACTCATAATTTAAAACAAAAAAGGGTTCTTAGGCTCCATGGGTGAAAGGGGACCCATGGATGAACTCCCACATACATTAATCTTTAACGTAAAAGAGAAACACTAATTTTGATGCTTTCTTAAAGGTTCTTGAACTTTGGAACTTGAATTCTTGATTTCTTGGGGATAAAGAATTGAACTTGTCTTCTTGGGGAAAGAAAATGGCTTTTATGGGAGGAAAATTTGAGAAGAAGGGCAAAATTATGCCCTAACTAATGCCCAAGTTATTTTATGAATGATTGGATTGAAGCGGAAAAGACCCAATTGCCCCTCAGGCATTTAAATTTGAAACTAGATAGGATAGGCTTACTACAACACGGTCTAATTATGATAGTTAGATTCCTTCACCGTGATGCATCGATCATAAGAATGGGACTATTGTAAAGATGCGGCCTTATTCGAACATGAGAACCCACTGTTTTTATGATCCAAACATGGCCCAAACCCCATCTAAAAATTTTGAAACTTCTCCGAGACATGATCTTTACACCTCTGAACTTGAATTAACTCAAAAACCAACATCTCGGGGTCAGGAAGACCAAGTTAAAAATTCTCCAAGTTTAGAAGCCTTAAAATGACTAATTCCACAACACTGAGGGAAATGTTCAAGTATTGGAACTCTTAAACATGCAACTAAGAGGTGAATTAAGCTATGACTTTTATGGGTTATTACAATATCTCCCCTTTGGTAGAATTCATACTCGAATGAGGCTAGTTACCTAAGAATACTGGGGAAACTAAGATCTATACTGAACATGCATGACTGAAAATATGATTACATAACTAAGTCTGAAACTTGATACATGATCTGAACAAATTTTGTAAATACATCTAATGACATGAGAATTGTTATAAGGTTGAGATTAAAATGAAAGAGTCAACTTATGAGTAACTATTACCTTAAATTAGATCTGGTTTTGTGAAGAAAAGATGAGAGGTTTAAGACATGGAAACTCAGGTATTACAGCATCTCCCCCTAGGGATATTTCATTCCCCTGAATCATACTGACTTTGCTACAATACTAAGAAAAGACAGATATCATGCACGGGACGGTTAAAACTGAATTATGATGAATATCTTAAATTTGAAATAGATGCATGATACATGAACTGAGCTGAATTCATAATTTACATAGATGTGAACAATTTACCTCTTGGGATATCCCTATTCATGAGACTTTAGACAGTATGACTAGATGGAAATATGGAAAACCATAGAAACTTGTCTGTCTAACTGGTAAACTAAATTGCTGGCTATACATACTGAATCATACTGAAAGCTTCTACTTAACTGAAGTATTTCCTCAATGCTCTTTCCAAGAAGTTCTAATAATTTTAGGTAGCAAAGAATCTTGGGCATAATCTAAATATCATATCTGAGTAAGGAATCTTAATATGGCTATAACTCTGTAACATGGAACATAGGCATATAAAATATAAGATGGAATAAAATTACTAGGCCTTAGGCAAGGAAACTGCGCAATTCAAACTTATACTCGCTCCTTAAATTTAAATACATGTATGGGAACACATAACAACTCCAACCAATTTCTGAGTTGAGCTACATACTCCCACCATGTTCAAGCCTAACTCAAAATTGCAAGGTACAACATATCACACCATAACACTAGTCTGAACTATGAATTCAATACCCCATGCGCTTTCACAAATTCAATCTAATGAATAATTCTTAGTACCACATTAACACCTATATTTAGCCTATTACTAGGAATTCGCTAACGCGCAATGCATTCATCACTTATACACCAACATTACATTCAAGCCTATCTTCATAACCACATATGGAATTCTAAACAAATGCCCATTAAAGCATCTTTCTAATATTCTCTAATACCTCTATCAATAATAACTTACCTTTACTATCACCAATAAAACATGCAAAGAATTCTCATCTAACCATGACACATATTTAAAGTTTTTCCTTGATCTTACTTCATACTTATATCCTTAGCTAAAACAAGCACACAATGGCCTTTAGTCTACCAGGAATATTTACTCTCTCCTATCTAAGTAATTAATCATCACCACTATCATTTCAGAAAGAGATCTCACTGAAAGGTTAAAACATGAGGACCTAAAATATGAAAGGATACTATGCATAACTTTGACCCTTAACTGAGTCCTGAGGAATAAAATATCAACATCATGGATTCATCTAAGAGATCTAATATAAGAACATACATGACAAAATCTGAATCTCACTGTCCATTAAGACTGTAGCATGAGTTATGGGTACTGAGCATACTGTAAAACATGAGTAAATAAATCATTAGATGCATGACCTGAGTTTGGAGTTCATACTTTTAGGGAATATAATTTGTAGTGCTGAGTGAACTAGAACTCCTCATACTACGAACTAGGAGCGTACATAATTCTATGAAAAGTGCATGAATATGGGTTATGATCATGGAGCTGACATGTAAGGCATAAGTATATATCGTAATGGTTGAAGTACAAAAATTTGCACTAAGGTATGAATGGGTCAGCAATCTTTCTCCCCAACTGATGTTCGACAATGCACTGGCATCACAACTAAAATTTGAGAGCATGACTTAGTTACTTGTTCTATCATCTCTCCCTTAGCGTAAAAACATCATTCTAAGTCTTTGTTACCCTTTTAAATAACTCTAAACTTAACTACACTCACTGTATTCTAGATTCCAAGATATAACAATGCTCATAAATAAGAACTCACCCTGAAAGACGATACTTGAAAATGTAAGACCCGTTGTTAGTGCTTCCTTTTGATATACAACTCTTAACTTTATATAGCCCATAACTTAGCTGGTAAGAACCTCACATACTACATTACTAGACTCATTCACACTTAGAAACTCAAGGGTACAATCTAAGCATACCCACACTATCATACTTAACTTAAATTCTGTCATACACTATTTCAAGCATACTGATTTTCCATTCATATAACTAGCCCCATGGATAAAAATCTACTGAATTCAGATAAATATTATACCCATTTTACTGATGCTAAACTTCTAGGTTTATACTCCAAATTCTAGATCATATGCTATCAAAAAATTATGAGAAGGGATCGGAAAGCACCTCTGACTTTAGCTTAGTGCATAATTATCATAAATATGAATGAAATACTTTATGCTTTGGAACATAAACGTGCTAATGGAATACTTTTGAGCCAGCATACAATCCTATAACTTTCTGTGGGGATTGTGTGAGAAAACTCTATCAGTAAGGATTTAAGTTGGGTTACTTCTATTGCCTCAAGAATAAGGCAAAGTTGTCATGAATGGATTAACATAAGAGTCTACATAATTTCTTGAGGGAACACCTCTGTTGCATGACTTGAGACATGAAAGTATGGAAATATTTCCTAAATGTATTGTAGCCTCTCAAAGAAAAGTAAGATGTCTCTGTACCATTCTACAATACTCTACTAGATACGGCTTCATCGATACCCTAGGACACTTGAACTCTGAGCTCTGATACAAACTTTTTCTCAACCCAAGGCTATCCCCTAACCGTAACACGTTGCTTGAAACCATAACTGATCCCAAGCTAATCCATGAAATGGCATACTACTTGAGTAACTAATTTAATATGTATTAAGTATCTAGTTCAACTGTGCAAAAATATAAGCATAATGAAATTTGAATAAGTATGTAACTGTTGAAGTTTACAATCTAATTAATCTAAAGAGAAAACTAAAATATACATGACTGACTATGACTAACATCTATGAAGCCTCTACTATACTTATTATAGAGAGTTGGGACATGCCTCCAGCTACCACTAATAAATACATAAGAATATAATAAAAATAATATACATGATCATCATTTGACTGGAGTTCCCAAAATAGGAGAACTCATAACTTACTAGCTGGAAACTATAATGGTTTGATCATGTTGTGTAGGCTATAACTGGTACCTATATTAGGAAACAATGTAGCAATGATAACGCTCAAACTACAGCTCTCGTAAGCGTATAAGCGGTCGTTGTCAAATATAGAACCCAACTAGGTTGGGTATCGATCCCACAGGGAATAACCGGTCAACAGGTAAGTAATGATTATTAGACTTTTGGTGGAAGTTTCGTAAAAGAGGGGGGATTGTCACGTGCAATTGATGTAATCAAAATAATAGAATGAAAACAGAAAATAACAAAGTAAAAAGAAAGAATGTTTTAGTAAGACGTTAAACAATGAGAATTGAGAGTTAGGGTTATGTCCACCTTATGAGTTATACGTCTCTATTGTCTATGAGTTATGCGGAATTCAGACATACATGTGCTTATAGAGAATTGTATTCTATGGTAAATCCAAGTGTTTTTCAACCTTAACAAGAACTATTTCACTTTAACTCTTTCGAGCTTAAAGCGTGTCTAACGGTACAAACTCTCCAAGAGGTTAATCCAGTTACGGCACTAACTTTTTAACAGGGGTTGGTGCCCTATTACCTTGACATTATCTCTTTTCCAGACATATAACTTTTCTTTCGAACAAGTTAATGCTATACTGGCGTATTTTATGCGTTTGCAACCACAAGAATTTGAATTAAGATGAAGAGAATAATGATATAAGCAGCATACGTGTCGCAAATTCACAAACTCATAGCAATAGATAGTATCTCATACGGCTTCCATAACCCCAACAGAGAAGTTTAGCTATTCATGAGTGCGATGGAAATCACAATAGACATTATCATTATACCACAATAAAAATAATCTCACGTGTAGTATGGTGTGGTATAGCGTTAGGCGTGAATTCCTTGCAAAATAGCGATTCTCTTGTTGTAAAATTAAAAGTCGAATAGATGAAAAATAATGTCAACAATGAATTAATAAAGAAAGGGGAAGGATGGAATAGTGATGAGGGTGGTTGAGAATTGTTTTGATGGATGGATGGATGGTGGATGGATGGGAATTATAAAAATCTCCAGCAAAATAGGGTATTTATAACACCCATATCCTATTCCTACTAGGCTACTGCGTACTTATCCTAATCCTAATAAATTACTGCATCATTATCCTAATCCTAATAGGTTACTGTTGATCCCCAAAGTCTTGAGAAATGTTGATTTTGCCCGGGATAGGTTTTCCATGCATCACTTTCAGTCCATAGGCGTCCAAACGCTGCTCTCCTTCTTTTGTGAAGCTTCCTTTGGCGTCAAGTTATCCATAAAATGCTGAAATCTACATCATTTATACCTGAAAACTTGCTAATCACATTTGTTAGCTCACTTACAGGAAAAAGGACTAAAAGTGCATGAATTATATATTTTATCCTCAAAACTTAGCTAAAATATGGGTAAATTATAGTGCTTTAGGCGTGTAAATTCGCCTATCATCAACACCCCAAACTTAAAGCTTTGTTCTTCCTCGAACAAAATATCATGTCCATCTAAACATCTACTTAGGGTTTCACAGTAACAACACAAAATATTCATCTAGGTAAGCACGACAATTATCAATAAAGAGTAGTTTTTTCTTATCATTAGTAGAAACAATTCAACCTCCAACATAGACTCGTGATGATGGTCAATTTGTATTCAAAAAGTTAAGGCACAAAGAATCATACACAACTACCCAAGACTCATCAACCATGTGTTTCTCACCATATATCACCCATAATCACTCACAAGTATTGTATATATTTCAAACATGGGTATAAGATTATCCATGCTCTCACTCTCACAAAGAATTCATATGTTGCAACTGATGACCATAGGCTTGCCCTTAGTGTAATGCTCCACTAAATATCAGAATGCTAAGCGTAGGATCAAATAGGTCTTTACAGGTTGTAATGTAGGCTAAGGGACGGGTAGGACTATTTTGGCCAGAAATAGTGACTATGTTCCTAAGCGCTTTAATACATCACATTATGCTATTAACACTTTCTTTCAAACAACCTTTCTACTTTCTTTTATTCTACCACCCCTTTTTTCCACCTTTGTTTTTCAATTTTAAACATAACTAACTTTTCAGTTTTCCTTTCCCTTTTTTTTTCTTTTCATAACACCTCTTATGATAGCAATTCTTTTTCATAACAAATTCAAGCACCATTACATTCTAAAGCATCATACTCACCCAATTTCCTCTTATTTTGTCACATGACTTTACACTTTAAAGCACTTAAGAATTTGGATCAAATTATGGTCTTGAAAAAATGGATTAGGCTTACATATGAGGTTGTCAAAGAAAATAGGCTAAAGGCTCAAAGGGGTTAACTAGGATAATGTCCATGGGTAGGTAAAAAGAATGTAAACAAGTCTAGGTTGCCAAAGAAATGCCTAAATCATCTCCTAGACTTGCACTCCTTATTTTCGCTTTACATACATACCAGGCAAGTTCTAGCATCAGCCACAAACACAGAATATACTATATCCTCACACACACAAGGCACATGGTCGACTTTATTGGGAGTAGCATAGACTCTTGACCCAACAGATGAAGGAATTGAACCACACAATATCACATAGTGAGTCACAATTAGAGCCTAAACGTCTCAATAGTCATGATTTTAGCACAAACTCTTGTCATAATCTCATGCTGCCTATTAGAATAATTTCATGCGAAGTTAAGTTTAAAAAAAAATTTAACTAATAAAAAAATTAACTACTAAGAAGAAAAACAAAACAAACATAAATGCAAATGCAGATAAAGAAGGATAGCACGCAAATACCAGCACTCCACACTTAGACGGGACACACGGTGGAAAATAAATAAGAAAAACCTGATTAGTCGGACTCCTCCTCTATGTCTGGGGTCATACCCCCTTCATCAGAATCATCATTGGAGTCGTCATCATCAGAATTCTCCTCCACATCGGAGTCTGGCATTCTATGATCATCATCGGTTGGCACATCGTCATCAAGAGGTTCCTCAAAGTATACACCTACTCCACACATTTTCCTTGCATGCTCATTCATTGGGTAGTCATAATACAGCTGTTGGATCTCTGCAGCAGTTGGAACACGACCTTCGCTCATCATGGTAAATCGAGTCATGCCATAAAGATGGTGAAAGAAACTCTCATCCCGAGCATGTCTCTCAGCAGTAGTAAGGTTGACGTCATGTGTAGATTCAGCATCTTTAACCTTTATGAGGTCAACCTTCTTCGGGTTGTGTGGAAGCTTATGATCAGCCGGTTCCTTTTCGATGTCGTCCTTCCTCTATATTGCAGTCAACAGGTTGCCAAAACTGAAGTGGGACCTCTTGTGTAGCCGAGCTTTCTGCATTGTAGATCGAATAATTGCCCCAATGTTGATAGGGACATTCGTCATCAATGCGTATACCAAGCACACTCTATCTCATGTTATCTTGGTGTACTGGGTCCCTGGAATTAGGCAAGAGTTGACTATTCGCAGCCATATCCTAGCTTCCCTTTTCAAAGGAGCATATGGGAAGGTGTTGTGCCGACCGGTGTCCTTGTGTCTACTCCATCGTGCCATAGATCTTATTCCACAAAGTGTGTGTCGAATGGCCCTGTATGGAGGTCTATTGTACAGCTCCTTGAGTGGTGATGGATCAACTGAAGGAAAACCTAGAAAGGAGTTGAAGAAATCCGCATTTAGTTGTAGAATTTGGCCCCGAATCTTGACTTTGCTTCCTGTAGTTTTTGGTGCCCAGTTGGCATAGAATTCTCGTGTTAAATCGAGATTGCACTCTCCCATATCTCGGAAGATGAAATCAAGATGTAACGCCATTATCTTCGCCAACATGCGTGGTTCTTTCTTTGCTAGGCTTTCCTTGTGTATCAGTTCCACATGAACATATTTTCTCTCTTTATTGTTCCTACACCACTCCTTTGCTTCCTCCTCTAGAACCCATTTAATTCCGAACATTCAGCATGGTACTTGCATCGAGGATGATTCTCCTTGCTATTTTCGGCCACTTTTCTTGCCTTTTTGTGAAGTGGTTGCTTTATCTTTGCCTTGTCTTGCTTTGGGTGCCATTGTACCTGAGAGTAAAACAATAGTCATGTTAGAGTCATCTCGATGGATACAATCAACAAACAAGCAGTAGTGGCAACACCCCACACTTAGTTTGTTGGTATAGACTAGTGAGGTAAAAGTTGTCGATTACTTAGACTTCATCGATATACGTTTTAGGCGCTATATTCAAACAATATAATCAGTGCAGTCATACTTCTTGTAATCTTGGCAATACTTTCATGTTTGATATATCAAGACTACAACATAGAGATTGAATCAAGGTATAGCATCTAGAACTAATCGCAACCTCATATGTTGGTAGTCAACCATAATTCTCATCTCGATGAACAAGTCATTCCAATATGTAAGCTTTCTATTGTCAAGAGTATGCAATTTTCGTGACCATGTCAATTCCGCAAAAGTATGACAGTGCATCAAAATCAAATTCAAGTTGGAAACATGTTAAGATCATTCTTACGTATTCATTTACTCACTTAGTTGTATCACAACAATTTAATCACATTCAAATCATCAATACTACTTTAAGATTTAGCAATTCATAATATGTGTAGTAGTGTAGTACTTATGGAATATAAATGAAGAACAAAGAAGTACTTACTTGATTGATGGCTTTGGATGATGTTCTTGCAAAGTAAAAGAGCAAAAGGAAAATTTTTGGAGAGGATTTGGAAAGGTAGGCGGCGCTTATGCTAGGTTTGCAATGTATTTTTGGTCTAAGACTAAGTCTCTTATTTATAGGGCAAGCTTGGGTCGGGTTTTGACCTATTTAAAATCGGATTTGGAGACCAAAAGTGACCATAGGCAGCGCTTAATGCTTTGCCTATGCTTGGCATAGGCGGCGCCTTTTGCAAAGCATTGTTGAGCATAGGCGGCGCCTATGCCATGGCATTGTTAGGCATAGGTGGCGCCTTTTGCATAGCATATGAGATTCAGAGACAAAAGGCATTTGGCATAGGCGGCGCCTATGCTATGGCATACTTGGGCATGGGCGGCGCCTATGCTATGGCATACTAGATTCCGAGAGCTTAGGCCATAGCATAGGCCTTGCCTTGTTCGTGGCCTAGTTTTACATAATCCTAGCCTTGTTCGTTGCCTATATTTTCATAGGCAATGCCTAATCCATAGCCTTTTGCTTCTTCCTTACTAACTTACCACCTTCAATATGCAATACGACCAAATCAAAATTTGGAACCAATCTCCTCTTTGACACCTCTTGTACCTACACTTGCTCAAAGACAACAAAAACAATTAGAACGATGGGTTGCCTCCCATCAAGCGCCTTAGTTTTGGTCGTGGAACGACTCTTCTTTTTGGATTTTTATTTATCAAAAGCAAACAATTAGTAGAATGAAAGAAAGAAAAAAAAATGAAAAATGATGGGTTACCTCCCACCAAGCGCTTGATTTATTGTCGCGGCACGACATAGCTATCTCAATTACTTAGACTTTATCGAGATAGATGGTGGATCATTTTCTGAATGGATTCAGACGATAATGAGGCTTACTTGTAGGCATGCAATTTTCTTCGAGATGACCCTTGTGCATGCCTATCCCGGGAGGATACCAATTATATCATCAATAGTCCAACCCATGGCTCTCTTGTATCTCTTCAGAGCAGAGATGAGAGCCTCTACGTGTTGTTCACTTAAATTATCTGCCTTACTTACCGGAAGTATATTTCCACTTTCCAAGAACACATACCTTAGATAATCGGGGAGCTCTTTTGATTCTAGCATTGGTGGCTCTTCAATGAAAGTCTTCGCTGTTGGTGATGGTTGATTCTTAAGATCAAGGTCCGTCTATTTAGGATTATGAGAATAGGACCCTATTTCTGTTAGAGCACACGTAGTTTCTTCATAATCTTCATCATCCTTACGCTCAACATTTAGTAGCATAACAGAAAATGGCTCAACAGTAAGCTATTTCGCTATAGATAATGCTTTCTTATCCTCATAATGAACATCATCTACAGAGAACACATTCATATCGCTGGGCTGCTTCATTGCTTTGCATATATCAAAATGGACCACTTCATCAATCAACCAAAATAAAAGTTCATTAGCTCTCATGTCAATAAGCATACTTCCTGTTGCAAGGAAAAGACGTCTCAAGATTATGAGAACTTCAGAATCCACCTCACAATCCAGAATAATGAAGTTTACAGGAAAGATGAATGAAGAAACCTTCACCAACACATCATTCAAGATACCCACAGGTCGTTTTACCGACCTATCAGCCATCACGAGCCTCATATTGGTTGGTGTCGGATCGCCTAACCCCAACTTCCTGTAGACGGATAGTGGCATCAAATTGATGCTAGCACCCAGATCGTACAATGCCTTGGCAAAGTTCAAAGATCCAACAGTGCAAGGAATAGTGAAGGCACCAGGGTCGGCCTTTTTCTGAACTAGTGATCTTGTAGCGATTGCACTACAATGATGAACATTATCTACCGGCTCATAGCTTACCGCCCGCTTCTTTGTTAAAAGGTCCTTCATGAATTTTGCGTACCCAGGCATTTGTTCTAGTGCCTCCACCAACAGAACATTAATGGTCAGCTGCTTTAACATAGTCATGAATTTGCTGAACCTTGTATCATCCTCCTTTTTCTGCAATCTTTGAGGAAAAGGTGGTGGTGGAAGTGGTATTGTTCTCCCCACGGCTTTCTTCTCCTCTTGCTTCCGTATTTTGGTCTTTTCAGGCTGAACCTACTAGGGGTGACGTCATGGATGTCGTGGTTGGCTTCTACTGCATTTTCTCCATTAGCCTTATCATCGTTGTCCGCTACATCATCGACCACTTGCTTGCCTTTGGATGAAGTTTCTAGCACCTTACCACTTCGAGTTGTAATAGCCATGCATGATCCATCATTCCTTGGATTTTGCACGGTGTCGCTAGGTAAAGTGCCAGCCTTTCTTTGATTGAGTGCTGCAGAAAGTTGGCTCAATTGCTGCTCTATTTGCTTTATTGAAGTGGAATGTGTGTCAACCAATTGCTTCATTGAGGACAAATCATTTATTACCTCCGTTACTCCCGCGCTGGTTGTTTCCACTCCTTTCAATAGTTTAGCCATCATATCTTCCATATTTCCAGAACCAGATATAGTGGCGTCACGTCTTCCTGGGGGAACATACAAACCACTCTTGTCATTCTTGTTCTTCCAACTTCCTTGGTCCTTGTTTCCAGATTTATCATAATAGTTCCGACCTTGGTTTCCTTGGGTATTGCCTAGGAAACCCCCCTGATTGTTTAAGTACTTGGCCTCTTCTTCCGAATCAGATTCGTCTCTTCCTTTTAACGCAACAGCTTTGACTTTTTCGGTCTTTCCTGATAATAGATGCTTTGTAAGAAGATCCACTTGTGTTTTCATGTGCGCCATATCTTAATCACGTTCTTCTTCTCTTCTTCTTTGTTCAGCAGTCATGCCAATAGATATAGTAGGGCTTGCTACCTCAGAATCCCTGGTATGCCAAGCTCTACTTTGCTTCGTCATCCGATCTAGCATATTGCTTGCCTGACCAAAGGTGAGATCCATAAATGATCCTCCAGCCGCATTATCCACCAGTGGTTTAGTTATTGAATTCAATGATCTGTACAATATCTCCATCAAGTGGACATTGGTCATATGGTGATTTGGGCACCGCATAAGCTTTATCTTGAACCTCTCCCATGTTTCATGAAGAGCTTCGGTTGGAAGCTGCCGAAACTTTCTGATTTCATCTCTCAATTATGCTCTTTTGGATGGTGGAAAGAATCTTTCTAGGAAAGCATCTTTCAATTGCCTCCAATTTGTAATAGAATCAGGAGTCAGCCCATTCAACCATAGAGTTGCCTCCCCAGACAGAGACAATGGAAATAAGCGTAATCGTATTGCATTCTAACCAACACCAGGATTTTCAAATGACTTGCATGTAGAAATAAAGTTGATCAGGCACATATTTGGATCATCGTCTGCCAGTCCACCAAATAATCCCTTGAGTTGCAATAACTGAATCATGGTGCTTGTGATGTTGAACTTGGCTCCGAGTGCCAATGGTGGAGGAATAATGGCTCCTGTGGCTCCGGCTCCATCTAGTTCATCATCATCATCGTCGAATGCTGGTTGCACGGGTCGGCGTTCATGCCTAAACCTAGCTTGACGATCTCTTCTGTTAGCAGGTGTTGCGATCTCAGCAGCATGCCTAGGGTTTAGTAACTCATCATCACCTAGGTCCTCGTCTTTAGGATTTATTGCTCACCCAGGGTTATCAATATTCTGTTGATGTACTTGAGCAGCGGCTAGAGCAGCTAGTCTCGCCTGTTCATGTTGAGCAGCCATCCTTTCAATTTCCTGTTGTGCCTCCATTCTGCCAATACGTTGTGGTTCAGGATTGATAGGTAAAAATGGTTGACCAGAACTTCGAGTATGGGGCATGCACTGAATAAAAACCTGCAGAAAACAAAAACAAAAACTAAAAGTAAAAGTACGAGAATCTTAGACCAAAGGGTCGAATAATTATCACAAACTTAGTTGACAACCGTATTCCCCGGCAACGGCGCCAAAATTTGATAACGCTCAAACTACAACTCTCTTAAGAGTGTAAGCGGTCGTTGTCAAATATAGAACCCAACTGGGTTGGGTATCGATCCCACAAGGAATAGCCGGTCAACAAGTAAGTAATGATTATTAGACTTTTGGTGGAAGTCTCACAAAAGAAGGGGGATTGTAACGTGCAATTGATGTAATCAAAATAATAGAATGAAAATAGAAAATAACAAAGTAAAAAGAAAGAATGTTTTAATAAGACGTTAAACAATGAGAATTGAGAGTTAGGGTTATGTCCACCTTATGAGTTATACGTCTCTATTGTCTATGAGTTATGCGAAATTCAGACATGCATGTGCTTATAGAGAATTGTATTCTATGGTAAATCCAAGCGTCTTTCGACCTTAACAAGGACTATTTCACTTTAACTCTTTCGAGCTTAAAGCGTGTCTAACGGTACAAACTCTCCAAGAGGTTAATCCAGTTACGGCACTAACTTTTTATCAGGGGTTGGTGCCCTATTACCTTGACATTATCTCTTTTCCAAACATATAACTTTTCTTTCGAACAAGTTAATGCTATACTGGCGTATGCTATGCGTTTGCAACCACAAGAATTTGAATTAAGATGAAGAGAATAATGATATAAGCAGCATACGTGTCGCGAATTCACAAACTCATAGCAATAGATAGTATCTCATACGGCTTCCATAACCCCAACAGAGAAGTTTAGCTATTCATGAGTGCGATGGAAATCACAATAGACATTATCATTATACCACAATAAAAAAATCTCACGTGTAGTATGGTGTGGTATGGCGTTAGGCGTGAATTCCTTTCAAAATAGTGATTCTCTTGTTGTAAAATTAAAAGTCAAATAGATGAAAAATAATGTCAACAATGAATTAATAAAGAAAGGGGAAGGATGGAATAGGGATGAGGGTGGTGGAGAATTGTTTTGATGGATGGATGGATGGTGGATGGATGGATGGGAATTATAAAAATCTCCAGCAAAATAGGGTATTTATAACACCCATATCCTATTCCTACTAGGCTACTGCGTACTTATCCTAATCCTAATAAATTACTGCATCATTATCCTAATCCTAATAGGTTACTGCTGATCCCCAAAGTCTTGAGAAATGTTGTTTTTGCCCGGGATAGGTTTTCCATGCATCACTTTCAGTCCATAGGCGTCCAAACGCTGTTCTCCTTCTTTCGTGAAGCTTCCTTTGGCGTCAAGTTATCCATAAAATGCTAAAATCTGCATCATTTATACCTGAAAACTTGCTAATCACGTTTGTTAGCTCACTTACAGGAAAAAGGACTAAAAGTGCATGAATTATATATTTTGTCCTCAAAACTTAGCTAAAATATGGGTAAATTATAGCGCTTTAGGCGTCTAAATTCGCCTATCATCAAGCAACATAGACGTAAATCTGGATTAGTACTCTTAAAATGTATTGAGTAAGTGGGGGTGAATGCAATAAGTAAAAATGAGTTTATTCATAATTTTAAAAATTTATGCTAAGCATAAGTGGACTCACCAAGAGACTGAAATAATTTAAAAGCTTATATAGCTTAAAACATGATTAACAAAAAAAATCTTATAAGTTGTTGAGTCACTACACTTAGTTTCTTAAAACTTTACTTTCATAGAATAAGTAGAACTTAAGCTAGAAAATAGTAAAACATGGATACTATATGAATACTGGGTCGGAAACTACGTGATGGAAACTGACATTACTCGAGGATCTATATATACAAATATACTAAGCACGAAGGCATAAACATACAAAAATGAACTTAACATATACTAAGCTGATCTATGTAACTGAATGACTGATAGCTGAATACGAAAAAACTAATGTTTGAATACTGAATAACTGGTGTCTGGATACTCATTAGCTGGCATTCGTATACTAATTAACTAATTACTGTGTACTAATTAACTAATAACTAAATACTGGTCATGTAAATTTAAATTATACTTAGTCTAAATAATTGGACTGAAACTGTGGTTACTATGCATAGGAGATAAGGACTAACTGAATATTATGAGATAACTAAGCATGAATACATGAAAACTATAATATCTGAGAATAAAAGAAAAAGTGTATATCTATTTTGTCACTGAGGCAATCTGTAATTCTGAATGACTGAAATCCATATAATTAAATATCTAAAAGTATGTAAACTTAGTCAAGAAAACATGAACTGAAAATACACTAAATACTGATTGAAACTATTAAAGTTATAATTTAATCGATATAAACCATGTGAGCTATCATGGGTTCAAACATTTGACCTATGTTGAGAAGGGTTGTTCTATTCTTGTCAATGAAATAGAACCTGAACTTTAGTGCTCACTAAACTGATGTCCTAAAGTACTAGGGAGTCAGTACCTACTGGTGGGTGACCCCTAAGAGAGTGTCAGTACTAAACTAGCAGGTGACATGTCATAATGTTATACTGGCCATGTAGTTTTGGAACTTAGGGACTACTACTAAGGACTCAGTTCAAACAGGTGGGTGATCCCCTATCCCTAGGTTTTGTCAATGCTAAATCCTAATCCCAACTAAAAGATACTGAAAAGCTAATTGGTGCATGCACTAATAACTCATAAATGATAAGCTCAAGTCATGTTATTCTAAAAATAATAGTGCATACAAATTCTGGGGTATTTATTAACATATAAACTGATAACGCTCATCATAGATATGAATATCTATGTATACTCGTAAGATTAATGGATTAATTGTATGAGTACTTAAAAGCTCAATTTATGTAAATCACATAGATATCAGGTGTTTATAACCCACTAGCACTAAATGAGTATGAAATATGATATCAAACATGAAATATTATAATAAGTGATTAAGGTTCAAATACCCAAGCATGGGCATTTCATCAAACATGTGAAAATCATAAACTTATTCATGAGAATATCATAAACATGAGGGAAACAATAGGAATTTATTACCATAATCATAACTTAAGGATTTATCCTAAATCAACTGAAAATGACATGGGAATTACAACATTCAAAACATAATATCATGCATTCCACTTGAAAGTACATATAACGATAACTTGAAACTGAATTAACAAGAGATCCATAGAGATAGTTCAAATTAATCATTTAAAACTCATAATTTAAAACCAAAAAGGGTTCTTGGGCTCCATGGGTGAAAGGGGAACCATGGATGAACTCCCCCATACCTCAAGCTTTTAAATTGAAATAGAAACACCAATATTGATGCTTTCTTGAAGGCTCTTAAAAATGGGGAACTTGAATTCTTTATTTCTTTAGGAAAAAAGAATTAAATTTTTATTCTTAGGGAAAGGGAATGACTTTCTTGGAAGGAAAATTGGAGAAGAAAGGAAAAATTATGCCCTAAATAATGCCAAAGTCGTGTTATGAATAATTGGGTTGAGGAGGAAAAAATCCAATTAGCATTTAAATTTAAAACTAGATGTGATAGGCTTACCATAATACAATTTAGTTGTGGTATTTAAATTCCCTCACCGCGGTGCAATGAACGTGAGAATTGGACTATTATCTTGATGTGGCCTTATCGGGGTAATGCTCTAGTGTCGTGATCCAAACATGGCCCAAAACTCGTTCAAATAATCAAAAACATCTCCGAGACATGCTTCTTACACCCATTAACATGAATTAACTCAAAAACCAACCTCTTGGGATCGGGAAGTCCAAGTTAAAATCCTACAAGTTTAGAAGCCTTAAAAATGACTATGTCCCCAAAACTTAGGGAAATGTTCAAGTCTTGGACCTCTTAAACATGCAACTGAGTGTTGAATTGAGCTAAGACATTTATGGGATATTATAGAAACTCTTCAAAAGAAAACCAAAATTAAAATGGTCTAAACATTTTAAAGTGTCAATAATAATTACTTATGAGGTCGTAGAAGCAAATATTGTAATAACAATCCAGATCATTTTCTACATCTCCACTTATTTTTGTTATTTAAAGCTTTCCTATAACTTTCTCAAGTCATTTATGACTTGTTGGAGCTAACAATTCAGTTATCGAACAATTTATTTTATTTTTAGAGTCAATTCCTTATTTTGAATTCTTTATTGGTTAGAGTTAAATACTAGGAAAATTTCAATTAAACAACCTCAAATGCCAAATCTGACAGTTTTAATGGCTCGAAAATATCCAGATCAGGCTAGGTGGACCCTAGGTTTGGGTCCCAAGGCTTCTGGACTCATTTTAAGATATTGGATGAAACTTAAGAAATATATATCGGTGTGTGATCAACTTTTTGTGAAAACAACCTAAGATGGAAATTTTGATTGTTCCATTGTAATAAGAACATCGAATTTAATAGTGCATAAATGAGATCCTAAATGAATCTGGAGGGATCATGGTGGCTCAAAATTATTTAAGTCTCCAGCTAGCAGTTGGAGGGATCATTGGAGCTCAGTTGGCAGTTGCCTACTGAGTACCATTCGTTTGGTATTTATTCTAAACTTTTGTAACTTGTAGATCAGAAGTATGAGTTATCATCATTGATGTGTGAGTCGTTTAGAGCAACCATATTTTAGAGACTAGAGTGAGCTCCTAAAGTTTTGAGTATTGCTATCTCTCTCTTATGTATTAGACTAGTATCTATGTTGTATTCAGAGATAAGTTACATTAGGGTATTCATTAGTACTTCACTTTTAAGTCTTATTATGGTAGAATCTCTTGTACTGATACCATAAGGTTTTGGGATTATATTATGTAATTGTTTGATTATTTCATCTATTTCGTAATTCTTTTCTATATATATTTGGTGGTCCATTACTAGCCATTTCAGACTACGGGGTTGTCTTTCCTACTTTTCGGTTATAGTAGGCACCATCCTGACCTAAGAAATTGGATCATGATAAATTGATATAAGAGCATAGGTTTTACCAGAGTGTTAGTACAAGAGCTAACTGTTATGTAACACCCTCCTTTTTTTGGGGTAGATATTAAACTATCATTCTGACGTGTATAAACTCAAATCCCATGATTTATATTTTAATAAATGTGTTAAGATCCTTATCCTATCATGTTAAGTGCTTATGTGGTGAGAAATGTTCATAGAAATAACTTAGAGCAAAGTCTAGCTAAGAGTCTTTGATTCGGACAAATTTTGGTATTCGATTCTACAAGGGTAGAATTTGAATGTGTATAACATTTTATTCATTTGGAATTTTTTATCTCAAGACCCACCAAATGATAGAAAATGGAATTATCTTTCCAATAATACCAATTTCGCTTTATTCTGACACCCGAGCGAAACGTTATGACTATTTTTGTCAGAAACAGTAAGCCTCTGCGATAAGCCCGCAGCACATTGGTCTCTCCTATGGAATAAGATGTGTGGAACGTTGGTTTCTCCCCTTAAATAAGGGATGCAATGTGGAGGTTAATCCTGCACTATTTCAGCTTCTTATGGTATCAGAGTCATTGATAAGGCAAATGTCGTTATTGCAGACATGAGCTCTAGGAAGTTGGTAATTAATTTTCATTTTTTTACAGTGCTGTAATTCTTCAGAGCTGCATTCCATACCCCAGAAGTGAAACGAACTAACTATTCGGGAGAGTTATCTTTTACCCTCTGCTTCAGGATACCACCATATCCTATATCTGAAGCATCAGTTTCCACAATCATGAAGGCGTCAGGATTTGGGATACCTAGACAGGGAAGATTTTGTACTAAAGATTTAATCCTTATGACTGCATTGGTCTGATCAGAACTCCAAGGTACTGGGTTTTCTTAAGACATTTATACAAGGGTTCACAGACATGCCTAACATGAGGAATAAAATCAGCAACATAATTAAGGTTCCTAAGAACCTTTGGAGTTGAGTTTTATCCTTGATTTCATCAGGAAATTTGGAGGAGAACTCAATGGCTCTACAAATAGGCTTGTGACTACCCTGATGCAAATCATGTCCTAAGAAATGGATAGAAGTTTGGAACAACTTCATCTTTCTTGCACTAACAACCAAACCATTTATTTTAACAATCTTAAAGAAAGTATTAAGATGCTTAAAATGCGAATCAATATTCTCAGAAAAGATCAACACATCATCAATGTATACAATTGACATATATGAGTAATCATTGAAAATATTATTCATGATATTCTGGAATTCAGAGGGATCGTTTTTAAGCCCAAACGGTAAGACATTCCATTCGTAGTGCCCAAAAGGGACATTGAAGGCAGTCTTATATTTATCCTTTTCAGCAATTTGGATTTGCTAGAATCCTGACTTCATATCGAATTTGCTGTAAAGATTGGCTTTGAAAGTTCGTTTAAGGAGATCCCTTTTATTAGGAATCGGATGGCGTATCCATTTTAGGACCGCATTTAAAGGCTTGTAATTTATAACAAGCCGAGGAGTTCCTCGTTCTTTCTCTGCACTATTGTTAACATAAAAGGCAGAGCAACTCCAGGGGGAATTGGAAGGTCTAATAATCCCCTTGTCGAGAAGATGGTTAATTTCTGTTTTACAGATTTCCATCATCTCTTGATTCATTTGGATGGGTCTGGCTTTTGTAGGAATATTTTGTTCATCAAAACCAGAAATATAAGGAAGCTCGACGAGATGCTTTTTGCGTTCCCAAAATGCATTCGGCAATTTGGAGCAGATTTCATTCTCAAACTTCTTTTGGAGAAGGGTTATTTTAGTGACCATCTCCTGGGTTTTTAAAGTGTGCTCAATATGTTTGAGCTGAACATCTTGTTTTAGGAAACTAATGTGGGAGGAAATTCGATTAATTTTAAACACAGTTTTCTCCTTAATGCGTTGTCCGTCTTCCTTAGAAAGGGGACGAAGAAGGGGAAAGAACAGCTCATTTCCCAAGAGGGTAGAGCGAATACCATCATAATCACTCCAGTAAGGGCGAATTTGATTTACGAAGGGTATTCCGAGAATAATATCTTCAGTGATATCCTCAGTTATAACAAAGTCATTGATAAGGCAAATGCCGTTATTGCAGACATGAGCTCTAGGAAGTTGGTAATTAATTTTTATTTTTTCGCTAGTGGCTGAGTAGAGGCGAGAGGTACTCTTTGGGAGATACCGAGTAGGAATGAGGCCTTTGACGATACAATTGCTGTCAATGCCTGTATCAAAGAGGGCGACTCTGTTTAAAACGAAGTCTTTGTCGATAACGATTTTAACAACAATATGCTCGCTATAGGCTTTAATTGTTGTTATGGTTTTGCCTGAAGAGGAGGGAGCATCTTCGCCAGGAAAAGAGATAGGTTCTTGGAGATGATCATTTGGAACGATCTGAAGGTTACGAGGAGACTCTGTCGAGATTTTTTCTGGAGGCGAAGAAGATCTTAAGACTTGTTCTGTCAAAGCGTTAAGCTCTACTTGATCAAGTCGGATCTTGATATTTTTAATTTCTCCTTTTAAAGAGTAGATTTCACCTTTAAGATCCATAATGGTGGGTTCTGAAGGTGTATTAAATTTGGCCATAACCTTCTTCATACTAAAAGGCTGGATTATAGGTTTGGCTTTAGGGGGGCTTTCTTCCTGAGAAAGCATAAGCCTTTTGAGCTCTTGGAGATACTTATTCCTGAGCTCGTCATCGGTAATATGTTCAACTATGTCAAACATGATTTCTTTGGGTTTTTCTATTATGACATTAATGGCTTTGCTGGAGTAGGTACAAAAGGTGCTAGTGCACTAACATTCTTGCCCAGACTGAGAGCTGTCAGACTCATAAGCGGCGTTGATAAATTCTTCGTCGCTATAGTCTTCATTAGAGGAGGAATAGGGGTCAGAAGCTTCAGAAGAGTCTTCCATAATAGAGAATAACTTCTCTTTAGTTTTGTCAGATAGATCAAGCTGGTTGATCTTCTTTTTCTTGCCAGATTTGCAACCTTTTGCCCTGTGGCCTGTTTTGCCACAAGTCCAACAAGTATCTTTGGAAGGTTGTTTAGAAGACTTTCGTTTAGTCTTTCTACTGGGTTTATAGGACTCTTTCTTAGAAGTCTTCTTATGATGAGAAGTCCTTTTGGTGGACTTAAAGGATTTTCTCTTATGCTTTTTCCTAGAGGAAAGGTCTGTAAATCCATAATCATCACAAAAGGTTCCTAGACCAAATTTGGAAGAGCTATTTTGCTTAAGTTGCTGCTTAAGCTTAAGATCAGTACAGAGATCTATTCCTACAGTGGTGATGAAACTTATAAGGTCTCTGTAGGTAAGAATGTTATAAGGAATTTGACCCTCAAATCTATCCTTGATTTTTGTTCGCACCTTTTCTGCAAACAGGGGGGGAAGACCGCTAATAAATCTTTCTTTCCAGAAGTCATTATTGCAGTCAGGTCTAATCATAACCTTAACAAGGAAAGTATCCTTGTACCATCAAAAGTCTGCTAAGTTCTTACAGCGAAGGTTATTAAGAATCTCTAGGCTTCTATCTTGGAAAAGCTTAGGTTCTCCTACGAAATGCCTAGCTATATGATATAGGAGGGTGGCGCAAGCATCTTCTTGTACCACTTCTACTATGGTCTCTTGACCATCTACAACTCTGACTACTTGCTCAGTGGTTGTGGCGTCATAAATGAGGTTTTTAACCTCTTCAGTGACATAGTTGTCCCACCAATGTTTTATCATTCCAGTGAAACCTGAAACAACCATAGTGGCCGCTCCTTTGTCAGTGGAGCCTTTGATTTTATAAGCTGTAATGGATACAGCCATTTCATGGAGTTTATTGTAAATCTGGTGTTCAACCAGACCATCAATATTCGATTCAGTAATACCTCTGCCATCATGATTGCATGTAGAGAGGTAGGGATTTTCTTCGAACTGGACATCCGGGGGAGAAGGTTTTTTGTAATAGTTTTTCTTAGTAGAAAAATGCTCATTGGTAAGTTTAGAGAGGGAGTTCTTTTGGGAACTAGACTCTCCTTGCTGGTTGACTTTAAACTTTGAAAGTTTGGTATTGATTTTTTCCAAAATCTGCTCAGAGAGTTTGAAATCATAATTGAGGTCAGGAAACTTATCCTTTTGAAATTCAGGTATCTTAAAGATAGGGTTCGAAAGCGGTTTAGAGCTAGGAGTGCTTTTAAAAGGTATGGGAGCAGGAAGAGTAGAACTCTTGGTTTCTCCTATCTGATGAGATATGGTGTGGAGAACTTGATTAGTATAATTGTTCTGTTCAATTATTCTATCAAGATCTCTATTGAGAGGGGCCATTGAAGGTCTGTCATGCTTCTTCTTAAAAGGAGAGGCATTAAGGATTTCATTAGAATGAGGAATTTTAATTCCTTCAAGAGGAGGAGTCACGGATTCAACAACCATGTTTCTTTGAGTATACCATTTGGTAACGATAACATTGAGAGAGTCAGTTTGGTCTTCTATCTTTATGGTACGTTCGAACCAAAAGAAGAATTCCATATCGCACTGGAGTCTTTTCATGTCAGCTATCCATAGCCGACCAAACTCCTTTTGTTGCTCTTTGGAGTAGGTACTAGCGTACCATTTTCGTTTGATAGCGTCCTTTGGATGATTCCAACGGACCTTTAGAGCTTTAAGATCAGGAAAGTATTCTTCATCTGATTTGATGACTAGGAGGCTAGGGTCAGTTCTAACCTTTTGAGGAGGGGCCATGTCGGAGGCCGTAGGACTCCCTGGCTCGTAGAGGTTTTCGGGTTCGTTGACCCTAGTGGTTTGATAATAGACTTTTGGGACTGGACCAGAGAAGTCAACTCCCCTGATTTTCCCTTTGTCATTATCATGCTCATCACTTCCCTCCGGGGGTTTGGAAGTAGAGGCACGAGTGGAGACTGATCAGCGAAACGAAGAGTGCCGAGATGATTCCAGCCCAAGGAATTTTAGATCAATAGATCCGTCAGGATGTTGAATAACCCGTTTGACCTGAGATTTTTCAGGATAAATCCGAATGGGTTGGGTGATAGCCTCAAAGTGCCAATCATTACTATGGAGAATTTCATCCCAAACAAGAGCCTTAGGAACAAAGACTGTGCTACGATCTTTGTTGGCTTCCATTAGGGTGGTAACCCCTTTAGGGCTCGTAAATCTAGCCTTAGGGGCTAGAGTTGTTCCCATTAGATGATAATATACGCGGTATATAATCGCTATTTCTCTGGTGTTTTCCTTACTATTCATGTTTTTGGTTTTAACATTCAGAGTTAAAACATCCATGATGTTAGGATCATTAATATCAACAGAGAAATTAGGGTAACAATTAAAGTATACCGGCTGTCAGCGAGGTTACTTTGAATTACCCCTAAGAGTGAGTCGTCAAAATTAAGAAGACGAGCATCTCTTAGAATAGCACAGACAGGGATATCTAAGCCCTGTCGAAATAGTGGCTTTATAGCAACCTGAACAAGTCCAACATGCAGATAATTAAACTGATGTTTAAATCTGTTTATATCTAATTCATTGAAAAGTTGAATAATTTCTAAAGAATTATTAATAGCCACAGTTGACTCAGAGGTCTTGATGTTATGTTTTTTCAGAAAACTAAATTTTCCGATTTGATAAATAGTACTAAATGATTCTTCCGGAATACTCCAGTTTTGAAGATCATTTTCAATAGTGGCAATCGGGGTTGCCTGAGAAGAAAGGCTAACAGTATTTTTAATATGATTGTTCATATTTTATCATGCTGTCTAGAGACTAACAGAGAAAACATCCATGTTCATATGAGTATATCACAGAAAACAGGTATGAAACAACGAAATATAATTATATTAACACATCTATGGCTTATGGGATCTAACAAGTTTTAATGGCTTTACACAGGATTCTCCTAGTGTTATCTTAGTGACGGGACCACCAACAAGGTCTTAACGCTTACCTCAGCTGCGACCATACTTTCAGGCTGACCAACGTCTAAACCAGAGATTAATTGGTTACTTCAAACACTTAGACAGAAGACTGTTACCCCATACTTGAATTAAAACCCCATTATAAGACAAGAAATATTAACATAATTAAAGATTATGTAACTTCATACCGGTTTAAAGTAATATGTTCTTATAAGAACATAGTTTTGCTCATGCTCTAGACAGATTATGTGTTTAGCTGCTCATACTAGACACACAATCTGCCAACCTGGCTCTGATACCAGATAAAGGTGCGTGAGTTATCTTTAGTGTATAGCCCTGACCAACCATAAAATCATCAAATCACTTGTACCACTACCTAGGTGGTTGTTTACATCTATACAAGGACCTTTTTAAACGGCAAACATATTGTTCATTGCCAGGAACAACAAACCCCTGATGTTGCTTCATGTATATTTCAACTCCTATTCTTGGTGTAGAAAAGCCATTTTAACATCTAATTTCTCCAATTCCAAGTCAAATAGTGCAACGAAGGCAAGAAGCACTCTAGTGGAAGAATGACGAACAACAAAGAAGAAAATTTCATTAAAATCAATGCCTTCGTTTTGATCAAATCCTCGAACAACAAAATGAGCTTTCCATCTTACATCTTCAACTACAGGAATTCTTTCTTTCTATTTGTAGATCCATTTGCATCTTAATGCACGACGACCTTAAAGAAGTTCATATAAATCCAATGTCTCGTTCTTATGCAAACTTTTAATTTCTTCTTGTAATGTTATCATCCACTGAGATGAATTAGAACTGGTGATTGCCTACAAATATGAAGTATGGTCAAATCCTTCAAAAATCTCTTGTGCAACTATAAGTGCATAGGCAATTATGCCATCATTATCTCTGTATCTATTGGGTTTTCTAATAACTCTCCTTGGTCTATTATGAGCAATAGAAAAATCATCCATCGATTGTGTCTCAATGGGATGGGTGGTACTAGAATCTTGTTCATCAACATAAATATCACCACTATATTATGGATCTATAGAAGATATAAGGTAAAATTTCTGAGATATAGATCTCACTTCTAACTTCACCTTCTCAGTAGTATCTTGTTGATCACCTATACCAGGAGATAATGTAGAAAACTCTTTTCCAGAACACGACAGGGCATTTTCATTCAAAATTATGTCTCTACTAAAAATTATTTTTATCTAATCAGGCCACCATAAATGATACCCTTTAGACTCAGAAGTATAGCCAAGAAATAAGCATGTTACATCCCTAGGAGCTAACTTTCTATCATTAACATGGGCAAAAGCAGGGCATGTAAATAGTTTTAAATTAGAGAGGAGATCGATTAATAAGAAAACAAGCTGTAGAAATTCCCTTATCCTAAAAATCACGACGATGTCATAGTCTTGCATTAAAGAGAATACAATTAGCTCTCTCAAGAAGAGTTCTATTAATATGTTCCACAACTCAATTTTTTGGGGGCACCCAACAAGAATCTTGAGTTTAGGAATACCATGACTCATGCAGAACACATGGAAATCTGACTTATAAAAATCCAACCAATTATCATTCTGGAGTGTTTTAATCTTCCTTCCAGTTTGATTCTCAACAGAGCCTTGAAGTTATTGAACATAAGAAAAGCTTTATTTTTATGTCTCAAGAAATAAACCCAGACTTTGCGAGAGAAATCATCTATAAGGGTCATCATGTAGCTTTTTCATCCGAAAGATCTAACCTTTGAAGGCCCCCATAAATTAGAATGAATATAATCAAGAAGACCGTGTGTGAAATATATAGCTACTAAGAAATTCGCTCTTTTTTTATTTCCAAATATGCAATGATCACAGAAAAACAATTTCCCAGTAACTTGATTACCGAGAAGACATCTTTTGCTAAGAAGAGTCATACCTTTATCACTCATTGACCCAGGTGCATATGCCATAAATGAGTGAGATCATCATTAGATAATGATATAGAAACTATTGCAGATCATATCACAATTGAACCATGTAAGTAATAGAGAGTCCTAATTATTATTCCTTTTATCAAGACGAGAGCACCTTTTGAAACCTTGAGAATTCCACCTTCTACTGAATATTTACATCCATGAGACTCAAGAGTAACCAAAGAAATCATCTTATATTTCCGGTTAGGAATATGACGAACTTTTGTAAAGGTTCTGATAATGCCATCATGGGTCCTTATTTGTACAATACCAATCCCAACATGGAGTTGGCCCAACTACGGAGATCTAATTTCTATCATCTCATACAGAGGTACCCTTTTTACCTCTCACTTCTTAAAAGCATTCCAAAAGGGTCTTGGTACCCAAGTTCACCTCAGTACAGCCTTCCACCCTCAGACAGATGATCAAGTAGAAAGGACCATTCATACTTTATAAGATATGTTAAGAGCCTAGATTTTTTATTTTAAAGGAAGTTGGCATGACCACTTGCCTTTGATCAAATTCATATATAATAACAGTTACCATTCCAGTATTCAAATGGCTCCATTTAAGGCTCTTTATAGTAGGAGATGCAGATCTCTAATTAGTTGGTTTGAGGTGGGTGAGGCTACAGTAGTAGGGCCTGACTTAGTATTTGATGCCTTACAGAAGGTTCAGTTTATCAGGGAAAGAGTTAGGGCTGACCAGGGTCGACAGAAGTCATATGAAGATATGAGGAGAAAAGATCTCAAGATTTAGATCGGTGATTTTGTGTTCTTGAAAATCTCTCCCATGAAGGGAGTGAAGAGGTTCGACAAAAAAGGAAAGATCAATCCCTGATATGTCAGTCCTTACCGAATTCTCAGTCAGCTTTTCAACAATATAAAATTTGCCCAAATTTTATACTCAAATGAAGAGTTACAGCATATTTAGTAAAGCAGTGTGCCAAATGGCACTTCACCGTATCACGGAGGCCAACCAAATGGCAGTTACCAAATTCTAGTGTTGCTCCGCGATAATGGTGTATCGTACCATACACCCAGTTCACAATTATCCTTTTTCCAGTGAAGTTATGTTATTTCATCACATCCTGATGAGTCTTATATTCGTATCCAGTGTGGCAACACAATTCCACCACATTGCGCCACAAGCCAATTTCCTAGTAGTTAATTTCTCGAGACACGGAGTGATAATGTCCTGTAGCACAAAGGGCTCAAGTCGAAAAATTTTGATAAAAATTAAAAGTTTTGTCCAGGGTTAAACTAGTACTTTTCCATGATTTTTAAACACCTAGATATGGGATTTAATCCCTAAAAATGTTTTAAACCCATTATTTATTAACTTTTTACCAAAAGTCAACAATCTCTCTCTCAATTAGCAAACCCTAATCTTCAAGCAATCAAGAGAAAATCTCAAGAAACTCACCAAGAACTTATCAATTCAGTTATGTTAAGTGTTCATCTATGGGTTCCTTTAACCCATAGAGTCCAATAATCCATTTTTAAAACTACAAGATGATTGATTCATGATTTATATGCTTGAAATTGGATTATATTCATGTTCATGATATTAATTGAGTTTCACTCCATGATTAATTGTAGATTCCATGAAATTGAAATAGCATGTATATTGAATTGTGTATTTCCCATGATATAGTCCTTGAATTTGCAAGTTTGGGTGTTGTTGTTACAATGTTTACATGATGCCCATGATTATATGCATTAAGTTGTGCTCTCCTTGTGGTTAATGGAATGTCTATATGAATTAAATGGTGAAATCATGACATGCTAGTATATGTACAAGTTTATTCCCTACAAGTGTTTGATAAAATGTCTTTATGAATGAATTATGAACAAGTGGACATTGCTATTCTTTTCAAAATCATGCTACACTTTACGTTAAGTTATCGAGTCCTGAGGGTATTCAATACCTAAAAATCTAGTTGTTTACCTAGAGCTACAGTAGTTATAGAATAGTCTCAGTCTTAACATGAAAAATTAGTACTTAATTAATTAGCAGAACTTAGTGAACTCACTCAGTTATAGAACTCAGTATCAATTTAGTTCAGTTCAGTGTCTATTCAGTTAGGAGAAGAATTCACTATCGAGTAAACCCGAGGTTGGGGGCTCAACTGCTAGTAGAGGGTGTGATCCTTAGAAGTAGTCCTTGTATTCCAAAACTACGTAGACAGCATAGGTTAAGACATCAACCTTTCAGTTGAGGTTTATTGAGGTTTTTTAACCTGCCAGTTTAGGGTACCACCATTCTCATTAGAGTACCTACCAGAAGAGGGTAACTCTTCAGGTATCTTTACACATGGCATAATACTGAAACCTTCTAACTGGGTTTATAGGTTGGACCCCAGTTATCTTATTTGGGGCATGTTGGTTAGATGACTACATCCCATAGTCTCAGTTTAAGTCTCAATATAGAACTCAGTTCAGTTCTACAGAATCAGGACTATCAGATACAGTCAATCAGCTTTAGTAACTCAGTTATCAGTAATCTCAGATATCAATTACTCTGTTATCAGGACTCAGCTTCAGTAAAAGTACAAGTATAGTATACACATATATGAACAGTATTGTATACTCAGTATTTACAGCAGTTTTTGTTATCCATGTACTCTTATATTCAGTTACTCTATATTATTCAGTTAGTTAGTTTTAATGCATATGAACCCCTGCATTCAGTCTTACCTCATCTAGCATACCAATACATTCCACTTACTAACGTTTATTTTCTCTTTCTGTTATTATGTCTTGTATCAGTGGTACAGACGCTCAAATTCCCTACCGCGCATAGACATATTCAGTCAGTTGAGTCCTTATCTATCAAGGATATGTCTTTATTTCAGTATTTTCAGTAGCTTAAGTATTTTAATAGTCAGAGTTAGTTACGGGATTGTCCCATCAACTCCAATTTTAACAGTTCAGTTAGAGGTTTTTCAGACTAGATTATCAGATAGTATTTAATTTTATAGATTATTATTATATTGAAATTCTTTCATTAAGGCTTTTCAGTCTATTTTTTGCATTATTACGGTATTATGATTCAGTTCTCACAGAAGATATCAGTCACGGGTTAGCTTTTGGTCCCTCGGGGTCGTAAGGACCATTTATTATCCGGGGTACAGACTTGGGGCATTACATGATCAACTATTGGCCTTTTCTTTTTATCATCTTCATTTTTCACTAATACAAAGTTGAAGAGTCAATTGAAGGTTTTAGTTCAACATTTAAATTAGATTTTAACATAACTATTAGAAAATTACTTACATCAAGGAACAAGACACATATAAAATAAAGAAATCTGAAAATAAAATAGATTACACACAAATTTAACGTGGAAACCTAAGTCCAAAAAAAAACATGGGCAACGACGAGCTATTCAAAGAAATTTGATTTAACATCTTCGTAAGATTAAGTTTCATTATTTCCATATAACATAATCTCCTTGAAGTGTTTATAGGTAGATGGCAGAGAGACAATTACCAAGACAGCCTTGTCTCTATCCTCAATTTTAACTTTTAAATTTTCTAGATCTATTATAATTGAATTGTATGCATCAAGATGAGATTAAATAGAAGAAACTTCAGAAATACGAAGCATGTATAAACTCTCTTTGAGACTTATCTTATTGGAAAGGCTTTTGGTCATATAAAAAGGCTCAAGTTTCAACTATAGACTTGCAGTAGATGAATATCACCGGCACTGAATAATAAGAAAATCTAATTACTCTCCTTGGTAAACATGAATATCATTGCTATATTATGGATTTGTAGAAGAGATAGGGTAAACCTTCTGAGATATAGATATCATTTCTAACTCCACCTTCTCACTGGTATCTCTTTGATTGCCTATACTAGGAGATAATGTAGAAAACTCTTTTCCAAAACACAATAGTGCATCTTCATTAAAAGTGATGTCTCTACTAAAACTTATTTTTCTCAAATCAGGACACCATATATGATACCCTTTAGAATTAGATGCATAGCCAAGAAATAAGCATTTTACAACCCTAGAAGCTAACTTTCCATCATTAACATGGACAAAAGCAGGGCATCTAAATACTTTTAAATTAGAGAAATCCAACAGATTACCAGACCAAACTTCTTCTGGAATTCTGAATTTCATAGATGAGAGAGGAGATTGATTGACAAGATAACAAGTTGTAGAAATTGCTTCAGCCTAACAATCATGATGGGGCCATAGTCCCACATTAGACAGCATACAATGAGCTCTCTCAAGAAGAGTTATATCAATACGTTCCATAACTCCATTTTGTTGGGGCTTCCCAATAAGAATCTTGAGTCTAGCAATACCATGACCGTGTATAACTCATTGAAATATGAATCACAAAAATCCAAACCATTATCATTCTGAAGTTTTTTAATCATTCTTCCAGTCCTATTCTCAACAAGAGCCTTGAAGTTCATGAACATAAGAAAAGCTTCATTTTTACGTCTCAAGAAATAAACCCAGACTATGTGAGAGAAATCATCTATAAGGGTCATCATGTAGCATTTTCCTCTGAGAGATGTAACCTTTGAAGGCCCCCATAAATCAGAATAAATATAATCAATAAGACCATTTGTGTGTTGTATAGCTACTGAAAGACTCACTCTCTTTTGTTTTCCAAGTATGCAATGTTCATAAAAAACAAATTTCCCAGAAACTTGATTACCGAGAAGACATCTTTTGCTATAAAGAGCCATACATTTATCACTCATATGACCCAGGTGCATATGCCATAAATGAGTGAGATCATCATCAGATAATTCTATGGAAACTGTTGCAGATCCTATCACAATTGAGCTTTGCAAGTAATAGAGAGTACCACATATTATTTCTTTTATCAAGATGAGAGCACCTTTTGAAACCTTGAGAATTCCACCTTTTGCTGAATATTTACATCCAAGAGATTCAAGAGTAACCAAAGAAATCAAGTTGCATTTCAGGTCAGGAATATGACGAACATTTGTCAAGGTTCTGATAATGCCATTATGGGTCTTTATTTGTACAGTACCAATCCTAACATCTTTGCATTGGGTATCATTCCCCATTAGGATAAAACCTAATTTAGCTTTTTCATTTGTTGAAAACCAGTCCTTACGAGGACACATATGATACGTACATCTATTATAAAAAATCCATCCAGAAGATTTCTTTTTATCAACAGAGATAGCTAATAATACATCACCTTCAGAATCATATTCAGCAACTCCGGCTTCATCAGTTTTTTGTAATGTTTTGTTATTTTCTTCTCTCTCCTTTTTATTCTTCAGCTTTTCGTATTCAAAAATAACATGCCCAGGTTTTTTACAGTAATGACATGTCTTGCTGGAGTAACACCCTTTGGATTTAGATCTAAACTTTTTTTAATTTGTACTCCCTTTGTCCTATGATCTACCTCTAACAAAGAAGCCCTCTATTTTATCTTCTAAATGAACTTCAAGATCAAATTTTTCTTTGGAAAACAAATTTGACTCAACATCTTCATAAGATTAAGTTTTATTATTTCCATAAAACATAATCGCGTTGAAGAGTTTATAGGTAGATGGAAAAGAGACAATTAACTAGACAACCTTCTCTTCATCCTTAATTTAAACTTCTAAATTTTCCAGATGTATTATAATTGAATTATATATATCAAGATGAGATTGAACAGAAGAATCTTCATAAATACAAAGCGTGTATAAATGATCTTTGAGACGGAGCTTATTGGCAAGTCTTTTGGTCATATAAAGAGACTCAAGTTTCAAGCATAGACTTGTGGTAGTGGTCTCACAAATAACCTCCCGTAGAACCTCTTTGGAAAGGCTAAATTGAATTGCAGAAAGTGTATGTTCCTCCTCCCATTGTTCATCGTTCATAGAATCAGGCTTCTTATACTTGCCATCTAAAGCCTTCTTCAAACTATTTTGTGTGAGAACAGCCTTCATCTTCATTTGGATCTTCCAAATAATCAAGCTGTTTTTTCCATAAAATTTCTCGATATCAAACATGGCTATGGTGGACATACTTGAATTTGGATTTGATACCACTTGTTAAAAAATTACTTACATCAAGGAACAAGACACATATAAAATCAAGAAAGAAATCTGGAAATAAAATAGATAACACACAAATTTAATATGGAAACCTAAGTCGGGAAAAACCCATGGGAAATGACGAGTTATTAAAAGAAATTTGATTTAACATCTTCATAAGTTTATGTTTCATTATTTCCATATAACATAATCTTCTTGAAGTGTTTATAGGTAGATGGATGAGAGACAATTAACAAAACAGCCTTGTCTTCATCCTCAATTTTTAACTTCTAAATTTTCCAAATCTATTATAATTGAATTGTATGCATCAAGATGAGATTGAATAGAAGAAACTTCAGACATACGAAGTGTGTATAAATGCTCTTTGAGATGGAGCTTATTGGAAAGGATTTTGGTCATATAAAGAGACAAAAGTTTCAACCATAGACTTGCAGTAGTATTCTCATGAATAACCTCCTGCAGAACCTCTTTGGAAAGGGTAAGTTGAATTGCAGAAAGTGTCTTTTCATCCAACTCCTCCCATTGTTTGCCAATTATAGAATCAGGCTTCTTAGACTTTCCATCTAAATCCCTCTTCAAACCGTTGTGTGTGAGAACAGACTTTATTTGGATCTTCCAGATACTAAAGCTATTTTTTCCATCAAATTTCTCGATATCAAACTTGGTTACAGTGGACATCCTTTAATCTGTCTTTGATACCACTTGTTATAAAATTACTTTCATCAAGGAACAAGACACATATAAAATCAAGAAAAGAATTTGGAAATAAAATAGATGACACACAAATTTAATGTGAAAACCTAAGTTGGGAAAAAACCACGGGCAACGATAAGCTATTCACTATGTAGAAGGTAGAGTACAATTAGATCCTTAAGAATTTAAATAGGAAGGAATAAGGATAAAGAAGATTTTAATCTTTGGTACAAGAGAGACACTGTCTCAAGCAGTTACAGAGAAAACTATATATCACCAAAATACAGAAAATGCCCTTGAGAAATTGGCTGCGCTTTTAGAAAAAAATAGTGACCGGCAAGTGAACAATATAAACATGATCTACTCAACTTTCCTACAACTGGGCAACTACCAAGAACCAAGTTGTAACATAAAAGAGGCATAATCAGCAGAGAGACAAATAATGTGAGGCAACTCTAATAATAACCTTCCTCCTAGTTTCCTCTCTTTTAACTTTAGAAAGATTTCACAAAGTGACGATAGAGGATATTTTCCAAGGATTCGCGACCTAACCTCACTAAACTCCCAATTTAATCCCACTAAAAAATGGTGAACTATCTCATTTTCTTCCTATTTGTTTTCTTTGACAGAATCTACAAAATAATCATCATTATAACACTAGTCTAACTCTTTCCACAAAGACACCAATTCATTATAATAAGAAGTGACTTCTTTCTAACCCTACTTAGCTTGCCATAGTTTTATTTTCAACTCAAAAATTTGGGAGACAATTTCTACAATAGAGTATGTCTCCCTAACGGCTTCCCACACATCCTTAAAAGTGGGTTAAAAAATAAGACTTACCTATGACTGGATCCATGGAATTTATTAAGCAGGAAATCACGGTTGAATTCTCTAATCTCTAGGTGTTTATCTTTGGGACTCTGACTTTTGACTTTTTCGACTCTCCAGTTAGATGTCCAAATATTTATGACCATCGATTGCAAACTTTATAGAATATGCCCATTCCAAAATAGTTCTTACCGTTAAATCCATGAAAATTTAACTGGAAGTACATGTGAGAAGCATTGCCTCCTTCAGTCATCAGATTTTCTGTCAGAGCATCAAGAAAAGATATTTTATCTTTTTTTGGTGTTCCAAAAATATGTTCTCTATGAAAGGTTGTTTTATCCATATGATATTTGGTCAAAAAATCCACAAGTAACCAAGTCAGGCTCTCAGATTCTAGTAGTGATGCTAGTGTATTGTAGACCATAAATAGAGGAGGAAGCAGCCCGACCCATTCTTATCTCAGTGCAAAGTTTTGTATTTCATTCATCACGACATTTTCTAAAGCCTTACATATCAGCTTCATGATCACAGCTCATATTCATACACTTTCCATAGAATCATGTACGCTTTTAATTTCTCGTATAAGGAGTTCTAGTTCACTCAAAATTAAAAATCATATTTCATGAATTTATGAACTCCAAACTCAGGTCGTGCAGCTCATGACACATGTACTCATGCTTTACAGTATGTTTAGTTCCGCGTACTCATGGTACACCTTTAATGACCAGTGATGTTCATATTATGTCATGTATGTCCTCAAATTAGATTTCTTTGATGAATCCATTATGTTGATATTTTATTCCTTAGGCCTGATTTAAGTGTCAAAGTAATGCATAATATTCTTTCATGCTTCAGGATCTCATATTTTAACCTTTCCGTGACTTCTTCTTGTGAAATGATAGTGGTGATGAACAATTATTTAGATGGGGGTGGGTAAATGTTTCATGTTGCAGAAAAATTATTGTATGTTTATTTTGGCTAAGGATATAAGTGTGAAGAAAAATTGAGGCAGAGCTTTTAATATATCTCATAGTTAGTTAAAATTTCATGTGTCTTCTTAAGAATAGTGTAAGAAAGTTGTTATTGATAAAGATTTAGAGAATATGATAAAGCTATTTTTATAGGTGGTTGCTTAGAAGTTCGTATGTTGTCATAGTAATAGGATTCAATATCATGTTGTTATATAAGTAGATGGGTGCATTGTCTGCTCGTGAATTCCTAGTAAGAGGTTGAATTTAGCTGTTGAAGTAGGAAGAAGAATTACTCATGAGATAAGAAGATGTGAAAATGCATAAGGCATTGAATTCATGATTCCGACTAGTAGTATGGTGTTATGTGCAGTGCCTTGTGATTTTTTGTTAGGATTGAACGTGATGGGAGTATGTAGCTAAACTCAGACTTTGGCTGGAGTAGTTATATGTACCCATGTGAGTATTTAAGGAGCAAGGCTAAGCTTGAATTAGGAAGTTACATTGCATAGGACTAGTAATTCTATCCTATATTATGTTTCATAGGCCTATGTTCCATGATTACAGAGTTATAGCCTTATTAAGATTCGTTACTCAGATATCTTATTCAGATAATGCCAAGAATTCTTTACTCCCTAATGTTATTAGCACTCCTTAGCAAGAGTGTTGAAGAAATATTCCACTTTATTATAAACTTTTTAAATGAGTTAGTCTGTATAACCAGCAATTCAGTTTAGCAATCATACAGATAACCTCATATAGTTTTGTAACTTTCCATCTAGTCTTACTATCCAATGTTTCATGAATGTGGCTATTTGATGAGGTAATCTATTCATATCCATGGATGTTGTGAATTCAGTTCACTCCAAGCATCATGTTTTAGATTTAGCTATTTAGTCATGACTCAGTACATAAGTGTTCAGTGCATGATCTTAGTTTTCCAAGTATATGACCTCAGGTTTCCAAGTATTCCAGGTCAGGTATTGTAATATCCCTTATACGACCTTAGTCCCATTATCTCATGATTCGTTCTTACATAATGTTCTTGACAATTCCTAATAAGAAGTTACATATGTTATTCCATCCTTAGTAACTTTTGGAATTTTGTTGCATCAATTATCATTTTGTGTATTATCGTATCATGAACATTTCAAGTGAGTTCTAAACTATTAGCATGAATCATCTCCTTATAGTCAATAAAGTCAAGTCAAATCAGAGCTCAGTTTCATGATAAAAGTTATAATGTTTCAGCTCAACTATATCCTTTATTAGCATACGTGTCATGTGTACATTATTCCATGCTTCTAAGACTCCAACAAGTTCCTATCCATCATTCGAGGATGATTCCAAGGGGTAGATAATGTTACACCCCACATTATTGGGCCAGACTTTGAACCATCGTTCCTACGTGTATAAACTCAAATCCCATGATTTATACTTGAATACATGTGTCATGATATTTACACTAGTGTTTTAAATGCTTATGATGTGAAAAATGTTCATTGAAATAACTTAGAGCAAAGTCGAGCTAAGAGCCCTTGATTCAGCTAAATATTGTTATTCGATTCTACAGGGGTCGGCTTTTAACATATATAACCTTTTATATATGCAGAATTTTATACAATTGAATTTTATTTCCAACTATACCAATTTTGCCTTAATCCAGTACCTGAGAAAAAATCTATGACCATTTTCATGAAAAACAGTAAGCCACTGCGATAAGCGCGCGGTGCGTTAGTCTCTCCCTCAGAATAAGGTGTGTGGTGCATTGGTCTTTCCCCCAAAATAAGGGATGTGATACGACGGTTATTCCCACACTATTTCATCTTCCTATTGTCCAAGGGTTAATTTTTTCCTTTCCACTCAACCCCAATCATCCAAAGCACGATTTATAACATTAAAAGGGGTATTATTTGCCCATCTTCCTCAAAATTTCTCACATAGAAACCCCATCCTTTCATAAGAACAATAATCCAAGATTTTTTCTCTCAAACACACAAGGATTCAGGCTTCAATTTCAATATTTCTTCTAGAATCATTCAATTAATTTATGTGTGTATTCATTAATGGGATCCTTTCACCCATTAAGCCCTAAAATTTCTCTTTGATTTAAACTATGGGTTCGTGTTTTTTTATGGAGTTTATATGTTCAAGATGGGTTAAATTCATGTCTTTCCTTAGTAATTAAACTCAATTTCATGCCCACGTATGATCCTATGAATGTATAGGTTAATTCATGTTTTAAACTACAATTTCACATGTTATGTTCAAGTGAATTTCATATTACAATATCAAATTATTAATTTATCCATGTAATCATGTTGTTTCCTCATGTTTAATACATTCCCATGTTTAAGTTCATGATTCTCACTTGTTTGGTGAAATGTTAATCTTTGGGGTCTTTGAAACATAATTCCATGCTACAGTTTTAAGTTTTGACATCATGTTTTAAATATCATTCTGTGTTGGCGGGTTATGAACATTCGATACCGATGTGTTTTACATGATTTCATATTTTCAAGTAATAATTTAATTAATCTATAATCTTTTCATTGCACTCAGACAGTTATGATCGTGATGAGCACTATCAGAAATAATGGTCAGTTAAACTTAGTTCAATTTAGTACCAGTGTCATTTCAGTTTGGAGTAGGATTTAGTACCGAGCGAACCCAGGGATGGGGGATAACCTGCCAGTAGAGGCTTTAACCTTTTGTAGCAATCCCTAAGTTCTAGAAATATATAGCCAGTATAGGTTTGATATGTCTTCCTGCCGGTTAAGGTTTGATGCATATCTCATGAGAGCACCTGCCAGTAGTGGGTGACTCCATAGTCCCTCGGAACACCAGTTTAGTGGATCTACACAGCCATGTGTTAGTACCCATTGCATGGTACAGACAGCCTTCAAATTGGGGTTTCAGGTTAGACCCCAATTAACTCAGTTTAGGGCATATCGGTAACATTATACCTCCCACAGTTTCAGCTTAGTTATTCAAACTAAGTACAGTTCAATTTTACATGATCAGTATTCAGATATCAGTTAATCAGTATACAAATATCAGATAATAATTATACAGATACTAGTTAATAAATATTCAGATGTCAGTTAATTAGTATTCAGATGTCAGTTTTTCAGTAATTAGTCATCAAATATTCAGTGTTAAGATATTAGTTAATCCATATTGAAATATCGGCTACTCAGTATATAGACATTAGTTATCCCTTTTCTTAGATTTCATTACTTCCACCATACCCCCCCCCCCCCCCGGACTATGTATCCTAAAATGAGGGGAGAGGCAATAATAAACACAAATTAACACACCAACTTGAATTAATCAACCCTTACACAGGTTAGAAACAAGCAGACCACAAGGACACAACACAACACATATCATGATCATCGCCAATCACCCAAAATTTTTGCATGGCCACATTCTTGGGTGTTTTATTCTCCCTCACTAAGGATTATTCATCCACTAATGATGGGTAAGGAAAGCACGAATGCAAGATAATATATTGTCTCATATTATAAAAATCTTTAAGCAAGTTAGAACAATCATTCGACAAGAATATAACACACATCATGCTCATTACCAATCAGCCATTCATTTCATCAACTTTGGGGCTCAACACATTGTATAACAAGGCATAATTCAATGAAAAGATACTGACGCATACCCCCCATTATAAGTTTCTAGAATGGAAAATGAATGCAGATAGTCAGACTTCATGTCCTTTTTTGCTTCACACGTAGCTTCCTGAAAATTTTAGTTTTTTTTATAGGACCTTCACCGAAGCCACTTCTATAATTTGCAACCAGTGAACTTTTCGATACAAGATTCCCATTAGGATCTCCTCAAAATTCAAAGAACCCAAAATACCAATGTCCTCTAAGGGAATGACAAACAAAGGATCCCATACGCCCTCAATAGAGGGAAATTTCAATTCATCTTGGACCCTTATAGTGACAACCATCCCTTTAGCCACCCAAGGGACCTTCTTCTCATACAATGGAACTTATTTACCCTAATTGACATCAAACACAATCATGTCCACCTTTATCAATTAATAAGACTTTCTTTATTATTAATAGTTATTGCACACCCTTCATACACTCCTTACAACCACAGAGACTCTTATTTGTGTAGAAATAGAGAAGAGAGCTCAAATAACTCAAAACCAAATTGAAATACATAATCCCAGATGAGGTCCATCATACTAAGCAAAGCATAAGCATACATAACATAGAGAAGGAGTTTTTGACATACCAATAATAACATTCAGAGATGCCTCGAACCCCTAGTGAGTAGAAAGTGCATGCAAGCAAATTCGACCAGCATCGATATAAGAAATAGAATCAGAGATAGCACCCTCTGGTGCACGAGTAGATAAAGTAGCAATAGGGGATCTATCATCTCGAGCAACCACTCAAGAGGGGCACTGTCCCTGCATGTTCCTAATCTAGACATAATGGAAACATCTGTTCTTCCCTTTCTCGCACTAACCACGGTAATGCTGACCATAGAATCTATAAGGAGTGTAGGTCGGCTCTTACCTAGACCCACTAACGTGAGAATCACTATACACCCAGTTCTTCCTCCTATAAAACCTACCACTAGACTGTTGGCACTCACTTAGCTCAGACGCCCGACACCTCTTACCTTGCCTCTCACTAATATCACCTTTTTTCTTTTTCTCTTTCTCCACTTATTGCATATACACAACCAACATAGATATGTTCACATCACTAATCAAAAATGATGCCTTACTCTCAAGGACCAATTTGAGATACAATACCAAAAAATATTTATGAATCCTAGCCCATATGCTAGACATCATCTTAGGGGCATTCTTTGACAACAGATGGAATCTTAAAGCATACTTTTTGCTGGACATCCCACCTTGACTCAAATTTACAAATTATTTTTCTTTTGCTTCCCTCAACTCTTGAGGAAAGCAGCGGTCAAGGAAGGCACTAGATAAATCTTCCCATTAGGCTGGACTAGCACCCACACCTTTAGAAATCTCCCACTTTTTATACCATTAGTACGTTATATCCTTCAATTTGTAGAAACCAAACTCGACACCTTCCATCTTCGACGCATACATAATCTAAAAGACATTCTCTATTTTATCAATGAAACTTTGGGGATCCTCCAAAAATTTCCCACCCATAAACTTATGAAGGTACAAATTTATAAATTTTCCAACCCTTGTGTCCTCAAAGGATGGAGAAAAAGAGGCACCTCTCCTGAATTGAGAAGCTGCCAATTGGGTCTATAGGTTGATAAGGTGATAAAACTCCACATTAGTAGCATCCTTTTGAGGTGACTGGGGAGGAATACCACTCTCATAAATAGGGTTGGTTAGTGGAACCCCATGAGGATGGACATATGTCATTGCCCTAGCTCGAGTGTTAACTCTAGAAGTAGGATGAGTTTCATCCATAGGACCCTCAATAATGTTTTCCTAAGTCTCAGATCTCCTACGAGTCATGATCTGAATGATAGCATACGAAATCATAGGAATTCAAGACCTTAAACTTTATAGCTTGAGATCAAAAAACCAAAAAGGTAACATTTCCTAAAATTTTTCATAGCTTCTCTTTTAAAAGTGTGGCGCGCTTCACACCCATAAAATAGACTCTACTTGACACGACATTGTGAATACCCAACCGACGATGAACCTATGCTCTGATACAAACTTGACATTCCCCAAACTTTAGGCCATATTGTATGGTCACCTCAAGCACAAATGTGCCAGAGGTCACCCTGTAACCCACCCGAAACCTTCATCATATCATAAGAGTCAAAGGAACTCCAATCCATAAATTAAAGTAGTGGAAACTATAATGACAAAAGTCATAGCTTAGATATGTCTATACATTTCATTAAGTTTATCAAACTAAACAATAAACCCAAGTCCACAGCCATTCACAATGCCTCTATATAAAACCAATGTCAATAAAAGTATATGTCCGGATAAGCCCTCAAAAATAGCTAAACCAAGTAAAAAAGAGACTAAGTCTAAAGTTAAGAAACCAATAGATGTATTTCTTCCAAAGAAAGAAAGATCACCACTTCAAGTCATTGCACGATCCACTTCAATCACCTAATCACAATGCGAGAAGAGAAGAAGAAGCTCCGGGCCCTATGTCACATAAGGACATAGTGTTTGGGGACAGTTAGAGGTTTGAATTCTAGCATGTAACTCAAGGATAAGGAGAAAATAGTATATTTGTTCAAATCCATCTCAATCCATCATAAGCTATCAAATTTACATAAGAAGAGGCATATTGAAGACACCTATACATATAGTGACAAAATAAGTCAAATCATAAAACAAGTCATAACATCCATTTATGATACATTCATTCATGAGACATGGGGTAAAGCACTAACAACCCTCCACCCTTATATTTTAGATGCTTAGAATCCTTTAAGCTATAATAGGCAAGGGGACGAGCCTATATTTGACACATCTTTTACTACAAGCTGGCTTGGAGCATAACCAACACGCCTTGCATAGAAAGAGGACTTAGACCACAAACCAACACGCCTTATATAGTGAGCATACTTGGACCACAAACCAACAGGCCTTATATAGTAAGCATACTTAGACAACAAACAAAAATGCCTTATATGGTAAGTGAACTTGGACCATAAACCAACACGCCTTATATGGTAAGCGGACTTAGACCACAAACTAACACACCTTGTATGGTAAGCAGACTTGGACCACAAACCCACACATCGCTACATACATACTAGCACCCATTCATATAGTATTATAGAAACTCAACCCATCTATAGTCATTCAAGCCATCAAGGTTACACATCAATACCATAGACCATCACATGATCTCTACCATTCCATTTGGCTATTGCTTACATGGTTAGGCCCAAGGCCTTAGTTCATACAAAAATGCAAGTTCATTCATGGTCATCAATACTCCTAAAAATAATCATTCATACATATTAATCTTATACGCATATTTTATTCAAACATAATTTGAGTTTGTACTTTAGGGACTATGACCATTTAGTCAACCAATCATCAAGGATATATATTTAGTCATCTTGTCGCCAACAAAGCCTTTACCAATAATTTACTAAGAATTCACATGAATTCAATTCCATACATAAGTTCTTTAACGCATTTAACTAAATTCAACCATTTACATGATCATATGGCCCTTATAAGGGCCTTTATTGCTTAACCAATTTAATAGGCCAATGCCTTAACTCACTTCATTGCACAATTCAAGTTATGCTCATCATGATCTACCCAAGCTATTCACCTTTAATTATAAATTTTTAATTGCATTTTCACCCCAGTTGGATCAATACACAACTTAAGCTCATTATCTATCCTAGGGTTTCACTCTTTCATTAACCATTAACCAACAAGGTTATGGATTTCATAATACATGACTTATAATACTTTTAAAATATCATTCAACAATCATTCATACTCATTTATTCCATCTCCCTAGCTTAACACATTGTCAATCATACAACTAGTCATTTCACTTAGACATTTTTCACAAACACCTTGTGTTCATACCTTTGACAAGGTCATTTTCATGGTAGAAATCATCAAGACTAGGGATAATAAAGACCCTCTTAAAAAAAACATACAAAAAGCACCAACATATATAATTTAACATGAAAAACATGAATCAACACAAGTACAAGCATGATTCAACATTATTCATTGTTAGGTAACAAAACTCTTTACATTTGATTCAAAACCACTATGTACACTTTTTAATTCAACCATAAAATACATGGTTTTATATTTATTTAGAAATATAAAGAGATACATTCCTTAATCAAGATAACACACTAACAATCTTCACTTATTCTTGCCACTAGAAGAGCATCTCCAAATCCTAGCCCGCAATTGTGCTTCAAGAAGCCTTTAGAGTATTTAGGAGTGTTTGAGTCTTCTAAATAAAGACTTAAGAGGATACAATGACTTATATAGTGAGAGGCTTTAGTTCTTTAGGCATGGTAAATGACCAAAAGGTCCTTGGTAAAAAGTTTGAAAGTCTACACGTGCAGGGGTACGACTCCCAGATGGTTCACTTATCAATCATGACCTACGGTATGAGTGGTACCCTAAATCATACCCTAGTCTCTTCCTAGGTCAACCACACTAATTAGGGTACAAAATAGAACCCTTGAGTCATAACCAAGAGATACGACTCAATCCCTAACTCGTAAGCTTCACCCTTGACCAAAATAGTCCACTCTAGGTTAGGTCCTCACTCTATATGACCATGTAGTTTACGAATTGTATTCACGGTAACTACCAAGGAAAGGAAATTTCGTATAGTGGACAGTGTGTTACTCTCATGTACTGACCAAGATACAAAATATGGGGTAAGGGTGAGTATGAGTCGTGACCAAGGGTACTACTCAAGCACCCAACTGTACCCACTCTAAAGATATAAAAGGTTGTTATTCTTTTAAGGGTTCAAGTCTAGGTGCATCAATTCCCGCCCCCTCCCCACCCCACCCTCCTAGACTATGAGTCCTCGAGTAAGGGTTGAGGAAATCATAAACACAAATAAACACACCAACATGCATCAACTAACCCTTACACAAGTTAGAAACAAGCACACCACAAAGAGACAAGACAACACATATCATGATCATCACTAATAACCCAAAATTTTTGCCAAGCCATATTCTTGGGTGTTTTAAGTAAATATTTAAGATACTATATGTAGTGATTCACCAACTTATCAGATTATGTTTATTGCTCTTGTTTTAAGATACTTCAGTTTTAAGTTAATTTCAGTCTCTTGTTGAGTCTACTTAAACTTAGCATGTACATTTTAAGATTATGTATCTATTTACTTTTACTTATTTCATTCACCCTCACTTACTCAGTACATTCAAAAGAATTTATCCATATATATTTTTATCTGCTACATTGTCTCATAATGTAAGTATCAGTTATAATGCATACATTATAATCAGATAGTTTGCAGTTTCAAGCCAGCAGGTGATGAGTTCTGCTATTTTGGGGACTCTAGTCAGTTATAGATTTTGCACTATATTTTTATTATTTATATGTGTTAATTAGTGGTATTTTGAAGTATGTCCCAACTATTTATATTTAGTATAGTAGAGGCTTCATAGATAATCAGTCAGAGTTATTACATGTAATTCAAGTTTCTTTCTTCAGTTTTATCATGTTGTAAGATTTATCAGTATTATACTTATTTATATTTCATTATGATCATGTTCCTTCTCAACAAATTTAATTTTTATACAATTTAAATTAGCTTCTCCAGTAGTATGTCAGTTCATGGGTTAGCTTGGGCTTGTAGTTCCAAGCACCGTGTTACGACTATGGGGTTGTCTTAGGTTATGACATGTTAGTAGAGTCCTGGAGATCACTGTGGATATGTCCATAACCTATCTTCTAGAAGCTATAGGACATTTATGGAAATTCACTTCTTGACTCCTTTTCATCTATCCACATTGCCATGAACCTCGAACAAATTATTTGACTCTATTCTATCCGTGAAGGATGATACAACATTGTCATCAAATAAAGATGGGACTTTGATATCCATTTCTAGAGCTTCAGAGTAGCATCGTACTAATGAATTAAAGACAGATGTTTAAGATCTTCAGTAGTAGCCAAAAGGATTTTTGGGCTAGCTTAGGATTTAGTTTAGATCCTGAATACTTCAGCTCTTTGATGTTCAACATTAGAGATCTAAGTCATGATTGTAGATTTCTCACAGCCTTGGATGGAATTCGAGTCATCTAATATATCTTAGACCAGAGTTGGATCTATTGGTGTTTATCAAAGTTCCCTGCTAGTTTTTGCATACGATATTGGGTATCTCAAGCGAGCCAAACTTATTTTGATACTATATTCTTCTGAGCCATACATAGTGTATGGGTTTATCAGAAGACCATAATTGCCACTACGCTTGGTGTCAGAGCATATAATAGAAATTAGGTCTTTCTTCCCATATATGAGTATGAATTAAAACTCATATATATGGTGATAAGATGTCATGCCATTTGTATTACACTATTGGTATTTTATTCAGGATTGAGGATCCTTTTGGTAGTGTTCATTCTCCCTTACATCCTATTATCTTGATATGGGTGGTATTTTAGACTATGAGTAGTTCTCATATTAGCCATAATAATCATATTGGGCAGAGTTCCCATCAGACCCTATTAAGTTTCTGGAATAGGTCTTTAGGCTATGACGGCCATTCTGGATTATGTGGGATAGTATCTCAAAGTATTATATGAACTTGATTTGGTTTTGTCATCATAGGAAACAAGATCAAATAGTGACCCAAATGCGAGTTAGTTTATTAGACAGAGTTGGTAGGTATCCCCTACTAGCCTAGAGTTTCTTAGAAATGCTATGATTATATAAAGGGTGGACATTATGCTCGAGGTTGCTCTGAGTGTTAGTTGGACAACCATTTGGGATTAGTTTGTATACTCGCTACATTGGAGCTTAGGAGATTGCTATAGCAGCAAAAAGATTGACTATTGGTCTAGAGGGTGTCCCCGATGTGGGATTGCTAGTCTTTCAGCTCATTAATATTAACCTTGTGATGATTTTATCATCTTCAATTAGAGATAGTTCGCTTGTCTCCTAATTTGATGATTCAGGCGGTCGGTCTAAGTTTGGACCTGTTTTGATTTACTCTCCCTATGCCAATTAGGCATGTGATTATGGATTTCACTATCATAGATGTACTTTTATTACACCACATTTATCTTTTATTGTGTGTATTATATATTTCATACCCATTATTGATTATATACCTTGATGAGTTCATAATGATTAATTTTTCCTTGTAATTAAATTCATGGTTATGTAACTACTCCATGGTTTATTTCATTCAGTAGTGGATGGAGTATATCAGTGTTGATATTTTCCCCCTTTGGGTGAATATTTTTGGTTCAAGTCCCATTTATCTTGGCATATTAGCCTTATTATTTTCAATGAGTTAAAACACCCCAAACTTGGACCCTTAGAAAAATTTCCTGAGTTGAGTACTCTAGACAAGGTATGACTTAAAGGCATAAGTCATATGCTAGGGTAGGGCTATAGACCTATCTCTCGTATGTTAGGCAGTGAGTTTGGGGTTGGTTTTAATCCATAAAAAGACTAATAACCATACTAGTAGTATGGTAGTATACAAGGTGTATGATTCTAAGTCGTATGATACATATTAATTTGCCTAGTTAAATCTGTCCAAGGTACGGGTTAGGGGTACTTCACGTACCTTAGGGTACAAGTTTGTCATGTGTTTTTGTATTATTATAAGTTTGGAGGTCCATGGTAAGGTCTAGGGTACGAGTTAAGGTACCACTCCTACCCTTAGGTATGACCAAGAGGGAGGAGAGAGTGGTCGTACCCTCCTGTGCATATTTTTAACTTTTGAGATGGTGGTACTTTGGATATTTCCCACTGCAAAAAACTTATGTACCCATGTTATGTAATCATTGGTGGCCTCTAATAACTCACTTTGGATGGATCAAGAATCTCAAAATACTCTCTCTAAACTCTCGTTTTAAGATTGAGGCTATGGTTTATACAAGTGTTCTTCAAAGGTCTCAAGAGTCAAGTTTCCTTCTGTGAATCTTCTTATATAAGTAATTTATGTCTCCCTAATTTTAGTTCCAACTAAAGGTATTTTTTAATTTACTCTAAACATTGATTATGAATCGTAAATAGTGGTTTTGAAAAATAATGTCGAGGATTTAATATGCATATTGTTGAGTATTGTTTACTCTTGGTTTAAATTATATTTCCATATATTTTTGGTGATGGTTTGCATATGTTGGTTGTGGTTTAACAATTGGGTCATGGGTAACCCTAAACTTGATGGTTTATGCTTTGGTTTTGGTCTTGGTAAAGGTATGCCCTCAATATGTTTGTTAAAATACCTATGAGGATGTTTTTACAAAATTGTTGACCTTTCATTGAAGCTATTGCATGGTATTGCTTGATAATTGAACCTAAATTGGATTTGAATGATTTGAATTAGTTTAAATGGTTTTGAATGGTTTGAAATAGTTTTGAATGGTTGGATGGTTTTGAATGGTTGAATGATAATGCCTTGGTGGCTATTAAATTTATTTGAATGAAAATATTTTGAGGTACATGGGAATCCCCCAAGTGAATGAATAATGAAATTGGTTTGAATGATGAACATTTTGAGGTGTACATGGAAATCTCCCAATCAAACCTTAATAATGAAATACATCTGGGGTACACGAGAATCCCCAAAGTAAACTTAATAATTTTATACTCTTAGGGTCCATGGGAATCCCCTGAGTAAATTTAATAATGTAACCTATGGGGTACATAGGAATACATTAAGGTTGGCTAAGGACATTATTTGCAAGCTATAGTCGGCATGACGATACCACTTGTCATAATCTTGATTTATAATAAATGGAATGGTGGTTTAGTTGTGTGGTAATGGTTTTAGTTGGGAAATAATAGTAGGTTGCTATAGCTAACCATGAAGGTGGGAGTCCAAAGGAAAAACACTAGAAACTCATATTTACTGACATGAAGATAGGTCATGGTGACCATATACTTAAGGGTACATAGGATTTCCCTAACACTTAAATATATGTATTATAAAGAATGAAGGGTACACGGGAATCCCCTACTCCTATGGTATCTCTGGTTTGTGTGGCGACATGCCTTGAGGCCTGTCCAGGGAGTTACACTGGACCCACTTAGCCCGTGAGTAGATTCTAATGCTAATGCTACACATACCTAGGTTAATGGTTTTAAAGGCATGATAAACTCGATTCCTTTTCCCAACATGGTTATTGTTGTATATATATGTATGTACATGTGTGAATACATATGGTGAGTTTACTTGGTTTCAGGGTTGGCTTAATTTTATCCTTATCCTGTGTACTTTCTAGAGTTCACCTGCGAACCCATCATTGGGCGGTTGTATCCCCATGTGATGTAGGATCCGGTCATACTACTTCTCCTGCTCATTGATCGGATTTGGTGACAGTCGGTGTTGGATTAAAGTGGTGATCTTTCATAGTTTGGAAGGCATTCATTTCATTTCCTGGATTACTTAACATACTTTCATCTTTTTGTAGACTATGGTTTTTATCTATGGTCGGGGGCATATCCTAAACAGATACTATTTGGTTTGGTTTAGAGGCTTTGTATGGAAAATTATGGACTTGGGTATGGAACGGCTATGATTTACATATTATATACATTGGGTTATTGTTTTTGGTTTGGTTGGTTTGGTTGGTCTAGGATATAAAATTATCCTAAAGTCATCACTTTCTAATGTATTATCTTGTTATATGTTTGGAATTCATTCGATTAAGGGTATATGTTGGTTGGTTAGATTGGGTATTGTAAGTGGTCTCTGATCCCGGTTGGACATAAGATGCCCTTTACAATAAGGCCCTAGTTTGGGTCATGTCAAGTTCGTATCAGTTCCTAGCTTTTGGTCTCATAAGGTGTCCACAATGTAGTATCGAGTAGAGTCCTTCTTATGGGTATTTTGTGCACCACACTTATAATTAGGAGGCTTCAAGGCATCTTGAAATATTTTACTTTCTTGTTTTTCTACTTTTGCGCTATGAAGTCTAAGGTCTTGAACTCTTCCCTAAATATTATCTTGGATTACCTTTCAGATCATGTCCAATTAACGATCTAAAGTTCATAGAAACTCACAATCCCACTTGAGAATGGCATAGATGTATCTCCTCCAACTTATGAGGCACAAACCCAGTCAAGGGCTATGGTTTAAGATTTTCCCCATAGAGTTCCAATGATCTCTACTGACCCTACTCTTGAAGGTGTCACTCATGTTTAATTACCTAAAAAAAAGGTTACCAATGCATAGTTTCGACAATCTATTGATCTATTGACCCAGAGAGTGACAACTCTATCACACTAGTCCGATCCTACTGCTATGGGGTAGAGTAAGGCAAGGTTGAGAAATATACAGAGTAAGAAGTCTTCAATTTTTAAATAAAGAGGAGGCCAACATTATGGTGGTAAGTGGTCCAAGAGAAATAGTTATGTGGGTCATAAATCTGTTCTAGGGCTGCTCCCTACCTGAAGCCATTTGGAGATAAATGTTTTTAGATTGGTAATACTTCTAGGGAACAAAGGTCCCAGCCTTGGCTAGGTCGGGCCCAATCCACACTATTCTATTCTCCTTGTCTCTTTTATGGTCAATCACATCATGGTCGTTGCAAGAAAGAAAGGAATAGTTATTTTAACTATGGTCAGTTAGGTCATTTGTAATAAGAGTTTCCCATAAGTATTACCACTTGGTAAAATCGAACACTGGTTACCACTTCTCTAGCTCTTACACTGGGGGATGTTGCTTCTGGTTTTGACATTGGTCACGATCGTCTCAATGACCTAACTATCCCTCAGGTATCTGAGACATCTTCTAATGCTGACACTGGTGTATTATAAACTCTTTTCCTGTGTTATATATTATTTACTTAGTCTGGGATCCCCTCTCTCTTATATAACTTTACTTATGGCTATGCATTTTGATTTTGTTCCTAAGGTTATTTTGGACCCTTATTATGATTCTACCTAGTAGGTGACTCTGTGATTACCCAAAGGGTTTATATGAGGTGGTATAGTATCTGTTGGTAGTAAAAGGCCTTGGTAGATTTGTTTAAATTTAATATGGTGGATTCCTATGATAATCTGGGGATGGATTTATTGTATTTTTGCTATATGATAATAGATTATCGGACCCATAAAGTTGTCTTTAGGCACCTTGGTGGGTCGATTATGGGATAGGAGAATGGTTTTCTAGATATTAAGGGAAAGGCTATTATCATATCTTAATGCTCGAAAATTGATCTCCAAAAGGGGTGTCTCTATTATTATCTGGTTTGGGTTAAAGATTAAAACTCAAAAGGTCCTTCTTGCTATTCGGTTTCGATAATGAATAAACTTTATAAGGTCTTTCCTAGTGACCCTTATGGTGTCTTTCTAATGGTGAGATTGAGTTTGGGCTTGACCTTGTTTTGGAAGCTTGTCCAACTTATATTCATTCTTCATAGAATGGTTTCAGTTGGGTCAGAGGAGCTTAAGGAGCAATTAAAAACCCCTTAGATAAATATTTCACCTATTCTAGTGAATCTCCTTAGAGTGTTTCCTTTTTTTGACGCATAAGGGGGATGGTTTTCCCTAGAAAGATATAAGTTGCTAGTTGGTAAATGAGAAATTTAGGGTGTCCTCCTTTTGGGAAGGACTATATATGTATATTCTATATAGGGTGCTTTGTTATTAGTGCATGGTGGTTGATGGATACTAAGTTTGAACCTAGATATCGCTTTTGATGAAGGGAGTATGTTAGCTCGAGGATAGCAATGCAAAGATTATAAAGCTACAGTTAAAGGTTTGATAAAGTGTGCAGAAAGGGGTAAGTTTGGGGACTTTAGAATACAATAGTGGGAATGTTTTGATATTTAGGCTAAATGTTCAGGTTTAACTAATGGGTTAAGGGTTAAGTCATTGGATAGATTTGTGCATGGAGATTGTGTGACCTATGATTGGCTCTAGGTGGCATTTAGATGGATGAGGTTCTTAGTATAGGAGAACCAAGAGTCCCTAGTGATCATCCTTGGTGATATCCTTAGAGCAGAGTATTAAGCTTATAGGTATAGTAAGGTTAACGTTGAGGGTTAATCTAAAATCTTCTTCTAGCAGTGGAATTTTAGAGAGAGTTGGGGTGCATATTCTAGCGATACTGTCCTAGCTGGGTTAACAGAGTACCTTACTAGTGTGGCATACATTCTAATTGCACTTATGCCTAAGGTTCACATTTTGCATTAGCCTTGTTTCCTGGATATGAATCTTGGCTTTACATTGAATTTCCTATGATATATGTGGCTTTCGATGTCCATTCTAAAGGACTCCTAATATGGTGTTTTGTGTTAGGATGGTTCTTCATTCATGACCTAGGTATTTGCTATGAAGACCTCATGCCTATGTTTCCAGGCCTCTTTTTGAGGGTCTTGCTTAGTTTGCATAATAATGTTTTATACATTAGTCCCTTACAAACACTTCTTATGTTTTGGTAGTAATGCCTTTTGAGGTGTAGTGATTCTTTGGAATGAGGTAGAGTAGGAGTCCCTAAGTGTGGGAAAGTCTAGGGTCACTACTAGAGCTAAGGTTTTTGAGGTTTAAGTAAGGTGGTTTTCATAAGGAATGGTTAGGAGAAGAATAGGCGGTGAGAATCTTTATGGCAAAAAAATAGAGATTGTTAATTCATTGGAAGCGTAGACCATACCGTGGGTATAGAAAAGGTAGGCTTGAATGTTATGGTTTATAGATATACCAATTGTAGAATTAGATATTTAAGGAGCTTGGTGAGGCATGATGCTTGGCTTCAGTGGTGGGAGCGGAATAGTGTTTTGGGTAAATATAAAGATTAGAGCTCGGTGGCCAAAGTTAACTCCTTTTATCTCTAGATAGGATTGAACATGAAAGTAGTGTATGGTTAGTCTTAGTCTCTCATGGTGATGTATCTATGGGGAATTATATATTGAATTAGACTTGCCCTCTAGCATGGGTTCCATTCATTTGGTATTCTGTATGTTTATGTTGAGGTAAGGTATGGATGGTCCATCATGGGTTTGTTTATTTAGGTGGTATTGGTATCTCAGACTCTTTGTCCTAAGGAGGTCCCTGTGAGGAACTTGGATTGGTAAGTTTGCTGGTTAAGAACAAAAAGGTGCGATTTTAACAAAGGTTATATGGTGGAATTAAAAGTCCAAGGAAGTCAATTGGGATGCAAAAGTGGACATGGAGTCCAACTATCCGTGATGATTCTTCATTTCGGAAACTTGTGCATAAGGTATGTGTTTTTTGTCACATCTTTATTTTCTAACTTGGTTAAGAAAATTGTGGATTTCCCTGTATCTTTGTTTTGTAACTTAGTTAGAGGTCATGATGAAAGTGTTGGGGTGTAAATCATGATTGGGGTATTTGATGATCTTCTTATCTTGATTTATGTCTTTGTCATCTAAATTCGAGGGATGTTTGATGCTTGTTAATGAGTTAACTCGTACTTGTCCTTGCCTTTACTAGTCATTAGAGAAAGAATGATCCTTAGTAGGGGAGAATAAAACACCCCAAATTTGGACCCTAAGAAAAATTTTCTAAGTTGAGTACTCTAGACAAAGTATGACTTGAAGGTATAAGTCGTAGGCTAGGGTATGACTATGGCCCTCTCTTTTATATGCTAGTGTGTTTGGGGTTTGTTTCTATCTAAGATACAACTAAGCATCATACTAGTGGTATAGTAGGATATGAGGTGCATGATGCCAAGTCATATGATGCTTATTGATTAGCCCTGTTAAATATGTCCAAGGTATGGGTTAGGGTACTTATAGTACCTTAGGGTATGAGTTTCGCATGTGTTGTCATATGATAATTAGTTTGGAGGTCCATGGTCAGGTCTAGGGTACAAGTTTGGGTATGACTCATACCCTTGTGTATGGCTAGGGAATATGGTCGTACCTTACTGCTGCATATTTTAAACATTTGAGCTGGGGGTATTCCAGAAATTTCCCATCCTAAAACTCTTATGTCCCAATATTATATAACCCTTGGTTCCCTCTTATTACTCACTTTGGATGGATCAAAACACTAAAAATACTCTCTCTAAACACTCTCTTGAAGATTGAGGCTAGGGTTTCTACAAGTATTCTTCAAAGGGCTCAAGAGTCGAGTTTCCTCGTGAATCTTCTTATATAAGGCATGTACTCCTCCCTTATTGTTATTTTAAACTAAAGGCATGATTTAATGAGTTTTAAACATTGATAATGAATCATAAATGGTGATTTTTAAAACCAATATTGATGGTTTTTGATGCGTATTGTTGAGTATTGTTTACTCTTGGTTTAAATAATGTTTTCACATGTTTTGGTGGTGGTTAGCATATTTATGTGCTTGTTGGTGGTGGTTTAACAAATGGGTCTTAGAGTAACCCTAAACTTGATAGTTTATTAAATAGTTTTGGTCTTGCTAAAGATATGCCCTCAACACGTTTGATAAAATGCCTATGAGGATGTTTTTAATATATTGTTGAACTTTCATTGAAGCTATAGAATTATATGGTTTGGTAATGGGACCCTAAATTGGTTTTGAATTGTTTGAATTGTTGTAAATTATTTTGCATGGTTTGATATAATTTTGAATGGTTGGTTGGTTTATAATGGTTAAATGGTAAGGCCTTGGTGGCTATGAAATTGATTTGAATGAAAATATTGTGGGGGTACACGTGAATCCATCAAGTGAATGAATAATGAAATTGGTTTGAATGATTAAAAACTTGTGGGGAATATAGGAAAACCCCAAGCAAAACATAATAATGAAATACTTGTGGGGTACACAGGAATCCCCCAAGTAAGCCTAATAATGATGTACTTGTGGGGTACATAGGAATCCACTAAGTAAAATTAATAATGTAACCTATGGGGTATATGGGAATCCCCTAAGGTTGGCTAAGGACATTGCTTGCAAGCTATAGTCGGTATGATGATACCACTTCTTATAGCCTTGATTAATAATAAATGGAAATGTGGTTTGGTTGTGTGGTAATTGTTTTAATAGGGCAATAATGGCTAGTTTTGATAGATAAAACGAAGGTGGGAGTCTAATGGACAAACACTGGAAACTTATGTTTGACAACATGAGGATTGGTCATGGAGACCATATACTTAAGGGGTATATAGAATCCCCTAACACTTGTATATATGCAACATGATTTGTATACTATATACATTGGGTTATCTTTTTTGGCTTTATTTGTTGGTTATTCAATGGAATGACTTTGTTGGGTTGGTATCGGCTATAGACTTATCCAAAGGCCATCCCACTCTAATGTATTATCTTATTATATGTTCAAAATTCATCTGACTCAGGGTATATATTGGTTTGTTATATTGGGTATTGGGGGTGGTCTCCGGTCCCGATTGCACTTGAGATGCCCATTACGTCAAAGCCCCGATTTGAGTCATGTCAAGTTGGTATCAGAGCCTAGGTTTTGGTGTCATGGGATGTAACAAACTTGTGTCAAGTAGAGTATTACTTATGGGTTTGTTCTGCACCACACTTATAATCCGGAGGCTATGAGGCATCTAGGAATGTTTCACTTTCTTGTTGTTCTACTTTTGGCATATAGAGTCTAAGGTCTTGAACTAGTCCTTGAATCTTCTTTTGGTTTACCTTTCAGATCATGTCCTCTCAATGATCTAAAGTTTATGGAAACTCACCTATCCTACTTGAGGATCACATGGATGGATCTCGTCCAACTCATGGGGCACAAACCCGATCAAGGGTGGTAGTTTTATATTTCTCCATAGATTTCCACCTATCTCTACTGACCCTAGTGCAAAAGGTGGCATTCATGTTCAATTACCTTAAGGATAGGTTACCAATTCATACTTTTGACATTTTATTAATTAATTAACCTAGATAGTGACAACTCTATAATGTTATTCCGGTCCTATTAGTATGGGGGTGAATAAGGCATGCTCGGGAAATAAGAAGATCAATAGGTCTCGAATTTTTGAATAAATGGGAGGCTAACAGTATGATGGTAAGTGGTTTAAAGAAAGATTTGGGTAGGTCCTAACTCTTGTTCTATGGCTAGTGCTCCCTACCCAAATCTATTTGGAGATAGACATTTTCAAATTGTAATGCTTTTAGTGCATAAGGTAAATCTTGGACCAGTGGGTCCTAATCCGTACCATACTATCCTCTTTTTTTATTTTATAGTTGATTGCACTGTGGTTGTTTTGAGAAAGGAGGAATCATTTTTTTATGTGTGGTCAGTTATGTCATATGTAGTGGGAGTGTCTCATAAGGATTGCATTTTGAACAAATAAAATACCATTTAGCACTTCACTAGCTCTTGCACCGAGAGATGCTAATTTTGGCTCTGGCACTGGTCAGAATCGTCTTAGTGACCATACTATCCCTTAGGTGTCTAAGGTATCTTCTGATACTAACACTGGTTTGTTGCAAAATCTTTTCCTGCGTTGTGTATTTGTTAGTTTGGGGACCCGTCTCTCTTTTGTTACCCTACTTGTGGTTGTATGTTTTAGTTTTATTTCAAAGATTATTTTATCACCTTTCTTTAATTCTACTCATTAGGTGACTTTATAATTGCAAAAAGGGTCTATAGAGGGGTGTGAGGTATCTGGTGGTAGTAAGGGGCTTTGGTGGATTTGTTTAAATTAGATATGGTGGATTTCTATGATATTCTAGGTATGGATTAGTTGCACCGGTGCTACATGCCAGTAGATTGTCGTACCTATAAGGTGTTCTTTAGGCTTATTGGTGAGTTAGTTATGGGATGGGATGATGGTTCCCTAACTATTAACGGAAAGGTTATATTATATCTTAAGGCTTGGAGAATGATCTCCAAAAGGGGTATCTCTGTTATTATGTGGTTCGGGTTAAAGTTTATAACTTGAAAGATCATTCATTGTATTTGGTTGTGGTGATGAATGAACTTCTTGAGGTTGTTCCTGACGACCCTCATGGTGTCCTTCTAATGAGGAGATTTAGTTTTGGATTGACTTGGTTCTAGACGCTTGTCCAACTTCTATTCTCTCTGTATATAATGGTTTTTTTTGGTTAGAGGAGCATGAGGAGCAAATAAAAAAACCCTTAGATAAAGGTTTTACCCATTATAGTAATTCTCCATTGAGTATTTCCTTTCTTTTATGCATAATCGGGGTGGTTTTCCCTAGAATGGTATAGGTTGTTGGTAGGTGAATAAGGAATTTTTGGTGTCCTACTTGTGGGGTTGACCATATATTTATATTCTATATGGGGTTCTTCGTTAGTAGTGCATGGTGGTTGACGATTACTACATTTGAACCTAGATATTGCTTTTGATAAAGGGAGTATGTTAGATCGGGGATAGCAATGTGAGGATTGTTGAGGTAAAGTGAAAGGTTGGAGGAGGTGTGCGGAAGGGGGAAAGGTTGGTAACTTGGGAATACAATAGTAGGAAAGTTGTGACATTTGGACTAGGGTTTAGGTTGAACTGGTGGGTTGGGGTTAAGTCATTGGATGAGTTAGTGCATGGAGTTTGTGCGACCTATGTTGGCCTTTAGGTGGCATTTGAGTGGATTAGGTTTTAGGTATAAGAGAGTCAAACATACCTAGTGATTAGCCTTGGTGATATCCCTTAGAGCGGAGGATTGAGCTTATAGATATAACAAGATTAAGGTCGAGGGTTAATCTAAAATCTTTTTCTAGCGGTGGACTTCTAGAGAATGTCAGGGTGCATATTCTAATGATTCTCTTCTATCTAGGTTAATAGAGTACCTTATAAGTATGGCATGCATTCTCATAGCGCTTATTCCTAAGGTTCACAGTTTGTATTTCCCTCGTTAGAAAGATATGCATCTTGACTTTGACCTTGTATTGCCTGTGATATATTTGGTTGTCTGTCTTTCGGTTTCCAATCCTAAGGGCTCCTACTATGTTGTGTGTTGTCAGAATGGTTCTTCATTTAGAACCTAGGTGGTTGCTATGAAGTACCTCGTGTCTGTGGTGTTGTGTCTTTTTTTGATGGTCTCACTTAGTTAGCATGAGAAATTCTTGTACGTTAGTCCCTTAATGACCCTTCTTATATTAGGGTGGTATTGGATTTGGAGGTGTAGTTATGCTTTGAAAGAAGGCAAAGTAGATGTCCCTAAGTGGGGAAGAGTCTGGGGTGACTACTAGAGCTAAGGTTTTCTAGGGCGAGGTACGGTTGTTGTCATAAGGAATGGTCAGGAAAGAAATAGGCGATGAGAATCTTTGTTGAAAAATAATAGATGTTACTAAATCTTTAGAAAGGTAGACCATACCGTGAGTATAGAAAAGGTAGGCTTAAATGTTATGGTTGATAGATATACCAATTGTGGCATTGAGTACCTAAGGAGATTGGTGAGGCATGATGCTTGGCTTTAGTGGTTAGAGCAGAATAGTGTTTTGGGTGCATGTAGGGAGTAAAGACTGATGGCCTAAGTCAACTTCTTTTAGCTCTAGATAGGCTTGAACATCGAATTACTGTATGGTTAGACTCAGGCTCGCGGAGTGATGTGTCTCTTGGGAATTGTAAATTGAATTAGACTTGCCCTCAGGCATAGATTCTATTCATCCAGTATTTCGTATATTTTTCTTGAGGTAAGGTAGGATGGTCCTTCGTTGGTTAGTTTCTTTGGGTGGAATAGGAATCTAGGACTATTTTCCCTAAGGAGGTCCTAGTAAGAATCTTGGGTTAGTAAGTTTGCCGGTTACGAACAAAAAGGTTTGGTTTGGTTGAAGTTCTATGGTGGAACTAAAAGTCTGAGGAAGCCAATTGGGATGCGAAAGTGGACATAGAGTCCAAGAATCAGGGTTGGTTCTTCATTCCGAAAACCTGTATATAAGGTATGTGTTCTTTATCACATCTTTGTTTTCTAACTTGGTTAAATAAAGGGTGGATTTCCTTATATCTTTGTTTTCTAACTTAGTTAGAGGTCAGGATGAAGGTGTTGGGGTGTAAATCATGCTTGGGGTATGTGATGATCTTTTCATCGTGATTCATCTCTTTGTCTTATAAATTGGTTGGAGGGAAGTTTGATGTGTGTTAATATGTTAACTCGTTATGGTTCTTTCCTTTACAAGTCATTCAAGGATGAATGATCCTAAGTGGGGGAGAATGAAACATCCCAAACTTAGACCCTTAGAAAAATTTCCTAAGTTTAGTACTCTGAATACGGTACAACTTGAAGGTATGAGTTGTATGCTGGGGCACGGCTATGGCCCTCTCTCTCATATGTTAGGGAGTGTGTTTGGGGTTATGTCCAAGATATGACTAAGCATCATATTTGTCGTATGTAGGATATAAGGTGTATTATGCTAAGTCATATGATGCTTAATGATTAGCCTAGTTAAATTTGTCCAAGGTATGGGTTAGGAGTACTTCTTGTACCTCAGTGTATGAGTTTGGCATGTATTATCATTTGATGATCAGTTTAGAGGTCCATGGTGAGTTTTAGGGTACGAGTTAGGTTACTACTCATACCCTAGGGTACGGCTAAGGGGGGTCATACCTTCTTTCGTTCATATTTATAACTTTTGAACTGGGGTATTCTGGACATTTCCCACCCCAAAACCCTAATGTCCCCACATTATATAACCCTTGGTGGCCTCTCATAACTCTCTTTGGTAGGGTCTAAATACTCTCACTAAACACTATCTTGAAGATTTAGGCTAGGGTTTCTAAATGTGTTTTTAAAAGGGCACAAGAGTCATGTTTCCTTATGTGAATCTTCTTATATTAGTATGTACTCCTCCCTCATTGATAGTTCCAACTAAAGGCATGCTCTTATGTGTTTTAAACATTGATTATGAATCATAAATTATGGTTTTGAAAACCAATATTAAAGGTTTTTATGCAAATTGTTGAGTATTGTTTACTATTGGTTTAAATTATATTTTGATATATTTTTTGTGGTGGTTTGCATATGTGGGTGCTTGTTTATTGTGGTTTAACAATGGGTCATGGGCAACCATAAACTTGATGGTTTATGCTTTGGTTTTGGTCTTGGTAAAGGTATGCCCTCAACATGTTTGATAAAAAGCCTATGAGGATGTTTTTACTATATTGTTGAAATTTCATTAAAGTTATTGCAAGGTATGGTTCTGTAATGGAACCCTAAATTGATTTTGAATGGTTTGAATTGGTTTAAATTGTTTTGCACGGTTTGAAATGGTTTTGAATGGTTGGATGATTTTGTAAGGTTAAATGGTAAGGCCTTGGTGGCTATGAAATTGATTTGAATGAAAACATTGCGGGGTACACGGGAATCCACCAAGTGAATGAATAATGAAATTGGTTTGAATGATGAACGTCTTTTGGGGTACATGGGAATACCCCAATCAAAACTTAATAATGAAATACTTATGGGGTACACAAGAATCCCCCAAGTAAGCCTAATAATGATGTACTTGTGGGGTACATAGGAATCCCCCAAGTAAACTTAATAATGTAATCTTTGGGTTTAATAATGTAATCTTTGGGGTATATGGGAATCATCTAAGGTTGGATAAGGACATTGGTTGAAAGCCATAGGTTTTATGGTGATACCAGTTCTAATAGCCTTGATTAATAATATGGGTGGAAGGGTCCCATAGATGAACACCTAACATACCTTAGAAGATTCTTTCTTGAAGGCTCTTGAAGGATTTCTTGAGATTTGACCTTGATTTCTTATATTAGGGTTTTTGCCTCTTTGAGAGAGAATATATTAAATCATGATAAAAGTGAGTGAATAATGATATAATAAGGTATTTAGGGCATAATTTCGTGTTTAAGGCTGATCTAGGTCATGGAAAAAGACCCTATTACCCCTGGAACATTTTTAATTTTTGTCACTGAAAACCTGATTTTTAGCCCTGGCCCGATGTGCCGCTATCAGACCAAGCCACGTAAAATGACAACTGGGAATATGGCTGGTGGTGCGATGAGGTAGAATCACGCTGCAATAGTGGATGGGACCTTGAAGCTCGGCGCAATATGGTACAATCTCATTGGCTCACTGGAAATTGACAAATGTGAAAATGAGCTTTGGCGCAATGCGCCGGTATCGCGGTACCTAACTGGAAACTAACAATTGCCATTTTGGCTTACTCCGCGATGCACTATTGGCCTGAATTACGGTGTTTAACGACTTAAAAGTTAAAATAGCCATAACTTCTTACTCGGTTATCGAATTTAGATAAATTTTATATCATTGGAAAGATGATTCAATTTCCTACGTAATGGCCTGATCTAAACTAAAAAATAATGAGCATTTCAAAATTTTTATATTGGATAAATCATGAATTGAGAGTTAATTTAATCTAAAGAAATACAGGGTATTATAATAGCTCCCCCTTGGGATATTCGTCCTCAAATAAGACTGATTAAGATGAGGAACACTGGTAGACTGAGTTTACACACTGAACATGCACGCTAAAACATGACTACATGACTGAACTATTGAAAAGCTAAGTTCTTATATTGTACATACATATCTGATGCATGGAAAACATGGCTAAACTGATTATTTAATGCATGACTAAATATGCAATGGTAATGGATACTAAGTTTATAACAATAACTGGATTATGGAACTAAGTAAATCTAGGGAAAACTGTCACCTTGACCTGAAAATACTAATGAACCAGAGATCACGTACTGAACAAGTATGAACGGGAACATGAGATCATGACTGAGTCTGAAATATGATATATGAACTGAATATCATGAACTGAACTAATTTATTGAATACATGTCATATGGCTGAGATTTGGAATGAGAGGGATAACTTATGAGTACCCATTACTCCAAACTGGATTTGTTATGTGAAAAGAAACTGAAATGTTGAGGACATGAAAGCTCGGGGGTTATAGTGCATCTCCCCCTTGGGATATTGTGTCCCTTAAAGAATGTTGACTTAGCTAAGATACTGAGGAAAAACTGAGACGATACACGGGGAATCTATGAATTGAATCATGACTGAATAGCTGGGATCTGAAACTGAGGCATGATACATGAAATGGGCTGAATTTGTAACTACTAGGATGCTCTATCTTGGAACAGTTATACTCAAGAAATATCGAATAAAACGACTGGGCAGAAAGATAGGAAACAATACGAACTTGTCTTCCTAACTGTTATGCTAGATTCCTGGCCATACGGACTAACTCATGATGAAACTTATACTCCACTAGAGCATTTTTTGACACTTTTTCTATAAAGTTCAACTGACTTTAGGGAGCAAGGAAATCTTGACACGGTCTTAATTAGACATCTGGATAACAAATCACGTCATGGCTAAAATTCTATAATATGGTCACCAATAGCTCTACCTACTAAGGTCTTAGTTGGACTGTATTTTTCGACTATGTTCAAGCCTACTCATATCTTCAAAATGCATTTAGCCACTAACACATCATCAAAACATTCAAGCCTATCTTCATAACTACAGCCTCGTGTAAAACTAGCATACAACAATCTTTTCTTAACATCAAACATCTATTCGCTCCCTTCTAACCAACTGTTCATCACAAAATCTTTTTATAAAGAGACTTCACAGAAGGTTAAAACATGAGGACCTGAAGCATAAATTGACACTATACCAAACTCGACACTTGATTAAGGCCTTATGAATAGAACATCCACATACTGGACTTTATCAAGAGATCTAAACTAAGGATATACATGACATAAATCTGAATTTAACTGATCATTAGGAGTATAGCATAAGTTATGGAAACTAACCATACCATAAGGCATGAGTGCATGAGTCATGAGCGGCATGACCTGAGTTTGGGGTTTCTGTATTCATGAAACATGATTCATTATACTGAGAAAACTGGAACTCCTTATACTAGAAACTATAAACGTACATGATTTTTTATAATGTACACAAATAGAAACTATGATCATAGAACTTACATGGACATAGTAAGTAGATATCATGATAGATAAAGTGCAATACTTTGCACTGAGGGAAGGACGGGATGGGCATCAACCTCTCCACTGCTTCTCTACACATAATGAAATCACTATTAAAATCTAAAAGTATGACTTGGTTACTTGTTCTTCCATCTCCCCCTTAGCTTAAAGCCATGATTCTAAGTCTGTGAACCTCTTAATAAACTCTAAATCAAACTGAAACCACTTTGCTCTAGATTCTGAGATATGACAATGCTCATAAACACTAAACTCATTTTGAAGGACTACTACTGATAATGTAAGGTCCACTGCTAGTACTTCCATCTGATACATGATTCTTAGTTTTCTATTGCACCAACAATCATCATATAGAAATCTCACTACTGACTAACTTAGAATTCTCAACTTCTCTTTCTACTAGGTTAGTCTAGAGATTCAAACTTAAATCAACTGACACTGAGGTGCTACCCCTTCATTTAAAGATTGGTTCATCAAGAAACTGAAACTGAACGACTCTATTATTGAACTCAACTGAAGGGATTTCTGAAATACTGTAACCGAGCAATTTTGGAATACTCGTCTGGCTGGAATAGATTTACCTACTGAGGTAAGCACTAAGAAAGGTTCTGGTAAGATTTCTAGTCTGACTTAAAGTTGACTGCCATGCAAGGAGTTACAAAAGACTAAGAAGCTCCTGGATCTAATAAGTCATGAATATGTAAATGAAAGATCTGTAACATTCCAGTAACCACATCAGGAGAATTTTATTGATCTTGGCAGGACTGAAGGGCATAAATTTTGTTTGAGCATTGCCCAATGGTAGCAATAACAGTAGCACCCTACTGATTCAGGCGACCACACTGAGCTGAAGGACGATTGTACTAACCCAATTGGGGAAAATCTCTACCTCTCTGAGCCATTACTCTACACTCCCACATCCTATGGCCTACCTTAACATATCTAAAATATACATCACTTCTAGATCTACATGCACCTAGGCAATGTCTACCACATTCTTCGCAAAGCGAATGGGTACAACCACTGCTCACACTACCCTAGATTTTTGAGCTTGACGCCTCATCATGACTGTCATTCCTGAACTTTGGTACAGGCACAATAGCTGAAGGTGGAGCTGGGACTGAAGATTTTTGAAAAAATTGGGAATGGTTACCGCCCGCTGACCTAGTCTGATTGAAATTAAAACTACCTGTTCTAGCTCTCTTATTCTCTATCTCCTTCTTCTAAAGCTTATGCTTCTCAATATGTTGAGCATGGACCATATGCCTAGATATGTCCATCTCCTTAATCAAAATCGTGGTTTTTCACTCCTTAACCATATTATCTAACACCCCAGACATGAACTTGCTCATTCTGGACCTACTGTCTACTACAACATGGGGAGCATGTCTGGCTAACTAAGTAAACTTAAGGGAATACTCTTTCACACTCATACTGTCTTGCCTGAGATTGATGAACTCTAATACCTTGGCTTCTCTTAGATCTAAGGGAAAGAATCTATCTAGAAAAGCTATAGCAAACTCTTCCCATTGTATAGGCTCTGCATCTGTGCCCCTGTCTATCTTCCACTACTTAAACCACATATGAGCTATATCTTATAGCTGATAGGCAGCTAACTCAGCACTCTCACTGGAAGTTATTCCCATAATATCTATGACTTTTTAAATCTGATCAAAGAACTCCTGTGGATTCTCTTCTGACTTAGATCCTTAGAATAGGGGAGAATTCATTTGAATAAAGTCCCGAATCCTAACTGCAGTAGTATTGGCCACTAGGTTGGCCTAAACAGTAGTTGGCCACTCAGTTTGAGCTGTTATGGAGTTTGCTAGTGTAGTGAATGCAGCTCTAAACTCTATATAGGAGACATACTCGTCCAGGGGATCTGCCTAAATGGGCTGAGGTGCTGACCGATTTCCAGTTCTTCTTTTGTTAGTCTTTTTGGGAGGCATGTTCTGTAACCGGATGGAAGAAAATAATTAGACAGAAAATTTAGCTTGAGCTCATGCTCACTCGCATGACATAAATACTGAAAGAAGGAAAACTTTTCCTAAAACATCTCATAGCCTACTTTAGCTCATGTGCGCTACACACCCATGCACAAGACTCTACTTGATGCGGCTTTCAGACTCCCTAGGACTCTGTCGAACCTTAAGCTCTGATACCAATTTTGTAATAACCTGTGACTACCCCTTAGTCATCACACAGTGCTTACGATCACGAAGAATCAAAAGCTAACCCATGACTGATATCTGTGGTGAGCACTGGATAATAATACTGAAATAAATACAAAATTTAGCTGAAATGCCATAAGGTTCAAAATCTAAAATACTGATAAAATATAAATAAATAAAACTGAATACTATCTGAAAAATCTAGTCTGAAAACCTCTAATCTGAATTGTCTGAAAGTGGAGTTAATGGGACAATCCCACAACTAACTCCAACAATTGAAATACTGAAACTACTGAAATACTGAAATTAAAGTATTCCCTTGATAGATGAGGACTCACTAATAAATCTATGACTGCTGACTGGAACTATCTAAGCGTGGTCAGGAACCTCAGCATCTGAACCTATGATATGAGACATCATAGCTCAAAGAAAGAGTACGCGGTCAATACGTGGAATATACTGGTATGCTAGATAAGGTATGGTTGAATGCAAGGGTTCATATGCATAAACAATAACTGACAGAATGATATAAAGTAACTGGACATGAGAGTGCATGGATAACTGATACTACTGCAAATACTGAGTATGCACTACTGTGCATGTAAATAAATATTGTGACTAATCTTATCTAAAGCTAAGTACTGAATTTTGATAACTGAGTAACTGATATTAGAAGTTACTGACAACTGAACTACTGATACTAAGTGACTGTGTCTGACAAGCCTGATTCTATTGAACTGAACTAAATTCTAAACTAAAACTATGGGAGGTACTCATCTAACCGACATGCCCCTCTCTGAAAATATTGGGGTCTAACTTGTAACCCCATTTGCAAGGGTTCTAATACCATTCTATGTGTAATAACACTGGAAAAATAGGATTCCAAGCCTAACTGACGGGTGACACCTGGGGGAGCCATGCCTAATCTAACGGATGACCCCTGGGATGTAGTCAAGCCTAGTCTAATGGGTGACTCCTCATTTGTGCTGGCTATGCAATTTCGGAGTACAAGGATTGCTTTTAATGACTCTTCCTCTATGACAGGGAAGCCATCATCCCTGCACTCGCTCAGTGCTAAATCCAACTCCCAATTGAAAGATACTGAACTGAGTATACTGAACTGGACTAGACTGATACTGAGTTTTTTGTGTTTGTTTGAGTTATGTAACTGACTGGATTCTACTAATTGGGGCATGATTGATACTATTCTATAATTAACACTAGCTTTAGGTACATAGCTAAATTTTCGGGTATTAAATACCCCCAGGACTCGATAGCATAAAAGAAAGATATAACATGGTCATAAAGGCATAACCATACTTGTTTGCTAACAATGCACTTATTTAGACATTTTATAAAACACTTGATATACAAGAACTTGTGCATGAAGGGGATCATATAATAACATGTCATGCTTTCCTTAGTCAAATCACACAAGTATTCCATCAAACACTTATAGGGCATAAGCTTGTACATGCTTGGGACCACATAATAATATGTCATGTTTTCAATTTTACTTCACATAGGCAATTTAGCAATCCCTTGGGGACCATGGATTATTGACATTATAATGGTCAACATATGTAAGCATGAATACAACATTCAATTTCAATATCAAAGGTTAAGCATGCAATTCATATAATTCACCACATAACTATATTAATTTCATGGGAACTTATAATTAGACATGAATTGGATCCCAATTACTATCATTAAAATGAATACATTCAATTCCAAGCATAGAAATTATAAATCATATATATTGAAGTTTTAAAAATGGATTCTTGGACTCTATGGGGTGAAGGGACCCATAGATGAATACCTAACATACCTTAGAAGATTCTTTCTGAAGGTTCTTGGAGGATTTCTTGAGGATTGTCCTTGATTTCTTGGACCAGGGTTTTCGCCTCTCTGAGAGAAAATGTTTTAAATCTTGAGAAAAGTGAGTGAATAATGATATAATAGGGTATTTAGGGCATAGTTTTGTGTTTAAGGTTGATCTGGGTTATGGAAAAAGACCATATTACCCTTGGAATGTTTTAATTTTTGTCACTGAAACCTTGATTTTGGGCCTTGTTCCAATGCACCGCTATTGCACCAAGACAGTGGAAAATGACAACTGGAAATGTGGAAGGTGGCGTGACGCGGTTGAATCACGATCCAATACTGCATGGGACCTGGGTGCTCGGCGCAATGTGGTACAATTGCATTGGCTAACTGGAAATTGACAAATGTGAAAATGAGCTTTGGCGCGAAATATCGATATCACGGTACGTCACTGGAAACTGACAATTGCCATTTTGGCTTACTCCGTGATGCGCTATTGGCCTTAATTATGGTGTTTAATGACTGAAACTTAAAATATCCATAACTTCTTACTCGATTATCAGATTTAGGCAAATTTTATATTGATGGAAAGCTGATTCAATTTCTTACGCAATGGCCTGATCTAACCTAAAAAATAATGAACATTTCAAAAATTTTATATTGGATAACTCATGAACTGAGATTTAATTTAAGTTAGGGAAATATGTGGTATTACAATATCTCCCCGTTGGGAACATTTTTCCTCAAATAAGACTGATTAATCTTAGGAACACTGGTACACTGAGTTTACACACTGAACATAAATGCTGAAACATGACTACATGACTAAACAATGGACAAGTTGAGTTCTTATATTGTACATGTATATCTGATGCATGGAATACATAGCTAAATTGATTCATGAATGCATGACTGAATATGCAATGGTAATAGATACTAAGTTTATAATTGTAACTGGATCATGGAACAGAGTAACTCTAGAGAAGGTTGTCACCTTGAGCTAAAAGTACTAATGAACCTGAGATCACTTACTGAACATGTATGAATGGGAACATTAGATCATGACTGAGTTTGAAACACTATATATGAACTGAATATCATGAACTTAACTAATTTATTGAATACATGTCATATGGCAGAATTTTGAATGAGAGGTTCGACTTATGAGTACCCATTACTCCAAACTGGATTCGTTATGTGAAGAGAAACTGAAAGGTTTAGGACATGAAACCTCAGAGGTTATAGTGCATCTCCCCCATGGGACATTATGTCCCTTGACGAATGCTGACTTGGCTGAGATACTGAGGAAAACCTGAGATGATGCACGGGGCATCTACGAATTGAATCATGACTTAATATCTAGGATCTAAAATTGAGGCATGATACATGAACTGGGCTGAATTCATAACTACTAGGATGCTCTATCTTGGAAAAGTCATACTAATTAAACATCGGATAGGGCAACTGGGTGAAAAAATGGAAAACCATACGAACTTGTCTTCCTAACTGCTAAGTTGGATTCCTGGCTTTATGGACTAACTCATACTGAAACGTATACTCAACTAGAGAATTTCTTGACACTCTTTCTATAAATTTCTACTATCTTTAGGGAGCAAGAAAATCTTTGCATAGTCTGAATGAGACATCTGGATAACAAATCACGTCATGGCTAAAATTTTGTAATATGGGCACTTATAACTCTACCTACTGAGGTCTGAGCTAGACTAAATTTTCCCACTATGTTCAATCCGACTAAAATCTCTGAAATACATTTAGCCACTTACATATCATCATAACATTCAAGCCTTTCTTTATAACTATAGCCTCATGTAAAACTAGCATGCAACAATTTTTTATTAACATGAAACATCTACTCTCTCATTTATAAGCAACTGCTCATCACTACTTCATTTCATAAAGAGAGTTCACTGAAGGATAAAACATGAGGACCTGAAGCATGAATGGACACTATACCAAACTCGATACATAATTGAGGCCTAAGGAATAGAATATCAATATCTTGGACTTTATCAAGAGATCTAAGCTAAGGATTTCCATGACATAAACCTGAATTTAACAGATTATTAGGAGTATAGCATAAGTCATGGAAACTAAGCATACTGTAAGGCATGAGTACATGAGTCATGAGCTGCATGACCTGAGTTTGGAGTTTTTGTATTCAATGAACATGATTCGTAATACTGAGGAAACTAGAACTCCTTATACTAGAAATTGTAAACGTACATGATTTTTGATAATGCGCATGAATAGGACCTATGATCATGGAACTGACATGGACTATGTGAGTAAATATCGAGATAGCTGAAGTGCAATACATTGCACTGAGGTAAGGATGGGATTGGCATCAACCTCTCCCACTGCTTCTCTACACATATTGGCATCACTGCTAAAATTTAAAAGTCTGACTTGGTTACATGTTCTACCATCTCCCCCTTATCTTAAAGCCATCATTCTAAGTCTATGAACCTCTTAATAAACTCTAAATCAAACTGAAACCACTTTGCTCTAGAGTCTGAGATATAACAATGCTCATAAACACTAAACTCATTCTAAAGGACTACTCCTGATAATGTAAGGTCCACTGCTATTACCTCTTTCTAATACATGATTCTTAAATTTCTATTATCCCAATAATAATTGTATAAAAACCTCATTACTGACTAACTTAGAATTCTCAACTTCTCTTTCTACTAGGTCATTCTAGAGATTCAAACTTAAATCAACTGAAACTGAGGTACTACCCCTTTATTTAAGGACTGGTTCATCAAGAAATTAAAACTGAATGACTCTATTACTGAACTCAACTGAAGGGATTTCTGAAATACTGTAAGCGAGAAATTTTTGTATTTTCATCTGGCTGGAATAGATTTACCTACTAAGGTAAGCACTAAGAAAGGTTCTGTTAAGATTTCTATTCTAACTTAAAGTTGACTGCCATGCGAGAAGTTAATAAGACTAAGAAGCTACTGGATCTAATAAGGTATGAATATGTAAGTAAAAGATCTACAACATACCAATAACCACATCAGGTGAATTTTTCTAATCTTGTAGGGACTAGAGGGCATAAAGTCTATTTGGGCATTGCCCACTGGTGGCACTAGAAGTAGCACCCTACTGATTTGGGTGATCAGACTGATCTAAAGGACGGTTGTACTGACCCTATTGGCGCAAATCCCTTCCCCTCTGAGCCATTACTCTACACGTCCATATTCTATGTCCTGGCTTACCAAATCTAATATACATCACTTCCAGCTTTAAATGTACCTAGGTGATATCTACCATATTCTTTACAAAGCGGATGGGTACGACCATTACTCATACTACCATGGGTTTTCAAGCCTGGCACCCCATCATGACTGTCAGTCCTGAACTTTAGTTCTTCCGCACTAGCTGAGGATGGAACTGGGACTGAAGATTTTTGATAAAACTGGGAGTGTTTATTGCCCTCTGACTTAGGATGATTAAAATTGAAATTTCCTAATCTATCTCTCTTTTTCTCTCTCTCCTTCTTCTTAAGCTTCTACTCCTTAATGCTTTGAGCATTGACCATAAGCCTAGAGATGTCCATCTCCTTAATCGACATTGTAGTTCTGTACTCCTACAATACTACCCGATACCCTAGACATGAACTTGCTTATTCTGGACCTACTATCTGCTACTACATGGGGAGCATACCTAGCTAACTGAGTAAAATTGAGGGAATACTCTTTCACACTCTTATGACTTACCTGAGAGTAATGAACTCTAACATCTTGGCTTCTCTCAGCTCTAAGGGAAAGAATCTATCTAGAAAAGCAGTAGCAAACTCTTCCTATTTTATGGGCTCTTCCTCTGCGCCCCTGTCTACCTTCCACTACTTAAACCATGTATGAGCTACATCTTGTAACTGATAGGCAGCTAACTCAACACTCTAACTGGAAGTTACTCCCATGATATCTGTGACTTTCTAAACCTGATCGAGGAACTCCTGTGCATACTCTTCTGATTTAGATTCTGAGAATAGGGGAGGATTTATTTGGGTGAAGTCTCAAATACTAGCTGCAGTAGAATTAGCCAATGGGTTAGCCTGAACAACAGCTGGCCATTTGATAACGCTCAATCTACAGCTCTTGTAAGAGTGTAAAGCGGTCGTTGTCAAATATATAACCCAACTGGATTGGGTATCGATCCCACAGGGAATAGCCGGTCAATAAGTAAGCAAAGATTATTAGACTTTTGGTGCAAGTCTCGTGAAAGGGGGGATTTTAATGTGCAAATAATGTAATCAAAATAGTAAAGTAAAAACAGAAAATAGCAAAGTAAAAAGAAAGAATGTTTAGTACAATGTAAAACAATGAGAATTGAGAAGTTGGGGTTATGTCCACCTTATGAGTTGTACGTCTCTATTGGCTATGAGTTATGCGGAATTCAGACATGTATGTGCTTATAGAGAATTGTATTTGATGGTAAATCCAAGCGTCTTTCGACCTAAATAAGGACTATTTCACTTTAACGGTTTTGAGCTTAAAGCGTATCTAATGGTACAAATTATCCAAGAGGTTAATCCAGTTACGGCACTAACTTTTTAATAGGGGATGGGACCCTATTACCTTGACATTATCTCTTTTCCAGACATATAACTTTTCTTTCGAACAAGTTAATGCTATACTGGCATATTCTATGCGTCTGCAGCCACAAAGAATTTAGATTAAGATGAAGAGAATAATGATATAAGCAGCCTACGTGTCACGAATTCACAAACTCATAGCCTTAGATAGTATCTCATAAGGCTTCCATAACCCCAACAGAGAAGTTTAGCTACTCATGAGTGCGATGGAACTCACAATAGACATTATTATACCGCAATAAAGATATCACGTGTAGTATGGTGTGGTATGGCTTTAGGCGTGAACTCCCTTTCAAAGTAGCGTTTCTCTTGTTGTGGAATTTAAGAATTGAATAGATGAATAGAAGAAGAAAAGTAGAATTAATGGAAGAATTAGAAGTAGAATGAGAATGATAAGGAATGTATTAAGACTAGGATGAATGGCGGAATTGTCTAAAAATCTCTAGCAGAATAGGGTATTTATAATACCTATATCCTATTCCTACTAAGCTAATGCATTACTTAACCCAATCTTACTATGTTAATGTATCATTATCCTAATCCTACTAAGTTACTGCTAGTCCCCAAAGTCTTCAGAATTGTTGTTTTTGCCCTGGACAGATTTTCCATGCACCACTTTTGGTCCTTGGCGCCGAAGCTTTGTTTTCCTCTTTTCGTGAAGCTTTCTTTGGCGTCAAGTAATCCATAAAATGCTGAATTCTGCACCATTTATACCTTAAAACTTGCTAATCATGTTCGTTAGCTCACTTACAGGAAAAAGGACTAAAAGTGCATGAATTATATAATTTGTTCTCAAAACTTAGCTAAACTATGGGTAAAATATAGCACTATAGGCGTGTAAATTCGCCTATCATCAACACCCCACACTTAAAGCTTTGTTCGTCCTCGAACAAACTATCATGTCCATCTAAACATCTACTTAGGGTTTTACAGTAACAACACAAAATATTCATCAAGACAAGCAAAACAATTATCAACAAAGAGTAGTTTTCCAATCATTAGTAGAAACAATTTAACCTCCCACATAGACTCGTGATGGTGGTCAACTCATATTCAAAAGTTAAGGCACAAAAAATCATACACGATACCCAAAACTCATCAACCATGTGTGTTTCACCATATGTTACCCATAATCACTCACAAGTATTGTATATATTTCGAACATGGGGGTAGGATTATCCTTGCTCTCACTCTCACAAAGAATTCATATGTTGCAACAGATGACCATAGGCTTGCCCTTAGTGTAATGCTACACTAAATGTCAGAATGCGAAGCTTAGGATCAAATAGGTCTTTTACAGGTTGTAATGTAGGCTAAGGGACGGGTAGGACTATTTTGGCCAGAAATAGTGACTATGTTCCTAAGCGCTTTAATACATCACATTATGCCCTTAACACTTTTCTTTCAAACAACCTTTTTGCTTTCTTTTAATCTACCTCCCTTTGTCACCTCTTTTGATTTTCAATTTATGAACATAACTAACTTTTTAGTTTTCTTTTCCTTTTTCTTTTCATAACATACCTCTTATGATAGCAATTCTTTTTCATAACAAATTCAAGCACCATTACATTCTAAAGCATCATACTCACCCAATTTCCTCTTATTTTGTCACATGACTTTACACTTTAAAGCACTTAGGAATTTGGATCAAATTATGGTCTTGAAAAAAAATGGATATTAGGCTTACATATGAGGTTGTCAAAGAAAATAGGCTAAAGGCACAAAAGGGGTTAACTAGGATGATGTCCATGGGTAAGTAAAAATAAGGTAAACAAGTGTAGGTTGCCAAAGAAATGCCTAAATCATCTCCTAAACTCGCACTCTTTATTTTCGCTTTACATACATACCAGGCAAGTTCTAGCATCAGCCACAAACATAGAATATACTATATCCTCATACACACAAGGCACATGGTCGACTGTATTGGGAGTAGTATAGACTCTTGACCCAACAGATGAAGGAATTAAACCACACAATATCATATAGTGAGTCACAATTAGAGCCTAAACGTCTCAATAGTCATGATTTTAGCACAAACTCTTCTCATAATCTCATGCTGCCTATTAGAATAATTTCATGCGAAGTTAAGTTAAAAAACATTAACTAATAAAAAAAATTAACTACTAAAAAGAAAAACAAAACAAACATAAATGCAAATGCAGATAGAGAAGTATAGCATACAAATACCAGCACCCCACACTTAGACGGGACACACTGCCCTCAGTGGAAAATAAATAAGAAGAACCTGGTTAGTCGGACTCCTCCTCTATGTCTGGGGTCATACCCCCTTCGTCGGAATCATCATTGGAGTCGTCATCATCAGAATTCTCCTCCACGTTGGAGTCTGGCATTTGTCGATCATCATCGGTCGTCACATCGTCATCAAGAGGTTCCTCAAAATATGTACCTACTCCACACATTGCCTTCGCGTGCTCATTCATTGGGTAGTCATAATCCAGCTGTTGGAGCTCTGCAGCAGTTGGAACACGGCCACCGCTCATCATTGTAAACCGAGTCATGCCATAAAGATGGCAAAAGAAACTCTCATCTCGAGCATACCTTTCTGAAGTGGTAAGGTTGACGCCATGTGTTGATTCAGCATCTTTGACCTTTGTGAGGTCAACCTTCTTTGGATTGTGTGGGAGTTTATGATCAGCCGGTTCCTCTTCGATGTCTTCCTTCCTCAAGATTGCAGTCAACAGATTGCCGAAGCTGAAATGGGACCGCTTGTGTAGCCTGGCCTTCCGCATTGTAGATCGAATGATTGCCCCAATGTTGATAGGGACATTCCTTATCAATTTATATACCAATCACACTCTATCTCTTGTTATTTTTGTGTATTACGTCCCTGGAATGAGGCAAGAGTTGACTATGCGCAATCATATCCTTGCTTCCCTATTCAAAGGAGCATATGGGAAGATGTTGTGTCGACCGGTGTCCTTGTGTCTGCTCCATCGTGCCATGGATCTTGTTCCATAGAGTGTGTTTTGAATGGCTCTGTATGGAGGTCTACTATACAGCTCTTTGAATGGTGATGGATCAACAGCAGGCAAGCCAAGAAAGGAGTTGAAGAAATCTGCATTGAGTTGTAAAACTTGGCCCCGAATCTTGACCTCGCTTTCTGTGGTTTTCGGTGACCAGTTGGCATAGAATTCTCTTGTTAAATCGAGATTGCATTCTCCCATGTCTCGAAAGATGAAATCAAGATGTAACCCCATGATCTTAGCCAACATACGTGGTTCCTTCTTTGCTAGGCTTTCCTTCTTTATCAAGTCCACATGAACATATTTTCTTTCCTTGTTGTTCCTATACCATTCCTTTGCTTCCTCCTCAAGTACCCATTTTATTCCGAACATGCGGCGTGGTAATTGCATTGAGGATGATTCTCTGTGCTCTTTTCGTCCTCTTTTCTTGCCTTTTTGTGAAGTGGTTGCTTTATCTTTGCCTTGTCTTGCTTTGGGTGCCATTGTACCTGAGACTAAAACAATGTTCACGTTAGTATCATCTCGATGTATATAATCTATAAACAAGCAGTAGTGGCACCACCCCACACTTAATTTGTTTGTACAAACTAATTAAGTGTGTGATGTCGATTAATCAGATTTCATCGACATACATATAGGCGATATGTTCCAACAATATGTTCAGCACATTCATACTTGCATGTTGTCTTTAACTATTCTTTTCAACTCTATATCATGTAATCTTGATCATCCTTTATGGTTTGGATTAATGCAGTTTTGGAACAAGACTACCATGTAGGGATTGAATCAAGTTTATGGTATAGAAATAATCACAACATCTCATGCTTGTATTCAATCATGATGAATGAGTCATTCAAACATTCAAGCACTCAATTTTTAAGATTATGCAATTTAATTTCCCCATGTCGACTCAGCAAAAGTATGACAGTGTATCAAAATCAAATACAAGTTGGAACCAAGTCAAGAACACCTACATGTATTCTTTCACTCAATTAGATATATCATAACAAACCAAGCACATTCAAATTACCAACACCAATTCAAGATCTAATGCATCATTATAAGCATAGTACTTATGTAATAGAAAAGAAGAACTTACTTGGTGATGGATTCGGAATATGATCTTGCAAGGTTAGATGAGCAAAAAGAAAAGTTTTGAGAGATTTTGGAAGGGTAGGCGGTGCTTAGATTGAGTAAACAATGTGACTTTGTCTTAAGGATGAAGTTCTTATTTATAGGAAAAGCTTGGGTCGGGTTTTGACCCATTTGGAATCGGATTTGGAGACCAAAAGTGACCATAGGCGGCGCCTTTAGCTTTGCCTAGTTGAGCAGAAGGCCATAGCATAGGCCATGCCTAATGCTTTGCCTAGTTGAGCAGAAGGCTTTTGCATATGTGGCGCCTATGCTATGGCATTGTTGAGCATAGGCGGCGCCTATTCTATGGCACTCTAGAATCCGAGAGCTTATGCCATAGCATAGGCCTTGCCTTGTTCGTGGCCTAGATTTACATAGGCCTTGCCTTGTTCTTTGCCTATATTTTCATAGGCAATGCCTAACCCATAGCCTTTTGCTTCTTCATTCCTAACTTACCACCTTCGACATGCACCGCTTCCAAATCAAAATTTAAGACCAACCTCCTTCCTTATACATCTTGCACCTATACTTACTCAAAATTAACAAAAACGATTAGAACGATGGGTTGCCTCCCATCAAGAGCCTTAGTTTTGGTCGTGGATCAACTACAAAAACAAACTCCAAAAAAAACAAAACGATTAAAAACCATGGGTTGCCTCCCATGTAGCACTTGATTTATTGTCACGGCACGACATAGTTACCTCGATTACTTAGACTTCATCGAGATAGATGGGGCATCGTTTTCTGAATGGATTCAGACGCCGTTGATACTTACTTGTAGGCATGCAATCTTGTTCGAGATGACTCTTGTGCATACATATCCCAGGAGGGATACCAATTATATCATCAATCTTCCTACCCATAGCTCTCTTGTACCTCATCAGAGCAGAGATGAGAGCCTCTTCATGTTGTTCACTTAAATCATCTGCAACACTCTCCGGAAGTGTATTTCCATATCCCAAGAACGTATACCTTAGGTAATTGGGGAGCTCTTTCGATTCTAGCATTGGTTGCTCTACAATGGAAGTCTTCGCTGTTTATGAAGGTTGATTTGTAAGATCAAGGTCCAACTTCTTAGGAGCATGAGAATATGACCCTATTTCTTTTAGAGCACACATAGTTTCTTTATAATATCCATCGTCCTCATGCTCAACATTCAGCAGTGCAGCAGATAATGGCTCAACAGTAAGCTGTTTCTCTACAGATATTTCTTTCGTATCCTCATAATGAACATCAGCTACAGAGAACACATTCATATTGCTGGGCTGCTTCATTGCTTTGCATATATCAAAGCGGACCACTTCGTCATTCAACCAAAATAAAAGCTCATTAGCTCTCATGTCAATAAGCACACTTCCTGTTGCAAGGAAAGGACGTCCCAAGATTATGGGAACTTCAGAATCCACCTCGCAATCCAAAATCACAAAGTCTGCAGGAAAAATGAAGGTAGACACCTTCACCAACACATCATTCAAGATACCCACAGGTCGTTTTAACAACCTATCAGCCATCAAGAGCCTCATATTGGTTGGTGTCGGATCGCCTAACCCCAACTTCCTGTAGACGGATAGTGGCATCAAATTGATTCTAGCACCCAGATCGCACAATGCCTTAGCAAAATTCCAAGATCCAACAGTGCAAGGAATAGTGAAGGCACCGGGGTCAGCCTTCTTCTGAACTAGTGATCGGGTAGCGATTGCGCTGCAGTGATAAATAGTATCCTTCAACTCATAGCTTGCTGATCGCTTCTTTGTCAAAAGATCCTTCATAAATTTCGCATACCCAGGCATTTGTTCTAGTGCCTCTACCAATGGAACATTAATGGTCAGCTTCTTTAACATATTCATGAATTTGCTAAACTTTGTATCATCCGCAAACTTCTTTAATCTTTGAGGAAAAGGTGGTGGTGGATAAGGAATTGTTTTCTCCACGGCTTTCTTCTCTTCTTGCTTCCGTTTTCAGCCTTTTCAGGCTGCAACATACTTGGTGTGACGTCATGGACGTCGTGGGTGGTTCCTATGGCAGCTTCTCCTTTTGCCTTATCATCAATGTCTGCTGCCTCATCAACCACTTTCTTGCCTTTGGATAAAGTTTCCAGCACCTTACCACTTCGGGTAGTAATAGCCATGCATGATCCGTCATTCCTTGGATTTGGCACAGTGTCGCTCGGTAAGGTGCCAGCCTTTCTTTGATTGAGTGCTGCTGAAAGTTGGCTCAATTGCTGCTCTATTTGCTTGGTTGAAGTGGAATGTGAGTTAACCAATTGCTTCATTGAGGACAAATCATTTATTACCTCCGTTACTCCCACGCTGGTTGCTTCCACTCTTTTCAACAGTTTAGCCATCATATCTTCCATGCTTCCGGAACTAGATGTGGTGGTGTCACGTCTTCTTGGGGGAACGTATAAACCACTCTTTTCATTCTTGTTCTTCCAACTACCTTGGTCCTTGTTTCCAGATTTATCATAGTAGTTCCGACCTTGGTTTCCTTGGGTATTACCTCGAAAACCCCCCTGATTGTCCAAGTAGTTGGCTTCTTCTTCTGAATCAGATTCGTCTCTTCCTTTTAACGCAACAGCTTTGACTTTTTTGGTCTTCCTTTATAATAGATGCTTTGTAAGAAGATCCACTTGTGTTTTCATGTGCGCCATATCTTGATCACGTTCTTCTTCTCTTCTCCTTTGTTCAGCAGTCATGCCAATAGGTATAGTAGGGCTTGCTACCTCAGAATCCCTAGTATGCCAAGCTCTACTTTTCTTTGTCATCCGATCTAGCATATTGCTTGCCTGCCCAAAGGTGAGGTCCATAAATGATCCTCCAGCTGCATTATCCACCAGTGGTTTAGTTATTAAATTCAAGGCTCTGTATAGTATCTCCATTAGGTAGACATTGGTCATGTGATGGTTCGGGCACCTCATAAGCTTCGTCTTGAACCTCTCCCATGTTTCATGAAGAGCTTCGGTTGGAAGCTGCCGAAAGTTGCTGATTTCATCTCTTAATTATGCTCTTTTGGATGGCGGAAAGAATCTTTCTAGGAAAGCGTCTCTCAATTGCCTCAAATTTGTAATAGAATCAGGAGTCCGCCCATTCAACCATAGAGTTGCCTCCCCAGACAGAGACAATGGAAATAGGCGTAATCGAATTGCATTCTGACCAACACCAGGATTGTTAAACGACTTGCATGTAGAAATAAAGTTGATCAGGTGCATATTTGGATCATCGCCTGCTAGTCCACCAAATAATCCCTTGTGTCGCAATAACTGAATCATGGTGCTTGTGATGTTGAACTTGGCTCCGGGTGCCAATGGTGGAGGAATAATGGCTCCTGTGGCTCCGGCTCCATCAAGATCATCATCATCATCGTCGAAAGCTAGTTGAACAGGTCGGCATTCATGCTTAAACCTAGCTTGACGATCTCTTCTGTTGGCAGGTGTTGCAATCTCAGCGGCATGCCTAAGGTTTAGTAACTCGTCATCACCTAGGTCCTCGTCGTCAGGATTTATTGCTCGCCCGGGGTTATCAATATTCTGTTGATGCACTTGAGCGGCGGCTAGAGCAGCTAGTCTCGCCTGTTCCTGTTGAGCAGCTATCCTTTCAATTTCGTGTTGTGCCTCCATTCTACCAATACATTATGGTTCAGGATTGATAGGTAATAACGGTTGACCAGAACTTTGAGTATGGGGCATACACTGAATAAAAACCTGCAGAGAACAAAAACAAAAACTAAAAGTAAAAGTACGAGAATCTTTGACCAAAGGGTCTAGTAATTATCACAAACTTAATTGACACTCGTATTCCCCAGCAACGGCGCCAATTTTTGATAACGCTCAATCTACAGCTCTTGTAAGAGTGTAAAGCGGTCGTTGTCAAATATATAACCCAACTGGGTTGGGTATCGATCCCACAGGGAATAGCCGGTCAATAAGTAACCAAAGATTATTAGACTTTTTGTGCAAGATTCGTGAAAGGGGGGATTTTAATGTGCAAATAATGTAATCAAAATAGTAAAGTAAAAATAGAAAATAGCAAAGTAAAAAAAAAGAATGTTTAGTACGATGTAAAACAATGAGAATTGAGAAGTTGGGGTTATGTCCACCTTATGAGTTGTACGTCTCTATTGGCTATGAGTTATGCGGAATTCAGACATGCATGTGCTTATAGAGAATTGTATTCGATGGTAAATCCAAGTGTCTTTCGACCGAAACAAGGACTATTTCACTTTAACTCTTTCGAGCTTAAAGCGTATCTAATAGTACAAATTATCCAAGAGGTTAATCCAGTTACGGCACTAACTTTTTAATAGGGGATGGGACCCTATTACCTTGACATTATCTCTTTTCCAGACATATAACTTTTCTTTCGAACAAGTTAATGCTATACTGGCATATTCTATGCGTCTGCAGCCACAAAGAATTTAGATTAAGATGAAGAGAATAATGATATAAGCAGCCTACGTGTCACGAATTCACAAACTCATAGCCTTAGATAGTATCTCATAAGGCTTCCATAACCCCAACAGAGAAGTTTAGCTACTCATGAGTGCGATGGAACTCACAATAGACATTATTATACCGCAATAAAGATATCACGTGTAGTATGGTGTGGTATGGCTTTAGGCGTGAACTCCCTTTCAAAGTAGCGTTTCTCTTGTTGTGGAATTTAAGAATTGAATAGATGAATAGAAGAAGAAAAGTAGAATTAATGGAAGAATTAGAAGTAGAATGAGAATGATGAGGAATGTATTAAGACTAGGATGAATGGCGGAATTGTCTAAAAATCTCTAGCAGAATAGGGTATTTATAATACCCATATCCTATTCCTACTAAGCTAATACATTACTTAACCCAATCTTACTAGGTTAATGTATCATTATCCTAATCCTACTAAGTTACTGCTAGTCCCCAAAGTCTTCAGAATTGTTGTTTTTGCCATGGACAGATTTTTCATGCGCCACTTTTGGTCCTTGGCGCCCAAGCTTTGTTTTCCTCCTTTCGTGAAGCTTTCTTTGGCGTCAGTAATCCATAAAATGCTGAATTCTGCACCATTTATACCTGAAAACTTGCTAATCATGTTCGTTAGCTCACTTACAGGAAAAAAGACTAAAAGTGCATGAATTATATAATTTGTTCTCAAAACTTTGCTAAAATATGGGTAAAATATAGCACTATAGGCGTGTAAATTCTCCTATCATCACCATTCATTCTAAGTTATTATAGAGTTGGCTGGAGTAGTAAATGCAGCTCTGAACTCTGCATGGGAGACATGCTCGTCCAGGGGATCTGGCTGAATGGGCTGAGGTGCTGACTAATTTCGAATTCTTCTTCCATTAGTCTTTTGGGGAGGTATGTTATTTAACCAAAAGGAAGAAAAGAATTAGACTAAGAATTTATCTTGAGCTTATGCTCGCTCGCATGACATGAATACTGAAAGAAGGGAAATTTTTTCTAAAATATCTCATAGCCTCTTATCCATAAGTGTGGCGCACTACACACCTATGCACAAAACTCTACTTGATGCGGATTTCAGACTCTCTAGGACTCTGATGAACCTTAGGCTCTAATACCAAGTTTGTAATGACCCGATACTACCCCCTAGTCGTCACACGGTGCTTACAATCTCAGAGGACCATAAGCTAACCCATGACTGATATCTGCTGTGAGCACTGGATAATAATACTAAAATAAATTCGAAATTAGGCTGAAATGCCATAGGGTTCAAATCTAAAATACTAATAAAATATAACATCTGAAATAGCAATCCATAAAACTAAATACTATCTGATAAATCTAGTCTGAAAGTCTCTAATCTGAACTATCTGAAAGTGAAGTTGATGGGACAAGCCCCCAACTAACTCCAATAACTGAAATACTGAAACTACTAAAATACTGAAATAAAAGTATGCCCTCGATAGATGAGGACTAACTATGAAATCTATGATCGCTGACTGGATCTATTTAAGCGCGGTCAAGAACCTTAGCGTCCAAACCTATGATATAAGACGTCATAGCGCAAATAAAGAGTATGCAGTTAGTACATGGAATATACTAGTATGCTATATGAGGTAAGTATGAATGCAAGGGTTCATATGCATGAACAATAACTGAATGCATAATATAGAGTAACTGGACATGAGAGTACATGGATAACTGATACTGCTGTAAATACTGAGTATGCACTACTGTGCATGTAAATAAATATAGTGACTCAACTAATCTGAAGCTAAGTACTAAATTTTTATAACTAAGTAACTGATATCTGAAGTTACTAATAACTAAACTACTAATACTGAGTGACAGTGTCTGAGAATCCTGATTCTGTAGAACTGAACTAAAATCTAAATTGAGACTGAAATTGAGACTGTGGGAGGTAATCATCTAACCGGCATGCCCCTCTCTAAACTGATTGGGGTCCAACCTGTAACCCTAGCTGAAAGGGTGCAAATATTATGCCATGGGTACTAATATCGAAAAACCAAAATACCAAGCCTAACTAACGGGTGACACCTGGGAGAGCCAAGTCTAATTTAATGGGTGACCTCTGGGAGGTAGTCAAGCCTAGTCAAATAGGTAACTCCTCAACTTGCACTGGCTACAGAGTTTTGGAGTACAGGGACTGCAACTAACGACTCTGACTCTCTAATGGGGAAGTCGTCATCCCTAGACTCACTCAGTGATAAATCCTACTCCCAATTGAAATAAACTGAATATAGTATACTAAACTGGACTTGTCTAATACTGAGTTTTTTGAGTTTTCCTGAGTTCTATAACTAACTGAATTCCACTAATTGGGACATGATTGATACTATTCTGTAACTGACACTGGCTCTAGGTACACAGCTAAATTGTCAGGTGTTACGTACCCCCAGGACTCGATAGCATAAAAAAAAGACATAACATGATCATAAAGGCATAACCATACTTCCTTTCTAACAATGCGCTTATTTAGACATTTTGTCAAATACTTGATGTACATGAACTTGTGCATGAATGGGATTACATAATAACATGTCATGCTTTTACTAGTCAAATCACACAAGCATTTCATCAAACACTTGTAGGCCATAAGCTTGTACATGATTGACATCACATAATAAAATTTTATGATTCCACTATTTATTTCACATAGGCAATTTAGTAGACACTTGGGGAGCATGGATTATTTACATGATAACGATCAACATATGTAAGCATGAATACAGCATTCAATTTCAATATCAAAGGTTAAGCATGCAATTCGTATAATTCACCACATAACTATCTTAATTTCATGAGAACTCATAATTAAACATGAATTGGATCACAATTACTATCATGAACATGAATAATTCAATTCCAAGCATGGAAATCATAAATCATAAATCTTGAAGTTTTAAAAATGTATTCTTGGACTCTGTGGGAGGTAGGGACCCATAGATGAATACCTAACATACCTTAGAAGATTCTTTCCAGAATGTTCTTAAAGGATTTCTTGAGGATTGACCTTGATTTCTTGAACTAGGGTTTTTGCCTCTTTGAGAGAGAATATTTTAAATCTTGAGAAAAGTGAGTGAATAATAATATAATAGGGTATTGAGAGAATAATTTCATGTTTAAGGATGATTTGGGTGGTGAAGAAAGACCCTGTTACCCCTAGAACATTTTTAATTTTTGTCACTGAAAACCTATTTTGGGCCCCAGCACAACCGACGCTTTCATGCCAAGCCATTGGAAAATGACAATTAGGAATGTGGTTGGTGGAGCGATGCAGTGGAATCACATTGCAATACTGGATGGGACCTGGAAGCTTGGCACGATGAGGTACAATTGCATTGGCTCACTAGAAATTAACAAATGTGAAAATGAGCTTTGGCATGACGCGTCGATATCGTGGTACTGACAATTGCTATTTTGGCTTACTCCGCGATGCGCTACTGGCCTGAATTATAATGTTTAATGACTGAAACTGAAATTAGCCATAACTTCTTACCCGGTTATTGAATTTAGGCAAATTTTATATCATGGAAAATTTGATCTAATTTAATATACAATGGCAGGCTCTAAACTGAAAAATAATGAGCATTTCAAAAATTTTCTATAGGATAACTCATAAACTGAGAGTTAATTTAAGGTAGGGAAATACGGGGTATCACACCCATCCTTTTTAGCTATTGAGATTCTTTCTATCCATTGTATTTTAGGGATGAAAGTCCTTTTAGTAGAAGATATTATAATGACCCTTCAAGCCATTTCTCATATTTTTGCTTATTTTTATTGTTTGAGCTTCTCTATAGCTACCCCAAATCATATATGACTTGTTGAAACTGATCGTTTGGTTACCGAGCATTTATTTAGTTTTAGAATTAATTTCAATATTAGAAGTCTTTGTCGGTTCCAAATGGTCACCTAATAAAAACTTCAGCAAAACGATCTTATATGTAAATTCTAACTATGCCAGTAGCTCCATAATATCAATTTTAGGATAGGTAGACCCTTTGTTTGGGTCCCAATGCACCCAAGCTCATTTCAACCTATTGGTCAAAAAGTTCGAAGTTTAGAAATATGGGTGTGGCACCCACATTTGGTTGAAACAACATTGAATTGAAAATTTGACTTCGCCAATGCTTTCGAAACAAAGAATTTAGTGTTGTTACAAAGTTTATTTGCAAAAATTTAATTTCAAACGAATCTCGAGACATTGTTGAAAACTTAAAATATTTTAAAGTTTTGTTGGTTCTGGTGCAATAGTAATCGCACAAGGTGGATGGCGATCTCACTATTGTAATCACGGTAAGCCAAGTGATCGCACTACGGCAATAGGGATCCCTTAACAGCGATCATGATATCTCTTTGCTTGAGAAGTCTATAAATAGACCCTAAGGTCGTGATTTTGGTCATTTTCTCTTCATTCTTGAGAGCCAAAAACCCTAAATGGGTATTATAATTCAAAATTAAGTTGTATGGGTAACTTAGGAGCTTGATAATCATCTATTATCACAAATATTTTCTAATTGAAGGTAAGAATCCTTTGAATTTATGCTTGAATTATTTAGTTTGGACCTAAATCCCAAATTTAGCTTAGGGATTTGTTTTAGTAAAAAATTTTATCAGTTTTCACTCATTTCTTGGGGGTTATGATTCATTGTTCATGTATGAACATTAGGATGACCTCGAAAATGTATTTTGTATAAGTGAAACCCACTTGGGGTTTTTGGTGTCGTTTTAGGACTCGAATCACAATACTGAAATATGGGTATTGTTAGAATTGCATTGAAGAGTAGATTACAATTTTATAGTGTAATGGTATTTTGGGGATTGTGAAGTGAAATCAGCACAGGGTGAATGGTGTAACATTTTGCGGTTCAAGTTTGAGGTAAGCTTTTATCTGCTCTTCTTCATAGATGATGTGTGATATATATTGTGTGTGAATGTGAATCTTAAGATTAATTATGAGTATAATGTCTAAGTCTTGACTAATGAAGTTTACTATTATAGTTTGGGGATTTGATAAGGATCTTGGACCCATATGGTGAAATGCTTAGTACCTTTTAGAATCATATTGTCTTTTCCCTAGATTGACCTAATTTGTAGCATGGTTAAAATATTATGCTAGTTGGGATGTAGTTTAAGTGTTGGGACCATGGTTAGTATGATTAACCTCTCAAAACCATAATTTGAGTATAGTTGACATAAAAGCCCTTGTTTCTAGATGAAGTTCGGATCATAGGATTAATTATGGCTTCCTTGACATCTAGAAGATAAACTAGATACCTTAGCCTAGTTTGGAGTATAAGTTGACTAAATATGGAGATTGAGGATTTTAAGTGGGGTCATCTGGTCCATCTTAGGCCGAGATTAGTGCTAGCCTTTGTGGATTCATTTATGGAGGTTAAGCTTGGTTGAGACTAGTAATCCTTAGTGTAAGATTACTTTATGGTTTAATGAATAGTGATGGTATTTTTACCTTGATAATTACTAATACTTATGGTCATAATATTCCTCTTAGAAATGATACAAGTCCATTAGATATGTTATTTCCTCTTAGATCTAATGTTGGGCATTTAGTTTTGCTTTTCTCTCTTAAATGGGATACTGGGGACTTTAGAGATGTTATTCCTCTTAGATATGAAAATTGTCCGATAGAGACAATATTCCTCTTAGCCATGGTACATTACCTATAGATATGAGATTCCTCATAGATGTGATATGTCTCACAGTTATAAGATAGGCTTATTAAGGCATCATGCCTCCTAGGTGTAAGATGCCTCCTATGTGTGAGACGATTATAGATATGCTTTTAGGTTTATAAAGATGGTAGGCCTCATGAATATTCTATGTCTTATAAACATGAAATGATGTATGAATATGATTATCGACATGAGTTCCAGATATGTATATGAGCCTACGGCTGTAATCTTAATGCTGTGATTATTTCGAATATATTATTGGGCCAAGGTCGTGTTATGATATTGGTTGGAAATTTGGAAAGTAATTATCGTTATAAATGATACGATTGTAGTTTATGAATATATTAATACATATGTGTGTGTATGTTTGTATGTGTTTATACATATCTCTCCAGTATGGGACGGAGAAAGATGCGGTATGACTTTTATGATTCCAATGTTTGAATACTAGTGACGGAATGTATAGATTTAGTACATTCATGATTGCTTCATCGATGTTTGATATGATTTCAATTAGATTATAATATCATTATGGTTGCCACTAACTAATGGTTAAACCCCACTTTCTAGATTAATAATGAATTTCTTCATAATAATACATGTCAATCTTTAATGAATAAGTTATAGGTAAAAAAGGTTAATAATGGCACTTTAAAGACTTGATCGAGATAAGTTCCAATCTATGATTTTATTCTACTAATTACTCTAGTCGTGAAAGATTCTGACCCTTTCTAAACTTTTATAATGATTTAGTCCCAAAGATCACTTCGGGCAATGGATTTACGAACTTAAACTCTTTTAGCCACGACTTGAGTCGTGCACCTATTATATATACATTCTTATAGATAATGTGATATTGATGATGAACGATGAATAGTGGAAATATAATCTACCTTGCTTCTCTTTCATGATTATTTACTTTAGGCATCGTGGGTCTTGTTATTTACTTTAGCCCTCGTGGGGCTTGCACTTAACTTTAGCCATTTTTAGTGTTTTCTCTCTATTATTTGCATTGAGTTTGATGTTACGATGATGATATTAATATCAAAAAAGGTCAGAGGATATTATGATGATATGATGATACGTGAAAAGGATTAAGAATATTATAAAGATATGATGATACCCGCAAGGCCATAGGATGTTATGATGAGGATATTTATACCAAACAAGGCCAGAGAATGATTATGATGAGGTTGATGATTATGATGATGGTTATGGTTTTCAGAATTATGTTGTATGTGTATCAACTATCACCAATATACGCCTTTATATATCAACCGGTATGGGATGGTTGCATAGATATAGGCGATGATTATGCCTTGTATTGATTTAATGTTGATTGAAATTTTCAAGCCTGGGGTGGTATGGATATGCATAGGCTAGGCTAGTATTTGGTTGTCTGGAATAGCCAGTTACTCACGCTATTATTGATAATAATATTTTCATTTTTATGATAATTGTTATGTCTAGCTTTTGATAGATTGGTCATTGATTCAGTTTGGAGATCGAGGTATGATTCTAGCCTCTTCTATTTTATGATTTCATTATTATGCATGATTAAATCCATGATGAGGTATATGAGTTAGAAACCTTGAGCGTGTTAGTACTAAATCCTGATAGGACTATGATGAGGCCTTAAAATAAAGATATGATGATCTAGGTCATGTTTCGAGTTGACCTTATATCTATATACGTGTATATAAATATATATGTATCGATGGTATTGTTGTATATCATTTTCTTCAGTTCATTAACTTGTATATTGCTATATATCCTTCTTTCGTCCTTCAAATATATATTGTCCAAGGATGTATGGTATAGTGTTGAAATTCCTAAGTATTGTTAGAATAGGATAGTGCACCCTTATTAGTTTCTTATGCTTAATATGTTAAGTCTCATAGACATGAATAGGTTAGGTTATCCAAATTATCTCAGTGGTTGTATTATGTGGTTGCTGAACATTGGATGTAGTTCCCATTCTTTTTATATATTGTATATATCTGCTTTATCTTTAGAGATAAGTTGATAGTTGCCTACTGAGTACCATTCTTTTGGTACTCATACTACACTTCTGCAGCCAATAGATCATAACTATGTTGTCACCATTGATGTGTGACCCGTGCGGAGAAACCATAGTTTGGAGACTAGAGCGAGCTCCTGATCTTTGGAGTATTGCCACCTCTCTCCTATGCATTATACTAGTCTCTATATTGTATTCAGAGAAAAGTTATATCAGTGTATTCATTTGTACTTCACTTTGAAATCTTATTATTGTAGAAGATCTTGTACTGATACCATCAGATTTTTGGGATTATATTATGTAATTGTTTCTTTATTTCATCTATACCGCAATTCTTTTCTATATATATTTGGTGGTCTGTTACTAGCCGTTACGGACTACAGATTTGGCTTACTTATTAGTCGGTTATAGTAGGCGCCACCATGACCTAAGAGTTTGGGTCGTGACATAAAACTACATCGTAATTATGGTCATCACCTATGCAATCATAGTCTTACCTAAACTCTACCCATCATGATAGCAAAGGCCCTATCAAAGTCGCGGCGAAAAAACTAGACCCATCTCGTTAATTACTCGTTGTGATTTTATCCCATAAATTAGACTATACAATGTAATCGTTGAAATAAGACTCACGATTGCATTAAACAAATCCGTGCACCATAAAATAGTAAAAACTAGCAAAGGAAATAGGTCCAAAACTATCAAAATGGACCCTCAAACTTCGTTTAAGACCCTATAGCTAAAAAAAATAGTACTACTAGTCTAATTTTAATGCTCCAAACTCAATAAAATTATACGATTTTCCAAAGGTGGTCATTATCATTAATCTACCCCCAAAACTATCTTTAGGACAATAAAACTAGTATTTTGATCAAATGTTTAAAATCAAAAAGGGGTCAAAACTTTAACCAAGTATGCTACTTACCTAAAATGGACGTTCCAAATGTAATAGAACTAACAAAACTCTCATCTCATGCTATAACCATAGAATATTCATCAGAGTAAACTATATCACTTTAAAAGCTACTTAAAATCACAAATTAATATAAATTACTCCTGAATGCTTTGGTAACTATGAGAACCATATCCACAATTCATAAATAATATAAAGAATTAGAAAGGGAGAAATGATCAAAATATAAAAACCTTCTTTAAATCTCAATGGGAATTGTTACAACATTTATCATAAGCTAGACCAAGCTTCTTAAAAGATATAACTCTATGAATTTGTAAATATTCTCTTTCAAAAGATGTTAAAGTACAGTATCATAGGTTTCCACAAAACTTTATCTACATATACATGAGCTTATTAATGTGTTTTCACGAAAATATTTCCTCTTTATAAAGAAAGGGGAACAAAAGGACAATATTTTTAACCACCTGCAAATAACAGAAAACAACTAAGAGGAGCTTTATAAAAATTTATACAATTGTTGTTCAAATCAGTTGATCAGATATTTTCTAATGAAATGTTTGATAAGTTATACTTATGTTTATTATAATAAACCAATCAAAAGAATATATCATGGTTTGAGGGTGTTTCATGATAAAACATCCACTCAAGCCACCACCTATTATACAAAGACACAAAGCATAGCCTAGTATGACACTCTAGAAATATATGGGATGGTTTTTTGACACATCTTTGTCAGTGGCAACTTTGTGTGAATAAGAGTATCAAAATGATAGGCTGATTACCTTTATTGGAGAAAATATTGATATACTCACTGGAAAGATTAATTAAAGCAACTTACAAAGAGTGTGAATGTATTTAATGCATAACATAAGAGTTATAACTATTAGGAAAGTAGAAGTGGTCAAATTTATAAAAGAAGTTGAAGATTAGAATAAACAAAGCTAACATAAAGGGACCCATAATATACCGCACGGGTAAGCAAATAAAACTGCGATAAAAGCTATAGGCATTCTCTGAGTTGATTGTGTTAGAGTTGTGACCCAAATTTGGTTGATAGGGCTCTGAAAGTTTTGTGGCGCGACCCATGTTTGCATTTTTCAATGGGGTTTGTGGTGGTAGCATATGGATCGAGACGATAGGACCTATTTGTATGCACGTATTATATATGTGCGATTTAGTGGGTTGTTTAGAATTAATTCTCACATATACGAAATTGAGACTATTTTCTCCAACATTGTACTCTCTCTCTCTATTATAGTGAAACCTCCTCTGTCTCTGCTCGTGGTTTTTCCCATAAGGGTTTCCACATAAATCTTTGTGTTCTTTTTTTTTTGTTTATCATTTGCTTATTTTCTTCCCAATCATTATAAACTGGTATCAGAGCGATATTAATTTTTTTCTTGGGAATGGCAACCATGAAGTATGACATTTCGTTGTTGGATTAAAATACCAGCTTTTTGTTCTGGCAGGTTAAGATGCGGGTAGTACTCACGCATATGGATTTGGATGATGCTCTATTAGGGTTTGATAATATGCTCTCATCATGGACAGATGAGGACAAACAACGTAAGGATTGGAAGGCTCTATCTCAGTACCACCTTTATTTATCCAATCAGATTCTACAAGATGTTTTGAAGGAGACCATTGTCGCTGCATTGTGGTTGAAACTGGAATTATTATATATTATGAAGATCCTAACAAGTAAGTTACATCTTAAACAATGACTTTGTTATCATCACATGTATGAGGGTGCATCTTTGGAGAATCACCTATCTGTATTTAAGGAAATCATCTTTGATATAGAGACTTTGGAGGTTAAAAATGATGAGGAAGATCTAGGGTAGATTTTATTGTGCTCGCTGCCTGTATCATACACGACCTTTAGGGATATGATTTTTTATAGTCATGATACCCTGAACATAGATGAAGTCTATGATGCGTTATTCTCTAAGGAGAAGATGAAATATTTTGTAAATTAGTCGAAGACTCAAAAAGATGGTCTTATTGTTTGAGGAAGAACTCGTGAGAGGAACTCTAGGGGTGATAATTGGAATAGTTCAAAATCCCGAAATAGAAATAAACCTATAATTACTACATAAAAAAGGGTCATATCAAATTCGAGTGTTATAAGTTATATAATAGGGAGAAAAAATGAGGCTCTAAAACCAAAGAAAAACTAACCAGAGAAGTCCGGTGAAGACAGTTTTGTTGAAGATGATGGTAGTGATGGACAAATATTAGTAGTTTTTTATGGTAACTTCAAACCCTGTGAGGATTGGATTCTTGATTCAACTTTCACATTTCATATGTGTCGCAATCGATATTGGTTTACAACATGTGAATAGACTCTAAGATGCTGGGTTGATGGGAAATATCACACCTTATAAGATAGCTGGTATTGGAACAATCAGAATTAAAATGTTTGATGGAGTTGTGAGGACACTTAGTGATATGCGGTATGTCTCAGACTTGAAGAGAAATCTTCTTTCCTTGAGTACCCTTGATTCGAACGAATATAGGTACACTAATAAAGGTGGAGTCCTGAAGGTTACTAAAGGTTCTTTTATTGTGATGAAGGGATAGAGAAAGATGGCAAATTTGTATGTCTTGCAAGGCTCTATGGCTACAGGTAATGCAATTATTTCTTCCTCTTCTCTATCTGAAAGTGACATTGCTAAACTTTGGCATAAACGCCCAGGGCATATGGGTGAAAATGGGATGGCTGAACTAAGCAGGAGAGGATTTATTAATGGCTAGAGTATTACAAAATTGGACTTCTGTGAGCACTACATTTTTGGGGAAGCAGAAAAGAGTCAGATTTACTAAAGGCATCCACTAAAGTAAAGGCACACTTGATAATATTCATTCTGATCTCTGGGGTCCTTCTAGAGTACCTTCTAGAGGAGGTGAAAATTACATGATGAATATTATAGATGACTATTCCAGAAAAGTTTAGGTGTTCTTCCTGAAGAAAAAAAATGATGTGTTGCCTACTTTCAAAGAGTGAAAGACTGATTGAAAAGTAAATAGGGAAGAAGGTAAAACACCTTCAGAATGATAATAGTTTAGATTTCTATTCTAATGAATTTAGTGTTCTATGCAATTCAAAAGAAATTGTGAGGCTCTTAACAGTTTGTTATAGTTCTATGCAAGTCAAAAAAAATTGTGAGGCTCTTAACAGTTTGTTATACTCTGCAGCAGAATGGAGTGGCCGAACGAATGAATAGGACCATGATGGAGAAGGTGTGTTGTATTCTCTTTAATAATGGTTTAGCCAAGTCTTTTTAGGTTAAATTTTCTTTCATATCTTGTCTTCTTATTAAGCGCTCTCCTTCAGTCGTGGTTGATAAAAAGACCCCATAAGAGGTATGGTCTGGTACTCCTGCTAGTTACTCTGATATGGGGATATTTGGATGTCCTGCTTATGCTTATGTTGATAATGGAAAGCTGGAACCTAGATCTGTCAAGTGCTTATTTATGAGTTATAAGCCTGGTGTTAAAGGTTATAAGCTTTGGTGTCCAGAAAATAGAAAGGTTATAATTATCAGGGATGTTGTGTTTGATGAAACGCCATGCTTAAGTCTCCCTTCAAATCTAGTGCTTCACCTTCAGATGAGCTTAGTGACATGAATCAGCAAAAGTCAAGCACCCACGTTGAATTTCATATTGGATCAGAGTCTACACCAATGTCTACTTCTCAGTCTAGCCTAGAGATACAGAGTGATACTTTTTCTTCTTCACCATCAGTGGCGCCATAATATTTTATTTCTAAAGAAAGGCCTAGGAAAGATATTAAACTTTCTCAAAAGTATGCTTAAACTAATTTGGTTTCTTATGCATTGAATTTAGCATAAGGTATTGATTCCAGTGAAGAACCTTCTTTTTAATCAGAGGCAGTTAGTTATGATGATTTCCACTAATGGATAATTGCTATGTAGGAGGAGATGGAATCACTTCATAAGAATAGCACATGGGATCTGGTGAGATTTCATAAAGATAAGAAAGTTATCTGTTGCAAGTGGGTATTTAAAAAGAAAGAAAGAACATCGGGAGTTAAAGATGCTAGGTAAAAACAAGACTAGTTGCTAAAGTTTACAGACATGTTCCAGGTGTTGACTTCAGAGATGTATTTTCTCTAGTTGTAATCATAGCTCGATTTGAGCCTTTCTTGGTATTGTGTCCATGCATAATCTTGAACTTGAGCAGTTGGATGTCAAAACTACATTCTTACATAGAGATATTGGGGAGGACATCTATATGCAAAAACTAGAGGGTTTTGTAGTCTTAGGAAAGGAGAACTATGTATGTTTGCTAAAAAAGTCTATTTATGGATTAAAGTAGTCGCCCAAACAGTGTTATAAGAGGTTTGACTATTTTATTACCTCTCATATATTTTGGAGGAGTAGTTATGATAGCTGTGTCTACTTCAAGGAGGTAAGTGATGGTCTGTTTATGTATCTTCTCTTGTATGGTGATGATATATTGATTTCAGTAAAGGATATGAGAGAGATAATAAAATTCAAATCCCATCCCAGCAAGGAGTTTGAGATGAAGGATCTAGGAGCAATAAAGAAAATTCTTGACATGGAAATTCTGAGGGACAAAGAAAAGTGTAAGTTATACTTGAGTTAGAAAAGATATATTGAGAAAGTGATTCACAGGTTCAATATACAAAATGCTAAACCTTTCAGTACTCTATTGATATCTCACTTCAAACTCTCGGTCATGTTATCTCCAAAGACAGATGATGAGCGTGACTACATGTATCAAGTTCCATACTCTAGTACCGTAGGGTCTCTTATATATGTGATGGTGTGCTCCCGACCAGATTTATCTTATGCCATTAGTGCAGTTAGCAGATACATGCCAAATCCTGGAAAAGAACATTAGAAAGAAGTTTAGTGGATTTTCATATAATTGCATAGATCTGCTGATGTTTGTTTGTAGTTTGGGCAAAATTGAGATGGAGTGATTGGTTATGTTGATTCTGATTTTGTAGGAGATCTTGATAAAAGAAGGTCCCTTACAAGTTATGTTTTCACCATTGGTGGTTGTGCTATTAGTTGGAAAGCTACTTTATAGACTACGGTTGATTTGTCAACTACTGAGGCAGAGTACTTAGCTATTAAGAGGTTTTCAAGGAAGCTATTTGGTTAAAGGGTCTGTTTGGTGAACTTAGTAAAGACTTAGAGATTACTACAGTCTTTTACGATAGACAAAGTATTATCCTCATGAAAGATCAAATGTTTCATGAGAAGACAAAGCATATAGATGTTCAGTATCATTTTAAGCGTTAAATTATTACTCGTGGTGATATTATGGTGAGCAAGATCAGTACCCATGATAACCCTGCTACTATGATGACCAAGAAACTAACAAGTGCTAAGTATGAGCATTGCTTAAACTTGGTTGGTGATAGCTGTTAAGATGTTCCCTTAGGGGCTTTGTGGAATAGGTGGAGAGTTTGTCTTGAAATGGATTTGAGTTATGAATTAGAATATATGTCAAAGTGGAGATTGTTAGAGTTGTGACCCGAATTTTGCTGATCGGACTCTGAAAGTTTTGCAATGCGACCTATGTTGTGTTTTACAATGGGGGCTTTGGTGGTATTATATAAGTTTGATTTAGTGGACTGTTTTGGATTAATTCTCATATACATGAAATTGAGACTATCGTCTCCAAAACTGTACTCTCTCTCCATTATAGTGAAACCACCTCTGTCTCAGCCCCGTGGTTTTTCCCGCAAGGATTTCCACATAAATCTATGTGTTCTTGTTTTTCGTTTGCTTATGGTTTGCTTATTTTCTGTCTGATCATTACAAGTTGCTAATCAAGGGCCTAGTGTATCAAGTTGGATCAACCATACTACCATGATACCGAGATCTCATCTTAACATTCTAGAGAGAGTTCTTGAAAACAAGAGCGGTTAGATAGTAAAATCATACAGATATCTAAAGCAGTGAGCTCACATAAGCTCCAATACTCAGGATAAAAACAAAAGATTTGATACATGACAAAGGGTTAGAAAAACTAAAGCAAGAATCATCTTGGTGCTAGGCTATAATCACTCACATCAATAAGTTCATGAAACTTGAATGTGGAAAGAAAGTGAAATCCAATGAAACAAATCATGTGAGTACATCATTAGCAATTGTATATATAGAACATGAACATAAGACAGGGAAGGAAATCGAGTAGATAAATAATGTTCAACAACCTTTTTTCCCTACCAAGCCTTATACCACCATTCCTACAAATGTTAGAAAAGAAGATAAAGGAAATAATGGAATTGGAAATGGACTCTCTTCGAGAATTTTTTTCACAAACAACTATGAATAAAATTGTCCACCTCTCATTGTTAGTGAACTCCTTCCTCTCCACCGAATAGGTATAAAAAATTGACAATCCTGGTGCATTCACAATATCATACTCAGTTAGAGAACATGATTTTGCAAAATCACTATGCGGTAATGGATATTATATCAACCTTATATGTGACCAAATATCTTCAAGCAATAAGGGTTAGGGATGATGAAACCAACTATAAGCAGTTACAAATAACTTACCAGACCATGAAATATCCTATTAGCGTTATCAATGATGTCATAGTAAAGGATGGTTAATTTTAATATTATCATTGACCTTATGATTTTAGGTTGTGTAGTAGACAAGGACATTACTATTATAATGGGAAGACCTTTTTTAGCAACTAATAAAGCACTGATAAAATTTTGAGGAAAACATGATCAAATTCATAGTAAATGATGTAGAAGTGACCTTTTGAAGCTAGAAGTGGAATGAATATACAAGATCATGCAACCATATAGATGAAATGGAAGAGGTAATCAAATGAAATTAGAAGGAGACGGCATAGGATATGTATTTTCTACTATCATGACTAATTATGAGGCCACAAAAAATATGGAGGAATACTAAAAAATAGTTAAGTCATTCGTAGACCTACTTGTACTAACTGAAGATATTATCTCTAACATGGAGAATTGTGTAACCCCTACAACAAACCTTCATTCATTAAGTAACCAAAGATCAAGATAAAATTATTGCCCGGTCATTTGAGGTATGAATTCTTAAGAGATAAGTATATTTAAACCATAATCATGACTTCCTTGTTGACAGGTACATATGTACAACAACTATTGGAAATACTACAGTCATATCATCAGGACATTGGTTGGATCATTACTGATTTTCAGGGCGTTCTTGTAGGAATTTGTAAATATAACATTAAGCTTTAAGAGGATTGTGTTCTCATTATTGAATATAAAAAGCATCTAAATTAATTCTTGCAATAAGTGTTAACGAACAATATTATTAACTAGATAGATCTTGGGGTTGTAATTTTTATTGTCGACAGCAAATAGGGTAGACTAATCTTGTGTGTCCTGAAAATGAAAGAAATAATGCTGGTGCTTGACAAAAACAGTGTGTTGATGCCGACCAAGAAAATCACAGAATAGTGTGTAAGAATGGACTATCAAAATATAATAAAGCTACTTGTAAGAATCACATCATAATATTTTTTATAGATCATAGACTTGAGCGATTGTCAAGCAAAATATTCTATTATTTATTTGATGGATACTTAAGTCATAATAATCAATATATATATATAAAGGATGCTCTTATCCCATCCTAAGTGACATGTCTTAGAAGCCTCTAATGCTATTTAACTTTTTTGTGGTTTTTTAAAAGTTTTTTCTTCATTTTTTTTATTAATCAGTCAATTTGTTTAATAATCAAAATGAATAGATCAATTACTACTCCTTCATTTATTTTTATTTTTTAATATAAAAATTTAATATTTCTTTATTTCCACTACTTTCATGACCTTTGATGATCATAACTGCTAAATTATATTAATAATCATATTTATGATATCTTTGATATTCCATACCGTTCTCTTATAAATAGACGTATTGTAAGTCTTCTTTCCTCCATCGTCAAAATAAAGAATATTTCATTCACTATATTTTTATGAACTTTCATATATACTTTTAAAAAATTTCATTTGTATACCTTCTAAAATGTCCTCCTTATTCTATTATTTTGGGTATGCTATTGCTTCTTCTTCTACATAGATTGTTCCTTTGACGTCTTTATTGATTTGCTAAACTCATACATGAGATTACATTAAATTTTTTGTTATTGTTATTTTATATTTTTTGTAACTTTTAAGCAAGAATATGTATGATTTAAATCTATTTTTTTATAATTATTTTTATAATATATTAATTTTTGTGATGTATTATTTTTTACAGGAATAAGAGGAAGAAGATTAAATAGTGAACGAATGAAGTAAAGATGAAATGATGACTATGTGAAGATTTGAGGAGAAGGACAAAGGAATCACTTGACATGAATGTCTTTTTTTGAAATTATATAAATTCTTATTGCTTTCTCTAAATAGTTTAAATTACTACATAATTTGTTCACTTTTATCTGTCGTTATACTAAAAATAGACGTAAAGAAGAAATATAGATAAGATGATGTGACACCTTAAGTTTTTTATTTTGTTTAACATAATCTATTAAATAAATAGATTATTAAAAGTCTCATAAAATAAAGACTCATACATGATATTACATTAAATTTGTTGTTATTGTTATTTCATATTATTTGTAACTTTTAAGCAAGAATATGTATGATTTAAATCTATTTTTTTATAATTTTTTTATAATATATTAATTTTTGGGATGTATTATTTTTTATCGGAATAAGAAGAACAAGATTAAATAGTGAACGAATGAAGTAAATATGAAATAATGACTATGTGAAGATTTGAGGAGAAGGATAGAGGAATCACTTGACATGAATGCCTTCTTTTTTTTTTTTGAAATTATATATATTCTTTTTTGCTTTCTCTAAATAATTTAAATTACTATACAACTTGTTCACTTTTATTTGTCGTTATACTAAAAATAGATATAAAAAAGAAATATAGATAAGATGATGTGACACATTAAGTTTTTTATTTTGTTTTAAATAATCTATTAAATAAATAGATTATTGAAAGTCTCATAAAATAAAATCAAAATTGTCCATAAAATAGATCTTTTACAATAGAACCCAATACACCATTTGATTGAGACAACCAACATAAGAGAAACTAATATAACATAATCTTAATGATAATTAATTCCTGTTTATGTATTATGTAGTTATAATTGTAAAATTAATGTCAATAAGAAAAATGAAAAAAAAATGAAGGAAATAAAGAATAAATAATTATAATAAATGATTAGAGTAGTAAAGAGTCATTAACTTGTAGTTTTGTTTCTCATTGAGATAAATGCTTTCTAAAGATCAAAATTCACATTGTTTGCATCTAGGTTCTCTTCGTTACTATGTGGTATGAAAAACAGTTATTGTGGAACATGTTTTTCACTTCAATCTTTTAATTTAATCTTTGTAAATATATAAATAGTCCGATAAGTTGTAGTTTTTAGTTATTTTCTTAGGTAAAGTCAGGTAAGTTGCAGTGTTTAATTCTTTGATTTGGCTTTAAATCTATTATATGCATTATTTTTAGATAGTGTTATGCTTTTATATACTGAGATTCTGTTGATTTTTTACTTTCACTACTTAGTAATTCATGTTAACTAAAAGGTGATTTATAACTTTCACTCCTCACTAATTCATGTTAAGAAATAAGTTATTTATTCTGAAAACATGATGCTGGACATTCAATTACTTTATCTGCCTATGTTTGATGAACACTTGCTATTGACATGTATTGATTGCTCTATTTTAAAGGTGATTTAATGTAGAATAATCATGCAATGAATTATTCAAACTTCTATGAATATAACAAGTCAATAAGAAACTTAATTCATGTGTGTAGTATCTTTGCTAGTTTAGTGATCTACATTTCAAAAAAATTGAATGAAATTTTTTTGAAAGTGATATCTAAACATAGAGAAAGTCATATATAATAAAAGAATAATTAGTATTTGATATATGATTACATTAAGAAACAATTAGGGTTACAATTGGGGAATATAAAAACAAAGTTTATTAAAATAAAGACATTTTTATTATGTAATTTGTAATATTATTTAGTCATAATTTAATTTTCTTTAAGAACCGTGCAAAGCACGAACATATTCACTAGTATAAATATTATGCTAGAATACTAGTAAAATACCACATTAACATGTCACTATGGAGTATTTACCTTCAGCCGAAAGCCATTTGGGTTGTCAAATGCCCCAACCGTCTTCAAAGATATATGATGTTTTATTCTCCGGTATGATCGAAAGGTTCATAATGGCCTGCATGAATAACTTATATGTTTTTGCTAATTACTTTGATGAGTGTCTTTGTCACGATTGTCAAGTACTCAAAATATACGAGAAAACTAACTTGGTATTGAATTGTGAAAAAGGCCACTTCTTGGTGAAAGAGGACATGGTGCCTGTTTGGGATTGCTTATTTCTCAAAATAAGCACTTATTTTGAGAAAAAAAATATTTTTTAAAAAAGAAAGGTGTTTGTTAAACTTGCAAAAGTTCTTTTATAAATAAATAGAAACGGTTTTTGTACTTTTGGGAAGAAGAAGAAAAATTTCTGTTTTTCAAAAAAAGCAGAAGCAGAAGCAAAAAATTATTTTTCTATGACAATAATATCCCTATCACACACACACACATATATATATATATTCCTTATTAATTATTTAAGATATCTTACAAGTTTGATTAACGTTCAATTTTTGAAATTTTATATTTCATATTCACGTCATAATTCTTTATGATTTATATATGTTATTTTATTTTCACTCATTTTATTTAAATAAATTTGAAAATATCATTAATGATGATGACTAAAGAATATATAATGTTTTTATTTTTATTATTAATGATAACTATTGACATATGAATCACGTTACAAGATTGTACTTTGATAGCACGTGTAAATTTTTTCTCAAATATTTAATTTAAATAAATAATTCATGAAAAGTTACATATTTGTTACAAGATAGTGTGTTTGTGTGTGTGTGTGTGTGTGTGTATATATATATATGTGTATATGATGATTTCTTATTCGTAGTTAATTTTGACACAATAAAAATAAATTAAAAAAGATAATAAATAACAGATAAAATGAATATTATTTAGTGGACTCAGGTTATCGACAATGATTGGTTATTTAGGACCATATAAAGGGGAGCGTTATCATCTTCCTGATTTCAGACGTAATTCTAACTTCAGAAATTCAAATTAGACTTTCAATTTCTTTCACTCCAGTTTTAGATGTAGAATTGAAAGAACATTTGGAGTTTAAAAAAATAGATTTGCTCTCCTACGTTCAATGCCATCTTTTAAATTCGACACTCAAGTTTATCTTGTTACAACTACTACGGCTATACATAATTTCATACGACAACACTATACTACTGATAAAGACTTTTACTATTATGATAACAAACACATCATCACAAATATCGAAGAAGCAAACTAGCCTTTTGGTATACGTTCAGAAATACAAGATGGATGTTCTACAAGTATGGAGACATTGCTTGATACAATTAGGGATGAAATCGTTGAAAATTTGTGTGATTTATGAAGGACTAATTATTTTTATCATTAATTTTTTCATATGTAGTGATTTAATTTATGAAATAACTTTTGTATTCATTTTTGTTTGATGTTTTAAGTAATATTTAAATTATTTAAGTAATATATCACCATTGAATTTTTTTAACGTGTTTATGTATATAAATATTGATTGAAAATTTTAGATTACGTACTTTTTAATTAAATAAATAAAATTTAATTAAAAATATTATAACAGATATTTATAATAAATTTTCTCTATAAATTGATTTCAGTAATAAAAGTCTATTGATAAATGTCCTTTTTGGTCATTTGCCTCAAAAAAGTACTTCTTGAAAAAGATTAGCCAAACACAATTTGATTATCAAAAGCACTTTTCAAATGAATTTACCAAATACAAACTATTTTTTTTTAAAAGAACTTTTCAGAAAAGCTATTTTATAAAAGTGTTTATCAAATAAGCAGTGTTGTAGCAGCAATCCCAAACGGGCTCATCTTATATACACTTAGAAATATAGAAATTATAGATATTAAGAGAATAATATTAGAAAAAATATTAGACTATGAAATTGAAATTATAAATTGGATAGAACAACTATACCAATGGATCTATTAAAGTTATCCGCACCCCCTACAATTGGTATCAAAGCCTATGCTGTTTAAAGTTACGGAAGTAGTATATATTTAAATTTATTTGACTAATTTATTAATTATGAAATAATTAAATTCCGATATTCACCAAAACAATATTTATAATATTTGTTTAGATGGATAACGTACAAAAACCACAACAACATAAAGAATTAAAATAAATAATATCTGAAAAACATAAAGAATTAAAAATAAGGATAGAAAGACTATAGTATAACATAATTGTCGGAGTTAATAAAAACTCAATAAATGCACAAAAAGAAGAAATATCAACATAACTTATATACATTTAAATATCAACAATAGATAGTCTAGTATATATATATCAACATAACTTATATACATTTAAATAAAATGAACAAAGAAGAATTTATAATAGATGAAAAAACATATGAAAACCATGAAGGATTAAAAATAAAAATAGTATTTTCTAATTTTGGAAGAAGGTATAAAAAAAAAATAGGTGAACATTTATATTTAATGTTAGAAAAAGAAGAATTAAAATTAGAAGATAAGTTGGCAGCCATGGTAAGAATAGAAAGAGAAAACGAAGAGATAGATAGAAAAAAGGAAATAGATAAACTAAAACAACAAACTACAGAAGAAATATGAAAAATAGAAGAAACTAAAAATAGTAGGATTGCTAAATTAGAAAAAGAACTACAAATGCTAAAAGATTTATATGAAAAGAGACAGAAAGAAAAAGAAGAAAAAGATAAAGAACAAAAATTATTAATTGAGATAAATCAATTTAAAGAAAAATTAGAAATAAAAAATAAAGAACCAGAAACCAGTGAATTAGAAATAAATACAATAGATGCTGAAGAAACAGATAATTATGATTCGGAAGCTAGTAAAACATATACAGAAATTTTAGAAAACATAGGAAAACTAGAAATTAATGAAAAACAAGAAGTAATTAATAAAGAAGATCTAGAACTAATAAATACAGAAATAATATTTTAGATAAAAATATAATACCTAGTACATTAGATATAAGAAAACCAACCTATAATTACAAAAGTAAGTTTAAAAGACATAATCCAAAGGATGAATATAATAAATGGACACCAAGACAAATAACTAATTATAACTTTTTAGATTTAGACTGTGTAATAGACACAAACAAAATAATACAACTATGGGTAGGATACAAGTCAACATAATTATTAGATAATAAAATAGATACAACAAATACACCAGAATATATAGAAAAGGCATTAATAGGAACAGTAAAATTATGATTTTTAAACCTAGCCAAAGCAAGTAAAAAAGTATTAAGATCTGATACAAAAACAGAAGGAACATCAACACCTACAAAAATATTACCAACAGAAATATTGAAAAAATATGAAATAGATATAAATGATGAATTTAGCAGTATGACAACAGAAGAAGCAGAACAAAATAAAGAAAAAGATACGAATAGGAATTTAATGTTAAAATTAGCAATATGTAATACGTGCTATATAGATGAATATACGTGCGCATTTAAAGAATATTATTATAAAGGAACATATAATATAGAAGAAAGTAAAGAAATAAGAAAATTATATTTTTGTAAATTATCTGAACTATTTAGTTCAAAAATAATAAATAATTGGGATGAAGCAAAAATAGTAGATACCCTAGGAGCAAGAATAAAATTTTTACAACAATGGTATAGAAATCTATGTGAAAAATATAGAGAAGAAATAAAAATAAAAAAAAATTAATAAGAAATTTAGCATGTTGTAAAGATAAAATAGTACCTCAATTTGGATGTGAGGAAAGATATTATAAGATAAGAAAAAGACATAAGAAATATAAAAAATACAAAAAATCAAAATATAAATATAAGAAACCAAGAAAAACATATTATGTAGAAAATTATAAACATACAAGACCATATAGAAAAAAGAAATCTATAAAAGAATGTACTTGTTATAATTGTGGAAAATTAGGACATTTAGCTAGAGATTATAAATTACCAAAAAACCCAAAAAATAAACAATATCAGAAATAAAAATAGAAAATACAGAATATATGCAAATAGATTATATAGATTATGAATTAGAAAGTGAAGATAGTATATATGAAATTTCGGAGGATGAAACAGATAATGAAATAGATAGTGAATTAGATGAATCAAATGACTGAAGAAGATATAAAAATAAATCAAATAAATAAAGAAGATATAATAATAATAACAAAGGAAGAATATTTAAATGAAGAAGGAACAGATCAAAAAATAATATTTGATAGTAATATATTTGACGAAATAAAAGGAAAAGAGATAGACTTAAGTGTAGAAAAAATATTTAAAATACCAACAATAAAAAATATATTTAGTATAAAAAAGGAAGAATACTACGTAATAAGTCAAAAGGAACATGTAATAGACTGTAGATATGCAAAAGGAAGAGCTAGCATACCACTAGTAACAAAAAGAATAATTAACAGAAATAAACGATATAAAAAGTAAAGACCCAATAAAATATGTACACCTTGGAGAAACAGAGATATTAATAAAAGCATGTTTCAGAGAAGGAATAGATACACCAATAGAATTATATTTAGCACATGATAGAATTATAAAACCTATAGAAAAAAGTCTAATAACCGCTATACAAAAAAAATTAATATACCAAAAATTTAAATTTATAATAAGTGTAAATTATTCAGTAGAAATAACAGATAAAAATATAGATAAATCATTAGTATTATATTGAAAAATATCAGGAATAAAACTAACCCCAAGAAGTAAAATATTTATATTAAGATGTAAAAATCTATATGTACTAACAACAAAACATAAAATAATAGGAAAAAATAAAATTAATAAAATACAAATAGAAAGTCCTTTTGAACAATTCGTAAAAACAATTGATAATAATGACTATAGTTATAAAAATATAGATATAGAAGAAGATTTAGAAATAATAAATGATAGGATAAGTACATAAAAAAGAATAGCTCACGAAAAACCAGAATCATCAAGTTCATAAAAAACAACAAGTTATGAAACAACTTCAACAGTTAATGTAAAGCAATATTATATAACAGGAACAATAAATGAAAAAAGATATTTAATACTCTTAAACACAGGACAAGAAGAAAATTATATAGCAAAATATCTAGTAGAAAGTGAAGAAATAAAATCTAATAGTGATATATGCCCAGATCTACCAAGGAGTCTAATAAGCATTAAAGATACGGCAGAAAAAAGAAATAATAATAGGAGTTAGAAAAATAAAAATAGAATTTGAAATAGAGGAAGAAATGCAAAAGACAGACATAATATTAGGAATAAAATGGTTAGAACAAGTAAAACCATACAATATAGAACACACACAATTATCCATAATGTATAATAAAGAAAGATTATTCATAAAAAGAACTTTAACATGATATAAAAATATATGTACTTGTAAAAATAATAGTAGAAGGATATTATAACACATATTATAAACCTATGATAGATACAAGAGCAGAAACAAACTTATGTAGATACAACTGTTTACCAGAAAGTAAATAAGATAAATTAAAAACACCAATAATAGCCAAAGGATTTAATAATGAAGGAAGTTTAATTACATATAAAGCTAAAAATGTAAAAAATACAGATATGGGATAAAATAATCACAATATAAGAAATCTATAATTATGAACTAACATCAAAAGATATGCTTTTAGGAATGCCATTTTTAGATAAATTATACCCACATATAATAACTAAAACAGATTGGTGGTTTACAACACCATGTAAACAAAAAGTAAGAGCAAAAAGAGTTATTAATAAAATAAGAAAGAAAACTGAGTGGATAGAAGGAAGTGAAAAAATTACACAAAAGTTAGAAAATATAAAAAATACTGAAGACATAATAGAACTAGTCGTATTTTCGATAAATAAAAAGGAAATAATTATATTTTCAGTAAATAAGATAGAAATAATTAAGAACAAATTAGAAAGATTATATAGTGAAGATCCATTAAAAGGATGAAAAAAACATAAAACTACTATAAAAATTGAATTAATCGATAAAAATAGCATAATAACTCAAAAACCATTAACATATAATTTTGACGATTTAAAGGAATTTAAAATGCATATAGAGGAATTACTAGAAAAACAATATATACAAAAAAGTAATAGTAAACACAATAGTCCAACATTTATAGTAAATAAACATAGTGAACAAAAAAGAGGTAAAAGTAGAATGGTTATTGATTATAGAAATTTAAATGCAAAAACTACGACATATAATTATCCAATACCAAACTAGATAATAAAAATAAGACAAATACAAGGATATAAATACTTTAGTAAATTTGATTGTAAATCAGGATTTTACAATTTAAAGTTAAAAGAAGAATATAAGGAATTAACCACTTTTACGGTACCACAAGGATTTTATGAATGGAACGTATTACCATTTGGATATAAAAATGCACCAGGTAGATATCAACACTTTATGGATAGTTATTTTAAACAATTACCTAATTGTATAGTATACATAGATGATATATTATTATATACAAAAACTAAAGAAGAACATTTAAAATTATTAGGACAATTTACTGATATAATAGAAAAATCAGGAATAAGTTTAAGTGAAAAGAAATCCAAAATTATGAAAAATCAGATAGAATTTTTAGGAATACAAATAGATAAAAGTGGAGTAAAAATGCAACAACATATAGTACAAAAAATAATAAATTCAAAAGAAGAATTAGATACAAAAAAGAAATTACAATCGTTCTTAGGATTAGTAAATCAAGTAAAAGAATATATACCAAAATTAGCAGAAAATCTAAAACCATTACAAAAAAAATTAAAAAGAGATATCGAATATAATTTCAACGACGAAGATAAAAAAACAAGTCCAGAAAATAAAAATACTTTGTAAAAAGTTACCAAAATTATAATTTCCAGACGAAAATAAAAAATTTACATATATAGGAGAAGCAGATGCAAGTGAATATTGTTATGGAGGAGTACTTAAATACAAATACAAATACAAAAATGAAAAAATAGAACATCATTGTAGATATTATTCAGGAACATTTAATGAAACGGAAATAAAATGGGAAATAAATAGAAAAGAATTATGTTCATTATATAAATGCCTATTAGCATTTGAACCATATATAGTATATAACAAATTTATTGTAAGAACAGATAACACGCAGGTACGATGGTGGCTAACGGAAAAAATACAAAACTCAATTACGACGAAGGAAATTTGGAGACTAGTATTAAATATACTGAATTTTACATTTACGATTGAAGTGATCAATACTAACAAAAATGTCATTGCAAATTACTTATCAAGACAAAGCTTCTCAAACTGATTTATCAATGGAAGAGGCTGATGCCAAAGATACCTAGACCGATTTATTACTTTAAATGTTTAAGCAAATGAAGTTATTACAAGAAAGAGTTATTACACTAACTATTGAAGTTACAAACGTAAAAGTGCAGGTTGAGCACTATAAAAAATAAGATATTGTGCAGGAAAAGCACATTAAAAAACTAGACCTAGAAGGTGACGATGAGAAACACCTAAAAACTCAAATTACTAATGAAATTACAGTTACAGCTGCAGGCGCAAGAGATATATCTAAAGAGAAAAATATAGTCACTCAAAATAAACCTAAAATACCAAGGAAAAAGAATTACAACCTCAACCAGATATTTTCAAAACCATATACACCAAATATACAAAGATCAGAATTATTTGCACCTCCCCAAATACATACATATTCTGAATCACTTAACCAAGAAAAACAGACATACAACAATGTTGCCCGAAAATACATTGAAAATATATACACCTTACAAACCATGTTAAATACCAAATCTATTCAAAGTGAAGAACTATCCGCACAACAAAAAGGATATATTACCCAGAATGCCAGAATTATAATAAAATTATTGCTTTTCCAAGCACAAGTTCAAATTTAATTAAATCATGTTACTGTTATGGATTATTATCTACGGTTTACACAACTACTGGAGAAGAGTTAGAAGGAATTACAGATATTCACAATGGATTTATGATCTACAAGAGAATTACTAACGAACAAATATTTTATGTTTGATTTTATTCCGCCCCAGCAGAAATATTATTCGACAAAGTTTAACAGACTATTACAGTAGTCAAGATAGGTATGAACAGAGATTGTATTATTTCGAAAGAGATATGTGAACAAGAAGAGATATCAAAGACATAGATACCAGGATTTTACCGTAACAAAAGAGTTATTGGACTTAGTAATATATGACCAGAATTACTTAATAATTATTCAAATCAGAAACCAATTTGGATATATAGCTCGAGGAATCAAACATTGGTTTATTCAACTTGTAAAGAAGTTAGAGACCAAGATATGGAAGAACTTAGGAAATGGGGATTAACACTCCTCAGACTAGAAGAACAACCATTAATGAGATCTATCAAAAATGGAATTATTTCAAAAGAAGCTATGGAACAATTTTGTGAAAAAGTTGGCCAAAAATACAATGATAACATATGTAGCAGATGTAGTGGAAGACACAACTTTATTCCAGATGTGATGCTACACTGACAAGAAGATAAAAAAGCAGCAGATACGACAAAAAGAAGATAGAGAAAAGAAGATAGCAATGGATCAATAATGGAGATAAAAGACAGAGATATTAATTATGAAAGAGACATGTAACAAAATAAGATAGACTTTTTTCTTTCTTTACGTAAATTATTAATCTATTGTATAGGTTTTTTTACTATTGTTAGTGTAGGTATTAATAGCTTTTGTCCTTATTTGCATTTTTAAGTCCTTCTCTTCTTTTAAAGAAGAAGAATTTTTGTAAAGTATAGTTAGAACAATAATTAGGTTAGGTAAAATACGTGTAAGAAAATGACAAAAACTTTTGTAAAGTTTCTCATTATAAATGAAAGGCATAGAAGGCAGAAAGAAGCAAGCCTTCATGCGTTGAAGCAAAAACTCTCTCTTGTCTACAACAAATATTTTGATTATTTATTAAAAAATATGTATATTTCAATGGAAAAATCTATGGAGGAACAAATCTTACAATTATCTGACCTACCAGAATAGGTATATTCATTTACTATTATAAATAGCTAAATTCATAAATTTCTAACAATCATGATATGATAAAATAAGTTCATATTTAGTTGCTTTATAGTAGAATTATTTGAAAATTAGCATGTTAAGAAGTTTATTAGCAAATAGGAAAAGAAGAAAAATTCATAAGAACTATGCCATCCTAAAGGTGAAATCGGTGAGGCAAGAAAGCCGTGATAGGGGAGTAGCCAGAGTAGAGGCGTTGTTTAAGGGAAAAGTATCCAAATTACCATGCTAATAGTGACCGAAGAATATGTTATTTTAGAATAATCTAGTATATAGTAATCTAAAATGATAATATTTTGTTATATATATGATTGAAGGGAATATTTTGAAAAAGCATCATATGAAAAATGAATACTTATTTATCTGACGAAATGGTAGATAAATTTAAAATACTTGTTTTATATGTACTTAAGAATATAGAAATAGTAGATATAAGAAAAATCATACTGAAAAAAATATTTGATAGATATTTTATGACTAGAATTAATTATATACCACACCTACCTAACTACTTTTATAAATACTTACATACCAAACTCACACATCAACTATGATAAATTACATATATTTAGAATATTGGAAAATGAATATAAAATATATACAATTTCTCAGTAAAAAGATAGAAGAATTAATGAGATTAAAACAAAAAACTAAAAAATATTATAATAAAGTATTTAACCAATTTTAAATGACAGATAATCTTAAAATATTAATCTTATATATACTTAGAAATATAGAAATTATAGATATTAAGAGAATAATATTAGAAAAAATATTAGTCTATGAAATTGAAATTATAAATTGAATAGAACAACTATACCTAGATAATTACCCATATGGATACTATTTAGACAAAAATGTTAGAATTATATTAGAAAAATTAGAGAAAATCAAAGTGACCTATATGAAGAAATTAGATATAGAAACCGACTCAAAGAAATAATGGAAAATCTACAAAAAAAATTAATATGGATAAAAGAAACCTTAGAAAATTTAGAAAAAAGTACAGATAATAGTTTATATAAGATAAAAAACTCATTAAGAGAAGAAGAAAGAGAGATAATTAATAGCATTAATAACCTTAATTCAGATATAAATTATAGTACAATTAGAATAGAATATTACACGGAAATTAGTAAACAAGCAACTACGTTAGAATAAAATGATAAACTATGAGTATTTAAAATATTGAAGACAAGATATGGAAGAAATAAGATTAGAAGAAATGCTTATGAAAGAAAATTTAATCGAATATTTTAGAACAAAAGATATAGAATATTTAGAATACTTCAAAAATAATATAGAAGAATTACAAAGACTAAGAGAAAAAACTAAAGAATAGTACAGTAAAACATTTAATCAAATATCATTTAATCACCCCCCCCCCCCCCAAAGATATGAACATAAATAAAATAAAAATATTTAGAGAAGTTAAGAAATATCCACACACAAATAAAAATAGATCCATAGCTACAATAGATCTATTAAAGTTATCTGTACCCCCCCTACAATTCATTTTTCATATGATGCTTTTTCAAAATATTTCCTTCAATCATATACATAACAAAATATGATCATTTTAGATTACTATATACTAGATTATTCTTAAATAACATATTACTATGGATCTATTAAAGTTATCCCCACCCCCTTACAATTGGTATCAGAGCCTATGCTGTTTAAAGTTATGGAAGTAGTATATATTTGAATTTATTTGATTAATTTATTTGATTATGAAACAATTAAATTTAGATATTTACCATTAAAATATTTTATTTGTTCAGATGGATAACGTACAATAACAATATAAAGAATTAAAACAAATAATATCTGAAAAACGTAAAGAATTAAAAATAAGGATAGAAAGACTATAGTATAACATAATTGTCGGAGTTAGTAAAAACTCAATAAAGGCACAAAAAGAATAAATATCAAATTTAGAATCAACAATAGATAGTCTAGAATATATATATCAATATAACTTATATATATTTAAATAAAATGAACAAAGAAGAATGTATAATAGATGAAAAAACAAATGAAAATCATGAAGGATTAAAAATAAAAATAGTATTTTCTAATCTAGGAAGAAGGTATAAAAAATAGGTGAACATTTATATTTAATGTTAGAAAAAGAAGAATTAAAATTAGAAGATAAATTGACAGCCATGGTTGAAAACTTTTTTTTCTTTTAATGATATCATATAATAATATCAACTGAGTAATTAGAACCTACAGATGTATATGAAAAATAAAATAGCTAAAATAAAAATATAATTAAGAAATATTAAAATAACTATCTTATTTATTAAAATCTAAATTTAGAGAAAAAAATACTTTTTTCAAAAAAGTCCTTTCTTTTAAGAAGTAAAAGCAGAACTAATCACAAAAATATGACTATTTTTTGAAATCTTTTCTTTTTCCATAACTTTTCAAATAAACTTACTAAAAGAAGAAATGAAAAACTAAAAAAAGGATTAAACTAAAATAAATATTTAATGCTAAAAATAGGTTAAAATTTTAGGAGACGTAAAAATCACGTGTCTACAAGTAGTCATTCATATAACTAATAAATCATACAATTATAAGTAAAGTGTAACAATCCAAGAATACCCCTTAGTTGTAACACATTGCTTAGAGTCACAAGTGACCTCAAGCTAACTCATGATCTGGCATGACTCAAAGAATATTGTATATAACTAATGAATACTGAACGAAATTTAAAACCTGAAAGATGTCATAATATTTAAAGCAAAAATCTATACAATAATCGTCTAATAAACCATAAAGAAAAAAGTCTATTGTCTGCTGAATGAGTTACAGGGACAAACCCCCAACTAACTCTAACTGACTGAAAAATCAATGATTGCATTAAAAACGAGCATAAATTTTGTCCTCAAAAGTTGAGAACTTACCAAACTCTTTACTGAGGTAATATAGGATTGTGCCAACACAATATAACACAAAAGAAAGTATGTGGTTAGTAATTTGAATATTCTGAGCATGTGAGATACGAACTACACTAAATAAACTAAACTTTCTTAATGTAAGAGGATAACCTAGACATGGAAACAAGAAATGCAAATTGATGAAATGAACTAAATCAATAATCATATAACTGATCAATACTTTTCAAAGTAAATTGAATATGTGAAACACCTAGGTTTTGGACCATTATAGAAATCTCTTGAAGTGAGCGTTTTGACCAAGATATGGTTTAGGCATGCTACTCGTACACTAGTGTATGAGTCATACCCACTGTACCCTCCACTCTCATATATTGAGTAGTCTTTGTTGCTATCACATTGTCCTAGGTATGAGTTACCCACCACATAGTCATAACTTAGGATATGAATTGTACACTACTTAGTCGTATGAAGGGTTGTCTTGGTCTAGAGTGGACTATTTTGGGTACGGGTTAGGTGTACGGTTTAGGGTACCAATTGCACCATTTAAAAATGAGTCTTGGGTGTGTGTTCATACCTTGGGCAGTGTAGGGTCCTCTGTGAAGCCTAGGGTACGAGTTAGGGTACCACTCGTACTATACGATATGGTTTGGTTGATGAGTCGTACCCTCATACGGGTTCAATTTCCAGCTTTTAGCTAAAGGATCTATGATTGTTTCCCACCCCATAAACCTTAAGTCCCATCACTGTATAATGTCTTGTGGCCTCCTAAACATTCATTTTGAAAGATCAAAACAGTCCCAAAATATATTTTTCACTTCTCAAAATAAGATTGGAGGCTAGAATTTCAAGGGTGTTCATCTAGAGAAAAAGATGAGTCAAGTTTATTTGGTGGATCATCTTGTGTAAGGCATGTAACTCTTTTCCTTGTTTATAAATAAAAAACAATGTACTTTTAACATGGATTAAGACTTGTAAATAATGATTTTAAAATCAAAATATTAAGGGTTTGATGCTTAGTGATGAGTAATGTTTACTCTTATTTGGACTTGTGATTTGACATTACATTGTTGATGAATTTCTTATGTGGGTGCTTGTTCTTGTTGTTTAAAAAATGGGTCTTGAGTAACCCAATGAATGATTAATTCTACTCTGATTTTGGCCCTAGTAAAGGCATGCCCACTAGGTGTTTGTGAAAGTGTCTAAGAGAAATGTCAAGTCACTTGTTGATAATGTTTTGAACTAGAGACATGGCCTAATAAGCATGAGTGGTCGGTAATGTTATTGTAAGGGCCTTGTTAACCATGTAATAAGTTAATTTTTTATTTTGATAGTTTGATGGTTAAATGAGTTAAAGTCCCTAAACATAAACTTAAACTTGAATTGTGATTGGAACTAAAGTGTGATATAGAAATGCTAATGAAGAATGAATGGTTCAGTAAGGGTCTTGAGGACCACAAATTAAATTGAATGATGAATCGATATAAGGCATTGTCCTAACAAGGAGCTTGATTGATAAATATTTCTATGGAGACCTTATGGTCCCATATGGTATGATTGGGGTGGAATCCGTAAGTGTTGAAATGAATTGTATAGGTGTTAATGCATGAACTAAAAGGGGTAAGACTTCAAATTCAAACTAATAATGGTAGTAAAATGACTTGTGGTTCAAGTCCCTCACCCAACGAAATGGCTTGTTGTTCAAGTCCCTTACCCAATGAAATGGTTTGTAATTCAAGTGCCTCACCCAATGAAATGTCTTATGGTTTATGTCCCTCACCCAATGAAATGTCTTGTGGTACAATTCCCTAGCCAAATGAAATGGCTTGTGGTTCAAGTCCCTTATAGAATAAGAAAATTAAATATTCTAATCCATAAGGGTAGAATGTCAGGGTCCTTCATATCATAACTCAAGAAATACAACAAGAATGCTTGCTAAGTTGCCTTTTCTTTTGACACATTGCGAACATATATGTACCTATATCCATGTTTGTGTACATAAATATTGTTGAATATGATGTTTTGACTTGTTTTTGAGGATGATGCTATTTGCTCTTTATTCATGAGTTACATGCTAGCACTCCAACCGGTAACAGTCTCCAGACTCTATGTCCCCACGCGACATAGGGGTTGAGGCTTCTTCTTCTTTTTCTCTTCCTACGCAGTCACTAGGTAAACAAGGAGGTTCGTGTGTTATCTTTGAAGTGGTGATCTTCTCTACTTTGGAAAGCATACATTTTTTAGACTTCCTCTCTCATGCCTTTGACTTATTTATATTGGTATTTGGCTATTATCGAGGGCATGTCCCAACATATGTTAGACAATGTATTGGTAGACTCTTTGTAGATGACTATGGACTTGGGTATATTGGATTAGTATGTTGATGTAAATGAAATACTTAGACATTGTATAAGTTTTGGTTTTAACCTTGATTTTGCTATCTTGACTTAGGGGCGGAGTCCATCCGACACCATTATGGATTGATGTGATAGTTATGTTAGGTTAATGGGGCAATATTCGTCCATGTTGGGATTGAGGTGCCCACATGACATGGCTTGATTTTAGGTTGTGTTAAGTTAGTATCAAAGCCCAGGTTCATGGTCAGTCAGGAGTTCACAAAGTTATGTCAAGTCTCTTTTATTGTCGTGTAGCGTGCCACACTAATAAGAGAGGGGCTACGAGTCATTTAGGATTATTTACCTTTCTTGTGTTTCTCTCTCAAGATATAGAGTCCACGATCTTGGATCCTTATGATTTTACTTGTTTATCCTTCAGAACATGCATCCAAGATGATCTAATGCTCATACAAACTTTTCTGTCCTAACTGGGGTCAATATGGGCGTAGTTTGTTCAAACATCTAGGATTCAAACCCGGTCAAGGGTCACAATAACTAACTATCCTCGTAGGGTTCCACTTACTCCCACTAACCCTACTCTTGGGAATGACACTCCTCCCCAGTCACCTTAAGGGGATACTACTGATGTTGGGTTCCGTCGACCCATTACTCTGTTGACTCAAGTTGGTGGTAAGTGTTCCAACAAAAAATATTTCATGGTCCTTAGTTTATAATTTGCGGTTAGTGCTCCATACCAAAAGCTGCCAGGAGGCAGACATTCTCATAATGGTAGTGCTTCTAGAGCACAAGGCACGTAGTCCCAGGCCAGTGGGGCCCAATTAGTACCGACCTACCCTACATGTAGATTCTGTGGTCAACATCACCGCGGTAAGCCTTAGAAGGGGTGGAACAGTTTTTTTAATTATGGTCAATTAGGTTACATGCAATGGGAGTTTCCCATAATGATTGCCTCTTGGGAAAATAGCTTATCGGTTGCCACTTCCCAAACTTTTTCAGAAAGGGGTGCTGCTTTTAAGCCCGACACTAGTCGGGACCATTTAAATTCTCTTACCTTTCCTTGAGAGCCTGAGGCACCTTCTGATGCAAACGCGGGTGTGTTGATATTCTTTTTTCCATGATGAGTATGCTTTACCTTGCATGGGGTTCCCTCTTTTCTATATGACCCCATCTGTAATTATATATTTTCATACTTAGTTCTAAGGTTATTTTGGACTCTTTTTAAGTTTCTACCTCAAAGAGAAACTCTGTGGTTATAAAAAGGCAATAACGGGTGTGTGGTAGCTGTTGGTAGTGGGAAAACTCTAGTTGATTTGATAGTTTTGATATGGTTGATGTTGATATAATTTTGGGGATGTATTGGTTTCTAGGTGTCTTTAGACTGTCGGGCCCATAGGTTTGTCTTTAGGTTCCCTAGTGAGACGGATATTGGAATGGAAAGATGGTTCCTTAGTTCCTAAGGTAAAAGTTACGTCATATCTTAGAACTCAGAGGTTAATCTCAGAAGTAGGGTGTCTTTATCATTTTTTTGGGTTAAAGGTTCTAACTCGAAAGGTCCTTCTTTGCATTCGGTTTTGGTGGTGCGTGAATCTCTCGGGGTCCTTTTTGATTAACCTCAGGATGACTTTCTAATAGGATGAATGAGTGTAGGATTTGCCTTGTTTTGGATGCTTGTCCAACTCCTATCCATTCCTTATAGAATTGTTTTGGCTAAGTTAGAAGAACTTAAGGAGCAAATAAATGGGTCTCTTAGATGAAGATTTCATCCATTTTAGTCTTTCTCTATGGGATACCTTGCTAGTTGTGCAGGGTGGTTGGTTGTTGCCAGGTTTGAACCTAAGTGTTTGGTTTTAGTAAATGGAGTACGTTAGCTTGGGTATAAAAATGCAGGAATGATGGAGGTGGATTGGTGGATTGGATGAGGTATGAGTAATGAATAAGTTAATGTCTTAGGGAACACTATAGTAGGAAAGCTATGAGTCTATATGTTGCTCGTGAGCCGCCAAGTACCAACTGTAGAGAGACTTTTAAATTTTAAGGCACCAGTAGGATCTCAATATATATGAGTATTATTCCATGAAATAAATCAAATTTCAAATTATTCACTTGCTTTAACTACTCATGCTATGGATGTAGGAGCATCAACTCCGTTCCTGTGGGATTTTGAGAAGCGGGTGAACAAAACTCCCTCACAAGTGCCATGTCATGGAAATTATTTTCTTCTTTGTATGAGTCTAAAAAGGCCTTTTCCTTTGAAAGAAGAAGCTGCTACAGACAGAATAGGCTGCTATCGGCTGCCAATGAGGTAAGCATTCCCATAAGTAGATATGAAACCCTTTCTTGTTTATCCCGACGAGGGTTTATGAATCACTTAAACGAGCCTTTTTAGCCGATTCTGAATCGGTATCCCTATCCATACTTCTCTTCTGAGATAAGAATGCTTATATCACATACGCCTAAAGCAGGCAACAAAAATAGATCACCAAGTTTAGCATAGACATATAATATTGATCGGGCAAGTTAGTCGGCGTAACAATAATGACATTTGTCGATATGCTACCGCCTGTTTACTAAGATCATCATAGATTATTAATGCTATTTATTTTATGATTCTTTCTCTCACTTTTGAATTTTCTTTTGGTCGGCCACCATAGTACAAAAACTGAAAGCCTGCAAGACAGTCTACACAGAAGGAAAGTCACTAAACGTAGAAAAGAGTACATTTTTCTTACTGACTCTTCTATTCAAGATCCGCCCCTTTAAACAACCACAATATCTATAAAAAATTACTTTCTTCTTTTCTAAATAAGGTAAGCTTTGATGCCGTAGCTTGTTGGTTTTTGTATTACCCAATCCACAACAAATCGAATGAAACCTGGCGAAAAATAAGTGAACACTTTGCTGAGAAATAAAGTAGCTCGCCTAAAAGGAGAGAAACGAATTTGAAGTTAATCGTGGCAGCATCCCGAGGTAGGAAAGAATCCTGCTTGTGCGCTTTCAAATCTTTCATCAACTGTTGGGTTCTCCCTTTCTCTCTTATATTGTCTAAATGAAGTGAAGTAATGTACCTGTACCCGAGAGTAGAAAAAGTGACTTATAAGCCAAAGTTTCGGGTTGAACTTATGGATTAGGGGTAAAGTCATTGGATGGGTTAGAGCATAGAGTTTTATAACTATGCTAGGCTCTAGGTAGCATTTGGTTGAATGAGGTTATTGGTATAAGAAACCCAAGTGTCCCTGGTATACCTCCTCGGAGATACCCATTTGAGCAGAAGTGTTATGCTGATGGGTGTAATGGAATGAGGGTCGAAGGTTGCATACTCTAGTGATTTCCTACTATCTCGATTAAAAGGTCACTCTACTAGTGTTGCATACATTTTATTAACACTTATGCCTAAGGTTCGCATCTTAGAAATGTTTTGTTTCCCAGACATGAGTCTTGATGCTACATTGTGTTACCTATGGTATATGTGGTGGTGTGTCTTTCGGTGTCTAGTCCTAAGGACTCCTACTATGGTATGTTGTGTCAAGATTAGTCTCATCTCATTTTTTACCTAGGTGGTTGCTATGAAGCACTTCGTGCCTATGGTGTTATGTCTCTCTTAGAGGTCTTTTCTTGAGTGACATAAGTGGTTCTTGTGCTTTAGTTACTTAATGACCCTTTTTAGGATTAGAAAGTTAGTGGCTTGGGAATCATGGTAATATTGTGAAATATGGAAATATAGGAGTCCCTAAGTGGGGGAGATTCGAGGGCCACTACTAGAACTAAGATTTTGGAAGGTGAAGTAAGGTTGTTGTTATGAGAAATGGTTAGAAAAGGAAAAAGTGGTGAAAAATATTTGAGGGAATAGTAGGGGTTACTAAAACCTTAGAAGGATGAATCATACCACAGGCATAGAAGAAGTAGGCTTGGATGTTGTTATTTGGTAGATATGTCAGTAGTTGTGTTGGGTACTTAAGGAGCTCGATGAGGCATGATGCTTGGCTAAAGAAATAGAAGCGTAGCAATGTTTTTAGTGGATATAAGAGGTAGAACCTGGTGGATTAGGTTAATTCCTCCTTGATTTGGAGAGGCTTGAAGATGGAAGTGTTGTATGGTTAGATGAAAACTCTCAGAGAAATGTGTTCTCGGGAAGTTCTAAGGTTGAATTGAGCTTTCTCCAAAGCATGATTCCAACTCTTACGGCATCCCCTCTGTGTGTTTGAGAAATGTATAGGTGCTCCTTTGGTTGAATTCACCTGTAATGATAGTTACCATTCTAGCATTGGTATGACACTTTTTAGGACGGTGTATGGTAGTGGATATCGTTCTCCTTTTTTGTGTTATTATATTTGTGAGGGTGAGTTTCTTGGCACCGATTTTGTTCACAAAGACTTAGAGAAGGTGAGGGTGATGCGTGATAGGTTGAAAGCTGCTCAAATCTGCCAAAAGTCCTATGCTTATGTGAGGTACAGTGACTTGGAATTTAATATTGGTGATTGGATATTCTTGAAGGTTCCACCCATAAAAGGTGTGATGGGATATGGTAAGAAGGGGAAGCTTTGTCCCAGGAATGTTGGTCCCTAATTGTTTTAAAGAGGGTTGGCAATGTTGGTTATGAGTGGGAGTTTCCCTCTAGGTTTAACTCTATCTACTCGGATTTCCATGTCTCTATGTTGCGTAAATGTGTGAGTGATCCTTCATTAGTCATTCCCTTGGGGGATATTGGTGTTTCGGACTTTTTGAGATTGTCAAGTTCTCTGGATGCAAATGAAAGAGGTGGATTCGGTGGGGGTTCTATGGAGGAACCAAAGTCCGAGGAAGCTAATTGGGAGGTAGGGGAGGACATGAAGTCCTAGTATCCGCAATTGTTGTACGTTCTGAAAACTCGTGCTTAAGGTATGTGTTAATCTCCTTGATTTGATTTATGTCTTTGATTACAATAATTGCAAGTCCTTAAACTTTGAATTGAGAAAGTATCTTAGATAGGTAATGGGTTTGAGTCTCATAGTAAATGAAATGAGTGGTTGTTCGATAATGAACATGATATGTGTCTTATCCTTGTCGTGTGGCTCGTTCTTATTGTATGTCTTGATTTCTAGCTTTGTCAAAGATTGGCTTGATGTGTGATAATGTGTTAACTTATGTTTATGCTTGCCTTACCCGTTATTCGCGGACGAATGATCCAAGTGGGGGAGAATTGAAACACTTAGGTTTTGGGCCATTATAGAAATCTCTTGAAGTGAGCATTCTGACTATGATACGGTTTAGGCAAGCCACTCGTACACTAGTGTATGAGTCGTACCCACTCTACCCTCCCCTCTCGTATATTGAGCAGTCTTGGTTTGCTAACATACTATCCTAGGTATGAGTTAGCCTCCTCGTGGTCATACCTTAGAATATGAATCGTACAATACTTAGTCATATGGAGGGTTGTCATGGTCTAGAGTTTACAGTTTTGGGTATGGGTTTGATGTATGGTTTAGGGTATCAATCATACTGTTTAGATAATGACCCGACCCAACCCTAGGCCTTGTCGAAATGGGCATCCCAAGTCCAACCAGGATCGAGGACCATCGTCTGTTACCCAACCCACCACCTATATCCAGCCTTAGGTGGGCTGAACTTTGAACATATAACAAGATAGTGTTATTATTCTCATTATGACTCTGGGATAGGGTCAAAACCGTGACCGACCAAACTGAGTCCAATCGTACCACACCAACTGCCCAACCATACCAAACCATAGGCCATAAACCACAGAGAATACCAAAACATAATATGATTAATCCCAAAATGTAATATGACGGAACAATGAGAAATCCTGTGAAGTGGTGCTAGCCCACAAGTCTATTCCAATGCCAAAGCCGACACCAGTATTTATTCCACCCATATCATTCCACAGAAATACCACAAAGCCTCTATCCAAAAGAGTAAGCAAATTCGGTTGAGACATGCCCCCAACCATGGCCAAAACCAATATCCAAAATAAAGGAAAAATGTGTAAAAAAATCCATAACATGAAATGATGCCTCTCGAAAGGTTGGAAGCTCACTACTTCAGTCCAAATGCTAATACCGAATTCGCATGCTAAATAGGAGAACTCGAATGACCGGTTCCTGTATAGAGTGGGTATACAATTGCCAGTAGATGGGGTTAGCGAGTGACCACTAGCATGAATCTCAACATAAGGATAAATTAATGCCAGTTATAAAACCAAGTAAAACCATACATAATGCATACAACAATACATATATATGTTCCAAGAAAGGGAACTAGGTTTAGCATACATTGAAAACCTTTCCCTACGCTGTGTAGCTTGGCCGTCCTAAACCACCCACGGGCTATATGGGTTCAGTTCCCTATCTTGAAAGGGATCCAGTGCGTGTAGCCGCATGCCTGGACCCATGGGATGACTAGTACATCCTCCACTATAAAATGTGACACACGCACACGGTTATCAAGACCCCTCATATCGGCATATATGAGTTTTTAATTTTGGTCCCCCTGGGACCGCTACCTTCCATGGCTTTGCTACACACCCCTCCATTAATGCCCAATTAAAACCAATTTCCAAATAACCAAGACATTAGCCAATTATTAACCAAGTCCAATATTAGTGGTATCGTCATACCACCCCTTACTTGCAAGTAATATCCATAGCCAAACCATTTAGGTTAAGGGGACCTTATGTGCCTTTCCAATTACCATATCTAAACAAACTTGGGGGACTTCAATGTTCTTCACAAGCATAACCATTTCGCCTTTATCCTTTTCAAACCATTTAAACCATGTATAAATCCTTTATCAAGTTTAAATCATGCAAGAGTTCCATTACAAGAATTCAATGCTATGAACATATCTTTATAAGCATTTTATCAAACACCTTGGTGGCATAATATAACCAAAACCAATTCCAAAGACCATTAAAACATTACCATGCAATCCAATTGTCCAAATCCACCATTGATGCATATAAAAGCATAAATAAAACCGTAGGAAACCATAACCAAGCATTGAATATCAAAACCTCCAAATAATAGTTGAAAATCATAATCATGAAAGAGTAAAACCATGAAATCAGTCATATAAACCATACCTTTAGTTTAAATTAAAATGATGGAAGAGAATCATGCCTCATACCGAAGAATTGATGGAAGGAAATTACCAAGACAAGCCCCAAAGCAATCCGCAAGATGAAACCCTAGCCTTCTTTCCCCAAAAGCTCTTGAGAGAATTATGGAGTGTTTTGGAATAGTTTCTAAGTGTTAATGAATATAAAAATAGGGTAAATATCCTCCAAGGTGTATTAGAAGTTGGGGGTCCTTGTTAAGGTAAGTAGGAAAATATCCAGAATACCCCCACTTAAATCTATTAAAAACCATCGCAGGGATATGACTGACCAATACGAGTCGTACCCTTCTATACGGTTGGTACCCACTATTGGTATCCAAGCCTCGACCTTTGGATAAAATACTTTCTAGTATACGACTCATCTAACAAAGTCATAACCACAACATAAAATCCGTACCCTTAACCCGTATCCCTGGTAGAATTAAATACCAGTAGAATCAAACATTGCCCACCATATGAGTCCTTCATATGACTTGTACCAATTCCTACGACTTATACCCCTAAGTCATATCCAATCCAGTGACAAAAATCATCCCACCAACTAACACTGGCTAGAATACGATAGGACCATATAACTTGTACCCCAGCATACGACTCGTACCCGTGAGTCAAAACCTATGATGTTTTAGTCTCCCCCACTAAGAACATTAGTCCCCAAATGACGGACAGGGTAGGGGTGACCACACACAGAGTCATTTGCATTGTCAAACATCTCTTTAACAAAGATTGAAAATAAAGAGGCAAAGATATAAATATTTTCTTTAACAAACTCAGAAAATAAAGATGTGTTAAAGACAAATACCTTCCATACGATTCCTAGGAGCAGAAAACAAATGCGGAAACTTGGACTTCATGTCCTCTTCCGCTTCCTAAGTAGATTCTTTCGCCTTATGGTTCCACCATAGAACCATAACCGAAGCCATATCTTTGGACCGTAACTGATGAACTTGCCTATCTAATATCTCAATTAGGACCTATTCATAAGACAGATAATTCGAAATACCCAATCCTTCCAAAGAAACAACCGAAGAAAGATCAGTAAGACACTTTCTCAACATAAAAACATGAAAGACCGGATAAACCAAACTTAAGCTAGATGGTAATTCCAACTCATAAGCAATGTTGCCAACTCTCTGCAAAATCACATAAGGAACTATGAATCGAGGACTGAGTTTTCTCTTTTTGCCAAACCGCACCACTCCCTTCATGGGAGACACCTTGAGGAACACCCTATCCCCGACCCCAAACTCAAAGTCTCTACACCTAATATGCGCATAGGACTTTTAGAGACTTTGGGAAACTTTAAGCCTATCCCGAATCACCTTGACCTTCTCCATTGTCTGACAGACCAAATCCAGACCAAATATGTCCGCCTCCGAAAGCTCAAGCCACCCAATAAGAGATATCACCTCTTAGCATATAACGCCTCGAAATGAGCCAAATCAATACTAGAATGATAGCTATTGTTGTAAGCAAACTCCACCAAAGGTAGATGCTCAACCCAACTGCCACCATAGTCAATCATACAGGCCCAAAGCATATCCTATAATGTCTAAATAGTTCTTTCCGCTTGCACATTCGACTATGGATGAAAAATAGTACTCAGACTAACATTAGTCCCCAACCCTTTCTGAAAAAATCGCAAAAAATGAGATGTAAACTGCGTACCACGATTAGAGATAATCGAAATAGGAACCCCATGCAACTTCACAATCACCTGAAGATACAACCTCATATAATCATCCATAAAAAAACGGAGTTCGTACTGGCAAGAAGTGTGCAGACTTTGTCATCCTACCCACTATGACCTAAATCGAATCATACTAATTCCGAGACCGAGGAAGACCGGTAACGAAATCTATATTGATCACTTCCTACTTTTATTCGAGAAAATCAATTTCCTGATCGACCCTCCTGGCCTCGTGTGCTTAACTTTAACCTCTTAATACACCATACACATGGCCTCAAAATCAGCCACATCCTTCTTCATGCCATTCAACCAATAGATCTTCTTGAGATCATGATACATCTTAGTCGAGCCGGGATGAACAACATAGCGTGACTCATGTGCCTCATTCAAAAGTCTTTGCCCTAGCCCATCGACATCAGGAACACATAACCTCCCTTGGTACCATTAAGTACCATCACCACTGATCTCAAACACTACTACCTTTTACCCACCTACATCACCTTTTATTCTCATCAAGACAGGATCCAACACTTGCTTTTCTTTAATCTCCACAACAAGAGACGATCGAACCAGTTCTTTCACCAGTATACCACCATCCTTAGAGTCCAAGAGACAAACTCCAAGGTTAGCCAAGCGATAAATATCCTTCACCAATTCCCACTTCCTTCCTCCATATGAGCCAAACTCTCCATGGATAACCTGCTAAGAGCATCAACAACCATATTAGCCTTACCTGGGTAGTAGTGATGACTCACATCATAATCTTTGAGAAGCTCAAGCAAACTCCTCTGCCTTAGAATAAACTTTTTCTGAGTGAATAGGTATTGAAGACTCTTGTGATTAGAAAAGATACCCATATGAACACCATACAAATAATGTCGGTATATTTTCAAAGCAAACACAACCGCCAAAAACTCCAAATCATGAGTAGGATGATTCCTCGGCCCTACCTGAGATGCATTGTAATAAATCACAAACCTTTCATTACCTTCCGACAAAGTCAGGATAGGAGCGGAAGTCAACGTATCCTTCAATTTCTCAAAATTCCCTTCACAAGCATCCCACCAAGAAAACTTAACCTTTTTCTGAGTCAACTTAGTAAAAGAAGAATCTATAGAAGAAAATCTTACCACACACCGCCTATAATACCTAACTAAACCTAAGAAGCTCCGAATATTAGATGGAGTTGTGGGCCTAGGCCACCTCTTCACCACAACAATCTTCTGTGGATCCACCATGATCCCTTTTCTAGAAATTATATTACCCAGGAAAGTCACAGCATTAAACCAAAAATAACACTTAGAGAACTTGGCATACAACTGTTGTTCCTTTAAGGTCAGCAACACCATACAATAGTGATTTACATGATCCACCTCACTTTTTGAATAAACAAGAATGTCATCAATAAACACAATGACAAAGAGATCCAAATACAACTTCAACACCTTATTAATCAAGTTCATAAATGTTGTCAGAGCGTTACTCAATCTAAATGACATCACCAAGAACTCAAAATGTCCATACCGAGTACGAAAAGCCTTCATATTAGATAAAGAAACACTACTAGAACTTACCCCTATTGCAACAATCTTTTTGGCAACAGTTTCAATAGCATTGCTATAGATGGTTTGTTGCAACGGTTCAAATCATTGCAAAAAAAATTATTTTATTAGAAACTAATTATTGTTATAATCATTGCTATTTATATATAACCATTGTAATAGGGTGTCCTATAGCAACGCTTGCATGAACCGATGCTATAAAGCCACTTTTGACAATGCTTAGTTGAGAAAAAAAATCTATTGCATCGACTTTAATTTTTTCCCTCACTAATTTTTCACAAAGTGCACAAAAATATAATAAAATGTATAACAAAAATTTTAAAAATCAAAGAAATAGTATTGATCTAGGTCTTAACAAAAACTTAAATCTACTGCTCCGAGTTAAAGGGTTAGCAAACGCTTTTAGAGCATATTCAAATCAAAAAGTTTGGGTCTTCAATCGATCGACTGCTCTGAATACACTACTCGATAGACTACTCCAGATCTTCAAATCAGTGCTCTAGTGCTCCAATGCATCTCAAAATTAACAAAAACTTTGGGTCTCTAATCGTATACTGCTCCGACTACGAGTGCTCCGACCGCTTCAATTGAACCTTAGCCATCTATTAAAAAAGGTATTTCAGTGCCCTAATTTCTAGTTTCTATTAGTGTTTTTGTGCTTATTGCAAAGTGTTGTTGGATTTCAGTGCCCTAATTTCTTGCAAAGTGCTAATTTTTTGTGCTTCTTCTCTTAAAGACATTGGTTTTTAAAAATATAGGAGATTCGAGGTAAGTGAGGTTGATGTATGGATTTGGTATTTGGTATGACACTTAAGGGAGTTTGATGTATAGCTTTTAAAACACAACTTGTTTCATATGATATATCTTTGTTTGTTTTTTCGTGTGTAGTTTTTGGAGGATAAGCTTCAAAATTTTGGGTTGACAGCACACAAATATACTCGAGACATTGACTCCACGAGTTAGGAAGCGTGAAGATGTTCTAAGAGAGCTTCAGGTGCTTTTATCCATCTTATTTGTTTATAATGTTATAAATTTGGTATATGGTGGAATAATTGAACTGATTAACCTCAACGGTTTGTATGTTATTAATTGACTTAAATCTTCTTTATTGTTTAATCTATAGTTTGAATATGATGTCTAGGTTAATAAATGTAGAAAGGATTGTGAGTGACGTCTAAGGTTTTTGGCACAACTTTAGCTTACTGTGAACATGTCTTTGGGTAGGGGGTTATGGAGGTTGTAGATTAGGGTATAAGGTTAGTAGAAGTTGTGCTTTGTTTATCTTTAGAGCAGTAGGTTTGTGCACAATACCTATTCCCTGTCCATAGCAGGAGTAGTAGCATTCTCTCGTAGTTAGTTGTCTTGTGATTTTTGTTACTCCTCTTTGTTAGTGTGCTTCACTTATCACCTTATTTGGTTATTGCGATATTTCATGTCTTCTTAATGTTAGTAGTCAATTCATTTTTTTTAACATAATGGCAGTCTATTAGGAATGTTCTCATGACATATAGCAATGAAGATCATGGTGTGTTACGAGTCATGTCTAATTTTCATCTGCATTTATATGGGAGGAAGATAGACTGATACATGAATATGACCATGGGTTGGCGAATACGCCCCGTTGCAACTGGTTGTCCTTTATTTGCATAATATGACTTGGTATAAGTTGTGCCCATCTAGAAAGACTTGCAAATTGCAGGACAAATGTGCTATGTTTTGTGATTAACTAGCCCTCTCATTCAGCCATGCCTTAGTATTCCATATATAGAGCTTGGATATTTCAAGAACATGAGTAAAAAAGTAGGCGCTCACAGTGTTTTCACAAAATCCTATTGTCATATTAATAACACTAGACATCTATTTGCTCTAATGTCGTATTGAATTGTGCGACTATCTTATCTAAAAATTAGAAAATTAAGTTGTTAAGAGAGAATACACTTTTAATTACAAAATAACATAATGTGTCTTCAATAGGTAAGTTGCCTGATGTGACGTCTTTGATACCTGCTAGCCCGAACACATCTTCTGGTTTATATTTTGGAAGGCAAAGGGCAAAGGATCCTATAATGGTATTTGTTTCTGGTGCCACTGGAAAATCTGGTGTCCGCAATGCTCAGATACTGCTGCGTGAAGGTTATAGTGTAAGAGCTTGAGTTTCTGACCTTGGTGCAGCACAAAATTTAGCTTATCTAGCCATTAGCTACAAGGTCAGTTTCTTTGTCCTTTGAAATACAGAACTTTTTAGAGTATCTAGCATTGCTTGTTGGAATAAACTATTGTCTTATATGTTTTTGGCAATATTAACTCATGAGCTTGCATTCAGTTGAATTAGGTTCAAGGTCCACTTTTCTCTATTAGGGTCATCTATGTTGTATTCAGAATATTGAGCCTGGATGTTATATTGTTACAATCTAGGTATGGCAGAATGTGTTGTCTGCCATTCCAAGCTAGTTTCTCCAACTGTAAAGACTATTTGAAGGGCATATGATCGACACAGAAGCAAGATTTCATCAAACCAAGATGCCCTTAATGTCCTAATGGTTGTAGTAGATTGTATGTTGGGTTGTTTATGAGTAGCAGTCCTTTTTACATGTCTTCTTCTCAGTTCTTGTAAGAGAAGTTCGTAATTTATGCATGGAAATGATAATATCCGACTTGTAAAGTGTATATACTTATTAAGCTTGTTGATGTCGTGTGGATTGGGCTCTTTCCCTAACAATTACCATTTGTTTTAGTTCTTGTTAAAATTTTGTACTTTCTATTGAATATTGTAAATTATAGTTGTCACCACATATCTTTTGCTTGATTCATCTATCAGCAAAGCATTTAAATTTGCTGCTTAAAAATGAGAAAGACATGTCTGAAAGTCTATGAAAATTCAAGTTTAGTCCCATAAGTGTCAACTTCTTAATAGAGGCGACAAAAGTGGTCTTTGCAATAATAATACTTTTAATCTAGGTACACTATTTTACAGTTTTTGATTCTTACACCTGCAATTTTCTTTTCGATAACTCAAATCATTTTTCTTGTTGGATTGTTTCTGCAAACCAGTCATCAAAAGGTTGGAGAAAAGCTACTTTTTTCAATATCCATATTTGTACAGGTAAAATGCAAAAGACATGCTGAACATTGATATAAGTGTAACCGACGTTGGAAGCTAGAACCTTCTCATATTTTTACATAGCGCCGAGCTACAAGTTTAAGTCTTTCCAGAGTTTTTGTGGACCAAGCATAAAAGTCGGGCCCTCTTCATATTTCTACGTAATGCTAAGCTGCCAAATTTTGTTATAGATGAGTTTTTCTTCTCCATATAGACAATTCAAGATTGTTGTTGGCCAGAAAAAGAAAACTTCACGCTTTTTACCTAGCATTGCTCCTTATCGCATTCTTTCTTAGGCTATGTATTCATCCCACTCTGTTACTTGGATGTGGCAAGTATAAGTACTTCTCAATCCAGTATCTTTTCCTTAAAAAATGTTTATGTAGTAAATGGTGAATTCTTAGTGCTCGATTTAGTGATTTGATCATATAATTGGTCATATAATTGCTATATGTATGCATAGATTTGCTAAGTTGCAATTTTCACTATCACTGTCTGAAGATTCTTGTAACGATCATCAATGGGATTCAGATATCTTTGTTGCAAGTTCATTCTACTATTCTAGTTTCCATCAGTGAAGATGCAATTTAGCATGAACTAGAAGTGTTGTTTTATTCAGTTAATCTTTTCAGGCTCTTGGCAGACAAATGATAAGAAGATCCAAAATGGTCTAACAAATGAACTGAAATAGCTTCATTACTACCATCTTTCTTGGAGATATTTGTAATTGGTATCTATTATAAAATTCATTTTTAACTTGAAATTCAAAATCACAATTTACCTATGAGGCTTAATATAATATCCAACAGCTTAGGAGGCGATGCAAAGGTTGCACGTTACGAATGTACACGAACATATCCTTTACCGTAGGAAACCTGTGAACCTCACTAGCAGTAGAACTTCTTGTTTCATGTGCAATCCATGATGGAAACCTACATCAACCTACCCATCTACTAATCTCACTCTAATCAAGCCATTTTATTAATACAGCTCCATGACTTGATTTCCTCTAGTTCCTCTGCACCTTTTACAAGAGATTGTATTCTGCTTGCTACCTCTAAAGCACACAAGATGCTTTCTCAGAGTGCTGAATTTTCTGTTGATCTTTTCACTTCCAGCCTCAAAACACCAATCAAAATGGCATTGAGATGGTGAATTACTCTCAGTAAAAGTTGTTTATCCTTAATTCTTTCGCTTTTCTACCCGCTCTCTGCAAAACCTGTCCAATTCTACAATGGGACAAACTAGCAGCAATACTTAATTGTGGGAAACTTGATATACCATTACAGTGGGTTTGGTCCTTACTAATGAATATTATGATTTTCTTTCTTTATGATATTCCATAGTTTATCTTCTACGTACTAACCATATATATATATGAGGAAAGTTAGATGAGATTTCTCACCAAAAGAATTATTGAAACAGGACAAGTACCTTTGATACTCCAAAGTTGTATGGCACCTCATATTCCTGGAATCACATGGGTGTTGTCTATTATTCCAACTGTTTCTATATGATTAATATACCATCTTAGGGAATTTCCACTTAGTATGTCTTGAGTGTACTTAGTTATTTGTGCTTACCTCAAGTGTTATGTCAAAAATATTGGATAAGTTGCTATGCACTTTCAACCATTATGACCTATGTTTGTTCATAAGAAACTTTTATGTTGTATACTTTTTAACTTTTCTGTCAAGTTTGTTATAACTAGTTTTCCCTTTTTCGTATCTTTTTAATTGTCTTTCTTTTGCTATTAGGTTTTTTTGCACACGGTCATTGGTTTGCGAGTCACTTGACTATGCTATGATAGATAGAATTCCTGGCTGCCAAACAAATGGAAAGACACTTCTTGGTGAACTGAATTGGCTCTTCACTGCAGTAACTGATATAATTTCCTAGAATGTTCTACCACGTGGTAATGTGATAGACTAGTTAGGTTGATGCAGCTACGGCCACGGCCCCATTGTCATCCCTATTGGAATTTGTGATTTTAATGTCTTTTCTTTGTTCATTGATATAAAGACGGGGATTAGTTTTGTGGTTGTGCATAGGAATGGGAACTAATGAGAAGTCAGTAATATCGGTGTTGGGCCACAGAAATGCAAGCCAGAGGAAAAAGATCAGAGAAACTTACCACTAACTTTACAACAAGTCCCTTATTGATGACATTTATTCTGAATTGTTTGGTGATTTCAGGATAAAATCCCTTTTATTAATTTCCTAGATATTTTTTTTTCTCTTTCATTCGACTCACAATTTGATAGCAATTAGCTCATTAGAAGTTTCTCCGTATAGGTCACTTTTTGTATTTAGCTTTGCTTTTCTTTTGATTCTCATTTCTAGTATTTTAAATCCGGAGTGTTGTGAAAACTTAAGGTATGTTTTCATCACTCCTAAAGTAGAATAGTTCTTTTTTCTGGAGTTCTAGTTTCTGGATTTTGCCTTTTTCAAAGTATTTCGGCATAAGTACGATTGCAAGTTATAGTAGAGGTACCTTGGTATGTTTCTAGAATGCCCATCAGATTACTATATCTGCAACAGAATGCAATTTTTGTCTCTTTTTGAGCATGGTAATTCCCAAGTTTCCAAGTGTTAGTTTTAGCTTTACATGTGTGACAGAAAGCAGTCATGTTATGGTCATACGATCCTTCTGAAAGAGATGCACGGCTAGCAAATGAAACCTTAAAGTCAAGAAAGAAAACCATCACCCAATTTCAAGTGATAGTAGAGATAGCTTGTGGATCATCTCCTAATCATCTGATCACGGTGAGACAAACATATTGTGGCCTTTTAAATCATTCACTTTAACAAATATCGCAGAAAATGTCCCTATGCCTGTGCAGAAGGTACATATTGTCACTTCTAGTCATATTTTAAAGCCTAAGCATATAATATTCTTAACCAATTTTGTCTGTAGTAGCTAAAGACACTCTCTTCAGTGTCTTAAGATTGATCTAGTAGGGTGTATTCAGATCAGCGAAGACATCTTACCTTGCTGATGTCTGATTTAACTATAATGGATTCATTAAAGTTAAATTAGCACTCTTTGTGGTAATTGATAAATTCTTCTCCATGTTGAGTTGGATTATAGTGACTTCAATAAAATGATATATTGTGTGGATGTTTGGCAGATTCTAGTCGGTGTAGTCAGGTCCTGTAAATATGATAAGGAACTGGTGGATCCTGATACGTCAAATGCAGAAGCCACTATCATTTGTGAAGCCATACGGATAAAACAATTGGATAATGACAATTTTCTTGTCATGCTCAGCACAAGGAATGTTTATCAAATTAGAATACTCAACACAAGGAATGTTCATTAACTTAGATCAATTTTTTTCTCTTTTGTTTTGTGATGTGTATATAATTGTTTATTATAATTTATTATGTATGTAAATACTAATTTATAATACGGGTGGTTATTTTATATAAAGTTTTGCAATTGATATTTGAACTAGTTACAACATTTGGCAACAATCATTGCAATAGATTAATAAATTGTTGCAATAGTATTAGAAATTGTTGTAATAGGTAGTCAAAAATCATTGCATAAAGCTAATAAAATTGTTGCAATAGGTAGTCCAAAAATATTTGAAAAAGACAATAAAACCGTTGCAATAGGCTTTAAAAATAGTTGCAATAGATAGAAAAAATCATTGCAATAGTCTATAAAACCATTGCAATAGCTTCTATTGCAACGATTTAACATTTTTACTGTAGAATCTATTACAATGGTTATGAGCCATAGCTATAGGTGAAAAGAGGCGTCCCAATTGAAGAAAAAATAACCATTGATATAGGGTGGTGTATGGAGACAGTTTCTACCAATCATTGCGATAGCTCTATTGCAACACTCACATATAGGACGCATGCTTAACCGCTGTATTAGAGCTATGGCGACGGTTGTTAAGCCAATTGCAACGGTTTTTGAACCGTCACCGTAGGGGTAATTTCTAGTAGTGAAGATTCAAATCAATGCAGATCATATTTTTAGATTGAGCCTTATCTGTTTCACACATGTGCCAATAATATGATCTAGAGATTTGCATTTGACTTCTGAGGTAGAAATTATGTCAATTCTAAACACTTGTCATTGGTCACCAATCGGAGGCCCTCATGGAGATATCAGACTAGTTTCCAAAATACTAGAACGTGGCTACTATTAGTCCATTATATATCATGATGTTAATATGATATTAAGCCACATGTCTAATAACACGTCAAAGAGCTATATCCAAAAAGCATGAGTTGCCTCTAAACTAGTTCAAATAGAATGTAGTATATAATGGTCATAGTTGACTATGTGTCTAGTTTGGTAGGAGAAATAACTTTAACAAATAATAAACAAACAATGTACAAAATTCAAATAATAAATCAAAGAGTACACAATATTCTTCAAAAAAGAATGCTCACTTGAATCAACACACTAAGGGCCATTACTAGGAATGAAAGATTTACAACAAGAACTTCAAACACATGTTCAAACTAATCATATGAATAGTTAAATAAAGTTGTAAGTCTATATTCACAACTTTGAACTTTAATAATAAGTTCAACCCAACAAATGAACATCAACAAAATGAAGTACAAACTATTTTCTGGAAAATATCAAAATCAAATGTTTAGAAAAAGATGATGATTAGAAGATATAAGTCCACCAAATTGGTGGTGTTTCCTTAAGAAAATTATTTCCTTCAAGTACCAGAGGTCATAAAATATATCCTCCCAGGATAAAAGGAATCACTTCGACGAAATAGTGGTACCTCAAACTTTGTTGAACTATGAACACACTCAATGGTAGCAAATCACGTTAGAGTTTTTCTAGAAAGAGTAGTGTTTTTACTTCAAAACTTCAAGCCTATACATGAGTTAAAATTAATGTATTTATATCCATCAAGGTGTTGCTACATGAGGAGAATCAACGGTTCAAAAATGTGCACTCCTTTATAAATGTGCAACTCTTCGAAAAAGTCCAACCCATTGAAAAGGTCATAGCCATCAAAACTGAAAAGGTGCCTAATCAAATTGTATCCTTTCTATATGTGTTTTTTTTTTAAAAAAACTATTCATTTATCATTCATACCTCTTAAAAACCTTAAACAACAACAAAAGCACTCGGAAACATAAATATACAACTCATACTAACAATTAAAAAACTCATTTAATAAATGAACAACACCTATTAAATAACAAATTAAATCATTTAAACAATTTTGCTCATGATTATATTCAAAATAATATAATAGTGTTGGATTATATAAAAATCGTGTGATGACTAAACAAAAATGGAAATCAAAATGTCGTCACCAAAATCTTGAACAGAAAGTCGAACTCAACTCACCACTCCCTTTGGTTGTTTTCCTCTTTGTATGTAGCGTGTGTTCAATTTTTGTCTAAGTGATGTGTTCTCGATGTCTCATTATGTTCTCCATGTTTCCTCTCAGTTTTGCTGCTTTATTTCTCTAAGTGTTTTTTGTTGTGTTTCTCTTAGTTTTTTCAGTCTCTATTTTGTGTATTCCTTATTTTTGTGTTGTGGCATATTGTGTTGATACCTTTCATCGGTGGGTATAGTGTGCATGATGTGTAGAACGTGTGTGTCTTATGAGGAATTGAGAGGAATTATGGAATGTGAGGTTAGGCAGTAGAGGGAATGGATGTATAAGTGGCAGAAGAAGTTTTGGTTGGGAATTTTTTTTCTTTTAATGATATCATATAATAATATCAACTGAGTAATTTGAACCTACAAATATATATGAAAAATAAAATAGCTGAACTAAAAATATAGTTAAGAAATATTAAACTAACTATCTTATTTATTAAAACCTAAATTAAGAGAAAAAATATTTTTTCAAAAAGCTCCTTTCTTTTAAGAAGTAAAAACAAAAGAACTTATCACAAAAATATTACTCTATTTTTTGAAATGTTTTCTTTTTTCATAACTTTTCAAATAAACTTACTGAAAAATGAAATGAAAAACCAAAAAAAAAAGATTAACTAAAATCAATATTTAATGCTAAAACTATGTTAAAATTTTAGGAGACGTAAAAATCACGTGTCGACAAGTAGTCATTCATATAGCTAATAACTCATATAATTATAAGTAAAGTGTAACGATCCAAGAATACCCCTTAGTTGTAACACATTGCTTAGAGTCACAAGTCACCTCAAGATAACTCATGATCTCGCATGACTCTAAGAATATTGTGTATAACTAATGAATACTGAACGAAGTTTAAAACCTGAAAGATGCCATAATATTTAAAGCAAAACTCTATACAATAATAGTCTAATAAACCATAAAAGAAAAAAGTCTATTGTTTGTCTGAATGAGTTACTGGGACAAACCCCCAGCTAACTCTAACTGATTGAAAACTCAATGACTGCATTAGAAAAAAGTATAAATCTTGTCCTCAAAAGTTAAGAACTAATCAAACTCTTAAATGAGGTAGTATAGGACTGTGCTAACATAATATAGCACAAAAGAAAGAATGTGGTTAGTAATTTGAATGTTTTGAGCATCTGAGATATGAACTACACTAAATAAACTAAACTTATTTAATGTAAGAGGATAAACTATACAGGGAAACAAGGAACGCAAATTGATGAAGTGACTCAAATAAATAATCATATAAATGATCAATATTGTTCAAAATAAATTGAATATGTGAAATACCTAGGTTTTGGACCCTTATAGAAATCTCTTGAAGTAAATGTTTTGACCAAGATATGGTTTAGGCACTCCACTCGTACACTAGTGTATGAGTCGTACGCACCGTACCCTCCATTTCCGTATATTGAGTAGTATTTATTGCTATTATATTATCCTAGGTATGATTTATCCTCCTCATGAGATTAGGATACGAATCATACACTACTTAGTCGTATGAAGGATTGTCTTAGTCTAGAGTGGACTATTTTGGGTACGGGTTAGGTGTATGGTTTAGGGTAAAAATTATACCCTTTGAAAATGAGTCTAGGGTGTGTGTTCATACCTTAGGATATGTAGGGGTCCTTGGTGAAGCCTAGGGTACGAGTTAGGGAACCACTCGTACTGTACGATATGGTTTGGTTGATGAGTCATACCCTTATACGAGTTCAATTTCCAGCTTTTAGCTAAGGGATCTATGATCATTTCCCACCCCATAACCTTAAGTACCATTACTAAATAATGCCTTGTGGCCTCCTAAACATTCATTTTGGAAGATCAAAACAATCCAAAAACATATTTTTCACTTCTCAAAACAAGATTAGATGCTAGAATTTTAAAGGTGTTCATCTAGAGACAAAGAAGAGTCAAGTTTTTTGGTGGATCATCTTGTGTAATACATGTTTCTCTTTTCCTTGTTTATATCTCATAACAATGTATTTTAAACATGGATTAAGACTTGTAAATGATGATTTTAAAATCAAAATGGTAAGGGTTTGATGCCTAGTGATGAGTCATATGTACAATGTATTGTTGATGATTTTCTTATGTGGGTGTTTGTTTTTGTGGTTTAAAAAATGGTTCTTGAGTAACCCTAAGAATGATTAATTTTACTTTAATTTTGTCCCTTGTAAAGGCATGCCCACAAGGTGTTTGTGAAAATATCTAAGAAAAATGTCAAGTCACATGTTGATGATGCTTTGAACTAGGGATATGGCCCAATAAGCATGAGTGGTCAGTAATGTTATTGTAATGGCCTTGTTAACCATGTAATGAGTTAATTTTTGATTTGATAGTTTGATGGCTAAATGAGTTGAAATCCCTAAACATGAACTTAAATTTGAATTGTGATTGGAACTAAAGTGTGATATAAAAATGCTAATGAAGAATGAATGGTTTAGTAAGGGTATTGAGGACCACAAATTAAATTGAATGATGAATTGATATAAGACATTGTCCTAACAAGGAGCTTGATTGATAAATATTTCTATAGAGACCTTATGGTCCCATATGGTGTGATTGGGGTGGAATCCGTAAGTGTTGAAATGAATTGTATAGGTGTTAATGCATGAACTAAAAGGGTAAGATTTCAAATGCAAACTAATAATGGTAGTGAAATGGCTTGTGGTTCAAGTCCCTCACCCAATGAAATGACTTGTGGTTCAAGTCCCTTACCCAATAAAATGGCTTGTGGTTCAAGTGCCTCACCTAATGAAATATTTTCTGGTTCAAGTCCCTAGAACAATGGAATGGCTTGTGGTACTAGTCCCTCGCCCAATGAAATGCCTTGTGGTTCAATTCCTTTGCCTAATAAGAAAATAAAATATTCTAATACATAAGGGTGGGATGTTAGGGTCCTTCATGTCATAACTCAAGAAATGCAACAAGAATGCTTGCTAAGTTGCATTTCCTTTTGACATATTGCGAACATATATATACCTATATTCATACCTGTGTACATAAATGTGGTTGAATATGATGTTTTGACTTGGTTTGAAATGATGATACTATTTTTTCTTTACCCATAAGTTACATGCTAGCGCTCCAACTGCTAACAGTCTCCAGACACTATGTCCTCATGCGACTAGGTGAACAAGGCGGTTCATGTGTTAGCTTTGAAGTAGTGATCTTCTCTACTTTACAAAGCATACATTTCCTAGCCTTCCTTTCTCATGCCTTTGACTTGTTTATATTGGTATTTGGCTATTGTTGAGGGCATGTTCCAACATATTATAGACATTGTATTGGTAGAGTCTTTGTAGATGACTATGGACTTAGGTATATTGGATTAGTATGTTGATGTAAATGAAATACTTAGACATTGTATAAGTTTTTGTTTTAACCTTGTTTTTTCTATCATGACTTAGGGTCGGAGTCCATCCAAACCCCTTGTAGGTTGATGTGATGGTTAAGTTAGGTTAATGGGGAGATCTTTGATCCATGTTGGGCTTGAGGTATCCACACGAAATATCTCAACTTTAGGTTGTATCAAGTTAGTATCAAAGCCCAGATTCATGGTCAGTTAGGAGTCCACAAAGTCGTGTCAAGTCGAGTCTCTTTGATGGGTGTATAGCATGCCAAAATAATAAGAGAGGGGCTATGAGTTATTTAGGAATGTTTCTCTTTCTTGTGTTTCTCTCTCAAGATATAGATTCCAAGGTCTTGGATCCTTATGTTTTTGCTCGCTTATCCTTTAGAACATGCATCTAAGATGCTCTGATGCTCAGACAAATTTTTCTGTCCAGACTGGGGTCAATATGGGCGTAGTTTGTTCAAACATCTGGGATTCATACCCGGTCAAGGGTCACAATATCTAACTATCCTCATGGGGTTCCACCTACTCCCACTAACCCTAATTTTGGGAGTGACATTCCTCCCCAGTCACCTTAAGAGGATACTACTGATGTTGAGTTCTGTCGACCCATTTCTCTGTTGACTCAAGTTGGTGGTTAGTGTTCTAATAAAAAATATTGAATGGTCCTTAATTTATATTTTATGGTTAGTGCTCCATACCCAAAGCCATCAGGAGGAAGACATTCTTATGATGGTAGTGCTTTTAGGGCACAAGGCACTTAGTCCCAGGCCAGTGGGGCCCTATTAGCACCAACCTATCCTCCATGTAGATTCTTTGGTCAAAATCATTGCGGTAAGCATGAGAAGGGGTGGAAAAGGTATTTTAATTGTGGTCAATTGGGTTACTTGAAACAGGAGTTTCCCATAATGATTGCCTCTTGGGCAAATAGGTTGTCGGTTTCCACTCCCCAAGATTTTTCACAAAGGGGTGATTCTTTTGGCTTTGACACTGGTCGGGACAGTCTAAATACTCTTACCTTCCCTCGAGAGCCTGAGGCATCCTTCTGATACAGATGCGGGGATATTGATGTTCTTTTTTACATGATAAGAATGCTTTACCATGCATGGGGTCCCCTCTATCCTATGTGACCCCATCTGTAATTATATATTTTTATACTTGGTCCCAAGGTTATTTTGGACTCTTTTTTAGTTTCTACCTCAATGAGCGACTTTGTGGTTGTAAGGAGGCATTAAAGTGTGTATGGTAGTAGGAAAACTCTTGTTGATTTGATTGATTTTGATATTGTTAATGTTGATGTCATTTTGGGGATGGATTGGTTGTACTCATTCTAGGTGTCTTTAGACTGTCGGGCCCATGAGTTGTCTTTAGGTTCCCTAGTGAGACGGACATTGGAATGGAAGGATGGTTCCTTAGTTCCTAAGGTAAAAGTTATGTCATATCTTAGAACTCAGAGGTTAATCTCCGAAGGAGGGTGTTTTTATCATTTTGTTTGGGTTAAAGTTATAACTCAAAACGTCTTTCTTTGAATTCGGTTTTTGTGGTGCGTGAATCTCTCGGGGTCCTTTCTGATTAACCTCAGGATGACTTTCTAATAGGATTGATGAGTGTGGGATTTGTCTTGTTTAGTATGCTTGTCCAACTCCTATCCATTACTTATAGAATGGTTTTGGCTATGTTAGAAGAACTTAAGGAGAAAATAAATAGGTCTCTTAGATGAAGGTTTCATCCACTATAGTCTTTCTCTATAGGATACCTTGCTAGTAGTGCAGAGTGGATAATCGATGCCATGTTTAAACCTAGGTGTTTGGTTTTAGTAAAGGGAGTACTCTAGCTTGGGTATAAAAATACAAGAATGGTGGAGGTGGGTTGGTGGATTGGATAAGGTGTGTATAGTGGGTAAGTTGATGTCTTAGGGAACACCATAGTAGGAAAGCTGTGACTTATAAGCTGAAGGTTCAGGTCGGACTTATGGATTAGGGGTTAAGTCATTGAATGTGTTAGAGCATGGAGTTTTTATGACTATTCTGGGCTCTAGGTAGCATTTGGTTGAATGAGGTTCTTGGTATAGTAAACCCAAGTATCCCTATTGTACCTTCTCGGTGATACCCATAAGAGCAGGAGTGTTTAGCTGATGGGTGTAATGGGATGAAGGTCGAAAGTTGCATACTCTAGTGATATCCTCCTATGTTGATTAAGAGGGCACTCTACTAGTGTTGCATACATTTTATTAACACCTACGCCTAAGATTGCATCTTACAAATATTTTATTTCACAGATTTGAATCTTGACCCTACATTGTCTTACATATGGTGTATGCAGTGGTGTGTCTTTCGGTGTCCAGTCCTAAGGACTCCTTCTATGATATGTTGTGTCGGGATGAGTCTCATCTCATTTTTGACCTTGGTGGTTGTTATGAAGCACTTCATGCCTATGGTGTCGTGTCTCTCTTAGTGGTCTTTCCTTGAGTGTCATAAGTGGTTCTTGTGCTTTAGTTACTTAATGACCCTTCTTATGATTAGGAAGGTAGTGTCTTGGGAAGCATGGTAATGTTATGAAATGTGGAAATTTTTGAGTCCCCAAGTGGGGGAGATTCGAGGGAGACTACTAGAACTAAGGTTTTGGAAAGTGAAGTAAGGTTGTTATCATGAGAAATGGTTAGAAAAAGAAAAAGTGGTGAAAAATCTTTGAGGGAATGGTAGGGGTTACTAAAACTTTGGAAGGATGAATCATACAGTAGGCATAGAAAAAGTAGGCTTAGATGTTGTGATTGGTAGATATGTTAATAATTATGTTAGGTCTTTAAGAAGCTCGGTGAGTCATGATGCTTGGCTAAAGATATAGAAGTAGAGCAGTGATTTTAGTGGATATAAGAGGTAGAGCCTGGTGGATTAGGTTAATTCCTCCTTGATTTGGAGAGGGTTAAAGATCAAAGTGTTGTATGGTTAGATGCAAGTTCTCATAGCGATGTTTCCCCTGGAAGTTCTAAGGTTGAATCTAGATTTCTCCAAAGCATGAGTCGTACTCTTCTGGTATCCTCTGTGTGTGTTGGGAAAATGTATAGGTGCTCCTTTTGTTTAATTCACCTGTAATGATAGTTATAATTCTAGCATTGGTATGACTCTTTTTAAGATGTTGTATGGTAGGGGATTTCGTTCTCCTTTTTGGTGTTATAATGTTTGTGAGGGTAAGTTGCATGGCACTAATTTGGTTCACTAAGCCTTAGAGAAGGTGGGGGTGATGCGTGATAAGTTGAAAGCCGCTCAAATCCGCCAAAAGTCCTATGCTTATGTGAGGCGCAGGGACTTGGAATTTAATGTTTGTGATTAGGTATTATTGAAGGAGCCTCCCATAAAGGGTGTGATGGGATATGGTAAGAAGGGGAAGCTTAATCCCTAATTGTTTTGAAGAGGGTTGGCAATGTTGCTTATGGGTAGGAGTTTCCCTCTAGGTTGATCTCTATCCACTCGGATTTCCATGTCTCTATGTTGCGTAAATATGAGGGTGATTCTTCATTAGTCATTCCCTTGGGAGATGTTGGTGTTTTGAACTCTTTGAGATTGTCAAGTTCGCTGGATGAAAATGAAAGAGGTGGCTTCGGTGGGGGTTCTATGGAGGAACCAATGTCCGAGGAAGCTACTTGGGAGGTAGGGGAGGACTTGAAGTCCTAGTATCCACAATTGTTGTATGTTCTAGAAACTCATGCTTAAGGTATGTGTTAATCTCCTTGATTTGATTTATGTCTTTGATATACAATGGTTGCAAGTCCTTAAGCTTCGAATTGAGCAATCATCTTTGATAGGTAATGGGTTTGAGTCTCATAGTAAATTAATTGAGTGGTTGATCGATAATGAACATGATATGTGTCTTGTCCTTGTTGTGTGGCTCATTCTTGTTGTATGTCATGATTTCTGCCTTTGTCAAATGTTGGCTTGATGTGCGATAATGTGTTAAATTTGTGTTTGTGCTTGCCTTACCCGTCATTCGTAGACGAATGATCCAAGTAGGGGAGAATTGAAACACCTAGGTTTTGGACCCTTATGGAAATCTCTTGAAGTGAGCATTCTGACCAAGATACGGTTTAGGCAAACCACTCGTACACTAGTGGATGAGTTGTACCCACTTTACCCTCCCCTCTCATATATTGAGCAGTCTTGGTTACTAACACACTATCCTAGGTACGAGTTAGGCTGCTCGTGGTCGTACCTTAGGGTATGAATCGCACACTACTTAGTCATATGGAGGGTTGTCATGGTCTAGAGTGGACGGTTTTGGGTACGGGTTTGCTGTTTGGTTTAGGGTATCAATCGTACTCTTTAGATAATGACATGACCCGACCCTAGGCCTTGTCGTAATGGGTATCCCAAGTCCAACCAGGACCGAGGATCACCCTCTATTACCCAACCCAACCACCTATATTTAGCCTTAGGCGGGCTGAATTTCAAACATATAACAAGATTACGTTATTGTTCTCATTATGACTCAGGGATAGGGTCACAACCGTGACCAACACAACTGAGTCCAACCGTACCACACTAACAGCCCAAACATACCAAACCAAACCATAGGCCATAAACCACAGAGAATACCAAAACATAATATGATTAATCCCAAAATGTAATATGACAGAACAGTGAGAAATCCTATGATGTGGTGCCAGCCCACAAGTCTATGATGATAGGCGTATTTACACGCCTAAAGTGCTATAATGTACCCATATTTTAGCTAAGTTTTGAGGACAAAATATATAATTCATGCACTTTTAGTCCTTTTTCCTGTGAGTGAGCTAACAAATGTGATTAGCAAGTTTTCAGGTATAAATGATGCAGATTTCAGCATTTTATGGATAACTTGACGCCTAAGGAAGCTTCACGAAAGAAGGGAAGGAGAGCTTGGACGCATAGGACTAAAAGTGACGCATGGAAAATCTATCCCGGGCAAAAACAGCAATTCTAATGACTTTGGGGATCAGCAGTAACTTAATAGGATTAGGATAATGATGCAGTAACCTAGTAGGATTAGGTTAAGTAATGCAGTAGCTTAGTAGGAATAGGATATGGGTATTATAAATACCCTATTTTGCTAGAGCTTTTAAGGAGGATGATTATTCCATCAATCATTCAACAATTACAACAATTCTCTTTCAATTAATTCTTATTACTTTCTCTTCATCTATTCGATTTTAAATTTTCACAACAAGAGAAATACTACTTTGAAAGGAAATCACGCCACAAGACCTACCAACATATACTACACGTTCTATCCTTATATTGGTATGATGATAATGACTATTGTGATTTCCATTGCACTCATGAGTAGCTAAACTTCTCTGTTGGGGTTATGGAAGCCTTATGAGATACTATCTATTGCTTTGAGTTTGTGAATTCTTGACTCGTATGCTGCTTATATCATTATTCTCTTCATATTAATGCAAATTCTTGTGGTTGCAAACACATAGAATACGCCAGTATAGCATTAACTTGTTCGAATGAAAAGTTATATGTCTAGAAAAGAGATAATGTCAAGGTAATAGGGCACCAACCCCTATTAAAAAGTTAGTGCCGTAACTGGATTAACCTCTTGGAGAATTTGTACCGTTAGATATGCTTTAAGCTCGAAAGAGTTAAAGTGAAATAATCCTTGATGGTCGAAAGACGCCTGGATTTACCATAGAATACAATTCTCTATAAACACATGCATGTCTGAATTCCGCATAACTCATAGCCAATAGAGACGTATAACTCATAAGGTGGACATAACCCCAACTCTCAATTCTCATTGGTTAAACATCTTACTAAACATTCTTTCTTTTTACTTTGCTATTTCCGTTTTTTCACTTTGTTACATTATTGCACGCTACAATCCCCCCTTTTTACGAAACTTTCACCAAAAGTCTAATAATCTTTGCTTACTTAGTTACCAAGTATTCTCTGTGGGATTCGACACCCAACCCAGTTGGGTTCTATATTTGACAACGACCGCTTACACTCTTACGAGAGCTGTAGTTTGAGCGTTATCAGTCTATTCCAATGCCAAAGCCGATACTAGTATCGTTCCTGCCCATACCATCTCCCAGAAATACCATAAAGCCTCTATCCAAAAGAGTAAGCAAATTTGATTGAGACATGCCCCCAACCATGGCAATAACTAATATCAAAAATAAAGGAAAAATGTGTAAAAAAATCCATAACATGAAATAATGCCTCCCCAAAGGATGGAAGCTCACAACTTCAGTCCAAATGCTAATACCTAATCCACATGCTAATACCTTATGTTTTTGCTCGCTTATCCTTTAGAACATGCATCTAAGATGCTCTGATGCTCAGACAAATTTTTCTGTCCTGACTGGGGTCAATATGGGCGTAGTTTGTTCAAACATCTGGGATTCATACCCGGTCAAGGGTCACAATATCTAACTATCCTCATGGGGTTCCACCTACTCCCACTAACCCTAATTTTGGGAGTGACATTCCTCCCCAGTCACCTCAAGAGGATACTACTGATGTTGAGTTCTGTCGACCCATTTCTCTGTTGACTCAAGTTGGTGGTTAGTGTTCTAATAAACAATATTGAATGGTCCTTAATTTATATTTTGTGGTTAGTGCTCCATACCCAAAGCCATCAGGAGGAAGACATTCTTATGATGGTAGTGCTTTTAGGGCACAAGGCACTTAGTCCCAGGCCAGTGGGGCCCTATTAGCACCAACCTATCCTCCATGTAGATTCTTTGGTCAAAATCATTGCGGTAAGCATGAGAAGGGGTGGAAAAGGTATTTTAATTGTGGTCAATTGGGTTACTTGAAACAGGAGTTTCCCATAATGATTGCCTCTTGGGCAAATAGGTTGTCGGTTTCCACTCCCCAAGATTTTTCACAAAGGGGTGATTCTTTTGGCTTTGACACTGGTCGGGACAGTCTAAATACTCTTACCTTCCCTCGAGAGCCTGAGGCATCCTTCTGATACAGATGCGGGGATATTGATGTTCTTTTTTACATGATAAGAATGCTTTACCATGCATGGGGTCCCCTCTATCCTATGTGACCCCATCTGTAATTATATATTTTTATACTTGGTCCCAAGGTTATTTTGGACTCTTTTTTAGTTTTTACCTCAATGAGCGACTTTGTGGTTGTAAGGAGGCATTAAAGTGTGTATGGTAGTAGGAAAACTCTTGTTGATTTGATTGATTTTGATATTGTTAATGTTGATGTCATTTTGGGGATGGATTGGTTGTACTCATTCTAGGTGTCTTTAGACTGTCGGGCCCATGAGTTGTCTTTAGGTTCCCTAGTGAGACGGACATTGGAATGGAAGGATGGTTCCTTAGTTCCTAAGGTAAAAGTTATGTCATATCTTAGAACTCAGAGGTGAATCTCCGAAGGAGGGTGTTTTTATCATTTTGTTTGGGTTAAAGTTATAACTCAAAACGTCTTTCTTTGAATTCAGTTTTTGTGGTGCGTGAATCTCTCGGGGTCCTTTCTGATTAACCTCAGGATGACTTTCTAATAGGATTGATGAGTGTGGGATTTGTCTTATTTAGTATGCTTGTCCAACTCCTATCCATTACTTATAGAATGGTTTTGGCTATGTTAGAAGAACTTAAGGAGAAAATAAATAGGTCTCTTAGATGAAGGTTTCATCCACTATAGTCTTTCTCTATAGGATACCTTGCTAGTAGTGCAGAGTGGATAATCGATGCCATGTTTAAACCTAGGTGTTTGGTTTTAGTAAAGGGAGTACTCTAGCTTGGGTATAAAAATACAAGAATGGTGGAGGTGGGTTGGTGGATTGGATAAGGTGTGTATAGTGGGTAAGTTGATGTCTTAGGGAACACTATAGTAGGAAAGCTGTGACTTATAAGCTGAAGGTTCAGGTCGGACTTATGGATTAGGGGTTAAGTCATTGAATGTGTTAGAGCATGGAGTTTTTATGACTATTCTGGGCTCTAGGTAGCATTTGGTTGAATGAGGTTCTTGGTATAGTAAACCCAAGTATCCCTATTGTACCTTCTCGGTGATACCCATAAGAGCAGGAGTGTTTAGCTGATGGGTGTAATGGGATGAAGGTCGAAAGTTGCATACTCTAGTGATATCCTCCTATGTTGATTAAGAGGGCACTCTACTAGTGTTGCATACATTTTATTAACACCTACGCCTAAGATTGCATCTTACAAATATTTTATTTCACAGATTTGAATCTTGACCCTACATTGTCTTACATATGGTGTATGCAGTGGTGTGTCTTTCGGTGTCCAGTCCTAAGGACTCCTTCTATGATATGTTGTGTCGGGATGAGTCTCATCTCATTTTTGACCTTGGTGGTTGTTATGAAGCACTTCATGCCTATGGTGTCGTGTCTCTCTTAGTGGTCTTTCCTTGAGTGTCATAAGTGGTTCTTGTGCTTTAGTTACTTAATGACCCTTCTTATGATTAGGAAGGTAGTGTCTTGGGAAGCATGGTAATGTTGTGAAATGTGGAAATTTTTGAGTCCCCAAGTGGGGGAGATTCGAGGGAGACTACTAGAACTAAGGTTTTGGAAAGTGAAGTAAGGTTGTTATCATGAGAAATGGTTAGAAAAAGAAAAAGTGGTGAAAAATCTTTGAGGGAATGGTAGGGGTTACTAAAACTTTGGAAGGAAGAATCATACAGTAGGCATAGAAAAAGTAGGCTTAGATGTTGTGATTGGTAGATATGTTAATAATTATGTTAGGTCTTTAAGAAGCTCGGTGAGTCATGATGCTTGGCTAAAGATATAGAAGTAGAGCAGTGATTTTAGTGGATATAAGAGGTAGAGCCTGGTGGATTAGGTTAATTCCTCCTTGATTTGGAGAGGGTTAAAGATCAAAGTGTTGTATGGTTAGATGCAAGTTCTCATAGCGATGTTTCCCCTGGAAGTTCTAAGGTTGAATCTAGATTTCTCCAAAGCATGAGTCATACTCTTCTGGTATCCTCTGTGTGTGTTGGGAAAATGTATAGGTGCTCCTTTTGTTTAATTCACCTGTAATGATAGTTATAATTCTAGCATTGGTATGACTCTTTTTAAGATGTTGTATGGTAGGGGATTTCGTTCTCCTTTTTGGTGTTATAATGTTTGTGAGGGTAAGTTGCATGGCACTAATTTGGTTCACTAAGCCTTAGAGAAGGTGGGGGTGATGCGTGATAAGTTGAAAGCCGCTCAAATCCGCCAAAAGTCCTATGCTTATGTGAGGCGCAGGGACTTGGAATTTAATGTTTGTGATTAGGTATTATTGAAGGAGCCTCCCATAAAGGGTGTGATGGGATATGGTAAGAAGGGGAAGCTTAATCCCTAATTGTTTTGAAGAGGGTTGGCAATGTTGCTTATGGGTAGGAGTTTCCCTCTAGGTTGATCTCTATCCACTCGGATTTCCATGTCTCTATGTTGCGTAAATATGTGGGTGATTCTTCATTAGTCATTCCCTTGGGAGATGTTGGTGTTTTGAACTCTTTGAGATTGTCAAGTTCGCTGGATGAAAATGAAAGAGGTGGCTTCGGTGGGGGTTCTATAGAGGAACCAATGTCCGAGGAAGCTACTTGGGAGGTAGGGGAGGACTTGAAGTCCTAGTATCCACAATTGTTGTATGTTCTAGAAACTCATGCTTAAGGTATGTGTTAATCTCCTTGATTTGATTTACGTCTTTGATATACAATGGTTGCAAGTCCTTAAGCTTCGAATTGAGCAATCATCTTTGATAGGTAATGGGTTTGAGTCTCATAGTAAATTAATTGAGTGGTTGATCGATAATGAACATGATATGTGTCTTGTCCTTGTTGTGTGGCTCATTCTTGTTGTATGTCATGATTTCTGCCTTTGTCAAATGTTGGCTTGATGTGCGATAATGTGTTAAATTTGTGTTTGTGCTTGCCTTACCCGTCATTCGTAGACGAATGATCCAAGTAGGGGAGAATTGAAACACCTAGGTTTTGGACCCTTATGGAAATCTCTTGAAGTGAGCATTCTGACCAAGATACGGTTTAGGCAAACCACTCGTACACTAGTGGATGAGTTGTACCCACTTTACCCTCCCCTCTCATATATTGAGCAGTCTTGGTTACTAACACACTATCCTAGGTACGAGTTAGGCTGCTCGTGGTCGTACCTTAGGGTATGAATCGCACACTACTTAGTCATATGAAGGGTTGTCATGGTCTAGAGTGGACGGTTTTGGGTACGGGTTTGCTGTTTGGTTTAGGGTATCAATCGTACTCTTTAGATAATGACATGACCCGACCCTAGGCCTTGTCGTAATGGGTATTCCAAGTCCAACCAGGACCGAGGATCACCCTCTATTACCCAACCCAACCACCTATATTTAGCCTTAGGCGGGCTGAATTTCAAACATATAACAAGATTACGTTATTGTTCTCATTATGACTCAGGGATAGGGTCACAACCGTGACCAACACAACTGAGTCCAACCGTACCACACTAACAGCCCAAACATACCAAACCAAACCATAGGCCATAAACCACAGAGAATACCAAAACATAATATGATTAATCCCAAAATGTAATATGACAGAACAGTGAGAAATCCTATGATGTGGTGCCAGCCCACAAGTCTATGATGATAGGCGTATTTACACGCCTAAAGTGCTATAATGTACCCATATTTTAGCTAAGTTTTGAGGACAAAATATATAATTCATGCACTTTTAGTCCTTTTTCCTGTGAGTGAGCTAACAAATGTGATTAGCAAGTTTTCAGGTATAAATGATGCAGATTTCAGCATTTTATGGATAACTTGACGCCTAAGGAAGCTTCACGAAAGAAGGGAAGGAGAGCTTGGACGCATAGGACTAAAAGTGACGCATGGAAAATCTATCCCGGGCAAAAACAGCAATTCTAAAGACTTTGGGGATCAACAGTAACTTAATAGGATTAGGATAATGATGCAGTAACCTAGTAGGATTAGGTTAAGTAATGCAGTAGCTTAGTAGGAATAGGATATGGGTATTATAAATACCCTATTTTGCTAGAGCTTTTAAGGAGGATGATTATTCCATCAATCATTCAACAATTACAACAATTCTCTTTCAATTAATTCTTATTACTTTCTCTTCATCTATTCGATTTTAAATTTTCACAACAAGAGAAATACTACTTTGAAAGGAAATCACGCCACAAGACCTACCAACATATACTACACGTTCTATCCTTATATTGGTATGATGATAATGACTATTGTGATTTCCATTGCACTCATGAGTAGCTAAACTTCTCTGTTGGGGTTATGGAAGCCTTATGAGATACTATCTATTGCTATGAGTTTGTGAATTCTTGACTCGTATGCTGCTTATATCATTATTCTCTTCATATTAATGCAAATTCTTGTGGTTGCAAACACATAGAATACGCCAGTATAGCATTAACTTGTTCGAATGAAAAGTTATATGTCTGGAAAAGAGATAATGTCAAGGTAATAGGGCACCAACCCCTATTAAAAAGTTAGTGCCGTAACTGGATTAACCTCTTGGAGAATTTGTACCGTTAGATATGCTTTAAGCTCGAAAGAGTTAAAGTGAAATAATCCTTGATGGTCGAAAGACGCCTGGATTTACCATAGAATACAATTCTCTATAAACACATGCATGTCTGAATTCCGCATAACTCATAGCCAATAGAGACGTATAACTCATAAGGTGGACATAACCCCAACTCTCAATTCTCATTGGTTAAACATCTTACTAAACATTCTTTCTTTTTGCTTTGCTATTTCCGTTTTTTCACTTTGTTACATTATTGCACGCTACAATCCCCCCTTTTTACGAAACTTTCACCAAAAGTCTAATAATCTTTGCTTACTTAGTGACCAAGTATTCTCTGTGGGATTCGACACCCAACCCAGTTGGGTTCTATATTTGACAACGACCGCTTACACTCTTACGAGAGCTGTAGTTTGAGCGTTATCAGTCTATTCCAATGCCAAAGCCGATACTAGTATCGTTCCTGCCCATACCATCTCCCAGAAATACCATAAAGCCTCTATCCAAAAGAGTAAGCAAATTTGATTGAGACATGCCCCCAACCATGGCAATAACTAATATCAAAAATAAAGGAAAAATGTGTAAAAAAATCCATAACATGAAATAATGCCTCCCCAAAGGATGGAAGCTCACAACTTCAGTCCAAATGCTAATACCTAATCCACATGCTAAACAGGAGAAGTAGAATGGCCGGTTCCTGCATAGCATGGGTATGCAACTTCCAGTAGATGTGGTTAGCGAGTGACCGCTAGTATGAATCTCAGTTTAAGGATAAAGTAATACAAGTTATAAAACCAAGTAAAACCATGCATAATGCATACAACCATACATATATATGTTCCAGGAAAGGGAAACGGGTTTAGTATGCATTGAAAATCTTTACCTGCGCTGTGTAGCTTAGTCATCCTAAACCACCCATGGGCTATATGGGTTCAGCTCCATATGTTAAAAGGGATCCACTACGTGTAGCCGCATACCTAGACCCATGGTATGACTAGTACATCCCCCACTGTAAAATGTGACACATACACACAATCA